>CM073440.1:30000000-35000000 GCA_037074515.1 Mimosa bimucronata | reverse complement strand
TTAATTCATGCATAGAAGTTTATGGAGTACTCCAGGCTTAGGTGGGTCGCTCCCCCTTTGCCAGATCAGTTATGTTATAGCTTAAAATGTTATAACGAGAAATCCTGCAGGTGAGGCCTCCACTAGTTAACAAATATATTGTTAATAGTGGCTGGTAGAGTATATAGAGCAGGAAGTGTGTGTAATTGTGATATTTGTTCAGATTTATAAAATATATACATGACAATGCATGCATAAAAGTTACAGTTAATGACATAAACTGCGTTGAACTGCTATTTTTCAGAGAAGCTGGGAGATAGTGAGATGGTTGAGATAAGGCAGGAGTGCTGAAAGAAGAATAGATGAAGAAATTAAGATTATGTTATAAAAAAAAGCAAGGTTGTATGTATATGATGTAAATTTAATTATTAAAAAAAATAGTAGATAGCATGGAAAAATAGAATTATATAAATTATTATGGGAATTAAATTTCCTAAGTGTTATGAATTAAGAGTAGATACCCTAAGAGGGTTAGTGTAATTTTAATTGTCTTATTAACCACTTTATTTTGTCAAGAATTTTAAATTGTTCCAATTTGTCCGAAGAGCACATTCCAACCAACAGAAAGTTGGTCTAATATTTTAAAAGAAAAAGTTTTAAATTTTCCTTATTGTTGGGCTTCTGACATTGAAAAGTGGTTATAATTCAATTAAAACTTGTTATAATATAGTAGAAAATTCTAGGTGTTACACTTGGGGTGATTCTTGCCCTTATTTCCCCTATAAATAGGACCTCTTCCATCCCATTCTTCACACCAAAATTCGTAGCCCCAAAGAGAGTGAGAGAAAAAGGAGTTTTCTTGAGTGATTTTGAGTGTTCTTGAGGAGCCTTGAAGGTTGGGACTCCAAGAGAAGTTGTAAAGCTCTAAGGTAGTACTTACTCTCTTACATTTCTAGCATTGTTTCAATATTGTGATGTGGTATTTGGCTACCTTGATGAATCATGTTTGAAGTAATTATGTGTTTTTATAATGCTATGGCCATATGTTATTATTCAAGAACATAAATGCTCACATGTATAAGTTATTGGTATTGCCATATCTTGTCCAATGTTAAACTTGCATGGTTGTATATTGAGTATTTTGCTGCTGATATTTTCCCCAAAATCTCACCCCCAAATCTAAAACCATTTTAGGAGCAAGTTCATCCAAGGAGAAAGAGAAGAAGATAGCTTAGTCAAGATGAAGATTATGCTCTTTGTTTTTGATGTGCATCCTTGAACTCATGATAAATATGTGATATTGTTGGGATGCCCTGGATTATGTTGTTATTATGTTTATCTTTTGAATTTATGTAAGCATATGGTCAATCTTGGCCATTAAGAACAAGTTTCGATTCATGCAAATGAAATGCTGTTATCTGGGTTCCATTCTGTGCAATGTTTATTGATAATATTATTCGAGATAGCAAATGAATGCCTTTAGATTTGTAATTTTTATGTAAAATACTAGACATATAGGGCTTTCTTTTTTTTTTGATCAACAGACATATAGGGCTTTCTGGAAACCCAAAAACGAAGTAACTCGGAGTTATGTAGCTTAAACTAAAAATCACGCAAGAAGGCCAATATTTCTGGGCGTTAAAACGAAGGCAGGTTGGGAAACCCAAAAACCTGGGTTGATGCATGTTATGTTTGATATTTTTCCCAGAAAGAGGACTCTTTAAGCTTTAATTTGAGACTTGAACTAAGTCAAAACCATTTTTATACAATTAGTTATGATTTTTCAAAGTTGCTGTAAAAGTTCCGCATTTTCAGCATTTTTCCAGAAATAAAGAAAAGTTTTAAAAGTTTGTGGTTTTGATGTTCTAAGTCCCATATGAGCTTGAATATGATTCCCAATGATTATTAAGCTTGGGAATGAGTCCTAGAAGTAGGTGTTACAGAAGGATTATCAGTTATTAACTTAGCAAAGTCACCATTTACAAAAATTTGAAATTCCAAGAGAATGACTTACATATCGTTCATGGACTCTTCTGACCTCTTCATGAATGATGGTATCGTCCGCCTTCGAGTGACCTCTGACACAAAGGTTATGCCGTGATGGCCTACCGTCTAGGCCCAGTTCCTCAATCTGTCATGGTAAACCAGGTGAACGTATAAATTAATCACGTAAACATTTATTCATAATTTTGGAACCAAAAGCGTTACTAACATACCATATCTTCCTCCAATTCAGGAAATGTCTTTCATCCGCCCATATACGGATACTCACAGCTCTTAGCCTCTTGGCTATTTTTTTTCCTTCTTTCTTGGAACTCCTCAGTCAAACGTTGTCGCACAAATTAATCCCAATGTTCTTGAGTAATTAACCCAACATATAAAGATGATGGCATTGGAACGATCTCCCCATCGTCATCTCTCAGGTAATACGTGGTCAAGTTGGAACGATATCACCGGTGCATTCTTGAAGCTTTCTTCAGTACATAATCCCTGTGAGTATCGTCGATATCAAAGACAGTCTGTAACAACAAAAACCATATTCAATTCTTACCAAAAAAAAAACCATATTCAATTTGTTAGTTACAATGTTATGATGACATATATGCCATTAATTGTAAAAATGTAGTTTACCTTAATCTCTAACCAAACCTCCTCATGTTTGTTTCCTGCTCTTCTCCAATCTGTAATAGTAATAGGGATTTTGTCTTGAACAGTGCACCCAATGTACCCCGAGAGGAGCTTCACCGACTTTCCGGTAGCTTGGTTTTTGTCGTTCCATTTAAGTCTTGTCTTTACTCCCTGAGCTCTGCGTGTGAGGAGTTTGTGCATAAGGGTCATGCCACGAACAACATTAGCCTCATGTCTTGCTCTACCTTCAGCGATATCTACCTGGTTACTAGGTTGTTCTTCTTCCTCCTGGTCACTAGGGGGATCCATTCTCCTGTAAAAAAATTAGACAAGACATGATTTTAGTGCATATACATATAATCATGCTAAGTGTATGCGAATTAAATGAAATAATTCATAGTGTAAAACATAAATACATACAAACTGAGGGCTTTCGCCTCTTTTTCCTCCTTGTTATATTGTCTACAATTGTATGCTTCCTCTTTTTTGTTGGATTTAGGGTTGTGTTTACCCAAATGCCTTCTTCATGATTGAGTCTTACATAAACGGGCTCATCTTCATCATCATACCTTTATGCATCAAAGTCTTCTAATAGTAATGTCTCAAAGGAAGGAACATCTTCTATCACATTCATATCATCATCACTACTCTCATCATCAACTTGCTCGGAATAATTTTTATTCGACTGCATGACAATTGACTAATTCTTCTTAGAAAGATCCGCAATGTAAAACACTTGCGCTGCTTAAGACGGTAGAATGTAAGGATCATCCTTATATCCAACTTTAGAAAGGTCGACCGATATAAACCCAAATTCATCTAACCGCCATCCACTGTGGTTGTTAACCCACTGACACGGGAACTCTGAACATGGTGTAATCTAACTCCCAAATGCAATCAATCACACCAAAGTATGCCATCTGCGCATATATGGGATTTGTATCTCTTGCACTGGATATATGCCACCCCTCGGCAACAAGCGTGACTCTACTATTTTGCATGGTGCTTTTTTCATCCTGGCCTTTTGTATAGAATGTGTAACCATTGATTGCATAGCCGGTATAAGAAAATGCGTGCAAACCTGGTCATTTTGACAACCAGAACAATCTTTCACCAACCGATCCGGCATTAAGCTCAACCTGCTGACAAATGCGTGCATTGAACCATCTAATGAAATGTTTGTTGTGCTCCTTTGTGATCAAACTCTCATTCCTATCACTGTGTATTTCACGAAGGAGTTTTTTCTACCTCAGGAGTGTTGTGAAGAATGTACAAGTACGCCAACTCCCTTTCAACATTCAAAATGCGTAATAGCTTGAACCAACTTATTCCTTTCTCCGTTAATCGCCCATCGTGATGAGACTTTGGCAAGCCAACAGGTTCAACATTTGATAAGTAATTGTCACACAAATCACTCGCTTCTTCAACGATGTATCATTCAGCAATACAACCCTCTGGTCGATATCTGTTTTTGATATACCCCTTTAAAACTTTCATGAACCGCTCAATTGGGTACATCCATCTCAAATAGACTGGGCCGCACAGTTGAATCTCTTTGACCAAGTGTACAGTAAGGTGAACCATGATGTCAAAGAATGATGGGGGAAATACATTTCAAGTTCGTACAGGGTACAAACGATCTACCTCTGCAAATCCTACAACTTTGTTGTATCAACCACTTTACTACAAATGAGCTTGAAGAACATACAAAGTCTGGTGATCGTGCTCCGCAGTTTCTTGGGTAAAATGCTGCGTATGCCAACTGGTAAGAAATTTTGCATTAGGATGTGGCAATCATGAGATTTCAGGTTCTTCAACTTCAACTCTTTCACGGATACAAGGTTCTTTTCATTTGAGGAGTAGCCCTCTGGAACTTTGATTCCACTCAGAAACTCACAGAATGATCCTTTCTCTTTCCTCGAAACGGTGTAAGCAGCTGGAGGTAAATAAGTGTGATATCCCTTCTCGATAGGTGCCAACTCTTGTCATATTCCCAGCTTGAGCATATCTAACCTTGAATTGACACCATCCTTACTTTTTCCTTGCATATTTAGTAACGTGCCAATTAGGTTATCATAGATGTTTTTTTCAATATGCATCACATCAAGAAAGTGCCTGACATATAAGGACTTCCAATACGAGAGTTTGAAGAATATGGACCTCTTCTTCCAGCCACTTGTCAATACATTTTTAGCAAATGGCTTGCCAAAATCATTCTCCACCGCATTCACCTTTTCAAGAACGTCTTCCCCGGTCAATATTCTTGGTGGCCTGCCTTCTTCTGAGCTCCTGTTAAATGCCTTCTTCCACCTCCGCCAATGATGCCTTAACGGCAAGAACCTCGATGTCCCATGTAAACATTTTTCCTGCAGTGATCCAGTCGCATCGAATGAGTATCATCTTCGCATATAGGGCACGCACCATATCCTTTGATGCTGTATCCGGACAAATTACCATACACTGGGAAATCATTTATCGTGGCAAACAACATGGCCCTCAATTTGAAACTTTCTTCCTTACAACCATCATAAACCATCTCACCCGAATCCCACATATGCTTCAAGTCTTCAATCAAAGGATCCAAGTACACGTCTATATCATTGTCGGGCTGTCTAAGCCCTGAAATAAGCATGGAAAGCATCATAAACTTGCGTTTCATGATTAAATTTGGGGGGAGGTTATATATCATCAGAATCACCGGCCATGTGCTGTGAGTACTACTCTGAACTCCATGAGGATTGATTCCATCAGTTGCCAATGCAAGCCGTAGGTTTCTTGGTTCTTCACCGAACTCAGGGTACTCGTAATCAATTTTTTTCCATTGGGGGGCGTATGCAGGGTGCCTAAGCTTGATGTCCTGAATCCTCTCATCAGCGTGCCATGTCAAAAGTCTTGCAACATCAGCATTACTGTACATGCGCTTGAATCTTGGAATGATCGGAAAGTACCATAAGACTTTAGAAGGACTCTTGCCTTTCTTTCCATACCGAGATGTGCTGCATTTAGGACACTTCTCCAACGACGCATACTGGTTCTAGAATAAAATATAGTCTTTGGGACATGCATGTATTTTCTCATATTTCATACCGGTAGACCGGATAATTTGCTTTGCCTCGTATGTTATCGAGGGGAGTACATTCCCTTCTTGGAGTATATCTCGCAGAGAGGATAGCAGAGCGGTGAAACTTGCATCACTCTAACCGTATCGCGCGTTTAGGTTATACAATTTAAGCACCGCACGCAATCTGGTGTATTTGCTGCATCCCACATATAAAGGCGTCTCTGCATCGCTCTTCAGTGTCTCAAACATTTGAGGATCCTCCTCACTCACCACATTCAACATTTCTTCAAGATCATCGCTCTCATCACACATGTCTGTGTCCACAACATTTGAAGCGCTACTAACATCAGGCACCCGGTCTCTGCCAGAACACTCATACGTCTCACCATGCTTTGTCCAATGTGTATAAGACGGATCGATCCCATGACAGATTAAATGGGCCAACAAGTCAAGAGGAAAGAGACACTTTCCATACAAACACAACATACAGGGGCATACAATTCTGTTAGAATTCTCTGCAAGCTCAGCGGCAAATTCAATGAATTCTTTTGCTCCACTATATATTCCTTTGAACGTCGATCACAAGACATCCATTTCCGATCCAACATTATAACCTACTAAAGGAAAGTGGAAGTAAGATCGATGTGCATGACTTACTCATTAGGTAGCCACCTTACGATGTTACCTTATTATTTTTTAACAAAAATTCGGCAGCATAACGGCTAAAAAATGAACATTCCCAGGCTCAAGGCCCTCTCTTTTAATATAAAAATGGATAGCCCACCACAACAGAATTCATCACAGAGCATATATTCACAGGAAGAAAAACTCAATCACAGCTCACAAATCCAGTTCCACAAGGCAATCATTTCATAAAAGTACATTAAGCGACCACACAGTAGTCTTAGCACCTAACATAACATATAATGTACCTGATTCAATTCTCTAACTTGTCTTTAGGTGGAGGATAAAAATGTGGACCAAAAAAATGCTTGTTCAAATTCCTACAACATATAAATAACATAATTAGATCAACCTTGAATTAATGCGACCTTCCAAACTTAAGGGAAGCATAGTTTCTAGCATCAACCTTGAATTTCACAAATCGGATAGCAAGAAGATAGGGAATAAAGAGATCATTGAGAGAAATAATCGATTTGAATTTAACACAAATTAGCAATGGATATGAATTGAGAGAACATAATTTTAACCATAATGATTTTAACACTCTGACCATCTCTCTAACATCTTTTCCCCACTTATTATCATATCATCAACTCAACACCTCAAATCCCAATTCAGTTATTTAACTTGTATCAAATACAATGGTAACAATATCTACTTCTACATTGTACCTGGGAACAAAAGCTAAATATACATTTATTATTCAGTTTTTCAGAAATTGACTTAAAATTTTTCAGCTATTGATAAACTTGTTGCATGTATTTTCAAACAAAATAATATATTTTTCTGGGGGACATATTGTATCATTTATTATTCATTACTTTGATGTTCATTTATAACCAGGTAGATGCAAATTAAATAAGGAGCTAACATGCAAAATATTTCCAGACATATGTCGAGTAATTTGGGATTTGGTTGGAGGAAACGAAAAGCAATGGATCAAATGTAAAACCAGCTTTTAACAATTAAAAAAACCAAGAAAAGCAGCGTTGAAAACAATTAACTACGAAGAAGAAGAACAACAAAGTAAGAAGAAGAAGAACGATAGAGCTTCACAGGGTTGACGAAGCAAGAACGGATCTAAGAGTAAAATGGGGGGAATGGGAGTAAAATGATGGGCTGGAGTTCACGGATCTGGAAGAAGACGAAGCAAGAAGAAGAAGAACAAGACGGAACAAGACAGAGGTTGAGGAAGAGGGAGTTCCACAGACGGTGAGAGGGAGGTTGAACGGCGGCGATGGGTTGAGCTTTGGGTTGAAAAATGAATGAACAAGACAGAGGAAACAAGACGGCGCTTTGGGTTGAGCTTTGGGAATTTTTTTGGGCTTTTGAAAGGGAACAAGATGGAGGGAAATGAATATATTTGGGGGGGAATGCACCAACCCTATCCCAGCGCTTTATACATATAAAGCGCTGGGATAGGGCCTAGAAATTAAAAAAAAATACTTAAATAAATCAGAAAAAATTAAAAAAGAGGGAAAATAAAATAATAATTAAGAAGCCTATACCTGCGCTTTTTACATGAAAAGTGTTGGAATAGGCCCTAAAAATGAAAAAAATTAATAAAATTAATTAAATGAGAACAATTACTAACTGAAAATAAAATGCTTCTTCAAGGGCCTATCCCAGCGCTTTTTTCGTAGAAAGCGCTGGGATAGGGTATTAAAAATTTAAAAATAAAGTGGGAGGAATTTAGAAATTATTTAATAATAAGGACAAGATTAAATATATTCAGGGAATTAAATATAAATCAGATAAGGTTCCTAGAATTAAGTTAAAACCAAATAACCCTAACGACAAACCCTGGAGGTGATATAGAAATTATTAAATAATAGAGATAAGTTTAAATATTCACGGAATTAAATATAAATCATAAATAACCTATCCTAGCGTTTTTTACGTAAAAAGCGTTGGGATAGGTCATTAAAAATAAAAAAAACTGGGGCGAATTTAGAAATTATTAAATAATAAGGACAGCGTAAAATATATTCAGGGAATTAAATATAAACCAGATATGGTTCATAGAATTAAGTTGAAACCAAATAACCCATATAAAGACAAACCTAGGAGGTGATTTAGAAATTATTAAATAAAAGGGATAAGTTTAAATATTCAGGGAATTAAATATAAATCATAAATAACCTATCCCAGCGCTTTTTACTTAGAAAGCGCTGGATAGGTCATTAAAAACAAAAAAAATGGGGCGAATTTAGAAATTATTAAACAATAAGGACATGGTTAAATATTCAGGGAATTAAATATAAATTAGATAAGGTTCATAGAATTAAGTTGAAACCAAATAACCCATATAAAGACAAACCCTGGAGGTAATGTAGAAATTATTAAATAATAGAGATAAGTTTAAATATGCAGGGAATTAAATATAAATCATAAATAACCTATCCCAGCGCTTTTTACTTCAAAAGCGCTGGGATAGTCATTAAAAATAAAAAAAACTGGGGGGAATTGAGAAATTATTAAATAATAAGGACATGTTAAAATATATTCAGGGAATTAAATATAAATCAAATAAGGTTCATAGAGTTAAGTTGAAACCAAATAACCCATATAAAGACAAACCTGGGAGGTAATTTAGAAATTATTAAATAAAAGAGATAAAGTTAAATATTCAGGGAATTAAATATAAATCATAAGTAACCTATCCCAGCGCTTTTTACGTAAAAAGCGCTGGGATAGGTCATTAAAAATAAAAAAACTAGGGGGAATTTAGAAATTATTAAATAATAAGGACATGGTTAAATATTCAGGGAATTAAATATAAATCAGATAAGGTTCATAGAATTAAGTTGAAACCACATAACCCATATAAAGACAAACCCTGGAGGTAATTTAGAAATTATTAAATAAAAGAGATAAGTTTAATTTGGAAGCCTATCCCAGCGCTTTATAACAACTAGTTTTATAAAGCGCTGGGATAGGCTTCCAAAAACCTATCCCGGCGCTTATAGTTGTTGAGCACTGCTATTGTTGTGCTGCATTAGGCCATTTCTGTAGTAGTGAATGCTTCTTACTCACACACCAAGACCACACCTGATTTCAACATGCTTTGAAAATTTCATTGGCATATCATTTTGACTCATTCTTGCCCTCTCCCTATTTTTCTTTTGGTGATTGATGATGTGTTGTGCTTTAATCATGAATTGGACTTCACAACTTTCCACTTCACCCAAGAGTTGAATTAACTTGGTATGTCCATTTTTTGCTACATTTAGGACAATGTAGAAATTAAGTGTGGGGGAGGGATGTGTTTCGTATTGGGAGAAGTGGGTTAAAAATTATTGCATCTTGGTTATATTTCTAGCTACAAAAACTTGGAAAATTTGAAAAATTTTGAACTTTACCTCATTTCCACTTTTTTCTTCTTTTGACTTGACATGATGATTTTGGAATTGTTTTGGCAATTATGGGAATTGTTTCATGCTTTTGGATATGTTGTTGATGCTTTTGATTAATCCTCTTGATTGACAATTTTGTTGATTGGAATTGATGCTTTATGGTTGAATCTTGGTTGTAGTTGATCTTTGTTTATGAGTTTTGGAGAATTAGCCATGTGTGAGGTTTATTTGAGCCTAATTGCTTATTCTTGTGTGATATCCACTTTGTTGCCATTCTCTAGAACTTGTTTGCATTTTTGGTCAAGACTTGTTGCATTTAGTGTAATGAAGAATGATAAAGGCATTCATTTCATACCTTCACATCCCAAACACAAACCATAAACACTTCTTTCCTTTGCCACCCCATTTGAGCCATTCACTTGATGTTTTGCATTTGACATGCCAATATATGAAAAGTTGCATCATTGCTTGTGTTATTTGAAAAATGCCATTGCTTGGTTGTATATAAGCATGCCATATATATAAAAAAATATGTATACAAAAAGAAGAAAAATAGTGAAAAAAGAAAAAGAAAATGTGAAAAATTACAAAAAGTGCAAAATAAGGCATGTGTGGTTACTAGCAAGTTGCAACTAATGTTTTGAGATTAATTAGGCATTCAATCATGCACAACATCATGTTTCATTCATTTCATCATGTCATGTAGCTTACTCCATCATTACAACCCTAAAAGCCCCTTTTGATGTATTACACTTCTTGTGTTTAAGTAGAGATCTTAGAATTCCTACAAGCCTATGGTAGAGTGTGCTTCTAAGTGGATCTTGAGAGTAGAAGAGCAAAACACTTATCCTTGAGTGACTTTCTCCTCTACTCATCCTCATTGCATTCACTACACTCATGGTTAGCTCTTTAGCATCATTTCATTCCTCATTGCTTGTTGGTTAGGGGGGTTGCCGATTTGCATTAGCTCATATTCAATTAGCATGTTGAAGTTCTCATTTATGCCTTGCTTAATATTGTGCTTAAGTTTTGAAATTTGTCTTTGTCCAAGAGTACAAAGGTTTAAGTGTGGGGGAGTTGACAAATCTCTGATTTCTAATGCTTTTATATGCTTAATTTGAGGCAATTAACATGATAAAGCTGCAAGTTTGGTCTAATAACGTCTAATTAAATGTCTCAAACTCTCAAGTGAAATGGGTGTAAAATTAGGATTAATTAGCCATAATTGTAGATTAATTGCATTGATTAATTTATAGGGCTATTTGATCTTGGTTTTGTCTTATTTTTACTTACAGGGTCGTGGAAGGACCAAAGATCGGATTATGGGCGAAGAAGAAAGGCTTTTGAAAGGGATCACCTAAAGCCACGGCGAGCTCACGGCGAAAAGCCTCCACAGAAGCAGGAAAGAACGCCACGGCGAACACACTGCGAGCAGGCCCTAGAATTCCAGAGAGCAATGTAGGCGAAAAAGCCAGAGAGAGCCAGAAACCACAGCAGCTCGCCGTGGTGAAAACCACGGCAAGACGCTATTCTACAGAATTTTCAGTTCGCATTTTGGGCCTCTGTTTCGGATCCAACTTAATAACCACTCTTAGACCTGACTTGAGGGACCTATAAATATGAAAATCTAAACCCTATAAGGCATATTTGGTCCACCCAACACACACCCAAACCCTAGCTCTCTCATTCTCTCATCTCATCTTCATCTTCCACCTCCCTTCCACCCCAATTTTCCATGGCACCCACTTTCATTTCTCTTGTTGGTGACTTCTCCATGGAAGGCAGCAGCTAGAGGGCACAAATCCTTGGTGATGGAGACTAATGACTTGAGCTTGGAGCTTCATTAGGGGAGTTCTTGTTCTCCCACTCTTTCTTCCTTATGTTTAAGCATGTTTCTAGGATTCCAGGGCTTGTTTCTTCATTAGGATGTAATTTCTATGAATTATCTTTTGTTAGAGAGTGGTTGAAACACTTGTAGCTTGTTTTCATTTGTGTATGCTTGACATTTGTTCTTCATTTACTTAAACTTTGTTTGAATGTATGGACTCATCATCTTGAATGAATGTTTTAGTTAATATTTGTGCTATTTGAGGATTCTCATTTAGTATACCACTCTGTCAAGTATTTGCTTTTGTGAATTGGCTATTGGGTTTGTTAAGTTGCATGAGTGGCATTGGACTCTATCCTAGTGTTTTAATTTATTATATGGGATTCCAGTAATTAATTGAACCCTATGATTAATTAAGTGGCAACTCGGGATCCCGGTTGTTGAATTAATAGCCCCTTACAATTAATAAACTCACTTTGGTTTTCAAGCTTAATCAACTTGGTGTTGGAGGGATTAGTAAGCAGGATTCCAGTACTAATCAACCCAAGCCAAGCCTAGCCTAGAGGGATCCCTCTAGGGATCTTTTTAATTAACCAAAGAGCTCCCTAAAAACAAATTGAAGCAATGATTGTCTTAAGTCTCTATTCACCAAGGGTTACTCCATCCCATTGAATCCAAATCTCCCGTTAAATCCAATCTCAATTCTTTCTTGAACATACAACCCTTTTCACACAACTTTTATACCTGAAATCAACCAAAAACCCAAATACAATGCTTTTACCCGTCTTAATTAGTTTGCATTAGTTACTAGGAATTAATTGCACATAGGCTCTTTGAGACCGACACCCAGGGATAGCTTCCACTACCCCTTGGGTCTAAAATTCTTGAAGAGCTGATCCGAGGCGGCACTACACCAATCTACCCCAATTTCGGTGCTCTTCACTTATCACCTTCATGCATAATGTAAACTTGCAACAGATAATACAAAATTATACATGCAATTTAATTGTTACTGAATTAAACTGCTACCTGGATATCCGTGCTTAATCCTGATCTGTTACTTCCTTTTCCATTGACCTTCTCAACTCATGCTACTATTAAGACCTATTTACATGTAATGTATAATAAATTAATACCTATATTTCTATGTAATTATTCAGCGTCTCTCTCGAATCGTAATGTACTTAATACTACCCCAAAACTTACTTTCTAGGTAAATTATGTTTTACCCATATTTATTTAGAACTATGATCGTCCAAGATTACTTTAATAATTTACTTACATTAAATTTTCTTATTCTCAATGTTTGACCAATAGTTTACATATGAACCATTATTTAAAGACCTTAACTATTTATTATTTAATATATAAATTCAACATCAAGTTCAAACTTAATTCTTTATTGCAAGATTTATAAACCAACCTTACCATAATCCTATTTATTTTGCTTCTTAGGTTTAGTCCTCGTGAATTCCCAGAACAGGAACAGAGCAAGACTTTTCAAATTCAAACCTGATTATAATCAATACCAATTTGAAATTATAAGCACTTAGGTCTTGAAGAACACAGCAAAATAACCATTTAATCCTTCTAACATTCATCAAATTGCAAAGCAAGACAAGAGACTCCAAATAAAACTTCAAGATTTAATCAATCAGTTTCTTAAAATAAAATTCAAATCTTAACCAATCATAAATTGCCTAATCACAACTATGTACCTTAAATAACTACATCTGTCCTTTAGAAATAAAAAGTCCACTTGTTTGCCTCGTAAGGTCTTAAATAGATATGCTTAGTAAGTTTCCAATAACAACATTTAACAAACTCAAATGGTAACTTTCTACTCTAACAACCATTATAAATAACATCTCATATTTCATTATATTTTCATATGAAACTTGAAAATTGTATATTTCCACTTTGATCTTAGAATAATTGGATTTCCCAAAACTTTTAACTACATAACAATAACTAAGCAAAGTTTAATCCTCAAATACCATCAAACAATCTTGAACTATAAACAATCCTTTAAAATGCTTATTTACAACTTCAACTTCTTTGAAACAAGTACCAAACTTTCATATATTCCTTGGATCATCAAACCTTGTTTTGATTACTAAGGAACCAATAAAAATCATTGTCTATCATCTTATCTTTTAAGTGACAAAAATATAGCAAAGCTCTTCAACTTAATATCATCACAACAATTTGGACTTGTCATTACGACCTATCCTGACTTAAAATCATATCTCCAAAACCTTCTTAGCTTATGTTTTAGACATTCATAAACATGGTTTAACCTTTAAAGATCATCATGAAAAGAAAATCCCAAGGTTCCCTTAATTAAATCCCCTGTGCAGTTAACACACTTCCTAAACACCGGGATTTCAGCCACATACCTCTTTCCATTACCAACAATATCTCAATCATAATCAATAATCACTAATAGCTCTCCAACAAGATCCTATGGGTAGGAACACCTTTATATACCTTAATCGCTTTCTTATATACTTGAAAACCTTGAATAGGTTACTATAATCAAATCTTATCCATGATTTAGAACCTTAAATCAATTCAATTCCACATCAAAAATCATCATTCCTCTTCAACCTTTTAACCCTTCACTGCTTAAGCCTTAAACATCATAACCATATAGCATCAAATTTACCACTTCATTATATGTCTTCTCAAAACAGTGAGCTTTGCCTCCTATAAATTCATTACAACATTAATCCCACTAAGTCAACCATCATTAATTATCCCTCCCCTGACATGAAAGCCATTGGCCAGAATAGCATAATCAGAGAATAAAATCACAACACAAATCATGACATCTGCCCACACTTTCAATTATTGCAACAAACATTCAACTCCTAGATCACATTCCGAACAAATATCCCACTCTTAATCCAATATAATTTACACTAAAACATTGATCAGCTATAACAGAAACAGAACAAGGATTTCTCAGACTTGAAGAGCATCATATACTCTTAGAATACTTCTCAAACTTCAAATTCTACCCTAAATGTGTAATAATCAACTCCTCATCAACAACTAAGGCTTCAAACTAAGGAAGCCAAAACAAACCTTATCAAAATGTAATATTCAGAAACATAGCACAACTTTTAGAAATCACAAACCATCATAAATCAAGGAAAGCGAACTTGCAACTACGACAGTCAATCATAATCTGTTCACTCCTATATCTTTCCTAAATATATTATTTCAAACACCGTTAGCATAATCATAAACTAAGTTCCTAAAATAGCCCACAACATTCTAAATCTCTACAGTTCATAAGAGAAATATGTCCCAAGAATTCAATGATCATTAAAACATTATACCACAAGACAGAGCAACCTCACAGACAAGTCCAACCATCTACCAGTCATTTAATCATCTATTTCTCTCATCCTAAATTCCTTCTCTTTTACCCTTTAAGGAATCGCACACCCACACAGGGAAAGGAGTCAGAAATTTTCAATCATCCTCATAATAATCAGCTCTGCATAGTGAAATTCTAATTAAAGGCAAACATCACAAATTTTCTTTTCCCTGCCAATGAAAACTGTCGGCCAGAGTAGACAAGAGAAGATAATTGAACAATTCCAAATTCACATATCATCAACCAAGCACAATCAACCTCATAATCTTGTACCAGAAATCAGTGACCTAAAGAAGAACATAAATTCGAATGAACAGGGAGGAAGAACAAGAATTCGACAGAACAGGAAAAGAGAAGAAGAAATTCTTCAGAAGTTCCTTAATCTTCAAAATCACACATACAACCCATTTCACAACCTTAGAATTGCTAGAAATCACGAGTATTTAAGCTTCAAAACAAGAGACACCCAAAAATCCCCAAATTACCGTCGGATGAACAGTAACAGGGAAGAGGAAAATTTGAAAATCGGACAAACCAAGCTTCCCTCTTCCAACCCACTTCAAAATTTCCCTTATTCAAGTCCTAAGCTTCATTTCTATAAATCCAGAAACTTAAAAAACGTCCCAAAATTCTGAATCCTTCTCCCCCATTTCGCTCAGAATCGCGTCAGAAAAGATGGAAAACAAGAAGGAAAAGCTTACCTAATAGTAACCTTAGCCTTCTTGAATGATTTCCCCCTTGATTCACCGCCGATCGCCGTCGTTTTCCACTGATTTGGCAGGCGTTTGTCGCTGCCGTTCGAAGAATTCAGAGAAGGCGAGGGAGAGTGAGAGATATCGGGGGAAATGAGAAGGAGATGAAATGAAGAAAGGATTTGGGACACGTGGGAGTAAAATAATATGAGGAGACGAAGATATTTTTAATAAGTTAATTTACCATTTTGTCCCTCCTGTTTTAACTGAAGATATTTTTAACTAGGGACAGATATTGTCATTTTCATTTCCCCTTTCCCATTTTGCCCTTCCTTGCAAAGTTTAATTACTATTTCCCTTTCAATTTAATCTCAATTTAATCCCAAAATAATTCTTCTAGATATATTTTAATTTCCAAATTTATTTAGGGAGAATTGCAAATAAGTCCCAAGTAAGAGAATTAATTTCAGATAGATCCATTGACAACTCCTTCACTTGTTAACCAAGGCTATTGTAGTTGTTAATAGCTGTCATTAACAACTCCTTGGGACCTCTCCGAAATTAATTCTCTTGCTTGGGACTTATGTGCAATTGTCCCATTTATTTATAAGGCTTTTTAAATAAAAAACAATACCTCAAGGTTCTAAATATTCCCTTATTTAAATTAATCTTGAAAATTAAATTTTATTTTCTAATTATTTCTCTTTATTTTCTTAACAAAATAAGCCTTAAAATTTGTTAAAAATTCTTAAAACATCATAAATTTATTTATAAAACTTTTTAATTTCTAAATGCCACCCCAGAACCTTAAATAAATCCTTATTTTCTATTTTCTAAAATTTGGGGTGTTACATATATGGTTTGTGTTAGTTAGGATAAGTTATGGCCTTGTTTGGTCTTTGGCAATTAGACACTCAGATCTTCTAAATTTATTTTCATTTCATGGTTGTTGAATTATTAGAAGTCTTAAATCGTAAAGGTTAAATTACATGGGTCTGAGGTTATCTTATTTATAATTATGATTCTAATGTTTAGCTTTGATTTTTAAATGTGAAATTAAGATAAAATGAATTTTTTCTTTTCCCTGTGTATTCCCTTCAACATTCAATATTATTGATAACAAAGTTATTGAGCCCGGGTGTTTGGATGTGGTTGTAAAGAGGCTGATGCCATATGAAGATGATATAGTGATGAGAAGAATTTATGGCATAATACAGTAGTTAGCTCATTATCTAAATTTTCAATGACGAAATTTGGATGATATTTTGTATTTTTGCTCATGTTAATGTACGCTAGGAACGGGGTTTTATTTGTGGATGTAATCATAAAGTGTTTGTGGAAAGAATTTTAGGATATCGATTATGCCGGTTTGCACATTTTTTTTACTCATTCGATTTTTCACCAGGTGCATTAGCAATTTTCACAAATAGAAATAAATAATTTATTGTAAGGATTTAAATACCATTAGTGGAGGAGCTAGACATAAAGCGCTTGTCACTCGTAGCTTTAAGCTGCGCTTGTGATTCATGGCCTTGAGCTGCGCTTGTGATTCATGGCTTTCGGGCTACGCTTGTGAATCGTGGCCTTGAGCTGCGCTTGTAATTCGTGGCCTTCGGGCTGCACTTGTCATTCATGGCCTTCGGGTTGCGCTTGTTAATCATTTTGTGTCAGCTCCTCAAAAAGAATTATTGTTATTATTATTTGGCATTTTTGAAAAGAATTTTAGTTGATCCTATTTTATTTAAATTGAAATTGTGATTATGTTCTTGGGCTTTAAATTTTCAAAAATATGAGAATTATTATGATAAGTTTGAATGAAGTTTCATACATATATCAATGGTAAAATATACAATTCATAAATTTGTATTAAGAGCTTTGCACTTTCATACATTTATTTCAAGTGTAAAAAAATCTAGTGTCAATTGATAAATTGTACTCACGTAGTACATCTTGCCAATTATATTATAGTTAGAAAATACTAATTTATATGGGCTTACGAAGTGAGGTCATTGTACACTTCGTGCCAGTCACGCCATATAGGTTGGGGCGTGACATTATGAATCATGATTTCCCGCAAACAAGATTTTCTCAAAAATCAATTCATGAAAAACCTAGGGAATCATCGTGGGGATGTGAAGTTTTAAAGATCTTAATACTTTTCATTGTGTTCTACCATAAATTCAAATCAACCGTGAGGATTGTTGAAGGTTTTGTTAAGATTAGCTTTTTATTAGAAACTAAATTAATATTTACGAAAAAAAGTTATTAATGTTTGTGCCCAGAAAGTTTAAAATTTTGGGTTTAAATTTATAGCACTTGACTTAAAATGTTTTGTATTTGAAATTATGTTAGTCCAAACATTTTTTTTTATTTTGTTTTTCTAGGAGGCGTAGAATTGTCAATTTGCAAAATCGTTGGAGGTATAGAATTGTAAAAATTTTACCCAACTTGTAATTTTTCTAAAGTTACCGTGTTGTCCTCTCATATAGATTGAACACCCTCTCCATTATCTTCTTACAATTAATCAAAACTGTGTCATTTGATTTTGGTTTAAAAAAATGGACAACGTTTTCTTTCTGTTTGAAATTTATTTAACAAATTTACATACCCTAATTGAAAATTATGTCTATTTATACTTACGGAGCAGTTTTATGTTTTTATAAACAAATGAAAAATGAGACGTTTGTCGACAGCAAACAACAAAAATTATCCAAATATTATATTAGATATATGTAGAAATTCTGTTGTAATATATACCAAATATTTTATATTCTAATAACTAATGAAAAAAAATTCTAACCATTTACCCTACTTTGGGTCCAAGGGGCGCGTTGTTATCATTATTTTCTTTATTAAAACCATTTTAACAATGAAATATAGTCACTGCACAAGATGTCCACACCAATTACCCACCATCAAGTGTACTATAAATATTCTTATATTTGCATGAAGGGTAAGAAATGCAGTCCCTCACTAAAAGAAAGTTAGATACATATAAATATATATAATATCTATGTTAATGATTATATATATATATATATTTAAACATCTACCTCAACGATTATGTCTTCTTGTTAAGAGTATGATCAAATTAAGAAAATATAAGAGGCATTTCTAATTTTTTTAATTATATTCTTTATTAAAAGTATTTTGTAAAATAAAATATAACCATTGCACAAGATGTCCACACCAATTACCCCCCATTAGTTGTACTATAAATATGTTCGATCCGTTTGTATTATTTTCTCAACATAAGTTCAACAATGTCTTCTAAAGAATTGCTAGCGCTCCTTCTCGGATTTGTTCTTCTCATCACTTCCAGCTTTGCAACTCCACCTCCAATACCCTATCCCAAATATAAGAATGTAGTTGAAAAATCACATGTTGATCAATCCCCATCATCTTTTGATTCATCTGTTGCAAAATTGTCACAGGCTCCTGATCCTTATGACCCCGATCCTCATCCTGCACCTATTTTGCCTGATCCTATTGATCCTTATGAACCTGATCATGACCCGCCAACTTCAAAGAAATACAAGTCTGTGTTTGAAAAATCTTATAACTCCATCTTACCAACACCTGATATTAGTCCCATCAAGGTTGCAAACTTGAAAGAGCAAAATCTTCACAATCCAAATTATGTGCAGCCACCGATTGATAATCTAGTTAAAACCCAACATGTTTACAAGCCACACTTTTAAAGACCACTGAGTTTCAAGTCACATGCGAAGAAACCACAAAGCTATTAGCTCATCCTTCCTACATTAATAAGACAGTATACAATATCATAACATTTTATGTATACTTTTGCTATTTTAAAAATAACTACGAGAGTATAGGATCTCTCTACAAGTTGTCTTCAAGTGTTTGGCTAGCCAATTATGTGTATGTTGGCCTTATAGTTATAGTACGTATGGCTATAAGATTTGTATTTCAATTTTGGATATGAAATAAAATTGTCTATGTTGGCATTATTGTGAATTTATATTCTTTAATAATTTTAAATGGGATTATGTGTTTCAAGTTATGATTGTCTGAAATTTGTGTAGATACTACTCCCTCGCTCCAGTAGTTTTATAAAATCTAAATCTTTGATTGTTTTGATCTTTTTTGTAAGATTCAGTTTGAGGATTTAACATGGAATGGTTTTGTAATCATTCTACCCTAAATTATTTATCTATCATTATATTTATTTCATACATTCTCTTGAATGTTTTCTCACCACTCCTTCCCACCCATTCTCTCTTAAACATATGCATTATTATTTCTATTAGGGAGCAGTATGAGTAATTGAAATCAAACTCATTGGGATGGAAAGTTAATGATTTAAAGTTTAAAGGTTAAGTTAGGACGCATATAGTATATGCATCATTTGTGTATTTGGTTGAATTGCTAATCACTTCTACTGCAAGCACTTTCCATGTCCATTTTGAGATGACATTCATGTGACTGACTTAGAACGTTAATCAGATTGTCTCATTTAAAACTTATGTGGACAGTGTTTTTTTTTTTTTAAGAGTTAAAGGGAATATTTTTCTCGGGATATTTTCTAAAAGGAGGTATGGGTATTTCGAAGTTTTTAAAGGGAAAATATTGTTCTTGTAAGGAAAAGGGAGGCAATGTCACCTCTTTGTTAACATACAAAATTGTCAACATCTTGTTGACCAAAATCAGTAGAGGTGGCGCATCTATGTGCTAAAATTTTTATCAAGAAAAAAGAAGCTCTTAGTTCTTTCCTCATCTATCATTGAACCCAACACTCCATCAAATTTGAAAACTTAACCCTCAGATCTCTCCTCTCCCGCAAACCTCGTCATCTATGTCGCCGCTCACTTGGTGCTGAAAGAAAACTCTTCAACATCCCAAGTATTTGCTCATCATTCAACTTCCTTCCTCGCATTCATCCCTCTTTTTGTTCCAAGCACGACTTTCTCGCTGAATAAGAGATTGGGAAAACTGTTTCGCTCTGTTGACATTTACCCTCAAGATCGTGCTTTCTTCTTGATGCCACAGCTATTGAAAATGACGACAATTCTTTTGAGGATGGTGTGTGAGAGGGTTTGTGATGGCAAGTAATCGGAGAAATCACCCCAATTTATCCTCTTCTCTCCTTCAATTTCTGAATCGTGTTTTCCTGCAAACAAGATTCACATAAAAATCAATTTATAGAAAACCTGAGGAATCATTGCGGGGATGTGAAGTTTAAGGATTTTAGTTAGGACTTAGTTACAATTCTTTCTTAATCCTTGTAATTGAATTTTACCATAAATTCAAATCAACCGTGTGGATTGTCGAAGGTTATACGTAAATATAGTGAATTGCTACGATAACAAAGCTCATTATTTCTTCTCTCTATCTCTCTTCTTTTCTTTATTTTTATCACACGTTATCGGCACGAATTTGCTCTGAAAGTTTTAGGTATACCCCCTGAAACTTTAGTAGTACTTTCATGTTTAATTCCTTTAGTAGTATTTTATTTTTGTTGCTTATTCTTTCAATAGTGTTTTATTTTTATTGTTTATAATGCATAGTGTTTATTCTTTCAATACACACACATGCACACATGCGTTATATTTGTGTGTATATATAAATATAATATGTGTATATATAATATATAAGTATAATATATGTATATATAATATATTGCATCATATCCTTACCTCTTCTGGAGAATTAGAGAGGCTATCACAATGAACTAGATTAGCAGGTTTTACTGCCTTAGCTCATATGTCGTTTAATTCTTACAGAACACCCCGTCTGCATATTTAATTTGATGCTTTAATAGTATATATATAAATATATATCATATTATAATACATATTATATTTATATATACACACACACTACTACAAAATATACATTTCATGTCCCCAAACAACGTCTGTTATATAGAAATCTGACATTAAAAAAAACGCGATGGTAATTTTGTAAATAAACTCAAAACAGAAAAGAAACAACGTCCCTTATTTCTGAAATAAGTGACATTGTTTGTTTCTTTGAGAAACAACGTCACATATTTCAAATAAGTGACATTGTTTCTCTGAGAAACAATGTCACATATTTTAAACATGTGACGTTGTTTCTCTGAGAAACATTTTTTTTTAAATTTTTGAAAAAAAATGCGCCTTTTTTTCCCTCTCTTAGCTAAGAAACAATGTCACATGTTTTTGATATGTGACGTGGAAAGAAGAAACAATGTCACATGTTTTTTGATATGTGACATGGTTTCTTTCCATGTCACATATTAAGCATACAAGTGACATTGTTTCTTAAATTTTTTTTTAAAAAAAGGCGCCTTTTTTCCCTCAGCTCCACATTTCCCTCTCTTAGCTAATAACTCCTTTGACCTGATCAAACCTTCAGCTCCCTCACATCCTCTTCTTCCTCCCAAACCCTCAGCTCCCTCACTCCGTCTTCTTCCTCCCAAACCCCCAGCTCTCAAAACCTCTGCCTCTCTTCCTCTTCTTTCATTCTGTTACTTCTTCAGGTTTAGCTCCCCTCTCTCTCCTTTTGTGTTTTTGCTTTCTATGTATTGCATTTTAGTATCTTTGCATTTTTCTCTATCTTCTTATTTTGGAGTTCTAAGCTCTTTTGTCGAGCATTCTTAGTTATTGAAATGTGTACACCTTTAATTAGCTACTCATTCCTACTAATTTCTTACTTCTTGCTTTGTTTTTTTTCCTTGCTCTGTTTCTTCAATGTCATTTTCCTGAACCTATTTCTTGGAAATAATCATGCAAAATCCGCTTCTAAATATTCCAGGATGAGAGGTGTTGTGTTACATTTGTTACATTAAGTGGATTTACTTTTTCAATTAGAAGAACATGATTTCCATGTCGTTTTTGCTTGTTTCCCAATTTGATTCTTGATTTCTCTGCATTCCCAAGTTAATTTTTTTTAGATTTGGTTTGTAGAAATCAGTGAGCATTGTACAAAATACTAAGTTGTGTAAAAATAGAATTTTTTGTTTGTGTAGTAGCAGCAAAAGTCATATGTATATATATTTAATTAGTTTAATTAAATTAGTTATATCTCTGGTTGATGGTTTACATCTGTTAAATAATAATCTGTTTCCATCAGCAATGCAATGCATGAAAGTATGAGGAAAAAATAAAAAATTAAAGAAACTAATTTTTTTTTTTAAAAAAATGGAATTCACGTCACATACTAGAGTAATATGTGACATGGTTTCTCCTGCAGGAGAAACCACGTCACATGTTTTATAACATGTGACATGGTTTCTGAGAAACCACGTCACATATTAGCCCAAATATGTGACGTGGTTTCTCAGAAACCATGTCACATGTTATAAAACATGTGACGTGGTTTCTCCTGCCAGGAGAAACCATGTCACATATTAGCCCAAATATGTGACGTGGTTTCTTCAGCCAGGAGAAACCATGTCACTTGTTTAAAACATGTGACATTAATTCTTTTTTTTAAAAAAACAAAAAAGAATCAAACCAAGGACTTTTCACGTCACATTTTCAATAAGTTGTGACATGGAAAATATGACTTTTCACGTCTGTTGTTTTAGTGACGTTAAAATGTCATATTTTCTAAGTCACTAGTTTTAATGTCACATGAAAAATTGACGTGAAAACCCCCAAATAACAGACATTAAAAGTCCTTTCTGCAGTAGTGACATATTGTATACATATATATGTTATTTTATTCTCTTTATTTTGTCATTTTAATTTTATTATTTTATGCCTTTCATTTTGTTATTTATGCCTTTTATTATCTTATATTATGCCTTTTGTTATTTAAGTTGCAATTTATATTGTTCTAATTTTCTTTCTGTTATATTATCTTATTTAACTTTCTATTATTACATTTAATGTTAATCTTAAGTTATACTATCATGCAATTTTATTTATGAGTTTATGCTTCTATTTCAGTGTTTTTTATACTTTTATTTATGATATATTGTGAATTCTAATGTTTTTATTTATGATGCTTTATTTTATTTTGTTTATTTATCATAATTTTAATTTCACAGTTGTTATTGTTTTTAGTTTGTATCATATGGTAAATCTTACCAAACTCGAGTTTACTGCTCTTGCCATTAGCGAAAAAAATTATATGTCTTGGGTGTTAGATGCTGAAATCCACTGAGTGCTAATGGTCTAGGAAATGCCATTTTGATTGGCAAAGAAGTGAGTGTCCAAGATAAGGCTAACGCCATGATTTTCTTTCGCCACCATCTCCATGAAGGGCTGAAAGCTGAGTATCTAACGGTAAAAGATCCGTTAGAATTGTGGACTAATTTGAAAGAAAGATATGATCACCAAAAAACAATGATTTTACCAAAAGCTCGTTATGATTGGATCCACTTAAGGCTACAAGATTTTAAAACTGTAAGTGAATATAATTCAGCAGCTTTTAAAATAAGTTCTTAGTTAAAATTATGTGGTGAAAAAATAACTGATGAGGACTTATTAGAGAAAACCTTCTCCACCTTTCATGCTTCAAATGTGCTCCTGCAATAGCAATATCACGAGAGAGGTTTTAAAAAATATTCAGAATTAATCTCATGTCTTCTTGTAGCTGAACAAAATAATGAGTTGTTGATGAAAAATCATGAGATTCATTCCACTGGGTCTGCTCCATTCCCTGAAGTGAATGTGAATGTGCGTAATAATTACAATGATAATGGTCGAGGCCGCGGTCGTGGACGTGGTCATGGCAGGGGATACGGAAATTATCGTAATCATGGTGGTGGAAGTAACAATTTTAATCCCAATGCCCATCAGAAGAAGAAACATAGTGAATGGCAGAAAAAGGACAAGAGTGATCCTTCAAAAGCTGTTGAAAATCAATGTTTTCGATATGGAATGAAGGGGCACTAGTCACGTACCTATTGTACACCTGAACATCTAGCAAAACTTTATCAAGCCTCCATGAAAAGGAATGTGAATAATGTGGAAGCAAATTTGATTTTCCAAGATGATGATGTTGAGGCACACAAAAATGACCATGCCAATGAGCTAGATGATATTAATAGCCTTGATGCGATGGCACATTTGGAGGTGGCTGACTTCTTTGATAATCATGATTAGACAAACTTTATTGGAAAAATAATAAGAATATTTGTTAACCTCTTGAAATTTATGCCATTTTAGCACATTTTCCTATAGTTCATACATTTTTTGGGTGGAATGCATTTTGATGTAGATATCATAGGAAAATGTGCCAAGTTGATATTTGGGTTAAAGTCATTGAATTCTTGATTTAAATGTGAATATGTTACCCTCATTTTATCAACTTTGGCTTTTGTAGATTTGATTGCTTGTTAAGTGGGTAAAGCCAAGTAATTAAGCCGCAGTTGAGTTGCATTTCAAGTTAAAATCAAGGAGAAAGGAGTGGAAAAAAGAAGTTCTGGAGCAACCAAGAAAGCTAAAAAAAGAGTCTGCAGAAAGTTATTGGCCGCAGCCAAAAGCAAAGGCAAAATTCCTGACCGCAGCCAAATCCAGAAAACTTCCAGGCAGAGAATTATTGGCTACGGCCAACCAGTATAGGCAAAATTCTTGGCTACGGCCAACCAGTACAGGCAAAATTCTTGGCTACGGTCAAAACTACTAACAGACTGTACAGTGAAAAAATCCTGCTCGAAAATAGGGTTTAAAAATACCCAAAACTCACACTCAAACACATCTTTTTGACTTGAGCTTTCTTTAGGGACTACTTGGGAGCAAGGGTGATTGCACCATATTTTTATATACTTTTCATCAATAAAATCATTGGATTATGGCATGTTCTAGGAGTAATTGCACCTAATTAGGATGAATTCTAACTTTTACACACCTTGTTGGGATTTATACTAATCAAGAGCAATTTGGGCATAATTCACATGATTTATTGGTTAACCAATCTTCGAGGACATTTGATGCTACCTCTGGCTTGATTTTATGTGCAGGTCATAGAAGAAACATACCCAAATTAAGGAGCCAAGTTGCAGCGAAGAATTCTGGATGGAGCAGAAGAAGAAAGTGAAGGAAGAGGCAGAAGCCTCTGTACCTCGCCGTGGCCTCGCCACAGTGAGCTCACGACGAGGAAGACAAGCAGAGGTAGAAGCCTCTACCCCTCGCCGTGGCCTCGCAATGGTGAGCTCACTGTGAGAAAGACAAATCCAACCGGAAGATCCCTTCCCTCGCCGCTGCCTCGCCACGGCGAGCCCCCGATATGAGCAAAAATTCTGATGCGATTTTTAGGGTTTTGGAGGAGTATAAATAGATCCAAACACTCCCACCTTCAATTTCTAAGCCTCCTCATCTCGAAATACACCTCCTCTACTAGGGTTTCCTTCCATTTCTTCATTCCTCACCCAAATCTTCATCTTCCCACTCAATCTCACCTCCATTCTTGCTTATTTTCTTGTTCTTCATCTTCCCACCTTCCATTTCCACCATACTTCTTCTTCTACCTTCTTCATCCATGGAGGCTGTGGTCATGGGCTATCTTTGGCTCGAATTTGGAGACATGAGAGGCTAGAACTTGGGCTCTTTGGTGGTGTGAAGGTGGCTTGAGCTTCAATGGGCAAAATAGGGGAGTTGTTTGTTTTCTCATGCTCTTTTCCTTATGTATTGAGTCTTGTGGTTGCATTTCTCTTTGTATATTAGATTTGAGACATGATTTCCTTTTCTAATTATTTATGAATTGGAACATTTGTATCGGATATCGAGTTATGTTAATTGAATGATATGTATGATTAAATTTCCTATTGGATTTATGAATGCTATATGACACTACTACAAAAAACAGTATTAACGTCCCCATTTCACGTCTCTTTTTTGAAATGAGATGTAAAAAAAAGGCGGTGGTAAAATTGTAAATATGTGGAAAACTTTTAACGTCTCTTTTTTAAATATGAGACGTGGATTCTCTGAAAAAAGAGCGCCAAGCAAAAAAATGTGCGAAAATATAGGCGGGAAATTAGTTTCCACATCTCACAAAAAACGTGAGACGTTGAAAATTGCTTTCAACGTCTCACAAAAAATGTGAGACGTTGAAAACTGCTTTCAACGTCTCACATTTTTTGTGAGACGTTGAAAGTAGGCAAATTTTTTTTAAAAAAAATGTAAACTCTTTCCACGTCTCACAAAAATTGTGAGACGTGGAAAGAAGGTAATTTATTAAAAAAATACTCTCCTGAGCTCTTTCCACGTCTCACAAAAATTGTGAGACGTGGAAAGTGGTTTTGAACGTCTCACAAAATAATAATATTGTGAGACGTTCAAAACCACTTTCCACGTCTCACAATTTTTGTGAGACGTGGAAAGAGCTCAGGAGAGTATTTTTTTTAATAAATTACCTTCTTTCCACGTCTCACAAT
The DNA here is from genome assembly GCA_037074515.1 of Mimosa bimucronata. Lineage (NCBI taxonomy): Eukaryota > Viridiplantae > Streptophyta > Magnoliopsida > Fabales > Fabaceae > Mimosa > Mimosa bimucronata. The sequence continues at coordinate 34,973,049 of CM073440.1, read as the reverse complement.
TTTTGTGAGACATGGAAAGAGTTTACATTTTTTTAAAAAAAAAAATTTGCCTACTTTCAACGTCTCACAAAAAATGTGAGACGTTGAAAGCAGTTTTCAACGTCTCACATTTTTTGTGAGACGTTGAAAGTAGTTTTACATTTGTTTTAAAAAAACATTTGCCTACTTTCAACGTCTCACAAAAAATGTGAGACGTTGAAAGCAGTTTTCAACGTCTCACATTTTTTGTGAGACGTTGAAAGTAGGCAAAATATTTTAAAAAAAAAAACTGCTCTGTCTTATTAAGCTCTCTCTCTGCTCACGTACGAAGCTTCACTTTCTCTCATCACTCTCACGTTTCTGTCGTTTCTCTCGGTGAGCACAGCGACGCGCCTCCGGCAAGGGTGAGCTCCTTTTTCAGCGACCACGACCACGAAACTTTCATCGATTTATGCTCCCATTTTGAGCTCCATTTGACATCAGGTGAGTGGTTTTTTCTCCCATTTTTCGCTGTTCGATTTATGCTCTGATTTGGTGTTGCATGTTTAATCTTTCCCCTGTTTATGGTCATACGATTTTTGCTTTGATTTGTGCTCTGATCTGTTATGTAAGACCTGATTTCTGATCTATTGTTTTCGATTTTTGCTCTCATTTGGTGAGCTTTGACGAGCAAGAAGGGTGAGGTAGAGAGGGGCGGGTATTGACGAGCTTTGCTCTTATTTTTGCTCTGATTTGTGCTCTGATCTGCTCTGATTTGTTGCTTTATGATTTTGTCTTCGTGCCAGTCCTTCGTCCCTGGGGTAATCTCTCTCTATTTTGTTCTCTCTATTTGAATGCAGGCTTGTCTTGAGCTTGTTGCGTTGAAGCCCACTGTTATTAGAGGGAATGGGTCTGAGATTATTGCTCTTTCTAGGGCTTCTTCTTCTTCCCCTGGATTAGGCGCTAAGGTAAATTCTCAGAGCACTTATCAATCCATTCAATTCTGATGAAGGTCGTGTAGTTTTCTGAAATTTTTGTTGTTGGAGGGGTTGTATGTGGCGTTAGAAGCTTTGTGTTCAGGAGGGTGGTGGTATAGGGTTTAAATAATTTCTGATATGGAAAACTTCCAGTGTATTTATTTGCTTTGGATGGTGTGTGAATTTTGGGTGTTTGAGTGTTAATGTATTAGGTTGAGGCTTTGGTTTATTTCTTACTGATATCTATTGGAAGGTTTCCTGTTGAGTGTAGAATTTACTGTTTCATTGATTTATTTGGGAGAACCTGTCTCATATGATGTCCTTTCTACTTAGGAAGCAAAATCATAATTACTTATTTTCGCTTCTCCCTTCTCTTTGTTTTAATCTTTTTACGAGCCACTGAGCTGAACCTGAATTTGATTGGGAGGATGGTATGAGAGTGTTTTGGGGTGGTTTGAAGGTTTGAAGGTTAAAATCTGCTTTGATTTCTTTGATTATTCTGTCAAGAACTTCATGTTAGGAATTTGGGTTATAGGAATTAAGGGTCCTTATGCCATTTGATAAATGGGATGTGATCCACTAGCTACAATTTGGTTCTTGAACTACTTGCTTTAGCTTGAAGATAGCATTTCTTGCCTATTCATGTTATTTCTCTTCCTGTAACTTCTTGCTTGTATTTTTGAGATCACGGAATCTGATTTTAAGGATTTTCTTTTTCATTACTGGTAATCAATGTGACATACTTTAAATAAAAAAAATGCGACATACTGTCATATAATTTGTCTTCCATAGAGTAGGGACAGATGGGGAAAAAAGATTTCTTAGTGGGGTAGCAGAGGTCTTGGTGATTGAAATGTGACTTTTTTTGGGGTTTCCATTTACAATAATTTTGGTGATTAATTGGTTTGGTGGTCCAATGAGGGACTTAGTTGTTGAGGCAAACAAAATTAGATTTTATTTATTTTTTTCTTGCTCTTGGATGATTATGACAAAGGCTGACCTGGAAGAAACTTTGAAATGGGATAGGGAACATGGTAGAACCAAACATGTGATGTAATTTTTGGTGGAATTATCACTAATCTTGTCACAATTTTATATGTGGATTTAAATGTCGAAAGCTGAAACCTTGCTTTGTTGTTATCCCACTTGTGTGTTCTTTAAATTTGGTTTTTGAATCCATCTCCAGGTCTAACTTGAGGGATTACTAGCTATCTTCATCGTCCATCTCCAGGTCAAAAATTTTCATCTCTTCTTGTTTACTTTATTATTTTGACGGAAATTTGCTAATTCTTTATGCTGCTATTTGGCTGAAACTTTGCTCCATATTGACTGCATTTTTCAGCTATTTTGTTGCTGCTCGGTGCTTCTGTTTTGCTTGCATTATTACTACTGTGAGTTGGCTTCTTAATCTTCCTTCTTTCATTTTCTTTTGTGTATGTTGTTAAGAAATTTCAACTTGCTTGTTTGTTTTATGGAATATTATGAAAGGCTTAAGCTTACTTGTTATGGTTATTTGCTGAACTGCTCTATCATCATTCCTCCTAAAAATAAATTAGTGTCACCTTTGGCATGGTTACTTTTATGGGGAAATGCTGTCAAAATTTTTGGAAAATGTGTAAGCAATTCACTCACTTTCAGTTAGTGATGGTCTAAACTTGACTTTTGTGGAATGTGGTGAAGGTTTGAATATGATGGATCGTAGTTGGATGAATAAGTTGAGAACTAGTAAAGAGTATGGACTTGGAGTGGAAGAGTTTCTTGAGTTTGCTAAAAGGAACGCTTCTAATAAAAGTGGGATGTATTTTTGTCCTTGTGTGAAGTGTATAAACCAGATTCAAAAGAGCATTGATGATATAAGGGATGACCTTATTTGTTACGGGATCAATCTCCGGTATAGAAAATGGGTCTGGCACAGTGAATTAAGAATAACAACGCCTTCTTCAATGTCACAAAGCATGGAAGTTGTGGATGATGTGGGTGTCGATAAAATGAATGACATGATTAATGATATTGGGGCGGAGTCATTTACACCACTTCCTGAACATGATAAGTTACGGAGTGATGCGGAGATACCGTTGTTCCCTGGGTGTCGTAAGTATACACGCTTGATCGCTATGTTAACCTTATTGAACATAAAGGCACGTAACGGGTGGGCAGATTTGGGTTTCTCAGAGTTGCTTGAAGCTTTGAGTGATATGCTTCCAGAGGATAATGTCCTTCTGAATCGAATGTATGAGGCTAAAAAAGTTCTCAACAATATGGGTATGGAGTATAAGAAGATACACGCTTGCCCTAATGACTGCGTGATGTATAGGAATGAATACGTGGGACTAACGGAGTGTCCAAAGTGCAAGACCTCAAGGTATAAAATTAAAAGGGATGTCTGTGGTGATAGGGCAAAGAATGGGTCACCTTTGAAGGTGCTGTGGTATCTACCAATAGTACCGCGGTTCAAATGTTTGTATGCAAATGCGTAGGAAGCAAAGAATTTGAGATGGCACTGTGATGAGAAAATCTCTGATGGAAGATATCTCCGGCACCCTGCTGATTCATCTCAATGGAAGAAGATAGATGAAATGTTTCCTGACTTCGGCTGTGACCCAAGGAATCTTCGCCTTGGTCTATGCACCGATGGATTCAACCCTTTAGGAAGCCTAAGTAGCACACATAGTGCTTGGCCTGTTCTCCTAGTCATTTACAACCTACCCCCTTGGTTGTGTACAAAACGCAAGTACATGATGCTCTCAATGTTGATTTCGAGGCCAAAACAGCCGGGGAACGATATTGATGTCTACTTGGCGCCATTGATTGAGGATTTGAAGAAGCTGTGGGAGGACGGAGTCGATGTGTTTAATGCATACAGCCAAGAGACATTTAAGTTGCGCGCTATGATATTCATTACAATAAATGATTTTCCTGCTTATGGGAATCTATCTGGATATAGCGTGAAGGGGCATAGGGCATGCCCTATATGTGAAGCAAACACACACTACCATCAACTCAAGCATGGAAGGAAGACCGTTTATCACGGTCATCGGCGGTTTCTTGATCGGTATCATCCTTACTGAAAGCTAAAGAAGAATTTTAACGGTTCGCTAGAACATGGATTGGCACCAAAGGCATTGATTGGGGAGGAAGTTTACAGCCGTGTTGTGAACTTAAAAGTGATATTCGGTAAGAAACAGAGGGCTGGGAGTGAGTTATACATGTGGAAGAAGAGGTCAATCTTCTTTGATTTACCATATTGGTGTTTTCTTGATGTGAGACACAGTATTGATGTGATGCATATGGAGAAAACCGTGTGTGATAGTCTTGTCGGAATGCTTTTGCACATTCCAGGAAAGACTAAGGATGGGATCAATGCAAGATTGGACTTAGTGGAAATGGGAATAAGACAACGGCTGCATCCAAAAGTAAGTGATAATGGCAAGAGATTTTATATGGAACCAGCTGCTTATACATTATCCAAACAGGAGAAAAAAGTTTGTGTGGGTGTTTGCGGGGGATCAAGGTGCCACAGGGCTATTCTTCTAACGTTAGCAGACTTGTGTCTGATGATTTGAAGTTGGTGGGAATGAAATCACATGATTACCATGTATTGATGCAACAATTATTACCAGTTGCTATAAGAGGCATTATGCAAGATGATGTAAGGAATACCATAACTAGGTTGTGTATGTTTTTCAATGCTGTATGCAGCAAAGTTATCGACACTAAGAAATTGGATGAGTTGGAAAAGGAAGGTTACATTATTCTGACCAAATTAGAGATGCACTTTCCTCCAGTGTTTTTTGATATCATGGTCCACTTGATCGTTCACTTGGTAAGAGAGATAAGACTCTGTGGCCCCGTTTATCTCAGGTGGATGTACCCTTTCTAGCAATTCATGAAAGTCTTAAAAGGATATTCTAAGAACCCCTATTGACCTGAAGCATCCATTGTGGAAAGATATGTGATTGAAGAGTCTATGGACTTTTGCAAACCATACTTGAAAGATGTAGAGGAAATGTCCAGACATGAAGACGGGATCGGTAAGGGAAGGGGCCTCAAAGTGAAGAGTATGAAACCTGAAGATGTCTTACAAGCTCACCTGTATATTCTAAATAATATGGCAGAGGTTCAGCCTTATTTAGATGATCACAAAAGAAGTTTAAGGGACAAGAACCCAAGGAAAAATGATAGACAAATAGCTAATGAGCATAACAAGACATTCATTGAGTGGTTCAAGGAAAACATTGCACAAAAGACCGATGTGTCGGATACAATTAAATGGTTAGCTGATGGCCCCCGTTTTGAGGTTGTCACATGGAGCGGATATGATATAAATGGGTATTCTTTCTACACAAAAACTAAAGACGATAACAGTACTATGCAAAACAGTGGTGTAAAGGTTGTAGCCGAAGCTACCCACTATTCTAGTTCAAAGGATAAAAACCCAATAGTGGCTTCCATGACATATTATGGAGTCATTGAAGAAATATGGGATGTAAGTTACAACAAGTTCAAAGTTCCACTCTTCAAATGCAAGTTGTAACACCTAAATTTTACTACTATATTATAGCATTTTAATTGACTTATAACCACTTTTTAATTTCAGAAGCCCAAAAATACGAAAAATTTAAAAACTTTTTCTTTCCAAAGTATTAAATCAAATTTCCTTTCTTTCAAATGGGATTTTATGACAAATTAGAATATCTTTAAACTTTCAATAAAATAGAGTGGTTACTAAAACAATTAAAATAACTCGAATTATAATGCTTGGGGAGTCAAACCCCTTACACTATATTTACATATTCTTTAGATTATGTTCAACTTATCTATTTACACCTCTCTTACTATAATAATATATTGGCGGGTTATCTTGATTGATAACCCTCTTATATGAGTACGCAACTCTATTATTTCTTAAAGATATATATACATATATAAAATATACATTAACTACTAGACAAGCTTCCAACTTGTCTTAATTATTTAAACATACAACATATACGGGTAAATAGTCTCTTAAAATATCTACCTTCAAGGTACAAGACAAAGTAGGCATTCCTGCCTCTTCATACTACCTTACTTCTTTCCCAGCTAGCTACTCCCATTCTGCTATACTGAAAACGTTTTGGAAAACAGTGAGATTGGAAATCTCAATAGCAGTTTATTCCATATCATGTGTGCACTTATATATATATATACATATACATCAATTTCATAAACCTGTGCATATAATGAAAGCATATATCCCTTTTAACCAATACCTGCAGGATTTTCCAATTATAGCCCTCACGGCTACTCAATAACCCTCACGGTTATAGGAATTTAATTGTAGCCCTCACAGCTACTCAATAACCCTCACGGTTATAGGAATTTAATTGTAGCCCTCACAGCTACTCAATAACCCTCACGGTTATAGGAATTTAATTGTAGCCCTCACAGCTACTCAATAACCCTCACGGTTATAGGAATTTACTGGCAAAGGGGGAGCGACCCACCTAGGCCTTGGAGTACTCCATAAATATCATCAATATCATAACTGGAATAATGCTCATTTATTGCAACAGATTTTACAAAATTATATATATAAAACTTTATATAATGAATTAAACTACTACCTGTACTTTAGAACTCAATTCCGATCTGTCTCCTTTCTTTCCACTGCCTCCATGAATCTTATGCTACTATTAAAGCCTATTACACATTTGTATAATACAAATAAATTAATACTAATACCTCTATATTTATACTTAGCGTTTCTCTCTCGTAGCCTAAATTGTTTCTACCCCAAATCTTCACTTGCTTGCCTTGTACGATTTAAATAGATACACTTAATAAGTTTCCAAATTCTACTACACAACAACACAAAAGTCTTCACTAAGTAGAACAAATTAATCATTAATCCCAAGTGCATAATCCTGTGAAACTTCAAATGAATATTAACCACCAAGCATCCAATTCAAATTTTGGAAAACAAGCGGCCTCCCTACATTAACAATCCAATAGTGTAAGAAAATTTTCTAATATGAAATTACTTCATAGCATTTAAAGTTAAACATGGAGATACAAAATTCAATTCAATAGTCTTCACGTTATACTGGAACTTGTTTAATTTTAGCATCCATGCTTACTTAATAAATTATCATACACAGGAAGAGTAAAACATCTTTTATCCAATCACTTTAACCACCAAGAAGTAATGAGATAACTTATGTACAGAATCTCCAAAAATTTCAGAATTTCAAAGTCCCATAGTTCTCTTAAAACAGCCATATTTAATTCAAACAATACTGTCAAACTCGAAAATTCCTATGGCTTCACAACCGCCACATACACACAAACCTGTATAGCATGCTTAGGAACCTATAGGTGCATCCTCTAACCATTCTTTATGGGTGGCATTACCCTTCATCAAAGTTCATAAAATTCGTAACTCTATACTGATCAGTTATGCATCACTGTTCCTTCACCAAAATCAAAATAACTTAAGACTTCAATACTCTTCTTTTTCAAAAAAATAAGAACAAGAACATTTCTTTTACATTCAATTACTTTAGTCCCTTTTTGACTTCAAAAAGCCCAAACATTTGTTTCTATAACAATTACACAGCATCTATATATAAAAATCAGAACCTACATCAGCTCAAAGTCCCCAAATCCCAATGCTTTTGATTAGTTACATATTCAGTTTTGTATTCACCTATCTCTCCAAGCATACCTTGAACAATCATACGGACCTTACACCCATTATATTTTAGACTTCCAACCTCTTAACATGTTTATATTACCGCAAATCGAATTATACAACTAAAGCTAAGCAATCCCAAACCAAAACTTAAATGGAAATCCAAACAGAGCAGAATTCTGCAAAAAGCAAAGACAAGCACCAACCATATTTACATTACAATAATTCGTTCTCCTTCATCAACGAATCAGAGCAGAAAACAGAGGGAAATGAAGAAACTAAACGGAACAGAGGAAACAGAGGAAGAAGAGGAAAATCAGAAATCTTCAAAGCCACCTACCATCCGAAATTTCAACATGCAAAACACAAATAATTGCTTTCTACTCTTAAATTTATCACCTCCAAAATTTTAGTCCCTCGGACCCTCCGGAATCGAACGAAACAGGGGAGGAATAAGAAAATAAAAAAAATCTCCCAACTTCAGAAATTAAACATGAAATAGATTCTATGAGCTTAAACTTCCTCCTAATCATGACTAATTAAGCTTTCATTCATTAAACACCCAGAAATCATTGAAATGTTGTCTGGTGAACAGTGTTCAAACCAAAGAACCCCAAATCGGAATCAAGAAATGAGCATGCAACCTTGATTTCATTCAGGAAAACTTAAATTCTTCCTTATTCCTTCCTTTAATCGGTGATTAACCTCCCTAAAACCCATCATAAATCGGACCCCCAACTCTCAAACCTCTCCAATCCGAAAAACTAAAGATGTTAGGAGGAAGAGCAGACTCACCTGAAGCTAAATCTATGATTGCATGGCCGAACGGAGCTCGCCGTCGTCGGAATCGCCCCTCCCCGCCGTCGTGCTCATCGTTCGTCAAGAGAGAGCAGAGAGGACCAAAGAAAAACGAAATGGAGAGAGAGGGATGGAGGAAAGACGGAATGAGGAAGAGAAGGAGATGAGGGAATTTTATATAAAAAGGTTTTGAGAAAATTACACATATGCCCTTCCAACTTTTAAACCTTTCAGTTTAGTCCCTTTATCTCTTTATCTGAAACTCTCCTCTATTTTCAATTTAGTCCTTATCTGAAGAATTAATTTCCTAAAATTTATTCTCATATCAGGTTAGATATTTTCTTACCCATAAATTTCTTTAACCCTCAAATAAATTTTTTTCTAAAGTTCCCAAATTAACATTTATCTTCTAATTATTTTTTTCCTCCATCAATGAAGAAAATAAGTCTTAAAATTATTAAAAATACATATGGCCTCATAAATTTATTTATAAAACTTTTTAATTTATAAATGACACTCTAAGATCTTAAATAAATCATGATTATCTCTAATCCAAATTTTGGGGTGTTACACAAGTGGGTTAGCCAAAACGCAGTCGAGATCAATCGTCAATTTGGGTTTACCAGTGTTGATCTTCAGAGGGTTGCTTACAGTGATGAGCCTTTCATTTTAGCAAGTCAGGCGAAGCAAGTTTTCTATGTGACTGATCCTGCAAATCCCCAATTGTCCATAGTCCTACAAAGTAAAAAACAAAAGGACCGTGGTCCATCTTCAAATCTAGATGACACACCACCTTTCTCCTCAAACCCACCTCAACTGGGTGAATTAGAATTGATAGATGATGACCAATATGCTTTTAGCAATGATCATTGTGAGGGTATATGGGATAACACATAAAGTAAGTACCTTAATGTTGAAGTTATTTTATGTTGATAGATGATGACCAACATACTTTTTATTTTTATATTTTATGTTGAAGTTATTTCAATTTTGTAACAGGTAAATGGAAGACAATTCTGACGATAGCTCACATGAGGATCACATAAACGATGAAGAACAACCACATGTCGATCCTCCTGAAAGAAAGCGGGGCAGGGGCGCCACCAAGCTTTCTGAGATCGTTCTGCGGCAAGGAACTAGTAATTTTGAACCCATTCGTGTTCATTTTAATGAGGACATGATCCCACTTGGTCCAAACAGGAGCATATTTGCTAGTTACCTTGGATTTCTAGCACGAAGCAGATTAAGCATACTTACAGATGATTGGAGATTAATACACAAAGATACTAAGGACAGAGTCTGGATGGATATTTTGGTATTTTCTAAACATTTTATTTAAATTGATTGATGATTTGAGTTATTTGTTACAATAATTGACTAAGCATTTTAATAATTTGGCAGCAAAACTTCATTGTCCCGAATACCGAGGCATTTAGAAAGCATCGGCTAAGGGAAGTACGACATAGATGGAAAGATTTCAAGTCTACTCTTACCAGAAAGTATGTTCTAGGACCTAAAAGCAACAAAGATCCTTGTCTCATGTGGCCATATCTTAAACGAGAGGAGTGGAACAAGTTTAAGGCATCACGATTAACTGAGGAGTTCTAGGTATATCTATTCTAACTTTGTTTCAGAAAAACTTTGTTTACTAAGTACTTATTTATTACGTTATACTAACTTTGTTTTCTCTACATAGGAAAAAAGTAAAAAATAGCAAGAGAAGCAAAAGCTAAATGTGTATCCATACACAATGTCTCGCGGGGGTTATTTGTGGTTAGAAGAGAAAATGGTTAAGGAACATTTCAAGGCAATGGAGGAAGCAGCCCAATCAGACCCTACAATTGTTATACAACCTCCCCCACGTATTCCACGTCACAAGAAATTTGTGGAAGGAAGGAAGAGTGGAGGGAAATTTGTAAACCCTGAAGTAGAAAAAATTGCTGAAAAGATTGTAAGTTATATTTTAATGTTTAATAATTTGCAATACTAACGTTTTCTTCTAAATAAGACCATATGATTTTTTTCTTGCACCTTACAGGATGAACTTGAGGAGCAAAGTTCTCAAGGGTCTTTCTCTCAGACCGGTAGGATGGACATTCTTGCTACGGCAATTGGGAAGCCTTATCCCCCTGGGCGAGTTAGAGGGGAGTATGGGACAGTTGGTCTGAAAAAATATTTTGGCCGTTCCCGAAGCACTGCCCAGTATGAACCAAGTCAGGAATTTTTGGACAAGTTCGCAGAAAAAATCCGGGATCAGGTGATAGCACAAGTTCGGGGTGAGATGAGGAGTATGATGCCGCCTGGTGTTTCACCACAACGTGTGAGTATCTAATATTGTTTATAAATTAGTATAGATTTTATCTTTCAATGAACTTATTATCTCTATAATTTCGTAAACACTACAGGAATCTCCTGGCTTTCGAAGCACAAAGAGCAGTTGCACTATGCCTATCGACCCCCTGGTCCTAGTTCAATAGATGAGGGACAACCCTGCTTCCTCCATTTGGATGTCCCAAATCTGCAACCAGTTGCCAAGGCTACTCAGTACCCAAGGGCTTCAACCATCCATAATGTAGCCATTGAGGAGGACCAAGTTAAGGTATCTATTGGACTTCTTGTAGAGGGAGAGGGGTCTACACATATTCCGTTTCCTACTGAAGAGGTTGCCATGTTAGCCGAAGTAGTAGGGTTTTTCATTTTATGGCCTAGGCGACTTGTCTTCGATGCACCAATCACAGCCCCTCTGGATGATGATGACAACAACAAGTATACCTCGCTGGCAGTCCTATGCAGCTTTGTCTCTTCCCTACCTAACAAGATCGACTTCTACATGGATCCAGGAGTTGTGAGACATGATAAGGCATATCCCTTTGGACTTGGGCGGAATGATGTCGTGGCATTTTTAACTATGGATGATTTGGACATTGGATGGCTGGAACTTGCAATTCAGTAAGTTTATTTTTTCCTTTAATTTATGTACCAATATAATCATATGATGTTCTCATTCAAGTTCTATTTTAGGTACTTTCACCAAATGTGCTGTCAGGAGGGCTTCACAGACTACGCATTCCTAAGTCCAATGTCACTGTTAAGGAATACAACCGCAAAAGAAAAGGAAGAAGTTGAGGAATACAACAATATTATGGAGGCCTATATGGAATACCAGATTTCAAGTTGCAGAAAGCGATGTTATTTCGCACCAATCCTTGATAGGCAAGTTCGTTCACTATGCATACCATTTAAGCTTGTTCTGCCTCTTCTAAATTTCTTAGTATTTGGTTCATTAGATGTGTATATCTATCCAGTTGTTCATGTGTTAAAATCTGCTAGGAAAATTTCATTTGAAATTTGTGGTTCTGCATTTGTATGTCTACATTGAGAAATTGAACATGACTTAACTGTGCTGCACTAAAGGTCGTTGTTTTGGACTTGAATTTTGCTGCATCTTTGAACTTGCTGTGCATTCAAGCTGTCATATTGCTGGTTGTGACTTGATTTCAATATATATTTGCTGAGATATTGTGTGTCACAATTTGTATGGTGCGCTGATTAGTTTGCTATCAGATTTGACTAGTAGTGATTTGTTGTCACATGAATCTTTTAACCTCTAAATGCATACTCTAATTAATTGAATTTATGAGTATCTTTGGTAAATTCAATTCTGTGCTTCAGGAGACATTGGAGTTTATGTGTTATCTGCCCTGGAGAACACCGTATTTATTGGTTTGATTCTTTGAATCGTGGGCCAATCAGTTTGCATAGAAGGATTTTCACCAAGTAAGTGTTTGGACATTTTGAATTAGTAAATATGAGCATAAGAAAATTATTTGCATAGTTCTTATTTTAATTTCATTGTAGGGCCATATTGCATTGGCATATCACATTACAGACAAAACGTGGAGCTAACAAAATTGAGACTGTTAGGAATACAGTAAGTCATTTAGATTGTATTTACTTATATATCCATCAATAATACCTTGGACGTTAATAAATTATTTTCATATGTTCTAATTGTTTTTGTCTGATTTACAATGTCCTCAGCAACCTGGCAATACAGAATGTGGGTACTATGTAGCTCGATATATGTATGACATAATTATAAGTGGACTTCATGAGGGCATGTCATATGTATGTTTCATTCTTATCATTATTGCATTTCATAATTCAATTGTTTGCTTCATTAATTATAATTAACTAATTGATATATGTTTTATCGCTTATATGGTGCAGATTTATGATGGGGAAGAGCCTTTTGATCAAGATGCAATTGATGAAATTCGGGATAAATTAGCTGCCAAGTTTCTTCAAAATATGAATAATTAGAACTTACTTGTTTTGACCGTAGGACATATGAATCTATATGTGATGTATATATAGACAACTCTTTTTTGGTGAATTCTGAATATTCGGCTCTGTTTGTGGTGACTTGGACATTGTATCAATGTTTTATTTAGTGCAGATGTATATATTCTATGTGTGATCTATATAAACTGGATCGAAGCCTTTTTTTTAAAAAAACCATTCCATGTCTCACATTTGAAAATGAGACGTGGAAAAACACTTTCCACATCTCTAATGGAAAAATGAGACGTTGAAAGTCCAACTTTCCACGTCTCATTTTTCCATTTGAGACGTGGAAAGTTGGCAGGGAACACTTTCCACGTCTCATTTTTAAAATGAGACGTGGAAAGTCCCGACTTTCAACGTCTCCCTGATCTACGTCCCAGCAAAAAGAGACGTGAAAAGTCCAAAAAAAGAGACGTGAAAAGTGTTTTCTGTAGTAGTGTGATTTTTAGTGGTTGCTAGATTATGTAGCTTAATTTGTCCAATTGAATGCTGTAGTTGCACATTCTTGAGAGGAATCGGTTTTCAAAACTCATGTTCCAACACACACCAAGTGGAGCTTAACACTAACCCTAAGTAATAGCTATGAAAGTGGTTGCTTAATTAGTTTTTAATTAAGGCTAGTGGACCCCTAGTGGTTGCTTGGGGTTTTTTTCAATTGACTTGGTGAATCTTTAACTCCCGATACCAATTTAATGAAGTGTGAGAGCCACCGTAACACTACCAAAGCCCATTTTATCAATTTACCATAATCCAAACTCTTTTCACTCATTAATCTAAAATACTGATGACTCCCCATTTAACATTGATTTAGGGCTTATTTAGAAGATATTTGGGGAGTCATCAATGCTAATTAAAGGAATTTTGAGAGCTTTTTAGAGAAAATTATGCAAAAATGTCATATAAGTTTAATTTAATTATTTTTTAAATAAATATGACAATTTATTAGAAAATTTGATTGGCATTATTCCTTCACATGTATGCATGATTTTGATAGGTACAAATGGATATTATAAGCTAGGAAGGAGAAGAAAAGCAAAGGAAAAGAGTGGAGAAAGTTGGAGCTTAATTGCTGGAAATTGCCTCTGGTGCCATGGCACTGCGCGAAAATCCCTAAAAATCCTGAACTCGCACAGATTCGTTTTTTGTCCTTTTAAAACACCTAGGGCACGAAAATACACAGAGAATCAGCCCCCAGTCAACTCTAGAACCCATAGGAACCATTAGACTCATCGGTGCACACATCTTTGGAGCTAGGGTTCGCAAAATTGGAGGTTGAGAAGCAAAATTGGAAGGATTTCTTGCCCTACGGTGATAGATTCTTCTTGTTTTCTTCCGTTCTTTGTTACTTTTGTGAATCAAATATGTGATCTCTTTGTATTTTCTTGTTTAATCCATTTATGAGTAGCTAAATTGTTTGTTCTAGGATTGATTCAAACCTTGTATGGATTGAAACCTAATTTGTTTCCTTTTCTTTAGTAATTGATGACTATTTTTGTTGATTTATCTTGTTCTTAATGCCTCTATTTGATTGGCCACCTTTTAGAGCGATTTGTTCATTTAAATTATACTCGAGAGAGATAGTTTAGGTGTAGAACTAGGGTAAATCAGACTAGACTTGAAGTTTAAATCAACTAATGGATGGTTTGTCGGTAGAATAGAGATATATCTATCAACCTAGTTTTGTCAGATTAAGGTTGATTCTTGAGGCACACTTTCATTAATTTGTAACAAGAGCTTGAGCAAGTTTAATGAAAAGTATAGAATTGATTTTGACTCGAGAGAACATTTCAAGTACTTTAGAACCTTAGGCAAAAATAAATTGTTATTTAAAGACTAAAGGAAGGGAAATTAATTAGGGTTCATGAAATACAACGATGAGAATTAATCCTAGGCTTAGTAAATTGATAAATTAAATCTTTATTGTTTGTTTCTTTATTTCTAGTTTAGAATAGTTTTAAAAACCAGTTTTCTAAAAAAATTTGATTAGTTCAACTTAATTAAGTTCATTAGCCTGTTGTTTGATTGGGGTTTTAAAACAAATATCTGTGGGACGATAATTCATTACTATGTTGCGATCTGTACTCTTGCAAGCGAACAAATACCAAAAACAAGTAACTGCATTTGTTAATAGTTTTATTAAATGAATTTTCAAACCAAAACCCCTATACCTTTTATTGTTTTGATTGCATTTAGCTAGTTTAGGTATCTTAAAAGACTCCTTAAGTTAAATGACCCAGGGTTGCAACCTATATTGCAATCCTTGGATTAATTTTGATTTTAACCCCCAAGGCACATTTAGGCAAAGGTTCAATCAATGGCGCCATTGCCAAGGAGTCATTTTTGACTCCCTAGGTTAGGTAAGTGTTAATTGAAACTATTGTTTTGCTGTAGGTGTCATTAGGATTAGGCTTAGATCTTTTGCATCCTTAGGTTAGTTCACATTTGCTTGTTTTATTTTACATCTAATTTTCCTTGAAAATACCAAAAATATTGCTTACTTCTTGTTTTTGATTAACTTGTGAATACTTGGCTTACTATACTTCTACACTCACACACATACCATTACACATCAAACATATCATACACATTTCATATACACTTCATACCATAGCCACTTGCATCCTCATTCATCCATTTTTCCTTGAATTTGTGCAAGTGTAATTTTTGTCTGAACCTTAGTCTACACTTATTGTCTGCACCTTGTGTATGACTCGAGGGAACACTAGAGACTAAGAGCTTTACCCTGAATACCCAGAAATTGAGAGACACCTTACTAGTTTGAGAAAGACACATAGAGAGGGAACCTCAGTTACATCCTTGATAGTTAAACACCCATCTTCTTGTGAGTCAAGCATTGAGAGTGAGACTGAAACTGAAAGTGAAACTAGAGACATGGAAGGAGAGCACCATATTCCTGAGGCACAAGTAGATCCAAATTTAGGTGGTCATGAGGGAGGACAAGTGTTTAACGATGGTGAGCAACCTAGAAGAAGAACCATTAGGGATGCCACCACAACCAACATTGACCACAACCCATTCATGAATGCATTTCCCACTATTAATGCTGACTATGAAATTAAAGGTTTATTGATTCAATCCTTACCTAAATTTTATGGTTTGCAGGAAGATGAGCCACATGATCACTTGGATGAAATTTTCATACATTGCAACACCATGAAACCAGTGAGAGCACAAGTAGAGGATGTTATGTGGAGAGTGTTCCACCTCACTCTAGAAGGCAAGGCTAAGCAATGGTATATGAGCTTGCCCACTCTCAATCCGGAAGCCCTAGCCTCTTGGGGCAACTTGAAACAAGCCTTTCTAGACAAGTTTACCCGGCCACTAGAACATCCGCAAGGAGAAAGGAGATCAACTTCATCATACAAGAGCTAGATGAGTCTCTTTTTGACTATTGGACAAGAGTCCAGGACCTTTTGAAGAGATGTCCACATCACCAAATTCTGGATGAGCAATTAGCCCACACCTTTTATGATGGGTTAAGAGAAAGAGATCAAGATAAGTTGGATGCGGCTGCCGGTGGATCCTTCATTGACTACACACCGGATTCGTAAGCTTGCTTTGGCTAAAGAGAAACATGGTTCGAGAAGGTCAATCCGTAATCTTCAAAAGATTGATTCAACTTCCTTCCACATCCCTCAATTGGAGAGATTTGAGGCCGAGTTCAAAGCGATCCATTCTAGATTGGACAATATATCTGGTCCACCTTCCCCACAAAGTCCAATGGGAAATGAGTTGGTGGCTCCCTCTTATGATTATATTGCATCTTCTATGCACCTCTCAAGCAATTGCCCCTCAAAGCTTGAAGAATGTAATGTAATGTTCCAACCGAGGTAAGGGAACAATCCAAGATGGGACCCCTATTCTAATGCTTACAAAGAGGGGTGGAAACAAAATCCTATGTTTAGTTGGCGCCAAGATGGCAATCCTCCAAGACAATTCCAAGGAGAGTCTTCCCAAGCATTAGCTCCAGTGAGAAGAAAGAGACCCACTAATGACTTTGAAGAGTTGAACAAGTCTATCACTATGGGATTCTGCCATGTGGAAGGTCTCATTGACTCTAAGGCAAATGAAATGAAGCAATGTATGAAGTCAAGATTTGAGAAGGTGGACAACCGTATGAGCCAATGGGAGACTAAGAGTGCCAATTTGGAGGACTATGTTATGAAGCTTTCAAACTCTTTCAATGAGCTTCAAGCCAAGACAAGTGGCCCAACTCCATCCAACACGGTCATCAACCCTAAGTCATTGAATGCCATTAATTTGAGAAGTGGGAAATCACTAAACCCCATCCCACTAAAGAAGAGGGTTCACTTTACAAGTACTAATGAGGATGATGATGAACCGGTGGATGAGGAAATTGAAGTAAAAAGCCCTTCATGGGGCCCACCATTAAGCCCAATGAAGTTTATGCAATTCGAAAGTACTAAGGAGAGAGAACTTCAAGAAAGAAGGGTATTGACAAAAAAGGAGAAAGTGGTGGAGGATCCTAAGGCACAACCTCAAGAGAAGAAAAAGCGTATAAAGTAGTTGAGCATTAATGAGAAAGGAGCGTGTAGCACATAAGACACCTTGGCCAAACCTCCGGCCAAGGAGGTAACTATCTCTTTACTCCCTTTTCCTCAAGCTTACTTTAGAAGCAAAAAGAAACATGATGAGGTTGTTGAAAATGAAATGCTTGAACTCTTTAACAAATTGCATGTGAATGTGCCTTTCTTTCAACTTGTGAAATCTATGCCTAGTTATTGTAAATTCTTGAAAGAGTTGTGCACTAATAAAAGAAAGTTTACACCAAATGGGAGGATTCAATTGAATCCTAGTGTGTCGGCTTTGTTCAAGCCTCTGTTGCTAGTCAAGTGCAAAGACCCTGGATCATTTATGATCCCTTGCACCATAGGGAACTTGACAGTGACTAATGCATTGTTGGATTTAGGAGTGGCCATTAATGTGATGCCTAGTGCGATTTTCACTTCTTTGGGCATTACCGGTTTGAAAAAGACAAGTGTGATTTTACAATTGGCCGATCGCACACTCCGATATCCATAAGGCATTATTGAGGATATACTTGTTAAGGTTAAAGACTTAGTTTTTCCCGCCGATTTCTACACTCTTGATATTGCTAGTGAGCCATGTGAATCGACTATCATCCTTTATAGGCCTTTCATGTGGACCGCCGGATCAATAGTCGAAATGAAAAATGGTTTAATCACAATGGAGGTGGGAGAACATAAGATTAGCTTTAACATGTATGAAGCAATGTGACATCCTCATGAGGACTACTCTCTTCTAGATCTGAGTGTGATTGATATTGCTGTGGAAGATGCCATTGAGGAACATGAATTAAGCTTGCATTCATATAATTACACATCTGATCTTGAAGCTTATGACTCTTATTTTTCTTCCCTACCCTTTGTTCATTCTTTTTTTTCCTTAGGTGATGACATGTATGACCTTGACTCACTTGTAGTTGATTGTCTACTTTCTGTCCCTTTGGATTTTTCTTTGATTGATAATGATAATGCTAATCTGGATATGAGCTCCACTAACATTTCTCTGATGAGTGATGACATTTCTTTGGAGGCTGGTAGTTTTCTTAATGTTTCAGGCTAAGAGTTGGCCGATTTGAGCTAAAGGGTATAGCCCTCACCCCAACCTAAGACACTTCACACTTGACCTTCTTTGGACTAGATCACCATGTGGTAAAAGGGCCACCTTCTAAACCCTCTTCCATTGATTATAATCCTAGACTTAGGATTTCTTCCCACACACTTAGATATTTGAGTGATCTTGTTGCAAGTTGTGATGTAGGTGTTGTGGATGATATTTCCCCAAGGCAAGTCGCTGCAATAGATCAACCAAGTGTTGATTCGGCTCTTGGGAAGACCAATGCACTAGTGGTAGAGTCCATTGAACCTAGTCCACCTCTTCCAATTGGGTTTACAAAGGGGAGTTCTTCTTTCACTTTAACTCTTCCTACTCTTGTTCCCTCTATTTTGGAACCATCCACTTTGGAACTAAAGCCTTTACTAAGCAATCTCAAATATGCTTTCCTTGCTTCTAATGACAATTGCCGGTTATTATCTCTAATACCTTGAGCGCAATTGAGGAAGTGAAATTGCTTGATGTTTTAAGAAAAATATAGTAAGGCTTTGGGTTAGACATTGGCTGATATTTCGGGTATGGACCCCGCTATTTGCACCCATCGGATTTTACTAAAAGAGGATTCTAGGCCTCTTAGGCAACCTCAAAGGCGGCTTAACCCCCTCATTTTAGATGTGATAAAAAAGGAGGTCACAAAACTCCTAAGTGCCGGCATCATATATCCGATCACGGATAGTGAGTGGGTTTCGCCGGTTCAAGTGGTACCTAAGAAGTCCGGAATCACTGTTTTGAAAATGAAAACAATGAACTCATTCCAACAAGGGTGTAGAATAGTTGGCGTGTATGTATTGACTATAGGAAGTTGAATGATGCCACCCGAAAAGACCACTTCCTACTTCCATTTATTGATCAAATATTGGAACGGCTTGCGGGAAGAAGCCATTACTGTTTTCTAGATGGTTATTCGGGGTATTTTCAAATCCCTATAGCGCCCGAGGACCAAGAAAAGACCACTTTCACCTGTCCATTTGGTACTTTTGCCTATAGGCGTATGCCCTTTGGTTTATGCAATGCGCCGGGCACCTTCCAACGTTGTATGTTGAGCATCTTTTCTGATATGCTTAATGATTGCTTGGGAGTTTTTATGGATGACTTCACCATTTTTGGTGACTCTTTTGATGTTTGTTTGCATAGTCTTGAGAGAGTGCTAGCTAGGTGTGTCGAAAAGAATTTGGTTCTTAATTATGAAAAATGTCATTTCATGGTCAATCATGGCATAGTCCTAAGACACTTAGTCTCTAGCAGAGGCATTAAGGTCGATAAAGCTAAGACCGATGTGATTGCGTCGTTGCCTTATCCCACTTGTATTAAAGAGCTCCACTCTTTCTTGGGACATGTAGGCTTTTACCGACGCTTCATTAAGGGTTTCTCCCAAATTGCATTGCCTCTCTCTTATTTGTTGCAAAAGGATGTTGAATTTGTTTTTGATGATGAGTGCAAAATGGCTTTTAAAACATTAAAGAAAACTCTTTTAGAGCCTCCTATTCTTCTTGCTCCCGATTGGTCATTGCCCTTTGAACTAGCATGTGATGCTTCCAACTATGCGGTTGGCGCCATGTTAGGTCGAAGGAGCAACAAGGCACCACATGTTATAGCATATGCATCTAAGACTTTGGACTGTGCACAAAGGAATTATTCCACCACTGTAAAGGAACTTTTTGCCATAGTCTTTGCATTAAATAAGTTTAGACAATACTTGCTACATTCTGTGGTTGTCATTTATACTGACCATGCAGTAATCAAGTTTCTATTCACAAAGCCACACTCTAAGCCGAGACTTCTTCGGTGGACACTTTTGCTACAAGAGTTTGACTTGCATATCAAGGATCGCGCCGGCAATGCCAACTTGGTAGCCGACCACTTGAGCAGACTCCTAGAGAACACTAGGGGAGTAAATCATTCTGAATTAGTCTATGATAATTTTCGGATTCTTCTTTGTGTGCGATTGATGTTGAGGTGCCTTGGTATGCTTGTTTAGATAATTATCTTGTTTGTGCCCTCACCCCGGATGAAATGTCTCCTTTTCAGGTGCAAAAATTAAAGAAAGAGGCCCAACACTATGTTTGGGATGAACCACACCTATGGAGACTGTGTAATGATCAAGTAATTCGGAGATTCATACTGGAATCCGAGTCCCTAGGCATCCTTTCTGCTTGCCACTCGATGGTTTGCGCTACTCACTATAGTTCTAGAAAAACCGCTAGGAGGGTCTTAGATGCTGGTTTCTATTGGCCTAGACTTTTCAAAGATGCCTATTCCTTTTGTAAATCCTGTGATAAGTGCCAAAAATTTGGGGGGAGTGCGACAAAAAGACTTTTAATGTCATTGCATTGAACAAGTGTGGGGGAGGAATCATCCTAGTAGAAAGTAGGAATTAGGACTTTTTCATTCAATAAAATACCCTATGACATTAACACTTTCTGTCATTTTCACTTGTGATATGCATTTGTCCTGTGATTTGCGTTTTTCCAACATGCCTACTATGATAGTTTGGTTATTTTTAACATTGAGGACAATGTAAATTTCAAGTGTGGGTGAGGGGACTAGGTAGTCTTACTGCTTGACCAATTGATTTTATCATGTTATGATGTTATGCCACATTAGAGGAAATGTTTCAAAATTTTTGTCAAAAAATTTTCAAAACCAAGGTAAATTTTGCTCCTTAGTCTTTTATTGCGATGGAGGGTCGCATTCATTGCAATAAAAGACCTAGTTGCATTTTCTATCCATTTTTTTAAAACTTGTTTTGTGAAAACCTAGTGTGGCAACAATTTTTGAAAACCATGGAACAAGACTGGACCTCACCCTTTGATCAATGAGCTTCATGAGCAATGGGAAGAATTCAAAGAACTATGCATTTTAGCCTTTCAATTTTCAAGAGCTGGTGATGAGTTATTTTCAAGCACATGCATTGTGTTAATTGGCCTTGCAATTGGATGTTCAATTAGCAATTGAGGTTAACCTTGTCGTGAGATTTTTGGGCCTATTTTTCATTTCAAGAGTGTATACTTGCTTGATCATTCAATTTCTAGAACTTGTCTCTACTCTTTGTCAAAGCAAGAATTACATTCATGCATGAAGATGATTTAGGCATTCATTTCGTCACCCTATTTTCCCAAACACAAACCCACATGACATTTTCCATTGTTCACCCACCTTGAGCCATTCCTTGGTTGTAATGCAT
The DNA here is from genome assembly GCA_037074515.1 of Mimosa bimucronata. Taxonomy (NCBI): domain Eukaryota; kingdom Viridiplantae; phylum Streptophyta; class Magnoliopsida; order Fabales; family Fabaceae; genus Mimosa; species Mimosa bimucronata. The sequence continues at coordinate 34,951,433 of CM073440.1, read as the reverse complement.
TAATGTGAATTTTGTGATGAAGCATTGAGTTTGAACCACTTTTGTTTGTTATTAATGCCATGTATATATTAGAAAGAAAATCAAATAGAAAAGTGTGCATAAGAAAAGAAGAAAGAAAGAAAAAGAAAAAAAAAGAGGAAGGTTTGAAGAATAAGGCATTTCTTGATGTGGCATCATTATTATTGAAATCATGCTCTTATGTGCTATGTACTCCAATAGTGACAATGAATTGCATTGAAAATTTTCCTTTTCCATAACATGCAATCCATCTTGCCTTTTCCATCATTTCAACCCTACAAGTCCTTTTGATTCATACATGATTGTATGCATGAGTGGAGATGTTAGAGTAGTTACAAGCTCATGGCAAATTGTTGTTTGAGCAAGTTGAGTGTGAAAACCCCACTTGAGGTAAGGAGAGTGAAACACCATTATCTTGAGTGTCCTCTTTGCCATTGCTACATCCAATTGCTTTGCCAATTCTCCCTTTGCATATTCTTGATTTTGATTCATGCTAGCTTGAGATTATTGATGTGTTAAAACCAATCTTCTTTGCATTGTACCCTTTGTCCAGGAGTACAAAGGTCTAAGTGTGGGGGAAATGATTGCACCATATTTTTATACACTTTTCATCAATAAAATCATTGGATTATGGCATGTTCTTGGAGCAATTGCACCTAATTAGGATGAATTCAAACTTTTACACACCTTGTTGGGATTTATACTGATCAAGGGAAATTTAGGCATAATTCGCATGATTTATTGGTTAACCAATCTTTGAGGACATTTCATGCTACCTCTGGCTTGATTTTATGTGCAAGTCATAGAAGAAACATACCCAAATTAAGGAGCCAAGTTGCAGTGAAGAATTCTGGATGGAGCAGAAGAAGAAAGTGAAGGAAGAGGCAGAAGCCAGGCCACAGCGAGCTCACGATGAGGAAGACAAGCAGAGGCAGAAGCCTCTGCCCCTCCCCGTGGCGAGCTCACGGAGAGAAAGACAAATCCAACCAGAAGCTCCCTTCACTCGCCGTGGGTTTTAGAGGAGTATAAATAGATCCAAACACCCCCACCTTCAGTTTCTAAGCCTCCTCTACTAGGGGTTTCCTTCCATTTCTTCATTCCTCACCCAAATCTTCATCGTCCCACTCAATCTCACCTCCATTCTTGCTTATTTTCTTGTTCTTCATCTTCCCACCTTCCATTTCCACCATACTTCTTCTTCTACCTTCTTCATCCATGGAGGCTGTGGTCATGGGCTATCTTTGGCTCGAATTTGGAGACATGAGAGGCTAGAACTTGGGCTCTTTGGTGGTGTGAAGGTGGCTTGAGCTTCAATGGGCAAAATAGGGGAGTTATTTATTTTCTCATGCTCTTTTCCTTATGTATTGAGTCTTATGGTTGCATTTCTCTTTGTATATTTGGATTTGAGACATGATTTCCTTTTCTAATTGTTTATGAATTGGAACATTTGTGTTGGATATTGAGTTATGTCAATTGAATGATATGTATGTTTAAATTTCCTATTGGATTTATGAATGCTATATGATTTTTAGTAGTTGCTAGATTGTGTAGCTTAATTTGTCCAATTGGATGCTGTGGTTGCACATTCTTGAGAGGAATTGGTTTTCAAAACTCATGTTCCAACACACACCAAGTGGAGTTTAACACTAACCCTAAGTAATAGCTATGAAAGTGGTTGCTTGATTAGTTATTAATTAGGGCTAGTGGACCCCTAGTGGTTGCTTGGGGATTTTTTCAATTAGACTTGGTGAATCTTTAACTCCCGATATCAATTTAATGAAGCGTGATAGCCACCGTTGAGACTGGCAATCGCACAAGAGGGGGTGAATTGTGCTTCCAAAAATTAAAAACTACTTAATGTAACACAATCTTTATACTGGTTCGGCCAACACTGCCTATGTCCAGTTCTCCAACTCCTCGTTGGGTTCCACTAACCACAGGTTTTACAACACAGGTTCACCTGCCAACCTTTACAGAGTTTTAGAATCCCTCTAAACACTCCCCCTTACTACCTGTAAGGTTACTACCCTGTTCTCAAAGCACCAAGCTTTAGAACAACCTCAAATAGTAGAGGATTTCAATAATAAAGTTCACTTAATGAACAGATTATGATAATCACTTAAGTACAAATAAAATTACTCAGAACAATAAATACAAAGATCAGAGAGCAATGAATGTGTTCGTGAATATTCCTTTTTTTATTGTTTTTTCATAAATGCTCAAGTTCTGTATTTATATCTCTTCTCAGATTTGCCAGTTCATCTTCATGAGGCCGTTTGAATATGGTCGTTGAGAGCTCATAGCCGTTGGCAATTAATGCAGTTTCTTCATTGAGGTTAACTTTCTGCTCTAGCTTCAACTGCTCTTGCGTAGGGTGAGCTAAGAGAGATGTAAACTGAGCGTTCTGAGCATCTATACCAATTGTACTTGCATAGCAGCTTTTTCAGTAGTGCTAGCATGCTTTGCAATCGCTAACTACATAGTATAATTCCTGCACTTGAGCTGTTAGCTAAACAAGTAATCATGTAATGAACAGCAGATGATATCGCAAGCTTAGTCCATTAGCTCAATGTATCAGCTTATCAGTTTGTCTAAGTTATCACAATGAGCATTCTCCTATTGATAGCTAGATGGGTTATCGCTAGTGACCTTTGTTATCACAAATTTGTTTAGCTATCTGAGTAACTTATGTTATTTCCTCAAGTATTTAGATATCAATAGCTAATCCTGTTATCGATAGCAGCTTATGATATCGCTAGCTGATTCCATTAGTTCAAAGACTTAGTTCATTTTTCTGCTAGTTGTTCTTCCTTTCATTTATCCATGTTATCAATGAACTTCTAGCGATGGGATATTTATTAGTGATAGTGAAGGACTTAGCAATAGATATTAACTTTGTTATTTCTAAGTCTTCATTTGCTATTGCTCTTTGTCTATTTGCGATAGGCTCTAGCTCTAGCGATAGTAATCTGTTACCTATCAGATTTTACTTGTTTAAATTCAAAGGTAACTTACACTCTATTTACTTATGTTTTCTATGGGGCCAGTCCTCATCAAAACTTAAGATTCTAACATTCTCCCCCTTTTTGATGATGACAAAACATAAGTAAACCATATACATTAAAGCACATTCAGAGCATAAACATATATCAGCATAAGCATATATCAGAACATAAAATAACAGTAATAAGAGTATGTTCAGAGCAAAAATTGAGATGAAAAGTGTGCATTTTATTTTGACTTATCAGAGTCAGAGCTTTCAAGTTCATATTCATAAGTTGGCCTTTCAAAAGAAATTTCAAAATCAAAATTAAAATCAGAAATGTCATGACTAGATAAGTATGATTGGTATTCAGAGAGATTTCTAAAGGTTAGGGTGTAATCATTGTTAAATTTCTCTCCAGAGGTTGTGGCAAAGTACTCTTAGTCAGGATAGTCAGATAGCTCAGATTCTGAGAAGAAGAATTTGTCTTTGTCAATGCTCTTGGGACCACCCTTAGCTCTTTCTTCTTCAGCTTTCTGAACAAGTTCTCTTATGGAAATATTTGAAGAGCCACCCTTGGATTCGTGAAATCTTCTCTTGTAGACCCAGGGTTTCTTGCCTTTACCAATCTCCTTCTTTCTTGCTTCAGCCTTTTTCTGTTCCTCATATTTCACCTTCCATGCAGCCAAGTTAGCCTTTCTTGCTTCATATGTAGCCTTCCATGCAGCCATCTTATCCTTAGCAGATTTTTCTTTTGCTAAAGCATCTTCTAATTCTTTCCTCTTGGCTTCCTCCTTGTCTTGCCTTAAGAGTGCTGCAATTGCTTTCTTATCTACCCTAGCAGCTACCCTCTTGGCTTTAGCTGCTTCTTTCTCATCTTGCCTTAAGATCTCATCTATGACTTTCTTGTCTTCTTTTGACAATTCTAGAGGAAGAGATAGCTTTTCAGATGCTTTGGCCTTTGGCTTCGGAGCTGTCATTTTTATCCTTGGAGCTCTAGCTGTAGAAGCTTCTGAGGGAGCCTTGGGAGTGACCTTGAAGGATATATCTTTCCTTGATTTTCTCTTGGTCCTTTTCCGTTTTAGGTTTATAGCTGTAGCTTTCCTCTTTCTCTTTTCTGGAGGAGCTTGAGCTTTTTCTTGAGGAGGAGGAGGGGTTCTGTGTTCCTCTGATTCCATGTATCAGCGTGCAATCTCTATAATTACTTCCTCAGCTTCTTCTGCTATCATGGGATCCTTCAGAATTTGCTCTACATTTTTCTCCATGTGTTTCTCCCCCTTTTTGTCATCATCATTGGCAGGGGTAGGTGAAGAGGGTTGGTCAGTAGTTTGGGAAGAGATAGGAGGAGGAGGTTGAAGAGCTCACCGAATGGGATAAAGTCGGAGTAGTGCCGCCTCGGGCCCTCTCTTCAAGAAACTTAGGGACCAAGGGGATAGTGGGAGCTACCCCCGAGTGTCGTTCTCTTGAGGAGCCTAAAATGCAAATGATAACCTAATAGCTAGATGCAACTTGACAAAGCGGGTAAAACATTTTTTTTATTTTAAGTATAAAAGTTGTGTGAAAAGTGTTGTATGTTCAAGAAAGAATTGAAATTGGATTTAACGGGAGATTTGGATTCAATGGGATGGAGTAACCCTTGGTGAATAGAGACTTAAGACAATAATTGCTTTAATTTGTTTTTAGGGAGCTCTTTGGTTCATTAAAAAGGCCCCTAGAGGGATCCCTCTAGGCTAGGCTCGGATTGGGTGAATTAGTACCGGAATCCCGCTTACTAATCCCTCCAACACCGAGTTGATTAAGCTTAAAAACCAAGGCGAGTTTGTTAATTGTAAGGGGCTATTAATCCGACAACCGGGATCCCGAATTGCCACTTAATTAATCCTAGGGTTCAATTAATTACTGGAATCCCACATAATAAATTAAAACACAACGATAGAAGGCCAATGCCACTCATGCAACTTCACAAACTCAGTAGCCAAATCACAAATGCAAATGCTTGACAAAGTGGTCTACTAAATGAGAATCCTCAAATAGCACAAATATTAACTAAAACATTCTTTCAAAATGATGAATCCATACATTTAAACAAAGTTTAAGTAAATGAAGAACAAATGTCAAGCATACACAAATGGAAACAAACTACAAATGTTTCAACCACTCTCTAGCAAAAGATAATTCATAGAAATTACATCCAAATGAAGAAACAAGCCCTAGAATCCTAGAAACATGCTTCAACATAAGGAAGAGAGAGTGGGAGAACAAGAACTCCCCTAATGAAGCTCCAAGCTCAAGACATTAGTCTCCATCACCAAGGATTCGTGCCCTCTAGCTGCTACCTTCCATGGAGAAGTCACCAACAAGAGAAATGGGAGTGGGTGCCATGGAGATTTGAGGTGGAAAGGAGGTGGAAGATGAAGATGAGATGAGAGAATGAGAGAACTAGGGTTTGGGTGTGTGTTTTGTGGACCAAATCTGCCTTCTAGGGTTTAGATTTAAGTATTTATAGGTCCCCTAAGTCGAGTCTAAGAGTGGGTATTCAAGTTGGATCCAATTCAGGCCCAAAATCGCGAACTGAAAAATTCTGCAGAATAGCGTCTCGCCGTCACCTAGCCGCATAGGTGCATTGCTCTCTGGAACTCTGGGGGGCCTTCTCGCCGCGGCGAAGCCACGGCGAGCTCATGTCTTCTCTACCAAAATTAGGCCTTCCTCGCCGTCTGTCTCGCCGCGGCTTCGCCTTCAGTTCTGCCTCTTTGTTTGGCCTTTTTCTTCGTCCCGGGTCTAATCTTTTGGTCCTGAGCGACCCTGCAAGTGGAAACAAGCCTAAACAAGGATCAAATAGCCCTATAAACCAATTCATACAAATTAATCTACAATTATGGCTAATTAACCCTAATCTAACACTAATTTCACCTAAGAGTCTAAGTTCTACATTAGGCATTATCGGACCAATATCACATCTCAATCGTGTTAATTGCCTCAAATTAGGCATATAAATACCATACAAATCAGAGATTTGTCAACTCCCCCACACTTAAACCTTTGTACTCCTGGACAAAGACAAATTCCAAAATTTAAGCACAACAGTAAGCAGGGCATAAATGAGAATCTTCAACATGCTAATTGAACATAAGCCAATGCAAATTGAGAACCCCCTAACCAACAAACAATGAGGAATGGAATGATGCTAAAGGGCTAACCATGAATGCAATTGATGCAATGTGGATAAGTAAAGAAGAATGTCACTCAAGAATAAGTGTTTCACTCTTCTCACCATATTGGGTTAATTTTCTACTCTCAATATCCACTTTGAAGCACATTCTTCCATATGCTTGTAAGAACTCTAAGATCGCCACTTAAACACAAGAGGTGTAATGCATCAAAAGGACTTTTTGGGTTATAATGATGAAATAGGCTACATGGTATGATGAAATGAAAAGAAGATGATGCTATGCATGCTTGAATGCCTAATTCAACTTAAAGCATCGATTGCAACTTGCTAGTAACCACACATGCCTTATTTTGCACTTTTTGTAATTTTTCACTTTTTCTTTTTCTTTTTCACTCTTTTTCTTCTTTTTGTATTTTTGTTTTTCTCTATACATGGCATGCTTATGTACAACCAAGCGGTGGCATTTTTCAAATAACACAAGCAATGATGCAACTTTTCATATTTTGGCATATCAAATGCAAGACATCAAGTGAATGGCTCAAATGGGGTGGCAAATGGAAGAAGTGTTTGCAGTTTGTGTTTGGGATGATATGGTATGAAATGAATGCCTTTATCATGCTTCATTAGACTAAATGCAACAAGTTTTGATCAAGAATGCAAACAAGTTCTAGAGAATGGCAACTAAGTGAATATCACACAAGAATGAACATATAGGCCCTAATAAACCTCACAACATGGCTAATTCTCCAAAACTCATAAACATAGATCAACTACAAACAAGATTCAACCATGAAGCATCAATTCCAATAAACAAAGTGCCAATCAAGAAGATTCATCGATAGCATCAACAACATATTCAAAAGCATGCAGTAATTCCCATAATTGCCAAAACAATTCCAAAAACATCATGTCAAGTCCAAAGAGGAACAAAAGTAGAAGTGAGGTAAAGTTCAAAATTTTTCAAATTTTCCAACTTTTTGAAGCTAAAAACATAACCAAGATGCAATAATTTTTACCCACTTCACTCATCACAAAACACATCCCTCCCCCACACTTAATTTCTACATTGTCCTCAATGTAGCAAAAATATGGACATACCAATTAAACTCAACTCTTGGGTGAAGTGGAAAGTTGTGAAGTCTAATTCAAGATTGAAGCACAACACGTCATCAATCACCAAAAGAAAAATAGGGAGAGGGCAAGGATGAGTCAAAATGATATACCAATGAAATTTTCAAAGCATGTTGAAATCAAGTGTGAGCAAGAAACTTTTATTATTAATCCTAGGAATTTAAAAACAACTACAACTACTTTTTCCTACTAGGTAAGTTCCCTCCCCCACACTTAGGTCAAAAACATATGTCAATTTTAAAGCAAAAAGAGCAAGTAAAGAGGAAAGGAACAACCTCATGATCAAGGTGTTGAGATGGCTCATGGTAGTGCTTGAGCAAATGGCCGTTAGCCTTGAAAGTGAGTCCGGTGGCCTCATCCATAAGCTCATATGCACAAAATGGGAAAGCTTTAGCAATTTTGTACGGTCCTTGCCATCTAGCTCTAAACTTCCTAGGCATGATCTTGAATCGGGCTAAGAACATCATGACTTTGTCCCCTTCTTGGAAGTGCTTCCTCTAGATACGCTTGTCATGTAGCCTCTTCAACTTGTCCTTGTAGGACACTCCATCATCATATGCTTGCAACCTTAATTCCTCAAGTTCTTGGAGTTGCATCATCCGATTGGTTAAGGAGGACTCCAAATCGGCATTACAGACCTTGATGGCCCAATATGACTTATGCTCCAACTCCATGGGCAAATGACAAGACTTCCCATAGACGATCCTAAAGGGTGATGTATCAATAGGTGTCTTATAGGCGGTCCGATAGGCCCAAAGTGCTTCCTCCAAACGTCATTCCAATCCTTGCGCGATGGCTTCACAATTTTTTCAAGTATATTCTTCACCTCCTGATTTGAAACTTCAGCAAGCCCATTGGTTTGGGGGTGATATGGTGTGTCAACCTTGTGAGTGACTCCATACTTGGCAAGAAGATATTGGATGATTCGGTTGCAAAAATGGGTGCCTTGATTGCTGATGATTGCTCTAGGAATGCCGTACCTACAAAAGATATGAGAGTGTAAGAACATAGAAACAGTAGTGGCATCATCTTTCCTAGTTGGGATTGCCTCAATCCATCTAGATACATAGTCTACCGCAAGCAATATGTAAGAAAACCCATAAGATGGGGGAAAGGGTCCCATAAAATCAATGCCCCACACATCAAAAATCTCACAAAAGTGTATGGGCTGCATAGGCATTTCATGCCTCTTACCCCAACTCCCAAATTGTTGACACTTCTCACAAGACTTACAATAAACAAATGCATCTCTAAACAAAGTAGGCCAAAAAAATCCACACTTTAACACTCTTTTAGCAGCCTTTCTAGCACTAAAATGACCACCACAAGATAAGAAATGAGCATGAGTAAGGATAGAGTGAATCTCATCATTTGGCACACAATGGTGGACGATCTGGTCACTACACAAGCGCCACAAGACAGGAGGATCCCAGATGTAGTACTTGGCTTCCCTCTTCAATTTGTTAGCCTGGAAATGAGACATAGAAGAAGGAACCACATCAGCAGTAAGATAGTTCACAATATGAGAATAACAAGGCTCAACAGTGGACAAGGCAAGTAAAGCAGAATCAGGAATCAATGCAAAGATCAGAAGAATCAACTCCCCTTGTGTCGGGAGGCAAGCTGCTCAAATGATCGGCCACATGATTTTCAGCTCCAGCCCGATCCTTGATCTTAACATCAAATTCTTGCATCAAAAGGGCCCATCTCAGTAGTCTAGCCTTAGACTGGGGCTTTTGAAACAAGTACCGCACAGCTGCATGGTCAGTGTATACTACCACAGAAGAGTTTATCAAATATTGTCTAAACTTATCAAGTGCAAAAATCACAGCAAATAACTTTTGTTTGGTAGTGGTGTAATTAACTTGTGCGGAATCAAGTGTCCTAGATGCATATGCAATGACCCTAGGGACCTTGTCTACTTTCTGACCAAGCATGACTCCTACCGCAAAATTAGATGCATCACATGAAAGCTCAAAGGGTAAATTCCAATTAGGTGCACTAATAATGGGAGGAGAAATCAAAGAAGACTTCAATGTATCAAAAGCATGCTTGCATTTATCATCAAAAATAAAATCAGTGTCCTTTTTAAGCAAAGATGAGAGGGGCAAGGCAATCTTTGAAAAATTAGCAATAAAACACCTATAGAACCCCGCATGCCCAAGAAATGATCTAACTTCTTTCAAATTGGTCGAATAGGGAAAAGATGCAATAACTTCAATTTTAGCTTTGTAAACCTCAATCCCCTTTTGGGAGATCAAGTGACCCAAAACAATGCCACTATCTACCATGAAATGACACTTCTCATAGTTCAAAACCAAGTTCTTTTCCAAACATCTTTTCCAAACAAGTTCTAAACTAGAGAGGCATTCATCAAAGCTAGAACCATAAACAGTGAAATCATCCATAAACACCTCCATGTTATGCTCCAACAAATCACTAAAAATAGACATCATGCATCTTTGAAAAGTACCGGGAGAATTACACAAACCAAATGGCATCCTACAATAAGCAAAGGTACCAAAAGGGCATGTGAAGGTGGTTTTTTCTTGGTCCTCCGGTGCAATTGGTACTTGGAAGTACCCGGAGAAACCATCAATGAAACAGTAGTGAGACTTCCCAGAAATTCTCTCAAGCATCTGATCAATAAAGGGCAAAGGAAAGTGGTCCTTCCTAGTTGAGGAATTAAGCTTCCTATAATCTATGCACACTCTCCAAGAATTCTCGACTCTAGTGGGGATAAGTTCATCATTGTCACTCCGGACAACGGTGATTCCACTCTTCTTCGGTACTACTTGTACCGGTGATACCCACTCACTATCAGAAATGGGATAAATGATCCCAGCACTCAAGAGCTTAGCTATCTCTTTCCTCACAACATCAAGAATGAGATGATTCAGTCTCCTCTGTGGTTTCCGAATAGGCTTAGAACCCTCCTCCAAGAGGATCCTATGAGTACAAACTGAGGGATTAATCCCTGGAATGTCAGCAAGAGACCACCCAATCGCACCCCTATAAGACTTAAGAAGAGAAACCAGTCTACCCTCCTCAACATTAGACAAAGAACTTGAAATAATGACAGGCAATTTATCAGAATCAGCAAGAAACACATATTTCAAGTTAGGAGGTAAGGGTTTGAGATCCACAATTGGGGGTTTTACCACAGAAGGCACCAACTCTTGCAACTCAAGTGCAGCAGTGGAAAAATGGTGTCATCACAAGTCGGGGAAGGAGATATGGGTGCATCTACATATGCTGTGACTTCTCCACTTCCCAAGGGTGAGCAATTGTCCACCTTAGGTGGAGCTACCGGTGTAGCTTGTATAACAGCGCCTAGGTGATCAGCAGAACCTGCATCACAAGCAACGGAGACTTTCCCAAGACCACTAGATGTGGGGTGAGCAGATATATCATCACAAGAGCAAGTAGAAGCATCAAAATCATGCGAAGTGGAAAGCCAACTATTAATCTCAATACAAGAAAGACATAGTACATCATCAACACAATCACAAAATGAAGAAGTATGGGAGGGGGAAATAACAGATGATGGTTCAACATGCTCAAATGAATCAACAAACATAGCATCACACAGCTCATCGATGTCATCATCCACACATGAAATTGCACTAATGCCTAGGTATGTGCAATCCTCATTGGCATTGTGCATTGTCTCAGAAAATAGAAATTTGACCTCTTGGTCCCCAGTTCCCATAGTAATGGCACCTTGTTTCATGTCAATAATGGTTTCATTCATTCTAAGAAAGGGACGGCCAAGAATCAAGGTACTATCACTAGGGTTTTCATTTGACATATCCAACACATAAAAATCAGCTGGGAAAACAAGACCTTTAACTTGCACCAATATATCTTCCAAAATGCCTTTAGGGTACCTAATTGTTCGGTCCGTAAGTTGGAGAACCACACTTGTGTCCCGGATGGATTGGGTACCCAAAGACTCGAAGATAGAAGTAGGCATGACGTTTATTGCAGCACCAAGGTCAAGTAAAGCGTTTGAAATATTTGTCTTGCCTATAATACAAGGTATAGTGTAAGAACCCGGGTCTTTGCATTTCAAAGGTAATTGTGGTATAAATAAAGCACTAACGTTTGACCCCAGTTGGATTCTCTCACTATGCTTGTATTTTCTTTTATTGGTGCATAGATCTTTTAAAAACTTTTCCGACTTGGGCATTTTCTTTATTAAATCAAGGAGAGGTAAGTTCACTTCTACTTTGCTAAACATATCAAACATTTCTTTATCACACTTATCATCCACAACCTTTTTACTAGCCAAATATGAATGAGGAAAAGGAAGGTCAGAAACTTTTACCTCTTTACCTTTTTCTTGTGGCTCTTGGTTGGGTGACTCTTGTGTTTCAAAGCGAACACCTCTCTTTCTTCTTGTGGAAGGTGGAGCAGCTAAGAGCTTTCTCTCTTCATTGCTTTCACTTTGGATTGGAGGGGTCAGCATAGGCAAGGAGCTCTCCTCAATGGTCTTGGAGTTGGAACACTCCCCCATACCCAAAGGTGGTCCATCACAAACAATCTCCTCATCAACATCAGACTCATCACCCTCAAGGCCTTGGAACTTGACTTTCTTGCCACTCCTCAAGGTGATGGCATTAAGGGACTTTGGGTTGATAACGGTGTTGGAGGGAGAAGCTCCACTTGACCTTGCTTGCTTGTCACTCAAACCATCCGATAATTGGGTCACAAAGGATTGAAGGTTTGTAGCTCTAGTCTCCCATTACTCCATTTTAGACTCAAGAGATGCAAACCTCGCATCGTTGTGAGCATTCATGTCCTCATGCATCCTTTGCATACTCTTGAGAATTCTATCACATGAATCATCCCCTCTTGGTGAATCTTGGGGAATTAAGGACCTTGGAGAAGAAGAAGATTGGCCCTTGTAGTTGGTCATGGCGTTGTTGTTGTTGTCTCTCCACCGGAAATTAGGGTGTGACCTCCACCCTTCATTGTAGGTGTTGCTATGGGGATCCCATTTTTGATTGGGATTGGAGCTGGACCTCCCTTGGTACATAGCATTGGCTTCTACCGGCTCACTTGGACAAAGGCTTGTAATGTGCATCACCGAACCACAATGCTCACAACTTGGTGCAACTAAGGCCTTAGAGGTAGAGGAAGTGGGAGCACACTGTTACATGCTAAGGTTCCTCAACTCTGAAGTAATGAAGGCAAGTTGAGAAGTAAGTTGGGAACTCAAAGTATCCACCTTAGCCTCTAAAGAATTCATCCTCCTTGTTTGTTGTGGGTTGGAGCTCACCTCAAACACCCCTTTGGAACCTCTTCTATTGTATTGTTGGGTGTTTTTGGCTCTTAGCTTAATCATAGCCCAAGCCTCCTCGGCGGGTAGGTCTTCCAAAGAACCACCGGCACTAGCATCCATGATGCCTCTCTCATTACGCAAGAGCCCCTTGTGGAAGTATTGGATCAACTGTTCATCTATGATCTGGTGGTGGGATACTTGGCTAACAACTCTTGAAAACGGCACCAATACTCATAAAAGCTCTCAGATGGATCTTGTCTGATGGAATAAATGTCCTTCTTCAAGTCCTCAGTCTTAACATCCGGGAAGTAGTGCTCCAGAAATGCCCTCCTGAAATTGGCCCAAGAAGTTAGGGCATTTTCATCATGTCTAGGCAAAAGTCGGAACCACTCCTTGGCTTTTCCATCCAACGACAAGTGAAAGACTTTCAACTGCACATCATCAATATTTGCCCCAACCGGCTTCATACTTGAACATGCGAGGTGGACCCCATATAGATGGCCATATGCGTCCTCCCCTTCCAAACCTGCAAAATGAGGTAAAGCTGCGATTAGAGGCCCTTTAATCTCAATATCAGCATGTAAAGTAGGATAAGCAAATTTAAATGGATCATATACAACACCACTTGAGGTAACTTCCCTAATACTCCTATTCCTAGGGATTTCATTGTTTCCTACTCCCTCACCCTCACCATTGTTTCCATTTTGACCATTGGGTGCTGGGTCAGCATTGGGAATATTGGGTGGTGGTCTGTGGGCCATGGGTGGGATGTCTAGAGGTATTTCTATGTGGATAGAGTTTTCGGTGTGCGAGTGAGAGGAAATGCTAGACTCCCTAGAAGAATACTCCTCCAATATAGGGCTAGAGGGACCACCTTGATTGGCTCTCCTAAGTTGGCTAAGGTGTGGCTCAATCCCAAGGTTTAAGGATGGAATGTTAGATCCTCTTCTCCTTCTACCTCTTCCTCTAAGCATGCACAATGAGATATAAACAAGTAGAAGAAATCAAGAGCAAGTCAAGGTTGAGTCACACAAGGCACAGACAACAAGTGGACTTTCAGCAGCAACCAAGACTTAGAATGTACAAAACTCTAGCAAGAATAAAGGTATGCGATGTATGGAAGTGTATGTGTGTGTATGAAGTATGTATGTATGAGTATGGTGTATGTATGAGGTGTATGTGCAGTAAGAATAGCGATAGGACAGCGAAAATCAGCAAAAACAGAGCTGTCACAGGGTCAGCTCGCCGTGGCGAAGTGGCGGCGAGGAAAGGTTGATTCTGCCACTAACAGGGGAAAAATTGCAGAATTTCCAGAATTTCCAAAAATTAACACAGGTTAAGTGAAAATGTGATATACCACTTCAAACAAGTGCAAATCAGTCAGAGCAAGTATGCTATGCACAAGTAAACTTCAAGCAACAAAAATGTGACTTGGGGCATAAAATCATGCACTCAAAATCAAGCAAAAACAAGCATTCACAATTAGTGCAACAAAACTACCACAAAAGCAACCAAGCACACAAGTGAGTCAAAGAGCAAAGGAAATGCAAGAGCAAGTATCTATACTAATTTTTAGGGATTTTCAAAATATGATATGCAAAAATAAAAACTAAACTAAGATGCAACTAAGTTAAAATGCAACTAAAAGCTAGACCCGGCCAAAGCAAGTTTGACAACCGGCTACTAGGGAACCAATTACTTGGCTCCCCGGTAACGGCGCAACTTGAAGAGCTCACCGAATGGGATAAAGTCGGAGCAGTGCCGCCTCGGGCCCTCTCTTCAAGAAACCTAGGGACCAAGGGGATAGTGGGAGCTACCCCCGAGTGTCGTTCTCTTGAGGAGCCTAAAATGCAAATGATAACCTAATAGCTAGATGCAAACTTGACAAAGCGGGTAAAACATTTTTTTTTATTTTAAGTATAAAAGTTGTGTGAAAAGTGTTGTATGTTCAAGAAAGAATTGAAATTGGATTTAACGGGAGATTTGGATTCAATGGGATGGAGTAACTCTTGGTGAATAGAGACTTAAGACAATCATTGCTTTAATTTGTTTTTAGGGAGCTCTTTGGTTCATTAAAAAGGCCCCTAGAGGGATCCCTCTAGGCTAGGCTCGGATTGGGTGAATTAGTACCGGAATCCCGCTTACTAATCCCTCCAACACCGAGTTGATTAAGCTTAAAAACCAAGGCGAGTTTGTTAATTATAAGGGGCTATTAATCCGACAACCGGGATCCCGAATTGCCACTTAATTAATCCTAGGGTTCAATTAATTACTGGAATCCCACATAATAAATTAAAACACAAGGATAGAAGGCCAATGCCACTCATGCAACTTCACAAACTCAGTAGCCAAATCACAAATGCAAATGCTTGACAAAGTGGTCTACTAAATGAGAATCCTCAAATAGCACAAATATTAACTAAAACATTCATTCAAAATGATGAATCCATACATTTAAACAAAGTTTAAGTAAATGAAGAACAAATGTCAAGCATACACAAATGGAAACAAACTACAAGTGTTTCAACCACTCTCTAGCAAAAGATAATTCATAGAAATTACATCCAAATGAAGAAACAAGCCCTAGAATCCTAGAAACATGCTTAAACATAAGGAAGAGAGAGTGGGAGAACAAGAACTCCCCTAATGAAGCTCCAAGCTCAAGTCATTAGTCTCCATCACCAAGGATTCGTGCCCTCTAGCTGCTGCCTTCCATGGAGAAGTCACCAATAAGAGAAATGGGAGTGCGTGCCATGGAGATTTGAGGTAGAAAGGAGGTGGAAGATGAAGATGAGATGAGAGAATGAGAGAACTAGGGTTTGGGTGTGTGTTTTGTGGACCAAATATGCCTTCTAGGGTTTAGATTTAAGTATTTATAGGTCCCCCAAGTCGGGTCTAAGAGTGGGTATTCAAGTTGGATTCAATTCAGGCCCAAAATCGTGAACTGAAAAATTCTGCAGAACAGCGTCTCATCGTCACCTCGCCACGGAGGTGCATTGCTCTCTGGAACTCTAGGGGGCCTTCTCGCTGTGGGCTCGCCGCGGAGAAGCCACGGCGAGCTCATGTCTTCTCTGCCAAAATTAGGCCTTCCTCGCCGTCTGTCTCGCCGTGTCTTCACCTTTAGTTCTGCCTCTTTGTTTGGCCTTTTTCTTCGTCCCGGGTCCAATCTTTTGGTCTTGAGCGACCCTGCAAGTGGAAACAAGCCTAAACAAGGATCAAATAGCCCTATAAACCAATTCATACAAATTAATCTACAATTATGGCTAATTAATCCTAATCTAACACTAATTTCACCTAAGAGTCTAAGTTCTACATTATGCATTATCGAACCAATATCGCATCTCAATCATTTTAATTGCCTCAAATTAGGCATATAAAAACCATACAAATCAGAGATTTGTCAGAGGGGTTCTAGTGGTGGTGGTAGCGATAGAGATTGGTTGTATTGGTGGTGAAGTATGGGTGCTATCGCTAGGAAAGGGGCTAGCGATAGGGGTTGCTTGTGGTGTTGAGACTTGGGTTTTTGAGGAAGGTGAGGCTTGTGTTTGTGGGCTAGCGCTAGGGGAAGGGTTAGCGGTAGGATAGTTTGGAGGTGTTGGCTATTTGGTTTGTGGTGAAGGTGGAGGTGTAGGTGTTTTGGAGTGGGAATGGTGGCTATCGCTAGGAGAAGGGCTAGGATGTTTGAAGGTGGGAGGAGATGGGTAATGAGAGAGATGAAGAGAAGAACTAGAAGGGGTTAAAGGTGAGTGTTGGGGAGAGGAATGAAAGGGAGATTGGAAACAGAGAGGGGAATGATGATGTGATGAAGTACCTTCAGAGGGAGGAGTTGTTCCCCTTTGACTGACATGTTCAGAAACAAGGCAGAGGCTTTCTTCCAAGTTCTTCACCTGTGCCTTGAGCTCCAAAATTGGCTTCATTAGCTCTATTTTCTGAGCTTCCAGAGCCAAGGTGAATTCAGCTGAGATTCTGAAGATTAGTTCTTCCACTGCTTCTTGAGAGAATGAGGCAGGCTTTGAAGTTGCACGAGGAGGTGGAGGAGCTCTCTGTGACTGAACTTCTTCTTCTGGAGGTACAGAGGCAGTTTGGGCTTTTGAAGAAACAGTACGAGAAGCTTAAGATTGTGAGGTAGAGGCAGCACCAGCATCTTCTAACAGAATCCTCATTTTCTTAAGGGTGGTGGTGGTCAGCTGCTTGCACTTCTTGTTGTCTCCATCCCCTGTGGATTTAATTTTTGGGAACTCCAGGATGAATGATATTAGCTGAGGATATGGGAGAGGAGCTTTGGCAGACTTGTCAGATAAGAATCTGTGAAGCTCCATTGATACCAACTGCCCTAGATTTAAAGGAACTTTTGAGATCAGGTTGGACAGCCATGGGTTGTCTATCTTGGGAAAGCTGCTGAAGTTCCTTGCCTTGTTAGTCATGATTCTGGTATACACATAATGTAGGAGTCTGTTGACCACAGGCATTTTGGCTAGCTTGTTGGAGGAGGTTTCATAAATTTCTTCAAGATCCTCCTTGGGGTAGGGCTCAGTGGAATACCACTTGTTGTATTCTACTTCAAATATCCCCAGAATTTTGTTGATAGCTAACTGTTCGTCACCGGCCGCAAGTGCACGGGTCGAATCAAGTAATAAAGTGATAAGAAAAGTATCGTTCCCACAGGGATTTGGTTACAAATGCGATCAAGCAGAAGGCTTAGTGTATTGAATTAAGTTGAGCCAATCAAAGTGTGGTTTGAAGAGTTAACATGTAAAGATAAATCACTAAAAGGTTGCTTCTTTTTGAGATTTTAGTTATAAGGGTTGTAATTGAGAAAAATGACTTAGAAACACTTAATAAACTATATAAGAAAGCCTAGGGTCACTCATCCCCATTTAACTTCATGACCTAATAAATTCCTTCCCTTTTTATTACCCAATGAATTAATGCGCGAGTTCAAGGTTCAATTTCATTTGAAAAAGCTCTCTCAAGTCAAAATCAAATTTTTTACTTGCATTAATTGCACAACCTCTTGCAACAATTAATACAAGTCATAAATACTCCACCAACCTTCTATGAACAATGTTAGGTTAGTAATTATATCTCTATATTACCAACTAACCATCCATTTAAAACCCTAAATTTCAAGTCTAACATGATTTTCACCCAAGTTCTAAAACAAAATATTCTTTCTCAAGATATACTTCATTTAACACATCAAGTGGTGATCAAGCACTTGTATATTTTAAAAACAAGCTGAAAATCCACACATAAACATTCATCAAATACTTCAAAGGAAGGAAATACAAGGTTCAATCCATCAAATGGTTCAAAGTAACCCTAGAAAAGGGATTTAGTTACACATGAAGAAATAAGAAATGGAAATAAAAGCTGAGAAGGAATTCATAACAACAAGATGGAGAATAAGGAAGAAGAGAGGAAACCAAGATAAATGACTTGAACTTCTTCAAAATCCTCCAAGATTCCTAGCACTTCCACCTCTCCTTTCAAGCTCCAAAAGTCCCAAAAGAGTGCCCTAATTCCATTCTCCCCGTTCTGGCTTCAAAACTTATATTTATATGTTACAAATTTCACATTAGAAGCAAAACGCGCAGCTGTATAAACTTGTGGACCCTCACCGTACCTATTGCTGTGGAGGTTCCACGGCGAGGGCCAGAGAAGGGTCCCATTTTAAATTACTTGCCGTACCCCTCGCCGTGGAGGGTCCACGGCGAGGGACAAAAAGCTTGGCAAAATATGTAGGCCTCGCCGTGGACCTTGCTGTAGAGGGTCCAGGGCGAGGATCAAGTCCATACTCATTCTCTTTTTGCTTGCCTTTTACTTCCTGTTTTACCCTTGAAACTTCATGGTCTTTCTCCCTCTTTGAAATGCTTCTTATCTTCCTACACAACACAAAAGAGAGGATTGAGGAACTCAAACTAAATTCATTTTCCCAAAAAAAAATATGCTAAAACTTCCAAAAATCATTAATTAATGCAAATGTTCCTTTGTCTATTCTTTTCTATGAGCTTTCGTATTATTTTCAAAACTATATCTTCAAAAATATGTACAAATGCGAGAGGAGATATGATGAAATGCATCAAATACTAGAGCTTATCACTAACCAGTTAAAAGAAATCCCCCTTCCTCTCACAGAAGCCTCAAACACTGTATTTACCAGATTCAATTTCTTATACTCTGGCTTGGCTGTCATGGTTGAGTAAAATGACCTCAGCACTTCCTCATTGTAGTCATTCTGAATGCTGAGCCAGCTCTTATAGGGTAGAAGCCAGGCATCCAAATTGAAACCATTCTGCTTGAAATATTCAAGGTCCACCCAAACTGTAGCCCTATCTAGGGTTCCTTTCTCTGCAAAGAAGGCGCTAGGAGCTGCAAGAGGTTCTGCTGCGTAAGGCAGATATGTGGTAGTTCACTTTTGACGCTTCTGACCTGATTCAACCACTTCTTTAGAGAATGACACAGATTTCTGGGTTCTGGACCTCTTGCTAGCGGATTGAGACGAGGGTTTAGCGCTAGAGGTTGCCTCAACATCACTCACATTTGGAACTTTGAAATCTGTGTCATTCTAGTCATTCTGAATGCTGAGCCAGCTCTTGTAGGGTAGAAGCCAGGCATCCAAATCGAAACCATTCTGCTTGAAATATTCAAGGTCCACCCAAACTGCAGCCCTATCTAGGGTTCCTTTCTTTGCAAAGAAGGCGCTAGGAGCTGCAAGAGGTTCTGATGCATAAGGCAGATCTGTGGTAGTTCGCTTTTGACGCTTCTGACCTGATTCAACCACTTCTTTGGAGAATGACACAGATTTATGGGTTCTGGACCTCTTGCTAGCGGATTGAGACGAAGGTTTAGCGCTAGAGGTTGCCTCAACATCACTCACATTTGGAACTTTGGTTCAGGCCATTTTTAGGGTTTAGGGTTTTGAGTGAGAGAGAAGGCTTGAATGCTCAGAAAGGTTTGGAGTAGAAGAGAAAATGCAGATGAATAATGAATGCAGAATGCAAATGACCTAATTTTTATAAGTTTCAGAGATTACCATCAATGAAGAATACTCGCTAAACGTTTCGCATTCTGAACTTTTAAGTGACTTGCTATCGCTAGTAAGAGCGGCTATCGCTAGCAGGCATGATCCCACGCTGAACAAGTGACTTAGACTTATCACTCACTCCTTCCAAGTTTCATCTATCGATAGCTGACTTTGCTATCGATAATGCATTTAGCTAGCGATGGCAATCTTGACTCAGACTTAGGCTTTTGTTCTGCATACAGCTAGCGATAGTGGGACTCACTATCGACGGGTCAGTCCTACAAAAACTTAAGATTTGGCACTTCGATGCCTAAGTTAGCGATAGTTCATATGAATAACATGAAAATAAATCAAGAATTAAGTCAAAAATATTCACAACTCATTTGGATTTACCATTCCTAGCTCTTTTCTGATATAGATGAATTGATCTGGCTCAAGAGGCTTGGTGAATATATCAGCAAGTTGTAAATGATTTGATATAAACTCCACCTTGACATCCTTCTTCTGAATATGATCTCTCAAGAAGTGATGTCTCACATCATTATGCTTGGTTCTGGAATGATGAACTGGATTTTTGGTCAAGCTTATTGTGCTGGTGTTGTCACAGAGAATGGGTACTTCTGGAAATTCCAAACCCAGATCTCTTAGTTGATGTTTAATCCATAAGACTTTAGTACAACAACTTGCTGCTGCGATATATTCAGCCTCTGTGGGTGAAAGAGAGACACAGTTTTGCTTCTTGCTTGCCCAAGAGACTAAACAGCCACCAAGGAATTGACATTGACCACTTGTACTTTTTCTATCTGTCTTATAACATGCATGGTCAGAGTCAGTATAAGCAAGAAGGTACTCTTGAGTTCCCTTGGGATACCACTGCCCAAGCTCTTGAGTCCCTTGTAAATAACGCAAAATCCTTTTGATATTTGATAAATGAGATTCTTTAGGATTTGCTTGATATCTAGCACACATGCCTACACTAAATTGAATGTCAGGCCTACTAGCAGTTAAGTAAAGTAAAGAACCAATAATTCCTCTATAATGTGATTGATTCACTACTTTGCCCTGTGCATCAGCATCTAACTTGGTAGAGGCACTCATGGGAGTGTCGTCTTCTTTGGATAGATCCATCCCAAATTTGTTGAGAATTTCTTTACAATATTTGGTTTGGGGGATGAAGATGCCATCCTTCTTTTGCTTTATCTGCAGGCCTAAGAAGAATGTTAATTCTCCCATCATAGACATTTCAAACTCTCCCTGCATTATCTTAGCAAAATCTTCACAGAGCTTTTCATTAGTTGCACCAAAAATAATATCATCAACATAAATTTGAACTACAAGCATATGATTATTTTTATGCATGATAAACAAGGTAGTATCTGACTTTCCTCTAGAAAATCCTTTATCAAGCAGAAAAGTACTAAGTCTCTCATACCAAGCTCTAGGTGCTTGTTTGAGACCATAAAGAGCCTTTTTAAGTTTGAAAACATGGTCAGGCTTAGACTTTTCTTCAAAACCAGGAGGTTTCTCTACATATGCCTCTTCTTTAATATATTAAGAAAAGCACACTACTACAAAAATCCCATTTTATGTCACCAATTAACGTCACTTATTTAAAAATGTGACATTGAAAATCAACAAAAAATAAACAACATCACACTTAAAATTAAGTGTGATGTTGAAACTTTTCCACGTCACACTAAAATTTTAGTGTGACGTTAAAAGTGTTTTTCAGAAAATGAAAAAAATGAAAAAATGGTTGGAGGGAAAATGAAAAAAAAAAAAAGAAGAGGGGGGGTTTTCCACGTCACACCACTAAGTGGTGTGACGTGGAAACCAGGTTTCAACGTCACACCACAATGTGGTGTGACGTGGAAACAAGGTTTCCCGCCCCAATTTTCCCCTTCCCGCCCCCTCCCCCCACAAGCTGGTGAGGGGGTCCACACACAAACACACACCCCCACCACCCCCCACCCCCCCCCACACACACACACACGGCTTCACCACCCCCCCACACACAGACACACACCCCCACCACCCCCCACCCCCACCCTCCCCCACACACGGCCAAACCCCACCCCCCACACACAGACACACACCCCCACCACCCCCCACCACACACGGCCAAACCCCCCCCACACACACACACACGCGCACGACCAAACCCCCCCCAAACAAGCTCACCACCCGGCCCCCACCCCCCACCCCCCCCCCCAAAACCCACGGCCACACCCCCCACCCCATACGGCCCCACCCACCCCCCCCACACACACACAGACACGGACACACACCCCCACCACCCCACCCCCACCCCGAGACCCCCCCACCACACCCCCAAACCCCCTACCCCCCCACCCCACACACACACACACACACACGGACACACCCCCACCCCCACCCCCACCCTGAGGACCCCACACACACACACGGACCCCACCCCCCACCCCCACACAGCCACACACCCACACCCCCACACACACGGCCACACCCCCCCAACACAAACCCCCAACACTATGAAGTCATTGAGAATTGGTACGTTCTTCTTGCTATTGCTATTTCGGTTTCTGTTATAGTTCAGAATCAAATCTTTATTTTTTCTGTAATTTGATATTGATAGGAGCTTAGAGGGAAGCTGTAATGTGGGCTATTTGTTGGTGGTGAAATGGTTCTTTGCTTTGCTCATAGGAATTGGTACGTTCTTCTTCTTTCTGCCTTGAGTGTCTTATCTTAACCTTGAAGTGTATATATATTCTGGTAGTTTCAATTTTATAAGCTCTAGTTCTGAATTGCCATGATTGAACTATTAATGGTTCATTTGGTATGTGGTTAGAAAAATCCTTTTCTTTTTTTAATTTGATTATCTTTCGTCTGCTGTGATTATTTTTCATTAGTTCTGTTTTTATTATAAATTATTATTATTCTAATGCAGATTTGATGGTATTTTTTTAATTCTAAAAAATATTTTTTTGGAGGAGGAAAAAAAATGAGACATAGGCATAAAGCTTAGTGACGTTATGCCTTTCATGCATGCACCTTATATATCCTTAGCTTTCTCATATATGTTAAATTATTGTTGATTATGTGTATTTCATCAAATTTTAACAGGTACTGGAATAGCTGCTATTTTCATCAATATATCTGTTGAAAACTTCGCTGGTTGGTAATTAAATATGCAATTCTATCTATCTGGTTCTTTTTTTTTTACTTGTTCAAAGTTTTTTTCAGCTCTGATTTCCTCCTATCGGGTTCAGCAATTTCAATTGCGCCTCCGTTCACAGCTTCACTTCATCAAGGTTCCTTCTTTTCCTTATTTTTTCCTTATAATTACATCTGCTGCCTTTTTTTTTCAATTGTAAATTGCAAAAAATGCCATAGCATATTTAATGGTTTTGTAAGTCTTATAAATTGGTCTCCCATAGAATGTTTAATGTTCAATTGTAAATTGGTTTGCAAATGCTGTTACGTTGTAGTCACTGCAAATATTGCATACTTGCCAAAATGTTTTATAAGTCTTGTAAATTGGTTTGCTATTGGTTTTTGTTCTCAAATTGCTGAAGATTTATTTTGTCTAATTGATCTTGTTGCTACTAAAATCGTCGTGAATTTCGTTGCATTGTTGCTTGTTCCTTTGTTGCATTTTACATGCTGGTTTTGCTTCTATAAATCACTTCAAATAATTGGAGTGAAATTGGATTGTAAATGTAATTTTTGGATGTCACATTTACAAGAGGAGGCTTTGCCAAATTTTTTAAAAAATTTGCATGAAGTGAAGATATGCATAGCATGCCCATTTCTTCCTAATAATGTAGTGAGATAAACTTAACTAGTTTGTTGGAGACGGTATAGGTTTAACAGAATGGATCGTAGTTGGATGCATGCATTGAGAACCACTAAAAAGTATCAGATGGGTGTGGAAGAATTTATTGAATTTGCCAAAAAAAACGTGTCCAGTAAGAATGGCATGTATCTTTGCCCTTGTGTGAAGTGTGCAAATGCTTATCGTAAGAGCATTGATGATATAAGGGATCACCTTCTTTGTGATGGGATTAATCTCCGTTATAAGAAGTGGCTTTGGCATGGGGAATTGGGAAGTACCGTACATGCGTTCCCGTCACAAAATGTACAAGAAGCGGTGGATGGTGTTTGTGATGATGGAATGGACGAGATGATTAATGACATTGGGGCGGAGTCATTTTCTGTGGTCCATGAGTTCGACAAGTTGAGGAGTGATGCAGAGACACCATTGTTCCCGGGGTGTACTAAGTATACTCGGTTAACCGGCGTCCTGAAATTGTTGAAAATAAAGACAGAAAATGGGTGGGCAGACGCGGGATTCTCACAGATGCTTGAAGCTTTGAGTGATATGTTCCCGGCAGGCAATGTGCTTCTGAAGCGCATGTACGAGGCTAAAAAAGTTCTAAGCAAGATGGGCATGGAGTATAAGAAGATACACGCTTGCCCTAATGATTGCGTGTTATACAGGAAAGAGTATGAGGGCCTAAAAGAGTGTCCAAAATGTCATACTTCGAGGTACAAACCGAGGAAGGATGCCGTTGGTGATGATGATGGATCAAAGAAAGGGATACCTTTGAAGGTAATGTGGTACCTTCCAATTGTTCCACGGTTTAAACGCTTGTTTGCAAATGAGGCAGAAGCAAAGAAATTGAGATGGCATTGTGATGAGAGAATATCCGATGGAAGATATCTCCGGCATCCTGCTGATTCTCCTCAATGGAAGAAGATAGATTCCATGTTTCCTGAATTTGGTGGTGAGCCGAGGAACCTTCGTCTCGGACTGTGTACGGATGGTTTCAACCCTTTCGGGAGTCTCAGTAGCACACATAGTGCTTTGCCAGTTTTGTTGGTCATTTACAACCTGCCGCCTTGGTTGTGCACGAAGCGCAAGTATGTGATGATGTCAATGATGATTTCAGGGCCGAAACAGCCTGGTAACGATATCGATGTCTACCTGGCACCTTTGATTGAGGACTTGAAGATGTTGTGGGAGGAAGGCGTAGATGTGTTTGATGCTTACAGGCAGGAGACATTCAAGTTGCGAGCTATGTTGTTTACCACAATAAATGACTTCCCTGCATATGGCAATCTTTCTGGTTACAGTGTGAAGGGTTTTATGGCATGCCCTATATGTGAGTCTGACACACACTGCCACTATCTCAAACACGGACGAAAAACCGTCTACCTAGGTCACAGGAGGTTTCTTGATCGGTTCCATCCTTACCGTAGACTAAAGAAGTGTTTTAATGGCTTATCTGAGTACCGATCTGCTCCGATCCCCTTAACCGGGGAGGAAGTTTACCGTCGTGTTGAGAATGTCAATATGGTATTCGGTAAGAAACAGAAGACGAAGACCGGTTCTGAGAAGATTATTTGGAAGAAGAGGTCAATCTTCTTTGATCTACCTTATTGGCGATATCTCGATGTGAGGCACAGTATAGATGTGATGCATGTGGAGAAAAATGTTGGTGATAGTCTTGTTGGGACACTGTTGCACATACAGGGGAAGACAAAGGACGGACTCAATGCTCGATTAGACTTGGTTGAAATGGGCATAAGACCACGGTTGCATCCTGTAGTCAGTGAAAATGGCAAGAGGGCTTATATGGAACCTGCTGCTCATACACTTTCCAAATAGGAGAAAAAAAGTCTGTGTGAGTGTTTGAGTGGGATCAAGGTTCCGCAGGGTTATTCCTCCAATGTTAGCAGACTTGTGTCTATGAATGATTTGAAGTTGGTGGGAATGAAGTCGCATGATTACCATGTATTGATGCAACAATTCTTACCAATTGCTATAAGAGGCATTTTGGAAGATGATGTCAGGATGACCATAACAAGACTGTGTATGTTTTTCAATACGATCTGTAGCAAAGTCATCGACACTGAAAAGCTCGACGAGTTGGAAAATGAGGGTTATGTTATATTGTGCCAACTAGAGATGCTCTTTACTCCAGCATTTTTCGATATTATGGTGCACTTGATTGTTCATTTGGTAAGGGAGATAAGGCTGTGTGGCCCTGTTTATCTAAGGTGGATGTACCCGTTCGAGCAATTCATGAAAGTCTTGAAAGGGTATTCTAAGAACCCACATCGACCTGAGGCATCAATTGTTGAAAGATACATAGTTGAGGAGGCAATGGATTTTTGCAAATCGTATCTAAAAGGGGTTGAGGAAAACCCACGACATGAAGGTGGGATCGGTAAGGGGGTACGTGGCGTCAAAGTGAAGACTATGCGCCGTGAAGAGGTGTTACAAGCACACCTATACATCTTGAATAATATGGAAGAAGTGCAGCCTTATTTGGATGAGCATAAGAGGATCCTGAAAGAAAAGAACCCGAAAAAGAGTGACATGCAGATTTCTAACGAGCATAACAGGACATTCATTGGGTGGTTCAAAGAGAAAGTTCAAAAGGAGACCGGTGGGCCGGATACAATAAGATGGTTAGCAGGAGGGCCTCGTTTTGAGGTTGTTACTTGGGGCTCTTTTGACATAAATGGCTATTGTTTCTACACTAAGGCTCAGGATAACAACAGCACCATGCAAAACAGTGGCGTGATGGTGGTAGCCGAAGTGATGCACTTCTCCAGTTCGAAAGATAAAAACCCACGATTGGCTTCCATGGCATATTATGGGGTAATTGAAGAAATTTGGGAAGTTAGTTACACCAAGTTCAAAATTCCAATCTTTAAATGCAAGTGGGTTAACAATAGTGCAGTTGGAGTTGATCCCCACACTGGTATGATCTCAATTGATATTCACAAGGTTGGATACAGAGATGAGCCTTTTATTTTAGCAAGTCACGCAAAACAGGTGTTCTATGTAACAGATCCCACAAATAAGCAATTGTCCATAGTGTTGCAAAGTAAAAAGCAAAAGGACCGCGCTCCCACTTTAGATCTAGATGAGATACCACCTTTGTGCACAGGACCACGTGAACCAAGTGAATTTGAATTGATAGATGTTGATGATGACCAATTTGCCTCTAGAAATGATCATTGTGAGGGGATATGGGATAACACATAAAGTGAGAACCTTTTTGAATTATCATGTATTAAGTACTGTTATTGTTTTTATTTTGTTTTTGTGAAAGTTGTTGCCTTTTATTGACTCTTCACATCATTGATTTGTTAACAGGTACATCATGGAGGATGATTCTAACAATCAGGGACAAAACAATCCCTCTCGAAGAAAGAAAAGAGGTCCGACGAAGCTCACTGACATTGTTGTCCGTCATGGGACAAATGTGCAGCCTATCCATGTGGAATTTGACGAGGACATGAATCCTATCGGGGAAATTGGCGCGAATTTCGTGAGCTACGTCGGTTTTGTGGCAAGGAATCGAGTAAGCATGTTGGTTGACGATTGGAGGGAAGTCGAAAAAGACATTAAGGATCAATGTTGGTCAGATATCTTGGTATGTTTTATCATTATCTATCTGTTTGTTCCTAATATGCATGTATTTGTTTGTTTAGTTACTCAACTGATGTGTATTTTATTCTTATTCTTTGCAGCAAAATTTTGCTGTCCCAAACACCGAACAGTTCAAGGATTTTTGGTTGAACGAAGCGCGCAAGATGTGGAAGAATTTCAAGACTACCCTGACCAAAGATTACATCCGGGGGAATAAGATGGATCAAGATCCCTGTCAGACCTACCCCTCTCTTGACCCAGAGACTTGGAAGACGTTTGTTAAGAAACGATTAGATAAAAAGTTTCAGGTTTGTATAGATCTTTTACTTTGCTTCAAAACTGATGAATTTTAACATATTATATTAGTTAACTAACTTAGTTTAGTTTTCACAGGAGAAAAGCCAAAAACAAAAGGAGCATCAAGAAAAGAATATCTACAAGCACACAATGTCTCGGGGGGGTTACAAGTGGGTCGAGAAAAAGTTGACCGAGAAATATTTTGCGGAAATGGAGGAAGCGGCACGGTCCGATCCTACCATTGTTATAGAGCCTCCGCCGTCCTTCTCACGTCATACGAAATGGTCTGAGGGAAGGAAGAATAAAGAAGGAACATTTATCAATCCGGAGGCTGAAGCAGTTGCAAATAGGATTGTAAGTATTTTACTTGGTTGTTCATTCATTTAACTTGTGGTTTTATAACAAATTACCACTTA
Organism: Mimosa bimucronata; assembly: GCA_037074515.1. Classification (NCBI taxonomy): domain Eukaryota; kingdom Viridiplantae; phylum Streptophyta; class Magnoliopsida; order Fabales; family Fabaceae; genus Mimosa; species Mimosa bimucronata. Next base: position 34,923,679 of record CM073440.1, on the reverse strand, counting down.
CGATTTTTCGGTCATTGTAGGTCGAACTTGAGCAGCTGGCTACCCAAGGGTCCTTCACACCTTCTGGGAGGATGGACATCCTGGCCACGGCAATTGGGAAGCCCGATCGCCCCGGCCGAGTACTCGGGGAGCCCAGGACTGTAGGGTTTGCCAAGTATTTTGGCCGCAGATCCAACTACAACCGTAGAGAATCCACTGAGGAGATTGTGGCTAAGGCTCGGGCGGAGATGGAGGCCCAATTGGAGGAGCGGTTTGCTTTATCCCAACGGCAGATGGCAGCACAATTCGAAAGTCAGGTGGCTGCGCAGGTCCAGGAAGCTCTTTCGGGTTATATGGGGGAGCAGATCCGTGCGCAGATTGAGGCACAGGTTAGAGCGTCTACTATACAGCTTGGAATCTCATCAAATTCTTCTCAACAAAGACAGCAGGTTTGAGCATCTTTTATATATTTTAATTACCGACTTCCGAGTTTGTCAATTAGAAAATTACACTCACTCTGTATAATATCATCTCCTGTAGGAGTCCCCCGCTACCGGAGGTCCAAGCGGCAAAGACAGCTGCAATCACACTGTGCTGTTAGGATCAATTCGTGAGGACCAATCAAATCCCACACCAGACAATGACCCTGAAGTTGGAGAGAAGTGTTATCTCCATCTCGATGTCCCTCGCCTGCGCGCGGTCGCAAAAGCTCTCCAGTTCCCGAACGCCTCCTTCATACATAATCAGCGTATTCCGGAGGACCAAGTGAAGGTGTCTGTTACAAATGTTCGAAAGAATGAGAGGGGTTCAGCTATACCTGTTCATGATAGCGAAGTAACCAGACTAGGCGATGCTATGGGGGCATTCATCTTGTGGCCAAGACAACTTGTACACAAGACTCAACAAAAGGCGCCGGTTGATGTGGTATGTACACTTAATTTTTGAGATTGCTTGTTTTAATATATTACAGCATGTAAGAATATATAACACTGATTTTTTCATCACCTACAGGTCTTTCCAGATCAATATCCTTCTCTCCAACTCCTGCGGGAGATGCAACCAAATTTGCAATCCACATCCATTAAGATGCCTCCAGGAGTAGTCAGTCCAGATCGTACATATGAATTTGCGATTGATGGTGACAGAGATATCGTGGAGTTTTTGACAATGGACTGTATTGACCTCGCCTGGCTCGAATTAGCAACTATGTAAATTACTATTACTATTTATGTCTCTGCAATATTTGTACTTCTATCCTTTTATAATTTCAATTATTTTACGATAGGTACTTCCACGACCTATGCATCCAATTAAGCACAGAACAATACAGATTCCTTAGTCCATTGGCCTTGGCGAGGAGAGATGATTTCAACAACAAGGCGGACCAGCTGAGATATGAGGATGAGATGCGAGCTTATGTCATACATCAAATGTCAGCGAATCGGGGATCTGTCTATTTTGCGCCTATTCTTCAAGAGTAAGTGTGATTATTACTTTTTGCCAAATTTTTATCATTTGCACATTTACAAATGTTTTGTTGTTTCCGTGTGGCCTTAATAGCTTTAATGTCTTTCAGTAAGCACTGGTCATTAGCTGTCATTTGCCCCAGACAACATCGTTTGGTTTGGTTTGACTCCTTGAGGCATAATATAACCTCCTATTATAAAACTCTTTTATCGAAGTAAGTAGTTTTAATGACTTTTTACTTTGGGTTAAATAAATTATTTTCATGTATATGTGCTAATTTTGGTTCCATTTCAGGGGCATTCAGCAATGGCATTTTATGGAAGATACCGATGAAATGAATAATCCCATCACGGTGCAAAGACCTAAAGTAAGTATTTTGATTTAAATTCCTTCAATGTTAGTCAATTGAGATATTATTGAGATATTATTTACTTTGTTATTAATTTATATTATTTCCTTTGATTTATAAAGTGCCCCAAGCAACCGACGAATAAGGAGTGTGGGTATTATGTCATGAAGTATATGTGTGACATTATTGAGAGTGACCATAGCGGATCCTTCCCACAGGTATAAATTCTTATATATAGCTTATTATATGATTCATACAATTTTATCTAACTTTGTATTGATCATAGTATCCATTATTGTTGCAGTTTTATGACCGAATCGATGAATTTACAGTCGAAGACATCGATGCGATTCGTGAACGTATTGCTCAATTTTTCCTTTTATTTTTGATTATGTAACAATCTGAATCAAAATTATTTGCTGGTGATCTTTCCTTTCATTCGATTCGACTTATTTTCTTTGGTCTGGCCTATGTTGGTGATTGTATAGTAGTGATAGCATTTTATTGTTATGCTCTGTACATTGCTTGGAACTTGAATTTTGTGTATGTATTATCTGACCTGCATTTAGACATTTGCAATGTATATCAACGGGGAATAGAAAAATTAAAAATGTTTTTTTTTAAAAAAAAAAAAAGAAACAACATCACACAGAATATTATTTGTGACGTGGTTTCCAGGAAACCACGTCACATAGATTATATTTGTGACGTGGTTTCCAGGAAACCACGTCACAAAAATAATCTGTGTGACGTGGTTTCCAGGAAACCACGTCACACAAATATTCTGTGTGACGTGGTTTCCTCCGAGAAACTTACAACATCACACCTAATATTATGTGTGACGTGGTTTCTCTGACTTTCTACGTCACATAAATATGTGACGTTAAAAGTCCATTTTCCATGTCACTTGTTTCAATGTCCCCTGAAAAAGTGACGTGAAAACCCCCAAAATTTGTGACGTTAAAAATACTTTCTGTAGTAGTGGCACTCTTAACATCCATTTGATAAAGTTTAATATTTTTAATGGATGCAAAAGCTAGAAGAATTCTTATAGCTTCAAGTCTTGCAACTGGAGCAAAAGTTTCTTCATAATCAATGCCTTCTTCTTGGTTATATCCTTTGGCAACTAATCTGGCTTTGTTTTTGATAATTTGTCCAACTTCATCAAGTTTGTTTTTGAAAACCCATTTAGTACCAATAATAGGATGATTTCTTGGTCTAGGTACTAAATCCCAAACTTGATTTCTTTTGAATTGATTAAGTTCTTCCCGCATTGCAACTATCCAGTCACATTCAGCAAGAGCTTCATCAACGCAAGTTGGTTCAATTTGAGAAAGAAAGCAAGAGAATTCTATTTCATTTTGTAGTTGCCTTCTAGTTCTAAGTCCTTTTGAAATTTCTCCAATAATCTGTTCAGGAGGATGATTCTTAAGATGTCTTATGGAAGATTGAGGCTCATTAGCTTCATCTAGATCATCTTTAGTTTCATCCTGATCATTTTCAGTATCATTTCCAGGATTTGCTATCGATGGCTGAGGTGCTATCGATAGAGACTGTTTTAAAAACTTTGAAAAAATCTTCATCCTCATCAATAGATTATTGTTTTTCTTGAGGTGTTTCATCAAATACTACATACATAGACTCTTCAACAGTTTGATTTCTTTTATTATAGACTCTATATGCTTTACTTCTATTTGAATAGCCTATGAATATGCCAATGTCAGATTTAGGATCGAATTTACCTAAGTTTAACTTTCCGTTATTGTGAATGTAGCATTTTGATCCAAAAATTCTCAGGTGACTGATATTGGGCTTCCTTCCCTTGTAGAGCTCATATGGAGTCTTCTCCATCCCCTTTCTGATATAAGCTCTGTTTGAGATGTAGCAAGCTGTGCTCATTACATCTGCCCAAAATATTTGAGGCACTTGTTTCTCATTCAGCATGCTTCTTGCCATTTCTGTGAGCACTCTGTTCTTTCTCTCTACAACACCATTTTGTTGAGGAGTACGAGGGGCAGAGAAGTTATATTCAATCCCATTTTCATCACACAACTCCATGAACTCTTTGTTCTCAAATTCTCCTCCATGATCAGTCCTGATTGCTACGATCTTTGTGCCTTTTTCATTCTGCAATTTCTTAGCAAGTACACAAAAGGCATCAAAAGTTTCATGTTTAGAGGAAAGAAACATAGTCCAAGTAAACCTTGAATAGTCATCCACGACTACAAGAGTGTATAGACTTCCACCTAGACTTTTCACTCTTGCTGGCCCAACTAAATCCATGTGGATTAGTTCCAATGGCCTGCTTGTGGAGACTGCCTTCTTAATTTTAAAAGAGGACTTTGTTTGTTTACTTCTTTGACAAGATTCACAGATTAAATCATGTTTAGTCCTAAAGCTTGGAATTCCTATAACTAGCTCTCTTTTGACTAGCTTATCAAGTTGAGTGAAGTTTACATGAGCTAGTCTCTTATGCCATAGCCAACAGGTTTCATCATTTGAAATAAAACATTTTTCTTCAAGTTGTTGGCATAAATCCAAAGTGTATAAATTTTCATTTTTGTTTGCTTTTATCTTACACTTGAGATTAGACTTATTTATATCTAAATCATTTTTATCAACAATAAGACATTCATTAGAATAAAAAATTACCCAGTTACCATGATCTGTGTTTTGGCTAACACTCAGCAAGTTGTGGCAGAGACCATCTACTAGGTAAACATCCTTGACTGGACCAACTTCACCAACTCCAGTGATCTTTCCACTTTGGTTTCCACCAAAACTAACTTTGGCTCCATCCTTATCACTAGATTGTTGATTTTGTCCTTGTCACCAGTCATATGCCTCGAGCATCCACTATCAATATACCATTTTCCTTTGTTGGATGCTTTAAGACACACTTGCACAAACTATACAGATTTAGGTACCAAAAATTTCTTGGGTCCTTTAAGGTTAGTCTTGTGCTCTAAGTTTGTAAAATTCTTAGGCACATGACTTCCTTTAGGAACTCACTTATAATAGCTACCAACTCCATATTTTCTGTGATTGCAAGTATACTGTGTATGGCCCTTCTTATTGCAATAATTGCAAAAACTATATGGTGAAGAATGTTTAGAGGATTTTCTAAAATATTTCATATATGACTTCACCTTGGGTTCAACCCATTTCTTTGAAAATTTTTGCTTAGGCTCATAACCAATACCAGTTCTGTCTCTAAAAACCTTTTGGTTGTTTAAAATCACATTTTATGTCTCTAAGCCTTTCGTGAATTTTTCTAAAACATTTGAAAGCTTTTCTTTTTCCTTCAACAATTTTTCAGTTAGAACAATTATTAGAATTTGAAGGAGTTGCTATCGATAGAGGCTCAGCTATCAAAGGCTCATTTCTGGGAGCTTGCGATAGCTCATCTTCTATCGATAGTGAAGAATAAACTTTTTGTGAAGAGGAATTTTTCTGAAGTTCCTTTTTTTCTTTTCTTAACCTGACAACTTCTTTAGCAAGTTTCATTAATTCAATGTGCATTTCATCATACATGCTTTGACGTTCAGAATGAGAAGGTTCAGAATCAGATACCTCAGAGTCACTTTGCTCTTCTCGAGCAACTAGGCAGAGGTTGGTACACTCTTCGCTATCGCTACCTTCTTCATCAGAACTATCATCCCAGATAGATGACACATAAGCTTTCTTCTTTCCAAAAGTATTCTTCTTTTTCTCTTTTTCCTTTAATCTTTGAAGACTTAGACACTCAGCTTTGAAGTGACCAGGCTTCTTGCATTCAAAGCACACAGGAGCTTTGTCCTTCTGAGAGTCCTTGAAGCTAGAACCACTTCTCTGGAATCTTCCTCTTCTTCTGAAGAACTTTTTAAACTTTCTGGCCATGAGAGTTATGTCCTCATCATCAAGATCTTCATCTTCATCATCATCATCAATTTCGTCTTTCTCAGATACAACAAGAGCAAGAGACTTCTTTTTGGAATTTCCTTGAGCTTTCCTTTGAGCTATCAAAGTTGGCTCATATTCTGCAAGGCTGCCAAACAGGGCTGTAATAGACTTGGTTGATTCTCCTTGCATTTCTTGTATGGCAGTGACCTTCATGAGCCAATCTCCTTTTAGAACTTTCATAATCTTATTGACTTGCTCTTTCTCTGTAATTTTCCTTCCTAGAGCAGCAAGATTATTGATGAGATGAGTAAATATGATCTCCAGGTCCCTTATCTTTTCTCCTTCAGTCATCTCGAACTTGTGGAATTATTCAACTAGCATTTCCACATGTCTATCCTTCACTCCAGTAGTTTCCTGGTGTGCAATCTACAGAGCTTCCCACATTTCTTTAACAGTGTCCAAGTGGCTCACTTTGAAGAACTCAGTTTGACTGAGAGCACTTTGGATCATGAGAACTACTTTTCTGTTCAACTCTAGATTAGCAGTATCCTCATCTGTGAATTCATCCTCAGCCTTTGGAATTCCTAAGGTATCTTTAGGCATAATATCTCCTTCTTCAATAATTTTCCACAGTTTGTACCCATTTGCCTTGATGTAGATTTTCATCTTGAGTTTCCAGAAGGTGTAGTGCTTCCCATCAAAGCCGGGAGGTTTGTTAATGGAACTTCCCTTAGGTAGAATGTTTTCAAGCGATGCCATTGTGATCTTTACTTCTCAGATTCGTTGGAATCAATCAGAGAAGACCCACTCTGATACCAAATGAGAATGGCAAAACGCACAAGAGGGGGGTGAATTGTGCTTTCGAAAAGTATACACTAATTAAAGCAACTCAATCTTTATATTGGTTCGGCCAACACTGCCTACGTCCAGTTCTCCAACTCCTCGTTGGGTTCCACTAACCACAATTTTTACAACACAGGTTCACCTGTCAACCTTTACAGAGCTTTAGAATCCCTCTAAACACTCCCCCTTACTACCTGTAAGGTTACTACCCTGTTCTCAAAGCACCAAGCTTTAGAACAACCTCAAACAATAGAGGATTTCAATAATAAAGTTCACTTACTGAACGGATTGTGATAATCACTTAAGTACAAATGAAATCAATATGAACAATAAATATACAGATCAGAGAGCAATGAAAGTGTTCATGAATATTCTTTGATTTTCGTCAGATCTTCATAAATGCTCAAGTTCTGTATTTATATCTGTTCTCAGATTTTTCATTGCGTTCAAATTAATGAGGCCGTTTGAATATGATCGTTGAGAGCTCATAGCCGTTAGCATTTAATGCAGTTTCTTCATCGAGGTTAACTTTCTGCTATAGCTTCAACTGCTCTTGCGTAGGGTGACCTAAGAGAGATGTAGACTTAGCGTTCTGAGCACCTGTACCAACTGTACTTGCATAGTAGCTTTTTCAGTAGCGCTAGCAAGCTTTGCTATTTCTAACTGCATAGTATAATTCCTGTACTTGAGCTATTAGCTAAACAAGTAATCATATAATGCACAGCAGATGCTATCGCAAGCTTATACTGTTAGCTCAATGTATCAGCTTAGTTGTTATTTCAATGAGTATTATACTATTGATAGCTATATGTGTTAGCGCTAGCACCTATGTTATTGCTAGTTAACTCATTTGTTCTCAGGCACTAGCTATCTGAATGTCTATTATCTGAAGTACTCTGTTATCGATAGCTTAACCTATTATCGCTAGCTGATTTCATTAGCTTTAGGACTTGGCCTATTTTTCTGCTAGTTGTTCTTCCTTTCATTTATTCATGTTATCAATGAACTTCTAGCGATAGGTTATTTATTAGCGATAGTGAATGACTTAGCGATAGATATTAACTTTGTTATTTCTAAGTCTTCATTTGCTATGGCTCTTTGTCTATTAGCGATACACTCTAGCTCTAGCGATAGTGATCTGTTACCTATCAGATTTTACTTGTTTACATTCAAAGGTAACTTACACATTATTTACTTATGTTATCTATGGGTCCAGTCCTCATCAAAACTTACGATTCTAACAAAACCATATGGGCTTTTTTCACTGATTGAAGTTGATATTATATAGGAGATAACTTCTTAAAGATTGCTAGTGCTACCTCCGCAATTGGGGCTCTTTGTGCAAAATCTTTTGACTTCGCAAGCACCGCCTCTCCTCTGATTCATATTCCTCCTCTTACATACTTCGATTGAATTTGGTACAATTTCACCTCTTGTTTCGTAAGGTCTAGTCTTAGTTAAATGGATTTTACGTTTGGTCTGTTGGGATATTTGTCTTTAATGCTCATAATGTTGCTGCTTCTTTGTTATTTACAATGGATTTTGTGTGTTTGCTGTCATTCAATTAGTAATGATATGATTTTGTATTTACTGAACTGAAATTCGATTGTAAATGTAATTTTGGATGTCACATTTACAAGAGGAAGCTCTGCCAATTTTTTAAAAGAATTTGCATGAAGTGAAGTTAAGTGCATAGCATGCCAATTTCTTCATAATATAGTGAGATAAACTTGACTAGCTTGATAGAAATGGCATAGGTTTAATAGAATGGATCGTAGTTGGATGCATGCATTGAGAACCACTAAAGAGTATCAGATGGGTGTGGAAGAATTTATTGAATTTGCCAAAAGAAACGTGCCTAGTAAGAATGGCATGTATCTTTGCCCTTGTGTGAATTGTGCAAATGCTTATCGTAAGAGCATTGATTATATAAGGAATCACCTTCTTTGTGATGGGATCAATCTCCGTTATAAGAAGTGGCTTTGGCATGGGGAATTGGGAAGTACCGTACATGCGTGCCCGTCACAAAATGTAGAAGCAGTTATGGATGATGTTTGTGATGATGGAATGGACGACATGATCAATGACATTGGGGCAAAGTCGTTTTCTGTGGTACAGGAGTATTACAAGTTGTGGAGTAATGCAAAGACACCATTGTTCCCAGGGTGTACTAAGTATACTCGGTTGACCGGCGTCCTGAAATTGTTGAAAATAAAGACAGAAAATGGGTGGGAGGACGCGGGTTTCTCACAGATGCTTGAAGCTTTGAGTGATATGTTCTCAGCGGGCAATGTGCTTCTGAAGCATATGTACGAGGCTATAAAAGTTCTAAGCAAGATGGGCATGGACTATAAGAAGATACACGCTTGCCCTAATGATTGCGTGTTATACAGGAAAGAGTATGAAGGCCTAAAAGAGTGTCCAAAATGTAATACTTTGAGGTACAAGCCGAGGAAGGATGCCGTTGGTGATCATGATGGATCAAAGAAAGGGGTACCTTTGAAGGTAATGTGGTACCTTCCAATTGTGCAACGGTTTAAACGCTTGTTTGCAAATGAGGCAGAAGCAAAGAAACTGAGGTGGCATTGTGATGAGAAAATCTCCGATGGAAGATATCTCCGGCACCTTGCTGATTCTCCTCAATAGAAGAAGATAGATTCCATGTTTCCTAAATTTTGTGGTGAGCTGAGGAACCTTCGTCTCGGACTTTGTACGGATGGTTTCAACCCTTTCGGGAGTCTCAGTAGCAAACATAGTGCTTGGCTAGTTTTGTTGGTCATTTACAACCTGTCGCCTTGGTTGTGCATGAAACGCAAGTATGTGATGATGTCAATGATGATTTCGGGTCCGAAACAGCCTGGTAACGATATCGATGTCTACTTGGCACCTTTGATTGAGGACTTGAAGATGTTGTGGGAGGAAGGCATAGATGTGTTTGATGCGTACAGGTAGGAGACATTCAAGTTGCGAGCTATGTTGTTTACCACAATAAATGACTTCCCTGCATATAGCAATACGGATGATTACAGTGTGAAGGGTTATATGGCATGCCCTATATGTGAGTCTGACACACACTGCCACCATCTCAAACACGGAAGAAAAATTGTCTACCTCGGTCACAGGAGGTTTCTTGATCGATTCCATCCTTACCATAGACGAAATATGTGTTTTAATGGCTCATCTGAGTACCAATCTGCTCCGACCCCCTTAACCGGGGAGGAAGTTTACCGCCCTGTTGAGAAAGTCAGTATGGTATTTGGTAAGAAACAGAAGACAAAGACCGGTTATGAGAAGATCATTTGGAAGAATAGGTCAATCTTCTTTGATCTACCTTATTGGCGATATCTCGATATGAGGCACAGTATTGATGTGATGCATGTGGAGAAAAATGTTGGTGATAGTCTTGTTGGGACACTGTTGCACATACAGGGGAAGACAAAGGACAGACTCAATGCTCGATTAGACTTGGTTGAAATGGGCATAAGACCACAGTTGCACCCTATAGTCAGTGAAAATGGCAAGAGGGCTTATATGGAACCCGCTGCTCATACACTTTCCAAACAGGAGAAAAAAAGTCTGTGTGAGTGTTTGAGTGGGATCAAGCTTCCGTAGGGTTATTCTTCCAATGTTAACAGACTTGTGTCCATGAATGATTTGAAGTTGGTGGGAATGAAGTCATACGATTACCATGTATTGATGCAACAATTCTTACCAATTTCTATAAGTGGCATTATGCAAGATGATGTTAGGATGACTATAGCAAGACTGTGTATGTTTTTCAATGCGATCTGCAGCAAAGTCATCGACACTGAAAAGCTAGACGAGTTGGAAAATGAGGGTTATATTATATTGTGCCAACTAGAGATGCACTTTGCTCCAGCCTTTTTCGATATTATGGTGCACTTGATTGTTTATTTGGTAAGGGAGATAAGGATCTGTGGCCCTGTTTATCTAAGGTGCATGTACCCTTTCAAGCAATTCATGAAAGTCTTGAAACAGTATTCCAAGAACCCACATCGACCTGAGGCATCAATTGTTGAAAGATACTTAGTTGAGGAGGCAATGGATTTTTGCAAATCATATCTAAAACGGGTTGAGGAAAACCCACGACATGAAGATGGGATCGGTAAGGGGGTACGGGGTGTCAAAGTAAAGACTATGTGCCGTGAAGAGGTGTTACAAGCACACCTATACATCTTGAATAATATGAAAGAAGTGCAGCCTTATTTGGATGAGCATAAGAGGATCCTAAAAGAAAAGAACCCAAAAAAGAGTGACATGCAGATTTCTAACGAACAGAATAGGACATTCATTGGGTGGTTCAAGGAGAATGTTGAAAAGGAGACCGGTGGGCCGGATACAATAAGATGGTTTTGAGGTTGTTACGTGGGGCTCTTTTGACATAAATGGTTATTCTTTCTACACTAAGGCTCAGGACAACAACAGAACCATGCAAAACAGTGGCCTGATGGTGGTAGCCGAAGCGATGCACTTCTCAAGTTCGAAAGGCAAAAACCCAAGATTGGCTTCCATGGCATATTATGGGGTAATCGAAGAAATTTGGGAAGTTAGTTACACCAAGTTCAAAGTTTCAATCTTCAAATGCAAGTGGATTAACAATAGCGCAGTTGTGATTGAACCCTACACAGGTATGATCTCAATTGATCTTCACAAGGTTGGGTACAGAGATGAGCCCTTTATTTTAGCAAGTCACACGAAACAAATGTTCTATGTAACGGATCCTGCAAATAAGCAATTGTCCATAGTCTTGCAAAGTAAAAAGCAAAAGGATCGTGCTCCTACTATAGATCTTGATGAGATACCACCTTTGTGCACAATTCCACCTAAACCAAGTGAATCGGAATTGATTGATGATGATGACCAATTTGCCTCCAGAAATGATCATTGTGAGGGGATATGGGATAACACCTAAAGTGAGAATCTTTTTGAATTATCATGTATTAAGTATTGTTATTGTTTTTGTTTTGGTTTTGTGAAAGTTGTTGCCTTGTAATGACTCATCACATGTTTGATTTGTTAACAGGTACATCATGGAGGATGATTCTAACAATCAGCAACAAAACAATCCCCCTCGAAAAAAGTGAAGAGGTCCAACGAAGCTCAAAGACATTATTGTCCATCAGGGGACAAATGTTCAGCCTATCCGTGTGGAATTTGATGAGGACATGAATCCTATCGGGGAGATTGGTGTGAATTTCGTGAGCTATGTCGGTTTTGTTGTAAGGAACCAAGCAAGCATCTTGGTTGACAATTAGAGGAAAGTTGATAAAGACATTAAGGATCAATGTTGGTCAGATATCTTGGTATGTTTTATCATTATCTATCTATTTTTTCCTAATATGCATGTATTTGTTTTTTTAGTTAACTCAACTTATGTGTGTTTTATTCTTATTTTTCTTTGCAGCAAAACTTCAATGTCCCAAATACCCAATTGTTCAAGGATTTTTGGTTGAATGAAGCATGCAAGATGTGGAAGAATTTTAAGAATCTCCTAACCAGAGACTACATCCGGGGGAAAAGATTGGTAAAGATCCCTGTCAGACCTATCCCTCTATTGACCTTGAAACTTGGAAGACCTTTGTTAAGAAACGGCTAGACCAAAAGTTCCAGGTGTGTATAGGTTATAAATAGCTCTTTAACTTTGCTTCAAAACTGAATTTTTAACACATTATATTAATTAACTAACTTAGTTATATTTTCATAGGAGAATAGCCAAAAACAAAAGGAGCGACAAGAAAAGAATATTTACAAGCACACAATGTCTCGGGGGGGTTACAAGTGGGTCGAGAAAAAGTTGATTGAGAAACAAATTACAGAAATGGAGGAAGCGGCACGGTCCGATCCTACCGTTGTTCTACAGCCTCCTCCATCCATCTCATGGCAAAGATAGCTGCAATCAGACTGTGTTGTTAGGATCAATTCGTGAGAATGAATCAAATCCCACACCAGACAATGACCCTGAAGTTGGAGTGGAGTGTTATCTCCATCTCGGTTTCCCTCGCCTGCATCCGGTAGTAAAAGCTTGCCAGTTCTTGAACGCCTACTTCATACATAATATGCTTATTGGGGAGGACCAAGTGAAGGTGTCTATTACAAATATCCTAAATAATGAGGGGGACATCTTTGCCCTTTCCCAATAACGAAGTCACTAAACTATACAAGGCAATTAGGGCATTCATTTGTGGCCTAGATGACTTGTACACAACACTCCACAAATGGCGCCGATTGATGTGGTTTGTACACTTAATTTTTGAGACTCCTTGTTTCATATATTATAGTTTGAAAGAATATATAACATTGGTTTTTTCATCGCCCGTAGTTATTTTCAGATGAATATCCTTCTCTCCAACTCCTACGGGAGATGCAGCCAACTTTGCACTCCACAACCGTTAGGATTCCTCCAGGAGTAGTCAGTCCTTATCGTACATATGAATTTCTACTTGATGGTGACAGAGATATTGTGGAGTTTTTGATGATGGAAGAAATTGATTTCGCCTAGCTCGCATTAGCGACTTTGTAAATGACTGTTACTTTTTATGTCTGTGCAATATTTTTGCGTCTATCCTTTTATAATTTCAATTATTCTACGATAGGTACTTCCACCAGCTGTGCAACCAATTAGGCAGGGGGCAATACAGATTCCTCAGTCCAATGGCCTTGGCGAGGAGAGATGATTTTAACACCGACGAGGACAAGCGGGAGTATGAGGACGAGATGCGGGCTTTGTCATACATCAAATGTTAGCTAACCGGGGATCTGTCTATTTTGCGCCTATTCTTCAAGAGTAAGTGTGATTATTACCTTTTGCCAACTTTTCATTATTTGCACATTTACAAATGTTATGTTTCTGTGTGGACAAAATATTTTTAATGTCTTTCAGTAAACACTGGTCATTAGCTGTCGTTTGCCCCATACAACATCGTCTGGTTTGGTTTGACCCCTTGAGATATAATATAACCTCCTATTACAAAACCCTCTTATCTAAGTAAGTACTTTTAATGACTTTTTACTTTGTGCTACATAAATTATTTTCATGTATATGTGCTAATATTAGTTCCATTTTAGGGGCATTCAACAATGGCATTTTACAGCAGAAACTGATGAAATGGATAATGCCATCGTGACACAAAGACCTAAAGTAAGTACTTTTGATTTAAATTCCTTCAATGTTAGTCAATTGATATATTATTTACTTTCTTATTAATTTATACTATTTCTTGTGATTTATAAAGTGCCCCCAGCAACCGACGAATAAGGAGTACGGGTATTACGTCATGAAGTATATGTGTGACATTATTGAGAGTGATCGTATCGGATCCTTTACACAGGTATAAATTAAATTCTTATCTATAGCTTGATACAATCATTATATAATTATATGATTTATTTATCTAACTTTGCAGTAATCATAGCACCCATTATTGTTGCAGTTTTATGATGGAAACAACTCATTTGAAGACAAAGACCTTGATTCACTTCGTGAACGTATTGCTAAATTTTTTCTTTCATTTGTGGTTGCTTAAAAAGTGATCATTGCACAAAATACTTAGTTGTGTAAACATGGATTTTTTGTGTGTGTATATATATGTTTAGTTTGATTTAGTTATAATATAGCTATGTATACATGTTGTGTGAATAATGTATACTGTTGATCTGCATTGTATCTATTTCTGTGATATTTACAATGAATATAGATTGGGAAACCAAAAGAAGTTAATTAAAGAATTATTTTTTTTAAAAACAAAAACAAAACCACGTCACATATTTACAAATGTGTGACGTGGTTTATGGAACCCACGTCACACATCACCCAATATGCCACGTGGTTTCAAGAAACCACATCACAAATTGGTAATGTGTGATGTGGTTTCTCCAGAAACCATGTCACAATAGGTATTTGTGACGTGGTTTCTAGAGAAACCAAGTCACACATTACCAATTTGTGACATGGTTTCTTGAAACCACGTCACATATTGAGTAATATGTGACGTGGTTTCTCTGATCTTCCCTACTATATCCGTATCAATAACATCTAATTTTGAACAAACAACGTCACAATTTTTGTAATTTGTGATGTAAAAAATATGACTTTCCACGTCAGTTTTTTGTGTGACGTTAAAAGTTCAGTTTTTCACGTCACTTAAATTTATGTCCCCTTGAAAAGTGACGTGAAAAGCCGAAATTTGTGACGTGAAAACCCTCTTTTGTAGTAGTGTGGTGGCATCCTTAAACAAAGGATTAATAATCAAGAGAATATGGTTTCCTTTACCTCTAAACATTGGAATAGCACTCAACAAAACTATTCCACAATTAAAAAAGAAATTTTGGCAATAGTTTTTTGCATTTCCAAATTTCAGTCTAATTTATTAAACCAAAAGTTTTTAGTCCGCATCGATTGTAAATATGCAAAAGACGTTTTACAAAAGGATGTTAAAAATATTTCATCCAAACAGGTTTTTGCCCGATGGCAAGTAATTCTAAGTATTTTTGACTTTGAAATTGAATTTATCAAAGGTACTTCTAATTCTCTTCCCGATTTTCTTACCCGTGAGTTTTTATAGGTTAGATAAGAGTGATCAGCCAACCGCCACCAATGCCTAAAAAGAAAAAAAGCTCCCGATGATAAGGCAAAGGAGGCATCTGATGCTAAACAATTAAGCATCTTCCAAGATGCTCAAAGCCAAGACCATTCCAACCAAGAACTGGAAGAAATCCTTAAACACGCCTTGCAACAACAAAGATCCCAAACTCAAGGATCTCCACAGTTGTAGCAACAATCTAATCAGGAGTCATCTACTCCATCAAGGTCATCAACCCAAAACCTTAAACATGAGTCATCTACTACTTTAGGGTCATCAACCCAAAAATCTTAAAAACAACCCTCCAAAATCACTTCGAAACAAACGCTAGAATCTTATGCTCTGGCCTATACTGAAAAATAAATCCCACAAACCACTTTTAAGCAGGTCGTAGCTTATGACAAAAAATAGCTATCACCTAACCAGGTCCTTACTAAATTAAACAAACCTACAAACCAATTGACAATTGCCTATTCCTCAAAAGCAATTATTCCACATAATCCAAACCCTTCCCAAAATAGAGGTACTACTCCTTTTATTAAAAAAGACAAACATAGAAGGAATATTGTCCAGATTGAACTCGAATTCTTTCATCAAAATGCAAACCAAATTGCTGCTAATATATTCCCTACTGGAATGCAATACCAGCCAAATCAACCCTCCAAAACAAGGGAGTATTATGAACTAATTCTTATTCTTCAGAGTCTGTTGAAATTAAACATTACCCAGAAAGAAATGATGAAAAGGAAATAGCTTATACTACTATCCAGATTTTAAAAGTTCTTACTCCATCTATGTGGGGTTAAGATTTGCTAAAAGTTCTTAGTACTCCCCTCTTAGCAAATCAGGAAAATCAGCCATCTACAAGTAAACAGGTCCCTTCTACAGGCTTAGAACCACAAGGTGAAGAGGACTATGAAGTAGATTCAGGAGAAGACTGATAAGTACTGTAAAAGAGCACATGTAAAATATTGAACACTGTAGTATCACTGTAGTGTCGACAAAATACTATGCACTTAAACCAACAGGAACTGTTTAAACAGTACTAGTTACCAGGTTATAAACACTGTTCAAAGGTCTATATAAGGGATGCTCAACAATTGATGGAGGCAAAACTTATTTCTAGATCCGAAACAGCCATTGTAGAGATAGAGACCTAAAGAGAAGCTCTGAGTGTTCTAAGAATCCCTTCCCTTCTCTTTCTTTCTGCTTCCTTTGTTTATTTCCTTGTAAATTTGATGTTCTTTTGAATAAAGTTTTATATTTTCCAGTTACTTTATTGCTTTCTGCATCATATCCTTACCTCTTCTGGGAATCAAGGAGGCTGTTACAATGAACTAAATTGGCAAGTTCTGCTGCCTTAGTTCATACACCCTTTGATTCTTACAGAATACCCCCTTCTGCATCTGCATAGTTATTTATGTTTTAAGAAGTGTTACTTCTACTCTACTTCCTTCTCATTTTTCTACTCGTGATCCTCCGTGCTCTACCGAGAGTAAGCGCCGAGATAGGCTGGTGCGAAAGTCAATTTTTATTTCCCTCCAGCCCGAATCCCTCAGCTCCTAACCCTGAGCTCATCCGCCGCCCCAATCTTCCCTAAGCTTATCCGAACTCACATCTCCTTCCCTCGTCTTCCCTTTTGTCCCTCATCTTCTTCTTCTTCCCAAATCTAAACCAAAGCTCACAGCTCGTTCCTTTGTCAGAAACCCAAAGCTCGCCATTCAAACTCCCCCTCATCTCCTTCGTCACCATTCAAATCCAAAGCTCGCTTCTTCCCTCTCATTCTTCTTCTTCTTCTTCTTCTTAGAAACCCAAAGCTCGCATTTCAAACCCAAAGTTCCCCTTTTTACTCCCTTCTTCCTCTATTCCTCACATTTTACTCCTTCTAACTCCCAGATCGTTGCGATTTCTTGCTCATTTTCAATTTCTTGCCTCACATTGGAGGCCCTTTTGCTCAAATCTTCTTCCCCGGCAACCCAGATACTGTTATCTCTCCCTTCGATTTTTTTTCCTGAGCTGGGATTTTCTTGTGATTAATTTCCTTGGGTTATTCAACCTGGTATGAAAGTGTGATTTTTTCCTAATTACTTTTTACATTTTTTTGTTTTTGGCCAGAAACCAAACGTCAGCAAATTACTCTATATTTTAAAGTATGTTATTTAAAAACATTAAAAATTATTAGTATTAGTATATGTTTCAGCTGTTATTGAAACTTGTCAAATCAGACATTCATCATCATACTCATCATTTTATGGATACATAATTAAAATATTAAAGTATTTTGAATATAAACAGTTAAAGTTGAGCTGAGATGAATTTTATTTTTATGTTTGTCTTGAGATTGTTAATATCATAAACCTAGTAACTTTATCAATCAAAAGTAGGTTTGGAAATACTTTAAAGAGGTATAAAATGCTTTGTAGGAGTTTAGCTGGTAGAGGCTTGGATTTGGCAACAAGTGATTGTTTTATATAAAGACTGTGTAAATTTGGAATTTCATCACGCATTTTCCTGGTCCATATTTTCATCCTCCACCTAAAGACAAGTTAACGAATTCATTCAGGTACATTATATTTTATGTTACGTGATAATACTGTGTGGTCTTTTAATTTACTTTTATAAAATTTTTGCCTTATGGAACTGGATTTGTGAGTTGTATATGAGTTTTTCTGCCTATCAGCAAATCTGTGATGAATTTTGTTTTGGTGGGCTATCCATTTATATATAAAAGTGAGGGCCTTGAGCCTGGGAACATTCATTTTGTAGTCGTTATGCTGCCGAATTTTTGTTAAAATGGTAAGGTAACATCGTAAGGTGGTTACCTAATGAGTAAGTCATATAGATTAATCTTACCGCCACTTTCCTTTAATAGGTTACAATGCTGAATTTAAAATGGATGTCTTGTGATCAGCGTTCAAGGGAATATATAGGTGGAGTAAGAGTTCATTGAATTTCCTGCTGAGCATGCAGAGAATGCTAACAGAATTGTATGCCCTTGTATGTCGTGTTTGTATGGAAAGCGTCTTCGTCCTCTTGACTTGTTGGGTCATTTAATTTGTCATAGAATTGATCCATCTTATACACGATGGACAAAGCATGGTGAGACCTATGAAGATGAATGCCGAGACCGGGTACCTGATGTTAGTAGCCCTTCAAATGTGCTTGACACAGACATGTGTGATGAGAGCGATGATTTTGAAGAAATGTTGAACATGGTGGGTAGGGAGAATATTTAAATGTTTGAGACACTAAAGAGTGATGCAGAGACGCCTTTGTATGTGGGATGCAGCAAATACATCAGATTAAGTGCAGTGCTTAAATTGTATAACCTAAAGGTGCGATACGGTTGGAGTGATGTAAGTTTCACCGCGCTACTGTCCGCTCTGTAAGATATACTCCGAGAAGTGAATGTACTTCCCTAAAAAACATACAAGGTAAAGCAAATTCTCTGGTCGACCGGTATGAAATATGAGAAAATACATGCATGCCCCAACGACTGTATTTTATTCTGGAACCAGTATGCGTCGTTGGAGAAGTATCCTAAATGCAGCACATCTCGGTATGGAAAAAAGATAAGAGTCCTTCTAAAGTGTTGTGGTACTTCCTGATCATTCCAAGATTCAAGCGCATGTACAATAATGCGGATGTTGCAAGACTTTTGAGATGGCACGCTGATGAGAGGATTAAAGACATCAAGCTTAGGCATCCCGCAGATGCCCCCCAATAGAAAGAAATTGATTACGAGTACCCTGAGTTCGATGAAGAACCAAGAAACCTACGGATTGCATTGGCATCCGATGGAATCAATCCGCATTAAGTTCAGAGTAGTACTCACAGTACATGGTCGGTGATTTTGTTGATATAAAACCTCTTGCAAATTTGATCATGAAACACAAATTTATGATGCTTTCCTTGCTTATTTCTGGGCCTAGACAGCCCAACAGCGATATAGACGTGTACTTGGATCCTTTGATTGAAGACCTGAAGCATATGTAGGATTCGGGTGAGATGATTTTTGATGGCTGTAAGGAAGAAAATTTTAAATTGAGAGCCATGTTGTTTGGCACAATAAATGATTTTCCAGCATATGGTGATTTGTCCGAATACAGCATCAAAGGATATGGTGTGTGCCCTATATGTGAAGATGATACCCATTTGATGCGACTGGATCATTGCACGGAAATGTTTACATAGGACATCGAAGGTTCTTGCCAAACATCGTTGGCGGAGGTAGAAGAAGCCATTTAATGGGAGCTCAGAAGAAGGTAGCCATCGAGGATATTGACCGGGTATAATGTATTTGAAAAGGTAAATGTGTTGGAGAATGATTTTGGCAAGCCTTTTGCTAAAAATGTGTTAACAAGTGGGTGGAAGAAGAGGTCCATATTCTTCGAACGCCTATATTGGAAGTCCTTATATGTTAGGCATTTTCTTGATGTGATGCATATTAAAAAAACATCTGTGATAACCTAATTGGCATGTTGCTAAATATGCAAGGAAAAAATAAGGATGGTGTCAATTCAAGGTTAGATATGCTCAAGTTGGGAATAAGACAAGAGTTGGCACCTATCAAGAGAGGATACCATACTTATTTACCTCCAGCAGCTTACACCCTTTCGAAGAAAGAGAAAAGATCATTCTGTGAGTTTCTGAATGGGATCAAAGTTCAAGAAGGCTACTCCTCAAATGTAAAGAACCTTGTACCCATGAAAGATTTGAAGTTGAAGAACCTGAAATCTCATGATTGTCACGTCCTGATGCAAAATTTCTTATTGGTCGGCATACGCAGCATTTTACCTAAGAAACTGCGGAGCACAATCACTAGACTATGTATTTTCTTCAGGCTCATTTGTTGTAAAGTGGTTGATACAATAAGGTTACAGGATTTGCAGAGGCAGATCGTTCGTATCTTGTGCGAACTTGAAATATATCTCCCCCCATCATTCTTTGACATCATGGTTCATCTTACTGTACACTTGGTCAAAAAGGTTCAATTGTGTGGCCCAGTCTATTTGAGATGGATGTACCTAAATGAGCAGTTCATGAAAGTTCTAAAGGGGTATGTTAAAAATAGATATCGACCAGAGGGGTGTATTGCTGAAAGATACATCGTTGAAGAAGCGAGTGATTTGTGTGCCTATTACTTATCATATGTTGAACATGTTGGTTTGCCAAAGTCTCATCACAATGGGTGATTAACAAGGAAAGGAATAAGTGGGTTTAATGTAATATGCATTTCGAATGCTGAAAGGGAGCTGGCTCACTTGTATATTCTTCACAACACTCCTAAGGATGAACCATTTGTTGAAGAACACAAAAAGCTCCTGCGGGAAATACACAGTGATAGAAATGAGAGTTTGATTACAAGGGAGCACAACAAACATATTATTAGATGGTTTAATGCGAGCATTTGTCAGAAGGTTGAGCTTAATGCTGGATCAGTTTCTAAAAGATTGCTCTGCCTGTCGAAAGAACTAGGTTTGCACGCATTTTCTTACACCGCCTATGCAATCAGTGGTTATACATTCTATATAAAAGACCATGATGAAAAAACCACAATGCAGAATAGTGGAGTCACACTTGTTGCCAAGGCATGGCATATATCCAGTGCGAGAGATACAAATCACATATATGCGCAGATGGCATACTTTGGTGTGATTGATTGCATTTGGAAGTTAGATTACACCATGTTCAGAGTTCATGTGTTCCGATGTCAGTGGGTTAACAACAATAGTGGACGGCGGTTAGATGAATTTGGGTTTATATCAGTCGATCTTTCTAAAGTTGCATATAAGGATGATCCTTACATTCTACCATCTCAAGCATCACAAGTGCTTTACATTGCCGATCCTTCTAAGAAGAATTTGTGAATTGTCATGCAGTCGAACAAACATTATGCCAAATAAGTTTATGATGAAAGTAGTGATAATGATATGAATATGGTAGAAGAGGATCCATCCTTTGATACGCTACTGTCAGAAGACTTTGATGCGAACGAATATGATGAGGAAGATAAACTTGTTTATGTAAGGCGTGATCATGAAGAAGGCATTTGGGTCAACACAACCTTAAATCCAGCAAAAAAGAGGAAGCAAACAATTTTAGATAATATAACATAGAGTAATAAGAGACGAAAGCCCTGATATTGATTTAAGTTTGTATGTATTTCTGTTTTACATTATAAATTACTTCATTTAATCTGCATACATGTAGCTTCATTATATGCACTAAAATCATATCTTGTTTAATTATTTTGCAGGATAATGGATCCCTTCTAAATGAGGAGGACGAAGAACAACCGAATGCACAGGTAGATATCGATGTGGGTAGAGCAGCTGCCGAGGCGGATGTTCACCGTGGCATAACCCTTATGCGTAAACTCCTCAAACACAGAGCTCTGGGAAAAAAGACTAAGCTTAAATGGAACACAAATGACCAAGCAATCTGAGAGACTGCAAAATCGCTCACAGGTTTTATTGGGTGCACTATTCGGCAGAAAGTGCCTATTACTGTTATAGATTGGAGAACTGAGAGGGAAAGCCATGACACAGTTTGATAGTGATGATTCTCATAGGGAGTATGTCCTAAAGAAAGCTTTCAGAATGCATTGGAATTTTCGTTTAACTTTGACCAAGTACTATCAGAGAGATGAAAATGGGGAGATCGTTCTAACACCCCTAGAGGCATATGCAGGGTCAATTACTCAGGAACAATGGGATGCATTTGTGCAATCACGTCTGACAGAGGAGTTTGAGGAAATAAGTCCAAGAAATAGAGAGGCGGCTAAAAGCTGTGAGTATCCATATATGGGCAAACGAAAGACATTTTCCTGAATTGGAGGAAGATATGGTATGTTAGTAACGCTTTTAAATACAAAATTACGAATAAATGTTTACGTGATTAATTTATGCATTCCCCTGGTTTACCTTGACAAATTCAGGAACAGGGCCTAGAAGGGAGGCTACCATGGCATAACCTCTGGGTCTAGGGACACTCTGAAAAGGACTATACCATTGTTCACGATGAGGTCAGAAGAGTCCATAAATGATGTGTAAGTCATTCTCTTGGACTTTCTAATATTTTTTTAACCGGTGACTTTGCTAAGTTAATAACTAATAATCATTTCTTCTTGTTATAGGATATGTTGTCACAAGAATTCCCTGACAAGGTCAACAAATTTGGCCGTGATGATTTCCTGAGCACAGGTATAGGGGTCACGCTCTCATCTTACTTTGGCCCCAAAAGAGGGCATCAAAAGGCAAAGTAAGAGAGTTAAAAGAAGTTCAAACTCTTAGGGAGGAGATGGAACAATGGGACAAGGAAATGCAATGACGGAATGAGGAACTGCATCGGCGGTACAAGCAGACGTTCGAATTTTACTAGCGATATAATGTTGCATCACAAACGTCAAACTTCATGCAACAAGGTAACATTCCTTCCGGTAAAAGTCCAAGCATCAGGGATAGCTGTACGATGCCTAGGGCCCAAATTCCTTAGTAGTTCATACATTTTCTTCTTACAAACTTGCAGCGACACTGTTATACTATCGATTGTGAGCTAATGTTGTAAACTCTTTTGTAGGGCGAGTCAGACTGCAGGCTGTATAAGGATCACTCTTTCATTGAAGTAGTTGCCATCGGCAAGGTCTACAACACTTCTAACACGACCCAGCACAACTCGCCGTTGCCTGATAATGCACTGAGGGTCATGATTGAATACTCTTACAACAATGGGGCACCGTTACCATTCCCTATTGATGAGATGACTAGGGTCGGAGATTACGAATATTGCATTCATTGCTTGGCCCATTGGTTTGATTGAGCCAACACCACAGGTGGTTATTTACTAATAACATTTATACTAGCATTCATTATGTTGGAAGAATGCTCTTCTATTTAAATGTTTTTCAGGGTACACATTCTACCGGAAAGAAAGAACAAGCACATAATGTCAAACGTACTGGTGGTTCAGCCACTAAATTGATGAAGAAAAAGATATCATGTACTGATCCATTGTCACAGGTGATTATTTACTAATCAATTTAAACTAGAATTCTTTTTATTGGAATAAAATTTCAGACTTTCTATTTACATAGTTTGTAGGCAACAAAAGCCAAGGGCAAGAAGAAAGTACAAACGCCTGCTCTTGTTATTGAACGTACAACTGCTGAGATGCCAAATCTTGCTCCATTGCGAGCATTTGCAGCCACCATATCTCTCGAATCTATTGCCACGATTCCATTCAATAGACATATATTTGGTGTGTCAAATATGAGTGAGCTTGTTCCTAGGGATCAGCTCATGGAGGTGCTTGATGAAGGATGGCTCAGTGCTACGGTTATCAATTTATGGATAAGGTATATATGTGTTTCCATTGGGGTTTCGTTTAATGTCATAAGTTTTACACTAATTGGGAGTTGGTATGGTTTATATGAAGGCACTTGCATGAAGATGTCATGATTGCCATGGAGTATGTCTCGTTCGAATTCATAAGCCCCTATGCCATATCACATATTTCTGGCATGAGATATGATGAGCAGTCTGCGGCGATTAAAAAATGCTTTTTTTAAAGGCAATAGGCAGGACTTTATTCTTAGCTCTAATTAATACAGGGTAAGTCGATACGCATTATAGGTTTCACTGTATTCTTAGCTCCAAGCATCATAGATATATACCGACATAACATTCTAAAAAATTGTAGTGCACATTGGCATTTGCTTGTCATCTTTCGCAAGCACAACGGGAACCCCTAATTTACTATTTGGATCCTGTGCTAGATGCTGAACCAGATAATCGTCTAGATTTGATGCACGTCGACAATAGGTATGTAAATGTCAACATTCTTTGAATGCATTGTATTATTTGCCATTTATGATTCTAGCTAATAAAATTAACTTAATTTGTTTCATTTCTAGCGCATTGACCAGTTTTTGATCCTCCATTAACTTGAGTTATTTCAAAGCCCTTGACCAGAAAGATGCTTATCGGTGGAACATAGTCCAGGTTTTACAAGTTATTTAATTTTTTAAACAATCTAGTTATTTGGTGTATTTTGTTACAATGCCTCTTCCAACCTAATAACAACGACTATAGATACTATGTGATGCAGTTTATGAGGGATGTTGTTACACATGATCGATGTAGCATTCCATTGACAGTAAGTTTTATATTTTGCCAACCCTAATTGTATTTGAACTTGTTATTAGATTTCAAGTAGATTTGATTGTCATTCAAATATCTTTGTTTGTGCAGTATTACTCAGATGCACGTTGCCCGATGTTGTCGAGGGAACAAATGAATGCACTGATTGATGAATGGTGTGCTTATGTACTACCTCTTTTCTCTCAATATGTACAAATGTAGATAGTAGTATAGCTAGTAGCGTGCTTTTTGTTTCCCAATTAGAATGCTTGGTTTAATTGTACATTGCTCTCAAGATGAGTTATTTGGTGTATATGCATTGCTTGGAACTGTATAGAATTGCTGGCATTTAGCACTGATGCAGGTGGGGTATATATAAAATAAAATCAAATATTTTAAAAAAAATCAATAGCGGCGCTTATTTCATTATAAGCACCGCTATAGGTATTTTTTTAAAAAAAATTACATACCTAAAGCGGCGCTTATAAAGAAATAAGCACCTCTTTAGGGTAAAGCAGCGCTTATTTCTTTATAAGCGCCACTTTAGGTTAGACAATTTTTTTTAAAAAAGTAAATTTTGACTGTCCTAAAGCGGCACTTATAATTAAATAAGTGCCGCTTTAGGGTACCGATAGCGATGTTTCTAAAGAAATAAGCGTTGCTTTAGGTTACCTATTGCAGCGCTTAACAAGCGCTGCGTTAGGCTTAATAGCCTATCGCGGCACTGGCTATAGCGACGCTATTAGGTTACCTATTGCAGCGCTTAACAAGCGTTGCATTAGGCTTAACAGCCTACCACAGCACTGGCTATTGCGGCGCTTATAAGCGCCGCTATAGGGGCAAAATAAGCACTGCTATAGGCAATTTCTGTAGTAACCCAAAATCAAATAGCAACCGTTTGCTCTTAATCCACAAGAAGATAGTGAAAAACTAAATAAAGATAATAAACCATTACAGTGAAAAAAACTGAATAGGGATAATAAACCATTAAAAACAAGTCATGCAACAATATACCAACACCATATAAGAAGGAATCTGATGACTGGTAGATATATCCAATCAATAAATCTGTGCTCCTATCATTTGAAAAAGGTATCCACCCCATGGTTGAAATAACATAGAACAACAAGTGAGGGCAACATATATGTGGAAGAATATGAGAATGAGAATAGATTTATAGCCTAATAAGAACATATAGCACATCAATGATAATTGATAGAATATTAATGATATCGATTGAAGAATCTGTAATCAATGTACCTAGAAATCAAAGGGTGAGAGTGATAGGTAACGACTGAGGTAGATGTAAATATGGGGTAACAACGTAATTGGGAGTAAATGAATGATTACTGGAGAATACAACATGATTATAGAAAATAATAGGTTGCTACAAAATTAACAGGATGATGACGGTGTGAATACAAGATTTACAGTAATATATTGATTGAGAAGTATCATTTGATGTCTTTTTGGGCATATAAAGTAAAAGTGGTAGTTGACCTAACAAGTTAATATGTGGAGTCAATAAAGGTGATTGGTGAGATGATGAGTACATCATTGATGTAGTTGAGAGAAGAGACATTACATTAATAGCAATTTAGAGTGTTATGACTTAATTGTTTTGTTTTTCCTATTAAGGGGGACACTCAAAACAATTATGAGTTTTTCCAACCAATTTTCTATTCAAACTCATTTTGAAATATAAAAGGTTGGAAGCTCAGTTTTTTATACAAATTATATAGAATTTTCTTATAAAGGAAAGAGTATAGAAGGAAAACATATGTAGAAACTGAAACTGCATATTTTGGTGAAACTGCATAAAGTCTTATGAATTAAAATGTTTTGTGCACATCAATTTTAAGGTTGTGTAGTATTTCAGAAATGTCAAATTATTTAGTAATGCCAAAATTAGTGGGAGTAATTAAGCTCATTAAGGGCGATTACATATGCATCATAATATCTAATTATGGTGGAATCTTGTTTTCACATTAAACTAACAATGTTGAGATAAATGTAAAACATTATGAAATTTTAAAATCATCAATTTTGGTCAAGCTAGTAAATTGCGAGATATCAAATTAAGAATTCTATCAATTATAAAAGGATATCTCAAAATTAATGAGAGATATCTAGAAATTGATAGGTGGTACTCATGTTTTTGCAACTTCAATCACATCAACGATTGAGTTAAGACCAATGGTGATACAAAAAATTTGACAATTACTAGTTACTACATGATGCACTTATGGAAAATTGAATAGAACATAAATGGGTATTATTAGTATCTTTCTATAGGGATATATATAAGTTTAAATGAGAGAATTTCATGAATGATTCTTTTTTATGAGCATGACCTATGATAGTGATAATTAATATATTGTTATTTTTTTTTAATTTTTTTAACCTTATTTAACCTTTTTTTTAAATTTTCTTTTTTGTAAATAACATTTAACTTTTTTTAATTTTTATATGCCTATCTCAGTGCTTTTTACACAGAAAGTGTCGCGATAGATTATTTGTTATTTTTTAATTATTTTTAACATTTTTTTGGTTTTTTTTTAATTTTTATATGCCTATCCTGACGCTTATACTTTGTAAGTGCCGTGATAGGTCCTTTCCCTCTAAAAATTTCCACTTCCCCGCGTCTTGCTTCCACATTTCCCTCCCTCTCATTTTTCCCTATTCTAAAATCCTCACATTCGTCTTATACTCCTGAACCTCGATGCCACCACCCCAACAATCATTCCTTCTTCTTCTTGAGCAATTTCCCAATCTTCCACAACCTTTCATTATCATTATTCCTCTTGATTTCAACGTTGTTACTACTCCGCCAAAGAATCACGAATTCATCATCCTCCGACACCGATTTGTCCTTAAACTTAGGTTTAGGGTTTGCAATTAACGCTTCGTTCTTCTCGCTCTCAATTAAGAATGAAATTGTACCGATGCTTTCGACTTTGAGGGTACAGGAATTGCGATTTGGTGACATCTCAAAGCAAGAATAAGAGGAGAGCCTTTGATTTTTCTATATTTTCACTCCTCCCCTCGCCAATTTCTGCCTCTCCTACACTCTTCTCTCTATCTGTATCTTTTTCTGCCTTTGATTTTTCTCTATTTTTTGTTTAATTAGGTTTTTGTTTAATTTGTGCCCTAATTTTTTGTTTGTTCTACTTTTGGATTTAGGTTTGAAAGACCGGAGTGATAGACGTGATTCATGGCACCATGGTGGATGGATTGCAAAGATAGTGAGATGGGTTTTGTTTGTAGTCCTTATGTTCTTCCTTCCCGATGTTGTAATCTCAGTCTATGGTCAGTTCTTTTCCCTTTACCTTACTCTTCTATTGTTTCCTTTAACAAAAATTTAGTCTTTGGCCTTCACCTTACTGTAAGGTTACTGATTTGTGAAGGCTATTTTATTTATCCAAGGCTATTGTTAAGTAAAATTTATAGTTTCTTGATTCCTTTGTTTTTGAAATTTAGTGTTTTTAAAGAATTTCTGTGTGTGATTTGGATCTTGATAAATTTGCATATAGGTATGTTGCTTTGATTATTGTATCAATTGGATGCTACATAGGAGCTTATGCATTGTCAGGAATTCTTCTTCCTTGTCATGACCATGTAGCTCTATTGTTTGATTATTACTAACTTTGGTCTTCCGTTAGCTTATCCTTTTAACATTCTTTTTGCTTTTACGAGATTATATACTAGAGCATCTTTTGATTTTTGTGCCGATGATGTTTACTTTTGTAGGGTGAGGTAGAATTTAGGTCCATGCTTTTTGTTCCTACAATTGCTCCCTTATGGAAGGATGACATAATAAATCTCAATACCAAAAATACGAAGGGAAAGGCAAGTACAAGTGTGGATCTAATGTTTTTTGAAATTTTATCTGTTTTGCTGCACATTT
The DNA here is from genome assembly GCA_037074515.1 of Mimosa bimucronata. Classification (NCBI taxonomy): domain Eukaryota; kingdom Viridiplantae; phylum Streptophyta; class Magnoliopsida; order Fabales; family Fabaceae; genus Mimosa; species Mimosa bimucronata. The sequence continues at coordinate 34,895,512 of CM073440.1, read as the reverse complement.
TTGCAGTTGATTCTGTGCATTTTTGCTAACAATTCTCTATCATATTGCTGCATTCTTGCAGCTACCTTTGTGGTGATATTGCTGCTTCATTTGGCATTGTTTTGTGCTAGTTTTTGCTGCTATTTTTGCTATTAGTTTGCTGCTGCATTGTGCCTAAAATTGTTCAGAATCCCAGTCCATTTTGCTGCAATTCGCTGCTGTCATGTGTTGTTTGTTGCAGTAGAATTTGACTTGTTTAACAAAATCTTGTGGTTGTCAAACATTAGTTAACTTGGTCTGCTATAAGGTACTAATTTTTGCTGACTACAACCCATTTATAGATTTGATTTGAATGCTTAATTAATTACTGAAATCTCATTGCTAGCTATGTGTATACTTGCTGTCATGATTGTGCTCCATTCACTAGTGGCTGCTTTTTTTTCCAAGTCATTTTCATGTGGAGAAAGTTGTGAGCTTCGGAATGTTATTTTCTTGACTGGATTTCTTGTTTTTTTGTTATTAAGATTTGTAACAAAGAATAATATGTTTTAAATTTTTTTTTTGAAGTCTCTGTGATGTTTTTCTTAAAGTAGTCGCAGACTTATTGATTTATGCCATTTTAGGTTAATTTACACTAGTAATCTGCGAGTTAAATAATTTATTGAACATCGTGTGGATTCTCTTTTGTGCTTGTTATACTGGCTAGATGGATGACCTTTGAATGCAAACTTTGAATCTTCTAAAACTATATTTCTTTGGGCTTACTGCCATTAGAAGTCAAATGCCATTTATAATACTATTTTCAAAATTCTGCATGTTGTGACAGTTGAGGTGATTTTCAAACATACTATGTAATGGTTTTATCTTATGATCCATAACTTCACTACTACAAAACAGGGTTTTCACGTCACAAATTTTGGACTTTTCACGTCACTTTTTGGTGTGACATAAATTCAAGTGACATGGAAAACTGGACTTTTAACGTCTCACCAAAAAGTGACGTGAAAAGTCATATTTTTCATGTCACAAATTAGAAAATTCTGACGTTGTTTGTCCAAAATTAGATTATATTTATAAAGATATGGCAGAGAAACCACGTCACAAATTGGTAATGTGTTACGTGGTTTCCTGAAACCAAGTCACACATTACACATGATGTGACGTGGTTTCAAGAAACCACGTCACACATTACCAATTTGTGACGTGGTTTCTTGAAACCACGTCACATATTGTTTAATGTGTGACGTGGTTTCCTGAAACCACGTCACAAATTTGTAAATTGTGACGTGGTTAATTTTTTTTTTTAAAAAAGGATGGTTAATTTAACTTCTTTTGGTTTCCCAATCTGTATTCATTGCAAATGTCACAGAAATAGATATAATGCAGATCAACAGTATACATTATTCACACAACATGTATACATAGCTATATTATAACTAAATCAAACTAAACATATATAAACACACACAAAATTCCATGTTTACACAACAAAGTATTTTCTGCAATGATCACTTTTTAACCAACCACAAATGAAAGAAAAAATTGAGCAATACGGTCATGAAGTGAATCAAGGTCGTCTTCAAATGAGTTGTTTCCATCATAAAACTGCAACAATAATGGATGCTATGATTACTGCAAAGTTAGATAAATAAATCATATAATTATATAATGATTGTATCAAGCTATAGATAAGAATTTAATTTATACCCGTGTAAATTAAAGGATCCAGTACGATCACTCTCAATAATGTCACACATATACTTCATGACGTAATACCCACACTCCTTATTCGTCGGTTGCTGGGGGCACTTTATAAATCACAAGAAATAGTATAAATTAATAACAAAGTAAATAATATCTCAATTGACTAACATTGAAGGAATTTAAATTAAAGGTAGTTACTTTAGGTCTTTGTGTCACGATGGGATCATCCATTTCACCGGTTTCTGATGCAAAATGCCATTGTTGAATGCCCCAAAATAGGACTAAAATTAGCACATATACATGAAAATAATTTATGTAGCCCAAAGTAAAAAGTCATTAAAAGTACTTACTTAGATAAGAGGGTTTTATAATATGAGGTTATATTATATCACAATGGGTCAAACCAAACCAGACGATGTTGTATGGGGAAAACGACAGCTAATGACCAGTGTTTACTGAAAAACATTAAGAATATTATGTCCACACAAAAACATAACATTTGTAAATGTGCAAATAATGAAAAGTTGGCAAAAGGTAATAATCACACTTACTATTGAAGAATAGGCGCAAAATAGACAGATCCCCGATTCGCTGATATTTGATGTATGACATAAGCCCGCATCTCGTCCTCATACTCCAGCTTAGCCTTGTCGGTTTTAAAATCATCTCTCCTCACCAAGGCCATTGGACTAAGGAATCTGTATTGTCCCCTGCCTAATTGGTTGCACAGCTAGTGGAAGTACCTATCGTAAAATGATTGAAATTATAAAAGGATAGACGTAAAAATATTGCACAGACATAAAAAGTTACAGTCATTTACAAAGTCGTTAATTCGAGCCAGGCGAGGTCAATTTCTTCCATCGTCAAAAACTCCACGATATCTCTGTCACCATCAAGTAGAAAATCATATGAACGATACGGACTGACTACTCCTAGAGGCATCTTAATGGTTGTGGAGTGCAAAGTTGGCTGCATCTCCCGCAGGAGTTGGAGAGAAGGATATTCATCTGAAAAGAACTGCGAGCGATGAAAAAACCAATGTTATATATTTTTACAAACTATAATATATGAAACAAGGAGTCTAAAAAATTAAGTGTACATACAGCATCAATCGGCGCCTTTTGTGGAGTGCTGTGTACAAGTCGTCTAGGCCACAGGATGAATGTCCCGATCACCTCGTATAGTTAGGTGACTTAATTATAGGGAATGGGTACATCTGTCCCCCCTCATAATTTAGGATATTTGTAACAGACACCTTCACTTGGTCCTCCCCAATAAGCTTATTATGTATGAAGGAGGCGTTCGGGAACTGGCGAGCTTCTACGACCGGGTGTAGGAGAGGGAAATCGAGATGGAGATAACACTCTACTCCAACTTTAGGGTCATTGTCTGGAGTAGGATTTGATTCATTCTCACGAATTGATCCTAACGGCACAGTCTGATTGCAGCTGTCTTTGCCGCTTGGACCGCCAGTAGCAGGGGACTCCTACAGGAGATGGGAATATACAGAGTGAGCCTAATTGATAAACCCACAATTCGGTAATTAACATATATAGGAGATGGTCAAACCTATTGTCTTTGTTGAGAAGAATGTGATGACAGTCCAAGCTGCATGGTAGAGGCTCTGACCTGTGCCTCAATCTGCGCTCGGATCTGCTCCCCCATATAACATGACAGAGCTTCCTGGAGCTTCACGGCCAGCTGCCCATCGAACTGTGCTTTCATCTGCTGCTCGGATAAAGCAACCCGCTCCTCTAACTGGGCCTCCATCTCTTTCCGAGCCTTAGCCAATATCTCCTCAGTAGAATCTGTGCGGGTGGATCGGGATCTACGGCCGAAATACTTGGTAAACCCTACAGTCCTGGGCTCCCTTAGTACCCGGCCAGGGCGATCGGGCTTCCCAATTGCCATGGCCAGGATGTTCATCTTCCCAGAAGGTGTGGAGGACCCTTGGGTGGTCTGCTGCTCAAGTTCTTCCTACAATGACCGAAAAAATGTTAAGTTGTAATGTGCTATAAAACCACAAGTTAAAGGAATAAACAACCAAGTAAAATACTTACAATCCTCTTTGCAACTGATTCAACCTCCAAATTAACAAATTTTCCTTCTTTAGACTTCCTTCCCTCAGCCCATTTCGTATGACGTGAGATGGGCGGCGGAGGCTGTAGAACAGTGGTAGGATCGGTCTGTGCCGCTTCCTCCATTTTTGCAATTTGTTTCTTAATCAACTTTTTCTCGACCCACTTGTAACCCCCCAGAGACATTCTATGCTTGTAAATATTCTTTTCTTGTCACTCCTTTTGTTTTTGGCTATTCTCCTATGAAAATAAAACTAAGTTAGTTAATTAATATAATATGCTCAAAATTCATTTTTGAAGCAAAGTTAAAGAACTATTTATAACCTATACACACCTGGAACTTTTGGTCTAGCCGTTTCTTAACAAAGGTCTTCCAAGTCTCCGGGTCAATAGAGGGATAGGTCTGACAGGGATCTTGACCCATCTTGTCCCCCCGGATGTAGTCTCTGGTTAGGTTATTCTTAAAACCCTTCCACATCTTGCGCGATTCATTCAACCAAAAATCCTTGAACGATTGGGTGTTTGGGACGTCGAAGTTTTGCTACAAAGAAAAATAAGAATAAAAGACACATCAGTTGAGTTAACTAAAAAAAACAAATACATGCATATTAGGAACAAACAGATAAATAATGATAAAACATACCAAGATATCTGACCAACATTGATCCTTAATGTCTTTATGGACTTCCCTCCAATCGTCATCCAAGATGCATACTCGGTTCCTTGCCACAAAACCGACGTAGCTCACAAATTGGTGCCAATCTCTCCAATAGGATTCATGTCCTCGTCAAATTCCACACGGATAGGCTGAACATTTGTCCCTTGACGGACAATAATGTCTTTGAGCTTCGTCGGACCTCTTCCCTTTTTTCGAGGGGGATTGTTTTGTTGTTGATTGTTAGAATCATCCGCCATGATGTACCTGTTAACAAATCAAAGATGTAATGAGTCATTACAAGGCAATAACTTTCACAAAACCAAAACAAGTGTTTATAATACTTAATACATTATAATTCAAAAAGATTCTCACTTTAGGTGTTATCCCATATCCCCTCACAATGATCATTTCTAGAGGCAAATTGGTCGTCATCATCTATCAATTTCGATTCACTTGGTTCAGGTGGAATTACGCGCAAAGGTGGTATCTCATCAAGATCTAAAGTGGGAGCACGATCCTTTTGCTTTTTACTTTGCAAGACTATAGACAATTGCTTATTTGTGGGATCCATTACAAAGAACACTTGTTCCGCATGACTTACTAAGATAAATGGCTCATCTCTATACCTAACCTTATGAAGATCAATTGAGATCATACCAGTGTGGGGTTCAATCACAATTGCGCTATTGTTAACCCACTTGCATTTGAAGATTGGAACCTTGAACTTGGTGTAACTAACTTCCCAAATTTCTTCGATTACCCCATAATATGCCATGGAAGCCAATCTTGGGTTTTTATCTTTCGAACTGGAGAAGTGCATCGCTTCGGCTACCACCATCACGCCACTGTTTTGCATGGTGCTGTTGTTGTCCTGAGTCTTAGTGTAGAAAGAATAACCATTTATGTCAAAAGAGCCCCACGTAACAACCTCAAAACGCGGCCCTCCAGCTAACCATCTTATTATATCCAGCCCACCGGTCTCCTTTCCAACATTCTCCTTGAACCACCCAATGAATGTCCTATTATGCTCGTTAGAAATCTGCATGTCACTCTTTTTCGGGTTCTTTTCTTTCAAGATCCTCTTATGCTCGTCCAAATAAGGCTGCACATAGTCTTTACTTTGACGCCATGTACCCCCTTACCGATCCCATCTTCATGTCGTGGGTTTTCCTCAACCCCTTTTAGATACGACTTGCAAAAATCCATTTCCTCCTCAACTAAGTATCTTTCAACAATTGATGCCTCAGGTCGGTGTGGGTTCTTGGAATACCCTTTTAAGACTTTCATGAATTGCTCAAAAGGGTACATCCACCTTAGATAAACAGGGCCTCAGAGCCTTATCTCTCTTACCAAATGAACAATCAAGTGCACCATAATATTGAAAAAGGCTAGAGCAAAGTGCATCTCTAATTGGCACAATATAATGTAACCCTCATTTTCCAACTTGTCTAGCTTTTCAGTGTCGATGATTTTGCTGCATATCGCATTGAAAAACATACACAGTCTTGCCATAGTCTTCCTGACATCATCTTGCATAATGCCTCTTATAGCAATTGGTAAGAATTGTTGCATCAATACATGGTAATCATGTGACTTCATTCCCACCAACTTCAAATCATTCATAGACACAAGTCTGCTAACATTAGAAGAATAACCCTGTGGAACCTTGATCCCACTCAAATACTCACATAGACTTTTCTTCTCCTTTTTCGAAAGTGTATGAGCAGCAGGTTTCATATAAGCCCTCTTGCCATTTTCACTGACTATAGGATGCAACCATTGTCTTATACCCATTTCAACCAAGTCTAACTGTGCATTGAGTCCGTCCTTAGTCTTCCCTTGTATATGCAACAAAGTTCCAACAAGACTATCACCGACGTTTTTCTCCACATGCATCACGTCTATACTGTGCCTCACATCAAGATATCGCCAATAAGGTAGATCAAAGAAGATTGACCTTTTCTTCCAAATGATTTTTTCAGAACCGGTCTTTGGCTTCTGTTTCTTACCGAATACCATATTGAAATTCTCAACACGGCGGTAAACTTCCTCCCTGGTTAAGGGGGTAGGAGCAGATCGGTACTCAGATGAGCCATTAAAACACTTCTTTAGTCTACGGTAAGGATGGAACCGATCAAGAAACATCCTATGACCAAGGTAGACGATTATTCTTCCGTGTTTGAGATGGCGGCAGTGTGTGTCAGACTCACATATAGGGCATGCCATATAACCCTTCACACTGTAACCAGAAAGATTGCCATATGGAGGGAAGTCATTTATTGTGGTAAACAACATAGCTCGCAACTTGAATGTCTCCTGCCTGTACGCATCAAACACATCTACGCCTTCCTCCCACAACATCTTCAAGTCCTTAATCAAAGGTGCCAAGTAGACATCGATATCGTTACCAGGCTATTTCGGACCCGAAATCATCATTGACATCATCACATACTTGCGCTTCGTGCACAACCAAGGCGGAAGGTTGTAAATGACTAGCAAAACAGGCCAAGCACTATGTGTGCTATTGAGACTCCCGAAAGGGTTGAAACCATCCATACATAGTCCGAGACGAAGGTTCCTCGGCTCACCACCAAATTCAGGAAACATGGAATATATCTTCTTCCATTGAGGAGAATCATCAGGGTGTCGGAGATATCTTCCATCGGAGATTTTCTCATCACAATGCCACCTCAGTTTCTTTGCTTCTGCCTCATTTGCAAACAAGCGTTTAAACCGTGGCACAATTGGAAGGTACCACATTACCTTCAAAGGTACCCCTTTCTTTGATCCATCATCATCACCAACGGCATCCTTCCTCGGCTTGTACCTCGAAGTATTACATTTTGGACACTCTTTTAGGCCTTCATACTCTTTCCTGTATAACACGCAATCATTAGGGCAAGCATGTATCTTCTTATAGTCAATGCCCATCTTCCTTAAAACTTTTTTAGCCTCATACATCCGCTTCGGAAGCACATTGCCTGCCGGGAACATATCACTCAAAGCTTTAAGCATCTGCGAGAAACCCGCGTCCGCCCACCCATTTTCTATCTTTATTTTCAACAATTTCAGGACGCCAGTCAACCGAGTATACTTAGTACACCCCGGGAACAACGGTGTCTCTGCATCACTTCGCAACTTGTCAAACTCTTGTACCACAGAAAACAACTCCGCCTTAATGTCATTGACCATGTCGTCCATTCCATCATCACAAACATCATCCACCGCTACTTCTACATTTTGTGACGGGCACGCATGTACGGTACTTCCCAATTCCCCATGGAAAAGCCAGTTCTTATAACGAAGATTGATCCCATCACAAAGAAGGTGATCCCTAATATCATCAACGCTCTTACGATAAGCATTTGCACAATTCACACAAGGGCAAAGATACATGCCATTCTTACTAGGCACGTTTCTCTTGGCAAATTCAATAAATTCTTCCACACCCATCTGATACTCTTTAGTGGTTCTCAATGTATGCATCCAACTACGATCCATTCTATTAAACCTATGCCATTTCCAACAAGCTAGTCAAGTTTATCTCACTACATTATGAAGAAATTGGCATGCTATGCACTTAACTTCACTTCATACAATCCAATTTCAGTCCAGTAAATACAAAATAATACCATTATTAATTCAACACCATTCAATGATTACAAAACCTATAATTTCACCTTATTTCAGTGCAAACAAAAATCAGCAAAGTGGCAGTTACATATCATCACCAAAAAGATGAATTATGGAACAAATTTTCAGCGAAAATTCAGCTCAATACAGCAGCAATTTAAAGTGATTTATAGCAGCAAAACCAGCAAGTAGAACACGCAAAATGAGCAGCAAATCATCATTTCGCAGAACATAAAATTGCACCAAAGAAACAAGCAATAATGCAGCAAAATTCACGACAATTTCAGCAGCAAAAAGATCAATTTGACAAACAAATCTGCAGCAATTTGAGCACAAAACCAATAGCAACCCAATTTAGAAGACTTACAAAACAGTTTGGCAAGTATGCAAGATTTGCAGCAACTTCAAGGTAACAGCAGCAATACCTTTTTTTTTTCCCTTTTCCACATTTAAACATTCAAATCTAATTCAATTCTTCGATTAAACATTCTATGGCAGCATTTACAATTTGCAATTGATAAAAAAAACAAAGAAGATCAGAGCATACCACAGGCACAAAAATACCCTCGAATCGCACGATTGAAGTTGCTGAACCCAATAAGAAAACAGAGCTGAAAAAGAAAGTATGAGAGACCAAATGTGATTTAACTCTTCAATGGAACAAAGCTTATTTAAGCCTTTGCAAGACAAACTTATTTGAACCTTTTAAAACACCAAACATAAATAAAGCTTTCATTTCCTCTTAAACCAACCTTTCTTTTTATTTAACAACATAAACTTAGTTTTCACATATATAGAAATCATTCACTTCAATTAACATCTATGTATATCAATATGTACTTAATTCCTATACCTTTCAGCAATCATCAAACAATCAATTCCATATTCTTAATCCTTTAATTAGCTCAAAATAATAAAATTCCAGACTTAATTAACATTAACAATGTCAATCTTTGCTAACTCTTTTAAGCACTCCTTATAAAACAAAAAATTCCACCTTACTTCCTACAGTTTCTAATGCCTTCAATATTTCCAACAATACCAATACTCATACACATTAAAAATCTTTTCTAAAACACTCTTATGAACCTGAAATCATTGTTTCTTTATTTAAACCCCTTTCACTGTACTGCCATATCAGCCAAGCAGAGCAGAAACAGCCAAACGGAGCTAAAGGTGGCGGGAGGGGGAGCTGGGGGTGGAGCAAAAGCTGAGGGATGAGGTTTTGATTTTGGGGGAGCTGAAGGCAAAGGCGGGGGAGGGAAGAAAACCCGCCTTTTTTTTTATTAAAGTGTGAGATTTTCAACGTCACACAAAATATAATGTGTGACATTGAAAATTAAAACGACATCACACATAGCAAATGTGTGACGTCGTTTTTATTTTCAACGTCACACATTATATTTTGTGTGACGTTGAAAATCTTATTTTCTTTCTTTTTTTTAAAAAAATGCAGTTTCAACGTCACACAATATTTTCTGTGTGACGTTGAAACTCTAATATATCTACGTATTTTTTTTAAAAAAAATTGATTTTCAATGTCACACATTATATTTTCTGTGACGTTGAAAATCTAATATTCCAACTTTTTTTCTTTTTTTTTTTTTAAAAATAGAGTTTCAACGTCACACTATATTTTCTGTGTGATGTTGAAACTGGAGAATATTTTTTTTCCTTTTTAAATATAGTTTCAACGTCACACAGTATGTTTTGTGTGACGTTGACACTCTATTATTAGAACAAATAGTTTTTTTTTTATTTTTCAAATGGGGTTTCAACGTCACACATAAATTATGTGTGACGTTGAAACTTTCAACTTCACATATTAAATTATATGTGACGTTGTTTCCCTTCAGTTTCTAACTTATTTACAAAAATGCCACCACGTTTTTTTTTCAACGTCAGATTTTTAATTATCAGACATAAATTAGTGACATAGAAAGGGTATTTTGTAGTAGTGCTTTAAGTTCAAGGGAATGGCTCAATGATTAATAAACATGTGTCATGTAATACTTGTTTCCTACTTTAAGTTCTTTAGATAGCACATATATTCACTCAAGTGCTTTTTTTAGGATTGTTTCTGATATGCGAACTCTTTTAGCAGATTTGATTGCTCATATATTCACAATCAAAATTACCGTCATCACGGCAAGGAGGTGAAGAGAGCAAAGGAAACTTTCTTTATCCAAGGGCAATTGCCCTAACTGCCGCTCAAGTCTACATCATTTTCTATTCTCCCTATACCAAGAGTTGTAAAATTGTTACAATAGATTTCTAAAGCAAAAAAGTTACTTAAGAGGAAAATTATTGCCAATGAATATCTAACACACCATGGGAATTTTGTAGTTTATTTAATGCACCTTGTAACTCTTGAAGATCTAACGCATTATGGAAAATTATTGCAAATACTGCAGTGAATTACTTTTTCATTTTATGGTATATAATCATTTTTGTTCTTGTTTTTGGATGTTGATGTTAATGATGGAATTCAGTGTCATACATATTTCTTTGTTCAATCACTATCCCCTTGGTTCTTATTTTCTTGAAGGGCAGACCCAAGGGCGCACTACAAGCACACACACTCGAAAGTGGTGCTCTTCAAGTGGCGCCGTTGCCGGGGAGCCAAGTAATTGGTTCCCTAATAGCCGGTTGTCAAACTTGTTTTGGCCAGGTCCATTTTCTTAGGTTGCATTTAGTTTAGTTGCATTTTAGGTTTTCTTTTTGTTTGTACATACCATGATCTTTGCATCTTTTTCTTTTATTTTAGGTTATTTGTATAGCATTGCATTTTGCATATTGGGATTTTCTTGATTGCAATTTTCATGTCTCAGTTTAACATTAATTATGAGCTTTTGTTCTACACTGATCCTCCTATGCATTCTTTTTCAAGGAATGAAACACCAAGCCTTCCACATACTTGGAGAAATGAGGCGCCTTCTACTCTAACACATTCCCAAGTTGATTTCATTCTACAAGAGTTTGATTCCATGAGAGTGAATTTTCAAAGCCACAACAATGTCTTTGGATTTCAAATGCCCAACCACTTCCAAACACACATGGAACCATCTTGTGCACAAATTCACCCCACCCACCTCCCTACACCACAAAGAAATCCATACAACCCTTCACTTCTCCCTTACCATAAACCTCCACCTCCACCCTCCATACCCCCAACCCATGGACTTGATGCCTTCCTCACCTTTCCAAATATGGACGACCAAACCCTTTCTTTGAGAAGGATGTATGATGAGCTTAAAGTTCAACAATATGAGTTGTTCATGTTAAAGGATGTTAATCAACTTCCAAAGGAGATGGAAGAGCGGCTTGAGGCAATAGAAGAATTCATTAGGGCATTGTACAACATGTGCTATGGAAGAAGACCAATGGAGAAGAAGGAGAACCATGGCCTTATGACTTCAACAATGATGAGGAGATTGGAGAACAAGAGCCAAATGTCACATCTCAAGTGGATAATCTCCAATCCCCAATGCCTACTCCCACACAAGATTCAAACAAGGAGCAAGCATCTGTTCGACCACCGGAGGAGTTACCTTCATACTTTGGTAATATTCCTTCTCTTCTTGAAGAGGTTAACTCTCCTCATACTACTGTGATTGTTGATGTGAGTGATGATGAGGTGGATGAAGAAATTGTTATTGAATCCCCTCAATTGCTTGATATTGAAAATGCTCATTGTGAAATTTCACATGGTAGTTGTGTAGTTGATGATGTTGCTTGTATTAATTATGTGTGTGGTGATCATGATATATCTCTAAGTGCTAGTTGTGATGATGATTTTGATTTGGATGAGCCATTACCTTATTCTTGTGGTGATGACAACATGTGCATGGATTGCATTGATCTTAAATATGACAAATTTGTTTCATTACATAAAAAGAACTTAGGTGAAGTGCATGATGCATCTACTAGTACTAGAAATGAGATTGTGGAAAGTGATGCATTGAGCTTGGATGTTCAAAATGTGGAGAAGTGTGAACAACCACTCCCTTTTTCAAGTGTTGATAAGCATGATTTGTGTTTCTTTGAATCTATTGAACATGATGAAGAATTCATCTCCCCCTCCTCCCCACATTCCTCTTTTATTTGCACATGTGAAGGTGATGGGCCATGTGCCACTTGCATAGAAATTGATAGTTGGCTTTCCACTTCACATGATGTCACTTCTTCATCTAGTTTAATTGATAACATTAATGCACATGCTACACTTGATAATAAACATGAAAATTGTTCATCTCTTGATCCCAATATCTTCTTTCTTTAGGTAGTTTAATAAGGAAAGATTCAAGTGCTTTGATTGATAAAATTATAAACAAGAATGAATCTTTCCATCTACTTTTATCTTGTGACTTACCACCTGACATTGGTGGAAATGAATTGAATGTTTTGAAACACCCAATGTCAAGGGTGATGACAATGTGGCTGCATGTTTGGTTCCTACTGATCGGAGCCATATTGACTTTCTTGGTTGTGATGTTTACTTTTAGAATCTTGCTTCCATAATGCATATGCTATGTTTTAGATCTCTCCATGTATTCTCTTTGGGGCTAGATACTGCTACTGGTCCAATGTTTCTTTTTCAGGAACCCCACCAACAACCAAGAGAGCAAGATAAAGGAGAAGGAGCCACATTGAAGAAATGCATGTTTCTCGTCTTGAATGAGAACTTCTCTTTCAAGATCCTGAAAAGGCCATAACAAAGGTTGTCTCTTTCCTCACTTATTTTCTTCCTAATATTCATGCATATGTTGGCCTAATTGTTGTATGAGGAAGATAAGTGTGGGGGAGGGACACAAGTCAGTAGAAAAAGGGTAGTTGTTTTTCAATTCTTAGGATTGCAAATAAATGCTTCTTGCTCACACACCAAGGCCACACTTGATTTTAGCATGCTTTGAAATTAAGTGTTGATGACGTGTTTTGTTTCAATCTTGAATTGGACTTCACAACTTTCCACTGCAGCCCAAGAGTAGTTGAATTAAATTGGTATGTCCATATTTTTGCTACATTGAGGACAATGTAGGAATTAAGTGTGGGGGAGGGATGTGCTTTGTAATGGGTGAAGTGGGTTAAAATGATTGCATCTTGGTTATGTTTTTAGCTTCAAAAAGTTGGAAAATTTTGAACTTTTCCTCACTTCTTGTTTTGTTCCTCTTTGGACTTGGCATGATGTTTTTGAAATTGTTTTGGCAATTATGGGAATTGTTTCATGCTTTCTGATATGTTGTTGATGCTTTTGATTAATATTCTTGATTGGCAACTGATTGCACCATATTTTTATATACTTTTCATTGATAAAATCAGTAGATTATTTCATGTTCTTAGGGTAATTGCACCTAATTAGGGTGATTTCTGGCTTTTGCAATCTTTGTTGGAAGTTATTCTAGTCAAGGACAATTTGGGCATAATTAGCATAAATTATTGTTAACCTATTTTCAAGAACATTTGATGCTACCTTAGGTCCATTTTATGTGCAGATCATGAAGGAATATACCCAATGGAAGAGCCAAGTTGCGGACAAGAACGCCGACGGAGCGCAAGGAAGCATAAAAAAAGGATTCTGGGTTTCTGCCCCTCGCCGTGGCTCTCCCACGGCGAGGCCCGCGGCGAGGCCCCTCCTCCTGGGCCATTTTCTGTCCCTCGCCGTGGACCTCCCACGGCGAGGCCCACGGCGAGGACCCCTAAATTATGCACCTTTTCTGTCCCTCGCCGTGAGCCTTCCACGGCGAGGCCCACGGCGAGGACCCCTGTGTTGCTTCTCCTCTGCCCCTCGCCGTGGGCCCTCCACGGCGAGGCCCCGAAATCTGGTGTTCTGCTGTGCGTTTCAGGAATTTTTGAGGGAGTATATAAGATAAATTTCAGACCCTCCTTCATTGTCCAGCCCTCCTCTGCTCGAAAATCAGCCCCTCTCCTAGGGTTTCCTTCCATTCCTCCATTCTCCACTCATCTCCACCTCCATCTTCATCTTCCACCTTCTTCCACCCTCTTCTTCCATGGATTTTCGGATGGGGCTTCTTCTTGGGGTTCCTCTTGGAGTTTCTATGTTGGATTGAGGAGCTCTTCATCTCTTGAGGATGGGTTGATGGTGTCTCAAGCATGGGTTCTTCATTTGGGGAAGTTTTTCTTTGTTCTAACATATGTATTTGGGATTTCTTCTATGTTTATTTGAACCTCTCTTGGAAGATGTTTGGATTTATGTATTGGATTGAGATTTTGGATATATATGTGTATGAACTATATGTGTTTATTTTGGGCTTTGAACACTTGAGTTATGAATTCTTATCTACATTGTGGTTGTATGAAGTTAATTTCATTTTAGTGGTTGCTAGTGGACTTAATTGATTGCTTCCATTCATAATCATTGTGATAGCATTTTTATGAGAGCCACAAGTGTTTTTACCCAAAGTATTTCACACATCAAGTGGACTTTAACACTAACCCTAAGTAATGGCTATGAAAGTGGTTGCTAAATTAGTCATTGATTAGGGCTAGTGGACCCCTAGTGGTTGCTTGGGGATTTCTCTTACTAGACTTGATGAATCAAACCCCCAAATGATTTGGACCTATGTTTGTCACCTCACCTAGACTCAAGAGATCCATTCCATCAATTTCACTTCATCCATCCATCCATTCCACCTCATTAAAAGAAAAGACCAAAAAAATATTGTAGTTAGGCTCATTTCGCATATTTCATATTAAAACCCAACAAAACCCCTTTTATACTTCATTTGCATGACATTTAGTTTCCTAGGTTAGTCATTAGGCTCCTTGAGAGATGATCCGGGATCACACCACTGTAGTGCAATCCTTGGTTTTATAAATATTTTGCATTTAACCCCCAAGGCGATTAGGAAAAGGTTAAATCAGCAACCTTGTTGATTGGAATTGATGCTTTATGGTTGAATATTGTTTGTAGTTGATCTATGTTTATGAGTTTTGGAGAATTAGCCATGTCGTGAGGTTTATTTAAGCCTAAATGTTTATTCTTGTGTGATATCAACTTGTTGCCATTCTCTAGAACTTGTTTGCATTCTTGATCAAAATTTGTTGCCACTAAGTGTAATGAAACATGATAAAGGCATTCATTTCATACCCTCATATCCCAAACACAAGCCATAAACACTTCTTCCATTTGTCACCCCATTTGAGCCCTTCACTTGATGTTTTGCATTTGACATGCCAATGTATGAAAAGTTGCATCATTGCTTTGTGTTGTTTGAAAAATGCCACTACTTGGTTGTACATAAGCATGCCATTTATAAAGAAATACAAAAAAACAAAAAACAAAATGTGAAAAATTGAAAAGTTGCAAAAAGTGCAAAATAAGGCATGTGTGGTTGTTAGCAAGTTGCAATTGATGCTATGAATTGAATTAGGCATTCAAGCATGCATCACATCATATTTCATTCATTTCATCACACCATATGGCCTATTCCACTATTACAACCCTATAAGCCCTTTTGATACATTGCACTTCTTGTGTATTGAGTGGAGATCTTAGAATTCTCACAAGCCTATGGTAGAATGTGCTCCAAGGTAAATCTTGAGAGTAGAACATGAACCCAATATGGTGAGAAGAGTGAAACACTTATCCTCTTTCTCCTTTACTCATCCTCATTGCATTCACTATACTCATGGTTAGCCCTTTAGCATCATTTCATTCCTCATTGCTTGTTAGTTAGGGGGTTATCAATTTGCACTAGCTCATGTTCATCTAGCATGTTGAAGTTCTTATTTATGCCTTACTTACCATTTGTGCTTAAACTTTTAAACTTATCTTTGTCCGGGAGTACAAAGGTTTAAGTGTGGGGGAGTTGACAAATCCCTGATTTGTATGGTTTTAATGTGCTTAAATTGAGGCAATTAACATGATTAAGATGCAATATTGGTCCAATAATGTTTAATATACATCATAGGCCTTTAAGTGGATTAGCATGAAAATGAGGTTAATTAGCCATAATTGGAGATTAGTTTGTATTAATTGATCTCTAGAACTTTTTGATCCTTGTTTATTGCAATTTTGTCTGTAGGGTCGTTAAAGGACCAAAAGAGGAAGAAGTTTGTATGAAGAAATTGGCCGGGTTGAAGAGCGAGTTGCAGAGAAGGAGGTAGCAGAAGCACAAAAGTTCAGCCCCAAAATTCCGTACATCTCGCTACAGCGAGCAAAAATGGTCGCTACAGCGAGAAAGATAGAAACTTGGGTTGAGCTCTCTATCAATCTCACTGTAGTGACCAAAAGTTCTCGCTACAGCGAACACGCACTGAAAGATGTGCGATTTTGCTAGTTTTTTTGGGCTAACCCAGGTCCAATTCAATTACCCACTTCGTGACCCGACCTGGGGAGCATATTAGGTCGAAAATGAGGAGTATTTGACAGATTTTGAGCCACCACAAACCCTACCTCTCATCTTTCTCTCATTTCCTCTCATCTCCATCTTCCATCTTCCACCTTCTTCCACCCAAATCTCCATGTTTCCTCTACCTCCACTCCTTGGTGCTAGCTTTCTCATGGAGGACAGCAGCTAGGCTCCACCATTCTTGGTGGTGGGAGCCAAGGGATGAGCAATGGATATTATTAGGGGAGTTTTACTAGTTCTAATCCTTCTTCCATTTGTTGTATTTATGCTTTTCTAGGGTTCTAGGAGTGTATCTATGGCATTTGGTTCTGTGCTTGATTTCTATATGTTGTAATAGGGTTAGAAACTATGACTATGTTATTTCTTTCTTGTACAAATGCTTGACATTGCTTCGTATTAACTTTGAGTTTAATGAAATTTATGGGTTCATAGTTTTGTTATTCTCTTTGTGAAAATTATGTGCTAATGCAAGGTGGCTTGGTTAGTGGATTAAGAATGTTAAGCTATTTGCTTGAGGGAGATAGCATAAGAATTAATTGATTGTGGTTAGACATTGGGTAATCACTCTTTTCAACCTCAAACTTTGTTTGGGTGGCCATCAATGAGTTAGGGTTAATTGAGAAATTAAGTGCAATTGTGGGGTGGCCCAAATTGTGGATCATAAGTCTTGCATAATTAATTGGTTCTTGAATTTGTCAAGTTGCATGAGTGGCACTGGACTTCAATCCTAGAGTCTTAATTTGTTATGTGGGGTTCCAATAATTAATTAAACTCTAGGATTAATTAAGTGGCTATTCGGGGTTCTGGTTGTTGGATTAGCAGCCCCTTGCGATTAGCAAATTCACTTTGATTTTGAGCTTAATCAACTTAGGTTAAATTAAGTAATGTGCGGGGTTCCGGCATTAATTAAGTTAATCTAAGCCTAGCCTAGAGGGGTTCCTCTAGGGCTCTTTTAAAAATCAATAATTAACTCCCTAAAAATCTTTCGAAGCAATGAATCCCAAGGTTTCCACCTATCAAGAATGATTCCATTTTCATTCCCCTCCAAATCTCATTTTTATCTTATTTTTATTTTATTTTTGAACATATCGCACCTTTTGCATCTATCCTATCAAAAAATCAAATACAATATTTTTACCCGCTTTTGTTAGTCTGCATCTTAGCTACTAGGTCATCTTTTGCGTTAGGCTCCTCAAGCGAACAACACCCGGGGGTTAGCTTCCACTATCCCCTTGGTTCTTATTTTCTTGAAGGCCAGACCCAAGGCGCTACATGCACACACACTCGAAAGTGGTGCTCTTCACAGCACCGGCTATAGTGGCGAGCACTGCTATAGAGTATTTCTGTAGTAGTGTTTATTATCCATGATAGCACTTTTCTTTAGAAAATTCTCTTTTTTTCATCATGGATAACTTTTAAATAGAGTAAAACTCTTTTCTAACCATGATAGGCGTCAAATTGATTATTAAGTAAAACTCTTTTCTACCATGTGGTTAGGGTTAAAATTGGGATTTGGAAATGTTTATTCAGGTTATTTTTTGTATTTAGATGGAGAATTTAATATTTTTACCCAATTATAATTCAATCTTTACATTTTAACTCAGAACAATGCATTATCTAGACTTTTGACTCATCCACAACTCCAACCTTGATATTTCTAAGCCACACTATGTTGCGAAAAATGTTAATATCAAGATTAAAATTTTATGATGCAGCTTTTAACTGATCTCCGACTAGATTTTACATAAATTAAAAATATGAAGACTTTCAAGCATGCGTTCCTCACATTGGTGAAATGGCTGAAGCTACTAATGATGAATTCAACTCTCATAAGTTATCCAACTATGCTATAAAAAGTCGAGTCGAGGCTGGTAATTGTGTATTCTCAGCTGCACCCTCAGGTATGCTTCACTTTTGGTGCCCTTATCAAATATTTTTATTATGGTTCTGTTGATCATAACTTTCTACATAAAATGGGTTGACTTAACCAATTTGTTGCTAGACTTGATATTTACTATTAGAAAATTAGTTACCCAATGGCTCCTTTGAGAATATACTTAGGTATTATAATTTATTACCCCCTCTATCCCTAAATATAAACTTCAAATAACTACTTCATTTTATTCGAAAAAACTACTTAGGTTAGTTAAAAGCAATAATTATGTGAGAAATCTAATTTATTTTTCAATAGTTAAAAGCAATAATTATGTGAGAAATCTAATTTATTTTTCAACTTTGCCCTTAATTAAAATATGAAAGAGAATGGCAAATAAGAGATAATAAATATGAAAGAAAGTGTATGGGGAAAAAATAAACAATGGGTAAAATTAGAAAAAATGCAATAAATGATTAGACAACCCTCACTACGCAAAAATACTTTATTGCAGCGCAACAATAGCAGCGCTTGCAAAACGTAAGTGATGGGATAGGTATAATAGGACCTATACCAGCGCTTTTAAAAAAAAGTGTTAGTATAGGTATAAGCATATACCAGCGCTTAAGCGCTGCTATAGGCCCCTGTGATTTAAATTTTCTTTAAAACATTATCTAAAACCAATTAAAAATAAAATTTAAATCACAGGGGCCTATAGCAACGCTTATTATGTAGTAAGCGATGCTATAGGCCTAAATAGGTATTTTTAAATTTTTTCCTTTTTTAAAATAAATTAGTATTTTTAAAATTGGTTTTAGATATTTTTTAAATAAAATTTAAATCACATGGGGCCTACATAGGCCTAAATAGGTATTTTTAAATTTTCTTTCCTTTTTTAAATTGAATTAGCATTTTTAAAATTGGTTTTAGACATTTTTTAAATAAAATTTAAATGACATGGGGCCTATATAGGCCTAAATAGGTATTTTTAAATTTTCTTTCCTTTTTTCAAATCAATTAGTATTTTTAAAATTTGTTTTACATATTTTTTAAATAAAATTTAAATGACAATAGGCCAAAATATGTATTTTTAAATTTTCTTTCCCCCTTTTTTTAAAATAAATTAGTATTTTTAAAATTGGTTTTAGACATCTTTTAAAAAAAATTTAAATCACATGGGGCCTATATAGGCCTAAATATGTATTTTTAAATTTTATTTCCTTTTTTAAAATCAATTAGTATTTTTAAAATTGGTTTTAGATATTTTTAAAATAAAATTTAAATGAAAATAGGCCTAAATATGAATTTTTAAATTTTCTTTCCTTTTTTAAAATGAATTAGTATTTTTAAAATTGGTTTTAGACATTTTTTAAATAAACTTTAAATCACATGGGACCTATATAGGCCTAAATATGTATTTTTAAATTTTCTTTCCTTTTTTAAAATGAATTAGTATTTTTAAAATTGGTTTTAGACATTTTTTAAATAACATTTAAATCACATGGGGCCTATATAGGCCTAAATATGTATTTTTAAATTTTCTTTCCTTTTTTAAAATGAATTAGTATTTTTAAAATTGGTTTTAGACATTTTTTAAATAAAATTTAAATCACATGGGCCTATATAGGCCTAAATATGTATTTTTAAATTTTCTTTCCTTTTTTAAAATGAATTAGTATTTTTAAAAATTTTTTTAGATATTTTTTAAATAAAATTTAAATCACATGGGGCCTATATAGGCCTAAATATGTATTTTTAAATTTTCTTTCCTTTTTTAAAATGAATTAGTATTTTTAAAATTGGTTTTAGACGTTTTTTAAATAAAATGTAAATCACATGGGGCCTATATAGGCCTAAATATGTATTTTTAAATTTTATTTCCTTTTTTAAAATGAATTAGTATTTTTAAAATTGGTTTTAGACATTTTTTAAATAAAATTTAAATCACATGGGGCCTATATAGGCCTAAATAGGTATTTTTAAATTTTATTTCCTTTTTTAATATCAATTACTATTTTTAAAATTGGTTTTACATATTTTTTAAATAAAATTTAAATGACAATAGGCCTAAATATGTATTTTTAAATTTTCTTTACTTTTTTAAAATGAATTAGTTTTTTTAAAATTGGTTTTAGACATTTTTAAAATAAAATTTAAATCACATGGGGGCTATATAGGCAAAATAGGTATTTTTAAATTTTCTTTCCTTTTTTTAAAATCAACTTGTATTTTTAAAATTGGTTTTACATATTTTTTAAATAAAATTTAAATGACAGGGGGCCTATAGCAGTGCTTAAGCGCTGCTATTGGCCTATATATGTATTTTTAAATTTTCTTTCCTTTTTTAAAATGAATTAGTATTTTTAAAATTGGTTTTAGACATTTTTTAAATAAAATATAAATCACATAGGGCCTATATAGGCCAAATAGGTATTTTTAAATTTTCTTTCCTTTTTTTAAAATCAATTAGTATTTTTAAAATTGGTTTTAGATATTTTTTAAATAAAATTTAAATGACAGGGGGCCTATAGCAGCGCTTAAGCGCTGCTATAGGCCTAAATAGGTATTTATCAGAAGAAAGAGCCCAACACCACGCCATCGTGCTTTCTCTCAAACCCTCACCCTCACATCATGCTCTCTCAAATCCGTTCTCTGTCTTGCTCTCTCAAATCGTCGTCCGCCGTGATGACTCCTAGAAAGTCATGATTATTTGAGTATATTTACTTGAGTTTTTGTCTATTATTGATACATTTTGGATACTCAAGAGGGAAAATGCTCATTTGATCTTCGGTTGCACCTTATTGTATATTTATATAGATTTTGATTGTTTTTGTAGTTAGTTTCTTATGTTATTGTATATAATTTTTGTAGGAATAATTTGAAGCAATAAGCAAGAGATTTCAGCCCTCCACCAAGCTCCCAATTGAACAAAAATAAGAAGAAGCCAAAGATCAACCCAAGAAATAAAGAAAGCAGAGCAAAGCACCAGAATAAAGGTGACTTCGCCGTGGCCTCGCTGCGGCGAAGTCACAGCGAGCCCCCTCTGCCTCTGTATGTTTGCCATTTTTCGCTGTGGCTTTCGCCGCGGCGAAGTGACGGCGAACTGCGGGATTTCTGCGCGTTTTGGACAGAGCAGGCGCGTTTTATCTGATATAAAAGTTAGGGCTTCGTAGTGAGCCCTCATTCTTCGACTTCGGGGCATATTTTGGGCGTGTTTGGCTCTGCTAGGGCTTAGAGATTGGTGGGATTTGACTTGGGCTCGGAGCTTCAAAGAGATTTGGGCTTCCTCTCTTGGTTTATCTCTTCCTTCTTCATTCTTTTCTCTTGTTCTGATTTGTAATGTTGTATATATATGCTCCCTTGGAGTTGTAGAACATGAGTAGCTAAATACTTTGATTCTAGGATTATTTTGAACCCTTCTATGTATTGATTCTTGATTCCTCCTCTTGATTTGTGATTAATGATATCTATGTGCTTATTTTACCCCGTTCTTAATGCTTCTAAGTGCTTGATCACCATTTAGATGTTGTGTTCGCTTGATTTATGACTCGAGAGAGCTAGGTTGAGTGTAGAACTTGGGTAAAGTAGTGCAAGAACCGGAAGTTTGCGTGACAAACGGATGGTTTTGTTGGTAAGATAGAGATATACTTGCTAGCCTTGCATAGTCACATTAGGGTTGGAGTGTGATAATTGGGTTCTATCAAATTGTGACAAGAGATTGTGCAAAGAATATGACTAAACACTTGTTCTTGACTCGAGAGAGCATTACAAGTACTCTTTGAACCCTAGATTAGCACGTGGTTTCGTTGAGAGCTTCTTGAGGGGAGGTTGATTGAGTTTTGAGAAATATAAGGGGGATAGATAATCCTAGGACCTATTTTATCCTTGAGGTTGGAGAATCACCTGTTTATAATTTTACTTTCTTTTATTTTCTTATTTCATTTCAATCTCAACATTTGTATCACTCAAATTGGGCGAGAGTGTGATAATCATTGTTTGACCGGGTTTTGGACAAATCCTCGTGGGAACGATACTCTACTCACTATTTTATTACTTGGCGCGACCCGTGCACTTGCGGCGCGTGGCGAACACGCCGCCGGCCATTACTCCGCCTTCTACTCCTTCGTCATCTGTCCTTCTAAGCTTTCGATTCCGTCCTTCTTCCTTCGTCGTCCGTCCTGCTTTGATCTACAATGAGAGTGTGAGAGGGTTCGCGAGAGGCGAGGCAGAGTTCCTTTTTCATCGTCCATCTTGCTACTCCACATGTGAAAACATTTATCTCTCTCTTTTAGGAAAGCCTTTTCGCCTCTTCTCTCTCTTTTTCCACACCGATTGGCTGTTTTCTGGAAATGGATTTGAATAGGTTTCACTTTGGGCTGAATAGATTTGGGGGTTTTGTTCATTGGTGGGGTTCTGCGATTTTGGTGCTAAATCTTTGCTAAATGGTTTTTAAATATTGTAAGGAGTTGTTTAGAGTTAGTTTATGGGGTCTACAAGTCCGGTTTTTACTGCTAATGCTTTGTGAAAAAATATTAATTACATCTGTGCTTGAATTTACATAGTATCTGTATCACTTGTTGTCCTAATACCGATTTATTGGGTAAAGGTAACACTCATTTGGTATACCGATTTCTATTCTTATTACTTTGCAGCCTGTTAAGTTCGATTTGCTTATTTTTTGTGTTTCTTGATGTATATTTGTGTCCTTGTTGCCTACCCATACTGTGATGCGATCTTGCTACAAGCTTACCTTAGTGCTTTTTCCTCATTTCCTTTTGAACAGACTCTTTTAGATGAAATTGTTGAACTAGACAGATCTGTATGCACTCTTGATCTGATACATTATTGAATAGGTATGCTATTTTATTTTATTTAATTCCATTTTCTGAGTTTCTAAAGAGCAGCATGAGGCCCTGTATTTTGGTGTTAAGAGTTTTTCACTAGAGCTGATGGTACTGTGTTGACACCCACAATTATATTCATCATCAAGTTTGAATGCTGAATTATGTATTTTCACATTTGCTGTTTCCATCCTTTATTGATGAGGCTATCCTATTTTCTATAATATGAAGTCTGGACAGAAAGGTGGATGTCACAGCTTCCATGAGAATATAGATGGTTGCCCTCTTTAGAATTTTTGAAATACATCACCACTTAATCAAAAAAATATTATATATGCCTTCTTTGTAGTCAAAATATTTGTTACATACATTTCCCAAAAAGGTGGATGTCACAGCTTCCATTTTCGCTGTGCAATAGGTGGGCTTCTTGTTGATGTGCTCTTCCTATTGAAGACACTATATGCCCTTAACCCTCCCATCATTTATGAATATGGATTGAACTTACCTCAAATTCCCTTCATCTTCTTTTCTCTTATCTCTTATCAGTGGAGTTTGCTGCCTCTAGGAGTTGTCAACCCTGACCCTTCCAATTGAAGCAAAATTGTAGAGGAATTAAGCTATGGAGAGAGAGGCTAAGCCTATGGGAGAGGCAGGGTTAGATACATGTTTAATAGAACAGTAAGGGAAATAAAAAAATAACAGTGCTCCTAATCTAATGCAAAAAATAGTCGTTTATTTTCTGATTTCCAAAATTAGAGCAGCAAAAAAAAGGATCATCTAATGCTATTTCTTTTTTGAAGTTTAAAATGAGAAATAAATTGGTAAAATGAACACATCTTGGGTTTTGTTTCCCATCAGGATTCAGAATATGCAGTACACTGTAACACCCCAAATTTTAGAAAATAGGAAATAAGGATTTATTTAAGGTATTGGGAAGTCATTTAGGAATTAAAAAGCCTTATAAATAAATTTATGAGGTCATATGTATTTTTAATAATTTCTAAGACTTAATTTCTTTATTTATTGAGGAAAAATAGTTAGAAGATTAATTTAAATAAGGGAATATTTAGAACCTTGAGGTATTGTTTGTTATTTAAAAAGTCTTACAAATGAATTTGGAAATTAAAGCATATCTAGAGGGATTATTTTGGGACTTAATTCAGATTAAATTGGAAAGGAAATAGTAATTAAACTTTGCAAATAAGGGCATAATGAAAAAGAAAAAATGAAAATGACCATATCTGTCCCTGGTTGGAAAATATCTTGAGTAATAGTCTGAAGGATAAAATAGTAAAACACCCATTCAAAATATCATTTCCTACTTTCAATATATATAGTCCACCTGTTCCTTCTTTTCGAATTCACTTCCCCTGCTTCCCTCAAACCCGAAAATCACTCTCTCTCGTCTTCTCCGCCTTCTCAGCGTCTTCAGCGGGCTTCAACGGTGATTCACAGCGACTCAAGGCTGCGACGGCGCATGCAAGGCCGGATTTGAACTCCGGTGAGCTCCCTCTACTCGATTCTACCCTCTGATTCTTCGATTGTTGTTGTTTTCTGAGTGAGGCTCCGACTGGGTTAGGGGGTTTAGGGATTTTAAACTGATTAAACTGATGTTAGAGCTTAGATAATTAGTTTCCCTTAAGAATCGGAGCATGCATGAAGTTATTGGGCAGGTTCTTAATTTCTTTGTTTCTGTCATTGTTCATGGTGCCGATTTGGGGGTGATTCCGGGTTAGAACTGAACTAAAAACTTAATTAAATGAGATTAGGAGTAAGTTTGAGTTAATAGATTTGATTGCATGTAGAGTTTGATTTTTTTTTCTCTCCCTGCCCTGTTTTGGTTTCTGTTTTGGTAATTAAGAGGAATTAATGGTGATGTTGAATGCTGGTTGTTGTTTTTATATGCGGGGATGTGAATGTCACCCATTGATGCTATATTTTTGTTTCAATGGAGTCAAAGCTATTGTATCTATTTTGATTTCCTTGCTCGTCTGTTGTTCAATTATTCGGTTTGATGGCTGAAATTGGTGACTGAATTAATGTAAGATTAAGATAGAATAATTGTTGAACATCACATGATTCTGGAATGCTTATTGGAATAATTAATGTTGCTTTCAAGTTCCCAGGAATGTTTTCTTTTAATCTGAAATTTTAATGGGTTACTGCTGCTTTCTTAATGGGTAGTTGACAAAGCTGATATGTATATAGATATATAAATATTCGGTTTCATCTGCGTTGGTATAATTTTCAGAATTTAATTTATGGCTTACTTTGATGGAGCTTCAATAATTAAATGTAAGAGGGAAAAATCAGTAAAGCTTACTGTGATGAGTTTCGTTAATGGTAGGGTAAGAACTTCAATCAGCTGAAACTCACAATTCTAGTGGATAATAGAGTCAGATTTGCAATAGGGGTTAAAGTCAAAGAATGTGCCTTTGTATATGAAATGATTTTAGGACATATGAATGACGCAGAATTACTATCTGAATTTTGCAGATGTATGGCTTTTTAAAATGGTTATAGACTTGGTAATATAGAGGACTTTTATCATGATAAAAGGAGTTGGACAAATTCCATATTTTAAACAAGGATACTAGTATTTAGGAGAATGTGATACAGCTGAAACTCTAGTATTGTTCCAAGAGATTTGATAAGTCTCAAAGTGTCAATCTTTGATTAAAGGATTCCAATTAGTTCACAATTGTTCCAACCTGAAGATTTAATGTGACGTAATTATCGAGGTTATTTGGTAAATATATGAGTTGATTATTTATTGTTCTTAGTTTAGTATTTTAATTTGGAGTTTCTTCTGTTTCAAAGTTGACATTAGAGTAATTTTAAGTGTTGAACTGGGGAAAATTTTGAAGGTACCTGAATACAAGGTACTGTTGAAGGTTTATAAGAGTTAGATGAATGATTCAAGATTTCAAGGAGAATTTGAGATATTTAATTCAGTAAGAATAAGGTTTAATTGAGTATGTGAAATTGTAGTAATTTTCTTTGCTCTGTTGTGCTCTTTGGTGGGTTCCAGGACAAGGAAGGTAAGTTTTGCTAATGCTAAGCTTGAATTAGAGTTAATAGGGATTAATTGATGATTGATAATAAGATAGAAATGAGGTAAGTGACAGTCACTAGTAGTTGAACATTTGAAAGTGAATATGATGCAAGTTGGTTTAAAGTAATCAAGGATATATTGATGCTTGTGTTTTGTATATGTGTGTATTGTTTTGATGATTGTAAATGTCGGTTGATGATGGTGTAATTAACAATTGAGTTAGAGACTACGAGTGAGACATATATCATAAATGGGAAGTGTAGGAATATATATATATGTATACTACTCTAGGATCTGTGTGAGACGTTGAATAAATATATTTAAACATAGATATTAATTTATTATCTATATATTACGTGGAAATATAGGTTTCAAGAATGTTACAAGTTCATCAAGGCAGTGGAAAGTAAAGGAGCTGGTTCAGGACTAAGTGTTGATGTTCAGGTAGTAGTTTAATTCATTATATAAAAGTTATATATATAAAATTTTGTGAAATCTGTTGCAATAAATGAGCATTATTCCTGTTATGATATTGATGATATTTATGGAGTACTCCAAGGCCTAGGTGGGTTGCTCCCCCTTTGCCAATTAAATTCCTATAACCGTGAGGGTTATTGAGTAGCTGTGAGGGCTACAGTTAAATTCCTATAACCGTGAGGGTTATTGAGTAACCGTGAGGGCTATGATTGGAAAATCCTGCAGGTATTGGTTTAAAAGGGATATATGCTTTCATTATATGCACAGGTTTATGAAATTGATGTATATATATATATAAGTGCACACCTGATATGGAATAAACTGCTATTGAGATTTCCAATCTCACTGTTTTTCCAAAATGTTTTCAGTATAGTAGAATGGAAGTAGCTAGCTGGGAAAGAAGTAAGGTAGTATGAAGAGGCAGGAATGCCTGCTTTGTCTTGTACCTTATAGGTAGATACTTTAAGAGTCCATTTACCTGTGTATGTTGTATGTTTAAATAATCAAGACAAGTTGGAAGCTTGTCTAGTAGTTAATATATATTTTATATATATCCTTAAGGAATAATAGAGCTACATACTCATATGAGGGGTTATCAATTAAGATAACCCGCCAATATATTATTATAGTAAGAGAGGTGTAAATAGATAAATTGAACATAATCTAAAGAATATGTAAATATAGTGTAAGGGGTTTGACTCCCCAAGCATTATAATTCGAGTTATTTTAATTGTTTTAATAGCCACTCTATTTTATTGAAAGTTTAAAGATATTCCAATTTGTCAGAAAATCCCATTTGAAAGAAAGGAAATTTGGTTTAATACTTTGGAAAGAAAAAGTTTTAAATTTTTCGTATTTTTGGGCTTATGGAATTAAAAAGTGGTTATAAATCAATTAAAATGCTATAATATAATAGTAAAAATTTAGGTGAATTTAGTTTATGTGGTTTGTCTTGTTTCATGTGGGAAGGATGGAAGAAATATATATAGTTGGAGTTAATGGGATAAATTTTATGCTTTTTTAAAGGTTTGTGATCTCATTTTATGCCCAAAAAGAATGGAGCATGTACCAGAAGAAAGACTTCCTCTCAGTGCTAATGATTATAAGCTGTATGAAGAAATTGGTAAAGGAGTTAATGCCACCGTGTACCGAGCTCTTTGTATTTTTTTCTAAGGAAAAAAATTCTGAGATGATATATACATCAATTGGAAACTGGAATGGGCATGTCAGAATATGCAGTACACTTTAATCTATTGCTTATGTAATTTCAAATATATGTTATTAGTATATAGTAAATATATTTGAGAGAGACTTTGATTTCTAGAATGTTTAGTGAATTTATATATTTTAATTTACTTAATTGTCCATTTTTCTTTCTAATTTATTTAATTATTTATTTTTCTCTAAGTATATTACCTTATAATATATAGGAGTTAATTAATTAGAATGTTTGCTTTAATGTATTTGAACTCTGGATAAATGGTTTTTGATGTATATATGTTTTGGAAATGTCTGTAATTTCTAAATTGATGCAGTTATAAAACCTATTTTTTTTAAAAATAATACCTATTGCAGCGCTTAAGCGCTGCTTTAGGTCACCTATCGTAGCGCTTAACAAGCGCTGCGTTAGGGCCAAAATAAGTGCTGTTATAGACATTTTCTGTAGTAGTGCCTAAAATGAAGTTTATATTTTGGGACAAGCCCATTCATAAATATAAATCTTATAATTACGTACGGAGGGAGTACTATCCTTGGATTATAATTTTGAACAGTAACCCCAAGATGCGTTAAGAACCCATGCTCTCACGCCTTTCAAAAAGTTGGTAGTTCTTATCCTAAACTTACGAATGAATGTACTTTTATATCTCAACTTGGTAACATTTTATTATAAATTTGTGATTTCAAATCTAAAATTATTAATTTGATATTTGAATTTGTCATATAGAAAAACTTTATAATTTTATATTTCAATTTGATAATATTATATCTGAACTTGTTGATTGCATATTGGAATTTGGAAATTTTGGTACAAGCTAAAAGGGTATATTTATATTTCCCTCACAATGTTTGCTCTAAATTTGCAAGAGGACACTTTAGTCCATTTCACTTCTCTATCATTATTCAATATCGTTGCACTTTTCTGTTTTCCCCCTATTTCCAGCCTTTTTTGTGGTATTTTCCCAAAAAAAAATCCCCATAAAATAATTTTGGCAGTTCCTCATTACATGAGTAACTCGATCCGAAGTGCATGGTTATAAAAATATTAAATACGATGCTGACCCTATATATTTTTTGTTATATATGTTAGAACTAACATAGTCATACAAATTTTGTTATATAATCAATATCAGAATTCAGAAAATTATTGTTCACATCATATGGCCGTGCTAACGGAACATCAAGTCAAACGTAAAATAGAAATGACCAAACACTAGATATAATGGTATAGAGAACAACTACGCTCTTATTTTCGTAATACCAACATACACATGACATCTTATGATATTCTTTTGTTTTTCTAGGCGGTGGAAGTAACTACGCGCGTTTCTCCATAAGTGGGTTGCAAATAGTTATGTGACGAAAATATGGAGGCAGAGGCAGGGCCCCAGGCGGCGATGGAGGCAAATATGGATGGGGAGGCAGGCACTTGGGAGGCGACCGTGGAGGAAAATATAGAGCCCGAGGTAAATTCCCACACCGTGGTGGAGGCAAATATAGAGATTGTGTGATTTTATTAGCTTGATGATGATATTTTTCAAATGAAGCCTTATAAGTGTGATGGTGAGAATAATCTGCAAAACTTGATGTGATGAGAAACGCCACTCCTAAAAGGAACACTAGATCTTTTGTTGATGCATATATATATCACACATACTATGAGCAATTTATTGTAGAACTAGGGCGGACTATTGATGCGAACATCTTGTACATCCGTTATATATTATTGTCTTAATATATTATTCAATAAAGAAAATAGTGATTAAAAAAAAATAAGGCCCAGGCTTGCAGTTTTATTATTCAGTTACTGTATTGTATATGAAAAAGCGGAAATCCTTTGTGTTTTAATTTATTCAATTTTCGGTACCACCAATATTTTTCTTTATTTAGATGTAATATTGGCAATACTTAATTATTGGTGTAGATTTTTAATATTTATATATAATATTATTTATCTACATATTTTAGTGAAAAAAGGCATTTCTAACTCTTCATGCAAATATAAGTGTTTGTTTGTGTGTGTGCTCGGTTGATGAATATAAATAATGCCGTTGGGAGTCGAAATTGACTTGATTGATATGCGAAAGATATCCCAACAGAAAAATTTAAATAAAAGTTAAGGGTAAAAAATACAGATTTGATTTTGTTAAAAGTTCTTCCACCATCAAATGTTTTTTTTTTGTAACAAAAAGTAACTCTAAACTTTCAAATTCGGAATAAAAGTCACTCTTACCGTTAAATTAATGTAAAAAATACACATGTAACTTTGTCAAAAAGTTCGTCAAGTACCAAGCGCTTTCTTTTGGACCATAACAATAAGTGTGCTTTTTTATCCTAAATTGAAAATTTAAAGTTACTTTTGGTCCAAGAAAAAACACTTAGTGCTAGATGAACATTTGAAAAAATCAAATGTGTATTTTTTACTCTTAACCCTTTAAATAAATATGATTTTCAAATAACAATTTGCTTTTCAGTTCAAAAAGAATCAGTTAAAAAAATAACAATTTTCTTTCAACGTATTTATATATGAACATCTTAATTAATATTTAACATAGAGTATAACATTGCATTATAGAAGTAGGTGACATTTTCTTCTAAGTTTAGTTCTTTTTTTAGATAATTACTATTTGAAAATATTTATTAAAATGACGTTAAGTTTCCTTGAGGGATATCTGATAAAACTCGACTGCTTTTAACATCAGGTTTGTGATGGTGTTATTTTTGCATTGGGTTGTGTTATTTGTGCTTTGTGTAACACCTAAACTTTTACTATTATACTAGAGCATTTTAATTTATTTATAACTACTTTTGTAAAAGCCAGAAGTCTAAAAGTATGAAAAATTTAAAACTTTCTTTTGAAACATTATTCCAATTTCACTTTTGTTGAAATGGGCTTTTCAGACAAATTAGAACAACTTAAACTTCTTATGAAATAGAATGGTTATTAAAACAATTAAAATGACTTGAACATACTTAATGCACTTACCCCTTTTTGATAGCACTTGGGGAGTTAAAACCCCTTATTCTATATTTATATATTCTCTAGTCTATATACATTATTTATGTATCTACATCTGTCATACTATAATAACATAATAGCGGGTCATCTCAAAGCTTTTACCTGTGTATGTTGCTGTATTATTTATTAGAGATATCTACATATTTCTACAGTTATATATTAACTACTAAACAAGCATTTAACTTGTTTTACTTACTTAAGCTTATAACATACACAGATAACTCGGTTCCAAAATATTTATCTACAGTGGTAATAGCAAGCATTCCTGCTCCTTCATATTACCTTACTTCTTCCTAGCTAGCTTCTCCCAATCTGCGATACTGAAAATGTTTGGGGAGGGGGTGAGATTAGGAATCCCAATAGCAATTTCTTTCATATGAGTTTATGCATAATAAATCATAAACCTTAACAATAATACTGATAATCTTTATCCTTATACTTTGAATCATTAACCTCTGCCAACCACTATTAACAATATATTCATTAAATAGTGGAGACCTGCTAACTACTAATAACATCTGGTTAAATAATAGAGGCCCTCTATCCTCTACCTACGGGATTTTCTGTCATTGACAAAGAGGGAGTGACCCACCTAAACCTCGGAGTACTCCCCTCTTAATCATAACTTTGCTCATCATTATACTTCTAAGGATTAAAAAGCCTACCGTTACTACAGATATTATGAATTTTATGCGCTTTAATGAAATCTTTTATGAAATAAACTGCTACCTATAACGCAACTTCAAACCTTAGCTGGCTCCTTCCTTTCCCGATGACCCGATGATCCAACACCGCTATCTTTCCCTATAATTACATATATGTAATAAATTAATATATATAATATTAACTTGTAATAATTCTGCGTCTCTCACGTTCCTATAGTGCTACCTATATCTCTACTCTTCCCATTTCTAATATATGATTAAATTATAGTCTCTAACTTAATTGTTAATCAAACAATCATCAACAGACATTTTACAATAATCAAACAATACACACATCTACAAACACAAACATAAAAATATCCTAGTTACTGTAAATCAAACTTACATCATATAATAACGTATACAACAACTTACTTTACCTAATTAAATTTCCAATGATCATACTTTTCTGCCACATTAATAATAATTACCTACAACTTAACTTATTATAATTAACCTGACCATTTAAGATTAAAATGTCACTTTTAATTATTCTATTCCAATCAATCTTTCTTATTCTCAATGTTTGATTAATAATTACCTCAAGAATAGTTCTTTTTAAGGAGCATTACATTTCTTTAATCCTTAGAGTACTTGTTTACATGTTATTTATATTCTGTTATTCATAACTTTGATTACTAGGATTTCTTGAGTCACCTAATTAATGAATTTAATCATTTTGAAGTTTATAGGTTAATCTGAACAGATACTAATGTTTTACCAGAAATTCATCAACTAACATCAATAATGAAAGACAACAATAAGGACATATATATGGGATCATGAAATCATGACTTAACAATTATAATTTCAGCCACAGATCACTCTTTCCATAAATCAAACGGAAACATACTTCATTAGTGCCTTACGTATTAACCTGATAATTTCTTTCACAATTCTTGCTTATAACTTTAATTCTCTTGCATATCAAAATCACACATTTCTAGTATTTTTATATTAGATGAAATGAACATTCACGACTTTCATCTTCCCATTTTAGGCCACTACATTATGATAACAAAACCACAACTTACAAACCTAGCTAATTAAGAAAAAACACAAGGACAAGGTTTCAAGCTTGAACTCATAATAAGTAACCAGAAAATTGACATGTGACCTCAATAATAAAACAACATTGATCCTTATTGCATCATTATTTTGACTAATCAAAGACTTAAACTTCAGAAGGTTAAACACACAAATTACAAAAAAATCAGCATCAATTACATATTCTAGATTTCCTTCACCTCTAAATTTCAACATCCACTTTCAAGATTAATCCAAGAGTTGAGCTCTCATTCCAAAATTTGAATGAACTCCTCTATGTCCCAATCATTACAACCTTTATAGTCATTTAAAGTATTTTATCTATAGCAATTAAAGTAAATTCAGCCCTCTACATAATTGATCCTCTTGATAGCGGAACATACACCCAAAACAGAACATCAAATTCAATTTCCAGATTAATGTTACTCAAACAAAAATTCAACATATCAGATCATAAACTATCTCCCTTTTATTCCTATCTTCATCATTTCATTATCATAAAAAACCCCCTTCCCATTCCAAAAAATCGTTCAAGCAAAGAGATTTATCAGAAATTCCAAAAATCACAGAACTCACAATATGCAACATACACAGCCAT
Source organism: Mimosa bimucronata (assembly GCA_037074515.1). Taxonomy (NCBI): domain Eukaryota; kingdom Viridiplantae; phylum Streptophyta; class Magnoliopsida; order Fabales; family Fabaceae; genus Mimosa; species Mimosa bimucronata. Next base: position 34,862,256 of record CM073440.1, on the reverse strand, counting down.
ATATCATCAAATTCCCTCCGTTTCCTTTTTTTCCTGGACTCGGCCGAATGCACCAGAACAAGCAGAGAAGAAACAACAAACCATTTCATCTATAATCAAAATCAACCTTACATAATTAAACATTACAAATTTTTCCTTTCCCCTGTTACTGAACTCATCGGCCAGCACAAGCAAGAGAGGGAAAATAATTCAACAATTAACATCCCATAATTAACCAGCATCAATCCCATCCTTCCTTTATCATAAGCAGAACACAATCACAGAGGAGCAGAGGTTCAAAGAGCAAAGAAATCAATGAAACAGAGAGAAGAAGGATGGGAATATCAAAATTATCCAACATCATAAATTTCAACATACAAACACCCTATGAACTTAAACTTACTCCTAATCACTGTTAATTAAGATTTTATTCATTAAACACCCAGAAATCATCGAAAATTCCGTCGGATGAACAGTGAACGGAGGAAGAAATTTGGGGAAAACTTGATTAATATCACTCCAATACTCAAAATCCTTCACCATAGTGGTTAATCGAAGCCTACACTTCCTTTTATGGATTTAAGAACTCCTAAAACCTCAGAACTCGAATTGAGCCCCCCAAGCCTCACTTGATTTGGATCAAGAAGAGAGAAGAACGGAGGAACAAGGCTCACCTATGATCAAGCGAGCTTTGGACATGCTTTGGAGCTTCTCGTCAGAGGCCTTCTCCTCCTCCGCCGTCGACGATCGTTGGGAGAGAAGGAAAAAAGACGAAGAGGACGAGGAACAGAGGGAATCGGGGAAGAGAGAAAGAGATAATGGTAAGGGAATAGTGAGAAGTAACACGTGCAGAGGAATCGGTATAGGAAGGAGAGAAGATATTTTAATAGGTTAGTTTACCATATTGCCTTTTCTGTTATAACTGAAGATATTTTCAACTAAAGGCAGATATTGTCACTTTTATTTCCTCAGCTCTTTCCCATTATACCCTTCCTTGGCAATTTTATTTACCATTTCCTTAACAAATTAATCTTAATTTATTCTAAAAATAATTTCTCTAGATATGCTTTATTTTTCAAATTTATTTACAAGGATTTTTAAAATTTAAACAATACCCCAAGAATTTAAATATTCCCTTTTTAACTCTTTTTGAAATTTGGGGTGTTACAGTTTTGCCCCTTTTATTTTATGTTTTTTTTTAAAATTTTTTAAATTTTAACAAAAAATCATCTTCCGAAAAAAAAAAAATCATATGCAGAAGTAACTGAAAATATTACGACAAAATAAGTTGTATCATTCCTTAACATTGAGTAACTCATTCTATGGTTGGTGAATACCTAAATATTAGTAACATCAAAGCCGATCATAGATTTTTTTTCTTGCTATTTATCAAAGACAATAAAATATACTGATAAATATGAGAAATAGACAAACAAAACTAACAATTTTCAATATATATTATTGATGCCATAATTGGGATTACAGTCATACTGCGTGGCAATGCATACTAAACAAGAAGGCCAACATAAACAGAATCAGCCTGCCAAACACTTGAAGAAAACTTGTAGAGAGATCCTAATGATACTATCATATTTCTGCAAGTAGGGACTGATAGATAGGTTTCTCCACATGTGACTTGTATGGTTGGTGGGATTTAAAAGTGTGGCTTATACGCAAGTGGATTCTTAGCTGGATCATCAATTAGTGGCAATGGTCGCTGGGGATAAATTGGTTGAAGAATTGGTTGGTTGTGGTCAACATTATGTGATTTTTCAAATACGGACTTATAATTGGGAGTGGGAGGTGGAGGTGGTGGATGATATACAGGATCGTTGATGGGTTCAGGATTAGAAGGACGAATTGGAGTGAGTATTGGAGCTGGGGGTAGAGTTGGTACAATTTGGTCAACATTACGTAATTGTTCATATAAAGGCTTATAATTGTTCATGAATGGTGATGGGATATGATTATGTGATTTTTCAACAACATTCTTATATTTTCGCTTGGGTGGTGGAGGAGATGGCGTTGGTGTAGGTGGACGTTCAGGCGGAGGCGGAAATTCAATTGGAGGAGCTGGAGTTGGGGGTTTAAGTGCAGAAGGAGGCTCTAAAAAGTCTGAAGAGCTGGAAGTGATGAGAAGAACCACTCCCATAAGGAACACTAGCAAATATTTATGAGACAACATAGTTGAATTTATGTTGATGCAAAATAACTCAATGGGCTCCAATATATTTGTAGTACAACTAACGGTGGGTAAATGGTGTGAACATCTTGCGCATTAATTATATTTATTATCGCAATATAATAAAGAAAATAATGATAAACAATTTTAGACAGGAGGTGAGATCTGTCATGTATATTTGTATGTTTGCACACATTTATATGAAAAATTAGAAATGGCTCGTTTTTTTCTTCAGTTTTATGCAATACCCATGTTGGCTTATTAATTTGATTGTACTCTTTTCAAGACTTCATCATTGATGTAGATATTTAATGTAGGGTTAAGATAATTTTGCCCCACCAGATATTGCGAAAGTGCGCAGGCTATCTGGAAGTTTTCCAATAATGAGTATTTTTTTACTATTACACTGGAATTTCATCATTTTCTATTGAATAAGTTAAGAGTCAACGTTAATTTTTGAATAGTCAACATTAATTTTTAAACCAGTAGGTGAAATTCGCTCTTTTTTTTAACACTTATAAGGAGAAAATATTCCTTGAAAAAGCTTCCAGATAATCGATGCATTTTTGTGGTTATGTCTGGGGTAAAAATAATCCTTAACCCTTTAACGTATATGTCTATTTATTTTAGTGTGGAAATACGTTTTTTACCCTTCATGCAGATATGAGTATATGTGGATGTTGTGGTTGATTGGTTGATGAATATAGGTATAGGACTTTCCAACGGAGACTTTTTAGATATAGACGAGTCCACTACTGGTCCCAAAACAAGGTTGAAAGGATAGATTTGTTTCATAAATTATTGCAATATACATTATTTGTAATAGAAATAGATAGATTATGACTGATATTCTAAATATATTTTATACAATATTGATCTGCAAGTAAAAGTAGGGATCAATATCATTTAGATATAATAAACGAGTCCATTGGTCCAGAAACAAGGATGAAATTAAAGGATAGATTTGTTACAGAAATTATTAATATATACATTATTTGTAATAAATTATATCATCAATTCGAAATAATATTTAATACAGTGTTTCAATATAACTTTTGTTATTTTACTTTCGACAAACATCTCTATAATTTTATATATATATAAAAATAAAAATTGCTCTTCAAGTACAAGTAGGGATCAATACCATTTAGGGTTAGTTAATTTTGTTGATATAAAATTTGGAAAGTAGTTGTTAAATGTGATTTCTTCTAAAAACCTAGGGGCAGGACCCCTTCTGTGGAGTGAGGAGGCAACCAGGTCATTTTTGAGAAAATTACAAGTTTGGTAAAATCTTACAATACTACAACTCCTTAGAGAATTTTCCAAATTTTACAATTCTACATCTCCTAGACAAAAAAAATCACTTAGGCCAATTTTTTTTGGAATACGTAAGATTTTAACACAAGTGTTATAAATTTAAGCAAAAAAAATTTAAAGTTTATAAACACAAACTTTAATGGGGTAATTAATTACACAGGTCCCGTGTAAGGAACTTAATTAAGATTTTATTCCACAAAATCTTGTAATTAATTTTAGGTTCCTAACACAAAGTTGTTACCACTTACTCATTAAGTTGTTATCATAAGCAAAATATTTGTTATCATCTGGTCAAAAGTTGTTACTGAATTCTCAGTCAATAACAACTAAATAAACAGGCAATAACAACCTTTTAGCCTACGATAACAACATAATGAGCATGTGTAACAACTTTTGAGTTGCCGACAACAACTAAATGAACAGGCGATAACAATTTCGTGGGACCTGAGATTAATTACGCGATTTCATGTGGAACATGAGATTAATTACGCAATTTTGTAGAAGCTCACGATAATTATGCAATTTTCGCAAAATTTAGTTTAATTTCTAATAAAAGCCAATGCTAATAATATAATCCTTTTGTTTATATAAAAAAAATATATAATCCTTTTGCAAATCCGGTAGTTTTCTTCGTACATGAGAAACACATTACGAGCTACATTTAGATTGTTGTGAAGAATATTGGTACTGACAATTCCTCTATAGTAAAATAATATATTTTATCTATGTTATGAAAAAGTATTGAAATTTTATTTATGTTCTTTCAATCATTTACATTTATAAGTAATATAATTATGTTGTCTATAAAGTGATAAACTCAAATAACTTAAGTGAGGAAACTATTCAATCTCTGAATCTGGAAAGGTTGTCCTTTACGATGCGATTATTGTCACCAGATCAGCAACAACCAACAATAGTTCATAAAAAATTTTGTGTCCATTTTGCAACGCAACAAACTAAAATAAATTTATTAATCTTACAGTAATTTTTTAAAAAAATAGGACTGGATGTAGTATAAAAAGGAGGTTTCCTCACCGGAGAGGACAACCCAACAAGCCATTACTATGCCTATCTTCCAGTTAGAAGACTCCTCTGTTATTTCTTTTATAGTTCGAGAGGCTCCATGGTTTATGGATTCTTTCTACAGATTAATTAGTATGGTGAGAGGTATTTATAAGTCTTTCGTTGTTTACTCTGAGAATTGTTTGAAATTCTATATGCTGTATGGCTTTATAATTAGGATTTATCAAACATTTGGCATCATAGCAAGAGGTTTTTAGATCTCCCTCTCTCTTTTTTATGCAAAAGGCACAATAATTACATATTAATGTCTGCAGCCAAAAGCAACAAAATACAGTCTTAAAGGATAATGAAAGAAAGTAAGACCCTCAGCCACCGAAAGAGCCTCTTTCGCCAACCTATCCCCAACTCTATTCTTGCCTTTTCAAACCTAGGTAACAGTAACATCCCAGTCTCCATGGAGAAATCATCAATTTTTGCCAATAATTGATCACAATCACGAACTTCATTCCAACCAGATAGAACTAACTCAACCACTTCCCAGCAGTCAGATTCAACTAGCCTCTTCCATCTTGAATCCCAGTGATTTAACCTTTGCCTAATGCGCCTTGGGGGTTAAAATCAAGATTTAATCCAAGGATTGCAATATAGGTTGCAACCCCAGGTCGTTTCACTTGAGGAGTCTTTTAACCTACATAAACTAGCTAAATGCAATTAAAATAATAAAAGGTATGGGGATTTCGGTTTGAAAATTCATTTACTAAAACTATTGACAAATGCAATTACTTGTTTTTGGTATTTTAGATTAATAAGTGAAAAGTGAAAAGAGTTTGGACTAAGGGTGAATTTATAAAATGGGCTTTGGTAGTGTTACGGTGACTCAAGCGCTTCTTTAAAATGATACGTGAGAATTTAATTTAACAAGTCTAATTGAAAAATCCACAAGCATCCACTAGGGGTCCACCAGCCCTAATTAATGACTAATCTAGCAACCACTTTCAATAGTCATTACTTAGGGTTAGTGTAAAGATCCACTTGGTTTGTCAAATGCCTTGAAACAAATGTAATTTAACTCTCATGAAGTGCAACCACAACATTCATGCATGGAAGAAATTGACTATAACCACTAGCAACCACTAAAATGGCTACAACCAAGAATAGAACCACAAGTAGATAGGAAATTGTATCTCAATCACATTTAAATCAAAGCATACACATAATAGTTCACAAACATAGATAACAACCACATATCTCATGTCTCAAATCCAAATACAAGACCAATACAAAAGAGTAGAAGTCAAATACAAAGGAAATAAGAAGTTGTGAACAAGAAACTCCCCTATTTTGCCAATTTAAGCTAGAGCCACCTTCACACCACCAAAGCTCCAAAAACTTAGCCTCTCATGTCTTCAAATTCATGCCCAAGATAGCCCACAACAGCTGCCTCCATGAATGAAGAAGATTGAAGATGAAATGGGGTGGAAATGGAAGGTGGAAGGATGAAGAACAAGAAAAATAGCAAGATTTGAGGTGGGAGTGAGTGGGAATATAGGGATTTGAGTGAGGATGGAAGAGAATGATGAAAACCCTAGTAGAGGAGTGTGTTTTCGAGCTTGGAGGAGGCTTCTCTCCTGTTTTTCGGGCATGGGCCCCCTTAAAAACCCATCTGGAGCCCTAAAAATCACGACAACAAAATTGCTGTCACGAAGATCTGGCTCCAGCGGGCACTTTTGCTGGCTGCAGCGTGACACACAGAAGGTAAAGGCTGATTTTAGGTCTTCGCTGGCTACATCTAGCAAACTTGCTGGCTGCAGCGTGATGCACAGGAGGTAAGGGCTGATTTTTGAACTTTTACCGGCTTCTTTCTCCGCAACTCACTCTTCGACTCCGCCCACTTCTTCCATGACCTACATTAAATTTTAACTCAAGGTAGTATCAAAATGTCCTTAAAGATTGGTTAAACAATATATCATGCTAAATATTCCCAAATTGCCCTTGATTAGTATAAACTCCAACAAATTGTGCAACAGTCAGAACTCATCCTAATTAGGTGCAATTACCCCAAGAACATGCAATAATCCAATGATTTTAACTATGAAAATCGTATAAAAATATGGTGCAATCACCCAGGCATGCTTGAGACCCCACAGTATGGCCCATAATTCTGCTTGCAAACTACTTCCCACTCCTATATGAAACATGAATCCCTCCAACAAATGTCCTTCATGATTTCTGGCGACACCAGCATAGGCTGAAACAGAACCATCGCTACTGTAAGCTCCATCGACATTGATTTTCTTAACATCCACTAGAGGACAAGACCATTTCAAGCACTCAACAATATTATTATCAATCACTATTCGACAAGCAATGTTCTGTTTCACTAAAACCCGTACTTTAGACAATAAAGCCACACTACCCATAATTGTACCATTAAAGATACCAAAATTACGATTCATCCATAAAATTCTGCACATGAAGGTAAACCATATACACCAAGTAATATCACAAATTAAAAGGCTATCGAATATTCATATCAATACATTTACTAGCCATATCAACAACAACAACAACAACCAAGCCCTATCCCACTAAGTGTCAGCTACATGGATCTCACGACGGCATTGTGCTCTATCAGTAACCAAATCTTTAGATATATTATTTATTAAAAGATCTCACTCTACAACTTCATTGAGTATACGCCTCGGTCTCCCTCTTCCTCTCTTAATCGGACTCCAGACTGTTTGATCTACCCTCCTCACTGGCGCCTCTAATGGCCTTATTTGTACGTAGCCAAACCACCTCAAACGATTTTCTACCATTTTCTCACTGATAGGCGCCACTCCAACTCGTTCGCATATATGATCATTCCGAATCTTCTCCTATCTTGTGTGACCACACATCCATCTCAACATCCTCATTTCAGCTACCCCCATTTTATGTTCATGTTGACCCTTCAAAGCCCAACATTCACTACCATATAATACAGCTGGTCTTATAGAAGTACGATAAAACTTCCCTTTTACCTAATGGGGTACCTTTCTATCACAGAGAATTCCAGTAGCTTTCCTCCACTTATACCACCCAGCTTGAATTCTATGATTGACATCGTCATCAATCTCACCATCTTGTCTTATAATTGATCCCAAATACCTAAATTTTGTCACTTGAGGGATTGTTTGCTCTCCCAGTTTAACCTCCAAATTACCTCTAAGTTGTCTATTAGTAAAATTGCAATGCATATATTCTTTCTTACTCATACTTAAACGGAAACCCTTCGACTCCAATGTGTTTCTCTATATCTTTAATTTATCATTAATCTCCTCTTTTGATTCGGCCAGAAGGACTATATCATAGCAAAAAGCATGCACTTAGGGAACTCTTCTTCTATAGGCTCAGTTAGAGCATCTACTACTAAGTTAAACAAATATGAGCTTAAAGCTGATCCCTGATGTAGGCCAATTCTTATAGGGAAGTCTTTTGTCTCACCTCCCAGCGTTCTAACCTTAGTCAAAACCCCATCATACATATCCTGTATAACTTTAATATAAGAAACACATACTCCTTTTTTTCCAAGGCTTTCCAAAGTAAAATCTCTCGACACGCGATCATACGCCTTTTCTAAGTCAATAAAAACCATATGTAAGTCTCTTTTTCTACTTCAATACTTTTCCATTATCCCCCTTAGTAGATATATCGCCTCTATTGTGGATCTCCCTGGCATGAACCCAAACCGTCTCTCTGAAATACTAGTTTCTAGTCTTAACCTATGCTTAATCACCTTTTCCCATAGTTTCATTGTATGACTCACAAGTTTAATTCCCCTATAATTTGCACAATTTTGTATATCGCCTTTGTTTTAATAAATCGGAACTAAAGTACTTTTTCTACAATCATCAGGCATCTTCTTGGACTATAAAATCTCGTTAAACAATTCAGATAACCATTGTAACAGGTAGGAATGCACAAGAGGGGGGTGAATTGTGCTTTTAAAATCTATCTTTGAGAAACAACTCAGTTTATACTGGTTCAGCCCAAACTTGGCCTACGTCCAGTTCTCCAACCTGCAGTTGGGTTCCACTAATTCCTTAAGATTAAATCAGGCTCTTGACAGCCTTTACAATTGACAGCAAGAACTCCCCTCTTTACTGGTCACTTCCCCTTACACTTTGTAAGTTTACACCCTACTCTTAAGAGTAATTCTCACTTTGATAATGAATACAGAGTAATTGTTCACTCAATTGAACAGATTTTGTTACACACTTAAGAATATGAGAACAGTAAGTGTTGAGAGTATTGAATGCAGTAGATACAGATATTCAATGTGGCAATCAATTCTTACAACTAACTTCTACCCAATTGCATTTATAGTTTCTTCTAGAAATATATCCGTTGACAATATGGCTGTTGAACACGTCAAGAGGGTTGAGTGATCTGGTGGAGTATGGGAGATGTATTATGCTATGCATTTACTCCATTGTACTTGATTTTGCTTTAGCTCATCTCTCTTCATCTATCGCTGAAGGGGTAGGTGAGTTCCAACGGCTCTTTTGATCAGATTGTGTCCTAACGTAAACTTCCTTAAGTAGGTCTGAACAACTCTGTACTTGGAAAGCTAAAAATAGGCTTGTCAATTATTTTGAATATTTCTTATCGCCACTCAGAATACAACCTTTAATCGATCACAGGACTTGGTGTCTGATCGATTACATATCGATTACACATATATTATAGCCTGCATCACTGAACATCAGATTAGAAATCATGCGCCTAATCGATTACAGGAGAAGCTTGATTGATTAGGTAGGTTTAATCGATTACAAACAGATTACATTCATATTACATGATTTCTCTAATCGATTACTAAATTTCCTATAATCGATTAATGTTCTCTAATCGATTAGGCTTAGAGTATGTTCTGATCGATTAACGCTCTCTAATCGATTGGGCAATTTTCTCTTAATCGATTACTGGACTCTGATCGATTAGGCTAGTATATCTTAATCGATTAGACGACTCTAATCGAATGGGCTAACTTTCTCTCATCGATTACAGGGGCCTCTAATCGATTGGGCGCTATCTGATTTATCTCTAATCGATTAAACTTAAGTTCTTTGACTTGTAATCTATCACTGATCGATTGGGCAAGACTTAGGATTTTCTACCAGATTATTACTAAGATATTTCTGATCTTATCATAGCCCTTCCTTATGCCTAAGTTATGTTTAATTATCATCAAAACTTATTATTCTAACATTCTCCCCCTTTTTGATGATGACAAAACAATGGATTTAGCAAAAATAAACAGTCCGAAAATGACAGAAATAGAGAACTGATAACATACATATTATAAACTATAAGTCAAGTAATACAAAAGACGTGATGGATCAGACATATAATGAAACGAACTAGAAAGCAAATAAACATGCAGATTGTGTATGATGCATGTGAGGATAGTTGAGGTGTGATGGAAGATTTCTGGATCAGTCAGAATCAGTGTCATCCTTCCAATTTGATGTGTCCAAGTCATAGTCCCCAGATTCACTACTAATTCTTCCAGAGTCAGTTGAGGGATCTTCAAGTAACTCAGACTGAATTTCAGCCTCCTTTTTCTTAGCAGGTGCTTTCTTCTTTTTGGAGACAGCTTTCTTCTTAGGAGGAGATGGAGGAGGAAGATATGAAAGGATTTTCTCTAGACGAGTCTGCTGTTTTGGTTTCTTCTTTGGAGGAAGCATAGAGGATTTTCCTTTAGGAGCACCCTTCCTTTTTGCAGGAGTCTTAGGAGCAGACTTAGGTTCCTCAATTACAATGCCTTTTGTTGCCCTGGTACTCCTCCTTGTTACTGTTTTGACAGCTGGCTTAGGAGCAGTTTTCTTAATTCTTTTCCCTTTGTCAACAGATTGAACTTCTTGCCCCTCTTCTTCCTTATCAGATTTCAAAAATTCTGATGTAGTCTGAATAGGATCCACTACTTTCTTCTGATCAGACTTCTTAAACTTTACTTGCTTCTGGACACCCCAACTAGGAAATACAGGATGAGGCACTTGAAGTTTCTGTTCTGATTCTGCCAACTCAGCCTTTGCTGCATCTCTGTCTTCTCTTTCTTTTTGACTCTTAGCCAAAGTCTGGCCTAATTCTTCTACTTGCTAATGCATCACTTCTGCTTGATGAAGATAGTGAGGCAACAAGTCAACAGCAACAGGTTTGGGCTCCCCTTCATACAGAACCATAGCCATCTCTAAGTTTTCCTCCAGAACATTTTCAGCATTTTCTGGGGGAACATTGGTGGTGGCCTCAACTTCAGAATCTGAGGCTTCTTCTATCACAACTTCATCTTCAGCCATGCTTAGCTTGATGGCTTCTGCAAGCTCATGAATTTCCTCAAGTGTCTGGCTTATGGTGGCTTCCTCAGAAATTTGGGGCTTCTGAGGGGTTTCAGAGGCAATGGAAAAGCCCTAGCCAGGGCGACCAACCCTCTCGAGGAAGACGAAGCGACTCCTGTCCAAGATTAATCTGCTGATTTTAGTTTCGGTTCAGGGGTACTATTCGTCCAGGGTTTGGTGGGTTAAATCATTTCTCTCCAACAAATGATGACAAAAAGTGGAGAAATGGTTCAAGCAAAGTCCATTATTAGGGAGATAGAGTCAAAAGCCTACTTCCTGAAACCTCCCTTATTTGCATCATGCATTAATAGATAGATTATGTTTTAAGCGTTTCCTTATGCAAGATGTATTATGTTCTGAATATACCTATATCAGATGTTATGTACAAGCTTTATTGTTATTCAAGTTCTGATATTCAAGCTTTGATATATGCTTATGCTGATATAAATGATTATATTCTGAATTTGATTTTGTATATATTTACTTATGTTTTGTCATCATCAAAAAGGGGGAGAATGTTAGAAATCTTAAGTTTTGATGAAGACTAACCCTGAGAAAACATAAGTGTAAATTACCTCTGAATTGAACGTGTAAAATCTGCTAGGTAACAGATCACCATTGCAAGAAATGAAAAATGATAACTTAGCAAGATCGATAAAGAAAGAATCGATAGCTAGAAGCTCATTGATAACTCAGCTAGTAGAAAAATAAACCAAGTCCTTGAGCAAAAGAAATTATCTAGCGATAATAGGTTATGCTATCGATAGCAAAAGGGCTTCAGATAATAAATCATTCAGATAGCTAATGCCTCAGTGCAAATGAGTCAAATGAGCTAACATGGTTCTAGCGCTATCGTGCTTGTCTAAAGATAATAGGATACCTGGAAATATCTCTGAATGCTTAGATAATAGTATCCATAAAGATAATAGCGATAATGGATTAGCAATCGATAGAAAATTCTATGCTGATATAATGCTTTCTGATCCAAGAGAATATGCTATCGATTATACATCTTCTTATCGATATGAAAAGCTCTGATATACCTTATATAGTCTTTATCTCATTGAGCTAATGGATTAAGCTTGCGATAGCGTCTTCTGTGCAATATATGATTATTTGGTTAGCTAACAGCTTAAGTACAGAATTCACTCTATGAGATTAGCGATAGCAGACCAAGCTAGCGCTAATGAAAAAGCTGCCAGAAAGTACAACTTGTACGGATGCACAGAACGCTGAGTCTATCTCTCTCCTAGCTCACCCTACGCAAGAAGTAGTTGAAGCTAGAGCAGAGAGTTAAGCCCGATGAAGAAGCTGCATTAAATGCCAACGGCTTTGAGCTCCCAACGACTAAATTCAAACGGCATCTTGAAGATTGAATGTTAGGGCCAAATCTGAGAAGAGATATAAATACAGAACTTGAGCATTTATGAAGAAGATGACGAAAAACGAGAATATTTACAAGTTCATTCATTGCTCTCTGTTTTTTGTATTTATTGTTTAGAAACTTTATCTGTACTTAAGTGTTTATCAAAATCCGTTCATTAAGTGAACACATTTATTGAAATCCTCTACTGTTTTGAGGTTGTTCTGAAAGCTTGGTGCTTTAGAACAGGGATATTGCCTTACAGGTAGTAAGGGGGAGTGTTTAGAGAGATTCTAAAACTCTGTAAAGGTTGACAGGTGAACCTGTGTTCGTAAAACATGTGGTTAGTGGAACCCAACTGAGTGTTGGAGAACTGAACGTAGGCAGTGTTGGCCGAACCAGTATAAAGGCTGTGTTATTTTAATTATTCCTAGATCTTTTAAATAGCACAATTCACCCCCCCTCTTGTGCGATTGCCACTTTCAGAAAGAAACATAGTCCAAGTGAACCTAGAATAGTCATCCACAATCACAAGAGTGTACAGACTTCCTCCTAGACTCTTCACTCTTGGTGGACCAACCAAATCCATATGAATTAGTTCCAGGGGTCTAGTAGTGGTAACTTCCCTCTTAGGTTTAAAGGAGGACTTTGTTTGTTTCCCCTTTTGACATGCTTCACACACCAGATCAGATTTTACTTTCATATTTGGTATCCCAATAACCAAATCCTTTTTGATTAATTTCTCTAGTTGAGACATATTAACATGAGCTAATCTTTTATGCCATAACCAGCAGTTATCAGAATTGCTTATAAAGCATTTTTCAGAAAGATGCTGATTTAAATCGACTACATACAGATTTCCATTCCTGTTAGCTTTCAGTCTATAATTTATATTCGATTTGTCTATAGCTAATTCCTTTTTATCTACTATGAGGCATTTATTTGAATCAAAAATTACCCAATTACCTCTGTCAGTACTTTGACTGACACTTAGCAAGTTGTGGCAGAGACCTTCCATAAGATAGATATCTTTGACTGGACCAATGTCTCCTTTCCCAGCAATTTTGCCAGACTGATTTCCTCGAAAGCTAACTTTGGCACCATCCTTTAAAATCAGGTTGTCCAGTTTCTCTTTGTCTCCTGTCATGTGTCTTGAGCATCCACTGTCTATATACCATTTAGCATTGTCTGATGCTGTGAGACATACCTCCATAGACTAAACAGATTTAGGTACCCAGATTTTCTTGGGTCCTTTGGGATTAGTTTGCTGCCTTTGATCTAAGTGGATCTTAGGCTCATGTGTTCCTTTAGGGACCCACTTGTATGATTTTGATAATCCATGTTTCTTAGGATAACATGTTGATTCAGAATGGCCTTTTCTATTACAGTAATTGCAGAAAGAGAAAGGTGATGAATAATCTGAAGCTTTTCTGAAAAACTTCCAGTATGATTTTTCCTTTGGCACAGATTTATTTACTTTCAAATTTTTGGGAGTTGAATCATATCCTATCCCAGTTTTATCTCTATATGCCTTTTGATTCATTAGCATAATATCAAGTATTTCTATGCTCTTGGTGAACTTCTTTAAAAGTTCAGAAATTTTCTCATTTTCTTCCAGAAGTGTTTCACAATTCTTGCAATCAAAATTCTCTTGAAAAGCTTTTTCTGAAATTTGTTTACATTTTTCACAATCAAGTTTTTCAGCTTTCTTTTCAAGTTCTTTGTTTTTCTTTCTCAAAATAGATACTTCTTTTGCTAGCTTTTCAAATTCAATATGTATATCATCATAAGCATCTTGAAGTTCTTGATAGGATGGGTTAGTAGAATATACCTCACTATCGGATGATTCCTCTCGAGCCACCAGGCAGAGGTTGGCTACTTCCTCAACATCACTAGTCTCTTCATCCGAACTGTCTCCCCATATAGACGAAACATAGGCTTTCTTTCTACCTTAGAACTTCTCCTTCTTTTTCTCTTTCTGTTTAAATCTTTGAAGACTTGGACATTCAGCTTTGAAGTGTCCAGGCTTCTTACATTCATAGCATACAGGAGCATTTTTCTGGGATTCCTTTCTGATGTTGCTTGGGCCACCTCTCTGGTATCTCCTTCCATTTCTGAAGAACTTTCTAAATTTTCTGACCATAAAGGCCATCTCATCATCATCCAGTTCCTCCTCATCTTCCTCATCCTCATCATCTTTTGTGGAGGCTGTTAGTGCAAGATTCTTTTTCTTTTTATCTCCATAGAGTTCTCTTTGCACTTTAATGGTCAATTCATACTCAGCCAGGCTTCCAAATAATGAAGTGATGGAGCTCATGGATTCTTCTCTCATTTCTTGGATTGCAGTAGCTTTCATCTGCCATTCAGGAGTCAGAATCTTTAAGATTTTGGAGACTTGTTCTGCCTCTGAGATCCTTCTTGGGTCTACAAAGGGGAGTTCTTCTTACACTTTAACTCTTCCTACTCTTGTTCCCTCTGTTTTGGAACCACCCATTTTGGAATTAAAGCCTTTGCCAAGCAATTTAAAATATGCTTTTCTTGCCCCAAATGACAAATTGCCGGTTATTATTTCTAATACCTTGAGTGCAATTGAGGAGGTCAAATTGCTTGATGTTTTGAAAAAGTATAGCAAGGCTTTAGGTTGGACATTGGCTGATATTCCGGGTATGAACCCCACTATTTGCACCCATCGGATTTTACTTAAAGAGGATTCTAGGCCTCTTAGGCAACCTCAAAGGCGGCTTAACCCCCTCATTTTGGATGTGGTAAAAAAGGAGGTCACAAAACTCCTAAGTACCGGCATCATATATCCGATCTCAGATAGTGAGTGGGTTTCCCCAGTCCAAGTGGTGCCTAAGAAGTCCGGAATCACTGTTTTGAAAAATGAAAACAATGAACTTATTCCAACAAGGGTGCAAAATAGTTGGCGTGTGTGTATTGACTATAGGAAGTTGAATGATGCCACTCAGAAAGACCACTTCCTGCTTCCATTTATTGATCAAATGTTGGAACGGCTTGCGGGAAGAAGCCATTACTGTTCTCTAGATGGTTATTCGGGGTACTTTCAAATTCCTATAGCACCCGAGGACCAGGAAAAGACCACTTTCACGTGTCCATTCGGTACTTTTGCCTATAGGCGCATGCCCTATGGTTTATGCAATGCGCCGGGCACCTTCCAACGTTGCATGATGAGCATCTTCTCTGATATGCTTGATGATTGCCTGGAAATTTTCATGGATGACTTTACTGTTTTTGGTGATTCGTTTGATGTTTGCTTGCATAGTTTGGAGAGAGTTCTAGCTAGGTGTGTCGAGAAGGGTTTAGTGCTTAATTATGAAAAATGTCATTTTATGGTCACACATGGCATAGTTCTTGGCCACCTAGTCTCTAGCCGAGGCATTGAGGTCGATAAAACCAAAACCGAGGTGATTGCGTCCTTGCCTTATCCCACTTGTATCAAAGAGCTTCGCTCTTTCTTGGGACATGTAGGCTTTTACCGACGTTTCATCAAGGGTTTTTCCCAAATTGCATTGCCTCTTTCTCATTTACTGCAAAAAGATGTCGAATTTGTTTTTGATGATGAGTGTAAAATGGCTTTTGAAACATTGAAGAAAACTCTTTTGGAGCCTCCTATTCTTCTTGCTCCTGATTGGTCATTGCCCTTCGAACTAGCATGTGATGCTTCCAACTATGCGGTTGGCGCCATGCTAGGTCAAAGGAGTAACAAGACACCACATGTCATAGCTTATGCATCTAAGACTTTGGACTGTGCTTAAAGGAACTATACCACCACTGAAAAAGAACTTTTTGCCATAGTTTTTGCATTAGACAAATTTAGACAATACTTGCTCCATTCTGTGGTTGTCATTTATACTGACCATGCAGCCATAAAGTTTTAATTCACAAAGCCACACTCCAAGCCGAGACTTCTTCGGTGGACAATTTTGCTTCAAGAGTTTAATCTGCAAATCAAGGATCGCACCGTCAATGCCAATTTGGTAGCCAACCACTTGAGTAGACTCCCAGAAAATACTAGGGGAGTAGATCTTTCTGACTTAACTTGTGATAATTTTCCGGATTCCTCTTTGTGTGCAATTGGTGTTGAGGTGCCTTGGTATGCTTGTTTAGTCAATTATCTTGTTTGTGCCCTCACCCCGGATGACATGTCTCCTTTCCAGGTGCAAAAGTTAAAGAGAGAAGCCCAACTCTACGTTTGGGATGAACCACACCTATGGAGGCTATGCAATGATCAAGTAATCCGAAGATGCATACCGGAATCCGAGTCCCTAGACATCCTCTCTGCTTGCCACTCGATGGTTTGTGCTGGCCACTATAGTTCTAGGAAAACTGCTAGGAGGGTCTTAGACGCTAGTTTTTATTAGCCTACACTTTTCAAAGATGCCTATGCCTTTTGTAAATCGTGTGGTAAGTGCCAAAAATTTGGGGGGAGTGTGACAAAA
Source organism: Mimosa bimucronata (assembly GCA_037074515.1). Classification (NCBI taxonomy): domain Eukaryota; kingdom Viridiplantae; phylum Streptophyta; class Magnoliopsida; order Fabales; family Fabaceae; genus Mimosa; species Mimosa bimucronata. Next base: position 34,845,552 of record CM073440.1, on the reverse strand, counting down.
AGACATGAGATGCCCCAACGACCCATCCTAGTTTGTGAGATTTTTGATATTTGGGGAATAGACTTTATGGGACCTTTCCCACCTTCTTCTGGCTTCACTTATATCCTACTTGCAGTAGACTATGTCTCTAGGTGGGTAGAAGCTATCCCGACCCGAAAAGACGATGCACCTACTGTCTCCAAGTTTCTCAAGTCAAATATCTTTAGTAGATTTGGAGTACCAAGAGGTCTCATAAGTGATCGAGGAACCCATTTTTGCAACAAGCTTCTTGATAACTTGCTTGCTAAGTATGGGGTGTCCCACAGAGTGTCTAGCCCCTATCATCCCCAAACAAATGGCCAAGCAGAGGTGTCTAACAGGGATATAAAACACATTCTTGAGAAAATTGTTAAGCCATCTAGAAAAGATTGGAGTGATCGGCTTGAGGATGCATTGTGGGCATATCAGACTGCATTCAAGACACCCTTAGGCATGTCTCTATACCAGTTAGTTTTTGGTAAAGCTTGTCATTTGCCGGTTGAATTGGAGCACAAGTCCTATTGGGCCGTGAAACTATGCAATATGGAGTTGGATGCCGCCGGAAATGAAAGATGCCTTCAATTGCAAGAGCTTGATGAACTGCGCCTTCAGGCATATGAAAACTCAAGGCTTTACAAGGAAAAGACCAAGTTGATCCATGATGGCAAGATCTTTAACCGCAGCTTCAAAGTTGGTGACCAAGTCCTTATGTACCAAGCCCGCTTCCGCCATGGTCATGGGAAGCTCACATCAAATTGGTTCGGGCCGTACAAAGTAACAAAGGTCAACAAGTATGGGATGGTGGAGCTCATTGAAGAGGAGACCGGGAAAGAATTTGTGTCAAATGGGCATCTCCTCAAGCTCTACCATGGACCGGTTGCAAAGCCTCCTTAAGGCCAGGTTGCTTCTTCTCCTTATCTTGTTTATTTCTATGCATTCTGAACTGGCTGGTTGATATTTTACTGTCATTGCATTGAACAAGTGTGGGGGAGGGAGCATCCTAGTAGAAAGTTGAAAATTATGCCTTTTTCATTCAATAAAATACCCTATGCCATTGAGGACAATGTCACTTTCAAGTGTGGGGGAGGGGACTAGGTAGTCTTATTAGTCTTGTTGCTTGATCTATTGGTTTTATCATGTTTATGCCACATTAGAGATAATTTTTAAAATTTTGTGTCAAACTTTTCAAAACCAAGGTAGATTGTGCTCCTTAGTTTTTCATTGTGATAAAGGGTCGCATTCATTACAATGGAGGACTTAGTTGCATTTTTCTACCCATTTTAAAATTTGTTTGTGAAAACCTAGTGTGGCAACTATTTTTGAAAACCATGGAGCAAGAGTGAACCTTACCTTTTGATCAATGAACTTCATAAGCAATGGGAAGAATTCAAAGAACTATGCATTTTAGCCTTTCAATTTTCAAGAGCTAGTGATGAGTTATTTTCAAGCATATGCATTGTGTTAATTGGCCCTGCAATTGGATTTTAATTGGCAATAGAGGTTAACCTTGTTGTGAGATTTTTGGGCCTATTTTCATTCCAAGAGTGTATACTTGCTTGATCGTTCAATTTCTAGAACTTGTCTTTACTCTTTGTCAAAGCTATAATTGCATTCATGCATGAAGATGATTTAGGCATTCATTTCAACACCCCATCTTCCCAATCACAAACCCACAACATTTCACTTTCCATTGTTCACCCATTTTGAGCTATTCCTTGGTTGTAATGCATTAATGTGAATGTTGTGATGAGGCATTAAATCTGAACCACTTTTGTTTGTTGTTAATGCCATTTATGTGTTGAAAGAAAAAAAAGAGAATAGAAAAGTGTGCATAAAAATAAAGAAAAAAAGAAGAAGAAAAAGAAGGTTTGAAGAATAAGGCATTTCTTGGTGTGGCATCATTATTATTGAAATTATGCTCTCATGTGCTATGTTCTTAAATTGTGACTTTGAATTGCATTGCAACCTTTCCTTTTCCATAACATGCAATCCATCTCGCCTTTTCCTTCATTTCAACCATACAAGTCCTTTTGATTCATACGTGATTGTATGCATGTGTGGAGATGTTAGGGTAGTTACAAGCTTATGGAAAATTATTGTTTGAGCAGGTTAAGTGTGAAAAGATCCCACATGAGGTGAGTAGAGGGAAACACTATTATCTTGAGAGTCCTTTTTGCCGTTGCTTATCCAATTGCTTTGCCAATTCTCCCTTTGCATATTCTTGATCATGATTCATGCTAGCTTGAGATTATTGATTGGTTAAAACCATTCTTCTTTGCATTGTACCCTTTGTCCAGGAGTACAAAGGTCTAAATGTGGGGGAAATATTTGCACCGTATTTTTATACACTTTTCATTGATAAAATCATTAGATTATTGCATGTTCTTGGGGTAATTGCACTTAATTAGGTTCATTTCTGACTTTTGCACACTTTGTTGGAGTTTGTTCTAGTCAAGGGCAATTTGGGCATAATTAGTATGATTTGTTGTCTAACCCATTTTCAAGAACAATTGATGCTACCTCTGGCTTGGTTTTATGTGTAGGTCATTGAAGAAAAATACCCAAATTAAGGAGCCAAGTTGCAGCGAAGAATTCTGGACGGAGCAGAAGGAGAAAATGGAAAAAGAGGCAGAATCATCTGCCCCTCACCGCGGTGAGGTGACAGCGAACTCATTGGCCAAAAGCTCCAGAATAGATGCCTGCTCGCCGTGGCTTTCGCCGCGGAAAGCCACACGGCGAACGAGCCTAAATTCAACCAGAACCAACATGAGCTCGCCGTGGCGAGCTGACGGTGAAGTCCCCAGAATCTGCAAAAATCTGACACGAATTCTAGGGTTCCTAGGGGGTTATAAATAGTTCCTAACACCCGTAAACCATTTTTCTAAGCTTCCTCTGTCCGAAAACCAGCCCTCTCTTAGGGTTCCTCTTGTTCTTCTTCATTCCTCACTCAATTCCTCTCATCCCCACTCATTTCCACCTCCATTGTTGTTGATTTTCTTGTTCTTTCTCCTTCCACCTTCCATTTCCACCCCTCATTTCCTTCTATCTTATTCATTCATGGAGGCTATCATCATGGGTCCTCTTGGGCACGAGTTTGAAGATATGAGAGGTTAAGTTCTTGGTGCTTTGGTGGTGTGAAGGTGGCTCTAGCTTCATGGACCAACATAGGGGAGTTTCTAGTTTATAATTTCTTATTTCCTTTGTATTTGGCTTCTACTCTTTTGTATTGGTCTTGTATTTGGATTTAAGACTTGGGATATGTGATTGCTATCCATGTTTGTGAACTATATTATGTATGCTTTGAATTTAATGTGATTGAGATATAATTTCCTATCTACTTGTGGTTGTATTCTTGGTTGTAGCCATTTTAGTGGTTGCTAGTAGTTATAGTCAATTTCTTCCATGCATGAATGTTGTGGTTGCACTTCATGAGAGTTAAATTGCATTTGTTTCAAGGCATTTCACAAACCAAGTGGATCTTAACACTAACCCTAAGTAATGGCTGTGAAAGTGGTTGCTAGATTAGTCATTAATTAGGGCTAGTGGACCCCTAGTGGTTGCTTGGGGATTTTTCAATTAGACTTGGTAAATTAAACTCCCACTTATCATTTTGAAAGAAGCGTTTGAGTCACCGAAACACTACCAAAGCCCATTTTATAAAATCACCCCTAATCCAAACTCTTTTCACTTTTCACTTATTAATCTAAAACACCAAAAACAAGTAACTGCTTTTGTTAATAGCTTTAGTAAATGAATCTCCAAACCAAAACCCCCATACCTTTTTATTGTTTTAATTGCATTTAGTTAGCTTAGGTTGTTTAGAAGGACTCCTCAAGTGAAACGATCCGGGATTGTGCCACTTTACACAATCCTTGGTAATTATTGTGATTTTAACCCCAAGGCGTAAGGAAAAGGTTAAATCACTAGTCAAGATGGTATTTCTTTTGAACACCTCGGGAAAACAATTACATTCCCCTTTACACTATAAATTGTTTTATAAAGGTTGCACAAACAAACAGTTTAGTAGTTTCTAAACCAAAAATTTGTATTTTCCAAACTAAAATCAGATTTCTTGGGCATTGGATCTACCAAGGGTCTATCATCCCAATAGATAGAGCAATTCAATTTGTCGACAAATTTCCTAATCAAATCCTTGAGAAAAGTCAACTTCAAAGATTTTTATGGTGTTTAAATTATGTCGTTGATTTCATTCCTCATCTAAGAAACTTTCTTAAATCGCTCCATCAACATCTCAAACAAAACCCAATTTTAAAATTGTTGTCTTAACCTTCTAGATCCTTCTGTTTGTAAAATTGTTGAAACCGATGCCTCTAATATTGGTTATGGCACTACTACAAAAATCCCTTTCCATGTCACTAATTAAAGTCAGTAAAATAAAAAATGACATAGAAAAAAATGCAGTGGCATTTTTGTAAATAAGTTGGAGGTTGAGGGAGAAACAACGTCACATATATACAATATATGTGACGTTGAAAGAAACAACGTCACACATAATTATGTGTGACGTTGTTTCTCAATGAAACCACGTCACACATACTTTAAGTGTGACGTGGTTTCTTATCCACTCACACATACCCCCACCAAAAACTCTGATTTGCGCCCTCAGCTCCCCCCAAAATAGATCCCTAAGCTCTCTCAAAACCCCTCACTCTCTTCGTGCTCTCTCTCGTTCTCTCTACCCTCAGCTCCACCGGCAACGTTTCACGACAGAGGAAGGCTCAGCTGACGCATGCAGGATCAGATTTGAACTCAGGTGACTCTCATCTTCCATTTTATAACCATTCTTTCTATTCATTGTCATTCCCTTCCCCTTCGTTCTTTGATCATCTTCTTCCTCTGTGTGTAGTAGCGATTCGTGGATGAAAGAGAGAGAAGGGGGGAGTGGAACTGCTGAGCCTTGTCTTTGATCCTCTTCTTCCCCTGTTTGTTCTTTGATTCTCGCTGTCGCCGTTACCGGAGGATGTAGCCGAAGTACAGCAAGCTTGGATTCGTAATTTGTGGTGAGCTTTCTCTTCCCTTTTTCCCTTCTTCTCTAATCGTGTTGTGCTCTGAAATTTGGGCATCCGAATAGGATATGATTCTTGAGGATTTTTGCTGAAATTTTGAACTCCTATTTTCTGTTTCTGTACCTGAACGAAAATGTTGAATTGTTGCTCTGGTAAGATGTGTTCAAGAGAAATTATGCTGTCTAATTTTCCTTTTAATGTCATGTTTGTGATGAAACTTAGTAGGTAGATGCTGACTTAATTGAGGATAGAATGATTGAATTGTTGAGGATCGATTTGAAGTTGGTTTGTATGGTTACAGGTTATAATTGGAGGTTAATCAAGATTTAGAAAAAAAATTTGGGAGGGATTAGTGGGCTATTTTCTATGATTCCTTGTTTAGGGTGACTTAGAATATGAAATGGAGTAAATGAAGGAAACTAATTTAGTCCTTATTTTGAAGGTGAATATAATTGGAATTGGAGAGGAATTGGAGAGGAATCGTTTCTGGTTTGGGTGATTTTAGAATTTTTAAACCAGTAAAATCAAAGCTTAGACTTCATTTCTCGTTCTAATTTGGTTGAGTTTTTCTCAAATTCTTCCTCCAGCCACTGTTCACTGACGCTATTCTTGGCAAATTTTTGGGCAAGGATCGAACAAAACTTCAATTAAATGTGTTTAGGAGTAAGCTAAGTGCATATGGTGTCTTGCATTTGTGGTTTTGGAAGTTTAAAAATTTTTGGGGAAAATTTCTTCTTCCCCTGTTTTCATGTTCGACGGCAAAGCAAGGGGAAAAATAATTGATGATTCAATGGGTGTCTTGCATGTGTGGTTTTGGCCTGATGATTCAATGGGTCTGTAATGGAAGACTAATGAAACATATAATTGTTGTTGCATGTTGGATTGTGGGTTTTCTAGAATTCTGGTGTTTGTCTCTGCATTGTGTTAATTTTCCTGGTTTCTAGAAATGGGCCTTGTATGTTGTGGTATTCTTATTTGTTTTGAGGTGGTTGGCACAGAAGGATAAATAATAAGAGTACAACTATACCCATTTTACTCATTTAGTCTTAATTAAAACAAGTATCATGAAGGATTACCCATTTTGAACCTAGTGGATGATAGTAACTGTTGTGGATATTGGATTTTGCCATACATTACTATAATTTTTGGAAATATCCTAACTACAAGTCCAATGCTTATTTTTCCATAACATGGTGATATCTTGAAATTCAACATATTTGAACACCAAAGTTGGTTCTCCATGTCATCTTCTTTGTTTTGAACATGTGAGAGTAATTAGAAATTTTTAATCTTGTTTTGAAATGTTATTAGAGGAATGTAATGTCCGATGTACAACAATTTATGAATTGTTGATTGGTTTCCCCTTTTCCTTTCTTTGAAATAAAATGAAACACAGCAAGTAATTAAATGTGTTTTATGTTCTTGTGTCATTTCCTTTTTTCTTGCTCGGGCTTCTATTCATGTAAAACCATATGGGCTTTTTTCACTGATTAAAGTTGATATTATATAGGAGATAACTTCTTAAAGATTGCTAGTGCTACCTCCACAATTGGGGCTCTTTGTGCAAAATCTTTTGACGTCGCAGGCGCCGCCACTCCTCTGATTCATATTCCTCCTCTTACATACTTCGATTGAATTTGGTACAATTTCACCTCTTGTTTCGTAAGGTCTAGTCTTAGTTAAATGGATTTTGCGTTTGCTGATAGGTCTGTTGGGATATTTGTCTTTAATGCTCATAATGTTGCTGCTGCTTTGTTATTTACAATGGATTTTGTGTGTTTGCTGTCATTGAATTAGTAATGGTATGATTTTGTATTTACTGAACTGAAATTGGATTGTAAATGTAATTTTGGATGTCAAATTTACAAGAGGAAGCTCTGCCAATTTTTTAAAACAATTTGCATGAAGTGAAGTTAAGTGCATAGCATGCCAATTTCTTCATAATATAGTGAGATAAACTTGACTAGCTTGTTAGAAATGGCATAGGTTTAATAGAATGGATCATAGTTGGATGCATGCATTGAGAACCACTAAAGAGTATCAGATGGGTGTGGAAGAATTTATTGAATTTGCCAAAAGAAACGTGCCTAGTAAGAATGGCATGTATCTTTGCCCTTGTGTGAATTGTGCAAATGCTTATCGTAAAAGCGTTGATGATATAAGGAATCACCTTCTTTATGATGGGATCAATCTCCGTTATAAAAAGTGGCTTTGGCATGGGGAATTGGGAAGTACCGTACATGCATGCCCGTCACAAAATGTAGAAGCAGCTGTGGATGATGTTTGTGATGATGGAATGGACGACATGATCAATGACATTGGGGCATAGTCGTTTTCTGTGGTACATGAGTATGACAAGTTGCGGAGTGCTGCAGAGACATCGTTGTTCCCAGGGTGTACTAAGTATACTCGGTTGATCGGCGTCCTGAAATTGTTGAAAATAAAGATAGAAAATGGGTGGGAGGACTCAGGTTTATCACAGATGCTTGAAGCTTTGAGTGATATGTTCCCAGTAGGCAATGTGCTTCCAAAGCGTATGTACGAGGCTATAAAAGTTCTAAGCAAGATGGGCATGGACTATAAGAAGATACACGCTTGCCCTAATGATTGCGTGTTATACAGGAAAGAGTATGAAGGCCTAAAAGAGTGTCCAAAATGTAATACTCTAAGGTACAAGCCGAGGAAGGATGCCGTTGGTGATGATGATGGATCAAAGAAAGGGGTACCTTTGAAGGTAATGTGGTACCTTCCAATTGTGCCATGGTTTAAACCCTTGTTTGCAAATGAGGCAGAAGCAAAGAAACTGAGATGGCATTATGATGAGAAAATCTCTGATGGAAGATATCTCCGGCACCCTGCTAATTCTCCTCAATGAAAGAAGATAGATTCCATGTTTCCTGAATTTGGTGGTGAGCTGAGGAACCTTCGTCTCGGACTATGTACGGATGGTTTCAACCCTTTCGGGAGTCTCAGTAGCACACATAGTGCTTGGCCTGTTTTGTTGGTCATTTACAACCTGTCGCCTTGGTTGTGCATGAAGCGCAAGTATGTGATGATGTCAATGATGATTTCGTGGCCAAAACAGCTTGGTAATGATATCGATGTCTACCTGGCACCTTTGATTGAGTACTTGAAGATGTTGTGGGAGGAAGGCGTAGATGTGTTTGATGCGTACAGGCAGGAGACATTCAAGTTGCGAGCTATGTTGTTTACCACAATAAATGACTTCCCTGCATATGGCAATCTTTCTGGTTACAGTGTGAAGGGTTATTTGGCATGCGCTATATGTGAGTCTGACACACACTGCCACAATCTCAAACACGGAAGAAAAATCGTCTACCTCGGTCACAGGAGGTTTCTTGATCGGTTCCATCCTTACCATAGACTAAACATGTGTTTTAATGGCTCATCTAAGTACCAATCTGCTCCGACCCCCTTAACCGGGGAGGAAGTTTACCGCCCAGTTGAGAATGTCAGTATGGTATTCGGTAAGAAACAGAATACAAAGACCGGTTTTGAGAAGATCATTTGGAAGAAGAGGTCAATCTTCTTTGATCTACCTTATTGGCGATATCTCGATGTGAGGCACAGTATTGATGTGATGCATGTGGAGAAAAATGTTGGTGATAATCTTGTTTGGACACTGTTGCACATACATGGGAAGACAAAGGACAGACTCAATGCTCGATTAGACTTTGTTGAAATGGGCATAAGACCACGGTTGCATCCTATAGTCAGTGAAAATGGCAAGAGGGCTTATATGGAATCCGTCGCTCATACATTTTCCAAACAGGAGAAAAAAAGTCTGTGTGAGTGTTTGAGTGGGATCAAGGTTCCGCAAGGTTATTCTTCAAATGTTAGCAGACTTGTGTCTATGAATGATTTGAAGTTGGTGGGAATGAAGTCATACGATTACCATGTATTGATGCAACAATTCTTACCAATTGCTATAAGAGGCATTATGCAAGATGATGTTAGGATGACAATAGCAAGACTGTGTATGTTTTTCAATGCGATCTGCAGCAAAGTCATCGACATTGAAAAGCTAGATGAGTTGGAAAATAAGGGTTATATTGTATTGTGCCAGCTAGAGATGCACTTTGCTCCAGTCTTTTTCGATATTATGATGCACTTGATTGTTTATTTGGTAAGGGAGATAAGGATCTGTGGCCTTGTTTATCTAAGGTGGATGAACCCTTTCGAGCAATTCATGAAAGTCTTGAAAGGGTATTCCAAGAACCCACATCGACCTGAGGCATCAATTGTTGAAAGATACTTAGTTGAGGAGGCAATGGATTTTTGCAAATCGTATCTAAAGCGGGTTGAGGAAAACCCACGACATGAAGATGGGATCGGTAAGGGGGTAGGAGGTGTCAAAGTAAAGACTATGTGCCATGAAGAGGTGTTACAAGCACACCTATACATCTTGAATAATATGAAAGAAGTGCAGCCTTATTTGGATGAGCATAAGAGGATCCTAAAAGAAAAGAACCCGAAAAAGAGTGACATGCAAGTTTCTAACGAACATAATAGGACATTCATTGGGTGGTTCAAGGAGAATGTTGAAAAGGAGACCGATGGGCCGGATACAATAAGATGGTCAGCCGAAGGGCCGCGTTTTGAGGTTGTTACGTGGGGCTCTTTTGACATAAATGATTATTCTTTCTATACTAAGGCTCAGGACAACAACAGCACCATGCAAAACAGTGGCATGATGGTGGTAGCAGAAGCAATGCACTTCTCCAATTTGAAAGATAAAAAACCAAGATTGGCTTCCATGGCATATTATGGGGTAATCGAAGAAATTTGGGAAGTTAGTTACACCAAGTTCAAAGTTTCAATCTTAAAATGCAAGTGGGTTAACAATAGCTCAGTTGTGATTGAGCCCTATACTGGTATGATCTCAATTGATCTTCACAAGATTGGGTACAGAGATGAGCCCTTTATTTTAGCAAGTCAAGCGAAACAAGTGTTCTATGTAACGGATCCCGCAAATAAGCAATTGTCCATAGTATTGCAAAGTAAAAAGAAAAAGGATCATGCTCCTACTTTATATCTTGATGAGATACCACCTTTGTGCGCAATTCCACCTAAACCAAGTGAATCCGAATTGATTGATGATGATGACCAATTTGCCTCCAGAAATGATCATTGTGAAAGGATATGGGATAACACCTAAAGTAAGAATCTTTTTGAATTATCATGTATTAAGTATTGTTATTGTTTTTGTTTTGGTTTTGTGAAAGTTGTTGCCTTGTAATGACTCATCACATGTTTGATTTGTTAACAGGTACATCATGGAGGATGATTCTAACAATCAGCAACAAAACAACCCCCCTCGAAAAAAGGGAAGAGGTCCAACGAAGCTCAAAGACATTATTGTCTATCAGGGGACAAATGTTCAGCCTATCCGTGTGGAATTTGATGAGGACATAAATCCTATCGGGGAGATTGATGTGAATTTCGTGAGCTATGTTGGTTTTGTGGTAAGGAATCGAGCAAGCATCTTGGTTGAAGATTTGAAGGGAAGTCTATAAAGACATTAAGGATCAATATTGGTCAGATATCTTGGTATGTTTTATCATTATCTATCTATTTGTTCCTAATATGCATGTATTTGATTTTTTAGTTAACTCAACTTATGTGTGTTTTATTCTTATTTTTGTTTGCAGCAAAACTTCGATGTCCTAAATACCCAATTGTTCAAGGATTTTTGGTTGAATGAAGTGCGCAAGATGTGGAAGAATTTTAAGAATCTCCTAACCAGAGTCTACATCTGGGGGAAAAGATGGGTAAAGATTCCTGTCAGACCTATCCCTCTATTGACCTGGAGACTTAGAAGGCCTTTGTTAAGAAACGGCTAGACCAAAAGTTCCAGGTGTGTATAGGTTATAAATAGCTTTTTAACTTTGCTTCAAAACTAAATTTTTAACACATTATATTAATTAACTAACTTAGTTTTATTTTCATAGGAGAATAGCCAAAAACAAAAGGAGCAACAAGAAAAGAATATTTACAAGCACACAATGTCTCGGGGGGGGGGGGTTACAAGTGGGTCGAGAAAAAGTTGATTGAGAAACAAATTGCAGAAATAGAGGAAGCGGCACGGTCCGATCCTACCGTTGTTCTACAGCCTCCACCGCCCATCTCATGTCAAACGAAATGGGCTGAGGGAAGGAAGTCTAAAGAAGGTACATTTGTCAATCCGGAGGTTGAAGCAGTTGCAAAGAGGATTGTAAGTATTTTACTTGGTTGTTTATTCATTTAACTTGTGTTTTATAGCACATTGCAACTTAAGATATTTTCGGTCATTGCAAGAAGAACTTGAGCAGCAGACCACAAGTCAGAGTGTCTACCATACAGCTTGGACTGTCATCAAATTCTTCTCAACAAAGACAGTAGGTTTGACCATCTCCTATATATGTTAATTACCGAATTCTGGGTTTATCAATTAGGCTCACTCTGTATATTCTCATCTCCTTTAGGAGTCCCCTGCTACTGGCGGTCCAAGCGGCAAAGATAGCTGTAATCAGACTGTGTTGTTAGGATCAATTCGTGAGAATGAATCAAATCCCATACTAGACAATGACCCTGAAGTTGGAGTGGAGTGTTATCTCCATCTCGGTTTCCCTCGCCTGCATCCAGTCGCAAAAGCTCGCCAGTTCCTGAACACCTACTTCATACATAATATGCTTATTGGGGAGGATCAAGTGAAGGTGTCTCTTACAAATATCCTAAATAATGAGGGGGGACAGCTTTGCCCTTTCCCGATAACAAAGTCACTAAACTATACGAGGTGATTAGGGCATTCATTCTGTGGCCTAGACGACTTATACACAACACTCCACAAAAGGCGCCGATTGATGTGGTATGTACACTTAATTTTTGAGACTCCTTGTTTCATATATTGTAGTTTGTAAGAATATATAACATTGGTTTTTTCATCGCCCGTAGTTCTTTTCAGATGAATATCCTTCTCTCCAACTCCTGCAAGAGATGTAGCCAACTTTGCACTCCACAACCATTAGGATTCCTCCAAGAGTAGTCAGTCCTTATGGTACATATGAATTTCTACTTGATGGTGACAGAGATATTGTGGAGTTTTTGGCGATTGAAGAAATTGACCTCGCCTAGCTCGAATTAGCGACTTTGTAAATGACTGTTACTTTTTATGTCTGTACAATATTTTGCATCTATCCTTTTATAATTTCAATTATTCTACGATAGGTACTTCCACCAGCTGTGCAACTAATTAGGCAGGGGACAATACAGATTCCTCAGTCCAATGGCCTTGGCGAGGAGAGATGATTTTAACACCGACGAGGACATTTTGCCAACTTTTCATTATTTGCACATTTACAAATGTTATGTTTCTGTGTGGACATAATATTTGTAATGTCTTTTAGTAAACACTGGTCATTAGCTGTCGTTTGCCCCATACAACATCGTCTAGTTTGGTTTGACCCCTTGAGATATAATATAACCTCCTATTATAAAACCCTCTTATCTAAGTAAGTACTTTTAATGACTTTTTACTTTGGGCTACATAAATTATTTTCATGTATATGTGCTAATTTTAGTTCCATTTTAGGGGCATTCAACAATGGCATTTTACAGCAGAAACCGATCAAATGGATAATGCCATCGTGACACAAAGACCTAAAGTAAGTACTTTTGATTTAAATTCCTTCAATGTTAGTCAATTGAGATATTATTTACTTTCTTATTAATTTATACTATTTCTTGTGATTTATAAAGTGCCCCCAGCAACCGACGAATAAGGAGTGTGGGTATTATGTCATAAAGTATATGTGTGACATTATTGAGAGTGATCATACTGGATCCTTTACACAGGTATAAATTAAATTCTTATCTATAGCTTGATACAATCAGTACACAAATATATGATTTATTTATCTAACTTTGCATTAATCATAGCATCCATTATTGTTGCAGTTTTATGATGGAAACAACTCATTTGAAGACAAAGACCTTGATTCACTTCGTGAACGTATTGCTAAATTTTTTCTTTCATTTGTGGTTGCTTAAAAAGAGATCATTGCACAAAATACTTAGTTGTGTAAACATGGATTTTTGTGTGTGTATATATATATGTTTAGTTTGATTTAGTTATAATATAGCTATGTATACATGTTGTGTGAATAATGTATACTGTTGATCTGCATTGTGTCTATTTCTGTGATATTTGCAATGAATAGAGATTGGGAAACCAAAAGAAGTTAATTAAAGAATTATTTTTTTTAAAAAAAAACAAACCACGTCACATATTTACAAATGTGTGACGTGGTTTATGGAAACCACGTCACACATCACCCAATATGCGACGTGGTTTCAAGAAACCACGTCACAAATTGGTAATGTGTGATGTGGTTTCTCCAGAAACCACGTCACAATAGGTATTTGTGACATGGTTTCTTGAAACCACGTCACATATTGAGTAATATGTGACGTGGTTTCTCTGATCTTCCCTACTATATCCGTATCAATAACATCTAATTTTGAACAAACAACGCACAATTTTTGTAATTTGTGATGTGAAAAATATGACTTTCCACGTCAATTTTTGTGTGACGTTAAAAGTTCAGTTTTCCACGTCACTTTAATTTATGTCCCCTTGAAAAGTGACGTGAAAAGCCCGAAATTTGTGACGTGAAAACCCTCTTTTGTAGTAGTGTGGTGGCATCCTTAAACAAAGGATTGATAATCAAGAGAAGATGGTTTCCTTTACCTCTAAACATTGGAATAGCTCTCAACAAAACTATTCCACAATTAAAAATGAAATTTTGGCAATAGTTTTTTGCATTTCCAAATTTCAGTCTAATTTATTAAACCAAAAGTTTTTAGTCCGCATCGATTGTAAATATGCAAAAGACGTTTTACAAAAGGATGTTAAAAATCTTTCATCCAAAGAGGTTTTTGCTCGATGGCAAGTAATTCTAAGTATTTTTGACTTTGAAATAGAATTTATCAAAGGTACTTCTAATTCTCTTCCCGATTTTCTTACCCGTGAGTTTTTATAGGTTAGATAAGAGTGATCAGCCAACCACCACCAATGCCTAAAAAGACAAAAAGCTCCCGATGATAAGGCAAAGGAGGCATCCGATGCTAAACAATTAAGCATCTTCCAAGATGCTCAAAGCCAAGACCATTCCAGCCAAGAACTGGAAGAAATCCTTAAACACGCCTTGCAACAACAAAGATCCCAAACTCAAGGATCTCCACAGTTGCAGCAACAATCTAATCAGGAGTCATCTACTCCATCAGGGTCATCAACCCAAAACCTTAAACATGAGTCATCTACTGCTTTAGGGTCATCAACCCAAAAATCTCAAAAACAACCCTCCAAAATCACTTCTAAACAAACGCTAGAATCTTATGCTCTGGCCTATACTGAAAAATAAATCCCACAAACCACTTTTAAGCAGGTCGTAGCTTATGACAAAAAATAGCTATCACCTAACCAGGTCCTTACTAAACAGCAGTATGACCAATTAAACAAACCTACAAACCAATTGACAATTGCCTATTCCTCAAAAGCAATTGTTCCACATAATCCAAACCCTTCCCAAAATAGAGGTACTACTCCTTTTATTAAAAAAGACAAACATAGAAGGAATATTGTCCAGCTTGAACTCGAATTCTTTCATCAAAATGCAAACCAAATTGCTGCTAATATATTCCCTACTGGAATGCATTACCAGCCAAATCAACCCTCCAAAACAAGGGAGTATTATGAACTAATTCTTATTCTTCAGAGTCTGTTGAAATTAAACATTACCCAGATAGAAATGATGAAAAAGAAATAGCTTATACTACTATCCAGATTTTAAAAGTTCTTACTCCATCTATGTGGGGTCAAGATTTTTTCTAAAAACAAAATTCTTCGGAATAAACTATTAGTATTGGCTGTTGTAACATCCCAAAAATCCAAGAAGCTTTAAAGTAGCTAATAAATTATTATTATTATAAGATTAAGGGCCCAAAATAGTTATATAAGCTTGTGAATTAAGTAAATTATATGTTCCAAAAGTTTATATGTAACAAGTTTCAGTTGGAAGTTTATTATTGGGATCATAAAAGAGCTTAATTTACATGTCTAGGACATGTCAAATAATCCCAAAATAATTAGCCATCTTGTTTTAAATAAAGACAATTTTATTTAGCAAGTGTCCAACTAATTTTCATTTATAAGGGTATTTTAGATACATGGCTTTTTCTTGCTACAAGAGATAATATTGAGCTTCAAGAAGAAGCCATTTGATCATCTAAGCCTTCATTGGACATGGCTTCTAGCATGATTTAGGATGCCATACATTAGCTAGTATGGACACTTGGCACTTGAATGCAAGGAAGTCTTGGCCTTAAAGTTGATGCATGCGTGGCCTTATACATGGTTTATGCATATTACATATTGTCCACCAAGTTGTGTCTTTAAGTTTATGCATGATTCAAGATGCTAAATACGTGGCCTCTCATGATTTATGCATATTATTTAATGCTACACATGGAAAATGAATGCAAGAAGGCTTTGTCTTCAAGTTGCCAAGGAAGTCAAGATGAAAGAAAGCATTATTGTCTTCAAGTTGGACATGCATGGCCTACTAAATGCATTATGCAATATCATTGAAATCTTCCCTCTCATACAGCCACAACGTGGCCTAGGAATGAAAAAGAAATCAGTCACCTAATCCATATAAGACATATATGAAATAAGAGAGATTTGTCTTGAAGTGTCATAAAGTCTTCAAATTTGGTGTGTATCCGTGGAAATTTTGCATGGCTTATGATGCCATCTTTCTTTCCTTAATGACACATGTCCTATCCAAAAATTATGTTATATTATTTTCCATTGCAAGCAGCCACAACGTGGCCTTCTAGTGAATAAAAAGGAAAAAGAAAAGTAGCCACCAATGACACAATTTCAAGCAAGGACAAATGGCTTTTATAAAAACATTTCCTCTCCAAGTTGATTTATGCGTAGTCACCAAGCACTTTTGGTCTATTAATAGGCTTGGTTGCAATGAAATGGAGTGTTAGAAGGCTGAGTTTGTGGCGTGAGAAAGAGAAGAAAGAAAGAAAGAAAGGAAGAGAAAAATAAAGAGAAAAAGAGGAAGAAAAATAGAGAGACAAAGAGGCCTAATTAGAAGGAGTTCTAGAAGGAAGTTATTTTAAGCTTTTGGTAAGTATATTTTTATCTCCCTATTTTAAGTTTATACAATTCTATAGTTGGATTAAGAGTTGAATTGTATAGAAGTAATTCTAAATGGGAGAAGAAAGTGTTCATATGCTTACTAAAAATAAAGGCCTCAAGTTATAGCATGAAATAAATAGAAGAAGTTTTGATTGAAAATTTAGAAATGGAATATTTGGGGTATAAACGAAAATTCAAGAGGAAGAGTAGTAAAATGTTTATCCCATGCACCAAAATTAATCTTTTGTTGTACCTATTAATATTAGGGATTGATCTGCAATCGGTTTTACCAGAAGGAAATCAGAGAGGAAGTGCTATAGAAAGAGACTCTACAAGAGGTGGCTTTAATTTGCAATTTTGTATATTTTGTTTTGGTTGCATGTATGCTTTTTGCCATTTATGCTGTAGTTAGGCATGAGAATATTTAATATCCTTACTCAGTTTCTTTTGCCATGATCATGTGTGAAATAGCTTCAGTTACAGTTTACAGTTACAGTTTGGTAAGGTATTATTCTCATTGGCTTATTTTACATGCATAGTTTTTACCATGCATTATATACTAATTGTGATTATTGCTACTGAGATTTCCCCAAATCTCACCCCCCCTCTCTCTATGTCCCACCCATAGGACCAAGCACTTCTAGAGGAAAGGAAAAGCAAGCAGATCTCTAGCTAAGGCAAGGAGGGCCTAGAATATTGTGGAGTTTATAGTTAATTATCATATTTTGGTCTGTATGTATAAAATCCATAAGGAGCCTAATTAGCCTAAAGACCTGCAATAAAACCAAGAACATGAATTCTACTTCAAGTAGAAATTAATATCTACACTTAGAATAATATGAGTGCATGTGAATATGCTTTGTTATGGTGGATATTTCGTCCAGTTATACTCTGATTAAGGACATGAAACTTTCCAGATAGAAAGTACATATCCTAAGCTTTAAATCAAGTACTCATGCATAATTTTTGGACATGTAGATTAGGAGATATGAATTTTACAAGTTAGGCCTAAAAACAGAAATTCCTGCGAAATTCCAATATGTCTGGAAAAATATAAGAAGGTTTTTCTGTGATAATGAGACCAAATTGAGCCAAGATTATATTATGATTATAAAGAATGTTTAAAGAGATAAAGTTTGAGCTTTGAACCACAATTTTTGAGTTCGTATGCAATTAATTATGAATTTTCAAAGTTAGAAGCCCAAGTATGATATTTAAGAATAGTTTTAAGTCTTTGGTATTCTTGGGTCTTCTAAATAGTTCTGGTGGTTCAAACTTAATAAAAGGGCTCTAAAGATTGTCCCTAGAGTAAGGTGTTACAGCTGTCACCCAAGAGGGGGAGTGAATTGGGTGTAGAATAAAAACTAAGAAATCTTTACTTTTCAAAATCACAGCTAAAGTAATAAGTAAAGCTCTTTAAGTAAATCTGTTATGCTGGAAATATGATGAGAGTCAAGGGAAGAGAAAATCCAAACAAAGATTTATCCTGGTTCAGTCTATCCCTTTGACCAACATCCAGTCCTCAGGCTCCACCTTGAGAGCCGGGCGCTTGTGAAGCCTTTACTCTCTCAAGTTTAGTCTGGGCACTTGAGAGCCACTCCCCCTTACAACTTGTAAGATTACACCCTCTCTTAAGATCCCACTATCTTAAGAGAAATCTCACTTTATATAGAATACAGAGTATTTCTTGCTCACTCAATGAACTGATAATGTTACACACTGAAGTATAGAAGATCTGATTGATCTGAGAGCTTAGAATGCTAAGAATGAATATGTTCAAGTGTTTCGGCCAAAAAAAAAAAGAATATGTTCAAGTGTATTCATCTCTGTCTCTCTCTTTGAACTTGGCCACAAAATGCTTTTATAGTATTTCTGGGATTTTGCCATTAGAGAAAATATAGTTGTTGTGTCTGTTGAAGATGAGAGATGATAAATCTGACGGATGGAGTGTTGAACTGATGGTATTCTTGTGTAGCCTTAACTCCCTGTATTTATTTTGCTTTTGTTCTTCTCTCCTCATTAATTGCAGAAACCTTTTGTTGTTTCAAACAGCTTAATTCTTGAGTCAGAGAGGTAATGTAAACTTCCCAAAATAGGCCTGAACAACTTCTGTACTTGAAAGCTTAAAATAGGCTGACAATTCAGTTTGAATTAAATCCTATCGCCACATAGATTACAGCCTCTGATCGATCACATGGTTTGGTGTCTGATTGATCATGTATAGATTATACATCGATTAGGACCTGCATCATTGAACATGAATTTAGAAAATATCTCGTTTGATCGATCACAGGGTGTCCCTGATCGATCAGGCTTGTCTACTCGATTATATTCATATTACATTCAGATTATAGCATTTGTCTGATCGATCACATAATTTCCTATGATCGATTAAGCCTGTCTGATCGATTAGATATAGAATATGCTTAGATTAGAGCCTAGTCTGATTGATCACAGGGGAGGCCTGATCAATTGGGCATTGTTCAGTTTAAGAATAAACTTTGGAAAATCATAACTCTCTCAATTTAACTCCAAAATCTAGCATATAATATATCCATGGAAAGATAATTCAATCTAGTTTTTAATGAAGAAAGAATCATTTCCAAACTCTTTGAAATTCAAAAGTTATGATAAAAATCGTGACTGTCAGATTTATGCAAAATGACAGTTCACTTGGCATACTTTGAAAATTCTTATCTCCCTTATTTTAAAATTTTATAAAGTGAAACATGTGTTCATAAAACAGGAATTAAGTATAGTTTCATATGAAACAAGTTTCATTCCAATCGGATTTCTATTTTGAAATTTATGATCCAAAACATGACTACCTATATGATGCATGACGTGGAAATATTGGGCAGATTGTAAAATTCATAGCTCCTTGGATATAAATCATTTGAGGGTCAAATTTGTCTCCATACACCTTGTAGTGAGTCTATTTTCATACAAAAAAGTTTCATCTAAATCGGAGTTATATTCTATGAGATATGATCAAAATACTAGACATAGGTCAGACTGAACGAAAACCACAATTCGCGTCTAATCGATTACATGCATTTTCTGATCGATTAGACCCCTGTGATCGATTGGGAATTCTTCCTAATCGATTAGACAACTGAAAAACATGTTTTATGATCGATTGGGGTGCTCTAATCGATTACAAACACCTTGTTGTGATCGATTATGCATGGGAACTCATGGTTTGATGATTTGGACTTCATTTGAGCTTCTTTTAACTTCCAATTGAGCATAGAAACCTCTAATACTAAGTCTAATAACATGATTCATGATTTTCTCATTCAATCTCTAATCTTATTTAATCATATTATTCTTCACAAACAAGCATAATAGCCTTATTCTTTCTTTGACTACTTTATACAAGATATTCACATGAAATAATGATTAGTCAAAGTTAGAGATGAATACTTTATGCAAACTTTTTCTTATTATATTTAAGTCTATATCAAAACTAATAATTCTCCATGAATAAACACAATAGCTTAAATCTTTCTTTTGACTAATCTATATAAGACAGCAACATAAAATAATAGATAGTCAAAGTAGGAGATAAATACTTCATACAAATTTTTTGCTTACTATATTTAAATCTATATTTGACATCATCAAAACTAATCATATCCAACATAAACTTTTTTCCCGAAGGATACAACTATTGGGATTATGTTGAAGCATGGTCCAATGTTTTTTGGTTTCATAATAAAAACTTTTCTCATACTTGGTTTATTTACTTTAAAGCAAACACTGTACCAATTTCCTCACTAGTGGAACTTCTTTAGTCCTTTGACTAAAATCTTTCCCCTAGAATTTATTCAGGCCTTTGAGCTTTTTAAACAAAAATTCAACATCCATGAAGATCCATTTCCAATGAATCTTCATTATTGTTCTAAACTCTTTGTCTCCTGGATTTTTTGCTGAAAATATGAGTGTACTAAACTAGATAAAGACTCTACGCTAATGCCATAACTTCAAAGAGTCCCATATTCCAGATGGTGGGCCAAATTTGAAACACCTAGAGTTAATTCTAATGCAGTGAAAAATTGGTTCATGAAAAATCCGCAATACTTCTGTCATCCATAACAGAGTAAATTTCTCAACCAAAAGGCTAGGATTGCTTCTCTCCTTTTATCAACAACGGATAAAGCAACCCTTGTAAATCATTTAACATCCTTGCTACAAACTCTCCAGTGGCAGGAAAATCAGCCATCTACAAGTAAACAGGTCCCTTCTACAGGCTTAGAACCACAAGGTGAAGAGGACTATGAAGTAGATTCAGGAGAAGACTGATAAGTACTGTAAAAGAGCACATGTAAAATATTGAACACTGTAGTATCACTGTAGTGTCGACAAAATACTATGCACTTAAACCAACAGGAACTGTTTAAACAGTACTAGTTACCAGGTTATAAACACTGTTCAAAGGTCTATATAAGGGATGCTCAACAATTGATGGAGGCAAAACTTATTTCTAGATCCGAAACAGCCATTGTAGAGATAGAGACCTAAAGAGAAGCTCTGAGTGTTCTAAGAATCCCTTCCCTTCTCTTTCTTTCTGCTTCCTTTGTTTATTTCCTTGTAAATTTGATGTTCTTTTGAATAAAGCTTTATATTTTCCAGTTACTTTATTGCTTTCGGCATCATATCCTTACCTCTTCTGGGAATCAATGAGGCTGTTACAATCAACTAAATTGGCAAGTTCTACTGCCTTAGTTTATACACCCTTTGATTCTTACAGAACACCCCCTTCTGCATCTGCATAGTTATTTATGTTTTAAGAAGTGTTACTTATACTCTACTTCCTTCTCATTTTTCTACTCGTGATCCTCCATGCTCTACCGGGAGTAAGTGCCGAGATAGGCTAGTGCGAAAGTCAATTTTTATTTCTCTCCAGCTCAAATCCCTCAGCTCCTAACCCTGAGCTCATCCGCCGCCCCAATCTTCCCTAAGCTCATCCGAACTCACAGCTTCTTCCCTCGTCTTCCCTTTTGTCCCTCATCTTCTTCTTCTTCCCAAATCTAAATCAAAGCTCACAGCTCTTTCCCTTGTCAGAAACCCAAAACTCGCCATTCAAACTCCCTCTCATCTCCTTCGTCACCATTCAAATCCAAAGCTCGCTTCTTCCCTCTCATTCTTCTTCTTCTTCTTCTTCTCAGAAACCCAAAGCTCGCCTTTCAAACCCAAAGTTCCCCTTTTTGCTCCCTTCTTCCTCCATTCCTCTCATTTTACTCCTTCTAACTCCTAGATCGTTGCAATTTCTTGCTCATTTTCGATTTCTTGCCTCAAATTGGAGGCACGTTTGCTCAAATCTTCTTCCCCGGCAACCCAGATACTGTTATCTCTCCCTTCGATTTTTTTTTCTGAGCTAGGATTTTCTTGTGATTAATTTCGTTGGATTATTCAACCTGGTCTAAAAGTGTGATTTTTTCCTAATTACTTTTTACATTTTTTTGTTTTTGGCCAGAAATCAAACGTCAGCAAATTACTCTATATTTTAAAGTATGTTATTTAAAAACATTAAAAATTATTAGTATTAGTATATGTTTCAGCTATTATTGAAACTTGTCAAATCAGACATTCATCATCATACTCATCATTTTATGGATACATAATTAAAATATTAAAGTATTTTGAATATGAACAGTTAAAGTTGAGTTGAGATGAATTTTATTTTTATTTTTGTCTTGAGATTGTTAATATCATAAACCTAGTAACTTTATCAATTAAAAGTAGGTTTGGAAATACTTTAAAGAGGTATAAAATGCTTTGCAGGAGTTTAGCTGGTAGAAGCTTGGATTTGGCAACAAGTGATTGTTTTATATAAAGCCTATGTAAATTTGGAATTTCATCACGCATTTTCCTGGTCTATATTTTCATCCTCCGCCTAAAGATAAGTTAGCGAATTCATTCAGGTACATTATATTTTATGTTACGTGATAATACTGTGTGGTCTTTTAATTTACTTTTATAAAATTTTTGCCTTATGGAACTGGATTTGTGAGCTGTATATGAGTTTTTCTGCCTATCAGCAAATCTGTGATGAATTTTTTTTGGGTGGGCTATCCATTTTTATATAAAAGTAAGGGCGTTGAGCCTGGGAACATTCATTTTGTAGTCGTTATGCTGCCGAATTTTTGTTAAAAAGGTAAGGTAACATTGTAAGGTGGTTACCTAATGAGTAAGTCATATAGATCAATCCTACTGCCACTTTCCTTTAGTAGGTTACAATATTGAATCGGAAATGGATGTCTTGTGATCAGCGTTCAGGGGAATATATAGGTGGAGCAAAAGAGTTCATTGAATTTCCTGCTGAGCATGCAGAGAATGCTAACAGAATTGTATGCCCTTGTATGTCGTGTTTGTATGGAAAGCGTCTTCGTCCTCTTGACTTGTTGGGTCATTTAATTTGTCATAGAATTGATCCGTCTTATACACGATGGACAAAGCACAGTGAGACCTATGAAGATGAATGCCGAGATCGGGTACCTGATGTTAGTAGCGCTTCAAATGTGCTTGACATAGACATGTGTGATGAGAGCGATGATCTTGAAATGTTGAACATGGTGGGTGGGGAGAATCTTGAAATGTTTGAGACATTGAAGAGCTATGTAGAGACGCCTTTGTATGTGGGATGCAGCAAATACATCAGATTGAGTGCGGTGCTTAAATTG
Source organism: Mimosa bimucronata (assembly GCA_037074515.1). Lineage (NCBI taxonomy): Eukaryota > Viridiplantae > Streptophyta > Magnoliopsida > Fabales > Fabaceae > Mimosa > Mimosa bimucronata. The sequence continues at coordinate 34,822,609 of CM073440.1, read as the reverse complement.
TATAACCTGAAGGTGCGATACGGTTGGAGTGATGTAAGTTTCACCATGCTACTGTCCGCTTTGTAAGATATACTCCTAGAAGCGAATGTACTTCCCTAAAAAACATACAAGGCAAAGGAAATTCTCTGGTTGACCGGTATGAAATATGAGAAAATACATGCATGCCCCAACGACTGTATTTTATTCTAAAACCAGTATGCATCGTTGGAGAAGTATCCTAAGTGCAGCACATCGCGGTATGGAAGAAAGGTAAGAGTCCTTCTAAAGTGTTGTGGTACTTCCTGATCATTCCAAGATTCAAGCGCATGTACAGTAATGCAGATGCTGCAAGACTTTTGATATGGCACGCTGATGAGAGGATTAAAGACATCAACCTTAGGCATCCCGCAGATGCCCCCCAATGGAAAGAAATTGGTTACGAGTACCCTGAGTTCGGTGAAGAACCAAGAAACCTACGGATTGCATTGGCATCCGTTGGAATCAATCCGCATTAAGTTCAGAGTAGTACTCACAGTACATGGCCGGTGATTTTGTTAATATAAAACCTCTCGCAAATTTGATCATGAAACGCAAATTTATGATGCTTTCCTTGCTTATTTCCGGGCCTAGACAGCCCAACAACGATATAGATGTGTACTTGGATCCTTTGATTGAAGACCTGAAGCATATGTCGGATTCGGGTGAGATGGTTTTTGATGGCTGTAAGGAAGAAAATTTTAAATTGAGAGCCATGTTGTTTGGCACAATAAATGATTTTACAATATATGGTAATTTGTCTGGATACAGGATCAAAGGATATGGTGCGTGCCCTATATGTGAAGATGATACCCATTTGATGCGACTGGATCATTGCAGGGAAATGTTTACATAGGACATCGAAGGTTCTTGCCAAACATCATTGGCAGAGGTAGAAGAAGCCATTTAGTGGGAGCTCAGAAGAAGGTAGGCCACCGAGGATATTGACCGGGTATAATGTATTTGAAGAGGTGAATGAGTTGGAGAATGATTTTGGCAAGCCTTTTGCTAAAAATGTGTTGACAAGTGGGTGGAAGAAGAGGTCCATATTCTTCAAACTCCCATATTGGAAGTCCTTGTATGTTAGGCATTTTCTTGATGTAATGCATATTAAAAAAAATCTGTGATAACCTAATTGGCATGTTGCTAAATAAGCAAGGAAAAAATAAGGATGGTGTCAATTCAAGGTTAGATATGCTCAAGGTGGGAATAAGACAAGAGTTGGCACCTATCAAGAGAGGATACCATACTTATTTACCTCCAGCAGCTTACACCCTTTCGAAGAAAGAGAAAAGATCATTCTGTGAGTTTCTGAGTGGGATCAAAGTTCAAGAAGGCTACTCCTCAAATGTAAAGAACCTTGTACCCATGAAAGATTTGAAGTTGAAGAACCTAAAATCTCATGATTGTCACATCCTGATGCAAAATTTCTTATTGGCGGCATACGCAGCATTTTACCCAAGAAATTGCGGAGCACAATCACTAGACTATGTATTTTCTTCAGGCTCATTTGTAGTAAAGTGGTTGATACAATAAGGTTGAAGGATTTGCAGAGGCAAATCGTTCATATCTTGTGCGAACTTGAAATATATCTCCCCCCATCATTCTTTGACATCATGGTTCATCTTACTGTACACTTGGTCAAAAAGGTTGAATTGTGTGGTCCAGTCTATTTGAGATGGATGTACCTAATTGAGCGGTTCATGAAAGTTCTAAAGGGGTATGTTAAAAATAGATATTGACCAGAGGGGTGTATTGCTGAAAGATACATCGTTGAAGAAGCGAGTGATTTGTGTGCCTATTACTTATCAAATGTTGAACATGTTGGTTTGCCAAAGTCTCATCACAATGGGTGATTAATGAGGAAAGGAATAAGTGGGTTCAACTTAATATGCATTTCGAATGCTGAAAGGGAGCTGGCGCACTTGTATATTCTTCACAACACTCCTAAGGATGAACCATTTGTTGAAGAACACAAAAATCTCCTTCGTGAAATACACGGTGATAGGAATGAGAGTTTGATTACAAGGGAGCACAACAAACATTTTATTAGATGGTTCAATGCGCGCATTTGTCAGAAGGTTGAGCTTAATGTTGGATCAGTTTCTAAAAGATTGCTCTACCTGTCGAAAGAACTAGGTTTGCACTCATTTTCTTACACCGCCTATGCAATCAGTGGTTATACATTCTATATAAAAGACCACGATGAAAAAACAACAATGCAGAATAGTGGAGTCACACTTGTTGCCAAGGCATGGCATATATCCAGTGCGAGAGATACAAATCACATATATGCACAGATGGCATACTTTGGTGTGATTGATTGCATTTGGAAGTTAGATTACACCATGTTAAGAGTTCATGTGTTCCAATGTCAGTGGGTTAACAACAATAGTGCACGGCAGTTAGATGAATTTGGGTTTATATCGGTCGATCTTTCTAAAGTTGCATATAAGGATGATCCTTACATTCTACCGTCTCAAGCATCACAAGTGCTTTACATTGCCGATCCTTCCAAGAAGAATTGGTGAATTGTCATGCAGTCGAACAAACATTATGCCAAATAAGTTTATGATGAAAGTAGTGATGATGATATGAATATGGTAGAAGAGGATCCATCCTTTGATACGCTACTATCAGAAGACTTTGATGCGAACGAATATGATGAGGAAGATGAACCTGTTTATGTAAGGCGTGATCATGAAGAAGGCATTTGGGTCAACACAACCTTAAATCTAGCAAAAAAGAGGAAGCAAACAATTTTAGATAATATAACATAGAGGAATAAGAGACGAAAGCCCTGATATTGATTTAGTTTGTATGTATTTCTGTTTTACATTATAAATTACTTCATTTAATCTGCATACATGTAGCTTCATTATATGCACTAAAATCATGTCTTGTTTAATTATTTTGCAGGATAATAGATCCCTTCTAAATGAGGAGGATGAAGAACAATCGAACGCACAGGTAGATATCGATGTTGGTAGAGCAGTTGCCGAAGCGGATGTTCACCGTGGCATAACCCTTATGTGTAAACTCCTCAAACTCAGAGCTCTGGGAAAAAATACTAAACTTAAATGGAATGCAAATGACCAAGCAATCTGAGAGACTGCAAAATCCCTCAGGTTTTATTAGGTGCACTGTTCGGTAAAAAGTGTCTATTACTGTTACAGATTGGAGAACTGAGTGGGAAAGCCATGACACAGTTTGATAGTGATGATTCTCATAGGGAGTATGTCCTAAAGAAAGCTTTCAGAATGCATTGGAATTTTCGTTTAACTTTGACCAAGTACTATCTGAGAGATGAAAATGGGGAGATCATTCTAACACCCCTAGAGGCATACGCAAGGTCAATTACTCGGGAACAATGGGATGCATTTGTGCAATCACGTCTGACAGAGGAGTTTGAGGAAATAAGTCAAAGAAATAGAGAGGCAACTAAAAGCTGTGAGTATCCATATATGGGCAAACGAAAGACATTTCCTGAATTGGAGGAAGATATGGTATGTTAGTAATGCTTTTAAATACAAAATTACGAATAAATGTTTACGTGATTAATTTATGCGTTCCCCTTATTTACCTTGACAGATTCAGGAACAGGGCCTAGAAGGAAGGCTACCATGGCATAACCTCTGGGTCTAGGGACACTCTGAAAAGGACTATACCATTGTTCACGACGAGGTCAGAAGAGTCCATGGATGATGTGTAAGTCATTCTCTTGGACTTTGTAATATTTTTTTAACCGGTGACTTTGCTAAGTTAATAACTCATAATCATTTCTTCTTGTTATAGGATATGTTGTCACAAGAATTCTCAGACAAGGTCAACAAATTTGGCTGTGATGATTTCCTGAGCACAGGTATAGGGGTCACGCTCTCATCTTACTTTGGCCCCAAAAGAGGGCATCAAAAGGCAAAGTAAGAGAGTTAAAATAAGAAGTTCAAACTCTTAGGGAGGAGATGGAACAATGGGACAAGGAAATGCAATGACGGAATGAGGAACTGCATAGGCGGTACAAGCAGACGTTCGAATTTTACCAGCGATATAATGTTGCATCACAAACTTCGAACATCATGCAACAAGGTAACATTCCTTCCGTTAAAAGTCCAAGCATCAGGGATAGCTGTACGATGCCTAGGGCCCAAATTCCTTAGTAGTTCATACATTTTCTGCTTACAAACTTGCAGCGACACTGTTATGCTATCGATTGTGAGCTAATATTGTAAACTCTTTTGTAGGGCGAGTCAGACTGCAAGTTGTATAAGGATCACTCTTTCAGTGAAGTAGTTGCCATCGGCAAGGTCTACAACACTTCTAACACGACCTTGCACAACTCGTCGTTGCCTGATAATGCATTGAGGGTCATGATTGAATACTCCTACAACAATGGGGCATCGTTACCATTCCCTACTGATGAGATGACAAGGGTCGGAGATGCTGTTGGTGCATTCATTGCTTGGCCCATTGGTTTGATTGAGCCAACACCATAGGTGGTTATTTACTAATAACATTTACACTAGCATTCATTATGTTGGAAAAATGCTCTTTTATTTAAATGTTTTTCAGGGTACACATTCTACCGGAAAGAAAGCACAAGCACATAATGTCAAACGTACCGGTGGTTCAGCCACTCAATTGATGAAGAAAAAGATCTCATGTACTGATCCATTGTCACAGGTGATTATTTACTAATGAATTTAAACTAGAATTCTTTTTTATTGGAATAAAATTTCAGACTTTCTATTAACATAGTTTGTAGGCAACAAAAGCCAAGGGCAAGAAGAAAGTACAAACTCCTGCTCCTGTTATTGAACGTACAACTACCGAGACGCCAAATCTTGCTCGATTACGAGCATTTGCAGCCACCATGTCTCTCGAATCTATTGCCACGATTCCATTCAACAGGTATATATTTGGTGTGTCAAATATGAGTGAGCTTGTTTCTAGGGATCAGCTCATAGAGGTGCTTGATGAAGGATGGCTTAGTGCTATGGTTATCAATTTATGGAGAAGGTATATATGTGTTTCCATTGGGGTTTCATTTAATGTCATAAGTTTTACACTAATTGGGAGTTGGTATGGCTTCTATGAAGGCACCTGCATGAAGATGTCATGATCGCCATGGAGTATATCTCGTTCGAATTCATAAGCCCCTATGCATAGAAAATATTTCTGGCATGAGATATGACGAGCAGTCTGCGGCGATTAAAAAGCGCTTTTCTTTAAAGGCAATAGGCAGGACTTTATTCTTAGCTCTAATTAATATAGGGTAAGTTGATACGCATTATAGGTTTCACCGTATTCTTAGCTCCAAGCATCATAGATATATTGACATAACATTCTAAAAAATTTTAGGGCACATTGGCATTTGCTTGTCATTTATCGCAAGCACAACTGGAACCCTTAATTTACTATTTGGATCCTGTGCTAGATGCTGAACCAAATAATCGTCCAGCTTTGATGCGCGTCGACAATAGGTATGTACATGCCAACATTCTTTGAATGCGTTATATTATTTGTCATTTATGATTCTAGCTAATAAAATTAACTTAATTTGTTTCATTTCTAGCGCATTGACCAGTTTTCGATCCTCCATTAACTTTAGTTATTTCAAAGCCCTTGACCAGAAAGATGCTTATCGGTGGAGCATAGTCCAGGTTTTACAAGTTATTTAATTTTTTAAACAATCTAGTTATTTGGTGTATTTTGTTACAATGCCTCTTCCAACCTAATAACAATGATTGTGGATACTATGTGATGCAGTTTATGAGGGATGTTGTTACACATGTTCGATGTAGCATTCCATTGACAGTAAGTTTTATATTTTGCCAACCCTAATTGTATTTGAACTTGTTATTAGATTTTAAGTAGATTTGATTGTCATTCAAATATCTTTGTTTGTGCAGTATTACTCAGATGCACGTTGCCCGATGTTGTCGAGGGAACAAATGAATGCACTGATTGATGAATGGTGTGCTTATGTACTACCTCTTTTCTCTCAATATGTACAAATGTAGATAGTAGTATAGCTAGTAGCGTGCTTTTTGTTTCCCAATTAGAATGCTTGGTTTAATTGTACATAACTCTCAAGGTGAGTTATTGGTGTATATGCATTGCTTGGAACTGTATAGAATTACTGGTATTTAGCATTGATGCAGGTGGGGTATATATAAAATTAAATCAAATATTTTTTAAAAAAATCAATAGCGACGCTTATTTCATTATAAGCGCCGCTATAGGTATTTGTTTTGAAAAGATTACATACCTAAAGCGGCGCTTATAAAGAAATAAGCACCTCTTTAGGGTAAAGCAGTGCTTATTTCTTTATAAGCACCGCTTTAGATTAGAAAAATTTAAAGCAAAAAGTAAATTTTGACTGTTCTAAAGCGGCCCTTATAATTAAATAAGTGCCACGTTAGGGTACCGATAGCAACGTTTCTAAAGAAATAAGCGCTGCTTTAGGTTACCTATTGCAGCGGTTAACAAGCGCTGCATTAGGCTTAATAGCCTATCGCGGCACTGTATATAGCGACGCTATTAGGTTACCTATTGCAATGCTTAACAAGCGCTGCGTTAGGCTTAATAGCCTATCGCGGTACTGGCTATTGCTGCGCTTATAAGTGCCGCTATAGGGGCAAAATAAGCACTGCTATAGGCAATTTCTGTAGTAACCCAAAATTGATTAGCAACCTTTTGCTCTTAATCCACAAGAAGACAGTGAAGAACTAAATAAAGATAATAAACCATTACAGCGAAAAAAACTGAATAGGGATAATAAACCATTAAAAACAAGTCACGCAACAATATACCAACACCATATAAGAAGGAATCTGATGACTGGTAGATATATCCAATCAATAAATCTGTGCTCCTATCATTTGAAAAAGGTATCCACCTCATGGCTGAAATAACATAGAACAACAAGTGAGGGCATCATATATATGGAAGAATATGAGAATGAGAATAGATTTATAGCCTAATAAGAACATATAGCACGTCAATGATAATTGATAGAATATTAATGATATTGATTGAAGAATCTATAATCAATGTACCTAGAAACCAAAGGGTGAGAGTGATAGGTAACGACCGAGGTAGATGTAAATATGGGGTAACAGCTTAATTGGGAGTAAATGAATGATTACTGGAGATTACAGCATGATTATAGAAAATAATAGGTTGCTACAAAATTAACGGGATGATGACGGTGTGAATACAAGATTTACAGTAATATATTGATTGAGAAGTATCATTTGATGTCTTTTTGGGCATATAAAGTAAAAGTGGTAGTTGACCTAACAAGTTAATATGTGGAGTCAATAAAGGTGATTGGTGAGATGATGAGTACATCATTGATGGATAGTAATATCGTCTATATGTGAAGTTTCTTCGTATAATGAACTCAAATTATGTAGTTGAGAGAAGAGACATTACATTAATAGCAATTTAGAGTGTTATGACTTAATTGTTTTGTTTTTCCTATTAAGGGGGACACTCAAAACAATTATGAGTTTTTCCAACCAATTTTCTATTTAAACTCATTTTGAAATCTAAAAGGTTGGAAGCTCAGTTTTTTATACAAATTATATACAATTTTCTTATAAAGGAAAGAGTATAGAAGGAAAACATATGTAGAGATTGAAACTGCATATTTTGGTGAAAATGCATAAAGTCATATGAATTAAAATGTTTTGTCCACATCAATTTTAAGGTTGTGTAGTATTTCAGAAATGTCAAATTATTTAGTAATGCCAAAATCACTGGGAGTAATTAAGCTCATTAAGGGCGATTACATATGCATCATAATATCTAATTATGGTGGAATCTTGTTTTCACATTAAACTAACAATGTTGAGATAAATGTAAAACATTATGAAATTTTAAAATCATCAATTTTGGTCAAGCTAGTAAATTGCGAGATATCAAATTAAGAATTCTATCGATTATAAAATGATATCTCAAAATTAATGAGAGATATCTAGAAATTGATAAGAAGTACTCATGTTTTTGCAACTTCAATCACATCAACGATTGAGTTAAGACCAATGGTGATACAAAAAATTTGACAATTACTAGTTACTACATGATGTACTTATGGAAAATTGAATAGAACATAAATGGGTATTATTAGTATCTTTCTATAGGGATATATATAAGTTTAAATGAGAGAATTTCATGAATGATTCTTTTTTATGAGCATGACCTATGATAGTGATAATTAATATATTGTTATTTTTTTTAATTTTTTTAACCTTATTTAACCTTTTTTAAAATTTTCTTTTTTGTAAATTCCATTCAACTTTTTTTAATTTTTATATGCCTATCTCGGTGCTTTTTACACAGAAAGTGTCGCGATAGATTATTTGTTATTTTTTAATTATTTTTAACATTTTTCTGGTTTTTTTAATTTTTATATGCCTTTCCTGACACTTATACTTTGTAAGTGTCGTGATAGGTCCTTTCCCTCTAAAAATTTCCACTTCCCCGCGTCTTGCTTCCCCATTTCCCTCCCTCTCATTTCTCCCTATTCTAAAACCCTCACATTCGTCTTTTACTCCTGAACCTCGATGGCACCACACCAACAATCATTCCTTCTTCTTCTTCTTAAGCAATTTCCCAATCTTCCTCAACCTCTCATTATCATTATTCCTCTTGATTTCAACGCTGTTACTACTCCACCAAAGAATCACGAATTCATCATCCTCCGACTCCAATTTGTCCTTAAACTTAGGTTTTGGGTTTGCAATTAACGCTTCATTCTTCTCGCTCTCGATTAAGAATGAAATCATACCGATGCTTTCGACTTTGAGGGTACAGGAATTGCGATTTGGTGAGATCTCAAAGCAAGAATAAGAGGAGAGCCTTTGATTTTTCTGTATTTTCACTCCTCCCCTCGCCAATTTCTGCCTCTCCTACACTCTTCTCTCTATCTGTATCTTTTTCTGCCTTTGATTTTTCTCTATTTTGTGTTTAATTAGGTTTTTGTTTAATTTGTGCCCTAATTTTTTGTTTGTTTTGCTTTTGGATTTAGGTTTGAAGGACCGGAGTGATAGACGTGATTCATGGCACCATGGTGGATGGATTGCAAAGATAGTGAGATAGGTTTTGTTTGTAGTCCTTATGTTCTTCCTTCCTGATGTTGTAATCTTAGTCTATGGTCAGTTATTTTCCCTTTACCTTACTCTTCTATTGTCTCCTTTAACAAAAATTTAGTCTTTGCCCTTCACCTTACTGTAAGGTTACTGATTTGTGAAGGCTATTTTATTTATCCAAGGCTATTGTTAAGTAAAATTTATAGTTTCTTGATTTCTTTGTTTTTGAAATTTAGTGTTTTTAAAGAATTTCTGTTTGTGATTTGGATCTTTATAAATTTGCATATAGGTATGTTGCTTTGATTTTTGTATCAATTGGATGCTACATAGGAGCTTATGCATTGTCAGGAATTCTTCTTCCTTGTCATGACCATGTAGCTCTATTGTTTGATTATTACTAACTTTGGTCTTCCGTTAGCTTATCCTTTTAACATTCTTTTTGCATGTACGAGATTATGTACTAGAGCATCTTTTGATTTTTGTGCCATGATGTTTACTTTTGTAGGGTGAGGTAGAATTTAGGTCCATGCTTTTTGTTCCTACAATTGCTCCCTCAGGGAAGGATGACATAATAAATCCCAATACCAAAAATGCAAAGGGAAAGGCAAGTACAAGTGTGGATCTAATGTTTTTTGAAATTTTATCTATTTTGCTGCAAATTTTTGCAATTGATTCTGTGCATTTTTGCTGACAATTCGCTATCATATTGCTGCATTCTTGCAGCTACCTTGGTGGTGATATTGCTGCTTCATTTGGCATTGTTTTGTGCTAGTTTTTGCTGCTATTTTTGCTATTAGTTTGCTGCTGCATTGTGCCTAAAATTGTTCAGAATCCCAGTCCATTTTGCTGCAATTCGCTGCTGTCATGTGTTGTTTGTTGCAGTAGAATTTGACTTGTTTAACAAAATCTTGTGGTTGTCAAACATTAGTTAACTCGGTCTGCTATAAGGTACTAATTTTTGCTGACTACAACCCATTTATACATTTGATTTGAATGCTTAATTAATTGCTGAAATCTGATTGCTAGCTATGTGTATACTTGCTGTCATGAATGTGCTCCATTCACTAGTGGCTGCTTTTTTTTTCCAAGTCATTTTCATGTGGAAGAAGTTGTGAGCTTCGGAATGTTATTTTCTTGACTGGATTTCTTGTTTTTTTGTTATTAAGATTTGTAACAAAGTATAATATGTTTTAATTTTTTTTTGAAGTCTCTGTGATGTTTTTCTTAAAGTACTCGTAGACTTATTGTTTTATGCCATTTTAGCTTAATTTACACTAGTAATTTGCGAGTTAAATAATTTATTGAACATCGTGTGGATTCTCTTTTGTGCTTGTTATACTGGCTAGATGGATGACCTTTGAATGCAGACTTTGAATCTTCTAAAACTATATTTCTTTGGGCTTGCTGCCATTAAAAGCCAAATTCCATTTATAATACTATTTTCAAAATTCTGCATGTTGTGTCAGTTGAGGTGATTTTCAAACATACTATGCAATGGTTTTATCTTATGATCCATAACTTTAAGTTCAAGGGAATGGCTCAATGATTGATAAACATGTGTTATGTAATACTTGTTTCCTACTTTAAGTTCTTTAGATAGCACATATATTCACTCAAGTGCTTTTTTTAGGATTGTTTCTGATATGCGGACTCTTTTAGCAGATTTGATTGCTCATATATTCACAATCAAAATTATCGTCATCACGGCATGGAGGTGAAGAGAGCAAAGGAAACTTTCTTTATCTAAGGGCAATTGCGCTAACTGCTGCTCAGGTCTGCATCATTTTCTATTCTCCCTATACCAAGAGTTGTAAAATTGTTACAATAGATTTCTAAAGCAAAAAAGTTACTTAAGAGGAAAATTATTGCCAATGAATATCTAACACACCATGGGAATTTTGTAGTTTATTTGATGCACCTTGTAACTCTTGAAGATCTAACGCATTATGGAAAATTATTGCCAATACTGCAGTGAATTACTTTTTCACTTTATGGTATATAATCATTTTTGTTCTTGTTTTTGGATGTTGATGTTAATGATGGAATTCAGTGTCATACATATTTCTTTGTTCAATCACTATCCCCTTGGTTCTTATTTTCTTGAAGGGCGAACCCAAGGGCGCGCTACACGCACACACACTCGAAAGTGGTGCTCTTTAAGTGGCACCGTTGCCGGGGAGCCAAGTAATTGGTTCCCTAATAGCCGGTTGTCAAACTTGTTTTGGCCAGGTCCATTTTCTTAAGTTGCATTTAGTTTAGTTGCATTTTAGGTTTTCTTTTTGTTTGTACATACCATGATCTTTGCATCTTTTTCTTTTATTTTAGGTTTAGGCATATTTGTATAGCATTGCATTTTGCATATTGGGATTTTGTTGATTGCAATTTTCATGTCTGAGTTTAACATTAACTATGAGCTTTTGTTCTACACTGATCCTCCTATGCATTCTTTTTCAAGGAATGAAACACCAAGCCTTCCACATACTTGGAGAAATGAGGCGCCTTCTACTCTAACACATTCCCAAGTTGATTTCATTCTACAAGAGTTTGATTCCATGAGAGTGAATTTTCAAAACCACAACAATGTCTTTGGATCTCAAATGCCCAACCACTTCCAAACACACATGGAACCATCTTGTGCACAAATTCACCCCACCCACCTCCCTACACCACATAGAAATCCATACAACCCTTCACTTCTCCCTTACCATAAACCTCCACCTCCACCCTCCATACCCCCAACCCATGGACTTGATGCCTTCCTCACCTTTACAAATATGGACGATCAAACCCTTTCTTTGAGAAGGATGAATGATGAGCTTAAAGTTCAACAATATGAGTTGTTCATGTTAAAGGATGTTAATCAACTTCTAAAGGAGATGGAAGAGCGGCTTAAGGCAATAGAAGAATTTATTAGGGCATTTGTACAACATGTGCTATGGAAGAAGACCAATGGAGAAGAAGGAGAACCATGGCCTTATGACTTCAACAATGATGAGGAGATTGGAGAACAAGAGCCAAATGCCACATCTCAAGTAGATAATCTCCAATCCCTAATGCCTACTCCCACACAAGATTCAAACAAGGAGCAAGCATCTCTTCGACCACCAGAGGAGCAAACATTCACGAACACATTCATTGCTCTCTGTTTTCTGTATTTATTGTTCTAAGTGACTTTATTTGTACGTAAGTGATTATCACAATCTGTTCATTAAGTGAACTTTATTATTAAAATCCTCTATTGTTTGAGGTTGTTGTAAAGCTTGGTGCTTTGAGAACAGGGTAGTAACCTTACAGGTAGTAAGGGGTAGTGTTTAAAGGGATTCTAAAACTCTGTAAAGGTTGACAGGTAAACCTGTGGTTAGTGGAACCCAACAAGGTGTTGGAGAACTGGACGTAGGCAGTGTTCGCCGAACCAGTATAAAGTCTATGTTGCTTTAATTAGTTTGTTAAATTTTGGAAGCACAATTCACCCCCCTCTTGTGCGTTTGCCATTCTCATTTGGTATCAGAGCAAGGTCTTCTCTGTTTGATTCCAACGAATCTGAGAAGTAAAGATCTTTATGGCATCGCTTGAAAATATTCTACCTGAGGGAAGCTCCATTAACGAACCTCCTGGCTTTGATGGGAAGCACTACACCTTCTGGAAACTTAAGATGAAGATCTACATCAAAGCAAATGGGTACAAACTATGGAAGATCATCGAAGAAGGAGATATCGAACCTAAAGACACCTTGGGTCTTCCAAAGGCTGAGGATGAATTTACAGATGAGGATATTGCTAATCTAGAGTTGAACAGCAAAGCAGTCCTCATGATCCAAAGTGCTCTCAGTCAAACTGAGTTCTTCAGAGTGAGCCATTTGGACACTGCTAAAGAAATGTGGGAAGCTCTGCAGATTGCTCACGAGGGAACCACTGGAGTAAAAGACAGACGTGTTGAAATGCTAGTTGAAGAGTTCCACAAGTTCGAAATGACTGAAGGAGAAATGATAAGAGACCTAGAGATCAGATTTACTCATCTCATCAATAATCTTGCTGCTCTAAGAAGGAAAATTACAGAAAAAGAGCAAGTCAATAAGATTCTGAAAGTTCTAAAAGGAGATTGGCTCATGAAGGTCACTACCATACAAGAAATGCAAGGAGAATCAACTAAGTCTATCACAGCCCTGTGTTGGCAGCCTTGCAGAATATGAGCCAACCTTGATAGCCCAAAGGGAAACTCAAGGAAATTCCAAAAAGAAGTCCCTTGCTCTTGCAGTATCTGAGAAAGATGAAATTGATGATGATGATGATGAAGATGAAGATCTTGATGATGAGGACATAGCTCTCATGGCTAGAAAGTTTAAAAAGTTCTTCAGAAGAAGAGGAAGATTCCAGAGAGGTGGTTCTAGCTTCAAGGACTCTCAGAAGGACAAAGCTCCTGTGTGCTTTGAATGCAAGAAGCCAGGTCACTTCAAAGCTGAGTGTCCAAGTCTTCAAAGATTAAAAGAAAAGGAGAGAAAGAAGAAGACTTTTGGAAAGAAGAAAGCTTATGTGTCATCCATCTGGGGTGATAGTTCTGATGAAGAAAGTAGCGATAATGAAGAGTGTGCCAACCTTTGCCTAGTTGCTCGAGAAGAGCAAAGTGACTCTGAGGTATCTGATTTTGAACCCTCTTACTCTGAACTTCAAAGCTTGTATGATGAAATGCACATTGAACTACTGAAACTTGCTAAAGAAGTTGTTAGATTACGAAAAGAAAACAAGGAACTTTAGAAAAATTTCTCTTCACAAAAAGTTTCTTCTTCACTATCGATAGAAGACGAGCTATCGCAAGTTCCTAGAAATGAGCCTTCGATAGCTGAACCTCTATCGATAGCAACTCCTTCAATTTTTGAAAATTGTTCTAACTGTGAAAAATTGTTGTAGGAAAAAGAAAAGCTTTCAAATGTTTTAGAAAAATTTACGAAAGGCTCAGAGACTTTAAATGTGATTTTAAGCAACCAAAAAGTCTTTAGAGACGGAACTGGTATTGGTTATGAGCCTAAAAAAAGTTTTCAAAGAAATGGGTTGAACCCAAGGTGAAGTCATATATGAAATATTTTAGAAAATCCTCTTAAGATTCTTCACCATATAGCTTTTGCAATTATTGTAACAAGAAAGGCCATACACAGTCTATTTATAGTGGATGCTCAAGGCATATGACTGGTGACAAGAGCAAAATCAACAACCTAGTGATAAAGAATGGAGCCAAAGTTAGCTTTGGTGGAAACCAAAGTGGAAAGATCACTGGAGTTGGTGAAGTAGGTCCAGTGAAGGATGTTTACCTAGTAGATGGTCTCTGCGACAACTTGCTGAGTGTTAGCCAGAGCACGGATCATGGTAACTGGGTAATTTTTGATTCTAATGAATGTCTTATTGTTGATAAAAATGATTTAGATATAAATAAGTCTAATCTCAAGTGTAAGATAAAAGCAAACAGAAATGGAAATCTATACACTTTGGATCTATGCCAACAACTTGAAGAAAAATGTTTTATTTCAAATGATGAAACTTGTTGGCTATGGCATAAGAGACTAGCTCATGTAAACTTCACTCAACTTGATAAGTTAGTTAAAAGAGAGCTAGTTATAGGCATTTCTAGCTTTAGGACTAAACATGATTTAATCTGTGAATCTTGTCAAAGAGGTAAACAAACAAAGTCCTCTTTTAAAATTAAGAAGGAAGTCTCCACAAGCATGCCATTGGAATTAATCCACATGGATTTAGTTGGGCCAGCAAGAGTGAAAAGTCTGGGTGGAAGCCTATACACTCTTGTAGTCATGGATGACTATTCAAGATTTACCTGGACTATGTTTCTTTCCTCTAAACATGAAACTTTTAATGCCTTTTGTGTGCTTGCTAAGAAATTGCAGAATGAAAAAGGCACAAAGATTGTAGTAATCAGGACTTATCATGGAGGAGAATTTGAGAACAAAGAGTTCATGGAGTTGTGTGATGAAAATGGGATTGGACACAACTTCTCTGCCCCTCGTACTCCTCAACAAAATGGTGTTGTAGAGAGAAAGAACAGAGTGCTCACAGAAATGGCTAGAAGCATGCTGAACGAGAAACAAGTGCCTCAAATATTTTGGGCAGATGCAATGAGCACAGCTTGCTATATCTCAAACAGAGCCTATATCAGAAAGGGGATGGAGAAGACTCCATATGAGCTCTACAAGGGAAGGAAGCCCAATATCAATCACCTGAGAATTTTCGGATCAAAATGCTACATTCACAACAACGGAAAGGTAAATTTAGTTAAATTCGATCCTAAATTTGATATTGACATATTCATAGGCTATTCAAATAGAAGTAAAGCATATAGAGTTTATAATAAAAGAAATCAAACTGTTGAAGAGTCTATGCATGTAGTATTTGATGAAACACCTCAAGAAAAACAACAATCTGTTGATGAGGATGAAGATTTTTCAAAGTTTTTAAAACAGCCTCTATCGATAGCACCTCAGCCATCGATAGCAAATCCAGGAAACAATACTGAAATTGATCAGGATGAAATTAAAGATGATCTAGATGAAGCTAATGAGCCTCAATCTTCTATAAGACATCTTAAGAATCATCCTCCTGAACAGATTATTGGAGAAATTTCAAAAGGAGTTAAAACCAGAAGGCAACTACAAAATGAAATAGAATTTACTTGCCTTCTTTCTCAAATTGAACCAACTTGCGTTGATGAAGCTCTTGCTAAATGTGACTGGATAGTTGCAATGCAGGAAGAACTTAATCAATTCAAAAGAAATCAAGTTTGGGATTTAGTACCTAGACCAAGAAATCATCCTATTATTGGTACTAAATGGGTTTTCAAAAACAAACTTGATGAAGTTGGTCAAATTGTCAAAAATAAAGCCAGATTAGTTGCCAAAGGATATAACCAAGAAGAAGGCATTGATTATGAAGAAACTTTTGCTCCAGTTGCAAGACTTGAAGCAATAAGAATTCTTCTAGCTTTTGCATCCATTAAAAATATTAAACTTTATCAAATGGATGTTAAGAGTGCTTTTCTTAATGGATATATTAAAGAAGAGGCACATGTAGAGAAACCTCCTGGTTTTGAAGAAAAGTCTAAGCCTGACCATGTTTTCAAACTTAAAAAGGCTCTTTATGGTCTCAAACAAGCACCTAGAGCTTGGTATGAGAGACTTAGTACTTTTCTGCTTGATAAAGGATTTTCTAGAGGAAAGTCAGATACTACCTTGTTTATCATGCATAAAAATAATCATATGCTTGTAGTTCAAATTTATGTTGATGATATTATTTTTGGTGCAACTAATGAAAAGCTCCGTGAAGATTTTGCTAAGATAATGCAGGGAGAATTTGAAATGTCTATGATGGGAGAATTAACATTCTTCCTAGGCCTGCAGATAAAGCAAAAGAAGGATGGCATCTTCATCTCCCAAACCAAATATTGTAAAGAACTTCTCAACAAATTTGGGATGGATCTATCCAAAGAAGATGACACTCCCATGAGTGCCTCTACCAATTTGGATGCTGATGCACAGGGCAAAGTAGTCAATCAATCACATTATAGAGGAATTATTGGTTCTTTACTTTACTTAACTGCTAGTAGGCTTGACATTCAATTTTGTGTAGGCATGTGTGCTAGATATCAAGCAAATCCTAAAGAATCTCATTTATCAAATGTAAAAAGGATTTTGCGTTATTTACAAGGGACTCAAGAGCTTGGGTTGTGGTATCCCAAGGGAACTCAAGAGTACCTTCTTGCTTATACTGACTCTGACCATGCAGGTTATAAGACAGATAGAAAAAGTACAAGTGGTCAATGTCAATTCCTTGGTGGCTGTTTAGTCTCTTGGGCAAGCAAGAAGCAAAACTGTGTCTCTCTTTCATCCACAGAGGCTGAATACATTGCAGCAGCAAGTTGTTTCACTCAAGTCTTATGGCTTAAGCATTAACTAAGAGATCTGGGTTTAGAATTCCCAGAAGTACCCATTCTTTGTGCCAACACCAACACAATAAGCTTGGCCAAAAATCCAGTTCATCATTCCAGAACCAAGCATATTGATGTGAGACATCACTTCTTGAGAGATCATATTCAAAATAAGGATGTCAAGGTGGAGTTCATATCAACTCATTTACAACTTGCTGATATATTCACCAAGCCTCTTGAGCCAGATCAATTTGTCTATATCAGAAGAGAGCTAGGAATGGTAAATCCAAATGAGTTGTGAACATTTTTTGACTTAATTCTTGATTTATTTTCATGTTATTCATATGAACTATCGCTAACTTAGGCATTGGAGTGCCAAATATTAAGTTTTTGTAGGACTGACCCATCGATAGTGAGTTTCACTATCGCTAGCTGTATGCAGAACAAAAGCCTATCAAAATTGCCATCGCTAGCTAAATGAATTATCGATAGCAAAGTCAGTTATCGATAGATGAAACTTGGAAGGAATAAGTGATAAGTCTAGGTCACTTATTCAGCGTGGGATCATGCCTTCTAGCGATAACAGATTATATTATCGATAGCAAGTCACTTAACAGGTCAGAATGTGAAACGTTAGCTGATGTACTCCATTAATGGTAAAATCCTAAACCCTAAAACTTATAAAGCTGGATCATTTGCATTTGCATTCATTTTACATTCATTCTCTTCTACTCCAAACACTGTCTGAACATTCTCTGAGCATTTTCGAATACATTTTTGCATCCATAAACCCTAAACCAGAAATGGCCAGAACCAAAGTACCCAACGTTTCGAAGATCTCTAGCGATAACCCATCTCCCAAATCAGCTAGTAAAAGGTCTCGGCCTCAAAAGAGTGTCTCATTTTCCAAAGAAATTGCTGAACCTAACCCCAAACGTCAAAGAGAAACCCCTGCTGACATACCCTACCTATCAGCTCCTCTTGCAACCCCAATGAAACTCTTCGCAGAAAAGGGAACCCTAGATAGGGCTGTTGCCATACCAGAAATGAGTGAGTGTGAAGAATGACTACAACGAAGAAGTTCTGAGATCCTTCTACTCACACCTGAAAGTTATCCCAGTTTACAAGAAAGGTCTTCTCAGGGACATATCTTTTGAAGCCACTGTCAGAGGGAGATCCACTGTTAGAAAGGTCTTCTCACAAGTCAGGAAATTTCAGCAGTTTAGCAAAAATTGATAATCCCTGGCTTGCAAATCTCATTCAGAAGATCCCTCTCAATCCTAGTCAGATTATATGTATGGAGTTACACAGATTTCCCTCTGACAACTCTACCAAGGCCCCTCTTCCATACCCTCAGCTTATATCTCTCATCCTTGAGTTTTCCAAAATCAAATCATTAGGGACTGTTGAGAACAAGAAGTGCAAACAGGTCACCATCTCCACCTTAAAGAAGATGGGGATTCAAGTTGCTGCTGATAGAAGCATCTCTGCTTCTAAATCTCAAGCCTCTTAAGTTCCATCTTCCTCAACTCGTCCTGAATCTGTTGAAGACGAGTTTCAGTCTCAAAGAGCTCCTCCTCCTCCTCTTGCTACACCAAAAACCTCATATTTCTCCAAGGAAGCTGTAGAGGAAATAGTCTTCCGGCTAACTGCTGAGTTCGGTTTTGCTCTGGAGGCACAGAAAGTAGAGTTATTGAAACATATTTAGAAGCTTCAAGCTCAAGTTAAGAATTTGGAAGAATCTCTGAGCCTCTCCAGGCCATCTACTTCTCAAGGTATCTCATCCCCTCATTACTCCCCACTTTATCACTCTCACACACCTCTAAACTCCCAAAACCATTCTTCTACTCCTTCTTCTTCTCCCAGTCCACCACATTCTCCTCTCAATCCTCCCCTTTCTCCAACTCCCCAGCACAAAGTCCCCACTCCTCCAGTCTCTCCTATCACTAGCTCCCACTCACCACCCCAAGTCCCAACACCTCCTTCAACCCCAGCATCTCCTTCTAGTTCTTCTCTTCATCTCTCTCATTACCCATCTCCTCCCACCTTCCACCATCCTAGCAATAGCCAACTTTCCTACACCAAAACACCTTCACCTCCACCTTCCTCTCAAACCAAACAACCAACACCTCCAGACACTCCTTCCGCTAATCCTTCCCCTAGCGCTAGCCCACAAACACAAGCCTCACCCTCCTCCACAACCAAAGTCCCCACACTACAAGCAACCCCTATCGCTAGCCCCTTCCCTAGCGATAACCCCCATACTTCCCTACCCATACAGCCTGCCTCTATCGCTACCACCACTAACCCTTTTCCTCCCATCTCTTCCCAAACTCCTGCCCAGACCTCTTCATCTACCCCTCGCCGTGATGATGCCAAAAAGGGGGAGAAGTATATGGAGAAAAATATGGAGCAATCTCTGAAGCAACCCATGATAGCAAAAGAAGCTGAGAGAGTAATCATAAAAATTGCACGTTGCTACATGGAATCAGAGGAGCACAAAACCCCTCCCCTTCAGAAAAGAGAAAGAGGCAAGCTACAGCTGAAAGCCTGAAAGGGAAAAGGGCCAATAGTAAAGCAAGGAAAGATATATCCTTCAAGGTCACTCCCAAGGCCTCCTCAGAAGTCACTTCAGCCAGAGCTCTAAGAATAAAAATGACAGCTCCAAAACCAAAAGCCAAAGCATCTGAAAAGCTAACTCTTCCTATAGAATTATCAAAAGAAGACAAGAAAGCCATAACTGAGATATTAAGGCAAGATAAGAAAGAAGCAGCTAAAGCTAAGAGGGCAGCTGATAGGGCAGATAAGAAAGCAATTGCAGCTCTCTTAAGACAAGACAAGGAGGAAGCCAAAAAGAAAAAGTTAGAAGATGCTTTAGCAAAAGAAAAATCTATCAAGGATAAGATGGCTGAATGGAAGACTGGTTATGAAGCAAGAAAGGCTAAATTGGCTGAATGGAAGATGCAATTTGAGGAACCAAAAAGGGCTGAAGCTGGAAAGAAGGAGAAAGCTAAAAAGGTGCCAGCCCTCAAAGAAAAGGAAGTAGCCACTTCTCGCCCTCGCAGAATGTCAAAAGAAGAAAAGGAAAGGGCTGAAAGAGAGGCTGCTAATAAGAAAGCCCTTGATAAGGCTATGAGAAAGCATAAAGAAGCCCTTGAGAAGAAAGCTGCTTTTGAGGCAAGAAGGAGGGCAAGAATAGAGAGAGATGCAGAGGTAGCTGCATAAGGAGAAGAAAGGAAATTTCTCAAGGAAAATGGGCATCGAAATATAAGAGAAGATTTCGCAAATCCAAGGGTGGTTCTTCAGGAATTTCAATCAGAGAACTTGTTCAGAAAACTGAAGAAGAAAGAGCTAAGGGTGGCCCCAAGAGCATTAACGAAGATAAATTCTTCTACCCAGACTCAGAGCTATCTGACTATCCTGACAAAGAGTACTTTGCCACAGCCTCTGGAGCAAATTTTGAAAATGATTACACCCTAAACTTTAGAAATTTCTCTGAATATCAATCATACCTAGCTAGTCATGACATTTCTGATTTTGAAATTTCATTTGAAAGGCCAACATATGAATATGAACTTGATGGCTCTGACCCTAATAAGTCAGAATAAAAATGTACATTCTTCATCTCAATTTTTGTTTTGAACATACTTATATCATATGTTATGTACATGCATTACCATTATCTTATGATCTGATACATGCTTATATATATTTATGCTTTGAGCGTGCTTGGCTTACTTATGTTTTGTCATCATCAAAAAGGGGGAGAATGTTAGAATCTTAAGTTTTGATGAGGACTGACCCCATAAATAACATAAGTAAATAGAGTGTAAGTTACCTGTGAACTAATCAAGTAAAATCTGATAGGTAACAGATCACTATCGCTAGAGCTAGAGCCTATCGCTAATAGACAAAGAGCCGTAGCAAATGAAGACTTAGAAATAACAAAGTTAATATCTATCGCTAAGTCATTTACTATCGCTAAAGAAATACACTATCGCTAGAAGCTCATAAAGAACATGGACAAATGAAAGAAAGGTCAAATAGCAGAAATATAAACCAAGTCCTTGAGCTTGTGGAATTTACTAGCGATAACAGGATAAGCTATCGATAACAAAGTACTTCAGATAATAGACATCGAGATAGCCAATGCCTGAGAGCAAATAAGTTAACTAGCGATAACATAGTTGCTAGCGATAACGCATCTAGCTATCGATAGGAGAATGCTCATGGTAATAACTTAGACAAACTAATAGGCTGATCCATTGAGCTAATAGACTAAGCTTGCGATAGCATCTGCTGTGTATTACATGATTATTTGTTTAGCTAACAGCTCAAGTGCAGGAATTATACTATGCAGTTAGCGATAGCAAAGCATACTAGCGCTACTGAAAAAGCTGCTATGAAAGTACAGTTGGTACAGATGCTCAGAGCGCTCAGTCTACATCTCTCTTAAATGCCAGAGCAGTTGAAGCTAGAGCAGAAAGTTAACCTCGATGAAGAAACTGCATTAAATGCCAACGGCTTTGAGCTCTCAACGACAATATTCAAACGGCCTCATAAAGATGAACGCAATGACAAATCTGAGAAGAGATATAAATACAGAACCTGAGCATTTATGAATAACTGACGAAAAACAAGAACATTCACGAACACATTCATTGCTCTCTGTTTTCTATATTTATTATTCTAAGTGACTTTATTTGTACGTAAGTGATTATCACAATCTGTTCATTAAGTGAACTTTATTGTTAAAATCCTCTATTGTTTGAGGTTGTTCTAAAGCTTGGTGCTTTGAGAACAGGGTAGTAACCTTACAGGTAGTAAGGGGAAGTGTTTAGAGGGATTCTAAAACTCTGTAAAGGTTTACAGGTAAACCTGTGTTGTAAAACCTGTGGTTAGTGGAACCCAACAAGGTGTTGGAGAACTGGACGTAGGCAGTGTTGGCCGAACCAGGATAAAGTCTGTGTTACTTTAATTAGTTTGTTAAATTTCGGAAGCACAATTCACCCCCCTCTTGTGCGTTTGCCATTCTCATGATGATCATGATATATCTCTAAGTGCTAGTTGTGATGATGATTTTGATTTGGATGAGCCATTACCTTGTTCTTGTGGTGATGACAACATGTGCATGGACTGCATTGATCTTAAGTATGACAAATTTGTTGCATTACATAAAAAGAACTTAGGTGAAGTGCATGATGCATCTACTAGTACTAGAAATGAGATTGTGGAAAGTGATGCATTGAGCTTGGATGTTCAAAATGTGGAGAAGTGTGAACAATCACTCCCTTTTTCAAGTGTTGATAAGCATGATTTGTGTTTCTTTGAATCTATTGAACATGATGAAGAATTCATCTCCCCCTCCTCCCCACATTCCTCTTTTATTTGCACATGTGAAAGTGATGGGCCATATGCCACTTGCATAGAAATTGATAGTTGGCTTTCCACTTCACATGATGTTACTTCTTTATCTACTTTAATTGATAACATTAATGCACATGCTACACTTGATAATAAACATGAAAATTGTTCATCTCTTGATCCCAATATCTTCTTTCTTTAGGTAGTTTAATAAGGAAAGATTCAAGTGCTTTGATTGATAAAATTATAAACAAGAATGAATCTTTCCATCTACTTTTATCTTGTGACTTACCACCTGACATTGGTGGAAATGAAATTGAATGTTTTGAAACACCCAATGTCAAGGGTGATGACAATGTGGCTGCATGTTTGGTTCCCACTTATCGGAGCCATATTGACTTGGAGAATCTTGCTTCCACAGTGCATATGCTATGTTTTAGATCTCTCCATGTATTCTCTTTGGGGCTAGATACTGTTGCTGGTCCAATGTTTCTTTTTCAGGAACCCCACCAACAACCAAGAAAGCAAGATAAAGGAGAAGGAGCCACATTGAAGAAATGCATGTTTCTCGTCTCGGATGAGACTTCTCTTTCAAGATCCTGAAAAGGCCATAACAAAGGTTGTCTCTTTCCTCACTTATTTTCTTCCTAATATTCATGCATATGTTGGCCTAATTGTTGTATAAGGAAGATAAGTGTGGGGGAGGGACACAAGTCAGTAGAAAAAGAGTAGTTGTTTTTCAATTCTTAGGATTGCAAATAAATGATTCTTGCTCACACACCAAAGCCACACTTGATTTCAGCATGCTTTGAAAATTTCATTGGTATATCATTTGGAATTACTCTTGCCCTCTCCCTATTTTTCTTTTGGTGTTGATGACGTGTTTTGCTTCAATCTTGAATTGGACTTCACAACTTTGCACTACAGCCCAAGAGTAGTTGAATTAAATTGGTATGTCCATATTTTTGCTACATTGAGGACAATGTAGGAATTAAGTGTGGGGGAGGGCTGTCCTTTGTAATGGGTGAAGTGGGTTAAAATGATTGCATCTTGGTTATGTTTTTAGATTCAAAAAGTTGGAAAATTTTGAACTTTTCCTCACTTCCTCTTTTGTTCCTCTTTGGACTTTGCATGATGTTTTTGAAATTGTTTTGGCAATTATGGGAATTGTTTCATGCTTTCTGATATGTTGTTGATGCTTTTGATTAATGATAACTCCTAGAAATTCATGATATTTGAGTATATTTTACTTGAGTTTTTGTCTATTATTTATACATTTTGGATACTCAAGAGGGAAAATGCTCATTTGATTTTCGGTTTCACATAATTGTATATTTATGTAGATTTTGATTATTTTTGTAGTTAATTTCTTATGTTGTTTTATGTAAATATTGTAGGAATATTTTGATACAATAACCAAGGGATCCCGGATTAAGAAGAACACTTAAAAAGGGGAGAAATTGGGGCTAGAAGCTGAAATTTCAAGAAAAAAGGGAAAATACAAGTTTCTGGACGAATTGTAAAAATTACAGAAAAGGACCTCGAATTTCCCAAATTACAGATAGGTCCCCGAATTTCCAAAATTACCGACAGGTCCCAGTTCGCCGTGAGCTCGCCGCGGCGAACTCACGGCGAGCCAAAACCCCCAAAAAGAGCCAGAAACGATCATAGTTCGCCGTGGACTTCGCCGCGGCGAACCCACGGCGAACTGCGTGCTCTGCTGCGCGTTTTTTGACAGATTTAAGTGATATAAAAGCTAGGGTTTCGATCTAACTCGACATTCTTCGACTTTTGGGCATTCTTGGGGGTGTTTTGCTCTGCTAGGGCTTGGAGTTTGGAGGGGATTTGGCTTGGGCTTGGAGCTTCGAAGAGATTTGGGCTTCCTCTCTCGGTTTATCTCTTCCTTCTCCATTCTCTTCTCTTGTTCTTTGTTTCTGAATGTATATATTTATGCTCCCTTGGAGTTGTTGAACATGTGTAGCTAAATACTTGTATTCTAAGATTATTTTGAACCCTTGTATGTATTGATTCTTGATTCCTCCTCTTAATTTGTGATTAATGATATCTATGTGCTTATTTTACCCCGTTCTTAATGCTTCTAAGTGCTTGATCACCATTTAGATGTTGTGTTTGCTTGATTTATGACTCGAGAGAGCTAGGTTGAGTGTAGAACTTGGGTAAAGTAGTGCAAGAACCAGAAGTTTGCATGACGAATGGATGGTTTTGTTGGTAAGATAGAGATATACTTGCTAGCCTTGCATAGTCACATTAGGGTTGGAGTGTGATAATTGGGTTCTATCAAATTGTGGCAAGAGATTGTGCAAAGAATAGGACTAAACACTTGTTCTTGACTCGAGAGAGCATTACAAGTACTCTTTGAACCCTAGATTAGCACGTGATTTCGTTGAGAGCTTCTTGAGGGGAGGTTAATTGAGTTTTGAGAAGTACAAAGGGGGATAGATAATCTTAGGACCCATTTTAGCCTTGAGGTTGGAGAATCACCTGTTTATAATTTTATCTTCTTTTATTTTCTTATTTTATTTTCAAGCTCTACATTTGTATCACTCAAATTGGGCGAGAGTGTGATAATCATTGTTTGACCGGGTTTTGGACAAATCCTCGTGGGAACGATACTCTACTCTTCACTTTATTACTTGGCGCGACCCGTGCACTTGCGGCGCGTGGCGAACAATTAATCTTCTTGATTGGCAACCTTGTTGATTGGTTGAATCTTGTTTGTAGTTGATCTATGTTTATGAGTTTTGGAGAATTAGCCATGTCGTGAAGTTTATTTGAGCCTAAATGTGTATTCTTGTGTGATATCAACTTGTTGCCATTCTCTAGAACTTGTTTGCATTCTTGATCAAAATTTGTTGCATTTAGTGTAATGAAACATGATAAAGGCATTCATTTCATACCCTCACATCCCAAACACAAGACATAAACACTTCTTCCATTTGTCACCCCATTTGAGCCCTTCACTTGATGTTTTGCATTTGACATGCCAATGAATGAAAAGTTGCATCATTGCTTTGTGTTGTCTGAAAAATACCACTACTTGGTTGTACATAAGCATGCCATTTATAAAAAAATACAAAAGAAGAAAAAACAAAATGTGAAAAATTGAAAAGTTGCAAAAAGTGCAAAATAAGGCATGTGTGGTTGTTAGCAAGTTGCAATTGTTGCTATGAATTGAATTAGGAATTCAAGCATGCATCACATCATATTTCATTCATTTCATCACACCATATGGCCTATTCCACTATTACAACCCTATAAGCCCTTTTGATACATTGCACTTCTTGTGTATTGAGTGGAGATCTATGAATTCTCACAAGCTTATGGTAGAATGTGCTCCAAGGTGGATCTTGAGAATAGAAAATGAACCCAATATGGTGAGAAGAGTGAAACACTTATCCTCAAGTGACTTTCTCCTTTACTCATCCTCATTGCATTCACTATACTCATGGTTAGCCCTTTAGCATCATTTCATTCCTCATTGCTTGTTAATTAGGGGGTTATCAATTTGCACTAGCTCATGTTCATCTAGCATGTTGAAGTTCTCATTTATGCCTTACTTACCATTTGTGCATAAACTTTTAAACTTATATTTGTCCGGGAGTACAAAGGTTTAAGTGTGGGGGAGTTGAAAAATCCCTGATTTGTATGGTTTTAATGTGCTTAAATTGAGGCAATTAACATGATTAAGATGCAATATTGGTCCAATAATGTTTAATATACATCATAGGCCTTTAAGTGGGATTAGCATGAAAATGAGGTTAATTAGCCATAATTGGAGATTAGTTTGTATTAATTGATCTCTAGGACTTTTTTATCCTTGTTTATTGCAATTTTGTCTGTAAGTTCGCCAAAGGACCAAAAGAGGAAGAAGTTTGTATGAAGAAGGCCGAGTTGAAGAGCGAGTTGCAGAGAAGGAGGCAAGAGAAGCACAAAAGTTCAGCCCCAAAATTCCGTACATCTCGCTACAACGAGCAAAAATGGTAGCTACAGCGAGAAAGACAAACTTGGGTTGAGCTCTCTGTCAATCTCGCTGTAGTGACCAAAAGTTCTCGCTACAGCGAGCACGCACTGAAAGATGTGCGATTTTGCTGGTTTTTTTTGGGCCAACCCGGGTCCAATTCAATTACCCACTTCTTGACCCGACCTGGGGAGCATATTAGGTCGAAAATGAGGAGTATTTGACAGATTTGGAGCCACCACAAACCCTACCTCTCATCTTTCTCTCATTTCCTCTCATCTCCATCTTCCATCTTCCACCTTCTTCCACCCAAATCTCCATGTTTCCTCTACCTCCACTCCTTGGTGCTAGCTTTCTCATGGAGGACAGAAACTAGGCTCCACCATTCTTGGTGGTGGGAGCCAAGGGATGAGCATTGGATATTATTAGGGGAGTTTTACTAGTTCTAATCCTTCTTCCATTTGTTGTATTTATGCTTTTCTAGGGTTCTAGGAGTGTATCTATGGCATTTGGTTCTGTGCTTGATTTCTATATGTTGTAATAGGGTTAGAAACTATGACTATGTTATTTCTTTCTTGTACAAATGCTTGACATTGCTTCATATTAACTTTGAGTTTAATGAAATTTATGGTTCATAGTTTTGTTATTCTCTTTGTGAAAATTATGTGCTAATGCAAGGTAGCTTGGTTAGTGGATTAAGAATGTTAAGATATTTGCTTGAGGGAGATAGCATAAGAATTAATTGATTGTGGTTAGACATTGGGTAATCACTCTTTTCAACCTTAACCTTTGTTTGGGTGGCCATCAATGAGTTAGGGTTAATTGAGAAATTAAGTGCAATTGGTGGGTGACCCAAATTGTGGATCATAAGTCTTGCATAATTAATTGGTTCTTGAATTTGTCAAGTTGCATGAGTGGCATTGGACTTCAATCCTAGAGTCTTAATTTGTTATGTGGGGTTCCAATAATTAATTAAACCCTAGGATTAATTAAGTGGCTATTCGGGGTTCCGGTTGTTGGATTAGGAGCCCCTTGCGATTAGCAAATTCACTTTGATTTTGAGCTTAATCAACTTAGGTTAAATTAAGTAATGTGCGAGGTTCCGGCATTAATTAAGTTAATCTAAGCCTAGCCTAGAGGGGTTCCTCTAGGGCTCTTTTAAAAATAAATAATTAACTCCCTAAAAATCTTTTGAAGCAATGAATCCGAAGGTTTCCACCTATCAAGAATGATTCCATTTTCATTCCCCTCCAAATCTCATTTTTATCTTATTTTTATTTTATTTTTAAACATATCGTACCTTTTGCATCTATCCTATCAAAAAATCAAATACAATATTTTTACCAGCTTTTGTTAGTCTGCATCTTAGCTACTAGGTCATCTTTTGCGTTAGGCTCCTCAAGCGAATAACACCCGGGGGTTAGCTTCCACTATCCTCTTGGTTCTTATTTTCTTGAAGGGCGGACCCAAGGGCACGCTACATGCACACATACTCGAAAGTGGTGCTCTTCACAGCACTGGCTCTAGTGGCGAGCACTGTTATATATATAGTATTTCTGTAGTAGTGTTTATTATCCATGATAGCACTTTTCTTTAGAAAATTCTCTTTTTTTTTTATCATGGATAACTTTTAAATAGAGTAAAACTCTTTTCTAACCATGATAGGCATCAAATTGATTATTAAGTAAAACTCTTTTCTACCATGTGGTTAGGGTTAAAATTGGGATTTGGAAATGTTTATTCAGGTTATTTTTTGTATTTAGATGGAGAATTTAACATTTTTACCCACTTATAACTCAATCTTTACATTTTAACTCAGAACAATGCATTACCTAGACTTTTGACTCGTCCACAACTCCAACCTTGATATTTCTGAGCCACACTATGTTGCGAAAAATGTTAATATCATGATTAAAATTTTATGATGCAGCTTTTAACTCATCTCCGACTAGATTTTACATAAATTAAAAATATGAAGACTTTCAAGGATGCGTTCCTCACATTGGTGAAATGGCTGAAGCTACTAATGATGAATTCAACTCTCATAAGTTATCCAACTATGCTATAAAAAGTCGAGTCGAGGCTGGTAATTGTGTATTCTCAGCTGCACCCTCAGGTATGCTTCACTTTTGGTGCCCTTATAAAATGTTTTTATTATGGTTCTGTTGATCATAACTTTCTACATAAAATGGGTTGACTTAACCAATTTGTTGCTAGACTTGACATTTACTATTAGAAAATTAGTTACCCAAATGGCTCCTTTGAGAATATACTTAGGTATTATAATTTATTACCCCCTCTATCCCTAAATATAAACTTCAAATAACTACTTCATTTTATTCGAAAAAACTACTTAGGTTAGTTAAAAGCAATAATTATGTGAGAAATCTAATTTATTTTTCAACTTTGCCCTTAATTAAAATATGAGAGAGAATGGCAAATAAGAGATAATAAATATGAAAGAAAGTGTATGGGGAAAAAAAACAATGGGTAAAATTACAAAAAAATGCAATAAATGATTAGACAACCCTAAAATGAAGCTTATATTTTGGGACAAGATCATTCACAAATATAAAGCTTATAATTACGGAAGGAGGGAGTACTATCCTTGGATTATAATTTTGAACAGTAACCCCAAGATGCGTTAACAACCCATGCTCTCACGCCTTTCAAAAAGTTGGTAGTTCTTATCCTAAACTTACGAATGAATGTACTTTTATATCTCAACTTGGTAACATTTTATTATAAATTTGTGATTTCAAATCTAAAATTATTAATTTGATATTTGAACTTGTCATATAGAAAAACTTTATAATTTTATATTTCAATTTGATAATATTATATCTGAACTTGTTGATTGCATATTGGAATTTGGAAATTTTGGTACAAGCTAAAAGGGTATATTTATATTTTCCCTCACAATGTTTGCTTTAAATTTGCAAGAGGACACCTTAGTCCATTTCACTTATCTATTATTATTCAATATCGTTCCACTTTTCTGTTTTCCCCCTATTTCCAGCCTTTTTTGTGGTATTTTCCCAAAAAAAATCCCCATAAAATAATTTTGTCAGTTCCTCATTACATGAGTAATTCGGTCCGAAGTGCATGGTTATAAAAATATTAAATACGATGCTGACCGTATATATTTTTTGTTATATATGTTAGAACTAACAAAATATAGTCATACAAATTTTGTTATATAATCAATATCAGAATTCAGAAAATTATTGTTCACATCATATGGCCGTGCTAACGGAACATCAAGTCAAACGTAAAATAGAAATGACCAAACACTAGATATAATCGTATAGAGAACAACTATGCTCTTATTTTCGTAATACCAACATACACATGACATCTTATGATATTCTTTTGTTTTTCTAGGCGGTGGAAGTAACTACGCGCGTTTTTCAAGTGGGTTGCAAATAGCTATGTGACGAAAATATGGAGGCAGAGGCAGGGCCCCAGGCGGCGATGGAGGCGACCGTGGAGGAAAATATGGAGCCCGAGGTAAATTCCCACACCGTGGTGGAGGCAAATATAGAGATTGTGTGATTTTATTAGCTTGATGATGATATTTTTCAAATGAAGCCTTATAAGTATGATGGTGAGAATAATCTGCAAAACTTGATGTGATGAGAAACGCCACTCCTAAAAGGAACACTAGCAAGTGTTTAGATGACGTTGTTGAATTGATCTTTTGTTGATGCATATCACACACACTAGCTATGAGCAATTTATTGTAGAACTAGGGCGGACTATTGATTTGCGAACATCTTGTACATCCCTTATATATTATTGTCTAAATATATTATTCAATAAAGAATATAGTGATTAAAAAAAAAAAAGGCCCAGGCTTGCAGTTTTATTATTCAGTTACTGTATTGTATATGAAAAAGCGGAAATCCTTTGTGTTTTAATTTATTCAATTTTCCGTACCACCAATATTTTTCTTTATTTAGATGTAATATTGGCAATACTTAATTATTGGTGTAGATTTTTAATATTTTTATATAATATTATTTATCTACATATTTTAGTGAAAAAAGGCATTTCTAACTCTTCATGCAAATATAAGTGTTTGTTTGTGTGTGTGCTCGGTTGATGAATATAAATAATGCCGTTGGGAGTTGAAATTGACTTGATTGATATGCGAAAGATATCCCAAGAGAAAAATTTAAATAAAAGTTAAGGGTCAAAAATACAGATGTGATTTTGTTAAAAGTTCGTCCACCATCAAATGTTTTTTTTTTTTGTTGACAAAAAGTAACTCTAAACTTTCAAATTCGGAACAAAAGTCACTCTTACCGTTAAATTAATGTAAAAAATACACATATAACTTTGTCAAAAATTTCATCAAGTACCAAGCGCTTTCTTTTGGACCATAACAATAAGTGTGCTTTTTGATCCTAATTTGAAAATTTAAAGTTACTTTTGGTCCAAGAAAAAACACTTAGTGCTAGATGAACATTTGAAAAAATCAAATGTGTATTTTTTACTCTTAACCCTTTAAATAAATATGATTTTCAAATAACAATTTGCTTTTCAGTTCAAAAAGAATCAGTTAAAAAAATAACAATTTTCTTTCAACGTATTTATATATGAACATCTTAATTAATATTTAACATAGAGTATAACATTGCATTATAGAAGTAGGTGACATTTTCTTCTAAGTTTAGTTCTTTTTTTAGATAATTACAATTTGGAAATATTTATTAAAATGACGTTAAGTTTCCTTGAGGGATATCTTATAAAACTCGACTGCTTTTAACATCAGGTTTGTGATGGTGTTATTTTTGCATTGGGTTGTGTTATTTGTGCTTTGTGTAACACCTAAACTTTTACTATTATACTAGAGTATTTTAATTTATTTATAACCACTTTTGTAAATGTCAGAAGTCTAAAAGTATGAAAAATTTAAAACTTTCTTTTGAAACATTATTTCAATTTCACTTTTGTTGAAATGGGCTTTTCAGACAAATTAGAACAACTTAAACTTCTTATGAAATAGAATGGTTATTGAAACAATTAAAATGACTTGAACATACTTAATGCACTTACCCCTTTTTGATAGCACTTGGGGAGTTAAAACCCCTTATTCTATATTTATATATTCTCTAGTCTATATACATTATTTATGTATCTACATCTGTCATACTATAATAACATAATAGCGGGTCATCTCAAAGCTTTTACCTGTGTATGTTGCTGTATTGTTTATTAGAGATATCTACATATATCTACAGTTATATATTAACTACTAAACAAGCATTTAACTTGTTTTACTTACTTAAGCTTATAACATACACAGATAACTCGGTTCCAAAATATCTATCTACAGTGGTAATAGCAAGCATTCATGCTCCTTCATATTACCTTACTTCTTCCTAGCTAGCTTCTCCCAATCTGTGATACTGAAAATGTTTGGGGAGGGGGTGAGATTAGGAATCCCAATAGCAAAAGTTTATAATATATTTGTTAAATAGTGGAGGCCTGCTACCTACTAATAACATCTGGTTAAATAATAGAGACCCTCTATCCTCTACCTACAGTATTTTCAGTCATTGACAAAGAGGGAGTGACCCACCTAAACCTCGGAGTACTCCCCTCTTAATCATAACTTTGCTCATCATTATACTTCTAAGGATTAAAAAGCCTACTGTTACTACAGATATTATGAATTTTATGCATGTAATGAGCTTTAATGAAACCTTTTATGAAATAAACTGCTACCTATACCGCAACTTCAAACCTTAGCTGGCTCCTTCCTTTCCCGATGATCCGAGGATCCAACACCGCTATCTTTCCCTATAATTACATATATGTAATAAATTAATATATATAATATTAACTTGTAATAATTCTGTGTCTCTCACATTCATATAGTGCTACCTATATCTCTACTCTTCCCATTTCTAATATATGATTAAATTATAGTCTCTAACTTAATTGTTAATCACACAATCATCAACAGACATTTTACAATAATCAAACAATACACACATCTACAAACACAAACATAAAAATATCCTAGTTACTTTAAATCAAACTTACATCATATAATAACGTATACAACAACTTACTTTACCTAATTAAATTTCCAATGATCATACTTTTCTTCCACATTAATAATAATTACCTACAACTTAACTTATTATAATTAACCTGACCATTTAAGATCAAAATGTCACTTTTAATTATTCTATTCCAATCAATCTTTCTTATTCTCAATGTTTGACTAATAATGACCTTAAGAATAGTTCTTTTTAAGGAGCATTACATTTCTTTAATCCTTAGAGTACTTGTCTACATGTTATTTATATTCTATTATTCATAACTTTGATTACTAGGATTTCTTGAGTCACCTAATTAATGAATTTAATCATTTTGAAGTTTATAGGTTAATCTGAACAGATACTAATGTTTTACCAGAAATTCATCAACTAACATCAATAATGAAAGACAACAATAAGGACATATATATGGGATCATGAAATCATGACTTAACAATTATAATTTCAGCCACAGATCACTCTTTCCATAAATCAAACGGAAACATACTTCATTAGTGCCTTACGTATTAACCTGATAATTTCTTTCACAATTCTTGCTTATAACTTTAATTCTCTTGCATATCAAAATCACACATTTCTAGTATTTTTATATTAGATAAAATGAACATTCATGACTTTCATCTTCCCATTTTAGGCCACTACATTATGATAACATAACCACAACTTACAAACCTAGCTAATTAAGAAAAAACACAAGGACAAGGTTTCAAGCTTGAACTCATAATAAGTAACCAGAAACTTGACATGTGACCTCAATAATAAAACAACATTGATCCTTATTGCATCATTGTTTTGACCAATCAAAGACTTAAACTTCAGAAGGTTAAACACACAAATTACAAAAAAATCAGCATCAATTACATATTCTAGATTTCCTTCACCTCTAAATTTCAACATCCACTTTCAAGATTAATCCAAGAGTTGAGCTCTCATTCCAAAATTTGAATGAACTCCACTATCTCCCAATCATTACAACTTTTATAGTCATTTAAAATATTTTATCTATAGCAATTAAAGTAAATTCAGCCCATAATTGATCCTCTTGATAGCGGAACATACACCCAAACCAGAACATCAAATTCAATTTCCAGATTAATGTTTCTCAAACAAAAATTCAACATATCAGATCATAAACTATCTCCCTTTTATTCCTAACTTCATCATTTCATTATCATAAAAAAACCCCTTCCCATTCCAAAAAATCGTCCAAGCAAAGAGATATATTAGAAATTCCAAAAATCACAAAACTCACAATATGCAACATACACAGCCATATATGATCAAATTCCCTACGTTTCCTTTTTTTCCTGGACTCGGCCGAACAGCACCAGAACAAGTAGAGAAGAAACAACAAACCATTTCATCTATAATCAAAATCAACCTTACACAATTAAACATTACAAATTTTTCCCTTCCCCTGTTACTGAACTCATCGACCAGCACAAGCAAGAGAGGGAAAATAATTCAACAATTAACATCTGATAACTAACCAGCATCAATCCCATCCTTCCTTTATCATAAGCAGAACACAATCACAGAGGAGCAGAGGTTCAGAGAGCAAAGAAATCAATGAAACAGAGAGAAGAAGGATGGGAATATCAAAATTATCCAACATCATAAATTTCAACATACAAACACTTTATGAACTTAAACTTACTCCTAATCACTCTTAATTAAGATTTTGTTCATTAAACACCCAGAAATCATCGAAAATTCCGTCGGATGAACAGTGAACGGAGGTAGAAATTTGGGGAAAACTTGATTAATACCACTCCAATACTCAAAATCCTTCACCATAGTGGTTAATCGAAGCCTATACTTCCTTTTATGGATTTAAGAACTCCTAAAACCTCAGAACTCAAATTGAGCCCCCCGAACCTCACTTGATTTGGACCAAGAAGAGAGAAGAACGGAGGAATGAGGCTCACCTATGATCAAGCAAGCTTTGGACATGCTTTGGAGCTTCTCATCAGAGGCCTTCTCCTCCTCCGCCGTTGACTATCACTGGGAGAGAAGGAGAAAAGACGAAGAGGACGAGGAACAGAGGGAATCGGGGAAGCGAGAAAGAGATAATGGTAAGGGAATAGTGAGAAGGAACACGTGCAGAGGAATCGGTATTGGAAGGAGAGAAGATATTTTAATAGGTTAGTTTACCATATTGCCCTTTCTGTTATAACTGAAGATATTTTCAATTAAAGGCAGATATTGTCACTTTTATTTCCTCAGCTCTTTCCCATTATACCCTTCCTTGGCAATTTTATTTACCATTTCCTTAACAAATTAATCTGAATTTATTCAAAAAATAAATTCTCTAGATATGCTTTATTTTTCTAATTTATTTACAAGGCTTTTTAAAATTTAAACAATACCCCAAGAATTTAAATATTCCCTTTTTAACTCTTTGAAATTTGGGGTGTTACATTTTTGCCCCTTTTATTTTATGTTTTTTTTTTGAAATTTTTTAAATTTTACAAAAAATTATCTTCCGAAAAAAAAAAATCATATCCAGAAGTAACTGAAAATATTACGACAAAATAAGTTGTATCATTCCTTAACATTGAGTGCATTCTATGGTTGGTGAATACCTAAATATTAGTAACATCAAAGCCGATCATAGATTTTTTTTTTCTTGCTATTTATCAAAGACAATAAAATATACTGATAAATATGAGAAATAGACAAACAAAACTAACAATTTTCAATATATATTATTCATGCCATAATTGGGATTACAGTCATACTGCGTGGCAATGCATACTAAACAAGAAGGCCAACATAAACAGAATCAGCCTGCCAAACACTTGAAGAAAACTTGTAGAGAGATCCTACACACTCATGATACTATCATATTTCTGCAGGTAGGGACTGATAGACAGGTTTCTCCACATGTGTGGCATTTAAAAGTGTGGCTTATACGCAAGTGGATTCTTAGCTGGATCATCAATTGGTGGTAATGGTCGCTGGGGATAAATTGGTTGACGAATTGGTTGGTTTTGGTCAACATTATTTGATTTTTGAAATACGGACTTATAATTGGGAGTGGGAGGTGGAGGTGGTGGATGATATACAGGATCGTTGATGGGTTCAGGATTAGAAGGACGAATTGGAGTGAGTATTGGAGCTGGGGGTAGAGTTGGTACAATTTGGTCAACATTACGTAATTGTTCAGATAAAGGCTTATAATTGTTCATGAATGGTGATGGGATATGATTATGTGATTTTTCAACAACAGTCTTATATTTTCGCTTGGGTGGTGGAGGAGATGGCGTTGGTGTAGGTGGACGTTCAGGCGGAGGCGGAAATTCAATTGGAGGAGCTGGAGTTGGCGGTTTAAGTGCAGAAGGAGGCTCTAAAAAGTCTGAAGAGCTGGAAGTGATGAGAAGAACCATTCCCATAAGGAACACTAGCAAATATTTATGAGACAACATAGTTGAATTTATGTTGATGCAAAATAACTCAATGGGCTCCAATATATTTATAGTACAACTAACGGTGGGTAAATGGTGTGAACGTCTTGCGCATTAATTATATTTATTATCGAAATATAATAAAGAAAATAATGATAAACAATTTTAGACAGGAGGTGAGATCTGTCATGTATAATTGTATGTTTGCACACATTTATATGAAAAATTAGAAATGGCTCGTTTTTTTCTTCAATTTTATGCAATACCCATGTTGGCTTATTAATTTGATTGTACTCTTTTCAAGACTTCATCATTGATGTAGATATTTAATGTAGGGTTAAGATAATTTTGCCCCACCAGATATTGCGAAAGTGCGCAGGCTATCTGGAAGTTTTCCAATAATGAGTATTTTTTTACTATTACAAAGGAATTTCATCATTTTCTATTGAATAAGTTAAGAGTCAACGTTAATTTTTGAATAGTCAACATTAATTTTTAAACCAGTAGGTGAAATTCGCTCTTTTTTTTAACACTTATAAGGAGAAAATATTCCTTGAAAAAGCTTCCAGATAATCAATGCATTTTTGTGGTTATTTCTGGGGTAAAAATAATCCTTAACCCTTTAACGTATATGTTTATTTATTTTAGTGCGGAAATACGTTTTTTACCCTTCATGCAGATATGAGTATATGTGGATGTTGTGGTTGATTGGTTGACGAATATAGGTATAGGACTTTCCAACGGAGACTTTTTAGATATAGACGAGTCCACTACTGGTCCCAAAACAAGGTTGAAAGGATAGATTTGTTTCATAAATTATTGGAATATACATTATTTGTAATAGAAATAGATATATTATGACAGATATTCTAAGTATATTTTATACAATATTGATCTGCAAGTAAAAGTAGGGATCAATATCATTTAGATATAATAAACGAGTCCATTGGTCCAGAAACAAGGATGAAATTAAAGGATAGATTTGTTACAGAAATTATTAATATATACATTATTTGTAATAAATTATATCATCAATTCTAAATAATATTTAATACAATGTTTCAATATAACTTTTGTTATTTTACTTTCGACAAACATCTCTATAATTTTTTATATATATAAAAATTAAAATTGCTCTTCAAGTACAAGTAGGGATCAATACCATTTAGGGTTAGTTAATTTTGTTGATATAAAATTTGGAAAGTAGTTGTTAAATGTGATTTCTTCTAAAAACCTAGGGGCAGGACCCCTTCTGTGGAGTGAGGGGGCAACCAGGTCATTTTTGGGAAAATTACAAGTTTGGTAAAATCTTACAATACTACAACTCCTTAGAGAATTTTCCAAATTTTACAATTCTACATCTCCTAGACAAAAAAAAAAAATCACTTAGGCAAAATTTTTTTGGAATACGTAAGATTTTAACACAAGTGTTATAAATTTAAACAAAAAAAATTTAAAGTTTATAAACACAAACTTTAACGGGGTAATTAATTACAGGTCCCGTGTAAGGAACTTAATTAAGATTATATTCCACAAAATCATGTAATTAATTTTAGGTCCCTAACACAAAGTTGTTACCACTTACTCATTAAGTTGTTATCATAAGCAAAATAGTTGTTATCATCTGGTCAAAAGTTGTTACTGAATTCTCAATCAATAACAACTAAATAAACAGGCGATAACAACCTTTTAGCCTACGATAACAACATAATGAGCATGTGTAACAACTTTTGAGCTGCCGACAACAACTAAATGAACAGGCGATAACAACTTCGTGGGACCTCAGATTAATTACGCGATTTCATGTGAAATGTGAGATTAATTACGCAATTTTGTAGAACCTCACGATAATTATGCAATTTTCACAAAATTTAGTTTAATTTCTAATAAAAGCCAATGCTAATAATATAATCCTTTTGTATATATGAAAAAAATATATAATCCTTTTGCAAATCCGGTAGTTTTCTTCCTACATGAGAAACACATTACGAGCTACATTTAGATTGTTATGAAGAATATTGGTACTGACAATTTCTCTATAGTAAAATAATATATTTTATCTATGTTATGAAAAAGTATAGAAATTTTATTTATGTTCTTTCAATCATTTACATTTATAAGTAATATAATTATGTTGTCTATAAAGTGATAAACTCAAATAACTTAAGTGAGGAAACTGTAACACCTAAATTTTACTACTATATTATAGCATTTTAATTGATTTATAACCACTTTTTAATCACGGAAGCCCAAAAATACGAAAAAATTTAAAACTTTTTCTTTCCAAAGTATTAAATCAAATTCCCTTTCTTTCAAATGAAATTTTCTGATAAATTAGATTATCTTTAAACTTTCAATAAAAAAT
Organism: Mimosa bimucronata; assembly: GCA_037074515.1. Classification (NCBI taxonomy): domain Eukaryota; kingdom Viridiplantae; phylum Streptophyta; class Magnoliopsida; order Fabales; family Fabaceae; genus Mimosa; species Mimosa bimucronata. Next base: position 34,784,387 of record CM073440.1, on the reverse strand, counting down.
AGAGTGGTTATTAAAATAACTCTAATTATAACATTCAGGGAGCCAGACCCCTTACATTATATTCACATATTCTTTAGATTATGTTCTATTTATCTATTTACACTTCTCTTACTATAATAATATGTTGGCGGTTTATCTTGATTGATAACCCTCTTATATGAGTAGGCAGCTCTATTATTCCTTAAGGATATATATACACATATATAAAATATACATTAACTACTAGACAAGCTTCCAACTTGTCTTAATTATTTAAACATACAACATACACAGGTAAATAGACTCTTAAAAGTATCTACCTATAAGGTACAAGACAAAGCAGGCATTTCTGCCTCTTCATACTACCTTACTTCTTTCCCATCTAGCTACTCCCATTTTGCTATACTGAAAACGTTTTGAAAAACAGTGAGATTGGAAATCTCAATAGCAGTTTATTTCATATCATTTGTGCACTTATATATATACTTATACATCAACTTTATAAATCTGTGCATATAATGAAAGAATTTACCCCTTTTAAGCCATTACCTGCAGGATTTTCCAATTATAGCCCTCACGGCTACTTAATAACCCTCACGGTTATAGGAATTTATTTGTAGCCCTCACAGATACTCAATAACCCTCACGGTTATAGGAATTCAATTGTAGCCCTCACAGCTACTTAATAACCCTCACGGTTATAGGAATTTAATTGTAGCCCTCACAGCTACTCAATAACCTTCACGATTATAGGAATTTACTGGCAAAGGGGGAGCGACCCACCTAGGCCTTAGAGTACTCCATAAATATCATCAATATCATATCATCAATATCATAACAGTAATAATGCTCATTTATTGCAACAGATTTTACAAAATTATATATATAAAACTTTATATAATGAATTAAACTACTACCTGGACTTCAGGAATTACTCCTCAACTGGTTCTTTTCGTTTCTACTGTCCTCATGAACTTATGCCATAATCAACACCTGTTTACATATCATATAACAAATAAGTAAATTAATACTTATGCTTCTATATTTATACTTTGCGTCTCTCTCGAAACCCAACTTACTCAATACTACCGCAAAACTTATCTTCTAGGCAAATTATAACTTGCCCACATTTATTTAGAAATTTGACCATTCAAGACTACTTTAATAATTTACTTACATTAAACTTTCTTATTCTCAATGTTTGACTAATAATTACCTCAAGGATAATTCTTTTAAACAAGCAGTTTTCATTACTGTTTATCCAAGCCTTTGAAACCTTTAAAACAATAACTATAAATTCAACATTAAATTCATTCCAACATTTTAAACTTTGAAATATGAACATTAACACATCCCCTTCATTTAAGTCACGAAAGAATCATGATTTCCTTATTAATTTCTTCATGAAGCATAACAACTTTAAAGATCATCATTACCAAATCCAATACATTAACAAAATGAAACTTGTCTTCTTAGAACTTTAAACTTCAGTCTTTAAATCATTACCCAACAATTCGGAATTTTGATTCTTTATCACATATACGAAAGCATACTTTTCTCATTCTTAACCATATAACAACCTCTCACGTTTCATCATATTTTTCCCTATCCCATTTGAACTTCCTTAAACTTTATTCCTTTTAATGCCAATACCACAAAACAATAAAGCATCAATCGTACTCAATAAGCATCAAATATTAAGTTTCCATTGGTTCATCAAGACTATTATTCTTTTAATTTCATTTAAGATTCTCTTTTAATACGCAACAATATTGATTAGACACTCATATTCATGTGTACATATATAAGTCAGCAATGAACCTAAAACAGGGCATGTACATGTGGGTTTAATTACACATGCAACACAGAAATGAACTCAACAAACCATTATCAAACCTCATTTAAAATCATAACTTCAGAGAATACATACCTATAGCGAACCAAAACTGCAACTTCACATCACAACAAGTCTAAATCACTTCCTAGTTTTAAATTCTTAAACTTCAAAACTTTTCATCTTAGACAAAACCTCTATAGATAGCTTAACTTATTTTCATAAAAACAAATATATGCAAATCCTCAAAATCGGAACTTATATCTCAATAGCATACTTTCTAGTTTGGTCTAAAACATGTATAAGTTATCAATTTTTGAATGACTAAATTTACAAATCATATTTTGGTTTCAAATAACTAACTGGCATTTAATCTTATTATAGTCCACTTTAACTTACAATCCTTTCACAAAATCAGTAACATAAATTAACAACTCCTTATAGTCCAAACTACTTCTTCCCTATTTAATTCCTAATAAATTAATATCACCATTCTCTTTCCCTGCCACTGAAGCAGTCGACCAACACCAGCAAAAATATAAAATTGCACTACAAGTTCACTGCCAAGCAGAACCATATTCGGACCAGAACAAATTCAAGAAGATAAATCAAGCATAAAAGGAACATTCAAATTACACCAAATCAGAGCACTAATCGGCTTATGCAGAGCAAGGAATCGCATATGAGCATAGGAGAATCTGAATTAAACCAGAACTGAAATCAATCAGGCAGTGACAAAAATCATCTCACAACTACAACAAAAACAACATCATAACAACACTTTCTGTCCCTGTACACCACCCAAACAGAGCAGACATGAGAGGCATCAAAATAATACCTAAACTCAGAAAATTCATCATGCGAAATTTTCATATGTTTTAACCTAAACTTAATCTCATCAATTCATCACCATTAACCACATATATCGGCGGCTCCAACAGAAACAGGGAAAAAAGAACCAGAAAATTCGAAATTCCCAAAATGCTACAAAATTTAACATGCAATCAGTTTTATTAACTCAATCTTTCTTCCAATTAAGTTTAATCAGATTTGAGCTCAGTTCCCACATGAAGCTCTACCCAAATCGGCGCCGGAACAGTGACCAAAACAGGGTAGGAAGAAAAGAAGATAAGACTCTACATGCAATCAAATCTATTTACCCAAATTTACTCCTAATCACGACTAATTAATCATTCCAGCAATAATCACCCAGAAATCAGTGAAAATCACGTCGGATGAACAGTGGCAGAGTAAGAAATTTGAAGAAAACCTCATGAATACCACCCCCTTACTCGAATCCATTCCCAAGAATGATTAATCGAAGCTTAAGCTTCGATTTCATCAATTTAACAGTCCCTAAGAACCCCAAACTCGAAATCGGTTCCTCTCCAAATCCTCCCCGAACCGGACGGAAAATGGTAGCAATAGGAAGAGTAAAGCTACCTGAGTTCACTCCCAAGCTTGCATGCGCCGTCGCCACCTTGCTCCGCCGTCGATCGGCCGTAGAAGCCGCCGGTGGTCGCTAGAGAGAGAGTCTAAGGGAGAGTGAGAGAAAATGAAGAAGGAAGAGAGAGAGAAGGGAAGACGGGATGGAGAATGAAGGAGGGAGTATATAAAATTTTTTTTACTAGATTAATTTACCCTCTTGCCCTTCCAACTTGTATTCTTTTCAGTTTAATCCCTATTCTTCATCTTTTCATTATTTTCAATTTGATCCCTTTTCTGAAAATATGATTTTCCAAAAATTAATTTTTATACCATATTAGAGATTTTGCTACCCATAAATTTCTTTGAGCCTAGAAATAAATTTCCTAAAGTTCCCAAATTAAAATTTATCTTCTAATTATTCTTCCTTAATTAATGAAGAAAATAAACCTTTAATAAATCCCTATTATTTCTAATCCAAATTTTGGGGTGTTACAATTCTCCCCCCGTTAAATAAATTTCGTCCTCGAAATTTAGAAAATTATATGGTAGATTATTCCCTAACCTTACATTATCTTAATGAAAAAGAAAATAATAACAGTACTAAGTGTATATTTCACATGCTATTCTCACAATCATCCCAACAGTACACAAATATAAGAACATAAACATAAATATCTTTACTACTTTAAATCAACTTAAAACTTTCAACCATTACCAAAGATATTAAATACTTTTTGAATCCCTCAGTAGTAAACTTTCTTTTACATATTTATTTCCCAAACCCAAATTTTTAGTAACTCACAACTTCAAGATTATATACTTAAAGAAATCTCCAACACCCTCCAATACCCTCTAATCAATTTCCTATAGTTCAAGGTAAATTCTTAAAATTCTAAAACAGTCATTTCCAACTTCAGTATTTCTATAAAAACTATTGTTATCAAGTTTCATACCTAGAACTGCTACAATCAATCAGCACAACAGATTCTTTGACACTGAAAAATCTGTCAAGGAGTCCATCAAAACACTACAATTGCATATTAAATTTTAATGACCAATGGATTATCTGTGAGAGTAAGAATACATATTTAATTTCAGCAAGATAAATCAATTCCACAATCATCAAGGCAAATACGATCAAACCAACAAATGAGATCTTTTTTTTTATAATTTCAAACTCAATTGAATCTTTCATTAAGCAAATCAAGCAGAACCTCAAAGTTCCAAGATTTCATGACATAAATTCCAGAATTACTAGAACTCCTCTGATAATTATATATTTAATCACATAAATTTCAATATTTGAAACCATAGCAAAATGTGATAGCAATGAAAGGAACTGAAACAGAGCCTTTAATTTCTGTGCACCACTACTATCATTCAATCAGAAATCAAACAAACAATCCCATATGTTAACTCTGTTTAATTCTTAGACGATTTCTAACCTAGAAAATTGTTGCATATACAAAGTCAGGAATTCAATTTCAAAATAGCATCATCAATTAACAATTGTTGTTACCTACTTGTCTTTTCTTTAAACCTGAAATCAATGTCTTTAAATTCATCACAGCAAACAGTTGGACTCACAATCCACATGCTAGATTCAATAACACGCATTCTCAATTCATCAAATCTCAAATTTAAGCTAAAACTTCTTGAATTCGATACACAATTGTCTCTTTTTTTTTATCATCTTCTTACTCATTAATTTAATCTCCTTTAAAAATTTCTTAATGAACCACATAGCCACAACAACACGCACAAATATGTATCCATGTCATCCTATTCGCCTTAAGACTTCAAAAATCAAACTTTAAACATCTATACATATATATCCTAAAACTTTCATTCCCAATAGAACAATTCAAATTTATCACCAACCATTTCATAAGATAAATAATATACTCTTTAATAATCAAAGGCCAATCATAACAATTACAAGATCATAAACTGGAACAAAGAAACAAATTTCCACACCTTAATTACAACCTAAACACTATCAAGCATACTTATAAACCCTTTTCAAGAAACTCAAGAGAGCAAACCAAGCTTATATTTAGTTTCTCAATCATCAAACTTCATATTTTAATCTTTCTAATTTCTTACACTCGTTCATATCAGGTCTTGTGAGTAAATTAAGCACTTAAAATTTTAATTTATATTGCACGAAAATCCCGCAGAGACAAAAACGAACCTCAAACCTTCTTAATCAGAAAAATTATACTAGCTACAAATCACTCCAAGCTTTAACTGAAATACAGGGAATTTTCTCAAAAATCTTATTCAATCACAATAATAAACTTCCTATGGTTCCTGAGCATGACTACGAACAGAATATGGGAAGAGAAATAATTCAAAGTTTATATCCCAGAGAATCAAAGTTCAAAAATGACAAAAACCTTTGAACCAATCAGAGCAACATAGAATCAAAACAGAACACAAAACGCCAGCCCCAAACTTGCTAGAACCAACAGAAATTAAACATGTAAAATAGCACATTATTTCTTCCCAATCTTCATTTCATCAATTCATCATAATCTATTCTGAAAATTATCATATATTGCTCATCTTCAATATTGTCCGCTCCAGGTAGGGATGCTCCCATGGCTCTGGGCCCCACACGCACCCCTCACGGCTTTGTTTCTCATGGTAGGGATGATGGCACGCAGCCCCCCTCACACTCACCCATGAAAACATGTCTTTCTCCTGGATCTACCGCGATCCCCTTTTCTTTCTTTTCTTAGATCTATTTCTATTGCTCTTGGCCAATCTGTCCCGCTATATTGATATAAAGTTTCCCCTTTTTGCCTGGCCAGGGCTTCTTTTTCAATAGAAGGAAACCAAATACCAATATAGTTAGGGATATTCTTTGACCAAATTCTATTTCTGGTTTAAACTTTTGCCTAATAACTGTTCTATAAACATTCTCTTACATCACACTTTATCAATGTTAAATCATAATACTCTGTAATCTTTCATAAGATTTTTTTTCCATAATTCAAGCTCCATACTTCCAAAATTCTGAACTTAGAACATATTCTTAAAATAATAAATCTCAAATTGTTCGATCACTAATCTTAACTAAAATAATAGTACTAGAAATTTCAATTCAATTCTTTAATGATCATATAATCCATCAAAGGACCATGACCTACCATGCTTCTGCTGCTACTTTGATATATTCCTAGGAACATTTAAGCATCTATTTCATCCTCAATTTATCGAACTTACCAAACTTCTAAAATATAATAAATTTTTTTTATATCAATCATAAATTTCTCATATGTCTATTCTAGAAAACCTCATTCATAGGCTATTGATATTATCATTTTTGCTATCAAGTAATTGAGTTTAACTCAAATTTCTACATTACAAATCCTCAAAATTCACTAATCCTTCCTTGGTTTCACATTTTTATTTTGCTAGGAGGAGAAATTGTTGCTTCAATCTTCCTCCAAACTAGAAATATCTCCCAAAGTTTCATAATAAACTCCAATAAAACCTCTTATACCTCCCATTTAAAGAACTTATAAGTACTCTCCAACCTTCCTTTTTGCTCCATAATCTTTCAACTTTAATTTTCTAGGGTAAAACTTTTTCCAATATTCAAAATCACCCTAATTATCGTTAGAATTCAATGAAAATCTTCTTCTGATCTGGCTTCTTATACAAAAGCATCCCCTGAGATTGGTATACCTGTAACACCTTACTCTAGGGACATTATTTAGAGCCCTTTCACTACTACAGAAATACCCTATTGCAGCGCAACAATAGCAGCGCTTATAAAATGTAAGTGATGGGATAGGTATAGTATGACCTATACCAGCGCTTATAAATAAAAGTGTTGGTATAGATATAAGCATATAGCAGCGCTTAAGCGCTGGTATAGACCCCTGGGGTTTATTTCTTATATTAAAGAATAAGTAAAAAAATTTAAAAAAAATTGGCAAATTGTTTTACATATTTTTTTCAACATAAAATAAACCCCAGGGGCCTATACCATATTTATAAAAATTTAAAAAAAATTGCCTAATTGTTTTAAATATTTTTTCAAATAAAAAATAAACCCCAGGGGCCTATACCAGCGCTTAAGCAATGGTATAGGCCCCTGGGTTTTATTTTTTATATTAAATAATATTTAAAACAATTTAAAAAAAATTGCTTAATTGTTTTAAATATTTTTTCAAATGAAAAATAAACCCCAGGGGCCTATACCAGCGCTTAAGCGATGGCCCCTGGGTTTTATTTTTCATTTGAAAAAATATTTAAAACAATTTAAAAAAAATTGGCAAATTGTTTTAAATATTTTTTCAAATAAAAAATAAACCCTAGGGGCCTATACCAGCGCTTAAGCGCTGGTATAGGCCCCTCGGTTTTATTTTTTATATTAAATAATATTTAAAACAATTTAAAAAAAATTTCCTAATTGTTTTAAATATTTTTTCAAATAAAAAATAAACCCTAGGGGCCTATACCAGCGCTTAAGCGCTGGTATAGGCCCCTCGGTTTTATTTTTTATATTAAATAATATTTAAAACAATTTAAAAAAAATTTCCTAATTGTTTTAAATATTTTTTCAAATAAACAATAAACCCCAGGGGCCTATACCAGCGCTTAAGCGCTGGTATAGGCCCCTGGGGTTTATTTTTTATATTAAATAATATTTAAAACAATTAAAAAAAATTAAATACCAGGGCATATAGCAGCGTTTAAGCACTGCTATAGGCCCCTGGTATTTATTTTTTATAGCTGATATATAGCTGATGATCTATCTCTCTTGGCGCCAGTTTTCCCAAAAGTCCCGAAAATATTATTTGTTTTCCCTCCATTATATTCTCTCTTGTTCGCAGAAAACACAACCATAAATCTGAACCCAAAGTCGTCTTCTTCGCTGAAGCATCGTTCTCTCTCTCCTCGCCACTCGCCGCCATCAGCTCCTCCGCCTCTCCGATCCTCCCTCTCATCCACTCCAACAAATTAAAGAACTTCATTCTTCAGGTAACATCATTCGTCTTCCACCTCTCCTATTTCTTCGGCTTTCACCGTTTTGGAGTGAGGGCCGATTTGGGTTTGAGGGATTCAGAGAATTTTAAGCCGATTAAAATGAAGATAAAGTTCCGGTTTAAAGGTTTCTTGAAGAAATTTTGTTAATATCAATGATTTTGGTAGGATTCCTTGAACTCACCTTTGTGGTTACTGTTCACCGAAGAATCTTCATCAGATTTCGACCTAGAATGAAGCTAATAAGTGTTTAAACATTATTAGGAGCATATTAGAGTTGGTTTTGCGGCTGCATGTGTGATTTGTTGCTGATTCAGGAGAGTTGGTCCATGAATTCGATTTTGCTCTGTTTTCTGTCCATGGAATTCTTTGAAATGGAGCTTTGATTTTCTGGTAATTGAGCTTTGAACGTATTGAAAGAGGTATATACAGAAGTATTAGACATTAATCCGGAACTTTGAAGCCTTCATAGTTACAGTAGGATCTCATTTTTAGGCAATGTGTGATTTAGATCCCATGTTCTGTCTATGTCTAGTTGCAAATGTGTTTCAGCTGTGATTTCCATAAGCATTAATGCATAGCTACTTTCTGAGTTTGTTTTCAGTTGAATAGTCTTCGTTCCTATGAGATAATGCTAAATCATTTTCATCTAAATCGTCACTTTTTTGTTTTCTTTGGTTAATCCATTGGTTCCATTAATTGAAGTCAGACTTAATTTGTTCCGGTTTAAGTAGATTTGTGCTGTAGATAGATTCAGCTTTCAAGTTTTTTTCTTGATATTTTGATTTTGGTTTTTTGCATTTATGTACTTAAAACGAACAATGATTGATTTAGCTTATATATGCTTTTAACTTGCTTAGTAAAGTAAATAATTGGCTTGTTATCATTAATATTGAAATTTATTTTATTTTTGGATTTACCATTCACCAATTTTACTAATTTTGCTCCATTTACAATTTTACATAAACAACTCAGGGGCAAAGAAAAAAAATGGAAAAAATAAGTTATCTTTTTTAATTTTTTGGCCGGCAGACATGACCTAACATCATATGTACTTTCATTTCTCTTACATCATAATTTTTATATTTTAGAATAAGAGAGAGCTATATATATGATCTGTGAATTCTATTGTGGTGGCTGGGCTATGTAAATCTATTGAGTTGATGATATGTATTTTGTGGAGTATCAATTTCTATGTTAAAAAGAGAGGCCTTTGAGCCTGGGAACATTCATTTTGTAGCCGTTATGCTGCCGAATTTTTGTTAAAAAATAGGTAACATCATAAGGTGGCTACCTAATGAGTAAGTCATATAGATCGATCTTACCGCCACTTTCCTTTAGTAGGTTACCATGTTGGATTGGAAATGGATGTCTTGTGATCGGCGTTCAAAGGAATATATAGATGGAGCAAAAGAGTTCATTGAATTTGCTGCAGAGCATGCAGAGAATGCTAACAGAATTGTAGGCCCCTGTTTGTCATGTTTGTATGGGAAGCGTGTTCGTCCTCTTGACTTGTTAAGTCATTTAATTTGTCATGGAATCGATCAGTCTTATACACGATGGACAAAGCACGGTGAGACCTATGAAGATGAATGCGGAGACCGGGTACCTGATGTTAGTAGCGCTTCGAATGTGCTTGATAGAGACATGTGTGATGAGAGCGATGATCTTGAAGAAATGTTGAACGTGGTGGGTGAGGAGAATCCTGAAATGTTTGAGACACTGAAGAGCGATGCAGAGACGCCTTTGTATGTGGGATGCAGCAAATACACAAGATTGAGTGCGGTGCTTAAATTGTATAACCTGAAGGCACGATACAGTTGGAGTGATGCAAGTTTCACTGCGCTGCTGTCCGCTCTGCGAGATATACTCCCAGAAGCGAATGTACTCCCCTCGAAAACATACGAGGCGAAGCAAATTCTCCGGTCAACCGGTATGAAATATGAGAAAATACATGCATGCCCCATCAAGCATTACAAGTGTTTTACATTGCCGATCCTTCTAAGAAGAATTGGTCAGTTGTCATGCAGTCGAACAAAAATTATGCCGAACAAGTTGATGATGACAGTAGTGATGATGATATGAATATGATAAAAGAGGATCCTTCATTTGATACGTTACTGGCAGAAGAGATTGATGCAGACGGATATGACGATGAAGATGAGCCTGTTTATGTAAGGAGTGATCATGAAGAAGGCATTTGGCTCAACACAACCCTAAATCCAACAAAAAAGAGGAAGCAAACAATTTTAGATAATATAACACAGAGGAAAAAGAGACGAAAGCCCTCATATTGATTTAAGTTTGTATGTATTTATGTTTTACATTGTGAACTACTTCATTTAATTATTCTGCACTAAAATCATGTCTTGTTTCATTATTTTAATTTGCAGGAAAATGGATCCCCCCTGAGCGACGAGGAAGAAGAACAACTGATTGTGGAGCCAGATGTCGATGCGGGTAGACAGGCTGTCGAGGCGGATGCTACCCGTGGCATCACCCTTATGCGTAAACTACTCAAGCGCAGATCTCTGGGAAAAAAGACGAGACTTAAATGGAACGAAAATAACCAACCAATCGGGGAGACTGCGAAAGACCTCTCTGGTTTTATTGGCTGCGCTGTTCGGCAGAAAGTGCCTATTACTATCACAGATTGGAGAACCGCGGGGAGCTGCAAGAACGAGGTTTGGTCAGAGATTCAGGTTAGGTGCCTTTTTACAATTTAGTTTTATTATGACAACATTGTAACTAGCAAATCTAATATGATTTCTATTGTTACAGTCCATGTTTCATATTGATGATTCTCATAGGGAGTATGTCATGCTGAAAGCTTCCAGAATGCATCGCGGTTTCAGCACAAATTTGACCAAGTACTTCCTGAGAGATGCAGAAGGGGAGATCGTTCCAACACCCCCAGAGGCATTCGCAGGGTCAATTACCCAGGAACATTGGAATGAATTTGTGCAATCACGTTTGACACCGGAGTTTGAGGAAGTAAGTCAAAGAAATAGACAGGCGGCTAAAAGCTGCGAATATCCGTATATGGGCGGACGAAAGAGCTTTCCTGAATTGGAGCAAGATATGGTATGTTAGTAACGTAACGCTTCTAAATACAAAATTATGAATACATGTTTACGTGATTAATTATGTGTTCACCTGGCTTGCTTGACAGATTAAGGAACAGGGCCTAGAAGGGAAGCCACCACGGCATGGCCTCTGGTTTCGGGGACACTCTCAAAAAGACGGTACCATCATTCACGACGAGGTCAGAAGAGTCCGTGAACGATGTGTAAGTCATTCTCTTGGACTCTGTAATATCTTTTTAACTGGTGACTTTGCTTAGTTAATATCTAACAACCATTTCTTCTTGTTATAGGATATGTTGTCACAAGAATACCCTGACGAGGTCAACAAATTTGGCCCTGATGATTTCCTGAGCAGAGCGCTCGATCGCCCTGAGTATTCGGGCCGTGTTCGGGGCACAGGTCTAGGGGTCACGCCTTCTTCTTACTTTGGCGCCAACATAGGGCAACAAAAGGCGAAGTAAGAGCGTTACAAGAAGAAGTTCAAACTCTGAGGGAGGAGATGCAACGACGGGACAAGGAGATGCAACGACAGAACGAGGAACTGCATCGGAAGTACGAGCAGATGTTCGAATTTTACCAGCGATATAATGTTGCATCACAAACGTCGAACTTCGTGCAACAAGGTAACGCTACTCCCGTCGACAGTCCAAGCATAAGGGAGAGCTGTACGATGCCGCGGGCCCAAATTCCTCAGGTAGTTCATACATTCTCTTCTTACAAACTTGCAGCGACATTGTTATATTATGCGTTGTGAGCTAATGTTGTCAACTCTTTCGTAGGGCGAGTCAGACTGCAGGCTGTATATTGATTACTCTTTCAGTGAAGTAGTTGCCAAAGGGAAGGTCTACAACACTTCCAACACGACCCTGCACAACTCGCCGTTGCCTAAAAATGCACTGAGAGTAATGATTGAATCCTCCTACAACAACGCAGCACCAATACCGTTCCCTACTGATAAGATGACTAGTGTCCAAGATGCTATCGGTGCTTTCGTTGCTTGGCCCGTTGGTTTGATTGAGCCAACACCACAGGTGGTTATTTACTAATAGCATTTACACTAGCATTCATTGTGTTGGAAGAATGCTCTTTTATTTACATGTTTTTTCAGGGTACACGCTCTACCGGAAAGAAAGCACAAAGGCCTAATGTCCAAGGTACCGGTGGTCAAGTGATGAAGAAAAAGAGTTCACATACTGATCCATCGTCACAGGTGATTATTTACTAATCAAATTTCAGACTTTCTATTTACATGGTTTGTAGGCAACAAAAGCCAAGGGCAAGAAGAAAGTACAAGCGCCTCCTGTTATTGAACGTACAAGCGCCGAGATGCCAAATCGTGCTCGATTGTGAGCATTTACAGCCACCCTATCTTCCGAATTTACTGCCAATATTCCATTCGACAAGCGTATATTTGGGGTGTCAAATATGGTTGAGCATGTTTTTAAGGAGCAGATCATGGACGTGCTTGATCAAGGATGGCTCGGTGGTACCGCTATCAATTTATGGATCAGGTATAAATGTGTTTTCATTGGGGTTTCGTTTAATGTCATTAGTTTACACTAATTGGGAGTTTGTATGGTTTCTTTGAAGGCACCTGCACGAACATGTCATGATTGCCGGGGATTATGTCTCGTTCGAATTCATAAGCCCCTATGACATAGCACATATTGCGGGCGTGAGCTATGACGAGCAGTCCGCGAAGCTTAAAAGGCGCTTTTCTTTAAAGGCAACATGCATGACTTTATTCTTAGCTCCAATTAATACAGGGTAAGTCGATATGCATTATAGGTTTCATCGTATTCTTAGCTTCAAGCATCATTTATATATACTGACATAAAGTTCTAAAAAATTTTAGGCAGCACTGGCTTTTGCTTGTAATCTATCCGCAAGCACAAGCGAATCCCATTATTTACTATTTGGATCCTGTGTATGGTGCTAAACCAGAAAGTCGCACAGCTTTGATGCGCCTCGTCAATAGGTACGTGAATGTCAGCATTCTTTGAATCCGTTGCATCATTTGTCATTTTATGACCCTAGCTAATAAAATTAATTTACTTTGTTTTGTTTCCAGCGCATTGACCAGTTTTCGGTCCTCCGTTAACTTGAGTTATTCCAAAGCCCTTGACCAGAAAGATGCTTATAAGTGGCTCACAGTCCAGGTTCTATAAGTTATTCAATTTTTTAAACAATCTACTCAAACATAAAGTAAATGTTTCTCATATGATATCTGGTATTTTTTGTTACAGTGCCCCTTCCAACCCAATAACAAAGACTGTGAATACTATGTGATGCAATTTATGAGGGATGTAGTTACACATGATCGATGTAGCATTCCATTGACAGTAAGTTTTTTATTTTGCCAACTCTAATTGTATTTGAACTTGTTATTAGATTTCAAGTAGATTTGATTGCCATTCAAATTTATCTCTCTGTGCAGTATTACCCAGACGCACGTTGCCCCTCATTGTCGAGGGAAAAAATGAATGCGCTAATTGAGGAATGGTGCACTTATGTTCTACCTCTTTTACACCAAGTACAAATGTAGATATATAATAGTATAGGCTGTTTCCCAATTAGAATGGTTGGTTCATTTGTACATTGCTCTCTGGATGAGTTATTGGTGTATTTTCGTTGCTTGGAACTGTATAGAATTGCTGGTATTTTAGCACTGATGCAGGTGGGGTATATAAACTAAAATGAAATATTTAAAAAAAAATCAATACCAGCGCTTACTTCATTAAGCGCTGCTATAGGTAAATTTTAGGTATCCTATAGCAGCGCTTAAGCGCTACAATAGGTGCCCTATAGGTAACTTTAGGTATCCTATAGCAGCGCTTAACAAGCGCTGCTATAGGCCTAATAGACTATAGCATCACTAGCTATTGCAGCGCTTATAAGCCCTGCTATAGGCCCAAAATAAGTGATGCTATAGGCATTTTCTGTAGTAGTGTTTGATATGTTTGAACCACTAAAGCTATTTAGAAAACGCAAGGATATCAGTAAACTTAAAACTTTTCTTAAATATCTTACTTGGGCTTCTAACTTTGAAAATTCATAGTTGATTCCTTTAAACTCAAAATAGTGATTCATATCTCAAATTTTAGCTCTTAAAATATTCTTTATAACCATGATAAAATCTTGGCTCAATCTGGTCCCATTATTACTGAAAAATCCTTCTTATATTCCAGGCATGATGAAATTTCGCAGGAATTTTTCTGCTTTTATGCCTAACTTGTAAAATTCATATCTCTTAATCTACACATCCAAAAATTATGCATGAGTACTTGATTTAAATCTTAGGATGTGTACTATAAATCTGGAAAATATCATGGCCTAACTCAATCTATAACCTGTCGAAATATTAGCCACAATAAAACGTTTTCACAAACTCTCATAATTTTTCTATGCGTAGATATAACTTTCTACTTGAAGTAGAGTTCATGTTCTTGACTACTTTGCAGGTCTTTAAACTAATTAGGCTCCTTATGGAGTTTATACATACAGACCAAAATATGATAATTAACTAAAACTCCAAAATATCCAAGCTCTCCTTGCCTTAGCTAGTGTTCCACTTGCTTCTCCTTTCCTCTAGAAGTGCTCGGTCCTATGGGTGGGACATAGAAAGAGGGGTGAGATTTGGGGAAATCTCAGTAGCAATAATCACAATTAGTATATAATGTAAGGTAAAAAACTAAGCATGCAAAATAAGCCAATGAGAATAATACCTTACAAAACTGTAAACTGTAACTAATTTCACACATGATCATGGCAAAATAAACTGAGTAAGGATATTACAAATTCTCATGCCTAACTGCAGCATAAATGGCAATAATATACATGCAACCAAAACAAAATATACAAAATTGCAAATTAAAGCTACCTCTTGAAGAGCCTCTTTCTAAAGCACTTTCTCTAATTAGGCCTCCTTGACTCTCTATTCTTCTTCCTCTTTTTCTTTCTCTTCTTTTCTTTCTCTCTCTCTCTATTCTTTTCACTCAGCCCGACCACTCAGCTTCCTCCCTCCCTTCACTTGATCACAATGTCTATTTATAGGACAATTTTTGCTTGTTGGGCATGAGTGCTTGGTGGCCACGCATGCACCAATCTTGAAAGGCAAGATTATATCTACTTGGTCAGCAAGAATATGCTTGAGGAAGAAGAATTTGACACGTGACAATGAGAGGAAAAGTGGCTGGTTTTCTTTGAATTTGAAAGCCACGCATACCATGCAATATTGAGCCTTGACATGTGTGCTTTAAAGATGAAGGGTGGCATGCAAAACAAAACTACGCATCATGTAAATTTTGCCACACAAATACTAACTTGGAGGTGATGTTGACATGTGTAAAGGAGGAAGGATGGGTGGCTATTTTTTCTTGGGAGAGAAGACCACGTTTTAGTGGCTGTCATGAAGGGAAAAAGGCTTTCCAAATAAGCCAAGAACTAAGACTTGGTCATCAAATTAATTTGGAACCTTATGGAAAAAGACTTGCTTGAGAATTTTAGGCATTTGTAGACCATTTGACTTACTTATTTGGAGGGCCACGTTGTGGGCTGCAGCATGCAAGGGAACAATAATTCTTGGGAAGGAAATCTTACTTAGTGTTTTGCCACCTCATGCTTACCAATGCCATACAAAAAGACGCCACTTGATGCTTGTTTAATTGCTAGGTGATGTATATTATGTTGACACCTATTACAATCCATAAAAATATGATGCCAATCATGATACTTCATTAGCTATTCAATTAATTTCTGTGCGCCTCACATAATACATAATCTTGCTTCTCAAGATTATACATTAATCTTTTTTTCCTAAGCTTATTTCACAAGCTTAAATAACTATCTTGGGCCCTTATTCTTATAATATATAATTCCTTTTCTAAAATCTCAAATATCTCTATTTCCTTAAGGCCCTAATTATCTTCCTTAATATTCATTAACTAGCTATTTTGAAACTTCTTGGATTTTTGGGATATTACAATAACCACTGCCAAATTCAAGCCTAGAGCTATCAGCATTTAGAATCAAGTCACAATTTTGATCCAACATTCAATAAAATGTCAACATAATTCACTTCCTATATCCATATCTCACTTCTTATATCTTCCCAAGGGTAATAACAATAACCTTTATTAAACCCTTTATCCCAGTCAACCAGAATTTAAACTCAAATTTCAAAATTTTCCCCTATCTAAAGGGAACTATTAGAGATCACATTTTCATCATCCATTATCCTTCTATGAACTACCTCTTACATAACTTTTTAGACTTTGAGAAACTAAGTCAATACAAAATTTAACCAATCATAATCTCGAACATAACCAACATCAATGCGGTCACCAAAATCGAAATCCCCACCATTAACACAATGTTCCTCATTGCCAACCAAATTAGAGCAAGTAAAACACAAAAATTAAGCTCAATAGTTCTCATCCTAAACCATATCAACCTATTCTAATCTTCTCTAATGGGTTCTTCACTGATTCACTTCTACTTTCTCTCTATTTGTTACTATCAATATTCTCTATAAAATAATTTCTATAGGTGTTCTAAGGGTATCTATGAACAAATGACTAACAAGCAAAGTATTCTAGCTAACCAATGCCGAAATTCCAAAATGGAAATGGAAAGGTATTACAATGGATTTTGTTATGGGTTTACCATCATCAGTGGCTAAGTATAACGCCATATGGGTGATTGTGGACAGGCTAACCAAATCAGCCCATTTCATAGCAGTAAGAGCAAGCTATACTCTGGAAGAGTTAGCTAAAGTGTATATAAAAGAAATAGTAAGACTTCATGGTGTGCCAAGTAGTATTATATCCGATAGAGATCCGAGATTTACTTCAAAATTTTGGAGATCTTAAAATGCAATGGGCACTAAGTTGAAGTTTAGCACAGCTTACCATCCCCAGACTGATGGTCAGACAGAAAGAACAATCCAGACACTTGAAGACATGTTAAGAGCTTGTGTTTTGGATTTCAAGAAGAGTTGGGATAATTTTCTTCCACTCTCAGAATTTGCATATAATAACAACTATCATTCGAGTATTCAAATGGCTCCGTATGAAGCATTATATGGAAGAAGATGTACGTCTCCACTCTGTTGGACTGAACTACAGGAGAGAAGCTTGTACGGTCCAGAATTAGTGGATCAAACTACAGAACAGATTAAGATTATAAGAAAGAGGCTATTAGCGGCTCAAAGCAGATAGAAAAGTTACGCAGATAAAAGAAGGAGACCGCTAGAGTTTGAGGTTGGAGATCATGTATTTCTTAAGATATCACCGACCACAGGTATAGGGCATTCAATAAAATCTAAGAAATTGAGCCCTAAGTATATTGGTCCCTTTGAAGTTCTTACAAGAGTTGGACCAGTGGCATATCAGATAGCTTTACCCCCTAATTTGAGCAAATTGCACAATGTCTTCCATGTCTCTCAATTAAAGAAGTATCAACCAGACCCAGAGCATGTTATTGAATATGATAAAGTTGATCTAGAAGATGATCTGTCATATGAAGCACAGCCTGAAAGAATCATCGATAGACAGGAAAAGAGACTAAGAAATAAAAGCATATTATTTGTGAAGGTGGTCTGGAAAGGATTTTCTCCTAGAGAAGCAACTTGGGAGCTGGAGGAAGACATGAAGCAGAAATATCCATATTTTATGTCATAAGGTACGTTTTAAATTTCGAGGACGAAATTTATTTTACGGGGGGAGAATTGTAGTATCCCGAAAATCCAAGAAGTTTTAAAGTATCTAGTTAATGATATCAAGGAAAATAATTAGGGCCTAAGAAAATAGAGATAATTGAGATTTTAGAAAGGGGAATTATTATATGATTAAGGGCCCAAGATAATTAGATAAGTTGTGAATTAAGTAAATTATATATTCTAAAAGTTTATATGTAGCAAGTTTTGTTTGGAAGTTTATTATTGGGATCATAAAAGACCTTAATATGCATGTCTAGGACATGTCAAATAGTCCCAAAATAATTAGCCATCTTGTTTCAAATAAAGACAATTTTATTTAGCAAGCTTCCAATCATTGTTCATTAATAAAGGTATTTTAGACACATAGCTTATTCTTGCTACATGAGATAATTTTTGGACTTCAAGAAGAAGCCATCTTATAATTCAAGATTTGGACGTGGTCATTGTACGCTCTTGAAGACCACTCTTTATCTTTAAGGACACATGTCAACATCATCTTCAAGTTGGTATATGTGTGTGACATCTTTGCATGAATTATGCGTGGCTTTTTGCAAGGCTTTGGCAAGCATGAGGTGGCAAAGCACTAACTTATGTTTGCTGACCAAGTAGATTATATAATACCTCAATTCCAAGCAAGGACACATGGCTATTCCTCCTTCCCGGCCAAGCTTCATGTGGCTTTCTCTTCAAGTTGAATATTGCGTGGCCACCAAGCACTATTTGGCCTATAAATAGATGGATGAGTAAGGAATGAAAGGAAGGGAGTGTGAGGAGAAGGTTGAGTGATCGTGAGGTAGAGAGGAAGAGAGATAGAGAGAAATAAAGAGAAGAAGAGAAAGAAAAAGAGGAAGAAAAATAGAGAGTCAAGGAGGCCTAGTTAGAGGAAGTGCTTTAGAAAGAGATTCTACAAGAGGTAGCTTTAATTTGCAATTTTGTATATTTTGTTTTGGTTGCATGTATATTATTGCTATTTATGCTGCAGTTAGGCATGAGAATATGTAATATCCTTACTCAGTTTGTTTTGCCATGATCATGTGTGAAATAGTTACAGTTTACAATTTTGTAAGGTATTATTCTCATTGGCTTATTTTGCATGCTTAGTTTTTACCTTACATTATATACTAATTGTGATTATTGCTACTGAGATTTCCCCAAATCTCACCCCCTCTTTCTATGTCCCACCCATAGGACCGAGCAGTTCTAGAGGAAAGGAGAAGCAAGCAGATTTCTAGCTAAGGCAAGGAGGACCCGAAATATTTTGGAGTTTTAGTTAATTATCATATTTTGGTCTGTATGTATAAACTCCATAAGGATCCTAATTAGTTTAAAGACCTGCAAAGTAGTCAAGAACATGAACTCTACTTCAAATAGAAAGTTATATCTACACATAGAAAAATTATGAGAGTTTGTGAAAACGTTTTATTGTGGCTAATATTTCAACAGGTTATAGATTGAGTTAGGCCGTGATATTTTCCATTTTTATAGTACACATCCTAAGCTTTAAATCGAGTACTCATGCATAATTTTCGGATGTGTAGATTAAGAGATATGAATTTTACAAGTTAGGCATAAAAGCAGAAAAAATCCTGCGAAATTTCAACATGCTTGGAATATAAAAAGGATTTTTCAGTAATAATGGGACCAGATTGAGCCAAGGTTTTATCATGGCTATAAAGAATATTTTAAGAGCTAAAATTTGAGATATGAACCACTATTTTGAGTTTAAAGGAACTAACTATGAATTTTCAAAGTTAGAAGCACAAGTAAGATATTTAAGCAAAGTTTTAAGTTTACTGATATCCTTGGGTTTTCTAAATAACTTTAGTGGTTCAAACATATCAAAGGGCTCTAAATAATGTCCCTAGAGTAAGGGGTTACACTTGAAACCCAACTTACTCAATACTACCCCAAAACTTGTCTTCTAGGCAAATTATAACTTGCCCACATTTATTTAGAACTTTGACCATTCAAGACTACTTTAATAATTTACTTACATTAAACTTTCTTATTCTCTATGTTTGACTAATAATTACCTCAAGGATAATTCTTTTAAACAAGCAGTTTTCATTACTGTTTATCCAAGCCTTTGAAACCTTTAAAACAATAACTATAAATTCAACATTAAATTCAATCCAACATTTTAAACTTTGAAATATGAACATTAACACATCCCCCCTTCATTTAAGTCACAAAAGAATCATAATTTCCTTATTAATTTCTTCATGAAGCATAACAACTTTAAAGATCATCATTACCAAATCCAATACATTAACAAAATGAAACTTGTCTTCTTACAACTTTAAACTTCAGTCTTTAAATCATTACCCAACAATTCAGAATTTTGATTATTTATCACATATACGAAAGCATACTTTTCTCATTCTTAACCATATAACAACCTCTCACCTTTCATCATATTTTTCCCTATCCCATTTGAACTTCCTTAAACTTTATTCCTTTTAATGCCAATACCACAAAACATTAAAGCATCAATCGTACTCAATAAGCATCAAATATTAAGTTTCCATTGGTTCATCAAGACTATTATTCTTTTAATTTGATTTAAGATTCTCTTTTAACACGCAACAATATTGATTAGACACTCATTCATATGTACATATATAAGTCAGCAATGAACCTAAAACAGGGCATGGACATGTGGGTTTAATTACACATGCAACACAGAAATGAACTCAGCAAACCATTATCAAACCTCATTTAAAATCATAACTTCAGAGAATACACACCTATAGCCAACCAAAACTGCAACTTCACATCACAACAAGTCTAAATCACTTCCTAGTTTCAAATTCTTAAACTTCAAAACATTTCATCTTAGACAAAACCTCTATAGATAGCTTAACTTATTTTCATAAAATCAAATATATGCAAATCCTCAAAATCGGAACTTATATCTCAATAGCATACTTTCTAGTTTGGTCTAAAACATGTATAAGTTATCAATTATTGAATGACTAAATTTACAAATCATATTTTGGTTTCAAATAACTAACTGGCATTTAATCTTATTATAGTCCACTTTAACTTACAATCCTTTCACAAAATCAGTAACATAAATTAACAACTCCTTATACTCCAAACTACTTCTTCCCTATTTAATTCCTAATAAATTAATATCACCATTCTCTTTCCCTGCCACTGAAATAGTCGACCAGTGTAACATCCCAAAAATCCAAGAAGCTTTAAAGTAGCTAATAAATTATTATTATTATAAGATTAAGGGCCCAAAATAGTTATATAAGCTTGTGAATTAAGTAAATTATATGTTCCAAAAGTTTATATGTAGCAAGTTTCAGTTGGAAGTTTATTATTGGGATCATAAAAGAGCTTAATTTACATGTCTAGGACATGTCAAATAATCCCAAAATAATTAGCCATCTTGTTTTAAATAAAGACAATTTTATTTAGCAAGTGTCCAACTAATTTTCATTTATAAGGGTATTTTAGATACATGGCTTTTTCTTGCTACAAGAGATAATATTGAGCTTCAAGAAGAAGCCATTTGATCATCTAAGCCTTCATTGGACATGGCTTCTAGCATGATTTAGGATGCCATACATTAGCTAGTATGGACACTTGGCACTTGAATGCAAGGAAGTCTTGGCCTTAAAGTTGATGCATGCGTGGCCTTATACATGGTTTATGCATATTATATATTGTCCACCAAGTTGTGTCTTTAAGTTGATGCATGATTCAAGATGCTAAATACGTGGTCTCTCATGATTTATGCATATTATTTAATGCTACACATGGAAAATGAATGCAATAAGGCTTTGTCTTCAAGTTGCCAAGGAAGTCAAGATGAAAGAAAGCATTATTGTCTTCAAGTTGGACATGCATGGCCTACTAAATGCATTATGCAATATCATTGAAATCTTCCCTCTCATACAGCCACAACGTGGCCTAGGAATGAAAAAGAAATCAGCCACCTAATCCATATAAGACATATATCAAATAAGAGAGCTTTGTCTTGAAGTGTCATAAAGTCTTCAAATTTGGTGTGTATCCGTGGAATTTTGCATGGCTTATGATGCCATCTTTCTTTCCTTAATGACACATGTCCTATCCAAAAATTATGTTATATTATTTTCCATTGCAAGCAGCCACAACGTGGCCTTCTAGTGAATAAAAAGGAAAAAGAAAAGTAGCCACCAATGACACAATTTCAAGCAAGGACAAATGGCTTTTATAAAAACATTTCCTCTCCAAGTTGATTTATGCGTAGTCACCAAGCACTTTTGGTCTATTAATAGGCTTGGTTGCAATGAAATGGAGTGTTAGAAGGCTGAGTGTGTGGCGTGAGAAAGAGAAGAAAGAAAGAAAGGAAGAGAAAAATAAAGTGAAAAAGAGGAAGAAAAATAGAGAGACAAGGAGGCCTAATTAGAAGGAGTTCTAGAAGGAAGTTATTTTAAGCTCTTGGTAAGTATATTTTTATCTCCCTATTTTAAGTTTATACAATTCTATAGTTGGATTAAGAGTTGAATTGTATAGAAGTAATTCTAAATGGGAGAAGAAAGTGTTCATATGCTTACTAAAAATAAAGGCCTCAAGTTATAGCATGAAATAAATAGAAGAAGTTTTGATTGAAAATTTAGAAATGGAATATTTGGGGTATAAACGAAAATTCAAGAGGAAGAGTAGTAAAAGGTTTATCCCATGCACAAAAATTAATCTCTTGTTGTACCAATTAATATTAGGGATTGATCTGCAATCGGTTTTACCAGAAGGAAATCAGAGAGGAAGTGCTATAGAAAGAGACTCTACAAGAGGTGGCTTTAATTTGCAATTTTGTATATTTTGTTTTGGTTGCATGTATGATTTTTGCCATTTATACTGTAGTTAGGCATGAGAATATTTAATATCCTTACTCAGTTTATTTTTGCCATGATCATGTGTGAAATAGCTTCAGTTACAGTTTATAGTTACAGTTTGGTAAGGTATTATTCTCATTGGCTTATATTACATGCATAGTTTTTACCATGCATTATATACTAATTGTGATTATTGCTACTGAGATTTCCCCAAATCTCACCCCCCCTCTCTATGTCCCACCCATAGGACCAAGCACTTCTAGAGGAAAGGAAAAGCAAGCAGATCTCTAGCTAAGGCAAGGAGGGCCTAGAATATTGTGGAGTTTACAGTTAATTATCATATTTTGGTCTGTATGTATAAACTCCATAAGGAGCCTAATTAGCCTAAAGACCTGCAATAAAACCAAGAACATGAATTCTACTTCAAGTAGAAATTAATATCTACACTTAGAATAATATGAGTGCATGTGAATATGCTTTGTTATGGTGGATATGTCGTCAAGTTATACTCTGATTAAGGACGTGAAACTTTCCAGATAGAAAGTACATATCCTAAGCTTTAAATCAAGTACTCAAACATAATTTTTGGACGTATAGATTAGGAGATATGAATTTTACAATTTAGTCCTAAAAACAGAAATTCCTGCGAAATTCCAATATGTCTGGAAAAAATAAGAAGGTTTTTCTGTGATAATGGGACCAAATTGAGCCAAGATTATATTATGATTATAAAGAATGTTTAAAGAGATAAAGTTTGAGCTTTGAACCACAATTTTTGAGTTCGTATGCAATTAATTATGAATTTTCAAAGTTAGAAGCCCAAGTAAGATATTTAAGAAAAGTTTTAAGTTTTTGGTATTCTTGGGTCTTCTAAATAGTTCTGGTGGTTCAAACTTAATAAAAAGGGCTCTAAAGATTGTCCGTAGAGTAAGGTGTTACACTTTCAACGTATTTATATATGAACATCTTAATTAATATTTAACATAGAGTATAACATTGCACTATAGAAGTAGGTAACATTTTCTTTCAAATTTAGTTCATTTTTTAGAAAATTACTATTTGGAAATATTTATTAAAATGATGTTAAGTTTCCTTGACGGATATCTGATAAAACTCGACTGTTTTTAACATAAGGTTTGTGATGGTGTTATTTTTGCATAGGGTTGTGTTATTTGTGCTTTGGCCCTTTTTATTTTATGTCTTTTTTATTTTTCTTTTGAATTTTTTTAAATTTTGACAAAAAATCATCTTTCCAAAAAAAAAAAAAATCATAAACAGAACTAACTGAAAATTTTACGACAAAATAAGTTGTATCATTCCTCAACCAAAGTAACTCATTATATGGTTGGTAAATACCTAAATATTAGTAACATCAACGGTGATCATTGATTTTTTTTCTTGCTATTTATCAAAGACAATAAAATATGCTGATAAATATGAGAAATAGACAACCAAAACTAACAATTTTCATTATATATTATTGATGCCATAATTGGGATTACAGTCATAATGCGTAGCAATGCATACTAAACAAGAAGGCCAACATAAACAGAATCAGCCTACCAAACACTTGAAGAAAACTTGTAGAGAGATCCTATACACTCATGATACTATCATATTTCTGCAGGTAGGGACTGATAGACAGGTTTGTCCACATGTGACTTGTATCGTTGGTGTGATTTAAAAGTGTGGCTTATACGCAAGTGGATTCTTAACTAGATCATCAATTGGTGGTAATGGCCGGTGGGGATAAATGGGTTTGAAAATTGGTTGGTTTTGATCAACATTATGTGATTTTTCCAATACGGACTTATAATTGGGAGTGGGAGGTGGGGGTGGTGGATTATGTACAGGATCGTTGACGGATTCAGGATTAGAAGGACGAATTGGAGTGAGTATTGGAGCTGGGGGTAGAGTTGGTACAATTTGGTCAACATTACGTAATTGTTCAGATAAAGGCTTATAATTGTTCATGAATGGTGATGGGATATGATTATGTGATTTTTCAACAACATTCTTATATTTTCGCTCGGGAGGTGGAGGAGATGGCGTTGGTGTACGTGGACGTTACCGGCGGAGGCGGAAATTCAATTGGAGGAGGTGGAGTTGGTGGTTTAAGTGCAGAAAAAGACTCTAAAAAATCTGAAGAGCTGGAAGTGATGAGAAGAACCACTCCCATAAGTAACACTAGCAAATATTTATGAGACATTGTTGAATTTATGTTGATGCAAAATAACTCAATGGGCTCCAATATATTTATAGTATAACTAAATTGGGGAGAGGAGCTCTTCCTTTTCTTTTGTATCAATTTCCCTCATTTTCTTTCTTAATAACCATTAGATCTTCTCTGAATGGTTCAGATTTGGTATTTATAATATCATTATTGAAAATCAATTAAAATATATTTTATATAAATCCAAATCTAAACCATTGAAAAAAGATCTAGTGATTATTAAGAAAGAAAAGGAGGGAAATGGATACAAAAGAAGAGGGGTTCTTCTCTCTGGGTAAATGGTGTGAACATCTTGCGCATTGATTATTTATTATCGAAATAAATTTAATAAAGAAAATAATGAAAAACAATTTTAGACAGGAGGCCGGTGAGCTCGATCTGTCATGTTTATTTGTATGTTTGCACACATTTATATGAAAATTTGGAAATGGCTCGTTTTTTTCTACAATTTTATGCAATACCCATGTTCGCTTATTAATTTGATTGTACTCTTTTCTAGACTTAATCATTGATGTAGATATTTAATGTAGGGTTAAGATACCACCAGATATTGCGAAAGAGCACAGGCTACCTGGAAGTTTTTCAATAATGAGGATTTTTTTTATTATTACATAGGAATTTCGTCATTTTCTATTGAATAAGTTAAGAGTCAACGTTAATTTTTGAATAGTCAACATTAATTTTTAAACCAGTAGGTGAAATTTGCTCTTTTTTTTAACACTTATAAGGAGAAAATATTCCTTGAAAAAGCTTCCAGATAATCAATGCATTTTTGTGGTTATTTCTGGGGTAAAAATAATCCTTAACCCTTTAATGTATATGTCTATTTATTTAAGTGTGGAAATACTTTTCTTACCCTTCATGCAGATATGAGTATATGTGTATGTTGTGGTTGATTGGATGATGAATATAGATATAGGACTTTCCAACGGAGACTTTTTAGATATAGACGAGTCCAGTACTGGTCCCAAAACAAGGATGAAGGATAGATTTGTTTCATAAATTATTGGAATATACATTATTTGTAATAGATAGATAGATTATGACATATATTCTAAATATATTTAATACAATATTTCAATATAACTTTTGTTATTTTACTTTCGACAGACATCTCCTTTTTAATTTTTTATATATAAAGATTAATATTGATCTGCAAGTAGATGTAGGGATCAATATCATTTAGATATAATAAACAAGTCCATTTGTCCCAAAACAAGGATGAAATTAAAGGATAGATTTGTTACAGAAATTATTAATATATACATTATTTGTAATAAATTATATCATAAATTCTAAATAATACTTAATACAATGTTTCAATATAACTTTTGTTATGTTACTTTCGACAAACATCTCTATAATTTTTTATATATAAAAAATAAAAATTGCTCTTCAAGGAAAAGTAGGGATCAATACCATTTAGGGTTAGTTAATTTTGTTGATATAAAATTTGGAAAGTAGTTGTTAAATGTGATTTCTTCTATAACCTAGGGGCGGAGACCCCTTCCGTAGTGAGGGGGCAACCAGGTCACTTTGGGAAAATTATAAGTTTGGTAAAATCTTACAATACTACAACTCCTTAGAGAATTTTGCAAATTTTACAATGCTACATCTCCTAGACCAAAAAAAAAATCACTTAGGCAAAAAATTTTCAAAAACGTAAGCTTTTAACACAAGTTCTATAAATTTAAATTTTCTAAACACAAACTTTAATGGGGTAGTTAATTACAAGTCTCGTGTATGGAACTTAATTAAAATGAGGTCCCACAAAATCTCATAATTAAT
Source organism: Mimosa bimucronata (assembly GCA_037074515.1). Classification (NCBI taxonomy): domain Eukaryota; kingdom Viridiplantae; phylum Streptophyta; class Magnoliopsida; order Fabales; family Fabaceae; genus Mimosa; species Mimosa bimucronata. The sequence goes on along the minus strand of CM073440.1, from coordinate 34,757,488 downwards.
TTCAGGTCCCTAACACGAAGTTGTTACCGCATGCTCATTAAGTTGTTATCGTAAGCAAAATATTTGTTATTATCTGGTCAAAAGTTGTTATTGAATTCTCAGTCAATAACAACTAAGTAAGAAGGCGATAACAACATTTTGACCTATGTAACAACATAATGAGCATGTGTAACAACTTGAGGCTTATGATAACAACTAAATGAGCATATGTAACAACTCTTATTCAGTAACAACTTTTGAGTTGCGGGTGACAACTCAATGAATATGTGATAACAACTTCGTGAAACCTGAGATTAATTATACACAATTTCGCTTGGAACCTGAGATTAATTACGCAATTTCGTGAGACCTCATAATAATTAAGCTCCTTACATAGGACTTGTAATTAATTTTCCCAACTTTAATAACATTTTTCGCAAAAGTTAGTTTAGTTACTAATAATAACTAATGCTAATAATATAATCATTTTGTATGTATAAAAAAAATATAATCCTTTAATCCTTTTGCAAATCTGAATTTTCTTCCTACATGAGAAACACATTACGAGCTACATTTCGATTGTTATGAAGAACATTTTTACTGACAATTTCTCTATAGTAAAATAATATATTTTATCTTATGCTATGAAAAAGTATAGAAATTTTATTTATGTTCTTTTAATCATTTTCATTTATAAGTAATATAATTATGTTGTCTATAAAGAGATAAACTCAAATAACTTAAGTGAGTAAACTATTCGATCTCTGAACCTGGAAAGGTTGTCCTTTAAGATGCGATTGTCACCAGATCAGCAGCAACCAACAATTGTTCATAAAAAATTTGGTGTGCATTTTGCAACACCAACAAACTCAAATAAATTTATTTATTTTACAATAATTTTTTAATTAGTCAATTAAGTCTTATATTAAAGAACACAAAAAAAGAATTGGATGTAGTATAAAAAGGAGGTTCCCTAACCGGAGACGGCAACCCAACAAGCCATCAATGTGCCTATCTTCCTATCAGAAGATTATTCTGTTATTTCTATTGTGATTCGAGAGGCTTCATAATTTATGGATTCTTTCTACAGATTAATTAACATGGTGAGAGGAATTTATAAGTTTTCTGTTATTTACTCTGAGAATTGTAGAAATTCTATATGCCATATAGCTTTATAATTAGGATTTATCCAACATTTGGCATCGGAGCAAGAGTTTTGTAGATCTCCCTCTCTTCTTCTTCTTTTATTTACTTATTTATTTTTGATGCAAAAGGCACAATAATTACATATTAATTAATGTCTGCAGCCAAAAGCTGCAAAATACAGTTTAAAGATAATGAAAGAAAGTACTCCCTCTGATCCTACATATAAGAGGTAATATTACAAATGTTTTGGTCCAAAATATAATAGATAATATACAAAAGTCAAAGTAATAAATGTATCTTTTCCATTTCTATCCTTATATATTAATAAAATCAAGGAGAGGAGAGAAATTATGTATAATAAATGAGTAAGGGTAAAATTGTAAAATCTACCCATAATAAATGATTTCAATATGTTTTTATTGGTATGTGTAAAAATGTTGACTACCTTTTATAATAAGGATTAGAGCGAGTAAGACCCTTAGCCATCGAAAGAGCCTCTTTCGCCGGCCTATCCGCAACTCCGTTCTTGCCTTTTAAAACCCAGGTAACGGTAACATCCCAGTCTTTATGGAGAAAGTCATCAATTTCTGCCAATAATTGATCACAATCATGAACTTCATTCCAACCAGATAAAATTAACTCCACCGCTTCCCAGCAGTTAGATTCAACTAGCCTCATCCATCTTGAATGCCAGGCATGCTTGAGACCCCACAGCATGGCCCATAATTCTGCTTGCAAACTATACTTCCCACTCCTATATGAAATATGAATCCCTCCACCAAATGTCATTCATGATTTCTGGCGACACCAGCACAGGCTGAAACAGAACCATCGCTACTATAAGCTCCATCGACATTGATTTTTTTAACATCCACTAGAGGACAAAACCATTTCAAGCACTCAATAACATTATTATCAATCACTATTTGACAAGCAATGTTCTGTTTCACCAAAACCCGTACTTTGGACAATAAAGCCACACTACCCATACTTCTACCATCAAAGATACCTGAATTACGATTCATCCATAAAATTCTGCACATGAAGGAGAACCATATACTCCAAGTAATATCACTAACATTAAAATGCTGTTGGATATTTATATCAATCCATTTACTAGCCACATCAACCTCAAAAAATCTTCTTTGAAAATTTGCAGGAATTAAGTTTGCCCAATAATCTCTTGCAACAGAACAGTCCCTTAGTGTAACACCCCAAACTTTAGAAAATAGGAAATAAAGATTTATTTAAGGTATTGGGAAGTCATTTAGGAATTAAAAAGCTTTATAAATAAATTTATGAGGTCATATGTATTTTTAATAATTTCTTTATTTATTGAGGAAAAATAGTTGGAAGATTAATTTAAATATGGGAATATTTAGAACCTTGAGGTATTGTTTGTTATTTAAAAAGTCTTACAAATGAATTTGGAAATTAAAGCATATCTAGAGGGATTATTTTGGGACTTAATTCAGATTAAATTGGAAAGGAAATAGTAATTAAACTTTGCAAATAAGGGCATAATGAAAAAGAGAAAATGAAAATGATCATATCTGTTCCTAATTAGAAAATATCTTAAGTAATAGTTTGAAGGGAAAAATGGTAAAATTACTTAATTAAAATTAATATATATACTCTTTCATCTCCTCCTCCATCACATTACCATCACCATCGTCTTTCATTTCTTCTTCTTCCGCGAACCAGTGAGAGAACGAGCGAGAGAGGGTTGAGTTTGGAGTTTCATAAGTCGCCGACGCCGGAGGAGACAGCTTTTGGATCATGCAAGGCCATATTCCAACTCCGGTGAGTTTATTCTCCCCATTTCCACTCTCTGATTCTTGGATTAGGACGTTTTGAGAGATGGGTTTCCAATGAAGGTTGGGTTCTTGAGAAACTTCACTAATTAAATTGAAGAGTGAACCTGAAATTCAAATGTATTCCCCTAAAGAATCAAGAGCATGCATGAAAGAATATGGCTGGAGTCCTAAAACTTATGTCTCTGTTACTGTTCATGATATAAAGTTTCAGATTTTTGAGTTTAAGCAAATGAAATATGGGATTAAATGCCTTTTAAGTATGTTTAAGAGATGTTTTTGTGGATGCATGTGTTTGATTGTGTTGGTTGTGATTTTTGAACATCTCCCTTGTTGCTCTGTTTCAGGATTCTTATTTTGATGTCTTGTTTTAAGTGGTTGGGGGCTATTTGTGTGAGGAAATGAGTAGAAATAAAAGGATATTTAGATAATTATAAATGATTTGAATTTTAAATTAGCACAGGTTGCTGTAAATTTTTGGTTTAGAATCAGTTTAGTCTTACAAAATGAAATTTTGAAGACAAACTATATCTAATTTACTCTACAGTTTATTTTAAGATAAAGAAATGAGTATCAATGTTACTAGGACTTGGAGTTTATTGTAACACCCCAAATTTTAGAAAAGAGAAAATAAGGAATTAATTAAGATTTAGGAATATTATTAAAATATTAAAAAGCATTAAAAATGAAATTATGATGTTTTAGACATTTTTAATAATTTTAAGGATTATTTTCTTTAGAAAATAAAGAAAAATAATTAGGAGATAAATTTTGATTTGGGAACTTTAGGAGAATTTATTTTAAGGCTTAAAGAAATTTATGACTAAGAAAAATCTCTAATATGATATAAGAATTTATTTTAGGAAATTATTTTCAAGAAGGGACTAAACTGAAAATAATAAAAAGTTGGTTTTAGGGATTAAAACGGAAAGAAGAAAGTTTTAGGGGTCAGAACTCTATTTTTCCCCTCATCCTATATATAATACTCCCTCATCCTCACTATTCTCACTCTCTCGATCTCTCCCCTCCGTCTCTCTCGTTCTCTGCTCTGTTCCTCTGGTTTCATCGATGCTCCGCGGCGGCTCCGGCCAAAATGGCGATGATCGACGGCGGAAAGCGGAGGGATAAGCTCCAGAAGCTGAGGTACATCTCTGGTGAGCTTCTTCCTCTTGTTTTCCTCTCCTTTTCAGTCCGATTCGAGTGGGTTTTGGGAGAGGTCCGATTTAGGGTTCGAGTTTCTGGGGTTTATTTAAGCTTCTAAATCCATAAATTCGAAGCTTAGGGTTCGATTAACAAACCCCAAGAACGAATTTGAGCAATAGAGTCGGATTAATCAAGATTTCCCAAATTTCTTCCTCCTTGCACTGTTCATCCGACGCAAACTTGGGGATTTTCGGTTGTTTCTTGTTTTGGGACTTAATTACTCATGATTTTTAGTGATTCTAAGGTTATGGCATGGATTAAAAGTGTGATTATGAAGCTAAGGGATTTTTGAAGTATTTTTCCTCTTCTCTGTTTCTGCAAATCCGACGGGTTAAAGGGGGAAAATTCTTGAATGTGATACACTTGTAATTGAGAAGTTCTAATAAGCAATTTGTATGTATGATTTGATGGATTTCTGATTGGTTTGAATTATTGTTCAATTTCCCCTGTCTCCATTTTGTTCTGGCCGAATTGTGTTCCCTCTGTTCCACCGAGTTTTGTTCTTCTTTGTTGTTGATTCCTGGTGCTTAATGAGCTAAGTTGATTGTTGTTTAAATTAGTTGAATTTGTCTTCCCTTGTTCTTGTTCTGTGCTGGCCGAAAATGTGGTGTTATTTCTCTGGGATTTCCGTTTCTGATTTTGGGTTAGGAAGGATTAGATTAGTGTTAATGGTGAAGGGAAAGTTGAGTGTTATAGTTGAGTTTGGTTTGCTTATGTTCCTCTATTTTTCTGTTCTTGCTAGCCGTGGGAGTTGAAGGGAAAATGTGAGAATTTTGGGTACCTCTACCTTCATTAATGTATATGAATAAGCTATAATTGAGAAAGAGGAAGTTAGGAGAAGAGAATTTGATAGAAGATTTAGGGATTGAAGATAAGAAATAAGATTAGTTTTATGTTTTGATTTAGGGATTAAGAATTATTGATGGTTGGGTAAGAAAAGAGAGGCAATGATTTTAGGATAAGGGAATTAATTATTCCTTGTTTGGAATGGCTTTCAGATGAAAAAGAAGAATTTATAATGATGAAATAGTATGGATTCAAATTATTGGGGCTAAAATGAATAAAGGATCACACGGTTAATAAAGTAGGAAGTTACCCTTTAAGTAGGCTAAATGTTGTTGTTGGGAGTTTATTAGGATCAATTGAAATTTATAGTTTTAGGGAGAAGTTAATTAAGTTGAGTAAGTTATTATGTGTATTAGAAGTGTTTTTGTGATATTTGGTTAGTATTTAGTATTTTCTAAACTAATGCAAGTATTTGTAAATGGTTGGAGTTGGGGAATAAACATGAAGTAGTGTGCCATGTCCTTTGTCAGCTACAATTTAATAAATGTTTGATTTTGTTTATGATTACTAAAGTTTGCAAATGTTTTGAAGAAGAGAAATAAGTTGAAGTAAAGTCAAATAAATAAATATATATATATATAAAATAAGTTTCTGTTTTAAAGAGTCTAGTGAATGAGCAAGTAGAGAGTACAGAATATCTAAAGTATGATTTTACTCATGATTTAATTAATTATAGGGGCAAGTTAAAAGAATATTGTGAAGAGGATATGATTGTGTACGGGAATTTCTACTTTAAACCTGAGATGTCATTTGGAATTTGCTAATGTATATAGTGAGTTAAAGGTTCAGTCTGTGTTATTGAGGTTTATACACTATAAACCAATGAGTTAAGTGATCAAATAAATGTTAAGGATTTAATATAATTAATTGAAATTCCATGGTTATGTACTAATTCATAGGTTAATAAGAAAGTTTAATAAAAGTGAATTATTAAGTGATATTTAGTATGTTTAAAAGTTCTTAAAGATCGTCTTGAGATTCATAAAATGGTTCTTTGAAATTGAAATAAGAATTTATTAATGTTTGTGTCAAAAGTTGAGTAATTCAATTTATGTTCAATCTGTAATATTACAAGATTGTTATTTAGATTAACAAGAGATTTAAATACGAATTAAGTAAAAAGAATATATGGGTTGGAATTTTGGGAAGCTTGATAGGGTATTTAATTTATAGAACTTTAAATATTGGACTAGGAGTTAAAAATGGTTCAAGGTTTATTGATCTATGTTCTGTTATGTATTCAAGGCTATGAAGATCTAAGTTTGAAAAATGTTAAGAAGGACTATATATAAATATATTATTGAAAATCAAATATGCTTAGCTTAAAGTGTTAGGAGGTGGACTATGGGTGAAAGCATTAAGGTAAATAAGGATTTAGAAGAGAAAGAAATATGATTTGGGTTTTGATTGTGATTGGTGATTGATTTGTAGTACTCTTTAATAAATTGAATTAATAGGATTTGATTTACATTATTGATTTAGTTGTTCTTGAAGATTGTATAATAAATAGGAAATAAATAAATATATATATATAGGTGTGTACTTGTGGGTGTGAAGGACTATTATCTTTAAAGAAAGATTTTATAAAAACTATTAGTCAAACATTGAGAATAAGAAAGTTTAATATAATTAAATTATCAAAATAATCTCGGTTAGTTAAGATCCTAATTAAGTTTGAATAAATTATAATTTAATTAAACGAAAAGACTTGGGTAGTATTAAATTAGGATTCGTGAGAGACGTCAGATAATTATCCAAGAATATAGGAATTAATTTATTATTTGTATATTATATGTAAATAGGTTTTGATAATGACATAAATTGAGGCAATCAGTGGAAGAGAAAAGAGCGAGCTTAGGATTAAGCTTGGATTCCAGGTAGCAGTTTATTTCAGTAACAATTAAAATTGCATGTATTATTTTGTAATAACTGTTGCATTTAGTTGGTAAGTTATTATTCCTCAGATGGAGTACTCCAGGCTTAGGTGATTAGCTACACCTTTGCGAGATTAGTTACGTTTTAGCCTTATGTGCTTTAACGAGAAACCCTGCAGGTAAAGCCTCCACTATAACGAATATATTGTTATTAGTGGTTGGCAGGTGCTTTTAGCACACAGATTAATAGGAGTAAGACTATCATCATTTGCACAGCTTTATGAAATATATACATGACAATGCTAGCATGATAATATATGTTAATGAAAGAAACTGCTATTGGGATTTCCAATCTCACCCCCTTCCCCAAACATTTTCAGTTTGGCAGGTTGAACGAAGCTAGCTGGGGAGAAGAGTAGACGAAGAAATTAGGATTAGAAATTTAAAAGCCAGAGGTAGTAAATATTTTAATAAGATTATTGGTATATGTTGTAAAAGTAAATTATTAAATTAATAATAGAGAGCACAGGAAATAGAATTACAATAAATTTATTTAAAGGAACCAAATTTCCTAGGGGTTATGAATTATGAATAGATACTTTAAAAAGAAAATGTATGTACTGCACTAATGTCGCTGCGTATTCTGGTAGAAGGGTTATCAACCGAGGTAACCCCAGCGTTTTAATATCGGAAAGGTAGAAACCCATAAATAGATACAGAGAACCCATGAATGGGTTTTCACTCCCCACACACTATCATCAAGGGGAGGAAAATATAAGGAAACCTAGGTAGTTTAATTGTTTTATGCACCACTTGGTCTTATAAAAGTTTTAAATTCTGAGCTGTTCGAAAAGCCCATTCCAACTAACCGAAGGTTGGATAAATATTTTAAAAAGAAAAAGTTTTAAATTTTCCGTATTTTTGGGCTTCGAATATTCATAAAAGTGGTTATAATTCAATTAAATTACTATAATATAGTAGTAAAAGTCCAGGTGTTACATTTTGGTATCAGAGCAGAGATTCTGGCATAGGTTAGCTAGAATACTTTGCTCGTTAGTTATTTATTTAAGGATACCATTAGTATACTTTTACAATACTATGGTTTTAGGCAATCCAGATTAGAAACATAGAAGAGGAAGTAGGAATTCCCCTTGATGTTGCCCAAAAGAAAACCCTTAGAATATCTTTGGAAAAGTATATTCAAGATGTAAAGAAGCCAATTATTAATTTATTTTGAAGTCTGGTCTTGGTGAATTGACTGACTCAGAGTAAGTCTGCCATAGATAAGTTGGTTCAGCAGATTGGATTCTTAGGCAGGCAACTTACAGATAAATTAAGTTGAACAATTAAGTTGAACAATTCAAATTCTTTTAGAAAACTGGTTTTGAAAACTAATTTTAAAATAAAAATAAAGAAACAAACAAGAAAGATTTAATTTATCAAAGAACTACGCGTAGGATTAATTCTCACCGTTGTATTTCATGAACCCTAATTAATTTCCCTTCCTTTAGTCTTTAAATAACAATTTATGTTTGCCTAAGATTCTAAAGTACTTGAAACGCTCTCTCGAGTCAAAATCAATTCTATACTTTTCATTAAACTTGCTCAATCTCTTGTTACAAATTAATGAAAGTATGCCTTAAGATCCAACCTTAATCTGACAAAACTAGGTCGATAGATATATCTCTATTCTACCGACAAACTCTCCGTTAGTTGATTTAAACTTCAAGTCTAGTCTGATTTATCCTAGTTCTACATCTAACCTATCTCTCTCGAGTATAATTTAAATGAACAAATCGCTCTAAAGGGTGATCAGTCAATTAGAGGCATTAAGAACAAGATAAATCAACATAAATAGTCATTAAATTCTAAAAGAAAAGGAAACAAATAGGTTTCAATCCATACAAGGTTTGAATCAATCCTAGAACAAAAGATTTAGCTACTCATGAATGAATTAAACCAGCAAATACAAAGAAATCCCATGTTTAATTCACAAAAGTAACAAAGAATGGAAGAAAACAAGAAGAATCTATCACCGTGGGCAAGAAATCCTTCCAATTTTGCTTCTCAACCTCCAATTTTGCAAACCCTAGCTCCAAAGATGTGTGTATCGATGAGTCTAATGGTTCCTATGGGTTCTAGGGTTCAAAGGGGGCTGGTTCTCTTTGAATTTTCGTGCCCTAGGTGTTTAAAAAGGGTAAAAATCGAAGCTGTGCGTTTTGCAGATTTTTCAGGATTTTCGCGCCATGTCGCGACATGCTGGTGCAATGTCGCGACATCAGAACCAATTTTCAGCAATTTTCTTTAAATGACCTCCAGCTTTCTCCACGTTTTTCCTTTGATCTTTCTCTCCTTCCTTGCTTAGAATGTCCATATTTACCTATCCAAAAATGTATAAATGTGAGGGAATCATGCCAATTAAATTTCCTAATAAATTATCATATTTTTCTTAAAATTAATCAAATTAAGTTCATGTGACAGATTTACACAATTTTCTCTTAAAAACTCTTAAAATGCCCTTAATTAGCAATAATGACTCCCCAAATATATTCTAAATATGCCCTAAATTAATGGTAAATGGGGAGTCATCACACCCCCACACTTACACATTTGCTTGTCCTCAAGCAAAAGAGAATCGTATTCCAAATAAAGAGAGCAATGCATATGAAATCTCTAAACAAAGAACGCTACCCCCACACTTTGATATTGCTATCAGTTATTAGTTCAATTAATGATTAATCAGAATGAATCACCAAGCCAACAACCTTAAACAATTGTAATCATCAATCAACTCACAATGATAAAAGGAAAAGAACATAACAAGCACAACAATATAATTAGTAAAGGAATACTAGGCTTCCTAACTCCTATAGAAAATTTAAAGTCCCTTGATTAATCAAGTATGCAATGAACACCAAAAGGATCCTCAGGCTACTTTTCTTTTGACTTTTTTTTTTCTTTTTTTCTTTTTTTTTCAATTTTTTTTTAATCTTGAGTTGTTGCAGGTCCCCTTTTGACGCGACCCTGCACATGGGTGGTGCAGCATCGGTTACTCAGTTACTCCAACAATTACTCAAGGGGCTTTTAGCCCAACTCTTAACTCTCTTTGATTTAACCGTTTGACGCGAGTGCCAACATTGGTGATGAAGTGCCCCCGGTTACTAAGTTAAGTCTAGAAAAGCCAGCGGAGTTGTGTACACATTTTTTTTTCTTTTTTTTTTAATTTAAATTCTTTTTTACCTGAATCATATCCACAAACAACTAAATCAATCAACGTAGTCAAATTTCCTAGAGGAAGTAGGAATCCAAGTAATCATAAACCAATTATTTGTTTGTCTTGTTATGAACTGCTCCTTTTCTCAAGATTTATACAAAAGGCTAAGATATATGGCTTAGTTGACACATTCTTCCTTGTTATAGTGTATTGATTTGTTTTAAAATAGCAATTATCAAAGATGGGTAAAAGCTCAAAGTTCAGATCAATCATAAGAAATGCACTGATTTCAATTTTTAACAAGTTTATTTCCAATTGCATATAAGAACAAGCAGTGCAAGTATGAGTTACTACCCTCCCCCACACTTAAGTATCACATTGTCCCTAATGTGAGTAAAACGATAATGCACATATAAGAGAGGAGAAACAGTAAGGAAAGGTAAACTAATACTCCCCTGGATAAATCTAGAAGGAGATGAGATGTGCTCCTAAGCTGAAGGAATGCTCGTTCTTGCACCAACCGGCCATTTGAGAAGTTGTTTAGGGTCAAAGGCATGACAACAATTACTCAGGGGGTCTTTAGGGTCAAAGGCATGGGGTAGAGATCCTTCTGAAAGAGAGGCTTTTTGTGGGGCAATTTTCTTTGGACACTTTGATGAGGAAGCTTGGCCAATGGCACCCCTTTTTGGTCGCTTAGAGGCTTTAGGAAGTGCCATTGGAGATCTGCAAGAACTAAAATAAATGATGTGAGATCAAGCAGAGTATGTAACTGCCATGCACAATAAGAATTAGCAAAGATTATATCAATGGATGTAGCAACAATGGCAAAAGCTTCCTAAATCACAACCCAAGAAATCATACCAAGCAATATCCACTCAAATTTGTCATGATAGCTCTAGTCCAAGAGACCACAGATTAGATTAATGCCATTCAACTCAATCATAATAGTGGTTCCCTCATATTTAAAATGCAGGCTTGAAATGTGAAAGTTCAGCAAATTACACAAGTCAGGGACAACCATAATCTAACATTCCCGTTCACATAAGAAGTTGAAATTGAACTACCCTACTTCCCACAACTGCGAGCCTAACCCATTGAATCAGATTGAAGAGTAACGTGCAAATTGACATAAATGTCTCTTAATCATCTGTAAGCACACTCAAGAAAGCAATTGGACAGTTAAAAAAAATTGCAGACAAAACTAGGTCCAATATACTTAAAATCCTTAGAGAAACACAGGTGCTCCAGTCAAATGCTTGCGACAGTCAAGAGAATAAAACACTAAATTCAAGTGATGTGGAAGAAATTGCAAGATGATTTAGAAATAATCCAGGTCATCGAAAAGGGAGGTAATGGTTGCACAAAACGCAAAAAATTAGAGAGGAATTTAGCCCAATCACGTGTACATTGAAACCATGATAACATAGGGTAAACCACATCAGATTTTTGTCACAAAAATCTGGTGACACTCAGATCAGATTTCGGCCAGTAGATTCGGTCACAAGACACTTAGAAAATCAAAGAGCAAATATCCATATTCATAGTGCAAGGGCTAGAAACAGAGCAAGCAATAACAAGTTAGTACAATGTATCATCAATCAATGTCAAATGAGGTAGACTACACCAAATTCATCACAAGATCAATAGCAAACCAGAGCCTCATATATCTATCAAATTCACGCACAAATTCTTAGAAAATCAAAGAAGCACAGCCACACTCATAGTTCAATGGGAGAAATAAAATAAGGATTGTACCTTCTAGGTGTCGCAAGAAAATATGTGAACAAAAATAGAAATTTGGGGATACAGGGGGAAGATAATCAGCGATGGGAGTGATGTGTGGTGACACTATGGGCTGACTGAAACGATGAGTGAGACCACTAGGGAGGTGGTGAGTGGGGTTTCGACTCAGGAAGGGAGGAACATGATGATGGCGAAGGTAGCGTTTAGGTTTTCCAAAACTGGGCATGGGAGGGAACGATGGTGGCTTGTGGTTTGGCGGAGATAGACGGCTGGACAGGGGAGAATAAAATGGCGGCGGCGGCGTTGGGCTATGGACTCGGCGGAGCTGCTGGTTTTTGGACTCGAAGGTGGCGCTGGGCGGAGAGGAGACAGCGATGTGGTGGAGGCTGAGGCTGTGCGGCGCTGATGATGGTGATGTTGATGAAGAACAAGAACAAGGAGATGAGGGTTTAGGGTTCAATAGGAAGAAGGGGTTCAAATTTTTTTTTTTTTTTAAAAAAAAACAAATTGATATAAACAAGAAACAAATTTAAAAATGGATTTTTTTTTCAGATTTTTTTTTGATTTTTTTTATTAAAGAAAGTAATTAAAATAATCTAAAAAATTGAAATTTGATTTTTGAAATTTTTTTTTATATTTTTATTTTTTTTAAGAAAAAGTAATTAAACTAATGAATTTAAAATTTGAATTTTTTTTGAATTTTTTTTTAAAAATATTAATAAAAATAAAAATAATTGATGTCATGACATTTTGGGGAAATGTCGTGGTTTCAGAGAAAACAACTTAGAAACCCTTTTATGCATCTTTACTGGTGTCGTGACATTTTGGAGAAATGTCGTGGCACCAGAAAGCATGTCTTAGTTCCTGATAAAAATGTCACGACAATTTGACAGAATGTCGCGGCACCAGAGAGCAAGCTTTTCTTTTCTAGTGAAAATGTCACGACAATTTGGCAAAATGTCGCGGCATCAGAAATTCTGTTCTCTTGAAAAAAATTTTGGGTTCTAATTTTGTAAAAAATTTTATCACAACATTATCCCCAAGATGCCTTGGCACTATAAAACAAAATACTACCTAAAAATATCAATGCAAAACAACCCCAATTTCCAATTTACCCCACTAAAACCTTGAATTTGACTCCAAGTGTCACCTAGATAAAGCATTCAATCTCTCAAATCTTCCATCACATTGAACTAACACTTACATCACGCAAGATCACACTAGCAAATGCAAATCACACACCAATTAAGCATTCATTTTTTTTAACTCAAAACATCCAAATAATATCACATGCATGAAAAGCAATAAAACTCATGATAACTTGCATATTATAAGGTAACGGTAATTCCCTGAAACTACAAGTTGCCTCAATCTTTAGTAATTGCTCTTGCTTGCCTCAAATTGATTCCATAGCATTCGATTTCTTCCTACAAAATAGAAAAAGACCAAACATAAACCTACCTACAAAAAGAAGAAAAATTGCAAATGAAAATAACAAGAAAAGTTCAGAACTTGGGTTTCCTCCCAAGAAGCGCTTAGTTTATAGTCCTCCAGCCTGACTCTTCAGGACTCATGGTGGGTTCTTGAGATGGATAGTGGATACGAAACAATCCACGTTTCCTCCCCAATAAGGCTTTAAGCATTGTCCGTTAGCATGAAACCTTTCACCTTTCTTATTCTCAAGTTCAACATTCTCCAACTCTGATGCTTGCACCACAGTAAACGGTCCACACCATCTTGATTTGAGCTTGCTTGGGAACAACTTTAGCTTGGATTTGTAGAGAAGTACTTGTTGTCCCTGCTCAAAATGTTCAGGAACAATTTTTCTGTCTAGTGGCCTCTTTTCTATCTCTTTGTTGAATCTAGCATGCTCATGTGTAACGAGTCGATGCTTCTCCTTCTCATTGAGTTGCAGAATACTGTTCTCAAACATTGGTGGTGCCTCACTAGATGGCTTCAAAGAATAGCTCAATGCCTTAGGGGCCTTAAGTGGCACAAAAGGTTTGAACTTGGTATGAGGGAATGCTTCAATGCCGAATATCTCTTCACATTTGCCCTGCTTGGCATCTTTAGAATCCTTTTGTCCAATCAAGAGTGCTTCCAAAGGATCTTTGATAACTGGTTCATGATGCTCCTCTTGAATCACATCTCCCAACCTATCAGTGAAGTAACACTGACAATGCTCATCCTCATGACATCTTAGTGCTTGGGACATGTTAAAGACAATTTGCTCATCATTTACTCGCAAGGTAATTTCACCCTTTTCAACATCAATGAGTGTTCTTGCTGTGGCCAAGAATGGTCGTCCCAATATGATTGGGATTTTCCAATCCACCTCGCAATCTATGACAATGAAATCTGCAGGGAATATAAACTTGTCAACTTTTACCAAGACATCCTCAATGATGCCACGAGGTCTAGCTATGCTATGATCTGCAAATTGTAGTGTGACCGTGGTGGGTCGTGGCTCACCAAGCCCCAATTGATTGAATACAGCAAGTGGCATGAGATTGACACTAGCTCCTAAGTCACATAGAGCTTTTCCGGCAAAGTTAGTACCTATATTGCATGGAAAATAAAAACTTCCCGGATCCTTAAGCTTGGTTGGTAACTTCCTCTGAATAACTGCACTACATTCTTCAGTCAAAGCAACAGTTTCAAACTCATTGAATTTTCGTTTCTTGGACAAAACATCCTTTAGAAACTTGGCATATTCAGGCATAGACTCTAATGCTTCAGCAAAGGGGATGTTTATATGAAGCTGCTTGAACATGTCAACGAACTTCTTGAATTGAATATCTTCCTCTTTCTTCTTGAATCGTTGAGGAAACGGAAGTGAAGGCACATAAGAAGTAAAGGATGGTGCCTTTTCTTGCTTCTTTTTATCTTCCCTGTGCTTTTTGGCTCTAGCATCCTGTTCATTCTTCTCTTGCTTCCTCTTTTTGATGCTATCCTCTTCCATGACTATTTCTTCAGTGAAATTGTCATATTTGTCTAGAGCGACATTATTAGCTTTGTCGTACATTCCACTTGGTGCAGCCGCGTCTAGTAGTTGCTTCCCACTTCCTACCTTGATTGCCTTACATTCTTCAATATGATTACTTTTAGGATTAGGGACAGTATCACTTGGAAGACTTCTTGTTGACATAGCATTCATGTGTGAGGCCAACTGTCCCATTTGCAATTCAAGGTTCTTAATTGCTGTCTCGTGAAGAGAAATAGTCGCTTTAGTTTCAGCCCTTTCACTTTCTTGGTTAGCTAAGATTTGAGCTAACATCTTCTCCATTCTAGAGTCTCCTTCCTTAACAGGAAATTGCTTGGATTGCACCTGAAATCCCGGTGGTTGATTAGGCTTAACACCAGAAGATGAAGGTTGATTCATGGTTTGCCCATTACTCCATGAGAAATTAGGATGATTTCTCCATCCTGGATTGTAAGTCTGAGAGTAAGGGTTATTCTGAGAGTTTTGAAATTTACCCATATAGTTGACAGATTCTGAAGCCATGTAGAGAGGGCAATGATCTGGCAGATGAACATCATTGCATTGATCACAAACAATAGGGGTAGCATAGATAGATTGCACACTTTGAGAGTTTCCCTGCTTCAATTGGGATTCCAAAGACTCAAACCGCTTATTTATTGAAGAGAGAATAGCGGTCATTTGAGATGAAGAGTCATCTTTAATGGTGGAAACAGGTTGTGTAGTCCTCCTATCAGTGCCTTGAGTATTATTTGTAGATAGTTGATCCAAGAGTCTGATCACCTCATTAACAGGTACATTACGATATCCTCCATTGGTCATTGAATCAACCATCGCCTTAGATTGAGGATTAAGGCGATTACAAAATATCTGAACTACTACCCATTTGTCAACCCCATGATTAGGGCATCTCTTTATCAGCATCTTATATCTCTCCCAAGCTGCATAAAGATGCTCATCCGAGTGTTGTCTAAAGCTCAAAAATTCATCTCGAGCTTCCACAGATTTATCATCAGAAAAGAAACGAGCTCTAAACTTGCTTTCAAGCTGATCCCAAGAATTAATGGATCCTTCCGGAAGATTATTAAACCAGTCTCTAGCTGTGCCTTGTAGAGACAAAGGGAATAAACGAAGCCTTAAAACATCTTGAGGGACTCCGTTTTGCTTGAAAGAGTCACAGACTTCCAAGAAATACATAAGATGCTTGTTTGCATCTTCATTGTAGAGCCCATGGAACATTCCGTGTAACTGCAGTATTGTGATCATAACAGGTTTGATCTCAAAAGAGTGTGCTGTCATCTCTGGCATCCGAATGCAAGATTGCATACCCCTCATATTACGGCTAGCAAAGTCATTGACCGTAGCTCTATCATACTCATCGTCAGCCATGGTTTCAGCTTTAGATTCAGGTTCAGATTCAGACTCAGTTTCAGCTTGCGTATTGTCAATGAATTCCACTCCTTCAAGTACCACTTCCAATCCGTCCAGATATATACGCTGCATATGCAGAAAGGGTACCTAGAAGAAGAAAACCAAAACGCGAGTATCAAACTAGAAAAAGAATAAAAACAAAACAAAAACAACTATGAATGAAAATTATAAACTAACCTAACAGTTCAATCAAAATTTATTAACACTAGCCTAGGGTTGACCAAGAGATTTTTACAAATCCCTGGCAACGGCGCCAAAAACTTGTTCGCCCGCAAGAGTACGGATCGCAACGTAGTAACAAATTATCGTCCCACAGAAATTTGTTTTAAAACCCCAATCAAACAACAGGCTAATGAACTCAATTAAGTTGAACAATTCAAATTCTTTTAGAAAACTGGTTTTGAAAACTAATTTTAAAATAAAAATAAAGAAACAAACAAGAAAGATTTAATTTATCAAAGAACTAAGCCTAGAATTAATTCTCACCGTTGTATTTCATGAACCCTAATTAATTTCCCTTCCTTTAGTCTTTAAATAACAATTTATGTTTGCCTAAGATTCTAAAGTACTTGAAACGCTCTCTCGAGTCAAAATCAATTCTATACTTTTCATTAAACTTGCTCAATCTCTTATTACAAATTAATGAAAGTATGCCTTAAGATCCAACCTTAATCTGACAAAACTAGGTCGATAGATATATCTCTATTCTACCGACAAACTCTCCGTTAGTTGATTTAAACTTCAAGTCTAGTCTGATTTAACCTAGTTCTACATCTAACCTATCTCTCTCGAGTATAATTTAAATGAACAAATCGCTCTAAAGGGTGATCAGTCAATTAGAGGCATTAAGAACAAGATAAATCAACATAAATAGTCATTAAATTCTAAAAGAAAAGGAAACAAATAGGTTTCAATCCATACAAGGTTTGAATCAATCCTAGAACAAAAGATTTAGCTACTCATGAATGAATTAAACCAGCAAATACAAAGAAATCCCATGTTTAATTCACAAAAGTAACAAAGAATGGAAGAAAACAAGACGAATCTATCACCGTGGGCAAGAAATCCTTCCAATTTTGCTTCTCAACCTCCAATTTTGCAAACCCTAGCTCCAAAGATGTGTGTATCGATGAGTCTAATGGTTCCTATGGGTTCTAGGGTTCAAAGGGGGCTGGTTCTCTTTGAATTTTCGTGCCCTAGGTGTTTAAAAAGGGTAAAAATCGAAGCTGTGCGTTTTGCAGATTTTTCAGGATTTTCGCGCCATGTCGCGACATGCTGGTGCAATGTCGCGACATCAGAACCAATTTTCAGCAATTTTCTTTAAATGACCTCCAGCTTTCTCCACGTTTTTCCTTTGATCTTTCTCTCCTTCCTTTCTTAGAATGTCCATATTTACCTATCCAAAAATGTATAAATGTGAGGGAATCATGCCAATTAAATTTCCTAATAAATTATCATATTTTTCTTAAAATTAATCAAATTAAGTTCATATGACAGATTTACACAATTTTCTCTTAAAAACTCTTAAAATGCCCTTAATTAGCAATAATGACTCCCCAAATATATTCTAAATATGCCCTAAATTAATGGTAAATGGGGAGTCATCAGAGTGATTGGTAACAAAAAGGATAAAGTTTCACAAAAGCTTCCTCATACCCTGTTTTGAACAGCCCTCTTACTGTAGGAAAGTGTTGAAATTTGCAATTGTGAATTAAGTGAAAACTCATTAATGGATACTTTCCAAAGCTAAGTGGATATTTCAGATAGATAGGACAAGCATAGAATGGGAAGAAAAATGAAAGTCTAAGTCTTGAAATTGGGCTGGAATTTGCGGAAGTTTTGCGGAGATATCATTTAACTAGCTTTTGATGATTTTGAATGGTTGTAAAAAGGAATGTTTTGAATGCTTAAAGCTTGAGTACTAAATATAGAAGTGTTGTTTTGAGATACTGAAATGCTGGGAGTTTTTGTAACATCCCAAAAATCTCAATAGCTCCAAAGTAGCTATTTGAGTATATCATTAAGGAAGTTAGTAAAAGTTAATTTTGGGCTTAAGAAAATAGAGTTATTTAAGGGGAATTATTATAAGATTAAGGGCCCAAAATAGTTATGAGCCTTTGGATTAAGTGAATTATATGATCCAAAAGTTTATATGTAGCAAGATTCATGTGAAAGTTTATTATTAGGATCATAGAAGAGCTTAATTTACATGTCTAAGACATGTTAAATAATTCCAAAATAATTAGTCATCTTGTTACAAATAAAGATAATTTTATGTAGTAAGTTTCCACATAATTTTTATCTATAAAGGTACCTTAGACATATGATTTATTTTGCTACAAGAGATAATTTTAGGCTTCAAGAAGAAGCCATTTTGCTTTATAAGAGCACTCTTGTACGTGGCCTTCTACATGATTCAAGATGCCACACATTAGTTAGTGTGAACACTTGACTTTAATATGCAAGAAAGTCTTGGTCTTCAAGTTGGTGTTCACACACGGCTTCTATTCTTGACTCATGGCTTGAAAACACATCCTCCCTAAGCTCATGTGTGCCGTCCAAGTATCATGTCTTGCCCTTCAAGATTAGTGTGTGTACATTATCTCTTCATGACACATGGCAATTGTACAAAAGAAGTTTTTCCATCAAGTTGATTGAATGCTTGGCCTTACATGCAAGATAAATCTTGCCCACCAAAGTTGACATCTTGCATATAATGCCACCCATTTTCTAACAAGGACACATATTTAATTCTTCCTCCCCTTGTATGCAGCCACAACGTGGGCTTGCCTCCCAAGAATATTAGTTAATCATCCTGCCTCCTTTACACATGTCAAGATGCCATATATTAGCTAGTGTGAAAACTTGACTTTTGAGAAAGCCTTGATTTTCAAGTTGATGTTCACACATATTCTTGGCTCATGGTTTGAAAAATACTCTTCCTCCCCAAGCTTGTGCAGCCGTGGCTTTCTTTATGAATTACACATACATTGCCATACATTTTCTAAGTAGGACACATGGCATCTCATGCTTGTCCTTCAAGAGCACATTGACGTGGCCACCAAGCACCCAAGAGTCTATAAATAGACTTGTTGGCAAGGAAAGAAATAAGGGAAGGGAGGGAGAAGACGGTGAGGCAAGTGGAAAAGGAAGAAAGGAAGAGAAAAATAAAAAGAAAAAGAGAAAGAATAAGAGGGAGAAAAATAGAGAGACAAGGAGGCCTAATTAGAAGGAGTTCTAGAAGGAAGTTATTTTAAGCTCTTGGTAAGTATATTTTTATCTCCCTATTTTAAATTTATACAATTCTATAGTTGGATTAAGAGTTGAATTGTATAGAAGTAATTCTAAATGGGAGAAGAAAGTGTTCATATGCTTGCTAAAAATAAAAGCCTCAAGTTATATAGGAGGATGAAATAAATAGAAGAAGTTTTGATTGAAAATTTAGAAATGGAGTATTTGGGGTATAAACGAAAATTCAAGAGGAAGAGTAGTAAAAGGTTTATCCCATGCACCAAAATTAATCTCTTGTTGTACCTATTAATATTAGGGATTGATCTGCAATCGGTTTTACCAGAAGGAAATCAGAGAGGAAGTACTATAGAAAGAGACTCTACAAGAGGTAGCTTTAATTTGCAATTTTGTATATGTGTTTTGGTTGCATGTATAGTTTTGCCATTTATGCTGCAGTTAGGCATGAGAATATGTAATGTCCTTACTCAGTTATTTTGCCATGATCATGTGTGAAATTAGTTACAGTTTACAGTTATCAGCTTGTAAGGTATTATTCTCATTGGCTAGTTTTTACATGCACAGTTAGTTTTTACCATGCATTATATACTAATTGTGATTATTGCTACTGAGATTTCCCCAAATCTCACCCCTCTCTCTATGTCCCACCCATAGGACCAAGCACTTCTAGAGGAAAGGAAAAGCAAGCAGATCTCTAGCTAAGGCAAGGAGGGCCTAGAATATTGTGGAGTTTATAGTTAATTATCATATTTTGGTCTGTATGTATAAACTCCATAAGGAGCCTAATTAGCCTAGAGACCTGCAATAAAACCAAGAACATGAATTCTACTTCAAGTAGAAATTAATATCTACACTTAGAATAATATGAGTGCATGAGAATATGCTTTGTTATGGTGGATATTTCGTCAAGTTATACTCTGATTAACGACGTGAAACTTTCCAGATAGAAAGTACATATCCTAAGCTTTAAATCAAGTACTCATGCATAATTTTTGGATGTGTAGATTAGGAGATATGAATTTTACAAGTTAGGCCTAAAAACAGAAATTCCTGCGAAATTCCAATATGTCTGGAAAATATAAGAAGGTTTTTCTGTGATAATGGGACCAAATTGAGCCAAGATTATATTATAATTATAAAGAATGTTTAAAAAGATAAAGTTTGAGCTTTGAACCACAATTTTTGAGTTCGTATGCAATTAATTATGAATTTTCAAAGTTAGAAGCCCAAGTAAGATATTTAAGAAAAGTTTTGAGTTTTTGGTATTCTTGGGTCTTCTAAATAGTTCTGGTGGTTCAAACTTAATAAAAGGGCTCTAAAGATTGTCCCTAGAGTAAGGTGTTACAGTTTTTATGTTAAGCATGGTTAAATAAGGGAGGATAGGAGGCTAAGGAATAATCTAGGACCAGATTTGAAGTACTATGAGATCAAAGATGTGTTTTGGAGGAAAATTTAATTTGTTGGTTTGGAAAACTGTATTGCTGTATAATGAAGTTGCAGATTAATTTATCTTTTCAGGATATATAATATGATATGATTAAATGTTCTCTAAAAGAGTTAAAGTTCCTACTTTGAAGTGTTAGAGTTAGAAGCCATTGTTCAGGAAAATTTTAAAATGGTCACCAAGTGTTCAAAACCTCTAAAGAATGGGTTGAAGTACACTCTAAATGTTTCTATCATGTATACCTGAAAAGTTAACGATTAAATAGAAAAATGTTTAAAGGCATTGTAGAAAGGGTAATAGTGGTATTGAAAGTGAATTTGGTACATCTATGAACTTAGTATGTGAATTTAAGTTTCAAGCTGTGATTAGAGGTTAAATTTATAGCTATTATTTTAAGGTAATAAAGGCATGGATAAACAGTAATGGGAATTTCTTGTTTAAAAGAATTATCCTTGAGGTAAATATTAGTCAAACATTGAGAATAAGAAATACTAATTGGAGTAAAGTAATTACAAGTGATCTTTTAATCTTAAATAGTCATGATAGTTATAGTAAATTATAATGATTCATAGATATAAATAGTGGGGTAGTCACAAGCATATTAGGACTCGAGAGAGACGCTTAGTATAAATATTAAATTACATATATTAACTTACTCTTATTATAATATGATGTGTAGATAGGCTTTGATATTGGTATGAGTTCACCAAGACAGTGGAAAGTAAAGGATCTGGTTCAGAAAATAGCTCTGGTATCCAGGTAGTAGTTTAATTCATAATATAAATTTCTATATATAATTTTGTAAAATCTGTTGCTATAAATGAGCATTATTCCTGTTATGATATTGATGATATTTATGGAGTACTCCAAGGCCTAGGTGGGTCGCTCCCCCTTTGCCAATTAAATTCCTATAACCGTAAGGGTTATTGAGTAGCTGTGAGGGCTACAGTTATATTCCTATAACCGTGAGGGTTATTGAGTAGCTGTGAGGGCTACAGTTATATTCCTATAACCGTGAGGGTCGTTATTGAGTAGCTGTGAGGGCTACAGTTAAATTCCTATAACCGTGAGGGTTATTGAGTAGCCGTGAGGGCTATAATTGGAAATCCTGCAGGTATTGGTTTAAAAGGGATATATGCTTTCATTATATGCACATGTTTATGAAATTGATGTATATGTATATATATAAGTGCACACATGATATGAAATAAACTGCTATTGAGATTTCCAATCTCACTGTTTTCCAAAACGTTTTCAATATAGCAGAATGAGAGTAACTAGCTGGGAATGAAGTAAGGAGTATGAAGGGCCAGGAATGCCTGCTTTGTCTTGTACCCTGTAGGTAGTTACTCTAAGAACCCACTTACCTGTGTATGTTGTATGTTTAAATAATTATGACAAGTGGGAAGCTTGTCTAGTAGTTAATGTATATCTGTATATGTATATATATATCCTTAAAGAATAATAGAGCTACATACACATGTAAGAGGGTTATCAATCGAGGTAACCCGCCAATATATTATCATAGTAAGAGAGGTGGAAATAGATAAATAGAACATAATCTAAAGAATATGTAAATATAATGTAAGGGGTTTGGCTCCCCAAACGTTATAATTAGAGTTATTTTAATTGTTTTAATAACCACTCTATTTATTGAAAGTTTAAAGATAATCCAATTTATCAAAAAATCCCATTTGAAAGAAAGGAAATTTGATTTAATACTTTGAAAAGAAAAAGTTTTAAATTTTTCGTATTTTTGGGCTTCCAGAATTAAAAAGTGGTTATAAATCAATTAAAATGCTATGATATAGTAGTAAAAATTTAGGTGTTACACTTAGAATGTGTAATAAGTCACTACAAAAAAAAGGTGTAATAGTCATGGTTCCTATGTCACGGTTTACAAAACCGTGACAAACACATGAAATTTGTCACGGTTTTTTACAAAAAACTGTGACAAAATGATGACAAAAATCGGATGAAAAAATTCTGACAAATTTGTCACGGTTTGTCCAAGAAACCCGTGACAATTCAGGCGGGAAAGTTGGAGGGAACAAATTAGCCACGGTTTTCAAATAATAAACCGTATCAAACGTTAAATTACTTTTTTAAAAATATTTTTTTTTAAATTTTTAGCACTTTGTCACGGTTGCCTATTGGTAACACCGTGACAAAAAAAATTTGTCACTGTTCCCATAGGAAAACCGTGACATCATGTCACGGTTCCCAGAGGGGAACCGTGACCGTATGTCACGGTTCCATCTGGGAACCGTGACATATGGTCACGGTTTTTAACCGTGACACACTGTAGAATTGTGTCACGGTTTTCCTAAACCATGACAATTTACTCCTTCTATAAATTCATCTGAACCGTGACCTTAAAGTGTGGTAGAAAACGGTTAAAAATCTACGTTACGCTTGCGTTGTCGTTTTCTTTAAATTAGAATTATATATACAAATGTCATCCGGTAGAGGTAGACGAATACCAAGAGGGGGTTCTCCTGGAGACGCTCGGCACAGAGGAAGAGGAGGAGGGAGAATACCGGTTTATATACCGTCTCAAAATTGTCAAACCGGACAGAATAGTGACACACAATTTCCTAATATTCCGCCAAATATAGGAAATTTTAGTATAGACGATTTCGATTTGGATGACGAATTGTTCAACGATTTTCATGTCTCAGGGGAAGTACCAGAGGAAGGGGACACGATGAATATTGAGATGAACAACCAACCAACCCACCCCCCACAAACATCTTCACGGGGAAACAAATGTTTTGTTGATGTTATAGGTAAATAAAATAATATCTTGTTATTTGTTGAAATTTTGTTAAGTTATTAAATTAATGTTAATTTAATTATTATTTAATTTGTGACAGATGAAGAAGGCAGGGTCACCAGGAGGAGGCAACAAGCATGAGTTGTAGCAAAATCTAAGAAACCATTCAATCCATCCAAATAAATGGAACTCATTCGAGGAAACTTTATCCATGATTTATCCATGGGTTGATGCAAAATGTTGTAGGGAAAAACAATTGAGAAAAGAAGGAATTTTCATTTTTGCAATGTCCCCATTACCGGTTATTATATATATATTACATTATACCGTTACAATAATATGTCCGTTGGAACCTTTGTCACGGTTTTTTTGATATAAACCGTGACAAATATGTAATAAAGGTAATATATGGACTTGGACACGCATATTTGTCACGGTTTCAATACTGAAACCGTGACACATTTTGTCACGGTTCCACAAAGCAACCGTGACCAGATGCGTTTGTCACGGTTCCAACCGTGACACACGCATCTTGTCACGGTTGCATTGTGGAACCGTGACAAAACGTGTCACGGTTCCAAACGGTGACAAATCGCCTTATGTCACGGTTTTAAAGTTTCAACCGTGACAAAAAGGCAATTTGTCACGGTTCAACATATGGAACCGTGACAAATTGACGTTTTGTCACGGTTTTAGGTAGTAAACCGTGACAAACATGTCACGGTTCATTCTGACACCCCCGTACACCTTTGTCACGGTTTATTATTAGAAAACCGTGACAAAATGCAGTTCGATTTTAATATATAAAGCCCCTCCCACTAACTCATTTGTATGCTTCTTTCTTCTCTCGCATCTGTTCTCTCCGCTCTAGAGTGCTATGTGCTGCTCTTTCTTCATTTTTGTTGAGTAACTATTTGTTTTTTTAATTATATGTATACATATTTAATTTATATATTTTGTAGCCATTTTCTAATTGTTCTTTTTTGGCCAAATAATTGTTTAAATTCTTTGGTTGCAGGTGTTTTTTGATTTTCTGAATGTAAATATCTTATAGTTATATGATAAAATGAAATTGAGGTGAGAAAAGTAATAGATGACTTGTTGTACAAATATTTTTGGACAGTAATAATTATGCTAAAAAATAAAATGTGTTAAAACTTGATAAAATTTTCGTTCTAATATGTTTAATAAAAATAAAAAAGAAAGTTGCAAGAAAAAAAAATAAACCCAACCGTGTCATATTGTCACGGTTCCGTAAAAATCGTGACACTTATGTCACGGTTCTCGTACGAACCGTGACATATGTGTCACGGTTCTTTAAGGAACCGTGACAGATGTGTCACGGTTCTTTAAGAAAAGAACCGTGAAAAAATAAACCCAACCATGTCATATTGTCACGGTTCCGTAAAAATCGTGACACTTATGTCACGGTTCTCGTACGAACCGTGACAGATGTGTCACGGTTCTTTAAGAAAAGAACCGTGACAGATGTGTCACGGTTCGTACGAGAACCGTGACAATGTCACGGTTCTTGATGAAGGAACCGTGATGTCACGGTTCTCGTACGAACCGTGACAGATATGTCACGGTTCATTCCAAAACCGTGACACATATGTCACGGTTCTTGAAACAACCGTGACACATCTGTCACGGTTCTTTCAAGAACCGTGACACAGTTGTCACGGTTTTTTTTAAAAACCGTGACAACTGTGTCACGGTTTTTTTAAAAACCGTGACCATTAGCTAGCTCTAAGACCGGATTTGTCACGGTTTTGTGATTTCAACCGTGACAAATATTTCCCCGTGTCACGGTTTTGATGTTGTTTGTCACGGTTCAAAAAAAACCGTGACAAAATTCCTTGTCTCAGATGTTTTTGTCACGGTTTTAAAAACCGTGACAAGGCCTCTTTGTCACTGTAAAAACCGTGACAAATTGCATATTTCAACCGTGACTAATGTCCGATTTTCTTGTAGTGAGTCTTCCTTCACACCATCGTGTCTATAACAGCTATCCCCATCCAGTAAACCCCTACTCCTCCGTACACAGTTCGTTAGAGGCCTACCCCTCCGAAAAAGCCACATAAAAATCTTGTATCTCTAAGGCATCTGTAATTTCCATAAATGACGGGCATTTTGGTCTCCCCAAGTAAAAATATTGCTACAAACATTGTAGGATCTGATGAGGCAAATAAGAAGCAAGACGATTCCATTTCCACCCTCCCGAGGGTGATATGTAGTTGGATACAGACTCGGCAAGCAAATGTGGAGGTAGTGGCCTCACCACATAATTTCGAAGTTTATCATAGTTAGGTAACCAAAAATCCGTCCACATTTTAATGTTAACTCCATCACCAATCTTGCACCCTATCGCATTCTGAACTTTCTCCCAACTGTTACTAAATCCCCCTCCAAGCTAAAGAACCTCCCAGAGATTGATTTATCTTAGGGATTATATGATGCATATGTGTCTTTCTTGTTTTTAGTATTTGCGAAAAATATTTTCTTTGAAAAACATAAAAGCATTGTATTTTAATTTGGTTCATCTGTTATTTTTTTTAATTATTTGGGGATGCAAGAGTCGAGTGTATATAATATATATTGTATATATATGCTTTTGGTTATTAAAAATGTGAGGAAAGTTATTTATACATGTGTGAAGGAGGTGCTCAGATTGCTGTAATGCTGCTTCTATTTGGTTTCGGAAGCGTGAATTTTTTTTATGAATTTTCGGAGCATGACTAATCACCAAATTGTGTGCCGCTCTTTGTATACCGAGAGATTTTTGTACGCCATCTTGGTTTTATCCAATTGCATTGCTTTCAAAATTAAAACTTTTCAGTTTGTGTTTCGATTTATATTTTTTGATGGAATATTTGTTGAAAAAATGAGAGCCCATGTGAATTTTCCTCTTCTTTTCCGTTGAAACCGCCTGGTAAAGCACCTAAGGACGCCGCAAATGGAGCCTCCTTCGGCACATAAATCTTCAACTCCACCTCCTCCAATTGAATTTCCGCCTCCGCCGGAACGTCCACCTACACCAACGCCATCTCCTCCACCACCCAAGCGAAAATATAAGACTGTTGTTGAAAAATCACATAATCATATCCCATCACCATTTATGAATAATTAAAAGCCTTGATCTGAACAATTACGTAACATTGACCAAATTGTGCCAACTCTACCCCCAGCTCCAATACTCACTCCAACTCGTCCTTCTAATCCTGAACCCATCAACGATCCTGCATATAATCCACCACCTCCACCTCCACCTCCACCTCCGACTCCCAATTACAAGTCCGTATTGGAAAAATCACATAATGTTGACCAAAACAAACCACTTTTTAAACCCATTTATCCCCACCGACCATTACCACCAATTGATGATCTAGTTAAGAACCCACTTGCGAATAAGCCACACTTTTAAATCACACCAACGATACAAGTCACATGTGGAGAAACCTGTCTATCAGTCCCTACCTACAGAAATATGATAGTATCATGAGCAACGTTTTAAAAGTCGGACCGAATGTTGAGAAGGAAAGACGAGCGGGTCATGGTTCAAATGGTTGAAAGGGGCGGGCCAGTGACGTAATAATTTAATAAAAAAATTATATATATAAATATAGTTAATATAATTTGTTTGAAATTTAACAAATATCACAAAATACAAAATACTATGGAAGGTAATCCCTCTGTTCCTAAATATATGACCTATTTAGATAAGCGAGTTTGTTTCTAAATATAAGACATCTTTCTAATTTTTGTCAATTTTTCCCTAAATTATCCCTATTGATGCTCCTCCATAGTAATCAAGCAAGAGAGGGGAGTGGGAATAAAGGTAGATGGTTAGAGCGATTTGGTAATGTCATGTCACTACTGCAGAAAGGGGTTTTTAAGTCTGTTATTTAGGGGTTTTAATGTCACTTTTTTATGTGACATGAAAAGTAGTGACTTAGAAAAAATAGATATTTTATGTCAAACAAAATATGTGACGTGGAAAGTCAGATTTTCCACGTCACATGTTATGAAACAAGAGACGTAAATAAGTCGCTGAATTTTTTTTTTTTTTGCTTAAATGACTGAGAAACCACGTCACATGTTTTATAACATGTGACGTGGTTTCTCTACAAAAGAGAATTCACGTCACATGTTTTCTAAACATGTGACGTGAATTCTCTTTTGTAGAGAAACCACGTCACATGTTCTAAACATGTGACGTGGTTTCTCCTGCCAGGAGAAACCATGTCACTTATTACTCTAGTATGTGACGTGAATTCTATTTTTTTTTTAAAAAATAGTTTCTTTTTTGTTTCTCCCCCCATATTTTCATGCATTGCATTGCTGATGGAAACAGATTATTACAACGTTAATAGATGTAAACCATCAACCAGAACTAATTTAATCAAACTAAACATATATACATGTGACTTTTGCTACTAATACACAAACAAAAAATTCCATTTTTACACAACTTAGTATTTTGTACAATGCTCACTGATTTCTACTAACCAAATCTGAAAGAAAAATTAACTTTGAAATGTAGAGAAGTCAAGAATCAAATCGGGAAACAAGCAAGAACAATTTCAAGAACAACCTGGAAATCATCGGGTTCTTCTAATTGAAAAAGTAAATCACTTAATGTAACAAATCGGTCAGGAAAATGACATTGAAGAAACAGAGACGCATACCTGCCATTAAAGGTGTACACATTTCAGTAACTAAGAATGCTCGACAAAAGAGCTTAGAACTCCAAAATAAGAAGATAGAGAAAAATGTAAAGATACAAAAATGCAGTACATAGAAAGCAAAAACCCAAAAGGAGAGAGAGAGGAGCTAAACCTGAAGAAGTAACAGAACAAAAGAAGAGGAGGAGGAAGACGAAGTGAGGGAGCTGAGGGTTTGGGAGGAAGAAGAGGAAGTGAGGGAGCTGATGTTTTGATCGAGTCAAAGAAGTTATTAGCTAAGAGAGGGAACTAGGGAGATGAAAGGAGAAAAAGGCGCCCTTTTTTTTCAAAAAATTTAAGAAACAATGTCACATGTATGCTTAATATGTGACATAGAAAGAAACCATGTCACATATCAAAAACATGTGACATTGTTTCTTCTTTCCACGTCACATATCAAAAACCTGTGACATTGTTTCTTAGCTAAGAGAGGGAAAAAAGACGCCTTTTTTTTCAAAAATTTTTAATAAAAAATGTTTTTCAGAGAAACAACATCACATGTTTCAAATATGTGACATTGTTTCTTAGAGAAATAATGTCACATATTTGAAACATGTGACGTTGATTCTTTCTCAAAGAAACAACGTCACATGTTTCATACATGTGACATTGTTTCTCTGAGAAACAATGTCACTTATTTGAAATATGTGACGTTGTTTCTCAGAGAAACAAACAATGTCACTTATTTCAGAAATAAGGGACGTTGTTTCTTTTCTGTTTTGAGTTTATTTACAAAATTGCCACTGCTTTTTTTTAATGTCAGTTTTCTATATAATAGACGTTGTTTGGGGACGTTTAATGTATATTTTGTAGTAGTGTGTGATTTTAACTAATTTAACTAACTTCCTTAATCTAATCAAATTAGGTAATTAGGTCTTATATTTAGGAACAGAAGGAGTAGTATGATAAGTCAATAGTCAACTTAAGTACGTAACTCTAACTATAACAATTTAACAAAATACACTAATAATAATGATTTCATGACTTCTCAAACATTGTTGGATCTTGATTGAGTCAAGCATGAGTTTTTTGAAAGGCATTTGCACAAAAAATATCAACATCTTCTTGTGAAGTATGCCACCCTCCGGTGCCCAAACAGTAGTTGCCGATGGAGTGCCGTCTTGGAAAAGAATGAACACTAAACATCAATTTTAATTTTTCTTTCTATGTCACAGTGGCACACATGAGATAAACATGAACTTAGGAGGGGGAGTCTAAAATGAATGTTTATTACTTTTTTTTGGGCTTTTGGTCTTATTTAAATTTAAATATTTTTTAAAAAAAGTTCTGAAGTTTTTGGGCCAGCCGGTTCTTATATACCCGGTCCGGATCCCAGCCCAATAGCAGGTGACGGTCCAATAACCGATTAATAACAGCCCAAAATGGTTCAAATGGAGAGGCGATCCAAAGCATGAGGTTGGGCTGTTGTTGTGTGGCCGACAGTCCAACCGATTGGACCATCGGGTGTTAGAAATCTTAAGTTTTGATGAAGACTGGACCCTATAGATAGCATAAGTAAAATGAACAGATAAGAATATAACTTAGTCAGAAAAGAATTAAGATAAGAATCAAGGGAAATGACTAAGGAAAAATATAAGTTATCTAAACGTTGATCAGGTTCTATGGATAACAGATATACTATCGCTAGACTAAGAGCCTATCGCTAACAAGAGAAGAAATAAGAATAATAATAGCTAATGAAGTCTTGGCAATAAACTTAGACAAATATTCCTATCACTAAGAACTTCACTATTGCAAATGTAATAGTTTGGGTTAGTCTAAAGCAAAGACCAAAAGACCACTATCTCTAAAACATATCTCTATAGCTAAGGACTCATAACAGACAAAAGACATAACCACTAGCGATAGCAGAACACTTGAATATTCAGAAAAGTTACTATGTAGAGTTGATAACCTATCATCAACATGACTACTAGCGATAATGAGTTTAGCTATCGATAATGAAATCACTTGCTGAAATAACTTAGACATTCTGATAGCTAATATTCCATCTACTCTGAGATAATGAATCCTACTAGCGATAAAACCTGCTATGCTTCACATGAATACTTGTTTAGCTAATGGCTAAGTGCAGGACTCACTCTATGAAGCTAGCGATAGCATGAGATGCTAGCGCTACTGAAAAAGCTGTTACACAAGTACAATGTTGCAGGAGGTTTGTAGCCATAGACTCTATCTCTCATAGCTCATCTTCTGCAAGAATTAAATGAAGTAAGAGAAGAAAGATGACTGAGATGAAGACCAGCATTAAATACCAACGGCTAGGAGCTTTCAACGAACATATTCAAACAGACTTATGAAGCTGAAAGAAAAAGGGCAACTGAGAAGAGATATAAAAACCAAGTCTTGAGCTTTTATGAAGTAGAGAACAAAACTGACGAACAAGCATTCATTATTTCTCATCTACTCACTGGTCAAAGTTTTATTATTCTTAGTGAGTTTATCTGTACTTCAGTGATTAACAAAATCTGTTCATTTAGTGAACTCATTTATTGAAATCCTCTGCTGTTTGAGGTTGTTCTTAAGTCTGGGACTTTAGAACAGGGTTGTAGTCTTACAACTTGTAAGGGGGAGTGTTTAGAGGTATTTAAAACTCTGTCTTGTAAAGTTTGGCAGGTGAACCTGGTTTGTAAAACCTGTGGTTTAGTGGAACCCAACGAGGAGTTGGAGAACTGGATGTAGGCTGTGTTTTTGGTCGAACCAGTATAAAGAATTGTCTCTAAGTTTTAAAGTTTTGTTTTTTTTAAAAGCACAATTCACCCCCTCTTGTGTGTCTTTGCCATCTTCATTTGGTATCAGAGCGGGTCTTCTCCTTTTGATTCCAACGAATCTGAGAAGTAAAGATTTAAAATGGCATCGTACGAGAATATCTTGCCTGAAGGAAGTTCCATCAACAAACCTCCTGGCTTTGATGGAAAGCATTATACCTTTTGGAAACTCAAAATGAAGATATATATCAAAGCTAATGGGTATAGCCTATGGAAGATCATAGAAGAAGGGGATATTGTGCCTACAAGTATTCTAGGCAACCCAAAGAGTGAAAACGAATATACTCCTGATGACATTGCAGATGTTGAGTTAAATAGCAAGGCAATACTCATGATCCAAAGTGCTCTTAGCCAAACTGAGTTCTTCAGAATTAGCCACTTAAACACGGCAAATGAAATGTGGGAGGCCTTGCAAATTGCTTATGAAGGAACTTCAAAAGTAAAAGACAGAAGAGTGGAAATGCTCATTGAAGAATTCCACAAGTTTGAAATGATTGATGGAGAAAAGATAAGAGATCTAGAGATCAGATTCACTCATCTCATCAATAATCTTGCTGCATTAGGGAGAAAAATTCCAGAGAAAGAACAAGTCAGCAAAATTCTGAAAGTATTAAAGGGTGATTGGCTTATGAAGGTCACTGCCATCCAAGAGATGCAAGGTGAATCAACCAAATCCATCACTTCCTTGTTTGGCAGCCTTGCTAAATATGAGCCAACTCTGATAGCCCAAAGGGAAGCTCAAGGAAACCCTAAGAAGAAGTCTCTTGCTCTTGCTGTTTCTGAAAAAGATGAAGAGGATAGTGATGATGAAGATCTTGATGATGAAGATATGGCTCTCATGGTCAGAAAATTTAAGAAATTCTTAAAAAGAAGAGGAGGTTTCCAAAGGGGAGGTCCTAGCTTCAGAAAGGATTCTCAGAAAGAGAAAGCTCCTGTATGCTTTGAATGCAAGAAGCCTGTCAACTTCAAAGCAGAGTGTCCAAGTCTCCAAAGATTCAAAGAAAAGGAGAAAAAGAAGGAGAAGTCCTTTGGAAGAAAGAAAGCATATGTATCATTCATCTGGGGTGATAGCTCAGATGAGGAAGCTAGCGATCATGAAGAGAGTGCAAATCATTGTCTTATTGCTCAAGAAGAACTAAGTGATACTGAGGTATATGATTCTGAACCTACTTACTCTGAACTTCAAAGCATGTATAATGAAATGCATACTGACCTAACTAAGCTTACTAAGGAAGTTGTAGGTTTGAGAAAAGAAAATAAAGAAATCAAGAAAAATATTTCCTCTTCTGCATCAAAAATCCCTACTGCACTATCGATAGAAGAGCAGCTAGCGCAAGCTCCTAGAATTGACCTATCCATAGCAACTCCTCCATCGATAGCAAATCATTCTCCAACAAAGCTTGACAGTTGTTCCAACTATGAAAATTTGTTGAAGGAGAAAGAGAAGCTTTCATATGCCTTAGAAAAATTTACAAGAGGCTCAGAAATGCTAAACATAATTTTGAAAGATCAAAAAGCTTAGAATCAAAACAGAAATAGGCTATGAGCCAAAGAAAGCTTCAAGGAAATGGGAAGAACCCAAAGTGAAACCATATTTAAAATATTTCAGAAAATCTTCAGAATATTCCTCACCTTATAGTTTTTGCAATTATTGTAATAAGAACGGACACACTCAATCTACCTACAATCCTAGGAAGTATGGAATTAGTGGGTCATATAAGTGGGTTCCTAAAATAACTCATGTGCCTAAAGTTTTCACAAACTCAGAGGCAAAGACTAATCCTAAAGGACCCAAGAAAGTTTGGGTACCTAAATCTGGTTGATTTATGTAGGTGTGCCTTAAAGCATCCAACAAAGGAAAATGGTATATTGATAGTGGATGCTCAAAGCATATGACAGGTGATAAGAACAAATTCAACAATCTAATGACAAAAGAAGGAGCCAAAGTCAGCTTTGGTGGAAATCAGAGTGGGAAAATCACTGGAATTGGTGAAGTTGGTCCTGTCAAGGATGTATACCTAGTGGATGGTCTCTGCCACAACCTACTAAGTGTTATCCAAAGCACTGACCATGGTAACTGGGTTATTTTTGACTCTAATGAATGTCTTATTGTTGATAAGAAAGATTTAGAATTAAATAAAACAAATATTAAGTGTAAATTAAAGGCAAATAGAAATGGTAATCTATACACTTTAGATATATGCCAACAACTTGAAGAAAAATGTTTTATTTCAAATGATGAAACTTGTTGGTTATGGCATAAGAGACTAGCTCATGTGAATTTTACACAACTTGATAAACTAGTCAAGAAGGAGCTAGTCATAGGAATTCCTAGTTTCAAAACTAAACATGATTTGATTTGTGAATCTTGTCAAAGAGGTAAACAAACAAAGTCCTCTTTTAAAACCAAGAAGACAGTCTCCACAAGTAGGCCATTAGAATTAATCCATATGGATCTGGTTGGGCCTGCAAGAGTGAAAAGTCTAGGTGGAAGTCTATACACTCTTGTAGTTGTGGATGACTATTCAAGATTTACTTGGACTCTGTTTCTTTCCTTAAAACATGAAACTTTTGATGCCTTTTGTGTACTTGCTAAGAAATTGCAAAATGAAAAAGGCCTCGAGATCGTTGCAATCAGAACTGATCATGGAGGAGAATTTGAGAACAAAGAGTTCATGGAATTGTGTGATGATAGTGGTATTGAACACAATTTCTCTGCCACACGTACTCCTCAACAAAATGGTGTTGTGGAGAGGAAAAATAGAGTGCTCACAGAAATGGCAAGAAACATGCTGAATGAAAAACAGGTGCCTCAAATATTTTGGGTAGATGCAATGAGCATAGCATGTTACATCTCAAACAGAGCCTACATCAGAAAGGGGATGGAGAAGACTCCATATGAGCTCTACAAAGGAAGAAAGCCTAATCTCAGTCACCGAAGAATCTTTGGATCCAAATGTTACATCCACAATAATGGAAAGGTAAATCTGGGCAAGTTTGATCCTAAGTTTGATATTGGTATATTCATAGGATATTCAAATAGTAGTAAAGCATATAGAGTATATAACAAGAAAACTCAAACTGTTGAAGAATCAATGCATGTAGTTGAAAGTGCTGGCTATCACCCAAGAGGGGGGTGAATTGGGTGATAGGATAAAAAACTTAAAATTCTCTTTTATAAAATACTGTGAAGGTAATCTTTAAAATCTCTTTCTGTTTATCACAGAGTATTTCAAAACTGTTAAATGCACAAGAGATATATAAAGTAGATATGCTGGAAACTAAGAGAGTTAAGGGAAGAGATAATGCACACAGAATTTATCCTGGTTCGGTCAACCCTGACCTACATCCAGTCCTCAGGCTCCACCTGATATTTTCCACTATCTTGTTTAAACCGGGCACAAGAGAAGCCTACCACAGGTTTTACGAACACAGGTTCACCTGTCAACCTTTTCCACTGGTTTTACGAACACGAGATTACCAGCCAACCTTTACAAAGTTTTAGAAACCTTCTAAACACTCCCCCTTACAACCTGTAAGGTTACTACCCTATTCTTAAAGCACCATGCTTTAGAACAGCCTCAAACAATAGAGGATTTTATCAAAGTAATAAGTTCACTAAATGAACAGATTGTGATAATCACTGAAGTACAAAAGATGTATGATGAAATACAAATCAGAGCTTAATAATCTGAACAATGTATGCTCATGCTCTTCTTTTCTAATGTGCTCAAACCATCATTTCTGGGCTCACTAATATATAACTAATATTCTGTGCAGATCCTCTGTTTTCATTGCTGTTAGCGTATATTCATCGTGTGTGCGTCTATTTTTGTTGATCGTTATTTCTCTTTGATGTCTTCAAGTCTTTATATATGTTTTGATGAATTTCTATCCGTTGGAGACTTGGAGAACTAGCCGTTTGAGTATTTCTTTCTTCTCGTGCTTTGGCTAAGAGAGATGGAGACTCTGAGTAACAGTAACCTGCTGCTACCTACTCCTGTACTTGCTATCAGCTTTTTCACTAGCGATAGCTCCCTTTGCTATCGCTAGCTTGACAGTGTAAAATCTGCACTTTAGAAACAATGTATTAGCTCAGCTGTATTGTGCTATCGATAGCTAACAAAGCTATCGCTAGCTTCATAGTGTAATTCCAGTACTTAGCTTAAACAGATAATCATATAAAGGCTCAGTAGGTGTTATCGCTAGTGCAGTTCATTAGCTCAATGATAAAGACAATGTATTAGCTAAGGAATTTCGAAGTATTCTCTATAGATAGCAAATCATGCTATAGATAGCAAATCGTGCTATGGATAGCAAGTCATGCTATGGATAGCAAAACATGCTATCGCTAGCAAATCTTGCTATAGATAGCAAATCGTGCTATCATTATCACAACTCATTAGCTCAATGTTCAGCTTTAGCTATCCGATTAAGTTATTTCAACAGGTATCATTCTATCGATAGCTAACTTCGTTATCGCTAGTGACTCTCATTAGCTCAATGAATTTGCTATCTGATTGTCCAGTTATTTCACGTATTATCTCATCGATAGCTGATCCCATTATCGCTAGCTAACTTAGTTCATTCTGCTACTGATAGCTATTCAAGTTATCTCTAGTTAACCTTGCTAGCTGCTCCAACATTTTCCCCCTTTGTATTATCCATGTTATTTTATGGGGCTTTAGCGATAGTACAGAGCTTTAGCGATAGAGAATCTGTTACCTATAAGATTTTACTTGTTTCATTCAAAGCTAACCTACACTCTTTTACTTAGTCATTTATTATGATTCTTATCTCAGCTATTTCCAGACTAAGTTACATGCTCTTTTGAATGCAATCTGAGCCTATGGACATGTTATGTGATCATATATGCAATGCTTCAATCACAGTAAACACATAGCAAACATGTAGTAGGAGATAAGCACTTTATCCACACTTTTTACTTCCTACATT
Source organism: Mimosa bimucronata (assembly GCA_037074515.1). Classification (NCBI taxonomy): domain Eukaryota; kingdom Viridiplantae; phylum Streptophyta; class Magnoliopsida; order Fabales; family Fabaceae; genus Mimosa; species Mimosa bimucronata. The sequence goes on along the minus strand of CM073440.1, from coordinate 34,721,320 downwards.
TATCTCTATATTTGACATCATCAAAACTAAGCATATCCAACAGTAGTGTTTGATGAAACTCCTCAAGAAAAACAGCGTTGTGACAATGATGATGAAGATTTTTCTCAAGTTTTAAAACGATATCTATCGATAGCCCCAGAGCCATCGATAGCAAATGCTGAAAATCAAGTTTCAAACACTTCAAAAACTCCCCTATCGATAGCACCAAAGCCATCGATAGTGAGTTCTGAAGATGATCAAGATGAAGCTAATGAGCCTCAATCTTCCATAAGACATCTTAAGCACCATCCTCCTGAACAAGTAATTGGAGAATTTTCAAAAGGAGTTAGAACCAGAAGGCAATTATAAAATGAAATAGAATTTTATGCCTTTATTTCTGAAATTGAACCAACTTGTGTTGATGAAGCTCTTGTTGATTGTGACTGGATAGTTGCAATGCAAGAAGAACTTAATCAATTTAAAAGGAATCAAGTTTGGGATTTAGTACCTAGACCAAGAAATTATCCTACCATTGTTACCAAATGGGTTTTCAAAAACAAACTTGATGAATCTGGTCAAATTGTCAAAAATAAAGCCAGATTAGTTGCCAAAGGATATAACCAAGAGAAAGGCATTGATTATGAAGAAACTTTTGCTCCAGTCGCAAGAATTGAAGCAATAAGGATTCTACTAGCTTTTGCATCCATCAAAAATATTAAACTCTATCAAATCGATGTCAAGAGTGCCTTTCTTAATGGATATATCAAAGAAGAGGTTTATGTTGAGCAACCTCCTGGTTTTGAAGAAAACTCTAAGCTTGATCATGTTTACAAACTCAAAAAGGCTCTTTATGGTCTCAAACAAGCACCTAGAGCTTGGTATGAGAGGCTTAGCACATTTCTCATTGAAAAGGGCTTTTCTAGAGGAAAATTAGACACTACCTTATTTATCATGCATAAAGATAAACACATGCTTATAGTTCAAATTTATGTTGATGATATTATTTTTGGTGCTACTAATGAAAAGCTTTGTGAAGAGTTTGCTAAGATGATGCAGGGAGAATTTGAAATGTCAATGATGGGAGAATTAACATTCTTCTTAGGCTTGCAAATAAAGCAAAGGAAAGAGGGTATCTTCATCTCCCAAACCAAGTATTGTAAGGAGATCTCAATAAGTTTGGGATGGAGCAATCTAAGGATGAGGACACTCCTATGAGTACCTCTACCAATTTAGATGCAGATGTCAAAGGAAAAGTAGTTAATCAGTCTCATTATAGAGGAATCATTGGATCTTTATTGTATTTAACAGCTAGTAGACCTGATATTCAATTTAGTGTGGGAATGTGTGCTAGATATCAAGCAAATCCTAAAGAATCCCACTTAACCAATGTAAAAAGAATTTTGCGTTATTCGTAAGGGACTCAAGAGCTTGGGCTGTGGTATCCCAAGGGAACCCAAGAGTACCTTCTTACTTATTCTGACTCTGACCATGCAGGTTATAAGACAGATAGAAAAAGCACAAGTGGTCAATGTCAATTCATTGGTGGATGCTTAGTCTCATGGGCCAGCAAGAAGCAAAATTGTGTCTCCCTTTCATCTACAGAGGCTGAATATATTGCAGCAGCAAGTTGTTGTACTCAAGTCCTATGGCTTAAGCATCAACTTAGAGATCTGGGGTTGGAATTCCCAGAAGTGCCTATTCTCTGTGACAACACCAGCACAATAAGCTTAGCCAAAAATCCAGTTCATCATTCCGAAACCAAGCATATTGATGTGATACATCATTTTTTGAGATATCATGTTCAAAAGAAAGATGTCAAGGTAAAATTCATCTCAACCAACATGCAACTTGCTGATATTTTTACCAAACCTCTTGAACCAGCCCAATTTATCATCATCAGAAGGGAATTAGGAATGGTAAATCCAAATGAGTTGTAAATATTTCTAAAGTATTCTCAATTCAATTTCATTTTACTCATATAGATTAATCACTAACTTAGGCATCGGAGTGCCAAATCTTAAGTTTTTGCAGGACTGACCTATCGATAGTAAGGTTCACCATCGCTAGCTTATGCAGGGCAAAGCTAAGGTTGAGCTAAGATTGCAATCTCTAGTCCCAAGCTTTATCGATAGCAAAGCCAGCTATCGCTAACTGGAAGGAGTGTGTGATGAGTCTAAGTCACTTGCTCAGCGTGGGATCATGCCTACTAGCGATAGCAACTCACATTAGCGATATCAAGTCACTTGAGTCAGAATACGAAATGTCAGTTAATGTACTTCACTGATCGTAAACCCTAAACCCTAAACTTATAAAGATAGATCACTTGCATTTGCATTCATTCACGAAAAATCAATTTTCTCTTCTACTCTAAAAACATTCTCATAGCATTCAAGTATTCATCTCCAAATCTCTCTATTCTCAAAACCCTAAAATGGCAAGAACCAAAGTTCCCCAAGTTTCAAAGAGTCCTAGTGCTAATCCTCCTTCCAAATCAGCTAGCAAAATGTCTCGTACCCAGAAGAGTGTCTCCTTTTCAAAAGAAGTTTCTGAGAATCTTCCCAAGCGTCAAAAAGTAATCCATTCTGATGTTCCCTATCAGACAGACTCTCTTTCACCTCCAAGCACCTTCTTCGCAGAGAAAGGAACCCTAGATAGGGCTACTCTATGGGTAGATTTGGAGTATTTCAAACAACAAGGTTTTGACTTAGATGCCTGGTTGCTTCCTTACCAGAACGTGCTCAGTGTAAACAATGACTACAATGAAGACGTTCTATGGTCCTTCTACTCGAGTTTGAAAGCCATTCTAGCATATAAAAAGGGGAAGCTGGTAGATGTCACCTTTGAAGCTGTTGTGAGAGGGAGGGGTATTACTTTTGGGTGGAAATCACTCAACAGAATTCTTGGGATCTCGGGGGAAGAATACAATACATGGTACATGCCTAAAAAGTACCCTGAAGAAGAGCTAGCAGAGATCTATGAGACTCACTCCAATAAGCCAACAGACATGCCTGTGATCAACCGGATCCTCCATTATGTATATACTAGGATTATGACTCACAAGTCAGGGAATTTCAGTAGCTTTGCAAAGATTGACAACCCATGGTTGGCCAATATCATTCAGAAAGTCCCACTCAATCCAGGCTTGTTGATTAGTATGGAGTTGCTAAGGTTTCTGTTAGACAAATATGCCAAAGCTCCTCTACCTTACCCTCAGTTTGTATCTTTCATGCTGGAATATGCCAAGATCAAATCTTTAGGGGATTGTGAGAACAAAAAATGCAAACAAGTGACCACCTCTACTCTGAAAAAGATGGGAATTCCAGTTGGAGTAGTCAGAGGAACTTCTGGCTCACAGTCTCAGGCTTCTCATGCCTCTGTTTCTTCTGCTCAACCTGGATTCACTGAAGAAGAAGCTCAATCCAGAAGAGCTCCACCTCCTCCTTCTGCCGCGTCAAAGTCCTCCATTTTCTCCAAAGAAGCAGTTGAGGAAATAATCTTCAGACTTTCTACAGAATTTAATTTTGCTCTGGACGCATAGAAAGCAGAGCTACTGAAGCCTATTCAAGAGCTTCAAGCTCAAGTCAGAAATTTAGAAGAATGCCTGAGCCTATCCAAGATACTTGAGCCAGGAGCAACAACCCCTCCAGGTACCTCATCATCACCTCATTCCCCTCTCCATAATTCCCCTCTCCATTCCCCAAACCATTCCTCTACTCCATCTCCTCCCAGTCCACCAAATTCCCCTCTCAACACTTACCTATCTCCAAACCCCCAGCACAAAGTTCCAACCCCTCCAGTAACCCCTACCGCTACCATTTCTCCTAGCGATAGCCATCACTCTCCCAGACCATCTCCACAAACCACACAAGTTCCAACACCTCCTGAAACTCAACCATCTCCTATCGCTAACCCATCTCCTAGCGCTAGACCCCACACACAAATTCCCACCTCTCCTATCCCTCATACTTCTCCCAGCGCTAGCCATCCTTCACCAATCCTCTCAACCAACACAGCTACTATCGCTAACACCTCTATTAGCAATAGTTTTCCCACCCCTGCCACTACCACAACCCTTCTCACCACTCCCAACCTTGACCGAACTCTTATTCCTGGCCCTGATGATGACAAAACGGGGGGAAAAGATATTGACTCTTCCATGGTTGTTGAAGAGGTTGAGGAAGTTGTCAGAGAGTTAGCCAGAAGCTACATGGCATCTGAGGATCATGTAACTCCCCCTCAGCCTTCCAATAAGCCTCAAGATCACTCTGTTAAAGCACCAGAAATGGACCTGTTTGCAGAAGCCTTTAAGATAGCAGACAAATATGGGTTTCCTCCAAGTGTTGTTGATCCAATCCTTGTCTCTATCATTCCTTCTGGAGATAATATGGAGACATTAGCTGCAGAAAAGCCTAGCACTGGAAATGAGTTTCATGATAAAATTCAAAAGTTGCTAGTACTTGAAGCCAAGAAACATAGGTAAAAAAGGAGCAAGAGGAAAGACAGAGAAGGAGTATCCTTCAAGGTTATTTCAAAGGCTACTCCTGAGGCTCTTAAGGCTCAGAAGATGAAGAAAGTAGCTCCATCTCGTCCTCGCAGAATGTCAAAAGAAGAAAAGAAAAGGGTTGAAAAGGAGGCTGCTAACAAGAAAGCCCTTGAGGAGGCTTTGAGAAGGCATAAAGAGGCTCTTGAGAAGAAAGATGCTTTAGAGGCAAGAAGGAGGGCAAGGATAAAGAGAGAAGCAGAGGAAGCTGCTGAAAGGGTAGCAGAAAAGAGGAGAAAGGAAATTGCTCGAGGAAAAAGAGTATGGAAATACAAAAGAAGGTTTCATACTCACAAGGCTAAAGAACCTACAGCTCTTTCAATTACTGAACCTTTTGAAAATCCTGAGCAAGCTAAGGCTGAGCTAGTAAGAACTAAGAAAGAAAAGGCTAAGCAAGCTAAGCTAGAAAAACTCCAACAAGACAGATTCTTCTACTCAAACTCTTCCATCTCTAACTACCCTGATGAAGAATTCATGACCAATCCCTCCGGAGACAATTTTAACAATGAGGATGCATTAGTTTTTGAAAATCATTTTGCATATGTAGCATACATGTCCACAACTGATATAATTCCTTCTATAGAGTTAAAATGACATATACTTGTTTGTGCTATACTGTTTATATGCTCTGAACATATTTTATCTGATATATGATCTTACTTATGTTTTGTCATCATCAAAAATGGGGAGAATGTTAGAAATCTTAACTTTTGATGAAGACTGGACCCTATAGATAGCATAAGTAAAATGAACAGATAAGAATATAACTTAGTCAGAAAAGAATTAAGATAAGAATCAAGGGAAATGACTAAGGAAAAATATAAGTTATCTAAACGTTGATCAGGTTTTATGGATAACAGATATACTATCTCTAGACTAAGAGCCTATCGCTAACAAGTGAAGAGATAAGAATAATAATAGCTAATGAAGTCTTGTCAATAAACTTAGACAAATATTCCTATCGCTAAGAACATCACTATCGCAAATGTAATAGTTTGGGTTAGTCTAAAGCAAAGACCAAAAGACCACTATCTCTAAAACATATCTCTATCGCTAAGGACTCATAACAGACAAAAGACATAACCACTAGCGATAACAGAACACTTGAATATTCAGAAAAGTTACTATGTAGAGTTGATAACCTATCATCAACATGACTACTAGCGATAATGAGTTTAGCTATCGATAATGAAATCACTTGCTGAAATAACTTAGACATTCTGATAGCTAATATTCCATCTACTCTGAGATAATGAATCCTACTAGCGATAAAACCTGCTATGCTTCACATGAATACTTGTTTAGCTAATGGCTAAGTGCAGGACTCACTCTATGAAGCTAGCGATAGCATGAGATGCTAGCGCTACTGAAAAAGCTGCTACACAAGTACAATGTTGCAGAAGGTTGGTAGCCATAGACTCTATCTCTCAAAGCTCATCTTCTACAAGAATTAAATGAAGTAAGAGAAGAAAGATGAGTGAGATGAAGACCAGCATTAAATACCAACAGCTAGGAGCTTTCAACGAACATATTCAAACGGACTTATGAAGCTGAAAGAAAAAGGGCAACTGAGAAGAGATATAAAAACCAAGTCTTGAGCTTTTATGAAGTAGAGAACAAAACAGACGAACAAGCATTCATTACTTCTCATCTACTCACTGATCAAAATTTTATTATTCTTAGTGAGTTTATCTGTACTTCAGTGATTAACAAAATCTGTTCATTTAGTGAACTCATTTATTGAAATCCTCTACTGTTTGAGGTTGTTCTTAAGTCTGGGAATTTACAACAGGGTTGTAGTCTTACAACTTGTAAGGGGGAGTGTTTAGAGGTATCTAAAACTCTGTCTTATAAAGGTTGGCAGGTGAACCTGGTTTGTAAAACCTGTGGTTTAGTGGAACCCAACGAGGAGTTGGAGAACTGGATGTAGGCTGTGTTTTTGGCCGAACCAGTATAAAGAATTGTCTCTAAGTTTTAAAGTTTTGTTTTTTTTTTGAAAAGCACAATTCACCCCCCCTCTTGTGCGTCTTTGCCATCGTCATCCGGCTCAATCCGCCTCTGAAAACCTTGATCACGAGTGTATAGGATCTCTCTACAAGTTTTCTTCAAGTGTTTGGCAAGATGATTTTGTTTATGTTGGCCTTCTTGTTTAGTATACATTGCTACGCATTATGACTGTAATCCTAATTATGGCATCTGTAACATCAAAAAATTTGGAAAATAGATATAAGGAGTTATTTAAAGTTTTGAAATGTTATTAAAATATTAGAAAGCATTATAAATAAATTTATTATGTTTTAGGTATTTTAATAATTTTTAATGCTTATTTTCTTTAGAAAATAAAGCAAAAATAATTAGAAGATAAATTTTGATTTGAGAATTTTAGGAAAAATTATTTTAAGTTTCAAAGAAATTTATGGGTAAGAAAATCTCTAATAATATGATATAAGAAATAATTTTAGATTTTTTTTTTCAGAAAAGGGAATAAATTGAAATGAACAAAAGTTAGAAAGGCTTAAACGTAATTTTTTCCAAACCCCTTTATTACATCAATCTTTCTTCTTCCTTCCTCAGTCCGTCTTCTTCATCGTCGTCAACCATCATCTCTCTCTCAATTTCTCTCGTTCTCTCTTCGTTCTCAGAGGCACTCGAAGGCGAACCTGGCGATATGGAGCTCCGATGACGCATGCAAAGCTTGATTCAGTCTCAGGTGAGCTTCTTCTACGCGATTCTTCCCTCTGATCCTTCGACTGATGTCGTTTTGTTGAGTGTGGGTTCGAATGGGTCGGGTATTTTGAGATTTGTAATCCAATTAAATCTAAGATTAAGGCTTGATTTGAGTTTCCCTAAAAGAAATTTGAACTTGCATGGAAGTTGTTGGTTTGATTTTGGGTTTGTTTTTCGGTGAGTACTGTTCATCGGACCTCCAGGCGTGATTTCCGGTTTTAAACTACTGAAAAGCCTGATTAAAGTGGTTGGAAGTAGAATAGAGTTAGTAAATTGCTTTGCATGTTGAATTTTTGTTGAGTTTAGAGATTTGTAAAATTTCCTATTCATTCCCCTGTTTGGTCCGATTTCTGATTTCATTTGTAATATTCTTCTGAAATGGCTGAATGTGATTGTTTCAATTTAAATTGTAATTTTCAACTCTGTCGCTAGCGTTCAATATGAAAGGCAACTGGTTCCAATTTATGAGGAAAGGGGAAACAATGAGTAAAGACCTATAAGAGTATCTCAGCAGAGAATTTTTAGTGCGAATGTGTTTTTGATTCTGTTTCTTAGTGGCCAAATCGAAAGCTCTTGTCCTGGTGTGAATGTTTCCTACTAATCAAATTGTTTCTTCCTTGAAATTTTGGTGGGGATTCTAAGCAATAGTAGCAAAAGTGGTCTAAAACAATGGAGTTATATGATTGTAATGTTTGATGCTATATGATGATCTTGTATAAATTAGGCATGGGTTTTGTGGAATGGGATTTTATATCTATAAAAGTTTATAAAAGCTGGATATTTGAGCCCGTTTAAGGAAGACTTTTAATTGGAATGAAATTAGAAATTGAATTGGATTACTTTTCTTGTTTCTAGATGTTAAGAAGTCATACAGGTTTATGTTAAGAAGTTCCCTGCAATAATGAGTTTCATACATGTGAGTATGTCTGATTTTGATTTGGTGATGTGAACTGAAGTTTTCAGTTTTGGTAACGATGGAATTAATTTATATTGTGGTATTTTGAATTGTTGTGAATACAAAAAAAAAATGGTAATTGGGTGTATTTCAGTAACTAATCTAGACTCTTTATTGTCTCTCGATGAGATTAGAAGAGGAGCAAGACGAGGAATTTTGAAGAAGTGTTATGGCTATTGTTTCACTTAGAAATTTTGAAGTCTAGGTTAATGAAAACTGTTGTTTTGGAAGCATGGATTAAATTTGGAAAATATGGATCAGTTTTACTGTTTGATAATTTTGTTTCTTAATTTGAAATCAAGGTTTTAAAGATAATTAAAATAATGGTATATGAAATATATGGTATATAAAAGTTGTTATTGTTGTTGATGATGTTGCTTCAATTATGGCAGGAACATATGTTGTTGAAGAGGATGGAAGAGGTCTGAATTTAGAGTGAAATACTATTTTGGAATTTATCTAATGTTGTTTATATACGATGAAAAGATAGATGATGCTTTGCTATAGGTCCAAAGTTTAGATTATTAGTAAAAGGTTATGAAATGATTTTAATTGATTGATGAAGTACCTTGTGTTGTTTGTTATACATGTGTGTGTAAATGATTGTAAATGTGATTATTTAAGTTAGAAACATTGATTTAAGACTTGAATTGAAATTAATGGTGATGTTGATAAGGAAATATGACTTAAATTTATTAAAAGGTTATAAAAGTAATTTAGAGGAAAACAATTGGTACTGATTGCTGAATGTAATGAAGCATGATGTCCATATGCGTGTGTTGTTGTGGCTTGTAACAAAGGGATGATTTTTGTGGTTTTATATTCAAATTCTGTGCAATGAAGTTTGAAGGGATGAAAATTTGTCAGTGGATATTTGTTTGTGCTTTGAAATCCTTAAATGACATGTTGGAGAATTGAAATGGTGAAGCACACTGCTAGGTGCTTAAATTATGATGAATGATAAATGTAGAAGTTTGAATTGCAGTGTTGTTGTGGAGATATTGTTCAGATGGATTCATGTATTAAATAATGTCCTGGGAGTCGATAAATGTGCTATTGCAAACATACAGTATATGTTGTTGATAGTTTTTATTCTTGTGTAAGCTATAAAAGATTGTTAAATAGATATGTTTAAAGAGTGAGTTAACTATTAATAGTAAGGTTAGAAATTGTAATACGATGAAAAGGAAGCTGTCTGCAAATGTAGAGAGGTTTGAGTGTCTCAAAGTTAAAAATATTGAAATTATGTAAGTAATAGATTAAAGAAGTTGATTTGCCAATGATTGCATTGGTAATTGATTGAGTTTTGGATAATAACAAGAAGTCAAGTTACTGTTTTGAAGTTTATAATTTGTGAACCATGTTTTAAAGTATAAAGCACTATTTAGGATAAAAGTCTCTGTTTGTTTTGGAACTATCCATTTAACTACTAAAAGAAGTGGAATTTATTGTTTGATGAATATTGTTATTTGTTTTGGAATTATGCATTTAACTAGTGAAAGAAGTGGAATTTATTGTTTGATGATTGCTGGAAGAATAAAATGGTTAGTTCTTATAGAAACTATTGGTCAAATATTGAGAATAAGAAGGTTTAATGTAAATAAGCATAAGTATTAGTTCATTTATTAAATTTGTCTAGATGAAAAGATTTGGGTAGTATTAAATACTTAGGATCTGAGAGAGAAACGCTAAGTATACATGTAGAAGTATTAGTATTAATTTATTTTTACTATACAGATATGTAATAGGCTTTAATAGTAGCACAAGATTCTTCAAGGCTACGAAAGGAAAGGAGCCAGATCAAGACTAATTATTGGTATCCAGGTAGCAGTATATTTCATAACATTAATTTTGCATGTATAATTTTGTAATATCTGTTACAAGTATATGATAAGTTTTTATTCATTCAAGTTTTAATTTATAGTACTACAAGGCTTAGGTGGCTAATTATCCCTTTATCAGATCAGTTCTATTATAATGAGAAATCATGCAGGTACAAAGACCTCTACTATTGAACAAAGATGTTATTATTGGTAGGCAGGCCTCCACTATTTATTAGTGGTTGGTAGGAACGAAGATATTGTTATTAGTGGTTGGTAGGCCTCTGCTATTTAACAAAGATATTGTTATTAGTGGTTGGCAGGCCTTCACTGTTCAACTAAGATGGGGTTATTAGTGGTTGGCAGACCTCCATTATTTAACAATGATGTTATTAATGGTTGGTAGGTGTGTGAAACACAGTTTTTAAGGATACATACTTTCATTATTTGCTCAGATTTATAATATATATATATAAGTATATGAGTGTATATGATAATAAGAATGTATGAAATAAACTACATTGAACTGTTGTTTTTCAGAGAAACTCAAAAGGAGTTAAGCTTTTGGGGATAAGGTAGTATGAGAAAAAGCAGAAATACTTGCTATATTTTGTATTTTAGTAAATTCGAGTTATTTTAATTGTTTTATGAACCACTTTGTTTTATAAATGAACCACTCTGTTTTATAAAAAGTTTTATTTTGTTTCAATTTGTTAGAAAAGCTCATTCTAACAAAAATGAGGTTGGAATGATATTTGGAAAGAAAAAGTTTTAAATTTTTCGCGCTTTTGGGCTTCTGACATTGAAAATGTGGTTGTAATTCAATTAAAATATTATAGTATAATGTTATAAATTTAGGTGTCACAGCATCAATAATATATAATGAAAATTGTTAGTTTTGGTTGTCTATTTCTCATATTTATCAGTATTTTTTATTGTCTTTGATAAATAGCAAGAAAAAAAAAATCTATGATCGCCGTTGATGTTACTAATATTTAGGTATTCACCAACCATAGAATGAGTTACTCAATGTTAAGGAATGATACAACTTATTTTGTCGTAATATGTTCAGTTACTTCTGCATATGAATTTTTTTTTTCCGGAAGATGATTTTTTGTTAAAATTTAAAAAATTTCAAAAGAAACATAAAATAAAAAGGGCCAAAGCACAAATAACACAACGCTATGCAAAAATAACACCATCACAAACCTGATGTATCCCTCTAGGTAATTTAACGTCATTTTAATAAATATTTCCAAATAGTAATTATCTAAAAACTGAACTAAACTTGGAAAAAATTGTTACCTACTTCTATAGTGCAATGTTATACCCTATGTTTAATATTAATTCAAATTTTCATACGTTGAAAGCAAATTGTTATTTGAAAATCATATTTATGTAAAAGGTTAAAAGTAAAAAATACACATAATTTTGTTGAAAGTTCGTCTATCACTAAGTGTTTTTTCTTGGACCAAAAGTAATTCTGAACTTTCAAATTAGGATAAAAAAGCACACTTATAGTTATGGTCCAAAAGAAAGTGCTTGGTACTGTACGAACTTTTTGATAAAATTACATGTATATTTTTTACTTTAATTTAACGGTAAGTGTGATTTTATTCAGAATTTGAAAGTCTAGAGTTATTTTTTGTTCAAAAAAAAAATTGATGTTGGACGAACTTTTAATAAAATCATGTCTGTATTTTTGACCCTTAACTTTTATTTAGATTTTTCTCTTGCGATCTCTTTCGCATATCAATCAAGTCAATTTCGACTGCCAACGGCAGTATTTATATTCATCAACCGAGCACACACACAAACAAACACTTATATTTGCATGAAGAGTTAGAAATGCCTTTTTTCACTAAAATATGTAGATAAATAATGTTATATATAAATATTAAAAATCTACACCAATAATTTAAGTCTTGCCAATGTTACATCTAAATAAAGAAAAATATTTGTGGTACCGAAAACTGAAGAAATTAAAACACAAAGGATTTCTGCTTTGTCATATACGATACATTAACTGAATAATAAAACCTGCAAGCCTGGGCCTTATTTTTTTTTTATCATTGTTTTCTTTATTGAATAATATATTTAGACAATAATATATAACGGATGTACAAGATGTTCGCATCAATAGTCCGCCCTAGTTCTACAATAAATTGCTCATGGTGTGTGTGATATATATATATATATATATGCATCAACAAAAGATCAATTCAACAATGTCCTCTAAACACTTGCTAGTGTTCCTCTTAGGAGTGGCGTTTCTCATCACATCAAGTTTTGCAGATTATTCTCACCATCACACTTATAAGGCTTCATTTGAAAATTCTCATCATCAAGCTAATAAAATCACACAACCTCCATCTTTGCCTCCGCCACGGTGTGGGAATTTACCTCGGCCTCCATATTTTCCTCCACGGTCGCCTCCCAAGTGCCTGTCTCCCCATCCATATTTGTCTGAAAAACAAAAGAATATCATAAGATGTCATGTGTATGTTGGTATTACGAAAATAAGAGCGTAGATGCTCTCTATACAATTATACCTAGTGTTTGGTCATTTCTATTTTACGTTTGACTTGATGTTCCTTTAGCTTGGCCATATGATGCGAACAATAATTTTCTGAATTCTGATATTGATTATATAACAGAATTTGTATGACTATATTTTTTTAGTTCTAACATATATAACAAAAAATATATAGGGTCAGCATCGTATTTAATATTTTTATAACCATGCACTTCGGACCGAGTTACTCGTGTAATGGGGAACTGCCAAAATTATTTTATGGGGATTTTTTTTTTTGGGAAAATACCACAAAAAAGGCTGGAAATAGGGGGAAAACAGAAAAGTGCAACGATATTGAATAATGATAGAGAAGTGCAATGGACTAAAGTGTCCTCTTGCAAATTTAAAGCAAACATTGTGAGGGAAAATATAAATGTACCCTTTTAGCTTGTACCAAAGTTTCCAAATTCCAATATGCAATTAACAAGTTAAGATATAATATTATCAAATTGAAATATAAAATTATAAAGTTTTTTCTATATGACAAGTTCAAATATCAAATTAAAAATTTTAGATTTGAAATCACAAATTTATAATAAAATGTTACCAAGTTGAGAGGGTTAAAGAGCAATTTCACCAATAGACTGTTGTCTAAGTTGTAAATGGCACAATTGACAATTGAAAGGATCGGAAATACCAATGGACCTTTTAACCTGAGGCAGATTGGCCAACACCGTTAAAAATACCAAACGTCCATCACGATTTTAAATGGGGCCCACAATTTTTAGGGTAAAAGAACAATTTTACCAATAGACTATTGTTCAGGTTGCAAATGGCATAATTAACAATTAAAAGGGTCAGTATCACCAATGGACTTTTTAATTAGGGGCGGATTGGTCAATACCATTTTATTTATGCAACCCGCCATTAGTTGTGTCACATGATGTAATGATGTCCAACTATTAGCTTGGTGAATTCCACATGGCAGTCCTAATTTCACCCTCACATACTGTCACCATTGACAATAGAGCCCTCACCATAATCATGGATAAAAGAACATCTGAGATGGTGGATAGCAACGGACGGCGGACACCTTCACGCTCACCCACCCTAACATGCCTTTACACTCACCCTCACCCACACTCACATACCTTCACCCTCGACATAACCCTCACCACAGCCACAGACAAAGAACACCCGATTATGTTCAATAAACACTGGCCACGATGTTTTCGATGGGAGGGACAAACTGATCAAACATCCTGGCCAATGTTCATTGAACATCCTCGGGTGTTCCTTGTCCGTGGCTATGGCGAGGGTTATGTTGATGGTGAGGGTATGTGAGAGTGGGTGAGGGTGGGTGTAAAGGCACGTGAGGGTGGGTGAGCGTGAGGGTATCTGCCGTCCGTTGCCATCCTCGGGTGTTCTTTTATCCATGGTTATGGCGAGGGCTCTGTTGTCAAGGGTGAAGGTATGTGAGGGTAAAATTAGGTCTGCCATGTGGAATTCACCAAGCTGCCAGGTGGACATCATTACGTCATATGTCAACCAACTAATGGCGGGTAGCATAAATAAAACAGTACTAGTCAATCCGCTTCTGGTTAAAAGGTCCATTGGTGATACCGACCCTTTTAATTGTTAATTGTGCCATTTGCAACCTAAACAATAGTCTGTTGGTAAAATTGATCTTTAACCCATAAAAAATTGTGGGCCCCATTTAAAATCGTGATAGACGTTTGGTTTTTTTAAACAGTGATGGCCAATCTGCCCTAGGTTAAAAGGTCCATTGGTATTTCCAACCCTTTCAATTGTCAATTGTGCCATTTGCAACTTGGATAACAGTCTGTTGGTAAAATTGCTCTTTAACCTTAAATTTAAATAATTGTAAGATATTTTTTAAATTATAATTTATTATTTTTATAACCTTTTGGCCTATTGGCCTTATGTTAGAGCCTATTTGGAATCATATTACTAGATATTTGAGTAAAAAATTCATCTGAATAGAGACTCTACAACCATACCTATCCCACCCCTATGATAATATATTACTCTCTATGGTCTTAAATATAATACTTATTTACCTAATTTGATTAGATTAAGGTTGTTAGTTAAGTTAGTTAAGTTCACATAATAATACCAAAGCCCCTAAACAACCACTCATTTGTACCCTGCCTCCTCTGCTTACTTATTATTGAAGGGGATTAATAGGAATTATTTGGAGAAAAATTGAAAAAAATTAGAAAGATATATCATATTTAGAAACAAGCTCACATAATTAAGTATGTCCTATATTTAGGACGAGATGGAGTATTTTATAATTAAATGCCTTTGGTACTTTCACCTACATGGTATTAATCTTTTGTTCTATGTCCAAAGCGCGATCTAGAAGGGTCGGGTCAAAGATGTTATATATCAAAGGATTAACAAATACATCGGAAAAATAGTAGGCAACACAATATATATGAGAAAAATATGTTGAATTCTCCGCTTTATTTTTATTCCAATGCCTGCTAAATGGATGTGGGTAATTGATATGAATTTTTATTATATGCCTTGTAAGTCTACTCTAGAATTTTGTCTAGTTGGCAAGAAAACCTCCTTTTCATTCTCATACATTGAGGCTTTGGATAGGGAAAAGATGGTTGAGTTGATGACTTAACAGCCATTTGCGGTCTTTACCGTAAGCGTACGGGTCGTCAAAATAAAATGTAGTATAAAAAAATGTCGTTCCACAAGAATTGTGTTTTGAGTAAGTTAACTAGCACTAATTGAGCAAATAATTAGAAATGAGTAAGAACAATTGGAGATTAAGTTTAAAGCAAAAGTTTAATTGTAAAAGGTTGTAAAGTAGGAAGATGATTGAAAACACACTTGTTCAAAATAGAAAAAAGCATAGGGCTACTTATCCCCATTTTACTTCGTAAGCTAGTTAAATTCCCTCTTTTCTACTATCCTAATAAATTAATTAATGCGTGAGTCCAAGGTTCAACTTTATTTGAAAAAGCTTTCTCAAGTCAAAATCAAATCTATACTTGCATTAATTGCACAATCTCTTGCCACAATTAATGCAAGCTATAATGCTCAACCAACCTCATACTGACAATGTTAGGTTAGTAACTATATCTCTACGTTACCAGCTAACCAACCATTCAAAACCATAGATTTCAAACCCAACATGACTTTATCCAAGTTCCAAAACAAAATACACTTTCTCAAGCCATATTTCATTTAACAAAGCAAGTGGTGATCAAGCATTTGTATAATAAAGAGGAGGATGAAAATCCACACATATAAATTCATTCATTGCATCAAAGGAAGGAAATACAAAGTTCAATCCATTAAATGGTTTAAAGTAATCATAGAAAAGGGGTTTAGTTACACATAAATGAATCTAAAACAAAAACAAAAAGTAGGCAAGAGTTCATGGCATAATAGAAGAGAAGAAGGAAGAAGAATGGAAACCAAGATGTGTGAAGCCTAAATCTCTCCAAGAACTTCCCAAGCTCTCTCTTGGAGCTCTCAGACCCAAAATCGTGCCCAAGTGTGTTTTCTCTATGTTAGTTCGGAAACCCTAAGTTATATCTCTAAAATTTGGCTAAACAAGCAAAACGCGCAGTAGCATTTTCGCGCCGCTTTCCGTGGCGAGGCCAATGGGAGCAAGCATCACTTGAAGGCAGAAGACACCTCTGCTTGCCATCTACTCGCCGTTGTGGGTCCACGGCAAGTGACCTTTTCAGCTCTACTTCACTCTTTTGTTTGTTTGTCTCCCAATTTTTTTTGCTCCTTTGTTGCTCCTGGTTCTTCATAGCTTTTTCCACTTGTTTACCTCTTCCTATACAAGAGAGAAAGAGGGTTGATGAGTTCTACAAATAACTCAAGTATATATTCATTAAGCTCCAAATTTCATACACATGAAAAATCTTTCTTTGCTCATCTTTTTCTATTAGCTTTTGTTATCTTTTCAAAACTTCATTCATAAAATTATTTAAAAGTGTGGGGAAAAAGTGATGAAATGTATAAAATTTTGGAGCTTATCAGTTGATTAGAGTCTTACTAGGCAAACTTGTTGTTAATGTCATTGACGGAAGCTGTGTGGTGGTGGTGTAACAGCCCAAACTCGATCAGGATATTGTCCGCTTTGGGTAGGGATGCTCCCATAGCTATGGGCCCCACACACTCCCCTCACGGTTTTGTTCCTCATTGTAGGGATACTGGCCGAAGCCTCCCACACTCACCCATAAAAACGCGTCCTGATGGGAAGGAGAATATGCCCCCTTATATAGGCTAGGCACACCCCGATCCTAGCCGATGTGGGACTTCACAATCCACCCCTTTGGGGACCCAGCATCCTCGCTGGCACACCGACCCGAGCCTGGCTCTGATACCAATTTTAAAAAGCGCTGCTATAAGTGAAAATTTAATATTAAATATTAAATAATTAATTAACAATTAAATATCAATTTGTATTTTTTAAAAATATTACGTGCACCTATAGCGGCTCTTTTTAAAAAAAGCGCCGCTATAGGTTATAAATTCAAAATAAAAAAAAGGAGGGAAACTTTCCCTCCAGTTTTTTATGCCTATAGCGGCACTTTCTTTAAAAAGTGCCGCTATAGGTGCACGTGACTCTTTCTTATTTATTCTCTCTTAACACATTCCACTCCCTTTTTTTCTTCTCTCTTCTTTCTTTCTCTTCCCGTCCCACTCTCTCTTCTCTCTTCACAAGGGATTTGATCAACAACTTGTAAGTTTCTCCTTCTTTCCTCAAATATTCTCTCTTCTCTCTTAGCTTCTCACCATTTACCTCTCTTTTTTTTGGCATATCGCACTCTCTTTCTCTCACTGCCATTTCTGGAGAAATCATTTATAGTTGCAGATTATGGAGCTCCAAGTTTACAGGTGATTTCCGAATCTCAAATGGTAGAAGCTTTTTTTTTCCTCGGTACCTAGATTTTTTTGTTTCTACTCATTGTATAGGAATGGAAAAAGGAAAAATAATTTGGATTTCTTGTTTCTACTTATTGTATTAAGTTACAACACTAAGAACATAAAATGGAAAAAGGGGAAAATAATTTTGATTTCTTGTATATACTCGTTGTATTTAAGTTACAACACTGAGCACATGAAAAACCATTCTGAGTTACATTCTGAACCCGCTATAGGTGTGTTCTGTGGTAGTGATGGGTATTTTAGGCCCTAACCCGTGACGGACTAACCTGTCAAACCCATGGGCCAACCTGAACCCGTTTTCCTTCTTTTTTTAAAAAAAATATAATAAAGGTGGTTAAAAAGGTAAAAATATAATAATATTTAAATGATAAGAATATAATACTTTCTTTTCTTTTTATTAGTGTTATTTTATTTTTTTTAACCTCATTTCTTTTATTAGTGTTGTTTTATTTGGTTTAGGATCTTCACTTGGGTGAAAGCCAAAGACAGGGTGAATGCCAAAGACAGTCCTCACTTTGCTAATTACTCCATCCGGTCCTAGATATAAAATCACTTAGACTTTTTTTGTGGAAGTTAAGGAAGCAAATTAGACCACTAAATTATAACATATGTCACATGTAATTAGATTGTAGGTTAGTTTATAAATAGAATAAATTAGTTTTGAGGAAAAAAAGATAAATATAGACAATTTAAAGTGATTAATTTTGCATCCTTAGTTTGTCCAAAAAAGTCAAAGTGATCTTATAATTAGGACCGAAAAGAGTATATTGGTAAACTAGGACTCATTCGAAAAAAGGGAAAAAAAGTGATAAAAAGTGGGCTTTTTTGGGCCCGTCCGAAACCCAAACAATATGGTCTGGGCTGAAAAATCAAGCTCATATTCAAAACGGGTTTTTGTGGGCCCAGTCCATTTTTTCATGGCCTTTTTTGGGCCTATCCCGAACCCGTCGGGCCCGCCCATATTACCAGCCTATTAGCATTGTAAGGGGATATGTACATTATATTGCCAAACTTTGAAGATATATATTGCTTCCACTTTACTTTGATATTTTTTAGATTCTAGTGATTTATACCGGTAGGTGGCCTAAGGCCTGTCTATGTTTTTTTATTGTCATGTGCATGTGATTTTGGGTCATTTGACCAACTTGGATAATTTTATGAGATTCTTTATTAATGTGGTTTTGGGCTAGTATTATTGAGAAATTTGGAAATATAGACTTGATGCCCTTATTTAAATTTTAATATTGTGATTTATAGGTTGGTTTTAAAAACCCATATTAGGATACTCCTTTTCTAACATGTTTAATGATATTCCAATGAGATGAATTGTTCTAAATAGCCATGTTAGCTTAACCTTTCTGTAACATGGTCAATATATGTTATTGTAGTTTTAGTCTATTTTTTATAACCATATTAGGTAAAACCTTTTATATCATCATAATCAATCTTTATGTAAGGAAATTTTTATAACCATGTTAAGCAAATATTTTTATATAGTGGTTTACTTGTTTAATCGTGTAATGAATTTTCACTACTACAGAAATAGGCTATTACGGCACTTACAAAATGCAAGTGCTGGGATAGGTATTTGTTGACCTATGCTGGCACTTTATAAATATAAGCGCCGGTATAGGTCTGCCTATACCGGCGCTTTTATTTTAAAGGCTAAAGTATAATTTTGGTCCTTTATGTTTGCGTCAAGTTTCATTTTAGTCCTTTATGTTTGAAAAGTATACTTTTGGTCCTTTATGTTTGCATTAAGTTTCATTTTAGTCCTTTATGTTCGAAAAGTACACTTTTAGTCCTTTTTGTCTAACACCGTTAGTTTTTTTTAACAGAAAATGCCGACTCACTAAATCTAAAAGGTGATTTTATAATTAATTGTGGATAAAAAATGTTTAAATTTAAATTTTTTTTAGTATACTAATTCTTATATCTTAAAAATTAGTCATTTTTATCTACATTTAGGTATAGAATTACCTTTTAGATTTGATAAGTCAGCATTTTCCGTTAAATAGAACTAACGGTGTTAGCAAAAAAGGACTAAAAGTGTACTTTACAAATATAAAGGACTAAAATGAAACTTTGTGTAAACATAAAGGACTAAAAGTGTACTTTTCAAACATAAAGGACTAAAATGAAACTTAGTGTAAACATAAAGGATTAAAAGTATACTTTAACCTATTTTAAAATGCTTGGGATAGGCTATTGGGATATCTTTTAAATATTTTAAGCTGACTTTAGTTTTTCTTTTAACATTCCTTTCCAGTTTTGTATTATTTAACCTTTTTTTAAATTTTATTTTTTTAAAATTCCTTTGAGCTTTGTTTTTTATTTTTTATATGCCTATAGCGGTGCTTTCTACTCAAAAAGCGTCACGATAGGCTATTTGTTATTTTTAATTTTTTAAGCCTTAATTAACCTTTTTTTAATTTTACTTTTTGTAAATTCCTTTCAACTTTTTTTTAAATTTTTATATGCCTACAGCGACGCTTTTTACGCAAAAAGTGCCGCGATAGGCTCTTTGTTATTTTTTTAATTTTTAAAATCTTATTTTACCTTTTCTTTTAATTTTATTTTTTGTAAATTCTTTTCAACTTTTTTTAATTTTTATATGCCTATAGTCGCGCTTTCTACGCAGAAAACGCCACGATAGGCTATTTGTTATTTTTTTAATTTTTTTTAACCTTATTGAACCTTTTTTTAAATTTTCTTTTTTGTGAATTCCTTTCACCTTTTTTTAAAATTTTTATATGCCTATCCCTATGCTTTTTACACAGAAAGCGCCGTGATAGATTGTTTGTTATTTTTTTAATTATTTTTAGCATTTTTCAAGTTCTTTTTAATTTTTATATGCCTATCCCGACGCTTATACTTTATGACGTCATAAGCGTTGGGATAGGTCCATTTTCATTTAAAATATTACTTAAAATATTATTTTAACAATTTAAAAAATTCTCACTGATATTAAAAAATGGCCAAAATGTTTAATAATTAAATATAAGGGCTATCCCGGCGCTTATAACGTCATAAGCGTCGGGATAGGTCATATTTCCATTTTAAAATTATTTAAATAAACTTATATTCAATTTAAAAGTTCTGGGTGTTATTAAAAGATGGAAAACAATTTAAAAAAAACCATAGGTCTATCCTAGCGCTTATGATGTCACAAGTGTTGGATATGCTTAGTTTTGATGATGTCAAATATAGAGTTAAATGTAGGAAGCAAAAAGTGTGTATAAAGTGTTGATCTCCTACTTTGACTATTTATAGCAAAAAGTGTGGATAAAGTGTTTATTTCCTACTATCTATTAGATTATGTTTGCTATATGTTTGCTATGATTGAAGCATTGCATATATGATCACATAACATGTCCATAGGCTCAGATTGCATTCATAAGAGCATGTAACTTAGTCTGGAATAAACTGAGATAAAGAATCATGATGACTAAGTAGAAGTTCTATCGCTCACATGTTTATCATCGCTAATAGGAAGAAATTGAGCTAGCCTAAGCAAATAAGAATAGATCCTATCACTCGACTTTGTCTCTATCGCTAAAGCCCCTCAGATAACATGAATAAATACTTAAGAGGAAGAATGTTAGATCAGTTAACATAGTTAGCTAGCGATAACAGATTTAGCTACGATAACAAGATACGTGAAATAACTTAGAATATTCAGATAGCTCAGTATCCTTAAGCTAATGAGCAAACAAGTAACTAGCAATAATGGGATTAGCTATCAATAGAAGAATGCATGCTTATTAAGATGACATAGCTAGTACGCTAAACATTGAACTAAAAGAATATGCTAGCGATAATGCTCATGTCTATCGATAGAGAATGCTTGATGAAATTCCTTAGCTGATATATTGTCTATCTTTTAAGATAATGAACTTAACTAGCAACAGATACTAGTGATAGCATGATTGGCTATCGATAGAGAATGCTTTGAAATTCCTTAGATGATGTATTGTCTCTATCTCTTTGAGCTAATGAAATGCACTATCGATAACATCCACTGCATGAATACTTGTTTAGCTAACAGCTCTAAGTGCAGGACTTACACTGTCAAGATAGCGATAGCCAAGCGAGCTAGCGCTAATGAAAAAGCTGACATGCAAGTACAGTGGAAGTTAGCAGTAGGTTATCATTACTCACAGTCTCCATCTCTCTTAACTAATTGTTAACGGCTAGTTCTCCAAGTCTCCAATGGACAGAAAAGTATAATACCCTAAATAAAGACTTGAAGACATCTGGAGCAAAGAGATGCACATACGACGCACTACACAAGATGGATCAATGAAAAAAATAGAGGGCTCTGTATAGAATACACAGAGTATCAGATATATTCAAGTGAGCCCAGAAATGATAAGTTGAGCGCATTAGAAAAGAAGAGCTAGAGCACACATTGTTCAGATTATTAATCTCTAATTTGTATTTCATCATATATTCCTCTATACTTAAGTGATTATAATAATCTGTTCATTACGTGAACCTATTATCTGAAATCCTCTATTGTTTGAGGTTGTTCTAAAGCTTAGTGCTTTAAGAACAGGGTTATAACCTTACAGGTTGTAAGGGGGAGCGTTTAGAGAGAGTCTAAACCACTGTTAAGGTTGGCAGGTGATCCCGTGTTGTAAAACCTCTGGTAAAGGCTTCACAAGTGCCCGGCTAAACTTATGGGTTGTAAAGGTTTCTCTTGTGCCCGGTTTAAACAAGAGGGTAGTGGAAATCTCAGGTGGAGCTTGAGGACTGGATGTAGGCCAGGGTAGACCGAACTAGGATAAATTCTGTTTGCATTATCTCTTCCCTTAACTTTCTTAGTTTCCAGCATATCTACATTATATATCTTTTAGTGCATTTAACAAGTTTTGAAATACTCTATGATAAACAGAAAAAGATTTTAAAGATTACCTGCACTATGTTTTAGAAAAGAGAAGTTTTGAATTTTAGCCTATCACCCAATTCACCCCCCTCTTGGGTGACAGCCAGCATTAACAACAAACGGCGGGATAGGGCCTCTGGAATTTAAAAATTATTTAAATAGTAGTTTATTCATTTTTAAAAAAATGAGAATCATTTTAAAAAAAGGAAAACTAATTTAAAAATAAAAAACTAACCATATCCCGGCGCTTATGACGTCATAAGTGCCGGGATAGGGCCTCTGGAATTTAAAAATTATTTAAATAGTAGTTTATTCAATTTTAAAAAAATGAGAATCATTTTAAAAAAAGGAAAACTAATTTAAAAATAAAAAACTAACCCTATCCCGGCGCTCATGACATCATAAGCGCCGGGATAGGTCCATTTTCATTTAAAATATTACTTAAAATAATATTTTAACAATTTAAAGAATTCTCACTGATATTAAAAAAAGTTCAAAATGTTTAATAATTAAATATAAGGGCTATCCCAGAACTTATGACGTCATAAGCGCCGGGATAGGCCCCCTTTCTTTTAAAAATTACTTAAAATAACCTTTTAACAATTAAAAAAATTATGATTGATTTTAAAAAAAGGGGAAAAAGCCTAATAATATAATATAAGGCCTATATATATATCTGGGATAGGTCCATTTTCATTTAAAATATTACTTAAAATAACCTTTTAACAATTAAAAATAATCTGATTGATTTTAAAAAAAGGTGAAAAAGTCTAATAATAAATTATAAGGCCTATACCGGTGCTTATAACGTCATAAGAGCCGGGATAGGTCCATTTTCATTTAAAAATTATTTAAATACTTCCTTTATATTATTTAATTCATTTAATACACCTATCCCGGTGCTTATGTCTTCACAAGCGCGGATAGGCTTAACGTGCATATCAAAATTTGCCCAAATGTTTTATTTATTTCCCTCGTGTTTCCCTTCCCCAAGCTCAGATTAGCCGGCCCTTAGCTCTCCCTTCCCCATGCTCCGAACCCTTCTTCCCTAAGCTAGAAGCCCTTAGCTCCATCTCGTTCCCCAAAGCTCCATCGTTCCCCCCAAGCTCGCTCATTTCTTCATGAGTCCGCTGCCCCCCAATCTGCATTGCTTCGTCCAAACACTTCGTCCGCCATTGCCCTCTCTTGTAGCTCACTGGTAAATCCACTCCCTCCTTCTCATTCTTGCATTTCGTTGTTGCTGTTGAATCTGTGAGCATTTCCCTGCCCTTTTGTATTCTATTGCTTTTGTTTTAAGTAGGATTTTCCCAGTCTTTAATGCTTTGCTTCTGGAGTTTTGTTTTTTTAAGTCCTGTATGCGTGTGATTGCACCATACTTTTATACACTTTTCATTGATAAAATCAGTAGATTATTTCATGTTCTTAGGGTAATTGAACCTAATTAGGGTGATTTCTGGCTTTTGCAATCTTTGTTGGAAGTTATTCTAGTCAAGGACAATTTGGGCATAATTAGCATAAATTATTGTTAACCTATTTTCAAGAACATTTGATGCTACCTTAGGTCCATTTTATGTGCAGATCATGAAGGAATATACCCAATGGAAGAGCCAAGCTGCGGACAAGAACGCCGACGGAGCGCAAGGAAGGATTCTGGGTTTCTGCCCCTCGCCGTGGCTCCCGCACAGCGAGGGCCACGGCGAGACCCCTCCTCCTGGGCCATTTTCTGCCCCTCGCCGTGGACCCTCCACGGCGAGGCCCACGGCGAGGCCCCCTGTTATGCAGCCTTTTCTGCCCCTCGCCGTGAGCCTTCCACGGCGAGGCCAATTCTCATGCTTCTCCTCTGCCCCTCGCCGTGGGAGGCCCACGGCGAGGCTCTGATACAATTCTGCTGCGCGTTTTTCTTCGGGTTTTTTGATTTTAATTGGTAGAATCCGACCCAGAAACCTTATGACCCGACTTCCTCACTATAATTTCGACCTATACCTTCATTTCCTTCATATCATTCATTCCCATTCACTCCCAAGAACCCTAAAACTCCTTTCATCCACTTCCACCTCCATCTTCTTCATCTTCCATCTTCTTCCACCCTCTTCTTCCATGGATTTTCGGATGGGGCTTCTTCTTGGGGTCCCTCTTGGAGTTTCTATGTTGGATTGAGGAGCTCTTCATCTCTTGAGGATGGGTTGATGGTGTCTCAAGCATGGGTTCTTCATTTGGGGAAGTTTTTCTTTGTTCTAATATATGTATTTGGGATCTCTTCTATGTTTATTTGAACCTCTCTTGGAAGATGTTTGGATTTATGTATTGGATTGAGATTTTGGATATATATGTGTATGAACTATATGTGTTTATTTTGGGCTTTGAACACTTGAGTTATGAATTCTTATCTACATTGTGGTTGTATGAAGTTAATTTCATTTTAGTGGTTGCTAGTGGACTTAATTGATTGCTTCCATTCATAATCATTGTGATAGCATTTTTATGAGAGCCACAAGTGTTTTGACCCAAAGTATTTCACACATCAAGTGGACTTTAACACTAACCCTAAGTAATGGCTAATGAAAGTGGTTGCTAAATTAGTCATTGATTAGGGCTAGTGGACCCCTAGTGGTTGCTTGGGGATTTCTCTAACTAGACTTGATGAATCAAACCCCCAAATGATTTGAACCTATGTTTGTCACCTCACCTAGACTCAAGAGATCCATTACATCAATTTCACTTCATCCATCCAACCATTCCACCTCATTAAAGAAAAGACCAAAAAAATATTGTAGTTAGGCTCATTTTGCATTCTTCATACTAAAAACCCAACAAAACCCCTTTTATACTTCATTTGCATGACATTTAGTTTCCTAGGTTAGTCATTAGGCTCCTTGAGAGACGATCCGGGATCACACCACTGTAGTGCAATCCTTGGTTTTATAAATATTTTGCATTTAACCCCCAAGGCGATTAGGCAAAGGTTAAATCAGCGTGTTAGCTTATTTCTTTTTTTTTTGATGAATTATGTGTGTTAGCTTTCTGAATGTGTGTTTAACTTTTAGGGACATGTGGCTGTTTTGATGATTAAAACAGATTGGAATTATTGTTTTTAATTTTACCAAGTGTTTTTAGGTGTCAATTAAGGTACAAATTTCAAAATTTGGAATTAGAGGTTAGGTTTGTTGATGATTATTTATGTTAGATTATATTGTCCATGTTGTATAACTCTCTCAGAAATATATATATATATATATATACCAATTGGTGTATAATATTGTCCATGTATTATTAATGTTAGATTATAGTTGAGAGACACCTTGTGAAGGCTCAAAGAGGAAGACTTAGTCGTATAAGCAAGAACTACATGGAAAAGAATATTACACTATTCTATTTTATTAATCATGCATCTATATATATATGAACATTTCTTTTTCTGAATGATGTGAACAATTCAATTGAAAACATAAATACCTCATGATTCAGAATTTTTCTTGTCTAAATTTGTTTTAATGGTGTTTGTTTAGGTGGTAGCTGCTAACTTGTTGCTGATCAGTGTGTGCCATTTGTGTTACCTAGTAAGTTTTTTAATCTTTAACTCTGAACATATCGGTTTCTTTGATTTGTGATAAAACTGTGTGGTTTGCAAATTACTATTTTTTGTTCCAATTAATGTTATATATATGCTCTGTGAATTATGTTGTGGTGGCTGGGCTGTGGAAATAAATTGAGTTGATGATTAGAATTTTGTGGAATATCCATTTCTATGTTAAAAAGAGAGGGCCTTGAGCCTGGGAACGTTCATTTTGTAGCCATTTTTCTGCCGAATTTTTGTTAAAAAAATAAGGTAACATCGTGGGGTGGCTACCTAATGATTAAGTTATGATGTACATCTTACTACTACTTTATGTTGGATAGGAAAATGATGTCATGTGATTGGCATTCAAGGGAATATAAAGATGGAGCAAAAGAGTTCATTGAATTTGCTACTGAGCATGCAGAGAATGCTAACAGAATTGTATGCCCTTGTATGTCGTGTTTGTATGGAAAGCGTCTCCGTCCTCTTGACTTGTTGGGCCATTTAATTTGTCATGGAATCGATCCGTCTTATACACGATGGACAAAGCACGGTGAGACCTATGAAGATGAATGCAGAGACTGGGTACCTGATGTTAGTAGTGCTTCAAATGTTGTTGACACAGACATGTGTGATGAGAGTGATGATCTTGAAGAAATGTTAAACGTGGTGGGTGAGGAGAATCCTGAAATGTTTGAGACACTGAAGAGCGATGCAGAGACGCCATTGTATGTGGGATGCAGCAAATACACAAGGCTGAGTGCGGTGCTTAAATTGTATAACCAGAAGGCGCGATACGGTTGGAGTGATGCAAGTTTCACCACGCTGATGTCTGCTCTGCGAGATATACTCCCAGAAGGGAATGTACTCCCCTCGAAAACATACGAGGCAAAGCAAATTCTACGGTGAACTGGTATGAAATATGAGAAAATACATGCATGTCCCAACGACTGTATTTTATTCCGGAATCAGTATGCGTCATTGGAGAATTGTCCTAAATGCAACATATCTCGCTATGAAAAGAAAGGTAAGAGTCCTTTTAAAGTGTTGTGGTACTTTCCGATCATTCCATGATTCAAGCGCATGTATAGTAATGCGGATGTTGCAAGACTTTTGACATGGCACGCTGATGAAAGGATTAAAGACATCAAGCTTAGGCACCCCGCAGATGCCCCCCAATGGAAAAAAATTGATTACGAGTACCCTGAGTTCGGTGAAGAACCAAGAAACCTACGGCTTGCATTAGCAACTAATGTGAAAGTGGCAATCGCACAAGAGAGGGGATGAATTGTGCTATTTAAAAATCTACGAATAGTTTAAAACAACACAGAACTTATACTGGTTCGGCCAACACTACCTACGTCCAGTTCTCCAACACTCTGTTGGGTTCCACTAACCACAGATTTTACGAGCACAGATTCACTTGTGAACCTTTACAGAGTTTTAGAATCTCTCTAAATACTCCCCCTTACTACCTGTAAGGCAATATCCCTGTTCTAAAGCACCAAGCTTTCAGAACAACCGCAAACAGTAGAGGATTTCAATAAATACGTTCACTTAATGAACTGATTTTGATACACACTTAAGTACATATTAAATCTCTAAAACAATAAATATAGAGCAATGAATGAGTTTGTAAATATTATTGTTTTTCGTCTCTTTCTCAATAAATGCTTAAGTTCTGTATTTATATCTTCTCAGATGTTTGCCCTAATAATCAATCTTCAAGAAGCCGTTTGAATTTAGTCGTTGTGAGCTCATAGCCGTTGGCATTTAATGCAGCTTCTTTATCAGGCTTAACTCTCTGCTCTAGCTTCAACTACTTCTTGCATAGGGTGAGCTAAGAGAGAGACAGACTCAACATTCTGAACATCCGTACAAGTAGTACTTTCTGGCAGCTTTTTCATTAGCGCTAGCTTGATCTGCTATCGCTAATCTCATATAGTGTGTTTTGCACTTAAGCTGTTAGCTAACCAAATAATCATATATTGCACAGAAGATGCTATCGCAAGCTTAATCCATTAGTTAAATGAGATAAAAACAATATAAGGTATTTCAGAGCTTTTCATATTGATAAGAAGATATATTATCGATAGCATATTCTCTTAGATCAGAAAGCATCATATCAGCATAAATTATTTCTATCGATTACAAATTCATTATCGCTATTATCTTTAAGGATACAATTATCTAAGCATTCAGAGATATTTCCAGGTATCCTATTATCGATAGACAAGCATGTTAGCGCTAGAATTATGTTAATTCCTTTGTCTCATTTTCTCTGAGGCATTAGCTATCTGAGTGATTTTTATCTGAAGCACTTTTGTTATCGATAGCTTAACCTGTTATCGCTAGCTGATTTCTTTTGCTTAAGGACTTGGTTTATTTTTCTGCTAGATGAGTTATCAATGAGCTTCTAGCGATGGATTCCTTCTTTATCGATAGAGAATGACTTAGTGATTTGATATCAACCTTGTTCTTGCTAAGTCTTCACTTGCTATTCTTCTGTCTATTAGCTATTGAGATTCACTTAACGATAGAGATATTCGTTCTTTATTGATCTTGCTAAGTTATCCTTTTTCATTAGTGATGGATCTTTATTCTTGCAATGGTGATCTGTTACCTGGCAGATTTTACACGTTCAATTCAGAGGTAACTTTTACTTATGTTTTCTATGGGTCAGTCTTCATCAAAACTTAAGATTCTAACATAATGGAATCAATCCGCATGGAGTTCAGAGTAGTACTCACAACACATGGCCGGTAATTATGAAAATACACAACCTCCCACCAAATTTGATCATGAAACGCAAGTTTATGATGCTTTCCATGCTTATTTCTGGGCCTAGACAGTCTGGCAACAATATAGACGTGTACTTGGATCCTTTGATTGAAGACCTGAAGCATATGTGGGATTCTGGTGAGACGGCTTTTGATGGCTGTAATGAAGAAAGTTTCAAATTAAGAGCTATGTTGTTTGGTACAATAAATGATTTCCCAGCATATGGTAATTTGTGCGAATACAACATCAAAGGATATGGTGCGTGCGCTAAATATGAAGATGATACCCATTCGACGCGACTGGATCATTGCATAAAAAATGCTTACATCAGACATCGGAGGTTCTTGCTGTTAAAATATAGTTGGCGGAGGTGGAAGAAGGCATTTAACAGGAGCTTAGAAGAAGGTAGGCCACCGAAGATATTGATCGGGGATGACGTTTTTGAAAAGGTGAATGCGGTAGAGAATGATTTTGGCAAGCCTTTTGCTAAAGATGTGTTGACAAGTTGCTGGAAGAAGAGGTCCATATTCTTCGAACTCCCATATTGGAAGTCCTTATATGTCAGACACTTTCTTGATGTGATGCATATTGAAAAAAACATCTGTGATAACCTAATTGGCACGTTGCTAAATATGCAAGGAAAAAGTAAGGATGGTGTCAATTCAAGGTTAGATATGGTCAAGTTGGGAATAAGACAAGAGTAAGCACCTGTTGAGAGAGGATACCACACTTATTTACCTCCAGCAGCTTACACCCTTTCGATGAAAGAGAAAAGATCATTCTGTGAGTTCCTGAATAGGATCGAAGTTCCAGAAGGCTACTCCTCAAATGTAAAGAACCTTGTATCCATGAAAGAGTTGAAGTTGAAGAACCTGAAATCTCATGATTGCCACGTCCTGATGTAAAATTTCTTATCGGTCGGCATACGCAACATTTTACCCAAGAAACTACGGATCACGATCACTAGACTGTGTATTTTCTTCAAGATCATTTGTAGTAAAGTGGTTGATAAAATGAGGTTGCAGGAGTTGCAGAGGCAGATCATTCGTATCTTATGCGAACTTGAAATGTATTTCCCCCATCTTTCTTTGACATCATGGTTCATCTTACTGTACACTTGGTCAAAGAGGTTCAACTGTGTGGCCCAATCTATTTGAGATGGATGTACCCAATCGAGCACTTCATGAAAGTTTTAAAGGGGTATGTTAAAAATAGATATCGACCAGATGTGTGCATTGCTGAAAGATACATCGTTGAAGAAGTGAGTGATCTGTGTGCTGATTACTTATCAAATGTTGAACATGTTGGTTTGCCGAAGTCTCGTCACGATGGGCGATTAACGGGGAAAGGCATAAGTGGATCCCACTTAATACGCATTTCAAATGCTGATAGGGAGCTGGCTCACTTGTATATTCTTCACAACACTCCTAAGGTTGAACCATGTGTGGAAGAACACAAAAAAACTCCTGCAGTAAATACACGGTGATAGAAATGAGAGTTTGATTACAAGGGAGCATAACAAACATTTTGTTAGATGGTTCAATGCGCACATTTGTTAGAAGTTTGAGCTTAATGCTGGATCAGTTTCTGAAAGATTGTTTTGGCTATCGAAAGGACCGGGTTTGCACGCATTTTCCTACACCTCCTATGCAATCAACGGTTACACATTCTATACAAAAGGTCAGGATGAAAAAGGCACAATGCAGAATAGTGGAGTCACACTTGTTACCGAGGCATGGCATATATCCAGTGCGAGAGATACAAATCCCGTATATGCGCAAATGGCATACTTTGGTGTGATTGATTGCATTTGGGAGTTAGATTACACCATATTCAGAGTTCCTGTGTTCCGATGTCAGTGGGTTAACAACCATAGTGGACGGCGATTAGATGAATTTGGGTTTATATCGGTCAACCTTTCTAAAGTTGCATATAAGGATGATCCTTACATTCTACAGTCTCAAGCATCACAAGTGTTTTACAATGCTGATCCTTCTAAGAAGAATCGGTCAATTGTCATGCAGTCGAACAAAAATTATGCCGAACAAGTTGATGATGAAAGTAGTGATGATAATATGAATATGATAGAAGATGATCCTTCCTTTGAGAAGCTACTGTCAGAAGACTTTGATGCAGACGAATATAATAATGAAGATGAATTTGTTTATGTAAGGTGTGATCATGAAGAAGGCATTTTGGTCAACATAACCCTAAATCCAGCAAAAAAGAGGAACCAAACAATTTTAGATAATATAACACCGAGGAAAAAGAGACGGAAGCCGTCATATTGATTTTGGGTTTGTATGTATTTCTATTTTATATTATGAATTACTTCATTTAATATGCATACACGTAGCTTCATTATATGCACTAAAATCATGTCTTGTTTAATTATTTTGTAGGAAAATGGTTCACCCTAAACAAGGAGGAAGAAGAACAATCGAATGTACAAGTAGATATCGATGCAGGTAGAGCAGCTGCCGAGGCAGAAATTACCCGTGCAATAACCCTTATGTGTAAACTCCTCAAACGCAGAGATGTGGGAAAAAAGACTAAACTTAAATGGAATGATAATGACCAACCAATCGGAGAGACTGTGAAAGACCTCTCAGGTTTTATTGGGAGCACTGTTCGGCAGAAAGTGCCAAGTACTATTACAGATTGGAGAACCGAGAGGAACAGCCATGGCGTAGTTTGGTCAGAGATTCAGGTAAGGTGCCTTTTTACAATTAAGTTTAGTTTTGCCATGATAATATTGTAACTAACACATCTAATATGATTTCTGTTGTTATAGACCATGTTTCATATTGATGATTCCCATAAGGAGTATGTCCTAAAGAAAGCTTCCAGAATACATCAGAATTTCCGTTCAACTTTGACCATATACTATCTAAGAGATGAAAATGGGGAGATCGTTCCAACACCCCAGAGGCACATGCAGGGGCAATCACTCAGGAACAATGGGATGAATTTGTGCAATCATGCCTGACTGAGGAGTTTGAGCAAACGAGTCAAAGAAATAGGGAGGCAACTAAGAGCTGTGAGTATCCGTACATGGGCAGACGAAAGACATTTCCTGAATTAGATGAAGATATGGTATGTTTGTAATGCTTTTAAATACAAAATTATGAATAAATGTTTATGTGAATAATTTATGCGTTCACCTGGCTTACCTTGACAGATTCAGGAACAGGGCCTAGAAGGGAAGCCACCACGGCATGACCTCTGGTTCAGGGGACACTCCAAAAAAGATGGTACCATCATTCACGAAGAGGTCAGAAGAGTCAGTGAACGATGTGTAAGTCATTCTCTTTGACTTTGTAATATTTTTTAACTGGTGACTTTGCTAAGTTAATAGCTAATAATCATTTATTCT
Source organism: Mimosa bimucronata (assembly GCA_037074515.1). NCBI lineage: Eukaryota > Viridiplantae > Streptophyta > Magnoliopsida > Fabales > Fabaceae > Mimosa > Mimosa bimucronata. The sequence continues at coordinate 34,689,233 of CM073440.1, read as the reverse complement.
TATTATAGGATATGTTGTAACAAAAATACCCTGACGAGGTCAACAAATTTGGCCCCAGAGATTTCCTGAGCAGAGCGCTCGATTGTCCTGAGTATTCGGGCCGTGTTCGGGGCACAGGTCTCCGAATCACGCTCTCATCTTACTTCAGCCGCTAAAAGAGGGTATCAAAAGGTGAAGTAAGAGCGTTACTAGAAGAAGTTCAAACTTTGAGGGAGGAAATGCGATGACAGGATGAGGAAATGCAACGACGGGATGAGGAGTGGCGACGATGGGATGAGGAAATGCATTGGAAGTACGAGTAGATGTTTGAATTTTACCAGCGATATAATGTTGCATCATAAACGTCGAACTTCGTGCAACAAGGTAACGTTCCTGCCGTCGAAAGTCCAAGCATCAGCGATAGCTGTATGATGCCTAGGGTCCAAATTCCTCAGGTAGTTCATTCATTTTCTGCTTATAAACTTGCAGCTACACTGTTATATTATCGATTGCGAGCTAATTTTGTCAACTCTTTCGAAGGGCGAGTCAGACTGCAAGCTGTATAGTGATTATTCTTTCAGTGAAGTAGTTGCCACTGGCAAGGGCTACAATACTTCCAACAAGACCCTGCACAACTCGCCTTTGCCTGATAATGCTATGAGGGTCATGATTGAATACTCCTACAACAATGGGGTACCGTTACCGTTCCCAACTGATGAGATTATTAGGGTCAGAGATGCTATCGGTGCATTTGTTGCTTGGCCTATTGGTTTGATTGAGCCAACCACATAGGTTACACAGGTGGTTATTTAATAATAACATTTACACTGGCATTCATTGTGTTGGAATAACACACTTTAATTTACAGGATTTTTCAGGGTACACGCTCTACTGGAAAGAACGCACAATTGCCTAATGTCAAAGGTACCGGTGGTTCAGCCGCTCAAGTGTTGAAGAAAAAGGTTTCACGTACTGATCCATCGTCACAGGTGATTATTTACTAATCAATTTAAACTACCATTCTGTTTTATTGGAATAAAATTTAAGACTTTCTATTTACATGGTTTGTAGGCAACAAAAGCAAAGGGCAAGAAGAAAGCACAAGCGCCTCCTCTGTTTGTAACGTACAAGCGTCGAGACGGCAAATCGTGCTCAATTGCGAGAATTTGCAGCCACCATATCTCACGAATTTATTATCGCGATTCCATTCAACAGGCATATATTTGCCGTGTCAAATATGAGTGAGCATGTTTCTAGGGATCAGCTCATTGAGTGCTTGATGAAGGATGTCTCAGTACTACGGTTATCAATTTGTGGATAAGGTATATATGCGTTTCCATTGGGGTTTGGTTTAATGTCATAAGTTGTACACTAATTGGGAGTTGGTATGATTTCTATGAAGGCACCTGTATGAAGATGTCATGATCACAGGGAAGCATGTCTCGTTCAAATTTGTAAGCCCCTATGACATAGCACATATTGCGGGCTTGAGATGTGAAGAGCAGTCCGCAACGCTTAGAAGGCGTTTTTCTTTAAAGGCAATGAGCATGACTTTATTCTTAGCTCCAATTAATACAAGGTAAGTCAATACGCATTATAGGTTTCATTGTATTCTTAGCTCCAAGCATCATTTATATATATATTGACATAATGTCCTAAAAAATTTTAGGGCACATTGGCTTTTGCTTGTCATCTACCCGCAAGTACAACCGGAACCCTTGATTTACTATTTAGATCCTATGCTAGGTGCTGAACCAGACAATCGCCCAGCTTTGATGCGCGTCGTCAATAGGTACGTGAATGTCAACATTCTTTGAATGCGTTGATTATTTGTCATTTTATGGCCTTAGCTAATAAAATTAATTTAATTTGTTTCCTTTCTAGCGCATTGACCAGTTATCGGTGATCCATTAACTTCAGTTATTCCAGAGCCGCTGACCAGAAAGATGCTTATCAGTGGAGCATAGTCCAAGTTGTACAAGTTATTCAATTTTTTTAACAATCTAGTCAAATATAATGTAAATATTTCTCATATCATATTTGGTGTTTTTTGTTACAGAACCCCTTCCAACCCAATAACAACGACTGTGGATACTATGTCATGCAGTTTATGAGGGATGTCGTTACACATGATCTATGTAGCATTCCATTGACAGTAAGTTTTATATTTTGTCAACTCTAATTGTATTTGAACTTGTTATTAGATTTCAAGTAGATTTGATTCCCATTCAAATTTCTTTGTTTATGTAGTATTACCCAGACGCACGTTGCTCGATGTTGGTGAGGGAAAAGATGAATGCGTTAATTGAAGAATGGTGCGCTTATGTACTATCTCTTGTTCAATAAGTACAAATGTGGATAGTATAGCTAGTGTTTTTTGTTTCCCAATTAGAATGGTACATTGCTCTCTGGATGAGTTATTGGTGTATATTCGTTGCCTGGAACTGTGTATAGAATAGTTGGTATTTATCTGATGCAGGTGGAGTATATATAAATTTAAATTAAATATTTTAAAAAAATCAATAACAGCGCTTATTTCGTTATAAGCGCCGCTATTGGTTTTTTATAAAAAAATAAATAACCTAAAGTAGCGCAGCGGCGCTTAAGTACTGCTATGGGTGTACCTAAAGCGGCACTTTAGGTTACCTAAAGCAACACTTATTAATCTATAAGTGCCGCTTTAGGTCAGATAATTTTAAAATAATTAAATTTTGACTGACCTATAGCGGCACTTACAATTAATAAGCGCCGCTTTAGGTAAACCTATTGCAGCCCTTATAAGTGTTGCCATAGGTCCAAAATAAGTGCTGCTATAGATAATTTCTGTAGTAGTGATGATATATTTGCCAAAAAAATTATATGGTTGATAGAGACTGGGATGTTTTTTTTTCTAGGTTTGCAAAATTGTGAAATTTGTGTACCCTGCTTGTAATTTCCATAGGATATCATAATAATAGGCATTTTAATATATAATTTCCTAATTTTACCTCTACAACAATTACTAACCTTGAAAGAAAATTATATTCGTTTGTATTGTGAATATAGTAGTAGGATAAATTACACAAACTAAGTTCAAGTTGCTTATATACATTGGAACAAATTTATAGCAGAATTTACAAGTGCACATATAAATTTTAACTGCTAACAAAAAGCAAAATAACCTGAATCTTTATTTCATAGATGAATTTGCAAAAGCATATACAAATTTTCACAAGTAACAACAGCAAAACAATGAGTTAACTTATATATCACTCCTAATATTATAAGAGCTGATACAAAAAGTTACATGTACTAGTATTAATAAGTTAATTTAAAAGTGTACATATATATTATAACAACAATAGCAAAATAACAAGTGTAATTAAAGAGTTCAACCTAATGAATATAAAAAATTTGACCTCAATTTCTCCATAAATTATATATGTGGAAAGCAAACGACAAATATTATTTAAAAAGGGATATTTGATATGGATGTCCTTATAGTTTCAACCTATGTCTCTATAGCTTTTTCTTTTATTAGATCTTATACTTTCACTTGTTTATTTTTAATAAGGTCTTTATAGTTTTTTTTCCTTTTTACCATGTCCTTAGAGGTTATTCTAATTTTTAATCAGATCTCTTATTTTCAATTATATGTCTAAACACTGCTATAGGCCTTATTTTTCTTTTAAGAAAATGCCTATAGCGGCACTTTTTTTTATTAATAATCGCAACTATAGACACCTATAGCGTTGCTTATTAATTAACAAGCTCCGCTATAGGTCATATTTTTTTAAAAATATTTCATTTATTTTTAGACACCCTATAACGGTGCTTATTATGTAATAAGCGCCGCTATATGTGATTTTTTTTTAAATATTTCATCTAGTTTTTGTTTCACACCCTACTGCATCAGTGCAAAAAACTAGCAACTCTATACCATTCCAGCCAATCCATATATATATACACCAGAAAAGTTATGCTAATGTACAATTAAACCAACCATTCTAAGTTGAAAACAAAAGCATACTAATAATGGATCATCTAATTTTGGAGAAAAGAGGGTATACATCCTTGCATCTTCAATAATATTTGTTCTTATTTAACACCACAATAAATTCAAGCCAGCCATATGAATATCACTATGTAAGGGCATCAGAATTCACAAGAACATATGACAAATATTTAATTATCCACTGGAGTAGTAAAAAAAAAAAAAAAAGCAAGCTATTTTTCAAGTTAACATGCATGCTCAAGCAGGATCGTCATGTGAACTTGGAATAAAAACACAATCATTTAGATAACATAAGCATAATGGTGAGCCTACTTGGACTTTGATCATAACAATAGTCATAAAAAATTACAATTTAGTAGTTCATAAATATAAAAAAATTGAGGAACGATTTGATCTTTTAAATTTAAAATCATAACAATCATTTCTAATACATGATTGAACAAAGAAATATGTATGACACTGAATTCCACCATTGACATCAACAAAAACAAGAACAAAAACGATAATATACCATAAAGTGAAAAAGTAATTCACTGCAGTATTTGCAATAATTTTCCATAATGCATTAGATCTTTAAGAGTTACAAGGTGCATCAAATAAACTACAAAATTCCCATGGTGTGTTAGATATTCATTGGCAATAATTTTCCTCTTAAGTAACTCTTTTGCTTTAGAAATCTATTGTAACAATTTTACAACTCTTGGTACAGGGAGAATAGAAAATGATGCAGACTTGAGCGGCAGTTGGGGCAACTGCCCTTAGATAAAGAAAGTTTCCTTTGCTCTCTTCACCTCCATGCCGTGATGACGGTAATTTTGATTGTGAATATATGAGCAATCAAATCTGCTAAAAGAGTCCGCATATCAGAAACAATCCTAAAAAAAAAGCACTTGAGTGAATATATGTGCAATCTAAAGAACTTAAAGTAGGAAACAAGTATTACATGACACAGGTTTATCAATCATTGAGCCATCCCCTTGAAACTAAAACAAAGCAATAAATTTGTTCTACCAAAAAACTATACCAAGAAGTTATGGATCATAAGATAAAACCATTGCATAGTATGTTTGAAAATCACCTCAACTGACACAACATGCAGAATTTTGAAAATAGTATTATAAATGGCATTTGGCTTCTAATGGCAACAAGCCCAAAGAAATATAGTTTTAGAAGATTCAAAGTCTACATTCAAAGGTCATCCATCTAGCCAGTACAACAAACAAAAAAGAGAATCCACATGATGTTCAATAAATTATTTAACTCACAGATTACTAGTGTAAATTAACCTAAAATGGCATAAAACAACAAGTCTACGACTATTTTAAGAAAAACATCACAGAGACTTCAAAAAAATTAAAACATATTATGCTTTGTTACAAATCTTAATAACAAAACAACAAGAAATCCATTCAAGAAAATAACATTCCGAAGCTCACAACTTTCTCCACATGAAAATGACTTGGGAAAAAATGCAGCCACTAGTGAATAGAGCACATTCATGACAGCAAGTATACACATAGCTAGCAATCAGATTTTAGCAGTTAATTAAGCATTCAAATCAAATCTATAAATGGGTTGTAGTCAGCAAAAATTAGTACCTTATAGCAAACCAAGTTAACTAATATTTGACAACCACAAGATTTTGTTAAACAAGTCAAATTCTAGTGCAACAAACAACACATGACAGCAGCGAATTGCAGCAAAATGGACTGGGATTCTAAACAATTTTAGGCACAATGCAGCAACGAACAAATAGCAAAAATAGCAGCAAAAACCAGCACAAAACAATGCCAAACGAAGCAACAATATCACCACCAAGGCAGCTGCAAGAATGCAGCACAAATGCAGCAATATGACAGCAAATTGACAGCATAAATGCACAGAATCAGCTGCAAAAATGTGCAGCAAAACAGATAAAATTTCAAAAAACATTAGATCCATACTTGTACTTGCCTTTCCCTTAGCATTTTTGGTCTTGGGATTTATTATGTCATCCTTCCCCGAGGGAGCAATTTTAGGAACAAAAAGCATGGACCTAAATTCTACCTTACCCTACAAAAGTAAACATCATCGGCACAAAAATCAAAAGATGCACTAGTATATAATCTAGTACATGCAAAAAGAATGTTAAAAGGATAAGCTAACGGAAGACCAAAGTTAGTAATAATCAAACAATAGAGCTACATGGTCATGACAAGGAAGAAGAATTCCTGACAATGCATAAGCTCCTATGTAGCATCCAATTGATACAATAATCAAAGCAACATACCTATATGTAAATTTATCGAGATCCAAATCACAAACAGAAATTCTTTAAAAACACTAAATTTCAAAAACAAAGGAATCATGAAACTATAAATTTTACTTAACAATAGCCTTGGATAAATAAAATAGCCTTCACAAGTCAGCAACCTTACAGTAAGGTGAAGGGCAAAGACTAAATTTTTGTTAAAGGAAACAATAGAAGAGTAAGGTAAAGGGAAAAGAACTGACCATAGACTGAGATTACAACATCAGGAAGGAAGAACATAAGGACTACAAGCAAAACCCATCTCACTATCTTGAAAGTGCTGGCTGTCACCCAAGAGGGGGGGGGAAATTGGGTGATAGGATAAAAAACTTCAAATTCTCTTTTGCAAAATACTGTGAAGGTAATCTTTAAAATCTCTTTCTGTTTATCACAGAGTATTTCAAAACTGTTAAATGCACAAGAGATATATAAAGTAGATATGCTGGAAACTAAGAGAGTTAAGGGAAGAGATAATGCACACAGAATTTATCCTGGTTCGGTCAACCCTGACCTACATCCAGTCCTCAGGCTCCACCTGAGATTTTCCACTATCTTGTTTAAACCGGGCACAAGAGAAGCCTACCACAGGTTTTACGAGCACAGGTTCACCTGTCAACCTTTTCCACTGGTTTTACGAACACGGGATTACCAGCCAACCTTTACAGAGTTTTAGAAACCTTCTGAACACTCCCCCTTACAACCTGTAAGGTTACTACCCTGTTCTTTAAGCACCAAGCTTTAGAACAACCTCAAACAATAGAGGATTTTATCAAAGTAATAAGTTCACTAAATGAACAGATTGTGATAATCACTGAAGTACAAAAGATGTATGATGAAATATAAATTAGAGCTTAATAATCTGAACAATGTGTGCTCATGCTCTTCTTTTCTAATGCGCTCAAACTATCATTTCTGGGCTTACTGATATATAACTAATATTCTATGCAGAGCCTCTGTTTTCGTTGCTGTTAGCGTATATTCATCGTGTGTGCATCTATTTTGTTGATCGTTATTTCTCTTTGATGTCTTCAATTGTTTATATATGTTTTGATGAATTTCTATCCATTGGAGACTTGGAGAACTAGCCGTTTGAGTATTTCTTTCTTCTCGTGCTTTGGCTAAGAGAGATGGAGACTCTTAGTAATGGTAACCTGCTGCTACCTACTCCTGTACTTGCTGTCAGCTTTTTCACTAGCGCTGGCTCCCTTTGCTATCGCTAGCTTGACAGTGTAAAATTTGCACTTTAGAAACAATGTATGAGCTCAGCACGTATTGTGCTATCGATAGCTAACAAAGCTATCGCTGGCTTCATAGTGTAATTCCAGTACTTAGCTTAAATACACAAGCTTAGTCCATTAGCTCAATGATAAAGACTCTATAGATAGCAAATCATGCTATCGCTAGCATATTCTTTTAGTTCAATGATCAGCTTACTAGTTGTCATCTCAATAAGCATTTTTCTATCGATGGCTAATCCTATTATTGCTAGCTAACTATGTAAACTGATCTAAGCATTTTATTGCTAGTTCAATGGATTACTGCTAAGACCTCATTAGCTATTATCCTAAGCTTTTCATTTGATAGCGAGAGGCTCTTAGCTTAGTGATAGAGAATCTGTTCTTTGCCTAGCTAGCTCAATTTCTTCCTATTAGCGATGATAAACATGTTAGCGATAGAACTTCTACTTAGTCATCATGATTCTTTATCTCAGTTTATTCCAGACCAAGTTACATGCTCTTATTAACGCAATCAGAGCCTATGGACATGTTATGTGATCATATATGCAATGCTTCAATCACACTAAACATATAGCAAACATAATATCAAAGACAGTAGGAGATAAACACTTTATACATACTTTTTGCTTCCTACTTTTAACTCTATATTTGACATCATCAAAACTAAGCATATCCAACATATCTTTGCAATCCATCCACCATGATGCCATGAATCATGTCTATCACTCCGGTCCTTCACACCTAAATCCAAAAGCAGAACAAACAAAAAATTAGGGCACAAATTAAACAAAAACTTAATTAAACACAAAATATAGAAAAATCAAAGGCAGAAAAAGATACAGATAGAGAGAAGAGTGTAGGAGAGGCAGAAATTGGCGAGGGAAAGAGTGAAAATACAGAAAAATCAAAGGCTCTCCTCTTATTCTTGCTCTGAGATCTCACTAAATCGCAATTCCTGTACCCTCAAAATCGGAAGCATCGGTAGGATTTCGTTCTTAATCGAGAGCGAAAAGAACGAAGCATTAATTGCAAACCCTAAACCTATATTTAAGGACAAATCGGCGTCAATGGAGTAGTAACAACATTAAAATCAAGAGGAATAATGATAATGAAAGGCTTTGGAAGATTGGGAAATTGCTTAAGAAGAAGAATTAGGAGTGATTGTTAGGGTGGCACTACTACAGAAATTGTCTATAGAAACACTTATTTTGGACCTATAGTAGCACTTAAAAGTGCCGCAATAGCTAGTGCTGCAATAGGCTCTCAAGCCTATCGCAGCGCTTACAAGGTGTACCTAAAGCGGCGCTTATCAATTGTAAGTGCCGCTATAGGTCATTCAAAATTTAATTATTTTAAAATTACCTGACCTAAAGCTGTACTTATAGATTATTAAGCGTTGCTTTAGGTATACCTAAAGCAGCACTTATTTCTATAAGCGCTGCTTTAGGTAACCTAAAGCAGCACTTAAGCGCTGCTTTAGGTACACCTATAGCAGCACTTAAGCTCTGTTTTAGGCTTTTTATTTTTTTTTTATAAAAAAACCTATAGCGGCGCTTATAACAAAATAAGCGCTGCTATTGATTTTTTTAAAAAAATATTTAATTTAAATTTATATATACCCCACCTGCATCAGATAAATACCAACTATTCTATACACAGTTCCAGGCAACGAATATACACCAATAACTCATCTAGAGAGCAATGTACCATTCTAATTGGGAAACAAAAAACACTAGCTATACTATCCACATTTGTACTTATTGAACAAGAGATAGTACATAAGCGCACCATTCTTCAATTAACGCATTCATCTTTTCTCTCACCAACATCGAGCAACGTGCGTCTGGGTAATACTGCACAAACAAAGGAATTTGAATGGGATTCAAATCTACTTGAAATCTAATAACAAGTTCAAATACAATTAGAGTTGACAAAATATAAAACTTACTGTCAATGGAATGCTACATCGATCATGTGTAACAACATCCCTCATAAATTGCATGACATAGTATCCACAGTCGTTGTTATTGGGTTAAAAGGGATTCTGTAACAAAAAACACCAAATATGATATGAGAAATATTTACATTATATTTGACTAGATTGTTAAAAAAATTGAATAACCTGTACAACCTGGACTATGCTTCATTAATAAGCATCTTTCTGGTCAGCGGCTTTGGAATAACTGAAGTTAATGGAGCACCAATAACTGGTCAATGTGCCAGAAAGGAAACAAATTAAATTAATTTTATTAGCTAGGGCCATAAAATGACAAATAATACAACGCATTCAAAGAATGTTGACATTCACGTACCTATTGACGACGTGCATCAAAGCTGGGTGATTGTCTGGTTCAGCACCTAGCACAGGATTCAAATAGTAAATCAAGGGTTCCGATTGTGCTTGCAAGTAGATGACAAGCAAAAGCCAATGTGCCCTAAAATTTTTTAGAATGTTATGTCAATATATATAAATGATGCTTGGAGCTAAGAATACAATAAAACCTATAATAATTATTGACTTACCCTGTATTAATTGGAGCTAAGAATAAAGTCATGCTCGTTGCCTTTAAAGAAAAGTGCCTTCTAAGCATCGCAGACTGCTCTTCATATCTCAGGCCCGCAATATGTGCTATGTCATAGGGGCTTATAAATTCGAACGAGACATGCTTCCCTGTGATCATGACATCTTCATACAGGTGCCTTCATAGAAATTGTATAATATGGGTTTATTTTCTAATTAATTAAATCATGTAAATTATGTGATTGGCTAAATCTGCTTGGCATGGATTTAGGAGAAAATATAGGTTTATTTTCTAATTAATTAAATCATGTAAATTACATGATTGGCTAAATCTGTGTGGCGTAATTTAGGAGAAAATATAGGTTTATTTTCTAATTAATTAAATCATATAAATTACGTGATTGGCTAAAGCTGGGTGACACGGATTAAGGGATAATTATCAAATCATGTAATTATGAGAAATTACTTGATTGGTTGATTTTATTTGGCATGGATTAAGGAATCCATAAAATCAGCCCTTGCCAACTACTATAAATAGGAGGCCAGGTCTCATTCATTAAACGTACAAAAATCTAGAGCTCTCACTCAGAGTAAAAACCTCTCTTCTCGATTCTGATCATTTGGTGATTAATGGTGCTACTACGCAAAAGGACTCTAGTAGTCCCCACACTTGAAAGGAAGAATTAAAGTCTGGTAGTCCCCACATTCAGAAGAAAGGATCAAAGACTGGTGGAGCCTCCAAACGACGGTTCGGATCTTTGATCTTTATATCTTCGTAATTTTATAATATCTACATGATTAAGAATTTTATATATGTTTTAAAATTCCAGCATTGGCATCAGAGCCTTAGTATAAGATTCTAGGCTTACTTTTTTGGCTGCGTTGATTAAGCTTCTTTGTTTACTGTGCGTACAAGTGAGGAATTTTTTTTGGGAAATTCAGAAGCTTTACAAAAATGGCATTTTTTTGAGAAAATTATTTCTTCAAATAATTGTGTTTGATGCCCAAATTTTTATATAATATAAATCTACGCACCGAGACAATTCCATAGCCACTGAAAACGCGTAAATCGGAGGTCGGACGGCCAAGATATGGTGCCCGGAAGGTGGCAGGTCTGTACAGACCAGCCACACCTCCAGCCAGGTCCGGGTCAACCCGGCTGGAGAAAGAAGAAGGGGCGGGGTGCTCAGCGCACCCTATATGGGGAATCACGTGGCGCGCCCCAAGTCAGCCACGTGGCCCGCTACTTGAGCGTGCCCCCTTCCCCAGATCCGGATCATGCGGATTCAGATCTGGATATACTGGAATATTTAAAAAAAATTAAATTAATATTATAATAATATTATATTATTATTTTAATTTATTTTTAAAAAAATTTATATGTGTGGATGAAATTTGGAAAGAAATTTTTTTGGGGGTTGGTCAAAATTAAATACATAATTCCAATTTTTTTTTTGGAATTCAAATGCGTATAAGAATGCATTTAAGAATGCATTTAAATGAATCTTTGGGAAATGTGCAATCCTGAAAATTCTAAAATTATGATCTATTTGTGGATTAATAATTGCTCTTGTTTTTGTAAACAAGTTGTGTTTAATTTTCGTTTTGTACAATTAATTGATTGTGTGTGAAATGTTTTTTGACTATATTTTATTTTTCCCCACAAAATGTGATTTTGTAGGTTTTAAAAATGGAAAATTCAAGCGATAGTCAAAATCCAATTTTAATTTCTTCATCCACTGATTTGACACACCCAATGTCATCTTACTCGCCAGCTTTAGATACTTATAAACTGAGTGTTAATAAGGAAGAAGTGTCTTTCTTTTATCAAAGACCCATAAAACGACCAAAGAGGGTCGAGGCAGAGGAGGAACGAGCACCTCCTCAATCAATTGAAGAGGTCGATAGTGGCAACACTCAAACCATAGCCACAAGGAGAGCAAGGAAAGATGCTGAGAATCACCCTTACCGTTTTTGTAGCGCATATATAACCATACACGGATACAGTGAATCTATCACTAGCATGCAGGATGCTCAATTCTACATGTTAGTGATACATGAGTATCAAAAAGCCCTTTTTAAGAGAGGTTTTGCATTCTCACGCTCCTGTTGGATGGATTTCCTTAAGAATGGCCTCTGCAAGGTCAATAAGGACCTAAGGATGCTCATAACCGGCTATGTACTCCATGAAGACAGTCGTTATTTTGAGGAAGATTAGTTCTTTCTCTTAGGATAGATTGCAATTTGTTTTATTTCTTTTATTTATTGTAATGAATTTTTTTGTTATTCATTAATAAATTTCATTTGCTTTAATTGAGTGGAAGCAAATTTAATTATCTTTTTGAGTGGGAGAAAATTTAAATGTGTCGTATTTAAATGAGATCGGAATTAAAGGATTGTAAGTAAACCACTATAAGTGCGATGGGATTCAACTTAGTTGACTCCTGAACACAAATATGGTAAACAAAACGATCATATAATTTCGTTCACATTTTTAATACTTGAGTTTGCATACTAATTGCTAAAAATGTATTATTGTCTATGTGCTTATATCAATGTCTTCAAAGGGAATCAAATCCATCGTCGCTAACCTATGTGGGGGATGCAAGTTAGAGGGAGATAATTATGGCATATGGCACCGTAAAATTACATATGTCCTGGAAGAACAGGAGATAACTGATGTCCTTACCAAAGTCCTCCAAGAACCAGATGCTGTTGCGTCCAGGAGGGACCATGATGCATTTGCTGTCTGGAAAAGGAAAAATACGCTTGCACACATTATGATGTTGGGTTCAATGACTGATGACATCATGTGCCAATTTGAGGGGCATGTTATAGCCTCCGCCATGTGGGCAGCACTGAAGGAAGAATTTGACGGAACTTCAGCCGTAAGGCTAAGGAGTTTGACGGTGAAATTCAACAACTTCAAGCTGGCTCCGAACACTCCCATCAGGCATCACTTAAGGGCGATGAACAACTTGATTAGGGAGCTGTCTAAAACCGGAGGGACTATTTGTGAAGAGCAGAAAATCCAAGCTGCCATCAGGTCACTCCCAGCGAGTTGGGATACCATGAAGCACACCATCACTCATAATGCAAGCATAAAGACCTTTGCTGACGTAGCTCCTCATATCCAGCTGGAGGATGATCGCATGGAAGCTGCAAAACCAGCTAGCCATGCATTTATTACTGAAGAAAAGGACAGGTTTGCTCCAAAGGGACAATCAGGCAAGGGAAAGAAGTCCCAACAAAAGAAATATGGACCCAAACAAAAGGGGAAGAAACCTTTCAAGAAAACCAAAAGGACAAGCAAGAAGCGTGATCTAACTAAGATCAAGTGCTATGCATGTCAGAAAAAGGGACACTATGCCAAAGATTGCCCTGATCAAAAGAAGGTAACGAATAATGTGCCTATTCATTACTCTTTTGTGTCGAGTACTGCTTTATTAACTGAAGCTAATCCTGTGTGGGTTGTAGACTCAGGAGCAACCGACCACGTGAGCAAGGAACGTGGGAATTTCACCGAGTTTTGTCAGCTGCCAGCTAAAAGCAGATGGCTTTATGTTGGGAATAATGCGAGGGTAGAAGTCAAAGGCATCGGTACCTGCGAGTTGAGTTTGCAGGGAGGACAAACCTTGACATTGCATGATGTGCTCTACGCTCATGAAGTCCGGCGAAATCCCGTTTCTGTCATTTCTATAGTTAAATTAAATTTCAATGTTAGTTTTTGTGACTTCATTGTAAGCATTTCAAATAAAGCCGGTGTGTTTGGCTCTGGTTATGTTAAAGACGGTTTCTTTGTTTTTGAAAATTTCAATGATTATTCTAATTCTTGTTATGCAATTACCTCCGATATTCATTATGACATATGGCATGCTAGATTAGGTCATATTAGTCAAGAGCGAATGACTAAACTAGCAAAGGAAGGTTTGCTAGGAAATATATCAAAAAGAGAAATGTCTCTATGTGAGCACTGCCTAGCAGGCAAGAGCACAAGGAAACCCGTCAGTAAAGCAACTAGAGCTGAAACTCCTCTTCAACTCATTCACTCTGATATTTGCAGACCGATAAGTGTACGGGCAAGGCATGGAGCTGTGTACTTCATTACCTTTATCGATGACTATTCTCGATATGGGCATGTTTATTTGATTTGCCACAAATCTAATGCGCTGGAATGCTTCAGAAACTACCTTAACTTAGTGGAAAATCAGTTAAGCTGCAAGGTAAAGGCCTTGAGAACTTACAGGGGATGCGAATATCTCTCGAATCAGTTCAAGGCACTCTGTGAGGAAAAAGGGATTGTTAGGCAACTATCAGTCCCCAATACTTCTCAGCAAAATGGAGTTGCCGAAAGGAGGAATAGAACCCTTCTTGACATGGTTAGGTCTATGATGGCACAAGCTAAGCTTCCAATTTCATATTGGGGAGATGCTCTGCTAACTGCCACATACATACTTAACCATGTACCCTCAAAGTCAGTCTCTACCACACCCTATGAATCATGGACAAGACATAAACCAGATTTAAATCTTTTAAGACCATGGGGGTCAGCAGCTTATGTCCATGATTCTTCCCATAAATATGGAAAGTCGGGACCAAGAGGCAAGAAATGTATTTTTGTGAGATACTCTGAAGCCTCAAAAGGGTATGTCTTCATTGGAGAAAATGATGACGGATCAGTGACTGAAATAATATCAAGGGACGCAGTATTCATGGAGAATGATTTCCCTGGCAAGGGGGTGTTGACCGTTTAGAACCGCTTTATGAGGAAAGTAGAAACGATGAGTCAACATATATCCCTCAAGTAACCAACCTAAGTGGGAGGGATGAAAACTCCTCTCAACCTCAAGGAGATTTTTTCCAACCATAAGAAGAGAGTCTTGTGGATACCCCACTTCGGAGAAGCCAGATGGATAAAACCACAAGGAGACGATTCTCAGTAGAAGGATCAGTTCTCACCGACAATCCGGAAGAAGACGATTCTGATCCCATAATGGTACATGATGCGTTGTCGGGACCTGCAAAGGAAAAATGGCAAATGGCCTTAGAAGAGGAAATGGAATCCATGAGGTCAAACCAAGTTTGGGAGTTAGTTGATATACCGCCAGGCCGTAAGGCAATTGAGGACAAGTGGGTTCTCAAATATAAAAGAAAGGCAGATGGATCAATTGACAAACCTAAAGCACGGTTAGTGGCCAAAGGATACATACAACGAGAAGGTATTGATTACGAGGATACTTTCTCGCCGATAGTTCGTTTTAACTCTATTAGACTGATTCTAGCATTGGTGGCAAGCTTAAACTTGGAATTAGATCAAATGGATGTTAAAACCACCTTTCTCAATGGAGAACTAGATGAGGAAATCTATATGAAACAGCCTGAGGGTTTCATAAACAAAGGAAGTGAACAAAAGGTTTGCAAACTCCTGAGATCCATTTATGGACTTAAACAATCTCTAGGCAATGGTACTTGAGGTTCCACAAAGCAGTCACCTCATTTGGATTCGAAATGATCGAACAAGACCATTGCATATACATCAAACGTTTTGGAGGCAATTTTGTTATATTATCTCTTTACGTTGATGATATACTCTTGGCTGGATCAAATCTAGGAGTTGTTAAAACAATTAAGGATTGGTTATCCTTAAACTTTGAAAGGAAGGACATGGGTAAAGCAGAATATATCTTGGGTGTCAAGATAAGAAGAGATCGTTCCAAGAAGGTACCTTACTTGAAACTCTTCAACATGAGGGACTGTAAACCCATGGACACTCCAGTGGTCAAAGGACATGACTTGAATGAGGACATGAGACCTACAAAACAATGCGACATAGAGCGCATGAAAAAGGTACCTTACTCAAGTGCAGTTAGCAACCTGATGTATGCCATGTTATGTACAAGGCCAGACATTTGTTTTGGAGTTGGGCTGGTGAGCCGCTTCCAATCAAACCCAAGGGTCAAACATTGGGAAGCTGTGAAAAGGATCATGAGATACCTAAAGGGAACCATGGACTACGAGCTATGCTACCAAGGAAATGGGTCGCTCTTGCAAGGGTACTCCGACGCTGACTGGGCTGGAGATCTTGATGAGCGTCACTCAACATCAGGATACGCATTCCTGCTGAACAATAGTGCAATCTCGTGGAGTAGCAAAAAGCAAACATGCGTGTCTTTATCCTCAATGGAGGCGAATACATAGCATGTTCTGCTGCTGTTCAAGAAGATGTATGGCTTAAGAGATTCCTAGAACGTTTAAGAATAAACAACAAGGATGGGAATCCAATCTTAATTAACTGTGATAATCAAGCTGCGATTGGATATGTTAAAGATCCCAAGTACCACAATAGAACTAAGCACATATACATTAAGTACCACTTTGTTAGAGATATGATTACTAAAAAGCAAGTAGTTATTCAATACCTGTCCACCCATGAGATGATAGCAGATCCACTCACAAAGCCTATAGCTAGAAATCCATTTTTAAAGCATATAAAGGCTTTGGGTATGCGTAGAGCATAATTCTTGTATTGAACACTTTTTTCTCTTTCAATTAATAATACATTTTCCCTTTGTTGATTATTTTTTTAACATTTGGGTTTTTGAGTATGCAAAATATATAATGTCGTACAGGTTTAAGAATAAGCTTACTCACACAAGAAACCTCCTTACTATGAGATGTGAGGCAAAACTTAGCTAATAACCACCATGTGACGGAATAAAAGGTTATTGAGCTAAGCAAAATGTCTACCAAAAGGGTAGATATGGTTCAGAATTCAATCTAAACCATAAAGCTTGTGGCCAGATATGGAACAATTAATAAGGCGTCAAGGGTATTAATATGTTCCGATACATATGCTAAGTGTGTCTGAAGTTGAAGTCTGCACGGTGTTGTATTAGAGAAAAATGACATGCATTGATACACCATGGCATGCAATTCATACTGAATGTACATTTAGATCCGCAATATGGGATATAAATGGAAGATCCCTATTCCATTATGGTGTGAGTCCTAGAGAGGTACAAAAACCCTCTTACTGTGTCCTTAAGACTTAGGCGAACACTACAAGAGTTAATCACGGTGATAGCTACTCTAATATGAAGTCAATGATCATGATTGATACGGTCTAATGAATCAAGGTTGGGAAAGTGATCGTGATAAACACAAATGATGTTCAGTCAGGAGGAAGGTTTCTCCAGAAATACACAACTGCAATGAACGTCTGAGACATGTCCCTCACTGAAATGTTAAAGAACAGCAAGTGAGTGCGGACCTCATATGCAATAAGAGGCAATCTGAGTTACATTAACTCGAGAGGGATCAGAATTGTTGTTGGAAAGGTGTATGGTAAAACCTGGGGCATCGAGGTAATAAAACAATGTTTTTTTACAGGTAAAAGATCGCTCTTGTGTGTTGGTCTCAAAAAAGAGATTTCTAACACACAAATGCTCGACCAAAAGACGTCATGCCCAAGCGGACAAGACTAACACCAAGTATGATTAAGGATAAGAATCAAAGAGGATGCACTATGGTTAGCCCATTAAGTGCGAGTGGGAGATGTTAGATAATTGGACCTTGATCCGCCCTTATTGGGCTGATATAATTAATTAGAATAATATGGGTTTATTTTTAATTAATTAAATCATGTAAATTATGTGATTGGCTAAATCTGCTTGGCATGGATTTAGGAGAAAATATAGGTTTATTTTCTAATTAATTAAATAATGTAAATTACGTGATTGGCTAAATCTGTGTGGCACGGATTTAGGAGAAAATATAGGTTTATTTTCTAATTAATTAAATCATATAAATTACATGATTGGCTAAAGCTGTGTGACACGGATTAAGGGATAATTATCAAATCATGTAATTATGAGAAATTACCTGATTGGTTGATTTTATTTGGATGGATTAAGGAATCCACAAAATCAGCCCTGGCCAACTACTATAAATAGGAGGCCAGGTTCCATTCATTAAACGTACAAAAATCTAGAGCTCTCACTCAGAGTAAAAACCTCTCTTCCCGATTCTGATCATTTGGTGATTAGTTGTGCTGTTAAGCAAAAGGACTCTAGTAGTCCCCGCACTTGGAATGAAGAATTAAAGTCTGGTAGTCCCCACTTTCAGAAGAAAGGATCAAAGACTGGTGGAGCCTCCAAACGACGGTTCGGATCTTTGATCTTTATATCTTCGTAATTTTATAATATCTACATGATTAAGAATTTCATATATGTTTTAAAATTCCAACAGAAATCATACCAACTCCCAATTAGTGTACAACTTATAACATTAAACCAAATCCCAATGGAAACATATATATACCTTATCCATAAATCGATAACCGTAGCACTGAGCCATCCTTCATCAAGCATGTCCATGAGCTGATCCCTAGAAACATGCTCATGTTAGAATCTTAAGTTTTGATGAAGACTGACCCCATAGATAACATAAGTAAATAAGTGTAAGTTACCTGAGAATTAATCAAGTAAAACTGATAGGTAACAGATCACTATCGCTAGAGCTAGAGCCTATCGCTAATAGACAATGAGCCATAGCAAATGAAGACTTAGAAATAATAAAGTTAATATCTATCACTGAGTCTTTTACTATCGCTAGAGAATATTCTATCGCTAGAAGTTCATTAAGAACATGGATAAATAAAAGGAAGAACATCTAGCAGAAAGAGAGACCAAGTCCTTGAGCTAAGGGAATCAGCTAGCGATAACAAGATAAGCTATCAATAACAAAGTGCTTAAGATAATAGACATTCAGATAGCTAGTACCTGAGAGCAAATAAGTTAACTAGCGATAACATAGTTACAAGCGATATCACATCTAGCTATCGATAGAGAATGCTTTGAAAATACCTTAGCTGATATATTGTCTCTATTTCTTTGAGCTAATGAAATGTTCTATCGATAACATCCACGGCACAAATATTTGTTTCAGCTAACAGCTTAAGTGCAGGACTCACACTGTCAAGATAGCGATAGCAAAGCATGCTAGCGCTATTGAAAAAGCTGACATGCAAGTACAGTGGCAGGTAGCAGCAGGATAACGTTACTCACAGTCTTTGTCTCTCTCGTCTTATTCTCTGCAAGATTAGTTGAAGCAAGAAAATTATCAACGGCTAGTTCTCCAAGTTTCCAACGGATAGAAAAGTATACCACCATATATAAAGACTTGAAGACATAAAAAAACATAAGAGAGATGATGCAATGATGAGATTTACGTGAACGATAATGAAAATAGAGGATCTACTCAGAATATCAGTTACATGTTAATGAGCCCTGAAATGAAGAAATAACATAAGTTGAGTGCTATAGAATAGAAGAGCTAGAGCAACCATAGTAAAAATCATTACGCTCTTGTATTTGTATTTCTTCACATACATCTCTGTACTTAAGTGTTTATCATAATCAGTTCATTGAGTGAACATACTTATTGAAATCCTCTACTGTTTAGGGTTGTTCTAAAGCTTGGTGCTTTAAGAACAGGGTTGTAACCTTACAGGTTGTAAGGGGGAGTGTTTAGAGAGAATTCTAAAGCTCTGTGAAAAGGTTGGCAGGTGAACCTGTGATTGTAAAACCTTTGGTAGGCTTCACAAGTGACCAGCCAAACTTGTGGATTGTAAAGGCTTCTCTTATGCCCGGATTTAACAAGAGGGTAGTGAAAATCTTAGGAGGGGCCTGAGGACTGGATGTAGGTCAGGGTAGACCGAACCAGGATAAATACTGTTTGCACTATTTCTTCCCTTAACTCTCTTAGTTTCAAGCATATCAACATTATACATTTCGTAGTGTATTTAACATTTTTTAAAAGATTGCCTTCATTGTGATTTTGTAAAAGAGAAGATCGCAAAGAATTTAAGCTTTTATTCTATCACCCAATTCACACCCCTCTTGGGCGACAGCTAGTACTAACAGCTCACTCATATTTGACATGGCAAATATATGCCTGTTGAATGGAATCGTGACAATAAATTCTTGATATATAGTGGCTACAAATTCTCACAACTGAGCATGATTTAGCATCTCGACACTTGTACGTTCCATAATAGGAGGAGGCACTTGTGCTTTCTTCTTGCCCTTTGCTTTTGTTGCCTACAAACCATGTAAATAGAAAGTCTGAAATTTTATTCCAATAAAACAGAATGGTAGTTTAAATTGATTAGTAAATAATCACTTGTGACGATGGATCAGTATGTGAAACCTTTTTCTTCATCACTTGAGCGGCTGAACCACCGGTACCTTTAACATTTGGCAATTGTGCTTTCTTTCCGGTAGAGCGTGTACCCTGAAAAAACATGTAAATTAAAGAGTGTTATTCCAACACAATGAATGCCAGTGTAAATGTTATTATTAAATAACCACCTGTGTAACCTATGTGGTTGGCTCAATCAAACCAATAGGCCAAGCAACGAATGCACCGACAGCATCTCTGACCCTAATAATCTCATCAGTTGGGAATGGTAACGGTACCCCATTGTTGTAGGAGTATTCAATCATGACCCTCAGTGCATTATCAGGAGAAGACGAGTTGTGCAGGGTCTTGTTGGAAGTGTTGTAGCCCTTGCCAGTGACAACTACTTCACTGAAAGAATAATCACTATACAGCTTGCAGTCTGACTCTCCCTTTGAAAGAGTTGAAAACATTAGCTCACAATCGATAATATAACAATGTCGCTGCAAGTTTATAAGCAGAAAATGAATGAACTACCTGAGGAATTTGGGCCCTAGGCATCGTATAGCTATCCCTGATGCTTGGACTTTCGACGGCAGGAAAGTTACCTTGTTGCACGAAGTTCGACGTTTGTGATGCAACAGTATATCACTGGTAAAATTCAAACATCTGCTCGTACTTCCGATGCATTTCCTCATCCCGTCGTCACCACTCCTCATCCTGTCATTGCATTTCCTCGCCCTGTCGTCGCATTTCCTCCCTCAAAGTTTGAACTTCTTCTTGCAACGCTCTTACTTCACCTTTTGATACCCTCTTTTGGCGGCCGAAGTAAGATGAGAGCATGACCCTGAGACCTGTGCCCCGAATACGGCCTAAATACTCAGGACGATCGAGCGCTCTTCTCTGGAAATTGCCGGGGCCAAATTTGTTGACCTCGTTAGGGTATTCTTGTGACAACATATCATATAATAAGAAGAAATGATTATTAGCTATTAACTTAGCAAAGTCACCAGTTAAAAAATATTACAAAGTCAAAGAGAATGACTTACACATCGTTCACGGACTCTTCTAACATCTTCGTGAATGATGGTACCATCTTTTTTGGAGTGTTCCCTCTACCAGAGGTCATGCCATGGTGGCTTCCCTTCTAGGCCCTGTTCCTGAATCTGTCAAGGTAAGCCAGGTGAACGCATAAATTAATCACATAAACATTTATTCATAATTTTGTATTTAAAAGCATTACAAACATACCATATCTTCCTCCAATTCAGGAAATGTCTTTCGTCCGCCCATATACGGATACTCACAGCTCTTAGGCACCTCTCTATTTCTTTGACTCGTTTCCTCAAACTCCTCAGTCAGGCGTGGTTGCACAAATTCATCCCATTGTTCCTGAGTGATTAACCCTGCATGTGCCTCTGGGGGTGTTGGAACGATCTCCCCATTTTCATCTCTCAGATAATATCTGGTCAAAGTTGAACGGAAATTCTGATGTATTCTGGAAGCTTTCTTCAGGACATACTCCTTATGGGAATCATCAATATGAAACATGGTCTGTAACAAAAGAAATCATATTAGATTTGTTAGTTACAATGTTATCATGACAAAACTAAACTTAATTGTAAAAAGGCACCTTACCTGAATCTCTGACCAAACTACGTCATGGCTGTTCCTCTCGGTTCTCCAATCTGTAATAGTAATAGGCACTTTCTGCCGAATAGTTCACCCAATAAAACTTGAGAGGTCTTTCACAGTCTCTCTGATTGGTTGGTCATTATCGTTTCATTTAAGTTTAGTCTTTTTCCCCAAAGCTCTGCATTTGAGGAGTTTACGCATAAAGGTTATGCCACAGGTAATTTCCGCCTCGGCAGTTGCCCTACCCGCATCGATATCTACATGTGCATTCAATTGTTCTTCTTCCTCATTGTTTAGGGGGATCCATTTTCCTGCAAAATAATTAAACAAGACATGATTTTTAGTGCATATAATGAAGCTACATGTATGCATATTAAATGAAGTAATTCATAATATAAAACAGAAATACATACAAACCCAAAATCAATATGACGGCTTCTGTCTCTTTTTCCTCAGTGTTATATTATCTAAAATTGTTTGGTTCCTCTTTTAGCTGGATTTAGGGTTATGTTGACCCAAATGCCTTCTTCATGATCACACCTTACATAAACAGATTCATCTTCATCATTATATTCGTCCGCATCAAAGTCTTCTGACAGTAGCGTCTCAAAGGAAGGATCCTCTTCTATCATATTCATATCATCATCACTGCTTTCATCATCAACTTGTTCTATCATATCCTCTTATATGCAACTTTAGAAAGGTTGACCGATATAGACCCAAATTCATCTAATCGCCGTCCACTATGGTTGTTAACCCACTGACATCGGAACACAGGAACTCTGAATATGGTGTAATCTAACTCCCAAATGCAATCAATCACACCAAAGTATGCCATTTGCGCATATACGGGATTTGTATCTCTCGCACTGGATATATGCCATGCCTCGGTAACAAGTGTGACTCCACTATTCTGCATTGTGCTTTTTTCATCCTGACCTTTTGTATAGAATGTATAACCGTTGATTGCATAGGAGGTGTAGGAAAATGTGTACAAACCCGGTCTTTTCATCAGCGCGGTGAAACTTGCATCACTCCAACCATATCACGCCTTCAGGTTATACAATTTAAGCGCCACACTCAGCCTTATGTATTTGCTGCATCCCACATACAATGGCATCTCTGCATTGCTCTTCAGTGTCTCAAACATTTCAGGATTCTCCTCACCCACCACGTTTAACATTTCTTCAAGATCATCACTCTCATCACACATGTCTGTGTCAACAACATTTGAAGCACTACTAACATCAGGTACCCGGTCTCCGCATTCATCTTCATAGGTCTCACCGTGCTTTATCCATCGTGCCTAAGACGGATCGATTCCATGACAAATTAAATGGCCCAACAAGTCAAGAGGACAGAGACGCTTCCCATACAAACACAACATACAAGGGCATAAAATTTTGTTAGCATTCTCTGTATGCTCAGCAGCAAATTCAATGAACTCTTTTGCTCCATCTATATATTCCCATGAATGCTGATCACAAGACATCAATTTCCTATCCAACATGGTAACCTACTAAAGAAAAGTAGCGGTAAGAGGTACATCATGACTTAATCATTAGGTAGCCACCCCTCGATGTTACCTTATTTTTTTAACAAAAATTCGGTAGCATAACGGCTACAAAATGAACGTTCCCAGGCTCAAGGCCCTCTCTTTTTAACATAGAAATGGATATTCCACAAAATTCTAATCATCAACTCAATTTATTTCCACAACCCAGCCACCACAACATAATTCACAGAGCATATATATAACATTAATTGGAACAAAAATAGTAATTTGCAAACCACACAGTTTTATCACAAATCAAAGAAACCGATATCTTCAGAGTTAAAGATTAAAAAATTACTAGGTAACACAAATGGCACACACTGATCAGCAACAAGTTAGCAGCTACCACCTAAACAAACACCATTAAAACAAATTTAGACAAGAAAAATTCTGAATCATGAGGTATTTATGTTTTCAATTGAATTGTTCACATCATTCAGAAAAAGAAAGGTTCATATATATATAGATGCAAGATTAATAAAATAGAATAGTGTAATATTCTTTTCCATGTAGTTCTTGCTTATATGACTAAGTCTTCCTCTTTGAGCCTTCACAAGGTGTCTCTCAACTATAATCTAACATTAATAATACATGGACAATATTATACACCAATTGGTATATATATTTCTGAGAGAGTTATACAACATGGACAAATCATCAATAAACCTAACCTCTAATTCCAGATTTTGAAATTTGTACCTTAATTGACACCTTAAAACACTTGGTAAAATTAAAAACAATAATTCCAATATGTTTTAATCATCAAAACAGCCACATGTCCCCAAAAGTTAACACGCATTCAGAAAGCTAACACGCATAATTCATCAAAAAAAAAAGAAATAAGCTAACACGCATATAGGACTAAAATATACAAAAATGCAAAAGCAAAGCATTGAAGACTGGGAAAATCCTACTTAAAACAAAAGCAATAGAATACAAAAGGACTAGGAAATGCTCACATATTCAACAGCAACAATGAAATGCAAGAATGAGAAGGAGGGAGTGGATTTACTAGTGAGCTACAAGAGAGGGCAATGGCGGACGAAGGGTTTGGATGAAGCAATGGAGCTTGGGGCCAGCGCACTCGCGAAGAAATGAGCGAGCTTATGGGGAACGATGGAACTTTGGGGAACGATGGAGCTTTGGGGAATGAGATGGAGCAAAGGGCTTCGAGCTTGGGGAAGAAGGGTTCAAAGCTTTGGGTAGGGACAGCTAAGGGCCAGCTGATTTGAGTTTGGGGAAGGGAAATACGAGGGAAACAAATAAAACATTTGGGCAAATTTTGATATTCGCGCCAAGCCTATCCCGGCGCTTATGAAGACATAAGCGCCAGGATAGGTGCATTAAATGAATTAAATAATATAAAGGAAGTATTTAAATAATTTTTAAATGAAAACGGACCTATCCCGGTGCTTATGACATCATAAGCACCGATATAGTCCTTATAAATTATTTTTTTGAAAATCAATCAGAATTTTTTTAATTGTTAAAAGGTTATTTTAAGTAATATTTTAAATATTGGTAAAAGAAAAGTAATATTTTAAATGAAAATGGACCTATCCCGGGTATATATAGGCCTTATATTTTATTATTAGGCCTTTTCCCCCTTTCTTAAAATCAATCAGAATTTTTTTAATTGTTAAAAGGTTATTTTAAGTAATTTTTAAAAGAAAGGGGGCCTATCCCAGCGCTTATGACTTCATAAGTGCCGAGATAGCCCTTATATTTAGTTATTAAACATTTTGGCCTTTTTTTAATATCAGTGAGAATTTTTTAAATTGTTAATATATTATTTTAAGTAATATTTTAAATGAAAATGGACCTATCCCGGCGCTTATGACGTCATGAGCACCGGGATAGGGTTAGTTTTTTATTTTTAAATTAGTTTGTCTTTTTTTTAAAATGATTGTCATTTTTTTTAAATTGAATAAACTACTATTTAAATAATTTTTAAATTGTAGAGGCCCTATCCCGGCGCTTATGACGTCATAAGTGCCGGGATAGGGTTAGTTTTTTTATTTTTAAATTATTTTCCTTTTTTTAAAATGATTCTCATTTTTTTAAATTGAATAAACTACTATTTAAATAATTTTTAAATTCCAGAGGCCCTATCCAGGCGCTTATGACGTCATAGGCGCCAGGATAGGCCTATGGTTTTTTTAAAAAAAAATTTTGCATTTTTTAATAACGCCTAGAATTTTTTAAATTGAATATAAGTTTATTTAAATAATTTTAAAATGGAAATATGAGCTATCCCGGCGCTTATGAAGTCATAAGCGCCTGGATAGGTCCCTGCGAATATAATAAAATTTATAAATAACATACGACATATTAAAAAAAACAAAAGCATTTATAAAAAAGGGAAAACAAAGTAATACTTATAAGGCCTAGGATTAACAAATAACTTTTATGTAGAGTGCATTAATGATGCGTTTTGATTGCTTCTTTGAATATCTCTTTAGTTCCACACATGAATGTCATCTTTGGTAATGAAAAAGAGACAATATAATTATAAGGCCTAGGATTAACAAATAACTTTTATGAAATCCCGTATACAATAACTAATTGACTCTTGAAGCTCAGTCAAGTCGTTTAATTTGGTGCATTGGAGTCATCAAATATCATCTATCGTTGAATTATCTAAACAGAAAATTTAAAACGATAATAATTTGAGCTACAAAATTCCAATTGGAATGATTCAAGAGTCTGCACAAAAAAATTAGTATAGAAATATATAATGTCTTTTGTAGCACTTATAATTTTCACTACCATACTATAACCATTTTTCAATGCTAGAAGCCTAAAAATATGAAAAATTTAAAACTTTTTCTTTCCAAACATTATTCCAACTTTATTTCTTTTGGAATGAGCTTTTCTGATAAAGTGCAACAACTTAAAACCTTTTATAGATCAGAGTGGTTCATAAAATAATTAAATTACTTGAATACTCTTATGGTCCTACCCCTTATTGATAGTGCCTGGGGAGCCAACCCCTTTATATATATAATATCTACATACAGGTTCCTACCATTCTTATACCCAAAACATTGGGGTTACCTCAGCTGATAACCCTCTTACCTGAATGCAACACTGTTCTACTTCTCACGGATATTTATATACATATACATAACACTTATATAATATAACTATACAAGCTCCCAGCTTGTTTACTAACTTAATCTTATGACATATACTGGTAACATGCCCCAAAATAACTATCTATAGTGGTGGAAATTATAGCAGGCATTCCTTCTTCTTCATATACTACCTTATCTCAAAATCACAACTCCTTTCCAGCTCCTATGAAAAATAATAGTTCAACGCAGTTTATTTCAAACATTGTTGTTATCATATACACTCACATACTTATGTATATATATATATATATATTATAAATATGTGCAAATAATGAAAGCATTTAACCTTTTAAACTGAATGCCAAAAGCACCTACGAACCATTAATAACAACCTTGTTGTTAAATAATGGAGGTTTGCCAATCACTAATAACACCATCTTAGTTAAATAGTGAAGGCCTGCCAACCACTAATAACAATATCTTTGTTAAATAGTGGAGTATAAAGCTGCAGGGTTTTCCAATTATAACCATAATCTCTTCTCATTTCTATCCTTGAATCTTCTAATTTGACAGTTTTTGAAGTGATGAACCAATTTAGGGTTTCAAATGGATTAGAGTTTTGAGAGTTCTAAACTGGTCAAGAGGAAGCTTAAGCTCAAATTTAAACCATTTCTGAAGAGATTTTGTATACAGAGGTTGGTTTGGCTGGAATTCCTTCAAATGTTCTCTTGAGGCACTATTCATCGACGCCATTTGTGGTGTTTTTTTGATGAAAATCAACTAGAACCTTAATTAAGCTTAATTAAAACAAGATTTAACTAAGAAATTGAATTGTGTGTGAATTTGTGGGTGGTCTTTGGAAAATTCTATTTTTTTTCTCTGTTTGGCTGAGTCTTTGTTCTTGTTCTGCAATTCTGATATGATATATGGTGAATGAGAAATGGAGTGATGTTTGGGGATGTTTAATTGATTGTTATTTGAATATGGATTGTGATTTTATTTTTCTGCTTGTGAGTTTGGTGTTGTAAGGAGAATAGAGAGGAGGATTATGGAGAATTAGAGGCTGATCTTGTGTTATGTTCTGCCTGTTTTGATTTGTGTTATTTCAATTTCAGCGATTGAACGGTGTGACTCGATGGGTTAACATCAATATGGAATGTTTGCAGTTTAAGGTTTTAGGGGGAAAATAATTAGTTAACGTAAGCTATTATGTATGTTCTAGATAGTTGTATTATTTGTTGAGAATTTAGGGGTACAGTTATAGTTGTGTTTGTACCCTTTTAGAGGTAAGATAAAATAATAAAGTGTTGGTTAATATTGATGAAGATGTTGGGGATTTTGCTATTGTTAATCAAACTTGGAATTTATTTGTAGGGAAGGATTATTAAGTTATATGGTAATTTAGGAAGTGATGTTTAAAAGTAGAGTTAGAATAGATAGATTATTTCATACGTATTAGGATTTGATTTAAGAATTATAGAATGATGGATTATATATATACATTGTTTTGGATTGGGGACTTTTAACTTTGTCCAAGATAAGAAGGAACATTTTATATGTTTTCTTAAGAAGTTCATGGTCAAATAATAATCACTGGAAGTTAGAATTACTATTTATAATTTCTAAATATTCAATTCGAGATAGAGAGGAAATTGAGTAATGCATGTTAAGAGATTTTAAGTGGCTTCTATTAGAATGGTAAGGTTATGTGATAAGATGTGTGATTGGGGATATGAATTATGATTTTTCGATTCTTCCCTTGACTTCTATGTTTTAGGTTGGAATATTTTGATGCTTATTGAGCTTTGAAAAGATATTCTTGAATCTACAAGTATATGAGACTTCAGGGATAGGGTTATCGGTTGTTATTTGAGTTAAGCTTAAGATTGATGTGATGCAAGGCTAAAATTGGTGTAGCTATTTGATTAATTTCCCCTATGTATACTAGTTGAGATAGAAGAACAAGTTTGAGGACTCAAACCTTGATTTAACCTTTAAACAGAGAAAGTGTTTTTGATTCTCAAGTTTTGTTTTGAGAAGTGAATCAACTAGCTTCTATTATAGATTAAAAGTGTTTCATTCATTTTTCTTTCAGCATTATATAAAGCTTAAGTTGAATTACTAATATGAGGTTTTGTTGGTTCTGAATGTAGAAGTTTAAAAGAAATGATTTAGGAAAAAATTGATATATAATTGCAATGCTATTGTAAAGAGTTCTCTGAGTGATCCTTTGTGGTTAGTTATTAGCCAAAATTACAGGTGAATGGAGTTGCTAACGTGTGTTTGGAATAGAAATAGTAACTTGGAAATAGAAGAGATACATTGGGATGAAGTTCCTGTGATACTTCAAAGGATTTCTTAGATAATTGAAACAGAAATAGGATTTGTAAGGGATATCAATGACTGAATTTTAGTTGAATACCATGGTTAGGAGTTGTGTAACTATTGAAACTAATGATTAGTTGTGCAATCTAAAGTAGGAAGTAACTTGGTAAACTTTGGGTTAGCCTTCGATTGATTATTAAGTTGGAAAACTGAAGATATAAATCTAGACTGTTGATTACAGAGTTGTAAGTGGTGTCTTTGTTTCTGTTCTGGTTACTTTGTTCATTAAGTAAATACTTAAATTACTTAAAGTTGAAACCATCAATTAATAAAGATAACTGATCATTGCATTAATTAAAGTGAAATCCGAACCTTAGGTAGTATTTGATTGAATTCTAGTGACTTGTTATTTTAAAAGGTGTTAATTGAAATCAAGGGAAAATGATTTTAGTTGTTTAAGTTATAATTAATTGTGGAATAAAAGAAGAAGATGAAAATCTGGTTGGAACTTGAGTATTTTCTTGAGGATATGGAAATTCATTTTAGAATTTGATTCAAGAATATCTAAGTGTGCTATAGGATGCCTACAAGTTAATGTAGTTATTGGATATGTTATTATGAAGATTTAAAATTTAAAAATTGATGTCTTCATTACTGATAAGGTTCTTGAAGCTGTAATTTACTTTGTTTAGTATATTGATAATGGATATAAGTGTTGATATGGTATGATGTATTCTTGTTGAATATTTTAAGATCATAATAAAATAAGTTTGAAAGCTAATTATAGAGTTGTTTTGAATTCCCTAATTGTTAAAAAGAATTAGTTTAAATTATTAGTCAAACATTAAGTTAGCTTCATATGATTTAGAGGTTGCTTAGAAACATTCAAGAGATGATTTATTTACTTATGTAGAATTTCTTGTATTATGGGTAGTGTTCAAAGAAGTCTGATTTGAGGACATACTGAAAGCTTGAATTGAAAAGGGCTACTTTGAATGTCTCTTGCTGCAGAGTAATTATTTTAGCTTATTTAAATAAGTTAGCAGTGTTGGAATGACCAATTAATAACAATTATATAAGTTGGGAATTTTAGTATTGGTTAATGATAATTTTGAGTTTAGGACTTCAACTGGATGTGTAATGTGTTGGTTTTTTTTGGTGGGAATAAGATATTAACGAATTATAGAATTTAAAGTTGTATTCTAAGGTAAACCTTGTTTAGAAATTTGAAATGGGAGACTCTATGGTTTAATAGTGTTGTATGAGATGGTCGATTGTAGTGACTATTTTTGGGAGTTAAATTAGTAATTTGAATTGTTGGTCATTCATTAGTAAGAAGAAAGTGAAGTGTTATTTTGGGTGATAGGATTGGTTTGATTGTGATTGGTGATTTTTGATATTCTTTAATAAACTGAATTACTTGGGATTGATTTACACTATTGATGGATTTATTATTGAAATTTTATTATAAATAGGCATTAAGTATATATATAAAGATGTGTGCTTATGTGTGTGAACGACTAAGGTCTTTAAAGAATAATTTTCTTATAGAAACTATTGGTCAAACATTGAGAATAAGAAACTTTAATGTGGGTAAATTATCAAAGTGATCTTGAATGACCAAGATCCTCAATAAGCATGAATGAATTATAGTTCACTTAAATAAAAGGACTTGGGTAGTATTCATTAATCGAGAGAGACGCATTGATTAATTTAAAGTTCAACCCCAAACCCAAACCCATATATGCATATAGGCCCTGACTTTCGATATTGAAAGTGGCAATCGCACAAGAGGGGGTGAATTGTGCTATTTAAAAATCTAGGAGAAATTAACTCAACACAAAATTTATACTGGTTCAGCCAACATTGCCTACGTCCAGTTCTCCAACACTCTGTTGGGTTCCACTAACCACAGGTTTTACAATCACAGGTTCACCTGTCAACCTTTACAGAGTTTTAGAATCTCTAAACACTCCCCCTTACTACCTGTAAGGCAATATCCCTGTTCTAAAGCACCAAGCTTTCAGAACAACCTCAAACAGAAGAGGATTTTAATAAATATGTTCACTCAATGAACTGATTTTGATAAACACTTAAGTACAGATGAAATCACTAAGATAATAAATACAGGGTATTGAATGAGCTTGTGAATATTCTCGTTTTTCATCTCATATACAATAAATGCTTGAGTTCTGTATTTATATCTTCTTCTTTAGATTTTGCCCTAAAATTCAATCTTCAAGAAGCTGTTTGAATTTAGTCGTTGGGAGCTCATAGCCGTTGGCAATTAATGCAGCTTCTTTATCGGGCTTAACTCTCAGCTCTAGCTTCAACTACTTCTTGCGTAGGGTGAGCTAAGAGAGAGATAGACTCAGCGTTCTGATCATCCATACAAATAGTACTTTCTGGCAGCTTTCTATTAGCTCTAGCTTGATCTGTTATCGCTAATCTCATAGAGTGTGATCTGCGCTTAAACTGTTAGCTAACCAAATAGTCATATATTGTACAGAGGTTACTATCGCAAGCTTAATCCATTAGCTCAATGAGATGAAGACAATATAAGGAATTTCATAGCATATTCTCTTGGATTAGAAGGCATTACATCAGCAAAGATTATCTCTATCGATTGCAAATTTATTATCGCTATTATTCTTCAGGATACCATTATCTAAGCATTCAGGGATATTTTCAGGTATCATATTATCGATAGCTCAATCCATTATCGCTAGCAACTACTTTAGCCCATTTGACTCTTGCTCTCAGGCACTAGCTATCTGAAAGACTTATTATCTGAAGCACTTTTATTATCGATAGCTTAACCTGTTATCGCTAGCTGGTTTCATTAGGTCAAGGACTTGGTTTATCTTTCTGCTAGCTGAGTTAGCGATGGATTCTTTCTTTAGCGATAGAGAAAGACTTAGCAATAGATATTTTCATTCTTATTGATCTGCTAAGATGTCATTATTCATTAGATATGAATCTTTATTCTCGCAATAGAGATCTGTTACCTGGCACCTTTTATCAGATTAATTCAGAGGTAACTTTTACTTATGTTTTCTCAGGGTCAGTCCTCATCAAAACTTAAGATTCTAACAGATATAAGTTCAAGAGAGTAGAAGGAAAGAAGCTAATTCAGGAGTATGTTATGGGATCTAAGAGCAGTTTATCTCACTACCTTTAAATTGCATGTATAATTTTGTAATAGCTGTTGCATTTAAATGGTATGTCTTTTATTCCTTTCATGTTGGAGTACTCCGGGCTTAGGTGGTTCACTACCCCTTTGCCAATTTAGTTATAACGAGATTGTTATAACGAGAAGTCCTACAGGTAGAACCTCTACTAGTTAACGAGGATATCGTTATCAGTGGTTGGTAGGTGCTTATGTCACCCAGATTAGTAGGATAAATGCTATCATTATTTGTGAGGGTTTATAAATTGCATACATTACAGTGCATGTATAAAAGTTACAGTTAGTGACATAAACTGCATTAAATTGTTGTTTTCAAAGAAGCTCGGAGATAGTGAGATGGTTGGGATAAGGCAGGAGTACTGGAAGATGATTAGATGAAGAAATTAAGATTATGTTTTGAAAAGTGAGGTTATCTATATATGATGTAATTTAAATTATTAAATTAATAGTAGAAAGCATAGAAAATAGAATTGTATAAATTTATAAAGGTATTTAAATATCCTAAGTACTATGAATTAAGAATAGATACCCTAAGAGGGTAAGTATACTTGTAATTGTTTTATTAACCGCTTTATTCTATAAAGAGTTTTAAGTTGTTCCAATTTGTCTAAAAAGCACATTCTTAATAAACAGTGCAACTGCATATAAAAGTATGAAGGTTATCATTTGAGATAACCCGCTATTATATTATTGTAGTAGAAAATATAGTGTAAGGGGTTTTAACTCCCCAAGAGCTATTAGAAAATTATAGGTACAATAAGTAAATTCGAGTTATTTTAATTGTTTTAATAACCACTCTACTTTATAAAATGTTTTATGTTGTTCCAAATTGTTAGAAAAGCCCATTCCAACAGAAATGAAGTTGGAATAATGTTTGAAAAGAAAAAGTTTTAAATTTTAAGTACTTTTGGGCTTCTAACATTTGCCAAAATGGTTATAAATCAATAAAATGCTCTAGTATAATAGTAGGAATTTAGGTGTTACAACATCCATATAACCACAACCTTATTTTTTTTTCAGTTGGTCACATAAATCGAGACCCTCAACATCATATCCAACAATTATTAAATATCTCTATATTACTTCAATGTATACTTCAAAATTCTTCAAATATTTGTTAACTATATCAAATCTGTTTCAATTATTTGACTTACCTCCATACTTGCAATTACAAAAACTTTTAAGCTTTAAACACATCTCCATAACTTTCAGAAACTTTGGATAACAACTTATACATCATTATAAGCCTCAAATATTAAGTTCTCATAGGTTCTCTATTCTCATAGCATCATCAAATCCTTATAATGTCCAACTGATTTCTAAAAAATTTCACTTTCCTAATCAAGTTTACCATTTCATTTTAATACCCCTAAGCATAACTTAATTGTTTGGATGGGTTCATTTTCCAATAGTTTAAAACACTACTACAAAAAATCTTTTCTATGTCCCCATTTCACATCTCTTTTTTAAATATTAGACTTAGAAAAAACGTGGTGGCAAAATTGTAAAGTGAAACTAAGCAATGTATGGAGTCAAGATTTGGGAAGTTGGACAACCATATGAGCCAATGGGAGACTAAGAGTGCCAATTTGGAGGACTATGTTATGAAGCTCTCCAACTCTTTCAATGAGCTTCAAGCAAAGACAAGTGGCCCAACTCCATCCCATTGAGCCCACCATTGAATGCTATTAATTTGAGAAGTGGGAAATTACTCAACCCTGTCTTACTTAAGAAGAGGGTTCACATTACAAGTAATGATGAGGAAGATGATGAACCGGTGGATGAGGAAATTGAAGTGGAAAGCCCTGCATGGAGCCCACCATTGAGCCCAATGAAGTTTGTGCAATCCGAAAGTGCTAAGGAAAAGGAACTTCAAGAAAGGAGGGCATTGACTCAAAAAGAAAAAGTGGCGGAGAATCCTAAGGTACAACCTCAAGAGGAGAAAAAGCACACAAAGGAGTTGAGCATTAATGAGAAAGGGGAGTGTAGCACACAAGACACCTTGGCCAAACCTCTGGCCAAGGAGGTAACTATCTCTCAACTCCCTTTTCCTTAAGCTTACTTTAGAAGCAAAAAGAAACATGATGAGGTAGTTAAAAATGAAATGCTTGAACTTTTTAGCAAATTGCATGTGAATGTGCCTTTCTTTCAACTTGTGAAATCTATGCCTAGTTATTGTAAATTCTTGAAAGAGTTGTGCACCAATAAAAGGAAGTTTAGACCAAATGAGAGGATTCAATTGAATCCTAGTGTGTCGGCTTTGTTCAAGCCTCAATTGCCCGTCAAGTGCAAAGACCCTAGATCATTTATGATCCCTTGCACGATAGGGAACTTGACGGTGACTAATGCATTGTTGGATTTAGGAGCGGCCATTAATGTGATTCCTAGTGCGATTTTCACTTCTTTAGGCATTACCGGTTTGAAAAAGACAAGTGTGATTTTACAATTGGTTGATCGCACACTCCGATATCCACAAGGCATTATTGAGGATATACTTGTTAAGGTTAAAGACTTAGTTTTTCCCGCTGATTTCTATGTTCTTGACACCGCTAGTGAGCCATGCGAATTGACTATCATTCTTGGTAGGCCTTTCATGCGGACCGCCGGATCAGTAATTGATATGAAAAATGGTTTGATAACAATGGAGGTGGGAGAACATAAGATTAGCTTTAACATGTATGAAGCAATGCGACATCCCCATGAGGACAATTCTCTTCTAGATGCGAGTGTGATTGACATTGTTGTGGAAGATGCCATTGAGGAGCATGAATTAAGCTTGCATTCATATGATTACACATCTGATCTTGAAGCTTATGACTCTTATTTTTCTTCCCTACCCTCTGTTCATTCTTTTTCTTCCTTAGGTGATGACGTATATGACCTTGACTCACTTGTAGTTGATTGTCTACTTTATGTCCCTTTGGATTTTTCTTTGCTTGATAATGATAATGCTAATCTAGATATGAGCTCCACTAACATTTCTCTGATGAGTGATGATATTTCTTTGGAAGATGGTAGTTTTCTCAATGTTGCAGGTCATAAGTTGGTTGAAGAATGTGAATTTGAGGTTGGGAGCCAAGAGCTGGCCGATCTGAGCTCAAAGGGTATGGCTCTCACCCCAACCAAAGCCACTTCACACTTTACCTTCTTTGGACCGGATCACCATGTGGTAAAAGGGCCACCTTCTAAACTCTCTTCCATTGATTCTAATCCTAGACCTAAGATTTCTTCCCACATACTTAGATATTTGAATGATCTTGTTACAAGTTTTGATGTAGGTGTTGTGGATGACATTTCCCCAAGGCAAGTCACTGCGATAGATCAACCAGGTGTCAATTCGGCTCTTGGGAAGACCAATGCACAAGTGATGGAGTCTATTGAACCTAGTCCACCTTTTCCAATTGGGTCTACAAAGGGGAGTTCTTCTTACACTTTAACTCTTCCTACTCTTGTTCCCTCTATTTTGGAACCACCCACTTTGGACTTAAAGCGTTTGCCAAGCAATCTTAAATATGCTTTTCTTGCCACCAATGACAAATTGCCGGTTATTATGTCTAATACCTTGAGTGCAATTGAGGAGGTCAGATTGCTTGATGTTTTGAAAAAATATAGCAAGGCTTTGGGTTGGACATTGGCTGATATTCCGGGTATGAACCCCGCTATTTGCACCCATCGGATTTTACTTAAAGAGGATTCTAGGCCTCTTAGGCAACCTCAAAGGCGGCTTAACCTCCTCATTTTGGATGTGGTCAAAAAGGAGGTCACAAAACTCCTAAGCGCCGGCATCATATATTTGATCTCGGATAGTGAGTGGGTTTCGCCGGTCCAAGTGGTACCTAAGAAGTCCAGAATCACTGTTTTAAAAAATGAAAACAATGAACTTATTCCAACAAGGGTGCAAAATTGTTGGCGTGTATGTATTGACTATAGGAAGTTGAATGATGCCACCCGAAAAGACCACTTCCTGCTTCCATTTATTGATCAAATGTTGTAACGGCTTGCGGGAAGAAGCCATTACTGTTTTCTAGATGGTTATTCGGGGTACTTTCAAATTCCTATAGCACCCGAGGACCAAGAAAAGACCACTTTCACTTATCCAATTAGTACTTTTGCCTATAGGCGCATGCCCTTTGGTTTATGCAATGCGCCGGGCACCTTCCAATGTTGCATGATGAGCATCTTTTCTGATATACTTGATGATTGCTTGGAAGTTTTCATGGATAACTTCACTGTTTTTGGTGATTCTTTTGATGTTTGCTTGAATAGTGTTGAGAGAGTGCTAGCTAGGTGTGTCGAGAAAGATTTGGTGCTTAATTATGAAAAATGTCATTTTATGGTCACACATGGCATAGTTCTAGTCCACCTAGTCTCTAACTGAGGCATTGAGGTTGATAAAGCTAAGACCGAGGTGATTGCGTCCTTACCTTATCCCACTTGTATCAAAGAGCTCCGCTCTTTCTTGGGACATGTAGGCTTTTACCGACGTTTCATCAAGGGTTTTTCCCAAATTGCATTGCCTCTTTCTCATTTGCTGCAAAAAGATGTCGAATTTGTTTTTGATGATGAGTGCAAAATGGCTTTTGAAACATTAAAGAAAATTCTTTTGGATCCTCCTATTCATCTTGCTCCCGATAGGTCATTGCCCTTTGAACTAGCATGTGATGCTTCCAACTATGTGGTTGATGCCATGTTAGGTCAAAGGAGCAACAAGGCACCACATGTTATAGCATATGTATCTACGACTTTGGACTGTGCACAAAGGAATTATACCACCACTGAAAAAGAACCTTTTGACATAGTCTTTGCATTGGATATAGACAATACTTGCTACATTCTGTGGTTATCATTTATACTGACCATGCAGCTATCAAGTTTCTGTTCACAAAGCCACACTCCAAGCTGAGACTTCTTCGGTGGACACTTTTGATACAAGATTTTGATTTACACATCAAGGATCGCGTCGGTAATGCCAACTTGGTAGCCGACCACTTGAGCAGACTCCAGAGAACACTAGGGGAGTAGATCTTTCTGAATTAGTTTGTGATAATTTTCCAAATTCTTCTTTGTGTGCGGTTGATGTTGAGGTGCCTTGGTATGCTTGTTTAGTTAATTATCTTGTTTCTGCCCTCACCCCGGATGACATGTCTCCTTTTCAGGTGCAAAAATTACAGAAAGAGGCCCAACACTACGTTTGGGATGAACCACACCTATGGAGACTGTGCAATGATAAAGTAATCCAGAGATGCATACCAGAATCCAAATCCCTAGACATCCTTTCTGCCCGCCACTCGATGGTTTGTGCTGGTCACTATAGTTCTAGGAAAACTGCTAGGAGGGTCTTAGATGCCATTTTCTATTGGCCTACACTTTTCAAAGATGCCTATTCCTTTTGTAAATACTGTGATAAGTGCCAAAAGTTTGGGGGGAGTATGACAAAAAAACATGAGATGCCTCAACGACCCATTCTAGTTTGTGAGATTTTTGACATTTGGGGGATAGACTTTATGGAGTACCAAGAGATCTCATAAGTGATCAAGGAACCCACTTTTGCAACAAGCTTCTTGATAACTTGATTGCTAAATATGAGGTGTCCCACAGAGTGTCTAGCCCATACCATCCCCAAACCAATGGCCAAGCGGAGGTTTCAAATAGGGATATAAAGCATATTCTTGAGAAAATTATGAGGCCATTAAGAAAAGATTCGAGTGATCGACTTGAAGATGCATTATGGGCATACCGGACGGCATTTAAGACACCCTTAGTCATGTCTCCATACCGGTTGGTTTTTGGTAAAGCATGTCATTTGCCAGTTGAGTTAGAGCACAAGTCCTATTGGGCCATCAAATTATGCAATATGGAGTTGGATGCTGCCGAAAATGAAAGATGCCTTCAATTGCAAGAGCTTGATGAACTGCGCCTTCAAGCATATGAGAACTCAAGGCTCTACAAGGAAAAGACCAAGTTGATCCATGATGGCAAGATCTTCAACTGCAGTTTCCAAGTTGGTGACCAAGTTCTTATGTACCAAGCCCGCTTCCGCCATGGTCATGTGAAGCTCACATCAAATTGGTTCGGGCCGTACAAAGTAACAAAGGTCAACAAGTATCGGATGGCGGAGCTCATTGAAGAGGAGACCGGGAAAGAATTTGTGTCAAATGGGCATCTCCTCAAACTCTACCATGGACCAGTTGCAAAGCCTCCTTCAGGCCAGGTTGCTTCTTCTCCTTATCTTGTTTACTTTCATGCATTCTAGACTGGCTCATTGATATTTTACTGTCATTGCACTGAACAAGTGTGAGGGAGGGAGCATCCTAGTAGAAAGTAGGAATTAGGACTTTTTCATTCAATAAATTACCCTATGCCATTGAAACTTTCTGTCATTTTCACTTGTCATATGCATTTGTCCTATGATTTGCGTTTTTCAAACATGCCTACTGTTAATTGTACTTGTCCCTTTTTCTCTCCCCTTATGTGTAGGGACGTGTTGTGCCCCAATCTTACGATTGGACTTCGCAACTTTCCTCTTCACAGGGATAAGTCAATTGATAGTTTGGTGATTTTTAACATTGAGGTCAATGTAAATTTCAAGTGTGGGGGAGGGGAAGTCTTATTGCTTGATCTATTTATTTTATCATATTATTATGTTATGCCACATTAGAGGAAATTTTTCAAAAATTTTGTCAAAATTTTTTTCAAAACCAAGGTGGATTTTGCCTCTTACTTTTGTATTGTGATGAAGGGTTGCATTCATTGCAATGGAGGACCTAGTTGCATTTTCTGCCCATTTTTAAAAACTTGTTTGTGAAAACTTAGTGTGGCAACAATTTTTGAAAACCATGGAGCAAGAATAGACCTTACTCTTTTGATCAATGAGCTTCATGAGCAATGGGAAGAATTTAAAGAATTATGCATTTTAGCCTTTCAATTTTCAAGAGCTAGTGATGAGTTATTTTCAAGCACATGCATTGTGTTAATTGGCCTTGCAATTGGATGTTCGATTAGCAATTGAGGTTAACCTTTTTTTGAGATTTTGGGCCTATTTTTCTACTTCAAAGAGTGTATACTTGCTTTATCATTCAATTTCTAGAACTTGTCTCTACTCTTTGTCAAAGCTAAAATTGCATTCATGCATGAAGATGATTTAGGCATTCATTTTGTCACCCTATTTTCCCAAACACAAACCCACAACATGACATTTTCCATTGTTCACCCACTTTGAGCCATTCCTTGGTTGTAATGCATTAACGTGAATTTTGTGATGAAGCATTGAGTTTGAGCCACTTTTGTTTGTTGTCAATGCCATGTATATGTTAGAAAGAAAATCAGATAGAAAAGTGTGCATAAAAAATAATAATATAAAAAATATATGAGAAAGAAGAAAGAAAAAAAAAAGAGAGACAAAGAAGGTTTGAAGAATAAGGCATTTCTTGATGTGGCATCATTATTGTTGAAATCATCATCTCATATGCTATGTGCCCTAATAGTAACTTTAGATTGCATTTCAACCTTTCCTTTTCCATAACATGCAATCCATCTTGCCTTTTCCATCATTTCAACCCTACAAGTCCTTTTGATTCATACATGATTGTATGCATGGGTGAAGATTTTAGAGTAGTTACAAGCTTATGGCAAATTGTTGTTTGAGCAAGTTTAGTGTGAAAAATCCCATATGAGGTGAGTAGAGTGAAACACTATTATCTTGAGAGTCCTCTTTGCTGTTGCTTCATCCAATTGCTTTGCCAATTCTCCCTTTGCATATTCTTGGTTTTGATTCATGCTAGTTTGAGATTATTGATTTGTCAAAACCGTTCTTCTTTGCATTGTACCCTTTGTCCAGGAGTACAAAGGTCTAAGTGTGGGGGGAAATGATTGCACCATATTTTTATACACTTTTCATTGATAAAATCATTGGATTATTGCATGTTCTTGGGGTAATTGCACTTAATTAGGTTCATTTCTGACTTTTGCACACTTTATTTTAATTTGTTCTAGTCAAGGGCAATTTTGGCATCTTTAGCATGATTTATTGTTTAACCCATTTTCAAGAACATTCTGATGCTACCTTAGGTCCATTTTATATGTAGGTCATAGAAGAAAATACCCAAATTAAGGAGCCAAGTTACAGCAAAGAATTCTGGACGAAGCAGAAGAAGAAAGTGAAGGAAGAGGTAGAAGCTCCTGTCCCTCGCCGTGGCGGTATCATGGCGAACTCAGAGGCCAAAAGTTCTAGAATAGATGCATGCTTGCTGTGGCTTCGCCGAGGCAAGCCCACGGCGAACAGACCTAAATTCAACTAGAAGCTCCTGTTGCTCGCCGTGGATCCCGAGAATCTGCAAAATTTCTGACGTGTTTTTAGGGTTTTTGGTGGAGTATAATGGATCCTAACACCCCCACCTTCAGATTCGAAGCATCCTATGCACGAAATACACCACTTTGTTAGGGTTTCACTCATTTCCTTCATTCCTCACTCGAATCTTCATCTTTCCACTCAATCTCACCTCCATTCTTGCTGATTTTCTTGTTCTTCATCTTTCTACCTTCCATTTCCACCATACTTCTTCTTCTACTTTCTTCACCCATGGAGGTTATGGTCATGGGCCATCTTTGGCTCGAATTTGAGGACATGAGAGGCTAGAATCTTGGTGCTTTAGTGGTGTGAATGTGGCTTGAGCTTTAATGGGCAAAATAGGGGAGTTTTTTGTTTTCTCATGCTCTTTTCCTTATGTATTGAGTCTTGTGGTTTCATTTCTCTTTGTATATTTGGATTTGATACATGATTTCCTTTTGTAGTTGTCTATGAATTAGAATATTTGTGTTGGATATTGAGTTATGTTAATTGAATGATATGTATGTTTAAATTTCCTATTGGATTTATGAATGCTATATGACTTTTAGTGGTTGCTAGATTGTGTAGCCTAATTTTTCCAATTGAATGTTGTGGTTGCTCATTCTTGAGAGCAATCTGTTTTCAAAATTCAAGTTCCAACACACACCAAGTGGAGCTTCACACTAACCCTAAGTGATAGCTATGAAAGTGGTTGCTTGATTAGTTATTAATTAGGGCTAGTGGACCCCTAGTGGTTACTTGGGGATCTTTAACTCCCAATATCAATTTAATGAAGCGTGAGAGCCACCGTAACAATACCAAAGCCCATTTTATAACTTTCCCTTAATCCAAACCCTTTTTACTCATCAATCAAAAATTAGCAAAAAAATGTCTTTAAATTCTCACTACTTTTATCAAATGACCTTTTCAAGCAAAAACCCCATATCTTTTATTGTTTTAATTGCATTTAGTTAAGTTAGGTAGTTTAGAAAGACTCCTCAAGTGAAACGACCCGTGGTTGCAACCTATATTGCAATCCTTGGATTGAATTTTGATCTTAACCCCCAAGGCACATTTAGGCAAAAGGTTAAATCACCAGCGATCATGACATGTTCACGCAGATAACTTCATAGAAACCATACCAACTCCCAATTAGTGTAAAACATATGACATTGAATGAAACCACAATGGAAACCCATATATACCTGATCCATAAATTGATAACCATTGCACCAACCCATCTTTGGTTAAGCACCTCCATTACCTGATCCTTAGAAAGAGCGTTAGTGAAATTTACCTCATCAAATATAGGCCTACTGAATAGAATGAAGGCAATAGCATCGTTAGAAATGGTAGCTGCAAATGCTCGCAACCGAGCACGATATGGCGTTTCGACGCTTGTATCTTCAATCACAGGATTAGGCACTTGAACTTTTTTCTTACCCTTGGCTTTTGGTGCCTATAAACCGTGTAAATAGAAATTTTAAAAATTCATTCCAATAATTAAGAAGAGTGCTAGTTTAAATTAATTAGCAAATAATCACCTGTGGTAACGGATCGGTACGGGTACTCTTTTTCTTGATTTGAGCAGCTGAACCATGGGTACCTTTGACATTAGCCACTTGTGCTTTATTTCCCATAAATTGGGTACCCTGTAAAAACATGTAAATAAAAGAGCGTTACTCAAAAACAATGAATGCTATTGGAAATGTTATTACTAAATAATTACCTGTGGTGTTGGCACAATCAAAGCAATGGGCCAAGCAACGTATGCACCGACAACCTCTCTGACCCTAGTCATCAAATCAGGAGTGGGGAATGGTAACGAGGCCCAGTCGTTGTACGAGTATTCAATCAATACCCTCAGTGCATTTTCTGGCAACGGCGACTTATGCAGGGTCATGTTTGAAGTGTTGTAGACCTTACCAACCGCAACTTCCTCACTAAAAGATTGATCCGTATATAGCTTGCACTTTGTCTCGCCCTACGAAAAAGTTGTCAACATTAGGTCACAATCGATAATATAACAGAATCACTGTTAGTTTGTTAGTAGAAAATGTATGAACTACCTGAGGAATATCGGTCCTAGGCATCGTACAGCTATCCCTGATGCTTGGACTCTCGATTGAAGGAATGTGACTTTGATGCATGAAGTTGGACTTTTGTGATGCAACATTGGTTTGCTGGAAGAATTCGAACATCTTCTCGTATCGTTGTTGCATTTCTTCATTCCGTCGTTCTATTTCCTCGTGCCGAATTTGCATTTCCTCATTCCGTCGTTCCATTTCCTCGTTGCGTCGTTGCATCTCAAGCATCTCCTCCGTCATAGTAAGAACTTTATCTTGCAACGCTCTAACATCGCCTTTTGATGCCCTCTTTTTGCGCCCAAAGTAAGATGAGGGTGTGACGCCTACACCCATACCCCGAACACAGCCCGAATACTCATGGCGATCGAGTACTCTGCTGAGGAAATCGTCACTGCCAAATTGGTTGACCTCATTAAGGCATTCTTACGTTAACAAAACCTATAACAAGGAGGAAGGATTATTAGTTATTAACTTAGCAAAGTCACCATTTAGAAAAATTTTAGAAATTCAAAGAGAATGACTTACACATCGTTCATGGACTCTTCTGACCTCTTCATGAACGATGGTACCGTCCGCCTTCGAGCGACCTTTGACCCAGAGGTTATGCCGTGGTGGCCTACCGTCTAGGCCCTGTTCCTCAATCTGTCATGGTAAACCAGGTGAACGTATAAATTAATCACGTAAACTTTTATTCATAATTTTGGAACCAAAAGCGTTACTAACAAACCATATCTTCTTCCAATTCAGGAAATGTCTTTCGTTCACCCATATATGGATACTCACTACTCTTAGCCGCTTGGCTATTTTTTTTTTTACTTATTTCTTGGAACTCCTCAGTCAAACGTTGTCGCACAAATTCATCCCAATGTTCTTGAGTGATTAACCTAGCATATAAAGATGGTGGCGTTGGATCGATCTCCCCTTCGTTATCTCTCAGGTAATACGTGGTCAAGTTGGAACGATATCCCCAATGCATTCTCGAAGCTTTCTTCAGCACATAATCCCTGTGAGTATCGTCGATATCAAAGACAGTCTATAACAACAAAAATCATATTCAATTTGTTAGTTACAATGTTATGATGACATATATTCCATTAATTGTAAAAATGTAGTTTACCTTAATATCTAACCAAACCTCCTCATGTTTGTCGCCTGCTCTTCTCCAATTCGTAATAGTAATAGGGATTTTGTCCCGAACAGTGCACCCAATGTAACCCGAGAGGAGCTTCGCCGACTTTCCGGTAGCTTGGTTATTTAGATTCCATTTAAGTCTTGTCTTTACTCCCTCAGCTCTGCGTGTGAGGAGTTTGCGCATAAGGGTCCTGCCACGAACAACATTCGCCTTATGTCTTGCTCTACCTTCAGCGATATCTACCTAGTTACTAGGTTGTTCTTCTTCCTCCTGGTCACTAGAGGGATCCATTCTCCTGTAAAAAAATTAGACAAGACATGATTTTAGTGCATATACATATAATCATGCTAAGTGTATGCGAATTAAATGAAATAATTCATAGTGTAAAACATAAATACATACAAACTGAGGGCTTTTGCCTCTTTTTCCTCCTTGTTATATTGTCTACAATTGTCTGCTTCCTCTTTTTTGTTGGATTTAGGGTTGTGTTTACCCAAATGCCTTCTTCATGATCACGTCTTACATAAACCGGCTCATCTTCGTCATCATACCCGTCTGCATCAAAGTCTTCTGACAGTAATGTCTCAAAGAAGGAACATCTTCTATCACATTAATATCATCATCACTACTTTCATCATCAACTTTCTCAGAATAATTTTTGTTCGACTGCATGACAACTAACGAATTCTTCTTAGAAAGATCCACAATGTAAAACACTTGTGCTGATTGAGACAGTAGAATG
Organism: Mimosa bimucronata; assembly: GCA_037074515.1. Taxonomy (NCBI): domain Eukaryota; kingdom Viridiplantae; phylum Streptophyta; class Magnoliopsida; order Fabales; family Fabaceae; genus Mimosa; species Mimosa bimucronata. The sequence goes on along the minus strand of CM073440.1, from coordinate 34,644,963 downwards.
TAAGGATCATCCTTATATCCAACTTTAGCAAGGTCGACCGATATAAACCCAAATTCATCTAACCGCCGTCCACTGTGGTGTTAACCCACTGACACCGGAACACGGGAACTCTGAACATGGTGTAATCTAACTCCCAAATGCAATCAATCACACCAAAGTATGCCATCTGCGCATATATGGGATTTGTATCTCTTGCAATGGATATATGCCACCCCTCAGCAACAAGTGTGACTCCACTATTTTGCATGGTGCTTTTTCATCTTGGCCTTTTGTATAGAATATGTAACCGTTGATTGCATAGCCGGTATAAGAAAATGCGTGCAAACTCGGTCCTTTCGACAGCCAGAACAATCTTTCACCAACCGATCCGGCATTAAGCTTAACCTACTGACAAATGTGTGCATTGAACCATCTAATGAAATATTGGTTGTGCTCCTTTGTGATCAAACTCTCATTCCTATCACCGTGTATTTCACGAAGGAGATTTTTGTGTTCTTCAATGAATGGTTCAACCTCAAGAGTGTTGTGAAGAATGTACAAGTATGTCAACTCCCTTTCAGCATTCGAAATGCGTAATAGCTTGAACCCACTTATTCCTTTCCCCATTAATCGCCCATCATGACGAGACTTCGGCAAGCAAACATGTTCAACATTTGATAAGTAATCGGCACACAAATCACTCGCTTCTTTAATGATGTATCGTTCAGCAATACAACCCTCTGGTCAATATCTGTTTTTGACATACCCCTTTAAAACTTTCATGAACTGCTCAATCGGGTACATCCATCTCAAATAGACTGGGCCACACAGTTGAACCTCTTTGACCAAGTGTACAGTAAGGTGAACCATGATGTCAAAGAATGAAAGGGAAAATACATTTCAAGTTCGCACAAGGTACAAACGATTTGCCTCTGCAAATCCTGCAACTTCATTGTATCAACCACTTTACTACAAATGATCTTGAAGAACATACAAAGTCTGGTGATGGTGCTCCGCAATTTCTTGGGTAAATGCTGCGTATGCCAACCAGTAAGAAACTTTGCATCAGGACGTGGCAATCATGAGATTTCAGGTTCTTCAACTTCAACTCTTTCACGGATACAAGGTTCTTTACATTTGAGGAGTAGCCCTCTGGAACTTTGATTCCACTTAGAAACTCACAGAATGATCTTTTCTCTTTCCTCGAAAGGGTGTAAGCAGTTGGAGGTAAATAAGTGCGGTATCCCTTCTCGACAGGTGCCAACTCTTGTCTTATTCCCAGCTTGAGCATATCTAACCTTGAATGACACCATCCTTACTTTTTCCTTGCATATTTAGTATCATGCCAATTAGGTTATCACAGATGTTTTTTTCAATATGCATCACATCAAGAAAGTGCCTGACATATAAGGACTTCTAATACAGGAGTTCGAAGAATATGGACCTCTTCTTCCAGCCACTTGTCAATACATTTTTAGCAAAGGGCTTACCAAAATCATTCTCCACCGCATTCACCTTTTCAAGAACGTCTTCCCCGGTCAATATTCTCAGTGGCCTACCTTCTTTTGAGCTCCCGTTAAATGCCTTCTTTCACCTCCGCCAACGATGCCTTAACGGCAAGAACCTCCGATGTCCCATGTAAACATTTTTCCTGCAGTGATCCAGTCGCATCGAATGAGTAACATCTTCACATGCATATAAGGCACACACCATATCCTTTGATGCTTTATCTGGACAAATTACCATACGCTGGGAAATAATTTATCGTACCAAACAATATGGCCCTCAATTTGAAACTTCTTCCTTACAGCCATCAAAAATTGTCTCACCTGAATCCCACATATGCTTCAAGTCTTCAATCAAAGGATCCAAGTACACGTCTATATCGTTGCCCGGCTGTCTAGGTTTGAAAATAAGCATGGAAAGCATCATAAAAATGCGTTTCATGATTAAATTTGGGGGAGGTTATATATCATCAGAATCACCGGCCATGTGCTGTGAGTACTACTCTGAACTCTATGCGGATTGATTCCATCGGCTGCCAATGCAAGCCGTAGGTTTCTTGGTTTTTCACCGAACTCAGGGTACTCATAATCAATTTTTTTCCATTGGGGGGCGTCTGCGGGGTGCCTAAGCTTGATGTCTTGAATATATGGAAAGTGGAAGTAAGATCGATGTGCATGACTTAATCATTAGGTAGCCTCATTACGATGTTACCTTATTTTTTAACAAAAATTCGGCAGCATAACGGCTAAAAAATGAACGTTCCCAGGCTCAAGGCCCTCTCTTTTAATATAAAAATGAATAGCCCACCACAACAGAACTCATCACAGAGCATATATTCACAGGCAGAAAAACTCAATTACAGCTCACAGATCCAATTCCACACGGCAATCATTTCATAAAAATACATTAAACGACCACACAGTAGTCTTAGCACCTAGCATAACATATAATGTACCTGATTCAATTCTCTAACTTGTCTTTAGGTGGAGGATGAAAATGTGGACCAAGAAATGCTTGTTCAAATTCCTACAACATATAAATAACATAATTAGATCAACCTAATGATTAAGATTCTAACAAATCTTTTACATCTTTAAAGTCTCTCATATAATATAAAACATTGATTCAACATTTACACACTCCAATGATTTAGATTCTAAAAATCTAACCTACAATGTTCCCTTAAGTCACACAAACCATAACCAATCAGAGCAGCCAAAACCAAATATACAAATATTCTAAAATAATTCCACAACATAACAATAATCTGACCTGCCAACAAAACAAAAGACAATAAATTTTACATTCACACATACTTCATCACAAACAATTAGTTTCGCTTCCATCAATTTCTTCCATATGATCAGCGAACAAAAATACAAATATAATAGATAATTAATCTGTGTATATAAAATTTATATTCAATAATTAATATGTATATATAGCATAGTATTATTATAAATATAATATATTATAAATTATAAATATAATGATTGCGCAAAGGAATTTGGGAAAAAAGAAGAAGAGGGGAGAAGGAAATCAGTTGCAGGAAGCAATGAGGGAGGATATGGGGAGGGAAAATTTCAGTTTGCCCCCACAATAGTGAATTAATGTCAGATTCCTCCCCTAAATTTCTAAAACTTTAGTAAGCCCCCAAGGGGGCAAAGTGAAATTAATTCTTAAAGGATAAAAGACAATTCTACCCTCAAGTATGTCATAAACTGAAGAAGAGGGATACAAGAGGGGAGACCGAACTGAAGCAAAACCTCAGACCCACCAAAAGGCTCGACATCGTCACAACGCCACGTCGCCGGTTAGTGCTTCGTCGCCGTTGCTCAATCCTCCGTCGCCGCGCAACGCCACTGCTCAGTTCATTGTTGCCGCACCACACCACCGCTGCTCCAGTGGCCATGCCACTCATTAGGGCTCTTCTCGCCACACCTCCGCTACTCCAGTCGCCATGCCACACCGCCGCCGCCGCCGCCACTCCAATCTCCACGCCGTTGATAAGGTAAATGGCAATGTCAATGGAAACTCTATTTGAAATTTGTGCGCATGAATGTTGTGTATTATTTGTTTGTGTTACTGACTATTTTTCCATCTTAATGTGGAAATGTGGCGATATGTGATGAGGGATGTTTATGTGTGATGTGAGTTTAGTGAAAAAATCATTAATAATCAGTTCATGAATTTGAGATGTGTGATGTTGATTGCTACAAATTGAAGCTATAAATTATTGAAGATGTTGATTGCTTCTTGAAACTGTTTTGAAACAGAGGAATGGCAATATGAGTATAAATGAAGCTTATTTTTATAGTAGGCTTTTTCAAATTCCTTTTATCTTCAATTTCTTCAAATGATACGGTGTGAGATTTGGAATTGGTTCCTAGATGTATGAAGCATGCTGCTGTTTGATTTAAGAGAAAGAGTGATTGGGTTGAAATTTTTGAGTCATCAAAGAGGGAGAAGCAACTAAAGATAGGGAAATCATTATTCAATTTTAAAGGTTAAAATCTGACTGAAAGCTAATCATCAAAGTCTCTTGATGCTAATTAAATGGGCTAAATGGTTAATCCTTGGCTAGTGATACTTTAATTGATGATCTAGTTGTGTTTAAAATCTGGAAATTTTCCAGATTTATGCCATTAAGTTCTTTGGCATATAGGAAAGGTGTAAATGATGGCGTTGATATTCATGGCATGTTGGGATTCATATGAAGGAAGGTATTAGAGGCGAAAATGAGGAGTATGAAAGCTAAAGCAACTCCTGAAAAGGAACAATTACAATTGAATGATTGAAGTTTAACTATATGGGTGACTGAATGTGCGATTGGAATATCAAAGTATTAGTTTGTAGATTTTATTCCTATCTCCTATTTTGAACAGAACCCTTTAGACTAGAATTAGCTTAGTTATGGTTTTAATTATACTAGTATTAATTTCCTTGTATGCATATATGAACAATAAATGGTTGATTCAAGTTTACTAACTTTTACCTTGAAGTACCTAATAACAGATATCTTAAGACAACTTCTTTCTGAGCGACTTATCCCTTTCGTTGCTCTAGACGTTAGAAGGTAACTTGATAATCCAATTGAAACTTTATCATTTTTTCTCAATGCTTCTTTAAGATGAAAGAGTTGACCCCGCATTACCTAGTTTTTATGGTATTTCTATTAAAAAAGGAAAGGAAAAATGCACAACACATTTAACTGTTCTCTAGATGCATTAAAACAAGATGTGTGATTGTTCATCTGCTACTGATTTTGTGAGGCATTAAAACTTCAAGTTGAAAATAATTTGGTTTGGCTTTCGTATGCAACTGATAGTTGGATAAGTTGTCGATTCTCTATACATTAAGGGAGTGTTGGTTTCTAGTTATACAACCATAGCCTTTAGGGACAAAGATGGACAATATTTAGTTTTTTTGTTAGGATTATTTGTTTAGCTTCATCCTACTCCCAACCTTTTTTATTAAAATGTGTAAACTAATGTATTCAACTTTGGATTGAATTGGAAAATAGCTGTAGATGATCTAATCCATCTCCATCTTTGTTTAATGTCCAGTGATAGAGTAGCTGTTGGTCGTGCTTTGGATCTGCCTGTATACTTTGGACATGCTGGTAGTCGTGAGGTAGTGCATGTGGCTTTAGCACTTAAGATCACATTCATGTCCATCATCTGATTTGCTTTGTATTATATTACTAGGTCCTACACAAGATTGGGGCTGAAAGAGCATGTGCAGCAGCAGTAACTCTTGATTCTCCTGATGCAAATTATCGAACAGTTTGGGTTCTGTCACATGCATTTGCAGGTTATACCGGAGACCCTGGAACCAAGTCATAGCCACATATGTCTAAAGCTCAGTTACGGTTTTAATTATACTAGTATTAATTTCCTTGTATGCATATATGAACAATAAATGGTTGATTCAAGTTTACTAATTTTTACCTTGAAGTTCTAGTAACAAAGATCTTAAGACAAGTTTAGGACCAAGTTGTTTGAGAATGTTAAAGTTTAATTTGAGCTTTACTTTCTCTATCTCATATTCAAGTTTAATCACTTTTCTTTCAATTTGTAGTGTCTAAAGCTCTCTCCAACATAAATAATCATCAGCTGCACTGGATATTAGTTTTCTTAGGTTTTAAACTGGACAATATTTGGATTGGTTTCCACTTGTTAAGCTTAAAGGATTAATTCTGTGAAGTTACTAATGCAAATGAAAAATCTGCTTCTTTGTATACCTTTATAACATGTTAATTTGTTAAGAAATTTGAGAAGTTAACAATTACATTGCAGGCTGCTTCTATTACAGTACATAAAGGACAAATGTAACAACCCAGTCACTTATATAACAACCCAGTCATTTACATATTAATTGAGAACAGAGTTTGAGCATAAGCACCGAGAGGAAATGATGCTCATACAGCTAGAGTCATAATGGAACAAATGGCTTTGTCTATGAAAAATATGACTTTGTAGCTTCAATAAGGAAAATAAATGCAGTATAACCATCGATCGTTATCTTATACGCTGTTCTTTCTTGTTCTCATGTTTTCGGATCTGTAGCTTTGGATGGTGATTCTTGTGTTTTCATCTTGGTTTAATTTGATGGTATCAATGATATTTTAAGCCTTGGTTTGTTTGTTGCTGTGAGGTTTATATATTTAAACTTTGAACGCTGATTATTAGTGACTTGGTATGCAAAAGTACTTAGGCAATCTTGAAATAATCCAAATTGCACTATTACGTACTAGTTTATGTGTTTAATCAATATGAATCTCTTAAAAGTTGATGTGTTTGTGTGTTATTTTTTTTGGGTGTATGAATATGAAGCAGAAACATAAAGAAAGGAAACAATAGGTTCGTGTGAGTGGATGGAAAAACTTAAGAAAGATTTTGTTAAAGCCAACAATATGAGGAAGAAGGATCAATTCAAAGATGCCTCCACAGCAGCTGCAAAGGAGTGGAAAAAATTACATGCAGACTATAAGGATATTTATATGACAAATGCGTTAATGACATGCATGGAGAATGATTACTCCACACCCTTTGACATTCGATACTCTACTAGGAAATTTATGGCGCTTGCTTACTACATTAAAGGGAGCAAAAACTTACTCCAAAGGGTAGAGAAAATTGGCTTCAGGCACTTGCTAAATATAAATTTACAAAAGATTACACGCGAACTTTGCAAGGAGCTGATGGCTACGTATGACCCGCCATCCAAGATTATGAATTTGGAAATTGTTGTCACTTGCATGGCAATATGGTTGTTTGTAAAAAAAATATGGTTACTCATTGTAGTGATGAATTTCCAACACTTATGTGTGGATTTCCAACATAAGTGTGTGGATTCCCAAGTCTCCAGAATCGTCCAATTTAACATGTAAAATATCACGCATTTGGAAGACATATACAATCCAACATGTCTGATTTTATAAGAACCAATTCATGTTCCATTTCAATTTTGCTTCTAAGAAGAATATGACACATTCCAAGACATATATGACGAATTTCTAACAAATATATCATAATTTTCCAAGTCTTACAAATTTTGTAATCTAAATTCAAAGACACATTTGACATATGCATTTCCAAGACACAAATTACAGATTTCTAAGACATATATGAATAATTTCCAACATACTCGTATAATTTTCCAAGTCTCCAAAATCGTCATAGGTAAATTCATGTTTGGATTTGACATATGCATTTCCAAGACACATATGACATATTTCCAAGACATATATGAAAAATGTCCAACATACTCATGTGATTTTCTGAGTCTCTGAAATCGTCATAGGTAAATTCATACTTGCATTTGACATATGGATTTCCAAGACACATATGACATATTTCCAAGACATATATGAACAATTTCCAACATACTCGTGTGATTTTCTGAGTCTCTGAAATCGTCCTAGGTAAATTCAAAATTCCATTTCACATATGTATTTCTAAGACACATATAACCGATTTTCAAGACACATATGATGGATTTCCAAAACTTTCTTGCGTTTTTACAACATGATTGTGAGGATTTTAAATGTCAAAAAATTAGAAGAATTTAGCTATTTTAATGATACATATCTAAAAAATTTGGTTACAGATTTCATATACTGAGAAACTCTTGGTAATGTAATGTTGCCACAACTACCCAGGGGCCTCCAGAAAGAAAAATAATGTCATACTATTATGGTTGTCATGATCACCATTTTCAAATCTAACACTATAGTTACCAACAATACAAAGATATCATCTCATATAATATAACTTATCATATTCATATAAGTCATGTACATTTACATAGTTATAAGCAAATTTCATCTTGGTACTTAGGTCCAAAAGCCACAAAGTACCATCCTGAAATTCAAAAGGGCATTTACATTTGATTACAAAAAGCCAACATTGATTGTGTGTATGCACACAATAGCTGCTTTCCCAACAACCAAAAAAATATAAGTTGGGATACATTCATAACTATGTACGAAGCATCTATGTTCAACACCAAAATAAAAGCACCATGTCTACTGCACATTTCAGCTAGGATTGGGGTTCCTGCAAGTCTTCACAGAATGACTGGCCTCACCGCATCTCGAGCAATGATACACTTTTTTCTTTTGAAATTATAATTCAATCCTTTTAACTCTTGGTCTTCCTACTGGACATAATCATATTAGAAATTGTGTGCAATACTGTATTTGTATAGTGCACTTCTGAATGCTACAGCATGTGTAAATCTTTGACCAACTGACATCAACCCATCCTTCCACTTTGAAGAACTCATAACTGGAATTGTGCTTGGCAAACTCTCCACAATTAAACCATATGCATTCAATGCTCTTTTCCCACTTTGTATAGCTATTGGAGATGGCACACACTGTATGGGCGATGGTGTGCTTAAGTTGTCTGCCTCAACTTCCCATATACTTGGAGATATTGATCTTCCAAATGAAGGTACGACCAAATCATCTATCCTGCAAACACAAGTCAAGTTTCATAAGTTACAATTGACGTTGTTCAATATCACAACTTTTTGTTCCATTAGCAAAATTTCATAACATCCTTCATAACTTACTCTTCAATGTTATCCACTTGTGATGCTTGTTTCAACTCTTCCACATTCTTACAAACAAACACATGCCCATTGGTATTGTTGTACTCAATCAATTATGCAACTCCAACATCATCTACAAAGTCCAATAATGTTTCCCCGAAAAAACTAATTTTGTACTTCATGTTAAATCCACCACTTCCCGGCCATACATCTGTTTCTATCAAAATTTTAAGGTCTTCATATGAAATCCCTTTACTTATCAGTCTTCCACTTACAATCCCACCCTCATATATCATCTTTCCATCCAAGGTCTTAACATATTTTCCTTCCACATGGAATATGCAAAATAATTGCTTTGCATAACTGCTACTCATTCTCCTTGTGTGTTGCTGCACATAATTAATTCCCACATTTCAATCACATGGCTAAATTAAATCAATTACCAGTTTAGAACTTAAATAGACAATTTAACAACATAACAATTGCATTATATTAACTCAAAGTTTTATACTTTATGGACAAGTTACATTAACATCAATTATACTTGCCAATGATTATACTCAAAGTTTAATTTGGACTACCAATCACATGTGTTCATAATATATAGTGAATCAACACATTCTACTTTGAGCTTAGGACACATAATGGCATTCACAAGAATATATGCTCCATTTGCAACACATATATAACAACTTACTACATAAATAATAACCATATTTTCAACATCAGATATTATGAATACATGTACATTAGTGTCACTTGAACAACAATTCTTTCAACAATACATGTTATTTATAGTTGGCATGGGAATTCTTACACACATTTGACAGATTTTAAAGACACATGGCAAATTTTCTACACACATTTTTCCAACTTATAAGACATAGTACAAGTCTTCATATGCTATACCTTTTCACATTTTCAGCAAATTCCAAGACATTTATGACAAATTTTCAAGACATATATGACAAATTTTCTAGACACATTTGACGATTTTCTAAGATATGCAAACAGTCTTCAAAGGCTATGCGTGGTTCATACTCCATATTTTCCGTAAATTCCAAGACATGTATGAAAAATTTCTAACACACGTATGACAAATTTCCCATAAGCATTTGACAAATTTCTAAGATATAGTACAATTCTTCAAAGGCTATACTTGGTGCGTACTTCATATTTTCAGAGCATTCCAACACACGTATGACAAATTTTCAAGACACATGTGACGAATTTCTAAGATATAGTAGAAGACTTCAAAGGTTTAGATTAAAGAGATGAGAATTTTCTACTTGAGGATAAGCATTTACCTCTACTTGGAAGTGATTCCAATAGCTTATTTACCACAACACTAATCTCCTTACCTTCTAAAAGTCTTCAAAACACATCCAATAAAAACATTGATAACTCGAGTGATTTCTAGAAATCATGAAATGTAGGAGGGAGTTGGTGGTTAGTGAAGTCAAGTGATTTCAGAAATCATGGAATCATAAGGGAGTAAGCTAATTACCTTGCGCAGAGAGAATGAGTGAGTCTGATGAATGTGGGAGAGAGAGAATGAGTGAGTTTGATGAGTGTGGGAGGGAGAGAATGAGTGCTTCATCACATATTAATTCAATTTGCTATTTCTTTTTTAAGGGTAGAATGGTCTTTGACCCTCCCACAATTATTTTCACTTTGCCCCCTTGGGGGTTTAGTGAGATTTCAGAAAGTTAGAGGGGAAATATGAGATTAATTCACTATTGTGGGGGTAAACTGAAATTTTCCCATATGGGGATTAGCGAAGCAAACGATTGGAAGACGGAGGAATAAGAACTTTGGTGAAAGTGTAGAGCCAAAATGCTAGATATTTAAGTAACAGCTTAAAATCATCAACAATATGGCGAAGGATATTAGATTTTGACTTGAAGATCTATGAATTTCTCGTCGCTACTAAACATGCAAGACACTCTTTAAGCTTAGAGCTATTCCTAAGCAAGATTAATTGAGCTTAACACACTTGCACACCCAAAAATCACCCAATACAGCGGCGGACGAACAGTGCCAGAGAAAAAGAAAAAAATGTAAAACTTGACTAATGCTACTCTATTGCTCAAAATTCTTCACAAAGGTCGTTAATCGAAGTCTAAGCTTCGATTTTACTGGTTTAGATCTCCCAAATTTACCCCAAAACCCGAAATCGATTTCTCTCTATTTCTCTCAAATCGGCCAGAAATGCGAGTAGCAATAGAGAGAGGAGAGTTACCTAAGCTCGAATCCGGCCTTGCATGTACCTCCTGAGCTTTCCTCCGCCGTGGAACGCCGTCAAGAGAAAAGCACAAGATCACGAGAGAGAGCACGAGAGAAGGGGAAGGAAATGGGAGGGAAATGGGGAAGGAAAGGCGTGGGATATATATGAAAATTTTAAGAGGGGAAAGGCCTATACCAGCGCTTTATACGTATAAAGCACTGGATAGGCCATGAAAAATAAAAAAAATGAAAAACATATTCTAATATAATCAAAAAAGTAAAATGAGAACAAATAAATGGTTAAATTAAAAAATTGTTTTATGAGACCTATCCCAGCGCTTTTTACGTATAAAGCGCTAGGATAGGCCATGAAAAAAAAATAAAAAACATATTCTAAAATAATCAGATAAGTAAAATGAGAACAAATAAATACTTAAGTTAAAAAATTGTTTTATGAGGCCTATACCAGCGCTTTATACATAAAAAGCGGTGGGATAGGCCATGAAAAAAAAAAAAAAATGGAAAACATATTCTAAAATAATCATAAAAGTAAAATGAGAACAAATAAATGGTTAAATTAAAAAATTATTTTATGAGGCCTATTCCAGTGCTTTATACGTAAAAAGCGCTGGGATAAGCCATGAAAAATAAAAAAAATGAAAAACATATTCTAAAATAATTAGAAAGCTAAAATGAGAACAAATAAATGGTTAAATTAAAAAATTGTTTCATGAGGCCTATCCCAGCTCTTTTTACTTAAAAAGCGCTTGGATAGGGTATTAAAAATTAAACAAAAAAATTGGGGGGAATTTAGAAATTATTAAATAATAAAGACAGGGTTAAATATATTAAGGGAATTAAATATAAATCAGATAAGGTTCATAGAATTAAGTTGAAACCAAATAACCCATATAAAGACAAACCTGGGAGGTAATTTAGAATAAATTATTAAATAAAAGAGATAAATTTAAATATTCAGTTAATAAATATATATATACAAATCATAAATAACCTATCCCAGCGCTTTTAACCTAAAAAGCGCTGGTATAGGGTGTTAAAAATTAAAGAATAAAACTTAGGGAAATTTAGAAATTATTAAATAATAAGGTCATGGTTAAATATATTCAGGGAATTAAATATAAATCAGATAAGGTTCATAAAATTAAGTTGAAACCAAATAACCAATATAAAGACAAACCTGGAAGGTAATTTAAATTAATTATTAAATAAAAGAGATAAGTTAAATTTGAAAGCCTATTCCAGCGCTTTATAATATCCAGTTTTATAAAGCGCTGGGATAGGCTTCCAAAAACCTATACCAGCGCTTTTAGTTGTTGAGCGCTACTATTGTTGTGCTGCATTAGGCCATTTCTCTAGTAGTGAGTGATGATAGCCCATCCACCAAGCTAACAAGTGAACAAAGTTAAGAGGAAACCAAAGCAAAGGACCAAAAAAGGCATGACTTCGCCAAACGTTTGTCTCTGCCCCTGTTTTTGGTTAGCTCGCTGTGAGGTCGCCGCAGCAAAAGTCACAACGAGCACAACTCATTTTTGGATTTTTTGTGAGTTCACCGAGGGTTTGCCACGGCGAACTGTATATTCTGCTGCACGTTTTGACAGAAAAGGCAGACTGAAATGAAATAAAAGCTAGGGTTTCGATCTCATTCGACATTCTTCGACTTCTAGGGCATTTTGGGAGTGTTTTGCTCTGTTAGGGCATGTAGCTTGGTGGGGATTGAGCTTGGGCTTGGAGCTTTGAAGAGATTTGGGTTTCTCCTCTTGGTTTATCTTCTCCATCTTCATTCTCTACTGTTGTTCTATTTTGTGATGATGTATATATATGCTCTCATGGAGTTGTTGGACATGAGTAGCTAAATACTTTGATTCTAAGATTATTTTGAACCCTTGTATGGATTAACTCTTGATTCCTCCTCTTATTTTGTGATTAATGAGATGTATTTGTTTATTTATTTTACTCTTCTATTAATGCTTCTAAGTGATTGATCACCATTTAGATGTTGGGTTCACTTGATTGATGCTTGAGAGGGCTAGATTGAGTATAGAACTTGGGTAAAATAGTGTAAGAACTTGAAGTTTCCATGGTGAATGGATGGTTTTGTTGGTAAGATAGAGATATATTTGCTAACCTTACATAGTCACATTAGGATTGGAGCTTGAAAATTGGGTTTTATTAATTATAACAAGAGATTGTGCAATTAATGAGATCAAACACTTGTTCTTGACTTGAGAGAGCTTTTACAAGTACTATGTGAATCCTAGATTAGCACATTGTTTCGTTGAGAACATCTTTGAGAGGAGGTTAATTGAGCTTTAAGAAGTACAAGGGGGAGACATAATCTTAGGACCCATTTTATCTTTGAAGTTGAAGAATCACTTGTTTATAATTTTGCTTTCATTTAGCATAGGTTTATTTCATAGCTACTCTTCCATCTCAGTATTTGGATAACTCAAATTGGGCAAAAGTGTGACAATCATTGTTTGACCGGGTTTTGGAGCCAAATCCTCGTGGGAACGATACTTTATTTATCACTTTATTACTTGGTGTGACCCGTGCACTTGCAGTTAGAACGCACATAAGCTCGCCACTTCTATAGATTGATGTCAAAAGTGTGACAATCATTGTTTGACCGGGTTTTGGAGCCAAATCCTCGTGGGAACGATACTTTACTTATCACTTTATTACTTGGTGTGACCCGTGCACTTGCAGTTCGAACGCACATAAGCTCGCCACTTCTATAGATTGAGGTCAACAAAATGTTGATCATTTTGTATATTAACAGAGAGGTAACATTGCCTCCATTTTCCTTACTTCAGGGGCAATATTATTCTTTTAAGAACTTCCAAATACTCATAGCTCCTCTGCCCCATAAAAACACTTTCCATGTCCATTTTAAATGAGACATAAATAGATTAACTATTCTACATCAGTCACATACATTCCACCTTAAAATAGATGTGAAAAGTGGTTGCTGTAGAAGCAATTAGCGATTCAACTTCATAGACAAATCATGCATAAATTATATGCTTCGTAACTAAACCTTTAAACTTTAAATCTTTTGACTTTTCATCCTAATAAGTTTAATTTCGATTCCTCATACCGCTCCCTCATAATTTTGCAAGTACAGCCCATTTGTAACCTTAGATAAAACAAAATCATTATTCTCATTAAAAATTAAATAAAGGTAATAATAATATTTTTAAGAGAGGACGGAAGAGAGAGAGTGGTGTGAAAATATTAAAGAGAATATATCAAATAAATGTAATCATAAATAAAAAATTAAGGGTAGAATTAGTACAAATTAAAGCATTTCATGTCAAAAGCTCAATCTGAATCTTATAAAAAAGATTAAAACTATTAAAGATTTCGATTTTATAAAAACCACTTTAGGGAGTAGTATCTAAACAAATTTCAGACAATAACAACTTGAACTACTAATCCCATTAAAATGATTCAAGAATATGAATTCACAATAATGCCAGTATAGATTTTTATTAATCCATAATCGAAATACCAATCATATAGCCATACCTACTACTAAAAGATGGCCTACATATACATAATTAGCCAGCCAAACACTTGAAGACAACTTGTAGAGAGATCCTATACTCAGTTATTTTTACAATAGCAAAATACATAGAAATTTTATTTTATGAAACTGTATACTGTCTTTTATTTGTAGAAGTGATGAGCTGATAACTTGGTGTTTCTCCGCACGTGACTTTAAACTCCGTGGTTTTTAATGTGCGGCTTGTAAACAAGTGGGGTTTTAACTAGATCATCAATAGGTGGCTGCTCATACTTTGGATTGTGAATATATTTCTCTTTTAAGTTTGCAACTTGGATGGGATTGCCATTAGATGTTGGTAATATGGTCTTAGAATCATGTGATTTTTCAAGTACAGGCTTGTAATTGTTTGTAGTTGGTGGGTTAAAGGGAGGAATGTCAGGAAATGGATCAGGAAAAGGATCTATAGGATGATCAGGATCAGGCTGTGATAATTTTGCAACAGATGAATCAAAAGATGATGGGATTTGATCAACATGTGATTTTTCACCGACATACATATAGTTGCGATTGGGTATTGGAGGTGGAGTTGCAAAGATGGAAGTGATGAGAAGAACCACTCCGAGAAGGAACGCTACTAAGTGTTTAGAAGACATGGTTGAACTTATGTTGTGCAAAACATACAAACGGATCCAACATATTCATAGTACAACTAATGGTGGGTAATTGGTGTGGACATCTTGTGCATTGATCATATTATATTATTCAAAATACATTAAATAAAGAATATAATGATAACAAAACATAGAAATGTCTCTTGTATTTTTCCATGTTTTCCAATACCTATAATTTCTTAAATTGATATACCCTTTACAAGACATAATCAACGACGTAGATGTTTGAAATATATATATATATATATATAATCATTGACGTAGATATTATATATGTATGTGTATGTATAATTATGTATCTAACTTTCTTTTAGTGAGGGAATGCATTTCTTACCCTTCATACAAATATAAGTATATTTATAGTACAACTAATGGTGGGTAATTATTGTGGACATCCTTTGAAGTGATTATTTTTCATTATCAAAATACGTTTAATAAAAAAAATAAGAAATTTGATATTTCTTTTGTGAAATATTTGAAATGCCCCTTGCGTTTTCTTCAATTTTTTTTTTCTCAGAACCTTTGTTTTCTTAATTTGGTTGTGCTCTTTTCAAGACTTCATCATTAAATTATATATCCATGGTGAGGAAATGCATTTCTTACTCTTCATGCAAGTATAAGTATATTTGCATGTCCATGGTGATTGGTTGATACTTGACAATATATTAGGTATTTCTAGCTGGCACTTTTTAAATGAAAACGCGCCCGTTAGGCCCAGAAGAAGGGTGAATAGCTAAATTTGTTTTCATTTGTTATTAGAATATAAAATATTTGGAATAGATTATAACAGAAATTGGATAAATTTTGTTGTTTGCTTTCGGGCAACAAACATCTCATTTTTAATTAGTATATACAAAGATAAAAATTGCTCCGCAAGTAGAAGTAGAAATAATTTTCAATTAAGGTTCTTAAATTTTGTGGAGATAAATTTAAACAGAAAGAAATTGTTCTAAATTTTTTTAAAAAAAAATCAAACTACACAGTTTGATTAAATGTATGCAAAATGGAGAGAAGGTGTTCAATCTAAGGTGAGAGAGCAACAATGACTTTTCCACCAAACTGGCCCAACGAACGTTTCAAATTTGTCTCAATAATGACTCCTATGTCAAACTGTCTTAATAGAAGTTAGATTCCTTTGAAATTCCAATGTGGTACCCACCCATAAAAAAGTAACGGACGTTGGGTCAGTTTAATGGAGGAGTTATTATTGACTCAAATTTAAAACGTCCATTGGGCCAGTTTGGCGGAAAAGTCATTTGGCATGAATTTGGAAGTTGATAGACAATTTTGATTCAAAAAACGTAAAATGTGTTAGATACACCTTGGACATAAGTACATGGTCATTTGTAACCCTTTACCCTATAATTATATTGATACCAATAATGTCAAATAATTAAAAATATTTACAATGTATTGAAGAATAACACTAAACTATTGAAATAAAATATTTGTAATACATTAAAGAAGTTAAAATTAAAATTTTTCTATTTTATGAAATATGTGTTAAACAATTTAAAATATTAAATAAAAAATATATTGATATAATGAGTTTTGTTATCTTAGCAATTTCCTATTTACGTATAACCTTCAACAAGCCAAACGGTTGATTTTAATTTATGCGAAAGCAAGTGAAAAGGATTAAGGAAGAATTTAATTAAGTCATACATAAGATCCTTAAAATAAACGTAATGTCCCCTCTGAGAGTACTGGCTGTTACCCAAGAGGGGGGTGAATTGGGTGACAGAATAAAACTTTCAATTCTTCTCTTTCTAAAGTATAATGAAGGCAAGCTTTTCAAAACTATTAAATGCACAAGAGATATATATAATGCAGATATGCTGGGAACTAAAGAGGTTAGGGAAGAGATAATGCCCACAGAATTTATCCTGGTTCAGTCAACCCAGACCTACATCCAGTCCTCAGGCTCCACCTGAGATTTCCACTATCCTCTTGTTTAAAACAGGCACAAGAGAATCCTACCACAGGTTTTACGAACACAGGTTCACCTGCCAACCTTTACAGAGTTTTAGAATTTCTCTAAACACTCCCCCTTACTACCTGTAAGGTTACCACCCTGTTCCTAAAGCACCAAGCTTTGGAACAACCTCAAACAGTAGAGGATTTTAAACAATAAGGTTCACTTAATGAACGGATTGTGATAATCACTTAAGTACAGAGTAATGTATGATGAAGAACTACAAATTCTAGAGCTTAAAGATTTGATCTATGGTTGCTCTAGCTCTTCTTTTCTAATGCGCTCATCTCATCATTTCTGGGCTCACTTAGTTTTGCTCTCAATCAGTGTAATCTGCAATTCTGCATAAAGCCCTGTTCCATTGTTGCTTTTCGTATATGCATTGTGTGTGCATCATCCGTTCCAGATGTCTTCAAGTCTTTATATAGAGTTTGATAAATTTCTGTCTGTTGGAAACTTGAAGAACTAGCCATTGATAATTTGCTTCAACTAATCTTGCAGAGGATAAGACAAGAGAGTCAGAAACTGTAAGTAACGTTATCCTGCTGCTACCTGCTACGTACTGTACTTGCATGTCAGCTTTTTCAGTAGCGCTAAGTTGATCTGCTATCGCTAACTTCATAGAGTGAGTTCTGCACTTAAACTGTTAGCTAAACAAGTAAACATCTAATGCATAGCAGATGTTATCGCAAGCATAGATCATTAGTTCAATGTGATAAATAATATTTATATCAGCTAAGGTTTTTCATAAAGTATTCTCTATCGATAGACATAAACATTACCGCTAGCATATTCTTCTAATTCAACGTTCAGCTTACTAGCTATGTGATCTTTATAACCAATCTGCTATCGATAGCTAATCTTATTATCGCTAGAAACAATGTTAACTCATTTGACTCATTTGCTCTCAGGCACTAGCTATCTAAATGATTATTATCTGAAGCACTTTTGTTATCGATAGCTTAACCTGTTATAGCTAGCTGATTTCATTATATTAGAGACTTAGTTCATTTATCTGCTGGTTTCATTTACTCATACGTTCAATGAACTTCTAGCGATAATATCTTTCTTAGCAATAGTAAATGACTTAGTGATTGATATTAACCTTGTTATTTCTAAGTCCTCACTTGCTATTCTTTTCTGTCTATTAGTGATAGGGATATACTTAGCGATAGAGATCCGTTACCTATTAGATTTTACTTATTCAACTTAAAGGTAACTTTCACTTATGATTTCTATAAGTCAGTCTTCATCAAAACTTAAGATTCTAACACCCTCCTGTTGTTGGTAGGTAGAATAGAGATATATCTACTAACCTAATAGTGTTAGAGTGAGGTTTGCTTTTAAGGATTAACTCTCATTATTTATGGCAAGAGATTGCATAATTTTAGTGAGAGTATAAAATTGATGCTGATTCGAGAGAAACTTTCAAATGATTTAGAACTTTAGGTAAGCACAAGTTACCATTTAAAGACTAACTGAAGGGAAAATCTTAGTTTTTCCTTAAATATAATGGTGTAAATTAATCCTAGACTTTAGTTCATCGATAAATTAAAATTTTTCTTGTGTGCTTCTTTATTCTAACCTTCAAATAATTTTCAAAATGTTTTCAATTAAAATTTGATAAGTTCAATTTAATTAAATTCATTAGCTTGGTGCTTGATTGAAATTTTAATATAAATCTCAGTGGGAACCATATTTTTATACCAGTGATCTGTACTCTTGTAAACAAACACTTATTCTCATTAAAATCTAGATGAAAGTAATAATGCATATGTTTAAGAGAGGATGGGTGAGAGAGAGGTGAGAAAACATCAAAGAGAATGTATGAAAGAAATACAATGATGGATAAATAATTTAGAGTAGAATCAGTACAAAAGCATTCCATGTTACCTCAAACTTAATCTTATAAAAGAGACCAAAACAATCAAATATTTGGATTGTATAAAAACCACTGGAGGGAGTACTATCCAAACAAAATCCAGACAATCATAACTTGAACTACATATTCCCATTAAAATGATTCAAAAATATCAATTCACAATAATACCAATATAGGCAATTTTATTTTATATCCATAATTGAAATACAAATCATATAGTCATACATACTATTACAAGAAGGCCAACATATACGTATAATTGGCCAGCCAAACACTTGAAGACTACTTTTAGAGAGATCCTATACTCTCGTAGTTATTTTTAAAATACCAAAATACATATGCATAAAATCTTATGTTACTGTAGACTGTCGTATTTGGGCAGGAAGGATGAGCTGATAGCTTGGTGGTTTTTCCACGCGTGACTTTAAACTCAGTGGTTTTTAAATTTGGGGCTTGTGAACAACTGGGCTTTTAACTAGATCATCAATCGGTGGCTGTTCATATTTTGGATTGTGAAGAGATTGCTCCTTCGAGTTTGCAACTTGGATGGGATTGCCATTAGGTCTTGGTAATATGGTCTTAGAATTGTGAGATTTTTCAAATACATGCTTGTACTTTTTTGAAGTTTGTGGACCAATAATAGGTTCAACGGGTAAAGGATCAGGATCAGGCTGTGACAATTTTGCAAGAGATGAATCAAAAGATGATGGGATTTGACTAGCATGTGATTTTACAACTACATTCATATAGTTGGGATTGGGTATTGGAGGTGGAGTTGCAAAGCTGGAAGTGATGTGAAGAACCACTCCGACAAGGAACGCTACCAAGTGTTTAGAAAACATTGTTGAAT
Source organism: Mimosa bimucronata (assembly GCA_037074515.1). Classification (NCBI taxonomy): domain Eukaryota; kingdom Viridiplantae; phylum Streptophyta; class Magnoliopsida; order Fabales; family Fabaceae; genus Mimosa; species Mimosa bimucronata. The sequence goes on along the minus strand of CM073440.1, from coordinate 34,625,286 downwards.
TCATGTTGTGCAAATAATACAAAGGGCTTGTTGGCAAAAAAAAAATAATAATAATAATAATACAAAGGGCTACAACATATTTATTGTACAACTAACGGTAGGTAATTGGTGTGGACATCTTGTGCATTGATCATATTTTATTATAAAAATTACATTTAAAAAAAAAACATAGAAATGCCTCTTATTTTCTTCAATTTTTTTTTCATTGCCTATGTTTTCTTAATTTGATTATACTATTTACAAGGCATAATCATTGAGGTAGATGTTCTCTCTCTCTATATATATATATATATCTGTATATGATCATTGACGTAGATATTATACATATTTTTGTTTATAATTATGTATCTAACTTTATTTTAGTGAGGGAATGCATTTCTTACCCTTCATGCAAATATAAGTATGTTTCTAGTACAATTAATGATGGGTGATTGGTGTGGACATCTTGCTGTGTCTTCTATTTCTTCGAATACCTATGTTTTCTGAGTTTGGTTGTACTCTTTCATTCTTTCTTTCTTTCTTTTTTTTTTTTTTTTTTTTAACTGAAAGTTGTACTCTTTTCAAGACTTAATCAGTAACGTAGATATTTAATGTGTGTGTGTCTATAATAAAGGGTATATTGGGAAAAATATATTTTATATATATTTATTACTTGTAACTAATTTTAATTAACAGATTTCTTGAACCATACAATTTGATAATCATTTGAATCATATAGAAAATACTGGATGACTATAATGCTATACAGAAAATTATTTTATAGCTCGGAATGCAAATAAGGCAATGGAAACATAGCATATAAGTAAACAAGCAAGACAACGTGATGCTGTAACATATAAGACTGCGTGAACCTCACATGCACCACACAGTCTCTTTGCAAGTCGGAGCACAGTTTTACTACCTCCGAAGAGTCACAAAATACATTAATTCGACGGACGCCATTGTCCCAAGCACGTTATAACACCACAAACACAATCCAAAGGGCATCCTCCAATATGTAAAAGTCTCAAATGAAAAACGTCATCGCTACCAAACCTCCGATCAACCCTAAACTTTCTTAAATTAAGGACTGGAATCCTCAACTATGCCACAATCCTTGGTTGGCTCTCCGCATACCAAGGATCAAAATTAGTCTCCATCTTTGCACGAAGAGATATTGGTCAGCCACCATCCGAGGTCCCTCCAAATATACATAATTGAGATCATCATTTGTAAATGACACCACAAAGTACATTCCTGAGTTTCAAACGTGGCCATTTACATATACTTTTCAACTTTGCTCTCAACCCCCAAAGGGATTATGTTCCTCCCCGGAAGATTGATGATTAGTGGGCTACACCATGGAGTACACCTAACGTTCATACTGCTCCTAAGATATTACTAGAGTGGGAATGAGTTCCCCATCCCCTCTATTCTCAAACTTTCCTGATCAGAGTCTCTACTCTCACCAAATGAACTCTTTAGCCCTTCAATGTATTCATCCTAAGCCTCATCAAAAACATTGCTATCCCTAGCATCAAAAGAACAGGCTTTTGGCATAGCTTCAAAAAGGGTGTCCTTGAATGAGACATTCTTTCTGCCACTTCCATTAGACCTTCAATCCTACATGATCTCTATCATCTAAAGCTGGGGCAATGGGCCGACTCTATCCATCATGGACATGCTTAAAGGGGCTGACATGTTTAGGCTTACTTTGTAAAATCACCCCATTTTCAAAGGCTAGCTTGATTACTCTTGGGCTCAGGCCAGACTCACGAGCCTAAAAAATTTAATAAAAAATAATTTTATTTTTTATTTTTTTAAGGAAATTAAGTTAGAACAACAAAATCATAGATTTTAAATATATTATCAAAGATTTAATTATATTATCATTTTTCTGTAAATAGAATAAATGGTTGTCCAATATATGCATGTATTGACTTGTACTTTTTATAATCTACATAGTACATTTGATATTCTCAAAAAATTAAAAAAATATATTTCTCTGTTTATCTTATATCAATAAAAGATAATTTTAGCAGTATTTTATAGGAAGAAGTTTCTTTGCAAAACTATTAAGAGCCAAATGAAAGATTCTTAAAAATTGAGTAAACTTTTTCAAGAAATCAATGAGAAGACTTAACAAGATAAACAACATAATTTGTAAACATGTTTGAAAAGTACAAGAATTTTTCAAATAAAAAACACATAAATTATATATACTTGAAAAGTGCAAATCACAACTTCAATATATAAAAATGTTGGAAAATAAGTTAAAAGGTACAAAAAAATTTGCCTGAAAAACAAATTGGCATGCTTAAACATGCCTATTTAAGCCCACAGCCCTATAGTACGAATCCTTTTATGTTCAACTCCTTTTTGAGGCAATATTTCATAGTCCTCGTCCTCCACTTAAAAAGGCTTACACTACTGCAGATATAGGCTATTACAACGCAACAATCCCCGCACTTTATAAATGAAAGTGCCAGTATATCCTATACCCGGTGCTTTTTTAACAATTTTAAGAGCCGGGATAGCTATTCCAATTTTACTTTTTAAATTTATTTCCAGTTTCTTTTTTTTTATTTACTTTTGGGCCCATTTTTATAATATATTTTACACCTATCCCAGCACTTACTATAGCTCTTTTACTTTTTAAATTTAGTTCAGGTTCCTTTTTTTTTTTTTTTTTGGCCTATCCCAGCACTTGTTATGTATAAAGCGCCAGGATAGCCTTTACCTCCCAATTTTTTACCCATTTCCCTCACTCCCCCCTTCTATTTCGTCTTCATTCCCTCCCAAACCCTCATTCATTCTCCACCGAAACTTCCCTCTCTCTACTCGTCCCTATTTCTCCTTCTCCTTCTTCAGCTCAAGGTTTTGCCGCTGAGCGTGATTCAATTCTTGCTCTGCTCTTTCGCACTTTCATTTGTGGAAGATTTACATGTTACTTCTCACATTTCAGATCGTGGCTAGAGCTGGAGATAAAGCGACCCCTGTACCTCATAATCACGAACTTCAGGTATGTTATTTATGAACTCTTTTCGTTGGATTCTTCTTCTTCTTTTCTATTCCACCTACTGTACCAACCTCTTAATTTCCTAAATTACTTTTTTATGGTTATAAGATTGGAAATTGGACTACGGAAACTGAAACTATATCTATCCCTCCCCCTTAAAAAAATTCGCCTGTTTTTTAAAACATACTCGATTATTGCTGCATATAAATTGGGAACATTCTGGTCTTCCTCTCCTACATTCCGTCCGGCCACCAATTTTCATGGTAGTGAATTCGTAGTGGAATTTTTCTGTTCTTGCTGGTGCTGGTTGACTGCTTCTGTTAAAATAATTTGTTGTTTGTTGTTACATTTCAGAAAGTTGGATTGAACTAAGCTGGTAAATATGTTTGTATGATAGTAGTTTCAATTATTACTTCGTTTAGCATAAGAATTGAGAGTTTTAGTGGTAAATTTGCATAGGTAATACTGTTAAATGTCAATTTTATCCAGTTTTTCTGTTGGACTATGAAGTTATACCTCCCCATTGTTGTATTGGTTGCCTCGTATTCTACTTTGTAAAAATATGCATATCTATTAGTTCTCTTACTTTACATCCTTACCACGTTACTATTGTAGTTGAATTTATTTGAGAGTTGGAATTCAGAAATTTTTATGCATATGCCATAAACTTTTAAAGGATTGAATTTATGCAATGACTTGGAATAAAAGAATTATAAGGTCCATTTTTGTGTGTGCATTGTCACTCACTGAATTATGATTATGACACTTTAAGAATCGGATCAATTAACATTGTATAATCTAAAACTCAATTTCTTAATTATTTGTTGACTTTGTAATGATTTTTTTTACTGCAAGTTAGATTTAGTCATTGAGTTGCTGGAACAAGAATGGTTTCTAAATGTATATTGCATGACTACTTGTTTTTATTCTTGTATATATTTGAATTTTGTTTGGACATAAGAATCTCGTAGTGTGGCCATAACTTGGCTAAAGATGATGTTGTGTTTCTTCAATTAAGTCTGAGTACTAGTTAGTTATACCTTTGAAGTTAAGGAAAAGAGTGTTCTTGCTACTATAAGAACATCAATCATCATTTTTGAGAGTGTGTGGCTGTACTTATGCGTGATGTTTGCAACATGAAAAAAAAAATCCAAACAAAACAAGAGACGAACACTACTACAGAAATACCCTATAGCAGCACTTATTTTGGCCCTATAGCAGCGCTTATAAGCGCTGCAATAGCTAGTGCCGCTATAGGCTATTAGGCCTATAGCAGCACTTGTTAAGCGCTGCAATAGGTGACCTATTGCAGCGCTTAAGCGCTGCTATAGGTACCTAAAATTTACCTATTGCAGCGTTTAAGCGATGCAATATGTCACCTATTGCAGCGCTTAAGCGCTGCTATAGGTGAATCTATAGCAGCGCTTAATGAAGTAAGCGCTGGTATTGATTTTTTTTTAAATATTCCATTTTAGTTTATATACCCCACCTGCATCAATGCTAAAATACCAGCAATTCTATACAGTTCCAGGCAACGAAAATACACCAATAACTCATCCAGAGAGCAATGTACAAATGAACCAACCATTCTAATTGGGAAACAGCACGCTACTAGCTATATATACTATTATATGTCTACATTTGTACTTGGTGTAAAAGAGGTAGAACATAAGTGCACCATTCCTCAATTAGCGCATTCATTTTTTCCCTCGACAATGAGGGGCAATGTGCGTCTGGGTAATACTGCACAGAGAGATAAATTTGAATGGCAATCAAATCTACTTGAAATCTAATAACATGTTCAAATACAATTAGAGTTGGCAAAATATAACACTTACTGTCAATGGAATGTTACATCGATCATGTGTAACGACATCCCTCATAAATTGCATCACATAGTATCCACAGTCGTTGTTATTGGGTTGGAAGGGGCACTGTAACAAAAAATACCAGATATCAAATGAGAAACATTTACTTTATGTTTGAGTAGATTGTTTAAAAAATTGAATAACTTATAGAACCTGGACTGTGAGCCACTTATAAGCATCTTTCTGGTCAAGGGCTTTGGAATAACTCAAGTTAACGGAACACCGAAAACTGGTCAATGCGCTGGAAACGAAAAAAAGTAAATTAATTTTATTAGTTAGGGTCATAAAATGACAAAGGATGCAACGGATTCAAAGAATGCTGACATTCACGTACCTATTGATGAGGCGCATCAAAGCTGGGCGACTTTCTGGTTCAGCACCATACACAGGATCTAAATAGTAAATCAAGGGATTCGCTTGTGCTTGTGGATAGATGACAAGCAAAAGCCAGTGCTGCCTAAAATTTTTTAGAACGTTATATCAGTACATATAAATGATGCTTAGAGCTAAGAATACGATGAAACCTATAATGCATATCGACTTACCCTGTATTAATTGGAGCTAAGAATAAAGTCATGCCTGTTGCCTTTAAGGAAAAGCGCTTTTTAAGCTTCGCGGACTGCTCGTCATAGTTCTCGCCCGCAATATGTGCTATGTCATAGGGGCTTATGAATTCGAACGAGACATAATCCCCGGCAATCATGACATGTTCATGCAGATACCTTCAAAGAAACCATACAAGCTCCCAATTAGTGTAAAACTTATGACATTAAACGAAACCCCAATGGAAACACATTTATACCTGATCCATAAATTGATAGCAGTACCACCGAGCCATGCTTGATCAAGCACGTCCATGATCTGATCCTTAAAAACAAGCTCAACCATATTTGACACCCCAAATATACGCTTGTCGAGTGGAATATTGGCAGTAAATTCGGGAGATAGGGTGGCTACAAATGCTCGCAATCGAGCACGATTTGGCGTCTCGGCGCTTGTACGTTCAATAACGGGAGGCGCTTGTACTTTCTTCTTGCCCTTGGCTTTTGTTGCCTACAAACCATGTAAATAGAAAGTCTGAATTTTAGTCCAGTGAAAAATAATGCTAGTTGAATTGATTAGTAAATAATCACCTGTGATGATGGATCAGTATGTGAACTCTTTTTCTTCATCACTTGACCACCGGTACCTTGGACATTAGGCCTTTGTGCTTTCTTTCCGGTAGAGCGTGTACCCTAAAAAAAAAATTAAATAAAAGAGCATTCTTCCAACACAATGAATGTAAATGCTATTAGTCAATAAGCACCTGTGGTGTTGGCTCAATCAAACCAACGGGCCAAGCAACGAAAGCACCGATAGCATCTTAGACCCTAGTCATCTCATCAGTAGGGAACGGTATTGGTGCCGCGTTGTTGTAGGAGTCTTCAATCATTACTCGCAGTGCATTTTTAGGCAACGGCGAGTTGTGCAGGGTCGTGTTGGAAGTGTTGTAGACCTTTCCTCTGGCAACTACTTCACTGAAAGAGTAATCGATATACAGCCTGCAGTCTGACTCACCCTACGAAAGAGTTGACAACATTAGCTCACAACGCATAATATAACAATGTCGCTGCAAGTTTGTAAGTAGAGAATGTATGAACTACCTGAGGAATTTGGGCCCGCAGCATCGTACAACTCTCCCTTATGCTTGGACTGTCGACGGGAGGAATGTTACCTTGTTGCACGAAGTTCGATGTTTGTGATGCAACATTATATCGCTGGTAAAATTCGAACATCTGCTCGTACTTCCGATGCAGTTCCTCATTCTGTCGTTGCATCTCCTCGTCCCGTCGTTGCATCTCCTCCCTCAGAGTTTGAACTTCTTCTTGTAACGCTCTTACTTCGCCTTTTGTTGCCCTATGTTGGCAGCCAAAGTAAGAAGAGGACGTGATCCCTAGACCTGTGCCCCGAACACGGCCCAAATACTCAGGACGATCGAGCGCTCTGCTCAGGAAATCATCGGGGCCAAATTTGTTGACCTCGTCAGGGTATTCTTGTGACAACATATCCTATAACAAGAAGAAATGGTTGTTAGATATTAACTAAGCAAAGTCACCAGTTAAAAAGATATTACAAAGTCCAAGAGAATGACTTACACATCGTTCACGGACTCTTCTGACCTCGTCGTGAATGATGGTACCGTCTTTTTGAGAGTGTCCCCGAAACCAGAGGCCATGCCGTGGTGGCTTCCCTTCTAGGCCCTGTTCCTTAATCTGTCAAGCAAGCCAGGTGAACACATAATTAATCACGTAAACATGTATTCATAATTTTGTATTTAGAAGCGTTACGTTACTAACATACCATATCTTGCTCTAATTCAGGAAAGCTCTTTCGTTCGCCCATATACGGATATTCGCAGCTTTTAGCCGCCTGTCTATTCCTTTGACTTACTTCCTCAAACTCCGGTGTCAAACATGATTGCTCAAATTCATTCCAATGTTCCTGGGTAATTGACCCTGCGAATGCCTCTGGGGGTGTTGGAACGATCTCCCCATCTGCATCTCTCAGGAAGTACTTCGTCAAATTTGTGCGGAAACTGCGATGCATTCTTGAAGCTTTCAGCATGACATACTCCCTATGAGAATCATCAATATGAAACATGGACTGTAACAATAGAAATCATATTAGATTTGTTAGTTACAATGTTTTCATAATAAAACTAAATTGTAAAAAGGCACCTAACCTGAATCTCTGACCAAACCGCGTTCTTGCAGCTCCCTGCGGTCTCCAATCTGTGATAGTAATAGGCACTTTCTGTCGAACAGTGCACCCAATAAAACCAGAGAGCTCTTTCGCAGTCTCCCCGATTGGTTGGTTATTTTCGTTCCATTTAAGTCTGGTCTTTTTGCCCTGAGATCTGCGCTTGAGTAGTTTACGCATAAGGGTGATGCCACGGGTAGCATCCGCCTCGACAGCCTCTCTACCCGCATCGATATCTGGCTCCACAATCGGTTGTTCTTCTTCCTCGTCGTTCATGGGGGGATCCATTTTCCTGCAAATTAAAATAATGAAACAAGACATGATTTTAGTGCAAAATAATTAAATGAAGTTGTTCACAATGTAAAACAGAAATACATACAAACTTAAATCAATATGAGGCCTTTCGTCTCTTTTTCCTTTGTGTTATATTATCTAAAATTGTTTGCTTCCTCTTTTTTGTTGGATTTAGGGTTGTGTTGAGCCAAATGCCTTCTTCATGATCACTCCTTACATAAACAGGCTTATCTTCATCGTCATATCCGTCTTCATCAATCTCTTCTGCCAGTAACGTTTCAAATGAAGGATCATCTTCTATCATATTCATATCATCATCACTACTGTCATCATCAACTTGTTCGGCATAATTTTTGTTCGACTGCATGACAACTGACCAATTCTTCTTAGAAGGATCGGCAATGTAAAACACTTGTGATGCTTGGGACGGTAGAATGTAAGGATCATCCTTATATGCAACTTTAGAAAGGTTGACCGATGTAAACCCAAATTCATCTAACCGCAGTCCACTATGGTTGTTAACCCACTGACATCGGAACACAGGAACCCTGAACATGGTGTAATCTAACTCCCAAATGCAATCAATCACACCAAAAGTATGCCATCTTCGCATATATAGGATTTGTATCTCTCGCACTGGATATATGTAATGCCTCGGCAACAAGTGTGACTCCACTATTCTGCATTGTGCTTTTTTCATCCTGGTCTTTTGTATAGAATGTGTAACCGTTGATTGCATAGGCGGTGTAGGAAAATGCGTGCAAACCCGGTCCTTTCGACAGCCAAAACAATCTTTCAGAAACTGATCCAGCATTAAGATCAAACTGCTGACAAATGCGAGCATTGAACCATCTAATGAATGTTTTGTTGTGCTCCCTTGTAATCAAACTCATTTCTATCACCGTGTATTTCCCGCAGGAGTTTTTTGTGTTCTTCAACGAATGGTTCAACCTCAGGAGTGTTGTGAAGAATATACAAGTGAGCAAGCTCCTTTTCAGCATTCGAAATGCGTATTAAGTTGAACCCACTTATTCCTTTCCCCAATAATCACCCATCGTGACGAGACTTCGGCAAACCAACATGTGCGACACTTGATAAATAATCGGCACACAAATCACTCGCTTCTTTAACGATGTATCGTTCAGCAATACACCCCTCTGGTCGATATCTGTTTTTGACATACCCCTTTAAAACTTTCCTGAACCGCTCAATCGGGTACATCCATCTCAAATAGACTGGGCCGCACAGTTGAACCTCTTTGACCAAGTGTACAGTAAGGTGAACCATGATGTCAAAGAAGGATGGGGGAAATACATTTCAAGTTCGCACAGGATACGAATGATCTGCCTCTGCAAATCCTGCAACCTTCCTATATCAACCACTTTACTACAAATGAGCCTGAAGAAAATACACAGTCTAGTGATCGTCCTACGCAGTTTCTTGGGTAAAATGTTGCGTATGCCGACTGGTAAGAAATTTTGCATCAGGACGTGACAATCATGTGATTTCAGGTTCTTCAACTTCAACTCTTTCACGGATACAAGGTTCTTTACATTTGAGGAGTAGCCTTCTGGAACTTTGATCCCATTTAGGAACTCACAGAATGATCTTTTCTCTTTCTTCGAAAGGGTGTATGCTGCTGGAGGTAAATAAGTGCGGTATCCTCTCTCGACAGGTGCCAACTCTTGTCTTATTCCCAACTTGAGCAGATCTAACCTTGAATTGACACCATCCTTAGTTTTTCCTTGCATATTTAGCAACATGCCAATTAGGTTATCACAGATGTTCTTTTCAATGTGCATCACATCCAGAAAGTGCCTAACGTATAAGGACTTCCAATATGGGAGTTCGAAGAATATGGACCTCTTCTTCCAGCCACTTGTCAACACATTTTTAGCAAAAGGCTTGCCAAAATCATTCTCCAACGCGTTCACCTTTTCAAAAACTTCATCCCCGGTCAATATCCTTGGTGGCCTACCTTCTTCTAAGCTCCCGTTAAATGCCTTCTTCCACCTCCGCCAATGATGTTTTAACGGCAAGAACCTTCGATGTCCCATGTAAACATTTTTCCTACAATGCTCCAGCCGCATCGAATGGGTATCATCTTCACATATAGGGCACGCACCATATCCTTTGATGCTGTATTCGGACAAATTACTATACGCTGGGAAATCATTTATCGTGCCAAACAACATGGCCCTCAATTTGAAACTTTCTTCCTTACATCCATCAAAAACCGTCTCACCCGAATCCCACATATGCTTCAGGTCTTTAATCAAAGGATCCAAGTACACGTCTATATCGTTGCCGGGCTGTCTAGGCCCGGAAATAAGCATGGAAAGCATCATAAACTTGCGCTTCATGATCAAATTTGGGGGGAGGTTGTATATCATCAGAATCACCGGCCATGTACTGTGAGTACTACTCTGAACTCCATGCGGATTGATTCCATCGGTTGCCAATGCAAGCCGTAGGTTTCTCGGTTCTTCACCGAAATCAGGGTACTCGTAATCAATTTTTTTCCATTGGGGGGCGTCTGCGGGGTGCCTAAGCTTGATGTCTTTAATCCTCTCATCAGCGTGCCATGTCAAAAGTCTTGCAACATCCGCATTACTGTACATGCGCCTAAATCTTGGAATGATCGGAAAGTACCACAACACTTTAGAAGGACTCTTACCTTTCTTTCCATACCGAGACGTGCTGCATTTAGGACACTTCTCCAACGACAAATACTGGTTCCGGAATAAAATACAGTCATTGGGGCATGCATGTATTTTCTCATATTTCATACCGGTCGACCGGAGAATTTGCTTCGCCTCGTACGTTTTCGAGGGGAGTACATTCGCTTCTGGGAGTATATCTCGCAGAGCGGACAGCAGCGCGGTGAAACTTGCATCACTCCAACCGTATCGTGCCTTCAGGTTATACAATTTAAGCACCACACTCAATCTTGTGTATTTGTTGCATCCCACATACAAAGGCGTCTCTGCATCGCTCTTCAGTGTCTCAAACATTTTAGGATTCTCCTCACCCACCACGTTCAACATTTCTTCAAGATCATCGCTCTCATCACACATGTCTCTATCAAGCACATTCGAAGCACTACTAAGATCAGGTACCCGGTCTCCGCATTCATCTTCATAGGTCTCACCGTGCTTTGTCTATCATGTATAAGACTGATCGATTCCATGAGAAATTAAATGACTTAACAAGTCAAGAGGACGAACACGCTTCCCAAACAAACACGACAAACAGAGGCATACAATTCTGTTACCATTCTCTGCATGCTCTGCAGCAAATTCAATGAACTCTTTTGCTCCATCTATATATTCCCTTGAACGCCGATAACAAGACATCCATTTCCGATCCAACATGGTAACCTACTAAAGGAAAGTGGCGGTAAGATGTACATAATGAATTACACATTAGGTAGCCACCCTAAGATGTTACCTTATTTTCTTAACAAAAAATCGGCAGCATAACAGCTATAAAATTAACGTTCCCAAGCTCAAGGCCCTCTATTTTTAACATAGAAATGGATAGCCCACAAAATACCAATCATCAACTCAATAATTTTCCAGTCTTTACCAACAGATCTCACAGAGCTTATATACATATAAAGCATTAATGGGCACAAATATACAATTACTACCACATCAAAATTAGACATGCGACTCTAATGAAACCACAATTAGATTACTCATAATTCAATGGAGAAAGGAAAATTAAGAACATACCTTATATGTGGCAAAGTTGATTAATATAAGCTCTCAAACTGTTCAAAAGTATCTCACTTTTAGTCCCCCTTTTTGCCAACAAACTATGAGGCAATGTAGGCTCCTATAAAAAAATCAAGTAATTAATCCCCTAACTTCTTTGAGGAAATGACATTAATCAAAGAAACTGAGAATAGAAATAGAGATAGGAGACTCACCTAAACTAGAATCCGGTCTTGCATGGACAATCAGAGCTCTCCTCCGTCGCCGGCCGATGCTTTAGCTCTAGGAAGAACAAGAACAAGAATTAGTACACAGTAAACATGGAACAAAAGACGAAGCACTTACCTATAAATATGTAAAAATGGTTGCAGGAGAAAGTAAAATTTGTCAAGAGAAAGTAACATTGTCACTAGTCTTTGCGTGGCAAATGAAACAAGGAACGGACATGGTACTAACAAATAACAAAACAAATTTGTAAATGGCATTATATATGAACTATAAAGTTGCAATCAAACAGAATCTCGGCCAGGTGGTAAAATTATGAGGTGAAAGACTTCCACTGATGTTAAAGCCGAACTATATATTGATTATATTTTGTCTTTGTAATACCTATTCAGACCACATGGTTTAAAAGGTTAAAAGTGCAAGGATCCCTACATAGTTTATTATCCTCAAATACTATGAACAACTGTATACCATGTATCCCTTCGACTTCACCCATCCCAGTCTCATACAATGTCCTCAAAGTTCCACAAATATATATAACACCAAGCACTCGATTTGTTCACAAAGGGTAAACAGTATCAAATAGCAAAAGCAGGAAATGTTATGAAGTAAAAAGAAATTACCAGATATGCTGAGTTCATCAGGAAGGCCACGGGCAAAATTAGAGACGGTGATGAGATCAAAGCACTAACTTGTTGTTTATCAGTCGATGAGAAAGCCAGCTCAATGCTTATATAAAAGAAACTTAAAAGGATATTTATTACATAAGCTCAGCACGTAGATAAATCGCTTAAGAAGACCCTCAATTAAATGAAATGCATATTTTAGAAGTTGAAACAGTTGTCGGTGGCAAACAATATGTTACACTCTCATGGCCAAAAATCTAAAGCAAGATTCCCATAAAAGTAGTTTTTGACTTGTAAATGAAAAAAATTAATAATAATAAAGGTTTAACAAACCCATCTGGATAAACAGTGCCCCGGACTGGAAAGACAGAGGAAGAATCAGCTGCTGCAACTCTAGAAGCAATTACTTTATTGATATTGGGAGTTCCTTGGGAGACTAAGTTCTGTCTCTGTACGTCAACAATTTTATCCAATTTAAGCTTAACATCCTGTTGACCAAGGATACCGAATTCGGGGAAACAACGGGAAGAAGAACGAACATGACTCACATGCCCTCTCTACAAAATAGCTGTCTTGGAAACAGCTCCCATGCCCTCTCTACAACAGCTCCCATGACTCACAGATCTGTTCACCTTCATCAGATTTTAGTCTCCCCCTCAGTATCGTGGCTTCTGGATCGATCAAAGCTCTGGCTTCAGCTCTGGGCGAAACAGGACTGAACAAGGGAGGGAAAAAATGCCAAAATCCAACTGAAGTGCTTGATGCTCTGGCTTCAGCTCAGGGCGAAAAGAAAAACAAGAATCCAACTGCTTTGGCTTCAGATCTGAGCGAAAAGAAATAAAGCAGATTCGAAGAACAAGAAGCTCAAACTTCAGCTTTGGGTTCTGAGCAATGGGAATAAATATTTGGCTTCTCAGCTTTGAGGGAATAAGGAGGGAAAAACAAAATAATATTTGGGGAATGTGGCGCCAAGAGAGATCAGCTATGAGGTTGAAAATAAAAATACAGAGACCTATAGCAGCGCTTAAGCACTGGTATAGACCCCTGGGGTTTATTTTTTATTTAACAAATATTTAAAACAATTAGCCAATTTTTTTAAAATTGTTTTAATTAATTTTGTCAATAAAAAATAAACCCCAGGGGCCTAATGGGGTTTATTTTTTATTTAACAAATATTTAAAACAATTAGCCAATTTTTATAAAATTGTTTTAATTATTTATGTCAATAAAAAATAAACCCATGGGCCTATACCAGCGCTTAAGCGCTGGTATATGCCCCTGGGGTTTATTTTTTATTTAACAAAAATTTAAAATAATTAGCCAATTTTTTTAAAATTGTTTTAATTAATTTTGTCAATAAAAAATAAACCCCAGGGGCTTAATGGGGTTTATTTTTTATTTCACAAAAATTTAAAACAATTAGCCAATTTTTATAAAAAATTTTTAATTATTTTTGTCAATAAAAAATAACCCCAGGGGCCTATACCAGCGCTTAAGCACTGGTATATGCCCCTGGGGTTTATTTTTTATTTAACAAATATTTAAAACAATTAGCCAATTTTATTAAAATTGTTTTAATTAATTTTGTCAATAAAAAATAAACCCCAAGGGCCTAATGGGGTTTATTTTTTATTTAACAAATATTTAAAATAATTTGCCAATTTTTATAAAATTGTTTTAATTATTTTTGCCAATAACAAAAAACCCCAGGGGCTTATACCAGCGCTTAAGCGCTGGTATATGCCCCTGGGCTTTCTTTTTTATTTAACAAATATTTAAAACAATTATCCAATTTTATTAAAATTTTTTTAATTAATTTTTTCAATAAAAAATAAACCCCAGGGCCCTGGGGGTTTATTTTTTATTTAACAAATATTTAAAACAATTAGCCAATTTTTTTAAAATTTTTTTAATTATTTTTGTCAATAAAAAATAAACCCCAAGGGCCTAATGGGGTTTATATTTTATTTAACAAATATTTAAAAAATTAGCCAATTTTTTTAAAATTGTTTTAATTATTTTTATCAATAAAAAATAAACCCCAGGGGCCTATACCAGTGCTTAAGCGCTGGTACAGACCCCTGGGATTTAATTTTTATTTAAAAAAATTGTTAAACAATTTTTTAATTATTTTTAAATTGTTTTAAATATTTTTTAATGCAAAAAATAAATCTCAAGGGCCTATACCATCGCTTAAGCGCTGGTATAGGCCCCTGGGGTTTATTTCTTGTTGAAAAAAATATGTAAAAAAATTTTCCAATTTTTTTAAATTGTTTTAAATATGTTTTAATATAAAAAATAAACCCCAGCACTGGTATAGGCCCCTGGGTTTTAATTTTTATTTAAAAAAAATTGTAAACAATTTGCCAATTTTTTTTAAATTGTTTTACATATTTTTTAAATTCCAGGGGGTGTATAACATCGCTTAAGCGCTGCTATATGCTTATACCTATACCAGCACTTTTATTTACAAGCGCTGGTATATGTCATATTATACCTATCCCATCACTTACATTTTATAAGCGCTGCTATTGTTGCGCTGCAATAGGGTATTTCTGTAGTAGTGGAAGTCTTAACAAAGATGTGTGGTTCTTGACACGTTTTAATATAAAGCATCTATTTGAGAGCTTGAATTTTATTTGGTTTGAAAAAAAATGTTAATTGTACCAGTTTTCCTATGTTAGTTTTGCATTAAGACTTCTACACTATATTAATATGAAAAAACAAATTATTAAAATCAATTTGGGCTTAAAATTTATATTCCTCAGATTTATATATTGGATTGTGACACATTTATAAACTGTGTTGGTTGTTATATAAAATGTTTTGGTTGAAATGATCCTTGTCCCTTTTGATGTTTTTGACCATTTACAAATGGATATCTTTATCTTGTTGTGGAATTTCGGCAAGTGCAACTTAGAGGTGACTTAGTTGAAATTCTCAAAAAGACTCTCTCTGTTTTATAAGCAAATACACACACAGAGACATAATTACATATGTGAATTGGAAATGATTTACACATGTCTAGGGTTGTCATATTGCCTGTAATGGTATGATTAATATTATAGTAATCAATATAATTATTCATTATGATTTAAAGGCTTAAGGAATACGAGTTTTCTCGTATCCCATTTGTAACACCCCAAAATTTGGATTAGAGATATTAGGGATTTTTAAAGGTTTTGGGGTGTCATTTAGAAATTAAAAAGTCTTATAAATAAATTTATTAGGTAAAGATGTATTTCTAATAATTTTAAGATTTATTTTCCTTATTAATTGAGGAAAAATAATTAGATGATACATTTTAATTTGGAAATTTGAGGAAAAACTATTTTGAGGCCCAAATAAATTTATGGGTAAGAAAATATCTAATATGATATGAGAATTAATTTTAAGAAATTAATTCTTCAGAGAAGGACCAAACTGAAAATAATAGAATGATTAAGGATAGGGACTAAATTGGAAAGAACAGAAGTTAAAAGGGGTGAAACATAATTTTTCCTCTCACCCTTATAAAAACCAAACTACTTCCTTCCTTCCTCATTTCCCGTCTCTCTCTTCCCTCTCCCTGACTTCCATCTTCCCTCACGTTCTCCGTCGTCTCTCTTCACCCACAGCGACGGTGTCAACGTTTCTCGGCGACGGAGGACTACGATGGCTCATGTAAGAGTGATTTCGACCTCAGGTGACTCTCTGCTTCTTGTTCTTACCCTCTGTTTCTTCGATTAGAGCGATTTTCAAGTGAGGATGATTTGGGGTTGGGGATTTTAAGAGTCCTAAATTAGTAGAATCAAAGCTTAGACTCCGATTAACCACTCTTGTGGATCAATCTGAGTAATGGTGGAGTGTTTGGTTGATTTGCTTCAGAAATCCCAAATCGGTGTTCATCCGAGCTCGTTCTTGACGATTTTTGGGCGAGATTCGTATGAAACTTAAATTAACTGTGATTATAAGTAAGTTTAAGATTATAGAGGGTTTTGCATGTTAAACTTTTGGAAGAAATTGAAAGTTCAAACTCTTCGTTCCTCCTCTGTTTCCTCCGTTCTTTCTGTTTCGGCCAGGGAGTTTAAATGGTCTATGATAAAAATATGATAGACCATATATTTGTTGATGCAGTGGAGTTTAGGATTTTCTAAAATTTTGGTGCTTGCTCTGCTTGGTCTGATTCTCTACCCTGTTTTGGTCCGTGTTCGGTAATGGGGGAGAGAAGTTATTGGTGATTTTAAAAGCTAGTGTTTAGTTATTGTTTTCCCCTAAAGAAATTTGAGCGTGTATGAAGCTATTGGCCAGGTTCCTAATTTCTTTGTTTATGTTTCTGTCCTGCTTGGTGGCTGCAATTGATGATTTAGGACTATGATGATGTTTTGGAATATACTAGAGTCAGTTTTTGCTGCTGCATGTCCGTTTTGAGGTATTTATAGGGAATTTTGAAGTTAACCCGTATGCTCTGCTTTCTGTGATGGTTATCCTTGAGGAGTTGTTTTCATTTGGAGGAATTTGAGTGTAAGGAAGTTTATTTATTGAGTGTTTAAAGTATGTTCAATGAAGTTTTAGGAGTTTAAGCTCACTGTTTCGGAAAGTTAATTATAATTCTGAATTATTGAGTTGAAATTGGAAGGCAAAGTAGATATAACTTGATGTCAAGGTCATTGAGATTAAAGGAGAATCTTTAAACTTTGAAAGAACCACTATGGGAAAGAGTTAAAGGAATATACTTGTTTTTATTTTAGAAATGATAAATGAGCAGTTAACATCTTAACCATATTATGATTACAACTTAATTACTAATGGAGTTGGTTTGAGAAACTGATTTCTTTTACAACTTGCCATGTGATATTTCAAAGGTATATAAAATGAAGGTTAAATGATTGAAGTGAATCTGAAATTTCTTTATGGTAACCAAGTCAAGGGATGTGGAGTAATTGTTTGAGGTCTTCAATGTGTAACTCTCTCTTGGTATAGGAATATGATCATTATTGGTTCTGAAGCAAATGGTTGAAGCTTAGAAACCAATTTTGAAATTGTTTTCTTAGGATTTTAAATTATTGAACAAGTGTACAAAGATTTTCAAGTATGATTAAAGATTCTAGAATATTGAGTTAAGCATTAATTGAATGTTGGAGACTATTTTTACTGATCTAGTAAGGAGCTAATCAGAAGTTATATAGGAGTCGAGATTTATTAGAAAGATAAAATGATAATTGGTTTTAATTGAATGTTTTATGTGAGTAACGTGAATCAGCTTTGGGGAAATGGGAGTGTTAATGAAATTGTGTTGTTGTATTTTCTGGATGGCATTTGATGCTGTCCACATATATGTATGCATGAACCAAAATTCCTCTTCTCTGTTTCTGTGCTCACATATTAGCTATGTAATAACTTGAGTTTAGGGATTAAATTTTTAAATGCAATAAAAATAGTTAAATTAAATTCTAGAATGTGAATTTTGTTGGGTTGCAAATAAAAAGAAAAATGGTGGTTGAAGTTGGATCTTATTAAGATAAGTAAATGTTGTTGTTGGTGTAGGTTGGAAACTAAATAAGATACAAATTCAATTAGGAATGAGTTGCTGTATAAACTTATTGGAGGTATTGTATAAGATAGTTTTGCTTTGAATACAACTAGGAAATTCATAATTGTTGAAATATGATTTGAAATTAACTTTGAAACTGGCTTAAGGATTAATGTTAGCATGATAATGTTTAGATGATTGAATTTTAAGAATTTAACTTGATTCAAGATACTGATTATTTCCACTAATTGATTAGTGGTTATTGCATATGATTAGAATAAGGTTAGAAATGATAGAACGAGTCAAAGTATTAGAGATGTAGTCAATCTGGGTTGCCATGGTGAAATTTATGTTGCTGATTTAAGGATTTTTATATGCACACAAGCTTCCCAAAGTTTTCCAAAGATTTATGAGACGTAAACCTGGATTATTGTATGATTTAATTAATAGTGGCTAAACGAAGGGTTTTTGTAGAAATTATTAGTCAAACATTTAGAATAAGAAATACTAATTGGAGTAAAGTAATTAAAAGTGATCTTTTTAATCTTGAATAGTCAAAATAGTTATAGTAAATAATAATGATTCATAGATATAAATAGTGGGGTAGTCACAAGCATATTAGGACCCGAGAGAGACGCATAGTATAAATACAGAAGTATATATATTAACTTACTCTTATTATAATATGATGTGTAGATAGGCTTTGATATTGGTATGAGTTCACCAAGACAGTGGAAAGTAAAGGATCTAGTTCAGGAAATAGCTCTGGTATCCAGGTAGGAGTTTAATTCATTATATAAAGTTTTATATATATAATTTTGTAAAATATGTTGCAAGAAATGAGCATTATTCTGGTGGTGATATTATGATATTTGTGGAGTACTCCAAGGCCTAGGTAGGTCGCTCCCCCTTTGCCAATTAAATTCCTATAACCGTGAGGGTTATTGAGTAGCTGTGAGGGCTACAATTAACTCCTATAACCGTGAGGGTTATTGAGTAGCTGTGAGGGCTACAATTAAATCCTATAACCGTGAGGGTTATTGAGTAGCTGTGAGGGCTAAAATTACATTCCTATAACCGTGAGGGTTATCGAGTAGCCGTGAGGGCTATAATTCCTATAACCGTGAGGGTTATTGAGTAGCCGTGAGGGCTATAATTGGAAAATCCTGCAGGTATTGGTTTAAAAGGGATATATGCTTTCATTATATGCACAGATTTATGAAATTGATGTATATGTATATATATAAGTGCACACATGATATGGAATAAACTGCTATTGAGATTTCCAATCTCACTGTTTTCCAAAACGTTTTCAGTATAGTAGAATGGGAGTAGCTAGCTTGGAAAGAAGTAAGGTAGTATGAAGGGGCAGGAATGCCTGCTTTGTCTTGTACCCTGTAGGTAGTTACTTTAAGAACCTACTTACCTGTGTATGTTGTATGTTTAAATAATTAAGACAAGCTTGAAGCTTGTCTAGTAGTTAATGTATATGTATATATGTCCTTAACGAATTATAGAGCTACATACACATGTAAGAGGGTTATCAATCTAGATAACCCGCCAATATATTATTACAGTAAGAGAAGTGTAAATAGATAAATAGAACATAATCTAAAAAATATGTAAATAACATGTAAGGGGTTTGGCTCCCCAAGCGTTATAATTAGAGTTATTTTAATTGTTTTAATAACCACTCTATTTTATTGAAAGTTTAAAGATAATCCAATTTATCAAAAAATTTCATTTGAAAGAAAGGAAATTTGATTTAATACTTTGGAAAGAAAAAGTTTTAAATTTTTCGTATTTTTGGGCTTCCGGAATTAAAAAGTGGTTATAAATCAATTAAAATGCTATAATATAGTAGTAAAAATTTAGGTGTTACACCATTCTAGTCACCCTTAAATTTTTGGGGTATGACATTATTTGTGCATTTTTAATTTTTTGTTGAATATTTTGAGCTTAGATCTAAACTATTGTTTTATATAATATTTTTTATAGGAGCCTACAATTGCCTAATAGTTTGTTGGCAGAAACGGGGGACCAAAAGTGAGATACTTTTGTGCAATTTGAGATCTTTTATTAATTGACTTTGCCACATAGAAGGTATGCTTTTCAATTTCCTTCCTCCATTGAATTATGAATAATATTATTGTTGTTTCATTAAACTCTTATGACTAAGTTTGATGTGGTAGTAATTGTGTAATATTTGAAAATATCCATGAATGGTAGATATTGTGTTTTTGTGCCCATTAATGCTATATGTATATATTCTCTGTGAATTCTGTTGTTGAAGACTGGAAAATTAATGAGTTAATGATTGGTGTTTTGTGGGTTATCCATTTCTAAGTTAAAGATATAGGGCCTTGAGCCTGGGAACATTCATTTTGTAGCTGTTATGCTACTGAATTTTTGTTAAAAGAAAATAAGGAAACATCGTAAGGTGGCTACCTAATGAGTGAGTTTATTAAATCGATCTTACCGCCACTTTCCTTTAGTTACCATGTTGGATCGGAAATGGATGTCTTGTGATCGGCGTTCAAAGGAATATATAGATGGAGCAAAAGAATTTATTGAATTTGCCGCTGAGCATACAGAGAATGCTAACAGAATTGTATGCCCTTGTATGTCGTGTTTGAATGGAAAGCGTCTCCGTCCTCTTGACTTGTTGGGCCATTTAGTTTGTCATGGAATCGATCTGTCTTATACACGTTGGACAAAGCATGGTGAGACGTATGAGTATTCTGGCTGAGACCGGGTACCTGATGTTAGTAGCACTTCAAATGTGGTTGACACAGACATGTGTGATGAGAGCAATGATCTTGAATAAATGTTGAATGTAGTGGGTGAGAAGGATCCTGAAATATTTCAGAGACTGAAGAGTGATGCAGAGACGCCTTTGTATGTGGGATGCAACAAATACACCAGATTACGTGCGGTGCTTAAATTGTATAACTTGAAGGCACGATACAGTTGGAGTGATGCAAGTTTCACCGCTCTGCTCTCCGCTTTACGAGATATACTCCCAGAAGGGAACGTACTCCCTTCGAAAACATACATGGCAAAGCAAATTCTCCACTCGACCGGTATGAAATATCAGAAAATACATGTACGTCCCAACGATTCTATTTTATTCCGGAAAGAAAGGTAAGAGTCTATCTAAAGTCTTGTGGTACTTTTCGATCATTCCAAGATTCAAGTGCATGTTCAATAATGCGGATGTTGCAAAACTATTGACATGGAACGTTGATGAGAGGATTAATGACATCAAGCTTAGGCATCCCACTGATGCCCCTCAATGAAAAAAAATTGATTATGAGTACCCTGAATTTGGTGAAGAACCAAGAAACCTACGACTTGCATTGGCATCTGATGGAATCAATCCGCATGGAGTTCAGAGTAGTATTGATTTAACCTTTGCCTAATGCGCCTTGGGGGTTAAAATAAAAATTAATCCAAGGATTGCAATATAGGTTGCAACCCCGGGTCGTTTCACTTGAAAAGTCTTTTAACCTACCTAAAAGGTATGGGGGTTTTGGTTTGAAAATTCATTTAATAAAACTATTGACAAATGCAATCACTTGTTTTTGGTATTTAAGATTAATGAGTGAAAAGAGTTTGGACTAAGGGAAATTTATAAAATGGGCTTTGGTAGTGTTATGGTGGCTCTCACGCTTCATTAAATTGATATTGGGAGTTAAAGATTCACCAAGTCTAATTGAAAAATCCCCAAGCAACCACTAGGGGTCCACTAGCCCTAATTAATGACTAATCAAGCAACCACTTTCATAGCCATTACTTAGGGTTAGTGTTAAGCTCCACTTGGTGTGTTTGTTGGAACTTGAGGTTTGAAAGCCGATTCCTCTCAAGAATGTGCAACCACAGCATTCAATTGGATAAATTAAGCTACACAATCTAGCAACCACTAAAAATCATATAGCATCACAAACCCAATAGGAAATTCAAACATAGACATCATTCAATTAACTCAACTCAATATCCAACACAAATATTCCAATTCATAGACAATGAGAGAGGAAAATCATGTCTCCAATCCAAATATACAAGAGAAATGCAACCACAAAACTCAATACATAAGGAAAAGAGCATGAGAAAACAAATAACTCCCCTATTTTGCCCATTAAGGCTTAAGCTACCTTCACACCACCAAAGCACCAAAGTTCTAGCCTCTCATTGATGAAATTTTGAGCTCAAGCACTCTCCCAAGTGTAGACATCATGGCTGGATGAAAATGGAAGGATATGAGGGGTGGAAGAGGAAAAACCAGAAAATCAGCAAGAGAGGGGGTGAAATTGAGTGGGAAGATGAAGATTTAAATGAGGAATGAAGATGGAGAAGGAAACCCTAGCAAAGGAGGCAATTTTCAGGGAGAAGAGGCTTAGAAAATGAAGGCTGGGGTGTTGGGTGCTATTTATACTCCCCCACAAACCCTAAAATACGTCTGCAGAATTGCTGTTTCGGGGCCTCACCGTAGCCCTCGCCGTAGGAGGCCACAGGGAAGGGCAGAAAGTTTCTGGTCCTCGCCTTAGCTTCCCACAGCGAGGCCCACGACGAAGGACAGAAAAGGAGTGGCATTTTCGTAATTCTCTCCAAATTTGGCATATTCACTTTTGAGCTTGTTTTTGTTATTTTCAACCTATTTCTTCAATTCTCCCATGATCTGTAAATGAAATAGGCCCAAGGTAGCATCACATGTCCTTGAAAATTGGTTAATCAATAAATTATGTTAATTATGACCGAATTGTCCTTGATTAGTATAAACTTCAATAAAGGTTTGCAAAAGTCAGAAATCATCCTAATTAAGTGCAATTACCCCAAGAACATACAATAATCCAATGATTTTATCAATGAAAAGTGTATAAAAATATGGTACAATCATTTCCCCCACACTTAGACCTTTGTACTCCTGGACAAAGGGTACAATGCAGAGAAGAATGGTTTTAACAAATCAATAATCTTAAGCTAGCATGAATCAAAATCAAGAATATGCAAAGGGAGAATTGGCAAAGCAATAGGATGAAGCAATGGCAAAGAGGACTCTTAAGATAATAGTGTTTCACTCTCCTTATCTTATGTGGGATTTTTTTCACACTCAACTTGCTCAAACAACGATTTACCTTAAGCTTGTAATTACTTTGATATCTCCACTCATGCATACAATCATGTATGAATCAAAAGGGCTTGTATGGTTGAAATGATGTTAAAGGAAAGATGGATTGCATGTTATGGAAAGGAAAGGTTGAAATGCAATTTAATGTTAGTATTAGGGCACACAGAATATGAGAGCATAATTTCAACAATAATGATGCCACATCAAAAGTGTCTTGTTCTTCAAACCTTCTTTCTTTTCCTTTTTCTCTTTTCTTCTTTTTTTTGTTTTTTTTTGTTTATTTTTTATGCACACTTTTCTATTTGATTTTTTTCTTCCTAATATATACATGTCATTAATAACAAACAAAAGTGGCTCAAACTCAATGGTTCATCGCAAAATTCACATTAATGCATTACAACCAAGGAATGGTTCAAATTGGGTGAACAATGGAAGATGACATGTTGGGGGTTTTTGTTTGAGAAAATAGGGTGATGAAATGAATGCCTAGATCATCTTCATGCATGAATGCAATTTAGCTTTGACAAAGAGTAGAGACAAGTTCTAGAAATTGAATGATCAAGCAAGTATACACTCTTGAAATGAAAGTAGGCCCAAAAATCTCACAACAAGGTTAACCTCAATTGCTAATTGAAACACCCAATTGCTAGGCCAATTAACACAATGCATATGCTTGAAAATAACTCATCACTAGCTCTTGAAAATTGAAAGGCTAAAATGCATAATTCTTTGAATTCTTCCCATTGCTCATAAAGCTCATTGATCAAAAGGGTAAGGTCCATTCTTGCTCCATGGTTTTCGAAAATTGTTGCCACACTAGGTTTAAAAAAAACTAGTTTTAAAAATAGGTAGGGAATGCAACTAGATCCTCTATTACAATGAATGCGACCCTCCATCACAATAAAAGACTAAGGAGCAAAATTTACTTTGGTTTTGAAAACAATTTTGATAGAATAAATTAAAAATATTAAAAAGTACCTCTAATGTGGCATAACATGATAAAATCAATGGATCAAGCAGCAAGACTACCTAGTCCCCTCCCCCACACTTGAAATTTACATTGTCCTCAATGTTAAAAATCACCAAACTATCAATTGACTTATCCCTAGTGAAGAGGAATGTTACGAAGTCCAATCGTAAGATTGGGGCACAACACGTCCCTACACATAAGGAGAGAGGGAAGAAGAGACAAGTGCAATCAATAGTAGGCATGTTTGAAAAACGCAAGTCATAGGACAAATGCATATCATAAGTGAAGATGACAAAAAAAAGTTTCAATGGCCTAGGGCGTTTTATTGAATGTAAAAGTCCTAATTTTCTACTTCTACTAGGATGCTCCCTCCCCCACACTTGTTCAATGCAATGACAATAAAATATCAACTAGCCAGTCTAGAATGCATAAAAATAAACAAGATAAGGAGAAGAAGCAACCTAGCCTCATGGAGGCTTTGACGAAGAGTCACAATAGACTTTGAGGAGATGGCTATTGGATTTGAGCGTGTTCACGGTCTCATGCTCTGGGAGTCTAGCCATGCCAAGTGTGGTAGCTCGGTGTAGTCCATGCCGAAAGTGGGCTCCATGTGATGTATCATTGAAGATTCACAAATGTTTGAAGGCCATGAGCATATGCCCTTTCAGCTTAATGGGACTTGTGAAAGAACTCGAACCAAGTTTCACTGAATTCCTAAGTGTTCAATCAACTGTTGGTCGATCTAAAACAGCAACTACCTTGGGATTAACATCCTTCACATACTCATGAGTTGTCTTTGGCACCAAATCAACATTAGGTTGATTGATAGTAGTGAATGCCTCAGCATTCCTTCCACTCCTCATGCTTTCATGGCATGACATGATGAGATATTTCAAGTGGTTCAAAGCATGGAAGGAGATCTTTGGTCTAGAAGGTGCAATACAAGTTGAGTGAGAAGGTGGTGGCCATTTAATCACATTAGATGGTGGCACTATAAGTGAAGTGCTTAAAGGAGAGTCAGGTGGTGGAGGGCTATCCCCTTCAAGCTCTTGTCATGAATTTGTAACTTGAACTCAGGCTCCTGCACACACTTGGTGCCTGCACTGTTAGAAAAACAACCTTCTTTCGAAGAAGTGGTATCAGTCAACAAGAACATGTTAGTGGAAATCATGCCAAACAGTGGACTATGCATCAATGGCAAAGCAATAATAGCAGAAAATAAGCAACAAACTAACAATGAGATGAGGCTATACACGTCGTCATTAATGCGAGGTAGAGAAGAAGTGGGAGTAAGGGGAAGTGAATTAAAGCCATAAGCTTTAAAATCAAGTACAAATTCATTTGAGTGTAAAACTAGCTCAGGCTCTTTCCTAACACTGTCTGCAGTGATATCAATCACATTAACACCAAGCAATGAGTAGTCCTCATGAGGGTGTCTCATGGCTTCATACATGTTAAAGTTAATCTTGTGTTCCCCCACTTCCATTGTGATTAAACCATTTCTCAGATCGATCATTGTACTAGCGGTCCTCATGAAAGGCCTACCAAGATGATAGTCGATTCATTGGAACCACTAGACATATCAAGCACATAGAAATCAGCGGGGAAAACCAAGTTTTTAACTCTAACAAGTACGTCCTCAAGGATACCTTGTGGATAACGGGTTGTGCGGTCGGCCAATTGTAAAATTACACTTATTCTTTTCAAATCGGTAATGTCCAAAGAAGAGAAAACCGCACTAGGCATCACATTAATGGCCGCCCCGAGATCCAATAAAGCATCGGTTATCGTTAAATTGCCGATCGTGTAAGGAATCATAAATGATCCCGGATCCTTGCATTTCACTGGTAACTGAGGCTTAAAGAAAGCCGAAACACTAGGATTCAATTGAACCCTTTCATTTGGTTTAAATCTGCACTTGTTAGTGCATAACTCTTTCAAAAACCTACAATAAGATGGCATAGACTTTACAAGTTGGAAAAATGGAATATTCACATGTAATTTACTAAACAAGTCTAGCATCTCTTTTTCATCACTACCACAGAAAATACCTATAGCGGCGCTTTTTTGACCCCTATAGCAGCGCTTTTGAAGTGCCGCTATAGCTAGCGCCGCAATAGGTCAGGTGACCTATAGCGGCGCTTTATAAGCGCCGTTATAGCTGCCATATAGCAGCGCTTAATTACCCAAAAGCGCCTCTATAGGTGCCATATAGCGGCGCTTAATTACCCAAAAGCGCCGCTATAGGTCATGTTTTAATTAAATTTTATTAAAACTGAAAAGGCCTATACCGGCGCTTTTTGTAAAAAGCGCCGCTATAGGTCATGTTTTAATTAAATTTTATTAAAACTGAAAAGGCCTATACCGGCGCTTTTTGTAAAAAGCGCCGGTATAGGCCTTTCTATAGCGGCCACTACCACAGAAAACACCTATACCGGCGCTTTTGAAGTGCCGCTATAGCTAGCGCCGCAATAGGTCACGAGACCTATACCGGCGCTTACAAAGCGCCGGTATAGGCCTCTCCATAGCGGCGCTTTATTACCCAAAAGCGCCGGTATAGGTATCTTTTAATTAGTTTTTTTACTGAAACTGAAAAGGCCTATACCGGCGCTTTTTTAAAAAGCGCCGATATAGGCTTATCTATACCGGCGCTTTCTGTAAAAAGCGCCGGTATAGGGTATCTATAGCGGCGCTTTTCATAAAAAGCGCCGGTATAGGTTATATTTTTTTAAAATATACAATTTGTTTTTTAATTCACACCCACCTGCATCATTGCAAAAATTCCAGCAATTCTATACAATTCCAGGAAGTCCATATACACCAGTAACTCAAACAGAGAAGAATATGTACAATAAGACCAAAAGTTATATTGTTCAGTTAGGAAAATAAACATGCATACTACTAGTCAGGCTATCCAATTTGAGAGAACAGAGGGTGTACATAACTACACCATTCTTCAATTAGCCCTTTCATCTTCTCCCTTGACAACATGAAGCAACGTGTGTCTGGGTAATACTGCGTATAGAAATTTACATGACAATTAAATTTACTTGAAATCTAACAAGTACAAACACTTAGATTAGGAAAAATATAAAACTTACTGTCAATGGGATATTATCTCGATCACGTGATACGATGTCCCTCATATAATACATGACATAGTATCCACAGTCGTTGTCATTGGGTTGATGTGGGCACTGTAACAAAAAATACAGAATAGCATATAAGAGCAGTTACGTTCTGGTTTAAGTAATGTACAATTGTTTGAAAAATTGAATAACTTGTAAAACCTGAACTTTGAGCCACGGATATGCATCTTTCTGGTCAAGGGCTTTGGAATAATTGTACCCATTAGCTTCAAGAAGTTGGCTTCAAGAAAACCAAAAGTCAATGCAAGTTGGGCAGCTATATATAAACTCAGAGGCACTGTCGGGGATGATCAACAATTTGAATTGAATCGTATAACAAAAATACTATCTCATGGCAAGAAAGAAAACGAAATACAGTATGGGAGGTTTTCGAAAAAAAGAAAAGGAAATGAAGTTCAGTAACAGTAAAATCATAATCAGAAGCGAAAGCAACGCGAGAGAAACATACTTGACAACGAGGAAGCATTATAATCAACTCATCCAGGCTTAATACAGAAGCTAACTTCATTAATCACCCATTCATGTTTCACAAGCAATTCCACAATATATACCTCAAAGAAAACTCATATGCAAGATCGTATACTACTTCTCCTCTACACCAACACCACGAAACTGAAATCAACACATGGGGAAAAAGAGTTTACTGACCGAAATAGAAATACCAACGAACAAGGTGGATGAGAAGAAGAGTGGCGAGACACAGCGGCGACGGCGGGTCTCACTATTTCCGGCGAGCTCTGCTTTCTTCTCTCTCAAACGATCTCTGAGATCCTTGATGTCGGTCACGATGAACTTGGGTGGAACCGGACTTGGGAGGGTGGCCATTGGGGGAAAGAACGGCCGGAGTTGGGAGGAACCGGCGACTTGGGAGAGTGGCCGTTGGGGGAGGTCGGGCGGAGTTTGGGAAGAGGGAAGAGATGCGTGGAGAGGGAGTAGTATGAGGCAAAACCAAAAAAAAAAGGAAGAAGGGGGAGTATACACGAATGGCCGGGTGAAAAAATGGAGGGAGAAATTCCCTCCATTTATTTGCCTATACCGGCGCTCACTCTACAAAGCGCCGGTATAGGCCACACCTATACCGGCGCTTCACACTAAAGCGCCGGTATAGGTGTATGACTCACTACCCTATACCGGCGCTTTGACAGTAAGCGCCGGTATAGGGTATTTTAATAAAAAAATATATAAAAAAAAAGATTATATAAAGCATATACCGGCGCTTTTCATAAAAAGCGCCGGTATAGGCTGTATGACTTACTACCCTATACCGGCGCTTTTCTTGGAAAGCGCCGGTATAGGGTCCTTGCTTATCAATACCGGCGCTTTTTACTATAAGCGCCGGTATTGTTGCGTCGCGATAGAATTATTTTGTAGTAGTGGGCGCTTTTCATAAAAAGCACCGCTATAGGTTATATTTTTTTAAAAATATACAATTTGTATTTTAATTCACACCCACCTGCATTATTGCAAAAATTTCAGCAATTCTATACAATTTCAGGCGGTCCATATACACCAGTAATTCTATACAATTTGTTTTTAGGGGCCATAAATATTTGCTAATTATACTCCAACTATCAAATACAGCAATTATACAAGTAAAGGAGTAAGTGTATCTCAACAAGTAAATGAACAAGTAACATATACTACCAGTTTCCCCCTGCCACGTATCAATAAGTCAATGTCATTTTCTTCTCAATGTAATTTGTTCTTGCCTCCATTGTAATTTGAACTTATGTGAGGTAGAGAAGAAGCAATGAATTCTAAGATAAATAAAAAAATTTCGGAAGAAAATAATTAAAAGTAGAAAAGCAGGTGAAGAAACTCACATGTATCGGTGGAGGAGAGAGAACCAGCGACGGAGGAGGGAGCAACGGCGGCGGAGGAGTGAGCAACGGCGCAAAGCGTTGCTAACAAGAGAACGGCGAGTCGGATCTTGGGGTTACAAGGAGGGAGTTAAGGAGCGACGGTGGCGGAGGAGGCTGCAACAGCTCGGTGGACTCGGGAAAGAATAAAAGAGTAAGGAGGAGGGAAAAAGAACAAAAAAGAAGACAGACACGGGAGGGAGAATGGGGGTTATATTAAAGAATATACGAGGGGGGCCTATACCGGCGCTTTCTTCTTTGATTGTGGTGTACTAAGTTCTTCCACCATGGTTGTTTTTTGTGTTAGTGCTCTTCTTTCATAAAGTTCTTTTTCCATTAAACTTTTCGAAGGCACCAAATTCATGGGGCTCAATGGTGGGCTTTCAACTTCAATCTCGTCATCCCCTAGCTCATCATCTTCATTATAAATAATGTGGCTTAAAGGTTGGTCCTCAACTTGGATCTCTCAATCACCGGCTCATCAATTTTGTCATCCATGAAGTGGACTCTCTTCTTAAGTGGGATGGGCTTGAGTGATTTCCTACTTCTTAAGCTTATAGCATTTACGCACTTAGGGTTGATGACCGTGTTGGATGGAATGGGGCCACTTATTTTGGCTTGAAGCTCATTAAAGGAGTTAGAGAGCTTAGTGACAAAGTCCTCAAGGTTATGATTTTTGGTCTCCAATTGGGCCATCCTTGCGTCACTCTTTTCGAATTTAGCCTCAACAATGTTGTGGATACCTTGAAACCCTTATTGACAAGTCTTGACCAACTCATCAATGATTTTGGAAGAGTTCTCTCTTCTCACTGGGACCATGGCTTGAGAGGATTCGCCTTGGCGGTCTTGGAACTGCTTTGGTGGATTCCCATCTTGACGCCAACTAAACTTAGGATTTTGCCTCCATCCCTCATTATAGGTATTAGAGTAGGGATCCCATGTTGGATTAGTGCCTTGTCTTTGTTGAAACATTGCGTTATATTCCTCTGGCTTAGATGGGCAATGGCTTGAGAGGTGCATAGGTGATGCACAATAGTCACAAGAGGGGGCCATCAACTCTCTACCAGTTGGACTTTGTGGTGAAGGGGGACCAGAAACACTACTACAGAAATACCCTATTGCAGCGCAACAATAGCAGCGCTTATAAAATGTAAGTGATGGGATAGGTATAGTATGACCTATACCAGCGCTTATAAATAAAAGTGTTGGTATAGGTATAAGCATATAGCAGCGCTTAAGCGCTGGTATAGACCCCTGGGGTTTATTTCTTATATTAAAGAATAAGTAAAACAATTTAAAAAAATTGGCAAATTGGTTTACATATTTTTTTTCAACATAAAATAAACCCCAAGGGCCTATACCATATTTATAAAAATTTAAAAAAAATTGGCAAATTATTTTAAATATTTTTTCAAATAAAAAACAAAACCCCAGGGGCCAATACCAGCGCTTAAGCGTTGATATAGGCCCCTGGGTTTTATTTTTTATATTAAATAATATTTAAAACAATTTAAAAAAAATTGGCAAATTGTTTTATATAGTTTTTCAAATAAAAAATAATCCCCAGGGGCCTATACCAGCGCTTAATCGCTAGTATAGGCCCCTGCGGTTTATTTTTTATATTAAATAATATTTAAAACAATTTTAAAAAAATTGTCTAATTGTTTTAAATATTTTTTTAAATAAAAAATAAACCCAAGCGCTGGTATAGGCCCTTGGGTTTTATTTTTTATATTAAATAATATTTAAAACCATTTAAAAAAATTGCTTAATTGTTTTAAATATTTTTGCAAATAAAAAATAATCCCCAGGGGCCTATACCAGCGATTAAGTGCTGGTATAGGCCCCTGGGGTTTATTTTTTATATTAAATAATATTTAAAACAATTTAAGTGCTGGTATAGGCCCTTGCGGTTTATTTTTTATTTGAAAAAATATATAAAACAATTAGGCAATTTTTTTTAAATTGTTTTAAATATTATTTAATATAAAAAATAAACCCAGGGGCCTATACCAACGCTTAAGCGCTGGTATAGCCCCCTGGGGTTTATTTTTTATTTGAAAAAAATATTTAAAACAATTTAAAAAAAATTAAATACCAGGACCTATAGCAGCACTTAAGCGCTGCTATAGGCCAAGCGCTGGTATAGGCCCCTGGGGTTTATTTTTTATTTGAAAAAATATTTAAAACAATTTAAAAAAAATTAAATACCAGGACCTATAGCAGCGCTTAAGCGCTGCTATGGGCCCCTGGTATTTACCTGTTATAGCTCATATATAGCTGATGATCTATCTCTCTTGGCGCCAATTTTCCCAAAAGTCCCGAAAATATTATTTGTTTTCCCTCCATTATATTGCTTCATTATGTTCTCTCTTGTTCGCAGAAAACACAACCACAAATCTGAACGCAAAGTCCTCTTCTTCGCTGAAGCATCGTTCTCTCTCTCCTCACCACTCGCCGCCGTCAGCTCCTCCGCCTCTCCGATCCTCCCTCTCATCCACTCCAACAAATTAAAGAACTTCATTCTTTAGGTAACATCATTAGTCTTCCACCTCTCCTATTTCTTTGGCTTTCACCGTTTTGGAGTGAGGGCCGATTTGGATTTGAGGGATTCAGAGAATTTTAAGCCGATTAAAATGAAGATAAAGTTCCGGTTTAAAGGTTTCTTGAAGAAATTTTGTTAATATCAATGATTTTGGTAGGATTCCTTGAACTCACCTTTGTTGTTATTGTTCATCGAAGAATCTTCATCAGATTTCGACCTAGAATGAAGCTAATAAGTGTTTAAACAATATTAGGAGCATATTAGAGTTGGTTTTGCGGCTGCATGTGTGATTTGTTGCTGATTCAGGAGAGTTGGTCCATGAATTCGTTTTTGCTCTGTTTTCTGTCCGTGGAATTCTTCGAAATGGAGCTTTGATTTTCTGGTAATTAAGCTTTGAACGTATTGAAAGAGGTATATACAGAAGTATTAGACATTAATCTGGAACTTGGAAGCCTTCATAGTTACAGTAGGATCTCATTTTTAGGCAATGTGTGATTTAGATCTCATGTTCTGTCTATGTCTAGTTGCAAATGTGTTTCAGCTGTGATTTCCATAGAACTAAAGCATTAATGCATAGCTACTTTCTGAGTTTGTTTTCAGTTGAATAGTCTTCGTTCCTATGAGATAATGCTAAATCATTTTCATCTAAATCGTCACTTTTTTGTTTTCTTTGGTTAATCCATTGGTTCCATTAATTGAAGTTAGACTTAATTTGTTCCGGTTTAAGTAGATTTGTGCTGTAGATAGATTCAGCTTTCAAGTTTCTTTCTTGATATTTTGATTTTGGTTTTTTGCATTTATGTACTTAAAACAAACAATGATTGATTTAGCTTATATATGCTTTTAACTTGCTTAGTAAAGTAAATAATTGGCTTGTTATCATTAATATTAAAATTTATTTTATTTTTGGATTTACCATTCACCAATTTTACTAATTTTTCTCCATTTACAATTTTACATAAACAACTCAGGGGCGAAGAAAAAAAATGGAAAAAATAAGTTATCTTTTTTAATTTTTTGGCCGGCAGACATGACCTAACATCATATGCACTTTCATTTCTCTTACAGCATAATTTTTATATTTTAGAATAAGAGAGAGCTATATATATGATCTGTGAATTCTATTGTGGTGGCTGGGCTATGTAAATCTATTGAGTTGATGATATGTATTTTGTGGAGTATCAATTTCTATGTTAAAAAGAGGGGCCTTTGAGCCTGGGAACATTCATTTTGTAGCCGTTATGCTGCCGAATTTTTGTTATAAAACAAGGTAACATCATAAGGTGGCTACCTAATGAGTAAGTCATATAGATCGATCTTACCGCCACTTTCCTTTAGTAGGTTACCATGTTGGATCGGAAATGGATGTCTTGCGATCGGCGTTCAAATGAATATATAGATGGAGCAAAAGAGTTCATTGAATTTGCTGCAGAGCATGCAGAGAATGCTAACAGAATTGTATGCCCCTATTTGTCGTGTTTGTATGGGAAGCGTGTTCGTCCTCTTGACTTGTTAAGTCATTTAATTTGTCATGGAATCGATCAGTCTTATACACAATGGACAAAGCACGGTGAGACCTATGAAGATGAATGCGGAGACCGGGTACCTGATCTTAGTAGCGATTCGAATGTGCTTGATAGAGACATGTGTGATGAGAGCGATGATCTTGAAGAAATGTTGAACGTGGTGGGTGAGGAGAATCCTGAAATGTTTGAGACACTGAAGAGCGATGCAGAGACGCCTTTGTATGTGGGATGCAGCAAATACACAAGATTGAGTGCGGTGCTTAAATTGTATAACCTGAAGGCACGATATGGTTGGAGTGATGCAAGTTTCACCGCGCTGCTGTTCGCTCTGCGAGATATACTCCCAGAAGCGAATGTACTCCCCTCGAAAACATACAAGGCGAAGCAAATTCTCCGGTCGACCGGTATGAAATATGAGAAAATACATGCATGCCCCAACGACTGTATTTTATTCCGGAACCAGTATTCATCATTGGAGAAGTGTCCTAAATGCAGCACGTCTCGGTATGGAAAGAAAGATAGGAATCCTTCTAAAGTGTTGTGGTACTTTCCGATCATTCCAAGATTTAGGCGCATGTACAATAATGCGGATGTTGCAAGACTTTTGACATGGCACGCTGATGAGAGGATTAAAGACATCAAGCTTAGGCACCCCGCAGACGCCCCCCAATGGAAAAAAATTGATTACGGGTACCCTGATTTCGGTGAAGAACCGAGAAACCTACGGCTTGCATTGGCAACCGATGGAATCAATCCGCATGGAGTTCAGAGTAGTACTCACAGTACATGGCCGGTGATTCTGTTGATATACAACCTCTCGCCAAATTTAATCATGAAACGCAAGTTTATGATGCTTTCCATGCTTATTTCTGGGCCTAGACAGCTCAGCAACGATATAGACGTGTACTTGGATCCTTTGATTAAAGACCTGAAGCATATGTGGGATTCGGGTGAGACGGTTTTTGATGGATGTAAGGAAGAAAGTTTCAAATTGAGGGCCATGTTGTTTGGCACGATAAATGATTTCCCAGCGTATAGTAATTTGTCCGGATACAGCATCAAAGGATATGGTGCGTGCCCTATATGTGAAGATGATACCCATTCGATGCGGCTGGAGCATTGTAGGAAAAATGTTTACATGGGACATCGAAGGTTCTTGCCGTTAAAACATCATTGGCGGAGGTGGAAGAAAGCATTTAACGGGAGCTTAGAAGAAGGTAGGCCACCAAGGATATTGACCGGGGATGAAGTTTTTGAAAAGGTAAACACGTTGGAGAATGATTTTGGCAAGCCTTTTGCTAAAAATGTGTTGACAAGTGGCTGGAAGAAGAGGTCCATATTCTTCGAACTCCCGTATTGGAAGTCCTTATACGTTAGGCACTTTCTGGATGTGATGCACATTGAAAAGAACATCTGTGATAACCTAATTGGCATGTTGCTAAATATGCAAGGAAAAACTAAGGATGGTGTCAATTCAAGGTTAGATCTGCTCAAGTTGGGAATAAGACAAGAGTTGGCACCTGTCGAGAGAGGATACCGCACTTATTTACCTCCAGCAGCATACATCCTTTCGAAGAAAGAGAAAAGATCATTCTGTGAGTTCCTGAATGGGATCAAAGTTCCAGAAGGCTACTCCTCAAATGTAAACTACCTTGTATCCGTGAAAGAGTTGAAGTTGAAGAACCTGAAATCTCATGATTGTCACGTCTTGATGCAAAATTTCTTACCGGTCGGCATACGCAACATTTTACCCAACAAACTGCGTAGGACGATCACTAGACTGTGTATTTTCTTCAGGCTCATTTATAGTAAAGTGGTTGATATAGGACGGTTGTAGGATTTGCAGAGGCAGATCATTCGTATCCTGTGCGAACTTGAAATGTATTTCCCCCATCCTTCTTTGACATCATGGTTCACCTTACTGTACACTTGGTCAAAGAGGGGTGTATTGCTGAACGATACATCGTTGAAGAAGCGAGTGATTTGTGTGCCGATTACTTATCAAGTGTCGCACATGTTGGTTTGCCGAAGTCTCGTCACGATGGGCGATTATTGGGGAAAGGAAAAGTGGGCTCAACTTAATACTCATTTCGAATGCAGAAAAGGAGCTTGCTCACTTGTATATTCTTCACAACACTCCTGAGGTTGAACCATTCGTTGAAGAACACAAAAAACTCCTGCGGGAAATACACGGTGATAGAAATGAGAGTTTGATTACAAGGGAGCACAACAAAACATTCATTAGATGGTTCAATGCTCGCATTTGTCAGTAGTTTGATCTTAATACTGGATCAGTTTCTGAAAGATTGTTTTGGTTGTCGAAAGGACCGGCTTTGCACGCATTTTCCTACACCGCCTATGCAATCAACAGTTACACATTCTATACAAAAGACCATGATGAAAAAAGCACAATGCAGAATAGTGGAGTCACACTTGTTGCCGAGGCATTACATATATCCATTGCCAGATATACAAATCCTATATATGCGAAGATGGCATACTTTGGTGTGATTGATTGCATTTGGGAGTTAGATTACACCATGTTCAGGGTTCCTGTGTTCCGATGTCAGTGGGTTAACAACCATAGTGGACTGCGGTTAGATGAATTTGGGTTTACATCGGTCGACCTTTCTAAAGTTGCATATAAGGATGATCCTTACATTCTACCGTCCCAAGCATCACAAGTGTTTTACATTGCCGATCCTTCTAAGAAGAATTGGTCAGTTGTCATGCAGTCGAACAAAAATTATGCCGAACAAGTTGATGATGAAAGTAGTGATGATGATATGAATATGATAGAAGATGATCCTTCATTTGATACGTTACTGGAAGAAGAGATTTATGCAGACGGATCTGATGATGAAGATGAGCATGTTTATGTAAGGAGTGATCATGAAGAAGGCATTTGGCTCAACACAACCCTAAATCCAACAAAAAAGAGGAAGCAAACAATTTTAGATAATATAACATAGAGGAAAAAGAGACGAAAACCCTCATATTGATTTAAGTTTGTATGTATTTCTGTTTTACATTGTGAACTACTTCATTTAATTATTCTGCACTAAAATCATATCTTGTTTCATTATTTTAATTTGCAGGAAAATGGATCCCCCCTGAGCAATGAGGAAGAAGAACAACCGATTGTGGGGCCAGATATCGATGCGGGTAGACAGGCTGTCGAGGCGGATGCTACCCGTGGCATCACCCTTATGCGTAAACTACTCAAGCGCAGATCTCTGGGAAAAAAGACCAGACTTAAATGGAACAAAAATAACCAACCAATCGGGGAGACTGCGAAAGGCCTCTCTGGTTTTATTGGATGTGCTGTTCGGCAGAAAGTGCCTATTACTATCACAGATTGGAGAACCGCAGGGAGCTGCAAGAACGAGGTTTGGTCAGAGATTCAGGTTAGGTGCTTTTTTACAATTTAGTTTTATTATGACAACATTGTAACTAGCAAATCTAATATGATTTCTATTGTTACAGTCCATGTTTCATATTGATGATTCTCATAGGGAGTATGTCATGCTGAAAGCTTCCAGAATGCATCGTGGTTTCCGTACAAATTTGATGAAGTACTTCCTAAGAGATGCAGACGGGGCGATCGTTCCAACACCCCCAGAGGCATTCGTAGGGTCAATTACCCAGGAACATTGGAATGAATTTGTGCAATCACGTTTAACACCGGAGTTTGAGGAAGTAAGTCAAAGAAATAGACATGCGGCTAAAAGCTGCGAATATCCGTATATGGGCAGACGAAAGAGCTTTCCTGAATTGGAGCAAGATATGGTATGTTAGTAACGCTTCTAATGTTCACCTGGCTTGCTTGACCGATTAAGGAACAGGGCCTAGAAGGGAAGCCACCACGGTATGGCCTCTGGTTTCGGGGACACTCTCAAAAAGACGGTACCATCATTCACGACGAGGTCAGAAGAGTCCGTGAACGATGTGTAAGTCATTTTCTTGGACTTTGTAATATCTTTTTAACTGGTGACTTTGCTTAGTTAATATCTAACAACCATTTCTTCTTGTTATAGGATATGTTGTCACAAGAATACCCTGACGAGGTCAACAAATTTGGCCCCGATGATTTCTTGAGCAGAGCGCTCAATCGCCCTGAGTATTCGGGCCGTGTTTGGGGCACAAGTCTAGGGGTCACGCCCTCTTCTTACTTTGACCGCCAACATAGGGCAACAAAAGGCGAAGTAAGAGCGTTACAAGAAGAAGTTCAAACTCTGAGGGAGGAGATGCAACGACGGGATGAGGAGATGCAACGATAGAATGAGGAACTGCATCGGAAGTACGAGCAGATGTTCGAATTTTACCAGCGATATAATGTTGCATCACAAATGTCGAACTTCGTGCAACAAGGTAACATTCCTCTCGTCGACAGTCCAAGCATAAGGGAGAGTTGTACGATGCCGCGGGCCCAAATTCCTCAGGTAATTCATACATTCTCTGCTTACAAACTTCCAGCGACATTGTTATATTATGCGTTGTGAGCTAATGTTGTCAACTCTTTCGTAGGGCGAGTCAGACTGCAGGCTGTATATCGATTACTCTTTCAGTGAAGTAGTTGCCAGAGGGAAGGTCTACAACACTTCCAACACGACCCTGCACAACTCGCCGTTGCCTAAAAATGCACTGAGAGTAATGATTGAATCCTCCTATAACAACGCGGCACCAATACCGTTCCCTACTGATGAGATGACTAGGGTCCAAGATGCTATCGGTGCTTTCGTTGCTTGGCCCGTTGGTTTGATTGAGCCAACACCACAGGTGGTTATTGACTAATAGCATTTACACTAGCATTCATTGTGTTGAAAGAATGCTCTTTTATTTAATTGTTTTTTCAGGGTACACGCTCTACCGGAAAGAAAGCACAAAGGCCTAATGTCCAAGGTACCGGTGGTCAAGTGATGAAGAAAAAGAGTTCACATACTGATCCATCGTCACAGGTGATTATTTACTGATCAATTAAACTAGCATTCTTTTTTATTGGAATAAAATTTCAGACTTTCTATTTACATGGTTTGTAGGCAACAAAAGCCAAGGGCAAGAAGAAAGTACAAGCACCTCCTGTTATTGAACGTACAAGCGCCGAGACGCCAAATCGTGCTCGATTGCGAGCATTTGCAGCCCCCTATCTCCTGATTTTACTGCCAATATTCCATTCGACAAGCGTATATTTGGGGTGTCAAATATGGGTGAGCATGTTTTTAAGGAGCAGACCATGGACGTGCTTGATCAAGCATGGCTCGGTGGTACCACTATCAATTTATGGATCAGGTATAAATGTGTTTCCATTGGGGTTTTGTTTAATGTCATTAGTTTTACACTAATTGGGAGTTTGTATGGTTTCTTTGAAGGCACCTGCACGAACATGTCATGATTGCCGGGGATAATGTCTCGTTCGAATTCATAAGCCCCTATGAGATAGCACATATTACGGGCGCGAACCATGACGAGCAGTCCGTGAAGCTTAAAAAGCGCTTTTCTTTAAAGGCAACAGGCATGACTTTATTCTTAGCTCCAAAGATAGCCCATTACCACAGCCTCCATAGATGAAGAAGGTAGAAGAAGAAGTATGGTGGAAATGGAAGATGGAAAGATGAAGAACAAGAAAATCAGTAAGAATGGAGGTGCGATTGAGTGGGAAGATGAAGATTTGATTGAGGAATGAAGAAATCGAAGGAAACCCTAACAAAGGAGGTGTATTTTGAGCTGAAGAGGCTTAGAGAGCTGAAGACGGGGGCCGCTTTTATCTATTTATACTGCCATAGAAACCCCAAAAATGGATCAGATTTTTGCAGATTCTCGGGACTTCGCCGCCATGGTGAGCAAACACCCATTCTGGAACTTTTGGCTTTTAGTTTGCCATGAGTTTGCCGTGGCAAAATTCACGGTGAACGGAGATCAATTCTGCTTCTTCTTGTCTTTCTCGCCGTGAACGCCACGGCGAGGGGACATTGATTCTGTTTCTCTCTTCACTTTCTTCTTATGCTCTGTCCATAATTCTTCACTGCAACTTGGCTCCTTAATTTGGGCATGTTTCTTCTATGACCTACAAATAAAATCAAGCCAGAGGTAGCATCAAATGTCCTTGAAGATTGGTTAATCAATAAATCAAGCTGATTATGCCCAAATTGCCCTTGATCAGTATAAATCCCAACATGGTATGCAGACGTCAGAATTTATTCTAATTAGGTACAATTACTCCAAAGACATGCAATAATCCAATGATTTTATCAAAGAAAAAGTGTATAAAAATATGGTACAATCAGTATGCTAAAAACAAATATTGACCAGTGGGGTGTACTGCTGAACGATACATCGTTGAAGAAGCGAGTGATTTGTGTGCTGATTACTTATCAAATGTTGAACCTGTTAGTTTACCAAAGTCTCATCACGATGGGCGATTAACGAGGATAGGAATAAGTGGGTTCAAGTTATTACGTATTTCAAATGCTGAAAGGGAGTTGGCAAACTTGTACATTCTTCACAATACTTCTGAGGTTGAACCATTCATTGAAGAACACAAAAAACTCCTTCGTGAAATACAAGGTGATAGGAATAAGAGTTTGATCACAAAGGAGCGCAACAAACATTTCATTAGATGGTTCAATGCACGCATTTGTCAACAGGTTGAGCTTAATGTTGGATCGGTATGTGAAAGATTGTTTTGGTCATCGAAAGGACAGGGTTTGCATGTATTTTCTTATACTGGCTATACAATCAACGGTTACACATTCTATACAAAAGGCAAGGATAAAAAAGCACCATGCAAAATAGTGGAGTCACACTTGCTACTGGGGGTGGCATATATCCAGTGCAAGAGATACAAATCCCATGTATGCTCAGATGTTGTACTTTGGTGTGATTGATTGCATTTAGGAGTTAGATTACAACATATTCAGAGTTCCCGTGTTCCGGTGTCAGTGGGTTAACAACCACAGTTGACGGCGGTTAGATGAATTTGGTTTTATATCGGTTGACCTTTCTAAAGTTGGATATAAGGACGATCCTTACATTCTACCGTTTCAAGCAGCACAAGTGTTTTACATTGGAGATCCTTCTAAGAAGAATTGGTCAGTTGTCATGCATTCGGACAAAAATTATGCCGAGCAAGTTGATGATGAAACAAGTGATGATGATATGAATGTGATATAAGATGTTCCTTCCTTTGACACATTACTGTCAGAAGACTTTGATGCAAATCGGTATGATGACAAAGATGAGCCTATTTATGTAAGACGTGAACATGAAGAAGGCATTTGGGTAAATACAACCCTAAATACAACAAAAAAAGAGGGAGCAGACAATTGTAGAAAATATAACAAAGAGGAAAAAGAGACGAAATCCCTCATTTTGATTTTAGTTTGTATTTATTTATGTTTTGCACTATGAATTATTTCATTTAATTCACATACACTTAGCATGATTATATGTATATGCATTAAAATCATGTATTGTTTAATTTTTGTATAGGAGAATGGATCACACCCTAAACGAGGAAGAAGAAGCACAACCTAGTGCCAAGGTAGATATCGGTGAAGGTAGAGAAAGACATGAGGCGGATATTCATCTTGGAAGGACTATTATGCGTAAACTCCTCACATGCAGAGCTCAGGGAGTAAAGACACCACTTATATGGAACGACAATCCAAACTATCAAAAAGTCAATGAAGCTCCTCTCGAGTTACATTGGGTGCACTGTTGGGGACAAAATACCTATTACTATTACGGATTGGAGAAAAACAGGGGCCAAACATGAGTCAGTTTGGTTAGAGATTCAGGTAAGCTACATTTTTACAATTAAGGGCATATGTGTCATCATAACTTTTTACCTAACAAATTTAATATGATTTGTGTTGTTATAGACCATCTTTGATATCAATAATACTCACAGGGAGTACGTGCTAAAGAAAGCTTCGAGAATGCATAGGAATTATCGTTCCACCATGACCACGTATTACCTGAGAGATGAAGACGGGGAGATCGTTCCATCGCCACTGAAGAGCACCTAACCGTTGGGGTTATATCGAAGCAGTGCCGCCTTGGGCCTTCTCTTCAAGAATTTTAGGGACAAAGGGGATAGTGGGAGCTACCCCTGAGTGTCATTCTCTTAAGGAGCCTAAAATGCAAATGGTAACCTAATAGCTAGATGCAAACTTGACAAAGCAGGTAAAACATTTTTTTAGTTGATTTTGGGTATAAAAGTTGTGTGAAAAGTGTTGTATGTTCAAGAAAGAATTGAGATTGGATTTAACGGGAGATTTGGATTAAAAGAGGATAAAAATCATTCTTGATGAATGAGAGCTTTGGGAATCATTACTTCAAAAGGTTTTTAGAGAGTTTTAGTTGATTTTCCAAAGAACCCTAGAGAAACCCCTCTAGGCTAGGCTTAGGCTAACTTAATTAATGCCGGAACCCTGCACATTGAGAGTACTGGCTGTCACCCAAGAGGGGGGTGAATTGGGTGATGGGATATAATTTAAACCTTTTTCAATTCTTTTCATTTCTTTAATAACAATGAAGGAAACCTTCTTAAAGCTTTTCTCAGATTATAACAGAGTAATTCAAAACTTGGTAAATGCATGAATATATGTATAATGCAGATATAATGGAAAACTATAAGAGTTAGGTGAAGAAATAATGCACACAAGATTTATCCTGGTTCGGTCAACCCAGACCTACATACAGTCCTCAGGCTCCACCTGAGATTTCCACTATCCTCTTATTTAATCCTGGCACAAGAGAAGCCTACCACAGGTTTTACGAACACAGGTTCACCTGCCAACCTTTACAGAGTTTTAGATTCTTCTAAACACTCCCCCTTACTACCTGTAAGGTTACCACCCAGTTCACAAAGCACCAAGCTAAGGAACTACCTCAAACAGAAGAGGATTTTAATAATAAAGTTCACTCAATGAACAGATTGTGATAAACACTTAAGAACAAGGTTATGTATAATGAGAATACAATATAGACTTAATAGTCTGAACAAAGAATAACTCTAGCTCTTTTTCTAATGCTCTCAATCTGAGAAATTTGCAATTCTGTATAGAGCCCTGTTCATCTCTTGTTGTTTTTCGTGTATGATTTGTGTGTCCGTCCTTGTTCTAGATGTCTTCAAGTCTTTATATAGAGTATTATATTATTCTATCCGTTGGAGACTTGGAGAACTAGCCGTTGGAGATTTGCTTCAACTAATCTTGCAGTGGATAGGACAGGAGAGACAGTAACTGAGAGTAACGTTATCCTGCTGCTACCTGCTACTGTACTTGCATGTCAGCGTATTCAGTAGCGCTAATATTATTTGCTATCGCTAACTTCATAGTGTAAGTCCTGCACTTGAACTGTTAGCTAAACATGTAAACATAAGAATGCACAGCAGTTGTTATCGCAACCTTAGTTAATTAGCTCAATGAGATAGATAATATATGTATCAGTTAAGGAATTTCATTGAGCACTGATTGCACCATATTTTTATATACTTTTCATTGATAAAATCAGTAGATTATTTCATGTTCTTAGGGTAATTGCACCTAATTAGGGTGATTTCTGGCTTTTGCAATCTTTGTTGGAAGTTATTCTAGTCAAGGACAATTTGGGCATAATTAGCATAAATTATTGTTAACCTATTTTCAAGAACATTTGATGCTACCTTAGGTCCATTTTATGTGCAGATCATGAAGGAGTGTACCCAATGGAAGAGCCAAGTTGCGGACAAGAACGCCGACGGAGCGCAAGGAAGCATAAGAAAGGACTCTGGATTTCTGCCCCTCGCCGTGGCTCCCCCACAGCGAGGGCCACAGCGAGGGTACCACAAAACTGGGCATTTTTCTGTCCCTCGCCGTGGGCCTTCCACGGCGAGGCCCACGGCGAGGCCCCTCATCCTGGGCCATTTTCTGTCCCTCGCCGTGGACCTTCCACGGCGAGGCCCACGGCGAGGACCCCTGTTATGCAGCCTTCTCTGCCCCTCGCCGTGCGCCTCCCACGGCGAGGCCCACGGCGAGGCCACTTCTCTGGCACATTCTCTGCCCCTCGCCGTGAGAGGCCCACGGCGAGGCCCACGGCGAGGCCCCGAAATCTGTTGTTCTGCTGTGCGTTTCAGGAATTTTTGGGGGAGTATATAAGATAAAAATCAGATCCTCCTTCATTGTTCAAGCCTCCTCAGGTCCGAAAATCACCCTCTCTGCTAGGGTTTGCTCTTCATCTTCATTCTTCATCCCAATCCTCATCCACCCACTCAAATTCATCTCCATTCTTGTTGATTTTCTTGTTCTTTCTCCTTCCACCTTCCATTTCCACTTCATATTTCCTTCCATCTTCTTCATTCATGGAGGCTACCATCATGGGTCATCTAGGGCACGAATTTGAAGACATGAGAGGCTAATTTCTTGGTGCTTTGGTGGTGGGAAGGTGGCTCTAGCTTCATGGACCAACATAGGGGAGTTTCTAGTCTACAATTTCTTATTTCCTTTGTATTTGGCTTC
Source organism: Mimosa bimucronata (assembly GCA_037074515.1). Taxonomy (NCBI): domain Eukaryota; kingdom Viridiplantae; phylum Streptophyta; class Magnoliopsida; order Fabales; family Fabaceae; genus Mimosa; species Mimosa bimucronata. The sequence goes on along the minus strand of CM073440.1, from coordinate 34,581,629 downwards.
TACTCTTTTGTATTGGTCTTGTATATGGATTTAAGACTTGGGATATGTGATTGCTATCCATGTTTGTGAACTATATTGTGTATGCTTTGAATTTAATATGATTGAGATATAACTTGTGGTTGTATTCTTGGTTGTAGCCATTTTAGTGGTTGCTAGTGGTTATAGTCAATTTCTTCCATGCATGAATGTTGTGGTTGCACTTCATGAGAGTTAAATTGTATTTGGTTCAAGGCATTTCACAAACCAAGTGGATCTTAACACCAACCCTAAGTAATGGCTATGAAAGTGGTTGCTAGATTAGTCATTAATTAGGGCTAGTGGACCCCTAGTGGTTGCTTGGGGATTTTTCAATTAGACTTAGTAAATTAAACTCCCTCTAATCATTTTGAAAGAAGCATTTGAGTCACCGTAGCACTACCAAAGCCCATTTTATCAAATCACCCCTAATCCAAACTCTTTTCACTTATCAATCCAAAATACCAAAAACAAGTATCTGCTTTTGTTAATAGCTTTAGTAAATGAATCTTCAAACCAAAACCCCCATACCCTTTTTATCATTTTAATTGCATTTAGTTAGCTTAGGTTGTTTAGAAGGACTCCTCAAGTGAAACGATCCGGGGTTGTGCCACTGTACACAATCCTTGGTAATTATTGTGATTTTAACCCCAAGGCGCATTAGGCAAAGGTTAAATCAACAGCTCTCTATCGATAGACATAAACATTATCGCTAGCATATTAGTTTAATTCATCGTTCAGTATACTAGCTGTTATTAAATACTCTTCCTCTATCGATACCTTTTCCATTATCGATAACTTAATACATTATCGCTAGCAACTACGTTAGCTCATTTGACTCGCTCTCAGGCACTAGCTATCTGAATGATTTATTATCTGAAGCACTTTTGATATCGATAGCCTATCCTGTTATCGCTAGCTGGTTTCATTAGTTCAAAGACTTGGTTTTATCTTTCTGCTAGCTGAGTTAGCGATGGATTCTTTCTTTAGCGATAGATATTGACTTTGATATTTCTAAGTCTTCACTTGCTATGAGTCTGTCCATTTGCGATAGACATTAATTCTAGCGATAGGGATCTGTTACCTATTAGATTTCACTTGATTATTCTAGAGGTAACTTTTCACTTATGTTTACTATGGGTCAGTCTTCATCAAAACTTAAGATTCTAACATTCTCTCCCTTTTTGATGATGACAAAATATAAGCAACATAGGTAAGATAAAATACATTCGAATTAATCAACAAGTACTATTATTGCAATACATCAGGTAAACAGTTAGGATCAGTCTGAATAATAATACCCTCAGATCGTTCCTTTTTAGATTCGTCAAAATCATGCATGAATGGAATAGGAGGAATACTTAACATGCAATCTAAAAGAGGTGGGTCATCAGAGGAAGCTACGTATGATTTGTATTTAGAGGAATTCCTAAAAGTCAAGGTGTAGCTATTTTCAAAATCCTTTCCAGAGGCTGAGGCAGTGTATTCCTTATCAGGATCATCAGATAGCTCAGAGTCTAGGTAGAAGAATTTGTCTTGGTCAATATCCTTGGGGCCACCCTTAGCTCTTTCTTCTTCAATTTTCTGAACATGTTCTCTGATAGAAATGCCTGAATAGCCGCCCTTTGGTTTGTGAAATCTTCTCTGATATTCCCACACTTGCTTTCCTTGAAAAATTTCTTCTTTTCTCCTTTGAGCGGCTACTTCTGCTTCTCTCTCTATTCTTACCCTTCTTCTTGCTTCAAATATAGCTTTCTTCTCAAGGGCTTCTTTGTACCTCCTTTCAGCCACTTCAAAGGCCTTCTTGTCAGCAGCCTCTTTTTCTGCTCTTTTCTTTTCCTCTTTTGTCATTCTGCGAGGACGAGAGATGGCTATTCCCTGTTCCTTTATAGCCTTTTTCTGCTCTTCAAGTCTCTTCTTTAATTCAACATGCTCAATCTTTCTTGTTTCTCGTGCAATCCTCCATTCAGCCATCTGTTTGACCTCCTCGTTGTCCTGCCTTAAGAGAGCTGATATTGCTTTCTTATCTGCCTCAGCAGCTTCCTTTTTGACCTTGGCTGCTTCTATCTTATCTTGCCTTAGAATTTCAGCTATTGCTTTCTTATTCACCTTATCAGCTTTCCTTTTGGCCTTAGCTGCTTCTTTCTTGTCTTGCTTTAAGATCTCAGCTATTGCTTTCTTATCTTCGTTTGACAAGTCTGGAGGTAGAAACAGCTTTTCTGATGCTTTGGCTTTTGGCTTTGGAGCTGTCATTTTGATTCTCGGGGCTCTGGTTGAAGAAACTTCTGGAGTCTTGGGAGTGACTTTAAAGGACATTTCTTTCCTTGCTTTTCTCTTAGTTCTCTTCCCTTTCAGACTCTCAGATGAAACTTTACTTTCTTTCTTTTCTGGAGGAACTTGAGCTTTTCCTTGAGGAGAAGGAGTTCTATGATCTTCTGATGCCATGTAATAGTGAGCAATATTTCTGATAATTTTCTCAGCTTCTTCTGCTAACAATGGATTCTTCAGAAGATGCTCTACATTTTGCTCTACATGTTTCTCCCCCTTTTTGTCATCATCATAAGCAAGGGTAAGAGAAGAGAGTTGGGTAGAAATTTGGGAAAGGATGGAAGAAGAGAGAGGTTTTGGGGTAACATTAGGGATTGGAGGAATTGGAGGCAAGGTATAGGTGCTATCGCTAGGGGAGGGGCTAGCGATAGTGGTTGATGGTGATGCTTGTGTTTGTTGGCCAGAGTTAGCTATAGGAGTCTCTGGAGGTGCTGGGTGATGAGAGGGTGGAGATGCAGGTGAGTTGGCTTGAGAGTGGAGGCTATCGCTAGTATGGATGAAAGAGGTAGGAGATGGATAATTACATAGATGAAGGGAGGAGCTAGAAGTGTTTGAGGTTGAGGATGAAGGAGTTTCAGATCGAGGATAAGTGTTATAGCTAGGATGTGTGAAGGTGGAAGGGGAAGGGTAATAAGAGAGATGAAGAGAGGATGATTGTTGTGGAGAGGAATGGGAGGGTGAGTGACAATAGAGAGGGGAATGAGGTGGACTGGGAGGGGAAGATGGAGTAGTTGAATGATCTGGTGTATGATGAGGTGAGTGGGAAGGAGTAGAAGAGTGTATGGGAGAGTGAAGAATGGGCGAGAGAGGAGGTGATGATGATATACTTTGATGATCATTAACAGGGGCAATGCAGAGCTTATCTTCCAGATTTCTTACTTGACTTGAAGCTCCTGGATATGCTTTAGTAATTCCTCTTTTTGTGCATCCAGAGCAAAGGCAAACTCAGCAGATAGCCTGAAGACTATTTCCTCCACAGCTTCCTTCAAAAAATTTGATGCTTGATTTACAACAGAAGGAAGAGGTGGAGATCTTCTGGATTGAGCTTCTTCTTCTTGGCAGTCAGGCTGAGCAGACGAGGCAGAGACATGAAAGGCTTGAGACTTAGAGCCTGAAGTTCCTCTGATTGGGCCAATTGGGATCCCCTTCAGGGTGGAGATTGTGATTTGCTTACATTTCTTATTCTCTCCATCCCCGATAGACTTAATCTTGGAATTCTCCAGAAGTAAAGAAATCAGCTGAGGGTATGGAAGAGGAGCCTTGGCAGATTTTTCAGACATGAATCGTAGCAATTCCATACACACTATTTGTCCCAGATTTACGGGGTATTGCTCAGTCATGAACCACTTGTTGAATTCTACCCCATAAATTCCCAGCATTTTGTTGATAGCAGACCATCCAAAGCTAAAACTTCTTCCTCTGACAGTGGCTTCAAAGGATACGTCTCTTAGAAGTCCTTTCTTGTAAACTGGGATAACTTTCAGGTTTGAGTAGAAGGGTCTCAGAACGTCTTCATTGTAGTCATTCATCACACTCACCCAGTTCTGGTATGGCAGTAGCTAATCATCTAAGTCAATGCCCTGCTCCTTGAAATACTTCAAATATACCCAGACTGCTGTCCTATCTAAGGTTCCTCTTTCTGCAAAGAAAGCGCTGGGAGTTTCTAAAGGATCTTATGCGAAAGATAGACCTGAAGGAGATCATTTTTTACGCTTCTGGCCCGATTCAATCACCTCTTTTGAGAAGGATACACTTTTCTGGGTTCTGGGCCTTTTGCTAGCGGATTGGGTAGAAGGTTTAGCGCTAGAGATAGTCTCAAGATCATTCACATTTGGGAATTTTGTTCTGGCCATTGCTAGATTAGGGTTCTTAGAGATGCAGAAATATTTTCGAGAACGCTCAGAGTGCTCAGATAGTGTTTGTAGAAGAGGAGAATGAATGAATGCCAATACAAAATGATTCACCTTTATAAGTTTTAGGGTTTAGAGTTTTACCTTGAGTGTAAGTACACAAACTATCGTTTCAAATTCTTAGCCCTTTAAGTGATTTACTATCGCTAGGAAGAGCAGCTATCGCTAACAGGCATGATCCCTCGCTGAGTAAGTGACTTTTGAGCTTCACTTACTCCTTCCAAAGTTTATCTATCGATAGCTGTCTCTGCATATGGTAGCGATAGTATAACTTACTATCGATAGGTCAGTCCTGCAAAAACTTAAGATTTGACATCTGAACAAATTGAATTGCATTTAAGAAAGTCCACATTAAAATAATACTATACACAATTTCAAATAATCATATAGTAACCTGTCAGATAGTTCAAATATTGATTGCTAATGAAAAGGAGCAATCATTCACAATTCAAACAATGTTATAGTTATTCAGGATAGAGTAAGAATGATATCAGCATAAATGCACTTGACTAGACAGAATATTGCTATTGATGATAGGAATTACTATCGACAGAGCTCTTGATGGCAGTCAATTCAATCTCAGCCGTGAAAATTAGCGATAGTGGATTTTACTATCGATTGATCAGTCTTAGCTTGACCATACAGAACTTGGGTACTTGGAAAGTTGCCTCTGCTAACTCAAATGGTTTTGACATAGTATATGGTTTCAGAGATCTCTCACAAAAAAGAGAATTTGAGAATCTTCTTCTTGAAGTATAAGAAACTCTATTTCTCTGGTTCTTCTCAAGATAACTGAATGGTACTTTGAGATAACTTGATATAAATCTTTCCTTTCTTGCTATAGACCACTGCTTCTTATGATTTGAGATTGATGTTGTGAAAATGCCTTTTCTCTGAGTTCTCCTTCTATGCGTAGATTCTGTGAATCTCTTTCTTGAAGTATGAGAGACTCTCTTCTCTGTTGCTCTTGAATTAGAATGACCTTTTCTTCCAGAATCATCCTGCATACATAAAGTGCTAGATGGACATTTTGGTACCCATTTGAACTTGGGTCCTTCATTGTTAGTTTTGGACCTTACATATCCTTTTGGAATCCAGACAAATTTATTTTTCACACTTGTATTTCTTCTAATATTACATGAGTAAGAAATGTGACCATATTTTCCACAATAATAGCAAATAATGGAATGATGTGCAACATGAGATCTTATGCAGTTATTGTGATGGTCAGAGGAGTGCAAATTCAAACTATTTTCACTCAGAAGATCATTCTTCCCAAAACATTTTTCAGCATGATTTAAAACATTTTCAGTCCTTGAAATATGATCTGTGATAGGTTGTAAATCAATTTTATGTAGATCAAAATTTTTTTTCTCAAAAACATAAGACTTGGAGCTGTTTACCATAGCTGTATTTCGAACACCAGAGGATGATTGATCTAATTCGTTCAGGTAGAGCTCTTGACAATTATTCTTTTCTTGACCTTCTGGGTTGATTGAATCTTGAAAGAGCTCTATGATTTCTCCTTCTTCAATTTCAACTTCTAGATGTTCATCATCCATAGATTTGCAACTTTGAGATTCAGATGAACTGTCAACACTTTCAATAACAAGATGATTAGTGGTATACATAGATTCAAGTGTATCCCAGATATCTTTAGTATTAGAGCAAAATCTGATTTTCTGAAAATCTTCTTCAATTAAGCCTTTATGCAGAATTTGCATAGCTCTAATGTTTAAGGAAAACATCTTCTTGTCTTTTTCAGTCCAATCCTTCCTTGGTTTAAAATCAAAATCATTTGTAATAACATTCCACATATGATAATCAAATGATTTTATAAAATTCTTCATCCTAGCTTTCCAAAATGAAAAATCAATATTTTCAAGCAGAGGTAGAATGGAATGATCAAAACCTTCTGTAAAAGAATTATACCCAAAATCAGCCATGATCTTTTCACTTGAGACCGTTGGATCCTTTAAACAAGTGACCTGCTCTGATACCAATTGAGAGTATTGGCTGTCATCATCAAAAAGGGGGAGAATGTTAGAATCTTAAGTTTTGATGAGAACTGACCCTGAGAAAACATAAGTAAAAGTTACCTCTGAAATATTCAAGTTCAATCTAGTAGGTAACAGAATCCTATCGATAATGTTAAAGCCTATCGCTAATAAACAGAGCCATAGCTAGTGAAGACTTAGAAATAACAAAGTCATTATCTATCGCTAAGTCCTTCTCTATCGCTAAAGAAAGAATCCATCGCTAGAAGCTCAGTGATAACTCAGCTAGTAGAAAGTTAAAACCAAGTCTTTTATCTAATGAAACCAGCTAGCGATAACAGGTTAAGCTATAGATAACCATAAGTGCTTCAGATAATGATCTTTCAGATAGCTAGTGCCTGAGAGCTAATGAGTCAAGAGCTGATATGTTCGCTTGCGCTAAAATGTTTATCTATCGATAATGGGATACCTTGAAATTATGAATTCTTTGATACTTGTATCCTTAAAGCTAATAAGCAAATCAAGTATCTAGCGATAGTAGTTTAAGCAATCGATAGAAGAATATATGCTGATATGATGCTCTCTGATCTAAAAGAATATGCTATTGATAGTTCACATTCCTATCTATATAAAAATGCTCTGAAATGCCTTATATTGTTTTTATCTCAATTGAGCTAATAGATTAAGCTTGCGATAGCAACCTCTGTGTAATATATGACTATTTGGTTAGCTAATAGCTTAAGTACAGATCTCACTCTATGAGACTAGCGATAGCAGATCCAACTATCGCTAATCAAAAGCTGCTGGAAAGTACTATTTGTACGGATGATCAGAACGCTGAGTCTATCTCTCACTTAGCTCATCTTATGTTAGAAGTAGTTGAAGCTGAAGCAGAGAGTTAAGCCCGAAGAAGAAGCTGCATTAAATGCCAACGGCTATGAGCTCCCAACGACTAAATTCAAACGGCTTCTTGAAGATTGAGCGTTAGGGTAAAATCCGAGAAGAAGATATAAATACAGAACTCAAGCATTTATTGAGCAAGAGACGAAAAACTGAGAACGTTCACAAGCTCATTCATTACTCTGTATTTATTGTCTTAAAGATTTTATTTGTACTTAAGTGTTTATCAAAATCAGTTCATTAAGTGAACGCATTTATTGAAATCCTCTTCTGTTTGAGGTTGTTCTGAAAGCTTGGTGCTTTAGAACAGGGATATTACCTTACAGGTAGCAAGGGGGAGTGTTTAGAGATTCTAAAACTCTGTAAAGGTTGACAGGTGAACCTGTGTTTGTAAAACCTGTGGATAGTGGAACCCAACAGAGTGTTGGAGAACTGGATGTAGGCAGTGTTGGCCGAACCAGTATAAATCTTGTGTTGTATTCATTTTTCTTAGAGTTTTTGAATAGCACAATTCACCCCCCCTCTTGTGCGATTGCCACTTTCAATCCTAAATTGATTAAGTTCAAAATCGAGAAATAATTAATTATGCAAGACTTTAAATCCACAATTTGGGTCACCCCAAAATTGCTCTAAATTTCTCTCCAAATCCCAATTCATTGATGGCCACCCATACAATAAATTATGGCTTGAAGAGTGTTTTGCCTAATGTCTCAACACAATCAACTACTTCTTATGCTATCTCCCTCAAGAAAATAACTTAACATCTTTAATCCACTGACCAAGTCACCTTGCATTAGCACATAATTTTCACAAAAGAATAATAAAACTATGAACCCATAAATTTCATTAAACTCCAAGTTAATACATAGCAATGTCAAGTATTTGAACAAGAAGGAAATGACATAAACATAGTTTCTAATCCCATTATAATATGCAGAAATCAAGCACAGAACCAAATGTCACAAATATACTTCTAGAACCCTAGAAAAGCATAAATATAATAAATGGAAGAAGGATTATAACAAATGCTAGTCAGCCCTATCTAGGGTTCCTCTTTCTGCAAAGAATGCACTTGGAGCTTCTAGAGGTTCTTTCACATAGGATAAATCAGATCATAGTGGGTTACTTTCTGTGTTTTGGTGTTGTCTTGATCTACTTCTTTTGAAAAAGACACAGTCTTCTGGCCAAGAGTACTTTTGCTCGCGGATGTGGAAGAAGGATTATCGCTAGAGGTTTCCTTGACATTAGGGTTTTTGGATCCAGCCATTTTAGGGTTTAAGAGGAGTGGGTTTAGAGAATGTACATGCTTGAGTGCTCAAAGAGTGTTTGGAGTAGAAGAGAAAGTGCGAGTGTTCGTGAATGATGAATGCAAGTGCAAATGACCTAATTTTATAGGTTTACGGTTTAGCTCAATGAAGAGCATTCGCTAATCGTTTCGCATTCTGACTTGTTAAGTGACTTGCTATCACTAATAAGAGCTGCTATCGCTAGCAGGCATGATTCCACGCTGAGCAAATGACAAACTTATCAATCACTCCTTCCAGCTATCGATAATGCTTTTGGCTAGCGATGACAATCTTTTCTCAAACTTAGCTTTGTCCTGCATATACTAGCGATAGTGAAGCTCACTATCAATTGGTCAGTCCTGCAAAACTTAAGATTTGGCACTCCGATGCCTAAGTTAGTGATTGATAAACTGAAATCAATTCAAGAAATTAAATCAGAAATGGTTATAATTCATTTGGATTTACCATTCCCAATTCCCTTATAATGAAGTTAAATTGAGCAAACTCAATAGGTTTGGTGAAGATATCAGCAAGTTGCAAGTTTGTTGAGATAAACTCCACCTTGACATCCTTCTTCTAAACATGATCACTTAGGAAGTGGTGTCTCACATCAATATGCTTGGTTCTGGAATGACGAACTAGATTCTTGGCCAAGCTTATTGTGCTGGTGTTGTCACAAAGGATAGGCACTTCTGGGAATTCCAAACCTAGATCCCTGAGTTGATGCTTAAGCCATAAGACTTGAGCACAACTACTTGCTGCTGCAATATATTCAGCCTATGTGGATGAAAGAGACACACAATTTTGCTTCTTGCTAGCCCAGGAGACCAAATAGCCACCAAGGAATTGACATTGACCACTAGTACTCTTGCTGTCTGTCTTATATCCTGCATGGTCAGGTACTCTTGCTGTCTGTCTTATATCCTGCATGGTCAGGTCAGTATAAGCAGGAAGGTACTCTTGAGTTCCCTTGGTATACCACAGCCCAAGCTCTTGAGTTCCTTACAAATATCGTAAAATTCTTTTTACATTGGTTAAGTGAGATTCTTTAGGGTTTACTTGATATCTAGAACACATTCCCACTCTAAATTGAATATCAGGCCTACTAGCAGTTAGATAAAGTAAGGATCCTATAATTCCTATATAATGAGATTGACTAACTACTTTACCCTTGACATCTGCATCTAAGCTAGCAGAGGTACTCATAGGAGTGTCCTCATCTTTAGATTGCTCCATCCCAAACTTATTGAGAATCTCCTCACAATACTTAGTTTGGGAGATGAAGATGCCATCTTTCTTTTGCTTTATCTGCAGGTCTAGAAAGAATGTTGCTTCTCCCATCATTGACATTTCAAATTCAACCTGCATCAACTTAGCAAACTCTTCACAGAGCTTTTCATTAGTAGCACCAAATATAATATCATCAACGTAAATTTGAACTATAAGCGTGTGTTTATCTTCATGCATGATGAATAAGGTAGTATCTAATCTTCCTCTAGAAAAGCCCTTTTCAATGAGAAATGTGCTAAGCCTCTTATACGAAGCTCTAGGTTCTTGTTTGAGACCATAAAGAGCCTTTTTAAGTTTGTAAACATGGTCAGGCTTAGAGTTTTCTTCAAAACCAGGACATTGATCTACATATACCTCTTCTTTGTTATAGCCATTAAGAAAGGCACTCTTAACATCCATTTGATAAAGTTTAATATTTTTTATGGATGCAAAAGCTAGAAGAATCCTTATTGCTTCAATTCTTGCAACTGGAGCAAAAGTTTCTTCATAGGATGATTTCACCAGATTCACCAGATTCATCAAGTTTGTTTTTGAAAACCCATTTAGTACTAATAATAGTATGATTTCTTGGTCTAGATACTAAATCTCAAACTTTATTCCTTTTAAATTAATTAAGTTCTTCCTGCATTGCAACTATCCAATCACAGTCAACAAGAGCTTCATCAACACAGGTTGGTTCAATTTCAGAAATAAAGGCAGAATATTCCAATTCATTTTGTAATTTACTTCTGGTTCTAACACCCTTTGACATTTCTCCGATTATTTGTTCAGGAGGATGGTGCTTAAGATGTCTTATGGAAGATTGAGGCTCGTTAGCTTCATCTTGATCATCTTCAGCATTTTCGACAGAATTCACTATCGATGGCTTTGGGGCTATCGATAGGGGAGGTTTTGAAAAATTTGAAGAAACTTGATTATCTTCAGCGTTTACTATCGATGGCTTTGGGGCTATCGATAGTGGATGTCTTATGACCTTTGAAAAATCTTCATCTTCATCAACACAGTGTTGTTTTTCTCGAGGAGTTTCATCAAATACTACATGTATTGATTCTTCAACAGTTTGAGTTCTCTTGTTATGGACTCTATATGCTTTACTCCTATTTGAATATCCTATAAATATGCCAATGGCATATTTAGGATCAAATTTACCTAAGTTTACCTTCCCATTATTGTGAATGTAGCACTTGGATCCAAAGATTCTCAGGTGACTGATGTTGGGCTTTCTTCCTTTGTAGATCTCATATGGAGTCTTCTCCATCCGCTTTCTGATATATGCTCTATTTGAGATGTAGCATGCTGTTCTCATTGCATCTGCCCAAAACATTTGAGGCACTTGTTTCTCATTTAGTATGCTCCTTGCCATTTCTGTGAGCACTCTATTCTTCCTCTTCACAACACCATCTTGTTGAGGAGTACATTGGGCAGAGAAGTTGTGTTCAATACCGCTTTCATCACACAGCTCCTTGTTCTCAAATTCTCCTCCATGATCAGTTCTGATTGCAACAATCTTGGTGCCTTTTTCATTCTGCAATTTCTTAGCAAGCACACAAAAGGCATCAAAAGTTTCATGTTTTGAGGAAAGAAACATAGTCCAAGTAAACCTTGCGTAGTCATCCACAACCACAAGAGTGTATAGACTCCCACCTAGACTTTTCACTCTTGCAGGCCCAACTAAATCCGTGTGGATTAGTTCCAATGGTCTACTTGTGGAAACTGTCTTGGTTTTAAATGAAGACTTTGTTTGTTTACCCCTTTGGCAGGATTCACAAAATAAATCATGCTTAGCTCTAAAACTAGGAATTCCTATGACTAGCTCCTTTTTGTTAGAATCTTAAGTTTTGATGAAGACTGACCCATAGAAAACATAAGTAAATAAGAGAAAGTTACCTCTGAATTAAATGAGTAAAATCTGATAGGTAACAAAATTTTATCACTAGAGTTAGAGTCTATAGCTAATAGACAGAGTCATAGCAAGTGAAGACATAGAAATAACAAAGTTGATATCGATCGCTAAGTCATTCACTATTGCTAAAGAAAGAATCTATCGCTAGAAGCTCATTGATAACTCAGCTAGCAGAAAAATAAACCAAGTCCTTGAACTAATGAAATCAGCTAATGATAACAGGTTAAGCTATTGATAACAAAAGTGCTTCAGATAATGATCATTCAGATAGCTAGTGCCTGAGAGCAAGAGTAAAATGAGCTAACATTGTTGCTAGCGCTAACAAGTTTAGCTATCGATAATAGGACACCTTGAAATACCTCTGAATACTTGTATCTGTATCCTTAAAACTAATAAGCAATCAAGTAACTAGCGATAATTGGAATAACTATCGATAGTAAAAAGTTTGTTGGTATGATATTGCTAGAACACTAAGCATTGAACTTAAGGGATGTGTTAGCGACAATGCTCTTGTCTATCGATAGAAAATGCTTTCAATATACCATATATTAATTGTGTCTATCTCATTGAGATAATAGACTAAGGTTGCGATAGCATCTTCTGTGCATCAAATGATTATTTGTTCAGCTAACAGCTTAAGTGCAGATCTCACACAATGAAGTTAGCGATAGCAGATCAAGCTAGCACTACTGAAAAAGCTGCCAGAAAGTACAATTTGTACAGATGCACAGAACGCTGAGTCTATCTCTCTCTCCTAGCTCACCCTACGCAAGAAGTTGTTGAAGCTAGAGCAGATAGTTAAGCCCGATGAAGAAGCTGCATTAAATGCGAATGGCTATGAGCTCCTAACGACTAAATTAAAACGGCTTCTTGAAGATTGAATGCTAGGGAAAAATCTGAGAACAGATATAAATACAGAACTTGAGCATTTATTGAAAGACGACGAAAAATGAGAATATTTACAAGTTCATTCATTGCTCTCTGTTTTCTGTATTTATTGTTTAGAGATTTTATCTGTACTTAAGTGTTTATCAAAATCAGTTCATTAAGTGAACGTATTTATTGAAATCCTCTACTGTTTGAGGTTGTTCTAAAAGCTTGTTGCTTTAGAAAAGGGATATTGCCTTACAGGTAGTAAAGGGGAGTGTTTAGAGTGATTCTAAAACTCTGTAAAGGTTGGCAGGTGAACCTATGTTCGTAAAACCTGTGGTTAGTGGAACCCAACGAGGAGTTGGAGAACTGGATGTAGGCAATATTGGCCGAACCAGTATAAAGTTTTAGAGTTGCTCTTATTTGTCATTGTTTTAATTATTGAAAGCACAATTCACCCCCCCTCTTGTGCGATTGCCTCTTTCAATTGGTATCAGAGCCGGTCTTCTCTGTTTGATTCCAACGAATCTGAGAAGTAAAGATCTCTATGGCATCGCTTGAAAATGTTCTACCTGAGGGAAGCTCTATCAATAAACCTCCAGGCTTTGATGGGAAGCACTACACTTTCTGGAAACTAAAGATGAAAATCTACATCAAAGCAAATGGATACAAGCTCTGGAAGATTATTGAAGAAGGAGATATTGTGCCCAAAGATCCCATGGGCATTCCAAAGTTTGAAGATGAATATACAGAAGAGGATATTGCTGATCTGGAGCTAAACAGCAAAGCAGTCCTCATAATTCAAAGCACTCTTAGTCAAACAGAGTTCTTCAAAGTAAGCCATCTGGACACTGCTAAGGAAATATGGGAAGGCCTGCAGATTACCCACGAAGGAACTACTGGAGTAAAAGATAGACGTGTGGAAATGCTAGTTGACGAGTTCCATAAATTTGAGATGGCTGAAGGAGAAAAGATAAGGGACCTAGAGATCAGATTCACTCATCTCATCAACAATCTTGCTGCTCTAGGGAGAAAAATTACTGAAAAAGAGCAAGTGAACAAGATACTGAAAGTTCTGAAAGGAGACTGGCTCATGAAGGTCACAGCTATACAAGAAATGCAAGGAGAATCTACAAAGTCCATCACTGCCCTGTTTGGCAGCCTTGCTGAATATGAGCAACCCTGATAGCTCAAAGGGGAGCTCAAGAAAATCCCAAAAAGAAGTCACTTGCTCTCGCTGCCTCAGAGAAAGAAGAAATTGATGATGATGATGAAGATCTTGATGAGGAGGACATAGCTCTTATGGCCAGAAAATTTAAAAAGTTCTTCAGAAGAAGAGAAAGATTCCAAAGAGGTGGTCCTAGTTTAAAGACTCCCAGAAAGACAAAACTCCTGTATGTTTTGAATGCAAGAAGCCTGGTCACTTCAGAGCTGAGTGTCCAAGCCTTTAAAGACTAAAAGAGAAGGAGAAAAAGAAGACATATGGAAAGAAGAAAGCTTATGTATCATCCATCTGGGGTGATAGCTCTGATGAAGAAGGTAGCGATAACGAGGAATGCGCCAACCTTTGCCTAGTTGCTCGAGAAGAGGAAAGTGATTCTGAGGTATATGACTCTGAACCTTCTTATTCTGAACTTCAAAGTTTATATGATGAAATGTACATAAAATTAATGAAACTTGCCAAAGAAGTAGTCATATTAAGAAGAGAAAACAAAGATCTCCAGAAAAACCTTTCTTTACAAAAAGTTTCTTCTTCTCTAGCGATAGAAGAGGAGCTATCGCAAGCTTCTAGAAAAGAACTATCGATAGCTGAGCCTCTATCGATAGCAATTCCTTCAATTTCTGAAAATTGCTCCAATTGTGAAAAATTATTGAACGAAAAGGAAAAACTTTCGCATGTTTTAGAAAAATTTACAAAAGGCTCAGAAACTTTAAATGTGATTTTAAGCAATCAAAAATTTTTTAGAGATAGAACCGGTATTGGCTATGAGCCTAAACAAAAGTTTTCAAAAAGATGGGTTGAACCAAAGGTGAAGTCATACATGAAATATTTTAGAAAATCTTCTGAAAATTCTTCACCATATAGCTTCTGCAATTATTGTAACAAGAAAGGCCATACACAGTCCACTTGTAATCACAGAAAATATGGCATTAGTAGCTCTTATAAGTGGGTTCAAAAGGAACTCGTGTGCCTTAGTGTTTTACAAACTTAGAGCACAAGACTAACTTTAAAGGACCCAAGAAAGTTTGGGTACCTAAATCTGTGTAGTTTGTGCAGGTATGTCTTAAAGCATCCAGTAAAGGAAAATGGTATATTGATAGTGGATGCTCAAGGCACATGACTGGTGACAAGGACAGAATCAACAGTCTGGTGATAAAAGATGGAGCCAAAGTTAGTTTTGGTGGAAATCAAAGTGGAAAAATCACTGGAGTGGGTGAAGTAGGTCCAGTCAAGGATATTTACCTAGTGAATGGACTCTGCCACAATTTGCTGAGTGTTAGCCAGAGCGCAGACCATGGTAACTGGGTAATTTTTGATTCAAATGAATGTCTTATTGTTGATAAGAATTTAGATATAAACAAATCCAGTCTGAAGTGTAAGATAAACGGAAATAGAAATGAAAATTTATACACTCTAGATTTATGCCAACAGCTTGAAGAAAAATGCTTTATTTCAAATGATGAAAATTGTTGGTTATGGCATAAAAGATTAGCTCATGTGAACTTTTCTCAACTAGATAAATTGGTTAAGAAGGAGTTAGTCATAGGAATTCTTAGTTTTAAGTCAAAGCATTATTTAATTTGTGAATCCTGTCAAAGAGGTAAACAAACAAAGTCCTCTTTTAAAATCAAGAAGACAGTCTCCACTAGTAGGCCATTGGAACTAATTCATATGGATCTAGTTGGGCCAGCACGAGTGAAAAGTCTAGGAGAAAGCCTATACACTCTTGTAGTTGTGGATGACTACTCAAGATTTACTTGGTCTATGTTTCTTTCCTCTAAGCATGAAACTTTTTATGCTTTTTGTGTGCTTGCTAAGAAACTGCAGAATGAGAAAGGCACAAAGAATATAACCATCAGGACTGATCATGGAGGAGAATTTGAAAATAAAGAGTTCATGGAGTTGTGTGATGAGAATGGAATTGACCACAACTTCTCTGCCCCTCATACTCCTCAACAAAATGGTGTTGTAGAGAGAAAGAACAGAGTGCTTATTGAAATGACCAGAAGCATGCTGAACGAGAAACAAGTGCCTCAAATATTTTGGGCAGATGCTATGAGCACAGCTTGCTACATTTCCAACAGAGCCTATATCAGAAAAGGGATGGAGAAGACTCCATATGAGCTCTATAAGGGAAGGAAGCCCAATATCAGTCATCAGAGAATTTTCGGATCAAAATGCTACATTCACAACAATGGAAATGTAAATCTAGGTAAATTCGATCCCAAATCTGATATTGGCATATTCATAGGTTATTCGAATAGAAGTAAAGCATATAGAGTTTATAATAAAAGAAGTCAAAATGTTGAAGAATCTATACATGTAGTATTTGATGAAATCCCTCAGGAAAAACAACAATCTATTGATGAGGATGAAGATTTTTCAAAATTTTTCAAACAGTCACTATCGATAGCACCTTAGCCATCGATAGCAAATCCTGAAAACAATGTTGAAAATGATCAGGATAAAGCTAAAGATGATCTAGATGAAGCTAATGAGCCTCAATCTTCTATTAGACATCTTAAAAATCATCCTCCTGAACAGATTATTGGAGAAATTTCAAAAGGAGTTAAAACAAGAAGGCAACTACAAAATGAAATGGAATTCTCTTGCTTTCTTTCTCAAATTGAACCAACATGCATTGATGAAGCTTTTGCTAAATGTGGCTGGATAGTTGCAATGCAGGAAGAACTTAATCAATTCAAAAGAAATCAAGTTTGGGATTTAGTACCTAGACCAAGAGATTACCCTATTATTGGTACTAAATGGGTTTTCAAAAACAAACTTGATGAAGTTGGACAAATTGTCAAGAATAAAGCCAGATTAGTTGCCAAAGGATATAACCAAGAAGAAGGCATTGATTATGAAGAAACTTTTGCTCCAGTCGCAAGACTTGAAGCAATAAGAATTCTTCTAGCTTTTGCATCCATAAAAAATATTAAACTTTATCAAATGGATGTTAAGAGTGCTTTTCTTAATGGCTATATTAAAAAGGAGGTTTATGTAGAACAACCTCCTAGTTTTGAAGAAAAGTCTAAGCCTGATCATGTTTTCAAACTTAAAAAGGCTCTTTATGGTCTCAAACAAACACCTAGAGCTTGGTATGAAAGACTAAGTACTTTTCTACTTAATAAAGGATTCTCCAGAGGAAAATCATATACTACATTGTTTATCATGCATAAAGATAATCACATGCTTGTAGTCCAAATTTATGTTGATGACATTATTTTTGGTGCAACTAAAGAAAAACTTTGTGAAGATTTTGCTAAGACAATGCAGGGAGAGTTTGAGATGTCTATGATGGGAGAATTAACATTCTTCCTAAGACTGCAGATAAAGCAAAAGAAGGATGTCATCTTCATATCCCAAACCAAATATTGTAAAGAAATTCTCAACAAATTTGGGATGGATCTATCCAAAGAAGAGGACACTCCCATGAGTTCTTCTGCCAAGTTAGATGCAGATGCTCCAGGCAAAGCAGTAAATCAATCTCATTATAGAGGAATTATTGGTTCTTTACTTTATTTAACTGCTAGTAGACCTGACATCCAATTTAGTGTAGGTGTATGTGCTAGATATCAAGCAAATCCTAAAGAATCTCATTTAACAAATGTAAATAGGATTTTGCGTTATCTGCAAGGGACTCAAGAGTTTGGGCTGTGGTATCCCAAAGGAACTCAAGAGTACCTTCTTGCTTATACTGATTCTGACCATGCAGGTTATAAGTCAGATAGAAAAAGCACAAGTGGTTAATGTCAATTTCTTGGTGGCTGTTTGGTCACTTGGGTAAGCAAGAAGCAAAATTGTGTTTCTCTTTCATCCATAGAGGCCGAATACATTGCAGCAGCAAGTTGTTGTACTCAAGTCTTATGGCTTAAGCATCATCTAAGAGATTTGGGTTTGGAATTTCCAGAAGTGCCCATTCTCTGTGATAACACCAGCACAATAAGCTTGGCCAAAAATCCAGTTCAACATTCCAGAACCAAGCATATTGATGTAAGACATCACTTCTTGAGAGATCATATTCAGAAGAAGGATGTCAAGGTGGAATTTATATCAACGCATCTGCAACTTGCTGATATATTCACCAAGCCTCTTGAGCCTGATCAATTTCTCTATATCAGAAGAGAGCTAGGAATGGTAAATCCAAATGAATTGTGAATATTATTATAATTCTTAATTTATTCTATTGATTATTCATATGAATTATTGCTAACTTAGGCATCGGAGTGCTGTTCAGTCCGCTAGTGCACGGGTCGCATCAAGTAATAGAGTAATAAGAAAAGTATCGTTCCCTCGGGGATTTGGTTACAAATGTGATCAAACAGAGGGCTTAATATATTAGATTAAGTTGAGCTAAACAAGGTTTTGCTTTGAAGAGTAGCATATAAAATTAAATTCCTAAAAGGTTACTTCTTTTTGAGATTTTTAGTTTAAGAGTTTTGAACAAGAACAATGATGTGAGAAATACTTGACAAATTGGATGAGAAAACCTAGGGTTACCTTTCCCCAATTTAACTTCAAGACCCGATAAATTCCTTCCCTTTTCCTTACCTAATGAATTTCATATATGAGTTCAAGGTTCAATTTCATTTGAAAAAGCTCTCTCAAGTCAAAATCAAATTTCTACTAGCATTAATTGCACAATCTCTTGCAACAATTAATGCTAGCCATAAATGTTACACCAACCATATATGAACAATGTTAGGTCAATAATTATATCTCTATATTATCAACAAACCATCCATTTAAAATCATAAATTTCAAGTCTAACATGATTTCCTCCAAGTTCTAAAACAAAATATACTCTCTCAAGTCATACATCATTTAACACTTCAAGTGATGATCAAGCACTTGTATCATTTAAAGCAAGATGAAAATCCATACATAAACCCTAGAATATGGATTTAGTTACACATGAGTGAATAAGAAATAAAATAAGAAATAAAACGCAAAGACATGGCAGAAATTAGAGAAAAGGGAAGAAGAAAAGAACCCAAGATTACAACTTGAATCTCTCCAAGAATCTCCAAGCTTTCTAGCTCTTCCCACTGATTTGAGCCTTTCCTAATACGCCTTGGGGTTCAAATGCAAAATATAATTTTTACCAAGGATTGCACAATAGTGGTGCGATCCCGGATCGTCTCTCAAGGAGCCTAATGAACTATCCTAGGGAAACTAAATGCAATGAAAGCTATAAAAACTTGGGGAATAAGAGTAGAAATTTTTGGTATTTTTCATAAAGGGAATTAAAAACTTGTTTTTTTTGTTGGTATTTTTAGGATGAATATGAATGGTTAATGGAATGCGAATGATGGGATGCTCTCTTGTCTAGGGTAGACATGTGGCAAGCATATACTTCACACTCGTGGGGAATTAAGGGATAATTGGACCAAGGTCATGCAAGTAATAAACAATTAGTCTTAATTGAAGGAATAGGTCGGTGACAACCCACTCAACCTCAATAGACCAACTGGGTTAATTATAGTCTAACATTAACTAGAAATAGGTTCCAATAGATAGAATAATTTGGGTCCCATCCAAATTACTCAATATCCTTCAGATCCAATAACTAATCAAAATTAGCTTATAATCAAATCCTCATACGTGTAGAACTTTATCCAATTATTTCATGCGATATTATTGAATCAATAGTATTGTTTCTTAGGTGAGATTAATTGATGGAATTACTTAATCATGCAAAGAAGAAACTCAACATCAACATGCTCAAACCCAATAAATCAACCAAAGGACATAATCAAGATAAAATAAATGGACCAAATCACCACACACAATGATAGGTAATAAAATCAACAAGTACTAATGAAGATAATGTCAATTGAAAGATAGATGGAACTAAACTAGATCCAATACAACACAAAGGTGAAATTCAACAATTACATAGCCAATAGTCTCAACATAATTGAAATCCAAACATAAGAAAACAAATGCTCAAGGAAATAGATGGAAATCCATGGCTACATAATTGGAACTAATGAAAAACTCCCCTAGAGTGGAAGAATAGCTTGCTTCACGTCATCCCGTCGTCCAAGAGAGCACCGAACCAGATTAGTTCTTCATAGAGGAGGAGAAATCACCTGAGAGGATCTGTAACTCGAACTCCATGGTGAACCGATGAAGGATTGTGGAATGGAGGAAGGAATTGGTGGAAGAGATGAGAGAATTTGTGTCTTCAATGTGTAATTATCGTGCTCCCCTCTCCTAGGCACACTAGGCAACATATATATAATCCAAATTGGCCTAAGATCTCCTATTCTGACTAGGATTATCAATTAGGAAAGGATTGGGGAAGACCCAATCACTCAAACTTCAAGAAACCTAGTCAAGATAGGAAATAGTGAGTATGATAATTAATTAGGAAACTTCCTAACCTCAATCAAGCATAGGGTTGCCTATTCTTGTAGAAATAACAAATAGGAAATATTTTAAGCAAACCCAATCAATCAATCAACCAATCCTAGTTGAAATAGGAAGTTTCCTATTTTGTTTTCTTCTTACTTTGACCTTAATTCTTTGCACCTACAATGGAAATTTTAAGCACATGTGAAGTATTTCAAGTCCATAAAAAATAAATGCATGAGTTAAATGCCTAATATGCTCAAATTATAATGAAAATGCAATTAACTCTCTAATCTTGAACCCTAAGTATAAAAGTGCCTAAATCCCCATTTAATAGCTTAGAATAAATGCTAATTTCCTATAATTAGTGGATAAAAGCATGTAATAATCAAGTGCAATCACCCACTCTCTCCTTAAGCTCCAAAATGCTCCAAAACATGCCCTAAATGCTCTGTGTCTTTTTCAGATCCCATTCAATACCATTTATTACGTTCAGATAGCTCTAATT
This sequence comes from Mimosa bimucronata, assembly GCA_037074515.1. NCBI lineage: Eukaryota > Viridiplantae > Streptophyta > Magnoliopsida > Fabales > Fabaceae > Mimosa > Mimosa bimucronata. Next base: position 34,561,040 of record CM073440.1, on the reverse strand, counting down.
AATCAAAACGCGCAGTTTCTGGTGAGTTCCCCGTGGCTTCGCCGCGGCGAAGTCACGGCGAACAAAGGAGTTTTTGCTTCCAGAGGATGAGTACACTCGCCGTGGGTTCGCCGTGGCGAAACCCACGGCGAAGTCACTTCACTTCTGGCTTCTTGACTTTTAGTCCTCTCTCATTCTTCATTCCAGCTCTGCTTGCATCTCTTTGGCTTTTTCTCTTTATCACCTCTTCCTATACAAGTTTGAAAGAGGGTTGATGAGCTTTTAACATTTGATAACATACACACACAAATTTCTAAACACAGACTCATTAAGCTCAAATTTTCATGCACAAACACTTTCTTCTTCATTAAAGATTTTCTTTGATTTTTTATGACTATTTCAAAACATCACTTTCAAAAATATATACAAATGAGAAAAATTGTGATGAAATATGTGAAATTTTAGGAACTTAACAAGTGCCAAATCTTAAGTTTTGCAGGACTGACCAATCGATAGTGAGTTTCACTATCGCCAATATATGCAGAACATAGCTAAGTTTGAGCTAAGATTGCCATCGCTAGCCTAAAGAATTATCGATAGCAAAGTCAGCTATCGATAGGTAGAACTTAGAAGGAGAAAGTGATGACAAAGTCACTTGCTCAGCGTGGTATCATGCCTACTAGTGATAGCTACTCTTCCTAGCGATAGCAAGTCACTTACAAGACTCAGAATACGAAACGTCAACAAGTATTCGTCATTTATGGTAATCCCTGAAATCTATAAAAGCAGGTCTTTTGCATTTTGCATTCATTATTCACCTTGAGCATCTCTTCATCTCCTCAATCTCTCTGAAAAAAAATCGAGCCTCCTCTCTCTCAAAACCCTAAGCCCCAAAAATGGGCAGAGCCAAGATTCCAAAAATGGGTGATGGTGAGGAAACCTCTAGCGCTAAACCCTCGTCTCAATCCGCTAGCAAGAGGTCAAAATCCCAAAAAACTGTGTCATTCTCCAAAGAAGTGATTGAATTAGGTTCCAAACATCAAAAGCGAACTGTCTCTGATTTGCCTTACTCAGAAGAACCCCTCGAAACTACAAGCGCCCTCCTCGCAACTGGAAAAACCCTAGCCAGGGCTGCAGTTTTGGTGGATTTGTTCTTCTACAGAGAGCCTGAGGAGACCAAACAACTTGAGGAAGATGAAGCGGCTCCTGTCCAAGATTATTCTGCTGACTTTCGTATCGGATCAGGGGTACTATTCGTCCAGGGTTCCAGTGGGATGTGATGGTGGATCGTTATTCATCTTCACCTTCCTCTGCTTTTTGTGATGACAAAAAGGGGGAGAAGCAAAGCAACGGGAGAAAGGGAGATCAATATTAGAGATCAAAATCAAAGCCTGTTTCCTAAAGCCCTCAATCAATATTAGAGATCAAAATCAAAGCCTGTTTCCTGAAGCCCTCATTCGCATCATACATTTTAATTGCATTAATTGATAGTTTGTGTTTTGGTATTTGATAATCTATGTTTTGGTATTTCCTTCTGCAAAATGTACCTTGTTCTAAATATATGAGATGCTCTGTAAAAGCATTACCATTATTCTAGTCTAATATATGTTTATGCTAATATAAATGATTATGCTCTGAACGTGATTTAATGTATATCTTTTTCTTATGTTTTGTCATCATCAAAAAGGGGGAGAATGTTAGAATCATAAGTTTTGATGAAGACTGACCCATAGAAAACATAAGTAAATAAGAGAAAGTTACCTCTGAATTAAATGAGTAAAATCTGATAGGTAACATAATTTTATCACTAGAGTTAGAGTCTATAGCTAATAGACAGAGTCATAGCAAGTGAAGACTTAGAAATGACAAAGGTGATATCCATCACTAAGTCATTCACTATCGCTAAAGAAAGAATCTATCGCTAGAAGCTCATTGATAACTCAGCTAGCAGAAAAATAAACCAAGTCCTTGAACTAATGAAATCAGCTAGCGATAACAGGTTAAGCTATCGATAAAAAAAGTGCTTCAGATAATGATCATTCGGATAGCTAGTGCCTGAGAGCAAGAGTAAAATGAGCTAACATAGTTGCTAGCGCTAACAAGTTTAGCTATCGATAATAGGATACCTTGAAATACGTCTGAATACTTGTATCTGTATCCTTAAAACTAATAAGCAATCAAGTAACTAGTGATAATTGGAATAGCTATCGATAGTAAAATGTTTGTTGGTATGATATTGCTAGAACACTAAGAATTGAACTCAAGGGATGTGTTAACGACAATGCTCTTGTCTATCGATAGAAAATGCTTTCAATATACCATATATTAATTGTCTCTATCTCATTGAGCTAATAGACTAAGGTTGCGATAGCATCTTCTGTGCATCAAATGATTATTTATTCAGCTAACAGCTTAAGTGCAGATCTCACACAATGAAGTTAGCGATAGCAGATCAAGCTAGCACTACTGAAAAAGCTGCCAGAAAGTACAATTTGTACAGATGCACAGAACGCTGAGTCTATCTCTCTCCTAGCTCACCCTACACAAGAAGTAGTTGAAGCTAGAGCAGATAGTTAAGCCCGATGAAGAAGCTGCATTAAATGCCAACAGCTTTGAGCTCCCAATGACTAAATTCAAACGGCTTCTTGAAGATTGAATGCTAGGGCAAAATCTGCAAAGAGATATAAATATAGAACTTGAGCATTTATTGCAAGACGACAAAAAATGAGAATATTTACAAGTTCATTCATTGCTCTCTGTTTTCTGTATTTATTGTTTAGAGATTTTATCTGTACTTAAGTGTTTATCAAAATCAGTTCATTAAGTGAACGTATTTATTGAAATCCTCTACTGTTTGAGGTTGTTCTGAAAGCTTGGTTCTTTAGAACAGGGATATTGCCTTACAGGTAGTAAGGGGGAGTGTTTAGAGTGATTCTAAAACTCTGTAAAGGTTGACAGGTGAACCTGTGTTCGTAAAACCTGTGGTTAGTGGAACCCAACGAGGAGTTGGAGAACTGGACGTAGGCAATGTTGGCCGAACCAGTATAAAGTTTTAGAGTTGCTCTTATTTGTCATTGTTTTAATTATTGAAAGCACAATTCACCCCCCCTCTTGTGCGATTGCCTCTTTCACTTTTTAACTAGCAATTCAAGTTGAGTAAAATTCACATGAGCTAGTCTCTTATGCCATAGCCAACAAGTTTCATCATTTGAAATAAAACATTTTTCTTCAAGTTGTTGTGACAAATCTAAAGTGTATAGGTTACCATTTCTATTTGCTTTTAGCTTACACTTAAGATTAGTTTTAATTAGATCTAAATCCTTTTTATCAAAATTAAGACATTTATTAGAAAAAAATTACCCAGTTTCCATGGTCAGTGCTTTGGCTGACACTTAGCAAGTTATGGCAGAGACCATCCACTAGGTACACATCCTTGAAAGGACCTACTTCACCAACTCCAGTGAACTTTCCACTTTGATTTCCTCCAAAGCTGACTTTGGCTCCATCCTTTATCACTAGATTGTTGAACTTGTCCTTGTGACCAGTCATATGCCTTGGGCATCCACTATTAATGTACCACTTTCCTTTGTTGGATGCTTTAAGGTACACCTGCACAAATTAGACAGATTTAGGTACCCAAACTTTCTTGGGTCCTTTAGGATTAGTTTTGGGCTCTCGGTTTGTAAAAACCTTAGGCACATGAGTTCCCTTGGGAACCCACTTATAGGAGCCACTAACTCCATATTTCCTTGGATTGCAGGTAAATTGAGTATGGCTCTTTTTGTTACAGTAATTACAAAAACTATAAGGTGAAGAGTATTCAGAGGATTTTCTAAAGTATTTCAAATAAGGTTTTACCTTGGGTTCTGCCTATTTCTTTGAAGCCTTTTGTTTTTGCTCAAAACCAATGCCAGTTTTGTTTCTAAAGACTTTTTGGTCTTTTAAAATTATATTTAGCATTTCTGAGCCTTCTGTAAACTTTTCTAAGGCATTCGAAAGCTTTTCTTTTTCCTTCAACAGGTTTTCACAGTTAGAACAACTGTCAGAATTTGTTAGATGATTAGCTATCGATGTAGGACTAGCTATCGATGGCTCTTTTATGGGAGCTTGTGCTAGCTACTCTTCTATCGATAGCGCTGAAGGAACTTTGGATGAAGAAGAAGAAATATTTTTCTTAAGTTCCTTGTTTTCTTTTCTTAAACCTACAACTTCTTTAGTAAGCTCAGTTAATTCAATATGCATTTCATCATACATGCTTTGAAGTTCAGAATAAGTAAGTTTAGAATCATATACCTCAGAGTCACTTTGCTCCTCTTGAGCAACTAGGCAGAGGTTTGCACATTCTTCATTATCGCTAGCTTCTTCATTTGAGCTATCACCCCAGATGGATGATACATAGGCTTTCTTCCTTTCGACGGACTTCTCCTTCTTTTTCTCCTTTTCCCTGAATCTTTGAAGACTTGGGCCCTCTACTTTGAAGTGACTAGGCTGCTTAGATTCAAAGCACACAGGAGCTTTATCCTTCTGAGAGTCTTTTTTGAAGCTGGGACCACCATTCTTGAACCTTTCTCTTCTTCTGAAGAATTTCTTAAATTTTCTTACCATGAGAGCCATATCTTCATCATCGAGATCTTCATCTTCATCATCACTATCAGCTTCATCTTTTTCAGATACAGCAAGGGCAAGAGACTTCTTTTTAGGATTTCCTTGAGATTCCCTTTGAGCTATCATAGTTGGCTCATATTCAGCAAGACTACCAAACAAGGCAGTGATGGACTTGGTTGAATCACCTTGCATTTCTTGAATGGCAGTGGCCTTTATAAGCCAATAACCCTTTAACAGTTTCAGAATCTTGCATACTTGTTCCTTCTCTGGAATTTTTCTTCCTAGTGCAGCAAGATTATTGATGAGATGTGTGAATCTGATTTCCAGATCTCTTATCTTTTCTCTTTCAATCATTTCAAACTTGTGGAATTCCTCAACGACCATTTCCACTCTTCTGTCTTTTACTCCAGAGGTTCCTTCATGGGCAATCTACAGAGCTTCCCACATTTCCTTAGCAATATTTAGGTGGCTGACTCTGAAAAATTTTGTCTAACTCAGAACACTTTGAATCATCAGAATTGCCTTGCTATTTAACTCAAGATCAGCAATATCATCATGAGTAAATTCGCTTTCACTCTTCAGATTACCTAAAATATTTGTAGGCACAATGTCCCCTTCTTCTATGATCTTCCACAATATATACCCATTTGCTTTGATGTATATCTTCATTTTGAGTTTCCAGAAAGTATAATGCCTTCCATCAAAACCAGGGGGTTTGTTAATGGAACTTCCTTCAGGGAGAATGTTCTCGAATGATGCCATATGGATCTTTTCTTCTCAAACTCGTTGGAATCAAAAAGGAGAAGATCTGCTTTGATACCAAATGTGAATGGCAAACCACACAAGAGGGGGGTGAATTGTGCTTTTCAAAATTAAACTGTAAACACAAAGACAATCCTTTATACTGGTTCGGCTAAACGCTGCCTACGTCCAGTTCTCCAACTCCTCGTTGGGTTCCACTATACCACAGGTTTTACAACATGGGTTCACCTGCCAACCTTTACAAAATAGAGCTTTAGACTTCTTCTAAACGCTATCCCTTACAAGTTGTAAGAATACAACCGTGTTCTAAAGCCCCAAACTTTAGAACAACCTCAAACAGTAGAGGATTTCGATAAAAGAGTTCACTTAATGAACAGATTTTGATAAGCACTGAAGTACATATAATCTCACTAAGAGTAATAAAACTTTAAGCTTTTGAGAGCAGAGAGTAGATGAAAGTAATGAATGTTTGTAATTTCGTTCTCTTGTTCGCTGCTTCATAAATGCTCAAGTCTTGGTATTTATATCTCTTCACAGCTTGCCTTTTCCTTCAGCTCCAAGAGGTTGTTTGAATATGTTTGTTGAGAGCTCTTAGCCGTTGGCAATAAATGTTGTTCTTCATCTTAGTCAACTTTCTTCTCTTGCTTCATTTAATTCTTGCAGAGAGTGATCTAAGAGAAATAGAGTCTGTGAGTAACGATAACCTGCAACATTGTACTTGCATAGCAGCTTTATCAGTAGCGCTAGGATCCTAGGCTATCGCTAGCTTCAAAGTGTTAGTCCTGCACTTAAGCTGTTAGCTAAAGCAAGTATTCATGTGAAGCACAGTAGGCGTTATCGCTAGAGCATTTCATTAGCTCAATGGTAGAAACAATGCATTAGCTATCTAAGTTATTTCAACAAGTAATCTTCTATTGATAGCCAATCCTGTTATCGCTAGAGACTATGTTATCGCTAGTTCATTTCATTAGCTCAAGTTATTAGCTTATCTGAATGTCTAATTGTTATGTTATCGATAGCTATTCTCGTTATCGCTAGTGACTATGGCTCATTACTGCTAGCTGTTCTAATCAGTTCCCCTTTTGTGTTATCCATGTAATTTGTAGGGCCTTAGCGATAGTGACAGAGCTTAGCGATAGTGATCTATTATTCTTTGTCTAAGACTAGCTCAACTCATTATATTAGCGATAGTGAAGTTATTAGCGATAGGAATATTTATTTCAGATTATAGCTAAGTCTTCATTAGCTATTGTTATCCTAAGCCTTTCATTGGTTAGCGATAGGTTCTAGCTTAGCGATAGTGTATCTATTACCTATAGGGTTTTACTTGTTCAATGTTAAGGTAACCTACACTCTTTTTATTAGTCATATAACATGATTCTTATCTCAATTCATTCCAGACTAAGTTATATGCTATCAGTTCATTTTCCTTATGTTATCTATGGGTTCAGTACTCATCAAAACTTAAGATTCTAACAATCATATGGCAAGATAATAAAGTAACTTTTAGGCAACCATGACACATATCCTTTGCAATTGGTGTACTATGAATTTGTGAACCAAATGAACAAAGGGGCAAAACACAGAGCTAGGTATAGTCTTTATCTTTGATTTCATGTGTAATGACCGTATCTGTGAAATCTCATACTAATAAAAGGCTCTGAAATACTTCAGACAACACCTTTAACTAGTTGAGAATCAATCGCAGTTAAGGTCTTGAAATCTAGCAAAGGTTGAAAATACTTGTATGATTAGTTGAAGCACTGTGTAATTAAGGAAGGAATTGTTAAAAGAATAACAATGCCTAACACTCTTTATGGAGTTGTCAAAAGGGAGAGATAGAACTCCCCTTGACATGGTTAAGTAACTACAAGTGAAACTTCCAACCTCATGTTGGAACACATTAATTGTCTTCATAGTTAACCGAATTCCCCTGAAGAAAAAAGTCATAACGACACGTTATGAGTAATAGATATAATACAGATTGGACTTAAATGTCCAATGACCATGAGGGTCAATAGCTTTATCTGTAACTCTTCCTTTAAGTATGGAATAATAGGGTCAATATATATAAAGAGTACGAGATATCCTGAGAAGCACATCTTCTTTTATATGAGAGCAAAATAGATACATTCCTATTATCTATGTATAGATACATACATATATGTGTAAGATATACAATGACTAGTGTATCGTACAGGTTAAGGCCAACCTACTCACACAGGTAGTCGCCTTTATGTTCAAAGGACATAGAAGGTATGACATCAAGTGATCACCTTGAGATGGTCAATAAGAATCACTGCATAAATGTCGTCTCAAAAGAGTTTGAGATAAAATTTGTACATGAAATAGATTGAATCATGGACATGTGTGACCCATGAAACCTGTAGCCAGACATAAAAGTCCTCTACAAAGACGTCATGATGAATTGTGAGTTAAAGAGTTTTGGTTCAGGTACTGTGCATACTTGGAACTTAAGCCTGTACGGTGTTATTAGATTAAAATTGACACATACTCTTACAAGCTTACAAGCTAAGATGAACACCGTAACATGCAATTCATACTACATGTGCTTATGAATAATTAGATCCGCAAAAGGGGATGTAGATAGAAAAACCCTGTTCCATTATGGTGTGCGTACCAGAAAGGAGACAAACATTTCACAATGCCCTTATGACTTTGACAACATCATTAAGGACTGACTTGGCGATAGCTACTTTAGTTTGCACCTTATGGTCATAAATGATTGGACCTAATAGGTCAAATACTGGGAAAGTGACCAAGCCAACCCGGACTAATGTCTAGTGGGAAGGAAGACTTACCCTGAAGTACACATTTGTGTTAGTGTCTGTGATCGATCCCTTACTTGTTAGCTGAGTAACTTGTAAGTGTAGATACTAAGTACAAAATGAGGCAATCTGAGTTAACCTAGAATTAACTCATGAGGGATTATATATGCCATGTGTAATGTGTATGGGTAAATATGGGGCATTTGAGGCAATTTGTATATTACTTGTAGGTACAACTAAGGTATCCATGTGTGCTGATCCAGTATAAAGGACTTCTAGTACACGAGAACCCAAATCGAGGACGTCGTGCTTACACAAACACGGCAGACACCAAGTATGAAGCAAGAAAGATATGATATGCACAAGATGGTCAGTCCATCAAGTGCGAGTGGGAGATGTTGGAATTTTGGGCTTAGATCCGCCCTTGATGGGCTAGATTAATTAATTGGGAAATATGAGTATTTTCCCAATTGATTTATCAATTGATTATTCAATTATCTGATAGGTCATATAAGAGAGGCGAGGATTGCTGACTCAGTAATTCCCAACCGATTTATTAATTAAGTGTTTAATTAATATGATTGGTCAAATGGACAAGGTTTGGATTGCTGACTCAGCCATGAGTAATTAAGTGATTAATTAATTAATCAATTACTTATTCAATTATCTGATTGGTCAGATAAGATAGGCGAGGATTGCTGACTAAGCTATAAGTAGTGGTAGTGGATATTTTGCATTCCCAAAATATCCCCAGCCTTCTTCTATAAATAGAAGCCTCCCCTTCAGTTCTAAATACACCAGTCGTTGAGTTTTCCGACTCTCTCATTCTCTCTATATTCTTTCTTGTGTGGTGCTCTGCTGTGCCACATGTTTGGACTCTGGTTTTTCCAGTAGTCCGAATTTTGTGTGGGTTCTTCAAGAACCAATCCTAGAGCTCCGAAGGTTTGACCCAGATCCGAACATGGATCCATTTGGTATGTTGTCTCCCTCTCCCTAATTTAATTCCTAATTTTTCCATCAAATATGACTAATGAAAACCCTAGTGATAATACCTCGATTCTTGGCCGCCCCTTTCTTTGAATGGTTGAAACCATTATTGACATGAAGCAAGGTACCATTACTATGGGAACAGGGGACCAAGAGGTCAAATTTTTGTTTTTTGAGACAATGCGCAATGCCTATGATGATTGCATTTACTAGGCATTAGTGCAATTTCTTGTCTGGATGACGACATCGATGAGCTGTGTGATGCTATGTTTGTTGATTCATTTGAGCGTGTTGAACCATCACCTTTTATTTCCCCCTTCCATACCTCTTTATTTTGTGATTACGTTGATGAGAGGCCATGTCTTGCTTGTATTAAGATTAATAGCTGGCTTGCTACTTCGCATGATTTTGATGCTTTTACTTACTCTTGTGATGATATATCTGCTCACCCCACATCTAGTAGTCTTGGGAAAGTTTCTATTGCTTGTGATACAGGTTCTACTGACCACCAACGTGCTGTTATACAAGCTATACTAGTAGTTTCACCTATGGTGGATACTAGCTCATACTTGGGAAGTGGAGAAGTTACCGCATATGTAGATGCACCCATATCTCCTTCCCCGTCTTGTGATGACACTACTCTAGCACTTGGAGCACTTAAGTTGCAAGAGTTGGTACCTTATGTAGTAAAACCCCCAATTGTGGATCTCAAACCCTTACCTCCTGACTTGAAATATGTGTTTCTTGCTGATTCTGATAAATTGCCTATGATTATTTCAAGTTCTTTGTTTGGTGCTAAGGAGTGTAGACTGGTTTTTCTTCTTAGGTCTTATAGGGGTGCGATTGGGTGGTCACTTGCTGACATTCCAGGGATCAATCCCTCGGTTTGTACTCATAAGATCCTCTTGGAGGAGGGTTCTAAGCCTATTCGGCAACCATAGAGGAGACTGAATCTTCTTATTCTTGATGTGGTGAGGAAAGAGGTAGTTAAGCTTTTGAATGCAGGGCTCATTTATCCCATCTCTGATAGTGAGTGGGTGTCATTAGTACAAGTAGTACCAAAGAAGAGTGGAATCACCGTTGTCCAGAGTGACAATAATGAGCTTATCCCCACTAGAGTCCATAATTCTTTGAGAGTGTGCATAGATTATAGGAAGCTTAATTCCTCTATTAGGAAGGACCACTTTCCTTTGCCCTTTATTGATAAGATGCTTGATAGAATTTCTGGGAAGTCTCACTACTGTTTCCTTGATGGTTTCTTTGGGTACTTCCAAGTACCAATTGCACCGGAGGACCAAGAAAAAACCACCTTCACATGCCTTTTTGGTACCTTTGCTTATCGAAGGATGCCATTTGGTCTTTGTAATGCTCCCGGTACTTTTCAAAGATACATGATGTCTATTTTTAGTGATTTGTTGGAGCATAACATGGAGGTGTTTATGGATGATTTCACTGTGTATGGTTCTAGCTTTGATGAATGCTTGTCTAGTTTAGAACTTGTTTTGAAAAGATGTTTGGAAAAGAACTTGGTTTTGAACTATGAGAAGTGTCATTTTATGATGGATAGTGGTGTTATTTTGGGTCACTTGATCTCCCAAAAGGGGATTGAGGTTGACAAGGCTAAAATTGAAGTTATTACATCTTTGCCTTATCCGACCAATCTGAAAGAAGTTAGATCATTTCTTGGGCATGCGGGGTTCTATAGGCATTTTATTGCTAAGTTTTCAAAGATTGCCTTACCCCTTTCATCTTTGCTTAAAAAGGACACTGATTTTGTGTTCGATGATAAACCCAAGCATACCTTTGACACATTGAAGTCTTCTTTGATTTCTCCTCCCATTATTAGTGCACCTAATTGGCATTTGCCCTTTGAGCTTTCATGTGATGCATTTAATATTACGGTAGGAGCCATGCTTGGTCAGAGGGTAGACAAGGTCCCTAGGGTCATTGCATATGCATCTAGGACACTTGATTCCGCACAAATTAAATACACCACTACTGAAAAAAGTTGTTTGCTATGATTTTTGCACTTGACAAGTTTAGACAATATTTGATCAACTCTTCTGTGGTAGTATACACTGACCATGCAGCTGTGCAGTACTTGTTTCAAAAGCCCAAGTCTAAGGCTAGACTGCTGAGATGGGCTCTTCTGATGCAAGAATTTGATGTGAGGATCAAGGATCGGGCCAGAGCTGAGAATCATGTGGCCGATCATCTAAGCTGCTTGCCTCCCGACACAAGGGGAGTTGACTCTTCTGATCTTTGCATTGATTATTTTCCTGAATCTACTTTGTTTACCTTGTCCACTGTTGAGTGCTAAAAAGACTGCTAGGAGAGTGTTGGAGTGTGGATTTTTCTGGCCTACTTTGTTTAGAGAAGCATTTATTTATTATAAGTCTTGTGAGAAATGTCAACAGTTTGGGAGTTGGGGTAAGAGGCATGAAATGCCTATGAGGCCCATGCACTTTTGTGAGGTTTTTGATGTGTGGGGCATTGATTTTATGGGACTCTTTCCCCCTTCTTGTGGTTTCTCTTACATTTTACTTACAATAGATTATGTTTCTAGATGGTTGAGGCAATCCCAACTAGGAAAGATGATGCCGCTACTATTTCCAAGTTCTTACTCTCTCATATCTTTTGTAGGTACGCCATTCTTAGAGCTCTCATCAACGATCAAGGCACACATTTTTGCAACCGGATCATCCAGTCCCTTCTTGCCAGGTATGGAGTCACTCATAAAGTTGCTACACCCTATCACCCCTAAACCAATGGGCTAGCTGAAGTTTCAAATTGGGGGGTGAAGCATATTCTTGAGAAGATAGTGAAGCCATTGGGCAAAGATTGGAGTGATCGATTAGAAGAAGCCATTTGGGCATATAGGATGGCCTACAAGACGCCTATTGGGACATCACCCTTTAGAGTTGTCTATGGGAAGTCTTGCCACCTACCTATGGAACTAGAGCACAAGTCTTACCGGGCTATCAAAGCTTCCAATACCGATTTGGAGTCTTCCTTGACCAATTAGATAATGCAACTCCAAGAGCTTGAGGAATTGAGGTTGCACGCCTATGAAAATGGACTTATCTACAAGGACCGGTTGAAGATGATGCATGATAAGTACATCATGAAGAAATAATTTAAGGAAGGGGACAAGGTAATGATGCTTAAGGCGAGACTCAAAATCCTACCCGGCAAGTTCAAGTCTAAGTGGGAGGGTTTATACCAAGTTATCCAAGCCTACCCTTATGGTATATTTGAGCTTCTAGATGGCACCACCGGATTGAAATTCAAAGTCAATGGCCATTTGCTCAAGCACTACCATGAGCCATCTCAACCACCTTGGTCATGAGATTGTTCCTTTCCTCTTTACTTGCTCCTTTTGCTTGATAATTGACATATATGCTTTTGAACCAAGTGTGGGGGAGGGAACTTACCTAGTAGGAAAAGTTGTTGTAGTTATTTTTAAATTCCCAGGATTAGTAATAAAAGCTTCTTGCTCACCACACTTAATTTCATCATGCTTTGAAAATTCCTTTGCTATATCATGTTGACTCATTCTTGCCCTCTCCCTATAAATACAAAAATCTAAACCCTATAAGGTAGATTTGGTCCAAAAAAACACACAACAAAACCCTAGCTCTCTCATTCTCTCATCCCCATCTTCATCTTTCTCACTTTCTTTCCTTCAATCCATGGCTTCCACACCTTCGTTCCCTGATACTGGTTCTTTCATGGAGTAGAAGCTAGGCTCCACCATTCTTAGTAGTGAGAGCCAAGGGATGAGCTTGAAGCTTGAATAGGGGAGTTTTATTAGTTCTAATCCTTCATCCATTTGTTATATTTATGCTTTTCTATGGTTCTAAAAGTATATTTGTGACATTTGGATGTGTGCTTGATTTCTGCATATTGTAATGAGATGAGAAACTATGTTTGTCATTTCCTTCTTGTTCAAATACTTGACATTGCTATGTATTAACTTGGCGTGTAATGAAATTTATGGGTTCATAGTTTTATTATTCTCTTTGTGAAAATTATGTGCTAATGCAAGGGGGCTTGGATCTATAACCAAACCAACTCATGTTTGTCGCCTATTTTTATCCAATCCGTAATAGTAATAGGGATTTTGTCCCCAACAGTGCACCCAATGTAACCCGAGAGGAGCTTCACTAACTTTTCGATAGTTTGGTTATTGTCTTTCCATATAAGTCGTGTCTTTACTCCCTGAGCTCTGCATGTTAGGAGCTTACGCATAATAGTCTTGCCACGATGAATATCTACCTGAGCAACTCAATGATGTATGGCCACACTACGAGATTCTTAAGTCCAAACAAAATTCACATATATACAAGAATAAAAATAAGTAGTCATGCAATATACATTTAGAAACCATTCTTGTTCAAGCAACTCAATGATTAATTAAATCTAACTTGCAGTAAAAGAAAAAACATTACAAAGTCAACAAATAATTAAGAAATTGAGTTTTAGATAATACAATGTTAATTGATCAGATTCTTAAAGTGTCATAATCATAATTCAGTGAGTGACAATGCACACACAAAAATGGACCTTATAATTCTTTTATTCCAAGTCATTGCATAAATTCAATCCTTTAAAAGTTTATGGCATAATGCATAAAAATTTCTCAATTCCAACTCTCAAATAAATTCAACTACAATAATAACGTGGTAAGGATGTAAAGTAAGAGAAATAATAGATATGCATATTTTTACCAAGTAGAATACAAGGCAACCAATACAGCAATGGGGAGGTACAACTTCATAGTCCAACAGAAAAACTGGATAAAATTGACATTTAACAGTATTAGCTATGCAAATTTACCACTAAAACTCTCAATTCTTATGCTAAACGAAGTAATAATAGAAACTACTATCATACAAACATATTTACCAGCTTAGTTCAATCCAACTTTCTGAAATGTAACAACAATCAACAAATTATTTTAACAGAAGTAGTCAAGCAGCACCAGCAAGAACAAAAAAATTCCATTACAAATTCACTACCATGAAAAATGGTGGCCAGACGGAATGTAGGAGAGGAAGACCAGAATGTTCCCAATTTATATGCAGCAATAATCGAGTATGGTTTAAAAAACAGGCGAATTTTTTTAAGGGGGAGGGATAGTATAGTTTCGGTTTCCGTAGTCCAATTTCCAATCTTATAACCATAAAAAAGTAATTTAGGAAATTAAGAGGTTGGTACAGTAGGTGGAATAGAAAAGAAGAAGAAGAATCCAACAAAAAGAGTTCATAAATAACATACCTGAAGTTCCTGATTATGACGTACAGGGGTCGCTTTATCTCCAGCTCTAGCCACGATATGAAATGTGAGAAGTAACATGTAGAAGATGATTCTGCGGCACAGAAATTCCAGGAGGAATAGTGGAGTGAAATCTTACACAAATGAAAGTGCGAAAGAGCAGAGCAAGAATTGAATCACGCTCAGCGGCAAAACCTTGAGCTGAAGAAGGAGAAGGAGAAATGGGGACGAGTAGAGAGAGGGAAGATTCGGTGGAGAATGAATGAGGGTTTGGGAGGGAATGAAGACGAAATGGAAGGGGGGAGTGAGGGAAATGGGTAAAAAATTGGGAGGTAAAGCCTATCTCGACGCTTTATACATAACAAGTGCTGGGATAGGCCAAAAGTTTAAAAAAAAAGGAACCTGAACTAAATTTAAAAACTAAAAGAGCTATAGTAAGCGCCGGAATAGGTGTAAAATATATTATAAAAATATGCCCAAAAGTAAAAAAAAAAAAAGAAAAAGAAAATGGAAATAAATTTAAAAAGTAAAATTGGAATAGCTATCCCGGCGCTTAAAATTGTTAAAAAAACGCCAAGTATAGGATATACTAGCGCTTTCATTAATAAAGTGCGGGGATTGTTGCGCTGTAATAACCTATATCTGCAGTAGTGTAAGCCTTTTTAAGTAGAGGACCAGGACTATGAAATATTGCCTCAAAAAGAAGTTGAACATAAAAGGATTCATACTATAGGGCTGTGGGCTTAAATAGGCATGTTTAAGCATGCCAATTTGTTTTTCAGGCCATTTTTTTCTACCTTTTAACTTATTTTCCAACATTTTTATATATTGAAGTTGTGATTTTCACTTTTCAAGTATATAGTAATTTATGTGTTCTTTATTTGAAAAATTATTGTACTTTTCAAACATGTTTACAAATTATGTTGTTTATCTTGTTAAGTCTTCTCATTGATTTCTAGAAAAAGTTTACTCAATTTTTAAGAATCTTTCATTTGGCTCTTAAAAGTTTGAGAGTAGAGACTCAGATCAGGAAAGGTTGACAATAGAGGGGATGGGGAACTCATTCCCACTTTAGTAATATCTTAGGAGCAGTATGAACGTTAGGTGTACTCCATGGTGTAGCCCACTAATCATCAATCTTCCGGGGAGGAACATGATCCCTTTGGGGGTTGAGAGCAAAGTTGAAAGGTATATGTAAATGGCCACGTTTGAAACTCAGGTATGTACTTTGTGGTGTCATTTACAAATGATTATCTCGATTATGTATATCTGGAGGGACCTCGAATGGTGGCTGACCAATATCTCTTCGTGCAAAGATGGAGACTAATTTTTGTAACACCCCAAAAATTGGAAAAGAGAAAATAAGAGAATATTTGGAATTCTGAGTATTTAGTTTATTATTAAAAATTCTTATAAATTAATTTTGAAACAAAAATGTATCTAGGTAAATTATCTAGGGGTTCAACTTGGATTAGTGTCTTAAAAATGTAAGGTGGCTTAAACTAGACGGGTAATAAGAAAAGAAAAATATATGGGGTAGAAATGTAATTATGATAGTACTAGGGAAAAAGAGGGTAGATTAACCCAATTTAATATTATATACTTCCTCCCTCTCCTTCATCAGCGCACCATCACTCTCTCTTCTCTCTTTCATTTCTTTTTTTTCTTTTCCTCTCTCACTCTCGCGCTCTCTCTCGGGTCCAGCAGCCACCGGTGGTGAAGCCGGCGTTTCACGGCGGAGGAAGGTCTGGGTGGTGCATGCAAGGTCCAATTCAAGCTCATGTGATTTCCTTCTCTCTATCTCTACCCATTTTTCGTCCGATTTGAGAGGAATTAGAGAGGAATCAGTTCGGGTTTAGGATGAATTTGGGAACTTTAAACTAGTGAAATCGAAGCTTAGGCTTCGGTTAACAACATTTGTGAAGAATTTTGAGCAATAGAGCAACATTAATCAAGCTTCTCAAAAATTCCCTTCATCTGACACTGTTCACCGACGTAGTGAAAGGGAAATTTCTGGGCAAAACGTAATGAGGCTTCAATTAAATGTGTTTAAGAGTAAGCTAAGTGCATTTAGTGCCTTGCATGTGGGATTTTGGAAGTTTGTGAATTTTTGAAGAAAATTTTCCCCTCCCCTGTTCGTGGAAGACGGCAAGCAAGGAAAGAAAATCTTGGTGAAGTGTAGATTTAGTAAGGAAGATCATGATGTGTGTCTTATGTAACAAAATTTCTGAGTGGGTATTGTGATTTGTGGTTCTTTATGATTAGCTCCTCTCTTATTTTTATCAGGTCCGTGACTTTCTTGTTCTTGTTTCTGTTATTTGTTTTTCGTTCTATGTTCTATGTTCTTTGTTCCTTGCTTTGTATCTGGTTCAGCCGAATGGTTATTGGACCATAAAGGAATTAGATTTTTGATTCCCTTTCTGTTCTGTTTTGGTTCGGTGGTGTATGAAGAATGAAGAATAGGATTTTGGAAACATTAATGTTGATACTCAATCTCTGTGATATTTTCTGGACTGATTGGTTTTATGTTTCGAGGGTCAAAATACTACTTGTTCTGTTTTGGTCCGTAAAAAAATGATGAGAGGAGTTGTGGTTATTAGATTTTAATTGTAAAATTCTGTTCTCTGTTTCTGTGGGAGTGTTCAAGTGATTTAAGCTTTGACTTTCATCTTTAGCAACCATGTAATTGTTGAAATTGGTTGTCACTGGTGAAATATGAAGGTGATGAGATAATCTGGTTGATTATGGTTTGATTCTTACTAATTTAATAATAAGACGAAGCAGAGGAGTAGAGGATTGAAGTCAATTTAATTGTTCAACGTGCCTGTACAAATTGTTGCTGCTTTGTTTGGTATTGGAGAGCATCTGATGTATGTTTTAAAGTTTTAAAATGACCAAGTTAGAAACTATCAAATACCAGATTTTTGGTGAGTGGTGTGTTCTGCTCCTGGTTGTTTGTTTGATGAGATTAAAGTCTTGGTTGGGATTGTGAATTTATGGGATGTGTTTGGTGATTGTGTTATTCATGTTGATTACTGTTTTGAGTTGCTTTAGTGTATATGAGTGATGTGTATGATTATACTTGTTTATAATAGAGTAATTGGTGATTAAAGAATATACTTATAAAATTAGGAAGGGTAGTACAATAGGAACGTGAGAGACGCTGAAGTTTCATGAAGAAGTACTGATATTAATATTATTTATGTATTATGAATAATTATAGGACAAGATAGTGGTGTTGGGACCTCAGGTCATCGGGCAGGAAAGGAACCGGTTTGTGAGTAACTTCTGAAGTCAGGTGCGGTTTATTTCATAACATAAATATTTGTGTGTGTATATATATATTGTTTTGGAAACAAATCTATTGCAATAAATGAGCATTATTCTAGTGGTGATATGATGATATTTGTGGAGTACTCCAAGGCCTAGGTGGGTCGCTCCCCCTTTGCCAGTTAAATTCCTATAACCGTGAGGGTTATTGAGTAGCTGTGAGGGCTACAAATAAATTCCTATAACCGTGAGGGTTATTGAGTAGACGTGAGGGCTATAATAATATAGATGGATATATGCTTTCATTATTTGCACAGAATTGAATTGTATATGAATATGTGTATTTGGGTGTATATGATATTAAGTATGTATGAAATAAACTACGTTGAACCTTTGCTTTTCAGTGAAGCAAGAGGCGATCATTTCTTGGGATAAGGTAGTTACGAAGAAGCAGGAATGCCTGCTATATTTTGTACCACTTTTGAATGTCTATCTTACTAGTAATTGTATATATTATATATATAGAATAGGGAAGCACAAGCTGGAAGCTTGTAGAGCATATAACTCTCTGCATCTATGTATCCCTAAACCATAACAACAGCATAAGTAGGTAACGGGGTTATCAACCGAGATGACCCCAATATTTTGATAATAGGTCAGGTAGATATGGTTAGATACCAACCTAACCTTAAGATAATAGAAGTATAAGTAGAATACGTAAAACAAGTTCTTGATACACTAAGTAATAGATTTAAAAACTATAATAGGATCTTAGTCATTTTTAATTGGTTAATAACCACTCTATTTTAGTTACAAATTTTAATTTATTCAATTTGTCTGAAAAACCCATTCCAACTTCAATAGAGTTGGAAACCTATTTGAAAGGAAAAGGTTTTAAATTATTCCATATTTTGGGCTTTTGACAATTTAAAAGTGGTTATAAATCAATTAAAATGCTATAATGAGGTAATAAAATTTAGGTGTTACAATTTTGATCCTTGGTATGTGGAGAGCCAACCAAGGATTGTGGCACAGTTGAGGATTCCAGTTCTTAATTTAAGAAGGTTTAGGGTTAATAGGAGGTTTGGTAGCTATGACGTTTTTCATTTGATACTTTTACATATTGGAGGATGCCCTTTGGATTGTGTTTGTGGTGTTATAACGTGCTTGGGACAATGGCGTCCGTCGAATTAATGTATTTTGTGACTCTTCGGAGGTAGTAAAACTGTGCTCCGACTTGCAAAGAGACTATGTGGTGCATGTGAGGTGTATTATCCATTGGAGTTTTCTAGGAGGGATTACCAACGGACTTCTGAAGGACTGGGGCATCACGTAGTCTTATTTGTTACAGCATCACGTAGTCTTGCTTGTTTACTTATATGCTATGTTTTCATTGCCTTATTTGCATTCCGAACTATAAAATAAATTTCTGTATAGCATTATAGTCATCCAGTATTTTCTATAAGATTCAAATGATTATCAAATTGTATGGTTCAACAAATCTGTTAATTAAAATTAGTTACAAGTAATAAATATGTTTAAAAAAATTTTTTCTTCCCAATATACCCTTTATTACACACGCACACATTAAATATCTACGTTACTGATTAAGTCTTGAAAACAGTAGAACTTTCAGTTTAAAAAAAAAAAGAAAGAAAGAAAGAAAGAGTACAACAAAATTCAGAAAACATAGGTATTCGAAAAAATAGAAGACACAGCGGCATTTCTAATCTTTCACAAGAGGCATTTCAAATTTTTTATCATTATTTTCTTTATTAAACGTATCTTGATAATGAAATATAATCTCTGCACAAGATGTCCACACCAATTACCCATCATTAATTGTGCTAGAAATATAATTATATTTGCATGAAGGGTAAGAAATGCATTCCCTCACTAAAATAAAGTTAGATACATAATTATATACAAAAATATGTATAATATCTACGTCAATGATCATATACAGATATATATATATATAGAACATCTACCTCAATGATTATGCCTTGTAAATAGTATAATCAAATTAAGAAAACATAGGCAATGAAAAAAAATTGAAGAAAACAAGAGGCATTTGTAAGTTTTTATTTTAAATGTAACTTTTATAATAAAATATGATCAATACACAAGATATCCACACCAATTACCTACCGTTAGTTGTACTATAAATATGTTGTAGCCCTTTGTATTATTTGCACAACATAAGTTCAACAATGTTTTCTAAACACTTGGTAGCGTTCCTTGTCGGAGTGGTTCTTCTCATCACTTCCAGCTTTGCAACTCCACCTCCGATACCCAATCCCAACTATATGAATGTAGTTGTAAAATCACATGCTAGTCAAATCCCATCATCATTTGATTCATCTCTTGCAAAATTGCCACAACAGCCTGATCCAGATCCTGTAACACCTATTGGTCCACCAAGGCCTGATTCATCTCTTGCAAAATTGCCACAACAGCCTGATCCAGATCCTATACCTGTTGAACCTATTGGTCCACCAACGCCTGATTCATCTCTTGCAAAATTGCCCCAACAGCCTGATCCAGATCCTATACCTGTTGAACCTATTGGTCCACCAACTTCAAAAAAGTACAAGCCTGTATTTGAAAAATCTCACAATTCTAAGACCATATTACCAACACCTAATGGCAATCTCATCCAAGTTGCAAACTCAAAGGAGCAATCTCTTCACAATCCAAAATATGAGCAGCCACCGATTGATGATCTAGTTAAAAGCCCAGTTGTTTACAAGCCCCAAATTTAAAAATCACTAAGTTTAAAGTCACGGGTGGAAAAACCACCAAGCTATCAGCTCACCCTTCCAGCCTAAATACGACAGTCTACAGTAGCATAAGATTTTATGCATATGTATTTTGGTATTTTAAAAATAACACGAGAGTATAGGATCTCTCTAAAAGTAGACTTCAAGATTTTGGCTGGCCAATAATACGTGTATGTTGGTCTTCTTGTAATAGTATGTATGACTATATGATTTGTATTTCAATTATGGATATAAAATAAAATTGTCTATATTGGCATTATTGTGAATTGATATTCTTGAATCATTTTAATGGGATTATGTAGTTCAAGTTATCATTGTCTGAATTTTGTTTAGATACTACTCCCTCCAGTGGTTTTTATACAATCCAAATATTTGATTTTTTTGGTCCCTTTTATATGATTAAGTTTGAGGTAACATGGAATGCTTTTGATGTTTTCTCACCTCTCCCTCACCCATCCTCTCTTAAACATATGTATCATTACTTTCATCTAGTTTTTAATGAGAATAAGTGTTTGTCTACAAGAGCATGGATCACTGGTATAAAAATGTGGTTTCCACGGAGATTTGTATTAAAATCTCAATCAAACACTAGGCTTATGAATTTAATTAAGTTGAACTTATCAAATTTTAATTGAAAACAGTTTTGAAAATTGTTCTAAGGTTAGAATAAAGAAGCACACAGGAAAAAATTTAATTTATCGATGAACTAAAGTCTATGATTAATTCTCATCATTATATTTCAGTAACAACTACGATTTTCCCTTCAGTTAGTCTTTAAATGGAACTTGTGTTTACCTGAAGTTCTAAATCATTTGAAACATTCTCTCAAATCAGCATCAATTTTATACTCTCACCAAAATTATGCAATCTCTTGCCACAAATAATGAGAGTTAATACTTAAAAGCAAACCTCACTCTAACACTATTAGATTAGTAGATATATCTCTATTTTACCTACCAACAGGAGGGGATGTGAGGTTTTAAGGATCTTATGTATGACTTAATTAAATTCTTCCTTAATCCTTTTCACTTGCTTTCGCATAAATTTAAATCAACCGTTTCGCTTGTTGAAGGTTATACGTAAATAGGGAATTGCTAAGATGACAAAACTCATTATATCAATATATTTTTTATTTAATATTTTAAATTGTTTAACACATATTTCATAAAATAGAAAATTTTTAATTTTAACTACTTCAATGTATTACAAATATTTTATTTCAATAGTTTAGTGTTATTCTTCAATACATTGTAAATATTTTAAATTATTTGACAATGTTGTTATCAATATAATTATGGGGTAAAGGGTCAGAAATGACCCTGTACTTATGTCCAAGATGTATCTGGCATCTTTTAGTTTTTTTGGTTCAAAATTGTCCATCAACTTCCAAATCCGGGCCAATAATGACTTTTCCACCAAACTGGCCCAACGGATGTTTTAAATTTGGGCCAATAATGAGTCCCCCGTCAAACTGACCCAACGCCCATTACTTTTTTATGGGTAGGTTCCACATTGTAATTTCATAGGAATCTAACTTCCGCTAAGCCAGTTTGACATAGGAGTCATTATTGAGACAAATTTGAAACGTCCGTTGGGTCAATGAAGAGCACCTAACCGTTGCGGTTATATCAGAGCAGTGCCGCCTCGAGTTCGCTCTCCAAGAAATTAAACCCAAGGGGTTAGTGGAAGCTAACCCGGGGTGTCGATCTCAAGGAGCCTAGTGTAATATGATCCCTAATAGCTAGTATGTAAACTTGAAAAGGTAGGTAAAAAGCATTTTTTTGTTTGGTTTTGATAGGAAGTTTGGTATGTGCAAAGGGTAAAGTAAAAGATTTGAGTTAAAAGTGAGATTTGGATGAAAATGATATAAAGGTCATTCTTGATTAATGAAAGCTTTGGGAATCATTGCTTCAAAAGGTTTTTGAGGAGTTTGTTTGATTTCTAAAGAACCCTAGAGGAACCCCTCTAGGCTAGGCTTAGGTTAACTTAATTAATGCCGGAACCCCGCACATTACTTAATTTAACCCAAGTTGATTAAGTTCCAAATCAAGAAATAATTGATTATGCAAGACTTTAAATCCACAATTTGGGCCACCCCATAATTGTTCTAAATTTCTCTCTAAACCCTAATCTATTGATGGCCACCCATACAATAAATTAGGACCTAGAGAGTGTTTGCCCAATGTCTCAACACAACCAATTAATTCTTATGCCATCCCCCTCAAGCAAATAGCTTAACACTCTTAATCCACTAACCAAGCCACCTTGCATTAGCACATAATTTTCACCAAGAGAATAACAAAACTATGAACCCATAAATTTCATTAAATTCAAAGCTAATAAGTAGCAATGTCAAGCATTATACAAGAAGGAAACAACATAAACGTAAACATAGTGTCTAACCCTAATGACATAAATGCATTCAACTAAGTGCCATAAATGTGAAAGTGGCAATCACACAAGAGGGGGGGTGAATTGTGCTATTACAAATTTAGAAAGATTTATCTTAACTCAGAGATTTATACTGGTTCGGCCAACACTGCCTACGTCCAGTTCTCCAACACTCTGTTGGGTTCCACTATCCATAGGTTTTACGAACACAGGTTCACCTGTCAACCTTTACAGAGTTTTAGAATCTCTAAACACTCCCCCTTACTACCTGTAAGGTAATATCCCTGTTCTAAAGCACCAAGCTTTCAGAACAACCTCAAACAGTAGAGGATTTTAATAAATGTGTTCACTTAAATGAACTGATTTTGATAAACACTTAAGTACAAATAAAATTCTTAAGAAAATAAATACAGAGTAATAAATGAGCTTGTGAATGTTCTCAGTTTTTTTCGTCTCTCTATTCAATAAATGCTTGTGTTCTGTATTTATATCTTCTTCTCAGATTTTGCCCTAACGTTCGATCTTCAAGAAGCCGTTTGAATTTAGTCGTTGGGAGCTCTTAGCCGTTGGCATTTAATGCAGCTTCTTCTTCGGGCTTAACTCTCTGCTTCAGCTTCAACTACTCCTAGCATAGGATGAGCTAAGAGAGAGATAGACTCATCGTTCTGATCATCCGTACAAACAGTACTTTTCAGCAGCTTTTGATTAGCGCTAGTTGGATCTGCTATCGCTAGTCTCATAGAGTGAGATCTGCACTTAAGCTGTTAGCTATCCAAATAATCATGTATTACACAGAGGTTGCTATCGCAAGCTTATTCTATTAGCTCAATATAAGGCATTTCGGAGCAATTTTATATAGAACTATCGATAGCATATTCTTTTAGATCAGAAAGCATCATATCAGCATATATTCTTCTATCGATTTCTTAAACCATTATCGCTAGATACTTGATTTGCTTATTAGCTTTAAGGATACAAATATCAAGGAATTCAGAACTACAAGGTATCCCATTATCGATAGATAAACATTTTAGCGCAAGCAATCATATCAGCTCTTGACTCATTAGCTCTCAGGCACTAGCTATCTGAAGGATCACTTTCTGAAGCACTTATCATTATCGATAGCTTAACCTGTTATCGCTAGCTGATTTAGGGACTTAGTTCATTTATCTGCTGGTTTTATTTACTCATAAGCTCAATGAACTTCTAGCGATGGATTCTTTCATTATCGATAGAGGATGACTTAGCGATAGATATTAACCTTGATTTTTCTAAGACTTAACTCGCTATTTCTTTCTATTAGTTAGCTATACAGATACACTTAGCGATAGAGATACTTATTCATTATTTGGATTGCTAAGAATATCGCAATGGAGATTTGTTACCTGACAGATTTTATAAGATTAATTCGGAGGTAACTTTTACTTATGTTTTCTTAAGGTCAGTCTTCATCAAAACTTAAGATTCTAACATTCTCCCCCTTTTTGATGATGACAAAACATAAGTAAAAAAATATATAAGAACAAGTTCAGATCATAATAATATTATATATCAGCATAGGCATATATCAGAACTTTGATAACAATAAAACTTGTACAGATATATATCAGATCATAGTACAACTTTGTAGAACAAAACTCTAAAAGCATAAACTATCTATGAATGCAGAATTCAATTGAAAATGAAGTTTCAGAAATTTTGCTTTTGACTCGATACTCGATACTCGATCTCCTTTTGCTTAAGCAACTAAGGTAAATGGGAAACATTAAAAGGAGCATTGGTGGACAAGATATTTTGCTTAAACAACTGAGGCTCCGGGAATTCGGCTTGTACCATTTCTCCCCCTTTTTGTCATCATCTGTTGGAGAGAAAGGTCTTAAAATACTACGCCTTGGATGAATGGTACCCCTGCACCGATATTAGGATTAGCAGCATAATCTTGGACAGGGGTCGCCTCGTCTTCCTTAACCTCAGGTTCTCTGTAGAAGAGCAAATCCACCAAAATGTTTGCCCTGGCTAGAGTTTTTCTATAAGCAAGGAGGGCAAATTGAACGATGAAGGATTTTTCTGAAAGTATTATCTCAGAAGAGATACGATTTTGACACAAGATACCGGATTTAATGATTTCTTTGCAGAATGACACGGCTTTCTGGGCTTTGAGACACTTGCTAGCGGATTGAGAAGAGGGTTTATCGCTAGGGCTTTCAGAATCATCTATTTCTAGATTCGAGACGCTACCCATTTCTGGGATTAGGGTTATGAGAGAAAGAAGGCCTCGAGATTTCAGAGAGATTTTAGGGAAATGAAGAGACTCTTCTGATGAATAATGAATGCGCAATACACATGTCCTGTTTTTATAGAGTTCAGAATTTACCAGAAATAATATAATATTTGCTGCGTTTCGTATTCTGAGACTCATTGATGATTTGCTATCGCTAGAATGAGTAGCTATCGCTAGCAGGCATGATCCCACGCTGAGTAAGTGACTTTTGAGCTTCACTCACTCCTTCCAATGTGTATCTATCGATAGCTGTCTTTGCTATCGATAATTCGGTAGGCTAGCGATGGCAATCTTAGCTCGATTTAGCTTGTTTCTGCATATGGTAGCGATAGTGAAACTCACTATCGAATGGTTATTCCTGCAAAAACTTAAGATTTGGCACTCCGATGCCTAAGTCAGCAATGATTCAGATGATTAATCAATAAAACAAATTGAGAACAGTGGTAACTACAATTCATTTGTATTTACCATTCCTAGCTCTCTTCTAATATAGAGAAATTGGTCAGTCTCAAGAGGCTTGGTAAATATATCAGCAAGCTGCAGATGAGTTGATATAAATTCTATCTTGACATCCTTCTTCTGAATATGATCTCTTAAGAAGTGATGTCTCACATCAATATGCTTGGTTCTGGAATGTTGAACAGGATTCTTAGCCAAGCTTATTGTGCTGGTGTTGTCACAAAGAATAGGTACTTCTGAGAAGTTAAAACCCAGATCTCTTAGATGCTACCTAAGCCACAGAACTTGAGTACAACAACTCCCTGCTGCAATGTATTCTGCCTCTGTGGATGAAAGAGAAATGCAAGTTTGCTTCTTGCTTGCCCAAGTGATTAGACAGTTACCGAGAAATTGGCATTGACCACTTGTGCTTTTTCTATCTGATTTATAGCCTGCATGGTCAGAGTCAGAATAGGCAAGAAGATACTCTTGAGTTCCCTTGGGATACCACAGCCCAAGCTCTTGAGTCCCTTGTAAATAACGCAAAATCCTCTTAACATTTGATAAATGTGATTCTTTGGGATTTGCCTGATATCTAGCACATACACCTACACTAAATTAAATGTCAGGTCTACTAACAGTTAAATAAAGTAAAGAACCAATGATTCCTCTATAATGTGATTGATCTACTGCTTTGCCGGGAACATCTGCATCTAATTTGGCAGAGGTACTCATGGGAGTGTCCCCTTCTCTGGATAGATCCATCCCAAATTTGTTGAGAATTTCTTTGCAATATTTGGTTTGGGATATAAAGATTCCATCCTTCTTTTGCTTTATCTGCAGACCTAGGAAGAATGTTAATTCTCCCATCATAGACATTTCAAACTCTCCCTGCATTGTCTTAGCAAAATCCTCACATAGAGCTTCATTAGTTGCACCAAAAATAATGTCATCAACATAAATTTGAACTATAAGCATATGATTATTTTTGTGCATAATGAACAATGTAGTATCTGATTTTCCTCTAGAAAATCCTTTTTCAAGCAGAAAAGTACTAAGTCTCTCATACCAAGCTCTAGGTGCTTGTTTGAGACCATAAAGAGCCTTTTTGAGTTTGAAAACATGGTTAGGCTTAGTCTTTTCCTCAAAACCAGGAGGTTGTTCTACATACACCTCTTCTTTAATATAGCCATTAAGAAAAGCACTCTTAACATCCATTTGATAAAGTTTAAAATTTTTTATGGATGCAAAAGCTAGGAGTATCCTTATTGCTTCGAGTCTTGCAACTGGAGCAAAAGTTTCCTCATAATCAATGCCTTCTTCTTGGTTATATCCCTTTGCAACTAATCTGGCTTTATTTTTCACAATTTGACCAGCTTCATCAAGTTTGTTTTTGAAAACCCATTTAGTACCTATCACAGGATGATTCCTGGGTCTTGGTACTAATTCCCAAACTTGATTTCTTTTGAATTGATTAAGTTCTTCCTGCATAGCTATTATCCAGTCATATTCAGCAAGAGCTTCATCAATGTGAGTTGGTTCAATTTTAGAAAGAAAACAATGAAATTCTACTTCATTTTGCAGTTGCTTTCTGGTTTTGACTCCTTTTGAAAATTCTCCAATAATCTGTTCAGGAGGATGATTTTTAAGATGTCTAATGGAAGATTGAGGCTCAACAGATCTTTCAAGATCATCTTTAGATTTATCCTGATTATTTTCAATATTGCTTTCAGGATTTGCTATCGATGGCTGGGGTGCTATCGATAGGGACTGTTTTAAAAACTTTGAAAAATTTTCATCCTCATCAACAGATTGTTGTTTTTCTTGAGGGGTTTCATCAAATACTACATGAACAAATTCTTCAACAGTTTGAGTTCTTTTATTATAAACTCTATATGCTCTACTTCTATTTGAATATCCAATAAAAATGCCAATATCAGATTTAGGATCGAATTTACCTAAATTTACCTTTCCATTGTTGTGGATGTAACATTTTGATCCAAAAATCCTCAGATGACTGATATTGGGCTTTCTTCCCTTGTAGAGTTCGTATGGAGTCTTTTCCATCCCCTTTCTGATGTAGGCTCTGTTAGAAATGTAGCAAGCTGTACTCATGGCATCTGCCCAAAATATTTAAGGCACTCGTTTCTCGTTCAGCATGCTTCTAGCCATTTCTGTGAGCACTCTGTTCTTTCTCTCTACAACACCATTTTGTTGAGGAGTCCGAGGGGCAGAGAAGTTGTGGTCAATTCCATTTTCATTACACAGCTCCATGAACTCTTTATTTTCAAATTCTCCTCCATGATCAATTCTGATGGCTGTTATCTTTGTCCCTTTCTCATTCTGCACTTTCTTAGCAAGAACACAAAAAGCATCAAAAGTTTCATGCTTAGAGGAAAGAAACATAGTCCAAGTAAATCTTGAGTAGTCATCCACAACCACAAGAGTGTATAGGCTACCTCCCAGACTTTTCACTCTTGCTGGCCCAACTAGATTCATATGAATTAGTTCCAATGGTCTACTAGTGGAGACTGTCCTCTTGATTTTAAAAGAGGACTTTGTTTGTTTACCTCTTTGACAGGATTCACAAATTAAATCATGCTTTGGTTTCAAATTGGGAATTCCTATGACTAGCTCCTTCTTAACCAATTTATCTAGCTGAGAAAAGTTCACGTGAGCTAATCTTTTATGCCATAACCAGCAATTTTCATCATTTGAAATAAAGCATTTTTCTTCAAGTTGTTGCCATAAATCTAGAGTATATAAATTCCCACTTCTATTTCCTTTTATCTTGTATTTCAGATTGGATTTATTTATATCCAAATCATTCTTATCAACAATGAGACATTCATTAGAATCAAAAATTACCTAGTTGCCATGGTCTGCGCTTTGAATAACACTCAGAAGATTGTGGCAGAGACCATCCACTAGGTAGACATCCTTGACTGGACCTATTTCACCAACTCTAATGATTTTTCCACTTTGGTTTCCACCAAAGCTAACTTTGGCTCCATCTTTTATCACTAGATTATTGATTTTGTCTTTGTCTCCAGTCATATATCTTGAGCATCCACTGTCAATATACCATTTTCCATTGTTGGATGCTTTCAGGCACACCTGCACATACTAAACAGATTTAGGTACCCAAATTTTCTTGGGTCCTTTAAGGTCAGACTTGTGCTTTAGGTGTGTAGTGACCTTTGGCACATAAGTTCCTTTAGGAACCCATTTATAAGAGCTATTTACACCATACTTTCTGTGAATACAAGTTGACTGAGTATGGCCTTTCTTATTGCAGAAATTGCAAAAACATATGGTGAAGAATTTTCAGAAGATTTTCTAAAATAGTTCATGTATGACTTCACCTTTGGTTCAACCCATCTTTTTGAAAATTTTTGTTTGGGCTCATAGCCAATACCAGTTCGATCTCTGAAAACTTTTTGGTTGCTTAAAATCACATTCAGAGTCTCAGAGCCCTTTGTAAACTTTTCTAAAGCATGTGAAAGTTTTTCTTTTTCTTTCAATAACATTTCACAATTGAAGCAATTTTCAAAAATTGAGGGAACTGCTATCGATAGAGGCTTAGCTATCGAAGGTGCACCCCTAGGAACTTGCGATAGCTCCTCTTCTATCGATAGGGGAGAAGAGATCTTTTGAGAGGAGTTTTTCTGAAATTCTTTGTTTTCTCTTCTTAGTCTAACTACTTCTTTAGAGAGTTTCAAGAATTCTATGCACATTTCATCATATAGATTTTGAAGATCAGAATAAGAAGGTTCAGAGTCAGATACCTCAAAATCACTTTGCTCTTCTTGAGCAACAAGACAGAGGTTGGCGCATTCTTCACTATCGCTAGCTTCTTCATCAGAGCTGTCACCCCAGATGGATGACACATAAGCCTTTTTCTTTCCATAAGTCTTCTTTTTCTCCTTCTCCTTTAATCTTTGAAGGCTGGGACACTCAGCTCTGAAGTGACCAGGCTTCTTGCACTCAAAGCATACAGGAGATTTGTCTTTCTGGGAGTTTTTGAAGCTAGGGCCACTCCTTTGAAATCTCTCTCTCTTCTGAAGAACTTTTTAAATTTGCTGGCCATAAGAGCTACGTCCTCCTCATCAAGATCTTCCTCATCATCATTGACTTCATTTCTTTCTGAAGCAACAAGAGCAAGTGACTTTTTCTTCGAATTTCCTTGTGCTTCCCTTTGAGTTATCAGAGTAGGCTCATATTCTGCAAGGCTACCAAACAGGGCAGTGATGGATTTTGTTGATTCTCCTTGCATTTCTTGAATGGCTGTGACTTTCATGAGCCAATCTCCCTTTAGGACTTTCAGAATCTTATTGACCTGCTCCTTCTCTGTAATCTTTCTCCCTCGAGCAGCAAGATTATTGATGAGGTGAGTAAATCTAATCTCCAGATCCCTTATCTTCTCATCCTCAACCATTTCAAATTTGTGGAACTCTTCCACTAGCATCTCTACTCGCCTATCTTTTACTCCAGAAGTCCCTTCATGAGCAATTTATAACGCTTCCCACATTTCTTTAGCTGAGTCAAGGCGACTCACTCTAAAGAACTCTGTTTGACTAAGAGCACTCTGGATCATGAGGACTGCTTTGCTATTTAACTCCAGATTAGCAATGTCCTCTTCTGTGTATTCCTCCTCAGTCTTTGGGATGCCCATGGGATCCTTAGGAACAATATCTCCTTCTTCAATAATTTTCCAGAGCTTGTATCCGTTGGCTTTGATGTAGATTTTCATCTTCAACTTCCAGAATGTATAATGCTTGCCATCAAAGCCGGGAGGCTTGTTAATGGAGCTTCCTTCAGGGAGGATGTTTTCAAGCGATGCCATTTAGATCTTTGCTTCTCAGATTCGTTGGAATCTTTAAAACCGAGAAGACCTGCTCTAATACCAACTGAAAGTGGCAATCGCATAAGAGGGGGGTGAATTGTGCTATTAAAAATTTAGAAAGATTTATCTTAACTCAGAGATTTATACTGGTTCGGCCAACACTGCCTACGTCCAGTTCTCCAACACTCTGTTGGGTTCCACTATCCACAGGTTTTATGAACACAGGTTCACCTGTCAACCTTTACAGAGTTTTAGAATCTCTAAACACTCCCCCTTACTACCTGTAAGGTAAATATCCCTGTTCTAAAGCACCAAGCTTTCAGAACAACCTCAAACAGTAGAGGATTTTAATAAATGTGTTCACTTAAATGAACTGATTTTGATAAACACTTAAGTACAAATAAAATTCTTAAGAAAATAAATACAGAGTAATAAATGAGCTTGTGAATGTTCTCAGTTTTTTTTCGTCTCTCTATTCAATAAATGCTTGTGTTCTGTATTTATATCTTCTTCTCAGATTTTGCCCTAACGTTCGATCTTCAAGAAGCCGTTTGAATTTAGTCGTTGGGAGCTCTTAGCCGATGGTATTTAATGCAGCTTCTTCTTCGGGCTTAACTCTCTGCTTCAGCTTCAACTACTCCTAGCATAGGATGAGCTAAGAGAGAGATAGACTCATCGTTCTGATCATCCGTACAAACAGTACTTTTCAGCAGCTTTTGATTAGCGCTAGTTGGATCTGCTATCGCTAGTCTCATAGAGTGAGATCTGCACTTAAGCTGTTAGCTATCCAAATAATCATGTATTACACAGAGGTTGCTATCGCAAGCTTATTCTATTAGCTCAATATAAGGCATTTCAGAGCATTTTTATATAGAACTATCGATAGCATATTCTTTTAGATCAGAAAGCATCATATCAGCATATATTCTTCTATCGATTGCTTAAACCATTATCGCTAGATACTTGATTTGCTTATTAGCTTTAAGGATACAAATATCAAGGAATTCAGAACTACAAGGTATCCCATTATCGATAGATAAACATTTTAGCGCAAGCAATCATATCAGCTCTTGACTCATTAGCTCTCAGGCACTAGCTATCTGAAGGATCACTATCTGAAGCACTTACATTATCGATAGCTTAACCTGTTATAGCTAGCTGATTTAGGGACTTAGTTCATTTATCTACTGGTTTTATTTACTCATAAGCTCAATGAACTTCTAGCGATGGATTCTTTCATTATCAATAGAGGATGACTTAGCGATAGATATTAACCTTGATTTTTCTAAGACTTCACTCGCTATTTCTTTCTATTAGTTAGCTATACAGATACACTTAGCGATAGAGATACTCATTCATTATTTGGATTGCTAAGAATATCGCAATGGAGATTTGTTACCTGACAGATTTTATAAGATTAATTCGGAGATAACTTTTACTTATGTTTTCTTAAGGTCAGTCTTCATCAAAACTTAAGATTCTAACAAAATGCACCTCAACCAAATGCAATAGCAATTAATACAACCCACAAAAATGTCGGGAGAGGAACCCCTCCTTTTCTTTCACATCCTTTTCCCTCCTTTTTTTCTTTAATAGCCATTAGATCCATTTTAAATGGTCCAGATTTGGTGTTTATAATATCATTATTGAAAATTTATATTGTAAAAAGAAAAATTACATCAAATCTGGACCATTTAAAGTGGATCTAATGGCTATTAAGGAAGAAAAGAAGGGAAAAGGATATAAGAGAAATGGAGGGGTTCCTCTCCCCAAAAATGTCATAAATGCAACCCTAGAAACCTAGAAGAGCATAAATACAACAAATGGGGAAAGGATTAGAACTAGGAAAACTCCCCTATTGAAGCTTCAAGCTCATCCCTTGGCTCTCACCACCAAGAATGGTGGAGCCTAGCTGCTACTCTCCATGGAGAAACCAACAAGAGAAGAGAAAGGAGTGGAAGCCATGAATGGAAGGAAGGAAAAGGTGAAGAAGATGAAGATGAAGATGGAGAAGAGAGAGCTAGGGCTTGGGGTGTGAAATTGTGAACCAAATCTGCCCTAATGGGGTGTGTATTTCGTGTTTTAAGTCCCCCCAAGTTGGGTCAAGTGAGTGGATAATGAGTTAGATCCAATTCAGGCCCAAAATTCGCGACTGAAGATTCTGCAGAAACGATTTTTGCCGTCTACTTCGTCGCGGCAAAGCTGCAACGAAGTCATGTATCCTCTGGTTCTTTTCCTTTTTCGCCGTGGGTTCGCCGCGACGAAAGCCACGGCGAACTCACTTCTCCTCTACCTCTTGTGGGTATTTTCGTCGTCTGTCTCGCCGCGGCCAGGTGCCTTCAATTCTTCCTCTTTGTTTGGCCTTTTTCTTCGTCCTGGGTCCAATTTGTTTTTGTCCTGAGCGACCCTGCAAGTGAAAATAAGATAAAACCAAGATCAAATAGCCCTATAAATTAATTATTACAATTAATCTACAATTATGGCTAATTACTCCAAATTTTACACTCATTTCCCTTGAGAGTTTGGGATATTCAATTTGACATTATCAGACCAAAACTTGCATCTTAATCATGTTAATTGTCTCAATTTAAGCATATAAAATCAATACAAATCAGAGATTTGTCAGCCAGTTTGACGGAAGAGTCATTATTGGCCCAAATTTGAATAATCCATTAGGTCAATTTGACGAAGGAGTCATTATTGATCTGAACTTAAAAGTTGATGGACAATTTTGAGACAAAAAAGTACAAGGTGCCAGATGTACACTACTACAGAATAGGGCTATTGCGGCGCAGCAATACCGGCGCTTACTTAAATAAGCGCCGCTATAGGTCTAACCTATACCGGCGCTTATAAAACTAAGCGCCGCTATATATTTTACATATTAATTTTTTTTATTTTTCTTTACTAGAAAACCTATCCCGGGGCTTGTGTCTGTAAGCGCCGGGATAGGTTATTAATATAAAAAAATAATATTAAATATTAATATAATAATTTAAATATTAAATAAAATATTCCTATTCATTTTTAATAAAAATTATTTTTTTAGAATTTAAAAAAATAATAATGAATATAAAAATTTAATATTTAATATTAAATAATTAATTAACAATTAAATATTAATTTGTATTTTTTAAAAATATTACGTGCACCTATAGCGGCGCTTTTTAAAAAAAGCGCCGCTACAGGCATCAAGAAAGCGCCGCTATAGGTTACGCCGCTATAGGTGCACGTAATATTTTTAAAAAATACAAATTAAAATTTAATTGTTAATTAATTATTTAATATTTAATATTAAATTTTAATATTATTTATTATTTTTCTTAAAATTCTAAAAAAATAATTTTTATTAAAAATGAATAGGAATATTTTATTTAAATATTAAATAATTAATTAACAATTAAATATCAATTTGTATTTTTTAAAAATAGTAGGTGCACCTATAGTGGCGCTTTTTAAAGAAAGCGCCGCTATAGGTGCACCTACTATTTTTAAAAAATATAAATTGATATTTAATTGTTAATTAATTATTTAATATTTAATATTAAATTATTATATTATTTATTATTTTTTTTTAAATTCTAAAAAAATAATTTTTATTAAAAATGAATAGGAATATTTTATTTAAATATTAAATAATTAATTAACAATTAAATATCAATTTGTATTTTTTAAAAATATTATGTGCACCTATAGCGTCGCTTTTTAAAAAAAGCGCCGCTATAGGTTATAAATTCAAAATAAAAAAAGGAGGGAAACTTTCCCTCTAGTTTTTGATGCCTATAGCGGTGCTTTCTTTAAAAAGCGCCGCTATAGATGCACGTGACTTTTTTCTTATTTATTCTCTCTTAACACATTTCACTCCCATTTTTTTCTTCTCTCTTCTTTCTTGCTCTTCCCGTCCCACTCTCTCTTCTCTCTTCACAATGGATTTGATCAACAACTTGTAAGTTTCTCCTCCTTTCCTCAAATATTCTCTCTTCTCTCTTAGCTTCTCACCATTTACCTCTATTTTTTTTTTGGCATATCTCACTCGCTTTCTCTCACTGCCATTTCTAGAGAAATCATTTACAGTTGCAGATTATGGAGCTCCAAGTTTCCAGGTGATTTCATGAATCTCAAATGGTAGAAGCTTTTTTTTTCTTCGGTACCTAGAT
Source organism: Mimosa bimucronata (assembly GCA_037074515.1). Lineage (NCBI taxonomy): Eukaryota > Viridiplantae > Streptophyta > Magnoliopsida > Fabales > Fabaceae > Mimosa > Mimosa bimucronata. Next base: position 34,526,475 of record CM073440.1, on the reverse strand, counting down.
TTTTTTGTTTCTACTCATTGTATAGGAATGGAAAAAGGGAAAAATAATTTGGATTTCTTGTTTCTACTTATTGTTTTAAGTTACAACACTAAGCACATAAAATGGAAAAAGGGGAAAATAATTTTGATTTCTTGTTTATACTCGTTGTATTAAGTTACAACAATAAGCATATGAAAAACCATTCTGAATTAGGAGTATTTTGCTTTTATTGAGTTCCAGTGCTGAAATTTTCGCACTGATGTAGGTGCATGTGAAAAAACAATATTGATTTATTTTTTTTTTAAAATAAAACCTATAGCGGCGCTTTTCTTCGCTTTTTAAGAAAAGCGCCGCTATAGAGAGGCCTATACCGGCCTTTAAGACATAAAAGCGCCGGTATAGGCCTTTTCAGTTTCAATAAAAAATTAATTAAAACATACATATAGCGGCGCTTTTGGTATAAAGTGGCGCTTTGTAAGCGCTGCTATAGGTCACCTGACCTATTGCGGCGCTAGCTATAGCGGCACTTCAAAAGCGCCGCTATAGGGGTCAAAAAAGCGCCGCTATAGGTGTATTCTGTGGTAGTGGTACCTTAGACATAAGTACAAGGTCATTTTTACCCTTTAACCTATAATTGTGTGATTGTGATATTTTATCAGATTTCAAACTAAATATTTTGATATGAGGATAAGGATATTTCAATGTTCACATATTTGTTCACTTTTTTTCTTGATTTTCTCTTATCTAGCCAAATAACAAATGTTACATCATTTTTTCTACGATTTTCTCTTCTCTCCATTTTTTCATTTTCCCAACTTTTCTCCCCGAACAAGCAGTGAGTAATGTGGTTCATAGTGTGTTTCCCTTGCAGAGAGAAAATCTGCCATATATGCATGAAGGTGATTTTGTTTAGATTGGCTTTTTATTAGAAACGAAACTAATGTTTGCAAAACAAAAGTTATTAATGTTTGGGTCTAGCAAGTTTTAAATTGGGTTTAAATTTATAGCACTTCACTTAAAATCTTAAGTATTTGAAATTATGTTAGCCAGAACATTTTTTTTTTTTTAATTTTTTTCTAGGAGGTGTAGAATCGTCAATTCGAAAAATTGTCCAAGGTATAGAATTGTAAAAATTTTTACCTAGCTTGTAATTTTTCCATAGTGGCCGGGCTGCTCTCTCACTATAGATTGAACAACTTCTCTCCATTTTGCATACATTTAATCAAACTGTGTCGTTTGATTTTTTTTTTAAAAAAATGTAAAACAATTGCTTTCTGTTTAAATTTATCTCCACAAAATTTAAGAACCTTAATTGAAAATTATTTCTACTTCTACTTGGGAGCAATTTTTATCTTTGTATATACAAATTAAAAATGAGATGTTTGTTGCCCGAAAGCAAACAACAAAATTTATCCAATTTCTGTTATAATCCATTCCAAATATTTTATATTCTAACAACAAATGGAAACAAATCTTGCTATTCACCCTTCTTCTGGGCCTAACGGGCGCGTTTTCATTTAAAAAGTGTCAGCTAGAAATACCTATCTATATTGTCAAGTATCAACCAATCGCCGTGGACATGCAAATATAATATACTTATACTAGCATGAAGAGTAAGAAATGCATTTCCTCACCATGGATATATAATTTAATGATGAAGTCTTGAAAAGAGTACAACCAAAACATAGGTGCTGAGAAAAAAGAAATTGAAGAAAACGCAAGAGGAATTTCAAAATTTTCACAAAAGACATATCAAATTTCTTATATTTTTATTAAACGTATTTTGATAATGAAAAATAATCACTGCAAACGATGTCCACACTAATTACCCACCATTAGTTGTGCTATAAATATACTTATATTTGTATGAAGGGTAAGAAATGCATTCCCTCACTAAAAGAAAGTTAGATACATAATTATACATACACACACATATATAATATCTACGTCAATGATTATATGTGTATATATATATATATATATATATTTCAAACATCTACGTCGTTGATTATGTCTTGTAAAGGGTATATCAATTTAAGAAATTATAGGTATTGGAAAACATGGAAGAATACAAGAGACATTTCTAAGTTTTGTTATCATTATATTCTTTATTTAATGTATTTTGAATAATATAATATGATCAATGCACAAGATGTCCACACCAATTACCCACCATTAGTTGTACTATGAATATGTTGGATCCATTTGTTTTTTTTTTTTTTGCACAACATAAGTACAGCCATGTCTTCCAAACACTTGTAGCGTTCCTTCTCGGAGTGGTTCTTCTCATCACTTCCAGCTTTGCAACTCCACCTCCAATACCCAATCGCAACTATATGTATGTCGGTGAAAAATCACATGTTGATCAAATCCCATCATCTTTTGATTCATCTGTTGCAAAATTATCACAGCCTGATCCTGATCATCCTATAGATCCTTTTCCTGATCCCTTTCCTGACATTCCCACTGCTATAAAAAACAGTATTTACGTCCCCATTTCACATCTCTTTTTTAAATATGAGATGTAGAAAAAAGGCGGTGGCAAAATTGTAAATATTTGAAAAAGTTTCAACTTCTCTTTTTTAAATATGAGATGTCAAAAAAAGGCGGTGTTAAAATTGTAAATATATGGAAAATTTTCAACTTCTCTTTTCTAAATATTAGATGTGGATTCTCTAAAAATGAGCGCCAAGTACGAAATAGGTAAGGAGGCGACAGGCACGACGGCAAGAGGTTCGAGAACGTGTTCAAAGCTCGAGTAACCGAAGGTGAGCTCTCTTTCCCGCATCTTCCTCTTCTTTCCGTTCGATTTGAGCGTGTTGGGGGGAATCGAATAGGATTTTGAGAGATTTGGAGTTCCTAAATTCATAAAAATGAAGCTTAGAGTTCGATTAACTACCCTTGTGAACGATTTTGAGCAACGTAATGGTATTCATCAGTTTTCCCCAAATTTCTTCTCCCTGTCACTGTTCATCTGACACCATTTTCGTTGATTTTTGGGCAATCATCACTACCACAGAAAACACCTATAGCGGCGCTTTTTTGACCCCTATAGCGGCGCTTTTGAAGTGCCGCTATAGCTAGCGCCGCAATAGGTCACAAGTAAGCGCCGGTATAGGCCTCTCTATAGCGGCGCTTTATTACCCAAAAGCGCCGGTATAGGTATCTTTTAATTAGTTTTTTTACTGAAACTGAAAAGGCCTATACCGGCGCTTTTTTAAAAAGCGCCGATATAGGCTTATCTATACCGGCGCTTTCTGTAAAAAGCGCCGGTATAGGGTATCTATAGCAGCGCTTTTCATAAAAAGCGCCGGTATAGGTTATATTTTTTTAAAATATACAATTTGTTTTTTAATTCACACCCACCTGCATCATTGCAAAAATTCCAGCAATTCTATACAATTCCAGGAAGTCCATATACACCAGTAACTCAAACAGAGAAGAATATGTACAATAAGACCAAAAGTTATATTGTTCAGTTAGGAAAATAAACATGCATACTACTAGTCAGGCTATCCAATTTGAGAGAACAGAGGGTGTACATAACTACACCATTCTTCAATTAGCGCTTTCATCTTCTCCCTTGACAACATGAAGCAACGTGTGTCTGGGTAATACTGCGTATAGAAATTTAAATGACAATTAAATTTACTTGAAATCTAACAAGTACAAACACTTAGATTAGGAAAAATATAAAACTTACTGTCAATGGGATGTTATCTCGATCACGTGATACGATATCCCTCATATAGTACATGACATAGTATCCACAGTCGTTGTCATTGGTTTGATGTGGGCACTGTAACAAAAAATACAGAATAGCATATAAGAGCAGTTACATTCTGGTTTAAGTAATGTACGATTGTTTGAAAAATTGAATAATTTGTAAAACCTGAACTTTGAGCAACGGATAAGCATCTTTCTGGTCATGGGCTTTGGAATAATTGTACCCATTAGCTGCCCGATAACTAGTCAATGCTCTGGAAACAAAACATATTAAATTAATTTTAGTAGCTTGGGTCGGTCATATAAAATGACAGATAATACAACACATTCAAATAACGTTGACATTCACTTACCCATTGAAGACACGCATCAAATCCGGGCGATTATCTGCTTCAGCAGATTCCACAGGATCCAAATAGTAAATAATTGGAGCCGGCTGTACTGTCGGATTGATAACAAGCAAAACCCAATGTACCCTAAGACGTTTTACAACGTTATGTCAGTATATATATCAATGATGATTGGAGATAAGAATACAATGAAAGCTATCATGCTTATACACTTACCCTATATTAATTGGAGCTAAGAATAAAGTTCTGCCTGTTGCCTTTAAAGTGAAACGCTTCGTAATCGCTTTGAACTGATCATCACGTTTTGCACCCTCAAATTGCGCTATTGAATAAGGGTTTATGAATTCGAACGAGACATTGTCCTCGGAGGCTATGACTTCTTCATGCAGGTGCCTTCAAAGAAACCATACAAACATCCAATTAGTGTAGAACTTATGACATTGAATGAAACCACAATGGAAGCACATATATACCTTATCCATAAATTGACGACCGTAGCACCGACCCATCTTTCGTCAAGCACCTCCATGACCTGATCCCTAGAAAGAAGCTCATTGAAATTTGACTCGCCAAATATAAGCCTGTTGAATGGGATTGTGACAGTAGCATCGCGAGGTACGGTAGCTGCAAATGCTCGCAATCGAGCATGATTTGGCGTTTCAACACTTATATCTTGGATAACAGGAGCAGGCACTTGAACTTTCGTCTTGCCCTTTGCTTTTGTTGCCTATAAACCATATAAATAGAAAGTTTCAAAAATTCTTCCAATAAGAAGAGTGTTAGTTTAAATTAATTAGAAACTAACCACCTGTGACACTGGGCCAGCTCGTGAACTCTTTTTCTTCAATTGAGCAGCTGGGCCACCGGTACCTTTTACACTAGCCACTTGTGCTTTCTTTCCCAGAGACTCTGTACCTTGTAAAAACTTATAAATTGTAAAAGAGCGTTATTCCAAAACAAAGAATGCTAGTCTGAACGTTATTAGTAAATACCACCTGTGGTATTGGCTCAATCAAACTGATGGGCCAAGCAACATATGCACCAACTACATCTCCGACCTTAGTCATCGCATCAGGAGTAGGGAATGGTAACGGTGCATCCCTGTTCAGGGAGAATTCAATCATAAGCCTCAATGTATTTTCAGGCAACGGAGAATTGTGCAGGATCCTGTTTGAAGTGTTGAAGACCGTATCGATTGCAACTACTTCACTGAAAGATTGATCCTTGTACAGGTTGCACCTTGATTCGCCCTACAAAAGAGTTAACAACGTAAGCTCCCAATCGATAATATAACAGTGTCACTACAAGTTCATAAGTACAAAAGACAAGAATTACCTGAGGAATTTGAGCCCTAGGCATCGTACAGCTATGCCTGATGCTTGGACTCTGACACGAAGAAATGTTACCTTGTTGCATGAAGTTCGACATTTGTGATCCAACATTGTTACGCTGGAAAAATTCGTACATCATATCTTACCGTCTTTGCATTTCCTCATTCCTTCTTTGCATTTCAAGCACAGTCTCCCTCAGAGTATTGACTTCATCTTTCAACACAGAAACTTCGCTTTGTGTTACCCGCTGTTGGCGGCCAAAGTAAGCTGAAGGCATGACCCCTATACCAGTGCCCCGAACACGGCCTGAATACTCAGGACGTTCAAGTGCTCTACTGAGGATATCGCCTTGGCCAAATATGTTAACCTCCTAGGGCGATTCTTGTGATAACATTTCCTATAACAAGAAGGAAGGATTATTAGTTATTAAGTTAGGAAATTCACTAATAAAAAAATTACAAAGTCCAAGAGAATGACTTACACAGCGTTCACGGATTCTTCTAACCTCTTCGTGAACGATGGTTCCGTCGCTCTTGGAATGTCCTTTGATCCAGACCCTAAACCGTGGAGGGTGACCTTCTAAACCCTCTTCCTGAATCTGTCATAGTAAAACAGGTGAACTTATAAATTAATTACATAAACATTAATTCATACTTTTAGAAGCAAAAGGGCGTTGCTAACATACCATCTCGTACTCCAATTCTGGAAATGTTTTCCGGCCGCCTAAATAGGGATACGGACAGCTTTTAGCCGCCTGGCTATTTTTTTCGCTTCTTTCCCGAAACTCCTCTGATAAGCGTGATTGCACAAATTCATCCCACTCTGCTTGGGTTATGACCCCTTCATATGTAGATGGTGGTGTTGGAACTACCTCCCCGTTTCCATCTCTCATATATAATGTCGACAAATCTGAACGGAAGTTTCTGTGTATTTTTTAGGCTTTCTTCATGACATAGTCCCGGTGATTCTCATTGATATGAAACATAGTCTGTAGCAATAGAAATCATATTAAATTTGTTAGTTACAATGTTATCTATCATGACGAAATTAAACTTAATTGTAAAAAATTAGCTTACCTGAACCTCTGACCAAATCTCGTCACGTGTGTCCTTGTGTACTTTTCTCCAATCTGTAACTGTAATAGGAACTTTATTATGAACAGTGCATCCAACGAAACCGGTAAGGGCCTTCGCACTCTTTCCAACTAGTTGGCCATTGTCGTTTCATACAAGGGCTGTCTTTTTTCCCTTAGCTCTACGTTTGAGGAGATCACGCATAATGGTCTTGCCACGATGAACTTGGTCCTCAACATGTGCTCTACCCTCATCAATAACTTACTGGGCACTCGGTGGTGCTTCCTCCTCCTCAGGTACGTTTGGATCCATTGTCTTGTAAAATAATTAAACAATATATGATTTTAGTGCATGCATATGCATATAATGAAATAATTCGTAGTAAAAAAAATAAGAAAATACATACAAACTTAAATCATTATGATGGCATTCGACTCCTTTTTCTCATTGTTATATTATCCAAAATTGTTGGCTTCCTCTTTTTTGTGGGATTTAGGGTTGTGTTGACCCAAATGCCTTCTTCATGGTCACCCCTTACATAAACAGGCTCATCTTCGTCATCATATCCGTCTGCATCAAAGTCTTCTGCCAGTAATGTATCAAAGGAAGGATCATCTTCAATCATATTCATATCTTCATCATTACTTCCATCATCAACTTGTTCGGCATAATTTTTGTTCGGCTGAATGACAACTGACCAATTCTTCTTAGAAGGATCTGCAATGTAAAAAACTTGTGCCGCTTGAGACGGTAGAATGTAAGGATCATCTTTATATCCAACTTTAGAAAGGTCAACCGATATAAACCCAAATTCATCTAACTGTCGTCCACTATTATTGTTAACCCACTGATAGCGGAACACAGGAACTCTGAACATGGTGTAATCGAACTCCCAGATGCAATCAATCACACCAAAGTATGACATATGTGCATAGACTGGATTTGTATCCCTTGCATTGGATATATGCCATGCCTCGGCAACAACTGTGACTCCACTATTCTGCATTGTGCTTTTCTCATCCTGACCTTTTGTATAGAATGTTTAACCATTGATTGCATAGGCAGTGTAAGCAAATGCGTGTAAACCCGGTCCTTTTGACAGCCAGAACAATCTTTCACAAACTGATCCAGCGTTAAGCTCATGCTGCTAACAAATACGCGCATTGAACCATCTAATGAAATGTTTGTTGTTCTCCTTTGTAATCAAATTCTCATTTCTATCACCATGAATTTCCCGAAGAAGTTTCTTGTGTTCTTCAACAAATGGTTCAACCTCAGGAGTATTGTGAAGAATATATAAGTGCGCCAGCTCCCTTTCAACATTAGAAATGCATATTAAGTTGAACCCACTCATTCCTTTCCCCGTTAATCTCCCGTCGTGATGAGACTTGGGTAAACCAATAGGTTCAATATTTGATAGGTAATCTGCACACAAATCACTTGCTTCTTCGATGATGTATTGTTCAGCAATACACCCCTCTGGTCGATATCTATTTTTAGCATACCCCTTTAAAACTTTCATGAACCGTTCAATTGGGTACATCCATCTCAAATAGACTGGGCCACACAGTTGAACCTCTTTGACCAAGTGTACTGTAAGATGAACCATGATGTCAAAGAATGAAGGGGGGAAATACATTTCAAGTTCGCACAGGATACAAACGATCTGTCTCTGCAAATCCTGCAACTTTGTTGTATCAACCACTTTACTACAAATGAGCTTAAAGAACATACAAAGTCTGGTAATCATGCTACGCAATTTCTTAGGTAAAATGTTGCGTATGCCGACCGGTAAGAAATGTTGCATCAGGACGTGACAGTCATGAGATTTCAGGTTCTTCAATTTCAACTCTTTCATGGACACAAGGTTCTTTACATTTGAGGAGTAGCCTTCTGGAACTTTGATTCCATTCAGAAACTCACAAAATGATCTTTTCTCTTTATTCGAAAGGGTGTAAGCTGCCGGAGGTAAATAAGTGTGGTATCCTCTCTCGACAGGTGCTAACTCTTGTCTTATTCCCAACTTGACCATATCTAACCTCGAATTGACACCATCCTTACTTTTCCCATGCATATTCAGCAACGTGCCAATTAGGTTATCACAAATGTTTTTTTCAATATGCATCACATCAAGAAAATGCCTAACATATAAGGACTTCCAATACGGGAGTTTGAAGAATATGGATCTCTTCTTCCAACCACTTGTCAACACATTTTTTGCGAAAGGCTTACCAAAATCATTCTCCAACGCCTTCAACTTTTCAAAAACGCTATCCCCGCTCAATGTCCTTGGTGGCCTACCTTCTTCTGAGCTCCCGTTAAACGCCTTTTTCCACCTACGCCAACGATGTTTTAACGGCAAGAACCTCCGATGTCCCATGTACACATTTTTCTTACAATGATCCAGTCGCAACGAATGGGTATCATCTTCTCATACAGGGCACGCACCATATCCTTTGATGCTATATCCGGACAAATTACCGTATGCTGGGAAATCATTTATCGTGCCAAACAACATGGCTCTCAAATTAAAACTTTCTTCCTTACAGCCATCAAAAATTGTCTCACCCGAATTCCACATATACTTCAGGTCTTCAATCAATGGATCTAAGTAGACGTCTATATCATTGCCGGGTTGTCTAGGCCCGGAAATAAGCATAGAAAGCATCATAAATTTGCGTTTCATGATTAAATTTGTGGGGAGGTTGTATGTCATCAAAATCACCGGCCATGTGCTATGAGTACTACTCTGAACTCCATGCGGATTGATTCCATCGGTTGCCAATGCAAGCCGTAGGTTTCTTGGTTCTTCACCGAACTCAGGGTACTCATAATCAATTTTTTTCCATTGGGGGCCATCTGCGGGGTGCCTAAGCTTGGTGTCTTTAATCCTTTCATCGGCATGCCAAGTCAAAAGTTTTGCAACATCCGCATTATTGAACATGCGCCTGAATCTCGGAATGATCGGAAAGTACCACAAGACTTTAGAAGGACTCTTACCTTTCTTTCCATACCACGATGTGTTGCATTTCAGACACTTCTCCAACAATGCATACTGATTTCGGAATAAAATACAGTCATTGGGACATGCATGTATTTTCTCATATTTCATACCGATCGAGCGGAGAATTTGCTTCGCCTCGTATGTTTTCGAAGGGAGTACATTCCCTTCTGGAAGTATATCTCGCAAAGTGGAAAGCAGTGCAGTGAAACTTGCATCACTCCAACCGTATCACGCTTTCAGGTTATACAATTTAAGCACCACACTCAATCTTGTGTATTTGCTGCATCCCACATACAACGGCGTCTCTGCATCACTCTTCAGAGTCTGAAATACTTCAGGATCCTCCTCAGCCACCACGTTCAACATTTCTTCAAGGTCATCGCTCTCATCACACATGTCTGTGTCAACTACATTTGAAGCGCTACTAACATCAGGTACCCAGTCTCCGCCAGAATACTCATATGTCTCACCATGCTTTGTCCAACGTGTATAAGACGGATCGATTCCATGACAAATTAAATGACCCAATAGGTCAAGAGGGCAAAGACGCTTTCCATATAAACAAGACATACAAGGGCACACAATTCTGTTAGCATTCTCTGCATGCTCAGCAGCAAATTCAATGAACTCTTTTGCTCCATCTATATATTTCCTTGAACATCGATCACAAGACATCCATTTCCGATCCAACATTATAACCTACTAAAGGAAAAAGTCGGTAATATGTATATGACTTACTCATTAGGTAGCCACCTTACGATGTTACCTTACTTTCTTAACAAAAAATCGGCAGCATAACGGCTAAAAAATGAGCGTTCCCAGGCTCAAGGCCCTCTCTTTTTTACATAGAAATGGATTGCCAACCACAACAGAATTCACAGAGCATTTATATATATAGAGTATTAATAGTTCCACAAAACAAAAATTTCATACGAGTAAAATAAAACACCACACAATAGGATTCATCGGAAAGTACCAAAACTCAATCATTTGATATGTTCCAGCCTGCTAAATTAAAGAAAAAAAAAAGATAAGACTTACTTCAAGGTCCTTTAGCTCAAAGTAAGCCCGCTAGCAACAATACGATTCTTCACCTTCAAGTGTCGAACAATAATCTATAAATACTATAAGGAAAACAAAAAGCAAATAGATTTGATTTAACTCAATGTTCAAAGAAAACAAAAAGCAAGAGAGAATTCACATATGCCCACTTAAACAACTCAATTCAATACCTCAAATATATCAAACTATCAAATACAACAATTATACTCCAATTTGTTCTTAGGGGCCATAAATATTTGCTAATTATTTCAAACCCTTTTGCTAATACTTAACTTATTCCCATACATATTCAAAATAGAAACCTTAACTTATCAAATCTTCTTAATCAACCTTAACTTTTGCTAATATTTACCACTCTAACCATTAATTATTCATATCTCCATGGAGTTCAGGAATGAAGTTATAATAAGACCCACAATATATAATGTCCTCCAATTTCCCACTGTTATTTTAACACACCAATTAAGAACTACCAACTTGGAAAGTCAAGTCCCACAATCAGTCGGGATAATACAACGGTAGATTAAAGGAAATTAGATATAAGATGACCAATATATAATTCTTGTATATATGTTTCAAGCTTGGGTCTTTCTTGTACATGTTATAGCAAGCCGTTTAAACACAAAACCTCATAACACAATCTATAAATAAATCTGCAATAGAACCTTGAATTTCTTTGAAAACCTTATTCCAACATCAATTTTGCAAATCCATACATGGCTGAAATAAATTGAATCAAAAACAAAGTAAGAAGGTTCTTCTATGAAACCAACGAATCAACCATGCAACCTCTAACATCAACTAAATTTGAATACTAACTAAGTATAAACACCATTTCACTAATTAATTTTAATATTAACTCAATATAAACACCATTTAACCAATAAATTTTGTTTTCGGTCAAGAAACAAATGAGAGGAAGAAACGCACATTGAACCAAGGAAGAAGGCGACGGCGGTTGGGTTCAGCGAAGCAACGACGGCGGCGTGCGGCTTGGAAGAAGGCGAACGGCTGAGCAACGATGGAGGAAGAGGAGGACGGCATGCAGCGAGCGGCGTGGGGCTTGGGGAGCAACGGTGTGCAGCGTGGGGCGTGGGGCGGAGAGACGTGGGGGAGGGGGGAGCTGGGACGACACGATCAAATGAAGAGAGTAAGAAAGAAAATGTGGGACTTAAAGTAGCCCTATACCGGCGCTCAGTTCAATAAGCGCCGGTATAGTTAAGGCCAAAACTTTTGGAGGGAAATTTCCCTCCAAATTTCTGGGCCTATACCGGCGCTTTCTAGATTAAGCGATGGTATAGGTATAACAAATTTATATTTATTTTATTATATAATATTTATTATTAAATTATTATTTTAATAATTATTAAAAAAAATAAACAGAATTAAGCCTATACCGGCGCTTATCCTAGAAAGCGCCGGTATAGGTGTAATAAACTAAATACGTTTTCTTTATTTTATTATGTAATATTTATTATTAAATTATTATTTTAATAATTATTAAAAATATAAACAGAATTAAGCCTATACTGGCACTTATCCTAGAAAGTGCCAGTATAGGTGTAATAAATTAAATGTTTTTTTTATTTTATTATGTAATATTTATTATTAAATTATTATTTTAATAATTATTAACAATATAAACAGAAATGTCATATAAACCTATACCGGCGCTTTCTATGTAAGCGCCGGTATATGGTTTTTTGATTAAAAAAAAGAAATTAAATGGGTAATCAGAACACTATACCGGCGCTTTTTGTAATAAGCGCCGGTATAGGCCCAACCTATTCCGGCGCTTTCCTTATGAAGCGCCGGTATAGGCCTCATACATAGCAATACTGGCGCTTTTTACTCTAAGCTCCGGTATTGTTGCGTCGCGATAGCCCTCTTTTGTAGTAGTGCATTGCTTGAAATCTTAATTAATCATGATTAGAAGTAAGTTTAAACTCCTACACTACTACAGAAAATATCTATAGCAGCACTTATTTTGGCCCTATAGCAGAGCTTATAAGCGCTGCAATAGCCAGTGATGCTATAGGCTATTAGGCCTAACGCAGCGCTTGCTAAGCGCTGTAAATAGGTGCCCTATAACATTGCTTAAGCGCTGCTATAGGACACCTATTGCAGCGCTTGTCCTATAGCAGCGCTTAAGCGATGCTATAGGGCACCTAAACTTTACCTATAGCAGCGCTTATAACGAAATAAGCACTGGTATTGATTTTTTTTAATATTTGATTTTATTTTATATACCCCACCTGCATCAGTGCTAAAATACCAGCAATTCTACACAGTTCCAGGCAACGAAAATACACCAATAACTCATCCAGAGAGCAATGTACAAATGAACCAACCATTCTAATTGGGAAACAGCACGCTACTAGCTATACTACCATATATCTACATTTGTACTCATTGAAAAAGAGGTAGTACATAAGTGCACCATTCCTCAATTAGCGCATTCATTTGTTCCCTTGACAATGAGGGGCAACGTGCATCTGGGTAGTACTGCACAGAGAGATAAATTTGAATGGCAATCAAATCTACTTGAAATCTAATAACAAGTTCAAATACAATTAAAGTTGGCAAAATATAAAACTTACTGTCAATGGAATGCTACATCGATCATGTGTATCGACATCCCTCATAAATTGCATCACATAGTATCCACAGTTGTTGTTATTGGGTTGGAAGGGGCACTGTAATAAAAAAATACCAAATATCATATGAGAAACATTTACTTTATGCTTGAGTAGATTGTTTAAAAAATTGAATAACTTGTAGAACCTGGACTGTGAGCCATGGATAAGCATCTTTCTGGTCAAGGGCTCTGGAATAACTCAAGTTAACGGAGGACCGAAAACTGGTCAATGCGTTGGAAACAAAACAAAGTAAATTAATTTTATTAGCTAGGGTCATAAAATGACAAATGATGCAACGGATTCAAAGAATGATGACATTCACGTACCTATTGACGAGGCGCATCAAAGCTGGGTGAATTTTCTGGTTCAGCACCATACACAGGATCCAAATAGTAAATCAAGGGATCCGGTTGTGCTTGCGGATAGATGACAAGCAAAAGGCAGTGCTGCCTAAAATTTTTTAGAACGTTATGTCAGTATATATAAATGATGCTTGGAGCTAAGAATACAATGAAACCTATAATGCATATCGACTTACCCTGTATTAATTGGAGCTAAGAATAAAGTCATGCCTGTTGCCTTTAAAGAAAAGCGCCTTCTAAGCTTCGCGGACTGCTCGTCACAGCTCACGTCCGTAATATGTGCTATCTCATAGGGGCTTATGAATTCAAACGAGACATAATCCCCGGTGATCATGACATGTTCGTGCAGGTGCCTTCAAAGAAACCATACGAACTCCCAATTAGTGTAAAACTTATGACATTAAATGAAACCCCAATGAAAATGCATAATACCTGATCCATAAATTGATAACCGTAGCACTGAGCCATCCTTGATCAAGCACCTCCATGATCTGATCCCTAGAAACAAGCTAACTCATATTTGACACCCCAAATATACGCTTGTTGAATGGAATCTCGGCAATAAATTCAGGAGATAGGGTGGCTGCAAATGCTCGTAATCGAGCACGATTTGGCGTCTCGGTGCTTGTACATTCAATAAGAGGAGGCGCTTGTACTTTCTTCTTGCCCTTGGCTTTTGTTGCCTACAAACCATGTAAATAGAAAGTCTGAAATTTTATTCCAATAAAAAAGAATGCTAGTTTAATTGATTAGTAAATAATCACCTGTGACGATGGATCAGTATGTGAACTCTTTTTCTTCATCACTTGAGCGGCTGAACCACCAGTACCTTGGACATTAGGCCTTTGTGCTTTCTTTCCGGTAGAACATGTACCCTGAAAAAACATGTAAATAAAAGAGCATTCTTCCAACACAATGAATGCTAGTGTAAATGTTAGTAAATAACCACTTGTGGTGTTGGCTCAATCAAACCAATGGGTCAAGCAACGAAAGCACTGATAGCATCTCCGACCCTTGTCATCTCATGAGTAGGGAATGATATTGGTGCCGCATTATTGTAGGAGGATTCAATCATTACTCTCAGTGCATTTTTAGGCAACGGCGAGTTGTGCAGGGTCGTGTTGGAAGTGTTGTAGACCTTCCCTCTGGCAACTACTTCACTAAAAGAGTGATCGATATACAGCCTGCAATCTGACTCGCCCTACGAAAGAGTTGACAACATTAGCTCACAATCGATAATATAACAATGTCGCTGCAAGTTTGTAAGCAGAGAATGTATGAACTACCTGAGGAATTTGGGCCTGCGGCATCGTACAGCTCTCCCTTATGCTTGGACTTTTGACGGGAGCAATGTTACCTTGTTGCACGAAGTTCGACGTTTGTGATGCAACATTATATTGCTGGTAAAATTTGAACATCTGCTCGTACTTCCGATGCAATTCCTCATTCTGTCGTTGCATCTCCTCCCTCATAGTTTGAACTTCTTCTTGTAACGCTCTTACTTCACCTTTTGATGCTCTATATTGGCGGCCAAAGTAAGATGAGAGCATGAACCCTAGACCTGTGCCCCGAACACGGCCCGAATACTCAGGGCGATCGAGCGCTCTGTTTAGGAAATCACCGGGGCCAAATTTGTTGACCTCGTCAGGGTATTCTTGTGACAACATATCCTTTAACAAGAAGCAATGGTTGTTAGATATTAACTTAGCAAAGTCACCAGTTAAAAAGATATTACAAAGTCCAAGAGAATGACTTACATATCATTCACGGACTTTTCTGACCTCCTCGTGAATGATGGTACTGTCCTTTTGAGAGTGTCCCAGGACCCAGAGGTCATGCCTTGGTGGCTTCCCTTCTAGGCCCTATTCCTTAATCTGTCAAGCAAGCCAGGTGAACGCATAATTAATCACGTAAACATTTATTCATAATTTTGTATTTAGAAGAGTTACTAACATACCATATCTTGCTCCAATTCAGGAAATGTCTTTCGTCCGCCCATATACGGATACTAGCAGCTTTTAGCCGCCTATCTATTTCTTTGACTTACTTCCTCAAAATCCACTGTCAAATGTGATTGCACAAATTCATCCCAATGTTCCTGGGTAATTGACCCTGCGAATGCCTCTGGGGGTGTTGGAATGATCTCCCCGTCTGCATCTCTCAAGTAGTACTTGGTCAAATTTGTGCGGAAAGCCCGATGCATTCTGGAAGCTTTCTTCAGGACATACTCCCTATGAGAATCATCAATATGAAACATGGTCTGTAACAATAGAAATCATATTAGATTTGTTAGTTACAATGTTATCATAATAAAACTAAATTATAAAAAGGCACCTAACCTGAATCTCTAACCAAACCGCATCCTTGCTACTCCCGCGGTTCTCCAATCTGTAATAATAATGGTACTTTCTGCCGAACAGTGTACCCAATAAAACCAGAGATGTCTTTCGTAATCTCCCCGATTGATTGGTCATTTTTGTTCTATTTAAGTCTAGTCTTTTTTCCCAGAGATCTGCGCCTAAGGAGTTTACGCATAAGGGTGATGCCACGGGTAGCATCCGCCTCGACAGCCTCTCTACTCGCATCGATATCTGGCTGCACATTTGGTTGTTCTTCTTCCTCGTCGTTCAAGGGGGATCCATTTTCTTGCAAATTAATAAAATTAAACAAGACATGATTTTAGTGCAAAATAATTAAATGAAGTAGTTCATAATGTAAAACAAAAATACATACAAACTTAAATCAATATGAGGGCTTTCGTCTCTTTTTACTCTCTGTTATATTATCTAAAATTGTTTGCTTCCTCTTTTTTGTTGGATTTAGGGTTGTGTTGAGCCAAATGCCTTCTTCATGATCACTCCGTATATAAACAGGCTCATCTTCATCATCATATCCGTCTGCATCAATCTTTTCTGTCAGTAGCGTCTCAAATGAAGAACACGGTGAACAGAGGGAATGAAGTTTGAATGCAACCGAAATTTCTTTGGGGAAATAACTTATCTAAGCATTGGATTTGATTTAAATAGTGCTGAAATCAAACAAAATGAGGGTAGGAATGAAGAAAGAACACTCATGGAAGTTCAAGAAGGGTAATGCATAAAGGAACTAACTGAGCTCGCCGCTGTCAACCTTGGAGGAAAACAGATCTGGTAGCAGAACACTCACGGACGATGAACAAGAGCTACAAGCACGAACAGGGAACACTCTAGGAAGAACAATAGCTACGAGCACAAACAGAGAACACTCCGGGAAGAACAAGAGCTACGAGCACGAATAGGAAAATAGATCTACGAGCTTGGGGTTCAAATTTGGCAAGAACAAGATGACGATGCTTCAGCTCTGGGAAGACGCAAAGAAGACGACTTGAGCTTTGGGTTTAGATTTAGGTTTTGAGCTTTGAGGGAATAAGAAGGGAAAAACAAATAATATTTGGGGAATTTTGGGAAATGTGGCGTCAGTTATGGTCTTCAAAATAAAAATTAAATCCCAGGGGGTTAAATAAGTATTTTTTAATATATTTGCCTTTTCTTAATTTGCCAATGTGTTTTTTAAATTGTTTTACTTATTTTTCAAAATAAAAATTTAATCCCAGGGGGCCTATACCAGTGCTTAAGCGCTTTGTTTCTTTTTAATTATTTCACATTTTTCAAATTGTATCAAATTGTTTTTATCTAATTTTTAAATTCCTGGGGGCTAAATAAGTATTTTTTTTAATATATTTGTCTTAATTTTCCAATGATTTTTTAAAATTGTTTTACTTATTTTTCAAAATAAAAATTAAATCTCAGGGGGCCTATACCAGCATTTAATCCTTGGGATTTAATTTTTATATATAAAACTATTTAATAAAGCCAATTTAAATGGTTTTTTTTAATTATTTAAGATTTTTAAAATTGTATCAAATTGTTTTTACCTAATTTTTAAATCCCAGAGGGCTAAATAAGTATTTTTTTAATATATTTGCCCTTTCTTAATTTACCAATGTGTTTTTTAAATTGTTTTACTTATTTGTCAAAATAAAAATTAAATCTCAGGGCACCTATACGAGCGCTTAAGCACTAGTATAGGCCCCCTGGAATTTAATTTTTAATTGTAAAACAATTTAATAAAAACAATTCAAATGCTTTTGTTTCTTTTTAATTGTTTCAGATTTTTAAAATTGTATCAAATTTTTTTTATCTAATTTCTAAATCCTAGGAGGCTAAATAAGTATTTTTTTAATATATTTGCCCTTTCTTAATTTGTCAATGTTTTTTTTAAATTGCGTTACTTATTTTTCAAAATAAAAATTAAATCCCAGTGGGCCTATACGAGCCCTTATTACGTCATAAGTGCTGGGATAGACCCCCTGGAATTTAAAAATTAGATAAAAATAATTTGATACAATTTTAAAAAATCTGAAACAATTGAAAAAAACAAAAGCATTTAAAATTGTTATATAAGCCTATCCCAGCGCTTGTACGACACAAGCGCTGGGATAGGCCGAAATATGTATTTTTTATATATATTTGCCCTTTCTTAAATTGCCAATATTTTTTTATATTGTTTTACATATTTTTCGAAATAAAATTTAAATCCTAAGGGGCCTATCCCATCGTTTATGATTATTAAGTGCTGGAATATGCTTATACCTATACCATCACTTTTATTTCTAAAGCGTTGGTATAGGTCATATTATACCTATCGCATCATTTGCATTTTATAAGTGCTGCTATTATTGCACTGCAGTTGGGTATTTCTGTAGTAGTGTTAGAGTATATTGTATGTTGATTTTATGAAGTTTGGAATTTCTGGGATTTTTGTTCTTCTTTCCCTGTTCAGTGAGCCGACTCTAGTGAAGAGAGGAATTGATGTTTCAATGAATTTCATATTAGGATTGAAAGAATGTATTGCTTCTGCCGCCATTTATGGTCATTTTCTGAATTTTGATTAAAGAAGAAACACATGGAAGGTGCTTTTCTCTGTAATTTCTTATGTTTCAATTTTGTAGATTTTGATTCTGAGTGGTTTATGTTCTTGATAGTATTAGTTCCTAGCTTCCTATACATTCATTTCCATCCTTGTTTCACTTGTTCGATTTAAAATGCTCTGAATTCAGAATAAGAATTATTTATATGCCAAAACACTACTACAGAACGGGGATATTGCGGCGTAGCAATAGCGGCGCTTGTATGTGTTAGAATCTTAAGTTTTGATGAAGACTGACCCATGGATAACATAAGCAAGATAAGTGTAAGTTACCTTTGAGTGTAAACAAGTAAAATCTGATAGGTAACAGATCACTATCTTTAGAATAAAGATCTGTCGCTAATCATCAAATGGAAACTTAGCAGAAATCTAAGAATAAATATCTCTATCGCTAAGTGTATCTCTATAGCTAATAGACAGAACCATAGCAAGTGAAGACTTAGAAATAACAAGGTTAATATCTATCGACTAAGTCATTCACTATCGCTAAAGAAGATCCTATCGCTAGAAGTTCATTGAAGAACATGAGTAAATAACTAGCAGAAAGATGATTTAGGGAAATCAGCTAGCAATAACAAATTAAGCTATCATAACAAAATGCTTTAGTTAATCAACATTTAGATAGCTAGTGCCTGAGAGGAAGAATGAGTCTAGTGTCAACATAGTTGCTAGCGCTAACATGATTATCTGTTGATAGTAGGATACCTGGAATTACTTTTGATCAATGAAATAACTCAGTATCCTTAAAGCTTATGAGCAATCAAGTAACTAGCGATAATTGGATTAGCTATCGATTGAGAAATGTTTATTGGTATAATATTGCTAGAACTCTAAGCATTGAACGAAAAGAATATGTTAGCGATGATACCCGTGTCTATCGATAGAAAATGCTTTTAGAATACCTTATATATTGTATCTATCTAATTATGCTAACAGACTAAGCTTGCGATAGCATCTTATATGCATTACATGATTATTTGATCAGCTAACAGTTTAAAGTGCAGAACTCACACTATGTAGTTAGCGATAGCAGATCAAGCTAGCACTACTGAAAAAACTGCCACAACAGTACAGTTCGTACAGATGCTCAGAACGCTAAGTCTATCTTTCTCCTAGCTCACCCTACGCAAGAAGTAGTTGAAGCTAGAGTAGAAAGTTAAGCCCGATGAAGAAGCTGCATTAAATGCCAACGGCTATGAGCTCCCAAGACTATATTCTAACGGCCATATGAAGATGAATCAAAAGGCAATATGTGAAGATATAAATAGAACAACATTTGCTTCCAAAAGATATCGATCAACGAACGAATACAACGAGCGATGAACAGGGCATTATATAGAATTGCAAATCCCTCAGATTGAGAGTGTTAGAAAAGAAGAGCTAAAGTAATACATTGATCAGATCATTAAGCTCTAGTTGTATTTCATCATACATTTCTCTGTACTTAAGTGTTTATCATAATCTGTTCATTGAGTGAACTTCATCATTAAAATCCTCTACTGTTTGAGGTAGTTCCCTAGCTTGGTGCTTTGAGAACTGGGTGGTAACGTTACGGGTAGTAAGGGGGAGTGTTTAGAAGGATTCTAAAACTCTGTAAAGGTTGGCAGGTAAACCTGTGTTCGTAAAACCTGTGGTAGGCTTCTCTTATGCTAGAGTTAAACAAGAGGGAAGTGGAAATCTCAGGTGGAGCCTAAGGACTGGATGTAGGTCTGAGATGACTGAACCAAGATAAATTCTGTGTGCATTATCTCTTCCCTTAACTCTCCTAGTTTCCAGCATACCAAACCTACTTTCAATGCATTTCATGTTTTGAAGTATTCTCTGTGATAAATCTTAAAAAGATTTCAAAGATTGACATCGCTTGTATTTCATTTAAAGAATCAAAAGAATTTATTCTATCACCCAATTCACCCCCCTCTTGGGTGACAGCCAACACTTACAATATGTATAAGCACCGCTATAGTGTTAAAAAAACCTATATCGGCGTTTACGTAAATAAGCGTCGCTATAGGTCTCCAATATACCGGCGCTTATACAACTAAGCGCCGCTATAGAGTTTATATTTTAAATTTTTTATTTTTTTTGGACATCAAAAACCTATCCCGGCGCTTGTGTCTGTAAGCATCGGGATAGGTTATTAATATAAGAATTTAATATTACATATTAATATAATTATTTAAATATTAAATAAAATATTCCTATTCATTTTTAGTAAAAATTTATATTTTTTGAATTTTAAAAAAGAAAATAATAAATAATTAATAATTAATATAATAATTTAGTATTAAATATTAAATAATTAATTAATAATTAAATATTAATTTGTATTTTAATTTTTAATTTGGCTACCTATAGTGGCGCTTTTTAAAAAAAGTGCCGCTTTAGGCAAAAAATTGAGGGAAACTTTCCCCCCATTATTTCGGGAAATTTGAATTTTTTAAGCTATAGCGGCGTTTTTTTAAAAAGGCGTCGCCATAGGCAAAAAATGGAGGGAAACTTCCCCTATTTTTTCGTGTATTTTGAATTTTTCACCTATAAAAAGCGCTGCTATAGGCTAAAAAATGGGGGAATCTTTCCGCCCATTTTTTTGGTTATTTTGAATTTTTCACCTATAGCGGCACTTTTTTAAAAAAGCGCCGCTATAGGCGAAAAAATGGTGGGAAAATTTCCCCCCATTTTTTCGTGCATTTTGAATTTTTAACCTATAGCGGCGCTTTTTTAAAAAAGCGCCGATATAGGTGCACATGACTCCCTCTTATATCTTCTCTCATAACACATCCTACTTCCATTTTTTTCTTTCTTCTTTCTTTCTCTTCCCGTCCCACTCTCTTCTCTCTTCACAAGACATTTGATCGACAACTTGTAAGTCTCTCTTCCTTTCCTCAAATATTATCTCTTCTCTCTTAGCTTCTCACCATTTACCTCTCATTTTTTTAGCATATCACACTCTCTCTCACTACCACTTATGGAGAAATCACTTACAGATGCGGATTTTGGAGTTTCAAGTTTACAGGTGATTTTACGAATCTCAAATGGCATAAGCCTTTTCTTATTTTTTTTTTCTTCGGTACCTGGGTCTTTTTGTTTATACTCGTTGTATAGAAATGGGAAAAGGGAAAAATAATTTGGATTTCTTGTTTCTACTCATTGTATTAAGTTACAACACTAAGCACAAGAAATGGAAAAAGGGAAAAATAATTTGGAGTTCTTGTTTCTACTCGTTGTATTAAGTTACAACACTGAGCACATGAAAAACCATTCTGAATTAGGAGTATTCTGAGTTCCAGTGCTGGAATTTTCGTACTGATGTAGGTGCGTGTGAAAAAGATTAGATTTATTTTTTTTTAAAAAATAAAACCTACAGCGGCGTTTTTTAGAAAAAGCGTCGCTATAGGCCTTCTAAATAAAAAAAAATTACATTGAGGGCCTAAAGCGACGCTTTTTAGTAAATAAGCGCCGCTATAGGTGACAGCGCCGCAATAGGTCACCTATAGCGGCGCTTTTAAAGCGCCGGGATAGGCCATTTGACCTATCGCGGCGCTGGCTATAGCGACACTTCATAAGCTCCACTATAAGGCCAAAAACAGCGCCGTTAGGATCATAATAAGAATGTAGATATTCATCATCATGTTCACATCCACTACTTGCCCCATTAGTCCACCAAGGATAATCCATAAACAAAATTTAAAAGAAAATAACTAAAAAACACAAAGACACACAAAGAGAACAAATATACACATGCACACAAGAAAATAAGTTAAAAGAGAAAAACAAACACACAAACAAATATATATAAAACTCAAGCTTAAGCTACTAGTGCTCTAATCAAGGTTGACCAAGGACAGTTTTGGGAAAGAAATCCCCGGCAATGGTGCCAAAAACTTGTTCGCACAGCAAGTGCATGGGTCGCATCAAATAATAAAGTGATAAGTAGAGTATCGTTCCCACGAGGATTTGGTTCCAAAACCCGGTCAATCAATGATTGTCACACTCTCGCCCAATTTGAGTGATTCTAATATGGAGATTGAAAATTAACTATGAAAATAAATATACGCTAAATGAAAACAAAATTATAAACAAGTGATTCTTCAACTTCAAGTATAAAATAGGTCATAAGATTATGTATCCCCTTTGTACTTCTTAAAGCTCAATTAAACTCCTCTCAAACATGTTTTCAACAAAACAATATGCTAATCTAGGATTCACAGAATACTTGTGAAAGCTTTCTCAAGTCAAGAACAAGTGTTTGATCTCATTAGTTGCACAATCTCTTGTTTTAATTAATAAAACCCAATTTTCAAGCTCCAATCTTAATGTGACTATGCAAGGTTAGCAAGTATATCTCTATCTTACCAACAAAGCCATCCATTCATCATGCAAACTTCAAGTTCTTACACTATTTTACCCAAGTTCTACACTCAATCTAGCCCTCTCAAGCATCAATCAAGTGAACCTAACATCTAAATGGTGATCAATCACTTAGAAGCATTACGAGAAGAGTAAAATAAACACATACATCTCATTAATCACAAGATAAGAGGAGGAATCATGAGTCAATCCATACAAGGGTTCAAAATAATCTTAGAATCAAAGTATTTAGCCACTCATGTTCAACAACTCCATGAGAGCATACATATATACAAGCAGAAACATAGAACAAGAGAAGAGAATGAAGATGGAGAAGATAAACCAAGAGAATAAGCCCAAATCTCTTCAAAGCTCCAAGTCCAAGCTTAATCCCCACCAAGCTCCAAGCCCTAGCAGAGCAAAACACTCCCAAAATGCTCTAGAAGTCGAAGAATGTCGAATGAGATCGATACCCTAGCTTTTATTTCATCCTTTTATGTCAAAACGTGCAGTAGAATACGCAGTTCGCCATGGCGAACTATCAAAAAATGGTCCAGAAACAAGTGCTTTTCGCCGTGACTTCGCCTTGGCTTTCGCCGTGAGTTCGCTGTCACTTTCGCCATGGCGAAGTCAAGGCGAAGTTTTTTTGTTTGGTTTCGTCTTAGCTTTGTCCACTTGTCAACTTGATGAAGGGGCTATAATCACTTGGTTATTGCATCAAAATATTCCTACAAGGTTTACATAAAACAACATAAGAAACTAGCTAGAAATATGATCAAAATATACACAATTAAACAATGATGTACAACCAAAAATCAAATGAGTATTTTCCTATCTTGAGTATCCAAAATTTATCAAGGATTGAATAGTACTCAAGGAAAATGTGCTAGCATTACATTAATTCCCAGTAGTTATCAGTTAAGGTGTAGTTTGGCCAATAAACTATTAGCCCAGGGGCATTTGGCACAATTAACATTTGAAGGGTTCTTGTATACCAATAAACTTTTAAAATGGAGCATATTGGCCAACACCGTTACAACGCACTTAACGGCTTCCGTTCCCACTGGAGGAGGAAGAAGCTTGGTGGAAATTCATGGAACCTATAGCACCAATGGGTGAGAGATTGCAAGAATACACATCCCCTTTGGCGGAAGGGAAAATATGGTTGCACTAGATCGGTAAAGAAGACTAAAGAAGCATATAGAAAAATCATTATCCCACCCTATTGTTTTTTTTCTTTTTTTTTATAATGGAAAAAGAAATTGAGGGAGGGTTGTGTTAGGTTTGAGGAAAGACCAAAAACCCCCCACCTAAGAAAATGGAACGATAAGAATGGTAATGTTATTTTTAGAAATTAAAAAAAATTATATATTAATCCTTTTGTCATTTTTTAAATTTTTTAAGATTTCTAAATTCTTGATGATTACAATTATTTATAGAGTCGTTACAATTTAAATTTATTTAGTTTATGAAGAGAATAACAATTATTTTGTTGTGGACATTAGGGAATTAAAGAGTAAAGGAGATTGAGGAGCTGATATATTGAAGTAAGATACACACACACATACTTGGGAACAACGTAGGTTAGTGAATATCTCATTAGAATTTTAGATAAGTTTCATTTTTTGTATACTTATTTCATTGGTTCATAGTATAATTCAAGTTTACGCTAGGAATCATGATGAAACTTTTGAGATGCTCGTGAATTATCATGTTGGGGTATTTTATTATGAAGTATTTGATACTAGTTACAATGGTCTTAAACAATATGCCATTGCATTTGATAAATGTACCCTAAGCACGCTAGAAACCACTTTTTGAGAGGAATGAATACATAATGCTTGTTGCTAACAGCAGTTCCATTAGCCCTTTGCAAGTCATGGTAAACTCGAGCTCGTTTGACATTAGTGGGCACAGTACTCAAGCTTAATATTCGTGGGAATCGATCTCACTCTTGTACATCGTGGGTCTTGTACTTGTACTTGTTTTGTACCCTCATGCTGTGCTTGCTTGCTTACTGACCCTCATGGATTGTTAGTCTAGGCTTGTATTCTTGGCCTCATGTTCCGCTTGGTTAGTTATCCTCGTGGACTGTATGTCCATAATTGTTATATGTACTATAGAAGTCCTAAGGAAATAAGGGATTTGAGAGTTATCGTTTTTAAATTTATTATATAAAGAAAGTGGTCATCTAGTTTTATTTCTTCAACTATCTTCTAGATTGTTTCAATTTATTATGCTCATGATTTTATTCTTTAGAAATTGTATGTCATAGTGATGTTTTATTATTCAATATTAAGTTGTGAAAGTGTTTTTTCTTATTACTTTACTTGTTCTCATTAATGGGACGTTATTCAGGGGTATCAATTCTGAGAAAGCTCAGATGAAAGGAAAGAAAAAGGAGGAGAAGAAAATCTTGAGCCTCAGAAGGTTGACTCTTAGAAAGAGAAAGGGTTTTCTGAGAAGTTGATTCAGAGGAAAAGAAATCTAAGAAAAGAGATGAGGAGTTTGCATCTGAGGGAGTTGATTTCTCTTAGGCTAGGAAGAATGACAACAATAAGTATTGCTAGGGGCAGGGCAAGGCAAATGGTATCTAATGAAGAGAATGAGGAAGTCCCTCAACCGAAAAGGAGAAAAATCTCTTAAGACAGCAGTACAAAAAGAAAAATCTCCTAAACAAAAGATCTTATCATCTGAAGCAGCTGAGCAAGAGATGATGGCCTCTGAACAACAAGGGAATGAGTATGAAGCTTCTAAGTCTTGAAGAACAATTTTTGATCAAGCCACCTCTTCCAGTGACCCACCTGAGGAATCATCACCCGAGCTTCAAATTTCTAGCCAACATTCCAAAGAATATTAGACCTTAAGGCCATTTTAGGACCATGCATGCATTTCATTGCTATTTATGGCATTAGTCTTAATTTACCGTTTTTCTATCAACTTTATAGCCCTTATATCCATCTGATAATTGTTATTTCTGAATTGATAATTTTTCATTTCTGTACTAGACTAACACTTCCCCTAATATATGATGTATAGAAGATATTATAATATATGTGTTGAAGTTTATTTACTATATATATCTTGTTCTTATCTTATTTCAATATGCTGGTAAACTCTCAACTGAAAATTTTCTTTGTTAATGGCTAAGAATGTTGTGTCATCATCAAAGAGAGGGAGAATGTTGAAGCTCAAAGTTTTGATGATAACCAAACATAACTTAGACTAAGAAAATTATAGGTTTGTTAACTTAGTGATAAATATTTGATTTGTAGTGTTTTTGTGGGTTTAAATTGAGGCTTTTAGCATATTTAAGATGCAATTTTGATACATATGAGCTTATTGAACATCATAGACCTTTAAGTGGAATTAGCATGAAAATGAGGTTAATTATCCATAATTGGAGATTAGTTTTTATTAGTTGATTTCTAAGGTTTTTTTTATTCTTGTTTATTGCAATTTTATTTGTAGGTTCACCCAAGGACCAAAAAAGGAAGAAGTTTGCATGAAGAAATTGGTGGAATCGAGGAGCAAGTTGCAGAGAAGGAAGTCAGTGAAAGCACAGAATTTAGCCCCGAAATTTTGTCAATCTAGCTACAGCCAGCAAAACTTCTGGCTGTAGCGAGACAGATAGAGAGTAAGGCTACAGCCAGCAAAACTTCTTGTTGCATCGAGATAGACAAAGAGTAAGGGGCTGAGCCTCTGTGCTCCTGGCTGCAGCGAGAACACACTGACAGATGTGCGATTTTTCTGGTTTTTGGGCCAAATCCAGGTCCATACCCAGTATCCACTCCTTCTACCCGACTTAGAACACATTTAGGTCAACTTTGGGATCTATTTGGCTCAGATTTGGTCACCCCAAAACCCTAATTCCTCCATTCTCTCCCAACCATCCACCCCAAATCTCCATGGCACCAACCCTCCTCTCTCTTGTTGGTGATTTCTCCATGACGAGCAGCAACTAAGGAGCCATAATCTTGGCGATGGAGATGACAACATGACCATGGAGCTTCACGAGGGGAGTTCTTGTTCTCCCACTCTCTCTTCCTTATGTCTTAGCTTGTTTCTAGGATTCTAGGGCTTGCTTATACATTTGGTTGTAATTTCTCTTGTTTATCTTTTGATTGAGGGTGGTAGAAACATTCTTAGCTATATTTTCATTTATGTATGCTTGGTATTATTCTTCATTAACTTGGATATTGTTCAAATGTATGGATTCATCATTTTGAATGAATGTTTAAGTTAAGATTTTGTGCTATTTGAGGATTCACACTTAGTAGATCATGGTATCATATAATTGCATTTGAAAAATGGCTCTTGAACTTGTTAATTGCATGAGTGGCATTGGGTTTCAGTCCTAGAGTTTTGGTTCATTATGTGGGATTCCAATAATGAATTAAAACCCTAGCATTAATTAAGTGGCAATTATGGATTCCAGTTGTTGGATTAGGAGCCCATTGTGATTGACAAATTCAACTTGGTTTTTGAGCTTAATCAACTTGGAGTTGGAGGGATTAATAAGCGGGATTCCAGTACTAATCCACCCAACCCAAACCTAGCCTAGAGGGATTCCTCTAAGGATCTTTTAATTAGCCAAAGAACTCCCCATAATCGATTAAAGCAATGATTGCTTAAGTCTCCTATCACCAAAAATATCCATCTCATTTAAACCAAATCTCCTATTTAAATCCAATATTTTTATTTGCATTTTGAACATATCACACTTTTATACCAACTTCATACTTAAAATCAACAAAAAAATGCGTTTACCGTCCAATTGTTTGCATCTAGTTATTAGGAACCATTTGCAGTTTAAGTTCCTCAAGAGAACAACACTCGGGGAGTAGCTTCCATTGTCCCCTTGGTCCCTAAGTTTCTTGAAGAAAGGGCTTGAGGCGGAACTGCTCTGATATGACCCCATTAGGTGTGCTCTTCACTTAGAAAATATTTTGAAGCAAGTTTATGAAGCTAAGTTAAGAACTATCAAGGGCTTGATGAACCATCGATGGATTCTAAGCTTCAACCATCGATGGGGCATAAAGCATACATCGAGTGTTGTTTCTTTTGCTTGAAATGTTCAATTGTTGAAAGTATAAGTATTTTTCAAGTAGAAATACTCGATAGGCAGAATGATTACTTGAAGCAAACTTGTAGAAGAATGCTAGAAGATCAATTTTGGCCATCGATCATTGATGAACAATGGAAGGTTATAATTTCAATCGATAATAAATTGTATCCTAGAATAATTGCAAATTTGCTTTGTTCATCGAGCTTAATTCTAGCCATCGATTACTCTTGAAAAATCGATAATTGAAATATCCATCCAACACTAATATGTTGTGTTCAATCGATAACTAACTTTTCCATCGAGTGTTTCAACGAAAATTCTTCAGAGCACTGAGTCTTTCATTGAGTAAACAAGAATGCTCGATTGTCCAATGTAACTTCTCAAAATTTTGAAAAGAGATAATAATGAAATATTTATAATCTTGAGGTATTATTTTATTATTAAAAATCCTAATAAATTTGGGAATTAAAACATATCTTGAGAATTTATTTTAAAGATTAAATAAAGATCAAGATTTGATGTAAAAGCACTTAAAATTTTTTAGTGAAGGCATAATGGGAAAGAAGGAAATGGAGGAAATGAAAAGGTCAGTATCTACCCTCAGTTGATAGGTTATGTTGGAGTTTCATAATGAAATGCCTTGAAGAGCTTAACATTCCTGCAAATTTACAGACTATCCTATTTCATTGCATAACTTCTCCAGTAATGCAAATTTTATGGGAAGGAAGTAAGACTAGGGAATTCTCTCCTACTCGTGGCTTAAGACAAGGTGATCCTATATCTCCATATCTTTTTGTTATCTGTATTGAAAAGCTTGCTCATCTGATTTAGGAAGAAATAGATAATTAGAGTTGGAAACCCATCAGGTTTACCAGAGATGGTCCTCCTATTACTTATTTATTCTTTGTAGATGATCTTATTTTGTTTACAAAAGTGTCTTTGGAACATGTATAAGTGGTTAAGAGGTGTATTGATAAATTTTGTCATATATCAAGTCAGAAGGTTAGTCATAGCAGGTCTAAAGTCTTTTTCTCAAGAAATGTCAATCATAGTCGAGCATCCTAACTTAGTGAAGAGCTAGGTTTTACCTGTACTAATGACCTGTGAAAATATCTTGGGGTTCCCCTTCATCATGAGCGGGTAAAAAAGATTACTTACCAATTCATTGTGGATAAAATAAAATCTCGACTTAGTAATTGGAAAGTAAATTCTATCTCTTTTGCGGGAAGGAATACTCTTATCTCTTCAGTCCTCCAAGCAATTCCTCTATATCCTATGCAGACATGTGATCTTCCCATTAATATTTGTGAAGAGATTGACAAGAGTTCTAGACAATTTCTTTGGGGATCATCTATTGAGAATAGGAAGATTCATCTTGTTGCATGGAATGAAGTGTTGTAAGGCAAAGACAATAGGAGGATTGGGAATCCGACATTCGAGATTACATAATAAAGCCTTTATGATGAAGGATGGATGGGGTTTGATTCATAGGAAAGATGCTTTGTGGTCTCAGGTCATAAGGAGTAAATACAAGTGTGGTAGTGATCTACTTCCTTCTATTGATAGAACTTGTCCTGGATCACATTTATGGAAGGGCATAAAATCTACATGGGATAAAGTGTTACAAGGAATTGAACATATTGCCAGGGGAGAAAATGAAGTAGTGAGGTGGACTCCTAAAAAGCATGGTAATTTTTCCATTAAATCTGCTTATAATCTCTTACATGATGAAGCACTACTACAGAAATACCCTATTGCAGCGCAACAATAGCAGCGCTTATAAAATGCAAGTGAAGGGATAGGTATAATATGACCTATACCAGTGCTTATAAATAAAAGTGATGGTATAGGTACAAGCATATAGCAGCTATAAACCCCTGGAGTTTAATTTTTATATTGAAAAATAAGTAAAAAAATTTAATAAAATCATTGGGAAATTAAGAAATGGAAAATATATTTAAAAATACATATTTAGCCCCTGGGATTTAGAAATTAGTTAGTTAAAATATTATGATAAAATTTTAAAAATATGAAACAATTAAAAAAAACAAAAGCATTTAAATTGTTTTTATTAAATGGGGTAACATATAAAAATTAAATCCCAAGGGGCCTATAGCACCGCTTAAGCGCTGGTATAGGCCCCTGGGGTTTAATTTTTATATTAAAAATATGTAAAACAATTTTAAAAAAATTGACAAATTGTTTTACATTTTTTTAAATAAAAATTAAATCCCAAGCGCTGGTATAGGCCCCTGGGGTTTAATTTTTATATTAAAAAATAAGTAAAACAATTTAATAAAATCATTGGGAAATTAAGAAATGGAAAATATATTAAAAAAATACATATTTAGCCCCCTGGGATTTAGAAATTAGTTAGTTAAAATATTTTGGTAAAATTTTAAAAATATGAAACAATTAAAAAAATAAAAGCATTTAAATTGTTTTTATTAAATGGGGTAACATATAAAAATTAAATCCCAGGGGCCTTATAGCAGTGCTTAGGCCTATAGCAACGCTTAAGCGCTAGTATAGGCCCCTAGGGTTTAATTTTTATATTAAAAAATGTAAAACAATTTAAAATTTTAAATTGTTTTACATTTTTTTTAAACCCTGGGATAGGCACGCGCCAAACCCCCTAAAATATTCATTTTCCCTCCATTTATCCTCGTTTTCCCTCAGCTCGATCTCTCGTTTTCCCCCAGCTGTCTTAGAGCCATTTGAACCCAAATCCCCTCATTCACAAGCACCACCCATTTGAACCCCATCTGAATTCAAATCCTCATCCACTGCCGCGTTAATAAGGTTCTCGTTCTGTCCCCATTTCAAGCACCAAACATCGCCCATTTCATCCAGATCTGGAAATCGATCCCTTTGTCGTCATCTCCCAAACCCTCTTCTCCTTCCTCTCATTCTTTCTTTCGTCCACTGAATCAGTTTGTAACTCTCATTTAGTGCAGCTTGTGGCTTTTTCTCCTTTCTAATCTGCCTTTGACGTAACTCTGTTTCTGAAGGTAATCTCCCTCAGTTTCCTATCATGAAAGTGTGGGTTTTGTTGTGTAGCGTTTTGAAGCTTTGATTTGTATGTATTTGTAGAATCTTATAGATTGCTCGTGTGTTGACTGAATATCGAGTTTCGCTTCATGGGCAATTTTTTGTGTGTGCATTTGGTATCTTGCTCTTGTTAACAGTTGATGGAAAAGCAACCTCAAGTTTAATATTTAAGCAATGTTAGTTTATTTGGAGTGTCTCGTTAGTCATGTTCTTAAGAGATATGTGATTTTGGTGCTTTTTTATTGGTTTACTTGCTTCAAATTGTAAACTAGGTGTTTTTTTCTTCTCTTACATCTTTGAGAGGCTGGACATTGATTTGGTTGGTTTAAAAATGTTTATTCTTAATTTGTGAGCTTAATGACTGAGGCTAGAGCAGGTTATAAAATGTTTATTCTTTGTTTTTCTGGTTGAACTAAAGGCTAGAGCAAGTTATAAAATATTGGAATCTGACTTTAAACGGGAAGAAAACACCGATTAAAGGACTGAGATTTTTGTTCTTGGATGGGAACCTTAAATGAAATTTAGCAATAATTATAAATTGCTATATATATGTGGTCTGATGCTTGGATGTCCAATTGAAGGGGTTATATGATGATTTTGAAAAAACCCCCATGCTATTCCTTTTTTCTTGTGGATCAATTTCACATACAAGGACTTCAATGATTAATTAGATCTGATTTGATGAATTTATGATTATAATGTTATTGTTCTTAATATGTTGCTAGTTGATGATGGTGGAAAAAATATATTGAATTTTTTTATGTCATATATCTTTAAAGGGAAATATTGTCTTGTATGTTAATAAATTGTTTATTTATTTTGTAAAGATCTCAAGAAGTACCCTCTTGGTCCACATTCTTTATCAAAAACAAAGTAGAAGAATTCATTCAGGTACCTAAATTCTATGTTGGGTGATGAGACAAAACTGTGTGGTCTTTTATGTTACTTGTATGAAATTTTTGCTTTGAGCCAAGGAAATATATCGAGTTAATGTTATGAAGAAAAGGGTTATATTGGAGGTAATAGAGAACTTATTGTTTTCTAAATCATAATTGGAGATATGAACTTATTGTTTCTTAAATCATGCTTAGATATATGAACAAGTCCATTTGATTTTTGTGCATGTTTAAATCATGCTTGGTTTAAATCTGTTGTGATGGGTTGTGGAAATATATTGAGTTGTTGCTGTTTATATAGTTGGCTATCAATTTCTATGTTAAAAAGAGAGGGCTTTGAGCCTGGGAACGTACATTTTGTAGCCGTTATACTGCCGAATTTTTGTTAAAAAATAAGGTAACATCATAAGGTGGCTACCTAATGAGTAAGTCATATAGATCGATTTTACCGCCACTTTCCTTTAGTAGGTTACCATGTTGGATCGGAAATGGATGTCTTGTGATCGGCGTTCAAGGGAATATATAGATGGAGCAAAAGAGTTCATTGAATTTGTTGCAGAGCATGCAGAGAATGCTAACAGAATTGTATGCCCCTGTTTGTCGTGTTTGTGTGGGAAGCGTCTTCGTCCTCTTGACTTTTTAAGTCATTTAATTTGTCATGGAATCGATCAGTCTTATACACGATGGACAAAGCACGGTGAGACCTATGAAGATGAATGTGGAGACCGGGTACCTGATGTTAGTAGCGCTTCGAATGTGCTTGATAGAGACATGTGTAATGAGAGCGATGATCTTGAAGAAATGTTGAACGTGGTGGGTGAGGAGAATCCTGAAATGTTTGAGACACTGAAGAGTGATGCAGAGATGCCTTTATATGTGGGATGCAGCAAATACACAAGATTGAGTGCGGTACTTAAATTGTATAACCTAAAGGCACGATACGGTTGGAGTGATGCAAGTTTCATCGCGCTGCTATCTGCTCTGCGAGATATACTCCCAGAAGCGAATGTACTCCACTCGAAAACATACGAGGCGAAGCAAATTCTCCGGTCGACCGGTATGAAATATGATAAAATACATGCATGCCCCAACGACTGTATTTTATTCCGGAACCAGTATTCGTCGTTGGAGAAGTGTCCTAAATGCAGCACATCTTGGTATGGAAAGAAAGGTAAGAGTCCTTCTAAAGTGTTATGGTACTTTTCAATCATTCCAAGGTTTAGGTGCATGTACAGTAATGCGGATGTTGCACGACTTTTGACATGGCACGCTGATGAGAGGATTAAAGACATCAAGCTTAGGCACCCCGCAGACGCCCCCAATGGAAAAAAATTGATTATGAGTACCCTGATTTCAGTGAAGAACCGAGAAACTTACGGCTTGCTTTGGTAACCGATGGAATCAATCTGCATGGAGTTCAGAGTAGTACTCACAGTACATGGCCGGTGATTCTATTGATATACAACCTCCCCACAAATTTGATCATGAAACGCAAGTGTATGATGCTTTCCATGCTTATTTCCGGGCCTAGACAGCCCAGCAACGATATAGACGTGTACTTAGATCCTTTGATTGAAGACCTGAAGCATATGTGGGATTCGGGTGAGACGGTTTTTGATGGATGTAAGGAATAAAGTTTCAAATTGAGGGCCATGTTGTTTGGCACGATAAATGATTTCCCAGCGTATGGTAATTTGCCCGGATACAACATCAAATGCGTGCCCTATATGTGAAGATGATACCCATTCGATGCGGCTGGAGCATTGTAGGAAAAATGTTTACATGGGACATCAGAGGTTCTTGCCGTTAAAACATCATTGGTGGAGGTGGAAGTATGCATTTAACGGGAGCTTAGAAGAAGGTAGGCCACCGAGGATATTGACCGGGGATGACGTTTTTGAAAAGGTGAACGCGTTGGAGAATGATTTTGGCAAGCCTTTTGCTAAAAATGTGTTGACAAGTGGCTGGAAGAAGAGGTCCATATTCTTCGAACTCCCGTATTGGAAGTCCTTATATGTTAGGCACTTTTTGGATGTGATACACATTGAAAAGAACATATGTGATAACCTAATTGGCACGTTGCTAAATATGCAAGGAAAAACTAAGGATGGTGTCAATTCAAGGTTAGATCTGCTCAAGTTGTGAATAAGACAAGAGTTGGCACCTGTCGAGAGAGGATACCACACTTATTTACCTCCAGCAGCATACACCCTTTCGAAGAAAGAGAAAAGATCATTCTGTGAGTTCCTGAATGGGATCAAAGTTCCAGAAGGCTACTCCTCAAATGTAAAGAACCTTGTATCCGTGAAAGAGTTGAAGTTGAAGAACCTGAAATCTCATGATTGTCACGTCCTGATGCAAAATTTCTTACTGGTCGGCATACGCAACATTTTACCCAAGAAACTGCGTAGGACGATCATTAGACTGTGTATTTTCTTCAGGCTCATTTGTAGTAATGTGGTTGCTATAGGACGGTTACAGGATTTGCAGAGGCAGATCATTCGTATCTTGTGCGAACTTGAAATGTATTTCCCCCCATCCTTCTTTGACATCATGGTTCACCTTACTGTACACTTGGTCAAAGAGGTTCAACTGTGCGGCCCAGTCTATTTGAGATGGATGTACCCGATTGAGCGGTTCATGAAAGTTTTAAAGGGGTATGTCAAAAACAGATATCAACCAGAGTAGTGTATTGCTGAATGATACATCATTGAAGAAGCGAGTGATTTGTGTGCCGATTACTTATCAAGTGTTGCACATGTTGGTTTGTCGAAGTCTCGTCACGATGGGTGATTATTGGGGAAAGGAATAAGTGGGTTCAACTTAATACGCATTTTGAATGCTGAAAGGGAGCTTGCTCACTTGTATATTCTTCACAACACTCCTGAGGTTGAACCATTCTTTGAAGAACACAAAAAACTCCTGCGGGAAATACACGGTGATAGAAATGAGAGTTTAATTACAAGGGAGCACAACAAAACATTCATTAGATGGTTCAATGCTCGTATTTGTCAGCAGTTTGATCTTAATGCTGGATCAGTTTCTGAAAGATTGTTTTGGCTGTCGAAAGGACCGGGTTTGCACGCATTTTCCTACACCACCTATGCAATCAACGGTTACACTTCTATACAAAAGACCAGGATGAAAAAAGCACAATGCAGAATAGTGGAGTCACACTTGTTGCCGAGGCATTACATATATCCAGTGCAAGAGATACAAATCCTATATATGCGAAGATCGCATACTTTGGTGTGATTGATTGCATTTGGGAGTTAGATTACACCATGTTCAGAGTTCTTGTGTTCCGATGTCAGTGGGTTAACAACCATAGTGGACTGCGGTTAGATGAATTTGGGTTTATATCGGTCGACCTTTCTAAAGTTGCATATAAGGATGATCCTTACATTCTACCGTCTCAAGCATCACAAGTGTTTTACATTGCCGATCCTTCTAAGAAGAATTGGTCAATTGTCATGCAGTCGAACAAAAATTATGCCGAACAAGTTGATGATGAAAGTAGTGATGATGATATGAATATGATAGAAGATGATCCTTCATTTGATACGTTACTGGTAGAAGAGATTGATGCAGACGGATATGACGATGAAGATGAGCCTGTTTATGTAAGGAGTGATCATGAAGAAGGCATTTGGCTCAACACAACCCTAAATCCAACAAAAAAGAGGAAGCAAACAATTTTAGATAATATAACACAAAGGAAAAAGAGAAGAAAGACCTCATATTGATTTAAGTTTATATGTATTTCTGTTTTACATTGTGAACTACTTCATTTAATTATTTTGCACTAAAATCATGTCTTGTTTCATTATTTTAATTTGCAGGAAAATGGATCCCCCCTGAACGACGAGGAAGAAGAACAACCGATTGTGGACCCAGATATCGATGCGGGTAGAGAGGCTGTCGAGGCAGATGCTACCCGTGGCATCACCCTTATGCGTAAACTACTCAGGCGCAGATCTCTAGGAAAAAAGACCAGACTTAAATGGAACAAAAATAACTAACCAATCGGAGAGACTGCGAAAGACCTCTCTGGTTTTATTGGGTGCACTGTTCGGCAAAAAGTGCCTATTACTATCACAGATTGGAGAACCGCAGGGAGCTGCAAGAATGCGGTTTGGTCAGAGATTCATGTTAGGTGCCTTTTTACAATTTAGTTTTATTATGATAACATTGTAACTAACAAATCTAATATGATTTCTATTGTTACAGTCCATGTTTCATATTGATGATTCTCATAGGGAGTATGTCATGCTGAAAGCTTCCAGAATGCATCGCGGTTTCCGCACAAATTTGACCAAGTACTTCCTGAGAGATGCAGACGGGGAGATCATTCCAACACCCCCAGAGGTATTCACAGGGTCAATTACCCAGGAACATTGGAATGAATTTGTGCAATCACGTTTGACACCGGAGTTTGAGGAAGTAAGTCAAAGAAATAGGCAGGCGGCTAAAAGCTGTGAATGTCTGTATATGGGTGGACGAAAGAGCTTTCCTGAATTGGAGCAAGATATGGTATGTTAGTAACGCTTCTAAATACAAAATTATGAATAAACGTTTACGTGATTAATTATGTGTTCACCTGGCTTGCTTGATAGATTAAGGAACGGGGCCTAGAAGGGAAGCCACCACGGCACGGCCTCTGGTTTCGGGGACACTCTCAAAAGGACGGTTCCATCATTCACGACGAGGTCAGAAGAGTCCGTGAACGATGTGTAAGTCATTCTCTTGGACTTCGTAATATCTTTTTAACTTGTGACTTTGCTAAGTTAATATCTAACAACCATTTATTCTTGTTATAGGATATGTTGTCACAATAATACCCTGACGAGGTCAACAAATTTGGCCCCGATGATTTCCTGAGCAGAGCGCTCGATCGCCCTGAGTATTTGGGGCATAGGTCTAGGGGTCACGCCCTCTTCTTACTTTGGCCGCCAACATAGGGCATCAAAAGGCGAAGTAAGAGTGTTACAAGAAGAAGTTCAAACTCTGAGGGAGGATGGGACGAGGAGATGTAACGACAGAATGAGGAACTGCATCGGAAGTACGAGCAGATGTTCGAATTTTACCAGCGATATAAGGTTGCACCACAAACGTCGAATTTGGTGCAACAAGGTAACGTTCCTCCCGTCGACAGTCCAAGCATAAGGGAGAGCAGCTGTACGATGCCACGGGCCCAAATTCCTCAAGTAGTTCATACATTCTCTGCTTACAAACTTGCAGCGACATTGTTATATTATGCGTTGTGAGCTAATGTTGTCAACTCCTTCATAGGGCGAGTCAGACTACAGGTTGTATATCGATTACTGTTTCAGTGAAGTAGTTGCCAGAGGGAAGGTCTACAACACTTCCAACACGACCCTGCACAACTCGCCGTTGCCTAAAAATACACTAAGAGTAATGATTGAATCCTCCTACAACAACGCGGCACCAATACCGTTCCTTACTGATGAGATGACTAGGGTCCCAGATGCTATCAGTGCTTTCGTTGCTTGGCCCGTTGGTTTGATTGAGCCAACACCACAGGTGGTTATTTACTAATAGCATTTACACTAGCATTCATTGTGTTGGAAGAATGCTCTTTTATTTACATGTTTTTTCAGGGTACACGCTCTACCGGAAAGAAAGCACAAAGGCTTAATATCCAAGGTACCGGTGGTCAAGTGATGAAGAAAAAGAGTTCACATACTGATCCATCGTCACAGGTGATTATTTACTAATCAATTAAACTATCATTCTTTTTTATTGGAATAAAATTTCAGACTTTCTATTTACATGGTTTGTAGGCAACAAAAGCCAAGGGCAAGAAGAAAGTACAAGCGGCTCCTGTTATTGAACGTACAAGCGCCGAGACGCCAAATCGTGCTCGATTACGAGCATTTGCAGCCACCCTATCTCCCGAATTTACTGCCAATATTCCATTCGACAAGCGTATATTTGGGGTGTCAAATATGGTTGAGCTTGTTTTTAAGGATCAGATCATGGACGTGCTTGATCAAGGATGGCTCGGTGGTATGGCTATCAATTTATGGATAAGGTATATATGTGTTTCCATTGGGGTTTCGTTTAATGTCATAAGTTTTACACTAATTGGGAGTTTGTATGGTTTCTTTGAAGGCACCTGCATGAACATGTCATGATTGCCGGGGATAATGTCTCGTTCGAATTCATAAGCCCCTATGAGATAGCACATATTACAGGCATGAGCTATGACGAGTAGTCCGCGACGCTTAAAAGGCGCTTTTCTTTAAAGGCAATAGGCATGACTTTATTCTTAGCTCCAATTAATACAGGGTAAGTCGATATGCATTATAGGTTTCATCGTATTCTTAACTCCAAGCATCATTTATATATACTGACATAACGTTCTAAAAAATTTTAGGCAGCACTGGCTTTTGCTTGTCATCTATCCACAAGCACAAGCGAATCCCTTGATTTACTATTTGGATCCTGTGTATGGTGCTGAACCAGAAAGTCACCTAGCTTTGATGCGCCTCGTCAATAGGTACGTGAATGTCAGCATTCTTTGAATCCGTTGCATCATTTGTCATTTTATGACCCTAGCTAATAAAATTAATTTACTTTGTTTCATTTCTAGTGCATTGACCAGTTTTCAGTCCTCCGTTAACTTGAGTTATTCCAAAGCCCTTGACCAGAAAGATGCTTATAAGTGGCTCACAGTCCAGGTTCTATAAGTTATTCAATTTTTTAAACAATCTACTCAAACATAACGTAAATGTTTCTCATATGATATCTGGTATTTTTTGTTACAGTGCCCCTTCCAACCCAATAACAACGACTGTGGATACTATGTGATGGAATTTATGAGGGATGTCGTTACACATGATCGATGTAGCATTCCATTAACAGTAAGTTTTATATTTTGCCAACTCTAATTTTATTTGAACTTGTTATTAGATTTCAAGTAGATTTGATTGCCATTCAAATTTATCTCTCTGTGCAGTATTACCCAGACGCACGTTGCCCCTCATTGTCAAGGGAAAAAATGAACGTGCTAATTGAGGAATGGTGCACTTATGTTCTACCTCTTTTACACCAAGTACAAATGTAGATATATAATAGTATAGCTAGTAGCGTGCTGTTTCCCAATTATAATGGTTGGTTCATTTGTACATTGCTCTCTGGATGAGTTATTGGTGTATTTTTGTTGCCTGGAACTGTATAGAATTGCTGGTATTTTAGCACTGATGCAGGTGGGGCATATAAACTAAAATGAAATATTTAAAAAAAAAAAATCAATACCATTGCTTACTTCATTAAGCGCTGTTATAGGTAAATTTTAGGTGACCTATAACAGCGCTTAAGCGCTGCAATAGGTAAATTTTATGTCCCTATAGCAGCGCTTAAGCGCTGCTTTAGGCCACCTATTGTAGCCTATAGCATCATTGGCTATTGTAGCGCTTATAAGCGCTGCTATAGGGCCAAAATAAGTGATGCTATAGCCATTTTCTGTAGTAGTGAAGATTCCAGGGCAAATCCTTTATGAAACAAAATATGGAAGTTTAGTTTACTCAGAGGTGTAAATCTTTATATGGCTTACTCTTCATAATAGGCTTCTTACGAATGATGAGAGAAAAAGTTGTGGAATCAGCGAGAATGCTCAATGTATCTGGTGTCCTCATGATGTTGAAAATGCTTTGCATGTTTTACGGGATTGTGCCGAGGTTAAGTCATTGTGGATGTCACTTGTTAAGCCCAGCTATAAGTACAGGTTCTTTAATTGTAATATTTGGCAGTGGTGTTTTCTCAATCTTTGTGAACCGTTGGGAGATTTTGATGGTAATTGGAAAGAATTTTTTGTCACTGTTTGTTGGCATATTTGGAATCAAAGCACTGAAAGGATCTTTGTCAACCGGGATTCACGAATTCAAGGAATATTGCTTAAGGCTAGGGCTATCTTGTCAAGTTTTAATGTAGCTCAAAATCATATGCAATTCGCCAAATTAAAAGGAATTAGCAGGTCTCATATACTGTAATCTCACATGGACATAGAAGGGTGGGTAGTTGTTAATGTGGATGGAGCGTATTCTCACAAAGATGATAAGGCGGGTTGTCGAGGTACTATCAAAGATCATGAGGGTAAGCTTATTGAAGCATATATGCTTAAGATACATCATGGGGATCCATTAACAACA
This sequence comes from Mimosa bimucronata, assembly GCA_037074515.1. Classification (NCBI taxonomy): domain Eukaryota; kingdom Viridiplantae; phylum Streptophyta; class Magnoliopsida; order Fabales; family Fabaceae; genus Mimosa; species Mimosa bimucronata. The sequence continues at coordinate 34,486,445 of CM073440.1, read as the reverse complement.
GAACTTTGGGCATGCCTTATGGGTCTTAAAAGAGCATGGGATGGGTCTCATAGAAAAGTTTGCTTAAGAACTGATTCTTCAGAGGCAATTAAGCTAATCAAGAATAGTCAGAATGTTATGCATGAGAACTGGGATTTAATTATGGAAATTCATAATCGGATTCAGAGAGATTGGACGATTGATATTCAGTACGTTTACAGAGAGAACAATATCAAAGCCGATGATCTAGCCAAATGTTCTTTAGACATGCCTTCTGGTTTTCATTTAATTCCTTTATGTAATTTTTCGTTATCTATTTTATGTAACATAGCATAGATGTTATTCCTTTCTTTAATATCAAAAAAAAGGATAGGGGAAAATGGTAATATGATATATATGAAAATCAACATTTCTCTCTTCCTCTAATTTCCGTCCTTCACCATTATCATCATCCTCGAACATCTCTCTCTCTCTCTCTCTCTCTCTCTCTCTCTTTCTCATTTTCTCTGTTCTCTCTCTCATGCTCACCATTCTCCACGTACTGGTGGGGAAGGTTCGAGTTCCGGCATCGTTCTCCTCTCTTTTACTCTCTCTCAAGCTCGCTCACAAAAAGAAGCCCATTCCGACACCAGCTAGCACGGTTTCCACATGGTGAGCCTCCTCTTTCCATTTCTACTCTTTGCTTCTCTGGTTGGGGCTGTCTTAGACTTTTAGGAGAGGATCCAATTTGGGCTTTGGGGTATTTTGGAAGCGTAAACCAATTAAGTCTACATGAAAGCTTTTCAAAAATGAATCAAGATTTCATGAAAAGATTTGTGGTTGAAATTCTAAATTGTAGTTCTGCTGCTACTGTTCATGGCTATAGGCCTTCGAATCTGACCCAAAGACCCAAAACAGTGAAATTATTGATTAAATGTAAGAAGGTTTGATGAGAGTTGATTTCTATGCTTGCATATGGTTAGTTTGCCCTCCATTTTTTATTTAAGCTTTTGGAACATTCTGTTTCTATTGGATAGCTTTAGACTTCAACTCTAAATAGGAAACCCCGACTCAAAGGGGATTTAAAGGCATTTGAAGGTGCATTGGAGTTGATTTTTACTATTGAATGTCATTATGGGATGGATGTTTGGATCTAGGTAGTTACCAAAAGGAATTTATCTGATTGTATGCGTTTGTTAATATGTTTTCTAGGTGATTGAATTAACCTCATGCTCTGTGATGAATTTGGATTTTCATATCAAGTTTAATGGGTAATGGAAGGATGTGAAGCCTAAAATTAAATACAAGTTACTGTTTCAAGGTTTCTTAAGGATAAAAAAGTGTCCTAAGGCTTTAGGGCATGATTAAAGATTCAAAGTTGGTGATTTGAGAACTACCTTTGATCATATAGAAGATCAATTCAGTGATATAGTGGGATGTCTCAATTTTGAAGTTTAGGTGGAAATTTAAGAAAGATTGTTTGTTTTCTATTCTCCCTATCCAGTTACTATTTTAATGATTAAAATTAGAATTCTCAAGTGCGGTAATGATAGGTTCAAAGATAGAAATTTCAGATAGGATAGTAAAGGTCATGAGAGTTGAAAGAGGAAGTTGGTGATAGCTAAAGTTTCTATGCAGTTTCATCACTTGTCCCTTAGGAATTAATTTGAAGAACAGGCAATTGATTAAAGGTTACAGATTCTTGAGTTTATAATCTCAAGGTCTGTGAGTTTGTAATAGAGCTTAGATCTTGGAACTAGAGATAAAAAAAGGAAAAGTTGTTATCAGGGAATTTTATAGCTTTACAAAGAGACTAATTAAATGGTGCTTGATGTGTGAAGTGATTTGTAATAAAGAATTTTTAAAAGTCAAGAAATTGGTTCAAACATAATATGATCAATGATTTTGGATAGAAATATGCTTAAAGAAATATTAGAGTCCAGTATTTGAATGCCTCTCAATGTTAATCAATGAAATTATGGTCAAGTCTTAGTTGGAAGATCTTCCTTACTGTGATATGCTGCTTTATACATTGAGGATTTCATTTAAGTGTAAAAAGCTTGGATAAATACCAGATGAAGCTTGTAATTTAGCTATGTTTGAGCTTCAGAGGTATAGTGGGTGATATTGTCTAGTTTTAAACTGATTCTTATTTTTTTGTTAGAGGTTTCTAATGTTACGATATGATGGAAGATTCTGAATTGATGCTAAATGTATGAGAAAGCTATTTGATAGTGACAAGTATTTGAAGCTGTTTTTGACAAATTCTGACTTTGACTGAAATTATAAATAGATATGACTTATCAGCTAAGAATGGGAGATGACTAAAATATGTCCAAAAACATTCAAGGACAGTTAAGAAATCATGTAAAAAACTTGAGTACTTTTGTATCCATTGAGTAGTGTGATTTAAATATCAATACATGACACGGTTGGTGGTTTTGAATTGACTTATGATTCTATTATATAATTGCTTTGGGTCCCACTGTTATGAGATAATAGAATAGGGAGCAAATGCCATAACTCATTTAATTATACTCAGATTATGGTTAAAGGTTTTGTGTGTGATCCTCTATGATAAATAAGTATGGTAGCAAAGATACAAAACTGTAAAATGTGGTCTTAAGCTAAGGGAGTACAAATTTGATGAAACACTGTCCACAATGTAATTTGTGAATTGAAAATTGGAAATTGATGCATGGTGTCTTGTGCAGTAGTATAACCTTAAGGCAAGTTTGGGACAATTTTAGGTGAAAATAGTTACTGTTTCAAAGGAATTGCAGAGGGCTTAATCATTGTTATAGATGTTTAGGTAAAGATTAACTATGTTGCTAGTTAATATGAGTCTGTGTGCATAATGTTCCATGTCTCAGATAAAAAGTATTTTGAAAAGGCTAGACATTCATTTTTATCAAATCAGTTAGCTTTATGGAGCTAGAGAGATTTTAGGTATGGCTCCTTTGCATTTTATTCATCCACAGCACATATGTACACGATTCCTCTCAATCATGATAGAGGAAGTTTTGGACTTCTACATACACTAATTAGGAAACAATTAGAAATAGGAAATAAAATACAAAAAAAAAATATCCCACTCACTCAAATATGTTATTTCTTATTATCCTCTCAATCAATATATTTCCTAAAAATTATATTTACCACACTCCCCCTCAAGTTGGATCATAGATATTTATCATGTCCAACTTGCATATAAATATTTCAAACACTTCTTCTGAGAGTCCTTTTGCAAGAATATCTGCCAGCTGTAATCCAGTGGGAACATATGACAAACATACAACTCCATCTTCAACTTTTTCTTTGATAAAGTGTCAATCAATTTCCACATGCTTTGTTCTACTATGTTTAACAGGATTAAGCGCCATGCTCAAAGCTGTTTTGTTAGCTACTTTGTTATTACAAAACAACTTCATTGGCAAATCGATTTGCGCACACACTTCTTCCATCACCCTTTTTATCCATAAACCTTCCATAATACCTTGAGCCAAAGCCCGAAGCTCGGATTCTGCACTACTTTTGGAAACGACTTGTTACTTTTGACTCTACCAGGTGACAAGGTTTCCCCAAACAAACGTATAATAACCAGAAGTTGACCTACTATCTTCTTGAGAACCTGCTCAGTCATCATCAGTGTAGACTTCCACAGTTCTCTCTTTGGTTTTTCTGAAAAACAGTCCTCAGCCTGGGGTACCTTTTAGATACCTTAGAATTTTGAGAGTCGCTTCCATGTGCTTTTTTCTTGGTAAGTGCATGTGTTGACTTGCCACACTTACTGCATAAGAAATATCCGGTCGAGTATAAGAAAGATAGATAAGTTTTCCCACCAACTTCTGGTACCTTCCTTATCTACCTCTTCCTCATCCTTATACTTTTTCTTCTCTTTTGGTGTATCATTGCGCTGCTCTTCGGTGTCTTTTTTCACCGTCTTCTTCTTGACACTCACAGGTGTCTTGCTTGGCCTGCATCCAAGCATACCAGTTTCTTTGAGAAGATCTAGGATATAGTTCTGTTAAGAGACATAGATACCTCCCTTTTTCTTGCTACTTCTATCCCTAGGAAATACTTCAGTTTCCCCAAATCCTTCACTTCAAATTCTTTGTTCAAATCTACTTTAATATGATCAATCTCATTCTCATCATTACTAGTAAGAATGATATCATCCACATAGACAAGAAGGATGGTAGTTAAGTCCCCACTTCTCTTAACCAACATTGTATGATCAGACAAACCCTGATTGTATCCCTCATTCTTAAGGACATCAGAAAACCTATCAAACCAGGCTTTGGGGGACTATTTCAGCCTATAAAGAGACCTCTTCAACTTGCATACTTGGTCTTGTCTTCCTTTATCAAAACATGGTGGAAGCATCATATATACTTCTTCTTTCAATTCACTATTCAAAAAATATTTTTAACATCAAATTGCTATAGTGGCCAATCAAGATTTGTTGATATGGACAATATTACTCTAATATTACTCAATTTTACCACAGGAGCAAATGTCTCCTTATAATCCTGGCCATAAGTCTGAGTAAATTCTTTTGCCACTAAACAAGCCTTATACATGTTAAGAGAGCCATTCATGTTGTACTTTAGAGTAAACACCCATTTACATCCCACAAGTTTCTTTCCTCTTAGTCTCTTTACTACATCCCATGTACCATTCTTCTCTAGAGCTCTCATCTCTTCAAGTACCACTTCCTTCCACTCAGGGATTCCCAAAGCGTCATGAACATCATTAGGAATTCTGACTTTGTCAAGGTTAATAACAAAGGAACAATAATTGAGACATAGTTGCATTTGATACATACTTTTCAATAGGGTGCGTTGTGCAGGAATGCTTCTTCTTTCTCAAAGCAATATGCTGATCTAAGGCCTCCTCTTCCTCAGGTATGTCACCATCATTCCCTAGGACAGGATCCATCATCGATTCAGAAACAGGCACAACTTCAAAGTGTTGGGGCTTACTACCTTGTTTATTTCTCTGTGTGAAATACTTGTACTCCTTTTTTTGAGTGGCCTAACCCCCCTTGGAATTCTTTTGCAATGGCAAGGAATAGTTTCCTCTAAGGATATTGGTATAGATTCTAGAGGAGGTATAGGCTCAGCAACAGTAGGTCTAGGTTCAGGTTATATAGGCTCACGTATAAACTCTGAAGGCTGAAATTCACTCCAAATCTCCCCCGAAATTGAAGACTCCAAGTAATACGGTTCTTTCTCAAAAAAGTGACATCCATACTGACAAAAAACCGTTTGGACAAAGGATCATAACATTTGTACCTTTTTTGGGAATTGGAAATAAGTTAAGGAGATACATTTAACAGCACGATGATCCAATTTAGAAGCTGGATGGTGCACATGAACAAAAACAGAGCAACCAAAAACACGAAGCAGAAGCTGATGACCAGGATGAGTAACAGAGTAAGTTTCACGGAGTTTATCAATAGGTAATATATATGAAAGAATACCACTTAGAATTCAATTAATTAAATGAGTGGCAGTAAGAATAGCATCCCCATAGTAATATTTTGGAACATGATAATTAAGCATAAGAGCTCGAGCAGTGTCTAGTAAGTGCTGATTTTTCCGTTTTGAGACCTCATACTGTTGAGGACTATACGGGCATGTGCTATTATAAATAATGAGAATGGCAAAAACGCACAAGAGGGTGGTGAATTGTGCTTTAAAAAAAATTAAATAAAACTTAAAAACACAAAACAATCTTTTATACTGGTTCGGCCAACACAATACCGCTACATCCAGTTCTCCAACTCCTCGTTGGGTTCCACTATACCACAGGTTTTACAAAAACGGGTTCACCTGCAAACCTTTACAACAAAGCTTTAGACTTCCCTCTAAACACTCCTCCTTACAACTTGTAAGGACACAACCGTGTCCTAAAGCCCCAAGCTTTAGAACAACCTCAAACAGTAGAGGATTTCAATTAATGAGTTCACTCAATGAACAGATTTCGATAAACACTTAAGTACAAATAATCTCACTAAGAGTAATAAATACTTTGAGCTTTTGTGAGCAGAGATTAGGTGGGAATATTGAATGCTGGTTCGTCTCTGTGTGTGTGTGAGTGAGTAACTATTCATAAATGCTCAAGTCTTGATATTTATAACTCTTCACAGCTTGCCTTTTCTTTCAGCTTCAAGAGGCCGTTTGAAATTAGTCGTTGGGAGCTCTTAGCTGTTGGCTATTAATGTTGTTCTTCATGTTCATCAACTTTCTTCTCTTGCTTCAATTAATCTTGTAGAGGATGAGCTAAGGAGATAGAGACTGTGAGTAATGATCACCTACAACCATTGTACTTGCATAGCAGCTTTTTTAGTAGTGCTAGCACCCTTGGCTATCACTAGCTTAATAGTGTAAGTCCTGCACTTAGCTGTTAGCTAAACAAGTATTCATGTGAAGCACAGTAGGTGTTATCGCTAGTGTATTTTATTAGTTCAATGTTCAAAGACAATGTATTAGCTATCTAATTATCTAAGTTATTTCAACAAGTATTTTTCTATCGATAGCTAATCATATTATTGCTAGTAACTATGTTATCCTAGTTATCTTATTAGCTCATTTGCTCAAAGACATTGTAGTAGCTATGTGAATGTCCAAGTTATTTCAAGTATTCTGTTATCGTTATCTAATCATGTTATCGCTAGCAACTATGTTATCGCTAGTTATCTTATTGGCTCATTACTGCTAGTTGTTCTAACATTCTCCCTCTTTGTGTTATCCATGTTATCTATGGGGCCTTAGAGATAGTGATTACTTGTACAGAGCTTAGTAATAGTGATCTATTGTTCTTTGCTTGCTTAGGCTAGCTCAACTCATTATATTAGCGATAGTGAAGGTCTTAGCGATAGAGATATTGACTTTTCTTCATATTATTGCTAAGTCTTCATTAGCTATTTTATCCTAACCCTTCCATTTGTTAGCGATAGGTTCTAGCTTAGCGATAGTGTATCTGTTATCTATAAGTTTTTACTTGTTCAATGTTAAGGTAACCTACACTCTCTTACTTAGTCAATTAACATGATTCTTATCTCAATTTTTTCCAGACTAAGTTATATGCTAATTGTTCATTTTACTTATGTTATCAATGGGTCCAGTCCTTATCAAAACTTAAGATTCTAACATTCTCCCCCTTTTTGATGATGACAAAACATAAGTAAAAACATATATAAGATAAAGCATGTACAGAGCATAAATTAAGACAAACATATAAGTTGTATTGACTTTGCAAAATAATTATATCTTTTCAGGATCAAAATTATCAGGATCAGCTAAGTATGAAGTATATGCAGAATGGTTCCTAAAGGCTAGGGGTTTTTCATTGTTGAATTTTGCTCCAGAGGCTGAGGTTATGTATTCTTCATCAGGTCCATCAGAAATAGAGGATTCAGAGTAGAAGAATTTGTCTTGTTCAATGGTCTGAATGGGTTCAGAAAGAGAGACATCTTTGGAGGCAGCCTTAGACTTGTGAAACCTCCTTTGATATACCCATACTTCCTTCCCTTGAGCAATATCCTTTGTTAATTTCTTTCTTCTTTCTGCAGCCTCTTTCTCTGCCTTTTTCTTTGCCTCAGCAGCAGCCTTCTTAGCCTTAGCAGCAGCCTCCTTCTCTTTTCTGAAGGCCTCTGCAATAGCCTTCTTTTCTTCTTTTGTCAACTTGGGAGGAGGAGCTGGCTTTTTAGTTGCTTTACCTCTTGGCTTCTTAGGAGAAGGATTCTTAGCAGCCACTTGCTTGATCCTTTGTGCTCTTCCCTTAGAAGCCTTAGGAGAAGCCATAAGAATAACTTTGAAAGAGACCTCTTCTCTGGCTTTCATCTTGGTCATTTCCCCTTTCAAACCTTCAGCTGAAGCTTTACTCTTGCTTTTCTTAGCCTTAAGCACTAGCATCTTCTGAATGTCATCTTTAACCTTATCTCCAATGCTAGGCTTGTCTTCAATTGTTATTTCAACATCAGCTCCTGGAGGAATGACGGAAACTGGAACTGGCTCTGCAGATTTGACACCATGCTTCTCCGCAATCATAATTACCTTGGTAAAACTGTCTACTTTTGGAGCATTAGGAGCTTGAGCTTCTTCTTCTTCTTGAGGAGGATGAAGAGCAACAGAAGTTTGAGTAGGAGGGATCCTATGGTCCTCAGACTCCATGTAAATGCGAGCAACGCCTCTGACTACTTCCTCAATCTCTTCAGCAACCATAGAAGTATCCACAAGAGCTGGAATATTCTCCCCCTTTTTGTCATCATCACTAGGGATAAGGGTTTGGCTAAGGTTTGGAGAAGAGATAGGACGGTCAGTATCGCTAGTGGTTGTGGTAGGGATAGGAGTGATATCGCTAATAGAGGGATTAGCGATAGGGGTTGGTTGTGAGATTTGGGCATTGTGTGTGCTGTGGTTGCTATCACTAGGAGAGGGATTAGCGATAGGGGTTTCTTGAGTTGTTGGGACTTGGGTGATTTCTAGAATTGGAGAGTGGTAAGTTTGGGTAGGAGAATGGTTAATAGGTGGGGAAAGTGGTGAGTAGGGGAGTGGTTTGATGATGTACCTTAAGGGTGAGAATACGCTGCCCTTTGTTGGATATCTTCAGGGACAAGGTAGAGGTAGTCTTCCAAATTTCTCACTTCTGCCTTAAGCTCTAGGATAGACTTCATCAATTATGCTTTCTGAGCTTCCAAGGCGAGGTTGACGTCGATATAGACTCTTAAGCTCCAGGATAGAGGACTTTGATAAAGCAGCAGCAGCAGGAGGAGGAGCCCTTCTTGACTGAGCTTCTTCTTCGATAAAATCAAGCTGAGCTGAGGAGGAAGGAACATGAGCAGCTTGGGATTGAGAGGCAGAAATAGCCCCATTGGCGCCCACTAGAATTCCCTTTTTTTTAGGGTAGTGGTAGTGAGCTGCTTGCACTTCTTGTTCTCTCTATCCCCTAATGATTTAATCTTTGAAAATTCAAGGATGTGAGATACTAGCTGATGATAGCAAAGAGGAGCCTTAGGAGAATTGTCAGACAGGAACCTATGCATCTCCTTGCACACCACCTTTCCTGGATTGAGGGGAACCTTTTGAATAAGGTTAGGCAACCATGGGTTGTCAATCTTTGGAAATATGCTGAAGTTCCCTAACTTGTGAGTCATAATCCTTGTGTAGACATAGTGAAGGATCCTATTGATCACAGGCACATCAGCTAGCTTATTGGTGTTTGTCTCATATATCTCCTCAAGCTCTTCTTCAGGATACTTCTTAGGCATATACCATGTATTGTACTCTTCCCCAGAGATCCCCAAAATCTTGTTGATAGCCCTCTATCAAAAAATGATGCCTCTTCCTCTCACAATGGTTTTGAAGGAGATGTTCACAAGCTTCCCTTTCTTGTATTCTGGAAGGGGTTTCAGACTGGAGTAAATTGATCTCAACACTTCTTCATTATATTCATTCTTCACACTCAGCCAATTCTTGTAGGGAAGTAGCCAAGCATCTAAATCAAAACCTTGCTGCTTGAGTAGTCAAAATCCACCCATATTGTAACCCTATCTAGGGTTCCCTTATCTGCGAAGAATGTGCTTGGAGCTTCAAGGGGGTCTTCCAAATAGGGTATATTAAAGGAGCTTTCTTTTTGTCTTTTGGGGTTGCTCTCAACTACGTCTTTAGAGAATGAGACATTTTTCTGGGCACACGACCTTTTGCTAGCGGATTTGGAAGACGGATTAGCGCTAGAGTGAATGTGTATACTTGAGTATTTAGAGAGTTTTGGAGTAGAAGAGAAATTGTGAGTGTTCGTGAATGATGAATGCAAATGCAAATGACCTAATTTTATAAGTTTAGAGTTTACCACAATGAATAACACTTGCTAACGTTACACATTTCTGACTTGTTTAAATGACTTGCTATCGCTAATAAGAGCTGCTATCGCTAGCAGGCATGATCTCACGCTGAGTAAGTGACTTAGGCTTATCACTCACTCCTTCTAGCTATAGATAGCTGACTTTACTATAGATAATGCTTTTGGCTAGCGATGGCAACCTTAGCTCAAACTTAGCTTTGTCCTACATATGCTAGCGATAGTGAAACTCACTATCGATTGGTCAATCCTACAAAAACTTAAGATTTGGTACTCCAATGCCTAAGTTAGTGATTGATCTATATGAAATCAAATCAAGGATTACGTAAAAAATATTTACAACTCATTTGGATTCACCATTCCTAATTTTCTTCTAATGAAGCTAAATTGGTCTGACCCAAGAGGTTTGATGAAGATATCAGCAAGTTGCAAATTTGTTGAGATGAACTCCACCTTGACATCCTTCTTCTGAACATGATCTCTTAGTAAGTGATGTCTCACATCAATATGCTTGGTTCCGAAATGATGAACTGGATTCTTGGCCAAGCTTATTGTGCTGGTGTTGTGTAACGTCCCAATTTTTAATAGTCCAGAAATTACATTCTATAGGCATTAGTTTAAAGCATGAGGGAGTTAAGTATTTTTCCCTAAGAATTCTCATAAAACATTGAGAAGAATTTATAATAATTTAGTAGAATTTTGCATGATATTATTTGCTTAGAAGGAGTGTTACACCTTAGCCCATGAGAAGTAGAAACTTTCCCTTGCGGAGCTTATGTTGGGCTTAGAAAATGGACTAGATAAAGACCTTAGCCCATGAAGAAGGGAGGAATTATGTTGCAAATAATAAATAAAAAAGGAATTGTATATGTGTAAGCATAAAATTATATTAGAAAGAAATAAGAAAATCATAAGTGGAAATTCTTGTGAGTAATGTCATCATGACTCATGCATGATAGGAGAAAGAAGTCTCTCTTCCTTTCCCAATTAGCCACAAGTGGACCATTAGGTAAAGAAAGGAAGGTATGAACATTAGGTAAAGAAAGGAAGGTATGAACATTAGGTAAGGAAAGGAAGGTAAGAGCATTAGGTAAAGAAAGGAAGGTATGAACATTAGGTAAAGAAAGGAAGGTAAGAGCATTAGGTAAAGAAAGGAAGGTATGAACATTAGGTAAAGAAAGGAAGGTAAGAGCATTAGGTAAAGAAAGGAAGGTATGAACATTAGGTAAAGAAAGGAAGGTATGAGCATTAGGTAAAGAAAGGAAGGTATAGAAAGGAAGGTATGAGCATTAGGTAAAGAAAGGAAGGCATGAACATTAGGTAAAGAAATTAGGTGGAGCATTAGGTGAAGTGGCTTGATCCTTGCCCTCATTTCCCCTATAAATAAGACCTCTTCCATTCCATTCTATACACCAAAATTCGTAGCCCCAAAGAGAGTGAGAGAAAAAGGAGTGCTCTTGAGTGTTCTTGAGTGTTTTTGAGTGTTCTTGAGGAGCCTTGAAGGTTGGGACTCCAAGAGAAGTTGAAAAGCTTTAATGTAGTACTTACTCTCTTACATTTCCAGCATTGTTTCATTATTGTGATGTGGTATTTGGCTGCCTTGATGAATCATGTTTGAAGTGATTATGTGTTTCTTATAATGCTATGGCCATATGTTATTATTTAAGAACATAAATGCTCACATGTATAAGTTATTGGTATTGCCATATCTTGTCCAATATTAAACTTGCATGGTTGTTTGTTGAGTATTGTGCTGCTGAGATTTTCCCCAAAATCTCACCCCCCAAATCTAAACCATTTTAGGAGCAAGTTCATCAAAGGAGAAAGAGAAGAAGCTAGCCTAGTCAAGATGAAGAATTCAATGTTCTTGTTTTTGTTATGCATCTTTGAACTCATGATAAATCTGTAATATTGTTGGGATGCTTTTGATTATGCTGTTATTATGTTATCCTTTTGGATTTATGTATGTATATGGTCATTCTTGGCCATTAAGAACAAGTTTTAATTCATGCAAGTGAAATGCTGTTTTCTGGGTTCCATTATGTGCAATGTCTATTGTTGATATTATTCGAGATAGAAGATGAATTCCTTTAGCTTTGGAATTTTTATGTAAAATAATAGACATGTAGGGCTTTTTGGAAACCTAAAAACGAAGTAAATTGGAGTTATGTAGCTTAAGCTAAAAATCACGCAAGAAGGCCAATATTTCTGGGCGTGAAAACGAAGGCAGGTTGGGAAAATCAAATATCTGTATCACCTAGGTTGATGCATATTATGTTTGATATTTTTCCCAGAAAGAGGACTCTTCAAGCTTTAATTTGAGACTTGAACCAAGTCAAAACCATGTTTCTACAATTAGTTATGATGTTTCAAAGTTCCTGGAAAAGTTCCGCATTTTCAGCATTTTTCCAGAAATAAAGAAAAGTTTTAAAAGTTGTGGTTTTGATGTTCTAAGTCCCATATGAGCTTGAATATGATTCCCAAAGATTATTAGGCTTGGGAATGAGTCCTAGAAGTAGGTGTTACACTTTGCACAAAGAATAGGCACTTCTGGGAATTCCAAACCCAGATCTCTTAGTTGATGCTTAAGCCATAAGACTTGAGCACAACAACTTGCTGCTGGAATATATTCAGCATCTATGGATGAAAGGGAGACACAATTTTGCTTCTTGCTAGCCCAAGAGACCAAACAACCACCAAGGAATTGACATTGACCACGTGTACTTTTTCTGTCTGTCTTAAAACATGCATGATCAGAGTGAGTATAAGCAAGAAGGTACTATTGAGTTCCCTTGGGATACCACAGCCCAAGCTCTTGAGTTTCTTGCAAATATCGTAAAATTCCTTTTACATTGGTTAAGTAAGATTCTTTAGGGTTTACTTGATATCTAGCACACATTCCCACACTAAATTGAATATCAGGCCTACTAGCAGTTAGATAAAGTAAGGATCCTATAATTCCTCTATAATGAGATTGACTAACTACTTTGCCCTTGACATCTGGATCTAAGCTGGTAGAGGTACCCATGGGAGTGTCCGTATCTTTAGATTGCTCCATCCCAAACTTATTGAGAATCTCCTTACAATACTTGGTTTGGGAGATGAAGATGCCATCTTTCTTTTGCTTTATCTGCAGGCCTAGGAAGAATGTTAATTCTCCCATCATTGACATTTCAAATTCACCCTGCATCATCTTAGCAAACTCTTCATAAAGCTTTTCATTAGTTGCACCAAAGATAATATCATCAACATAAATTTGAACTATGAGCACATGCTTATCTTTATGCATGATAAATAAAGTAGTATCTAATTTTCCTCTAGAAAAGCCTTTTTCAAGTAGAAATGTACTAAGCCTCTCATACCAAGCTCTAGGTGCTTGTTTAAGACCATAAAGAGCCTTATTAAGTTTGTAAACATGGTCAGGCTTAGAGTTTTCTTCAAATCCAGGAGGTTGTTCTACATATACCTCTTCTTTAATATGCCCATTATGAAAGGCACTCTTAACATCCATTTTATAAAGTTTAATATTTTTTATGGATGCAAATGCTAGTAGAATCCTTATTGCTTCAATTCTTGCGACTGGAGCAAAAGTTTCTTCATAATCAATGCCTTCTTCTTGGTTATATCCTTTGGCAACTAATCTAGCTTTATTTTTGACAATTTGACCAGCTTCATCAAGTTTGTTTTTGAAAACCCATTTAGTACCAATAATAGGATGATTTCTTGGTCTAGGTACTAAATCCCAACTTGATTCCTTTTAAATTGATTAAGTTCTTCCTGCATTGCAACTATCCAGTCACAGTCAACAAGAGCTTCATCAACATAGGTTGGTTCGATTTCAGAAGTAAAGGCAGAAAATTCTATTTCATTTTGTAGTTGCCTTCTGGTTCAACACCCTTTGACATTTCTCCAATTATTTGTTCAGGAGGATGATGCGTCAGATGTCTTATGGAAGATTGAGGCTCATTAGCTTCATCTTGATCATCTTTAGCATTTTCCTCAGAATTCACTATCGATGGCTTTGGGGCTATCGATAGGGGAGGTTTTGAAAAATGTGAAGAAACTTGATTGTTTTCAGTGTTTACTATTGATGGCTTTGGGGCTATCGATAGTAGATGTCTTAAAACCTTTGAAAAATCTTCATCCTCATCAACACAGTGTTGTTTTTCCCGAGGAGTTTCATCAAATACTACATGTATTGATTCTTCAACAGTGTGAGTTCTCTTGTTATAGATTCTATATGCTTTACTCCTATTTGAATATCCTATAAATATGCCAATGTGAGATTTAGGATCAAATTTACCTAAGTTTACCTTCCCATTGTTGTGAATGTAGCACTTGTATCCAAAGATTCTTAGGTGACTGATGTTGGGCTATCTTCCTTTGTAGAGCTCATATGGAGTCTTCTCCATCCCCTTTCTGATATATGCTCTATTTGAGATGTAGCATGTTGTGCTCATTGCATCTGCCCAAAACATTTGAGGCACTTGTTTCTCATTCAGCATGCTTCTTGTCATTTCTGTGAGCACTCTATTCTTCCTCTCACAACACTATTTTGCTGAGGAGTATGTGGGGCTGAGAAGTTGTGTTCAATACGACTTTCATCACACAGCTCCATGAACTCCTTGTTCTTAAACTCTCCTCCATGATCAGTCCTGATTGTAGCAATCTTGGTGCCTTTTTCATTCTGCAATTTCTTAGCAAGCACACAAAAGACATCAAAAGTTTCATGCTTTGAGGAAAGAAACATTGTCCAAGTAGACCTTGAATAGTCATCCACAACTACAAGAGTGTACAGACTTCCACCTAGACTTTTTACTCTTGCAGGCCCAACTAAATCCATGTGGATTAGTTCCAATGGCCTACTTGTGGAAACTGTCTTCTTGGTTTTAAACGAAGACTTTTTTTGTTTACCCCTTTGGCAGGATTCACAAATTAAATCATGCTTAGCCCTAAAACTAGGAATTCCTATTACTAGCTCCTTTTTAACTAGCTTTAATAAAAGTATGCCTTAAGAGCCAACCTTAATATGACAAAACTAGGTCGATAGATATATCTCTATTCTACCCGACAAACCATCCGTTAGTTGATTTAAACTTCAAGTCTAGTTTGATTTACCCTAGATCTATATCTAAACTATCTCTCTCGAGTATAATTTAAATGAACAAATCACTCTAAAGGGTGATCAGTCAATTAGAGGCATTAAGAACAAGATAAATCAACATAAATAGTCATTAAATTCTAAAAGAAAAGGAAACAATTAGGTTTCAATCCAAACAAGGTTTAAATCAATCATAGAACAAAAGATTTAGCTACTCATGAATGAATTAAACCACCAAATACAAAGAAATCCCATGTTTAATTCACACAAGTAACAAAGAATGCAAGAAAACAAGAAGAATCTATCACCTAGGGCAAGAAACTCCTCCAATTTCGCTTCTCAACCTCCAATTTTGCAAACCCTAGCTCCAGAGATGTGTGTATCAATGAGTCTAATGGTTCCAAAGGGTTCTAGGGTTCAAAGGGGGCTGGTTCTCCTCCAATTTTCGTGCCCTAGGTGATTTAAAAGGGTAAAAATCGAAGCTGTGCGTCTTGCAGATTTTTCAGGATTTTCGCGCCATGTCACGACATCCTGGTGCAATGTCGCGACATGAGAACCAATTTTCAGCAATTTTCCTTAAATGACCTCAAGCTTTCTCCACGTTTCTCTTTTGATCTTTCTCTCCTTCCTTGCTTAGAATGTACATATTTACCTATCCAAACATGCATAAATGTGAGGGAATCATGCTAATTAAATTTCATAATAATTTATCATATTTTTCTTAAAATTAATCAAATTAAGTTCATATGATAGATTTACATAATTTTCTCTTAAAAACTCTTAAAATACCCTTAATTAGTAATGATGACTCCCCAAATATATTCTAAATATGCCCTAAATTAATGGTAAATGGGGAGTCATCACACCCCCACACTTACACATTTGCTTGTCCTCAAGCAAAAGAAAATCATATTCCAAATAAGGAGAGCAATATATATGAAATCTCTAAACAAAGAACGTTACCCCCACACTGTAATATTGCTATCAGTTATTATTTCAATTAATGATTAATCAGAATGAATTACCAAGCTAACAACCTTAAACAACTGTAATCATCAATCAACTCACAATAATAAAAGGAAAAGAACATAACAAGCACAACAATATAATTAATAAAGGAATACTGTTAGAATCTTAAGTTTTGATGAAGACTGACCCTAAGAAAACATAAGTAAAAGTTACCTCCGAATTAATCTTATAAAATCTGTCAGGTAACAAATCACCATTACGATATCTTAGCAGTCCAAATAATGAATGAGTATCCCTATCGCTAAGTGTATTTGTATAGCTATCTAACAGAAAGAAATAGCGAGTGAAGACATAGAAAAATCAAGGTTAATATCTATCGCTAAGTCATCCTCTATCACTAAAGAAAGAATCCATCGCTAGAAGTTCATTGAGCTTATGAGTAAATGAGACCAGAAAATAAATGAACTAAGTCCTTAAATCAGCTAGCGATAACAGGTTAAACTATCGATAACCAGAAGCGCTTCAGATAATGATCATTCAGATAGCTAGTGCCTGAGAGCTAATAAGTCAAGAGCTGATATGATTGCTTGCGCTAAAATGTCTATCTATCGATAATGGGGTACCCTGAAATTCTGAATCCTTTTGATAGTTGTATCCTTAAAGCTAATAAGTATCTAGCAAAATAGATTAAGCAATCAATAGAAAAATATATGCTGATATGATGCTTTCTGATCTAAAAAAAAATATGCTATCGATAGTTCACATTCCTATCTATATAAAAATGCTCTGTGAAATGCCTTATATTGAGCTAATAGATTAAGCTTGCGATAGCAACCTCTGTGTAATACATGATTATTTGGTTAGCTAACAGTTTTAATGCAGAGCTCACTCTATAAGGTTAGCGATAACTTATCAACTAGCGCTAACAAAAAGCTGTCAGAAAGTACTAGTTGTACGGATGATCAGAACGCTGAGTCAATCTCTCTCTTAGCTCATCCTATGCTAGAAGTCACTACTACAAAAAGTATTTTTAACGTCACAAATTTTGGGGGTTTCCACGTCACTTTTTCAGAGGACATTGAAACAAGTGACATGGAAAATGGACTTTTAACGTCACATAAATAAGTGACGTAGAAAGTCAGAGAAACCACGTCACACATAATATTAGGTGTGATGTTGTAAGTTTCTCGGAGGAAACCACGTCGCACAGAATATTATGTGTGACGTGGTTTCCAGGAAACCACGTCACAAATAATAATCTGTGTGACGTGGTTTCCCGGAAACCACGTCACACAAATATTCTGTGTGACGTTGTTTCTTTTTTTTAAAAAAAAAAAAAGCATTTTTAATTTTTCTATTCCCCGTTGATATACATTTGCAAATGTCTAAATGCAGGTCAGATAATACATACACAAAATTCAAGTTCCAAGCAATGTACAGAGCATAACAATAAAATGCTATCACTACTATACAATCACCAACATAGGCCAGACCAAAGAAAATAAGTCGAATCGAATGAAAGGAAAGATCACCAGCAAATAATTTTGATTCAGATTGTTACATAATCAAAAATAAAAGGAAAAATTGAGCAATACGTTCACGAATCGCTTCGATGTCTTCGACTGTAAATTCATCGATTCGGTCATGAAACTGCAACAATAATGGATACTATGATCAATACAAAGTTAGATAAAATTGTATGAATCATATAATATGCTATAGATAAGAATTTATACCTGTGGGAAGGATCCGCTACGGTCACTCTCAATAATGTCACACATATACTTCATGACATAATACCCACACTCCTTATTCGTCGGTTGCTTGGGGCACTTTATAAATCAAAGGAAATAATATAAATTAATAACAAAGTAAATAATATCTCAATTGACTAACATTGAAGGAATTTAAATCAAAATACTTACTTTAGGTCTTTGCATCGTGATGGGATTATTCATTTCATCGGTATCTTCCATAAAATGCCATTGCTGAATGCCCCTGAAATGGAACCAAAATTAGCACATATACATGAAAATAATTTATTTAACCCAAAGTAAAAAGTCATTAAAACTACTTACTTCGATAAAAGAGTTTTATAATAGGAGGTTATATTATGCCTCAAGGAGTCAAACCAAACCAAACGATGTTGTCTGGGGCAAATGACAGCTAATGACCAGTGCTTACTGAAAGACGTTAAAACTATTAAGGCCACACGGAAACAACAAAACATTTGTAAATGTGCAAATGATAAAAATTTGGCAAAAAGTAATAATCACACTTACTCTTGAAGAATAGGCGCAAAATAGACAGATCCCCGATTCGCTGACATTTGATGTATGACATAAGCTCGCATCTCATCCTCATATCTCAGCTGGTCCGCCTTGTTGTTGAAATCATCTCTCCTCGCCAAGGCCAATGGACTAAGGAATCTATATTGTTCTGTGCTTAATTGGATGCATAGCTCGTGGAAGTATGTAACACCCCAAATTTTAAAAACAGATATAAGTAATTATTTAATCTTTTGGGAATATCATTTAAAATATTAAAAAGCATTGGAAAATAAATTTACGATATTTTCAGCATTTTAATAAATGTTAGGGATTATTTTCTTTAGAAAATAAAGAAAAATAATTAGAAGATAAAATTTAATTTTCCAAGAAGAATTTAAATATGGGAATTTTTGAGAGACTATTTGAGACTTGAAATTAAATTATGGAGGAAGAAAATATTTATTTGGATTTAAGGATTTAAGTTTAGGAATTATTTTCAGAAAGGGACTAAACTGAAAATAATTAAAAAGTTGATTCGAGGGATTAAATCGAAAAGAAGAAAGTCTTAGGTAGGTTAGAAATTGAATATTTCCCAACCCTTATATATAACTCCCTCACCCTCCTCCCGTTTTCACTCTCTCTCAGTCCCGTCTCCCTCTCAACTCTCACCCTCTCTGTTTTCTCTCGGTCTCCCTCGTTCCAGCGGCGACCTCCGGCCTGAACAACGGCGATCGGCGGCAAAGGGCGAAAGGAAAGGTTCAGGGTGGTTGGAACAACCTTGGGTAAGCCTATTTCCTTCTGATTTCTTCTCTTTCTGGTCCGATTTGAAAGATTTTTGGAGAGAGGTCCGATTTTAGGGTTCGGATTTTGGGGGTTTTTGGGGTTCTTAAATCCATTAAAATGAAGCCTAGGACTCGATTAACCATTCTTGAGAACGAATTTGAGTGATAGATTGGTGTAAGTCAAGATTGCTCCAAAGTTCCTCTTCGGGTACTGTTCATCCGAAGGGAAATTTGGGATTTTCGGGTGTTTAATGGTCCAAAGTTTAATTAAATTTGTTTAGGAGTAAGGTTGATGTTATAAATGAGTCTCGTATGATTGTTCTTGATTTCCCTTGTTCTTGTTCTGCTTTGGCCGAATCGTGCCCCCTCTGTTTCGCCGAGTTTTGTTCTTCCTTTGTTCTTTGTTGATGCTTTGTTCTCATTGACTTAAAATGGGAAATAGTACAGCTTATGATTGTTGAGGTTTAAGTTTCTTGTTCTTCCTTCTCTGCCTCTGTCGCTGTTCGGCCAGGGAGTATATTTTGGTGTGGAATGTGAGCTGAAATTGTTTGGTTGTAATTGCTTGATGTATTGATGGATAAACTAAATTTCTATTTTTGATTCTTTGTTATAAATGCTAATCGAACAGGAAATCCATAATTTCTAAAAACTAAAGTTCAAATATGAAGTTAATTTCTATTTAGTCTGAAGAAAACTGAAATTGTAATATGTGTTGCCATTATTTGAATTGATTACACTAGAGCAAATTAACGTTTAAATATTGGGGGAATTGATTAGATTGAAGTGTTAATGATTAAGCTCCATTATTGCTAATCGCACTGATTTTTCTTGATTCTCCTGTTTCCCTTTTTGTTCCTTTGTGTTGAATTAAGTTTGGTATTGCTGAATTACTGTCATAGTATGATTAGAGGCTTCAAATGTTGACTTAAGAGGTTTGAAGGGCGCTTTTTAGTTTGTTACTTCAATTGGATAGTTGTTTAGTTGATGTTAAATTTCTAAAGAAATCTTGAATAAATTCCTAAGTTTGGTTGTTCAAGTGTTGGATTGTATATGGCTTAGAATTTGGATCAAAATGTGAATTAAAATTGTTAAGGACAGATTTGAATTGTAAATGAATTCTGGGTTAAAGAGGATGACCATCTTGCATGTTGAAGCGTTGTTAGAAGGAATTGGATTATTGGTTTTTGAGTTTAATTCATGGAAATGAATGAGTTAAAGATCTTAGAAATGCATTACGGTCATTTTATGTGACTGGTCGCATTGGTGGTTAATGTTCCTTAATATGAATTGGAAAGTAGTTGAATAATTCAGCCCATGCATTGCAAAAGCTTTCTATGTTCAATATTTAAGTCTATAATTTAAAGCTTTAAAAATTTAGTTAAAAAGTTAAATCTGATTTTAATAGTATTCAAATTTAAAGATCATTATGCTTTACAACTTAAAGAAGAAAGTGTTTCTAAGAATACGAATCAGTGTTTTTAAAATGGGAGAATTAATAGACTATAAAGGGTTAAAGATTTGAAGTAACTTTGAAGTATTTTGGTTATTCAAAAGTGATGACGTAATTAGATATACATAGAGATTTGCAAGTGATGATTATCCAAAGTAAGGGTGCTCTAACTAAGGTTAGAAATTTAGAACAAATGATTTCACATTATGAGAGATTTTAAGTATTTTAGATTAATTAAATAAAGATACTTTAAAAGTCAAGGAACTGACTTGAGCTTGCTTGGGTTGATAATTCTGAGGTAAAAATAGAACTAATAAATGATAATGATTTTGTGGGTTGATATTTAAGTGGGGCTGTAAAGTGAAGGCCTGAACCATATGTGTGTACATTGCTCTGTTCCTTTCTTGATGAATAAGTGATTGTATGGTTTACTAAGAAATTTGGGAAGTAGACTGAATCAAAGAAATGATAATGAATTAGTAGGGAAGGTAAGTTTAATTTGAAATTAATAAGGATTTAAGCCCAGATTTAAAATTCTAGAATTCAAAATGCTTAAACTTATAAATTGGTGACTTAAGAAATATCAGTAATTAAGGTTATAAATAAAAGAACATAAATAAAATGTAGACGAGTACCCTAGGGATTTAGAAAATGTAATGCTCCTTAAAATAACCATTCTTGAGGTAATTATTAGTCAAACATTGAGAATAAGAAATATTAATTGGAATAGATTAATTAGAAGTGCTCTTTAGATAGTAAATAGTCAAGTTTATTATAAATAAGATAAGTTATAGGTAATAATTATTAACGTGGAAGAAAAGTATAATCAATAGAAAATTTACTTTAAATCCATTAAATTTAATTAGGTAAAGTAAGTTATCATATATGTTAATATATGATGTAAGTTTAATTTAAAGTAATTAGGATGTTTTTATGATTGTGTTTGTATATATATGTATTATTTGATAATTGTAAAATGCCTATGAATGGTTGTGTGATTAATAATTAAATCAGAGATTAAGGTTTAAACATATATTAGAAAAGTAAGGGGTAGAGTTATAGGTAGTACAATAGGAACGTGAGAGACGCAGAATTATTATAAGTTAATATATATGTATTAATTTATCTATATGTAATTATAGGAGAAATAGTAAGATTAGTACGCCAAGGCATCTGGAACAGCAGGATCCAGCGGATGGTTAAGTTTAAAGTTCAGGTAGCAGTTTATTTCAGTAACAATAAATTAAATTGCATGTATCATTTTGTAATTTCTGTTGCATATTGTTGGTAAGTTTTTATTCCTCAGAGGGAGTACTCCAGGCTTAGGTGGGTCGCTCCCCCTCTGCCAAACCAGTTAGTTATGGCCTTAAGTGCTATAACAAGAAATCCTGCAGGTAGAGCCTCCACTTGTTAACGAAAATATTGTTATCAGTGGTTGGTAGGTGCGGATCGCACATAGATTAATAGGGATATAACTATCATCATTTGGGCAGTTTTATGAAATGTATACATGACAATATACATGCATGAGAATAAAGGTTAATGAGATAAACTGCATTGAACTGCTGTTTTCAGAGAAGCTGGAGGATAATAAGATAGCTGAGATAAGGCGGAAGTGCTGGAAGAAGATTAGACAAAGAAATTAGAATTATAAATTGAAAAATAAGGTAGTTGAATATTTTAGTAATGCCATTTGTATATGTTGTAAAATTAAATTATTAAAGGTATAGTAGAAAGCATAGATATTATAGTTGTATAAATTTTATAAAGTAACTTAAATTCCCTAAACGCTATAAATTAAGAATAAATACCCTGAGAAGGTTAGCGTACCTTTAATTGTTTTATTAACCACTTTATTTTATAAGAGTTTTAAGTTACTCCAATTTGTCCGGAAAGCCCATTCCAACTGTCAGAAAGTTGGGATAATGTTTAAAAGAAAAAGTTTTAAATTTTGCCGTATTTTTGGGCTTCTGACATTAGGAAGTGGTTATAATTCAATTAAAAGGCTATAATATAGTAGTAAAAGTCCAGGTGTTACAATTTTGGTATCAGAGCAAGGATTCTGGCATAGGTTAGCTAGAATTCTTTTGCTCGTTAGTTAGTTAGATATTTAAAGATACCGTTAGAACACCTTTAGAGTACTAGAGTTATAATTTATATAGTTAAGATGCATAGATACATATTATAGAGAACAAAGATAGTAACAGAAAAAGAAAAGTAATAGAAGGTATTAAATGTTGTTAGGAGTAGATTAGAGTTGCGTAGCGGAAGCGTGGTGGTCCCATGGTCCTTTGGTGGATTATCGGATCATTAAAGGAATTGAGTTAAAGTAGCCAGTGTTAGTGTTTAGGTTAAGATTAGTGAATGAAGAATTTGAGATTTATTCTAATATTGAATGTTCACAAAATAGTTATTAGGCAAAGCCTAAAAGAGAGATAGTTATTGGCCAAAGAATATTCTCAACTGCATTGGTATTTGGTTTTCCTTCTATTTAAAAAGAAGTCCTGGCCAGGCAAAAAGGGGAAACTTTATATCAATGTAGTGGGAAAGATGGGCCAAGAGCAATAGAAGTAGAGAAAGAAAGAGAAAAAAAAAGGGGGATTGCAGTAAATCCAGGAGAAAGATATGTTTCCATGGGTGAATGTGGGGGGCTGCGTGCCATCATCCCTACCATGAGAAACAAAATTATGAGGGGTGAGTGTGGGGGCCATCAGATATGGCAGCATCCCTACTCAGAAAGATGCGTCCCAAGAGGGAAACAAAGCCTTGAGGTTACATGCTTCGGCTGTGCCAAAGAGGACAATATCAAGAGTGAGCAAAATATGATAATTTTCAGGATAGATTATGACCTAGATGAGTCAGAATATAAAAGTTTATAGTTTAGTTAAAGAGGAAAGCATAGAGATCGCAGTTAGATCTCATAGATACAGTAATGTTAGCAGGAATGGACTAGAAAGTCCATAGAAAAATTGTTTATCAGTTAAGAAGATAACTCGAATTTGCTTAGATAGGAGAAAAATTCCTAAAGAATAATGAAATCATAAGAGAAAATATGATAAGTAGATAGAAGGTATAGGCCTTCAAGAGTATGAGACCAAATTGGAATAAGCATGTTAATAATGAACATGTTGTTTTATATCTGATATAGCTAAGTTAAATAAATTCAGCACCCAAATTTGGTTATGGGGAATATGATTATGTAATGAAATTCTTGGGGGATATGAAACTATGGGAGTAATATAAATTGCTAAAGTAGCATTTTATCTATTTTAAGTATCTTATGGGAAATAAACATGAAGTTTGAATGGCAACCGTTCTCTATTATAAATAATGTTGATGATGCAAAGCACATATGGTTCATGTATGTAAAAGTGTTATATGATGGTTGTTCAGATTCTTATGATAATTTAGTAATGTTCATTGATTTATGAAATGTGGAATGCAATTATAAGAAGATTTCCAGTAAATCAGAGTTTGTGCTATTCAAATAGAAGTAAAATATAAGGTATAAATCAATCTGCATGTGTAGTTTTGTGATGAAAAAGGTAGAAAAGTGTGGGCTCATAACCCATAAGTCATAAGAAATACTAAGGGAAGACCATGTTAGGTTTGTTAAAATGACAATTAAATATTGTGTGTTTGTTTAATTTATGATTTAAATGCAAAGTTTGATTTTCTTGTCCTGGGTTGGTTTGATTCTTCCTTTGTTGAATGAAATTTTGCTTCTATTTATGTGTTTTTTTGTTTCTATGATGATGAGAAATTTCTGGTGTTTTTCTTTTCCGGGTGTGTCCTCGATTCATTCCTTGTTTTACACGATTTCTGTGTTTTATCCATATTTCTAGGCTAGGCAAAAATTTTAAATGAGATAAATTAATTTCATAAAGCTTAAAATTTGTTTAATTATATAGTTTTGTGAGTTAGAATTGTCAAAGCTGCAACTGAATAGTGTGTGTTTATTGTATTGAATAGAAAATGTTGAAGAATATGATTGTATTGTTAATTATGATATATAAGTTGAGTGAATTATGTTGACATACTATTGAAATTTGAATCAAAATTGTGACTTGATCCTAGACGCTGATAGCTTAGGCTTGAATTTGACAGTTGTTGTACAAATTTCTGAAGAATAACTTAGTATAAGAACCCAGATCGGAAGAAGATTTTCATGGGATTCTAACGATAATTAGGGTGATTTTGAATATTGGGAAAAGTTTTACACTAGAAAATAAAGGTATATCTTAAAGTTGAAAGATTATTGAGCAAAAAAAAAAAAAAAAAAAAAAATAATAATAATAATAATAAAGGTTAGAGAATACTTATAAGCTCTTTAAATGGGAGATATAAGAAGCAGATATACGTAGAATGGTAAAAAGATGTTGATTTGAGAACTTTTAAATGTCAAATAAGGAGTAATGTAATTAATGGATTCAATATATTAATTGATTCTTGAGGGAAAAATCTTAAGTATTTTCGTATGGAAACTGATGTTAGTAAATGTGAAATCAGAATGGACATATGTTGGAGTTAAATTCCCAAGGTAAGAACTAATAACGGGCTACTATTGCTTAATGCTCAATGAGAAATTGAAGGTTAGAATTTTTAAGTGAGCTAAGTCTATTATGAGTATTTGAAGAAATTTATTAATATTGTAAGTCTTTATAAGATTTTAAGGATGGTGACAAATCTGATTGTAAATTTATTTTTTTTAAAAAAAAAATAAATAAATAAATAAATAATAAAATAAAAATCCCTAAAGACTAAATGAGCATGCATTTTTATGATTAATGAATGTGGTTATGATATATATATGTTTCGTATTTTAAACTTCAAAAGTAAGAGATTAATTATGAATGTATTGGCCAATTTTTGTTAATGATAAATTAATTAAATGAAAAAAAAAATGCTATCTTGTAAATTATGGGTGAGTTCTTTCAAAATAGTGACATAAAATAATATTAAGAGTTTTAATAGTAAGGAAACTCTTCTTAATTTCGAGGACGAAATTATTTTAGTGGGGGAGAATTGTAACACCCCAAATTTTAAAAACAGATATAAGTAATTATTTAATCTTTTGGGAATATCATTTAAAATATTAAAAAGCATTGGAAAATAAATTTACGATATTTTCAGCATTTTAATAAATGTTAGGGATTATTTTCTTTAGAAAATAAAGAAAAATAATTAGAAGATAAAATTTAATTTTCCAAGAAGAATTTAAATATGGGAATTTTTGAGAGACTATTTGAGACTTGAAATTAAATTATGGAGGAAGAAAATATTTATTTGGATTTAAGGATTTAAGTTTAGGAATTATTTTCAGAAAGGGACTAAACTGAAAATAATTAAAAAGTTGATTCGAGGGATTAAATCGAAAAGAAGAAAGTCTTAGGTAGGTTAGAAATTGAATATTTCCCAACCCTTATATATAACTCCCTCACCCTCCTCCCGTTTTCACTCTCTCTCAGTCCCGTCTCCCTCTCAACTCTCACCCTCTCTGTTTTCTCTCGGTCTCCCTCGTTCCAGCGGCGACCTCCGGCCTGAACAACGGCGATCGGCGGCAAAGGGCGAAAGGAAAGGTTCAGGGTGGTTGGAACAACCTTGGGTAAGCCTATTTCCTTCTGATTTCTTCTCTTTCTGGTCCGATTTGAAAGATTTTTGGAGAGAGGTCCGATTTTAGGGTTCGGATTTTGGGGGTTTTTGGGGTTCTTAAATCCATTAAAATGAAGCCTAGGACTCGATTAACCATTCTTGAGAACGAATTTGAGTGATAGATTGGTGTAAGTCAAGATTGCTCCAAAGTTCCTCTTCGGGTACTGTTCATCCGAAGGGAAATTTGGGATTTTCGGGTGTTTAATGGTCCAAAGTTTAATTAAATTTGTTTAGGAGTAAGGTTGATGTTATAAATGAGTCTCGTATGATTGTTCTTGATTTCCCTTGTTCTTGTTCTGCTTTGGCCGAATCGTGCCCCCTCTGTTTCGCCGAGTTTTGTTCTTCCTTTGTTCTTTGTTGATGCTTTGTTCTCATTGACTTAAAATGGGAAATAGTACAGCTTATGATTGTTGAGGTTTAAGTTTCTTGTTCTTCCTTCTCTGCCTCTGTCGCTGTTCGGCCAGGGAGTATATTTTGGTGTGGAATGTGAGCTGAAATTGTTTGGTTGTAATTGCTTGATGTATTGATGGATAAACTAAATTTCTATTTTTGATTCTTTGTTATAAATGCTAATCGAACAGGAAATCCATAATTTCTAAAAACTACAGTTCAAATATGAAGTTAATTTCTATTTAGTCTGAAGAAAACTGAAATTGTAATATGTGTTGCCATTATTTGAATTGATTACACTAGAGCAAATTAACGTTTAAATATTGGGGGAATTGATTAGATTGAAGTGTTAATGATTAAGCTCCATTATTGCTAATCGCACTGATTTTTCTTGATTCTCCTGTTTCCCTTTTTGTTCCTTTGTGTTGAATTAAGTTTGGTATTGCTGAATTACTGTCATAGTATGATTAGAGGCTTCAAATGTTGACTTAAGAGGTTTGAAGGGCGCTTTTTAGTTTGTTACTTCAATTGGATAGTTGTTTAGTTGATGTTAAATTTCTAAAGAAATCTTGAATAAATTCCTAAGTTTGGTTGTTCAAGTGTTGGATTGTATATGGCTTAGAATTTGGATCAAAATGTGAATTAAAATTGTTAAGGACAGATTTGAATTGTAAATGAATTCTGGGTTAAAGAGGATGACCATCTTGCATGTTGAAGCGTTGTTAGAAGGAATTGGATTATTGGTTTTTGAGTTTAATTCATGGAAATGAATGAGTTAAAGATCTTAGAAATGCATTACGGTCATTTTATGTGACTGGTCGCATTGGTGGTTAATGTTCCTTAATATGAATTGGAAAGTAGTTGAATAATTCAGCCCATGCATTGCAAAAGCTTTCTATGTTCAATATTTAAGTCTATAATTTAAAGCTTTAAAAATTTAGTTAAAAAGTTAAATCTGATTTTAATAGTATTCAAATTTAAAGATCATTATGCTTTACAACTTAAAGAAGAAAGTGTTTCTAAGAATACGAATCAGTGTTTTTAAAATGGGAGAATTAATAGACTATAAAGGGTTAAAGATTTGAAGTAACTTTGAAGTATTTTGGTTATTCAAAAGTGATGACGTAATTAGATATACATAGAGATTTGCAAGTGATGATTATCCAAAGTAAGGGTGCTCTAACTAAGGTTAGAAATTTAGAACAAATGATTTCACATTATGAGAGATTTTAAGTATTTTAGATTAATTAAATAAAGATACTTTAAAAGTCAAGGAACTGACTTGAGCTTGCTTGGGTTGATAATTCTGAGGTAAAAATAGAACTAATAAATGATAATGATTTTGTGGGTTGATATTTAAGTGGGGCTGTAAAGTGAAGGCCTGAACCATATGTGTGTACATTGCTCTGTTCCTTTCTTGATGAATAAGTGATTGTATGGTTTACTAAGAAATTTGGGAAGTAGACTGAATCAAAGAAATGATAATGAATTAGCAGGGAAGGTAAGTTTAATTTGAAATTAATAAGGATTTAAGCCCAGATTTAAAATTCTAGAATTCAAAATGCTTAAACTTATAAATTGGTGACTTAAGAAATATCAGTAATTAAGGTTATAAATAAAAGAACATAAATAAAATGTAGACGAGTACCCTAGGGATTTAGAAAATGTAATGCTCCTTAAAATAACCATTCTTGAGGTAATTATTAGTCAAACATTGAGAATAAGAAATATTAATTGGAATAGATTAATTAGAAGTGCTCTTTAGATAGTAAATAGTCAAGTTTATTATAAATAAGATAAGTTATAGGTAATAATTATTAACGTGGAAGAAAAGTATAATCAATAGAAAATTTACTTTAAATCCATTAAATTTAATTAGGTAAAGTAAGTTATCATATATGTTAATATATGATGTAAGTTTAATTTAAAGTAATTAGGATGTTTTTATGATTGTGTTTGTATATATATGTATTATTTGATAATTGTAAAATGCCTATGAATGGTTGTGTGATTAATAATTAAATCAGAGATTAAGGTTTAAACATATATTAGAAAAGTAAGGGGTAGAGTTATAGGTAGTACAATAGGAACGTGAGAGACGCAGAATTATTATAAGTTAATATATATGTATTAATTTATCTATATGTAATTATAGGAGAAATAGTAAGATTAGTACGCCAAGGCATCTGGAACAGCAGGATCCAGCGGATGGTTAAGTTTAAAGTTCAGGTAGCAGTTTATTTCAGTAACAATAAATTAAATTGCATGTATCATTTTGTAATTTCTGTTGCATATTGTTGGTAAGTTTTTATTCCTCAGAGGGAGTACTCCAGGCTTAGGTGGGTCGCTCCCCCTCTGCCAAACCAGTTAGTTATGGCCTTAAGTGCTATAACAAGAAATCCTGCAGGTAGAGCCTCCACTTGTTAACGAAAATATTGTTATCAGTGGTTGGTAGGTGCGGATCGCACATAGATTAATAGGGATATAACTATCATCATTTGGGCAGTTTTATGAAATGTATACATGACAATATACATGCATGAGAATAAAGGTTAATGAGATAAACTGCATTGAACTGCTGTTTTCAGAGAAGCTGGAGGATAGTAAGATAGCTGAGATAAGGCGGAAGTGCTGGAAGAAGATTAGACAAAGAAATTAGAATTATAAATTGAAAAATAAGGTAGTTGAATATTTTAGTAATGCCATTTGTATATGTTGTAAAATTAAATTATTAAAGGTATAGTAGAAAGCATAGATATTATAGTTGTATAAATTTTATAAAGTAACTTAAATTCCCTAAACGCTATAAATTAAGAATAAATACCCTGAGAAGGTTAGCGTACCTTTAATTGTTTTATTAACCACTTTATTTTATAAGAGTTTTAAGTTACTCCAATTTGTCCGGAAAGCCCATTCCAACTGTCAGAAAGTTGGGATAATGTTTAAAAGAAAAAGTTTTAAATTTTGCCGTATTTTTGGGCTTCTGACATTAGGAAGTGGTTATAATTCAATTAAAAGGCTATAATATAGTAGTAAAAGTCCAGGTGTTACAAAGTACCTATCGTAAAATAATTGAAATTATAAAAGGATAGAAGTACAAATATTGCAGAGACATAAATAGTAATAGTAATTTACATAGTCGCTAATTCGAGCCAGGCGAGGTCAATACAGTCAATTGTCAAAAACTCCACGATATCTCTGTCACCATCAATCGCAAATTCATATGTACGATCTGGACTGACTACTCCTGGAGGCATCTTAATGGATGTGGATTGCAAACTTGGTTGCATCTCCCGCAGGAGTTGGAGAGAAGGATATTGATCTGGAAAGACCTGTAGGTGATGAAAAAATCAGTGTTATATATTCTTACATGCTGTAATATATTAAAACAAGCAATCTCAAAAATTAAGTGTACATACCACATCAACCGGCGCCTTTTGTTGAGTCTTGTGTACAAGTCGTCTTGGCCACAAGATGAATGCCCCCATAGCATCGCCTAGTCTGGTTACTTCGATATCATGAACAGGTATAGCTGAACCCCTCTCATTCTTTCGAACATTTGTAACAGACACCTTCACTTGGTCCTCCGGAATACGCTTATTATGTATGAAGGAGGCGTTCGGGAACTGGAGAGCTTTTGCGACCGCGAGCAGGCGAGGGACATCGAGATGGAGATAACACTCCTCTCCAACTTCAGGGTCATTGTCTGGTGTGGGATTTGATTGGTCCTCACGAATTGATCCTAACAGCACAGTGTGATTGCAGTTGTCTTTGCCGCTTGGACCTCCGGTAGCGGGAGACTCCTACAGGAGATGATATTATACAGAGTGAGTGTAATTTTCTAATTGACAAACTCGGAAGTCGGTAATTAAAATATATAAAAGATGCTCAAACCTGCTGTCTTTGTTGAGAAGAATTTGATGAGATTCCAAGCTGTATAGTAGACGCTCTAACCTGTGCCTCAATCTGCGCACGGATCTGCTCCCCCATATAACCCGAAAGAGCTTCCTGGACCTGCGCAGCCACCTGACTTTCGAATTGTGCTGCCATCTACCGTTGGGATGAAGCAAACCGCTCCTCCAATTGGGCTTCCATCTCCGCCCGAGCCTTAGCCACAATCTCCTCAGTGGATTCTCTACGGTTGTAGTTGGATCTGCGGCCAAAATACTTGGCAAACCCTACAGTCCTGGGCTCCCCGAGTACTCGGCCGGGGCGATCAGGCTTCCCAATTGCCGTGGCCAGGATGTCCATCCTCCCAGAAGGTGTGAAGGACCCTTGGGTAGTCAGCTGCTCAAGTTCGACCTATAATGACCGCAAAATCGTAAGTGGTAATTTGTTATAAAACCACAAGTTAAATGAATGAACAACCAAGTAAAATACTTACAATCCTATTTGCAACTGCTTCAGCCTCCGGATTGATAAATGTTCCTTCTTTATTCTTCCTTCCCTCAGACCATTTCGTATGACGTGAGAAGGACGGCGGAGGCTCTATAACAATGGTAGGATCGGACCATGCCACTTCCTCCATTTCCGCAAAATATTTCTCGGTCAACTTTTTCTCGACCTACTTGTAACCCCCCCGAGACATTGTGTGCTTGTAGATATTCTTTTCTTGATGCTCCTTTTGTTTTTGGCTTTTCTCCTGTGAAAACTAAACTAAGTTAGTTAACTAATATAATATGTTAAAATTCATCAGTTTTGAAGCAAAGTAAAAGATCTATACAAACCTGAAACTTTTTATCTAATCGTTTCTTAACAAACGTCTTCCAAGTCTCTGGGTCAAGAGAGGGGTAGGTCTGACAGGGATCTTGATCCATCTTGTTCCCCCGGATGTAATCTTTGGTCAGGGTAGTCTTGAAATTCTTCCACATCTTGCGCGCTTCGTTCAACCAAAAATCCCTGAACTGTTCGGTGTTTGGGACATCAAAATTTTGCTGCAAAGAATAAGAATAAAATACACATCAGTTGAGTAACTAAGCAAACAAATACATGCATATTAGGAACAAACAGATAGATAATGATAAAACATACCAAGATATCTAACCAACATTGATCCTTAATGTCTTTTTCGACTTCCCTCCAATCGTCAACCAATATGCTTACTCGATTCCTTGCCACAAAACCGACGTAGCTCACGAAATTCGCGCCAATTTCCCCGATAGGATTCATGTCCTCGTCAAATTCCACATGGATAGGCTGCACATTTGTCCCATGACGGACAACAATGTCAGTGAGCTTCGTCGGACCTCTTTTCTTTCTTCGAGGGGGATTGTTTTGTCCCTGATTGTTAGAATCATCCTCTATGATGTACCTGTTAACAAATCAAAGATGTGAAGAGTCCATATAAGGCAACAACTTTCACAAAAACAAAATAAAAACAATAACAGTACTTAATACATGATAATTCAAAAAGGTTCTCACTTTATGTGTTATCCCATATCCCCTCACAATGATCATTTCTAGAGGCAAATTGGTCATCATCAACATCTATGAATTTAAATTCACTTGGTTCACGTGGTCCTGTGCACAAAGGTGGTATCTCATCTAGATCTAAAGTGGGAGCACGGTCCTTTTGCTTTTTACTTTGCAACACTATGGACAATTGCTTATTTGTGGGATCTGTTACATAGAACACCTGTTTTGCGTGACTTGCTAAAATAAAAGGCTCATCTCTGTATCCAACCTTGTGAATATCAATTGAGATCATACCAGTGTGGGGATCAACTCCAACTGCACTATTGTTAACCCACTTGCATTTAAAGATTGGAATTTTGAACTTGGTGTAACTAACTTCCCAAATTTCTTCAATTACCCCATAATATGCCATGGAAGCCAATCGTGGGTTTTTATCTTTCGAACTGGAGAAGTGCATCGCTTCGGCTACCACCATCACCCCACTGTTTTGCATGGTGCTGTTGTTGTCCTGAGCCTTAGTGTAGAAACAATAGCCATTTATGTCAAAAGAGCCCCAAGTAACAACCTCAAAACGAGGCCCTCTTGCTAACCATCTTATTGTATCCGGCCCACCGGTCTCCTTTTGAACTTTCTCTTTGAACCACCCAATGAATGTCCTGTTATGCTCGTTAGAAATCTGCATGTCACTCTTTTTCGGGTTCTTTTCTTTCAGGATCCTCTTATGCTCATCCAAATAAGGCTGCACTTCTTCCATATTATTCAAGATGTATAGGTGTGCTTGTAACACCTCTTCACGGCGCATAGTCTTCACTTTGACGCCACGTATCCCCTTACCGATCCCATCTTCATGTCGTGGGTTTTCCTCAACCCCTTTTAGATACGATTTGCAAAAATCCATTGCCTCCTCAACTATGTATCTTTCAACAATTGATGCCTCAGGTCGATGTGGGTTCTTAGAATACCCTTTCAAGACTTTCATGAATTGCTCGAACGGGTACATCCATCTTAGATAAACAGGGCCACACAGCCTTATCTCCCTTACCAAATGAACAATCAAGTGCACCATAATATAGAAAAATGCTGGAGCAAAGAGCATCTCTAGTTGGCACAATATAACATAACCCCCATTTTCCAACTCGTCGAGCTTTTCAATGTCGATGACTTTGCTACAGATCGTATTGAAAAACATACACAGTCTTGTTATGGTCATCCTGACATCATCTTCCAAAATGCCTCTTATAGCAATTGGTAAGAATTGTTGCATCAATACATGATAATCATGCGACTTCATCCCCACCAACTTCAAATCATTCATAGACACAAGTCTGCTAACATTGGAGGAATAACCCTGCGGAACCTTGATCCCACTCAAACACTCACACAGACTTTTTTTCTCCTCTTTGGAAAGTGTATGAGCAGCAAGTTCCATATAAGCCCTCTTGCCATTTTCACTGACTACAGGATGCAACCGTGGTCTTATGCCCATTTCAACCAAGTCTAATCGAGCATTGAGTCCGTCCTTTGTCTTCCCCTGTATGTGCAACAGTGTCCCAACAAGACTATCACCAACATTTTTCTCCACATGCATCACATCTATACTGTGCCTCACATCGAGATATCGCCAATAAGGTAGATCAAAGAAGATTGACCTCTTCTTCCAAATAATCTTCTCAGAACCGGTCTTCGTCTTCTGTTTCTTACCGAATACCATATTGACATTCTAAACACGACGGTAAACTTCCTCCCCGGTTAAGGGGGTCGGAGCAGATCGGTACTCAGATAAGCCATTAAAACACTTCTTTAGTCCACGGTAAGGATGGAACCGATCAAGAAACCTCCTGTGACCGAGGTAGACAGTTTTTCTTCCGTATTTGAGATAGTGGCAGTGTGTGTCAGACTCACATATAGGGCATGCCATAAAACCCTTCACACTGTAACCAGAAAGATTGCCATATGCAGGGAAGTCATTTATTGTGGTAAACAACATAGCTCGCAACTTGAATGTCTCCTGCCTGTAAGCATCAAACACATCTACGCCTTCCTCCCACAACATCTTCAAGTCCTCAATCAAAGGTGCCAAGTAGACATCGATATCGTTACCAGGCTGTTTCGGCCCTGAAATCATCATTGACATCATCACATACTTGCGCTTCGTGCACAACCAAGGCGGCAGGTTGTAAATGACCAGCAAAACTGGCCAAGCACTATGTGTGCTACTGAGACTCCCGAAAGGGTTGAAACCATCCGTACACAGTCCGAGATGAAGGTTCCTTGGCTCACCACCAAATTCAGGAAACATGGAATCTATCTTCTTCCATTGAGGAGAATCAGCAGGATGCCGGAGATATCTTCCATCGGATATTCTCTCATCACAATGCCATCTCAATTTCTTTGCTTCTGCCTCATTTGCAAACAAGCGTTTAAACCGTGGAACAATTGGAAGGTACCACATTACCTTCAAAGGTATCCCTTTCTTTGATCCATCATCATCACCAACGGCATCGTTCCTCGGTTTGTACCTCGAAGTATGACATTTTGGACACTCTTTTAGGCCCTCATACTCTTTCCTGTATAACACGCAATCATTAGGGCAAGCGTGTATCTTCTTATACTCCATGCCCATCTTGCTTAGAACTTTTTTAGCCTCGTACATGCGCTTCGGAAGCACATTGCCTGCCGGGAACATATCACTCAAAGCTTCAAGCATCTGTGAGAATCCCACGTCTGCCCACCCATTTTCTGTCTTTATTTTCAACAATTTCAGGACGCCGGTTAACCGAGTATACTTAGTACACCCCGGGAACAACGGTGTCTCTGCATCACTCCTCAACTTGTCGAACTCATGGACCACAGAAAATGACTCTGCCCCAATGTCATTAATCATCTCGTCCATTCCATCATCACAAACACCATCCACCGCTTCTTGTACATTTTGTGATGGGCACGCATGTACGGTACTTCCCAATTCCCCATGCCAAAGCCACTTCTTATAACGGAGATTAATCCCATCACAAAGAAGGTGATCCCTTATATCATCAATGCTCTTACGATAAGCATTTGCACACTTCACACAAGGGCAAAGATACATGCCATTCTTACTGGACACGTTTTTTTTGGCAAATTCAATAAATTCTTCCACACCCATCTGATACTTTTTAGTGGTTCTCAATGCATGCATCCAACTACGATCCATTCTGTTAAACCTATACCGTCTCCAACAAACTAGTCAAGTTTATCTCACTACATTATTAGGAAGAAATGGGCATGCTATGCATATCTTCACTTCATGCAAATTTTTTAAAAAATTTGGCAAAGCCTCCTCTTGTAAATGTGACATCCAAAAATTACATTTACAATCCAATTTCACTCCAGTAATTTGAAGTGATTTATAGAAGCAAAACCAGCATGTAAAATGCAACAAAGGAACAAGCAACAATGCAACGAAATTCACGACGATTTTAGTAGCAACAAGATCAATTAGACAAAATAAATCTTCAGCAATTTGAGAACAAAAACCAATAGCAAACCAATTTACAAGACTTATAAAACATTTTGGCAAGTATGCAATATTTGCAGCAACTACAACGTAACAGCATTTGCAAACCAATCTACAATTGAACATTAAACATTCTATGGCAGACCAATTTACAAGACTTACAAAACCATTAAATATTCTATGGCATTTTTTGCAATTTACAATTGAGAAAAAAAAAGGCAGCAGATTTAATTATCAGGAAAAAAAAGGAATAGAAGGAACCTCGATGAAGTTAAGCTGTGAACGGAGGCACAATTGAAATTGCTGAACCCGATAGGAGGAAATCAGAGCTGAAAAAAACTTTGAACAAGTACAAAAAAAAAGAACCACATAGATAGAATTGCACATTTAATTACCAACCAGCGAAGTTTTCAACAGATATATTGATGAAAACAGCAGCTATTCTAGTACTTGTTAAAATTTGATGAAATACACATAATCAACAATAATTTAACATAAATGAGAAAGCTAAGGATATATAAGGTGCATGCATGAAAGGCATAACGTCACTAAGCTTTATGCCTATGTCTCATTTTTTTTCCTCCTCCAAACAACGATTTTTTAGAATTAAAAAAATACCATCAAATTTGCATTAGAATAATAATAATTTATAAAAACAGAACTAATGAAAAATAATCACAGACGCAAGATAATCAAATTAAAAAAAGAAAAGGATTTTTCTAACCACATACCAAACGAATCATTAATTGTTCAACCATGGCAATTCAGAACCAGAGCTTATAAAATTGAAACTACCAGAATATATATACACTTCAAGGTTAAGATAAGAAACTCAAGCAGAAAGAAGAAGAACGTACCAATTCCTATGGACAAAGCAAAGAACCATTTTACCACCAACAAATAGCCCACATTACAGCTTCCCTCTAAGCTCCTATCAATATCAAATTACAGAAAAAATAAAGATTTGATTCTGAACTATAACAAAAACCGAAATAGCAATAGCAAGAAGAACGTACCAATTCTCAATGACTTCATAGTGTGAGGGGGTTTGTGTTGGGGGGGTGGGGTTGTGTGTGTGGCCGTGTGTGAGTGTGTGGCCATGTGTGTGTGGGGTGGGGGGTGGGGTCCGTGTGGGGTAGGGGGTGGGGTTGTGTGGGGGGGGTGGGGGTGGGGGTGGGGTCCGTGTAGGGTGGGGGGTGGGGTTGTGTGGCCATGTGTGTGTGTGGGGTGGGGGTGGGGGGTCCGTGTGTGTGTGTGGGGGGTGGGGGTGGGTCCGTGTGTGTGGGGTGGGGGTGGGGGGGAGGGTTTGGGGGTGTGGTGGGGGGTCTCGGGGTGGGGGTGGGTGGGTGAGCTTTGGGGGGGGTGTGTGGTGGAGCTGGTTCGTGTTTTGGGGGGGTTGAGAGCTGAGGGTCTTTTTTGTTTGGGAGGGGGGGCAGCGGGAAGGGGAAAAATTGGGGGCGGGAAAAATGAAAAAAAAAAGGCAAGAGGGGGGTATTCCACGTCACACCACAATGTGGTGTGACGTGGAAACTGGGATACAACGTCACACCACATTGTGGTGTGACGTGGAAAACCCCCCTCTTGCCTTTTTTTTTCATTTCCCTACCCCCATTTTTTCATTTTTTTCAGACACTTTTAACATCACACTAAAAGTTTAGTGTGACGTGGAAAAGTTTCAACATCACACTTAATTTTAAGTGTGACGTTGTTTCTTTTTTGTTGATTTTCAATGTCACATTTTTAAATAAGTGACGTTAATTGGTGACATAAAATGGGCTTTTTGTAGTAGTGAGTAGTTGAAGCTGAAGCAGAGAGTTAAGCCCGAAGAAGAAGCTGCATTAAATGCCAACGGCTAAGAGCTCCCAACGACTAAATTCAAACGGCTTCTTGAAATATCGAACGTTAGGGCAAAATCTGAGAAGAAGATATAAATACAGAACTCAAGCATTTATTGAGTGAGAGACGAAAAACTGAGAATATTCACAAGCTCATTCATTACTCTGTATTTATTGTCTTAAAGATTGTATTTGTACTTAAGTGTTTATCAAAATCAGTTCATTTAAGTGAACACATTTATTAAAATCCTCTACTGTTTGAGGTTGTTCTGAAAGCTTGGGGCTTTAGAACAGGGATATTACCTTACAGGTAGTAAGGGGGAGTGTTTAGAGATTCTAAAACTCTGTAAAGGTTGACAGGTGAACCTGTGTTCGTAAAACCTGTGGATAGTGGAACCCAACAGAGTGTTGGAGAACTGGACGTAGGCAGTGTTGGCCGAACCAGTATAAATCTCTGTGTTAAGATAAATCTTTCTAAATTTTTAATAGCACAATTCACCCCCCCTCTTGTACGATTGCCACTTTCAGTTGGTATCAGAGCAGGTCTTCTCGGTTTTAAAGATTCCAACGAATCTGAGAAGCAAAGATCTTAATGGCATCGCTTGAAAACATCCTCCCTGAAGGAAGCTCCATTAACAAGCCTCCCAGCTTTGATGGCAAGCATTATACATTCTGGAAGTTGAAGATGA
This sequence comes from Mimosa bimucronata, assembly GCA_037074515.1. Lineage (NCBI taxonomy): Eukaryota > Viridiplantae > Streptophyta > Magnoliopsida > Fabales > Fabaceae > Mimosa > Mimosa bimucronata. The sequence goes on along the minus strand of CM073440.1, from coordinate 34,448,571 downwards.
AAATCTACATCAAAGCCAACGGATACAAGCTCTGGAAAGTTATTGAAGAAGGAGATATTGTTCCTAAGGATCCCATGGGCATCCCAAAGACTGAGGAGGAATACACAGAAGAGGACATTGCTAATCTGGAGTTAAATAGCAAAGCAGTCCTCATGATCCAGAGTGCTCTTAGTCAAACAGAGTTCTTTAGAGTGAGTCACCTTGACTCAGCTAAAGAAATGTGGGAAGCACTGCAAATTGCTCATGAAGGGACTTCTGGAGTAAAAGATAGGCGAGTAGACATGCTAGTAGAAGAGTTCCACAAATTTGAAATGGTTGAGGATGAGAAGATAAGGGATCTGGAGATTAGATTTACTCACCTCATCAATAATCTTGCTGCTCTAGGGAGAAAGATTACAGAGAAGGAGCAGGTCAACAAGATTCTGAAAGTCCTAAAGGGAGATTGGCTCATGAAAGTCACAGCCATTCAAGAAATGCAAGGAGAATCAACAAAATCCATCACTGCCCTGTTTGGCAGCCTTGCAGAATATGAGCCTACTCTGATAGCTCAAAGGGAAGCACAAGGAAATTCGAAGAAAAAGTCACTTGCTCTTGTTGCTTCAGAAAGAAATGAAGTCAATGATGATGAGGAAGATCTTGATGAGGAGGACGTAGCTCTTATGGCCAGAAAATTTAAAAAGTTCTTCAGAAGAAGAGAAAGATTTCAGAGGAGTGGCCCTAGCTTCAAAGACTCCCAGAAAGACAAATCTCCTGTATGCTTTGAGTGCTAGAAGCCTGGTCACTTCAGAGCTGAGTGTCCCAGCCTTCAAAGATTAAAGGAGAAGGAGAAAAAGAAGACTTATGGAAAGAAAAAGGCTTATGTGTCATCCATCTGGGGTGACAGCTCTGATGAAGAAGCTAGCGATAGTGAAGAATACGCCAACCTCTGTCTTGTTGCTCAAGAAGAGCAAAGTGATTCTGAGGTATCTGACTCTGAACCTTCTTATTCTGATCTTCAAAATCTATATGATGAAATGTGCATAGAATTCTTGAAACTCTCTAAAGAAGTAGTTAGACTAAGAAAAGAAAATAAAGAATTTCAAAAAAACTCCTCTCAAAAGATCTCTTCTTCCCTATCGATAGAAGAGGAGCTATCACAAGTTCCTAGGGATACACCTTCGATAGCTAAGCCTCTATCGATAGCAGTTCCTTCAATTTCTAAAAATTGCTCCAATTGTGAAAAGTTATTGAAAGAAAAAGAAAAACTTTCGCATGCTTTAGAAAAGTTTACAAAGGGCTCTGAGACTCTGAATGTGATTTTAAGCAACCAAAAAGTTTTCAGAGATCGAACTGGCATTGGCTATGAGCCCAAACAAAAATTTTCAAAAAGATGGATTGAACCAAAGGTGAAGTCATACATGAACTATTTTAGAAAATCTTCTGAAAATTCTTCACCATATAGCTTTTGCAATTTCTGCAATAAGAAAGGCCATACTCAGTCAACTTGTATTCACAGAAAGTATGGTGTAAATAGCTCTTATAAATGGGTTCCTAAAGGAACTTATGTGCCAAAGGTCACTACACACCTAAAGCACAAGTCTGACCTTAGAGGACCCAAGAAAATTTGGGTACCTAAATCTGTTTAGTATGTGCAGGTGTGCCTGAAAGCATCCAACAATGGAAAATGGTATATTGACAGTGGATGCTCAAGACATATGACTGGAGACAAAGACAAAATCAACAATCTGGTGATAAAAGATGGAGCCAAAGTTAGCTTTGGTGGAAACCAAAGTGGAAAAATCACTGGAGTTGGTGAAATAGGTCCAGTCAAGGATGTCTACCTAGTGGATGGTCTCTGCCACAATCTTCTGAGTGTTAGCCAAAGCGCAGACCATGGCAACTGGGTAATTTTCGATTCTAATGAATGTCTCATTGTTGATAAAAATGATTTAGATATAAATAAATCCAATCTGAAATGCAAGATAAAAGGAAATAGAAATGGGAATTTATATACTCTAGATCTATGCCAACAGCTTGAAGAAAAATGCTTTATTTCAAATGATGATAATTGCTGGTTATGGCATAGAAGATTAGCTCATGTAAATTTTTCTCAGCTAGATAAATTGGTTAAGAAGGAGCTAGTCATAGGAATTCCCAGTTTTAAATCAAATCATGATTTGATTTGTGAATCCTGTCAAAGAGGTAAACAAACAAAGTCCTCTTTTAAAATCAAGAGGACAGTCTCCACTAGTAGACCATTGGAACTAATTCATATGGATCTAGTTGGGCCAGCAAGAGTGAAAAGTTTGGGAGGTAGCCTATACATTCTTGTGGTTGTGGATGACTACTCAAGATTTACTTGGACTATGTTTCTTTCCTCTAAGCATGAAACTTTTGATGCTTTTTGTGTTCTTGCTAAGAAAGTGCAGAATGAGAAAGGGACAAAGATAATAGCCATCAGAACTGATCATGGAGGAGAATTTGAAAATAAAGAGTTCATGGAGCTATGTGATGAAAATGGAATTGACCACAACTTCTCTGCCCCTCGGACTCCTCAACAAAATGGTGTTGTAGAGATAAAGAACAGAGTGCTCACAGAAATGGCTAGAAGCATGCTGAACGAGAAACAAGTGCCTCAAATATTTTGGGCAGATGCCATGAGTACAGCTTGCTACATTTCTAACAGAGCCTACATCAGAAAGGGGATGGAAAAGACTCCATACGAACTCTACAAGGGAAGAAAGCCCAATATCAGTCATCTGAGGATTTTTGGATCAAAATTTTACATCCACAACAATGGAAAGGTAAATTTAGGTAAATTCGATCCTAAATCTGATATTGGCATTTTCATTGGATATTCAAATAGAAGTAGAGCATATAGAGTTTATAATAAAAGAACTCAAACTGTTGAAGAATCTGTTCATGTAGTATTTGATGAAACCCCTCAAGAAATACAATAATCTGTTGATGAGGATGAAAATTTTTCAAAGTTTTTAAAACAGTCCCTATCGATAGCACCTCAGCCGTCGATAGCAAATCCTGAAAGCAATATTGAAAATAATCAGGATAAATCTGAAGATGATCCAGAAAAATCTGTTGAGCCTCAATCTTCCATTAGACATCTTAAAAATCATCCTCCTGAACAGATTATAGGAGAATTTTCAAAAGGAGTCAAAACCAGAAAGCAACTGCAAAATGAAGTAGAATTTCATTGTTTTCTTTCTAAAATTGAACCAACTCACATTGATGAAGCTCTTGCTGAATATGACTGGATAATAGCTATGCAGGAAGAACTTAATCAATTCAAAAGAAACCAAGTTTGGGAATTAGTACCAAGACCCAGGAATCATCCTGTGATAGGTACTAAATGGGTTTTCAAAAACAAACTTGATGAAGCTGGTCAAATTGTGAAAAATAAAGCCAGATTAGTTGCAAAAGGATATAACCAAGAAGAAGGCATTGATTATGAGGAAACTTTTGCTCCAGTTGCAAGACTCGAAGCAATAAGGATACTGCTAGCTTTTGCATCCATCAAAAATTTTAAACTTTATCAAATGGATGTTAAGAGTGCTTTTCTTAATGGCTATATTAAAGAAGAGGTGTATGTAGAACAACCTCCTGGTTTTGAGGAAAAGACTAAGCCTAACCATGTTTTCAAACTCAAAAAGGCTCTTTATGGTCTCAAACAAGCTCCTAGATCCTGGTATGAGAGACTTAGTACTTTTCTGCTTGAAAAAGGATTTTCTAGAGGAAAATCAGATACTACATTGTTCATTATGCACAAAAATAATCATATGCTTATAGTTCAAATTTATGTTGATGACATTATTTTTGGTGCAACTAATGAAACTCTATGTGAGGATTTTGCTAAGACAATGCAGGGAGAATTTGAAATGTCCATGATGGGAGAATTAACATTCTTCCTAGGTCTGCAGATAAAGCAAAAGAAGGATGGAATCTTTATATCCCAAACCAAATATTGTAAAGAAATTCTCAACAAATTTGGGATGGATCTATCCAGAGAAGGGGACACTCCCATGAGTACCTCTGCCAAATTAGATGCAGATGTTCCCGGCAAAGCAGTAGATCAATCACGTTATAGAGGAATCATTGGTTCTTTACTTTATTTAACTGCTAGTAGACCTGACATTCAATTTAGTGTAGGTGTATGTGCTAGATATCAGGCAAATCCCAAAGAATCTCATTTATCAAATGTTAAGAGGATTTTGCGTTATTTACAAGGGACTCAAGAGCTTGGGCTGTGGTATCCCAAGGGAACTCAAGAGTATCTTCTTCCCTATTCTGACTTTGACCATGCAGGCTATAAATCAGATAGAAAAAGCACAAGTGATCAATGCCAATTTCTCGGTAACTGTCTAATCACTTGGGCAAGCAAGAAGCAAACTTGCGTTTCTCTTTCATCCACAGAAGCAGAATACATTGCAGCAGGAAGTTGTTGTACTCAAGTCCTGTGGCTTAGGCAGCATCTAAGAGATCTGGGTTTGAACTTCTGAGAAGTACCTATTCTTTGTGACAACACCAGCACAATAAGCTTGGCTAAGAATCCTGTTCAACATTCCAGAACCAAGCATATTGATGTGAGACATCACTTCTTGAGAGATCATATTCAGAAGAAGGATGTCAAGATAGAATTTATATCAACTCATCTGCAACTTGCTGATATATTTACCAAGCCTCTTGAGACTGACCAATTTCTCTATATTAGAAGAGAGCTAGGAATGGTAAATCCAAATGAATTGTAGTTACCACTGTTCTCAATTTGTTTTGCAGGACTAACCAATCGATAGTGAGTTCCACTATCGCTACCATATGCAGAAACAAGCTAAATCGAGCTAAGATTGCCATCGCTAGCCTACCGAATTATCGATAGCAAAGACAGCTATCAATAGATAAACATTGGAAGGAGTGAGTGAAGCTCAAAAGTCACTTACTCATCGTGGGACCATGCCTGCTAGCGATAGCTGCTCATTCTAGCGATAGCAAATCATCAATGAGTCTCAGAATATGAAACGTCAGAGAATATTATATTATTTCTGGTAAATTCTGAACTCTATAAAAACAGGACATGTGTATTGCACATTCATTATTCAACAGAAGAGTCTCTTCATTTCCCTAAAATCTCTCTGAAATCTCGAGGCCTTCTTTCTCTCAAAACCCTAATCCCAGAAATGGGTAGCGTCTCGAATCTAGAAATAGATGATTCTGATGAAACCTCTAGCGATAAACCCTCTTCTCAATCCGCTAGTAAGTGTCTCAAAGCCCAGAAAGCCGTGTCATTCTCCAAAGAAATCATTAAACCCGGTATCCTGTGTCAAAATCGTATCTCTTTTGAGATAATATTTTCAGAAAAATCCTTCAAAATACAAATTGCCCTCCTTGCTCATAGAAAAACTCTAGCCAGGGCAAAAGTTTTGCTGGATTTGTTATTCTACAGAAAACCTGAGGCTACGGCAGACGTGGCGACCCCTGTCCAAGATTATACTGCTGATCCTAATATCGGTGCAGGGATACCATTCGTCCAGGGCGTAGTATTTTAAGACATTTCTCTCCAACAGATGATGACAAAAAGGGGGAGAAATGGTTCAAGCCGAATTCCTGAAGCCTCAGTTGTTTAAGCAAAATTTCTTGTCCACCAATGCTCCTTTTAATGTTTCTCATTGACCTCAGTTGCTTAAGCAAAAGGAGATTAGGAAGATCGAGTATCGAGTCAAAAGCCAAATTTCTGAAACCTCAGTCTCAGTTGCATTCTGCATTCATAGATAGTTTATGCTTTTAGAGTTTCGTTCTGCAAAATTGTACTATGATCTGATGTGTTATGAATATAACTAATCTGTACAAGCTTTATTGTTATCCAAGTTCTGATATATGCTTATGAATGGTTATGATCTGAACTTGCTTTTGTATTTTTACTTATGTTTTGTCATCATCAAAAAGGGGGAGAATGTTAGAATCTTAAGTTTTGATGAAGACTGACCCTAAGAAAACATAAGTAAAAGTTACCTCCGAATTAATCTTATAAAATCTGTCAGGTAACAAATCACCATTACGATATCTTAGCAGTCCAAATAATGAATGAGTATCCCTATCGCTAAGTGTATCTGTATAGCTATCTAACAGAAAGAAATAGCGAGTGAAGACTTAGAAAAATCAAGGTTAATATCTATCGCTAAGTCATCCTCTATCGCTAAAGAAAGAATCCATCGCTAGAAGTTCATTGAGCTTATGAGTAAATGAGACCAAAAAATAAATGAACTAAGTCCTTAAATCAGCTAGCGATAACAGGTTAAACTATCGATAACCAGAAGCGCTTCAGATAATGATCCTTCAGATAGCTAGTGCCTGAGAGCTAATAAGTCAAGAGCTGATATGATTGCTTGCACTAAAATGTCTATCTATCGATAATGGGGTACCCTGAAATTCTGAATCCTTTTGACAATTGTATCCTTAAAGCTAATAAGTATCTAGCAAAATAGATTAAGCAATCAATAGAAAAATATATGCTGATATGATGCTTTCTGATCTAAAAAAAAAATATGCTATCGATAGTTCACATTCCTATCTATATAAAACTGCTCTGTGAAATGCCTTATATTGAGCTAATAGATTAAGCTTGTGATAGCAACCTCTGTGTAATACATGATTATTTGGTTAGCTAACAGTTTAAGTGCAGAGCTCACTCTATAAGGTTAGCGATAACTTATCAACTAGCGCTAAAAAAAGCTGTCAGAAAGTACTAGTTGTACGGATGATCAGAACGCTGAGTCAATCTCTCTCTTAGCTCATCCTATGCTAGAAGTAGTTGAAGCTGAAGCAGAGAGTTAAGCCCGAAGAAGAAGCTGCATTAAATGCCAACGGCTAAGAGCTCCCAACGACTAAATTCAAACGGCTTCTTGAAATATCGAACGTTAGGGCAAAATCTGAGAAGAAGATATAAATACAGAACTCAAGCATTTATTGAGTGAGAGACGAAAAACTGAGAATATTCACAAGCTCATTCATTACTCTGTATTTATTGTCTTAAAGATTGTATTTGTACTTAAGTGTTTATCAAAATCAGTTCATTTAAGTGAACACATTTATTAAAATCCTCTATTGTTCACAAAAGGCTAAGATATATGGCTTAGTGAACACATTCTTCCTTATTATAATGTATTAATTTGTTTTAAAATAGCAATTATCAAATATGGGTAAAGGCTCAAAGTTCAGATCAATCATAAGCAATGCACTCATTTCAATTTTTAACAAGTTTATTTCCAATTGCATAAAAGAACAAGCAGTGCAAGTATGAGTTACTACCCCTCCCCCACACTTAAATTTCACATTGTCCCTAATGTGAGTAAAACAACAAGCATATGAGAGAGGAGAGACAGTAAGGAAAAGTAAAATGAATACTCCCCTTGACATATCTGGAAGGAGATAAGATGTGCTCCTAAGCTGAAGGAGGTGGCGGTTGCTGCCAAAAGAGCTTGAACCAGCTCCTTTAATTCGGCAGCTCACCAAGAGTATGTGCTTGAAACTTTGCTTGCAACTCCGCGCAAGTGACTTCTCAAAACAGTGACAACAATATTCCCATATTCCCACTTATTCAAGAAGCGAAAATTGAACGATGAATGGAGGGTTCCAGGTGCAGATCGATGGAGTATAAGGAAGGGTGTTTGGGTACAGAACTATGGTGAAAGGAGGGTAAGGCTTGGTGAGATGTCGACGGTGGCATTAGGTGGAGAAGAAGGCAGCGATGGTGGCGGTGTTGGTGGAAGGAGGTTTCAGGCCGAGGGGGTAACCAGGATGAGAAGAAAAGAGTTTGAAGGGGAAAAGAGAGGGTGGTGCCGGTGCTGGTTAGGCGGAGAAGAGCGGCGGCGTTGCTGACTCCAGCGACTGGAGGATGAAGACGATGGTCAAGATGGAGGTACAAGTGAGAAGGGGCGGCGATGTGGTGGAGGTGGCAGTGGCGGCGCTGTCTGGGCGTGTGAGATTATAGTGATGGTGCTAGCTTGGTTTGGCGGAGAGGGCAACATTGGTGATGGAATGGGAGAGATTCACGGCGCAGATGGCAAGAACAAGAACAAGAAGAGGGCGGCGGTCTGGGGACAGATGAAGAACAAGAACAAGATCAAACAAGAACAAGAGGGAGAAGGGGGTTTAGGGTTCAATAGGAAGAGAGGGGTTCAAAATATTTTTTTAATAAAATAAAAAAAACAACAAATTAATATAAACAAAAAATAAATTTGAAAGTGGATTTTTTTTAAGATTTTTTTTCGAAATTTTTTTAAAGAAAGTAATTAAAGTAATCTAAAAATTTGAAATTTGATTTTGAAATTTTTTTTATTATTTATAATTTTTTTTGAAGAAAAAGTAATTAAACTAATGAATTTAAAATTTGAAATTTTTTTTTGAATTTTTTTTAAATAATAATAAAAATAAAAATAATTGATGTCATGACATTTTTGGGAAATGTCGTGGTTCCAGAGAAGACAACTTAGAAACCCTTTTATGTATCTTTACTGGTGTTGTGACATTTTGGAGAAATGTCGTGGCACTAGAAAGCATGTCTTAGTTCCTGATAAAAATGTCACGACAATTTGACGGAATGTCGCGGCACCAGAGAGCAAGCTTTTCTTTTCTAGTGAAAATGTCACGACAATTTGGCAAAATGTCGCGGCATCAGAAAGCCTGTTCTCTTGAAAAATTTTTGGGTTCTAATTTTGGAAAAATTTTGTCACGACATTATCCTAAAATGCCTTGGCACCATAGAACAAAATACTAGCTAAAAATATAAATGCAAAACAACCCCAATTTCCAATTTACCCCACTAAAAACTTGAATTTATCTCCAAGTGTCACCTAGATAAAGCATTCAATCTCTCAAATCTTCAATCACCCTGAACTAACACTTACATCACGCAAGATCACACTAGCAAATGCAAATCACACACCAAGTAAGCATTCATTTTTTTAACTCAAAACATCCAAATAATATCACATGCATGAAAAGCAATAAAACTCATGATAACTTGCATAATATAAGGGTAACGGTACTTCCCTGAAACTACAAGTTGCCTCAATCTTTAGCAATTGCTCTTGCTTTCCTCAAATTGATTCCGCAACATTCGATTTCTTCCTACAAAATAGAAAAAGACCAAACATAAACCTACCTACAAAAAGAAAAAAAAATTGCAAATGAAAATGACAAGAAAAGTTCAGAACTTGGGTTGCCTCCCAAGAAGCGCTTAGTTTATAGTCCTCCAGCCTGACTCTTCACCCTTCAAGTGGCATCGCTCAAGGGCAAGGTGGCAATATAACAATCCACCTGGCCACCCCAGTAGTGCTTCAACCTCTGGCCATTGGCTTTGAATCTTTGTCCATCATCACATTCAAGCTCCACAACGCCACGATCAAATACCTCTGCAACTTTGAAAGGTCCTGACCACCTAGATTTGAGCTTCCCAGGAAAAAGCTTCAGTTTAGAATTATACAATATAACTTGCTGCCCTGGCTCAAAAGTCTTCACAAGGATGTTCTTGTCATGAAGTCTTTTTGTCTTTTCCTTGTAGAGTTCAGAGCTCTTATAAGCATTATGACGAAACTCTTCCAATTCATTGAGTTAAAGAAGTCTCATTTCACTAGCTGCTTGAGGATCAAAATTGAGCTTTTTGATAGCCCAATAAGCTCCATGTTCGAGTTCGACCGGTAGATGACAAGCTTTCCCAAAAACAAGACGGTAAGGAGATGTACCAATAGGGGTCTTGTAGGCGGTTCTGTAGGCCCATAAAGCGTCATATAGCTTAGTGGACCAATATTTCCTTGTAGTTCCCACCACCTTTTCAAGGATGCTTTTGATCTCTCTATTTGAAATCTCGGCTTGGCCGTTGGATTGTGGGTGGTAAGGCAAAGCCACCTTGTGCTTCACACCATACTTCTTAAGTAAGGCTTCAAATTGATGATTGCAAAAGTGAGTTCCACCATCGCTTATGATAGCTCTTGGTGTTCCAAATCGAGTGAAAATGTTCTTCTTAAGAAACTTAAGAACTGTTTTGGCATCATTGGACACACAAGCTACTGCTTCTACCCATTTTGAGACATAGTCAACACCAACAAGAATATACTCATTGTTGAAAGACTTTGGGAAAGGCCCCATAAAGTCTATACCCCAAACATCAAAGAGTTCTACTTCCAACATGTTGGTCAAAGGCATTTCATTCCTTCTTGAGATGTTCCCAACTCTTTGGCACCTATCACATTGGAGAACGAAGGCATAGGCATCCTTAAACAAAAAGGGCCAATAAAACCCACTTTGGAGTACTTTAGCAGCAGTTTTCTCTCCTCCAAAGTGACCACCATATTCAGAGGAATGACAGCAATGTAGAATGCTATGTTGTTCATTCTCTGGAACACATCTTCTAATGAGTTGATCAGCACACCTCTTAAACAAATAAGGCTCATCCCAAAAGTACTGCTTGGTATCATGAAGAAACTTGCGCCTTTGATGGAAATTAAATTCAGGTGGTAGAATGCCACACACAAGATAGTTCACAAAGTCTGCATACCAAGGTACTAATGAGTGGTTGATAGCAAACAACTTCTCATCAGGAAAAGGTGCATCGATTGCCTTTAAGGAATTCGGTGGAGCTGCAATACTTAATCTTGAAAGATGGTCAGCCACTTGATTCTTAGTCCCCTTACGGTCTATGATATTCAAATTGAATTCTTGCAGTAGCAACACCCATCGAATTAATCTTGCCTTGGAATCCCTTTTCATAAGTAGATATTTGAGAGCAGAGTGATCAGAGTATACAATTACCTCAGTACCAACAATATATTGGCGAAACTTCTCACATGCAAAAACAATAGCCAGCATCTCTTTCTTGGTAGTTGTATAGTTAAGTTGAGCACCATCTAATGTCTTGCTCGCATAATAAATAGGGTGAAACACTTTATTAGTCTTTTGCCCAAGCGCAGCACCAACAGCAAAGTCACTAGCATCCGCCATGATGATGAAAGGTAAGCTCCAATAAGGTGCTACTAATATAGGTGCAGAGATGAGTCTCTTTTTTAATTCTTCAAATGCCTTCAAGCAATCTTTATCAAACTTGAACTCCACATCCTTCTCCAACAAATTGCACAATGGCTTAGCAATTTTGGAAAAATCCTTTATGAATCTTCTATAGAATCCAGCATGCCCAAGGAAACTTCTCACACCTTTCACTAAAGTAGGTGGTGGTAATTGCTCAATGACAGCAATTTTGGCTTTATCCACCTCCAAACCACTCTTGGAGACCCGGTGACCAAGGATAATCCCCTCTTGTACCATGAAGTGACATTTTTCCCAATTGAGGATTAAATTGGTCTCCTCACACCTTTGTAGGACAGCTTCTAAGTTCTCCAAGCAAGAATCAAAGGTAAGACCAAAAACAGAAAAATCATCCATGAAAACTTCAATGGTTTTCTCAATCATATCAGCGAAAATAGACATCATACATCTCTGGAAAGTTGCAGGAGCATTACATAACCCAAATGGCATCCTTTTGAAAGCGAAGGTACCAGAGGGGCAAGTAAATGTTGTTTTCTCTTGATCCTCTGGAGCTATGGCAATCTGATTATAACCTGAATATCCATCCAGGAAGCAAAAGAATTCTTGTCCTGCCAACTTGTCTAACATTTGATCAATGAACGGCAATGGGAAGTGATCCTTGTGGCATTATTTAGCTTTCTATAGTCCATACAAACCCGCCAACCAGTCACTGTCCGAGTAGGAATGAGTTCATTTTGAGTGTTAGCCACTACAGTTATACCGCCCTTTTTGGGGACGCATTAAACTGGGCTCACCCATGAACTATCAGAGATGGGGTAAATGATACCCGCAAATAACCATTTGAGAATTTCCTTTTTGACTACTTCCTTCATCACTGGATTCAAACACCTTTGATGCTCAATGGAAGTTTTGTGATTATCCTCCATGAAAATTTTATGCATGCAAATAGAAGGGCTTATTCCCTTGATGTCAGCTATGGTCCAACCAATAGCACGCTTATGATGTCTTAAGACTCGTAATAGCTTTTCTTCTTGCAACTCAGATAAGATAGAAGAAATAATCACCGGTAGAGTGTTAGAATCCCCAAGGTAGGCATACTTGAGGTGTGAAGGCAGAGGCTTCATCTCAAGATTAGGCGGAACTTCAACTGAAGGTTTCAATGAGGTACTTAATGCATCAGATACATCAAGTGATTCAAAATGTCTTAACCTTGAAGAAGGAAAAGATTCCATGCGAAAGAGTTCTTCAACTTCTTCATCATCAAACTCTTCAATTCTCTTCTCACCAATCAAGAAAGCTTCTAATGGATCTTTCAACAGAGACACATAGCTTTCTTCATGAACCACTGAATCAAGAACGTCTACATAAGAGCAATGAGCATAATCATCTTGAAACTTAAGAGCCTTAGCCATGTTGAACACGACTTTCTCATCATTAACACGCAAAGTGATCTCTCCTTTTTCAACATCAATAAGAGTCCGTGATGTAGCTAAAAATGGACGACCCAAGATAATGGGGATATTCCAATCAACCTCACAATCTAGCACAATAAAATCAGCAGGAAAGATAAACTTATCTACTTTTACCAAAACATCCTCAATGATTCCTCTAGGTTGAGAAGTGCTTCGATCCGTAAAGAGTAAAGTCACTGTAGTTGGTCTTGGTTCTCCCAAGCCCAACTGATTGAAAACAGCAAGAGGCATCAAGTTAATACTTGCTCCCAAATCACAAAGAGCTCTCCCGTAAAAATTCTTCCCAATGTTACAAGGAATATAAAAGCTCCCAGGATCCTTGAGCTTTTGTGGTAGCTTTCTTTGAATGACAGCACTACATTCTTCAGTCAAAGCAACGGTCTCAAACTCATTGAATTTTCGTTTCTTGGACAAAACATCCTTTAGAAACTTAGCATATTTGGGCATAGACTCCAATGCTTCAGCAAAAGGGATGTTTATATGAAGTTGCTTGAACATATCAACGAACTTCTTGAATTGAACATCTTCCTCCTTTTTCTTGAATCGTTGAGGAAACGGAAGTGGAGGCACATAAGAAGTAAAAGATGGTGCCTTTTGTTTCTTGTTGTCTACTTTTTCTTGCTCCACATTTTCTCCCTTATCAACTTCTTCTTCAACAACATGCTCTTCTTCAACCACTTTATCACTATCCATCCCACTTATTCCATGAGCCTGCACGGGTTGGTGTGTGTTACCTGCAACTGGAATAACATTCAACTGCTTGCCACTTCTCAAATTGATAGCGTTGCATTCTTTGTTACCATCATTCCTGGGGTTTGGAATGGTATCACTAGGTAATCCTTGCCTTGGCCTAGCATTCAGTTGTGTAGCTATTTGACCCATTTGTACTTCAAGATTCTTTATAGCAATTTCATGTAAAGAAAGGGTGTTTTTAGTTTCAACCCTTGCAGCTTCCTGGTTAGCTAAAAGTTGAGCTAACATCTTTTCCATTCTAGACTCTCCTTCCTTAGCAGGAAATTGCTTAGATTGCACCTGAAAGGCTGGTGGTTGATTAGGCTTAACACCAGAAGATGAAGGTTGATTCACGGTTTGCCCATTACTCCATGAGAAATTAGGATGATTTCTCCATCCTGGATTATAAGTCTGAGAGTAAGGGTTATTCTGAGAGTTATGAAATTTACCCATATAGTTGACAGATTCTGAAGCCATGTAGAGAGGGCAATGATCGGCAGATGAACATCATTGCATTGATCACAAACAATAGGGGTAGCATAGATAGATTGCACACTTTGAGAGTTTCCCTGCTTCAATTGAGATTCCAAAGACTCAAACCGCTTATTTAACGAAGAGAGAATAGCGGTCATTTGAGATGAAGAGTCGTCTTTAATGGTGGAAACAGGTTGTGTAGTCCTCCTATCAGTGCCCTGAGTATTTTTTACAGATAGTTGATCCAAGAGTCTTATCACCTCATTAACAGGTACATTACGATATCCTTCATTAGTCATTGAATCAACCATCGCCTTAGATTGAGGATTAAGGCGATTACAAAATATCTGAACTACTACCCATTTGTCCACTCCATGATTAGGGCATCGCTTCATCAACATCTTATACCTTTCCCAAGCTGCATAAAGATGCTCATCCGGATGTTGTCTAAAACTCAAAAATTCATCTCGAGCTTCCACAGATTTATCATCAGAAAAGAAACGAGCTCTAAACTTGGTTTCAAGCTGATCCCAAGAATTAATGGATCTTTCTGGAAGATTGTTGAACCAATCTCTAGCTGTGCCTTAAAGATACAAAGGGAATAAACGAAGCCTTAGAACATCTTGAGGGACTCTGTTTTGCTTGAAAGAGTCACAGACTTCCAAGAAATACATAAGATGCTTGTTTACATCTTCATTGTAGAGCCCATGGAACATTCCGTGTAACTGCAGCATTGTGATAATAACAGGTTTGATCTCAAAAGAGTGTGCTCTCATCTCTGGCATCCAAATACAAGATTGCATGCCCCTCATATTACAACTGGCAAAGTCATTGACTGTAGCTCTATCATACTCATCGTCAGCCATGGTTTCAGCTTTAGATTCTGATTCAGATTCAGTCTCAGTTTCGGCTTGTGTGTTGTCAATGAATTCCACTCCTTCAAGTATCACTTCCAATCCGTCTGGAAATATACACTGCATATGCCGAAAGGGTACCTAAAAGAAGAAAACCAAAACGCGAGTATCAAACTAGAAAAAGAATAAAAACAAAACAAAAACAACTATGAATGAAAATTATAAACTAACCTAACAGTTCAATCAAAATTTACTAACACTAGCCTAGGGTTGACTAAGAGATTTTTACAAATCCCCGGCAACGGCGCCAAAAACTTGTCCGCCCGCAAGAGTACGGATCGTAACGTAGTAATAAATTATCGTCCCACAGAGATTTGTTTTAAAACCCCAATCAAACAATAGGCTAATGAACTCAATTAAGTTGAACAAATCAAATTCTTTTAGAAACTGGTTTAGAAAACTAATTTTAAAATAAAAATAAAGAAACAAACAAGAAAGATTTAATTTATCAAAGAACTAAGCCTAGGATTAATTCTCACCGTTGTATTTCATGAACCCTAATTAATTTCCCTTCCTTTAGTCTTTAAATGACAATTTATGTTTGCCTAAGATTCCAAAGTACTTGAAACGCTCTCTCGAGTCAAAGTCAATTCTATACTTGTCATCAACTTGCTCAATCTCTTGTTACAAATTAATAAAAGTATGCCTTAAGAGCCAACCTTAATATGACAAATCTAGGTCGATAGATATATCTCTATTCTACCCGACAAACCATCCGTTAGTTGATTTAAACTTCAAGTCTAGTTTGATTTACCTTAGATCTATATCTAAACTATCTCTCTCGAGTATAATTTAAATGAACAAATCACTCTAAAGGGTGATCAGTCAATTAGAGGCATTAAGAACAAGATAAATCAACATAAATAGTCATTAAATTCTAAAAGAAAAGGAAACAATTAGGTTTCAATCCATACAAGGTTTGAATCAATCCTAGAACAAAAGATTTAGCTACTCATGAATGAATTAAACTAGCAAATACAAAGAAATCCCATGTTTAATTCACACAAGTAACAAAGAATGCAAGAAAACAAGAAGAATCTATCACCTAGGGCAAGAAACTCCTCCAATTTCGCTTCTCAACCTCCAATTTTGCAAACCCTAGCTCCAGAGATGTGTGTATCAATGAGTATAATGGTTCCAAAGGTTCTAGGGTTCAAAGGGGGCTGGTTCTCCTCCAATTTTCGTGCCCTAGGTGATTTAAAAGGGTAAAAATCAAAGCTGTGCGTTTTGCAGATTTTTCAAGATTTTCGCGCCATGTCACGACATCCTGGTGCAATGTCACGACATCAGAACCAATTTTCAGCAATTTTCCTTAAATGACCTCCAGCTTTCTCCACGTTTCTCCTTTGATCTTTCTCTCCTTCCTTGCTTAGAATGTCCATATTTACCTATCCAAACATGCATAAATGTGAGGGAATCATGCTAATTAAATTTCCTAATAATTTATCATATTTTTCTTAAAATTAATCAAATTAAGTTCATATGACAGATTTACACAATTTTCTCTTAAAAACTCTTAAAATACCCTTAATTAGCAATGATGACTCCCCAAATAGATTCTAAATATGCCCTAAATTAATGGTAAATGGGGAGTCATCAACCGCGCTCTCAGCTTCTTCACCACCCAAAAATTTGAAACTCTTAGCTCACCCCTCAGCTCTCTCCCTCAGCTTCTCCATTGAAGTAGAAGCTCTCAGCTCTCTTCCTCAGCTTTGTCATTGAAGAAGAAGCTCTCAGCTGCATTCAGGTGCGAAATCTTATCCATTTTCATCCAAATCATGTCACCCCCTTGCATTTTCTTTTTCTGTGTTCTTGGTTTCTTTTCCCATGCATTTTTCGTTTTCTGGGTTTTGGTTTCTTTTCCCCTTGATTTTCATTTTCGTCCAAATCAGGTGGGTGTTGGTTTCCTTGCTTGTTGAAATTTCTGTGAACTCATTTTCCCCTGTATTTTCGTTTTGGTTTCTTTTCCCGTTGATTTTCATTTTCGTCCAAATCAGGTGGGTGTTGGTTTCCTTGCTTGTTGAAATTTCTGTGAACTCATTTTCCCATGTATTTTCGTTTTCATTTTGTTGGGTTTAGCTCTAGGTTTGATTGCTTTGTTTTGATTAATTTTTTTAGTTGATTGTTGTGTAGTTCCTCTGTGATTTCTTGTTGATTTTGGAATGTTGGCACCTCCTTGCTCCTTTTTTCCCATACAATTCTTAGAATTGGAAGTTGTGACTTTCTGAGTTTAAATCTAATAAGGGGGAAAACAAATAGTACATGTGTATAATGGTGGTTAGAAATGCTTTTTTATTAATTTGTTTCTGTATACACTATTTGAAGGAGAAAGAAAGCTAAGCATGGAATGTGTTCATAGTTGAGTAATATTGAACGGTTGGAAGTTGGTGCAAGTAAATTATTGTTCACTCTGTGAAATTTTCCTGCAATCTAGTGATTTGTTCATAGCTACATTATTGTCTGTATCATTTAGGTTATTCGTTAAATTTGCAATTATGAGTAGGGCCCAAAGGCCTTTCCTATTACTATTTACTATTATGATCCATTCTAGTGTATTTACCAAAGTCAGTGTAGATGTAAATTGATTCATGTATATGAATATTTCATATCTGGAGGGATGATTTTGAATAATAGTACAAGAAGTCAAGAACACTAGAAATAGAGAATTGCGTGTAAACTTTGATAGAACATTGAGAGTATATAGTTTTAGTTGTACTCTTTTCTCTTGGATTGAACTGTTGAGATGGGTAGAACAAACTAATTATGAAGGAACAAAAGAAAAAGAAAAAGAAAAATTGATGCATCAACATATTTTGCGATTGACTCATCAACCACATAATATGATTAAAAATTGTTTCTAATTATTTCACTCCTCATACACTATTTGTATGAGCTAAAAAGGGAATTAAAAGAATGGATAATTTGATTTTGTCTAGAACTTTAAGTGATCAAGGTTTTATTGAGTTAAAACAATTATGGAGATTAATGGCTAATAGCTTGGCTGATTGCTATCTGTTGTGTTGGCTGATTATATTGCTATCTGTTTTCTGAGACATCAAATAAGAAAAAGAAAATGGGACCAAATAAAAAAAGTAAAAAAATTTAAAATAAAAAACAATTCACGTCACATGCTTTATAAACATGTGACGTGAATTAACCTGGGAAGAAACCACATCACTTAAGTGACGTGGTTTGTGGAGAAACCACGTCACATGTTAGGGTGACATGTGACGTGGTTTAAGCAAAAAAAAAGTATTCAGTGACTTATCTATGTCTCTTGAAATCTGACTTTTCACGTCACATATTTTGTGTGGCATAAACTGTCCATTTTTTCTAAGTCACTACTTTTAAGGTCACATAAAAAATTGACATTAAAACCCCTAAATAATAGACTTTAAAACCCCCTTTTGTAGTAGTGGTTCTTTGTCTGTCATGATGTTTTGGAGGGAAAGACCGAAATTCTTCATCCTTTTTTAAACTGAATGTCGGGTATGTATGTGAAGTAAACAAGTCTGCATTCTTCTATTTTTCCTTTCCACCATTACATTATTTTATATGATCGATTTGGGTATTCTTTTCCCCTGTCAGACTTGCGGAAGAATTAGATGATGTTTGATACATGCTCCTTCATGATATATTAACATCTACACTTCTTGTTTCATGATTTGATGTCTGGATAGTGTTAAAATTTATGTTTTCTTCCTTTGTCCTAAAAGGCTTAATAGGTGGAAATTTTCAACCTTCTTCCCTCTCTGTTTTGTTTCCCAACATATGCCGAGAACTTCAACTTTTGGTGATTCATGAATAGAGCTTGATTGTTTGTACGGATGTTTATTGGTAGCAATTTATGGACTATAAAACTGATTTTAAGATTTATTGCACATGCATACTAGGTGTTTTTTAAAATGGTTGAAAGAGGAATTTAAACTAAAATGGACAGCTATAAATGATTATTGTACATAAGTCGAATTTTAGGAATTCAAGAAAACTTGATACATCATTTTATTTGTTAAAGGCATAGATTTGGTAATTCATAAGTTTGGTGTTCGTTAGTACTTAAATTTTGATTGCTACCCGGCTCTTGATGAAATGATTGCTAGATGAGTCCGAAATTATTGTAACAAGTAAGTACGCTGAAGGTGTTTCTTCATGACTTAATATGGGATGCCTACAAAGTGTTTAATAAAATGCTTAAATGAAAAAAGAGTTAAATGCCTGTTGTGAGATAGTTATGATGTCTAGGTATTTGTTTAACTATAAAACTCGGAAGCATGTATAGATAGGAGGAATAAGAGATTTTATTTTATAATCAGTTGGGCCATCTTTGGAATGGGTGTATCATTGAAAATTGATTTATTGTGGTTTTATGAAACTTATTAAAGGAATAACAACAATGTTGTTTTGGACATTAGGTAATTGAATGGTGGACATAATTCAGAGTTGAATTGAATTAAGCTCAATAAGTTAAATGTTTGAGAGCGCAACAGGTGAGTGGATAACGTCCCATATAATTTTTATAAGTGATATCTTATTACTTGTTATATTTTTATTATAATTTTACTATCGCATTTCTTGATCACGATTCAACTCCGCCTATGCTTATAGCCGATCCCAAGCCCGGGTAAAGGAGGAGGGTTGTGTTAGACCCCGACAGCCAGCGTAAAAACCCCGTCGAATCTCATGAACATGGATCAACGAAGAAATTGTGTAAATGTTAGGTCGTTGCCCGTAAGCAACGCGTTGTATGGCTCGAGTACAGTGAGAAGAGAGTGAGAGCCGCTGCATCCTAGCCTGAATGCATTGTTAAGAGAGCAAGGGCTAAAGGATAGGTCGTTGCCTGGTTGTAACGCGCTGTATGGCTCGAGTACAGTGATAAGAGAGCAAGAGCCGCTGCATCCTCGCCCGAATGCAGTGTTAAATGAGCAAGGGCTACCGCACTCTAATGGACGGAGGCGGCTAAAGAAGCTAGTTCATGAGAGTAAGATCAGATTTGGTTCTTGGAATATTGGGACGCTGAATGGGAAGCTTTTTGAGGTTGCACAAGTTATGAAGGATCGTAAGATTAATATATTATGCTTACAAGAAACCAGATGGGCTGGAGAGAGATCTAAAGAAATTGGAGTTAATGACTCTAAACTCTGGTACACAGGAAAGGTAAATGGGAGGAATGGTGTTGGTATTATTGCAGATAAAGAGTGGCAGAAGAATGTAGTGGAAGTTAAGCGGATTGAGGACCGAATCATATCTGTGAGAGTAATTGTGGGAAATGATACAATAAATGTTATTAGTGTATAAGCACCCCAAGTAGGCGCAAAAGCACATCTTAAGGAGAAGTTTTGGGCAGATATTGAAGGGTTGATTCAAGGTATACCGGCAACCGAGAAAATTTTTATTGGAGGGGATCTTAATGGACATGGGGAGCTGAATAATGAAGGACAAACAATTATCGATTTTTCCTTAGCATATAATCTTAAGATTGTTAACACATGCTTTAAGAAGCTGGAAGAACATTTAATTACATATAAAAGTGGAACTCACAAGTCACAAATTGATTTCTTTTTGGTAAGAAGCCCTGATAGAAGGTTATGTACTAATTGCAAAGTGATTCTTGGGCATGGGAAGACCGCTCAACATAGACTTCTAGTTCTTGATGTGAGAATTAAATGTATAAAACAAAGGCGCCGGGCAGTTTTGAACCGAAAGATCAAGTGGTGGCAGTTAAAGGGGGAAAAGAGAGAGATTTTTAAGAGAAATCTATTGGATGAAGGGGTATGGGAGCCACAAGGAAATGCTAACAGCATGTGGAAGAATATGGCTACGAAGATTGAAATGGTTGCTAAAGCTACTTTAGGAGAATCAAAAGGTTTTGGACCACGAGATAAGGAGACTTGGTGGTGGGACAAGGATGTCCAAGAAAAGGTGAGGAATAAAAAGAATTGTTTTAAGGCTATACACTTGTGTAATAATACTGAAAATTGGGAAAAGTACCGCTTAGCTAAAAGGGAGACTAAGAAGGCAGTGAGTGAAGCTCGTGCTAAAGCATACGAGGGGTTTTATAAGGAGTTAGGGACAAAGGCTGGGGAACAAAAGATTTACAAGATCACAAAGAGTAGGGAGAGGAATTCAAGAGATTTGGATCAAGTAAGATGTCTAAAGGATGAAGAAGGTAAAGTTTTGATTACTGATGAAGATATTAAGAATAGATGGGAGGCTTATTTTTCTAAGTATTCAATGATGGAGGTGAAGGTCTATCTTGTGAGTTGGGGGATTTGACAATTAGTGAAGATGGACTTAATAGGTCCTTTTATCGTAGAATTAGAGTTTGGAAGGTTAGAGAAGCTCTTAAGAAAATGGAAAATGGTGAAGCAGTTGGACCTGATGGTATACCGATTGAAGTTTGGAAATGTTTAGGGGAAGAGGGTGTGTTATGGTTATCTGAATTGTTTAACGAGATTTTACGGTCTAAGAAGATGCCTGATGATTGGAAAAAAAGTACTTTAGTTCTGATTTATAAAAACAAAGGTGATATACAAAATTGTGCAAATTATAGGGGAATTAAACTTATGAGTCATACAATGAAACTATGGGAAAAGGTGATTGAGCATAGGTTAAGACTAGAAACTAGTATTTCTGAGAGACGGTTTGGGTTCATGCCAGGGGGATCCACAACGGAGGCGATATATCTATTAAGGGGGATAATGGAAAAGTATCGAAGTAGAAAAAGAGACTTACATATGGTTTTTATTGACTTAGAAAAGGCGTATGATCGCGTGCCGAGAGATTTACTTTGGAAAGTCTTGGAAAAGAAAGGAGTATGTGTTGCTTATATTAAAGTTAATCAGGATATGTATGATGGGGTGTTGACTAAGGTTAGAACGCCGGGAGGTGAGACGAAAGACTTCCCTATAAGAATTGGCCTACATCAGGGATCAGCTTTGAGCCCATATTTGTTTAACTTAGTAGTAGATGCTCTAACTGAGCCTGTAGAAGAAGAGGTCCCTAAGTGCATGCTTTTTGCTGATGATATAGTCCTTCTGGCCGAATCAAAAGAGGAGATTAATGATAAATTAGAAATATGGAGAAACACACTGGAGTCGAAGGGTTTCCGTTTAAGTAGGAGTAAGACAGAATATATGCATTGCAATTTTGTAAATAGACAACTTAGAGGTGATTTGGAGGTTAAACTGGGAGAGCAAACAATCCCTCAAGTAACAAAGTTTAGGTATTTGGGATCAATTATAAGACAAGATGGTGAGATTGATGACGATGTCAATCATAGAATTCAAGCTGGGTGGTGTAAATGGAGGAAAGCTACTGGAGTTCTCTGCGATAGAAAAGTACCCCATAAGGTAAAAGGGAAATTTTATCGCACTGCTATAAGACCAGCAGTATTATATGGTAGTGAATGCTGGGCTTTCAAGGGTCAACATGAACATAAGATGGGGGTAGCTGAAATGAGGATGTTGAGATGGATGTGTGGTCACACAAGAAAGGATAAGATTCAGAATGATCATATACGCGAACGAGTTGGAGTGGCACCTATCAGTGAAAAAATGGTAGAAAATCGTTTGAGGTGGTTTGGACATGTACAAAGGAGGCCATTAGATGCGCCAGTAAGGAGGGTAGAGCAAACAGTCTGGAGTCCGATTAAGAGAGGAAGAGGGAGACCGAGGCTTACACTCAATGAAGTTGTAAAGCGCGATCTTTTAATAAATAATATATCTAAAGATTTAGTTACCGATAGAGCACAATGGCGTCGTGAGATCCATGTAACCGACCCCACTTAGTGGGATAAGGCTTTGTTGTTGTTGTATTTCTTGATCACGATTCCTTCAAGGGAATTTTTTTAATATGATCTTAGTATATCATCGGGATTGAATAGAGTAGATAATAAAGATTTTTTCTAAACATATGTCAAGTATTGGTGTTAATATATGGACTATGTGCATGTTTGAAAGTACTTTCTGGAGTTATTATTTGTAGACCTTCATGCTAGGATCCTTGATTATGAACTGCTTTTAAGATCTCATTATCAGTAGACATTTCTGTTTATAAATAATAAACAGATCCTATGCATGCTTGAAATTGTTTTTAAAGGACTAAATACAAAACATTGGTTACTAACAACAGTACTGTTAGTCCTTGGTGCACCATGGTTAACCTCGAGCTCGCTTGACATTTATGGGCACATACTCATGCTTGATAATCGTGGGATTCATCCTCATGCTTGTTATTCGTGGGTTCTATACCTGAGCTTGTTTCGTGGCGTCGTGCCACGCTTGTCTTTGTGGCCTTGAGCTGCGGTTGGTTAGTTACCCTTGTGGACCTTGTGTCCACGTTTGTTTGTCATTCTATTGAAGACCTACAAGATTTGATATTTGATGTTTTAAAATGTTTGTAAAATAAACTGTTATAGCATCATTTAGTTTTATTTGATTTGATGATCTCCTAGATAAATTCATTTATATGTATAAATGTATGATTTAGAAGCTAATTTTGTATAATGTTTTGTTATTATTCAAGTTAATCATATTTAATTGTATTAGTGGGACGTTATTCACAGGTAAATTATTTTGGCCTTAGATAGCACTACTGACACTACATCTTCAGTTGGACGGAGAAGACTCTCATTGATGAGCAAATTTTGTAGATATATTTTGGAACAACTACTAGTTGATGTAAAGTTAAGCTTACAATTATATGCATTTACTGTTATCGTTTAGAAGCTCCACGTTGTCTATAGGCAGGATCCCCACTTCTTTTTGTTGGTTTAAGTTATATGTACATGTATATACTATTACGGAGCAGAGCTTCGTATATAATACGGACTTCGTGGGTTATGGTAGAGATCTTGGGGAGTCCAACTTGTAGAAAAGTATCCATCAAAATCTCTACAGATTATTAATATTGATTTGATTACAAGAAATGTGTTGTATATATGATTTAAAAATAATGTATTCAAATTGTATATTATTGTAATTATTAAGTGAGGAAATTTTGTTTGTGGCTTTAGGACTATGAGTCTTATCACATTTTGTGTTAGTCACCCGTAAAATTTTTAGGGCGTGACATAAATTATCATTCCCTAAAATTCTACTTCATAGGAACCACCATCACTTCATAAAGCATTGGAACCTAAACTTGATCTCCATAATTTATTCCGGATATAGTTCATGGACTCAGTGAATGTTATCTACATTTTAAATATATCACAATAAAGAAAAAAATTTTGTTTCAACCTTCTACACATAGAAGGCGACCAAGGGCCAATCATAGCATCATCATACTATACACAAAAAATGAAAACAATATTCACAACTGCTTAGCCTCATCATTAAGATTAATTACATCCTGCACTATAATTGATTGATGTTACCATCGACCTTATCTATTCCTTCATTACCTTACATAAACACCTTATTATGTATCAAACTTATCAAACTTCAATCCATCTTAGCATCTCTATTCCATAGTATGCAATTAAACCCCATTTTTAACTCTTAACCCTTAACTCCTTTAACATGTATAAATAAACAACTTCACTTCTCATCAATCAAATAACTCTATGCACCATAACTAGTCCCATATTAATTTACCCACCAATAACTACACATTTGAGCTATAATTTCCTCTCAAACCTTTCAAAAAACACCTAGTGTGCATTAATATTCAAATAAGTGCAACAGACTTCTTAGTTTTCAATCACTAGCCCGTTCATTTCCAAACATCAATTCAGATTTATAAAGCTTCACAAACACAATTATTTACCCAGAACGGTAATTAATCATCTTCCAATCACTACAATTAAAACAATTTAAGTAAAATTACCTATCCAAACTTACTTCTTATGCTCCAATTCCAACTTGCTTTGAACTCCACTTCGTTTCCTATTCTCACACATAGTGGACATTGCCAACATATGGAAAAAGTAGCACCGTAGATCAAATAGAGATCACCAAGAGCTTCCAAAACTCCTTATTTTTGATGTCGAAAGTGTCAGCCAATCAGAGGGTTAAGATAGCAACTTTCAGTAGAGGATAAAATTGAATGGAGGTTCAGAAATCCCTTCCTCTTTATGTACCATCATTTCTAAAGAAAGGAAGGGAATGATGGAAAATGGTGGTGGGGCTCCAAGCTTCCGAAATTCTTGAAGCTTCTCTGCATTTTTGTACTAACTCAATGAGACCAATGAGGAAAAATATCTGCTTTTTTTTTATAAAGAACATTTTAGGAAAGACGTCGGGTTCACCCATGATCCAAGCAAGGGCAGGGTAAATTTTTAGAGGCCTGTCCCTATGAGCTCTGGAGCATGACAGGTGTAACACCTAAAATTTTCTACTATATTATAGCAATTTTAATTGAATTATAACCACTTTTCAGTGTCAGAAGCCCAAAAATACAAAAAATTTAAAACCTTTTCTTTTAAAACATTAAACCAACCTTCTGTTAATTGGAATAGGCTTTTTCAGACAAATTGGAATAATTTTAAATTCTTTATAAAATAAACCGGTTAATAAAACAATTAAAAGTACATTAACCCTCTTAGGATATCTATTTTTAATTCAAAGTACTTAGGAAATTTAAATCCCTTCTATGAATTTATAGAATTCTATTTTATATGCTTTCTACTATTAATTTAATAATTTAAATTTACATTATAAACAGATAACCTTACTTTTTCAAAACATAAACTTAATTTCTTCATCTAATCATCTTTTAGCACCCCTGCCTTATCTCCACCATCTCACTATACTCCAGCTTCTCTGAAAAACAGCAGTTCAACGCAGCTTATGTCATTAACTATAAATTTCATGCTTGCATTGTCATGTATACATTTTATAAACCTTCACAAATAAAGATAGCATTTATCCTATTACTCTGGGTGACATAAGCACCCACCAACCAGTGATAACGATATCTTTATTAACTAGTGGAGGTTCTACCTGCAGGACTTCTTGTTATAACATTTAAAGATATAACTAACTAGTTTGGCAAAGGGGTAGCAAACCACATAAGCCTAGAATACTCGAACATGAGGAATAAAAGACATAACACGATATGCAACAGGTATTACAAAATTATACATATAATTTAGTGTAATCATATAAATTGCTACCTGATTTCTTTAGACCTTACTCCTGTACCAGCTCCTTTCCTTTCTATCGTCTTGAGGAATGAAATCACAAGTCAAAGCCTATATATAAATATTGGTTTGAGTTAGAGTCTGAATTATAATTAATCGATGCGTCTCTCGAATCCTAATTTAATTAATACTACCCAAGTCTTTTTGTTAAGCGAATTATAATTTATCCATACTTATTTAGGATCTTAAACATCCAAGATCATGTTAATAATTTATTTACGTTAAATTTCCTTATTCTCAATGTTTGACCAATAGTTTCTATTAAAAGTATTAAAGACCTTAGTTATTCATACACACAAACACACACCTATAAATATATATACTTACTTTCTATTTCTTACAAAATCTCAAGAATCAATCAGTCAACAATGTAAATCAAGCCCAATCAATTCAATTCATTAAAGAACATTACAAATAATCAATCACAATACAAATCAATAACTATTTACTATATTTTCTAATAATTGCTTTACATTTCTTGATTTGATTTCTATAAAGAATCACACATAACTATTAATAGCACCAAAAGTACTTAAAGCAGCCACCATAAATTTAATATTCAATTCCTAACTAATAGTACAACTTCTGATTTAACCTTGTCCTTGCGCCTCGGGGTTAAAATCACAATAATTACCAAGGATTGCGTAAAGTGGCACAATCCCAGATCGTTTCACTTGAGGAGTCCTTCTAAACTACCTAAGCTAACTAAATGCAATTAAAACAACAAAAAGGTATGGGGGTTTGGTTTGAAGATTCATTTACTAAAGCTATTAACAAAAGCAGTTACTTGTTTTTGGTGTTTTAGATTAATAAGTGAAAAGTGAAAAGAGTTTGGATTATGGGTGATTTTATAAAATGGGCTTTGGTAGTGCTTCGGTGACTCAAACGCTTCTTTCAAAATGATAAGTGGGAGTTTAATTTACCAAGTCTAATTGAAAAATCCCCAAGCAACCACTAGGGGTCCACCAGCCCTAATTAATGACTAATCTAGCAATCACTCTCATAGCCATCACTTAGGGTTAGTGTGAAGATCCACTTGGTTTGTGAAATGCCTTGAAACAAATGCAATTTATCTCTCATGAAGTGCAACCACAACATCCATGCATGGAAGAAATTGACTATAACCACTAGCAACCACTAAAATGGCTACAACCAAGAATACAACCACAAGTAGATAGGAAATTGTATCTCAATCACATTCAATTCAAAACATACACAATATAGTTCACAAACATAGATAGCAACCACATATTCCAAGTCTTAAATCCAAATACAAGACCAATACAAAAGAGTAGAAGCCAAATACAAAGGAAATAAGAAATTGTAAACTAGAAACTCCCCTATGTTGGTCCATGAAGCTAGAGCCACCTTCACACCACCAAAGCACCAAGAACTTAGCCTCTCATGTCTTCAAACTCGTGCCCAAGAGGACCCATGATGATAGCTTCCATGAATGAAGAAGATAGAAGGAAATGGAAGGTGGAAGGAGAAAGAACAAGAAAATCAGCAACAATGGAGGTGGAAATGAGTGGGGATGAGAGGATTTGAGTGAGGAATGAAGAAGAACAAGAGGAACCCTAGGAGAGGGCTGGTTTTCGGATAGAGAGGGCTTGAAGAACAGATTTTCGGGTGTTAGAAACTATTTATATCCCTCTAGGAACCCTAGAATTCGCGTCAGATTCTGCAGATTTTGGGGACTTCGCCGTCAGCTCGCCGCGGCGAGAGCCACGGCGAGCTCATGTTGGCTCTGGACTTTTGCTAGGAGTTCACCGTGAGTTCACCGCGACGAAGCCCACGGCGAACTCACACTGGTTCTGCCTTTTCTTGTATTTCTCGCCGTCAGTTCGCCGCGACATTGATTCTGTTTCTCTCTTCGCTTCCTTCTTCTGCTCCGTCCCGAATTCTTCGCTGCAACTTGGCTCCTAAATTTGGGCATGCTTCTTCTATGATCTACAAGTAAAATCAAGCCAGAGGTAGCATCAAATGTTCTTGAAAATAGGTCAACAATAATTTATGCTAATTATGCCCAAATTTCCCTTGACTAGAATAAATTCCAACAAAGTGTGCAAAAGTCAGAAATTACCCTTATTAGGTGCAATTACCCCCAAGAACATGCAATAATCTACTGATTTTATTAATGAAAAGTTTATAAAAATATGGTGCAATCAACTTCCAAAGCACTTTTACCTCTGCACTAATTTGCATTTACCACTTCTAATCCTCACCACTCCAAAATTTCCACTTCACTTCCTTGTATTCTATCAATCACAACCATTCTAGATTTTATAATCCCTTACCAAGTAGAAACCCCATCAATTTCAACTTCAATATACAACTCAATAACCTCTTTCCAGCTTCACCGGCACCCATTGTTTTACTTGAAATTTCATATCTTAAACAACCTTTAATCATCCCAACTTACCATTTAACAATCCTTAACAATAATCATAAGTCAAATCATACTTTATAAGTAAACTTTCTTTCCTTGTTTCTAAAATCACGATCCTCAAGTAAATCCAAGAACTCAATTAAGTGACCAAGCAAGCACAATTGGATAACCGAATAACATAAATATGATCAAAACTTTTTAAAACAAAATTCTAAATTCTACAACTCCTTAAGTTCTTATACCATCATCAATCTAATCCTTTTAACCACACTACTAAATACTAACCCACATGAACCATCATTCTAACTTCTTCAATCATCATTGAATTATTTAACAATCTTTAGACACAATAGAATACAAACTAAACCTTAAACTCCAAACTCAACATTGCCATATTACAAAATTTGATCTCTCCTAATCGTTACCAAGTCTTGTGCGTGGCTTTGGCATCATGAATAGCAAATTTCCCCATAATGTCTCCCCAACTTCAAGTACTAGTAAAGATTCAATAGGAACTATTCTTTCAAACTTGAATTAACTCCTTAATATGTTGGAAACACCAAAACAATGAACTATCTCATCCATTACATCAACAAGCATTCAAAGCATCAAACTAAATAAATTCCTAAATCTTACTCATGTATAACCATATTTCAATATATAGCCTGATCATTCCTTGAGCTTCTATTTCTTAAAATTTCATTACAATCAAACTATATCCCATAACAATGAACAACCCTTGTCCTTTGTAATTAGGAAGATTATGGTCTACCATTTCTACCTCAAACCTTAATGATCTTAGAGTCACCTTTAATCAATCCTCAACTTCTCTAATCCCATCAAACTAACCAACAACTCTTTTAAGAAATAGATTTATTTCCAACTTCAATATCCTTGAAGCACTAACCATTCCAAAACCCTTTTATTCATGTAAATGCTTAGGACACAGTAAAATTCATAATATAAAGTCTCAACCATTCAATTCATTAATCATAAATCCTATCATTTCAAAACAGTGGGGTTTCTTTCATTTGTTTAATCATTAAAAGGCATTATTCAACTATTAGAAACATCAAATCAGTTGGTTATGTTCAACTTTACCCCCCCCCCCAAATAAAAGTTTCACGACTTCCAAACTTCACATGAGCATTCAATTCCTTTATACCACAATAGAACTTAATTCCAGCAACCCCAAAATTGAAAGAGCATACTCAATCCTCCTTATTTGTTCCTAAATTCCATATTCTTCCTCTAACAACTTTTCACTAATTGTTTCCATATTATCCATTCCTTCATAGAAAATTCCTATTACCTAATTACAGCTTAACATAATTAATCTCCCTTCCCACTGAAGCTCCCGGCTAGCACCAATGAAATAGAAAGATCAATTAGAATCAGACCACACAAAATGCAACATACCCAATCACATGCTAATTTCATAAGAAACAAGGAAATCATAGAAACAAGAGCAAGAATTCAGCTAGCCAAGCAAAGTACATAATCAAACCAAACAAGCAGAATTGGTCCCCCTCCTCCACTAACCATACTCAACATTATTACATCATCCAGAAGCACCCAAGTCAAAAAATCCAATGGAACAGAGGCAAGCACAAAACTACAGAGAACCCGCAGAACAAGAACAAGAAAATCGAACAGGAACAAAGGAAGCAGATAAGGACAAGAATTTCTAACACATGAACCCCCCCAATTTACCTATCCTAACCCAATTTCATTATCGTTAAATCATCCTCAAAGTCCCTTTAAATTCCCCAGAATTTGAACCAAATAAAACAAGAAACGGAATCAAACAGAGAGGAAAAAGGGAAGCAGAAATTTCACAATCAATCAAAAATAAACCATACAACATCAAACATAAATTCCATCCTCCCTTCATCATACTCAGAATTCACATTAATATAGAGAGAAGCAGAACTTTGAATCACAGGGGAATCGCACGGATCAGAGGGAATAATCAGAAATTTGTAAAAATTCCAAAACCCCATAAAATTCAACATACCATCCAATCTTACTTCTAATTGTGTTTAATTAAAGTTCAATTGATTCTTGCCTAGAAATCACCATGAACAGAGTTGGAGGAACAATGAAAGAGAAGAAGAAATTTGGGCAAAACTTATAAATACCACTAAATCATTCAAGTTCTTTCACAAATCTTCTTAATCGAAGCCTAAGCTTGCTTTTGACTGGTTTAGAAGCATTAAAATCCCTAGAACCCCAAATCGGATTTCACTCCAAATCGCTGAACTTGGTAGGAAAAGGAAGAAAATGAGGAAGAAGGAGCTCACCTAAGATTAATCCGAGCTTCCTAAGCGTTTTCCCCTGCTTCTTGCCACCAGTTGCCGTCGATTGTGGCCGAAATCGCTGCTACCATCGTCGAAGGAACAGAGGACGATGCGAGAGAGAGAACAAAGAAAGCGAGGAAGAGAGGGAGAAGACAGAATGAAAGGGAACACATGGGAGTATATAAATTGAAGGGGAAAGATTGATATTTTTAATGAGTATTTTACAATCTTACCCTTCCTTTTATAACTGGAGATATTTTCAACTAGGGGCAGATATTGTCTTTTTCCTTTTCTTTTATTTTTCCTCTTTCCCATTATGCCCTTCTTTAAAAATTTTAACTACCATTTCCTTTACAAATTAATCTGAATCTATTCTAAAAATAATTTTCTAGATATACTTTAATTTCTAAATTTATTTATAAGACTTTTTAAATACTAAACAATACCCCAAGGTTCTAAATGTTCCCTTATTTAAATTCATCTTCTAACTATCTTTCCTCAATTAATAAAGAAAATAAACCTTAAAAATTATTAAAAATAAATCTGACCTCCGAAATTTATTTATAAGGCTTTTTAATTTCTAAATGACACATCAAGATCTTAAATAAATCCTTTTTTTTTATTTCTTTTTGAAAATTTGGGATGTTACAACAGGCAAGCCATTTTTTCTGTTCACACAGGTAGGTTTCACTCAGCTTCACTTAGTTGTGGAGATGTATCCCGAAGCACTGCAAAAAATATCTGCTTTGGTTTTTGTTCTTTCTTTAGGGCAATTTAGTAATTTCAATATGCCAATAAAATAAAATTCAACCATTTACCATGTAGGGATTTGAACTCAATACTATAAATATCAATATTGAAAGCCATCTCTAGTGCCACCAAGTTATTACTAACATTTCTTTGTTACCTACCTACCTACAATAATTAATATGTATTTATTTTTGCCTATCTATATTCCTTATGACCAACTATATGACCAACCATCTCTCATATTTGTAGATATATATTATTAGAATTTTTTTGGTCACTACACTTGGTGCGTTCAAAGAAAGCTCTTCAACATCCCAAGTATTTGCGCATCATCCAACATCCGTCCTCTCATTCATCCATCTCTGTGTTCCAGGCGCGACTTTCTCGCTAAAAATCCGAGTTTTCTAATGATGTTGTAGTGAATTAGAGATTGGGAAAATATTTTTTATAACACCAATGGATCAAAGTAAACAGTATTAAATAGATACCATTAGATTTAAACGGAGGCACTACTACAGAAATACCCGGTGCTTACAGTTTCAAACGCGGCAGTTGATGAATGTTCGCCGGGATTTCATTCCCAATTTTTTTTGGATATGTCAAACCTATCCCGCCATGATTGGGGAGCTATCATCGGTTGGTATCTCGTCCTGAGAGAGTCAAAGCCTATGTCTGCCTCAGCGTCCCCAATTTTCCTAGAAACCCTAAAGTTAGAACCCTCGATAGCTTGCGTGTCTTGTATAACGATGATTCCTGCATCTGCCATTTCCAGGTTCCTCCTTTCTTTCCTCCATTCCTCCAACATTTCCCTCGTATCTATTACCTTGTATATTGTTTATGTTAGGGATATCTTTATCCCCCAGTTTTTAGATGTTTCCCCTGAACAATCGAATTCCTTGTCAGAAACGAATTTTATTGATTTCTGGAACCATTTGTTTATGATAGCGTGGCTTCTCTAAGGTAGTTTTTACTGAATTTGGTGAATTTGTCATATTTGGTGGTGCTTTCTGTACATTCATTGGGACTGCAACCATTTAATTGAGTCTGAAAAACAGCTAAATGAATTTGTTATGTTAAGGCTGTAGGCCATATTGGAATACATTTTTAGTTAAGGGAAAGAGGCTTGATTCTTCGGCACTCGAAAAGAGAGCTGAGTTTATTAGCAAAATTTGATTTAACCATGAAACAATTTTAGTTTAAATGAACCTTTGAGTATATTTTTTTCTTTGAATCAAATTACTGTTGCTTTGATTTCACTAATTGGATCGATGATTGTCATCTGAGGATAGGTGGTGGGTCACTAAAGGCGATTGTAGGCTTTCCTGATGCGCTTGCATGTGGATTGAAATTGGGCTGGGGTCTTTAGTGGTCTTTAGCTCTTAAAACTGAAGAAAAATAAATTTCTTCCACGACATTCTTTTTCTTTGATATTGTGCTGTCAACTTACTATCATCTTTAAAATGATGGTTTTTTAAAAAGTTTTGTTTCATATTTGTTCTCTTTCACAAGAATTGCCTGGTGGAAGAGACCCACAATGCAGCTTGAGGCAAATAGAAAACAAGACAGGGATGGTCCTTCATCATCAAAACGCAGATATAGAGGTAAATAGAAAACAAGACAGAAATGGAATCTGCTGCTTGGTTTAATGTGAATTTCTATTTTCCATTTTGTTTTGCGTACTCCTGCTGCATTTTCATCACAATTACTATTCCTCTGTGTCATTACAGATTTAGCAAGAATTCATATCTTGCTTCTAAAGCTGCCATGAAGATTATACAAGGCGGGGTTTTCAGGTGTTCTTCTTTTTCCACGTTTGGAGGTAGAAAATGTGATAATGGGAGTGAAAGGGTGGAAGAAGAAGATGATGAAGATGAAGAGAGGGGCAATGTGAGGATGAAGTTTCTGACGGCTTTTTAGTTTCTGCAGGTGGAAGAGAGGGGCAATGCTTTCCTTAGTTTTAATCAATGTCAATATCATGCTTTTCTGCAGGTGGATGAGATCCTTGCTCCCAATCCATTCAATAGGCCCTGTGCCGTGTTTTCGCTGGAAGTGAATTGAATCAATGGTCTCTGGCTTGTGTTTGAGCTGGATTTTTGAGTTATCAATGTTGCCCTTTTCATTTATAATAATTGAAAACAAAAGAATTGATTTTTACAGATCATAAACAAATTGCCCAACATTATGAAATGTTCAGCAATGCATTGAGAAGCACATACATTCTTTGGTTCAGATAAAGTTGACATCCAAATGTTTTAAAGTTCACAATTGCTTAGCATAAATGTTATAACATGTCGTGCAGCAATGAAACTTGCACTAGCTTTGGAAAAGCTGAACAACGAGAAACTTCTTAATCTACACAATGCAAAACCAGTTTCTTCTCTCTTTCCCCAAATTAAATTGCCTAATATGAACTCATTATATAGATGTTTGCTTCACTGTTTCTCAAAAGGGACTATATTATATCACTATCACAGTTGGCAAATGAGAAAAGTTTGGGATGGTTTGGGGATAAATGTCAACTAAGGATAATTTTAAAACAATATGCTAGGGGGTACTTGATAAGTATTGTCCTTTTAATTTTCACATCAAGTCCTGTTTCTGACTTCTGAATAAGGAAATTGCTTACAAAATGTCCTTCTGGTTCTAGCTAGCTGAGATTTCTGTTTTATCCAGAGATTATTATGATATCATATTCATTGGCCTATAGAAATAGTTACCATAAATTTAGAGCTCACTTGCTTTGATGTCTTAATGCTTTTGACAATGTATGCAGGGACCGCACTCTTGGTAAAAAAGTGCTTGAAGCCAAAAAGTGTCTTTTTCAATATTGATAGAAAAGGTATATGCTTCAGTTTTCTCAAATGGCGTTAGTCTTTTCTGTCTATCATGTACAAATATGTCAAGCATTGAAAAGTTAGCATGAATTTTGTTAGCTCTGAATCATGTCCTCATTAAAATATGCTTGTGGGTAGTTTAAAAGAATGTAATGCTGGATATGATTCATTGTTGGCAAAGTATTATTAATTTGATTCTAACAACTTGATTTAAAATAATTTGAAACAATTGTTTCATATATTAAAAGATAGATCTGATGGTGACAAGAGATCGATTCAGAAGAAGCAAAAGAAACTTAACTAGCTTATTTAATTAGTATAAGCATATAGGTTGTATTAAGTTAATATAAAAATAAACCTAATAGATGGATTTACTTGTATAGACACGCGCGCGTATATTTCCAACTGTTATGATGGAATCTGGGACGTGTTTTCCTTTACTGCTCATAGAATCTTACTCTTGTGTGTGTTTGTTAGCTTCAAAGCATGAACCAGATGGTCGTGTCATCTTGGCTGAATTTGAGACACTTAGGATATTGAACACATGTACCAAACAATGGATGGAAAGAGGAGGAGAACTCATTTCAAAGGTGAAGAAAATGGGACAACAGGATTCTGGAATTCGTTACTCAGTATTCTGATAAGCCTTTAATATGGTGTGGGGATCTTAATGTTAGGTAGGCAATCTGTATTTTTCATTCTTCCAGCTTACCATGTTGGGTCCCATAAAGAAAAACCATTTATCCATTGATGCTGTCTCTTTCTCTTGTCAATTAATTTTTTCCCACATCCATGTTCTATCATCAATATGTTATATAAAATCTATATGGAGTTACAGAATTCATTAGCCGTGAATAATGTGACTCACAGTAGACTTGGTGTAACGCATTGGAAAACATGCCAAGTTATTTGGAATAATGTTCGCCACGCGCCGCAAGTGCACGGGTCGCGCCAAGTAATAAAGTAGTGAGTAGAGTATCGTTCCCACGAGGATTTGTCCAAAACCCGGTCAAACAATGATTGTCACACTCTCGCCCAATTTGAGTGACACAAATGTTGAGATTGAAAATTAACTAAGAAAATAATTTAAAATAAACTATAAACAGGTGATTCTCCAACTTTAAGGCTAAAGGATCCTAAGATTATCTCTCCCCCTTGTACTTCTCAAAACTCAATTAACCTCCCCTCAAAGAAGCTCTCAACAACACCATGTGCTAATCTAGGGTTCATTGGGTACTCGTAAAAGCGCTCTCGCGTCAAGAACAAGTGTTTAGTTTTATTTAAGTTGCACAATCTCTTGTTATAAGTTAATAAAACCCAATTTTAATGCCCCAACCCTAATGTGACTATGCAAGGCTAGCAAGTATATCTCTATCTTACCAGCAAAACCATCCATTCGTCATGCAAACTTCAGGTTCTTGCACTACTTTACCCAAGTTCTACACTCAACCTAGCTCTCTCGAGTCATAAATCAAGTGAACCCAACAATCTAAATGGTGATCAAGCACTTAGAAGCATTAAGAACGGGGTAAAATAAGCACATAGATATCATTAATCACAATTTAAGAGGAGGAATCAAGAATCAATACATACAAGGGTTCAAAATAATCCTAGAATCAAAGTATTTAGCTACTCATGTTCTACAACTCCAATGGAGCATATATATAGAACATTACAAAAACAGAACAAGAGAAGAGAATGAATAAGGAAGAGATAAACCAAGAGAGGAAGCCCAAATCTCTTCGAAGCTCCGAGCCCAAGCCAAATCCCACCAATCTCCAAGCCCTAGCAGAGTCAAACACGCCTAAAATACGCCCAGAAGTCGAAGAATGAGGGCTCACAACGAAGCCCTAGCTTTTATATCAGTCAAAACGCGCATGTTCTGTCCAAAACGCACAGAAACGCGAAGTTTGTAACACCTTACTCTAGGGACAATCTTTAGAGCCCTTTTATTAAGTTTGAACCACCAGAACTATTTAGAAGATCCAAGAATACCAAAAACTTAAAACTTTTTCTTAAATATCTTACTTGGGCTTCTAACTTTGAAGATTCATAATTAATTGTATACGAACTCAAAAATTGTGGTTCAAAGCTCAAACTTTATCTCTTTAGACATTCTTTATAATCATAATATAATCATGGCTCAATTTGGTCCCATTATCACAGAGAAACCTTCTTATATTTTCCAGACATATTGGAATTTCGCAGGAATTTCTGTTTTTAGGCCTAACTTGTAAAATTCATATCTCCTAATCTACACGTCCAAAAATTATGCATGAGTACTTGATTTAAAGCTTAGGATATGTACTTTCTATCTGGAAAGTTTCACGTCCTGAATCAGAGTATAACGTGATGAAATATCCACCATAACAAAACATATTCACATGCACTCATATTATTCTAAGTGTAGATATTAATTTCTACTTGAAGTAGAATTCATGTTCTTGGTTTTATTGCAGGTCTTTAGGCTAATTAGGCTCCTTATGGAGTTTATACATACAGACCAAAATATGATAATTAACTATAAACTCCATAATACTCTAGGCCCTCCTTGCCTTAGCTAGAGATCTGCTTGCTTTTCCTTTCCTCTAGAAGTGCTTGGTCCTATGGGTGGGACATAGAGAGATGGGTGAGATTTGGGGAAATCTCAGTAGCAATAATCACAATTAGTATATAATGCATGGTAAAAACTGTGCATGTAAAATAAGCCAATGAGAATAACACCTTACAAAACTGTAACTGTAAACTGTAACTGAAGCTATTTCACACATGATCATGGTAAAACGAACTGAGTAAGGATATTAAATATTCTCATGCCTAACTACAGCATAAATGGCAAAAGCATACATGCAACCAAAACAAAATATACAAAATTGCAAATTAAAGCCACCTCTTGTAGATTCTCTTTCTATAGCACTTCCTCTCTGATTTCCTTCTGGTAAAACCGATTGCAGATCAATCCCTAATATTAATAGGTACAACAAGAGATTAATATTTTGGTGCATGGGATAAACCTTTTACTACTCTTCCTCTTGAATTTTCGTTTATACCCCAAAATATTCCATTTCTAAATTTTCAATCACAAATCAAAACTTCTTCTATTTATTTCATGCTATAACTTGAGTCCTTTATTTTTGGTAAGCATATGAACATTTTCTTCTCCCATTTAGAATTACTTCTATACAATTCAATTCTTAATCCAACTATAGAATTGTATAAACTTGAAAATAGGGAGATAAAAATATACTTACCAAGAGCTTAAAATAACTTCCTTCTAGAACTCCTTCTAATTAGGCCTCCTTGTCTCTCTATTTTTCTTCCTCTTTTTCTCTTTATTTTCCTCTTCCTTTCTTTCTTTCTTCTCTTTCTCACGCCACACACTCAGCCTTCTAACACTCCATTTCATTGCAACCAAGTCTATTAATAGACCAAAAGTTCTTGGTGACTAAGCATAAATCAACTTGGAGAGGAAATGTTTTTATAAAAGCCATTTGTCCTTGCTTGAAATTGTGTCATTGGTGGCTACTTTTCTTTTTCCTTTTCATTCACTAGAAGGCCACGTTGTGGCTGCTTGCAATGGAAAATAATATAACATAATTATTGGATAGGACATGTGTCATTAAGGAAAGAAAGATGGCATCATAAGTCATGCAAAATTTCTACGGATACACACTAAATTTGAAGACTTTATGACACTTCAAGACAAAGCTCTCTTATTTGATATATGTCTTATGTGGATTAGGTGGCTGATTTCTTTTCCATTCCTAGGCCACGTTGTGGCTGTGTGAGAGGGAAGATTTCAATGATATTGCATAATGCATTTAGTAGGCCATGCATGTCCAACTTGAAGACAATAATGCTTTCTTTCATCTTGACTTCCTTGGCAACTTGAAGACAATAATGCTTTCTTTCATCTTGACTTCCTTGGCAACTTGAAGACAAAGCCTTCTTGCATTCATTTTCCATGTGTAGCATTAAATAATATGCATAAATCATGAAAGGCCACGTATTTAACATCTTGAATCATGCATCAACTTAAAGACACAACTTGGTGGACAATATATAATATGCATAAACCATGTATAAGGCCACGCATGCATCAACTTTAAGGCCAAGACTTCCTTGCATTCAAGTGCCAAGTGTCCATACTAGCTAATGTATGGCATCCTAAATCATGCTAGAAGCCATGTCCAATGAAGGCTTAGATGATCAAATGGCTTCTTCTTGAAGCTCAATATTATCTCTTGTAGCAAGAAAAAGCCATGTATCTAAAATACCCTTATAAATGAAAATTAGTTGGACACTTGCTAAATAAAATTGTCTTTATTTAAGACAAGATGGCTAATTATTTTGGGATTATTTGACATGTCCTAGACATGTAAATTAAGCTCTTTTATGATCCCAATAATAAACTTCCAACTGAAACTTGCTACATATAAACTTTTGGAACATATAATTTACTTAATTTATTAGCTACTTTAAAGCTTCTTGGATTTTTGGGATGTTACAAAGTTCGCCGTGGGTCTCGCCGCGGCGAGCCCACGGCGAAGTCCAAAAACACAGAAACAATTGTCGCTCGCCGTGGCTTTCGCCGCGGCGAGCTGACGGCGAGCTCTCCCAAAATGGCCAGAGTGAAATGCACTTCGCTGCGGCGAAGTCCTTTATTCTCTGCTTTGCCTTTCTTTTCTTTATTCTTTGAGCTGCTTTGGCTTCTTCTTATTTTTGTTCAATTGGGAGCTTGGTGGAGGGCTAAAATCTCTTGGTTATTGCTTCAAATTATTCCTACAAAAATTATATACAACAACATAAGAAACTAACTATAAAAACAATCAAAATCTACATAATTAACAATAATGCGAAACCGAAAATCAAATGAGCATTTTCCCTCTTGAGTATCCAAAATGTATATATAATAGACAAAAACTCAAGACAAATATACTCAAATAATCATGAATTTCTAGGAGTTATCAAATAATATGTTTCATAATCATAGCATTAGCAAGGACAATACTTCTGATTTTGTTTCTAAATTATCATTTCACCCAAGGTAGTTTCTTTATGTTAGCATTCTTATTTAGTTTGTATGACTTGTGAAGCCAGGAACATTCTATGCCTTGAAGTCCATAGCTCTTTAAGAAAATGCTTATGGTGGATGATTTTGATAAATATTATCAAGTAGCAAGGTCACATTTTCTTTTATTACTTGTTTGAACCTCTGTTGTTATCATATGTTCAAGCTTTCATTACTTATATGAACAGAAACCTAGTGTCGGACATAAAGTTCTGAGAGAGCTATTTGAGCTTAGTATGATAAACACGTTCTGTTTCTCTTAATAGGTTACTCTATATAGAAGATCTATTTCTTGTTTATTCAAAGTTATATGGTTGAATATGATAGTGATGCCATATGCTGATTTTGGCAGATGTTTTCGTTATGAAGATTTAAGAGCAGATAGACAACCTGACTTCACATAGCTGGATATGGAAATGGCTTTTACACCTTTAGAGGACATGTTGGCACTTAATGAAGATTTGATCAGAAAGGTTAGCTTTGATTGTTTGTTTTTTAGGAGCCTTTTTATGCTATTACATATTAAAAAATGCTATGTAATTTGAAAATAGTGTAAGCATATTATTAGTGTAAATCTTGGAAGTGAGGGGCAGGATGGTAGTTGATAATTACTTGGGAAGTTCCTTTAGGTTTTGGGAGGGAGAAAGTGATGAAGGGAAGGGAAAGAAACATAATAACAGTCCTATTATTAGGGATTTTTTTTTTGGCAGGGGAGGCGGGTATGTAAATATGCACATGCTTACCTACACATTTTCACAGATACATGCATGCACACGCATGCTTCGCACATAGAGCCTAAAGAAAGGATTCAGGCTGGAAATATACAATCAATTTTGTTTCTAACTTGTGCAATAATTTGTGTTATATATATCAGGTAAAATATTTTCTGTCAACCATTAATGGTCACGTCCAGTGATGAAGACTTGATATCCCCTAAATAAGGTTGTGGATTTGAATCTTAATATAAAAAATCATATTAAGAGAACTACTATCATTTACACTTGACATGAATCAAATCTGACCTGATAGTGCTGGATATCTCACCTGATAGCACTAGATGTCATATTTTTATATTAAAAAATTGGAGAATTTTGTTTTGGATGATATTAAGTTCATATTGGATTTGAAAACCAAATGAGAGTAATTCTAACTTTCACATTTTGTGATTGATTCATTTGGTGCTTGCAGTGTCCACCATTTCAGTTAAGTTACCAAGGACTGGGAGAGCCATTGTGTTTTGCAGCATTTGGTCCTTTTGCTACTACTGCATTTTATTTATTACAGGGCAGTGAAAGGTTATTTCTCTCTTCACATACATTGAAAATAATAATAATCTTTGGTTTGTATACAATGATATTTTTCAGTCAGTTAGAGTCCCCTTAGTTAAAAATTCTTTAGCTAGTTAGAACACTTTGCTTCTGTCATATTAGAAATGTATGTAATTATTGTACTGATGTAGATATGGGATGGTATTAAAAATTCTTCTGAAGCGCTATTTTAAAATGTGCACACTCTGAATAGAAAAATCATTTCGGAGGGAGAATTTTGAAATAGCCTATTTTAATTTATAAAATAATTGAATTATTTCTTATAAAAAAAAATATATAGCGGCGCTTTAAATTTCTAAGCGCCGTTATAGGGTACAATATTAATTTCTTTTATTAAAATTAAATGGCCTATCCCGGCGCTTCTCATGCATAAGTGCCGCAATGAGCTATATGTTTAATTTTTTTATTAAAATTAAATGGCCTATAGCAGCGCTTAACGAAGATAAGCGCCACTGTAGGCCAGTTAATTAACTGGCCTACAACAGCGCTCACCTTTGTTAAGCGCTGCTTTAGGCCTTTTCTTTTAATTTTTTTAATCCTTATAGTGGCACTTTGCACAAAGTAAGTGCCGTTATAGGTCTACATATAGCACCGCGTTAGGGTTAATAGCCTATTGCTGACTATAGCGACGCTTAGAAGCGCCGCTAATGAGCCAAAAAAGGCATCATTATAGGCCATTCACTACTACAGAAAGGAGTTTCCATGTCTGTTATTTAGGGGTTTTCATGTCACTTTTTTATGTGACATAAAAAGTAGTGACTTAGAAAATATGGAGATTTTACGTCACTTAAAATTGGGGACGTGGAAAGTCATATTTTCCACATCACAACTTATGAAATAAGCGACGTAGATAAGTCCCTGAATAATTTTTTTTTATTAAATGACTAAGATTTCACGTCACATGTTCAGAAAACATGTGACGTGGAAT
Organism: Mimosa bimucronata; assembly: GCA_037074515.1. NCBI lineage: Eukaryota > Viridiplantae > Streptophyta > Magnoliopsida > Fabales > Fabaceae > Mimosa > Mimosa bimucronata. Next base: position 34,407,208 of record CM073440.1, on the reverse strand, counting down.
GTGGCGTGGAGAAACCGCGTCACTTATTAGCCAAATAAGTGACGTGGTTTCTCATAAACCACGTCACATTTTTAGTTATATGTGACGTGGTTTTGGAGAAACCACGTCACTTATTTGGCTAATAAGTGACGTGGTTTCTTGCCAGAACATTTCACGTCACATGTTTATAAACATGTGACGTGGATTATTATTTTTTTTTAAATTAAATTTTAATATTTTCATGTGATCCCATTTTCTTTTTCTTGTTTTTGCTGTCTCAGAAAACAGATTCACCACAAATAGCAATCAACCAAGCTAACATAAGTAATCAATCATACTAACCATATATAACTTGTGTTTACTACTACTTCACAAATTAACCATTAGTGTTACACAATTTAGTATTTTATACAATGATCAATCATCTCTACTAACCAAGACTAACCAATTCCGAAAGCAAAAATTCAGCAACATTCTCACGAATTGAATCAAGATCTTCATCTGTAAATGCGTTGATATCATAAAACTGCAACAATAAAGATGTGATTATCAATGCAAAGAAATTATATAAAACATTATATATTTATGTATTAACTGTATCAATCATACAAGAATTTAACTTGTACCTGTGAGAATGATCCGGTTCGTTCACTAATAATAATGTCAAAAATATATTTCATGACGTAATATCCGCACTCCTTATTAGTCGGTTGCCTAGGGCACTTCAATCACAAGAAACGGTATAAATTAATAGCAGTCAATTTAATAAATCTCAATTGACTAACATTGAAAGAATTTAAATCAAAAGTACTTACTCTAGGTCTTTGTAGCACGACATCTTGATGTTCTTGACCAGTTTTTTCCATTGAATGCCACTGAGATATACCCCTAAAATGGAACCAAAATGAGTACATATATATATGTGACTAATTTATTTGGGACACTAGTATATAATAAAGATATTAACACTACTCACATCGATAGGAGAGTTCTATGATAGGGGGTTTTATTGCGCCTCAACGAGTCAAACCAAACCAGACAATGATCCCTAGGGCAAACGACAGCTAGTGCCCAGTGCTTACTGGAAGACATTAAAAATAATCATAACATTTACAAATGTGTATAATGATGAAAAGTTGGCAAAAGGAAACAATCAAACTTACTCATCAAGAATAGGTGCAAAATAGATAGTTCCCCGGTTCACTGACATTTGATGGTTGACGTATGCCTGCATGTTGTCATCATAATTCCTCTTCTCCGCCGGGGTATTGAAATTATCCCTCATCACCAATGCCATTGGACTGAAGAATCTGTATTATCCCTTGCCTAATCTGTTACACAAGCTGTGGAAGTACCTATATATCATAGACAAGTTGAAATCAAAAAGGGATTTAATAAGAAATACTGCTGAGACATAAAAAGTAACGGTCATTTATTACATAGTCGCTAACTCAAGCCATCCAAGGTCAATTTCCTACAGCAGCAAAAACTCCCTGATATCTTGGGAACCTTGAAGCAAAAATTGGTATGTACGGTCAGGACTGACTACTCCTGGAGGCATCGTAAAGGGCACAGACTCCAAATTTGGCTGCATCTCCCGTAGGAGCTGGAGAGAAGGATATTCATCTGAAAAGGTCTGCAGGGAGATGGAAAAAATCATTGTTATGTTATGCCTAAACCAGAAAAATATCAAACAAGCAGTCTCAAGACTTAAGTGTACATACCACATCAACCGGCGGGTCCGGCCCCTTTTGTGGGCTCTTGTGTACAAGATATCTAGGCCACAAGATGAATGCCCCGACCGCCTGGCCTAATTTGGTGACTTCATGATCGGGAAAGGGTACATCTACCCCCGCCTCATTGCTCAGGACAGCTCTAACGGACACCTTCACTTGGTCCTCATCAATAGGAAAATTATGTATGAGGGAGGCGTTCGGGAACTGGAGAGCTTTGGCTACCGCGCGCAGGCGAGGGAAATCAAGATGGAGATAACACTCCTCTCCATAGTCAGGGTTGTTTTCTGGTGTGGGATCTGAGTCGTCCTCATGAATTGATCCTAACTGTCCAGGCTTATTGCAGCTGTCTTTGCCACTTGGATCGGCGGTACCGAGAGACTCCTGCAAGGGATGAAAATATACAGAGTAAGGCTATAATTGATGAACCCGGAATATGGAAATCAACATATTTAGTAGATGATCAAACCTGATTATTTTGTCCAGAAGAATTCGTCGTGAGTCCGAGCTGTACGGTAGATGCTCGGACTTGTGCCTCAACCTGTATCCGGATCTGCTCATTAAGCTGCTGGATATGTGCATCCAACTGTTCCTGGAACTCGGCCTTCATCTCCGCCCGAGCCCTGGCCAAAATCTCCTCAGTGGATTCTCTAAGGGCGTGAGATCGGGGTTTGCGACCGAAATACTTGGTCAGCCCGACATTCCTCGGCTCCCCGATAACTCGACCGTGGTGGTCGAGCTTCCCAATTGCCGTGGCAAGGATGTCCATCCTCCCAGAAGGTGTGAAGGACCCTTGGGTGGCTTGCTCCTCAAGTTCTTCCTGTAATGACCCAACAAAATCATAATTTGCAATGTGCTACAAAACCACAAGTTAAATGCATAAACACCAAATAAAATACTTACAATCCTCTGTGCAACTTTCTCAACCTCCGGAGTCACAAATTTTCCTTCTTTATTCTTCCTTCCCTCAGCCCATTTCGTATGACGTGGGAAGGGCGGCAGAGGCTCTACAACAAAGGTAGGATCGGACCGTGCAGCTTCCTCCATTTCTGCAATTTGTTTCTGGGTCAACTTTTTCTCTAGCCACTTGTAACCACCCCGAGACATCGTGTGCTTATAGATATTCTTCGCTTGTCGCTTCTTTTATTTTTCGCTCTCCTCCTGTGAAACTAAGACTAAGTTAGTTAACTAATATAATGTGTTAACAGTGCAATTTTTAACCAAAGTTAAAAAGCTATTTATGAAATATACAGACCTTGAACTTTTCGTCTAGCCGTGATGCAACAAACTGCTTCCAAGTGTCTGGGTCAATATTGGGATAGCTCTGACCCGGATCTTGACCCTGCTTGTCTCCAAAGACGTATTCTCTGGTAAGGAGATTCTTGAAATTCTTCCACATCTTGCGCCCTTCTCCCAACCGAAAATCCTTGAAAAATTGTGCGTTTGGGACATCAAAATTTTGCTGAAAATAATGACGAACACATTAGTTGAATTAAGTGGAAATAAGAATACATACATATTAGGAACAAATAGAAGTATAATGATAAAACATACCAAAATATCTGACCAACATTGATCCTTAACGTCTTTGTTGACTCTCCGCCAATCGTTAACCAAGATGCTTATCCGGTTCCTCACCACAAAACCTATGTAGCTGATGAAATTCGCACCAACTTCCCCGATAGGATTCATGTCATCGTCAAAATCCACACGGATAGGCTGCACCTTTGTCCCCTGACGGACAACAACTTCATTGAGCTTCGTCGGACCTCTTCCCTTTCTCCGAGGGGGATCGTTCCGTTGCTGATTGTTATCACCGTCCGCCATGTATCTGTTAACATATCAAAGATGTGATGAGTCACAATTCCACAACCTTCACAAAACCAAAACAAAAACATTAACAAGAATTAATACATGATAATTCAAAAAGGTTCTCACTTTATATGTTATCCCATATCCCCTCACAATGATCATTTCTAGAGGCAAATTGGTCATCATCATCTACCAATTCAAATTCACTTGGTTCAGGTGGTCCTGCGCCTAAAGGTTGTATCTCATCTAGATCTAAATTGGGAGCACGGTCCTTTTGCTTTTTACCTTGCAAGACTATGGACAATTGCTTATTTGCGGGATCTGTTACATAGAACACCTGTTTTGCTTGACTTGCTAAAATAAAAGGCTCATCTCTGTACCCAGCCTTCTGAAGATCAATTGAGATCATACCAGTATGGGGATCAATCACAACTGCGCTATTGTTAACCCACTTGCATTTGAAGATTGGAATTTTGAACTTTGTGTAACTAACTTCCCAAATTTCTTCAATTACGCCATAATATGCCATGGAAGCCAATCTTGGGTTTTTATCTTTCGAACTGGAGAAGTGCATCGCTTCGGCTACCACCATCACGCCACTGTTTTGCATGGTGCTATTATTGTCCTAGGCCTTAGTGTAGAAGGAATAACCATTTATGTCAAAAGAGGACCAAGTGACAACCTCAAAACGAGGCCCTCCGGCTAACCATCTTATTGTATCCGGCGCACCAGTCTCCTTTTCAACATACTCCTTGAACCACCCAATAAATGTCCTATTATGCTCGTTAGAAATCTGCATGTCACTCTTTTTCGGATTCTTTTCTTTCAGGATCCTCTTATGCTCGTCCAAATAAGGCTGCACTTCTTCCATATTATTCAATATGTACAGGTGTGCTTGTAACACCTCTTCACAGCACATAGTCTTCACTTTAACGCCTCGTACCCCCTTACCAATCCCATCTTCATGTCGGGGGATTTCCTCAACCCCTTTTAGATACGATTTGCAAAAATCCATTGCCTCCTCAACTAAGTATCTTTCAACAATTGATGCCTCAGGTCGATGTGGGTTCTTGGAATACCCTTTCAAAACTTTCATGAATTGCTCAAAAGGGTACATCCACCTCAGATAAACAGGGCCACATAGCCTTATCTCCCTTACCAAATGAACAATCAAGTGCACCATAATATCGAAAAAGGCTGGAGCAAAGTACATCTCTAATTGGCACAATATAATGTAACCCTCATTTTCCAACTCGTCGAGCCTTTCAGTGTCGATGACTTTGCTGCATATCGCATTGAAAAACATACACAGTCTTGTTATAGTCATCCTCACATCATCTTGCATAATGCCTCTTATAGCAATTGGTAAGAATTGTTGCATCAATACATGGTAATCATGCGACTTCATTCCAACCAACTTCAACTCGTTCATAGACACAAGTCTACTAACATTAGAAGAATAACCCTGCGGCACCTTGATCCCACTTAAACACTCACAAAGACTTTTTTTCTCCTGTTTAGAGAGTGTATGAGCAGCAGGTTCCATATAAGCCCTCTTTCCATTTTCACTGACTATAGGATGCAACCGTTGTCTTATACCCATTTCAACCAAGTCTAACCGTGCATTGAGTCCGTCCTTAGTCTTCCCTTGTATATGCAACAACGTTCCAACAAGACTATCACCAACGTTTTTCTCCACATGCATCACGTCTATACTGTGCCTCACATCCAAAAATTGCCAATAAGGTAGATCAAAGAAGATTGACCTCTTCTTCCAAATGATCTTCTCAGAACTGGTCTTCTTCTTCTTCTGTTTCTTACCGAATACCACATTAACATTCTTAACATGGCTGAAAACTTCCTCCCCGGTTAAGGGGGTCGGAGCAGATCTATATTCAGATGAGCCATTAAAACACTTCTTTAGTCTACGATAAGGATGAAACCGATCAAGAAACCTCCTATGACCAAGGTAAACGGTCTTTCTTCCATGTTTAAGCTGGTGGCAGTTTGTGTCCAATTCACATATAGGACATGCCATATAACCCTTCACACTGTAACCAGAAAGATTGCCATATGCAGGGAAGTCATTTATTGTGGTAAACAGCATAGCTCGCAACTTGAATGTCTCCTGCCTGTACGCATCAAACACATCGACGCCTTCCTCCCACAACATCTTCAAGTCCTCAATCAAAGGTGCAAGATAGACATCGATATCGTTCCCAGGCTGTTTCGGCCCAGAAATCATCATAGACATCATCACATATTTGCGTTTCGTGCACAACCAAGGAGGCAGGTTGTAAATGACCAGCAACACTGGCCAAGCACTATGTGTGCTACTGAGACTCCCGAAAGGATTGAATCCATCTGTACACAGTCCAAGACGAAGATTCCTAGGCTCACCACCAAATTCAGGAAACATTGAATCAATTTTCTTCCATTGAGGAGAGTCAGCAGGGTGCCGGAGATATCTTCCATCAGAGATTCTCTCATCACAATGCCATCTCAGTTTCTTTGCTTCTGCCTCATTTGCAAACAAGCGTTTAAACCGTGGTACAATTGGAAGGTACCACATTACCTTCAAAGGTACCCTTTCTTTGATCCATCATCATCACCAACGGCATCCTTTCTCGGCTTGTACCTCGGAGTATCACATTTAGGACACTCTTTCAGGCCGGCATACTCATTCCTGTACAACACGCAATCATTAGGACAAGCGTGTATCTTCTTATACTCCACCGCCATCTTGCTTAAAACTTTTTTAGCCTCATACATAAGCTTCGGAAGCACATTGCCGGCAGGGAACATATCACTCAAAGCTTCAAGCAACTGCAAGAAACCCGTGTCCGCCCACCCATTTTCTGTCTTTATTTTCAACAATTTCAGGACGCCGGTCAACCGAGTATACTTAGTACACCCCAGGAACAACGGTGTCTTTGCATCACTCCGCAACTTCTCAAACTCATCTACCACAGAAAATGACTCAGCCCTAATGTCATTGATCATCTCGTCCATTCCATCATCACAAACATCATCCATCACTGCTTCTACATTTTGTGACGTGCACTCATCTACGGTACTTCCCAATTCCCCATGCCAAAACCACTTCTTATAACGGAGATTGATCCCATCACAAAGAAGGTGATCCCTTATATCATCAACGCTCTTACAATAAGCATTTGCACACTTCACACAAGGGCAACGATACATGCCATTCTTACTAGCCACGTTTCTTTTGGCAAATTTAATAAATTCTTCCACCCCCATTTGATACTCTTTAGTGGTTCTCAATGCATGCATCCAACTACGATCCATTCTATTAAACCTATGCCATATGTCCAACAAAATAGTCAATTTTAGCTCACTACCTTGTGAAGAAATGGGCATGCCATACACTTAACTTAACTTCATGCAAATTTTTTAAAAAATTTCGCAGAGTTTTCCCTTGTAAGTGTGATATCCAAAAATTACATTTACAATCTAAGATAATCCCAAATGAAACTAGAAATCCCAATGAAATCACATATTAATTCAGGGGAATAGAGCAAACCAACAATCAGATCAATGACTTACACAAAGCACAAACAAGCCAAGTAAAATTAGAGAAACACAAGTTGTCAACGGAAATTATCATAGTAGTCACAAGAATATAAGAGCATAGTCATATTCCTTATTGTTCAATGGAGGAAATAAAATCAATAACATACCTCTAGGTGGCTTAGCAAGACAAAGATTACCCTTATGGTGATATGGGTTAGAAGAATCGATTTCTGATTTGGACCAGTTACCTGTATATATTGGAAAAGGTTAAAAATAAAATCTCCAACAAGATTCAACAGAAGAGCTAAATGGTTTTGATACTCCTCTCTACATACACTTCACTTGACACAACCAATAATCAACAAACCAAAGAATTAGACTTCAAAATAATACATTTAAAACCATACATGCAAAACCACGGAATCAATGTTTAAGAAGAATAAGGTAGTGAACACTTAGAAATATTAAATCAATTTCTTCCATATTTCAGACAACTAATTAATAGTTAGAAACACAACCTCCTTTCTTTACAAAACCATTGATCAAGACTAAATTTCCAAGCATAATTCACAAAACACAAATCAAACACTAAATTTCCAATAATCAAAATGTACATCATTTCTCAAACTTAAGCCTATTACTTTTTAATCCAATTTTAGTTACCAATAACAATGTCTTTTGAATTAATCTCTTAGCACATTAACCTCCATATTTGTTTTAGCTCAATAAAACCTTGATCACCCAAAGTTCTAGACAAAATCAAATTAGCCATTCTTTTAATTCCCTTTTCAGCCTAATTAAGAACATAAGCCATACCATTCTCTTACTAGTCCTTAATTATTTAATCAATGATTTACACTTCAATAATTAACATTTGAACATCATCACCTCTTATCAATATATTGCAGCATAATCACCCAAATAATGTATATAGAAACATATCAATCAAAAAGCATTTCTAAACACCATTATACACTTGTACTATTTGTTTTCCCCTTTGTTAGATTAAACCCAGAAAATCACAACTAGCAATTCAAAGAATTGCACGAAAATCAACAAGAAATGAAAACTAAACAAATTAGAGAAGAATTGGGCACTAATGAAAACAAATTAAACAAATTAACAACAAATTAATTAGACAAACTGGGCAGCATTCCAAAATCAACAAGAAATCAGAGACAACTGGGCACTAATCAACTAAAAAAATTAATCAAAAAGAGCAATCAAACCTAGAAATAAACACAACAAAATGAAAACGAAAATGCAGGGGAAAATGAGTTCACAGAAATTTCAACATAATGCAAGGAAACCAACACCCACCAGAACCCAGAAAACGAAAATGAAAGGGAAAAAAAACCAAAAACACAGAAACGAAAATGCAAGGGAAAAGAAACCAAGAACACGGAGAGCTAAGAGCTGAGGGAGACATTTTGCACCTGATTGCGTTTTGGGAGAGAGCTGAGAGCTGAGAGCTTCTTCTTCTTCAACCTATTTGCGTTTTGGGAGAGAGCTGAGGGGTGAGGGGTGAGGGAGAGAGGAGAGAGCTGAGGGATTTGAGCTTTGGAGGGAGGGGGCTGAAATTCTGGCGCGGGCTTTGAGCTTTGGGTGAGGGAGATATAGAGCTGAAATTATAATCAGGTTTTGTATTTTTTTTTTAATTTTAATGAAACCACGTCACATATAGGAAATATGTGACGTGGTTTCTCTTAAACAACGTCACATATATCTAATATGTGACGTTGTTTAAGAGAAACCACGTCACATATTTCCTATATGTGACGTGGTTTCATTAAAAATTAAAAACAAATCCCTGATTATCTATGAAACCACGTCACATATTTCCTATATGTGACGTGGTTTCTAAAAAAAAAAAAAAGAAAATCCACAAACCACGTCACATATTTTATATATGTGACGTGGTTTCTTAAAAATTAAAAAAAAATTCCCTGATTATCTATGAAACCACGTCATAGCTGTTAGATCTGTGCTGATGTAAAAAAAAAAAAAGAGTTTTTCTGCTCCAAGCCTTATAGTATGGTTCTTTGTTATTCTACATGAGCCCATCCGTGAGATGTTTCAGGCCATAAGTCCAAGGGTTCGGCAGGCGCTTACCTCACGCAGTAGTGTATAATAGCTGAGATATTATCTTTTGGCTAGAGCATATCTACCTTCTTTACTGTCTTTTAGTTTTATATTATCTCCGCAGCAGGTATCTAACTCATAGCAGCAACATCAATCTAATCATCACACCACTACAGATCCGGAAGCAGGACTTCTTTAAAACATGTTTATGCAGATGCAGAAGGGGGTGTTCTGTAAGAATCAAAGGGCGATGAACTTAAGACGGTAAAACCAGCCAAGTCAGTTCATGTAGCAGCCTCTTTAATTCCCAGAAGAGGTAAGGATATGCAGAAAGTAAATAAGAAGATAACTGGAAAATATAAAGCTTTATTTAATAAAACATAAAACTTACAAATAAATGAAAGAAGGAAATGAGAAAGGATGCAGAAAGAGAAAGGGGAAGAGGGATCACTTAGGATGCTATACCAAGTAGGGGGGAGCGGGCCCCGAAGCGAGCGGAGGATCACGAGTAGGAAAGGAGACGGAAATAGAGCAGAAGCAGGACTTCTTTAAAACATGTTTATGCAGATGCAGAAGGGGGTGTTCTGTAAGAATCAAAGGGCGATGAACTTAAGACGGTAAAACCAGCCAAGTCAGTTCATGTAGCAGCCTCTTTAATTCCCAGAAGAGGTAAGGATATGCAGAAAGTAAATAAGAAGATAACTGGAAAATATAAAGCTTTATTTAATAAAACATAAAACTTACAAATAAATGAAAGAAGGAAATGAGAAAGGATGCAGAAAGAGAAAGGGGAAGAGGGATCACTTAGGATGCTCAGAGCTTCTCTCTCTATGTTTCTCTCTCTAAGTGAATGCTAAAATAATCGATGCCCTTTCTTGTTTTGAAGCATCTCTTATATAGGCATTCAAATAGTGTTTTACTTGGAAACTGCTACTGTTGAAACAGTTCCTAGTTTAAGTGCACAGTATTGCCGACACTACAGTGTTAAATGAATACTACAGTGTTTTAGTGAATACATGTGCAAAGAATTTTTACAATTTTAATCTTCTGCCAGGTCAACTTCATAGTCTTCTTCTTCTTCTCCAGGGGTTGGTGAAGAGGAGGCTTGTTGACTTGTTGAAGGAATGTTTTGTTGTTTTTGGAGAGTTTGTAGCAGTGATGATAATTGGTGTATGAGGCCGGCTTTATCAGTTGTTCCAGAAATAGCAGACGTAATCCGAGACCGCTGATTTAAGAACTGGGAATGTTCTGTTACACAGAGGTACTTTGGATTTGCATTGAACCAATTTTCAACTGCTTGAATATTTGCATTTGAAATAGTGAATTTCTGCCACCATTTGGAGAAAGGAACTCGTTGGAGTACTGGCATGAGGTTTAGTCCTTCAATGAGTCTTTCATGTTCATATTTCCAGCAGAAAATCCAGGAAAGCGAAAGTTTTGAACAATAATGAAGACTTAAGGGAAATGGGTCTTCATGATTGAATTTTTGTTTAAATAATTCAAAGGCTTGGTTTATCTCTTGGGGAAATATCTCACTTAAGGGACCAAAGAAATTCCACCAATGATAGAACCAGTGAGGAAATTGATATTGGATGCCAAGTTTGAAGTAAATAAACCAAGTATGGGAAATTTTTTTGTTTTGGTACCAAAAAATGTTGTTCCATGCATCAACATAATCCCAGTATGTATATGCCTCAGGAAAATAGTTGATGCCAAAGAATGTTGGTTTGTTTAATTCTTGGCCCCACATGGAAGGTGTAATAATTTTTAAAATTTGCAATTTGGAAAAAGAAATATCTGTATGGTCAGATGGATTCTGAACATGTTCAATTTTGATTGATTCTGAATGGACTAGAATCAATTCGTAAAATTCCCTTGTCTTGGAATGATGGGTTGGCTGGTAATGCATCCCTGGAGGGAATATATTAGCAGCAATTTGGTATGGGTTTGGATGAAAAAATTCAGGTTCTGTTTGGAGAATAATCCGCTTATGTTTTTCTTTTTTGACAAAAGGACTAGACCCTTTGGCATGGGGGGGTTGTTTTTGAACAATTACTTGAGAAGGAGCAATGGTGATTTGTTTTTGTTGGTTTATTTGAGGAAAAGACTGTTTATTGAGGAGGTCATATTGTTGTTTTGGGATAGTGGCAATGGGGTGTGGATTATGGGCCACAATTTTGCCCCATGTAGTTTGAGGGAGTTGTTTTTGGGCATATGCCAAGGCATATGTTTCAAGGGTTTGTTTGGAAGAAGTTGGTTTTGGGGTAGAAGACCCAGAAGGAGTGGAAGACTCCATTTTAGGATTTTGGGTTGAAGACCCAGGTGGAGTTGATGACTCCGATTGAATTGTTTTGGACAACAAAGCTTTTTGAGTTTGGGAGCTCTGTTGGTGGAGAAATTGTTTAAGAAATATTTCTAGTTCTTGGCTAGAATATTCCGGGTTTTGAGCGTCTTGTTGAAGGCTGCTCTGCTGAACATCAGGAATTTTCTCTTTTTGTTTTTCTTCTGGTTGTTTCTTCTTTTTTGGGGGCATTATGATTCTCTACCTACCCTGTAAAAACTCACGGGTGAGAAAATCTGGTAAAGAATTGGAAGTGACTTTGATAAATTCAATGTCAAAGTCAAAGATGCTTAAAATGGCTTGCCATCGGGCAAAAACTTGTTTTGATGCAAGATTTTTAACATCTTTTTGTAAAACATCTTTTGCAGATTTACAATCAATGCGTACTAAAAATTTTTGGTTTAATAAGTCAGATTGGAATTTGGAAATGCATAAGACAATAGCTAAAATTTCTTTTTTAATGGTGGAATAATTTTGTTGGGTATTATTCCAATGTTTAGAAGTAAAAGAGACGATTTGTTCTTGGTTGTTTTTTCTTTGTTTAAGAATACCGCCATAACCAATATCAGAGGCATCTGTTTCAACAATTTTGAAAGTAAGAGGGTCAGGAAGGCTAAGACATGGAAGTTGCTTAACCTGTATTTTGATTTGTTTAACAATATTGGTATGAACGTCGGTCCAAGAAGGAGGACTTTGTTGAAGGCGTTGGTGAAGTGGTTTAAGAAAATTGCTAAGATAAGGGATAAAATCAGCAACATAGTTTAGACATCCCAGAAATCTTTGAAGTTGATTTTTATCAAGGATTTGATCAGGAAATTTGTCAGCAAATTGAATGGCTCTGTCGATGGGGTTGATAGATCCCTGGTAAATCCAATGCCCAAGAAATCTGATCTTAGTTTGAAAAATAGAAATTTTGGGTTGAGAAACTACCAATCCGTTTGTTTCAACAATTTTTAGAAAACAATGTAAATGTTTAAAATGTTGATCAATGGAATGAGAATAGATCAAGACATCATCAATATAGACAATGATGAACTGGCTATAATCATTGAAGATCTCATTCATAATTCTCTGGAATTCAGAAGGGGCATTTTTTAATCCAAAAGGCATAACATTCCACTCATACTGTCCAAATGGAACAGTAAAAGCAGTTTTGTACCTATCTTTTGGAGAAATTTGAACCTGCCAAAAGCCAGATTTCATGTCAAATTTTGAAAAGATTTTTGCAAAATATAATCGTTTTAAGAGATCAGATTTATTAGGAATGGGGTACCTAATCCATCGCAAAGCATCATTCAGCGGTTTATAATTAATTACAAGTCTTGGGGTACCTCTTTCGATTTCAGCATTTTTGTTAACATAGAAAGCAGCACAAGACCATGGACTCCTAGATTTACTAATTAAATTTTTATTTAGAAGGTCTTGAATTTCGTTTTTACAAGTTTCAAGAAGCTCAGAAGTCATTTGGATAGGTCTGGATTTTGTTGGGATTTGTTTGTCAGAAAAATTTGTTTCATAGGGCAAATCAACAACATGTTTTTTACGATTCCAAAAAGCATTAGGTAAATCCGAGCAAATAGTTTGGTGGATTTTAGCTAAGCATTCTTGAATTCTTTGTTTAATTTGTGACTGTGTTAGTTGTTTTTCAATTTGTTGAAAAGAAATGTCATCTTTTAAAAAATTTATTTGCTGTTGTTTTGAAGAAAGGAGATTTAATTCTTTTATGCGGGGTTTTTGAGTAAAAGGAAATGCAATGGTTTTGCCTAAGTGTTCAAAGGATATTCCATTTTTACTAGTTAGATATGGGAATATGGAACCAGCAAAGGGTTGACCTAAGATGATTTGATTTCCCATATTTTTAACTAATACAAATGGCTGTTGAACACTAAACCCATTATTTTCAATAACAACATTTGTAATTTTATATTTAACATCGAGGGGTGTTTGTGCTACACCACTAAATCTTTCAGTAGTTTTTTCATAATATTTAGTAGGAACAATGCCTTCATTAAAACAATTAGAAGCTGCTCCTGTATCAAACAGGACAGGTTGTTCTAAAATAAATTCGTCATTGATAATGATTTTAGCAAGAATATGAAATTTTGGGATTAACACTTTAGAAATTAAATTAATAAATGTTTCATCATGGTCATCAGGCTCATGATCTGAAGGAATTTGTTCTTCATTAAGTTTATGGGGTTGAAGCTGGATATCTTGGATTTGGGATATTGCAGCTGCATGTGTTTCTTGTTGGAGTTTAATGTAAGAGACTTCGGCTTTGAGATTATTTATCTCATGCTGAAGATCTTGTATAGTCGCAGGTTTAACAGATTGTTTGAATCTGTTCATGGTTTCTGTTAAATCATATTTATTGGAGATTAAAGATGGTTTGGTTGTTTTAGAGGAACTTGGGTTTTCATTAAGAAGTTCTTTGAATTTGAACAAGTATTCACCTTTTTCATTATCAGGTAGTTTGGTGATAATGTCAAGGAGTAAATCTTGTTCTTTAGTGATAACATTAATAGAGGAAGAGGATGAAATGTCATCGTTTTGGATTTTGTTTAGATCATCTTCTGAAGAGCTGTTGGTGTTGTCGGATGCTGATTCCAATAAAAGATCATTAATTTGATCAAGGATTGGTTGGTCAATATTTCTAATCTTTTGAAGTTTACTAGACAAACGACAATATCTTGAAATATGCCCTTGTTTACCACATTTAAAGCATTTTACATTAGTATGAGAAGGATCTGTTTTGGTTTTAGACCTAGATTCTTTGTGAGGTGATTTAGATGTTTTATGTGGCCATTTAGAGGTTGTTTTTTGTCTATAATTATGATAAATTGGTTTATCAGTTTTAAATTGCCTAGGTTTGGATGGTTTAGATTGTTTACAAGCAGGAAAGCCGAACTGTTCACAGAATGTTCCCAGCTCTTTACTTCTTGTAGCTTTTTCTTTTGCAAGTTGTTTTTTAATTTTGTCATCCTGACAAATTTTAAGAGCAGTTTTTTGGACATAAGAAATCAATTGTCCATAACTTAAGCAATCATAAGGGATAGTGCCATCATGTTGGTTTCGAAGTTTTTCTCTAACTTTATCACCCAAAGATTTAGGTAATCCAGCCAGAAATTTTTCCTTCCAAAACGGTTGATTGGCATCATCTCTTGTGAGTACTCGTTGTAAAAAGTTATCTTTATACCAACGAAAATCGGATAGAGTTCTGCACTTAAGGTTTGACAGGAGTTCAGCCGATCTGTCTTTCCAAATGGATGGATCGCCAATAAAGTGTTTAATAATTGTAAAAATCAAAGTGTTTACAGAGTCAGGGATAGAACATCCATCAGATGTTATGGGTGTTCCATCAGCTTCAGTTTTTACAGAGGTAAATATGGCAAGTTTATCCTCAGAGGAGAGATAATTATCCCACCAGCCTTTTAGTTGTCCGGAAAATCCGGCCACTAACAGGTTGGCAATGGATTCATCTGAGGCATTGTTTTGAGTTTGGTATGCCGTACTGACCATTGTCATTTGCTGAAGAATCTGTAATATATTTGTTTCACTTTGGCCATCTATATTCCATTCATAAATATGATCAGCACTGAAAGATTTAAAATTTTGTTTTGAGCGTTCTTCTAATAATAAATCAGGAGGTGAGGCTCGGGAATAATAAAGTTTCGAGGATTTTCTCCAATTTTGTTGATTGATTTGAAGCGGAGTTGAGCTCATAAGTTTAGAATAATAATGGTTAGAAGGTTCTTGCCAATTTTGATTTTTGATTGGAAGAGGAGTTGGTTCTGAAAGTTTTGATTCTGTGTCAGAGTTTTGTTCAATATTCATTACATTTTTTGAGGATGAGGATGTTTGAGGTTGAGGTGTATCGGGAACAATTGTGGACTGTAATTGGCTAATCTGATATTCAACTTGTTTTAACAGATCAGCTTTTGATTGTAAGAATTCTGATTTAGTTTTTGAGCTAAGTTGGAATGGTTGAAAAAGCGGAGTATCTAGTTTAGGGACTGGGGATTTACTAAGATCAAGTTTTGGAGTTGGGTCTCGGATTACATAATCCCCTAATGTTTGAAGGTATTGGTTAGTATAATTGTTTTGTTCGAGGATATTTTTTATATCAATGGGATCAATTGGGTTTTTAATATTTTTATATTTGAAAGGTGCTCCAATTATAGGATTGTTGTAATCATCTTTGCGGTTAGGAATGTGGACAGTTTTGGGAGGAGGTAATTTAGACGAAACAGTTGATCCATCAGGAGATTTCCATTCCCGTTTGGTCATGTTGATTTTGTTTGTAAAAGGATATCTAATTTTGTTGGATTGGGCATAAGCGTTAAACCAGTCAAAAAATGGGATGTTTTCTTGGATGTCTTCAAGGAATTCGTAAAATTTACTTTGGATATTTTGTCTGGTAGTTCCTTGAAAGTTTTGGAGAAACCATTGTCTTTGTAATTTGTTAGCTTGAGAATAAAAGTCTTCTCTAAGGGTTTGTTTATCAATAGAGAATTGTTTTATTAAAACATTAATGGTTGGGAAATTTTCATTGTTATTGGGAGACGTACTTTCAACGGGTGGTTTCATAAAAATTAAAAAAAAATTCGAAAACTGATTATTTACTACAAACCACGTCACATATTTTCTATATGTGACGTGGTTTATTATTAAAAAAATTTAAAACTTGGGGAAAACCACGTCATGCAATTATAATATGTGACGTGGTTAATCACACCCATAATCCACGTCACAATTTTGCCATTATTGTGACGTGGTTTCTTCTTCAGCATGATATTTAATTACAAAAATGCCACCGAGCTTTTTTCAATGTCCGTTTTATAATTAAGTGACGTGAATTAGGGACAAGAAATGGCCTTTTTGTAGTAGTGTACAGTATACTTGGTCAAAGAAGTTCAACTGTGTGGCCCAGTCTATTTGAGATGGATGTACCCAATTGAACGGTTCATGAAAGTTTTAAAGGGGTATGTTAAAAATAGATATTGACCAGAGGGGTGTATTGCTGAACGATGCATCGTTGAAGAAGCGAGTGATTTGTGTGCAGATTTCCTATCAAATATTGAACCTATTGGTTTACCCAAGTCTCGTCACGATGGGAGATTAACGGGGAAAGGAATGAGTGGGTTCAACTTAATACGCATTTCGAATGTTGAAAGGGAGCTAGCTCACTTGTATATTCTTCACAATACTCCTGAGGTTGAACCATTTGTTGAAGAACACAAAAAACTTCTTCGAAAAATTAACGGTGATAGAAATGAGAATTTGATTACAAAGGAGCACAACAAACATTTCATTAGATGGTTCAATGCCCGTATTTGTCAGCAGCTTGAGCTTAACGTTGGATCAGTTTGTGAAAGATTGTTCTGGCTGTCGAAAGGACCTGGTTTGCACGCATTTGCTTACACTGCCTATGCAATCAATGGTTACACATTCTATACAAAAGGTTAGGATGAGAAAAGCACAATGCAGAATAATGGAGTCACAGTTGTTGCCGAGGCATGGCATATATCCAGTGCAAGAGATACAAATCCCGTCTATGCACAGATGTCATACTTTGGTGTGATTGATTGCATCTGGGAGTTAGATTACACCATGTTCAGAGTTCCTGTGTTCCGCTGTCAGTGGGTTAACAATAATAATGGACAACGATTAGATGAATTTGGGTTTATTTCTGTTGACCTTTCTAAAGTTGGATATAAGGATGATCCTTACATTCTACCTTCTCAAGCGGCACAAGTTTTTTACATTGCAGATCCTTCTAAGAAGAATTGGTTAGTTGTCATTCAGTCGAACAAAAATTATGCCGAACAAGTTGATGATGGAAGTAATGATGATGATATGAATATGATTGAAGATGATCCTTCTTTTGATACATTACTGGCAGAAGACTTTAATGCAGACGGATATGATGACGAAGATGAGCCTGTTTATGTAAGGGGTGATCATGAAGAAGGCA
Source organism: Mimosa bimucronata (assembly GCA_037074515.1). Classification (NCBI taxonomy): domain Eukaryota; kingdom Viridiplantae; phylum Streptophyta; class Magnoliopsida; order Fabales; family Fabaceae; genus Mimosa; species Mimosa bimucronata. The sequence goes on along the minus strand of CM073440.1, from coordinate 34,389,750 downwards.
TTTGGGTCAACACAACCCTAAATCCCACAAAAAAGAGGAAGCCAACAATTTTGGATAATATAACATTGAGAAAAAGGAGTCGAATGCCATCATAATGATTTAAGTTTGTATGTATTTTCTTATTTTTTTTACTACGAATTATTTCATTATATGCATATGCATGCACTAAAATCATATATTGTTTAATTATTTTACAGGACAATGGATCCAAACGTACCTGAGGAGGAGGAAGCACCACCGAGTGCCCAGCAAGTTATTGATGAGTGTAGAGCACATGTTGGACCAAGTTCATCGTGGCAAGACCATTATGCATGACTCCTCAAACGTAGAGCTAAGGGAAAAAAGACAGCCCTTGTATGGAATGACAATGGCCAACTAGTTGGAAAGAGTGCGAAGACCCTTACCGGTTTCGTTGGATGCACTTTTCGTAATAAAGTTCCTATTACAATTACAGATTGGAGAAAAGTAACCAGGGACACACGTGACGAGATTTAGTCAGAGGTTCAGGTAAGCTATTTTTTTACAATTAAGTTTAATTTCATCATGATAACATTGTAACTAACAAATTTAATATGATTTCTATTGCTACAGACTGTGTTTCATATCGATGAGACTCACAGGAACTATGTCATGAAGAAAGCTTCAAAAATACACAGAAACTTCCGTTTAGATTTGTCGACATTATATATGAGAGATGAAAATGGGGAGGTCGTTCCAACACCCCCATCTACATATGAAGGGGTCATAACTCAAGCACAGTGGGATGAATTTGTGCAATCACGCTTATCAGAGGAGTTTCGAGAAAGAAGCGAAAAAAATAGCCAGGCGGCTAAAAGCTGTGCGTATCCCTATTTAGGCGGCCGGAAGACATTTCCAAAATTGGAGTATGAGATGGTATGTTAGTAACACCCTTTTGCTTCTAAAATTGTGAATTAATGTTTATGTAATTAATTTATAAGTTCACGTGTTTTACCTTGACAAAAGGTCACCCTCCATGGTTTAGGTTCTGGATCAAAGGACACTCCAAAAGTGACGGAACCATCGTTCACGAAGAGGTTAGAAGAGTCCGTGAATGATGTGTAAGTCATTCTCTTGGACTTTGTAATTTTTTTATTAGTGATTTTCATAACTTAATAACTAATAATCCTTCTTGTTATAGGATATGTTAACACAAGAATCGCCCGAGGAGGTCAACATATTTGGCCAAGGCGATATCCTCAGCAGAGCACTTGACCGTCCTGAGTATTCAGGCCGTGTTCGGGGCACTGGTATAGGGGTCACGCCTTCAGCTTATTTTGGCCGCCAATAGCGGGTAACACAAAGTGAAGTTTCTGTGTTGAAAGATGAAGTCAATACTCTGAGGGAGACTGTGCTTGAAATGCAAAGAAGGAATGAGGAAATGCAAAGACGGCAAGATATGATGTACGAATTTTTCCAGCGTAACAATGTTGGATCACAAATGTCGAACTTCATGCAACAAGGTAACGTTCCTTCCTGTGAGAGTCCAAGCATCAGGGATAGCTGTACGATGCCTAGGGCTCAAATTCCTAAGGTAATTCTTGTCTTTTGTACTTATAAACTTGTAGTGATACTGTTATATTATCGATTGGGAGCTAACGTTGTCAACTCTTTTGTAGGGCGAATCAAGGTGCAACCTGTATAAGGATCAATCTTTCAGTGAAGTAGTTATGATCAGTACGATCTTCAACACTTCAAATAGGATCCTGCACAATTCTTCGTTGCCTGAAAATACATTGAGGGTTATGATTGAAGTCTCCTAGAACAGGGATGCACCGTTACCATTCCCTACTCCTGATGCGATGACTAAGGTCGGAGATGTTGTTGGTGCATATGTTGCTTGGCCCATCAGTTTGATTGAGCCAATACCACAGGTGGTTATTTACTAATAACATTTAGACTAGCATTCTTTGTTTTGGAATAACGCTCTTTTACTATTTTTAAGTTTTTAGAGGGTACAGAGTCTCTGGGAAAGAAAGCACAAGTGGCTAGTGTAAAAGGTACCGGTGGCCCAGCTGCTCAATTGAAGAAAAAGAGTTCACGAGCTGGTACAGTGTCACAGGTGGTTATTTGCTAATTAATTTAAACTAACACTCTTCTTATTGGAAGAATTTTTGAAACTTTCTATTTATATGGTTTATAGGCAACAAAAGCAAAGTGCAAGAAGAAAGTTCAAGTGCCTGCTCCTCTTATCCAAGATACAAGTGTTGAAACGCCAAATCGTGCTCGATTGCGAGCATTTGCAGCTACCGTATCTCGCGATGCTACTATCACAATCCCATTCAACAGGCTTATATTTGGTGAGTCAAATTTCAATGAGGTTCTTTCTAGGGATCAGGTCATAGAGGTGCTTGACGAAAGATGGGTCGGTGCTACGGTCATCAATTTATGGATTAGGTATATATGTGTTTCCATTGTTGTTTCATTCAATGTCATAAGTTCTATACTAATTGGATGTTTGTATGGTTTATTTGAAGGCACCTGCATGAAGAAGTCATAGTCTCCGAGGACAATGTCTCATTCGAATTCATAAACCCTTATTTAAAGGCAACAGGCAGAACTTTATTCTTAGCTCCAATTAATACTGGGTAAGTGTATAAGCATGATAGCTTTCATCGTATTCTTAGCTCCAATCATCATTGATATATATACTGACATAACGTTATAAAATGTCTTAGGCTACATTGGGTTTTGCTTGTCATCAATCCGATAGTACAGCCGGCTCCACTTATTTACTATTTGGATCCTGTGGAAACTGCTGAACCAGATAATCGCCCGGATTTGATGCGTCTCTTCAATGAGTAAGTGAATGTCAACATTATTTGAATGTGTTGTATTATCTGTCATTTTATATGACCAACCCAAGCTACTAAAATTAATTTAATATGTTTTGTTTCCAGAGCATTGACTAGTTATCGGGCTACTAATGGGTACAATTATTCCAAAGCCCATGACCAGAAAGATGCTTATCCGTGGCTCAAAATTCAGGTTTTACAAGTTATTCAATTTTTCAAACAATCGTTACTTCAACCATAACGTAACTGCTCTTATATGATATTCTGTATTTTTTGTTACAGTGCCCACATCAACCCAATGACAATAACTGCTCTTATACTATGTCATGCATTATATGAGGGATATCGTATCACGTGATCGAGATAACATCCCATTGATAGTAAGTTTTATATTTTTCCTAATCTAAGTGTTTGTACTTGTTAGATTTCAAGTAAATTTAATTGTCATTTCAATTTCTTTACGCAGTATTACCCGGACGCACGTTGCTTCATGTTGTCAAGGGAGAAGATGAAAGCGCTAATTGAAGAATGGTGTTGTTATGTACACTCTCTGTTCTCTCAAATTGGACAGCCTGACTAGTAGTATGCATGCTTTTTTTCTTAATTGAACAATATAGCTTTTGATCTTATTGTACATATTCTTCTCTGTTTGGGTTACTAGTGTATATGGACGGCCTGGAATTGTATAGAATTGCTGGAATTTTTACAATGATGCAGGTGGGTGTGAATTAAAAAAGAAATTGTATATTTTAAAAAAATATAACCTATAGCGGCGATTTTTAGGAAAAGCGCCGCTACAGGTGACCATATAGCAGCGCTTTATTACCCAAAAGCACCGCTATAGGCCTTTTCAATTTTAATAAAAATTAATTAAAACATGACCTATAGCGGCGCTTTTGGGTAATAAAGCGCCGCTATATGGTCACCTATAGCGGCGCTTTATAAGCGCCGATATAGGTCACCTGACCTATTGCGGCGCTAGCTATAGCGGCACTTCAAAAGCGCTGCTATAGGAGTCAAAAAAGCGCCGCTATAGGTATTTTTTGTGGTAGTGTTTTTAATATGTCATTAGAAAAAACAATATTTGAAAAAAAATCATTGCACGAAATTATAAAAATAATATTTTAAATCGCATTTGTCGTTTCCTTTTACATCTCAATATAACTTGTAGATATTGTAAAAAATATACACTGCAAATGGTAGTGGAGATAATTATATTTCAGGATTTTTTAGTTTTGTTAGAGATAAAATTTTAAACCTAATTACTTAAATGACCTGGATTATGTTTCCTTCTCTAATCTTAGTTAAAATGTACCCCTATATTGGAAGAATGAAGAGCCCCATGTGCTTGGTGTAGAGCTCTTGAGTCCATTATTCTTCAAGAATTAAGAATCAAGTGGTAATGGAAGGTATCCCCGAGTATGTTCTCGATGAGCCTTAATGCAATTGAATACCTAACAACTACTTATGCAAACTTGGTAAAGAGGGGGGGGGGAAGCTAACATTTTGGATTTGGATTTGATTTTCATAAGAGTTTGGATATTAAAAGAGAAATTATGTCCACAAACAATTGGAATAGTTATTATTGGTGGGAGGATATTTAGGCAATCATTGCTTCAAAACATTATTGGGGAAATTCTTTGGCTATTTTTAAAAGGTCCCTAAAGGAATAACTTTAGGCTTGGCTTGGGTTGAAAGGATGAATACCAGAACTCTGTATATTACTACTCCTTCCAACACCAAGTGGATTAAACCTTATAACCATAATGAACTTGGTTATTGTTATAAGGGGCTTTTAATCCAACAACCAGTATCCAAAATTGCCATTAAAATAATCATATGATTTTAATTCATTATTGGAATGCCAAATAATGAACCAAGACCTAAGGATTATGCCCAATGCCACTCATGTAATTAACAAGTTCACAAGATATTTTTCAAATGCAATTACTTGATTACATGATCTACTAAGTGAGAATCCTTAAATAGCACAAAATTTTAACCAAAACATTCATTGAAAATGATTAATCCATAGATTTCAATAATATTCAAGTCAATGAAGAGCAATTGTCAAGCATACAGAAATGATAATATGCTAATAATGTTTCTATTACTCTCAATCAAAAGATAAACAATAGAAATTACAACCAAATGTAGAAACAAGCACTAAAATCCTAGAAACATATCAAAACATAAGGATGAGAGAGCGGGAGAATAATAACTTCTTAATAAAGTTCCAAGCTCATGCTACAATCTCCATCACCAAAAATAAGAGCTCCTTAGTAGCTACTTTGCATGATAAGAAATCACCAAAAGGGAGGATTGAAATGAAAGTCATATGAGATTCGGGTGAGAAAATGGAAGATGGAGTGATAGAGTTGAGGGAAAATGGAAGAGAGGACGGTATTAAGGTTCCCAATCTGTGCAAAATGACCTAAGGAGTCATGTTAAGTAGGTCTAAGTCGAGTTAAGTGTGTGGGATCTTTATTTGGGTCAAGGATTAAGCCAAAAATTCTGTACTATTGTAGTAGAAATCGAGCGTTCATTGTGGCTTCAACAACGAATGGCTTGTGATGTTTCTATGTGTGGCTTTGCCATGCCACAGTGCAAATGCTTCAATTTAGCTCCCTTTCACCTTGAATCCTCTTCTTTTAGTCCTTGGGCAACCCTACAAGCAAAAATCACAATTAAAAAGCATCAAGAAGCCCCAGAAATCAATTAATTCAAATCAATCTCCAATTCTGGCAAATCAATTCCATTTTTATGCTATTTTTACCTAAGGATCTAGGATATTTGTTAAGCATTACTGGACCAATAGTGCATCTTAATTATGTTAATTGCCTCCTTTTAGCATACAAAACCAATACAAATCTAAGGATTTGTCAAAGAATTTTGGTAAAGAAATTATCAAACGTATTAGAATTTTTACCAAAATACTACCAATTCAAACCCAAAAGTTCACTTTCACCATTATTTGATTGTGGTTTTACCAACTATATCAAACGTTTGGGACATCGAAGGATCATATAAAGACGCATCACATGATGACAAGCTTTATAAACGTTAAATATTTGGCAGCTGTTTGCACCACAATCATCTAAATATTGAGCCTTCTGATTTGATATTTTAAAGAAATAATACACACACATTATAAAAAGTCATCAATACTATACCAAATAGGTAGCGCTTATTTGCATAAACGCTTATTTGCATAAACGCCAGGACAGACATTTGTTTACTTACTTTTTAGAAAAACAAAATTGAGGTGTTTATGCAAATAAGCACCGGGAGGCATTGGTTTGTTTATTTAAAAAAAATTTGAGGGCTTATCTCAGTGTTTATACAAAGAAGCACCGGGTTAGGCATATGATCAGACCCAAAAAGCACCAGGTTAGGCCTTAGATTTTTTTTAAAAAAAAATTAAAGTCCTAACCTAGCGCTTATTCTAATAAGCGCTAGGTTAGGCCTTCAAATTCTACCTTCTCAACACCATTTTGCCCTTTTCCCTTTCTCTGCTCTCATTTTTCACCCAAACCCTTGACATCCCCACCCTCCCTGTCCCCCGCCTTCTCACCCCCGCCGACTTCTCCTCCCTCCTTCTTCTCTCTACCTTCTCCTCCACCCTCATCTCTGGCGCCGCTGCATACTCCGTTGTCGTCACCATAGCCACACGTTGGCAACAGTGAAATCCCTTCTCTCTCCACCATTTCCGCCATACCAACCTTAAAAAAATGTACGGCTGCAATCAAGTCTTCTTCTTCATCTAAATCTAGTCAAACCAACCTTCCTCTGGCAACCAGAGCATCAATTCACCACCCACTTGGCCTCAGATGGCGTCATCTCGTCCGATCTGACGCCAGATTCTGGTGGGAGATTTTGGATCATGGCTTTGGGAGAATATTATTAAGCTCCGTTACCCCATCTCCTTGAAAACCTAAGCGGCCCATAAAAACTCTTGAGCACTCCTTCAGTCACTCTTCCTTTCTGTCGCTCCAATTCGTCCTAGGATTCATCTCCAACTCTGTTGTCATGAATAAAACAATGGAAAGTTACAAGAGTACTTCCTAGTCTGTGCACGTCTAACATAAACCAATGCAACATGTATGATATAAGAGAGAAATTATGGTTCTTTCTTTGCATTGTGAAACATGCAGAAACTCTGGTTTTTTCCGTATGTTTCTTTACCTCTGTTTTGGTTGTTGCTGGTTTTGGTCATTAGTTTTACTCTGGAAAAGGTGAATGCAGCAATTAATAATATGGCATCTTATGCTGAAACAAATTCTCAACTTATTGCTGCTCCCAGAAAAAAAGGTTGATTTTCAGTTTAGTTTTAAACTGTATTTATCTTCATTTTCCAACTACTGATAAGTTCCTTTTCCTGTTGATGAAGTTGGAAGGAAATATTTTAGAGAAAGCCTTGGCGAGTGCATTATTAATTTCCAACATCACAACTTTTCCTCAATCATTGGGCCAATAAAGGGAACCCCACTTGAAACAGTCATGTGTAGTTTCTTGGTTCGTGTTTTGGTAATCCAACCATCGCAATTATCATTTGATTTATGCCAAATTTTCAATTGTGCTGTGAAATACAGGAATCAAGAGATATTGCCACAACGGAAGGGATAAAGAGGAAACATTTTTTCCTCGAGGCTGACATAAAAGGTCCAAATTTGAAGCTGGATAATGCTGGAAAAGCAATTCTGACGGTGAGTATGTTTGTCTCCATCTTGTGATTTTGTTGAAGTTAAACTTGTTGTTCAAGCAGTCACTTGAGGATTTCTCTCTTGTATTAAGGTTTCCTTGGGAACTCTACTTGTATGTAATATATAGCATGTACTCTTGGTATTACTAAATATTGTTTTTTGTTGTATTTTAAAAAGGTACTATACAAGAGTCTAAGACTCTAACGTGCATAAGGCTGCGTTTTTATGTGCTTTTTCTTTGTAGGTTTCCTGTGTTTGATGCTAGATAGTTTTGACATAATATTAAATAAATGAGCTTTACATCGTCAAATCTGATTTTTTTTAATTATCATTATCCTCTGGCTCCGTACTTTTGTAGTCTTTTTCCAGATAGATCTGCTTGTCATGCCTGAATATGGGTAATTGGAAGTACTTTATGGAATATGTTGTTTACTGCAAAGTAATTTTATCAATGTGCTCTTTGCCTTTATGCAAGTCCTTCTTCACCTTGGCCGCATTAGTGAGACTTGTGTTGGGCACCATCGGGTCATTATTCTGCAGAAGCCTTAGTAAAAGATCTTGCTACTCCCATAAAGCTTGTGTATAGAATTTTTTCTTTAAAAAAATTAAGCAGTTGCTTAGATATCAAATTTGTTCGATCATTAAGAATTCAAGTCAGGGGTAATGATCTTGTTGTTATTATTCTGACCTGGCCTTATGTTGTCTTATAATTTACTTAGTTGTTTATTTTTCTTTAAGTATATAGTAAACTTGTAGTATATAGTAGTTAATTAATTAGAATACTTGTTTTAAATGTATTTGATCTCACGATATATGGCTTTTTGGTGTGTATATATATATATATAAAATGTATGCAATTTTTGAATTGATGCAGATATGGGGATAGTATTAAAAATTAAAAATATTTTTTTAAAAAAAAACTATTGCGGCGTTTTACTGAGAAAGCACCGCGAGAGGTAATTTTTTTTAAAAAAAAAACCCTATTGCGGCGCTGGCTATCGCAGAGCTTTCTAAAGACCTATCATAATAGACCTTTTGTGTAGTAGTGTAATAGCACACGTAAGTATTTTAAAGTAACTATGTGACCCACACACACACACATATTATAACTAAGTAATTTATTTTACTTATTCAAGCTCATTATATTAGTCAATTATATTAGATGTAATAATATATATACATGCATTGAAGAGCATCGTGATTATGTGTGCGGTATAGCGTGTCCTTTGATCTGCCCTTCAAGAAAACTAGAATCAAGGGGATAGTGGAAGCTAATTCCCATGTATAATTCTCTCGAGAAGCCCTAAATGTAATTGCTAACCTAGTAACTAATATGTAAACTTGCAAAAACAGGTAAAAAGCATGGTATTGATTTTTGGTATGAAATTAGTGTAAAGAGTGTGGTATGTTCAAAAAAAATTTTAAATTAGACAAAGGGAGATTTGGATTCAAGCGGAATAAAACCATTCTTTATAAGTGAAAGCCTTGGAACTCATTGCTTCCAAAGATTTTTAGTGAGTTCAAAAGAACATTAGAGGAACCCCTCTAGGTTAGGCTTAGATTAACTTAATTAATGCCAGAACCCCTCACATTACTTAATTTAACTTATGTTGATTAAGCTCAAAGCCAAGAATTAATTAATTGTGAAGGATTAAAATCCACAATTTGGGCCACCCCATAATTGCTCTTAATTTCTCTCGAAAACCTAGTTCATTGATAGCCACCCAAAACACTAATTAAGGCCAAAAGAGTATTTGCCCAATGTCTCAATTCAGCTAATAAATTCTCATGCTATTTCATTCATGCAAAATCACTTAACACCTTTAATCCACTAACCAAGCCCCCCTTGAATTAACACAAAATATTCACCAAGAGAATAACAAAATCATGAACTCATAAATTTCATTGAACTCAAAGTTTATGTAGCACAATGTCAAGCAATAAATAAGAAAGAACAATATAATATAGTTCCTAACCCTTATACACCATGTAGAAATTAAGAACACAACCAACAAACGCCATAAATATACTCTTAGAACCCTAAAAAAACATAAATACAACAAGAGGAAGAAGGATTATAACTAAAACTTGCCTAAATATGCTCCAAGCCCATCCCTTGGCTCCCACCATCAAGAATAGGGGAGCCTAACTGTTGCTGCTACTCTCCAAGAGGAAGTCAGCAACAAGAAAGAAGGAAGTGGTTGTCATGGAGATTTGGAAAAGAAAAGGTGGAAGATGAAATGGGTGGAAGAGTGGGACCGGAGGTCAGAGAAAAATGGAAACTAGGGTTTATGGTGTCCAAATCTGACCTAAATGGTCTTCAAAATAGTGTATATTGTAACGTCTGGAATTTTCTACTATATTATAGCAATTTTAATTGAATTATAACCACTTTCCAATGTCAGAAGCCCAAAAATACGGAAAATTTAAAACTTTTTCTTCTAAAACATTAAACCAACCTTCTTTAAGTTGGAAATGGGCTTTTCAAACAAATTAGAATAACTTAAAATTCTTTATAAAATAAAGCGGTTAATAAAACAATTAAAAGCACATTAATCAACTTAGGGTATCTATTTTCAATTCATAGTACTTGGGAAATTTAAATCCCTTTTATAAATGTATACAATTCTATTTTTTATGCTTTCTACTATTAATTTAATAATTTACACTCTTAGAACACAACCAACAAACGCCATAAATATACTCTTAGAACCCTAAAAAACATAAACACAACAAGAGGAAGAAGGATTATAACTAAAACTTGCCTAAATATGCTCCAAGCCCATCCCTTGGCTCCCAACATCAAGAATGGGGGAGCCTAACTGTTGCTGCTACTCTCCATGAGGAAGTCAGCAACAAGAAAGAAGGAAGTGGTTGTCATGGAGATTTGGAAGAGAAAAGGTGGAAGATGAAATGGGTGGAAGAGTGGGACCGGAGGTCAGAGAAAATGAAAACTAGGGTTTATGGTGTCCAAATCTGACCTAAATGGTCTTCAAAATAGTGTATATTGTAACGTCTGGAATTTTCTACTATATTATAGCAATTTTAATTGGATTATAACCACTTTCCAATGTCAGAAGCCCAAAAATACGGAAAATTTAAAACTTTTTTTTCTAAAACATTGAACCAACCTTCTTTAATTTGGAAATGGGCTTTTCAGACAAATTGGAATAACTTAAAATTCTTTATAAAATAAAGCGGTTAATAAAACAATTAAAAGCACATTAATCAACTTAGGGTATCTATTTTTAATTCATAGTACTTGGGAAATTTAAATCCCTTTTATAAATTTATACAATTCTATTTTTTATGCTTTCTACTATTAATTTAATAATTTAAAATTACATCATATACAATTCACCTTACTTTTTATAACATAATCCTAAATTCTTCATCTAATCTTCCTCCAGCACTCCTGCCTTATCTCAATCATCTTACCATCTACCAGCTTATCTGAAACAGCAATTTAACGCAGTTCATTTCATTCATTATCATACATAATAATTAATAAAATATGTATAACTGAAAACATGAATGTATGGATAGGGATGTTGCCCCTCTGTGGGCCCCCGCACTCATCCCATAGAAGTAAACATTAACCTTGTTGTTAGTGCACTTAAGGCACTACTGTGAGGTTTAACCTCCTAAATATAACCTTTCGGTCATAACTGAACTGTACTAGGGGTAGCTAGCCCTCTAGTCATCGAGTACTCGGATCCCAAGAATATATATGACAAGGTAAAGCGACCTTTCGGCCCTGAAGTTTACTAAGAATTTATAAAACATGCTATGCAATTATTAATACATGATAGATGAAATTGAACGAAACTGCTACCTGTATCCTGAGCTTACTCTTTATTGTACTCCTGCCTTTCACCGTATTCTAGGGATTCGATCCCACTATCACATCCTATAAATGTTTGAAGTATAAAATAATATATTAATATCTAAACTTGGACATAATAATCGAACATCTCTCACATTCCTATAACTCTACCCCCTTTCTATCTCTAATATAATTAAATCTTATTTTCTAAATAAATGGTTAATCATACCATCATCAATCCACATTGTACAATCATAAGTTTGCATTCACCCAATACAAACATAAGGATATCATTACTATTTTAAATTAGCTCACATTTCTTATCATTCAATTATCCTTTCATTTCAATTCACTTTCTAAATTTCTTGGTAGATCATACAATCACTTACTTAATTCTTAAAAGTCTAAATTACCCGTTAGGTATCCAAATATAACAATCCAAACAGGATAAGGCAGGAATTTCACTTTCAGAATAACATCATCAACTAATAATTCAATCAAGCAATTATAAACTTCCAACCATTATTATTTATTAATCTCTAATTAACATCTCTTTAAACTTTAAGCTCCCCCCAGTTAACTTAGTTATCAATATTAATTTCAATTATCCAAACCTTACCTTCCTAAGATTACAACATAATGGAGAAAAGTAACACAACTTTTATTTAATTAAAACTAAGACTTGTAAACTATAAGAACTTATTTATTTCATACTTGATATTACAAGTTATTAATTTTTCCTCTCCTTTCGGATTCATTTATTACTAGACATAACTTAAATAATTCAATTACCAAACAAACTCAAAGAACAATCATTAATTCACACCTCTCATCCAGTTGAACTTCATTCTAGAATTCTAACATCTTTAGTTACTTGTTTTATCATTTTATCTTTTAGCTTTAATTACTATAAACATAGTAAAGTCTTTAACATACTAATCTTTAAACACAAACCACCAAACTAGCAATTTCAGTTCACTTTATTCTCCTTAACTATCAATTATCCTTTTTTTTTAATTCAATTACTTTCCATATTTCTTAATAACTCTTGCAACCCTTACTTGATATTTTAGGGCCCAATTCACCATATAGGTGTCCAAATACAACATTTCAAGCACACTAAAGCAGGGACTTCCCTTCTAAATAATTCATCTAATTCCCATTCATCTCTTCTTTAATTATAACATTAATCCAATCTAGCATTAATTCACCCTAACCAATATTCATGCCAAACCAATAACCCATAAAGGTAATTTCAAATTACATTTCCAATCCAATCCAACTTACTACATTCTTTAAAATTAATTCCTATTGAACCAATATAACCATTTTCCTTTCCTTGCCAACAAACCAGCAGTCCACAATATCAATAAGAGCAGGAAATCATTACTATACCCTTCCTTGCCAACATTGCTATCTGTTTCCTTATTCTTGTTTAACCAATTATCATAACATTCCTTTTCCTTCACTTGAACAAAACCCACGGCCAGAGCATCAAAAGAACAAGATTTGCACACTTAACAATCTAATATCAATCAACCATAAATAAACAAATTTCCATCCATCTCCCAAAACAATACCAAATATTATTAGCTTCCTTTTATTCACTCTGACCGACAGAGCAAAACAGTAGGGGAACAAGAATTTTAGGATTAACTTAATCACCTCTATTTCATCATCTATTCCTCATATTCACAATGTCATTGCACCCCAAAGAATTAACAAAAGCCCAGCAAATTCCAAGGGAGTGGAACTCGGCCCAAAACAGAGGAAGGAGCAGGGAAAAATAACACAACAATAAAAGATTTTATACTTTATCTAAGCACAGATTCAAAGCACCCAAACTAGCTCCTAATTCGTACAGGTATTGCTTCAGAAATTTTCCCCCTTCTCGGCTGAGTAAGGTCGCAAGAACAGGGGAGACAAAGGAATTGTCCAAAAATTCCTTAACCTTCGGAATCACACATGCAACTCATTTCACAATCTCAGAATTGGTAGAAATCATAAGCAATTAAGTTTCAACACAATAACACATGAAACCCCCAACATTTCCGGCGTATGAACAGTAGCAGGGGAGGAATTCTTGAAGAGATGAACCTATTCGACTTCCTTCCCCAAAATTGACACTCAAAACAACAATAACAAAGTTCAAACACCATTTAATTGAATTCAGAAGCTTCAAAACGTTAAAGGAATTCGGATAAACCCTCCCCCCATTTTACTCAGAATCGGCCGGAAGAGAGGGAAAACAAGAAAAGAAAGCTTACCCAAGGTTGTTCCAAGTTTCTTGAGTGCCTTCCGCCGTGAATCGTCGTCGACCGCCGCCATCTGGACTGAAGCCATCGCTGAGCTTCGGAGAGGCAGAGAAGAGGGTGAAAGAATGAATGAAAGTGTGTGTATATCGGGTGGGAGAGAGGAAGTGAAGGCAGAGGAATTGAAAGGAAAAGAAATAGAGTATATAAGGAGAGACACGTGTGTGGTATACATTTAAAGAGAGGCCTGATATTTTTTTCCTAACAGGTATTTTACTATCTTGCCTTTCCTTTTATAATTGAGATATTTTCAACTTGGGGCAAATAATGTCTTTTCCATTTCCTATTTCATATTTTTCTTTTAAATCATAATTTTATTTGTCATTATCATTTAGAAATAAACCTAAATCTGTCCCCAGAATAATTTTTCTAGATATGTTTTAATTTCTAAATTTATTTATAAGACTTTTTAATTAATAACCAGTACTTCAAGATTCTAAATATCCCCTTATTTAAATTTATCTCCTAACTATTTTTCCTGAGCTAATAAAGAAAATAAACTTTAAAAAAAATTATTAAAAATATACCTGACCTTATAAATTTATTTATAAGGCTTTTTAATTCCTGATTACCTTCCTAAGATCTCAACTACATCCTTGCTATCCTTTTATTTCCAATTTAAATTTTATCTTCTAATTATTTCTTCTTTGTTTCTTAAATAAAATAAGCCTTAAAATTATTAAAAATACCTAAAACATCATAACTTTATTTTTAATGCTTTTTAATATTTTAATAATATTTCCTAAATCTTAAATAATTCCTTATTTTCTCTTTTTCTAAAATTTGGGGTGTTACATATTTTATGTCCTCAAGTCAGGGCATAAGTGGGTATTTGAGTTTGGATCTGGGTTTGCCCAAAATATCAAGATCTGGTTTGCTGATATCGCACCCTTGCCGTGATCTTCTTTTGCTTCCTTCTTCACCTGGGATCATATTCTTGGTCCTTGAACGACCCTACAATTATAAATAAGATGGAACAATGATCAAATAGCCCTATAAATTAATTAATACAAATTAATCTACATTTTTGGCCAATTAATCCTAATTTTATGCTAATTTCACCTAAGAGTCTAAGATATTCAATAAGCACAATTGGACCAAATTTGTATCTTATTTATGTTATAAGCCTCATTTTAAGTGCCTAAGACATACAAAGCCAAGGATTTGTCATATGCATATATATATATATTTATATAATTTAAATGAAGAAATGCATGTATTGCTCTTCATGCAAACATAAGTATCCATGTGTATGTGTTTTGGCTGATAGAGTTTTTCAACTGGTGCTTTTAGATGAAATTGGTCCCAAGAAAAGTATGAATAGCCACACATTTGTTTGGTCATAGGTGAAATAAACAATATTTAAAGGAGATCATAACATACTCTTTAAATATAATATAATATTTCAAATAACATTAATGATATATTTATTCACGTCTCAATTAATTAACTCAATTATAACCAAAGTAATCAAACCCGGACCGGAGTCTAGACCGGTGGAGGTGGTGAGTCAAGGGTTAGTGGGTCAACTTGTAGTCAACTCGGGAGCCAGACCGGTGGGGAATAAAAAGTTAAAATATAATTTAGACTCTCATTGTTCCATTAATTACTAAATATTAATTTTTTTTGCCAACTAAATATTAGTTCACTGCCTTAAATCACTAACAAAATATCATATACTCATCTAACATTCCTTGCAATTTATTTGACATATTGACATTATAGCATCAATCCACTATCAAATGATATCAAAATCAGTAGTCACTAAATATTCTTCACATAATAATTATCAAAATAGATAAATAATCACAAAATATTCATACTCATAGTACTTTAATCATTAAACTAATAGTTATTACCATTACAATTGTCATTAATTTCAAAAAATATTTCTTTCTACAATTCATACAAAAATATTTTTTTTTTAAAAAAAGGCAACCCACTAACCCACCGGGTCACTCTAGGGTTGCACCGGGTTAGCCGGTCAGCCCCGGGTTGCTCCGGGTCACTGTGGACCCATGTTAGCATCAAACCCGGCCCGGTTGAGTCCCGGCTTGGCGGGTTATGGGTCAACCCGGCCGGGCTGGGCCGGGTTTGATTACCATGATTATAACTTTTTGATATACAGAGACAGAATTGCATTGCAAATAAGATTTTAAATAATTTTATTTAAATTAGATAGCTTTGTAGAGTTTAAACTTTTCAACATTTATATGGAAAAAAGGAACTTATTTAAGTGATTCCAAATTATAATTCCTTGTGGAATGATAATCCAGTGGTGGAGCCACGTTTTAATTAGGAGTGCAAACGCACTGCCTCACTCATGGAAACAAGCGAATTTTGACAAAATCATCCTTATGTGTATGTGGTAGTTTTTTCTCTTGAAAAATTGTATCATTTAACAATTTGCTCTCTTTATTTTATAAAAAGTTAGAAAAATGTGATGTTGACAATTTATGTATGGTGAGGTCTTAGATAATTTCTGGGTAAGGGGTCTCTCCATTCAGATCTCTCTCTATTTCACCTTATTACTACATAAATCACTACTACAAAAAGGCCATTTCTTGTCCCTAATTCACGTCACTTAATTATAAAACGGACATTGAAAAAAGCTCGGTGGCATTTTTGTAATTAAATATCATGCTGAAGAAGAAACCACGTCACAATAATGGCAAAATTGTGACGTGGATTATGGGTGTGATTAACCACGTCACATATTATAATTGCGTGACGTGGTTTTCCCCAAGTTTTAAATTTTTTTAATAATAAACCACGTCACATATAGAAAATATGTGACGTGGTTTGTAGTAAATAATCAGTTTTCGAATTTTTTTTTAATTTTTATGAAACCACGTCATATATATAAAATATGGGACGTGGTTTCATAGATAATCAGGGAATTTTTTTTTAATTTTTAAGAAACCACGTCACATATATAAAATATGTGACGTGGTTTGTGGATTTTCTTTTTTTTTTTTTTTTAGAAACCACGTCACATATAGGAAATATATGACGTGGTTTCATATATAATCAGGGATTTTTTTTTAATTTTTAATGAAACCACGTCACATATAGGAAATATGTGACGTGGTTTCTCTTAAACAACGTCACATATATCTAATATGTGACGTTGTTTTGAGAAACCACGTCACATATTTCCTATATGTGACGTGGTTTCATTAAAATTAAAAAAAAAATACAAAACCTGATTATAATTTCAGCTCCATATCTCCCTCACCCAAAGCTCAAAACCCGCGCCAGAATTTCAGCCCCCTCCCTCCAAAGCTTAAATCCCTCAGCTCTCTCCTCTCTCCCTCACCCCTCACCCCTCAGCTCTCTCCCAAAACGCAAATAGGTTGAAGAAGAAGAAGCTCTTAGCTCTCAGCTCTCTCCCAAAACGCAATCAGGTGCAAAATGTCTCCCTCAGCTCTTAGCTCTCCTTGTTCTTGGTTTCTTTTCCCTTGCATTTTTGTTTGTTTTTGGTTTTTTTCCCCTTGCATTTTCGTTTTCTGGGTTCTGGTTGGTGTTGGTTTCCTTGCATTATGTTGAAATTTCTGTGAACTCATTTTCCCCTGCATTTTCGTTTTTATTTTGTTGTGTTTATTTCTAGGTTTGATTGCTCTGTTTTGATTAATTTGTTTAGTTGATTAGTGCCCAGTTGTCTCTGATTTCTTGTTGATTTTGGAATGCTGCCCAGTTCGTCTAATTAATTTGTTGTTAATTTGTTTTCATTAGTGCCCAGTTCTTCTCTAATTTGTTTAGTTTTCATTTCATGTTGATTTTCGTGCAATTCTTTGAATTGCTAGTTGTGATTTTCTGGGTTTAATCTAACAAAGGGGAAAACAAATAGTACAAGTGTATAATGGTGTTTAGAAATGCTTTTTGATTGATATGTTTCTATATACATTATTTGGGTGATTATGCTGCAATATATTGATAAGAGGTGATGATGTTTAAATGTTAATTATTGAAGTGTAAATCATTGATTAAATAATTAAGGACTAGTAAGAGAATGGTATGGCTTATGTTCTTAATTAGGCTGAAAAGGGAATTAAAAGAATGGCTAATTTGATTTTGTCTAGAACTTTGGGTGATCAAGGTTTTATTGAGCTAAAACAAATATGGAGGTTAATGTGCTAAGAGATTAATTCAAAAGACATTGTTATTGGTAACTAAAATTGGATTAAAAAGTAATAGGCTTAAGTTTGAGAAATGATGTACATTTTGATTATTGGAAATTTAGTGTTTGATTTGTGTTTTGTGAATTATGCTTGGAAATTTAGTCTTGATCAATGGTTTTGTAAAGAAAGGAGGTTGTGTTTCTAACTATTAATTAGTTGTCTGAAATATGGAAGTAATTGATTTAATATTTCTAAGTGTTCACTACCTTATTCTTCTTAAACATTGATTCCGTGGTTTTGCATGTATGGTTTTAAATGTATTATTTTGAAGTCTAATTCTTTGGTTTGTTGATTATTGGTTGTGTCAAGTGAAGTGTATGTAGAGAGGAGTATCAAAACCATTTAGCTCTTCTGTTGAATCTTGTTGGAGATTTTATTTTTAACCTTTTCCAATATATACAGGTAACTGGTCCAAATCAGAAATCGATTCTTCTAACCCATATCACCATAAGGGTAATCTTTGTCTTGCTAAGCCACCTAGAGGTATGTTATTGATTTTATCTCCTCCATTGAACAATAAGGAATATGACTATGCTCTTATATTCTTGTGACTACTATGATAATTTCCGTTGACAACTTGTGTTTCTCTAATTTTACTTGGCTTGTTTGTGCTTTGTGTAAGTCATTGATCTGATTGTTGGTTTGCTCTATTCCCCTGAATTAATATGTGATTTCATTGGGATTTCTAGTTTCATTTGGGATTATCTTAGATTGTAAATGTAATTTTTGGATATCACACTTACAAGGGAAAACTCTGCGAAATTTTTTAAAAAATTTGCATGAAGTTAAGTTAAGTGTATGGCATGCCCATTTCTTCACAAGGTAGTGAGCTAAAATTGACTAATTTGTTGGACATATGGCATAGGTTTAATAGAATGGATCGTAGTTGGATGCATGCATTGAGAACCACTAAAGAGTATCAAATGGGGGTGGAAGAATTTATTAAATTTGCCAAAAGAAACGTGACTAGTAAGAATGGCATGTATCGTTGCCCTTGTGTGAAGTGTGCAAATGCTTATTGTAAGAGCGTTGATGATATAAGGGATCACCTTCTTTGTGATGGGATCAATCTCCGTTATAAGAAGTGGTTTTGGCATGGGGAATTGGGAAGTACCATAGATGAGTGCACGTCACAAAATGTAGAAGCAGTGATGGATGATGTTTGTGATGATGGAATGGACGAGATGATAAATGACATTAGGGCTGAGTCATTTTCTGTGGTAGATGAGTTTGAGAAGTTGCGGAGTGATGCAAAGACACCGTTATTCCCGGGGTGTACTAAGTATACTCGGTTGACCGGCGTCCTGAAATTGTTGAAAATAAAGACAGAAAATGGGTGGGCGGACACAGGTTTCTTGCAGTTGCTTGAAGCTTTGAGTGATATGTTCCCTGCCGGCAATGTGCTTCCGAAGCGTATGTATGAGGCTAAAAAAGTTTTAAGCAAGATGGCGGTGGAGTATAAGAAGATACACGCTTGTCCTAATGATTGCGTGTTGTACAGGAATGAGTATGCCGGCCTGAAAGAGTGTCCTAAATGTGATACTCCGAGGTACAAGCCGAGAAAGGATGCCGTTGGTGATGATGATGGATCAAAGAAAGGGGTAGCTTTGAAGGTAATGTGGTACCTTCCAATTGTACCACGGTTTAAACGCTTGTTTGCAAATGAGGCAGAAGCAAAGAAACTGAGATGGCATTGTGATGAGAGAATCTCTGATGGAAGATATCTCCGGCACCCTGCTGACTCTCCTCAATGGAAGAAAATTGATTCAATGTTTCCTGAATTTGGTGGTGAGCCAAGGAATCTTCGTCTTGGACTGTGTACAGATGGATTCAATCCTTTCGGGAGTCTCAGTAGCACACATAGTGCTTGGCCAGTGTTGCTGGTCATTTACAACCTGCCTCCTTGGTGTGAGTTGGACACAAACTGCCACCAGCTTAAACATGGAAGAAAGACCGTTTACCTCGGTCACAGGAGGTTTCTTGATCGGTTTCATCCTTATCGTAGACTAAAGAAGTGTTTTAATGGCTCATCTGAATATAGATCTGCTCCGACCCCCTTAACCGGGGAGGAAGTTTTCAACCGTGTTAAGAATGTTAATGTGGTATTCGGTAAGAAACAGAAGAAGAAGAAGACCAGTTCTGAGAAGATCATTTGGAAGAAGAGGTCAATCTTCTTTGATCTACCTTATTGGCAATTTCTGGATGTGAGGCACAGTATAGACGTGATGCATGTGGAGAAAAACGTCGGTGATAGTCTTGTTGGAACGTTGTTCCATATACAAGGGAAGACTAAGGACGGACTTAATGAACGGTTAGACTTGGTTGAAATGGGTATAAGACAACGGTTTCATCCTATAGTCAGTGAAAATGGAAAGAGGGCTTATATGGAACCTGCTGCTCATACACTCTCTAAACAGGAGAAAAAAAGTCTTTGTGAGTGTTTAAGTGGGATCAAGGTGCCGCAGGGTTATTCTTCTAATGTTAGTAGACTTGTGTCTATGAACGAGTTGAAGTTGGTTGGAATGAAGTCGCATGATTACCATGTATTGATGCAACAATTCTTACCAATTGCTATAAGAGGCATTATGCAAGATGATGTGAGGATGACTATAACAAGACTGTGTAGGTTTTTCAATGCGACTTGCAGCAAAGTCATCGACACTGAAAAGCTAGACGAGTTGGAAAATGAGGGTAACATTATATTGTGCCAATTAGAGATGTACTTTGCTCCAGCCTTTTTCGATATTATGGTGTACTTGATTGTTCATTTGGTAAGGGAGATAAGGCTATGTGGCCCTATTTATCTGAGGTGGATGTACCCTTTCGAGCAATTCATGAAAGTTTTGAAAGGGTATTCCAAGAACCCACATCGACCTGAGGCATCAATTGTTGAAAGATACTTAGTTGAGGAGGCAATTGATTTTTGCAATTAAAGTGAAGATGGGATTGGTAAGGGGGTACGAGGCGTTAAAGTGAAGACTATGTGCCGTGAAGAGGTGTTACAAGCACACCTGTACATATTGAATAATATGGAAGAAGTGCAGCCTTATTTGGACGAGCATAAGAGGATCCTGAAAGAAAAGAATCCGAAAAAGAGTGACATGCAGATTTCTAACGAGCATAATAGGACATTTATTGGGTGGTTCAAGGAGTATGTTGAAAAGGAGACTGGTGCGCCGGATACAATAAGATGGTTAGCCGGAGGGCCTCGTTTTGAGGTTGTCACTTGGTCCTCTTTTGACATAAATGGTTATTCCTTCTACACTAAGGCCCAGGACAATAATAGCACCATGCAAAACAGTGGCGTGATGGTGGTAGCCGAAGCGATGCACTTCTCCAGTTCGAAAGATAAAAACCCAAGATTTGCTTTCATGGCATATTATGGCGTAATTGAAGAAATTTGGGAAGTTAATTACACAAAGTTCAAAATTCCAATCTTCAAATGCAAGTGGGTTAACAATAGCACAGTTGTGATTGATCCCCATACTGGTATGATCTCAATTGATCTTCAGAAGGCTGGGTACAGAGATGAGCCTTTTATTTTAGCAAGTCATGCAAAACAGGTGTTCTATGTAACAGATCCCGCAAATAAGCAATTGTCCATAGTCTTGCAAGGTAAAAAGCAAAAGGACCGTGCTCCCAATTTAGATCTAGATGAGATACAACCTTTAGGCGCAGGACCACCTGAACCAAGTGAATTTGAATTGGTAGATGATGATGACCAATTTGCCTTTAGAAATGATCATTGTGAGGGGATATGGGATAACATATAAAGTGAGAACCTTTTTGAATTATCATGTATTAATTCTTGTTAATGTTTTGGTTTTGGTTTTGTGAAGGTTGTGGAATTGTGACTCATCACATCTTTGATATGTTAACAGGTACATGGCGGACGGTGATAACAATCAGCAACGGAACGATCCCCCTCAGAGAAAGGGAAGAGGTCCGACGAAGCTCAATGAAGTTGTTGTCCGTCAGGGGACAAATGTGCAGCCTATCCGTGTGGATTTTGAAGATGACATGAATCCTATCGGGGAAGTTGGTGCAATTTCATCAGCTACATAGGTTTTGTGGTGAGAAACCGGATAAGCATCTTGGTTAACGATTGGCGGAGAGTCAACAAAGACGTTAAGGATCAATGTTGGTCAGATATTTTGGTATGTTTTATCATTATACTTCTGTTTGTTCCTAATATGTATGTATTCTTATTTCCACTTAATTCAACTAATGTGTTCGTCATTATTTTCAGCAAAATTTTGATGTCCCAAACACACAATTTTTCAAGGATTTTTGGTTGGGAGAAGGGCGCAAGATGTGGAAGAATTTCAAGAATCTCCTTACCAGAGAATACGTCTTTGGAGACAAGCAGGGTCAAGATCCGGGTCAGAGCTATCCCAATATTGACCCAGACACTTGGAAGCAGTTTGTTGCATCACGGCTAGACGAAAAGTTCAAGGTCTGTATATTTCATAAATAGCTTTTTAACTTTGGTTAAAAATTGCACTGTTAACACATTATATTAGTTAACTAACTTAGTCTTAGTTTCACAGGAGGAGAGCGAAAAACAAAAGAAGCGACAAGCGAAGAATATCTATAAGCACACGATGTCTCGGGGTGGTTACAAGTGGCTAGAGAAAAAGTTGACCCAGAAACAAATTGCAGAAATGGAGGAAGCTGCACGGTCCGATCCTACCTTTGTTGTAGAGCCTCTGCCGCCCTTCCCACGTCATACGAAATGGGCTGAGGGAAGGAAGAATAAAGAAGGAAAATTTGTGACTCCGGAGGTTGAGAAAGTTGCACAGAGGATTATAAGTATTTTATTTGGTGTTTATGCATTTAACTTGTGGTTTTGTAGCACATTGCAAATTATGATTTTGTTGGGTCATTACAGGAAGAACTTGAGGAGCAAGCCACCCAAGGGTCCTTCACACCTTCTGGGAGGATGGACATCCTTGCCACGGCAATTGGGAAGCTCGACCACCACGGTCGAGTTATCGGGGAGCCGAGGAATGTAGGGCTGACCAAGTATTTCGGTCGCAAACCCCGATCTCACGCCTGTAGAGAATCCACTGAGGAGATTATGGCCAGGGCTTGGGCGGAGATGAAGGCCGAGTTCCAGGAACAGTTGGATGCACATATCCAGCAGCTTAATGAGCAGATCCGGATACAGGTTGAGGCACAAGTCTGAGCATCTACCGTACAGCTCGGACTCACGACGAATTCTTCTGGACAAAATAATCAGGTTTGATCATCTACTAAATATGTTGATTTCCATATTCCGGGTTCATCAATTATAGCCTTACTCTGTATATTTTCATCCCTTGCAGGAGTCTCTCGGTACTGCCGGTCCAAGCGGCAAAGACAGCTGCAATCAGCTTGGACAGTTAGGATCAATTCATGAGGACGACTCAGATCCCACACCAGAAAACAACCCTGACTATGGAGAGGAGTGTTATCTCCATCTTGATTTCCCTCGCCTGCGCGCGGTAGCCAAAGCTCTCCAGTTCCCGAACGCCTCCCTCATACATAATTTTCCTATTGATGAGGACCAAGTGAAGGTGTCCGTTAGAGCTGTCCTGAGCAATGAGGCGGGGGTAGATGTACCCTTTCCCGATCATGAAGTCACCAAATTAGGCAAGGCGGTCGGGGCATTCATCTTGTGGCCTAGATATCTTGTACACAAGAGCCCGCAAAAGGGGCCGGACCCGCCGGTTGATGTGGTATGTACACTTAAGTCTTGAGACTGCTTATTTGATATTTTTCTGGTTTAGGCATAACATAACAATGATTTTTTCCATCTCCCTGCAGACCTTTTCAGACGAATATCCTTCTCTCCAGCTCCTACGGGAGATGTAGCCAAATTTAGAGTCTGTGCCCTTTACGATGCCTCCAGGAGTAGTCAGTCCTGACCGTACATACAAATTTTTGCTTCAGAGTTCTGAAGATATCAGGGACTTTTTGTTGCTGCAGGAAATTGACCTTGGATGGCTTGAGTTAGCGACTATGTAATAAATGACCGTTACTTTTTATGTCTCAGCAGTATTTCTTATTAAATCCCTTTTTGATTTCAAATTTAGAGTCTGTATTGTCCCCTGCCATTGGTGATGAGGGATAATTTCAATACCCCGGCGGAGCAGAGGAATTATGATGACAACATGCAGGCATACGTCAACCATCAAATGTCAGTGAATCGGGGAACTATCTATTTTGCACCTATTCTTGAAGAGTACGTTTGATTGTTTCCTTTTGCCAACTTTTCATCATTATACACATTTGTAAATGTTATGATTATTTTTAATGTCTTTCAGTAAGCACTGGGCACTAGCTGTCGTTTGCCCTAGGGATCATTGTCTGGTTTGGTTTGACTCGTTGAGGCGCAATATAACCCCCTATCATAGAACTCTCCTATCGATGTGAGTAGTGTTAATATCTTTATTATATACTAGTGTCCCAAATAAATTAGTCACATATATATATGTACTCATTTTGGTTCCATTTTAGGGGTATATCTTAGTGGCATTCAATGGAAAAAACTGGTCAAGAACATCAAGATGTCGTGCTACAAAGACCTAGAGTAAGTACTTTTGATTTAAATTCTTTCAATGTTAGTCAATTGAGATTTATTAAATTGATTGCTATGAATTTATACCGTTTCTTGTGATTGAAGTGCCGTAGGCAACCGACTAATAAGGAGTGCGGATATTACGTCATGAAATATATTTTTGACATTATTATTAGTGAACGAACCGGATCATTCTCAAAGGTACAAGTTAAATTCTTGTATGATTGATACAGTTAATACATAAATATATAATGTTTTATATAATTTCTTTGCATTGATAATCACATCTTTATTGTTGCAGTTTTATGATATCAACGCATTTACAGATGAAGATCTTGATTCAATTCGTGAGAATGTTGCTGAATTTTTGCTTTCGGAATTGGTTCGTCTTGGTTAGTAGAGATGATTGATCATTGTATAAAATACTAAATTGTGTAACACTAATGGTTAATTTGTGAAGTAGTAGTAAACACAAGTTATATATGGTTAGTATGATTGATTACTTATGTTAGCTTGGTTGATTGCTATTTGTGGTGAATCTGTTTTCTGAGACAGCAAAAACAAGAAAAAGAAAATGGGATCACATGAAAATATTAAAATTTAATTTTAAAAAAATAATAATCCACGTCACATGTTTATAAACATGTGACGTGAAATGTTCTGGCAAGAAACCACGTCACTTATTAGCCAAATAAGTGACGTGGTTTCTCCAAAACCACGTCACATATAACTAAAAATGTGACGTGGTTTAAGAGAAACCACGTCACTTATTTGGCTAATAAGTGACGTGGTTTCTCCACGCCACATTCCACGTCACATGTTTTCTGAACATGTGACGTGAAATCTTAGCCATTTAATAAAAAAAATTATTCAGGGACTTATCTACGTCGCTTATTTCATAAGTTGTGACGTGGAAAATATGACTTTCCACGTCCCCTATTTTAAGTGACGTAAAATCTCCATATTTTCTAAGTCACTACTTTTTATGTCACATAAAAAAGTGACATGAAAACACCTAAATAACAGACATGGAAACTCCTTTCTGTGGTAGTGGTAAGATGAACCATGATGTCAAAGAATGAAGGGGGGAAATACATTTCAAGTTCGCACAGGATACAAATGATCTGTCTCTGCAAATCCTGCAACTTTGTTGTATCAACCACTTTAGTACAAATGAGCTTGAAGAACATACAAAGTCTGGTGATCATGCTCCGCAATTTCTTAGGTAAAATGTTGCGTATGGCGACCGGTAAGAAATGTTGCATCAGGACGTGACAGTCATGAGATTTCAGGTTCTTCAACTTCAACTCTTTCATGGACACAAGGTTCTTTACATTTGAGGAGTAGCCTTCTGGAACTTTGATTCCATTCAGAAACTCACAAAATGATCTTTTCTCTTTCTTCGAAAGGGTGTAAGCTGTAACACATACTTCTAGGACTCATTCCCAAGCCTAATAATCTTTGGGAATCATATTCAAGCTCATATGGGACTTAGAACATCAAAACCACAACTTTTAAAACTTTTCTTTATTTCTGGAAAAATGCTGAAAATGCGGAACTTTTCCAGTAACTTTGAAACATCATAACTAATTGTAGAAAAATGGTTTTGACTTGGTTCAAGTCTCAAATTAAATCTTGAAGAGTCCTCTTTCTGGGAAAAATATCAAACATAATATGCATCAACCTAGGTGATACAGATATTTGATTTTCCTAACCTGCCTTCGTTTTCACGCCCAGAAATATTGGCCTTCTTGCGTGATTTTTAGCTTAAGCTACATAACTTCAATTTACTTCGTTTTTAGGTTTCCAAAAAGCCCTACATGTCTATTATTTTACATAAAAATTCCAAAGCTAAAGGAATTCCTCTTATATCTCGAATAATATCAACAATAGACATTGCACAGAATGGAACCCAGAAAACAGCATTTCACTTGCATGAATTAAAACTTGTTCTTAATGGCCAAGAATGACCATATACATACATAAATCCAAAAGGATAACATAATAACAGCATAATCAAAAGCATCCCAACAATATTACAGATTTATCATGAGTTCAAAGATGCATAACAAAAACAAGAACATTGAATTCTTCATCTTGACTAGGCTAGCTTCTTCTCTTTCTCCTTTGATGAACTTGCTCCTAAAATGGTTTAGATTTGGGGGGTGAGATTTTGGGGAAAATCTCAGCAGCACAATACTCAACAAACAACCATGCAAGTTTAACATTGGCCAAGATATGGCAATACCAATAACTTATACATGTGAGCATTTATGTTCTTAAATAATAACATATGGCCATAGCATTATAAGAAACACATAATCACTTCAAACATGATTCATCAAGGCAGCCAAATACCACATCACAATATTGAAACAATGCTGAAAATGTAAGAGAGTAAGTACTACCTTAAAGCTTTACAACTTCTCTTGGAGTCCCAACCTTCAAGGCTCCTCAAGAACACTCAAGAACACTCCTCTTTCTCTCACTTTCTTTGGGGCTACGAATTTTGGTGTGTAGAATGGAATGGAAGAGGTCTTATTTATAGGGGAAATGAGGGCAAGGATCAAGCCACTTCACCTAATGCTCCACCTAATTTCTTTACCTAATGCTCCACCTAATTTCTTTACCTAATGCTCATGCCTTCCTTTCTTTACCTAATGCTCATACCTTCCTTTCTTTACCTAATGTTCATACCTTCCTTTCTTTACCTAATGCTCTTACCTTCCTTTCTTTACCTAATGCTCTTACCTTCCTTTCTTTACCTAATGCTCTTACCTTCCTTTCTTTACCTAATGTTCATACCTTCCTTTCTTTACCTAATGGTCCACTTGTGGCTAATTGGGAAAGGAAGAGAGATTTCTTTCTCCTATCATGCATGAGTCATGATGACATTACTCACAAGAATTTCCACCCATGATTTTCTTATTTCTTTCTAATATAATTTTATGCTTACACATATACAATTCCTTTTTTATTTATTATTTGCAACATAATTCCTTCCTTCTTCATGGGCTAAGGTCTTTTTCTAGTCCATTTTTCTAAGCCCAACATAAGCTCCACAAGGGAAAGTTACTACTTCTCATGGGCTAAGGTGTAACACTCCTTCTAAGCAAATAATACCATGCAAAATTCTACTTAATTATTATAAATTCTTCTTAATGTTTTATGAGAATTCTTAGGGGACATTATCAACAAATACTTAAACTTCCTCATGCTTTAAATTAATGCCTATAAAATGTAATTTCCAAGCTAATAAAAATTGGGACGTTACATAAGTTGCCAGAGGTAAATAAGTGCGGTATCCTCTCTCGACAGGTGCTAACTCTTGTCTTATTCCCAACTTGACCATATCTAACCTCGAATTGACACCATCCTTACTTTTCCCATGCATATTCAGCAACGTGCCAATTAGGTTATCACATATGTTTTTTTCAATATGCATCACATCAAGAAAATGCCTAACATATAAGGACTTCCAATGCGGGAGTTCGAAGAATATGGATCTCTTCTTCCAACCACTTGTCAACACATTTTTTGCGAAAGGCTTACCAAAATCATTCTCCAACGCCTTCACCTTTTCAAAAACGCTATCCCCGCTCAATGTCCTTGGTGGCCTACCTTCTTTTGAGTTCCCGTTAAACATCTTTTTCCACCAACGCCAACGTTGTTTTAATGGTAAGAACCTCCGATATCCCATGTAAACATTTTTCTTACAATGATCCAGTCGCATCGAATGGGTATCATCTTCATATACAGGGCACGCACCATATCCTTTGATGCTGTATTCGGACAAATTACGGTATGCTAGGAAATCATTTATCGTGCCAAACAACATGGCTCTCAATTTAAAACTTTCTTCCTTACAGCCATCAAAAACTGTCTCACCCGAATTCCACATATACTTCAGGTCTTCAATCAATGGATCCAAGTAGACGTCTATATCGTTGCCGGGTTGTTTAGGCCCAGAAATAAGCATGGAAAGCATCATAAATTTGCATTTCATGATTAAATTTGGGGGGAGGTTGTATATCATCAAAATCACCGGCCATGTGCTATGAGTACTACTCTGAACTCCATGCGGATTGATTCCATCGGTTGCCAATGTAAACCGTAGGTTTCTTGGTTCTTCACCGAACTCAGGGTACTCATAATCAATTTTTTTCCATTGGGGGGCATCTGCGGGGTGCCTAAGCTTGGTGTCTTTAATCCTTTCATCGACATGCCAAGTCAAAAGCTTTGCAACATCCGCATTATTGAACATGCGCTTCAATCTTGGAATGATCGGAAAGTACCACAAGACTTTAGAAGGACTCTTACCTTTCTTTCCATACCGAGATGTGTTGCATTTCGGACACTCCTCCAACGACTCATACTGGTTCAGAAATAAAATACAGTCATTGGGACATGCATGTATTTTCTCATATTTCATACCGGTCGAGCAGAGAATTTGCTTTGCCTCGTATGTTTTCGAGGGGAGTACAATCCCTTCTGGGAGTATATCTCGAAGAGCAGAAAGCAACGCAGTGAAACTTGCGTCACTCCAACCGCATCATGCTTTCAGGTTGTACAGTTTAAGCACCGCACGCAATCTTGTGTATTTGATGCATCCCATATACAACTGCGTCTCTGCATCGCTCTTCAGTGTCTGAAATATTTCAGGATCCTCCTCACCCACCACATTCAACATTTCTTCAAGGTCATCGCTCTCATCACACATGTCTGTGTCAACCACATTTGAAGCACTACTAACATCAGGTACCCGGTCTCCGCCAGAATACTCATACGTCTCACCGTGCTTTGTCCATCGTGTATAAGACGGATCGATTCCTTGACAAATTAAATGACCCAACAAGTCAAGCGGGCGAAGACGCTTTCCATATAAACAAGACATACAAGGGCACACAATTCTGTTAGCATTCTCTGTATGCTCAGTAGCAAATTCAATGAACTCTTTTGCTCCATCTATATATGTAACACCCCAAAATTTGGATTAGAGATAATCATGATTTATTTAAGATCTTAGAGTGTCATTTAGAAATTAAAAAGTTTTATAAATAAATTTATGAGGCCATATGTATTTTTAATAATTTTAAGACTTATTTTCTTTATTGACGGAGGAAAAATAATTAGAAGATAAATGTTAATTTGGGAACTTTAGAAAAATTTATTTGAGGGTCAAAGAAATATATGGGTAAGAAAATATCTAACCTGATATGAGAATAAATTTTAGGAAATTAATTTTTCAGATAAGGACTAAATTGAAAATAGAGGAAAGTTTCAGATGGAGGGACTAAACTAAAAGTTTTAAAAGTTGGAAGGGTATATGTGTAATTTTCTCAAACCCTTTTTATATAAAATTCCCTCATCTCCTTCTCTTCTTCATTCCGTCTCTCCTCCCTCTCTCTATTTCTCATTTTCTCCCTCCGTTCTCTGCAAATTCCTCAGCGAGCTCAGTGGCAACGGCGATGATCTTCGACGATGTTGAGGTCTAATCAGCCATGCAATCATGGATTTTGAATCTTGTGAGTCTCCTCTCTCCATTTCCACCCTTCATTTCTTCGATTAGCACATTTTGAAAGGAGGGTCCGAAAAGGTTTAGGGGTTTTTGGAAGGTCTTAACCGATTAGAAGCTAGCTTAAGTTTCGATTCAAACATTTTTGAAGAGGTTTTGTGAATGAAGATTGTTTTGGTCTGTTTTCTTCAATTGTTCTCTCGGGTTACTGTTCACCAACGAATTTATTTGTCGAATTCCGACCAGATGGATGCCAATAGGTGTTTAAAGGTTGCTTAGAAATGTTTAAGAGTCAGTTTTATAGATGCATGTATGATTTCTTAATTGATTCTGGAGTTTTCGTTCATCAACTCCTTTTACTCTGTTTCTGGTTTTAATTTCTGAGTTAAGGGATCAACTGAGTGGTGGGGTATTTCAAGGAGAATGAACGATAAATTTGAGGGGCTGCATGCTTGCTTTCTTCTTGGTTTCTGGTGAATTTGAAACTGGAGTTAAATACTTTGTTTAGGGTTGTTTCATTATTGTTCGGGGTTTTGCTTTCTGATATAAAGGGTATAATGTACTGAAATGAAAGTAAGTTATTAAGGTATGGTTGATGATAAATTATGAGTTTTAATGTTTGAATATAAGATTTCCAACTCTAAGCCGTAAGGCTATGTGGATGTATTCAGGAGCGTGATTTAGGTGTAAGTGATGTTGTGGTTTTATTTTAAAACTGAATTTTTGAGGGGATCTGGACATTGTTTTTCAGATTAAGGAGAAAAGGTGTAATATGAAATGGGGTAGTAAAAGATATATATATATATATATATATATTGACAAATTGTTACCGTCTTGAGGTTCTAAAATGATAATGTAAACTTTTAAGTGTTTTGGTAAGGATTTGAATTATAAATATACATCTAGAAAGTGACTTAAAAATAAAGAATTAAGTTGGAACTTACTGATTCAAAGTCATGTATCATGTCTCAAACTACTGGGTAAAATTGTAGTGGATAACTATAGCATGGTTTAGGAAGTTGGAAATATGCTTAAGTATGACTAAACAAGTAGATGAGATGATGAAAGCATAGTTTCTGTTTTGGAGTCATTGATTATTAAACCAAGTAATTTATGGAAGAAATAATGTTTTATGTTTAAGTCATTGTATGTTGTTGGACGTTACTGATTTGGGGATATCGTTGGATCCAGGAAGTAAAGGAAGGTAAAAGTTAGATTGCTTGGTAGGGGTGCTATCCAAAGGAAATTATTTGGTGATGTTTATGATAATTTAGGAGCAGTGGCTGTTTTGATGATTCTCTTTGGGATAAGTAATTATCTTAGTTAATTAAACTGTGCTTAGAAGTCTTCAAGCAATTATTCAAACGTTAATATAAGTACGGAAATATTTTCAGAATGAAAGAGAAGAGTTGTTTGAATTTTTATGGATCAAAGTAATCAAATTTCAAGGATGTATGAATCATGAGTGTGTAATGAATGAGGTGTAATGACAGATACTTTACTCTTATATGTGTTATTAAAACTTAACTCTTATGATAAAACTGGAGAATCAGTTATAAAGTACTGTTTTGTTATACTTGAAAGCTAGACAAGTGATTCAAACCATTTTAGGAACACTAAAATAATATGTTGACATGTTCCAAAAGATTATGATGAAGATGTAAGACATATATTAGAACAGGGGAAGGGTAGAAATAAATAATATTATAGGAACGTGAGAGACGTTTAGTATAAATATAGAATTACATATATTAACTTACTCTTATTATAATATGATGTGTAGATAGGCCGTGATATTGGTATGAGTTCACCAAGACAGTGGAAAGTAAAGGGTCTGGTTCAGGAAATAGCTCTGGTATCCAGGTAGTAGTTTAATTCATATATAAATTTCTATATATAATTTTGTAATATCTGTGGCATTTAAATGCGCATTATTCCTGGTATAATATTGATGATATTTATGGAGTACTCCAAGGCCTAGGTGGGTCGCTCCCCCTTTGCCAGTTAAATTCCTATAACCGTGAGGGTTATTGAGTAGCTGTGAGGGCTACAGTTAAATTCCTATAACCGTGAGGGTTATTGAGTAGCTGTGAGAGCTACAATTAAATTCCTATAACCGTGAGGGTTATTGAGTAGCCGTGAGGGCTATAATTCCTATAACCGTGAGGGTTATTGAGTAGCCGTGAGGGCTATAATTGGAAAATCCTGCAGGTATTGGTTTAAAAAGGATATATGCTTTCATTATATGCACAGGTTTACGAAATTGATGTATATGTATATATAAGTGCACATATGATATGGAATAAACTGCTATTGAGATTTTCAATCTCACTGTTTTCCAAAATGTTTTCAGTATACCAGAATGGGAGTAGCTAGCTGGGAAAGAAATAAGGTAGTATGAAGGGGCAGGAATGTCTGCTTTGTCTTGTACCCTGTAGGTAGTTACTTTAAGAACCTACTTGCCTGTGTATGTTATATGTTTAATTAATTAAGACAAGTTGGAAGCTTTTCTTGTAGTTAATGTATATTTTATATATGTATATATATATCCTTAAGGAATAATAGAGCTGCATACTCAAATAAGAGGATTATCAATCAAGATAACCCGCCAATATATTATTATAGTAAGAGAGGTGTAAATAGATAAATTAAACATAATCTAAGAAATATGTAAATATAGTGTAAGGGGTTTGACTCCCCAAGCATTATAATTCGAGTTATGTTAATTGTTTTAATAACCACTTTATTTTATTGAAAGTTTAAAGATATTCCAATTTGTCAGAAAATCCCATTTGAAAGAAAGGAAATTTGATTTAATACTTTAAAAAGAAAAAGTTTTAAATTTTTCGTATTTTTGGACTTCTGGAATTAAAAAGTGGTTATAAATTAATTAAAATGCTATAATATAGTAGTAAAAATTTAGGTGTTACAATATATTCCCTTGAATGTCGATCACAAGACATCCATTTCCGATCCAACATTATAACCTACTAAAAGAAAACATCGGTAAGATGTATATGACTTACTCATTAGGTATCTACCTTACGATGTTACCTTATTTTCTTAACGAAAAATCGGCAGCATAATGGCTAAAAGATAAATATTCCCAGGCTCAAGGCCCTATCCTTTTTAAATAGAAATGGATAGCCAACTATATAAACAGCATCAACTCAATATATTTCCACAGTCCACCACAACAGAATTCACAGAGCATTTATATACATAGAGCATTAATAGTTCAACAAAGCAAAAATTTCATACGAGTAAAATAAAACACCACACAGTTTTGTTTCATCACCCAACATAAAATTTAGGTACCTGAATGACTTCTTTTACTTTGTCGAAGAATGTGTCGACCAAGCAAATACTTCCTGAGAACCCAACAACATAAATAAACAACTCATTGTTAGAATCTTAAGTTTTGATGAAGACTGACCTATGGAAAAATATCGCTAATGTGAAATGATAACTTAGCAGATCAATAAGAATGAAAATCTCTATCGCTAAGTAAATCTCCATAACAAATTGATAGAAAGGAATAGCAAGTGAAGACTTAGAAATAACAAGGTTAATATCTATCACTAAGTCATTCACTATCGCTAGAGAAAGATCCATCGCTAGAAGTTCACTGATCATATGTGTAAATGAATCCAGCAGATAAATGAACCAAGTGTCTAAATCAGCTATCGATAACCATAAGTGCTTCAGATAATGATCATTCAGATAGCTAGTGCTTGAGAGCAAGAGTCTAAGCTAGCATGATTGTCTATCGATAATAGGATACCTGGAAATATCTCTGAATGCTTAGATGATAGTATCCTGAAGGATAATAGCGATAATGAATTTGCAATCGATAGAAATAATCTATGCTGATGTAATGCTTTCTAATCCAAGAGAATATGCTATCGATAATATGAAAAGCTCTGGAATTCCTTATATTATCTTTATCTCATTGAGCTAATGGATTAAGCTTGCGATAGTAACCTCTGTGCAATATATGACTATTTGGTTAGCTAACAGTTTAAGTGCAGAACACTCTCTATGAGATTAGCAATAGCAGTTCATGCTAGCGCTAATAGAAAGCTGCCAGAAAGCAACTACTTGTACGGATGCTCAGAGCGCTGAGTCTGTCTCTCTCTTAGCTCACCCTATGCAAGAAGTAGTTGAAGCTAGAACAGAAAGTTAAGCCCGATAAAGAAGCTGCATTAAATGCCAACGGCTATGAGCTCCCAACGACTAAATTCAAACGGCTTCTTGAATATTGAATCTTAGGGCAAAATCTGAAGAAGTAGATATAAATACAGAACTCAAGCATTTATTGAGTAAGAGACGAACAACGAGAATATTCACAAGTTCATTCATTACTTTGTATTTATTGTCTTAGAGATTTCATCTGTACTTAAGTGTTTATCAAAATCCGTTCATTAAGTGAACACATTTATTGAAATCCTCTACTGTTTGAGGTTGTTCTGAAAGCTTGGTGCTTTAGAACAGGGATATTTCCTTACAGGTAGTAAGGGGGAGTGTTTAGAGATTCTAAAACTCTGTAAAGGTTGACAGGTGAACCTGTGCTAGTAAAACCTGTGGTTAGTGGAACCCAACAGAGTGTTGGAGAACTGGATGTAGGCAGTGTTGGCCGAACCAGTATAAATTTTGTGTTGTATTAATTCCTTTTAATTTTTTTTAATAGCACAATTCACCCCCCTCTTGTGCAATTGCCACTTTCACTTGGTATCAGAGCAGGTCTTCTCTGTTATTAAGATTCCAACGAATCTGAGAAGCAAAGATCTAAATGACATCGCTTGAAAACATCCTCCCTGAAGGAAGCTCCATTAATAAGCCTCCTGGCTTTGATGGGAAACATTATACGTTCTGGAAGTTAAAGATGAAAATCTATATCAAAGCCAACGGATACAAGCTCTGGAAAATCATTGAAGAGGGAGACATTGTTCCTAAAGATCCCATGGGCATCCCAAAGACTGAGGATGAATACACAGAAGAGGACATTGCCAATCTGGAGTTAAATAGCAAAGCAGTTCTCATGATTCAGAGTGCTCTTAGTCAAACAGAGTTCTTTAGAGTGAGTCACCTTGACTCTGCTAAAGAAATGTGGGAAGCACTGCAAATTGCCCATGAAGGGACATCCGGAGTAAAGGATAGGCGAGTAGAAATGCTAGTGGAAGAGTTCCACAAATTTGAAATGTAGGCAGTGTTGGCCGAACCAGTATAAATTTTGTGTTGTATTAATTCCTTTTAATTTTTTTTAATAGCACAATTCACCCCCCCTCTTGTGCGATTGCCACTTTCACTCATCAATTTTAACATTTATAGTGAACAATTTCATTCATAAAATTTATATGGATTGATTCCCATAAATCATAAAAAATGATAATTGCCCAATAGGCAAGCAAATATGTCCCAGCTTGCTGAATTAAAGAAAAGAAAGATAAGACTTACTTCAACGTCCTTTAGCTCAAAGTAAGCCTGCTAGCAACAATAAGATTCTTCACCTTTAAGTGTCGAGTAATAATCTGTAAATATTATAAGGAAAACAAAAAGCAAATAGATTTTATTTAAGTCAATGTTCAAAGAAAACAAAAAGCAAGAGAGCAGTCCTTTTAGATTAAATCAGCTTTCCTCCTAGTCAAAACCAAAATCCCTTCTCAAAAACAAATGATAAAAATCAAAATATAAATCCAAAAAAGGAGTAAACCAAGAATTGAAAAACATTCATCCCTTACATACTTCATCCATGATACCACATATGAAGACAGCAAAAAAAATTCCAGTATTGTTAATGATGTAAGTCTGAAAACAATTCACCTCTAAACACAAAAGAAATGGAGAATAAGTCATGCAATAGAATCAGAATATCATACCACCTCTTAATAAATTGTTTATTATCATACCTATATAAAGTACACAAAATAGAAGAAGACTCCAACTGATGCTTCATGTGAGTAATGGTAGCTACTATGATTTGATGCTAACTTTTACATTAAAAAAAGTAAGAAAGAAGAGACTCAAATCAATGGTCTGTAACATCCATGCATAGTGAAATATTCAATTTAAACGTGCACAGAAGCATTATAATATTATAATAATCATAGGCTAACAAAAAAAAATTCAAGGCAGTGATGATTATGTGTCCTTATTGAATCGTATATAAAGTTTTTCAATATTATCTTTATTTAAAGTTCTTAATTATGATGGAGGATGTAGTCCAGATTAAAATATTTTTTAAAAACTTATTGTGTATTCAGACTAAATTAATGGCTTAACTACATATGCTTAGTTACACTAAGATTGTTAGAAATTCCTTGTTATAGATACTAGAGTTACATTAACGGCGGTGGAGCTTGGTTAACGGCGGCGGCGGATCTTGGGGAACGGCGGCGGCAGAGTTGCTAAAGAGTGACCAAAGGACGGAGAAGGGAGCAACGACTGAAGCTTGGGGTGCAATGGCGAGTTAACGGCGGCGGATCTTGGGGAGAAATGGCAGCAACGCAGCGGAGCAGCGAGAAATGACGGCGGAGCAACAAGAAATGCGGCGGAGGAGCCACAAACGATGGCGGCGAGCTTGGGGGAACCAGAGGAGGGTCGGGATGTGTGTGGCTAGAGTCGTGCAAAAATAAAGAAAGAGGAGGGGTTAAATAAAAAAGAAAAGCTATACCGGCGCTTTATTTAAAAAGCGCCGGTATAGGGGAGTCCAAAAAATTTTGGAGGGAAAATTTCCCTCCCATCTTCTCGCATTTTTGGTCTATACCGGAGCCTTTTATAAAAAGCGCAGGTGCCGGTATATCTAAACCTCTCTGACAGCTTTTTTCAAATAAAAAAATAAAAAAGGCAAATGAAAATATATACGGCCCCACATCAATTATTGCCCTATGCCGGCGCTTTCTTTAAAAGCGCCGGTATAGGATTTTACAAATTAAAAAATGATTTGCTGGACACCTATCCCGGCGCTTTTTAAAACAAGCGCCGGGATAGGCCTTAGCTATACCGGCACTTATGGTGGTAAGCGCCGGTATAGGTACCTCACATACATATTGCGGCGCTTGTTACTATAAGCGCCGCTATTGTTGCGTCGCAATAGGATCCTTTTGTAGTAGTGAAAAAATAGCCTATTCATAGTTTCCTTGGGAGCAACGGTGTCTTTTAACCTATCCAATCATTTTCAAAAACACACACGTAGATATACTTTTATCATGGAAATAACACATAAATGTATACTTATATTATCATGAAGAGTAAGAAATGAATTTCTTCTTTAAAATAAGTGATATATTTATATTGTAATTTAATATAGTAATATGTATATGTGTGTGTATTAAATTATACTCAACGATTGAGCCTTGAAAATAGAGCAAACCAATCGCCTGCCCAAGGTGAGCACACAGAAATGGAAAAACCAATTGTCTATATGTTTCACTTAACAGTTATTTCTTAGGACCTACCAAATATTATTTTATTCTACAATTCTTGCAATGACCGGTAAAATATAAAATACTCCTTTGGTTTTATTTATAAGGTAGATAGGGATAACTTTATTTGGTTATATTTATATATAGGGAACCTCATTAATTTTCTAATGAGAATATAAAATTTTTCCTTCATTTATTTTGTGCTGACTCTATTTTCATGTGATGTAGTGAATATTAAATAAGGGTAAAGTTGATAAGTTGTCAAATTTTAAGGCAT
The DNA here is from genome assembly GCA_037074515.1 of Mimosa bimucronata. NCBI lineage: Eukaryota > Viridiplantae > Streptophyta > Magnoliopsida > Fabales > Fabaceae > Mimosa > Mimosa bimucronata. Next base: position 34,352,137 of record CM073440.1, on the reverse strand, counting down.
AATTAATGAGTTTTAAGGTTTTCTTTGGTTTGTATGAAATATACTGGAAATATCTTATAAATAGGATCAAATGATTAGTTTTTAACTTAACGGTTGGTTACCTAAAACCATCAAATACACTTTAATTTGCACTTTTTTTTTTTGGAAAAATATGGAAACAATATTTAACGGTTACTTATTTAACTAGGTCTACTATGTGAAAACATCTTAATTCTTTTTATTACAATCGTCAAATTTTAGTTTGTGTAGACTCCGAATCACTATACTTAACAATGCTTCTCTATAAACATAACAGTAGGTATTACGTAGCAGTAACATCAACTTTTTGCTTAGGATTTCTTTGAAAAAGTAAAATTAACATTTGTTTCTATTCATGTATTGAGATGAAAGGCATTCTTGTCCTGAGTATTGATATCAAAAGAAGGCCTTAGATCCGTTCTAGATACTTTCAAAGTCTCCATATTAGTAATAATTGAACAAGACAATAACCACAATAAAAATTTAACCGTCCAAACTCAAAGTAACATTAAAATTAAAAAAAATTAAAAACAATAAACAATAATTCAGCCATTCATTACTTTCTTCAGTCCTTCCTCTTGATTAAGGAATTCAATGTTATATCTTCATCCCCAAAGAAAAGATGGTTAAAGAAAGGAACAATTATTGTTAAGAAATTATTAAATTAGAGAAAACAAAATGAATTAAATAGAACAAATACTATAATGTTACCATGCACTGTTCCTCAGTGCCATTGAAATTATCAATTTCAAATATTTTTTGTTAGATGTAGGTGGAGATAGCAAACTTCATGTGTAAATGAGACCCCGACCATCATGTGGGGACGAAAAATCAAATAAATGATTCTCTGTAAAGGAAATGAAAATTGAACTTTTGGTTTGTAGACAATTTAATTGAAAAAAATGTAAACAAATAAATGAATGTTCTTATAAAAAAATGGAAGAAATGAATATTGGATTAGGAATATATTAACTAAAAAATTAAGAGGACAAACAAATATTTTAGTTGGGAAAAGATTTAACAAAATAATTACATTTATGGTATCGCGATGAGAGTCCCAGAGATATATTGTGACCGTATCCTGGTATTGTCCCGCTTTTAATTTAGGCTTCACTACTACAAAACAGGGTTTTCACGTCACAAATTTTGGACTTTTCACGTCACTTTTTGGTGTGACATAAATTCAAGTGACGTGGAAAACTTGACTTTTAACGTCACACCAAAAAGTGACGTGAAAAGTCATATTTTTCACGTCACAAATTACAAAACTTGTGACGTTGTTTGTCCAAAACTAGATTAAATTGACGTTGGTGTGGCAGAGAAACCACGTCACAAATTGTTAATGTGTGACGTGGTTTCAGGAAACCACGTCACACATTAAAAAAATGTGACGTGGTTTCAAGAAACCACGTCACAAATTAGTAGTGTGTGACGTGGTTTCTTGACAAACCACGTCACAAATTAATAGTGTGTGACGTGGTTTCCTGAAACCACATCACAAATTTTTAAATTGTGACGTGGTTAATTTTTTTTTTTTTAAAAAAATGATGGTTAATTTATCTTTTGGTTTCCCAATCTGTATTAATTGCAAATGTCACAGAAATAGATATAATGCAGATCAACAACAGTATACATTATTCATACAACATGTATACATAGCTATATTATAACTAAATCAAACTAAACATATATATAGACACACAAAATTCCATGTTTAGACAAGATAACCAAAATGAGTTATATTGTTTTAGGATAAAACAACAAATTCAATAATAGTACTAATAGTAATAAAATTCAAGATAACCAAAATGGAGTGGAGAAATTGCTTACTCAAATGAAGTCAGACCCAACACTGAAATCGCAGCACCAAGATGAAGTAGAGAAATTACTCAACTTCTACTTATAATGTTTCTGGAAAAGTAGGGGTTTTGTTTATGGTCCTCCGAATTTAAATGAGTAGATTATAAGCTAGAACATGCGCACTAAAGTCACCCATCCTACAAACAATAGTGTAATAATATGAGGGAGATTAAGAAATGAAAATGAAGGCTCAAAATAAAGAAACCAAGTCAATAAATTTGACCACAATAAGTATCATGTTCATACAATTCAATTCGACATATCTTTATGCTTATACTTCTTAATTCACAAACTTCCTTTCTAGTCTCAATTAATTCTATCACAAACTACATGTAACTACTTTAACCACTCTTTATAGTTTCTTCTCTTTCAATCACCATTGTTCCTCAAAGTTTAGCTACCATTTACTCCGTCCCATAACATCAAGATATAAATTCTATTTATTTTGCTATTTAACAGCAAAATTCCAAAACAATTAGTAAACTTTGTCTCTATATACACTTAACACCTAAAATACTTGCATTAGCCTCAAAAAAACTAAATACTAATCAAATATCACAAACAACACTTTATAACTAGTTCTTAAATTTAAACAATCCAAATCAGTTTTTAAACTCACTTCAATTGCCCAATATCCCTTGCAAACTTCCTTTACAACAAACTCCAATTTAGCAAAATGAATGCAAAGAGAAGGTAGGCCTTTTGCCTAAAGCAGCTGCACATAGAGCATCAATGATCTGAACAAGTTTGAACATTGGTCCGTGATTCCTTGAAAAGAGAAGGTAGCCTTATAGATTACTACCTTTAACTATTGGTCTTAATTAGTTAAAGGAGTTTTGGATGCTTAAACATAAGATTTTTAGTTCAAAACATGTGTAAATGCAAAAATAAAAATAAAAATTGAGTTCATTCTTTCTAATTGAATATGTGATGAAAGCGTTGGATCTAACCCAATTAAATAATAATATATAAAGGGGTGGAATTGAATTAAATTGTATGGTAGTTTGTAAGAATAAATATCAGGAGAATTAGATGATAAGCATACAAGGAACATTCAAATTATACCAAATCAGAGCAACAATCGGCTTATGCAGAGCAAGGAACCGCATATGAGCATAGGAGAATCTGAATCAACATGCAGTGACAAAAATCATCTCACAACTACAACAAGAACAACATCATAACAACACTTTCTGTCCCTGTACACCACCCAAACAGAGTAGAGTTCCAGATAAAGAAAAATTCAACATGCATAGGAAGCAAAGTCACTTACATTACAAAAATTCTTTCTCCTTCATCACTGAATCAGAGCAGAAAACAGAGGGAAATAAAGAAATTGAACGGAACATAGGAAGCAAAGGAAGAACAGGAAAATCAGAAATCTTCAAAGTCACTTACCACCCAAAATTTCAACATGCAAAACACAAATCATTGCTTTCTACTCTTAAACTTATCACCCCCAAAATTTTAGTCCCTCCGGCCCGCCAGATTCGAACGAAACAGAGAAGGAATAAGAAAATAAACAGAAATTTCACAGTGGTTGAAGAATAATGGGACATACATTTCTTCACGGATTCCATATAGGCACCGGAGCAACGAGCGGCGTTAACACCTTTATCATTAACAAAATGGGATTTTGGTGATTTTGAGATCTGAAGTTAGAAAGACTTCATAAAAATCAAAACTTGAAGAGGATGAAGGAAGAGGATGCTCACCTGACTTCGGATCAGAGATTGCATGCGTTGGCCGGAGCTGTGGAAGGAAGGAGGTATGAGATTTGCAGAGCTGTGGGGCACGGGACGGAGCTGGGGGAAGTATGAGAGTTTCGTTTTTGTGTTAAGAAATTGGAGGGAGCTGGGGGAAATATTTGGAGGGAGCTGGGGGGGACTTTCAACGTCACAATTATCTTATTTGTGACGTTGAAAGTCCCAGATATATTTTTTTAAAATTTTTTTTAAAATTTCTGTGACTTTCAACGTCACAATTAGTATAATTGTGACGTTGAAAGTCACGGATAATTTTTTTTAAATTTTTTTTAAAATTACTGTGACATTCAACGTCACAATTAGTATAATTGTGACGTTGAAAGTCAACAGAAAATAATTTTAATTTTTTTAAAAAAAAAATTAGTAACTTTCAACGTCACAATTAGTATAATTGTGACGTTGAAAGTCACGGACAAGTTTTTTTAAATCTTTTTTAAAATTTCTGTGACTTTCAACGTCACAATTTGTATAATTGTGACGTTGAAAGTCACGGATATTTTTTTTTAAATTTTTTTTCTGTGACTTTCAACGTCACAATTAGTATAATTGTGACGATGAAAGTCACGGACAATTTTTTTAAATTTTCTGTGACTTTCAACGTCACAATTATATAAATTGTGACGTTGAAAGTTACTAATTTTTTTAAAAAAATTAAAATTATTTTCTGTTGACTTTCAACGTCACACTTAGATTAAGTGTGACGTTGAAAGTTAAAGTAAATTTTTTTATTTTTTCATTTCAAACATACAACGTCACAAATGCTTAAAGTGTGACGTTGAAACTTTCAACGTCACAATTTAAGGTTCGTGTGACGTTGTAACTCCCTCCACCTGCAACTTAATTACAAAAATGCCACCGCGTTTTTTTTCCATGTCACATTTATAATTATGTGACGTTAATTGGTGATGTGAAAAGCCTATTTTGTAGTAGTGCTTGGACCTATTGATTTAGCAGAAGGTATCGAATCCCGTTGATCCTGGGAAGTTCTCGTCCAAAGTCTGGGACAGGACCAAAATATCCGACACATGGATGGTTTGAATTGAACAATCGATGCGTCTATACAATTGTTTCCATTTTTAAAATCAGGATTTTAATTAAAGGGCGTAGAGTATTTAACTAAAATTATACCATGCATAAATGATCAACGATACATTTTCTAAAGTTTTGACATAAAGAGAGTAAATTGTTAAATGATACAATTTTTTGTGAAAAAACTACCACATACACAAAAGGAAATGGTTTTTTTATTTTGTCTAGGGCGTTCAAAAGAATTAAAATTTGCATATCCTACTTATAGTTTCCCAAAGTAAGGCAGTGAATTTGCACTCCTAATTTAAATGTGGCTCCAACACTATATTATGATTCCACAAGGAATTATAAGTTGGAATCATTTAAGTAAATAAGTTCCTTTTTTGCATAAAAATGTTTAAAATGTTACCCTCACGGTTATAGGAATTTACTGGCAAAGGTGGAGCGACCTACCTAAGCCTTGGAGTACTCCATAAATATCATAACAGGAATAATGCCCATTTAAATGCCACAGATATTACAAAATTATATATAGAAATTTATATTATGAATTAAACTACTACCTGTACTTCAGGAATTACTCCTCAATTGGTTCTTTTCGTTTCTACTGTCCTCATGAACTTATGCCATAATCAACACCTATTTACATATCATATAACAAATAAGTAAATTAATACTTATGCTTCTATATTTATACTTTGCGTCTCTCTTAAAGCCCAACTTACTCAATACTACCCCAAAACTTGTCTTCTAGGCAAATTATAACTTGCCCACATTTATTTAGAACTTTGACCATTCAAGACTACTTTAATAATTTCTTACATTTAACTTTCTTATTCTCAATGTTTGCCCAATGGTTTCCATAAAAACCATTCTTTAAAGACCTTAATCATTCATACACACAATCACACACATATTATTAATCAAACAAAATCATAGCCACCAACACATAGATAAGCCAACCAAGACAAAGCAAGTAAAACACAAAATCAAACTTAATATAAATTAACTTCATATTCACCATGCATTTACTTTTTCTGTCTCATATATAAAAAATTGAATCAAGTTACTGAAGATTAAATCTCAAATTCCCAACAACAACAACACAAGTTCCCATTAATTCAAACCATATCTCTTTGTGAACACGAAGATTGACTCCAACACTTTAAAAACATTTCCCTTGATCTGTTAAGTAATTTCACAGTAGCTCCAGGGACAAAACAGAGTAAGAAGACACTGAACTCAAATATGCAATGACCATATCACCCTCTGAATCAACAACCATCAAGCTCCATCACACCACCCCAACTCACATGAAACTTAAATCACAGCTATTTGAAATCTAAACACAGAATAGTAAGAAATGAAAATAGAGCAGAATACAGTTCCATTCAAGAATCATCATTCACCAACATAGTCTATATGAAAATGCTACAAATTGACTTTAATCAAATCCTATTTAATTAAAACTCTTTTAAACCACCACCCATTTAAATATGTGAATTTCAGACAATTGTCAATCAAAGGAAATCCTTCCAAAACCCCAAATTCTCTGAAGATCTTAACTAATGATTCATTGAAACTACTTCCCCATATTCATAATAACTTAAATCATATTCTTAGAAACACTTTCTCTAACACAATTACTTTAACGGCATCTCCTGAAATGGTGAGCAAATTTTCAGAAATTACCATAATTATGTGATCATTCTATTAAAATATTTAACATAAATTAGATTTTAAAAATTATCTCCACTTAGAAGAAATCAACTACACACACAGAGAGAGATTTCAGCTTTATGAAACAGCCCAAAGAGAAAACAACAATAATACCACCTACTAAGGAACAAACGGAATTAGAACACATATAGCCGAACAAAGTTAACCTTTATATATTCCTCATGACTGATCGAACAGAGCAGGCATAAAGAGAAAATAATTTAAACTCATTCTAAAACTCAAATATCAATATTAAGTCCTTGCATAGTTGGTTACTAAAAATCAAAAAGAAAATAGAGGATTTGATTCCAAAATCTTCATATAACTTTTAATCTATGTTAGTTCATCCTTTTGCTCACAAAATAATGCTTACTCTCCCAGTTGAATCAAAATTCCTTCAACCCCCAAACAAGGTTAACTCAAAACAGAACAACACAATCACCGATCAACATGCATCCACAAAACTAACTCTAATGCAGCCACTGAAATCAAAATCACCGTTAGAAACAAAAGAGGACCATACTTACTGAAAAACAACCCCATTAACACATTATTCCTTATTACCAATCAAAACAAAGCAGAGAACATAGGAGAATCAAATCAACCCAGAACCGAAATCAACATGCAACAACAAAATCACTTTCAATATACTCAGTTCTGAAATTTCTGTAATTTAACTCAAATCTTCTTCAGTCTAAGCAAATACTCAAAGCCCCAAAAGATATATGCTTCGTCCCAAAACAGAGCAGAAAATTGCTTTACTAAAAAACAAACATCATGATTCCAGAAACCCCAAAACTCAACATACAACAACAATTACATGCTCTATCAAATTCTCATCATAGACCATTTTGCACCCCCTCCACTGGCCGAAACAGAAAAAACCAAGAAAATAGAGGGAACTAAGTCCAAATTCTTCTAAAATTCAACATGCAAATTTATACATTAGTCCTATCCTTGCCTTCATTTAATCAAAAACAACCATCCCAAGACAAAGAATTAGCGGAACAGAGGAGGACAAAGAAAAATCAAAATTTCAACAAACCTCATAAATCACACATGCAATACTCTCTATGCACTTAAGCTTAGTCCTAGTCACGATTAATTAAGCTTACAATCATTGCACACCCAAAAATCGCCAAGATTAGCGGCGGATGAATAGTGACTTAAAGAAAGAAATTGAAGAAATCCGACCCACATTTCATTAAAGCTTCAAATTTCTTCAGAGAAACTTGATTCCTATGCTCAAGCTTTGCTTTGATTGGTTCATGAACTTCAAAACACCCAACCCAAAATCGAACCTCACCCAAAAATGGCCCTAATCGGAAGAACAAAGGGTAGATATATGAAGAGGAGAACTACCTGAACCCAAATCCGAGCTTGCATGCACCATTGAAACTTCACGCCACCGTGAATCGCCACTAGGGACGCTGGGCCGAGAGAGCACGAGAGAGAGAGAGTGGGGATGAGAGGGAGATATAATGAGGAAGAAGAAGAAAAAGAAATGGAATCGGGGAAGAGGCTGAGGGAGTATTATATAAGAGAGGAGGGGGAAATTCAAGTTCTGACTCCTAAAACTTTCTTCTTTTCGATTTAATCCCTAAAATCCACTTTTTGCTATTTTCAGTTTAGTCCCTTCTTGTAAATAATTTTTATAATTAAATCCTTGTATCCAATAGATATTTTCTTCCACCATAATTTACTTTAAGTCTCAAAATAATTTACCTAAAATTCTTATATTAAAATTCATCTCCTTATTTCTTCTTTTGAAAATTTAATTTTATCTTCTAATTATTTTTCCTCAATTAATAAAGAAAATAAGCCTTGAAATTATTAAAAATACGCCTGGCCTCATAAATTATTAATAAGGCTTTTTAATTTCTAAATGACACCCCAAGACCTTAAATAAATCCTTATTTTCTATTTTCTAAAATTTAGGGTGTTACATCTAACATACAAATAAGCTTAGACTCTTAATACAGAATCGAGTAAAAAAATGCTTGATTAAATCATGAATACAGATACAGTAAAACAACAAGAGAGTTTTTGCAGAATATAGACTCAAACTAAAACCACAAGTTCATTTTTAGAGCAAAGCATTTTTTATTTTATAAGAATTAAGTGTCATTTAATTTCTCTTTTTAATTAAGAAATAACTGAAATTCCCCTTGAATTAAATGATATTTTTATATAGTTTTTCTTTTTAAGATTTACAAGAGTTAATTAAAGGGTTACCGACAACCACGAATTAAATACAAGGAACTAGGGACGATCCTGAGATATCGAAAATTACAAGGAAGTCAGTGGAAATGCATTATAGAATTTCCAACAGAGAAATATAGAGAGAAAGAGAAGGGGAATTTCAGTGGGTGACAAGAACAGAGAAAATACAGGAGCCGTGAACTGGGAGTCAGGACCAAGAGCGTGGTGTGACCATGGTAGGAGTGTCTTGAGGTGATAATACAGGAGCCATGAAGCTTTTTACAGGAGTCGTCCTGACAGAGGGTCGATGCTTCTAGGCTGGATAGGGAGCCAAGAAATGAAGTTGTCATGCATGTTTTCCATATGGATTCCCCCCTCCAAACATCTTGATCATCCTCTTTTATAGCATACCAAATTGTTCACAGTGGTCCATCATGTGTGTAAATTAATTGCTTGATTCCAGTGCACCACCTCCTTCTTTTTTGGTTTCTACAGTAGTGGAGGAAGTTGAGGGATAATGGGGATATGCTTGTTACTTGATTTAAGGAACCTCCCTTGACCATATCTATTCCTTGCCATGTGGCATCTTTCCCAGATGAGATAATAGGCTTTGTTTTCTTGGGCCCAATTGAAAATTTTGGTGCTCATCACAATTTCTCCCCTACTCTGCCTGTGCAACAATGGCTGGGCACTAAGAGTTATATTTAATCTTGGCCGTTTATTGTGTTCGAGGGCTAGAGGCTGAGAAGGTCAATTTAGAGGGGGCGATCAAGGGATTGCGGTAGCAGGTTATTGATATTGATGCAAAGTATATGCTGAGGACCCGAATCAATATGATTAAGGAATACTAGGACCAAAAGCATCACTCTTGTGATCTGGCTAAAGTCCTAATCAAATAAGAAGAGAATTTTGACTCTTTGCCTAAGGACAAGGAGGATGAGGTTAACTTTGTTTTGAATGGCCAGGCTTAGGAGTACGTCTCCGTGGGGGGATAATGGTGATGAGAGTGAGAAGTCCACTGACAACGGTTCTCTCTTAATTTGAAGATATTGTGTACTCCCCCATTGTTCCAAGGGGTTTTCTTCCTTCCTTCTAGATGTTGTATAGGTATTTGTGGGCTTTTCCCCTTTTTATGAATGATTTCATGAGCTTGTTAGTAGTTGTCTTTCATTATTGTTTTTCTGTGATTGATGCAGTTGTAGGGCTCTATCCCTTGTGAGGGATGTTGATGAATTCCAAAACCATGTTTTCCATGTACTTGGGTGGTGATTTGATCATCGTCTTATCGCCTTGGGGTCAAATGCAAAATAAACTAAGGATTGTGTTATAGGACACAACCTCGGGTCATTCTCTCTCTCAAGAAGCCTTTTATTGGTTCCTAAGTAAAATAAATGTGATGAAATGAAATATGAACAAGGGGAAATAATTTTGGTTTTCTTATAAATGAGCATGAATGCAATAATGAGAATAAGAAAGCTGAACTACTTATTTTTTGTGTTTATATAAAGATATGATGGTGAATGGAAAATGGATGAAGTGTATCTCTTGAAAATGAATTATGTGCAATTATTGTTCTCTTAGGATAAAGGGAGTTTCTTGACTAATTATCAAATTGACCTTAGAGAAACCTCTCTAATCTAGGCTTGAATTTGAATGATTAATATCGAAACCCCACATATTAATCCTTTCAATTCAAGTTGATTAAGAACTTTATCCAATGAATGAACTTGTCAATTGCAAGGAGCTTTGATCTCACAACCGGTATCCCGCATTGCAACTTGATTAAATTTAGAGTCCTGATTCATTGGTGACTCCCATTCAAAGAATTGAGACTAGAAAGTCAATGTCCAATGCTTATAGAGTCGACCAAGGACCAAAAGAGGAGGATTCGAGGTGAAATTGAGCTAAATTGAAGCAATTGCACTGTGGTTTTCACTGTGGCTAGCCACGACGAAGCCATGCACAGAAACATCACAAGTGATTTTCTGTTAGAGCCATGGCGAATGCTCGATATTTGCTGTGATAATACAAAATTTTGGGCTTAATCCTTGACCCTTATCTGGATCCCACTCACTTAACCTGACTCAGACTTACTGAGCACGACTCCCTAGGTCATTTTACACCGATTTGGAACCCTAATACCATCCTCTCTTCCATTTTCCCTCAACTACTCCATCACTCCATCTTCCATTTTCTCACCCACATCTCAGATGACTTTCAATTCAATCCTCCCTGTTGGGGGTTTCTCATCATGGAAAGCAACTACTAAGGAGTTCTTATTCTTGGTGATGGAAATTGTAGCATGAGCTTGGAGCTTCATTAAGGGAGTTCTTATTCTCCCACACTCTCTTCCTTATGTTTTGATATGTTTCTAGGATTTTAGGGCTTGTTTTTACATTTGGTTGTAATTTCTATTGTTTATCTTTTGCTTGAGAGCAGTAGAAACATTATTAGCTATATTGTCATTTGTGTATGCCTGATACTTTCTCTTCATTGACTTGAATATTATTGAAATATATGGATTCATCATTTTGAATGAATGTTTTGGTCAAGATTTTGTGCTATTGAAAGATTCTCATTTAGTGGATCATGTTATCAAGTAATTGCATTTGAAAAATAGTTTGTGAACTTGTTAATTGCATGAGTGGCATTGGGCATTAATCCTTAGGTCTTGCTTTATTATTTGGGATTCCAATAATGAATTAAAACTCTATGATTAATTAAATGGCAATTCAGGATACCGGTTGTTGAATTAGAAGTCCCTTATAACAATTAACAAGTTCATTGTGGTTATAAGTCTTAATGAACATGGTGTCGGAATGATTGATATCCAGAATTCTAGTATTAATATGTAGAATTGGGATTCCTCTAGGGTCCTTTTAAAAATAGCCAAAGAATTTCCTCAATAATGTTTTGAAGCAATGATTGCCTAAATCCCTTCCCACCAATAATAACTATTCCAATTGTTTGTGAACATAACTTCTCATTTCAAATCCAAACTCTCATGCAAATCAAATCCAAAATGTTAGTTTTCCCCCGCTTTACCATGTTTGCATAAGTAGTTGCTAGTTATTCAATTGCATTAAGGCTCATTGAGAACTGAAGAGCTCGGAAATTGGGGTTTGAATCAGAGCAGTGCCGCCTCGAGTCCGCTCTCCAAGAAATTAAACCCGAGGGGTTAGTCGAAGCTAACCCGGGGTGTCGATCTCAAGGAGCCTAGTGTAATATAATTCCTAATAGCTAGTATGTAAACTTAAAAAGGGTGGGTAAAAAGCATTTTTGTTTGGTTTTAGTGTGAAGTTTGGTATGTGCAAAAGGTAAAGTAAAAGATGGAGATTAAAAGTGAGATTTGGATGAAAATTGGATAAAGATCATTCTTGATGATGAGAGATTTGGGAATAATTGCTTCTAAATATTTTTAGGGAGTTTAATTGATTTCTAAAGAGCCCTAGAGGAACCCCTCTAGGCTAGGCTTAGGTTAACTTAATTAATGACGGAACCCCGCACATTACTTAATTTGACCCAAGTTCATTAAGTTCCAAATCATGAAATAATTGATTATGCAAGCCTTTAAATCCACAATTTGGGCCACCCCATAATTTCTTTAAATTTCTCTCTAAACCCTAATCCATTGATGGCCCCCCATACAATAAATTAGGACTTAGATAGTGTTTGCCCAATGTCTCAACACAACCAATTAATTCTTATGCCATCTCCCTCAAGCAAATAGCTTAACACTCTTAATCCACTAACCAAGCCACCTTGCATTAGCACATAATTTTCACCAAGAGAATAACAAAACTATGAACCCATAAATTTCATTAAACTCAAAGCTAATAAGTAGCAATGTCAAGCATTATACAAGAAGGAAACAACATAAACATAAACATAGTTTCTAACCCTAATGACATAAATGCATCCAACTAAGTGCCATAAATGCACCTCAACCAAATGCAATAGCAATTAATACAACCCACCAAAATGTCATAAATGCAACCCTAGAAACCCAGAAAAGAATAAATACAACAAATGGGGAAAGGATTAGAACTAGGAAAACTCCCTTATTCAAGCTTCAAGCTCATCTCTTGGCTCCCACCACCAAGAATGGTGGAGCCTAACTGCTACTCCCCATGGAAGAACCAACAGGAAGGAAGGAAGGTGTGGAAGCCATGGATGAAGGAAGAAAAGTGAAGAAGAAGATGAAGATGAAGATGGAGAAGAGAGAGCTAGGGCTTGGGGTGTGAAATTGTGAACCAAATCTACCCTAATGGGGTGTGTATTTCGTGTTTTAAGTCCCCCCAGTCGGGTCAAGTGAGTGGGTAATGAGTTAGATCCAGTTTGGGCCCAAAATTCGCGACTGAAAATTCTGCAGAAACGGGCAGTTCGCCGTCTACTTCGCCGCGGCGAAGTGACAATGCTTCTGGCTTCCTTTAACTTTCTCACCATGGGCTCGCCATCTGGAAGCTCAAGTGGTGATAAGCGAGAATGCTTATAAAGTGCTTGGTTGGGAGATCGAACCCGTGGGTGCGCCAATGACACGGCCTCCTCCCACAAATACTGCAGCATTGGGTCGGGTCTGCGAGAGCGGCCCCCAACCGAGCTACAATACCTGAGTTGGGCTTGCCAATACTGGGGTGACCCAGAGATGGGCCCCTGGGGTGCCCAACATGGTGGGTTCAGTAGCTGCCAATGCTAGACTCAACAAAAAGGCGCTTTTTGGGGGGAGCACAGCAGTATACCATACTCCCTGAATGGGCCCCCGCTGCCACGGTACTGGGCCCCACATTACCCGAAGTCCAAGGCAGCTCTCGCATGCCCGATCCCATGCTGCAGCATTTGGGGAGGAGGCCGTGTCATAGGCGCACCCCTGGGATTCGAAGTCTAGACCTCGGGCTATCATCCCCCTTAAGGGGATGGCCTTCACCACTTGAGCTGCTTTTTCCACATGAGAGTCATTGGAAGTATTAATGCAAATGCCTTTTTGCTTTAAAGACTCAAAGGTAGAAACCAATTCATCTGCCCTAGATGCTAAATTTTTAAGAGCTAATTCAATGTCATTAAGTTTCTCATTTGTCCAAGCTCTTATTTCATTTTGATTATCCAAAATACGCTCAAGCATCTCCTCTATTTTGGGCTTTTTCTCATGAATGGGAGTGATTTCACCTAAATGATTGGGTGAGGATTGATAAAATGATGCATATGAAGGAAAAGAAACATTTGGTTCCCAAGGCAATCCATGTTCATGATTCCAACTAGGGTTAAAAGAATTATCATGCCAATCAGTTTGTACCCTAGCAGAATCATCCCCTACATAATCCAAGGTTGAGACATGGGGGCACTGATTAATATAATGATTATCTCCACAAAAATTGAACCAAATGTACTCATATTGAGTATCAAAAGCATTAGGGTCATAGCAAGAAGGTAGATAATCATTATCCTGTTCAAATCCACTATTTGCCCCATTAGTCCACCAAGGATAATCCATAACAAAATTCAAAAGAAAATAACTAAAATAAAAAGACAAATAAAGAGAACAACTATATACATGGACACAAGAAACTAAGCTACAAGAGAAAAACAAACACACAAACAAATATATACAAACTCAAGCTTAAGCTACTAGTGCTCTAATAAAGGTTGACCAAGGACGGTTTTGGGAAACAAATCCCCGGCAACGGCGCCAAAAACTTGTTCGCCCTGCGCCGCAAGTGCACGGGTCGCGCCAAGTAATAAAATAGTGAGTAAAGTATCGTTCCCACGAGGATTTGTCCAAAACCCGGTCAAACAATGATTATCACACTCTCGCCCAATTTGAGTGATACAAATGTAGAGTTTGAAAATGAAATAAGAAAATAAAATGAAGATAAAATTATAAACAAGTGATTCTCCAACCTCAAGGCTAAAATGAGTCCCAAGATTATCTCTCCCCCTTGTACTTCTCAAAACTCAATTAACCTCCCCTCAAAGAAGCTCTCAACAACACCATGTGCTAATCTAGGGTTCATTGGGTACTCGTAAAAGCTCTCTCAAGTCAAGAACAAGTGTTTAGTCTTATTAATTGCACAATCTCTTGCTACAATTTAATAAAACCTAATTATCAAGCTCCAACCCTAATGTGACTATGCAAGGCTAGCAAGTATATCTCTATCTTACTAACAAAACCATCCATCCATGCAAACTTCAGGTTCTTGCACTACTTTACCCAAGTTCTACACTCAACCTAGCTCTCTCGAGTCATAAATCAAGTGAACCCAACAATCTAAATGGTGATCAAGCACTTAGAAGCATTAAGAACGGGGTAAAATAAGCACATAGATATCATTAATCACAAATTAAGAGGAGGAATCAAGAATCAATACATACAAGGGTTTAAAATAATCCTAGAATCAAAGTATTTAGCTACTCATGTTCTACAACTCCAAGGGAGCATATATATATACAACATTACAACAGAACAAGAGAAGAGAATGAAGATGGAAGAGATAAACCAAGAGAGGAAGCCCAAATCTCTCTGAAGCTCCAAGCCCAAGCCAAATCTCACAAATCTCCAAGCCCTAGCAGAGCCAAACACGCCCAAAATATGCCCAGAAGTCAAAGAATGTCGAGCTAGATTGAAACCCTAGCTTTTATATCACTTAAATCTGTCAAAAAACGCGCAGCAGAGCACGCAGTTCGCCGTGGGTTCGCCGCGGCGAAGTCCACGGCGAACGATGATCGTTTCTGCCTCTTTTTGGGGGTTTTAGCTCGCCGTGAGTTCGCCGCGGCAAGCACACGGCGAACTTGGATCTGTCGGTAATTTTGGAAATTTGGGGACCTATCTGTAATTTAGGAAATTCGAGGTCCTTTTCTGTAATTTTTACAATTCGTCCAGAAACTTGTATTTTCCCTTTTTTCTTGAAATTTCAGCTTCTAGCTCCAATTTCTCCCCTTTTCAAGTGTTCTTCTTAATTCGGGATCCCTTGGTTATTGTATCAAAATATTCCTACAATATTTACATAAAACAACATAAGAAATTAACTACAAAAATAATCAAAATCTACATAAATATACAATTATATGCGACCGAAAATCAAATGAACATTTCCTCTCTTGAGTATCCAAAATTTATCAATGAGTTAATAAAACTCAAGGAAAATATACTCAAATGACATGAATTTCTAGGAGTTATCACCTACAAATACGGTAAAACAACAAGAGAGTTTTTGCAGTATTTAGACTCAAACTCAAACCACAGGTTCATTTTTAGAGCAAAGCATTTTTTATTTTATAAGAATCAAGTGTCATTTAATTTCTATTTTTAATTAAGAAATAAATGAAGTCATCTCCTGGTAAGGAATTAGGGTATGAATATTGTGGTAGTCAAAAAATGGTTAAGATGAATTAAATGATATTTTTATATAGTTTTTCTTTTTAAGATTTACAAGAGTTAATGAAAGGGGTACTTACAACCACGAATTAAATACAAGGAACTAGGGACAATCCTGAGATATCGAAAATTACAACTCAGTGGAAATACATTGTAGAATTTCGAACAGAGAAATATAGAGAGAAATAAAAAGGGAAATTCAGTGGGTGACAAGTACAGAGAAAATACGAAAGCCATGAACCGGGAGCTTGGACCAAGACTGTTGTGGCCATGATAAGAGTGTCTTGAGTTGACAATACAGGAGCCATGAAGCTTTTTACAAGAGTCGTCCTGACAGAGGGACAACGCTTCTGGACTAGATATGGAGTTAAGAAATGAAGTTGCCATGCGTGCTTTCCATATGGATCCCCCCTCTCCAAGCATCTTGATCATCCTCTTTTATAGCCCACCAAATTATTCAAAGTGGTCCATCGTGTGTGTAAATTAATTGCTTGATTCCAACGCACCACCTCCTTCTCTTTTGGTTTTACGATAGTGGAGGAAGTTGTGGGATAATGGGGATATGCTTGTTATACTACTACAAAAAATAGTATTTACATCCCTATTTGTAACGTCTGGAATTTTACTACTATACTATAACATTTTAATTGAATAATAACCACTTTTTAATGTCAGAAGCCCGAAAATACGTAAAAATTTAAAACTTTTCTTTTAAGACATTAGACCAACCCTCTGTTTGTTGGAATGGGCTTTTCAGACAAATTAAAATAACTTAAAACTCTTTATAAAATAAAGTGGTTAATAAAACAATTAAAAGTACACTAACTCTCTTAAGGGAGTCTATTCATAATTCATAATACTTAGGAAATTTAAATCCCTTAATAAACTTATGCAGTTCTATTTTCTATGCTTTTTATTATTAATTTAATAATTTAAGTTTATAACATATACAAATAACCTTATTAAAATATTTACTACCTCCTGCTTTTCAAACGAAAATCCTAATTTCTTCGTCTACTCTTCTTCCCCAGCTAGCTTCTCTTACTGTCCTATTGCACTATCCCTTCCTATTTCTAATACTATATTTAAATTTCTATTTTCTTAGTGGGTAATCATACTGTTATCAAACAATACTTACGCAAGTATAGGAAATATCCTAATTACTTTTAAATCAAACTTACTCCATATTTATAATTAACTGGTTACTTAATTACAATATCCTTAATCTTTCATACCTTAATAATTATTTAACATCCTCATTTCAATAGTGGTTATAATTCAAACATTTCCACTTCTGTTACGAATTAACTGCATAATCTAAAATAAACAGAAACATTGATCCTAAATACCCTTAATAGGTAAAATACTTATATTGATCTTAAAGGCTTTATATTATAAGCTAACTTATATATCACCTATATTAAACTAAACATTATTACATTCCATTATAAAAGTTATAACCAGAGAAAATCATCAACTCTAATATTTTAATTAATCTTAACACTTTGTTATGTGGCTTTCCAAACAGTGAACTTTAATTCATACTTCAGCCAAGTCACATAGCAACACAACTTTAATCAAGGAGGCTTAAATTCATTTTAACTTCAATATCTCACACTAAATCAATAAACCAGTTTGACAATCACAAACAAGATCACCCACTCAACTTCACATTTACCTAGCCTTGTTCTTACTAAAATAAGCACCACAAATTACTTCTTTTCCTTCCACTGCAGCAGTCAACCAGAGCCAGCAGAAGTAGCACAAAACTATTATAATTCTAATATCCTTCAAGAAAATCACTTCACCAATCATCATGTTATATAACTTCATTAGACTTTAGTCTAATTTACTTCTAGATTACTAACAACCTCAAAGTTCTGTATTTTAGCATAAAACATCATTATCCCAAAATATAGTCTAACATGCAAAATGCTAAAATCCAAATTTAATAAACTCCTAGCATGTTCATAGACCCAATTTCATTGAATCAAAGCTTTAACAGTCTACACAACACTACATTTAATATCACAGCCATTCCTCTATCAACAAACAACTTCAATTCACATTTCAGAGTAAACAAAATATCAATTCAGATTTATGCTCCTGGACCTGGACCGATAGAACAGAGGAGCAAAATAACAAGAATTCCTAAACCTCCATTCGCTAAATTTCATAGGGATGGAACGCCAAGTATTATAGTTTCTAAAATTCCATTCTTTTTCTTTCTTCAGTCTCGGCCAAGCAGAACAGAAACAGGAATAGTAGGAGCAAAATCCAACTGAAGCTAAGCAACAAATTACAAAAGCATACCCCTTTTATGCCTAAAAAAATCGACAGCACAGGGAACAAAATAGAACAAGAGCAGGGGGAAATATGAACGAGAATCAAGCATCACTAAGGGGAAGTGAAGTTCGGCCAGCACAGGAAGAACAAGAATAGGAAAGAACAAGAACAACAATCTAAACTTCATCCAAAACACTTCTTCCACTTCCAATTCATACGTATATATATTCTGCAAAATTTTCCTCCATTAAACCCGTTGGATTCGCAACAGAACAGGGGAGGCAAGGAAACATTCAAAAATTCCTTAATCTTCAATAATCCACTTACAACCTATTCCATAACCTCAGAATTGCAAGAAATCATGAGTAATTAAGCTCCAAACAACAAACACCTAAAAATTCCCAAATCTTGCCTCGGTGAACAGTGACTCGACGGAGGGAGTTTGAACAATCAGACCAAATTTGACTTCCCTTCCAAAATCAACCCGCAAAACATCAAGAACAAGCTTCAAGCATCATTCTTATGAATTCATAAGCTTCAAAAACATCAAAGGAATTCGAATCCCTCCCCCCATTTCTCTCGAAAACAGACCAAAGAAAGAAGGAAACAAGAGGAAGAAGCTCACCTGAGGTATATCAAGCTTCCCTGACCGTCTTCCGCCACGTTCCCTCGCCGATCGCTGTTGTTTGGGGCCGAAACCGTCGCTGGATCGAGGGAGATGAGAGAAAACGAAGTGGGAGCGTGAGAGAGAGCAGAGGAATGTGTCTTCGGGTGAGGGAGAGAGGAAGTAGATGAATTGAAACAAGAGAGTACACGTGTGTGGTATATATTAAAAGGTAACACTGATATTTTTTCCTAACAGGTATTTTACTATTCCACCCTTCCTCTTATAATTGAGGATATTTTTAACTAGGGGCAAATAATGTCTTTTCCATTTCTTATTTCCTATTTTCCTTTTAATTCATAATTTTA
Organism: Mimosa bimucronata; assembly: GCA_037074515.1. NCBI lineage: Eukaryota > Viridiplantae > Streptophyta > Magnoliopsida > Fabales > Fabaceae > Mimosa > Mimosa bimucronata. The sequence continues at coordinate 34,332,916 of CM073440.1, read as the reverse complement.
TTTACCATTATCATTTGAAAATAGACCACAATCTGTCCCCAAAATAATTCCTCTAGATATCCTTTAATTCCTAAATTTATTTATAAGACTTTTTAATTAATAACCAATACTTCTAGATTCTAAATATTCCCTTATTTAAATTGATCCCCTAACTATTTTCCCTGAACTAATAAAGAAAATAAACTTTAAAAATTATTAGGAATATATTGGGCCTCATAAATTTATTTATAAGACTTTTTAATTCCTAAATACCTTTTTAAGACCTCAACTACATCCTTATTATCTCTTTTTCCCAAATTAGGTTTCATCTTCTAATTAATCCTTCTTTGTTTCTTAAATAAAATAAGCCTTAAAATTATTAAGAATGCCTAATATCATAAATTTATTTATTTTAATACTTTTTAATATTTTAAATAACATCCCTAAACATAGTTAATTACTTATATCCGTTTTGTAAATTTTGGGATGTTACACTATTTCATGTCTCTTTTTAAATAATAGATTTAGAAAAAATTGCGGTGGCATAATTGTAAATATATTGAAAACTATGCGGTGGCAAAATTGTAAATATATTAGGAAAAAAAGCAGTGGCAGAATTATCCAAGTATAAAATATATTATCCACGTCTCACAGTGTAAAAGAGACGTTTTACATTAATCAGACATGTTTTATTCTTTTTCAACGTCTCTTTTTGCTTTATGAGACGTGGATTTGGTTTTCTTTCTAGGAAAAAAAATTAAACCATCGCGCCAACAAAACTCAAGCCCTCTTCTCCTCTTCTCTTCGCCAAACCCCAGATAGTTCCTCAAGCTTTGAAATGTCTTTGTGAAATGTTGCTGTGAATAACCCCAAGATAGTTCCTTTTCTCTTCGCTGTGAAATGATGCTGTGAATGTTAGTGTTGGCTGTCACCCAAGGGGGGGTGAATTGGGTGATAGGATAAAATTTAAAACTTTTTGCAAATCTTTTCTTTTCAGAACCACAGTGAAGGTAATCTTCTCAAAACCCTTTTTCAGATTATTACAAAGTAATTCAAATTTGTTAAATGCACAAAGAGATATATAATGTAGATATGCTGGAAACTGAAAGAGTTAAGGGAAGAGATAATGCACACATAATTTATCCTGGTTCGGTCAACCCAGACCTACATCTAGTCCTCAGGCTCCACCTGAGATTTTCCACTATCTTGTTTAAACCGGGCACAAGAAAAACCTACCACAGGTTTTACGAACACAGGTTCACCTGTCAACCTTTTCCACTGGTTTTACGAACACGGGATCACCAGCCAACCTTTTCCACTGGTTTTACGAGCACGGGATCACCAGCCAACCTTTACAGAGTTTTAGAATTTTTCTAAACACTCCCCCTTACTACCCGTAAGGTTACAACCCTGTTCTTAAAGTACCAAGCTTTAGAACAACCTCAAACAATAGAGGATTTTATCAAAGTAATAAGTTCACTAAATGAACAGATTGTGATAATCACTGAAGTACAAAGTAATTTATGATGAAATACAAATAAGAGCTTAATAATCTGAACAATGAGTGCTCTAGCTCTTCTTTTCTTATACGCTCATCTCATCATTTCTGGGCTCACTGATATGTAACTAATACTCTAAGCAGAGCCTCTGTTTTCATCGCGGTTTGCGTCGTATGTGTGTAGCTTGTATGACGCTCATCTATTTTCTCTAGATGTCCTCAAGTCTTTATATATGGTCTTATGTTTATGTCCGTTGGAGACTTGGAGAACTAGCCGTTGAGGATTTCTTTCTTCTCTTGCTTCGGCTATGGAGACTGAGTAACGGTAACCTGCTGCTACCTACTCCTGTACTTGCTGTCAGCTTTTTCATTAGTGCTAGCTCCCTTGGCTATCGCTAGCTTGACAGTGTAAAATCTGCACTTTATAAACAATGTATTAGCTCAGCACGTATTGTGCTATCGATAGCTAACAAAGCTATCGCTAGCTTCATAGTGTAATTCCAGTACTTAGCTTAAACAGATAATTATATAATGCACAGCAGATGTTATCGCAAGCTTAGTCCATTAGCTTAATGATAAAGACTCTATAGATAGCAAATCATGTTATCTATGGGGCCTTAGCGATAGTATAGAGCTTTAGCGGTAGTGATATATTCTTTGCTTGCTTAGGCTAGCTCAATTTCTTCCTATTAGCGATGATAAACATGTTAGCGATAGAACTTCTACTTAGACATCATGATTCCTTATCTCAGTTTATTCCAGACTAAGTTATATGCTCTTATGAATGCAATCTGAGTCCAAATCATAAGAAATCATCTATGGATATGTTATGTAATCATATATGCAATGCTTCAATCACAGTAAACATATAGCAAACATAATATCATAGACAGTAGGAGATAAACACTTTATACATACTTTTTGCTTCCTACTTTTATCTCTATATTTGACATCATCAAAACTAAGCATATCCAACAGTGAATAACCCCAAGATCGTTCCTTTTCTCTTCACTGTGAAACGTTGCTGTGAAAAAAAATGTCTTTGTGAAATGTTGTTGTGAATAAGATCATTCCTCAACCGGCCCTCTGTTCTTCAAGCTCACGAGACACCGTCTCTTACACTGATTGCCGACGGCATGGCCGAAAAGAAATTTCTGGGTGCATCGGAGGAAGCCATAAATTTTCAGGTGAGGAATCGATCACTTCTCAGTGTTGCTGATTCAGAACTTCTTGCTCACTAACATGGCTCACCCGATTGTCTGTATTTATTTTTTATTTGCTTAGCCCACAACCTTTGGTAACTTTGGTTTCAAACATAAAATTTTGTGATAATTTCGTTAGTTCATGGGGCCTTATGCAAACTATATTGTCTATCTAATTGTTGAATATAATTTTGGAGGTTTGCTGAATGAACCGTTTGTGTTGTCATGATTGCTAATAAAAGTCTTGATGACAATGGAAGCAAGGAGGGCTGTCGGCATGAGAACATACATGATATAGTTGAAAGGGTATATTATAACGTCATGGACCTGTTTTTGCATGTAAAATTAAAGTGTGCTTATTCTTCACCATGCCCATCTTCAACTGGTTTGAGTTCTTAATTCTGGTGTTGTAACATCTCTTTTTGCCTCTTCCGATCATACAGTCCTTTCTTTTTGGTGTCCATACTTCTGGCAAATATAGAAACTGATGAATGTTCTTGAACTGACATAGGCTATCAAACTAAAGCAAGGCAAATATCCTCCTCTTTTTCTTTTTTATAGGCAAAGATATTCTCCTGTTGGAAGCAATCTTGTTCGTAAAACTGGTTGGAACTAAATGTGGCAAACAATATCCTTTTGTGAATAATCACATAAATTTTATTTTACATGTATGATTTTATTTGTGTTTTGAGGTGCGACATTTAAGTCCTTTGTTGTTATACATCACTTGGACCTTGGTTGTTGAATAATTTTATTTGGTACTATAGCTGTCTGTTGCCCTCAGAATACTATACTTACTTTTTTTTGCAACTTCTGTGCTTAATAAAAAATCAGACCACATGGTGTCCTTTTACTGTACATAATCTGATAAAGCAGCAGCATTTTGTTCCTGCCACACTGTTGCAAGTTCAAAGTTGAGATTTTTTTAGGGGGGGGTTATCTATGCAATTGAAGCATAAGCATAAAGATGGGTTTTTGCTAAAGGAATTCTGAATGAAAATGTTTGTTAGAATAGGATTGACTAATAGGATTGGTAGAATGTCCATGATTTGGGATACGAATAGCCTAGATTGAGTAATAGGATTGGTAGAATGTTCATGATTTGAGAATACATTGTTCTTTCTAAAGAGCATGGGATTATTGAACAATTATTTGTGATTCTTTGTGACAACTTCTATGATGTTTTGACAAGTTTCTTAAAAATACAGATATATGGGCAGTGACCCTGTAATTTTTGGGGCCTTAGGAGATGAAGATTGTAAATACATACAAATGGGCACAACAAACAATGGTGGTAGATTGGAGAAAAGAACATATGTTTTCCACGTCTCATATCTGATATGAGATGTTGAAAATTGATAATTTTCCACGTCTCATATCAGATATGAGACGTGGAAAACCGTTTTACGTCTCTTATCTGATATGAGACATGGAAAATTGCTAATTTTCCCAGTTTTCTACGTCTCATATAAGATATTAGACGTAGAAAATGATGATTTTTCACGTCTCATTTTAAATATGAAATGTGGAAAATTTTGTTTTTAGATATATTCAACGTCTATGAAAACTCCTAGGAATTCATGTCATTTTAACATATTTTCCTTGATGTTTTGTTCTATTATTGATAAATTTTGGATACTCAAGATAGGAAAATGCTCATTTGATTTTTGGTTGCACATCATTTTTATTTTTGTAGATTTTGATCCTTTTCTAGTTAATTTATTATATTGTTTTATGTAAATCTTGTAGGAATATTTTGATGCAATAACCGAGTGATAATAGCCCCTTCATCAAGCTCATCAATGGACAAAGCTAAGACGAAACTAGAGTAAAAAAAAACCTCGCCATGACTTTAGCCGTGGCAAAAGTGACAACGAAGTCACGGCGAGCACAATTCATTTCTGGACTTTTTTTGTGTTCGCCGTGGGTTTGTCGCAGCGAAACCCACAGTGAATTGCATATTTGCTGCGCGTTTTGACAGAAAAGGCGGACTGAAATGAAATAAAAGCTAGGGTTTCGATCTCATTCGACATTCTTCACTTCTTGGGCATTCTTGGGGGTGTTTGGCTTTGCTAGGGCATGGATTTTGGTAGGGATTAAGCTTAGGCTTGGAGCTTTGAAGAGATTCGGGCTTATTCTCTTGGTTTATCTTCTCCATCTTCATTCTCTATTCTTGTTGTGTTTTGTGATGTTGTATATATATGCTCTCATGGAGTTGTTGAACATGAGGGGCTAAATACTTTTATTCTAAGATTATGTTGAGCCCTTGTATGCATTAACTCTTTATTCCTCCTCTTATTTTGTGATTAATGGGATGTTTGTGTTTATTTTACTCTTTTCCTAATGCTTCTAAGTGATTGATCACCATTTAGATGTTGGGTTCACTTGATTGATGCTTGAGAGGGCTAGATTGAGTGTAGAACTTGGGTAAAATAGTGCAAGAACCTGAAGTTTATGGCTTTGCGCATTAATTTTTTGAATTTCTTGCAGTGACCGGTAAAATATAAAATACTCCTTTAGTTTTAGTAATAGGGCAGATAGGAATTACTTTATTTGGTTATACTCAGGGAACCTCATTAATTTTCCAATGAGAATATAAAATTTTATCCTTCATTTATTATGTGCTGACTATATTTGTAATGACCATAAAATTTAATTAAAATAATTCTGTTGATATTAGGAAAAATCTGAGTTAATTGGAAAGTAATAAAGTTTTTATTTATATTAAATGTTAAATTTTGCTTGAGGAGCAACAAGTAAAGGGAAATTAAGGACAAGTGGGTATCAAGTAAGCTTTTGATGAGGACAAGGGAAAAATTATACACACACACACACACTATAGTCGTTCTGAAATATTCATAATAATCTAAGGGAAAATTGCACCCTAGTCCCAGATAAGGCAAATTATTATTCTAAAACTCTAAAGTTCCTTAAAATCTCAAAATTATTACCAAGTCCCTCCTTAGGGACTTGAATGCAATAAAATGGAATTACTCACCAAATTCAATTGTTAATGAAGGCTTATACAGTTGTTACTGAAATCCTATTCAGTTGTCAACGAAGGCTTGTTGAATTGTTTCTCTGTTTATGATATTTTGCATCAAACCTCATTAACAACTCAGCAACTGTAATGTCTGGAATTTTCTATTATATTATAGCAATTTTTAATTGAATTATAACCACTTTTCAATGTCAGAAGTCCAAAAATACGGAAAAATTTAAAACTTTTCTTTTAAAACATTAGACCAACCCTCTGTTGGTTGGAATGGGCTTTTCAGACAAATTGAAATAACTTAAAACTCTTTATAACATAAAGTGGTTAATAGAATAATTAAAAATACAATAACCCTCTTAAGGGAGTCTATTCATAATTCATAATACTTAGGAAATTTAAATCTCTTAATAAATTTATACAATTCTATTTTCTATACTTTCTACTATTAATTTAATAATTTAATTTTACAACATATACAAATAACCTTATTAAAAGATTTACTGCCTCTTACTTCCCAAATTATAATCCTAATTTCTTCGTCTACTCTTCTTCCCCAGCTAGCTTCTTTCAACCTGCTAAACTGAAAAATGTTTGGGGAAGGGGGTGAGATTGGAAATCCCAATAGCAGTTTCTTTCATTAACTTATATTATCATGCTAGCATTGACATGTATTAATTTCATAAACCTGAACAAATAAAACAATTATACATACTTCCTGCGCTCATTTCTCTACCAGCCACTATTAACAATATATTCGTTAACTAGTGGAGGCCTCACCTGCAGGATTTATCGTTATAACATTTAAAGTTATAACTAACTGATCTGGCAAAGGGGGAGCGACCCACCTAAGCCTGGAATATTCCATAAACTCTATGTAGGAATTAACAAGGTTTCTAACCTTCATGCATAATGTAAATTTGCAACAGATATTACAAAATAATACATGCAATTTAATTGTTATTGAAATAAACTGCTACCTGTATCCTGAGCTTACTCTTCACTGTATTCCTTCCCTTTTACGTTCTCTGGACATTCGATCTCACTATCTTGTCCTATAAATATTTATAATACCGGGATAATATGTCAATGTCTAAACTCTAGCATAATAACTAAGTGCCTCTCACTGTCCTATTGCACTACCCCTTCCTATTTCTAATACTATATTTAAAGTTCTATTTTCTTAGTGGGTAATCACACTGTTATCAAGCAATGCTTACACAAGTATAGGAAATATCCTAATTACTTTTAAATCAAACTTACTCCACATTCATAATTAACTGGTTACTTAATTACACTTTCATACCTTAATAATTATTTAACATCCTCATTTCAATAGTGGTTATAATTCAAACATTTCCACTTCTGTTACTAATTAACTGCATAATCTAAAATAAACAGAAACATTGATCCTAAATACCCTTAATAGGTAAAATACTTATATTGATCTTAAAGGCTTTATATTATAAGCTAACATATATATATCACCTATATTAAACTAAACATTATTACATTCCGTTATAAAGCTTATAACCAGAGAAAATCATCAACTCCAATATTTTAATTAACCTTAACACTTTGTTATGTGGCTTTCCAAACAGTGAACTTTAATTCATACTTCAGCCAAGCCACACAGCAACACAACTTTGATCAAAGGGCTTAAATTCATTTTAACTTCAATATCTCACACTACATCAATAAACCAGTTTGACAATCACAAACAAGATCACCCACTCAACTTCACATTTACCTAGCCTTGTTCTTACTAAAATAAGCACCACAAATTACTTCTTTTCCTTCCACTGCAGCAGTTAACCAGAGCCATCAGAAGTAGCACAAAACTATTATAATTCTAATATCCTTCAAGAAAATCACTTCACCTATCATCATGTTATATAACTTCATTAGACTTTAGTCTAATTTACTTCTAGATTACTAACAACCTCAAAGTTCTGTATTTTAGCATAAAACAACATCATTATCCCAAAATATACTCTAACATGCAAAATGCTAAAATCCAATTTTAATAAACCCCTAACATGTTCATAACCCAAGTTCATTGAATCGAAGCTTTAACAGTCTACACAACACTACATTTAATATCACAGCCATTCCTCTATCAACAAACAACTTCAATTCACATTTCAGAGTAAACAAAATATCAATTCAGATTTATGCTCCTAGACCTGGACCAACAGAACAGAGGAGCAAAATAACAAGAATTCCTAAACCTCCATTTGCTAAATTTCATAGAGATGGAACATCAAGTATTATAGTTCCTAAAATTCCATTCTTTTTCTTTCTCCAGTCTTGGCCAAGCAGAATAGAAACAGGAACAATAAGAGCGAAATCTAGCTGAAGCTAAGCAACAAATCACAAAAGCATACCCCTTTAATGTCTCAAAAATCGACAGCACAGGGAATGAAAATAGAACAAGAGCAGGGGAAATTATGAACAAGAATCAAACATCACTAAGGGGAAGTGAAGTTCGGCCAGCACAGAATAGAACAGAAACAAGGAAGAACAAGAACAACAATCTAAACTTCATCCAAAACACTTCTCCCACTTCCAATTCATACATGCATATTCTCCAAAATTTCCTCCTCTTGAACCCAACAAATTCGCAGAACAGGGGAGACGGAGAAATCATCCAAAATTCCTCAATCTTCAATAATCCTCATGCAATCTACTTCATAAGCTTAAACTTGCTTCTAATTGTCATTGATTAAGCTCGAAAACAACAACCACCCGAAATCCCCAAATTTAGCTTCGGTGAACAGTACCAGGGGAAGAACTTCTCACAGAAATCGGACAAATTTCACCTTTCCTCTCAAAATCAACACTCAAAATAACAAGGACAAGCTTCAAACGCCCTTTTCCTAAGCTTAAAAGCTTCAAAAACCGTCCAAATATTTCGAATGCTCTCCCCCAAAATCGCTCAAACTCGCGGAGAAGAAAGAGGGAAACGAGAAGAAAGAACTCACCTGAGATAACCCAAGCCTTCCTGATTGTCTTCCGCCGTAAAGAGCCGCCGATCGCCGTTGATGGAGGCCGGAGCTGCCGTTGGGACTCGAAGCACAAAGAAGAGAGTGAGAGAAGTGAGGAATTTCGGGTTTGTTTGGAGGAAGCAGGGGAAGTATATGCGTGTATGTGTATGTCCGTTTGGGAGAGGAAGGAAGTAAATAAATTAAAACATACACGTGTGTGGTCCATATTAAAAGAGAAGAGTGATATTTTGTTTTATGGGTATTTTACTATCCTACCCTTCCTTTTATAACTGAAGATATTTTTATCTAGGGGCAGATATTGTCTTTTTCATTTCTTATTTTCTATTTTTCTCTTAAATCATAATTTTATTTACCATTATCATTTAGAAATAAACCTAAATCTGTCCCCAAAATAATTTCTCTAGATATGCTTTAATTTCTAAATTTATTTATAAGACTTTTTAATTAATAACCACTACCCCAAGATTCTAAATATTCCCTTCTTTAAATTTATCTCTTAAATATTTTCCCTGAACTAATAAAGAAAATAAACTTTAAAAATTATTAAAAATATACTAGGCCTCATAAATTTATTTATAAGGCTTTTTAATTTCTAAATACATTTCTAAAACCTCAACTATATCCTTGTTATCCATTTTTCTCCAAATTACATTTTATCTTCTAATTAATTCTTCTTTGTTTCCTGAATAAAATAAGCCTTAAAATTATTAAAAATGCCCAATATCGTAAATTTATTTATGTTGATGCTTTTTAATATTTTAATAATATCTCTAAAAACTTAAATAATTCCTTATACTTATTTTGTAAATTTTGGGGTGTTACAGCAACACTTCGCTAACAACTAAATAAGCCTTCGTCAACAATTGAATATGGTTGATAATAAACTGATATTTTGATGTAAGATTTATGTTAATATTACTGACCGTATTCAGTTGTTAAGGAAGACTTATTCAGTTATAAACAAAGTCTTGTTGAGTTGTTAATGGGGTCTAATGGGAAATGTGATAAACCCCATTAACAACTGAAGATGCCTTCGTTAACAACTGAATAAGCTTTTGTTGACAACTGAATTTGGTGAGTAATTCCATTTTATTGCATTCAAGTCCCTAGAAACTTGCTAATAATTTTGAGATTTCAAGGGATCTTAGAGTAATAATTTGCCTTACCTGGGACCGTACTTATATGGTTAATTAAAGTGCAGATAGGTTGTCGCTGAAAGTCGACTTTTAGTGGTGACAATAGTCGCTGTCAAAGGGTTACTTTTAGCAGCGACATTTAAGTTGCCGCTGAAAGTGGAAAAAAATTAAATAATTAAAGCCACATCAACACTTTATGTCCACATGGCTGATGACGTGATGACCTTCATCCCACTTGCCACATCATCCACCATCTTGCCACTTGTCATGTATCACGTTGCGCCACATCATCACTTTATGCCACATCACACCACTTCATCACCTTTTATTTCACTTCCAAATGTGTCTCCGAAGGTTCGAACCCATGACCACTTTACTCTTGTGTAAAGCTTCTACCAGTTAAGTTGTGATGAACTACTATCATACTACTACAAAATTAAATATATATATACACTAATATTGTATGCATATATTTAATATATCAATTTAAATACAAATAATATTATAATATAAATATATTATCACATTACCTACATTTGATATAGATATATATCTATATCTGTATATTTATAGTTATTTATTAATTTAATATATAAATATAAAATATAATATAAATGTTTCTTTCGTACTATAATATTCATAATATTATTTTTTAATAAATTAGAATGTTGGTATAGTTAATATAATTTTATTAATTTGAAAATTATTATTCTTTATTTATGTATAAGATTATTTAATACATCATTAATTTTAAAATAAAGTATTCACTATAAATTTCAAAAACAAATAAAAATAAAAACATATTACCTTATTTTATTTTTCAAGATAAAAACATTTATTTAACATTTTAAAATTTTAAATATTGTATATAAAAAAATAACATTTATTAGTGTTATTCAAAAAATAAAATGCATGACTTTTAACTGCGACAATATAAAGTCGCCTTTAAAAGAGGTACTTTTGGCAGTGACTTTTTTTATCGCCACCAAAAGTTCCACCTTTGGCAGCGACTTTTTATATCGCCACGAAAAGATATGCCTCTCGCCACAAAAGGTGGGACTTTTGGTGGTGACAGAAAAATTCGTTGCCAAAAGCCAAAAGTCGCCACTAAAAGTCTTTTTTGTTTTAGTGGATGAATCGCAACGAACTTTCATTTGTTTTGAAAAGATTTTCATCACTAAGCTTTGAGGCTGACCCAACAATTGAAGGGATCACGCCATCAAAGACAACAAAAGAAGTTGAAAAGCTTCAACCTAGTACGGGCGCATCAACAGGGGTGGGGAAAATCATCCTTCGGCCTTTCCAATCTACGTGGAAATGAGATTCCCGGCAATTTTGCCAACCAACCGCCTCTAAAATCAGTTAACCCAATGTGGGCGTAAAGGGTCAATTCTACATATACATATGTACGTGTATACACACACCTGAGAAAGATGTATCAATTCCTCCACTTAACTAGCTACTTGATTTTCAATAACGGCAAAATAATGGAGTTGGTTATTGATATGAACTTCCATTGATGAATTCTTTCTCATAACAAAACAACCGGAAAAATCGCCATATAGTAATTTGGGCCATTCTTTGCTATATGAGTAACTCAATCTATAATCTATGGATCACCTAAATATTAATTATAACGCTATGTTAAGGCCAACAAAATATATCTATAAATATAATGGGAAATATGCCAAAATACACAATTTTGTTATATATGATCAAATCATAATTCGAGAATGGATTGCGGTCATATAGCCATACATACTAAACAGCAAGATAAAGGTAAGTCAGAAATGGTCAAACACTTGAGTATAATAGTATGTTTATACTCACTTATATTTTCATAATACCAACAATTATATAACTTCGAAGGATATTCCATTGTTTCTATAGGTTGAAACTAGGTGGATTTTAAAAGTGTGGCTTGTAAACAAGTTGCATTTTAACTTGATCATGAAATAGTGGTTCCTCATGACGTTTTGGATTGTTACGAGATTGCTCTTCAACCATTGGAGTTTCAACAGATGAGGGTCGTAGTATGGAGTCATTCTCTTCACGTGGGAAATTGTCCTCGCTACCATGTGGTGCCAGTTTCTCAGCACGTGAATTTTCAATTGATGATTTTAAAATTGGGATTTGTGTCAATGAGGCTGTAATTGGAGAAGATAGCCCGGGAGGAAGAGGAGGCACACCCGGTGGCAAAGGAGCGGGAGGAGATTGTGGCAGAGGAGGAACACCAAAGGGCGGCAAGGGAGGGAGAGGCCCAGAAGCAGCCGGTGGCAGAGGCGGAGGCGGAGAAACTGCCGGAGGCCCGGAAGCTGGCGGAAGATCTTGTAATGGCTCAATTTTTTGAACGTCTACATTTTCACCATACGGATCTTGTACTGGTTGATTGTCAATGGGTAGAGAATGGTGATCATGTAATGAATTTTTCTGTGTCTTTGAGTTTTCAAATATAGTTTTGTAAGGGGTTAAGGTACAAAAATGACCATGTAGATTGGTCCAGGGTACACCCAACACCGCGAAGTTTTTTTTTGGAACAAAAGTGCCCACATAGTTACCAAAATGGGACAAAAATGCCCAGACTGTTAATTTATCCTAACGGCATTAAGTGCCCAAAGTTAACGGTCTGGGCACTTTTGTCTCATTTTGGTAACTACGTGGGTACTTTTGTTCAAAAAAAACTTCACAGTGTTGGGTGTACCCTGGACCAAACTACATGGTCATTTTTGTACCTTAGCCCATTTTGTAAGTGTGATCAGCCTGAGAAAAATATGCACAGCTGGAGGTGATGAGAAACACAACCCCAAGAGGGAGCCAAAATAATTTTTTTGGGGACATTATATTGTTGAACCGAACTTATGTTGACGACGATTCAGATCACAGGCTAAGGGCTCCAACACAATTAATATATTGCACAACTAGGGCGGACAATTGAGTTTGTCCTGTTGGGAAGTATTAATCATTGATGTAGATATTTATTTAATAATAATAATATGCACCTCCTGTTTCTAAGATCAAACCCAATTGACTAACTTAGAAAGATTAAAGAAGTTAAATAAATAACTTAAAACTATGTATATTTACCGTTTTTCTCTAAGCTAATTTTTCTTACTTAAGTTAACATAATCTAATGATACACTTGGATACTGATACACTTAACAAATTTTAACGAAGAGATGCTTACTCTTAATGCAAATATAAGTATACATGATGAGATGCATTTTTTTTTACTCTTCATGCAAATATAAGTATACATGTGCATGTGTTTTGGCTGATAGAGTTTTTCAACTGGTGCTTGTTTGATGAAATTTGTCACAAGAAAAGTCTGAAGAGCCACAATATTTTGGTTATAGGTCAGTAGAATAAACAATACTTAAAATCTTAACATACATTCTAAATAGGGTGAAGGGGCTAAAATATCCTCATTAATTTGTCAAAAGTTTATTTGGCACCATATTAAAATTTTGGTTCAAAAATGCCTATAAAAATTTGAAATTGGAAAAAAGTAGTGTACAATTAACTTCACCATATGACTATATCACACACACTACCACGCCCAGTTCCCACTAGTACCACTGTCAACCATAAAAGAACTTGTGCCAGAGAACACAAAGGCATGACTATTTATGGTTAGTTGATGGCTTTGGTATTTTTGCACTATTTTATAATCTTTATAGATATTTTTGCACAAAAAATTTAATACGGAGCTGGATGTACTTTTGACAAGTTAACGTTGGTATTTTTACCCCTTCACCCTTCTAATCATAATATAATATATCAAATAACAATTGCCACATGTTTATATATTCACGCCTCGATTATAACTAGAGAGAGAGTTGCATTTCAATTAGAGGTTGAGATAATTTTCTTTCATTATTAGTTAGTTTTGTACAGATAAAATTTTAAATATTTTATGAAAAAGTAAGTTATTTATTTAAATGACTCAAAATTATACTCCCTTTATTCCTAAATATAAGACCTATTTACCTAATTTGATTAGATCAAGGATGTTGGTTAAGTTAGTTAAAATCATATGATTTTACTAAAACAGCCTAACTACCTGTGTTTATTCCTACCCTATTTTTTTTGCTTGTTTATTATTGAGGAACACCAATAGGGATAATTTAGAAAAATATGAGAAAAAATAGAAAGAGCTGAGGTCTTATAATTAGGAACAAATTCACCCTAAATTGCTTTCTAAAATATGTTTTTACAGAGGAGCAGGGAGACGGAAGTGCTTTTGGGTAGAAGGTAGTATTGAAGAGTAGGAATACCTACCAGCTTCATTGTAAAAGTAGTATTCTTATAAAATTTTATTTTACCTGTACTTGGCTGAATAATTTAATTTAAATTAAATCATTATTCATGTTGTATCATTCCTCCATAAGGAGATACGATCACAAGTACAGATAAAATCAAAACTATTTACCAAGATAGCCAAATTTTATTTTGTTATATTTATGCAATGATAGATAGATATGCTTAGATATATAATTATATATAAGAATAGGATCGAACCTAGCTACTTTAATAGTTTATAACCACTTCAGATTTTTAACAATAGTTTGAAATGAATTCAGTTTTTCATAAAAGCCCATTACTTCAAACTTCAAAGTATGATTTTTATGTAAGATTTTAAAAAAAGTATTTTAATTTATTAAGATGTTTGGGCTTCTAATATTTATAAGTGGTTCTAAATTGTAATAATAACTTTAATATAGTAACACAAAAAGTAGGTGTTATAATATTCCTTATATCTGAAAGCATCAATGCCCATATACTTAATAATAATGATATATCAATTCCTTCACTTCACATTCTGATTTCCAATGCCCGCAAAATGGATATGAAATTTCATTGACTAATACTTTCACATATATACAAATTAAAATAGTTGAAAAAAAAAATCTATCTAAAAATTTTACACCGTTAATTCCTCACTACATGAGTAACTCAGTCCATGATCGATGAATACCTAAATATTAATTACAAATATTTACAATGGAGGCCATACAATTTTTTTGCTAGATGTTATAGCAAATGAATATACTGATATAAAGGAGGAGAAGTAGGCCAAAACACACAACAATTATATATATCATCAATGTCATGATTTGGAGGATGGATTGCGGTCATATAGCCACGCATCCTAAACAACAAGGACAAACCTGAAGCAGAATTTACTAAAACTTGACTAAAACTGTAGAGAGATCCTATACTCTCTTATTTTGATAATACCAAAATATACATTACATCTTATGATCATTATCTTTATTCTGTAGACTGGGGAAAGTAGCTCCGATTTTTTCTTCACCGATGGGTTTTAAAAGTGTGGCTTGTAAACAAATGTTTTCTTAACTAGATCATGAATTGAGGGTTCCTCATCAGGATGTTTTCGATTGTGATGAGATTTCTCTTCAATCATTGGAATTCCAGTAGATGAGGTTGATAATAGTTTCTCGGCGTGTGAATCGTCAATTAATTTCGGAGCTGGCGGTGGAGGCGGAGGGGAAGGAGGAGAGGGAGGTATATTCGTTGGAACTGGTATTTGTGTCATTGTCTTAGCTTGTGAATTTTCAACAGATGAATCTAATAACGGGTGATCATCTATGGGTACTGCAAAAGGGTGATCATGTGGTGGCTTATAAGTATGAGGCTGAGAATAATCTGCAAAGCTTGAAGTGATTAGAAACACCACTCCAAATAGGAATACTAGCAAGTGTTTAGTGGGCATTGTTGAATTGATCTTTTGTTGATGCATATCACACACACTATGAGCAATTTATACTAGAACTAGGTTGGACAATTCATGTGGACGTCTTGTGCATCCGTTACATGGGTAATTAAAAGGGAAAATTATAACGAGGTTTATATTAAATGAAGTTCCAAGAGACCTAGGTTATATTAAATAGTTTGTCATTGACAACTCAATAGTTATCAATAGCAGCTTTTAAAGTTGTCAATGATGACTAAAACCTTGTAGTTATTTTTCCGGAATTTTTGAAAAAAATTAGCCTTAAAAATCTTTTAAAATAGTTTATTTCAAAAATTTATTTATAAGGTCTTTTAATTTTTAAATAACACCCAAACACATTTAACAACTCCTTATTATTCCTTTTTCAAATTTTATAACCCTTATATTTGTCTTAAATCAATGACGTGTGTATATATAAAATTATTTTATATATCGAATTTGTTTGTGTAGAAATGTATTTTTTTCCTCTTCATAAAAATATAAGTATATATGTCAGTGCTTTTTATTGATTTGTTGATCAATATAATATAGACCTGAAAATGACTCGATTGATATCAAGAAAGGTATGAAAAGCTAGAATTATTTTCATTGGTCACTCGAATGTATATACCCGAAAGAGATCATTACAGAAATTTTAAATATAACGTATTTTAAAATAAAAAAATTTCTTTCCACGCACATATATATGTTTTGGCCAAAATACATAATTATATATTCACATCCAATGTTAACTTCAATGGATA
Source organism: Mimosa bimucronata (assembly GCA_037074515.1). NCBI lineage: Eukaryota > Viridiplantae > Streptophyta > Magnoliopsida > Fabales > Fabaceae > Mimosa > Mimosa bimucronata. Next base: position 34,316,603 of record CM073440.1, on the reverse strand, counting down.
GAGAAAAAACTTGCACTACTGCAAATGGGATTAGATATCATTTTCTTTCAATTAAAATTAGTTCTGTAAGGATTTATATTTTGAAGTTATTTCATAAAATGACCTGTAATCCAGTGCAGATGTACCCTAACTTCGACGGAATCACAAGTATGTCAAGCAAATTATACAATATTGCAACCCCCCAGACAAAATAAAAAACATTTGGGCAAAATCTTTTGTTAAATATGCAAGATTTTAACTAAATTGCTATAAATTTAAATTCAAAATTATGAACTTGCTTGACTCACATATCAATAAACAGTTTTTTCTCCAAAACTTCGTCTATTTTTTAACAACAGCTTTCATTGAAAAAACACAAAACTACCGTTGAAATTTGCTCAGCTTTCATTTTTTGCTTACACGGATATTAAAAGCTGAACAAGGATATTCGTTGCAATCCACATATAACACAAGTGGAAACTGACTTTCCCAACGCTAATTGAAGTTGAGTACTGCTTGATGTGTCTATCTCATATTTATTTAGTTTTATTTATAGGGTATGTCAATTTATTTTTTATGTGGGACTATACTATTTAACCCTTCATTTATTATGTGTTGAATTTGTTTTTATATGGTGTAGTGGATATTAAATAGGGGTAAATTTGGAACGTATTCAATTTTCAAGGTATAAATAATGGAGTTTAAGGTTTTCTTTTGTCTATATGAAATATGTGGAAGTGCCTTATAAAGAGGACTAGTAGAGTATCAGGTATAGAAGGGTGAATGTGCAATTTCAACAATAAAATTTATTGTTATGAGCATATAACACCATAAAGTTTTTTAAGGTGCAAGAATGCACATAAAGATATAAAAATGGTGCAATTTCAAAACAGACGTTAACACCATTAATTTGCTGTTTTTGGCTTATGGGTCCTACATTAATTAAATTTAAATTATTATTTAAAACAAAAAATAATGTTTTTATAATTTTTTTTCTCCCTCCCTCCCTCCTCCCTCCTCCCTTACGCCCTCTCTCCTCAGTTGGTGGCTTCGCGATAGGAAGGTTATCATTAGAGAGGCTTTTGCTTGACTTAGTCACTTATCAAAGCAAGGTTAAACCAAAAACTTGAACTACCAAATAAAGCCCAAATGCAAATCTAGTGGTTACAGACAACAAAAACACAAAGAAATAAAAGATGTCACCTCAAGTGCACCTTTGTTCATGTTGAGCTTCCTAGACAATTAATAGCATGAAAAATGTCCCCTTTGTGAATACGGAATCCATCTGCCATCCAACTCTGGAAAGCAGACCCAACAGATTCTCTTTTGGAGAGTTTCTTAATTCTGTCAGATAAGCACTTAGCGTTATCTAAGGTTTTGGAATTGTCTTCAGGAAAAGCTTCTACTGTATGGGAGCATAAAAATTTGAACTTGAGATTAATTTGAATGACACTCAAAGAAATAGCATAAAGTGTTCGATGAATTGCTTGTAAGATGGTTCCCAATATTCGCATGCTTTCCTTACAGAACACTGATAAGGGAACGAGCAGATTAGAGAAGCAGCCAACGGCTGAGCAGGGTCTCCATCGTCGAAAGGGCAGTGCTTATGTCCTCCAACAACGCTCTTTTCGATGTCGTTTCCATCAATAATCATTCATGAAACGACTCAGCTCCAGTCTTCCTTCTCCTGCTGCTCCTCATAATACTCAGCCTACCACTCGACTCCCCTCCAGTCTTCCATCTAATATATATTTTAAATTATATTTAACTTAATATGATACGAAAAATTTATTGATTATTATATCTAATTTTATATATTAATAATTAAATTTATTTGTACATAAACCATTTTTTATATTCATATTCTTTACATTATATTTAATATTCCAACTTTATATTTATAAATAATTCTTTTGTAAAGTATTTTTATTATGTAAAATTTTATTATAATTATTATTTTATAATATAATAATGTTTCACATCTGGCACTTATATTTGCTAATAATCATTATATTATCTATTATGAATAAAAAATTAAAATATATATGAATAGGATATTTTTATTAATATGTATATATAAGTGATTAAAATAATTTTTACAATATTTTGTAAATTTATTTCAGTGGGTAAACTACAGATAGTATTCAGTCATTAAATCCGTCAATAAATATATTTAGCGATGAGACTTTTTTTGTTGGAAACTTTACTAACGAAAATCCTGCTGGTAATATGTCGGAAATTGCAAAAGGAAATTATTCTGTCGAAACTTCCGTTGGAAGTTGACTGTTTTTTGTAATGATGTACACTCACATCTCAATTTTAATTTGTATATTTAAAGAAAAAACTTATTGAAAGTAGAAGTCGAGATAATATTCTTTTAATGATAGTTAATTTTGTAGGGAATTTTTGGACTAGTGTCGTGCTAGTCTTTCTTGATGTAGGAAAAAGTCACTTAAAGACAAAATATTTTAGGAATTCGAAAGTGAATAATTATTCGTGAATTTAAAATTGTTAATTTTGAAGTTAATTTCCTTTTAAAATATTTTAAGAAAACTTATCTAGCACTTCTTGAGTTATTCATGGCTCAGCCGCCTATGGTGTAATCACAACTGTTTAAATATTTGTGGTGGTCAAAAAATAGGTAAGATGAATTAAATGATATTTTTATATACTTTTACTTTTTAGGATTTACAAGAGTTAATCAAAGGGTCCCCAACAACATTGAATTAAATACAAGGAACTGGGTTGGTCAAAAAAAAAAAATACAAGCAACTGGGGATGGTCCTGAGACAAGCCTATTGTATTCATGGCGTGGTGGTGAAAGTAAAAGTGTTTGCTTTCATCTAGCTATTAAATCATGAGTTCAAATATGGCAATTACAAACACAAATAAATACATAGAGAAAAAGAAAGGGAATTTCAATGGGTGACAAGAATAGAGAAAATACAGCTTGTGACAAGAATGTCTTATGGTGATAATACAGGAGCCATGAGGCTTTTTACAGGAGTCATCCTGATAGAGGGACAACGCTTCTGGGCTAGATGAGGAGCCAAGAAAGCTTTGAAGTTGCCGTATGTGTTTTCTGAATGGATTCCCCCTCTCCAAGCATCTTGATCGTCCTCTTTTATACGATATCAAATTGTTCAGAGTGCACCAGCCACCTCTTTTTTTGGTTTTTATGGTAGTGGAAGAAGTTGAGGGATAATGGGGATATGCTTGTTCCTTGATTTAAGGAGCCTCCCTTGACCATATCTATTGCTTTCCATGTCGTATCTTTCCTAGATGAGATAATAGGCTTCATTTTCTAGGGCTCAAGTGAAAAATTTGGTGCTCGCAGTAGTTACATTTTTGTTGCCATAACCAAACTCCTGAAAATGTATTGTGAGTATACCTCGGTACCGCCCTACTTTCAATTTGACCATGATCCCGTTGATCCCAACACAATCCTGTTGGTCCCAGTAAATTCCGATCCAAACATGTCCGGGATATGACAGAGATGGTTAGGACATGAACATTTTGAAGAGCCCTTGCATCTTTACAATTTTTTCCATTTTTGAAATCAAGATTTAAATTAAAGAGAAGAGAATATTTCAATAAAATTTGGGGTCAGGGCTCTCCATTGAGGTCTCTCTCCATTTCACCTCCATCTACATCCACCGGTATTTATTTACTAACCATTTTGATCTAACAACTTTCCAAAATAACAAGATAACATTTTGGCAAAATAGAGAGAGATCTCAATGGAGAGACCCTTTACCCAAAAATTATCTAAGACCTTACCATACATAAATTGTCAACATCACATTTTTCTAAATTTTTATAAAATAAAGAGAGCAAATTGTTAAATGATACAAGTTTTTAAGAGAAAAACTACCACATACACATAAGGATGATTTTGTCAAAATTCGCTTATTTCCATGAGTGAGGCAGTCCGGCCATTTGCACTCCTAATTAAAACTTGGCTCCGCCACTGGAATATCATTCCACAAGGAATTATAATTTGGAACCACTAAAATAAGTTCATTTTTTCATATAAATGTTTAAAATTTTAACTCTACAAAGCTATCTAATTTAAATAAAATTGTCTAAAATCTTATTTGCAATGCAATTCTGTCTCAGTATGTCACACCCTTGAAAATTAAGGTGTGACAGGCTTGGAATATAAGAAAACCCACATCCCTTAAGCCCTTCCTATGTGTACATTTCTTCATTTATATCAAAAAAACATACTTTACATAAAAAAAAATAACATTTAGATACCTTCTATATAAACAAGTTCATTAGTTATCTACATAGAAGTTTTAGTATACTCTTCCTTGCTCTAGGACAGATGCAAAGAAGTATTTATAATACACAAGTTCCACTTATTGAAAGTTTCACGTCAATATATATATAGATATACAACAATAGTTTTACCACAGGAGTTCTGCTCCGTTCTTACAAATATACAACAAATATAAGGAAGGTAAGGATCCTAACTATAGTTTCTGTGGAGCACCTAAAAGGAGTTTTACAACAACAATAATGATAATACAAAAGTTTGTACTTTACTTTGACATAGGGATCTTCCAGGACAAGGCTTCAGCTCCAATTCTGCACTAAAGCACTTAGTTGTTAGCAGAAGTTTAAGGTCAGCTACACCATCTAAGACCAATATATTTTTCCAGTGAATAGCGTCCTATATACATAGAAATAATTAAAACAGTAAAGGAAACGAATTAAACATATTTAACTTTGATTGGTAAAGTATGATAATAAATATCAACTAAATTAGAGCTTCATAAACATATATGAAATAATACATAATATAACTAATCTAATCGAATCGAATAAAACCAAGTGGTAACATAACAATGTGTTTAAGAGAATTGGTTTAAAACATTAGGTCTCAAATCTCATATTTTGGTAGGACTTCAACAAAACAAAATAACAAGCGTGGACAAAGAGTCCACGAGGGTAAATAACCAAGCGTGGCTTTAAGCCACAAACACAAGTTTGGACACAGAGTCCACGAGGGTAAGTAACCAGGCCATGAAGCAAGCGCAGGTACCAAAACCCATGATTAACAAGCGTGAGAATGAATCCCACGATATTAAATGTGAGTACAGTGCTGACGAATGTCAAGCGAGCTTGAGTTTACCATGGCGTGCCAAGGACTAACAGTACTGTTGTTAGTAACTTTCAGTCAACTCAAAAGCCATTTTCAAGCATGCATGGGGTCAATTTACTTTCAACAAGTGCAATGATCATTTAATAATTAAAACTCCAAAGAATATTTATGAATTCAGACCCCAGCATGAAAGTTTTTAAAAACATCCCAAACGATTTATTCGATGATAATCATCATGTATGCTATTGCAAAAGAGCAACATCTCAATTTTTACACATGATCGAAACTTGTAAATGATAGAAATACCAGACAAAGTCAATCAATCTTCTAACTTCAACCAATAAACTTCAAGCTTAAATTTCATGAAACGCCAAATACTTGCTTTCATGAAAATAACCCCTCAAAAGTAAAAGTAATCGTGATAAAAACATGTAAGGTATTTAAATATAGACATTCATAATCTAATAAGAGAAAATTTTTGTGAACTGATTGGGACGCTATTCACATACCTAATGTGCTCCCAAATATATAGTTCCTCCTATTTATTAGCTTTTGACTTATTCACTCCTTTACTCCCCTATAGTTTAAGACAACAGTATTATTACTTTAATTTTAACTTGAATAAACCTTACGTAATATTCCATGAAAACAAGCAAGCTTAATGATTGAATTATAATCTATTCTCTTTAAAAAATTTCATAAAGCACTAAGCACTTACCTTTTCCTTTGAGCTTTCACTACTACAAAAAGTATTTTTAACACAAATTTTGGGGGTTTCCACATCACTTTTTCAGGGGACATTGAAACAAGTGACATGGAAAATGGACTTTTAACGTCACATATTTATGTGACGTAGAAAGTCAGAGAAACCACGTCACACATAATATTAGGTGTGATGTTGTAAGTTTCTCGGAGGAAACCACGTCACACAGATTATTTTTGTGACGTGGTTTCCTGGAAACCACCTCACAAATATAATCTGTGTGACGTGGTTTCCTGGAAACCATGTCACAAATAATATTCTGTGTGATGTTGTTTCTTTTTTTTTTTTTAAAAAAAACATTTTTAATTTTTCTATTCCCCGTTGATATACATTGCAAATGTCTAAATGCAGGTCAAATAATACATACACAAAATTCAAGTTCCAAGCAATGTACAGAGCATAACAATAAAATGCTATCACTACTATACAATCACCAACATAGGCCAGACCAAAGAAAATAAGTCGAATCGAATGAAAGGAAAGATCACCAGCAAATAATTTTGATTCAGATTGTTACATAATCAAAAATAAAAGGAAAAATTGAGCAATACGTTCACGAATCGCATCGATGTCTTCGACTGTAAATTCATCGATTCGGTCATAAAACTGCAACAATAATGGATACTATGATCAATACAAAGTTAGATAAAATTGTATGAATCATATAATAAGCTATAGATAAGCATTTATACCTGTGGGAAGGATCCGCTACGGTCACTCTCAATAATGTCACACATATACTTCATGACATAATACCCACACTCCTTATTCGTCGGTTGCTTGGGGCACTTTATAAATCAAAGGAAATAATATAAATTAATAACAAAGTAAATAATATCTCAATAATATCTCAATTGACTAACATTGAAGGAATTTAAATCAAAATACTTACTTTAGGTCTTTGCACCGTGATGGGATTATTCATTTCATCGGTATCTTCCATAAAATGCCATTGCTGAATGCCCCTGAAATGGAACCAAAATTAGCACATATACATGAAAATAATTTATTTAACCCAAAGTAAAAAGTCATTAAAACTACTTACTTCGATAAAAGAGTTTTATAATAGGAGGTTATATTATGCCTCAAGGAGTCAAACCAAACCAAACGATGTTGTCTGGGGCAAATGACAGCTAATGACCAGTGCTTACTGAAAGACATTAAAGCTATTAAGGCCACACGGAAACAACAAAACATTTGTAAATGTGCAAATGATAAAAATTTGGCAAAAAGTAATAATCACACTTACTCTTGAAGAATAGGCGCAAAATAGACAGATCCCCGATTCGCTGACATTTGATGTATGACATAAGCTCGCATCTCATCCTCATATCTCAGCTGGTCCGCCTTGTTGTTGAAATCATCTCTCCTCGCCAAGGCCAATGGACTAAGGAATCTGTATTGTTCTGTGCTTAATTGGATGCATAGGTCGTGGAAGTACCTATCGTAAAATAATTGAAATTATAAAAGGATAGAAGTACAAATATTGCAGAGACATAAATAGTAATAGTAATTTACATAGTTGCTAATTCGAGCCAGGCGAGGTCAATACAGTCCATTGTCAAAAACTCCACGATATCTCTGTCACCATCAATCGCAAATTCATATGTACGATCTGGACTGACTACTCCTGGAGGCATCTTAATGGATGTGGATTGCAAATTTGGTTGCATCTCCCGCAGGAGTTGGAGAGAAGGATATTGATCTGGAAAGACCTGTAGGTGATGAAAAAATCAGTGTTATATATTCTTACATGCTGTAATATATTAAAACAAGCAATCTCAAAAATTAAGTGTACATACCACATCAACCGGCGCCTTTTGTTGAGTCTTGTGTACAAGTTGTCTTGGCCACAAGATGAATGCCCCCATAGCATCGCCTAGTCTGGTTACTTCGCTATCATGAACAGGTATAGCTGAACCCCTCTCATTCTTTCGAACATTTGTAACAGACACCTTCACTTGGTCCTCCGGAATACGCTGATTATGTATGAAGGAGGCGTTCGGGAACTGGAGAGCTTTTGCGACCGCGCGCAGGCGAGGGACATCGAGATGGAGATAACACTCCTCTCCAACTTCAGGGTCATTGTCTGGTGTGGGATTTGATTGGTCCTCACGAATTGATCCTAACAGCACAGTGTGATTGCAGCTGTCTTTGCCGCTTGGACCTCCGGTAGCGGGGGACTCCTACAGGAGATGATATTATACAGAGTGAGTGTAATTTTCTAATTGACAAACTCGGAAGTCGGTAATTAAAATATATAAAAGATGCTCAAATCTGCTGTCTTTGTTGAGAAGAATTTGATGAGATTCCAAGCTGTATAGTAAACGCTCTAACCTGTGCCTCAATCTGCGCACGGATCTGCTCCCCCATATAACCCGAAAGAGCTTCCTGGACCTGCGCAGCCACCTGACTTTCGAATTGTGCTACCATCTGCCGTTGGGATAAAGCAAACCGCTCCTCCAATTGGGCCTCCATCTCCGCCCGAGCCTTAGCCACAATCTCCTCAGTGGATTCTCTACGGTTGTAGTTGGATCTGCGGCCAAAATACTTGGCAAACCCTACAGTCCTGGGCTCCCCGAGTACTCGGCCGGGGCGATCGGGCTTCCCAATTGCCGTGGCCAGGATGTCCATCCTCCCAGAAGGTGTGAAGGACCCTTGGGTAGCCAGCTGCTCAAGTTCGACCTACAATGACCGAAAAATCGTAAGTGGTAATTTGTTATAAAACCACAAGTTAAATGAATGAACAACCAAGTAAAATACTTACAATCCTATTTGCAACTGCTTCAGCCTCCGGATTGATAAATGTTCCTTCTTTATTCTTCCTTCCCTCAGACCATTTCGTATGACGTGAGAAGGACGGCGGAGGCTCTATAACAATGGTAGGATCGGACCGTGCCGCTTCCTCCATTTCCGCAAAATATTTCTCGGTCAACTTTTTCTCGACCCACTTGTAACCCCCCCGAGACATTGTGTGCTTGTAGATATTCTTTTCTTGATGCTCCTTTTGTTTTTGGCTTTTCTCCTGTGAAAACTAAACTAAGTTAGTTAACTAATATAATATGTTAAAATTCATCAGTTTTGAAGCAAAGTAAAAGATCTATACAAACCTGAAACTTTTTATCTAATCGTTTCTTAACAAACGTCTTCCAAGTCTCTGGGTCAAGAGAGGGGTAGGTCTGACAGGGATCTTGATCCATCTTGTTCCCCCGGATGTAATCTTTGGTCAGGGTAGTCTTGAAATTCTTCCACATCTTGCGCGCTTCGTTCAACCAAAAATCCTTGAACTGTTCGGTGTTTGGGACAGCAAAATTTTGCTGCAAAGAATAAGAATAAAATACACATCAGTTGAGTAACTAAACAAACAAATACATGCATATTAGGAACAAACAGATAGATAATGATAAAACATACCAAGATATCTGACCAACATTGATCCTTAATGTCTTTTTCGACTTCCCTCCAATCGTCAACCAATATGCTTACTCGATTCCTTGCCACAAAACCGACGTAGCTCACGAAATTCGCGCCAATTTCCCCGATAGGATTCATGTCCTCGTCAAATTCCACATGGATAGGCTGCACATTTGTCCCATGACGGACAACAATGTCAGTGAGCTTCGTCGGACCTCTTTTCTTTCTTCGAGAGGGATTGTTTTGTCCCTGATTGTTAGAATCATCCTCCATGATGTACCTGTTAACAAATCAATGATGTGAAGAGTCAATAAAAGGCAACAACTTTCACAAAAACAAAATAAAAACAATAACAGTACTTAATACATGATAATTCAAAAAGGTTCTCACTTTATGTGTTATCCCATATCCCCTCACAATGATCATTTCTAGAGGCAAATTGGTCATCATCAACATCTATCAATTCAAATTCACTTGGTTCACGTGGTCTTGTGCACAAAGGTGGTATCTCATCTAGATCTAAAGTGGGAGCGCGGTCCTTTTGCTTTTTACTTTGCAACACTATGGACAATTGCTTATTTGTGGGATCTGTTACATAGAACACCTGTTTTGCGTGACTTGCTAAAATAAAAGGCTCATCTCTGTATCCAACCTTGTGAATATCAATTGAGATCATACCAGTGTGGGGATCAACTCCAACTGCACTATTGTTAACCCACTTGCATTTAAAGATTGGAATTTTGAACTTGGTGTAACTAACTTCCCAAATTTCTTCAATTACCCCATAATATGCCATGGAAGCCAATCGTGGGTTTTTATCTTTCGAACTGGAGAAGTGCATCGCTTCGGCTACCACCATCACGCCACTGTTTTGCATGGTGCTGTTGTTGTCCTGAGCCTTAGTGTAGAAACAATAGCCATTTATGTCAAAAGAGCCCCAAGTAACAACCTCAAAACGAGGCCCTCCTGCTAACCATCTTATTGTATCCGGCCCACCGGTCTCCTTTTGAACTTTCTCTTTGAACCACCCAATGAATGTCCTGTTATGCTCGTTAGAAATCTGCATGTCACTCTTTTTCGGGTTCTTTTCTTTCAGAATCCTCTTATGCTCGTCCAAATAAGGCTGCACTTCTTCCATATTATTCAATATGTACAGGTGTGCTTGTAACACCTCTTCACGGTGCATAGTCTTCACTTTGACGCCACGTACCCCCTTACCGATCCCACCTTCATGTCGTGGGTTTTCCTCAACCCCTTTTAGATACGATTTGCAAAAATCCATTGCCTCCTCAACTATGTATCTTTCAACAATTGATGCCTCAGGTCGATGTGGGTTCTTAGAATACCCTTTCAAGACTTTCATGAATTGCTCGAACGGGTACATCCACCTTAGATAAACAGGGCCACACAGCCTTATCTCCCTTACCAAATGAACAATCAAGTGCACCATAATATCGAAAAATGCTGGAGGAAAGAGCATCTCTAGTTGGCACAATATAACATAACCCTCATTTTCCAACTCGTCGAGCTTTTCAGTGTCGATGACTTTGCTACAGATCGTATTGAAAAACATACACAGTCTTGTTATGGTCATCCTGACATCATCTTCCAAAATGCCTCTTATAGCAATTGGTAAGAATTGTTGCATCAATACATGGTAATCATGCGACTTCATTCCCACCAACTTCAAATCATTCATAGACACAAGTCTGCTAACATTGGAGGAATAACCCTGCGGAATCTTGATCCCACTCAAACACTCACACAGACTTTTTTTCTCCTCTTTGGAAAGTGTATGAGCAGCAGGTTCCATATAAGCCCTCTTGCCATTTTCACTGACTACAGGATGCAACCGTGGTCTTATGCCCATTTCAACCAAGTCTAATCGAGCATTGAGTCCGTCCTTTGTCTTCCCCTGTATGTGCAACAGTGTCCCAACAAGACTATCACCAACATTTTTCTCCACATGCATCACATCTATACTGTGCCTCACATCGAGATATCGCCAATAAGGTAGATCAAAGAAGATTGACCTCTTCTTCCAAATAATCTTCTCAGAACCGGTCTTCGTCTTCTGTTTCTTACCGAATACCATATTGACATTCTCAACATGACGGTAAACTTCCTCCCCGGTTAAGGGGGTCGGAGCAGATCGGTACTCAGATAAGCCATTAAAACACTTCTTTAGTCTACGGTAAGGATGGAACCGATCAAGAAACCTCCTGTGACCGAGGTAGACGGTTTTTCGTCCGTGTTTGAGATAGTGGCAGTGTGTGTCAGACTCACATATAGGGCATGCCATAAAACCCTTCACACTGTAACCAGAAAGATTGCCATATGCAGGGAAGTCATTTATTGTGGTAAACAACATAGCTCGCAACTTGAATGTCTCCTGCCTGTAAGCATCAAACACATCTACGCCTTCCTCCCACAACATCTTCAAGTCCTCAATCAAAGGTGCCAGGTAGACATCGATATCGTTACCAGGCTGTTTCGGCCCTGAAATCATCATTGACATCATCACATACTTGCGCTTCGTGCACAACCAAGGCGGCAGGTTGTAAATGACCAACAAAACTGGCCAAGCACTATGTGTGCTACTGAGACTCCCGAAAGGGTTGAAACCATCCGTACACAATCCGAGACGAAGGTTCCTCGGCTCACCACCAAATTCAGGAAACATGGAATCTATCTTCTTCCATTGAGGAGAATCAGCAGGATGCCGGAGATATCTTCCATCGGATATTCTCTCATCACAATGCCATCTCAATTTCTTTGCTTCTGCCTCATTTGCAAACAAGCGTTTAAATAGTGGAACAATTGGAACGTACCACATTACCTTCAAAGGTATCCCTTTCTTTGATCCATCATCATCACCAACGGCATCCTTCCTCGGTTTGTACCTCGAAGTATGACATTTTGGACACTCTTTTAGGCCCTCATACTCTTTCCTGTATAACACGCAATCATTAGGGCAAGCGTGTATCTTCTTATACTCCATGCCCATCTTGCTTAGAACTTTTTTAGCCTCGTACATGCGCTTCGGAAGCACATTGCCTGCCGGGAACATATCACTCAAAGCTTCAAGCATCTGTGAGAATCCCGCGTCTGCCCACCCATTTTCTGTCTTTATTTTCAACAATTTCAGGACGCCGGTTAACCGAGTATACTTAGTACACCCCGGGAACAACGGTGTCTCTGCATCACTCCTCAACTTGTCGAACTCATGGACCACAGAAAATGACTCCGCCCCAATGTCATTAATCATCTCGTCCATTCCATCATCACAAACACCATCCACCGCTTCTTGTACATTTTGTGACGGGAACGCATGTACGGTACTTCCCAATTCCCCATGCCAAAGCCACTTCTTATAACGGAGATTAATCCCATCACAAAGAAGGTGATCCCTTATATCATCAATGCTCTTACGATAAGCATTTGCACACTTCACACAAGGGCAAAGATACATGACATTCTTACTGGACACGTTTTTTTTGGCAAATTCAATAAATTCTTCCACACCCATCTGATACTTTTTAGTGGTTCTCAATGCATGCATCCAACTACGATCCATTCTGTTAAACCTATACCGTCTCCAACAAACTAGTCAAGTTTATCTCACTACATTATTAGGAAGAAATGGGCATGCTATGCATATCTTCACTTCATGCAAATTGTTTAAAAAATTTGGCAAAGCCTCCTCTTGTAAATGTGACATCCAAAAATTACATTTACAATCCAATTTCACTCCAATTATTTGAAGTGATTTATAGAAGCAAAACCAGCATGTAAAATGCAACAAAGGAACAAGCAACAATGCAACGAAATTCACGACGATTTTAGTAGCAACAAGATCAATTAGACAAAATAAATCTTCAGCAATTTGAGAACAAAAACCAATAGCAAACCAATTTACAAGACTTATAAAACATTTTGGCAAGTATGCAATATTTGCAGTGACTACAACGTAACAGCATTTGCAAACCAATTTACAATTGAACATTAAACATTCTATGGGAGACCAATTTATAAGACTTACAAAACCATTAAATATGCTATGGCATTTTTTGCAATTTACAATTGAAAAAAAAAGGCAGCAGATTTAATTATCAGGAAAAAATAAGGAAAAGAAGGAACCTTGATGAAGTGAAGCTGTGAACGGAGGCGCAATTGAAATTGCTGAACCCGATAGGAGGAAATCAGAGCTGAAAAAAACTTTGAAGTAAAAAAAAAAGAATACTTACTTACAACCATTGATTCTAATTCTAATTCAGGTGAGTCACTATACCCGAAATAGAGCAAACCAAAAAAATATCTCAAAATAAGATTTTCACAAGGTACTTTATCAGAATGGTTGAGGGCGAACCCAACAGCAAAATTCAGAATTCAAACTCAAACTGAAAAATTATAGCATAACAAGGGCCATCAGCAATTAGCAATCAGTAGAAACCAAATCCTAGCATTTGTACCAAATTCATGATAAATTTTCAGAATATGCAAAAACCAAATTATATAATTTGTACAAGACAACCCCAATCAATCAGCAAAATTCAAGAAATTTCTCCATGATATAATCAATAAACAAAAAAAACAAAATACACCCAATTGCAGAAAATACAACAGGATCAAAATTACCAATCAGCAGACATGAATATCTATTAAAAACCCCACCTTCCAATAAAGCTCTATCAAATTCACCCCCTCCATCTTCGGAGTCCCACCATTCTCTAAACTGGAAGACCTCTTTCTCCTCCTCAATTGAGCAAGCTGCTCGCAAAAAAAAGAGAGAGAGAGAGAATGATGGAGGAGGCAGAACTTGAAGTGCGAGCTTGCGGCACCTTTGGTGAACAGTGAGAACACGAAGGCCGAACTTGAAGCCAAGCTTAGAAGGCACTTTGGAGCAGTTTTTGAGGCAATCTTCGGCCTCCGTGAGGCCACAAAGTCGACGGCTGGTGGATGGATCTGCAATGGTTGGCCGTGTGTGGGGGAGGGTGGGGGTGTGTGTCTGTGTGTGGGGGGGGTGGTGAAGCCGTGTGTGTGTGTGTGTGTGTGGGGGGGGTGGGGGGTGGTGGGGGTGTGTGTTTGTGTGTGGGCCCCCTCACCAGCTTGTGGGGGGGAGGGGGCGGGAAGGGGAAAATTGGGGCGGGAAACCTGGTTTCCACGTCACACCACATTGTGGTGTGACGTTGAAACCTGGTTTCCACGTCACACCACTTAGTGGTGTGACGTGGAAAACCCCCCCTCTTCTTTTTTTTTTTTTTCATTTTCCCTCCAACCAAGTGGTGTGACGTTGAAACCTGGTTTCCACGTCACACCACTTAGTGGTGTGACGTGGAAAACCCCCCCTCTTCTTTTTTTTTTTTCATTTTCCCTCCAACCATTTTTTCATTTTTTTCATTTTCTGAAAAACACTTTTAACGTCTGATTTAACCTTTCCTAATCGCCTTGGGGGTTAAATGCAAAATATTTATAAAACCAAGGATTGCACTACAGTGGTGTGATCCCGGATCGTCTCTCAAGGAGCCTAATGACTAACCTAGGAAACTAAATGCCATGCAAATGAAGTATAAAAGGGGGTTTTGTTGGGTTTTTAATATGAAGAATGCAAAATGAGCCTAACTACAATATTTTTTTGGTCTTTTCTTTTAATGAGGTGGAATGGTTGGATGGATGGAGTGAAATTGATGGAATGGATCTCTTGAGTCTAGGTGAGGTGACAAACATAGGTTCAAATCATTTGGGGGTTTGATTCATCAAGTCTAGTTAGAGAAATCCCCAAGCAACCACTAGGGGTCCACTAGCCCTAATCAATGACTAATTTAGCAACCACTTTCATAGCCATTACTTAGGGTTAGTGTTAAAGTCCACTTGATGTGTGAAACACTTTGGGTCAAACACTTGTGGCTCTCATAAAAATGCAATCACAATGATTATGAATGGAAGCAATCAATTAAGTCCACTAGCAACCACTAAAATGAAATTAACTTCATACAACCACAATGTAGATAAGAATTCATAACTCAAGTGTTCAAAGCCCAAAATAAACACATATAGTTCATACACATACATATCCAAAATCTCAATCCAATACATAAATCCAAACATCTTCCAAGAGAGGTTCAAATAAACATAGAAGAAATCACAAATACATATGTTAGAACAAAGAAAAACTTCCCCAAATGAAGAACCCATGCTTGAGACACCATCAACCCATCCTCAAGAGATGAAGAGCTCCTCAATCCAACATAGAAACTCCAAGAGGAACCCCAAGAAGAAGCCCCATCCGAAAATCCATGGAAGAAGAGGGTGGAAGAAGATGGAAGATGAAGAAGATGGAGGTGGAAGTGGATGAAAGGAGTTTTAGGGTTCTTGGGAGTGAATGGGAATGAATGATATGAAGGAAATGAAGGTATAGGTCGAAATTATAGTGAGGAAGTCGGGTCATAAGGTTTCTGGGTCGGATTCTACCAATTAAAATCAAAAAACCCGAAAAAACGCGCAGCAGAATCTGTATCAGAGCCTCGCCGTGGGCCTCGCCGTGGCCCTCCCACGGCGAGGGGCAGAGGAGAAGCATGAGAATTGGCCTCGCCGTGGGCCTCGCCGTGGAGGGTCCACGGCGAGGGGCAGAAAATGGCCCAGAAGGAGGGGCCTCGCCGTGGCCCTCGCCGTGGAGGGTCCACGGCGAGGGCAGAAAATCCAGAATCCTTTCTTATGCTTCCTCGCGCTCCGTCGGTGTTCTTGTCCGCAACTTGGCTCTTCCATTGGGTATATTTCTTCATGATCTGCACATAAAATGGACCTAAGGTAGCATCAAATGTTCTTGAAAATAGGTTAACAATAATTTATGCTAATTATGCCCAAATTGTCCTTGACTAGAATAACTTCCAACAAAGATTGCAAAAGCCAGAAATCACCCTAATTAGGTGCAATTACCCTAAGAACATGAAATAATCTACTGATTTTATCAATGAAAAGTGTATAAAAGTATGGTGCAATCAACGTCACACTAAAATTTTAGTGTGACGTGGAAAAGTTTCAACATCACACTTAATTTTAAGTGTGATGTTGTTTATTTTTTGTTGATTTTCAATGTCACATTTTTAAATAAGTGACGTTAATTGGTGACATAAAATGGGATTTTTGTAGTAGTGTTTTTATCTAACACTTTATGTGCAACCAACCTATAGCAAGCTTCAACATATTATTTTGATATCACAACCACCAAATCATCACACATTCTAACCACAAATCATTTTGTAACAAGACTCTCATTTTTTGTTTTATTAGATAGTATTTAACTGATAATCAACCCAATCAAGAATCCAAATTATTCACTGTTCGCCTTGCGTAGCAAGTGCACGGGTCGCGCCAAGTAATAAAGTGATAAGTAAAGATCGTTCCCACGAGGATTTGTCCAAAACCCCGTCAAACAATGATTGTCATACTCTCACCCAATTTGAGTGACACAAATATTGAGATTGAAAATTAACTAAGGAAATTAAATGAAAATAAAATTATACACAAGTGATTCTCCAACCTCAAGGATAAAATAGGTCCTAAGATTATCTATCCCCCTTTGTACTTCTTAAAACTCAATTTAACCTCCCCTCAAAGAAGCTCTCAATAAAACCATGTGCTAATCTAGGATTCACAAAGGACTTGTAAAAGCTCTCTCAAGTCAAGAACAAGTGTTTAATCCTATTAATTGCATAATCTCTTGCTACAGCTTAATAGAATCCAATTTTAAAGCCCCAACCCTAATGTGACTATGCAAGGCTAGCAAGTATATCTCTATCTTACCAACAAAACCATCCATCCATGCAAACTTCAGGTTCTTGCACTATTTTACCCAAGTTCTACACTCAATCTAGCCCTCTCAAGCATCAACCAAGTGAACCCAACATCTAAATGGTGATCAAGCACTTAGAAGCATTAGGAATAGAGTAAAATAAGCACATAGATATCATTAATCACAACATAAGAGGAGGAATCAAGAATCAATCCATACAAGGGTTCAAAATAATCTTAGAATACAAGTATTTAGCTACTCATGTTCAACAACTCCAAGGGAGCATACATATATACAAACAGAAACAAAGAACAAGAGAAGATAATGAAGATGGAGAAGATAAACCAAGAGAGGAAGCCCAAATCTCTTCGAAGCTCCAAGCCCAAGCTAAATCCCCACCAAACTCCAAGCCCTGTCAGAGCAAAACACCCCCAAGAATGTCCAGAAGTCGAAGAATGAGGGCTCAACTCGAAACCCTCCCTTTTATTTCAGTTCTCAATGTCAAAACGTGCAGCAGTACAGACTTTCGGACCTTCGCCGTACCCCTCGCCGTGGAGCTTCCACAGCGAGGGCCAGCGAAGGATCCCCAAATTTAAAGGCCTCGCTGTACCCCACGCTGTGGAGGTTCCACGGCGAGGGTAAAAAAAGAAGCCTATATATTTTTGCCTTGTTGTGCCTGGCTGTAACCCTTGCTGTGGAGGTTCCACTGCGAGGCCTTGCTGTACCCCTTGCTGTGGAGGTTCCACGGCGAGGGTCAGAAAGCACACCAACATCAATGCTTCGCCGTGGTTCTTGCTGTGGGTTCTTCTTATTTTTGTTCACTTAGGAGCTTGGTGGATGGGCTAAAATCTCTTGTTTTATTGCATCAAAATGATCCTACAAGAATTATATAAAACAACATAAGAAACTAACTATAAAAATGATCAGAATCTATACAAATAAACAATGATGTGCAACCAAAAATCAAATGAACATTTCCCATCTTGAGTACCCAACATTTATCAATGATTTAATAAAACTCAAGGAAAATGTGCTAATACTACATGAATTCCAGAAGTTATCATTCACTGCTGTCAAAAATAGTACTATAACCAACAACTCCTTATGAGTATCTTTCTTTCAAATATTTTATCAAACACCTTGTGGGCATTCAAGATTAACTCATGCAACAAACACCCAAATTCATACAATATACTCCCAAATATCAAAGTCTCATAAGATTTCCAAGCAACCAATTTAATTTCTCAACAAATTTATCACCATCATCATTCTTCTTTGCAAAGAAACACTCAATATAACACTTACGAGAAACAGCATTAAGCATCCATAATGGGAAAGAAAGGATTCAAATATGTCACCTTTCAAATATGTCACATACACAAGAAAATGAACGAAGGAATAGTAAGAAGTTAACTCACAATAGTAACAAAAGAATGATAGGAAAGAAAGACCGAACCCATCGAACAGAGGAGGGAGAAATAGACTAACGTTGCAGAATTGCCATGCAACTCAGCTCCTTGAACAAATTGATGGTGTGGATGGATAGAAAAAGGGAAAGGGAATGAGCGACATACAAATGTATGTGAGAGACATTGGATGGGTGGCTCTAGACATTTCTATGAATGGCTTTAGAAATTTCTCCTCTTCTGCTTAGTGTTCACCGACATGAAAGATGAGGAATGAAGGAGTAATCCTCCAAAAATCTGATTGGGTATCATTCAATTTATCTCTTTAACTTTATTATTATTTTTTTTTTTGGACATTTGACGAAGGGTATAATGGTAACTTTGGGTGGGAAAACTTTGTCCTTTAATACACATACGAAGCAAACCACTAGTAAGAGACACATCACAGATTTTACCAAATTTAAATACAAGAATAGGATACATAAGATTTTAAAGGATTGAGAGTAGAGAGAAAATAAAATCATTGAAAAAAAATAACAATAATTTTTTAGACAACCGGTATATTAGTAGGCTAGCCCTAGAATGAATCAAAACAAACCAAATCAAATAGTAATATCTCTATTACTATGCATAGATACAATATGAGGAATACTGGATGTAATATTCATATATATTCCTTAGGTATAATAATTATCAAATAAATATCAAACCTGCTAATACTAATTAATTTATATTTTAACACTAAACCTGTTGCCCTCAAACAAGACACTAATACTAACATATCATAATGATTATGCCCTTTTATTCTTAAAAATTATCGAACCTTTTTTTTTTAATACACACATACTATTCTCTTTTGCAATCATTCTAAAGTGGTAAATATACGTTTCAAACATATAATTATAATCATATTATTATAAATACTTTAACTGTCAGCTAAACCCAATATTTTTTTTTCCATACATTAGTATTTTTTTTCTTGTGGTTGTTTTTCAATTAAAATACTTCAACAATTACTAAACTAATAAAACTTTCAAACAATGAAAGAAAAAAAAAATTGGATCATCACACTGTATATCAGAAAGTTGTAATTGAGTTAATTAATTGAGACGCGAATAAATATATCATTACTGTTATTTAAAATATTTTATTATATTTAAAGAGTATGTTATGATCTCCTTTAAATATTGTTTATTTCACCTATGACCAAAAAAATTAAAGTTGTGGCTATTCATACTTTTCTTGGGACCAATTTCATCTAAAAGCACCAATTGAAAAACTTTATCAGCCAAAACACATACACATGGATACTTATGTTTGCATGAAGAGCAATACATGCATTTCTTCATTTAAATTATATATATATATATATTTATATGCACATGACAAATCCTTGGATTTGTATGTTTTAGGAGCTTAAAATGTGGCTTCTAACATAAATAAGATACAAATTTGGTCCAATTGTGCTTATTGAATATCTTAGGCTCTTAGGTGAAATTAGCATAAGATTAGGATTAATTGGCCAAAATTATAGATTAATTTGTATTAATTAATTTATAAGACTATTTGATCCTTGTTCCATCTTATTTTGACATGTAGGGCCGCTCAAGGACCAAGAATATGATCCCATGTGAAGAAGGAAGCAAAAGAAGATGCTGAAGAATTTCTGAGGACCTGAAGAGACAAAGGCCACGGCGAGACACATTGCGAGGCTGTGATATCTGTAACACTTGGATTTTTACTACTATACTATAACATTTTAATTGAATTATAACCACTTTTTAATGTCAGAAGCCCAAAAATACCGAAAATTTAAAACTTTTTCTTTTGAAATCTTAGTCTAACCTTCTATTGGTTGGAATGGGCTTTTCAGACAAATTGGAATAACTCAAAATTCTTTATAAAATAAAGTGGTTAATAAATCAATTAAAAGTATACTAACCCTCTTAGAGTATCTATTCGTAACTCATAGTACTTGAAAAATTTTAATCACTTTATAAATTTATACAACTCCATTTTCTATGCTTTCTACTACTAATTTAGTAACTTAAATTTACATCATAAACATATTACCTTACTTTTCAACTTATGATATTAATTCTTTTATCTAATCTTCCTCCAGCACTCCTGGCTTATCTTAACCATCTTACTATCTTCCAGCTTCTCTGAAAAATAGCAGTTCAACGCAGTTTATGTCATTAACTGTAAATTTTATGCATGCATTGCCATGTATTTATTTTATTAATTTTTTTCAAATAATACACTTATACATACTTCCTGCGCTGTATAATCTACCAGCCACTATTAACAATATGTTTGTTAACTAGTGGGGGCCTTACCTGCAGGATTTCTCGTTATAACATTTAAAACTATAACATAACTGATCTGACAAAGGGGGAGCGACCCACCTAAGCCTGGAGTACTCCATAAACTGTGAAGTAAAACTTCTATGCAGGAATTAACAAGGTTTACACCTTCATGCATATGTAAACTTGCAGCAGATATTACAAAATTATACATGCAATTTGAGTGTAATGAGATAAACTGCTACCTGAACTTCAGGCTTAGTCCTTATCTGCTTCTTTCCTTCCCACTGACCTTCCCAACTTATGTGACTACAAAGACCTATTGACATTTGATATAAACAGTAAATTAGTACCTAAACTTCTATATAACTATTCAGCGTCTCTCTTGGGTCCTAATATACTTAATACTACCCCATTCTTTATATCTCATATAAGTAGATTTTACTTTACATACTTTGACCTGTTTTTAAAATTAAAAGACCACTTAAGATAATTCATTTCAATTAATTATTTTAATTCTCATTATCATCTTTTCCGAAATTAAATGTAAAAATCACAAGGACTTAACCATAATTGATCTATTAACCCTTATCATTGATAACTCCTAGAAATTCATGATATTTGAGTATATTTTACTTGAGTTTTTGTCTATTATTTATACATTTTGGATACTCAAGAGGGAAAATGCTCATTTGATTTTCGGTTTCACATTATTGTTAATTATGTAGATTGTGATTGTTTTTATAGTTAGTTTCTTATGTTGTTGTATATAATTTTTTTAGGAATAATTTGAAGCAATAAACAAGAGATTTTAGCCCTCCACCAAGCTCCCAATTGAACAAAAATAAGAAGAAGCCAAAGCAGCTCAAAGAATAAAGAAAAGAAATGCAAAGCAGAGAATAAAGGACTTCGCCGTGGACATCGCCGCGGCGAAGTGCATTTCACTCTGGCCATTTTGGGAGAGCTCGCCGTCAGCTCGCCGCGGCGAAAGCCACGGCAAGCGACAATTGTTTCTGTGTTTTTTGAACTTCGCCGTGGGCTCGCCGCGGCGAGACCCACGGCGAACTTCGCGTTTCTGCGCGTTTTGACTGATATAAAAGCTAGGGCTTCGTTGTGAGCCCTCATTCTTCGACTCTTGGGCATTCTTGGGGGTGTTTTGCTCTGCAGGGCATGGAGTTTGGAGGGGATTGAGCTTGGGCTTGGAGCTTCGAAGAGATTTGGGCTTCCTCTCTTGGTTTATCTCTTCCTTCTTCATTCTCTTCTCTTGTTCTGTTTTTGTAATGTTGTATATATATGCTCCCTTGGAGTTGTAGAACATGAGTAGCTAAATACTTTGATTCTAGGATTATTTTGAACCCTTGTATGTATTGATTCTTGATTTCTCCTCTTAATTTGTGATTAATGATATCTATGTGCTTATTTTACTCCGTTCTTAATGCTTCTAAGTGCTTGATCACCATTTGGATGTTGGGTTCACTTGATTGATGCTTGAGAGGGCTAGGTTGAGTGTAGAACTTGGGTAAAGTAGTGCAAGAACCGGAAGTTTGCATGACGAACGGATGGTTTCGTTGGTAAGATAGAGATATACTTGCTAGCCTTGCATAGTCACATTAGGATTGGAGCTTAAAATTGGATTTTATTAAATTGTAGCAAGAGATTGTGCAATTAATAGGATTAAACACTTGTTCTTCACTTGAGAGAGCGTTTATAAGTACTCTGTGAATCCTAGATTAGCAAGTGGTGTCGTTGAGAGCTTCTTTGAGGGGGTTAATTGAGTTTTGAGAAGTACAAGGGGGAGAGATAATCGTAGGACCCATTTTATCCTTGAAGTTGGAGAATCACATGTTTATAGTTTATTTTCAATTATTTTCTTAGTTAATTTTCAATCTCAACATTTGTGTCACTCAAATTGGGCGAGAGTGTGACAATCATTGTTTGACCGGGTTTTGGACAAATCCTCGTGGGAACGATACTCTACTCACTACTTTATTACTTGGCGCGACCCGTGCACTTGCGGCGCAGGGCGAACAATCATCTTTTACCATATATTAATTCCTCATTTTTGTACAGTATAACTTTAATCTTATCAGAATCATAATTTACTATTGATTTACTGTTGTCACTGAAAATGTTACTTTATTATCTAAATTCAATCTAGAGTTTCTCCTTTTAATTTTTAAATCAAACGTAACTCAACATTCTTCGTGAG
Organism: Mimosa bimucronata; assembly: GCA_037074515.1. NCBI lineage: Eukaryota > Viridiplantae > Streptophyta > Magnoliopsida > Fabales > Fabaceae > Mimosa > Mimosa bimucronata. The sequence continues at coordinate 34,293,624 of CM073440.1, read as the reverse complement.
TTATCAACAACCTCAAGGTTGGAAGTCATTTATTTAAATTAAGCACACAAACAAATATTAATTCCAAATTTCTCAACATTCTAAGGTCTTCCTATTACATCCTAATACTTTAAACATCTAATTAACATCTGTAGGTTCTTAAATCAGTAGTTAATGCCAACTTTTTAGCCCCTGTCACTTCCTACTAATCTAAAACCCTTTCATAGAACTTAGGAACTTCAATACACTAAGCTTACCACTCATTTTAACATTTGTATCACCATAAAGTTCAGCACCTATTTAAACATGCCCCTAATCCCTTTAATTATTCAAATGATATCTTTTACTATAACTTCAAGAATTCCAGCAATAATCATGTACTTCTTTACAACCTTAAACAACTTATTTAGCACCTTAGAATCCTGAAATAATAATTAACACCAAATTAAAAATCTGGATAAATTTGAAATTATTCTAAATTATTCCTCATACTCCCTCATATGCTAAAATAATATATTTCCTTTTTAATTGGCACTCATTAACAGAGAATCATTTATTCTGTACATAATTAAACCAATAACTTTGTTAACACATTATAAACTCTAAAAAGATCCTAAACAATTACTTCAAATCTTAAATTCCTCCAGTACTAAAATTGGATTTACATTCCTTTTCTTTTTAGCTATAAATCCTATAAGCATTCCAAACTCTTATAATTGTTAATTAAACCATACCAAGTAACGGACCCAATATATACAAATAGAAAGAAAAACCCCTAATTTGGTCACCACAATTCAAGTGCACAACGACACATATTATCATAATAATCAGGAGCTCTCCCACAACAAAACACACTAAATCTCCCTATAATTAAATACTTCTCTTTAATCTCTCTTTTTACCTTACCAACCACAACCTGGCACCTTTTGAAATCCCTACCATCTGCTTCCCAATTTCAAGAACCTTATACCAGTTCATGCTCCTTCATCTTATACAATATTTTAACCATTTAACTCGAACTTACAACTTAAGAGGTCCACAACTAAAACTTAAGATTCCCGATCAAAGCGAAATCATTAATACTAAATAGTAAGTGGTTACCTTCAATAGTCTCTTAAAATCACAACTTTATATTCACTCCAACAATAATATCAAGCATAACCAAGCAGATTAAGTCTTCTAATTTTCGTCATCCTAGAGCAAAATCTTTAATCCCTTCTCCAACCTCTAAAACCTTTAAAATTCTCTACTCCATTAGACCTAAAATTGAAACCTTTCTACTTTTTACCACATACTTTTGACTCTTTATTAGCTTGTACCTTAAAACCCAATGTCATTGAGCATCTACTAACTATCTAGAAATCTCAAGCAAGATTAGAATAAATTTCTATAACATAATAGTCCACTTCAAGCATTCATCATCATGTTAAACAACTTGAATCTATACCTTAACAGTTCAATTCACCATCATCTCTCCATCTTTAAAATCTCTTAATTCGAGTATCCAAAATTATACATTAATTACCTCCTTAGATATTACAATCATCATTATTCTTAAATTCTATTCCTATTCTTATAACTTCCCAATCAGCCTTATGAACATTAAAATAAGCTCTATCTAGACCATTAAACTTCCAAACTCTATTTCCTATTTTCAAACATATCTTCATCACATGCCTCAATGAATTATACTTCAATTCTATAGCAACCACAACTGAAACCCAAAATTATTCCCAAATCAGCGTTTGCACATAGCAACAATAAGAACCAGAAACAGAGCAAACACAAGAATTTCGAAATCCATACATGAAGACCGATTAGCCACTTATCTTCTAATTTAAAATAAGCGTTACTCAGTTTTAATTCAAGCATAATACCAACAAATCCCCTCTTCATAACTTTCGGCCGCACAGAACAGAGAACAAGAAAGGATGGAAAATCACAAAATTCCACAAAGATACAAGAATCAGCTAGTTGCAATCAACCCCCACCCCATCTTCTCTTCATCATCAACAGGAGCAAAATCATAAAAGAATACCAACCTCAAGAAACAAGAAAGTCGGCGGAACAGGGAGAGAATAAACAAGGTACCAATCTCACCCAATCAGAAATTTCAACATACAAGTACTCCTATGAACTTAAAATTACTCCTAAGTAAGACTAGTTAAGTGCGTAAACCATGGTTGCCCAGAAATTAGCAAGAATGGCGACGGATGAACAGTGATCAGAGGAAGAATTTAGGGAAAACTTGACCAATGCTGTTCCACTACTCAAATTCTTTTTCAGGGTTTGTTAATCGAATCCTAAGCTTCATTTTTATGAATCTAGAAGCTTCAAAAAAACCCCTAATTTCAAATCAACTTCCCCCAAAGCTCGCACGAATCGGACCAAAAGGGATGAGCAAACGAAGTAAAGAGGCTCACCGGGTGCTCACCCAAGCTTCGCGCCAAGCTACGCTGCTTCTCACCACGCTACGCTGCTTCTCACCGCCGTACTCGCCATCGTCCGCTGTGGCTGATCGAAGAAGTAGAGAGGTGAGAGGAACAAAGGAAACGGAGGGAGAGTGAGGGCAGGGGAGGCTCGGGTGAGAGAGAGGAACAGGGAGGATATGAAGGAAAGGAACACGTGGAGTATAAACAATAAAAGGAGAGTGTGATATTTTTAACAGGTGTTTTACCATTTTGCCCCTTCTTTTTGCTGAAGATATTTTCCAACTAGGGGCAGATATTGTCATTTTCATTTTCTCTTTTTCATTTTTCTCTTAAATGGTAATTTTATGTACCATTATCATTTATAAATTAGACCTGAATTTGTCCCAAAATAATTTCACTACTACAGAAATACCCTATAGTAGCACTTATTTTGGCCCTATAGCAGCGCTTATAAGCGCTGTAATAGCCAGTGCTGCTATAGGCTATTAGGCCTATAGCAGCGCTTGTTAAGCGTTGCAATAGGTGCGCTGCAATAGGTGACCTTTAGCAGCGCTTAAGCACTGCTATAAGGACCTAAAATTTACCTATTGCAGCGCTTAAGCGCTGCTATAGGTCAATCTATAGCAGCGTTTAATGAAGTAAGCGCTGGTATTGAATTTTTTTTTTAAATATTCCATTTTAGTTTATATACCCCACCTGCATCAATGCTAAAATACCAGCAATTCTATAGAGTTCCAGGCAACGAAAATACACCAATAACTCATCCAGAGAGCAATGTACAAATGAACCAACCATTCTAATTGGGAAACAGCACGCTACTAGCTATATATATACTATTATATATCTACATTTGTACATGGTGTAAAAGAGGTAGAACATAAGTGCACCATTCCTCAATTAGCGCATTCATTTTTTCCCTCGACAATGAGGGGCAACGTGCGTCTGGGTAATACGGCACAGAGAGATAAATTTGAATGGCAATCAAATCTACTTGAAATCTAATAACAAGTTCAAATACAATTAGAGTTGGCAAAATATAAAACTTACTGTCAATGGAATGTTACATCGATCATGTGTAATGACATCCCTCATAAATTGCATCACATAGTATCCACAGTCGTTGTTATTGGGTTGGAAGGGGCACTGTAACAAAAAATACCAGATATCAAATGAGAAACATTTACTTTATGTTTGAGTAGATTGTTTAAAAAATTGAATAACTTGTAGAACCTGGACTGTGAGCCACTTATAAGCATCTTTCTGGTCAAGGGCTTTGGAATAACTCAAGTTAACGGAGCACCGAAAACTGGTCAATGCGCTGGAAACGAAACAAAGTAAATTAATTTTATTAGCTAGGGTCATAAAATGACAAATGATGCAACAGATTCAAAGAATGCTGACATTCACGTACCTATTGATGAGGCGCATCAAAGCTCGAAAATTTTCTGGTTCAGCACCATACACAGGATCCAAATAGTAAATCAAGGGATTCGCTTGTGCTTGGGGATAGATGACAAGCAAAAGCCAGTGCTGCCTAAAATTTTTTAGAGCGTTATGTTAGTACATATAAATGATGCTTGGAGCTAAGAATACGATGAAACCTATAATGCATATCGACTTACCCTGTATTAATTGGAGCTAAGAATAAAGTCATGCCTGTTGCCTTTAAAGAAAAGTGCTTTTTAAGTTTCGCGGACTGCTCGTCATGGTTCGCGCCCGCAATATGTGCTATGTCATAGGTGTAACACCCCAAATTTTAGAAAATAGAAAATAAGGATTTATTTAAGGTCTTGGGGTGGCATTTAGAAATTAAAAAGCCTTATAAATAATTTGTGAGGCCAGACGTATTTTTAATAATTTTTAAGGCTCATTTTTTCTTTAATAGTTGAGAAAAAGTAGTTAAAAGATAATTTTAAATAAGGGAATATTTAGAACCTTGAGGTATTATTTGTTATTTAAAAAGTCTTACAAATAAATTTGGAAATTAAAGCATATCTAGAGGAATTATTTTGGGACTTAATTCAGATTAAATTGGAAAGGAAATAGTAATTAAACTTTGCAAAGAAGGGTATAATGAAAAAGAGAAAATGAAAATGACCATATCTGTCCCTGGTTGGAAAATATCTTGAGTAATAGTGTGAGGGACAAAATGGTAAAATTACCTAATTAAAATTAATATATACTCCCCTCCACGCAGAATCATTCTCATCTCTCTCTTTTCATTTCAAATTTCTTCTCTCACTCTCTCGGTCTCTCTTGTTCTCTCATCTCTCTCGGCGATGCCATGGTCTTCGGCGACGGCGATTCCGCCGACGGTGGGCTCCCATGGCGCATGCAAGACCGGACTTAAACTCAGGTGAGCTTCCTCTTCTCGTTTCTATCATTAATTTCTTCGATCTGAGCCATCTCAAGTCAAGTGAGGATTCCGAATCGAAGTTGGGGTTTTGGGGGATTGAACCGATTGAATCGAAGCTTAAGTCTAGATTTTGATTTTCCCTAAAGAAATTTGTGCATGCATGAAGTTTTAAGCTGGAATCCTAATTTTTTTTAAGTTTTGTTTTTGTTCATCAGTAAGGTTTCCCGATTCCAAACCAAAGCTAGATGAATCAGTGTTTAATTGTCTTTTCATGTTTGACTTTCGGGATGACTTGTGCCATTCGAAATTTGGACCTTTATGTTCTGTCTCTGATTATTCTTTTTGCCATATCTGAGCTTTGTTTTCTGTTTTTTTTTATTATGTTTGGAACTATATAAAATTAACAAAATTAGAGATGAAAGTTCATAGAAGTATGTTAAGAGTTATGATTTATCATTAGCATTTGTGAATTGCGTCGGGTATGATGATTAACACTTTAAAATTTTCTTGATCTGTTTTGTTTCAAATTAACTGATACTTGAGCTCAAACTTTGCTGTGATTGTGAAATCAGAAGTTCTATGATCTGGTTTCTGTCTTGTTTTGGTTGTGTTTAAGCTTTGGTTCTCTAAAATTGGGTCTGTGAACATGCTAGGAGTTTATTATAGTTGGATTTTAGCATTTGTATGTTAGATTATTTTAGTTAATGATGTTGTTCGAATTTGTAGGAATTCCTCTATTTCTGTGGTTGGTTGTTTTAATGAGGTGAACCCAAAGTTCTCTAAGTAGAAGCCCTATATGTCCTAGAATTTTCATTATACATGTTTAAGATAGGATTGTATGTAATTGCGGGGTATGTGTGTTAGGAAAAAGGTTTCAGTTTTTGATTAATGGTATTTGAAATTGAATCTAAGGTTTAAAAAGGTGTTTCAACATTATAAGGATTTGCAAAGGAGGATTTTTATGTTCTAAAGCTTGATTTTTATTAGTTTAGTTTTAAAGAAATTAATGAAGGGGCTGTTTTGGGTTTGGAATGGATTTAAGTGGGTTATTTTATTATCTAAATAGGTCAAATTGTGTTTAAAGAATGTTGTACGAATTCCCAAGGTTGTGAATCTGATTTTGATTACAGTTTTGAAGTTCTTAAGTAATTAAGCAAATGTTCAAACAATTTAAAGATGAGCTCTCGTGAACAAATAGACAATTGTAAGTGTAGATCTTTTAAGTTTAAATGACTCGTTCAAAAGGAAGGACTTTTGAAGTGATTATGGTTCTCATGTCTAAGAGTGTTATGTGGTTGATAGTTGCAGGCAATTATTCTGTGATCTTTAAGGATCAATGAAGGATATGAAAGGTGTAAAGAATTATCTAATTATGGAAGATTACTTGGGTACAGATTTGAAGATAGAATGCTAAGAAACTAAAAGGAAATAATGCTTTTAAAGCTGAATCATTGTTCTAGACTGTTAAAAACAGTTTTGAAAACAGTAAAAGGATGATGGGTTATAGTGGATATGGAACATTCTATTTTAATGCTTCTTGATGTTGAGAAAAGTTTGGATGTCTGAAGAATTCTTATAGATTCATAAGTCAATGCTTTGAGCTTGAGAATGTTGAAGAATCACATGGTTGTCATTGAAGTTTTAAGCTGAGAAGTTGGAATGAGTTAATGTATCTGACATTCAGGTGTATATGTGTGCTTTTTGTGATGTTATTAAGGATTTGTTACAAATATACAATTCATAATTTGAACTGAATAATTAAATTGTTTAATGTGTTTGAAAGGTTAGAAGACTATCTGTATGTGAGGGATATTGTCTAATTACTTGAAAAGAGGAGTGCTAACATATGATTTGAATACTTAATACATGGTAGAGGTATTAAAAATGCTAAAGAAGTATTTGGAAAATAGATTGATTATGCTAATAGTATTTGGTTGTAAAAAAACAGCAGGACTTTATTGGAGTTGATTTGGAAGGAGAAAACCAAAAGTAAATAATTGTTTTGATTGAAGCATAGTTAGGATTTTAATAAGATGAAAAGAATTTCCATCTCTACTCTGTCTTGGATTTTACTGAAATTAAGTTTAATATATATGAAATAAATTTTCAAGTGTTTGGGGATTTTCTATAGATTACTTATAATTGATCATTTAATCTTAAAGGGGTGAACATAGTTCTAGTAAATTATAATGATTCATAGATATAAATAGTGGGGTAGTCACAAGCATCTTAGGACTCGAGAGAGATGCATAGTATAAATATAGAAGTACATATATTAACTTACTCTTATTATAATATGATGTGTAGATAGGCTTTGATATTGGTATGAGTTCACCAAGACAGTGGAAAGTAAAGGATCTGGTTCAGGAAATAGCTCTGGTATCCAGGTAGTAGTTTAATTCATAATATAAATTTCTATATATATAATTTTGTAATATCTGTGGCATTTAAATGAGCATTATTCCTGATATGATATTGATGAGATTTATGGAGTACTCCAAGGCCTAGGTGGGTCGCTCCCCCTTTGCCAGTTAAATTCCTATAACCGTGAGGGTTATTGAGTAGCTGTGAGGGCTACAGTTAAATTCCTATAACCGTGACGGTTATTGAGTAGCTGTGAGGGCTACAGTTAAATTCCTATAACCGTGAGGGTTATTGAGTAGCCGTGAGGGCTATGATTGGAAAATCTGCAAGTATTGGTTTAAAATGGATATATGCTTTCATTATATGCACAGATTTATAAAGTTGATGTATAAGTATATATATATAAGTGCACACAAGATATGAAATAAACTGCTATTGAGATTTCCAATCTCACTGTTTTTCAAAACGTTTTCAGTATAGCAGAATGGGAGTAGCTAGCTGGGAAAGAAGTAAGGTAATGTGAAGGGGCAGGAATGCCTGCTTTGTCTTGTACCCTGTAGGTAGTTACTTTAGGAACCTATTTACCTGTGTATGTTGTATGATTAAATAATTAAGACAAGTTGGAAGCTTGTCTAGTAATTAATATATATATTTGCATATGTAGATATACCCTTAATAAATAATAGAATTACATACCCATGTAAGAGGGTTTTCAATCGAGATAACCCGCCAATATATTATTATAGTAAGAGAAGTGGAAATAGATAAATAGAACATAATCTAAAGAATATGTAAATATAATGTAAGGGGTCTGGCTCCCCAAGCGTTATAATTAGAATTATTTTAATTGTTTTAATAACCACTCTATTTTATTGAAAGTTTAAATATAATCCAATTTATCAGAAAATTTCATTTGAAAGAAAGGAAATTTGATTTAATACTTTGGAAAGAAAAAGTTTTAAATTTTTCGTATTTTTGGGCTTCCGTGAATAAAAAGTGGTTATAAATCAATTAAAATGCTATATTATAATAGTAAAATTTAGGTGTTACAATAGGGGCTTATGAATTCGAACGAGAGATTATCCCCGGCAATCATGACATGCTCGTGCAGGTGCCTTCAAAGAAACCATACAAACTCCCAATTAGTGTAAAACTAATGACATTAAACGAAACCCCAATGGAAACACATTTATACCTGATCCATAAATCGATAGCGGTACCACCGAGCCATGCTTGATCAAGCACGTCCATGATCTGCTCCTTAAAAACATGCTGAACCATATTTGACACCCCAAATATACGCTTGTCGAATGGAATATTGGCAGTAAATTCGGGAGATAGGGTGGCTGCAAATGCTCGCAATCGAGCACGATTTGGCGTCTCGACGCTTGTACGTTCAATAACAGGAGGCGCTTGTACTTTCTTCTTGCCCTTGGCTTTTGTTGCCTACAAACCATGTAAATAGAAAGTGTGAAATTTTATTCCAATAAAAAAGAATGCTAGTTTAATTGATTAGTAAATAATCACCTGTGACGATGGATCAGTATGTGAACTCTTTTTCTTCATCACTTGACCACCGGTACCTTGGACATTAGGCCTTTGTGCTTTCTTTCCGGTAGAGCGTGTACCCTGAAAAAACAATTAAATAAAAGAGCATTCTTCCAACACAATGAATGCTAGTGTAAATGCTATTAGTCAATAACCACCTGTGGTGTTGGCTCAATCAACGGGCCAAGCAACGAAAGCACCGATAGCATCTTAGACCCTAGTCATCTCATCAGTAGGGAACGGTATTGGTGCCGTGTTGTTGTAGGAGGATTCAATCATTACTCTCAGTGCATTTTTAGCCAACGACAAGTTGTGCAGGGTCGTGTTAGAAGTGTTGTAGACCTTCCCTCTGGCAACTACTTCACTGAAAGAGTAATCGATATACAACCTGCAGTCTGACTCACCCTACGAAAGAGTTGACAACATTATTAGCTCACAACGCATAATATAACAATGTCGCTGCAAGTTTGTAAGCAGAGAATGTATGAACTACCTGAGGAATTTGGGCCCGCGGCATCGTACAGCTCTCCATTATGCTTGGACTGTCGACGGGAGGAATGTTACCTTGTTGCACGAAGTTCGACGTTTGTGATGCAACATTATATCGCTGGTAAAATTCGAACATCTGCTAGTACTTCCGATGCAGTTCCTCGTTCTGTCGTTGCATCTCCTCGTCCCGTCGTTGCATCTCCTCCCTCAGAGTTTGAACTTCTTCTTGTAACGCTCTTACTTCGCCTTTTGTTGCCCTATGTTGGCGGCCAAAGTAAGAAGAGGGCGTGACCCCTAGACCTGTGCCCCGAACACGGCCAGAATACTCAGGGCGATCGAGCGCTCTGCTCAGGAAATCATCGGGGCCAAATTTGTTGACCTCGTCAAGGTATTCTTGTGACAACGTATCCTATAACAAGAAGAAATGGTAGTTAGATATTAACTAAGAAAAGTCACCAGTTAAAAAGATATTACAAAGTCCAAGAGAATGACTTACACATCGTTCACGGACTCTTCTGACCTCGTCGTGAATGATGGTACCGTCTTTTTGATAGTGTCCCCGAAACCAGAGGCCATGCCATGGTGGCTTCCCTTCTAAGCCCTGTTCCTTAATCTGTCAAGCAAGCCAGGTGAAAACATAATTAATCACGTAAACATGTATTCATAATTTTGTATTTAGAAGCGTTACGTTACTAACATACCATATCTTGCTCCAATTCAGGAAAGCTCTTTCGTCCGCCCATATACGGATATTCGCAGCTTTTAGCCGCCTGTCTATTTCTTTGACTTACTTCCTCAAACTCCGGTGTCAAACGTGATTGCACAAATTCATTCCAATGTTCCTGGGTAATTGACCCAGCGAATGCCTCTGGGGGTGTTGGAATGATCTCCCCGTCTGCATCTCTCAGGAAGTACTTGGTCAAATTTGTGCGGAAACCGCGATGCATTCTGGAAGCTTTCAGCATGACATACTCCCTATGAGAATCATCAATATGAAACATGGACTGTAACAATAGAAATCATATTAGATTTGCTAGTTACAATGTTGTCATAATAAAACTAAATTGTAAAAAGGCACCTAACCTGAATCTCTGACCAAACCTCGTTCTTGCAGCTCCCCGCGGTTCTCCAATCTGTGATAGTAATAGGCACTTTCTGCCGAACAGCGCATCCAATAAAACCAAAGAGGTCTTTCGCAGTCTCCCCGATTGGTTGGTTATTTTCGTTCCATTTAAGTCTGGTCTTTTTTCCCAGAGATCTGCGCTTGAGTAGTTTACACATAAGGGTGATGCCACGGGTAGCATCCGCCTCGACAGCCTGTCTACCCGCATCGATATCTGGCTCCACAATCGGTTGTTCTTCTTCCTCGTCGCTCAGGGGGGATCCATTTTCCTGCAAATTAAAATAATGAAACAAGACATGATTTTAGTGCAGAATAATTAAATGAAGTAGTTCACAATGTAAAACAGAAATACATACAAACTTAAATCAATATGAGGGCTTTCGTCTCTTTTTCCTCTGTGTTATATTATCTAAAATTGTTTGCTTCCTCTTTTTTGTTGGATTTAGGGTTGTGTTGAGCCAAATGCCTTCTTCATGATCACACCTTACATAAACATGCTCATCTTCATCGTCATATCCGTCTGCATCAATCTCTTCTGCCAGTAACGTATCAAATGAAGGATCCTCTTCTATCATATTCATATCATCATCACTACTTTCATCATCAACTTGTTCGGCATAATTTTTGTTCAACTGCATGACAACTGACCAATTCTTCTTAGAAGGATCGGCAATGTAAAACACTTGTGATGCTTGGGACGGTAGAATGTAAGGATCATCCTTATATGAAACTTTAGAAAGGTCGATTGATGTAAACCCAAATTCATCTAACCGCAGTCTACTATGGTTGTTAACCCACTATAGAAGGACTCTTACCTTTCTTTCCATACCGAGACGTGCTGCATTTAGGACACTTCTCCAACGACGAATACTGGTTCCGGAATAAAATACAATTGTTGGGGCATGCATGTATTTTCTCATATTTCATACCAGTCGACCGGAGAATTTGCTTCGCCTCGTATGTTTTCGAGGGGAGTACATTCGCTTCTGGGAGTATATCTCGCAGAGCGGACAGCAGCGCGGTGAAACTTGCATCACTCCAACCGTATCGTGCCTTCAGGTTATACAATTTAAGCACCGCACTCAATCTTGTGTATTTGCTGCATCCCACATACAAAGGCGTCTCTGCATCGCTCTTCAGTGTCTCAAACATTTCAGGATTCTCCTCACCCACCACGTTCAACATTTCTTCAAGATCATCACTCTCATCACACATGTCTGTGTCAACAACATTTGAAGCACTACTAACATCAGGTACCCGGTCTCTGCATTCATCTTCATAGGTCTCACCGTGCTTTGTCCATCGTGTATAAGACTGATCGATTCCATGACAAATTAAATGACCCAACAATTCAAGAGGACGAAGACGCTTTCCATACAAACACGACATACAGGGGCATACAATTCTGTTAGCATTCTCTGCATGCTCTGCAGCAAATTCAATGAACTCTTTTGCTCCATCTATATATTCCCTTGAACGCCGATCACAAGACATCCATTTCCGATCCAACATGGTAACCTACTAAAGGAAAGTGCCGGTAAGATGTACATCATGAATTACTCATTCGGTAGCCACCTTACGATGTTACCTTATTTTTTTAACAAAAAATCGGCAGCATAACGGCGACAAAATGAACGTTCCCAGGCTCAAGGCCCTCTCTTTTTAACATAGAAATGGATAGCAAACTATATAAATAGAATCAACTCAATATATTTCCACAGCCCACGACAACAGAATTCACAGAGCATATATTAATGGGCAGAAAAACATAGTTACAGCTCACATATCCAGTTCCACAAAGCTATATAATCTCATAAATGTATATTAACAGACCACATATTCTTAACATCTAACATAAAAATGTACCTTAATAGATTCTTTGAATTGACTTTTGGTGGAGATCAAAATGTGAAGCAAACAAATGCTAGGTGAAATTCCTACAACATATAAACAAAGTCTTTATAAATTTCTTAACATGTTGCAACTTAGGAATGCAAATCATTTGAAATGTGGATAATTTTTAAGCCTAAAAAATTCAATTCATTAATCAAGCAATCATAAATTCAAACCCTTGTTCTTACTTCCTAAACATAACATTTATACTTCTAATTCATAATAACATTCTTCACCATATAGCATATACCAATCCAATATTAGCCAATAGTTATTAATATCTTTTCATTAACCTCACTAAGATAAAGACAAGCAAAAAACATTTCTCCCCTACTTTCTCACTTCTCAAAGTACATAATTTACCATTCTCTAATTTTCCAATCAGATTGTTGGAAAGGTTAATTATAAACCAACCAGATTAATGTCCACTATGCACAATCAATAATCAATTTACCATTCTCTAATTTTCCAACATCCTCCAGAAACTATATGATGCATAGTTACACTATCCAAACTTATCAGATAAGTGAGAACTAGAATGTCGAAATCCACTCAAACCCATCAACTAATTTAACAAAGTAATCATATAAGTGTAAACGCTTATATTCAAGGAGGTCCACTATTCATACTAAAATAACATCAACAATAATACAAAATCAAAATAAGATATGATAAATACAATCCAACTTTTCAAGTCGCATATCTGGTTCAAAATGCTCCTCCTGCACATGTTTAAATAAAACTAATTTATAAATGTAAAGAATGTGAAAATTTTTTCTATCCTCCCTTAAACTTATTTACCATTTCAATAAAATTTGAACACGTTTCCAAAATCACACGGCATTAAACAAACAAAACTGAACAAATTACCTGTCGATTGAAGAAGAGAATCAGACACGTCGTCCAAAATTTCACCAAATCTCTTGCCTTGTAGTGACGGACTCCAACGGTGAAGGAGAAATGGGGCTTCTTTGGCGACGGCTAGGGTGAGGAAGCTTGGGCAATGGCGCGGACAATGGGGTTTGTTCGGAAGAAGAGGAAGATGAAGGAAGGTTTGGTGAAGGAACTAAGAAGCTTAGGGTTTGAAATGAGAGAAGATCGAGAGTGAGAGTAGTTGAAGGAAAAAGAAAAAGAAAAAGATGGAGATAGAAAATACCGAATCCATTATCGACGAGGTAGTTGAAGGTGTGGCCGTCGCAGCTGTAGGTGAATATGGTGTTGAAGACGCAGAGAAGCAGAGACAGCGAGAGAGAGTATGGAACACAGGGGAGTTGGGGATGAGAGAAGGATGAACTTATTAGAAGCTAAGGGTTTATTTCGGGGCTGGAGGGAAGCAATGGGGATTTATTTCGCGCTGGAGGGAAAGGAGTTTTCTGAGCTGAAGGGATTTATTTCGAGCTGGAGGGAAATAATAAAGTACACTACTACAGAAAACACTTTTCACGTCTCTTTTTTTGGACTTTTCACGTCTCTTTTTGCTGGGACGTAGATCAGGGAGACGTTGAAAGTCGGGACTTTTCACGTCTCATTTTAAAAATGGGACGTGGAAAGTTCAAGACTTTCCACGTCTCATTTTTAAAAATGGGACGTGGAAAGTCAAGACTTTCCACGTCTCATTTCTAAATATGAGACGTGGAAAACCACTATCCACGTCTCATATTTGAAATGAGACGTGGAAAGTGGTCCCTGCCAACTTTCCACGTCTCAAAAGGAAAAATGAGACGTGGAAAGTGTTCCCTGCCAACTTTCCACGTCTCAAATGGAAAAATGAGACGTGGAAAGTCAAGACTTTCCACGTCTCATTTTTAAATATGAGACGTGGAAAGTTGGCAGTGAACACTTTCCACGTCTCATTTTCAAATATGAGACGTGGAAAGTTTTCCAAAGTTTTTTTTACGTCTCATTTTCAAATGTGAGACGTTGAATGTTTTTTTTTTTTAAAAAAGGTTCTGATCCAGTTTATACACACGTAGAATATTCAGATCCAGTTTACATCTGCACTAACTAAAACGTTAATACAATGTCCAAGTCGCCACAAACAGAGCCGAATATTCAGAATTCACCAAAAAAGAGTTGTCTATATATATACACATCACATATAGATTCATATGTCCTACGGTCAAAACAAGTAAGTTCTAATTATTCATACTTTGAAGAAACCTGGCAGCTAATTTATCCCGAATTTCATCAATTGCATCTTGATCAAAAGACTCTTCCCCATCATAAATCTGCACCATATAAGCGATAAAACATATATCAATTAGTTAATTATAATTAATGAAGCAAATTGAATTATGAAATGCAATAATGATAAGAATGAAACATACATATGACAAGCCCTCATGAAGTCCACTTATAATTATGTCATACATATATCGAGCTACATAGTACCCACATTCTGTATTGCCAGGTTGCTGAGGACACTGTAAATCAGACAAAAACAATTAGAACATATGAAAATAATTTATTAACGTCCAAGGTATTATTGATGGATATATAAGTAAATACAATCTAAATGACTTACTGTATTCCTAACAGTCTCAATTTTGTTAGCTCCACGTTTTGTCTGTAATGTGATATGCCAATGCAATATGGCCCTACAATGAAATTAAAATAAGAACTATGCAAATAATTTTCTTATGCTCATATTTACTAATTCAAAATGTCCAAACACTTACTTGGTGAAAATCCTTCTATGCAAACTGATTGGCCCACGATTTAAAGAATCAAACCAATAAATACGGTGTTCTCCGGGGCAGATAACAAATAAACCCCAATGTCTCCTGAAGCACAGAATTGAATTTACCAAAGATACTCATAAATTCAATTAATTAGAGTATGCATTTAGAGGTTAAAAGATTCATGTGACAACAAATCACTACTAGTCAAATCTGATAGCAAACTAATCAGCGCACCATACAAATTGTGACACACAATATCTCAGCAAATATATATTGAAATCAAGTCACAACCAGCAATATGACAGCTTGAATGCACAGCAAGTTCAAAGATGTAGCAAAATTCAAGTCCAAAACAACGACCTTTAGTGCAGCACAGTCAAGTCATGTTCAATTTGTCAATGTAGACATACAAATGCAGAACCACAAATTTCAAATGAAATTTTCCTAGCAGATTTTAACACATGAACAACTGGATAGATATACGCATCTAATGAACCAAATACTAAGAAATTTAGTAGAGGCAGAACGAGCTTAAATGGTATGCATAGTGAACGAACTTGCCTATCAAGGATTGGTGCAAAATAACAGCGCTTTCTGCAACTTGAAATCTGGTATTCCACATAGGCCTCCATAATATTGTTGTATTCCTCAACTTCTTCCTTTTCTTTTGCGGTTGTGTTCCTTAACAGTGACATTGGACTTAGGAATGCGTAGTCTGTGAAGCCCTCCTGACGGCACATTTGGTGAAAGTACCTAAAATAGAACTTGAATGAGATCATATGATTATATTGGTACATAAATTAAAGGAAAAAATAAACTTACTGAATTGCAAGTTCCAGCCATCCAAGGTCCAAATCATCCATAGTTAAAAATGCCACGACATCATTCCGCCCAAGTCCAAAGGGATATGACTTATCAGGTCCCACAACTCCTGGATCCATGTGGAAGTCGATCTTGTTAGGTAGGGAAGAGACAAAGCTGCATAGGACTGCCAGCGAGGTATACTTGTTGTTGTCATCATCATCCAGAGGGGCTGTGATTGGTGCATCGAAGACAAGTCGCCTAGGCCATAAAATGAAAAACCCTACTACTTCGGCTAACGTGGCAACCTCTTCAGTAGGAAACGGAATATGTGTAGACCCCTCTCCCTCTACAAGAAGTCCAACAGATACCTTAACTTGGTCCTCCTCAATAGCTACATTATGGATGGTTGAAGCCCTTGGGTACTGAGTAGCCTTGGCAACTGGTCGGAGATTTGGGACATCCAAATGGAGGAAGCAGGGTTGTCCCTCATCTACTGAACTAGGACCAGGGGGGTCGATAGGCATAGTGCAACTGCTCTTTGTGCTTCGAAAGCCAGGAGATTCCTGTAGTGTTTACGAAATTACAGAGATAATAAGTTCATTGAAAGATAAAATCTATACTAATTTATAAACAATATTAGATACTCACACGTTGTGGTGAAACACCAGGCGGCATCATACTCCTCATCTCACCCCGAACTTGTGCTATCACCTGATCCCTGATTTTTTCTGCGAACTTGTCCAAAAATTCCTGACTTGGTTCATACTGGGCAGTGCTTCGGGAACGGCCAAAATATTTTTTCAGACCAACTGTCCCATACTCCCCTCTAACTCGCCCAGGGGGATCAGGCTTCCCAATTGCCGTAGCAAGAATGTCCATCCTACCGGTCTGAGAGAAAGACCCTTGAGAACTTTGCTCCTCAAGTTCATCCTGTAAGGTGCAAGAAAAAAACCATATGGTCTTATTTAGAAGAAAACGTTAGTATTGCAAATTATTAAACATTAAAATATAACTTACAATCTTTTCAGCAATTTTTTCTACTTCAGGGTTTACAAATTTCCCTCTACTCTTCCTTCCTTCCACAAATTTCTTATGACGTGGAATACGTGGGGGAGGTTGTACAACAATTGTAGGGTCTGATTGGGCTGCTTCCTCCATTGCCTTCAAATGTTCCTTAACCATTTTCTGTTATAACCACAAATAACCCCCGCGAGACATTGTGTGTGGATACACATTTAGCTTTTGCTTCTCTTGCTGTTTTTTACTTTTTTCCTATGCAGGGAAAACAAAGTTAGTATAACGTAATAAACAAGTACTTAGTAAACAAAGTTTATCTGAAACAAAGTTAGAATAGATATACCTGGAACTCCTCAGTTAATCGTGATGCCTTAAAGTTGTTCCAGTCCTCTCGTTTAAGATATGGCCACATGAGACAAGGATCTTCGTTGCTTTTAGGTCCTAAAACATACTTTCTGGTAAGAGTAGATTTGAAATCTTTCCATCTATGTCGTACTTCCCTCAGCCAATGCTTTCTAAATGCCTCAGTGTTCGGGACAGTGAAGTTTTGCTGCCAAATTATTAAAATGCTTAGTCAATTATTGTAACAAATAACTCAAATCATCAATCAATTTAAATAAAATGTTTAGAAAATACCAAAATATCCGTCCAGACTCTGTCCTTAGTATCTTTGTGTATTAATCTCCAATCATCTGTAAGTATGCTTAATCTGCTTCGTGCTAAAAATCCAAGGTAACTAGCAAATATGCTCCTGTTTGGACCAAGTGGGATCATGTCCTCATTAAAATCAACATGAAGCGGTTCAAAATTGCTGGTTCCTTGCCGCAAAACGATCTCAGGAAGCTTGGTGGCGCCCCTGCCTCGCTTTCTTTCAGGAGGATCGACATGTGGTTGTTCTTCATCGTTTATGTGATCCTCATGTGAGCTATCGTCAGAATTGTCTCCCATTTACCTGTTACAAAATTGAAATAACTTTAACATAAAATATAAAAAATAAAAAGCATATTGGTCATCATCTATCAACATAAAATAACTTCAACATTAAGTTACTTACTTTATGTGTTATCCCATATACCCTCACAATGATCATTCCTAAAAGCATATCGGTCATCATCTATCAATTCTAATTCACCCAATTGAGGTGGGTTTGAGGAGAAAGGTGGTGTGTCATCTAGATTTGAAGATGGACCACGGTCCTTTTGTTTTTTACTTTGTAGGACAATGGACAATTGTGGATTTGCAGGATCAGTCACATAGAAAACTTGCTTCGCCTGACTTGCTAAAATGAAAGGCTCATCACTGTAAGCAACCCTCTGAAGATCAACACTGGTAAACCCAAACTGACGATTGACCTCACATGCTTCTCCACATGCATCACATCAATATTGTGTCTCACATCAAGAAAACGCCAATATGGTAAATCAAAGAAGATTGACCTCTTCTTCCACATGTATGACTCACTCCCAGCCTTCTGTTTCTTACCGAATATCACTTTTAAGTTCACAACACGGCTGTAAACTTCCTCCCCAGTCAATGCCTTTGGTGCCAATCCATGTTCTGGCGAACCGTTAAAATTCTTCTTTAGCTTTCGGTAAGGATGATACCGATCAAGAAACCGCCGATGACCGAGATAAACGGTCTTCCTTCCATGCTTGAGTTGATGGTAGTGTGTGTTTGCTTCACATATAGGGCATGCCCTATGACCCTTCACGCTATATCCAGATAGATTCCCATAAGCAGGAAAATCATTTATTGTAGTGAATATCATAGCGCGCAACTTAAATGTCTCTTGCCTGTATGCATCAAACACATCGACGCCGTCCTCCCACAGCTTCTTCAAATCCTCAATCAATGGCGCCAAGTAGACATCAATATCGTTCCCCGGCTGTTTTGGCCCCGAAATCAACATTGAGAGCATCACGTACTTGCGTTTCGTACACAACCAAGGGGGTAGGTTGTAAATGACTAGGAGAACAGGCCAAGCACTATGTGTGCTACTTAGGCTTCCAAAAGGGTTGAATCCATCGGTGCATAGACCAAGGCGAAGATTCCTTGGCTCGCAGCCGAAGTCAGGAAACATTTCATCTATCTTCTTCCATTGAGATGAATCAGCAGGGTGCCGGAGATATCTTCCATCAGAGATTTTCTCATCACAATGCCATCTCAAATTCTTTGCTTCCTGCGCATTTGCATACAAACGTTTGAACCGCGGTACTATTGG
This sequence comes from Mimosa bimucronata, assembly GCA_037074515.1. NCBI lineage: Eukaryota > Viridiplantae > Streptophyta > Magnoliopsida > Fabales > Fabaceae > Mimosa > Mimosa bimucronata. The sequence goes on along the minus strand of CM073440.1, from coordinate 34,274,717 downwards.
CAGATACCACAGCACCTTCAAAGGTGACCCATTCTTTGCCCTATCACCACAGACATCCCTTTTAATTTTATACCTTGGGGTCTTGCACTTTGGACACTCCGTTAGTCCCTCGTATTCATTCCTATACAGCACGCAGTCATTAGGGCAAGCGTGTATCTTCTTATACTCCAAACCCATATTGTTGAGAACTTTTTTAGCCTCATACATTCGATTCGGAAGGACATTATCCTCTGGAAGCATATCACTCAAAGCCTCAAGCAACTCTGAGAAACCTGAATCTGCCCACCCATTACGTGCCTTTATGTTCAATAAGGTTAACACAGCGGTCAAGCGTGTATACTTACGACACCCAGGGAACAACGGTATCTCCGCATCACTCCGTAACTTATCATGTTCGGGAAGTGGTGTAAATGACTCCGCCCCAATATCATTAATCATGTCATTCATTTTATCGACACCCACATCATCCACAACTTCAATGCTTTGTGACATTGAAGAAGGCGTTGTTATTCCTAATTCACCGTGCCAGACCCATTTTCTGTACCGGAGATTGATCCCATAACAAATAAGATCATCCCTTATATCATCAATGCTCTTTCGAATCTGGTTTATACACTTCACACAAGGACAAAAATACATCCCACTTTTATTAGGAGCGTTCCTTTTAGCAAACTCAAGAAACTCTTCCACTCCAAGTGCATACTCTTTACTAGTTCTCAACTTATTCATCCAACTACGATCCATCATATTCAAACCTTCACTACATTCCACAAAAGTCAAGTTTAGATCATCACTAACTGAAAGTGAGTGAATTGCTTACACATTTTCCAAAAAATTTGACAGCATTTCCCCATAAAAGTAACCATGCCAAAGGTGACACTAATTTATTTTTAGGAGGAATGATGATAAGCAAATAACCATAACAAATAAGTTTAAGCCTTTTATAATATTCCATAAACAAACAAGCAAGCTGAAATTTCTTAACAACATACACAAAAGAAAATGAAAGAAGGAAGATTAAGAAGCCAACTCACAGTAGTAATAATGCAAGCAAAACAGAAGCACTGAGCAGCAACAAAATAGCTGAAAAATGCAGTCAATATGGAGCAAAGTTTCAGCCAAATAGCAGCACAAAGAATTAGCAAATTTCCGTCAAAATAATAAAGTAAACAAGATGAGATGGGTATCAAACAAGAAAGACAAATATGAATCCAAGTGGGTTTTACAAAGACAATGGAAGCAAGTTAATACATTGAGAACTCACACTTGGACAAAAAATGCATCCTTCCTCTTTCCTTTAATATATCATCAGAGAATGACAAGTAAAAGAAGAGATTAGTTTATATGAGATGGGAGAAGATTGCAGCTACTGTACCTGGAAAACTTAAAGCGGCTTGTATGAAAAGAGTCAGTGACTTGAAAAAGGAGTTTTGAAGTGCAATCAATTTACCTGCGAGAGAGTGAAATTAGTTGCGAGGTAATTGATATAACTATTTTGTTGAAAATTAATATTTCAATATTAACAACTTTAGTTAAAGCTGAATCAGAGATGCAATTTATTCAAATGAAACATGTCTTTAATAGCTTGATCACAATCATTTTAACAGAGGAAAACTAATTCCTTCCCAATCCTAACATCATTCAGGGCTAAGGGCTCATAATAAAACATTTGAATACAATATAAAATTCCAAGGACATTTTATAGCTGCATGTGCATTCCTGGAAGAATCAAATTCCAATTTGCATACATGAGATGAAAAGGATATTTTAAATACTAGGCAATCAACGGACATTGCTATAGGCGAAGCTTCATTGAAACACAATTGCAACTGCCCATGGACAAATGGTGCGTTTTCTCATTTATTTTGTTTAACCCATAAAAGATGCAAGCTAGATATTGTCCCACCCAAATCAAAGACTGAAAATCTAAACCGAATTGTGTGCTATTGGCATTGGGTCTGGGCTTTTTTTTCCCTTAAAACAAACAAGGACAGGGGAAAGGGAATACAACCCAGAATTATATTTAGTATCCAATCACTGAGTCATCAAAATTGTGCAGGTTCATCAGAAAATTCATCTACTTTAAAGAACTCTTATCATTGCCATCCCCATATTTCCCCAGATTATATCTTCTAATAAGAATACCCAAAATCGGTGGAGGCAAAATATTTGGAAAGTGATGAAAATTCAGAAAATAGGCATAGCCAAAATAGAATTATGCTTACATAAATATGGAGCGAAGCTACCAAAGGAAGCCCATCATGATGAACCAGAGCCAGCCATGTTCACACAGCCATGTTCACCCTTCTTGCTCATCGAAGCTCACCAAATGGGAGCAAAAATCGAAAACAATAGATCAGAAATCAGGATTACAGAACAGATCAGAGCACAAATCAAAGCAAAAATCGTATGACCATAAACAGGGGAAAGATTAAACATGCAACACCAAATCAGAGCATAAATCGAACAGCGAAAAATGGGAGGAAAAACTACTCAAAAACCACTCACCTGATGTCAAATGGAGCTCAAAATGGGAGCATAAACCAGATGAAAGTTTCGTGGTCGTGGTCGCTGAAAAAGGACCTCACCCTTGCCGGAGGCGCGCCGCTGTGGTCACTGAGAGAAACGACAGAAACGTGAGAGTGATGAGAGAAAGTGAAGCATAAGTGCGTGAGCAGAGAGAAATGACAAGACAGAAATTTGCAGAAATTTCGAAGCTCTGAAATCCGTGTTAAAGTGAGCAGAGAGAGAGTCTGAGCAGTTTTTTTTTTTAAATACTCCCTACTTTCAACGTCTCACAAAAAATGTGAGACGTTGAAAGTAGGTTTCAACGTCTCACATTTTTTGTGAGACGTTGAAAGTAGGCAAAAAATTTTTTTAAAAAAAATCCGCCCACTTTCAACGTCTCACAAAAAATGTGAGACGTTGAAAGTAGGTTTCAACGTCTCACATTTTCTGTGAGACGTTGAAAGTAGGCAGAAATTTTTTATTTTAAAAAAAATCTCCCTAGTTTCAACGTCTCACAAAAAATGTGAGACGTTGAAAGTATGTTTCAACGTCTCACATTTTTTGTGAGACGTTGAAAGTAGGCAGAAATTTTTTATTTTAAAAAAAATCTCCCTAGTTTCAACGTCTCACAAAAAATGTGAGACGTTGAAAGTATGTTTCAACGTCTCACATTTTTTGTGAGACGTTGAAAATAGGCAGAAATTTTTTTTTAAAAAAAAAATCTCCCTAGTTTCAACGTCTCACAAAAAATGTGAGACGTTGAAAGTAGGTTTCAACGTCTCACATTTTTTGTGAGACGTTGAAAGTATGCACAAATTTTTTTTAAAAAAAAATCTCCCTAGTTTCAACGTCTCACAAAAAATGTGAGACGTTGAAACCTACTTTCAACGTCTCACATATTTTGTTAGACGTTGAAACTAATTTCCCGCCTATATTTTCGCACTTTTTTTGCTTGGCGGGCTTTTTTCAGAGAATCCACGTCTCATATTTGAAAAAGAGACGTTAAAAGTTTTCCACATATTTACAATTTTGCCACCGCCTTTTTTTTACATCTCATTTTCGAAAAAGAGACGTGAAATAGGGACGTTAATACTGATTTTTGTAGTAGTGGTACTAGCCTATCCCAAAGCTTCATTAATATAAAAATTAAAGCCCAGGGGCCTATACCAGCGCTTAAGCGATGGTATAGGCCCTTGGGATTTATTTTTTGTATTAAAAAATATTTAAAATAATTTAAAATTAATTGAAAATTTGTTTTACAATTTTTTTAGATAAAAATTAAATCCCAGGGGCCTATACCAGCGCTTAAGCGATGGTATAGGCCCCTGGGATTTAATTTTTATATTAAAAAATATTTAAAACAATTTAAAAATAATTGAAAAATTGTTTTACAATTTTTTTAGATAAAAATTAAATCCCAGGGGCCTATACCAGCGCTTAGTATAGGCCCCTGGGATTTAATTTTTATATTAAAAAATATTTTAAACAATTTAAAAAAAATTGACAAATTATTTTACATATTTTTTTTCAACAAAAAATCAACCCCAGTGGCCTATACCAGTGCTTAAGCGATGGTATAGGCCCTTGGGATTTATTTTTTATATTAAAAAATATTAAAAATAATTTAAAAATTGTTTTACAATTTTTTTAGATAAAAATTAAATCCCAGGGGCCTATACCAGCGCTTAAGCGCTGGTATAGGCCCCTGGGATTTAATTTTTATCTAAAAAAATTGTAAAATTTAATTTTTATATTAAAAAATATTTAAAACAATTTAAAAATAATTGAAAAATTGTTTTACAATTTTTTTAGATAAAAATAAAATCCCAGGGGCCTATACCATCGCTTAAGCGCTGGTATAGGCCCTTGGGATTTAATTTTTGTATTGAAAAATATTTAAAACAATGTAAAAAAAATTGACAAATTATTTTACATATTTTTTCAACAAAAAATCAACCCCAGGGGCCTATACCAGCGCTTAAGCGCTGGTATAAGCCCCTGGGGTTGATTTTTTCTATTAAAAAATATTTAAAACAATTTAAAAAAATTGGAAAACTGTTTTACATATTTGTTTTCAATAAAAAATAAACCCCAGGGGCCTATACCAGCGCTTAAGCGCTGGTATAGGCCCCTGGGGTTTATTTTTTATATTAAAAAATATTTAAAACAATTTAAAAATAATTGAAAAATTTTTTTACAATTTTTTTAAATAAAAATTAAATCCCAGGGGCCTATACCAGCGCTTAAGCGCTGCTATAGGCCTAAATATGTATTTTTAAATTTTGTTTTCTTTTTTAAAATTAATTATTATTTCAAAAATTAGTTTTAGATATTTTTTAAATAAATTTTAAATGACAGGGGCCTATATAGGCCTATTAAGTATTTTTAAATTTTCTTTATTTTTTTAAAATAAATTAGTATTTTTAAAATTGGTTTTTGATATTATTTAAATAAAATTTAAATCACAGGGGCCTATAGCAGCGCTTAGTCGCTAAGCGCTGCTATAGGCCCCTGTGATTTAAAAAAATTGACAAATTATTTTACATATTTTTTTCAACAAAACATCAACCCTAGGGGCCTATACCAGCGCTTAAGCGCTGGTATAGGCCCCTGGGCTTTATTTTTTCTATTAAGAAATATTTAAAACAATTTAAAAAAATTGGAAAACTGTTTTACATATTTTTTTCAATAAAAAATAAACCCCAGGGGCCTATAGCAGCACTTACGCGCTGCTATAGGCCCCTGTGGTTTATTTTTTATATTAAAAAATATTTAAAACAATTTAAAAATAATTGAAAAATTTTTTTATAATTTTTTTTAAATAAAAATTAAATCCCAGGGGCCTATACCAGCGCTTAAGCGCTGCTATTTGCCTAAATATATATTTTTAAATTTTTTTTTCTTTTTTAAAATTAATTATTATTCTAAAAATTAGTTTTAGATATTTTTTAAATAAATTTTAAATGACAGGGGCCTATATAGGCCTATTAGGTATTTTTAAATTTTATTTATTTTTTTGAAATGAATTAGTATTTTTAAAATTGGTTTTTGATATTATTTAAATAAAATTTAAATCACAGGGGCCTATAGCAGCGCTTAGTCGCTAAGCGCTGCTATAGGCCCCTGTGATTTAATTTTTTTTAAAAAAAAATATCTAAAACAAATTTTAAATAAAATTTAAATCACAGGGGCCTATAGCAGCACTTAAGGGCTGCTATAGGCCCCTGTGATTTAAATTTATTTAAAAAATATCTAAAACCAAATTTAAAAATACCAATTTTTAAACACCCGCTCAATTTTCCCCTATTTCCCTCCCTAATTTCATCCACCCTCCCTCCTCAATGACACATACACAAAAACTCTTCTTTTGTTTCCCTTTCTCTATCTCTCAACACACACACACACAAGCTCCCTCTCTCACCAACGCACACACACTCTCATTCTCTCTTCTCTGTTCTTTGTCTTCCAGCGGCGGAATCGGCCCCATCGACGGCGTTTGACAGTGGAAAACGTTCGCAGAAGCTTGAAACAAGTTTAGGTAAGCCTTCTTCTCTTGTTTCTTCTCTTTTCCGCCGCGATTTTTGAGTGGATGGGGAGAAATGATTCGAACTTCTGAGATGTTTTTGAAGTTTCTGAAATTATAGAAATGGTGCTTGAGGCTTGTTCTTGATGTTTTGGGTGTCGATTATGGGAAAGGAAGTTGAATAGGACCAATTTTTGCACAAAATTCCTCCTCTGGCACTGTTCATCCGAAGCAAAAATTGGGATTTTCGGATGTTTGTTGTTTTGAAGTTTAATTGCTTGTGATTTCTAGAAATTCTAAGACTATGGAATGGATTGAATGTGTGTTCTTGAAGTTAGGGAATTTTTGGGATTTAATTCTTGTCTCCCCTGTTCTTGCGCGTTTTCTGGGCTGAGAAGGGGAAAATGTCTGTAGTTTCTAAATTGATGCAGGGATAAAAATTAATTTTTTTTAAAAAAATAATACCTATAGCAGCTCTTATTCAGATAAGCGCTGCTATAGGTATTATTTTTTAAAAAAATAAATTACCTATAGCAGCGCTTAAGCGCTGCTTTAGGTGACCTATCGCAGCGCTTAAGCGCTGCTTTAGGTCAACTATCGCAGCGCTTAACAAACGCTGCGTTAGGCTTAATAGCCTATAGCATCACTGGCTATTGCAGCGCTTATAAGCGCTGTTATAGGGCCAAAATAAGTGCTGCTAGAGGCATTTTCTGTAGTAGTGTAAATGATATTTTTATATAGTTTTTCTTTTTAGGATTTACAAGAGTTAATTAAAGGGTTACCAACAACCATGAATCAAATACAAGGAACTAGGGACAATCCTGAGATACCGAAAATTACAAGGAAATCTGTAACGTCTGGAATTTTCATACTATACTATAACATTTTAATTGAATTATAACCACTTTTTAATGTCAAAAGCCCAAAAATACGTAAAAATTTAAAACCTTTCTTTTTAAACATTAGACCAACCCTCTGTTGGTTGGAATGGGCTTTTCAGACAAATTAAATAATTCAAAACTCTTTATAAAATAAAGTGGTTAATAAAACAATTAAAAGTACACTAACTCTCTTAAGGGAGTCTATTCATAATTCATAATACTTATGAAATTTAAATCTCTTAATAAATTTATACAATTCTATTTTCTATACTTTCTACTATTAATTTAATAATTTAATTTTACAATATATACAAATAACCTTATTAAAAGATTTACTGTCTCTTGCTTCCCAAATTATAATCCTAATTTCTTCATCTACTCTTCTTCCCCAGCTAGCTTCTTTCAACCTGCTAAACTGAAAAATGTTTGGGGAAGGGGGTGAGATTGGAAATCCCAATAGCAGTTTCTTTCATTAACTTATGTTATCATGCTAGCATTGACATGTATTAATTTCATAAACCTAAACAAATAAAACAATTATACATACTTCCTGCGCTCAATTCTCTACCAACCACTATTAACAATATATTCGTTAATTAGTGGAGGCCTCACCTGCAGGATTTCTCGTTATAACATTTAAAGTTATAACTAATTGATCTGGCAAAGGGGGAGCGACCCACCTAAGCCTGGAGTACTCCATAAACTGTGAAGTAAAACTTCTATGCAGGAATTAACAAGGCTTATCACCTTCATGCATAATGTAAACTTGAAACAGATATTACAAAATAATACATGCAATTATTTTACTGTAATGAAATAAACTGCTACCTGTATCCTCGGCTTACTCTTCACTGTATTTCCTCTCTTCTACGTACTCTGGGAATTCGATCCCCCTATTCTGTCCTATAATTATTCATAGTACAAAATAATATATTAATATCTAATCTTAGACATAATAATCAAACGTCTCTCACGTTCTTATAATTCTACCCCCTTTCTATTTCTAATACTAAATCTTAACTTCTAGATAAATGGTTAATCACCATTATCAATCAACATTGCACAAGCATTAATTAATATACATATAACTAGCATCCAACATAAAAGTAGTCTTACTAATTTACATTAAACTTACATACTATATATGATAACACATGTTTCTAATCCAACTTAAAGTTTCTTATTTCCAATCAATTATAACCAACTTAACATTTTGACTTGGAAATTCCAAACAATATATCACTAACCAAAACATTAATTTATCCTAACAATCATTCAATGTCAAGTCAACCACTTGGAAAGGTAATTCAAATTGCACTTCAATTCAAATTCAACAAATCAAAGGAACACCTCTTTAACTTCTTATCTTCCTTAAATTTCTTCCTTCTCCTTTTTAATTTTTCAATTATAATACCATCCTTCTTTCCTACTAATAAACCAACAACCAACTATCAACAACATTAATAATTATTTTCTTGCTTAACATTAACAAATATTTTAACTTCCCACTTCTCTAAATTCCAAATCCAATCTTAATTCAAAATCTTTGAAATAATAATCCAGAAGAACTCAACTCTTGTCCCTACATCAATATCAAGTCAACAATCCATAAATGTAATTCGCATTACATTTTAAATTAAGTCCAACAAATCCAAGAATAATTAATCTAACTTTCTTCATTCTTTACCTTAATTCCTTTCGAGTTAATATTACCATTCCTCTTTTCTTCGCCAATAATCCAGCAGTCAACATTATTTTGTAATCAAGCAAAGTTAGAGAAATCAAACGTATAAAGAACACCTAATTTATTCTAACACAATAAGCCATTTGATTTAGTCTTAACACAATCAAAATTCCTAGAACCTAAAACTATAACAATTATGCACAAAATAAATTCCTATTTCTTGTTCATATAAACGACACAACATTCTCCTTCTTCCCTGCCAATAATCCACAGTCAGAGCAACCAACAGGGAATACAATTGGACAATTAACAACTTACGTAAGCCACACATATAGCAAGAAGAATTCAACCATTGACATTACTGAACACCCTTCTAAATGCACCAGAAATTAACAACAGAGGCAGCAGAATTCAAATAAGCAGGGAAATAAGAAACTCCCAAATCTCAATCAATTAAACTTCACAGGGCTGCAACATCAGGAATTAAAATCTCAAAATCCCATTCTTCTCCTTTCTTCACTCTCGGCCAGACAGAACAGAGACAAGGGAGGAAGAACAAAATTCTAATTTCATCCCTTTCACCTCCAATACACTCATCCCAGATTCCAATTGCAAGTGTATTAACGTCCAAAATTCTCCCCGCTTCCTTTATTTCCGATTGAACAGAGCAGAAGTAAAGAAGGAAGAACAAAATTTCAACTTCATCAAATCATCCAAACAACCAGAGCAATTATCAAAATTCTTGTTCATTATCCACCCAAGAATTTTGGCAAAGAAAACGAAGAAGAAACAGGGAAGAACATGGGAAGACAAAAACAACAATCAAAATTCCAAAATGCATCAAATCACTCGTACAAAATGCTTATCGGAGCTCATAATTTCAAGTGCATTTCGTCCAACCATTATTTCCTCTTGAATCCGTCGAATTCGCAGGGAACAGGGGAAGCGAAGAACAATAATCCAACTTCACATTTTCAGATGCTTAAGGTACTTAAACTTATTCCCAGATATGATTCATCAAATACTAACTCATTAATTGCCCAGAAAACCTCCCAAATTCTCGTCGGCTTCAACGAACAAGGAAGAAGAAAGAATTACTCAGAAATTCCCTAATCTTCAAATTTACCCATGCAATCCATTTTATGAGCCTAAACTTGCTTTTAATTACCATTAATCAAGCTCGAAATAACAAATACCCGAAACCCCCAAATTTAGCTTCGGTGAACAGTACCAGAGGAAGAACGTTTTGCAGAAATCGGACCATATTCGACTTTCCTCTCAAAATTAACACTTAAAACAACAAGAAAAAGCTTCAAGCACCATTTTCCTAAGCTTAGAAACTTCAAAAACCGTCCAAATATTTCGAATCATCCCCCCCATTTAGCTCGAAATCGTGCCAGAAGGAGAAGGAGACAAGGAAACGGAGCTTACCTGAAGTTCCTTAAGCCTTCTTGGACGTTTCCCGCCGAGCCTCGCCGTTGGTCGCCGTCGATTTGGCCATCCGCCGCCGTCGTTTCGCAGAACCAGAGAGAAGTGAGTGAGTGAAGGTGAGAGAGAGTGATTTAGTGTGTGTGTTTCGGGCAGAGGGAGTATATAATTTTAATTTCTTTTTTCTTTTTTTTTATATTGTGTGTGTACACGTGGAGAGAGGGAAGCAGAAAGGAAGGAAGGAGAGATTAATTCAATGGGACATGTGTGTGGTTGTAATTTAAAGAGAGACTGATATTTTTATTTTATAAGCATTTTACTATCTTGCCCTTTCCTTTATAATTGAGGATATTTTCAACTAGGGGCAGATATTGTCTTTTTCATTTTCTATTTTATATTTTTCTCTTAAATCATAATTTTATTTATCATTATTATTTAGAAATAGACCTAAATCTGTCCCCAAAATAATTTCTCTAGATATGCTTTGATTCCTGAATTTATTTATAAGAATTTTTAATTAATAACCAATACCCCAAGATTCTAAATATTCCCTTATTTAAATTTATTTTCTAACTATTTCCCTTGAGCTAATAAAGAAAATAAACTTAGAAAAAATATTAAAAATATATCTGGCCTCATAAATTTATTTATAAGGCTTTTTAATTTATACTTGTCATCCTAAAACTTTAAATAAACCCTTATTATCTCTTTTCTCCAAATTAAGTTTTATCTCCTAATTATTTCTCTTTGTTTCTTAAAGAAAATAAGCCTTAAAATTATTAAAAATACCTAATGTCATAAATTTATTTATTTCAATTCTTTTTAATATTTTAATAATATCCCTAAAACATAATTAATTCCTTATGTCCATTTTGTAAATTTTGGGATGTTACAAAATCAGTGGAAATACATTGTAGAATTTCAAACAGAGAAATATAGAGAGAAAGAGAAGGGGAATTTCAGTGGGTGACAAGAATAGAGAAAATATGGGAGCCATGAACCGGGATCTGGGACCAAGAGCGTGGTGTGGCCATGATAGGAGTTTCTTGAGTTGATAATACAGGAGCCATGAAGCTTTTTACAAGAGTCGTCCTGACAGAGGGACGACTCTTCTGGGCTAGATAAGGAGTTATGAAATGAAGTTACCATGCGTGTTTTCCATATGGATTCCCCCTCTCCAAGCATCTTGATCATCCTCTTTTATAGCCCACCAATTTGTTCAAAGTGTTCCATCGTGTGTGTAAATTAATTGCTTAATAACGCACCACCTCTCTTTTGGTTTCTATGATAGTTGAGGAAGTTGTGGGATAATGGGGATATGCTTGTTCCTTGATTTAAGGAACCTCCCTTGACCATATCTATTGCTTGCCATATGGCATCTTTCCTCGATGAGATAATGGGCTTTGTTTTCTTGGGCCCAAGTGAAAATTTTGGTCTCATCACATTTACTCCCCTACTTTGCCTGTGTAATGGTTGGGCACAAAGAGTTATGTTTAATCTTGTTCGTTTATTGTCTTCGAGGGCAAGAGGCTGAGAAGGTTAGTTTAGAGGGGGCCATCAAGGGGTTCCGATAGCAGGTTGTTGATATTGATGGCAAGTATATGCTGAGGACCCAAATCTTGTCATCTGGGTAAAGTCCTAATCAAATAAGAAGAGAATTTTGACTCTTTGCCTAAGGACAAGGAGAATGAGGTTAACTTTGTTTTGAATGGCGAGGCTTAGGAGTACGTCTCCACTGGGGGAGGATGGTGATGAGAATGAGAAGTCCACTGACAATGGTAGGTATTTGTGGGCTTTGCCCCTTTTTCTTCCTTCCAGATGTTGTATAGGTATTTGTGGGCTTTGCCCCTTTTTGTGAATGATTTCATGAGCTTGTTAGTAGTTGTCTTTCATTTTTATTTTTCTGTGATTGATGTAGTTGTAGGGATCTATCCCTTGTGGGTGATGTTGGTGAATTCAGAAGCCATTTTTCCATGTACTTGGGTGGTGATTCGATCATCGTCTTATCGCTTTGGGGTCAAATACAAAATAAACTAAGGATTATACTATAGGGCACAACCTCGGGTCACTATTGAAAATTGGCAGGTAATACACAAGAGAGGGGTGAATTGTGTATCTTAAAAATTTTATACAGCTGAGAAAACATAAGGGAATTATATTGGTTAAGTCCTAATTCTGACCTACATCCAATTCTCCAATCTTAGTGGGGTTCCACTGGTAAATCAGGATTAAACTAGGTTCCTGAATACCTTTACACTTCAGAGAATTCTGTCAGTAAGATCTCTCTATCTCACCAAATTCTCTTCCCCTACACTTTGTAAGATTACAACCCTTTCCTCTAGGATCCCACTATCCCAAGGAAATCACTCAATATGATAATGAAAAATTTTACAGAATTACAAAGCTTGCTCACATACTTGAGCTGATAGAATTAAAGTTTGAAGAGCAACTGAGAGAACTCAGACTTGAATTGATTGCAGTAGGATGTTGTAGTTGAATAGCACTTAATTCTCTACCAACAAAGTTTGGGCTTCAAATGCTTTTATATCGTGTTGTGAAAATCTGCCTATTAAGTCTCTATTATAGCTGTTGTGAGAGATGAGTTCTAGAGTTTCATGGAGTGTACATGATGATTTTGCAGAAGCGATTAATGCTCCAGAGTAATGTTGGAGTAAATTTTGTGTTGAGTTACTTCCTCTCTCTTGCCTGGTTAAGTAATCGTTCAGTAAAGTACAAATGGCTCTTTGTTTCTATGTGTGTTGAGGTTGGTTTCTGTGTCCAACATAAACTTCCTGAAATGGCACATATGATCTCTTCCAAATATAAAGTTAGTTAACATGTGAAGAGAAATAACTTTGAAATTTTATGTGCCAATCGATGGCCGGTATGCCAATCGATTGTTGCCTTTGGTTGTCCATTGATTACCTTTAGATTGGTTTAGATTGTTACCTGCAACACTCGATGGATATGTCAGTTATTGAATAAAATACATATGCATCAATCGATTGCTTGATTTCTCAATTGATTGGTTCATGTCAATTGATTGTCCAAGACCCAATCGATTTCTTTCACTTAGGTTTGAACTTGAGTTCCAATCGATTGCTCATCGATTGTTCATGCCAATCGATTTCCTATCCTTTCTATCGATTGCTTATCTTACCGAATACTCTAAAAACTTGGAGCAACAATCGATTGTTCTAACTTTGTATCGATTGAGACTCGCCAATTGATATGCCATCGATTACTGATACTCAACTCCAATCGATTGCCGTTTTGAGCCATCGATTGCTTAACTTAGATTGTGAGGAACTGTTGTTAGAAATGTTTTTCTAAGTTGAGATCTCATGATCCTATAGCCTAAGTCATGTTTGATTATCATCAAAATCTAGAGTTCAACAACTCTCTCTCTCTCTCTCTCAAGAAGCCTTTTATTGGTTCCTACGTAGATGTGATGAAATGCAATATGAACAAGGGGAAATAATTTTTTTTTATAAATGAGTGTGAATGCAATAATGAAAATAAATATGCTAAACTACTTATTTTTTGTGTTTATATAAAGATATGATGGTGAATGGAAAATAGATGAAGTGAATCTCTTGAAAATGAATTATGTGCAGTCATTGTTCTCTTAGGATAAAGGGAGTTTCTTGGCTAATTATCAAATTAACCCTAGAGAAACCCCTCTAGGCTTGGCTTGAATTTGAATGATTAATATCGAAATCCCGCATATTAATCCTTCCAATTCAATTTGATTAAGAACTTTATCCAATGAATGAACTTGTCAATTAGAAGGAGCTTTGATCTCACAACCGGTATCCCGCATTGCTACTTGATTAAATTTAGAGTCTTAATTCATTGGTGACTCCCCATTCAAAGAATTGAGACTAGAAACTGAGTGTCCAATGCTTGTAAGGTTGACCAAGGACCAAAAGAGGAGGATTTGATGTGAAAGTAGGCTAAATTGAAGCAACTGCACTATGGTTTTACTGTGGCTAGTGACAAATCTCTGATTTGTAATGTTTTTATATGCTTAAATTAAGGCAATAAACATGATTAAGATGCAAGTTTTGGCCTGATAATGTCAAATTGAATATCCCAAACTCTCAAGGGAAATGAGTGTAAAATTAGGAGTAATTAGCCATAATTGTAGATTAATTGTATTAATTAATTTATACGGCTATTTGATCTTGGTTTTATCTTATTTTCACTTGCAGGGTCGCTTAGGACCAAAAGATCGGACCAGCGATGAAAAGAAAGGCCAAACAAAGAGGCAGAACTGAAGGCACCTCGCTACTGCTTCGCCGCGGCGAGATAGAGGTCGAAAAACCCACAAGAGGTAGAGGAGAAGTGAGTTCGCCGTGGCTTTCGCCGCGGCGAACCCACGGCGAAAAAGGCCAGAAGAACCAGAGACATTGTCACATCACCGCGGCGAAGTGGATGGCGAACTGCGCGAATTCTGCAGAATTTCAGTCGCGTTTTGGGCCTTATTTGGGTCCAACTTGAATACCCACTCACTTGACCCGACTTGGGGGACTTAAAACATGAAAGATACACACACTTAGGGTAGATTTGGTCCCCATTTTCACACCTCAAGCCCTAGGTCTCTCTTCTCTCTTCTCCATCTTCATCTTCTTCATTCTTCTTCTTTCATCCTTCCATGGCTTTTCCTTCCTTCCTTCTTGTTGGTCCCTCCATGGAGAGTAGCAGCTAGGCTCCACCATTCTTGGTGGTGAGAGCCAAGGGATGAGCTTGAAGCTTCAATAGGGGAGTTTTCCTAGTTCTAATCCTTTCCCCATTTGTTGTATTTATGCTTTTCTAGGTTTTTAGGGTTGCATTTATGACATTTTGGTGGATTGTATTAATTGCTATTGCATTTGGTTGAGGTGCATTTATGGCATTTAGTTGGATGCATTTATTTCATTAGGGTTAGAAACTATGTTTATTTTTATGTTGTTTCCTTATTGTATAATGCTTGACATTGCTACTTATTAGCTTTGAGTTTAATGAAATTTATGGGTTCATAGTTTTGTTTTTCTCTTGGTGAAAATTATGTGCTAATGCAAGGTGGCTTGGTTAGTGGATTAAGAATGATAAGTTGTTTGCTTGAGGGAGATGGCATAAGAATTAATTGGTTGTGTTGAGACATTAGGCAAACACTCTTTAGATCCTAATTTATTGTATGGGTGGCCATCAATGGATTAGGGTTCAAAGAGACATTTAGAGCAATTAAGGGGTGGCCCAAATTGTAGATTTAAAAGTCTTACGTAATCAGTTATTTCTTGATTTTGAACTTAATCAACTTGGGTTAAATTAAGTAATGTGCGGGGTTCCGGCATTAATTAAGTTAACCCAAGCCTAGCCTAGAGGGGTTCCTCTAGGATTCTTTGGAAATCAAACAAACTCCTCGAAAACCTTTTGAAGCAATGATTCCCAAAGCTTTCATTCATCAAGAATGACCTTTATCCCATTTTCATCCAAATCTCACTTTTAACTCTAATCTTTTACTTTACCTTTTGCACATACCAAACCTCCTATCAAAACCAAACAAAATTGCTTTTTACCCACCTTTTCAAGTTTACATTTTAGCTATTAGGAACCATATTACACTAGGCTCCTTAAGATCGACACCCAGGGTTAGCTTCCTCTATTCCCTTCGGGTCTTGGAGAGTGGACTCGAGGCGGCACTGCTCCGAACCTAAACCCTTAATCAATTTCTGAGCTCTCCAGCTAGCCATAACGAAGCCATGCACAGAAACATCACAAGTGATTCGCCGTTAGAGTAATGGTGAATGCTCGATTTTTGCTGTGATAATACAAAATCTTGGGCTTCATCTTGACCCTTATCTGGATCCCACTCACTTAACCTGACTCAGACTTACTGAACACGACTCTCTAGGTTATTTTACACTGATTTGGAACCCTAATACCATCCTCTCTTCCATTTTCCCCAACTCCATCACTTCATCTTCTATTTTCTCACCCATATCTTAGATGACTTTCATTTCAATCCTCCCTGTTGGGGATTTCTCATCATGAAAAGTAGCTACTAAGGAGTTCTTATTCTTGGTGATGGAAATTGTAGCATGAGCTTGGAGCTTCATTAGGGTTGTTCTTATTCTCTCACAATCTCTTCCGTATGTTTTGAAATGTTTCTAGGATTTTAGGGCTTGTTTTTACATTTGGTTGTAATTTCTATTGTTTATCTTTTGCTTGAGAGTGGTAGAAACATTATTAGCTATATTGTCATTTTTGTATGCTTGACAATTGCTCTTCATTGACTTGAATATTATTGAAATATATGAATTCATCATTTTGAATGAATATTTTGGTCAAGATTTTGTGCTATTTAAGGATTCTCACTTAGTGGATCATGTTATCAAGTAATTGCATTTGAAAAATAGTTTGTGAACTTGTTAATTTTATGTGTGGCATTAGGAATTAACCCTTAGGTCTGGGTTCATTATTTGGGATTCAAATAATGTATTAAAACTCTATGATTAATTAAATGGCAATTCGGGATACCGATTGTTGGATTAGAAGCCCCTTAAAACAATTAACAAGTTCACTTTGGTTATAAGTCTTAATGAACTTGATGTTGGAAGGATTAATATCCAGAATTTTGGTATTAATATGTAGAATTGGGATTCCTCTAGGGACTTTTTGAAAATAGCCAAAGAATTTCCCTAATAATGTTTTCAAGCAATTACTGCCCAAATCCCTTCCCACCAATAATAACTATTCCTCTAGGGACCTTACCATGTTTGCATAAGTAGTTACTAGGTATTTAATTTCATTAAGGCTCACTGAGAACATACCTGGGGAAAGCTTCCACTACTACTTGATTTTTAATTCTTGAAGAACAAGGGACCCAAGGGTGCTACACCGAGCACACGGGGCTCTTCATTCTTCTAGTGATAGGGGTACATTTTTACTAAGATTAAAGAAGGAAACATAATCTAGGTCATTTAAGTAATTAGATTTAAAATTTTATCTCAATAAAAACTAAAAAATCTTGAAGTATAATTATCTCCACTACCGTTTTTTTTATAAAGGACAATTTCATTAAAAGATAAAATGTATTACAAATAACTAAGCAGTTAAATAAAACTAAAACATTGTCCGAAAGATGAAGAACGAGAATTCATAAACATAGAAAGGTCTTGGCTCTGTATGGAGAAGATGTTGAAGTTGCCGAAGATTTGTAATAATTTCTGAATATCAGCAGCTATAACATCCTTCTGAGTCATTGAGAGGTGATGTATAGTAAATACAGAAGCCGAAGAAATTAAAGCAAAGGATTGTTGAGGAAGTAAAAGACCACTTGCGAAGATCCATTGAAGTACCGCTCGCAAACATCTCATAAAGAAGGAGGATGCATGAAACTTGATGTTTTTCCATTGAAAAGCTTGTAACAATGATTGTTCGAAAAAGATTTGCATATTACATGTCAAACCAGACCTAGATCAAAATTCGTGAGCAAGCACACACCAAGAATTTGAACCAATTAAGGTTGAAGGATTAATAGGGTGAGATAAATGGTGATCAGAGTAAGTGATAACTTCTGGGGACTGAATTTGAGTATTATATACCAGAGAGTTAAAAGAAAAAGCTTGCCTAATTTGGTCCAAGAGTGTGAGAGGACAAGCTTTAGAACCTTTATGAAGAATGGAATTTCTGAAGCACCAAATATGATTGAGAAGGATAATGATCTTCTTCACTTCATCAATCAATCCTTCCTTATGAAGTTGAAAAAAGGATCTATAGAGCCACTCTTTAAAGGAATGGAAGGAATTCCAAGTTGGCCTGATGGAAAGGGTACCCCACCAAGCAGCCCATGCAAGTGGGCATAGAAAGAATAAATGATCCATAGTTTTATCCTTATCACAACCAAAAGGGCATAGATAATGTACCTGCATATGATGCCAGAGAAGCTCATCACCTGAGGGAAGGGCTTTATAGATCAATTTCCATATAAATAAAAGGTTTTTCATAGGTAAACTAATGGACCATAATAATTTCCAGAAAGGATCAATTGTGATCTAATTGGAAGACCTTATTAGCACTGAGAAGCCATCCTTGACTGAGTATTGTCCATTAGAAGACCTATTCCATATCAAAAAATCTGGGGAGTTGGTATAAGATAACGGCAAAGATAGAATTGTTGAAGCTGCAGTTGGAGAGTAAAGCTGCTTGATCAAAGAAGAATTCCATTTGGAAGGAACCTAAGAAAGGTTTGAATGCAGAATTAGATCACTAACTCATTGACAATCAACTGGAGGTAGCAATCCTGATTGCATTAGCCACCAAAGATGGTGGTTGATTGGAATAGATGAACCAGTACCAACTCTCCAATGAAGATTCTCTAGAATGAGATCTTTGCAACCTAATAATCCTTTCCAAATCCAAGATGAATTGTATGGTTGTTTGATTATTTCTTTTATAGAAGTATCGATGTATTTGACCTGCAAAGTGGAACCTAATAAGGAGGATGATGGGGCAGAAAGAATCCTCCATAACTGGTTGGCAAGCAATGAAACATTGACAATCTCAGTTTGTCTTAAACCCAAACCCCCAGAAGTGACAGGTAATAACAAATGAGATTTTGAAATCAAATGCATTTTCTTGTGATTGTCAGAATAGCTGCAGAAAAATTCAACACATCGACTATCAATTTTCTTGCAAATATAAGAAGGAATTTTTACACTTGACGGAACATATATATTAGCTGCAGACGGAACAGATTTGATCAATTGCAATCGAGATGCCTGAGATAATAATTTTTCCATCCATGAGGCAGTTCTTCGGCTAATAGCATTAAGGACTTGATCATAAACTTCATGCTTCGATCTGCCTGGATCAATCCAAGTACCTAAATATTTTCCTAGCTTTTGAAAAAAGACACCCCCAAAAATCTGGCGAGGGTCGTTCTATGATCATGAGAAGTGCTTGGGCTAAATACCAAGGAAGATTTACTTTTATTGAACTTTTAACCAGACCAACTATAATACCTTTCCAGGATCTATTTGGCAATCTCAAAACTATATCTATTGCTTGCCATGAAGAACAAAGAATCATCAGCATATAGTAAATGAGATATAGGAGATGCCTCGATGCAAATTTTAATCCCTTTCCAGTCACCTTGAGATTCTGATTGATGTATCATGCAAGATAGAATGTTTGAAGCAATGATATATAGATAGGGTGAAAGGGGATCTCCTTGACGTATTCCACATGATGGAGTAAGAGAGAAGATGATCTGACCATTGAGTTGAATATAATACTCCACTGTAGAGATACACTGAAAAATTAGATTCAACCATTTATCTGGGAACTTCATTTTGATGAGACAAGTGATGATAAATTGCCAAGATAGCCTATCAAAAGCCTTTGAGAAGTCAACCTTAAGAGCTGCTATCTTTTTCCTATTTTTCCCTAAAGAGTGAATTTGAAGAAGGCAATCCACAGCTAGCATGATATTATCAGTAATCAAGCGGCCCTTTAAAAAAGCACTCTGATAAGGTGCAATCAGTTTGTCAAGAGGATGCTTTAATCTATTGCATAGCACTTTAGACAATATCTTGTAGGAGACATTATTTAAACTAATCGGTCTGAAATCTTTAAAACTTTGAGGATGGCCAGATTTGGGAATGAGAGTTATGTTTGTTTTATTCATAGATTTCAGAAGATATTCAGAATTCCAAGTATTGATGACCATTGCAAAAACATCTTCTTTAATAATAGACCAGTTTCGCTGATAAAACTCAGTGTGAAAACCATCTGGTCCTGGAGCACTATCTTTAGGATGATCAAAGACTGCTTGCTTAACTTCTAAAAGAGAGATCTCTTTCATTAAGTGTGATATATCATCATCTTCCAAACCTGGAACTGGAAGGTTCTCCATTTGAGAAAGAAAATTAGAGAAAGATAAAGAATCTGGACCCTTGAAAATGTCAGAGATATAAGAAAAGGTCATTGATTTAATTTCTCCTGGGTCTGAGGTCCAAGTTCCCTGAGAGTTCTTCAATTTGGTGATAGAATTCTTAGTTCTTCTCTTGTTCACAAAAGAGTGAAAAAATTTGGTGTTTCTTTCTCCTGATGCATGCCAATTAACCTTGGCTCTCTGACACCAAAAACTCATTTCACAGTCATATAAGAATTCTAATTCATGTCTCATGTTCATTAATGCAGTACCAGAAGTCCAATAGGCAGGGTCATCCAAACGGATAGCTTCATAAAATGACTTGATTTTGAGTTCTAAGTCCTTTATTCTCTGTGGAATATTACCTACTCTGGCTTTATTCCTATTATGCAAAGAGGATAATGTAGATTGAAGCTTGCATTGTAGGTTATAACTTGGAGAACCATTAAAGGGGCTTGACCAGCAGGAGCCGATAATATCAGAACATTCCTTAAAAAGGTACAAATAAGATTCAAACTTTCTCTGCCGATGATGAGGTTTAGGAAGTTCTGTATGCATTATAAAAGGACTATGATTAGAGGCTCCAATAGCTAAAGTATCCACAAAAGAATAAGGGAACATATCAGCCAATTGTTGATTACAGAAGGCCATATCCAACCGTTCCAAAGTTAAATTTCTACCTTTTCTATTATTGGTCCACGAGAATTTCGGTCCTTTATGATCCAATTTAATAAGACTGCATTTATCCAAGCACTCAGAGAGCTTTGTCATAGAGCTTGAGCTTCCTTTGTTACTTGATTTATCCTTGGGATTATAAAGCTGATTAAAATCACCAAGCAATAACCATGGTAAATCAACATTAGGTGATGTGTAAGTAAACCAGTCCCATAGGAGATGATAGTCAACAGAATTCGGGGGACCATATATAAAAGACAAGTAACACAAAAGAGAACTTTCATTACTAGATACCTTGCAGTGACATACATGACTGGATAACTCCAAAACATCAATATTAAAATCAGTTCTCCATGCAACTACAGTGCCACCACCTAAGTTAAGGGCATCAGTGCCAATAAAAGAGGAGAATCCTAGTTTTATTAGATGGTTGCAAGCATCCTTAACTGAAACTTTAGTTTCGGATAGAAAAATAAAATCAGGGTTAAAGGTTTCAGTTAACCACCTGCATCTTTGAACTGCCGTAGTTTTCTTAAATCCACGGTAGTTCCAACTTAGGATTTTCATGGCAGCTTGGGAAGCATTTCCTGGGCTGCTTCCCTAGCTACTTTGACAGAATTGAGAGATTCAAGGGGAGGAACTTCCTGAACGTATGAAAGAATTAAGGAGTCCATTAGATCCTGAAACAAGGAGATTACGGGGTGACATGCTTTCTTAGAGGGAGGAAGAAATTCAGTAGAAATTTCCCATGTTGGCCTTCTCTTCCTCATAATCACCTCTGATGTAACATCTCCCCTATTAGGCATATTCTGCATCAAGTCATTATCTATAACCAATTTAAAGGAGGATAAACACGCCTTCTTAAATGATGAAGAAGGAACATGATTATCATATGAAGTTCTCTTCATCTTTCTCATATCCCCAACAATAATATTACCAGTCATATATTCATCCTTTAAAAAATGTCGAGCCTTTTTTAAACGTAAGCCAATGCTTAGAGGATCCCAAAAAGATAGAACAGAACATTGCCCCTGAACATCATTCCATGTTTGCCACATATTATCATCACTACTACAAAATAGGCTTTTCACGTCACCAATTAACGTCACATAATTATAAATGTGACATGGAAAAAAAACGCGGTGGCATTTTTGTAATTAAGTTGCAGGTGGAGGGAGTTACAACGTCACAAAAACCTTAAATTGTGACGTTGAAAGTTTCAACGTCACACTTTGAGCATTTGTGACGTTGTATGTTTGAAATGAAAAAATAAAAAAAAATTACTTTAACTTTCCACGTCACACTTAATCTAAGTGTGACGTTGAAAGGCAACAGAAAATAATTTTAAATTTTTTTTAAAAAAATTAGTAACTTTCAACGTCACAATTTAATTAATTGTGACGTTGAAAGTCACAGAAAATTTAAAAAAAATTTAAAAAAATTGTCCGTGACTTTCAACGTCACAATTATACTAATTGTGACGTTGAAAGTCACAGAAAAAAAATTTAAAAAAAATTATCCGTGACTTTCAACGTCACAATTATATAAATTGTGACGTTGAAAGTCACAGAAATTTTAAAAAAGATTTAAAAAAAATTGTCCGTGACTTTCAACGTCACAATTATACAAATTGTGACGTTGAAAGTCACAGAAATTTTAAAAAAGATTTAAAAAAAATTGTCCGTGACTTTCAACGTCACAAATATACTAATTGTGACGTTGAAAGTTACTAATTTTTTTAAAAAGAATTTAAAATTATTTTCTGCTGACTTTCAACGTCACAATTATACTAATTGTGACGTTGAAAGTCACAGAAATTTTAAAAAAAAAATTATCCGTGACTTTCAACGTCACAATTATTCTAATTGTGACGTTGAAAGTCACAGAAATTTTTAAAAAAATTTAAAAAAAAAATATATCTAGGACTTTCAACGTCACAAATAAGATAATTGTGACATTGAAAGTCCCCCCCAGCTCCCTCCAAATATTTCCCCCAGCTCCCTCCAATTTCTTAACCCAAAAACGAAACTCGTACTTCCCCAGCTCCGTCCCGCGCCCCATAGCTCTGCAAATCTCATACCTCCTTCCTTCCACAGCTCCGGCCAACGCATGCAATCTCTGATCCGAGGTCAGGTGAGCATCCTCTTCCTTCATCCTCTTCAAGTTTTGATTTTTATGAAGTCTTTCTAACTTCAGATCTCAAAATCACCAAAATCCCATTTTGTTAATGATAAAGGTGTTAACGCCGCTCGTTGCTCCGGTGCCTATATGGAATCCGTGAAGAAATGTATGTCCCATTATTCTTCAACCACTGTGAAATTTCTGTTTATTTTCTTATTCCTTCTCTGTTTCGTTCGAATCTGGCGGGCCGGAGGGACTAAAATTTTGGGGGTGATAAGTTTAAGAGTAGAAAGCAATGATTTGTGTTTTGCATGTTGAAATTTTGGGTGGTAAGTGACTTTGAAGATTTCTGATTTTCCTGTTCTTCCTTTGCTTCCTATGTTCCGTTCAGTTTCTTTATTTCCCTCTGTTTTCTGCTCTGATTCAGTGATTGTTTTTTTTAATTACATGGGCAAGCTATCGCTTGGAATGGTTTACATTACCTGGTCTCTTTGATTTCTGCTCTAAATAGGTGATTAGCTCCATTTCTTGATTGTTTGTAAATATAAAAAGGATTGAATAATATTGAGTTCAGATTTTTAGGGTGAAAGATTTCTTTAGAGTAATAAATTGATGTATTGAGAGGTGATATTCAGATTTAAATGAAGTTTCAGCGAGGATAAAGCACTAAATTGGACTTTGTTGTACAGGAAGTTTGCAAGGGATATTGGGCAATTGAAGTGAGTTTAAAAACTGATTTGGATTGTTTAAATTTAAGAACTAGTTATAAAGTGTTGTTTGTGATATTTGATTAGTATTTAGTATTTTTAAGGCTAATGCAAGTATTTTAGGTGTTAAGTGTATATAGAGACAAAGTTTATTGATTGTTTTGGAATTTTGCTGTTAAATAGCAAAATAAATAGAATTTATATCTTGATGTTATGGGACGGAGTAAATGGTAGCTAAACTTTGAGGAACAATGGTGATTGAAAGAGAAGAAACTATAAAGAGTGGTTAAAGTAGTTACATGTAGTTTGTGATAGAATTAATTGAGACTAGAAATGAAGTTTGTGAATTAAGAAGTATAAGCATAAAGATATGTCAAATTGAGTTGTATGAACATGATACTTATTGTGGTCAAATTTATTGACTTGGTTTCTTTATTTTGAGCCTTCATTCTCATTTCTTAATCTCCCTCATATTATTACACTATTGTTTGTAGGATGGGTGACTTTAGTGCTCATGTTCTAGCTTATCATCTACTCATTTAAATTCTGAGGACCATAAACAAAACTCCTGCTTTTCCAGAAACATTATAAGTAGAAGTTGACGTGGTTTCATGAAACCACGTCACAAACTATTATTTTTTTAAAAAAATAATTTTTTAGATTTGTGACGTGGTTTGTGGAGAAACCACGTCACAAATTAGTAATGTGTGACGTGGTTTCATGAAACCACGTCACAAATTTTAAAATTGTGACGTGGTTTATCAAGAAACCACGTCACACACTACTAATTTGTGACGTGGTTTCGTGAAACCACGTCACTTTTGTTTAATGTGTGACTTGGTTTCCTGAAACCACGTCACACATTAACAATTTGTGACGTGGTTTCTCTGCCACACCAACGTCAATTTAATCTAGTTTTGGACAAACAACGTCACAAGTTTTGTAATTTGTGACGTGAAAAATATGACTTTTAACGTCACTTTTTGGTGTGACGTTAAAAGTCAAGTTTTCCACGTCACTTGAATTTATGTCACACCAAAAAGTGACGTGAAAAGTCCAAAATTTGTGACGTGAAAACCCTGTTTTGTAGTAGTGTCACCACTGAGGTTTTTGCTAAAAGCAAAAGAACACAACTGATGCTCATGTTTACGCTTTCTATTATGAACAACCCACAAACAATGACGTTTACTATTTGAATAATCTTGACCCATATTTTCAAGCTTCCTTTTACAATTGCTGCCACTTATTACATCTCCATCTTGGAACCCTTCTTCCTTAGGAAAAGACACCTTTTCAGTCAAATCATTCTTATCCCCTTTAGAAATCAAATCAGAAGAATTTGACTGTTGCTCATAATTGCGGTTTCCAATGTAATCCTGCAAAAGACAAGGCCGTTTCCTTTCCAAACACTCGAAATCAAAATTTTCAAATTTCCTCTTACACATGATCCCACTCATCTCAATTCTAAGGATAATTCCAGTTTCTTGAAAATTAGAACGATACCATCCATAGAAATCATCGTAGTCTACATTAACAGATTTGTTGCCAACAACTAAAACTGTCCCTCTAGAATGAAGAGAAGGATAAGATTTACAATATTGTGCAACATGTCCAATACTTAGACAATTTGGACAAAACCTCCCAATCTGTTTCAAAACAAAAGATGTTTTCCTGGGTTGATCATCAAGTAATAGAAGTTTACCAAGATTGGTAGACTTGAGCCTCAACTCAGAGAGATAAATCCTAAGACGCAAACCATATTCATTGAAAGGACTTTTTTCATCATAACAAATGAACTTTCCCAAATGATCACCAATATATTTTGCCGTCTCCTCATTGTATAATTTTAAAGGCAAACCATTAACTTGAATCCAAATCTCAAATGAATGAACAGAATCTTTACCCAAAGAAATATTTGGATTCAGGGGGACCAAAATTATAAAATAACCCTTTAAGATCCATGACCCATGATTAAGCATAAAAGATAAGTCATCTTCAAATTGAAATTGAAGTAAGAACGAATTGTTGATTTGCTTAACAATTGAAACCCATCCCTGTAGCTTCCAGTGAATCATAATCAAGGCTTGCAATTTTGAGGCATGTAATTTACGACTATCCAAGATTTTCCCAACAATATAATTTCCTTTAGTAGGGAAAAACTCATCACACCCAGAAGAAGGAGACATAATGAACAAACCAACCTTAATTCCACTCACCAGATCACCACCACAACCCAATTGAATCAATGTGATGATATTGCAATCAAAGAAACAAAAGAGTACTCTTTCCTCTGCTAAAATTGATCCACATGTACCATCAAAGAATACTTACGAAATAGAGAGACAAGCCTCTCCTCTTTTCTTCAAATTCAAACAAAAGATCAGACATATAACACAAAATCTTCAACCATTAGAATCAAGAAAAAAGACATAATCCACTGGCAATAACTAAAACTTAAATAAAAGAGACAAGGATCTCCACTAATTTCATGAGAATCACCCAATGCAACAATTCAGCTTCACAACCATGAAATTAGAAATGATTCTTTATTTCTCCATAATCTGAGCACTTGAGAAAGAAACAGCCGAAACATACCAAACTCACAAACAGAGTTGAAGATGACTACAGCTTTCACGATGGTTCCGAGAGGAGAAGAAATTTCAATGAGAAATCAAAGGTGAATGGAAACTAATTGTTCAGCTTAAATCCTTGAATGGCAGCCATTAAAGACGACAACAGTAGCAGAAAAATACTAAGAAAGAGGGACAGCGACTTACAGCATTTTCCTCTGATGTTTCCTCGAATCTACACATGCATGGAGGAAAGAGACCTGAAATCGATTTCTGTAGCACCAAGGAATCGCAAAGAAATCTGAGAGAGACAGAGCTCTTGATCAAATCCGGAGCAGATAGCAGAGCAAATTCGAGAAGAACCACTTAAACACAAGAATTCCTCGAAGAATCTTTGAAGTTGAGGTAGTAAAATTCCTTCTACCACTGAGAACTCTTAAGGAGACACAGCTCTCCATTTGATAAATTGAAATCCATGGGTAAAGGGAGATTAAAGATATCCAGCAAAAACAACTGAGAGAGAGAACAATTTCGATGAGACCACAAGTAGATTCTTCATTGAAGCATGTCGAGCTAAACCCCTTTTCACATATTTGAATAGGCAAATAGTTCCAGAACAAGAGAATAAAGAAGGTGAAAAACTTATGTTTTAGATTTTGAATGAAGCACAACCATGGATCTGGAGAAAATATCTGAAAATCGGAAAGGGAAATTGAGAGGGACAAAGCCCTCCAGCACATAATAGCAAATTGATTTTAGAGAGATGTCGGAGCTTCTCTCTCTCGTCTTCGATTGCCGTGACGGGAGCTTAAGTTAATTCATCTCCACTACCGTTTGCAGCAGTGTAAAAGGAGAAGACAAATGCGATTTAAAATATTATTTTTATAATTTTGTGTAATGATTTTTTTTCAAATATTGTTTTTTCTAATGACATATGAAAAAGATAGACTATTCACAGTTTCCTTGGAGCAACCGTGTAACACCCCAAAATTTTTTTTAAAAGAGAAAATAAGGAAATATTTAGAATATTGGGGTATTACTTTATTTTTAAAAAAGGTTTATAAATAAATTTGGACACCAAAATATATCTGGATAATTTATTTATGGACTAAACTTGGACTAATATTTTTAGGAATTGTAATTAAATTTTAAATGGAAGGGTAAATGGGAAAGAGGTGAGTGGCAAACTGTAATTTGAGGATCAATAAGGGGTAAAATAGTAAAACCACTCTTATCCTTATCCTCTTAATTGCACATGTGATGAAAAAAATATATATACTCCCTTTCCTTCTTCATCACCCTCTCTCTCTCTCTCTCTTTGCTTTACACTCTCCCTCACGTTCTCACTCTCTGCTCTCCCTCGGGTTCCTTGTTCCAGCAGCGATCTCTGGCCAGATCGGCGGCAAACGGTGGCACGAGGAGGAGCAAAATGTTCAAGACACTGAGCCTAACTTTGGGTAAGCTCTTTCCTCCTATTTTTCCCCCTCTCTTGTCCAATTTTAAGCTTGAATGGGAGAGAGATATTCAAAATTTTGGGAGATTTTTAAGCTTCTAATTCCATGAAAATGAAGCTTAAGACTTGGATAAGAGTATTCTTGAAGTGATTTTGTAAAGGAATGATGTTTGGTGTTCGATTTCTGCTGATTTGGGCGTCGGGTACTGTTCATCTAACGCCATTGTTCCTAATTTTTGGAGCTTCATTGTTTTGAAGCTTAATTAATCTTGTCTAGGAGTAATATTAATGCTATAATTGGACCTTGTATGTTAATATGTGAAGCTTAGGATTTTTCTTGAAAAATTCTTCTTCCCCTGTTTTGTTTGGTGCCGCCGGCCAAGAAGAAAGAAATTTGGTGATACTTGATAATTAATAGTTGATGTTAGCTAGCTAAGGACGTAATTGTGATGATTTCTCTTCCTTTCCCTGTCCCTACGCTGCTGTTAGATTTCTTATTCTTGTTCCTCTGTTCCTACGAATTTTATTTCTTTAGGACACTAATTCCTGGTACATTAGAGAGTATATTTTGATGATTTGCTGATGATAGAATAATTCTCTATTTTGGTTGATGATGAAGGGATAAATGTTGTTGTGATTGATTGTTGTTAGTTGAGTTTTGTTTTCCTCTACTCCCTTGTTTTGTTGGGCCACTGGTTTAGGATAGGAGAAGGAGGGAATTTTAATATTTAATTTTAGTTAGACTTGTTAATTGTTGATTTTTCCCTGCTCTGTGGTGATTCCAATATGATTCAATGGATTGATGATTTTGGGCATTCTGCTCCTATTAATAATCTATGTGTGTTGATTGTGGGTTGAATAAGGATAGTTCAATTTTCTTCTTCCTTGTAATTGTTGACCGATAGTTTTAGTAGAAGAGGAAAGAGAATTTTGTGAATTTAATTTAAGATTGCCTTGAATTGAGTTGGCCATAATTGTCTTATTTGTGGAGTGTTATATAATGGTGATTTTGAATGTGGATGATGATATTGTTGTTAAAATCTTAAGTTTTGATGAAGACTGTCCCATGAAAAATATCGCTAATGAGAAATGATAACTTAACAGATTAATAAGAATGAAAATCTATATCGCTAAGTGAATCTAAATAGCTAATTAATAGAAAGGAATAGCAAGTGAAGACTTAGAAATAACAAAGTCAATATCTATCGCTAAAGAAAGATCCATCGCTAGAAGTTCATTGATCATATGTGAAAATGAATCCAGCAGATAAATGAACCAAGTGTCTAAATCATCTAGCGATAACAGGTTAAGCTATCGATAACAAAAGTGCTTCAGATAATAAATCATTCAGATAGCTAGTGCCTGAGAGCAAGAGTCAAATGAGTTAAAGTAGTTGCTAACGATAATGGATTGAGCTATCGATAATAGGATTCCTAGAAATATCTCTGAATGTTTAGATAATGGTATCCTGAAGGATAATATCGATAATGAATTTGCAATCGATAGAGATAATCTATGCTGATGTAATGCTTTCTAATCCAAGAGAATATGCTATCGATAAAAGGCTATGAAATTCCTTATATTGTCTTTATCTCATTGAGCTAATGGTTTAAGCTTGCGATAGTAACTTCTGTGCCATATATGACTATTTGGTTAGCTAACAGTTTAAGTGCAGAACACACTCTATGTGATTAGCGATAGCAGATCAAGCTAGCGCTAATAGAAAGCTGCCAGAAAGTACTATTTGTACGGATGCTCAGAGCGCTGAGTCTGTCTCTCTCTTAGCTCACCCTATGCAAGAAGTAGTTGAAGCTAGAGCAGAGAGTTAAGCCCGATAAAGAAGCTGCATTAAATGCCAACGGCTTTGAACTCCCAACGACTAAATTCAAACGGCTTCTTGAATGTTGAATCTTAGGGCAAAATCTGAAGAAGAAGATATAAATACAGAACTCAAGCATTTATTGAAAAAGAGACGAAAAACGCGAATATTCACAAGTTCATTCATTACTCTGTATTTATTGTCTTAGAGATTTCATCTGTACTTAAGTGTTTATCAAAATCAGTTCATTAAGTGAACATATTTATTGAAATCCTCTACTGTTTGAGGTTGTTCTGAAAGCTTGGTACTTTAGAACAGGGATATTTCCTTACAGGTAGTAAGAGTGTTTAGAGATTCTAAAACTCTGTAAGGGTTGACAGGTGAACCTGTGCTCGTAAAACCTGTGGTTAGTGGAACCCAACAGAGGGTTGGAGAACTGGACGTAGGCAGTGTTGGCCGAACCAGTATAAATTTTGTGTTGTATTAATTCCTTTGTAAATTTTTTTTAATAGCAAAATTCACCCCCCCTCTTGTGCGATTGCCACTTTCACTTGGTATCAGAGCAGGTCTTCTCCGTTATTAAGATTCCAACGAATCTGAGAAGCAAAGACCTAAATGGCATCGCTTGAAAACATCCTCCCTGAAGGAAGCTCCATTAATAAGCCTCCTGGCTTTGATGGGAAACATTATACGTTCTGGAAGTTAAAGATGAAAATCTATATCAAAGTGAACGGATACAAGCTCTGGAAAATCATTGAAAAGGGAGACATTGTTCCTAAAGATCCCATGGGCATCCCAAAGACTGAGGATGAATACACAGAAGAGGACATTGCCAATCTAGAGTTAAATAGCAAAGCAGTTCTCATGATTCAGAGTGCTCTTAGTCAAGCAGAGTTCTTTAGAGTGAGTCACCTTGACTCTGCTAAAGAAATGTGGGAAGCACTGCAAATTGCCCATGAAGGGACATCCGGAGTAAAGGATAGGCGAGTAGAAATGCTAGTGGAAGAGTTCCACAAATTTGAAATGATTGAGGATGTAAAGATAAGCGATCTGGAGATTATATTTACTCACCTCATCAATAATCTCGCTGCTCTAGGGAGAAAGATTACAGAGAAAGAGCAGGTCAACAAAATTCTGAAAGTCCTAAAGGGAGATTGGCTCATGAAAGTCACAACCATTCAAGAAATGCAAGGAGAATCAACAAAATCCATCACTGCCCTGTTTGGCAGCCTTGCTGAGTATGAGCCTACCCTGTTAGCTCAAAGAGAAGCACAAGGAAATTCCAAGAAAAAGTCACCTGCTCTTGTTGCCTCAAAAAGAAATGAAATCAATGATGACGAGGAAGACCTTGATGAGGAGGATATTGCTCTTATGGCCAGAAAATTTAAAAAAGTTCTTCAGAAGAAGAGAAAGATTTCAGAGGAGTGGCCCCAACTTCAAAGACTCCCAGAAAGACAAATCTCCTGTATGCTTTGAATGCAAGAAGCCTGGTCACTTCAGAGCTGAGTGTCCCAGTCTTGAAAGATTAAAGGAGAAGGAGAAAAAGAAGACTTATGGGAAGAAAAAGGCCTATGTGTCATCTATCTGGGGTGATAGCTCTGATGAGGAAGCTAGCGATAGCGAGGAATATGCCAACCTCTGCCTAGTTGCTCGAGAAGAGCAAAGCGATTCTGAGGTATTTGATTCTGAAACTTCTTATTCTGATCTTCAAAATTCATAAGAAGAGCAAACAAAGAATTTCAGAAAAACTCCTCACAAAATTTTTTTTCTACTCTATCGATAGAAGAGGAGCTATCGCAAGCTCCCAGAAAAGAACTATCGATAGCTGAGCCACTTTCGATAGCAATTCCTTCAACTTCTGAAAATTGCTTAAACTGTGAAAAATTATTGAAGGAAAAGGAAAAGCTTTCACATGTTTTAGAAAAATTTACAAAAGGCTCTGAGACCTTAAATGTGATTTTAAGCAATCAAAAAGTTTTCAGAGATAGAACTGGTATTGGCTATGAGCCTAAACAAAAGTTTTCAAAAAGATGGATTGAACCAAAGGTGAAGCCATACCTGAAATACTTTAGAAAATCTTCTGAAAATTCTTCACCATATAGTTTTTGCAATTATTGCAACAAGAAAGGCCATACTCAGTCAACTTGTATTCACAGAAAGAATTGTGTTAGTAGCTCTTATAAATGGGTTCCTAAAGGAACTCATGTGCCAAAGGTCCCTACACACCTAAAGCATAAGTCTGACCTTAAAGGACCCAAGAAAGTTTGGGTACCTAAATCTGTATAGTATGCGCAGGTGTGTCTGAAAGCATCCAACAAAGGAAAATGGTATATTGACAGTGGATGCTCAAGACATATGACTGGAGACAAAGACAAAATCAACAATCTGGTGATGAAAGATGGAGCCAAAGTTAGCTTTGGTGGAAAACAAAGTGGAAAAATCACTGGAGTGGGTGAGATAGGTCCAGTCAAGGATGTCTACCTAGTCGATGGTCTCTGCCACAATCTTCTAAGTGTTAGCCAAAGTGCAGACCATGGTAACTGGGTAATTTTTGATTCAAATGAATGTCTCATTGTAGATAAAAATGATTTAGATATAAATAAATCCAATCTGAAGTACAAGATAAAAGGGAATAGAAATGGGAATTTATATACTCTAGATTTATGCCAACAGCTTGAAGAAAAATGCTTTATTTCAAATGATGAAAACTGTTGGTTATGGCATAAAAGATTAGCTCATGTGAATTTTTCTCAGCTAGATAAATTGGTTCAAAAGGAGCTAGTCATGGGAATTCCCAGTTTTAAATCAAAGCATGATTTAATTTGTGAATCTTGTCAAAGAGGTAAACAAACAAAGTCCTTTTTTAAATTCAAGAAGACAGTCTCTACTAGTAGGCCATTGGAACTAATTCATATGGATCTAGTTGGGCCAGCAAGAGTGAAAAGTCTAGGAGGAAGCCTATACACTCTTGTAGTTGTGGATGACTACTCAAGATTTACTTGGACTATGTTTCTTTCCTCTAAGCATGAAACTTTTGATGCTTTTTGTGTGCTTGCTAAGAAATTGCAAAATGAGAAAAGCACAAAGATTATAGCCATCAGGACTGATCATGGAGGAGAATTTGACAATAAAGAGTTCATGGAGCTATGTGATGAAAATGGAATTGACCACAACTTCTCTGCCCCTCGGACTCCTCAACAAAATGGTGTTGTAGAAAGAAAGAACAGAGTGCTCACAGAAATGGCTAGAAGCATGCTGAACGAGAAACAAGTGCCTCAAATATTTTGGGCAGATGCTATGAGTACAGCTTGCTACATTTCTAACAGAGCCTACATCAGAAAGGGGATGGAAAAGACTCCATATGAGCTCTACAAGAGAAGGAAGCCTAATATCAGTCACCTGAGGATTTTTGGATCAAAATGCTACATCCACAACAATGGAAAGGTAAATTTAGGTAAATTCGATCCTAAATCTGATATTGGCATTTTCATCGGGTATTCAAATAGAAGTAGAGCATATAGAGTTTATAATAAAAGGACTCAAACTGTTGAAGAATCTGTTCATGTAGTATTTGATGAAACCCCTCAGGAAAAACAACAATCTGTTGATGAGGATGAAGATTTTTCAAAGTTTTTAAAACAGCCTCTATCGATAGCACCTCAGCCATCGATAGCAAATCCTGAAAACAATATTGAAAATAATCAGGATAAAACTGAAGATGATCTAGAGGGAACTGTTGAGCCTCAATCTTCTATTAGACATCTTTAAAATCATCCTCCTGAACAGATTATTGGAGAAATTTCAAAAGGAGTTAAAACAAGAAGGCAACTGCAAAATGAAATAGAATTTTCATGCTTTCTTTCTCAAATTGAACCAACTCATATTGATGAAGCTCTTGCTGAATATGACTAGATAATAGCTATGCAGGAAGAACTTAATCAATTCAAAAGAAATCAAGTTTGGGATTTAGTACCAAGGCCCAGAAATCATCCTATTATCGGTACTAAATGGGTTTTCAAACACAAACTTGATGAAGCTGGTCAAATTGTGAAAAATAAAGCCAGATTAGTTGCAAAAGGATATAACCAAGAAGAAGGCATTGATTATGAGGAAACTTTTGCTCTAGTTGCAAGACTTGAAGCAATAAGGATTCTTCTAGCTTTTGCATCCATCAAAAATTTTAAACTTTATCAAATGG
Organism: Mimosa bimucronata; assembly: GCA_037074515.1. Taxonomy (NCBI): domain Eukaryota; kingdom Viridiplantae; phylum Streptophyta; class Magnoliopsida; order Fabales; family Fabaceae; genus Mimosa; species Mimosa bimucronata. The sequence goes on along the minus strand of CM073440.1, from coordinate 34,241,231 downwards.
ATGTTAAGAGTGCTTTTCTTAATGGCTATATTAAAGAAGAGGTGTATGTAGAACAACCTCCTGGTTTTGAAGAAAAGTCTAAGCCTGACCATGTTTTCAAACTCAAAAAGGCTCTTTATGGTCTCAAACAAGCACCTAGAGCTTGGTATGAGAGACTTAGTACTTTTCTGCTTGAAAAAGGATTTTCTAGAGGAAAATCAGATACTACATTGTTCATCATGCACAAAAATAATCATATGCTTATAGTTCAAATTTATGTTGATGACATTATTTTCGGTGCAACTAATGAAACTCTATGTGAGGATTTTGCTAACACAATGCAGGGAGAATTTGAAATGTCCATGATGGGAGAGTTAACATTCTTCCTGGGACTACAAATAAAGCAAAAGAAGGATGACATCTTCATATCCCAAACCAAATATTGTAAAGAAATTCTCAACAAATTTGGGATGGATCTATCCAGAGAAGGGGACACTCCCATGAGTACCTCTGCCAAATTAGATGTAGATCTTCCCGGCAAAGAAGTAAATCAATCACATTATAGAGGAATCATTGGCTCTTTACTTTATTTAACTGCTAGTAGACCTGACATTCAATTTAGTGTAGGTGTATGTGCTGGATATCAGGCAAATCCCAAAGAATCTCATTTATCAAATGTAAAAAGGATTTTGCGTTATTTACAAGGGACTCAAGAGCTTGGGCTGTGGTATCCCAAGGGAACTCAAGAGTACCTTCTTGCCTATTCTGACTCTGACCATGCAGGCTATAAATCAGATAGAAAAAGCACAAGTGGTCAATGCCAATTTCTCGGAAACTGTCTAATCACTTGGGCAAGCAAGAAGCAAACTTGTGTTTCTCTTTCATCCACAGAGGTAGAATACATTGCAGCAGGAAGTTGATGTACTCAAGCCTTATGGCTTAGGCAGCATCTAAGAGATCTGGGTTTAGACTTCTCAGAAGTACCTATTCTCTGTGACAACACCAGCACAATAAGCTTGGCTAAGAATCCAGTTCAACATTCCAGAACCAAGGATATAGATGTGAGACATCACTTCCTGAGAGATCACATTCAGAAGAAGGATGTCAAGATAGAATTTATTTCAACCAATCTGCAACTTGCTGATATATTTACCAAGCCTCTTGAGCCTGATCAATTTCTCTATGTTAGAAGAGAACTAGGAATGGTAAATCTAAATGAATTGTAGATATTATTATTCTTAATTTGTTTTATTGATCACTCATCTGAATTATTGCTGACTTAGGCATCGGAGTGCCAAATCTTAAGTTTTGGAGGACTGACCAATCGATAGTAAGTTATACTATCGTTATCTTATGCAGAACAAAGCTAAGTTTGAGCTAAGATTGCCGTCGCTAGCCTACAGAATTATCGATAGCAAAGTCAGTTATCGATAGATAAACCCTGGAAGGAGTAAGTGAAGCCCAAAAGTCACTTACTCAGCGTGGGAACATGCCTGCTAGCGATAGCTACTCATACTAGCCATAGCAAATCACTAAAGAGTCTCAGAATGCGAAACGTCAGCGAATATTATATTATTTCTGGTAATTTCTGAACTCTATAAAAGTAGGACATGTGTATTGTGCATTCATTATTCACCTGAAGAGTCTCTTCATTTCTTTAAACTCTCTCTGAAATCTCGAGCCTCCCTCCTCTCAAAACCCTAATCCCAGAAATGGGTAGAGTCAAGAATCCAAAAATAGGTGATGATGAGGAACCCTCTAGCGCTAAACCCTCTTCTCAATCCGCTAGCAAGAGTTCCAAAACCCAGAAAGCTGTGTCATTCTCCAAAGAAATCATTAAATCCGGTATCCAATGTCAAAACCTAATCTCCTCTGTTTTAATCCCTTCAGAAAAATCCTTCAAAGTTCAGATTGTCCTCCTTGCACATAGCAAAACCCTAGCCAGGGCAAGAGTTTTGGTGGATTTGTTCTTCTACAGAGAGCCTGAGGAGACAAAACCTCTTGAGAAAGACGAAGCAACTCCTGTCCAAGATTATGCTGCTGATCTTAATATCGGTTTAGGGGTACCATTCGTCCAGGGTGTAGTGTTTTAAAACATTTCTCTCCAACAAATGATGACAAAAAGGGGGAGAAATGGTTCAAGAAAACTCTTGTATTAGGAGGATCGAGTTAAAAGCCAAAAGCCTAATTTTGGTAGACCTCTCTCATATGCATCATGCATAAATAGATAGATTATATTTTAAGCACTTTTCTTTCTGCAAGATGTACTATGTGTTCTGAATATAACTGATCTGTACAAGCTTTGCTGTTATCCAAGTTCTGATAAATGCTTATGCTGATATAAAAAATTATGTTCTGAACTTGCTCTTGTATTTTTCCTTATGTTTTGTCATCATCAAAAAGGGGGAGAATGTTAGAATCTTAAGTTTTGATGAAGACTGTCCCATGAAAAATATCGCTAATGAGAAATGATAACTTAACATATTAATAAGAATGAAAATCTCTATCCCTAAGTGAATCTAAATAGCTAATTGATAGAAAGGAATAGCAAGTGAAGACTTAGAAATAACAAAGTCAATATCTATCGCTAAGTCATTCTCTATCGCTAAAGAAAGATCCATCGCTAGAAGTTCATTGATCATATGTGAAAATGAATCCAGCAGATAAATGAACCAAGTGTCTAAATCAGCTAGGGATAACAGGTTAAGCTATCGATAACAAAAGTGCTTCAGATAATAAATCATTCAGATAGCTAGTGCCTGAGAGCAAGAGTCAAATGAGCTAAAGTAGTTGCTAGCGATAATGGATTGAGCTATCGATAATAGGATTCCTGGAAATATCTCTGAATGTTTAGATAATGGTATCCTGAAGGATAATAGTGATAATGAATTTGCAATCGATAGAGATAATCTATGCTGATGTAATGCTTTCTAATCCAAGAGAATATGCTATCGATAAAAGGCTCTGAAATTCCTTATATTGTCTTTATCTCATTGAGCTAATGGTTTAAGCTTGCGATAGTAACTTCTGTGCCATATATGACTATTTGGTTAGCTAACAGTTTAAGTGCAGAACACACTCTATGTGATTAGCGATAGCAGATCAAGCTAGCGCTAATAGAAAGCTGCCAGAAAGTACTATTTGTACGGATGCTCAGAGCGCTGAGTCTGTCTCTCTCTTAGCTCACCCTATGCAAGAAGTAGTTGAAGCTAGAGCAGAGAGTTAAGCCCGATAAAGAAGCTGCATTAAATGCCAATGGCTATGAGCTCCCAACGACTAAATTCAAATGGCTTCCTGAATGTTGAATCTTAAGGCAAAATCTGAAGAAGAAGATATAAATACAGAACTCAAGCATTTATTGAAAAAGAGACGAAAAACGAGAATATTCACAAGTTCATTCATTACTCTGTATTTATTGTCTTAGAGATTTCATCTGTACTTAAGTGTTTATCAAAATCAGTTCATTAAGTGAACATATTTATTGAAATCCTCTACTGTTTGAGGTTGTTCTGAAAGCTTGGTGCTTTAGAACAGGGATATTTCCTTACAGGTAGTAAGGGGGAGTGTTTAGAGATTCTAAAACTCTGTAAAGGTTGACAGGTGAACCTGTGCTCGTAAAACCTGTGGTTAGTGGAACCCAACAAAGTGTTGGAGAACTGGACGTAGGCAGTATTGGCCGAACCAGTATAAATTTTGTGTTGTATTAATTCCTTTGTAAATTTTTTTAATAGCACAATTCACCCCCCCTCTTGTGCGATTGCCACTTTCAATTGTAATAAATGACTTAATTGGAGAATTATTGGAATTAAGTTTCAAATATGAAATTATATATATAAGATTGAATGTTTGGTTGTGCTTTGTAAATTGTTGGAAAATTTGATCCTTTCCTTGTTCTTCTTTGTTTTAATGACTTTTGGTTTCTCTGTTTTCTATGTTTTTCTCTTCTCCGGGATTCTTTTTGTTGGGGCAATGAATTGTCAGTTGTCTTGTTTTGTTGAGTGCTAAATAGTTGTATTTTGAATGTGATTGATTATTATTTTTGTTGGAGGCTTATGGAATGCAAGTGATTGTGTTGTTTCGATAATTTCCTGCCTTGTTGAGTAATTAAAGCATTCTGTATGTGTTTGACCTCTCTGCTTTGTTTGATGGTGTAAGGTTGAATTGTTGTGATGGTGTGAAATTGTTGGATTTTGGATTGGAATGTGTTTGGATTACAATTCTGGATTGATAAATTAGTGATGGTGTTTATTTGATTGAGCTTAGTTTCAGTGCTTGTTTTTGCCTTTCTTGACTTGATGTTCTATTTTGTTCGTTGTTGGGTGAGTAGAAAGAAACAATAATGAATGTGATTGGTGTTTGTTTTACTTGAGTTGATGGTTGTTCTGATCTGTGTTGTCATGTGGTGCTCGAATATGTTCTGAGGTGCTTCTGTGTAGGTGTACTTGTGTATGTGTTTGATACTTGTTTTACAATGATATAATTGATAATAGAGTTAGAACTGTGATTGAAAAATATTAGAAAGGGGAAGGGTAGTATTATAGGAACGTGAGAGACGCCTGATAACTATTAGTCAGTATAGTAATACTAAGTTATTATTTATATGTAAAGATAGGAGATGATAGTGGGATTGAATCTCCGGGCTTTGTGACGAGGAAGCACCAAGTTATGAATAAACTTGGAAGTCAGGTAGTAGTTTATTTCAGTAACAATTAAAATACATGTATAATTTTATAATATCTATTGCATTTTAGTTGATAAGTTCTAATTCCTTTCATGTGGAGTACTCCAAGGCTTAGGTGGTTAGCTACCCCTTTGCTAGTTCAGTTTAGTTGTATAACTTTAAATGTTATAACGAGAAAACCCTGCAGGTAAAGCCCCACTGGTAACGAATATATTGTTATCACTAGTTGGTAGGTGCTTATAGCACACAGTTCAGTAGGATACGAATTATCATTATATGTAAATATTTATAAAATATATACATGTTAGTGCACTCATGAAAATAACAGTTAATGAGATAAGCTGCGTTAAAAATTGATGTTTTAGAGAAGCTGGAGGCAAGTTGAGCTTTTTGGGAAGGTAATATGAAGAAGCAGGGATGCCTGCTATGTTTCTGTACCACCGTAGCTAAATCCTTTTGGTTTTAGTTATTTGGGCATGTTATAAGTTCTAATAGGGTAAACGAACTTAAATCTTGCTTAATTGATAGCATAACACTGTATATATGTATGTAAAAATATATCACTAATGAGCTGTACAGTAAATGTACAAGAAGAAGGGTTATCACCAAGATGACCAACTAGTATATTATTTTAGTAAGAAATACATATATAGTTCGATAATATATGATACAATGAATAGACGTATATATAATATGAGGGATTCTAACTCCCTAAAATGCTATTAGAAAAGAATAGGTACAATAATTAGAATTTAGCTATTTTAATTGTTTAATAACCTCTTTAGTCTATAAACAGTTTCTAATTGACCCAAATGTCAAAAAAACCCATTTCAATAGAATTGAAACTGGAATATGATTTGAATTGAAAAAGTTTAAATTTATTCACATTTTTGGACTTCTGACATTGATAAAGTGGTTGTTAATCAATCTAAATGTTATAATATAGTATAAAATTATTAGGTGTTACAAACGGTGTCCTTTAACCTATCAAGTCATTTTCAAAAACACACAAGTAGATATACTTTTATCATGGAAATAACGTAAAAATGTATACTTACCATGAAGAGTAAGAAATGAATTTATTCTTTAAAATAACTGATATATTTAAATTACAATTTAATATATTAATATGCGTATGTGTGTGTGTGTATAAAATTATACTCAACGATTGAGTCTGGAAAATAGAGAAAATAGAGCAAACCAATCGCCCGCCAAATATTATCAAATATTATACAGAAATGGAAAAACCAATTGATTAAAGAATTTCACTTAACAGTTATTTCTTAGGAACTACCAAATATTATTTTATTCTAAGATTCTTGCAGTGACCGGTAAAATATAAAATACTCCTTTAGTTTTATTTATAGGGCAGATATGAATTACTTTATTTGGTTATACTCATAGAGAACCTCATTAATTTTCCAATGAGAATATAAAATTTTATTTTTCATTTATTATGTGTTGACTATATTTGTAATGACCCTAAAATTTAATTAAAATAATTATGTTGATAATAGGAAAAATATGAGTTAATTGGAAAGTAATAAGGTTTTTATTTATATTAAATGTTAAATTTTGCTTGAGGAGCAACAAATAAAGGGAAGTTAAGGACAAGTGGGTATCAGGTAAGCTTTTGATGAAGACAAGGGAAAAATTATACACACATACACATTATAGTGGTTCTGAAATATTCATAATAATCTAAAGGAAAATTGCACCCTAGTCCCAGGTAAGGCAAATTATTACTCTAAAGTTCCTTAAAATCTCAAAATTATTACCAAATCCCTCCCTAAGGACTTGAATGCAATAAAGTGGAATTACTCACCAAATTCAATTATTAACGAAGGCTTATACAGTTGTTAACGAAAGCTTATTCAGTTGTCAACGAAGGCTTATTGAGTTATTTCTGGTGTTTATGACATTTCGCATCAAACCTCATTAACAACTCAACAACACTTTGCTAACCACTACAAAAAAAAAGTCTGTTTGTCACGGTTCTTTTGTCACGGTTTACAAAACCGTGACAAATGTATGAAATTTGTCACGGTTTTCATTTAAAACCGTGACAAACTTGTGACAAAAATGGATAAATTTTTTTTTTGAACTTTGTCACGGTTCTTTTGTAGGAACCGTGACAAAGGTCACGTTTTGTCACGGTTCCTTGACCTTTGTCACGGTTCCTACAAAAGAACCGTGACAAAGTTTATTTTTTTTAAAAAAACAAAAACATTTATTTTTAAAAAAAAATTAAAATTATTTGTCACGGTTCATGTGAGAAAACCGTGACAAACATCACGTTTTGTCACTGTTCTCTTTTAGGAACCGTGACAAAACATGACCTTTGTCACGGTTTCTACAAAAGAACCGTGACAAAATGTCACGTTTATCACGGTTCTATCTACAAACCGTGACAATTTGTGTACGGAATTTGTAATCCGTACAAGGTTTGTCACGGTTTTTTTAAAAAAACCGAAAAACCGTGACAAAAAGCAGGCCGATTTTAGTATATAAACATCTCTCTACTCATTCATTGACACTTATATCTTCCCTCCTCATCCTTTCTCTCCTCTCTCAAGTATATTTTGGTGCTCTTTTTTCTCTTCCTTTGGTGTTTTAGTGTTTTATGTATATCATATAGTCTTTTTGTTATATGAGCATTTAATTCAAATATTATCTCTTGCAATATCTAATTATTGTTTAAATTATTTTATTGTAGGTGTCTTTCAAATTTTGGTGAAGATAATAATTATTCTTGTAAAAATATTTAATAGTTTTATACTTATATTTGATAACTTATAATTATAGACATTAAAATAAAGAATAAACAATAATAGATGAATTATTATGTAAAATTTTTAAAATTAAATCGGTCAAAATAAAAAAATTGTTTTTTTTAAAAAAATCACACTTTGTCCACAGTTTGTCACGGTTCTCACGGGACAACCGTGACAAACCGTGACAAAATTGCCTCGTTTTGTCTATATTTTGACTGGATTTTGTGACGGTTTTTAGACTTGAACCGTGACAAATAGCTCATATTGTCACGGTTTTTGTTTTCATTGTCACGGATGATTTTGTCACGGTTTTAAAAACCGTGACAAAGTATGTTTGTCACGGTTAAAACCGTGACAAACGTCCTATTTGAACCGTGCCTAACGTCCTATTTTCTTGTAGTGAACAACTAAATAAGCCTTCGTCAACAATTGAATATGGTTGATAATAAACTGATATTTTGATGTAAGATTTATGTTAATATTACTGACCGTATTCAATTATTAACGAAGACTTATTCAGTTATAAACAAAGTCTTGTTGAGTTGTTAATGGGGTCTAATGGCAAATGTGATAAACCCCATTAACAATTGAAGATGCCTTCGTTAACAATTAAATAAGCCTTCGTTGACAACTGAATAAGCCTTCGTTAACAACTGAATTTGGTGAGTAATTCCATTTTATTGCATTCAAGCCCCTAGAAACTTGCTAATAATTTTGAGATTTCAAGAGATCTTAGAGTAATAATTTGCCTTACTTGGGACTTTACTTATATGGTTAATTAAAGTGCAGATAGGTTGCCGCTAAAAGTCGACTTTTAGTGGTGACAATAGTCGCTGCCAAAGGGTTACTTTTAGTGGCGACATGTAAGTCGCCGCTGAAAGTGGAAAAAAATTAAATAATTAAAGCCACATTAACACTTTATGTCCACACAGCTGATGATGTCATGACCCTCATCCCACTTACCACATCATCCACCCTCCTGCCACTTATCATGTATCACATTGCGCCACATCATTATTTTATGGCACATCGCACCACTTCATCACCTTTTATTTCACCTCCAAATGTGTCTCCGAAGGTTTGAATCCATGACCACTTTGCTCTTGTGAAAAACTTCTACCAGTTGAGCTGTGATTATATGCATATATTTACACTAATATTGTATGCATATATTTAATATATCAATTTAAATACAAATAATATTATAATATAAATATATTATCACATTACCTACGTTTGATATACATATATATATATATCTATATCTATATATTTATATATATTGTTATTTATTCATTTACTATATAAATATAAAATATAATATAAATGTTTCTTTTTTAATATAATATTCATAATATTCTTTTTTTAATAAATTAGAATATCGGTATAGTAAATATAATTTTATTAATTTAAAAATTATTATTCTTCATTTATGTATAAGATTATTTCTAAAGATTTGGTTACCGATAGAGCACAATGGCGTCGTACGATCCATGTAGCCGACCCCACTTAGTGGGATAAGGCTTGGTTGTTGTTGTTGTATGTATAAGATTATTTAATATATCATTAATTTTAAAATAAAGAATTCACTATAAATTTAAAAACCAATAAAAATAAAAACATATTACCTTATTTTATTTTTCAAGATAAAATCATTTATTTAACATTTTAAAATTTTAAATATTGTATATAAAAAAATAATATTTATTAATATTATTCAAAAACTAAAATACATTACTTTTAACTGCGACATTATAAAGTCGCCGCCAAAAGGGGAACTTTTGGCGGTAACTTGTTTTATCGCCACCAAAAGTCCCACCTTTGGCAGCGACTTTTTATATCGCCACGAAAAGATATACCTCTTGCGGCGACTTTTTTGTCGCCACAAAAGGTAGGACTTTTGGTGGCGACAGAAAAATTCGCTGTGAAAAGCCAAAAGTCACCACTAAAAGTCTTTTATTTTTAGTGGATGAATCGCAACCAACTTTCATTTGTTTGAAAAATATTTTCATCACTAAGCTTTGAGGCTGACCCAACAACAATTGAAGGGATCACGCCATCAAAGGCAACAAAAGAAGTTGAAAAGCTTCAACCTAGTACAGGCGCATCAATAGGGGTGGGGAAAATCACCCTTCGTCCTTCCCAATCTACGTGGAAATGAGATTCCCGGCAATATAATTTTGCCAACCAACCGCCTCTAAAATCGGTTAACCCAATGTGGGCGTAAAGGATCAATTCTACGTATACATATGTACGTGTATACACACACCTGAGAAAGATGTATCAATTCCTCCACTTAACTAGGTACTTGATTTTCAATAACGGCAAAATAATGCTGTTAGTTATTGATATGAACTTTCATTGATGAATTCTTTCTCTTAACAAAACAACTGGAAAAATCGCCATATAGTAATTTGGGCCATTCTTTGCTATATGAGTAACTCAATCTATAATCTATGGATCACCTAAATATTAATTACAACGCTATGTTTAGGCCAACAAAATATATCTATAAATATAATGGGAAATATGCCAAAATACGCAATTTTATTATATATGATCAAATCATAATTCGAGAATGGATTGCGGTCATATAGCCATACATACTAAATAGCAAGATAAAGGTAAATCAGAAATGGTCAAACACTTGAGTATAATAGTATGTTTATACTCACTTATTTTCATAATACCAACAATTGTATAACTTCGAAGGATATTCCATTGTTTTTATAGGTTGGAAAAAGTAGCTTGAAACTAGGTGGATTTTAAAAGTGTAGCTTGTAAACAAATGGTATTTTAACTTGATCATGAATTAGTGGTTCCTCATGACGTTTTGGATTGTTACGAGATTGCTCTTCAATCATTGGAGTTTCAATAGATGAGGGTCGTAGTATGGCGTCATTCTCTTCACGTGGATAATTGTCCTCGCTACCATGTGGTGCCAGTTTCTCAGTACGTGAATTTTCAATTGATGATCTTAAAATTGGGATTTGTGTCAATGAGGCTGTAATTGGAGGATCTTGTAACGGCTCAATATTTTGAACGTCTACATTTTCACCATACGGATCTTGTACTGGTTGATTGTCAATGGGTAATGAATGGTGATCATGTAATGAATTTTTCTGTGCCTTTGATGAGTTTTCAAATATAGTTTTGTAAGTGTGATCAGCCTGAGAAAAATATGCACAGCTGGAGGTGATGAGAAACACCACCCCAAGAGGGAGCCAAAATAATTTTTTTGAGGACATTATATTGTTGAACCGAACTTATGTTGACGACGATTCAGATCATAGGCTGAGGGCTCCAACACAATTAATATATTGCAGAACTAGGGTGGGCAATTGAGTATGTTCTGTTGGGAAGTATTAATCATTGATGTAGATATTTATTTAATAATAATAATATGAACCTCCTTTTTCTAATATTAGACCAATTGACTAACTTAGAGAGATTAAAGAAGTTAAACAAATAACTTAAAACTATGTATATTTATATTTTTTCTCTAAGCTAACTTTTCTTACTTAAGTTAATATAATCTAATGATACACTTAAATATTTTAGAGTGACCACGTAAAATATGTCATAATTAAGATATTTTACTTCTTTGATGTCAACAAAATAGAAAATTGGATATGATATGAGTACATATACATATCTATTGAATACTGATATACTTCACCTATTTTATTTAACGAAGAGATGCTTACACTTCATGAAAATATAAGTATACATGATGAGATGCATTTTTTTTCTCTTCGTGCAAATAAAAGTATACATGTGCATGTGTTTTGGCTGATAGAGTTTTTCAACTGGTGCTTGTTTGATGAAATTTGTCATAAGAAAAGTCTGAAGAGACACAATATTTTGGTTATAGGTCAGTGGAATAAACAATACTTAAAACAGATCTTAACATACATTCTAAACAGGGTGAAGGGGCTAAAATATCCTCATTAATTTGTCAAAAGTGTATCTAACATCATATTAAAATTTTGGTTCAAAAATGCCTATGAAAATTTGAAATTAAAAAAAAGTAGCGTACGATTAACTTCACCAATGACTATATATCATAAACACTACCAGGCCTAGTTCCCACCACTACCACTATCAACCATAAAAGAACTTATGCCAGAGAACACAAAGGCATGACTATTTATGTTCAGTTGATGGCTTTGGCATTTTTGCACTATTTTATAATCTTTATACGTATTTTTGCACAAAAAAATTAATACGGAGCTGGATGTACTTTTGACGAATTAACGTTAGTATTTTTGCCCATTCACCCTTCTAATCATAATATAATATATCAAATAACAATTGCCACATGTTTATATATTCACGCCTCGATTATAACTAGCTAGAGAGAGAGAGAGAGTTGCATTTCAATTAGACATTGAATAATTTTCTTTCATTATTAGTTAGTTTTGCACAGATAAAATTTTAAATTTTTTATGCAAAAAATAACTTATTTATTTAAATGACTCAAAATTATACTCCATTTATTCTTAAATATGAGACTTATTTACCTAATTTGATTAAATCAAAGATGTTGGTTAAGTTAGTTTGAATCACATGATTTTACTAAAACGCCCTAACTACCTACGTTTATTCCTACCCTATTTTTTTGCTTGTTTATTATTGAGGAGCACCAATAGGGATAATTTAGGAAAAATATGAGAAAGAATAGAAAGAGGTCTTATAATTATGAACAAATTCACCCTAAATTGCTTTCTAAAACATGTTTTTACAGAGAAGCAGGGAGACGGAAGTGCTTTTGGGTAGAAGGTAGAATTGAAGGGCATGCCTGCTAGCTTCATTGTAAAAGTAGTATTCTTATAGAATTTTATTTTACCTGTTCTTAGTGGAATAATTTAATTTAAATTATTATTCATGTTGTATCATTTCTCCTTGAGGAGATACGACCACAAGTATAGATAAAAATTAAAGCTATCGACCAAGATAGCCAAATTTTATTTTGTTGTATTTATGCTAGATAGATATGTACAGGCTTGAATTGGTTCTTGCAGGTTTTCTTTGAAACATTTTTTAACCCTTTCTTAAACTTTTAGGAAGCTTGTACACCCAATAAATCTGCTTTACACCACCCTTTCACCCGTTAAACTCTTTAACCTAAATTTTAACATCAAGACTTTGTACCTCCAAACAACCTAACATCACAAAAATATCATTCACACTTACTTTTTAAGCATTAGCATCTCAATGATGTGTGTGTATTAAAATTTCAATAGTCTCCTAACCTCTTTTACCACTCACGTCCTACTTTCTTAGGACTGAAATTTCCATCTTTTAAGACAGTTAATGGGTTTCATAAAAATCAATTTGAAGTTTCAATATTTAGTTGAAACATCTAAGATAATTACTTAGCATGGGGAAATATCAAACAGTAACTTCCTTATAAATATTCAGCTTTTAAAATCTGACCTTATAAGCTTCCAAACACATACATAAATCTTATCTCATATCTCACACAAAGTAGTCATATAAATCATCCTAGTGCCATCACTTCACACATTAAATATCATTTACATAGTCTCTTTGTTAAGTTCTGAAAATTCCAGCTTTACCTTCACTTTGTCACTTAAGCTTCCACTTAGTATAATCTAGGTAACTAGTGCACTCAGTACACAAGTGAATGTTAATCAGTACACCTCTTGTAAATTTCAGCTTCATGGCTTTAACATTCTTAATTTCTCACAGCATAAATAGCCAGATTTTTATCCATGAAACAATAAACTTCTTAGTATAAACAAGTGATTTAGTATACCATTAAAGCATCACACATTGGGTATTCACAAATTTTCTTTTAAATATCAGATCCCATGTAAGCCCATCATTTCACTATTCTATAATAACTTTGCTGCATCTTTTAAACAAGTTCCGACTTTAAAATTTATCTACCACTTTCACAAACATTCATTAAATTCCTCATTTACATAAATAAATCGCAAACTCAATCTTTAACTCAATCCTTATTTAAGAGTAGCTCTATATGCCTAGCATCAATATATAATTTCTACTTGCCTTCCACATTTCAGCTTCTTAATTACCAACAAAAATACATTCTAAAATTCTAGCATTTAGTTACTTGTTTCATAATGTTAACTCCCTACTTTATCCTAATACAATTAAAACAAAATTTAGGTCAATCTTAGAATTTCCCATCAGCTTTCACTTTTTGCAATCAACTAGAAATTCAAACATAGATACATTCATATGTGTGTATATATATCAGTAGAAAATCATTATTACACCTCATTATTTGATTATAATTCCCTCATATGCTCAGCTTCAGGAATATACCGCAAATTTAAAAAAAATTTAGACTGCACCCTTAGCATATATTAACCAATTCTTTCAGCATTTTCCTATTTCAAAACGTCATCCTAACCACGACAATCATGAACAGATTTGGCAAGCCATTTTGAAATTTAAAATCATCATATACCACAAAAATCAAACATGCAGCACTAAATTTCAACTTTAATAAACTCCTAAGAACATTTAAAACTACTTAGCTTAAGTCTATTTCGGAATTAGAGGCTTTCACTGTGAACAGTGACAAAAATCGTTGAAAATCAAAATCAGACCCAATTGCTTAATGAAATCACAAATTTATGTAGGGAGACTCAATATTTTAAGCTTATCTTTGATTCAATCCGTGAGAGGCTCCAAGAAATCCCAAACCCATTCGAACTCTCTTCCAAGAATGCTCTTATTTGGAGAAATAGAGGTAGAAAAGGCTAGAGGGGGCTCACCGGAGTTTAAGGCCGATCTTGCATGCGCCGTCGGAGCTGCCAGCCACCGTAAAATCGTCACTGTCGCCGTGGAGAGCCGCTGTCGAGGCAGAGAGGAATCAGGGAGGAAGAGAGGAAGTGGAATAAAGAGAGAGAGGAGAGAATGGTTTCTGCGCGAAGGAAGAGGTAGAGGGGAGTATATATTAATTTTAATGGGGTATTTTATCATTTTGTCCTTCAATCTATTACTTAAGATATTTTTCAACCAGGGACAAATATGGTTATTTTCATTTTCTCTTTTTCATTATGCCATTCTTTGCAAAGTTTAATTACTATTTCCTTTCCAATTTAATCTGAATTAAGTCCCAAAATAGTCCCTCTAGATATGCTTTAATTTCCAAAATCATTTGTAAGACTTTTTAAATAACAATCAATACATCAATGTTCTAAATATTTCTTTATTTAAATTAATCTTCTAACTATTTTTCCTCAATAAATAAAGAAATTAAGTCTTAGAAATTATTAAAAATACATATGACCTCATAAATGTATTTATAAGGCTTTTTAATTCCTAAACGACTTCCCAATATCTTACATAAATCCTTATTTCCTATTTTCTAAAATTTGGGGTGTTACAATTCTCCCCCCGTTAAATAAATTTCGTCCTCGAAATTTAGAAAATTCCATGGTTAATTATTCCTTGACCTTACGATATCTTGAGGAAAGAGAAAATAACAACAATACTAAACGTATATTTCACATGCTATTCACACAATCATCCAAAAGTACACACATATAAAAACACAAGCATAAGTATCCTTACTACTTTAATCAAGTTAAAACTTTCAATCATTACCAAAGATATTAACATACCACCTTTGATATACTTGAACATAATTATTAACCCTCTTATATTTTACGACATTTCAAGCAGGAGCAAATTATGATTTTTGGATTCTTAACATAGTCATACCTTATTTAAAATAACAATAATATAACAATCAAATCTTGTTCATGCCTTAGTTCCATTACTTTAGTCTTCTTTTACCATTCAAGCTTCACAGTACTCATATAAATTTAATCCTTTCATATGCCATGCCTTGCATTACCTACTAACATTTAAGGAGCTTAAACAAAAAAAACAATTCAAATTTATCACCATCCATTTCATAAGATAACTGATATACTCTTTAATAATCAAATCCTATACAATAAACAGTACCTATAATCGATCACCCAAACTTACAGCTCTTTCACATGATGAACTTCAGTCACAATCAAAGACGAAGAAGAAAAAAAAATTACCATAGTTAATTGCTCCCCTAACATCCACATTAAATACAATAAGCCAATATATTCATAATGAACTTCATACAACATAATCAACCCAATTTTAATAATATACCATCTTATCAAAAATTACTGAAGAACAGAAAGCAATCAGACCCAAGCCAACAAAGTAGCCATCGAATCACCACAATTACCATCATAAAACTTAATCCAAGCATGATACCAACAAACTCCTCATTTACCAGTAGCAAATAGTTGTCATTTAACTTCATCTTTAATTTATTACTTACATAATTTCAATATTTCTAACTGAGACACTCAAACCTCAACAATTCAATTTATCAAAGAACCAATACAAAGAGTATTTCAGCACATACTGAACAAACATAATTACAGAACTGAAAACACTAAAACTTTAGGCCCTATGAACTGAAACTCATAGCCAAAATAAAGTCATAAGAATCAAATTGAAAATTCCCTTCTTCAATTCATATTTTAAACAAATCTCTAAACCATATTCAATCAAACAAATCTTCAATTCCAACCAATTAATTATGGTCGAGGCTTACATGTACTTAAATTATCATTCCTTTTGTATGTCTACTTACTCCTTTAATGTACCAAATTTTCTTTACTTAAAGATTTCATTCTAATCTTTTATAACTCTATTTAAACTTTGGAAAATATAATACATGACCAATCTTTACCTCAAACTCTTCTTAATTATACTTTAGTTCAATTGCATAACCAAACTGCCCCTTTTTCCTTAAATTCTGTAGGTTTTAAGCATAAAACCTGTAAAATAAAATAACCTACTCCCTTTAATTAATATTTCCTTAAAATTATAAACTTAAATCAATTTAAATAAATATTTAATAAGCTTCAAATCATTTGACTTCCAGTATCACCTTGCATATATGAAAACATACTTATCTTATAAAATCAATCTTAAATGCATCATTAAGTGTAACGTCTGGAATTTTAATACTATAATATAATATTTTAATTGAATTATAACCACTTCTCAATGTCAGAAGCCCAAAAATACAGAAAAATTTAAAACTTTTCTTTTAAAACATTAGACCAACCTTCTGTTGGTTGGAATGGGCTTTTCAGACAAATTGAAATAATTTAAAACTCTTTATAACATAAAGTGGTTAATAAAACAATTAAAAATACACTAACCCTCTTAAGGGAGTTTATTCATAATTCATAATACTTATGAAATTTAAATCTCTTAATAAATTTACACAATTCTATTTTCTATACTTTCTACTATTAATTTAATAATTTAATTTTACAATATATACAAATAACCTTATTAAAAGATTTACTGCCTCTTGCTTCCCAAATTATAATCCTAACTTCTTCATCTACTCTTCTTCCCCAGCTAGCTTCTTTAAACCTGCTAAACTGAAAAATGTTTGGGGAAGGGGGTGAGATTGGAAATCCCAATAGCAGTTTCTTTCATTAACTTATATTATCATGCTAGCATTGACATGTATTCATTTCATAAACCTGAACAAATAAAACAATTATACATACTTCCTGCGCTCAATGCTCTACCAGCCACTATTAACAATATATTCGTTAACTAGTGGAGGCCTCACCTGCAGGATTTCTCGTTATAACATTTAAAGTTATAACTAACTGATCTGGAAAAGGGGGAGCGACCCACCTAAGCCTGGAATATTCCATAAACTCTATGCAGGAATTAACAAGGCTTATCACCTTCATGCATAATGTAAACTTCAAACAGATATTACAAAATAATACATGCAATTCTTTTAATGTAATGAAATAAACTGCTACCTGAACTCCAAGCTTAGTCCTTATCTGCTCCTTTCTTTTCCACTGATCTTCTCAATTTAGATTACTATCAAGACCTATTGACATTTAATATAAAAAGTAAATTAATACTTAAACTTCTATATAACTATTCAGCGTCTCTCTCGGGGTCCTAATATTCTTAATACTACCCCTTTTTTTTTTATATATCTTATATAAATAGGTTTTACTTTAATTATTTTGACCATTATTAAAATTAGAAGGTCACTTAATATAATTTGTTTCAATTAATTATTCTAATTCTCATTATTATCTTTTTCGAAGTTAAATATAAAGAAAAGTCCCAATGACTTAATCATATCATAATTAATCTATTAAACATTATCATCCTCTACTATATATGTTAATTTTTATTCTCGTACCGTATAACTTTAATCTTATTAAAATCATAGCTTATAATTGATTCACTGTTGGCACTGAAAATGTTGTTTAAGAGAACGGAATTAGAATAGAGGCTTTAATTTATTAAATCCAGTCCAACAACTAAATCATAGTTAAATTTAATTTATAATTCTATCATTACTTCCTATTTCTATTATATGTTTTAATCTTAATCTCTAACTCAGTCATTAACTACCATTGCCAAACAAATATTTACAATCAGTAAACGATGCACACATCCTTATATTTTCTATTTATCACACGGATATTCTACCAATAACCAAACAATACATACATATATAAACACAAGCATAAAAATATTCTAATTACTTTAAAGCATACTTACACTCCAAACCATTTCTCAAATTCTTTAACCATTTACTGTTTAGACACAAATGGGAATCGATTAAATCCATTCAAAACATTCACACCTTATTTCTCACTAGAAATCTTTCTTTTACATTCCATTACAACTTACAATGTCTAAGACCTCCAATCAATAAGCTTAACAATTATTTAGTATTTAGAGGTATAATCAAAACCTCTTGACATGATGTTTAACATTTGCACTTCATTTACCAGAAATTGCAGAATCCCATTTTTGTTTACTTCTCCTAATACTCTTTGTACTTAATTTATCATCAAAAGTCATTCCTTAACAAGAAATATCTTTATCATCATTTTAGAACTCAATGTTACTAATATAATTAAACTTTGGATCCTACCATTTGGTCACCAATGAGAAATAAAACAAAATCTCTTCTACAGACTTAAATCTATATTTGTTTATGGTTTTCATATCTAAATATAATCCCTTGTATGACTAAATCAGTTCCACTGATTCTTAGCAACCAAAATTAAAACATCCTCATATAGCTACTATGATGTGGAAAGGATAACTTTCTTAAAATACCATATATACTTCCCAATTTCAATCTTAATGATTGTTAACTTGGATATAGTATGATTGACATAACCCTTCATATAAAATCAATCAAAACTTAAGTATTCTGAATCCCGTTTCCATCTCCCAAACAAATTCAATTCACATATACAACTAATAATTCTTGTCCTTGTACCAATTTACATGCTCCATCTATTTTCCTTGAACACTCAAAGTTCCTAATTAAACTCCAATCAGCATTAATTTAGGTTCTTAACCTATGATATCCCTAGTTGACTTCCAACATCATTCAACAATTCCTAAACTCAACTAGTTCATACACATTATCCTTATTAAACAAACACCATTAATTCCTTTGCCATGTAAGCTCACCCTTACATTCTCCTAAAATACTACAATATTTCCATATTACCTTTTTAATCATAATCCTAAAATCACAAGCTTCATTCCTAATCATAATTAATCCAAATCATTAGGGGCTTCACCACTAAACCTTAACCCTTAAGCTAAAAACAAAGGAATCCGATTCAAACCCCCTTACAAAACAACAATCCACACTTCAACTTCATTCATTATTTCCTATCAATCCTTCTCCTTACTTCTTTAATCCTTTTTCAGCCATAATAGAACAGACCTAGAAGCAGAGCAACATTCAGAATTGAACCAACAGATGGAATAATTCCATATTACTACAAATGGAACACAAATGAACAAATCACAAATAATAACAAGTAAAGAGCACACTACTTACTAACTAACACTCAACATGCAACTACTACTTCCCATCAACTAATACTTAATTTCTGACTTCCTCAACCTCATCAAACTCGGACCAAAACAGAGTCAGATGAAACAAATAAAAATAGAACACAAAATCACTTCAAAATCATTATCCTTCTTTCTTTCTCCTCTTTTCTATATACCCGATTAACTCAACAACCCAAGAGGGAGAAAATTTTCCAACAACCTCACATTCGGTTAAGATCAACCATAAATCAGTAGGTATCAACTTCATTCCCCCTTCTCCTGACCCTGAAGCCGACGGCCAGCACCAACAGAACAGCAAAAATAATAAATAAACAAATGAAACCACTAATTCATATATTCCATCCAACTCAGTTCTGCACCATTGAATATCAGCCTTATCCTTCCTAATCCATACTTGGGAACAGAAATCACAAAAGAAGAAAAGAACAATAATTTCCTATTTACCAAGGAAAAATTCAGACACCCAACGCAGCTCAAAATTCAACTTAGAACACGAAAACCATCTCTATTTCGTTCCTTAATCACTTTTAATCACTTCCTTCATCGGAGTTAAATCAGAAAACAGAAGAACTCATTGCATGAACAGTAACCCGAAGGGAAATTTTAGGAAAACCTCGGCCAATCACTCAACCATTCCTCAAAACCTTTCCCAAAATCTCAAATCTAAAGATAGGTTTCATTTTCGTTGGTTGAATCGACCTCAAAATCCCAGAAACTCGACTCGATTTTCTCTCTATTCTCACCCGAAATCAGAGGAACAAAAGGCAGAAATCAGGAGAAGAAAGTCACCTAATCTTTAAACGCACTCCGGAGCTTCTCGCCGTTGCCCAATCGTCCATCGTCGTCGCCGTTGCCCAATCGTCCATCGTCGTCGCCGTTGAAGAAACAGAGAGAGATCAAGAGAAAAAGAGAGAGGGTAGGAGACGGGAGTGAGGGCGAGGAACAGAGTGAGGTGTATGTGTGTAGAGGCAGAGAGGGAGTATATGAAAAAACAAGGACCACGTGGAAGCCTATTTAATAAAGAAGGTGTTGATATTTTATATGAGAGATTTACCATCTTGCCCCTTCTTTTTCAACTGGAGATATTTTTAATTAGGGGCAGATATTGTCTTTTTCATTTCCCAATTTATATTTTTCTCTTAAATCAGAATTTTATTTATCATTATCATTTAGGAATATACCTAAATCTGTCCCCAAAATAATTTCTCTAGATATACTTTAATTTCTGAATTTATTTATAAGACTTTTTAAATGTCAAACAATACCTCACGGTTCTAAATGTTCCCTTATTTAAATTTATCTCAACTATTTTTTCTTAACTAATAAAGAAAATAAACCCTTAAGAATCATTAAAAATACGACTGACCTCATAAATTTGTTTATAAAGCTTTTTAATTCCTAAATACATATCTAAGTTCTCAACTAAATTCTTATTATCTCTTTTCTTCAAATTAAGTGTTATCTTCTAATTATTTCTCTTTATTTCTTAAAGAAAATAAGCCTTAAAATCATTAAAAATGCCTAAATATCATAAATTTGTTTTTAACGCTTTTTAATATTTTAATAATATTATCAAAATATTAAATAATTCCTTATTCCCTATTTTCAAAAATTTGGGGTGTTACATTAAGCCCTTTCGAAAACTGACACTTATGAATAGCAATTATGAATACTATTTATTTGAATAAATCTGAAACAATCATCTTAAACCTCTCATCAATGAAAAGATGTATATAACGTTTAATTCCTCAAAACCCAACGTATATCACTTTTAACATATATTTCCTTTTTCCAAACTCCCTTCTTGAACCATTACATCCTATAAAACTGTTTCAGTTTTAATATCATTCATTTTACCATCATTCTAACTGCCTTAAACATAATGCAAACAACTACACTATTATGTATTCTAGATGACATAAAACAATGACGCAACATAGTTCATTTATAGATTTTAGCACCCAAGAATGAAAAATATAAGGCCATATTTCTCTAAGCAGCAACAATCGATCAAATACATGAATATATCAACTATATCAACACAAGAAAATCAAATCCCAGCATTAATAGTCCAATCTTTGTTTGACTCGGTCAAAACTCCCAAAACACACATACATTATTAATCAAAGTCAAATTCACCAACACAGAGCAGCAATTCGACTTAAACAAAACAAAATTACCGCAACTTCACATTTTCTATGAAACATCTCATTTTGCCCATTCTTATCAATAACACACAAAATTCATGTTAATTAAGCAACAATGACAAGTGAAATCTACAAATTTCAATTACATCATAAATATTTTCTCCATTTATACTTTTAATATCCGTTACCCTCATAATTCAATACCATTTTACCAATTTCTAACTACTTCAACTTTGTTTGACTTACTCACATAAGCTAAACTTCATTTATATATTAACTCAACAAGAGTTTCAGAAATTCGGTCCTGATTACAAAGCCCAATCATAACAATTACAAGATCATAAACTAGAACAGAGAAACAAATTTCCACACCTCAATTACAACCTAAACACTATCAAGCATACTTATAAACCCTTTTCAAGAAACTCAAGAGAGCAAACCAAGCTTATATTTAGTTTCTCAATCATCAAAATTCATATATTTAATCTTTCTAATCGCTTACACTTGTTCATATCGGGTTTTGTGAGTAAATTAAGCATTTAAAAATTTAATTTATATTCCACGAAAATCCCACAGAGACAAAAGCAAACCTCAAACCTTGTCAGTCAGAGAGATTATACTAGCTACAAGTCAGTCCAAGCTTTAACTGAAATACAGGGAATTTTCTCAAAAATCTTATTCAATCACCATAATAAACTTCCTATGGTTCCTGAACATAACTACAAATAGAATATGGGAAGAGAAATAATTCAAAGTTTCAAGTTCCAAAAATGACAAAAACCTGTGAACAAAACGGAGCACATAGAATCAAAACATAACACAAAACGCCAGCCTCAAATTTGCCAGAACCAACAGAAATTAAACATGTAAAATAGCTCATTATTTCTTCCCAATCTTCATTTCATCAACTCATCATAATCTATTCTGAAAATTATCATATATTGCTCATCTTCGATATTGTCCGCTCTAGGTAGGGATGCTCCCATGGCTCTGGGCCCCACACGCACCCCTCATGGCTTTGTTTCTCATGGTAGGGATGATGGCACGCAACCCCCCACACTCACCCATGAAAGCATGTCTTTCTCCTGGATCTATCGCGATCCCCTTTTCTTTCTTTTCTTAGATCTACTTCTATTGCTCTTGGCCAATTTGTCCCGCTACATTGATATAAAGTTTCCCCTTTTCGCCTGGCCACGGCTTCTTTTTCAATAGAAGGAAACCAAATACCAATATAGTTAGGGATATTCTTTGACCAAATTCTATTTCTGGTTTAGGCTTTGTCTAATAACTGTTCTGTGAGCATTCTCTTGCATCACACATAATCAATACCAAATCATCATAATTTAAGCACCTTGCAGTGTGCTTCACCAACACAAAGCTAAATCAACCACTAAAACTTACACACTTTAATTCTCAAAATTAAGAAACAATCAGAGATCGGAACACATACAATCCAGTAATTAACCAATATTTTATTTCTATAACACAAGAATTGTCAATTCTTATAACCTTCAAAGAATTCCAATAACATATATACCTCCCAAAAATTCAAGCTACAAAGTTCCATTTCTTTTACTGCTTAACATGTTGGAAATACCAAAACAATGAACTACCTCTTACATAACTTTTTAGACTTTGAGAAACATAAGTCAATACAAAATTTAACCAATCACAATCTCGAACATAACCAACATCAATGAGGCCACCAACATCGAAATCCCCACCATTAACACAACATTCCTCATTGCCAACCGAAACGGAGCAAGTAAAACACAAAATCAAGCTCAATAGTTCTCATCCTATAACATATCAACCTATTCTAATCTTCTCTAGTGGGTTTTTCACTGATTCACTTCTACTTTCTCTCTATCTGTTACTATCAATAATCTCTATAAAATAATTTCTATAATTGTTCTAAGAGTATCTATGAACAAATGACTAACAAGCAAAGTATTCTAGCTAACCAATGCCAGAATCTTTGCTCTGATACCATAAATGTAACACCTAAATTTTTACTACTATATTATAGCATTTTAATTGATTTATAACCACTTTTTAATTCGAGAAGCCCAAAAATAAGAAAAATTTAAAACTTTTTCTTTCCAAAGTATTAAATCAAATTTCCTTTTCTTTCAAATGACATTTTCTGACAAATTGGAATATCTTTAAACTTTCAATAAAATAGCGTAGTTATTAAAACAATAAAAATAACTCGAATTATAATGCTTGGGGAGTTAAACCCCTTACACTATAGTTAAATATTCTTTAGATTATGTTCTATTTATCTATTTACACTTCTCTTACTATAATAATATATTGGCGGGTTATCTCGGTTGATAACCCTCTTACATGTGTATGTAGCTCTACAATTCATTAAGGACATATATACATATACATTAACTACTAGACAAGCTTCCCACTTGTCTTAATTATTTAAACATACAACATACACAGGTAAGTAGGCTCTTAAAGTATCTACCTACATGGTACAAGACAAAGCAGGCATTCCTACCTCTTCATACTACCTTACTTCTTTCCCAGCTAGCTACTTCCATTCTGGTATACTGAAAACATTTTGGAAAACAGTGAGATTGGAAATCTCAATAGCAGTTTATTCCATATCATGTGTGCACTTATATATACATATACATCAATTTCATAAACATGTGCATATAATGAAAGCATATATCCCTTTTAAACCAATACCTGCAGGATTTTCCAATTATAGCCCTCACGGCTACTCAATAACCCTCACGGTTATAGGAATTATAGCCCTCACGGCTACTCGATAACCCTCACAGTTATAGGAATTATAGCCCTCACGGCTACTCAATAACCCTCACGGTTATAGGAATTAATTGTAGCCCTCACAGCTACTCAATAACCCTCACGGTTATAGGAATTTAATTGGCAAAGGGGGAGCGACCCACCTAGGCCTTGGAGTACTCCATACATATCATCAATATCATAACAGGAATAATGCTCATTTATTGCAACAGATTTTACAAAATTATATATATAAAACTTTATATAATGAATTAAACTACTACCTGGATACCAGAGCTATTTCCTGAACCAGATCCTTTACTTTCCACTGTCTTGGTGAACTCATACCAATATCAAAGCCTATCTACAGATCATATTATAATAAGAGTAAGTTAATATATGTACTTCTATATTTATACTAAGTATCTCTCTCGAGTCCTAAATGCTTGTAACTACCCAATTCTTTATGTTTACGCAATTTATGATTTACTACAACCAGTTGGACCATCTAAGTTCAAAAGATGGCTTGCTTACTTTATAAGATCCCAAACAGAAGCTTTTAATATACATTACTTTCCTTGCTAATTGA
Organism: Mimosa bimucronata; assembly: GCA_037074515.1. Taxonomy (NCBI): domain Eukaryota; kingdom Viridiplantae; phylum Streptophyta; class Magnoliopsida; order Fabales; family Fabaceae; genus Mimosa; species Mimosa bimucronata. Next base: position 34,216,352 of record CM073440.1, on the reverse strand, counting down.
GCGCTTTTCTAAAAATCCCAAAACATCAACTCTAAACAATCGTACAACTGAAACTATTTAATAAGTTTCCAGAAATGCTGCTACACAACATCGCTTAACTTTAATCAAAGAGGTTTGACTCAATAAAATCATCTTAATCTACAGCATTTTCAGATATATTTTCATAATAATAGTAACCATACAGAGATAAAGACCCATTTATTCTTTCTAATAACTGTACAGGCTTGAATTGGTTCTTGCAGGTTTTCTTTGAAACATTTTTTAACCCTTTCTTAAACTTTTAGGAAGCTTGTACACCCAATAAATCTGCTTTACACCACCCTTTCACCCGTTAAACTCTTTAACCTAAATTTTAACATCAAGACTTTGTACCTCCAAACAACCTAACATCACAAAAATATCATTGACACTTACTTTTTAAGCATTAGCATCTCAATGATGTGTGTGTATTAAAATTTCAATAGTCTCCTAACCTCTTTTACCACTCACGTCCTACTTTCTTAGGACTGAAATTTCCATCTTTTAAGACAGTTAATGGGTTTCATAAAAATCAATTTGAAGTTTCAATATTTAGTTGAAACATCTAAGATAATTACTTAGCATGGGGAAATATCAAACAGTAACTTCCTTATAAATATTCAGCTTTTAAAATCTGACCTTATAAGCTTCCAAACACATACATAAATCTTATCTCATATCTCACACAAAGTAGTCATATAAATCATCCTAGTGCCATCACTTCACACATTAAATATCATTTACATAGTCTCTTTGTTAAGTTCTGAAAATTCCAGCTTTACCTTCACTTTGTCACTTAAGCTTCCACTTAGTATAATCTAGGTAACTAGTGCACTCAGTACACAAGTGAATGTTAATCAGTACACCTCTTGTAAATTTCAGCTTCATGGCTTTAACATTCTTAATTTCTCACAGCATAAATAGCCAGATTTTTATCCATGAAACAATAAACTTCTTAGTATAAACAAGTGATTTAGTATACCATTAAAGCATCACACATTGGGTATTCACAAATTTTCTTTTAAATATCAGATCCCATGTAAGCCCATCATTTCACTATTCTATAATAACTTTGCTGCATCTTTTAAACAAGTTCCGACTTTAAAATTTATCTACCACTTTCACAAACATTCATTAAATTCCTCATTTACATAAATAAATCGCAAACTCAATCTTTAACTCAATCCTTATTTAAGAGTAGCTCTATATGCCTAGCATCAATATATAATTTCTACTTGCCTTCCACATTTCAGCTTCTTAATTACCAACAAAAATACATTCTAAAATTCTAGCATTTAGTTACTTGTTTCATAATGTTAACTCCCTACTTTATCCTAATACAATTAAAACAAAATTTAGGTCAATCTTAGAATTTCCCATCAGCTTTCACTTTTTGCAATCAACTAGAAATTCAAACATAGATACATTCATATGTGTGTATATATATCAGTAGAAAATCATTATTACACCTCATTATTTGATTATAATTCCCTCATATGCTCAGCTTCAGGAATATACCGCAAATTTAAAAAAAATTTAGACTGCACCCTTAGCATATATTAACCAATTCTTTCAGCATTTTCCTATTTCAAAACGTCATCCTAACCACGACAATCATGAACAGATTTGGCAAGCCATTTTGAAATTTAAAATCATCATATACCACAAAAATCAAACATGCAGCACTAAATTTCAACTTTAATAAACTCCTAAGAACATTTAAAACTACTTAGCTTAAGTCTATTTCGGAATTAGAGGCTTTCACTGTGAACAGTGACAAAAATCGTTGAAAATCAAAATCAGACCCAATTGCTTAATGAAATCACAAATTTATGTAGGGAGACTCAATATTTTAAGCTTATCTTTGATTCAATCCGTGAGAGGCTCCAAGAAATCCCAAACCCATTCGAACTCTCTTCCAAGAATGCTCTTATTTGGAGAAATAGAGGTAGAAAAGGCTAGAGGGGGCTCACCGGAGTTTAAGGCCGATCTTGCATGCGCCGTCGGAGCTGCCAGCCACCGTAAAATCGTCACTGTCGCCGTGGAGAGCCGCTGTCGAGGCAGAGAGGAATCAGGGAGGAAGAGAGGAAGTGGAATAAAGAGAGAGAGGAGAGAATGGTTTCTGCGCGAAGGAAGAGGTAGAGGGGAGTATATATTAATTTTAATGGGGTATTTTATCATTTTGTCCTTCAATCTATTACTTAAGATATTTTTCAACCAGGGACAAATATGGTTATTTTCATTTTCTCTTTTTCATTATGCCATTCTTTGCAAAGTTTAATTACTATTTCCTTTCCAATTTAATCTGAATTAAGTCCCAAAATAGTCCCTCTAGATATGCTTTAATTTCCAAAATCATTTGTAAGACTTTTTAAATAACAATCAATACATCAATGTTCTAAATATTTCCTTATTTAAATTAATCTTCTAACTATTTTTCCTCAATAAATAAAGAAATTAAGTCTTAGAAATTATTAAAAATACATATGACCTCATAAATGTATTTATAAGGCTTTTTAATTCCTAAACGACTTCCCAATATCTTAAATAAATCCTTATTTCCTATTTTCTAAAATTTGGGGTGTTACAATCTAGATATGAATTTTATATTTTTAAATGATTATATTTGTTGAAACACTAATAATTAAAAGATAATATTTTTATCACACCAACTGAAGAGCTCCGAAATGGGAAGAAATCGCACTACTGCAGAAAGGGGTTTTTAAGTCTGTTATTTAGGGATTTTAATGTCACTTTTTTATGTGACATGAAAAGTAGTGACTTAAAAAAATGGATATTTTACGTCACATAAAATATGTGACGTGGAAAGTCAGATTTTTCACGTCACATGTTATGAAACAAGAGACGTAAATAAGTCGCTGAATTTTTTTTTTTTTTTTGCTTAAATGACTGAGAAACCACGTCACATGTTTTATAACATGTGACATGGTTTCTCTACAAAAGAGAATTCACGTCACATGTTTAGAAAACATGTGACGTGAATTCTCTTTTGTAGAGAAACCATGTCACATGTTATAAAACATGTGATGTGGTTTCTCCTGCCAGGAGAAACCATGTCACTTATTACTCTAGTATGTGACGTGAATTCTATTTTTTTTAAAAAAAAAATAGTTTCTTTTTTGTTTGCCCCCCATATTTTCATGCATTGCATTGCTGATGGAAACAGATTATTACAACGTTAATAGATGTTAACCATCAACCAGAGATATAACTAATTTAATTAAACTAAACATATATACATGTGAATTTTGCTACTAATTCACAAACAAAAAATTCCATTTTTACACAACTTAGTATTTTGTACAATGCTCACTGATTTCTACTAACCAAATCTGAAAGAAAAATTCACTTTGAAATGTAGAGAAGTCAAGAATCAAATTGGGAAACAAGCAAGAATAATTTCAAGAACAACCTGGAAATCATCGGGTTCTTCTAATTGAAAAAGTAAATCACTTAATGTAACAAATCGGTCAGGAAAATGACATTAAAGAAACAGAGACGCATACCTGCCATTGAAGGTGTACACATTTCAGTAACTAAGAATGCTCGACAAAAGAGCTTAGAACTCCAAAATAAGTAGAGAAAAATGTAAAGATACAAAAATGCAATACATAGAAAGCAAAAACCCAAAAGGAGAGAGATGGGAGCTAAACCTGAAGAAGTAACAGAACAAAAGAAGAGGAGGAAGAAGATGAAGTGAGGGAGCTGAGGGTTTGGGAGGAAGAAGAGGAAGTGAGGGAGCTGATGTTTTGATCGAGTCAAAGAAGTTATTAGCTAAGAGAGGGAAATAGGGAGATGAGGGGGGAAAAAGGCGCCCTTTTTTTTCAAAAAATTTAAGAAACAATGTTACATGTATGCTTAATATGTGACATAGAAAGAAACCATGTCACATATCAAAAAAATGTGACATTGTTTCTTCTTTCCACGTCACATATAAAAAACCTGTGACATTGTTTCTTAGCTAAGAGAGGGAAAAAAGACGCCTTTTTTTTCAAAAAATTTTAATAAAAAAATTTTTTTTAGAAAAACAACGTCACATGTATGAAATGTGTGACATTGTTTCTTAGAGAAACAATGTCACATGTATGAAACATGTGACGTTGTGACGTTGATTCTTTCTCAAAGAAACAACGTCACATGTTTCATACATGTGACGTTGTTTCTCTGAGAAACAATGTCACTTATTTGAAATATGTGACGTTGTTTCTCAGAGAAACAAACAATGTCACTTATTTCATAAATAAGGGATGTTGTTTCTTTTCTGTTTTGAGTTTATTTACAAAATTGCCACCGCTTTTTTTTTAATGTCAGTTTTCTATATAATAGACGTTGTTTGGGGACGTGAAATGTATATTTTGTAGTAGTGTCGGTGCAGTGCCACCTCGAATCCGCTCTTCAAGAAATTAAACCCAAGGGGATAGTGGAAGCTAACCCCAGGTGTCGATCTCAAGGAGCCTAGTGTAATTTGATTCCTAATAGCTAGTATGAAAACTTGAGAAAGCGGGTAAGAAGTATTTTTGTTTGATTTTAACGTGAAGTTTGGTATAAAAGTGTGGTATACTCAATAGTCAAAGTAAAAGATTGGATTTAAAAAGTGAGATTTGGATGAAAATGGGATAAAGATTATTTTTTATGAATGAAAACTTCGGGAATCATTGCTTCTAAAGTTTTTAGGGAGTTTAGTTGATTTTCAAAAGATCCCTAGAGGAACCCCTCTAGGCTATGCTTAGATTAACTTAATTAATGTCGGAACCCACATTACTTAATTTAACCCAAGTTGATTAAGTTCAAAATCAAGAAATAATTAATCATGCAAGACTTTTAATCCACAATTTGGGCCACCCTACAATTGCTCCAAATTTCTCTTTATACTCCAATCCATTGATAGCCACCCATACAATAAATTACGGCCTAAAGAATGTTTGCCTAATGTCTCAACACAATCAATTAATTCTTATGCCATCTCCCTTAAGCAAATAACTTAACACTTTTAATCCACTAATCAAGCCACCTTGCATTAGCACATAATTTTCACAAAGAGAATAATAAAACCATGAACCCATAAATTTCATTAAACTCAAAGTTAATAAATAGCAATGTCAAGCATTTGAACAAGAATGAGATAACATAAACATAGTTTCTAACACCAAAGACATAAATGCACTCAACCAAGTGCCATAAATACACCCAACCAAATGCCACAAATGGAAGAAGGATTAGAACTAGAAAAACTCCCTTATTCAAGTTTCAAACTCATCCCTTGGTATGACAACCAAGAATGGTGGAGCCTAGCTGCTACTCTCCATGGAAGAACCAACAATAAGAGAGGAAGGTGTGGAAGCTATGGATGAAAGGAAGGAGAAGAAAAGACGATGAAGATGAAGATGGGGAAGAGTGAGCTAGGGCATGGAGGGTGTGAATGTGGACCAAATCTCCTTTTTGGGGTCTAATATTTGAGTCTTATGTCCCCCAAAGTTTGGTCAAGTGAGTGGGTATGAGTTAGATCCGGATTGGGCCAAAAACGAGAGATGATATCTGCAAAATGCGCGTAGTTCGCCGTGGCGAAACCCATGGCGAACTGATGTTGCTTCTGGAATTTTTGGCTTTCTTGTCGTGGGCTCGCCATGGGAGCTAGTGTCTTTTCCACCTCTTTGAGTGTTTTTCGATGTGATCTTCGCCACGGCAAACTCATTTCTTTTTTGCTTCTTCGTTTAGCCTTCTTCTTCATCCTGAGTTCGATTTTTTGGTCCTGAACGACCCTGCAAGTGGAAACAAGACTAAACAAAGATCCAAATAGCCCTATAAACCAATTTATACAAATTATTCTACAATTATGGCCAATCAACCCTAATCTAACACTCATTTCACTTGAGAGTTTGAGACATTTAATTAGAAATTATTAGACCAAACTTGCATTTTAATCATATTAATTACCTCAAATTAAGCATATGAAAGCATTACAAATCAGAGATTTGTCACCAACCAAAAATTATTTTCTGAAACACTCATACATAAAAGGTTATGTTTTTTTTTTTACATTTTATACTATTTAAATATTATTTTCTAAAAAAGATAAACTTTAAAAAAAAAATTGAATGTCGACCATCCGGAATCCAGATAGTCCATATAAAATGTAGCTACCACTGCTCATTTTTTGCTCACACGGATATTACAAGCTGAACAAGGATATTCATTGCGATCCACATATAACACAAATGGAAACTGACTTTCCCAACGCTGGCTAGTTGAAGTTGAGTACTGCTTGATGTGTCTATCTATACTCTTTTGGTCCTATTTATAGAGCGAAAAGAGAATGTTTTATTTAGTCCTATTTATAGGGCATGTCAATGAATTTTATGTGTGATTATACTATTTAACCTTTCATTTATTATGTGTTGAATTTATTTTTATGTGGTGTAGTTGATATTAAACAGGGGTAAATTTGGAAAGTATTCAATTTTCAAGGTAGAAATATTGGAGTTTGAGGTTTTCCTTTGTCTATATGAAATATATATAGAAATGCCTTATAAAGAGGACTAGTGGAGTATCTGGTATAGAAAGGTGAAGGTGTAATTTAAACGATAAAGCTTGGTGTTATGAGCATATATAACACCATAAAGTTTTTTAAGGTGTAAGAATGTAGATACAATTTCAAAATAGACGGTTTTTTAGCCAAATTTTGAAACAGACGTTAACACCGTTAATTCCCTGTTTTTGGCTTGTGTGTCCTACATTAATTAAATTTAAATTATTATTTAAAACAAAAAAATAATGTTTTTATAATTTTTTTTCTCTCTCCCTCCCCCTCCCCCTCCCTGACATCCTCTCTCCTCAGGTGGTGGCTTCTCGATAGGAAGGTGATCATAGAGAGGCTTTTTCTTGACTTAGTCACTTATCAAAGCAGGGTTAAACCAAAAACTTGAACTGCCAAATAAAGCCCAAATGCATATCTAGTGGTTACAGACAACAACAGAAACACAGAGAAATAAAGGATGTCGCCTCAAGTGCACCTTTGTTCATGTTGAGCTTCCTAGACAATTAATAGCATGAAAAATGTCCCCTTTATGAATATGGAATCCATCTCCCATCCAACTTTGGAAAGCAGACCCAACATATTCTCTTTTGGAGGAGTTTCTTAATTCTGTCAGATAAGCATTTAGCGTTATCTAAGGTTTTGGAATTGTCTTCAGGAAAAGCTATATTGCTGTATGGATGCATAAAAATTTGAACTTGAGATTAATTTGAATGACACTCAAAGAAATAGCATAAGGTGTTCGATGATTGCTTGTTAGATGGTTCCCAGTATTCGCATGCTTTCCTTACAGATCACTGATATGGGAATGAGCAGATTAGAGAAGCAGCCAACGGCTGAGCAGGGTCGACACTGTCGAAAGGGCTGTGCTTATGTCCTCCAACAACTCTCTTTTCGATGTTGTTTCCATCTATAATCCTCCATGAAACGACTCAGCTCCAGTCTTCCTTCTCCTGCTGCTCCTCATAATACTCAGCCTACCACTCGACTCCACCAAGGTTCGTCGGTGAACCTTCCTACTGCGAAGCCACCACTTGAAGAGAGAGGGTATCGGGGAAGAGGGAGGAGTGAGAGAAAAAATTCTTAAAAAAATTATTTTATCTTAAAAAATAATTCATAATTAATTAATGTGGGACCTGCAAACCAAAAAATGACAGCAAATTGTCTATATTACCATTTTTATAACTTTATATTCATTATTGTAATTTAAAAATTTTGTGGTGTCTGGAGCTCGTAACACCAAATTTTTTTTGTTGAATTTACAACCTCACCTATTAAAAATTAAATGCCTTTTCATTAGTTAAAAGAGGCAGACGCGTGCTCAAACACACCCATATCATATAGGGACTTAACAATTTAAATTTTTATACCACTACTTGTCTTTACAATTCGTTTAGATAAATCGACGTCCGTATAAAACCTAGAAGGAAAATATAAATTTTTTTCTTTAATTTAATACGATCGTAAGATATTTTGTTCATTTAATGAATTTCATATTCGGTAATGATGAATTTGTCCTTTTCCCCATAATTGTATATAATTTTTCCATCAGGGGAAAATAGGTCATTTTGCAGCCTTTTTTTTTGTTTTTTTGTTACTTTCCATTTTATTCACTAACTCCAACATCGGATTATTTTCAGTTTAGTCAATCTCTTGAAAATAAATTTCTAGAAATAAATCGTTAAATTGAAATAGAGATTTTCTTCCATTATAATTTTTGTTTAACCCTCAAAATAATTTCCCGAATGTTCTCATATTGCAATTTTTTTTCTTTTGATGAATACTCATATTAAAATTATTTCTCTAACTATTTTCTTCAATTTTGTGAAGAAATAAACCTTGAATATTCTCAAAAATACCTCACATTTCACAAATTTACTTGTAAAGCTTTTTAATTTTTAAATAACACCCCAAAACCTTAAATAACCTCTAATTATCTCTTTTCCAAATATGGGGAGTTGATTAACTTGTGACCATCCAAGTGCCAGTTTTTATGTATTACAAAATTAATTTAATTCTTTATAGATAAGGGCAAATGTACAATTTTAACAACAGAGTTTTGTGTGGCACCATAAAGTTTTTTTAGGAGTAAAAATACACATAGAGTTTATAAAAGAAAGCAATTTTAACTCAAGCCCTAACACGTTAAACTTTGGTTAGTTTTTTAAAGTTTGTGGGACCCACATTAATTTTAAATAACTATTTTTAATCATTTGCATTGGAAACTATATTTTCTTAATATGTGCAATCCATATGAGGGTTTAAGAAAAAATTATAAATTTAACAAATAAAGTTGATTAAGGTCTTACATTTGTACAATTTAAAAGGGTTAGGTGCAAATATGTCTAGGAAGCTGTTCAAAAATAATATGTCCTAGAAGTTTTCGCTCATGAGCAATATTACCCGAAAAGGTATTTTTTTGAAAGCAATGTTGTCTTAGAAGTATTAAAATATAGCAATTATCTTTTTACCTTCAAAATATTAACAGTCAACATCAATTTTTCAAGGACCAACGTTAAAGTTTTTTACAGTATAGATGTTAGATCTCTGCCCATGGCTTGGCAATTCTGACACATGTCTTTAAACCTCTCCTAGGCTTCATTTCACTTGACTCTTGCTGAAAGTGTAGTAGTTCACCCCTTTGAATTGCTCTTTTTCCCGTAGGAAGAAATCTAGCCTTAAACTTGGGAGCCAGTTCATCCCAACTTATGAATGGTCATGGAGTGAATTGAGCTAGGCCTTTTCCTTGTCCCTAATGACATTGGAAAAAGGCGTAGTCATAGGGCGTCATTGGAAACTCTAACCTGTTTGAAATTTCATGGACTTACTTCTACGAACTTAGTCAGATGTTAAGTGGGATCTTCCATTTGGGTTGCATTGAAAGTTCCCATCATCTATATCATCTGGATCATAATAGGCTTAACTTCAAATGTCCTTGAAGTGATATTCGGGTACTAAATACTAGATGAGTATGTGAAGCCTTCTCGCTCCAAGAACTCATCTATTGAGAGATCCTCCTCATCCTGAATTGAAGCCATAAGGTGTGGTGGACGTTCAGCTTAAGGTGGAACAACTAGTTCTTGTAGAATAAGTACTTCTTCAATGTCAAAAAGAACTACCTCCAATTCACCTAGCATATAGTCGACTAGATCACCTACAAAGACAAATTGAACTAACAAGTATCAACCTTATCAAGATAGATGATCAAAGAAATAAAGAAAGAAAAGAAAAAATCAACTATAACTAAAGACAAAATTAAATCAATTAATTCCTAAAACACTAAAATCGTAGTCCCCAGAAATGGCGTCAAAAACTTGTTCTCTGTATAGCGTAACTGTAAGTGCATGGGTCGCAAGTAGTACAAAGTTTATCACTTTGACGAGGACTATTGTTTAATCTAATGCAGGCTAACTAATTTAATTATGTTTCTACTTAAGTTGAGTAAAAATATTTCTATGAACAAAAACAGTAAAAAATAGACAAAACAAACATTGAAAAACTGCTTTTAAGATGATGAAAATGAAACCTAGGATTTCTTATCCCCTCTATATGTTGTGATTTATACTAAAATATTCTTTCTAATGACTATCTTATGTATTTAGTATTTGTCTAAAATTCAAATGTCATCAGAAACACTTTCTCAAGTCAAAAATATGATTTTTTAACTTTCAAAACCCTCACACTCTCATGTTATTGGATTCATGAAAAATCATATTCAAAGATTGTCAAACTCTCATGCTATTGAATCAATAAAAACACGTTTAAGCATCAATTTTATTCTAATGATATTAGGTTAACAGATGAATCTCTTCTCTGTCAACTACGAGTGTATTTCTCTAATATGCTTTTACCTAAGTTTTACAACAAAACATCCTCTCTTAAGCGATGAATTCTTGAACAAATAAGGTGTTGATCAGGCACTTTTTGGAAATATAAGCAAGGTAAAAACAATACTAAATTGCATTAAATAATCAACATAAAGGAAACTAATAAAATCACTTTAAAAGCTCCAAAATTGGGGGTTATTGGTGAAGTGCCGCCTTAAGTCTGCTCTCTAAGAAATTAAACCCAAGGGGTAGTGGAAGCTATCCCCTGGAGTCGGTCTGAAGGAGCCTTAGTGTAATTTGATTCTTAATAGCTAAATGCAAACTTGATTCAAACAGATAAAAAGCATTGTATTTGATTTTTGTAAGAAAAGTGTAATATGTTCAAAATTGCAAATAAGAAGATTGGATTTAAGGGATATTTGGATTAAATGGGATGGTTATTGTTGGCAAACAGAACTTTCGGGAATCATCGCTTCAAAAGATACATTGGGAGTTAAAAGTAGCCAATTTTCTAAAGAACCCTAGAGGAACCATTCTAGGCTAGGCTTAGATTAATTCAATTAATGCTGGAACCCCACACGTTAATTAACTTAACCTAAGTTGATTGAGCACTTGACCCAATTAAACTTACTCTACACAAGGGAGTTTTAATCCAACAACCGGAACCCCAAATTGCAACCAAATTTTCCTATTAATTCCAACTCATTAGTGGAATCTCATCCAATAATTGATCCAATAGGTTGAAGTCTAATTTCACTCAAACAATTAGTAGATTTACTTGTCAATTTCTAAACACAAATACTTGACACCATAATCCACCAACTAAGAACCCTCACATAGCACAAGATTTTAACAAGAAAGCATATATTAAATGATGAACCCATACAAATAAAATATGTTCAAGTCAATAGGTGTGTTCGTCACCGGCCGCAAGTGCACGGGTCGTGCTAAGTAATAAAGTGATAAGTAAAGTATCGTTCCCACGAGGATTTGGTCCAAAACCCGGTCAAACAATAATTGTCACACTCTCGCCCAATTTGAGTGATACAAATGTTGAGATTGAAAATCAACTAAGAAAATAACGTATGCCAAATGAAAATAAAATTATAAACAAGTGATTCTCCAACTTCAAGGATAAAATGGGTCTTAAGATTATCTATCCCCTTGTACTTCTTAAAACTCAATTAACCTCCCCTCAAAGAAACTCTCAACGAAACCACATGCTAATCTAGGGTTCATAGAGTACTTGTAAACGCTCTCTCAAGTCAAGAACAAGTGTTTAGTCTTATTAATTGCACAATCTCTTGCTACAAGTTAATAAAACCCAATTATCATGCTCCAACCCTAATGTGACTATGCAAGGCTAGCAAGTATATCTCTATCTTACCAACAAAACCATCCATCCATGCAAACTTCAGGTTCTTGCACTATTTTACCCAAGTTCTACACTCAATCTAGCCCTCTCAAGCATAAATCAAGTGAACCCAACATCTAAATGGTGATCAAGCACTTAGAAGCATTAAGAGAAGAGTAAAATAAGCACATATATATCATTAATCACAACATAAGAGGAGGAATCAAGAATCAATACATACAAGGGTTCAAAATAATCCTAGAATCAAAGTCTTTAGCTACTCATGTTCTACAATCCATGGGAGCAAATATATACAACATTACAAAACAGAACAAGAGAAGAGAATGAAGATGGAGAAGATAAACCAAGAGAGGAAGCCCAAATCTCTTCAAAGCTCCAAGCCCAAGCTCAGTCCCCTCGAAACTCCATGCCCTAGCAGAGCAAAACACCCCTAAGAATGCCCAAAAGTCGAAGAATCCCGACTGGACTTGAAACCCTAGCTTTTATTTTAATTCAGTCCGCCATTTGCTGTCAAAACGCAGCAAAACACGAAGTTCGCCTTGGGTCTTGCCGCGGCGAGCCCACGGCGAACCACCAAAAATTATAGAAATGAGTGGAGCTCGCCGTGGCTTTCGCTGCGGCGAGCTCACGGTGAGCTACCAAAACAGGGCAGAGACCAATGCCTCTCGCCGTGGGTTTCGACGTGGCGAGGCCACGGCGAAGTCCTGTCTTCTCTGATTTCTTGTCTTTGTTTTCTTTATTCCTTGGGCTACTCTGGCTTCTTCTTATTTTTGTTCAATTAGGAGCTTGGTGGAGGGCTAAAATATCTTGTTATTGCATCAAAATATTCCTACAAGAATTACATAAAACAACATAAGAAACTAACTATAAAAACAATCAAAATCTACATAAATAAACAATGATGTGCGACCAAAAATCCAATGAACATTTTCCTATCTTAAGTCTCCAAAATTTATTGATTTAATAAAACTCAAGGAAAATATACTCAAATGACATGAATTTCTAGGAGTTATCAAGGTGCAATGTCAAGCATCCATACAAAGAAAATAAACAAGATGAGTTGTTTTTACCACTCTCATACAAAGATATGGAATAAAATTACAACCAAATGCATATAAAAATTCCTAGAACCCTAAATAAATTGAAATACACAAGAGGAAGAGAGAATGGAGAACAAAACTCCCCTTTGAAGCTTCAACCTCCTCCCTTGAGCTCCATCACCAAGAATAAACGAGATTTGTTGCTGCTCTTCATAGGCGAAGCATCAATCAAGGTAAAAGGAATGGTGGTCATGGATTTGGGAGAAAATGAAGAAGATGAAGGATGAGACGAGAGAGCTAGGGTTAGAGAGGTGTGTATTGGCTCCCAATCTGACCTAGGGTTCCCAAATTTCATGTCTAATACCCCCAAGTCGGGTCAAGAAGTGGGTAAATGAATTGGACCCGGTTTGGCCCAAAATGACAGCTTCAGTTTTGCAGAATCGGGGCCTCGCCGTGGCCCTCACTGTGGTGTGCAATGGCCAAGGCCGGAAACCATGAAAATTTTTGGAGGGGACTTTTTTGTAATTTTAAAATTTCAGGGTCCTTTTTTGTAATTTTGAAATTTTAGGGTCCTTTTCTGTAATTTTCACAATTTATCTAGAAGCTTGTATTTTGACTTTTTCTTGAATTTTCACCTTTTTGCCCCATTTTTATTGCGTCTTCTCATATTTAATCCTTCATATTTGGTCTTCAGATGACCCTACAAGTAAAATATGCAACAAACAAGAATGAAAAAGTCCTAAAAATCAACTAATACTAATTGATCTTCAATTATGGCAATTTAATCCTATTTTCATGCTATTTTAAATTAAGGATCTATATTATTATTTAAACACTTATGGACCAATATTGCATCTCAATTATGTTAATTAGCTCAATTTAAGCAGACATATAAAGGTCCAAAGGGGTTGTAAACTAACGTTTAGCTACGCATGATTGAAAAGAAATCAAATCAAATCATGATTTAAGCTACTAATAAGACAATTGAATAAGAAGAATAGAGAAGAACGGCACAGAAGCCTCTCGGATTAGTGCTGTAAGACTCCTCTAAAGCTCCGATTTGATCTTTTTCTCTGCACTGGTCTTTAGCTCCTCTTGTTTCTCGTCTAAAAAGCCCTCCCCCCATTCAGTCATTTCTTCCTTCTTTTTGAAAGCCCTAATTTTATTTTCTGGTCATTAAAATATGTCACTTTAATTTTTTTTTGGTCGCCTCAGCACCCTGCTTGGTGGCCAAGTTGTCTAGGTCATCTTGAGTCGCCTCAGCACCCATGCATGGTGATCAAGGCATTTTGGGTCACCTCAGCACCCATTTGTGATGGCTGAGATGTCCTGTCCAAATAAACCATGCTTTCTTGTACTCTAATTTCTGCTCTATTTGTTCCTCCTTCTTTGTCCTCAAAAGACGGAGAAAATTTGTGAATTCATCTACTCATTGCACCAAACGATATAGCACAATTTATCATACAAATCATGCAAATAAATATATCGATTTCAATTAAAACGTGAATAATTGTATAATAAATGTGCTCAGAAAACAATAATAAATTTCTATTCGGTTAATACTCTCACACACACATATCATATAGTGACTTAATTAAAATTTGCGTACCACTTGTTTTTCCAATTTTTTTTAGATACATTGATGTCCTTATAAAATGAAGGAGGAATATAAATTTTATTCATTAATTTACAACGATTATAAAAAGATTTTGTTTCTTTGAATATCTCTTCAACACAACATGAATTTAATATTCGGTATGGAGAAAGTTACAACATAATAAAATATAGAATTGACAATGCCTTATGGTAAAAAAAAATTGACAATGACTTATGGTAAAAAAAAAAGATTTGACAATATGACCTTGAATGAATCTCCCGCGCGGCCAATAAAAGAATTAACTATGAAGCATAATCCTGAATAGTTATGTGGACTTTGATTGCTCAAAACTCTCTTATATTATTGGTTTTATTTATACGTAGTTTCGAACATATTTTATTGGAATTAATTAAAATCTTCAACCTCAGTAATTCTACCTTAAAATGTAGTAACTTCCAAATTTACCCCTATTAAGACCCAGCTTTCCTCCTCTACACTATGCGTCCACTGCTCCTCCCTGTACCCAAACGACACCGTTTGGGATATTTGGATTGCCATTCCTGCACACCACATCATTCCAAGAATCAGCCCCTCCACCTCAAACAAAATCTAAAGCTGCCTTGTATCCAGTTTTGCTGCACACCTCGTCCTCCGCACACTACTCTTCGACACCCCTCCGTTCACCGGATCCATCGTCGTTGCCTCTGTCAAGGATGACGATGGTTGAGGCAGCAACTGTTGCGGTTGTATCCACCTTCACGCTAGCCACCTCTGCAGCTACCATGTCTGTACGCCCCGTCGCCTCTGCCATATCCGCCACTTCCATCACTGTCATATCCGACACCGCCACTGCTGCCTCAGCCATGGTGGAGATGGTGATGTGTTACGAGGAGGAAGTGAAGGGGATGGGATGGGCAAGTGAGCATGGGGTTGTGCTACTGGAGGGAAGAGAAATAGAAAATCATCCATGGCTAGGATGAGGGAGACGGACAGGTGTACGGTAGTCAATGTCTTTTAGGTGTAGAGGAGCTACAGTAGACGGTTGGTGCAGAAGAGGAAAACCGTGTCCGTAGCCTATTTAATATTGTACATCTAACTTATAGGTAAAATAGTATATCCATATGAAAATTTAAAAAAATGTGACCTAAAACTAAGAAAACAAAGCAGTCTCACTACATAGGAGCTCATGAGTACAAAATAATTTTAAGAAATTAAAAATAAAAAGAAAGAAAGTTTTACCCATCCTCACCATATGAGTAACTCGTTAATGGAAATATTTATTTTTTTTGGTGATTAACTAAACATTAATTTAAACGCTAATCATAGATTTCTTACTACATTACTCCCTCTAGTCTTAATTATATAATCAAGTTGGCTTTTTGTGGAGGCCAAGGAAGAAAATTTGACCACTAAATTATAAAATATACTATATGTAATTAGATTATAGGTTAGTTTATAAAAAAATAAATAAGTTTTGAGAACAAAAATAAATATAAACAATCTAAAGAGATTTATTTTGCATCATTAATTTCTCAAAAAAAAATCAACTTGGTTTTATAATTACACTACTACAGAAATATCCTATAGCATCACTTATTTTGGCCCTATAGCAGCGCTTATAAGCGCTGCAATAGCCAGTGCTGCTATAGGCTATTAGGCCTATAGCAGCGCTTGTTAAGCGCTGCAATAGGTGGCCTATTGCAGCACTTAACCTATTGCAGCGCTTAAGCGCTGCTATAGGTCAATCTATAGCAGCACTTAATGAAGTAAGCGCTGGTATTGATTTTTTTTTAAATATTCCATTTTAGTTTATATACCCCACCTGCATCAATGCTAAAATACCAGCAATTCTATACAGTTTCAGGCAACGAAAATACACCAATAACTCATCCAGAGAGCAATGTACAAATGAACCAACCATTCTAATTGGGAAACAGCACACTACTAGCTCTATATATACTATTATATATCTACATTTGTACTTGGTGTAAAAGAGGTAGAACATAAGTGCACCATTCCTCAATTAGCGCATTCATTTTTTCCCTCGACAATGAGGGGCAACGTGCGTCTGGGTAATACTGCACAGAGAGATAAATTTGAATGGCAATCAAATCTACTTGAAATCTAATAACAAGTTCAAATACAATTAGAGTTGGCAAAATATAAAACTTACTGTCAATGGAATGTTACATCGATCATGTGTAACGACATCCCTCATAAATTGCATCACATAGTATCCACAGTCGTTGTTATTGGGTTGGAAGGGGCACTGTAACAAAAAATACCAGATATCAAATGAGAAACATTTACTTTATGTTTGAGTAGATTGTTTAAAAAATTGAATAACTTGTAGAACCTGGACTGTGAGCCACTTATAAGCATCTTTCTGGTCAAGGACTTTGGAATAACTCAAGTTAACGGAGGACCGAAAACTGGTCAATGCGCTGGAAACGAAACAAAGTAAATTAATTTTATTAGCTAGGGTCACAAAATGACAAATGATGCAACAGATTCAAAGAATGCTGACATTCACGTACCTATTGACGAGGCGCATCAAAGCTGGGCGATTTTCTGGTTCAGCACCATACACAGGATCCAAATAGTAAATCAAGGGATTCGCTTGTGCTTGGGGATAGATGACAAGCAAAAACCAGTGCTGCCTAAAATTTTTTAGAACGTTATGTCAGTACATATAAATGATGCTTGGAGCTAAGAATACAATGAAACCTATAATGCATATCGACTTACCCTGTATTAATTGGAGCTAAGAATAAAGTCATGCCTGTTGCCTTTAAAGAAAAGCGCTTTTTAAGCTTCGCGGACTGCTCGTCGTGGTTCATGCCCGCAATATGTGCTATGTCATAGGGACTTATGAATTCGAACGAGACATTATCCCCGGCAATCATGACATGTTCGTGCAGGTGCCTTCAAAGAAACCATACAAACTCCCAATTAGTGTAAAACTAATGACATTAAACGAAACTCCAATGGAAACACATTTATACTTGATCCATAAATTGATAGCGGTACCACCGAGCCATGCTTGATCAAGCACGTCCATGATCTGCTCCTTAAAAACATGCTCAACCATATTTGACACCCCAAATATACGCTTGTCGAGTGGAATATTGGCAGTAAATTCGGGAGATAGGGTGGCTACAAATGCTCGCAATCGAGCACGATTTGGCGTCTCGGCGCTTGTACGTTCAATAACAGGAGGCGCTTGTACTTTCTTCTTGCCCTTGGCTTTTGTTGCCTACAAACCATGTAAATAGAAAGTCTGAAATTTTATTCCAATAAAAAAGAATGCTAGTTTAATTGATTAGTAAATAATCACCTGTAACGATGGATCAGTATGTGAACTCTTTTTCTTCATCACTTGACCACCGGTACCTTAGACATTAGGCCTTTGTGCTTTCTTTCCGGTAGAGCGTGTACCCTGAAAAAACAATTAAATAAAAGATCATTCTTCCAACACAATGAATGCTAGTGTAAATGCTATTAGTCAATAACCACCTGTGGTGTTGGCTCAATCAAACCAACGGGCCAAGCAACGAAAGCACTGATAGCATCTTGGACCCTAGTCATCTCATCAGTAGGGAACGGTATTGGTGCCGCGTTGTTGTAGGAGGATTCAATCATTACTCTTAGTGCATTTTTAGGCAACGGCGAGTTGTGCAGGGTCGTGTTGGAAGTGTTGTAGACCTTCCCTCTGGCAACTACTTCACTGAAAGAGTAATCGATATACAGCCTGCAGTCTGACTCGCCCTACGAAAGAGTTGACAACATTAGCTCACAACGCATAATATAACAATGTCGCTGCAAGTTTGTAAGCAGAAAATGTATGAACTACCTGAGGAATTTGGGCCCGCGACATCGTACAGCTCTCCCTTATGCTTGGACTGTCGACGGGAGGAATGTTACCTTGTTGCACGAAGTTCGACGTTTGTGATGCAACATTATATCGCTGGTAAAATTCGAACATCTGCTCGTACTTCCGATGCAGTTCCTCGTTCTGTCGTTGCATCTCCTCGTCCCGTCGTTGCATCTCCTCCCTCAGAGTTTGAACTTCTTCTTGTAACGCTCTTACTTCGCCTTTTGTTGCCCTATGTTGGCGGCCAAAGTAAGAAGAGGGCGTGACCCCTAGACCTGTGCCCCGAACACGGCCCGAATACTCAGGGTGATCGAGCGCTCTGCTCAGGAAATCATCGGGGCCAAATTTGTTGACCTCGTCAGGGTATTCTTGTGACAACATATCCTATAACAAGAAGAAATGGTTGTTAGATATTAACTAAGCAAAGTCACCAGTTAAAAAGATATTACAAAGTCCAAGAGAATGACTTACACATCGTTCACGGACTCTTCTAACCTCGTCGTGAATGATGGTATCGTCTTTTTGAGAGTGTCCCCGAAACCAGAGGCCATGCCGTGGTGGCTTCCCTTCTAGGCCCATACCATATCTTGCTCTAATTCAGGAAAGCTCTTTCGTCCGCCCATATACGGATATTCGCAGCTTTTAGCCGCTTGTCTATTTCTTTGACTTACTTCCTCAAACTCCGGTGTCAAACATGATTGCACAAATTCATTCCAATGTTCTTGGGTAATTGACCCTGCGAATGCCTCTGGGGGTGTTGGAACGATCTCCCCGTCTGCATCTCTCAGGAAGTACTTGGTCAAATTTGTGCGAAAATCGCGATGCATTCTGGAAGCTTTCAGCATGACATACTCCCTATGAGAATCATCAATATGAAACATGGACTGTAACAATAGAAATCATATTAGATTTGCTAGTTACAATGTTGTCATAATAAAACTAAATTGTAAAAAGGCACCTAACCTGAATTTCTGACCAAACCTCGTTCTTGCAGCTCCCCGCGGTTCTCCAATCTGTGATAGTAATAGGCACTTTCTGCCGAATAGCGCATCCAATAAAACCAGAGAGGTCTTTCGCAGTCTCCCCGATTGGTTGGTTATTTTCGTTCCATTTAAGTCTGGTCTTTTTTCCTAGAGATCTGCGCTTGAGTAGTTTACGCATAAGGGTGATGCCACGTGTAGCATCCGCCTCGACAACCTGTCTACCCGCATCGATATCTGGCTCTACAATCGGTTGTTCTTCTTCCTCGTCGCTCAGGGGGGATCCATTTTCCTGCAAATTAAAATAATGAAACAAGACATGATTTTAGTGCAGAATAATTAAATGAAGTAGTTCACAATGTAAAACATAAATACATACAAACTTAAATCAATATGAGGGCTTTCGTCTCATTTTCCTCTGTGTTATATTATCTAAAATTGTTTGCTTCCTCTTTTTTGTTGGATTTAGGGTTGTGTTGAGCCAAATGCCTTCTTCATGATCACTCATTACATAAACATGCTCATCTTCATCGTCATATCCATCTGCATCAATCTCTTCTGCCAGTAACATATCAAATGAAGGATCCTCTTCTATCATATTCATATCATCATCAACTTGTTCGGCATAATTTTTGTTCGACTGCATGACAACTGACCAATTCTTCTTAGAAGGATCGGCAATGTAAAACACTTGTGATGCTTGGGACGGTAGAATGTAAGGATCATCCTTATATGCAACTTTAGAAAGGTTGACCGATGTAAACCCAAATTCATCTAACCGCAGTCCACTATGGTTGTTAACCCACTGACAACGGAACACAGGAACCCTGAACATGGTGTAATCTAACTCCCAAATGCAATCAATCACAACAAAGTATGCCATCTTCGCATATATAGGATTTGTATCTCTGGCACTGGATATATGTAATTCTGGTCTTTTTTCTGCATTGTGCATTGTGCTTTTTTCATCCTGCATTGTGCTTTTTTCATCCTGCATTGTGCTTTTTTCTGACTCCACTATTCTGCATTGTGCTTTTTTCATCCTGGTCTTTTGTATAGAATGTGTAACCGTTGATTGCATAGGCGGTGTAGGAAAATGCGTGCAAACCCGGTCCTTTCGACAGCCAAAACAATCTTTCAGAAACTGATCCAGCATTAAGATCAAACTGCTGACAAATGCGAGCATTGAACCATCTAATGAATGTTTTGTTGTGCTCCCTTGTAATCAAATTCTCATTTCTATCACCGTGTATTTCCTGCGGGAGTTTTTTTGTGTTCTTCAACGAATGGTTCAACCTCAGGAGTGTTGTGAAGAATATACAAGTGAGCAAGATCCTTTTCAGCATTCGAAATGCGTATTAAGTTGAACCCACTTATTCCTTTCCCCAATAATCGCCCATCGTGACGAGACTTCGGCAAACCAACATGTGCGACGCTTGATAAGTAATCAGCACACAAATCACTCGCTTCTTCAACGATGTATCGTTCAGCAATACACCCCTCTGGTCGATATCTGTTTTTGACATACCCCTTTAAAACTTTCATGAACCGCTCAATCGGGTACATCCATCTCAAATAGACTGGGCCACACAGTTGAACCTCTTTGACCAAGTGTACAGTAAGGTGAACCATGATGTCAAAGAAGGATGGGGGGAAATACATTTCAAGTTCGCACAGGATACGAATGATCTGCCTCTGCAAATCCTGCAACCGTCCTATATCAACCACTTTACTACAAATGAGCCTGAAGAAAATACACAGTCTAGTGATCGTCCTACGCAGTTTGTTGGGTAAAATGTTGCGTATGTCGACTGGTAAGAAATTTTGCATCAGGAAGTGACAATCATGAGATTTCAGGTTCTTCAACTTCAACTCTTTCACGGATACAAGGTTCTTTACATTTGAGGAGTAGCCTTCTGGAACTTTGATCCCATTCAGGAACTCACAGAATGATCTTTTCTCTTTCTTCGAAAGGGTGTATGCTGCTGGAGGTAAATAAGTGTGGTATCCTCTCTCGACAGGTGCCAACTCTTGTCTTATTCCCAACTTAAGCAGATCTAACCCTGAATTGACACCATCCTTAGTTTTTCCTTGCATATTTAGCAACGTGCCAATTAGGTTATCACAGATGTTCTTTTCAATGTGCATCACATCCAAAAAGTGCCTAACGTATAAGGACTTCCAATACGGGAGTTCGAAGAATATGGACCTCTTCTTCCAGCCACTTGTCAACACATTTTTAGCAAAAGGCTTGCCAAAATCATTCTCCAACGCGTTCACCTTTTCAAAAATGTCATCCCCGGTCAATATCCTCGGTGGCCTACCTTCTTCTAAGCTCCCGTTAAATGCCTTCTTCCACCTCCGCCAATGATGTTTTAACGGCAAGATCCTCCGATGTCCCATGTAAACATTTTTCCTACAATGCTCCATCCGCATCGAATGGGTATCATCTTCACATATAGGGCACGCACCATATCCTTTGATGCTGTATCCGGACAAATTACCATACGCTGGGAAATCATTTATCGTGCCAAACAACATGGCCCTCAATTTGAAACTTTCTTCCTTACATCCATCAAAAACCGTCTCACCCGAATCCCACATATGCTTCAGGTCTTCAATCAAAGGATCCAAGTACACGTCTATATCGTTGCCGGGCTATCTAGGCCCGGAAATAAGCATGGAAAGCATCATAAACTTGCGTTTCATGATCAAATTTGTGGGGAGGTTGTATATCATCAGAATCACCGGCCATGTACTGTGAGTACTACTCTGAACTCCATGCGGATTTATTCCATCGGTTGCCAATGCAAGCCGTAGGTTTCTCGGTTCTTCACCGAAATCAGGGTACTCGTAATCAATTTTTTTCCATTGGGGGGCGTCTGCGGGGTGCCTAAGCTTGATGTCTTTAATCCTCTCATCAGCGTGCCATGTCAAAAGTCTTGCAACATCCGCATTACTGTACATGTGCCTAAATCTTGGAATGATCAGAAAGTACCACAACACTTTAGAATGACTCTTACCTTTCTTTCCATACCGAGACGTGCTGCATTTAGGACACTTCTCCAACGACGAATACTGGTTCCGGAATAAAATACAATCATTGGGGCATGCATGTATTTTCTCATATTTCATACCGGTCGACCGGAGGATTTGCTTCGCCTCGTATGTTTTCGAGGGGAGTACATTCGCTTCTGGGAGTATATCTCGCAGAGCGGACAGCAGCGCGGTGAAACTTGCATCACTCCAACCGTATCGTGCCTTCAGGTTATACAATTTAAGCACCGCACTCAATCTTGTGTATTTGCTGCATCCCACATACAAAGGCGTCTCTGCATCGCTCTTCAGTGTCTCAAACATTTCAGGATTCTCTTCACCCACCACGTTCAACATTTCTTAAAGATCATCACTCTCATCACACATGTCTGTGTCAACAACATTTGAAGCATTACTAACATCAGGTAACCGGTCTCCGCATTCATCTTCATAGGTCTCACCGTGCTTTGTCCATCGTGTATAAGACTGATCGATTCCATGACAAATTAAATGACCCAACAATTCAAGAGGACGAAGACGCTTTCCATACAAACACGACATACAGGGGTATACAATTCTGTTAGCATTCTCTGCATGCTCTGCAGAAAATTCAATGAACTCTTTTGCTCCATCTATATATTCCCTTGAAAGCCGATCACAAGACATCCATTTCCGATCCAACATGGTAACCTACTAAAGGAAAGTGCCAGTAAGATGTACATCATGAATTACTCATTAGGTAGCCACCCTACGATGTTACCTTATTTTTTTAACAAAAAATCGGCAGCATAACGGCTACAAAATGAACGTTCCTAGGCTCAAGGCCCTCTCTTTTTAACATAGAAATGGATAGCAAACTATATAAACAGAATCAACTCAATATATTTCCACAGCCCACGACAACAGAATTCACAGAGCATATATTAACGGGCAGAAAAACATAGTTACAGCTCACATATCCAGTTCCACAAAGCCATAATCTCATAAATGTATATTAACAGACCACATATTCGTAACATCTAACATAAAAATGTACCTTAATAGATTCTTTGAATTGACTTTTGGTGGAGATCAAAATGTGAAGCAAACAAATGCTAGGTGAAATTCCTACAACATATAAACAAAGTCTTTATAAATTTCTTAACATGTTGCAACTTAGGAATATAATGCAAATCATTTGAAATGTGGATAATTTTTAAGCCTAAAAAATTCAATTCATTAATCAAGCAATCATAAATTCAAACCCTTGTTCTTACTTCCTAAACATAACATTTATACTTCTAATTCATAATAACATTCTTCACCATATAGCATATACCAATCCAATATTAGCCAATAGTTATTAATATCTTGTGATTAATTTATGAGTTATCTATCCATAAAGTACTTTTAATTATCACTATTATTTTTAATTATTTCATATTTGCTTTCTTTCTTTCATTCAGTGGCAATGTATATTTTTCTTGTGGGCAATGATATGTATGGAAAGCTAATGGCTGCCTATAGACTTCCAAACATTATTAACCACATCACAATTCATTCATTATCAATCAATGACAATTCTTAAGTTCCAAAAATTAAAGAAAAAACTGAACTCTACTCCATCACACCAAATACAACTATACAAGGCAAGGTGTATACATAGATAAATTTACAACCATATAATCATGATTCTTGTTTGGTCATAAATTAACTTTTCAACATATATGTTTTGTTACATTTATATCAAATTTTAGTATTATCTCTTAATTTATAGTGTATTGTAATTATTTTAAAATAAGTTAAGAAAGGTAGAAATTGCTAGTTCCAACCCCCGAAAACAAATTCTGGCTACCAAATGAGGCATTAATCTGTTTTAAAGTAATAACGATTAAGATTAAAAGTGAGTATCATCACTAATTAATAAATTTTTTCATCTAAGAATCTGAATAAAAATTAATTAACCACCGAAAAAGACTATAAAATTAGAACATGACTGCAAAAGAACTTTCTTTTTCTTTTTTTGATTAGGAACTGAAAGTCAGAGCTCAAAGCAATGGAAAACAGAATATAGAGAGAAATATCACGGAAGCACAAACCTGAGCTTGCTTGACCTTGTTCGCCCAGTTCTGTGTATCACAAATTTCGTTGCATCTCATAAAGGAACCATGGATTATAAAAAAATTGACAACCCACATAACAAAACTACTAAATGAAACATCAGAGATACAACATAAAAATCAAATGAACGTGCTTAAGGACAAATCGATCAAAATCAATAAAACACTAATCAGAGAAAGAAATTAAAAAACAGAAAGGAAATCGAAATTTCATTAGAAAAAAATAAATCACCTGAGATCCGTGTTTTGCCACTTCAACCCAGTTTCGAATCAAGGAAATAATAGTGGACCAAACTTGAACAGAGGGAGAACGATGGTGGACGGCGAGAAAAATGGAAAAAGATCTGCTGTTGTGGGGATGGAAGAAGAGGACGAATAAGATCCTAATGAGCAGTCTTGGAGAAGCAGAGATGCCGGCGGAGAGGGAGAGGGAGAGAAATCGACGCCGATGAGTCTTGGAGAAGCAGAGACTGTCGAGCTCGAGGGAGTACCGAGTGCCTGTCTTTGTCGAGCTTCGAAGCGTGTGGGAGGCAGAGAGGGCGTGGTGATGATGATGAAGAACAAGAGGGCGAGAGGCAGAGAGCTTTATTAGGTTCTGAGCTTTAGGGGAATAAGGAGGGAAAAATAAATAATATTTGAGGAATTTTGGGAAATGTGCCGCCAAGAGAGTTCATCAGCTATGGGCACCAAAAATAAACCCCAGGGTCCTATACCAGCGCTTAAGCGCTGGTATAGGCCCCTGGGGTTTAATTTTTATTTAAAAAAAATTGTAAAACAATTTTTCAATTTTTTTTAAATTGTTTTAAATATTTTGTAATATAAAAAATAAACCCCAGGGGCCTATACCAGCGCTTGGGGTTTAATTTTTATTTAAAAACAATTGTAAAACAATTTTTCAATTTTTTATAAATTGTTTTAAGTATTTTGTAATATAAAAAATAAACCCCAGGGGCCTATATCAGCGCTTAAGCGATGGTATAGGCCCCTGGGGTTTAATTTTTATTTAAAAACAATTGTAAAACAATTTTTCAATTTTTTATTATAAATTGTTTTAACTATTTTGTAATATAAAAAATAAACCCCAGGGGCCTATACCAGCGCTTAAGCTGGCAGGTTTAAAGTAATGATAAAATAATATATCCATTATTAACTATATTTCTGTAGCTCCATGCATGTGAGAAGACAGAAATCCTTCGTATTTTCTTTAATTTTTGGTAACACCTATATTATTTTAATTTACACACACGCGTGTGTGTGTTTGTATGCCTTTTTTTTTTTTTGATAAGTGTGTTTGTATGCCTTTTAAGTTATTGCATATCTAACTTATTTCAGTGTAGAAATTGTTTTCTCAATTAACTCTTCGAATTATTATACATCTAATTTATTTTAGAGTAGAATTTTCTTAAAACCTAATTCCCATCTTAATTAGCTCTTCATGCAAATATAAGTATATATGTGCATAGTTTTAGCTTATTGGAGGACAGATAATAAAACGGGTTAAGATACACACAAGACCATAAAGTATTTTTTGCAGTATATCCTGAAATAGTTAGTTGTACAATTGTGCCGTGAATATCAAAGTAATTTCATGGTCGGATCATCGGTTCCGAGTTGACCCGGCGGGTCCGATATTTTTTTTAAAATATATGATTATTTTGTTAGTAATTTAAAGTATTGAATTGGTATTTAATATTTGTATGGTACGATGATAAATTTAAAATTTATTTATTTTTCAACGGTCTGACTCTCAAGTTGATTCTGATTTAAACCACTAACTCTTGACCCATTGTTTTGACCGGTCTATATATCGGTTTGGATTTAATAACCTTGTTGAAAATAGAGCAATATAGTTCGTGGCCCCATGTTAACACAGATAATACCAGTTTCTCAAAAACAAAAAAGATTCAAAAATCAGAAGCCCATTCTATCTCTTGTATATTTATCTCCCACTATATAATCTTTCTTTCTTTAATGGTTACTCTCATTTCACAATCGTAACTCATCGACATTATATTAAATAGAGTCAATTTTACACTAGAATATTTATTAAGAAGTTTTTAATAATTAGCCTGCAAATGTATTATTTTAGCTACTAGTAGGTTTGCTCACATAAATACTTATATTCACTTAACTTCTATGTATCTCAATGCAATTGAAATCCATGGTACATAATACCAATCAGAATATGGGTTTCAGAGCAAATCATGAACCTAATAAGTAAAATATTTTCACTTCCCTTTATTTTATAAAATTACAAAGACCTTCCTTTTGTTTTAAGAATTTATATAAATCTATCTTTATATCAAAATATATTTTGCATAAAATTACCTTCTAGTTTTAAAATTCAACTTACATCTTCTAAATTGTTAGTTGACTATTAAATAACAGGGTTGACCAATAGTTTTCACCAAAATACTACTACTTCATTAACATAAATAAAACTTTTTTAATAAGAAACATGAATAAAACTTTATAACCATTTACCCACATCTTCACCAACATTTAAAATTAAATTAAATTAATATTTTGGTATATTTATTTTTTGAAATTTAATTTATTTTTATCATATGAAAATTTTAGTTGATTTTATAATTATGTACTTATATTTAAAAAAATTTAATGTTTAAAATATTCAATTTTTCAAAACTAAAATATGATGAAATTTGAAAATTTTT
This sequence comes from Mimosa bimucronata, assembly GCA_037074515.1. NCBI lineage: Eukaryota > Viridiplantae > Streptophyta > Magnoliopsida > Fabales > Fabaceae > Mimosa > Mimosa bimucronata. Next base: position 34,189,278 of record CM073440.1, on the reverse strand, counting down.
AAATGCATATATTGTTAAAAATGTTTTGAAATCTATATATATGCATATATATATATTAATTTAAATTCTAAATTCTTAAATTTTAAAATGATATGATTTTATTATTGTGTTAAAATATATGTTTTATAGTTCATAAACCTTAAGTAAATTTCGTCAAACCAATGTTCATAAAATATTATTGTTGTATCAAAATGTAAATATTATTCATGTTGAAATATTTTTAAATTAAGTCAAAAATATTACATAGATAATAAATGGCTAAAGTATACATTTTGTTATTTATGTTTTGCATAACTTCTTTTGGTCCATTAAGTTTGAATAGTGTACTTTTAATCCTTTTTTATTAACATTGTTAGTTTCATATAACAAAAGATTCTAATATAGCAAATTTAAATGTTGATTCTGTAGTTAAATGCTAACAAAATATGTTTCTTTCTCCCAGGTCGGGGTGTGCTAGATGGAGGTGCCTATAAATGAACAAATGATTAGAACCATGCCCATGCAGTCAACAAAAAACATAAAATTCAAGATAAATAGCAAATATATTACATCCTTGCATGTGGTCCTATTGTGACCTTCATTTATGCAAAATGAGCATCTTATTTTTGTCCCTTTCTTGCTGAATTTTTCAGCCCTTTGTCCCGGTGCACTTGCACGAGGTTCAGATTGTTTCCCATGTCTTGCAGCAAAAGTTGCAAGTCTTCTTTGAGGCTCTTCAGTCCTAACCCTTTTTGTTGGTGGTCTTCTGGGGAGTGTGCAAATTAAAGGAGGAAACATTGGCAGATACTTGTCTGCCACTGCTCCTTCACAAGAAACACTAACTGCCCCTGCTCCACAAGAAGTTACTTCTACTTCACAAGAAGTACCGACACCAATCATCACACAACTGACACCAACCCCCACTGACCATGAAGTTACTGGAGCTAAATCCAAAGCACAACCTTCAAACAAATTGTAACACCCCAAATTTTAGAAAATAAAAAAAATAGGGAATTATTTAAGGTTTTAAGGAATGTAAGTAAAATATTAAAAAACATTGAAAATAAATTTATGATGTTTAGATATTTTTAATAATTTTAAGGCTTATTTTCTTTAAGAAATAAAGAGAAATACTTAGAAGATAAAATTTAAATTTGGAGAAAAGAAACCATAAGGGTTTATTTGAGGTCTTAGGAAGGCATTTAAAAATTAAAAAGCCTTATAAATAAATTTATGAAGCAAGGTGTATTTTTAATAATTTTTAAAACTTATTCTATTTATTAATTGAGGGAAAATAGTTAGAAGATGAATTTAAATAAGGGAATATTTAGAATCTTGAGGTATTATTGGATATTTAAAAAGTCTTATAAATAAAATTAGAAATTAAAGTATATCTAGAGAAATTATTTTGGGACAAATTTAGGACTATTTCTAGATGATAATGGTAAATAAAATTATCATTTAAGAGAGAAATAGAAAAAGGAAATAAAAATGACAATATCTGCCTTTAGTTAGAAATATCTCCAGTTAAAATTAGAAGGGCAAGATGGTAAAACACCTATTAAAATATCTCCTGACCATCCTTATTCTTTCAATTACATACACACCACGTGCCCTATTCTCTTCAACCCCCTAATCCCGATTTCTCTCTCTCCCCAATCTCTTCCTCAATTTCTCTGTCTCTCCCGTCGTCCCCTGTTCCTTCAAGCGTTGCAGCGGCAACTCTGGCCCAAAAACGACGGCGACCGGCGGTGAAGGTTGGGGGGAAATACTCATGGAACTCGGGGTCAACCTTAGGTAAGCTCTTGTTCTTCGTCTTCCTTCTTTCTTGGCCGAACTCAAGCGAGCTTTGGGGGGATGTTGATTCAAAATTATTGGTTTTTTAAGCTTCTAAATCCATAAAACTGAAGCTTATGGTTCGATTAACAAACCCCAAAAATGAATTTGATCAGTAGAATAGCATTAATTAAGATTTCCCCAAATTTCTTCCTCCATGCACTGTTCATCCGACGCCATTTTTGTGATTTCTGGAGCTTCGTTGCTTTGAGGTTTGATTTAATGTGATTGGGAGCGAGTTAAGGTTCATAGGAGGGGTTTGCATGTTGAATTTCTGGCGTGTTCTTTGGATTGCTTAATTTTCTTCCTTCTTGCTTTGCTCGGTCTGTGCGCAGGGATGAGGAAGAAGAAATTAATGAGGTTGAAAATATTGAACTCTGATTTCTGATTGTTCTTCATTGTGTTCTGCGAATTTCGAAAGTTGTTTTCCTTGTCCCCTGTTCGTTCGATCCTGTTCTTCCTCTTTCTGTTCTATTTCTATTCTTCCTCTCTGTAATGTCTGTTTTTTAGCATAGGTAAGAGGATGAAATTGATGTTCAATGGTGTAAGACTGAAGTTTGATAGAGTGTGTGAATTTGTAGCAGATTTTCTGTTCTGCCCTGTTGGTCGATGGGTTACAGGGAAAGGAAATAAGGAATGGAGTTCATGTTTGATTTTTATTTTGTTGGGGAGAATTTTGAATCTAATTCCTTTGCTGTTATTTTTGTAATTGAGGAAGAATGTTGATGATTGCTCTGTTATGTATGAAGTAGAAGTCGATTTTCAGAGCATAGGAGAAGCTTTGGGTTCATTTGTTTTAAATTAAGGACGGTCAATAATATTACTTTAAGTTCTTATATGTTTCTATTTTGTGATGGCATGTGGGATTCTGATTTGTGTAAGTGCGATTTCCTACTCTGAATGGTTTCAATTTGGGGATTTATGAAGTTAGAAATATGATAGAATTAAAATATGAATTTTCCTGTTAAATTTATGCTTGTGTATGTATTATGTGTGGGCAGTTAATAGCTATGAAGAGTATGTTGGTGTGGAGGACTTAATGTGCATTTGGAAGAGATGGTTTGGGTGAATGGTGATGGGATTAAATTGGAATGGTACCTTGAATGTTGAGGTTCTGTAACTTCTGGAAATTTTGGATATACTGGGGTGTAGGTTATATGTGTGATGGTTCATTGGGAATTTAGGAGAAGGATTGGACAGTTAAGTTTTGCATGGGAGATGTGAAGTGAATTGAGTGGATATTATTTGGTTATTAAATGGTATTAGGTTAAGAGACTGATTGACGTTATCCTGAACTTTGTTGTGGGATTCAAATAAAGGCTTCAAAGAAAAGAATTAAGTTGTTAAAGCTGTGATGGTATTGGAAGAGATTTCACTATAGAGCCAGGGTTTGAATAGAGCTAAAAGAAAGGACATATGTTTAGGAAATATATGAATGTCAAGGTAATAATATGCTAAAGTGTTATTAATTATATTAAGATGTGAATTCTGAAATGTTAAATTGTAATGTCTCTTCCTTATTTGGTTTGGCCGGTGAATTTTATGGCGAAGTAGGAGGAAGATTGGGATGTCTATTTTGAATTGAAGTTGTTGTAATTTTGCTTTATTTGTGAGTGTTTTCCCTTTTCTTATAATTGTTCTGTTGATGATGGAATTAGATAGGTAGGTGGTGATTAATTGGGAATGCAATGATTAAAGTGTTAGGAATTTGGTATGTGACATAGGAGCTAGAAGAGATTGTTAGATTTGAATTCCTACCTAGTATACGTTTTGTTCTTGTGGCTGTCTTGCAAATAAGGACTTGAGATTGTACTTAGAGGAATGAGATCTTAGAAATATTAAAGCCACCGTATATAGGATTTCTTTGAAGTATTCTTTGATTTGTAAGTATTCTAAAAGAGAGTTAGCTTTATGATTTAGCAATAGTGATATTGGCACTTGTAGTTTATGATGGAAATGAATTGGGAGGAAGTGAGAGTTAGTTCATGCTAGATAAGAATAAATCGTTATATTGGGTTAATTAAGTGGGTAATGATTGAAATCAATGGTTTATGGATTTTGATTATATGGAGTATTAAATTCAGGTTTAAGGAAAAAGGGAGTTGACTTCTGATTTGTGATTTACTTTATGGGAGTGTTTTAAGAACTTATGGGCAGTAGGAGAAGATGATCAAATATTGTTAGCTTAATGTTGAAAGTCGGAAGATTGATTTTGCTTGGTTAAGATTTGTTCGCCCTGCGCCGCAAGTGCACGGGTCGCGCCAAGTAATAAAATAGTGAGTAGAGTATCGTTCCCACGAGGATTTGTCCAAAACCCGGTCAAACAACGATTATCACACTCTCGCCCAATTTGAGTGACACAAATGTTGAGTTTGAAAATGAAATAAGAAAATAAAATGAAAATAAAATTATAAACAGGTGATTCTCCAACCTCAAGGCTAAAGGATCCTAAGATTATCTCTTCCCCTTGTACTTCTCAAAACTCAATTAACCTCCCCTCAAAGAAGCTCTCAACAACACCATGTGCTAATCTAGGGTTCATTGGGTACTCGTAAAAGCGCTCTCGAGTCAAGAACAAGTGTTTAATCTTATTTAAGTTGCACAATCTCTTGCTACAAGCTAATAAGACCCAATTCTAAGGCCCCAACCCTAATGTGACTATGCAAGGCTAGCAAGTATATCTCTATCTTACTAACAAAACCATCCATTCGTCATGCAAACTTCTGGTTCTTGCACTACTTTACCCAAGTTCTACACTCAACCTAGCTCTCTCGAGTCATAAATCGAGTGAACCCAACAACTAAATGGTGATCAAGCACTTAGAAGCATTAGGAACGGGATAAAATAAGCACATAGATATCATTAATCACAAATTAAGAGGAGGAATCAAGAATCAATACATACAAGGGTTTAAAATAATCCTAGAATCAAAGTATTTAGCTACTCATGTTCTACAACTCCAATGGAGCATATATATATACAACATTACAATAGAACAAGAGAAGAGAATGAAGAAGGAAGAGATAAACCAAGAGAGGAAGCCCAAATCTCTCTGAAGCTCCAAGCCCTAGCCAAATCCCACCAATCTCCAAGCCCTAGCAGAGCCAACGAAGTCGAAGAATGAGGGCTCACAACGAAGCCCTAGCTTTTATATCAGTTAAAACGCGCCCCTGTTCTGTCCAAAAAGAGCGTCTGATACGCAGCTCGCCATCACTTCGCCGTGGCGCTCCAAAAATTCCAGAAAATATTGTAGCTCGGCGAGCAGACGGCGAGCTCACCAAAATAGGGGCAGAGGCAGATGCACTTCGCCGCGGCGATCCACGGCGAAGTCTCTTTGATTCTGTGTTTTGCTTTTCTTTATTCCTTGAACTGCTATGGCTTCTTCTTATTTTTGTTCACTTGGGAGCTTGGTGGATGGGCTAAAATCTCTTGCTTATTGCATCAAATTATTCCTACAAAATTTACATAAAACAATATGAGAAACTAACAATAAAAACAATCAAAATCTACATAAATAAACTATGATGTGCAACCGAAAATCAAATGAGCATTTTTCCTTCTTGAGTATCCAAAATGTATAAATAATAGACAAAAACTCAAGACAAATATACTCAAATAATCATGAATTTCTAGGAGTTATCAAGATTAAAAACATTGCTGAATTCTTAACATTTATGGTTGGAGTGGAAAACATTGGATTAGTATGGGATATAAGAGTATAGAGGTTTTTGGCTAAGAAAGAGGAAGTAAAGGATTCTAGTGAGAAGCTAGAAAGGTAAATATTGAAGGGAAATAGTGTTAAGAAAGTATCTGCTCCATTTATGTTTGAATGAGAAATTTGATTTATTCTTTGTTGCTTTGTTTCCGTTGATAAATCATATTGGTTTTAGAAAATAGATTCTATGAATTGGAGGTTGAAAGTTATTAGAAAAGACTATATTGAGGTAGGGGAACTCATTGGAAATATAGGGAATATTTGTTTAATTTACATGGAGATGAGTATTAGCACAAGTTTTATTTTATTCAAAGTAAGGTATAATTTAGTATTTAGCTATGGTTAGTTTTAAAGGAAAGAGAATGTGTGTTTAAAGAAAGGTAGGTTGATTGATATAAGGAAATGGTTAGTTTGGCTTGTTAGTGATAGAGTTTAAGCTAGTCTTTTAATTAAATTTATATCGATCTCCTCTATGGATGTAGAAGACGAAAAGTATTTAATTTAGAAATTAAACAGTAAAGGAATTATGGAAAGATTGAATTAGTAAGTGTGATAAATTGGAAAGTGAAGTAATAAATTCTAATTAAGAAGTTAGAAAGATTAATTATTTATGATTATATTTAGTTAATAATCTTAAAGGTTAATTTGTTGTTATTTCCCTGGTAGAAGATGGTAATGTTTAACAGATTAATTATGTAACACCCCAAAAATTGGAAATAGAAAATAAGGGAATATTTAGAATTCCGGGTATTTATTTTATTAGTAAAAAGTCTTATAAATTAATTTGGATACAAAAATGTATCTGGGTAAATTATTTAGGGATTCAACTTGGATTAGTATTTTTAATAGTGTAAGGTAACTTAAATTGGACGGGTAAATAACAGAAAATATATATATGTGGCAAAATTGTAATATTGTGTTATTACAAGGGCAAGAGGGTAATTTTATCTAATAAAATTTTATATACTCCCTCCTTCATCCGGATCACCATCACTTTCCTCTTCTCTCTTTCCATTTCATTTCCTCTTTCACTCTCTCAAGCTCTCTCTCGGTCCAGCGGCCACCGGCGGCGAAGCCGGCGTTTCACGGCGGAGGAAGACTGATAACTCCTAGAAATTCATGATATTTGAGTATATTTTACTTGAGTTTTTGTCTATTATTTATACATTTTGGATGCTCAAGAGGGAAAATGTTCATTTGATCTTCGGTTGCACCTTATTGTATATTTATATAGATTTTGATTGTTTTTGTAGTTAGTTTCTTATGTTATTGTATATAATTTTTGTAGGAATAATTTGAAGCAATAAGCAAGAGATTTCAGCCCTCCACCAAGCTCCCAATTGAACAAAAATAAGAAGAAGCAAAAGACCAGCCAAGAAATAAAGAAAACAGAGCAAAGCACAGAATTAACGAGACTTCGCCGTGGCCTCGCCGCGGCGAAGTGAATCTGCCTCTGCCCCTTTTTGTGAGAGCTCGCCGTCTGCTCGCCGCGGCGAAAGCCACGGCGAGCGACTCTTGATTCTGTAATTTTGGGACTTCGCCGTGGGCTCGCCGCGGCGAGACCCACGGCGAACTTCGCGTTTCTGCGCGTTTTGGACAGATCAGGCGCGTTTTCACTGATATAAAAGCTAGGGCTTCGTTGTGAGTCCTCATTCTTCGACTTCTGGGCATATTTTGGGCGTGTTTGGCTCTGCTAGGGCTTGGAGATTGGTGGGATTTGGCTTGGGCTTGGAGCTTCGAAGAGATTTGGGCTTCCTCTCTCGGTTTATCTCTTCCTTCTCCATTCTCTTCTCTTGTTCTTTGTTTCTGAATGTATATATTTATGCTCCCTTGGAGTTGTTGAACATGTGTAGCTAAATACTTGTATTCTAAGATTATTTTGAACCCTTGTATGTATTGATTCTTGATTCCTCCTCTTAATTTGTGATTAATGATATCTATGTGCTTATTTTACCCCGTTCTTAATGCTTCTAAGTGCTTGATCACCATTTAGATGTTGTGTTCGCTTGATTTATGACTCGAGAGAGCTAGGTTGAGTGTAGAACTTGGGTAAAGTAGTGCAAGAACCGGAAGTTTGCATGACGAATGGATGGTTTTGTTGGTAAGATAGAGATATACTTGCTAGCCTTGCATAGTCACATTAGGGTTGGAGTGTGATAATTGGGTTCTATCAAATTGTGGCAAGAGATTGTGCAAAGAATAGGACTAAACACTTGTTCTTGACTCGAGAGAGCATTACAAGTACTCTTTGAACCCTAGATTAGCACGTGATTTCGTTGAGAGCTTCTTGAGGGGAGGTTAATTGAGTTTTGAGAAGTACAAAGGGGGATAGATAATCTTAGGACCCATTTTAGCCTTGAGGTTGGAGAATCACCTGTTTATAATTTTATCTTCATTTTATTTTCTTATTTCATTTTCAAACTCTACATTTGTATCACTCAATTGGGCGAGAGTGTGATAATCATTGTTTGACCGGGTTTTGGACAAATCCTCGTGGGAACGATACTCTACTCATCATTTTATTACTTGGCGCGACCCGTGCACTTGCGGCGCGTGGCGAACAAGTTTTTGGCGCCGTTGCCGGGGATTTGTTTCCCAAAATCGTCTTTGGTCAACCTTGGTTAGAGCACTAGTAGCTTAAGCTTGAGTTTGTATATATTTGTTCGTGTGTTTGTTTTTCTATTGCAGTTTCTTTTCTTGTGTTCGCATGTGTATATTTGTTTTCTTTGTTTGTCTTTTTGTTTGTTAGTTATTTTCTTTTAATTTTTGTCATGGATTATCCTTGGTGGACTACTGGGGCAAGTACTGGATTTGAGCAGGATAATGATTATCTACCTCCTTGCTATGATCCTAATGCTTTTGAAACTCAATACGAGTACATTTGTTGCAATTTTTGTGGAGATAATCATTATATTGATCAATGCCCCCATGTCTCAACCTTGGATTATGTAGGGGATGATTTCAATAGGGTTCAAACTGATTGGCATGATAATTCTTTTTACCCTAGTTGGAATCATGAGCATTCATTGTCTTGGGATCCAAATGTTTCTTTCCCTTCATATGCATCATATTGTCAACCATCACCTAGTCATGTAGATGAAATCATTCCCATTCATGAGAAAAAGCCCACAATTGAGGAGATGCTTGAGCGTATTTTGGATAATCAAAATGAAATGAGAGCTTGGACAAATAAGAAACTTAATGAACATGAATTAGCTCTTAAAAGCTTAGCATCTAGGGCAAATGAATTGGTTTCTACCTTTGAGTCTTTAAAGCAAAAAGGCATTTGCATTAATACTTCCAATGACTCTCATGAGGAAGAAACCAGTTCAAATGAGCAATTAATGGTGGGAAGTGATTATGGGCTGTCAATGGATAGTAAGACTTTTGTGGGTGATTGTGAGCTAGAAATGGGAGATGGAGAGAGAAACATTGAAATCCCTGCAATTTATGTTCAAAGTCCTCCTACTGAAAGCTTGGCTCCTACTGAGGGGAGTCAAGTAGATTTTATTGGGTTTTCAAACATGTGCCATATTGAATCATGTACCTTGAAATCACTCTTGATTGAGGGGTCATGTAATTCTTCTATAAATGAATTCCCAATTCTGCTGAAGCCTTGTCTTCCCAAGAGAAATGCAGACAAGGTGATTTTTGTTTTTGATACGTATGATTAGCAAGTAGAAAGTCTGGCTGAAGACTATAAACTTAGCGCTTCTTGGGAGGCAACCCAAGTTTTAAAAGTTTAATAGTTTTCTTTGTTGTTTTTCTTTAGTAGGTGTGACCTCTTTTGAGCATTTTCGAGGTTTGTCATCAAAGTTTACATGAGGCAAAGGAAAGCAAGCTTGGAGCACAAAGAGAATTTATAGGGAAGTTTCTTGCATTTCCAATTTTGCTTTGATCTGACTGATTTGATGATAAACTGCTAGTTACATTGACATGAATTTCAATTTTGGAAACTTGGACGATTACTTGTCATTTTGCAATAAGCATGATTTAGATTGATTCAGTATCCACTGAACTAAATGTGGGATCCAATGATAGATGGTTGCTTAGATCATATGTTTGAGAGGAAATTTTGGTTAATATTTTTGAATGCTTGATTTGCATTATTGAGACTGGCTTTCTGACAATTCTGAGCCAAATCTTGCACAGAGTTGGAAATGATTTGAAAGCCTTTGTTTGGAGATTTTGTGGCATTTTAGCATGTATTTTCTTTCTTAGCTGATAGACTCTAGAACCTATCTTGGAATCTCTTGAGGCTTTGTAATGATTTTTGCATGATTTTGGAAAATGATATGGGCATTCTTTCAAATGCGTTTGAGCCTTTCAAGCCAACCTTTGACATAATTCCATTTGCACCCTCTTTGAGCCTTATAATGAAAAACCATATGAATTTTCTTTTTGGAAACCCACAATAGACCCTAACCTTAGCAACTTGAAAAACCATGAACTACCCGAATTTTGAGATAATTGATAAATCATTGGTAGAAGGCAGTGGATGGTTGCTACAAAAATTGGTGTGGGAATGTAAATGGTGCATGATGTTCAAAGCTTGTACTCCAAAGTCATTGCAAGTTTATGGAAGAATAAAAGAAGAAAAGAAAAAGAAAAAGAAAAAGAAAAAGAGTTTAGTTTCAATAAGACTTGGAGTACACATACATCATTTTGAGATAAGTTTGGGGGAGTGGTTTGAATTTTGGAAGGGAATTTTGGATAGAAAAGAAAGATGAGCTCCTTATTGTCATTTATCTCAAGATATTTGAATTCTCTTTATACCTTTCTTTCTATAACCTTAACCCTTGGCCTCATTACAAGCTTATAAAGTCCCATTGATTTCGAATTTGTGTAAGAAACATTCTTTTGGTGGAGAGAGAGGAAGAGAGTAGGCATATGAAGTTTTGAATGTTGAGAGAGCTAGATATATATTGAAATGTTGCAATTTTCTTTTTGACATTTGCTGAAGAATCGTTCTCTGGCTTTGCACACACACACTTAATGATTGTTGGGAAGTTTGTTCTTAATGTGTGAGTTTTGCATTCTTCCATATTCCATTGCTTTCCCATTGAATATATCTTCTTGAGCAACCCATGAGGAAAGCTCTCTGCATGCATAGTAAGAGAATACTTCATCAATCTAAAATATCATATTGTGTTTTACTCGAGGACGAGTAAAAGTCTAAGTTTGGGGGTGTGATAACTCCTAGAAATTCATGATATTTGAGTATATTTTACTTGAGTTTTTGTCTATTATTTATACATTTTGGATGCTCAAGAGGGAAAATGTTCATTTGATCTTCGGTTGCACCTTATTGTATATTTATATAGATTTTGATTGTTTTTGTAGTTAGTTTCTTATGTTATTGTATATAATTTTTGTAGGAATAATTTGAAGCAATAAGCAAGAGATTTCAGCCCTCCACCAAGCTCCCAATTGAACAAAAATAAGAAGAAGCAAAAGACCAGCCAAGAAATAAAGAAAACAGAGCAAAGCACAGAATTAACGAGACTTCGCCGTGGCCTCGCCGCGGCGAAGTGAATCTGCCTCTGCCCCTTTTTGTGAGAGCTCGCCGTCTGCTCGCCGCGGCGAAAGCCACGGCGAGCGACTCTTGATTCTGTAATTTTTGGACTTCGCCGTGGGCTCGCCGCGGCGAGACCCACGGCGAACTTCGCGTTTCTGCGCGTTTTGGACAGATCAGGCGCGTTTTCACTGATATAAAAGCTAGGGCTTCGTTGTGAGTCCTCATTCTTCGACTTCTGGGCATATTTTGGGCGTGTTTGGCTCTGCTAGGGCTTGGAGATTGTTGGGATTTGGCTTGGGCTTGGAGCTTCGAAGAGATTTGGGCTTCCTCTCTCGGTTTATCTCTTCCTTCTCCATTCTCTTCTCTTGTTCTTTGTTTCTGAATGTATATATTTATGCTCCCTTGGAGTTGTTGAACATGTGTAGCTAAATACTTGTATTCTAAGATTATTTTGAACCCTTGTATGTATTGATTCTTGATTCCTCCTCTTAATTTGTGATTAATGATATCTATGTGCTTATTTTACCCCGTTCTTAATGCTTCTAAGTGCTTGATCACCATTTAGATGTTGTGTTCGCTTGATTTATGACTCGAGAGAGCTAGGTTGAGTGTAGAACTTGGGTAAAGTAGTGCAAGAACCGGAAGTTTGCATGACGAATGGATGGTTTTGTTGGTAAGATAGAGATATACTTGCTAGCCTTGCATAGTCACATTAGGGTTGGAGTGTGATAATTGGGTTCTATCAAATTGTGGCAAGAGATTGTGCAAAGAATAGGACTAAACACTTGTTCTTGACTCGAGAGAGCATTACAAGTACTCTTTGAACCCTAGATTAGCACGTGATTTCGTTGAGAGCTTCTTGAGGGGAGGTTAATTGAGTTTTGAGAAGTACAAAGGGGGATAGATAATCTTAGGACCCATTTTAGCCTTGAGGTTGGAGAATCACCTGTTTATAATTTTATCTTCATTTTATTTTCTTATTTCATTTTCAAACTCTACATTTGTATCACTCAATTGGGCGAGAGTGTGATAATCATTGTTTGACCGGGTTTTGGACAAATCCTCGTGGGAACGATACTCTACTCATCATTTTATTACTTGGCGCGACCCGTGCACTTGCGGCGCGTGGCGAACAAAGACTCTGGTAAGGCATGCAAGGTCGGATTCAAGTGAAGGTAACTCCCCTCTCTCTATTCCTACTCGTTCTGACCGATTTGGGAGAGGTTGAGGGAAATTGATTTCGGGCTTTGGGGAAATTTGGGAAATGTAAACCGGTAAAATCGAAGCTTAAGCTCCGATTAACAACCCTTGTGAAGCCGTTTGGTCAATGGAGTAGCATGAGACAAGTTTTCCCAAATTTTTTTTCTGCTTGACACTGTTCACCGGCGCCGTTTTTGGGGTGAAATTCCGGGCAAAGAGTTAATAGAACTTCAATTAAATGTGTTTAAGAGTAAGCTAAGTGCATATAGTGCCTTGCATGTGAGATTTTGGAAGTTTGTGAATTTTTGGAGAAAATTTTTCCCCTCCCCTGTTCGTGGCCGACGGCAAGCAAGGAAAGAAAATCTTGGTGAAGTATAGATTTAGTAAGGAAGATCATGATGTGTGTCCTATGTAATGAAATTTATGAGTGGGTATTGTGATTGATGGTTCTGTATGATTAGCCCTTCTCTTGTTTCCCTCTGGTCCGTGACTTTCTTGTTCTTGTTCTTGTTTTTGTTCCTTGTTCTTTGTCCCCTTGCCTTGTTTCTGTTCAGCCGTGAGGTCAGTGGACCATAAAGGAATTGGTCCATTTTCTTAACTTCCCTGTTTTGTTCTTCCATGGTTCTTTCGGCCCAATGACTCAATGAGTCTAATGAAACATATAATTGTTGTTGCATGTGGATGTTCTTTGTTGTACTCTGTGATTTTTGTTGTTTCTATTCTTATGATTGTCATTAATGAGCATGCATGAAGTTGTTGTTCATGTTTTGAGAATTTATGATCGGTGATTGCTGTTCATCATCAAATTCTTTGATTTCTGATTTAAATCAAATCTGATTTGGGGTTTTAAACCAAGTTAGATATAAGTTAGAATTGAATCATGAGTTATGTTTCTAAAAACTAATGGTTAAAGCTGGAACTTAAATTGTAATGGCTGCTTGGAGGTTTCAAATGTTGAAGAGATGTTATAAAATGTCAAAATATGATTAAAGGCATTTAAAAGGGTGTTGATAGTGCATTAGAAGGTTATTTAGGTTGTTATATGGTGACTTGGTTCATTGGTCTTATCATTTCGAATCAAGAAGTAAGATGATCCATCTGGTTATTAGTGAAATTGATTTGTTACTCACTATTTAGAATATTCAAATGTGAAATTGGTGCTGATTTAAAAAGAATGAAAGGGGAAAAAGTAAACTGAAAGTTATGTTGATAAAGAAAAAGGTGAGAGGTTGCTATATGGTTAAGAATGAGATAAGTATGCTTTCGTATATGTGATAAAGAATCAAAATTATGAATTGTTGGGTAATGACTTAAAGATTGAAGTTTAGAGTTCTAAGAAGACAAGTTTCATCTTGTTAATGTATTGGATTTGGTAAAGATGATCCTTATAGCTATTATGCTTTATGAAGAAATTAATAAGGAAATTATGATTCTTTTGTGACTGAAATGAAGGGGATGTGTTAATGTTCATATTTCAAAGTTTAAAATGTTGGAATGAATTTGATGAACAATTCAAGTTGGGATTTGAAAGTTAATAGTGATTTGAGTATATGGGTTATGGATTGAAGGGATTGTTAATGTTTATAATATATTGATGTTGATCTTATATGATATATAGTTGGTGACAACTTTAAAGATTTAAAGATGTTGATTTGCCCATAATTGCATTGATAATTGATTGAGTTTTTGGATAATGACAAAATGTCAAATTAGTGATTTGAAGTTATGATTTGTGAATTGTTTTGAAGTATATAACACTATTTAGGATCAAAATCTCTGGTTATTTTGGGATTAGGTAGTTAACTAGTAAAAGAAGTGGATTAGATTGTTTTAATGATTGTAAAATTTGTAATTAAATTAGGAGCAATGTTTGGAATGTATACTAAAGATGGGAATGGTAGAAGTATGTAATATCATAGGAACGAGAGAGACGCATAGTATAAATATAAAAAGCACATATATTAACTTACTCTTATAATATGATGTGTAGATAGGCTTTGATATTGGTATGAGTTCACCAAGACAGTGGAAAGTAAAGAATCTGGTTCAGGAAAATAGCTCTGGTATCCAGGTAGTAGTTTAATTCATATATAAATTTCTATATATATAATTTTGTAATATCTGTGACATTTAAATGAGCATTATTCCTGTTATGATATTGATGATATGATATTGATGAGATTTATGGAGTACTCCAAGCCTAGGTGGGTCGCTCCCCCTTTGCCAGTTAAATTCCTATAACCGTGAGGGTTATTGAGTAGCTGTGAGGGCTACAGTTAAATTCCTATAACCGTGAGGGTTATTGAGTAGCCGTGAGGGCTACAGTTAAATTCCTATAACCGTGAGGGTTATTGAGTAGCTGTGAGGGCTACAGTTAAATTCCTATAACAGTGAGGGTTATTGAGTAGCCGTGAGGGCTATGATTGGAAAATCTGCAAGTATTGGTTTAAAATGGATATATGCTTTCATTATATGCACATGTTTATGAAATTGATGTATATGTATATATATAAGTGCACACATGATATGAAATAAACTGCTATGGAGATTTCCAATCTCACTGTTTTTCAAAACGTTTTCAGTATAGCAGAATGGGAGTAGCTAGCTGGGAAAGAAGTAAGGTAATGTGAAGGGGCAGGAATGCCTGCTTTGTCTTGTACCCTGTAGGTAGTTACTTTAGGAACCTATTTACCTGTGTATGTTGTATGATTAAATAATTAAGACAAGTTGGAAGCTTGTCTAGTAATTAATATATATATATATATATATATTTGCATATGTAGATATACCCTTAATAAATAATAGAATTACATACCCATGTAAGAGGGTTATCAATCGAGATAACCCGCCAATATATTAATATAGTAAGAGAGGTGTAAATAGATAAATAGAACATAATCTAAAGCATATGTAAATATAGTGTAAGGGATACACTAAGTAATAGATTTAAAAACTATAATAGAATCGTAGTCATTTTTAATTGGTTAATAACCACTCTATTTTAGTTACAGATTTTAATTTATTCAAATTGTCCGAAAGGCCCATTCCAACTTCAATGAAGTTGGAACACTGTTTGAAAAGAAAAGTTTTAAATTTTTCGTATTTTTGGGCTTCTAGAATTAAGAAGTGGTTATAAATCAATTAAAATGCCATAATATAGTGGTAAAAATTTAGGTGTTACAAATTATGATTAAGTCATTGGGGATTTTTATCTTTAATTTCGGAAAAGATGATTATGAGAATTAGAATTATTAATTGAAATAAATTATTTACAATTGACTCTTTTAATTTTAAAAAAGGTTAATATAATTATAGTAAACTGCAATCTTTCACTAACCCAAAGAATGGGGTAGCATCAAGTGTTTAGGATTCATGAGAGACGCTGAATAATTACAAAGGAGTATAGATATTAATTTACTATTTATATATTATATGTCAATAGGTCTCAATAGTAACATAAGTTGAAAGGATCAGTGGAAAGGAAAGGAGCAGATAAGGACTAAGCTTGGAGTTCAGGTAGCAGTTTATTTCATTATCATTAAAAAGAATTGCATGTATAATTTTGTATATATGTTGCACGTAATTGGTATATTCTTATTCCTCAGTTGGAGTACTCCAGGCTTAGGTGGTTCGCTACCCCTTTACCAGTTTAGTTATGTTATAACGGGATAGTTATAACAAGAAGTCCTGCAGGTAGAACCTCCACTAGTTAACGAAGATATCGTTATCAGTGGTTGGTAGGTGCAGAGTGCACACAGATTAATAGGATAAAGATTATCATTATATGTGCAGATTTATAAAATGTATACATGGCAATGCATGCATAAAAATTTACAGTTAATGACATAAACTGCGTTAAACTGCTGTTTCAGAGAAGCTGGAAGATAGTGAGATGGTTGAGATAAGGCAGGAGTGTTGGAAGAAGATTAGGTGAAGAAATTAAGATTAGATTATTAAAAGTAAGTTTATTTGTATATGATGTAAAATTAAATTATTAAATTAATAGTAGAAAGCATAGAAAATAGAATTATATGGATTTATTAAGAAATTTACATTTCCCAAGTTTTATGAATTAAGAGTAAACGCCCTAAGAGTGTTAGAGTACTTTTAATTATTTTATTAACCACTTTATTTTATAAAGAGTTTTTAAATTATTCAATTTGTCAGAAAAGCCCATTCCAACTGCAATAAAGTTGGAACACTGTTTGGTAAGAAAAAGTTTTAAATTTTTCGTATTTTTGAGCTTCCGACATTAAAAAGTGGTTGTAATTCAATTAAAATTTCTATAATATATTAGAAAATTTAAGGTGTTACACAAATCACCCAGGGTTGTTTACCCACGCAAATTTCAGGGGGGCATGGGTATTTTAATAGACAAAAATACTGGAAGGACCGTCTATTATGTAAGTATAAATTGTTTGTTTTGGTACTCATTTGAAACAAAACTAAGAGAGTTGTGGTATGGCTGCTTCATTCAATTTTGAATTTCTCTAGTTTAGGCTTTTAGCACTGTCTTATATGTCAAGTTCAAATTAAACTTTAATTATTTAGTATAATAATTCTTATATTTTAAAATTTAGCCATTTCTAACAACATTTAATTATATAATTACCCTTTAGATATGTTAATTCAACGCTCTCCATTAAATGAAAATAACGGTGTTAGAAAAAAGGATTAAAATTGTACATTTTAAAGTTTAATTGACCAAAAGAAAACTTGATGCAAACATAAAGGATCAATATTTTAAGTTACCCTTGATTTGTATGAGTTTCTAAATTGCGGATTTTATTATGATTGGATAGTAGCTTTGACCAATAATATGCTTAAGTTTGTCATGAGTCTTTACGTGAGAATAGCATTAAATGAGGTTATAAATATCATTGTTGCTAATTAGTTGGTAACAAATAATTTCTAGGGCATTCGATGCTTCTTTTATCCGTATTTTCATTTTATGACACTTAGAAGACTACATCAAGAGGCAAAAAGTATAGGGAATGAAGTTGAAGTCCAAAATCTGCTGATACATCTCACTGTGGATTCGCACTAGCAAAGCCACAATGACAGAGAAAAAATTAAGGCAAAAAGACGTAGAGAAGCAAGTCTTTTGGGGGCAAGGTAGGCAAAGACTTGCATGCTCAAAGCCATGGCGAGTCTTGCCTTCAGCTTGTTGGGGTGAAGCCATGTTGAGGGAGTATAGAAGACTCCAATTTTGGGTGTTATTTGATGAAGTGGCCTTGCACCATCAATGCCACAGTGAAAATCTGATACTTATTACGAAAATACTGCATTTTAGAGCAACACGTGACGTAGACCCAAAACCCACTCCTATGACCTCGCTCAAAGGTTATTAGCATGAATATCTAGGTTAAGAGAAGAAATTTTAAGAACCTTTATTCTTCCATTCCATTTATTCTCTCAACTTCTCTCGTTCCATATTCATCTTTCCATCCAATTCACCATTGTTTCCTCATCTCCATCTCTTGTTGGTGCTTCTATCACAAGTTGTAGTAGCTAGAGTCTTTCGTTCTTGATGGCAAAGGCAATATATAACACCCCAAAATTAGGAAAAGAGATAATAATGAGTTATTTGAGGTCCTAGGGTGTTATTTAGGAATTATAAAGCTTTACAAATAAATTCATGAAGTCAAAGTTATTTTTTAAGGATTTTATACGCCTATTTTCATCATAAATTAAAGAAAAATACTTAAAAGATGACTTTTAATATGAGAGTTTAAGGTAAATTATCTTGAGGCTTAAAGAAATTTATGGTAGAAAAAAATCTCCTTTTGAATATAAGGATTAAAGTTTAGAAATTATTTTAAAGCAGGGACGGAATAAAAAACAGAAGAGTTTTTTATGTAAATATTAGATGACCTTCTTGTCCTCATAGGAAAACGTTCTCAGCTATAAGGTTCAAGGGCAAAATCGTCTTTCTATTTCCCAACCATTTAAAAATTAAAACCATATCTCCTTTCATTCCCGATCCCATCTCTGCTCAGCCACCAGGATCATCATCTTCAGTAATTCCTCTCCACTTTTCCCCAGCGAGCGAGTGCCATAGTGAGAGAGAAGAGAGGGAGGACGCATGTATGAAAGCCTAGTGACGTCACCGGAAAGTGCAGCGGCCATCCTCTATTTTTCCGATTTCGAATTTGTGAGAGAGGGAGTCTGAATCAAAGTTGGGTTTTGGGGAAGAATTTGCTGATTAAAATAGAGAGAGAGAGAGATCAAAGATATATAAGTTTCTCCAAATGAAATTGTGGTTGCATGTAATTTTTTTAGTTCAGATTTCGCTTCCTCTTTTCAAAGTGTTCACCAAAGTCAAATTTCTTTAAATGCTGACCCTAACCCATCGAAATTTGTGATCAACGGTGTCCATGAGTATACTAGAGTTGATTTCTATGCTTGCATGTGCGTGGTATATGAAGGGTTGAAATTTTTGAACTCACCTACTGTTGCTTTGTTCTATCTTCGTGGATATCAAAGCGAAATGAAGTGAAATAGCTTAGTTATAAAAGGAAATCAGTAGACTTTTATAGGCAAATGCTTGAGTAGGATATCCACACCGATTTCTTTCACTAAATTCTCAAGGTTGCCAAGCCAAAACCCTTGTTTTGTTGAGTTTATGTTGTGGTTGTCTGAAGCTTTTAAAGGATAAATATTTGGATTGGATAATTATTAATTGTAACAGAGAGTTGCTGATTTTGGGTCCTAAATATTTTGTTTATGGGTTTTCAAGTGCATGTAAGCCATTTTTTTTTTGTTAAAGAACAGTTTAAGTTAAAAATTGTTTCTTTGGTGTGAAAAAAATTGGTATGATTGCTCAAAACCTTATAAAGTGATTGGAATATTGCAAGATATAAGTTAAATTTGGAATCTGGGTTATACCTGCTATTTGAAGTAAACCATTTGAATTACTATTTAAGAGTCCTAGAAGGCTAAGTAAATATTCTAAAGTGATAAGAGTTGATTGGAGATTCCAAATGTTGATTTAGCCATTTAAGGAGAAGTTTGAAATTATTATTACAAAATGAGGAAGTTAATAATTATTTTTAGGTTTTGAAGTATTGATTTGGATTTGATTAAGACCATGTATCAATGAGTTTGGATAAGTTGAGCTATTAAAGTTCTATGTGAAGAACAAGAACTCTAAGTAAATTTGCAATATTAGTGCGATGGGCGACTATATTTGAGGATCAAAATTTGAGTTAGAATTTGATGTTTGAAGTTTTCAAGAAGTGAGGTTGTTTACCTTGAGATATCTAAAATGTTAGATAATAGGTCAAGGTTTGAGAAGTTATTCTGTTTCAATAAATAGTAGTTTAAACTCATGTATTGAGGATTTTAAGTTTTTGATTCTATTTAAATAGTTAAATTGTGTAATTAAGGGTATAGTTACTACTATAAGCAATTGAATCTTTGTACAGAAGTGGTGTATCAATTGAATGATGGGAAGATTTGATTTGAATCTGATTATGGATTTTCATAACTTTCAATACTTTCTTGACCCTGAGCTATATGCAAAATCAGAAACTTTATCTCTACTAAACATTCATCTTTTAGCAATCAAAAACTAAAATATAATAAATATCTATTTTATAATCACTTACTGTATCAATCAATCTCCATCACTTAAAACTTGTTACCATTAACTCAAAGGCTTTGAACCTCAACCTATTTCTTTTTTTCTTTTTTTTCTTTTTTGACTTGCTCGGCTAGGATAATCATCTGTTTGACTTTTATTGCTACTCTTATCCTTTAATTCCTGCACGAAATAACTGACAAAACAACAATATATGATAAAACATTATACAGTCACCTCAACTCATTCTTACATCTCAACTTTAACCAATCTTGAATTCTTGCTACACATTTAAAATCCTTAATACTTCCTACTAGCTTCTATATTCCTCATGATCAATACCTCTGTTCTTAAAATATTCCAAACTTATACTAATCTTCAAGCTTTTCTCTTTATACCTTAACAACCTCAAATACCCGTTTTTCCATTAAAATAATTCATCAATTGATCTCAATCCTCAATAATACATAATTTTTTTTAAAATTACCTATGAAATATTCTAAACACTACTATAGAAAGAACCTATAGCGGTGCTTTTTTTGGTTCATTAGCAATGCTTTTAACACCGCTATAACCTGCGCCATGATAGGCCATTAACCCAAACGTAGGGCTTGTTAAGCTCCACTATAGGTTGGCCTATAGCAGCACTTATAATAGAAAAGTGCCGCTATAGGCCATATTGTTTTTAGAAAACATTAAAAGCACAGGCCTAAAGCGGCGCTTATGGGAGAAAAGTGCCACTATAGGCCAATACATTTTAATAAAAAAAATTTAAAATGTAACCTAAGCGCCGCTATAGGCCATCCTATCTAGGCACTTACAAAGTGTGCCAGGATATGCCATTTAATTTTAATAAAAGATTAAACATTTGTCTATAGTAGCACTTTTGCTTTTTAAGCGCAGCTATAGGTAATATAGCGGCGCTTATATTTAAAAGCACCGTTATTGTTTTTTTTAAAAAAATAAATGTTTTAATTTTATATGCACCCACCTGCATCAGTGATAAAATACCAGCTATTCTATACAATTCCAGGAAATCCATATACACCAGTAACTCATCCAGAAAGCAACTTACAATTAAACCAACCATTCTAATTCGGAAACAAAAGCATACTACTAGCTAGATTATCTAGATATGTAATTTGAGAGAAAAGATGTTGTACATAAGTGCACCATTCTTCAATTTGTACATTCATTTTTTCTCTTGACACCACAAAGTAACGTGCATCTGGGTAATAATGCACAAAGATATTTAAATGACAATTAAATTTACTTGAAATCTAATAACAAGTACAAACACCATTAGAGTTGAAAAAATATAAAGCTTACTGTCAATGGTGTAACATCCCAAATTTTAGAAAATAGAAAAAAAATGAGTTATTTAAGGTCCTGAGATGTAATTTAGAAATTAAAAATTAAAGCCTTATAAATAAATTTATGGGGGCAGATGTATTTTTAATAATTTTTAAGGTTTATTTTCTTTATTAATTGAGGAAAAATAGTTAGAAGATGAATTTAAATAAGGGAATATTTAGAATCTTGGGTAATTATTTGATATTTAAAAAGCCTTATAAATAAAATTGGAAATTAAAGTATATCTAAAAAAAATTATTTTTAAGAATAGATTAAAATTAATTTGTAAAGGAAATGGTAGGTAAAATTTTTAAAGAAGGGCTAAAGGAAAAGAGGAAAAATAAAAGAAAAGGAAAATGACAATATCTACCCTTAGTTAAAAATATCTTCAGTTGTAAAAGGAAGGGTAAAATGGTAAAATACTTGTTTAAAATATCTCTTTCTTTCTTCTTCAAATAAACTCCCACGTGTTCCTTATTTTCTTCATCATTCTCCCTTCATTCCCGTCTCTCCCTCACTGTCAAACTCTCTCAATTTCCCTCTATTCTCTGCGTCTTCACCAGCGACGTTTAACGGCGACGGAGGTGAATCCCAACGGCGAAAAGCTCCAAGATTATAGGCAAAGTTTGATACAATCATAGGTGAGCCTTTTCTTCTTCGTTTCATCCTCTGTTCCTCCGATTCATGTGAGATTAGAGAGGAAATCGATTTGGGATTTTGGGGTTTTAGTGCTTGTTAAGCAAGGAAATCGAAGCTTAGGCTTCGATTAACCACTCTTGTGATCGAATTTGAGTTGTGAAGTGGCATTAACCAAGTTTTCCCCAAATTTCTTCGTCTGTGCACGTTTCACCCAACGTTGTTCTTAGTGTTTTCTGTGCAAGAATTGAACGAAACCTTAATTCCATGACAATATGAGTACACTTAAGTCCATAGTATGTCTTGTATGCTTGATTTATGAAATTGGGGATTTTGTTCTTCTTCCCCTGTTCGGTCCGATTTCTTTCCCTTGTTACTTCAAAATTTTCGTTTCTTCTCTGCGATTTTTGTTTATGAACATGATAAAGGGAAAATGAAGTGATGTCTGATGTTGCATGTTGAATTTTGTTGAATGGTTGTTGGAAATTCTGTTTCCTTCTACTTTCAGTTCTGTTCAATTCCTTATTCCCTCTATTTCTCTGTTTGTCCGTGGAGGTTGATGGGTTTTTTGGAGATTCTGGTGTTAAATTTTTAGTGATTACCCTCTGATATTTTCATTAATTATTGGGTAATATATGATTTATGTTCCCCTGTTATTTGGTTTCTTTTTCCCTCTATTTCGGTTAGTAATGAGGAGATGAAATTGATGCTTGATTGTATAAGATTAATGTTGAATTAAGATAAAGTGGGTTGCTTGTTCCTTCTTTGTTTGTGTTGCATTGGCCGATAGTTTTGATGACAGGATAAAGGGGGATAATTATGATGTTTAATTGGGTAAAATTGTTGTTTAACTGGATGTGGGAGAGTATTGTAATTTCTCTTTCTTTTGGGTGGTCTTGTGCAGCTGTTGGCAGGGGAAAAGGAAGAGGGAGTTTGGATTGGTAATAATTTTGATTACGGGTTTAACATGTGTAAGTGAGTACTGTGATAAGATTCAGTTTTATAGTTGGGAATTTTGGATTCTGAATTTGAGCAAGGGAGAGAAGTGAATTTTGAGGAGTTTATCTGTTCATGGTATGATGGAGTTGGTTACTATAATGATGGGTGACGTGTTTGAATGGTGATGGCCCAATCAGGGGCATTAGTGCAAGAAATGTGTTGGGCTTCTCGGAAAAGACAGGATCAGGTGAATGGATTTATACTGGCTATATAGCAATAATAGGTGTGTTGATTATATGCTAAGGTTTTTGAAGGTGAATATAGGAGGCTAGGAGGATCTGAAATTGATTGGTGAATAGTTGAGGATTTATGTTAAATCAAGGGAAGAATAATAATGGTATGAAGGAAGTTTAACCTCTCTTTGTGGGTTAAGAAGGAGCTAAAAAGTTAGATATTTAGTATTTCTATCATTTATAATAATTTGAGGTTTAGCTTATAGATATTGGATTCTAATTGAGATTGAAGTTGATTGAAGTTCTCTTGGGCTATCAATGGTAGGTAAAGAAGTACTATAAGTGTAACACCCCAAATTTTAGAAAATAGAAAATAAGGATTTATTTAAGGTCTTGGGGTGGCATTTAGAAATTAAAAAGCCTTATAAATAATTTGTGAGGCCAGACGTATTTTTAATAATTTTTAAGGCTCATTTTTTCTTTAATAGTTGAGAAAAAGTAGTTAAAAGATAATTTTAAATAAGGGAATATTTAGAACCTTGAGGTATTGTTTGTTATTTAAAAAGTCTTACAAATAAATTTGGAAATTAAAGCATATCTAGAGGAATTATTTTGGGACTTAATTCAGATTAAATTGGAAAGGAAATAGTAATTAAACTTTGCAAAGAAGGGTATAATGAAAAAGAGAAAATGAAAATGACCATATATGTCCCTGGTTGGAAAATATCTTGAGTAATAGTGTGAGGGACAAAATGGTAAAATTACCTAATTAAAATTAATATATACTCCCCTCCACGCAGAATCATTCTCATCTCTCTCTTTTCATTTCAAATTTCTTCTCTCACTCTCTCGGTCTCTCTTGTTCTCTCATCTCTCTCGGCGATGCCATGGTCTTCGGCGACGGCGATTCCGCCGACAGTGGGCTCCCATGGCGCATGCAAGACCGGACTTAAACTCAGGTGAGCTTCCTCTTCTCGTTTCTATCATTAATTTCTTCGATCTGAGCCATCTCAAGTGAGGATTCCGAATCGAAGTTGGGGTTTTGGGGGATTGAACCGATTGAATCGAAGCTTAAGTCTAGATTTTGATTTTCCCTAAAGAAATTTGTGCATGCATGAAGTTTTAAGCTGGAATCCTAATTTTTTTTTAAGTTTTGTTTTTGTTCATCAGTAAGGTTTCCCGATTCCAAACCAAAGCTAGATGAATCAGTGTTTAATTGTCTTTTCATGTTTGACTTTCGGGATGACTTGTGCCATTCGAAATTGGGACCTTTATGTTCTGTCTCTGATTATTCTTTTTGCCATATCTGAGCTTTGTTTTCTGTTTTTTTTTATTATGTTTGGAACTATATAAAATTAACAAAATTAGAGATGAAAGTTCATAGAAGTATGTTAAGAGTTATGATTTATCATTAGCATTTGTGAATTGCGTCGGGTATGATGATTAACACTTTAAAATTTTCTTGATCTGTTTTGTTTCAAATTAACTGATACTTGAGCTCAAACTTTGCTGTGATTGTGAAATCAGAAGTTCTATGATCTGGTTTCTGTCTTGTTTTGGTTGTGTTTAAGCTTTGGTTCTCTAAAATTGGGTCTGTGAACATGCTAGGAGTTTATTATAGTTGGATTTTAGCATTTGTATGTTAGATTATTTTAGTTAATGATGTTGTTCGAATTTGTAGGAATTCCTCTATTTCTGTGGTTGGTTGTTTTAATGAGGTGAACCCAAAGTTCTCTAAGTAGAAGCCCTATATGTCCTAGAATTTTCATTATACATGTTTAAGATAGGATTGTATGTAATTGCGGGGTATGTGTGTTAGGAAAAAGGTTTCAGTTTTTGATTAATGGTATTTGAAATTGAATCTAAGGTTTAAAAAGGTGTTTCAACATTATAAGGATTTGCAAAGGAGGATTTTTATGTTCTAAAGCTTGATTTTTATTAGTTTAGTTTTAAAGAAATTAATGAAGGGGCTGTTTTGGGTTTGGAATGGATTTAAGTGGGTTATTTTATTATCTAAATAGGTCAAATTGTGTTTAAAGAATGTTGTACGAATTCCCAAGGTTGTGAATCTGATTTTGATTACAGTTTTGAAGTTCTTAAGTAATTAAGCAAATGTTCAAACAATTTAAAGATGAGCTCTCGTGAACAAATAGACAATTGTAAGTGTAGATCTTTTAAGTTTAAATGACTCGTTCAAAAGGAAGGACTTTTGAAGTGATTATGGTTCTCATGTCTAAGAGTGCTATGTGGTTGATAGTTGCAGGCAATTATTCTGTGATCTTTAAGGATCAATGAAGGATATGAAAGGTGTAAAGAATTATCTAATTATGGAAGATTACTTGGGTACAGATTTGAAGATAGAATGCTAAGAAACTAAAAAGAAATAATGCTTTTAAAGCTGAATCATTGTTCTAGACTGTTAAAAACAGTTTTGAAAACAGTAAAAGGATGATGGGTTATAGTGGATATGGAACATTCTATTTTAATGCTTCTTGATGTTGAGAAAAGTTTGGATGTCTGAAGAATTCTTATAGATTCATAAGTCAATGCTTTGAGCTTGAGAATGTTGAAGAATCACATGGTTGTCATTGAAGTTTTAAGCTGAGAAGTTGGAATGAGTTAATGTATCTGACATTCAGGTGTATATGTGTGCTTTTTGTGATGTTATTAAGGATTTGTTACAAATATACAATTCATAATTTGAACTGAATAATTAAATTGTTTAATGTGTTTGAAAGGTTAGAAGACTATCTGTATGTGAGGGATATTGTCTAATTACTTGAAAAGAGGAGTGCTAACATATGATTTGAATACTTAATACATGGTAGAGGTATTAAAAATGCTAAAGAAGTATTTGGAAAATAGATTGATTATGCTAATAGTATTTGGTTGTAAAAAAACAGCAGGACTTTATTGGAGTTGATTTGGAAGGAGAAAACCAAAAGTAAATAATTGTTTTGATTGAAGCATAGTTAGGATTTTAATAAGATGAAAAGAATTTCCAGCTCTACTCTGTCTTGGATTTTACTGAAATTAAGTTTAATATATATGAAATAAATTCTCAAGTGTTTGGGGATTTTCTATAGATTACTTATAATTGATCATTTAATCTTAAAGGGGTCAACATAGTTCTAGTAAATTATAATGATTCATAGATATAAATAGTGGGGTAGTCACAAGCATCTTAGGACTCGAGAGAGATGCATAGTATAAATATAGAAGTACATATATTAACTTACTCTTATTATAATATGATGTGTAGATAGGCTTTGATATTGGTATGAGTTCACCAAGACAGTGGAAAGTAAAGGATCTGGTTCAGGAAATAGCTCTGGTATCCAGGTAGTAGTTTAATTCATAATATAAATTTCTATATATATAATTTTGTAATATCTGTGGCATTTAAATGAGTATTATTCCTGATATGATATTGATGAGATTTATGGAGTACTCCAAGGCCTAGGTGGGTCGCTCCCCCTTTGCCAGTTAAATTCCTATAACCGTGAGGGTTATTGAGTAGCTGTGAGGGCTACAGTTAAATTCCTATAACCGTGAGGGTTATTGAGTAGCTGTGAGGGCTACAGTTAAATTCCTATAACCGTGAGGGTTATTGAGTAGCCGTGAGGGCTATGATTGGAAAATCTGCAAGTATTGGTTTAAAATGGATATATGCTTTCATTATATGCACAGATTTATAAAGTTGATGTATAAGTATATATATATAAGTGCACACAAGATATGAAATAAACTGCTATTGAGATTTCCAATCTCACTGTTTTTCAAAACGTTTTCAGTATAGCAGAATGGGAGTAGCTAGCTGGGAAAGAAGTAAGGTAATGTGAAGGGGCAGGAATGCCTGCTTTGTCTTGGACCCTGTAGGTAGTTACTTTAGGAACTTATTTACCTTTGTATGTTGTATGATTAAATAATTAAGACAAGTTGGAAGCTTGTCTAGTAATTAATATATATATTTGCATATGTAGATATACCCTTAATAAATAATAGAATTACATACCCATGTAAGAGGGTTTTCAATCGAGATAACCCGCCAATATATTATTATAGTAAGAGAAGTGGAAATAGATAAATAGAACATAATCTAAAGAATATGTAAATATAATGTAAGGGGTCTGGCTCCCCAAGCGTTATAATTAGAATTATTTTAATTGTTTTAATAACCACTCTATTTTATTGAAAGTTTAAATATAATCCAATTTATCAGAAAATTTCATTTGAAAGAAAGGAAATTTGATTTAATACTTTGGAAAGAAAAAGTTTTAAATTTTTCGTATTTTTGGGCTTCCGTGAATAAAAAGTGGTTATAAATCAATTAAAATGCTATATTATAATAGTAAAATTTAGGTGTTACAATAAGCATTGGGATTGGGAATAGATTAGTTGTTGTAGAGCCAGAAGTATGTTACAAAGTCGTAGGAAGACGATATCTGTTTTAGAGACCAAATCATTAAGCGTTAGAATATGATTTTTAGTATTGATATTGAGTTTCATATAATTGAAGTATATGAGTTATGGATTGAAGGGATTGATGTTGGTTAATTATGGGATGTTAATTGGAGGCGTGAATTGTTGTTCTTTTCTCACTCTTGACTGGTTCTGTTCTGTGGGTTGAATGTTCTCTTTAGTTTTGTTTGAATGTGAAGTTATATATATGATGTCCTCCTTGCTCTGTTTCTGTTTGGCCCAGCCAATAGGGGGAATTTTCTGCTGGTATTAGGCATATATATATGAGTAGTTTTTAATGATTAAAGAAGATTGTGAAAAAGGGAGATGAATATATTTTTACTGTGACAATTGATTCCTATGTAGGAATTTTATTATCAAATCTCGATCACTTGGATCTTTCATAGATAAATTACAAATATGGATATTTGAGTTAAATTAGAACTCTGAAATGAAGTTGTAAAGATTAAAAAATTTAGTCTATTTTGGAAATAGGAATCTTTGAATCTAGATTGATGATAATAAAGGATCAAATTTTAAATGTTTGATGGATGCCATTCTAATTTTCGCCTATGTACAAGGTTCTTCGTTAAAAGGGAAGCTGAACTTTGCATGGAGGTAGCTGATTGATAATTTTAGGAATAAATTGCTGATGTTGATTATAGGATAGAGATGGGAGCAGAGCTTGTAATTGATAAAGAGGTTTAAGTGTTTGAATATACGAATGATGGATTCTGTAACACCCCAAATTTTAGAAAATAGAAAATAAGGAATTATCTAAGATTTTGGAATATTACTAAGACATTAAGAAGCACTGAAAAATAAATTTATGATATTTAGGCATTTTTAATAGTTTTAAAGGCTTATTTTCTTTTAGAAACAAGGAGAAATAATTAGGAGATAAAACTTGATTTGGAGAAAAGAGATAATAAGGACTTATTTAAGATATTGGGATGGCATATAGAAATTAAACAGCCTTATAAATAAATTTATGAGGCCAGATGTATCTTTAATAATTTTTTAAAGTTTATTTTATGTATTAATTGAGGAAAAATAGTTTGGAAATGGATTTAAATAAGGGAATATTTAAAATCTTGAGGTATTGTTTAGTATTTAAAAGTTCTTATAAACAAAATTTGGAAATGAAAGTATATCTAGAGAAATTATTTTAGGACAAATTCAGGCCTACTTCTAAGTGATGATGGTAAATAAAATTACTATTTAAGAGGAAAATAGAAAAAGGAAAATAAAAATGACAATATCTGCCCCTAGTTTAAATATATTCAGTTAAAATATGAGGGGCAAAATGATAAAACACTTATAAAAAATATCAACTCTCCCTCTTCAATTTATATACTACACGTGTTCATCCTCAGAATCACTCTCCTCCCTTTCCCATACCCGACTCCCTCTCTTTGTTCTCTCATCTCCCTCGTCCTCTCCACGCTCCCTCTGTTCCTTCAATCATTTCCGGCGAGCGACGGCGATTTCAGCCACAATCAAAGGTGACTGGTGGCAAGAGGCAGGGGGAAAGCATTTAGGAAGCTCGGATTAACCTTAGGTGAGCTCTTCTTCTTCGTTTTTTCCTCTTTTCTCGTCCGATTTAAGCGAGCCTAAGGGAGGAAATCGATTTCGGTCTGGGGTTTTCAAGAGACTTAAACCAATCAAAACGGAATTGGAGATTTGATTTAGGAATTTCTTCAAGATACTTAAGTTGTACGAAAATTTATGGCCGAAATCTGGACATTTCCGTTTCTATCACTGTTCACCGAACTGGTCCTTCGATTTCTATCTTGATTCAACGTAAAATAATGTTCAAAAGTTGTTAAAGATTAATAGAAACATTTCTTATTACTGCATGTTCAATTTTCTTCATGTATAATTCTTGAAATGAAATGAAATTTGATCAGTGGTGAAGTTTCTGTTCTGGCTGACTATATATGTGTATTTTCTGAAGCTAACAAGTTTTTAATCATTGCTAGGATTTTATTAGACATAGATTTCTTTAGCACTGCATGATCGATTATTGATGAGGTGATGAATTTCAAATTGGGAACTTCCATGCTCTGCTTCTGTTTTGAGTTCCCATTCTGATCAAGGGGAAAGGTGAATAAAGAATTTAGGTGAAGCTACAAAGTATATGGGAGTCAATTGTCAATAATTGGTGGGCTTGATTGGGTTTATATGGTTATTTTGAATTTGTCCTTACTGCTCTGTTTTGGGGTTTAGCGTGAGGACAATTGAAACTACTTATTTAGGTTGATGTCAATCTGATTTAAATTTTAAAGAGAATAGATTGATGGAAAGATTGACAAACTGCGTAGGTATTATGGGTGGTTTTAGTTGATGTATGAAGATGTGATTAAAATAATTGAGTCAACCTTCTTGTGATGTGTTGTGCTGTAGCTTTCTGGAGCTGCTGTGATAATGCTGGATGAATTAAGTATGCATTTTTACAAACTAAGAGTATGTGGTTTTACAAACTAAGTGTAGTTTTATTTGGAGTCTCTGAATGTTAAATAATGATTAGAAGAAAGAATGTTTTGGGATGATTAAATAATGATATGAAGTGTTATTTTGTGACAAAGATGATTTATCAGAGTTAGAAACTTCAGATTTTAATTATGGCCTTACAAAGCATAAAAAAATGTTTCGAAAGATTAGATATATACAGGATATTATGTGCCACGAGTGACTAGGTTTGATGTTAGGAACTGATTTAAAATTTGTTTATGTCTCAACTTATCAAATAAATGTGCTAAATAATAATGGTATTATTGGAGAAGGAGTTGTTGACCATTAAGTTGAGTTTGTGAGATTTTTACTTTAGGACAGATTGTGTAAATGTTAATTAAGTATATGATGTTTGTTTGGGTCAAGTTTCTGATCTGTTTGTTCTTGGTTTATAATTAAATGATTGGGGATAGGATAAAACTAATGTATGGTTTTGTTTGATCAATTTATGTTTTGAACCTGAAATTTTGGGTTGATTCTTTCTTGCTTTGTCTCGTTAAAAGGCTTTATAAGCTTTAGATTAATGAAGCTAAAATTTAGGGACTATGTTTTGTTAGGTGATGGAATCTTAATATGAAGTAAACTGGTAGGCTTTAGTTTGATATTTGACTAATTGTTTAAATGAATGTTGCTAAATTTAAAGTGGGATTTAAGGACTATTTTATTTAGGTGTATCTGGATATCTAGCAAGGGTTCAAGGTTTTTATGAATGATGAAGTTGAAGTTTAGGAAGTGAAAACTGTGTTACAAGGTGGATTTCTTAATTGGGAGATATATGGAATGATTAATGTATTATTAGGTATTTAATTGAACTGTAAGCTGTTAGTGCTTGAAGTTTCTAATTGCTAGTAACTGTTATAAAGAGGTGAATGTATAGTGTATTTGAGGGTAATACTTCTGTTAATTTTGGAAAGAAGGAAAAAGAGAAATTGATGATGAGGAAGCAAGAATGAATGGGTGGTTTAGTAGGATTAATGTTGTAAGGAAATTTATAGGGATCAAAGTTCACTGTTTTGAGGAACCATATAATGAAGTATTAAGTTTGATTTTAAGGTTAGGATGATTGAGATTTAAGCAATGAAGGGTATTTCTTTCTATGAAATTCCAATTGAGGTTGCATTGTGGGTAAGATATAGTTGCTTAGTTAAAGGCACTGATTACTTTAAGATTATGAGTTGAAGGACATATGTTTAAAGAAATCAAGTTTCAATATAAGAAATATGATTTTTTGGTGGATTGTTTATCTTAGTGAAGTTGTAAATCTCTATTGTAGAAATTGTACAGGTTATGTAAAGGCAGAGAAATAAGCAACAAGGTTATTTGGAATTAAGGTTTCACTTTTTAATGGATAATGGCCTTGGGTTTTATTATGAGTTTAAGGTTATATAAAGTTGTGGTGTATGGGTTATGGTTGGAAGAAATTTTAATACACTACTGCTGAAAAAGGTTTTAACATCCGTTATAAAAGGGTTTTAACATCCGTTCTGTAGGGGATGTCAATCTCAGTGATGTTGAAAAGTTGACTTTTTAACATCGCTTTAAATAACGGATGTTAAATGTCATACTTTCAACATCTCATATTATACGAATTAAGAGATGTCAATAGTCCTAGAATGAGCTCTCTTAAGACACTTGGAGGGACTAATGACATCACACGCTAAGAAAATTAGAGATGTTGTTTCGGCCGTCAACGAAACAACATCCCCTATTATATGATAGGTGATGTTGTTTCTGTTTATCGACATCACTTGTTAACATAACAAGTGATGTTGTTTCTTTCGTCTGAGAAACAACATCACCTATTATATAATAAGTGATGTTGTTTCTGTTTATCGACATCACTTGTTAACATAACAAGTGATGTTGTTTCTTCTTTTTGACATCTCTTTTTTCCTTAATGAGAGATGTCGAAAGTTTTCTCTTTTTTTTCAATTTTATTTATTTGTTCTGATGTCCATCTGCATTTTACAGATCACAATTACATATATACTCATACAGAGACAGATACCTAGATCAACAGATTCAGCACAAGTTTAATACATATCAACCTAACTAACTAACTAATCAAATTAATTAACATGTACATATATATGTGGACAAAAAAAAGATGAAACGTGGACAAAAGTACTAAGAAAGAGATATCATTATTAAAGGAGAGTATATACATGTGGGAGAGCTAGATAGATCAAACTACACATGTGTGGTTACTTTTTACCCCAAATTTGTAAGGAAAAACTCTGCCACATTATCACGAATCTGATCAAGGTCTTGTACTTGGTCAAATGAGTTGGCTGAACCATAAAACTGCAACAATATAAATTGTGATGAAAAGAAATTGGATAAACAATGTATTAGTTATATCAATCATATAAAATGTTATATAGATAAAAATTTTATACCTGTGAGAAGTTTCCGGTACGATCACTCATAATAATGTCAGACATATACTTCATAACATAATAACCACACTCCTTATTCGTCGGTTGCTGAGGACACTTTATAAATCACAAGAAACGTTATAAATTAATAACAAAGTAATTAATATCACAATTGACTAAAATTCAAAGAATTTAAATGAAAAGTACTTACTTTAGGTATTTGTGTCATGACGTTTTCAAAAGCTTGATTAGTTTTTTCCATTAGATGCCATTGTTGAATGCCCCTGAAATTAAACCAAAATTAGCACATATACATAAAAATTAATCTAATTAGGCATAAAATAAATAAAGACTTTATTATTAACACTTACATTGAGAAGAGCGTTTTATGATCGGAGGTTATATTACGCTTCAGCGAGTCAAACCAAAATATACGATGATCACGAGGGCAAATGACAGCTAATGCCCAGTGACGACTGAAAGACATTAAAAATATTATGTCCACAAAAAACATAACTTTGAAAATGTGCATAATGATGAAAAGTTGGAAAATGAAATAATTCAAACTTACTCTTCAAGAATAGGCCCCAAATAACAAGCTCCCCGATTCACTGACATTTGATGGTTAACATATGCTTGCATGTTGTCAACATAGTTCTGCTTCGCTGCCGGGGTCTTGAAATTATCTCGCCTCACTAAGGCCATTGGACTAAAGACTCTGTACGCCCCCTGCCTAAATCGTTACACAACTTGTGAAAGTACCTACCATAGAATAATTGCAATTAGAAAATGACTGAAGTACAAATATTGCAAAAACATGTAACTATCATTTACATAATCGCTAATTCGAGCCAGCCGAGGTCAATTTCCTGCATCTTCAAAAACTCAACGATATCTCTTTGACCATCAAGCCCAAATTTGTATGTACGATCGGGACTAACTATTCCTGCCAGCATATTAAAAGATACATAGTCCAAATTTGGTTGCATTTCCCGCAGGATTTGGAGAGAATAATATTTATCTGCAAAGGCCTGCGGGTGATGAAAAAGGGTAATGTTATATTATAACAAACTACGATATATGAAAGAAACAATATCAAACACAAGTAGTAGTGGAGTCTTATACCAAATCAAGGGGCGCCTTTTGCACCTTTTGTGGAGTCTT
This sequence comes from Mimosa bimucronata, assembly GCA_037074515.1. Lineage (NCBI taxonomy): Eukaryota > Viridiplantae > Streptophyta > Magnoliopsida > Fabales > Fabaceae > Mimosa > Mimosa bimucronata. The sequence continues at coordinate 34,155,770 of CM073440.1, read as the reverse complement.
GTGCACGAGTTGTCTAGGCCATAAGATGAATGGACCGATTGCATTACCTAGTTCGGTGATTTCCTCAGTGGGAAATGGTACAACTGTTCTCTCCTCATTCTTCTGGACAACTATAATCGACACCTTCACTTGGTCCTCATGAATAGCCATGTTATGTAAGATAGAGGCCTTCGGGAACTGGCGACCTTTGGCGACCATGCGCAAGCTCGGGACATCCAAATGGAGATAACACTCCTCTCTATCGTGACCGTTTTCTGGTGTGGGACTTGAGTTGTCCTCAAGTATTGATCCTAACTGCACAGGCTGATTGCAACTGTCTTTGCCGCTTGTACCAATGGTACCAGTGGACTCCTACAAAGAGATGACAATATATAGAGTAAACCTAATTGATGAACCCGGAATTTGGTAATTAACATAAATAGTAGATGCTCAAACCTGGAGTCCTTGTTTAGCAGAATTTGATGTTATTTCGAGCTGTAAGGTAGATGCTCGAACCTGTGCCTCAACTTGCACCCGAATCTGCTCTGCCATAGAACCCGTAAAAGTTTCCTGGAGCTTCGCCGCCACCTGCTATTGGACCTGTGCCGCCACTTGCTCCTGGATCTGGGCCTCCATCTCCGCACGAACTCTAGCCACAATCTCCTCAGTGGATTCTCTACTGGAGAATGATCGGGATTTGCGACCGAAATACTTGGTCAGGCCAATACTCCTGGGCTCCCCGATAACTCGGCCGGGGTGGTCGGGCTTTCCTATTGCGGTGGCCAGGATGTCTATCCTCCCAGAAGGTGTGAAGGACCCTTGGGTGGACTGTTGCTCCAGTTCGTCCTGCAATTATGGAAAAAATCATAAGTTGCAATGTACTAGAAAGCCATAAGTTAAATGAATAAACTTCCAAGTGAAATACTTACAATCCTCTTAGCAACTGACTCAACCTCTGGATTGATGAAATCTCCTCCTTTATGCTTCCTTCCCTCCGCCCATTTCGTATGACGTGGGAAAGGTGGCCGCGGCTCTACAATAATGGTAGGATCGGATCACGCCGCTTCCTCCAATTCTGCAATATGTTTCTCAGTCAACTTTTTCTCAAGCCACCTGTAACCCCCCCGAGACATTGTGTGCCTATAGACATTCTTTGCTTGACGCTCCTGCTATTTTTGGCTTTCCTCTTGCGAAAATAAAACAAGGTTAACTAATGTGTTAATACAAACTTAAACCAAAATTAAAGAGCTATTGATGAAATGCACACACCTGGAATTTATGATCTAGCCGTGATGCAACAAATTTCTTCCAAGTCTCTGGGTCAAGAAAGGAATAGGTCTCACAGGGATCTTGACCTTGCTTCTTTCCCCGAATGTAATGTTTTCCTAACTTTGCCTCGAAATTCCTCCACTTATTGCGCACTTCTCCCAACCAAGTATCCCTGAACTCTTTAGTGTTAGGGACATCAAAGTTTTGCTACAAAATAAAAATAAACAAACACATCAGATGAGTTAACTAACAAAACAAGTACATGCATATTAAGAACAAACAGAAACATAATAATAAAACATACCAAGAAATCTGACCAACATTGATCCTTAATGTCTTGATGGACTTCCCTCCAATCGTGTTCCAAGATGCTTATCCTGCTCCTCGCCACAAAACCAACGTAACTAACGAATCTTGCGCCTATTTCACCAATAGGATTAATGTCATCATCAAATTCCACATGAATAGGCTGCACATTTGTCCCTTGATGGACAACAATGTCAGCGAGCTTCGTCGCACCTCTGCCCTTTTTACGAGGTGAATCGTACTGCTGCTCCTGATCGTTAGAATCGTCCATCATGTACCTGTTGACAAATCAAATATGAGATGAGTCAATTCAGTGCTATAATTTTCTCAAAAGCAAAACAAAAACAATAATAAGAATGAATACATGATGATTTAAAAGGTTCTCACTTTAGGTGTTGTCCGATATCCCCTCACCATGATCATTCCTAGAAGCAAATTGGTCGTCATCATCTATCAATTCTAATTCGTTTGGTGTAGGTAGATTTGCGCACAAATGTGGTATCTCATCTAGATCTAAAGTGGGAGCACGGTCCTTTTGTTTTTTACTTTGCAGGACAATTGACAATTGCTTATTTGCAGGATCCGTTACATAGAACACTTGTTTCACATGACTTGCTAAAATAAAGGGCTCATCTCTGTAACCAACCCTGTGAAAATCAACTGAGATCATACCAGTGAGAGGATCAATCCCAACTGTGTAACACCTTACTCTAGGGACAATCTTTAGAGCCCTTTTATTAAGTTTGAACCACCATAACTTATTTAGAAGACCCAAGAATACCAAAATCTTAAAACTTTTCTTAAATATCTTACTTGGGCTTCTAACTTTGAAAATTCATAATTAATTGCATACGAACTCAAAAATTGTGGTTCAAAGCTCAAACTTTATCTCTTTAAACATTCTTTATAATCATAATATAATCATGGCTCAATTTGGTCCCATTATCACAGAAAAACCTTCTTATATTTTCCAGACATATTGGAATTTCGCAGGAATTTCTGTTTTTAGGCCTAACTTGTAAAATTCATATCTCCTAATCTGCACGTCCACAAATTATGCATGAGTACTTGATTTAAAGCTTAGGATATGTACTTTCTATCTGGAAAGTTTCACGTCCTGAATCAGAGTATAACTTGACGAAATATCCACCATAACAAAGCATATTCACATGCACTCATATTATTCTAAGTGTAGATATTAATTTCTACTTGAAGTAGAATTCATGTTCTTGGTTTTATTTCAGGTCTTTAGGCTAATTAGGCTCCTTATGGAGTTTATACATACAGACCAAAATATGATAATTAACTATAAACTCCATAATACTCTAGGCCCTCCTTGCCTTAGCTAGAGATCTGCTTGCTTTTCCTTTCCTCTAGAAGTGCTTGGTCCTATGGGTGGGACATAGAGAGAGGGGGTGAGATTTGGGGAAATCTCAGTAGTAATAATCACAATTAGTATATAATTCATGGTAAAAACTGTGCATGTAAAATAAGCCAATGAGAATAATACCTTACAAAACTGTAGCTGTAAACTGTAACTGAAGCTATTTCACACATGATCATGGCAAAACGAACTGAATAAGGATATTAAATATTCTCATGCCTAACTACAGCATAAATGGCAAAAGCATACATGCAACCAAAACAAAATATACAAAATTGCAAATTAAAGCCACCTCTTGTAGAGTCTCTTTCTATAGCACTTCCTCTCTGATTTCCTTCTGGTAAAACCGATTGCAGATCAATCCCTAATATTAATAGGTACAACAAGAGATTAATATTTTGGTGCATGGGATAAACCTTTTACTACTCTTCCTCTTGAATTTTCGTTTATACCCCAAAATATTCCATTTCTAAATTTTCAATCACAAATCAAAACTTCTTCTATTTATTTCATGCTATAACTTGAGGCCTTTATTTTTGGTAAGCATATGAACACTTTCTTCTCCCATTTAGAATTACTTCTATACAATTCAATTCTTAATCCAACTATAGAATTGTATAAACTTGAAAATAGGGAGATAAAAATGTACTTACCAAGAGCTTAAAATAACTTCCTTCTAGAACTCCTTCTAATTAGGCCTCCTTGTCTCTCTATTTTTCTTCCTCTTTTTCTCTTTATTTTTCTCTTCCTTTCTTTCTTTCTTCTCTTTCTCACGCCACACACTCAGCCTTCTAACACTCCATTTCATTGCAACCAAGCCTATTTAATGACTATAAGTGCTTAGTGACTACGCATACATCAACTTAGAGAGGAAACTTTTACTTCTTGCTTGACATGTGTCTTACATGATAAGTATGTGGTTGTCTTATTCTTGGATGAGAAGGCCACGTTTTGTGGCTGCATGAGAGGGGAACAACTTTGTTAATAAGTCAACAAAGAAGGATTAGGACATAACTTGGTGGGATAGTAGGTAATAAACTTACATAAGTCATGTAGTAGGCCACACACCAAGACTTTCTTGCATACTTGTGTCATGTGTTCACACTAGCTCATATATGGTGTATCATGAATCATGGAATACAGCCACGTTGTGGCTGCTTGCAAGGAGAAGGAAGCAATAATTAATCCTTGAAGACTAAGCACATGCCATCTTGGAAGCAAAGCTTTCTTCACCTAATGCCATGTGTCCTTTTAGAAATAAAAGATGGTCTTCATGAGGCATGAGATCACGCATGAAATGATTTATGAAGCATAAATGGCTTTCTCTTGAAGCCTAAAATTATCTCTTGTAGTAAAATAAGTCATATGTCTATGGTACCTTTATAGATAAAAATTATTTGGAAACTTGCTAAGTAAAATTGTCTTTATTTCAAACAAGATGGCTAATTATTTTGGGATTATTTGACATGTCCTAGACATGTAAATTAAGCTCTTTTATGATCCCAATAATAAACTTCCAACTGAAACTTGCTACATATAAACTTTTAGAACATATAATTTACTTAATTCAAAAGCTTATATAACTATTTTGGGCCCTTAATCTTATAATAATAACTCCTTTTCTAAAATATTTCTATTTTCTTGAGGCCCTAATTATCTTTCTTATAATTCATTAGCTACTTTAAAGCTTCTTGGATTTTTGGGATGTTACAAACTGCGCTATTGTTAACCCACTTACATTTGAAGATTGGAATTTTGAACTTGGTGTAACTAACTTCCCAAATTTCTTCAATTACCCCATAATATGCCATAGAAGCTAATCTTGGGTTTTTATCCTTCGAACTAGAAAAGTGTATTGCTTCGGCTACCACCATCACACCACTATTTTGCATGGTGCTGTTGTTGTCTTGGGCCTTAGTGTAGAAAGAATACCCATTTATATCATAAGTGCCCCAAGTCACAACCTCAAAGCGAGGACCTCCGGCTAACCATCTTATTGTATCAGGAACACCAGTCTCGTTTGCAACTTGCTCCTTGAACCACTCAATGAATGTCTTGTTATGCTCGTTAGATATCTGCATGTCACTTTTTTTAGGGTTTTTCTCCTTCAAGATCCTCTTATGCTCATCCAAATAAGGTTGCACTTCTTCCATATTATTTAAGATAGATAAGTGTGCTTGTAACACCTCTTCACGGCTCATACTCTTCACTTTGACACCTCGTATCCCCTTACCGATCCCATCTTCATGTCGGACGTTTTCCTCAACCCCTTTTAGGTAAGATTTGCAAAAGTCCATTGCTTCTTCAACTAAGTATCTTTCAACAATGGATGCCTCGGGTCGATATGGGTTCTTAGAATACCTTTTTAATACTTTCATGAATTGTTCGAAAGGATACATCCACCTTAGATAAACTGGGCCACAGAGCCTTATCTCCCTTACCAAATGAACAATCAAGTGCACCATAATATCGAAAAAGGCTGGAGCAAAGTGCACTCTAGTTGGCACAATATAATGTAACCCTCATTTTCCAACTCGTCGAGCTTCTCAGTGTCGATGACTTTACTACATATAGCATTGAAAAACATGCACAGTCTTGTTATAGTCATCCTCACATCATCTTGCATAATGCCTCTGATAGCCACAGGTAAGAGTTGTTGCATCAATACATGGTAATCATGCGACTTCATTCCCACCAACTTCAAATCATCCATAGATACAAGTCTGCTAACATTAGAAGAATAACCCTGCGGCACCTTCATCCCACGCAAACACTCACAAAGACTTTTTTCTCCTGTTTGGAGAGTGTATGAGCAGCAGGTTCCATATAAGCCCTCTTACCATTTTCACTGAATATAGGATGCAACCGCTGTCTTATACCCATTTCAACCAAGTCTAATCGTGCACTGAGTCCGTCTTTAGTCTTTCCTTGTATGTGCAGCAGCGTTCCGATAAGACTATCACCGACGTTTTTCTCCACATGCATCATATCTATACTATGTCTCACATCGAGAAAACGCCAATAAGGTAGATCGAAAAAGAGTGACCTCTTCTTCCATATGATCTTCTCAGAACCACTCTTTGTCTTTTGTTTCTTACCAAATACCACATTGACATTTTGAACACGGTGATAAACTTCCTCCCCGGTTAAGGGGGTTGGAGCAGATCTATACTCAGATGAGCCATTAAAACACTTCTTTAGTCTGTGGTAAGGATGGAACCGATCAAGAAACCTCCTATGACCGAGGTAGACAGTCTTTCTTCAGTGTTTAAGTTGGTGGCACTGTGTTTCAGACTCACATATAGGACATGCCATATATCCCTTCACACTGTAACCAGAAAGATTGTCATATGCAGGGAAGTCATTTATTGTGGTAAACAGCATAGCTCGCAACTTGAATGTCTCCCGCCGGTACGCATCAAACACATCGACGCCTTCCTCCCACAACATCTTCAAGTCCTCAATCAAAGGTGCCAAGTAGACATCGATATCATTTCCAGGCTGTTTCGGCCCCGAAATCATAATTGACATCATCATATACTTCCGTTTTGTGCACAACCAAGGAGGCAAGTTATAAATGACCAGTAATACTGGCCAAGCACTATGTGTACTACTGAGACTCCCGAAAGGGTTGAATCCATCCGTACACAGTCCAAGACGAAGGTTCCTCGGCTCATCACCAAATTCAGGAAACATGGAATCTATCTTCCTCCATTGAGGAGAATCAGCATGGTGTCGGAGATATCTTCCATCGGAGATTTTCTCATCATAGTGCCATCTCAGATTTTTTGCTTCCGTAGCATTCATAAACAAGCATTTAAACCGTGGCACAATTGGAAGGTACCACATTACCTTCAAAGGTGTCCCTTTCTTCGATCCATCATCATCACCACCGGCATCCTTTCTCGGCTTATACCTCGGGCTTTTACATTTTGGACATTCTTTTAGGCCTTCATACTCATTCTTGTACAATAAACAATCATTGGGGCAAGCGTGTATCTTCTTATACTCCATACCCATCTTGCTTAGCACTTTTTTAGCCTCGTACATACGCTTCGGAAGCACATTGCCATCCGGGAACATATCACTCAAAGCTTCAAGCATCTTTGAGAAACCCACGTCCGCCCACCCATTTTCTGTCTTTATTTTCAACAATTTTAGGACGCCTGTTAACCGACTATACTTAGTACACCCTGAGAACAACGGAGTCTCTGCATCACTCCGTAAGTTGTCAAACTCATTTGCCATAGAAAATGACTCCGCCCCAATGTCATTGATCATGTCATCCATTCCATCATCACAAACATCATCTACCGCCGCTTCTAGATTTTGTGACGTGCACGCATGTGCAGTACTTCCCAATTCCCCATGCCAAAGCCACTTCTTATAACGGAGATTGATCCCATCACAAAGAAGGTGATCCTTTATATCATTAACGCTTTTTCGTTCAGCATTTGCACACTTCACACAGGGGCAAAGATACATGCCATTCTTACTAGGCACATTTCTTTTGGCAAACTCAATGAATTCTTCTACCCCTATCTGATACTCTTTACTGGTTCTTAATGCATGCATCCAACTACGATCCATTCTAGCAAGCCTATGCCATTTCCAACAAATTAGTCAAGTTTAGATCACTAACTTCATTAGAAATGGACATGCTATACACTTAACTTCACTTCGTGCAAATTTTTTAAAAAATTTGGGTAGAATTTCCTCTTATAAACCAACATTGCGAACTCATCGAGATCCAGCAAAAAAATGCATCAAAATAACAAAAAGAACAAGACAAAGGCAATTAAAACAAAGATAAAGCAGGAATCGAATTACAGTTTCAGATCGCTTGAAAAGTGGCCCCTGAAGCAAAGTCCTGCCAGAACCAGAAGCTAGTTTCCTCTTGATCTTGCTTAAGCTCTTTTCTGTATATGCGGCTACAATGAAATTAAAACTACAATTTAAATGTAAGGGGAAAATGATAATAAAAAAATGAAACTTACTTTTATAGACACACATATATGAATTGAATTGAACACCAAAGCAAAAAGAAAAGAAGAGAAGTGGTTCAGTGGGTATGAGAGCATTACATATATATATTTTAATTTTTCAAATTTAGCCCAAGAACTTATCATCACATGCATTTGCAAATATACATACAATTCTAAATGAAATCATTTGTTCATGACAATAAGTTGAGCATTACCACAACACATTAAGCAGGTAAATATAACACCACAACACATAAGTGTGTTCACAGGAGCACAGCTCAATAATCAACTTCACCAAAGATAATTACTTGCAAAATTAGGCACGGTGTAACATCTTAACCATGCTTTACATCAATCAAGATTTCTACCATTGTTATTTACAGAAAGAACAAAAGCATGTATTGAACTAAATAGCTGCAACTTCAAATAACCTTGGCTAATCAAAATGATTTCCCCCACTATGGACCCAAATGTTGTTTCTGTAATGGAAGGAGACCAGAGGAGTTATATAACTCAGCACGCTCTAACTGTTGTACTTGTATCACTAAAGTAAGTAGTAGCTCTAACTCAAGATCAATCTTGAGAAAAATGAACTTAGACAAATAAAACTACAAAATGTAATATCTCTCAACCCTCTCCAACTACTATGCTATAATCATCTTGAACTAAATATTAAGCAGATCATAAACTTCAAAAATGCAAATTGTCAACTTTAAAATGCCTCAATAGGCTAAAAATTAAAAAACAACCAAAAATATGAAACTCAGATCAAAGAGCAGACTAAACAAAAGAAGGAAGAGCACATTTGTCTAAGTTGAAGACTGAGAGAGCAAGCAATAGATATAAGTAGTAAATCAAACACATATAAAGCATCAAATACTGTCATCAAAGTCTTTATGAATTTCTATTTTTAGAAGAAAAAACGCAGAGCATTCCAGGCGACTAGCTAGGAGCCATTTTTGGTTCTTGATTGTGTTGCCTATCTTCACAAACTTACCCTAGTGGGGAGAGTTTTCCCAAATATTGAGAATCAGAAACTTCATATAGCTTATCTCCCAAAACAATGCATTGTAGTCATGGTTTTCACCCCACAAATTACCCAGAAAGAGAGATTCTAAACTTCAACCATGCCTTTGAAATTAATTAATTATCTACATAACATCTCCGAACTTGTTGCTTCCAAAATAAATCATTACTAATAGTCTCCATGATCCCTCACATCCTATGAACAACAAAGCTGAAGAATAAGAGAAGATGGCCATAGAACCCAAAATGGAACCACCACATATGACCATAAAACAAAATCAGCTGCTACAGCTTAATTTGCAGCCCTGGACAACATTAAACTTTCGAAATTGGCTTACTAAATCATCAAGAAGATCCTATATATGAAAAACAATAATCTTGCACAATAGAAACACCAGCACAGCCATATACTCTCAGCAATTTAAATTCAGACAAGCAGTCAGAGGGATCAAATATTCCACGTCTAAAGTTGCTTAACAAATCAGATTGTACTGTGATTAAAAACACACAATAACATAAAACCATCACAAAAACACCAATCTAGAAATACCATTCATATCTAGAAATGGAGTGGCGGACTGAGATGGTGGAGCGGCGAAATACCATTCAATTCATATCTAGAAATACCATTCAATTCATACTTTAAACCAACCTCCAACGAAATTCAAAACACCAATCTAACCTTTCATATCTCTTCCTTTACATTTTATTCCTACCAAATCAATCTTATCATTTCTCCTTCTTTTTCTGAACAATTTCCACTACCAGAGCAGCAAGGAACAAAAATAACATATTTTAAACAACTTCATATCAATTATCCCTAAGCAAACAACCCCAATGCATTTCTCAATAATTATAACCCCAAAATCCCTTTTCTTTACACAAGTAAACCAGCAATACAACATCAACAATTAGGATTCTAGAACCTAAACTATAATAACCATCAATACACTTCCTTCTCCCTTTTCTAATTCTTCTTTAACAAAATATCAATATAGTCTATACTCCCTTCACAAACTCACGGCCAGGGCAAAAATTGTAAGAGAATAAAATTAAACATCTACTATCAATTAACACTAAGCCATCAATCCAAACATGCAATTCAATTAATCCAACCCTCAAATCCCTTCCTCCATCCGTCGGCCAAAACAGAACAGAACATAACATAATAGAGAAATTGAGCAATAATTCACCCCTTCACAAATTTATCAAATCACACATATAACATGCTTATTAGAACCTCCTAATTGCAAGTATATCGTGTTCAATAATTTTTCCTCTTCATTCTCGGCCAGCACAGAAACAAAGACAGGGAAGAGCAACAAATCAAGCAAATCAAGGATTCTTCAATCCACACACTTGAACATCCATTCTAGCTTCCAATTAATGTGTATCTCATTCCAGAAATTTTTCTCCTTCTTGGCCGAACAGATTCAACGAAACAGGGGAAGACAAAATAACAACCAAAATTCCAAAATCCCTCCAATCAATCCCAATACCCTATTCCATACCCTTAAAGTGACTATCAGATGTAAGAATTCAAGCCTTAAAACAACCAATCATCTGAAATCCCAATTTTTGATTTCGGGTGAACAGCAACCCGACGGACTTCCTTCAACAAATCCGAACCTATTTCACCTCAATCTTCAAAATCAACAACCAAAACAACAATAATAAACTTCAAGCATCATTTCTACAAGCTTAGAAACTTCAGAAACATCCAAAGAATTCGGATTCTTCCCCCCCATTTCACTCAAAATAACGCCCAAGAAGAGAGGAAATAAAGAGGAATAACTAACCAAAGATTATTCCAAGCTTCTTTCGTCTTTTCTTCTCCTCGTCGCCGGTCACCGTCGCTGGTCTAGGCCGTCCACCGCTGCTGAAAGACGAAGCACGGGGGAGGAGAATGAGAGAGTGAAGTCGGGTTGAGGGAGGGAAGTGGGAAATGAGATGAGAGGGAAACGCGTGCGGGTTTTGAGAGGGAGGGAAGTGGGAAATGAGATGAGAGGGAAATACAAATGACATCACTCATTTAAAATGAGTGATGTCATTTCTAAGAAACAACATCACTCGTTTTAAATGAGTGATGTCGTAACTTACGACATCTCTAATTTATTTAATTAGGGATGTCGTTTCTTCCTGAGCAACCATTTAATTACAAAATTGCCACCGCCTTTTTTTTAACATCTGTTTTATAATTAATAGACATTAATTAGGGATGTTAAAAGGCTTTTTTGTAGCAGTGATAGTGAGCTAATTTTTATGGACCTGTTTGATTGTTGTTTGATGGTGAAAAGAGGGTTTATGTACTTTGATTTTCACATGGTTAATTTCAGTTTAGATTCTAATTGAAGTTTAGTATATCTAAAGGATATTATAGTGTGGGTGGAAACTATAAATTTCTAAAAGTTTGAATTCATTTCTGTGCCTGGTTCTATGTCTAATTGCTCTGTATTTTTAAAAGTAGGAAGTAAGGATAGAATTAGAAATTAAATTTAATTATGGTTTGGTGGTTGGACTGGATTTAATTAGTTGAAACCTCTGTTCTATTTATGTTCTCTTAAATAACATTTTCAGTGACAACAGTGAACCAATTGTAAGCTGTGATTTTAATCAGATTAAAGTTATACGGTACAAGAATAAAGAATTAACATATATAGTAGAAGGTGATAATGTTTAATAGGTTAATTATGATTAAGTCATTAGGACTTTTCTTTATATTTTTTTCTGGAAAAGATGATAATAAGAATCAGAATTATTAATTGAAATAAATTAATTATAATTGACCTTTTAATTTTAGAAGGGGTAAGATAATTATAGTAAATTGTAATTTTTCACTAAAGCAAAGAAATGGGGTAGTGTTAATTATACTAGGATCATGAGAGACGCTGAATAATTATATAGAAGTGTAGGCCTTAAGTTATTGTTTATATATTATATGTCAATAGGTCTGGATAGTAACATAGGATTGAGAAGGTCAGTGGAAAGGAAAAGAACAGATAAGGATTAAGCTTGGAGTTCAGGTAGCAGTTTATTTCATTACAGTAAAAGAATTGCATGTATTATTTTGTAAAATCTGTTTCAAGTTTACATTATGCATGAAGGTGATAAGCCTTGTTAATTCCTGCATATAGATTTATGGAGTACTCCAGGCTTAGGTGGGTCGCACCCCTTTTGCCAGTTCAGTTATGTTATAACGGGATAGTTATAACGAGAAATCCTGCAGGTAAGGCCTCCACTAGTTAACGAATATATTGTTAATAGTGGTTGGTAGAGCATTTAGCGCAGGAAGTATGTGTAATTGTGATATTTGTTCAGGTTTATGAAATTAATACATGGCAATGCTAGCATGATAATATATGTTAATGAAAGAAACTGCTATTGGGATTTCCAATCTCACCTCCTTCCCCAAACATTTTCAGTACGCAGAATGGGGAAAGCTTGATGGGGAGGAAGAATAGACGAAAGAATTAGGATTACAATTTGAAAAGTAAGAGGTAGTTGAATACCTGAGAAATGTTATTTGTATATGTTGTAAAATTGAATTATTAAGTTAATAATAGAAAGCATAGATAATAGAATTATATAAATTGTATAGAGGAATTTAAATTTCCTAAGCATTATGAATCATGAATAGACCCCCAAGAGGGTTAGGGTATGTTTAATTGTTTTATGAACCACTTTGCTTTATAAAAAGTTTTAAATTCTAAGTGGTCCGAAAAGCCCATTCCAACTGCAATAAAGTTGGAACACTGTAGGAAAAAAAAGTTTTAAATTTATTCGTATTTTTGGGCTTCTGTTATTTATAAAAGTGGTTATAATTCAATTAAAATGCTATAGTATAATAGTAAAATTTCAGGCGTTACAGATTCTAGAACTAAGGAAGGGGAGTCTATTTACAAAGTTGCAATTTAATCTATAGAAATTGTTTAAGGACCTTTGGGTGATGGGTTAAGTGTTTGAGGGAGCTTGATTTAATACAGGAAGTTAGGTGATTTAAGGAGTATTATGTATGATAATGGTGTTGATAATGAATAATGCTTAGTAATTTTATGATTGGATAAAAGTTAGAATATTTAGATAGGGTGATTGATTTGCATTGTTGAATGATTTATGGTGGATGATCTCAATAGTCTTTAAATTAGGAGAAGAGAATATTGATGTACTGTAGTTGAGGATTCTTTAATCTTTTGGGATTATTATTATGTTAGATGATAGGAATCGGAAAAGTGGTTATGAAGGTCTGAAAGATAATTAGAGGCTCTAATTTAGTAGTAATATTCGTGGTAGATCTCTTGTGTTATTTTTAAGTCCGAAATTATGATTGATGACTGGTAATGTCCTTTAATAAATTGAATTGCCTGGACTTGATTTACATTTTTGATTGACTTATTCTTAGGATCTTGTAATAAATAGAAAATAAAAATATACATGGATGGATGAATGACTAAGGCCTTTATAGAAAAGTTTTATAGAAATTATTGATCAAACATTGAGAATAAGAAGATTTAATATAAATAAATTATTAAGGTAACTCAATGGTTATAATTCTAAATAAATATACGCACAACATAATTTGCCTAGAAGACAAGTTTTGGGTAGTATTAAGTAAGTTAGGCTTCGAGAGAGACGCATAGAATAATTTGTAAATAGGATTTTAATAAGCTTATATATGTATATAGGTTCTGAATAGTGATTGGATTTCATCAAAATAATATAAAGGAAAGGAGTTGGTACAGGACTAAAGTCTAAAGAAACTAGGTAGCAGTTTATCTTATTACACTAAATTGCATGTATAATTTTGTAATGTCTGTTGCATTTAAGTGGTATGTCTTTTATTCCTTAGTTGGAGGTGGTTCGCTACCCCTTTGCCAAACCAGTTAGTTATAGCTTTAAATGTTATAACGAGAAGTCCTGCAGATAGAACATCCACTAGTTAACGAAGATATCGTTATCAGTGGTCGGTAGGTGCTTACGTCACCCAGAGTAATAGGATAAATGCTATCATTATTTGTAAAGGTTTATAAAATGTATACATGACAATGTATGCATGAAGTTTACAGTTAATGACATAAACTGCGTTAAATTGCTGTTTCAGAGAAGCTGATAGATGGTAAGATGGTTGAGATAAGGCAAGAGTGCTGGAAGATGATTAGATGAAGGAATTAAGATTATCTTTTGAAAAGTAAGGTTATTTGTATATGATGTAAATTTAAATTATTAAATTAATAATAGAAAGCATAGAAAATGGAATGGTATAAATTTATAAAGGGATTTAAATTTTCCAAACACTATGAATCAAGAATAGATACCCTGAGAGGGTTAGTGGACTTTTAATTATTTTATTAACCGCTTTATTTTATAAAGAGTTTTAAATTGTTCCAATTTATCTGAAAAGCCCATTCCAACTGACAGAAGGTTGGTTTAATGTTTTAAAAAAAAGTTTTAAATTTTCCATATTTTTGGGCTTCTGACATTGAAAAGTGGTTATAATTCAATTAAAAATGCTATATTATAGTAGTAAAAATTAAGGTGTTACAAATGGAATGCTACTTCGATCATGTGTAATGACATCCCTCACAAACTGCATCACATAGTATCCACATTCGTTGTTATTAGGTTGGAAGGGGCACTGTAACAAAAACACCAAATATCGTATAAGAAATATTTATGTTATGGTTTAACTAGATTGTTTTAAAAATTGAATAACTTGTAATACCTAGACCTTAAGTTGCCGATAAGCATCTTTCTGGTTATGGGCGCCGAAATAACTCATCTTAACAGAGACCTGAAAACTATTCAATGCGCTGCAAATTAAAAAAATTAAATTAATTTTATTAGCTAGGGTCATAAAATGACAAATAATACAACACATTCAAAGAGTGTTGACATTCACTTATTGAAGAGGCGCATCAAAGCTGGGCAATTTTCTCGTTTAGTAGATTCCACAGGATCCAAATAGTAAACTAATGGATCTAGTTGGTAATTAATTTACTGACGGAAAATTTTTTTTAGATTAGTAATTACCGACGGAATTTAGTAACGGAAATTTCTGACGGTAAATTTTTTTAAATTATATGCCACGTGTCACCTCCACAAATTGTCTTCAATTGTAAACTACTACAGAAATACTCTATTGCGACGCAACAATAGCGGCGCTTAGAGTAAAAAGCGCCACTATTGATATGGATGGGGCCTATACCGGCGCTTTATAATTAAAGCGCCGGAATAGAGTGGACCTATACCGGCGCTTTCTACAAAAGGCGCCGGTATAGGGTTTTGTTTCACCATTTTTTTTTAATTTTTTAATCAAAAATACCTATACCGGCACTTTTACAACAAGCGCCGGTATTTCTTGTCAATCATTTGTTTTTTTTTATTTTTTAAATACCTATACCAGCGCTTATTGTATAAGCGCCGGTATAGGATGTCATAATTAAATTATATTCCGTTTCAATTTTTAATAATAATTAAAATAATAATTTAATAATAAATAATACATAATAAAATAAATAAAAATTATTTATTTAGTATACATATACCGGCGCTTTATAGGGAAAGCGCCGGTATAGGCCAAAATTTTGGAGGGAATTTTCCCTCCAAAATTTTTATCCTACCTATACCGGCGCTTTTCGAAGAAAGCGCCGGTATAGCCCTCATCCTCACTTAAATAATTTTTCAACTTCTTCATATTCTTCTTCACCATCCTCGACCGTCCAAACTCCCTCCTTCCCTCCTCGGCCGTCCCAACTCCCTTCTTCCGGAAGCTCGCGTCACCACCCTCCTCCGTCAACCTTCGGAAGCTCGCCCCACCGGAAGCTCGCTTCGCCGCCGCCGTCTCCTTTCGACCATCCTTTGCTTCCTTCTCTTCTTCGTGTACGGTGTTTTGGGTGTTGAAGCTTGAACAGTTTTTTCTTTGTGTACAACCCCCGCGGGCGTTGCGCTTTCCGTCGCATTTTGGCCGATTTCACTCAATTCTCCCTGGCATCTATCGGCTATTGTCTCAATTTAAGAGGTACAGATCTGCATTTTTTCTTTAATTGGATCTAGCCTAATATTTCCCTCGCCTGGTTAACAATTTTGGCATATATTTGGGCATTTTTTTAGTCAGCCTTCATGCTATATTGGTCTTGTATATTTCTGAAACTTGCCCAAACATTAGAAGAGTATTTAAGTTATCCTTACCTTTGTAATAATTTAGACAATTAGGCTTATTTTTAAGACCATATGTGTAACACCTGGACTTTTACTACTATATTATAGCAATTTAATTGAATTATAACCACTTTTATAAATATTCGAAGCCCAAAAATACGGGAAATTTAAAACTTTTTCTTTTTTAAATATTTACCCAACCTTCTGTCAGTTGGAATGGGCTTTTCGTACGACTTAGGATTTAAATCTTTTTATAAATCAAAGTGGTCCATAACACAATTAAACTACTTACGTTCCCTTATAAATTCCTCCCCTTGATGATAGTGTGTGGGGAGTGAAAACCCATTCATGGGTTCTCTGTATCTATTTATGGGTTTCTACCTTTCCGATATTAAAACGCTGGGGTTACCTCGGTTGATAACCCTTCTACCAGAATACACAGCGTCATTAGGGTAATACATACATTCACATACGGTTAAGTATTAATTCTTTATATTCATTCTCACAGATAATTAAATTCTAAATTAACTAACTAGGGTGGTACATAGCTTAGCAGGCATTCCTACTTCTTCTTATATTATCTTACTTCCTTCCCAGCTAGCTTCTCCCATCCTGCGTACTGAAAATGTTTGGGGAAGGGGGTGAGATTGGAAATCCCAATAGCAGTTTCTTTCATTAACATATATTATCATGCTAGCAATTGTCATGTATATATTTCATAAAGCTGTGCAAATGATGATAGTCTTACTCCTATTAATCTGTGTGCTAAAAGCACCTGCCAACCACTAATAACAATATATTCGTTATAGTGGAGGCTTTACCTGCAGGGTTTCTCGTTAAAGCACATAAGGCTAAAACGTAACTAATCTCGCAAAGGTGTAGCTAATCACCTAAGCCTGGAGTACTCCATCTGAGGAATAACAACTTACCAACTAAATGCAACAGTTATTACAAAACAATACATGCAATTTAATGGTTACTGAAATAAACTGCTACCTGGCTCTTTTAGACCTTAGTCCTGTACTTGCTCCCTTTTCTTTCTATTGATCTTCTCAAATTATTTTACTATCAAGACCTATTGACATTTGGTATAAACAATAAATTAATATCTAAACTTCTATATAATTATTCAGCGTCTCTCTCTCTCGGGTCCTAATATACCTCATACTACCCTTTTCTTTATTTTGATGGAAGATGACAATTTACTATAATTATCTTAACACCCTTTTAAAATTAAAAGATCAATTATAAATAATTTATTTCGATTAATAATTCTTCTTCTTATCATCTTCTTTTCCAAAATTAAATATAAAGAAAAGTTCTAATGACTTAATCATAATTAACCCATTAAACATTATCATCTTCTACTATATATGTTAATTCTTTATTCTTGTACCGTATAACTTTGATCTTATTAAAATCACAGTTTACAATTGATTCATTGTTGTCACTGAAAATGTTGTTTAAGAGAACAGAAATAAAACAGAGGTTTCTACTTATTAAATCTAGTCCAACAACCAACCATAATTAAATTTAATTTCTAATTCTATCACCGTTTCCTATTTCTATTATATGATTAAATCCTAGTCTCTACCTTAATTTCTAATCATAAAATTATCAGCAAATATTAGACAATCATTTACACACAAATAACCATAACCAACACAACACAAGAAAATGCTAAATTCTAAATTCTAAATTCCCAAAACAAAACACCTTAATGGTTAATTTGCATTTCTCAATCCTAAAATCATTGAGCAAACTTGATCTACTTTAATTCTTTATATTCTAAATCCTTGTTTTCAACAATTACTTTAGTCAATATTTACTCTCCCAAAGTCTGAACTTCAAATAACTCTACTAAATCTTCAATAATGGCCTCTCCTATTTAATTTCTCAACAATTGCCCATAATTAACTTTTGTCCCACATTTCCAGTTGAAATAATAAATAGCAAAGTTTTAAGATCACCAACTACGCAGAGAAATATTCTCTAGATTCCAATATCATCATAGGTTAAAATACTTTGATATGAAAATGCCAAAGTTTAATTCCGATTGACTCTAATAAGCATCTAAACCCTAGTTTCAAGATACACCCAACTTGCTAATCATTTAAGAATTCCAAATTCTTAATGAAAGACCTATTACCTTCATCTTTTATTCTAAATACTCATTCATTAATTAAAGCCATTTAACCCCTTTCTATTTTATCTCCATGTTTCAAATCTTTATTTGGAACTACCATCAGAACAAAGCATGCACTAAATAGGAATTCAAACCTAGTAATACCCTCTAATGTTCCCCTAAAATTAAAGTAGCATAGTTTATTTCAACTTCTCTCAGTTTTTATATCACCTAACAACCCAATCCAATGAAACCTTAGCATTACAATCTTCTCAGCCTAAATTTCTAGTTCAATCTTCTCATGCTTTACCTAACCCATCATTAACAATCCTACTAAATTAAGCATCTCAAATTTCCCCCTGCAAAACAACAACTAAACCTCAACTTCCTTTATTATTTCCTATCAATCATTCTCCTTACTTCTTTAATCCTTCTCTGCCACAACTAAAACAGAACCAGAAGCAGAGCAACACACAACATCCGAAATTGAATTAAACAGATGTAATAAGTCAATATTACTACAACTTAAACACCAATAAGCAAATCACAAACAGTCATCTAATATATCTTAAAATCAAGAGTCTAACCCAGTTTTCTGGGTGTAGTTAACATCAATTAAACTTCCAATCTTCACCTATCAAATATCTAATTACAATCTAATATCAGAAAAATCATCTCCCCTGTCAAGAATCCCTCGGCCAGAACAAGAAGAACAGGAAAAGTTTACCACATCTTCTCCTTTAATTAAAATCAATTCAACACCATCAAACATCCATTTCAACCTCCCTAATGCACGCACAAAAACTCAAAGCACAGAGATCAGTGAGACGGAGAGAAGAACAGGGGTACAAAACTCATCCAACCTCAGGAATTTCAACATATCAGACATACAACCTTGTTTCCTACCTATAAAATTCGCTACCTCATCATCTTCAGCCATGAACATCGACCAAAGCAAAACAAGCACTATAATTTCGGACCAATGCATAGAACAGGGGAAGAAGAACAGGAAAGATTCCAAAGACCTCAGAAATTACACATGCAACATCTCATATTCACTCAAACTTACCCCTAACCGCATTTAATTAAATTTCCATTCGAATTTTGCCCAGAAGACCCGAAGAACAGCGTCGGTGAACAGTGACAAGAAGGGAAAAATTGGGGAAACTGGATTAATCCGACTCTATTGCTTAAATTCGATCCTGGGGTTTGTTAATCGTGTCCTAAATTCTAGTTTTATGAATTTAGAAGATTGAAAAACCCTTAAAATCAGATTGATTCTCCCCCCCAAAGCCTCCCTCGATTCGGACCAAGAAGAGAGAAGAACGAAGGAACGAGGCTCACCTATGATCAAGCGAGCTTTGTTCGTGCTTTGGAGCTTCTCGCCGCCAGCCATCGTGCCATTCGCCGTCGATCGCCGCCACGGAACTCGGAGGAACACAGAGAGGAACAGAGGAACATATAGCACGAGTGAGAGACAGAGAGGATGAGGGAGTATTATATAAAGGGGTTAGGGGAAAATTAAAGTTCTGACCCCTAAAACTTTCTTCTTTTCGTTTTGATCCCTAGAATCAACTTTTAATGCTTTCAGTTTAGTCCCTTCTCTGAAAAATAATTTCTAGAATTAAATTCTTATATCATATTAGAGATTTTTCTTAGTCATAAATTTCTTTAAGCCTTAAAATAAATTCTCCTAAAGTTCCCAAATCAAAATTTCTCTTCTAATTATTTTTCTTTATTTTCTAAAGAAAATAATCCTTAAAATTATTAAAAATATCTAAAACATCATAATTTCATTTTTAATGCTTTTTAATATTTTAATAATATTTCCTAAATCTTATTTAATTCCTTATTTCCTATTTTCTAAAATTTGGGGTGTTACAATTCTCCCCCACTAAAATAATTTCGTCCTCGAAATTAAGAAGAGTTTTCTTACTATTAAAACTCTTAGTATTATTTTATATCACTGTTCTGAAGGGTTTCACTCATAACTTTACCGAGTAACATGTTTTCATCAAATCAATTTATCATTAACTAAGATAAGCTAACACATTTATAATTAGTTTTTACATTACAAGTGAAAAATGCAAAAATACGTATTGCAACAACATTCATTAATTATGAAGGTGTATACTTATTTATCTTTTAAGAATTTTTAACAATACATTTTCGATTAGATTGATTCTTTAAATATCTGGGATACCTATTAATTATTTAGAGATATCAAGCAAACAAAGTTCAATCCAAATGTTCAAGTATTTAACAAACAACCAATCATTCATACACGAAACCATAAAGTCAAACAAATCTTAGGTTTCATTTCTTTAATTCATCTCATTTAATTTTTTTTTTCAATTAAATGGGTATACCTATTAATTACTTAAAGATATCAAACAAACAACGTTTGATCCAATTGATTAAGTACCTAGTAAGCATGAACGATTATTCATTCATCCTAAGTGAAACAACTATCAATCGCATACATTACTCTTCCCTCTTAATCACCTAAGATTAACCATACCCGAGAGGGCAATACAAACAGAACATACACATCTTATCAATCGGACAAAATAACATTTACCAGCATAGAGTAATAATTAAATAAAAGTCAAACCAAAACAAAATCACATATTACATACTCTCTGTTTAAAGACATAACAAAGCAAAAGATTTTTATACAATCATTTATAAATCAGCCTCCTTATTGAAAAATAAATATATGAAATTTAAATTACACAAAACACATCCAGTATAGCTTATAATTAATACAAAAATTCCACATATAAAATCATAGAATCAAACAAATTTTAAGCTTTATAACATTAATTTTTCTTATTTAAAACTTCGTCTAGCTTGAAAATTTGTATAACACACAATATTT
Organism: Mimosa bimucronata; assembly: GCA_037074515.1. Lineage (NCBI taxonomy): Eukaryota > Viridiplantae > Streptophyta > Magnoliopsida > Fabales > Fabaceae > Mimosa > Mimosa bimucronata. The sequence goes on along the minus strand of CM073440.1, from coordinate 34,134,660 downwards.
AATTGTCATCTTAATAATCCTAATACAATCTTTCTTTAGTATTTCTTATGACTTGTGGGTTATAGGCCCACCTTTTTCTACCTTTTTCATTACCCTCTTTTTCATTACTTCATTATTTTTAGAAATCTTTTCCTATCTAAATAAATTCTGACTACTTCAACTAATGAATACATTCCTATGGACTTGAAAAGTCCATTCTTGCTAACATTACCATAGACTATATAGGCTTACTGGGAATCAGAGATGAGTGAACTAGATTAAAAGTTAACTTCCCCTTTAACTGAGCTATAAGGTTTTTATGTTCTGGCTTATCTAGGTCATAATATATCTAGAGAATTGCTGTATCTATGAGATCTATCTGTGATCTCTATACTGTCCTCTAGGATCTAACCGTGATCCCTTGACTGATTGTCACTTTATCGCTCCACCTCGATATTGTCCATTTTAGGTAGGGATGCTCCCATGGCTATGGGCCCCACACTCACCCCTTACGATCTTGTTTCTCATGGTAGGGATGATGGCACGCAGCCCTCCACACTCACCCATGTAAATCTATCTTTCTCTTGGATCTACTGTGATTTTTCTTTCCTTTCTTTTCTTAGATCTATTTCTGTTGCTCTTGGCCAATCTGTCCCGCTACATTGATATAAAGTTTCCCCTTTTTGCCTGGCCAGGGCTTCTTTTTAAATAGAAGGAAAACCGAATATCAATGTAATTAGGATATTCTTTGGCCAATTCCTATCTCTGGTTTAGGCTTTGACTAATAACTGTTCTGTGAGCATTCTCTTGTATCACTCTTGATTAATGTAAAATCATAATATTCTATAATCTTTTACAAGATCTTTTCATAACTTGAAATCCATACTTCCAAAATTCTGATCTTAAAATATATTTCTATCATAATAAATCTCAAATTATTTAAACTCTAATCTTTAACTTCAACAATAGTACTAAAATTTAACTCAGATCTATCAATGATTATATAATTCATCAAAAGACAATAGATTTACCCTCAAGAGACTGAATTTAACTTAGATTTCTACATTTCAAATTCTCAAAATTCGTAAATCATTTCTTAGCTTCACATTTTTCACCTTGGTATCTTCCTTTAAATTATAAATATCTCCCAACATTTCGTAATTGACTCCCATAAACCGCTTATATCTCCCATTTAAAGAATTTATAAATACTCTCCAACTTTTCTTTTTGCTCAATAATCTTGTAACTTTAAGGTAAATTTTTATTTTCTAGGGTAAAACTTCTCATAATATTCAAAATTACCCTGATTATTGTGAAAATTCAATGAAAATCTTCTTCCGATCTGGCTTCATATACTAAATTATCCCTTAGATGTTGGTACGACCACTGTCGAATTCAAATCTAAAGCTATCAGGGTCAAAAATCCAGTCACAATTTTGATCCAATCCTCAACAATGTCAACATAACTCACTTCTAATATCTATACCTCACTTCTTATATGTCCTCACATGTATACATAATAACTATTATCCGATCATTTGCTCCGATCAAATGGGGCTTCGCTTAGACTTGAATCCTTCAAAATTGTTTATTTTCACCATCTATTATCCTCTTATCTGTAAATTGCATGCCTAAAAATCCAATCTGCTAAACCAGCTTATAAATAGCAAACTTACTCATCGAGTCAATCAATTCACTAAGACTAGACTTCAAACGAAAATTGATAATTAGTTTCTTTACATCTTGAATATACTTTTCCAAAGATATTCTAATGGTTTCTTTTGGGCAACTTCAAGGGGAATTTCTACTTCCTCTTCTATGTTTCTAATCGGGATAGCCTAAAACCATAATATTTTGAATGTGTTCTAATGGTCTCTTTAAATGACCAATTAGTGAGCAAAGTATTCTAGCTAACCTATGCCAGAACCTTTGCTCTGATACCAAAATGTAACACCTGGACTTTTACTACTATATTATAGCAATTTAATTGAATTATAACCACTTTTATAAATATTCGAAGCCCAAAAATACGGGAAATTTAAAACTTTTTCTTTTTTAAATATTTACCCAACCTTCTGTCAGTTGGAATGGGCTTTTCGTACGACTTAGGATTTAAATCTTTTTATAAATCAAAGTGGTCCATAACACAATTAAACTACTTACGTTCCCTTATAAATTCCTCCCCTTGATGATAGTGTGTGGGGAGTGAAAACCCATTCATGGGTTCTCTGTATCTATTTATGGGTTTCTACCTTTCCGATATTAAAACGCTGGGGTTACCTCGGTTGATAACCCTTCTACCAGAATACACAGCGTCATTAGGGTAATACATACATTCACATACGGTTAAGTATTAATTCTTTATATTCATTCTCACAGATAATTAAATTCTAAATTAACTAACTAGGGTGGTACATAGCTTAGCAGGCATTCCTACTTCTTCTTATATTATCTTACTTCCTTCCCAGCTAGCTTCTCCCATCCTGCGTACTGAAAATGTTTGGGGAAGGGGGTGAGATTGGAAATCCCAATAGCAGTTTCTTTCATTAACATATATTATCATGCTAGCAATTGTCATGTATATATTTCATAAAGCTGTGCAAATGATGATAGTCTTACTCCTATTAATCTGTGTGCTAAAAGCACCTGCCAACCACTAATAACAATATATTCGTTATAGTGGAGGCTTTACCTGCAGGGTTTCTCGTTAAAGCACATAAGGCTAAAACGTAACTAATCTCGCAAAGGTGTAGCTAATCACCTAAGCCTGGAGTACTCCATCTGAGGAATAACAACTTACCAACTAAATGCAACAGTTATTACAAAACAATACATGCAATTTAATGGTTACTGAAATAAACTGCTACCTGGCTCTTTTAGACCTTAGTCCTGTACTTGCTCCCTTTTCTTTCTATTGATCTTCTCAAATTATTTTACTATCAAGACCTATTGACATTTGGTATAAACAATAAATTAATATCTAAACTTCTATATAATTATTCAGCGTCTCTCTCTCTCTCGGGTCCTAATATACCTCATACTACCCTTTTCTTTATTTTGATGGAAGATGACAATTTACTATAATTATCTTAACACCCTTTTAAAATTAAAAGATCAATTATAAATAATTTATTTCGATTAATAATTCTTCTTCTTATCATCTTCTTTTCCAAAATTAAATATAAAGAAAAGTTCTAATGACTTAATCATAATTAACCCATTAAACATTATCATCTTCTACTATATATGTTAATTCTTTATTCTTGTACCGTATAACTTTGATCTTATTAAAATCACAGTTTACAATTGATTCATTGTTGTCACTGAAAATGTTGTTTAAGAGAACAGAAATAAAACAGAGGTTTCTACTTATTAAATCTAGTCCAACAACCAACCATAATTAAATTTAATTTCTAATTCTATCACCGTTTCCTATTTCTATTATATGATTAAATCCTAGTCTCTACCTTAATTTCTAATCATAAAATTATCAGCAAATATTAGACAATCATTTACACACAAATAACCATAACCAACACAACACAAGAAAATGCTAAATTCTAAATTCTAAATTCCCAAAACAAAACACCTTAATGGTTAATTTGCATTTCTCAATCCTAAAATCATTGAGCAAACTTGATCTACTTTAATTCTTTATATTCTAAATCCTTGTTTTCAACAATTACTTTAGTCAATATTTACTCTCCCAAAGTCTGAACTTCAAATAACTCTACTAAATCTTCAATAATGGCCTCTCCTATTTAATTTCTCAACAATTGCCCATAATTAACTTTTGTCCCACATTTCCAGTTGAAATAATAAATAGCAAAGTTTTAAGATCACCAACTACGCAGAGAAATATTCTCTAGATTCCAATATCATCATAGGTTAAAATACTTTGATATGAAAATGCCAAAGTTTAATTCCGATTGACTCTAATAAGCATCTAAACCCTAGTTTCAAGATACACCCAACTTGCTAATCATTTAAGAATTCCAAATTCTTAATGAAAGACCTATTACCTTCATCTTTTATTCTAAATACTCATTCATTAATTAAAGCCATTTAACCCCTTTCTATTTTATCTCCATGTTTCAAATCTTTATTTGGAACTACCATCAGAACAAAGCATGCACTAAATAGGAATTCAAACCTAGTAATACCCTCTAATGTTCCCCTAAAATTAAAGTAGCATAGTTTATTTCAACTTCTCTCAGTTTTTATATCACCTAACAACCCAATCCAATGAAACCTTAGCATTACAATCTTCTCAGCCTAAATTTCTAGTTCAATCTTCTCATGCTTTACCTAACCCATCATTAACAATCCTACTAAATTAAGCATCTCAAATTTCCCCCTGCAAAACAACAACTAAACCTCAACTTCCTTTATTATTTCCTATCAATCATTCTCCTTACTTCTTTAATCCTTCTCTGCCACAACTAAAACAGAACCAGAAGCAGAGCAACACACAACATCCGAAATTGAATTAAACAGATGTAATAAGTCAATATTACTACAACTTAAACACCAATAAGCAAATCACAAACAGTCATCTAATATATCTTAAAATCAAGAGTCTAACCCAGTTTTCTGGGTGTAGTTAACATCAATTAAACTTCCAATCTTCACCTATCAAATATCTAATTACAATCTAATATCAGAAAAATCATCTCCCCTGTCAAGAATCCCTCGGCCAGAACAAGAAGAACAGGAAAAGTTTACCACATCTTCTCCTTTAATTAAAATCAATTCAACACCATCAAACATCCATTTCAACCTCCCTAATGCACGCACAAAAACTCAAAGCACAGAGATCAGTGAGACGGAGAGAAGAACAGGGGTACAAAACTCATCCAACCTCAGGAATTTCAACATATCAGACATACAACCTTGTTTCCTACCTATAAAATTCGCTACCTCATCATCTTCAGCCATGAACATCGACCAAAGCAAAACAAGCACTATAATTTCGGACCAATGCATAGAACAGGGGAAGAAGAACAGGAAAGATTCCAAAGACCTCAGAAATTACACATGCAACATCTCATATTCACTCAAACTTACCCCTAACCGCATTTAATTAAATTTCCATTCGAATTTTGCCCAGAAGACCCGAAGAACAGCGTCGGTGAACAGTGACAAGAAGGGAAAAATTGGGGAAACTGGATTAATCCGACTCTATTGCTTAAATTCGATCCTGGGGTTTGTTAATCGTGTCCTAAATTCTAGTTTTATGAATTTAGAAGATTGAAAAACCCTTAAAATCAGATTGATTCTCCCCCCCAAAGCCTCCCTCGATTCGGACCAAGAAGAGAGAAGAACGAAGGAACGAGGCTCACCTATGATCAAGCGAGCTTTGTTCGTGCTTTGGAGCTTCTCGCCGCCAGCCATCGTGCCATTCGCCGTCGATCGCCGCCACGGAACTCGGAGGAACACAGAGAGGAACAGAGGAACATATAGCACGAGTGAGAGACAGAGAGGATGAGGGAGTATTATATAAAGGGGTTAGGGGAAAATTAAAGTTCTGACCCCTAAAACTTTCTTCTTTTCGTTTTGATCCCTAGAATCAACTTTTAATGCTTTCAGTTTAGTCCCTTCTCTGAAAAATAATTTCTAGAATTAAATTCTTATATCATATTAGAGATTTTTCTTAGTCATAAATTTCTTTAAGCCTTAAAATAAATTCTCCTAAAGTTCCCAAATCAAAATTTCTCTTCTAATTATTTTTCTTTATTTTCTAAAGAAAATAATCCTTAAAATTATTAAAAATATCTAAAACATCATAATTTCATTTTTAATGCTTTTTAATATTTTAATAATATTTCCTAAATCTTATTTAATTCCTTATTTCCTATTTTCTAAAATTTGGGGTGTTACAATATGGGTAGCTTGAAAAGGCGAATCTGGATGATTGGGATGCCTATGTGAATTATAGTTACATTGCTTTTTTTTTCTTTGACAGCAACTATAGGTTTTGTGATGATTGCCCGGTGTGTTATCAAATAATCTAGATGCTTGGGATATTTGCAATGATGCAGGTGGGTGTGAAATAAAAAACAAATTGTATATTTTAAAAAAATATAACCTATAGCGGCGCTTTTTACGAAAAGCGCCGCTATAGAGATGCCTATACCGGCGCTTTAAGACATTAAAGCGCTGGTATAGATGGGCCTATACCGGCGCTTTTTACAAAAAGCGCCGGTATAGGCCTTTTCAGTTTCAATAAAAAATTAATTAAAACATATCTATACCGGCGCTTTTGGGTAATAAAGCGCTGCTATAGAGAGGCCTATACCGGCGCTTTGTAAGCGCCGGTATCGGTCACGTGACCTATTGCGGCGCTAGCTATAGCGGCACTTCAAAAGCGCCGCTATAAGGGTCAAAAAAGCGCCGGTATAGGTGTTTTCTGTGGTAGTGGTAGCAGTGCTGAGAATCAAACCCGCAACCTCTTGTTTGCGTGCTGATGCCTTAACTAGTTGAGTTCTGAAGACCCTATGATATTATTTACAAATTATTATATTTATAATATTCAGAGTCCCACTATTATAATTATATTTGATCTAAATTATTAATATATAATTAACACATTAATAATTCTATTATTTTTATATAAATAATAGTTTATATTCATATACATTACATTATATTTAGTACTTTCATGTTATATTTAAATTATAATTATAACTATATTATTAAATTATAATTATTTTTTATTTTCTTACTATTATTTATTAATAAATAACAAATCATTTAATAAAAATTAAAATTAAATTTATAATAAATTTATATTTATATATGTATATATGTTAATTTTTATTAATATTTATTAAAAATGATTTATTTATTTATTTAAAAATATTTTTTAAAATAAATTAAGATAATATTTTATTTATAAAATAATATTTTAATATATTATTTATAAATTAAAATAATAATTAATTTATAAAATAATATAATTAATAAAATTACTGAACGAAATGTTCCGTGGGTGATAATATTTTAATATATTATTTATAAATTAAAATAATAATTTATTTATATAATAATATAATTAATAAAATTACCGACAGAATTTCCATTAGAAATTATTGACAGAGATTTTCCATCAGTAATTACCAGCGGAAAAATTCCCAACGGTCATTCCGTTGGTAAATTTTCTGTTGGAAATTCCGTCAAAAATCCATCATTCCGTCAGAAATTCCGTCAGTAATTTTTTTTTTGTACTATAAACATTCGGGGTAAATTTACTACGATTTGGACACTTATGGGGTAAAAATGTTCCTTTTGTTACTTCCAGATACTTAGTGCTTTTTTTTATGTATAAAAAAAAATACTTAGTGCTTTTTTGCGGTTACTTGCGGAGTAAAAATGGACCTTGGCCCTATTTAGTATTGTATAAATTTATTATTATACTATTTGATAAATAATTTTTCTTATTTTTTCTGTAGTGAAGTTATGACTGGACGCTTTCCCAGTCTTTTTTTTTTTATTATTATTATCTAAGGCAGGTATGAAATTTCGAGAAACATGAGAAAATGGAAAAGGAGAGCGTATGATGAACCCTTAATATGAACATGTGAAAACATTTGGAAGGCATATTTTCCCATCAACACTGTACATTAAAGCGTCCAGTGCTTCTCCCTTTTTTGAACATCAACCGTGTAATGTAAAGTGTAAAGCCATGGGGTGATATTAACTCTATGCTTTCTCTCATCTAAACATAGTCTTGATAATTTCCCTGCCTAAGAGAAGATTCGAAAGATATTCCAGAAACAACATGAGTTTTAAAAATAAGATCAAAAGCTTAATGTAAAATGTTAAACCACATTATCAATCTTCACCCTACTGGAGGCCAACCATGGTAAATGTTATAGCTAATGAATATCAATATTGTGTTGTTGTTATAACTCCACTTGTAGAATAAATTTTTGATCTCATTTAGAGTTTTTAATGATTTTCCCAATTTTATCATTATGTAATACTTGTTTGGAGGAGAGAAAGAGGAGACATGAGTGAGAATGATTTGTACAATGAAATAGAGGGAAAAAAAAATGTAACGAAGGTAAGCTTTTACTATTTGTAAATTTCATGCATATTTAATTAATGACTTGTTTGTCATTTTTTTTACACTTGAAAATTATTTAAAACGGACTTACGATATTATAGTACTAAACGGCAAGGCAAACGTAAAAACGAAAGTGACCACACACTTGGGTAAAGTAGTAGAGATACCCTATTCTTATTTTTTTCAAAAATACCAAACTAAACATAACATTTTATATTATTCTCTTGTTTTTATTTGAAGTCATTTCTCCCCGAGTAGCTTATAACTAACTATAAGGGTTTTAAAAGTGCGGTTTGTAAGCAAGTGGTTTTTTAACTAGATAATGAATTGGTAGTCCCTCATGTTTTGGATTGTGATGTGATGGCCATTCAACCAATGGTAGAGCCACCGTCGCCGCCGCCGCCGTCGCCGCCGCTGCCGATGATGGTGTCATCACCACCGTGGTCACGTTGGTTACCGCCGCTATCAGGGGATGAAGGCGGATCATTAGGGGGGCCGGGAGGCGGTTGGGGCGGCTCTGGAGGTATTGGAATTACAGGTGGAACTGGAAGTATTTGTGAAATTTTCTTAGCTTTTGAATTTTTAATTGATGAGTGAGTTGTAGGAGAAACACGAGGGGAAGAGGGAACTGCAACTATAGGATCATGTGGTGCTATTTTCTCAGCCAGTGAGTTTTCAAACGGAGGGTTATTATTAGTGCGAAGAGGCTGAGAATGATCTGCACAGCATGAAGTGATGATGAGAAGCATGACTCCAAAAAGGAACACAATAAATTGTTTAGAAGACATTATTGTTGAGCTGAACTTGTATTGGTGACTATGTAAACTCATACTTAATCTTAGTAGATATTTATAGTACAACTATGGTGGTTAATTGGTGTGGATATCTTGTTTTTCCATTTTATTTTATTAGTGAAATATATTATTTAGTAAATAAAATCATGAAAAAACGGGGTTTAGGCCGGCCGGTTTAATTATCCAATCACTATAATTGTGTATCTCTCTCTGCATGCACTTGAAAAGGCGGAAATCCTTCGTATTTTCTTTAAATTTTTAATACCTATATTTTTAATGTGGTTGTACCATTGTAATTTGTGTGTGTGTCTGTATGTATATCCAATTATTACATCTCTACCTTATTTTAGTGAAGGACTTCTGTTCTTAACCCTTCACGCAAATATAAGTATAAATGTGCATGTTTTTGGCTGATTGGATCATGAATAATATACTCCCTCCTGTCCTAGGTATATGACCTATTTGAGGAGTTAGTTCTCGTCCTAAATATATGACCTAATTCTAATTTTTATCAACTTTTTCTCAAACAATAATCAAATAAGGTGAGGAAGGGGATAAGAGGAGATGATTGGGGTGTTATAAAAAAAAAACATACATCATAATAACTAACATAACTAAAATCGTTAACTAGAGGGAGTAGAAAGGATTAAGATCAATTAAAACACACATAGCACCCTAAACAATTTTTTGATGAGTGCGTTCTCTCTTCTTGCTTCCACTCTTAGTTTCGCTGATTTGAGAGGATTTGAGCGAGGTCTGATTTGTGTAAGAGGATTTTTGGGGATTTCAAACCAATTAAAAGAAAGTTTAGACATCGATTTACAATATTTATGAAAGATTTTGAGAAATGGGTTAAAGGTACGTAGATACTTCAAACATAGGCATAGGTCACCATTCATCTGAAAATATAAGAATTAATATCATTCTACAACCATCTAAAAGCTTGATTAAACATAATTAGAAGTACAATTGAGCTCATAGATTTGATTGCATATTGAATTTTGTCGAGCTTAGGGAATTTTCGAAATTTCAGATTCTGTTGCTTTGTTGGTTCGACTCTGACTTGCTTGGGATTTTGTAAATGATTGAATAATAATAGTAAAGAGCACTACGATTCATGTGCTGTGTAGCTATTCGCCCGCAAGAGTATGATCGTGACGTAGTATAAAATTATTGTTCCCACAGATATTTGTTTTAAAGCCCTAATCAAACAACATGCTAATGAATTCAACCAAGTAGAACTAATCAAATTCTTTTAGAAAATAGGTTTTGAAAACTATTCTACAATAGAAATAAAGAAACGAACACGAAAAACTTATCAATGAACTAAGCCTATGATTAATTCTCACTATTGTATTTCATGAACCCTAATTAATTTCCTTTCCTTTAGTCTTTTAAATGACAACTTGTATTTGCCTAGGGTTTTAAAGCACTTGAAACGCTCTCTCAAGTCAAAATCAAATCTATACTTCTCATTAAACTTGCTCAATCTCTTGTTACAAATTAATGAAAGTACGCCTTAAGAGTCAACCTTAATTTGACAAAACTAGATTAGTAGATATATCTTTATTCTACCAACAAACCATCAGTTAGTTGATTTAAACTTCAAGTCTAGTCTGATTTACCCAAGTTCTACACCTAAACTATCTCTCTCGAGTATAATTTAAATGAACAGATCGCTCTAAAAGGTTATCAGTCAATTAGAGGCATTAGGAATAAGATAAATCAACACAAATAGTCATCAATTATTAAAAGCAAAGGAAACAAATTAGGTTTCAATCCACACAAGGTTTGAATCAATCCTAGAACAAACGCTTTAACTACTCATGAATGGATTAAACCAGCAAATGTAAAGAAATCTCATGTCCAATTCACAAAAGTAGCAAATAATTGAAGAAAATAAGAAGAATCTACTACCGTAGAGTAAGAAACTCTTCCAATCTTTCTTCTCAACCTCCAATTTTGAAAACCCTAACTTCGAAGTTGTGTGCACAGATGAGTCTTATCGTTTCTAAGGGTTTTGGGGTTGAAAGGGGGATGATGGTGTGTTAATTTTCGTGCCCTAGGTGTTTAAAAAGGGTAAAAAATGAAGCTGTTTGAAGAGCACCACTTTCAAGTGTGTGTGCGTGTAGCGCGCCCTTGGGTCCGCCCTTCAAGAAAATAAGAACCAAGGGGATAGTGGAAGCTAACCCCCGGGTGTCGTTCTCTTGAGAAGCCTAAACGCAAAAGATGACCTAGTAACTAGTATGCAAACTATTAAACACGGGTAAAAAGTATTGTATTTTGTTTTTGATTTAGAAAAGATGTAAAAGGTATGATATGTTCAAATATAAAATAAATATAGGATAAAAGTGAGATTTGAAGGGGGATGGAAATGGAATCATTCTTGATGAATGACAACCTTGGGATTCATTGCTTCAAAAGATTTTCAGTGAGTTAATTGTTGATTTTCAAAAGAACCCTAGATGAACCCCTCTAGGCTAGGCTTAGATTAACTTAATTAACGCCGAAACCCCGCACATTACTTAATTTAACCTAAGTTGATTAAGCTCAAAATCAATGTAAATTTGCTAATCGTAAGGGGCTCCTAATCCAACAACCAGGGACCCCGAATTGCCACTTAATTAATCCTAGAGTTTAATTAATTATTGGAACCCCACATAATAAATCAAGACTCTAGGATTGAAGGCCAATGCCACTCATGCAATTTGACAAATTCAAGAACTAACTAATCATGCAAGACTTTAAATCCACAACTTAGGCCACCCCACAATTGCACTTAATTTCTCAATTAACCTCAACTCATTGATGGCCACCCAAACAAAGATTAAGGTTAAAAAGAGTAATTACCCAATGTCTAAACACAATTAATTAATTCCTATGCCATTCCATTCATGCAAAACCACTTAACATTTTTAATCCACTAACCAAGCCACCTTGCATTAGCACATAATTTTCAAAAAGAGAATAACAAAATCATGAACCCATAAATTTCATCAAACTCAAAGTTAATGTAGCACAATGTCAAGTATTCAACAAGAAAGAAACAACATAAAATAGTTTCTAACCCTTATACAACATATAGAAATGAAGAACACAACCAAATGTCATAAATATACTCTTAGAACCCTAGAAAAGCATAAATACAACAAGAGGAAGAAGGATTAGAACTAGAAAGACTCCCCTATTCAAGCTTCAAGCTCATCCCTTGGCTCCCACCACTAAGAATGGTGGAGCCTAGCTGCTACTCCATGGGAAGAACAGCAACCAAGGTGGGAAGGAAAGAGGACATAGATTTAGGTGGAAGGAAGTGAGAAAGATGAAGATGGAGATGGAGAAGAGAGAGAGGTAGGGTTTGGAAGTGAGTGGTGGCTCCCGATCTGCCCTAATGGGGTCTAGCTTTAGTGTTTTATGTCCCCCAAGTCGGGTCAAGTGAGTGGGTAATGAGTTAGATCCGGATTGGGCCCGAAATTCGCGAACTGATGAGCTGCAGAACGCTTCGCTCGCCGTCACCTCGCCGCGGCGAGCTACATTCTTTTCTAGAACTTTGAGGTTTTCTCGCTGTGGGCTCGCTGCGGCGAAGCCACGGCGAGCTCACTCCTTCTCTGGAAATTGGGGCCTGTTCGCCGTTTGACTCGCCGCGGCTTCTTTAGTTCTGCCTCTTTTGTTTGGCATTTTTCTTCGTCCCGAGTCTGATCTTTTGGTCCTAAGCGACCCTACAAGTGGAAACAAGACAAAACAAGGATCAAATAGTCCTATAAACCAATTCATACAAATTAATCTACAATTATGGCCAATTAACCCTTATCTAATACTAATTTCACCTAGGAGTCTAAGTTCTATGTTAAGCATTATTGGACCATTATCGCATCTTAATCATGTTAATTGCCTCAATTTAGGCATATAAAAACCATACAAATCAGAGATTTGTCACTGTTCATTTTTGGGATTTTTGCACAGTGCCATGGCACTAGAGATAATTTTAGCTATTTTTTGCAATTTAGCTCCAGCTTTCTTCACCATTTTCCTTCGATCTTCTTATCCTTCCTAGCTTAAAATATCCATATATACCTACCAAAGTCATGCATAAATGTGAGGGAATCATGCCAATCAAATAATCTAATAAATTGTCATGTTTATCTCAAAAATAATTAAATTAAGCTCATATGATCTATTTGCACAATTTTGTCTCAAAAATTGTTAAAATACCTTAATTAGCGTTGATAACTCCCCAAATATATTCTAAATATTCCCTAAATCAATGTTAAATGGGGAGTCCTCAGTAGTATGCCCTTGGGTCCACCCTTCAAGAGAATAAGAACCAAGGGGATAGCGGAAGCTAACCCCCGGGTATTGTTCTTTCGAGAAGCCCTAAATGCAATATAATTCCTAGTAACTAAATGCAAACTAATTAGACGGTGATTTAACCTTTTCCTTACGCCTTGGGGTTAAAATCACAATAATTACCAAGGATTGTGTAAAGTGGCACAATCCCGGATCGTTTCACTTGAGGAGTCCTTCTAAACTACCTGAGCTAACTAAATGCAATTGAAACAATAAAAAGTATGGGGGTTTGATGTTGAAAATTCATTTACTAAAACTATTGACAAATGCAATTACTTGTTTTTGGTATTTTAAATTAATGAGAGAAAAAAAGAGTTTGGATTAGGGGTGATTTTATAAAATGGGCTTTGGTAATGTTTCGGTGACTCAAGCACTTCTTTCAAAATGATAAGTGGGAGTTTAATTTACCAAGTCTAATTGGAAAATCCCCAAGACACCGCTAGGTGTAACATCCCAAAATTTACAAAATAGATGCAAGGAAATAATTAGGTTTCTAGGGATATTATTCAAAATATTAAAAAAAAAAAGAGGAATTAAAATAAATAAATTTATGACATTAGGCATTTTTAATAATTTTAAGGCTTATTTTATTTAGGAAACAAAGAAGGATTAATTAGAAGATAACACCTAATTTGGGAAAAAGAGATAATAAGAAGTTAGTTGAGGTCTTAGAAATGTATTTAGGAATTAAAAAGCTTTATAAATAAATTTATGAGGCCCAGTATATTTTTAATAATTTTTAGGATTTATTTTCTTTATTAGTTAAGAACAATAGTTAGGAGATAAATTTAAATAAGGGAATATTTAGAATCTTGGGGAATTGGTTATTAATTAAAAAGTCTTATAAATAAATTTAGAAATTAAAATATATCTAGAAAAATTATTCTGGGGACAGATTTAGGTCTATTTCTGAATGATAATGATAAATAAAATTATGATTTAAGAGGAAAATAGAAAATAGGAAATGAAAAAGACAATATCTGCCCCTAGTTGAAAATATCTTCAATTAAAAAGGGAAGGGCAGGATAGTAAAATACCCATAAAACAAAATATCATTCCTCTCTTTAAATACCACCCACACACGTGTCTTATCCCTCTCTAATTTATTTTTCTTTTCTCTGCCACCCTCTCTCCACGTATATATACACACAAATAAAAAAAAAACAAACAAAAGCATATACTCCCTCTCACCCGAAGAAACACACACACACTCTCAGTTCACCACACACTCTCACTCTCTTCTCTCTGGTTCTGCGAGGCAGCGGTGGCGAACGGCCCAGACCGGCGACGAGGCAAGGAAAAGACTCATGAAGCTTAAAACAATTTTTGGTGAGTTATCCCTCTCTATTTCCTCTCTTCTTGGGCGAGATTCTGAGCGGGTTAGGGGTAGAAGGATTTGAAATATGTGTGGTTCTTGAAGCTTCTGATGTTGTAAAAACGATGCTTGAGGCTTGTTCTTAGTTGTTGAAGTGTTAATTTTGGAAAGGAGGATGAACTAGGCTCGGATTTCTTTAGGAACTCCCGTCGGTTACTGTTCATCGACGGCAAAGTTTGGGATTTTTGGGAGTTCGTTGTTTTGAAGCTTAATCGTTGGTGATTTTTAGCAATTCTAAGGTTATGGGATAGGTTGTATGGTTCATTTTGGGAGTTAAGAAATTTCTGAACCATTCTTTGCTTTCCCCTGTTTCTGCTAATTCGCTGGGCTAAGAGGAGAAAATTTGTGAAGCAACATATATGTATGAATTGGAAGTTGGAATAAGTGTTTTGAATGTGAATTAAAGACATCTAGAATTTTGTTGCTTTCCCCTGTCTTTGTTCTGTGCTGGCCGAGAATGAAGAGGGAAAATTCTTGAACTTAATATACTTGCATTTAGAAGCTCTGATAAGCATTTTTGTAGGCGTGATTTGATAAATTTTTGAGTGGTCAAGTGTTTTCTTATTCACCCTGCTTTTGCCTGTTTGACCGAGAAGGAAGAAAGGGGAAAGAAGGGAATTTTGGAGTTGTAATGCTTGAAGTGTTATTGTGATTTATTTTTCTGCTATAGGGGTGATTTAATTAAGCCTAGAATCTCTGATTTTGTTGGTTAATCTTTGTTCCCTGTTCCTGCGAATTTGTCAGCTAAAAAGGGAAAATTTTGAAGTGTGGCACGTAGGAATTGGAACCTGAAATGGATGGTTTGGATAGGTGAGATGATGAAATTTAGATTCTAGAATTCTGACTGCTGCTGGGACTGAGTCAAATGGTCTCTTGTGTTGGAATAAATTAGGTATTGTTATTGTGTTTGATTTTCTTAACTTTGTTTGATTCTAAAATAATGTTGGTGGTAATATTGTAGTAATGATTTTTTGTTTTGTTAATCATTGACTACTAGTTTGAGGGGCAATAAAAGGGAATGATGATATTGGTTCAAAAGAAATTATGAAATGGAGTAAGTTGGATTGGTTTAGAATGGCATGTATTGGGTTAAATTAGTGTTATGATTAAAGAGAATATGAAAAGAAATGTGAATTAAGGTTGGATGTTGAATTAAAATAGGATTAAGTAGATGAAATGGGAACTTAATATTGTTGGTTGTGGGTAAGGAGGAAGGTAATGGTTATTGTAGTTTAGGTTCTAGAATTTTTATCATTGTTTCTTGTTCACTGTTGCTGTTCTGATTCGGCTAGGAAAGGAAAAAGGGACTATTGATGTTCGTTTTGTTTTGGGAGATGAACTGAAATTATTCAAGAATGGTGTACTGATAGGAAATTATTAGAGGTGAATTTCTGGATTTTGCTGAGGGTGACGATTGGGTAAACAAGAAATAGGAAGCTAATTTTGTTGTATGATTGAAGGTTTAGGTGTTAAAGTTATGATTCTGGTTGTATTGGTTGCTGGTTTGCTGATAAAAGAAGGGGAAATGATAATATTAATTTAATAGGAATGAAGTATAAGGAAATTTGAAGGATACTTTGATGTGAAATGATGAAATGGTGGCTTGGAATGATCTTTATTGGACTAAAGTAGTGTTAAAGTTGGATTAGGAATTCAGGTAGGATTAATTGGTTAAAAGAAAGATGATATGTGATTTGTTGATTGAAGTTTTAAATTAACATTTTTTTTATATATATTTATGGTTGGTGAAATTTAAAGTTAAGAATTTGCAAGTTTAGTTGGAATCAATTTATTGCTTAGGGATTTTCAAGGAGTAGAACAAAGTTTAAAGTGTTGGAATTTTAATCTTTAATTGGTAAGTTTATTGGATTATTAATTGATAATTGATTAATAGTAAAGGTTAGTTAATTTTAAATAGTGAAGATCCTTTGTGTGCTTATGTTTGTATGGGGTATACTAATTGTATTTATGTGTATAATAATCTGTGTTTGTGCAATGTGTATTGATGCTAGCATAAACAATTATCAAGTTAGGAAATTGAATATAATAATAATAGGACTAAGAAGGGGGTAGTGTAATAGGTATGTGAGAGACGTTTAATTATTCCACTTAAGTTTAGATATTAATGTAACATTTTATATTATCAATATTCATAGGATAAGATAGTGAGACCGAATTCCCAGAGTACCAAGAAGAGGAGGAATATATCGAAGAATAAATCAAGAATCAGGTAGCAGTTTATTTCATATAATATTTAATTACAGCGCACTACATGCATAAATTTCATAATATCTGTTACAATAGTAATTTTATTCCTTAGAGGTTATGAGGGGAGTACTCCAAGGCTTAGGTGGGTCGCTCCCCCTTTGCCAGAAGTTATGAAATCCTGTTACAGGTAGAGGTACCACCACTATTTAATGAATATATCGTTAATAGTGGTTGGTAGAGGTTATAAGGATAAAGATTATTCATATTGTGAAGATTTATGATTTATTATGCATGAACTCATATGAAAGAAACTGCTATTGGGATTACCAATCTCACCCCCATCCCCCAAATATTTTCAGTAACGCAGGTTTGGAAGAATCTAGCTGGGAGATAGTGAGATGATTAAGATGAGGCAGGAATGCTAGAAGAAGAAATTAAATTTTATAATTTGAAAAGTAAGATTACTGTATATGATGTAAAGTTAAATTATCAGTAGAACGTATAGAAAATAGAATTGAATAAATTTATTAGGAGATTTAAATTTCCCAAGTATTATGAATTAAGACTAGTTACCCTGAAAGGGTTAGGGTACTTTTAATTGTTTTATTAACCGCTTTATTTTATAAAAAAGTTGTGAACTATTCCAAATTGTCCGGAAAGCCCATTTCAACCAACAGAAGGTTGGTCGAATGTTTTAAAAGAAAAAGTTTTAAATTTTCCGTATTTTTGGGCTTCTGACATTGGAAAGTTGTTATAATTCAATTAAAAATGCTATAATATAGTAGAAAAGTCCAGGTGTTACACTAGGGGTCCACTAGCCCTAATTAATGACTAATCTAGCAATCACTTTCATAGACATTACTTAGGGTTAGTGTGAAGATCCACTTGGTTTGTGAAATGCCTTGAAACAAATGCAATTTAACTCTCATGAAGTGCAACCACATCATCATGCATGGAAGAAATTGACTATAACCACTAGCAACCACTAAAATGGCTACAACCAAGAATACAACCACAAGTAGATAGGAAATTGTATCTCAATCACATTCAATTCAAAGCATACACAATATAGTTCACAAACATAGATAGCAACCACATATCCCAAGTCTTAAATCCAAATACAAGACCAATACAAAAGAGTAGAAGCCAAATACAAAGGAAATAAGAAATTGTAAACTAGAAACTCCCCTATGTTGGTCCATGAAGTTAGAGCCACCTTCACACCACCAAAGCACCAAGAACTTAGCCTCTCATATCTTCAAATTCGAGCCAAGGATGGCCCATGACCACAACCTCCATGGATGAGGAAGGTAGAAGAAGAAAAATGGTGGAAATGGAAGGTGAAGCAAGGAGGAACAAGAAAACCAGCAAGAATGGAGGTGAGTTTGAGTGGGAAGATGAGGATTTGGAGTGAAGAATGGAGGAAATAAGAGAAACCCTAGGAGAGGAGCTGTATTTCGTGTCTGAGCGGGCTTAGAGCCCGAAGATAGGGGTGTGTGGATCCATTTATACTCCCCCAGAAACCCTAAAATCGCGTCAGATTTCTGCAGAATTTTGTGACTTGGCCGTGGGCTTGCCGCGGCGAGAGCCACGACAAGCTCATGTTGGTTCTGGAATTCTGGGACTTCGCCGTGAGTTCGCCGCGGCGAGCTCATGTTGCTTCTACCTCACTGGTCTTTCTCGCCGTTAGTTCGCCCATTGATTCTGTTTCTCTCTTCACTTTCTTCTTCAGCTTCGTCCAGAATTTTTTACTGCAACTTGGCTTCTTAGTTTGGTCATGCTTCTTCTATGACCTTCACATAAAATGGACCTAAGGTAGCATCAAAATGTTCTTGAAAATGGGTTAAACAATAATTCATACTAATCATTCCCAAATTGCCCT
Source organism: Mimosa bimucronata (assembly GCA_037074515.1). NCBI lineage: Eukaryota > Viridiplantae > Streptophyta > Magnoliopsida > Fabales > Fabaceae > Mimosa > Mimosa bimucronata. The sequence continues at coordinate 34,116,010 of CM073440.1, read as the reverse complement.
TGTTTAGAACAAATTCCAACAAAGTGTGCACAAGTTAGAAATTACCCTAATTAGGCGCAATTACCCCAAGAACATGCAATAATCCAATGATTTTATCAATGAAAATGTATAAAAATATGGTGCAATCAGACGGGAAAAAGAATTTTGTTTGATTTTTAAGTGAGATTTGTATAAAGAGTGTGTGATATTTTCAAAACCAAATTAAGATTGGACGAAAAGGGAGATTTGGATCAATGGGAGTGAGTAATCCTTGATTATTAGAGACTTTAACAATCATTGCTTCAAATTGTTTTTAGGGAGTTCTTTTGGTTAATTGAAAAGTCCCCTAGAGGAATTCATCTATGCTAGACCTAGGTTGGGTGGATTAATACCGGAATCTCGCTTACTAATCCCTCCAACTCCAAGTTGATTAAGGTCAATTACCAAAATAAATTTGCTAATTGTAAAGGGCCCCTAGTCTAACAACCGAAATCCTGAATTGCCACTGAAGAGCACCGACTCTCTATCGAGTGTGTGTGCATGTAGCGCGCCCTTGGGTCCGCCCTTCAAGAAAATAAGAACCAAGGGGATAGTGGAAGCTAACCCCCGGGTGTCGTTCACTTGAGGAGCCTAAACGCAAAAGATGACCTAATAGCTAGATGCAAAACTTGATAAAGCGGGTAAAAAGTATTGTAATTTTGTTTTTGATTTAGAAAAGATGCAAATGTATGATATGTTCAAAAGTAAAATTAAAATAAGATAAAAGTGAGATTTGGAGAGGAAGGGAAATGAAATCATTCTTGATGAATGAAAACCTTGGGATTCATCGCTTCTAAAGGTTTTTAGGGAGTTTTTGTTGATTTTCAAAAGACCCCTAGAGGAACCCCTCTAGGCTAGGCTTAGGTTAACTTAATTAATGCCGGAACCCTGCACATTACATAATTTAACCTAAGTTGATTAAGTTCAAAATCAATATGAATTTGCTAATCGTAAGAGGCTCCTAATCCAACAACCGGGACCCCGAATTGCCACTTAATTAATCCTAGAGTTTAGTCGATTATTGGAACCCCACATAATAAATCAAGACTCTAGGATTGAAGTACAATGCCACTCATGCAATTTGACAAATTCAAGAACTAACTAATCATGAAAGACTTATAATCCACAATTCGGCCACCCCACAATTGCACTTAATTTCTCAATTAACCCTTACTCATTGATGGCCAACCAAACAAAGATTAAGGTTAAAAAGAGTAATTACCCAATGTCTAAACACAATTAATTAATTCCTATGGCATTTCATTCATGCAAAACCACTTAACATTTTTCATCCACTAACCAAGCCACCTTGCATTAGCACATAATTTTCGCTAAGAGAATAACAAAATCATGAACCCATAAATTTCATCAAACTCAAAGTTAATATAGCACAATGTCAAGTATTCAACAAGAAAGAAACAACATAAAATAGTTTCCAACCCTTATACAACATATAGAAATGAAGAACACAACCAAATGTCATAAATACACTCCTAGAACCCTAGAAAAGCATAAATACAACAAGAGGAAGAAGGATTAGAACTAGAAAAACTCCCCTATTCAAGCTTCAAGCTCATCCCTTGGCTCCCACCACCAAGAATGGTGGAGCCTAGCTGCTACTCCATGGGAAGAACAGCAACCAAGGTGGAGGTTGAGGAACCATGGAGGATTTGAAGGAAGAAGGTGGAAGATGGAAGATGGAGATGAGAGGAAATGAGAGAGTTAGGGTTTGGGACTCCAAAATCTGCCCTAATGGGGTGTGCCTTTCGTGTTTTATCTCCCCCAAGTCTGGTCAAGTGAGTAGGGTTCAAGTTGGATCCGAATCAGGCCCAAAAACGCTAGTTGAAATTCTGCAGTACGCGTATTTCGCCGCGGCGAGGTGACAATGCTTCTGCCTCTTTTAGCTTTCTCGCCGTGGGCTCGCCACGGCGAGCTCACTCCTTCTCTGGAATTTGGGGGCCTCTTCGCCGTCTGCCTCGCCGCGGCGAGGAGCCTTCAGTTCTGCCTCTTTTGTTTGGCCTTTTTCTTCATCCGAAATCCGATCTTTGGTCCTTGCTCGACCCTACAAGTGGAAACAAGACTAAACAAGGATCAAATAGCCCTTTAAACCAATTCATACAAATTAATCTACAATTATGGCCAATTAATCCTAATTTTACACTCATTTCACTTGAGAGTTTAAGACATTCAATTAAGCATTATTGGACCAAACTTGCATCTCAATCATGTTAATTTCCTCAAATTAGGCATATAAAAACATTACAAATCAGGGATTTGTCAGCCATTTAATTAATCCTAGGGTTTAATAAATTATTGGAATCCCACATAATAAATTAAGGCTCTAGAATTGAAGTCCAATGCCAATCATGCAATTTGACAAATTCAAGAGCTAATTCACAAATATAAAATACTTGACAAAATGATCCACTACATGAGAATCCTCAAATAACACAAAATATCAACTAAAACATCCATTTAACTAACTCATTTGTTTATTAGGTAACTACATTACAATTGTTTTTTGTGAGACAACATCTGGAATCGTACTTACTATGATGTCCTTGGATTTAGATAATTTTTAGGAGCGAGTTCCAAGGTATTACTATGCCGTATAAAATAAAATTACTTGATAAATTTTCATAGATACCCTTGCATTTCAGCATATTGGGATTTGATTTATTATATTTTTCATGACTTGATTTAATACAAATCATCCTATGCATTCTTTTTTAATGAATGATGAATCAATGAGCTTTTACCACTCAGATAGACCATATGGTACTTGGGGGAATGAGAAACCTTCTACTCAAATTTACTCCCGAAATGTTGATTAATGCTACAAGAGTTAGATTCCATGAGAGTGGATTTGCAAAACCACAACAAAGCCTTTGGATTCCAAATGCCCCCATATTTCCATAAACATTTGGAATCACCTTGTCCACAAATTCTTTCTGTACCTACCTTCCACCCACACCAACCATACATCAACCATACATCTTTTCCATCAACATCCCACAAAGTAGACTTATCCCATTTTCCATATTTTACCCCTATCCCCATACCATAAAGAACTCCATATGAACAATAATTTCTTTCTTACCCTAAACCTCCATCTCCACCCTCAATACCTCAAACTAGTAGACTTGATGCCTTCCTCACTTGCCCAAACTTGGTTGACCAAACCATTGCTTTGAGAAAAATGTTGATGAGATAAAGGTTCAGTTGTTCATGTTGAAGGAGGCCGATCAACTTTCAAAGGAGAATGAAGAGTGATTTAAGGAGAAACAATATTTCATCAAGGCATTTGTTCAACATGTGATATCGTTGAAGACTAAGGGGAAAGCAGGAGCTCTATGGCCTTATGACCCCAACAATGGTGAAGGGATTGAAAAACAAGAGCCAAATGCCACAAGTGGAGGAATCCAACCTTAAATGCCTCTTCCCATACAAGGTGTAAAGAAGGAGCAAGCATGTTTTCAACTACCAGAGGAGTCGCCTTCAAACTTTAGTAATATTTCTCCTCTTTTTTAAGAGGTCATGCTACTATAATTGTTGATGTGAGTGATGAAGAGTTGGATGAAGATATTGTTGTTAACTCCCCTCAAATATTTAATAGGGACAATTGTACATAGGTCCCAAACAAGACAATTAATTTCAGAGAAGTCCCAAGGAGTTGTTGATGACAACTATTAACAACTGCAATAGTCTTAGTTAACAAGTAAAGAAGTTGTACATGGACCAGTCTGAAATTAATTCTCTTGCTTGGGACCTATGTGCAATTCTCCCTATTTAATATTAAAAAGGCTTACTTTGAAGTTTCTAATAGTTGTTGAATAGTTCATGATATTGCTTTTATTACTTATGTGTGTGATGATCATGATGTTTTCCTATATGCTAATTTTGATGATGATCTTGATCTGAATGAGTATTTACTTCATTCTTATGGTGATGACAACATGCGCATAGAATGCATTGATATTAAATATGACAAATTTGTTGTATTGCATAAGAAGAACTTTGGTGAAGTGCATGATGCATTCACTACACACACAAAAAAAGTTGATTTCCTATGAATTACCCATAGAATCGAATTTCCAATGGGATTTCTGACAAAAAAATTTTGTGGCTAACTTTCTAGTTCCTAATTAATTGAGTGACGGAAATTCTGTTTTGTCGGAAATTACCCACTAGTTTCTGACAGAATTTCCCTGGGTAATTTAGGCATGAAATTTTTGTTGCTAATTACCCACTGAAAATCTTTAAGAAATCTATAGGTAGTTATGTTTTGAATTTTTTTTTAAAAGCTACATGGCAACTTGTCGGCCTCGTGTCCTTTTTTGTGGAAGCCACATGTTGCCTCCCCCACGTCTCCACGTGTTTGAAATTGTAACAAAGTTCAAGCTCGAACTCTTGACATCCTACGCTCGTGCTGATGTGTTGACCAGTTGAACTATGAAGACCATGTGATATTATTTGCAAAATATTATAAATATATAATTTAAACTCCCACAGTTATAAATATATTTCATCTTATATATACTTTACTTTATATTTAACTTAATAAATTATGAAATATTTATTAATTATTAATATATATCTATATATATATATATGAATAATTACATTATTTTTATATAAAATATTTTTTATGTTTATATACTTTAAATTATATTTATTATTTCAATTTTATATTTATGATAAATATTTTTTGTAAATCAGTTTTACTATATGAAATTTTTTAATTGTCACTTTATTATATATATTATTAAAATATAATTATTTTAAAAAGTTTTGTAACATATTATTTATTAAAATAATTTATTTATCATGTAAATTACATGAAAAAATTTACTCACATATTTCCGACAAAAATTCTGTGGGCAATCAACCATGAAAAATTTCGTGGGTAAGATTAGGTATGGAATTCCCATGCATGGCTAAATTACCCACATAAAACTCTATGGCTATATGATTTTTTTTAATTTTTACTTTATTATATATATTATTAAAACATAATTATTTAAGAAAATTTTGTAACATATTGTAACACTTCAAAATTTGGAAAAGAGACAATAAACCAAGAGTTAGAGTTAGGGGTTGTCATTTAAAAATTAAAAATGTCTTATAAATAAATTATATGCTAAACGATATTTTGAGGAATTATTTTAGGGATTAGTTTCATATTAAGGTGCAAATAGAAAGTAATTAAAATTGTTGAGAAGGGGCAAAATGGGAAAGAGGGACAATGGAAGGAGACTAAAGGACAGAATTGCCCATAGTTGAAAATCTCCTTTAGTTGCAATGAGGGCGCAACATGGTAGTTTAACATATAAAATTTATATTTCCCTTTCCTCTTCCTCTTCCCCTTCAACATTCCCGTCACTTCCCGATTAAGATGGGATTGGAGGTGCGGTTTAGGGATTTCTTTACGATATTTAAGTTTCATGAAAGATGATGGCTGGAATCTGGATATTTCCGTTTCTGTTACTGTTCACCGAACTGGTCCATCGATTTCTTACTAGAATCAACGCAAAATGATGTTCAAAAGTTGTTAAAAATGTAATAGAAACGTTTCTTACTACTGCATGTTCGATTTTCTTCATGTATGATTCTTGAAATGAAAATGACCTTGATCTGTGGTGAAGCTTCAGTTTTGGTTGACTCTATACGTGTGTATTTTCTGAAGCTAAATGGTTTTTAATTATTGCTAGGATTTTATTAGAGACAGAGTTTTAGCACCGCATGTTCGATTATTGATGAGGTGATTAATTTTTAAATTGGGAAAGTACATGCTCTGCTTCTGTTCTGGTTAGCATTCATTAAGTTTTGATATTTCTATGTGTAAAGCTTCAGATTCATTAAAATGATTTTGAGGAAAGCTTAAATATGCTTCATTCAGAGGTTTATATAAATTTTATCGGGCTCTACATGTTTATTCCTCTTTAATGATAAAGTAAGGAGAGATTGGCAAATTTAGTTCCAAACACTAGGGGATTTATTCTTACATTATGTCTTGAAGAAATGATGATATTAGACTCTTAGTGATTCGATGGGAATGTTAATTTAAGGGATTGATGAACGGGGTGATTGTAAATGATTTGAGTGTCTAATGGCTCTTATGAAGTAATTGGTGTTGTGAAAAGTGGTTCGACTACAATTGGTGATAAAGAATTAAGTGTAAGAAATGAGGAACTGATTGAGGCCTAGGGTAAGTGATGATAATTTATGGTTTAGATGTTATGGAGATGGATTGGAGTAGGATCAATTAAGGGTATGAAGATTGGGGAATTTGAAGTTAGAAATTGTTTGGATTGGGGACTTTTGATTCTGTCCTAGATAAGTAGAAACATTTTATGGGTCTTCTTATGAAATTCTTGGACAACCAATATTCATTGTAAGTTAGAATTACTGTTTATAATTCCGAAATATTCAGTTTGAGGTAGATAGGAAATTGATTAAAGGATGTAACAGAATTTTAAGTGGATTCTATCAGAATCATGAGTTGCTGAAAGTTTGGGGTTGGAACTGGAAAATGAATGAAAATTTTAGTAGAAGTACTTTTCAAAGTTTTAAACTATGTGACATTATTTTGGGTTTTTTTTTTGATGAAATTTATTTTGGGTTTTATATAACACTATGATGGATAAGTGGGAAATCAAATATTAATTGATGTTTATATTATTTCTACATGATGGGATATTAGGAAAGGTTCATCATCAGTAAGGAGGGTCATTGTCTGAAATTCAATAAGGTTTAGTTCTTATATTAAGCTTTGGAAGAGATGATTTGATAATACATGATGGTGAGACTTTGCTTTTGAGTTTGATAGATTCAAAAATGTAGGAATTTGGTTCTAAGGTATTGATTTATCTTTAAAGGAAATTTAAGCACTTTAAATTGAAGATTAGGGTTACTAGATATGCTTTGAAGCTTTCTTAATCACCAACCAAATACTCCCTCCGGTCCTAATTATAATACCACTTTGATTTTTTTAAAAAAACTTTTAAGATACAAAAGTAATCACTTTAAATTGTCTATAGTTATCTTTTTTCCTCAAAACTACTCTATTCTACTTATAAACTAACATATAATCTAATTACATATGACATATGTTATAATTTAGTGGTCTAATTTACTTCCTTAACTTCCACAAAAAAAGTCAAAGTGATCTTATATTTAGGACCGGAGGGAGTATGTATTTTATTCATGGCCGTGGTCTAATTTGTGGTGGTTTATTGGTGATGATGGATCCTTTTTATTTATGTTTCTCAAATGTTAAGAACAAGCAAGTGTCATCAAATGTTAAGGTATGGTTAGAGGTTCTAAAATGTTGATTTAAGTATCAAATGAGGATAATTAGATTAAGTACACAAGCTTTATCATGAAGGTTAAAATCTTGTCATTAGAACTGAATAATAATCCTCAAGTTATTTTTTTGACGTCTTTAAGTAAAGGATAAAGTTCATTGTATTTTGAAGGGGATTGAACTTGATACTTAAAGTTTCTCTTTTATGATTTAGTTGCTGTTTTAAAGTTCATTTTAGAGAAGGTTAAATGCAGAATTTTTTTTTTATTTTTTGGAAGTATCTTGATATGAGGTTATGTGTGGTTACATAGCTCATGATACAGCTTATTAAGATTTAAAGCTAAAGATGGATTTTTGAATCTGTTATGTTACCCCATATTATAGCTATACAACTAAATTATTGTAAGAATGTGTGTGTGTGTGTGTGATGCTAAGTAGATTATTAAAGTTTTCAGTTTATAACTGTTTTAATTTGAGCTGCTGCTGGTTTATAGATTTGTAAAGAAAAACTCAATCAGCAAAGATATTAAGGTGTGGTACAACAAATAAAATTAAAGGTAAGAATCCTTAACATATTTATTGGTCAAAACATTGAAAATCAGAAAGACTAAGACCAATTAGGATAGATTATTTATATGTGACATTTTAATTTTAATGGGTCAAGATAGTTACATAATTTTTCACAGATATAAAGAATAGGGTAGTAACAAGCGCATTATAATCCGTCAGAGACGCTGAATAAATATATATGAGCATAGGTATTAATTTATTATTTATATATTACGTGAACTATAGGTAAAGATAATGGTGTAGACCCCTCAAAGTATCTGGAAGGAAAAAAGCCAACTCAGGTTTAAATTTAGAGTTCATGTAGCATTTTATTCCATGACATTGATTATATGGTTGTTCCTGACAAGTTTCAGTGAGTTCCATGAAGAGAAAGAGATATTTATTCAGTTAAAGGATCCTTACACTCTTTCATTAGATGGGGTTATTAAGAAGCATAATGAAATGCTACTAAACATGACTATGTAGAAGTTATGACATCAAGTGATCACCTTGAGATGGTCAATAAGAATCACTGCATAAATGTTGTCTCAAAAGAGTTTGAGATAAAATCTATACATGAAATAGATTGAATCATGGACATGTGTGACCTATGAAACCTGTAGCCACGCATAAAACTCCTCTACAAAGACGTCATGATGAATTTTGAGTTGAAGAGTTTTAATTTGGTTCAGGTACTGTGCATACCTGGAACTCAAGTGTACGGGTCGCGCCAAGTAATAAAGTGATAAGTAAAGTATCGTTCCCACGAGGATTTGGTTCAAAACCCGGTTAAACAATGATTATCACACTCTCGCCCAAATTGAGTGACACAAATTTTGAGATTGAAAATTAACTAAGAAACTAAACCTATGCTAAATGAAAATAAAACTATAAACAAGTGATTCTCCAACTTCAAGAATAAAATGGGTCCTAAGATTATCTATCCCCTTGTACTTCTTAAAACTCGATTAACCTCCCCTCAAAGAAGCTCTCAACGAAACCATGTGCTAATCTAGGGTTCATAGAGTATTTGTAAAAGCTCTCTTAAGTCAAGAACAAGTGTTTAATCTCATTAATTGCACAATCTCTTGCTACAATTAACAAAATCCAATTTTCAAGCTCAAATCCTAATGTGATTATGTAAGGTTAGCAAGTATGTCTCTATCTTACCAACAAAACCATCCATTCATCATGCAAACTTCAAGTTCTTACACTATTTTACCCAAGTTCTACACTCAACCTAGCTCTCTCAAGTCATAAATCAAGTGAACACAACATCTAAATGGTGATCAAGCACTTAGAAGCATTAGGAGAGGAGTGAAATAAACACATACATCTCATTAATCACAAAATAAGAGGAGAAATAAAGAATTAATCCATACAAGGGTTCAACACAATCTTAGAATCAAAGCCTTAGCTCCACATGTTCAGAGAATCCAAAAGAATATATACATATATCAGCACATTCATGAACAAGAGAGAGGGAAAGGAAAATGGAGAAGAAAAACCAAGGGGAGAAGCCCAAATCTCTTCAAAGCTCCAAGCCCAAGCTTGATCCCCTCCAAACTCCATGCCCTAGCAAAACAAAACACCCCCAAGAATGCCCAAGAGTCGAAAAATGTCGAGCTCCCTCGAAACCCTAGCTTTTATATCGCTTAAATCTATCAAAAAACGCGCAGCAGAGCAGTCCGTTCGCCGTGGCGAAGTCCACGGCGAACTATGATCGTTTCTGCCACTTTTTGGGGGTTTTGGCTCACCGTGAGTTCTTCGTGGCGAGCTCAAGGCGAACTGGGACCTGTCTGTAATTTTGAAAATTCGGGGACCTATGTGTAATTTGGGAAATTTGAGGTCCTTTTCTGTAATTTTTACAATTCGTCCAGAAACTTGTATTTTCCATTTTTTCTTGAAATTTCAGCTTCTAGCCCCAATTTCTCCCCTTTTCAAGTGTTCTTCTTAATCCGGGATCCCTTGGTTATTGTAACAAAATATTCCTACAATATTTACATAAAACAACATAAGAAACTCACTAGAAATGTGATCAAAATCTACACTAATAAACAATGATGTGCAACCAAAAATCAAATGAGCATTTTCCTATATTGAGTATCCAAAAATTATAAATGATTGAATAAAACCTCAAGGAAAATGTGCTAAAAATACATGAATTCTAAGAGTTATCAATGAGCATAGGTATTAATTTATTATTTATATATTACGTGAACTATAGGTAAAGATAATGGTGTAGACCCCTCAAAGTATCTGGAAGGAAAAAAGCCAACTCAGGTTTTAATTTAGAGTTCAGGTAGCATTTTATTCCATGACATTGATTATATATGAACGATCACATAATTTATTTTACATGTTTATAATAAGCTTTTAAATCATTCAGTTATTTTAATTTGGAGTATGCCTTGGCTAGGTGGTTAGCTACCTCTTTGCCAGATAGATTTGTTATAACCTAATAGTTATAACCAGGATCCTTGCACGTATATTTACCCTACTATTAACAAACATATTGTTAATAATGATCTAATAAATGTGACAGTATGACACAGAGCTTAGATTAGTTTTGTTAATGATTATTCATGTAATTATCATTACTTTACACAAGTTTGAAGCTCAAGTACTTTAGAAGATAAGTGAGTGAAGTTGAAAACCAAGTGCATACAGAATTCAAGAATTCTACGCACAGATAAAGGTTGTTCCTGACAAGTTTCAGTGAGTTCCATGAAGAGAAAGAGATATTTATTCAGTTAAATGATCCTTACACTCTGTCATTAGATGGGGTTATTAAGAAGCATATTGAAATGCTACTAAACATGACTATGTAGAAGGTATGACATCAAGTGATCACCTTGAGATGGTCAATAAGAATCACTGCATAAATGTTGTCTCAAAAGAGTTTGAGATAAAATCTATACATGAAATAGATTGAATCATGGACATGTGTGACCCATGAAACCTGTAGCCAAGCATAAAACTCCTCTACAAAGACGTCATGATGAATTTTGAGTTGAAGAGTTTTGGTTCAGGTACTGTGCATACCTGGAACTTAAGTCTATACAGTGTTATTAAATTAAAATCGACACGCACTCTTACAAGCTAAGATGAACATCGTAACATGCAATTCATACTGCATGTGCTTATGAATAATTAGATCCGCAAAAGGGGTGTAGATGGAAAATCCCTGTTCCATTACAGTGTGAGTCCTAGAAAGGAGACAAACCTTTCACGATGCCCTTATGACTTTGGCAACATCATTAAGGACTGACTTGGCGACAGCTACTTTAGTTTGCACCTTATGGTCATGAATGATTTGACCCAATAGGTCAAATACTGGGAAAGCGACCAAGCTAGCCTTGACTGATGTCTAGTGGGAAGGAAGACTTACCCTGAAGTACGCATTTGTGCTAGTATCTGTGATCGATTCCTTACTTGTTAGCTAAGTAACTTGTAAGTGTGGATATTAAGCACAAAAAGAGGCAATCTAAGTTAACCTGGAATTAACTCGTGACGGATTTGATATGCCAAGTGTAATGTGTATGGGTAAATCTAGGGTATTTGAGGCAATTTGCATATTACTTGCAGGTACAACTAGGGTATCCATGTGTGCTGATCCTGTATAAAGGACTTCTAGTACACGAGAACCCGAATCGAGGACGTCGTGCCCACATGGACACGGCAGACAACAAGTATGAAGCAAGAAAGATATGATAGCCACAAGATGGTCAGTCCATCAAGTGCGAGTGGGAGATGTTGGAATCACTACTACAAAAAGTATTTTTAACGTCACAAATTTTGGGGGTTTTCACGTCACTTTTTCAGGGGACATTGAATCAAGTGACATGGAAAATGGACTTTTAACGTCACATAAATAAGTGACATAGAAAGTCAGAGAAACAACGTCACACATAATATTATGTGTGACGTTGTAAGTTGCTCGGAGAAACCACGTCACACATAATATTTATGTGTGACGTGGTTTCCAGGAAACCACGTCACATATAATATCTTGTGTGACGTGGTTTCTTTTTTTTAAAAAAAAAAACGTTTTAAATTTTTCTATTCCCCGTTGATATTCAGCAATTTGAGAACAAAAACCTATTCAAACCAATTTACAAGACATATAAAACATTTTAGCAAGTATGCAATATTTGCAGCAATTACAACGTAACAGCATTTGCAAACCAATTTACAATTGAACATTAAACATTCTATGGCAGACCAATTTACAAGACTTACAAAACCATTAAATATTCTATGGCATTTTTTGCAATTTACAATTGAGAAAAAAAGGCAGCAGATTTAATTATCAGGATAAAAAAGGAAAAGAAAGAACCTGGATGAAGTGAAGCTGCGAACGGAGGCACAATTGAAATTGTTGAACCCGATAGGAGGAAAACAGAGCTGAAAAAAACCTTGAACAAGTAAAAAAAAGAACCCTATAGAAATTGCATATTTAATTACCAGAAAAAAAAAAGGAAAAAGAAAAGAAGAAATGAACCTGCAGCTGGAGGGTGAGGGGGATGGGGGGCGGCTGGTGGGGAGCTGTGGGGGGAGGGAAAGGGGGAGCTGTGGGTTAGGGGGTGGGGGAGCTGTGGGCACCAGGGGGGAGCTTGGGGTGTTGGAGGGGGGAGCTGTGGGCGTTGGGGGGGTAGGGGAGCTGAGGACACGTGGGGTGTGGATGGGGGAGAGTTGGAGCTGATGTTTTTGTTTTGGGGGGGTGGGGATGGGAGACAGCTGGAGTTGATGGTTTTTATTTTGGTGGGGCGCGAAATGAAAAAATTAAAGTGGGGGGGCGGGAAATAAAAAAAAAGGAGGGGACGGGTTTTCCACATCACACCAAAATTTTGGTGTGATGTGGAAAACAACTTTCAACGTCACACCACATTTTGGTGTGACGTTGAAAGTGGTTTCAACGTCACACCAAATTTTGGTGTGACGTTGAAACATTTTCCATGTCACACCAAAATTTGGTGTGACATGGAAAGTGCTTTTCAATGTCACACTTAATTTAAGTGTGACGTTGAAAAGTTTCAACATCACATTTAATTTTAAGTGTGATGTTGTTTCTTTCCTCTTTGTTTTCAATGTCACATTTTTAAATAAGTGACGTTAATTGGTGACATAAAAAGGGCTTTTTGTAGTAGTGAATTTTGGGCCAAGATCCGCCCTTGATGGGCTGGATTAATTAATTAGGAGATATGAGTAATTCCTAATTGATTTATTAATTAAGTGTTTAATTAATATGATTTGTGGATTGCTGACTCAGTAATTCCCAACCGATTTATTAATTAAGTGTTTAATTAATATGATTAGTTGAATGGGCAAGGTGTGGATTGCTGACTCAGCCATGAGTAATTAATTGTTTGATTAATTAATCAATTAATTATTCAATTATCTGATTGGTCAGATAAGAGAGGTGAGGAATGCTGACTAAGCCATGAGTGGTGGTAGTGGATATTTTGTATTCCTAAAATATACCCAGCCCTCTTCTATAAATAAAAGGCCTCCCCTCCAGTTCAAATATACCAGTCGTTGAGTTTTCCGACTCTCTCATTCTTTCTATATTTTTTCTTGTGTGGTGCTCTGCTGTGCCACATGTTTGGACTCTAGTTTTTCCAGTAGTCCAAATTTTTGTGTGGGTTCTTCAAGAACCAAATCAAAGAGCTCCGGAGGATTGAACCGGATCCGAACGTGAATCCGTTTAGTATGTTGTTTATCTCCCTAATAAATTTATAATTTTTACAACACCAAATTCATCCTCCATTGAAATTCCACCAGTTCTTCACCACCCAACCTTTGGCCATTATCTCAACCTTGCTGTCATGGACGCTTCCATGAGCAGTTAAGCACCCTGATTTCCCTAAAGCGATGGAAGAAGCTTGAGCTCTGAGCAGAATGGGATTTAATATCTAATCTCTTGGTTCTTTTTATTATTTATACTAGATGCTATATCTAAATTTAGTATATTTAATATATAAATATAGATTAGTCATTTGAGGTCTCTTCAATGGAGACATTAGATGTTTACTAGTTTGTGCTGTTCATTTGATTTTTACCTTTGATAAATATAATGACATTTATTGTATATCTGGACTGGTAAATGGTTATTTCATTTACATTATGAAATATCTTTAGCTTTATAATGAGGGCCTTTGTTACTTGTATGTCTTGGGTCAATTCAAATTAGAATAGGCTAGCGCTTATCGAGTTAGGAATAGAAGAATTGCAATCGACTGGTCAGGGATACTAATTTATCTTACTCTAAAGAGCTCAAGAGTTTCTTAAATAATATTTATAAAGTGTAGCAAAATTGTTTTACTGCCACTTGTAAATTTAACTAGCCCAAAATTGTGAATAAATTAACACTTTTCTTTATAAAGCTTAAATAAAAATAATATTTTCAAGAAATGGGCTTTTGTGACAAATTGAATTAATTTCAAACTCTTAACATCAACTGCTTTATAAATCAATTAAGTAGCTAGGTTTGATCTTCAACCTTTTCAACCTTTTTAAACTCAACTTACCCAAATCTATACTTGAGTACTCCAAAGAACCAAAATGTTACATGTACTACTAAGAATAGTAATAAATGACTACTATAATGTGGCTATAACCAGTGATAGCCCTTACCTGTGGTAGAGGTTATATACGGCTCGTTATGAAGGGAAACATATAATATAGTAGTAGTATTTAGGGTGAATGTGCAAAAATGCCCATGTAGTTTGGTTCAAGGTGTACCCAACACCGTAAAGTTTTTTGTGGCCCCAAAATGCCCATGTAGTTAACAAAATAGGTCAAAAGTGCCTATGCTGTTACTTTACACATGTTAGGCAAGAAAATAAACAAGAGGGGCGAATTTGGTATTTCAATAAAATATTTTTCAAAACCTTAAGTTTAAAATCAATTTTCAAAAACAAATAAGAAAGAAACCTAGTATTGAAATATTAGGAAAATGTTTACAGATCAAATAGAGTATATGATAAACACTTAAGCTCACTGAAATTTAGAGAAACAAGGTATGAAAATTTGAATTCCTAGGCAAATACTTGTAGATCAAATTTTTCTCTATAATTTCATGCTTCAATCTTCCTTCATCAATGGATATATATAGGCCTTTGAGAATGCACACGAAGGTTGTGGAAAATTTGGCTAAGATTTCAATACTTTATTTCTTTCCTATCTGTTTTTCAAAATAGCTTTTGGACTTACAGTTTTGAAAAACATTTTATTGAAATACAAAATTCACACCCCCTCTTATATATTTCTCCTGCCTAACATGTGTAAAGTAACTACTGTATAGACGCTGAAGGAACCATTTTGGTAACTAGGTGAGCACTTTTGGGAAAAAAAATTTAGCGGTCTTGGGTGCACTTTGGATTAAACTTCATGGGTATTTTTGCACCTTTTATTTTCCCTAACGTTGAAAAACTTAACACTATTAGTGTATATTGATTTGTGGGCACGTTTGACATATTTTGGTAACTACATGGGCACTTTTGGGCTAAAAAAAATTCGCGATGTTCGATGTACCTTGAACCAAACAACATAGACATTTTTGCACCTCCGCCCTACAAAATTTATATAGCTATGCAAGCATCAAATTTTCTATCAACTAGTATATAAATTGAATTTATGTACACTTACTACCGAAATTACTTCTACCACAAGGCATATATATTATATACATATACTAAGTAGGCATTCCTACCCTTTGTTACTACCTTCTGCTTTCCTGTTATATACATAATGCATGTCACAAGTCACAAATAAACATAACATTGCACATTATCACCATCTACTCTGGTGGCCAAAATACCAAGTGCGTGGACTGAATAAATTTAAAGTGGTAGGAAACACACAAGGGGGGTGAATTGTGTATATCAAAATTTTTTTGTAATCACACTCACTCTCTTAATAATAAACTCAATGTGCACAAACAAGATTTGAGAGCAAGAAATACACAAGAGGGGGTGAATTATGTTTCTCAAAATTATTAAAACAATCTTGAGACAAAGGGCTTAGGATTTATGCTGGTTCGGTTCTAACTCTAACCTACATCCAGTTCTCCAACTTCAGTCGGGTTCCACTATTGATAACTTAGGATTAATATAGGTTCCTGAATACCTTTACAATTCAAGCGAATTTTCTCAATAAGATCTCTCTATCTCACTAAATTCTCTCCCCCAACACTTTATAAGATTACAACCCTTTCCTTAGGATCCCACTATCCCAAGGAAATTACATAGTAAAAGGATTACAGATTGAATGCTAGCTTATACAATGGAGCAAATAAGATTGCGCTTGAAGCATAATGAGAGAACACAATAGATGGCTTGAATGCTCTTTGAATTCTAGTTGGAATGAACTTAATGTCTCTACCTTCCATGTTCTAACTTCAAATGCTCTTATAGTCTCAGATGAAAATTTTCCCATTAAAGCTTCAATTTCTAGCTGTTGTGAGTGAGTGAGGAATTAGAGAGATATAATGATAATTAATGGTTGAGATTACACCAATTAATTAGAATTTCGATGTGTAATTCATTTGATGGATTGAAGCTTTGTCCATAATGTAAACTCTATAATGGCTCTCTGTACATTTTTTGTTTTGCTTGCCTTCTGTGTCCAATGGAACTTTCCTGAAATGTGTTAGCCAAAACTTCATAAATGTAAAGTTAGTTATTAGGAAGTTAATCATATAAAAGGAAATCAAATTCAAATTTCAAGTTCAACTATCGATGGTTCTCTCATCCAGCGATTGTTCTTGATGATCTTCCATCGATAGAAGTGAATGGCTATTGAGCATTCATGTTGTACTCTATGGAAGTCTAGACACTCTGAAGAAATATACCTACAACACTTGATAAAGTTGTGAGCTATCAGTTGAATGTTTGAAGCAATACACGATGGACAATTCAACTATCGATTGAACTAGGTTCATCTATGATTAACTTGTCAATTGATGAGTAGGCATTATACTATAACTTTCATGAAAATCAATGACTAGAGGGACTATTGATGGTATTGAATCCATCTATGGTTAAGTTCAATCATCGATTATTTTTATGTGCTGTCAATTGATTGAAGCTTGAAACTATCGATTAATTTCTCTATGAGGTTCTTCAACACTCAATGTATGCTCGGAAGTCCATCGATGGTTGAAACTTAGAGTCATTAAAAATAGTTAAAATTAGTTAAAAATAATAACTATGTAGAAAATATTGTTTTTCAAATATTCCCTCATCTTAGAGTGGATGAGATAGAGAGAGAGAGAGAGAGAGAGAGAGAGTAACAACAAAAAATAAATTATTCAAATTTAATATTGTATACAACTATTATTATATATACTATTTGATAAAATATTATTTCTTTACTTTTTATGTAGTGAAGTTATGAACTAAAATTTTATTTATTTATATTTATTATAATAATTTTATAAAGTATTAAATCTCAATCATCCAAATTATTTTCATTGAAATTTTAAGAAAAAAAATGAGAAAATGAAAAAAAGAGTGAACCCCTTAATATGAACATGTGAAAGCACTTGGGGCATATTTTCTTATCAAACACGGTACATTAAAGCGTCCAGTGCTTCTCCCTTTTTTGAACTTGGACCTTGTACGGTAAAATGTTAAACCATGTACACATGTGTTTTCTCTCATCTAAATATAGTCTTAATGGTTCCCCTGCCTAAAAGGGAAGATGCGAAAGATAATTCAAAATCAACATTAGTTTTAAAAATAAAATCTAAGCTTAATGTAAAATGACGTTAAACCACACTATCAACCTACGACCTTATCGGAGGCCAATATATGATATATGTGAAGGCGTCAATGTATAAATTTGAGAAAGATATATCGATTTCTGCACTTTACTTTCTGATTTCCCATGCCGCTAAATGTAAGCGGATAATTTATACTTCTTCTAGTTCTATATATAAGACTTATTTATCCCCACTCCCTCTCTCTTACTTGTTTATTATTGAGGAACATTAATCGCGATAATTTGGGGAAATATTATGAATAATTAGAAAGATGTTTTATATTTACGATTAAGCTCATATCATAAAATATGTCATATATTTAGGACTGGATGAGTATAAATTTTGCTGACTAATACTTTCTCATATAGAAAATAATTGAAAAAAGCACCATAAATTATTGGGAAAATTAATGTGATGTCCTTTAGAAGACAAATAACAGTGATCATGTCCCACCAAACAATCAAATTAAAGTGAGGTCCCTTGGGACTTATACTATATATTATGTAGGAATGTCAAATTACACTCTTGCCCTTACTATTTTCACCCAACCATCTTTATTCTTCTCTCTTTCTCCGCCCCTCAAGTTCCAGAAATTCAATACCATGGCTTCTCCCTATCTGCAGCTAACTTTATCTTGTCCTTCATCACCGATCATGTGCTTCCCGTGACGACAAGGGTGAGCTTCAGGATGGCTCCGTTGGAGGCCACGTGGCCAAAGGTGGTTCATGGGCTCACATTCTGGAACTTCAGGATCAGCTTGCTGTTCGAATCGAAGGAGTGGGAGCTATGGGTGATGCAGGAGAAGAACTGTGAAATAGATAATAACTCTATTATCTATTTTAGTGAAGAGAACTGCGGATCAGTTACAAAAATTTATAGTATTCCAGTAGAGTAGATCTTATTTTCCCACGTCGCTAGGCGTCAATGGCTTCTCAAACATTCCTTCCTTCTCTTTTTCCACTTTGAGGCTTCGTTCGTGTCATCGAAGACATCATCGAGGTCGTGGCTGTTAAGGTTAAAGCGGGGATGGCAACGGCGGAGGGCAAAGGTAGGAAGGCCATGACGGAGGTGGAGGGAGGTTTTGTGTGGGTTGGATAAGGAATCTTTGGTTATGGTGGTTGACGTGGTGGCGGTGGTGTTGTTCAGTGAGACTTTGGCTGAAGTTAGCTGCGGATTGGGAGAAGCCATGGTGTTGAATTTCTGGAACTTGAGGGGCGGAGAAAGAGAGAAGAATAAAGATTGGTGGGTGAAAATAGTGAGGGCAAGAGTGTAATTTGACATTCCTACATAATACTCATCTGGTCCTATTTATAAGTCACTTCCAGCATATTTCACACAGACCAAGGAAAGCCTTAAAACTCATTAACTTTCCACTAAAATCCAACAAATTTACAACTTTACCCATATTAAATATCCACTATAGCATATGAAAATAAAGTCAACACATAATAAATGAAGGGTAAACTTGTACATTCACACTAAATATTTAATGAGGTGACTTATATATAGGACCAAATAAAACCTTCTCTCTCTGCCCTATAAATAGGACCAGAGGAGTATAATCTAAGGGAACTCACTTTGATTTGATTATTTTGTGGGACCTGATTTCTATTATTTGCCTTCCAAAGGACCTCACATTAATTTTTCCTAAATTATTTTGGGCCATTGAGCGACAGGAGTAGCTCAGTTCATAATCGATATATATATATATATATATAAAAACCTAAATATTCATTACAATGGTGAAATTTTTTGCTATGTGTTACAGCATTGGTTTAGGTACAAAGGCACGTCGAGACTTGAAGGATGGTAAATGTTATAGCCAATGAATATCAATCTTGTGTTGTTATAAGTCCACTTGTACACTAAATTTTTTGCCATTGAGCGACAGGAGTAGCTCAGTTCATAATCGATATATATATATAAACCTAAATATTCATTACAATGGTGAAATTTTTTGCTATGTGTTACAGCATTGGTTTAGGTACAAAGGCACGTCGAGAGTTGAAGGATAGTAAATGTTATAGCCAATGAATATCAATCTTGTGTTGTTATAAGTCCACTTGTACACTAAATTTTTGATCTAAAATACAAGTTCATTTATAGTTTTTAAAGATTTTTTCCAATTTTATCATTATGTAATTCTTATTTGGAAGAGAGAGAGATAGAGAGGAGATTTAGGGTGAGAATGATCTGTACTGTTAAACAGAGAAAAATGTAATGAGGGGAAACTTTTATAGTTTGTAAATTGAATGCATATTAAATTAATGGCTTTAGTTAAAATGGATTACAATAAGTATTACAGCGATGCACTGATATTAATAAATATGAGGGGAAGTAAGACAAAATGCACAGTATTACTATATATAATATTAATCATTGTCATAATTCGGAGAATAGGTCGGAGACATATTATATTGTACCAAAAAGAAAAAACGTAAAAACAAAAGTGACCACACACTTAAGTAAAGTAGTAAAGATACCTATTCGTATTTTTTAGAATAGCAAACTAAACATAATATTTGAAGTCGGGGGAATGTAGCCTGGCGATTTCTCCCCAAGTAGCTGATAACTATGTGGATTTTAAAAGTGCGGTTTGTAAGCAAGTGGTTTTATTTTTGGATTGTGATGAGCTTGCCCTTCAAACATTGGCATTTCAAGGGATGAGTGCAATACCGAGTCCTCGTGGATGTCATTGAGGTGGACAAACACAAACAGGCTGAGAACGAGCGGGAGGTAGGACTGCGACTATAGGATCAATTCCAATTTGTGAAATTTTCTTAGCTTTTGAATTTCCTCTAAGTGAGTATGTGGGTGGAGAAGAGGGATCATGTGGTGCTATTTTCACAGCCAGTGAATTTTCAAAAGGAGGCTTATACGTGTGAAGAGGCTGAGAATGATCTGCAAAGCCTGAAGTGATGAGAAATATCACTCCAAAAAGGAACACAAGAAATTGTTTAGAAGACATTGTTGAGCTGAACTTGTATTGGTGACTATGTAAACGCATACTTAATCTTAGTAGATATTTATAGTACAACTATGGTGGTTAATTGGTGTGAATATATTGTTTTTCCATTTTATTTTATTGGGGAAATATATTATTTAGTAAATAAAATCATGAAAAAACGGGGTTTAGGCCGGCCGGTTTAATTATCCAATCACTCCAATTGTGTTTCTCTCTGCATGCACTTGAAAAGGCGGAAATCCTTCTTATTTTCTTTAAATTTTTAATTTCTAATACCTATATTTTTAACGTGATTGTACCCTTTTAATTTGTGTGCGTGTCTGTATGTATATCCAATTATTACATTTCTACCTTATTCTAGTGCAGGACTTCTGTTCTTAACTCTTCATGCAAATATAAGTATAAATGTGCATGTTTTTGGCTGATTGGATCATGAATCATATACTCCCTCCTGTCCTAGATATAGGACCTATTTGAGGAGTTAGTTCTAGACTAAAATATATGACCTAATTCTAATTTTTATCAACTTTTTTCCAAACTGTACCTATCAATGCTCATCAATAATCAACTAAGAGATGAGGGAGGGAATAAGAGGAAATGATAAGGGTATTTTAAAAAAACACAAAATAATAATTATTAACTTACATAACTAACATCCTTAATTTAATTAAATTAGTTAAATAGATCCTACATTTAGGACCAGAGAAAGTAGAAATGATTAAGATCAATCAAGAGACACATAGCGCCCTAAATTATTTTTTAAAGGGTGAGTCCTCTCTTCCATTTCCACTCTTAGTTTTGCTGATTTGAGAGGATTTGAGTGTGGTCCGATTTGTACAAGAGGATTTTTGGGGACTTCAAACCAATTAAAAGCAAGTTTAGACTTCAATTTAGAACATTTATGGTAGATTTTGAGGAATGGGTTAGAGGTTGGTTAGATTTCTTCTAACATAGGCTTAGGGTACTGTTTATCCGAGAATATTAATATAAGATGTAATTTCATTCTTCAACCATCTAAAAGATTGATTAAACTCAATTAGAAGTAAAATTGAGCTAATAGATTTGATTGCATATTGAATTTTGTCGAGCTTTGGGAATTTTTGAAATCTCAGATTCTGTTGCTTTGTTGATACGATTTTGACTTGTTTGGGATTTTGTAAATGATTGAATAATGATAGAATTAATTTAGAGTTATTCCAAAGTGTTTTGGTGATGTGTGTATATATGGCTGGATCGCTTCAAGAACCCCTTTTGGGTTACTGTTCACTGACAAGAGTAGGGTGATTTCGGTCCAAAACTGTATAAAAGTTTTTTTAAAGTCATGCCTCCCCAAGCGTCGCAACTAAAACTACAATTAGGTGGTACTCTCCAGAAATCGAACACTTACCAAGATGATCGAATGTCCAACTATGTCACCAGTTGAACCCACAGACGATTGGTGAACCAATAACCATTCTAAATCCCACAAATTTCTAAATCTGTGCGGTTCTTAAGCTTCCATTTCCCTCAAAGAAGTTTTGAAGCAACCATTATAGTTTTATTCTTTTGAAAACCTTAGTCACTTCCATTAGCAATTCAATATCTTAATAATATCACTTAGTACAACTTCAATAAAAACAAATAAATCATCTAATCATCCAATTCATAACAGACATTACAGTAACATATATCAACCAATTCTCAATCAAAACACACAAAAACCACTATTTCAGCCGAGCAACACTCTTTATCTTACGAAAATCTTTATAACTCCATCTGAATCAATTTATTAAGCAAATGTTCTTATTCAAACAACTTTAAACCATAGAAATCGAACTCCAACTCTACTTCAAAACAGAGCATATGACAAAATCTTAAAACCTTCATTCTTCAATGAAAATCAAACATGCAATCCAGCTTATCAACTGTGTCTTACCCTTCTCCACAGCTAAGTGAAGTTAAGTAAAACTTACTTGTAATGGACAAAAAGAAGGGCTTGCTTGTCATGCTCTAGAGCCCACAATGACAGACCCCAGTGGATCATAAGTTAGGAGCTCTGCCCTTGGATTATGGATGAGCCCAACCTCTTTCCTAAAATTTATTCATAAAAGAAAGAATAGTTATTGGTTCCATTGCTTTTCGCTAAAATCTTGGTTTTCAATCTTAAGGTAACTATCATGTTGGAAAAATGCTGAATTATTGTTGGTATAAGTTAAATGAGAATGTTAGACTCCATTTGGATTAATGTTTTGTTAAGAAATGGATAGAGCAGAAATCATGATTATGATTATTGCTAGAAATTGTGAAGGTTTGGATTTAAAGATAATATTTCCTAGAGTAAGGAATGCTGTTGATGATGATGTGTAGAGTCGGGAATTTGGGCCAGGCCAAAAAAAAAGCCCCTTTTGCAAAGCCTGGCCCTTGAGGTGTTGGGCCCACGGGCCTCTTTTTTCAAATGCTTTTTCCCCTTTAGAGCATGTATTCCTAACTAAAACAATAGACCTATGATAAAAAAACATAAATATGATCCAAATTATGTTTAAATACCAAGCATTGGTGCATCACCAACTCAACAACTCATAAATTAAAGACTAAGCCTAGAACTAGAAGTCACACCGCAATTAAATAGAATGTTCCATAAGGTCCATATAAAGTCCACACACCACAATTAAATAAATTATTACATAAAGTTCAGATACCACAATTAAATAAACTACTGCATAAAGTCATAAACAAGACCACAATGAAATAAAATATTGCATAAAGTCATAAACAAGAAAAGTGAAAGCCATAAACTACATTAATATAATATGAGGTAATACTAATGATATTCATTCATGGAAATTACTTATAAATAAAAATTTTATTTACAAATTGGACTTCACAAACAAACTTACTTACAACAGTCATTAAGCAATTATTCAACAATTTTCATTAGAGGAACTAACACAAAACGATAAGTTAGCATAGCACCAACCCAAGAATAACAAGCATAGCACAATAGCCGCAAACAAGCGCAACCCGAAGGCTACGAATAACAAGCATTTTGTGTCTAGCTCCTCTACTAAAGGCATTCACATCTTTAATAAAAAACCATTTTTCCAAACCAAAAAGAGAAACTTCAACTAAATTTAACTTCTCATTCATTTCCATTCAAACACATAAAAACTCATAATACAAGTTTGAATAATTAATTCCCTTTATTATCACTTCAACTGGCAGAGAACCACAACTAGTTCGTGAAATCTAATTTAGTACTTCCACCTCACACGCGTCTAGCTTAACTTTCTAACGATCAATATATGCCGAGAAGCATCAAACACAAGGCTTCCTTGTTAGTTTCAGCCTTTACAATTTCAAGTCTAAAATCGTTTCTTTAACGTGGAGCTTCATATAGAAGCCTATATGTAACACCTAAATTTTTACTTCTATATTATAGCATTTTAATTGATTTATAACCACTTTTTAATTCCGGAAGCCCAAAAATACGAAAAATTTAAAACTTTTTCTTTCCAAAGTATGAAATCAAATTTCCTTTCTTTCAAATGAAATTTTCTGATAAGTTGGATTATCTTTAAACTTTCAATAAAATAGAGTGGCTATTAAAACAATTAAAATAACTCGAATTATAACGCTTGGGGAGTCAAACCTCTTATATTATATTTACATATTCTTTAGATTGCGTTCTATTTATCTATTTCCACCTCTCTTAATATAATAATATATTGGCGGGTTATCTCGATTGATAATCCTCTTACATGTGTATGTAGCTCTATTATTCCTTACGGGTATATATACATATACAATTATAGATTAACTACAAGACAAGCTGCCCACTTGTCTTAATTATTTAAACATACACCATACACAGGTAAGTAGGTTCTTAAAGTAACTACCTACAGGGTACAAGACAAAGCAGGCATTCCTGCCCCTTCATATTACCTTACTTCTTTCCCAGCTAGCTACTCCCATTCTGCTATACTGAAAACGTTTTGGAAAACAGTGAGATTGGAAATCTCAATAGCAGTTTATTCCATATCATGTGCGCACTAATATATATACATATACATCAATTTCATAAACCTGTGCATATAATGAAAGCATATATCCCTTTTAAACCAATACCTGCAGGATTTTCCAATTATAGCCCTTACGGCTACTCAATAACTCTCACGGTTATAGGAATTATAGCCCTCACGGCTACTCAATAACCCACACGGTTATAGGAATTTAAATGTAGCCCTCACAGCTACTCAATAACCCTCACTGTTATAGGAATTTAACTGTAGCCCTCACAGCTACTCAATAACCCTTACGGTTATAGGAATTTAACTGGCAAAGGGGGAGCGACTCACCTAGGCCTTGGAGTACTCCATAAATATCATCAATATCATAACAGGAATAATGCCCATTTAAATGCCTCAGATATTACAAAATTATATGTAGAAATTTATATTATGAATTAAACTACTACCTGGATACCAGAGCTATTTCCTGAACCAGATCCTTTACTTTCCACTGTCTTGGTGAACTCATACCAATATCAAAGCCTATCTACACATCATATTATAATAAGAGTAAGTTAATATATGTACTTCTATATTTATACTAAGCGTCTCTCTCAGGTCCTAATATGCTTGTGACTACCCCACTATTTATATCTATGAATCATTATAATTTACTATAACTATCTTGACTATTTAAGATTAAAAGATCACTTGTAATTACTTTACTCCAATTAGTATTTCTTATTCTCAATGTTTGACTAATAATTTAGCCAATTCTTTCTAACAATTTAAGAAATATAAAACAACTCTATAATTAGCTTTCGAACTCGCACTATTATGATCTTAAACTAGTGAACAAAAATACAATATATATATATATATATCAACCCTTATATCCATTACAAACATACTAAGTACAAAAATTGCAGCCTCCATAACAAGATTTAAATCTTAATTTCACCATCAAGACAGAGTCAATTCTCTACTAATTATCATTTGTTCCTCACATGCTTCCCATCAATTCATATTTCATTTCAGATTTTAACTAACTTACTGAATAGCATACACACTTCAAATAATTTCATGTTAAAACAACTCTTGATCAAAGAACAAAATTTCAGACTCCGACTTACTCAACCTAATTAAAGCAGAAACACTAAATATATTTATATATTACACAAGCATAAACTAAAGTGTTTAATTTAATCCTTCCACCATTAGAAGCAACAGAGTTAAAACACATATGGCCCAACAACTTTAACATTTGTTAATTCCTCATAATATATATGGAGACCATAAACAGAGCATAGATTTTAAACTATAAACATCAAACAACTCATAAGAATCAGATTTCCAAACTTTATAATTTGATTCCCAAACTAAATTTGTTTAATTCAAACCCAATTAGAGCCTAAAGCTATGAACTATACCTTAAACATTGTTGCTAGGTGCTTTGACTAAAAGAAGAAAATAAAATAACAAACGTAAATGAAACATCAAATTCTAGCAGGATTCATGCATTTCTTCAAGCTTAATGATTTATACGACTAAGACACCTACTTACTCTAAAGACATTAAACAATGGAGCTCTGTGATTCCCTATCAATACAGTCCCCAGAAATAATACATCCACCACCACAGAAAAACAAATAATTGCTTCAGTCAATGACCCAATTAAATCTCAAGCCTCGGGTCTTCCAACTATAAGCTTCATTAGATGATTTCAATTTACTCGCTTCAAAATCCTAAAACAATTCAATTATATTCTGTTTCAATATATCACCCAAGTTCTTATTATGCCTCCAATCACCTCTACCATTTCTTTTGCACTTTAAATTTCTAATGAATTAAATACAAATAAAACTTCAGAGAAAATGATTGGGTCTAAGCTAGAAGTAATAACATTACTAGTCATATTGTTAACTAATCCGCTGGAAGTGACATCTCTAGCCTTCCTTGCTCAATTATGATAATGAGTTTCAGCCCACCAAGTCAGATTATTAAACCATTCAAAACACCATTTGAATTCAAATGCAATCAAGCATCAATTAGTCCTAAAACCTTAGTCACAACAACATATCTATTAAAACAGGGGATTAAAATTCCCAAAATCAACGTCCAGAAATCGCACAAACAGAGAAAGAAGAGAAAACGAATGAACAGGGGAAAAATCGGACATAACAGAAGCAAGAATCGATCACCTCAAAAATTACCACAACACAACATGCAAAAGCAATACATTCTTTCATTCCTAATTTCAAATTCATTGAAGCCTTAATTCTTTCTTCATTCCGTCGACAGAGCTGAACAGGGAAGAAGGGAAAAATTCAAAATTTACACAAACCTCAGAAATCAAACATGCATTAATATTTGATGACCCTAACCTACTCCTAATCTCATTTAATTAGAGTTTTATTCGAATTTCGCTCGGAAAAACCAAGAACAGCAGCGGATGAATAGTGGCAGAGAAGAAATTTAGGAAGAACTTGACTAATACCATTCCATTGTTCAAGATCCTTCACAAGAGTGGTCAATCAAAGCCTAAGCTTCGATTTTACTGGTTTAGAACTCCTAAAATTCCCAAAAAGCTGAACTGATTCCTCTCCAATTCCTCTCAAATCGGACGAAAAATGGGTAGAAATAGAGAGAAGGAAGTCATTTGAGCTCAAATCCGGCCTTGCATGCGCCGTCGGAGCACCCAATCGCCGGAAATCGCTGTTGAAGCCGCCGGGAGCCGCTAAGAACCGTGTGAGCACGAAGAGAGAATGAGAGGAAATGAAAAATGAAGAGAGAAAGGGAATGATGGTTCTGCGTGGAACGGAGGTGGAGGGGAGTATATATTAATTTTAATTGGGTAATTTTACCATTTTGTCCCTCAGACTATTACTCAAGATATTTTCCAACCAGGGACATTTATGATCATTTTCTTTTTCTCTTTTTCATTATACCCTTCTTTGCAAAGTTTAATTACTATTTCCTTTCCAATTTAATCTAAATTAAGTCCCAAAATAATTCCTCTAGATATGCTTTAATTTCCAAATTTATTTGTTAGACTTCTTAAATAACAAACAATACCTCAAGGTTCTAAATATTCCCTTATTTAAATTTATTTTCTAACTACTTTTTCTCAACTATTAAAGAAAAATGAGCCTTAGAAATTATTAAAAATACGCCTGACTTCATAAATTATTTATAAGGCTTTTTATTTTCTAAATGTCACCCCAAGACCTTAAATAAATCCTTATTTTTTTTCTATTTTCTAAAATTTGGGGTGTTACACTATATCTCACATTAATCATCTAATATTCTCCCATAGCATCAACATATAATAAAATTCCATTTTTGCAGCACATAATCATAACCAGATATGATACTGTTTTAAGAGCCTTAGATAGATAAAATGAAGCACATAATAAACAATTTGCATAATAAAATCGGTTCAAAACATTGAATCTCTTTTACCTTTTTTTCTATAGGACCTCAAAAGAACGGATAACAAGCGTGGACACAAAGTCCACGAGGGTAAACTAACCAAGCGCAGCTCGAAGCCAGGAAGACAAGCGCAGCACGAGGCCACGAAACAAGCGCAGGTACAAAACCCACGAATATCAACCGTGAGAATGAATCCCACGATTATCAAGCGTGAGTACTGTGCCCACGAATGTCAAGCGAGCTCGAGGTATACAATGGTGCACCAGGGACTAACAGTACTGCTGTTAGTAACCAGCGTTCTGTATTCGGTCCTCTCAAACAATTTCAAGCATGCATGGGATCTATCTACAGTTTATAAATGTAAACAACTACAAATAACGAAATCTCAAGGGTAATTCAAAATCAACAATCCTAGCATGAAGGTCCATATGTTATATCTCCAGAACTATTTTCAAACATGCACAAATTCTGGATCATAAATATATGCACAATAAAAATTGACATATGGTTAGTACAAATCCTTATTATCTACTCTATTCTATATCAATGACAAGCTAAGACCATTCTAACAAAATTTCATTGAAGAACTCAACTTCATCAAGAAATGCCATAGTCAAATAAAAGGTAACAAGTACTAAAATATCACTTATATAAAAATATATGGAATGTTCTTCACTCACCTGATGTATTCTCGTGGCTTACTCATCAACACCCTTCATGAAAACCTACTCTTTGGAAACATCCCATTCATAAACTACCAGTATATAACAAGCTTCCATATATGAATGAAGTCTCATGATTAAATATAAATAGGAAAATAAAATACTTATACCATGGACAAATCTAAACAGATTTTCACCAATATAGCCCACCGTCTACTGAAATTATAGCCCCGTATTCTCTCTCCTCTCTTGAGCATATCATCAAGCACTTAATATGCAACTTCTCTAACAAACATAGCAGAACCATTTTTTCCAATAAAATATTTCACCACAGGATGCTAGATATCAATTAAAGTCCAACCAACTACCCATGCTCAATAATCATCGCTAAAACCAATACAGGGAATAGCTAAATTCCCAAACCGTAAATGTCACAAACAAGGAGAAAATAAGATATAACCACTAGATAGTTTAAGGAATATTTAAACCTCAGGCCAATATAAAAATATCGTATGCAAAAGATACCCAATATCCCCAATTATTTTTTTTTTTCGTTACAGCAAGGAAGTATGGAAGAATCAATTTGTTTAGATTACTATAATATGAAGAAGGAAGTAGAATCTTCCATAAAATCCACCACACCCACCCACAATATATTGAACATAGGAGAGGAATCAAATGAAGCCGACTCTTAACAGCACATAGCAAAAAAAACAGGGGAAGAGAAAGTGTACCCGATGCACCCATAGCTACCATATAAAATGATGAAGAAGGAAGGGAAAAATACATCCAAGCAGGCCTCAACCGAGCACACAAAAGCAATCAAAATAGTCCATAAGGCATCATCGGCTTTCATCACCAAAGAAATGAAGGACCGTTCCATATTTCAGCTCTCCTTTTTTTTTCTTTTTCTATGGCGGTGCTTATAGTTCCTTTTTTTTCCCCCTCCAGTAAGTCCCGAGAAATCTTAGGCCTACTAAAACAAAAGGGCTTTTAGGTAAATCTAAATGCTGAAAAATCAATAAAACTATTTGCCTTCATATAGATAAGATTCTAGCCCATCACCTCTAATAGTCATCAACCACCCCATTCCACTAATCTACTAATTTAACCATTTTATCAAACTATAATAAATAACTGAAATATTAATTATCTTTATATGCGTGTGTGGCAAGAAATATATTTCTAATCAATCAGATCTCTATAACTTAGGGATTACAATTAGGAAGTTATTAGAAGGTTTTGCACATCAAAAAGCCATTAATATCAAGACTCCATCCTCACACACACATTAAAAATATAATTAAGATTATTACATATATCTATAACAACTAATTACAATTTAAACGATAGTCATGAATGAAATAATTTTTTCATTTTTGTTTTAATGACTAAATAATATCTCAAGGTCTTAAATAACTCCTTATTTCTTCTTTCCAGATTTTAGAGTATTACAATCTATTTAAATTTTTGGGTCATTACACCTCCGCCCTTAGCTCCCCCCTCCCCCTGCCCTCAGCTCCCCTCTACCCCGCCTCTTCCATAGTTGTTCAAAGTTTCTTTTTCAACTCTGTTTTCCTATTGGGTGTAGAGTGGGAGGCTTAAGGTTCAACAACTTCAATTGTGCAATTTGTCATTGTTTTTCTGCCTGTGGTATGCTCTAATCTTCTTTGTTTTTTTTTCTCAATTGTAAATTGTAAATGCTGCTATTGAATGTTTACTCGAAGGATTGAATTGGATTTGAATGTTTCACTACTACAAAAAACAGTATTTACGTCCCCATTTCACGTCTCTTTTTTAATTATGAGACGTGGATTCTAAAAAAAAGGCGATAAGCATGAAATAGGGTGGAAAAGAAGGCGGTAAGAACTTTCCACATCTCACAAAATTTGTGAGCAATTTGTGAGATGTGGAAAGTGTGAAAAGTCAAAAAAAGAAACTTTCCACGTCTAATAAAATTTATGAGACGTGGAAAGTGAAGTTCACTTTCCACGTCTCATAAATTTTATTAGACGTGGAAAGTTTTTTTTTTACTTTCCACGTCTCATAAATTTTATTACATGTAGAAAGTTTTTTTTTATTTTTAAATCAAGTTAGTTTCAACTTCTCATAAATTTTATTAGACGTGAAAAACCTGTGGGGACATATTTTTCACGTTTCACTTTTAAAAGTGAGATGTGAAAAACCCATGGCACATAGTCTCACTTTTATTTTCCACGTCTCACCTTTAAAATTGAGACATGGAAACCCTTTTAAACCCTAATATTTCCATTCCCAGAGTCCTCACTTCAACTCCCTTGTTTCCTCTCCCAGCCCCATCCCTGACACTTCCGCCATCGCCAACAGCTTCTTCGTCCTCGGCTCCGTAAATCGCCAAACCGGCCCTCAAAGCAAATCGCATCCTTCAAGTTTTGTGGGCTTTTCTTCTCTTCATCATTCTTATTCATCGATTCAACCATATTCCTCACTTTGATTTCAGAACAAAGCCGATCTTCTGTGTAACACCCCAAATTTTAGAAAATAGAAAATAAGGATTTATTTAAGATCTTGGGGTGTCATTTAGAAATTAAAAAGCCTTATAAATAATTTATGAGGCCAGGCGTATTTTTAATAATTTCAAGGCTTATTTTCTTCATTAATTGAGGAAAAATAATAAGAAGATAAAATTAAATTTTCAAAAGAAGAAATAAGGAGATGAATTTTAATATAAGAATTCTAGGTAAATTATTTTGAGACTTAGAGTAAATTATGATGGAAAAAAAATATCTAATTGGATACAAGGATTTAATTCTCAAAATTATATACAAGAAGGGACTAAACTGAAAATAGCAAAGAGTGGATTTTAGGGATTAAATCGAAAAGAAGAAAGTTTTAGGAGTCAGAACTTGAATTTCCCTCTCATCTCTTATATAATACTCCCTCAGCCTCTTCCCCAATTCCATTTTCTTTCTTCTTCTTCCTCACGCGTCCTCTCTCTCTCTCTGGTGATGAACCTCCTTCACGCCGTCGAGTGCGACGGCGACCGCCCTTTAAGCATGCAAGACCGGTGTCTTGCTTCGGTGAGCCTCGTCATCTTATTTCCACCATTTATTTCTTCGATTAGCTTAATCTTGAGAGGAAGTTCGATTTGGGGTTTGGGTGCTTTGAGGTTTAAGAACCAATCAAACTAGAATTTAAATATACAAATCAAGTTTTCCTAAAAGAAATTTAGTTTTCTCGAAGTATTGGAGTGGGATTTTGGGCTATAAGGTGCTTATGCACTGTTCATCGACGATTTTTCTTTTATTCTAACCCAATCCGAAACTAATTAGTGTTTAATGGTTAGTAGGAGCTGATTTTCGAGCATGCATGGTTGATTTGTGGCTGCATGTTTAATTTTCGCTGAGTATTGAGATTCCTGAAGTTTTCATATGGGTGCTCTATTTTGTTTAATTTCTGATATGTTCCTCTGTAATGATTAAACGTTGATAGGGGTATAATAGGGCTGATATATTGCTTTGCATGTTGGTTCTCATTGAAGGGTGGAAATTTGAGATTTTGGTTATGTATGCTCTGCTTTTCGGTTATGTTTGAATTGAAATATGAAGCTTTGATTTCTATGATCAAAAGCTGTTTTAACAAGAATTTCTACTGAATAATTGGTTCAAATGAAGTCAAAAATATTTTTGGAAAATGAAGGATTATGATCGGTTGAAACAAGTTGGGTGTGTGTATTTAAATGTTTTGAATTTTAAAGCTCTGAGGGAAAGATAAAGGAATTAAGAATATATTGATATACATAGATGTTAATTGAAGTTAATGATTGAATTTGATCTTTGTCTAGATCGGGCTTATAGTAGTTTCAAACGGAATAAAATATGAGAGCACATGGACTATAGAGAAAGTAAAAGAAGTATGTGATGTAAGTGATTTGTGAAAATGTTAGTCTCTTGGTTTAAGTTTTAAGTTTCAAAAGTGAACTTTATTAAGTGGATTAAGCTAAAATGAGTGATACCTGTGGTTATATGTTCTTAAGGAATTGGGGAAATGTTGAAGTTTAATATATTATAAGTGTATGTTATTTAATCTAGTGTTTGGATGGTTTGGGGAATACTTGTTGTTTTAAATTGAAGATTTTATTGTATTGGAAAAGAGATTATTTTGGAAATATAAATGAAATGTGGGAAGCATGTGAGTTACAAATGATAATTAGTAGAGAATTGACTCTGTCTTGATGGTGAAATTGAGATTTAAATCTTGTTATGGAGGCTGCAATTTTTGTACTTAGTATGTCTGTAATGGATAAGGGTTGATGTATATATTGTATTTTTGTTGACTAGTTTAAGATCATAATAGTGCAAGTTCGAAAGCTAATTATAGAGTTGTTTTGGCATTTCTTAAATTGTTAGAAAGAATTGATTAAATTATTAGTCAAACATTGAGAATGAGAAATACTAATTGGAGTAAAGTAATTACAAGTGATCTTTTAATCTTAAGATATAGTAAATTAGAATGATTCATAGATATAAATAGTGGGGTAGTCACAAGCATATTAGGACCCGAGAGAGACGCATAGTATAAATATAGAAGTACATATATTAACTTACTCTTATTATAATATGATGTGTATATAGGCTTTGATATTGGTATGAGTTCACCAAGACAATGGAAAGTAAAGGATCTGGTTCAGGAAATAGCTCTGGTATCCAGGTAGTAGTTTAATTCATTATATAAAGTTTTTATATATATAATTTTGTAAAATCGGTTGCAATAAATGAGCATTGTTCCTGTTATGATATTGATGATATTTATGGAGTACTCCAAGGCCTAGGTGGGTCGCTCCCCCTTTGCCAGTAAATTCCTATAACGGTGAGGGTTATTAAGTTGCTGTGAGGGCTACAATTAAATTCCTATAACCGTGAGGGTTATTGAGTAGCTGTGAGGGCTACAATTAAATTCCTATAACCGTGAGGGTTATTGAGTAGTTGTGAGGGCTACAATTAAATTCCTATAACCGTGAGGGTTATTGAGTAGCCGTGAGGGCTATAATTGGAAAATCCTGCAGGTATTGGTTTAAAAGGGATATATGCTTTCATTATATGCACGGTTTATGAAATTGATGTATATGTATATATATAAGTGCACACATGATATGGAATAAACTGCTATTGAGATTTCCAATCTCACTCTTTTTCCAAAACGTTTTCAGTATAGCAGAATGGGAGTAGCTAGCTGGGAAAGAAGTAAGGTAGTATGAAGAAGCAGGAATGCCTGCTTTGTCTTGTATCTTGTAGGTAGATACTTTAAGAATCTATTTACCTGTGTATGTTGTATGTTTAAATAATTAAGACAAGTTGGAAGCTTGTCTAGTAGTTAATGTATAATTTATATATGTATATATATCCTTAAGGAATAATAGAGCTGCATACTCATATAAGAGGGTTATCAATCAAGATAACCCGCCAATATATTATTATAGTAAGAGAGGTGTAAACAGATAAATTGAACATAATCTAAAGAATATGTAAATATAGTGTAAGGGGTTTGACTCCCTAAGCATTATAATTTGAGTTATTTTAATTGTTTTAATAACCACTCTATTTTATTGAAAGTTTAAAGATATTCCAATTTGTTGGAAAATCCCACTTGAAAGAAAGGAAATTTGATTTAATACTTTGGAAAGAAAAAGTTTTAAATTTTTCGTATTTTTGGGCTTCAAGAATTAAAAAGTGGTTATAAATCAATTAAAATGCTATAATATAGTAGTAAAAATTTAGGTGTTACATTCTGCCCCTGACCATATTCCTCACTTCGATTTGCCCCTGACCAGCCAGAAAAGGCACCGACATCCTCGTGGAAGCCCTTGAACGCCAAGGCGTCACTAACGTCTTCGTCACAAATGGATTCCATTCTCGCGGTGTCGAAGCCACCGCTCTCTCCAGTGCCGATGTCATGGCAGATCCTTTAGTTATTGCCTTCGGCGATCTCATGAACCAGTTTATTGGCAGGTTTTTGAGTGCTTCAGAGAATTTTGGAGGCAAGTTCTTCAGGTTTCCAAGTTTTCTCAAGAAGCTTTTTCTGTTCACTTGATTAAGGTCAAGCAAACTCAGCTTTATGCTTCCACGATATTTCTCTCTATGTTCTATTTTCTGTTATGTTTCTTTTGGTAAATGGATCTCTGCCTATGGGGAGTTGTTTTTGCTGTGTATTAACTATTAAGGTTCTGTGCAATGAGGAAGCGTTCATCTGAATCGGTTGATTTTGGTTTAGAATATTGGATTTAGCTTTCACCATTTGGACGATGTTGAAAATTTTTTATACAGTTTAAGTGTTATCCTATTTAATATGCTATTTACCTTGGATGGTTTAGTGGCAACTGGCTAGTAAATTTAAATGCAATGTCATCCTTAGCTAGCTTGCTGAGAAATCATGAAATAAGCTGACCAGATTTTTGTATAGACTCTGAAACAGTAGAGGTTACTATTTTTCTGGAAGCAGGTGATTTCTTCTTTCATGTGGTCATGTTTATGTTCATGGGAAAATAGTCCTTTATTCTGCTGCAAGAAATGGGCATTTGGAAGTTGTTAAAGTGCTTCTGGAGAAGGAGCCTACGGTTTCAACAAGGACTGATAAGAAGGGCCAGACAGCATTTCACATGGCTGTGAAGGGACAAAACATTGACGTGGTGGAGGAGTTGATAAAGGCAGATCCTTCGTCAATTAACATGGTTGATACCAAGGGGAACACTGCATTGCATATAGCTACGAAGAAAGGCAGGGCTCAGGTAAATTAGATTATGCTTTCCTCTTCGTTCTGTTTCATTCGAACACAAATGTTGATTTTAGTAAACGGTGGCTGCCTCCAGCTTGAATGATTTCTTCTATGTGGTTGATAATTACCATCCTTGCGTTTTGTCAATGAGAAATGCAAGTAGAATAAATATATTAATCTGTACGTGAAGGAAGAGAAAGTTCAAAATGTTTTGAGATGCATGATTTTTGTCTTATGGAAGCAGTCATCTAAGGTAGTTTTGATGATTTTATACTTGCACTTCTGTATGGCAATATGAGGATGCTTATGTAAACAAATTGATTCATTTGTCCCTAGGCCACTAGTTTTGGGTAAACAAATTGATTAGCTGATTACCATTAGTTTTGGCGATCATTTGTTGATTTCTAATTGAGTTTTTTCTTGGCAGATTCATTTGTTTTATGTTTTCTTGTCTTTCTTTCTTAGTTTTGGTTCCATATTCCATTACAGGTTTGGATCTCTATTATATGTTGTTTGTCATTGGACATCTTAAATGCGATTGTGTGGTGGAGACTCTTAGAAAACTTCTGCAAATTCTTTAATAGGAACATCTTAAAATTTATACTCATAACTTTTGTCAATTCTAAGAAATGGCATGTACATTTTGTGTTTTCTTTTCTTTCCAATCACTGGATGTAAGAAGATTGCAAATAGAGTGGGAAGAAAGATAAGGCAGAAGTTGAGGAAAATTATGACATGCAGACATTTGTTTTTACAATTCATATGTCATGGTTCTATTCTACAACTTGATAACAACCACTTATAAATTGCTATTAAGTTTTCCCATGTCGACCTGAACTAATTTCTTCACTCTGCATTTTCCAATTTTGAAATTGAATAATTTGTTGATTGTTTCAATTGTAGACTCTTCCAGGTTATGATGTTGGTGGAATAGTGGCTAAGGTCGGTAGTCAAGTGAAAGACTTCAAAGAGGGTGATGAAGTGTATATATATATATTTTGCTAACTATCCTTGTAAGATCAAATTTGTATTCATACATTTATGTAATATTAGTTTGGATATAAATAATAAAATTAG
The DNA here is from genome assembly GCA_037074515.1 of Mimosa bimucronata. Classification (NCBI taxonomy): domain Eukaryota; kingdom Viridiplantae; phylum Streptophyta; class Magnoliopsida; order Fabales; family Fabaceae; genus Mimosa; species Mimosa bimucronata. The sequence continues at coordinate 34,079,499 of CM073440.1, read as the reverse complement.
TTCATTTTAAGTGTTGTATTTCTATTATTCCGATAAAATATTGGGTTTCTTTATTGGATTAATCATCCTAATTAATTTTTTTTAAAAAAAAGACTTTCTGTAACACCTAAAATTTTCTACTTTATTATAGCAATTTTTAATTGAATTATAACCACTTTTCAATGTTTGAAGCCTAAAAATACAGAAAATTTAAAACTTTTTCTTTTAAAACATTAAAATGACTTTCTTTTAGTTGGAATGTGCTTCTCAGACAAATGGGAACAACTTAAAATCTCTTATAAAATAAAGTAGTTAACAAAACAATTAAAAGTACACTAACCCTCTTAGGGTATCTATTCTTGATTTATATTGCTTGGGAAATTTAAATCCCTTTATAAATTTATACAATTCTATTTTCTATGCTTTCTACTATTAATTTAATAATTTAAATTTACATCATATACAAGTAACCTTACTTTTCAAAACATAATCTTAATTCCTTCATCTAAATATCTTCCAGCACTCTTACCTTATCTCGACCATTTCACTATCTCCCAGCTCCTCTGAAAAAGCAATTTAACGCAGTTCATTTCATTCATTATCATGCATGATAATTCATAAATATGTAAGAACTCATAAATATGTATTTCTATTACTAATAAATATAAATGTGTCTTTCTGGGTAGGGATGCTGCCCCTTTTTGGGCCCCCACACTCAACCCGTACTTGATATTTCTATTAGTAGTAAACATTAACCTTGTATGCTAGTGCGCTTAAGGCACTGCTGTGAGGCTCAACCTCCTGAATATAACTTTCCGTTATATCTAAACTGTACTAGGGTTAGCTAGTCCTCTAGTCTTCGAGTATTCAAATACATTGAATAATTCTGACAAGGTTAAAGTGGTCTTTTGACCCTGAAGTTTACTGTACATTTATAAAACATGATATGCAATTATTAATACATGATAGATGATATTGAATGAAACTGCTACCTGATTTTAAACCTTACTCCTGATTCAGCTTCTTTGCTTCATGGTGCCTCGGAACACTTGCTCCACTATCCTTTCCTATAATTACATATAGTATTTAATATATTAACAATTATACTTAGTTAAGATCATTTAATGTCTCTTACATGCTTTTGATGTCCCTTTTAAATACCTAAGCTCTTATTTCAACTCAATTCAATTTAATTTCCCTAAGAATCAGTGAAAGATTGGAACGGAAGACCACAAACAGCCATTGAAATATTTCTAATGAACACGTAACTACTATCATAACCTTTAACTTAGAGTTCCTTACGTTAAGAGTCAGAATTGAGGCTTTTATAGTAGCTGCAGAATTAAAACAAGGCAAAGAAACATTGAACTCAAAGTGCAGGACAGGACACAAGAAAACAAGTTCAAAAGCAACCATTAATACTTCAAATCTGTTCATCGGTGCCTTAATCTCATATAACAACCTCATTTAAATCTTATTACATATTTTCATATCAACCAAATAGAGAAGGGAAAAATCAAGCATCCAAAGAACACTTAAATTGCTTAAACAAAACATCAACTAAACAAAACAATTAATACCAAATCAATTCAAGACTTTCCCTTAATCTGATTCACAGCCACAATCGCATATACACATCCCCTGTAATCATCTCTTTCAACACCAAATTGCAAAAATAAGACTAGCACAATTTCATAGCAAAACACACATTCAAAACAATATATACTCCCCTTCAACTTATATGAACCCGACTTCAGAGCTAGAGAAAGAAAACATAATGGACAACTTATCATTCCAGTAACAATCAACATCCAATCCAACTTCCTTTCATCATAACTAGAAAACAAAAATCAAACAAGAAAGAGCACAATTTCGGTCCACAGGGAAAAATCGGACAAAACAAGAAACCCACCAAAATTCAACATACAAGATTATACTTTAGTGCTATCTTACTCTTAATTAAACTAAATTAAGACTTCAATTCAATTTCCACCCAAAAATCATCCCCAATCGGTGCCAGTGAACAATGCCCGATTTGGGGCTTTTGGGAGCAAATCGGCTAACTCGAAATCATCACCCAAAAATCTACCCCTGATTTAACTTGTGCCTGAATGCGCCTTGGGGATTAAGACCAAAATTCAATCCAAGGATTGCAATATAGGTTGCAACCCCGGGTCGTTTCACTTACGGAGTCTTTCTAAACTACCTAACTTAACTAAATGCAATTAAAACAATAAAAGATATGGGGGTTTTGGTTTGAAATTTCATTTAATAAAACTATTGACAAAAGTAGTTACTTGTTTTTGGTATCTTATATATATAAAAGTAAAGTAGTCAGCATGACCTTTTGACACGTGTCCACTAGCCATATCGTGCCAAGTGTCCATCTATCATACCCACTAACTCCATAATGCCCACTAACTCCATCATGCCCAATAACTTCTCATGCCCACTAACTGCATCATGCCCACTAACTCCATCATGCCTGATAATTTCTCATGCCCACTAACTGCATCACCCCCAATAACTTCTCATGCCCACTAACTCTATCATGCCCGGTAACTTCTCATGCCCACTAACTCCATCATGCCCACTAACTTCTCATGTCATATGTGGCCTATAAATTTAGGATACCGTATTCCATTTTGTGTACTCAATTCTTTTATTACTTGATCTATCTTTCCTTTCACAAATGCGACAAGCTTTTATAATTCTTTGTGTGTGTTGAAACCCGGCCGTTACAATTGGCGTCTTCATGTCTGCATCATTTGATTATGGACAATTCTAGTACGCTTTGAAAACCAGGATATTTCATCTATTGAATTTGTGGTGCAAGATGTGGATGTGGGTCTGTATTTTTTTCTGCATGTTTCTTAGCATCTAATAAATTCTTTTTATCATCTTAATATTCTTTTTGTTATTGTTGTTGTCATCAAAACAGGGTGATAGGATTCATGGGACTGTGCGTAGTGGATTTGTTTGGTGACATAAGAAGAGTCTACATGAGGTTACAACCTGTGAGATAAGTCATTTGATGTTGTTCCCAATACTGGTGGTTCTACTGAACATCCATACAGGGTTGACTTCCAATATTCTACTGTGATCAAGCCATGGACAGATGATGGTAGCATTCCTATGTATGGATTTTCGTTCAAGTCTTTTGCTCATCTAAAGTCTAACGCGTTTCATGACAAGTTTCTTGTGGGTAGGTGATCTTTCTGTTTTCATTTTTTTATGGTTAATGTTGCATAGCTTGAATGTGTTTTCTATTATTGTGTTTCAAATTTATAACAGATGTTGTCAAGAAGGTTATTGCTGTAGGGCATTGACAGAAGTGTATTGTTGGTGGCAGAAATCAAATCGGTGTGGAGATAATTTAATGGTCACAAGGTACATTATTTATACTGTTTACATTAAGTTTATCAATCATTTGCCCTCATATGTAGTGACATCTATATAATTAACTCCTTATTATGCAGCATGGAGTGACTTCAATGCACCTTATATGGATTATTTGCATATGAGATACTTGACTATATAAATAAACATGAATCTGGTCATGTTGTCCTCATTCTTCAATAGTGCAAGGCTAAGGAGTTTATGAGTTAGTGGTTGATCATTGGACAATTGTGTCATTTCACATTGGTTGTTTTAGTTTAATATTTTACATTATTTCATTATTCCTAACTTATCTTTTACACAGATAAGAAGAAGTTGTCTAACTCCATGTTTAGTTCACGCATGTTGATTCATCCTACTTAGTCTTATGTAGTGACATTTATTTAATTCTCTCATTACTGTTCTTTCTATTATGCAGTATAGAGGGACTTTAAAGCACCTTATGGGGACTATTTGCAGATGAGATCCTTGAATACATGAATCTACGTGAATCTGGCCATGTTGTCCTCATTCTTCAATGGTGCAAGGCAAAAGAGTTTATGAGTTACTGGTTCATTATTGTACGACTATGACCTTTTATATTGGTTGTTTTCGTTGAATACTTGCTTTAATGCCTCCAAGAAGTTTTTGTATTATACGTACATATATATCTATATGTATGTATAAAATATATAGAATAAAATCAATTTAAGGTACTAAAATAATAAAATAATAATTCCTTTATAGATTAACTATCCAGTCAAAACATTCCAATATCTATCTATTATATAAAAACAGAAACCTTGGAGTCATGTTACATGCCATCTAGCACGCCCCATCTACTACCACGTTTATGGAGTTTATAGTTTACAATTAAGCCATCAAGCCTTTCACCCAACCCCACATCTTGTATTTTCCGACCTCAACACTATTTTAAAATAAAAAATTTTTAAAATTTTTGTATAGAGGGTAATTAAAATTTAATTGGAAGTTATAATGGCTAGCGGTCATATTCTGCCACGTGTCCAGCAAGCATTTCGAGCCAAGTTTCCGTCAATTAACCCATTACGCCTTTCACCCATCCCTACCTTCCATATTTTTCGCCATCAACACTATTTTAAAATAAATAATTTTAAAATTTTCTAATAGTGGGAAGTTACAACAGCGAGCGGGTTTATTCTACCACACGTCTAGCAGGCATCTCACACAAAGTATCCATCAATTAATATATCACGCCTTTCACCCATCCTCACCTCGCATATTTTCAGCCACCAACACTATTTTAAATATATAATTTAAAATTTTCATGTAGTAGGAATTTACAATTTCATGAGAAGTTACAATAGCAGACAGGCATCTCACGCCAAGTGTCTATCAATTAACTCACAGTGCCTTTCACCTATCACCATCTCCCACATTTTCCGCCACCAACACTATTTTAAAATAAATAATTTAAAATTTTCATATAGTGAGAAGTTATAATTTCATTGGAAGTTACAACAGCCATTGAGCATATTCTGCCACATGTTTAGCGGGCATCTCGCCAAGTGTCCATCAATTAACCCATCGTGCCTTCCACACATCCCTACCTCTCACATTTTTTGCTCAAAAACTATTTTGAAATAAAGAATTTAAAAATTTCATGTAGTGAGAAATTACAATTTAATGGGAAGTTACAATAGCAAGCATGCATATTCTACCACATGCCTAGTGGCTAGAGCTGGGAAAACGGGCCAGCCCGCGGGTTGCGGGCTGGCCCGTCACGGGTTGCGGGTTATATGGTTCGGGCCTGTGCGGCCCGCTTCTTAATGGGTTGCAAAAACCCCAACCCAGCTGGGTGGCGGGTTGGCCCGCCAACCCGTCACCTTTTTTTTTTATTTTTTTTTTAAATTTTTTTTGTTTTAAAAATAACAAAAGAGACTAAATAAAGTTCTTGATCAACAAAAAAAATCAACATTGCATCAACTAAAGTAGAATACCCCAAATACCGTAAAAGTATTAATTCCAAAATTACACATTTTTTTTATTGATATCTTACTACTTTTATTTTACCAACAATATTATTAACAAAGTTTAGATTTTATCATACAAACATCACAATTGGTTGTATCAACCACAATTTATATATATGAAGTATCTAAAAAAATAATATAATAAATTAAAATGGGAATTTTCTTTTTTTTTTATAAAAAAATATATATGGCGGGCCAGCCCGTCAACCCGCAGGCTAGCCCGCCTCAACCCGCGGGCTGCATGGGTTGGGCCTGTGCAGCCCGCCATTAAATGGGTTGGGATTTTCCCAACCCTAACCTGCTTTAACCCGCGGGCTGGTGGGTTGAGCCCGCGGGTTGAACCCATTTTCCCGGCTCTACTAGTGGCTATAACATATTATGTGTCCCTCAATTAATCCATCGCGCCTTTCACCCATTCCCACCTCCAGTATTTTCCTACCCCAACACTATTTTAAAATAAATAATTTTAAAAAATTTCATGTAGTGTTAAGTTACAATTTAATTGGAAATTACGATAGCCAACAGGCATATTCTGCCACGTGTCCAGTAGGCATCTTGTGCAAAGTGTCTATCAATTAACCCATCGCGCCTTTCACCCATCCTCAATTCCCATATTTTCTGCCCTCAACACTATTTTAAAATAAATAATTTAAAAATTTTCCTGTAGTGTTAAGTTACAATAGCCAATGTGCATTTTCTGTCACGTGTACAACGGGAATCTAGGGCCAATTGTCCATCAATTAATCCATTGAGCCTTTTACCCATCCCTCTTCCCGCATTTTCCCTCTAACACTATTTTAAAATTTTTGTGTAATGTTAAGTTACAATATTCTGCTAATTAATCCATGGAGCCTTTTAGCGAGCATATTCTGCTATGTGTCTAGCGGGCATCTTACGCCAATTGTCCATCAATTAACCCATCGCACCTTTCAACCATCTCCACTTCCCGTATTTTCGTCCTCAACATTATTTAAAATTTTAATGTAGTGTTAAGTTACAAATTGAAGGGAAGTTACAATTGCCAGCGTGTATATTCTATCACATGTCCAGCGGGCATCTCGCACCAAGTGCCTATCAATTAATCCATTATGCCTTTCAATCATTCCCACTTCCAGTATTTTCCACCCTCAACACTATTTAAAATAAAAAAATTAAACATTTCATGTTGTGGGAAGTTACAATTTAATGGGAAGTTAGAATAGCCAGAGTATATATTCTGTCGCATGTCAAGTGGGCATCTCGCTTCATGTGTCCATCAATTAACCCATTGCGCCTTTCATTCATCCTCACCTCTCGTATTTTCCGCCCTCAACACTATTTTAAAATAAATAATTTTTAAATTTTCATGGTATAGGAAGTTACAATTTAATGTGTTATTTTTCTCATTAGATGTTAGTAAAACTTAAAATTCGATCTAGCCCGTCACGGGTCTGGCTTTACAAGCCCGACCCTTGAGGTGGCGAGCCATGCATGCCTAACTTTTTCAAATGATTTTTTTCACTTTCGAATATGTTTTACTATCTAAAAAATTGAAAAATTTGATAAAAAAAATATAAAAATGTTTCAAATTATGTTTAAATACCAAGCATCATTACTTTATTACCTCAACAATTAAATATTTAACACACATACAATTATAGTGAGACAATTAACTCAATGCATAGTAATTATTATGTTTATGTAATTAAAAAGCATAGATAAATTAAATCTAATAGAATACATATGTGTGTGTACGCGCATGTATGTGGTCTATTTAATTATCTCATTGTTCATATAATTGTACATTGTTATTGGATAAATGATATAATATCATACTCAATTTGTAAATAAACGTAAAATGCCCTACGCATCGCGCGGGTTTCTACTAGTCTTAGATTAATGAGTGAAAAGTGAAAAGAGTTTGGATTAAGGGAAATTGATAAAATGGGCTTTGATAGTGCTACGGTGGCTCTCACGCTTCATTAAATTGATATAGGGAGTTAAAGATTCACCAAGTCTAATTGAATAATCTCCAAGCAACCACTAGGGGTCCACTAGCCCTATTTAATAACTAATCAAGAAACCACTTTCATAGCTATCACTTAGGGTTAGTGTTAAACTCCACTTGGTGTGTGTTGAAACATGAGTTTTGAAAACCGATTCCTCTCAAGAATGTGCAACCACAGCATTCAATTGGAAAAATTAAGCTACACAATCTAGCAACCACTAAAAATCATATAGCATTCATAAATCCAATAGGAAATTTAAACATACATACCATTCAATTAACATAACTCAATATCCAACACAAATGTTCTAATTCATAAACAACTAAGAAAGGAAATCATGTCTCAAATCCAAATATACAAAGAGAAATGCAACCACAAGACTCAATACATAAGGAAAAGAGCATGAGAAAACAAATAACTCCCCTATTTCGCCAATTGAAGCTCAAGCCACCTTCACACCACCAAAGCACCAAGATTCTAGCCTCTCATGTCTTCAAATTCGAGCCCAAGAGGACCCATGATGACAGCCTCCATGGATGAAGGTAGAAGAAGATGTATGGTGAAAATGGAAGGTAGGGAGATGAAGAACAAGAAAATCAGCAACATTGGAGATGGGATTCAGTGGGAAGATGAAGATTTGAGTGGGGAATGAAAGGAATGAGTGAAACCCTAGCAGAGGAGGTGTATTTCGTGCATAAGAGGCTTAGATTCTGAAGGTGGGGGTGTTTAGATCTATTTATACTGCTCCAAAACCCTAAAAATCGCGTCAGAATTTTGCAGATTTTCGTCACTTCGCCGTGGGCTCGCCGCGGCGAGCAAGCACCAATTCTGGAACTTTACCTCTGAGTTCGCCGTGATCTCGCCGCGGCGAGGCCGTGGCGAGGAACAGGAGCTTCTGGTTCTTCTTGTCTTTCTCGCCGTCAGTTCGCCGCGGCTGGAGACATTGATTCTGTTTCTCTCTTCACTTTCTTCTTCTGCTCCGTCCAGAATTCTTCACTGCAACTTGGCTTCTTAGTTTGGGCATGTTTCTTCTATGACCTGCATATAAATTGGACCTAAGGTAGCATCAGAATGTTCTTGAAAATGGGTTAAACAATAAATCATACTAATGATGCCCAAATTGCTCTTGACTAGAACAAACTCTAACAAAGTGTACAAAAGTCAGAAATGAACCTAATTAAGTGCAATTACCCCAAGATCATGCAATAATCCAATGATTTTATCAATGAAAAGTGTATAAAAATATGGTGCAATCAACCCCAAAACATCGAAATCAAACCTTAAACATCACTTTTTATAATTTTAGAAACCTTAAAACCCCTAGAATCGAATTCATCTTTCCCCCCAAGCTCATTCAAATCGGCCCAAAGAGAGGAAGAGATGGAGGGAAGGAACTTACACAGGAGTATCCCAAGCTCTATGTGCGTTTACTCCACTGCTCGCTGTCGTACGCGTTCTCCACCGTTGACGCCGCTGATCGCCGCTGGAACCTGAAGAACAGAGGGAGGAGAGTGAGAGAGGCAGTGACGGTTTGAGGGAGAAAAGAAAGAGAGAAAGTGAAATGAAATAACACGTGGGGAGTATATATTTGAAAAAGCAAAGTGTGATATTTTTATTGGATGTTTTACCATCTTGTCATTCCTGTTATAACTGAAGATATTTTTCAACTAGGGGCAGATATTGTCTTTCTCATTTTCCATTTTCTATTTTGTTCCTAAATGGAAATTTTATTTACCATTATCATTTACAAATAAACCTGGATTTGTCCCCAAAATAATTTCTCTATATATGCTTTAATTTCCAAATTATTTATAAGGCTTTTTAAATACTGAACCATACCCCAAGGTTCTAAATATTCCCTTATTTAAATTCATCTTCTAACTATTCTTCCTCAATTAATAAAGAAAATAAACCTTAAAAATTATTACAAATACATTTGACTTCAAGAATTTATTTATAAAGCTTTTTAATTTTTAAATGACGCCCTAAGACCTCACATAAATCCTTATTATCTCTTTTCTCCAAATTAAGTGTTATCTTCTGATTATTTCTCTTTGTTTCTTAAAGAAAATAAGCCTTAAAGTTTATTAAAATTGCCTAAAACATCATAAATTCATTTTCAATGATTTTTAATATTTTAGTTACATTCCTAAAATCTTAAATAATTTCCTTATTTTCTCTTTTCTAAAATTTGGGGTGTTACACTTTCCATGTCTCTTATTTGAATAAGAGATGTGGAAAGTATTTTCCACATCTCACATTCAAAAAGGAGATGTGCAAAGTTCTGTGACCACTTTCCACATCTCATTTTTGAATGTGAGAAGTGAAATGTGCGGACTTTTCAGGTCTCATATTTAAAATGAGACGTGCAAAGTGGGGACTTTCCACGTCTCCTCTATCCACATCTCAGCAAAAAGAGACGTGAAAAGTGTTTTCTGTAGTAGTGTTTAAATGTGGAAAAGGGGAAAAAAGAAGGGGTATAGCTGCTATTTCCTTGAAGTTGCTGCAAATCTTGCATACATGCCAAACTGTTTTGTAAATCTTCTAAATTGGTTTGCCTCTGTTTGATTTGCAAAATACTTGTTGTCACACTTGTTGTCTATGGTTACAGTTTCTTGGAACCGTATAGATTTGGAGACAAATGTGTCACATTGTCTTTTTTTTAAAAACTAGAACTCAATTTGCCACCAAGCCTATTTTCCCAAGTCATTTTTATGGTTTTGGATTTGTTGAGTGGTGAGATTCCATTTCCAAAGCTTTTCTCAACAAATTGGTTTTCAAACATCTACTATGGACGCACATGCTATTGAGGATTTTGCTGTTGCTTATTGATTTGTGTTATGAATTTCTTTTGGAAATTTTGCACTGATTTAGTTTTGTTAGGGCTGTAAGAAGCTTGAATTTCTAGGTTATGAACATTAAATGAACTAGAGTAGTGTTGATAAGGCATTAGAGCTATTTGTTGTGGTTATATTGGTTTGAGTTATGGTTTTCCAAATTGAGAATTGATATTCTCTTGGAATATGGAGGTCTTGAGCAAGAGGAATTAGTGACACAATATATTTAGGAGTTTAAAGTGTTGGTTTATTGATTTACATGAGTCAAATTTTAGCATTGTGATTGAATTTATTGAACTTGTGAGTGTTGTTTTATGTTGGACAGTTGAATGGGTCTTTTGATGCCTTGATTTTGTGGTTAATTCGTCATTTTTCGTAGAAGGAAGTGAAGCCCTCTCTCACCACTGCAACTAGAAGGAAGCGAACCTACACAAGTGGCCATCTCTTCATCTACGTAGGTTTCCACTCATCCCTTACCACCTTCAGTGAGTATTTAATTAACTGATTGTAGAGCAATGTTTAATTACCATCAAAATATGGTGAAATTATAGGTTTTGTAATCACTGAATGGTGTTGAAATAGTAATGGTATGATTTTGTATTTATTGGACTGAAATTGGATTGTAAATGTAATTTTGGATGTCACATTTACAAGGGGAAGCTCTACCAAATTTTTTAACAAATTTGCATGAAATGAAGTTAAGTGCATAGCATGCCCTTTTCTTCACAATGTAGTGAGATAAACTTGACTAGTTTGTTGGAAATGGCATAGGTTTAATAGAATGGATCGTAGCTGGATGCATGCATTGAGAACCACTAAAGAGTATCAGATGGGTGTGGAAGAATTTATTGAATTTGCCAAAAGAAACATGCCTAGTAAGAATGACATATATCTTTGCCCTTTTGTGAAGTATGCAAATGCTTATCGTAAGAGCGTTGATGATATAAGGGATCACCTTCTTTGTGATGGGATCAACCTCCGTTATAAGAAGTGGCTTTAGCATGGGGTATTGGGAAGTACAGTATATGCGTGCTCGTCACAAAATGTAGAAGCAGCGGTGGATGATGTGTGTGATGATGGAATGGACGACATGGTTAATGACATTGGGGCAGAGTCATTTTCTGTGGTACATGAGTTTGACAAGTTGTGGAGTAATGCAGAGACACCGTTGTTCTCGGGGTGTACTAAGTATACTCGGTTGACCGACGTCCTAAGATTGTTGAAACTAAAGACAGAAAATGGGGGCAGACGCAGGTTTCTCACAAATGCTTGAAGCTTTAAGTGATATGTTCCTAGCAGGCAATGTGTTTCCGAAGCGTATGTACAAGGCTAAAAAAATTCTAAGCAAGATGGGCATGGAGTATAAGAAGATACACGCTTGCCCTAATGATTGCGTGTTATACAGGAAAAAGTATGAAGGCCTAAAAGAGTGTACAAAATGTAATACTCCGAGGTACAAGCCGAGGAAGGATGTCATTGGTGATGATGATGGATCAAAGAAAGGTATACCTTTGAAGGTAATGCGGTACCTTCCAATTGTGCCACAATTTAAACGCTTGTTTGCAAATGAGGCAGATGCAAAGAAACTAAGATGTCATTATGATGAGAAAATCTCCGATGGAAGATATCTCCAGGAGTAGTTAGTCCTGATCGTACATACGAATTTAGACTTGATGGTGACAGAGATATCGTGGAGTTTTCGATGATGGATGAAATTGACCTCGGCTAGCACGAATTAGCGACTATGTAAATGATTGTTACTTTTTATGTCTCTATAATATTTGTACTTCTATCCTTTATAATTTCAATTATTCTATGATGGGTATTCCATCAGGTGTGCAACCATTAAGGTAGGGGACAATACAGATTCTTCAGTCCATTGGCCTTGGCGAGGAGAGATGATTTCAATACCCCGGCGGACGAGCAGAGTTATGAGGACGAGATGCGGGCTTATGTCATATATCAAATGTCAGCAAATCGGGGATCTATCTATTTTGCGCCTATTCTTGAAGAGTAAGTGTTATTATTACCTTTTGCCAACTTTTCATCATTATGCACATTTACAAATGTTATGTTTTGGTGTGGATATAATATTTTTAATGTCTTTCAGTAAACACTAGGCATTAGCTGTCGTTTGACCAAGACAACATTGTCTGGTTTGGTTTGACTCCTTGAGGCAGTGTTGGCCGAACCAGTATAAATTTCGTGTTGAGTTAATCTCTTTTATATTTTGTAAAATAGCACAATTCACCCCCCCTCTTGTGCGATTGCCACTTTCATTTGGTATCAGAGCGGGTCTTCTCTGTTATTAAGATTCCAACGAATCTGAGAAGCAAAGATCTAAATGGTATCGCTTGAAAACATCCTCCCTGAAGGAAGCTCCATTAATAAGCCTCCTGGCTTTGATAGGAAACATTATACCTTCTGGAAATTAAAAATGAAGATTTACATCAAAGCCAATGGATACAAGCTTTGGAAAATTATAGAAGAAGGAGATATTGTTCCCAGAGATCCCATGGGCATTCCAAAGGCAGAAGATGAGTACACAGAAGAGGATATTGCTAATCTGGAGCTGAATCACAAAGCAGTCCTCATGATCCAGAGTGCTCTTAGTCAAACAGAGTTCTTTAGAGTGAGTCATCTTGACTCTGCTAAAGAAATGTGGGAAGCATTGCAAATAGCTCATGAAGGGACTTCTGGAGTAAAAGATAGGCGTGTGGAAATGCTAGTGGAAGAGTTCCACAAGTTTGAAATGATTGAGGATGAGAAGATAAGGGATCTAGAGATCAGATTCACTCACCACATCAATAATCTTGCTGCTCTGGGAAGAAAGATTACAGAGAAAGAGCAGGTCAACAAAATTTTGAAAGTCCTAAAGGGAGATTGGCTAATGAAAGTCACAGCCATTCAAGAAATGCAAGGAGAATCAACAAAATCCATCACTGCCCTGTTTGGCAGCCTTGCTGAGTATGAGCCTACCCTGATAGCTCAAAGGGAAGCACAAGGAAATTCCAAGAAAAAGTCACTTGCTCTTGTTGATTCAGAAAGAGATGAAGTCAATGATGATGAGGAAGATCTTGATGAGGAGGACATAGCTCTTATGGCCAGAAAATTTAAAAAGCTCTTCAGAAGAAGAGAAAGATTTCAGAGGAGTGGCCCCATCTTCAAAGACTTCCAGAAAGACAAATCTCCTGTATGCTTTGAATGCAGGAAGCCTGGTCACTTCAGAGCTGAGTGTCCCAGCCTTCAAAGATTGAAGGAGAAAGAGAAAAAGAAGTCTTATGGAAAGAAAAAGGCTTATGTGTCATCCATCTGGGGTGATAGCTCTGATGAAGAAGCTAGCTATAGCGAAGAATGCGCCAACCTCTGCCTTGTTGCTCAAGAAGAGCATAGTGATTTTGAGGTATCTGACTCTGAACCTTTTTATTCTGATCTTCAAAATTTATATGATGAAATGTGCATAGAATTCTTGAAACTCTCTAAAGAAGTAGTTAGACTAAGAAGAGAAAACAAAGAATTTCAGAAAAACTCTTCTCAAAGGATTTCCTCTTCCCTATCGATAGAAGAAGAACTATCGCAAGTTCCCATAGATGCACCCTCGTTAGCTGTTCCTTCAAATTGCTCAAATTGTGAAAAATTATTGAAGGAAAAAGAAAAACTTTCACATGTTTTAGAAAAGTTTACAAAGGGATCTGAGACTCTGAATGTGATTTTAAGCAACCAAAAAGTTTTCAGAGATCGAACTGGTATTGGCTATGAGCCCAAACAGAAATCTTTAAAAAGATGGATTGAACCAAAGGTGAAGCCATACATGAACTACTTTAGAAAATCTTCTGAAAATTCTTCACCATATAGCTTTTGCAATTTCTGCAACAAGAAAGGCCATACTCAGTCAACGTGTATTAACAGAAAGTATGGTGTTAATAGCTCTTATAAATGGGTTCCTAAAGGAACTTATGTGCCAAAAGTCACAACACATCTAAAGCACAAGTCTGACCTTAAAGGACCCAAGAAAGTTTGGGTACCTAAATCTGTTTAGTATGTGCTCAAGACATATGACTGGAGACAAAAATAAAATCAATAATCTGGTGATAAAAGATGGAGCCAAAGTTAGCTTTGGTGGGAACTAAAGTGGAAAAATCACTGGAGTTGGTGAAGTAGGTCCAGTCAAGGATGTCTACCTAGTGGATGGTCTCTGCCACAATCTTCTGAGTGTTAGCCAAAGCGCAGACCATGGCAACTGGGTAATTTTCGATTCTAATGAATGTCTCATTGTTGATAAAAATGATTTAGATATAAATAAATCAAATCTGAAATGCAAGATAAAAGGAAATAGAAATGGGAATTTATATACTCTAGATTTATGCCAACAGCTTGAAGAAAAATGCCTTATTTCAAATGATGAAAATTGCTGGCTATGGCATAAAAGATTAGCTCATGTGAATTTTTCTCAGCTAGATAAATTGGTTAAGAAGGAGCTAGTCATAGGAATTCCCAGTTTTAAGTCAAAGCATGATTTGATTTGTGAATCCTGTCAAAGAGGTAAACAAACAAAGTCCTCTTTTAAAATCAAGAAGACAGTCTCCACTAGTAGGCCATTGGAACTAATTCATATGGATCTAGTTGGGCCAGCAAGAGTGAAAAGTCTAGGAGGAAGCCTATACACTCTTGTAGTTGTGGATGACTACTCAAGATTTACTTAGACTATGTTTCTTTCCTCTAAGCATGAAACTTTTGATGCTTTTTGTGTTCTTGCTAAGAAAGTGCAGAATGAGAAAGGGACAAAGATAATAGCCATCAGAACTGATCATGGAGGTGAATTTGAAAATAAAGAGTTCATGGAGCTGTGTGATGAAAATGGAATTGACCACAACTTCTCTGCCCCTCGGACTCCTCAACAAAATGGTGTTGTAGAGAGAAAGAACAGAGTGCTCACAGAAATGGCTAGAAGCATGCTGAACGAGAAACAAGTGCCTCAAATATTTTGGGCAGATGCTATGAGTACAGCTTGCTACATTTCTAACAGAGCCTACATCAGAAAGGGGATGGAAAAGACTCCATATGAGCTCTACAAGGGAAGAAAGCCTAATATCAGTCACCTGAGGATTTTTGGATCAAAATGCTACATCCACAACAATGGAAAGGTAAATTTAGGTAAATTCGATCCTAAATCTGATATTGGCATTTTCATTGGATATTCAAATAGAAGTAGAGCATATAGAGTTTATAATAAAAGGACTCAATCTGTTGAAGAATCTGTTCATGTAGTATTTGATGAAACCCCTCAAGAAAAACAACAATCTGTTGATGAGGATGAAGATTTTTCAAAGTTTTTAAAACAGTCCCTATCGATAGCACCTCAGCCATCGATAGCAAATCCTGAAAACAATTTTGAAAATAATCAGGATAAATCTGAAGATGATCTAGAAAGATCTGTTGAGCCTCAATCTTCCATTAGACATCTTAAAAATCATCCTCCTGAACAGATTATTGGAGAAATCTCAAAAGGAGTTAAAACAAGAAGGCAACTGCATAATGAAGTAGAATTTTTATGCTTTCTTTCTCAAATTGAACCAACTTGTATTGATGAAGCTCTTGCTGAATATGATTGGATAATAGCTATGTAGGAAGAACTTAATCAATTCAAAAGAAATCAAGTTTGGGATTTAGTGCCAAGGCCCAGAAATCATCCTATTATCGGTACTAAATGGGTTTTCAAAAACAAACTTGATGAAGCTGGTCAAATTGTGAAAAATAAAGCCAGACTAGTTGCAAAAGGATATAACCAAGAAGAAGGCATTGATTATGAGGAAACTTTTGCTCCAATTGCAAGACTTGAAGCAATAAGGATTCTTCTAGCTTTTGCATCCATAAAAAATTTTAAACTTTATCAAATGGATGTTAAAAGTGCTTTTCTTAATGGCTATATTAAAGAAGAGGTGTATGTAGAACAACCTCCTGGTTTTGAAGAAAAGACTAAGCCTGACCATGTTTTCAAACTCAGAAAGGCTCTTTATGGTCTCAAACAAGCACCTAGAGCTTGGTATGAGAGACTTAGTACTTTTCTGCTTGAAAAAGGATTTTCTAGAGGAAAATCAGATACTACATTGTTCATTATGCACAAAAATAATCATATGCTTATAGTTCAAATTTATGTTGATGACATTATTTTCGGTGCAACTAATGAAACTCTATGTGAGGATTTTGCCAAGACAATGCAGGGAGAATTTGAAATGTCCATGATGGGAGAGTTAACATTCTTCCTGAGACTACAAATAAAGCAAAAGAAGGATGGCATCTTCATATCCCAAACCAAATACTGTAAAGAAATTCTCAACAAATTTGGGATGGATCTATCCAGAGAAGGAGACACTCCAATGAGTACCTCTGCCAAATTAGATGCAGATCTTCCTGGTAAAGAAGTAAATCAGTCACATTATAGAGGAATCATTGGTTCTTTACTTTATTTAACTGCTAGTAGACCTGACATTCAATTTAGTGTAGGTGTATGTGCTAGATATCAGGCAAATCCCAAAGAATCTCATTTATCAAATGTAAAGAGGATTTTGCGTTATTTACAAGGGACTCAAGAGCTTGGGCTGTGGTATCCCAAGGGAACTCAAGAGTACCTTCTTGCCTATTATGACTCTGACCATGCAGGCTATAAATCAGATAGAAAAAGCACAAGTGGTCAATGCCAATTTCTCGGTAACTGTCTAATCACTTGGGCAAGCAAGAAGCAAACTTGTGTTTCTCTTTCATCCACAGAAGCAGAATACATTGCAGCAGGAAGTTGCTGTACTCAAGTCTTATGGCTTAGGCAACATCTAAAAGATCTGGGCTTGAACTTCTCAGAAGTGCCTATTCTCTGTGACAACACCAGCACAATAAGCTTGGCTAAGAATCCAGTTCAACATTCCAGAACCAAGCATATAGATGTGAGACATCACTTCCTGAGAGATCACATTCAGAAGAAGGATGTCAAGATAGAATTTATTTCGACCCATCTACAACTTGCTGATATATTTACCAAGCCTCTTGAACCTGATCAATTTCTCTATATTAGAAGAGAGCTAGGAATGGTAAATCCAAATGAATTGTAAAAATTATTATTCTTAATTTGTTTTATTGTTTGATCATCTGAATTATTGCTAACTTAGGCATCGGAGTGCCAAATCTTAAGTTTTTGCAGGACTAACCTATCGATAGTAAGTCATACTATCGCTACCATATGCAGAACTAAGCTAAGTTAGCTAAGTCATACTATCGCTAACTTCGCTAGCTTAACAAATTATCGATAGCAAAGACAGCTATCGATAGATAAACATTGGAAGGAGTAAGTGAAGTTCAAAAGTCACTTACTCAGCGTGGGATCATGCCTGCTAGCGATAGCAAATCATCAAGGAGTCTCAGAATACGAAACGTCAGCGAATATTATATTATTTCTGGTAACTTCTGAACTCTATAAAAGCAGGACATATGTATTGTGCACTCATTATTCACTCGAAGAGTCTCTTCATTTCCCTAAAATCTCTCTGAAATCTCGAGGCTTTCTTTCTCTCAAAACCCTAAACCTAGAAATGGGTAGAGTCTCGAATCCAAAAATAGGTGATCTTGATGAAATCTCTAGCGATAAACCCTCTTCTCAATCCGCTAGCAAGTGTCGCAAAGCCCAGAAAGCCGTGTCATTCTTCAAAGAAATCATTAAATCCGGTATCCTGTGTCAGAATCGTATCTCTTCTGAGATAATATTTTCAGAAAAATCCTTCAAAGTTCAAATCGCCCTTCTTCCTCATGCAAACATCCTAACCAGGGCTGAAATTTTGGTGGATTTGCTCCTTGAGGTAGACGAAGCGACTCCTGTCCAAGATTATTCTGCTGATCTTAGTATCGGACCAGGGGTACCATTCGTCCAGGGTTTGATGGGTTCTTCCATTTTGCTCCAACAAATGATGACAAAAAGGGGGAGAAATGGTTCAAGCGAGGGAGATCAGGAAGATCGAGTATCGAGTCAAAAGCCAAATTCCTGAAACCTCAGTTGTTTAAGCAAAATATCTTGTCCACCAATGCTCCTTTTAATGTTTCTCATTGACCTCAGTTGCTTAAGCAAAAGGAGATTAGGGACATTGAGTCAAAAGTCAGATTTCTGAAGATCTCTCTCAGTTTAACTCTGCATTCATAGATAGTTTATGTTTTTTTAGAGTTTCGTTTTGCAAAATTGTACTATGATCTTAGATGTTCTGAATATAACTAATCTGTACAAGCTTTATTGTTATCCAAGTTCTGATATATGCTTATGCTTATATAAATGATTATGGACTGAACTTGCTCTTGTATTTTTACTTATGTTTTGTCATCATCAAAAAGGGGGAGAATGTTAGAATCTTAAGTTTTGATGAAGACTGATCTATGAAAAATATCGCTAATAAGAAATGATAACTTAGCAGTCCAATAATGAATGAGTATCCTTATCGCTAAGTGTATCTGTATAGCTATTTGAAAGAAAGGAATAGCGAGTGAAGACTTAGAAATATCAAAGTCATTACCTATCGCTAAGTCTCTCTCTATCGCTAAGCAAAGGTTCCATCGCTAGAAGTTCATTGAGTTTATAAGTAGATGAAACCAGCAGATAAATGAACTAAGTTCCTAAATCAGCTAGCGATAATAGGTTAAGCTATCGATAACCATAAGTGCTTCATATAATGACCTTTCAGATAGCTAGTGCCTAAGAGCTAATGAATCAAGAGCTAATATGTTTGCTTGCGCTAGAATGTTTATCTATCGATAATGGGATACCTTGAAGTTCTGAATTCTTTGATAATTGTATCCTTAAAGCTAATAAGCAAATCAAGTATCTAGCGATAGTAGTTTAAGCAATCGATAGAAGAATATATGCTGATATGATGCTTGTTAATAAAAGAGAATATGCTATCGATAGAAAGCTCTTTTATTCCTTATCTTCATCTCATTGAGCAAATAGATTAAGCTTGCGATAGTAACCTCTGTGCTTTATATGACTATTTGGTTAGCTAACAGTTTAAGTGCAGATCACTATAAGATTAGCGATAACAGATCAAGCTAGCGCTAATAGAAAGCTGCCAGAAAGTACTGTTTGTACGGATGTTCAGAGCGCTGAGTCTGTCTCTCTCTTAGCTCACCCTATGCAAGAAGTAGTTGAAGCTAAAGCAGAGAGTTAAGCCCGATAAAGAAGCTGCATTTAATGCCAACGGCTATGAGCTCCCAACGACTAAATTCAAACGGCTTCTTGAATGCTGAATCAAAAGGGCAAAATCTGAAGAAGATATAAATACAGAACTCAAGCATTTATTGAGTAGAGACGAACAACGAGAATATTCACAAAGCTCATTCATTACTCTGTATTTATTGTCTTAGAGATTTCATCTGTACTTAAGTGTTTATCAAAATCAGTTCATTAAGTGAACGTATTTATTGAAATCCTCTACTGTTTGAGGTTGTTCTGAAAGCTTGGTGCTTTAGAACAGGGATATTTCCTTACAGGTAGTAAGGGGGAGTGTTTAGAGATTCTAAAACTCTGTAAAGGTTGACAGGTGAACCTAGACTCGTAAAACCTGTGGTTAGTGGAACCCAACAGAGTGTTGGAGAACTGGACGTAGGCAGTGTTGGCCGAACCAGTATAAATTTCGTGTTGAGTTAATCTCTTTTATATTTTGTAAAATAGCACAATTCACCCCCCCTTGTGCGATTGCCACTTTCATACATAAATAATAAATTGATACTTATACTCTTATATAATTATCTAGCGTCTCTCACGTTCTTATAGTATTATATATTTTTACCCTTCCCAATTTTAACATATTTCTTAAACCAGTATTTCTAACTTTAATCATTACATTCAAAATCACACACCTTTATATATATATTTATATATTTATATATTCTTACTTCCTATTTATTACAAAATCTTAAGGGTAAATCAATAAACAATGTAAATCATTTTTTTAAGCCCATGCAATTAAATTTATTAAAGAACATTGCAATCATCAATCACAATGCAAATCAATAACCAAACCAAATTTTAATATTAACTATATCTTTAATAAATTATTTTAATAGAACCCAAACAATTTCAAATTTCAAATTTTTAAATCAAACCTTAACACAATTAAAACCTTAAAATACTTGCTTAACCAATATTCTAAGAATACATATTCTTATTTAACCTCAATGAAATTCAATGCAAGACATAAATACATTGATTGCCTTCCAAATCATATAATAGTTCCCAAAGCAACATTCATTTACTTAATCATCTATACCTACTATTCTTTTCGGCATTTTATCTTCTTATTTCGATTACCTCTGTAACATCTAAATTTTACTACTATACTATAACATTTTAATTGAATTATAACCACTTTTCTGGTGTTAGAAGCCCAAAAAATACGAAAAATTTAAAACTTTTCTTTCTGAATATCAATCCATTTCATTCCTGTTGGAATGGGCTTTTCTGACAAATTGGAATAATTTAAAACTTTTTTCTAAAACAGAGTGGTTCATAAAACAATTAAAAGTACATTAATCCTCTTAGAGTCTCTATTCCCTATTTATAGTACTAGGGAAATTTATATTTCTTTATACATGTATACATTTCTATTTTCTATACTTTCCGCTAATAATTTAATGATTTAATGTCATATCACAAACGAATAACAATACTAAAACATTCAACTATCATAGTGCAATAGATACTCCTGCTTTTCACAATATTATCTTATTTCTTTCATCTAATCTTCCTCTAGCACTCTTGCCTTAACTCAACCATCTCACTATTTCCCAGCTTTTCTGAAACAGCAATTTAATGCAGTTTATGTCATTCACTGTAAATTTCATGCATGCATTGTCATGTATACATTTTATAAACCGTTACAAATAATGATAGCATTTATCCTACTAATATGTGTGCGATCTGCACCTACCAACCACTGATAATGATATCTTCGTTAACTAGTGGAGCCTTTAACCTACAGGATTAATCGATATAACATTTAAAGTCATAATGTAACTGGTTTGGCCAAGGGGGAGCGACCCACCTAAGCCATGGAGTACTCCAAACATAAAAGGAATAAAAGACTTACCATTTAAATGCAATAGGTATTACAAAATTATACATGCAATTGAGTGTAATGAGATAAACTGCTACCTGACTTCTTTAGACCTTGCTCCTTTACCGGCTCCTTTCCTCTCTATCATCTTGATCAACTCAATTAACAAGTCAAAGCCTATGTATATATATTGGTTTGAGTTAGAGTCTGAATTATAAACTAATCAATGCATCTCTCTTGAATCCTAACTTAATTAATACTACCCTAGTCTTTTCATTTAAGTAAGTTATAATTTATTCATACTTAATTAGAATCTTGACCATCCAAGATACTGTGGTAATTCACATTTAATTTGCTTATTCTCAATATTTGACTAAAATTTACATCAAGAATCTTTCTTTAGTAATAATATACTATTTTACTACTTGAGAACCTTCATTATTTATTCAAATCTATTTAAACATATGGCTAACTTCAAGTCATGGTATTATCCAAGTTTACATTTCATTAATCTTTAAGAATCTGGTGCATAAAAAATGCGCAAATCAACAACTTAAAACCTATTTTAATTACTGGATTCCATCAATTATTATACTTTCCTTCCTGAATTGAGGATTGGTAAAGTCATGAATAAGTTACTAACCATTTATAGTAATATCGAACCATTTTAGCCTAAAGACTCTTAAGTCTTTAAGCTTTCCAACTTCAACCCATTATTCTAGATTTATGAAATAAGAAGTCATCTTTACATCGTAAATTTTCCACCAATTATTTATAATTTATTCTTTAAGCATCCAAAGTAATGATTCATTGCAGAAAATCATATACCAACAATTTATAACAAACTTCCTAGAAAAGATCATGTATTCCGTCTACATTCATTCTATATTTCTTTGAAATGCCATATTATAAGATCTGCCTTAATTTTCATTCCAAAATCCTTTCTTGAACAATTCTCTACTCTACTTTCCATTCCAAATACTTCGATAATCTAAGGTACTTATTAAACTTATAGAAACTCCAAACATCTGTACTTTCAAAACTTAATCTTCCTCTAAAACATTTAAATAGCAACTTGTTCCTAAATTTAAGTTTATCACAAATCATAACATAACAACCTAACCCATATAATATGAGAACCCCACCTTAATACCTCAATTTTAACCAGAACTTAATTTCCTTTAGGTCTAACGTTATTGTTCAAAGCATTTCAGTTTCAAAAGAACCAAACAACAATTTAGTCCTCATAAGATTTAATCAAGCTCCTTTAAACAATAACCTCAATTTATGTAAGCTTCCTCGTGTTTCTCCTTCCTTGATTTTTCTGTTCAGTCGATTTTGGGCTGAGGTTCAAATGGAAAGTTTGGGTGGTTTGTCTTTGGTCCCTTCACCGTCTACGTAGCTAATTGACAATTGAAGTTTCATTTTTATAATGATAATAAATTGTGTTCTGGAGGTCTTGATGATTGGTGTTATTGCTGCACCGCTTGGATTCTCATGTTCCCATCATTAATTAATGGGGTTTGCGTTCAAGGGTGAATTAGTGTCTCCCTAATGGATACATGTTCTGCTATTATGGTCATTTGAAGCAATTGAAATATTATTCTAGTTTATAAGTTTTAGTAGCTAATGATAGATAAGAAAAGCAAGAATTTTTCAACTTTCAATAAGAAGTTGGACATTTAAGTATTTCTATGAAGTGAGTTTTGGGAAGAACATTTTGACAAGTAATTAAAGAGTTGTTCTATTTTTCCTATAGCTCTGGTCAGGAGATGTTGATCCCATTTTTTTTTGTTAGAGTAGAATGAATAGAAAAATTTTGTGTTTTAAACAGCTTTCTAGATGTTTTGAGAACTTTGAAGGGTTGTACTGTGATTCTGAAAGTTTGATCTTGATGGAGATATTAAAATAAATGGTGAATGTCTGATAGGTTATATTTGTTGAAAGAATGAAAAGGTATATAAATATTGTTGTTATATGTTATATTGTTTTGATTTTGAAAAATAGTAATTTTGGAAACTCAAATTTGGTTTGAAGCCTACAGGTCCGTGCTTCTAAATGATGAATAATTAAAAGAATGATTATATTATAAATGCATATTGATGTGGGGTACAAGTGATGTTCAGAAGGTTTGTGCTGTTTTAATATTTTAAACTAAGGATTGGAGATTATTTGTGTATAAACATGGGATTTAGGCTTTTTGGTGAGGGAGGAGAAGAGCAAGGGAAGAAGAGAGAAAGGAGAAGGGGAAAGAGCAAGGTTCAACCATCATTTTTCCTCATTTACTCAAAATCCTAAATTGTTTCCTTTCCCCTCTTATTGGCCTTCAAATCTGTTCTCCTATTTGTTGATTATGGGTAGGTTCTAATGTTTCATTTCTTCTTTCTTTCATTGCTGCAATTATATTTTGTGGGTGGGTGTGGTGGTTTATATTTTAAGCTTTCTTTTTATTGTGTAACTGTGATGAAATGTGTTAAAGCTAGTTTTATTGCAAAAGTTGATACCTTGAGATTTTTAAATGATACGCATGTGGCAAAATACACTCTGAGGTTCTTGAATTATGATTCAACTTTATATAAGAAGTTGGTAATTGAAGCTTATTGTGAGTGTCATGAATCCCTTTCCATCCTTTTCTTCTCTTGCAATGCCATTATTTGGAGGTTGTTTGATAGCATGGAATAACTTAAACTTGGTATAAACAAGGGAAAAGTTAACAATGTGGCGAGGTGAATATGGGTATGAGTAGATTAAAGCTTAAAATTGGGAAATTGTGTGATTGCTTGTGTTTAGTTAAAGTTGGGCTGTAATTTCGGATATAATGCTATTGCTGTTGTGAGTAAATAACGTTCCAACCTATTTTATATAGATGATATTTCTATTGTTGGTTATATTTAAGATTAAATTTAATTGTTCTATTTCTTAGGTATGATGTTACCATGGATAGTTATTTAGATTATTACAATCTCTGATTTGCATTGATATTTAGCCAAAAATGGGCAAATGATAGTGACTTATTGTTATTTGTTATATTCCATTTTCCATTTATGAAACATTTGCTCTTTGTAATTGAAAGAAAATGAGATGATGTGAATTTTCATGCTGGGGTCATTTGATATCTAGAGTTTATAGTTAAAAGAAGTTTCTATTTGTTAAAGGTAGTTTAACCATGAGCATGCTTGAAACTGTTTTGTTTTTAGAGGACTGAATACAGAACGCTAGTTATTAACAGCAGTACTGTTAGTCCTTGGTGCACCATGGTTAACTTCGAGCTCGCTTGAAATTCGTGGGCATAGTACTCACGCTTGAAAATCGTGGGATTCATTCTCACGCTTGTTATTCGTGGGTTTTGTACTTGCGCTTGTCTCGAGGCCTCGTGCTGCACTTGTCTTCGTGGTTTTGAGCTGCGCTTGGTTAGTTTACCCTCGTGGACTTTGTGTCCACGCTTGTTATCCGTTCTGTTGAGGTCCTATGAAAAGAGAGCATAAGAGATTCAATGTTTTAAACCGAACTTATTATGCAAATTGTTTAGCATGTGCTTGGTTTTATCTATTAATGATCTTTTAACAGTATCATTTATATTTATGATTATGTTTAGAAAAAATGGAATTTCATTATGTGTTGATGCTATAGAAGAACATTAGATGATTAATGTGAGATATAGGCTTCTATATGAAACTTCACATTAAGGAAACGATCTTAGACTTGAAATTGTAAAGGCTGAAACTAACAAAGAACCCCTCTATTTGATGCTTCTAGGCATACACTGATAGTTTGGAAATTAAACTAGACGTATGTGGGATGGAATTAATAAATCAGATTTCATGAAGTGGTTGCAGATCTGTGCCAATCGTAGTGAGAATAAATTAATTAATTATTTAAGCAGGTATTCTAAGTTTTATGTGTCCGTATGGAAATGAATGAGAAGTTAAATTTAGTTGAATTTTCTTGCCTTATTTTTGAGAAATGGTTTTTTATTTAAGAATGTGAATGCCTTTAATGGAGGAGCTAGTCACCAAACGCTTGTTACTCGTAGCCTTCGGGTTACTCTTGTTATTCGTAGCCTTCAGGTTGCACTTGTTCTTGGCTATTGTGTCGTGCTTGAGCTAATCGTTTTGTGACAGTTCCTCTAACGATGATGGTTGAACAATTCATTAATGAATGTTGTAAGTTTGTTTACGAAGTCCAATGTTTAAATAATATTTTTATTTATAAATAATCTGCATGAGTCAATATCAATATTATTACCTCATATTATATTGAATTAGTAATTTGCTGTTTGTAAGTAAGAAATAATTAACTAGATAGGCTTACGAGGTGAGGTCACCCTATGCCTCGTGTCGGTCACACTAAAGAAACTTAGGGCGTGACAGAAGAGAACTCTTAACGATGTTATTCAACGAGATCTTTGGATCAATACTTTATCATGAAACATGGCTATTGATAAAGCACATTAGCATCGTGTGATCCATGTATGCGATCCCACCTAGTGGGATAAAGGCCTTGTTGTTGTTGTTGTTTTGTTAAATTATTTCATTCCTGACTTGCTTTATCTACGTCTTCACTAATATTTAAAAAATATATGTGAAGACGTCTCATTACTTTAGTTAGACATTGATAAAAAGTTTCAACGTCTTCTTTTTATTTATGAGACGTGGATTTTGGTAAAAATAAGGACGATAAATACAAATATCCAAAATAAAGGCGGGAAGTAGTTTTCACGTCTCAAATATTTTTATAAGACGTGGATAATTTGATTTTCTATGTTTCATATTTTTTGTGAGATGTAGATACTCATTTCCATGTCTCACAATAATATATGAGATGTGGATTTAACACTTTCCATGTCTCATAGATTTATGAGACGTGGAAAGTGTTTAACCATGTCTCATCTAATTTGTGAGATGTGGATGAGATGTGAATTCACTTTAAAAAATCTAAAAAAAGAAACACCAAGGAACAAACCCTCTCTCTACTCCCATCTCTCTCTTCTTTGCTCTCTGTAATGAAAGATAAACCCTAAAAATATGCAAATAAGTGCCCGTTTGGTTCAGAGAAAATCAGCTGCAGGAACGAAAATCAACAATTTCCATCACTCTCATTTGTTTGGTTGCCAGAATCCTCTTGTTTTCCATTTTCGTCGCTGGTCCGATGTCCATTAAAGACTAGAATGTAGCTTCCCACCTATTTTGGTGGGAACCTATTTTCCATTGTGCGTGGAAGCTTCTTAAGATCACTTTGCCCTCACCTATGTTCTTCATCTACTCCTGCATCTCCGTCTCCACTGTGCTCTGGATGTGGCTGAACGTCGATAAGGCTTTTTCTATGGGACTGAGCTCTGGATGTGGTGGTGTTCTGTGTAACTGTCAAGGGGAATTTGTTGTTGTGTTCATGTTTAAATTAGATCCCATTATTTATGGCCGATATCTGTTATTTTGCCCTCTTCTCTTCAGTTAATCTTCTCCATTTTTTTCTCTTTAGTGAGCCTTATTCTCTTCCTTTGATATATGAAACTTTGTTGCTAACAACTTGCACAATGTGTTTGGGATAAATGCTAGCCAACAGAACAACATGTGACTTCATTTTTAAACAGAACCTGTTAAGAATTCATCAGCAAACTTCGCAGCTACCAATATCGATTTTAACCCACACATTCCATTTTAATCCCTCACTTTCGATTTTAACCCCTCACTTTTGATTGTAAACCCTTACTTTCCAATTTAACCACTCACATTCCAATTTGAATGAGTCATAATCGATCTTATGCTTGCAAATTTGAAATTTCTCCTTCTTTCCCCATTCCCATATCCATTTGCTAGTTATATTTTCATAGAATTCTGAGTTTCATTACCCCATTTTCAATCAACTAAACATAATATTTTCAATTCCATTCATTTCCTTTCCTGTTCGTACCAAACGCGTCGACCTTCCTTTCCTTTCCTTTCCTTTCCATTCTGTCTGAATATTTTCTGTGAACCAAACTAGGCCTAACAATATGCTCTATTCCCACCCATCTTCATCACCATCTTAGCTCCTCCTGGAATTTCCAACCCTTCATCCTCCCTTCTTCCGTTCGTCGGCCACAGAGTAGCAGGAGAAAGAGAGAGTGGTTGGGGAGTGTGAGAGTTAGGGAGTGGAAGCCTTTGAATCATCCTCCGTCCATCTCTATTTCTCTTCATTCTTCCTCACCTGGCGTGAGAGAGAGAGAGAGAGTTAGCGGTGAAGAGCAAGCGGACTCGTTGGGGAAGGAGAGCTTCATCGGTGTCGTATGAATTTCTGGCATTCTTCTTCCTCTGTTCGAACTTGGCCAAGAAAAGGGTGAGCATTGCCGGAAATTTTAGCCTCCTCGCAGGTTAAGGAGGTCGAGCATCTTTCGGGTAGGTAGCTTCTTAAATCCCATCAAACTTGTTCTCTTTTTCCATGTCGTGAGTAGTACTTAGTGCCCCTTTTATTGTGATATTTGGGTGGTTTCTCCATCTAATGCATCATTTGTGGTTAAGAGAAAAATATTTCACTTTGCTCAGATTCTTCCTCTCAACTTTAGCAGAGATGTAGAGCTTATAGTTGAAGCTTTATTTATGTGGGTAAGTCTTCCCAAATCTGTTGGGCTATGAAGAAAAGTTCAAAGTTTGATTTTATGAGTTTGGAATTGTTGACTTGGGTTGGAAAGATTAATAAGAGTAACCATAGATATACTTGGAATTGATTTGCAGGAGATTTGTAGAGTAATGGGTATTGACAATATTGTTTGATTTTGGACTGCGAAGTGTTTGTTAAAAAGTCTAAGAGGAGAAATTGTTTGGAAATTTGGAAAATTTGTTGGAATTAGGTAGCCTTGGCCTATATTACAATAAGAAATGAGTTTTCCATGTTGTTTATCTTCTTAATTTTCATATCAAGAATATGGGAGGGGGGTCTCGGCTGCCCCCCTCAGCTGCTCCCTCGGCTGCCCCAATGATTTGGGGCAGTTTTCTTATATTTATTTTTTTATACCATTAAATTCTACATTAAAAGAGTGACATTTTGATATATTATGGGCAAAAAAGGATATGTTTTCAATTTGTTATGATTTTTCAAAGATTAGGTACCAAAAAATAAGGCTGTATTTTTTCATTGAAAGTACATAATCTTTGAAAAATCATAACAAATTTAAAACATATCCGTTTTTTGCCCATAATATATCAAAATGTCACTCTTTTAATGTAGAATTTAATGGTATAAAAAAATATATAAGAAAACTGCCCCAAATCATTGGGGCAGCCGAGACCCCCCTCTCCAAGAATATTGTATATAGATTGATTACTGGCATATTCTTTTATCAATTGTTTCTGACCTTTCATTATATATTTTCTTAAAAAATTCATTGTTGAAATTATTTATGAATTTTGGTTTTCTTTGAGCAGGTATTGCCCTCTCCCGTAACAAGTCTAGAGAAGTTGCACCAACTACTTCTGGGGAGCAGCTGAGTCCAGCTGAAATGGAGCTTCAAATTAAGCTACTGTAGGAAGATAGGTAATGGCTTAACATTCCTTACCATACTTTTAGGAGATGAATTTAGAGTGATCTGTAGCTTATTTCCATTAATGAGGGATAGATTATAAAATATTTTCCGTTGCCTTGGGTTTCATGGTAACTCATTGGTGGTGCTTTTACTCTGACCGTAAGTTTTAAGATGTTGTGGCACAGAATATTGTGGGATAGCAATACAACTCAGGATTCCATATTTCATGCCGTTATTGTTGGATTCCAATTTTAGTTTTTTTTTCTTTTACTCCAAGGTTTACCTAGTTTTTCATATTTTTGGGTCCAACCCTTTATCAATGTTTCAGTAATTCAATATTTGCAGCAAGTTGCAGAAACTTCATAGGGAAATTGTCGCCAGTGGTAAGTGGACAGAATCAGAGTTTTGGCCTACAAGGAAGGTAAAATAATTTTCCTTAATATAATTGCTTTCCGCTCATATTCTTAATTCTTGTTGTAATCTGTGACACAAGAAAAGTGAAAAAGTAGATGAGAAAGATGGAAACTACAATGAAATTACTAACTCCCCATTGTTAGATCCATAATATGACAATAAAATGAGCCAAAACTAGTATAGGTCCAACTTCAAGATTTTAACGCACATCACTGCTGCTCTATTCTGACACGTGCAATCACTTTTGAATTTAAACGTATAATTTTTTAACTTTTTTTATTTTTTTGGTGTTATGCTAAAAGGAATTTCACCATCTACTACGTCAAGTGTTTTAACTTAAAAACATGTTGCAGAAATTGCTGGATAGAGATGAAAGCAGAAAGCCAAAACATCTTGTTGGCTTTAAAATACTACCACAGAAATGGCCTATAGCAGCGCTTCTTTTGGCTAAGCGCCGCTATAGCCAGTGCCGCAAAAGGTCAAATGGCCTATCCCGGCGTTTTTTAATGAATAAGCACCGCAATAGGCTATAGCGGCGCTTATTTATTAAAAAGCGTCGCTTTGGCCTTCAATTTAATCTTTTTTTTTAATTTACAGGCCTATAGCGGCGCTTTTTTTCTCCTTTTAAAAAAAGCGCTGCTATAGGTTTTATTTTTTAAAAAAATAAATCTATATTTTTTTACACCCACCTCCATCAGTGCAAAAATTTCAGCAATTCCATACAATTTCAATCAATCCATATACACCAGTGAATTGTCCAGAGAATAATGTACAATTAAGCGGACAATTCTAATTAAGATATAAAAGCATACTACTCGACTATCAAATTTGAGAGAAAAAAAGGGCAAAACTGAAACTGTGAAGGTATTTTAAAAGACAACCACAAAAGATGCAAATTCACAAGTTTACCTCAATCGGCAAGTCCTTGGCGTTTTAAGAATTGTTGTATGTCAATGCTCAAAGAAAACCGCAAGAGAGAGTAGCAGAATTCATTAACAAATTTAGAATCTGGCCAAAAGCTAAATGAAACTCGAATTCGATTAAGTAAAAAAAAACCATTTCTTACTATAATCTTTAATTTAATTGATTCAGACTACCAATAATCCCAAACCCAATCTTAAAATGTTGCATGTTAGAAAATAAGAGTAGAGGGAATGGAAAGAAAATGCTCACCGGACTTTATTCACTTCCTCCCTTGCCTCTGATTCTGGACTACAAACAAGGGGAATTGAAGGAGGAATTTGACGGGTAAAGAGAGAAGAGAGAAAGGAGAGTGAATGTTGTGTTTGAGGCAAGGTTCAAAAAACCGGACCGGACGTCGAACCGGATGAGGCACTGGTTTAAGGGTTAATGGTCGGAACGGGTCGGACCGGTTATATTAAAATAATAAAATTTTATTGATATTAACATTAATTATCACTAATATCAAAATGTAAACATAGATAAGTATGCATGATTCATCAAACATGAATATTTTGATGTTACTATTGAGGGAAAAATATAAAATATTAGTTGAGTACACGTGAAAATAAATATTATTCTACAATCCACAGACTAAAATACAAATACTAGGAGCAATAACAATAAAATACTAAACATATGCAAGTATAATAGTATTTAAAATATTATAATTTCCTTGTTTCTAAAATTAAGTGAAGTGAAAGTTGGTAATTAGGTGAATTATAACAAAATAAAAAAAAAATCAAATTTAAAAAAAAAGAAAAGAAAAGGATAGAACCGGTTCAACCCCCGGATTTGGGCGGGCTGAACCGGTTCTCCACCGGTTCATGTGCTCCCCCGGGCTAAAGGCTCACCCAAACCGGCCTTATGGCTGCTTCGCGTTTGAACCGGTCCGACCGCCCGGTCCGGTCCAGGTCAACGAACAGTGGTTTGAGGAGATATCTGATGAGTAAAGAGAGAAGAGAGAAATAAAGGGGAAGAAGAGAGAGGAGAGTCACGTGCAGAACTTTTTTTGCCTATATAGGCGCTTTTTACAAAAAGCATCGGGATAGGCGTTTGAAAAAAAATGGAGAGAAGTTTCCCTCCATTTTTTTGTCTATACCGGCGCTTACAAAAAAAGGCACCGGGATAGGTCTCTTAGAAAAGAAAGAGAAAAGAGTCACGTGCAGAAAAATGGAGGAAGAGTTCCCTCCAATTTTTTAGCCTATACCGACACATTTTACAAAAAGTGCCGAGATAGGCGTTTGAAAAATCTATAGCGGTGCTTTTTTAAAAAAGCGCCACTATAGGTAAAAAATTAAAAATACACGAATTTTCACCTATAGAGGCACTTTTTTAAAAAAAAAGTGCCGCTATAGATACAAAGTTGAAAATACACAAAAAAAATGTTTTTTCGCATATAGCGGCGCTTTTTTTAAAGCAACGCCGCTATAGGTTGAAAAAATAAAAATACACGAAAATATGGAGGGAAAGTTTCCCTCCTTTTTTCCTCTATAGCAGCGCTTTTTAAAAAAGTGCCGGTATAGGTAACCAAATTGAAAAAAATTAAAATGTAAACTCTATAGCGGCGCTTAGTTGTATAAGCATCAGGATAGGTTTATTTTACACCGCTTATATGTATAAGTGCTGTAACACCTAAATTTTACTACTATATTAAAGCATTTTTAATTGATTTATAACCACTTTTTAATTGTCAGAAGCCCAAAAATATGAAAAATTTAAAACTTTTTCTTCCAAAGTACTAAATCAAATTTCCGTTCTTTAAATTGGGCTTTTCTGACAAATTAGAATAACTTTAAACTCTTGATGAGATATGGTGGTTATTAAAACAATTAAAATAACTAAGATCCTATTATAGTATCTAAATCCATTACTTAGTGTATCAAGATATCTTGTTTTACGTATTCTACTTATACTTCTATTATCTTAAGGTTGGGTTGGTATCTAACCATATCTATCCGGCCTACTATCAGAATATTGGGGTCATCGCGGTCAATAACCCGTTACTTGCTTATGTTGTTGCTATGGTTTAGGGATACATAGATACAGAGAGTTATATACTCTACAAGCTTCCAGCTTGTGCTTCCCTATTCTATATATATAATATATACAAGCACTAACAAGATAGATATTCAAAGATGGTACAAAATGTAGCAGGCATTCCTGCTTCTTCACAACTACCTTTTCCCAAGAAACGATCGCATCTTGCTTCACTGAAAAGCAAAGGTTCAACGCAGTTTATTTCATACATACTTATTATCATATACACTCAAATACACATATTCATATATAATTCAATTATGTGCAATTAATGAAAGCATATATCCATCCATATTATTATAGCCCTCACGGCTACTCAATAACCGTCACGGTTATAGGAATTTATTTGTAGCCCTCACAGCTACTCAATAACCCTCACGGTTATAGGAACTTAATTGTAGCCCTCACGGCTACTCAATAACCCTCACGGTTATAGGAATTTAATTGTAGCCCTCACAGTTACTCAATAACCCTCACGGTTATAGGAATTTATTGGCAAAGGGGGAGCGACCCACCTAGGCCTTGGAGTACTCAACAAATATCATAATATCACCAACAGAATAATGCTCATTTATTGCAACAGATTTGTTTCTAAAACAATATATATATATACACACGAATATTTATGTTATGAAATAAACCGCACCTGACTTCAGAAATTACTCCTCAACTGGTTCTTTTCGTTTCTACTGTCCTCATGAACTTATGCCATAATCAACACATATTTACATATCATGTAACAATAAGGTAATTTAATACTTATGCTTCTATATTTATAATTTGCGTCTCTCTCGGGTCCTAATATGCTTGTGACTACCCCACTATTTATATCTATGAATCATTATAATTTACTATAACTATCTTGACTATTTAAGATTAAAAGATCACTTGTAATTACTTTACTCCAATTAGTATTTCTTATTCTCAATGTTTGACTAATAATTTAGTTAATTCTTTCTAACAATTTAAGAAATCCAAAACAACTCTATAATTAGCTTTCGAACTTGCACTATTATAATCTTAAACTAGTCAACAAAATACAATATATATATATATATATATCAACCCTTATATTCATTACAAACATACTAAGTATAAAATTGCAGCCTCCATAACAAGATTTATATCAGTATTTATGTTCATTTCAATAAACATCCAGTATCTGTCTCACACAACATTACATCCTTCCAATCTGCATCATTATCCAAAACTCAATCAATTATCAATGCAATTATGGGCAAATCAACATCTTTAAATCTTAAGTTATCACCAACTATATATCATATAAGATCAACATCAATATATATTATAACCATTAACAATCCCTTGTTCTTCCTTCTTAAACATAGCATTCATACTTCTAATTCATATAGCAACCATATATTAACTTAACCCATCAAACTTTGGTTTCAGCCAATTAACTAAGGAATTGAAAACACACCAATTAAAACATTAAACTCCAATTATGATTCTTTTATTTTCCAACTCAATAATCAATCAAAAGTCAAACCCAGATAATACAAATATATTAAGAATAAATCAGCTATTTCTGTAAACTCTTCCTGCAAGTGGCTCTTTGATAAATAACTCAGAAAATAAGGCTGCTTAAGAAAATTATTTTGCAAATGTGTAGTAGTGCAAAACTAGCAAGACTGCAATGCAAAGAACATTAAATTTACATATACATGTTCTTAACCAAACCTCAAAACAGAATGCTCACAACAGAAACAGGGCAACGCAGCTTGAGTTCCAAAATTACAAACAAGCAATAGCTGAAATAAAGTCTAATATGTATTTAACTACTTTCAAACACCAATTTCACTCTGGATTTGGGTCCAAATGCTAGTGAAATCGTTGGTGAAGAGTAACAGAAACGAAAATCTCAATCAGAGCAAAGCATCAACGAAGAGCAGAGAAAAGAGAACAAGAATTTCAACATGCAAGATTCACATTATTGCTCCTTACTCTTAAATTTGTCATTTCCAAAATTTCAGCCCCTCATGCCCACGAGTTCGAACAAACAGGGGAGGAAGGAAGAGAAAAAAAAATCCAAGAATCCCAATAACTTCACAAATCAACATGCATTGAAATCTATTAACTCAATCTTACTTCTAATCAAGCTTAATTAAATTTTCGTTCAGTTCTTACCCAGAAATCACCTTAAACGGCGACGGGTGAACAGTGGCAGGGGAAGAAATTTGGAGAAAACTTAACAAATACTACTCCATAACTCAAAAATCCTTCACCAAAACCTTTAGATCGAAGCATAAACTTCATTTTCACAGATTTCACAACCCCTAAAACCCCATAAATTCAAATCAATTTCTCTTAAATCTCGCCGAAATCGGAAGAAAAAAAACGGTAGGAATGAGAAGAGAATATTCACCTGAGGTTGAATCAGGTGTTGCATGGACGATCACCCCTCACCGTCGCTGGACATCGCCTCTCATCGTTGCTGCCATCGCCGTTCATCGCGGGAGAAGGGAAAACGAGAGAGAGCAGAGGGAGAAAATGAAATGGAAAGAGATAAGAGGAAAGTGATGGTGATCCGGATGAAGGAGGGAGTATATAAAATTTTATTAGATAAAATTACCCTTTTGCCCGCAATAACACAATATTACAATTTTTGCCATATATATATTTTCTATTACTTACCCGTCCAATTTAAGCTACCTTACACTATTAAAAATACTAATCCAAGTTGAATCCCTAAATAATTTACCCAGATACATTTTTGTATCCAAATTAATTTATAAGACTTTTTACTAATAAAATAAATACCCGGAACTCTAAATATTCCCTTATTTTCTATTTCCAATTTTTGGGGTGTTACAAGTGCCGCTATTGCTGCGCAGCAATAGAACCATTCTGTAGTAGTGAAAGTTCTATGATCTTTGAAACAAAGCTTAGTGGTCTAGTACGATACTCTCTCATCTTCTGCTATATGGTCTTTATGATGCCCCTATATGCTGTGCCATATTGGTGGACAGTTGGATGCTGTTGTGAGAACCCTATTGATCTTATTGCTTGTTTGTAGCACCTGATAAGGTATTTCTACATGTGTTAATTTGAAGAGTGGAAAAAAGAATTCTCCTTTACAGTGTGTGTAGCGCCCGAGAATACGCTCTCCCGATGAGGGAGGAAAAAGAATAGAGTCGACACCAAAATTTTAAAAATAGATATAATTTTGGAAAACCCTTTTTTTCTTTCAAAAATAAATAACTAATCTTTGAAAATCCAAAACGGGTTCGGGAGTTGATTGTGTGTTAGGAAGGTATTAGGCACCCCACAACATATGTTCATGAGAACAGTTACCCTTATATTAATTATTTAAAAATAATAAGGCCTTAAAATATATTTTAATTATCCTAAAATGAGAAAAATGATAGATGCTAACACATTTATTTTTTACAAGAAAATAGACACAACTAAAAATATATATTTTTTAAAAGCTGGACTTGATCTAGGATGAAACCCTAGAACCTACATACCCTTTAAAGGGATCAAAGTCCATGTAGTTCGCGGTAGAAATGCATGTAACTTGGTTTGATGTCTTTTAGCAAAAATCTTTAATTAATTTATTTAAGAAAAATGATTTTCAAATTGGTTAATTTATTTTTTATTTGTGAAAATAAGTTTTTCTCTTTATTTTTATAGAAAATCTTTTCACAGGAATTTTAGACTAAACTTTCTGAGGAGGTCCCTATAACCTCACACGGAAGAGTATTCGGTTTTGCCTGAGGAGGCTCTTAAAACCTCACATGCCATAAAACCAATTCTTTGAAGACAACTTTTATTCAAGAAAACTTTATTTTCTGTTTTTTTTATTGTTTTTGTTTCATAAAAATTTTGGTTCAGAGAATTAACAAAAGGAGAATAAAAATAAGAGAAAGAATACGCACCTACTAGGCTTGTATTTGTACAGGATCAATTAAAGCAAGCAAACATCCATGAATTATAATAGTAATGCCCATCCCTTGCTTCAATAAAAGCTCAAAAAAGTTTGATCCCATGCAGAACACAATTACACAATGGTACTCACGTGGCGCGAATTGGTTGGAGATTAAGGAATGAAGGGAAAAAGTGATTGGTGTGTTTGGAGTGTGGGCCCGAGGGAGGTTGATGAATGATGGAAGGAGAAGCACGAATGGGTGTGAGTGTGCGTATGTGCAGGGATGAATGGGAGTATGGATGAATGGTGTGGGGTACGTGTGGAATGTGATGGCTTAAGGTGTCCGCGCGTGTCTGTGAAGAGGAGTAGTAAAGGGGGAAAAAAGCCCGACAGGTCACTACCGAATCTGTAACAAGAGTTCATGAAGGAGAGCCTCTGTCTTTCTAACCCCAGCTGAACCGTCGTCGCCTCCGGCCAACTCAATCTGCCGTCCTTCTACTTCCTAAACTGGAGGATTATGCTTGTAAGAATTTTAATTTTTTTGATTCTATGATCCAATTTGACTAGGGTCGAAAGAATGATATTTCATTGAAGGCAACTCGAGAGAGCATCTGTCTCTCTAATTTTAGCATTAATATGTAATTATCTCCTTCCGTCATCGCTAATCCCCAATATCACTGTCTTGCTTCTCTGTTTTTGCTTCATTTTGTGCGTCGTTCCCAGACATAGAAGAAACCAGAGAAAACAGAGGTTTTTTGCTCATTTGCTTCAAAAATTTAATTTGGTTCATCTTTGAGAAATTGTGGGTCATCACAGATTTTGCATGCAAGGTTGTTGTGGGGGAGCTTTTGTCTCTCCGATTTTTCGTTGCTGCTGGTTCCTTTTAATCCCATCTGCGATGATTTTGATGTAGTTCTGAAATTATTTACTATGGCTTTTCATCTTGGGAATATGTTCAATTTAGTCAGTAATGGATTAGCTGTGCTTCTGAAATTTCTTCATTAAATCGGTGTCTCTTCAAAAATCTTCTTTTGAATCTACCTTTTGTGGCTTTTCGGAGGTCAAATTTTCTTGTGTGGTGGAGACCGACTCTGCAGGTGAAGAAAAAGTAATGCATTAGCTGTGCTTCTAGAATTTCTTCATTAATTCGGTGACCTCTCTTTGAAAATCTTCTTTTGGATATACCATTTGTGGCTTTTTGGAGGTGACTTTTTTCTTGTGTGGTGGAGATTGACTCTGTATGAAGGAAAAGGCAAAATGTCCCTTTCTTCTGGATGTGATACGCCTTCTTCTGCTAGGGGGAATTTTGTTCATGCAAATGTAGTGGATAGTCGAAAGCTTCATGTTTCAAAATTGCAGTCCTTGATAAAGATTCATTGGAAGCTTTAGGGATGGATTTTGGTTGTCAATCAGTTCAAAGATAGATTCTTACTGCAATTTCAGTTTAAGAAGGATCTATCCTTCATGCTTGCTCATGGATCATGGCTCTTACAGGGTTATTGTCTTCATTTGATCTCATTGAAACCAAATATATCTCTAGCTAATTTATCAGTTTATTGCTTTCCAATATGGGTTCAAGTTCATGGTCTGCCTGTAAAATATTACAACAAGGAGAATGCAGAATTTATTGGTAACAGTTTGGGAAAGTTCATTTGATATGATGAAAGAAGTCCATTCAATGGTTATGGTTTGTGTCTTCAAATATATCTTTCAGATTTGGGTCTCAATTCCAAACTTCTATGTAGCTCTCTCCAAACTTCTGTGTGGCAGTGCCTTAAGCGCACTATGTCAGAGTCCCACATCGGAGGGACTTGGGGCGATGCTGGGCTATATAAGCAGGTGCGCTGGACA
This sequence comes from Mimosa bimucronata, assembly GCA_037074515.1. Lineage (NCBI taxonomy): Eukaryota > Viridiplantae > Streptophyta > Magnoliopsida > Fabales > Fabaceae > Mimosa > Mimosa bimucronata. The sequence continues at coordinate 34,041,566 of CM073440.1, read as the reverse complement.
CCCCTTCAGGTGCACTTTTGGGGGAGAGAGTAATGGCCCCGTGACAAGTGGTATCAGAGCCGGCCCCGGGTTTGCCCAGAGGGGCCCCTCAAGTGGGCCACCCGTGACAGGGACGTCACAGATTGGCCGTGGGAGAATGTCAGAGTCCCACATCGGAGGGACTTGGGGCGATGCTGGGCTATATAAGCGGGTGCGCTACACACCCCTTCAGGTGCACTTTTGGGGGAGAGAGTAATGGCCCCGTGACAACTAGCATATAAGGTTAATGTTTACTGGTAATAGAATATCAAGTACAGGTTGAATGTGGGGGCCCATAGAGGGGCAGCATCCCTACCCAGAAAGACGCGTTTATATTTATTAGTAACAGAAATACATATTTATGATTTTCATACATATTTATGAATTCTTATGTATGGTAATGAATGAAATGAACTGCATTAAATTGCTGTTTCAGAGAAGCTGGGAAATGAGTAAGCTTTTGGAGGATAAGGTAGTATGAAGAAGCAGGAATGCCTTTTAGGTGTTGTACCACCGTAGATAGGTATTTTAGAACTTAATTACCTATGTGTGTATAAATATAAGTAATTAATATATAATTGTATGTATATGTAAGTATAACCCCAATGTCGCTGCTTATTCTGGTAAAAGGGTTATCAGTTGAGGTAACCCCAATATAATGGATATAAGAATGGTAGGGACCTATAAGTAGATATAATGTACCCAGGAATGGGTTTTCGCTCCCCACATACTATCAACAAGGGGTAGAACCATAAGGGAACTTAAGTAGTTTAATTGTTTTATGAACCACTCTGATTTATCAAAGGATTTAAATTATTCAAATTTGTCTGAAATGCCCATTCCAACAAAAGTGAAGTTGGAATAATGTTTGAAAAGAAAAAGTTTTAGATTTTTCGTATTTTTTCGGGCTTCTAACATTTGCAAAAGTGGTTATAACTCAATTAAAATGCTATAGTATGGTAGTAAAAGTTCAGGTGTTACATTCAACGTCTACAAAATAAAAATAAGACGTGAAAGCTGGAGTTTTCACGTCTCATATTTATTAGACGTAAAAACTGCCCATTTTTTACGTCTCCTCTAAAGATGTCCCACCTAAAAGAGACTTGAAAAATCCAAAATATAATACGTAAAAAGTGTGTTCTGTAGCAATGGTAATGCAATTTTGTCCTATTTACTTACGCAGTTCACCGCCCTCAAGTTAATAGAGGTAAGCCGTTTTAATTTCTAATAATAATAAAATTTTCAAATATAAGAAGAAATTGTTCAAATTAATAGGATAAAGTACGTATACGCTTATCTGCATTAAGTATAACCTTATGAATGCTCTCTTTCAAACAGGATATAGTCGGTCATTTCATAAAACGTTTTACATATTGCAGGCACTAGTTCAGAAACAGTTTTGCAATGTATGTCCTAACAAACTTAATTCCACTCTTCTGAAATTGTGCTGTTCCTTCTTGCTTGCAATTTTATATAGACTAATATTAGCCTTGTTTCTCATTCCTCTCTACTTGTCAAAACTATAACTTGATACAATCTCACGAGAACCAAAACTCCAATACTGAGAAAGAGTTTCTCTTCTCTGGTGTACGTTGAGCACCTAAAACAAGATTTTCAAAATAACATAAATTTGACTTTTACATCATAATGGAGATATATTTACATGATACTTCAACATCATTTTTGCAGTAAGCCCCCTCAGTATACAGCAGAGGTACAAGGTCAGCTACTGAATCTGAAATAAAAAAACATTTTTCCAGTGTATAAGTCCCATTAAAGTTTAAATTATACCATAATGAATATAAATGAAACCGTGTACGATATTATTAATCAAATAACCAAATGGGTAATAATCATTTAATTTAGTCAACACAGATAAAGCATCAAATATCAAATATTAGCTTTTCATCGGACTTCAACAAAATGAATATCAAACGTGGACACACAGTTCATGAGGGAAAGTAACCAAGCGCAGCTCGAAACTACGAACACGAGTGTGGACACATAGTCTACAGGGGTAAGTAATCATGCAACCACAGCACGAGCCTATGAAACAAGCTGAAGAGCACCAATTTCGAGTGTGTGCGTGTAGTGCGCCCTAGGGTCCGCTCTTCAAGAAATTAAACCCAAAGGGTAGTGGAAGCTATCCCAGGGTGTCGGTCTCAAGGAGCCTTAGTGTAAATGATTACCTAATAGCTAGATGGGAAACTAATTGGACGGGAAAACATTTTGTATTTGATTTGAAGATGTAGAAGTTTGTATGAAAAGTGTCGTACGTTCAAAGAAGAATTGAGATTGGATTTAAACGGGAGATTTGGATTAAAAGGGATGGTTATTCTTGGTAAATGGAACCTTTGGGAATCATTGCTTATTAAAATTTTTGGGAGTTGAAAAATGGCCAATTTCCTAAAGAACCCTAGAGGAACCCCTCTAGGCTAGGCTTAGATTAATTTAACTAACGCCGAAACCCCGCACGTTAATTAACTTAACCTAAGTTGATTAAGCACTTGACCCAATTAAATCTACTAATCGCAAGGGACTATTAATCCTACAACCGGAACCCCGAATTGCAACCAAATTAACCTATTAATTCCAATTTATTGGTGGAACCCCATCCAATAACTTGAACCCAATAGGTTGAAGTCCAATGTCACTCAAGCAATTAGTAGATTTACTTGCCAATTTCTAAACATAAATACTTGACACCATGATCCACTAAACAAGAACCCTCATTTAGCACAAGATTTTAACAAGGAAAACATATATTAGATGATGAACCCATACAAATAAAATATGCTCAAGTCAATAAGTTCAATGTCAAGCATCCATACAAAGAAAATAAACAAGATAGGTTGTTTCTACCACTCTCATACAAAGATATAAGATAAAATTACATCCAGATGCATAAAACAACTCTAGAGCCCTAGAAAAATTGTAATACACAAGAGGAAGGGAGAGTGGAGAACAACACTCCCCTTTGTAGCTTCAAGCTCCTCCCTTGAGCTCCATCACCAAGAACAAATGGGCTTAGCTATTGCCTTTCAAAGGAGAAGCATCAACCAAGGTAGAAGAAAGGGTGGAAGCCATGGATGTTGGGTGGAGAAGAGGGTGGAAGATGAAGATGAGATGAGAGAGTTGAGAGGATTAGGGTTTTTGAGGGTGTGTGGTGGCTCCAAATCTGTCAAAGGCTCCTCATTTTCGACCTAATATGCTCCTGAGTCGGGTCCTAGAAGTGGGTAATTGAATTGGACCCGGGTTGGCCCAAAAAAACCAGCAAAATCGCACATCTGTCAGTGCGTGCTCGCTGTAGCGAGCATTTTTGGTCACCACAGCGAGATTGATAGAGAGCTCAGCTCAAGTTTCTGTCTTTCTCGCTGTAGCGAGCATTTTTGGTTGCTGTGGCGAGATGTACGGAATTTTGGGGCTGAATTTTTGTGCTTTGATGCCTCCTTCTCTGCAACTCGCTCTTCAACCCGGCTGATTTCGTCATGCAAAATTTTTCCTCTTTTGGTCCTTCAGCGACCCTACAAACATTATTGCAATAAACAAGGATCAAAAAGTCCTAGAGATCAATTAATACAAATTAATCTCCAATTATGACTAATTAACCTAATTAAAAGCCTCATTTTTGGCATAGCAAAACAATACAAATCTAAGGATTTGTCACAAGCGTAGGTACCAAACCCACGAATAACAATCATAAGAATGAAGCCTACGATTATCAAGCGTGAGTACTGTGTTCACGTTTACCATGGCGCTCCAAATACTAATAATACTGCTGTTGGTAACCAGCGTTCTGTATTTAGTCTTTAAGAAAACAAAAACAGTTTCAAGCATGCTTATGGCCAATTTATATTTTACAAACAAATATCTTCTTTTAACTATAAACTTTACATATCAAGTGACCTTGACATGAAAATTTAGAAGAACATCTCATATTTTTTTCTATTCCAAAATTAAGTGTTTCATACAAACAAAATGAAAAGTAACAAATAACAATAAATAATTTATTATCATTTGCTACTACAAAGAACATAGAATTATCAATAGAAATTTCTGATGGAAATTATGTTCGTAATTGAATTTTTGACAGATTAATGACGGAAATAAATTCTGACAGAATTTCTGACAGAAATTTTTCCGTCGGTAATTCTTTCCATTAGTAATTAATTAAGCGACAGAATTTTTTTCTGTTGGTAATTACTGACGGAATTTGTCGACAGAATTTCCGTCAGAATTTACCAACGAAATTTAGCCACTGAATTTAGCGATGGAATTTCCATCGGTAATTTTTTTAAAATTGGGTTAATACAACTTTTGGTCTTTGAACTTTCACTCAATTTTGGTTTTGGTCCTTAAACTCTCAAATTGGTAGTTTTGGTCCTTGAACTTTGATCTATTTTGGTTTTGGTCCCTGAACTTTACATTTGTGGTTTTGGTCCCTGAACTTTGTGTCATTTATAAGCATTAGTCCCTAATTTTTTTAAGTCTTTTTTTAAAGTTCAAGGACTAATAACCAAAATTGACTGAAAGTTCAGGGACCAAGACCAAAATTGACCGAAAGTTCAAGGACCAAAACCATTGATGTTCAAGTTCATGGACCAAAACCAAAATAACCGAAAGTTTAGAGACCAAAACCAAAATTGACCAAAAGTTCAAGGACCAAAACCATCGATCTGAAAGTGTAGGCAAAATTGAGTGAAAGTTCAGGGACCAAAAGTTGTATTATCCCTTTAAAACTTTTTGAAAAATTATATGCCACGTGTCCCTCCTTGTGGCTGCACGTGTCACCTCTCATCGCCATCACGTGTCGCCTCCACAAATTGTCTTCAATTGTGACGAAGTGGAGACTCAAACCCCCAACCTCTTGCACGTGTGCTGATGGTTTAACCAATTGTGCTACGAAGACCTTGTGATATTATTTGAAAACTATTATATATATAATATTCAAACTCCCACTATTATACTTATATTTGATCCTAATTATTAATATGTAATTTACATATTAATAATTCTATTATTTTTATATAAATAATTTTTTATATTCATATACATTATATTTAGTATTTTCATTTTATATTTATAGTAAATATTATTCTTGTGAATTACATTTATTATACAAAAGGATTTGATAATTAGGTTTATGGCTAATTACCGGTGGATTTCTGACGGAAATTCCGTCGGTAAATTTTTTATCGAAAAAATTTCATGTTTTTTTGTAGTGTGCCTATTACTAGCTCATTTTCAATGTAATTTAGAGATTGTGATACTATGAATAACCATCCGTGTGGAATCATACCTAAGAAATACAATAATCAATAAACTATATATATAACAAACAATAAAATATCAACTATATAACTTAAGATGAGATGTTATTCACTCACTTGATAGTCTAACAATGATTTTATAATGCATTTCTCTTGTAGACCTTCCAATAAACCACCCTAGTGCCATTTACTTACCTAGACAAGAAGAATCAACAACCTTAATGGCATCTTGTTCAGTAATTTAATTTCTTAATTATTATTTTTGATAATCTTTTTCTTAAGTTTTACAATCATTAGAATATATCCTTCCATGAAAGAACAGATGTTTTTTTTATAGACATGCTTCCTGATTTTTTTTTTTTTTTTGAAGTTCTCAAATCATCCCCGACTCAATGCAGCTTAGAAAGATAATAGAATAATGCAGTAAACTCTGCCTAATCATTTTCATTCTTCAAACATCCACCTTGAAGCATACAATATCCTAAAATTGAGTTTCTTAGCAAGTCCAACTTAAAATGAAAATAAACAACTCTTGATTATATCCTATTCGTCCTTTTATACTGGCTTCTTCCATTTGTCTTAAACTTCACCATTTTTTCATGCGTGTGTGTGAATAGTCAAACAATAAATACTGTTTTGAATTTCAATACAGAACCAAAAATCAAACTCTTTCTACACATTTTTACCAACAGCATGTGCGTCCATAGCCAAGCAAAATCATCAAACTTACCTACAATCATAGCATATATCTATCCACTAGCAGATTATATGTGTGTGCGCGCATTGGTAAAACCAGTCTCTTTCCAAATAAATTTAATACCCTTCTTTTTTTTTTCCTTTTCCTTATTTAAACATTCAAATCCAATTCATTACTTTCATTAAACATCTATAGTAGAATTTACAATTGAATAAAAAACAAAGAAGATAAGAGCAAACCACACGCAGAAAACAATGAAGAGTCATATGATTGAAGTTGCTGAACCTTAAGCCTCGCACTCTACGCCCTACAGGAAGACAGAGATGAAAAGAAACTTGGAACAACTATGGAAGAAGGCGACAGTACAGAGCGACCAACGACGAGCCTCTTAGCAAGCACTCACTCAAATAGACAATGACGAGAAAAACGGAAGACGGAGGAAGAGAATGAAATACAAATGCGGTTTGGGATGTAGGTGGCTCTTGAGACTTCGCTGCTGCTTCATTTCAACTGACGGTGGGAAGGGAAAAAAATCTGATATGCTCACAGAATTTATTTTATTATATATAGATAGATTTAAGAAGGGCCTAAGGGTAATTGCCAGGTGTTAGAATAAAAAACAAAATATACTCTTATATCATTTAAACTAAAACTCCCATAGATACAACAAGCTTTGCCGCTCAGCCACCTGTTCATCTTTATTAGAACTTTTCATCAAATAATTCAAATAATTCTAAAGAATTAAATAATCATTCACATTATTTTTCAGATCATTACGTAACTTGTTAGGACATTTGATACTTGTTTTTGTTATACTTTTATTCACAAGATATCTACAAGATCAAGAAAGGAAGTAATTTGAACCCACGATGAACCCTCAATATATAACATTGATATTTCAGATATTTTGAAGATATTGGTTCTTGTATATTCTAGTTGAGTGGGTCTCTTCCAAAGCAAGTAAATACCAAGACCCAGGGCAAAAATATATCTTATTTTGGCAGCCACAAACCCCAATCTCTCAATTTCTATTCGTCCAACCCTCTCCATCGCCAGTTGTTGATCTTTCCATGAAGAGCAGCAACTAAATCCTTTTGTATTTTGGTGGCCAGAACAATCGAATGAGTTTCGAGACGTTAATAGGAGTGTGCTTGTTCTATCACAATCTTTTTACTATTTATTCAAGTGTTGTCATGATGACTCCTCATTTTTAATTAAATTTAATATTATTTCGGGTATATTTGGGGAGTCATTGATGCTAAATTAAAAAGATTTGTTTGATATTTTGTAAGATATCAATTTGGTGCATGATTTTTGTAATATAATAAAAAAATATGAGTTTAGAATTAAAATAGAGGTATTTAAGTTAGGTAGCAAAATAGTTATTTAATTAATTTCAGTTTTGAAAAAAATAAGGGGAAAAAAAAGAGGTTGCTATATTTTAATTGCTTTTCCTTTATTTTATGTTGTTATGTGCTCTCTCCTTTGCCATCAGGTGCATGTGACTTGAGGAGATATGATGAGGAAGTTTCAAAACACATATACACTTGAACCATTTAGCTAGAGCACACCGTTTTGAATGAAGAAAAAAATAATAAAAGAAGAATTGTAAGAGAGTTTCATGGGTGGAAATAAGGCAGAGGCACAAGCAAGAATCAAAATCCCATCTCATCAATTGTCTTTGGTGAGCGAGAAATAGGGGTGCAGCGGCGCAAAGGAAAGAAAACACAAGGCACTCATTCAGATCATCTTCACAATTACCACGAGGAGAACGGTGCAAGCAGAGTGGGCGGTGTGTGCGAGAGAGCGGCATTCATTCAACGCCCTTCTTCACGCCACTGTCTTGAGCGATCTTGTAAGAGGAGTGAGAGAGAGAGAGAGAGAGAGAGAGAGAGAGGCCGAGACACAGAGAGGGAGAGCAAGAGAGGCGCTTGAAACTTTCAAGATATGGTGGTTTTCCTCTTTCCTCCTCGTTTCTCTTTCATTTCTCTGGTATATTCTCTTGATTTGGACATGTATTTGAAGTTAAATCTTGAACCTCCTTCCAATATATGTAGTTAAATTTATCTTCTAGGTCTATTTTAAAACTTGTATGGATTGATAACTAAACTCAATTCTCTTTTGCTAATTAATGATTATGATGTTATGGGTTTAATTTGTGCTTATTGTTTACTAAGTGGATGGCCAATATTTATATTGTTTACTTAATTAATAGCTTGAGAGAGCATTAATTAGTTAAATAACTAGGTTAAATCATCTTGAAATTCTAAGTTAGAATTGATGGTTTCTTAGTGTGATAGAGATATTCACTGACCAAACTTTGTAAAATTTATGTGGCTTGTTTATAAAAATTACACTACAAAAAAAGCGTGCATTAGTAGCGGTTATAAATGACGATTAGTAGTGGTTCTAACCGCTACTAACATGTTTCCAGCGGTTCTTGTTTCCGCCACTAAATCGTCCGTGACAAACATGTACTAGCGGTTAAAGAAACCGCGTGTAACAAAGTCAAAGACGCTACTAATTAGTAGCGGTTTGTATAACCGCTACTAAATAAAATAGAACCGCCTCTAATGTAAAAATTAGCATAATCGTGTAAAAATTCAATTCTCAATTTAGTGGCGGTTTGAACCGCCACTAATTAAAAAAAAAAAAACTGGCCCATTTATTAGTGGCGGTTTGAGCAGCGGTTCGCAAACCGCTACTAATTAAAAAGAATAAAAAAATGTCCAATTTATTAGTGGCGGTTCAAAACCGCTACTAATTAAAAAGAAAAAAAAATGTCGAATTTATTAGTGGCGGTTCAAAACCGCTACTAAAGTTTAAGGATTTGATATTAAATAATCAAAGTCATATGATCAAATGTAATCAAAAAATAATGATAATAAATTAGTGTATTACAAAATGTTCTTATTGTTAAAATAAAAAAAATTTCTCAACTATATTAACAACTATATATAGAAAAAAACCATATATCAAACACATAAAAAAGAAATAGTTAAAAATAAACAAGTAATTATATTTGTTATAAAAATAATATGAATAATAAATTAAAACATTTTTATCACTAAAAATGGGAAATAATTCGATATTGTTACCTGAAAAAAAAAAGTAGCAAACAAATTAGCAAATTAATTCAGAATAGAAAATAAAACACATTAAATAATAAGAAATATAAGATAAATTGTTTTCAGAACAAAAAAAAAGGCATTAACGGTCAGACTGAGGATAAATTGAATGGAAAGGAAGAAGGAATTGAATGAATGTGTGAAGAAAAATGAGGGGAGGGGGTGGATATTTATAGTGATTTGTGCGCGATTTAGTAGCGGTTTGGGCAGCGGTTCTAGAACCGCCACTAATATTTGGCCGCAGAATTAGTAGCGGTTCTGAAACCGCTACTAAATGTCTTTAATTAAAAAAAAATGATATATGAACGTTTGATACACATTTTTATGAAAATTTTATAAAATGAAAAAATAATTATGGTTGGCTGCTTCAATCATCTTCTTCTTGCTCCTGCCTAAAAAGAACATAAACAAATATATAAATTTCTATTGCTAAAGGTGTTGAAATTTGTTTAAATTATTTGTAGTGAAAATGCTCACCTAACTACTTGTAAATGACCGTCTTCTTCAGAAATGAGGTTGTCGAAGTTTTCAGGTTCGAAATGTTGGCTGCCTAGTTCCCGATCATCTTCGTCACCCATGTCGTAGAGGTCACGCGGCTTCATATGAATCACCATGTGCCAATCTTTATGTGTCCGATCTTCCACATAGTAAACTTGCTGCGCCTGTGAGGCAAGAATATACGGCTCATCATCTGCCATTTCCCCTGTGTGAATGAGCCTCGAGAAATTTACGGACGTGATGCCCAAGATGTCCAATGTAATGCCTCGAGAAGTTCTGGTGTCTGCCCACATGCAGTTGAAGAGAGGCACGGTGAAATGACCTTGATAGTTAAGCTCGATGATGTCCACGAGCTTTCCATAGTATGATACGCCTCCAAATCGCATGTCTGTATCCCGTGAGCTGGCATAACTCCTTGTTCCGAATGTGCCAAAGACTCCGGAATTCTGGGTGAGAGAACCTTCATCCCTTGCAATGGTGCAGAACTTGAAGCCGTTGACGTTGTATGCCGTATATCTCCTGACATGGTCGAGTGGACCGGTTGCTAGATTTATCATATCAGGCGCATGGGGGTTGTTGTCATTGAGTATCCTCTGTGCAAACCAATCCGGAAACTCTCGATGGACCTTTTTGTCCACCTCGGCAGATGACCTTGTGCGGCTTCGTAGTTGGCGTTTAACATAGCGGCGGAAATCCCTAAATTCCAATGGAACATATCAGAGGGTTATGTGGTTTGGAAATAAAAAAAATAACATGATACGTGTATATAGTGTTAAAATTCTTACTGAATGTAGGGCTCCACTTGAGGGCAATTTGTCAAGACATGTCTGTGTGCTTGCAACCTCTCAGTGGGAGTGAGCCTGTAATACTGACTTCCTCCAACTGGCTTTCCGACTGGCGGGAATAATGTGTTGGAAGGTGACTGGACATTGAATGGGCTGTCATCGACACGAGGAGGGCGGTTGAATGAAGTCTCGATGTCATCATCAAAATAGCGCGAACAATATGTTAACACCTCGTCACCAGAATAACCCTCTGCTATAGAACCCTCTGGAGATGCTTTGTTCCTCACATACGACTTCAATTTCCCCAAGTATCTGTAATTACAAGTACAATCAGGTAACTGAAACAAAATCATGAAACCACTGGAAAAATGAATCAACGGACCTCTCTATGGGATACATCCAGCGGTATTGAACCGGGCCGCCCATCTTTGCGTCTTGAACGAGGTGTACAATGAGATGAACCATGACCGTGAAGAAAGACGGGGGAAATATCATCTCCATATGACAGAGCGTTAGAACAATTTTTTCCTGCAATTGATCCAGCTCTGCTTTGTCCAAAACTTTTGCACACAACCGTCGGTAGAAAGAACTGAGTTGAACCAAAACATTAGACACCTCCGGGGGCAATGTGCTTTTAATTGCCAGAGGTAGGAATTGCTGGAGCAAAACGTGGCAGTCATGGGTTTTCAACCCGGCAATCTTCTTAGAGTGCATGTCCACACATCTTGAGATGTTGCTTGAATAACCATCAGGGACCTTGATGTCCTTAAGTGTGGAGAGGAAGACTTCCTTGTTGGCTCTTGTCAGTGTGAATGAGGCTGGGGCAAACTTGTCATTCTCATCCGGCCATGCGTCTTCACGTATTCCCATCGCCATCAGATCTTTCCTTGCTTGGAGATGGTCCTTGGACTTTCCAGACTCGTTGAGTAAAGTGTACAAAATATTGTCACACACATTTTTTTCGATGTGCATGACATCAAGACAGTGGCGAAGTAGATTAGATTTCCAGTAGGGGAGCTCGAAGAAAATGCTCTTCTTTCGCCATTGCTGCACGTTTTCCCCCTGGGACTGGCCGCGTCCCCTTCTTCCCCCGGGCTGAACGCCGTCTGTCTTCCCGAACTCTACATGAACATCTTCAAGCTGTTGAAGAATATCTGCGCCAGACAAAAACGTAGGAGGATCCCTCATTTCCTGCGATCCGTTAAATCTAATCTTCTGCAGCCGGAACCTATGACCGCCAGGAAGGAACCGCCGATGACCCATGAAGCACCACTTGCGACTGTGAGGAAGGCGGACCGAGTCTTGGTCAAAGTTGCAGTTGGGGCAAGCTCTGCCTGTATGCACGTTCCAACCAGACAATGTGCCAAGTCCGGGAAAATCGCTCACTGTCCACATCAACGATGCACGGAGTGTGAAGAGCGTCTTACTGTAAGCGTCATACGTCTCAACTCCGTTGGTCCAAAGTTCCTTCAACTCCTGTATCAACGGTTGAAGGTAGACATCTATATCGTTTCCAGGAGCTTTCTTCCCCGGAATATTCATCGAAAGAATGAATGAGCTCTGTTTCATACACATCCAAGGGGGTAAGTTGTACGGTATCAATACCACAGGCCATATACTGTACGTAGTGCTAAGATTCCCGAATGGATTGAACCCATCTGATGCGAGAGCGAGGCGTACATTTCTCGGGTCACTGGCGAATTCCGGGAATCGAGCATCAAACGCTTTCCAAGCCTCAGCATCCCTAGGATGTCTCAACTTCCCATCGACGTTGGGCTCTGATGAATGCCACCGCATGTGCTCTGCCGTTTTGGATGACACATACAACCTCTGAAGTCGTGGAGTCAGGGGGAAATATCTTAGAATCTTTGCAGGCTTCTTGGTTGCTATTCGACCCCTCTTCGCCTGTTTGTACCGAGACGCATTACACCGCTTACATCTGTCCAACTCGGCGTCGTCTCCCCAGTACAACATACAATCATTCGGGCAGGCATGGATTTTAGTGTAGTTCAATCCCAACTTGTTAATAGTCTTCTTTGCTTCGTAGAATGATGGTGCGATTTCTGCCTGAGAGAATGCATCTCCCAATAATTCTAACACCATCGACATCCCCTTATCGCTGAAGCCACACAAGCACTTGATATGATAGAGCTTGACAAGAAATGATAGTTTTGAATATTTACTGCACCCTGAATAAACATTATTCTTATTCTAAAATGAACGTTTATGTGACAAAACTAGAAACGAAATGAGAGGCAGTTTTTAGTAGAACCTGGAAACAATGGCTTATCTAAATCCGTCATAAGGTCGAAAAAATTCTTTGCAGCTTCATTTCGAAAAAACTCCGGGAGTGGTCCTTCAACCCCTTCCTGACTCCCGATGCCGTCACCTTGCACCCCAAAAGCATCACGCACAACATCGTTAAATGGATCCACATGATTGTCGTCATCATCGTCATCGTCGATCTGCATTCCAACCTGAGATGTTCGAGCAACTACCTCACCACCATCATCATCGTTCTCGCCATGAATACCCCAGAATGTGTAATTTGATGGGAATTGTTTCAGTATAAGATGCTCACGCACAACATTTCTGGGATGCCACTTCTTAAATTTACATTTCGGACAAGGACACAATATCTGATTGTTAACACCGGTGCGGTTGAAAGCAAAATCTAAAAAGTGGTCAACACCAACCAAATAGCGGGGAGACGTCCGTGGCAAACTTATCCAAGATTTATCCATCATATGACTGAAGATATTATCAAAGAAGGAAAGAGCTTAATAGTTTGAATGAAATGTGAAAATGAATTGGAAAGAATCAAGGGCTTATAAAATGAAATTTAGACATTAGTAGCGGTTCTATAACCGCTACTAAAACCGCAACTAACTCAATCAGACCGTTGGAAAGTTAACAGGTGGCAGATGTGTCTGAGTATACATTAGTAGCAGTTCTAGAACCGCTACTAATATTAAATTATTTTTATAATTAGTAACTTAGTGGCGGTTTAAAACCGCTACTAAGTTTAATTTTTTTAGTATTTCTTAAGTTAGTAGCGGTTCTGAAACCGCTACTAAATGTGCTATTTTGTATTTTTAATGTTATTTATATCTTGTTTTTTTTCAAATACTATATAAGAAAATAAACAAATAACAACGGTTTATTTAGTAAGTCAGGGAGAAACTTTTTTGTTGAACTGTTAAAACAAATTATCGCCATTTGTAAAGTAAAAAATAAAATCAGATATTAACAACTAACAAAATTATGCAACATTAAAGATATGAAATGTTTAAACAACTAATATTCAAATTAGCAAACATTTCAATATAAAAATGTTCAACTTAAATCCTAAAATAAACATTCTAATAAAAAAAAGACCCTAGAGCTACGCCGCAGGAGGCTGATCGTCGTCTTGATGCTCCGGAGAACGGTTGCGAGGATGCTTCGGTGGACGAGGAGGTAGTGGTACTCGCAAAGGAGATCTATCCGGGTCGAACATCCGCTGTATCCGTTCCAACGTGCTATTGGCGTCGTGCACCCAGGAGTCCAGTCGGTCATACACCTGATCAGTCACCCGTTCCGTAATCTCATGAGTGAGTCTCTCCCTCATTTGAGCCTCAAACTCTGCGCCTCCCCTAATCGGGCCACTTGTTGATGGTTGGCTCGAAGCTGTAGACTGGGCGCTGCCTGGGTCGACTGACCTGCCGTACACCACCGTAGGTCGGGCTCCGAATCCCATCCCGCGAACCCGGCCAGGGTGCTCTTGAGGCCCTAGGGCAGCCCTTAGCGAGGCAGTGGGGTCTACATTGTCCCCCTGCGACTCGGCGATCTCTCTCTCCGCAGCCTCAATCCTAGCCTGCACACACAAACATATTAACAATTTTATTTTGATGTCGTTGTTATTAAAAATATAATAATATAAAAATAAATAAATAAATAAAAATTTTACAATTTGCTCCTCAGCCTCCCTGGATGTTGGGCTCCCGTCGGCGTGTCTGTGCTTTATTTGGTATAAACGACCGTAGGTAGCCTTCTGCCCTTTCTTCGCAGCCTCTTCCTCCTGAAAATTAAGATACAAACAGTTATTAATATATAAAGATAAATTATTTTTAAATCAAACAATGAAACTTCATTCCTTCATACCATCTCTTTGTACCCAACCGAAAACGGCTTCGTCCTAGCCGTATGATGAACCTTCTGATGGGCCTTCGCGGCAAGACCTTGTTGCGACCTCTTCTGTTAACATAAAATAAAATTAAATAATAATCAGTAATTCAAAAATAATTTTTCAATATGATATTTCAATATCAATTCAATAATATTATTCATTATACCTTCCCAATGTCTCCCCTCCTCCAACCCACATATCTCTCCCACGCATCCGCAGGGACGCCACCAGGGACATCATCGACCAACTCCTGAATCGGCCTAGTCCCACCCCGATTTCTTTCTTTGAACATATCCAACCGCTTGTTCTTCCAACCGTCCCCCATCTTTGATTCTGTCCAAGTCTTGCGGCTGTCCCTCACATCAAACTTCCTCTGTAAAATATTAAATTTAAGTATGTTTAATTAGAAATTAATAAATAATAACAAATTCCAATAATAACATAAAACAAATAAGAAATAATAAATACATTTCCTATAATATTTATTAAAATCAAATTCAAATAATAACAGAAAAGAAATAAAAAATAATAAATAATAAACAATAAATAAGGTCAAAGTTAATTCAACAAACCTTAACAATTTCGTCAAACGCGAACTTTTTAGAGTTCGCGTCAATCTTCCTCCAGTCCAAAGCGTCAATCGGAAATCGCTGATAATTCTGGCCTACACCCCCGACGAACCTCGAGTACAGTTGCCCCCCTTGTCCAACCGGTAATTTGGTCAAGTCGTCCCACTCAACTATAACTCTGTGCCCGCTCGGAAGGTTCATCGCATCTTGCACCGTCAACCTCTTCTCACTTATGCTACCAGAAGGGTCTGTAAAAATTAGGGAACAATTTCAATTTAATGAGCGATAAAAAATTATAATTATCTCATAAAAACAATAAAAATTGAATTTCCTTACCCTGAACTTGCACTTCGTAACCGGTGGACCTTCCGGAGGATCGTTTAGGGTGCCCCGCCTCGTCAAATTCCTCACCGTCCAACCAACGTTCCATATCCTCAAAATCCGCTCCTCCTCCAGTCTCGTCGAACGCCTCTCCCCCGCTCCAGAATGCGTTGATTACATCTTCTGGAATCGGATCGTTCTGTACACGGATGCGCTCTTGTTCTATACGATCCCTCTCGGCCTGCTCAGCCAGTTCCTTACGTAGCCGCTCCTCAGCTTCCATTTGTTCATTGGTCATATGCCTCTTATTGCGATCGCCCTTTTTCACCATGATTTTGATCTCTTTTTTCTAGTTGAAGTCACGTCAGGTCACTTTCTTTCTCAAAAAGCTCGTGCCTTTTCTCTGAAAAGGCACGAGCCTTTTTAAACTGTTCACTTTTAGTAGCGGTTCTGCAAGAACCGCTACTATTAGTCGCGGTTTCAGCTAAAACCGCCGCTGAAACCACGACTAAATCTGTAACACCCCAAATTTTAGAAAAGAGAAAATAAGGAATTATTTAAAATTTAGGAAATGTTATTAAATATTAAAAAAACATTAAAAATAAATTTATGATGATTTAGGTATTTTTAATAAATTTTAAGGGTTATTTTTATTAGAAAATAAAGAAAAATAATTAGTAAGATAAAATTTAAGTTTCAAAATGGATTTAAATAAGGGAATATCTAGAATCTAGGGATATTATTTGATATTTAAAAAGTCTTATAAATAAATTTGGGAATTAAAATATATCTAGAAAAATTATTCTGGGACTAAATCCAGATCAAACTAAAAAGAGGAATGGTAAATAAAATTACCAATTAAGAGAAAATATAAATTGGGAAATGGAAAAAAAAAAAGAAAAAGAGACAATATCTGCCCCTAGTTGAAAATATCTTCAGTTAAAAAGGGAGGGGCAAGATAGTAAAATACCTATAAAAAGAAAATATCTGTACCTTCTTAATTATAGACCATACACGTGTCTTCAATGCCTTATTCATTTAATTATTTTACTCCCTCTGCAGCCAACACGTATACACACACATATATTTAAAAAGAAAAAAAAAATATTATTATTATTATACACTCCCTCTGCCTAACACACACACACATATACATTAAAAAAAAAATATATACTCCCTCCATTCCCGAAACTCTCTCATTCTCACCTCTCCTTCGTTCCTTCATTTCTTCCTCTTCCAGCGACGGCATCAGCGGCGAACGGCGGCGATCGGCGACGGAGCACAGCGGAAGACACTCAATAGGCTTAGAGCAAGTTTAGGTGAGTCTCTCCTTCTTGTTTCCTCTCTTTTCTGCCGCGATTTGAGCGAAAATAGGAAGGGTGATTCATATTTTTGGAACGTTTTTGGAGCTTCTGAAATTATAAAAATGAAGCTTGAAGCTTGTTCTTGATGTTTTGGGTGTTGATTTTGGGATTAAAGCTAAGTAGGTTCAAGATTTTCAGATTTCTTCTTTCCTCTGCTACTGTTCATGCGACGGCCAAATTGGGGCTTCTGATTATTTGTTGCTTTGAAGCTCAATTGCTTGTGATTTCTAGTGATTCTAAGATTATGGAATAGGGTGTTTGGTTGGTGGAAGGAATTTGAGGATTTTGATTTGTTATTCTCCCCTGTTTCTGCGTGATTTCTGGACCAAGAAGGGGAAAATTCTTGAACGTATTACACTTGTAATTAGGAAGCTCTGATAAGCATTTTTATATGTGTGGTTTGATGAATTTGAATGGTTGATTGTTCTTGTTTCTCTGCTCTTGCCCTGTCTGGCCGAGTTCCAGCTCCTTTGGAATTGGATGATTCTTTTGTTATTTCTTTGGATGTTTTAACAATTTGAAAAGGAGGAATAGATGATGGAAAAGAGGTGACTGGATTAATTATAGAATTCTTGTTTTCTTGCCTCTGTTCTGTTCGGCCAAGAAAGTAAAGAAGAAGACCATTGATGTTTGTTTTACCTTGGAAGATGAAATGAGGTTATTTGCTTAGGGCTGATTGAGATGAAATTATTAAATGTGCAATTCTTGTTTCCTTGCTATTCTGGCCGTGTGCTTTATGTAGGGAAAGAAGGAAGAATGTTTTGGTAATTAATTGAACAAGGAATAGGAAATAATTGTGGATGAATGTTATGGTTTTAGGTTATAGAATTCTGACTACTGAGATTGAATTAAATAGCTGATTGTGTTGGAATAATTTAGGTGTTCTTTATATGTTGATTTCCCTAGTTTGAGTAATTGAAATCGGTACTCTTGATAATCAAAGTTAATGGTTTTGTGTTCAATTTTTCTGTGCCTCATGTGGCTGTGTTCTGGTCTAAGATTGGTGGTGAAACTGAATTAATAGTGGGAGATATAAGTGGGATGGTTAATGTCACTGGTTACTAGTTTTAGAGATAGGAAAAGAGGAAATGATAATGTTGGTTTGATAGGAAGGAATTTTAATAGAATGTGAAATTGAATTTAGTATTCTTTGATTTTGTTGGTTTATTAGTAGGGAAGAAGGATAGCTTTATGATTGACTAATTAAAAATGTGTAAGAAGTGGTTATTGAAGTTTGATTGCGGATTAAGGTGTTGAAATTCTAATCTTTGATTGGTTAGACTTGGGAATTAAGATGTGATTAAGTAGATGAAAGGAAATTGATTAATGATTTATTGTTTGGAAGTTGAATCTATCGCTTAAGGATTTTTAAGGATTAGGACAAAGTTTTAAGTGGAATTATAAATAGGTACTATTGCATTTAGTAGGTAATTTGGGAGTTAATTAGTGCTAAGTGAATTTAAAGATTTAAAGCTTATAATGGATGTAAGTTCCTTGAATTATTAATTGAGTGACAAGAAAGGTTAGCTAATTTAGAATGGTTAAGACACTTTTGTGCTCATGTTTGTGTGTATATTAATTGTATTTGTGTATATATTAATCTATGTTTGTGCAATGTTGATTGGTAATGATATGATTAATCATTTAACACGAAATTTAGATTTAATAATATCAGAAAAAGAAAGGGTAGAAATAAATAATATTATAGGAATGTGAGAGACGCTTACTTATTATGAATAAGTTTAGATATTGATGTAGTGTTTATATATTATAAATATTCATAGGACGAGGTAGTGGAGTGGAAACTTCAGAGTATATTGAAGAAAAGGAATTCAGTGACAAGTAAACTCAGAAGCCAGGTAGCAGTTTATTTCATATCATATTTAATTACAGCGCATTACATGCATAAATTTCATAATATCTGTAGCAATGGTAATTTTATTCCTTAGAGGTTAAGAAGGGAGTACTCCAAGGCTTAGGTGGGTCGCTCCCCCTTTGCCAGAGGTTTTGAAATCCTGTTACAGGTAGAGGTACCTCCACTATTTAATGAATATATCGTTAATAGTGGTTGGTAGAGGTTTAAGGATAAATATTATCAAATTGTTGAGGTTTATGATTTATTATGCATGAATTAATATGAAAGAAACTGCTATTGGGATTACCAATCCCACCCCCATCCCCAAACATTTTCAGTAACGCAGGTTGGAAGAATCTAGCTGGGCGATAGTGAGATGATTAAGATGAGGCAGGAGTACTAGAAGAAGAGTAGATGAAGAAATTAGGCTTTATAATTTGAAAAGTAAGATTATTTGTATATGATGTAAAATTAAATTATTAAATTATGAGTAGAAAGCATAGAAAATATAATTGCATAAATCTATTAAGGGATTTAAATTTCCCAAGTATTATGAACCAAGAATAGTTACCCTAAGAAGGTTAACGTATTTTTAATTGTTTTATTAACCACTTTATTTCATAAAGAATTTTAAGTTGATCAAATTTGACCGAAAAGCCCATTCCAACTATCAAAGGTTGGTTAAATGTTTTTAAAAGAAAAAGTTTTAAATTTTCCGTATTTTTGGGCTTCGGATATTCGTAAAAGTGGTTATAATTCAATTAAAATGCTATAGTATAGTAGTAAAAGTCCAGGTGTTACAATTTGGTATCAGAGCAAAGGTTCTGGCATAGGTTGGCTAGAATGCTTTGCTCATTAGTTAGTAATTTAAAGAGACCATTAGAACATCTCCAAAATGTTATGGTTTTAGGCTATCCAGATTAGAATCATAGAAGAGGAAGTAGGAATTTCCCTTGAAGTTGCCCAAAAGGAACCATTAGAATATCTTTGGAAAAGTATATTCAAGATGTAAAGAAGCCAATTATTAATTTTCTTTTGAAGTCTGGTCTTGGTGAATTGACTAATTAAGAGTAAGTCTGCCATTAATAAGTTGGTTCAGCAGATTGAATTCTTAGGCAGGCAGTTTACAGATATGAGGATGAAATAGATGCTTAAATGTTCCTAGGAATATATTTGAATAGTAGCAAAAGTATAGTAGGACTATGGTCCTTTGAGGGATTATATGATCATTAAAGAACTGAGTTGAAGTTCTTAGTACTACTATTGAGATTAAAGATTAGTGATTAAATAATTTGAGATCTATTGTAATAGAAATGTATTTGAGATTTAAAGATTTCAGAGTTATATATACATATTTTCGTAAAGTTGTGAATATTTGGAAGTGTGGAAGTGTGAATTTTGAGTTATGGAAAAACCTTGTGAGAGGTTACCAAGTCACAAGATTTGGTATTTATCAGATATAAAGCCAAATAATGTTTCATAAAACAGTCAGTAGGCAAAGCCTAAATCAGAGATGAAATTTGGTCAAAGAATATCCTTGACTGCATTGGTATTTGGTTTTCCTTCTATTTGAAAAGAAGCCCTGGCCAGGCAAAAAGGGGAAACTTTATATCAATGTAGCGGGACAGATTGGCCAAGAGCAATAGAAGTAGATCTAAGACAAGAAAGAAAAAGGGATCGCGGTAGATCCAGAAGAAAGATGTGTTTGCATGGGTGAGTGTGGGGGCTGCGTGCCATCATCCCTACCATGAGAAACAAAACTATGAAGGGTGAGTGTGGGGCCCATAGCTATGGGAGCATCCCTACCTAGAACAGGCGATTATCAGATATAATGCCAAAGAATGTATACAGAAGAGTTACTAAGCAAAGTTTAGAATGAATACAGTTCAGTTAAGGAATATCTCTAACTGTATTAGTAGTTGGTTTTCCCTGAAATAGAAAAAGCAGCCGAGGCAAGGCAAGAGGGGTAAAACTAATGCTAATGTAGTAGGAAAGATTGATCAAGAGTAATAAAAAGTAAAGTTTATGTTATTCAAGAATATTTAATTTAGATTTTCAGTAGACCGAAGTGGTCTATAGTGATGTTATAGTGATATTAGTAAGTATGGACTGGGAAATCCATAAATATTTACATAATGATAGAAGAGGAAAATTCATGAAGAATCATGAGGTTATAAAAGAAAGTAATGAATAGGTAGAAAGATGTGGGCCCATAACCCATAGGACATGAGAATTATTAAGTGGAAAATTGTGTTAAGATGGTCAGAGTTGCAATCGAATGTTGTTTGTTTATTTAAGTTATGATTGGAATGTGAAATTTGATTCTTCTTCCTTGTTTTGGTTCCAATGGGAATTCTATTTGGCTCTTAAATTGGTGAAAACAACAAAATTGAATGAAGTTGTAATTTACAATTGTGACTCAATAAATTTAATATGTGTATAATTGTTGAATGAACAAAAATGTTGTAAATACTGTGGTAGTATGGATTGTAAAATTTGTTTAGTTAAAAACTGACTTTTATAAAATATGCATGTATTTATATGAACAATGTATGCTACATTGATATACGAACTTGTGTATTTTAAATTTATCTGTATGAAGTTAATTACGAATAAGTGAATTGTGAAATAAATCCGCTTATTTCAATTAGTGTTAATGTTAGGAAAAAGATAATCATGGTAAACATACGAGGCGGACGATCTGGGAATAATCCTCCAGATAACCGGCCCCCAGTCGATCCTCTCCAAACTATTCTGGAACGTTTGAATGAGCATCAAATCACTATGAACCTGATAAGAGAGACTCAGGAACAGCAAACAAAACAACTAGCAGACCTTCAAACTAATAGGCAACAGGAAGTACCATTAGAAAATCCCCTAATACCGCCTGAGCTTCCTAGAGATGCTCTACCGCAGGCTATAGCTCGCTTCTGTAAACACCATCCTCCAGCTTTCACAGGAAAAGTCGATGTAAGGCAAGCGGAGCATTGGATAAGAGCTCTAGAGCGAATTTTTAGAGTTATGAATTTTTCTTCTGAAATTAAAGCCCAAATGGCAATCTATAAGCTAGAGGATGAGGCTAGTTACTGGTGGCAAAACACCGAGCTAATACTGCAAGCTCAGAATATTCCTATCACATGGGAGGTATTTAAAGCAAGATTTGATGAAAAGTATTTTCCTCACTCCCTCAGAGATGATAAGGAGGCTGAATTTCTGACCATTAGTCAGGGAAGTAGTGAATCCTTCGAGGATTATTTGTCTCGATTTGTTCAGCTGTCTCGCTATTACACGCACCTTGATGAAAGAAATGATGGTCGATGGCTAACAAGTCGCTTGGTGAGGGGATTGATTCCTTATATGAAGGAGAAATTAACTCCTATGAGGATAGAGAATTTTGACGAAGCTATTGAAGTTTGTCGATTAACAGAAAGTAGTAGACAAGAGCCAGTAAGAGCACTTAGTTACGAAAGGCCTGAAAATTTCCTGAATTCTTTGGAACGAATATTGCAGAAAAGGAAAAATCCTTTTCCACTACAGCAAGGGAATTTTTCAAAAAAGTTATCACAGCAGCTCTCCTGTCAACAACAATTTCGACATTCGCAGTTCCCGCAAAAGTCAAAAGTCGTACAAATTTCTGAAGGGGAGAATTGTAAATTTTGTGGCAAGAATCATGGTAAGAGACCATGTTTGGCAGGGCAAAATGTTTGCTTTTTCTGTCACAAATCAGGGCATTACGCTAATGAATGTCCTCAGAGGCAAAAATCACAAGGATCTATTCAACATGGCAAAGTGGTTGCTTTGACTCATGATAAGGTGCAGGAGTCTCCAAAGATAGATAAAGGTACGATTCTTAATAATGAAAATTTCATTTGAGTTGAAATTGGAGCAATTTCTAGAGAGCCTTATCGTATGGCTTCAAATGAAATGACAAAGTTAAAGAAGTAAATAGAGGAGTTGCTGGAGAAAGGTTTTATACGCCCTAGTGTTTTCCTTTAAGGGGCATTGGTACTATTTGGGAAAAAGAAATTTCCAAAGTACATGATGCGAGGTAATCCCTCTTCATTTCGAGGACGAAATTATTTTTAGGGGGAGGGAATTGTAACACCCCAAATTTTAGAAAAGAGAAAATAAGGAATTATTTAAAATTTAGGAAATGTTATTAAATATTAAAAAAACATTAAAAATAAATTTATGATGATTTAGGTATTTTTAATAAATTTTAAGGGTTATTTTTATTAGAAAATAAAGAAAAATAATTAGTAAGATAAAGTTTAAGTTTCAAAATGGATTTAAATAAGGGAATATCTAGAATCTAGGGATATTATTTGATATTTAAAAAGTCTTATAAATAAATTTGGGAATTAAAATATATCTAGAAAAATTATTCTGGGACTAAATCCAGATCAAACTAAAAAGAGGAATGGTAAATAAAATTACCAATTAAGAGAAAATATAAATTGGGAAATGAAAAAAAAAAAGAAAAAGAGACAATATCTGCCCCTAGTTGAAAATATCTTCAGTTAAAAAGGGAGGGGCAAGATAGTAAAATACCTATAAAAAGAAAATATCTGTACCTTCTTAATTATAGACCATACACGTGTCTTCAATGCCTTATTCATTTAATTATTTTACTCCCTCTGCAGCCAACACGTATACACACACATATATTTAAAAAGAAAAAAAAAATATTATTATTATTATACACTCCCTCTGCCTAACACACACACACACATATACATTAAAAAAAAAAATATATACTCCCTCCATTCCCGAAACTCTCTCATTCTCACCTCTCCTTCGTTCCTTCATTTCTTCCTCTTCCAGCGACGGCATCAGCGGCGAACGGCGGCGATCGGCGACGGAGCACAGCGGAAGACACTCAATAGGCTTAGAGCAAGTTTAGGTGAGTCTCTCCTTCTTGTTTCCTCTCTTTTCTGCCGCGATTTGAGCGAAAATAGGAAGGGTGATTCATATTTTTGGAACGTTTTTGGAGCTTCTGAAATTATAAAAATGAAGCTTGAAGCTTGTTCTTGATGTTTTGGGTGTTGATTTTGGGATTAAAGCTAAGTAGGTTCAAGATTTTCAGATTTCTTCTTTCCTCTGCTACTGTTCATGCGACGGCCAAATTGGGGCTTCTGATTATTTGTTGCTTTGAAGCTCAATTGCTTGTGATTTCTAGTGATTCTAAGATTATGGAATAGGGTGTTTGGTTGGTGGAAGGAATTTGAGGATTTTGATTTGTTATTCTCCCCTGTTTCTGCGTGATTTCTGGACCAAGAAGGGGAAAATTCTTGAACGTATTACACTTGTAATTAGGAAGCTCTGATAAGCATTTTTATATGTGTGGTTTGATGAATTTGAATGGTTGATTGTTCTTGTTTCTCTGCTCTTGCCCTGTCTGGCCGAGTTCCAGCTCCTTTGGAATTGGATGATTCTTTTGTTATTTCTTTGGATGTTTTAACAATTTGAAAAGGAGGAATAGATGATGGAAAAGAGGTGACTGGATTAATTATAGAATTCTTGTTTTCTTGCCTCTGTTCTGTTCGGCCAAGAAAGTAAAGAAGAAGACCATTGATGTTTGTTTTACCTTGGAAGATGAAATGAGGTTATTTGCTTAGGGCTGATTGAGATGAAATTATTAAATGTGCAATTCTTGTTTCCTTGCTATTCTGGCCGTGTGCTTTATGTAGGGAAAGAAGGAAGAATGTTTTGGTAATTAATTGAACAAGGAATAGGAAATAATTGTGGATGAATGTTATGGTTTTAGGTTATAGAATTCTGACTACTGAGATTGAATTAAATAGCTGATTGTGTTGGAATAATTTAGGTGTTCTTTATATGTTGATTTCCCTAGTTTGAGTAATTGAAATCGGTACTCTTGATAATCAAAGTTAATGGTTTTGTGTTCAATTTTTCTGTGCCTCATGTGGCTGTGTTCTGGTCTAAGATTGGTGGTGAAACTGAATTAATAGTGGGAGATATAAGTGGGATGGTTAATGTCACTGGTTACTAGTTTTAGAGATAGGAAAAGAGGAAATGATAATGTTGGTTTGATAGGAAGGAATTTTAATAGAATGTGAAATTGAATTTAGTATTCTTTGATTTTGTTGGTTTATTAGTAGGGAAGAAGGATAGCTTTATGATTGACTAATTAAAAATGTGTAAGAAGTGGTTATTGAAGTTTGATTGCGGATTAAGGTGTTGAAATTCTAATCTTTGATTGGTTAGACTTGGGAATTAAGATGTGATTAAGTAGATGAAAGGAAATTGATTAATGATTTATTGTTTGGAAGTTGAATCTATCGCTTAAGGATTTTTAAGGATTAGGACAAAGTTTTAAGTGGAATTATAAATAGGTACTATTGCATTTAGTAGGTAATTTGGGAGTTAATTAGTGCTAAGTGAATTTAAAGATTTAAAGCTTATAATGGATGTAAGTTCCTTGAATTATTAATTGAGTGACAAGAAAGGTTAGCTAATTTAGAATGGTTAAGACACTTTTGTGCTCATGTTTGTGTGTATATTAATTGTATTTGTGTATATATTAATCTATGTTTGTGCAATGTTGATTGGTAATGATATGATTAATCATTTAACACGAAATTTAGATTTAATAATATCAGAAAAAGAAAGGGTAGAAATAAATAATATTATAGGAATGTGAGAGACGCTTACTTATTATGAATAAGTTTAGATATTGATGTAGTGTTTATATATTATAAATATTCATAGGACGAGGTAGTGGAGTGGAAACTTCAGAGTATATTGAAGAAAAGGAATTCAGTGACAAGTAAACTCAGAAGCCAGGTAGCAGTTTATTTCATATCATATTTAATTACAGCGCATTACATGCATAAATTTCATAATATCTGTAGCAATGGTAATTTTATTCCTTAGAGGTTAAGAAGGGAGTACTCCAAGGCTTAGGTGGGTCGCTCCCCCTTTGCCAGAGGTTTTGAAATCCTGTTACAGGTAGAGGTACCTCCACTATTTAATGAATATATCGTTAATAGTGGTTGGTAGAGGTTTAAGGATAAATATTATCAAATTGTTGAGGTTTATGATTTATTATGCATGAATTAATATGAAAGAAACTGCTATTGGGATTACCAATCCCACCCCCATCCCCAAACATTTTCAGTAACGCAGGTTGGAAGAATCTAGCTGGGCGATAGTGAGATGATTAAGATGAGGCAGGAGTACTAGAAGAAGAGTAGATGAAGAAATTAGGCTTTATAATTTGAAAAGTAAGATTATTTGTATATGATGTAAAATTAAATTATTAAATTATGAGTAGAAAGCATAGAAAATATAATTGCATAAATCTATTAAGGGATTTAAATTTCCCAAGTATTATGAACCAAGAATAGTTACCCTAAGAAGGTTAACGTATTTTTAATTGTTTTATTAACCACTTTATTTCATAAAGAATTTTAAGTTGATCAAATTTGACCGAAAAGCCCATTCCAACTATCAAAGGTTGGTTAAATGTTTTTAAAAGAAAAAGTTTTAAATTTTCCGTATTTTTGGGCTTCGGATATTCGTAAAAGTGGTTATAATTCAATTAAAATGCTATAGTATAGTAGTAAAAGTCCAGGTGTTACAAAATCAACCAGTAATAAATGCAGTTGCATTTATTTCGCTGAATTAGTGGCGGTTTTGGGGGAAACCGCTACTAATGTACTAAAACCGCCACTAATTCAGTGGCCATTCATTTTCTAGCGGTTTTTCCCTCCAGAACCGCGACTAAATGTACGCCACTACTTTTCCAGCCAAAACGCGCCAAATTTGTTGCGGTTATAACCCCTAAACCGCTAGTAATATCCGCTACTAAGTACTTCTGTGGTCAAACCGTCGGATTTACTTGCGGTTTGTGTTTATAACCGCTACTAATGTAAAATTACTAGCGGTTTTAGTGTTCCGCGACTAAGGTAACCGCTACTAAAAGCCCTTTTTTTTGTAGTGTTAATTAACAATAGGACGAAGGGGCAAATTTGACCACAAACTTTTAGTCAATGAGCATCTAGCACCACGAACTTTTTTTGGGAGCTTAAATGCACACCAACTTTCAAATTTGGACCATTTTTAACTACCGGGCTGACAGTGTCAAATTTGAGGGTTCAATGAGACCCAGAAATACACACGTGTCCCTTGCTGAGTCAGCAGAATTGTACACGTCATTTTTTTTTGTCGATAAAACAAATCTACTAAATAAATAATAATAAACATTAAAGTTAAAAACCTAAATATGGGGGGGAAATTTAAATAAATAAAAATAAACATTAAAGTTGGTGTTTTATCAAAAAAAAGCTTAAATGTTTTTAACTTTAATGTTTATTATTATTTATTTAGCATTAACTTTTTTTTAAAGTTAAAAAAAAAGCTAAAGAATGTTTATTGTTATTATTTATGTAGCAAATGTGTTTTATAAAAAAAAATGACGTGTATAATTCTGCTGACTGGGCAAAGGACACGTGTGCATTTCTAGGTCCCACTTAACCCTCAAATTTGACACCGTCAGCCCGGTAGTTAAAAATGGTCCAAATTCGAAAGTTGGTGTGCATTTAAGCTCACAAAAAAAGTTCATGGTACTAGATGCTCTTGAACTGAAAGTTTGTGGTCAAATTTGCCCCTTTACCCTTAACAATAATATGTAGTAAGAGATTATGCATATTAATGTTAATTAAGGTTTGAGTAGGGTTGAGAGAGCTATTCAAATGAGTAAGACTTGAAGCAACAATTTAATGATCATTAATTATCATTAGAGGTGGGTTAATTAAGCATATTGAAATACAAAGTGGATAAATAATCTTATACTTCTCTTGTATTGAATTAAAGTTTTAATTTATTTTTTGCCAAGTTATTTTCATTTTAAGTACTCTTAAATTCCAAATTAAAATTTCTCACTTAACCTAATTGATAACATAATTGGGATGATTAATCCACTTTTGCCTTAGTCCCTATTAGTACGACAAATTTTTTATACTACTTTTGACTACCCGTACACTTGCAGATATGCTAAATGCCGGATATGCCTTTTTACAATTCTAGGAACTTTATTAGGGTAGTTAGATGAAATCGATGTGATGTTAAACATTATTTCTCTAGGTTGCTTGTATTTGATTTTGGCTCACTGTTAGACTAAGTTTTCTCTTAATTCTATATATTCATATGTTTAATTGAAAATATTTGTTTTAAAACATTTCAACATTTGTTTTTAAAACCACTTTCTGGATTATTCTCTGCATTGCATAAATAGGTATCGCTATAAGGATTTAGATTACGCATTGGCTCCATTAGAGAACGATACTAGGGATTTATTTATTATGTCCCTGGGGTTAAAAATTAATTTTGAAGAGTGATATCCGAGGAATACAATAAATATCAAGTTACACCCGAACGAGCTCTCTTTAGGACCTAACATGATACTCCCTCATCCATCTCTAGCTATTTATACGGTCTCACTAAGTTATCAAAGTCATTAAAAATACTTAAAATTAGTTAAACGTGATAACTATATGTAGAAAATTAATTTCAAATATGCCCTCATTTGGGAGAGCATTGTTAAGCTCCTAAAATTTCACATATTTCATCACAATTTTTCCTCATTTGTGTATATTTTTGAAAGTGATGTTTTGAAATAGATATAAAAATTCAAAGAAAATCTTTAAAGGAAGAAGAAGTGTTTATGCGTGAAAATTTGAAGTTTAATGATTCTTTGCTTAAAAAGTTGTGTGTGAATGTTACTAAATGTTAAAAACTCATCAACCCTCTTTCAATCTTGTATAGGAGGAGGTGATAAAGAGAAAAAGCCAAAGAGATGCAAGGAGAGATGGAATGAAGAATGAGAGATGACAAAAAGGCATGGAGTCAGTAGCGAAGTGACTTCGCCGTGGGTTTCGCCACGGCGAACCCACGGCGAGTGAATTCATTCTCTGGAGGCAAAAATTCATGTTCTCGCCGTGACTTCGCCGCGGCGAAGCCACGGCGAAAACACCTAAAACTGCGCGTTTTGAGTAATTACGCTATCTGAATGTAATAAATGACATTGAATGCGATCTGAAAAATGGACAGAGCATTTAGGGCACGTTTTGGAGCATTTTGGAGCTTAAGGAGAGAGTGGGGAAGAGCTAGGAAGCTTGGAGATTCTTGGAGAGATTCAAGTTGTGATCTTGGTTTCTTTTCTTCTTCCCTTTTTCTCTAATTTCTGCCATGTCTCTGCTTTTTATTTCTGTTTTTATTTCTCATTTTCTCATGTGTAACTAAAACCCTATTCTAGGGTTACTTTGAACCATTTGATGGATTGACTCTTGTACTTCCTTCCTTTGATGTATTTAATGAATATTTATGTATGGATTTTCATCTTGCTTTAAATTATACAAGTGCTTGATCACCACTTGAAATGTTAAATGAAGTATGACTTGAGAGAGTATATTTTGTTTTAGAACTTGGGGGAAATCATGTTAGACTTGAAATTTATGCTTTTAAATGGATGGTTTGTTGATAATATAGAGATATAATTATTGACCTAACATTGTTCATATAAGGTTGGTGGAACATTTATGGCTAGCATTAATTGTTCAAGGTTCAATTTCATTTGAAAAAGCTCTCTCAAGTCAAAATCAAATTTTTACTAGCATTAATTGTTGCAAGAGATTGTACAATTAATGCTAGTAAAAATTTGATTTTGACTTGAGAGAGCTTTTTCAAATGAAATTGAACCTTGAACTCATGCATGAAATTCATTGGGTAAGGAAAAGGGAAGGAATTTATTGGGTCTTGAAATTAAATGGGGAAAGGTAACCCTAGGTTTTCTCATCCAATTTGTCAAGTATTTCTAAATCATTTCTCTTGTTCAAGAATCTTAATTTAAAAAATCTCAAAAAGAAGTAACCTTTTAGTGATTTAATTTTATATGTTAACTCTTCAAAGCAAAACCTTGTTTAGCTCAACTTAATCTAATACACTAAGCCTTCTGCTTGATCGCATTTGTAACCAAATCCCTGTGGGAACGATACTTTTCTTATTACTCTATTACTTGATGCGACCCGTGCACTTGCGGACCGAACAGTCATAAAGGAGAGATGATAATAATAAAAATGCTCCTATTGAGAGATAGAGAGAGTATTTAATGGTGAAACTTAACCTTTTAAACATTCGGGTAAATTTGCTACAATTTAAACATTTAGGGGGAAAAAATGCTCCTCTTATTACTTTCAGATACTCAGCGCTCTTTTACTATTATTTCATGGGTAAAAATACACCTTAGCCCTATTTAATATTGTATACATATATTATTATACTATTTGATAAATAATTTTTCTTACTTTTTCTGTAGTGAAGTTATGAACTATATAGACCAAATTTTAATAATTTAAAATTTTAATTTATGTTTACAATAATAATTGTGTAAAATATCAAATCTCAATAATCCAGTTTTTTTTAATCTAAGGCAGGTATGAAATTTCGAGAAACATGAAAAATGGAAAAGGAGAGCGTATGATGAACCCTTAATATGAACATGTGAAAACACTTGAAAGGCATATTTTCCCATCAACACTGTACATTAAAGCGTCCAGTGTTTCTTCCTTTTTTGAACATCAACCGTGTAATGTAAAGTGTAAAACCATGGGGTGATATTAACTCTATGCTTTCTCTCATCTAAACATAGTATTGATGATTTCCCTGCCTAAGAGAAGATTCGAAAGATAGTCCAGAAACATGAGTTTTAAAGATAAAATCAAAGCTTAATGTAAAATGTTAAACCACATTATCAATCTTCACCCTACCGGAGGCCAATCCATGGTAAATGTTATAGCTAATGAATATCAATATTGTGTTGTTATAACTCCACTTGTAGAATAAATTTTTGATCTGATTTAGAGTTTTTAACAATTTTCCCAATTTTATCGTTATGTAATTCTTGTTCGGAAGAGAGAAAGAGAAGACAT
This sequence comes from Mimosa bimucronata, assembly GCA_037074515.1. NCBI lineage: Eukaryota > Viridiplantae > Streptophyta > Magnoliopsida > Fabales > Fabaceae > Mimosa > Mimosa bimucronata. The sequence continues at coordinate 34,010,942 of CM073440.1, read as the reverse complement.
GAGTGGGAATATTTGTACAATGAAATAGAAAAAAAATATATAACGAAGGTAAGCTTTTACTATTTGTAAATTTAATTAATGACTTGTTCGTTTTTTTTTTTACACTTGAAAATTATTTAAAACGGACCACCACTTGATTTGTTAAATGAAATATGGCTTGAGAAAGTGTGTTTTGTTTTAAAACTTAGATGAAATCATGTTAGGCTTGAAGTTTACGGTATTACAGCTATACACTGATATTAATAAGTACCTGGGGAAGTAGGCCAAAATACACAATATTATTATACATAATTAGTTTCATGATTCGGAGAATGGATTGGGGACATATAATAATATAGTACTGAACGACAACGACAAGGCAAACGTAAAAACAAAAGTGACTACACACTTGAGTAAAGTAGTAGAGATACCCTATTCTTATTTTTTCAAAAATACCAAACTAAACATAAAATTTTATATTATTCTCTTGTTTTTATTTGAAGTCATTTCTCCCCGAGTAGCTTATAACTATAAGGGTTTTAAAAGTGCGGTTTGTAAGCAAGTGGTTTTTTAACTAGATAATGAATTGGTAGTCCCTCATGTTTTGGATTGTGATGTGATGGCCATTCAACCAATGGTAGAGCCACTGTCGTCGCCACCGCCGTCGCCGCCACTGCCTATGATGTTGTCGTCACCACCGTGGTCACGGTGGTTACCGCCACTATCAGGGGGTGAAGGCAGGTCATCAGGGGGGCCGGGAGGCGGTTGGGGCGGCACTGGAGGTATTGGAATTACAGGTGGAACTGGAGGTGTAGGCTTGTCATCAGAGGGAGGCTGTTGAAGTATTGGAATTACAAGTGGAACTGGGGCCATGTTTGGTACGGAGCAATGGATTTGAAGGAGTGGAAGTGGGAGTGGGAATGGGATTGGGGTTGGGAGTGGGAATGGGAAAAATACTTTAAAATCATGTTTGGTACATGACAATATTAAGAGGGAATGGATGCATTAAATTTATTTTATAACCATATACAAATCATAAAAGTACTATAATACCCTCTTAAAAAATACCCGATGGAATTAAAATTGCCACCTCATCTTAGTTGATGTAAACACAAAAAAACCCCTTATGAAAAAAATGCATCCTATGCTTCAGTAGCTCAACCACGCTCTAGGAAATAAGGATAATAATAAATGCTTGTGGAAAAACGACATATGCCAGTGGAGAAGAATGACAGATGAGGGAGGAATAGTTTACCAGTGAAGAAGAAACGTGCGACAGCTCCTGATGGGAAAGGTGAGCAAGAGTGATGAGAGGCAATGAGAAGATTATCCTAACCTAATTAGGTCAAAATAAGAGGGGTTATGTCGTCTGAAATTATTATAACCAAGGATATTTTTGTCCCGAAAAATTTCATTCCCAGTATTGAAATTGCAATACCAGGGGGGGAGGTGGGTTTGCCTATTCCCACATATGTGGTAATGTTCAATCCCAAGGTATTACCAATACCACCTACTAAACAATTAAAAATACTCATTCCCTAACCCATTCCCAATCCCTCACCCCCATTCCTACGTACCAAACATAGCCTGGAAGTATTTGTGAAATTTTCTTAGCTTTTGAATTTTTAATTGATGAGTGAGTTGTAGGAGAAACGCGAAAGGGGAAGAGGGGACTGCAACTATAGGATCATGTGGTGCTATTTTCTCAGCCAGTGAGTTTTCAAACGGAGGCTTATTATTAGTGCGAAGAGGCTGAGAATGATCTGCACAGCATGAAGTGATGATGAGAAGCATCACTCCCAAAAGGAACACAAGAAATTGTTTAGAAGACATTATTGTTGAGCTGAACTTGTATTGGTGACTATGTAAACTCATACTTAATCTTAGTAGATATTTATAGTACAATTATGGTGGTTAATTGGTGTGGATATCTTGTTTTTCCATTTTATTTTATTAGTGAAATATATTATTTAGTAAATAAAATCATGAAAAAACGGGGTTTAGGCCGGCCGGTTTAATTATCCAATCACTATAATTGTGTATCTCTCTCTGCATGCACTTGAAAAGGCGGAAATCCTTCGTATTTTCTTTAAATTTTTAATTTTTAATACCTATATTTTTAATGTGGTTGTACCATTGTAATTTGTGTGTGATAACTCCTAGAAATTCATGATATTTGAGTATATTTTACTTGAGTTTTTGTCTATTATTTATACATTTTGGATACTCAAGAGGGAAAATGCTCATTTGATTTTCGGTTTCACATTATTGTTAATTATGTAGATTTTGATTGTTTTTATAGTTAGTTTCTTATGTTGTTGTATATAATTTTTGTAGGAATAATTTGAAACAATAAACAAGAGATTTCAGCCCTCCACCAAGCTCCCAATTGAAGAAAAATAAGAAGAAACCAGAGCAGCCCAAGGAATAAAGAAAAAGGCCAGAAAGCAGAGAACAAAAGACTTCGCCGCGGCGATAGCCACAGCGAAGTGCATCTGCCTCTGCCCCTATTTTGGAGAGCTCGCCGTCTGCTTACCGCGGCGAAAGCCACGGCGAGCGACACTTGATTCTGTAATTTTTGGGACTTCGCCGTGGGCTCGCCGCGGCGAGACCCACGGCGAACTTCGCGTTTCTGCGCGTTTTGGACAGAACAGGCGCTTTTTAACTAATATAAAACCTTGGGCTTCGTGGTGAGCTCTCATTCTTCGACTTCTGGGCATATTTTGGGCGTGTTTGGCTCTGCTAGGGCTTGGAGATTGGTGGGATTTAGCTTGGGCTCGGAGTTTCAAAGAGATTTGGGCTTCCTCTCTTGGTTTATCTCCTCCTTCTTCATTCTCTTCTCTTGTTTTGTTGTAATGTTGTATATACATGCTCCCTTGGAGTTGTAGAATATGAGTAGCTAAATACTTTGATTCTAGGATTATTTTGAACCCTTGTATGTATTGATTCTTGATTCCTCCTCTTGATTTGTGATTAATGATATCTATGTGCTTATTTTACCCCTTTCTTAATGCTTCTAAGTGCTTGATCACCATTTAGATGTTGTGTTCGCTTGATTTATGACTCGAGAGAGCTAGGTTGAGTGTAGAACTTGGGTAAAGTAGTGCAAGAACCGGAAGTTTGCATGATGAACGGATGATTTTGTTGGTAAGATAGAGATATACTTGCTAGCCTTGCATAGTCACATTAGGGTTGGAGTGTGATAATTGGGTTCTATCAAATTGTGACAAGAGATTGTGCAAAGAATAGGACTAAACACTTGTTCTTGACTCGAGAGAGCATTACAAGTACTCTTTGAACCCTAGATTAGCACGTAATTTCGTTGAGAGCTTCTTGAGGGGAGGTTAATTGAGTTTTGAGAAGTATTAGGGGGATAGATAATTAAATGACCCTTTTTATCCTTGAAGTTGGGGAATCACTTGTTTATATTTTATTTTCTTAATTAATTTTCAATCTCAACATTTGTATCACTCAAATTGGGCGGGAGTGTGATAATCATTGTTTGACTGGGTTTTGGACAAATCCTCGTGGGAACGATACTCTACTCATCATTTTATTACTTGGCGCGACCCGTGCACTTGCGGCGCGTGGCGAACAGTGTGTGTGTCTGTATGTATATCCAATTATTACATTTCTACCTTATTTTAGTGAAGGACCTCTGTTCTTAACTCTTCATGCAAATATAAGTATAAATGTGCATGTTTTTGGCTGATTGGATCATGAATAATATACTTCCTCCTGTTCTAGGTATAGTTCCTATTTGAGGAGTTAGTTCTCGTCCTAAATATGTGACCTAATTCTAATTTTTGTCAACTTTTTCTCAAACAATAATCAAATAAGGTGAGGAAGGGGATAAGAGGAGATGATTGGGGTGTTATAGAAAAAACACATACATCATAATAACTAACATAACTAAAATCCTTAACCAGAGGGAGTAGAAAGGATTGAAATATTAAGATACACATAGCACCCTAAACAATTTTTTGAAGAGTGCGTTCTCTCTTCTTGCTTCCACTCTTAGTTTCGCTGATTTGAGAGGATTTGAGCGAGGTCTGATTTGTGTAAGAGGATTTTTGGGGATTTCAAACCAATTAAAAGAAAGTTTAGACATCGATTTACAATATTTATGAAAGATTTTGAGAAATGGGTTAGAGGTATGTAGATACTTCAAACATAGGCATAGGTCACTGTTCATCTGAAAAATATAAGGTTTAATAACATTCTACAACCATCTAAAAGCTTGATTAAACATAATTAGAAGTACAATTGAGCTCATAGATTTGATTGCATATTGAATTTTGTCGAGCTTAGGGAATTTTCGAAATTTCAGATTCTGTTGCTTTGTTGGTTCGACTCTGACTTGTTTGGGATTTTGTAAATGATTGAATGATAATAGTAAAGAGCACTACTATTCATGTGCTGTGTAGCTATTCGCCCGCAAGAGTATGATCGTGACGTAGTATAAAATTATCGTTCCCACAGAGATTTGTTTTGAAGCCCTAATCAAACAACAGGCTAATGAATTCAACCAAGTAGAACTAATCAAATTCTTTTAGAAAATAGGTTTTGAAAACTATTCTACGATAGAAATAAAGAAACGAACACGAAAGATTTAACTTATCAATGAACTAAGCCTATGATTAATTCTCACTATTGTATTTCATGAACCCTAATTAATTTCCTTTCCTTTAGTCTTTTAAATGACAACTTGTATTTGCCTAGGGTTTTAAAGCACTTGAAATGCTCTCTCAAGTCAAAATCAAATTTATACTTCTCATTAAACTTACTCAATCTCTTGTTACAAATTAATGAAAGTACGCCTTAAGAGTCAATATTAATTTGACAAAACTAGATCGGTAGATATATCTTTATTCTACCAACAAATCATCAGTTAGTTGATTTAAAATTCAAGTCTAGTCTGATTTACCCAAGTTCTACACCTAAACTATCTCTTTCGAGTATAATTTAAATGAACAGATCGCTCTAAAAGGTTATCAGTCAATTAGAGGCATTAGGAATAAGATAAATCAACACAAATAGTCATCAATTATTAAAAGCAAAGGAAACAAATTAGGTTTCAATTCACACAAAGTTTGAATCAATCCTAGAACAAACGCTTTAACTACTCATGAATGGATTAAACCAGCAAATCTAAAGAAGTCTCATGTCCAATTCACAAAAGTAGCAAAGAATTGAAGAAAATAAGAAGAATCTACTACCGTAGAGTAAGAAACTCTTCCAATTTTTCTTCTCAACCTCCAATTTTGCAAACCCTAACTTTGTAGTTGTGTGCACATATGAGTCTTATCGTTTCTAAGGGTTCTGGGGTTGAAAGGGGGATGATGGTGTGTTAATTTTCGTGCCCTAGGTGTTTAAAAAGGGTAAAAAATGAAGCTGTTCATTTTTGGGTTTTTTGCGCAATGCCATGGCACTAGAGATAATTTTAGCTATTTTTTGCAGTTTAACTCCAGCTTTCTTCACCCTTTTCCTTCGATCTTCTTCTCCTTCCTAGCTTAGAATATTCATATATACCTAACAAAGTCATGCATAAATGTGAGGGAATCATGCCAATCGAATAATTTAATAAATTGTCATGTTTATCTCAAAAATAATTAAATTAAGCTCATATGATCTATTTGCACAATTTTGTCTCAAAAACTGTTAAAATACCTTAATTAGCATTGATGACTCCCCAAATATATTCTAAATATTCCCTAAATCAATGTTAAATGGGGAGTCATCAGTAGCGTGCCCTTGGGTCCACCCTTCAAGAGAATAAGAACCAAGGGGATAGCAGAAGCTAACCCCCAGGTATCATTCTTTCGAGAAGCCCTAAATGCAATATAATTCCTAGTAACTAAATGCAAACTAATTAGATGGGAAAAAGAATTTTGTTTGATTTTTAAGTGAGATTTGTATAAAGAGTGTGTGATATGTTCAAAAACAAATTAAGATTGGACGAAAAGAGAGATTTGGATCAATAGGAGTGAGTAATCCTTGGTGATTAGAGACTTTAACAATCATTGCTTCAAATTGTTTTTAGGGAGTTCTTTTGCTTAATTAAAAAGTCCCCTAGAGGAATCCCTCTATGCTAGACCTAGGTTGGGTGGATTAATACCGGAATCTCACTTATTAATCCCTCCAACTCCAAGTTGATTAAGGTCAATAACCAAAATAAATTTGCTAATTGTAAAGGGGCCCTAGTCCAACAACCGGAATCCCGAATTGCCACTTAATTAATCCTAGGGTTTAATAAATTATTGGAATCCCACATAATAAATTAAGGCTCTAGAATTGAAGTCTAATGCCAATCATGCAATTTGACAAATTCAAGAGCTAATTCATAAATACAAATACTTGACAAAATGATCCACTACATGAGAATCCTCAAATAACACAAAATATCAACTAAAACATCCATTTAACTAACTCATTTGTTTATTAGATAACTGCATTACAATTGTTTTTTGTGAGACAACATCTGGAATCGTACTTCCTATGTCCTTGGATTTAGATAATTTTTAGGAGCGAGTTCCATGGTATTACTATGCTGTATAGAATAAAATTACTAGATAAATTTTCATAGATACCCTTGCATTTCAGCATATTGGGATTTGATTTATTATATTTTTCATGACTTGATTTGATAATAACCATGAGTGTTGGTTCAATACAAATCATCCTATGCATTCTTTTTTAATGAATGATGAATCAATTAGCTTTTACCACTCAGATAGACCATATGGTACTTGGAGGAATGAGAAACCTTCTACTCAAATTTACTCCTGAAATGTTGATTAATGTTGCAAGAGTTAGATTCCATGAGAGTGGATTTGCAAAAGCACAACAAAGCCTTTGGATTCCAAATGCCCCAACATTTCCATAAACATTTGGAATCACCTTGTCCACAAATTCTTTCTGTACCTACCTTCCACCCACACCAACCATACATCAACCATACATCCTTTCCATCAACATCCCACAAAGTAGACTTATCCCATTTTCGATATTTTACCCCTATCCCCATACCATAAAGAACTCCATATGAACAATAATTTCTTTCTTACCCTAAACCTCCATCACCACCCTCAATACCTCAAACTAGTAGACTTGATGCCTTCCTCACTTGCCCAAACTTGGTTGACCAACCCATTGCTTTGAGAAAAATGTTGATGAGATAAAGGTTTAGTTGTTCATGTTGAAGGAGGCCGATCAACTTTCAAAGGAAAATGAAGAGTGATTTGAGGAGAAACAATATTTCATCAAGGCATTTGTTCAACATGTGATATCATTGAAGACTAAGGGGAAAGCAGGAGCTCTATGGCCTTATGACCCCAACAATGGTGAAGGGATTGAAAAATAAGAGCCAAATTCCACAAGTGGAGGAATCCAACCTTAAATGCCTCTTCCCATACAAGGTGTAAAGAAGGAGCAAGCATGTTTTCAACTACCAGAGGAGTCGCCTTCAAACTTTAGTAATATTTCTCATCTTTTTTAAGAGGACATGCTACTATAATTGTTGATGTGAGTGATGAAGAGTTGGATGAAGATATTGTTGTTGACTCCCCTCAAATATTTAATAGGGACAATTGCACATAGGTCCCAAACAAGAGAATTAATTTCAGAGAAGTCCCAAGGAGTTGTTGATGACAACTATTAACAACTGCAATAGCCTTGGTTAACAAGTAAAGAAGTTGCACATGGACCAGTCAGAAATTAATTATCTTGCTTGGGACCTATGTGCAATTCTCCCTATTTAATATTAAAAAGGCTTACTTTGAAGTTTCTAATAGTTGTTGAATAGTTCATGATATTGCTTTTATTACTTATGTGTGTAATGATCATGATGTTTTCCTATATGCTAATTTTGATGATGATCTTGATCCGAATGAGTATTTACTTCATCTCTTATGGTGATGACAACATGTGCATAGAATGCATTGATATTAAATATGACAAATTTGTTGTATTGCTGAACAACTCATATTTTTCAACTTTAAGCTCATCATACCTCCTTCTCAAGGAGAGGGTTTGGTCATCCATGTTTGGAAAGGTGAGGAAGGCATCAAGTCCATGGGTTGGAGGTATGGAGGGTTGAGGTGTAGGTTTATGGTAAGGAGGAGAGGGTGGGTTATATGGATTTTTAAGCGGTGTAGGGGGGAGGGTAGGGTTAATTGGTGGACAAGATGGTTCCAAATCCATTTGGAAATGGTTAGGTGCTTGAGATCCAAAGGCTCTGTTGTGTCTTTGCATATCTGCTCTCATGGAATCCAACTCTTGAAGAATAAAATCCACTTGGGAGTGTGTTAGAGTAGAAGGCGCCTCATTTCTCCAAGTATGTGGAAGGCTTGGTGTCTCATCATTCCAGGAAAAAGAATGCATAGGAGGATTAGTGTTGAACAAAAAATCATGGTTATTGTTAAACCAAGACATGAAAATTTGCAATCAAATAAATCCCAAAATGCAAGATGCAATGCTATACAAGTATCATGGTATGTACAAACAAAAAGAAAACCTAAAATGCAACTAAACTAAATGCAACCTAAGAAAATGGACCCGACCAAAAACAAATTTGACAACCGGCTACTAGGGAACCAATTACTTGGCTCCCCGGCAACGGCGCCACTTGAAGAGCACCGATCTCCCAAAAATCCAAGAAGCTTTAAAGTAGCTAATAAATTAAGTAAATTATATGTTCCAAAAGTTTATATGTAGCAAGTTTCAGTTGGAAGTTTATTATTGGGATCATAAAAGAGCTTAATTTACATGTCTAGGACATGTCAAATAATCCCAAAATAATTAGCCATCTTGTCTTAAATAAAGACAATTTTATTTAGCAAGTGTCCAACTAATTTTCATTTATAAGGGTATTTTAGATACATGGCTTTTTCTTGCTACAAGAGATAATATTGAGCTTCAAGAAGAAGCCATTTGATCATCTAAGCCTTCATTGGACATGGCTTCTAGCATGATTTAGGATGCCATACATTAGCTAGTATGGACACTTGGCACTTGAATGCAAGGAAGTCTTGGCCTTGAAGTTGATGCATGCGTGGCCTTATACATGGTTTATACATATTATATATTGTCCACCAAGTTGTGTCTTTAAGTTGATGCATGATTCAAGATGCTAAATACGTGGCCTCTCATGATTTATGCATATTATTTAATGCTACACATGGAAAATGAATGCAAGAAGGCTTTGTCTTCAAGTTGCCATGGAAGTCAAGATGAAAGAAAGCATTATTGTCTTCAAGTTGGACATGCATGGCCTACTAAATGCATTATGCTATATCATTGAAATCTTCCCTCTCATACAGCCACAACGTGGCCTAGGAATGAAAAAGAAATCAGCCACCTAATCCACATAAGACATATATCAAATAAGAGAGCTTTGTCTTGAAGTGTCATAAAGTCTTCAAATTTGGTGTGTATCCGTGGAAATTTTGCATGGCTTATGATGCCATCTTTCTTTCCTTAATGACACATGTCCTATCCAATAATTATGTTATATTATTTTCCATTGCAAGCAGCCACAACGTGGCCTTCTAGTGAATAAAAAGGGAAAAGAAAAGTAGCCACCAATGACACAATTTCAAGCAAGGACAAATGGCTTTTATAAAAACATTTCCTCTCCAAGTTGATTTATGCGTAGTCACCAAGCACTTTTGGTCTATTAAAAGGCTTGGTTGCAATGAAATGGAGTGTTAGAAGGCTGAGTGTGTGGTGTGAGAAAGAGAAGAAAGAAAGAAAGGAAGAGAAAAATAAAGAGAAAAAGAGGAAGAAAAATAGAGAGACAAGGAGGCCTAATTAGAAGGAGTTCTAGAATGAAGTTATTTTAAGCTCTTGGTAAGTATATTTTTATCTCCCTATTTTAAGTTTATACAATTCTATAGTAGGATTAAGAGTTGAATTGTATAGAAGTAATTCTAAATGGGAGAAGAAAGTGTTCATATGCTTACTAAAAATAAAGGCCTCAAGTTTTAGCATGAAATAAATAGAAGAAGTTTTGATTGAAAATTTAGAAATGGAATATTTGGGGTATAAACGAAAATTCAAGAGGAAGAGTAGTAAAAGGTTTATCCCATGCACCAAAATTAATCTCTTGTTGTACCTATTAATATTAGGGATTGATCTGTAATCGGTTTTACCAGAAGGAAATCAGAGAGGAAGTGTTATAGAAAGAGACTCTACAAGAGGTAGCTTTAATTTGCAATTTTGTATATGTGTTTTGGTTGCATGTATAGTTTTGCCATTTATGCTGCAGTTAGGCATGAGAATATGTAATATCCTTACTCAGTTATTTTGCCATGATCATGTGTGAAATTAGTTACAGTTTACAGTTTACAGTTTACAGTTTTTAGTTATCAGCTTGTAAGGTATTATTCTCATTGGCTAGTTTTTACATGCACAGTTTTTACCATGCATTATATACTAATTGTGATTATTGCTACTGAGATTTCCCCAAATCTCACCCCCTCTCTCTATGTCCCACCCATAGGACCAAGCACTTCTAGAGGAAAGGAAAAGCAAGCAGATCTCTAGCTAAGGCAAGGAGGGCCTAGAGTATTATGGACTTTATAGTTAATTATCATATTTTGGTCTGTATGTATAAAATCCATAAGGAGCCTAATTAGCCTAAAGACCTGCAATAAAACCAAGAACATGAATTCTACTTTAAGTAGAAATTAATATCTACACTTAGAATAATATGAGTGCATGTGAATATGCTTTGTTATGGTGGATATTTCGTCAAGTTATACTCTGATTCAGGACGTGAAACTTTCCAGATAGAAAGTACATATCCTAAGCTTTAAATAAAGTACTCATGCATAATTTTTCGACGTGTAGATTAGGAGATATGAATTTTACAAGTTAGGCCTAAAAACAGAAATTCCTGCGAAATTCCAATATGTCTGGAAAATATAAGAAGGTTTTTCTGTGATAATGGGACCAAATTGAGCCATGATTATATTATGGTTATAAATAATGTTTAAAGAGATAAAGTTTGAGCTTTGAACCACAATTTTTGAGTTCGTATGCAATTAATTATGAATTTTCAAAGTTAGAAGCCCAAGTAAGATATTTAAGAAAAGTTTTAAGTTTTTGATATTCTTGGGTCTTCTAAATAGTTCTGGTGGTTCAAACTTAATAAAAGGGCTCTAAAGATTGTCCCTAGAGTAAGGTGTTACATAACTAAAATCTTAAAAAGAAGCAACCTTTTAGTGATTTATCTTTACATGTTAACTCTTCAAACCACAACTTTGTTTGGCTCAACTTAATTCAATACACTAAGCCTTCTGCTTGATCGCATTTGTAACCAAATCCCTGTGGGAACGATACTTTTCTTATCACTTTATTACTTGATGCGACCCATGCACTTGCGGTGAACGAACAATTGATCACCATTTAGATGTTGAGTTCACTTGATTGATGCTTGAGAGGGCTAGATTGAGTGTATAACTTGGGTAAAGTAGTGCAAGAACTTGAAGTTTGCATGATGAATGGATGGTTTTGTTGGTAAGATAGAGATATCTTGCTAACATTGCATAATCACATTAGGATTGGAGCTTGAAAATTGGATTTTATTAAGTTGTAGCAAGAGATTGTGCAATTAATAAGATTAAACACTTGTTCTTGACTTGAGAGAGCTTTTACAAGTCCTTTGTGAATCCTAGATTAGCACATGGTTTCATTGAGAACATCTTTGAGAGGAGGTTAATTGAGTTTTATGAAGTACAAGGGGGATACATAATCTTAGGACCCATTTTATACATGAAGTTGGAGAATCACTTGTGTATAATTTTATTTTCATTTAGCATATGTTTATTTTCATAGTTAATTTTCAATCTCAATATTTGAATCACTCAAATTGGGCGAGAGTGTGACAATCATTGTTTGACCAGGTTTTGGAACCAAACCTCGTGGGAACAATACTTTACTTATCACTTTATTACTTGGCGCAACCCATGCACTTGCGGTGATCGAACAAGTTTTTGACCCCTCAAAGTATCTGGAAGGAAAAAAGCCAGCTCAGGTTTAAACTTGGAGTTCAGGTAACTGTTTTATTCCATGACATTGATTATATATAAACGATCACATAATATATTTTACATGTTTATAATAAGCTTTTAAATCATTCAGTTATTTTGGAGTATGCCTTGGCTAAGTGGTTAGCTACCTCTTTGCCAGACAGATTTGTTATAACCTAATAGTTATAACCAGGATCCCTGCACGTATATTTACCCAACTATTAACAAACATATTGTTAGTAATGGCCGGAAGTTACCCCACTATTATTAGTGGCTGGAAGATTACCCCACTATTATTAGTGGCTGGAAGATACCTCACTATTATTAGTGGCTGGAAGTTATCTCATTATTATTAGTGACTGGAAGATACCCCACTACTATTAGTGGTTGGAAGGTGCCAAAAGGGCACAGTTTACAAGGATAAATGTTATCATTAATTTTACAAGAATTATTAATATTATAATGTTTGCACAGGTTTATTAAAGTGTTATATATAATAATGAATGAAATAAATTGCTATTGAGATTCTTTGAATCTTACTCTTTTTATTATACATGTTTTTATAGTGGAGCACGAAGAAGGTGTTGCTTTTGGGTAAAGACAAACCTGTTTTGAATATGGGCTTGATTCTTCAGCCCAAACCATATTGTTCGGGTTTCGGGCCGGGCCCAAAAAGCCTGTTTTAAGCCCATCTTTATCAATTTTCCCCTTTATCGAATGAGTTCTCCCATTTTAAAATCTAATTATAATACAAATATACAAAACAAGATTATAAATTCAAGTTCCAGTTTTTAACACATTCCAAATAACAAAAATGAAAGTAAAATATATAATACAATATTCAACTTCAAATATTCTAAAATACAACAAATCCCTGAACCAAATCTAAAATTCAAAAGGCCAAGATTCCAAATTTCCAATTCCCAATACAAAATGAATTGTACCATTATCATTTTCTTACTCCTAGATAAACTAATATTAGCAAATGAAGAAGCAGAATGCCAGCCATTAAGTGGATATGTTTTACATTTTTTTTGTAAAAAATGTTATGAAAGGATTTAATCTCCTGGTATATTATGAAGTTTTACTAAAGTAATCTCAACTAGGAGTTTTCATATTTGTTCGAATTTTTAATCTTAAAGGCCTCAATTCAGACACATTTATAAATTACTAATAATACATAGTTATTTTTAATTATGTGGAGTGTAAGGGTCAAGAGTTAAAATGGAAACATGGTAATTAAGGAAGGAAATTAAGTAAAAAAATGACGTCAAAAGTATGGGAAAAAATAAAGAAAAAGAAGGATTTAAGCTTTAGTTAAAAAAAGGATTTAAGTGCGTATGAGCTGTCTTTATTGTTAAATTTATTGAGTAATAGGCATTTTGATGGAAACATTTATTTTTTTTGCAATTACTAATTCGAAGATGAGATGAGACTCATTAGGAAGAGAAGATAGGGTTTTTTTGTTTAAAAAAAACAAAAAAAAGGGGAAACGGGTTCGGGTTGGCCCAAGGGTTTAACGAGTTAGCCTGTTACAGGCTCGGGCTTGACGGGTTCGGACCCAAAAGACCCATTTTAGTATGGCCCACGGACTCCGGCCCATATTACCAGCTTTAGCATGGATTATTACATTATTTTCTACGGTGATGTATATATATTGATGTTTCTACCTGTATATGTTAGATTAGGATAAGAAATGCAAGCTTGAAGCTTGCATAGTTATATAATTTGTGTGTATATATATCATTCAGGATATGTACTACAGCATACATAGGTTAGGGGATTATTGACCGAGATAAACCCAATATTTTGTTATTATGACAGGTAGTATATAATAAGTATGGGATATATGTCATATATATATAACAGAAATGTAATGCTGGTTTTGGCTCCCTACATACTATTCAATAGGATTAGATCCCTTGAGACGAATCTGGCTATTAAGTTGTTTTATAAACAGCTTGATTTTTATATGAAGTTTGGAATATTGCCAATTTGCTGTCAGAAAGTTTGATTTGGTGTTTGGAAGAAAACTTTTAATTTATTCACATTTTTTGGCCTCTAATAAAGAGAGTGGTTATAAAGCAATTGATATGCCTTAGTATGGTAGTATAAAAGTAGGTGTTACACACATTATTTATTAAAATAATTTATTTGTCTTGTAAATTACTTGAAAAAAGTTGCCCCCAGATTTCTGACGGAAATTCTGTGGGTAATCACCCATGAAACATTTCGTGGGTAAGATGAGTCACAGAATTTCCATGCATGCCTAAATTACCCACATAAAACCTTGTGGATAATTTTACCTATGGAATTCCATCGGAAATCCGTGTGTATTTAGACACGGAATTTCGTGGGAAAAATTTTTGATGGATTTTCCATCGAAATTTGTCAAAACTTTTTTCGTCAGTAATTAACTTCTTTTTTGTAGTGATCTACTAGTACTAGAAATGATGTTTATGACATTGTGGAGAGTAACAAATTAAGCTTGGATGTCCGAAATGTGCAAAAATGTGAACAATCCTCTTCTTTTTCAAGTGTTGATTAGCATGATTGGAACTTCTTTAATTCTATTGAACCTAATGAATAATTCATTAACCCTTTTTCTCCACATTCTTCTTTTATTTGCACATGTGAAAGTGATGGGTCATGTGCCACTTGCATAGAACTTGATGATTGGCTTTCAACTTCATATGATGTTGAGAGAAATTCTTGCGTGAACTCAGTGCACCACGTCCTTTGTGGTCTAACCAATAACAAGTTAACACATAAGATTTGACGTACACTACTACAGAAAAGGGCTGTTGCAGCGCCCCAATAGCGGTGCTTTTGGCACTGAGCGCCGCGTTGGGTGAGGGTTTACCTATAGCGGCGCTCATCTTCATAAGCACCGCTATAGGTCTAGCTTATAGCGGCGCATACATAAACAAGCCCCACTATAGAGTAACTATTTTTCCAGTTTTAATTTTACTTTTATTTATGAGATCTATTGCGGCGCTTAGTTCAAAAGCGCCGGTATAGGTTGATATACTAATTAATATTTGTTTTTAATAAAAATTTACATTTTTTGAATTTTAAAAATAAAATAATAATTAATAATTGATATAAGAATGTAATATTAAATATTAAATATTGAAAAGAAAAAATGAATAAAATATCCTCATTTGTTTTTAATTTAAATAATTAATTAATTATTTTACAACACCTATCCCGGCGCTTATTTGAATAAGCGCCGGTATAGGCTAAAATAAATAATAAAATATTCCTTTTCTTTTTTAATAATCATTTAAATTTAAATAAGTAATAATTTTCTACTTTTAATCGTTTCCAATTAAAATTTACATTTTTTGAATTTCAAATAGAAAATAATAATTAGTAATTGATATAAGAATTTAATATTAAATATTAAATATTTAAAAGAAAAATATGAATAAAATATTAAATATTAAAAAGAAAAATATGAATAAAATATTCGTATTTATTTTTAATTTAAATCATTAAATAATTATTTTTGCAGCAACTATCCCGGCGCTTTTTGTAAAAGCGCAGGTATAGGCTTTAATAAATAATAAATTTTCTGTTTTGTTTTTTTATAGTAATTAAAATAAGAATTTATTTTCTTAAATCATTAATTATTTTGTTTTATTACACCTATACCGGTGCTTATTTTAATATGCGTCGGTATAGGTCAAAAATTGGAGGGAAATTTTCCCTCCAATATTTTGGCAATCACCTATACGGGCGCTTTTTAAAGAAAGCGCCGGTATAGCCTTTATGACTGAACCCTTCCCTGACTTCCTGCAAACCCGTCCCTGACTTGCCTTTATGACTATTTGCAAACCCGTGACTTGCCTTTATGCCTTTATGACCAAACCCTTCCCTCTTCACTCTTCTCTAATCTCCACGCATTGCACCCCCAAGATCCGCCGCCATTACTCACTTGTACGCGGCGCTGCCGCCATTGCTCCCCAAGATCCGCCGCCATTACTTTAAGGTCCCCAACCTTAAATCCGACGCTGCTCGATGAGTCTTCTTCCTAATCTCACTTTTGGGCCATTCCCTGTAAAGCATCCAAGTCTTCTTCCTAAATCCGACGTTGCTCGATGATGCTCCTCTCTCCCTTTCTTCCGCTTACTCTGTCCTCGGTGTAAAGCATCCAAATCTGAAGGATTGCTCTGCTCTCCAATTAAAAGCTGCTTTTCAAGCCAAGGTACCACCGCCTTCCTTATTCTTCTTCTTCTTCTTCTTTACTTACTTTTTACATGAATTCTCCCAAATATGATGTTAATCCTTCAGCCCTTTCATTTATTGACTTAGTGTTTAGATTAGCAGTGCTTAAAGAGTTAGGATTAGAATGTGCCTAACAATACGCACTCACTGGGAAAATGGTTGTTGTTCTGTGCTTGACATGTTTCATTGATTGGGTGTCATAATTGATAGGGCCAAGGTTCACTGTGTAACACCCCAAATTTTAGAAAATAGAAAATAAGAATTTATTTAAGGTCTTGGGGTGTCATTTAGAGATTAAAAAGCCTTATAAATAATTTATGAGGCCAGGCGTATTTTTAATAATTTCAAGGCTTATTTTCTTTATTAATTGAGGAAAAATAATTAGAAGATAAATTTTAATTTGGAAACTTGAGGAAAAACTATTTTGAGGCCCAAATAAATTTATGGGTAAGAAAATATCTAATCTGATATGAGAATTAATTTTAGGAAATTAATTTTTTCAGATAAGGACCAAACTGAAAATAATGGAAAACTTAAGGATAGGGACTAAATTAAAAAGAACAGAAGTTGAAAGGGCAGAAATGAAATTAAATTCATAACCCCATTTATAAAATAATACCCTCCTTCCTTCCTCATTCTCCCGTCTCCCTTCTCTCTCTCTTCCTTCTGCATTTCCTCTCACGCTCTCTTCGTGCTCACTCGGGTTCAGCAATTACCGGCAACGATTCACGGCGGAGCAGGGCTTCAACGGCACATGCAAGGGCATATTTGAGTTCAGGTGAGCCTCCTCGTCTCCGTTCTACCTTCTTTTGTCCGATGTGAGTGAGTTTGGGGCAGAAATCAATTCGAGCTTTGGGGTTTTAGGATTCTTAAATTAGTAAAACTGAAGCTTAGGCTTCGATTTAAAGGTTTTGGGAAAAGATTTTAGTGGTGGTTTGGTGCTTGGCCGATTCACCTCAAAAGCCCCAAATAGGGTCACTGTTCCGGCGCGATTTTGGGCTGTTCTTGGGTCTAAATTTAATTAAAGTTTGATTAAACATGGTTAGAAGTAGAATAGAGTTGAAATATGGCAATGCATGTTTGATTTCTGAGGTTTGTGTAATTTTTGAATTTTTCTTCTTCTCCCCTGTTCACCTGTACCGACGGCAAAGAGAGAGAGAGAGAGAGAGATTGATGGTTTAATGAAGATGAGAGTATGATGGAACTGGTGTTTAGTTGTGCATGATTAATTCTTGCTTGAGTGTGGAATTTTCGATCCCTCTGTTTTCGCTGTTGTTGCTCGATTCTCTTCCTTGCTTTGTCAAGGATAAAAAAAATGATGATGAAGATATAATAAGAATTTATATATGTTGTTGCATGTTTAATTTCTTGCTGATTCTTGTGATTCCTAACATCAATCTTCACTGCTTTGTTTTGCGTCACTGCTCACTGGTGATGGTTTCCGATTTTTATATCAAAAGTAACAATTAGATGTTTATATTTAATTGGAATTAAATTAGAGTGGAATTTGAAGTGTGGGAAGTACCTTTAAGAGTATATAATGCTCTTTGAGTACGAGATGTACTTGCTCTGTTTTCTGGTTGCGTCTAATTCATTTTAGAATCTGGATGTTATTGATAAATAAATGATGATAGGAAGAGAATTTGATGGTGCTGTGGGAATGGTAAATGAATTGGAACTTACTGTTTGATGCTTATTTATGTTGAATCAGTGGTTATCTTCATTTTAAGAGTATTTTAAGACCTAAAAATTCTGTTAAAGGAGTATAGATATTCGTTAAGCACTTCCCAAAGAATGATAAATAATAATTGTTTGATGTCCAAAAATGATTGAGTAAGCGTTCAAGATATCTAAGGAATGATTCTGGTTGAACCAGTGATCAAAGCTTGAAGTGTGATATGGTTTCTTTGCTGCTGTATACATTTGTTTATGATTGGGTAAGTGGTTTAAAGTATTAGTTGAATCTGGAAAGTTTTCAGACTTCCAAACAGGGGGCACGTCACTGATAAAGAAAGACAACAATGTTAGAACTAGTTATAGTGGGATATTTTGAGCTCCCTAGGAAGTATTTAAATGGAATACAATTAGTTTACTTGCTTTAAATGGTTTTATTGGATTCATATAAAAAGTTTGGGTTGACCATTATGCTTAAAGAATTTAGAGGGAAGTACTACTTTGGAATTTATCTAATGATGTTCATGCATGTAGTAAAGTTAGATGATGCCTTGCTATAGGTATAAAATTTAGAATATTAATAAAAGTTGTGAAAGGATCTTTATTTATTGACAAAGTACATTGGGATATTTATTACATATGTGCCAAAGTTTTTGGGATTAAAATAAGGGTTCTTTGAAAGGTAAAGAGGAACCTTTAAGACAATGAATCTGAAATTTTATCAGAAAGACATTATCTAAATAGTTAATTAAATATACTATATATTATCTTCTTATTAGTTCAATAAATTTCCAAATTTTAGAGCATAAACAAATCATTCAGCTATTAGGGAAATGTTTGAAGAAACATCTCTAAAGTGAAACTATTCATTTTTCCAAAGTTGAGGGTGATTTGATTTTTGTGGATTAGATACACTTCTTTATGATTTGGTGAGTTGCTTAAGTTGTTAATTGAATCTGAAAGTTTTCATATTAGACACTATTTTTCCTACTAGTTTTAGATTCTAGAGAAAAGCTCAATTGGCAAAGAATTAATTGTTTTAGGCAAATAGAGTTTAAGGAAAGGATTTTTGAGAAAATAAATAGTCAAACATTGAGAATAAGAAATACTAATTGGAGTAAAGTAATTTAAAAGTGATCTTTTTAATCTTGAATAGTCAAGATAGTTATAGTAAATAATAATGATTCATAGATATAAATAGTGGGGTAGTTCCAAGCATATTAGGCCCGAGTGAGACGCATAGTATAAATATAGAAGTACCTATATTAACCTACTCTTATTATAATATGATGTGTAGATAGGCTTTGATATTGGTATGAGTTCACCAAGGCAGTGGAAAGTAAAGGATCTGGTTCTGGAAATAGCTTCGGTATCCAGGTAGTAGTTTAATTCATATATAAATTTCTATATATATAATTTTGTAATATCTATGGCATTTAAATGAGCATTATTCCTGTTATGATATTGATGATATGATATTGATGAGATTTATGGAGTACTCCAAGGCCTAGGTGGGTCGCTCCCCCTTTGCCAGTTAAATTCCTATAACCGTGAGGGTTATTGAGTAGCTGTGAGGGCTACAGTTAAATTCCTATAACCGTGAGGGTTATTGAGTAGCTGTGAGGGCTACAGTTAAATTCCTATAACCGTGAGGGTTATTGAGTAGCCGTGAGGGCTATGATTGGAAAATCTGCAGGTATTGGTTTAAAATGGATATATGCTTTCATTATATGCACAGGTTTATGAAATTGATGTATATGTATATATATAAGTGCACACATGATATGGAATAAACTGCTATTGAGATTTCCAATCTCACTGTTTTCCAAAACGTTTTCAGTATAGCAGAATGGGAGTAGCTAGCTGGGAAAGAAGTAAGGTAGTATGAAGAGGCAGGAATGCCTGCTTTGTCTTGTACCTTGTAGGTAGATACTTTGAGAGACTATTTACCTGTATATGTTGTATGTTTAAATAATTAAGACAAGTTGGAAGCTTGTCTAGTAGTTAATGTATATTTTATATATGTATATAAATCCTTAAGGAATAATAGAGTTGCATACTCATATAAGAAGGTTATCAATCAAGATAACCCGCCAATATATTATTATAGTAAGAGAGGTGTAAATAGATAAATTGAACATAATCTAAATAATATGTAAGTATAGTGTAAGGGGTTTGACACCCCAAGCATTATAAGTCGAGTTATTTTAATTGTTTTAGTAACCACTCTATTTTATTGAAAGTTTAAAGATATTCCAATTTGTCAGAAAATCCCATTTGAAAGAAAGGAAATTTGATTTAATACTTTGGAAAGAAAAAGTTTTAAATTTTTCGTATTTTTGGGCTTCTGAAATTAAAAAGTGGTTATAAGTCAATTAAAATGCTATAATATAGTAGTAAAATTTAGGTGTTACACACTGTGAGGATTATTTTTCCTGTATTCAAAGAAAATTGCAGCATGCTTTATATATATGTATAATATCAGTTAGCAGGATGGCATGCTCACAATAAATTTCCTATTTGAAGTTATTATTTTGTAGACAACCAAACTGTAAATATGTTATATCATCAATGACAAGCCTCTGCCTATTGTGGAATACTAATGATAGACAACCAATCTTATAACCCCATCACTTTTCTTCACCTGCTTTGCTACTTTCAATTATTTTCTTCCTAAATGTTTTTATTTGCTGTAGAATTCGTTGCTTCTTCTCTACCTTACATAAGTTCCCAATCTTATAACCCTATTACTTTTCTTCACCTACTTTGCGACTTTCAATTATTTTCTTGACTTAAATCAAATCTATTTGCTTTTTGTTTTCCTTATAATATTTACAGATTATTGCTCGACACTTGAAGGTGAAGAATCCTTTTGTTGCTAGCGGGCTTACTTTGAGCTAAAGGACCTTGAAGTAAGTCTTATCTTTCTTTTCTTTAATTCAGTAGGCTAGGACATATCAGATAATTGAGTTTTGGTACTTTCTGATGAATCCTATTGTGTGGTGTTTTATTTTACTCGTATGAAATTTTTGCTTTGTGGAACTATTAATGCTCTCTATATATAAATGCTCTGTCAATTCTGTTGTGCTGGGCTGTGGAAATATATTGAGTTGATACTGTTTATATTGTCGGCTATCCATTTTTATGTAAAAAAAGAGAGGGCCTTGAGCCTGGGAATGTTCATTTTTTAACTGTTATGCTGCCGATTTTTTGTTAAGAAAATAAGGTAACATTGTAAGGTGGCTAGCTAATAAGTAAGTCATATACATCTTACCGACGTTTTCCTTTAGTAGGTTATAATGTTGGATTAGAAATGGATGTCTTGTGATCGACGTTCAAGGGAATATATAGATAGAGCAAAAGAGTTCATTCAATTTGCTGCTGAGCATGCAGAGAATGCTAACAGAATTATGTGCCCTTGTATGTCTTGTTTATATGCAAAGCGTCTTCGCCCTCTTGACTTGTTGGGTCATTTAATTTTTCATGGAATCGATCCATCTTATACACGTTGGACTAAGCATGGTGAGACGTATGAGTATTCTGGTGGAGACCGGGTACCTGATGTTAGTGGCACTTCAAATGTGGTTGATACAGACATGTGTGATGAGAGCGATGACCTTGAAGAAATGTTGAATGTGGTGGGTGAGGAGGATCCTGAACTATTTCAGACACTGAAGAGCGATGCAGAGACGCAGTTGTATGTGGGATGCAGTAAATACACAAGATTGCGTGCAGTGCTTAAACTGTACAACCTGAAAGCGCGATACGGTTGGAGTGATGTAAGTTTCACCGCTCTGCTCTCCGCTCTGTGAGATATACTCCCAGAAGGGAACGTACTCCCTTCGAAAACATATGAGGCAAAGCAAATTCTTCGGTCGACCGATATGAAATATGAGAAAATACATGCATGTCCCAACAACTGTATTTTATTCCGAAACCAGTATGCGTCGTTGGAGAAGTGTCATAAATGCAACACATCTCAGTATGGAAAGAAAGGAAAGACTCCTTCTAAAGTCTTGTGGTATTTTCTGATCATTCCAAGATTCAAGCGCGTGTTCAATAATGCGGATGTTGTAAAACTTTTGACTTGGCATGCCGATGAAAGGATTAAAGACACCAATCTTAGGCACCCCGCAGATGCACCCCAATGGAAAAAAATTGATTATGAGTACCCTGAGTTCGGTGAATAACCAAGAAATCTATGGCTTGCATTGGCAACCGATAAAATCAATCCGCATGGAGTTCAGACTAGTACTCACAGCACATGGCTGGTGATTCTGATGATATACAACCTCCCTCCAAATTTGATCATGAAACGCAAATTCATGATGATTTCCATGCTTATTTCTGGGCCTAGATAGCACGGCAACGATATAGATGTGTACTTGGATCCCTTGATTGAAGACCTAAAGCATATGTGGGATTTGGGTGAGACGAATTTTGATGGTTGTAAGGAAGAAAGTTTTAAATTGAGAGCCATGTTGTTTGGCACGATAAATGATTTCCCAGCATACGGTAATTTGTCCGGATACAGCATCAAAGGATATGATGCGTGCCCTGCGTGTGAAGATGATACCCATTCGATGTGACTGGATCATTGTAAGAAAAATGTTTACATGGGACATCGGAGTTTCTTTCCATTAAAACATCGTTGGCATAGGTGGAAAAAGGTGTTTAACGGGAGCTCAGAACAAGGTAGGCCACCAAGGACATTGAGCGGGGATAGCATTTTTGAAAAGGTGAAGGCTTTGGAGAACGATTTTGGCAAGCCTTTTGCTAATAATGTGTTGACAAGTGGTTAGAAGAAAAGGTCCATATTCTTTGAACTCCCGTATTGGAAGTCTTTATATGTTAGACATTTTCTTGATGTGATGCATATTGAAAAAAATATCTATGATAACCTAATTGGCACGTTGCTGAATATGCAAGGGAAAAGTAAGGATGGTGTCAATTCAAGGTTAGATATGATCAAGTTGGGAATAAGACAAGAGTTAGCACCTGTCGAGAGAGGAAAATGCACTTATTTACCTCCACCAGCTTACACCCTTTTGAAGAAAGAGAAAAGATCATTCTATGCATTTCTAAATGGAATCAAAGTTCCAGAAGGCTATTCCTCAAATGTAAAGAACCTTGTGTTCATGAAAGAGTTGAAGTTGAAGAACCTGAAATCTCATGACTGTCACATCCTGATGCAACATTTCTTACCCGTTGGCATATGTAGCATTTTACCTAAGAAACTGCAGAGCACGATCACCAGACTTTGTATGTTCTTTAAGCTCATTTGTAGTAAAGTAGTTGATACAACAATGTTGCAAGATTTGCAGAGACAAATCATTTGTATCCTATACGAACTTGAAATGTATTTCCCCTTCATTTTTTGACATCATGGTTCATCTTACAATACACTTGGTCAAGGAGGTTCAACTGTGCGGCCCAGTCTATTTGAGATGGATGTACCCAATTGAGCGGTTCATGAAAGTTTTAAAGGGGTATGTTAAAAATAGATATCGACCAGAGGAGTGTATTGCTGAATGATATATCGTTAAAGAAGCGAGTGATTTATGTGTAGATTACCTATCAAATATTGAACCTGTTGGTTTACCGAAGTCCCGTCACGACGGGCGATTAATGGGAAAAGGAATAAGTGGGTTCAACTTAATATGCATTTTGAATGTTCAAAGGGAGCTAGCTCACTTGTATATTCTTCACAATACTCCTGAGGTTGAACCATTCGTTGAAGAACACAAAAAACTGCTTCGGGAAATACACTGTGATAGAAATGAGAATTTGATTACAAAGGAGTACAACAAACATTTCATTAGATGGTTCAATGCACGTATTTGTCAGCAGGTTGAGCTTAACACTGGATCAGTTTGTGAAAGATTGTTTTGGCTGTCGAAAGGACAAGGTTTGCACGCATTTTCTTACACTGCCTATGTAATCAATGGTTACACATTCTATACAAAAGGTCAGGATGAGAAAAGTACAATGCAGAATAGTGGAGTCGCAGTTGTTGCCGAGGCATGGCATATATCAAGTGTGAGAGATACAAATCCCATATATGCGCAGATGGCTTACTTTGGTGTGATTGATTGCATATGGGAGTTAGATTACACCATGTTCAGGGTTCTTGTGTTCCGATGTCAATGGGTTAACAACAATAGTGGACGGCGGTTAGATGAATTTGGGTTTATATCGGTTGACCTTTCTAAAGTTGGATATGAGGATGATCCTTACATTCTATTGTCTCAAGCAGCACAAGTGTTTTACATTGCAGATCCTTCTAAGAAGAATTGGTCAGTTGTCATGCAGTCGAACAAAAATTATGCCGAACAAGTTGATGATGGAAGTAGTGATGAATATATGAATATGATAGAAGATGATCCTTCTTTTGAGACATTACTATCAGAAGACTTTGATGCACACGGATGTGATGATATAGATGAGTCTGTTTATGTAAGGCGTGATCATGAAGAAGGCATTTGGGTCAACACAACCCTAAATCCAAAAAAAAAGAAGCAAACAATTTTGGATAATATAACAATGTGGAAAAAGAGCCGAATGCCATCATAGTGATTTAAGTTTGTATGTTTTTTCTTATTTTTTACTACGAATTATTTCATTATATACATATGCATGTACTAAAGTTAGTTTTTACTATGAATTATTTCATTATTTCATTATTTTACAGGATAGTGGATCCCAACCTACATGAGGAGGAAAAAAACAATCGAGTGCCCAGCTAGTTATTTTTTAGGACCAAGTTCATCGTGGCAAGACCATTATGCATGATCTCCTCAAACGTAGAGCTCGGGGACAAAAGACAGCCCTTGTATGGAATGACAATGGCCAACTAGTTGGAAAGAGTGCGAAGGCCATTACGGTTTCATTGGATGCACTGTTCGTAATAAAGTTCCTATTACAGTTATAGATTGGAGAAAAGTAAGTAGGGACAAACATGACAAGATTTGGTCAGAGGTTCAGTTAAGCTACTTTTTTACAATTAAGTTTAATTTCGTCATGATGACATTGTAACTAACAAATTTAATATGATTTCTGTTGTTACAGACTGTGTTTCATATCGATGATACTCACAGGAAGTATGTCATGATAAAAGCTTCAAAAATACACAGAAACTTCATTGGATGCACTGTTCGTAATAAGGTTCCTCTTACAGTTACAGATTAGAGAAAAGTAAGCAGGGACAAACATGACGAGATTTGGTCAGAGGTTCAGGTAAGCTACTTTTTTACAATTAAGTTTAATTTTGTCATGATAACATTGTAACTAACAAATTTAATATGATTTCTGTTGTTACAGACTGTGTTTCATATCAATGACATTCACAGGAAGTATGTCATGATGAAAGCTTCAAAAATACACAGAAAATTCCGTTCAGCTTTGTCCACATTATATATGAGAGATGAAGACGGCGAGGTCGTTCCAACACCCCCATCTACATATGAAGATGTCATGACTCAAACACAATGGAATGAATTTGTGCAATCACGTTTATCAGAGGAGTTTCAAGAAAGAAGCGAAAAAAAAATAGCCAGGCGACTAAGAGCTGTGAGTATCCCTATTTAGGTGGGCAGAAAACATTTCCAGAATTGGAGTACAAAATGGTATGTTAATAACGCACTTTTGCTTCCAAAATTGTGAATAAATGTTTGTGTAATTAATTTAAAAGTTCAACTATTTTACCTCGACAGATTCAGGAACATGGTTTAGAAGGTAGACCTCCATGGTATGAGGTCTGGATCAAAGGACACTCCAAAAACAACGGTACAATCGTTCACAATGAGGTTAGAAGAGTACATGAACGATGTGTAAGTCATTCTCTTGGACTTTGTAATTTTTTTATTAGTGACTTTGCTAAATTAAATACTAATAATCCTTCTTGTTATAGGATATGTTAGCAAAAGAATCGCCCGATGAGGGCAACATATTTGGCCATGGCGATATCCTCAGCAGAACACTTGATCGTCCTGAGTATTCGGGCCGTGTTTAGGGCACGGGTGTAGGGGTCACGCCTTTAGCTTACTTTGACCGCCAAAAGCGGGTAACACAAAGCGAAGTTTCTGTGTTGAAAGATGAAGTCAATACTCTGAGGGAGACTGTGCTTAAAATGCAACAAAGAAATGAGGAAATGTAAAGACGGCAAGATCTGATGTACGAATTTTTCCAGCATAGCAATGTTGGATCACAAATGCCGAACTTCATGCAACAAAGTAACGTTCCTTCCTGTGAGAGTCTAAGCATCAGGGATAGCTGTACGATGCCTAGGGCTCAAATTCCTAAGGTAATTCTTGTCTTTTGTACTTATAAAATATCGATTTTGAGCTAATGTTGTCAACTCTTTTGTAGGGTGAATCAAAGTGCAACCTGTATAAGGATCACTTTTTCAGTGAAGTAGTTGCGGTCGGTAAGGTCTACAACACTTCAAACAGGACCCTACACAATTCACCGTTGCCATAAAATACATTGAGGGTATTGATTGAAGTCTCTCGCAACAGGGATGCACCGTTACCATTCCCTACTCCTGATGAGATTACTAGGGTCGGAGATGTTGTTGGTGCATATGTTGCTTGGCCCATCAGTTTGATTGAGCCAATACCACAGGTAGTTATTTACTAATAACATTTAGACTAGCATTCATTGTGTTGGAATAACTCTCTTTTACTATTTATAAGGTTTTACAGGGTACACAGTCTGTGGGAAAGAAAGCACAAGTGGCTAATGTAAAAGGTACCGGTGGCTCAGCTGCTTAATTGAAGAAAAAGAGTTCACGAACGATCCAGTGTCACAGGTGGTTATTTGCTAATTAATTTAAACTAACACTCTTCTTATTGGAAGAATTTTTCAAACTTTCTATTTATATGGTTTTTAGGCAACAAAAACGAAGGGCAAGAAGAAAGTACAAGTGCCTACTCCTGTTATCCAAGATACAAGTGCTGAAACGCAAAATCGTGCTCGATTACAAGCATTTGCAACTACCATATCTTGCGATGCTATTGTCACAATCCCATTCAATAGGCTTATATTTGGCGAGTCAAATTTCAATGAGCTTCTTTCTAGGGATCAGGTCATGGAGGTGCTTAACGAAAGATGGGTCGGTGCTACGGTTATCAATTTATGGATCAGGTATATATGTGTTTCCATTGTGGTTTCATTCAATGTCATAAGTTCTACACTAATTGGGAGTTTGTATGGTTTCTTTGAAGGCACCTGCATGAAGAAGTCATAAACTCCGAGGAGAATGTCTCGTTTGAATTCATAAACCCTTATGCAATAGCACAAATTGAGGGCGCGAGACATGATGATCAGTTCAAAGCGATTAAGAGGCGTTTCACTTTAAAGGCAACAGGCAGAACTTTATTCTTAGCTCCAATTAATACAGGGTAAGTGTATAAGCATCATAGCTTTCATCGTATTTTTAGCTCCAATCATCATAGATATATATGCTGACATAACGTTATAAAATGTCTTAGGCTACATTGGATTTTGCTTGTCATCAATCCCACAGTACAGCCGAATCCACTTATTTACTATTTAGATCCTATGGAATCTGCTGAACCAGATAATCGCCCGGATTTGATGCGTCTCTTTAATCAGTAAGTGAATGTCAACATTATTTGAATGCGTTGTATTATTTGTCATTTTATATGACCGACCCAAGCTACTAAAATTAATTTAATATGTTTTGTTTCCAGAGCATTAACTAGTTATTGGGCTGCTATTGGGTACAATTATTCCAAAGCACATGACCAGAAAGATGCTTATCCGTGGCTCAAAGTCCAGGTTTTACAAGTTATTCCATTTTTAAAACAATCGTTAGTTAAACCATAACATAACTGTTTCTTATATGATATTATGTATTTTTTGTTACAGTGCCCACATCAACCCAATGATAACAACTGTGGATACTATGTCATGCATTATATGAGGGATATCGTATCACATGATCGAGATAACATCCCATTGACAGTAAGTTTTATATTTTTCCTAATCTAAGTGTTTGTACTTGTTAGATTTCAAGTAAATTTAATTGTCATTTAAATTTCTTTGTGCAGTATTACCCAGACGCACGTTGCTTCAAGTTGTCAAGGGAGAAAATGAATGCCTTAATTGAAGAATGGTGTAGTTATGTACACCCTCTTTTTTCTCAAATTTGATAGTCTAGTAGTATGTATGCTTTTATTTCTTAATTGAAGAATTTTTGGTTTAATTGTACATATTGTTCTCTGTTTGAGTCACTAGTGTATATGGATTGCCTGGAGTTGCATAGAATTGCTAGAATTTTTGCAATGATGCAGGTGGGTTTGAATAAAAAAATAAATTATTTTTTTTTAAAAAAATAAAACCTATAGCGGCGCTTTTTTGTAAAAAGCGCTGCTATAGGGTCATATTTTAAAGCTGAACGCTATAGGTATACCCTAAAGCGATACTTTTTACAATAAGCGTCGCTATAGGTATTTTAACTTTTAAAAATTTATTAAAATAAACAACTATAGCGGCGCTTATTTATTGGAAAGCGACGCTATATATTACCTATAGCGGCGCTATTTAAGCACCGGGATAGGTCATCTGACCTATTGCGGCGTTGGCTATAGCGACACTTCATAAGCGCCGCTATAGGTGTTTTTTGTGGTAGTGGTAGAATTTTTAATATGACTTGGCACCTTAAAAAATTCAACCAACTCATAAAAATATATTTTTTCCACTTGTAAAATAAAAAAAATTGAAATCATGATATTTAAATTTTTTTATGTGTTAGATAATTTTTTTTGGGTGCTAAGTTAGATTAAAAATTTCACGTCATACCTTATGTATTTACATGTGATTGGTCAAACCACAAATGACGTGATGCACCGGGTTCACGTAAGAATTCCTCATGATGTTGATTTTTCACCTAGTTTAATTGACAACATCAATGCACATGTTACACTTGATAAGATCCATGAAAATTGTTCATCTCTCAATCCCAATTATTTTCTTGCATTAAATACTTATTAGGAAAGATTAAATTATTTGGATTGATAAAATTGTGGATGATAATAAATCTATCTTGTGACTTACCATCCGACATTAGTGGAAATGAAATTGAATATTTTAAAACACCTAATGACGAGGGTGATGATTCTAACAATTCTCTATATTCTCCCACTATTTTTCCCCACACCTCTTATGATTGCAACAGTGATGAAGTGTGCCCTAACACCAAGTTGGATTCCACATTCTTCACTTTGCGAATACAAGTTATCCAGAGTATAAAAACTACTAGCAGCTAGACACTATGACATCAGCATTTTTGCTTTTGATTCTAACATCTCTTTTCCTAAAATATACTAAGCAAAAATTCTGGAAATGTAAAGCTAGTCATCAGGATATCAGACATAGAAATGGAAACTTGAAATTCAAACATTCAAGTTCAATGCTCGATGGTTTTCTCAATCATTGATTATTCTCTGATCACGTCCATCGAAGGTTGTTCTTGTTAATCAAGCATTCTCAATTACTCGATGAAAAATTTAATGCTTCGAAGAATTTTGCCTGCAATACTATGATGGAATAGTTAGCTATCGATTGAATATAACAAAGCAATGCATGATGGATGAAACAACAATCGAATAAAATTGAATAATCAATGGTTACAACACTATCCGATGATAATTTAACATTATGAGAATTTTCTAAGTTTGAGTAATCATCATTTGAACATGTGGCCATCAATTGATCTTTAATGCTCAATGATCATAATGATGCTTGAGCATTCTCCATCAAATTTTCTCCAAGTAATCACTTTGGTCATCGAGTATATGTTTTGAAACATATGATGATAACCGATGAAGCGTTCAACTATTGAATATTTTCTATGTTAAGAGACCTCTAAATTTCTTAGCTTAAGTCATATTTGGTTATCATCAAAATTCTGAGATTCAACAATTTTAACAGGTCTGTTCACTTCATTTCCTTCTCCACACTCTTCCTCTTCCATTTTCTTCATCCCAACCTCCATTTCTTCCACTTCTTTCATTTATCTTTCATTTTCTCCACTTCCTTCCATACCCAACTTATAAGGCCAAATTTCCACCTCATTTTGTGTTGTTCTTGTTGCCATGGGAGGCTAAGGGTCTTCAGCTCTTGAAAACGGGTTAAGAGTCATGAGTTCCAATCTTCAAAGGGAAGTTTTGAGTTTTCTATGTTTCACCCTTTATTTTAGCTACAGGTTTTTCAATTCCTAGCTCTAGGTTTTGTAATTTGTAGTTGGGCTCATTTGATTATATTTGTAATCAATGTTGGATGCTAATTTGTAATTTGGATTTGTGATGAGGATTTGTGCACCTCAATATATATGATATTATATATGTTTCATTATGGTTTCATTGATTTCTCTCTATTAAGCATGTTTGCTAGGAGTTTGATTAAAGTGAGATTGTAACTAAACCTAAAACATTGCTAATCCATAGTCACACTCTAAGAGATTTTAATAATGCTTAAATAAATGGGTCCATGAGTTTAGGCATTAGACTTGCCGGTTGGTGAGGTTTGTTATATTAGATAACTTAGAGAAAACCCAACTTTACTAAGTGGTGATAAACAATATCTAATGAGATGGATGGCCATTATTTAGATATTGGACTCAAAGATAGCTTTGAGGTTTGGTATATTAATGGACTTAGTGAAAAAATTTTGTTAATGAACTTGTTAGTTGTATAAGAGGCATTGGACTTCAATCCTTTGTCTTAATTCATTGAATGGGATATCACCAATGAATTAGGACTTTAGGATTAATCAAGTGATAATGCGGGATACAGGTTATTGGATCTAAAGGCCCATACAATTAACAAGTCCATTCATTGACTAACTTGTTTAATCAACTTGGTTTGGAAGAATTAATAACTCCCATTATCCTAAGAAAACAATGATTGCACCTGATCCATTTTCAAGAGATTGATTTCATCCATTTTCCATTTACTATCCTATCTTTATTTTTTTCTTACCAAAACTATCATATCTTTATAAAAACACTAAAAATAAGTAGTCGAGGATTTTTATTATCATTCTTACATTCACATTCATTTATAAGAAAACCAAAATTATTTCTCTTTGTTCATATTGCATTTCATGACATTTAGATCATATAGAAAACAATAAAAAGCTCCTTTAGAGAGAGAACGACTTGAGGTTGTGCAATATAGTACAATCCTTGGTTTATTTTGCATTTGACCCCAAGGGCGATATGACGACGGTCAAATCAATGAGTGAGTTCTAGGAGGTGGAAATTAAGGTAGAGGTGGAATTGGAGGTGGACGTGGCTTTGTAAATTGTGACATTTTCTTAGCCGTTGAATTTTCTGTGGATGAGTCTAATATTCTGTGATCGTGGTCAGTGGATGGAGAGGGGTGATCATGTGGTGCTATTTTCTTAGCATGTGAATTTTCAAATGGAGGCTTATAAGTGTGAGGCTGAGAATAATGTGCAAAGCTTGAAGTGATGAGAAACATCACTCCAAAAAAGAATACAAGCAACTGTTTAGAGGGCATTGTTCAACTGATCTTTTGTTGATACAAATCACATATCATGAGTTCCAATATAATTTATGGTACAATTAACGTGGGCAATTGATGTGGACATCTTGTGCATTCATTATATTTCATTTTCAAAATATATTATTTAATGAAGATAGTAAAGATGAAAAAATAAAGTCCAGGCTGGCAAGTTTTCTTACTCACTGTATTTGTGTGGCTGAATGCCTGCATGTATGTGAAAATGGTGGTAACCCCTCGTGTTTTCTTCAATTTTTTGTGATACCTTTTTTCTTAGTTTAATAGATGTGGCTTTTCACACTATTTTGGAAACTTGGCGTGCATTTTTACACAAAATGCAATTTTATGGTGTTAGGTGTGTATTCATGAATACTTAAGGATAGATTTGCACCTTAAATCTTATATTATAACCAACTTATTGTAATGGAGGAATGCATTTCTCACTCTTCATGAATTGTTTTGCCAATAACTCTTCATGTAACTAAATATATATAGATATAGTTCGATGGGGACAAGAAAATTGCTCGGTTGATCCCAAGATAAGTATGAATAGCTTGATTTTTTTTTTCCATTTGCCCGCTTGATATTCAAATATTTGAAAGAAATCACAACCAAAATTTTTTGAATGAAAAATAGTTCAATTATTAAATTTTTTTTATGATTTTTCAAAAATTCGATACTGAAAATGAAATGCAAAAAACACAATTTAGTGTATAAATTTTTTGAAAAATCATTAAAAATGAACAATACACCATTTTCTACCCATAATATGATCAAAATGTCACTTATTTTATATAAAAAATGTTAAACCCCTATCAAGAGCTTGTGGCCAAGCGTACATTAAACATAACCTAGTCTAATCTATTTGATAAATACATCATCAGACCGAGCCACCTAGGTTGAGCTCATTGTTGGGCCTATTTAGACTAACAGGTCAAGCTATTTTTAAAAAGCCTAACCTATAATAATCCAGGTATGGTCTATTTAGTTTTTTTTTATTTACACTATTATGTATAACAATGGTATATAGTGTAATCTAAAATAATTTAATACATAATTTACAAAGTCCTAATTTAGTCTTAAACGTAAATTTCACATTCCATTATTCACTCATCAACTCAACCCTTTCAATTCATTAATCTGTCAATCATATATATTTTTCTTCTCTTCAATATAATTACTGAAGGTGACAATGCTAGCTCACTCCCACTCCCATGATTTGGGTCCTTTGCTAAGCATGATAATTGTAGTAACTTTATTTTAGTGATGTCTAAATGCATAATGATTGCTAACAACCGAGAAAAATAATTCTACCAGGAGAAGTTTGTCTCAGTTTCAATGAGAAAAATGATTAGAGGTAAAATCCAATTTTACAAGCCACTCGTTATACTTGGTTTATTTTAGAAATTGTATCTCCTTGGGCAACATATGATAATTTTTCTTCTTCATACTTGTTCGAGCAATTGTTGTCATTAGCTTTTCTTTTCTTTACTTCTCTAAACTCTTAAATTGCATGAGAGTATATCATAAACTTTTATGACATACATAAACTTTTGCCACATAACATTGGCTTTTAAATAGGTTTGAGAGATTATATAAGCAACTAGAGGCAAAGGCTTTAAGCCTATTTAACATCCTATATATGCTTTAATTAGGCATTTAAAATTACTTCAAGTCTTGTTTACAAATCCTTCGAAGGCTTAGACCTAACCTTAAAAAGGCCTGTATACAAGCAAAAGCTTTGGATTTTCGTAGGCCCAGTCCCTTGTTAAGGCCTAGATTCCTTTCACCCCTGATTGTATCACATCTCTATGACTATTTGGATGATATTCTTAGCTTCTTGACTTGTGATGATATTTGAATTATGGTTTTATTGATGGATTATTGTTGGACATCATTGTATAATAGAAGCCCTTCTACTATAATGAACCGGTTAAGTATATAGGAGTATTTATCTTTGGTTTTTCATGACAGGATTCTAATTTAAAAATAAATAAAAAAAGACAGCGGGCCATTTGTGTAATTTTCTTTTAACTTTGAAAAAGACAATTCAGGCCATGGTGCCTCTATCATTATGCGAGTTGGGATGACATTTTTGTCCTTCACCTATTTCAAAAATCTCTTTGGAAAAAAGACAATAAAAGACTCTCGAATTATATAAAGGACAGTTGGATACAGTAAATTTAAAAAAAGACAATAATATGCAATTGACCTAACTGTCATTTGCCAATTTAAAGGAAATGTTACAAATATCTTTGGATTAAATTTTTTATCTTTTTAATAAAGGGGCTCACCACTACCAGCTACCGCCAGTCAGTGGAGGCCCACTTGCCACATGGCATCGAACCCACCCCGCCACTTGGCAGGTGGGGGAATTAGGGGAGGGGGTGTACCAAATAAAAGTAATAATTGGCAAAGAGGAGGGGGTGAAAATCAAAGCCACCCCCTCACATTCCAAGCCTCTTTATTACATATGTTACAAAAATTATATATATACTATATTTCATTCTTTTTTAATATTTTCTTAAATTTCGTATAATGGATTACCATAATTGAATAATGGTTTGCCAACATCGAATAATGGATTACCAACTTTTGATAATGGTTTATAAATATTTATCTATCCATTTACCAATTTCCTAATTTTACCAACTATTTTTTACTTGTTCCTAGAATTGTATAACAGATTACCAACTTTGGATGACGTATTACTAACATGCTTCTATCCAATTACTAACATCATTACCAACTTCTTTTTTTTATTCACAAAATTGTTTAATGGATTACCAAATTCAGATAAGGGATTACCAACAAGTTTCTATCCAATTACCAACATCATCACCAACTTTTTTTTGTTTGTTCCTAGAATTATATAATGGATTACCCAATTCGGATAAGAGATTACCAACTTTAGACAACAGATTACCAAATGTTTACTGGATAGAAACATGTTGGTAATCTGTTATTCAATGTTAGTAATCCCATATCTGAATTTGGTAATCCTTTATACAATTTTGAAAACAAACAAAAAAAGTTGGTAATCCGTTATCCAAAGTTGGTAATCCCGTATCCGAATTTGGTAATCCCTTATACAATTGTAGAACAAACAAAAAGAAATTGGTAATGATGTTGGTAATTAAATACAAACATTTTGGTAATTTGTATCCAAAATTTGTAATCCATTATCTGAATTTGGTAATCCGTTATACAATTATAGGAACAAACAAAATATTAGTTGGTAAAATTAGGAAGTTGATAAATGGATAGATAAATATATGTAAACCATTATTAAAAGTTGGTAATCCATTATTTGATGTTGGCAGATCATTATTCAGTTCTGGTAATCCATTATACGAATTTGGGGAAATATTAAAAAAGAATGAAATATAATATATTTAATTTTTATAACATATGTAATGAAGCTGCTAGGTGGGCACCAAACCTCAAAGGTGGGGGGTAGGTTCGATTCCTGCCCCTCCATTTTGCCAATTACTTTTATTTGGCGAGTAAAGGGTTAAAAATGACCATGTACTTATATCCAATGTGCGTCTAGTAACTTGTACTTTTTATTGGCTCAAAATTGTCCATCAACTTTCAAATTCGGGTTAATAATGACTTTTCCGTCAAGTTAGCCCAACAGAAGTTTTAAATTCGAGCCAATAATGACTCATACATCAAACTGGCCTAACGAACGTTTCAAATTCACGCTAATAATGACTCCTCCATCAAACTGGCTCAATTTCCCTTACTTTTGTATTGGGTATGTATGTCCCACACTGGAATTTCACAGGAATCAAATTTTTGTTGGGACAGTTTGACAGAGGAGTCATTATTGACCTGAATTTAAAACATCCGTTGTACCAGTTTGACGGAAGAGTCATTATTTGCTTAAATTTGAAACGTCCGTTGGGCCAGTTTGACGGAGGAGTCATTATTGGTCCGAATTTGAAAGTTGATGGATAATTTTGAGTCAAAAAAAGTACAAAGTGCCAGATGCACATTGGACATAATTACATGGTCATTTTTGACCCTTAACCCTTATTTGGCACACCCGTCCCCTAATCCCCTCCAATTGCCACATGGCGAGCTTGGCCCTGCCAGCGGCCGAACCTCCAACCGATTGTGGTTTCTTGTGGAATTAGGCCCCTTTATTTAAAAAATAAAAAATTTAATCCAAGGGTATTTGTGACATATCCTTTAAATTTGTAAAGAACAGTTTGATCAGTTGCATGTTATTGTCCTTTTTGAAACTCTCTGTATCTAACTGTCCTTTATATAATTCAAGAGTATTTTATTGCTTTTTTCCTAATCTCTTTCCCATTTTCTATTATTTACTTTAATATAATAAATGAAAGTCAGTTTTCGATATTTTTTGTGAACTGAGAATGTTTGATTTTATCATGCCCCAAAATACTAAAGCGTGACTGGCATGAAGTAAATAGTAACTTTACTTCGTAAGCCCTTTTTATTTACTTTCTTCTATTCATAGTTAGCAAAAATCCATTTCATTAATATAAATGAAATAAAGTGACATGTTGATATTCATTCATAAACTTTCCTAAAATTATTTAACATAATTATTTTTAAACATTAGACTTCCCAAAACTATTTTTGAAAATCAATAAGCAAGTTTTCGTTAACAAAATATCAACCTTTTTTCTCTTAATACAAAATATATTTTATTGAAAACTTATTTCACCAGAGGAACCAACACAACACAAAAACAAGCACATGAATAATAGGAGTAGCCTAAAGGCCATGAATACCTGGCACAACCCGAAGGTCACTAGTAACTGGCACTTTGTGTCTATTCCTTTGGTAAAAAAGTTCTTAATATTATATGAAGTAGTTTCTTTGAAAACATAAAACTTTAATTTGCACTTTTATATCAAATTTATAAGACATTCATAATCCAAATTTTCAACTTCCTTTCAGAAATGTTATATACATATACACATAATTTAATAAAAGAAAACTACTCAATAAACAAGCATTTTAATTCTCAAAAGCTAGAAATCGTGAACCGCCTAGCATCCACAATAGACTTAAATAATTGAAACATAGTATGGACATACCCCACAGTAGTAACACCAATCCATGAGTAGAAAGAAACTTGCATACAAACCACCACACCCACCCACGATATATTGAACTTATGAGAACAATCAAAGCTATCAAGTTACATCCTCCTCTAAATGCCCTGTTTGGCTGTGACTTTCAATGGAAGAGGACAAATTGTTTTCCAAATTTACAATCCATAAACTACCATAATTAAAACCTACACACCTCCTTAATCATAATTTAGGTCTAAAATAATTATTCTATTTCTTGAAATTTTTGACAGAACCTCCCCTTAACCTTCTTGACTCTTAAAATTACAAAAGCACAAGAACATAGCACTCATCAACATTCAACAACAACAATGACATCAATAATATATACACCAATAATCAATACTTTCCTTGTATCCCAGTCTGATTATTTGAAACTTCCCTTCTTTAAACCCTTACTTCTCTTTGACTTCTTGCTAAAATACAATACCTATAGCCACTTCCATCTTCCTCCTCTTCCCTTCTTTCCTCTTCTTTCTCTTCTCTCCCTCTTGGTTTCGGTTTACTTGTTTTTTTATCACCTTCGCCGACTCTCCACAAATGGGGAAGATGAAGGATAAATAATGATGATGATGATGATGATGGTGATGATGAATAAATGAGAGGAGGAGGCGGTGATGGTATTAGATTAGGCAGGAGTTAGATTACAATTTTAACCTTTTCAACTAACAACCTACAATATTTTTCCATTAAGGTCAAAACAATCATTTTACAAAGAAAAACTCTCAGTTTTTTCCTTTTATTCCCCAATAATTCAACTTTTAATCATTTACTAGCTTAGCTTCTCTCCTCAAAGAAATTTCTAGAAATCACTCCTTTTATCCAATCAGAAATTCTCTTACCCCATAAATTACTTTAAACCTCAAGATAATTTCTCTTAAAATTATCACCTTGAAATTTATCCCCTAACTATTTTCCCTCAATTTCTTGAAGAACATAGGCCTTAAAATCCTTAAAAATAGCTTTGCTCTTAGAAATTTATTTATAAGTCTTTTTTATTAATTAATAATACCTCAAGATTTAAATAACTCCTTATTTCTTATTTTCCAAATTTTTTCCTTACCTTTTTTTTGGTGTTAGAATCTATTTAAATTTTTGGGTCATTACAGATTTCATGTTTATTGGATCAACATTAACACTTTGGCCTTACAAAGTTCTTTGTTAACCTCTTGAAATTCATGCTATTTTAGCACATTTTCCTATTGTTCTTACACTTTTTGGTTGGATTTATACATATTTTGACGTACACATGATAGGAAAATGTGCCAACGTGATATTTGGGTTAAAGTCTTTGAATTATTGATTTAAATGTGAATATTTTACCCTCTTTTTATCAACTTTAACTTTTGTAGATTTCATTGCTTGTTATGTGGTTGTGGCCAATCCATTAAGCCACATTTGAGTTGCATTTGAAGCTAAAGTAAAGGAGTAAGAAGTAGAAAAGGAGATTTAAAGCAATCAAGAAACCTAAAAAGAAGAGTCTGCAGAAAGTTATCGCCGCAACCAAAAGTACAGGCAAAAATCCTGGCCGCAGCCAAATCCAGAAAAATTCTAGAAAGAGAGTTATTGGCCACAGCCAACCAGCGCAGGCAAAATTTTGGCTGTAGCCAAAATGCTGACAGAGTGCACAGTGGATAGTGCAGCTCGAAAATTAGGTTATAAAACACCATTAAATCACATGGAAAAACACATTCTTTTGACTTGGGCTTTCTTTGGGGGCTACTTGGGAGCATTTCTAAGCTAGGATTTGAAGCTTTTCAAGGAGATTCAAGTGGAGATTGAAGATTTGAAGAGATTCAATCTCATTTCCCTTGGTTTTTCTTATTCTTCTCTCTTTCTTCTTTGAAATTTCTTCCATGGCTGTTTTTATTTTTCAGGTTTGTATATTCTTCTCCATGAGTGGCTAAACTTCCATTCTAGGATTATTTTGAACCTTTGTATAGATTAAGACTTAATTCTTCCTCTCTTTTGGTAATAAATAATATATATGTGTGGATTTTATCCTTTTCTTCATGCTTCTAAGTGTTTGGCCACCATTTAGCTTGCTTTGTTCATGTGGGTTTGACTTGAGAGAGCTAATCCATGTGTAGAACTTAGTTAAAATCATGCTTGACTTGAAATTTATAGGATAACTTGCATTGTCACATTAGGGTTGGTTTTCAAAGGGGATTTTCATTATTTGAGCAAGAGATTGTGCATTTTAGTGAAAAGATAAACTTGATTTTGACTTGAGAGAGCTTAGTCAAGACATATGAACCCTAGACAAACACATATATTCTTGGAAAATACCATTTGAGAGGGAGTTCTTCATGTCTTATGAAATGCAAAGGGGATAAATAATTCTAGACCCCATTTAATCCTTAAAGTCAAATAATCCATTGTTTTTATCACTTTCTAGTTTTAGAAAAATAGATTTCAAACTTTCATTGCACAACCAAAAATCTTTTCTTTGTTCAACTTGATTGTTTTCACTTAACCTTTTGTTTGGTCAAAATTTTAGTCAAAATCTCCGTGGGAACGATATTTTATACTACTTGTGATCCGTGTGCTTGCGGTTAACGTTTAAAAGCAAACAATCTTCCTTCCATTGATTTGAAAGAAAGAGCTATTCCCTCTTGTCCTAAATATAAAACATAAGTTGATTCTTTTAAACAAATTAAGGTTACAAAATAGATCACTTTAAAATATTGATACTTAGAGAAAATTAATCATTTAGTCATAATTTTAATTGGATGGAATCATGTTGAACACAAACCCCACAAAAATCACATTTTGGAATCATGTTGAACACAAACCCCTCAAAAATCACGCTTTTGTTTCACACTCCTAGAGCATCTAGGATTTCTCGAACAATGTGATATTTAGTGCAAGGTAAATCCTTAATTATTCCCCCTCTTACTAAAACTACAAAATGTTCTTGTAGTCCTTTGAGAAATACATTGCTCCGATCAATTTCCGGCTACAACTTGAGGTGGTGAAATTAGTAACATGTTTCACACTCGCCTTTCTAGGTGCTTTGGAGGGATGGGTCCGAGTCCGCTGTCAAAGAAGCTCTTGCCCTCCGGCCAAATGATCTTACCCTCTCCACAAGTCTTCACTCTATAAATAAGGCCTATAATAGGTTTCCATCAACATCATCCAAAATCCTTGAAACTTTGAAATAAGGAGCATGCTTTACCAGATCTCCGACAAATGACAATGACGCCCGCGTGAACTAAATCTATGGTGTTCTTGAGTGGACCTCAAAGCTATATTATAAACTTTTCTCTGTTTACCCCTTCCAAATCTAACTGTCCCCCTTATTATTTTCTACTTGTTTTTATCATTAAATTCTACATAAATTTAGTGATATTTTACTATATTATGGGGCAAAAGTGGTTAAGTTTTCGATTTTATATGATTTTTTAAAGATTAAATTATTTAACTTTAAAAAAAACTCATAATTTAAAGGATTAAATCTTTTAAAAATCATATAAAATTAAAAATTTAACCATTTTTTTACCATTTTTCAACTATAATATATCATAACATTTTATATAGAATCTAATGATAAAAATAAGAAAAACAAAATTGACCCAAAAATGACATAATTTGGGGTAAAGGACGGGAGCTGATGGGAAAGAAAAGAGAGAGAAGCCAAGTGCAACCACACCCTCCCTCGTTACTCATCATACTTTCATTTCTCTCTCTTACGTCTTACACTTATCCATCCTCTCCCAA
Source organism: Mimosa bimucronata (assembly GCA_037074515.1). Lineage (NCBI taxonomy): Eukaryota > Viridiplantae > Streptophyta > Magnoliopsida > Fabales > Fabaceae > Mimosa > Mimosa bimucronata. Next base: position 33,970,646 of record CM073440.1, on the reverse strand, counting down.
ATGGCGTGTCTCAAATCTTCTCTGTTTTCTCTGTTTTTGAATATTTTAGCTTCGTGGTCTCTTTTTTCTGGGTTTTCTATGAAGCAACTCAAAAACGGCAGGAGCCGGCATTGGAGTTGGGACAGTCACATTGGGAAGGGAGTGCAAAGACGGTGAGGGGGAAGATTTTTACAGGAATTTCAAAAACCGAAAGAAAGAAAGAAATGCCAGCTTGGAATCAACATGGATATGATTTGGCACTAATAAGGGTGAGTAACAAACTCACTAAAACCACTGACGGAGGCACAAAATATGTGAAACTTTAACAATTAGATAATTAATTTTCCCTTATATTTATCATTTTTTTTCTCAAAACTAATTTATATTGCTTATAAAATAACATATAATCTAATTATATTTAACATCTGTTGAAATTAAATGCTATATTTAGCTTCGTAAATATGTAACATTCCAAAAGAAAAATTGTAGTTCAAAATAATAATAATACATTTATTAATTCCTTAAATGGTTTACGGAGAAGTTAGAAGTTAGCAGTAGGAAAAACACAAATCAAAGAAAACCAAGATTTACCTTATTCCTATTGACGAAGCTTCATAGATGCCAAGATTAGGGCTTTGTTGTGATCTAAGCTTCACCGTCCACCAGAGATCCCCATGAGGCGTTGCCCGCGGAGGTGAATGCTCAAATTGAGACGGTTTTGAAGAATTTGAGGAAGATGAGGAAGAAGATAGACGGAGAAGGTCATGTGGAATGAAAGGAAAAAGCAAGAGAAGGGGGAGGGTCACGGGTTAGGGAAAGAGAGAGGGAGGAGGGTCAGAGGTGGAAGGGAGAGAGAGATGGGGAATAAGAAGGGGAAGGGGGAGAGAGAAAGTGTTTTTTTGTGAGCTTTTTTTGAAAATAAAATATAAAAATATTAGAAGATTTGAATTTGAAAAGCCCTCCAAATCTGCCTCAAGCAATAGCCCAAAATATTATTTATTCAAATGAAAGCTTCAACGGAGCTGAATGCAATCCTAAAAGTGGCTTGTGAACAATGATTTTGTGAGAGGAGCCGTCTTGGAGCTGAGAAAAATGAGCTGATTTTGAGATGAGTAATTAGATATATATTGATTTTCTAATTCTTTAAATAGTAATCCCACTTATTGCTTTTGACCTTGGGCTGAAATTATTTCTTTCTTCTCTGCGACTGTGTGTCTGAATCAGCCCTTTGTTAATATAGGTTTGTATGTGTATATTAGTGATGGTTAACAGAGAACTTGTGCTAAGTCCAGTAATGTACATGATGGGTGTTTGAGGAATTTGCTTGAATTTGGATGCACATACAGGGAGTTTGGATTGGATTAAAGCTGTCAAGTTTTATGCTTCAAAATAAGATGTTTATTGTATTTTAAAAAAGGGAAACTGATAAAAGAGTAAGTTTGGGAAAACTTGAATAGAATATAGGAGTGACTTGAAGTTAATGGTCACTAGTAATGAATTAAACAAATGCTTTCATGATGAGCTTGTTTGTATACCTATGAGGCTCCTGATGAGTTATGTTAAGGGAAGAATTAATTTATAGTAGCATATAATGTGATGAATAAGTTGATGACATGACTTTAGTCATTAATTTAGTGAAATTAAGGAAGCTAATATGCTTTCATATACTTTTAGATGTACAATTATATTTGATGAAGGATTTGTTTTTCACTAGATGTATTGTAGTTTTAGATTTAAGAAATATGTGTGCGCGCCCATGTTGTGCCGTTAAGCTTTTGTTCTAAATAAATTTTGAGGCATGTCAAAGAAAAGAAGAGGATATGTCTTTCAAAGCTCAAAGTGTTGTGGCTATTAACTAAGTATGATGATTTTTAATTATTAATTGAATTGGTGATCATGTTCTCCACTGATGACTTGATTGAAGCTTGAGTTTCACTTTCTATTTCGAATTGTTGCAATGGAGGATTGGGATGCCTGTTGGTTGATATAAGAAAACAATAGTAATCAGTGAAGTCTCTAAAGAAACCAATGAATGACATGAATTTATTTATTTTTATTTGATAATTGAGTAGCTTTCTCGTTTGTTAGTTTCTGGAATTTATATATCATGTTTCCTAAAATGTCTCATAGTGATACTTGAATATTGCCTATGGTAGAAGTAAGCTACACATTTGAGAGCGCAATATGTAAGTGAATAACGTCCCTTCATGGATTTTTATTGATTATATTGTTACTACTTGATATATTAAATTTAATTATTGTATTTCTTGAACATAGTTTCACCAACGGAATGTAGTTTAGTAGCATTATCCCGCCTACCTCATAATTTTTGGAATGAGACATTAATATGGGTTTTTATTCGATCTTCTTTCACTTGGCTTCTATGAATGTTCATGCATGGAGGTGATAGGACCTTTGAAGGATATCATAAAAGAAACTTCATGTTGAGATGATGATGTGTTTTAAAACATTTTGTTAGTTTTTATTGAGAAAGAATTTTGTTCATTGATACTTTTTCAATTCCATGCATGCTTGAAAATGTTTTCGAGATGACTAAATATAACGCTGGTTACTAACAGCACTACTGTTAGTCCTTGGTGCACCATAGTTAACCTCAAGCTCACTTGACATTTGTAAGCACAATACTCACACTTGATATTCGTAGGATTGATTCTCATGCTTGTCCTTCGTGGGTCTTGTACCTACGCTTGTTTCATGGCTTTGTGCTAATCTTGCTTGGTTACTTACCCTCATGAACTGTGTATCCACGCTTGTGTTCATGGCCCCGCGCAGTGCTTGGTTAGTTGTCCTCGTAAACTGTCTATCCTTGCTTGTTATCCGTTTTGTTGAAGTCCTAAGAAATATGAATTTGATATTTGATATTTTAACCGATTCTTTTAAACATATGATTATGACCCTAATATGTAATTAATCGAGTTTTATTTGACTAATATATGCTATATGACTTCATTTCTTTATGATTGTATGAATTAGTAATTGAGATTTGGTAACATGTTTTTCGTTCATAACTAATTGTGTATCAATTTTCCATTCAGTGTTTTATTGTATTCACCATTGGAACGTTATTCACCAGAAATCTTGTTTTGTCTCAGATAGCACCATTTACCTTGTACCCCAGCTGAACAGTAAAGACCTCATCGTTGATTAAAGCTTGCAGATATATTTTGGTATTGTTATTATTTTTTTTTTGTAAAGTTAAATTTACATTTATGTATTTAATTTTATAGTTTAGAGGCTCCACGTTGTCTATAGGTAGGGTCCTCGCCTAAGCTACTTATGTATTGTAGAAATGGTGTTAGGGAGCGTAGCTCCAATTTGATTTTATTTTTAAGAGATTGCTGCTGTAGAGTTTTGAGAGGTCTCATTTATAGTGGAGGCTTTAACAAACTCTCAATAGAAAACTTATTTCTTTTGCTATATGAAATATGTTCATAGTCTTTATATTATATATATAGAAAATGTGTGATTTTATATATATAAGTATTTTAGATTCTATATATATTTACGCTTATGTTATATGAGTTTTCTCATACTCCAAACCGGTCACTCCTAAATTTTTGGAGTGTAACAGTAAACCTGCACAAGAACATCAATATGATCTTATATTAGGATCGAAAACAGTATTTATTAGTAACTACCAACATTTTTCATGTGTTATAAGAAAAACTTTCAATAATTTTTCAATTTTATCTTTATTTAATATATATTATACCACTTGATGAAAAATTTCATACAACGGTAAATGAAAGACAAAATTGCATATTTATATAAAAATGTGACTTATAAATTGTACCAATAAATTATTCTTCACTACCCTATATATCGGACAGATGAAGTAATTAAGAAAGAAGAATTGAAAAGGCCATAAACAAATTGAACATATGGGGCCCATTTTATAATACTGTAATATTTGTGTCAAGCCCATTACATATTAATACGACCCATATGGTGATTATGACCAAAACTCTAGTCTATTAAATTAATTAGACAGTTATCATTGGGCTTTGGTCTAACAATAGAATGATTTAATATCTCACATCATTATGAACTCATAGTCCTAGAGCTGGGATTTCATGCGTGTCCGCGAGCTACAGACCAACCCACATGCTGCCCGGATTATATCGGTCTAAAGAATTTCTGGCCCCAAACCGAATGTACAGGCTGTCAGACTATCAGGCCAGCCCGATAGCCTGATAAGAACTCTTTATAAAAGAAAATAATAAAAAATATCCTTTTTCATTTTTGCTGCGGGTTGCCATGCCCATGCGTGAACATTAAAAAAAAATTGCCTCTACAAGTACAACATACCATTTCAAGTTTAAACTTAAATTCAAATAAAAGTTAATACATCAAGAAGTTCGAAAGTCATCACTTAATGTGGCTAATGTGAAAAGTACAAGCACCATTACACACACTTGCCCACGGAAAGCCAAAAAGAAAAATAAGTACAAGAATAATTTAGAGGAGGAGGAGGACGCAAATGGGATTAGTTTGGAAATAGTTGGATACCCGGCTTAAAAAACAATTAGACATAAACACACTCAAACACATGGAGATTAAAAAAAACAAGGCATGAACTTCAAAGCAAGAAAAAACATCCCCAAATCAGCTTAATCAATGCCTAACGTGATCAACACAAAAAATTTGATTTACTTGAAATAGAAACAAAGAAGAACTAAGAAGAAGACAAACCCACAAGGCCAAAATGAAGCAGAAGGATGAACACAACGAAACAAGGGGAAAAAAACCAAAATGAAGTTCATTAGGAATAGAGAGATTGGCAAGCATATCTTCAATTGGCAAGCAACGAAGCAACAAGCAAGCAAAAGCTAAGGCATGAGGCAGAGAAGAGAGGAAGACGAAGGACAGAGGACGACCCTTTGCTTCGAGCTTTCCACTACAAATGGAGGACGGAGAGAACGAGGCAAAGAAGAAGGACGGAGGATGGAGAAAAAGGTCAGCCGAATATTCTCCAATGAGACTGAGGGAGGAGAGAGCTAGGACTCAATCATTTGGTGTAATTTTGGGGAGGCTATGAGAAGAGAATGAGAACCTTAGAGGGAAAATGAGTTTGAGAGAGGTTTTTGTTTTTTTTTTTAAAAAATAACATTCGGGCTTGCCTGTAAGCCCTGTGGGTTAGCCCTTATTGAGCCCGAAAGTATTGGGCTATGACTTACCTGGCCCATTTGTGGTTCGAGCTGTAACATCTAAATTTTCTATACTATATTATAGCATTTTAATTTATTTATAACCACTTTTATAAATGTCGGAAGCCCAAAAGTATGAAAAATTTAAAACTTTTTCTTAAGAAACACATCATTCCTGGGCTTTTCTAACAAATTGGTACAATTAAAATCCTTTTATAAAGCAAAGTGGTTTATAAAACAATCAAAATAAATAAAACCTCCCTAACGTACTTATCGCTTACTGATAGCGCTTGGGGAGTGAAAACACCATTTTATAGATATGTGCATATACTCATATACATATCATTAAATATAACTACTATACAAGCTCCTTGCTTGTTTAACATATATATACATATAAATATACATCTCTTTATATTACCTACATATAATACTATCAGAAAGGTCTTTTTGTGGTGGTACAGCATATAGCAGACATTATTGCTTCTTCACATACTACCTTATCCCAAATAGCCTGTCTCCTCTTTGCTTCACTGAAAACGAAAAGTAAAACGCAGTTTATTTCATACAATCTTATTATCATATACCCTCAAATACTTATATATATACATACACACAAAGATGCCACTACATCATGCTTTAACATTTATACATTCATATGCATAATTTTCATTACACATCAATCCCACTACTCTAAACACTTGAGAGTACTGGCTGTCACCCAAGAGGGGGGGTGAATTGGGTGATAGGATAAAATTTAAACATTTTTGAATTCTTTTCTTTTCTTTAATCACAGAGAAGGAAACCTTCTTAAAACTTTTCTCAGATTATAACAGAGTAATTCAAAACATGGTAAATGCACGAATATATGTATAATGTAGATATAATGAAAAACTGTAAAAGTTAAGGGAAAAGATAATGCACACAAAATTTATCCTGGTTCGGTCAACCCAGACCTACATCCAGTCCTCAGGCTCAACCTGAGATTTTCACTACCCTCTTGTTTAATCCTGGCACAAGAGAAGCCTACCACAGGTTTTACGAGCACAGGTTCACCTGCCAACCTTTACAGAGTTTTAGAATCTTCTAAACACTCCCCCTTACTACCCGTAAGGTTACCACCCAGTTCACAAAGCACCAAGCTAAGGAACTACCTCAAACAGAAGAGGATTTTAATAATAAAGTTCACTCAATGAACAGATTGTGATAAACACTTAAGAACAAGGTTATGTATAATGAAATACAAGATAGAGCTTAATAATCTGAACAAAGAATAACTCTAGCTCTTCTTCTCTAATGCTCTCAGTCTGAGAAATTTGCAATTCTGTATAGAGCCCTGTTCATCTCTCGTTGTTTTTTGTGTATGCGTTATGTGTGTGTCACATTGTTCCAAAAGTCTTCAAGTCTTTATATGGAGTATTATATTTTTCTATCCGTTGGAGACTTGGAGAACTAGCCGTTGGAGATTTGCTTTAACTGTTTATGCGTAGAGTAGGCTAGACTGTGAGCTCTGAACACCTGTACTTTTATAGCAGCTTTTCAGTAGCGCTAGCATGATTTGTTATCGCTAACTGTATAGAGTGAGTTCTGCACTTAAGCTGTTAGCTAACAAGTAGTCATATAAATGCACAGTAGTTGTTATCGCAAGCATAGCTCATTAGCTCGATGAGATAGATAATATATGATTCAGTTAAGGAATTTTATCGAGCACTTTCTATCGATAGACATTTGCTTGCTCATTAGCTTTAGAGATACTGGGATCATTATTCAATAGAATTTCAGGGTATCCTATTATTGATAACTTAATACATTATCGCTAGCAACTACGTTAGCTCATTTGACTCTTGCTCTCAGGCACTAGCTATCTGAATGATTATTATCTGAAGCACTTCTGCTATCGATAGCTAATTTGTTATCGCTAGCTGATTCTGAAGATTTAGTTCATTTATCTGCTTGATTCATCTACTCTTATGATCAATGAACTTCTAGCGATGGATTCTTCTTTAGCGATAGAGAATGACTTAGCGATAGATAATGTCTTTGATATTTCTAAGTCTTCATTCGCTATTCATTTCTATCTATTAGCTTATACAGATATACTTAGCGGTATAGATTTTCATTCTTATTGTTCTGGTAAGTTATCATTTCTTATTAGCGATATTTTTCATAGATCAGTCTTCATCAAAACTTAAGATTCTAACATTCTCCCCCTTTTTGATGATGACAAAATATAAGCAACACAGGTAAGATAAAATACATTCGAATTAATCAACAAGTACTATTATTGCAATACATCAGGTAAACAGTTAGGATCAGTTTGAATAATAATACCCTCAGATCGTTCCTTTTTAGATTCGTCAAAATCATGCATGAATGGAATAGGAGGAATACTTAACATGCAATCTAAAAGAGGTGGGTCATCAGAGGAAGCTACGTATGATTTGTATTCAGAGGAATTTCTAAAGGTTAAGGTGTAGCTATTTTCAAAATCCTTTCCAGAGGCTGAGGCAGTGTATTCCTTATCAGGATCATCAGATAGCTCAGAGTCTGGGTAGAAGAATTTGTCTTGGTCAATATCCTTGGGGCCACCCTTAGCTCTGTCTTCTTCAATTTTCTGGACATGTTTCCTGATAGTAATGCCTGAATAGCCACCCTTTGATTTGTGAAATCTTCTCTGATATTCCCACGCCTGCTTTCCTTGAAAAATTTCTTCTTTTCTCCTCTCTTCTGCCCTTTGAGCAGCTACCTCTGCTTTTCTCTCTATTCTTGCCCTTCTCCTTGCTTCAAATATAGCTTTCTTCTCAAGGGCTTCTTTGTACCTCCTTTCAGCCTCTTCAAGGGCCTTCTTGTCAACAGCCTCTTTTTCTGCTCTTTTCCTTTCCTCTCTTGTCATTCTGCGAGGACGAGAAGTGGCTATTTCCTTTTCTGGTACTTTTATAGCCTTTTTCTGTTCTTCGAGTTTCTTTTTCAATGCAGCATGCTCAATTCTTCTGGCTTCACAGGAAACCTTCCATTCAGCCATCTCTTTGGCTTCTTTCTTGTCCTTTCTTAAGAGAGCTGATATGGCTCTCTTATCTGCCTCGGCAGCTTCCTTCTTGGCCTTAGCTGCTTCTATCTTATCTTGCTTTAGAATCTCAGCTATGGCTTTCTTGTCTGCCTTATCAGCTTCCCTCTTGGCCTTAGCTGCTTCTTTCTTATCTTGCCTCAAGATTTCAGCTATTACTTTCTTGTCTTCTTTTGACAAATCTGGAGGTAGAGACACCTTTTCTGATGTTTTGGCTTTTGGCTTTGGGGCTGTCATTTTGATTCTCGGGGCTCTGGTTGAAGAAACTTCTGGAGTCTTGGGAGTGACTTTAAAGGACATCTCTTTCCTTGCTTTTCTCTTAGTTCTCTTCCCTTTCAGACTCTCAGATGAAACTTGACTTTCTTTCTTTTCTGGAGGAGCTTGAGCTTTTTCTTGAGGAAGAGGAGTTCTATGATCTTCTGATGCCATGTAACAGCGAGCAATATTTCTGATAATTTCCTCAGCTTCTTCAGCTAGCAATGGATCTTTCAGAAGATGCTCTACATTTTGCTCTACATGTTTCTCCCCCTTTTTGTCATCATCATAGGCAAGGGTAAGAGAAGAGAGTTGGGTAGATATTTGGGAAAGGATGGAAGAAGAGAGAGGTTTTGGGGTAGCGTTAGGGGTTGGCCGAATTGGGGGCAAGGTATAGGTTCTATCGCTAGGGGAGGGGCTAGCGATAGTGGTTGATGGTGATGCTTGTGTTTGTTGGCCAGGGTTAGCGATAGGATTCTCTGGAGGTGCTGGGAGATTGGAATGAGAGGGTGAAGGTGCAAGTGTGTTGGCTTGAGAGGGGGAGCTATCGCTAGTATGTTTGAAAGAGGTAGGAGATGGATAATTACAGAGATGAAGGGAAGAGCTAGAAGTGTTTGGGGTTGAGGGTGTAAGAGTTTGAGCTCGGGAGTAAATGCTATCGCTAGGATGTGTGAAGGTGGAAGGGGAGGGGTAATAAGAGAGACGAAGAGAAGATGATTGTTGTGGGGAGGAATGGGAGGGTGAGTGACAATGAAGAGGGGAATGAGGTGGACTGGGAGGGGAAGATGGAGTAGATGAATGATCTGATGTATGATGAGGTGAGTGAGAAGGAGTAGAAGAGTGTATGTGAGAGTGTAGAATGGGCGAGAGAGGAGGTGATGATGATATACTTTGATGATCATTAACAGGGGCAATGCAGAGACTATCTTCTAGATTTCTTACTTGACTCTGAAGCTCCTGGATATGCTTTAGTAATTCCTCTTTTTGTGCATCCAGGGCAAAAGCAAACTCAGCAGATAGCCTGAAGACTATTTCCTCTACAGCTTCCTTTGAAAAACTTAATGCTTGATTTACAACAGATGGAAGAGGTGGAGCTCTTCTGGATTGAGATTCTTCTTCTTGGCAGTCAGGCTGAGTAGACGAGGCAGAGACATGAAAGGCTTGAGACTTAGAGCCTGAAGTTCCTCTGACTGGGCCAATTGAGATCCCCATCCTCTTCAGGGTGGAGATTGTGACTTGATTGCATTTCTTATTTTTTCCATACTCGATAGATCTGATTTTGGAATGCTCCAGAAGCAAGGAGATCAATTGAAGGTATGGAAGAGGAGCCTTGGCAGATTTTTCAGACATGAATCGCAGCAATTCCATACACACTATTTGTCCCGGATTTAAGGGTATCTTCTGGATGAGTTTGGCCAACCAGGGATTGTCAATCTTGGCAAAACTGCTGAAGTTCCCAGATTTGTGAGTCATAAGCCTGGTGTACACATAGTGAAGGATTCGATTGAGCACAGGCATGTCTGCAGGCTTCTTGGATGAAGTCTCATATATTTCAGCGAGTTCTTCATCTGAATATTGCTCAGTCATGAACCACTTGTTGTAATATACCCCATAAATTCCCAACATTTTGTTGATAGCAGACCATCCAAAACTAAAACTTCTTCCTCTAATAGTGGCTTCAAAGGATACGTCTCTTAGAAGTCCTTTCTTGTAAACTGGGATAACTTTCAGGTTTGCGTAGAAGGATCTCAGAACATCTTCATTGTAATCATTCTTCACACTCACCCAGTTCTGGTATGGCAGTAGCCAATCATCTAAGTCAAGGCCCTGCTCCTTGAAATACTTCAAATCTACCCAGACTGCTGCCCTGTCTAAGGTTCCTTTTTCTGCAAAGAAAGCGCTGGGAGTTTCTAAAGGATCTGATACGAAAGATAGACCTGAAGGAGTTCGTTTTTGACGCTTCTGGCCTGATTCAATCACCTCTTTTGAGAGGGATACACTTTTCTGGGTTCTGGGCCTTTTGCTAGTGGATTGGGTAGAGGGTTTAGCGCTAGAGGTAGTCTCAAGATCATTCACATTTGGGAATTTTGTTCTGGCCATTGCTGGATTAGGGTTCTTAGAGATGCAGAAATATTTTTGAGAACGCTCAGAGTGCTCAGATAGTGTTTGAAGTAGAGGAGAATGAATAAATGCCAATACAAAATGATTCACCTTTATAAGTTTTAGGTTTTAGGGTTTTACCTTGTGTGAAGTACACCAACTATCGTTTCGAATTCTGAGTCCTTTAAGTGACTTGCTATCGCTAAGAAAAGCAGTTATCGCTAGCAGGCATGATCCCACGCTGAGTAAGTGACTTTGTCATCACTTTCTCCTTCCACGTTTTACCTATCGATAGCCGACTTTGCTATCGATGATTTTTCAGGCTAGCGATGGCAACCTTAGCTCAAACTTAGCTCTATTCTGCATAAACTAGCGATAGTGAAACTCACTATCGATGGGTCAGAATGCAAAAACTTAAGATTTAACATTTGAACAAATTGAATTGCATTTAAGAAAGTCCACATAAAATAATACTATCCACAATTTCAAATAATCATATAGTAACCTGTCAAATAGTTCAGAGATTGATTGCTAATTTAAAGGAGCAATCATTCATAGTTCAAACAATGTTCTATTTATTCAAGATAGAGTAAGAATGATATCACCATAAATGCACTTGACTAGGCAGAAGATTGCTATTGATGATAGGAATTACTATCGATAGAACTCTTGATGAAAGTCAATTCAATCTTAGTCGTGAAAACTAGCGATAGTGGATTTTACTATCGATTAATCAGTCTGAGCTTGACCATGCAGAACTTGGGTACTTGGAAAGTTGCCTCTGCTGATTCAAATGGTTCTGACATAGTATATGGTTTCAGAGATCTCTCACAAGGAATAGAATTTGAGGATCTTCTTCTTGAAGTATAAGAAACTCTATTTCTCTGGTTCTTCTCAAGATAACTGAATGGTACATTGAGATAACTCAATCTTGGTATAAATCTTTCCTTTCTTGCTACAAACCACTGCTTCTTATGATTTGAGATTGATATTGTAAAAATGCCTTTTCTCTGAGTTCTCCTTTTATGCGTAGATTCTGTGAATCTCTTTCTTGAAGTATGAGAGACTCTCTTCTCTGTTGCTCTTGAATTAGAATGACCTTTTCTTCCAAAATCAACCTGCACACATAAAGTGCTTGATGGACATTTTGGTATCCATTTGTACTTGGGTCCTTCATTGTTAGTTTTGGACCTTACATGACCTTTTGGAACCCAGACAAATTTATTTCTCACATTTGTATTTCTTTTAATATTACATGTGTAAGAAATGTGACCATATTTTCCACAATAGTAGCAAATAATAGAATGATGTGCAACATGAGATTTTATGCAATTATTGTGATGGTCAGAGGAGTGCAAGTTCAAACTGTTTTCACTCAAAAGATCATTCTTCCCAAAACATTTTTCAGTATGATTTAAAATATTTTCAGTCCTTGAAATATGATCTGTGATAGGTTGTAAATCAGTTTTATGCAAATCAAAATTGTTTTTCTCAAAAACACAGGGATTGGAACTGTATACCATAGATGCATCTTGAGCTCCAGAGGATGATTTTGCAGATTCGTTCATGTAGATCTCTTGACAGTCATCTTCCTCTTGTCCTTCTGTGTTGACTAAATCTTGGAAGGGTCATGTGATCTCTCCTTCTTCAGTTTCAGCTTCCAATTGCTCATCAACCATAGATATGCAACTTTGAAATTCAGATGAGCTGTCAACACTTTCAACTTCAACAAGATGGTCAGAGGTATATATAGACTCCAGAGAATCCCAAATTTCTTTAGCACTAAAGCAAAGTCTGATTTTCTGAAAATCATTTTCAGTTAAGCCTTTATGCAGAATTTGCATTGCTCTAATGTTTAGAGAAAACATTTTCTTTTCTTTCTCAGTCCAATCCATTCTTGGTTTGAAATCAAAATCATTTATAAGAACATTCCACATATGGTAATCAAATGATTTTATAAAGCATTTCATCCTAGCTTTCCAAAACATAAAATCAATATTTTCAAGAAGAGGTGGAATGGTATGATCAAAAACCATCTGTAAAAGAATTATACCCAAAATCAGCCATGATCTTTTCACTTGAGATCGTTGGATCCTTTAAACAAGTGACCTGCTCTGATACCAATTGAGAGTACTGGCTGTCATCCAAGAGGGGGGTGAATTGGGTGATAGGATAAAATTTAAACCTTTTTGAATTCTTTTCTTTTCTTTAATCACAGAGAAGGAAACCTTCTTAAAACTTTTCTCAGATTATAACAGAGTAATTCAAAACATGGTAAATACACGAATATATGTATAATGTAGATATAATGAAAAACTGTAAAAGTTAAGGGAAGAGATAATGCACACAAAATTTATCCTGGTTCGGTCAACCCAGACCTACATCCAGTCCTCAGGCTCAACCTGAGATTTTCACTACCCTCTTGTTTAATCCTGGCATAAGAGAAGCCTACCACAGGTTTTACGAGCACAAGTTCACCTGCCAACCTTTACAGAGTTTTAGAATCTTCTAAACACTCCCCCTTACTACCCGTAAGGTTACCACCCAGTTCACAAAGCACCAAGCTAAGGAACTACCGCAAACAGAAGAGGATTTTAATAATAAAGTTCACTCAATGAACAGATTGTGATAAACACTTAAAAACAAGGTTATGTATAATGAAATACAAGATAGAGCTTAATAATCTGAACAAAGAATAACTCTAGCTCTTCTTTTCTAATGCTCTTAGTCTGAGAAATTTGCAATTCTGTATAGAGCCATGTTCATCTCTCGTTGTTTTTCGTGTATGCATTGTGTGTGCGTCACATTGTTCCAGAAGTCTTCAAGTCTTTATATGGAGTATTATATTTTTCTATCCGTTGGAGACTTGGAGAACTAGCCGTTGGAGATTTGCTTTAACTGTTTATGCGTAGAGTAGGCTAGACTGTGAGCTCTGAACACCTGTACTTTTATAGCAGCTTTTCAGTAGCGCTAGCATGATTTGCTATCGCTAACTGTATAGAGTGAGTTCTGCACTTAAGCTGTTAGCTAACAAGTAGTCATATAAATGCACAGCAGTTGTTATCGCAAGCACAGCTCATTAGCTCGATGAGATAGATAATATATGATTCAGTTAAGGAATTTTATCGAGCACTTTCTATCGATAGACATTTGCTTGCTCATTAGCTTTAAAGATACTGGGATCATTATTCAATAGAATTTCAGGGTATCCTATTATCGATAACTTAATACATTATCGCTAGCAACTACGTTAGCTCATTTGACTCTTGCTCTCAGGCACTAGCTATCTGAATGATTATTATCTGAAGCACTTCTGCTATCGATAGCTAATTTGTTATCGCTAGCTGATTCTGAAGATTTAGTTCATTTATCTGCTTGATTCATCTACTCTTATGATCAATGAACTTCTAGCGATGGATTCTTCTTTAGCGATAGAGAATGACTTAACGATAGATAATGTCTTTGATATTTCTAAGTCTTCATTCGCTATTCATTTCTATCTATTAGCTTATACAGATATACTTAGCGGTATAGATTTTCATTCTTATTGTTCTGCTAAGTTATCATTTCTTATTAGCGACATTTTTCATAGATCAGTCTTCATCAAAACTTAAGATTCTAACAACACTAACTCATTTGAAATTGAAACTTTCCAAGTAAAAGCGCAATGCTTAAATTGCCATCTTAATACCTTTACATGATCTAAACATTTCAGATAATTAAATATGGGAAGCATCAAACAAAACTTAAACATCCCATATTATTAAAATGCCACGCTTTCTTTTTGCAGTATTTTTCGTACAGCACCTCTTTTACTGTTATGTAACTTGAATATCCATCACAAACTGAATTGAACTTCTTTATTTACACGTTAATGTTTCTTCTCTTCTAATTGCCATTGTTTCTCAAAGTTTAGCTACCATTACTCCTTCCCATGACATCACCCAATAAATTCTATTTATTTTGCTATTTAACTGCAAAATTCCAGAACATCAGTAAACTTTGTTCCTATATACACTTAACACATCCAATACTTCCATTAGAGTATGAGATTCTAAATATTAATCAAATATAACAAACATCACTTTATAACTGGATCCTAAATTTAAACCATCCCAAATCATATCTTTTGCTATGCTTAAGAAAATTCCAACTTCATTACCACCCTTTATAGTTTAATTCAAACATTCACTCAATTGACTCACATATAAATCAGTTTTTATGTCATACCATGTAACTTAAAACTTTTGACATAACAAGCTTAAACAACAATAAGAACTTGTAATTTTAGTCTTCATATCAAAACTTAAACCTTACTGAATTCCTGAAAATTACATCTTTAATGGAAAAGTTTCACTAACTTCCTATATTCGAAACCTTGATTTTAGAATTGTATCAAACACTGAAATCTTACTTATTGGTTCCTACCTCTGAATTGTCTTTAAGTTCCTACCTCTTTACTTACTTAAAATAAAAACAAATCCATGAATTTAAAATCACCATTCATTAGAAACAAAATGTTATTTCCCCTAATCAAAACCATCCATTACAGCAAGCTCAATCAGTTCCTTGGCTCTTTAACCTTAATTCTTCATTAATAATCTCTTCATAAGAGCCATTAGACACTCAAACGCACCTTCCAAATTTCTATAACACCACTTACACCATCTCTTATATAGCTTTACCTTTTAACCTTAATCTCTCATAAAACTCAACTATTCTTCAATATTTCATCGTGCAGCAACTTTATAGGCACTTATTATCACATAGCAGGAACCACAAACAGGGAAACAACAAGCTTCTATTTTAGACAGCCATCTAACCACAATAATGTTATATGCAGTTATTCATTGAGCATCCTACGTTTCAGATTCTCCCAAGTACAAATTATTCGGAAACTTCAGTTTCCCTTAAGCTCTAATCTCAAAGAAATCGAAGCTATAAATAGTCAAACAGAGAATCCCCAAAACAGAACAGCAAATCGGCTTAGATGAACATGTGTCAACCACATTCAAAATCACCATTACTCTTCCTTTCTCATCACCGAAACATCAAACCAACACGAGACAGACAATTGCCAATTGAAAAACAAACACCATAGTTCCAGAAAACCCCAAAACCCAACACGCAACATCAAGTATATGCTCCAACATATTTTCACCATAAACCATTTGAACTCCCTAACCGAAACAGAGGAAACAGAAGAAGGAATCGGTCACCTCAAAAATTACCAAAACTCAACATGCAAATCAATATACAAGCATATATCATTCCTATTCTAATCTTAAACTCATTTGATCAACAATTGCAAATCACCCAAGCCGAAGACACGAATGAACAGAGGAAGAAGAAAAAATAAAAAATTCCAACAATTCCAAAAACCTCAGAAATCAAACATGCAATTGAATCTTTTAGCTCTATCTTACATCTAACTAAGTTTAATTAATCTTTAAAGTGGTTTTAGACCGAAACTTTATCTTCCATTCTCAGATGAACAGTATCCCGTGACTATGAAACTCGAAATCAGACCAGAAACTTCAAGAATATCACCATTTCTTTAGGAAAACTCAAAATCTAACTTTAATCTTCAATTTAATTGGTTCAGAAATTCCCAAACACCCCCAAAATCCATATCGGATTTCGCTCAAAAATTGCTCAAATCGACAAATGAAGGGTACAACGGAGAAGAGAAGGCTCACCTAGGATCGAATCGAGGGTTACATGCGAGGTTGGAGCTTCTAACCGCCGGAAATCGTCGCCTCCGATGCCATCGAGGATGAGAGAAGACGGAGATGATGACAGAAATTGAGAAAGTGCAGAGAAAAAGAAAAGGGAACGGGAATGAGGAAGGAAGAAGAAGGATGCTGATTATACAAAAAGAGGGTCAAAGTACAATTACGTTTCTGCCCTTTCAAATGTTTGTACTTTTCAATTTAATCCCTATTCTTAAGTTTTTCATTATTTTCAGTTTGGTCCCTTTTCTGAAAAATAATTTTCTAAACTTAGTTCTCATATTAGATCAGGATTTTCTTACCCATAAATTCATTTGAGTCTCAAAACAATTTTTATTAAAATTCCTAAATTAAAATTTATCTTCTAATTATTTCCCTTTAGTTTGTAAAAAAATTAAATCTTAGATAACTTCTTATGCCTATTCTCCAAATTTTGGGATGTTATATGGGTTCCGTTTTCTCAGCCCTAATTGGATTTTTTTTGGCCCAATTTCGGGTTGAACCCGTGGACCTGGCCAAAAAACCCTAGCTCTAACTCATACTCCAATTTTGATTAGAAGTGGTATCCACATATCTTTTTAGTGATTCAAACATGATTGTTTTCGTAGGAGAAAACATAGGGAGGGAGGGATTATTAGTGATGGTTATCTCATCATATATCACTTGATGGAGTTTATTTTGAATTAACCTCATTCCCCATTTTTGACATAAAAGAAAAAATGGCATTCCCCGCATTTTGATTATTTCGCAAGCCATATGGTCTCTAGTTCCCATTTATTATTTTATTATCTCAACCAAAAACAAGTTGATATGTACAACATATTTCGCAAATTTATGAATATAGATAAGAGAAAAATATTGTTTATGAACTGAACTAGACTATTGATTCAGGGGATAAGAGGAAGAAGAACCTTCTATACATTCATAAACTGACTCTAAAAATGTTTTGGTTAAGATATAAAGATATACAATTATTCCAGGAGGATAAAGGGATATACAGTGCAGTGTTAATTGCTTCCTATAATATTGGGAAAATTTCAAATAAATACCCCTCGAATATCAAAAGGACAAAAAGGTACCTCCAATATACAAAAGGACATAAAAGGGATCGTTCCCAATTTGGGATAAACAATTTTAAGGTAAAAAGACCAAAAAGCCCCTGTCTCCATTAACCACTCAGGTATGGCCATTAACCACTCCCGTATAGCGATTAATCACTTTAGTATAGCCATTAACCACTTCACTGATTCATTAGTTAGGCTTGTTTTTGTGAAAGTTGTTAACTACTCTAGTATAGCAATTAACCACTTCAGTATAGCGATTAACCACTCCAGTATAGCCATTAACTACTTCACGGATTCATTAGTTGGGCTCAAATACTCTTATATTTGTAAAATCCGTTAACCACTCTAGTATAGCCATTAACCACTCTAGTATAGCCATTAACTACTTCACTGATTCATTAGTTGGGCTCAAATACTCTTATATTTGTGAAAGTTGTTAACCACTCTAGTATAACCATTAACCACTCTAGTATAGCTGTAATACCTAGTCTTTGTTTTACCTTCTTGACAAATTCTTACCTACTATGTAGTTTTGCTTAATGTTTAGTCAATATTTAACTAACTAAAACTTATAGGAAACCTCTTTAAGTAGTCCAAAACTGTCCTGATTAAAACTTTTATTGAATCCTTGATATTGTCAAAACAATTTATCATTTAATGCCTCATCAAATTTAAATTTATATTTAGTACTTAATCATCAAGCTTCACTAACATATATATAAACTATCATTTACATATCGACCCAAACATCACACCATCTCCTACAATAAGTACATCGGATTAATACATATATATCGAGACTCATACCCCTGTTGATATTTACTACAAACTTTACCCCATATTCACTTACATGTAACAACTTCTTCCCACCATAGTGTTTACAAAACATACATATACAACAAGTATTTCGTATGGCTTAACATTAATATACTCAAAAATATATACAAATTGCCTAAGGAATTTTATGCTACATCCTCAGGCTACATATGCCTTCGCTAAAACCAGCCTTACCAAAAGCAGTCCGGCCTATCTTTCCTTGCAACCAAAATTTTCTCAGGTTTACCTCATACACTCTAAATTCATACAGTCACACCATCACAATTTATTTAAGCTGTACAAATAATGATAATGTTATTCTCATATTTCACGTCTCTGACGCCGGTCATCCGAGTAATGATATATTCATTCACTTGGAGACTAATTAATTATCTCAATGTACATATAGCACCTGCCACCTATTAATAAGGATACATACCCTATTAGTAGTGACTATACCTGCAGGGTTTTAATAATATAATACAGATATATCATATAGATAGAAAATCTGACATAGGGGGAGCGACCCACCGTATGCCTGGGAGTACTCCAAATTTAAAAGTAATAAGAACATATGAGCAATAATCATTTATCAAATATCTGTAACAGTAATCAGGATTAGTTATCATACAATCAAATCATGCATTGTTCTAGGTGTGTATGAAGTAAACCCTCACCTGTGACAACCACGTACTACTTCACTGGAGCATTTCCTTCTCGCTGCCTATCAGATTTATCACCACTTGGTCCTCCTATTATTACATCATGTAATAATAGAGGTCAATACTCATATTATACATATTAGATATCTCGCTCTCGGTCCTAGTATACTACCCACCCCTCAGTGATAGTTCTTACTAGGTGAAACACATTCACATCTCAAATTAGAACAACAAGTTGTAACACCCCAAATTTTAGAAAATAGAAAATAAGAAATTATTTAAGGTTTTCAAATATTACTAAAACATTAAAAAGCATTGAAGTAATTTATGATATTTAGGCATTTTTGATAATTTCAAGGTTTATTTTCTTAAAGAAATAAAGAGAAATAATTAGGGGATAAAACTTAATTTGGAGAAAAGAGATAATAAGGGTTTATTTAAAGTCTTGGGACGACATATAGAAATTAAAAAGCCTTATAAATAAATTTATGAGGCCAGATGTATTTTTAATAATTTTTAAAGCTTATTTTCTTTATTAATTGAGAAAAAATAGTTTGAAGATGAACGTAAAATAAGGGAATACTTAGAACCTTGAGGTATTGTTTGATATTTAAAAAGTCTTATAAATAAATTTGAAAATTAAAGCATATCTACAAAAAATTATTTTGGGACAAATTCAGGTTTATTTATAAGTGAGAATGGTAAGTAAAATTACCATTTAATAGAAAAATAGAAAAAGGGAAATGAAAATGACAATATCTGCCCCTAGTTAAAAATATCTTCAGTTATAGAAGAAGGGGCAATATGGTAAAATACCTATTAAAAATATCAACTCCTTCTCTTCAATTTAAATACTCCCACGTGGTCACTCCCTCACCATCACCGTCTCTCATTTCCCCTGTTCCTCTCTCCCGTCCTCTCTTCACCCTCTCTGCATCCTTCGAATCACAACCAAGACTCGCCTGAACCTGGGTGAGTTTTATTTCTCTGTTTTCTTCTCCTCTTTTAGTCCAATTCAGTGAGTTTTGGGGGGGGATCAATTTGAAATCTGAGGTTTTAAAGCTTCTAAATTCGTCAAACTGAAGTTTAGAATGCGATTAACAATCCCCAAGAGCGAATTTGAGCAACAGAGCCGGATTAATCAAGTTTCCCCAAATTTCTTCTTCTTATCACTGTTCATCCGACCCAATTTTTCTTGATTTCTAGGTGTTTGATGAATAAAAGCTTAATTAAACATGATTAGGAGTAAGCCTAAGAGCATTTAGTGTCTTGAATGTTTGATTTCGTAAGTTTGAGAATTTTTGAATAATTTCTTCTTCTTCGTTTTGCTGGCACCGTTGATGTTCATGGCTGAAGATGATGAAGTAGTGAATTTTATATGTAGGAAACTAGGTTGTGTGTCTGATATGTTGAAATTCCTGAGGTTGGATGATTTTTGTACCCCTGTTCTTCTCTTCGTCTCGCTGATCTCTGTGCTTTGAGTTTTTGTGCGTGCATTAGGGAGGTTGAAATGGATGTTTGAGGGTGTCGAATTGATTTTAATTGAAGGAGAAGCTATGGTAAATTTTTCTTGTTTTTCTTGTTCTGGCCGATGGATTCTGGACAGGGGAGGATGATTTTTCTGATATAGGATTGTAATTAGATATTTGATAGGTGAAGATTGGAAGTTTAATTGATGTTAACTACACCCAGAAAACTGGGTTGGACTCTTGGTTTTAAGATAGATTAGATGACTGTTTGTGATTTGCTTCATTGGTGTTTAAGTTGTAGTAATATTGAGTTATTACAATTGTTTGGTTCAATTCTGAATGGTGCGTTGTTGCTCTGCCCCTAGTCTATTTTAACTGTGGCTGAAAGGGATTAAAGAAGTAAGGAGATATGATGTAAATGGTTTAAGAGGTTGTAAAAGTATTTAGAGAGGAACAATTTGATTCTAGAATTTGATTAGTGAAGAGGAGGAAATGAATTGTGTTGATGATTTTTAAACCTATGATATTTTGTTACGTTTCAGTTAGTGATGAGAAAGGAAATGGAATCTATAAACCAAGAGAATTTTGTGATGTTGGAAAACTTTTGAGGTTATTAGGGAAGCCCCAAATTGATTTGATTATGATGGATACGTTGCTTTGGCCGCTGGTGTTATGATAGAAGGAGGAGGAAAATTTGTAATGTTTAATTGAGTAAGGTTGATTGCGATTATAAATGAAGTTTAGTTTCTGCAGTTAGGTTGAACAAAGATGAAGTAGTTAGAAATTGGTATTATGGTACTAAATTATGAAGGTAATAGGGATTAAGAGTATGAACGGAGAATTTGATCAAAGATGAGAATTTGAGGTCAAATGGTTTCAGTTATGGATTAGAAGTGTTCTGCTTAATTCTCTTCCAGAATTATATGAAGTTCGAATTGAATTAACAATATGAAATATTGGTAATTCTGAATGCAACGGTTAAAGAAAGAAAATGAATGTTGAAATGATTATGAATTTGGATGGTGCTGAATGTTTTAGATTTTGGTTTTAGGTGTTTGAGTTTGATTTGAGTAAGATTATAAGCTAAAATGTGTATTTTGAGTTTTAGTTGGAAAGAATTATGGGAGTTGAAGGAATTAGTGATGAAATCCTCCACTTTAAAGGTATTATTGTTGAGGTTCTTGTGATTAGACTTCATTCTTTAAGGACCTAAAGCATAGAAGTATGGTTTTTAAACCAAGAAGAGAAGGTTTTTGAGGATTGTACGATGTATGGTGGTGTTTGAAAATTTATTAAGCTAAGGGTGATCGGATTTGGGTGTGAAAGTATTCAAATTAGAGACTTTAAAGCTTAGGCAACCATTACTTTGTTTGTTTCTTTGATTTCTTGTAAAATCCTAACTAAAGGAACTATATTTTTATGAGTTAAAACAAAATTTGTATATTTAGAAAAGAGATGATTGTGGGGGTTGGAAATTAGTAATCAATAGCTAGATGGTGGTTCTGAGTAATACATACAAGTGTTTTAAAGTATTAGATAAGAAGTAGAGTTTGATAAGATGATAGGAATCGATTGGTTAAGATAGTTAGAGGATTGGATTTACAAGGTATTGATTTTAGAAGCAAAGGCAAGGAGTTGACTTATAAAGTATGATTGTTAAGGATTTGTGAATGGTAGATTGGTATAATTGAAGATTATCTAATTCAATATTGGAAGTTAGGAGATTAGTTTGGTTTGATTAGGATGAACATCATTGTTGAAATCATAATGACCTAGTAGTGGTGGGTGATCTTAAAGCTTATCTATTTATAGTTTAAATTTGAAAATAGGGAAGATATTAATGAATAAGTGTGAATTGTTTTATAAGGAATATGATTGATTCCATATTATTTGTAGGGGTTGAGTTGATTAATGATCTTTGGCGTGAGAAATGCAAAGCAATTATCGAGGTATTTTTAGACGAAAGATAAGAGAGAATTATGTTAATAATGATGGTTGAGGATGCATTGATTTATTCTTGATATGGTATAAAAAGTTATCTAGGTGATTCTTGATTTTGTTGGACTAAATGTAATAAGTTGGAATTAAATAGGAAATTAGATTTTAAGGTGTGATATAAACTGGGAAAGTGTGTTTTAGGGTCTAAAGGATTTTAAGGGATTTTAGGAGTTAATGGTTATTTTATTTTCTGTTCTAGACAATTTGTGTTGGTAATGAGAATTACTCATTTGAAAGGTAAATTGTTAACTCAAGACCTTGAGTTTTATTAGTGTTTGAAGGTCCAATGGTTATTAATTGAATCTAAATTGATTTAGAAGTTTTATCATAAAGGTAAGGATGAATCTAAATTAAAACCTCTATTCTATTTCTATTCTCTTAAACAACATTTTCGGTGACAACAGTGAATCAATAGTAAGCTATGATTCTGATAAGATTAAAGTTATACAGTATAGAAATAAGGAATTAATATATGGTAAAAGATTAATTGGAACAGGTCATTTGAGTGGTCTTTTGATCCTAAAAGATTAAGATAGCTACAATAAATTATAATGTTCCACATATATATATAGAATGGGGTAGTATTAAATACATTAGGATCTGAGAGAGACGTGACATATAAAAATAAAAGTACATGTATTAATTTACTTTATTATTCATATGATATATAAATAGGTTATGATAGTTCGTCAAGGCAGTGAAAGAGAAAGGAGGCAGTTCATGATTAAACGTTGGTAACCAGGTAGCAGTTTATTTTAGTAACAATTAAATTGCATGTATTATTTTGTAATATCTGTAGGATTTAGTTGGTAAGTTGTTATTCCTCAGTTGGAGTACTCCAAGCTTAGGTGGTTCGCTACCCCTTTGCCAAACCAGTTTAGTTATAACGAGATTGTTATAACAAGAAGTCCTGCAGGTAGAGCCTCCACTAGTTAACGGATCGCACACAGATTAATAGGAGTAAGACTATCATCATTTGGGCAATTTTATGAAATATATACATGACAATACTAGTATGATCATATATGTTAATGAAAGAAACTGCTATTGGGATTTCCAATCTCACTCTTTCCCCAAACATTTTCAGTACGCAGGATGGGAGAAGCTAGCTGGGGGAAGAAGATTAGAAGGATGAATTAGAATTATAATTGGAAAAGTAAAAGGTAGTTAGATATTTTAGTAATATTATTTGTATATGTTGTGAAACTAAATTAATAAATTAACAGCAAAAAGCATAGAAAGTAGAGTTGAATAAATTTATTAAAGGATTTAAATTTCCTAAATGCTATGAATTATGAATAGATGCCCTAAAGGGGTTAGTGTACTTTTAATTGTTTTAATAACCACTTTATTTTATAAAGAGTTTTATATTGTTCTTATTTGTCCGAAAAGCTCATTCCAACTGACAGAAGGTTGGTTGAATGTTTTAAAAGAAAAAGTTTTAAATTTCCTGTATTTTTGGGCTTCGGACACTGCAAAGTGGTTATAATTCAATTAAAATTGCTATAATATAGTAGAAAATTCTTGATGTTACACAAGTCTCATTCTCCAACTCTAAAAGTTGGTATCTCTTATTAAAGAAAGAAATTCCACAATCAATGTTTAATATAGCACAACTTATGGCTGGATTTAATTGTCAATTCAACAACAACAATTAAGTTCATTTATGTACAAGAAGCATCACACTTTAAACACTTGTTATAGCACAATTGTCCACAACTTTTGAACCTAATTTAATTAGAACCACTTACAATAGGGCAGCAGCAACTTGTACTCAAAATTATCAAACATCTTGTAATGTAATACAAGGAAAGTCTATGTCACATTATCTATATTTGCATTACAATTGTGCAGCAGCAAAATTGGGCACACTATAATGCCATTCACATTGTTTTTAGTCAATAAAAATCACCCCTTTTTAATTCCATTAGTCCCATTTGTTCAAGGCCAAAACAGAACCACTTTTCATCTTCTATTATCTCAAAGCACAATCTAATCAATTTAATCAAAATTGCTGTCACAAATTGCAGCAATATGCACAAACCATAACTTTATATTTCCTTACCATTTTACAGCAACTTTAAGCATCAATAAAACAACTAAGTTATGTTAAACTTGTGTGAATTTTAAAAGAAAATCTGCACACACATAAATAAGCTTCATGGCTGAACCGAATTGCCACTGCACAAATTGACAGCAACATTCAGCACAAACTTGCCTCCATTTGCAGCCAATTATTTACAAGATATAGCCCCAATTTTTGTTGTAACTTTCATAGATAAAAGATGAAAATGTTAGAGCCAATTATCTCCCTTTAATCGGTCAAGAAAACTGACCAGAATCACCCAAATTTCGGACAGATTTCATGGCTCCTTTATTTTAACAGAAACAAAGCATCAAAGTTATATTAATACACATGCAACCACCACTTTTCACTCACATAAACACCTTTGACAATCTCCCATTTAGCTACAGAAAATCAGGTTCGAACAGCCCCAAATTCCCCCTCAAACCCGACATGCATCATCACTTAAATCACCTCTTGATTGAAGAAAATTTAGCATAGATGGGTAGAAGATCTTCACCTGAGTTTGAATCTTGCTTTGCATGTGAATTCCACCTCAATCTTGCTCCAAATTCGTCCAAGGAAGCTGCTGGAGTTTGGGCAGAAGTTGAAGCATTTTAGAGAGCAAGAGAGAGAGAGGCTGAAAATTTAGAAAGAGAAGACTAAATGAGGGAGTGTTTCGGCTGAAGCATGAGGGATTGTTTATAATTTAATTATTTGTTATTTGAGTAAAAATAATTTAGTCATCTCTTTAATTTACTTAATTGACTCTTTTACTCTTATGTATTATTTTTTTTAACAACATTATTACATATTGTTCCTATTTGATAAATGACATTTCTTGTCTTCCTTGGGTAATTTTATTTACTAATTGGGTTTTTGGGATGTTACAATAGCCATTAACCACTTCACTTTGAAAGTGAATGGAGATGGGGCATTTTAGTCTTTTTGCCTTAAAATTGTTTATCCCAAATTGTGAATGATCCATTTTATGTCATTTTGTATATTTGAGGTACATTTTTGTCCTTTTGATATTCGAGAGGTATTTATTTGAAATTTTCCCGATAATATAATTAGGAAAGTTTTGTGAGAAAAAAAGCATAGATGTCGTCCTCTTATATTTTTCATGCACCTACTCTTATTATTACTGTGGTGTGTGTGCGTATCAAGGAACAAAAAACGGGATCGAACTGGTTGGTTCAACCGGTTCGCCTGTAAAACAGGGAGGGCATTTGACCCGGTCAAGAACCGAGTCGACCCAGCCAATCCGGGGGTTGAACCGGGTTGGCCTTTTTTTAAAAAAAAAAAATTATTTTATTTTATTATATTTTACCTAATTGCTAACTTTCTCTTCACTCAATTTTAGAAATTAGGAAATTATAATACTTTAAATGCTATTTTACTTGCATATACTTAATATTTAATTATTGTTACTCTTAATATTTGTATTTTAGTTTGTGGATTGTAGAATAATATTTATTTTCACGTATAATCAATTAATATTTTCTCTTTTTTCCTTTATAGAAACATTAAAATATTCATATTTGATGAATCATGCATATCTATCTACATTTACATTTTGATATTAGTGATTATTAATGTTAATATGTAAAAGAGCCATTATGTACCTTGACAAAAGCGCTGGCCTGCAGTTATCACCGTACATTATGGCCGCCCTTTACATGACTGACTAGCAGCAAACATTGACAGATTGTTATAGTCCTCACCTCCTCAGTCAAACAACGTAAATACACACACACTTCAACCAACCAAATTCACACAGTATTGGTAAATAAAATAAGGTAGTCAATTTTATCCCCTAAGTTTTTCTTACAGGACCAAATTTGTTTTGGGATTTTTTGTAGGTTTAAAATGTTCTGAATGTTTTAAAACATATTAATATCGCACTATTTAATTAAAAGCTCACATTAATTGTTGTCAACCGACGTTAAAAGGTAAAATTGCTCTATTTTGATAAAATCAACCCTTAACCTTATTATTAATGCCTATTATTCCGGAAAATTTGCTTGCACCATTTATCAGGCAAAGGTGCTTAAAATGTGGTATACCTAGATGCATCTTATAGTGGATGCGACACTTATTTAACTGTATAAAACATATATTAAATTAAGTGTAAAATATGAGACATTTACACTAATGTAAGATATATGATACACAGTTGAAAAAGAGTTCTAATGCCAAAATAAGTTATTTAATTTTTGGGTAAAATTGCGATGAGAGATTTGTTAGCAATTTTCCCATTAGTCAAAGTTGTGCTTATGGGTCTTAATCTGGACCACTTTTTCCACTTTATGTGGATCATTAATTTAAATTTTATTGAAGTCATAGACTCAGCTCTCAATACAATTAATATAAGAACTTCAAAAAAAATAAAAGAAATTCAGCATGATTTATTTTTTATATGTGAATCGTGGTTCAAGCTAGGTGGTCACATACCTTTTCATAATATATTCGGCCGGCATGAATAAAAACGCCGAACTACAGAAAGGTAAATAATTTCAAGTTATTCGTCTAATGAATTAGTAATATTTATCAAATTTGCGCCAATAATTTTACTGCCTACAACAAAATTATTTGAAAAAATATGATAAATTTCTTGTTTATAAATGACCCCAAGGACCATTCACTCTACAAGTCTTACATATTCTTACCATCCAAATTAAAGGAATCGCAAGCATGTTCATCATCATGTTGAGCCCTAAGTTGAGTTTCTTTTGGGTTGTTGAGGTTCTATGTTTCTTTTGGTGTGCAGGATATCCCGAAATGATGAAGAGTTGCATACACACAGATAAGCAAGCTCTTCTTAAGCTAAAAGATGGTTTCATTGATGAATCAAACATCTTGTCCACCTGGAAAGCTGAAGTTGATTGTTGTCAATGGAGTCGAGTATCATGCAATAATTTGACTGGCCATGTTGTCATGCTCGATCTTCAATCTTATCATCTTCAGTCTTACTTGAGAGGTAATATTGATTCCTCATTATGTAAATTGCAGCATTTAACTTACTTGAATCTCAATAATAACTATTTCGGAGGGAGCGAAATTCCAGAATGCATTGGTTCACTTGGTCAATTAAGAAAATTAAGTATTTGTGACACTTCAATAGGTGGCACTATTCCTTATGGACTGCAAAATCTATCAAATTTGCAAACTCTGGACCTCAGCTACAATGATTTGATTGTGAATGATCTTGAGTGGATATCTAAACTTTCTTCTTTGAGATCTCTTAACCTGTCAGGCATTAACCTAAGTAAAGCTATTAATTGGCCATCACCATTATTAAAATCTCCCCATCTATCTGAGATTCACTTGTCTCTTTGTCATCTAATGTCTCATAATGTCAATGCTGCAGCTTTTGTCTACACTAATTCTTCCACTTCCCTCAAAGTCCTTTCTCTTTCAAACAATTATCTACACTCTTCAATCCTGCACTGGTTGCCCAACATTAGCAAGGTCTTTATAGATCTATATCTTGAGAATACTATTCTTCATGGGACAATTCCGCAATCATTTGGGCACTTACCTTATCTTTCCAGATTGTTTTTGAGTAATAACAATTTAACCGGGCCATTGCCGGTGTTCACTGGATTTAAATCGTTGGTTGAATGGAAATATTCTTCCTAGTGCTTTTGAACAACTTCCAAGCCTTGTTGAATTGCATCTTTCTTCAAATAGGTTGAATTCTGTTATTAGTGAAACACATCTTTCAACTCTCTCAAACTTAAGAGTTTTAGATGTGTCACAAAAATTGATTATTTTTAACTTCAGTTCCCATTGGGTTCCACCTTTTCAACTGAAACTCTTTTCAGCTTCATCGTGCAATTTTGGTCCCCACTTTCCAAGGTGGTTAAAATATCAAACGGAGCTTCAGGGTTTGGACATTTCTAATGCATCAATTTCAGATTCAGTTCCTCAATGGCTTTGGCAAAATTCTTTACATTACTTGAATCTATCCCATAACAAATTTTATGGGGAGTTGCCAAAATATGTCTATAGAATTGATGATTATGTTTGGGATTTCAGTTTCAACAAGTTGTCTGGTCCCCTACCACATTTTCCACAATATGCAAGAGCCTTGCTTCTCTCAAGTAATATGTTTTCAGGAACCATATCTTTCATTTGTGCAGCTTTACAACCAAGTTTAGAGTATCTTGACATTTCAAGCAATTATTTGTCTGGAAGACTTCCTGATTGTTGGGGGCAAAGTCCTCTCTTGAGGGTTCTAAGACTGCAAAACAATCAGTTCTCTGGGGTAATACCGAATTCAATTAGTATTTTGAACTTTCTTCAAAGTATACATATGAATAACAATAGCCTCTCTGGAAATTTGCCATCTTTGATGAATTCTTCAAGTTTGTTGTTCATTGATTTCGGTCAGAATAACTTGAATGGAAAATTGCCCTCATGGATAGGGCAATACTTGCACAATTTAATTGGTTTACGTTTGCAAGCTAATAATCTTCTGGGAAGCATTCCTACAAATTTATGCAATTTGAAATCTCTCCAAATCTTTGATCTCTCAAAAAATAATATAACAGGAAACATACCCCATTGCTTTGGTAATTTCAGTGCCATGTCAAAAACGAATTCCATAATGGATACAATTTCTTATTATGTTTCTGGAAGCTCAAGTGGATCAACTTTCATGGACACAGCTGAATTGTCATGGAAAGGACTAGATGTTGAGTATAGCAAGATTCTTGGACTCATGAAAACCATTGATCTCTCTTGCAATCACTTGACTGGAGAAATCCCAAGTGGCATAACTAAACTTATGGCATTGGCTTCCCTAAATCTGTCTATAAATTACTTGAAAGGATCCATTCCTGTCAAAATGGGTCAAATGGAAATGTTGGAATCACTTGATTTGTCACACAACTCTCTTTGTGGTGAAATTCCAATCAGCTTCTCAAGTTTGAGTTTTCTCAGTGTCTTGAACTTGTCCTTCAACAATTTATCCGGAAAGATTCCAACTGCCACCCAACTTCAAACCTTTGATGCTTCTAGTTATATGGGAAACCAGGGGCTTTGTGGCCCACCCCTAATAGAGGCATGTCCATATCTGAATCCCAATAATCCGCAGAACATTGATGCAGATGGGGAAGATAGTCTCATAAGCTTTGGGTTTTATGTGAGCATGGGTTTTGGCTTCATTTTTGGATTTTGGGGAGTTTGTGGTACTTTAATTCTAAAAAGTTCATGGAGGCATTCTTTTTTTGGCTTCTTCCAAAACTTGAACGACTGGACTTACGTTCGAATTGCTGTTTTGAATGCAAAGATAAAGAGAAGATTCCAAGACTAACAGGTAAATATATTTGTTATATGATTATGATATCCTAATAATAAGATTTGTTGGATTATCATTGTTATTCGGTGCAATATGAATTTATGATCAATCTTGAGAAACGTTTCTCCTGTGAAGTTATTCAAAGGTCTTCTATATTTTTTAAAAGAATTTCTGATAGTTACATACTTACATTTGTATGTTTCTTTCAATCTACAATTAAAGCAAATTTGAAAATTAATGTAATTAGTTGTAGATGATACACATTATTACACATGTGAGTTATTTGAAAATTAAGGCAATTAGTTGAAGATATATAAGCCTATATATATAAAGATTATTTTGTGCAACTCTTGAGTTGCTGCTGAAATTTGTCCCTGAAGGTCTTTTTTTTTTCCACTGATGATATGTTATGGCTTTGCCTCATTACATAGATGCAAGGTTGAAGAAAGTAGCAGAAATTCACATCTAGTTGACGAGATTGCGACCATTGTGATGGCGAACGAGCAACACTGGATGTTCTCTTTACTTTTATTGTTTTGTTTTGATTTCTTTGTTTCAGTTTGAGAGGAAACTTAGGTTACTAGCCAGCTGTCGTAAGTTCCCGTTTGTATTAGAATATATTAAAGCCTCAAATTCCAAATGAATATGAATTGAAGTTGCAATAATTCTTTGAGTTAAATTCTCAGATCAACTTGTAGATTCTTGAAGTTTGAGTGCTAAATAATTTGTGAGTACAAGTTGTAAAAAACTAATTTGGATAGATTGAAAAATTGGTTAAGTTAATTACCATCAATATATCATCATCAATATAACTACTAATACTAATTCATCAAGCCTTTCCTCGTAATACACACTCTCTCACATAATACTGTTCCTAAGAATTTCACATCTCCCAACCCTGAAAAACGCAATAATAAATAGATATTACCTGACAACAATGCTTGGCCCATATTGAGAAGCATTTGTGATTTCCAGCCATAGCATTTTAAACTAGCAAATTCAAATTTGACATGATGCCAACATCTTTATTACCATTCCCTTCAGCTTACATACTCTCCCACATACGGCACCATTTCATCATTCTCTCATGTTAGTCACGGTTCTGCCTCGTTTATTTCCTATGGACATATCCGACAAGTTTATCCGTCTGACTAATCTCACCAAAGGTCTGTGGCATGGAAGATATTCTTGTAAAGGATGATATCATAGGATGGTATATATTGAAAGAAGTGGTTCGGTTCCCTCAAAGTCGTCATATAACAATAAAAGAGTTACAGCAAATCCAGAATGTTGTGTTGAATGAGACGGTAATAAATCTTTCCAAGTACTTTTAAAGGGTGAAAGATTTTGCAGGTAAAACGTTTGCTATCGTTATTCAGTCATAACCCGTCATGCCCCTGCTTTCGGTAAAGAAGGTCAAATCCCTTTTCTCGCTTCTCCATCTCTTTCTCTTTATCTTCCAATTAAGCAAGGATGATAACAGGTTGTGGTGGGTGTTTTTGTTGTCGTCACTGATTTTACCTTGAACGATTAAAGAGAGAGGCAAGCAGGAAAATTTATGTTCTCCATTTTCTTCCTAACTCATCTTCGAAGTTGTTCAAACATCTTGCCATGTTGATGCTCCGAATTGTGCCTCTCAAGCTTTGGATGCTATCAGTTCCATGTTTTGATTGTTGGGAAGTGTGGTGGGCAATAAGGGTATTTTTATATTACAATGAGCAAAATATTACAACTCACAAAATACAACTCTCAAAGTAGGGCTCACTATTTTTCTCTCTCAAATAAGTGCTTCAGCACTCTCACAATTAAGAGAGCTTTGCTCTCTTCCCTCTTATTTCTAATGCACCACTCTCACACTTAAGTGCTACAGCACTTTTACATGATAAGAGCTTTGCTCTTTCTAATTCTCTCCTTAATTTTTCTCTCACTCACGCACTACAAATACACGCACTACTCACCCACTTAAGTGCTACAGCACTTCTACAAGACAAGAGCTTTGCTCTTTCTAATTCTCTTTTTTTTTTCACTCACTCACGCAATTAAGTGCTTCAGCACTTTCTCATCTCACAAGAGCTTTGCTCTCTATTTCTTCTTTTCTTATAAGTGCTACAGCACTTATACAACACAAGAGCTTTGCTCTCTACATCTTCCTCTCTTATAAGTGCTACAGCACTTATATAACACAAGAGCTTTGCTCTCTACATCTCTCACTTTTTTCTAACACACACACCCCAAACATACAAGGATGCTCACACATATATATATATATATATATATATAGCAAATTGTGCCGCCTTGAAGAAGCCTTTAGACAATTCTTGTGCAGCCTTCTTTGACTAATCTTCATCGCCTAAGATCATTGTAGAATCTGCTTTGTTCACCACCAAAAGGGAGTCATGTAGAAGTTGCTACAATCAAGTAGACACTTGTAGAAGCTAGGTGCATGCGTGTTTGAATCAGCTTTTGCTACTTTTTTTTATTATTATTATTGCAGCCTTTTTTGACTTTTATTTTGCTTAATTTGAATTTCTAACACTCCCCCTCAAATTAAGCTTTCTTGAGGCAATAGACTTTGTCTTCCTGCATTTTTTTTTCATATATCCTGGTAGTTGTTTTATAGTCACGTCCACGTTGTCCTCGACCACCTCTGTTTCTTCCTCTATATCCTCCACGATATCCTCCACGGTTGTCAGAACTTTGTCCAGAGCATCTGCT
The DNA here is from genome assembly GCA_037074515.1 of Mimosa bimucronata. Classification (NCBI taxonomy): domain Eukaryota; kingdom Viridiplantae; phylum Streptophyta; class Magnoliopsida; order Fabales; family Fabaceae; genus Mimosa; species Mimosa bimucronata. The sequence continues at coordinate 33,938,251 of CM073440.1, read as the reverse complement.
TGCTCTATCTTCATTTAAAAACAGCTTGCTTTGCAAAGCTTGTTCTAAATTTTCAAAATCATCATTTTGTTTCATCTTTTGCTCATGGGCTTGAAGAGAACCCACAAGCTCATCAAAGGATATTTGTGATAAATCGTTCGATTCTTCAATTGTGGCAACAACATAATTGAATTTACGTGCTAGTGAACGCAAAATCTTCTCCATTACTCTGACATCATCAAGAGTTTCTCCATTTCTCTTCATCTCATTAGCCACCGATTTTACTCGGGTGACATAATCATCTACACTTTCAGACGTTTTCATTTTTAACGTCTCAAATTCAGCTCTAAGAGTTTGTAAACGTATCTTTTTGGCTTTTTCTGCTCCTTGAAGAGATTTTTGCAAAATCTCCCATGCCTCCTTAGATGTTTTTGCTCCAGAAATTCTTTCAAAGGTTTATTCATCAATGCTTTGATGAATTGCGTTTAGCGCCTTGCTATCTCTTTCTCGATTTTTCCTCAACACTCTTTTGTCTTCACTTGAGAGGGCTGCTTCAGCTGCTGCATCTGCTGGGACTTCATAACCAGTTTCAACCAAATCCCAACAATCAAGAGCTCCAAGTAGGACTTTCATTTGTATACTCCAATTGCCGTAATTTGTCTTTCTTAACTTTGGAACTTGGAACTGGAACATATTTGACATCTTGGTGTTTGCACGAACTTGGCTCTGATGCCACTTGTTGGGAAGTGTGGTGGGCAATAAGGGTATTTTTATATTACAATGAGCAAAATATTACAACTCACAAAATACAACTCTCAAAGTAGGGCTCACTATTTTTCTCTCTCAAATAAGTGCTTCAGCACTCTCACAATTAAGAGAGCTTTGCTCTCTTCCCTCTTATTTCTAATGCACCACTCTCACACTTAAGTGCTACAGCACTTTTACATGATAAGAGCTTTGCTCTTTCTAATTCTCCCCTTAATTTTTCTCTCACTCACGCACTACAAATACACGCACTACTCACCCACTTAAGTGCTACAGCACTTCTACAAGACAAGAGCTTTGCTCTTTCTAATTCTCTTTTTTTTTCACTCACTCACGCAATTACGTGCTTCAGCACTTTCTCATCTCACAAGAGCTTTGCTCTCTATTTCTTCTTTTCTTATAAGTGCTACAGCACTTATACAACACAAGAGCTTTGCTCTCTACATCTTCCTCTCTTATAAGTGCTACAGCACTTATACAACACAAGAGCTTTGCTCTCTACATCTCTCACTTTTTTCTAACACACACACCCCAAACATACAAGGATGCTCACACATATATATATAGCAAATTGTGCCGCCTTGAAGAAGCCTTTATACAATTCTTGTGCAGCCTTCTTTGACTAATCTTCATCGCCTAAGATCATTGTAGAATCTGCTTTGTTCACCACCAAAAGGGAGTCATGTAGAAGTTGCTACAATCAAGTAGACACTTGTAGAAGCTAGGTGCATGCGTGTTTGAATCAGCTTTTGCTACTTTTTTTTATTATTATTATTGCAGCCTTTTTTGACTTTTATTTTGCTTAATTTGAATTTCTAACATTGATAACGTATTTCAATACATTTAAAGCTTCATTCTTAAAAAGTCAAAGTTCATGTACATCCATTTATAGAAAGGAAAATAGAGGGGGGGACAGAAAAGATTGAGGGAACAATACGCACGTTAATAGATGAGGAAGAACTCTAAAAGAGAAAAGAGCAAAATCTTTAGTGAAAAATTGTTTTTCTTACCATTGAAAGATGAACAGAGAAAGCTCAGACGAGGAAGAAATTATGTAAACTCAAAACATAGGAATATAGTGTACTGCTTGATCAAAGAAAGTCAAAAGATGAAGGTAATGTTCGGGGAAGTGCAAAAGCTCAGAAATAAGATAAAGCATAATAAAAAATCTGAAAATCAAAAGCAGCCCTATCTACTGTAGATTGCAGAGAGAAACAACGATGAAACAATGTTTGAAGAGTCTGACCGTTAGCCAAAAACATTTCTGGTTTAATTTAGATGAAATATCCAATCTGAAGATTGGAACAGATAGGCTCGTCTTTAGGTCGCTGTTGAGTCGTCAATTTGGAAAGAGTTACTCCAAACTTTCACCTTCAAAACTGATGCTACCAAAATTTTAATTAGAGCTCCGCAAGTGTACGGGCTGTAGAAATAGTAAAATGGTAAATCAAGGTCGATCCCACAAAGACTCAAAATAATTGATAATTAGGCATTAAATTTCCTATTTTTATTTAAGTTGAGTGAAACAGGAATGAGTGCAAGTAATAAAGAAAAATTAACTAAACCCTAATAAAAATCACAAACTTTAACACGGATTAAATTCAAGCGTTAAACGACAACCTAGAGTCACTAATCCCTTGTTTGTTTCTTAAATTTTATTCCCACTAAATTAATTATGCCTTAACTTAATCAGCTAATCTAGAGTCTTAGTGTCTATAAATGACTGTCGGTCCACTTATATCCTTACCTAAATTAATTGTGTAATGTCTCACATGTATTAACTAGGTACAATTTATATTGGTAACAATCTAATTTGATTATGCGGAGCTTCTAGGTATATGTCTATCCTAGACGCAAATTAAATTAAATCTAATTCCTTAGATTAAAATCTAATTCCACATTATTTAATCTCACGATCTATTTAGAATTCCCTCCGTCGAGTTCAATCCTAAATTCCCTAAACATGTTCAATGGTGATCAGTCACTAAACAATAATCAATAATAATAAAATTAAATAAACTGAATTAAAATTAAACATAATTAATAAGTGGGAAAAATCTCTAAGTCACAAACAAGTTCATAATGCCCTAGGTTGTAAGAGAAAACTAGCCACACATAGTTTAGAACAAAATCATCTCAACAATAACAAAGAGTATTAAATTCCAAATCATAAAGAAACTAGAATTTAAGGAATCCACAGATCGCTTTCCCATATTTGCTCTTCAATTTTAGGTGAAGAAAAAGAATGAACAGTGCCCAAAATTCCTCCTATACGGCGTGCTTCTCCAGCGGCGTGTGTATGTGTATATTGTGTGAATAGTGTGCCTTGTGTGCAATGATGAAAAACCCAGACCGGACCGGCCAGTCCGACCGGTTCAACCGTGAATTAGTATTTTTAAAATTGGTTTTAGATATTGCGCCTTGTGTGCAATAATGAAATAGGTATTTTTAAATTTTCTTTCCTTTTTTAAAATGAATTAGTATTTTTAAAATTGGTTTTAGATATTTTTTAAATAAAATTTAAATGACAGGGGCCTATAGCAGCGCTTAATCGCTACTATAGGCCTAAATATGTATTTTTAAATTTTTTTCCATTTTTAAAATGAATTAGTATTTTTAAAATTGGTTTTAGAAATTTTTTAAATAAAATTTAAATGACAAGGGGCATATATAGGCCTAAATAGGTATTTTTAAATTTTCTTTCCTTTTTTAAAATGAATTAGTATTTTTAAAATTGGTTTTAGATATTTTTTAAATAAAAATTAAATCCCAAGGGGCCTATAGCAGCGCTTAAACGCTGCTATAGGCCTAAATATGTATTTTTAAATTTTTTTCCTTTTTTAAAATGAATTAATATTTTTAAAATTGGTTTTAGAAATTTTTTAAATAAACTTTAAATGACATGGGGCATATATAGGCCTAAATAGGTATTTTTAAATTTTCTTTCCTTTTTTAAAATGAATTAGTATTTTTAAAATTGGTTTTAGATATTTTTTAAATAAAAATTAAATCCCAGGGGACCTATAGCAGCGCTTAAGCGCTGTTATAGGCCTAAATATGTATTTTTAAAAATCATAAGGGCCTATCCCAGCGCTTATAACGTCATAAGCGCTGGGATAGGCCCAAAAGAATGGCCAATTTTAACCGCTCCCTTGTCCCCTCTCTTTCTCATTTTCCCTCCCTTTAATTTCCTTCTCTCATTCGACCAAACCCTAATTTTTCTTCTTCCCCTTCCCAAAACACGTCGCCCCCATTCGTTTCATCATCGTCATTGTGCTCCAGCCGCATATTCTTCATCCTCATATCTTTCAGAGTCTCAGACTACTCTGTTCACCATCGTGCTCGTTGTCTCAGCAGAGCTCCTCATATCTTCTCGTCGTTCATCGTTCCTACTCGCGACTCGTTCAACGATTCAGAAGATTTGAGGGGTAGTCGATTCAGATTTTTGGAGTTCCTAACCCCATGAGAACGAAGCTTAGGCTTCGATTTCGACGATTTGGGGACTGTTTTGAGTGATGAGTCGAGTTTGGTTGATTTGCTTCCAGAGCCCTAAATTTTGGGAGTGGATTTAATAGTCATATTTCTTCAAATAATGCTGCTGTTTTGGTGGAGATGTCTCCTTCTTTAACTCTCGGTGGAGGAGGCGGTGGTGGTGGTTCGTTTGACAGCAGCTTAAAGCTCAGCTAATGCTTTCCCCACAGCAGCCGCACCAGCAACCATCAGAAAGCGAGGGTAGGAATGGCATCTGCCTTTCTTGTTGATCTTTCCATTTGTGCAGAAATAGAGCCTGCTACGACTGTTTAGTCAAACAATCTTCAACCTAGGTATTTTTGTTTTTGTTTTTAATTTTATCATCTCACTTAAATCTGTTAATGCCTAAGAAAAATATAAATGTGTTTCCTTTTTGTTGTAATCTGTATGGTTCCCTTTTTTTATTCTCTCCGCATTTAATGATGGGGTTCGATACTTTCTTTTCATTGTTTTCTTGGTGTGAATCATTTGTTGTGCTTGCTCTTTCATAACCGTCGCAATAATGTTTGGTGGGGAGCAGTGATGACTCCTAGAAAGTCATGATTATTTGAGTATATTTACTTGAGTTTTTGTCTATTATTGATACATTTTGGATACTCAAGAGGGAAAATGCTCATTTGATTTTCGGTTGCACCTTATTGTATATTTATATAGATTTTGATTGTTTTTGTAGTTAGTTTCTTATGTTGTTGTATATAATTTTTGTAGGAATAAATTGAAGCAATAAGCAAGAGATGTTAGCCCTCCTCCAAGCCCTCAATTGAACAAAAATAAGAAGAAGCCAAAGCAGCCAAAGAAATAAGAAAGCATAGCAAAGCACTAGAGAAGCAGGGACTTCCCCGTGGACTTCGCAGCGGCGATAGCCGCGGCGAAGTGAATCTGCCTCTGCCTATTTTTGGGAGAGCTCGCCGTCTGCTCGCCGCTGCGAAAGCCACGGCGAGCGACTCTTGATTCTGTAATTTTTGGACTTCGCCGTGGGCTCGCCGCGGCGAGACCCACGGCGAACTTCGCGTTTTGCGCGTTTTGGACAGATCAGGCGCGTTTTCACTGATATAAAAGCTAGGGCTTCGTTGTAAGTCCTCATTCTTCGACTTCTGGGCATATTTTGGGCGTGTTTGGCTCTGCTAGGGCTTGGAGATTGGTGGGATTTGGCTTGGGCTCGGAGCTTCAAAGAGATTTGGGCTTCCTCTCTTGGTTTATCTCTTCCTTCTTCATTCTCTTCTCTTGTTCTGATTTGTAATGTTGTATATATATGCTCCCTTGGAGTTATAGAACATGAGTAGCTAAATACTTTGATTCTAGGATTATTTTGAACCCTTGTATGTATTGATTCTTGATTCCTCCTCTTGATTTGTGATTAATGATATCTATGTGCTTATTTTACCCCGTTCTTAATGCTTCTAAGTGCTTGATCACCATTTAGATGTTGTGTTCGCTTGATTTATGACTCGAGAGAGCTAGGTTGAGTGTAGAACTTGGGTAAAGTAGTGCGAGAACCGGAAGTTTGCGTGACGAACGGATGGTTTTGTTGGTAAGATAGAGATATACTTGCTAGCCTTGTATAGTCACATGAGGGTTGGAGTGTGATAATTGGGTCCTATCAAATTGTGGCAAGAGATTGTGCAAAGAATAGGACTAAACACTTGTTCTTGACTCGAGAGAGCATTACAAGTACTCTTTGAACCCTAGATTAGCACGTGATTTCGTTGAGAGCTTCTTTGAGGGGAGGTTAATTGAGTTTTGAGAAGTACAAGGGGGAGAGATAATCTTAGGACCCTTTTTATCCTTGAAGTTGGGGAATCACTTGTTTATATTTTATTTTCTTATTTAATTTTCAACCTCAACATTTGTGTCACTCAAATTGGGCGAGAGTGTGATAATCATTGTTTGACCGGGTTTTGGACAAATCCTCGTGGGAACGATACTCTACTCATCATTTTATTACTTGGCGCGACCCGTGCACTTGCGGCGCGTGGCGAACAAGTAGAAAGCTTTTATAAGTACTCATATCATAAAGCATACTCATAACAAAGAGTAGGTTAGGGGGATGGTCTCTTTTCACTTACGAATGATAGATGTCCCCTTTCTCACGAGGTAAGGCTGCTGCTAAGGCGTTTGGGAGCCGATCTGGGAGAATTACGATGCTTTCTGATTTGAATCAGTCCGCGCGTGATAGCTCTGATGATTCTGAATTTAATGAAACTCTGGGAGCCTTTCTGGGAGTATTACATTGGAGGAGAGAAAAGGTATTAATTATTCTAATTCTTTGTTTTCTTTATTTGATTCTAGATTAGATTTCAGTTGATCAGAGATGGTTCTTCATAAGAAACAGTAAGTACTTTCTTCTTTGCAATTGAATTCATTTTGCTATCAGTAACAGCTTCATTTGGTGCTTTCTTCCTGTTCTTTTTTGTTGTTAAAAATGTAATTTTGAGCTCTATTTAGCTAGTTGATTCTGAGCATGGATTTTTTCTTAGAATAGAATCCAATGTAGATGAGCTAGCTGTTTTGACTTACGGTATCGTTGGTTTTATTGGAAGCATAGATTTGAATGAAGTTTATATTAGTCTTCTAAGTTCTGAGACCTTCTTGTTGTTGTTCTGGAATTGTAAGAGAAAACGTGTGATTTGTTTATTTAATTTCCGGTGATAGAATTTCCTCAACTTGAATCTTGAATTTTCTTATTTTAAGGTGATTTTTTTATTCTTATTATATCTAAAAATTCTCTGTACAGACGTATCTTCAATAATCATTATTCAGTGCCTTGGAGAACTTGCCTTGATCAATTAGCTTACCATAGTCAAGGTATCATTGGAGCAAAATCAATCCCAAACTCTGCCCTCGTGATTCAGTTCATTATCAGCTCCCAAAATATTTTCTTATGACAATTTTGTTTTAGTGAGTCCTCTTTCTCTTTTATTAAAGTTTTCCATATGTATAAATTTGCATTAATGTACAGCGGCATATAATAGTTGGTAGAATCTGTAGAGATTTGTTCCTTTGTCTAAGAAATTATTTAGTATGATGTTGTTGGATGAAACTTAATTACTGTCTTTCTTGTTGATGGGATAGTTTGGATTTATATATCTACTGCTCTTCTGCAACATGTAAAATGTAAATAACATTCTTTTGGCTGGTCCAAAATTGTTACTCATGACATTAAGTTAAGATAATTTCATGCCTTTATATATCGTTTATTTTATGACTGGAAATTTTTTTTCTGTAGGTGCTATTTGATGTTGTATTCTATTGAACTGATCAGTATGGAGCCAATTGCTTCTCATTTGGCTGCTTGGAAAAGTTGTGCTCTGCAATTTCCTTTTCCTTTTTCGTTTTCCCCCCTCATGTGATAGGACCAAGTGCTGGTTTTGACAAGCTGTTGTTACCTAATTGGATGGCAATAAGCTATTCTCCATTTAAGTTGTGTTTTTATTACTGTGTCAAAAACATTCTCTACACTTACAAGGAATCCCTAGATACATCATATATAACTTTTTTCGTTTGCTAACTCTTCCTGGTACCTTTGAAGATTCTGATATTTGTAAGTTGCCCTCATGTGATAACCAAAAGATGACTATGTCTAGAATGAAGTATCCTCCTTCATCATTTTAACTACTGCCTATTTGAGTTTGTAGCTTTAAATTGTTATATCTAGTCATTCTAGATGAATTATTGACATATGTGATACCTAGTAATGTAACACCCCAAATTTTAGAAAAATAAGAAATAAGGAAATATTTGGAATCTTGGGGTATTACTTGATATTTAAAGAGTCTTATAAATAAATCTGGAAATTAAAATATACCTAAAGAAATTATTTTGGGACAAATTTCAGATTTATTTGTAAATGAAAATGGTAAAAGAAATTACCATTTAAGAGAAAACATAAATTGGGAAATTAAAAAGACAATATCTGCCCCTAGTTGAAAAATATCCTTAATTAAAAGGGAAGGGCAGGATAGTAAAATACCTGATAAAAATAAATATAAGATCCCTTTAAATTGCAACCACACACGTGTATTGTTCTATCTTCTTCTCATTTCTTCTCAAATACTCCCTCTCTCGCCACGTACACACTTAATTAAAATAATAATAATAATAATAATAATAAATCAATCAAAATTATATACTCCCTCTGCTGAAAACACACACATATACACACACTCAAAATCACACTCTCCCTCTCACCCACCGACTCTCATCCTCTCCCTCCGTTCCTTCGTTTGGCAGCGACGGCATCGGCGGCGAACGGCGGGCCATACAGCGGGAAACGTTCAAGCAAGCTCAGGCATCCTTAGGTTAGCTCTGATCCTTCGTTTTCTTCTCTTTCTGGGCGAGAATCCGAGCGTATATGGGGGGAAGATTTGAATTCTTGAATGGTTTTTGGAGATTTCTGAGCTTGTAGAAACGATGCTTGAGGCTTATTATTGTTATTTTGGTTGTTGATTTTGAAGATTGAGGTGAAATAAGTTCGGATTTGTGAAGGAATTTCGTTGGGTTACTGTTCACCCGAAATCAAAAATTGGGATTTCAGTTGATTGGTTGTTTTAAGGCTTGAATTCTTACATCTGATAGTCACTTTAAGGCTATGGAACGGATTATATGTGGATTATTGAGGATTTGGGAATTTTTGGATTTAATTCTTACTTCCCCTGTTCTGCTTCTCTGTTCGGCCAGGAAGGAAGAAAAATTTCTGGACTGATATACACATTAATTGAAAGCTAGAATGGATGTTTAAGTATGTTAATTGAAGAATCCTTGATTTGTTTGCTTCGTTGCTTTTCCCTGTTCTTGTTCTGCTGGCCGAGAGGAAGAAGAATGAAAGAAAAGAATTTTGGGAAACCAAAATTCTTAAGATATATTAGTTGGATTTTATCTCTGCTTTGTTGGGTTAAGTTTGAGCTATAGTTGCTAACTCTGATCCTTCAATTTTCTGTTCTGTTTCGGCCAAGAAGAGGAAAATATTTGAAGTAATATATATGTATGAAGTGAAATCAAGAATTGAGGCTTTAGGTGTGTGGATTGATGAATTCTTGATTTGTTGATTTGTTGCTCAATTTCTTGGCTTTTGTTCTGTTCTGGTCGAGAAGGAGAAATGGGATTTTGGAGTTGCTTGTTTTGTTATTTATTTCTTTAGATACAATCACAATGTAAATAAGAGGAATAGATGAAATAGAGGTGACTGCATTAACTATAGAATTCTTATTGTTCTTGCTTCAGTTCTGTGCAGTCAGGGAAAAAGAAAAGAAGAGAAGAAGAAATATGACCATTGATGTGTTTTGCTTTTGGAGAATGAATTGAGATTGTTTGCGTATGATGGATTGATATATGGTTTTCAAGTGGTTCTTTAGGAATGATATTGATTGGATTTATTGGGTTAAATTAGTGTTAAGATTGAATCTTAAACTAAGATGGGATCAGGTAGATAAAGGGAGTTGATTGGTGATTAATTGGATGATATAAGTTCAATGGAGAATAAAGGAAGAGATAAGATTGGTTAAATGGGTTGTTCTTTGTTTTGGGTTAGGTGTTGATTCAAAAGGGATTAAGTTTAGGAAATGAAGTAGGTTTGGATTAATTGTATCGGATATTGATTTAGAATGTGAATATTTTTAATATGCAAGTTTAATTTGAGATAATAGGGATGTTTGATGTTTGTATTCGTGTGTATATTATTTTGTGTTTGTGCAATAAGAGTTAATAATGGTGTGATTAACCATTTATTTAGAAATTAAGAATTAATAGTATTAGAAATAAAAAGGGGTAGTACAATAGGACTGTGAGAGCCGTTTAATTAATATTCCTAAGTTAGATATTAATGTATTATTTTTATTATAAATATTTATAGGACAAGATAGTGGAATAGAAATTCCAGAGTACGAGACAGAGAAAGAGTACAGCGAAGAATAAACCAGGTAGCAGTTTATTTCAGTAACAAATTAAAATACATGTATCATTTTGTATTATCTGTTGCATTTAGTTGATAAGTTATTATTCCTCAGTTGGAGTACTCCAGGGTTTAGGGGTTTGGCCACCTCTTTTCCCAACCAGTTAGTTATAGTTTTAAATGCTATAACGAGAAATCCTGCAGGTATAGCCTCCACTCTTTAACGGATATACCGTTACTAGTGGTTGGTAGGTGCGGATCGCACACAGATTAATAGGAATAAACTGTCATTATTTGCACTGATTTATAAAATGCATACATGTCAGTATATATATTCAAAAGAATAAAGGTTAATGAGATAAACTGCGTTGAACCATTGCTTTTCAGATAAGCTAGCAGGAGATAGACCTTTTTGGGAGAGTAAGGTAAAGTAGAAGAAAGCAGGAATGCCTGGTTGGTAGTGTATTATGGTAAACATTTTGGGCCTAGTTGTATATATTGTAAATATGAAAGATAAGCAAAAAGACAAGCATAAGTACATAACTGATGAGCAGTAAGCTGATAGATACAGTTAAAGAGGATCGTCGATCGAGATTGTTCCTCTAGTTTATTTTTAAGCCACGCTAATCATTACTAAGTCTTAGATCGATATTAAGACAAATCTAATTAATATTTTAATTGTCTTATAACCACTGGACCTTATAAAAAGATTTTAGTATCTTAAATTAGTCCGAAAAGCCCATTCCAACTATATTAAGGTTGGAACATTGTTTCCGAAGAAAAGGTTTAAAATTTTTCATATTTTATGGCTTTCGGTATCAAAAAGTAGTTATAATTCAATTAAAATACGGTAATATAGTAGTAAAAGATAAGGTGTTACAAGTAACATGGACCTACAACTTTTGCCGAAAATCTGATATGAAAGTACCAACATGGCTTTGTTTCTTTTCACTTCAATAGCATATATAAATTGTTGTAACCTTGGGGTTTGATTTTATTACATTTGACAAATTTATTACTTCATACTTAGATCTCCAGACACTTCCTCCATCTGAAACTCAAGGGAAGATAAGTGGCGCGTCCAGGCCACCCCATAATGCTGACGGTATTATGCTTGTTTCAATTCTTCTGTTCCTGATTAATGATTATAAGTTTATAATTATTTGCTAGATCATTGTTTACATGAAAGAGTCCATGAAAGGCTTGTTATTATCAATACATAGCGGCTTCACCATTTCTTATTGAACAAATCATAAGCAACATGTATATGCCTTGTAATTCTTAGTTAATTTTGTCTATGTTTTGCATTATGTTAATTAGATTTTTTATTGTCCTGTTTACCTTTGCTTAGGAATATTCAAAACAATCAGATTTCCATTATTTTAATAGCTTTCGTTATTCTATAATTGATTTGAAATATATGTAGACAAGATCATGGGGTACCTATGTTGGATCGTCAAATTGTGTCATAGTTCTTCTGATTTAAGTAAAAATATGAACTTTCTTATCCAAATTGCAAATTGTGACGCGGTTTATAGCATGTATTGTGCATTTTGGAAAACTTCATGGATTAGAAGGAAATCTTTCTGTTACTGTTGTCTTTGATAATCACAGTTGCTCATCCTTAGTATTATTCTTGGGTAATCAAATTTACGGTTGGAAGCTTTCTTCTGGACAACACACACACACACACACACATATATATATATTACTTCAAATTTTTGAAGTAATATATATATATGTTATTAGTATATAATAAATATATTTGAGAGAGACTTTGATTTCTAGAAAGTGAATTTATATGTTTTAATTTACTTAATTGTCCATTGTTCTTTCTAATTTATTTAATTGTTTATTTTTCTCTAAGTATATTACCTTATAATATATAGGAGTTAATTAATTAGAATGTTTGCTTTAATGTATTTGATCTCTGGATAAATGGTTTTAGATGTATATATGTTTTGGAAATGTCTGTAATTTCTAAATTGATGCAGGGATAAAAATTAATTTTTTTAAAAAATAATACCTATAGCAGCGCTTATTAAGCGCTGCTATAGGTATTATTTTTTTAAAAAATAAATTACCTATCGCAGCGCTTAACAAGCGCTGCTTTAGGCTTAATAGCCTATAGCAGTACTGACTATTGCAGCGCTTATAAGCGCTGCTATAGGACCAAAATAAGTGTTGTTATAGGCATTTTCTGTAGTAGTGATACAGCCATAGCAGAATTCAATAGGAAAGGGAAGGACCATATATATCACTCACTCATATACTCATAAAGCCTCAAAACACTTACTTTAAACTCTTATTTCTTTTAAGCTTTTTATCAAACAATTGGTGTGCAACCAACCTAGCAAGTTTCAAAGTATTATTTTACTATCACAACCCCCAAATCATCACACATTCTAATTACAAACCATTTGATATCTAAAAACTCATTTGAAACAGTTAGTCCAAACCCCAAATAAAAATAACACCAATTTTCTAAACACCCTTCTTCCCAACATTGTTTTATAACAAGACTTTTCATTTTTTATCATTGGACAGTTTAATTCATAACCAACCAAATCAAGAGCTTAAATTATTCACCATCGTCAAAAATACTATAACACGAATCCAAATGAGTCTTTTTCTTTCAAATATTTTTATCAAACACTTTGAAGGAACTCAAGTTAACTCATACAACAAACACCAAATGCATATTCTAAAAACAAGGTACTCCCAAGTATCAAAGTCTCAAAAGATTTCAAAACTACCAATTTCTCAACAAACTTATTACAAATATCATCCATTGCAAATGAGCGCTCAATTTAATAATTATGAAGAAACAGCGTCCATAACAGGAAAGAAAGAATTCAAATATTTCACATACACAAAAGACAATGGAGGAAGAAAGGGTAATCAGTAACTCACAGAAGTAACAAAATGAATGACAAGAAATAAGGTCTGAAACCTTTGCACCAACTTATGGTAGGCCAGAACAAAGTGGACATTCAGCGAAAAAGAAAATAAGAGAGGCAAGCTTGGCTCACTACCAAACGACCAAAACTCATCGAACGAAATAGATTGGCATTACAGAACTTCCTTAAAAACCCAACTATTTGAATAATTTGATGGTGAGGAGGAAGAGGGGAAAAAAAAGGAAGTGAGTGATTTCAATCAGGAGTGAAATTGGATGAATGGCTCTAGAAATTTCTCTTCTCCCTTTGCTTAGAGTTCACTGACATGGAATATGAAGAATGAAGGAGTGCTGAAAAATCTGATCGGGTGCCCTCTCTTTCTTCAGCAAGATATGATTTTTTTTTCTACTTTAAAAGAAGGGTATAATGGTAACTTTGAGTGGGAAAAATTAGTACTTTAATACAAAAAGGATTCAAATTAAACCACCAATAAGAGATAACATGTAAGGTTCTACCAAGTTTAAATATAAGAATGAGATATATATGTGTGTGTGTGTGTGATTTTAAAGGATTAAAAGTAGAGAGAAAATAAAATCATTGAATAAAAATAAGGGTTCAAGGTCATAGTTGCCCCTGAAGTGTGCACTATGTATTATATTTTCCCCTGAAGTATTTTTGGATCCAACTGTGCTTTCAAAATATGAAAATGGATTTACAGTAAAAAAAACCCGCGTTGACTTTTAAATAGTGGACGTTAGCCGTTAATATTTTAATGGTTAAAGGGCAAAATTGATCCATTTTCATACTCGAGGGCACATTTGGACCCAAAAATATTTTAGGGACAGATATGATACACCTTGCATACTTTGGGAGAGGAACGCCTCACCTTTAACCCTAAAAATGTATGTTAATATGCTAACCCAAGAATGAATTGAATCAAATCAAATCCAATCGAATCATAATATCTAAAATTCATACAAAGATAGATACAATATAAGGAGATATTAATATATGATATAATATCCATATATAATCCTAAGATATAATATAATACATATCATATAAACATCAAACCTGCTAATATTAATTAATTATTATTTTAATACTAAAATTGATGCCCCAAATATCAAGATATTAATGTTGAAATATTATAATGGTCATGCCCCATTTTTTCTCTTAAAAAAATTCACTACTACAAAACAGGGTTTTCACGTCACAAATTTTGGACTTTTCACGTCACTTTTTGGTGTGACATAAATTCAAGTGACGTGGAAAACTTGACTTTTAACGTCACACCAAAAAGTGACGTTAAAAGTCATATTTTTCACGTCACAAATTACAAAACTTGTGACGTTGTTTGTCCAAAACTAGATTAAATTGACGTTGGTGTGGCAGAGAAACCACGTCACAAATTGTTAATGTGTGACGTGGTTTCAGGAAACCAAGTCACACATTAAACAAAAGTGACGTGGTTTCACGAAACCACGTCACAAATTAGTAGTGTGTGACGTGGTTTCTTGATAAACCACGTCACAATTTTAAAATTTGTGACGTGGTTTCATGAAACCACGTCACACATTACTAATTTGTGACGTGGTTTCTCCACAAACCACGTCACAAATCTAAAAAATTATTTTTTTTAAAAAATAATAGTTTGTGACGTGGTTTCATGAAACCACGTCAACTTCTACTTATAATGTTTCTGGAAAAGCAGGAGTTTTGTTTATGGTCCTCAGAATTTAAATGAGTAGATGATAAGCTAGAACATGAGCACTAAAGTCACCCATCCTACAAACAATAGTGTAATAATATGAGGGAGATTAAGAAATGAGAATGAAGGCTCAAAATAAAGAAACCAAGTCAATAAATTTGACCACAATAAGTATCATGTTCATACAACTCAATTTGACATATCTTTATGCTTATACTTCTTAATTCACAAACTTCATTTCTAGTCTCAATTAATTCTATCACAAACTACATGTAACTACTTTAACCACTCTTTATAGTTTCTTCTCTTTCAATCACCATTGTTCCTCAAAGTTTAGCTACCATTTACTCCGTCCCATAACATCAAGATATAAATTCTATTTATTTTGCTATTTAACAGCAAAATTCCAAAACAATCAATAAACTTTGTCTCTATATACACTTAACACCTAAAATACTTGCATTAGCCTTAAAAATACTAAATACTAATCAAATATCACAAACAACACTTTATAACTAGTTCTTAAATTTAAACAATCCAAATCAGTTTTTAAACTCACTTCAATTGCCCAATATCCCTTGCAAACTTCCTGTACAACAAAGTCCAATTTAGTGCTTTATCCTCGCTGAAACTTCATTTAAATCTGAATATCACCTCTCAATACATCAATTTATTACTCTAAAGAAATCTTTCACCCTAAAAATCTGAACTCAATATTATTCAATCCTTTTTATATTTACAAACAATCAAGAAATGGAGCTAATCACCTATTTAGAGCAGAAATCAAAGAGACCAGGTAATGTAAACCATTCCAAGCGATAGCTTGCCCATGTAATTAAAAAAAACAATCACTGAATCAGAGCAGAAAACAGAGGGAAATAAAGAAACTGAACGGAACATAGGAAGCAAAGGAAGAACAGGAAAATCAGAAATCTTCAAAGTCACTTACCACCCAAAATTTCAACATGCAAAACACAAATCATTGCTTTCTACTCTTAAACTTATCACCCCCAAAATTTTAGTCCCTCCGGCCCGCCAGATTCGAACGAAACAGAGAAGGAATAAGAAAATAAACAGAAATTTCACAGTGGTTGAAGAATAATGGGACATACATTTCTTCACGGATTCCATATAGGCACCGGAGCAACGAGCGGCGTTAACACCTTTATCATTAACAAAATGGGATTTTGGTGATTTTGAGATCTGAAGTTAGAAAGACTTCATAAAAATCAAAACTTGAAGAGGATGCTCACCTGACCTCGGATCAGAGATTGCATGCGTTGGCCGGAGCTGTGGAAGGAAGGAGGTATGAGATTTGCAGAGCTATGGGGCGCGGGACGGAGCTGGGGAAGTACGAGTTTCGTTTTTGGGTTAAGAAATTGGAGGGAGCTGGGGGAAATATTTGGAGGGAGCTGGGGGGGACTTTCAATGTCACAATTATCTTATTTGTGACATTGAAAGTCCTAGATATATTTTTTTTTTAAATTTTTTTAAAAATTTCTGTGACTTTCAACGTCACAATTAGAATAATTGTGACGTTGAAAGTCACGGATAATTTTTTTTTTAAAATTTCTGTGACTTTCAACGTCACAATTAGTATAATTGTGACGTTGAAAGTCAGCAGAAAATAATTTTAAATTCTTTTTAAAAAAATTAGTAACTTTCAACGTCACAATTAGTATATTTGTGACGTTGAAAGTCACGGACAATTTTTTTTAAATCTTTTTTAAAATTTCTGTGACTTTCAACGTCACAATTTGTATAATTGTGACGTTGAAAGTCACGGACAATTTTTTTTAAATCTTTTTTAAAATTTCTGTGACTTTCAACGTCACAATTTATATAATTGTGACGTTGAAAGTCACGGATAATTTTTTTTAAATTTTTTTTCTGTGACTTTCAACGTCACAATTAGTATAATTGTGACGTTGAAAGTCACGGACAATTTTTTTAAATTTTTTTTAAATTTTCTGTGACTTTCAACGTCACAATTAATTAAATTGTGACGTTGAAAGTTACTAATTTTTTTAAAAAAAATTTAAAATTATTTTCTGTTGCCTTTCAACGTCACACTTAGATTAAGTGTGACGTGGAAAGTTAAAGTAATTTTTTTTTATTTTTTCATTTCAAACATACAACGTCACAAATGCTCAAAGTGTGACGTTGAAACTTTCAACGTCACAATTTAAGGTTTTTGTGACGTTGTAACTCCCTCCACCTGCAACTTAATTACAAAAATGCCACCGCGTTTTTTTTCCATGTCACATTTATAATTATGTGACGTTAATTGGTGACGTGAAAAGCCTATTTTGTAGTAGTGATTGTATGTCGAACGTGTTTTATCTACACATACAAAATATTCTCTTTTGTAATCAGTCCAAAGTTGTAGCCATAGATAATGATATCAAACATATAAATATAATTATATTATTATAACTACTTTAACTCTCAACTAAACTCCTTTGCTTTTTTTTCTACCATATATATATATTTCAATTAACTTGATTCATTAATTAATAAACTATTGTTTCACTTGTAAAATTTTCAAAGAAAGAAGAAGAAAACATCTTGGGTCATCACAAGATATTTGGGGTGTAAGAGGAACTAAATCACTAAAATTCCAAACCCAGAGCATTAACCAATGAGTCTAATGTCTAATTAATGGCATCTCATTTAATTAGACATTGTTAAGACCTTTAGTAACTTGAGTTTTCTCTAAGTTTCCAAGAATACAAAACCGCAAAAACCAGCAAGTCTAATTTAATATATAATCTCATGGACCACTCAATTAGGCATTATTAAGTATCTTAGAATGTGATTAATTGTTAGTAATGCATGGGGTTCATTTATAATCCATTTCATTCAAACTACATGCCATAACCATGCATAAATAGAGAGAAATCAATAAATTCATAAAGAACATATATATAACCATATATATATATATTGATGAATTCAGATCCTCATTACAAAGCAAAATCACAACAAACTCAAATTAAACAAACAATTCAAGTCCCTAGATAGTGTATAAATGACAAACCATGACCGAGGAAATCATATATACAAAGAGAAGAGAAAAGAAAAAAGACTTCCTTATGAAGACCATGAACTCAAGCCACCTCCAATCATCTCTAAGAGGTGTGAAGTGTTCAGCTAGTAATGGAAGAGAGCCCAGCAACTCCAAGCTCCAATACATGTGCAACCATGGTGGAAGGATGAAAGAAATTAGTGTGGAATGGGAGGGAATTGGAAGAAATGAGAGAAGAGAAGAGAGGAATTGGGGTTGTAGCAGCTGGATAATGTGCAAAATAAGGTAGGGTTTAAGATATATCATATCGGAGCCGGGTTGGAGGTATTTGGGTCTGATTTGGGTTAAAAAAAATCATCAAAATATGCGTTTTTAGAGCTACTAGCTTGCGGGTATTCGGCTTGGGTTTGTTGGTGCGAGCCTGGGGCAAGTTTGGACCTTTTCTGCAATTTTTAGAAAGTTTTGGATCATTTCTGTAATTTTCATAAATTTTCCAGCAAATTGTATTTTTTTTTTTTTTTGCCTTAAATTTTCAGCTTCTTATTTCATTTTCTTCCCACTTTAATGTTCCTACGATGCAAAATAACTTAAGCAAGTTGGATAGCTCCCAAAAATCAATTAAATCAAGAGCAATTACAAAATGACTCAAAACAAATGCCATTTTGCCACTATGTACATGTAATCACTATAGATACTAATTTCTTTGAAAGATATGCAATGATGTCCAAATAATATTATAAAACACCTTCAAAATGATATGAAATAAATGCAAATCTTAGAATCTGTCACTTCACTAGCCCATTGACATCCACTAAACACGTTTTTACTAATTACCTTTTTTCTTGTTTCCCAGGGTATCCTCACTCGCGTGTTAGGTGGGAACACTACTACAGAAAATGCCTATAGCAGCGCTTATTTTGGCCCTATAGCAGCGCTTATAAGCGCTGCAATAGCCAGTGCTGCAATAGGCTATTAGGCCTATAGCAGCGTTTGTTAAGCGCTGCAATAGGTCTTAAGCGCTGCTATAAGGCACCTAAAATTTACCTATAGCATGGCTTAATGAAGTAAGCGCTGGTATTGAATTTTTTTTTTAAATATTTCATTTTATTTTATATACCCCACCTGCATCATTGCTAAAATACCAGCAATTATATACAGTTCCAGGCAACGAAAATACACCAATAACTCATCCAGAGAGCAATGTACAAATGAACCAACCATTCTAATTGGGAAACAGCACGCTACTAGCTATACTATTATATATCTACAATTGTACTTATTGAAAAAGAGGTAGAACATAAGTGCACCATTCCTCAATTAGCGCATTCATTTTTTCCTTCGACAATGAGGGGCAACGTGCGTCTGGGTAATACTGCACAGAGAGATAAATTTGAATGGCAATCAAATCTACTTGAAATCTAATAACAAGTTCAAATACAATTAGAGTTGGCAAAATATAAAACTTACTGTCAATGGAATGCTACATCGATCATGTGTAAAGACATCCCTCATAAATTGCATCACATAGTATCCACAGTCGTTGTTATTGGGTTGGAAGGGGCACTGTAACAAAAAATACCAAATATCATATGAGAAACATTTACTTTATGTTTGAGTAGATTGTTTAAAAAATTGAATAACTTGTAGAACCTGGACTGTGAGCCATGTAACGCCTTGAATTTTACTACTATATTATAACAATTTTTAATTGAATTATAACCACTTTTCAATGTCAGAAGCCCAAAAATACGGAAAAATTTAAATCTTCTCTTTTAAAACATTAGACCAACCCTCTGTTGGTTGGAATGGGCTTTTCAGATAAATTAAAATAACTTAAAACTCTTTACAACATAAAGTGGTTAATAAAACAATTAAAAATACACTGACCCTCTTAAGGGAGTCTATTCATATTCATAATACTTAAGAAATTTAAATCTCTTAATAAATTTATACAATTCTATTTTCTATACTTTCTACTATTAATTTAATAATTTAATTTACAACATATACAAATAATCTTATTAAAAGATTTACTGCCTCTTGCTTCCCAACTTATAATCCTAATTTCTTCGTCTACTCTTCTTCCCCAGCTAGCTTCTTTCAACCTGCTAAACTGAAAAATGTTTGGGGAAGGGGGTGAGATTGGAAA
Organism: Mimosa bimucronata; assembly: GCA_037074515.1. NCBI lineage: Eukaryota > Viridiplantae > Streptophyta > Magnoliopsida > Fabales > Fabaceae > Mimosa > Mimosa bimucronata. Next base: position 33,918,301 of record CM073440.1, on the reverse strand, counting down.
TCCCAATAGCAGTTTCTTTCATTAACTTATATTATCATGCTAGCATTGGCATGTATTAATTTCATAAACCTGAACAAATAAAACAATTATACATACTTCCTGCGCTCAATGCTCTACCAGCCACTATTAACAATATATTCGTTAACTAGTGGAGGCCTCACCTGCAGGATTTCTCGTTATAACATTTAAAGTTATAACTAACTGATCTGGCAAAGGGGGAGCGACCCACCTAAGCCTTGAGTACTCCATAAATAACTATGCAGGAATTAACAAGGCTTATCACCTTCATGCATAATGTAAACTTGAAACAGATATTACAAAATAATACATGTAATTTCTTTACTGTAATGAAATAAACTGCTACCTGATTATTGAGCTTAACCTTCACTAAACTCCTTTATCTCTTCGTACTCTGGGGATTTAATCCCACTATCTTGTCCTATAAATATTTATGATATAAAATAATACATTAATATCTAATCTTAAATATCATAATTAAACGTCTCTCACGTTCCTATCATACTACCCCTTTCTATTTCTAATACTATTAAATTAAATTTAAATTCCTAGCTAAATGGTTAACTACACCATCATTAGCCAATATTGCACAACCATTAATTTGTATATACAATACAAACATAAGAATGTCATTACAATTTTAAATTAAACTTGCATTTCTTATCAATCAGTTATTCTTTTATTCCAATTTACTTTCTAAATTCTTAGTAAACCATACAACTATTTACTTTATACTTAAATCTAATCACCCTTTAGGTATCCACATCTAACAATCCAAACAAAATGAGATAGGAATTTCATTTTCAGAATAATATCATTAACTAATAATTCAATTAAACAATTATAAATTTCCGACCATTTTTATTTACGAATTTCTAAATTCTTCACAACAACAATTGATCTACTAGTCATACATTCCAAGAATTAATTACACATACCCAACAAAAGAGCCATAAGTTTTTAATTATATTCACAATAATTATTTACACATTTGAAATCTCTAATCCTTAGTTAATTATTCATAAATCTCTAATTAACTTCTCTTTAAACTTTAAGCTCCCCTCATTTAACTTAGTTAACAATATTAATTTTTATTTATCCAAACTATACCTCCTCAAGATTTCAACATAATCTAGCAAAGTAACACAACTTTTATTTAATTAAAACCAAAACTTCTACATAAAAGAATTTCGATTATACATGCTAAATTCTATTTCGGTTCTTTAATTACTAACAAGAACACATTTAAAATTCTAACATCTTTAGTTACTTGTTTCATCCCTTTAACTCTTAGCTTTAAATCCTATAAACATACTAAAATATTAAACATACTAATCTTTAAACACCAACCAATAATTTCAATTCAATTTACATTTCAAATCAAATTCAACAAATCCAAGAACAATCATTCCAACTTCTTACTTCTCTTAACTTAATTCTTATTAAACTAACATCACCATTATTTTAGGATCAATCAAAGACAACAATAATCCAATAGATTTAGGGAACATTGAAATTGTTCCAACACAAAGTATCTATTTAATTTAGTCAACCAACCATTAGAATTTCATAACAGATTTACACCCAATCAATTACATGGCCAGAGCATATCAAAGCAGAAATCAAGCCTACAAGGAACATTTATTTTACATCAATTATTCAAGTTATCTTTCCTATAGCAATTAAAATAGATTTATCCTTCGAACTAATACAAAGCAGCAATTCAGTTTAAGCAGAACAGAATTACATTAAATTAACATTCGAACAACTTCCAGCAACAATCAACCCCAAACAATTGTTATCCCTTCATCAACATCAGCAACAAAGCCACAATATCCTACTTTGATTCATCAGGACCAGCAGCACAAGGAAAGCAGAAATTCAAAGGAACAAGGGAAAACAAGACAAGAAATCTAATGGCAGTGCACGGTAAGAAAAATCATCACAATTGCACATTAAATTTCTCTTCTTTCCTCCATCACAGCTGCCGGTCAGAGCATCAGAAAAATAAGAATTGCACATATACCATCCTAACATTAATCCATCACACATAAACCAATTTCAATCCATCTCCCAGAGCAAAACAAAATACCAATGGGTGTTTTATACTTCTTGACCGAACAGAAACAGGGGAAACAAGAAGGAGAACAAGAATTCAACCATTCCAAATTTTGTTGATTCAAACATTCTAGTCACTTATCACATCTTCCAATTACAAATACATATTACATCCAAAATTCCTCCTTTTTCCTTCATTTCGGCCAGGCAGCAGAGACAGGAAAACAACAAAATTCCAACTTCATCAACTCACACATTCCATTCACCTGAAGTGCTTAAGCTTACTTCTAAACATGATTAATCAAACATTCATTCATCACACCCAGAAATTCCCTAAATCGCTGTCGGAATAACAAGAACAGGGAAGAGGAAAAAATGCTTCAGAAATCCCTTAACTTCAGAGTCACCCTTTAATCGATTCTACCACCTTAGAATTCTTGGAAATCATGAGTAATCAAGCTTCAAAACAACAAATTCCAAGAAATCCCCAAATGTGCCGTCGCATGAACAGTAACAGGGGAAGGATTTCTGAAAAATTTGAACCTATCCGACTTTGATCCCCAAAATCAACACCCAAAATATCAAAAACAATCTTCAAGCATCATTTCTATGATTTCAGAAGCCTAGAAAATGTCAGAGAAATTCAAACCATCTTCCCCCCATTCGCTCAGATATCGGCTCGCAGAAGAGAAGAAAGAAGAAGGAGAACTTACCCAATGTTAATCAGAGCTCCTTGGGTGTTTCTCTCCGCCTTCCGCCGCCGCTCGCCGCCGCTGGAAGCCGGGGACGCTGCTGGAAATCGAAGACGGAGGGAGCACGAGAGAGATGAGAGGAACAGGGAAGGTGTATGTGTGTGTATGTGTTCAGTGAGAGAGAGTATGTATTTTTTTTCAATTGTATATACGTGTGTGGCTAATATTTAAAGAGATCTGATATTTATTTTTTAACAGGTATTTTACTATCCTGCCCTTCCCTTTATAATTGAAGATATTTTCAATTAGGGGCAGATATTGTCTTTTTCATTTTCTATTTTCTATTTTTCTCTTAAGTCATAATTTTATTTATCATTATCATTTAGAAATAGACCTAAATCTGTCCCTAAAATAATTTTTCTAGATATATTTTAATTCCTAAATTTATTTATAAAACTTTTTAATTAATAATCAATACCCCAAGATTCTAAATATTCCTTTCTTTAAATTTTTCTCCAAACTATTTTCTCTGAACTAATAAAGAAAATAAACTTTAAAAATTTATTAAAAATATACTGGGCCTCATAAATTTATTTATAAGGCTTTTTAATTCCTCAATACCTTTATAAGTCCTCAACTACATTCTTATTATCTATTTTTCCTAAATTAAGTTTTATCTTCTAATTAATCCCTTTTTGTTTCTTAAATAAAATAAACCTTAAAATTATTAAAAATGTCTAATATCATAAATTTATTTATTTTAATGCTCTTTAATACTTTGAATAATATCCCTAGAAACCTAATTATTTCCTTGCATCTATTTTGCAAATTTTGGGATGTTACAAGCCACTTATAAGCATCTTTCTGGTCAAGGGCTTTGGAATAACTCAAGTTAACGGAGGACCGAAAATTGGTCAATGCGCTGGAAACGAAACAAAGTAAATTAATTTTATTAGCTAGGGTCATAAAATGACATGATGCAATGGATTCAAAGAATGCTGACATTCACGTACCTATTGACGAGGCGCATCAAAGCTGGGCGACTTTCTGGTTCAGCACCATACACAGGATCCAAATAGTAAATCAAGGGATTCGCTTGTGCTTGTGGATAGATGACAAGCAAAAGCCAGTGCTGCCTAAAATTTTTTAAAACGTTATGTCAGTATATATAAATGATGCTTGGAGCTAAGAAAACGATAAAACCTATAATGCATATCGACTTACCCTGTATTAATTGAAGCTAAGAATAAAGTCATGCATGTTGCCTTTAAAGAAAAGCGCCTTTTAAGCTTCGCGGACTGCTCGTCATAGCTCACGCTCGCAATATGTGCTATCTCATAGGGGCTTATGAATTCGAACGAGACATTATCCCCGGTAATCATGACATGTTCGTGCAGGTGCCTTCAAAGAAACCATACAAACTCCCGATTAGTGTAAAACTTATGACATTAAATGAAACCCCAATGGAAACACATATATACCTGATCCATAAATTGATAGCTGTATCACCGAGCCATCCTTGATTAAGCACGTCCATGATCTGATCCTTAAAAACATGCTCAACCATATTTGACACCCCAAATATACGCTTGTCGAATGGAATATTGGCAATAAATTCGGGAGATAGGGTGGCTGCAAATGCTCGCAATCGAGCACGATTTGGCGTCTCGGCGCTTGTACGTTCAATAACAGGAGGCGCTTGTACTTTCTTCTTGCCCTTGGCTTTTGTTGCCTACAAACCATATAAATAGAAAGTCTGAAATTTTATTCCAATAAAAAAGAATGCTAGTTTAATTGATTAGTAAATAATCACCTGTGACGATGGATCAGTATGTGAACTCTTTTTCTTCATCACTTGACCACCGGTACCTTGGACATTAGGCCTTTGTGCTTTCTTTCCGGTAGAACGTGTACCCTGAAAAAACATGTAAATAAAAGAGCATTCTTCCAACACAATGAATGCTAGTGTAAATGCTATTAGTAAATAACCACCTATAGTGTTGGCTCAATCAAACCAACGGGCCAAGCAACGAAAGCACCGATAGCATCTTGGACCCTAGTCATCTCATCAGTAGGGAACGATATTGGTGCCGCGTTGTTGTAGGAGGATTCAATCATTACTCTCAGTGCATTTTTAGGCAACGACGAGTTGTGCAGGGTCGTGTTGGAAGTGTTGTAGACCTTCCCTCTGGCAACTACTTCACTGAAAGAGTAATCGATATACAGCCTGCAGTCTGACTCGCCCTACGAAAGAGTTGACAACATTAGCTCACAACGCATAATATAACAATGTCGCTGCAAGTTTGTAAGCAAAAAATGTATGAACTACCTGAGGAATTTGGGCCCGCGGCATCGTACAGCTGCTCTCCCTTATGCTTGGACTTTCGACGGGAGGAACGTTACCTTGCTGCACGAAGTTCGACGTTTGTGATGTAACATTATATTGCTGGTAAAATTCGAACATCTGCTCTTACTTCCGATGCAGTTCCTCGTTCTGTCGTTGCATCTCCTCGTCCCGTCGTTGCATCTCCTCCCTCAGAGTTTGAACTTCTTCTTGTAACGCTCTTACTTCGCCTTTTGATGCCCTATGTTGGCGGCCAAAGTAAGAAGAGGGCGTGACCCCTAGACCTGTGCCCCGAACACGGCCCGAATACTCAGAGCGATCGAGCGCTCTGCACAGGAAATCATCGGGGCCAAATTTGTTGACCTCGTCAGGGTATTCTTGTGACAACATATCCTATAACAAGAAGAAATGGTTGTTAGATATTAACTTAGCAAAGTCACCAGTTAAAAAGATATTACAAAGTCCAAGAGAATGACTTACACATCGTTCACGGACTCTTCTAACCTCGTCGTGAATGATGGTACCGTCCTTTTGAGAGTGTCCCCGAAACCAGAGGCCATGCCGTGGTGGCTTCCCTTCTAGGCCCTGTTCCTTAATCTGTCAAGCAAGCCAGGTGAACACATAATTAATCACGTAAACATTTATTTATAATTTTGTATTTAGAAGCATTACTAACATACCATATCTTGCTCCAATTCAGGAAAGGTCTTTCATCCACCCATATACGGATATTCGCAGCTTTTAGCCGCCTGTCTATTTCTTTGACTTACTTCCTCAAACTCCGGTGTCAAACGTGATTGCACAAATTCATTCCAATGTTCCTGAGTAATTGACCCTGCAAATACCTCTGGAGGTGTTGGAACGATCTCCGTCTGCATCTCTCAGGAAGTACTTGGTCAAATTTGTGCGGAAACCGCGATGCATTCTGGAAGCTTTCAGTGTGACATACTCCCTATGAGAATCATTAATATGAAACATGGACTGTAACAATAGAAATCATATTAGATTTGTTAGTTACAATGTTGTCATAATAAAACTAAATTGTAAAAAGGCAACTAACCTGAATCTCTGACCAAACCGTGTTCTTGCAGCTCCCTGCGGTTCTCCAATATGTGATAGTAATAGGCACTTTCTACCGAACAGTGCACCCAATAAAACCAGAGAGGTCTTTCGCAGTCTCCCCGATTGGTTGGTTATTTTCGTTCCATTTAAGTCTGGTCTTTTTTCCCAGAGATCTGCGCCTGAGTAGTTTACTCATAAGGGTGATGCCATGGGTAGCATCCGCCTCGACAGCCTCTCTACCCGCATTGATATCTGGCTCCACAATCGGTTGTTCTTCTTCCTCGTCGTTCAGGGGGATCCATTTTCCTGCAAATTAAAATAATGAAACAAGACATGATTTTAGTGCAAAATAATTAAATGAAGTAGTTCACAATGTAAAACAGAAATACATACAAACTTAAATCAATATGAGGGCTTTCGTCTCTTTTTCCTCTGTGTTATATTATCTAAAATTGTTTGCTTCCTCTTTTTTGTTGGATTTAGGGTTGTGTTGAGCCAAATGCCTTCTTCATGATCACTCCTTACATAAACAGGCTCATCTTCATCATCATATCCGTCTGCATCAATCTCTTCTGCCAGTAACGTCTCAAATGAAGGATCATCTTCTATCATATTCATATCATCATCACTACTTTCATCATCAACTTGTTCGGCATAATTTTTGTTCGATTGCATAACAACTGACCAATTCTTCTTAGAAGGATCGGTAATGTAAAACACTTGTGATGCTTGGGACGGTAGAATGTAAGGATCATCCTTATATGCAACTTTAGAAAGGTCGACCGATATAAACCCAAATTCATCTAACCGCCGTCCACTATGGTTGTTAACCCACTGACATCGGAACACAGGAACTCTGAACATGGTGTAATCTAACTCCCAAATGCAATCAATCACACCAAAGTATGCCATCTTCGCATATATAGGATTTGTATCTCTCGCACTGGATATATGTAATGCCTCGGCAACAAGTGTGACTCCACTATTCTGCATTATGCTTTTTTCATCCTAGTCTTTTGTATAGAATGTGTAACCGTTGATTGCATAAGCGGTGTAGGAAAATGCGTGCAAACCCGGTCCTTTCGACAGCCAAAATAATCTTTCAGAAACTGATCTAGCATTAAGATCAAACTGCTGACAAATGCGAGCATTGAACCATCTAATGAATGTTTTATTGTGCTCCCTTGTAATCAAACTCTCATTTCTATCACCCTGTATTTCCCGCAGGAGTTGTTTGTGTTCTTCAACGAATGGTTCAACCTCAAGAGTGTTGTGAAGAATATACAAGTGAGCAAGCTCCCTTTCAGCATTTGAAATGCGTATTAAGTTGAACCCACTTATTCCTTTCCCCAATAATCGCCCATCGTGAAGAGACTTCGGCAAACCAACATGTGCAACACTTGGTAAGTAATCGGCACACAAATCACTCACTTCTTCAACGATGTATCGTTCAGCAATACACCTCTCTGGTCGATATCTGTTTTTGACATACCCCTTTAAAACTTTCATGAACCGCTCAATCTGTTACATCCATCTCAAATAGACTGGGCCGCACAGTTGAACCTCTTTGACCAAGTGTACAGTAAGGTGAACCATGATGTCAAAGAAGGATGGGGGGAAATACATTTCAAGTTCGCACAGGATACGAATGATTTGCCTCTGCAAATCCTGCAACCGTCCTATATCAACCACTTTACTACAAATGAGCCTGAAGAAAATACACAGTCTAGTGATCGTCCTACGCAGTTTCTTGGGTAAAATGTTGTGTATGCCGACCGGTAAAAAATTTTGCATCAGGACGTGACAATCATGAGATTTCAAGTTCTTCAACTTCAACTCTTTCACGGATACAAGGTTCTTTACATTTGAGGAGTAGCCTTCTGGAACTTTGATCACATTCAGGAACTCACAGAATGATCTTTTCTCTTTCTTCGAAAGGGTGTATGCTGCTGGAGATAAATAAGTGTGGTATCCTCTCTCGACATGTGCCAACTCTTGTCTTATTCCCAACTTGAGCAGATCTAACCTTGAATTGACACCATCCTTAGTTTTTCCCTGCATATTTAGCAACGTGCCAATTAGGTTATCACATATGTTCTTTTCAATGTGCATCACATCCAGAAAGTGCTTAACATATAAGGACTTCCAATACGGGAGTTCGAAGAATATAGACCTCTTCTTCCAGCCACTTGTCAACACATTTTTAGCAAAAGGCTTGCCAAAATCATTCTCCAACGCGTTCACCTTTTCAAAAACGTCATCCCCGGTCAATATCCTCAGTGGCCTACCTTCTTCTAAACTCCAGTTAAATGCCTTCTTCCACCTCCGCCAATGATGTTTTAACGACAGGAACCTCCGATGTCCCATGTAAACATTTTTCCTACAATGCTCTAGCCGCATCGAATGGGTATCATCTTCACATATAGGGCATGCACCATATCATTTGATGCTGTATCCGGACAAATTACCATACGCTGGGAAATCATTTATCATGCCAAACAACATGGCCCTCAATTTGAAACTTTCTTCCTTACATCCATCAAAAACTGTCTCACCCGAATCCCACATATGCTTCAGGTCTTCAATCAAAGGATCCAAGTACACGTCTATATCGTTGTCAGGCTGTCTAGGCCCGGAAATAAGCATGGAAAGCATCATAAACTTGCGTTTCATGATCAAATTTGGGGGGAGGTTGTATATCATCAGAATCACCGGCCATGTACTGTGAGTACTACTCTGAACTCCATGCGGATTGATTCCATCGGTTGCCAAAGCAAGCCGTAGGTTTCTCTGTTCTTCACCGAAATCAGGGTACTCATAATCAATTTTTTTCCATTGGGGGGCGTTGGGGCATGCATGTATTTTCTCATATTTCATACCGGTCGAACGGAGAATTTGCTTCGCCTTGTATGTTTTCGAGGGGAGTACATTCGCTTCTGGGAGCATATCTCGCAGAGCGGACAGCAGCGCGGTGAAACTTGCATCACTCCAACCGTATCGTGCTTTCAGGTTATACAATTTAAGCACCGCACTCAATCTTGTGTATTTGCTGCATCCCACATACAAAGGCGTCTCTGCATCGCTCTTCAGTGTCTCAAACATTTCAGGATTCTCCTCACCCACCACGTTCAACATTTCATCACACATGTCTCTATCAAGCACATTCGAAGCACTACGAACATCAGGTACCCGGTCTCCGCATTCATCTTCATAGGTCTCACCGTGCTTTGTCCATCGTGTATAAGACTGATCGATTCCATGACAAATTAAATGACTTAACAAGTCAAGAGGACGAAGACGCTTCCCATACAAACACGACAAACAGGGGCATACAATTCTGTTAGCATTCTCTGCATGCTCTGCAGCAAATTCAATGAACTCTTTTGCTCCATCTATATATTCCCTTGAACGCCGATCACAAGACATCCATTTCCGATCCAACATGGTAACCTACTAAAGGAAAGTGGCGGTAAGATGTACATAATGAATTACTCATTAGGTAGCCACCCCAAGATGTTACCTTAATTTCTTAACAAAAAATCGGCAGCATAACAGCTACAAAATGAACATTCCCAGGATCAAGGTCCTTATTTTTAACATAGAAATGGATAGCCCACAAAATACCAATCATCAACTCAATAATTTTCCAGTCTTTAACAACAGATCTCACAGAGCATATATACATATATAGCATTAATGGGCACAAATACACAATTACTACTACATCAAAATTAGACATGAGACTCTAATGAAACCACAATTAGATTACTCATAATTCAATGGAGAAAGGAAAATTAAGAACATACCTTATATGTGGCAAAGTTGATTAATATAAGCTCTCAAACTGTTCAAAAGTATCTCACTTTTAGTCCCCCTTTTTGTCAACAAACTATGAGGCAACTGTAGGCTCCTATAAAAAAATCAAGTAATTAATCCCCTAACTGTAAACTAGTGAAATGCCCAACTTTAATTGCATACCCAATGACAAAACAAGGAAACCAGCTTAGATCCTTCCAACAAATAAATTTAATAAGGTAATTAAATACCCAAACTGACTATGTACAACACTTCACTGCCACCCTCTCTTTCTCTTTGCAAAATGAAGCACCAAAAGGCTCAAATACAATCACCCTTTCAAACCAGATCATGAAACTATTTACCATCAAACTTAGGTGTAGTTAAGGCAGAAAAATTCCAAACCAACATTTTCAATTTCAACAATTAAATCAAAGAGCGCCCTGACATTTCCCACATCATGCATATAATTTCCACAGGAGTATTTCACCACCACCGTTAAAACCAAAGCAATCAATGGTCATAATTCAGGTTAACAATTCAAACATTTGCTTGTTCATAGTTAAGGGCAATCAACATCCTATCAACATATTGGTTGGAGCACTACCACACTAAAACCAGCAGAATTGTTATGTTGTGGTTATTTTAAAATTCAGATACCATATAATACTCTGAAAACATGTAAGCATTTCTCTGTTCGAATATTGGTTGGAGCACTACCACACTTATGTCTATATGTTTAGAAAACAAAGATATAATTAAAAAAAATTCAAAACAATTGTTTCTTTTTTGGTTTTCTGCGACAAATTTTTTCAATTTCCTCAGCAAAGGCATAAAGCTACAGTGTACAGAACAGAGCATATCAAACGGGCAAGGAAATCTCACAAAAATTAAGAGGTACGCTGGATCAGGAAAGAAGAACAACCAATCGAACTTGACAGCGTTGTGATTTGCGTGGGTGGCAGCGTCGAGCTTGGTGATTTTGTGGAGAAGTGAAGAAGATGGGCTTGGAGACTTGGGCAAAGAGCTTCAACTTTGAGTGGGTGGCAGCGTCGAGTGGGTGACAAAGTGAATGGAAGGAAAATGAAGAACAACGACGCTAAGAAGATGAAGAAGAAGCTGACGAAATTGGGCGACTTGGAAACTTTAACTTCGAATTATTAGGGCCGGCAGCTTCGTCTGAGCTTTGGGAAGAAGAGGGAAAATTAAATGTTTGGGGAAATTTGGGGAGGAAAACGCGCCAAACATTAAAAAAAAAGAGACCTATTAGGAAACCCTATAGCAGCGCTTAAGCGCTGGTATAAGCAACTAGGATTTAATTTTATTTTATTTTGAAAAATATGTAAAACAATTTAAATTGTTTTACATATTTTCCAATATAAAAATTAAATCCCAGGGGGTCAAGCGCTGCTATAGACCCCCTGGGATTTAATTTTTGTATGTTACCCCATTTAATAAAAACAATTTAAATGCATAATTTTTTTAATCGTTTCATATTTTTAAAATTTTATCAAAATATTTTTATATAACTAATTTCTAAATCCCAGAGGGCTAAATATGTATTTTTTTAATATATTTGCCATTTCTTAATTTTTCAATGATTTTATTAAATTGTTTTATTTATTTTTCAAAATAAAATTAAATACCAGGGGGCCTATAGCAGAGCTTAAGCGCTGCTATAGGCCCCCTGGGATTTAATTTTTGTATGTTATTCCATTTCATAAAAATAATTTAAATGCATAATTTTTTTAATTGTTTCATATTTTTAAAATTTTATAAAAATATTTTTATCTAACTAATTTCTAAATCACAGGGGGCTAAATATGTATTTTGTTTTTAATATATTTGCCATTTCTTAATTTTTCAATGATTTTATTAAATTGTTTTATTTATTTTTCAAAATCAAATAAATCCAAGCGCAGCTATAGGCCTTCTGGGATTTAATTTTTATATGTTACCCCATTTGATAAAAACAATTTAAATGCATTATTTGTTTTTAATTGTTTCATATTTTTAAACTTTTATCAAAATATTTTTATCTAACTAATTTCTAAATCCCAAGGGGCTAAATATGTTTTTTTTTATATATATTTTCCATTTCTTAATTTTTCAATGATTTTATTAAATTGTTTTACTTATTTTTTAAAATAAAATTAAATCCCAGGGGGCATATAGCATCGCTTAAGCGCTGCTATAGGCCCCCTAGGATTTAATTTTTATATGTTACCCCATTTAATAAAAACAATTTAAATGCATTATTTTTTTAATTGTTTCATATTTTTAAAATTTTATCAAAATATGTTTATCTAACTAATTTCTAAATCGCAGGGGGCTAAATATGTATTTTTTTTAATATATTTGCCATTTCTTAATTTTGCAATGATTTTATTAAATTGTTTTACTTATTTCTCAAAATAAAATCAAATCCCAGAAGGCCTATAGCAGCGCTTAAGCGCTGCTATATGCCCCCTGGGATTTAATTTTTATATGTTACCCCATTTAATAAAAACAATTTAAATGCATTATTTTTTTAATTGCTTCATATTTTTAAAATTTTATCAAAATATTTTTATCTAACTAATTTCTAAATCCCAGGGGGCTAAATATGTATTTTTTTAATATATTTGCCATTTCTTAATTTTCCAATGATTTTATTAAATTGTTTTACTTATTTCTCAAAATAAAATTAAATCCCAGGGGCCTATAGCAGCGCTGCTATAGGCTCCTTGGGATTTAATTTTTCTATGTAACCCAATTTAATAAAAACAATTTAAATGCTTTTGTTTCTTTTTAATTGTTTCAGATTTTTAAAATTGTATCAAATTGCTTTTATCTAATTTTTAAATTCCTGGGGGCTAAATAAGTATTTTTTTAATATATTTGCCATTTCTTAATTTTCCAATGATTTTATTAAATTGTTTTACTTATTTCTCAAAATAAAATTAAATCCCAGGGGCCTGTAGCAGTGCTGCTATAGGCTCCCTGGGATTTAATTTTTATATGTAACCCAATTTAATAAAAAAAATTTAAATGCTTTTGTTTCTTTTTAATTGTTTCAGATTTTTAAAATTGTATCAAATTTTAAATTCCTGGGGGCTAAATAAGTATTTTTTTAATATATTTGCCATTTCTTAATTTTCCAATGATTTTATTAAATTGTTTTATTTATTTGTCAAAATAAAATTAAATACCAGGGGGCCTATAGCAGCGCTTAAGCGCTGCTATATGCTTGTACCTATACCATCACTTTTATTTATAAACGCTGGTATAGGTCATATTATACATATCCCATCACTTGCATTTTATAAGTGCTGCTATTGTTGCGCTGCAATAAGGTATTTCTGTAGCAGTGGAATGATATCCCTCACTGTTCTGAAGTCCCATATAAGGGGTAGACAGATGTCCTATGAATTTGCTCCATTCACAAGTGGTAGGGATTGAACCCCTTCCCAGTTGCTTCTAATTACCTTTCTGTTACACCCTCTCAAATATTTACATATAAATAACCCATCGTCTGATACTTGCTTACAAATAACACTTGATCTGATGTACAAAATTGTAACACTCATAAATAGCGGCCAAAAACTTAATACAAAATGTCTTACTCAAACCAATCTGGTTATTCAAAAAGCCAAATTTCACAAAGACTCATTCAAATAAAAGTAAATTCCGTATAGTACTCTCAATTTAAAAAATATCATTATGATAAAATAAAATAGAAAATCCTAGGGCCATGACAAACATTGATAACACAACATGTGTTCAATGAGCATAAGAAAGCCTTCAAGGCATACTCCTTAGGTGCCTTTCGCTTGCTTCCTACTAAATTTTTCACATGGAAAATTGTTGATTGGGGGTCAAATTTACATTCTAATAACTACTGAAAAATACTAGCACACAAGAAAATCACATATAATTCAATTCAACCAATTATACACATGTAGTCTTCCATAAAAGTAATGGTTTCAACATAGAAATTAAATTCTTTAAAATATAAAGAAAATATTCTTTTAAAATCTCAAAAAGTCGTACTCATAAAAAGTAGTACAATGTGAAATATACAACTCCCTATATCACTGTCCACCCTTATTCAGCCTACTACAGCTATAGGCTAACACATCGCCTAATAGAGAACTAATTTATTGCACTAAATTGTCTCAAGCTCACTAAAAGTTGAGATATGCCTGTTCAAAGTGTTAGCCTCACAAAATCTATGCCATTTTAGTACATTTTCCTACAGTTTTTACACCTTTTGGGTGGAATTAAACTTACTTGGATGTACATAGGACAAATATTTTGCCATCTTTTATTAACTTTGGCTTTTGTAAATTTATTTACTTGTTAGGTTGTTGAATATGGTCAATTAAACCACACTTGAGTTGCATTTGAAGCAAAATTCAAGGGGCAAGATGTGGAAAAGAAGATATAGTACAACCAAGAAAGAAGAAAAAATAGACAGAAAGTTATTTGCCACAATCAAGATAGGAATTGACCGCAGCCAAAAGGCACCCAGAACTTTCTAACAAAGAAATATTGGTTGCTGCAACCAAGCCAAAGAATTGGTCACAACCAAAACACTGATAGATACTAAGCGAATTTTCTATCAAATTCGATTTTACGACTTTGAAACAGGCCCAACTTGAATAGAAACTATACACTTCGTCTTGGGGGCTTCTTGGGGATATATTGGATCATTCCTATGCTACAGTTTGGAGATTTTCAAGGAACTTCAAGTAGAGATTAAGGATTTAAAGAGATTCAACCTCATTCCTCTTGGTTTTTCTGATTTCCTTCCCTTTCTTATTGAATTCTGCTATGGCTGTATTTTTATGGCTGGCATGTGGCTATTTCTTCATGAGTAGCTAAGTTTTCATTCTAGGGTTATTTTGAACATTTGTATGAATTAAAACTTGATTCTTCATCTCCTTTGGTAGTAAATGATATATAAGTGGGGATTTTATCCTTCTCTTCATGCTTCTAAGTGTTTGGCCACCATTTAGATTGATGGTTCATGTGGGTTTGACTTGAGAGAGTTAACCTAGGTGTAGAACTTGGTTGAAATCATGCTTGGCTTGAAATTTACTTGATAAATGAAAAGTTTATTGGTAAAATAGAGATATTTTTACTAACCTTGCATTGTCACATTAAGGTTGGTTTTGAAGTGGATTTTCGTTACCTGTAGCAAGAGATTGTGCATTTTAATGAAAAGAGAAACTTGAGTTCCACTTGAGAGAGCTTGGTCAAGTGCTTTTGAACTTTAGAAAATCACATATATTCATGAAAAATACTATTTGAGAGGGAGTTCATCAAGTTTTGTGAAGTAAAAGTGGAGAAATAGTCCTTGAAGTCAAAGAACCAATTTCTTTTTTCCATTTTCTAGTTTTTAAAAATATATTCAACATTTCATTTCACAACCAAAATCTTTTCTGAGTTCAACTTCATTGAATTCATTTCGCCTTTTGTTTGGTTAAGATTTTAATCTAAATCTCCATGGGAATGATATTTTATATTAATTGCGATCTGTGCATTTGCGGTTAATGCTTGAAGGCAAGTACAAAGGTACAGAGCTCAAATTCAAACTATGGCTCCCTTCTTTAAAGAACCAAACTAAGGGAGGTATCATATAACCCACAACTCTAATGCAATCCTGGTTAAAGGACACTACAAAAAAGTAGTGCTTTTGTCATGGTTAAAATATGATGTTTGTCACGGTTTTAACTGTGACAAATATCATTTGTCATGGTCAAAACCGTGACAAAGTTTGTCACAGTTTTATTTTTAAACCGTGACAAAGCCATATTTTATTAAAAAAATTTGAACTCAATATTTTTTTACTTTTTTATTTTGAATGAATTAATTTATTTAATATATTATTTATTAAAATATTTTTACAACAATTAACCTATTATAGATTATTTATTTTATGTTTGCAAGTTTATATTTTTAAAGATTACTTTCCTATATTTTTATGTAGAAGAATAATTATCATTTTCAAAAAAATTAGATAAACTTCTGCAACAAAAAAATTAAAACAATAATTAGAAATTACTGAAGATATTATTTGAATTAAATGGGAATAAAATAAAACGAATAAATGATTTAAATAAATTACCAAGACTAAGAAGATAGAGTAGCTGATATATATATGAGAGGAGAAGAGAGGAGGGAAAAGTATAGGATTTTGTAAATGAGGAGGGTTTATATAGGAGTCAATATATAGTTTGTCATGGTTTTGAGTAAAACCCCGTGACAAACAATGTACGAATTTTTTTAAAAAAATTGGGAACATTTGTCATGGTTTTTACCCAAAACTATGACAAATGTTGTCAAAAATCTGGGAACATTTATCATGGTTTGAACTATGACAAAAGAGTTTTACATTTAAAAAAAAAAGGATGTTGTCACGTTTGCAAAGGCAAACCGTGACAACATATTAAAAAAATAAAATAGAGTTGTCACGGTTTTTCTTTTATATTAAAAAAAATGTTGCCACGGCTTGTTGGAGGAAAACCGTGATAACATGTATATTTTTATTTTAAAAAAATTAAAAATAATTTGTCACAGTTTTGCAAGGAAAATCGTGACAAATTTCCTTAACCTTTGTCATGGTTTACCTAGAAAACCATGACAAAAAGCATCTTTATTTCTTTAAAAAATAAAATTACAATTCTGTCACGGTTTTGATGGGCCAAAACCATAACAAAGTATTTCCCTCTACATGGCGGGAAGCTTTGCGCCACATTTGTCACAGTTTTATACTTGTAACCGTGACAAATTTGTCAGTTTTTTTCTTTTCATATGTTTGTCACGGTTTTGTTTCAAAACCGTGACAAATGGCATATATTTGTCACGGTTTTGATAACCGTGACAAATTGACCTTTTTTTTGTAGTGGGAAATCATAGAGGGAGGGGCCTTGACAAGTGTCGCCACTGTACACTGAGTAATGGCATACCACGTGCTCCATAAATATCATGTACACTCTTTTCCTAAACTTAATCCATGATGGATGCAATTGTAGGTAACTCAACTTATATTCGTATGTACAAGCATGCTTGAAAGGGGGTAAAGTCAACTTACTTTCTAGTGAAATAGGTAAAACAAACATGCTTAAAAAAGAAAAAGTGTATTATTGTGTGATAATTACTCAAACTAAACTACCCATAATTTACAAACATATCAAAGCATCTTACAGAGTTGCTGGTCACCTTTAAATTTACAAGCAGTTAGTGCGAAATCCAAGAAATAACAGCACTCTCATTGAGAGTGTTCTTATAAAAATTGATGGTCGAACATTATTTGGAGAAGTAGGGGAGATGAAAAGCGTTATCAAAAGAAATTAGTAATGTGAAGAAAGCAATGTGAAGCTATGACGGCAGGTGGGAGTAATGAGTTATGAGATGGAAACCAGGTTTGGGTTGACATAAATCTTTCAAAATCATCAATATTAAAAAAAATAATATTGGAGGTTAAAAAATAGATTTCAAGATAGCTAATGAATTTGAAATGTTTCAATATTATATATATTTATATACATATATTAATTTTTTAAATAAGCCAGATATATTTTTTTATCATGATTTATATATATATATATGAAATCTAATATATAAGATAATATCTACCTAACGGCAAACATCTCAATTCCCAACATTTTAAATAAATTGTCACTATTTTACATACTTGTTAAATATTAAAGTGGACTCTAAGATGTTTAAGATTGATTGCACTTGATTATTACATATTTTTAGACACTAATTATAGGGAATTTATCATTTATTCTAGGCTAATACATAGGGAATTAGACACTATTACACATAGGGTCCTAGATTAGAGAGTTAATTATAGTAGAATGAGTTGCGGCTCATTTTCTCTTCTAAAATTTAGAGTTTCTATTGGAAATAAAGTGTTCCACCCATGATTTGACATCACTTTGAACATACTTGATTTCTCAAATGGCTTGATTATCATTCCCTTTCCAAAATATATCTTGGAAAATAATAAATTTGATAAGCTCATTATAAACAAGGATGAAAGCCCAAAGTACGCACAATTGAGCAAAAGTATGCAGCCAAAAACATCTTACAGATTTTCCTGTAGTTGAATATCCAAAATGCACAAATGCACCAAACAAAGTATAAAACTCAAGGAAAATGTGCCAAAAAGACATGAAATTGTAGAGGTTAACAACTATCTTCATGATGTCATTCCAAGAATCTAACTTCTTACTCTTAGGAACATGCTCTCAAGTCTTGTAGTTAATTGGAAACTACATCCAATTGTAGCCTAGATCAGACAATATACGGTTGAATAAAAGGTCCTCCACTCTCTCTAGCTTGGTCATTATCCTCATTCCAGGGCACCGCACAACTCGTAGGCCCCGCTCCTGCTAATTCGCACTTCTCACATCCAACCTCCTCCTACTGACTATGAAGATGATAACTGAGGACGATTTTGATATCTATCTACTTCGGTATCTAGAAATTTTTCTACCTCTAATAGGGGAATATTGCTAAGAAACTCGTTCAGATCGTAGGCCTAACCATATTATGCCTCCTCCTCTTTGACCTCCCCCTCTACTGCTACCTCTACATCTAAGAAGAGTCTTTTCAGGCTGTTCTTTGACTCCCTTTCCCTTATCTCTCCCAGACATAATATAGTTTGATTAAAGTAAATTAAAAAATGACATAATAAAAAAAACAAAATAAAGTAGTAGAAACAAAAGAAAAAAGATATGTACTAACCTTGAATAGACGTATGAAAAAAAATACAATTCTCAATTCAATCTCCGCATGCACATGAGGAAGAAACACCAAAAGTAGAACAAAATGAAAAAAAGTATAGAAAATGACAATGTGGAAAACTTTATACAATGGATAGTTGTAGCAGTTCTAAAGAATTGTTCCACGAACCGTTAACCGTTCCTAGTTTTTAGCAACATCTTTGTGACAGTTGCTAAAAGCTTGAATAACGTTCAAATTTTTCCCGTTTTCTATGACACATTAGTAATAGTTAAAAGAATTGTTACTAACGGTTGAGTTTTAAAATTTTGTCATGATTTGCACATTGCAACATGACAAAATGCTTCGCGCTAATTCCTGTGATATTTGCATGGTTATATGATAACCGTGACAAATGTCATAAATGTTTTTCCTACATGTCTTTTCTCTATATTTGTCATGGTTTGTGTATCAAATTGTGACGAATTGCACACATTTGTTATGGTTTTGGTCCACTATGACTAAATAACTGCTACAAAACATGGTTTTTACAGTGTCTCTATCAACATTTTAATAGTATGAAAATGTTTTGACTAATATGATCTCATCTGGGATCAATGCCATCATGTTTCTCTCGAAACAACATGATGTTAACCTAATAAATGTTGATCAGGCACTTAGAAACAATATAGAAGATAAAAATCAAAATAGAAATTCATTAAAACTAAAATGAAGAAAAAAAACAATATTATTCAATCCATATATATAACGATTCAAAAAAAGTTCTAGACTAAAAACTTATAGCTACTTATAGTCTGATGAACAACAAACTTATGAAATTCAACTATGTTCAAGATCAAAAACAAAGAAAGGGAAAAGGAATGAAACAAAATCAAGGAATTCTTTCTAAAGCTCCAAGAAACTATCCAACACTTTGAATCTTGCTCCCTATAATGTTTCCTTTTGTTCCCAGCTGTTCAAGGTAAAAAAATAAGCTTAGAGAATCTTTTCAAATCATATGCTCTAGGTGTTTTATAGAAGAAAAGTGATGTACTTGTGCGTTTTTGGATTTCACATAGTGACATGGCACTCTGACTCTAGTGTCATGCCATACACCATAGGCAATTTTCATTGTTGTCCACAAATCACTTCCAATTTTCTCCACTTATTTTCTTCAATCAATTTCACCCTTCCTTACTTAAAATATCTAAATTTGCCTATCCAAAAGCATGCAAGAGTGATGAAATCTTGTCTATTACATTTTCTTTCAAATTTTCTTATTTGTCTTAATAATTTTATAATTAAGGCGAAGAGTCAAATATACCCATCTACATTTACAAAAAGTTCACCTAGCACCATATTAAAAAATGTGATTCAAAAGTACCTATATATATTACAAAAGAGTTCACCTGGCACCATATTAAATGCCAGGGTTATTTGTTCCTACTAACTGCGTGAACTGTGAATTGTGGCCCCCGGGCCCACTCAACAGTCCTAGAGCTCGGAAAACGGCCAGCCTACGGGTTCGGGCTGGCCCGTTATGGGTTGCGGGTTACATAGTGTGGACCTGTGCGGACCGCACCTTAATGGGTTGCAAAAATGTCAACCCTATCCCAACCCAGTTGGGTCAACCTGCCACCTTTTTTTTTAATTTTTATTTTATTTTTATAAAAAAATTTTGTTTTAAAAATATCAAAAGAGACTAAATGAAGTTCTTAATCAACAATAAAAAACATCAACATTGCATCAACTAAAGTAGAATACCCCAACTACCGTAAAAGCATTAGTTCCAAAATTACATATTTTTTGTATTGACATCTTGCTACTTTTATTTTACCAACAATATTATTAACACAGTTTAGATTCTATCATACAAACACCACAATTTGTTGTGTTAACCACAATTTATATATATGAAGTGTCTAAGAAATAACATAATGAATTAAAATGAGATTTTTCTTTTTTATAAAATATATATATATATATATATATATGGCGGGCCAGCCCATCAACCCGTGGGCTAGCCCGCCTCAACCCGTGGGCTGCACTGGTCCGGCCTATGCAACCCGCGATCTTATGGGTTGAGATTTTCCCAACCATAACCTGCTTTAACCAGTGAGCTGATAGGTTGGTTGAACCCATTTTCTCGACTCTAACAGTACCCAGTCGAGAGGTTGAGTATGAAGGTCTGGTGAGGTTATACTATCACAACTTAGTTGCTCCTCGTTGGACAGCATGGATTAAAGGAAACTCTGGACGTAAGTTTCATGGTTGCCGATTTTACTCTAAGGTAAAAATTAATTTGTTTTAAAGTGATGATTCATCCTTTCCTTCAATTTCACATATTCTGGTCTCTTCATTCCCTCCAACAATTTCATTGTCCATAATAGTATGGTGCCAGATGAACCACCTTTGAATGGCCTTCAGCATTTAAGAACTCTTTTGTAATATATATAAGTACTTTTGAACCTCATTTTTTAATATGGTGCTAGGTGAACTTTTCGTAAATGTAGATGGGTATATTTGACCTTTCGCCCTTATAATTAAGTTCATATGACATCTTTGGATAGTTTTCTATCAAAAATCTTAAAATATTCCTTAATTTGTATTGATGACTCCCCAAACATATTCAAAATATGAATTAAATATATGATAGATGGGAAGTCATAAATTAACCTAATCAACTTGACTTAAGTACAGTCTTAAAACTACATATGGACCTATACAAAAATTATTTAATATTTTCTTAAAGGTAAGAAGACACAAAAAAATTCTGAAAATCAGAAAGAACATTTCAGTTCCTCAAATTTTGGAAATATCATATTATACCATAGGGAGGAATCTAGGATTTTTAAATGTTATTGAAAGATACTTCTGCCTCTAAATGTAGGAAAAGGAAAAGGGCTAGACTTCACATCTAACTACCTTGTTTTTATAATGAGCTTTTGACAAGGCCTTTAAAATGAAAATCAACAGGTGAGAGTGTTACATTTCCAAACTTTTACATAAGGACTTACAATTTTAAGATAACGATTTTCAAGTTGAGCATAATAATCCATAATAAGCTACCTTATTTTTGTAATGAGTAACACTCTAAAATTTAAAAAATAGATATAAAGAATTATTTAA
Organism: Mimosa bimucronata; assembly: GCA_037074515.1. NCBI lineage: Eukaryota > Viridiplantae > Streptophyta > Magnoliopsida > Fabales > Fabaceae > Mimosa > Mimosa bimucronata. The sequence continues at coordinate 33,896,485 of CM073440.1, read as the reverse complement.
GGTTTTGGACTGTTATTAAAATATTAAAAGCATTATAAATAAATTTATGATTCTTTAGGTATTTTTAATAATTTTAAGGCTTATTTTTTTAGAAAATAAATAAAAATAATTAAAAGATATATTTTAATTTGGGAATTTTAGAAAAAAATATTTTGAGACTCAAAGATATTTATGGGTAAGAAAATATCTAATATAATATAAGAATTAATTTTAAAAAAATTAATTTTCGGAAAAGGGACCAAAAACTGAAAAAAAAATGGAAAACTTAAGAATATGGATTAAACCGAAAAGAGCAAAAGTTGGAAGGGCAGAGACGTAATTGCACCAAACCCCTTCTATATCAGATCTTTCCACCCCTTCGCTTCATTTTCCGTTGTTTTTCATTCTTTTCTCCCTCTCCTTTATTCTCTGCAAATCCGGCGACCATCGGGGAGTGTTTTAGCTCCGTTGACGGCGGATGAGTAAGGGAAGTTAACATGCAAAACTTTATTTTGACTCCGGTGAGTATCCTCTACATATTTATACCCTTTTCCTTCTGCTATTCGAAAGTTTTGAGAGGAGGTTTTGATTGTGTCTTTGGGTTTTTGACATTTTAAACCGATTCAATATAAGCTAGAGCTTAGATTTTTAGTTTCTCTAAAGAAATTTGAGCATGCATGAAGTTTTTAGCCGGATTCATGAGTTTTTCCACCGGAGTTACCGTTTACCGACCTTCTCGGATTTTCTGCTCGGGATCAATATTTATTTGTGATTAGAAGCTTATATAAAGAGATTATAGTGTTTTTGAGCTTGCATGTTTAATTTGATGTTCTGTATAACAATCTGAAATGGGGTTGATAGTTTATGGCCGGAAACTCTTGAAGTTTTACTCTCATCAAGATAAACTAGTTATTGGAATTGTTTAGGACCACATTATGGTTGATTTTCGGTAATTATAAGACATATTTGAAGGGTTATATGATGATTTTGGATTTAACCCTGGTTTTACGTTTTTGTTTCTGCGTAATGACCTGTGCAGGACTTAATTTTCTGATTAAAGCCTTAAATGAGTTGAAATAGTTATATTATGCCTTTTAGCAGTTGATTCAGAGGCTTTAGAGGCTTAATATGCATATGTATAATGGTTTTCTTTGGGTTCTTGTAAATTCTGGAAAAACAAACAATAAAATAAAATAAAACAAAGCTTAGTGTAACGGAATGTGGTAAATTCAATTTCTAAAAGAAGAGTAGAGCAATATGTGTGTGTGTGTGTGTGTTATGTACGTGGTATGAGATTGAAGGTTAAAGTTGATCTTAGACACTGATTAGTGTCTTTAAGTGTTGAATCAAATGGTTTAAGTCTAGGAAAGGTTAAAAATGATTATAAACTGATTGTTTAAAATTTCTAATTGTTAAGAAAGAGAACCAAAAATTTTGAAAGGAAAATTTAGGTTCTAAGAGGATCAGGAAAAAATTTCAGAATTTAAGAGGCTTCTTGTTGCAAGGAACTAAGTTCATGAATTTAAAATTGGGAAACTTTCAGGCGCTAAAGAGGAAGTGTTGGAGTAGTTTAGAGAATTAGATAAAGTTAGAATTTGAGTTGTCCAAGAACATGACAATAAACTTGAAAAGGAAAATAAACGAGAAAAGCTTCTAATGAATGTCTAAAATAAATATAAGAGTAGAAGTTGTAATCTTGTGTATTCATAGGGATTGTGTGGCTGTTTGAGGACAACTAGGCATTTTACAATATTTAAACAAAAGACTTTGATTAATAGAGAATGGTTTAGAATATTGGATGATGATATTGAGAGTGACTTTCTGGCAATTTTTGTTGGTGATTAAGAAACTGGCTAGAAGAGGGAAATATGATTGAAGTTGAATTCTGTGGCTGGATATTCAATTTCTGCAGTTAATTTGGAGCTTAGAACTTAATCTCTCTTGTTATGCTTAAGTGTGGGATTTATTCTTTTTAGAATCTAGATTATTTGGGTTTTGAGCTGAAAGTTCATTGTAAGAGTTTATAGAGAAGAAATGGAACATAATATGAGGTTTGAAAAGTCTTGCTGCATTGGCTTGTTTCAAAGTTTATGTGGTTCTAAAACTTAGTAAACGTGAAACTTAGGATAGTTGTTACAAATAAATATTTCTAACATGGAATTAAAAAGGAAAGGAAGACAACCGAAAAGAAGAAGCAAGAGTTGGGGTGGTTCAAGTGTTGATTAGTTAGTAATAGAAGAGGTTAGGTATTTTAATAAAAAGATGGAATAGTTATATATGAGGAGAAGATATATAAATGCTGATGTTGCTTGTGGTTTAAATTCCCAAAGGACTTGCTGTTAGGATATTTTCTAGTTCAAACTTCAAAGAACTAAGGTAGTCGATTAAAGTTGGGGAAATTTCATATTTCAAAGAGGAAATGATATATGTATTAAGGTCAAAGAATTAGTGAGGCATTCGGTTCTGAAGTTGGAAAATGATTTTGAAACAGGGGGCTGATATGTGTGTGTGCATTGTATAAGTTTAGTCTCAAATTGCTGAGAATTCTGTGAGTTTTGCTGTCAGTATGTCCATAGGATTGAAGGTATCTTAGCATGAGATATTGTTTAAGGTCAAAAGGTGTTTAAATGCTACCCAAGTGTGTCATAAAGTGCTATGCATATGGGTGTAGTTTGAAGTTGTGGGCTTCAAATTAGTGAATAAAAGTGATAAGAAACCCTTTACACAAAATGGAATTGTTAAATGAGTTTGTTAATCTTGTAGCTTTAGATTTAAAGTTTCACAATTTTGGTTGGACCGATATTTAAGTGAAACAAGTAAAAAAAGGGACATGGGTTAGAGCTTGTAGATATTATATGTGAATCAATATCTTTGTACAATGTTGTTTGGTTTTGGAAACTGATTGAAAGTTGATGTTTAATGGTTATAATAAGAATGGTAAAGTAAGAAATGGGTAGTACCTAGCATGATTATGATATGTTTTAATATTTTCAATAAGGACGTTGTATAAGAATAGAGTATGATGATTATTTTTCTTCGTTGGAACTTATTTGTATATAGAAGAAGAGGTCCCTAAGTGCATGCTTTTTGCTGATGATATAGTCCTTCTGGCCGAATCAAGAGAGGAGATTAATGATAAATTAGAAATATGGAGAAACACACTGGAGTCGAAGGGTTTCCGTTTAAGTAGGAGTAAGACAGAATATATGCATTGCAATTTTGCAAATAGACAATTTAGAGGTGATTTGGAGGTTAAACTGGGAGAGCAAACAATCCCTCAAGTAACGAAGTTTAGGTATTTGGGATCAATTATAAGACAAGATGGTGAGATTGATGACGATGTCAATCATAGAATTTAAGCTGGGTGGTGTAAATGGAGGAAAGCTACTGGAGTTCTCTGCGATAGAAAAGTACCCCATAAGGTAAAAGGGAAGTTTTATCGCACTGCTATAAGACCAGCAGTATTATATGGTAGTGAATGTTGGGCTTTGAAGGGTCAACATGAACATAAGATGGGGGTAACTGAAATGATGATGTTGAGATGGATGTGTGGTCACACAAGAAAGGATAAGATTCGGAATGATCATATACGCGAACGAGTTGGAGTGGCACCTATCAGTGAGAAAATGGTAGAAAATCGTTTGAGGTGGTTTGGACATGTACAAAGGAGGCCATTAGATGCGCCAGTGAGGAGGGTAGATCAAACAGTCTGGAGTCCGATTAAGAGAGGAAGAGGGAGACCGAGGCTTACTCTCAATGAAGTTGTAGAGCGCGATCTTTTAATAAATAATATATCTAAAGATTTGGTTACCGATAGAGCACAATGGCGTCGTGCGATCCATGTAGCCGACCCCACCTAGTGGGATAAGGCTTTGTTGTTGTTGTTGTTGGAACTTATTTGTAAGATTATCTTAGATTGTTATGCGTACGTAAAAATGTTTAGTATGGAAATTCGAACTTGAAGTCAAAAGTCTAAGTTGGATCACATGAAGAGTATCCAAGTGATTAGATAAATGTTCTTGAATTGTTTGATAGTCAAACATTGAGAATAAGAAATATTAGTTGGAATATATTATTTATAAGTGACCTTTTAATCTTAAAAGGGGTCAAGATAGTTATAATAAAGTGTCAAGATATAAAGAATGGGATAGTATCAAGTACATTAGGACCCGAGAGAGACGCTAAGCATAAATATATATAAGTATAATTATTAATTTACTTTTATTATACGTATGTGTAGGTAGGCTTTGATAGTGGTATAAGTTCATCAAGGCAGTAGGAAGGAAAGGAGCTGTTACAGGGCTAAATTATGGTATCCAGGTAGCAGTTTATTTCATAACATTAAAGTTTGCATGTATAATTTCATAATATCTGTTACAGATATATGATAAGTTTTTTTATTCCTTTCATGTTTTTGGAGTACTTGCTAGGATCAGTTCTGTTATAACCTAGTTGTTGTAACGAGAAATCCTGCAGGTAAAACCTTCACTAGTTAACAAATATATTATTATCGGTAATTGGTAGATGCATAATGCACACAGTTTAATAGGATAAAGGCTATCAATATTTGTACAGGTTTATGAAACATATACATGACAATGCATGCATGAAAAATAAAAGTTTATGAAATAAACTGCGTTTGAATTGCGTTTTTCAAAGGAGCTAAAAAGGAGTTGAGTTTTTTGGGAATAAGGTAGTCTGTGAAGAAGCAAGAATGCTTGCTATATTTTGTAATTTTGATTATAGTTTATCTGTATATGTTATAAGATTAAGTAAGTAAATAAGCTGGAAGCTTGTGTAGTTAATATATATATATATATATATAACTGTGAATTTATGTATATATCTCTAAGGGACAGTATGACGACATATGCAGGCAAGAGGTTATTGACAGAGATAACCCCACTATTTTGTTATTTAGTAGGATAGGTATGAGTAGGTATTAGCTAAATATTAAGATAACAGAAGTATATGTGCATCACATAGGACATGGTTCTCTAAGTAATATCTAATAGGATTAAAAATTACAAGATGATCCTAACAATTTTAGTTGTTTTATAAACCACTTGATTTATTAAAAGGTTTTAAGTTGTTCCAATTTGTCAGAGAAGCCTATTTCAACGGAAATGAAGTTCAACTGATGTTAGAAAGAAAAAGTTTTGAATTTTTCGTATTTTTGGGCTTCTAGCATTGAAAAAGTGGTTATAATTTAATTAAAATGCTATAGTGTGGTATTAAAAATTTATGTGTTACATAATGACCATTTGACAAGGCATTTAAAATGAAAATTAACTGATGCTACTTTTTACATTTTTTCATTGGGATTTACAACTTTATCATAACGATTTTCAAGTTAAGCATACTGATTCACAACCAACTACCTCGGTTTTGCAATGAGCTTTTGATAAGGCCTTTAAGACGAAAATCAACTGGTGCTACTTTTCAAAACTTTTTAATGAGATTTTCAATTTTATCATAATGATTTCCAAGTTAACCATTGTAATTTACAACTACCTACCTATTTTTTGTAATGAGATTTTGACAAGGCCTTTAAGTTGAAAATTAACTGGTGCTACTTTTCGTAACTTTTATGTAAGATTTGCAACTTTATCATACGGATTTCCAAGTTGATCATAAGAATTCACAACTAACTATCATGTTTTTGCAATGAACTTTTGCAAAGGGCGTTTTTTTCTTTTGACAATATATTAAAAATCTCATATTGCCCTAATATATGACTTGGGATTTCCAAAATTTGAGTGCCTGATTTTTTTTTAATGGATTTGTCTCATTTTCCCTTTTTTAAAACTATCAAATGTCTTATTAAATAAACAAATAACATCTTGTAAAAGATGGCAAGACCGAAATAGTATCTATGTCTCTATATGTAGAATAATACTCCCTCCGGTCCTAATTATAAGACCACTTTGACTTTTTTGACTTTTTTTTTCAGTCAAAAAAAAAAGTAGTTTCAGTCCCAAAAAAAATCTTTTTTTCTCAAAACTAATTTATTCTACTTATAAACTAACCTATAATCTAATTTCATGTGATATATATTATAATTTAATGGTCTAATTTGCTTCCTTAACTTTCACAAAAAAAGTTAAAGTGGTCTTATATTTAGGACCGGAGGGAGTATTATAGAAGTGTCACTATCTACCTTGATTAACGCCATGCTCTGCATTTAGCCTTACCTTGTTGATAGCACGATCTTATGTAGCCGTTCTTTCCTATGACTGACTGATAGGGGCGGATATGCTAGTGAAAGAAGCCCTCAGTATGGGCTTTGGGATTCAAATCCTCTCCAATGAGAGTACCCTTACTCTACTGAATGACAGAGGGTTTACCTAGATAGGGGTCTCTTTCTTTGTTTAGCTTTTATTTTCTTTATTTCCCCATGGATCAAAAAAAAAAAAGGTTTAAGCCTGAAACATATATGTTAAGCCTGAGCAATCTGAGCTTGTATGTATTTTTCTATCAGTGTGAGCCTTCAAATAAGCTTAAAAGTATTTACCTCAAATTCCATATATTACTACTCTTCAAACCTAATTAAAAGCCTATGTTATGTCTTAAATAGTCTTTTTGGCTATATAAATAGATTTTATCTCTTGCTTTAACAAAAAAACTTAGATAAACTCTTACTACTAAGATTATCATATTTCATTTAAGCATAACTGAAATAAACCTGTAAAAATGAGTATGCTTCAGCAAATGATGCAAATTAGGGGACATTGAGTAACCAAGCATTGCATCTTAGGTACGATTGATGATAAGAGCTTAGGAAGTAAACAACTCATGAAGCAAAAGTTTAAGCTAATGTATGAATAATGAGATATAAAACTTAATGTTAAAGCTAATTTAGTATTGTTATAAATAATTTATATAATTGATTAATATTATACTATATGTAATAGTATAAAAAAACTTAATATGTCAGGCCTTAACTTTAGGCTTATAAAGTAGGTCTTATGGAAAAAAGACATATGCGTGAGTCTGACCCATCTATTAAATAGATTAGGCTTAAAGTGATAGGCTTCTTATTGATAATTTCTTAGCCTATTTCCATTCCTCTTCACTAGAGCAAACCAAGATTTACTCTTTCCATCCATAATATAAGGTTCTTTTAACTTAATTACGGTCTATTTTTGAATGAGTAAGAGATGGTGTAGTTATGAATAAAAGATGAAAGAAAATGTGTGGGAGAAATTAATTTATGAGTAAAATAAGAAAAACATATTTATTACTTAACCAAAATCAAATGAAACCTTATATTTTGGAACAAAGTTATTAAAACAAAAGGACCTTACATTATTATAGGACGAAGGGAGTATTTAAAAGAGTCCCTCATAAAAATGCTAAATTTGAACCGCTCTAATTTTATTCCAATAAATGAGGTAAGATTGTGAGAAGAGGAACAACGCTTAAAAATATAAAAGAAAAATTAAGAGAATTGAAGTCGAAGTCAGTCTTTAAGACTGACTGGCAAGAAAGCAACAAGCTGGGAATCCCACTACGTAAAACTGGTTATATATAGAACTGATGATATATGTACGGTATCTATAAAAAGATTCGGTGGGCATAATAGTATCTGATCAGTCAAAGCCGCATTCATTGGTCTATAAATTAAAGTTTTCCTGAAGGCATGAATATATTAATTTTAAAAAAATACATTAAAAAATAAAACGAAAAGAAATTCGGCGTGATTTACATCCATCTATTGAGGAAGAAGACAAGAGACACCTTCTCATATACGGCATAAATGAAAATTTTCAACCACATTAATTTAAACTAAATAATTTTAACTTTAAGTTCTAAATTGGAGGAGTGTCACTTGCGTCGTTAGAAATTAATCACATAAGTCAGTCATACATGGATGATGGATAAGACCAAACGTAACACAGCCATGATAGCCTTAAGGAATAATCGTGACCAGAATGCCTCAAATGAGAGTGATTGGTGTTTACAGCTGATTAACTTTTTTTTTTCCTTCTTTTGGAGAAAGATTAACTTTTTTTTTTTTTTGACTATAAACTGGAGAAATAAGTTTACATGAAACTTAGAGTTCTAACCAACATTAGTTTGGTCTCTACTTTAAGTTAAAAGTTCAAGAATTACTAACATTTCAAGTAAATTTTATTTTCATCAGTTGTTTCACACAATTTTCCTTATCAAAAGAAAATTTACACTGTTCAAATTCATTAGATGATAAGAATGCAGGAGTATCTAAAATCAATTGTTTTTACTTTGAATAAAAAATTTATACTCCTTTTTTAATCAATAGAAAATCTCCACTTACTGTTGTATTGTTAATTTTTATAATATTGAACCCAATATAATAATTTACTGTGAAATAAAATTACTAAAAAAATTGGCGAATTGCTTGCTTATAAATGACCAAAATATATCATTCACTTTGCCAGACGTTATTCTCTATTCTTGCTCTCCAAAATTAAAAGAATCCCAAGCATGTTCAGCCAAAAGTTCAGTTTCTTTTGTGTTGTTGGGGTTTTATGTTTCTGTTGGTGTGCAGGAAACTCCAACATGAAGAGTTGCGTAGAGACAGATAAGCAAGCTCTTCTCAAATTAAAAGATGGTTTCATTGATGTGTCCGGCACTTTGTCCAACTGGAAAACTGAAGTTGATTGTTGTCAATGGAGTGGAGTATCATGCAATAAATTGACTGGTCATGTCATCCAAATCAATCTTGAGTCTTACGTTTTCTCTGAAAAATTGAGAGGTAATATCGATCCCTCATTATGTGCTTTGCAGCATCTAATCTACTTGAATTTAAATTTAAACAATTTCGAAGGGAGCAAAATTCCAGAATGCATTGGTTCACTTGGTCAACTGAGAGACTTCAGTATTTTTGATACTTCAATTGGTGGCACTATTCCTAGTGGATTGCAAAATCTATCCAATTTGCAAACTCTCGACCTTAGTTTTAACGATTTGATTGTGAATGATCTTGAGTGGATTTCTCATCTTTCTTCTTTGAGATCTCTTGACCTGTCAGGACTTAATCTAAGTCAGGTGGTAGATTGGCTACCATCTTTATCCAAAGCTCCTCATCTATCTGAGATTTCCATTGAATATTGTGCTCTTACGTCTCATGTCAATCCTACATCTTTTGTCCACAACATTAACTCTTCCGATTCCATCAAATTCCTTTCTCTTGAAAACAATTATTTAGGCTCTTCAATCCTACCTTGGTTATCCAACATTAGCAAGGTCTTAACGGATCTTCATCTCTATGGTAACACTTTGGAACACATTTTTCCAAACTCTCTGAATATAAATTCCCTTAAAATTTTGGGTCTTGGGTCAAATCCTTTGCAACTTAGTCCCAAAGCTTTTTCAAATATGAAGTCTCTTGAATCTTTGTATCTATTTAGTAATTCTATGCAACATATTCCTTCAGATGCTTTCACAAATACCACTTCTATTGAACTTCTTGATCTTCGAGACAATAAGCTCGAGAATAGCATGCTTAAATCCATCTCAAATTTGTGCCGATTGAAATTGTTATGGTTATCCAATAACAAGTTTTCAGGTAAATTAAGTGATTGGATACCAAAGTTAAAGTGTGCTCAAAATAGAATAGAGGAATTGGATTTAAGTGACAATCCTTTTAGCGTTGGACCATTTCCACATTTTTCAGGATTTTCGAGAGTGGTGACTCTAAATCTTGAGAACACTAGTCTTCATGGGTCTATACTTCCAAACGCTTTTCAACAGGTTCCAAACCTTCTTGAATTGCATCTTACTTCAAATAGGTTGAATTCTGTCATTAACGAAACCCATCTTTCACATCTCTCCAACTTAAGAGTTTTGGATGTGACAAACAATTTGATTTTTTTCAGCTTCAGTTCGAATTGGATGCCACCGTTTCAATTGCTAGTCTTTTTAGCACCATCGTGCAATCTTGGTCCCCACTTTCCAAGGTGGTTGCAATATCAAACGGAGCTTCAGATGTTGGACATTTCTGATGCGTCAATTTCAGATTCAATTCCTCAATGGCTTTGGCTAACTTCTTTTCATTACTTGAATATTTCCCATAACAAACTTTATGGGGAGTTGCCAACATCATTCTTCAATATTCACAATTATATTTGGGATTTGAGTTTCAACAATTTGTCTGGTCCCCTACCACATTTTCCACCATATGCAATATTGTTGCTTCTCTCGAATAATATGTTTTCTGGAACGATATCTTTCATATGTGCAACATTTCAAGAAACACTATATTACCTTGATATTTCAAGCAACGCTTTGTCAGGAAGACTTCCAGATTGTTGGGGTCAACTTCCTTTATTGGGGGTTCTAAGATTGGAAAACAATAATTTCTCTGGGGCAATTCCGAATTCGGTTGGTACTTTGAACCATCTTCAAAGTATACATCTGAATAACAATAGTCTCTCCGGAAATTTACCATCTTTAATGAATTCTTCGGAAGCGTTGTTCATTGATTTCGGACAGAATAATTTGAATGGAACATTGCCATCATGGATAGGGCAGTACTTGCCCAATTTGATTGGTTTAAGTTTGCAAGCAAATAGGCTTCAAGGAAGCATTCCAACAAATTTATGTAATTTGTCATTTCTTCAAATCTTAGATCTCTCAAAAAATAACATAACAGGGAATATACCTCATTGCTTTGGTAATTTAAATGCTATGTCAAATATGACATCTCTGAGCCAAGCAATTTCTTATGGTGTGGGTGGAAGCTTTAGTGAATCATTATTCATGGACACGGCTAGGTTGTCATGGAAAGGAGAATATGTTGAGTACAATAAGATTCTTGGACTCATGAAAACCATTGATTTCTCATACAATCACTTGACAGGAGAAATCCCAAGTAGCATAACTACACTTGTGGCATTAGTTTCCCTAAATCTGTCTAGAAATCATTTGAAAGGATTCATTCCTCTCAAAATAGGTCACATGGAAAGGTTGAAATCGCTTGATTTGTCACACAACTCTCTTTCTGGAGAAATTCCAATGGGCTTCTCAAGTTTGAGTTTTCTCAGTGTCTTGAGCTTATCTTTCAACAATTTATCAGGAAAAATTCCAACTGCCACCCAACTTCAAACCTTCAATGCTTCTAGTTATATGGGAAACCAAGAGCTTTGTGGCCCACCACTTACAGAGACATGTCTAAAAGATGGAAAATCAGATCTGAATCCCAATCCAAGTGACAATGATGCAGATGGAGACGATAATCTCATAAGCTTTGGGTTTTATGTCAGCATGGCTTTTGGCTTCATTTTTGGATTTTGGGGAGTTTGTGGGACTTTAATTCTCAAAACTTCATGGCGGCATTCTTTTTTTCGCCTCTTCACAAACATAAACGACCGGATTTATGTTCAAGTTGCTATTCTAAAGGCAAATATAAAGGAGAAATTCAAATACTAATTAACAGGTAAACCTTTTAATTACTCCTATATGATTGTTATACTCTGGTTTTGTACTTCATTCGTTGGGTTATTATTGTGCTTCTTGCAAAGAGTAAATAGTGCTAACACAACAAAGTTAAAGGACTTGGTAAAGAGAAAAAACATGTAAATGGAAGGAAAATATTGGTATATGCAAAATGAGTTTCCCTTGTTGTTAGTATGTGACACACATGCATGTAAATTATGTACAAGCCTATATATATAATACATTTTGTATAATCCAAAAATATGTGATACTTTGCTTGATTACGTAGATGGCCGGAGAAAGTAGCAGAAATTATCATCTTGATGGCTGGATTTTAACTTTTGGGATGGCGAACGAGCAACTTTCTTTCTCCTTTAATTTCTTGTTTTTGTTTAGATTTCTTTCTCTTTATGTTTCAGTGAAAGATGAAAGCTAGGTCACAGGTCTGCTGTTGTAAGTTTCCTGATCCCTATTGATAGTGTTTTGCAAATAAAGCGTAATATTATATGGTTGGGCCAAAGAATTTTTCTTTTGCCCCATTTTGAGAATAGGCGCAATGTGAGAAGTACTATGAGAAAGGATACATTCAGATTATTATTGATGTTTTTAACTCCGCTCGATGTCTACTTGATAGCCATTTTATTTTATTTTACTTCTACTTAGAAGAATGTTTCATAAGGAACAAGAAGTGCATGTTTCTCAATGCTTTGAGTGTAAGTTGTAAATCACTGCAGTATAATTGTGAAATGCGAGTTCTCACTGTTTAAAACCTGATACAGAAGATTCCCATTGTGAAGAAATTGATTTTCGAGGGAATGCGAGTGAGTTATATATGTAAGTGGCCTCCACCAGGATGAAATGGATTAATACTGTTATGGTCCTATTATATAGGATATACACACATAAAAATGTTTTATTTAGTCTTATTTATAAGTCGCATTATTAAATCTTCTATATCAATGTACAATTTTATCTTTCATTTATTTTGTGTTCACTTTATTTGTTCCTATGTAATATAGTAGATATTTAAAAAGGACAATGTTGGAAATTTGTTATATTTTGAAGCAGAGTTAATGAAGTTAAAGATTTTCATTAGTCTATATAAAATATGTTTGAAGTGACTTATTAATAAAACCTTATGAATATTTGGAATGGAAGCGTTCAACAAATTGTTGATAAACATGATTTGAAACAATAAACTGTGATAAATACCAAAGCATACAAATAATGATGGGATAGTTGTTTCCATCTTAGGAGTGCAAGTTATGATTAGATTCTTAAGTATCTGCACTACTATAAAATAAGCATTTAACGTCATCAATTAATATCTATTATATAGAAAACTGATGTTAAAAAAAGCACGGTGGCAATTTTGTAAATAAACTCAAATTAGAAAAGAAACAACATCCCTTGTTTTAAATAAGGGACGTTAAAAAAATGCAATGTTAAACTTAAAACAGAAAAGAACAACATCCCTTGTTTGAAATAAGAGAAACAACGAAACTTATTTGAAACAAGGGACGTTGTTTCTTTTTGCTAAATTTACATTTCATATCGCTTTTTGTCTGCACCATCTAAATCCCTAAGACCCTCAATTTCAATCGTAGCTCTCCAAACACATCTTCAACCTCACCAAACCCGAATCGCTTCCTCTCCTTCTCCTCTATTGAAGAAGCCAACGCTGCCACCACAAAGATCTCGTCATTAATCTTCGATCTGAGGTGAACTTGTCAAATTCATCGTCTTTGTAGCTCTGCTAGGGTTTCGGGCCTTTCCCTCAGTCAGAACATCATCATCATTATCACCATCGTTTTCCTCTTCCTTCCCCAAGCGCAGATCCCACCTCCTTCCCTTCTTTGCTGCACAATTGAGAAAACGAGAGGAGTGAGGGAGCTCGTGGAAACCGGTGACAATCACCATCACCCTCCTACCCTCAAGCTTGATCCATCTTCTTTCCTTCTACCAAGCATCGAGGCCGAGCAAGAGAGCTCTGGTGAGTCAGCCTCTCCATTTTCCCCTTTTACTTCTCAATCTATGGCATTTTCTTGGATAAGTATCTAATTTGATTGTGATTTTTTTTGGAAGCTTTGACTGATTAAAATAAAGTTTGGTCTTTAATTTAAAGTTCCCCTAAAAGAATTTGAGCTTCTCTGTTTAGGCCTGAAACATGAACTCCTATTTGCTGCGCTAGGGTTTAGACCAAGGTTCAAAAAACCGGACCGGGCATCAAACCAGGTGAGGCACTGGTTCAAGGGTCAATGGTCAGATGGGGGCCGGACCGGGGTCAAACCGGTTATATTAAAATAATAAAATTTTATTGATATTAACATTAATAATCACTAATATCAAAATGTAAATGTAAATAGGTATGCATGATTCATCAAATATGAATATTTTAATGTTTCTATAGAGGAAAAAAGAGAAAATATTAGTTGATTACACGTGAAAATAAATATTATTCTACAATCCACATACTAAAATACAAATATTAAGAGCAACAACAATTAAATATTAAGATCTGCAAGTAAAATAACATTTAAAGTATTATAGTTTCCTAATTTCTAAAATTGAGTTAAGTGAAAGTTAGTAATTAGGTGAATTATAATAAAATAAAAAAATTTCTTTTTTCTTTTTTAAAAAAGGCCAACCCGGTTCAATCCCCGGGTTTGATCGGGTTGACCCGGTCCTTCACCAGGTCAACTGCTCTCCCGCTTTAAAAGCTCAACCGGACCGGATCATTGGCTGGTTAACAGTTAAACCGACCGGTCCGGTCTGGGTTTTTTTTCCCTTGGTTTAGACCACACCCCACAAATACCATCTTCAGTCCCAGTCCATTCTTTTACTTGGATATGCGTTGAAAATTGCCTCCACTACCCTTCTTCATCGCAACTTTTGAAGCTATTATAAACTTAAATAATTGTAATGGGTTGAGGGAAGCTATTAAATGAATATGAGTTTGATTTATCGAATAAAATCCTAATTAGTCCTTGTTAAGTTTTTTTTTGCTTCGTGACTACTTATGTAAATCATAATTGATTTTTTCCACTTTATTTTTGTTTTTGACATTGAATTGTTCTTGTGGTGAGTGTAGTTCGGGACTTGTATTCTCTTGGGAAAAATTCAGTAAAGGACCACTGTAGACAATTAATGTAAAAGAAGAACCAAAACTTTCTGAAATTTCACTACAGGACCTAGGTCCTTAAATGAAAGAAAAATTGCTGTGTGAAAAGACCAAAAAGCCCTTGTGGAAAAGAAGAATTTAGTTCACCGCACACCCCTGTGGAAAAGTACACTGAGCTGACACACGTACTTTGAGCTGACACAACGTACTTTGAGCTGACATAATGTACTGCTTGTGCATATAATGATTTCCTTGTGCATATCGATATTTCCTTGTGCATATTCATATTTCCTTGTGCGAGGCCTGGATATAGCACATTATAAGGCCAATTTATTACTCATTGTTCATATGATGATTTCCTTGTACATATTGACATTTCCTTGTGCATATGGCTAATTCCTTGTGCGTGGCGTGGACATAGCACGTTATAAGGGACTTTATTACTGCTTATGCATATGGCCATTTCATTGTGCATATCGACATTTCCTTGTGCATATTCATATTTTCTTGTGCGAGGCCTGGACATAACACGTTATAAGGCCAATTTATTACTCATTGTTCATATGACGATTTCCTTGTGCATATTGACATTTCCTTGTGCGTGGCATGGACATAGCACGTTATAAGGGACTTTATTACTGCTTGTGCATATGGCCATTTCCTTGTGCATATCGACATTTCCTTGTGCATATTCATATTTCCTTGTGCGAGGCCTGGAAATAGCACGTTATAAGGCCAATTTATTACTCCTTGTTCATATGACGATTTCCTTGTGCATATGGCCATTTCCTTGTGCGTGGCGTGGACATAACACGTTATAAGGGAGTTTATTACTGCTTGTGCATATGGCCATTTCCTTGTGCATATAGACATTTCCTTGTGCATATTCATATTTCCTTGTGCGAGGCATGGACATAGCACGTTATAAAGCCAATTATTACTCCTTGTTCATATGACTATTTCCTTGTGCATATGGCCATGTCCTTGTGCTATGTCCAGAAATAATAAAGTCCCTTATAACGTGCTATGTCAGGTCACGCACAAAAAAGTGACCATATGCATAAGGAAATGACCATATGAACAAGGAGTAATAAATTGGCCTTATAACGTGCTATGTCCAGGCCTCGCACAAGGAAATATGAATATGCACAAGGAAATGTCGATATGCACAAGGAAATGGCCATATGCACAAGCAGTAATAAAGTCCCTTATAACGTGCTATGTCCACGCCACGCACAAGGGAATGGCCATATGCACAAGGAAATGTCAATATGCACAAGGAAATCGTTGTTAGAATCTTAAGTTTTGATGAGGACTGGACCCATAGATAACATAAGTAAAATGAACAATTAGCATATAACTTAGTCTGGAATAAATTGATATAAGAATCATGCTAAATGACTAAGTAAAAGAGTGTAGGTTACCTTAACATTGAACAAGTAAAATCTTATAGATAATAGATACACTATCGCTAAGCTAGAACCTATCGCTAACAAATGGAAGGGCTATGATAACAATAGCTAATGAAGACTTAGCAATAATCTGAAGAAAAGTCAATATCTCTATCGCTAAGACATTCACTATCGCTAATATAATGAGTTGAGCTAGCCTAAGCAAGTAAAGAACAATAGATCACTATCGCTAAGGCCCCATAGATAACATGGATAACACAAAGGGGGAGAATGATAGAAGAAGAACTAGCAGTAATGAACTAAGTTAGCTAGCGATAACATGATTAATTATCGATAACATAATACTTGAAATAACTTAGACATTCAGATAGCTAATATAGTGTCTTTAAGCAAATGAGTTAATGAGATAACTAGCAATAACATAGTTACTAGTGATAACATGATTAGCTATCGATAGAAAAATACTTGTTTAAATAACTTAGATAATCAGATAGCTAATACATTGTCTTTGAACATTGAGCTAATAAAATACACTAGCGATAACACCTACTGTGCTTCACATGAATACTTGTTTAACTAACAGCTAAGTGCAGGACTTACACTATTAAGCTAGCGATAGCCAAGGGTGCTAGCGCTACTAAAAAAGCTGCTATGCAAGTATAATGGTTGCAGGTGAACGTTACTCACAGTCTCTATCTCTCTTAGCTCATCCTCTACAAGAATTAATTGAAGCAAGAGAAGAAAGTTGACTAAGATAAAGAACAGCGTTAATTGACAACGGCTAAGAGCTCCTAACGACTAATTTCAAACGGCCTCTTGAAGTTGAAAGAAAAGGCAAGTTGTGAAGAGTTATAAATATCAAGACTTGAGCATTTATGAATAAGTTACTAACTCACTCACACACAGAGAGAGACGAACCAGCATTTAATATTCTCATCTACTCTCTGCTCACAAAAGCTCAAAGTCTTTATTACTCTTAATGAGATTATTTGTACTTAAGAGTGTTTATCAAAATCTGTTCATTGAGTGAACTCATTAATTGAAATCCTCTACTGTTTGAGGTTGTTCTAAAGCTTAGGGCTTTAGGACAGGGTTGTGTCCTTACTGAAAGTGGCAATCGCACAAGAGGGGGTGAATTGTGCTATATAAAAAAAGGATCTAAGAATAATTTAAAACAACACAGACTTTATACTGGTTCGGCCAACACTGCCTACGTCCAGTTCTCCAACACTCTGTTGGATTCCACTAACCACAGATTTTACGAGCACAGGTTCACCTGTCAACCTTTACAGAGTTTTAGAATTCTCTCTAAACACTCCCCCTTACTACCTGTAAGGCAATATCCCTGTTCTAAAGCACCAAGCTTTCAGAACAACCTCAAACAGTAGAGGATTTCAATAAATACGTTCACTTGATGAACTGATTTTGATACACACTTAAGTACAGATAAAATCTCTAAAATAAATACAGAGCAATAAATGAGTTTGTGAATATTCTTGTTTTTGGTCTCTACTCAATAAATGCTTAAGTTCTGTATTTATATCTTCTTCTCAGATTTTGCCCTAACATTGAATCTTCAAGAAGCCGTTTGAATTTAGTCGTTGGGAGCTCATAGCCGTTGGAATTTAATGCAACTTCTTTATCGGGCTTAACTCTCTGCTCTAGCTTCAACTACTTCTTGCGTAGGGTGAGCTAGGAGAGAGACAGACTCAGCGTTCTGAGCATCCGTACAAGTTGTACTTTCTGGCAGCTTTTTCATTTGCGCTAGCTTGATCTGCTATCGCTAACTCAACAGAGTGAATTTTGCACTTAAGCTGTTAGCTAACCAAATAATCATATATTGCACAGAAGATGCTATCGCAAGCTTAATCCCTCAATGAGATAAAGACAATATAAGGTATATCAGAGCTTTTCATATTGATAAGAAGATGTATTATCGATAGCATATTCTCTTAGATCAGAAAGCATCATATCAGCATAAATTTTTCTATCGATTGCTAATCCATCATCGCTATTAATATTTCCAGGTATCCTATTATCGATAGACAAGCATGTTAGCGCTAGCAGTCATGTTAGCTCATTTGTCTCATTTGCTCTGAGGCATTAGCTATCTGAATGATTATTACCTGAAGCCCTTTTGTTATCGATAGCTTATCCTATTATCGCTAGCTGATTTCTTTTGTCCACAGACTTGGTTCATTTTTCTGCTGGTTTCATTTATTCATATGATTAATGATCTTCTAGCGATGGTATCTTTCTTAGCGATAGAGAATGACTTAGTGATTTGATATTAACCTTGTTATTTCTAAGTCCTCACTTGCTATTCTTTTCTGTCTATTAGCTATTGAGATTCACTTAGCGATTGAGATATTCATTCTTTATTGTTCTGCTAAGATAACAGCTGCTAAGATATCATTTGATATTTGATGGTTTTTCATTAGAGATGATTCTTTCTTTTTGCGATAGAGAATCCGTTACCTATCAGATTTTACTCGTTTAATTCAGAGGTAACTTTCACTTATGTTTTCTTCAGGGTCAGTCTTCATCAAAACTTAAGATTTCTAACATTCTCCCCCTTTTTGATGATGACAAAACATAAGTAAATATACACAAAAGCAAGTCCAGAACATAATCATTTATATCAGCATAAGCATATATCAAAGCTTGAATATCAGAACTTGAATAACAATAAAGCTTGTACAGAACATCTGATATAGGTATATTCAGAACATAGTACATCTTGCAGAAGGAAACGCTTAAAACATAATCTATCTATTAATGCATGATGCAAATGAGGGAGGTTTTAGGAAATAGGCTTTTGACTCGATCTCCCTAATAATAGTCTTTGCTTGTACCATTTCTCCCCCTTTTTGTCATCATTTGTTGGAGAGAAATGATTTAACCCACCAAACCCTGGACGAATAGTACCCCTGAACCGATACTAAAATCAGCAGAATAATCTTGGACAGGAGTCGCTTCGTCTTCCTCAAGAGGTTTGGTCTCCTCAGGTTCTCTGTAGAAGAACAAATCCACCAAAACTTCAACCCTGGCTAGGGTTTTTCCATGTGCGAGGAGGGCGATTTGAACTTTGAAGGATTTCTCTGAAAGGATTAAATCAGAGGAGACGCACTTTTGACGCTGGATACCGGATTTAATGATTTCTTTGAAGAATGACACATCTTTCTGGGTTTTGGAACACTTGCTAGCGGATTGAGAAGAGGGTTTAGCGCTAGAGGTTTCCTTATCATCACTCATTTTTGGAATCTTGGCTCTGCCCATTTTTGGGACTTAGGGTTTTGAGAGAAGGGAGGCTCGATTTCTCAGAGAGATTTAGGGAGATGAAGAGACGCTCAAGGTGAATAATGAATGCAAAATGCAAATGACCTGCTTTTATAGAGTTCAGAAATTACCATAAATGATATAATATTCGCTGACGTTTCGCATTCTGAGACTTTCAAGTGATTTGCTATCGCTAATAGGAGCAGCTATCGCTAACAGGCATGATCCCACGCGGAGCAAGTGACTTGGTCATCACTTTCTCCTTCCAAGTTTTATCTATCGATAGCTGACTTTGCTATCGATAATCTTTTAGGCTAGCGATGGCAATCTTAGCTCAAGCTTAGCTTTGTTCTGCATATGATAGCGATAGTGGAACTCACTATCGATTGGTCAGTCCTGTAAAACTTAAGATTTGGCACTCCGATGCCTAAGTTAGCAATAATTCATATGAATAATCAATAGAATAAATTAAGAATTATAATAATATTCACAATTCATTTGGATTTACCATTCCTAGCTCTCTTCTGATATAGAGAAATTGATCAGGCTCAAGAGGCTTGGTGAATATATCAGCAAGTTGCAGATGAGTTGATATAAATTCCACCTTGACATCCTTCTTCTGAATATGATCTCTCAAGAAGTGATGTCTTACATCAATATGCTTGGTTCTGGAATGTTGAACTGGATTTTTGGCCAAGCTTATTGTGCTGGTGTTGTCACAGAGAATGGGTACTTCCGAAAAATTCAAACCCAGATCTCTTAGATGCTGCCTAAGCCATAAGACTTTAGTACAACAACTTGCTGCTGCAATGTATTCTGCCTCTGTGGATGAAAGAGAAACGCAATTTTGCTTCTTGCTTGCCCAAGTGATTAAACAGTTACCAAGAAATTGACATTGACCACTTGTGCTTTTTCTATCTGATTTATAGCCTGCATGGTCAGAGTCAGTATAAGCAAGAAGGTACTCTTGAGTTCCCTTGGGATACCACAGCCCAAGCTCTTGAGTCCCTTGTAAATAACGCAAAATCCTTTTTACATTTGTTAAATGAGATTCTTTAGGATTTGCTTGATATCTAGCGCACACTCCTGCACTAAATTGGATGTCAAGTCTACTAGCAGTTAAATAAAGCAAAGAACCAATGATTCCTCTATAATGTGATTGATTTACTTCTTTGCCTGGAGCATCTGCATCTAATTTGGCAGAGGTACTCATGGGAGTGTCCCCTTCTTTGGATAGATCCATCCCAAATTTGTTGAGAATTTCTTTACAATATTTGGTTTGGGATATGAAGATGCCATCCTTCTTTTGCTTTATTTGCAGACCTAGGAAGAAGGTTAATTCTCCAATCATGGACATTTCAAATTCTCCCTGCATTGTCTTAGCAAAATCCTCACACAGAGTTTCATTAGTTGCACCAAAAATAATGTCATCAACATAAATTTGAACTATAAGCATGTGATTATTTTTGTGCATGATGAATAATGTAGTATCTGATTTTCCTCTAGAAAATCCTTTATCAAGCAGAAAAGTGCTAAGTCTCTCATACCAAGCTCTTGGTGCTTGTTTGAGACCATAAAGAGCCTTTTTAAGTTTGAAAACATGGTCAGGCTTAGACTTTTCCTCAAAACCAGGAGGTTGCTCGACATATACTTCTTCCTTAATATAGCCATTAAGAAAAGCACTCTTAACATCCATTTGATAAAGTTTAAAATTTTTTATGGATGCAAAAGCTAGAAGAATCCTTATTGCTTCAAGTCTTGCAACTGGAGCAAAAGTTTCCTCATAATCAATGCCTTCTTCTTGGTTATATCCTTTGGCAACTAATCTGGCTTTATTTTTCACAATTTGACCAACTTCATCAAGTTTGTTTTTGAAAACCCATTTAGTACCGATAATAGGATGATTTATGGGCCTTGGTACTAAATCCCAAACTTGATTTCTTTTGAATTGATTAAGTTCCTCTTGCATTGCTATTATCCAGTCATATTCAGCAAGAGCTTCATCAATACAAGTTGGTTCAATTTGAGAAAGAAAGCAAGAGAATTCCATTTCATTTTGTAGTTGCCTCCTAGTTTTAACTCCTTTTGAAATTTCTCCAATAATCTGTTCAGGAGGATGATTTTTAAGATGTCTAATGGAAGATTGAGGCTCATTAGCTTCATCTAGATCATCTTTAGCTTTATCCTGATCATTTTCAACATTGTTTTCAGGATTTGCTATCGATGGCTGAGATGCTATCGACAGAGGCTGTTTTAAAAACTTTGAAAAATCTTCATCCTCATCAACATATTGTTGTTTTTCTTGAGGAGTTTCATCAAATACTACATGTACAGATTCTTCAATAGTTTGAGTTCTTTTATTATAGACTCTATATGCTCTACTTCTATTTGAATACCCAATGAATATGCCAATATCAGATTTAGGATCGAATTTACCTAAATTTACCTTTCCATTGTTGTGGATGTAGCATTTTGATCCAAAAATCTTCAGATGACTGATATTAGGCTTCCTTCCCTTGTAGAGCTCATATGGAGTCTTTTCCATCCCCTTTCTGATGTAGGCTCTGTTAGAAATGTAGCAAGCTGTACTCATAGCATCTGCCCAAAATATTTGAGGCACTTGTTTCTCGTTCAGCATGATTCTAGCCATTTCTGTGAGCACTCTGTTCTTTCTCTCTACAACACCATTTTGTTGAGGAGTACGAGGGGTAGAGAAGTTGTGATCAATTCCATTCTCATCACACAGCTCCATGAACTCTTTGTTCTCAAACTCTCCTCCATGGTCAGTCCTGATTGCTATGATCTTTGTCCCTTTCTCATTCTGCAATTTCTTAGCAAGCACACAAAAAGCATCAAAAGTTTCATGCTTAGAGGAAAGAAACATAGTCCAGGTAAATCTTGAGTAGTCATCCACAACTACAGGAATGTATAGGCTTCCTCCTAGACTTTTCACTCTTGCTGGCCCAACTAGATCCATATGAATTAGTTCCAATGGCCTACTAGTGGAGACTGTCTTCTTGATTTTAAAAGAGGACTTTGTTTGTTTACCTCTTTGACAGGATTCACAAATTAAATCATGCTTTGACTTAAAACTGGGAATTCCTATGACTAGCTCCTTCTTAACTAATTTATCTAGCTGAGAAAAGTTCACATGAGCTAATCTTTTATGCCATAACCAACAATTTTCATCATTTGAAATAAAGTATTTTTCTTCAAGTTGTTGGCATAAATCTAGAGTGTATAAATTTCCATTTCTATTTCCTTTTATCTTATACTTCAGTCTGGATTTGTTTATATCTAAATCATTTTTATCAACAATATAACATTCATTTGAATAAAAAATCACCCAGTTACCATGGTCTGCGCTTTGGCTAACACTCAGTAGATTGTGGCAGAGACCATCCACTAGGTAGACATCCTTGACTGGACCTACTTCACCCACTCCAGTGATTTTTCCACTTTGGTTCCCACCAAAGCTAACTTTGGCTCCATCTTTTATCACCAGATTGTTGATTTTATCTCTTTCTCCAGTCATATGTCTTGAGCATCCACTATCAATATACCATTTTCCTTTACTGGATGCTTTAAGACATACATGTACAAACTACACAGATTTAGGTACCCAAACTTTCTTGGGTCCTTTAAAGTTAGTCTTGTGCTCTAAGTTTGTAAAAACCTTAGGCACACGAGTTCCTTTAGGAACCCACTTGTAAGAGCTACTAATGCCATATTTTCTATGATTACAGATGGATTGGGTATGACCTTTCTTATTACAATAATTGCAAAAACTATATGGTGAAGAACTTTCAGAAGATTTTCTAAAATATTTCATGTATGACTTCACCTTTGGTTCAACCTATCTTTTTGAAAACTTTTGTTTAGGCTCATATCCAATGCCAGTTCTATCTCTAAAAACTTTTTGATTGCTTAAAATCACATTTAAGGTTTCTGAGCCTTTTGTAAATTTTTCTATAACATGCGAAAGTTTTTCCTTTTCCTTCAATAATTTTTCACAATTAGAGCAATTTTCAGAGATTGAAGGAGTCACTATCTGTAGAGGCTCAGCTATCGATGGTTCTCTTCTGGGAGCTTGCGATAGCTCCTCTTCTATCGATAGGGAAGAAGAAACCTTTTGTGAGGAGTTTTTCTGAAATTCTTTGTTTTCTTTTCTTAGTCTGACAACTTCTTTAGCAAGTTTCATGAGCTCTATGTGCATTTCATCATATAAATTTTGAAGTTCAGAATAAGAAGGTTCAAAGTCAGATACCTCAGAATCACTTTGCTCTTCTCGAGCAACTAGGCAGAGATTGGCACATTCCTCACTATCGCTAGCTTCTTCATCAAAACTATCACCCCAGATGGATGACACATAAGCCTTTTTCTTTCCATAGATCTTATTTTTCTCCTTCTCCTTTAATCTTTGAAGGCTGGGACACTCAGCTCTGAAGTGACCAGGCTTCTTGCATTCGAAACATACGGGAGTTTTGTCTTTCTGGGAGTCTTTGAAGCTAGGGCTACTCCTCTGAAATCTTTCTCTTCTTCTGAAGAACTTTTTAAATTTTCTGGCCATAAGAGCTATGTCCTCCTCATCAAGATCTTCCTTATCATCATTAATTTCATCCTTTTCTGAAGCAGCAAGAGCAAGTGACTTTTTCTTCGAATGTCCTTGAGCTTCCCTTTGAGCTATCAGAGTTAGCTCATATTCAGCAAGGCTGCCAAACAGGGCAGTGATGGATTTGGTTGATTCTCCTTGCATTTCTTGAATGGCTGTGACTTTCATGAGCCAGTCTCCCTTCAGGACTTTCAGAATTTTGTTGACCTGCTCTTTCTCAGTAATTTTTCTCCCCAGAGCAGCAAGATTATTGATGAGGTGAGTAAATCTGATCTCCAGATCCCTTATCTTCTCATCCTCAATCATTTCAAACTTGTGGAACTCTTCCACTAGCATTTCTACACGCCTATCTTTTACTCCAAAAGTCCCTTCATGAGCAATTTGCAGTGCTTCCCACATTTCTTTAGCAGAGTCAAGGTGACTCACTCTAAAGAACTCTGTTTGACTAAGAGCACTCTGGATCATGAGGACTGCTTTGCTATTTAACTCCAGATTAGCAATGTCCTCCTCAGTGTATTCATCCTCAGCCTTTGGGATGCCCATGGGATCTTTAGGAACAATATCTCCTTCTTCAATGATTTTCCAGAGCTTGTATCCGTTGGCTTTGATGTAGATTTTCATCTTTAACTTCCAGAAAGTATAATGCTTCCCATTAAATCCAAGAGGCTTATTAATGGAGCTTGCTTCAGGGAGGATATTTTCAAGCGATGCCATTTAGATCTTTGCTTCTCGGATTCGTTGGAATCTTAAAACAGAGAAGACCTACTCTGATACCAATTGAAAGTGGCAATCGCACAAGAGGGGGTGAATTGTGCTATATAAAAAAAAGGATCTAAGAATAATTTAAAACAACACAGACTTTATACTGTTTCGGCCAACACTGCCTACGTCCAGTTCTCCAACACTCTGTTGGGTTCCACTAACCACAGGTTTTACGAGCACAGGTTCACCTGTCAACCATTACAGAGTTTTAGAATTCTCTCTAAACACTCCCCCTTACTACCTGTAAGGCAATATCCCTGTTCTAAAGCACCAAGCTTTCAGAACAACCTCAAACAGTAGAGGATTTCAATAAATACGTTCACTTGATGAACTGATTTTGATACACACTTAAGTACAGATAAAATCTCTAAAATAAATACAGAGCAATAAATGAGTTTGTGAATATTCTTGTTTTTTGTCTCTACTCAATAAATGCTTAAGTTCTGTATTTATATCTTCTTCTCAGATTTTGCCCTAACATTGAATCTTCAAGAAGCCGTTTGAATTTAGTCGTTGGGAGCTCATAGCCGTTGGAATTTAATGCAGCTTCTTTATCGGGCTTAACTCTCTGCTCTAGCTTCAACTACTTCTTGCGTAGGGTGAGCTAGGAGAGAGACAGACTCAGCGTTCTGAGCATCCGTACAAGTTGTACTTTCTGGCAGCTTTTTCATTTGCGCTAGCTTGATCTGCTATCGCTAACTCAACAGAGTGAATTTTGCACTTAAGCTGTTAGCTAACCAAATAATCATATATTGCACAGAAGATGCTATCGCAAGCTTAATCCCTCAATGAGATAAAGACAATATAAGGTATATCAGAGCTTTTCATATTGATAAGAAGATGTATTATCGATAGCATATTCTCTTAGATCAGAAAGCATCATATCAGCATAAATTTTTCTATCGATTGCTAATCCATCATCGCTATTAATATTTCCAGGTATCCTATTATCGATAGACAAGCATGTTAGCGCTAGCAGTCATGTTAGCTCATTTGTCTCATTTGCTCTGAGGCATTAGCTATCTGAATGATTATTACCTGAAGCCCTTTTGTTATCGATAGCTTATCCTATTATCGCTAGCTGATTTCTTTTGTCCACAGACTTGGTTCATTTTTCTGCTGGTTTCATTTATTCATATGATTAATGATCTTCTAGCGATGGTATCTTTCTTAGCGATAGAGAATGAATTAGTGATTTGATATTAACCTTGTTATTTCTAAGTCCTCACTTGCTATTCTTTTCTGTCTATTAGCTATTGAGATTCACTTAGCGATTGAGATATTCATTCGTTATTGTTCTGCTAAGATAAGAGCTGCTAAGATATCATTTGATATTTGATGGTTTTTCATTAGAGATGATTCTTTCTTTTTGCGATAGAGAATCCGTTACCTATCAGATTTTACTCGTTTAATTCAGAGGTAACTTTCACTTATGTTTTCTTCAGGGTCACTCTCCAGGCCTCGCACAAGGAAATATGAATATGCACAAGGAAATGTCAATATGCACAAGGAAATGACCATATGCACAAGCAGTAATAAAGTCCCTTATAACGTGCTATATCCACGTCACGTACAAGGGAATGGCCATATGCACAAGGAAATGTCAATATACACAAGGAAATCGTCATATGAACAAGGAGTAATAAATTGGCCTTATAACGTGCTATGTCCAGGCCTTGCTAAAGGAAATATGAATATGCATAAGGAAATGACCATATGCATAAGCAGTAATAAAGTCCCTTATAACATGCTATGTCCACACCACACACAAGGAAATGGACATATGCACAAGGAAATCGTCATATGAACAATGAGTAATAAATTGGCCTTATAACGTGCTATGTCTAGGCCTCGCACAAAGAAATATAAATTTGCACAAGGAAATGGCCATATGCACAAGCAGTAATAAAGTCCCTTATAACGTGCTATGTCCACGTCACGCACAAGGAAATGGTCATATGCACAAAGAAATCGTCATATGAACAACGAGTAATAAATTGGCCTTATAACATTCTATGTCTAGGCCTCGCACAAGGAAATATGAATATGCACAAGAAAATGTCGATATGTACAAGAAAATCGTTATATGCACAAGCAGTACGTTGTGTCAGCTCAAAGTACGTTGTGTCAGCTCAAAGTACGTGTGTCAGCTCAGTGTACTTTTCCACAGGGGTGCGTAGTGAAATAAATTCCTCTTTTCCACAAGTACTTTTTGGTCTTTTCACACAGCAATTTTTTTCATTTAAGGACCTAGGTCTTGCAATGA
This sequence comes from Mimosa bimucronata, assembly GCA_037074515.1. Classification (NCBI taxonomy): domain Eukaryota; kingdom Viridiplantae; phylum Streptophyta; class Magnoliopsida; order Fabales; family Fabaceae; genus Mimosa; species Mimosa bimucronata. The sequence continues at coordinate 33,869,636 of CM073440.1, read as the reverse complement.
AATTTCAGAAAGTTTTGGTCCTTCTTTTACATTAATTGTCTACAGTGGTCCTTTACTGAAAATTTTCCCTATTATCTTGACGAAGAATTCTGCGGGTGAGGAATTTTTTTTTTTGGGCCTTCGATTAGATGAGGAAATTTTTATAATACCCCAAAATTTAAAAAATAGATATAAGAAGTTATTAAAGGTTTTGGGAATGTTATTAAAATATTAAAAAGCATTATAAATAACTTTACTTTACGATGTTTTAGGTATTTTTAATAATTTTTAAGTCTTATTTTCTTTAGAAAATAAGCAAAAATAATTAAAAGATAAATTTTAATTTGAGAAATTTAGAAAAATTTATTTTGAGTCTCAAAGAAATTTATGGCTAAGAAAATCCCTAATATGATATAAGAATTAATTTTAGAAAATTATTTTTCAGAAAAGGGACCAAACTGACAATAATGGAAAACTTAAGAATAGGGACTAAGATGAAAGTACAAAAGCTGGAAGGGTAGGGGCGTAATATTTTCAAACCCATTCATATAAAATCTTTCCACCGTCACTCCCTCTCATTCATTCATCAGCATCATTCCCATCTTCTCTCTTTCACTCGATTTCTCTGCTCTCTCCGGTCTCTCTGTTTCTCTCGACGGCCACAGGGCTTCCGGCGACGGCGAAGAGGATTTCAGGCGGAGGAGAGCTCAGTTCACACATGCATTACCTGATTTAGACTAGGGTGAATCTCCTTTACATCTCTCTAACCTCTGTTTTTACGATTAAGGCCGCTTTGAGAAAGAGAGGGTTCGGGTAGTTGTTGATTTTTGGGGTTTCTAGCTATTAAAAGGAGTAATAAGCAATAATGAAGGTTTTAATAAAAGAAATCGCAAGTTTCATACAGGTTTTGACTGGATTATCGGATACGCCTTTCTGAGTTACTGTTCACCGAGAAGAAAAGTGTTATTTCTGGTTTGAAACTATGTAAAAGTTTGATTGAACTCATCCATGAGTAAGGTAGTGTTAGTAAAGTATGTTTCATGTTTGATTTTCATTGAATAATGATGATTTAAAGATGTCGATGATGTGCTCTGTTTTGGGTCTGATTTGAAACAAGGATTTGAGTCTCAATTTCTTTATGTTATAGATGGAATGAATATGCATATCCAAGGATTAGTTGGTACAGATAATGTATGTTAATATCGAAAATTTGAAAAGCTTTGATTTGATTGAAATGGTACTTCATTCGTGAGTTGGTAATGTTCTGGAGCCTAGATATCTTTAGGATGATTTAATTGTGTAATTAAACTGTGAGTAGCTCAAATATGTAGACATATATTGCTGTGATATGCTGGAGAAAATCTGAAGCAGATCTGGAAATTATTTCTTAAATGTTTTCAAGAGTTGAAAAGTAGTCACTGATTGTTTTCTTACAAGGGTTAAAAAGGAGTATTTACAAGTTCTGTTATTATCGGAATTAGAAGCAATTGAAATATGATTTTAGTTTATAAATGATCACATTATTATGGTAATTTCTGGAAATTTGCTCACTATTTCAGGAGATGCTGTTAAAGCAATTCTGTTAGAGAAAGTGTTTCTAAGAATATGATTTGAGTTATTATGAATATGGGAAAGTAGTTTGAATGAATCAATATTTAAGATTTTCAGAGAATTTGGGTTTTTTTTTTTGGGGGGGGGGGGGGGGGATTCTAAATGTTGAATCAGTATTCTAAAAGTATGAGAATTAATGGACTGTAGAGAGTTATAGATTGGAAGATGATGTAATTAGATTTGATTGGAGATTTGTAAGTGACGAGTTGGGATAAAGGTGGTGATTAAAGATCTAAAATAAATTCAATTTAAAAGTGTTTGAAGACAATTACATGTTATTTATGATTGTTTTGCATTTGCGATTCTTGGACTAAGACTTCAAAATGGTTTCGGATTTATTGTTACAATGAAAAACTGATTGTTAATATTACATGTAAGAGTAACTATATTAGCTGAAAAATGGATTGCTATGATCATCCATTGTTAATCTTGGAGATGATGTTTAATGTATATACGTAGGTACTTTAAAGTTAAAATGCTGAGTTGAGGATTTTATTTATACACAAGCTTCCTAAAGATTTGAAGAGAAGTTAAATAGCTTGGTGAAGTTGAAAATTTCACAAGTATTTGATAAATAAGAAAGTACATAAATTATACATGAATTTATATAAATGTATGTGTGTAATGGTTGTGACTCTCTTGGTAATCCAAGCTTAAATTTCTAAACTCATAAGTTATAGAAAATGATGAAATGATTGAGGGTTTTATGTAAGAATATAAGAATGTGAGTATTTGTTGAAGACAAGGAATTTGAAGAATTGGAATTATATGAATTGGTTTTAAAGGAACTGAAGTTCTAAGTTCTTGTTTTAAATGTAAAAGTGAAATCAGTTTTATTAAGGTTAAAATCTGATTAGTTGTTATGGTTGTTTGATGTTGAAGTTTGGGGAAGTTGAAAGTATTTAGTTAAATTATATGACCTAAAAACAGATTTTTATATATACATATATTGTTGCTTTGGAACTTCTAAACAAATTGAAGGAAGTGTTTTAAAGTAGATGATTTCATGCGTTCTTTACAAATTCTCAAATTATACATTTTACTTCGTTGGTTCAACTTCTATACTTTAATGGAATTTTCAATGCAGTCGCTGGTTCCAATTGCAATTCTTTGATTAACTAATAGGTGACATCGAGCAACTTGTGAACACCTCGTGGGCTGAAGCATTTGTTAATATCGTGAAATATGAACTGGTCCAATTTTATTGAAGGGTTTATATGCTGATTGTCTTTGGAGATCAAATAATCGTGGTTGAATTAGTGAAAAGTGATTTTTGCAATAGTTGAAATTAGTAAGAAAGAATGTCCATAAATGATCTCACTTGTTAGAGTCTTGAAGAGATAATAAAGAAAATTTAAGGACTGTCTTGAAGTATGGATATATAGGTGTGTGTATATATATGATTGAGAATTAGAAGGAGTAATTAAAGTGACCCTTTAATCATAAAGGTTCAAGATAGTTTCAGCAAATTATAAATTTCCCTAGATTTAAAGGGTTAGGTAGAAATAAGTGTTTAGGTTCCTAGAGAGAAACACCAAGTATAAATATAGAAGTATTAGTATTAATTTATTTTTATTATACAGATATGTAATAGGCTTTAATGGTAGCATAAGATTCATCGAGGCAGTGGAAAGGAAAGGAGACAGATCAGGACTAAGTATTGGTATCTAGGTAGCAGTTTATTTCATAATATTAATTTTACATGTATAATTTCGTAATATCTGTTGTAAGTATATGATAAGTTTTTATTCATTCAAGTTTTAAGTAATCTAAGACTTAGGTAGCTAACTACCCCTTTGTCAGATCAGTTCTATTATAACGAGAAATCATGTAGGTACAAAGGCCTCTACTATTTAACAAAGAAGTTATTAATAGTTGGCAGTCCTCCACTTTTTATTAGTGATTGGTAGGCCTCCGCTATATAACCAAGATATTGTTATTAGTGGTTGGCAGGCCTTCACTATTTAACTAAGATGGGGTTATAAGTGATTGGCAGACCTCTATTATTTAACAATGATGTTGTTATTAATGGTTGGTGGGTGCGTGGAGCACACAGTTTATACAGATAAATACTTTCATTATTTGCAGAGATTTATAAAATATATGTATAAGTATATGAGTGTATATGATAATAAGAATGTATGAAATAAACTGCGTTAAACTTTTGGCATTCAATAAAGCAAAGAGGAGACAGGCTTTTGGGATAAGATAGTATGTGAAGAAGTAGGAAAGCCTGCTATGTTTTGTACTATAGTGGGTAACTATGTCAACTATAGTTTATCTGTATATGTTATAAGATTAGGAAGTAAGTACATTAGGCAGATTCGAGTTATTTTAATTGTTTAATAACTGCTCTGTTTTGTAAAAAGTTTTAAATTGTTCAATTTGTCAGAAAAATCTATTCCAACATAAATGAAGTTGGATTAATGTTTAAAAAGAAAAAGTTAAAATTTTTCGTACTTTTGGGCTTCTGATGTAACACCCCAAAATTTTAAAAATAAAAATAAGGAATTATTTAAGATTTAGGAAAATATTATTAAAATATTAAAAAGCATTAAAAATAAATTTATGATGATTTAGGTATTTTTAATAAGTTCTAAGGGTTATTTTTATTAGAAAATAAAGAAAAATAATTAGTAAGATAAAACTTAAGTTTCAAAATGGATTTAAATAAGGGAATATTTAGAACCTGGAGATATTGTTTGACATTTAAAAAGCCTTATAAATAAATTTAAAAATTAAAACATATCTACAGAAATTATTTTGGGAGTAAATTCAGACTAAATTAAAAGGGCAAATGGTAAATAAAATTACAATCTAACGCCAGAATAGGAAAGAGGAAATTAAAATGACAATATCTGCCCCTAGTTAAAAATATCTTCAATTAAAATAAGAAGGGCAAGATAGTAAAATACCCATTAAAAATATCACTCCCTTCTTTTAATACCTACCTCACACGTGTTCCTTCTGCATTTTCAACTTCTTTCTCTGCTTCACTCACCCGAAATGTCTCTCTCTCACTCTCCTCCCTCTGCTCTTCGAAGCACGACGGCGGCCACGGCTCCAGCGACGGCGAAATCAGCGGTGACTGGTGGTGAGGAATGGCGGGAACGAACAAGGGAAGCTTGGAATAGCTGTGAGTAAGTCTATTTTCCTCTTATTTCTTCTTCGGTCCAATTCGTGCGAGATTGGGAGAGGGAATCAATTCGGGTTTCAGGGGTTTTTGGAGTCCTTAAATCCATTAAAATGAAGCCTAGGGTTTGATTAACAAACCCCAAGAACGAATCTGAGCAATAGAGTCGGATTAATCAAGTTTCCCCAAATTTCTCCTTCTTGTCACTGTTCATCCGACGCCATTGTTCTTGATTTCTAGAGTTTTGTTGTTTTGAAGCTTAATTAAACTTGTTTAGGAGTAAGATTGATGCTATAAATGAGTCTTGTAAGGTTGTTCTTGGTTTCCCGTTCTTGTTCTGTTATGGCCGAATCTTGTTCCCTCTGTTCTGTTCAGTTTTATTCCCTCTGTTTTCTCTGTTTTGGCCGAAAGGTTAGGCTAGTCCAGGATGAAGAAATAATGAAATATATATGTCTTTGCTATGTTCCCTGATCCCTATTCTGTTTCTGTTCGGCTAGGAGGAATAAGGTGGCTAGTAATGTTGTTTTGCTATTGGGAGAATGAACTGAATTTGTTAAGTATGGTTTATTGATAGAAAATTATTAGAGGTGCAATTCCTTGTTCCTTAGTGCTGGACGACAGTTTTGTGTAGGGAAAGAAGAAAGAATGTTGTGATGTTGTTGTAAGTTGTAGTGCTGAAATTCTAATTTCTGTTGCTCTGGCTGTTGTTTATTGGTGAGGAAAGAAGAACTAGTGATATTGGTTCAATAGGGGTTAGGTTTAAGGAAGAATTAAGGATGATAATAGTGTAGTAATGGTTTTCGGTTTTGTTGATCATTGGCCACTGATTTGAGAGGCAGTAAGAGAGAATGGTGATATGGGTTCAAAAGAAATTTAGTTAAGAAAGTAGGAAAATGAGGTGGTTGTTCTTGGATTTATTGGACTTTGTTGGATTAAATTAAGTTAAGGTTGGACTTGGAATTAAGATAGGATTAATTAGATAGAAGAAAATTGAATGGTGATTTATTGATTTAAAGTTTCAAGTTAGCATTTTTAAGTGTTTATGGTTGGTAGAGTTAAGCTAAGGATTTGAAAGTTTAGTTAGAAGTCAAAGTGTTAAATAGTTATGTGCTTTAAATCTGTGTAAGATGGGAGAAAGTTTAATTGAGTGTTTAAAAAGCTTTTAGTTGAATTAAAGTTGTGTTCTTTTACTCTATGTTGTGGCAAGTTCATAATTACTTGATTGAAATTTTGTAAGGCCTAGAGGTTCCTTGTTACTTGTCCTGTGTATACTTGGGTTCTCTATGATGTGAGTTCTCTGTTCTTCTTAAGGCTACTGGAAAGATGAAAATGCAAAAGAACTTATATACGTGATTACATGTTAATTATGCTTTCCTTTAGGATTAGGACATTATCGTTTTGCCTGATTGATATTTACTGCTGAGGAAGAAATAATGGTGTTAAAATTTAATGGAAAATGTCACTTTGTATGTTAAAGCTTTAGAATATTGTCTATTAGTGAATTAGTCTTCTGTTTGGGATTAATCGATGCTTGGTTGTAAGAAAGAGAAATTTATTATACTTGTTGCTTGTAATTAATTTTAAACCTCGTCTTGTTCTTGTTGTCCTGGTTGTTTCTTGCTGATAATGTTACTTGTGCAGAGTAATTATTTTAGTTAAGAGAGTTAGTGGTGTTGAAATCCTAAAGGTTTAGGAAGATTAGTGGTTCTTAAAGTTAGAAAGTTAAATTAATGACAGATGGGAAATAATTGTTAAGATTCCTAATTTTATGGTTGACCAAAAGTAAAGAATAGTAATATAATGAAATAGATTTGGTGTTTTGATGTTTAAAGTTTTAAGTGAATTTTATTTCTATGTGTTTGAGTTATGATGGTAAAATATTTTCAATTGTTCAGATTTAAGCCATAGAATTCAAAATGCTTAAACTCACTGATTCGGTAACTTAAGAAATGTTAGTAATTAAGGTTATAAATGAAAGAATATAAATAATATGTAGATGAGTACTCTAGGGATTAAGGAAATGTCACGCTCCTTAAAAATAACTATTCTTAAGGTAATTATTAATCAAACATTGAGAATAAGAAAGATTAATTAAAAGTGTCCTTCCGATCTTAAATGGTTAGGTTAATTATAATAAGTTAAGTTATAGGTAATAATTATTAATGTGATGAAAAAGTATGATTATTGGAAAATATATTTGAAATTCAGCGAATTTAACTAGGTAAAGTTATTATATACGTTATCATAAGATGTAAGTTTGATTTAAAGTAATTATGATATTTTTATGATTGTGTATTGTTTACTAATTGTAAAATGCCTGTGGATGGTTGTGTGATTAATAATTAAATCAAAGATTAAGATTTAATCATATGTTAGAAAGGGAAAGGGTAGAGTTATAGGTAGTACAATAGGGACGTGAGAGACGCAGAAATTATTATAAGTTAATATATATATTAAATTATCTATATGAAATTATAGGAGGAATAGTGAGATTAGTACGCCAAGGCATCTGGAACAGCAGGAGCTAGCGGATGTTTAAGTTCGAAGTTCAGGTAGCAGTTTATTTCAGTAACAATTAAATTGCATGTATTATTTTGTAATAACTGTTGCATTTAGTTGGTAAGTTGTTATTCCTCAGATGGAGTACTCCAGGCTTAGGTGATTAGCTACACCTTTGCAAGATTAGTTACGTTTTAGCCTTATGTGCTTTAACGAGAAACCCTGCAGGTAAAGCCTCTACTATAACAAATATATTGTTATTAGTGGTTGGCAGGTGCTTTTAGCAGACAGATTAATAGGAGTAAGACTATCATCATTTGTACAGTTTTATGAAATATATACATGACAATGCTAGCATGATAAAGTATGTTAATGAAAGAAACTGCTACTGGGATTTCCAATGTCACCCCCTTTCCCCAAACATTTTTAGTTTAGCAGATTAAAAGAAGCTAGCTGGGGAGAAGAGTAGACGAAGAAATTAGGATTAGAAATTGAAAAGCCAGAGGTAGTAAATATTTTATTAAGATTATTTGTATATGTTGTAAAAGTAAATTATTAAATTAATAATAGAGAGCACAGGAAATAGAACTACAATAAATTTATTAAGGGAATTAAATTTCCTAAGGGATTATGAATTATGAATAGATACTTTAAAAAGGTAATGTATGAATAAGTAAGAATGCATGCTAAGTTATGTACCACCGTAGTTAGTTATTTTAGAACTTAATTACTTGTGAGAATGAATATAAAGAATTAATACTTAACCATACGTAAATGTATATGTATTACCTTAATGACACTGTGCATTCGGGTAGAAGAGTTATCAATTGAGGGGTCCCCAGCGTTTTAATATTGGAAAGGTTGAAACCCATCAGTAGATGCAGAGAACCCATGAGTGGGTTTTCGCTCCCCACACACTATCATCAAGGGGAGGAAATCATAAGGGAACCTAAGTAGTTTAATTGTTTTATGCACCACTCGGTTTTATAAAAAGTTTTAAATTCTAAATGGTTCGAAAAGCCCATTCCAACTGACTGAAGGTTGGATAAATGTTTTAAAAGAAAAAGTTTTAAATTTTCCGTATTTTTGGGCTTCGAATATCCATAAAAGTGGTTATAATTCAATTAAATTGCTATAATATAGTAGTAAAAGTCCAGACGTTACATCTGACATTTATAAAAGTAGTTATAAATCAATTAAAATGCTATAGTATAGTATTAAGAAATTAGGTGTTACAATTCTGGACAGTTGTTTGGTGAGATGAGGGATGTTATCACTGTTAATGAACTTTCTGCAAGCCTGCTTTTGGCCAAGTTCGGATCAAAATGCACGTACAGGTTTAGATGCTGGAGGTCGATAAGATGGGCTGTTATGGTACAAAGACTAAGGGCAGCACTTGAACGGTGACTTTTCAATGGATGTAGTTTGATCTGAACTTATGCTTTCCTTAATTTTGCCTTCTAAAATAGAAAAATATCTGATCCTTTTGGTACCTATTCTATGGCTTGAACATATGCTTTTCCTCTATTTTACCTTTTAAAACATGACAATGTCAAGACCAAATACCCTCAGCAGTTGTATGAATCGAAGCTACTCAAAATATCGCAAGGAAGGAGTAATTACCACATTCTACCTGCTGCATATTTTTTTGTTCCTGTTAGAATTCACTTGCAAATTTTTAATCTCGCATATCTTCTGCTTAGCCTCTATTAACAGTTGGAATCCCAAATGTTAGATGGTATGGTGTTGAAGGAGAATACAATGTGCTCGTGATGGATTTACTGGGGCCCAGTCTTGAAGACTTGTTCAATTTTTGTGGGAGGAAATTGTCACTTGAAACTGTTCTAATGCTTGCTGATCAGATGGTACGATTTCCAGTGTTTCTGGAGTGTGGACATCTTTTTTACAACTTTTAGTAACTCATCTCTTTACAATGATACAAACTGTTTTCAGTTAAATCGAGTTGAATATGTCCATTCAAAATCATTTTTACATCGGGACATCAAGCCAGACAACTTTCCCATGGATTTAGGAAGGGGTGCAAACCAAATATTGGTTTAATGCTTTATTTTTTGTAATTACTCTTCTTTCAGACCCTGTCATCTTTCTTATGTTATGTGTATTGAAATTTACCTCAATGGTAGGTATACATTATTGACTTTGATCTTGCAAAGAAATACAGACACTTATACCCACCAGCATATTCCTTACAGGTAGATTTTCAGTTAATTGTTCTTTTATTTGTATTTTCACACTGTGGTTTTTAGTTAACATGTTTGACTTTTTAGACCATTTTTGTGATTCTGAAAAATATTTATTATATTTGTGTGTGGCAAGTTAATGTGCACTATGTCAATGTTAAGTAATTTTTGCTCGAGGATCAGAGCCAGATTGAATCTAGCAGTTTGAGCACCAGTGAGTCTGGTCCTTTTGGTACCTTTAATGGTGTTTATGATGAGCATGGAGGCCCTGAGACATCACGGTTTATCAATAGTAACCTCTTTCACCATCTTAAGAGTAAGTGATATTCAGAGGGCTGAATTATGGTCTACTATTGTTGCTTTATTGTATTTCCTGCCACCTTCCTTTTCAAATTATTTTTGTTACTATAATCTGTTATTGCTTTTGACTTGACTAAGTACATGGGGAGGATTCCATCCGATGCATATGATATAATCCAGGGGAAGAAAAGCAATGATCTAGTGCATTTCTATGTGTTTTAATCTAGACCTTGTTGACAAAAGTTGTCTATTCTATTACTCAAGACAAAAGCTTGTTGTTCCAATGGAACCAAGTTGTTGTCAATAAAAAGCTGTGTTTTTTTTATATTTGAGATTTTTTTAACGGGGACAGGAGGTTATGCTCTTCGTGCTTGTTTTGATCTCTATTTTGCAGTTTCCCAGTGAAATCACCAAATCGAAGTCAATAAGTGACCAATTGTTTTTGAATTTTTCATTTTCATTTGTGAAGAACTTTAACTCACACTGTCTTATTTATGTAAGTTATGGTTTGATCTTTTTTTATACTAATGGAAGTAAACTATGATTGATGGTGGAATTTGTCATCGTAGGTCGTAGGTCAGCATCAAGTTTCAAATTCCTCCTACATGTGAAGTTTCCCATCTTGCGAATATTGTTTCCCAACTTCAAGTGAAGACTGAAGAGAATGGGGGTGTTTTGATATGTTAATCCATGTTTGGGACAGGTTTTCTTGTTCGTTTTACTAGAATGTGTACATTTATGATTTATGACGTATTCTGAATTTTCTCTTAGTTGTATAATAGTTAGAAGACAGTAGTTTTTGCATATGAATATTGTTCTTGCACTAGGAATTGTGAGATGTTGCTTTTGCATAGCTCTCATTGTTGTAATGGACATATATTTCTTATGTTGCAGTTTCATAGTTGCGATTGATAACTATCCTATTTTACTTCAAATGTTCATCTAGAGGCATTTTTTTTTGGATTGTGGATGATTCCAATCCAAAAAATAGGGGAAATTTTTTGGATTGTGGGTGATTCTAACACAAAAAATACCCCTATTTTTTTAAACAAAAAATTGACTTTCAACGTCCCTTATTATAGTTTTCATGTCTCTTATTAGATAATAAGTGACGTGGAAAGTCCAGTTTAGCCTTTGAACGTCTCTTATTAAATAATAAGGGTGTTAAAAGTCCATCGACATACTTTGAAAAGGGTCTTTGTGGGACTATTGACGTTCATTTTTTTTATAATTTGGGACTTCGAAACTCTGAAATTTGACGTTCATTATTTATGGAGAGTTAAAAGTCTACTTTTTCATGTCACTCAGGTTGACATTCCCTAGAAAAGCAACCTTAAAAACCCCAAAATATCGAACGTGAAAACCCTTTTCTGCAAATAGTGTTGGTAAATGTTGTAAACCAAGTTAGAACTACTGGAAAACCTCAGATAAATAAAAACAGGGATATCATAAGTAAACAACAACATACTCATGTGCTCATCAATTGAGAGAACCACAATCCAAAAGCTAAATCTTATAGTTGGTGAACACTACACCTTAAATGCCCCATCATTCAAGGAAATTCACCCCCGACGCACATATATAATTACATACATAGTTATCAATCAACACAATAGCATGCATATACTTAAGAGCTTAATGCATCTATGCATTAACCGTCAATGGCAGACTGGTGAGCATTGTTAAGCATGAGATCCAACTCTTTGGCAAACTTCTCCATGCTTTCTTGTGGCAAGCAAACAGGAATAATTCTACCATCCTCACCTTTACTATTGGTATATCCAACATAAAAAGTGAATCCTTGAAAATTCCCTAGTCCACTCAAAGAAGGACCAGCGTAAACAGCCTTGCCCCATCCAAAATCAACATCTTTAAATCCAAGACGAGAGAAATCAGCAACAATAAACGATCTCACCGTCGTAAAACTAGGCCGTCCTCTACACACCAAGAGATCAGCCACAGAATGAAAATACTCTCCATTCACTACATCTTTTGCTTTCCTTACCAACTCCAAACCATACTCTAATGGCCTATCACAAAGCTCTCCGGACGTGGAAATCGCGGTTGGGAACACTACTGCATTACCATAGAAACCTTTTGGTAAAGGAGGGTTGAATCTATCACGTCCCATACGTGCGTTGGCAAGGAACATGAGACGAACATCATCTTGTGGGTCAAGTTGTAAGGCTTTTGTACGACAATGCCAAATACAAGCCGTGACAAGATCGAATGATGTTGATTGGGTGAGGCTGTTGGGGACGGAGGGAAGAGATTTGGGTTGGTCCAAAGAAGAAAGAGCGATGAACAATGTTTGTGGAGGGAATGGGATTTCCGACAACTTCATCGTATTCATGATGAGTACATGTAATGTTTGGTGGGTCTCTTGCGTTTAGACGATCTCTATTCCACACAGGTGGGATTGAAGGTTCGGTTGCTCCTTTGGCTATTTCGGAGAGGGCGTTTATGAATTGTGCAATGCCTGGTCCATCGCTCATGCTATGATTCATGCGAAGACCAAAGATGAAACCACCACACTTGAGTCGTGTTAAATATAATTTATATGAAGATATGGATCGTATTAGTAAAGCAAAATTCATTTATTGGATCCCAATATTTCCTCTAATCCTAAATATAGGAACTAGACAATAGATTTACTTTAATTCTAAATATAAGAAATTAATGTACTTTATCTTTCAAATCTATAATGGTTTCTATAAAATATCCTTATCTATTGCACTTATCAAGGAGTTTCTTTCAAGGGTAATTTCAATTTGCATATTAAGGGGTTTTGTACATATTAAGAGGATATTTTAGAAAATTAAATACATATGTTTTACAAATAACTAAATTATTTATTCTCTCATGAAAAATTGGAGGTAGTATATTGTAAATTTGAGGTTTCAATTTGATTCTAGATATGAAATCTTATTATCTCTTGTTTCCCATAATAATTTTTTATTTTCTATAATATCCTTTTTTATTAAGATATTTTTATCACTATGTGCGTTATATTTTTATTCCTTAAATGGCAATGTTATTTTTTTTTAAATATTTAAAATTCTCTATATAATAATCCCACTAGTTCTAAATGTAAGAGGCAAAAAAAAAAAAAAAAAGTTTGTAGGAACTAGTTGATGGATTATTTTAATTGTAAATATAAGACCTCAATCTACTTTATTTGCTAAATTTATAATTTTTTCTAACTTATTACTATTGCTATTGCACATAGTAAAGGGGATTTATTTCAATGAGCTAGTTCCCATACAAATTTTTAAAGGATTATTAGAGGCACTAACAGAAATTTCTTACTAATAACTTGCTTGACTTGGCTAATTTTATTAATCTCTGTTATATTAGTTATCTTGCAACTCATACGTTTAAGATTGAATGAAATAGTCATATAAATAATCAACTGAGCTACTTTTTATTTTTTTTTTAAATTCTATGAATTAGTTAATGAGGAATATGTACTTTAAAAAAAGACAGAATAGAGAACTGTATAAGACCTGAATAAGCAAGATGGGAGTGTGAAGGTTTCCATCTGAACCAGGGGGAGAGTAAAGAAGGTCATCAAAGCATGGAAATGGAGGATAAAGATCTTCACCAAACTGTTCAAGGGTGACATCAGCATCAGCCTCAATGAACATAACACCTTCCTCATTACAATCCACCATGAGTTTACCACCTTCACCTTCCTTGAGTCTTCCTGCAAAATGATAATAAAACACAAGTGTTTGAGCTAATGCTTCTCTTATGACTTTCACTGGGTCCTTCCCTTCCATGGAAGGTTCAGATCGATAAAAGTGTATGAATGGAGTTTGGGCACGTAAACCAGCTTGGTCATCTATGTCTGAAAGAGGCTTCACTTCATGAGGAGTAGGCTTCGCCGGAGTTATAAGCTCCGGTTGCCACCTCCTCACGGTGAAGACGAGATTAGAAGGAGTTTGTTGCGCCATTAATGATAAGCTCTGAAAAGCCAAGTGGAGAATTTTGTGGAAGATTTAGAGGATGAATCTATAAAATTAGAAGCTTGATGCTTCATTTGGAGCGTTTGTTTATGTATATATACACTAGTTTTTTTTTGGCGCGTCTGTTTAAAGAGAATAAAACATTTTATAGGAAATGTCTTGGTCAATTGGTTTTTCTACTTTATCTAAGGTACTGAAAATCTAGACGGTTATTGAACCTATCGAAGTAATAGTTTAAGGGTAATTAGTTGTCTAATTGAGGTCAAATCGAGTATACACTAATCATAATTAAAGTAAGATGTGTTTGATCCACAACTTGATCTTATAAAATATTTATATATATAATTATGAAAAAGTAATACATATATATATATATATATTTATATAATTGAATGGAACATTCACACTTAAATCACCAATAATTCGATAAAACAAAGTTACTAAGGCAAAAGTATGATTGACTACTGCTTGTTTTATATCTTTTTGGGCATTTTGGGCATGCATCCAACAACTAAGCAATCTGTCTGAGGATTTACGATTATAATCTGTCGGAGGATTACAGTGGTGAATTTGTTCCTGGACCTTGTACACGCCAACCATCACGCTATATCCACCTTGTTAATCCAAGTACATTTGGATTGATTGACTGCATTTAAACTCAACGATTTATTTTTGCCAGCTAAATTCAATTATTTTGTTTCATACTCAACAAGAGGGGTAAAAAATAAACTCAGTCAACCTATATCCAGCCTGGATGGATTGATTGGATTTCCACTAGGTTATCCCATAAATTCAACCGAGTTTATCTAAGTACATTTGGATTGATCGATCAATTAATTGATTAATTCTTCCAAGTAATAGAGCATAGTTTAATAATACATTTCATCCCAAATATAAGATGAAGTTGACTTTATTTAAGGAGATTAATTAAACAAAATATACTAATTAATTTTATCATATGATACATTAAGTCATGTAAATTAGTTTTAACAAAAATTGATAAATATATAAACACCTTAAGTAATTTATTCTACTTCCTTAATCTTCCTTACAAGTCAACTTAACCTCATATTCAGAAAGAAATCAGGACAGAAAGGAGTACTATAATGTCATAGTTGTAAATTGGGAAGGCTCTATGTCGCCATAAAGCATGAGCAAATAATGCAAAAGAGAAAGGATAAAAGCAAAACAACGAAAAAAGAAAGAAGACCCAAAGACTTGTTAAATGAAACGACAAATTTATCATATCTAAGCTATGGAAATTGTGTGATTCCTTGTTCTTAGGTTGTAGCATGCATGAGGAGACTGATCATAACCAAATTACAAATTGACTCGAAAAATTGAAGAAAAAAACAAATTACTTACCAATTATATGTAGTAATTAATTAATATATATCATCCTGTACATGTGAATCTTATGAATTGGTTGAGTTTCGATGGTTTGTTAGTTAAGGTTAAACGGATATGTATTACGGTTTAATTAGGAAAAGTACTTCTTGACATACAATACAAACTATCTACCAACACTAACATGAATTTAAATTTATTGTTGATTTTCTTACAGATTAATGAGAATTGAACAGGCTTTTGAAAGCTGAATTGTGTAAAGGTTTGTGAGAAATTCTTGTAATAAGAACATAGAGTGCAAAGTCATCATTCATCCCAATTAGAATACATCAAATAACATAATTTAATCTAGCATGGAAACTGACACATCAGGTAACACCATTTTCTCTTGATGAAATTACACTATCATTTCTACAATTAATTCTCTCTCCCGTAGTAAATAATGTATTTGGTGTATTTTAATTGGACAAATCATAAATGATGTGACGGTTTGTGCAAGAATTTCTCATTGTTTGTTCCAAGGACTAAAAATGAATTAATAAATCTCAAATTTGATTCATAATATTTCGAAAATTAATTATTCAAAAGATCAAGCAAATTATCTCAAAAATAGATATCCACTGATTCGGTTGGCCTGTCAAGAAAGTGGATTTTGTTTAGAAAACTAGCGGCAGTTGAAACAACGTGCTACTCTTTTATATATACATATATATATTATGAGCTGAGTTTTCTTTTTTGGGTAAAAGCACAAGTTGTATTACTATTAAAAAAAGCAGCACGTGGTGGATGGCGTACAAAATAAGATACTCGGCTGCGAGGAACATTGAAAGTCAAAAAACGAGATGGGTTTTCTACAACTTTAATAATGGAGATTGGAGGTGAACACTACGAAGCTTCCTAATTTGGCCAGAAAATATGACTAAGGGGAGTGATCCTTGGCTATTAGAATATTAATTTAACAATAGTTCGATTTTAAAAAGTTTTGTTGAAAAAAAATTAGTAAATATTAATTTAGATAACTTCTAATGTGAAAGGTTTAGTTGTACAACATGCATACAAGAAAGTAACTAATATGAAGGATCTGAGATAAAATGTAAGTATATTAGTGTATAACTCTGCGCAATAATAAATAATTAATATTCATATAATAGTTAAATAGCTAATAAACATAGATTCAGAAATTAATTCAATTTTTTTTTGGTTAAAAATGTGTGTTTGTTTCTAGAAAATCTTCTCTCCTTCATGACCATTTTTTCGACAAAGAAGAAAGTAGTAAAATCTTCTCTACATTAAAAGAAATACATAAACGAAAATTATCTAAAGGAACTAAGTGAAATTCAGTGGACTAAACTTTTATTCATAAAAAAAAAAAAAAAGCATACATAACTGATAACGATTATTATGGATGCAACGCCTTAAATGTAGTTTGAATAAAAAAAATTGAGAATCACCATAAGGGTTTAAGTCTTACATTTAGAAAAGGATTGAATAATGAAGTATAAATTTAATTAGATGGCCAGTAAATTACAAGAACTCAGGAAAATTAGCTTGGTTGTATTATTCATATATAATTTTTAGATATATAAGAGATTTGAGAGAGACACAGCCCTCTTTCTTTATCCCAACTTGGAACCAACTATGAAGCATAAATACACACACATATAGGCGGACTTGAATTTTTGTTTAACTTATTTTGATGGCGTTTATACACGTTGATCAATTGTCAGCTGAGGATCAAGTTGGTGAGAATTACAACTTTTATTCATTTTCATGAATAATATGAGTTTGGTAGTTTATACACAAACAAATAAATATAATTAATTCCATTATCATAAAGAATATCATTGAAAGCATTGGTGAAAAAGTATATCAAACCTATAAAGCGCTTAGATCAATTGACTGTAGGTTATTCTAACTTAACCATGAGTGTCGAGTTCGAGCCCTGAGTATGTAATTGCGATAATTATTTGGAGGTAGTGATATTTTCCCATTGTGAGCCTATATTCCTGCGAATCGGATCTGTCGGTTGCTAGTAATGCTTGATACTTGTGGATAAATTCAAAAAAAAAAGTAGATCAAACAAAATGGAGTTTTCTAAATAAGAGTAAGAGAAAATAATAAAGTACAATAAAGCTATTGAATAGAACATTTTTTATCAACAACATATCTAAATATTTGGTTCTTAATAGAGTAAAATCATATGTTATAATCCATGTAGTCGACTCAACTCAATGGGATAAAATTTTTTATTTTTAAAAAAAATAACATACTTTATTATTAAGGTTTTACATAAAAACACACGAATTTTGTTTAGATAGATGTCGATAAAAAATTGAGGAGAGTTATCCAATCATAAAGCTTATCTAGTCCGCGATTATGGGTGTGTTTGGATTCATATGTCGTTGGAGAAGTGACTTTTTTTCAGAATGACTTTTTCAGAAATGACTTTTGGATAAAAGTCATTTGTGTGAAGCGACACGTGGTGAGGTGTGGGCAGGGACATGTGGCAGCACGAGAGAGTGACACGTGGCGGCTTAAATTTTTAAAAAATTTAAAAAAAAGTACCGACGGAATTTTCGTCGGTAATAATCATGGGTGTGTTTGGATTACCGTTGAAGAAGTGACTTTTTTTAGAATGACTTTTTTTAGAAGTGACTTTTGGATAAAAGTCATTTGTGTGAAGTGATTTATGTTTGGATTTGTGATGATAGAAGTGACTTTTTTTCAATCTGACTTTTAGAAACATGTTTGGATGATTATATTGAAAAGCACGTTTAGATGAAAAATTACTAAAAAGGGCATTATTTTCATTAAATAATACATATATAATATGCATATATTCTTATTAAAGGCTTAGTTTTTCCCTTATTTTCAGGAAAATAATTTTAAAAAATAATATTTTTTGCTCAAAGGAGTAATATTGTGGGAGAAAGTAGTTAGAAATTGTTGTGGTAAATTTTTAGAGATAAAAAGAAAATTTTAGATTAAAAGAAATTATCTTATTTGAGAATTTTAGAGGTCTAACAGTCTAATTTTCCTACTCACTTTATTAAATAATACATAACAAAAGGTGTGGGACCCACCAGAAGTCAGAAGTCAGAAGCCAAAAGTAATTTTTTTGCTTCTGACTTTTGCCGTTACAGAAGTCATTTTGGACCAAAAGTCATTCAGAAAATAAGTGCAACCAAACATTTTTTTTTTCCAAAATAACTTTTGCCTTTTGGGATGTGCTTCTAGGATCCAAAAGTAGGATCCAAACACACCCCATGGGCATGTTTGGATCTCACTTCTGGAGGCCAGAAGTGGATCCCAAAATCAGAAGTTATTCTGAGGAAAAAAATTATGTTTGGCCTCATTTATTTTGAAAATGACTTTTGGTCCAAAATGACTTCTGCAATGTGAAAAGTCAGAAGAAAAAAAAAGTGACTTTTGGCTTCTGACTTCTGACTTTTAGTGGGTCCCACGCCTTTTGTTATGTATTATTTAATAAAGTGGGTAGGAAAATTAGACTGTTAGACCTCTAAAGTTCTCAAATAAGATAATTTCTTTTAATTTAAAATTTTCTTTTTATCTCCAAAAATTTACCATAACAATTTCTAACTATTTTTTCCCACAATATACTCCTTTGAGCTAAAAATATTATTTTTTAAAATTATTTTCCTGAAAATAAGGGAGAAACTAAGCCTTTAATAAGAATATATGCATATTACATATGTATTATTTAATGATAATGATGCCTTTTTTAGTAATTTTTCATCTAAACATGCTTTTTAATATAATCATCCAAACATGTTTCTAAAAATCATATTGAAAAAAAGTCACTTCTATCATCACAAATCCAAACATAAGTCACTTCACATAAATGACTTTTATCCAAAAGTCACTTCTAAAAAAGTTATTCTAAAAAAAAGTCACTTCTCCAACGGCAATCCACACCTTTTTTCTTTTTCGTTTTCATATGGGAGTTTTTTCGGTGTGCTGTGTGTTGATGCGGACAGTTGAGGGCATGTTTGGATCTCACTTCTGGGGGCCAGAAGTGGATCCCAAAATCAGAAGTCATTCTGAGGAAAAAAAATTATGTTTGGCCTCACTTATTTTGAAAATGACTTTTGGTCCAAAATGATTTCTACAACGTGAAAAGTCAGAAGTAAACAAAATGACTTTTGGCTTCTAACTTCTGACTTCTAGTGGGTCCCGTGCCTTTTATTATGAATTATTTAATAAAGTGGGTAGGAAAATTAGATTGTTAGACCCCTAAAATTCTCAAATAAGATAATTTTTTTAATTTAAAATTTTCTTTTTATCTCCAAAAATTTACCATAACAATTTCTAACTATTTTCTCCCACAATATGCTCATTTGAGCTAAAAAATATTATTTTTTAAAATTATTTTCTTGAAAATAAGGGAGAAACTAAGCCTTTAATAAGAATATATGCATATTAGATATGTATTATTTAATTACAATAATGCATTTTTTAGTAATTTTTCATCTAAACGTGCTTTTCAATATAATCATCTAAACATGTTTCTAAAAGTCAGATTGAAAAAAGTCACTACTATCATCACAAATCTAAACATAAATCACTTCACACAAATGACTTTTATCCAAAAGTCATTTCTGAAAAAGTCATTCTGAAAAAAAGTCACTTTTCCAACGACATTATTACCGACGAAAATTCCGTCGGTACTTTTTTTTAAATTTTTTAAAAATTTAAGCCGCCACGTGTCACTCTCTCGTGCTGCCACATGTCCCTGCCCACACCTCACCACGTGTCGCTTCCACAAATTACTTTCAATTTTGTCGTTGGAGAGATTCGAACCCGCAACCTGTTGGGACATGCCTGATGCCTTAACCAGTTGAGCAACGAATACCTCGTGAAATTATTTGCAAACTATTATATTTATAATATTTAAACTTCCATTATTATAATTATATTTAATCTTAATATATTATGAAATATTTTATAATTATTAATATATAATTTACATATTAATAATTTTATTATTTTTTATAAATAATTTTTATATTCATATACAATCCATTATATTTAGTATTCTCTTTTTATATTATTAAATAATAACTATTTTTCATTTTATTTTATGAATTTTTTAAATAATTATTTTATTATATATATTATTAAATTATAATTATTTTTCAATTTTATTACTAATATTTAATTAACTCCGCCTATGTTTATAGCCAGTCCCAAGCCCGGGTAAAGGAGGAGGGTTGTGTTAGGCCCCGACAGCCAGCGTAAAAACCCCGTCGAATCTCATGAACATGGATCAACGAAGAAATTGTGTAAATGTTAGGTCGTTGCCTGTAAGCAACGCGCTGTATGGCTCGAGTACAGTGAGAAGAGAGCGAGAGCTGTAACATCCTAAAAATTAATTAAGGATTTATGGGGGTAAATAGGAATTGATTAATGAGAAATGATGGATTATGAGAATATTTGAAGGATTTTGAGGTATTTTTGAGGAATTTAAAGGCCTAGTTTTTCCCTTATTTGGAAGATAATAATTTTTGGGGAAATTATTTTTAGACTCAAAAGAGGTTATTATGGGAGTAAATAAATAAAAGATATTATAGGGAAATTTTGAAAGTAAAAAGAAAATTTTTGGTTCAAAAGAAATATCTTATTTGAGGATTTTAGGACCGAGTAGTGCATTATTTCTTTTTCCTATTCACTACATCTTTCCGTGAAACATTCCACGATTCCCTCCTCAATTTCCGTAACTTTCTCTGCGCCTTGTCTCCCTCAAATTACTATTCACGCATATATATTATTATATTATTATTATATTATTATTATTACTATTGAGTTACTATTCATTACTATTGAGTTACTGTGCATCAAATATATATATATACACACACTCACCGTCTTCATTTCCTTGTCCCTCACATCTCACTCTCTCTCTCTTCGTTTCTCTCTCTTGCTCTCTCTTTCCACCATATATATATTCCTATCACTAGACTTATTAGAGTCTGTTAGTATAGGAATAGTAAGCTTTTCGGCCAACTAAGCACATTTTTGGAATCCCGTAAGTCTCCTCTACCTTTCTATGTCATTAGTTTTTCGATTTGTTATACTTGAAAAATTAGACCTTGTCTAAATTGATAATTTTTGGGAGTCCTAAAATTAATAAATTGAAGCTTAGACTTCGATTATGAGTTTTTCTAAGTATATTTTTCATTGTGGGAGGTTTTTCTTAATTATTGGAATTTATTGGATTGTTAGATATATTGAAAAATTAGGACTTTTGATGATCTGAGGTGTCTATAGTTAAATTAATAATTTCTAGATGTTTATTACGGTTTGGAAAATAAATTGTGGATTAAAGAATGGATTTTTGAGGTTGAGAAATAATTTAGGGATGTAAGGTTTAATTTTATTTAGGCTTGAATTTTTATAAATCGTTATTGGAAGGATAAATAATTTTGGATATATGCATAAATGAAGTAGAGATAAATTTTAGAGATAGAAAGGGAGAATAAATGTTAAATTGGAAATTTAAAATAAATAAGGGCAAAGAAAGGGTAGTAAATAATTTATTTTCCAACATGTGAAATTGTTGGATAAATAATTAATTGTGGTTGTATATATGGTTGTGTAGTGCTTGAATTACACTAAATTAGCACGGGGGAGCTGCACTATTGTGAGATTGGTGCCAGCTATCAGGTAACCGCTTTCTGCTTGTTTGTGTGTGTGTGTAGTGTTAGTAAGTAACTTGAAATATTATTATTTGAAAATTATGATGTTATATGGAGATGAGATTTTGAATCACAAATTGATGATTGATGAGATCTTGGAATATTAATATTTTATAATAAATGTCCTGTGGAGTATTATTTTGAAATGGCATAAATTTGTGATGTGAAATATTTGAAACTGAAATATATGTGATTTTGGAAATTATTTAATATATGTATATTATGAAAATACTGGAAGGCCTGGTGCCTGATTGTGGTGTTGCATATCTATGTGTTGTATGTGAGAAATTATTTGGGTATGTGACACCGGTGAATTGGAAATTGTGCCATCACGTGATGAGGTACCCTGTTGCGCCACAGGGACTAATTGATATATTATGAGAAATAAAGGAGAGAAAGACGAAAGAGGGGATATCGCCCCTTACGGATTCAGGAAGGACAGAGATCCTTATAATCCGTGGTACTATTCAGGGAGGGTAGAGAGTCCCTCGTGAACTGTACCGTGGTGATCAGGGGTGGGTGGAAGGTCCCGACTGGTCCCACATGTTTTCCCAACATTTCTAGTAAGATTTGTTTGGGTTGTCTGTAATTATCAATGATATATATATACTATTCTTGAGGATGAATTGTGATGGGTTATTCCACAATTATAAATGATGAAAAGAGATTTTTGGGACCAAGATATGCATTATATGTGAATACCTGAGCATGCTGTTTGAAATAATGTATATACATATATGTATTTCACTGGACATCTTGCTAGCACACACCGCACTTAGATGAGTAGTTCGTGGTTGCGTTTGGGGCTACCCCCGTTGATCTCACTTTTGCAGGTCCTAGGAGCGAAGTAGGAGGTCAAGGGAAGGATCCGGGAACTTCTCACTGATATCGTGAGATACTCTGGACCAGAAGGACAGGAGGTATTGCCACATTTAGGATCATATTTTGTATGATGCTTCCGCTGAACCTTGTTCCTATTCTGGGGAAAAATTATTGTATAATACCTATTATGGTATGGTATTTTAAGAATGATGTGTGGAGTTTAATCATGCATAATGAAATTCTCTGTTATTGTACTGGGAAGGAAGTTATATTGTGATGACAGAGATTGGAATTGAGGTTGAAATATATATAAAAATGTTATGGAAAGATCTTTTCTAACTATGTTAGTTATTTTAGTAAGTTGATTCTTTTTCCTAACATAGTTAGCACTATAAACGTTTTAATATATTATTGTTAGTGGTTAAAAGTGAGAATTGGAGGTAAATGTTACAGTTGTTGGGAGTAAATGTTACAAGAGCCGCTGCATCCTAGCCTGAATGTAGTGTTAAGAGAGCAAGGGCTAAAGGATAGGTCGTTGCCTGGTTGTAACGCGCTGTATGGCTAGAGTACAGTGATAAGAGAGCAAGAGCCGCTGCATCCTCGCCCGAATGCAGTGTTAAATGAGCAAGGGCTACCGTACTCTAATGGACGGAGGCGGCTAAAGAAGCTAGTTCATGAGAGTAAGATCAGATTTGGTTCTTGGAATATTGGGACGCTGAATGGGAAGCTTTTTGAGGTTGCACAAGTTATGAAGGATCGTAAGATTAATATATTATGCTTACAAGAAACCAGATAGGCTGGAGAGAGATCTAAAGAAATCGGAGTTAATGATTCTAAACTCTGGTACATAGGAAAGGTAAATGGGAGGAATGGTGTTGGTATTATTACAGATAAAGAGTGGCGGAAGAATGTAGTGGAAGTTAAGCGGATTGAGGACCGAATCATATCTGTGAGAGTAATTGTGGGAAATGATACAATAAATGTTATTAGTGCATATGCACCCCAAGTAGGCGCAGAAGCACATCTTAAGGAGAAGTTTTTGGCAGATATTGAAGGGTTGATTCAAGGTATACCGGCAACCGAGAAAATTTTTATTGGAAGGGATCTTAATGGACATGTTGGGAAAGAGGCGGGATCATATGCAAGGACGCATGGTGGTTTTGGTTATGGGGAGTTGAATAATGAAGGACAAACAATTATCGATTTTTCCTTAGCATACAATCTTAAGATTGTTAACACATGCTTTAAGAAGCGGGAAGAACATTTAATTACATATAAAAGTGGAACTCACAAGTCACAAATTGATTTCTTTTTGGTAAGAAACCCTGATAGAAGGTTATGTACTAATTGCAAAGTGATTCCTGGGCATAGGGAGACCGCTCAACATCGACTTCTAGTTCTTGATGTGAGAATTAAAGGTATAAGACAAAGGCGCCGGGCAGTTTTGAACCGAAAGATCAAGTGGTGGCAGTTAAAGGGGGATAAGCGAGAGATTTTTAAGAGAAATCTATTGGATGAAGGGGTATGGGAGCCACAAGGAAATGCTAACAGCATGTGGAAGAATATGGCTACGAAGATTGAAATGGTTGCTAAAGCTACTTTAGGAGAATCAAAAGGTTTTGGACCACGAGATAAGGAGACTTGGTGGTGGGACAACGATGTCCAAGAAAAGGTGCGGAATAAAAAGAATTGTTTTAAGGCTATACACTTGTGTAATAATACTGAAAATTGGGAAAAGTACCGCTTAGCTAAAAAGAAGACTAAGAAGGCAGTGAGTGAAGCTCGTGCTAAAGCATACGAGGGGTTTTATAAGGAGTTAGGGACAAAGGCTGGGGAACAAAAGATTTACAAGATCGCAAAGAGTAGGGAGAGGAATTCAAGAGATTTGGATCAAGTAAGATGTATAAAGGATGAAGAAGGTAAAGTTTTGATTACTGACGAAGATATTAAGAATAGATGGGAGGCCTACTTTTCTAAGTTATTCAATGATGGAGGTGAAGGTCTGTCTTGTGAGTTGGGGGATTTGACAATTAGTGAAGATGGACTTAATAGGTCATTTTATCGTAGAATTAGAGTTTGGGAGGTTAGAGAAGCTCTTAAGAAAATGGAAAATGGTAAAGCAGTTGGACCTGATGGTATACCGATTGAAGTTTGGAAATGTTTAGGGGAAGAGGGTGTGTTATGGTTATCTGAATTGTTTAACGAGATTTTACGGTCTAAGAAGATGCCTGATTATTGGAGAAAAAGTACTTTAGTTCCGATTTATAAAAACAAAGGCGATATACAAAATTGTGCAAATTATAGGGGAATTAAACTTATGAGTCATACAATGAAACTATGGGAAAAGGTGATTGAGCATAGGTTAAGACTAGAAACTAGTATTTCTGAGAGACAGTTTGGGTTCATGCCAGGGAGATCCACAACGGAGGCGATATATCTATTAAGGGGGATAATGGAAAAGTATCGAAGTAGAAAAAGAGACTTACATATGGTTTTTATTGACTTAGAAAAGGCGTATGATCACGTGCCGAGAGATTTACTTTGGAAAGCCTTAGAAAAGAAAGGAGTATGTGTTGCTTATATTAAAGTTATACATGATATGTATGATGGGGTGTTGACTAAGGTTAGAACGCCGGGAGGTGAGACAAAAGACTTCCCTATAAGAATTGGCCTACATCAGGGATCAGCTTTGAGCCCATATTTGTTTAACTTAGTAGTAAATGCTCTAACTGAGCCTATAGAAGAAGAGGTTCCCAAGTGCATGCTTTTTGCTGATGATATAGTCCTTCTGGCTGAATCAAGAGAGGAGATTAATGATAAATTAGAAATATGGAGAAACACGCTGGAGTCGAAGGGTTTCCGTTTAAGTAGGAGTAAGACAGAATATATGCATTGCAATTTTACAAATAGACAACTTAGAGGTGATTTGGAGGTTAAACTGGGAGAGCAAACAATCCCTCAAGTGACGAAGTTTAGGTATTTGGGATCAATTATAAGACAAGATGGTGAGATTGATGACGATGTCAACCATAGAATTCAAGCTGGGTGGTGTAAATGGAGGGAAGCTACTGGAGTTCTCTGCGATAGAAAAGTACCCCATAAGGTAAAAGGGAAGTTTTATCGCACTGCTATAAGACCAGCAGTATTATATGGTAGTGAATGTTGGGCTTTGAAGGGTCAACATGAACATAAGATGGGGGTAGCTGAAATGAGGATGTTGAGATGGATGTGTGGTCACATAAGAAAGGATAAGATTCGGAATGATCATATACGTGAACGAGTTGGAGTGGCACCTATCAGTGAGAAAATGGTAGAAAATCGTTTGAGGTGGTTTGGACATGTACAAAGGAGGCCATTAGATGCGCCAGTGAGGAGGGTACATCAAACAGTCTGGAGTCCGATTAAGAGAGGAAGAGGGAGACCGATGCTTACACTCAACGAAATTGTAGAGCGAGATCTTTTAATAAATAATATATCTAAAGATTTGGTTACCGATAGAGCACAATGGCGTCGTGCGATACATGTAGCCGACCCCACTTAGTGGGATAATGCTTTGTTGTTGTTGTATTACTAATATTTAATTATTTATTTAAAAATAAAATATTATTTAATAACAAATTTAATTTGGTAATAAATTTATATCTATATACGTGTATATAGATATGTTTTATTTATTTATAAAATATTTTTTAAAATAAATTAATTTAATATTTTTTATATATTATTTATAAATTAAAATAACAATTTATTTATAAAATAATAAATAATTAAAGTTACCGACGGATTACAGACGGAAAATTTTCGGTTGGTAATAATATTTTATTATAATATTTATAAATTAAAATAATAATTTAAAAATAAAATAATTAATTAAATTACCGACGGAAATTCCGCCGAAAATCTCCGTCGGTAATAATATTTTAATATTTAATTTAAACTAAAATAATAATTTATAAATAAAATAATATAATTAATTAAATTACCGACGGAATTTCCGTCGGTAATTATCGACGGAAAAATTCCCGTCGGTAAATTTTCCGACGAAATTTCCGTCGAAAATCAGTCGAAAATTACCGATGGAATTTTTTCCGTCGCTAAATTCCGTCGGAAATTCGTTATTTTTTTGTAGTGTCTATGTAGCTTTTCTTATCATATCTTTAAAATTTCACCTGATTTTTAATAAGATCCTATAGTTTCTTTTATGATGTGCTTATATTTTCATCTCTTATTTTAAGCAAGTTTATGCAGCTTTCCTCTTTTAATTAGTCAACTGAAATTATAAGACACTTATTAAAAATCAAGCGAAACTATAAGGACCCGATAAAAAATTACAATGACCTAATTAATAATCAAGCAAACTATAAATTATGATAAAAGTACTTTTTAAAAAATTGAAAGATCTGATTAAAAAGTAAGTAAAATTATAGGGATTTTACAGATGAATTTTCCCATCTTGCTGGTCAACAGAAGAAAATGCATCATGCGTAAACCACCGAAGCATTTTACCGACTCTCAGCGGAATGACTCATTATATTTTTCGTTTCTCTTATATTAATGCCTGTTTTGTATTACTATATTAATCATAATTCATGTCTGGTAAAAAAAAAAATCATAATTCATGGAAAGATAACTTATTTTATTGATACAAAAACAATTTTTATTTTTTATTTTTTGAGTTTTAACATACACGACAAAGGCCTAGTTCGTGATTAAGAAAATGAAGACAATTTTTTATTCGGTCAAACTTTGCATAAATAGCCACCGAAGCATCTGGCAAAAGTGTCCTTGAAAAACTCATCATTTGTCGCTTATCCCATAGAGTTATTGCTTTGTTTTGTTTCCATAACTATAAATATATAATGTGATTGGTTTTATTTATTCATTTGTCAATTTATTATAAGATCGACCAAACTCATCATATTATATTTCTCATAAAATATGAAGAGAAGCCGCCAATTTGTCATTCTCATCAACTTGATCATTACCGAACAATAATTATTTAACATTTTTTAAAAAAAATTAGTAAACATGCATGAATCTTGAGAAAATAAATACACCTACTATCAAACAAGTCGCTTATTATTTATATCCTTTTATTTGAGACACTAATGTATGGACAATAAATATAAGCACATTTTTCAAGAAAAATTTAAATATTGGTTCGTGTTTTGAGAAACTAACCCATAATGGCTGCCATTTTGTTTGGACATGTTATTACCATGATCATTCAGTTGTCTTGTACTCTTAAAACTTGTTAAAATTTACTTTTTCATGAAAAACCCACCGGAAATCACCAGTTAATAGAAACCCCGTAAGCCGAAGAATCATTTTCCAGGCGGAAAATAATTTTTTCAAATATGCATATATTAGAAAAACCTTTCTCATATAAAGTGAATATCTAGAGTTATCATGGCTTTCTCTTACTTGTGCTTCATGAAAACCACCAGCGGATCTGAAAAACAATCAAAACCGTTTAGGCAATCTCAAAATATAACGTTAACTATACCTTATCATGAAAATTGAGATACCAGAAGCAATCATTCCCCTCTGTTCATTGTATTTTAGAATACGTCCTAAAGTTTTCATAAAAAGTTATTGATGTAAAACTCTCGCTACTGTAACGTGCAATTTTTCTTCAATCAGTGTAATAATTTTTCTTTGACATGTGCAATTGGTCTTTATAACGGCGCACAAAAAGCTTTAACTATGTGCAATATTCTTCCATGATTAACATGTGTACAACTTTTCTTCAGTTTGTACAAAAAACTTCAGCTATATGCAATACGAGTATTTTTTTTGTAGTCTCTTTTATATATAAAGCGACTTTTTTTTAACACGCAACATATCTTCAAGTAGTGTATACAAGAAAAACCTTAGCTATGTACAATATTCTTCCATGGTTCCTTTCGTATATAATGTATGCATATTTTCAAGCATGTGCAGAAAGCTTTATCTATATGTTTTATAGTTTTCCATGAATATTATGCTATAACAGCCTCATTTTCTTCTTCTTTTTCATTTCAACTCAATATGGGCAACTTGGTCTTTTCAGCCACACTCATTTTCTCTACTAAAAATTTATTTAAATCCTAAAATTGAATTTACGGATCCCGGGATAAAAAAGTGAAAGAATGCCAATGGAAGATTTTTGAGCAATTCTCCTAATAATATTTTCTATTCGATTTGTATTTTTTTTAATTATTTATTTATGGAAGGCAATTCTATTTTGAGTATCTCTCTCTCATGCATAAGTTAACAAATCTCCCATGGAAATCAATTCACAAGTGCCAGGGGAGAACCTCACAAGATATAATTCTAAAAATATTGGCCTAGTTTGATTCTTTTTTTTTTTTTAAGAATAGTTTTATACATATTTTTCAGAATATTCAATTTAGCTTGGTTTATATTCAGCTCCTTGTGCTACTCCCAAACCAGTTAGACTATCTACAGTTTAAAAAGTAAGCCTTCCCATTCTCATCCTTTACTTAGAAGAGGAAATGACTCGAGATGTAGAATGACATTGCTCAGTTCTACTAAGGTAAGGTAATTCCAGAAGGAACCACAATGAAACCCAGAAGAAGATCCTAACAGCCATAAAATACAGCTTATATCCGTAAACCACCATCATGGCAAGTAGTTATGAAATTAAACAATTATAGGAATATAATGCAGGCAAGCCATAACAATATATGTCACATGCATGAGACAGATAAAATCCTAACATGGTGAGGCATAAGATAAGCTTCATCATCCCCTCCTTCTCATTTAAATTATTATGATAAGCACAAACATATCAAAAATAGAAGGGCACATGTGCAAAAAAATGTAGTTTGGTCCAAAATACACTCAACACCGCAAGGTTTTTTTGACCAAAAGTGCCATGTAATTACCAAAATGGGTCAAAAGTGTCCATGCTATCAATATATGCAAACAGCATTAAGTTTTTCAATGTTAGGGAGAATAAAATGTGCAAAACTACCCATTTAGCTAGTTTGGTCTAAAATGCCTCCAACACCGCGAACTTTTTTTTAGCTCAAAAGTTCCCACGTAATCACCAAAATGGTTCCCTCAGAGTTACTTTACACCAACGGCAGTGATTTTTGCAAACTTCTTTTACATCTTCCCGTGCTCAAGCATGAGGATATCGCCAAAATGATTCCCTCACTGCCTAAGCAATCATCCAACAACTCTAATCGAGCTTTCAAAGTTTCAATAATTAAGATTAAATATTACAGGAGCGTATTATTCGAATTCTAGAGCTTCAACTAATATATCAAGATATTTTGAAGAATCGAATAAGAACCGAGTATCAATAGATAAGAACAGAGCAATCAAATGGCAACATTTGCAACGGCATTTCACAACGTTCATTTGCATTCTGAAATGTCTATATATTTGACCGACCCAATATAAATAGATTTCTATAAAAAACCCAGGTGACAAACTTTTAACTCAACCACTTTTCTCTGTTTTCTGGATTTCAATACTCTGTTTCTTTCATATCTGTTTTTTAAAATTGCTTTTGAATTTAAATTTTTGAAAAAAAAATTTATTGAAGTACCCTATTCAACTCCCCTCTTGTGTACTTCTCCTACCATTTTGGTAACTATATGGGCATTTGTGGGCCAAAAAACTTCGTGTAATTGGGTTCATTTTGGGCCAAACTGCATGTATATTTTAACATCTTTAATTTTATTCTTCATAATGTTGATAAACTCAATGCCATTTGGGTATATATTGGCGGTATGGGCACTTTTGACCCATTTTAGTAATTACATAGGCACACAGTTGGGCAAAAAAAAGACTTAACAGTATTGGATGCACCTTATATCAAATAACATGGCCAATTTTGCACCTTTACCCAAAATAGAAGCATATATGATTAAGTTGAATAGTGCCTATTCATGTTCTTCACAGCATATCACTACTACAAAATATACATTTCACGTCCCCAAACAACGTCTGTTATATAGAAAACTGACATTAAAAAAAACGCGGTGGCAATTTTGTAAATAAACTCAAAACAGAAAAGAAACAACGTCCCTTATTTCTAAAATAAGTGATATTATTTGTTTCTCTGAGAAACAACATCACATGTTTCAAATAAGTGACATTGTTTCTCAGAGAAACAACGTCACATGTTTGAAACATGTGACGTTGTTTCTTTGATAAGTGATATTGTTTGTTTCTCAGAGAAACAACGTCACATGTTTCAAATAAGTGACATTGTTTCTCAGAGAAACATTTTTTCTTAAAATTTTTTGAAAGAAAAAGGTGCCTTTTTTTCCCTCTCTTAGCTAAGAAACAATGTCACAGGTTTTTGATATGTGACATGGAAAGAAGAAAGAATGTCACATGTTTTTTGATATGTGACATGATTTCTTTCCATGTCACATATTAAGCATACAAGTGACATTGTTTCTTAAATTTTTCCCTCAGCTCCACATTTCTCTCTCTTAGCTAATAACTCCTTTGACCTAATCAAAACATCAGCTCCCTCACTTCCTCTTTTTCCTCCCAAACCCTCAGCTCCCTCACATCCTCTTCTTCCTCCCAAACCCTCAGCTCCCTCACTTCGTCTTCTTCCTCTCAAACCCCCAGCTCTCGAAACCTCTGTCTCTCTCCCTCTCTCCCTCACATCCCCTCTCTCTCCTTTTGTATCTTTCCATTTTTCTCTATCTTCTTATTTTGGAGTTCTAAGCTCTTTTGTCGAGCATTCTTAGTTATTGAAATGTGTACACCTTTAATTAGCTACCCGTTCCTACTAATTTCTTACTTCTTGCTTTGTTTTTTTTCCTTGCTTTGTTTCTTCAATGTCATTTTCCTGAACCTATTTCATGGAAATAATCATGCAAAATCCGCTTCTAAATATTCCAGGATGAAAGGTGTTGTGTTACATTTGTTACATTAAGTGGATTTACTTTTTCAATTAGAAGAACATGATTTCCAGGTTGTTCTTGAAATTGTTCTTGCTTGTTTCCCAATTTGATTCTTGATTTCTCTGCATTCCCAAGTTAATTTTTCTTTTAGATTTGGTTAGTAGAAATCAGTGAGCATTGTACAAAATACTAAGTTGTGTAAAAATGGAATTTTTTGTTTGTGTAGGAGTAGCAAAAGTCACATGTATATTTATTTAATTAGTTTGATTAAATTTGTTATATCTCTGGTTGATGGTTTACATCTGTTAAATAATAATCTGTTTCCATCAGCAATGCAATGCATGAAAGTATGAGGAAAAAAAATAAAAAAGAAACTAATTTTTTTTAAAAAAATGGAATTCACGTCACATACTAGAGTAATGAGTGATATAGTTTCTCCTGACAGGAGAAACCACGTCACATGTTATAAAACATGTGACGTGGTTTCTCCAAACCATGTCACATATTAGCCCAAATATGTGACGTGATTTCTTCAGCCAGGAGAAACCACGTCACTTGTTTAAAACATGTGACATTAATTCTTTTTTTTTAAAAAAAACAAAAAATAATCAAACCAGGGATTTTTCACGTCACATTTTCAATAAGTTGTGACGTGGAAAATATGACTTTCCACGTCTGTTGCTTTTAGTGACGTTAAAATGTCATATTTTCTAGGTCTCTAATTTTAATGTCACATAAAAAACTGATGTGAAAACCCCCAAATAATAAACATTGAAAGTCCTTTCTGCAGTAGTGTATCAACGTCTTACACAGTTCTATATAATCAACATATACGTGACGAAAAAAAAGATAGGTAGTTTTTTTGTTCTAACGGGAAAAAAAAGACACTCAATTCCAAATATATTTTTAAACAATTTATATATATACTCCCTCCGATCCTAAATATAAGATCATTTTGACTTTTTTTTTTGGAAGTTAAGGAAGCAAATTAGACCGCTAAATTATAACATATGTCACATGTAATTAGATCATAGGTTAGTTTATAAGTATAATAGAATAGTTTTAAGGAAAAAAAAGAGAACTATAGACAATTTAAAGTGATTAATTCTGTATCCTTAATTTTTTTTTTAAAAAAGTCAAAGTGATCTTATAATTAGGACCGGATGGAGTATATATTTTGCCGTGATAAAACATTTATAGTTATATGTTGTTATTTAGTTGAAAATTTCATATACTATGGTGTTATTACATGCTATGGGGTTATTATGTAGAATATTTGACGTTTTATGGATTCATTTATATATATATATTATTATTATGTAGCGTGAAATATCACTTTGATCAATGAACTATTGGCTAAATATCATCTGATACAAATATTTATAAAAGGTATCTTATATACCAACTAATTTTTAAAATTGGACAACATAACCAGCACCATCAGATATAACCAAACCTCCATTAGTTAGATGGGTCGTGGAGATATATCATTATTAGTCCACGTCATTAGCCTGACAGCTTGGCAAGCACAAGTGAATTTTTTTCCCCACATGAGAGAAGTTTTTTTTTTTTTTGGGTTACAGTTGAAATTCAAGAAAAAGCACATAAACAGAAAAAAGACAGAAAATTATAATTTCACACATCAAACGCAATCACGAAAAAGGAAAAAGGAAGAAATAAGATAAGGAGCCCCTGCATTTTTGCCTTGCTTAATTGCTCATTCACAGCGAAGATCGTCACCTCCTCTTCCTGTACATGTATGTGAAGCTAGCCTTGAATCTCCATCTCAAAATCGTCACCCCCATCTTGGAACCTATCTATGCTTAGTCTATTTTCAGTTTCTTGCCTGTAAGTTTCTTGCTTTATTTACTTTCTTTCATTTTCCCCTCAAGGCTGACTAAGAGAGTGTATGGCTCAATCTGAAGCTTGTTCAATCCGAATATGACTCACGCCCTCTCCATCCTCACACCCACATGACCTTCCTCGATACCCAAATCATTCCATCTCATGTTTGTCTCGCTTTCATTCTTCAGATTTTCATGCGACGATTGAATGCCCCTACTACTCTGTTCAATTCCAATCATACCCACATGGATTCGAACCCGATTAAGCTTCATATTCATCCAAATAGTCATTCTGTTGTTTTTTTTTTCTCAATCATTTTCTTCCCCGATTTAATTCCTTTTACATGAAATCCGATGCTCTGGTTAATAATAATTTTAGCCGGTTCTGTTAATTTCTGGGTTTTTTATTTTCATATCTGTTGTTTTTGAAGGATATATAGTTAGTTCTGATTTTGGTTTGGTTTGGTTTCAAGAGGGGATTATCCACCCATTTCGAGGGTAAATATTGATTATCCTCCCCAAACTGAATCTTTTTCAAGAAGTGTATGGTTTGGTTTGTATAATGAAGAACTGCCGGAGTCTATTTCACATACCCAAACAAAAGTCGGGGCTTATTCTGAAACACCTGGAATTGTACAGCAACAGAAGGTTGGGGTGTCTGAATCTAGATTTGCTAAGGTGGCCTATGAGAATTTCAGCTTGAAGGTTTGCTCAGGTTGGAGTGTGAGATGCTGGAAAAAGGGGTTACTTTAAGTTCACCCTGTAGGTTTTATCTGGATACTCTCTTGTTGTTGCTGCTAGTGATGTTTGATGATGATGATCATGATACTAAATAAAGGTAAAAGTGTGAAATATATTAAAAATCTTATCTCAAGTGTCTCGGTTTGAGAAGTTTAATTTATTTTTGAAGTATAGTTTGTGCATATCCTGTGTGTGGAAGGAGGGAGGTATAATATTTTTATCCACGTGTGCATGCATCAGCTACATGATGGTGTGTTGATTATTTTGTTTAATTTTAAAAATTAGATGGCATATAAGAGACTTTTTATAAATACTTATGTTAGATAATAATTAGTTTATAATTCATTAGTCAAAATGATATTTAACCTTGTTATGTATGTATGTATGTACGTATGTATGTATATAATTATCTTTATTAAATTTATTTAATTATCACATCAATTCGATCTATGCAGCCATTTAATTTATAACCCATTGAATTTGCCATCTCAACATTGTTACTAATACTGATTACTAGCTGCTACATTAAATTCGTGGCATTTACAGAATTATCACTAAAACTTTGGTTTAAAAAGAAAAAGAAAAAGAAAAACTTATCACTACAACTTGTATCTGAAGCCATGATTATATACCAACACCAAAAATGAACTTTTCGAATGCACTGCCAGCGGTATTTATCATACATGGAACATGCTAAACATAGTTTGGAAAACTTAGTATCTTGAAAGCAATGTCAAATTTTATGTCATTTGAGACTCCAAAATTTCTGGAAATATTTTTTAAAAGCATATATAAGGAAGACTACTGAATGAAAATTACAGAATTACAAAACCAGTTGTGACATTCGTGCTTCATCATTCCTTTCATCAGTATCTTCCTCTTCTTTGTTTATGTCATTATGTTTGCGCTGGTCAGAGCCTTCCAGCAATAGCTGATTGCTTTTTGTAATGCTTTCATCACTCTGTATTAAGGAAACCTGATCTAAAAAGACAGAATTCCTTTTGTAATTCCAAACAAGCATAGAAATGTAATCCTGAGGTGAAACAAGGCCTTGGTCCTTTATGCAACTCCTTTGTTCCTCCAGAGTCTTGGGATCCTCAAGTTCTATATATTCCAGCATTGCCTTTTCATGTTCAGATATCCAATTACTTGGAAATGGAGTGTAATCTGTCTCAGGCACAAGAGAGATCCTAGTATATTGGAGGCCATCAATAGATTCAGCAAGACCCATCCTCAGCAAATTATGGTACTCAGGAGACTGGCCTTTTCTCTCCTTTAATGTACGGCTCAAATTCCGAGAACCAATCTTATATACTTTTGCTCTTGAACGGAGCTTGTATTTTGCAGCATATAGCTTTGCAAGAGAACCTCGTACTATGGAAGAGCAAAAGTTAACCACTTTTTTCCTATTGTCTGCAAACCTGTATCATTCAACCATGGTCGACAAAGACTTGTTCATTTGAGCATTGGTATGGGCTTGAGTTGCATGAAACAATCTAAGACAAGGCGTGGATCTGGATCTCTATCTCCCTTGAGAAAGTTCAACTTTCTGAATTGCTTAATACATTGCTTTAAACTTGCAGTGACTGATAAAAGGTTTGCTACACCCTTTTCACTGATGATCTTGCCACCGGTTGCAGTGTATCGAAGGGTGGGATATACCACCCTCCTGCATAATACATGATCAAGAAACATTATACCTTTAGTTATATGTTCTATAGGAAGGCTCTCACTATTAAGCTTAAGCATATACTTCTGATCACAATTCATCAAAGCAAATATTGCTAACAGAGGACTAATAAT
This sequence comes from Mimosa bimucronata, assembly GCA_037074515.1. Taxonomy (NCBI): domain Eukaryota; kingdom Viridiplantae; phylum Streptophyta; class Magnoliopsida; order Fabales; family Fabaceae; genus Mimosa; species Mimosa bimucronata. The sequence continues at coordinate 33,833,793 of CM073440.1, read as the reverse complement.
TCCACAATGCCCCCAATTTGGAATTTTCTCTGCTGCCTCCTCAGTGGCAAATCCAAAAAATGTTTCTAGCCAATAGGGATCAGGCTTAGGCTCATCTTCTGCTAGCACCCTTTTCTTCTGGTATTTCCTCTTCTTTTTCTTCTCACCATCATCAACTTTATTGGTAATGACTGGTGTTGTCAATGCTGCTTTCACTAGATCAATAATCTTTTTATCCCTCACATCTCTCATTAAAGCATTTATCACTAACCCTACCTTCATTCCATCCAAAATTGTACTCAAATCATCCTTTAAATACCACAAATAGAATACCATAAGTAGCAAGCAAAATTACTCCTAATTACCCTCAAGACTGTGTGAGCAGTCCTTCCTGGTCTATATGCAAATGACTTCTGTGACAACCGAGCCTCATAAATTGGCTCCAAAATCATAAGCAAAACCTCTTGAACAATTTTATCTTGAATTGGTGCTGGCTGTGTAATCGTTAGAATTGCTTTAATCTTTCTCTTTGACAAGGATTGATAATCAGTCTTTATCCTTAAGAGATTTTATAAAGAAGTCCAACCGAGCTCCCCATTTGAAACTATTATCAAGAACAGCATTTCTAAGTGCCAACAAATCTTCTATATAAAACTAGGTTGAGAAAATATCCAAGTTGAGTTGCCAATTGTCTGTAAAATATTGGAATTTGAGAAAAATTGGTTACTGAAGATGGCTACATGTCGATGCATCTGGCTTTTACAATAGCTGCTCACCTACTTCAGGTCGTTTTTACTGTACAATGAAGAAATCATAGAAAAGATCCTCAGTTCCCTCGAACCATAAATCTTCAACTGAGGATAAAATCACATAAAAATAGTAATTAAAAAAATTATATATTAAATATAACCAAACAAAGGGAATGGCAACTAATGAACTAAATTTGTGGCTTCGAAAGGTAAAAATAAAGAAAGTAGAAATTAGAAATTCAAATGGCAAATTTCAAAAATTCAAAATGTCAAAACAGAAACCTACTCTATCAGATACACTAAAATCATGCATATTCATCTATATGATCTATCCAAAGTGAGACACGTCTTATAATTTAGGAAGGCGTTAATATAAGAAAGAGAACAAGAAAAGGAAATTTTTTTTGAGAAACAACTCAAAGCTACTTCTAGATGAGTAATAACATTTTTAACTCACAATAGAGCAGGCCCTCCCAACACTCTGTCCCAACCATTTCCATGGCTCCCTGTTCCCCATAAGGGGGAGCAAAATTTCCACGTCCCTCAACCGTGCAAGTAAGGCAAAACTAACAGAGTGGCCAAATGCAAGCAAACGACATACAAAAGCTGCGCAATATCCCATATATTAGGGAAAGCATAATGATAAAGATGAACTACACATTCCAAAACCACAATCACAGTTCTTTCTATTCTTTGATAAAAGCCCTTTTAAAATGACTTTTGCCAACTACAATAGTACAGAGTTGCATAGACATCACTGCTGTAAAACTTTTCCTCATCACTCTCTGACTAATTTCAACATTTCCATTAAAGTTGCAAGCAGCTAGAAGTTTCCGCCAAATCACAACATTGGCAATCACATGAAGAACATGCAAAGCAATCTTTTCAGCTTCTTCCAACCTACCTGCCCTTCCATGGTTTCAAAATACTGGACAGAAATCACAATGAATTCATTATTCGTATATCAGAGGCATTTGCTAACTGAGATCACTGATGTCCATGATACCAAAATTTTTTCTGTGAGCAGAAATCTCCTGAAAGAATCTGCTTGCACTTGCTATGCACCCACATTTTTCTAGAGTCTATCAATGAATTCATTATTCGTATATCAGAGGCATTGAAGCCTCTCTTTTCTGCATAGCCATGGACTGACAGACAAATCACAATGAACCTAAGATTTGAAATGGCTGGGAAAATGGTCAGAAGAGTCACTTTAGTTGGTTTTATGCCATCACAAACAACCATTTCCCTAAACATAGTCAATGCTTTAATAGGCTTATTCATGCGTGTGAATCCATCCATAATAATTGTCCAGGAGACAACACTACGAACCGGCATCTACTTAAACTATTAAATCTCCTCCACCTCCATGTTCATCCAATGGCTAATATGGAAGCTAAAGCAAAATTGTTACTGTTCATACGCACTAAACGGCCATGATCTCCTCACTCACTCATTGGTTTTCGTGCTTGACACATAGCTTTCTTTAACATTTGTATAAGCCTTTCTATCTCTTTCTGATTACGTCACTTAGCTAAGAGCCAATTTAAAAATTTCGTTTTTCCCGCCTTCGCGCCATCCAACCCCTTGAACACCTATATATATGTTTGTTGGTTGTCTCCAATAGCCCTCACAGCGATCATTCCTTACGGAATTCATTCGCCTTGCTTCTTTCCTCTACTGTAAAGCACGACAATGGCGCACCTGAATGGAAGGGCTATGTTTGCGTGAGGGTCGACAGGGTCATCGTTCGGGAAACCTTCTTCTCCTTTCGTGGTACACGTAGCATCCTCAAGGAGGTGGTTTCAGTTGATGTCGTCGTGTATGACGTTGAGGTATGTTCTTTACTGGACAAACATATATTAGATAACGTGGTGCTCAAAACTGTTTCATCTCACACACTGCCATGCCTTAAAATGATAATTTCTTGATCTTGGGACAGGGAACTCGCATGCTCCTATCAATGAAAGATCCTAGAATAATAGGTAGATTTGCTTCTTCTTTCTCCGAACGCAGCTGCTACAAGATACAAGATATCCTCTTTCAAGACTCTCGGTCCGGGGAAAGGAGTACATGAAAGCTACCACATTGAGCTTTGCAAAGATACGAACATCCACCTTAGGCAAATGGTTATCAGTTCCAGTTTCTTTAACGTTAAGTGCCCTTCGGACTTTTTATGGGATCTGTTTGTAGACCATGGGATCATGGGTAAGTGAAAACTCAGACCTCTTTTCATTGTATTATGTCTTGCTCCCGACGATCGTGCTGTTTATATTCTTCTCCATATTTTCCAAACATTTGTGGCTCTGTCAAATATGTTTCCTCTGTTCGTCCACTCAAATACAGGGGATACATGGTGAAGGAAATGATGGTGCAGCTTGAGACGATGAAGACTGCCCCTAACAACGGCATGAACAGGTTGCTATTAACCTTACAATAAGTTTCTCTTATTTGATTACATCAGTAAGTAAGCCATGTAAATACCATGATTTCTTTCACAGCCCAAGAAGTGATCATGTCAAAGTTTTCCTTCGTGGTTCATGTTTAGACCTCACTAGACTGAAGCTTGTGGATAATCTTCTTGTCGGTAAAACTTTTGTTCTCATTCAGTATGTCCGTGCTGGCCAACCCACACAGATGGGTTCGTTACGTTACTCCTAAATTTTCAAATTACCTTACTCTTTATTAGTTTATCTCATGAGGGTGTTAGTTAATCCTATTAATCAATCATATGGTAGGATATCCTGTGTGAATTCATTTTGGGATGCTTCAAGGTTGATTTTTAATCCAGATTTTCCAGAGGTTAGGGCCATCAAGGCAACACTGCACGGAGAGTCATCCACTTAGCTTATGGAAATGGACCCCCTACGATGGATGTTTACGTCTTGCGCCTCATATCTTTAACTTCTGGAATTATAATAGTCGTGTAATCCTGGAAACATGTAACCTTCTGTTTGAAATATTCCATCACAATTATGTAGCAGATCACTGTTTTACTGTTTTTTAACAGTCATCTTCCATTCCTCCATCCAGATTGTCTATCATTCTATCTAGAAATATCAATGAAGTTAACATTATAAAGGGTGTGTTTGTTATTTTTTTTTAAATATTATGCCAAATCACCGTATGTGTTGCATATTTGTCATTCACTCAGATTTTGGCCTATCAGAGAATATCTTAATCCCCTTTATCCTCTTTAGTTTTCTCTTTCTTTCCCTCAGATTTTGGTTGCATATTTGTCATTCCTATAACCTACAATTATTATATATTACATGTCCATTACAAACCACATTATCTTTATAGTAATTTAAGTTGTCTACTCATCTATCCCAAAAAATATATTCAGATTTTTAATATATTACTCTCGAGGTATGCTTCAATGTTATTATACTAATTATTTGCTTTACAGTCAGATCCATTCATTACCATTCATCCATCAGTAATTACAACCCAACCTTGCTTGGCTTCCCCTTCGTTTTTCAATGCAAATCATTTCATCATGGATAAAAGATATATATTAAAGCAAACTGTCCTCGCAGCTATCTATATTAATAAGAACGATCACTGCCTTGCTATGTATCCCTAAAAATATGTGCATTTTCTCCAAAAAGAATGAAATGCCCTCAAATGATCAGTCACGTTCTGACAATAATATTAAACAAAAAGAAGACGATCAGAGCGTGTCTCCATCCCCTGTTGCCTTTTATGCATCATGAAACATATATGCATTCTGCTTCTTGCACTTTAGCTTTTAATCTAAATTTCCATTTACCCAGATGTAATTAGTTATCTCAATCAAAGCTACAAATGCTTTTAGTGACGTATCACTGCCTACATTACAGCACTATTACCAACATTTTGAAATCTATTCCCCAAGCATCATCACTTTGACTCTCTTTTTCTTGTCTATCTCAGATTTGTCTTCTTTCCTTTTGCTCTACAGTTATCCACAATGATGTTTTACATCTGTCTGACATTTTTCAAATGAGGTATATCTACTAAAGTATCTTTATGAGACATATATGAAGGGTAATGATTTCCCTAGCTTATTTAGAGTTCCCTAGCTTATTTAGAGGCTGTCAGGTTACACCTTCATGAGGATTAACCCATTCTTTTCAATGCAATTGTTTATCTGAAGATTCAAAATAATTTACTATAACATTCTGTCCTTATTGAAAATAAAGCAATTTTGCTACCGTGTCAAACACTATTGTTTGATGTGGTTGTTTATCTCAGGGTTTACATTCCCTGCTCAGCGGTACAAATTCTCATCACCTTCTCATCACCCAAAACTGTACCGTTTTGGGTGATGAAACCAGCCTCACCTTTTTTTTTTTTTTTTTTTTTTTAAAAAAAAACAGTAATATTTTATAAAAGTAAATATAATTATAATAATACTTTTAAATCTCATAAATAAATTTAATCTGTCATTATTTGGTCTGAACAGTTCACAACTGGTCCAGTTGTGAACTGTTCAGACCAAATAATGACAGATTAAATTTATTCATGAGCACTAATATTTTATAAAAGTAAATATAATTATAATAATACTTTTAAATCTCATAAATAAATTTAATCTGTCATTATTTGGTCTGAACAGTTCACAAATTGTGAACTGTTCAGACCAAATAATGACAGATTAAATTTATTTATGAGATTTAAAAGTATTATTATAATTATATTTATTTTTATAAAATATTACTGTTTAAAAAAAAAAAAAAAAAAGAGGTGTGACTGGTTTCATCACCCAAAACGGTACAGTTTTGGGTGATGAGAAGCTGATGAGAATTTGTGCGCTGAGCAGGGAATGTAAACCCGTTTATCTCAGTAGTAAACCTTTTACAGAGACTGATCCCACCCTTGAATAGACACATATTGCCCATTCTTTGAAATTATCCTTTATATGAATTATACCGAAACTTTGTTATATACACCAGATTGTGACCCTTCTTAGCATGACTTACAGCAATATGGGATAAACAACCACATCAAACAATAGTCAAACTTTGTTATATGAACATGATTGTGACCCATAATAGCATGAGTTGCAGCAATGTCAGGTTGAACCTAAAAGATGCTACGGATTATTATTCAGTAATATATACATGCATCAACAGATGTAAACATGGACCTTTCTGAAAAGCTCTCACAATTGTGTTAATTTCTTGGTTCAGGCTACAACCTTCCACGGTTCTTCCACAATAACATGTTAGCAGATTTTGCTTAACGATTGCACCCTCCCAGCTTTAACATGAGTAGTCACATCATGTTAAGGTAGTCCTCATTTTATTAAACACAGCATAATTTTGTCTAACTGCAATTAATGAAGCTACTCAAGGTACCTTCAATGCCACATCCCAAAGTATATTCTCAGTACCTTTTTGTCTTCATATTGAACTGTTGTAGCTGTTTCATTCTATGTCTCAAAGGTTAGACCTCATTGTTACAGATATTGCAGAAGTGGCGTCGTTGTTTGGCTTATTAGTAAACATAGTAGTCAAATCATGTTAAGCTAGTCACATCATATTAACGATTGTCTCAACCCTGCTTCAACATTAGTAGTCACATCATGTTTGATAATTCTCATGATCTCAAACACAGCAAAATTTTGCCCAACCTATATTTAATGAATCATCATCTATAAGAGGAATTATTTGTTATCCTACTTACATGCAGTTGGTTGCCTGACACAATGTACATGAACAATCTTCTTCATATAAATTATAAGATATTTGTCAATTTCTCTTTTTACACAACATGGTTGATCACTTTCACGTTCAATCACTTTCAAGATTCATGTGGTTACTTTATACTACAAAATCATTCTTTTTTTAAACATTTAATTATACTTTGAAATGTTTATTTTATGAAAAATTATTTGTCCCCGCCCTTCTTTAGATTAAAAGTGGGATTGTGACCCATCCAATGCCTATGCTGCAGCAATATAAATAGCATGAACCTAAAAGCTTGCAGGGACGTTAATATATACCTGCATATTTAGAGCTAAACACTGACAGGTCTTATTACCGAAGATCCACAGTTAACATTATTATAGAAATATTGGTTTTAGCGATGCTCTTTGCACATAATGCTAATGCAATGACAATGCAAGAAGATATGTTGCCTTGATATGTTTGAAAAGGTTTAATGTTTGTCTTCATTCCTTTTTTTGGCTCAGCCTTCTAGGATTCTTCCTCATTTTAGTCTTACCCAAGGTTCAAAAACCCAACCCGGGCACCGAACCGGCCATCCTACTGGTTCAAGGGTCACTGGTCCAACCGCGGGTTAACTCGGGTTAACCCGGACTTAATAAAATAATAATATTTAATTACCACTAATATTAAAATATAAGAAAATATATAAATGTAACCAACAAAATAATGAAAATATACCAAGATAAATACTAAGTAGTGAAAATAATCAAAATCCAAAAATACATCAAGAGTCAATATTAGTCCTTAGCTCCTTACAATACTTCCAAAATATAAAAATACTGCATCAAGAGTCCATATTATTAGTCCTTAGCTCATTACAATACTTCAATCAATACCAATAATAATCATCTATATTTCACCAACATCATCATTTATATTGATATCATCATCAGCACCAGCATTAGAATCTTGACTGATAAAAGCATCAGCATTAGGAGCATCATCCAAAAGAGGTGGTTCAACAATATCCAAATCTTCATCACCTATATATATAACAATATGCAAAGAAAATTATATTTTTTGATAATCAATTAACAAGACTATATAAAACTAAAACAAAAACTATTATCCATACCATGACTTGTCAAATTCATATTGGAATCACTCACAGCAGCTTCAAGATTTGTGATATCTTCATCATTAAACTCAGGAACAGGATCTTCTTCATCTATCCAAAAGTCCAAATCATCAATGCTCTCAAAGTCAACAGGATCAGGATTCATGTTCGCCTTCTTCAATACAACCCTTTATGACAAATAAAACTACAATTAAATGAAATCCATACAAAATAAAAGTAAAAAAGCAATCATATTTTATAAGGATACCTATTCTTGAGTCGCAAGTTATAGTTTGTGTAAACCAAATCATTCAACGTGTCATGCTTTAATCTATTTCTTCTTTTTGAATGGATGCGCTCAAATAAGCTCCAATTTCTCTCACAACCAGAAGAAGAAGAAGTTTGACTGAGAATACGTGTTGCAATACGTTGCAATTGTGGAACTGAATTGCCATAGTAAGCCCACCATCGATCTACAAAATTAGAATATATTAATTATCTAATATTAAATGGAATGATAAATTGATAATAAATATGCTAATAAAATTTGAATACTTACAAGGGTCAAGTTTTTTAGATGCTTCTTTACATGTGGCTTTACTGAAAGAATCTTTTCCTTCACGATATGCACTCAACTGGTCAACTATCATGAAGAATTGAGATCTTGATTCACAAATTGACTCCATCACATCAATCAAAGCATCGGTTAGCTTTCCCTTGACAAAAGAGGTTGGATCATACATATATGCAGGGTTCAATAAACAAGCAGCTGCATGAAGATCGGTTTTCAAATGCCTATCCCACCGGTCTTGAATGATCTTTGTGTAACACTTATATTGCTCTTTATTCCTCTTGAACATCTCCTTAACTGCTTGTTTTGCCCTATGCATGCCTTCATAAACATATGGCAACGAAGGCTTTTCATCTGAGTCAACAATTCTCAACAATTTCACAAGAGGAGTGGCAATCTTCACAATTTTGTAGCACTCATTCCAAAAGCGGTTGTCTAATATGATTAGACTAAACATTTTTCCTGCATCTGTCTTTGATAATCTATGATCCACAAAATGCTTATCAACCACAAGGGCTTGCAAGTCATGCTTGTGCTTGTATATACTATGCAATGTTATGAAAGTAGTTGCGAACCTTGTTGCACCAGGACGCACAATTTCGACCCAACCTGGCCTTTTCCTTAGCCATGACAAGAATACAATGTGATTGTATACAAATACTGTTATCTTTGATGCCCTTTTTGCAAGTTCAGACACATGAGATAAGTTTGAAATGTCTTTTAAAACAAGATTTAGGCAATGAGCAGCACAAGGTGACCAATAAATACTTTTGTACTTCTCCCTTATCAATCTTCTGCAAGCTACATAGTTAGCAGCATTATCAGTCACCACATGAACAATATTTTCAGGACCAATCCACTCAATGACTTCACAAAACAAGCTAAACAAATTTTTGGCATCTTTGACTAAATCTGATGCATCGATAGACTTAACAAACACAAGACCATGCGTAGAGTACACTAAGAAGTTTACCAAAGTTCGCTGTCTCACATCAGTCCATCCATCAGCCATGAGTGTACAACCATTAACTTTCCATTTAGCTCGATGATCATTAACAAGCAATTCACATTCCTTTTTCCAATCTTGCAACAAATTGGTTTTCAAATCATGCGGAGTAGGGGATTTACACCCAGGCCCAATAGAGGCTATTCCATCCACATATCTTTGAAATAAAGGGCAGCCAAATGCATTAAATGGAATACAATTGACAATAGCCCATTCAGCTCCCATCATCCTCACTTTGTGTTGTGCTTCTTTAGATGCTAATACACTCTTAAGACTTGGTTGGGAACCAGGAGTTGTCCTAGGAGCAATATAATTATCCATAGTACTAGATTTCCTTTTCTTGGCACTAGACACAGAAACTTGAGAATCAGCATTAGCTTGTCCAACTTCCTCCTCTCCTATGTCTTCCATAGAAAGTTTCTTTGAACCTTCTTTCAAAGACACTAACATTCTATGACGAATGTCATGAGGAACCTTCTTACAAGAAGCAATGTTACCAACGACTCCGGCAAGATGCTGCTTCATCCTATTTATCCCACCTCCTTTGTAGACGTTTGTACAAAAAAGGCACGTATAAACATTTTGTGTCCCCTCCTTCTTGTAGGTAACATGGGCCCATGCGGGATCGTTTTTTAAACGAACTGAGGGATTAGAACTAGTGTTTGCATCCGAATTGGATGTGGGAGCTTCAACACTGATAATAGGAGTGGCACTTTCATTTCCTGAACTTCCAAGATCCATTGATGTTTCTAAACAACTTCCAAACCACTAAAATTCAATGAATCAATTTCATAAAACATAACAATAAGAATTACAAGGAACAAAGGCCATCAATCATCCTCAAAGTTAAACCAATTAAGATGAAAATTTTCCAGAGACAGTTTTTGTTTTCACAAACCAAACCAACATTTATGAGCCAAATCTCACAATCAATTTATCATAGTCAACAACTTCACATCAGGTATACATTTGATCCAAGCAGAGGAGAAGTCAGAGCTAAATCAGAGCTAATTGCTATTTCACAATCAGAGCCAAATCTCACAATGAATCTATCATTGCATAATTGCTATTTCTATTACATGTATGCGGCAGAAACAACGAAACTGATAGAAAATAAGGGTCAAATGGAATAACTTCATCAGGTAAACAATTATGCAATATAAACACAAATAACACAAGGGAATAACTTCAGATCAGGTAAACAATTTCTCCAAATAAGAGTCAAAGCCCAAAGGTACAGAACAGAGAACAGGGCCGTCTTTCACAAAGAACACAAGGGAATAATTAGAGGCTGCAACTTGCAATTAAAGGCCATAGAAGAAGAAATTGATCAAGAAATGAAATTATCCCAAATGAAGGACAAAGCTATTTACCTGAAGATTGCAAGAATACGAGACTCGTCGCGGCAGAACACGAAGCTATTTACCTGAAGAACGCCGTTTGTCGAAGCTCGTCTCGCCATCCACCGTGTCCACCGTCGGAGATTTGACGAAGGGAAGGGAGGAAGAACGACGAGCTTAGGGTTTCCGCTCGCGCTTGGTGAGTTCTCGCCTCTGGCCGCTCGAGCTTTGGGCGATTCGATTCTGGGATCTGGCTTTGGGTTTGATTAATTTCTGAAGCACATGATTTTTTTTTAATATTGTCCCAAAAAGGCGTCGTTTTGGGACAGAAATTTTGACAATAAAAAACCCGGCTGACTCGCCCATTTGGGCGAGTCAGCCGGGTTTGGCCGGGTTGGGCGAGTTGACCCGGCCTCTTCCCGGGTCACTCGCTCCCCCGATTCTGAGCCTGAATCGGACCGGATCACAGGCCGGTTCCCGGTTCAACCGGTTGAACCGGCCGGTCCGGTCCGGTTCTTGAAACCATGGTCTTACCATCTTCTAATTAATGCTTGGTTACACCTCCTTCAGCATGAGCAGTCACATCATATTTAGTGAGTACTAATGATCTCAAACATAGCAAAAACTTGTCCATACTGCAATTAATTTATCAAATCAAAGTACCTTTAATGAATCATCCCAAAGTATCATCTCAGTACCTTTAAACAATGTGAGAGCATGATTCCATCCTTGAATCGATAAGTATTCCCCTATTTTGTATTGAACAGTTCTTTCCACCCTGCATCAACATGAGTAGTCACATCATGTTTAGGTAGTACTCATCTTCTCAAACACAGCAAAATTATGACTGAGAGGCTATCATTGAATTATCTCAAAGTGTGTTTATTTGTTATCCTATCTGCATGCAGCTGATTCCCTACATTCTTTCAAAGTATAGGATTCATATGTTCGATAGAAATTGTTGGTATTTTTTCAAGTAATGGTTGGATGTAAAACACACTTCATGTGCTATCTACTGAATCATTGTATCTGTAAAACGTTGACTTCATGTGCTATTAAAATTCGTCTAGGTATGCTTCATGTGCTATCTACCGAATCATTGTATCTGTAAAACGTGAATTGTACTTTGAAAGAATTCTTTATATGAAGAATCATTTGTCCTCACACTTCGTTATTTAGTTTGGATTGTCACCCATCTAATGCCTATGCTGCAGGAATTTCATTAGCCTGAACCTAGAATCTTGCAGGGTTGATTTGTTCATATATACGTGCATCATTATAGGTAAACACTGATCTATCCTATTACAATAAATCAAAAGTTAACATTATTATAGAAATATTGGTTTTATCGATTCTCTTTGCACATAATGCTACTACAATGACAGTGCAAGAAGACATGGTACCTTGATAAGTCTGAATCGTAGGAAGGCAATTTGTCCTTACTGCAATTAATGCATTATCTCAAGGTACTCCCCTTTCTTGTATTTCTTACGTAGTTACATAAACAATTAATTGTCTTCTCACATAGTAACATGGAGAAAGTGAGTATCCATTTACTGGCTATACTGCATCACTATAATGAAGAAACCTGCAAGCTTACGCATGCTGTTAGCCGTTGCTTCCTCAGAGTAACAACCTGCTTGGTGACATCATCTTAGGGTTCTACTAACTTACTCAGAAGATTGTAAAATTTCAACCAAACAGCTTTAATTGCATCAGCACAAAGTACAAAATTTTTATTAAGCTGATGAGTTGCAGCAAGGTCAGATTGAACTTAAAAGCTTCTACGGATTATAGGGTTCTACTTACATGATGCCTCTTATTATAGGACATGTCTAACATGTCTAATTTATTTACATAGATTTATTGCATCTTGCCATTCACATCATTAAAGCTATTGTATATGGTACATAAATTGCGTGTATTAGTAATCAATGATGGCATCTTTTCAATCTTTATTTATCTGCCAGACATATTTTTCAGTTGTATTCACCCAACCACACTTTACGATAGGACCACTATATTAGGGCATTCCTTGCTTGGAGACTTTAGGTGACCAGTGGTACACTTTGATAGAATCTTCCCTGTGCCTCCCTTCCCCAATATTACAAGAAATTGACGAAATTAGTCTTCTCAAGGATATCCATGATGGTACTGATAGGTGGCAAATTGTTGTAAGGGTCTTTAGAAAGTGGAATGTCTATCCAAAGACACGCCCTAATGAGGTGTTTGCTATATCAATGATCCGTATTGATGAGGAGGTATGTATTCATGCTACTTGACACCAAAGCAAATGCTTCTACTCTAGCTAAGAAAATGGGAAGAGTTTAACAGACTACCCATCACTATCGCAGCCAACTGGAACGATAACACATGATTACACCAACCATCTTTTGTTACAAGAACTATCATACGATCGGCCATCTTTGCTTCATTCATCCAACGTAGCTATCCGATACTTGAACTCTGATCAAAGGACAATCTTTGATCACATTATCAAAGATGTGGGTTCTTCTACTGGTGCCTTCTTCTTTGTTCATGGATACGGTGGCATTGGTAAAACATTTTTATGGAATACTATAGCATCAACACTGCGTGCTAGAGGTTTGATCGTCCTCACTGTAGCTTCAAGCGGCATTGCAGCAACATTGTTACCTTCTGGACAAACAGCTCATTCTCAGTTTTGCATTCCTATAAACATAAATGAGTTCTCAACATGCTCAATCGGGCAAAAATCCCCACTTGCCGATCTGCTGCGCTCTACAAGTCTAATTATATGGGATGAATCACCAATAGTACAACGATATTGTATTGAGGCATTTGACCGGTCAATGAAAGACATAATGCATTGTCAGGAACCTTTTGGTGGGAAGTGTGTTCTCAAGGGAGGTGATTTCCGTCAGATTTTACCTGTCATAACAAAGGGGAATAGGGCTTTTGTAGTGAATGCATGCATCAATTCCTCAAATCTATGGGATAAGTGCAAGGTTTTCCACCTATACCAAAACATGCGGTTATCAACTTCATCGAAACCTGAAGAGCAAGAAAAGCTACAATGGTTTTCTCAGTGGCTGCTTAATGTAGGTGACGGAACGTTATGCAACCAAGACGATGGAATTTCACTCATCAATATACCATATGAACTTTTGGTTAATTTCAAAGAAGATCTGATTCAGTCTATTGTCTCATCTACCTACCAGGATTTATTGGAGAACTTAAAATCTAACCAATACTTCAACGATAAGGCTATACTCGCTCCTACCCTAAATGTTGTCAACGAAGTTAATGAATATGTCCTTTCCTTACTGCCAGGACAAGCTCATGAGTATAGTAGCTGTGACTCGGTATGTAAGGCCACCGAAGATCCAGATGGAATTGAGAACCTCTACACAACTGAGTTCCTTAACACGATAAACAGCTCAGGCCTTCCACAACACAAATTGAAGCACAAGGTTGGAGCACCAATCATGTTTCTAAGAAATGTTGATCAATCTACAGGCCTATGTAATGGAACACAACTCTGGGTGACAAAGTTAGGTACTTCAGTCATTGAGGCAATTACACTTAACGGTTCACATCCAAACAACAAGGTTTTGATACATCGAATGGACATGATGAATCCTTCTGAGTGTAGATTTCCATTCAAAATGCGACGGATACAATTCCCCGGACACTATCATTTGCAACGACAATAAACAAAAGCCAAGGGCAGTCTTTGAGAAATGTTGGGATCCACCTGTCAAAGCCGGTTTTCACCCATGGTCAACTCTATGTAGCATTGTCACGAGTAAGATCAATGGATAGGCTAAAGATTTACGTTCCAAGCAATGGTGAAGATGGAAACACGTTGACAAGAAATGTTGTGTACAAAGAAGTATTCAGGAACATCTAGAAACTTATCTTCTACTGTTACCATCAATAATTAAAATTACATTAGTGTTTACAGCATTTGTACTTTTTATATAGCATATTTTGCTTTAATGGTTCTCTGTTTAATTAGTCTAATATCATTCATATACAAATTCCTCCCGCGCATCGCGCGGGGAAGCACCAACTAGTTTTATTAAATAATGACAAGGCAAGGTCAAACTCACCATATTTAATTAATCCAGTGATATAAACATTCCAAGTAACAGTATTTCTCTCAGGCATTTTGTCAATCACTTGTTCAGCTTCCATTAAGAGACCCCAGATCAAGTTGGTAACAACCCTATTAGGTTATCGGTAATTCTCAATCCACATTTGACAACAAACTGAAACCCCATCCTCCTTCATTAAAGTGGCGGGATCATTAGGATCAGGTGTATGTGAGCGTGCATGTTGAGAAATTAAATATCCAAGGGGACTTCCCATGATTACGTAAAATATTGGAATTCGTGATAAATTGGTGACTGAAGATGGCTACACTCGATGCATCTGGATTTTACAATAGCTCAGCTACTTCAGGTCATTTTTAGTTTACAATGAAGACATTCATAGAAAAGATCCATAGTTCTCACTTGCAATCGAACTATAACTCTTCAACTGAGGATAAAATCATAGGAAAATAGCAATGAAATAAATTAGATATTAAACATAACAAAACAACGGGAATTGCAGCTCATGAATTTAATTTGTGGCTTTCAAAGGTAAAAATACAGTAGAAGTTAGAAATTGCAACGGTAAATTTCAAAAGCTCAAAATGTCAAAATAGAAACCTACTCTATCAGTATATGATCCATCCAAAGTGAGACACGTCTTATAAATTGGGATGGCATTAATTTAATAAAGTGAACAAGAAAAGGAAAAATTCTGCGTGTGAAACTCAAGGTTCAAAAAATCGGACCGGGCATCAAACCGGGGGAGGCACTGGTTCAAGGGTCAATGGTCGGATCGGGTCAAACCGGTTATATTAAAATAATATAATTTTATTGATATTAACATTAATAATCACTAATATCAAAATGTAAATGTAGATAAGTATGCATGATTCATCAAATATGAATATTTTAATGTTTCTATAGAGGGAAAAAGAGAAAATATTAGTTGATTACATGTAAAAATAAATATTATTCTACAATCCACAGACTAAAATACAAATATTAAGAGCAACAACAATTAAATATTAACTATATGCAAGTAAAATAGCATTTAAAGTATTATAGTTTCCTAATTTCTAAAATTGAGTTAAGTGAAAATTAGTAATTAGGTGAATTATAATAATTTTTTATTTTATTTTAAAAAGTGCCAACCCGGTTCAACCATCGGGTTGAATGGGTTGGCGGTTGAACCACCGGTTTGACCCCGGCCATTGCCCGGGTCAACCTCTAATCCGGTTTTTCGCCTTGCCCGGACTGAGCCAGCGCCCGGTTCACGGTTGGACCGGTTATACCGGCCGGTCCGGCCCGGGTTTTTCATCATTGGTGAAACTAACAGAGTGGCCAACTATTTCCATGGCTACCTGTTCCCCATAATGTAGAACAAAATTTTCCAGTCCCTATTCCATGCAAGCAAGGTGGAACTAACAGAATGGCCAATGAAGGGAGAGTGAACTTACAGAACGTAAGCAATATCCCATATATTGGAACATGAAGGGAGAGTGAACTTGCCCTGGTTTAATGTGGGAGGGAAAAAGGATGTAATAGTGTCAATCAAGGTTGTCAAACTCGTGAGTATAAGTAAATTTGTGAGAAGAATGTAAAATCGGATCGTAAACTCGTAAGAGTTTACCTTTATTAATAAATATATATTTTCAATATATAATTAGATAAGAAATACAAAAAATAATAATAATTTAACTTGAATATATTTTAAATATAAATAGTTGGTGATAAATATATTAACATTCATGCTTTATCTAACTCAATAAAGAAATTTTTATGAAATTTATATATAAATTCATTGAATAATTCAAATAAAAACAATTAACATAAGATTTATAGCAAGTTAACACAATTTTCTATAAGGTAAAAACGTAAAAACGGTGAATTTGACATGTAAACTTGTGAGTTTTTACCGATTTTGCAGCCGGTACGAATTTCAGTGACTCGTGACACGTTTTGGCTAGATAGAGCTGTAAAAACGGTAAATTTGAAGAGTCAACTCGTGAGTTTGACAACAATGTTATCAATGGAGGCATTGGAGCCTTCTTATCCACATTGGCTAAAAAGAAATATGGATACCCTCCCACTGTTCATCTTATTCTGAAACCGCAAGTTTTCCTAATAAGTTCCTTAAGGACTGCTTGGATGAGAGGAAAAGTACAGAGGAGAGAAAATGGGGAGGAGAGAAAAATGGGAGAAAATGTTATCACCCTTCTTGCTTGGATGAGTGAGAGAAAATTGAGAGAAAAGAAAATATATGGTGACTAAAATGCCCTTATCTCTATAATAAAATAATTATATTTAAAATTAAATTAGATGCTATTGTGAATTATTTTTCAAGATAAAAAAAATTTAAAATTAAATTATATATTAACACCATCAAATAGTTTAACAAAATGTTATTTTTAATATATAAAATATTTAATACATAAATTATAATTATCAAGATTATTGGTAAACAAAGTCTTATAACAAAGTAATAAAATATCCTTTTTGAATATAATTTCTTTGTGTTTTTTCTTTTGAAAAAAATATGCCTTGTACTGTAATGCGAAGAAAGCAACACGCCACACAATGGATTGAAAAAAATAAAAGACGCATGACGGCTGAGGCGCAGGGTAGTACAAGGAACAACTTTTCCTTCCAAAATCTCTCGACTTGTGGATAGAAAAATTGGGAGGAAAATGGGGTGGGCCCCATCCCCTTTTTCTTCCCTACTTTTTTTTCATGTCCCCTTTTCTCTCAATTCAAGTAAGGGAAAATGTTCTCCCTCCTCCACTTTTCCTCCCTATTTTTCTTTCCTCTCCTATTTTCCCTCCATATATCCAAGCAGACCCTTAAAAAAGAATAATTCTTTTCGCATGTTGATTCGCTATATGTATGTTTGTGTATGATGTGGCACTTATAGGGAAGCTTAGATGAAATATAGATTTGAAGAATGGCAAGTTTTAAGCGAGTCGGAAGTTTAATATGATGACTGAATTATAAAGTAGTAAAAATATTAGTATTGAGTCAAGTCATATTTAGGGATAATTCCAAAAAAAAGACCCTCAAAATATCAAAAGGATACTTTGCTACAATGAATTTTGGAAAGGAAAGTTCAGTACAAATGACTGAACTGTCCAACCCAAATTTAAGTGAAATGTCCAAAATGCCCTTGCTACAACTAACTTGGAAATTCCTTAAAAGAAGTTGGGAATCCCTTAAAAGAAGTTGGGAAGCCTTATCAGACGTTGGGAATCCTTTATGCGAACCAACTTCTGATAAGGCTTCCCAACTTCCCCTAAGGGATTCCCTACTTCTCTTAAGGAATTCCTAATTCAGTTGTAGCGAGGGCATTTTCGACATTTCCTTTTAATTTGGGGTTGGACAATTGAAGAGCTCACCAATTGGGGTTTATATCGGAGCAGTGCCGCCTCGAGTCCGCTCTCCAAGAAATTAAAACCCGAGGGGATAGTGGAAGCTAACCCTGTGTGTCGATCTCAAGGAGCCTAGTGTAATTTGGTTCCTAATAGCTAATATGCAAACTTGAAAAAGTGAGTAAAAACATTTTTGTTTGGTTTTAGTATGAAGTTTGTTATGAAAGTGTGATGTGTGCAAAAGTTAAAGTAAAAGATTGGATATAAAAAGTGAGATTTGGATGAAAATAGGATAAAGATCATTCTTGATGAATGAAAGCTTTGGGAATCATTGCTTCTAAAGGTTTTTAGGGAGTTTAATTGATTTTCCAAAGAACCCTAGAGGAACCCCTCTAGGCTAGGCTTAGGTTAACTTAATTAATGCCGGAACCCCGCACATTACTTAATTTAACCCAAGTTGATTAAGTTCAAAATCAAGAAATAATTAACTATGCAAGACTTATGATCCACAATTTGGGCCACCCCATAATTGCTCTAAATTTCTCTTTAAACCCTAATCCATTGATGGCCACCCATACAATAGATTAAGGCCTAAAGAGTGTTTGCCCAATGTCCCAACACAATCAATTAGTTCTTATGCCTTCTCCCTCAAGCAAATAACTTAACACTCTTAATCCACTAACCAAGCCACCTTGCATTAGCACATAATTTTCACTAAGAGAATAATAAAACCATGAACCTATAAATTTCATTAAACTCAAAGTTAATAAATAGCAATGTCAAGCATTTGTACAAGAAGGAAATAACATAAACATAGTTTCTAATCCAAATGACATAAATGCACTCAACCAAGTGCCATAAATACACTTAACTAAATGACATAAATGCATTCAACCAAATGCCATAAATGCACTCCTAGAACCCTAGAAAAGCATAAATACAACAAATGGAAGAAGGATTAGAACTAGAAAAGCTCCCCTATTCAAGCTTCAAGCTTATCCCTTGGCTCTCACCACCAAGAATGGTGGAGCCTAGTTGCTACTCTCCATGGAAGAACCAACAACAAGGAAGAAAGGTGTAGAAGCCATGGATGGAGGAAAGGAGGAGAAAAAGATGAAGATGGAGATGGAGAAGAGAGAGCTAGGGTTTGGAGAGTGTGAAGGAGGACGAAATCTGCCCTAATGGGGTGTATCCTTCGAGTTTTAAGTCCCCAAGTCGGGTCAAGTGAGTGGGTATTCAAGTTGGATCCGAATCAGGCCCAAAAACACGAGCTGATAACTGCAGAAATCGCACAGCTCGCTGCGGCAAGGTGGAGGCGAGCTCCAGTCTTTTCTTCCAAAAGTGAAGGTTTCTCGCCGTCTGCTTGCCGTGGCGAGGCCACGGCGAGATCCAGTTTCCTCTGCTCCTTTGTTTGGCCTTCTTCTTTGTCCTGGTCCAATATTTTGGTCCTGAGTGACCCTACAAGTGAAAACAAGACTAAACAAGGATCAAATAGTCCTATAAACCAATTCATACAAATTAATCTACAATTATGACCAATTAACCCAAATCTAACGCTAATTCCACCTAAGAGTCTAAGTTCTATGTTAAGCATTATTGGACCAATATCGCATCTTAATCATGTTAGTTGCCTCAATTTATGCATATAAAAACCATACAAATCAGAGATTTGTCAACAATTCAGTCATCGTACTGAACTGTCCTTTCCGAAATTCGTTGTAGTAAAGTGTTCTTTTGGTATTTTGAGGGGGTTTTTTTTAATTTTCCCTCATATTTAAGGGAGTCGGTAAAAACTGAATGATTAAAAATTAATTTTCTCTTATTTCTAAATTATGTGACCGTTTAATGTTTATTTCTTATATTTATATTATTATATATGTAAATAATACTTTTAGTTTAACTACTATGTGACCTACTTTCACATTCCATTTAAACTTTTAAGGATTAAGGGTAAAAAGTACACATGTGATTTATCAAAAGTTCATCTATCACCAAGTGTTTTTTTATCAAATGTAATTATGAACTTCTAAACTAGGCTCAAAATTCATATTTACCATTAAAGTAGGGTCAAAAATACAAATGTGATTTTACTAAAAGGAAGTAGCATATATGTTTTTACGTATAGATTAACTTATAGAAGTATTATTATCCACCTTTATGAGGCAATAATGGGCCGAAGTTATCCTTACCTCGTAAGCACCATATAACAAACAGACTAGAAGGCAAATATGGACAGCTTTCTTCTTTATTTCGTCTCCTTATACTTTTCAAAACATCTTTCCCACCTTAGAGAGCACCGAAATTAAGGGTATTAGTGTAATACCGCCTCGGTAGGGACCAAGGGGATAGTGGAGGCTACCCCCAAGTGTCGTTCTCTTGAGGAACCTAAGACGCAAATGATTACTAACAAATCTCTGATTTGTATGGTTTTTATATGCTTAATTTGAGGCAGTTAACATGATTGAGATGCAGGTTTTGTCCAATAATGCTTAATTGAATGTCTGAAACTCTGAAGTGAAATGAGTATAAAATTAGGATTAATCAGCCATAATTGTAGATTAATTGCATTGATTAATTTATAGGGAAATTTGATTCTTGTTTAGTCTTGTTTCCACTTGCAGGGCCGTGCAAGGACCAAAGATCGGATCCCGGGTGAAGAAGAAAGGCTTTCAAAAGGGCAGAATCATTTGAAGAGGCCACGGCGAGCACACTGCGAGAGCACCCCTTCAGAGGCAGAAAAGAAGGCCACGGCGAGCTCATGGTGAGCAAGCCTCAAAAGAACCAGAAGCAACCATCCATTGCGAACGGAACGTTTTGCAGCATATTAGTTCGTGAATTTCGGACTTCAAACCGGGTTTTCCAAATACCCACTCACTTGACCTAATTTCTAGACCTATAAAACGCGAAATTAAACCTTAGAACATAGATTTGGTTCATTATACAAACCCCCAAACCCTAGCTCTCTCTCATCTCCATCTCCATCTCCATCTTTCTCACTTCCTTTCTTCTATCCATGGCTTCCACACCTTCCTTCCTTGTTGCTGGTCCTTCCTTGTCGTTAAGTGTTAATCGCAAGCGCACGAATCACAAGTAGTATAAAATATCGTTCCCACGGAGATTTAAACTAAAATCTTGACCAAGAAAAAGGCTAAGTGATTTCAATCAAGTTGAACTAAGAAAATAGTTTTGGGTTATGTAAAGAAATGGTGAAAATATATTTCTTAAAACTAGAAAGTGATAAAAACAATGGATTCTTTGACTTTAAGGATTAAATGGGGTCTAGGATTATTTATCCCTTTTGCATTTCATAAGACATGAAGAACTCCCTCTCAAATGGTATTTTCCATGAATATATGTGTTTGTCTAGGGTTCATATGCACTTGACTAAGCTCTCTCAAGTCAAAATCAAGTTTATCTTTTCATTAAAATGTACAATCTCTTGCTACAAATCATGGAAATCACCTTTTGAAAACAAACCCTAATGTGATAATGCAAGGTTAGCAAAGATATCTCTATTTTACCTACAAACTTTCCATTTATCGTGTAAATTTCACGTCAAGCACGATTTTAACCAAGTTCTACATATGATTAGCTCTCTCAAGTCAAACCCACATGAACAAATCAAATAAATGATGGCAAAACACTTAGAAGCATGAAGAGAAGGATAAAATCAACACACACATATATATATATATCATTTACTACCAAAAGAGAGGAAGAATCAAGTCTTAATCCATATAAAGGTTCAAAATAATCCTAGAATAGAAGTTTAGCCACTCATGGAGTGAAAACCACAAATCTGGAAAATATACACAGCCATAGAGAAATTTCCGAGATGAAAGAGAGAAGAACAAGAAAAACCAAGGGAAATGAGGTTGAATCTATTCAACTCTTGGATCTCCACTTGAATCTCCTTGAAAATCTCTAAACCCTAGCTCCCCAGTAGCCCTAAAGAAATCCCAAGTCAAAAAGATGTGTTTGATGAGTTTTGGGTGTTTTTAAACCCTATTTTCGAGCAGAATTTTTCACTGTACAGTTTGTCAGCAGTTTTGGCCGCAGCCAAGATTTTTGCCTGCACTGGTTGGCCGCAGCTAATAACTCTCTGCTTGGAATTTTTCAGGATTTGGCTGTGGCCATGAATTTTGCCTGTGCTTTTGGCTATAGCCAATAACTTTCTGCGACTTCTCTTTTCAGCTTTCTTGGTTGCTTTAAATCTTCTTTTCCACTTCTTGCTCCTTGATTTTAGCTTCAAAGGTAACTTAAATATGGCTTAATTGATTGGCTTCAACCACCTAACAAGCAATGAGATCTAAAAAAACCAAAGTTGATAAAAAGAGTGTAAAATATTCACATTTAAATCAAGAGTTCAATGACTTTAACCCAAAGATCAACTTGGCACATTTTCCTATCATGTGTACATAAAAATAAGTATAAATCCACCCAAAAAGTGTAAGAACTATAGGAAAATGTGCTAAAATGGCATGAATTTCTAGAGGTTAAAAGGGAGCCAAGGGATGACTTGAAGCTTGAGTAGGGGAGTTTTATTACTTCTAATCCTTCTTCCATTTGTTATATTTATGCTTTTCTAGGGTTCTAAGAGTATATTTATGGCATTTGGTTGTGTGCTTGATTTATGTATATTGTAATGGAATTAGAAACTATATTTATGTTATTTCCTTCTTGTTCAAATGCTTAACATTGCTAATTATTAACTTTGAGTTTAATAAAATTTATGGGTTCACAGTTTTATTATTTTCTTTGTGAAACTTATGTGATAATGCAAGGTGGCTTGGTTAGTGGATTAAGAGTTTTAAATTATTTGTTTGAGGGAGATAGCAAGAGAAGTAATTCATTGTGTTGAGACATTGGGCAAAACACTCTTCAAGCCATAATTTATTGTATGGGTGGCCATCAATGAATTAGGGATTGAGGAGAAAAAATTAGACCAATTGTGGGGTGGCCCAAATTGTGGATTCAAAAGTCTTGCATAATTAATTATTTATTGATTTTGAACTTAATCAACTTGGGTTAA
This sequence comes from Mimosa bimucronata, assembly GCA_037074515.1. Lineage (NCBI taxonomy): Eukaryota > Viridiplantae > Streptophyta > Magnoliopsida > Fabales > Fabaceae > Mimosa > Mimosa bimucronata. The sequence continues at coordinate 33,810,904 of CM073440.1, read as the reverse complement.
ATTAAGTAATGTGCGGGGTTCCGGCATTAATTAAGTTAACCTAAGCCTAGCCTAGAGAGGTTCCTCTAGGGTTCTTTAAAATCAACTAAACTCCCTAAAAACCTTTAGAAGCAATGATTCCCAAAGCTTTCATTCATCAAGAATGATCTTTATCCCATTTCCATTTAAATCTCCCTTTTAAATCTAATCTCTTACTTTGAATTTTGAACACACCACACTTTTATACCAAACTTCTAAAAAAAATGCTTTTTACCAGCTTTCTCAAGTTTGTATATTAGCTATTAGGAATCAAATTACACTAGGCTCCTTGAGATCGACACTCGGGGTTGGCTTCCACTATCCCCTTGGCTCTAATTTTCTTGAAGGGTAGGCGTGTTACACCGTACACACTCGAAAATGCAGCTCTTCAAGTGGCGCCGTTGTCGGGGGACCAAGTAATTGGTTCCCTAGTAGCTGGTTGTCAAACTTGCTTTGGCCGGGTCTAGCTTCTAGTTGCATTTTAGCTTAGTTGCATCTTAGTTTAGTTTTTATCTTTGCATATAATATTTTGAAAATCCCTAAAAATTAGTATAGATACTTGCTCTTTGCATTTCCTTTGCTCATTGACTTATTTGTGTACTTGGTTGCTTTTGTGGTAGTTTTATTGCACTAATTGTGAACGATTGCTTTGGCTTGATTTTGAGTGCATGATCCTATCCCCTAAGTCACATTTTTGGTTTCTCAAAGCTTACTTGTGCATAACATACTTGCTCTGACTGATTTGAACTTGTTTGAAGTGGTATATCACATTTTCACTCAACTTGTGTTAGTTTTTGAAACTTCTGAAAATTCTACAGTTTGCCTTCTGTTCAGTGGCAGAGTCAGTCACTTCTCACCATGCACTCACCCCCACAGTGAGCAAACTTTTCATTCCTCAATGTCTCCTCGGCGCAGCGAGCAGACGGCGAGCAAGCTGTGTCAGCCCCTGTTTTCGCTGTCCTCTGACCATTCTTGCTGCATATAAACCCCATACTCACACCATATTCGTACATACACACTTCATACAAATACATACACTTCCATATATCACATACCATTCACTTTCACTTCACTTTTGTACATTCTAAGTCTTGGTTGCTGTTGTAAGTCCACTTGTTGTTTGTGCCTTGTGTGACTCAACCTTGATTTGCTCTTGATTTCTTTTACTTGTTTGTGTCTCATTGTGCATGACTAGAGGGAGAGGTAGAAGGAGAAGAGGATCAAACCTTCAATCCTTAAACCTTGGGATTGAGCAAAACCTTAGCCAACTTAGGAGAGCCAATCAAAGAGGTCCCTCTAGCCCTATTTTAGAGGAGTGTTCTTCTAGGGAGTCTAGCATTTCCTCTCACTTAGACACCAAAAAATCTATCCACATAGAAATACCTCTAGACATCCCACCCATGGCCCACAGACCACCACCCAATATTCCCAAAGCTAACCTCCCACCACCCAATGCATTAAATGGTCACAATGGTGACAATGGTGAGGGTGAGGGAGTAGGAAACAATGAAATCCCTATGAGGCATAGTATTAGGGAAGGTACCTCGAGTAGTGTTGCATATGATCCATTTCAAACTGCATATCCTGGTTTACAAACTGATATTAAGATTAAAGGACCTCTAATCACAGCTTTACCTCATTTTGCAGGTTTGGAAATGGAGGACCCATATGGCCATCTATATGGGGTCCACCTCGCATGTTCAAGTATGAAGCCGGTTGGGGTGGATATTGACGATGTGCAGTTGAAAATCTTTCATTTGTCATTGGATGGGAAAGCCAAAGAGTGGTTTAGACTCCTACGGAAACATGATGAGAATGCCCTCACTTCTTAGGCCAATTTGAGGAGGGCATTTCTAGAGCATTACTTCCTAAATGTTACGACTGAGGATTTGAAGAAGGACATCTATTCCATCAGATAAGACCCATCCGAGAGATTTTATGAATAGTGGTGCTGTTTTCAAGAGCTATTGGCCAAGTGTCCCCATCACTAGATTATAGATGAACAGTTGATTTAATACTTCCACAAGGAGCTCTTGCTTAATGAGAGAGGCATCATGGATGCTAGTACCGGTGGTTCTTTGGAAGACCTACCCACCGAGGAGGCTTGGGTTATGATAAAGCTAAGAGCCAAAAACACCCAACAATACAATAGAGGAGGTTCCAAAGGGGGTGTTTGAGTTGAGCTCTAACCCACAACAATCAAGGAGGATAGATTCCTTAGAGGCCAAGGTGGATAATTTGAGTTCCCAACTTACTTCTCAGCTTGCCTTCGTTACTTCAGAGTTGGGGAACCTTAGCATGAACTCTTAGCATGTAATAGTGTGCTCCCACTTCCTCTACCTCCAAGGCCTTAGTTGCACCAAGTTGTAAGCCTTGTGGGTTAGTGATGCATATCAGTAGCCATTGTCCATGTTAGCCGGTAGAGACCAATGCTATGTACCAGGGGAGGTCCAGCTCTAATTCCAACTGAAAATGGGATCCCTATGCAACACCTACAATGAAGGAGGGAGATCACACCTTAACTTCTTGTAGAGAGACAACAACAATAATACCATGACCAATTATAAGGGCCAATCTTCTTCTTCTCTCTGCAGGGTCCTTAGTTCTCCAAGATTCACCTAGAGGGGATGATTCATGTGATCGAATTCTTAAGAGCATGTAAAAGATGCATGAGGATATGAATGCTCGCAACGATGCGAGGTTTGCGTCTCTTGAGTCTAAGATGGAACAATGGGAGACTAGAGCCACTAATCTTCAAACCTTTGTGACCCAATTGTCAGATGGTTTGAGTGACAAGAAAGCAAGGACAAGTGGAGCTTCTCCCTCCAACACCATTATCAACCCGAAGTCCTTCAATGCCATTACCTTGAGGAGCGGAAAGAAAGTAAAATTCCAAGATATTGAGGGTGATGAGTCCGATGTTGATGAAGAGATTGTGTGTGATAGACTACCTTTAGGAAATGGGGAGTGTTCTAACTCCAAACCAATTGAGGAGTACCCTTTTCTTAAGCTGACTACCACGGTCCAAAGTGAGAGTGTTCAAGAGAAAAAGCTCCTAGCTACCTCACCTTCTACAAGGAGAAAGAGAGGTGTTCTCTTTGAAAAACATGAGTCACCCAACCAAGAGCCACAAGAAAAAGGTAAAGAGGTAAAACTTTCTGACCTTCCTTTTCCTCATTCATATTTGGCTAGTAAGAGGGTTTCTGACGACAAGTGTGATAAAGAGATGTTTGATTTTTTAGTAAACTTGAAGTGAATTTACCTCTTCTTGATTTTATAAAGAAAATGCTCAAGTCGGCAAAGTTTTTAAAATATTTGTACACCAACAAGAGGAAATACAAGCATAGTGAAAGAATCCAACTGGGGTCTAATGTTAATGCTTTGTTTAAACCACAATTACCTTTGAAATACAAAGACCAGGGTTCTTACACTATTTCTTGCATCATAGGCAAGACCACCATTTTAAATGCTTTACTAGATCTTGGTGCTGCAATAAATGTCATGCCTACTGACTTATCGGCCATTTGCGGTCATTTCTGTAAGCATACGGGTCGTCAAATAAAAGCAAGTAATATAGGAAAAAGTGTCGTTCCACAAGGATTGATAAATGAGCTAGTCCATTAGTACTAATTGGGTGATTAATTTGGAGATGAGTGAAAATGGTTGGAAAATATAATTTATAAAAGTTGTAAATTAAAAAGATAATGTTAAACACACTTGTGCAAGATGGAATTAAAGCCTAGGGTTACCTATCCCCATTCCCACTTCATCAACTAATTAATCTCCCCTCTTTTTAACAACAAAATGAAGTCATATGTGAGTCCAAGGTTCTATAGCATTTGAAAAAGCTTTCTCAAGTGAAAATCAAATTTATGCTTGCATTATTTGCATAATCTCTTGCCATAATACATGCAAGGTACCCTTTGTTAGAATAATAAGTTTTGATGATAACTAAAAGTAACTTAGGCATAAGGAAGGGCTATGATAAGATCAGAAATATCTTAGGAATAATCTGATAGAAAATCCTATGTCTTGCCCAATCGATCAGGGATAAATTACAAGTCAAAGAACTTAAGCTTAATCGATTAGAGATGAATCAAGTTCAGATCAGATAGCGCCCAATCGATTAGAGACCCCTGTAATCGATGAGAGAAATTAGCCCATTCGATTAGGAGAAATTGGAGTAATCGATTAGAGTCGTCCAATCGATTAAAGGATCTTAGACTAATCGATCAGAGTCCAGTAATCGATTAAGAGAAAAATGCCCAATCGATTAGCGAGCACTAATCGATCAGAACATATTCTAAGCCTAATCGATTAGAGAGCATCAATCGATTATAGGAAATTTAGTAATCGATTAGAGAAATCATGTAATATGAATGTAATCTGTTTGTAATCTATTAAACCTGCCTAATCGATTAGGCTTCCCTGTAATCGATTAGGCACATGAATCTCTAATCTATTGCTCAGTGGTGCAGGACATAATCTATGCTTAATCGATATGTAATCGATCAGTCTTGATATTAGCATAAGATGAGGAGGTCAGTGGAAAAAGAAGGAGTTTGGTCAGGACGGAGTTCTGGTATCGAGGTAGCAGTTTATTTCAGTAACAACTATTGCATGTATAATTTTGTAATATCTGTTTCAAGTTTGCATTATGCATGAAGGTGACAAACCTTGTTAATTCCTGCATAGAAGTTTATGTAGTACTCCAGGCTTAGGTGGGTCGCTCCCCCTTTGCCAGTTCAGTTATGTTATAACGGGATAGTTATAATGAGAAATCCTGCAGGTAAGGCCCCCACTAGTTAACGAATATATTGTTAATAGTGGCTGGTAGAGCATTTAGCGCAGGAAGTATGTGTAATTGTGATATTTGTTCAGGTTTATGAAATTAATACATGGCAATGCTAGCATGATAATATATGTTAATGAAAGAAACTACTATTAGGATTTCCAATCTCACCCCCCTCCCCAAACATTTTTCAGTAATGTAGGTTTGGAAGAAATTAGCTGGTAGATAATGAGATGGATGAGATAAGGCAGGAGTGCTGGAAGAAGATTAGATGAAGAAATTAAGATTTATAATTTGAAAAGTAAGGTTATTTGTATATGTTGTAAAATTGAATTATTAAATTAATAGTAGATAGCATAGAAAAGAGAATTGTATAAATTTATTAAGGGATTTAAATTTCCTAAGTATTATGAAGTAAGAGTAGATACCCTAAGAGGGTTAGTGTACTTTTAATTGTTTTATTAACCACTTTATTTTAGAAAAAGTTATAAGTTATTCCAATTTGTTCGAAAAGCCCATTCCAACTATCAGAAGGTTAGTATAATGGTTTAAAAGAAAAAGTTTTAAATTTTCCATATTTTTGGGCTTCTGACACTGAAAAGTGGTTATAATTCATTTAAAATTGCTATAATATACTAGAAAATTTTAGGTGTTACACTTAGAGCACTCAAGCTTCAAGGGTTGGTACCTTCTGTGTAAAACCCCCAATTGTAGATCTTAAACCCTTACCTCCTAACTTAAAATATGTGTTTCTTGCTGATTCTGATAAATTGCCTGTGATTATTTCGAGTGCTTTATCTTATGTTGAGGAGGGTAGACTAGTTTCTCTTCTTAGGTCTTATAGGGGTGCAATTAGGTGGTCTCACTAATACAAAAAATAGTATTTACGTCCCCATTTCACGTCTCTTTTTTAAATATGAGATGTTAAAAAAAGGCGGTGGCAAAATTGTAAATATGTGAAAAAGTTTCAACGTCTCTTTTTTAATTATGAGACGTGGATTCTCGAAAAAAAAGCTGTAAATACGAAATAGGTTGAAAAAGAAAGCGGGAAGAACTTTCTACGTCTCACAAAATTTGTGAGACGTGGAAAGTGACTTTCCACTTCTCACAATAGATTTTATTTTTTTAAAAAAGTTTTCACGTCTAATAAAATTTATTAGCTTTCCACGTCTCATAAATTTTATGAGATGTAAAAAACTTGTGGGGATATATTTTTCACGTCTCACTTTTAAAAATGAGATGTGAAAAACCTGACTTTTCACGTCTCGTAAATTTTATGAGAAGTGAAAAACTTGTGGGGACATATTTTCCACGTCTCATTTTAAAAAGTGAGACGTGGAAAACCTTTCAAACCCTAACTCTCCCATCCCCTTTTTGTAGAAAACCGATTGTCTTCGCCAAAGGAGGAAGAGTTTCCTCCCATCGTCTTCCTCTTCTTCGTCGAGGCTGAGAGAGAGTGAGATCGGCGAAAGTGAGAGAGAATTCGGAGGTTGAAGCTTTGCTGGCTGTGTCAGAGCTTCTACCCAAACAGATTGATAGTGATAGAGAACGAGTATGTTCCCACCAATTACAGTCACAGAGAAGGAAATTGGCACCAATGATGATGCTGTAAATTCTACAAACTCAAAGCAAAATCTAAGCATTAAGCAATTGCAGTGTAGTTCCTATGCCTCTTTCACGTTACTGACAACTATCTTTACTCCCCGACTCACGTAAAATCCTTCAATATGTTGTTTTTTTGGGGGTAAGATTGTTTCTTTTACTTTACCCAATTGATTGAATTGAAGTATTCAATGGATGTAGGTGCGCGGGCCCAGTATGCTCCCTACCTTGAATCTCGTCGGTGATGTGGTGTTCACAGAGGGTGTGTCTACTCGACTGGGGAAACTTCGGCTTGGAGATTTGGTTCTCCTTTACTCTCCCTTAAACCCTAATCGGAAGTTGATCAAGCGCATTGTGGCCTTCGAAGGGGATAGGTTCACTTACTTGATCCTAAGCTCAGTGATTTACCTCAAACGGCTCTGGTGGGTACTTCGCAGTTTTTGTTGCCAACTTATATATATAAAGTGTTATGAAGCTATGTACCCCATGATTGTGAGTTATAGCTACTTGATGGCTTGCTCTGTTGTATTTGGTCAACTATTGGCTCAAGTTTATTGGAATGGATTTTGCTAATTTCACTAGTTTCAGGAGAAAAAAGTGTTTACAAGCTTCTCTGATCAAACTAGTTGATTTCTTTCATTACTTTCGCTAGGAGTGTCCATTAGCAGATTTTATCCTTGTGTAATCTCTGTTGGATTCCATTTTTATTTTGCTCTTGTTTATTGAATCGTAGCAGACTATGATCACAAGTGAACTCATTTTGCACCTTTGTTATTCCTCTCCCACTCTGAAATTTAGAATTTAAAGGTTGTTTGTTTTGCTGCCATGATCTCCTGCACTAAAAGTTGTTTGCTTTAATAACTGAAAAAATTGTGTTGGTACCAATTATTTCCACCGCTTATTTTATAATGCTTACTTCTCAGGTGCCAATGGGGCATGTTTGGATTTAGGGGGATAACATCTATGCCTCCACTGATTCACGGCATTTTGGTCCCATTCCATATGGTCTCATAAATGGAAAAGTGTTTTTTAGTGTAAGTGATATGCTTCACACTTTATTGTTTTATTTTTGAAGGTTTCGGTTATAATATTTCTCTCCCTTGTCTTGACTTTTGAGTTTCCCAAAGGCTTCGTGTTGCAAGATTGTTTTCTCTTAGCTTAGCATGTTCACATGGTTAATGATATTGGAGTGAAGTAGGCTTTTGATATCACTTCTTGTGGATTTAGGAGTCAAATATTAGTGTTTTTTGAACTTTATGCAAAAGTCACATCATGGTACTCGCATAATTTCTTCTCATGGGCTGCTTGTATGTTGGTTAACTTCTGACATGTGCAGCATTAACTTTTTCTCTTTCCCTAGGGGCATAAATATTATGCTAATTATTCTTTTAACACTTTTATGGTGTTTCAACTGTCCAACTTTAAATGATTACAATCAGTATTTAAAGATTTGTATTCGTTATCCATGTGAAGAACAAGAGAAGAGAGCAATGACATCCTTTTGTTCACACTCTTGATATAGTTAGTAATAGAAACTTTAGAAGATGATGAGGAATCAAGGAATTAATGATGACTAGAAACAGGTGAATACAAATTATTTTATTTAGAAAAAGGTTGATTTAAGAAAACTTGCCTGACAACAGACTAAGACATCTCTTGGCTGCCATGCAAGCGCAAGACTTGAATTTAAGATATTTGATTATCTTCTTACCATGAAATAGATAAAGAGTTACCAGTAGAAAAAAATTCAACACCCTTCCATGTGCTATGCCAGTGCCATTCTCACTAATTTCTCCCTGCTAAACTAGTGCAAATCTCCTTCAGCCACTTCCTAGCAGGACCAACTCTGCATAGATTGTTTTAGTGATGTACTCTACGAAGATGACAGTTGTAACTATTTCTTTGTCACCTATTTATGTGTTTTACCATTCTTTGGGTGCAAAAGGAAGCAAGATATTCTTATTGGACTTGATTGACAAAAGAGTTGTAAACTAAATCAGTCATGAATAACATATAAATATGTCCGAGGCTTTTTCTTTGGTAAGCAGGTTTGTATACTTTTGTCTATTCGTGATTTGCGTCATTTATATTTGTTAATGAATCTGGTCTGGCTAAGAAGTTCTCATGCAGAATGGATGCATTGATATTTGTAGTTGTACAGGTTAGTTGTTAAACTCTTGCCTTGCAATATTTTTAACAGAGCTTGGATTTGGTGATGGAAATTCAACAGGGGGAAACATATGAAGGAGTGTAGCCTGCCCTTCTCTTTGCAACAATGGGGAAGTCTCCAAATACAATGAATTGCTCGCAGCTAAGCTTGGTGAACGAACCAACCAGCAATTTTTATGCTGAATAACTGAATCTATGTTTTGCTCTATACTCATTGATGTTTCTTTTAGAGTGTAGGCTTCATTTATTTCCCTTGGGCTTGTATGTTGTTATGGTCAGTTTTATTTTTATTTTCCTTTTTTTTTTGCTAACAACCCCATATTTTAGGATCAAAGTTGTATTCTAACATTTTTGTAATATTAGTTTGGCTATAAATAATAAAGTTAGTTCATTTTTTTCATTTTAAGTGTTGTATTTATATTATTTTGATAAAATATTGGGATTTTTTTGGATTGGGGTTAATCATTCTAATTAAAAAAATCTTTTTGTTTTAAAAAAAATGACTTTCCACGTCTCTTATTTGAATAAGAGACGTGGAAAGTATTTTTTTTTTAAAAAAAAGGCTTTTCACGTCTCACATTTAAATGTGAGACGTGGAAAGTGGGACTTTCCACGTCTCACATTTAAATGTGAGACGTGGAAAGTCGGGACTTTCCACGTCTCATTTTAAAAATGAGACGTGGAAAGTCTCGTCTTTCAACGTCTCCTCCATCTACGTCCCACCAAAAAGAGACGTGAAAAGTCCCAAAAAAGAGACGTAAAAAGTGTTTTCTGTAGTAGTGTCTCTTGCTGACATTCCACGGATCAATCCCTCGGTTTATACTTATAGAATCCTTTTGGATGAGGGTTCTAAGCCTATTCGGCAGCCACAGAGGAGACTGAATCCTCTCATTCTGATGTGGTGAGAAAAGAGATAGCTAAGCTCTTGAGTGTTGCGATTATCTATCCCATTTCTGATAGCGAGTGGGTGTCACCGGTACAAGTAGTACCGAAGTATAGTGGAATTACCATTGTCCGGAGTGATAACGATGAGCTTATCCACTAGAGTCCAGAATTCTTGGAGAGTGTGTATAGATTATAGGAAGCTTAATTCCTCAACTAGAAAGGACCACTTTCCCCTACCCTTTATTGACCAAATGCTTGAGAGAATTTCTGGCAAGTCTCACTATTGCTTTCTTGATGGTTTATCTGAGTACTTCCAAGTACCGATTGCACCGGAGGACCAAGAAAAAACCACATTCACACGTCCTTTTGGTACCTTTGCTTATCGGAGGATGCCATTTGGACTATGTAATGCTCCCGGTACTTTTCAAAGATGCATGATGTCTATTTTTAGTGATTTGTTGGAGCATAATAACAAATCCGTAGATTTGTATGTTTTTATGTGTTTAAATTGAGGTTTCTAACATGAAGAAGATGAAAATTTGATCCAATTGTGCTCATTTAATATCTTAGATTCTTGAGTGAAATTAGTATGATATTATGATTAATTGACCATAATTGTATATTAATTAATTTATAGGGCTATTTGATCTTTTTTCATCTTATATTTACTTGTAGGGTCGCTCGAGGACCAAGGGAATGGATCCCAGATGAAGAAGGACACTTGAAAAAGGGAGAAATTTGGGCTAGAAGCTGAAATCTCAAGAAAAAAAGGGCAAAATACAAGTTTCTGGATGAATTGTAAAAATTACAGAAAAGGACCCCAAAATTTCCAAATTACAGAAAAGGACCCCGAAATTTGAAAATTACAGAAAATTCCTAGTTCGCCGTGGCGAAACCCACAGCGAAAATGCCACAAATTTCAGAAGCAAACCTAGCCACGGCGAAACCCACAGCGAACTCTGCGAATTCTACAGATATCAGCTCGCATTTTCGAACTCTAAATGGATCCAACCCACTACCCACTCACTTGACCCGACTTGGAGACATAAAACTCGAAAGTTACAACACTTTAGGGTAGATTTTGGAGTCCCACAATCCTAGCCTCCCATTTTCTCTCATTCCCTCTCATCTCCATCCTCTTCATCTTCCATTTTTCTCCACCCAACATCCATGGCTTCCACTTCCTTCTTCCTTGTTGGTGTTTTCTTCTTGGAGGACAGCAGCTAGGGTCCACCACTCTTGGCGATGGGAGCCAAGGGATGAGCTTGAAGCTTGAATAGGGGAGTTCTAGTTCTAATCCTTCTTCCTCTTGTTGTATTTATGCTTTTCTAGGGTTCTAGGAGTATATTTATGACATTTGGTTGTGTTCTTGATTTCTATATTTTGTATAAGGGTTAGAAACTATTTTATGTTGTTTCTTTCTTGTTGAATGCTTGAAATTGTGCTATTTTAACTTTGAGTTTGATGAAATTTATGGGTTCATAATTTTGTTACTCTCTTTGTGAATATCTTGTGCTAATTCAAGGTGGCTTGGTTAGTGGATTAAAAATGTTAAGTGGTGAAGCATGAATGAAATGGCATAGGAATTAATTAATTGTGTTTATACATTGGGTAATCACTCTTTTCAACCGTATCCTTTGTTTGGGTGGCCATCAATGAGTTAGGATTATAACATCTTTTACGTTATGGCACCCAGGGTTTGCATATTACCCCTTTCCCTTTGAACTTTCTTTTGATGCATCTAATTTTGCGGTAGGTGCCATACTTGGTTAGAGAGTTAACATGGGGTAGGGTTATTGCATATGCATCTAGGGCACTTGATTCCGCACAAGTTAATTACACTACTACTGAGAAAGAGTTGTTTGCTATGATTTTTGCACTTGATAAGTTTAGACAAAATTTGATAAACTCTTTTGTGGTAGTATACATTGACCATGCAGCTATGCGGTACTTGTTTCAAAAGCCCCAGTCTAAGGCTAGACAACTGAGATGGGCTCTTCTGATGCAAGAATTTGATGTGAGGATCAAGGATCGGGCTGGAGCTTAAAATCATGTGGCCGATCATTTGAGCTGCTAGCCTCCCGACACAAGGGGAGTTGATTCTTCTAATCTTTGCATTGATTCTTTTCCTGACTCTGCTTTGTTTGCCTTGGCAACTGTTGAGCTTTGGTATTCTCATATTGTGAATTATCTTACTGCTGATGTGGCTCCCTCTTCCTTGTCTCATTTCCAGGTTAACAAATTGAAGAGGGAGGCCATATGTAGTGACCAAATCATATGTAATGACCAGATCATCCGCTGTTGTGTTCCAAACGATGAGATCCACTCTATCCTTAGCCACGCTCATTTTTTATCTTGTGATGGTCATTTTAGTGCTAGAAAAACTTCTAGGAGAGTGTTGAAGTATGGATTTTTCTGGCCTACTTTGTTTAGAGATGCATTTATTTATTGTAAGTCTTGTGAGAAGTGTCAACAATTTTGGAAGTTGGGGTAAGAGACATGAAATGCTTATAAGGCCTTTGAGTGTGTACAATGTAGCTTCCTTGGGGTCATGCAAGGACCAATGATCGGATCCCAGGTGAAGAAGAAATGCTTTCAAAAGGGGCGGAATCATTTGGAGCTCGCCATGGCCTCGCTTTTTACCCGCTTCTAACAAAAATGCTTTTTACCCACTTTCTCAAGTTTGCATATTAGCTACTAGGAATCAAATTACACTAGGCTCCTTGAGATCAACACTTAGGGTTAGCTTCCACTATCCCCTTGGTTCTAATTTTCTTAAAGGGCGGACCAAAGGGCGCTACACCGCACACACTCAAAAATGCAACTCTTCAATTACCTAGTAAGTAAATGCAAATGAATTGAACGGGTAAAAGCATTTTGTTTGGTTTTAAGTATGAAGTTTGTAAAAAGAGCGTATTATGTTCAAAAGCAAATTAAAAGTTAAATTGAAGGGAGATTTATATTCAAATGGAAATTGATATTCTTGGTAAATGAAACTTTTTGGGAATCATTGCTTCAAAAATTAATTGGGAGTAAAAAGTAGTCAATTTCTAAAGAACCTTAGAGGAACCCCTCTAGGCTAGGCTTAAATTAATTTGATTAATGCCGGAACCCCGCATATTAACTAACTTAACCTAAGTTGATTAAACACTTGACCAAATTAAACCTACTAATCACAAGGAACTCTTGATCCTATAACCGGAACCCCGAATTGCAACAAGATTAATCTATTAATCCCTATTCCTTGATGGAACCCCAACCAATAAATTGGAACTAATAGATGGAAGCCCAATATTACTCAAGCAATTAGTATATTTACTTGCTAATTTCTAAACATAAACACTTGATACCATAATCCACCAAGCAAGAAGCCTCACTTGGCACAAGATTTTAACAAGAAAACATAGATTAAATGATGAACCCATACAAATATCAAATACTCAAGTTAATAGGTACAATGTCAAGCATCCATACAAAGACAATAAACAAGACAAGTTGTTTCTACCACTCCTATAAAAAGATATGGAATAAAATTACAACCAAGTGCATATAACAATTCATAGAACCCTAGATAAATTGAAATACACATGTGGAAGAGAGAATGGAGAACAACACTTAAATTGAAATACACATGTGGAAGAGAGAATGGAGAACAACACTCCTCTTTGAAGCTTCAAGCTCCTCCCGAGAGCTCAATCACCAAGAATATAAGAGCTTAGCTGCTGCTATTCATAGGAAGATCATCAATCAAGAGGAAGAGGACAGAAGCCATGGGTGATTTGGAGCAGAAAATGAAAGAGATGGTGGTAGGGTTGAGAGAAAATGGAGTAGGAGATGAAGTTGGGATGAATAGAATGATGGGAATGAGGCATTGGGTCAAAATATTAGTTAGGAAACCGGGTCTAAGTCATTTTGGGTCAAGTTGTATGAGTGTGTACCCTAAAAACCCGAAAAAACTAGAAAATTCGTGGATCTGTACTGATTTGAGCGCCTGGGCACTCAGCTTCTATCCAAGTTCTTGAGCCTCATGGCCTAGGCGCTCCCAGTTGCTGTCCACTCATGGCGTGGCTTCTGTTTTTCTCTACCATTTTCTTCTTTTATTTGTTCCCATCACTACTACAAAAAGTACTTTTAACATCACAAATTTTGGGGGTTTCCACGTCACTTTTTCAGGGGACATTGAATCAAGTGACATAGAAAATGGACTTTTAACGTCACATAAACAAGTGACGTAGAAAGTCAAAGAAACAACGTCACACATAATATTATGTGTGACATTGTAAGTTGCTCGGAGAAACCACGTCACACAAAATATTTATGTGTGACGTGGTTTCCAGGAAACCACGTCACACAAAATATTATGTGTGACATGGTTTCTTTTTTTTTCTTTTAAAAAAAACGTTTTTAATTTTTCTATTCCCCGTTGATATTCAGCAATTTGAGAACAAAAACCAATAGCAAACCAATTTACAAGACTTATAAATCATTTTGGCAAGTATGCAATATTTGCAGCAACTACAACGTAACAGCATTTGCAAACCAATTTACAATTGAACATTAAACATTCTATGGCAGACCAATTTACAAGACTTACAAAACCATTAAATATTCTATGAAATTTTTTGCAATTTACAATTGAGAAAAAAAGGCAGCAGATTTAATTATCAGGAAAAAAAGGAAAAGAAGGAACCTGGATGAAGTGAAGCTGCGAAAGGAGGCACGATTGAAATTGCTGAACCCGATAGGAGGAAAACAGAGCTGCAAAAAAACCTTGAACAATTAAAAAAAAAGAACCCGATAGAAATTGCATATTTAATTACCAGAAAAAAAAAAGAAAAAAGAAAAGAAGAAACGAACCTGCAGCTGGAGGGTGAGGGGGATGGGGGAGCTGTGGGCTGCTGGGGGGGAGCTGTGAGGGGGAGGGAAGGGGGAGCTGTGGGTTAGGGGGTAGGGGAGCTGTGGGCTGGGGGGTGGGGGAGCTAGGGGCGTTGGGGGGTGGGGGAGCTGAGGGCACGGGGGGTGGGGATGGGGGAGAGCTAGAGCTGATGGTTTTTGTTTTGGGGGGGTGGGGATGGGAGAGAGCTGGAGTTGATGGTTTTTGTTTTGGGGGGCGCAAAATGAAAAAATTAAAGTGGGGAGCGGGAAATGAAAAAAAAAAAGGAGGGGACGGGTTTTCCACGTCACACCAAAATTTTGGTGTGACATGGAAAACAACTTTCAACGTCACACCAAATTTTGGTGTGACGTTGAAAGTAAAGTGGGGGGGAAATGAAAAAAAAAGAGGGACGGGTTTTCCAGGTCACACCAAAATTTTGGTGTGACGTGGAAAACAACTTTCAACGTCACACCAAATTTTGGTGTGACGTTGAAAGTAAAGTGGGGGGGGGGGGAAATGAAAAAAAAAAGGAGGGACGGGTTTTCCACGTCACACCAAAATTTTGGTGTGACGTGGAAAACAACTTTCAACTTCACACCAAATTTTGGTGTGACGTTGAAAGTAAAGTGGGGGGGCGGGAAATGAAAAAAAAAGGAGGGGATGGGTTTTCCACGTCACACCAAAATTTGGTGTGACGTGGAAAATGTTTCAACGTCACACCAAATTTTGGTGTGACGTTGAAACATTTTCCACGTCACACCAAATTTTGGTGTGATGTGGAAAGTTCTTTTCAACGTCACACTTAATTTAAGTGTGACGTTGAAAAGTTTTAACATCACACTTAATTTTAAGTGTGACGTTGTTTCTTTCCTGTTTGTTTTCAATGTCACATTTTTAAATAAGTGACGTTAATTGGTGACATAAAAATGGCTTTGTGTAGTAGTGCATAGTTCTTCAATGATCATACAAGTAAAAATATCATAGAAAAAGGATCAAATGCCTTACAAATTAATTATTTCTAATTAACTACCAATTATGGCAAATTAATCTTATTTTTATGCTAATTTCACTTAAGGGTATAAGATATTAAATGAGTACATTCTAAACCATAATTACATCTTAGATATGTTAATTGCCTTATTTTATCATATAAAACCAATGCAAATCCAAGGATTTGTCAGACCTACACATTATTTATAAAAATAAAATATAGCAATTATATCAATGCCTTTTATTCTAATACTGATCGGTCAAATTAAAGACGTGTTCATGGATCCATAAATAATGACAAATAAATTAAGCGTGATTTCTATTCATCTATTGAAGAAGAAGAAAAAAAGATAGGCAACGAAACTTGTCGTAATTTATACGGCATGAATAAAAATTTCCAGCCACATATATAAATTTAATGTCAATAAATTATAGCAGTGCCACTTACGTTGTTAGGACTTTGGAATCAAACACACAAGTCAGTCATGCTTGGAAAACTGTATGACACGCGCGTCAAATGAAAGTGACGCGGATGTTAACCGTCATGCTTGGAAAACTGTATGACACGCGCGTCAAATGAAAGTGACGCGGATGTTAACCGTTGATTAATTTTAAGTTTTTTTTTTTGATAAATTGATTAATTGTAAGTTAAATATTAAAGAATTATCTAAAATAAACTTAATTAATTTCATCAGTTGGTTGACTTCGTTTACATAATTTGCTTTTTAAAGTTTAGACTGATCAAATTAATTATCTAAAGTAAACTTAATTAATTTCATCAGTTGGTTGACTTCGTTCACATAATTTGCTTTTTAATATAAAGTTTAGACTGATCAAATTAATTAGATGATGAGAATATGAGAGACATCAATTGTTTTTATATTGAATAAAAAATTATACTCCTTTTTTATATCGACAAAAAATCTTCGTCTACGCAATTACTAATATTGATCATATTGACTCCAATAATTTACTGTCTAAAATAAAATTATTTGTAAAACTTGGTGAACTGCTTGTATATAGTCCCCATCGATTATTTACTCTACAAGACGTCTTCCCTATTCTCAGAATACAAATTAAAAGAGTTCCATGCATGTTCATCATCATGTTAAGCCATAAGTTCAGTTTGTTTAGGCTTGTTGGGGTTTTGTGTTTCTTTTGGTTTGTGGGATATTCCAACCTGAAAAGTTGCAAAGAGACAGATAGGAAAGCTCTTCTCAAATTAAAAGATGGTTTCATCGATGAGTTCGGCAGGATAGATTTGAGTGGAGTGGAAAATTTGGCAGTAACTTTTGACTGGTTACTTTTTCCGCTTAATTTATGTGGATGATTAATTTACTCAGATCCCTAAAGTTAATATAAGTTTTAATAAAATTAATAAAAATTCAATGTGATTTAAGTATATTATATAGGCGGGCTTGGTTCAAGCTCAGGATATTCATTTATTGAAGAAGAAAACAAGAACTCAAAAGTAAAGAAGATGTGACTTGTCAACTTCTTCTAACCACATATTTGTTTTGTTTTTCTTTTCCATTTACAACGACAGAAATTAAAAGTAAATAACTTTTATTGGCAAGAAAAGGGACAATGACAGGAAAATATTCTAAATTTCAAAATTTTATATAGAAGATTTTATTTATTTAAGTAATGATATTTACGAGTTGAATAATGATATTAATAATTGCAATTCATTTATCTATAATTTTAAAATTCATAAGGTATTTTTTTTATCATTTTCCTTAAAAAATAAATTAATTAAAGTTATAAATTCAAGGGTTGTCACTACTACTGTAGAAAACGGTTTTCACGTCAGTTATTTAGGGTTTTCACATCACTTTTGTAGGGGAAGTCAATTCAAGTGACATGGAAAACTGGACTTTTAATGTCCCCATAAATAATTGTTCGCCGTCAAGTTTTAACCTTAAGCGCACGGATCGCAAGTAGTATAAAATATCGTTCCCACGGAGATTTGGACTAAAATCTTGACCAAACAAAACACTAAGTAATTTCAATCAAGTTGAACTAAGAAAATATTTTTGGGTTGTGTAAAGAAATGTTGAAAATATATTTTTCTAAAACTAAAAAGTAATAAAAACAATAGATTCTTTGAAAACCAACCCTAATGTGACAACGCAAGGTTAGTAAAGATATCTCTATTTTACTAACAAACTTTCCATTTATCATGTAAATTTCAAGCCAAGCATGATTTTAACCAAGTTCTACACATGGATTAGCTCTCTCAAGTCAAACCAACATGAACAAATCAAACTAAATGGTGACCAAACATTTAGAAGCATAAAGAGAAGGATAAAATCTACACATATATATCATTAACTACCAAAAGAGAGGAAGAATCAAGTCTTAATCCATACAAAGGTTTAGAATGGAAGTTTAGCCAATCATGGAGCAAAATATACAAATCTGGAATCTGAACAGCCATGGAAGAAATGTCAGAGAATAAAGAGAGAAGAACAAGAAAAACAAAGGGAAATGAAGTTGAATATCTTCAAATCTTCAATCTCCACTTGAATCTCCTTTAAAATTCTCAAACCCTAGCTTAGAAATACTCCCAAGTAGTCCCCAAAGAAAGCTCAAGTCGAAAGAATATGTCTCTGCATTTTTGGGGTGTTTTATAACCTAATTTTTGAGCTGCTCTGTCCACTATGCACTCTGTCAACGTACAGTTTTGGCCGCGGCTAAGAATTTTGCTTGCACTTGATGGCTGCGGCCAATAACTCTCTTCCTAGAATTTTTCTAGATTTGGCTGCGGATAGGAATTTTGCCTTTTTTTGCAACCAATAACGTTCTGCAGCTTCTCTTTTCAACTTTCTTGGTTGCTTTAAGTATTTTTTTTCCACTTCTTGCTCCTCGATTTTAGCTTTAAAAACAACTCAAATATGGCTTAATTGATTGGCTTCAACCACCTAACAAGCAATGAGATCTACAAAAACCAAAGTTCATAAAAAGAGGATGAAATATTCACATTTAAATCAATAATTCAATGACTTTAACCCAAACATCAACTTGGCACATTTTCCTATCATGTGTACATCAAATTATGTATAAATCCACGCAAAAAGTGAAAGAACTATAGGAAAATGTGCTAAAATGGTATGAATTTCAAGAGTTAACAATAACGGACGTGGAATGTTAGAGTTTCCACATCACATTTTATGAAAAAAAAAGAGATGTTGATAAA
The DNA here is from genome assembly GCA_037074515.1 of Mimosa bimucronata. Lineage (NCBI taxonomy): Eukaryota > Viridiplantae > Streptophyta > Magnoliopsida > Fabales > Fabaceae > Mimosa > Mimosa bimucronata. The sequence goes on along the minus strand of CM073440.1, from coordinate 33,792,373 downwards.
TCACAAAAGATGTGTTTTGGCTTTTGATCTATGAGAAACGACCTCACTAGTTATATAATAAGTGAAGTGGTTTCTCCTGGAATAGTAAGTGACGTGGTTTCTCCTAGAGAAATGACGTCACAGACGTGGTTTCTCTAGGAGAAACCACGTTACATATTCTCCATATATGAGACATCATTTCTTTGGCAAGAAGAAACCACGTCACTTATTATCCATAATAAGAGATGTCAATTCCTTTTTGAAAAAAAAAATTATCAATTTCTTTTTGGTTCCCCATATCTTCATGCATTGGAGATGTCTCAGAAACAGAGATCACAATAGATAACCAAACTATATAACTAATTAATCAAACTAAACATATATAAATGTGGAAGGTCTTGTCACTACTACACAAACAAAAAAATTTCATATTTATCACATCTTAGTATTTTGTACAATGATCACTGATCTCTATTAAGCAAAATCAAAAGCAAAAATTCAACAATACACTCACGAATTGGATCAAAATCTTCGTCTTTAAATGAGTCGGTTCCATTATAAAATGCAACAATAATGGATGTGATGATCAATGCAAAGAATTAGATAAAACATTATATATTTACGTATTAATTGTATCAATCATATAACAAGTTACGGATAAGAATTTAATTTATACCTATGAGAAGGATACGGCACGTTCACTCACGATGATGTCATACATATATTTCATGATGTAATACCCGCACTCCTTATTCGTCAGTTGTTTAGGGTTCTTTAATCACAAGAAATTGTATAAATTAATAACAAAGTAATTAATATATCTCAATTGACTAACATTGAAAGAATTTAAATCAAAAGTACTTACTTTATGTCTTTATGTCACGATGTCTTCAAAGGCTCGACCGGTATCTTCCATTAAATGCCATTGAGATAAACCCTGAAATGGAACCAAAATTAGCACATATACATGAAAATAATTTATTTGGGCCACTAGTATATAAAGATATTAACACTACTTATTTCGATATGAGAGTTTTATGATAAGAGGTTATATTATGACTCAACAAGTCAAACCAAACCAGGTGATGATCCTTGGGGCAAACGACATCTATTACCCAGTGCTCACTGAAAGATATTAAAAATATTATGTCCACATGAAAATCATAACATTTACAAATGTGTGTAATGATGAAAAGTTGGCAAAATGAAATAATCAAACTTACTCTTCAAGAATAGGTGAAAAATAGATAGTTCCCCAATTCCTTGACATTTGATGGTTCACATATGCTTGTATGTTGTCATCATAATTCTTCTTCTCCGCCGAGGTATTGAAATTATTGTTAACCTCAAGAAATTCATGCCATTTTAACACATTTTCCTATAGTTCTTACACTTTTTGGGTGAATTTGTACACATTTTAAGGTACACTTGATAGGAAAATGTGCCAAGTTGATATTTGGGTTAAAGTCAACGAATGCTTGATTTAAATCTGAATATTTTACCCTCTTTTTTATCAAATTTGGCTTCTGTAGATTTCATTGTTTGTTAGGTGGTTGAAGCTAAGTAATTAAGCCCCATTTGAGTTGCATTTCAAGCTAAAGTCAAGGAGAAAGGAGTGGAAAAGAAGATTTGGAGCAACCAAGAAAGGTGAAAAAAGGGGTCTACAGAAAGTAATTGCCGCAGCCAAAAGCACAGGCAAAATTCCTGGCCGCAGCCAAATCCAGAAAAATTTCAGGCATAGAGTTATTGGTCGTAACCAACCAATGTAAGAAAAATTTTTAGTTGCAGCCAAGGCTACTGACAAACTGCACAGTGGACAAAGCAGCTGTGAAAATTAGGTTATAAAACACCCCAAACTCTCACTCAAACACATTCTTTTGACTTAGGCTTTCTTTGGGGACTACTTGGGAGCATTTCTAAGCTAGGGTTTGGAGATTTTCAAGGAGATTCAAGTGGAGATTAAAATCATGCTTGACTTGAAATTTACATGATAAATGGAAAGTTTGTTGGTAAAATAGAGATATCTTTGCTAACCTTGCATTGTCACATTAGGGTTTGTTTTCAAAGGGGATTTTCATGATTTGTAGCAAGATTGTGTATTTTAATGAAAAGATAAACTTGATTTTGACTTGAGAGAGCTTAGTCAAGTGCATATGAACCCTAGACAAACACATATATTCATGGAAAATACCATTTGAGAGGGAGTTTTTTGTGTCTTATGAAATGCAAAGGAGATAAATAATCCTAGACCCCATTTAATACTTAAAAGTCAAAGAATCCATTGTTTTTATCGCTTTCTAGTTTTTAGAAATAGATTTTCACCATTTCTTTACACAACCCAAAAATATTTTAGTTCAACTTGATTGAAATCACTTAGTCTTTTGTTTGGTCAAGATTTTAGTCCAAATCTTCGTGAGAACGATATTTTATACTACATGCGATCCATGTGCTTGCGGTTAACGCTTGATGGCGAACAATTATCCCTCCTCACCCAGGCCATTGGACTAAAGAATCTGTATGCTTCCCCACCTAATTCGTTACACATGTTGTGGAAGTACCTATATATCATAGAAAAATTGAAATCATAAAGGATTGAATCAAAAATACTGCAAAGACATAAAAAGTAAGGTTATTTATTACATAGTTGCTAACTCAAGCCATCCGAGGTCTATTTCCTCCACCTTCAAAAACTCCACAATATCTCAGGTACTATCAAGCCTAAATTCATGTGTACGATCCGGACTGACTACTCCTGGAGGCATCGTAAAGGATACGTAGTTCAAATTTGGCTGCATCTCCCGTAGGAGCTAGAGAGAAGGATATTTGTCTGAAAAGGTTTGCGGGCGATGAAAAAAATCAATGTTATATTATTCCCAAACCAAGAAAATATCAAACAAGCAATCTCAAAATGTAAGTGTACAAACCACATTTACCGACGCCTTTTGCAGAGTCATATGTACAAGTTGTTTAGGCCACAAGATGAATGCCCCAACCACCTAGCCTATTTTGGTGACTTCCTTATAGCCTCATTCTTTGGGACATTTGTAAAAGACTCATTGACTTAGTCCTCCCAAGCAGGCATATTATATTGTTAACCTCATGAAATTCATGCCATTTTAGCACATTTTTCTATAATTCTTACATTTTTTGGGTGGAATTATACATATTTTGATGTACACATGATAGGAAAATGTGTCAAGTTGATATTTGAGTTAGAGTCATTGAATTCTTGATTTAAATGTGAATATATTACCCTCTTTTTATCAACTTTAGCTTGTGTAGATTTTATTGCTTAATAGGTTGTTAAAGCCAATCAATTAAGCCATATTTGAGTTGCATTTGGAGCTAAAATCAAGGGTCAAGAAGTGGAAAAGAAGATTTAGAGCAACCAAGAAACCGGAAAAAAATGAGTATGCAGAAAGTTATTGGCCACAGCCAAAAGCACAGGCAAAATTCCTGACTGCAGCCAAATCTAGAAAAATTCTAGGTAGAGAGTTCTTGGACGCAGCTAACCAGCGCAGGCAAAAATTTTGTCGCAGCCAAAACTACTGATAGACTGCACAGTGAACAGCTCAGCTCAAAAATCAGGTTTTAAAACACCCCAAAAACGCACATAAACATATTCTTTTGACTTGGGCTTTCTCTAGGGGCTACTTGGGAGCATTTCTAAGCTAGGGTTTGAAGATTTTCAAGGAGATTCAAGTGGAGATTAAAGATTAGAAAAGATTCAAACTCATTATCCCTTGGTTTTTCTTGTTCTTCTCTCTTTGTTCTCTGAAATTTCTTCCATAGCTGCTCTTATTTTCCAAATTTGTATATTCTTCTTCATGAGTGGCTAAACTTCCATTCTAGGATTATTTTGAACCTTTGTATGGATTAAGACTTGATTCTTCCTCACTTTTGGTAGTAAATGATATATATGTGTAGATTTTATCCTTCTCTTCATGCTTCTATGTGTTTGGCCACCATTTAATTTGATTTTTTCATGTGGGTTTGACTTGAGAGAGCTAATCCATGTGTAAAACTTGGTTAAAATGTTTTTTGGTAAAATAGAGATATCTTTACTAACCTTGCATTGTCACATTTGGGTTGGTTTCAAACATGATTTTCATTATTTGTACCAAGAGATTGTGTATTTTAATGAAAAGATAAACTTGATTTTGACTTAAGAGAGCTTAGTCAAGTGCATATGAACCCTAAAAAAACACATATATTCATGGAAAATATCATCTGAGAGGGAGTTCTTCATGTCTTATGAAATGCAAAAGGGATAAATAATCCTAGACCCCATTTAATCCTTTAAGTCAAAAGAACCATTGTTTTTATTACTTTCTAATTTTTAGAAATAGATTTTCAACATTTCTTTACACAACAAATTTTTTTTCTTAGTTCAACTTGGTTGAAATCACTTAGTCTTTTGTTTGGTCAAGATTTTAGTCCAAATCTCAGTGGGAACGTTATTTTATACTACTTGCGATTCGTGTTCTTGCGGTTATCGCTTGACGTCGAACATATATATGAAGGAGGCCTTCAGGAACTGGTGAGCTTTGGCGACCGGCCGCAGGAGAAGGATATCAAGATGGAGATAACACTCCTTTCCAATGTCAGGGTCATTGTCTGATGTGGGATATAAGTCATTCTCAAGACTTGACCGTAACAGCACAGTCTGATTGCAGCTATCTTTGCCGCTTGGACCGCTGGTACCGGGGGACTTTTACAAGAGAGATAATATACAGAGTGAGCGTAATTGATAAACTCAGAATTCGGTAATTAACATATATAGTAGATTGTCAAATCTGATTATTTTGTTTAAAAGAATTCGACTTGAGTCTGAGCTGTATGGTAGATTCTCAGACCTGTGCCTCAACTTGCACCCGGACCTGCTCCTCCATTTACACAGTAAACTGCTGAACATTTACCGCTACTAGCTGTTAGACTTGTGCAGCAAGCTACTCATAGAAATGGCCCCCAATAGGATTCATGGTGTCGTCAAATTCCACACTGATAGGCTGCACATTTGTTCCTTGATGGACAACAATGTCATTGAGTTTCGTCGGACCTCTTCCCTTTTTTCGAGGGGGATCGCTCTGTTACTGATTATTAGAGTCGTCCGCCATGTACCTATTAACAATACCACAGATGTGATGAGTCAGTACAATGCCACAACTTTCACAAAACCAAAACAAAAACAATAACAAGAATTAATACAGGATAATTCAAAAATATTCTCACTTTAGGTGTTATCCCATATCCCCTCACAATGTTCATTTCTAGACGCAAATTGGTGTCATCATCTATCAATTCTAATTCACTAGGTTTAGGTGGATTTGGGCACAAAGGTGATATCTCATCTAGGTCTAAGATGGGAGCACAGTCCTTTTGCTTTTTACTTTGCAAGTTTATGGACAATTGCTTATTTGCGGGATCTGTTACATAGAACACTATTTTCGCGTGACTTGCTAAAATAAAAGACTCATCTTCGTACCCAACCCTGTGAAGATCAACCGAGATCATACCAGTATGGGGATAAATCCCAACTGTGCTATTGTTAACCCAGTTGCATTTGAATGTTGGAAATTTGAACTTGGTGTAACTAACTTCCTAAATTTCTTCACTTACACCATAATATGCCATAGAAGCCAATCTTGGGTTTTTTTCGAACTGGAGAAGCGCATTGCTTTGGCTACCACCATCACGCCACTGTTTTACATGGTGCTGTTGTTGTTCTGGGCCTTAGTGTTGAAGGAATACCCATTTATGTCATAAGAGCCCTAAGTAACAACCTCAAAATGAGGCCCTCCGGCTAACCATGTTATTGTATCCAGAACACCGATCTCTTTTTCAACATACTCCTTGAACTACCCAATGAATGTCTTGTAACACCTCGTCACGGCTCATACTCTTCAACTAAGTAACAACCCCTTTTAGATACAATTTGCAAAAGTCCATTGACATTCACCTTAGATAAATCGGGCCACAGAACCGGTCTTCGTCTTCTGTTTCTTACCAAATACCACATTGACATTCTCAACACGGCGGTATACTTCCTCCTCGATTAAGGTGGTCAGAGCAGATTAGTACTCATACGAGTCATTGAAACGCTTCTTTAGTCTACGGTAAGGATGAAACCGATCAAGAAATCTCTTGTAACCGAGGTAGATGGTCTTCTTTCGTGTTTAAGCTGGAGGCAGTGTGTGTCCGACTCATATATAGGACATGTCATATAGCCCTTCACACTATAACCAGAAAGGTTGCCATATGCAGGGAAGTCATTTATTATGATAAATAACATAGCCCACAACTTGAATGTCTCCTACTTATACTCATCAAACACATCGACGCCTTCCTCCAACAACATCTTCAAGGCCTCAATCAAAGGTGGCAGGTAGACATCGATATTGTTATCAGACTATTTCAACCCCAAAATCATAATTGATACCATCACATACCTGCGTTTCGTGCACAACCAAGGAGGTAGGTTGTAAATGACCAGCAAAAATGGCCAAGCACTATGCGTTTACTGAGACTCTCAAAATGGTTGAATCCATGTGTACACAGTCCAAGACGAAGGTTCCTCGGCTCACCACCAAATTCAAGAAACATGGTATCTATTTTCTTCCATTGAGGAGTATCAGCAGGGTGCCGGAGATATCTTCCATCGAAGATTTTCTCATCACAATGTCATCTCATATTCTTTGCTTTCGTCACATTTGCAAACAAGCATTTAAACCATGGCACAATTAGAAGGTACCACATTACCTTCAAAGTGGCCATTTCTTTGATCCATTATCATCGCCATTGGCATCCTTCCTCGGCTTATACCTCAGAGTATTACATTTTGGACACTCTTTTAGGCCTTCATACTCTCATTTCTGTACAACACGCAATCATTAAGGCAAGCGTGTATCTTCTTATACTTCATTCCCATCTTGTGTCAAGCCAAATCTGTCCAAAATGAGGCTAAAATTTCGACATAATAGCGCTCCAAGTCAGGTCATGAGTGGATGTTTAAGTTTGGACTCGGTTGGCCTAAAATTCGAATCTAATCTCTGCAGAATCGTGCACACTCGCTGTGACGAGGCCAAGGCGAGCAATTTTTGCTTCTACTTCTTTTTGCTTGATTTGATGTGGTTTCGCTGTGGTGAGAACATGGCGAATACCATATTTCTGCTTCTTCATTTGGCTTCCCTTTCATTACCGTTGGTCCCACTACTACAGAAAGGAGTTTCCATGTCTGTTATTTAGGGGTTTTAATGTCACTTTTTTATGTGACGTTAAAAGTAGTGACTTAGAAAAAATGGGTATTTTACGCCACATAAGATATGTGACGTGGAAAGTCTGATTTTCCACGTCACAAGTTATGAAACAAGAGACGTAGATAAGTCGTTGAATCTTTTTTTTAAATATCTGAGAATTCATGTCACATGTTTAGAAAACATGTGACGTGAATTATCCTGGGAATAAACAATGTCACTTATTAGCCAAATAAGTGACGTGATTTGTGGAGAAACCACGTCACTTATTTTGCTAATAAGTGACGTGGTTTCTTCCCAATATAATTCACGTCACATGTTTTCTAAACATGTGACGTGAATTGCTATTTTTTTAATTTTTTTTACTATTTTCTTTTGGTCCCATTTTCTTTTTCCCATCTGCTGTCTCAGAAAACAGATAGCAATCACCAAACAGATAGCAATCAGCCAAGTTAATCTCAGAAAACAGACAACAGATAGCAATACCAAGCTAATATAACTAATCAAATCATACTAAGCATCTATACTTGTGTTGCTTACTACTACACAAACCATTATTTTTACACAATTTAGTATTTTGTAAAATGATCAATCATCTCTAAACAAACATACTATTACTAATTCAACACCAATCAGTAATTACAAAACCTATAATTTCACCCTCATTTGATGAAAATTAAACGTTGCTCTACAATTAGTAAATTAAATACTCATTATGGATAAATTGATAAGTAATTGTACAAAGTATGAAGGATATGATAATCCCAAACGTTGGCAAAAAAATGTTTAATTACAAACTAAAAGAACAAGAATGAAATAATCCCAAATGATGGCAAAAAAAATGGAATTCCAAACAAAAAAAGAGCAATAACCACGCATTAATTCTGGGCAAGATCCAAGAATAAGGCCCATTATGCAAATTTTGTGCAAGAGACAAAAAAAAGGCAGTTAGATCTCGCACCTGTGAGGGACGAGCTGAGGGAGAGAGCTGAGGGAGTAGAGAGCTGAGGGAGCCAGAGACCTGAAGGACGAGCTGAGGGGAGAGAGCTGAGGGAGTGAGAGAGCTGAGGGGTTCTTTTTTCCTTCAATGCCGAGCTGAGGGAGAGAGCTGAGGGTGAGGGAGAGAGGAGAAAGCTGAGGGGTGTGGAGTTCAAATTTTTCTGGGGAGCTGAGCGCGCGGCAACAATGAAATTTGGGCTGATAGCGATGAAGACGATGGGATTGGGATTTAAATCAGGTTTTTATATTTTTTTTTTTGAAGAAACCACGTCACATATAGAAAATATGTGACGTGGTTTCTTCAAAAAAAACGTCACATATATTAATATGTGACGTCGTTTTGAAGAAACCACGTCACATATTTTCTACATATGACTTGGTTTCTTTAAAAAAAATTAAAAATTTATTTTGAAGAAACCACGTCACATATTATGACGTGGTTTCTTTTTTTTTAAAAAATAAAAAATTTATTTTGAAGCAAACCACGTCACATATTAAAAATATGTGATGTGGTTTCTTATAAAATAAAAAAAATAAAAAAAAACCTGATTATACCTGAAGCAAACCACGTCACATATTTTAAAAATATGTGACGTGGTTTCTCACAACTTTAAACCACGTCACATTTCTCCTATTATTGTGACGTGGTTACTTCCTCAACCTGAAATTTAATTACAAAAATGCCGCCGAGCTTTTTTCAATGTTAGTTTTATAAATTACTGACGTGAATTAGGGACAAGAAATGTGATTTTTGTAGTAGTGTCCTTAGCCAACCCTACAAGTAGAAATAAGATAGAACTAGGATCAAATAGCCCTATAAATTAATTGATACAAATTAATCTACAATTATGGCTCATTAACCTCATTTTCATGCTAATCCCACATAAAGGCCTATGATATTCAACAAGCACAAATGGACCAAATTTGCATCTTATTTATGTTAGAAGCTTTAATTAAAACACAAAAAAACTACAAATCAGAGATTTGTCACTAACATTTTTATGATTAACTAAATAAACTAACTCTCCAACACACTCCCTCATGTTGACACTTCTTAGACTAATAATATTGCTAACTTACTAATACAAACTATGGTTTTAGTTAAGTGAGTTGAATCAAATTAGTTTGATCTTGTGAATGTAACTTTGGAAGATATCTTCCGCACAAATCTTGATCAATTTGGTGTTGCCAATCCGCTAGACATTCGGTGATAAATTAAAGGAACCTTGTAAATTTCAGCTCTATCAACTCCTCTTATCTATTTCTTACATGATCAGAGTTGAATCTCATCGAGATCATTCATCCTCAGACTTAGCTTTGTGGGCAATAGCCCAAGAATTGGAGGCAACAGTCGTGGCGTATGTATGGTCTGATGAATTTTTCAGAAATTTGATTCTTGATGTCTATTGAACAAGGAAATCGACGGCTCATAGTTCTTGAAGTGTCCTTCACTTTCTTGATCAGGCCCAAAACAATAACTTGTGATCTAATATCACGTTGACAAAATTGAAGATGAGAGAAATAGAAGAATAAGAATGATAATTATTATTATCATGGAGAAAACATACAATCATCTAACATTATATGAACCACCCTCACTTGAGGTGATGGGTTTACATCCCAACACTAGGGATTTGGGGTGAGAGACCCAAGTTATTCTCTCCCTCTTTCATGGATTACATAATTTCACACTTGAAAATATGATAAGGATCCTCTTATATAGAATTCCAAAGTAGCTAACATTTTTATGATTAACTAACCAATCTAACTCTCCAACAGATTCACTATATGTATGTGTGTGTATGATGTCGCACTTATGGGGATTGAGATTTTATGTGGAAGCTTTTATGTAATATAGATTTCAAGAATGAGAGGTTCTAAGCGAGTCCAAAGTTTGATATGACTGAATTATAAAGTAGTAAAAATATTAGGATTGAGTCAAGTCATATTTAAGGGACTCGGTTAAAAAATGAATAATTAAAAAATTAATTTTCACTTATTTTTAAATTATTTAACCGTTTTATGTTTATTTCTTATATTTATATTATTATATATGTAAAAATATTTTTTAGTTTAACTACTAGGTGACCTGCTTTCTCATTCCATTCAAACTTTTAAAACACTGATCACCATTTTTTTTTTTAACAAATGGAAGTGGCATCTATGTCTTTACGTGTAGACTAACTTGTAGTAGTATCATTATCAACCTTTATGAGGCAATAATGGACCACAGTTAGCCTTCACGTTAGCACCACATATCGATAGCAAACAAACTAGAAGGCATATATGGACAGCTTTCTTCTTTATTTCGTCTCCTTATACTTTTCAAAAAAATCCTTCCCCCAAAAAAACAAAAAAAACGTTATTTCATGCTAATTTACCTTTGGTAGGTAATATAGTCCATGCATGCCCTAATTGGGCCCCCTAAACGTTATTTTCAATTATATTAATGCCTTTTATTCTAATACTTTTATTCTAATACTGATCGGTCAAATTAAAGACGTGTTTGTGGATCCATAAATAATGACAAATAAATTCAGCCTAATTTCTATTTGATTCAACCGTCATTATGTCACCCTTGGGTCAAATACAAAGATATTTATGAATCGGAATCAAGGGTGTAGCAATAATGGTGCAATTCAAGTCATTCGCAAGGAGCCACTATATAATTTAGTTACTTAGCTAGTAAACTAAATGCCTAAATGCAATAGGAAATGAGTAAAGATATGTTGTAGTTGGTTATCAAATGGTGAGAATGATTGATGTAATGAAAATAGATATTTTTTGTGTTTTAATTAAAAGAGTGGAAAGAAAGTAGTTTTGGAAATACTGAATATGCTCTTGGAAATTGATTTTTAATGGCTATCCTAACTTAATTAAGATATTTGGAAAGTCAAAGGCACTATGTCATTAAAATACTGGAACACACACTAACCAATGTGTCCAATTTCTAATTAACGGAACCCCATATAATTAGACATTGTTAAGCCGTTTAGTACCTTGAGTTTTATCTAAATTTCCTAAAATACCAAACCTCACCAACCGGCAAGTCTAACACCTAATCTCATGAACCCATTCAATTAGGCATTATTAAGCACCTTATATTGTGATTAATGGTTAGTAATGCATTAGGTTCATTTACAATCCACTTTATCCAAACTACCTACCATATATATACAACCATACAATTAGTAATGCATAAATAGAACATATATGAAGGAAAAATTAGAATTAAATGAGGGAGATGAGACAACACACCAAACGAATCCATGTTCGGATCCGGGTCAAACCTCCGGAGCTCCATGATTTAGTTCTTGAAGAACCCACGCAAAAATTCGGACTACTGGAAAAACCATAGTCCAAACATGTGGCACAGCAGAGCACCACACAAGAAAGAATATAGAGAGAATAAGAGAGTCGGAAAACTCAACGACTGGTGTGTTTTGAACTGGAGGGGATGCCTTCTATTTATAAAAGAGGGCTGGGGATATTTTAGGAATAAAAAATATCCACTACCACCACTCATGGCTTAGTCAGCAATCCTCGCTTCACTTATCTGACCAATCAGATAATTGAATAATTAATTGATTAATTAATTAATCAATTAATTACTCATGGCTTAGTCAGCAATCCACACCTTGCCCATTCGACCAATCATATTAATTAAACACTTAATTAATAAACTGGTTGGGAATTACTGAGTCAGCAATCCACAACTTTCTCATTCGGCCAATCATATTAATTAAACACTTAATTAATAAATCAATTGGGAAATTACTCATATTTCCTAATTAATTAATCCATCCCATCAAGGGCGAATCCTGGCCCAAAATTCTAGGGCTGTTCAAAAAGTTTCTGTTCCGGTTGTCCTGGTCTTATCCCGGACCTATCGGGATCGGAATTTCCCGGGACCAACGGGATCCGATACCGGGATCAACGATACCAGGACCAAATTGAAACCGGGACGATACCGGGATATGGTCACATCTCCGGGATTCTCGGTCCCGTCCTGGTACCATAAGTATAGTTACTTATTTAATTTTTTTTCTAATTCAACATGCAGTTATTCCTTTATTTTTTTCAATTAATTAATCAGTTCCCTACCCAAATATTATTTTCTTCTCTTTCTTCACAAAATCATTTAATTATATTGATGACTGATTGATTCAATCATTTAAGGTTTAAGGTTTAACCTTTTAAAAGGCACACCTCTTTTTTCTTTTCCATCATTCCACAGTCCTTAACGAAGAGGAAGGATCGAAGAAGTAGAAAATGACTGAATTGTTGGCTATTGCTTTGAATTTCGTTCTTTTCCGAACAATAATGTTGCTTTGAATTTGAATGTTCATATTTTCATTATAGACTTATGGTTGTTGTCTTGTTTTTTCGTTATAATATTTTGGAGACTTTATAAGTAGTTAAAAAGGATCTGTTGGACTGAATGGTTGTTGAATGATTAATCTTTTTTTACACATAAATATATATGTGATATTAAAAAATTAATTATATTAAATTATTAGTAACTAAAGTATAAACATACATAGGTGCTTCGTTTTTTTTTCTTGATAAGGCAGACTATGTCAAAGAGAATCGGGACGTCCCGGTCTTGTTCCATGTCCCGGCCCAGTCCGAATGGGTCCAGGACCCTTTCAATATCGGTACCGGGACCGGGACACAAATGGCTTCCCGGCCTTCTTATGGTACCGGGACTCGGACAAAGCTAAGGGTGTCCCGATTTCGTCCCGGTACTTGAACAGCCCTACAAAATTTCAACAATATATATAATCATATACATTGATGAGTTCAAATCCTCATTAAAAACCAAAATCACAACAAACTCAAATCAAAACATATAATCCAAGTCTCAAATGCATAAATGAAGAACCTAGACCTATGAATTCATAAATACAAAGAGAAGGGAAAAGAAACAAGACTCCCCTATGAAGAACATGAGATCAAGCCATCTCCAATCATTCCCAAGAGCTGTGAAGTGTTTAGCTACTCATGGACTAGAGAGCCCATCTTCTCCAAGCTCCAATACTTGTGTAGTCATGGTAGATGTGTGAAGAAAATTGGTGGAAAATGGGAGGGAAATAGAAGAAATGAGAGAAGAGAGGAGAGGAGAGGTCTAGGGTTCAACAATGTTGATAAAATTGATGGTCTAGGTTCATAATATAATCAAGAAATCGGATCAAGTGAGAAAAATGGCTTAGGGTTCGAAACGGGTCCAAAAAATGCAGTTTCTGAGGTTCTGGTTCGCGGGAGTTCACCTTATGTTCGTCACGGCTAACATACAATGAGTGACAATGCTCTCTGCCTCACATTCACTGTGTGCTCGCCGCGCTAACTTTGGGGCTTTACTATAATTTCAAAAAGTTCTGAGTCATTTTCTGTAATTTCACAAATTACCCAGAAACTTGTGTTTTCACTTTTTCTTGAAATTTCAGCTTCTACCCCAATTTCTCCTCTTTTCAAGTGTCCTAAAATAAAATATGAATAGCTCCAGATAAACATTCAAATCAAGAGTAATCACAGAAAATTCCAAAAATGCCCTTTTTACCACTAAGTGCAAACCCTCTAAGAAAAGCAATATCTAAGCAGAACAGTTTCCTGAGTTTTGTAATGATCAGTCAAATTAAAGACGTGTTTATGGATCCATAAATAATGACAAATAAATTCAGCGTGATTTATATTCATCTGTTGAAGAAGAAGAAAGAGAAAGGAAATGAAACTTCTCGTAATTTATACGGCATGAATAAAAATATTTTATAAGTTATATATACGCTTAATAAAGAATGTTTTGTAGAAAACCCTCTAAGAAAAGCAATATCTAAGTTGAACAATTTTCCTGAGTTTTGTAATTTATCTTTAACTACTATGTGCATTACATAACATATTTACACTAACAAAAGATATATTCACGCAGTTGTAAAATAATTGCGCTTGCTGAATATGTGTGTCCTGTAATTTCACCAGGAAAAAAAAAATTGGTAACGAGATATTTGGCAAATTTTCCTCAAAACTTAATAATTACCTTTTCCACTTATTTTATGTGACTGATTTATTTAAGTTCTATTGAAGGCTTGAGAATCAGATCGATAAAGTTAATATTAATTACAATAAAATTAACGCAATTCAACGGGATATTGATGAAGAAAGGAACACGAAAATAGTGAACCCATTAAGGGAGAGCTAACTATGAATAGATTATTTGGATTTTATGATCTGGTTCAGATTTGAATTTAAATTATATACATATTAAAATAGTTTTTTAAGAAACCAACACATAGTTGGTCTATCAGTGTAAAACCCTGCTAGATTCCTTTGTGGTCTTGAGTCGATCGAGCCTTAGAGGAGACGCTTATAATGGGAGTGGAAGCCACGAAACCTGAAATTAGAGTAATAAGTTGCTTAGATACCTGGTAATATGATCTAGATTAAGCGCTGATTTCCAGTTAACATATAAAAAAATAGTAAGAAAAAATTAAATATAAAACGTTTAGATGAGATCTATATTGCTTATATATGCTTAACTCTTCCTACTCATCTCGTTCATTTGTAGGAAACCTCCAAGTGCATGGATCAACTGGCTGTGGGTTTGTTCCAACTTAACAAGTAATATCGAGTTTGAGTCCTGAGTATGCAGGCGTGATAATCACTTGGATGTAGTGAGGCTCCCCCCATGTGGGCCTATTTCCTACAAATCGGATTAGTCGGTTGCTAGTAGCTCCAGATGCCGATGGATAAATCTGAAAAATAGAGAAGGAGTCATCTTCCAACGACATTTTCCTTTTATTTATTATTGCCAACTTTCAACCATGTGAATCAAAAGTAGATAAGTTCCAGTTATAAATTTGAGGATCGGAGTATCACTTACGTTAACCGTTGATTAATTTTAAGTTAGATAGGAGCATCAAAGAACCATTCAAAATAAATTTAATTTCATCAGTTGGTTCACACAATTTGCCTTTTTTATAGAAACTTGAGACCGTTCAAATTAATTAAATGATAAGAATTTATGTAACATCAATTTTTTACATGGAATAAAAAATTTATATTCCTTTTTATCAACAAAAAATCTTCATCTATTGAATTATTAATATTTATCACATTGACGCCAATAATTTTACTGCCTAAAAAATTTATTTCAAAAACTTGGTGAATTGCTTTCTTATAAATGACCCAAAGGATTATTCACTACTCAAGACGTCTTCCCTATTCTCAATACTCAAATTTAAAGAATCCCAAACATGCTCATCATCATGTTGAGCCCAAAGCTGAGTTTCCTTTGGCTTATTGTTGGAGTTTTATGTTTGTTTTGCTGTGCAGGAGATTCCAACATGTGCGCAGAGACAGATAAGCAAGCTCTTCTCAAGTTAAAACATGGTTTAATTGATGGGCATGGCATTCTCTCCACATGGAAAAGTGAAGTTGATTGCTGTGAGTGGAGAGGAGTTTCATGCAGCAATTTGACTGGTCATGTTACCATGCTCGATCTTTTTGCTGTTTCTGGTAATATCGATTCCTCATTATTATGTGATTTGCAGCATCTAACTTACTTGAATCTCGTTGTAAACGATTTCCGAGGGAGCAAAATTCCAGAATGCATTGGTTCACTTGGTCAACTTAGAGAGTTACGTATTTTTAGTTCTTCAATTAGTGGCAGAATTCCTCGTGGACTGCAAAATCTATCCAATTTGCAAGCTCTCGACCTTAGCTTCAATTATGCTTTGATTGTGAATGATTTTGGGTGGATTTCTCGCCTTCCTTCTTTGAGATATCTTGCCCTGTCAAGCGTTAATCTAAGTCAAGTTGTTGATTGGCAATCATCATTATCCAAAGTTCCTCATCTATCTAAGATTCGCTTAGACAATTGTGCCCTTACGTCTCATGTCAATCCTACATCTTTTGTCCACACTAACTCTTCCACTTCCCTCGAATTCCTTGATCTTTCGAAAAATCATTTAGACTCTTCAATTCAACCCTGGTTGTCTAACATTAGCAAGGTCCTAACAGTTCTTGATCTCTTTGATAACGCTTTGGAACATATTTTTCCAAATTCTCTGAATATGAATTCCCTCAAAGTTTTAAAACTTGGGTTCAATGCTCTGCATCTAATTAGTCCCAGAGCTTTTTCAAATATGAACTCTCTTGAATTGTTAGATCTTGGACATAATTCTCTGCGACATATTCCTTCTAATGCTTTCACAAATACCTCTTCTCTTGAACATATGTATCTTGATTACAATGAACTTGAGAATAGCATGTTGAGATATATTGCAAATTTGTGTCAATGGAAAACATTGGGGTTGTCCAACAACAGATTTTCTGGTCAAGTAAGTGATTGGTTACCACAGTTACGGTGTGCTCAAGAAAGTATAGAGTATTTGGATTTAAGTGGCAATCCTTTTAGTGGCGGATCATTTCCTGATATTTCAAGATTTTCAAAAGTGAAGACTTTAAATCTTGAGAACACTAGTCTTCATGGGTCAATTTCACAATCATTTGAGCAGTTGCCTTACCTTTCGAAATTGTTATTGGGTAATAACAATTTAACAGGGCCATTGCCAGCGTTCACTGGGCTTAGATGGTTGATGGACTTGGATCTCTCCAACAATAGGTTGAATGGACCATTGCCAGTGTTCACTGGACTTAGATCGTTGATGGACTTGGATCTCTCCAACAATAGGTTGAATGGGAATATTCATCCAAGTACTTTTGAACATGCTCCAAATCTTGTTAATTTAGATCTTTCTTCTAATGGGTTGAATTCTATTATTAATGAAACACATCTTTCAAATCTCTCTCACTTGATCTTTTTGCGATTGTCGAATAATTTGATTTTATTCAACTTCAGCACGAATTGGGTGCCACCTTTCCAGCTGTCGCTCTTTTCAGCTTCATCGTGCAATTTTGGTCCACAATTTCCAAGGTGGTTAAAATATCAAAGGGAGCTTGATGGGTTGGACATTTCTAATGCATCAATTTCAGATTCTATTCCACAATGGCTTTGGCAAAATTCTTTGCATTCCTTAAATCTTTCCCATAATAAACTTTACGGGGAGTTGCCAGAGTTAGTCTCAAAAATTGGTTCTTGGGTTTTGGATTTGAGTTTCAACAATTTGTCTGGTCCCCTACCATCTTTTCCACCAAATGCAAGAGGGTGGCTTCTCTCGAATAATATGTTTTCAGGAAACATATCATTCATTTGCGCAACTTTTCAGACAAATTTATATTATCTTGACATTTCAAGCAATTATTTGTCGGGAAGACTTCCTGATTGTTGGGAGCAAATTCCTCGCTTGAAGGTTCTAAGATTGGAAAACAATTATTTCTCTGGGGCAATACCAGATTCAGTTGGTACTTTGAACTATCTTGCAAGTATCCATCTGAATAACAACAACCTCTCCGGAACTTTACCATCTTTGATGAATTCTTCGCACTTACTGTTCATTGATTTCGGACAGAATAAGTTGAATGGAATGTTGCAGTCATGGATAGGGCAATACTTGCCCAATTTGATTGGCTTACGTTTGAAAGGAAATAAGCTTAAAGGAACCATTCCTACAAGTTTATGCAATTTGTCTTCTCTTCAAATCTTAGATCTCTCAAAAAATAATATAACCGGAGACATACCCCATTGCTTTGGTAATTTGAGTGCCATGTCAAATATGACGACTTCAAGGCAAGCAATTTCTTATTACGTTCCTGGAAGCATAATGTTATCATCATTCATGGACACAGCTGAATTGTCATGGAAAGGAGTAGATGTTGAGTATAGTAAGATTCTTGGACTCATGAAAACCATTGATCTCTCTTGCAATCACTTGAATGGAGAAATCCCAGGTGGTATGTCTAAACTTATGGCATTGGCTTCTCTAAATCTGTCTAGAAATCACTTGAAAGGACCCATTCCCATCAACATGGGTCAAATGAAAAGGTTGGAATCACTTGACTTGTCACACAACTCTCTTTCTGGTGAAATTCCAATCAGCTTCTCAAGTTTGAGTTTTCTCAGTGTCTTGAACTTATCCTTCAACAATTTATCCGGAAAGATTCCAACTGGCACCCAGCTTCAAACCTTTAATGCTTCTAGTTATATGGGAAACCAGGGGCTTTGTGGCCCACCACTTATAGAGGCATGTCCAGATCAAAATCCCAACAATCCGCATAGCATTGATGCAAATGGAGTTGATAGTCTCATAAGCTTTGGGTTTTATGTGAGCATGGGTCTTGGCTTCATTTTTGGATTCTGGGGAGTTTGTGGAGCTTTAATTCTCAAAAGTTCATGGAGGCGTTCCTTTTTTGGCTTCTTCCAAAATTTGAATGACTGGACTTATGTTCGAGTTGCTCTTTTGAAGGCAAAGATAAAGAGAAGATTCCAAGACTAACAGGTAAACATGTTTATTATATAATTGTGATACTCTGATAATAAGTTGCGTTGGTGCAATATGAATTTATGATCAATCTTGAGAAACAATTTCCAGGTTAAGTAGTTCAAAGTTCTTCTATATTTTTAGGCTGAAATCCATAAAACCACCCCATGAACTTTAGGTTAGTTGCATATAACCCCTTTAACGTTTCAAAGTTTAAATTTAACTTTCCTAATGTTTAGATTTTTGACATTAAGCCCCCTGCCGTTAATTCTACCATTAAGTTGCTGTTGGAAAATGCCACATCAGATTGATAAGGTGACAAGACATCCTACATGGAATATGCATAAGTTAATAAATTTATAATAATTATATATATATTTTACCTAAGATTTAAAATGTGCTTTATGAATAAAAACCCTAATGATCCCTTTTCATCTCCATGCGGCATGCTAAAACTCGACTTTTGATTCTTAAATCGTCACAGAAATCTTCCATTTTGATCTAGAGTTTAAGAGTAGTAGTCTTCTTTGACATCATTGAAGAAAAAGCTTAAGCTAAGTCAAAGTATGAAGAACAAAGTAGCTATACTGCGTTTCTGATTTCATCTTCAGAGTATAATTTTTGGTGTTATGGATTTGTTTTGTAACCTGTAATGCATTAGTGGTGGGGGTAGGGGTTCTGGAAAAGTGGGGATAAAAAAAAGCTTCACAAGGATACAAGGAAAGCACAAAACTAGAATGAAATAGGTAAAAAGAACAATCCATTGAATAAACCTTGCCTTTGTCATTCATAAAAATCTTTTTCATATTTCCCACTGTCAAGTGTAGTTTTACCACAAAATAGAGAAGGATAATGTTCTTTCTTCGCTTTGATGATATGTGAATTGGAAGTCGCAGCAGGCACAACAAGGAGATGCGAAGGTGAAGGGATGAGGGTTTTTTTTACAATTAAAGGGCATTTTGACTCTTTAAAAAATAAATATATAATTGTCATAAAATTAATAACTTATAATCTGCCATGTAAGATGTTGTGTAGGATGTCCTGTCATCTTATCAATCTGATGTGTCATTTTCCGTTAGTAAGTTAACGATAGAATTAACAGCAAGGGGATTAATGTCAATAATCTAAATGTTAGGGAGATTAAATTTAAATTTTAAAATGTAAGGGGATTATATGCAACTAACCTAAAATTCAGGGGGGTTTTATGGATTTTAGCCATATTTTTATTCAAATTAAAAAAATCTCTTATATTTACATTTGTATGTTTCTTTCAATCTCACGCGAATATGCAATTAAAGCAAATTTGAATATTACTGTAATTATCTGATGATAATACAAAACGTTACAAATGTGAATTACTTTGAAAATTTTCTGGCAAAAACAAAGAATTATTTTGAAAATTAATGCAATTAGTTGAAGATATAAAAGCCTATATATGTAACATTATTTTGTATAACTCTAGAGTTGCTGCTGAAATTGTCCCTGAAGGTGTTTTTTCTTTTTCTTTCTTTTTCTTTTCTTTTTTCTTCCTTTTTTTTTTTTTTTTGTAATGATGATATGTGATGGCTTTGCCTTGTTACGTAGGTGTATGGTAGGAGAAAGTAGCAGATCCTTCTCATCTTGTTGACCAATTTGCGACCATTGGGGTGGTGAAACACTGGATCTTCTCTTCACCTTTCTTGTGTTGTTTTGATTTCTTTCTTTGATTCAGTGTGAGAGGAAACTTATATTACTAGCCATCTGTCATAAGTTTCCTTTTGTATAAGAATATATTCAAGTTTCACATATATGAATAATGACTTGAAGTTGCAATAATCGTTGAGTTAAATTCTCCGAGCAACTTGTAAATCCTTGAAGTTTGAGTGCTAAATAGTTTGAGTACAAGTTGTATATAACTATAGTTTCAGTATTAATAGATACGACCCCTATAGTTAGATAACTAATTTGAATATATTAAAAAAATTGTAAGTTAATTATTGGCAGCAATAAGGGTTCATTTTCCTAAATTACAACCTTTCATCATAACTACCGTCGGATAAAAACACAAAAATGTATGCAACACTACTGTAAGAAAGGGTTTTTCACGTCACTTTTTCAAGGGATGTTAATACTTGTGACGTGAAAAAATTGACTTTTAACGTCCCCAAAATATGTGACGTGAATTGCAGAGTTTCCACGTCACATATATAAAAAGAGATGTGGATATATCACAGTAGAATTGTTTTTGTCTTTGGTTTCAGAGAAACAACGTCACATATTATCTAATAATGGACATGAAAAGTCCATGCCGGACTTTCCACGTCACTTATTATAAGTGACATTGTTTTTGGACGTCGGAAAAACGTCACTTGTTAGATAATAAGTGACGTGGAAAGTCCAATTTTTTTAAAAAAAAAAATATGGGCATTTTTTCGTATTGGAAGCACCCACAATCCAAAAAAATGCCTCTAGAATTAAAAAATATGGCAATTTTTTGGATTGCAATCACCCACAATCCAAAAAAAATGCCGTTACATGAATATTTGAATTCACAACTATGAAACTGCAATATAAGAAATATACGTCAATTACAATAGTGTGAGAGCAATACAAAAACAATATCTCATATATGTCCATTACAACTGTCATTGCACCATATAATAACGTTAACAAATACAATCTCTACAAATGCAAATAAAACTCCCTCCTATATATAGTAAACACTAAAATCCTATAAATTATTAATAATGGTAAAAAATTCATAGCCTGGGAAGGAGATCTGAGCTGGACCATACATGAGAGTAGAGCATGCCTATCTTCACTGCGTAGGTTCTGAAACAGATCGCTCGACACAAAATGAATTGCTAGAAACAAGAGAAGCAAAAATAAAAAAGCATCCAATCAGATGTGAGCTGAAGTACATGTAAAGACAATAAGGAAAATGAAGTGAACAAAGCCTCGCTGCTGTTAAACAGTTTTTACACATAATGATTATATATGTTCTTAGTATTAAGTACTGATACACCATATTATTTGGTGATAGACTAAAAAATATTAAGATTCAATTTCTTATTTGGTATGAGGTAGACAGAGAATAAGAGAGGAAGAAGAAAATTATGCAGAGTTTATTATACTCTTTTTGGCAACATATTATACCGTGTTCATCATCGCTCAACATATCTTCTTTCATTAGTTATTTAAAAATAAACATTGTCAGAGATGAAGCTTTAGCAAGTCCATTAGCATTTTAGGGACATCAGCCTTTGCCTCTATCTGGACAAGCAGAGTAAAAAGTGCACCATGATTAGGAATGCATATCTGGATGCTGTATATAGGGACATCAGCTTTGCCTCTATCTTTTCTCAGCATCGCTCTTGGCTCGCCACCACACATAATAGGCTGATTAAAACCTCCTGAAAAGTGATTAAATTCACAAGTTAATCCCAAAAGACATAGCTAACAAAATGAATATATAAAGAACAGGGCAGTCTCATTATAAGGTGATAACTCATCCTGCTAGTTAGCTAAAATTAAATAATTGGGAAATTCTCTCCTTCCATGAATGTATTTCAGTGCCAGGATTCTATTTAAATAAAGAACTAGTTTATAAAGCAGCTGCATAAAGAGTTTTTCATCAACACACAAGCTGATTTTCTGCTTCAAGTGAGCTGAGAATGAAATTTCAAAGCAATAAGCAAAGAAAACATTCAATTTTATGTACATTCAATCATAAAACAGGGCATAAACTATTTTAGGTTGAATTAGCAGAAGCGCAATAATTAAACAACAGATGGATTTGCTAATTAAAGCAATTAGCAGGAAAGAGGCAAGCAGTAGTGAATACGTCTGAATAAGCCCAAAACTTGCAGACCTTAGCAATCTATAGTTCTGGAGATTAGTATAATTTTAATATGGTTATCTTACAATGAAGATCAATCCAACAAGAGTATAAATAACATGCAAATAAACTAATACAAGAGATCAGATAGAAATAAAAATGTGTTAAAAAATAACCAGAATTTGTTGGACAAGATTGGGAAGTAGTATTTCCATGAAGCTTTGAAGTAACATTGGGTTTTCCAGTAGCACTACTTTGTTTTTGAGAAGTTCCTGCATAAAAGTAGTAAATCAGAATACACTGATGTGATATGATACAATGAAGTAAATTATATAAAAAGGCCATAACTGAAGGGTATTCACTTCCACAACATCTGCAAGTTGAATCAGTCTTAAGCTCTATATAAAATGTAATCTAATGCCAAGAAATATGATAACTTTGGGGACAAAGACCTGTTTCTTCCCTCTCTATCTTTGGGTTTGTCGTTTAAAGAGAAGACTAAAAGGGATCCAAGCAAACCAAACACTCTCTTGTAAGCCACCTCAGATAAAGGCATTTTAGAAGATTACAAACAAAACAAATGAGTTAAAGAAATCACCTCACAAACCAACTCAAATATTTGTGACTTTGTGATTCATTTTTCAAACATGACTTGAAAGAGAAAATGGAGAAAACACAGATTTACAGGTAACAAGGAAAGTATCTTCAGCTTTTAATGCAGAGCATGACAAAAAAAAAACAAACAAATTTAGAGAAGAACGACTTACTGATTCTTTTCTCTCACATCCATATTTGCTTTGTATCTGTAAAAGAGAAACATATCAGATATGAATATTAGTATATTCAAAAAACAAAAGAAATTGCAATATGAAAATAATCACCTTAAAAGAGAAGTCAATTACATCAAGCAGCAGCAACTTTGACTCTAAGTGATTTGCTAAAGCCTTGGCAAGTGTTTGTAGGTAAAATTCAGCCCCAGAAAAATTGAAAAAATGAAAGTGAAACAAGTATCATTGCAATAGACATGAATTGACAAGAGATATAACGATTAGTAGACAAAAATAAAAGAAGAAGAAGAAGAAGAACGCATGACATGTGAAACTAAAACCAAAATAAACCCATGAAGGATAGATGTAGGAGAATAAAGAAATCTACCATACTATTAAGAAATAGACTAAATTTGTAACATAAAGACAAAATCACCTAGTTGATATCACAGTCTGCATTCCTATACTTAACAAGATCTGCCATTCCATGTGAGAAATTGACGAAAATGCCACCACCCTCTGCGATCATTGGCCGGAGCTCCTATCATAAAAAAAACAACTCCAACCTCTTCCATACAGAGAGGATAATATGTAAAAGCACACCAAGGAAACCCAAAGTAAGATTTCACAATCAATTTTTGTTTCTCAAAATAGATACCTAAACAGCCTTCATAGCACCATTCAATTGATTTTAATTATAGACTAACCAAACCACACACACTCAACAACACCCTCTTATTTATAGATATACCTCAAGAATCAGAGAAAAGCCACATGGAAGT
Source organism: Mimosa bimucronata (assembly GCA_037074515.1). NCBI lineage: Eukaryota > Viridiplantae > Streptophyta > Magnoliopsida > Fabales > Fabaceae > Mimosa > Mimosa bimucronata. The sequence goes on along the minus strand of CM073440.1, from coordinate 33,768,400 downwards.
TAATTTAAAATGAACGGTGTGGTTATTGAAAAGCCATCTTAAGTCTTTGAATCAACCCTCATTAAACTCTATTAAACTATATAAGTCCATAAAACTTAAATCACAGTAGAACAACACCGAGACAAAGCATAGGAAGTTTATGTACGAAGTTAGACACAAACTCAAAAGGCAGATCTAGACAATCAAAGCAACTTGCAGCCTAAAACTTGAACAACAAACTTGATACAAGAAAAGCATAATCTAAACCAAAATTTCCAGACATAGCATAACAGAACTAGACAATCATACGAACGACAATTTTGCTTCCTAAAACTTCAATATTTACTTCATTTAGGACAATAATTTCAAAGAACTTGCAGCCACCTACATTCAAACAATAATCACTGAAAAAAATAACCTCATAGTTCAATAAACCACACTTTCAGACCAGATTGAATAAACCAACAAAATTATTCACAAGAAAATCACAGACCCAAGCTCAATGAAGGTAGCCACCAAATCGCCAAAACTCAGAAAAATCAAAGGGAGAGAAGACTGAGGAAGCTTACCCCCAAAATTCGAAACTGGACAGGAAGCAGACCCGTCCTCGGCCATTCCCGTCACCGACGTCGGCGAAGACGCCCAAAGTTTCTGGCGATCCTCTCCCTTGATCTCCGCCTGAACGAACCGAGGAGGAAGAAGAACGATGAGGAAATGGTGATGAGCCCTCACGTCCTGCTCCCTCGTTCGCCGGCCACTCACCTTCTCCGGCGGCTCACTGCATGATGGAGAATAAGGAGGAGGAGAAGATGCGATGGCGGACTGGTTTGAGGAATTGATCACAAGAGAGAGATGGGAGGTAATGATGCCGAGAGGGGTTTGGTATGTACAAGTAGGCAGAGAAGGCAGTGAGAGAGACTGAGAAGGAGAGGAAGGTTTAGGTTTGGTGAGGTTGAACAAGATGGGTTTATTTACAAAATTCCCAGGTCTATTTTTAATATCACATATTTGAAATACGTGATGTTGTTTATTTGACAAGACAAGCATTATCTATCGCCTTTTTCAAATAAAGGACATTGTTTCTTTTTATTTTAAAGTTATTTACAAAATTGTCATCGTATTTATTTTCAACGTCACTTATTTAAAATAAGTGACATTGTTTCTTATCAATTTTGATTTTATTTATAAAATTACCACCATGTTTATTTTTAATGTCAATTTTTTATATAATAGATGTTAATTGATGATGTTGAATGACTATTTTGTAGTAGTGCAATTTATAGGGATAATTTTGATAAAAACATTATGAATTTGGGTGACAAAATGGATTGGGATATACTCCCTCCGTTCCTATATATAAGAGCCAAAATTTTGAATGGTTTTGTCCCTTTTTATAAGAGTCTGACACAATTTATCAAAATATTTAATGGTTTTTTTCCTATTTTACCCATCATTATTATTTCTATTCTTTCTATTCACATTTTTTTCCATACTCATTTATAGCACTATATCACATTTCTATATCTTACATAAATAAGGGCAAACTTGAGAAAGCAAAATTAGTTCATACATATTTATTTATCTCAACTACTTCCATGTGTGATTTTACCTATCTGGCTCTTATAATAAGGAACGGAGGGAGTAATATTTATGACCAAATACAATCCCCACCAAATGGGTCTTACAGTAAATATAAAAAATCAGAGGAGATATATTGGAATTGGAAATATTCCTTCTATCAAATAGTCACGACATGCAACTTATAAAGTTCTCAATGTTTGAGCACTACATACTTTGAGTCTAGGAATAATGATGAGATTGATTTAATAGGACATATTTTTGCAACTTTGGAGCGCAAGTTGTGTGCTTAAGTGCCATTTTAATCATTGTAAAGCAAGTTCGAACTCAATACACACAACCGATAATAAATCCTTACAGATAGAGCAAGATAATTAGAAGTAGGGGTGTTCACGGGACGGGACGGGACCGGGACGACCCCGTCCCGTCCCGTCCCGAACTTGTCCCGGTCTCGATCGGGACGGGACGGGACCGGGACGGGACAGGCCTTGTCCCGAAATTTTTTCCCAATTAAAAAAAATTGACCCAAAAATCTTTTTTTTTTTTTTTTTGCAGAGCAACATATTTGGTAGGTGATTTTGTAGTATAATTAAATCTCCTCCAATGCCATGAGCACTCCATATTAATACATCATAAACCAAAAACATAATAATTAGAGCAAAAAAAGTAACAACAACTACACATTTAAATAGTGTTTGAAAAAAACTTCAAATGTGATATGTTACACATAGAGCATAGTGGCAGTGGACAAGAAATTTGATATCAATGAATGGTTGGAACTTAGTTTAGAAGTTAGAGTTATATTTTTTTTTTTAAAAAAAGTCATATATACTCATACATGAGAGAGATGACACATGTATTTTTTTTTAAAAAAATATTAACATACTTATATATATTCGGGACGGGACGGGATCGAGACGACCCTGTCCCGAGTCCCGTCCCGTCCCGAAGCTACACTCTGTCCCGTCCCGAAAATTTTCGGGACGGGACAATCCTGTCCCGAAATGGCCGGGACGAGACAATGTTGAACAGCCCTAATTAGAAGTAGGAATTCATGAAATAAACATACATACGTGGGTGCGTATAAAGAGAATGACAATTTATATACTTGAAAGTAATTTTGCATGCATCTAAATGCATTAAGCGTCAATGGCAGATTGGTGAGCATTGTTAAGCATGAGATCCAACTCTTTGGCAAACTTCTCCATGCTTTCTAGTGGCAAGCAAACAGGAATAATTCCACCTTCCTCACCTTTACTATTGGTATACCCAACATAAAAAGTGAACCCTTGAAAAGTCCCAAGTCCACTCAAAGCAGGACCAGCATAAACAGTCTTACCCCATCCAAAATCAACATCTTTGAATCCAAGACGAGAGAAATCCGCAACAATAAACGATCTCACCGTTGTAAAACTAGGCCTTCCTCTACTCACCAAGAGATCAGCCACAGAGTGAAAATACTCTCCATTCACTACATCTTTTGCTTTCCGTACCAACTCCAAACCATACCCTAATGGCCTCTCACAAAGCTCTCCGGCCTTGGAAATCGCAGTCGGGATCGGAACACGACCGCGTTACCAGAGAAACCTTTTGGTAAAGGAGGGTTGAATCTATCACGTCCCATACGTGCATTAGCAAGGAACATGAGACGAACATCATCATTTGGGTCAAGTTGTAAGGCTTTTGTATGACAATGCCAAAGACATGCTGTGACAAGATCAAATGATGTTGATTGGGTGAGGTTTTTGGGGAGTAATTTACGGAGGGATGAGATTTGGGTTGGTCCAAAGAAGAAAGAGCGATGAACAATGTTTGTGGAGGGAATAGGATTTCCGACAACTTCATCGTATTCATGATGAGTGCATGTAATGTTTGGTTGGTCTCTTGCGTTTAGACGATCTCTATTCCACACAGGCGGGATTGAAGGTTCGATTGCTCCTTTGGCTATTTCGGAGAGGGCATTTATGAATTGTGCAATGCCTGGTCCATCGCTCATGCTATGATTCATGTGAAGACCAAAAATGAAACCACCACATTTGAGTCCTGTTACCTATAATTTATGAACATAGGGTCATATTAGTAAAGCGAAATTCATACCACAAACCTAGATACTCTTTAAGAGTCTAGAAAAGAGTATTACTGTATATAAAACTTTAATCCACTTTGTTTTCGTAATTAGTAATTGTTTCTCCCCCTCCAAAATATCCATATTTATTTCATGTGTTAAGGGGCTTTCATTTAAAGTAGTTTCAATGCACATGTTAAGGGGTTTGCACATATTAAAATGGTATTTTAGAGAAATAAACATTCATTTTTTTAGAAAATAATTAATTTTACTAATTTCTATAATTAATATGTACAAATTAGTTATCTGGGTTTTATATTAAAGATTAGAAGTAGTATAATGTAAATTTAAGATTTTAATTTTGTTCAAAATATAAGGTTAACCTAATATTTTTCCCATATTGATTTCTTTATTTCTATAATAACCTTTTTCTTAAGATATTTTTATCACTGTGCCTTAAATTTTAATTGTTATTATTAAATGGCATGATTTTAGGAAAAATGTTCTAATTATTTTACTTTTCTATATATTATTTTTCTCTAGTTCTAAATGTAGGAGTTAGTTGAAGAGATTGTTTTGATCAAATGTAAGATATCAATCTACTTTACATTCCAAATTTATATTTTTTTTTCCTAACCTATCATTACTATTGCACATATTAAAAGGGGATTTATATCAATGAGTCAGCTTCCACTACAAATATTTGAAGGGGTATTAGAAAAACAAATGCATGTTTCTTACAAATAACTACCCTAACGAATTTTAGTAATATTTATGCTTTAGTTATCTTTTAACCCCTACATGTAGGATTGAATGAAGTAATCATGTATAAATAACTAAGCTACTTATTTTGGATTCTATGAATCAATTAACAAGGAAGTATATATAATTTAGAAAACAAACAGGAAAAAGAAGTGTACAAGACCTGAATAAAAAAGATGGGAGTATGAAGGTTTCCATCTGAACCAGGGGAAGAGTAAATTAAAGAAGGTCATCAAAGCAAGGAAATGGAGAATGAAGATCTTCACCAAACTGTTCATGGGTGACGTCAACATCAGCCTCAATGAACATAACACCTTCCTCATTACATCCACCATAAGTTTACCACCTTCACCTTCCTTGAGTCTTCCTGCAAAAGGATACTAAAACACAAGTGTTTGTGCCAATGCTCCTCTCATGACTTTGACTGGGTCCTTCCCTTCCATGGAAGGTTCAGAACGATAAAAGTGTATGAATGGAGTTTGGGCACGTAAACCAGCTTGGTCATCTATGTCTGAAAGAAGCTTCACTTCATGAGGAGTAGGCTTCGCCGGAGTTATAAGCTCCGGTTGCTGCCACCTCAGGGTGAAGACAAGATTACAAGGAGTTTGTTGTGCCAATTGATAAGCTCTCAAAACCCAAGTGGGGAATTTTGTGGAAGATTTAGAGGATGAGTATATGATATTAGGGGCTTGATGCTTCATTTGGAGCGTTTGTTTATGAATATATATATATATATATATGCTATTTTTTTGGCGTGTCTTGTTAAAGAGAATATATAAAACATTTTCTATGAAATGTCTTGGTCAATTGGTTTTTCTACTTTATCTAAGGTACTGAATCTAGATGGTTATTGAACCTATTGAAGTATAATTAGTTTAAGGGTAATTAGTTGTCGAATTGAGGTTTAATTTAATTATAACATATTTATATATAATTATGAAAAAGTAACATTTATATATATATATATATATATAAGAAGAGTTTGATCCACAATTGAATGGAACGCTCATACTTAGATCACCAATAATACAATAAAACACAGTTATTAAGGCAAAAGTATAATTGACTACTGCTTGTTTTATAACTTTTTGGGCATTTTGGGCCATCGGTGTGGGGCAATGTTTCTAGATGCTATGCATGTATCCAAACAACTAAGTAATTTGTCTGAGGATTTACGATTATATAATTTGTCTGAGGATTATAGTGATAAATTCGTTCCTGAACCTTGTACACGCCAACCGTCACACTATATCCACCTTGTTAATCGAAGTGCATTTGGATTGATTGACTGCGTTTAAACTCAACAATTTATTTTTTGCCATCTAAATTCAATTATTTTGTTTCATGGTCCCCCTGGGGGCGGGATAAACTCAGTCAACCTATCCAGCCTGTATGGGCTGATTGGATTTCCACTAGGTTATCCCATAACACTACTACAGAAATACCCTATTACAGCGCAACAATAACAACGCTTATAAAATGCAAGTGATGTGATAGGTATAATATGATCTATACCAGTGCTTATAAATAAAAGTGATGGTATAGGTACAAGCATATAAGCGCTGCTATAGGCACCCTGGGATTTAATTTTATTTTGAAAAATAAGTAAAACAATTTAATAAAATCATTGAAAAATTAAGAAATGGAAAAATATTAAAAAAAATACTTATTTAGCCCCCAGGAATTTAGAAATTAGATAAAAACAATTTGATACAATTTTAAATATCTTAAACAATTAAAAATAAGCATTTAAATTGTTTTTATATAAGCGCTGCTATAGGCCCCCTGTGATTTAATTTTATTTTGAAAAATAAGTAAAACAATTTAATAAAATCATTGAAAAATTAAGAAATGAAAAATATATTAAAAAAATACTTATTTAGCCCCCAGGAATTTAGAAATTAGATAAATACTTATTTAATATATTTGCCATTTCTTAATTTTCCAATGATTTTATTAAATTGTTTTAATTATTTTTCAAAATAAAATTAAATCCCATTGGGCCTATAGCAGCGCTTAAGCGTTGCTATAGTACCCCTATGTTAAATTTTTTTATATATATTTTTTAATTTTTATAGCTCATAGCTGTTAATCTGTCTCTCTTAGCTTGGCGCCACTTTTCCCAAAATTCCCCAAAATGTTACTTGTTTTCCCTCCTTATTCCCTCAAGTCTCAGAACCTTAATTAATCTGAATCCAAAGCTCAAATATTACTTAGCTTCATTCTCTCTTGTTCGCAGAAGCAGTAGAAGTAGGCGGATATGAACCCGAAGTCCCTTCTTCAAATCTGAACCCAAATCTGAAGCATAGTTCTCTCTCTCCTCACCACTCGCCGCCGTCAGCTCCTCCGCCTCTCCGATCCTCTCCCTCATCACTCCAACAAAGAACTTCATTCTTCAGGTTTGTTATACGTCTTCCACCTCTCCCATTTCAGATTTCTGATTCAGATCCGCCTGCTTCTACTGCATGCTTGTTCTTCCTTCTCGATCCCGCATAGCTACTATCTGAGTTTGTTTTCTGTTGAATAGTCTTCGTTCCTATGAGATGATGCTAAATCTGAAATCATCTAAATCGTCGCTTTTTTGTTTTCTTTGGCTCTTTGGTTTAATGGTTTGTTTTGGGATTTTATCTCATGTTGATTTAGGCGCATGTACTGTGCTCTGACTTTCAGTTCCTAATCCAAAAACGAAAAAGAAAGTTCTTTTGCAATCATGTATGTTCTTTTGCAGTCATGCTCTGATTTAGGCGCATGTTCTTTTGGTGGTTAATTAATTTTTATTCAGATTCTTAGATTAAGAAATTTATTAATTAGTGATGATACTCACTTTTAATCTTAATCGTTATTACTTTAAAACAGATTAATGCCTCATTTGGTAGCCAGAATTTGTTTTCGGGGGTTGCAACTAGCAATTTCTACCTTTCTTAACTTTATTTAAAATAATTACAATACACTATAAATTAAGAGATAATACTAAAATTTGATATAAATGTAACAAAACATATATGTTGAAAAGTTAATTTATGACCAAAGAAGAATCATGATTATATGGTTGTAAATTTATCTATGTATACACCTTGCCTTGTATAGTAGTATTTGGTGTGATGGAGTAGAGTACAATTTTTTTCTTTAATTTTTGGAACTTAAGAATTGTCATTGATTGATAATGAATGAATTGTGATGTGGTTAATAATGTTTGGAAGTCTATAGGCAGCCGATAGCTCTTATAAAAATTTGCTTTAGAGTATTCTTTAACACACTTGCTCCGGTAGAACTTTGTGAATTCTATTGTGGTGGCTGGGCTATGTAAATCTATTTTGTGGAGTATCAATTTCTATGTTAAAAAGAGAGGGCTTTTAGCCTGGAAACGTTCATTTTGTAGCCGTTATAATGCCGAATATTTGTTAAAAAATAAGGTAACATCATAAGGTGGCTACCTAATGAGTAAGTCATATAGATCGATCTTACTGCCACTTTCCTTTAGTAGGTTACCATGTTGGATCGGAAATGGATGTCTTGTGATCGGCGTTCAATGGAATATATAGATGGAGCAAAAGAGTTCATCGAATTTGCTGCAGAGCATGCAGAGAATTGTTGGGTACTGGTATTGGCAGCTACCAGCCCACCATGTTGGACACCCCAGGGGCCCATCTCTGGGACACCCCCGGTATTAGCAAGCCCAACTCAGGTATTGTAGCTCTGTTGGGGGCAGCTCTCGCATACCCGACCCAATGCTGCAGCATTTGTGGGAGGAGGCCGTGTCATTGGCGCACCCACGGGTTCGATCTCCCAACCAAGCACTTTATAGGCATTCAAGATGCCTCGCTTATCACCACTTGAGCTGCAGCTCAAGTGGTGATAAGCGAGGCATCTTGAATGCCTATAAAGTGCTTGGTTGGGAGATCGAACCCGTGGGTGCGCCAATGACACGGCCTCCTCCCACAAATGCTGCAGCATTGGGTCGGGTATGCGAGAGCTGCCCCCAACAGAGCTACAATACCTGAGTTGGGCTTGCCAATACCAGGGGTGTCCCAGAGATGGGCCCCTGGGGTGTCCAACATGGTGGGCTGGTAGCTGCCAATGCCAGTACCCAACAAAAAGGAACTTTTTGGGGGAAGCACAGCAGTATACTATACTCCCCGAATGGGCCCCTGCTGCCACAGTACTAGGCCCCAACTTACACGAGGTCCAATGCCCCTCTCGGTGGCCACGTCCCCACGCTGCAGCGTGCCTGGGCAGAGGCATCGAAACTAGTCAAATGCTTGCCCAGAGGGATCGAAGTCGAGACCTCGTGCTATCATCCCACTCAAGCTGCCACTTAAGGGGATGGCCTTCACCACTTATGGGGAGTCATCACACCCCCACACTTGCATCAAATATTGTCCTCAAGATTTTAAATTGTAGAACAACTATTTAAAATCATATATTCAATTTACCAGTGAACATTACACAATTGGCATCAATTCAAACATTCAACAACTAAATTTTCTTAGAAATGTCCTTTACCTTCCACAAATGCAAGTACTAAGGCAATCAATTTGGCAAAGATAAATCGCAAAAGCATGTCCCTTACTGGTCAAGTGTTTGCTCTCTACTCTCAAGATAATTAGGGCTTATGTTTCACTCAATTCCACATATTGCAATTCATCTACCATATGCTTGTTTATCATCTCAATCTCCACTATATTATCTTGTTGCACACACAAATCAAAAGGACTTTTAAGGGTTGTAATGAATAAGGTAGGATAATGAAATGAAAGTGATGTATGAAAGAATACTTTAATGAGTGCTAAGGAATTTTAATTATGATGAAGATAATAAAGGAATCACATATGAAAGCACACTTAATCTGAATATGGATCTTATTCCTTTGAACTCCAAACTCTTTTTTTTTCTTTTTTCTAACCTTCTTTTCTTGTCTTTTTTTTTCAAACCTTTGTTTCTCATATTTTTTTATTTTCTTTTTTTTCCTTTTTCTTTTTTCTCATTCACATAATGTTTTTTTTATTTTCTAACCCCTTCACTCTTATTTATATGAGTACCACTTAGCACTTACTAAAGTAATAATTGATATGGAAATAAAAATTGCATCAATTCAAACAAAGGGCTAATATATATGCAATTTTTCTTTTTCTTTTTTTTAAAAAAATTAAGGCTCAAAGAGGGTGAACAATGGAATGATGTGAAAGGGATGGCAGTTTGGCTAAATTGGCTATGAAAACGAATGCCTATATCACTTTTGTGCATGCAAAGGATTTTAAGTCTCAAAAGAGAATAAAGACAAGTTCTAGAGATAAAATTGCAATAAATGTACTCCCTCTTGAAAGAATAAATATTAAGGCTCAAATCCTTACTGGTCTTTTGACATCCTAAAGTCATTTACCTAAGCCAAATTTATTTCCTATTTACAAACATTCTAAGAAGATGAAGTCAAGTTCCAATCAAAATCAATTGTTTTAAACCCAAATCAATCCAAAAATGCAAGCATTCACCAGTAAAATCAAGAATTCCAGAATTTTTTTCTCTCAAAAATTTCACAAAAAGAAAGCTTGAGGACATATCATTCAACATCAATGGTACCCCACTCCCCCACACTTAAATATCACATTATTCCCAATGTAACATCAAGTAGTGGAAATTAAGAGCGCATCCAAAAACAAGTGTAGAGATGACAAAAATTTCTCATGTTCAATAGTTTCACCAACAAATTAACACAAATAAGTGCCATGACAGTCAATTCTAAAGATCAATCAAATGCAAGTATCAATCAAAATTAGCACTTATTCCCAACAACAACATTCAGTTAAATAAAATCAAGTAAAAGTAGAAGAATACTCCCCTTTCTCTTCTTGATCTGCACTCTCAGCTCATATGCTACCAAGTTGAGACATCATCCGGGGCTACAAAAGTCCTACAAAATAAAACAAAACATCAAATCCAAAAACCTTGGGTTGCCTCCCAAGAAGCGCTAAGTTTAAAGTCTTCAGCCAGACTTTTCAAACAAATCTCTAGTCATAAGTATCAAACACCATAATTACCTTGTCTTCATTCCTTTTCAAACAAAATAAGTAATGATTCAAGTTAATTACTTGTGCTTTCTCAATCATAGACAATCGCAAAGAACAAGCAATCACTGAATTTAAAGAAAGTATAACATGCTCATTCAAACGATTAGATGTATGACCTTTCAAAAACAATGAGCATCCAACAAAATCAACTTGACTCTCATCAGTAAGAGTTACAACACTAATAGGAGAATCATTCAAGGTAGTTCTTGGAATACTCACATCAACATGCACATCAAAATCACAAGCGTTCGATTTCACAGCTAGAACATCAACTAGACACCCATCATTCTCTCCCAAATCAATTTCTAGACCATTAATTTCAAGTTCATTATCACATTCCATGTTATGTATAATCTCACACAACTCCACCTCTCTAACTTCCTCACAATGATCATCATTAACACTAGAAGTGGTCATCATGCCTAAAGAATTATCTTGCATCATAGCCTTAATGGATGAAACAATTTGATTTGTATAAACTCCAATATTTTGAACCATAAACTCAACCCTAGTAGCGAATTCTTGCTGCTCATTACTAAACTTCTTTGATGATTCCACTAGTTCTGCAAATAATCCTTCTAAATGAGACTTTTTCCTTGACTCTGGGGGAGTTCTTTCAACAAATGGATAGGAGGAAAAATGAGGGGTCATTTCATTTGAATAACACTCAAAATGTGAATTCCAAGGCTCATGTTGCTCTAAATTCCAACTAGGACTATGAGAATTGTCAAAACAAGTTTGCTTCCTAGTAAAATCATCTCCTATGTAATTAGTAGCTGAATTAATTGGACAATTCACACTCAAATGATCATCTCCACAATAAACACAAGAAAACCAATGATATTGAGGGATGTCAACATTTTTAGTCCAACCAGCACTATCATTCACTTGTTTCATATTAACCACATGCATATCTAATAAAGAACAAAGATTTGGCAATCTATCAAGACAATGCTGTGAATAATCCATTTTTTTGAATTTTTTTTAAGACAAACACAAACGAAGAAAGAAAAACAAATCACACAAGAAAACAATAAAAAATATGCACAAAGCTCAAGCTTAAACTACTAATGATAAATCAATTCCAACCAAAAAGTGTGGGCACACAAGTCCCCGGCAACGGCGCCAAAAACTTGATAGGCACAAAATTGAACCTACGTTTCCGCAAGTGCACGGGCCGTCAAGTAATAAAGAGTAAATCGTGTATCGTTCCCACGAAGACTTGGTACCACAATTTCAATTGATCTTTGATTTCACACTTTTGTTTAATTTGAGAAGACCAAATTGATTTTTAATTAGTGAAAAGAAATTAAAATCAAAACAAAACAAACTATCTAATGCAAATGACAAAAGAAGCAACCTAGAGTGGCCAATTCCCTTTTCAATTTATAGAGCATGTAACAACCAAATTAATTGCATTTAAAATTAGCTTGTTAATCTAGAGATTTAATAGGCATAAGGATCTCCCAATCACATACACCCCTCTCTAAAGTTACACTTGTTATTCCTAACGAAGCTACTTAAGAGGCTATAAAAATCAAATTCACTCTAATATGATTATATGGGTCCAATAGGTATATTCCTATCCTATTGGCAAATTAGAATATATTCTAATCCCACATTACTTAATCCTAGGTCCAATTAAGATCCCTCTTCCAAGGCTAATCTAAATTCCCCTAATTCATTCTCAATGGTGATCAAACATCAAGTAGATAAATAATACAAGATTAAGTAAAAAAAACTAAAACTAAACACAAATAAAATGTTCATACATGCTCTAATCCGAGAATTAGTTCATAGCTACTCTAAGTGCAAAGAAAAAAATTAACTACACATAATCAAATTCAATCCAGTCAAAATCAAACCCATAATCAAAATCCAGGAAAAGAAAGAAACTGGCAAAACTTAAGTTCTCTTCCCTTCTGCAACTCCCGTCGCCCAAGAAGGTGATTCCGGATGAAGCTGCCTCCTTCTCTCCTCGTTAGGATTTCGTCAATCTCTCTCCTGGAAGAAGATGAAGATGATGACAGTGGTTGATGGAAGACGATGAACAGTGATTATCGTGAAGGACGGTGAACGATGGTGGGTGGTGTGAAAAGTGAAGAAGGTGGCTATGTACAGTGGCGGTGGTGGCTCCTTTTCCTGTGCGTGGTGATTTGATGTATATATTAAAGGTGATGCCTTATCTGTGTAGTAGAGTGGCTGCCAAGAAAAACAAACAAAAAGGAAATATCAATCAAAATCAAATAGTACTAATATTAATAAAATAAATTGAAACTTATTTATTTCCTTTTTCAAATATTTTTATTTTTTTATTTTTGGTAACTTTCCTATTTTAATTCAAAACAAGATAATTCAAAATAAATCCCCCAAATAATGTATCAATTTAGTATCTTTTCAAATCACAATAAAATTTCTCAATTTTTGGATTAATGACTCCCCAATTACAATAAAATATTTCTAAAAATATACTAAATATGGGGAGTCATCAAGAATGCTAACAGAATTGTATGCCCCTGTTTGTCGTGTTTGTATGGGAAGCATCTTCGTCCTCTTGACTGGTTAAGTCATTTAATTTGTCATGGAATCGATCAGTCTTATACACGATGGACAAAGCACAGTGAGACCTATGAAGATAAATGCGGAGACCGGGTACCTGATCTTAGTAGCGCTTCGAATGTGCTTGATAGAGACATGTGTGATGAGAGTGATGATCTTGAAGAAATGTTGAACGTGGTGGGTGAGGAGAATCCTGAAATGTTTGAGACACTGAAGAGCGATGCAGAGACGCCTTTGTATGTGGGATGCAGCAAATACACAAGATTGAGTGCGGTGCTTAAATTGTATAACCTAAAGGCCCGATACAGTTGGAGTGATGCAAGTTTCACCGCGCTGCTGTCCGCTCTGTGAGATATACTCCCAGAAGTGAATGTACTCCCCTCGAAAACATACGAGGCAAAGCAAATTCTCCGGTCGACCGGTATGAAATAGGAGAAAATACATGCATGCCCCAACGATTGTATTTTATTCCGGAACCAGTATTCGTCGTTGGAGAAATGTCCTAAATGCAGCACATCTCGGTATGGAAAGAAAGGTAAGAGTCCTTCTAAAGTGTTATGGTACGTTCCGATCATTCTAAGATTTATGCGCATGTACAGTAATGCGGATGTTGAAAGAATTTTGACATGGCACGCTGATGAGAGGATTAAAGATATTAAGCTTAGGCACCCCGCAAACACCCCCCAATGGAAAAAAATTGATTACGAGTACCCTGATTTCGGTGAAGAACCGAGAAACCTACGGCTTGCTTTGGCAACCGATGGAATCAATCTGCATGGAGTTCAGAGTAGTACTCACAGTACATGGCCGGTGATTATAATGATATACAACCTCCCCCCAAATTTGATCATGAAACGCAAGTTTATGATGCTTTCCATGCTTATTTCTGGGCCTAGACAGCCCGGCAACGATATAGACGTGTACTTGGATCCTTTGATTGAAGACCTGAAGCATATGTGGGATTCGGGTGAGACGGTTTTTGATGGATGTAAGGAAGAAAGTTTCAAATTGAGGGCCATGTTGTTTGGCACGATAAATGATTTCCCAGCGTAGGGTAATTTGTCCGGATACAGCATCAAAGGATATGGTGCATGCCCTATATGTGAAGATGATACCCATTCGATGCGGCTGGAGCATTGTAGGAAAAATGTTTACATGGGACATCGGAGGTTCCTGCCGTTAAAACATCATTGGCGGAGGTGGAAGAAGGCATTTAACGGGAGCTTAGAAGAAGGTAGGCCACCGAGGATATTGACCGGGGATGACGTTTTTGAAAAGGTGAACGCGTTGGAGCATGATTTTGACAAGCCTTTTGCTAAAAATGTGTTAACAAGTGGCTGGAAGAAGAGGTCCATATTCTTCGAACTCCCATATTGGAAGTCCTTATATGTTAGGCACTTTCTGGATGTGATGCACATTGAAAAGAACATCTATGATAACCTAATTGGCAAGTTGCTAAATATGCAAGGAAAAACTAAGGATGGTGTCAATTCAAGGTTAGATCTGCTCAAGTTGGGAATAAGACAAGAGTTGGCACCTGTCGAGAGAGGATACCGCACTTATTTACCTCCAGTAGCATACACCCTTTCGAAGAAAGAGAAAAGATCATTCTGTGAGTTCCTTAATGGGATCAAAGTTCTAGAAAGCTACTCCTCAAATGTAAAGAACCTTGTATCCATGAAAGAGTTGAAGTTGAAGAACCTGAAATCTCATGATTGTCACGTCCTGATGCAAAATTTCTTACCGGTCGGCATACGCAACATTTTACCCAAGAAACTGCATAGGACGATCACTAGGCTATGTATTTTCTTCAGGGTCATTTGTAGTAAAGTGATTGATATAGGACGGTAGCAGGATTTGCAGAGGCAGATCATTCATATCCTGTGCGAACTTGAAATGTATTTCCCCCCATCCTTCTTTGACATCATGGTTCACCTTACTGTACACCTGGTCAAAGAGGTTCAACTGTGCGGCCCAGTCTATTTGAGATGGATGTACCCGATTGAGCGGTTCATGAAAGTTTTAAAGGGGTATGTCAAAAACAGATATCGACCAGAGGGGTGTATTACTAAACGATACATCATTGAAGAAGCGAGTGATTTGTGTGCCGATTACTTATCAAGTGTTGCACATGTTGGTTTGCCGAAGTCTCGTCATGATGGGCGATTATTGGGGAAAGGAATAAGTGGGTTCAACTTAATACACATTTCGAATGCTGAAAGGGAGCTTGCTCACTTGTATATTCTTCACAACACTCCTGAGGTTGAACCATTCGTTGAAGAAAACAAAAAACTCCTGCGGGAAATACACGGTGATAGAAATGAGGGTTTGATTACAAGGGAACACAACAAAACATTCATTAGATGGTTCAATGCTCACATTTGTCAGCAGTTTGATCTTAATGATGGATCAGTTTCTAAAAGATTGTTTTGGCTGTCGAAAGGACCGGGTTTGCACGCATTTTCCTACACCGCCTATGCAATCAATGGTTACACATTCTATACAAAAGACCAGGATAAAAAAAGCACAATGCAGAATAGTGGAGTCACACTTGGTTCCGAGGCATTACATATATCCAGTGCGAGAGATACAAATCCTATATATGCGAAGATGGCATACTTTGGTGTGATTGATTGCATTTGGGAGTTAGATTACACCATGTTCAGAGTTCCTGTGTTCCGATGTCAGTTGGTTAACAACCATAGTGGACGGCGGTTAGATGAATTTGGGTTTATATCGGTCGACCTTTCTAAAGTTGCATATAAGGATGATCCTTACATTCTACTGTCCCAAGCATCACAAGTGTTTTACATTGCCGATCCTTCTAAGAAGAATTGGTCAATTGTCATGCATTTGAACAAAAATTATGCCGAACAAGTTTATGATGAAAGTAGTGATGATGATATGACTATGATAGAAGAGGATCCTTCATTTGATACGTTACTGGCAGAAGAGATTGATGCAGACGGATATGACGATGAAGATGAGCCTGTTTATGTAAGGAGTGATCATGAAGAAGGCATTTGGCTCAACACAACCCTAAATCCAACAAAAAAGAGGAAGCAAACAATTTTAGATAATATAACACAGAGGAAAAAGAGACGAAAGCCCTCATATTGATTTAAGTTTGTATGTATTTATGTTTTACATTGTGAACTACTTCATTTAATTATTTTGCACTAAAATCATGTGTTGTTTCATTATTTTAATTTGCAGGAAAATGGATCCCCCCTGAACGACGAGGAAGAAGAACAACCGATTGTGGAGCTAGATATCGATGCGGGTAGAGAGGCTGTCGAGGCGGATGCTACCCGTGGCATCACCCTTATGCGTAAACTACTCAGGCGCAGATCTTTGGGAAAAAAGACGAGACTTAAATGGAACAAAAATAACCAACCAATAGGGGAGACTGCGAAAGACCTCTCTGGTTTTATTGGGTGCACTGTTCGGCAGAAAGTGCTTATTACTATCACAGATTGGAGAACTGCAGGGAGCTACAAGAACGCAGTTTGGTCAGAGATTCAGGTTAGGTGCCTTTTTACAATTTAGTTTTATTATGACTACATTGTAACTAACAAATCTAATATGATTTCTATTGTTATAGTCCATGTTTCATATTGATGATTCTCATAGGGAGTATGTCATGCTGAAAGCTTCCAGAATGCATCGCGGTTTCCGCACAAATTTGACCAAGTACTTCCTGAGAGATGCAGACAGGGAGATCATTCCAACACCCCCAGAGGCATTCGCAGGGTCAATTACCCACGAACATTGGAATGAATTTGAGCAATCACGTTTGACACCGGAGTTTGAGAAAGTAAGTCAAAGAAATAGACAGGTGGCTAAAAGTTGCGAATATCTGTATATGGGCGGACGAAAGACCTTTCCTGAATTGGAGCAAGATATGGTATGTTAGTAACGCTTCTAAATACAAAATTATGAATAAATGTTTACGTGATTAATTATGTGTTCGCCTGGCTTGCTTGACAGATTAAGAAATAGGCCTAGAAGGGAAGCTACCACGGCATGGCCTCTGGTTTCGGGGACACTCTCAAAAGGACGGTACCATCATTCACGATGAGGTCAGAAGAGTCTGTGAACGATGTGTAAGTCATTCTCTTGGACTTTGTAATATCTTTTTAACTGGTGACTTTGCTAAGTTAATATCTAACAACCATTTCTTCTTGTTATAGGATATGTTGTCACAAGAATACCCTGACGAGGTCAACAAATTTGGCCCCGATGATTTCCTGAGCAGAGCGCTCGATCGCCCTGAGTATTCGGGCCGTGTTCGGGGCACAGGTTTAGGGGTCACGCCCTCTTCTTACTTTGGCCGCCAGCATAGGGCATCAAAAGGCGAAGTAAGAGCGTTACAAGAAGTTCAAACTCTGAGGGAGGAGATGCAATGATGGGACGAGGAGATGCAATGACAGAACGAGGAACTGCATCGAAAGTACGAGCAGATGTTCAAATTTTACCAGTGATATAATGTTGCATCACAAACGTCGAACTTCGTGCAACAAGGTAACGTTTCTCCCGTCGAAAGTCCAAGCATAAGGGAGAGCAGCTGTACGATGCCGCGGGCCCAAATTCCTCAGGTAGTTCATGCATTCTCTGCTTACAAACTTGCAGTGACATTGTTATATTATGCGTTGTGAGCTAATGTTGTCAACTCTTTCGTAGGGTGAGTCAGACTGCAGGCTGTATATCGATTACTCTTTCAGTGAAGTAGTTGCCAGAGGAAAGGTCTACAACACTTCCAACACGACCCTGCACAACTCGCCGTTTCCTAAAAATGCACTGAGAGTAATGATTGAATCCTCCTACAACAACGCGGCACCAATACCGTTCCCTACTGATGAGATGACTAGGGTCCAAGATGCTATCGGTGCTTTCGTTGCTTGGACCATTGGTTTGATTGAGCTAACACCACAGGTGGTTATTTACTAATAGCATTTACACTAGCATTCATTATGTTTGAAGAATGCTCTTTTATTTACATGTTTTTTCAGGGTACACATTCTACCGGAAAGAAAGCACAAAGGCCTAATGTCCAAGGTACCGGTGGTCAAGTGATGAAGAAAAAGAGTTCACATATTGATCCATCATCACAGGTGATTATTTACTAATCAATTAAACTAGCATTCTTTCTTATTGGAATAAAATTTCAGACTTTCTATTTACATGGTTTGTAGGCAACAAAAGCCAAGGGCAAGAAGAAAGTACAAGCGCCTCCTGTTATTGAACGTACAAGCACCGAGATGCCAAATCGTGCTAGATTGCGAGCATTTGCAGCCGCCCTATCTCCCGAATTTATTGCCAATATTCCATTCAACAAGCGTATATTTGGGGTGTCAAATATGGTTGAGCATGTTTTTAAGGATCCGATCATGGACGTACTTGATCAAGGATGGCTCGGTGGTACGGCTATCAATTAATGGATCAGGTATATGTGTGTTTCCATTAGGGTTTCGTTTAATGTCATAAGTTTTACACTAATTGGGAGTTTGTATGGTTTCTTTGAAGGCACCTGCATGAACATGTCATGATTGCCGGGGATAATGTCTCGTTCGAATTCATAAGCCCCTATGAGATAGCACATATTGCGGGCGTGAGCTATGATGAGCAGTCCGCGAAGCTTAAAAAGCGCTTTTCTTTAAAGGCAACAGGCATGACTTTATTCTTAGCTCCAATTAATATAGGGTAAGTGATATGCATTATAGGTTTCATCGTATTCTTAGCTCCAATCATCATTTATATATACTGACATAACGTTCTAAAAAATTTTAGGCAGCACTAGCTTTTGCTTGTCATCTATCCGTAAGCACAAGGGAATCCCATGATTTACTATTTGGATCCTGTGTATGATGCTGAACCAGAAAATCGCCCAGCTTTGATGCGCCTCGTCAATAGGTACGTGAATGTCATCATTCTTTGAATCTGTTGCATCATTTGTCATTTTATGACCCTAGCTAATAAAATTAATTTACTTTGTTTCGTTTCCAGCGCATTGACCAGTTTTCGGTCCTCCGTTAACTTGAGTTATTCCAAAGCCCTTGACCAGAAAGATGCTTATAAGTGGCTCACAGTCCAGGTTCTACAAGTTATTCAATTTTTTAAACAATCTACTCAAACATAAAGTAAATGTTTATCATATGATATATGGTATTTTTTGTCACAGTGCCCCTTCCAACCCAATAACAACGACTGTGGATACTGTGTGATGCAATTTATGAGGGATGTCGTTACACATGATCGATGTAGCATTCCATTGACAGTAAGTTTTATATTTTGCCAACTCTAATTGTATTTGAACTTGTTATTAGATTTCAAGTAGATTTGATTGCCATTCAAATTTATCTCTCTGTGCAGTATTACCCAGACGCACGTTGCCACTCATTGTTAAGGGAACGAATGAATGCGCTAATTGAGGAATGGTGCACTTATGTTCTACCTCTTTTTCAATAAGTACAAATGTAGATATATAGTAGTATAGCTAGTAGTGTGTTGTTTCCCAAATTAGAATGGTTGGTTCATTTGTACATTGCTCTTTGGATGAGTTATTGGTGTATTTTCGTTGCCTGGAACTGTATAGAATTGCTGGTATTTTAGCACTGATGCAGGTGGGGTATATAAAATAAAATCAAATATTTTTAAAAAAATCAATACCAGCGCTTATTTCGATAAGTGCTGTTATAGATAAATTTTAGGTGCCTTATAGCAGCGCTTAAGCGCTGCAATATGTCACTATTGTAGCACTTAACAAGCGCTACTATAGGCTTAATAGCCTATTACAGCACTGGCTATTGCAGCGCTTATAACCGCTGCTATAGGGCCAAAATAAGCGCTGCTATAGGCTTTTTCTGTAGTAGTGTAAATTCAATCGAGTTTATCTAAGTACATTTGGATTGATTGATCAATTAATTGATTAATTCTTCCAAGTAATGGAACCTAGTTTGATAATACCTTTTTTATTCTAAATAAGATCAAGTTGACTCTATTTAAATAGATTAATTACATAAAATAAACTAATTAATTTTATCATTTGGTACGCTAAGTCATGTAAATTAGTTTTTACAAAAAAATATAAATATAAATACCTTAAAGTAATTTATTCTACTTCCTTAATCTCCCTTATAAGTCAACTTAACCTTATATTCAAGAATCAGGACCAAAAGGAGTACTATAATATCATAGTTGTAAATTGGGACGGCTCTATGTCCCCATAAAGCATAAGCAAATAATGCAAAAGAGAAACATAAAAACAAAATAACGAAAAAAAGAAAGAAGACTCAAAAACCTGTTAAATGAAACGACAAATTTATCATATCTAAGCGAATATGGAAATTGTGTGACTCCTTGTTCTTATGTTGGAGCATGCATGGGGAGACTGATAATAACCAAATTACAACTTGACTCGAAAAATTGAATAAAAAAAATTAAACAAATTACATACCAATTATATATAGTAATTAATTAATATATATCATCTTTGTACATGTGAATCTCATGTATTGGTTGAGTTTCGAAGGTTTGTTAGTTAAGGTTAAAGGGCTATATACTACGGTTCAATTAGGAAGAGTACTTATTGGCATACAATGTAAACTATCTACCAACAACATGAATTTAAATTTCTTGTTGATTTTGTTACAGATTAATGAGTATTGAACAGATTTTTGAAAGCTGAATTGTGTAAAGATTTGTGAGAAATTCATGTAATAAGAACATAGAGTGCAAAGTCATTCATGATCTTTCTAATTAGAATATACCAAATCACATAATATAATCTAACATGGAAACTTACAAATCATGTAACACCATTTTCTCTTTTTGATTTTTTTTTCTAGATTTCTCTTTATGAAATTTCTCTGTCATCTCTATGATTAATTCTCTCTCCCATAGTAAATAATGTAATTTGGTGTATTTTGATTGGACAGATCACACTACAAAAAAACTGGCGATTTTCGACGGATTATCTACGGAAAATCCGTCGCTAAAATTAGCGACGGATTACCGACGAAAATGCGTCGGAAATTCGTGACGAAATGGATTCCGTCGCAAAATGTATACCCACCGATGGAAATTCCGTCGGTAATATGACGCATTTTACCGACGGAAATTCTGTCGGAAATGCTTTATTTATTTATTTTTTTAACCAATTAAAACACCCCCCAAATACAGAACAGAATGCTCACCCCCCAACTCCAGTTTGTCTGAATCACCGCTCAGAGCCCCCCCGGGTCGCCGTCACCATCTCTTGTTCTTCCATCCCTGAATTGCCGCTCAGCCCTGAATCGCTCTCGATCCAGATTTGGGAAAATCGCCGACACTCAACCCCCCCAGTTCACCGTCGCCGTCGCCGTCGCCATCTCAGTTCGGTAAGACACTCAATCTCCCTAACAAACTTCACGATGGGTATTCTCTCTCTGAATGAATCCATACATATATATATGGTATGTTCTTTATACGTTGAAGTTCACAGGCAAGGGTCTTTGCTATATACCACGTAGAGCTCTTTATCGCGAATCTCACATCATCAATTGATTGATTTTTTAGTTTTATGCCAGTAACTACTTATCAAGATCGATCAAGCACATGCATCTGTAATGGATTAAAAAGTTTAATTTTAGGATATTTTAAGCGATTGTTTCTCAATTATTGGTTGCCTAAATTCTTAATATATACTCAGATTCAATCTATACATCATGACTAGGGAGATGCTTGTGTATATTTCTTTACATTGTTCATATATAATATATATACGAGTGCGCATATGTTGGTTTGTATATATGCATGCATGAATCCAGAATTTAGGTGTATGATTCCTCAAATACTCTTGCCAAGTCAAGCATATATCATCCCTTGGCTGTGCAATAGAATCCTGAATCATGACGAGTTGGCATTGGCTTCAAATGGGTGTTTAATATTTTGATAATATTTCAGATGCGACCACACACACACACATATATATTGAAGCATAATACAGATTCCATGTACGGATTATAATTTACCTTTGGATTTCAGATAATTGCAGCTAGCGTGTATATATCGTAAGAAGGTATATTCCACCATTACTTAAAAGAGGTTATTATAGTGTTGAGTCACATTTTAAGCAATGAATTAAATACTTTCATTCGGAACATGGTTTTCTCTCATTAACTCAACCTAGAAAGAGAATGGTTCCTTTATATATGTTGATTCGTTTCCTCTGCCATGCTTCTACCACCTATTTGTTAGTTTTAACTTTTGTTGAATTGTTCAGTTGTTAGGTTTGGAGATCGAAGGCTGAAGCCGCTGGGCTGAAAAAACTTGTAAGTACTGTGAATTTTGTCCAGTTTCCTAGCTCCCGATTGTATCTAAAATGTTCAGGTGTTTTTCTTCACTGACTACCTCATGGATGATTCTTGAGGTGACTCTGTAGTAGACATAGTATCTATTAGAGTTGTTTAAGCTAGGGGATCAGCATAAGCTTTGTTTCATAAATTTATCTAAGTTAAATGCAGATTTACAAGATCATTGCTGATAACTTTTAGTTTAAATGATTTTGGAAACTTTATTTCCTGACTCTGCTTTTTGTAGAAAACATTATGCATAGTTTACTTAGGTTATGCATCGTGAAGTTTGTTTTCCCATCTAAAACTTCATTCTTCAAACTTTTAGTTTGTTTTCCTGACTCTGCTCTCCGCCGTTGCTCTCAACCACTAAGCTCTCTCCGCCGTCCAGGGAAGTCACAACAAGGGCAGGGGAGGACCATTCAGTTTGGTAAGGCTCCACCTGCATTCAGGGAAGTCAATCTCTTTTGGGCTTTCAATTTGGAATTTTGGTGTAGGGTTTGGGGGCTTCTGGTTTTGTATGAAGTATGAAATCGGTTCTTTATGCTTGGGTATTATTATGAACTGCTGATGAAGCCATTTATGAAATCGGTTCTTCTGGTTGTCGATAGATGTGTTAATTTATTGTTGAATGCATTTAAATGGCTCCCCAGTCACACCTGTAGATATGGTGAAAAAATCATTGATTAATATCTATCATGAAAACTGCCCAATATGGATTTGGAGACATTTTTGCTTGACTATTGGGATTGACTGTCCAACTCTATGTCCTTGAAACTTAGATGCCAACTATCATTCAGATTGCCTTCTCCTCATTTCTTCTTATATTAATTTACCATTTGTTAGCTTTTTTATGTGAAATCACGCTAATAACAATTGGTCGACCATGCATTTGTGAAACTTGCTATATGTTTCATCAATTTGGAGGTGTAGCTTTTCCTGGATCCAGACTCCTGTTTGCATATTCTCTGAATTTTCTGGTTGCACAAAAATTTTTAGGTTAAGATGATATTATCTCTTTTTCTGTATGCCCACGAGTAGAGAAGTACTTGTGAGCAGTAAATTATGATTCAGGTTTAAATTGAACTGAAACATAGAGCTGTCTGTGTTTTTCTTTGGTTTTGTTTACTCTGTTTCTGGATTTGTTCTTGATGAATTCAATACTTATATTGGAACTTTCATAATGCTCTCTTCTCTGTTTCCTTTTTTATGTAAGACTTTGTAAGAAGCTCCTAGTTTTAGAATCAAAAAGCTTTTGTTATTTTATAATGAATAATTAATTAATTTTAACTAAGTTCATTATTTTTTGTAAAATGGTTATTTGGGGCTTATAAGAAGAATAGGAAGGAGTAACTGAATTCAAGATTTAATGAACAACTCTTGAATCAAAACCATGCAAGAAGGAATAATAATAATGACACACTATAATATGATAAAGTGGAGGAAGGTATATATGATTTAAATATAGTAATTTAAAGGAATAATAATAATGATTATTATATAACAAGGTAGTATCTGAAATTATATAAGTACACACATATTTACACACATATATGTTAGTTAGGGATAAATTAAGAGCTTTCAAATCAAACATCACATGTGTTTGCTTATATTGGAGATTTATAAGACTAGAGGTAGCTTGATTGGTGGATCTCAATCAACTATATTCATTTCTTCTATTTTCTTGTTATTTGGGGTTCTCAATTTTGTATTTTCTTCTTTGTTTCAGGAGGATTTATAAGATTGGAAGTAGCTTGAGTGGTGGTGCAGTTAGGGCAATCTTATAAGGTAATTAGGCTCAGTAGGGCTTATATTTTTTTTATTCTTTTATTGAATTGTTGTTTTAAGTTGTTTGGTGTGCATTTTTATTCCTTGAATTATGTTATGCTTTTGTTGAATTGTTCTTTTAAAAATGCTATTCCTTGAATTGTTGTTTTAAGTTGTTCGGTCTGCTTCTACTATGTAATTGGGTGTATTTGATGAAAGATCTGCTGCTAACTTAACTCACCTATTCTTTACTTACATTCTCTAAGAGCCAAAATGATTTATGCTTAACTCACCTATTCTTTACTT
Organism: Mimosa bimucronata; assembly: GCA_037074515.1. NCBI lineage: Eukaryota > Viridiplantae > Streptophyta > Magnoliopsida > Fabales > Fabaceae > Mimosa > Mimosa bimucronata. The sequence continues at coordinate 33,743,987 of CM073440.1, read as the reverse complement.
AGAATGGAAATTCCGAAAAATTGAAGATGGATGTATACTAATAGAATCGATCCGAGGACTAGATGGGCTACATTAGAGTTTCAAAGGGGTGTTGAAGAATTTTTTGCTCATGCACGTAGATCCATTCACTCTCAAAGAATGAAAAAGCTTAGGTGTCCATGTGTGAAATGTAAATGTCAACCATATCTAGAATTTGATAAGGTAAAGATACACCTTTATAGTTGGGGATTCATGGAGGACTATTATATATGGACTAGTCATGGGGAAAACATGATAGAGGATGACTCACTTGTGTCTGAGATACCAGTTGCCCTACAAGCCTCTCCTGAGGTGCTTGGTAATCAACGAAGTCAATATGAAACAATGGTGATTGATGTAGCTGGGCCAAGTTTTTGGGGTAATTATAATGAAAGGATTGAAGAGGAGCCAAATCCTTCTGCAAAAGAATTTTATGACATGTTACTTGCTGCACAACAACCATTGTGGGAAGGTTGTGAAGAATCTCTACTTTCTGCTACTTTGCAGTTATTAAGCATTAAGGCTGCAACAAACATGTCTCAACAATCCTACAATTTAGTTTCACAACTCATGCAGAGGACACAACCTAAAGACACTCTTATGCCTATGGACTTGTATCAAGCGAAAAAGTTGGTGGCGAAGCTAGGTCTTGATTATAAGAAGATCGATTGTTGTGTGAATGGGTGTATGTTGTATTACAAAATTAATGAAAGTGCAACTCGATGTAAGTTTTTTTGTGAAGAAAGATATTCCTCCAAAAGGTGTCATGGAAGGAGAAAAAACGTTTCAAGGAAGCAACTGTGGTACTTACCACTCATTCCAAGATTACAAAGATTATTTGCTTCTAAAAGAACCGCAAAGGAAATGAGATGGCACTATGAAAACCACCGTGGTTCCAATGTCCTCTCTCACCCTTCTGATGGTGAAGCATGGAAAGTCTTGGATAGGACATATGCAGACTTTGCGTATGATCTAAGAAATGTGAGACTTGGATTGTGTGCTGATGGATTTACGCCATTTGGGCAATCTGAGAAGTGTTATTCTTGTTGGCCTGTGATTCTTACTCCATATAATCTACCACCCGAGGTTTGCATGACCCGAGACTATATGTTCTTGACATTGATCATCCCTGGTCCTAATAATCCTAAAGGAAAAATGGATGTGTACTTGCAACCATTAGTAGATGAATTAAAGTTATTGTGGAGTGAAGGGGTGTGTACATATGATGCCTCACTGGCACAAAACTTTAATATGCGTACTGCATTGTTATGGACAATCAACGACTTTCCTGCTTATGGTATGTTGTCTGGGTGGATGACAATGGGAAGACTATCATGTCCAATATGTATGGAGAACTCGAAAGCATTCCAATTAAAGCATGGACGTAAAACATCTTTCTTTGACTGCCATCGTCAATTCCTCCCAAATGATCATCCATTCAGGAGAAATAAAACCTCATTTTATAAGAATAGAGTTGATCAATCAATGCCTCCACCTCGATTAAGTGGAGATGAAATATGGCTCAGAGTACAAAATCTTCCAAAGGTCACTGACTATGGAGAACTTGTAACGATTGAAGGGTATAATTGCACTCGTCATTGGACAAAACAAAGCATATTTTGGGAATTGCCATATTGGAAAAGTAACTTGATTCGTCATAATCTTGATGTCATGCACATTGAGAAAAATTGTTTTGACAACTTGTTTCACACTGTCATGGACACAAACGGGGAAACTAAAGATAATGTACCAGCACGACTGGATTTGGCAGAATATTGTCGACGGAAGGAGTATGAACTTGTTGAAAGAAATGGGAAATTGGTCAAACCGGTTGCAAAGTACACGTTGAATTTAGAACAAAAATGACAAATTTGTGAATGGGTCAAGAACTTGAACCTCCCTGATGGATATGCATCTAATCTAGCCTGTTGTGTGGACATAAAAGAAGCAAAGTTGTATGGAATGAAGAGTCATGATTGTCATGTGTTCATGTAACGTTTCATTCTTATAGCCTTTGCTTGTTTGCCTGAAGGTATCTTTAGTGCTATTACGGAGTTTAGTAATTTCTTTACACAACTATGTTCATCTACCCTCTTCGTAGACAAACTGGAGTTGTTAGAGCAGAATATTGTTGTTACATTGTGTAAGTTGGAAAAGGTCTTTCCTCCCGGGTTCTTTGACTCTATGGAGCATTTGCCCATTCACCTTCCATATGAAGCTAAAGTTGGAGGGCCCGTTCAATATCGATGGATGTATCCATTTAAAAGGTAACTATGACATATTATTTTAACTGAGGTGTGAATAGAAATATGATAAGGACCATGCATTTTATGTGGCAATCATGCAATTGTGCAGGTTCCTCCATAGCAGAAGGTAAGGAACAAAGCTCGGGTTGAGGCATCTATCTGTGAAGCATATATAATTGAAGAGACCACAATGTTTTGCTCGCACAACTTTGAGCTAGGTGTTTCACCAAGAATAACAAGGCCTATAAGAAATGATGATGGTGGAGAATCAGAGTTTCCATCAATATCTATATTCAACCATCGAGGAAGGCCATACGGACAATGTAAATCCCGATTCTTGGCAGATGAGGAAGTAGAAGCTGCCATAAGATGTGTTCTTATGAATTGTGATGAGGTTCAACCTTATATGAAGTAAATGATATTTAAGTGTGGTAATTTAAACCATGTGTCAACTATATTTATGGTTAACACCTATATTTTTGATGCAGTCTTTTTGTTCAAATTTTGAAGGGAATGGATCCTCGAATAATGGATTATCAAATAGAATCTCAAATCAATGAAAGATTTGCATCATGGTTCAAAGATCATGTAAGTGGGACTAATTACATTATATTTTGTAAAACCAACAAACCTTATTTTTGTTATTGATCTCGTGAAGGTTGAAGACCCTTCGAACAACATTGCGGATTTATTTTTGCATGACCTTGCTTGGGGCCCCAATAGAAAAGTAAGAACATGGCCTATGTACTTTGTCAATGGCTACAAGTTTCATACAACTTCATGGGCTATTCGAAAAGCAACTACAAATAGTGGTGTATGCATCAAGGGAACCGACTACACACAATCAAAACATGACTTTTATGGCATTCTACAAGAAATTATCGAGATTGAGTATATGGGTATGCCGGTGAAGAAATTGGTGCTGTTTAAATGTGAGTGGTTTGATGCAACACCAAATCGTGGTACCAGGGTTTACAAACATTACGGGACTGTTGAAGTCAATGCATTACGCAGGTACAAAAAGTATGATCCATTCGTTTTTGCTACTCAAGCAATGCAGGTCTACTTCACCCCTTATCCTTGTTGTCGTCAAAAGGCTAATTGGCTGGCTGTTATTAAGATCAAGGCTCGTAGTATAATTGAAACCCCAGCATCTAAAATAAACGTAGGGCCATTTCAAATAGATGGACTAGAAGTTGTATTACCAATAATTGCTCATGATGATGAATTAAGAGATCAAGGAGACACAGAAATTCGTTATGAAGATGTGGATATGCCACTTGATAACATGACTTATAATCATCAACAGGAGGAGGAGGAGGAGGATGAAGGAGACAACAAAGAAGAAAATGACGATGAAGATGAACAACAAGAAGAAGAAGATGATGATGATGATGATGATGATGATGAAGAACAAGAAGAAGAAGATGATGATGATGATGATTGCGACACTCGATGATGATGGTCTTGCTTAAAATTATTATATTGATCATGTTTTGCATTTATTTCTACTTTAATTTAACCTATTCAATTTTGTAAATACTTATTTAATATTTATGACTAATGGGTTGTTCACATTTGAATTTGCATATGTTTTTTCGCAAGCAAAAGCATGATAAAGCTACAAAAAGTGCTCCTAATTTTCCACAGTTGTCCGTGTAAGTAGGACAAGTTTCAACTACTCATGTGCCAATCACATCAACTCCAACCTTGGAACAGCAACACACGAGACCAATATCAATTCCTAGAGCAAATAGACACTTGATATCAAGTGGATCATCTTCACGAATGCATGACCCCATTCATACACAGTGCCATACTCCATCCTTTGACACACCATCTTATATCCCATCCCCCGGAAGTGATAACTCGCAACCCCCTACTCCGCAAGGTCCTCAATATAGTGCTCAAGATTCTGGCATTGATCCTTTAGATGGTCGAATGTGGATACGTCCTGAGAAACCATCGTAAGTCATCATCAAAACTTGTCATTATTGTATTTTTTGAGTTGACACTTTCAATTATTTATAATAGTTGTGATTATGTTTTCATTCTTATTAGGTTTGATCCTCCCATGCCAACTGTTCGGCGTATTCGTGAAATAATTCGTGCCAAATTTGACCATCCATGTTCGTGTTGGAAAATGACGCCGAAACCGTATAAGATCAAGTGGTTTGAAGATTGGGCGGTATATCTTATCCTTTTTATTATCATAAGTTATCATATTCAGATTCTATTATATGGAGTTTTTATTTTGCATATTTAACGCCTTTTTATTTATGTAGAAATGATATAAGTGGTTACCAAAACATGATAGTGCAATTAGGGAAAACTGGAAACACAAGTGTCAATCCATTTTAAGAGATCAAATGCATGAAGTCAGGAAGGCTTTCTTCAAAAATGGAAAATGACCTGCATGGATTCCAGATCTTGTGATGGATGAGTTGGTGACAATATGGACGACCCCGAATTACCAACAAAAAAGTGAGATTGCTCAAGCTAATCGAGCATCTGAGATAGGAGGAACTCTACATAAGGGGGTAGTATTCCTGTTACTGAGCATAAGAGGAGGCTGGTAAGAATTATTCTATTCAATTCAATCATTCATTTGATGCAATGTTTTGCTATAACATATCTTATTAAATAATTGTAGGCTCGGATGATTGGAAGAGAGCCTACTCCATTTGAAGTGTTCAAGAAGACACATTACAATGAGACAACTGGAGAATTTGTGGACCATCGTGCCCAATCAGTCTATGTAAGTATATGTTCCTGTTGATCTATATTGTTCTGCTTTTGAGACTTAAAATTGCGGTCTCTTTTGCTATTTCAAAGATGATTTTCTTGTCCCTTGCCTAACTGTGTTCTGTCACAAATTTGCCCAAACATTTGCAAGTTGCATATCAGATTTGTCCAGTTTGTTGCTGCAAATTGTACTGTTTAATTCATTAGTTCTGGTTCTGCTGCGTTTTTGTTACACTAGTTGAGTTTGTTATGAATCTGGGGCAATGGGAATTTGATTTAAGTTTCTACTTGTCTTTTTTGTTAGAATTTGAATTTCCTAGTCCTGTCTTACTAGAATTTTTCTTGGACTCTTCATATTTGCATTGGAAACTGAATTTCTTGGGAGAAATGTGCAGTGTTGTGTTTTGAGTTGCTTATAATCTAAGTTGAATTTCACGACTGATAGGAAACAAGGTTAACACATTAAAAATCTTGATTGGGCTCTTGAATAATTTGCTGTCATCAATTTGATTTTTGGTTGATATTAAAATGTTGTTGGATGCTTCCTCATTCATTTTTATATGTCATTATCTTTTTGCTTTTGGAAATTCTCAATTTGTTGAAGTCAAAGTGTATTTTGGTGAAAATTAAAGTGAATTAGTCGTGTGTTGAATTTTCAATTCTTTTATGTATTTGTTATGTTTACAGGAGGATTACATGAGGCGGAAAGAGGCTTTAACTGCTGAGGGTGCTTCTCTGAGTGTGCAATCTAATGAGGATGAATTAAACTTATGGTTGGAGGTTACAGGAGGAAGAAACAAGAAGGGACGCATATATGGGTTTGGCTCTGAAAATGAAAATATTGTTGATAGTTCACCTCCTTCCATCAACAATACAACAATCATCAATGATAGGATTGAAGAAGAATTGCGTAACAGGATCTCAGAGCTTTCCCAGGAGAATGAGAAGCTGAAAGAAAGTTTTGAACAAACAACCCAGCACCTTCAATAAGAGAATGAAAGCCTGAAACAAAACTATAACACGATTGACAAATCCTTGGATTTGTATGCTTTTGTGTGCTTAAATTGAGGTAATTAACATAATTGAGATGCAATATTGGTCCATAAATGTTTAAATAAGCATATAAATCCTTAGGTTAAAGTAGCACGAAAATAGAATTAATATGCCATAATTGAAGATCAATTAGCATTAGTTGATTTTTAGGGCTCTTTGATTCTTGTTTGGTGCATATTTTACTTGTAGGGTCATCCGAGGACCAAATTGTTAGAATCTTAAGTTTTGATGAAGACTGACCCATAGAGAACATAAGTATGAGTCATCTATGGGGTAAATGAGTAAAATCTGATAAGTAATAGATCATCGTTACAAGAATAAAGAATACCATATCAAAAGGGAGCTTAGCAGAACAACTGAAGGAAATACTATCGCTAAGTGTAACTCTACAACTAATAGAAAGAAATAGCAAGTGAAGACTTAGAAATAACAAAGTCCATATCTATCGCTAAGTCAGTCACTATCGCTAAAGAAAGATCCATCGCTAGATGCTCATTGATAACTCAGATAGCAGAAAGACAAACCAAGTTCTTGAGCAAGTGAAATCAGCTAGCGATAACGTAATAAGCTATCGATAACTGGACGTAGGCAGTGTTGGCCGAACCAGTATAAATTCTGTGTTGTGTTATTCATAGAAGAGGACATCGCCAATCTGGAGTTAAATAGCAAAGCAGTTCTCATGATTCAGAGTGCTCTCAGTCAAATAGAGTTCTTCAGAGTGAGTCACCTTGACTCTGCTAAAGAAATGTGGGAAGCACTGCAAATTGCCCATGAAGGGACATCCGGAGTAAAGGATAGGCGAGTAGAAATGCTAGTGGAAGAATTCCACAAATTTGAAATGATTGAGGATGAAAAGATAAGGGATCTGGAGATTAGATTTACTCACCTCATCAATAATCTTGCTGCTCTAGGGAGAAAGATTACAGAGAAAGAACAGGTCAATAAAATTCTGAAAGTCCTGAAGGGAGATTGGCTCATAAAAGTCACAGCAATTCAAGAAATGCAAGGAGAATAAACAAAATCCATCACTGCCCTGTTTGGCAGCCTTGCTGAGTATGAGCCTACCCTGATAGCTCAAAGAGAAGCACAAGGAAATTCCAAGAAAAAGTCACTTGCTCTTGTTGCTTCAGAAAGAATTGAAATCAATGATGACGAGGAAGATCTTGATGAGGAGGATATTGCTCTTATGGCCAGAAAATTTAAAAAGTTCTTCAGAAGAAGAGAAAGATTTCAGAGGAGTGGCCCTAACTTTAAAGACTCCCAGAAAGACAAATCTCCTGTATGTTTTGAGTGCAAGAAGCCTAGTCACTTCAGAGCTGAGTGTCCCAGTCTTCAAAGATTAAAGGAGAAGGAGAAAAAGAAGACTTATGGGAAGAAAAAGGCCTACGTGTCATCTATCTGGGGTGATAGCTCTGATGAGGAAGCTAGCGATAGCGAGGAATGTGCCAACCTCTGCCTAGTTGCTCGAGAAGAGCAAAGTGATTCTGAGGTATCTGACTCTGAACCTTCTTATTCTGATCTTCAAAATTTATATGATGAAATGTGCATAGAATTCTTAAAACTCTCTAAAGAAGTAGTCAGATTAAGAAGAGAAAGCAAAGAATTTCAGAAAAATTCCTCACAAAAGACTTCTTCTTCCTTTCTATCGATAGAAGATGAGCTATCGCAAGCTCCCAGAGATGCACCTTCGATAGCTAAGCCTCTATCGATAGCGGCTCCTTCAAGCTCTAAAAATTGCTCAAACTGTGAAAATTTATTAAAAGAAAAAGATAAGCTTTCTCAGGTTTTAAAAAAATTTACAAAAGGTTCTGAGACTCTAAATGTGATTTTAAGTAATCAAAAAGTATTCAGAGATAGAACTGGTATTGGCTATGAACCTAAACAAGAGTTTTCAAAAAGATGGATTGAACCAAAGGTGAAGTCATACATGAAATACTTTAGAAAATCTTCTGAAAATTCTTCACCATACAGCTTTTGTAATTACTGCAACAAGAAAGGCCACACTCAGTCAACTTGTATTCACAAAAAGTATGGTGTTAGTAGCTCTTATAAATGGGTTCCTAAAGGAACTTATGTGCCAAAGGTGTCTTCACACCTAAAGCACAAGTCTGACCTTAAAGGACCCAAGAAAGTTTGGGTACCTAAATCTGTTTAGTATGTACAGGTGTGTCTGAAAGCATCCAGCCAAGGAAAATGGTATATTGATAGTGGATGCTCAAGACATATGACTGGAGACAAAGACAAAATCAACAATCTGGTGATACAAGATGGAGCCAAAGTTAGCTTTGGTGGAAAACAAAGTGGAAAAATCACTGGAGTGGGTGAAATAGGTCCAGTCAAGGATGTCTACCTTGTGGATGGTCTCTGCCACAATCTTCTGAGTGTTAGCCAAAGTGCAGACCATGGTAACTGGGTAATTTTTGATTCAAATGAATGTCTCATTGTAGATAAAAATGATTTAGATAGAAATAAATCCAATCTGAAGTACAAGATAAAAGGGAATAGAAATGGGAATTTATATACTCTAGGTTTATGCCAACAGCTTGAAGAAAATTGCTTCATTTCAAATGATGAAAACTGTTGGTTATGGCATAAAAGATTAGCTCATGTGAACTTTTCTCAGCTAGATAAATTGGTAAAGAAAGAACTAGTCATAGGAATTCCCAGTTTTAAATCAAAGCATGATTTAATTTGTGAATCTTGTCAAAGAGGTAAACAAACAAAGTCCTCTTTTAAAATCAAGAAGACAGTCTCCACTAGTAGGCCATTAGAACTAATTCATATGGATCTAGTTGGACCAGCAAGAGTGAAAAGTCTAGGAGGTAGCCTGTACACTCTTGTAATTGTGGATGACTACTCAAGATTTACTTGGACTATGTTTCTTTCCTCTAAACATGAAACTTTTGATGCTTTTTGTGTGCTTGCTAAGAAATTGCAGAATGAGAAAAGCACAAAGATTACAGCCATTCGGACTGATCATGGAGGAGAATTTGAAAATAAAGAGTTCATGGAGCTATGTAATGAAAATGGAATTGACCACAACTTCTCTGCCCCTCGTACTCCTCAACAAAATGGAGTTGTAGAAAGAAAGAACAGAGTGCTCACAGAAATGGCTAGAAGCATGATGAACGAGAAACAAGTGCCTCAAATATTTTGGGCAGACGCTATGAGTACAGCTTGTTACATTTCTAATAGAACCTACATCAGAAAGGGGATGGAAAAGACTCCATATGAGCTCTACAAGGGAAGGAAGCCTAATATCAGTCATCTGAGGATTTTTGGATCAAAATGCTACATCCACAACAATGGAAAGGTAAATTTAGGTAAATTCGATCCTAAATCTGATATTGGCATATTTATTGGGTATTCAAATAGAAGTAGAGCATATAGAGTTTATAATAAAAGAACTCAAATTGTTGAAGAATCTGTACATGTAGTATTTGATGAAACTCCTCAAGAAAAACAACAATCTGTTGATGAGGATGAAGATTTTTCAAAGTTTTTAAAACAGCCTCTATCGATAGCACGTCAGCCATCGATAGCAAATCCTGAAAACAATGCTGAAAATAATCAGGATAAATCCAAAGATGATCTAGATAAAGCTGACGAGCCTCAATCTTCTATTAGACATCTTAAAAATCATCCTCCTGAACAGATTATTGGAGAAATTTCAAAGGGAGTGAAAATAAGAAGGCAACTGCAAAATGAAGTAGAATTTACTTGTTTTCTATCTCAAATTGAACCAACTTGTATTGATGAAGCTCTTGCTGAATATGACTGGATAATAGCTATGCAGGAAGAACTTAATCAATTCAAAAGAAATCAAGTATGGGATTTAGTACCAAGACCCAAAAATCATCCTATTATCGGTACTAAATGGGTTTTCAAAAACAAACTTGATGAAGCTGGACAAATTGTGAAAAACAAAGCCAGACTAGTTGCAAAAGGAAATAACCAAGAAGAAGGCATTGATTATGAGGAAACTTTTGCTCCAGTTGCTAGACTTGAAGCAATAAGGATTCTTCTAGCCTTTGCATCCATCAAAAATTTTAAACTTTACCAAATGGATGTAAAGAGTGCTTTCCTTAATGGGTATATTAAAGAAGAAGTATATGTAGAGCAACCACCTGGATTTGAAGAAAAGTCTAAGCCAGACCATGTTTTCAAACTTAAAAAGGCTCTCTATGGTCTCAAACAAGCACCTAGAGCTTGGTACGAGAGACTTAGTACTTTTCTGCTTGAAAAAGGATTTTCTAGAGGAAAATCAGATACTACATTGTTCATCATGCACAAAAATAATCATATGCTTATAGTTCAAATTTATGTTGATGACATTATTTTCGGTGCAACTAATGAAACTCTATGTGAGGATTTTGCTAAGATAATGCAGGGAGAATTTGAAATGTCCATGATGGGAGAATTAACATTCTTCCTGGGTCTACAAATAAAGCAAAGGAAGGATGGCATCTTCATATCCCAAACCAAATATTGTAAAGAAATTCTCAACAAATTTGGGATGGATCTATCCAGAGAAGGGGACACTCCCATGAGTACCTCTGCCAAATTAGATGCAGATGTTCCCGGCAAAGAAGTAAATCAATCTCATTACAGAGGAATCATTGGTTCTTTACTTTATTTAACTGCTAATAGACCTGTCATTCAATTTAGTGTAGGTGTATGTGCTAGATATCAAGCAAATCCTAAAGAATCTCATTTAACAAATGTAAAAAGGATTTTGCGTTATTTACAAGGAACTTAAGAGCTTGGGCTGTGGTATCCCAAGGGAACTCAAGAGTACCTTCTTGCCTATTCTGACTCTAACCATGCAGGCTATAAATCAGATAGAAAAAGCACAAGTGGCCAATGCCAATTTCTTGGTAACTGTTTAATCACTTGGGCGAGCAAGAAGCAAACTTGTGTGTCTCTTTCATCCACAGAAGCAGAATACATTACAGCAGGAAGTTGCTGTACTCAAGTCTTATGGCTTAGGCAGCATCTAAGGGATCTGGGTTTGGACTTCTCAGAAGTACCTATTCTCTGTGACAACACCAGTACAATAAGCTTGGCTAAGAATCCAGTGCAACATTCCAGAACCAAGCATATAGATGTAAGACATCACTTCCTGAGAGATCACATTCAGAAGAAGGATGTCAAGATAGAATTTATATCAACCCATCTGCAACTTGCTGATATATTTACCAAGCCTCTTGAGCCTGATCAATTTCTCTATATCAGAAGAGAGCTGGGAATGGTAAATCCAAATGAATTGTGAATTTTATTCTTAATTTGGTCTATTGACTATTCACATGAATTATTGCTAACTTAAGCATCGGAGGATCAAATCTTAAGTTTTTTTTAGGACTGACCAATCGATAGTAAGCTGCACTATCGCTATCATATGCAGAACAAAGCTAAGTTTGGGCTAAGATTGACATCGCTAGCTTAAGAAATTATCGATAGCAAAGTCAGCTATCGATAGATAATCTATGGAAGGAGTAAGTGTAACACCTAAATTTTTACTACTATATTATAGCATTTTAATTGATTTATAATCACTTTTTAATTCCGGAAGCCCAAAAATACGAAAAATTTAAAACTTTTTTTTTTCCAGTGTTCCAACTTTATTGAAGTTGGAATGGGCTTTTCGGACAAATTGAATAATTTAAAATCTGTAAACTAAAGTAGAGTGATTATTAACCAATTAAAAATGACTAAGATCCTATTATAGTTTTTGAATCTATTACTTAAGAGTATCAAGATAACTTGTTTTGCGTATTCTACTTATGCTTCTATTATCTTAAGGTTAGGTTGGTATCTAACCATATCTTCCCATCCTATTATCAAAATATTGGGGTCATCTCGGTTGATAACCCCGTTACCTACTTATTTTGTTGCTATGATTTAGGGATACATAGATACAGAGAGTTATATACTCTACAAGCTTCCAGCTTGTGCTTCCATAATCTATATATAATATGTATAAATACTAACAAGATAGATAATCAAAGATGGTACAAAATGTAGCAGGCATTCCCGCTTCTTCACAACTACCTTATCCCAAGAAACGGTCGCCTCTTGCTTCACTGAAAAGCAAAGGTTCAACGCAGTTTATTTCATACATACTTATTATCATATACACTCAAATACACATATTCATATATAATTCAATTCTGTGCAATTAATGAAAGCATATATCCATCTATATTATTATAGCCCTCACGGCTACTCAATAACCCTCACGGTTATAGGAATTTATTTGTAGCCCTCACAGCTACTCAATAACCCTCACGGTTATAGGAATTTATTTGTAGCCCTCACAGCTACTCAATAACCCTCACGGTTATAGGAACTTAATTGTAGCCCTCACAGCTACTCAATAACCCTCACGGTTATAGGAATTTAATTGTAGCCCTCACAGCTACTCAATAACCCTCACGGTTATAGGAATTTATTGGCAAAGGGGGAGCGACCCACCTAGGCCTTGGAGTACTCCACAAATATCATAATATCACCACCAGAATAATGCTCATTTATTGCAACAGATTTGTTTCTAAAACAATATATATACACACACAAATATTTATGTTATGAAATAAACCGCACCTGACTTCAGGAATTACTCCTCAACTGGTTCTTTTCGTTTCTACTGTCCTCATGAACGTATGCCATAATCAACACCTATTTACATATCATGTAACAATAAAGTAATTTAATACTTATGCTTCTATATTTATACTTTGCGTCTCTCACGTTCCTATAGTATTATATATTTCTACCCTTCCCTTCTTAATATATTTCTTAAATCAGTATTTCTCACTTCAATTCACATTTCAACAACCATTTTGAATTTCCTAGTTTTATTCAAAACAAAACTATCTTATACAATACCTCCAATAAGTTTATATAGCAACTCATTCCTAATTTGAATCTGTATAATATTTAGTTTCCAATCTAAACGAACAACAACATTTACATCTTTTATAAAAATCTGAACTTTTCCCCCTTCTTAACTTAGCACTTTATCATTACAATACCTTAGTTCAGGTTAAAGAGGCATCAATAACTAACTTAAATGTGCAGCCATAAGTTAAAGCCATTGCTCTTTACTTTCTTAGAACTTAACAGATGCCATCCAAGACACAAAAACTAGAATATGATTTGAACTCACAAACCAAGTCTAAACAAACAAATACAATCACGACTTTCATATAGTATTAAGAAACCTATATACAATTGAAATCAAGTAAGTGACTAATTATCATGAGTAGGCTCTTGATTTCATAAAGCTCAATTCATCATCTAACCCCAAATCTTATATTAAGACTATTTATCACCATCTCAGCATCTTTAAGAATTCTTTCTTGCCTTGAATTACTTTACTTACTATTCTAGAGCTCACATTTTTAAACCATCACAGCAAGCTCCTTATCAGTTGTTAGCCTTAAGCACCACACCCTCTTTCCTTATCCACCCTCTTAGTTTCAACAATTCAGCCATATCCAATTAAATAAACATTTCTTTAGCCATACTGATTATAATTCTAAGAATTTCAAGCTTTAAGAACCATCTTTTAAATCGCCTTCATATCATTTTACAAACATCAAAACAATAAATCTACCCAAACTTCCAGATTTGAAACACTATCTTAGACACCGAATAACACACTATATAATCAATTGAGCATCATTAAAGAAGATTCAGAAAGTTGCAGCTTAAGAACATTGACTAGGAGTCTTTATCCATAGATAATCTTTGACATACCTAAAAGCTTCTCTTTTAGATTAACAACACGCAGAATCAAAGTCCAAATCAAAACCTTCAACCCAATAATACTTATACAATGATTTTAAAGGTCTCAAAACATTAACAACTCATGAACGGAATACCATTTCAAATCAGACCCAAAACAGATCATAACATCTACATCTTTAAATCATCAATGTACAAAGAAAATCCAATATGCAACATACTATATTAACTCTATCTTACTCATGAATCATTTTAATCAAACTTTTATGTAATTTCAAACCAGAAATCGCCATAAACCACTTTAACATACTAATACATGCTCTCTATCACAATTTATGTAAATCTGGGTTGAAATCGGAAAAACTTCAGCGAAATGATTATTAAACCAGAAAATAAATTCGAATCTGTTTTGAAATCTTTATGCATGTGTAAATTTCTTTGGAATGGAATTAATAGGAATAGAAGAGCACAAATTTTAATGCTTACGCTTTTCAGGTTCCAAACAGAACAGAGAATCAAGCAAACTGAGGTTCAAGAGGAAAAATTCGAAATCACATTACATCCCTTAAAATCACATATTCAGGTGTAATAATTTATCATTCATTTAACCCCTTAACTCGGAAATAACAACAGGACAGAGCAAGAGTGTTCAGATTTTGAAAATCAACATATACAATAGGAATCAGAAATTGAAGGAAATTCGAACATGAACAGAGTCATTTGATCATTAAGCCTAAAGAAGAACATAACAGAACAAGACAGGGAAATTTAAGAAAATGAAACATTCCTTCATGGTCCAATGTCCACTCGGCTGAACAGGAACAAGGCAAGGGAATAAAGAACACAGAACATAGAACAAAGAACAAGGAACAAGAGTAGTAACAAGAGCAAGAACAAGAAAGTCACGGGCCAGAGGGAAAGAAAAGAAGGCTAATCATACAGAACCATCAATCACAATACCCACTCAGAAATTTCGTTACATAGAACACACATCCTGATCTTCCTTACTAATTCTATACTTCACCAAGGTTTTCTTTCTTTGCTCGCCGTCGGCCACGAACAGGGGAGGGGAAAATTTTCTCCAAAATTCACAAACTTCCAAAATCCCACATGCAAGGCACTAAATGCACTTAGCTTACTCTTAAACACATTTAATTGAAGCCTCATCACATTTTGCCCAGAAATTTCCCTTTGGCAACGACGGTGAACAGTGCCAGACGAAGGGAATTTTTGAGAAACTTGATTAATGTTGCTCTATTGCTCAAAATTCTTCACAAATGTTGTTAACCGAAGCCTAAGCTTCGATTTCACTGGTTTAAAGTTCCCAATTTCACCCTAAACCCGAACTGATTCCTCTCTAATTCCTCTCAAATCCGACGAAAAATACGTAGAGATAGAGAGAAGGAAATCACCTGAGCTTGAATCGGACCTTGCATGCACCACCCGGACCTCCCTCCGCCGTGAAACGCCGGTTTCGCCACCGGTGGCCGCTGGGCCGAGAGAGAGCGCGAGAGAGAGTGAGAGATGAAATGAAAATAGAGAGAAGAGAGAGTGATGGTGCGCAGATGAAGGAAGGGAGGGAGTATATAATATTAAATTGGGTTAATTTACCCTCTTTTACCCTATTACTATGATAATTTACATTTCTGCCCCATATATATATATATATTTTTTATTACCTGTCTAGTTTAAGCCACCTACACTATTAAAATACTAATCCAAGTTGAACCCCTAAATAATTTTACCCAGATACATTTTTGTTTCAAAATTAATTTATAAGACTTTTTAATAATAAACTAAATACTCAGAATTCTAAATATTCTCTTATTTTCTCTTTTCAAATTTTTGGGGTGTTACAATAAGTGAAGCTCAAAAGTCACTTGCTCAGCCTGGGATCATGCCTGCTAGCGATAGCTGCTCATATTAGCGAAAGCAAATCACTGATTAATCTCAGAATGCGAAACGTCAGCGAATATTATATTATTTCTGGTAACTTCTGAACTCTATAAAAGCGCGACATGTGTATTGTGCATTCACTGTTCACCCCAAGAGTCTCTTCATTTCCCTAAACACTCTCTGAAATCTCGAGTCTCCCTCCTCTCAAAACCCTAATCCCAGAAATGGGTAGAGTCAAGAATCCAAAAATAGGTGATGAGCGCTAAACCCTCTTCTCAACCCGCTAGCGAGAATTCTAAAACCCAGAAAGCTGTGTCATTCTCCAAAGAAATCATTAAATCTGGTATTCAGTGTCAAAACCTAGTATCCTCTGGTTCAATCCTTTCAGAAAATCCTTCAAAGTTCAAATCGCCCTTCTCTCTAATAGAAAAACCCTATCAAGGGCTGAAGCTTTGGTGGACTTGTTCTTCTACAGAGAACCTGAGGAGATCAACTCTCTGAGGAAGACGAAACGACCCTTGTCCTAAGATTTTTCTGCTAATTTTAGTATCGATCCCGGGGTACTATTCGTCCAGGGGTTGATGGTTTCAAACATTTCTCTCCAACAAATGATGACAAAAAGGGGGAGAAATGGTTCAAGCAAAGTCTATTAAAGGGGGAAATCGAGTTCAAGCAAAGTCTATGATTTATTAGGAAGATCGAGTCCCTCATTCCCTCAGTTACATCATGCATTCATAGATAGTTTATCTTTAGCGTTTCGTTCTACAAATTTTTCTTGGACTCTTCATATTTGCATTGGAAACTGAATTTCTTGGGAGAAATGTGCAGTGTTGTGTTTTGAGTTGCTTATAATCTAAGTTGAATTTCACGACTGATAGGAAACAAGGTTAACACATTAAAAATCTTGATTGGGCTCTTGAATAATTTGCTGTCATCAATTTGATTTTTGGTTGATATTAAAATGTTGTTGGATGCTTCCTCATTCATTTTTATATGTCATTATCCTTTTGCTTTTGGAAATTCTCAATTTGTTGAAGTCAAAGTGTATTTTGGTGAAAATTAAAGTGAATTAGTCGTGTGTTGAATTTTCAATTCTTTTATGTATTTGTTATGTTTACAGGAGGATTACATGAGGCGGAAAGAGGCTTTAACTGCTGAGGGTGCTTCTCTGAGTGTGCAATCTAATGAGGATGAATTAAACTTATGGTTGGAGGTTACAGGAGGAAGAAACAAGAAGGGACGCATATATGGGTTTGGCTCTGAAAATGAAAATATTGTTGATAGTTCACCTCCTTCCATCAACAATACAACAATCATCAATGATAGGATTGAAGAAGAATTGCGTAACAGGATCTCAGAGCTTTCCCAGGAGAATGAGAAGCTGAAAGAAAGTTTCGAACAAACAACCCAGCACCTTCAATAAGAGAATGAAAGCCTGAAACAAAACTATAACACGATTGACAAATCCTTGGATTTGTATGCTTTTGTGTGCTTAAATTGAGGTAATTAACATAATTGAGATGCAATATTGGTCCATAAATGTTTAAATAAGCATATAAATCCTTAGGTTAAAGTAGCATGAAAATAGAATTAATATGCCATAATTGAAGATCAATTAGCATTAGTTGATTTTTAGGGCTCTTTGATTCTTGTTTGGTGCATATTTTACTTGTAGGGTCATCCGAGGACCAAATTGTTAGAATCTTAAGTTTTGATGAAGACTGACCCATAGAGAACATAAGTATGAGTCATCTCTGGGGTAAATGAGTAAAATCTGATAAGTAATAGATCATCGTTACAAGAATAAAGAATACCATATCAAAAGGGAGCTTAGCAGAACAACTGAAGGAAATACTATCGCTAAGTGTAACTCTACAACTAATAGAAAGAAATAGCAAGTGAAGACTTAGAAATAACAAAGTCCATATCTATCGCTAAGTCAGTCACTATCGCTAAAGAAAGATCCATCGCTAGATGCTCATTGATAACTCAGATAGCAGAAAGACAAACCAAGTTCTTGAGCAAGTGAAATCAGCTAGCGATAACGTAATAAGCTATCGATAACAACAAGGGGCTTTAGATAATAATCACTCAGATAGCCAAGGCCTCAGAGCTAGTCAAATGAACTAACATTATTCTAGCGCTAACATACTTGTTTATCGATAAAAGGATACCTGGAAATATCTGTGCTTGAGATAATTGTATCCTTAAAGATAATGGCGATAATGAATCTGCAATCGATAGTATATCTTTTTGTTATCAATATGAAAAGCTTTGATATACCTCATATTGTCTTTATCTCATTGAGCTAACAAGTTAAACTTGCGATAGCATCTTCTGTGCAACATATATATATTATTTGTTTAGCTAACAGCTTAAGTGCAGAATTCACTCTCTGTGACTAGCGATAACAAATCAAGCTAGCGCTAATGAAAAAGCTGCCAGAAAGTACATTTTGTACGGATGTTCAGAACGCTAAGTCTATCTCTCTCTTCGCTCACCCTATGTCTAGAGGTAGTTGAAGCTGGAGCAGAGAGTTAAGCCCGAAGAAGAAGCTGCATTAAATGCCAACGGCTATGAGCTCCCAACGACTAAATTCAAACGGCTTCTTGAAGATTGAATTTTAGGGCAAAATCTGGGAAGAAGATATAAATACAGAACTCAAGCATTTATGGAAATAGAGACGAAAAACGAGAATATTCATAAGTTCATTCATTGGCTATATTTACTATCTTAGAGATTTTGTTTGTACTTAAGTGTTTATCAAAATCAGTTCATTTAAGTGAACACACTTATTAAAATCCTCTTCTGTTTTGAGGTTGTTCTGAAAGCTTGGTGCTTTAGAACAGGGATATTGCCTTACAGGTAGTAAGGGGGAGTGTTTAGAGATTCTAAAACTCTGTAAAGGTTAACAGGTGAACCTGTGCTCGTAAAACCTGTGATTAGTGGAACCCAACAGAGTGTTGGAGAACTGGACGTAGGCAGTGTTGGCCGAACCAGTATAAATTCTGTGTTGTGTTATTTTCTCCAAAGTTTTTTTTAATCGTACAATTCACCCCCCTCTTGTGCGATTGCCACTTTCACAAATATGAAGGACTCAATATGAGAAGAAGCAAGAAAATGGGGCTAAAATCTGAAATTTCCGGAAAAAAGGTCAAAATATGTGTTCTGAACAAATTGTGAAAATTACAGAAAAGGATCCTGAAATTTCGAAATTGCAGAAAAGGACCCTGAAATTTGGAAATTACAAAAAAGTCCTTCACCGTGACACCTCCCAGCGAGGCTCACAGCGAGGATCTGAGAATTTTCTTCACTTCTGGCCTTCGTCGAGACACCCCACAGCGAGGACCACGGCGAGGCCCCGATTCTGCAGAAAATTAGCATCTGATTTGGGCCAAACCGGGTCCAAACCAAAACACCCACTCTTGACCCAATTTGAGGACATATAAGGCACGAAATTGAAACCCTAAAGCCAGATTTGGAGCCACCACAAACCCTAGCACTCATCTTTCTCTCATTTCCTTTCATCTCCATCTTCCATCTTCCACCTTCTTCCACCCAAATCTCCATGTCTCCTCAACCTCCACTCCTTGGTGCTGACTTTCTCATGGAGGACAGTAGCTAGGCACCCTCATTCTTGATGTTGGGAGCCATTGGATGAGCTTGAAGCTTCAAAGGGGAGTTCTTGTTTCTTCATTTGGTTGTAATTTTATTCCATATCTTTGTATGAGAGTGGTGGAAACAACTTGTCTTGTTTATTTTCTTTGTATGGATGCTTGACATTACACCTATTGACTTGATAATATGTTATTTGTATGGATTCATCATTTAATCTATGTTTTCTTGTTAAAATCTTGTGCCTAGTGAGGATTCTTGCTTGGTGGATCATATGTCAAGTGCTTGTGTTTAGTAAGTAGCAAGTAAATCTACTAATTGCTTGAGTAACATTGGGCTTCCATCTATTAGTTCCAATTTATTGATTGGGATCCCATCAAGGAGTTGGGATTAATGGATTAATCTTGTTGCAATTTGGGATTCCGGTTGTAGGATCAAGAGTTCCTTGCGATTAGTAGGTTTAATTGGTTTTGGATTTGTCAAATTGCATGAGTGGCATTGGACTTCAATCCTAGTGTCTTGATTTATTATGTGGGATTCCAATAATGAATTGAAACCCTAGGATTAATTAAGTGGCAATTCGGGATTCCGGTTGTTGGATTAGGAGCCCCTTATAGTTAACAAATTCACCTTGATTTTGAGCTTAATCAACTTAAATTAGGTTAAATTAAGTAATGTGCGGGATTCCGGTATTAATTAAGTTAATCTAAGCCTTGCCTAGAGGGATTCCTCTAGGGTTCTTTTGAAAATCAACAAACAACTCCCTAAATATCTTTTGAAGCGATGAATCCTAAGGTTTCCATTTATCAAGAATGATTCCATTTTCATCACCCTCCAAATCTCATTTTTTATCTTATTTTTATTTTACTTTTGAACATATCACACCTTTTGCATCTAACCTATAAAAAAAACCAAATAAAATATTTTAACCCGCTTTTGTTAGTTTGCATCTTAGCTACTAGGAAATTAAATTGCATTAAGGCTCCTCAAGCGAACGACACCCGGGGGTTAGCTTCCACTATCCCCTTGGTTCTTATTTTCTTGAAGGGCGGACCCAAGGGCGCGCTACACGCACACACACTCAAAAGTAGTGCTCTTCAATGATGCAACAAAACTATAGCATGATTGTGACTGCATTGCACGGACTGGGGATTCAATTACCAAATCCAGCTAATCCAAATGCAGGCAGTCAAAGTTGAAATCATTTGTGGGGCTGGTTTCTGTTTATTATAGGACTTTTGCTTGTATGACATTACAAGTTTTGAACTTCTTTTTATGACACATCTATCAATCTATGTATGGATTTGATACTATTACTTTGTACTTTTATTTATAATTAGGTAGCAATATTGTAAATAGTCACGTGTCTATTATACTTATGTGCAGGTCACCATGGTGTGGTTTTAAAAAAAATTAAAACAATTTAAAAAAAAGCAAAGAAACAAAAACGTAGGTAACAAAATTTAAAAAAAAATCCAAAAAAATAGTTACCGAGGGAATATTCCGTCGGTAAACTGGATTGATTACTGACGGAAATGATCCGTCGGTAATTACCAACGGAATATTCCGTCGGTAAGTTTACCGATGGATCAATATTCCGTCGGTAACCGGATTTCCAACGGCCTTTTTTCCGACGGATTATTTTCCGTCGGATATAATTTTCCAACGGAATTTCAACGAAATTTCTGTCGGAAATTAGAATTAGCGACGGAAATCCGTCGGAAAACTGTGATTTTTTTGTAGTGAGACCATAAATGATGTGACACACCAGTTGGTTCGTACAATAATTTCTCAAGGTTTATTGCAATGACTGAAAATGAATTAATAAATCTCAAATTTGGTTCATAATATTTTGAAAATTAATTATTCAAAAGATCGATCTCAAAAATAGATATCTACTGATTCGGTTGGCCTGTCAAGCAAGTTGATTTTGTTTACAAAAACTAGGGGCATCTGAAACAACGTGATGCTCATACACACACACACACATTTTGGATGAGCTGAGTTTTCTTTTTGGGGTAAAAGCACTAGTTGTATTACTATGAAAAAATAAAATAAAAAAAATGCAGGTGATGGATGGTGTACAAAATAAGATACTAGGCTGCGAGGAGCATTACAAGTCAAATAAAGAGGGCTGGGTTTTCTACAACTTTAATAATGGAGATTGGAGGTGAACACTACGAAGCTTCCTAATTTGGACAGAAAATATGACTAGGGGAAGTGATTCTTAGCTATTAGAATATTAACTTAATAATAGTTCGATTTTAGAAAGTTTTGTTGAAAGATAATTAGTAAATATTAGTTTAGATAATTATTAGTGTGAAAGGTTTAGTTATACTACAGGCCTACAAGAAAGTAACTAATATGAAGGATCTGGGATAAAATGTAATTATGTTAATGTATAACTCTCCGCAATAATAAATAATTAATATTCATATAATGATTAAATTACTAATAAACGGTTCAGAAGTTAATCAATTTTTTATTTGTTAAAAATGTATGTTTGTTTCTATAAAATCTTTTTTTGGCATACCATAAGGGTTTAAGTCTTACATTTAGAAAAGGATTGAATAATGAAGTATATACTTAATAGATGGCCTGTAAATTACAAGAACTCTGGAAAATTAGCTTAATTGTATTATTCATATATAATTTTTAGATATATAAGATCACTTTTTCGTTTTTTTTAATATTTATTCGATCATTTATACCAAATTATATTATTTAAAAGTTGTAATAGCATAAGAGATTTTGGAGAGACAGAGCCCTCTTTCTTTATCCCAACTTTGGAACCAACTATGAAACATAAATATATTTATATATATATATACACACACACGCACACACACATATAGGCGGACTTGTAATTTTTGTTTAACTTATTTTGATGGCTCATACACGTTGATCAAATGTCAGTTGAAGATCAAGTTGGTGAGAATTACAACTTTTATTCATTTTCATGAATAATATGAGTTTGGTGGGTCATATACAAACAAATAAATATAATTAATTGCATTATTATAAAGAATATCATTGAAAGCATTGGTGAAAAAGTACATCAAAACCATCAAACACTTAGATTAATTGGATGTGGGTTGTTCTAATTCAATTATTAGTGTTGAGTTCGAGTCCTGAGTATGTTGCCGCGACAATTATTTAGAGGTAGCGAGGTTTCTCCCCATTGTGAGCTTATATTTCTTTGAACCGAATTTGTCGATTGCCACTAACGCCAGATACTATGGATAAATCCAAAAAAAAAATGTATATCAAACAAAATGGAGTTTTCTAAAAAAGATAAGAGAAAATAAAAAAAAAGTACAATAAAGTTATTGAATAGAACTTTTTTATCAACAACATATCTAAATATTTGGTTTTTAATAGATTTAATAGAGCACAATCATATATTATATATAATCTATATAATCGACTCAACTTAGTGGGATAAAGATTTTTTTATTTTTAAAGAATGGAATCCTTTATTATTAAGATTTTACATAAAAACACACGAATTATGTTTAAATAGATGTCAATAAAAAATTGAGGAGAGTTATCCAATCATAGAGCTTATCTAGTCAGCGATTGTGCTATCTTAAGTTGTAGTTAAATTTGACCTTTGTACATGAATAGTAATATTTA
The DNA here is from genome assembly GCA_037074515.1 of Mimosa bimucronata. NCBI lineage: Eukaryota > Viridiplantae > Streptophyta > Magnoliopsida > Fabales > Fabaceae > Mimosa > Mimosa bimucronata. The sequence continues at coordinate 33,721,029 of CM073440.1, read as the reverse complement.
TATATTTATATATATATATATATCAAAAGACTACTTTTTTTATAATTACCTACTCAATCTAGTTAATTGGGGAAATCAAGCTTCAAATATCATTAGTTTTAATTAAATTTTAATTAGGTCTATGTAGTTTTTCTTATCTTATCTTTAAAGTTTCACCTGATTTTTAATAAGATCCTATAACTTCTTTTATCATGTGCTTATCTTTTCATCTCTTACTTTCGAGCAAGTTCATGGAGCATTCCTCTTTAATTAATGAACTGAAATTATAAGACACTTACTAAAAATCAAGCGAAACTATAAGGCCCCGATAAAAAATTAAAATGACCTAATTAATAATCAAGGAAACTATAAATTATGATAAAAGTACTTTTTAAAAAATTTGAAAGATCTTTTTAAAATGTAAGTAAAATTTTCGGGATTTACAGATGAATTTTCCCATCTTGTTGGTCAACAAAAGAAAATGAATCATGCGTAGACCACCTAAACATTTGACCATCTCTCAGCGGAATGACTCATTTTTCGTTTCTCTTATATTAATGCCTGTTTTGTATTACTATATTGATCATAAAGATAACTTAAAAAACAATTTTATTTTTAATTTTTTGAGTTTTAACATACACGACAAACAACATACTTAGTTCGTGATTAAAAAAATGGAGACAATTTTTCATTCGGTCCAACGTTGCATAAATAGCCACCGAAGCATCTGGAAAAAAGTGTCCTTGAAAACTCATCATTTGTCGCCTATCCTATATTGAATTATATTTATTGCTTTGTTTTGTTTCCATAACTATCAATATATAATGTGATTGGTTTTATTTATTCATTTGTCAGTTTATTATTTTTTTTTATTGAAATAAAGAAAAGCTACCTACTCTGCCACAGTGACAACGTTCATTACAGAACCAGAACTAAAGCAATCTAAACTCAAAGCCTCGCGAATACAAATAGGAGGCGTAAACAAATGCACAAAATCCACATGCAAATCCTGTGCTTCTCTCGCTAATAAGTCAGCAACTGAATTCTCGTCCCTGGAGCAATTTATCAGCTCCACCTGCCAAGATCTCTGGAGCATTGACTGTATCTCTTTCAGCATATCCAAATCTGGATGATCCTCAGGTAAATCCGAAAAAATTAAATCTACAACCTCCCTATTATCACTTTCCACGATCAAGTTATCAAAATGGAACTCCCGTGCTCTTTTAAGAGCCCAGAGAATCCCGCAAGCTTCTGCTGTAATTATAGACCCTCTACCGATTTGGTACTGAAATGCCTGGAGAAACTTCCCTTCATGATCTCACAGAACTCCCCCGCAACTGCAATTGCCCGAAGCCAAACCCCTTGTCCCATCGACATTAAATTTCACTGCACCCAATGGAGGGGGTCTCCACTTATTCAACTCTTTTACAGAACTATTTTCCAGCACATTATTTCTTCCCCAACAAAGACATGCATTACTACACGCAATAACACTCTCAATACTCCATTGACGATGATTAAAAACCATGTCATTACGACGTAGCCAAATTGTTCTACACATTATTGCAAACCATAACTTAAACTCAAAGCCTTGCACCAAATCCTTTCTTCTCAAACACCATGTAATCCAACTAGTTACTCCTGTAAAACCAAAGAAAGTATGCATCAATGTCCCAGGAATCACCTTCTTCCACATCTGGCCACTATCAGGACAGTCTCGTAGTGTATGAAGAAGAGTCTCTTGCTTTAAACCACACTGCTCGCACATATTAGATTGTGACAATCCTCTCTTATGCCGCAATGAATTAGTTAGAACTCTATTATGAAGGCACAGCCATAAGAAGGATCTGTATCTCCAAGGAACTTTTAACTTCCATATTTGTCTCCAATCACCAGAAGCTCCCATCTCCAAATTCCCAACAATGTGTTCATATGCAGATTTCAGAGAGAACCTACCATTCGAAGACCATCTCCAAACTGGATAATCATTTGCGCTATAGCATCCTGAATCCTCACCTTACTAATAGCAGAAAGCACGTCCTGGGGAAGGTATGGACTAAATAGCTGCCAATTCCACTCCCTTGATGAAGTCAAGACATCCGCTACCTTCCATCCAATGTCCCTCTCATGAATCACCTTCAAAGCTAGTGACTCCAATTTATCATAATCAGGAACCCAAGCTTCCTTCCAAAAAGGAATTCGTTCTCCATTACATACCCTCCAAGCTACCCCATCTGTCACCATCTTCCAGCTACTCCTAATACCCTTCCAAGTAGTGGATTCTACTCTTCGCTTATCCACCTTTCGAATCAAGTCATTCCCCCCCTTATACTTCTCTCTCAAAAATTGAACCCATAAGGCATCATCAAAGCCCATCCCAACTTAGTCAAGAAGGCTTTCTTATGATGCTTCGCTTGTCGCAGCCCTAACCCACCCTCATCTTTTCGTCTGCAAACACGTTCCCATGCTACTGCATGGATTTTACAAGTCGGAGGACACGTACCCCACAAAAAATTGCGACACCGGTTGTCTATCTCATCACATATTGATGTCGGCAAAGGAACCGTCAGCATAGCATAGGAAGGAATAGCCAAAACCACCGAAGAAACCAGTGTTTGTCTAGCTGCTAAAGATAACATATTAGTCTTCCAAGAAGCCAAACGAGTATCCATCTTCTTGATGATAAAATTATATGTAGACTTTGATACACGTTCATGAATAATTGGCATTCCAAGGTACTTCCCTAGATCAGACGTGGGAATAAAATTCAAAAAATCACAAATCTCCTTACCTCTTACATGACCAACATTTCTTGAGAAAAAAAATCCTCAACTTGCTATCATTGACCTTTTGTCCAGAAACGTTACAAAAGTCATTTAGGATAGCTTTAATTACCCATGCTTGCTCCATATCCGCCTTTGCAAACAAAATAAGATCATCAGCAAAAAACAGGTGTGACACTACCATACCCTTTTTCTATAATCGAAAGGGTTCCCACTCACCATTATGAACTGCACCCTGAATTAAATGACCCAACTTCTCCATGGCTAAAACAAAAAGATAGGGAGATAAGGGATCCCCTTGCCTTATACCACGAGAAGGTGAAAATTCATTAGCTGGCGACCCATTCCAAAGTAAACTCATCCTTGGGGTAGATACACAATTATTTATTACTTCTTGCATATTACCTGGTAGCGCCAACTCCCTCAAACATTCAAAAATAAAATCCCACCTTATACGATCATAAGCCTTCTCTAAATCAATCTTTATAGTCGTGAACCCCTGTCTTTTATTTGTATTTCTCATGGAATGAATGATCTCCTGAGTCAAAATAATATTATCTGCAGATTGTCTCCGCTTAACAAAACTACATTGATTTGGAGCAACTATACAAGGCATAACTAGTTTTAGCCTATTAGAAATAATATTCATAACAATCTTATAAATAACATTGCAAAGGCTAATAGGGCGAAAATCTCGAATAGTTTGAGGGAAATCTACCTTTGGAATCAACACAATTTACATTCCATTAATCTGCTTCACCCACTCCGGTTCTTCAAAAATAGATTTAACCATGTCAATAGTATATTTACCAACTGTAGCCCATTGACTCTGATAGAATAAAGGATTCAAACCATCCGGTCCCGGTGCCTTAAGAAGCCCCATATCGAATAGAGCCTTTTTTATCTCCTCATCACTAACTTGTTGCCCCAACAAAATCATAGAAGATTTATCAATGGTAGGATAAGTAAAATCATAAACAAGCTGACCTTCATACGTGTCACTAGCTGAATACACACTACCACAGAAAACACCTATAGCGGCGTTTATAAAGCGGCGCTTATAAAGCGCCACTATAGGTGACCATATAGCGGCGCTTAATTACCCAAAAGCGCCGGTATATGTTATGTTTTAATTAAATTTTATTAAAACTGAAAAGGCCTATACCGGCGCTTTTTGTAAGAAGCGCCGGTATAGGCCTCTCTATAGCGGCGCTTTTGGGTAATAAAGCGCCGGTATAGGCCTCTCTATAGCGGCGCTTTTCGTAAAAAGCGCCGCTATAGGTTGTATTTTTTTTAAAATATAGAATTTGTATTTTAATTCACACCCACCTGCATCATTGCAAAAATTCCAGCAATTCTATACAATTCCAGGCAATCCATATACACCAATAACTCAAACAGAGAAGAATATGTATAATAAGACCAAAAACTATATTGTTCAATTAAGAAAAAAAGCATGCATTTATATAAATAGTATCAACTTAATATATTTTCACAGCCCATCACAACAGAATTCACAGAGCATTTATATACATAAAGTATTAATATTTTCACAAAGCAAAAATTTCATACAATTAAAATAAAACACCACACAATAGGATTCATCGGAAAATACCAAAACTCAATCATCTGATATGTCCTAGCCTTCTGAATTAAAGAAAAGAAAGATAAGGCTTACTACAAGGTCCTTTAGCTCAAAGTAAGCCTGCTAGCAACAATAGGATTCTTCGCCCTCAAGTGTCGAGCAATAATCTATAAATATTATAAGGAAAACAAAAAGCGAATAGATTTTATTTAAGTTAATGTTCTTGCCTCCATTGTAATTTGAACTTATGTGAGGCAGAGAAGAAGTAACGAAGAAAATAAAAAAAAAGTAGCAAAGCAGGTGAAGAAACTCACATGTATCGGTGGAGGAGGGAGAACCAGCGACGGAGGAGAGAGCAACGGCGGCGGAGGAGTGAGAACCAGTGGCGGAGGAGAGAGCAACGGCGGCGGACGACTGAGCAACGGCGCGAAGCGTCGCTAACAAGAGAGCAACATCGGCGGAGGACGGAGAACGGCACGTTGGATCTTGGGGTTACAAGGAGGGAGTTAATGGCGGCGGCTTAAGGATTGACGGTGGCTGCAAAAGCACGGTGAACACGGGAAAGAACAAAAGAGCAAGGAGGAGGAAGAAAGAACAAAAAAGAAGACAGACACAGGAGGGAGAGGGGGGTCATATTAAAAGACTATACCGGCGCTTTCTTTAAAAAGCGCCGGTATAGGGGGGGTCTGAAATTTTTGGAGGGAAATTTCCCTCCAATTTTTGGCCCCCTATACCGGCGCTTTTTGAAAAAAGAGCCGGTATAGCTATTTACATTTTAATTTTAAATTATTATTTTAATTATTATAAAAAAAACGAAACAGAATATATAATATTAAATAAAGCCTATACCGGCGCTTTTTTAAAAAAGCGCCGGTATAGGTATTATTGCTTCTTTTTAATATTAATTTTTTTTTATTATAATGATTTAATTTAAAATAAATACGAATATTTTATTCATTTCTTTCTTTTTAATATTTAATATTTAGTCTTAAATTCTTATATCAATTATTAATTATTATTTTCTATTTAAAATTCAAAAAATGTAATTTTTTGTTAGAAAATAATATTAATTAGTATATCAGCCTATACCGGCGCTTTCTTTAAAAAGCGCCGGTATAGGTGGTCCGAAATTTTTGGAGGGAAATTTCCCTCCATTTTTTGGCCCCCTATACCGGCGCTTTTTGAAAAAAGCGCCGGTATAGGTATTATTGCTTCTTTTTAATATTAATTTATTTTTTATTATTATAATGATTTAATTTTAAAAAAATACGAATATTTTATTCATTTCTTTCTTTTTAATATTTAATATTTAGTCTTAAATTCTTATATCAATTATTAATTATTATTTTCTATTTAAAATTCAAAAAATGTAATTTTTTGTTAGAAAATAATATTAATTAATATATCAGCCTATACCGGCGCTTTCTTTAAAAAGCGCCGATATAGGTGGTCCGAAATTTTTGGAGGGAAATTTCCCTCCAATTTTTGGCTCCCTATACCGGCGCTTTTTGAAAAAAGCGCCGGTATAGGTGAATTAAAATAAATAATTAATGTTTTAATATTTAATATTAAACTCTTATTTTAATTATTATTAAAAAACAAAAAATTATTTATTACTAGCCAATACCGGCGCTTATACAGAAAGCGCCGGTATAGGTATTTTAATAAATAAATAAATAAATAAATGATAAACTGAAACCCTATACCGGCGCTTTTTGTACCAAGCGCCGGTATAGGCTTACCTCTATTCCGGCGCTTTTCTTGGTAAGCGCCGGTATATGCTCATTCTTTACCAATACCGGCGCTTTTTTCTATGAGCGCCACTATTGTTGCGTCGCAACAGGATAATTCTGTAGTAGTGACAACTCTTCAAAAAATCTACTACCCATCATTCTGATCTCTAAATCATCGTAGGACCAGTCGCCAGTATCCATTTTCAGTGCCGTAATATGATTCCTACGACGTCTTTCATTCGCCACCGTGTGAAAGTATTTAGTATTCCGGTTACCTTCATTATACCACTTCGATCTTGAATACTGCCACCACATAACTTCCTCTTGCACTAAAACCTTCTCTAATTCCTCCCACATATCTCGTTGAAATTTCTCCAAACCCATGGAGGGGCCGATAAAAGCAAGTTTTTGTTGCACCTCATCAATACATCTGAATAACTCTTCTTTTTTCCTTTGAATATTTCCAAAAACCTTCCTATTCCATATAGACAGATCTTTAGTAAAACCTGACACCGACTCACCCCATTGACCATGCTTACCCCAATTCTCTTTAACAAAACGAGAAAAATCTTCATGTAGCACCCATGGGCCAAAAAACCGAAAGGGACGACTCTCTGACAAATCACAGATTTGTATGGTTTTTATATGCCTAATTTGAGGCAATTAACATGATTGAGATGCGATATTGGTCCGATAATGCCTAATGTAGAACTTTGACTCTTAGGTGAAATTAGTGTTAGATTAGGGTTAATTAGCCATAATTGTAGATTAATTTGTATGAATTGGTTTATAGGGCTATTTGATCCTTGTTTAGTCTTGTTTCCACTTGCAGGGTTGCTCAGGACCAAAAGATTGGACCCGGGACGAAGAAAAAGGCCAAAAAAAGGGGCAGAGAAGAAGAGAGTTCGCCGCGGCAAACAGATTGCGAGAAGGCACCCCAAGAGGCAGAAATGAATGCACCTTCCCACGGCGAGCGGCGAGAAAGCCAGAAGAGCTAGAAGCAAATTCGAAGCCGCGGCAAGATGACGGCGAACATGCGTTTCTGCATAATTTTCAGTCGCGAATTTTGGGCCCAAACCGGATCTAACTCATTACCCACTCACTTGACCCGACTTGGGGGGACATAAAACATGAAATACACACCCCATTAGGGAAGATTTTGGAGTCCCAAACCCTAGCCTCTTATTTTCCTCTCATCTCCATCTTCCATCTTCCACCTTCTTCCTTCAAATCTTCCATGGTTCCTTAACCTCCACCTTGGTTGCTGTTTTTCCCATGGAGTAGCAGCTAGGCTCCTCCATTCTTGGTGATGGGAGCCAAGGGATGAGCTTGAAGCTTGAATAGGGGAGTGTAACACCCCAAAATTTTAAAAAGAGAAAATAAGGGAATATTTGGAATCTTGGGGTATTACTTTAGTTTTAAAAAGTCTTATAAATAAATTTAGCTACAAAAATATATCTGGATAATTTATTTATGGACTAAATTTGGACTAATATTTTTAGGAATTGTAATTAAATTTTAATTGGAAGGGTAAAAGGAGAAGAGGTGAGTGGTAGATGGTAATTTGGGGATCAATCAGGGGTAAAGTAGTAAAATTTCTCTCATCCTTATCCTCTCAATTGGCATATGTGATGAAATGGAAATAATAAAAATATACTCCCTCTTCTTCATTCATCACCGTCTCCCTCTCTCTCTTTTGTTATACTCCCTCATTTCACTCGCTCTTTCTTGCTCTCTCGCCCCTGTCTCTCTCATTCTCCAGCAATGGACGGCGTTTTCCGGCCAGATCAGCGGCAAACGGCGGCACACGGAGGAGCAACACATGCCGGACACTAAGGCTAACATTAGGTAAGCTTATTTCCCTCATTTTCCTTTTCTTTTGCCCGATTTCGGGTCTGAATGGGAGGAAGAGAGATTTGAGTTTTGGGAAGTTTTGAAGCTTTTAATCCCATGAAAACAAAGCTTAAGACTTGAGCAAGAGTATCCTTGAAGTGATTTTGTAAAGGAATGATGTTTGGTGGTTGATTTCTGTCGATTTGGGGCTTCGGGTACTGTTCACTTCGATGCCATTTTTCTGATTTGGGGCTTTGAAGCTCAGTTAATCTTGTTTAGGAGTAGGATTAATGCTCTAATTGCGTTTTGTATGATGATCATTGAAGCTAGTGATTTTTGGTTGAAATTTTTCCTTCTTCCCCTGTTCTTGAGTGACGCCGTCAGTGGCTAATGCTGATGGTGATGGATTTATGCTCTATGGTTAAGGCTTTAATTGCTTTGTTTCAGTTGTTTGATATTGTTGCTTGATGTTGTTAGACAATAATTGTTCAACTTCTTTCCCTTTCTTGTTGCTTTGTCCGTCGGATTTCTTGTCCTTTTTCCTTGTTTTATGTTGAATATGTTCTGATGGATATTACTCTGTAAATTCTTGTGCTTGTTGGTTTAATTTGATTGGTTGATGTGTTGGTGAAATTTTATTCTCTGCTTCCTGTTCTGTTTTGGCCGAGTGGTTGGGGAAAATTTTTGAGAAGATTGGTCTCTATGTCTCTGATTAATTGATGCACATGAGCTGAGATGTTATGATGGTGAATTTGGAATTTAGTTAATAATGGTATGCTCTGTATGTTTGATTTCCTGGTTCAGGTAATTGGTATTATTGATGATAAAGGATCTAATGATTTTTGTGTTCCATTTTTCTATGCTTTGTGCCGCTCTGCCTTGGTCTGAGTTTGGTAGTGAAAATGAATTTTAGTGTGAAATGTAATTGGGATAATCATTTAGCTGATTAAATTCTTGTTTGTGTAAATGGAATTCTGCTCTTGGGTGATTGTCCTCTTCTCTTTGCCCTGATTCAGTGTTGTTTTTCCCTGGTGTGATTGATTATTTGTGTGTCCTACTTATGTTGCTGCCCTTGCGTACTGGTTGATGGTTGAATATGATTGATGTTGAGTGTTTGGATTGGGAATTTATGGAAAGTTGGTGCTTGTGGGGTTGCAACGATTTTTCTACTTTGTTAAGTAATTAAAGCATTAGGTATATGCTTGACTTCTCTGCTCTGTTTGATGATGAAAGTGAATTGTTGAATTTGATGATGGTGTTCACTGAATTGAATTTAGTTTCTGTGTTTGCTTCTGTCTTACGTAACTTAATGCTTTGTTTTGTTCAATGCTGGGTGCTTAGACAAGAGAAATAATAAACATGATTGGTGCTTGTTTCATTTAGTTTGATTGGTGTTCTGAATTGCCTTGTTCAGGTGTATGGGTGTTGGTGCTCCTGTGCATTGTACAATGTTTGTTTATGATTGTGTGATTAGTAATCTAGTTAGAAATCAAGATTTAATTATATATTAAGAACGGGAAGGGTAGTCTCTTAGGAACGTGAGAGACGCTGAATGATTATCAGTTAGTATATAAATACTAAGTTATTATTTATATGTAATTATAGGAGACGACAGTAGAGTTGAATCTACCGAACCTTGGGAAGAGGAAGCACTGAGTTACGAGTAAATTTGGAAGTCAGGTAGCAGTTTATTTTAGTAACAAATTAATTACATGTATAAATTTTATAATATCTGTTGCATTTTAATTGATAAATTCTGTTCCTTCATGATTGGAGCTCCAACGCTTAGGTGATTAGCTACACCTTTGCGAGATTAGTTATGTTTTAACCTTACGTGCTTTAACGAAAACCCTGCAGGTAAAGCCTCCACTATAACAAATATATTGTTATTAGTGGTTGGCAGGTGCTTTTAGCACACAGATTAATAGGATATGAATTATTATTAATTGTAAAGGTTTATAAAATTATTACATGTTAATGCGCATAAAATGGTTATGGTTAATGAGATATACTGCATTGTACCGCTGTTTCAGATAAGTTGGAGAAAAGTTGATTTTTGGAGAAGGTAATCGGAAGCAAGCAGGAATGCCTGCTAAGATGTGTATTAGCTTACTTTGCTATTTTGGTTTAGTTAATTTGGGGTATGTTTAAGGTTTAAGTAGGTAACAAACTCTAAGCTTTATTTCTAATTATTATAAGGTTGTATATTTGTATATATGTAAATAATAGCTAAACCGTACAATGTATGTACAGGTACGAGGGTTGTCACCCCAGATAACCCGCCAACGTAAGTAGTTAAATAGCATTTAATCTAGTACCGCATAATTATAGATAATATAAAGAAATGTTAGTTTTAGAATAAGGTTAGAAAGGTATAGTTACCTTAGGTAGAAGCAAGTTATTTTAATTGCTTTACTAACCACTTTAATTTATAATGGTTTTAAAATGATTCAATTGGTCTGAAGAGCCGATTCTGACAAAAGTATAATTGAAATAAGGTTTACAAATAAGAAGTTTAAAATTTTTTGTATTTTCGGCTTCTGACATTTGCAAAAGTGGTTATAAATCAATTAAAATGTTCTAATATAGTAGTAAAAGCTTAGGTGTTACAGGGAGTTTTAGTTCTAATCCTTCTTCCTCTTGTTGTATTTATGCTTTTCTAGGATTCTAGGAGTATATTTATGACATTTGGTTGTGTTCTTCATTTCTATATCTTGTATAAGGGTTGGAAACTATTTTATGTTGTTTCTTCATTGTTGAATACTTCACATTGTGTTATATTAACTTTGAGTTTGATGAAATTTATGGGTTCATGATTTTGTTATTCTCTTAGTGAAAATTATGTGCTAATGCAAGGTGGCTTGGTTAGTGGATTAAGAGTGTTAAGCTATTTGCATGAATGGAATGACATAGGAATTAATTAATTGTGTTTAGACATTGGGTAATTACTCTTTTCAACCTTAATCTTTGTTTGGGTGGCCATCAATGAGTTAGGGTTAATTGAGAAATCAAGTGCAATTGTGTGGTGGCCCAAATTGTGGATTTAAAGTCTTGCATGATTAGTTAGTTCTTGAATTTGTCAAATTGCATGAGTGGCATTGGATTTCAATCCTAGAGTCTTGATTTATTATTTGGGTTTCCAGTAATCGATTAAACTCTAGGATTTTTTAAGTGGCAATTCGGGGTCCCGGTTGTTGGATTAGGATTAGGAGCCCCTTACGATTAGCAAATTCATATTGATTTTGAACTTAATCAACTTAGGTTAAATTAAGTAATGTGCGGGGTTCCGACATTAATTAAGTTAACCTAAGCCTAGCCTAGAGGGGTTCGTCTAGGGGTCTTTTGAAAATCAACAAAAACTCCCTAAAAATCTTTAGAAGCAATGAATCCCGAGGTTTCCATTCATCAAGAATGATTCCATTTCCCTTCCCCTCCAAATCTCACTTTTATCTTATTTTTATTTACTTTTGAACATATCATACCTTTTGCATCTTTTCTAAATCAAAAACAAAATACAATACTTTTTACCTACTTTTGTTAGTTTGTATATTAGCTACTAGGTAATCTTTTGCGTTTAGGCTCCTCAAGTGAACGACACCTGGGGGTTAGCTTTCACTATCCCCTTAGTTCTTATTTTCTTGAAGGGCGGACCCAAGGGCGCGCTACACGCATATACACACTTGAGAGAGTTCGGTGCTCTTCACTCTCCTTTGGTAAAATACGTGAATAAATGCTCAAAATTACTGGGGAATGATCTGACTTATACTTTTGTAAGTGCACCACCGAAGCATTCATGTAACTTTCATACCATGTGTTTGAAACCAAGACTCTGTCAATTCTGCTCTGACTAGTCCCCCTCCCCCATGTAAATCTTGGACCACAAAAGCTTATATCCAGTAAGCTATTAGACTCAATCCATCTCCTAAAATAACCATCAACTCCAGCAACTTAGCAAGAATTCTGATGATTGCAATCTTCAGGATTTGCTATCGCATTAAAAGCTCCAGCTACTACCCATTTATCATTATTACTATTACGGAGTGCGTTTAAAGAAGACCACAAACTCCTCCTAGTAGCAAAGTTTGGATGCCCATATACTACTGACAAGAACCAATCTGCCCCCGAATCATCCTTCATACTCCCATGAACAAACTGGTGACCCTAGGATAAAATAGAGAACTTGGTATCCCGATCCCAGAACAACCAATTCCCACCACTGAATCCCTGAGCCTCCTCCACATACATATCACTCCAACCCGAATGACGCAACAATGCTTCACCTTCGAGCCGTTCTGACATGGCTCCAGTAAAGCTAACAGATTAACCTTTTCCCTTCTACATAACTCAACAAGAAATCTATGAAAAGAAGCGCCACCGGCACCTCGAGTATTCTAGGTCATTATTATCATAAAATCAAGAAGTACTGGGAACAAAAATAATGACATATTTTAATGGGGAGGCATGGACGATAGAGCCTGCCCATCAACAACATCAAGTATCATCTCCCCCTCGCCTACCAAGCCCAAGGGATTCGAATGCATCACAACCTTTCCTCCTTTACCATCACTAGCTTCCAAGCTTTGAGTTTTCTGCTTTGCTGTCGGCTTCACATGAATATCAATTTCCAGAATTTGTTTGCTCGGCCTCATTACATTCTGGGTACCTGAAACACGTGGTACAGCTACACTACGTGGTTTTTCTGAACTAATAATTTCCTTTTTCGATACACCTCTTGATCCACCTGAACCATTCTCACCTTGTTGGGCTACTTTATTTTTAATCTTCATATATGAATCCATTGGGCCTTCTGCAGTTCAGCCCAATTCAACTTTATTCGCCCTCTCACGACCTTCTCCAATTTTCTTCTTGCCTGATACAATATCCCAACTTCTCTCAGATTGACTACGTGGCAAATGATTGCTGCTAACAACTTGGAGAGAATTTCGCTTACTCAAATCCTGATGACTCTCCTCGTTAACTTCCTCTGAAATAAGAGCATAAAATTTCGAACCTCCATTAAAGCTCATCAAATCATTCTGATCACTATCCCTATTATTTCGCCCACTAATTATTACCATTTTCGGTTGACTAATAGTAGCTAACCCCTCCGCCTGAACACGTTGAGGCCGCCGCCTCCTAGGAGCCACCATCCATTCCCCAAACTCCTTCGACTCCAACCTTGGTTGCTTCATCGACGTGGATTCCGTCTGAACTACACTAACAGGCTCCTTAGTACCTTCACTCTCAATGGCACTAACTGAACTAGTTTTCCGATGCATGCACTTTGATGTATCATGACCATAGCGACCACATGAAAAACATATCAAATGCAAGCCTTCATAAACAATCTTCTTTTCCACACCATTAATTAAAATAACCGGTAAAAAAGGACGATTCAGATCAATCTCAATGCACAATCTTGCAAACCTCCCTTTAGACTGCCTGAGAGTATTAGTATCCACCTTCAAGACTCTACCAATTTGATTTCTTACCACAAAAAGTATTCCTTTATCATAATAATCAACAGGAAACTTAGGAATGCGAACCCATGCAGCTAGCTTAGTAACCTCGTCTGCATCCGGATCAAAATCTGGATTCCAAGGCTGAACCGCTAAATAATGATTCATAATCATCCAGGGCCCTCCTGTCAAAGTAAACTCATAATCTTCCCTATTATTCAGTCTAACCAAGAAAAAACCCACACCAATCTCTATAGTTTCAACATCACCCCTTCTTCCCCATAGACGTTGAAGTCTAAGACTTAGATAGTCTTCTCTCACTGTACACCCTAACAGTCTGACAAACAGAGATGTAGACCACTTCCTAGCAAGCTTTTGACGAAACTTAGGCAAGATCACAACATTCGGCCCTTTCTCTATCATCTCTACCCGGAGTTTAGACATCCAACCCTCATCATGCCACCATTCCTCATTTTCTTCTTCCTCCTCTTGAAACATTAGAGCCTCCTCAGCACAAGCATCTTTATACGACTTCTTCGGAGAAACCTTATCTTCCGGATTAACATCTTCATCATCAGTCATCCAATCCTCAACCCTTGGAAAGACAGCATGATCATTAGAGGAGATGCCTCGCCAACCCTAACTTTTTTCCTACTTCGTTTTAGCCCATCCACCTCCTCGGACGAGATGCCAGTGTTACCATCGTTCAGAGAAACTTCGCTCGTCCGTTGCCGCTTAAAAACAGGTACTTTAAAGTAGCTAAAATTGACTATGAAAATGGAATTGAAATATCGACCAAACTCATCATATTATATTGCCCATTAAATATGAAGAGAAGATGTCGATTTGTCATTCTCATCAACTTGATCATCACCGAACAATTATTTAACATTTTCCCCAAAAGTAGTAAACATGCATGAATCTTGAGAAAATAAATGCACCTACCACCAAACAACTCGCTTATTATTTATATTATACTTCCCACTTTGTTTTTTCCCCTAGGTTGTATCCTTTAATTTGAGACACTAATCACTAAAAAAGAAAAAAATTTAACAGAAAAAGTCGCCGCCAAAAGTCATGCTTTTCAGTGGCGATATTATAGCTTTTAGCGGCGACATGAAAAGTTATGCATTTTTTTTAATAATACTAACAAATTTTACTTTTTATCTTTTTATAAATATTTAAAATTTTAAATTGTTAAATAATTTATTTTAACTTGAAAAATAAAATAAAGTAATATATTTTCATTTTTATTGGTTTTTAAATTTATAGTGAATACTTTAATATAAATTTAATGATATATTAAATAATCTAATACATGAATAAAGAATAATAATTTTTAAATTAATAAAATTATATCAACTATACCAACATTCTAATTTATTAGACAATACTATTATGAATATTATATTAATAAAGAAACATTTATATTCTATTTTATTTTTATATATTAAATGAATAAATATATACATACATAAATAAATATTAAACGAAGGTAGTATCATAATATATTTATATTATAATATTATATGGAATTAAATTGATATATTAAATATATGCATATAACATTAGTATATATAATTAATTTTTTAATAATATGATGGGAGTTCATCACAACTCAATTGGTAAAAGCTTCACACAAGAGCAAAGTAGTCATGAATTAGAATCTTAGGAGGCACATTTGAGGGTGAAATAAAAAGGTGATGAAGTGGCATGATGTGGCATAAAGTGATGATGTGACGCAGCGTGACATATGACAAGTGGTAGGAGGGTGGATGATAGGGTGAGGGTCGACACTGTTAGAATCTTAAGTTTTGATGAGGACTGGACCCTATAGATAATATAAGTGAAATGAACAGATAAAATATAGTTTAGTCTGAAAAAGAATTAAGATAAGAATCAAGGCATATGATTGAAGAAAGTATAAGTTATCTAAACATTGAACAAGTTAAGTCCTATAGATAACAGATACTCTACCGCTAGACTGAGAGCTTATCGATAATAAATGAAGAGATAAAGATAATATTAGCTAATGAAGTCTTGGCAATAAACTGAGTAAATATTCCTATCACTAATAGACTCCACCTTCGCTAAGGTCTTCACTATCGCTAGACTAAATTGAGATAACCTAAGCAAAGAACAAAAGATCACTATCTCTAAAACATGTCTCTATCGCTAAGGTTTCATAACAGACAAAGACATAGCCACTAGCGATAGCATGAATAGCTAGCAATAGCAGAACTCTCATTCAGATAAGTTACTATGTAGAGCAAATGATAACCTATAAATAACATAGCTACTAGCGATAATGAGTTTAGCTATCGAAAGTGAAATCTCTTGCTGATATATTATTTGTATACACTGAGCAAATGAATCCTACTAGCGATAACACCAACTGTGATTCACATGAATACTGTTTAGCTAACAATCTAAGTGCAGGATTAACACTATGATGCTAGCGATAGCTTGAGATGCTAGCGCTACTGAAAAAGCTGCTATACAAGTACAATGTTGCAGGTAGTTGGTAGTCAAAGTCTCTATCTCTCATAGCTCATCTTCTGCAAGAATTAAATGAAGTAAGAGAAAAAAGATGATTGAAATGAAGATCAACATTAAATACCAACAGCTAGGAGCTCCCAACGGACATATTCAAACGAATTCATAAAGCTGAAAGATCAAGGCAGACTGAGAAGAGATATAAAAGCCAAGTCTTGAGCATTTATGAAGCAAAGAACAAACTAACTAATGAGCATTCATTATTTCTCATCTACTGGTCAAAGATTTATTATTCTTAGTAAGATTATTCTGTACTTCAGTGATTAACAAAATATGTTCATTAAGTGAACTCATTTATTGAAATCCTCTACTGTTTGAGGTTGTTCTTAAGTCTGGGACTTTAAAACAGGGTTGCAGTATTACAACTTGTAAGGGGGAGTGTTTAGAGGAAGTCTAAAACTCTGTCTTGTAAAGGTTGGCAGGTGAACCTGGTTTGTAAAACCTGTGGTTTAGTGGAACCCAACGAGGAGTTGGAGAACTGGATGTAGGTAGTGTTTGGCCGAACCAGTATAAAGAATAGTCTTTGTATTTAAAGCTTTAATTTCTGAAAAGCACAATTCACCCCCCCTCTTTTGCGTTTTGCCATTTTTATTTGGTATCAGAGCCGGTCTTCTCCCTTTTGATTCCAACGAATCTGAGAAGTAAAGATAAAAAATGGCATCGTACGAGAATATCTTGCCTGAAGGAAGTTCCATTAACAAACCTTCTGGCTTTGATGGAAAGCATTATACCTTCTGGAAACTCAAAATGAAGATATGCATCAAAGCTAATAGGTATAGGCTATGGAAGATCATAGAAGAAGGGGATATTGTGCCTACCAATATTCTAGGCAATCCAAAGAGTGAAAATGAATATACTCTTGAAGACATTGCAGATGTTGAGTTGAATAGCAAGGCAATCCTTATGATTCAAAGTGCCCTTAGCCAAACTGAGTTCTTCAGAATTAGCCATTTAAATACGGCAAAGGAAATGTGGGAAGCCTTGCAGATTGCTCATAAAGGAACCTCAGGAGTAAAAGACAGAAGAGTGGAAATGCTTATTGAAGAATTCCACAAGTTTGAAATGATTGATGGAGAAAAGATAAGAGATCTGGAGATCAGATTCACTCATCTAATCAATAACCTTGCTGCTCTAGGAAGAAAAATTCCAGAGAAGGAACAAGTCAGTAAGATTCTGAAAGTATTAAAGGGTGATTGGCTTATGAAGGTCACTGCCATCCAAGAGATGCAAGGAGAATCAACCAAATCCATCATTGCCTTGTTTGGCAGTCTTGCTGAATATGAGCCAACTCTGATAGCCCAAAGGGAAGCTCAAGGAAATCCTAAGGAGAAATCTCTTGGCCTTACTGTATCTGAAAGAGATGAAGAGGATAGTGATGATGAAGACCTTGATGATGAAGATATGGCTCTCATGGTCATAAAATTAAAGAAATTTTTCAAAAGAAGAGGAGGTTTCCAGAGGGGTGGTCCTAGCTTCAGAAAGGATTCTCAAAAAGAGAAAGCTCATGTATGCTTTGAATGCAAGAAGCCTGGCTACTTCAAAGCAGAGTGTCCAAGTCTCCAAAGATTCAAAGAAAAGTAGAAAAAGAAGGAGAAGTCCTTTAGAAGGAAGAAGGCATATGTATCATCCATTTGGGGTGATAGTTCAGATGAGGAAGCTAGCGATCATGAAGAAAATGCAAATCTCTGTCTTGTTGCTCAAGAGGAACTAAGTGATACTAAGGTATATGATTCTGAACCTACTTACTCTGAACTTTAAAATATGTATAATGAGATGCATACTGAATTAACTAAGCTTGCTAAGGAAGTTGTAGGTTTGAGAAAAGAGAACAAAGAACTCAAGAAAAATATTTCCTCTTCTGCATCAAAAAACCCTTCTGCGCTATCGATAGAAGAGCAGCTAGAGCACAAGCTCCCAGAATTGAGCTATCGATAGCCACTCCTCCATTGATAGCAAATCATTCTCTAACAAAGCTTGATAGTTGTTCTAACTGTGAAAATTTGTTGAAGGACAAAGAGAAGCTTTCAAATGCTTTAGAAAAATTTACAAGATGCTTAGAAATGCTAAACATAATTTTGAAGGATCAAACATCTTTTAGAAACAAAATAGGAATAGGCTACGAGCCAAAGAAAGCTTCAAGGAAATGGGAAGAACCCAAAGTGAAACCATATTTTAAATATTTCAGGAAATCTTCAAAATGTTCCTCACCTTATAGTTTTTGCAATTATTGTAATAAGAAGGGACACACTCAATCTACCTGCAATCCTAGGAAGTATGGAATTAGTGGGTCATATAAGTGGGTTCCTAAAGGGACTTATCTGCCTAAAGTTTTCACGAACTCAGAGGCAAAGACTAATCCTAAAGGACCCAAGAAAGTTTGGGTACCTAAATCTAGTTGATTTGTACAGGTGTGCCTTAAAGCATCCAATAAAGGAAAATGGTATATTGATAGTGGATGCTCAAGGCATATGACAGGTGACAAGAATAAATTCAACAATCCAGTGACAAAAGAAGGAGCCAAAGTCAGCTTTGGTGGAAATCAGAGTAGGAAGATCACTGGAATTGGTGAAGTTGGTCCTGTCAAGGATGTGTACCTAGTGGATGGTCTCTGCCACAACTTACTAAGTGTTAGCCAAAGTACTGACCATGATAACTGGGTTATTTTTTACTCTAATGAATATCTTATTGTTGATAAGAAAGATTTAGAATTAAATAAAACAAATCTTTGAAAGTGGCAAATCGCACAAGAGGGCGGGTGAATTGTGCTTTTCAGAAAATTAAACTTTAACACATAAAGTCACTCCTTTATACTGGTTCGGCCAAACACTGCCTACGTCCAGTTCTCCAACTCCTCGTTGGATTCCACTAAACCACAGGTTTTACAATACAGGGTCACCTGCCAACCTTTACAATCACAGAGCTTTAGACTTCCTCTAAACGCTCCCCATTACAAGTTGTAAGACTACAACCCTGTTCTAAAGTCCCAGACTTAAGAACAACCTCAAATAGTAGAGGATTTCAATAAATGAGTTCACTTAATGAATAGATTTTGATAATCACTGAAGTACAATTAAACTCACTGAGAATAATAAACTTTTAGCAGAGGATAGATAAGAGTAATGAATGTAAAACTGTCAATTTGTTCTCTACTTCATAAATGCTCAAGCTTTGGCTTTTATATGTCGTCTTTATCTTCCTTGAAGCTTTCAGCTTTGAATCCGTTTGAATATAGTCGTTGGAAGCTCCTAGCCATTGGCATTCAATGATGGTCTTCATCTTAGTCATATATCTTCTCTTACTTCATTTAATTCTTGCAGAAGATGAGCTATGAGAGATAGGCTGCATTTACCAACTACCTGCAACATTGTACTTATGTAGCATCTTTTTCAGTAGTGCTAACATCTTATGCTATCGCTAGCTTCATAGAGTGAGTCCTGCACTTAGCTTGTTAGCTAAACAGGTATTCATGTGAAGTACAGTAGGTGTTATCGCTAGAAGGATTCATTATATCAGTGTATACAGATAGTATATTAGCTATCAGAATGCTAAGTTATTTCAGCAAGTGAATTCATTATCGATAGCTAAACTCATTATCGCTAGTAGCTATGTTTTTTATAGGTTATCATTAGCTCTACATAGCAACTTAGCTGAATGTCTAAGTGTTCTGCTTTCCGCTGGCTATTTTTGATATCGCTAGAGTCTATATTAGCGCTAGTGTATTTCATTTGCTCAACCTTTGCTTCATATCATCCATCTGCTATCGATAGCTTACTATGTTATCGCTAGTGACTATGTTGTAATTTCTTCTAGCTGTTCCTTATGAGGTCTTAGTGATAGAAGTATTTACTTCTCAGTTTATTGCCAATATTTCATTACTTAGTTATCCTTATCTCTTTATTTACTAGCGATAGGCTTTTAGTCTAGCTTAACTCATTTGCTCAATGTATTTGCTCTACTATCGATATCTGATCCTGTTATCGCTAGTCATTCTTGCTGGCTGATCTGACTTTCTAGCCTAATTTATTTATTGAAGTCTTAGCGATAGTGAATTTGTTATCTATAGGACTTGTTCAAAGTTTAGATAACTTATACTTTTCCTTAGTCATTTACCTTGGTTCTTATCATGATTATATTATGACTAAGTTATATCTATTTGATTATTTTTACTTATGCTATCCATAGGGTCCAGTCTTCATCAAAACTTAAGATTTCTAACAATCTTAAGTGTAAATTAAAAGCAAATAGAAATGGTAATCTATACACTTTAGATTTATGCCAACAACTTGAAGAAAAATGTTTTATTTCAAATGATGAAACTTGTTGGCTATGGCATAAGAGACTAGCTCATGTAAATTTCATTCAACTTGATAAGCTGGTTAAGAAAGATCTAGTCATAGGCATTCCTAGCTTTAGAACTAAGCATGATTTAATTTGCGAATCTTGCCAAAGAGGTAAACAAACAAAGTCTTCATTTAAAATCAAGAAGATAGTTTCCACAAAAAGGCCACTGGAACTGATCCACATGGATTTAGTTGGGCTTGCAAGAGTGAAAAGTCTAGGTGGAAGTTTATACACTCTTGTAGTTGTGGATGACTATTCAAGATTTACATGGGCTATGTTTCTTTTCTCAAAACATGAAACTTTTGATGCCTTTTGTGTGCTTGCTAAGAAATTGCAGAATGAAAAAGGCACAAGGATTGTATCAATAAGAACTGACCAT
Source organism: Mimosa bimucronata (assembly GCA_037074515.1). Classification (NCBI taxonomy): domain Eukaryota; kingdom Viridiplantae; phylum Streptophyta; class Magnoliopsida; order Fabales; family Fabaceae; genus Mimosa; species Mimosa bimucronata. The sequence continues at coordinate 33,700,381 of CM073440.1, read as the reverse complement.
GGAGGAGAATTTGAGAACAAGGAATTTATGGAGTTATGTAATGAAAATGGTATTTAACACAAATTCTCTACCCCTCGTACTCCACAGCAAAATGGTGTTGTTGAGAGGAAAAACAGAGTGCTCACAGAAATGGCAAGAAGCATGCTGAATGAGAAATAGGTGCCTCAAATATTTTGGGCAGATGCAATGAGCACAGCATGCTACATCTCAAACAGAGCATACATCAGGAAGGGGATGGAGAAGACTCCATATGAGATTTACAAAGGAAGAAAGCCCAATATCAACCATCTGAGGATTTTTGGATCTAAGTTGTAACACCTAGTTTTCGTTTTACCTTTTTGGATAAAACCTTGCCTCTTTGGTAGCCTTTCTTAACGTTTAGCCAATATTTAGTTAACTAAAACTTATAGAAAACCTCTTTAAGTAGCCCAAAATTGACCTGATTAAAACTTTTTATTGGAACCTTGATGTGTCAAATTAACTTATCATTAATGCCTTATCAAATTTTAAATTTTATTTGGTACTTGATCATTAAGCTTCGCTAACATATATATTAAAACTATCATTTACATATCAATCCAGACATCACATCATGGCCTATGATAAGGATACTGGGTTAATACATATATATATTGAGGCTCATATCCCTTTTTATATCTACTACAATCTTTTGCCCCAAATTCACTTACATGTAACAACTTCTTTCCACCATAGTGTCTACAAAATATACATATGCAGCAAGTATTCACCATAGCTTAATATTAACATACTCAAAAGTATATACAAATTGCCTAAGAAATCTTATACAACATCCTCAGACTACATATACTTTCACTAAATCCAGCTTTACCAAAAGCAGTCCAGCCTATCTTTCCCTGCAACCAAAATTTTCTCAGGTTTACCTCATACACTCTAAATTCATACAGTCACACCATCACAATTTATTTAAGCTGTACAAATAATGATAATGTTATTCTCATATTTCGCGTCTTTGACGCCGGTCATCCGAGTAATGATATATTCATTCACTTGGGGACTAATTAATTATCTCAATGTGCATATAGCACCTGCCATCTATTAATAAGGATACATACCCTATTAGTAGTGACTATACCTGCAGGGTTTTAATAATATAATACAGATATATCATGTGGATAGAAAATCTGACATAGGGGGAGCGACCCACCGTATGCCTAGGAGTACTCCAAATTATATAGTAATCAAAACATACGAGCAATAATCATTTATCAAATATCTGTAGCAGCAATCATAATTAATTATCATACAATCAAATCATACATTGTTCTAGGTGTGTATGAAGTAAACCCTCACCTGTGACAACCACGTACTACTTCACTGGAGCCTTTCCTTCTCGCTGCCTATCAGATTTATCACCACTTGGTCCTCCTATTATTACATCATGTAATAATAGAGGTCAATACTGATATTATATATATTAAATATCTCGCTCCCGGTCCTAGTATACTACCCACCCCTTAGTGATAGTTCTTACTAGGTGAAACACATTCACATCTCTAATTAGAACAACAAGTCTCATTCTCCAACTCTAAAAGTTGGTATTTCTTTTAAAGAAAGAAATTCCGAAATAACTGTTTAATATAGCACTACTTATAGCTGGATTTAATTGCCAATTCAACAACAACAATTTAGTTCCTTTATGTAGAAGAAGCATCACATTTTAAACACTTGTTATAGCACAATTGTCCACAACTTTTGAACCTATTTTAATTAAAAACACTTACAATAGGGTAGCAGCAACTTGTACTCAAAATTATCAAATATCTTGTAATGTAATACAAAGAAAGTCTATGTCACATTATCTTTATTTGCATTACAATTGTGCAGCAGTAAAATTGGGCACATTATAATGCCATTCACATTGTTTTTAGTCAAAACAAGTCACCCCTTATTAATTCCATTAGTCCCATTCGTTCTAGGCCAAAACAAAACCACTTTTCTTCTTCTATTTTCTCAAAGCACAATCAAATCAATTTACTCTAAATTGCCGTCACAAATTGCAGCAATATGCACAAACCATAAGTTTATATTTCTTCACTACTTTGCAGCGACTTGAATCATCAATAAAGTAACTAAGTTATGCTAATCTTGTGTGAATTATAAAAGAAAATCTGCACACACCCAATTAAACTTAATGGCTGAACCGAATTGCCCTTCATACAAAAATACTACATTCTTTTAGACACATGAAGAATCACAAATTTAACACCTATGACAGCGCACAAATGGACAGCAATTTTCAACACAAACTTGCATCCATTTGTAGCCAATTCTTCACAAGATACCTTCCCAATTTTAGTTGTAACTTTCATAGATAAAAGAGGAAAATGTTAGAGCCAATTCTCTTCCTTTAATCGGTCAAGAAAAACTGACCAAAATCACCCAAATTTTGGACAGATTTCATGGCTCCTTTGGTTTAACAAAAACAGAGCATCAAAGTTAAGTAAATACACATGCAACTCCAACCTTTCACCCACATAAACACCTTTAACAATCTCCCATTTAGCTACAGAAAAATCAGATTCGAACAGCCCCAAATTCCCCCTCAAACCCGACATGCATCTCACTTAAATCATCTCTTGATTGAAGAAAATTTGGTATAGATGGGTAGAGAATCTTCACCTGAGTTTGAATCTTGTTTTGCATGTGGATTCCACCTCAATCTCCCTCCAAATTCGTCCAAGGAAGCTGCTGGAATTTGGGCAGAAGTTTGAGCATTTTGGAGAGCAAGAGAGAGAGACGAAATGGAAGAAGAGGAAGAGTCAATGAATGTGTGTGTGGGTGTGTGTTTCGGCTGAACATAAGGGAGTAAATAATAATAAATTATTTAGTATTTGGGTGGGGTAATTTAATCATCTCCTTATTTTACTTAATTGGCTCTTTTACCCTTACCTTTGATTTTTATCAACAATATTACATATTGTTCCTATTTGGTAAAAGACATTTCTTATCTTCCTTGAGTAATTTTATTTACTAATTGGCTTTTTTTTTGGGATGTTACATAAGTGCTACATCCACAACAATGGAAAGGTAAATCTGGGTAAGTTTGATCTTAAGTCTGATATTGGCATATTCATAGGATATTCAAATAGGAGTAAAGCATATAGAGTATATAACAAGAAAACTCAAAAAGTTGAAGAATCAATGCATGTAGTGTTTGATGAAACTCCTCAAAGAAAACAACACTATGATAATGAGGATGAAGATTTTTCTCAAGTTTTAAAACGTTCACTATCGATAGCCCCAAAGCCATTGATAGCAAACACTGAAAATCAAAATTCAAACATTTCAAAACCTTCCCTATCGATAGCACCAAAGCCATCGATAGTAAGTTCTAAAGATGATGCTGAAGATGATCAAGATGAAGCTAATGAACCTCAATCTTCTATAAGACATCTTAGGCACCATCCTCCTGAACAAGTGATTGGAGAAATGTCAAAAGGAGTTAGAACCAGAAGGCAACTACAAAATGAAATAGAATTTTCTGCCTTTATTTCTGAAATTGAACCAACCTGTGTTGATGAAGCTCTTGTTGATTGTGACTAGATAGTTGCAATGTAGGAAGAACTTAATCAATTTAAAAGGAATCAAGTTTGGGATTTAGTACCTAGACCAAGAAATCATCCTATTATTGGTACTAAATGGGTTTTCAAAAACAAACTTGATGAATCTGGTCAAATTGTCAAAAATAAAGGCAGATTAGTTGCCAAAGGATATAACCAAGAAGAAGGCATTGATTATGAAGAAACTTTTGCTCCAGTCGCAAGAATTGAAGCAATAAGGATTCTACTAGCATTTGCATCCGTAAAAAATCTTAAACTTTATCAAATGGATGTTAAGAGTGCTTTTCTTAATGGGTGTATTAAAGAAGAAGTATATGTTGAGCAACCTCCTGGTTTTGAAGAAAATTCTATATATGTTGAGCAACCTCCTGGTTTTGAAGAAAATTCTAAGGATGATCATGTTTACAAACTCAAAAAGGCTCTTTATGGTCTCAAACAAGCACCTAGAGCTTGGTAAGAGAGACCTAGCACATTCCTCATTGAAAAGGGTTTTTCCAGAGGCAAATTAGACACTACATTATTCATCATGCATAAAGATAAACACATGCTTATAGTTCAAATTTATGTTGATGATATTATTTTTGGCGTTACTAATGAAAAGCTCTGTGAAGAGTTTGCTAAGATGATGCAGAGTGAATTTGAAATGTCAATGATGGGAGAATTAACATTCTTCCTAGGCCTGCAAATAAAGCAAAGGAAAAATGGCATCTTTATCTCCCAATCTAAGTATTGTAAGGAAATTCTCAACAAATTTAGGATGGAGCAATCTAAGGATGAGGACACTCCCATGAGTACCTCTGCCAGTTTAGATGCAGATGTCAAAGGGAAAGTAGTTAATCAGTCTCATTATAGAGGAATTATTGGATCCCTATTGTATTTAACAACTAGTAGACCTGATATTCAATTTAGTGTGGGAATGTGTGCTAGATATCAAGAAAATCCTAAAGAATCCCACTTAACCAATGTAAAAAGAATTTTGTATTATTTGCAAGGGACTTAAGAGCTTGGGCTGTGGTATCCCAAGGGAACTCAAGAGTACCTTCTTGCTTATTCTGACTTTGACCATGCAGGTTATAAGACAAATAGAAAAAGTACAAGTGGTCAATGTCAATTCATTGGTGGATGTTTAGTCTCTTAGGCCAGTAAGAAGCAAAATTGTGTCTCTCTTTCATCTACAAAGGCTGAATATATTACAGTAGCAAGTTGTTGTGCTCAAGTCCTGTGGCTTAAGCATCAACTTAGAGATCTGGGGTTGGAATTCCCAGAAGTGCCTATTCTCTGTGACAACACTAGCACAATAAGCTTGGCCAAAAATCCAGTTCATCATTCCAGAACCAAGCATATTGATGTGAGACATTATTTTCTGAGAGATCATGTCCAAAAGAAAGATGTCAAGGTGGAATTCATCTCAACAAACTTGCAACTTGCTGATATCTTTACCAAACCCCTTGAGCCAGCCCAATTTATCTTCATCAGAAGGGAATTAGGAATTGTAAATCCAAACGAGTTGTAAATATCTCTGAAATATTCTAAATTCAATCTCATTTTATTTATACAGATTAATCACTAACTTAAGCATCGGAGTATCAAATCTTAAGTTTTGCAGGACTGACCTATCGATAGTGAGGTTCACTATCGCTAGTATATGCAGGGCAAAGCTAAGGTTGAGCAAAGATTGCCATCGCTAGCCAATAATAATATCGATAGCAAAGTCAGCCATCGATAGCTGGAAGGAGTGAGTGATAAGTCACTTGCTCAGTGTGGGATCATGCCTACTAGGGATAGCAACTCATATTAGGGATAGCAAGTCACTTAACAGGTCAAAATACGAAACGCTAGCTGATGTACTTCACTGATGGTAAACCCTAAACCCTAAACTTATAAAGCTAGGTCACTTGCATTTGCATTCATTCATGAAAAATCACTCTCATTACTACAAAAAACCCTTTCCATGTCACTAATTAACGTCAGTTAAATTAAAAACTAACATAAAAAAACGCGGTGGCATTTTTGTAAATAAATTGGAGGCGGAGGGAGAAACAACATCCCATATATTATTTATATATGACGTTAAAAGAAACAACGTCACATTTTTAAAATATGTGACATTATTTGGAAGAAACCACGTCACTTATTTTAAACATGTGACGTGGTTTCTTTTCAACGTCGCTTATTATTTTATTCTCACAGGGACGTTGTTTAGCTCCTCCACCAAAACACCAAAATGCCAATTGCATTCCCGCGGGCTTTCACCATTTTCCCTCTCTCATCTCTTCCTCCTGCCCTAATCCTTCCTCTCGATGACAAGGATTTGGTTTTGCTTTGCCCTAATCCTCCTTCATCTCTTCTTCTTCTTCTTCTGCACAAATCAAGAGAGAGGGTTGTGGTGTAGCCGATGATCGAGCGCCTTGCCAGTGTTGGGGAAGCTTGCCATCGAACCATCTCGCACCCCCAGACCCGACGCCCTCCAAATTCGTTTGTCACCATCACCTCCCATCTCTCACCCCCAGACCCCGATTCCATCCCTTCCCCTTCATTCTTGGTGCCACAGCAATAATAATAATTACCATCTTTATTATTCCCGTTGTTTTGCACCGAGAACAAGAGAATGAAAGTAAGAGCTTAGTCGCCAGAATTTCTAGGGCTCCTTGCCAACAATTGAGAGCTAAAAATCGTGGTGAGCATTCTATTTTGTTTTTTCCCTTTTCTTCTCTGATTTGTAGGCTGTCGTGATTGGGTTATATTCGTTGATGGGGATCCTTTGATTTGGGATCAAAGCCATAGATAAATAGGTTCTAATTTCTGTAAGGAGTTGGTTAGAGTGGATTTTTGGGGGGATTTCAAGTTCGATTGTTGTTATTAAGGTTATTTTGAAATTGAATTTCCTTCCTTAGCTCTGTGCAGATTTTTTGGGTTGTTAATTCCAGTGTTTAAATTTCAATTTCTTTAGGAATAAGATCCAGATTAAGGCCTGTTTGTTTTCTTAACAAAACCTAGGTTTTGTTATCAAACCTAGGTTTTAAAACCTAGGTTTGAAATGGTAGCCAAACACTTTTTTCTGATAACCTAGGTTTGGACTCAAAACCTAGGTTTAGACTCAAAACCTAGGTTTTAAAAAAGGTAACCCAAACACTTGAAAAAATATGAAAAGCTATTTTGGATTGGAAACCTAGGTTTTGGTTGCCAAAACCGAGGTTTTGAATAAGCTACAATTTTCTCCTTCTGCACAAAGTACAAGGTAAAAAAAAAGCCATCATTACACATGTCATATTGAAATACCTAAAATGCCTTTATTCTCTCTCTTTCCCAACACATTAAACTTATGTCCTTTTTAGTAATTTACACAGAAAAAGTTATTCTCACAACAACCATCCAAACACTCTCATTTTTACAAAAGCTACTTTTTCTAAACATCAGCTTTTTTCCCAGAAGCTATTCTCTAAAAGCTAATCCAAACAGGCAACTACTTTTTTCAGCTTTTACGCGAATTACGAGACAGAAAACACCATCATTACACATGTCATATTGAAATACCTAAAATGCCCTTATTCTCTCTCTTTCCCAACACATTAAACTTATATCCTTTTTAGTAATTTACACATAAAAAAGCTATTCTCACAACAACCATCCAAACACTCTCATTCATCAAAAGCTATTTTTTCAGTTTTTTTTCAGCTTTTTCAAAATCAGCTTTTTTTTTCAGAAGCTATTCTCCAGAACCTAGGTTTTGGTTACCCAAACAGGTCCTTAACTCAAAGTCATGAGTGTTACAGGTCAAGTTTGATTATTGTTGTGCTGGGTGATTTCTTTTTGTTCTCAAATGTCTGCTTTGTTTTTGCTCTTATTTTTGTTGCGTTGAGCTTTAATTCTGTGGCTAGAAGTTGAATAAATATGGGAAGTGATTGTTAATGAGTAGCTAAGTCTCGAAGAGATGATGTAGAAAATGCTGTTTAAACCTCAATCTGATGGTCTGTTCAAGGGGAATGGTGCTATTTGTGCTTAAATTGTCCCTAATTCTGCAGTGAAGTTCTTTAGCTTTGAGCAAGCTTCCAAGTAAGTTTAAACAAGACCTTTATGTTTAAGACATTACTCTCTTTTACTTGACTTTAATCAACAATTGCATACTCACCTGTTAATGTTATTTTATTTATACCAAATAATTGAAAGCACAAATCCAATTAGCATGCTATTCTAATACCATCATGCAGGGGATGATGGCCTTACTCAGTGGCTTGAAGACCTAACATATCCTAATAGCACTATCTCTTGGAACGAAATCCATGGTATAACAGTGACAGGAATTTGTATCTTTATTTACACATGTCCTATATATATGTTAATTACTGTTTCATTACAGGAACTGGCATGATTACACAGGACATATTTCTTTCATCAAGCTATTACGTGATAGCTAGGAATTTGGACGAGGAAGTGGACGTATTTCTGCAAGGCTCTGATTTTCTCTTCATGTTAACTTGACTTGATAGAATCAGGAATGGCTGAAAGGACTGGCTTCATTGATAATGAGTCTATAAAAGTTCAATTTTTTTTCTATATGACATTTCAAATCATCGTATGCTATGTTTAAACCTGAGCATTATGTACCATTTGATCTGCTCTGTGGGCTATGCTCACTAAAGCACTTTTACAATTGCAAGTTAGATTAGTAGGTGCCAGGTATGTACCTGGTATAAGCATGTATTGGGTGCCTAAATTGGTGTGGGATATGTATTCATCTTTTTTTTTCAAATTACGAACATAAAGCCCAAACATGAGACAAATCTTGCACTCTTAATTTGAGAGGGAAGCTTTGCACTTAAACCTTGGATAGTTCAGTTTTCTTTTATAAACTATGTGGCATCTTCAAGTCACTTTATTATTTATCTATAAATGAAATCATTGAAGTCATGTTTTAGTCAAGGACTATAGCATTTCCGTTTCTTGTATTGGAGGCTTGAGGTTTTGTTCTAATTTGTTTTTAGGTTGGAGGACCTTATGGACTTCCTCCTACTCCTGCAAGGTGTGCCCTTTTCATTGTATTTCAGACAACTGTTCCATATCATACTTTGACTCAGATAAATTAGAATCAGCTGTTTCAAAATGGGCAAGAGCAAGGACCATGGCTACTAAGGTATACATACCCCTTTTCATATTGAAACCCAAAAATGACAAACGTTTGTTCTTTTTTAGGACTTTGACTAAGTTTCCAGGACTGAAATGCTTTTTGATGTCATTCATAATAATTCATATATCCTTTTTAGCCATATTTTTCATAATTGCTTCAAACATAATTAAACCATCAATCACACACATATCTCCTCTGGCTTTTCTGGTTGGATCTTTGACTAATGTTTGATAATAATTTTGGAGAGAAAAATTCCAAATTTTCAATCTCTTCTAAAGAGGACATAATTTAATTTGTTTTTCAATGTCTATGAATAATGTATCCTTCATTTTTTCTGGTTGGTAGGAGGAAAAGGCTTGTCCAAAGATGAGATGGCACAAAAATTAGTGCTAAGGTATTGGCTTGAAGCTGTAAGTTCATTAAAAAATGAGTCTTTACGTTGACCATTATATGATTTGTATGTTCAAATTTCTTCAAATTTCTTTATAGATCGATCAAAGCCTAAGACTTTTCTCGGTATTGTTTATATGCAGATTAATCCTCATCATCTTTATGGCCATAACCTTCACATCTACTATATATATGATTTTCATTTCAAACTTTTGTCAAAAAAAGCTTCACAAAAAGGAATTCAAGTAAGTAATAATGGGGTTGGTTGGATGGTCGGTTGAAATTTTTGTTAGACTTGTTTGAACTTTGAATGAAATTAAATGTTCAGATTTGCATTAGAAAAGGTATGTATATGTTTGTTTTTATTCCTTCATTTCTCTTGTCTTTCTCATGAGGCTTAGTCTATGCTTTTTCCATATGCATGATCTGTTATATATTTTTGTTTAACTTAGTGTCTTGATACGAAGACATGTTGTAACTTTTATTTCTTTTGAGGTGGTGCTTGAGTTAAAGAATTTTGTGAATTGTTGAATTATTTATTTTTCTTTTCATAACCATATACCTAAAGTGCCTACTTCCTTTAATATATCAGGATTATGTTGTACTCATTTTCATCTATGTGATTGTGTTGTACTCTTTTCGCAGGTAATTTATTGTTTCTTTTGAGGTGGTGTTATGGTTCTTTAACTCATTTCTAGTCCAATCTCACTTGTGAACCTTGGTTGGAGGTGCTTTACTCACTGGCTCTTTGTTTTTGGCTTAACTATAACTTTCTATAAGTTGCTTTTCTTTGAGACATAATTGCTGTCAGGTGGAGTCTACATTACCGTTATGTACCATTTTTGTGTGTTTTTCCTCTGATTTAAGCTTGTTCAGTGTCTTGAAGTGTTTTTTTGCTGAGACTTTGTGAAATCTGAACTTTTGTAGGATTTTGAATAAATCACACGTATTTCACAAAACATTGACGTGGGGTCGTGGGCATATTAGAATTACACTTGAAGTTGTGTGAATATGACTACTGAGATTTACTGCTGTTTGGTGTCACTATTGGAGAGGGAATTTTCTTTGAGACATAACTACTGTCATAATTTTGTAGTTGGTTTTGAGCATATTAGAATTACACATGAAGTTGTGTGAATATGACTACTGAGATTTACTGCTGTTTGGTGTCACTATTGGAGAGGGAATTTGTTTCTAGTTTGATAGAATTCCTTGTTGAATTGGACAGATTTTTAAATTTTTTACTTTATTTAAATTTAATTTGTATAAATTACTTGCTATTTTTGCTTTGTTAATGTTATTATATGTTGCAATGACAGTTGTAATGAACATATATGAGATGTTGCTTTTGTATTGCTCTCTCACTCTTGTAATTGACATATTTTTTATGTTGTAGTTTCATAGTTGTGACTACTAAATATCCTATTTTACTTCAAATGTTCATATAGGGGCACTTTTTTTTGGATTGTGGATGATTCCAATTTAAAATTGCCCATATTTTATAATTCAAATGTTCATATAGGGGGCATTTTTTGGATTTTGAGTGATTCCAATAAAAAAAATGCCCCTATTTTTTTCAAAAAACACTACTACAAAAAACAGTATTTACGTCCCCATTTCACGTCTCTTTTTTAAATATGAGATGTAGAAAAAAGGCGGTGGCAAAATTGTAAATATGTGAAAAAGTTTCAACGTCTCTTTTTTAAATATGAGACGTGGGTTGTCTAAAAAAAGAGCGCCAAGTACAAAAAGGTGTGAAAATACAGGCGGGAAATTAGTTTCCACGTCTCACAAAAATTGTGAGACGTGGAAAGTAGTTTTCAACGTCTCATAAAAATTGTGAGACGTTGAAAACCACTTTCAACGTCTCACAATTTTTGTGAGACGTGGAAAGAAGGCAATTTTTTTTTAAAAAAAAACTCTGAGCCTCTTTTCACGTCTCACAAAAATTATGAGACGTGAAAAGTTGTTTTCAACGTCTCATAAATTTTATGAGACGTGAAAAACCTGTGGGGACCTACTTTTAACGTCTCACTTTTAAAAGTGAGACGTTAAAAACCTTCCCCAACGTTAAAAAAAAAAGTTAAGAAGGCAAATTTTTTTAAAAAAAAAATTCTGAGCCTCTTTTCACGTCTCACAAAAATTATGAGACGTTAAAAGTTGTTTTTAACGTCTCATAAATTTTATGAGACGTAAAAAACCTGTGGGGACCTACTTTTAACGTCTCACTTTAAAAAGTGAGACGTAAAAAATAGGTTTTTCACGTCTCACTTTTAAAAGTCAGACGTGAAAAACCTTCCCCAGCATTAAAAAAAAAGTTCAGAACCTCGAGTCTTGATTTCCCCTTCCCCATTCTCGCTCTGTCTCCCCCTCATTCCCTCCGCCTCGTTCTCTTACTCTCTCTTCTCTTGTTCTCTCATTCCCTCCGTCTCTCTCCGCCAGCACTGATAGCAGGAGCGATCTCGTCTTGTTGGCTAGAACGTAGAGATCGAAACAGAATAGGAACATCGAAGATCGATTGGTTTTTCTTCTTTTTTTTCTCTCCACTTCATAGATCTGGTCTGAGTGATTGATTTCTTGTTCAGGTTATCAACGATCGTGAGACCAAAAGGTCCAGGGGGTTCGGATTTGTGACGATGAATGACTAAGGCTTCCTCTACTTTTGGGGTTTCTACAAGCTATGCCTTCACTTTCATCTCGTAGATATGCGTTGGTGTCTCTGGTTTTTATATGGAATTACTTTCTGAGAATGGAAACAAGGTATTCACCAGAAACACATATGGTTTTGCTTGCTATATGCTGGGTATTAGGACTAATGCTTACGGTGTGCGACTACCGCTTATGGTGTATTCTTCCTATTTTTTGTGGATTTGTAATACCTCTTACCAGTCCTTGTCGGGTTCAACAATCTCACAGTCGTGGCTTACTGGGTTTGGAGGCAAAATCAGCTCAAAAACAACCCTGCATAACGGAGAAAATGGTTGGTGAGGATCGAACAGCCCCACATGGACAAGATTCATCTTCTTCACCTTTGTCAGTTTCATCGTCTCATGATTGGAAGAAGCGCGTTTTTATCTCAGCAATTGTAGCAGGTACTCTTGTTTATTCTCTCATATTATTGGGTTTTTATGCAATTCTTCTCAGATTCGATCTTTATTTAGAAAATGGTTGTGTATGTTGCATTTTGTGTGGTTCTGGGAATTTTCAGAGACTGCTGTTCATTATCTGTGGTGGTTTGATTCTCTGCTTGGTTGGGTTTGTGATGGATAGAAAATGAAATAGTATCTAAATGTGTTAGAGTGCAGTAGAGATGAATTTTGAAATAGTATCTACATGTGTTAAAAAAATTACAATTATATCATACATAGTAGAGATGAATTTTTCTCTCTTTCTCTTGAATGTTATGTTGCGGGGCACAACTTGTGAGTTTCCCTCTGGTTTTTCCTGATAATTGATTTTGTGGCAGCTAAATTATGGTTCTCCTGAGGAATTGTTCGGTCTCGATGTAGAACTCAAGCCCAGGTTTGAACTCAAGCCAAGTCTATTCTGGTTTATTGTTGACAAGTGAAGCTTGCTATAAGTATTTATTTAAGCTCTTGAACTTTCGTGCATAAATTTGCTGCAATTTCTTGCTGCTTGCATCCAAGTAATCTTTAACGAGAGATATCATAAATATTGTCCTATTCTTACCTTCATTTATGCTATCCTATTCAGTTTGCTTTTGGTGCTGCCACACCGTTTTGGATGGCTTCTTTTTGTCTTTTGCACATTCTTTTGTAGACTAATGATACGCTATCTTTATTATTTTGTTAATTTCTGTTTCATTTCTTCTTGTATGGATTAATCTTATTGGAGCTCTATATCAATTTTCTCAGGCCACATGGAAGAAATTAATACTTGGCCAAGCAGCTGATAGTTCTGACCTTGTAATTCCTCTTTCATCTCTTCTTGTAACTGATGATGACTTGAAAAATTTCTATGAAGCAATGAAGATATATGAGGTGCCTAAGGGTGCAGTAGTTTCTAGTGGAGTAAAGCGGAAAAGTCGACATATGGGGGGCCTTGATACTCAACATTATGGGAGGGGAAAACGTGCCAGAGAGGTTATACTAGTTATTGATAATAAACTAAAAGTGATATTGTTTTCTCTGAGCAGGACTGTGCTATGGCAAGCTTGAAGCTGATTCCTGTGCTGTTGAACTTGTAATCTATTTCTTTTGTCTTTCAATTTTAATAACTGAATCCTTGCAGAGGCTGTACATTACAATTGAGAGCTTTTATTGCATACATTTTAATTTTACTGCATTTTTTATCAGTGGCCCTGATATTTCTTTTAGGATTAAGTTGTATTCTAATATTTTTGTAATATTAGTTTGGCTATAAATAATAAAATCAGTTCATTTTTTTTATTTTAAATGTTGTATTTCTATTATTCCAATAAAATATTGGGATTTTTTTGGATTGGGGTTAATCATTCTAATTAATTTTTTTTTTAAAAAAAGGACTTTTCACGTCTCTTTTTTGAATAAGAGACGTGGAAAGTCCTCACTTTCCACTTTCCACATCTCTTATTCAAATAAGAGACGTGGAAAGTTAGGACTTTCCACGTCTCATATTTAAATGTGAGACGTGGAAAGTCCTAACTTTCCACTTTCCACTTTCCACATCTCTTATTCAAATAAGAGACGTGGAAAGGGACTTTTTTTTAATAAAAAAAAGACTTTCCACGTCTCTTATTTAAATAAGAGACGTGAAAAGTCCCAACTTTCCACGTCTCATATTTAAAATGAGACGTGGAAAGTTCCGACTTTCTACGTCTCCTCTATCCACGTCCAACCAAAAAGAGACGTGAAAAGTGCCAAAAAAGAGACGTGAAAAGTGTTTTTTGTAGTAGTGAAAAATTGGAGTTTCCATGTCCCTTATTAGGTTAATAAGTGACGTAAAAAGTCCAGGCCAAACTTTTCATGTCACTTATTAGCCTAATAAGTGACTTGGAAAGTTTGGCCCTATTTTTTAAAAAAAAAATTGGACTTTCCATGTCCTTATTAGGCTAATAAGTGACGTGAAAAGTCCAGGCCAAACTTTTCATGTCACTTATTAGCCTAATAAGTGACTTGGAAAGTCTGGCCCTATTTTTTAAAAAAAAAAATTGGACTTTCTACGTCCCTTATTAGGCTAATAAGTGACATGAAAAGTTTAGGCTGGACTTTTCACGTCACTTATTAGCCATAAGTGACGTGAAAAGTCTGGCCTGGATTTTTCATGTCCCTTATTAGATAAGAAGTGATATGGAAAGTCCAGGCAGGAGATTTTGACATAGAGCCTTTGTGATACTATTGACGTCCTTTTTTCATAATTTATGACATGAAAACTCTGACTTTCCACGTCTTTTAATTTTAGTGACGTAAAAAGTCCATTTTTTCTAAGTCACTTGTTTTGACGTCACATAAAAAAGTGACATCAAAACCCCAATATAACGGACTTAGAAACCCCTTTCTGCAGTAGTGTCTTTCTCTTCTACTCTAAACACTCTCTGAACATTCAAGCATTCATCTCCAAATCTCTCTATTCTCAAAACCCTAAATGGCCAAAACCAAAGTTCCCCAAGTTTCAAAGAGCCCTAGCGCTAATCCATCTCCCAAATCAGCTAGCAAAAAGTCTCATACCCAGAAGAGTGTCTCCTTTTCTAAAGAAGTTGCTTAGAATCACCCCAAGCATCATAAAGTAACCCATTCTGAAGTTCTCTATCTGACAAACTCCCTTTCAACTCCAAGCATCTTCTTCGCAGAGAAAGGAACCCTAGATAGGGCTGCTGTATGGGTAGATTTGCAGTATTTCAAACAACAGGGTTTTGACTTAGATGCCTGGTTGCTTCCTTACCAGAACTGGCTCAGAGTAAACAATGATTACAACGAAGACGTTCTAAGGTCTTTCTACTCGAGTTTGAAAGCCATTCCAGAGTATAAAAAGGGGAAGCTGGTAAATGTCACCTTTAAAGCTGATGTGAGAGGAAGGGGTATTATTTTTGGGTGGAAAGCAATCAACAGAATTCTAGGGATCTCAGAGGAAGATTACAATAGATGGTACACGCCTGAGAAGTACCCTGAAGAAGAGCTAGCAGAGATCTATGAGACTCAATCCAGTAAGCCTGCAGACATGCCTGTGATCAACCGGATCCTCCATTATGTGTATACCAGGATTATGACTCACAAGTCAGGGAATTTCAGTAGTTTTGCAAAGATTGACAATCCGGGTCAGTTGATTAGTATGGAGATGCTAAGGTTTCTGTCAGACAAATCTGCCAAGGCTCCTCTACCTTACCCTCAGCTGGTATCATACATGCTGGAGTATACCAAGGTCCAATCTTTAGGGATGGAGAGAACAAGAAATGCAAACAAGTCACCACCTGCACCCTGAAAAAGATGGGAATCCCAGTTGGAGCAGTCAGAGGTATTTCTGGTTCTCAATCTCAGGCTTCTCATGCCTCTGCTTCTTCTGCTCAACCTGCATCCACTGAAGAAGAAGCTCAATCTAGAAGAGCTCATCCTCCTCCTGCTGCTGCATCAAAATCCTCCATTTCCTCCAAAGAAGCAATTGAGGAAATAGTCTTCAGACTCTCTGCAGAATTTAATTTTGCTCTGGACCATAGAAAGCAGAGTTACTGAAGCATATCTAGGAACTTCAGGCTCAAGTTAAAAATTTAGAAGAATGCCTGAGTCTTCCAAGAGCAACAACCCCTCAAGGTACCTCATCATCACCTCACTCCCCTCATCATCACTCTCATTCCCCACCTCACTTCCCTCTTCATAATTCTCACTCACCCCTCCACTCCCCAAATCACTCCTCTACTCCCTCTCATCCCAGTCTACCAAATTCCCCTCTCAAAACTCACCTCTCTCCAAACTCCCAGCATAAAGTCCCAACCCCTCCAGTCACCCCTATCACTAGCCCATCTCCTAGCGATAGCTATCACACTCTACTTGCATCCGTTCTTGAACCCAATACCACTCCTATTGCTACCACAGTCCCACTACCTTAGTCAACCCCTACAGCTACAATTTTTCCTAGCGATAGCCCCCTTTCTCCCAGATCTTCTATCACCTCTGTCCCAACAACTTCACCAACCCCTATCGCTAATCCACCTATTAGCGATAGTATTCCTCCTTCTCACACCACCCCTAGCGCTACTTCCATTCCTATCCTTCCACCAAACCTTGACCCCACTTTCTCTGGCCATGATAACAAAAAGAGGGAGAAAGATATTGACGCTTCCATGGTTACTGAAGAGGTTGAGGAAGTTATCAGAGGGATAGCTAGAAGCTACATGGCATCTGAGGATCATAAAACTCCTCCTCAACCTTCCAATAAGCCTCAAGCTCAGCCTGCTAAAGCACCACAAATGGACCTGTTCGCAGAAGCACTTGTGATAGCAGAAAAGTATGGGATTCCTCCAAGTGTCTTGACTGCCAATCCAATCCCAGTCTCTGTTCTTCCTCCTGGAACTGATGGGGAAATATCAATCCAAGACAAGCCCAGCACTGGAGATAAAGTTCAAGATGACATTCAAAAATTACTAGTGTCTGAGGCTAAGAAAAACAGGAGCAAGAGGAAAGCTAGAGAAGAAGTCTCCTTAAAGGTCATCCCAAAGGCTATTCCTGAGGCTCTTAAAGCTCAGAAGATGAAGAAAGTAGCTCCATCTCGATCTCACAGAATGTCAAAAGAAGAAAAGAAAACTCGTGCTGAAATCGTGAGACAAAAGAAGGAGGCTTTCTCTAGAGCTCTGAAGGAAGCAGAGGAAGCAAAGAAAAGGGAGGCTGCTAACAAGAAAGCCCTTGAAGAGGCCTTGAGAAAACATAAAGAGGCTATTGAGAAGAAGGCTTCTTTTGAGGCAAGAAGGAAAGCAAGAATAGAGAGGGAAGTAGAGGAAGCTGTAGAAATAGCAGCAGAGAAGAAGAAAAAGGAAATTGCTCGAGGAAAAGGGCATGGAGATACAAAAGAAGGTTTCATATACACAAGGCTAAAGAAGCTACAGCTATCTCCATTACTGAGCCTTCTGAAAATCCTAAGCAAACTAAGTCTGAGCAAGTCAGAGCTAGGAAAGAAAAAGCAAAGCAAGCCAAGCTCGAACAAGACAAATTCTTCTACTCAGACTCTTCTATCTCTGACTATCCTGATGAGGAATTCATGACCACTCCCTTTGGTGAAAATTTTGACAATAAGAGTGCCTTAGTTTTTGAAAACCATTCTGCATATGCATCATATATGGCCAAAACTGATGTATTTCCCTTTGCAAAGAAATTATGACAAATACTCTTGTGTTATACTGTTTTATATGCTCTAAACATATTTATCTTATACATGTTTTTACTTATGTTTTGTCATCATCAAAAAGGGGGAGAATGTTATAATCTTAAGTTTTGATGAGGACTGGACCCTATAGATAATATAAGTAAAATGAATAGATAGAATATAGTTTATTTTGAAAAAGAATTAAGATAAGAATCAAGGCATATGATTGAAGAAAGTATAAGTTATCTAAACGTTGAACAAGTTAAGTCCTATAGATAACAGATACTCTATTGCTAGACTAAGAGCTTATCGATAATAGATGAAGAGATAAGGATAATATTAGCTAATAAAGCCTTGGCAATAAACTGAGTAAATATTCCTATCTTTAATAGACTCCACTTTCGCTAAGGTCTTCACTATCACTAGACTGAATTGAGATAACCTAAGCAAAGAGCAAAAGATCACTATCTCTAAGAAATGTCTCTATCGCTAAGGTTTCATAACAGACAAAGACATAACCACTAGCGATAGCAGAACTCTCATTCAGATAAGTTACTATGTAGAGCAAATGATAACCTATAAATAAAATAGCTACTAGCGATAATGAGTTTAGCTATCGATAGTGAAGTCTCTTGCTGATATATTATCTGTATACACTGAGCAAATGAATCCTACTAGCGATAACACCAACTGTACTTCACATGAATACTTGTTTAGCTAACAATCTAAGTGCAGGATTAACACTATGATGCTAACGATAGCTTAAGATGTTAGTGCTACTGAAAAAGCTGATATACAAGTACAATGTTGCAGGTAGTTGGTAGTCAAAGTCTCTATCTCTCATAACTCATCTTCTGCAATAATTAAATGAAGTAAGAGAAGAAAGATGACTGAAATGAAGATCAGCATTAAACACCAACGGCTAGGAGCTCCCAACGGACATATTCAAACGAAATCATAATGCTGAAAGATCAAGGCAAACTGAGAAGAGATATAAAAGCCAAGTCTTGAGCATTTATGAAGCAGAGAACAAACTGACGAACGAGCATTCATTATTTCTCATCTACTCGTCAAAGATTTATTATTCTTAGTAAGATTTTTCTGTACTTTAGTGATTAACAAAATCTGTTCATTAAGTGAACTCATTTATTGAAATCCTCTACTGTTTGAGGTTGTTCTTAAGTCTGGGACTTTAGAACAGAGTTGTAGTCTTACAACTTGTAAGGAGGAGTGTTTAGAGGAAGTCTAAAACTCTGTCTTGATGTAGGCAATGTTTGGCCGAACCAGTATAAAGGCTTGTCTTTGTATTTAAAGCTTTAATTTCTGAAAAGCACAATTCACCCCCCTCTTATGCGTTTTGCAACTTTTAGACACGTCATCAACCATATGGCCATGGGTGGTGATGTGGCTTCCATTATTTAAACTTTTTTTTTTTTGCCATTTCCAGCGGCGGATATTTGAGTCACCGCTAAAAGTAAATCTTTGGCTGCGACAATTGTCACCACTAAAGTCAACTTTCAGAAGTGACCTAAAAAATTGCCGCTAATACTTTTGATGACGGTCACATAAGCAATGACTTGGCGATTAACCTTCAACGGCGACTTTTATACTTTTGGCGGCACGAAGGCAGAATTTTTTGTAGTGAATGTACATTGAATATAAACACATTTTTCAGCAAAAATTTAAACATTCGTTCATAAAAACTAATCGATAATGGCTGCCATTTTGTTTGGACATATTATTACCATGATCTTTCAGTTTTCTTGTACTCTTAAAACTTGTTAAAATTTAATTTTTCATGAAAAACCCACGGGAAATCACCAGTTGATAGAAACCACGTAAGCCGAAAAATCATTTTCCAGGTGGAAAATAATCTTTTCAAATATGAGTATATAAGAAAAACATTTCTCATATAAAGGGAATACTTAGGGTTATCATGGCTTTCCCTTATTTGTGTTTCATGAAAACCACCAGCTGATCTAAAAAACAATCAAAACCGTTTAGGCAGTCTCAGAATATTACTATACCGTATCATGAAAATTGACATACCAGAAGCAATCATTCCCCTCTGTTCATTGTATTTTAGAATACGTCCTAAAGTTTTCTTGAAAAAAATAGAAGTAAAACTCTCGCTAATGTAACGTGCAAATTTTCTTCAATCAGTGTAACAATTTTTCTTTGACATGCGCAGTTGGTTTTTAACGGTGCGCAAAAAGCTTTAACTATGTGCAATATTCTTCCGTGATCCCTTTTACATTTAACATGTGTACATACAACTTTTCTTCAGTTTGTACAAAAATCTTAAGCTATGTGCAATACGAGTACTTTTTTTGTAGTCTCTTTAATATATAACGCGACTTTTTTTAACGCGCAACATATCTTCAAGTAGTGTATATGAAAGCTTCAAGCTTTGTACAACATCTTTCAATGTTCCCGTTCAAATCTAATTTGTGCAGTTATTATTCCACGTGATCAGGCATATAAAAAACTTTAGCTATGTGCAATATTCTTCCATGGTTCCTTTCGTATAGAATGTATGCATATTTTCAAGCATGTGCATAAAGCTTTATCTATATGTTTGATAGCTTTCCATGGATATTTTGCTACAACAGCCTCATTTTCTTCTTCTTTTTCATTTCAACTCGATATGGGCAACTTGGTCTTTTTAAGCCAAACTCATTTTCTCTACTAAAAATTTATCTAAATCCTTAAATTGAATTTACGGATCCCGTGATAAAAAAGTGAAAACATGCCAATGGAAGTTTTTTGACCAATTCTACTAATAATATTTTTTATTCGATTTGAATTTTTTTATTTATTTATGGAAGATAATTCTATTTTTCGTATGTCTCTCTCTCTCTTTTTAAAAATGACATTAGTTGAAGATATTTTTATATTTTCTTTTGAATTGATATTCCTGCATAAGTTAACAGATCTCCCATGGAAATCAGTTCACAAGTGTCAGGGGAGAACCTCACAAGATATCATTCTTGCCCTTATTTGATTCTTTTTTTTTTTCAAAATATATAGTTTTATACATATTTTTCAGCATATTCAATTTAGCTTGCTATATTAAGCTCCTCGTCCTATTTCCAATTCAGTTAGACCATCAACAGTTCCCCAATGAAACCCAGAAGAAGATCATAACAGCCATAAAATACAGCTTATATATCATAAACTTCCATCATGGCAAGTAGCTATGAAATTAAACTAGTATAGGAATATAATGCAGGCAAGCCATAATAATATATGTCACATGCATGAGACAGATAAAATACTGATATGGTAAGGCATAAGATAGCTTCATCATCCCCTCCTCCTCATTTAAATTATTATGATAAGCACAAACATATCAAAAATAGAAGTATGAATGTGCAAAAAAAAAAAAAAAACCATGTAATTTAGTCTAAAGTACATCCAACACTGCAAAGTTTTTTTTTTTTGACAAAAAATGCCCATGTAGTTACTAAAATAGGTCAAAAGTGTCAATGACGTGATTGTATACAAATAGCATTGAGCTTTTCAATGTTAGAGAGAATAAAATGTGTAAAACTAGACATGTAGCTAATTTGGTCAAAGATGTACTCAACACCGCGAACTTTTCTTTGCTCAAAAGTGCCCACGACCCCACGTCAATGTTTGGTGCACTTTCATATCCGTGTGTGGAAGGAAGGAGGTGTCTATTATGTATATATGTATATAATTATTTTATTAAATTTATTTAATTATCACATTGATTCGATCAATGCAGCCATTTAATCCATAACCCATTGAACTTGCCAACTCAACCCACATTCGAATACATTGTTACTAACACTGATTACTAGCTGCAACATTAAATTCGTGGCTTTTACAGAATTATCAGTACAACTTTGGTTTTTTTTTTTTTAAAAAAAAGACACTTATCGCTACAACTTGTATCTGAAGCCATAATCATATACCAACGCTAAAAATGAACTTTTCGAATTCCCTGCCAGTGATATTTATCCTACATGGAACATGGAACATGCTAAACATAGATTTGAAAACTTAACTATCTTGAAAGCAATGTCAAACTTTATGCCATTTGAGACTCCAAAATTTCTGGATTTTTTTTTTTAAAAGTATATATAAGGAAGACTACTGAATGAAAACTACATAATTACACCATTTGTGACATTTGTGCTTCATCATTCCTTTCATCAGTATCTTCCTCTTCTTTGCTTATGTCTATATGTTTGCCCTGGTCAGAGCCTTCCAGCAATAGCTGATTGCTTTTTGTAATGCTTTCGTCACTCTGTACTAAGGAAACCTGATCTAAAAAGACAGAATTCATTTTGTAATTCCAAACAAGCATAGAAATGTAATCCTGAGGTGAAACAAGGCCTTGGTCCTTTATGCAACTCCTGTGTTCCTCCAAAGTCTTGGGATCCTCAAGTTTTATATATTAAAGCAACGACTTTTCATGATCCGGTATCCAATATTAGATATATATTCAGTCAAACTAGTCAAAGTTGTTATGCATTAAGTTGAGTTAGTTCCAGAGCGTGAGCAACTAACTGACGTGTCATTAATCTGTTTTACTTTACTTGTTATTACACTATCGGCTTAAGTATATAAAAGCCAACTGTAAGAGATCAAATGATATGAAAAATGAATCAAAGTATTATCCATTCTTGAGCATAGTTCTTGGCATGGTATCAGAGCCACATGCCTCTGGCAATGCTCCGATCATTGAATGCTCAAATTCCTTTCGGCATTGAATAATCTCTGATCTGGATTGAGTGTGTAGCAGCGAAAAAAAAGGATGGCTCAAAGTAGTTCAATCTCTCTCGATCACTCTGAATCAAGCTATTCAAGCCCTAATTTCACGAATAAGAAGATATCGGTGAAGCTTGATGATTCGAATTATCTGCTATGGACGCAGCAGGTTGCGTTTATGGTGAAGCAACATCGTCTCCGTGGTTTCCTTGATGGAACTGTGAAGATACCTCCGTCCAAGGTTCGTGATGCAAACTTATGTGAGATTGATAATCCAGAGTATGATACATATGAAGCATTAGACTCTGCACTAGCATCTTGGTTGTTGTCCTCCGTCAACCAATCAATTCTACCAGAACTCATAGGGCTCGAGTCGTCTGCTTAGATCTGGTCCAAATTAAATCAGATCTACTCCATCAAATCAGCCTCCAAGGTTCTTCACTATAAGAATCTATTAGCAAATCAAAAGAAAGGTGAGATGAAGATGCGAGATTATCTTGCTTCCATTAAATCCACTTGCGATCACCTTGCTATGCTCGGAGAATCTGTGACTAAACAGTCTCAAATATCACACATTCTCAGTGGTCTCACTGCCGAATTTGAACCAATAATTGCTGTGGTCAATGCCTCATCAAGTCGATTTGACTTGGATACTGTTCATAATCTATTGATTGACTCAGAAGCTCGATGATAACTCCTAGAAAGTCATGATTATTTGAGTATATTTACTTGAGTTTTTGTCTATTATTGATACATTTTGGATACTCAAGAGGAAAAATGCTCATTTGATTTTCGGTTGCACCTCATTGTATATTTATGTAGATTTTGATTATTTTTGTAGTTAATTTCTTATGTTGTTTGATGTAAATATTGTAGGAATATTTTGATACAATAACCAAGGGATCCCGGATTAAGAAGAACACTTAAAAAGGGGAGAAATTGGGGTTAGAAGCTGAAATTTCAAGAAAAAAGGGAAAATACAAGTTTCTGGACGAATTGTAAAAATTACAGAAAAGGACCTCGAATTTCCCAAATTACAGATAGGTCCCCGAATTTCCAAAATTACCGACAGGTCCCAGTTCGCCGTGAGCTCGCCGCGGCGAACTCACGGCGAGCCAAAACCCCCAAAAAGAGGCAGAAACGATCATAGCTCACCGTGGACTTCGCCGCGGCGAACTGCGTGCTCTGCTGCGCGTTTTTTGACAGATTTAAGTGATATAAAAGCTAGGGTTTCGATCTAGCTCGACATTCTTCGACTTCTGGGCATATTTTGGGCGTGTTTGGCTCTGCTAGGGCTTGGAGATTGGTGGGATTTGGCTTGGGCTCGGAGCTTCAAAGAGATTTGGGCTTCCTCTCTTGGTTTATCTCTTCCTTCTTCATTCTCTTCTCTTGTTCTGATTTGTAATGTTGTGTATATTTGCTCCCTTGGAGTTGTAGAACATGAGTAGTTACATACTTTGATTCTAGGATTATTTTGAACCCTTGTATGTATTGATTCTTGATTCCTCCTCTTGATTTGTGATTAATGATATCTATGTGCTTATTTTACCCCGTTCTTAATGCTTCTAAGTGCTTGATCACCATTTAGATGTTGTGTTCGCTTGATTTATGACTCGAGAGAGCTAGGTTGAGTGTAGAACTTGGGTAAAGTAGTGCAAGAACCGGAAGTTTGCATGACGAACGGATGGTTTTGTTGGTAAGATAGAGATATACTTGCTAGCCTTGCATAGTCACATTAGGGTTGGAGTGTGATAATTGGGTTCTATCAAATTGTGGCAAGAGATTGTGCAAAGAATAGGACTAAACACTTGTTCTTGACTCGAGAGAGCATTACAAGTACTCTTTGAACCCTAGATTAGCACGTGGTTTCGTTGAGAGCTTCTTGAGGGGAGGTTAATTGAGTTTTGAGAAGTACAAAGGGGGATAGATAATCCTAGGACCCTTTTTATCTTTGAAGTTGGGGAATCACTTGTTTATATTTTATTTTCTTAGTTTATTTTCAATCTCAGCATTTGTGTCACTCAAATTAGGCGAGAGTGTGACAATCATTGTTTGACCGGGTTTTGGACAAATCCTCGTGGGAACGATACTCTACTTATCACTTTATTACTCGAGAACAAGCTTTTATCCAAAATACTGTGGCTCATGCGAATTATACAACTCCTCTTCCTTGGGAGAATGCATCTGATGAGTCTCCACAAGTTTTCCAAACTCATGCACCATATACAACACAAGGTAATGGTGGAAGAGGTCCATTTCGACCACCTATCTTCAATTCCAGCCGGGGTCGAGGCCGTGGACGTGCATTTTCTTTTCCTCGAGGAGCTTTATGTCAAATCTGTCATCGCACAGGACATACTGCTGATCGGTGTTATTATAGGTTTAATTTTTCCCAATCTGCCTCTTATGGCAATGCTTCTAATGCCTATTATGCTGATTGCGGTTCAGATGCTTCTTATTATCCTAATGGTGTGCCTCAATTTGGTTCCTATGAGCCTCCTTATTCCGCTCCGATTGCTAGTGTTACACCTATACAAGGAAATACAGACTCTGTGACTGGTTCTGTAGTTACGTCTGTCCAGAAAAATTCTCAAGTGCCATCAACCTCAAATTCTACTATTCCTTCAACTCAAGCATTCATAGCAACACCTGCCACAATCTCAGATGATGCTTGGTATGCTGGTTCTGGTGCTACTCATCATATTGCAACCTCTCCAACTAGTCTTCAGCAACCAGTATGTGACAACACTGGTAAGGTTATGGTAGGCAATGGTACTGGTTTACATGTCTCTCATGTTGGTAAAATGAATCTTCAATCTCACAATTCTTGTTTACACATGAATCATGTTTTATGTGTTCCTGCCATGCGTAAGAATTTACTGTCAGTTGCTCAGGTTGCTTAAGAAAATGGAGTTTCTATTGAATTTTTTCCACATGCTTGTTTTGTCAAGGATTTGAGGACAGGACGCATCATTATGGATGGTATTGAGACAAATAGGATGTACAAAATGGGCGGTTCTCCTATATCTTCTCAGAGTCGTCCATCAATGCCTACATCTCCTTCATGTTTCCATGTAGCTTCTCCTGATTCATGTGTACTTACCTTGTGGCACCAAAGACTTGGCCACCCGAACATTGATGCTGTCAAGTCCACTCTGCGTAGTGCTGGGATTTCCTTTACTAGTACCTCTGTTTTTTCCTTATGCCAAGCTTGTCAATTTGGGAAGGCTCATAAACTTCCTTTTTCTGATTCTAAAACTGTATACTACAAGCCACTGGAATTAATAACAATGGATTTGTGGGGTCCTGCACCCGTTGCATCTCATGGTTTTCTTTATTATATTGCTTTTGTAGATGCCTTTAGTCGGTTCACTTGGATTTATCCACTGAAACACAAATCTGATGCACTGCAAACATTCAAAGATTTTAAGCTACTGGTTGAAAATCGTTTCAGTACAAAACTACAAACCATCCAATCTGATAATGGAGGCGAGTTCTTAAGTTTCAAAAGATTTGTGACAGCATGTGGGATTGAACATAGGTTTACCTGTCCCTATACATCTGAGCAGAATGGCTTGGTTGAACGTCGACATCGTCTTATTGTTGAAACTGGTCTAGCCATGTTAGCTCAAGCTTCTCTGCCTTTATTTTATTGGAGTGATGCTTTTTGCACAGCCACTTTCTTGTTAAATCGAGTTTCTTCCTCTGCTATTGGTGGTATTACACCTTTTGAACGAATTTTTGGTGTTAAACCAGACTACTCAATCCTTAAAGTTTTTGTGTGTGAGTGTTATCCTCTCCTTAGACCTTACAATAAACACAAATTGGATTTTCGATCATCTCAGTGTATCTTTCTTGGATACAGCTCTCAGCACAAGGGGTACAACTGTTTGGACATTCAAACCGAACGAATTTTTGTCTCTCGTCATGTGAAGTTCAATGAACTTGTGTTTCCAAAAATCTCCCAAATCAATGTTCGCCAACTTGCAGCCAATAACCATTTTGCCACACCTACAATTTCTTTCCCCTCCATTAAGAAACCACCTCATGTTTCATCACTCTGCCAGCCACCAACTTGTTCCTCTCTACTACCTACTGTCTTACCATTAACATTCTTCTCCCCTCTATCTCATTCTAAACCCACTACTGACTCCACTTATGACCTTTCATCTACGGATTCCTTACCTACCCCATCCCCTACCTCCTTACCTACCTCCGTTGCTTCTCTTGAGCAACTTGTCCCACCTTCTCATGATTACTTACCTAGTAACACTCACTCCATGGTCACCAGGGGCAAAGCTGGTGTGTTTAAACCAAAGGTATATATGGCTATTGCTGATGAAATTATTCCAAATACAGTAGAAGAGGCATTTCTATATCCTTCTTGGAAACAAGCTGCTGAAGATGAGTTTAATGCTCTACTAAAGTTCCAGACTTGGGAACTTGTACCTTTACCTCCAGGAAGGAGAACTATAGGCTGCAAATGGTTGTTTAAACTGAAAACAAGTGCCGATGGAAATATAAAGGTCGATTAGTTGCAAAAGGCTATGTTCAAGAGGCAGGGACAGATTACATAGATACCTTTAGCCCTGTAGCTAAAGCTGTCACAGTACGCATTATACTCACTGTTGCTGTTACGAAAGGATGGATTCTTCATCAAGTTGATTTTAACAATGCATTTTTAAATGGTGATTTGCAAGAAGAAGTGTATATGGATCAACCATCGGGGTTTATTCAAACCTCCTCTGATGGACAAAAACTTGTTTGCAAACTCAAAAAGGCAATTTATGGGCTTAAACAAGCACCTCGTGCTTGGTTTCAGAAATTAACAGACACCTTGAAGGCCCTTGGTTTTCAAGAATCAAGAGCTGACCCATGCCTTTTCATTTATCAAGAGAAGTCTAATGTGGTCTACTTATTAGTCTATGTGGATGATCTAATGATCACAGGTAATTCAGAAAAACTTGTGCAGCAACTCATTAAGAAGATGGGTGACATGTTTTCACTAAAAGATCTTGGTGAGTTGACCTTTTTTCTTGGTATTGAATTTACAAGAACCTCATCAGGTTTACTTCTCACTCAAAGACAATATGTCACTCAGTTACTGCATAAAACAGATCTGCTTCTTACCAAACCATATCGTACTCCCATGTCTACTAATGCTCAGCTCAAACCCGGTGATAGTGCAGCATATTGTGATCCATCACTATTTCGTAGCATTCTTGGTACACTACAATATGTGTTATACACGCCCTGATATTGCATTCACCGTAAATAAGCTTAGTCAGTTTATGCATGAGCCGACAATTAAACAATGGGACTGTGTTGAAAGATTACTTCGCTATCTCAAAGGTACTAGCACATATGGACTACTCATTAAACCAGCAAATTTCTTTCGTGTGCAAGCTTTTGCTGATGCTGACTGGGGAGGAAATAAATCTGACCGACGATCTACAAGCAGATTTTGCACATATCTTGGTCCAAATCCTATCACCTGGACCTCTCACAAACAACAAGTAGTTTCTCGGTGTGCTACTGAAGCAGAATATAGGAGTGTTGCTGATAGTGTGGCTGATGTACTTTGGGTAATGGCATTGCTAAAAGAAATGGGTATTCAAACTGTGGACATACCAACTATATGGTGTGACAATACAGGAGCAGTAGCACTATCTACAAATCCCGTCTTACACAACAAGTCAAAGAATTTTGAACTTGATCTTCACTTCATACGAGAGAAAGTGGCTGCAGACTTGATACATGTTGGCTATGTTCCTTCATTTGATCAGGTTGCAGATGTACTAACAAAAGCCCAATCAAGTGCTTTATTCTATTACTGTAGAAAGAAGCTTAATGTTGAATCTCTGGAAGCACCAGACCTTGATGATGTTGTAGTTGACTCTGACATTGATGATGATCCTAATGTGTTCACGTCTCTGGTTGAAGATGCTGCTTGAACTGATTGAAGCGTTCTTTTTCTGTGAGCAGGGGGAATATTAGATATATATTCAGTCAAACTAGTCAAAGTTGTTATGCATTAAGTTGAGTTAGGGTGTGTTTGGATTACCGTTGGAGAAGTGACTTTTTTTAGAATGACTTTTTTTAGAAGTGACTTTTGGATAAAAGTCATTTGTGTGAAGTGATTTATGTTTGGATTTGTGATGATAGAAGTGACTTTTTTTCAATATGACTTTTAGAAACATGTTTGGATGATAATATTGAAAAGCACGTTTAGATGAAAAATTACTAAAAAGGACATTATTTTCATTTAATAATACATATATAATATGCATATATTCTTATTAAAGGCTTAGTTTCTCCCTTATTTTCAGGAAAATAATTTTAAAAAATAATATTTTTCGCTCAATGGAGTATATTGTGGGAGAAAGTAGTTAGAAATAGTTATGGTAAATTTTTGGAGATAAAAAGAAAATTTTATATTAAAAGAAATTATCTTATTTGAGAATTTTAAGGGTCTAACAGTCTAATTTTCCTACCCACTTTATTAAATACTAATACATAACAAAAGGTGTGGGACCCACCAGAAGTCAGAAGTCAGAAGCCAGAAGTAACTTTTTTTTACTTCTGACTTTTCACGTTGCAGAAGTCATTTTGGACCAAAAGTCATTCTAAAAATAAGGCAAACCAAACATGTTTAATTCTTGAAATTTTGCTTTTACTTCTAGGATCCACTTCTGGGGGCAGAAGTGGCATCCAAACATGCCCTTAGTTCCAGAGTGTGAGCAACTAGCTGACGTGTCATTAATCTGTTTTACTTTACTTGTTATTACACTATCGACTTAAGTATATAAAAGCCAACTGTAAGAGATCAAATGATATGAAAAATGAATCAGAGTATTATTCATTCTTGAGCATAGTTCTTGGCATCCAATTACTTGGAAATGGAGTGTAATCTGTCTCAGGCACAAGAGAGATCCTAGTATATTAGAGGCCATCAATAGATTCAGCATGACCCATCCTCAGCAAATTATGGTACTCAGGAGACTGGCCTTTTCTCTCCTTTAGTGGACGGCTCAAATTCCGAGAACCAAGCTTGTATACTTTTGCTCTTGAACGGAGCTTGTATTTTGTGGCATATAGCTTTGCAAGGGAACCTCGTACTATGTAAGAGCAAAAGTTAATAACTTTTTTCCTATTGTCTGCAAACCTGTACCATTCAACCATGGTCGACAAAAACTTATTCATTTGAGCATTGGTATGAGCTTGAGTGGCATGAAACATTCTAAAGCAAGGCTGTGGATCTGGATCTCTATCTCCCTTGAGAAAGTTCAATTTTCTGAATTGCTTAATGCATTGCTTTAAGCTTGCAGTGACTGATAAAAGGGTTCCTACACCCTTTTCACTGATGATCTTGCCACCAGTTGCAGTGTATCGAAGGGTAGGATAGACCACCCTCCTGCATAATACATGATAAGAAACATTATACCTTTAGTTATATGTTCTATAGGGAGGCTCTCATTATCAAGCTTAAGCATATACCTCTGATCACAAAACAAAATCAATTGCTTTCTCAGTGTTGCTGCATCAGCTCTTGGACCACGAACACCGATTAAGATATGCCCTCCATAACGAATATAATCCATCTTCGGGGTTTTATCAGGTCCACTTGTGGGCACAAATTCTGGCCAGGATGTGTTTCCCTGCTCTGCTTCACTTTCAGGACTGTTCCATATGACATCACTCTTTGATGGACGATAAAACTCCTTGATCTTACCTTCCATCCAGCGGTCCAATTCATCAAAGCAAATATTGGCTAACAGAGGACTAATAATTCCACAAAGCCCCCAATTTGGAATTTTCTCTGCCTCCTCAGGGGCAAATCCAAAAAATGTTTCTAGCCAATAGGGATCAGGCTTAGGCTCATCTTCTGCAAGCACCCTTTTCAAACCGACGAAGATAAGAGTTCAAGTTGGTAACAACCCTATCAGGTTCCCGGTAATTCTCAATCCACATTTGACAACAAACTGAAACCCCATCCTCCTTCATCAAAGTGGAGGGATCGTCAGGATCAGGTGCATGTGGGCGCAATGGAGTAAAGGAGGGCGACCGGTAGCTGGCATAACCATTGGTTATAGAATATCTGCAACTAGGTTGAGAAAATATCCAAGTGGAGTTGCCAAGCGTCCGTAAAATATTGGAATTTGAGATAAATTGGTGACTAAATATGGCTATACGTCGATGCATCTGGCTTTTATAATAGCTCAGCTACTTCAGGTCATTTTTAGTTTACAATTAAGAAAATCGTAGAAAAGATCCACAGTTCTCGCTTGCAATCGAACCTTAACTCTTCGACTGAAGATAAAATCAAAGTAAAATAGAAATGAAAAAAGTTAGATATTAAACATAACCAAGCAATGGGAATTGCAACTTATGAATTCAATTTGTGGCTTTCAAAGGTAAAAATAATGAAAGTAAAAATCAGAAATTCAAATGGCAAATTTCAAAAACTCAAAATGTCAAAACAGAAACTTACTCTATCATATACATCAAAATCATGTATATTAAAGTATATAATAATATATCCAAAGTGACACGTCTCATAAATTGGGAAGGCATCAATTAAAGAAAGATAACAAGAAAAGGGAAATTTCTACATGTGAAACAACTCAAAGCTATTTTTACATGAGTTATTATATTTTTACCCACACAAGGAGTGACAATGGGGTTAAGTCAAGGGGATTAGGCCGTCCCAACACTCTGTCCCAACCCCTTTCATGGCTCCCTGTTCCCCATAAAGGGAAGCAAATTTTCCCCATCCCTATTCCAGGCAGGCAAGGTTGAAATAACAGTGGCCAAATGCAAGCAAACGACTTACAAACCAATGCAATATCCCATATAGGAAAAGCATAATGATAAATTGGCTCTGTGAAAACCAAGCCTCATAAATTGGCTCCAAAATCACAAGCAGAACCTCTTGAACAATTTTATCTTGAAATGGTGCTGGCTGTGAAGTCGTTAAACCATTGGTTGAGAAAATGTCCAAGTGGAGTTGCCAAGTGTCCGTAAAATAATAGAATTTGAAATAAATTGGTGACTAAAGATGGCTATACGTCGATGCATCTGGCTTTTACAATAGCCCAACTACTTCAGGTCGATTTTAGTTTACAATGTAGAAAATCTTAGAAAAGATCCACAGTTCTCGCTTGCAGTCGAACCTTAACTCTTTAACTGAGGATAAAGTCACAGAAAAATAGCAATGAAAAAAATTAGATATTAAATATAACCAACAAAGGGAATTGCAGCTTATGAATTCAATTTGTGGCTTCCAAAGGTAAAAATAAAGAAAGTAGAAATTAGAAATTCAGATGGCAAATGTCAAAAGCTCAAAGCATCAAAACAGAAACCTATTCTATCAGTATATGATCCATCCAAAGTAATACACGTCTTATAAATTGGGAGGGCATTAATTTTATAAAGAGAACAAGAAAGGCAAAATTTCTTCGTGTGAAACATCCTATAGCTACTTCTAGATGAGTAGGCGCTGCCAATGCTCTGTCCCAACCATTTCCATGGCTCCCTGTTGCCCATAATGGAGAACAGAACAAAATTTTCCCATCCCTATTTCATGCAAGCAAGGTGGAACTAACTTACTGGCCAAATGCAAGCAAACGATTTACAGAGCCTAATCAATATCCCATTTATTAGAACATGAAGGGAAAGTGAACTTGCCCTGGTTTATTGTGGGAGGGAAAAAGGATTATAAACTATGGTGAAAAAGGATGTGATAGTGTCAATGGAGGCAATGGAGCCTTCTTATCCACAACAAAAACCACCAAAAAAAAAAAAATCAATAAAATGGAGATGTTTGGGTTAAGGTCTTGGGAGAGATGAGCTTATGATTGAGAAGCACACAGTGTGTGGAGAAGCTACAATTGGAGCTTATAATTTCTTATCGTGGAAAAAAGAAAAAGAAAAGAAATAAAGTGGGTAGAAAAATTAGATTATTAGACCACTAAAATTTTTAAATAAAATATTTTCTTTTTATCTAAAATTTCCTTTTTATCTCCAAAAATTTACCATAATAATCTCTAACTATTTTCTCCTACAATATCCTCCTTTGTGCTAAAAATATAATTTTCTCAAATTATTTTCCTTAAAATAAGAGAGAAACTATGCCTTTAAAATCCTAAAAAAAAAAACTCCAAATTTCACTTTTTATTTCTAACCTTTAAGAATATATACATATTATATATGCATTATTTCTTTTTTAGTACTTTTTCATCTAAACTTGGTTTTCAAAATAATCACGCAAACATGTTTCTAAAAGTCAATTGAAAAAAAGTCACTTCTATAATAAAAAATTTAAATATAATTCATTTCACATAATCTGACTTTTATCTAATTTTACTTATGAAAAAGTCAGATTGAAAAAAGTTACTTCTCAGAAGCCAATCCAAACACACCTGTCTTATTTTGAAACCGGAAGTTTTCTCCTAGTCAGTTCCTTTAAAAAATCACAATTCTTTTTGCCTGTTGTTGATTCACTATGTGTGTGTGTGATGTGGCACCTATGGGGATTGATATTTTATGTGGAAGCTTAGATGGATTATAGATTTGAAGAATGGCAGGTTTTAAGGGAGTCGAAAGTTTGATATGACGATTAAAGTATAAAGAAGCTGGTTCGTAAAACTATTAGAATTGCGTCAAGTCATATTCAAGGGACTCGGTTAAAAAATGAGTGATTAAAAAATTAATTTCTCTTAATTTTAAATTAAGTAACCGGTTTATGTTTATTTCTTATATTTATATTATTATATATGTAAATAATATTTTTAGTTTAACTTCTACGTGATCTACTTTCACATTCCATTCAAACTTTTGGAACACTGGTCACCACTTTTACCTTTTTTTTTTTTTTTAACCAAAAGGCAGTAGCATCTATGTCTTTACGTGTTGACTACTCCTATGGTTCTATTGGTTAAGAGAGAATGTTTTATTTGGTTCTATATATAAGTCACCTAATTAAATATTAAGTATGAATATACAAATTTACCCTTCATTTATTATGTGTTGATTTTATTTTCATGTAGTATAGTGGATATTTAATATGGGTAAAGTTGTAAATTTGTTGGATTTTAGTGGAAAGTTAATGAATTTTAAGGCTTTCTTTGGTCTTTGTGAAATATGTTGGAAGTGACTTATAAATAGGACCAGATGAGTAACTTATAGCAGTACTCCCTCCGGTCCTAAATATAAGATCACTTTGACTTTTTTTTGAGGAAGTTAAGGAAGCAAATTAAACCACTAAATTATAACATATGTCACATGAAATTAGATTATAGGTTAGTTTATAAGTAGAATAAATTAGTTTTGAGGAAAAAAGATTTTTTTTTATTGAAACTACTTTTTTTAGACTGAAAAAAAAAATCAAAAAAGTCAAAGTAAACTTATAATTAAGACCGGAGGGAGTATATCATTATCTACCTTCACGAGGCAACAATGGCCGGCAGTTAGCCTTACCTCTTTAGCACCAGATATTATATACCTCATATTATCTTTATTATAAGGCACTAACTACCAATTCTCACAAACCAAGGAATGGTAATTGGGTTCTAAAATTTAGACTAAATTAGCCAATTTTTTCAATTGTACCCCTCATTAAATGATATAACTTAACATTTTAAACTTTAAACCTCATTAATGATAAGGGTAGAATAGGAAAAAAGTAATTAATACGACGGTTGATGCCTTATATTAAAGGCCAAAAATTTTGTTAGTTAGTGCCTTATAATAAATATAAGAGGGAGTAGCAAACAATATAGAAGGCATATAATGACAAATGAATTAAGCGTGATTTATATTCCTCTATTGAAGAAGAAAAATAAAGGAAATGAAACTTCTCGTAATTTATACGGCATGAATAAAATTTCCAACCACATTCATAAATTTCATGTAAATAAATTATAGCAGTGTCACTTACGTTGTTAGGAATCAAACACACAAGTCAGTCATGCTTGGAAAACTGTATGACACGCGCCTCAAATGAGAGTAGCGACGGTTGTTAACCGTTGTTTGACTTTAAGCTAAGTTAAATATTAAAGAAATATTGTTATCAAGAAAAAAATATTAAAGAATTATTTAAAATAAACTTAATTAATTTCATCGGTTGGTTGACTTGGGTCACATATTCTGCTTTTTAATAGAAAGTTTAGACTGATCAAATTAATTAGATGATGAGAATATGAGAGACATCACTTGTTTTTATATTGGATAAAAAAATTATACTCTTTTTTTATATCAACGAAAAATCTTCGTCTACACAATTATTAATATTGATCATATTGACTCCAATAATATTACTGTCTAAAATAAACTTATTTGTAAAACTTGGTGAGCTGATTGTATATAAATGTCCCCACGGATTATTTGATCCACTAGACTTCTTCCCTATTCTCACTATACAAACTAAAAGGGTTCCATGCATATTCATCATCATGTTGAGCCATAAGTTCAGTTTGTTTAGGCTTGTTGGGGTTTTGTGTTTCTTTTGGTTTGTGGGATATTCCAACTTGAAAAATTGCAAAGAGACAGATAGGCAAGCTCTTGTCACGTTAAAAGATGGTTTCATTGATGCATTTTGTCCACCTAAAAAATTGAAGTTGATGTGAGTAGAGTGGAAAATTTGGCAGTAACTTTTGACTAGTTACTTTGTCCACTTGATTTATATGGATGATTAATTTAATCATATCTCTAAAGTTAATATAAGTTTCAATAAAATTAACAGAAATTCAATGTGATTTAAGTATATTATATAGGCGGATCTTGGTTCAAGCTCAGGATATTCATTTATTGAAGAAGAAAATAGGAACTCAAAATTAAAGAAGATGTGACTTATCAACTTCCAACCACATTTTTGTTTTGCTTTTCTTTAATATTTACCAACGACAGAAATTAAAAGTAAATAACTTTCATTGGCCAAAAAAAATACGGTAAAATGGCAGAAAAAAACATTCTAAATTTCAAAATTTTATATGAGAAATTTTATTCATTTGAGTAATGATATTTACAAGTTGACAACTGCAATTCACCTATCTATAATTTTAAAATTAAACGATATTTTCCTATCATTTTCCTAAACAAATAAATGATATAAATCTATGAATTCAAGGGTGTCACTTAAGCTTTTTAAAATTAGGCATACAAGTCAGTCATGTATGCCACATCAGCCTCCAGTTTCTACTTCAAAGTCTAGCACCCTTCTTGACCAGAATGCCTCTAATCAGCGTGATCAATATTAACCATTGATTAATTGTAGGCTTACGGTCCAATATGTCATAAAAGTTGTCAAATATGAGCAATATTGCTGAGAAATTTTTTTTAGGAATAATATTACTCTAGAAATTTCCAAATTATAGCAATTTTCGCTGGCTATTATTATTTACTCAAAATTAAGGGAATTCTTATGGGATATGATTTACATGTTGTAACAAGGAGTAGTTAAGTGGTGAGATTTATTCAATTGTATTGAGGAACCAAGAGCCCCAACCCAAGCCTTGGGGAAGTAGTGGAATCTAGCTGAAGCTAAAGAGCCAGACGCGTAGGTCAAGATCATTTGGACCAACCTATATAAATTTGTTTACTATTGAGAACCAATGATAGACTTCTATCACTCTGTTTCTTATTATAAGTCTACTCTAACTACTTCTCACATACCAAGGAATAGAAGTTATAGCATTAAATATGCCCTTATTTTAAAAAAAAATTTCAAACTTTGCCCTTATATAAGAATGGGTGTTAAAATAATATATTATGCATTACAAACCTTCTCTCTTATCTTCCCTATTTCCAATATAGGGGTAAAATAGTCGAGATGGCGAAATCCGTCGGAAAAATCGATTTTCCGACGGAATTCCATCGGAAAATTCTAGTTTTTTTGTAGTGATAAAAGCTCATCAACCCTCTTTCCGTATTGTACAGGAAGAGGTGATAAAGAGAGAAAGCCAAAGAAATACAAGTGGTGCTAGAAAGAAGAATGAGTGATGTCAAGAAAACAAAGAACCAGAAGCAACGTAAGCTCGCCGTGGCTTTGCCGCGGCGAAGTCCACGGCGAGTGTATGCATTCTCTGAGCGCTAGTTTTCGCCGTGGGCTTCCCCGTGGCGAAAACACCTGATGCTGTGCATTTCAATTAATGGACGCTGTCTGAAGGCATTAAAACACATTGAATGAGAACAGAAACGGGGAGAGATCATTTAGGGCACATTTGGATCATTTTGGAGCTTAAGGAGAGAGTGGGGAAGAGCTAGGAAGCTTGGAAAATTTTTGGAGAGATTCAAGTTGTGATCTTGGTTTCTTTTCTTCTTCCCTTTTCTCTAATTTCTGCAATGACTCTGCTTTTAATTTCTATTTTCATTTCTTATTTACTCATGTGTAACTAAATCCCTTTTCTAGGGTTACTTTGAACCATTTGATGGATTGACTCTTGTATTTCCTTCCTTTGATGTATTTAATGAATGTTTATGTATGGATTTTCATCTTGCTTTAAATTATACAAATGCTTGATCACCACTTGAAGTGTTAAATGAAGTATGACTTGAGAGAGTATATTTTGTTTTAGAACTTGGGGGAAATCATG
The DNA here is from genome assembly GCA_037074515.1 of Mimosa bimucronata. Lineage (NCBI taxonomy): Eukaryota > Viridiplantae > Streptophyta > Magnoliopsida > Fabales > Fabaceae > Mimosa > Mimosa bimucronata. The sequence goes on along the minus strand of CM073440.1, from coordinate 33,663,644 downwards.
TTAGACTTGAAATTTATGGTTTTAAATGGATGGTTTGTTGGTAATATAGAGATATAATTATTGACCTAACATTGTTCATATAAGGTTGGTGGAACATTTATGGCTAGCATTAATTGTGGCAAAAGATTGTGCAACTAATGCTAGTAAAAATTTGATTTTGACTTGAGAGAGCTTTTTCAAATGAAATTGAACCTTAAACTTATGCATAAAATTCATTGGGTAATGAAAAGGGAAGGAATTTATTGGGTCATGAAGTTAAATGGGGAAAGGTAACCCTAGGTTTTCTCATCCAATTTATCAAGTATTTCTACGTCATTTTTCTTGTTCAAAAAAATCTTCAAACTAAAAATTTCAAAAAGAAGTAACCTTTTAGTGATTTAATTTTACATGCTAACTCTTCAAAGCAAAACTTTGTTTAGCTCAACTTAATCTAATAAACTAAGCCTTCTGCTTGACCGCATTTGTAACCAAATCTCTGTGGGACGATACTTTTCTTATTACTCTATTACTTGATGCGACCCGTGCACTTGCGGACCGAACAATTGTTTAACTCTCCGTATTCATCTTGTTCATTGGTAGGAAACAAGTTCCCAAAAATAGAGAAGGAGACATCTTCCAATGACATTTTTCGATTTATGTATTTTGCCAACTTCCAAGTTCCAACCATATGAATCAAAAGTAGATAAGTTGAAGTTATAAATTTGAGGATCGGAGTATCACTTACGTTGTTAGAAATTAATGACATAAGTCAGTCATGCTTGAAAGACATTATGAAACACGTAAACACAGCCAACCATTTCTACTTTTCCAACCATACTTGAAGACCAAAATGTAAATTTCATCAGTTGGTTCACACATTTGCCTTTTGATAATAGAAAATTAAGACCGTTCAAATTAATTAAAAAATGAAAATGCATGTATGTAACGCCTAATATCGAATAAAAAAATGTATATTCCTTTTTTATCAACAAAAGCTCTTCATCTATTGAATTATTTATATTTAACACATTGACGCCAATAATTTTACTGCCTATGAAAAACATTTCAAAAACTTGGTGAATTGCTTTCTTATAAATGGCCCCAAGGACCATTCACTCCACAAGACGTCTTTCCTATTCTCAATACTCAAATTTAAGGAATGCCATACATGCTTATCATCATGTTGAGCCCAAAGTTGAGTTTCTTTTGGCTTATTGTTGGGGTTTTATGTTTGTTTTGGTGTGCAGGAGATTCCAACATGTGCGTAGAGACAGATAAGCAAGCTCTTCTCAAGTTGAAACAAGGTTTCATTGATGAGTTCGGCATTTTGTCTTCCTGGAAAAGTGAAGTTGATTGCTGTGAGTGGAGTAGAATATCATGCAGTAATTTGACCGATCATGTTATCAAGCTCGATCTTCAATCTTATGTCTTTTCTGAAAAATTGAGAGGTAATATTGATTCCTCCTTGTGTGATTTACAGCATCTAACTTACTTGAATCTCAATGGAAACAATTTCGAAGGGAGCGAAATTCCAAGATGCATTGGTTCACTTGGTCAGTTAAGAGAGTTAAGTATTGCTGGTAAGTCAATTGGTGGCACCATTCCTCATGGACTGCAAAATCTATCAAATTTGCGATTTCTCGACCTTAGCTATAATGATTTGATTGTGAATGATCTTGAGTGGATTTCTAAATTTTCTTCTTTGAGATCTCTTGACCTGTCAGGCGTTAACCTAAGTCAAGCTGTTGATTGGCCATCATCATTATCCAAAGTTCCTCATCTATCTGAGATTCACTTACAAGGTTGTGCCCTTAAGTCTCATGTCAATCCTACATCTTTTGTCCACACTAACTCTTCCACTTCCCTCAAATTCCTTGATCTTTCGCAAAATGATTTAGACTCTTCAATTCAACCCTGGTTGTCTAACATTAGCAAGGTCCTAACAGATCTTGATCTCTTTGATAACGCTTTGGAACATATTTTTCCAAATTCTTTGAATATGAATTCCCTCAAAGTTTTGGATCTTGATTCAAATGCTCTGCAACTAATTAGTCCCAGAGCTTTTTCAAATATGAACTCTCTTGAATTGTTAGATCTTCAAAGTAATTCTCTGCGACATATTCCTTCTAATGCTTTCACAAATATCTCTTCTCTTGAACAAGTGATTCTTGAAGACAATGAACTTGAGAATAGCATGTTGAAATCTATTGCAAATTTGTGCCAATTGAAAATGTTGTGGTTGTCCAACAACAGATTTTCTGGTCAACTAAGTGATTGGATACCACATTTACGGTGTGCCCAAAATAGCATAGAGGAGTTGGATTTAAGTGACAATCCTTTTAGTAGTGGATCATTTCCGGATATTTCAAGATTTTCCAAAGTGGCGACTTTAAATCTTGACAACACTAGTCTTCATGGGTCAATTCCACAATCATTTGGACAGTTGCCTTACCTTTACGATTTGTCTTTGGGTAATAACAATTTAACTGGGCCATTGTCAGTGTTCGCTGGACTTAGATCGTTGACGTACTTAGATCTCTCCAACAATAGGTTGAATGGGCCATTGCCAGTGTTCACTGGACTTATATCGTTGAAGTATTTGTATCTCTCCAACAACAGGTTGAATGGGAATATTCATCCAAGTACTTTTGAACATAATCCAAATCTTGTTGAATTAGATCTTTCTTCAAACGGGTTGAATTCTGTTCTTAATGAAACACATTTTTCAAATCTCTCTCACTTGAGAGAGTTAGATTTGTCACATAATTTGATTTTTTTCAACTTCAGTTCGAATTGGGTGCCACCTTTCCAATTGCAGCGCTTTTCAGCTTCATCGTGCAATCTTGGTCCGCAATTTCCAAGGTGGTTGAAATATCAAAGGGAGCTTCAGGCGTTGGACATTTCTGATGGATCAATTGCAGATTCAATTCCACAATGGCTTTGGGAAAATTCTGCGTATTCCTTGAATCTTTCCCATAATAAACTTTATGGGGAGTTGCCAAAATCAGTCTCAAAAATTGACAGTTATTTCAGGGATTTGAGTTTCAACAATTTGTCTGGTCCTCTACATTATTTTCCACAATATGCAGGCGCATTGCTTCTCTCAAATAATATGTTTTCAGGAACCATATCATTCATTTGTGCAACTTTTCAGCCAAAATTATATTATCTTGACATTTCAAGCAATTATTTGTCGGGAAGACTTCCTGATTGTTGGGGGAAACTTCCTAACTTGGAAGTTCTAAGATTGGAAAACAATAAATTCTCTGGGGCAATACCAGATTCAGTTGGCACTTTGAACTATCTTGAAAGTATCCATCTGAATAACAACAACCTCTCTGGAAATTTGCCGTCTTTGATGAATTCTTCGTACTTGTTGTTCGTTGATTTCGGACACAATAAGTTGAACGGAACGTTGCCGTTATGGATAGGGCAATACTTGCCCAATTTGATTGGCTTAAGTTTGAAAGGAAATAAGCTTAAAGGAACCATTCCTACAAGTTTATGTAATTTAAAATTCCTTCAAATCTTAGATCTCTCACAAAATAATATAACAGGAGACATACCCCATTGCTTTGGTAATTTGAGTGCCATGTCAAATATGACAACTACGAGGCAAGCAATTTCTTATTTCGTTGATGGAAACTTTACTTTATCATTCATGGACACATCAACGTTGTCATGGAAAGGAGTAGAGGTTGAGTACAGTAAGATTCTTGGACTCATGAAAACCATTGATCTCTCGTGTAATCACTTGACAGGAGAAATCCCAAGTGGCATAACTAAACTTATGGCATTGGCTTCCCTGAATCTGTCTAGAAATAATTTGAAAGGACACATTCCCGCCAAAATGGGTCAAATGGAAAGGTTGGAATCACTTGACTTGTCACACAACTCTCTTTCTGGTGAAATTCCAATAAGCTTCTCAAGTTTGAGTTTTCTCAGTGTCTTGAACTTGTCCTTCAACAATTTATCAGGAAAGATTCCAACTGCCACCCAACTTCAAACGTTCAATCCTTCTAGTTATATGGAAAACCAGGGGCTTTGTGGCCCACCACTTATAGAGGCATGTCCAGATCAAAATCCCAATAATCAGCATAGCATTGATGCAGATGGAGATGATAGTCTCATAAGCTTTGGGTTTTATGTGAGCATGGGTCTTGGCTTCATTTTTGGATTCTGGGGAGTTTGTGGAACTTTAATTCTCAAAAGTTCATGGAGGCATTCCTTTTTTGGCTTCTTCCAAAATTTGAATGACTGGACTTATGTTCGAGTTGCTGTTTTGAAAGCAAAGATAAAGAGAAGATTCCAAGACTAACAGGTAAACATATTTATTATATAATTGTGATACTGTGATAATAAGTTGTGTTGGTGCATTATAAATTTATGATCAATCTTAAGAAACGTTTTCCAGGTTAAGTAGGTCAAAATTCTTCTATATTTTTATTCAAATTAAAAAATTTTCTTATAGTTATATTTGTATGTTTCCTTCAATCTCACGTGAATATACAGTTATAGCAAATTTGAATATTCATGTAATTATCCGATGATAATACAAAATTTTACAAATGTGAATAGTTTTGAAAATTTTCTGGCAAAAAAGAAAAAAGAATTATTTTGAAAATTAATGCAATTAGTTGAAGATATAAAAGCCTATATAAGTAACATAATTTTGTATAACTCTTGAGTTGCTGCCGAAATTTGTCCCTGAAGGTCTTTCTTCTTGTTTCTTGTTTCTTTTTCTTTTTCTTTTTCCTTTTCTTTTTTTGGTGGTAATGATGATATGTGATGGCTTTGCCTCATTACGTAGGTGTATGGTTGGAGAAAGTAGCAGAACTTCTCATCTTGTTGACGAGTTTGCGACCATTGGGATGGTGAAACACTAGATCATCTGTTCATCTTTATTTCAGTGTGAGAGGAAACTTATATTACTAGCCAGCTGTCATAAATTTCTTGTAGAATATATTGAAGTCTCACATTCTATATGAATAATGACTTGAAGTTGCAATAATCGTTGAGTTAAATTCTCTGAGCAACTTGTAAATCCTTGAAGTTTGAGTGCTAAATAATTTGTGAGTACAAGTTGTATATAACTATAGCTTCAGTATTAATATAGCTTCAGTATTAATAGATAGTACCCCCTATTATAGTTAGATAACCAATTTGAATATATTAAAAAAATTGTAAGTTATTAATTATTGGAAGCAATATGCGTTGGTTTTCCTAAATTACTGCCTTTCATCATAACTACCGTCGAATAAAAACACCAAAATGTATGCAATTTATAGGGATGATCTGATAAAAACATTATGAATTTGGGTGACAAAATGGATTGGGATATAATATTAATGACCAAATACAATCCCCAAATAGCTCTTACATTAAATATCAAACATCAGAGGGTTATATATTAGAATTGGCAATATTCCTTCTATTAAATGGTCACGACATACAACTTACAAAGTTCTCAAAGTTTGAGCACTAAATACTTTGAGTGTAGGAATAATGATGGGATTGATTTCATGATAGGACATATTTTTGCAACTTTGGGGTGCAAGTTGTGTGCTTAAGTGCTATTTTAATCATTGTAAAGCAAGTTCGAAATCAATACACACAACCGATAATAAATCCTTACAGATAGAGCAAGATAATTAGAAGTAGGAATTAATAACATAAACATTCATTCGTGGGTACATATAGAGAGAATGATAATTTTATATACTTGAAAGTAATTTTGCATGCACCTATATGCATTAAGCATCAATGGCAGATTGGTGAGCATTGTTAAGCATGAGATCCAACTCTTTTGCAAACTTCTCCATGCTTTCTTGTGGCAAGCAAACAGAAGTAATTCTACCTTCCTCACCTTTACTATTGTTATTCCTAACATAAAAAGTGAACCCTTGAAAAGTCCCAAGTCCACTCAAAGCAGGATCAGCATAAACTGTAACGCCTAATTTTTACTACTATATTATAGCATTTTAATTTATTTATAACTATTTTTTAATTGCCAGAAGCCCAAAAATACGAAAAATTTAAAAAAAATTCTTTCAAAGTACTAAATCAAATTTCCTTTCTTTAAAATGGGTTTTTTTGACAAATTAGAATCACTTTAAACTTTTTATAGAGTAAAGTGATTATTAAAACAATTAAAATAACTCGAATGATAATGCTTGGGAAGTCAAAACCCTTTACACTATATTTATATATATTCTTTAGATTGTATTATATTTATCTCTCTACATCGCTTCTACTATAATAACATAACGACGGGTTATCTCAAATGATAACCCTCTTACTTGTGTATGCAGATGTACTATTCATTAAGGATATATTGGTAGAACCAGAAATAAACCAATGAAAAATAAGTGCAGAACAGTAACTCTATCATATATATACATATATATATCTACAATTATACATTAACTTTTAGACAAGCTTCTAGCTTGTCTTAGTTACTTAAACTTATAACATACACAGGTATCTAGGTTCTAAAATAACTTCTAAAATAACAAACTATAGAGGCACAAAACATAGTAGGCATTCCTGCTCCTTCATATTACCTTACTTTTTCCCCAGCTAGCTTCTCCAATTCTGCTATATTAAAAAATGTTTTGGGGAGGAAGTGAGATTAGAAATCTCAATAGCAGTTTATTTCATATATAATTAATATCATGCATGCACTTATATTCAAATACATATATCATTTTATAAATCTTTGCATATAATGAAAGCATTTATCCCTTTTAAACTGATACCCTGCAGGATTTCACAATTATAACCCTCACGGCTATAAAAGTTGAATTATAGCCCTCACGGCTATGCATACCCTCACAACTATAGAAGCTGAATTATAACCCTCACGGTTATAGAAATTTGATTATAACCCTCACGGTTATAGAAGCTGAATTATAATCTCCACGGTTATGTATAACCCTCAAGGTTATAGAAATTTAATTATAACCCTTACGGTTATAGAAGCTAAATTAGAACCCTCACGATTAGAAAACTAACCCTCATGATTATATATAACTCTCACAGTTATATAAGCTTAACTGGCAAAGGAGTAGCGACTAGGGGTGTCCAAACCCAGGAGCGGGACCGAGAATCGGGATTCACAGTCCCGTTCCCGGAATAGGGCTGGAACTGATTTTCAGTCCTGGTCCAGGTCCCAGTCCCGCCGGGACCGAGAATTCCGGGAAATCCTCAGGAATTCCTGGGACAGCTTTTGCGGTAGTTAAATTTTAAAAAAAATTGTGCCTCATTCCATTAGCTATATGTAAGAAATAAGAAAGAGTGTGGCACTAATATAAGCTGCCAAAAGTTTTTCAGATTTATATCAGTGCAAAGCATTAAAATAGCCAAACAATCTTAGTGAAGTAAATATATAATATGAATTATCAAAGGAGACAAATGTGCATTCATTCATTCATGATTCATGTAAAAAAAACAAATAATATGAGGCCATACCAAAATCTAAAGAACAAAATACAAATGATCGAAGGAATGTTTCAGCTATTTTGCTGTGATTTGAAGTGGCTGCCATGGTTTGAGCCTTTGAGAGTTTGAGGGATGAAATTCCCAACGGCGAATGGTACGGTGGAGTTACATCTGCAGAAGGATGGTGAAGAAGGACGAGAGGCTTCGATCGTCGATGCCGTAGGAGAGGCTTGAAAATCGAAGATGTGTGGAGAGGCTTCGATCGATCAGTGGCTCAGCGCGATGATGAACGAGGAACTTGTGGGGAACAAAGAAGAAGAATGGGTGAAGCAGTGAACTTGTCGTAACACTGTAATGGCCTATGAGATAGTGACAGATCCAATTAGGTGCTTGGGTGGGAGAATGTGGATTGGTGGAAAGGATTAACATTTGGGCCACTTACATGGGCCTGTTCTAGTGCCTTCCTTTTTTTTTCAAAAAAAAAAGAGTCAAGTAGGCTAATTTTTAGGCCTTACTGTTTAAAAAAACAAAATAAGGGGCTGGGATCGAGACCGGGATTCCCGAGGCCTTTCCCGGATCCCGTCCCGGTCCCAGTCCCGGGATTTTCAATCCCCGATTTTCCGGGACAGGACACCCGGGACCTGGATGAAATGGACACCTCTAGTAGCGACCCACATAAGCCTTGAAGTACTTCATAAATAACATGAAAGGAATAATGCCCATTTAATTACAACAGATATTACAAAATTATTTATAAAAATTTATATCATGAATTAAACTACCACCTGGCTACCAAAGCTTAATCATGAACCGACTCCTTTCCTGCACGATGATCCGAAGATCCAACACCACTATCTTCTTCCTATATATATTCATATAATACATAAATAATATATTAATAGATATACATATATATACTTATTCATAATAATTGGGTGCCTCTCACGCTCCTATTGTACTACCCCTACCAATTTCTAATGTATATTAAGTTTATATTCTCTAACTTAGTAGGTAATCACACCATAATCAAACAACAGTTTTTCAAACTATAAACCTCATACAATATATCACAGACTAACCTCTTACTTCACTAAATTTTGACAACTCAATTAAGCTTTAATCATTCGATTTAAAGGTGAAGAACATCAATCAATTTCCAATAATCCGACTTAAGCTTTCAATATCATACCAAGTATATACATACAACATGTAAATAGTGCCTTGTAAGTATCATATTGAAACCACAACAGATTTAAGTAGCACTAGAGTACTAATAGGTTGACTATGCAGTCAAAATCCCTTGCATTCAATAGTCCCCTATTACATCAAGCACTAATAAGAATTATTTGCAAAGATTAAATGACACAACCTATGAAGCAATGCTACTTCCAGGAGCCATAACAATTCAACACTTCAAATTGCTCCTAAGTATAATACAATCATACTTTAATATCCCTTCTTCTAAGGATGCAACAAAAGGACAACTTCAACAATGATTTCACACTTATGAACAACATGAATTGATCTTGCAAAACCAAACTATTTCTCACTCTAGTTTAATCCTAATTATATTTATTTCCTCATGTTTCCTAGTTTCTTTACTTTACATAATCCTTATTTACCAGTAGTAAATGGTCGCCATTCAAACTTCATCTTTAATTCCCATGAGACACTTCAAATACATAAGAATCTACTTTAGCAACTTAAGTTACTTTCATATTCCCCAGGAACTTCAAAATAGAACCATATTCCCCACATAACCAGATTTGGGTTCAGACATCACAAGCTAAAATCAATCAAGCACATGCAACCATAACAATGACCTCCATTATTCTCATACTTCAAATCAAAACGGAGAACTTTATTTCAAAGTTACAATTATTTAGTTCACCAATCAACAACTTTTAACAATTTAGAAATTCACAATGCAATTCTTTAAGGTGTCCATTGATTCATTGCCAACAAGCATCATATATGTCTTTTTCGACAACTAAGTTTCTTAATCAAGAAACATTTACAAATGACCAATAAATGATTAATGAAAGCAAGAACACATATTTCAACTTTAATCTTTTTAATCAAACTTGCCTAAAAACTTCAACTCAATCCCTTTAAATATTATCAATAATAATCTTTTACTTATTCCTAATTACTCTTGTATGTTCTAACCTTTACTTCAAATTTAAAAACACTTCCTTGAACTTAGCTTACAACTTGCAACTCAATTCCTTTAACAATTTAGTTTGTTTCTCTTTTAACTCTGTAACTTTTAACATTTAAACCCTTTTGAAACAACACATATATAACGTTGTTCCATCTACATCATTAACCAAACAAGATAAAAAATCGTATAGAACAGAGGAAAGCATAGAACAACAATTTCTGAAACATGCAGCAACATAAACGAGCTTTATTACATTTTCCTCATAAATCTGATGAAAATTGGACCGAACAGAGAATAGGGGAAAATAACAATTTTCAAAACCTCCCAAGGCTCAGAAAATTCAACATACAGAAGCAATACACTATTTCTATACTAATCTTATATTCATTCAATCATCAATTTCAGTCACCCAAGCAGAAAAATCGGACAACAGAGGAATAAGAAATCAAAATCGGACCTCACAGAGCAAACCAACAAAAACAGAGCATAATGGATAGGAGTTCAAAATTTTCCATACTTAGCAGAAATCGAACATGCAATGGCAGATAACAGCTATAATTTACTCCTACAAGCATTTAAACACTATTTAGTTTCGGATTGGGTTAGAATCAAAGAAAAATCGTCGATGAACAGTGTCTAAGCACATTACAGCCTCGAAATCCCACTCCAATACTTCGGGTAAACTAAATTTCTTTTAGGGAAACTTGATTTGTATATTTAAATTCTAGTTTGATTGATTCCTAAACCTCAAAACACCCAAACCCCAAATCGGACTTCCTCTCAAGACTAAGCTAATCAAAGAAACAAATGGCAGAAATGAGATGACGAGGCTCACCGGAGCAAGAACCTGGTCTTGTATGCTTAAAGGGAGGAGGTTCGTCGCCACTAGCCAGAGAGAGAGAAAGGACGCGCGAGGAAGAAGAAGAAGAAGGAGAAAAAGGAATCGGGAAGAGGCTGAGAGAGTATTATATATATAAGAGATGAGGGGAACATTCAAGTTCTGACCCCTAAAACTTTCTTCTTTTTGATTTAATCCCTAGAATCCACTTTTTGCTGTTTTCAGTTTAGTCCCTTTTTTCTGAAAAATAATTTTCTAAAATTAATTCTTATATCATATTATTAGAGATTTTCTTACTTCTAAATTTCTTTAAGCCTCAAAATAAATTTTCTAAAGTTCCTAAATTAAAATTTATCTTCTAATTATTTTTCTTTATTTTCTAAAGAAAATAAGCCTTAAAATTATTTAAAAATTTATTAAAAATACCTAAAATATCATAAATTTATTTATAATGCTTTTTAATTTCTAGATGATATCTCAATACCTTAAATAAATACTTATCATCTCTAATCTAAATTCGGTGTGTTACAAATCTCCCCCTATTAAATAAATTTCATCCTCAAAATTTAGAAAACCTACACTGTTAATTATTCATTGACCTTATATTATCTTAATGAAAGAGAAAAGAACACCAGTACTAAGCGTATATTTCACAAACTATTCATACAATCATCCCTGTATGAGTTGATTGAGTTTCCACCAGGTTATCCCATAAATTCAACAGAGTTTATCTGGACCCATTAATTGGTTGATCCTTCCCAAGTTATTGAGCCCAAGTTTAATAATACTTCTTCGATACTAAATATAAGATTAAGTTAACTTTATTTTAATAGATTAATTAAACAAAATAAATTAATTAGTTATATGGTGCTAGTTGTAGCGCGCTAGCGCTTTACTAATAGAATATCAAGTCAAGGGGACTTTATCATGATCTTACGAATCTATATGATACATTTTATTAAACTATATATCAATTCATAAGTCATGGAAATTAGTTTTTTAACAAAAAAAATAATAAATATAAATACTTTAAAGTAATTTATTCTACTACCTCAATCTACCTTATTAATAAGTTAACTTGAGCTTATTAGGACCTTATTAGTGTAAATTGGGACGGCTCTATGTCGCGATAAAGCTTGGGCGAATAATGCAAAAGAGAGAGGATACAAACAAAACAACGGAAAAAGAAAGAAGGCCTGAGGACTTGTTAATTGAAACGACAAATTTATCATATCTATGCGAATCTGGAAATTGTGTGATTCCTTGTACTTAGATTGGAGCATGCATCTTATCAAAAAAAAAAAAAAAAGGATTGGAGCATGCATGGGGAGACTTAACCAAATCACAACTTTACTCGAAAGAAAAAAGAAAAAAGAAAAAGCATACATACAGATTATATAAATTGACTCATAATATATATATATATATACACACACACATACATCATCTTGCACATGTGAATCTTATGAATTGGTTGAGTTTTGAGAGTATTTTTGGGTCCAAATGTGCCTTCGAAATATGTAAATAGATCAATTTTACCCTCGAAATATGAAAATTGATCAATTTTACCCTTAAACTATTAAAAACCCCACGTTGACCGTTAAATAGTGGACGTTAACCGTTAATATTTTAACGATTAAAGGGCGAATTTGATCCATTTTCATACTTTGAGGGCAGATTTGGACCTAAAAATACTTCAAGGGCAGATATGATACACCTTGCATACTTCAAGGGCAAATATGACCTTTAACCCTTTTAAAAAGTACTTATTGACATACAAATTATCTACCTACAATAACATGAACTTAAATGTATTGTATAATTTATTAGAGATGAATGAGTATATGTATTGTATATTTTATTAGAGATGAATGAGTATCGAACATGCTTTTGAAAGCTGAATTGTGTAAAGGTTTGTGACAAATTCTTGCAAGAACATAGAGTGCAATAAAATTAGTCACACCATTTTCTCTTCATGAAATTACTCTATCATCTGTACAATTAGTTTTGTCTCCCATATTAAATAATATGATTCGGTGTATTTTAATTAAACAGGCCATATATAACATATAACGTGGCGTTCTAGGTGTATGAAAAGAATTTCTCAAGGTTTGTTCCATAGACATAAAAATGAATAATAAGTCTCAAATTCGGTTCATAAAGCTTCGAAAATTAATTATTCAAAAGATCGATCAATTATCTTAAAAATAGATATCTATTTATTCGGTTGGCCTGTCAAGCAAGTTGTTTTTGTTTAGAAAACCAGTGGCAGCTGAAACAACGTGCTGCTTTTATATTATTATTTTTTTTGGGAAAATTTCAGTTTATAGATAATTAACCTCAGATTCCCCCCAAAATAATATGAAATTTCACTGCATTCTCAAGGGGCCAAAGTGAAATTAAATATTTCAGCTAAAAGACCAAAATATCCTTATTGAAAGAAGCGCAAATGTCTTGAAAATTTGTCATATGTGTCTTGAAAATTCTCCATATGTGTTTTGGAAATATAGTTGTAAAATTTTGGATGATTTAGTGTTGGATTCCATTATTTTTTAAAGTTAAAAATAATTACATTGATGTTGAAAATAAGCACAAATATCTTAGAAATTCCCCTATATGTGTCTTAAAAATTTCCTATAAATGTCTTGAAAATTATCTATGTGTGCTTTGAAAATGTTATTGTGAAATTTTGTATGTTTTAATGTTGGATTTCATGATTTTTAGACTTGGAAATACTCATATTATTGTTGAAAGTAATCACAAACGCCTCGGAAATTCTCCATACGTATCTTAAAAATCCAAATCATAATTTAATAAGGACATTTTAGTCTTTTAGCTGAAACATTTAATTTCAGTTTGGCCCCGTAGGGATGCAGTAAAATTACATATTGTTTTAGGGAAATCAGAGGTTAATTCTCTATTATGGATGTAAAGTGAAATTTTCCCTTTTTTGGTTGAACTGAGTTTTCTATTTGGAGTAAAAGCACAAGTTGTATCACTTAATAAAGAAGCACGTGATGGATGGTTAGAGCTGAGAATTCGGGCCGAGGCCGTTTAGGCCCTAGCTCGAGGAGGGCCGGGCTTTGATTTTGGAACTAAAAAAGGAAGAGGGTTTAAAAGGGCTGGCCCATCAGGCCGCGGGCTATTGCCCCTCCATTTTTTTTTATTTTCATTTGCTCAAAGAGTTAAATGGGTGTGCTATTTTTGTATATGTGCATATGGATGAAAATAATTGAAATGCTTATTAGGTTAAATTCAAATCCTGTACGTCCCACTTTTATACTTTAATTTCTTATTATACTAAGAACATTCTATGTAATTGTGGTGTGACTTCTAGCTCTAGACTTAATTTATAAGTTGCTGAGTTGGTATATGGCAATGCACTAATGTTTGGTAAGTTTGTATTTAAATAAAATTTGGACCATATATATTTATATTTTTTATTATAGGTCCACTATTTTCGATAGCAATACACACTCAAAATTAGGGAAAAACATTTAAAAAAGTCGAAGCCCGCGGGCCAGCTCGAGGCCAGATGACTTAAGGGCCGGGCTTAAAAAAATGGGTTTTTTCTTCATGGGTCTAAACGGCCCGGTCCGCCTGATTTCTCACCTAGGATGGTGTACAAATAAAGACATCCGGCTAAGTGGAACATTACAAGTCAAAAAGAGAACTGGATTTTCTATAACTTTAATTATGAAGATTGGATAATCAGCATCAATTAAATTGACCAATTCAAAAACCATTGAAAAATGAGATAAACACTACGAAGCTTCCTAATATTGTGGCAGAAAATATGACTAGGGGGAGTGATCCTTAGCTATTACAAGATTAATTTAATAATAGTTCGGTTTTAAAAAGTTTTATTCAAAATAATTAGTATATATAAATTTAGATAGTTCCTAGTATGAAATGTTTAGTTATACAATAGGCATACAAGAAAGTAACTAATATAAAGGATATGAGATAAAATGTAATTCTATTGATGTATAATGCTCTCCGCAATAATAAATGACATAATGATAGAATAACTAATAAAATTAATGAAATTGCTTATTCGTTGAAAATGTGTGTTCGTTTCTATAAAAAGCCTCTTTCCTTCATAACTATTTTTTATAAAGAAGAAAGTGGTAAAATCTACTCTACGTTACAATAAATAAACATATGAAAATCATTTAAAGGAATTAAGTGAAATTCAGTGGACATCTCCAAAGGTGGCATATATATATATATATATATCTCCTTCATAACTAATATTATATGGATGTCACAAATTAAATGTATATAATCAATAGAATTAATTTGGAGGAAAAGAAATTGAGAATCACGAGAGATTAAATCTGTTTTGAGCAAACTATAAGAGATTAAGGTTTACATTAGGAAAAGAATTGGATGGTATAAAATCAGTACATGGCCAGTAAATAACAAGAAATCCGGAAAACTAGGATGGTTGTATTATTCATAATTTTTGGATATATAAGATCACTTGGTCATTCTTTTTAATATATATTAATTATAATGAATTAAATTATTCATAAGTTGTAACATCATAAGAGATTTAACAGAGATGCAACCCTCTTTCTTACCTTATCCCAACCTGGCACCACTATGAAACGTAAATATACATACAGATATAGGCGGACTTAAATTTTTGTCTAACTTATTTTGATGTTTCATACACTTTGATCAGTTGTCAGTTGATGATCAAGTTGGTGAGTATAACTTTTATTCATTTTCATGAAAAATACCAGTTTGGTGGGCCATATACGAACAAATGAATATAATTAATCACATCAATATAATTCTTTAAATCCCGTAGTAACATCGTCAAGAAGGCGGTAACTTTGTTTCAATCATCTAAATTCAATGTTAACACCGTTAAGAAGCCGTTTAATGACCATTCACGTTCCAATATTCATTGTACTTGACTCATGATTATGAGTGTCATTTATCACATCTCTTCATATTTCATTTTTGTCACTCTATATTTAATTTATGTTGTGGGCTAATTCCTCGCTCAATGGGATGATTTCTCGTCTTCACCTCAACTCTTTTTCTGTCTTCAAGTTCTTAATTCTTAATATGTATTTAATTTCCATGTTTCAAAGACTTGATTGTATGAAGATTGATGCCTTGATGCCTTGAAATAGGTATGATTGGTCCTGTTTTCTTCCTTTGATTTTATTTTAGAATCAACACTTTATCGGTTTTTTTTCATTTTTATTTTTGGTATTAGGAGAACTGATATAAACATATGTTATTTTTCTCTTTATTTATGTTTTGATTAATCATTTCTCTTTCTCTTTTCTTGATTGAGTTTGTATTTTCTTTCCCTTATTCAGATATATATATATATATATATATATAAAGATGAATATATATGATCATCCTCTCTTTTCTTTCATGGAGGCTATCATCATGGGTCCTCTTGGGCACGAATTTGAAGATATGAGAGGCTAGAATCTTGGTGCTTTAGTGGTTTGAAGGTGGCTCTAGCTTCAATGGGCAAAATATGGGAGTTATTTGTTTTCTCATGCTCTTTCCCTTATGTATTATTGTTGTGTGGTTACATTTCTCTTTGTATATTTGGATTTGAGACATGATTTTCCTTTCTAATTATGTATGGATTGGAATGCTTGTGTTGGATATTGAGTTATGTTAATTGAATGATGTTTATGCTTAAATTTCCTATTGGATTTGTGATGCTATATAATTTTTAGTGGTTGCTAGATTGTGTAGCTTAATTTATCTAATTGAATGTTGTGGTTGCACATTCTTGAGAGGAATTGATTTTCAAAACTCAAGTTCCAAGACACACCAAGTGGAGCTTATCACTAACCATAAGTAATAACTATGAAAGTGGTTGCTTGATTAGTCATTAATTAGGACTAGTGAACCCCTAGTGGTTGCTTGGGGATTTTTCAATTAGACTTGGTGAATCTTTTAACTCCCAATATCAATTTAATGAAGTGTGAGAGCCACCGTAACACTACCAAAGCCCATTTTATAAAATTACCTATACTCCAAACTTCTTTCACCCTTTTATCCAAAATACCAAAGACAAGTATTTACATCTTCTTTATAGTTTCACCAAATGACTTTTCAAAACCAAAACCCCAGACTTTTTACTGTTTCAATTGCACTTAGTTAGTTTAAGTAGATTAGAAAGACTCCTTAAGTGAAACGACATGGGGTTGCAACCTATATTGCAACCCTTGGATTAAAATTTGATCTTAACCCCCAAGACGCATTAAGCAAAGGTTAAATCAAATGCCCTCTTAAGTAAAAAAAAAACATATACTTCTCATTAAACATGCTCAATGTCTTGTTACAAATTAATGAAAGTATGCATTAAGAGTCAAGCTTGATCTGACAAAACTTGGTCGGTAGATATATCTCTATTCTACCAACAAACCATCCGTTAGTTGATTTAAATGTCAAGTCTAATATGATTTACCCTAGTTCTACACCTAAACTATCTCTCTCGAGTATAATTTTGATGAACAAATTGTTCTAAAGGGTGATCAGTCAATTAGAGGCATTAAGAATAAGATAAATCAACACAAATAGTCTTTAATTACTAAAATAAAAGTAAACAAATTAGGTTTCAATCTATACAAGGCTTGAATCAATCTTAGAACAAATGATTTAGCTACTCATGAATAGATTAAACTAGTAAATATAAAGAAATCCCATGTCCAATTCACAAAAGTAGCAAAGAATTGAAGAAAATAAGAGGAATATAATCTACTACTGTAGGGCAACAAAACTCTTCCAATTTTACTTCTCAATCTCCAATTTTGTAAATCCTAACTCCGTAGTTGTGTGCACAGATGAGTCTTATCGCTCCTAAGGGTTCTAAGGTTGAAAGGGGGCTAATTCTCCATGAATTTTCGTGCCCTACGTGTTTAAAAAGGATAAAAAATCAAAGCTGTGCGTTTTAGGGATTTTCGAATGTCACGACATCCTGGTACAATGTCACGACACCAGAAACAATTTTCAGCAATTTTCCTTAAATGAGCTCCAGATTTCTGCACGCTTTTCCTCTGATCATTTTCTCCTTCCTTGCTTAGAATATCTATATTTACCTATCCAAACATGCATAAATGTGAGAGAATCATGCCAATTAAATTTCCTAAGAAATATCATATTTTTTAAAAAAATAATCAAATTAAATTCATATGACAGATTTACACAATTTTCTCTTGAAAGCTCTTAAAATGCCCTTAATTAGCAATGATGACTCCTCAAATATATTCTAAATATGCCCTAAATTAATGATAAATGGTGAGTCATCAACAATTTAGAAATAAAGCCCTTGTATCTCAACAATTCTAATTCAACTTAATTTTGTTTAGAAATCTACTTCAATATTTATCTACTTATTTTAGAAATTCAAGAGCTGACAATGTGTTGTAAAGAAGTTAGATGAAGATATTATATGGAAAACCCTAAAAAGCTATGTTTGGTATACAAAACTTGGTAAAAATATTGGGGATTTTCAAATCAATAACCATAAACTTTTAATTTTATATGAACTTTTTTATGTAATGAATTGTTATAGAAATGTGTAAGGTTTGTTAAATAAATCAAACATATTTTGTTTAAATGTTATATAAATATGAAAAGGTTTGGTTGGATTTTTCGAAGATAACTGACAAATAATTGATTTATGATTTTTTTTATATGCTTTAATTGAGGTTTTTAACATTTCTTAAGCTCTTAGGTGAAATTAGTACAGATTAGGGTCAATTAACCATAATTACAGATTAATTGTTGATTAATTTATAGGGCTATTTGATCTTGGTTTTGTCTTATTCTTACTTACAGGGTCACTTAGAACCAAAATATCGGATCCAGGATGAAGAAGAAGACAAACTAAGGGGCAAAAGATACTGGTGCTCGCGTGGCCTCGTCATGGCGTGCCTAGGATGAGCCAAGCCAAAAGGACCAGAAGTAATGTTCAGATATCAGCTCGTGTTTTTTGGGCCTGATTTGCTTTTAGCTTAAACACCCACTTACTTAATCCGACTTCTAGGCATATAAAAGGCGAAACTAAACCCTAAAACCCTAGATTTGGTCACCCACACAAACCCTAATCCTCTCATTCTCTCAACTTCATCTCTTCATCTTCCATCTCTCTCTCTCTCTTCCAATCTCCATGGCCACCATTCCTTCCACCTTGGTTGCTATTCCTTCCATGGAGAGCATCAACTAAGCTCTCTTATTCTTGGTGATGGAGCTCAAGGGAGGAGCTTGAAGCTTCAAAGGGGAGTGTTGTTCTCCACTCTCTCTTCCTCTTGTATATTTCAAATTATCTAGGGCTCTAGGATTTGTTGCATGCATTTAGTTGTAATTTCATCCTATATCTTTGTATGAGAGTGGTAGAAACAACTTACCTTGTGTATTTTCTTTGTATGGATACTTGACATTGTACCTATTGACTTAAGCATATTTTATTTATATGGGTTCATCATCTAATATATGTTTTCTTGTTAAAGTCTTGTGCTAAATGAGGGTTCATGTTTAGTGAATCATGGTGTTAAGTGTTTATGTTTAGAAACTGGCATGTAAATCTATTAATTGCTTGAGTGACATTGGACTTCAACCTATTAGGTTCAATTTATTGGTTGGGGTTCCACCAATGAGTTGGAATTAATAGGTTAATTTGGTTGCAGTTCGGGGTTCTGGTTGTAAGATTAAGAGTCCCTTGCAATTAGTAGATTTAATTAGGTGAAGTGCTTAATCAACTTTGGTTAAGTTAATTAACTTGCGGGGTTCCGACATTAGTTAAATTAATCTAAGCCTAGCCTAGAGGGGTTCTTCTAGGGTTCTTTAGAAAATTGGCCACTTTTAACTCTAAAAAATCTTAAGAAGCAATGATTCCTGAAAATTCTATTTACCAAGAATAACCATCCCATTTAATCCAAATCTCTGGTCTAAATTTAATCTTAATTAATCCCTGAACATATCACACTGTTCACACAGCTTTTATACGTAAAACCAAAACAAAATGCATTTTACCCGTTTTTTCAGGTTTGCATATTAGCTATTAGTAATCAAATTACACTATGGCTCCTTGGGATCAACACCTGAGGATAGCTTCCACTACCCCTTGGGTTTAATTTCTTAGAGAGTGGATCCGAGGCGGCACTGCACCGATATTGTCCCAATTTCAGTAGCTCTTCAATAACACTATCTAATTTAAATGAATGCCAAAGGTTATGACTAGTAGTTTTGGGCTTCTCATACCTTTAATTATTAATTAATCCTTCAATGGGATGTGAAAGAAATTGTTGAATAAAAAGGACATAGTAGAAATATTGGGGCTTTTCAAATCAACAATAATGAACTTTTATTTTTTGTATAAACATGTAATGGGTTGATATTGGAATGTGTAAGGGTTACATAAATTAAATAAATTTGGTTTAAATGTTATAAAGAATATGAATATGAATAGCTTTAGTTCGATTTTTGAAGATGACGCTCTCTTATTTAAATGAATATGAAAGGTTGTGACTACTACCTTTGATTTGTCATACCTTTAATTATTAATTAATCATTCAATGTAATGTGAACGAAAATGTTGAAGAAAATTGGTTTTCTAAAGTTAACACTCTCCTATTCAAGGGAATGTGAAAGGGTAAAGTCAATATATTTGAACTTCTTAATATTAAATATATTGTTACCTTTGTTCATATAAATTTATCCTAAAAATGAAGAATCCACAAATTAAATTGTAGAACAATTCAAATGAGTTAAATTGACTATATGAATTTTGTACAAAAGGGATTGTTAGTGGAATGTGTAAAGGGTTGTTAAATAAATGAAAGAAATTTGGTTTAAAATACATAATATAAATATACTTGGTTCAATTTTCTAATGATATACACTCCTATTTGAAGCGATGTGAAATGTTGTAGCTGATGCTTTTAGGCTTCTTATACATTTAAGTATCAATTAATTCTTTAATGGAATGTGAAAGAAATTGTTGAATAAAATCAATTTTCTAAAGATAACACTCTCAGGAAATGTGTGAGGGTAAATTAATATATTTGGATTTCGCAATAATGGCTATGTTGTCATTATTGCCATAAAAATTTATCTTGAAAAATGAAAAGGCCATGAATTACATTAAAAATCAGTTTAAAGGACTACATCTTTTATTTCCCACAATCATTTAACATTTATCTCAAATTCCAATGAGTTAAACTTTAATTTGTTCGAATTTTGATTTGGATAGGTCATCAATCACTTTGTGGAGTCATTCACTAAATTATAAGAAAAATGAAAAGATACCACCATTAATTGATATTACATTTAGTATAAGACCCTTTTTTTAATTAAAAGTCTTGATAAGAAGGCGAACATTAGGGGATGTTGTATGGTTATCTAAAATAAGGGAACTTCTTTCAATCACAAAAATCCCATATATAATAAAGTAACTTTCAATTGATTTATATACTATATATTCATAAACTGCAGTCATATTTTTCTCCCTCTTTTGGATATGATATAAAATTTTAAAATGTATATCCAATAAATGAGTTATATTTTTGAATATATAATTGTTGCAATATATTCTTCGTCTTGACACTACTCCAGAAAATGCCTATAGCATCACTTATTTTGACCCTATAGCAGCGCTTATAAGCGCTGCAATAGCCAGTGATGCTATAGGCTATTAGGCCTATAGCAGCGCTTGTTAAGCGCTGCAATAGGTGGCCTAAAGCAGCACTTAAGCGCTGCTATAGGTCACCTAAAATTTACCTATAGCAGCGCTTAATGAAGTCAGCGCTGGTATTGAATTTTTTTTTAAAAATATTTCATTTTAGTTTATATACCCTACCTGCATCAGTGCTAAAATACCAGCAATTCTATACAGTTCCAGGCAACGAAAATACACCAATAACTCATCCAGAGAGCAATGTACAAACACCAACCATTCTAATTGGGAAACAGCACGCTACTAGCTATACTATTATATATCTACATTTGTACTTGGTGTAAAAGAGGTAGAACATAAGTGCACCATTCCTCAATTAGTGCATTCATTTTTTCCCTCGACAGTGAGGGGCAACGTGCGTCTGGGTAATACTATACAGAGAGATAAATTTAAATGGCAATCAAATCTACTTGAAATCTAATAACAAGTTCAAATACAATTAGAGTTGGCAAAACATAAAACTTACTGTCAATGGAATGCTATATCGATCATGTGTAACTACATCCCTCATAAATTACATCACATAGTATCCACAGTCGTTGTTATTGGGTTGGAAGGGGCACTGTAACAAAAAATACCAGATATCATATGAGAAACATTTACTTTATGTTTGAGTAGATTGTTTAAAAAATTGAATAACTTATAGAACCTGGACTGTGAGCCACTTATAAGCATCTTTCTGGTCAAGGGCTTTGGAATAACTCAAGTTAACGGAGGACCGAAAACTGGTCAATGTGCTGGAAACGAAACAAAGTAAATTAATTTTATTAGCTAGGGTCATAAAATGACAAATGATGCAACGGATTCAAAGAATGCTGACATTCACGTACCTATTGACGAGGCGCATCAAAGCTGGGTGACTTTCTGGTTCAGCACCATACACAGGATCCAAATAGTAAATCAAGGGAATCGCTTGTGCTTGCGGATAGATGACAAGCAAAAGCCTGTGCTGCCTAAAATTTTTTAGAACGTTATGTCAGTATATATAAATGATGCTTGGAGCTAAGAATACGATGAAACCTATCATGCATATTGACTTACCCTGTATTAAATGGAGCTAAGAATAAAGTCATGCCTGTTGCCTTTAAAGAAAAGCGCCTTTTAAGCTTCGCGGACTGCTCGTCATAGCTCACGCCTGCAATATGTGCTATGTCATAGGGGCTTATGAATTCGAACGTGACATAATCCCCGGCAATCATGACATGTTCGTGCAGGTGCCTTCAAAGAAACCATACAAACTCCCAATTAGTGTAAAACTAATGACATTAAACGAAACCCCAATGGAAACACATTTATACCTGATCCATAAATTGATAGCGGTACCACCGAGCCATCCTTGATCAAGCACGTCCATGATCTGATCCTTAAAAACATGCTCAACCATATTTGACACCCCAAATATACGCTTGTCGAATGGAATATTGGCAGTAAATTTGGGAGATAGGGTGGCTGCAAATGCTCGCAATCGAGCACGATTTGGCGTCTCGGCGCTTGTACGTTCAATAACAGGAGGCGCTTGTACTTTCTTCTTGCCCTTGGCTTTTATAGCCTACAAACCATGTAAATAGAAAGTCTGAAATTTTATTCCAATAAAAAAGAATGCTAGTTTAATTGATTAGTAAATAATCACCTGTGACGATGGATCAGCATGTGAACTCTTTTTCTTCATCACTTGACCACCGGTACCTTGGACATTAGGCCTTTGTGCTTTCTTTCCGGTAGAGCGTGTACCCTGAAAAAACATGTAAATAAAAGAGCATTCTTCCAACACAATGAATGCTAGTGTAAATGCTATTAGTAAATAACCACCTGTGATGTTGGCTCAATCAAACCAACGGGCTAAGCAACGAAAGCACCGATAGCATCTTGGACCCTAGTCATCTCATCAGTAGGGAACGGTATTGGTGCCGCGTTGTTGTAGGAGGATTCAATCATTACTCTCAGTGTATTTTTAGGCAACAACGAGTTGTGCAGGGTCGTGTTGGAAGTGTTGTAGATCTTCCCTCTGGCAACTACTTCACTGAAAGAGTAATCGATATACAGCCTGCAGTCTGACTCGTCCTACGAAAGAGTTGACAACATTAGCTCACAACACATAATATAACAATGTCGCTGCAAGTTTGTAAGCAGAGAATGTATGAACTACCTGAGGAATTTGGGCTCGCAGCATCGTACAGCTCTCCCTCATGCTTGGACTGTCGATGGGAGGAACGTTACCTTGTTGCACGAAGTTTGACGTTTGTGATGCAACATTATATCGCTGGTAAAATTCGAACATCTGCTCGTACTTCCGATGCAGTTCCTCGTTCTGTCGTTGCATCTCCTCGTCCCGTCGCTGCATCTCCTCCCTCAAAGTTTGAACTTCTTCTTGTAACGCTCTTACTTCGCCTTTTGATGCCCTATGTTGGCGGCCAAAGTAAGAAGAGGGCGTGACCCCTAGACCTGTGCCCCGAACACGGCCCGAATACTCAAGGCGATCGAGCGCTCTGCTCAGGAAATCATCGGGGCCAAATTTGTTGACCTCGTCAGGGTATTCTTGTGACAACATATCCTATAACAAGAAGAAATGGTTGTTAGATATTAACTTAGCAAAGTCACCAGTTAAAAAGATATTACAAAGTCCAAGAAAATGACTTACACATCATTCATGGACTCTTCTGACCTCGTCGTGAATGATGGTACTGTCCTTTTGAGAGTGTCCCCGAAACCAGAGGCCATGTCGTGGTGGCTTCCCTTCTAGGCCCTGTTCCTTAATCTGTCAAGCAAGCCAAGTGAACACATAATTAATCACGTAAACATTTATTCATAATTTTGTATTTAGAAGCGTTACTAACATACCATATCTTGCTCCAATTCAGGAAAGCTCTTTCATCTGCCCATATACGGATATTAACAGCTTTTAGCCGCCTATCTATTTCTTTGACTTACTTCCTCAAACTCCAATGTCAAACGTGATTGCACAAATTCATTCCAATGTTCCTTGGTAATTGACCTTGCGAATGCCTCTGGGGGTGTTGGAACGATCTCCCCGTCTGCATCTCTCAGGAAGTACTTGGTCAAATTTGTGCGGAAACCGCGATGCATTCTGGAAGCTTTCAGCATGACATACTCCCTATGAGAATCATCAATATGAAACATGGACTATAACAATAGAAATCATATTAGATTTGTTAGTTACAATGTTGTCATAATAAAACTGAATTGTAAAAAGGCATCTAACCTGAATCTCTGACCAAACCGCGTTCTTGCTGCTCCCCGCGGTTCTCCAATCTGTGATAGTAATAGGCACTTTCTGCTGAACAGTGCACCCAATAAAACCAGAGAGGTCTTTCGCAGTCTCCCCGATTGATTGGTTATTTTCGTTCCATAAGGGTGATGCCACGGGTAGCATCCGCCTCTACAGCCTCTCTACCCGCATCGATATCTGGCTCCACAATCGGTTGTTCTTCTTCCTCATCGTTTAGGGGGGGATCCATTTTCCTGCAAATTAAAATAATGAAACAAGACATGATTTTAGTGCAAAATAATTAAATGAAGTAGTTCACAATGTAAAACAGAAATACATACAAACTTAAATCAATATGAGGGCTTTCGTCTCTTTTTCCTCTGTGTTATATTATGTAAAATTGTTTGCTTCCTCTTTTTTATTGGATTTAGGGTTGTGTTGAGCCAAATGCCTTCTTCATGATCACTCCTTACATAAAAAGGCTCATCTTCATCGTCATATCCATCTGCATCAATCTCTTCTTCCAGTAACGTATCAAATGAAGGATCATCTTCTATCATATCCATATCATCATCACTACTTTCATCATCAACTTGTTCGGCATAATTTTTGTTCGACTGCATGACAACTGACCAATTCTTCTTAAAAGGATTGGCAATGTAAAACACTTGTGATGCTTGGGACGGTAGAATGTAAGGATCATCCTTATATGCAACTTTAAAAAGGTCGACCGATATAAACCCAAATTCATCTAACCGCCGTCCACTATGGTTGTTAACCCACTGACATCGGAACACAGGAACTCTGAACATGGTGTAATCTAACTCCCAAATGCAATCAATCACACCAAAGTATGCCATCTTCGCATATATAGGATTTGTATCTCTCGCACTGGATATATGTAATGCCTCGGCAACAAGTGTGACTCCACTATTCTGCATTGTGCTTTTTTCATCCTGGTCTTTTGTATAGAATGTGTAACCGTTGATTGCATAGGCGGCGTAGGAAAATGCGTGCAAACCCGGTCCATTCGACAGCCAAAACAATCTTTCAAAAACTGATCCAGCATTAAGATCAAATTACTGACAAATGCGAGCATTGAACCATCTAATGAATGTTTTGTTGTGCTCCCTTGTAATCAAACTCTCATTTCTATCACCATGTATTTCCCACAGGAGTTTTTTGTGTTCTTCAATGAATGGTTCAACCTCAGGAGTATTGTGAAGAATATACAAGTGAGCAAGCTCCCTTTCAGCATTCGAAATGCGTATTAAGTTGAACCCACTTATTCCTTTCCCCAATAATCGACCATCGTGACGAGACTTCGGTAAACCAACATGTGCAACACTTGATAAGTAATTGGCGCACAAATCACTCGCTTCTTCAACGATGTATTGTTCAACAATACACCCCTCTGGTCGATATTTGTTTTTTACATACCCCTTTAAAACTTTCATGAACCGCTCAATCGGGTACATCCATCTCAAATAGACTGGGTCGCACAATTGAACCTCTTTGACCAAGTGTACAGTAAGGTAAACCATGATGTCAAAGAAGGATGGGGGGAATACATTTCAAGTTCGCACAGGATACGAATGATCTGCCTCTGCAAATCCTGCAACCATCCTATATCAACCACTTTACTACAAATGAGCCTGAAGAAAATACACAGTCTAGTGATCGTCCTACGCAGTTTCTTGGGTAAAATGTTGCGTATGCCGACCGGTAAGAAATTTTGCATCAGGACATGACAATCATGAGATTTCAAGTTCTTCAACTTCAACTCTTTCACGGATACAAGGTTCTTTACATTTGAGGAGTAGCCTTCTGGAACTTTGATCCCATTCAGGAACTCACTGAATGATCTTTTCTCTTTCTTTGAAAGGCACTACTACAAAAAACACTTTTCACGTCTCTTTTTTTGGACTTTTCACGTCTCTTTTTGGTGGGACGTGGATAGAGAAGACGTAGAAAGTTGAAACTTTCCACGTCTCATTTTAAATGTGAGACGTGGAATGTGATCAGTGCCAACTTTCCACGTCTCTTTTTCAAAAATGAGATGTGGAAAGTCTCACTTTTCACGTCTCTTTCAAAAATGAGATGTGGAAAGTCTCACTTTTCACGTCTCTTTTTTAAAAATGAGACGTGGAAAGTGATCAGTGCCAACTTTCCAAGTCTCTTTTTCAAAAATGAGATGTGGAAAGTCTCACTTTCCACGTCTCTTTTTTAAAAATGAGATGTGAAAAGTGAGACTTTCCACGTCTCTTATTTGAATAAGAGACGTGGAAAGTCTGTTTTTTTAAAAAAAAAAAAGATATATTTTTTAATTAGGATGATTAAACCCTATCCAAAAAAAATCCCAATATCATCGGAATAATACAAATACAAGTACCATATAAATAAATAACTTAACATCAGCTTCACTAGCCGAGGAATTTAAACTAGATCACCACAGGCTTTGAAGGTTCATGTGCATTCTGTTCGTTTTGTGAACAATGATGTGAATAAGTAGAACAGCCGAACAGATGCTTGGATAAATAATTTAAAAGTCAAGAAGACTCAAAATCACTTGAAACAACCATTACTATCCTACCCACTTTCTCTGTACATAAATGATAAATGTCAACAAGATTTATACCAATGATGCAATACATGAACCAATAATGGCATCCAGCTCCAGAAAAACAGAATTATGCACAATGTAAACAATACAAGATCATGAAAAACGATTGGCCACTGTTAGCTCTGATCATATACAAGGACCTTCAAGGTCATGGAGTATAAAACCCGTGCCACTCCAAGAAAGGTTATGATAAGTCTCTGTCATTCAGTTTCCTGACATTTGGGTAACACAAGCTCCTCTTAAGAATGATATGCCATGATAATAAGGTGGGGATTCTGTTGTATTATTCCTTTGCCAATCCATGAAGGACTTGCTTGAAATCAACATATAAGGTAAGTTTCTAAATAAATGAAGCAATCAAGAAGTTGCCATCAAGAGAAATTACGAGTTGAAAAAGGATGCTGCAACAAATATTATGATTTCAATCACTAATATCTTATTTTGACAGGTAAAATATGGAATTGAGTTAAAATTCTTTTAATTAGTATAACGTGAACTTATGAAGAGTACAATTATATAGTTGCTGAAGGGGCTAATATATCTATGTTTTACAGAGTCCCTTCAACAAACAAGATGAAGGGCTTTGCTATTAACTATAGAAACAAGCAAAAGAATTATGATATCGAGTATTGTATAGTAAAAAATACAACCTTTTATCTAA
The DNA here is from genome assembly GCA_037074515.1 of Mimosa bimucronata. Classification (NCBI taxonomy): domain Eukaryota; kingdom Viridiplantae; phylum Streptophyta; class Magnoliopsida; order Fabales; family Fabaceae; genus Mimosa; species Mimosa bimucronata. Next base: position 33,635,987 of record CM073440.1, on the reverse strand, counting down.
AGAAAAGCAGTGCCAGCAAGGCCATGGTGCAGGAGATTATGAGCAATTAATTTTCCCGTTTATCTTTTCCTACTCTATTCTAGTTTGAAATTCTTTCATAATATAGTGAGTGGTCTTCTAGAGTCAGCGATTTATTGGGACAATGGAGATAAAAAAACCATCAATCAACAAGACAATTGACCAGCAAGCAAAGAAAAAAAAAGGAAAATATAAGAATATCTGATCCGTATTCTTCCACCATCGCAACTGCCTCTTCATCTTGATTTTCACAGGGAGCACAGTCATCCATATCTAGTTGATTGCCATTACGAATTTGTTCATCAGGCAACACAGTAAGATCTACAACTGCAAGTAAGAGAGCATGAATTAGTTATATTACGTGAAGAAAAAAGAACACACAAACAAATAATTAAATCTGAATCAACATGTGCACCAAATTTTTAAGATAACAAGAATGAAGTAAGTTCTGCTTTGGTGTAGATTGGATCCAATTCATGGCAATGCTAACTCAAATAAGTCTAATCTTATGGAATCAAGTGTCCTGGATTTTAAAAAAAATCAGTGTAAAAGATTGAGAAAATCCTTCCAAGAAGGATAAATCAACACTCTATATATATGTCCATAAGCACTCCACGCAATCAAAAACCATAAAGGGCACACCTGTTCATTAATATGAACATTTCAAGAAACCCAAAACCTATAAAATGAAAAGGACTCCAGAAACAACCAGAAATCATTTTCATTTCATCTCCTATATAAACAATAGTTAGCGAAAATGCGGATACTACCAACTAATCCTACAGCTAATTAACATTGAACCAAATATTTCAAATCTATCTAATGTTTTAGTCTCATTTCAGTAAATTTCAACTTTCTTGACTAATTTAAATTGAACAATTAAAAAACACCACAAAAACTGACCCTTTCAATCTTTTGAAATATCAGAGAAATGACCCAAAAAACCAAACAAAAGAATAAAAATCCAAGCCAGAGAAAAATTGTCAGGAGTTCAATGAAATACCATTGTCCTTCTTGATATCTCTCATTCTCCAAACTTTGCTAGACTCTACCGAAAGAACACAAATCAATCTCTATAACCGTTGTTGGGTCAAACAGATCTAAATTGTTGGGTCAAACACAGAGATCGGCATCTGAAGAAGAAGCACGAACAGAGAGATCAAACAAATCCGAATTGATATCTCTTATTCTCCAAACTTTGCCAGACTCTACTGAAAATCAGCACAGAAGTGGAAGAACTAGACTCCAACTGGGTTAGGAATAGAAAGGAAATATTGACATAGATTTGAAATCAGATCAAGAAAAAATGTTCCCAAATTTTCAATCCAGTAACTTCAAAGTATAGCAAAAAACTCCAAAACCAAGGAAAGCCTAATTTTCTAGTGGCAACAAAGTAAACAGAAATTGACATCAAAGCTGAAACATGTAGACATGGAGAGTGAAAAAATAAAAAAAGATTACTAGCACAAACCTCGCTGGGCTCGTTGGATAAAGCAGAGGGAATGAGATTCGAATCTGAAAGCTTCAAAATACTAGCACAAACCTTGGTGAACTTGGATTCGACCCTGGATCTATAATCCTTCACCAACGAAACGTGGTTGTCGTTTTTGCGACCCTCCTCCTTCTGCTCAATGGAGGAGACAATCCTCCAGGCGGCACGGAGAGAGCCGGTGACATTTTCATAGGCGACGGAAAGGAGATTCAGAGGAAGGGGTGTCTAGGACATTAGATGGAGATGAGAATAAAGAACGATGAAAAGAGAAAGGTTTGAGGGGTATGACTAGGGTTCGAGAGGCTTTAACGTCTCACTTTTTAAGTGAGACGTAAAAACTACTTTTCCACGTCTCACTTTTAGAAGTGAGACGTGAAAAAGCAGGGAAAATTACTTTTCTACGTCTCACTTTTATAAAGTGAGATGTGAAAAATACTTTTCATGTCTCATATTTACATATGAGACGTAGAAAGTTTCCCGCTTTTATTTTGGCTTTTTTAAAATTATTTACCGCCCTTATTTTAATAGAATCCACGTCTCATTTATAGATATGAGACGTGAAAAGTATTTTTCACATCTAATATTGTTTTATTAGACGTGGTTTGTCCGCGTACTTCTCTAAATATTTACACTTTTGCCACCGCCTTTTTTTCTACATCTCATATTTAAAAAGAGACGTGAAATGGGAACGTAAATACTATTTTTTATAGTAGTGTTTTCACGTCTCACAATTTTTGTGAGACGTGGAAAGAGTTTAGATTTTTTTTAAAAAAAAAATTTGCCTTCTTTCCACGTCTCACATTTTTTGTGAGACGTGGAAACTAATTTCCCACCTATATTTTTGCACATTTTTTTGATTGGCGCTCTTTTTTAAGAGAATCCATGTCTCATATTTAAAAAAGAGACGTTAAAAGTTTTTCACATATTTACAATTTTGCCACCGCCTTTTTTTTACATCTCATTTTCAAAAAAGAGACGTGAAATGGGGACGTGAATACTGTTTTTTGTAGTAGTGAGGGTGTATGCTGCTGGAGGTAAATAAGTGCGGTATCCTCTCTCGACAGGTGCCAACTCTTGTCTTATTCCCAACTTGAGCAGATCTAACCTTGAATTGACACAATCCTTAATTTTTCCTTGCATATTTAGCAACGTGCCAATTAGGTTATCACAGATGTTCTTTTCAATGTGAATCACATCCAGAAAGTGCCTAACATATAAGGACTTCCAATACGGGAGTTCAAAGAATATGGACCTCTTCTTCCAACCACTTGTCGACACATTTTTAGCAAAAGGCTTGCCAATGATGTTTTAACGGCAAGAACCTCCGATGTCCCATGCAAACATTTTTCCTACAATGCTCTAGTTGCATCGAATGGGTATCATCTTCACATATAGGGCACGCACCATATCCTTTGATGCTGTATCCGGACAAATTACCATACGCTGGGAAATCATTTATCGTGCCAAACAACATGGCCCTCAATTTGAAACTTTCTTCCTTACATCCATCAAAAACCGTCTCACCCGAATCCCACATATGCTTCAGGTCTTCAATCAAAGGATCCAAGTACACGTCTATATCGTTGTCGGGCTGTCTAAGCCCAGAAATAAGCATGGAAAGCATCATAAACTTGCGTTTCATGATCAAATTTGGGGGAAGGTTGTATATCATTAGAATCACCGGCCATGTACTGTGGGTACTACTCTGAACTCCATGCGGATTGATTCCATCGGTTGACAAAGCAAGCCGTAGGTTTCTTGGTTCTTCATCCAAATCAGGGTACTCGTAATCAATTTTTTTCCATTGGGGGGCGTCTGCGGGGTGCCTAAGCTTGATGTCTTTAATCCTCTCATCAGCGTGCCATGTCAAAAGTCGTGCAACATCCACATTACTCTACATGAGCCTAAATCTTGGAATGATCGGAAAGTACCATAACACTTTAGAAGGACTCTTACCTTTCTTTCCATACCGAGATGTGCTGCATTTAGGACACTTCTCCAACGACGAATACTGGTTCCGGAATAAAATACAGTCGTTGAGGCATGCATGTGTTTTCTCATATTTCATACCGGTCAACCAGAGAATTTGCTTTGCCTCGTATGTTTTCGAGGGGAGTACATTCGCTTCTGGGAGTATATCTCGCAGAGCGGACAGCAGCGCGGTGAAACTTGCATCACTCTAACCGTATCGTGCCTTCAGGTTATACAATTTAAGCACCACACTCAATCTTGTGTATTTGCTACATCCCACATACAAAGGCGTCTCTGCATCACTCTTCAGTGTCTCAAACATTTCAGGATTCTCCTCACCCACCACGTTCAACATTTCTTCAAGATCATCTCTCTCATCACACATGTCTCTATCAAGCACATTCGAAGCGCTACTAACATCAGGTACCCGGTCTCCGCATTCATCTTCATAGGTCTCACTGTGCTTTGTTCATCGTGTATAAGACTGATCAATTACATGACAAATTAAATGACTTAACAAGTCAAGAGGACGAAGACGCTCCCCATACAAACACGACAAACAGGGGCATACAATTCTGTTAGCATTCTCTGCATGCTCTGCAGCAAATTCAATGAACTCTTTTGCTCCATCTATATATTCCCTTGAACGCCGATCACAAGACATCCATTTCTGATCCAACATGGTAACCTACTAAAAGAAAGTCGCGGTAAGATCGATCTATATGACTTACTCATTAGGTAGCCACCTTATGATGTTACCTTATTTTTTAACAAAAATTCGGCTGTATAGGCTACAAAATGAACGTTCCCAGACTCAAAGCCCTCTCTTTTTAACATAGAAATTGATAGCCAACTATATAAACAGCAACAACTCAAAATATTTCCACAGCCCATCACAACAGATTTAAACCAAGCATGATTTAAACATGCACAAAAATCAAATGGACTTGTTCATATATCCAAGCATGATTTAAACTAAGCATGATATAAGAAACAATAAGTTCATATCTCCAATTATGATTTAGAAAACAATAAGTTCTTTATTGCCTCCAATATAACCCTTTTCTTCATAACATTAACTCGATATATTTCCTTGGCTCAAAGCAAAAATTTCATATAAGTAACATAAAAGACCACACAGTTTTGTCTCATCACCCAACATAGAATTTAGGTACCTGAATGAATTCTTCTACTTTGTTTTTGATGAAGAATGTGGATCAAGAGGATACTTCTTGAGATCTCTACAACATAAATAAACAATTTAATAACATACAAAACAATATTTCCCTTTAAAGATATATGACAAAAAAAATTCAATATATTTTTGTCCACCATCATCAACTAGCAACATATTAAGAACAATAACATTATAATCATAAATTCATCAAATCAGATCTAATTAATCATTGAAGTCCTTGTATGTGAAATTGATCCACAAGACAAAAGAATAGCATGGGGGGTTTGTTCAAAATCATCATATAACCCCTTCAATCAGACATCCAAGCATCAGACCACATATATATAGCAATTTATAGTTATTGCTAAATTTCATTTAAGGTTCCCATCCAAGAACAAAAATCTCAGTCCTTCAATAAGTGTTTTCTTCTTGGTTAAAGTCAGATTCCAATATTTTATAACTTGCTCTAGCCTTTAGTTCAACCAGCAAAATTCGTACAGAACGAGAAATGTTCACGTTATAATCAATCAGCAAAATTCGAGAAATGTTCCACGTTATAATCAATAAACAAAATATAATTTACACCCAATTACAGAAAATTCAACAGGATCAAAATTACCTATCAACAGACATGAATATCCATTAAAAACCCCATCTTTAAAGCCCCATAAAACTCACCCCCTATATCTTCAAAGCCCCTTCATTCTCTAAATTTGAGGTCCTCTTTCTCCTCCTTGATTAAGCATGCTGGTCAGAAAGCAAGGACGATGGAGGATGTAGAAGTCAAAGAGCGAACTTGCGACAGAACTTGGAAGTTGATAACATGAATGCCGAAATTGGAAGGCAAGCTTCGACGACACTTTACAGCAATTTTTGAAGCAGGCTTCGATGGCGCTTGGCCGAACAGCAGGTGAGACCATAAAAGCGACAGCTGATAGATGGGAAGAAGAAGAGGGTTTGGGAGATGACGGCAAAGGGTTTGATTTCTAGATCTGGATGAAATGGGTGATGTTTGGTGCTTGAAATGAGGACAGAATGAGAACCTTATTAACGCGTCAGTGGATGAGGATTTGAGTTCAGATGGGGTTAAATGGGTGGTGCTTGCGAATGAGGGGATTTGGGTTCAAATGGCTCTAAGATAGCTGAGGGAAAATGAGGACAAATGGAGGGAAAAATGAATATTTTAGGGGGTTTGGCGCGTGCCTATCCCAGGGTTTAATATAAAAATTAAACCCCAGGGGCTTATACCAGCGCTTAAGCGCTGGTATAGGCCCCTGGGATTTAATTTTTATTTAAAAAAAATGAAAAACAATTTGCCAATTTTTTTAAAATTGTTTTACATATTTTTTAATATAAAAATTAAACCCCAGGGGCCTATACCAGCACTTAAGCGCTGCTATAGGCCCCCTGGGATTTAATTTTTATATGTTACCCCATTTAATAAAAACAATTTAAATGCTTTTGCTTTTTTTTAATTGTTTCATATTTTTAAAATTTTATCAAAATATTTTAACTAACTAATTTCTAAATCCCAGGGGGCTAAATATGTATTTTTTTAATATATTTTCCATTTCTTAATTTTTCAATGATTTTATTAAATTGTTTTACTTATTTTTTAATATAAAAATTAAACCCCACGGACCTATACCAGCGCTTATAGGCCCATAGGATTTAATTTTTATTTTAAAAAAATGGAAAACAATTTGCCAATTTTTTTTAAATTGTTTTACATATTTTTTAATATAAAAATTAAACCCCAAGGGCCTATACCAGCGCTTAAGCGCTGCTATAGGCCCCCTGAGATTTAATTTTTATATGTTACCCCATTTAATAAAAACAACTTAAATGCTTTTGTTTTTTTTAATTGTTTCATATTTTTAAAATTTTATCAAAATATTTTAACTAACTAATTTCTAAATCCCAGGGGGCTAAATATGTATTTTTTTAATATATTTTCCATTTCTTAATTTTCCAATGATTTTATTAAATTGTTTTACTTATTTTTTAATATAAAAATTAAACCCCAGGGGCCTATACCAACGCTTAAGCGCTGGTATAGGCCCCTGAGATTTAATTTTTATTTTAAAAAAAATGAAAAACAATTTGCCAATTTTTTTAAATTGTGTTACATATTTTTTAATATAAAAAATAAACCCCAGAGGCCTATACCTGACAAATTGTTTTACATATTTTTTATTTAAAAAAATGTAAAACAATTTGCCAATTTTTTTTAAATTGTTTTACATGTTTTTTTAATATAAAAAATAAACCCTAGGGGCCTGTACCAGCGCTCTGGTATAGGCCCCTGGGGTTTATTTTTTATTAAAAAAATGTAAAACAATTTGCCAATTTTTTTTAAATTGTTTGACATATTTTTTAAATCCCAGGGGGTCTATAGCATCGCTTAAGCGCTGCTATATGCTTGTACCTATACCATCACTTTTATTTATAAGCGCTGGTATAGGTCATATTATACCTATCCCATCACTTGCATTTTATAAGCGCTGCTATTATTGCGCTGCAATAGGGTATTTCTGTAGTAATGTGAGATGTAAAAAACTCTTACATTTAATTATTGTTTAGTTCAAATCCAACTTAATAACACATGTAATTATATTAAAATTCTTTTTTTGGAAATAACTATTGTTTAATACAACAAATATTATCTATGATTCAAATATTTTCACTTAACAAAAGTAAGTTATTACTAATTTCTTTAAACCATAAAATACACAATACAAAAAAGTAAAATAGAAAAATTTTAGTATAAACAATACAATCTGTGCAACATACATACGGAGAGTACATAAGACAAAATAGAGTAGTCTATAATGGGTAAGAGAAAACAAAAAAAAATCAATAACGTTATTAAACAGAACCTTTTTATCAATGACATATCAACATATTTTATTATTAGTAGTTGTAACCCATGTAGCAGACTCAATTTAATGGGATAAATATTTTTTATTGTTAAAAATAGCATACTTGAATATTTAGATTTTACATTAAAACCCACGAATCTTGTTTAAATAGATGTCAATAAAAAATTGAAGAGTTATCCAATTATAAAGCTTACATAGTCAGCGATTGTGCTACCTTAGGTTGTTATTCAATTTAACTTCGGTACATGAATAGTTATATATATAATGTTTTTTTGAACCATTAATACCGATACTAAGGGTGAGATGAGAGATAGGTCAAGGAGTCGGGAATGAGGTGCGACGGGTGTCGGCGGGGGAGGAGGCAGAGGAGGGAAGACAGTGGTGGTTGCAGGAACTGGCGATGGAGTGGTGTCGGAGCACGTGAAGGTAACGTCTGAGGAGTCTGATGTGATGGAAAGAAACCAGAAGAAAGTTCGTCAAGGAGATGGGGGAGGGGGAGTAGGACGTCCGGTGGTTCCAAGAGTTGAGGATTGGATGAGCGATGATTCTAGTGACATGCCGAAGGCACCGCCTCAGAGGGAGGGAGTTCAAAGGTCATATAAAGAAGCCTGTGTCAACAATGAGGCACCTTTATTAGACGATGATGAGGATGATGAAGAGTGGCGGAGATATGATGGGTGGAAGACATGCATTACTGTTGATACCTCTGGGAAGGTTCCTAATGTTATTTTTTCTCCAAAGTTACGTAAGAAAATGGCTAAGCGCTGGCAAAGATCTGTAATTGTTTCGGTTTTGGGTATGGTAGTAAAAGAGGAAGTTATGGTGAGGAAGTTAGAGCAACTGTGGGGCGATATGGACGTGATTGATATTAGTTCAGGGTTCTTTATGGTGAATTGTAAGCGCGAGGTGACATATGAACTTGCGCTTCCAGGTGGACCTTGGTTGATCTTTGATCATTATATTAGTGTGCAATCATGGAGATCCGATTTTAATCCTGAGATGGAGGAGATATCTCACATCGTGGCTTGGGTTCGTATATCTCGCTTGCCCTTGGACTATTATGATAAAGGGATTTTGTTTGTAGTGGGAAGTCAGATTGGAGAGGTGTTAAGGGTGGATAGGAATACTTTGAGCAGAACAAAGGGCAGGTTTGCAAGAGTTTGTGTGAAGTTGGATCTGACGAAGCCTTTATTGCCATGTATAAATATTAATGGGGTGGATAAAAAAATTGAATATGAGGGGTTGCATAGAATATGCTTCAAATGTGTTAGGTACGGGCATGACTCTGATCATTGTATGGATGCTACGGATGGTGTAAGCCGGACAATGACGCACGAAACACAGGGTGTTGGGATGCAAGGTCCCATTTTCGGTGACGGTGATTTGACGTACGGGGGGTGGATGGTAGTGCAACGGAATTGGAAAGGACGATAAAGTGGGCGCCTAGAAGGGAAAGTGAGAGAATCTCACGGGATTGGATTTGGAAATTCAGCGTTGATGATGGGATCTCGTTTTAATGCTTTGAATAAAACTGATCAGATTGAGGCGCAAGAAACGGATGTATTAATTAACCTGGAAGCAAATAAGGAATGTGTGAATGAGACAAAAGTGGGGCCAAAGGTTTGGACTAAGTCAAATAGAAAAGAGAAGCAAGGAAGCATATCTGGGCCAATAAAGGATGTCGTCTCAAGTAGTCCAAGTCCATTGGAGGCTTATGTAGCTGTTAAAAACAAGCTTCAGTTAACTGTGCATATTAAAGTGGATGAGCAGAAGAAAAGTATGGGCTTGAAAACTCAACTAGAAGAGGGTTTTAATAATGTGGGAATTAAAAAGATAGGGTCTAGGATGGTGGATGGCGCAGCGTCTATCTTAGGCCCTGATAATCCTTTGGATCAAGGAGCTAGCGATAAGATGATGGTTGTCTTGAGAGATAACCCCTTGTCTATTGTGCCATGTGAGGAGATGGAGGTGGAAACTGGGTTAAAAAAGCCCAGTTTAGCTTCTTATAGATCGGTTGTGCTATTATTCTAATATCTTCACGTTTTTTAATGAATTTATTAGTATGGAATACTAGAGGAGTAGGGGGAAGACCTTTGCTCCGTTGTTGTCCGAATTGCGACGACAACATAAAGTTCAATTTTTTGCTGTGTTAGAACCCAAGCAGAAGGGAGATAAAGCAGAAAGTTTGAGGAGGAGATTGGGTTTTGATAAAAGTGCAGTGGTGGAGGTATCGGGTTTCAGTGGTGGGATATGGTGTTTTTGGGAGAAGGAAGTTAATCTTCAGGTTATTGAAAAGCATGAGCAAGTGATTCATGGGGTGTTTCAGGCGAGTACTTCTGATGAATAGGGGATGTCTATAGTATATGGTGATCCTAATTTTCAGAGACAAAGGCAATTATGGGAATCTCTGTCTTGAGTATCATTAATTGGGATTACGAGGTGGTGTTTTTGTGGGGACTTTAATGCCACGTTGAAACCAGATGAACTATGGTCTCTAGCAAGAAGTGTGGTTGCTCCGGATAGATACTTTATGCAGTGGGTTTCGGAGCATGCTTTACATGATTTGGAGTTTGCTGACCCACGTTTCACGTGGGGAAGAACTGGATGTGCAAGTAGGATCAACAGGGTGATGTCTAATGATGATTGGGTTATGAAGTTTTTCGATGCTCGGTTGGTCCACTTGCCGAAGTTTAAATCGGACCACTGTCCACTTTTGCTGAAGTTAGGTGGTGGTGTTAGTCAACGAAGGAAAAGGAGACCTTTTTGTTTTTTCGCTCCATGGGCTATTCATGAAGAGTTTCCTCAAGTGGTGAAGAATTCTTGGGGGAGCTCATTTTGTTGGGAAGATAACGTTCAGAGATTCACATGTAGTGTGGAGGTATGGAATAAATCTACTTTTGGTAATTTGAATAAAAGAAAAGCATCCTTGTTAAGGAGGTTGGATGGTATTAATAGGAGATTGGATGGACCTCTCTACGGTACGAGTAGATTGGAGATGGAGCGGGATTGCATATGGAGTGAATTGGAGGAAGTTTTGGCCCAAGAGGAGTTAATATGGCTACAACGTTCCCGATATAGTTGGTATAAGGCGGGAGATAAAAATACAAGATACTTCCATATGATGGCAAATTGTCGTAAGAGAAGGAATCAAATTGTGGTGCTTAAGTCAGAGAATGGGGAATGGGAATATGATAGTGATAAGATTTTACAGATGGGATCTGATTTTTATAAGATTTTGTACGAGGAGGATGGTATTGATAACTTGACGGTGAATTTTGGCATGTCTTACCCGGAGCTAAGCGAGATGGAGCTCCAATTGATTGGCCGAGATATTACGATTCTTGAGGTAAAGCAAGCTTTATTTGCAATGGGAGCATTGAAGTCTCCGGGTCCAGATGGGTTGAATCCTCTCTTCTTCCAGAGTCAATGGGAGCTGGTTGGGGAAGCAGTTATCTTAAAGGTTTGTCGTATGTTTAATGTTGAGGAGGAAATTCGGAAAGTAAATGCAACGAATATTGTGTTAATTCCAAAGTTAGATAGTCCTGAGTTTATTTGGGATTTTAAACCGATAAGCCTATGTAATGTTATTTACAAGATTTTGACGAAGGTTATTGCTACTCGTATGCATAGGGTGATGTCAAAGATTATTTCTCCTAACCAATGTAGCTTTGTTCCTGGTAGGCAAGGAATTGATAATATTATTGTTGCCCAGGAGGTGATTGACTCTATGCACAAGAAGAGTGGGAGAAACGGATATATGGCGATTAAGATTGACCTGGAAAAAGTTTATGATAAGGTAAGGTGGTCATTTATGGAAAGGTGTTTGTTAGAGTTGGCATTGCCAGAGAATGTGGTTAGGGTGATAAGATGGTGTGTTAGCACAGCCAGTATGAATCTATTATGGAATGGGGAGAAAGGGACGTCCTTTTTCCATTAAGGCAGGGTGATCCGTTATCTCCTTATTTGTTTGTGTTGATTATGGAGAAATTTGCTCATCTTATTCAAACAGAGGTGGGGGAGGATAACTGGAAACCTTTTAGGTTGAGGAAGAATGGGACTTGTATGTCTCATTTATTTTTTGCAGATGATTTAATTTTATTTGCTGAGGTAGATATGGAGCAGGCAAGAATTGTTCATGCATGCTTAGATGATTTTTGTGAATCCTCTGGAGAAAAGGTTAATAATGCAAAGTCAATAATTTTCTTCTCAAGAAATGTGAATCATACTCGAGTCCAAGAAATTAGTAATTTTATGGGTTTTGTTCCTTGCGCTGATCTTGGCAAGTATCTTGGAGTGCCCTTACATCATAAGAATGTTACAAAGAGGACTTATGAGCATATATTGAGTAAGATGGATACGCGATTGTCCTCATGGAAGGCTAGATCGCTGTCTAATGCAGCACGGCATACTCTTGTTCAGTCGGTTATGGCTACTATTCCTTCGTATACTATGCAGTCTGTTCCTCTTCAGAAGTTCATATGTAAGGAAATCGATAAACGTTGCAGGCGGTTCTTATGGGGGAATAGCGAAGATGGAAATAAGCCTCATTTGGTTTCATGGAAGCATGTCTGTTTACAGAAGCAGGATGGAGGGTTGGGTCTAAGGCAAGCACATACAATTACAAAACAATGCTTTTATGATGAAGCTAGGGTGGGGCTTGGTAAAGAATCGAGATGCCTTACGGGTTAGACTTGTTAGGGAGTAGTATGGTTGTGGGGAGGATTTATTGCCAAAGATTAATAAGGCTAAACCAGGTTCTAAGGCTTGGCAGGGGATTAAACATTCATGGGAGGATTTTCGCTCGGGTTTGCAATGGAGTTTGCGTAATGGGCTTTCCATTAGATTTTGGAAGGATAGGTGGTTACCAAATAGAGGTCCTCTTCAGGAGTTATCTACCCAGCAGATTCCGAAGGAGTTATTAGAGTTGAAAGTGCGTGATTTTTTGTCTAGTGATGGCTATTGGGATTCCCTTAGATTTTCGTCATTTCTTTCCCAGGAGGTGGTCAATGAAATTATATATTTATCGTGTATTTCATCCGAGGAGGATGTTCCTGTTTGGAGATTCACAGGTTCAGGTATGTTTTCTACAAAAACAGCTTATGATAGTTTGAGACCAACACAGGAGAATCCGGATACGTGGTCTTGGAGGCAAATTTGGAAGCTTAACATTCCTCAGAGATGTAAGATGTTTTTGTGGTTAGTATGTCGGGAGAAATTACTGACAAATGAGGTTAGGGAAGCGAGAAGGATGTCAGAATCAAGTGCATGTATGCTGTGTGCTGGTATGACAGAGGGAGTGTTCCATGTGTTAAGAGATTGTTATAAAGCACTGGAGGTATGGCAGCGGCTCATCCCATATGAGTATGTTTCACTATTTTTCAACTTTACAGAAGTGAAGAGTTGGATTAAATGGAACATAAATAGTAAGTTTAATGTTCAAGGATATGAATGGAAGGTTTGGTTTCCAACGATTTGCCATCAGTTGTGGTCTGCTAGGAATAGCAGGGTGTTTAATCTGGAAAACATAAGTCCATTGGCTGTATTAGCGAAGACGAAGGCATGTATTGGGTGGGGTGTTAACACAATACAAAGCCACCTGAATCGTCAGTTTGTTGTTGATAGTTGGAGTGCTCCAGATAGGGGGGTTGTCATGATGAATGTGGATGGAGCTTGCTCAAGTGGTGGACAAATGACTGCATGTGGAGGGATTATGAGAGATTATAGGGGAGAAGTGTTGGGGGGCTTTATATTTAATATAGGAGCAGGGGATAGTTTTTCTGCAGAAGCGTGGGGGGTGCTCATGAGCCTAAAATGGTGCTGGGATTTTGGAGCTCGTCAGGTGGTAGTGCAGAGCGATTGTTTGGAACTGGTGGAGCGGGTTCAGGCGTATACAGGGGAGAATTATGCAGTGTCGGGGCTGATGGGGGAGATTATTGGATTTTTGAATCGTGCATGGGAGATAGAATTGTCTTGGTGTAGTAGAGATAAGAATATGGTTGCAAACGCACTGGCAAAGCATGCTTTGACTATGGATTCTGGGTTGGTGAGCTTCACAGAGTATCCGGTCTGTATTAAAGATCTAGTTGAGCACGAGAGGATGATGGTCTTGTGCTAAGATAGTGGTTTTTGTGCTTTTTTGTAATATAATATATATATATATATATATATGAAGACTTTTTTTTTTTATATTTACCCACTCAATCTTATTGGGGAAATCAACCTCCAAATGTCTAAAGTTTTAACAAAATTTTAACTAAGTTTATGTAGTAAATTTTTACCTGATTTTTTATTTTTAACAAGATCTCTATTATTTTTATTATCATGTCCTTGTATTTACATCTCTTATTTTTAGCAGGTTCGAGCAGCTTTCCTCTTTTAATTGTTCAATTGAAATTATAGGGCACATAATAAGAATCATGTGAAACTAGAAGGATCCGATCAAAAACACTACAATAACCTAACTAAAAATAAGGAAACTATTAAATTATATATATTTTTTAAAAAAACAAATAAAAATATCTGATGAAAAAGTAAGTAAATTTAAAAATGAATTTTACCTTTTTGCAGGTCAACAAAAGAAAATGCATCATGCGTGAACCACCTAAGCATTTGACCCACATGACTCATTTTTCGTTTCCCTTACATCAATGCCTGTTTTGATTCTACAACTATCATTATAATAATCATAATTCATAGAAAGATAACTTATTATATTGATATTTATTTATTTATTTATTTATTTTTGAGTTTTAACATACAAGACAAAGACATAGTTTGTCATATTGAAAATAAAGAGAATTTTTCATTCGTTCCAACTAGGCATATATAAATAGCCATCGAAGCATCTGGCAAATTAAAGCGTCCTTGAAAAACTCATCATTTCTCGTTTATCTCAAATTGGGCAATTGCTTTTTTTTGTTTGTACAACTATCAATATAATATATATATATATATATTTATATGTATGATTATAAAAAATAAGAATTATAAATAATAATCATAATAATAATGTGATTGATTTAATATATTCATTAGTCAATATATAATAAGATCGACCAAATTCATCATATTATATTGCTCAGAAAATATGAAGAGAAGTTATCATTCTCATCAACTTGAACATCACCGAACAATTAATAAAAAATTTTCCAACATTAGTAAACATGCATGCATGAACCTTAAGAAAATAAATACACCTACCATCAAATAACTCGCTTTTCATATTTTTATTCTATTTCTCACTTTGTTATGATGCATAAGAAATATATTAATATTATAATTAATAACATTTTCTAATGATTAACTGTATCTTAAAAATTTGAAATATTATTTGTTTACCTATCAATACTTGAATTAATAAATCTCATAATAACATAAAATAAAAATGAAAATCTGGATTTGAGTACAATTATATTTTAAATATGAAAATTGAATAATTATTGTTTTTTAAAATGTATTATAAATTTAATAGATATATCTAATTATGGTATGCATCTCAATTCGACATACTTTACCGGTTAAGTATTAAATTACATATAAGATTGAATTTATTAAATAAATACTGATTGGATCATAATAAGAGTTTTTTATTGAAGGTGAGAGGAATCTAATATTTGTATATGGGCTAATAGGTATTACAAGATTTTATATAAAAAGTTGATGATATCATCTTATTTAACTCTATTAGACACTAAACTTAGACATATCATTTTGTGAGAATTCAATTATTGGTTCATCATTTTATGAAAAACTAATCCATTAATAGCTGGCATTTTGTGAATTACCATCATCTTCGAGTTATCTCGTACTCATAAAACTTACTGAAACTTACTTTTTCATGAAAAACCCCCTGAAATCATCAGTCAATGTAAAATCCGTAAGCCAAAAAATAATTTTCCAGGTGGAAAATAACTTTTTCAAATATTTATATAAGAAAAAGGGAAAATTAACTACAGGTCTCTGAGAATAAAATTAATTAAGATAGGATCCCACGAGATCCCCTGATTAAATTGAGGTCAAATAAAATCACCTAATTAAACTTAAGCCCATAGTTCTAACCAAAAAATTGTCATTGTTTGACTAAAAGTTATTATCATCTGACCGAAAGTTAGTAATAACTAATAACCAAAAGTTTAAAAAGTTGTTATTGATTCTCATGGTATTATTATAAAGGCCCAAAAAGTTGTTATTATCTGGTCAAAAGTTATTAGTGACCACGAATTTACAACAGTTGGGAATTATGCTCATAATTGTGCTACAAAGGTCTAAAAAGTTATTACCATCTAGTTAAAAATTGTTTTTATATAGATGATGACAATTTTTTCACAAGAAGTAGGGGCCTCAATTTAATTAAAGGATTTTGTGAAACCTCAGTTTAATTAGGGGATTTTGTAGAACCTCATCTTAATTAAGTTCATTCCATTAAACCTGTAATTAATTTCCCTAAAAAAAACCTTTCTCATCATATAAAGTGAATATCTAGGGTTATCATGACTTTCTTTTCAATCAGTGCAATTTCAGAACCAGCGTATCTGGAAAAAAAATAAAAATCAAAACCGCTTAAGCAATACCTTATCATAAAAATTGAGATACCAGAACCAATCATTTCCCCTTTGTTCATTATTTTTTCAGAATACGTCCTAAAGTTTTCATAAAAAACATAGATGCAAAACTCTAGCTGACATAACGTGCAATTTTCTTCAATCAGTGCAATATTTTTCTTTGACGTGCAATTGGTCTCCAACGCAGTGCAAATAGCTTTAACTGTGCAACATTCTTCCGTGATCCCTTTTATATTTAACACGTGCACAACTCTTCTTCAATTTGTACATAAAACTTTATCTAAGTGCAATATTTTTCTGTAGTCTCTTTCATTTAACGGAAGTAACTTGTTTTCAACGTGCGACATATCTTCAAGTAGTGTATGTGAAAGCTTCACGCTACAACATTCTTCGAATCATCGAATGCTCCCTTTCATATCCAACTTGTGCGGCTATTATTCAACATGATCAGGCATATAAGAAAAACTTTAGCAATGTGCAATATTCTTCTATGGTTCCTTTCATATATAATATATGCAACATATTTTCAAGCATGTGCAGAAAGCTTTATCTATATGTTTGATGGTTTTCCATGAATATTTTGCTATAACAACCTCATTTTCTTCTCCTTTTTTTCGTTTCAACTCAACAAGGGCAGCTTGGTATTTTCCAGCATTGAATTTAAGGACCCCGCGATTAAAAAAAAAAAAAAAAGTTAAAACATGCCAATGGAAGATTTTTGAGCAATTCTCCTAATATTTTTTGTTGAATTTGTAGTTTCTTTAATTTAAAAAAGTTAATTCTATTTTGCATATATATATATATATATATATATTCCTCTCTGTGTATATTTATAAATGACATTAGTTGAAGATATTTTTATATTTTCTTTTGAATTGATATTCCTGCATAAGTTAACAAATCTCATGGAAATCAATTCACATGTACCAGGGGAGAACCTCACAAGATATAATTAAAATATTGGCCTTGTTTAATTCATTTTCTTTTCTTTTTTTTTTTGTCAGAATAGTTTTATAAATTTCGTTTTCAGAATATTCAATTTAGCTGAGTGCTTTCTATTCAGTTCCTTGTGCTACTCCCAAACCAATTAGTCTGTCTACAGTTTAAAAGTAAGCCTTCCCATTATCAAAAAAAAATAAAAAAGGGGGTAAGCCCTTCCCATCCTCATCCTTTACTTATTAAAAGAGGAAATGACTTGAGATGTAGAATGACATTGCTCAGTTCTACTAAAGTAAGGTGATTACAGAAGGAAGAAAACCACAATCAAACACAGAAGGAGATCGTAACAGCCATAAAGTGCAGTTTTTATCACAAACAGCAGTAGTTGAAATGCAACATGTTTGCCAATTTTAAGCCATCTCCCGTCAACTAGAAATCCCATATGTGGCGAAAGTTTATATCAAAATGCTCAGCAATTTCTAAAAGCTTATGCATGCGTACGAACTATAACAGTCGAATCAGTAGAACCATCCTTGAGACTCTTCAACACCTCAATTTGGTACCAAAAAAAAAAAAAACTAGTTCTAGTGAAAAGCCACTGTAAAAATTAAAATACACACACATTAAATTTTTAATAAATTATTACATCACTAGTCTAGACAAACTGATATATCCAATTGAACTATGACCTGCTAAACATTCCAACTCTGAGTGCAGCCTTTAAAACATTGATCATAGATTACTAGTTGCTACGACATTAAACTCATGGCTTTTAGATAGAGCTTACACTATAAATTATCGTTACAACTTGTATCTGAAGACTCATGCCACGGTTATATACCAACACCAATATCAGGCAAATAATATGCCGAAGTCAAGACACTATAAATGAACCTTCCAAATGCACTGATAACTATCATATATGGGACATGCTAAACATAGTTTGGAAAACTTTCTGCCTTCAAAACAGGATCAAATTTTCTGCCATTTGAGACTTCAAAATTTCTTGACACGTTCTTTAAAAATTATATAAGAAAGATTACTGAATAAAATTTACGGAACTACAAAACCATTTGTGACATTTGCGCTTCATCATTCCTTTCATCAATATCTTCCTCTTCTTTGCTCATGTCAATTTGTTTGCCCTGGTCAGAGCCTTCCAGCAATAGCTGATTGTTTTTTGTAATGCGTTCATTACTCTGTACTAAGGAAACCTGATCTAGAAAGACAGAATTCCTTTTGTAATTCCAAACAAGCATAGAAATGTAATCCTGAGGTGAAACAAGGCCTTGGTCCTTGATGCAACTCCTTTGTTCCTCCAAAGTCTTGGGATCCTCAAGTTTTATATATTCCAGCAACGACTTTTCATGATCCGGTATCCAATTACTTGGAAATGGAGTCACAAGAGAGATCCTAGTATATTGGATGCCATCAATAGATTCAGCAAGACCCATCCTCAGCAAATTATGGTACTCAGGAGACTGGCCTTTTCTCTCCTTTTCTCTCCAACTGGGTTAGTGTGTGACTATGTTCTAAGAAGTTTTCTAAACCAACTATTTGTCACAGATGTAAAATCATAAACACATGACAGACCAGGACCAACATGCCAACAAAAATGCTCATTTTGAAGATATCACCTGTCCCATTAATGTGCTACGAAAAATAGCTACTTAACAAGAGAATAACTAAGACATGAAGGGAAAATAGTCCTCTGAACACTCGGGCATGTAACCACTCAAAACAGCAACCCAGTAAAGAAACTGGTAATCTCACAATTCAAAAACTCAAATCTTTATTGGTTACGTGCAGCAAATATTCCAGCATCCTGTTGCTTCCATGACAAGCCATTACATCGGTTGATCGCTTGGCAGTTAGAGACAAAAAAAAAGCACATTTCCACCAAAACTAAACTATCTCAAAATCTCTTACCTGGTCTTCTGCCACGACTTTTGATAGTAAATGATATATATGTGTTGATTTTGTCCTTCTCTTTATGTTTCTAAGTGTTTGGCCACCATTTAGTTTGATTTGTTCATGTGGGTTTGACTTGAGAGAGCTAATCTATGTGTAGAACTTGGTTAAAATCATGCTTAACTTGAAATTTACATGACAAATGGAAAGTTTGTTAGTAAAATAGAGATATTTTTACTAACCTTGCATTGTCACATTAGGGTTGGTTTTCAAAGGGGATTTTCATTATTTGTAGCAAGAGATTATGCATTTTAATGAAAAGATAAACTTGATTTTAACTTGAGAGAGCTTAGTCAAATGCATATGAACCTTAGACAATGTAAGAACAAAAGTTAACAACTTTTTTCCTATTGAACGGAGCTTGTATTTTGCGGCATATAGCTTTGCAAGGAAACCTCGTACTATGTAAGAACAAAAGTTAACAACTTTTTTCCTATTGTCTGCAAACCTGTACCATTCAACGATGGTTGACAAAAACTTGTTCATTTGAGCATTGGTATGAGCTTGAGTGGCATGAAACATTCTAAAGCAAGGCTGTGGATCTGGATCTCTATCTCCCTTGAGAAAGTTCAATTTTCTGAATTGCTTAATGCATTGCTTTAAGCTTGCAGTGACTGATAAAAGGGTTCCTACACCCTTTTCACTGATGATCTTGCCACCAGTTGCAGTGTATCGAAGGGTAGGATAGACCACCCTCCTGCATAATACATGATCAAGAAACATTATACCTTTAATTATATGTTCTATAGGGAGGCTCTCATTATCAAGCTTAAGCATATACTTCTGATCACAAAACTTGATCAATTGCTTTCTCAGCATTGCTGCATCTTCTCTTGGACCAAGAACACCAATTAAGATATGCTCTCCATAACGAATATAATTCATCTTCCGGGTTTTATCAGGTCCACTTGTGGGCACAAATTCTGGCCAGGATGTGTTTCCTTGCTCTGCTTCACTTTCAGGACTGTTCCATATGACATCACTCTTTGATGGACGATAAAAGCCCTTTATCTTCCCTTCCATCCAGCGTTCCAATTCAAATATTGGCTAACAGAGGGCTAATAATTCCACAATGCCCCAATTTGGAATTTTCTATGCCTCTGTGTGAGCCGTCCTTCTTGGTCTATATGCAAATGACTTCTGTGAAATTCGAGCTTCATAAATTGGCTCCAAATCATAAGCAAAACCTCTTGAACAACTTTTTCTTGAAATGGTGCTGGCTGTGTAGTCCTTAAAATTGCTTTAATCTTTCTCTTTGACAATGATTGATAATCAGTCTTATCCTTGGGAGATTTTATATAGAAGTCCAACCGAGCTTCACATGAATTGAACCTATCATCAAGAACAGCATTTCTAACTGCCAACAAGTCATCAACGATCAGGGTTAGGTCAAGGTGAGTAAGCCCTCCCAACACCCTGCCCCAACCTTTTCCATAGCTCCCTGTTCCCCATAATGGGGAACAAAATTTCCCCATCCCTATTCCATGCAAACAAGGTGGAACTAACAGAGTAGCCAAAGCAGGCAAACGATTTACATACCTGATTGCACTTGATTATTACATATTTTTATCCACTAATTATAGGAAATTAGCATTTGTTCTGAGCTATTAAATGGGGATTTAGGCACTTTTATACTTAGGGTCCAAGATTAGAGAGTTAATTGCATTTTCATTATAATTTGAGCATATTAGGCATTTAACTTGACAAATCAATGTGGTTCAATTGTGATTATTTAATATCTTAGACTCTTGGATGAAATTAGTATAAGATTAAGATTAATTGGCCATAATTATAGATTAATTTGTATTGATTAATTTATAAGGTTATTTGATCCTTTTTCATATCATATTCACTTGTAGGGTCGCTCAAGGACCAAAGGAATGGATCCCGGATGAATTGTAGAAATTACAGAAAAGGACCTCAAAATTCCTAAATTACAGAATAGGACCTCGGAATTCCCAAATTACATAAAAGGACTCCGGAATTTCTAAATTGCAGAAAAGGACTCCGGAATTTCCAAATTGCAGAAAAGTCCCACTCAACAACCCCACCATCATTATTATATTCTACACACCATTCTCCACTCAACAACCCCACTATCATTTATTTTATTCTCCACCTACCACCCACTCAACAACCCCACTATCATTTATTTTATTCTCCACCTACCACTCACTCAACAACCCCACCATCATTTGTCTTCCATCACTCACTATATATATCATCTTCACCACCACCAAGCAACACACCTCTTCTTCATCCTCCTTCTCTATTCCTCTCATTCCATCCATCCCAATTTCATCTCCCACCTCATTTTCTCTCAACCCTACCAACATGAGTGGCTAGGCACCTTTGTGGGGATATTGATGGAGGAAGGCAACCGGAGCTTCAACGTCTTTAATGGGGAGTTATTAGTTTCTTTTCTTGTCCAATCTCATTTATGTATTTCAAATTCCATGTGTTTTGGTATATGTATATGTTTTTGGAACAAGTTGCCTTTGAATTTCTATTGGTCATGCATGTAATCAAGAGATGTTCTTTTATGTGTATGAACCTAGTGTTGTTTTTATGATATCATGCCATAGATGTGCTTCATTTATATCTCCTTTGGATTTCTAGAATATGTTAAATGCATGTGCGATTGTATATGTGTTTAGACACTAGGTCCAACGTTAGATGGTTTGATTTACTTCTAACGAGAGTCTCTTTGCATGTTTATCATGATTCTTCACTACCGAGTTGGGAATTAACGGTTGTTTGATTAATTAATTGAATGAGCGATGCGCCACGTCAATTAGTTAATTAGGTAACCGGACTAAGAGCGATTGCCTTAGGTTCGATCATTAGAACTCGGATTAGAACTCCCATAATCTTTTAGAAGCTAGAAAGGTTGCC
Source organism: Mimosa bimucronata (assembly GCA_037074515.1). Classification (NCBI taxonomy): domain Eukaryota; kingdom Viridiplantae; phylum Streptophyta; class Magnoliopsida; order Fabales; family Fabaceae; genus Mimosa; species Mimosa bimucronata. Next base: position 33,614,081 of record CM073440.1, on the reverse strand, counting down.
CAATTCATCAAGAGACCCATGTTCATCTTAATAGTTTTCACAAATCCATTTTACTTGCTTTCTCCATAATCGAAAATCCCAAAAAGAAGTAGATTAGTTTCCTTAATCAAAATCTCAAAAACCCCGACTTTTTATAGCTTTTCATGCATTTAGTTTCCTAGGTTAGTTCATTAGGCTCCTTGAGAAACGATCCGGGAAAGCACCACTAGTGCAATCCTTGGTTAATTTAATTTTGCATTTGAACCCCAAGGCGTATTAGGAAAGGTCCAAATCAATGGCGCCGTTGCCGGGGAGTCGTTTTTTACTCCCTAGGTTAGCTAAGTGTCATTTGAGGCATTTACAAGGGGTAAGAGTCCTTAGGTTAGTTTTAGTTCATATAATTGCATTTAGGTCTTAGATTAGTTGTAGGTTACATTTGCATTGAATAAATTGAAAAAAAAATTTAAAAAAAAAAATTATTGTTCTTGATGTATGCTGTGTTATTATAAATCTGATTTGAATTGGCTTTGTTGGGATTGAATGCTATCTTGCTTGCATATCGATTGGAAATTGTTCAAAATTCATCGACACCCATAATAGAGCTTGCTGTCAATTTTCGAAATTTTTGCCCAGAAATTTATGAACTTCGGTTTCCTAAATTTTTGGGCCATTCTAAACAAGTTCAATATCTAAGCTATTGGGTGTGGCAGATTTTCGCCAAATTCCATCGTTTTGGGCACCTTTTTAATTTTTCTTTATTTTTTGTATTTTTCCAGATTTTAGGATAGTTTTTTTTTCCTTCTTTATTAGTTTGTTTGAGTTATTTTCACCTATTATATATCCCTCCATTGCAAATTTGATCTTGTGGTGCATTTTGTTTGTTTGCTTGGAACTAAATCATTGAATTCTCATGTCTTGGAATTATAGAAACTTTGGTTATAATCATGATCCATTTGAGTGTTCTCATTCTTTTGTAGGAAATAACACTGTGGTGGATGATGAATTTTCTTCAATTCGTGATGACCTTAACAAGGCAAAGGCCATTTTTGAATCCTTGAGCAAATCCTACGAATCATCATGTCAAGACCAACCTTACTCTCCACCTAACCATCATTTATACTTCGAAAACCCTTATCCACCAAATTATTCTCCATACCATGAACCTTACTATCCACCATGCCCTTCATCATATCATTCTCAATATCAAGCCCCACAACATGAGCCTTCACCCCCACCATATCATTCTCCATATTATGAACCATCTTCTCAATTCTAATGGCCATCACCCATCCAATTTGAACCATACACCCCATCCCAATCTTGCCCACCACCACTTTACCATTCATATCAAACTACATACCAACCATCACCTTGTGAACCTTCGTTTCCACCCAAACCCATCACCCGTGAGAAAACAGAGCTCGATGCTTTCTTTGACTGCTCTGACATGGATGATTACACAAAAGAGCTCAAAAGGATGTATGACGTAAATACAGACCGGTTTAGGGAGTTGCATAGGTACCAACTTGGAATGTCCAAGGAAGAGAAAGATGAATTAAAAGAGCTAAGAGTGTGCCTCAATGCATTCTACTTGCATATGCTTTGGAAAAGAACGAACGAAGAAGAAGGAGCTCCATGGCCTTATGATCCTAAAGTTGAAGGGGAGACATCAAATGAAGGGAAACATCCCACATCTCTTGTGGAAGAACCCCCACCTCTAGTGGTGACATTCAATGAACCCACACAAGTTGAAGAGATGAAGCAAGCTACCCCACAACCTCAAGAGGACATGCACTCCCCACTAGGTAATGCTCCTATCCTTGAGGAGATTAATCCTTCTTTGGTTGATTCCTTGATTGAACATTCTACTACTCTTGAGAGTGGAGATGAGGTGGATGGAGAAATTATTTGTGAATTTCCTCATCGGTTTGTTGATGAATATGCTCAACTTTGTGCTTCACGTAGTAGTAGTTCAATTAAAAATGTTGCTTGCACTATTATTGATTCTTCTTGCGATGAACATGCTTCTCTCCTAGGCACTAGTCATGATGATGTTGTTGAATTGAATGTGATTAAATCTTGTTCATGTATGGAATTTGAAATTTGTGTGCATTGCTATGAGGTGAAAAGACATTTATTTGATAAATATCCAAAGTATGGTTGTGCCACATTGAATGATTCTCTTATTGAACATGATGCATCTAAAAGTGCTAGGAGTGCTGAAATTTTAAAGCATGATAAGATTGAGAATTTGGATCCTATATTGGTTGAGAATGAAATTGTTTCTCTTCCCATTGAATTACATAGTATTATGAGTGCACCTATGAAAGATTCTCCATGCATATATGTTGATATAGTTAATGATAGGGAATCATTCAAACAAATACTGTCTTGTGATCTTCCTCCAGATATACCCAATAAGGAAAGTATTTGTTATGCCTCACCCACCACCTCTTCTTTCCCCCATTGTTTATCCACCCCCTCTTTCACATATGTACGCGATGTTATATGCCCTAACCTTGAGTCGGACTTCACGATTTTTTATACACATACACTTGAGTGTTCTAAAAATGAAAATTCTTGTTTTGCTCCTACTGAGGGGAGCATGATTGACTTCCTTGGTTGTAATGCTTATTTAGATAAAGTGTTTCCTTTTCTAGAATTTGGTACTGCTCCGTGCATGGTATTTTTCTTGCAGGAATTGAAACACCTCACACCAAGGAAAGAGCATGTGGGAGAAGGAGTTTACATGAAGACATATATGTTTCTCATTCAGGATGAGAACTTCTCCTACAAGAGTTTGAAGCGTTTTAAATGCTAGGTTGTCCCTTTCCTTTACTCTTTTACTTGACACTGCATAAATTGATTGGATGCTGTTTTGACTGATGTGGTGTATGGTTCAAGTGTGGGGGAATGAGATTTCCAGTAGAATAATAGTTGCTTTGCTTTGTTTTTGTTTTTGGCTCCCCATATTTTCTTGATGGTTGCCTATGCTTACAGGTGTAGTTCCTCTTTGGTATTTGATAATGTTATATTTTAAACATTGAGGACAATGTTTTGTTTAAGTGTGGGGGGGTAAATGTGTATTTTGAGGTTTCCTTGCATGATTTCCTATGATTAGTGGTTTTGGGTGAACTTTGACTGTTTTTGGACTATTTTTAAAATTTCTTGACTTGAAGTTGTTCTTGACTTGTCTATTGTGTACAAAGGGTCGCATTTGTCATAGTGGGCTTGTTAAGAATGAATTCAAGTGCTTTTCAAAGTGTTTTTATGAAAACCTAGTTCACCCCACTTTTTGAAAACCTGTGCAGGAAGAGACCCATTTTAGATTGTTTGTTGTCTTGGACCTTGGATAGATTTTGCAATACTCTTGTCCTTTGCTTTTCAATTTTCAAGAGTTGGACATAAGATATTGTTGGGTACTGATAGTGGCAGCTACCAGCCCACCATGTTGGGCACCCCAGGGGAGCGGATCTCTCTTCACCCCGGTATTGGCAAGCCCAACTCAGGTATTGTAGGGAGGCCCAAGGTGCTCTCGCATCCACGACCCCCAGGCTGCAGCCCTGGTGGGATCGAAGTCATGACCTCCCACTTTATAGGCATTCTAGATGCCTCGCTTATCACCACTTGAGCTGCAGCTCAAGTGGTAATAAGCGAGGCATCTAGAATGCCTATAAAGTGGGAGGTCGTGACTTCGATCCCACCAGGGCTGCAGCCTGGGGGTCGTGGATGCGAGAGCACCTTGGGCCTCCCTACAATACCTGAGTTGGGCTTGCCAATACCGGGGTGAAGAGAGATCCGCTCCCCTGGGGTGCCCAACATGGTGGGCTGGTAGCTGCCACTATCAGTACCCAACAAAAAGGCGCTTTTTGGGGGAAGCACAGCGGTATACTATACTCCCCGAATGGGCCCCCGCTGCCACGGTACTGGGCCCCGCATTACCCAGAGGTCCAATGCTCTCTCGAGCTTCTTCCCCAGGCTGCAGCCCTAGTGGGATTCGAAGTCGAGACCTCTGGGATATCACCCCCCTAAGGGGATGGCCTTTACCGCTTGAGCTGCAGCTCAAGCGGTAAAGGCCATCCCCTTCGGGGGTGATATCCCAGAGGTCTCGACTTCGAATCCCACTAGGGCTGCAGCCTGGGGAAGAAGCGCGAGAGCGCATTGGATCTCTGGGTAATGTGGGGCCCAGTACCGTGGCAGCGGGGGCCCATTTGGGGAGTATAGTATACTGCTGTGCTCTCCTCAAAAAGCGCCTTTTTGTTGAGTCCAGCATTGGCAGCTACTGAACCCACCATGTTGGGCACCCCCAGGGCCCCTCTCGAGGTCACCCAGGTATTGGCAAGCCTAACTCAGGTATTGTAGCCCAGTTGGGGGTAGCTCTCGCATACCCGACCCAATGCTGCAGCATTTGTGGGAGGAGGCCGTGTCATTGGCGCACCCACGGGTTCGATCTCCCAACCAAGCACTTTATAGGCATTCTAGATGCCTCGCTTATCACCACTTGAGCTGCAGCTCAAGTGGTGATAAGCGAGGCATCTAGAATGCCTATAAAGTGCTTGGTTGGGAGATCGAACCCGTGGGTGCGCCAATGACACGGCCTCCTCCCACAAATGCTGCAGCATTGGGTCGGGTATGCGAGAGCTAACCCCAACTGGGCTACAATACCTGAGTTAGGCTTGCCAATACCTGGGTGACCTCGAGAGGGGCCCTGGGGGTGCCCAACATGGTGGGTTCAGTAGCTGCCAATGCTGGACTCAACATATATGTTTGAGGCATGTATTGTCAAAATTACTTTGTTAACTGGTTGTTGAATGGTGATGTGTGAGCTTAGCTTGTCGTGAGGTTATTGTCGGCCTAATTTCAAATTCCACTTAAATATGTGTGCATGCTTGCTTAATTGTGTCAATTTCTAGAACTTGTCTCAATTCTTGGTCGAAACGGTATTAGCCATGTGTGTTGAACATGATAGAGGCATTCTTTCATCACCCATTTTCCCAAACACAAACCCTTCCATATCTTCCATTAGTCACCCTTTCGAGCCCTTCATTTGGTTGATTTGCACTGCTTGGATTGTTATGTGCAGCATTTGCCACTTTACATTTGTGAAACCATTTGTGCAAGAAAGTTAGATGCCATATATGAAAAAAAAAAAGAAGAGAAAAAAAATTTGAAAAAAAATAGAAAAACAAAAGTGAGAAAGAAGGCATATTGAGAAATGTGGCTAGTATATGCTAGTATTTGTGGTCTTCATTGCTACCGAGTGTGTTTAAACTTGCATGTGCATCTCAACCATACTTCTTTCACATACTACATCTTATTCCAGCTTTAGCCTTTCCAACATTACAAGCTTTAAAGTCCTCTTGATTCTTTGCATGTGTGCTAAATTAATGGAGATTTTGATAATTGTTACAAGCATATGGTAAATTGCATGTTGAGCAAGTTGAGAGAAATAACCCATGATTGTGAGATTGTGCGAAACACTTTATGTCTTTGAGAGTGCTCACATATTGTTATTTGATTCTCAATTGCATCGTTGATTTTCTCATTGCATATCTTGATCATGTCTTGCTCCAACTTGAGAATGTTGATTATCTTAGGCCTTTACCATTGTGAGTCTATGCTTTGTCCAGGAGTACAAAGGTCTAAGTGTGGGGGAATGATTGCACTTGATTATTACATATTTTTATCCACTAATTATAGGAAATTAGCATTTGTTCTGAGCTATTAAATGGGGATTTAGGCACTTTTATACTTAGGGTCCAAGATTAGAGAGTTAATTGCATTTTCATTATAATTTGAGCATATTAGGCATTTAACTTGACAAATCAATGTGGTTCAATTGTGATTATTTAATATCTTAGACTCTTGGATGAAATTAGTATAAGATTAGGATTAATTGGCCATAATTATAGATTAATTTGTATTGATTAATTTATAAGGCTATTTGATCCTTTTTCATATCATATTCACTTGTAGGGTCGCTCAAGGACCAAAGGAATGGATCCCGGATGAATTGTAGAAATTACAGAAAAGGACCTCAAAATTCCTAAATTACAGAAAAGGACCTCGGAATTCCCAAATTACATAAAAGGACTCCGGAATTTCCAAATTGCAGAAAAGGACTCCGGAATTTCCAAATTGCAGAAAAGTCCCACTCAACAACCCCACCATCATTATTATATTCTACACACCATTCTCCACTCAACAACCCCACTATCATTTATTTTATTCTCCACCTACCACCCACTCAACAACCCCACTATCATTTATTTTATTCTCCACCTACCACCCACTCAACAACCCCACTATCATTTATTTTATTCTCCACCTACCACTCACTCAACAACCCCACCATCATTTGTCTTCCATCACTCACTATATATATCATCTTCACCACCACCAAGCAACACACCTCTTCTTCATCCTCCTTCTCTATTCCTCTCATTCCATCCATCCCAATTTCATCTCCCACCTCATTTCACTACTACAGAATAGGGCTATTGCGGCGCAGCAATACCGGCGCTTACTTAAATAAGCGCCGCTATAGGGTTTAAAAGACCTATACCGGCGCTTACTTAAATAAGCGCCGCTATAGGTCTAACCTATACCGGCGCTTATAAAACTAAGCGCCGCTATAGACTTTACATATTAAATTTTTTTTTATTTTTTTTACTAGAAAACCTATCCCGGCGCTTGTGTCTGTAAGCGCCGGGATAGGTTATTAATATAAAAAATTAATATTAAATATTAATATAATTATTTAAATATTAAATAAAATATTCCTATTCATTTTTAATAAAAATTATTTTTTTAGAATTTAAAAAAATAATAATGAAAATAAAAATTTAATATTAAATAATTAATTAACAATTAAATATTAATTTATTTTTTTAAAAATATTATGTGCACCTATAGCGGCGCTTTTTAAAGAAAGTGCCGCTATAGGCATCAAAAAATGGAGGGAAAGTTTCCCTCCATTTTTTTATTTTGAATTTATAACCTATAGCGGCGCTTTCTTTAAAAAGCGCCGCTATAGGTGCACCTAATATTTTTAAAAAATACAAATTGATATTTAATTGTTAATTAATTATTTAATATTTAATATTAAATTATTATATTCTTTATTATTTTTTTAGAAATTCTAAAAAAATAATTTTTATTAAAAATGAATAGGAATATTTTATTTAAATGTTAAATAATTAATTAAGAATCAAATATCAATTTCTATTTTTTAAAAATATTAGGTGCACCTATAGCGGCGCTTTCTTTAAAAAGCGCCGCTATAGGTGCGTCTAATATTTTTAAAAAATACAAATTGATATTTAATTGTTAATTAATTATTTAATATTTCATATTAAATTATTATATTCTGTATTATTTTTCTTAAAATTCTAAAAAAATAATTTTTATTAAAAATGAATAGGAATATTTTATTTAAATGTTAAATAATTAATTAAAAATTAAATATCAATTTCTATTTTTAAAAAATATTAGGTGCACCTATAGCGGCGCTTTCTTTAAAAAGCGCCGCTATAGGTGCACGTAATATTTTTAAAAAATAGAAATTGATATTTAATTCTTAATTAATTATTTAATATTTAATATTAAATTTTTATATTATTTATTATTTTTCTTAAAATTCTAAAAAAATAATTTTTATTAAAAATGAATAGCAATATTTTATTTAATTATTAAATAAATAATTAACAATTAAATATCAATTTTTATTTTTTAAAAATATTAGGTGCACCTATAGCGGCGCTTTTTAAAGAAAGCGCCGCTATAAGTTATAAATTCAAAATAAAAAAATGGAGGGAAACTTTCCCTCCATTTTTTAATGCCTATAGCGGCGCTTTCTTTAAAAAGCGCCGCTATAGGTGCATCTAATATTTTTAAAAAATACAAATTGATATTTAATTGTTAATTAATTATTTAATATTTAATATTAAATTATTATATACTTTATTATTTTTTAAAAAATTCTAAAAAAATAATTTTTATTAAAAATGAATAGGAATATTTTAGTTAAATATTAAATAATTAATTAACAATAAAATATCAATTTGTATTTTTTAAAAATATTATGTGCACCTATAGCGGCGCTTTTTAAAAAAAGCGCCGCTATAGGTTATAAATTCAAAATAAAAAAAAGGAGGGAAACTTTCCCTCCAGTTTTTGATGCCTATAGCGGCGCTTTCTTTAAAAAGCGCCGCTATAGGTGCACGTGACTTTTTTCTTATTTATTCTCTTTTAACACATTTCACTCCCATTTTTTTCTTCTCTCTTCTTTCTTGCTCTTCCCGTCCCACTCTCTCTTCTCTCTTCACAAGGGATTTGATCAACAACTTGTAAGTTTCTCTTCCTTTCCTCAAATATTCTCTCTTCTCTCTTAGCTTCTCACCATTTACCTCTCTTTTTTTTGGCATATCTCACTCTCTTTCTCTCACTGCCATTTCTAGAGAAATCATTTACAGTTGCAGATTATGGAGCTCCATGTTTCCAGGTGATTTCACGAATCTCAAATGGTAGAAGCTTTTTTTTTCTTCGGTATCTAGCTTTTTTTGTTTCTACTCATTGTATAGGAATGGAAAAAGGGAAAAATAATTTGGATTTCTTGTTTCTACTTATTGTTTTAAGTTACAACACTAAGCACATAAAATGGAAAAAGGGGAAAATAATTTTGATTTCTTGTTTATACTCGTTGTATTAAGTTACAACAATAAGTATATGAAAAACCATTTTGAATTAGGAGTATTTTGCTTTTTGTTGAGTTCCAGTGCTAAAATTTTCGCACTGATGTAGGTGCATGTGAAAAAACAATATTGATTTATTTTTTTAAAAAATAAAACCTATAGCGGCGCTTTTTAAGAAAAGCGCCGCTATAGAGAGGCCTATACCGGCGCTTTAAGACATAAAAGCGCCGGTATAGATGGTCCTATACCGGCGCTTTTTGTAAAAAGCGCCGGTATAGGCCTTTTTAGTTTCAATAAAAAATTAATTAAAACATACATATAGCGGCGCTTTTGGTATAAAGCGCCGCTATATGGTCACCTATAGCGGCGCTTTGTAAGCGCCGCTATAGGTCACCTGATCTATTGCGGCGCTAGCTATAGCGGCACTTTAAAAGCGCCGCTATAGGGGTCAAAAAAGCGCCGCTATAGGTGTATTCTGTGGTAGTGTTTTCTCTCAACCCTACCAACATGAGTGGCTAGGCACCTTTGTGGGGATCTTGATGGAGGAAGGCAACCGGAGCTTCAACGTCTTTAATGGGGAGTTATTAGTTTCTTTTCTTGTCCAATCTCATTTATGTATTTCAAATTCCATGTGTTTTGGTATATGTATATGTTTTTGGAACAAGTTGCCTTTGAATTTCTATTGGTCATGCATGTAATCAAGAGATGCTCTTTTATGTGTATGAACCTAGTGTTGTTTTTATGATATCATGCCATAGATGTGCTTCATTTATATCTCCTTTGGATTTCTAGAATATGTTAAATGCATGTGCGATTGTATATGTGTTTAGACACTAGGTCCAACGTTAGATGGTTTGATTTACTTCTAACGAGAGTCTCTTTGCATGTTTATCATGATTCTTCACTACCGAGTTGGGAATTAACGGTTGTTTGATTAATTAATTGAATGAGCGATGCGCCACGTCAATTAGTTAATTAGGTAACCGGACTAAGAGCGATTGCCTTAGGTTCGATCATTAGAACTCGGATTAGAACTCCCATATTCTTTTAGAAGCTAGGAAGGTTGCCCAATTCATCAAGAGACCCATGTTCATCTTAATAGTTTTCACTAATCCATTTTACTTGCTTTCTCCATAATCGAAAATCCCAAAAAGAAGTAGATTAGTTTCCTTAATCAAAATCTCAAAAACCCCGACTTTTTATAGCTTTTCATGCATTTAGTTTCCTAGGTTAGTTCATTAGGCTCCTTGATAAACGATCCGGGAAAGCACCACTAGTGCAATCCTTGGTTAATTTAATTTTGCATTTGAACCCCAAGACGTATTAGGAAAGGTCCAAATCAATACCCTACACAATATCCGATATATTAGGAAAGCATAATGATAAAGGTAAACTACACACTCCAAAAACACAACCACAGTTCTTTCTTTTATTTGGTGAAAGCCTTACACAATAACTATTGCCAACCACAATAGTACAGAGTTGCATGCATATCGCCGTTGTTGAACTTGAAGGCCATGACGAAGTTGTTCAATATCAGCACAACCTCCCCAAAATCACAGAAAGGAATGGAAGACCTAGAAGTAAAATAAATACTGAATGTTTGTAAGACCAAGAACAAGTCTTATGCCAAAGTCATAAGTATCACTGTCAGACACACTTTAGACACTGAGCTGCTTCGGATAGGCTATGAAGCTTAGATTTATAGATGGGAATTTTGCAATTAGTTTCTAATTTTGTATTCCTAACACTACAAAAAAAGCGGGGTTTACTAGCGGTTCATTTAGTAGCGGAAAACTAAAACCGCCACTAATTACATATTAGTAGCGGTTTTAATAAGAAACCGCGACTAAATATGTATGTTTGACCAATATCAAAGATAGTGGCGTATTTTAGTGGCGGTTAGTCTCACAAAACCGCCACTAAAGTGGCGCCAATTGGCGGGAAACTTAGTGGCGTCACATTAGTGGCGGTTGTGTTGGAAAAACCGCGAGAAATTGAAAGGTCATGTAGTTAGTGGCGGTTCTCTTAAGACCGCCACTCATTAGTAGCGGTTTTTTGTGTAGTTAGTGGCGGTTCTCCTAAAACCGCTACTAACTTAACAAATTCATTAATTGTAGGTGTAATTTAATAGCGATTTAAGCGACGGTTTTTTAAAAAATAACCGCTACATTTAGTAGCGGTTCTCAAGAACCGCTACTAAATGTGCAAGAACCGCTACTAATAGTAGCGGTTCTCAAGAACCTAGTAGCGGTTCTCAAGAACCGCTACTAAATGTGCAAGTACCAGTTTTTGGTGCAGTTAGTGGCGGTTCTCTTAACCGCCACTAAAACCGCTACTGATTCCCGCCTATAACAATTATAAATACCTACTCCTCTCCTCATTTCATTCAACCTCATAAAACCTTCCTTCTCAATTCTTCTCCTCTGATGCTCTTAATTTTTCCATCAATCTCATTAATTTATCTTTTATTTTTTTTATTCTAATTATTTCATTCAATTTTCAATCATATATATCTACTAACTTTTTTTGTTTTTGTTTTCATGTGTACGTACTCACTATCTTCATTTGAATACTATTAAATTAAATTGATTAGTTATAATCACCTTTTTTCATACTATGAATTATTTATTTGACATATCATTTTGGATATAACAATTGAGAAAATGTGATAAAATTTTTTTATGAATGTTTAATGTTAACTTTTTTAAAAAAAGTTTTATAAAATTAAACATTATTGCAAATAGTAAAATTGGGTCTGATCAGAATTTTTTTTATATTTTTGAGCATCCAGTAGCGGTTCACAAACCGCTACTAATTTTTCCTCATTAGTAGCGGTTCTGAACCGCTGCTAATATCTGATTAGTGGCGGTTTTTGTTTCCGCTACTGGATTAGTAGCGGTGTTGACCATATTACCAGCGGTTTTTATAACCGCCACTAAATGTTAGTCACGGGTGATTTACTAGCGGAATGTAAAACCGCTAGTAACCACTTAGTAGCGGTTAAAACCGCTACTAATCAACTGTTTTAACCGCTACTAAGTGCCGCTTTTTTTGTAGTGTAAATTCAGACAACACTCTTTCATACAGAAGCCACAGAGGTCTGGAAGGTGGAATACGAACACATTTTAAAATTTAAAAATGACAATTCTCAACAACCTTTTTATATGCATCTAGACAGTTGGAAAATCGAAAAAAACATAGTAATGTGCATTTCCACAATGTGATGCCTTGAACATATTCTGAATGTCTTTTATTGGGCTATTGCCTGTCTGTTTTCAATGGAGATGCTATAGCATTTGGAGTAAACTGTGGCCAGGAAGTTTCAAATCAATTCTCATATCCATTAATTTCCAATACCAGCAAGAATATTGGACATAAGAACATAATCCCCAGCATATTCTCTCTCTATCTCCAGTATTTTCCTCATCACCCTCTGACTGATTTCAACATCCCCATAAAAATTGCAAGCACCTAGAAGTGTCCGCCAAATCACAACATTGGCAACCTCATGAGGCACCTGCAAAGAAATCTTTTCAGCTTCTTCCAACCTACTTGCCCTTCCAAGCAAATCTATTAGACAGCCATAGTGCTTGGTATCTGGCCAAAGTTGATAATCATTAACCATTTTATCAAAAAACTTGAGGCCCTCCTCCATGACTACACGCATTTAAAACACTCAAAAATGGTACACGATTTGGCTTCATCCCAGCATTTTCCATGGTTTCAAAATACTGGACAGCTTCTCTTCCAAGACCATGCATTGCAAAACCTGAGATCACTGATGTCAATGATACCAAATTTTTTCTGTGAGCAGAAATCTCCTGAAAGAATCTGCTTGCACTTGCTATGCACGCACATTTTGCATTAGAGTTTATCAATGAATTCATTGTACGTATATCAGAAGCATTGAAGCCTCTCTTTCCTACATAGTCATGGACTGATTGACAAATCACAATGAACCCAAGATTTGAAATGGCAGGGAAAATGGTCAGAAGAGTCACTTCAGGTTGTTTCATGCCATCGCAAACAACCATGTCCCTAAACATAGTCAATGCTTTAATAGGCTTATTCATGCGTGAGTCCATCCATAATAATTGTCCAGGAGACAACACTCCGAACCGGCGTTTTATTAAATAATGACAAGGCAAGGTCAAATTCACCACATTTAATCAATCCAGTGATGTAAACATTCCAGGTAACAGTATTTCTCTCAGGCATTTTGTTAAACACTTGTTCAGCTTCAATTAAGAGACACCAGGTCAAGTTGGTAACAGACTGAAACCCCATCCTCCTCCATCAAAGTGGCGGGATCATTAGGATTAGGTGTATGTGAGCGCGCATGTTGAGAAAATTAAATATCCAAGTGGAGTTCCCAAGATTACGTAAAACATTGAAATTCGAGATAAATTGGTGGCTGAAGATGGCTACACGTCGATGCATCTGGATTTTACAATAGCTCAGCTACTTCAGGTCATTTTTCGTGTACAGTTCTCACTTGCAATCGAACCATAACTCTTCAACTGAGGATAAAATCACAGAAAAATAGCAAAATAAAGAAAGTAGAAATTAGAAAAAATTCCAATGGGAAATTTCAAAAGCTCAAAAAGTCAAAACAAAAACCCACTCTATCAGTATATGATCCATCCAAAGTGAGACACGTCTTATAAATTGGGAGGGCATTAATTTAATAAAGTGAACAAGAAAAGGAAAAATTCTGCGTGTGAAACTAACAGAGTGCCCAACTATTTCCATGGCTACCTGTTCCCCATAATGTAGAACAAAATTTTCCAATCCCTATACCATGCAAGCAAGGTGGAACTAACCGAGTGGCCAAATGCAAGCAAACGACAAACAAAACGTAAGCAATATTTCATACTCCCTCCGTCCCTACACATAAAAGCAAAAAATTTGAATGATTTTGGCCTTTTTTATAAGAGTCTGACACAATTTGTCAAAACATTTAATGAGTTTTTTCTCATTTTACCCATCATTATTCTCTCTATTCACATTCTCTTTTACACTCATTTATAACACTATTATCACATTTCTCTCTCTTACATAAATAAGGGCAAACTTGAGAAAACAAAATTATTTCAGATATATTTATTTCTTTCAACCACTTCCTTAATCTGTGTGATTTTACCCTTTTGGCTCTTATAATAAGGGACGGAGGGAGTATATTAGAACAAGATTGGAGAGTGAACTTGCCCTGGTTTAAAGTGAGAGGGAAAAAGGAGTATAAACTATGAAGAAAAAGGATGTAATAGTGTCAATGGAGGCACTGGATCCTTATTATCCACGTTGGCTAAAAAGAAATGTGGATACCCTCACTTTGTTCATCTTATTTTGAAACCGAAAGTTTTCTCCTAATCTGTTGCTTTAAAAAATCACAATTCTTTTTGCCTGTTGTTGATTCACTATATGTATGTGTGTGTGTGTATGATGTGGCACTTATGGGGATTGAGATTTTATGTGAAAGCTTAGATGGAATATAGATTTGAAGAATGACAGGTTTAACCAGGGGCATGTGGTGGAGCGGTATGGGGCTCCTCCTCCCTTACCCAGGTTGAGGGTTCGATCCTCACTGGGTATGAAAAAATGTTAAATCCCTTGGCCATCCATCCCACCCTTCACCCTTTGAGGTGCCTGCAATTTGGCGATTCGGATTAGTCTGGAGCCGTTGATGTGCCTGAAAGATGGCCTGCCCTGGGATCACCGAAGGAGAAATCCAAAAGAATGACAGGTTTTAAGCTAGTCGAAAATTTGACATGATGACTGAATTATGAAGTGGTAAAAAATATTAGGATTGAGTCAAGTCATATTTAAGGGACTTGGTTAAAAAATAAATGATTAAAAAATTAATTTTCTCTTATTTTTAAATAATGTAACCCTTTTATGTTTATTTCATACATTATATTATTATATTTGTAAATAATATTTTTATGTTAACTACTACGTGACCTACTTTCGTCACATTCCATTCAAACTTTTAAAACACTGGTCACCACTCCTTTTTTTTTCGAAAAACCAAAAGGAAGTAGCATCTATGTCTTTACGTGTAGACTTACTTGTAGAATCATTATCTACTTTTATGAGGCAATAATGCCCGGCAGTTAGCCTTACCTCGTTGGCACCACATATTATAGCAAACAGTCAAGAAAGCATATATGGACAGCTATCTTCTTTACTTCCTCTTCTTATACTTTTCAAAAAAAAAATCCTTCCCACCCACACGTTATTTATAAAAAGAAAATATAACAATTATATCAATGCCTTTTATTCTAATACCGATCGGTCAAGTAAAAGACGTGTTTATGGATCCATAAATAATGACAAGTAATTAAGCGTGATTTATATTCATCTATTGAAGAAGAAGAAAAAGAAATGAAATAAAACTTCTCGTCATTTATACGGCATGAATGAAAATTTCCAACCATGTACATAAATTTAATGTAAATAAATTATAACAATGTCACTTACGTTGTTCGGAATTAAACACACAAGTCAGTCATACTTGGACAACTGTATGACACGCGCGTCAAATGAGAGTAGTGACGGATGTTAACCTTTGATTAATTTTAAGCTAAGTTAAATATCAAATAATTATTTAAAATAAACTTAATTAATTTCATCAGTTGGTTGACTTGGTTCACATAATTTGCTTTTTAATAGAAAGTTTAGACTGATCAAATTAATTAGATGATGAGAATATGAGAGACATCAATTGTTTTTATATTGAATAAAAAATTATACTCCTTTTTTATATCAACAAAAAGTCTTCGTCCACGCTATCATTAATATTGATCATATTGACTCCAATAAAAATTACTGTCTAAAATAAAATTATTTGTAAAACTTGGTGAACCGCTTGTATATAGTCCCCATGGATTATTTACTCCCCAAGACGTCTTCCCTATTCTCAGTATACAAATTAAAGAAGTTCCATGCATGTTCATCATCATGTTGAGCCTTAAGGTCAGTTTGTTTAGGCTTGTTGGGGTTTTGTGGTTCTTTTGGTTTGTGGAATATTCCAACTTGAAAAGTTGCAAAGAGACGGATAGGCAAGCTTTTCTCAAGTTAAAAGATGGTTTTTATCGATAAGTTCGGCATTTTGTCCACCTGAAAAATTGCAGTTGATTGCTGTGAGTGGAGTGGAACTTGGCAGTAACTTTTGATTGGTTACTTTTTCCACTTAATTTATGTGGATGATTAATTTACTCATATCTCTAAAGTTAATATAAGTTATAATAATATTAATAGAAATTCAATGTGATTTAAGTATAGAGTTAAGTATATTATATAGGCGGGTTTTGGTTCAAGCTCAGGATATTCATTTATTGAAGAAGAAAACAGGAACTCAAAAGTAAAGAATATGTCACTTGTCAACTTCTTCCAACCACATATTTGTTTTGTTTTTATTTTCCATTTACCAACGACAGAAATTAAAAATAAATAACTTTTATTGGCCAAAAAAATAAGGGAAAATTACAGAAAGAAAACTTCTATGGTATTAGTTTTTACAAATGAACATAAGATATATAAAAAATCACATGGAAGAATAACCATAGATAAATATTTTATGCCAATATTAAAAGAAGTTTGGAGAAATATAAAATATTATAAAACTAATAAAACACTCTTGAAATGTGGAGGGTTAGGAACACCTCAGATGGGGGTGTGATATTAGAAAAATCAAAAGAAAGAAAAAGGAAAACTAAATATATATATAAATTTAAAAAGTATCCAAAAGAAAAGTTTTATAGAAAATTTAAACCCAGAAAGTATTTTAAGAAAGGAAAGAAAAGAATTAATTATAGTAAGAAACCTAAGAAATGTAAATGTTATAATTGTGGAAAAATTGGACATCTAAGTATTAATTGCCCTGAACCTAAGGATAAAAAAGCAATGAAAATATTAGAAAAAGCTTTTGAATATGAATTAGAACAATTAGAATTTGAGGAACCTATATATAGTGAAATAGAAAACCCAGAAATCGAAATTTATAAGTTAAAATATGTTGAAGATTAGAAGAATCTGATGATAGTGAATATTCATAATTGGAGGAAGAAGAAAATTATAAAATTTATATGATGAATGGAAGAAATGATTTTGAAGAACCAAGTTCTAGCAATAAAGAATATCGAGATTATGAAGAATATAGGAATAGCAAAGAAGTAATGAGTGAAAGAAGAATTACTTTTAGTGAAAAACATTATAATAAAATAAAAGGTATAAAATTAGACATGAAACCTGAAGAATTAAATAATGAAGGTTTTATTCATAAGGTTAGTAAAATATTTAAACATAAGAAAAATGAAAAAAGTACATGTGTAGTATAGGAAAAGAAGTACCCTATAGAATCAACTTTAACATAAGAAGTTTTAAGAATACCTTTAATAAGTAAAACATTAATTGAAATAAATTTGGTTAATTTAAGCTTTAATTAAATAGGTTTGAGCCTCAGACAAATATATAAGGCCTGAGCAATTTGAACTTATATGTATTTTTCTTTCAGAGCCTTTAAATAAGCTTAAAAGTATTTACCTCAACTTTCGTATATTATAACTCTTCAAACCTAATTAAAAAGCCTATGTTATGTCTTAAGTAGTCTTTCTGGCTGTATAACTAGATTTTATCTCTTGCTTTGACTGAAAAAACTAAGATAAACTCTTCAGCAAATGATGCACATTATGGCACATTGTGTAAGATAGCATTGCATCTTAAGTACGATTGATGATAAGAAATTGGAAAGAGGAGGTAAACAACCGATGAAGCAAAAGTTTGAGCTAGTGTATGATTAATGAGATATAAAACTTAATGTTAAAGCTAAGTTAGTAGTGTTATAAATAATTTATATAATTGACAAATATTATACTCTATATAGTAGTATGAAAAAACTTAATATGTCATGCCTTAACTTTAGGCTTATAAAGTAGGCCTTATGGATAGAAGACATAAACCTGAGTCTGACCTATCTATTAAATAGATTAGGCTTAAAGTAATATGCTTCTTATTAAGTTCCTAGACTATTTCCACTCCTATTGTTGCAAACCAAGATTTACTCCTCGATCGAATAAATAATTATTTAAAAGAGTCCCTCATAAAAATGCTAAATTTGAACCACTCTAATTTCATTCCAATAAATGAGGTAAGATTATGAGAAGACGAACAGCACTTAAAAATATAAAAGAAAAATTAGGAGAATTGAAGTTGAAGTCAGTCTTTACGACTAACTGGCAGGAAAGCAACAAGCTGGGAATCCCTCAACCAATTTATAGAACTGACGATATACGTACGGTATCTATAAAAAGATTCGGTGCGCATAAATTAAAGTCTTCCTTAAGACATGAATATATTAATTTTAAAAAAAATACATTAAAAAATAAAGCGAAAAGAAATCCGGCGTGATTTACATTCATCTATTGTGGAAGAAGAAAAGAGATGGACCTTCTCATATACGGCATAAATGAAAAATTCCAACCACATTAATTTGAAGGAAATAATTGTAACTTCAAGTTCTAAATTGGAGGAGTATCACTTACGTCGTTAGAAATTAATCACACAAGTCAGTCATACATGGATGATAGATAAGACCAAACGTAACACAGCGATGACAGACTTAAGGAATAATTGTGACCAGAATGCCTCAAATGAGAGTGATTGGTGTTCAAGAATACTAACATTTCAAATAAATTTTAATTTCATCAGTTGGTTCACACAATATTCCTAATCATAAGAAAACTTGGACTGTTCAAATTCATGAAATGATAAGAATGTAGGAGTATCTAAAATCAATTGTTTTTACTTTGAATAAAAAATTTATACTCATTTTTTAATCAATAGAAAATCTCCACATAGTGATGTATTGTTAATATTTATAATATTTACCGCAATATAATATTTTACTATGAAATAAAATTATTTAAAAAACTTGGCCAATTGCTTGCTTATAAATGACCAAAATATCATTTACTCTTCCAGACGTAATTCTCTATTCTTACTATCCAAAATTAAAAGAATCCCAAGTATGTTCAACATCATGATCTTTAACTATGTACACTACATAACATATTTACACTAACAAAAGATATATTCACAGAGTTGTAAAATAATTGCGCTTGCTGAAGATGTGTGTCCTTAGATATCACTGGAAAAAAATGTGGTAACGAGATTTTTAGCAACTTTTCCTCAAATCTTAATTGTCATGAGTCAAAGCCATGTTTATGGGTCTTAATGCAACTAAATCATACATATAGTTTTCTTCTATTTTGATATCTAACATTTTATAGCCGTCTTTTTATTGTAATTTGAACTACCTTTTCCATTTATTTTATGTGACTGATTTATTTTAGTTCTATTGAAAGCATGAGAATCAGATCGATAAAGTCTGATAAAAAAGATTGATAAATTTAATATTAATTTCAATAAAATTAAAAGCAATTCAACATGCTCCTTCCACCTCTCAATATAATATCACTTTAACTTTTTTGTGGAAGTTAAGGAAATAAATTAGACCATTAAATTATAACATATGTTACATGTAATTATATATTACAGGTTAGTTTATAAGTAGAATAAATTAATTTTAAAGAAAAATGATAACTATAGAAAATTTAAAGTGATTAATTTTGTATCCTTAATTTCTCAAAAAAAAAAGTCAAAGTGATATTATAATTAGGATCGGAGTAAGTAATTTATATTTTATGCCCGTATCTTGGTTCAAGCTCAGGATATTGAAGAAGAAAGGAACACGAAAATAGGGAACCCATTTAGGGAGAGCTAAATATGAAATGATTATTTAGATCTTATTAGTTGGATGGTCTAGATTTGATTTTATACTATGTATAAATTAAAATAGTTATTTTAACAAAAAATATCAAATTTAAACAGTTTAAATGATATCTAGATGGATTATATAAGTTTAACTCTCCCTATTCATCTTGTTCATTGATAGGAAACCGGTTCCCAAAAATGGAGGAGACATCTTCCAACGACATTTTTTGTTTTATTTTTTATTGCCAATTTCCAACCATATGAATCAAAAGTACATAAGCTCAAATTATAAATTTGAGGATCGTAGTATCACTTACATTGTTAGAAATTAACAACATAAATTAGTCATGCTTGAAATAAAGTATGAAATGCGTAACCACAGCCAACGATTACTACTTTTCCAACCATACTTGAAGAACAAAATGCCTCAAATGAAAGTGACTGATGTTAACCGTTGATTAACTTTAAGTTAGATATATTAAAGAACCATTCAAAATAAATGTAAATTTCATCAGTTGGTTCACATAGTTTTCCTTTTCAATAGAAAATTAAGACCGTTCAAATTAACTAAAGAATGAAAATGCATGTATGTAACGTCAAATTTTTTTTTTTTTTGCCACAGTAACGTCAATTTTTACTATCGAATAAAAAATTTTATATGTTTTTTTTATGAACAAAAGCTCTTCATCTATTAAATTATTTATATTTATCACATTTTTACTGCCTAAAAAAGTTATTTCAAAAACTTGGTGAATTGCTTTCTTATAAATGGCCCCAAGGATCATTCACTCCACAACACGTCCTTCCTATTCTCAATACTCAAATTTAAGGAATCCCAAACATGTTCATCATCATGTTGAGCCCAAAGTTGAATTTCTTTTGGCTTATTGTAGGGGTTATATGTTTGTTTTGGTGTGCAGGAGATTCCAACATGTGCGTAGAGACAGATAAACAAGCTCTTCTCAAGTTGAAACACGGTTTCATTGATGAGTCCGGCATGTTGTCTTCCTGGAAAAGTGAAGTTGATTGCTGTGAGTGGAGTAGAATATCATGCAGTAATTTGACTGGTCATGTTATCAAGCTTGATCTTCATCGATCGTATGTTGATTCTGATTACTTGAGAGGTAATATCGATTCCTCATTGTGTGATTTACAGCATCTAACTTACTTGAATCTCAATTATAACAAATTCGGAGGGAGCGAAATTCCAGAATGCATTGGTTCGCTTGGTCAGCTAAGAGAGTTAAGTATTGCTCTTACTCGGATTGGTGGCGCCATTCCTCATGGACTGCAAAATCTATCAAATTTGCGATTTCTCGACCTTAGCGCTAATGATTTGATTGTGAATGATCTTGAGTGGATTTCTAAACTTTCTTCTTTGAGATCTCTTGACCTGTCAGGCGTTAACCTAAGTCAAGCTGTTGATTGGGAATCATCATTATCCAAAGTTCCTCATCTATCTAAGATTCGCTTAGAAGGTTGTGCCCTTACGTCTCATGTCAATCCTACATCTTTTGTCCACACAAACTCTTCCACTTCCCTCGAATTCCTTGATCTTTCGGAAAATCATTTAGACTCTTCAATTCAACCCTGGTTGTCTAACATTAGCAAGGTCCTAACGGTTCTTGATCTCTCTGATAACGCTTTGGAACATATTTTTCCAAATTCTCTGAATATGAATTCCCTCAAAGTTTTGCATCTTGGGTTCAATGCTCTGCATCTAATTAGTCCCAGAGCTTTTTCAAATATGAACTCTCTTGAATCGTTAGATCTTCAATATAATTCTCTGGGACATATTCCTTCTAATGCTTTCACAAATACCTCTTCTCTTGAACATATGTATCTTGATTACAATGAACTTGAGAATAGTATGTTGAGATATATTGCAAATTTGTGCCAATGGAAAACGTTGGGGTTGTCCAACAACAGATTTTCTGGTCAAGTAAGTGATTGGATACCACAGTTACGGTGTGCTCAAGATAGTATAGAGGCCTTGGATTTAAGTAACAATCCTTTTAGTAGTGGATCATTTCCCGATATTTCAAGATTTTCAAAAGTGACGACTTTAAATCTTGAGAACACTAGTCTTCATGGGTCAATTCCACAATCATTTGGGCAGTTGCCTTACCTTTCCGAATTGTATTTGGGTAATAACAATTTAACAGGGCCATTGCCAGTGTTCACTGGACTTAGATGGTTGATGCACTTGGATCTCTCCAACAATAGGTTGAATGGACCATTGCCAATGTTCACTGGACTTAGATGGTTGATGCACTTGGATCTCTCCAACAATAGGTTGAATGGGAATATTCATCCAAGTACTTTTGAACATGCTCCAAATCTTGTTAATTTACATCTTTCTTCAAACGGGTTGAATTCTGTTATTAATGAAACACATCTTTCAATTCTCTCTCACTTGAGAATTTTGCAATTGTCGAATAATTTGATTTTATTCAACTTCAGCTCGAATTGGGTGCCACCTTTCCAGCTGCTGCTCTTTTCAGCTTCATCGTGCAATTTTGGTCCGCAATTTCCAAGGTGGTTAAAATATCAAAGGGAGCTTGATGGGTTGGACATTTCTAATGCATCAATTTCAGACTCTATTCCACAATGGCTTTGGCAAAATTCTTTGCATTCCTTAAATCTTTCCCATAATAAACTTTTCGGGGAGTTGCCAGAGTTAGTCTCAAAAATTGGTCCTTGGGTTTTGGATTTGAGTTTCAACAATTTGTCTGGTCCCCTACCATCTTTTCCACCAAATGCAAGAGGGTGGCTTCTCTTGAATAATATGTTTTCAGGAAACATATCATTCATTTGCGCAACTTTTCAGCCAAAATTATATTATCTTGACATTTCAAGCAATTATTTGTCGGGAAGACTTCCTGATTGTTGGGAGCAAATTCCTCGCTTGAAGGTTCTAAGATTGGAAAACAATTATTTCTCTGGGGCAATACCAGATTCAGTTGGTACTTTGAACTATCTTGCAAGTATCCATCTGAATAACAACAAACTCTCCGGAAATTTACCATCTTTGATGAATTCTTCGGACTTACTGTTCATTGATTTCGGACAGAATAAGTTGAATGGAATGTTGCCGTCATGGATAGGGCGATACTTGCCCAATTTGATTGGCTTACGTTTGAAAGGAAATAAGCTTAAAGGAACCATTCCTACAAGTTTATGCAATTTGTCTTCTCTTCAAATCTTAGATCTCTCAAAAAATAATATAACCGGAGGCATACCCCATTGCTTTGGTGATTTGAGTGCCATGTCAAATATGACAACTACAAGGCAAGCAATTCCTTATCACGTTTTTGGAAGCATTATGTTTTCATCATTCATGGAAAAAGCTGAATTGTCATGGAAAGGATTAGATGTTGAGTATAGTAAGATTCTTGGACTCATGAAAACCATTGATCTCTCTTGCAATCACTTGACTGGAGAAATCCCAAATGGTATGACTAAACTTATGGCATTGGTTTCCCTAAATCTGTCTAGAAATCACTTGAAAGGATCCATTCCCATCAACATGGGTCAAATGGAAAGGTTGGAATCACTTGACTTATCACACAACTCTCTTTCTGGTGAAATTCCAATCAGCTTCTCAAATTTGAGTTTTCTCAGTGTCTTGAACTTGTCATTCAACAGTTTATCCGGAAAGATTCCAATTGCTACCCAACTTCAGACATTCAATGCTTCTAGTTATATGGGAAACCAGGGGCTTTGTGGCCCACCACTAATAGAGGCATGTCCAGATCAGAATCAGAATAATCCGCATAGCATTGATGCAGATGGAGATGATAGTCTCATAAGCTTTGGGTTTTATGTGAGCATGGGTCTTGGCTTCATTTTTGGATTCTGGGGAGTTTGTGGAACTTTAATTCTCAAAAGTTCATGGAGGTACTCCTTTTTTGGCTTCTTCCAAAATTTGAACGACTGGACTTATGTTCGAGTTGCTATTTTGAAGGCAAAGATAAAGAGAAGATTCCAAGACTAACAGGTAAACATGTTTATTATATAATTGTGAAACTCTGATAATAAGTTGCGTTGGTGCAATATGAATTTATGATCAATTTTGAGAAACGTTTTCCAGGTTATGCAGTTCAAAATTCTTTTATATTGTTATTCAAATTAAAAAAATTTCTTATAGATGCTTTTGTATGTTTCTTTCAATCTCACGTGAATATAAAATTAAAGCAGATTTGAATATTAATGTAATTAGCGGATGATAATACAAAATTTTACAAATGTGAATTATTTTGAAAATTTTCTGGCAAAAAAAAAAAGAATTATTTTGAAAATTAATCCAATTAGTTGAAGATATAAAAGCCTATATATGTAACATTATTTTGTGTAACTTTAGATTTGCTGCTGAAATTTGTCCCTGAAGGTCTTTTTTCTTTTTGGGTAATGATGATATGTGATGGCTTTGCCTCATTACGTAGGTGTCTGGTTGGAGAAAGTAGCAGAACTTCTCATCTTGGTTACGAGTTTGCACCATTGGAATGGTGAAACACTACTGGATCTTCTCTTCACCTTTCTTGTGTTGTTTTGATTTCTTTCTTTGATTCAGTGAGAGAGGAAACTTATATTACTAGCCAGCTGTCATAAGTTTCCTGTTGTATAAGAATATATTGAATTCTCACATTCTATATGAATAATGACCTGAAGTTGCAATAATCGTTGAGTTAAATTCTCTGAGCAACTTGTAAATCCTTGAAGTTTGAGTGCTAAATAATTTGTGAATACAAGTTGTATATAACTATAGTTTCAGTATAATTAATAGATACTACCCTATTAGAGAGTTACTCATCTGGTCCTCTTTATAGGGCAGAAAGAGAAGGTTTTATTTGGCCCTATATATAAGTCACATCATTAAATATTTGGTGTGAATGTACAAGTTTATCCTTCATTTATTATGTATTGCCTTTATTTTCATGTGGTATAGTGGATAGTAAATATGGGTAAAGTTGTAAAT
The DNA here is from genome assembly GCA_037074515.1 of Mimosa bimucronata. Lineage (NCBI taxonomy): Eukaryota > Viridiplantae > Streptophyta > Magnoliopsida > Fabales > Fabaceae > Mimosa > Mimosa bimucronata. The sequence continues at coordinate 33,589,655 of CM073440.1, read as the reverse complement.
TCATTAGATTTTAGTGGAAAGTTAATGAGTTTTAAAGTTTTCCTTGGTCTGTGTGAAATATGCTGGAAGTGACCTATAAATAGGACTAGAGGAGTAGATAACTAATTTGAATATATTAAAAAAATTGTAAGTTAATTATTGGCAGCAATATGGGTTGGTTTTCCCAAATTACTACCTTTCATCATTACTACAGTCGGATAAAAACACCAAAATGTATACAATTAATAGGGATGATTTGATAAAAACATTATGAATTTGGGTGACAAAATGGATTGGGACATAATATTAATGACCAAATACAATCCCCATATAGCTCTTACATTAAATATCTGATGTGATATGCGCACTTTAAGGGCTAGATTAAATTAATTAATTAAAAATAATGAGTTATTCTTGAGTAATTAATTGGTTAATTAAGAAAATTATCCGATTGGTTGATTTGGTTAGCCATGGATCACTGAATAAATTCTGCTCATTTAAATAATCAGTTTGTTTGATTCTAAATTAAATGATTGGCCGATTCAGTTTGGCATGGATTCGTATAGCAGCTAAAATATCTAAAGAGGATATTTATGTGTATTTAAATATTCAGTGAATTAATAAATTGACCAAGTAAACATGAATTGAGAATAAGTCACATCTGAAAGTTTACCATATTTCAATTTTCGAAATTAAATTTGAAATCATCATTGGCCAACTATTATAAATAGGAGGTTAGGTATCTCACAACAACTCAGAGAGAGAAAAACAATATATATAGATTCTATGAAAATTTCCTAAGCCTTCCGTATTTTATTTTGCACGGTGTTTAGCTGTGCCAACCTCACTTGGACTCTAGTAGTTGAAGAGCTCGGCAATTTCGAGTGTGTGTGTGTAACGCACCCTTGGGTCCGCCCTTCAAGAAAATAAGAACCAAGGGGATAGTGGAAGCTAACCCCCGGGTGTCGTTCACTTGAGGAGCCTAAACGCAAAAGATTACCTAGTAGCTAATATGCAAACTATTAAACACGGGCAAAAAGTATTGTATTTTGTTTTTGATTTAGAAAAGATGCAAAATGTATGATATGTTCAAAAGTAAAATAAAAATAAGATAAAAGTGAGATTTGGAGGGGAAGGGAAATGAAATCATTCTTGATGAATGAGAGCTTCGGGAATCATTGCTTCTAAAGGTTTTCAGGGAGTTTAGTTGATTTTCAAAAGACCCCTAGAGGAACCCCTCTAGGCTAGGCTTAAGTTAACTTAATTAATGCCGGAACCCCGCACATTACTTAATTTAACCTAAGTTGATTAAGTTCAAAATCAATATGAATTTGCTAATCGTAAGGGGCTCCTAATCCAACAACCGGGACCCCGAGTTGCTACTTAATTAATCTTAGAGCTTAATCGATTTCTGGAACCCCAAATAATAAATCAAGACTCTAGGATTGAAGTCCAATGTCACTCATACAATTTGACAAATTCAAGAACTAACCAATCATGTAAGGCTTTAAATCCACAATTTGGGCCACCCCACAATTGCACTTAATTTCTTAATTAACCCTAACTCATTGATGGCCACCCAAACAAAGATTAAGGTTGAAAAGAGTGATTACCCAATGTCTAAACACAATTAATCAATTCCTATGCCATCTCCCTCAAGCAAACAACTTAACACTCTTAATCCACTAACCAAGCCACCTTGCATTAGCACATGATTTTCACAAAGAGAATAATAAAACTATGAACCCATAAATTTCATTAAACTCAAAGTTAATAAATAGCAATGTCAAGCATTTGAACAAGAAGGAAATAACATAAACATAGTTTCTAACCCCATTACAATATACAAAGTTCAAGCACACAACCAAATGTCATAAATATACTCCTAGAACCCTAGAAAAGCATAAATACAACAAGAGGAAGAAGGATTAGAACTAAAACTCTCCTATTCAAGCTTCAAGCTCATCCCTTGGCTCCCATCATCAAGAATGGTGGAGCCTAGCTGCTACTCTCCACGAGAAGAACAACACCAAGGTGAAAGAAAATAGTAGACATGGAGTGGAGGAAGGAGAAATGGAAGAGAGATGGAGGTGTAATGAGAGAGTTGAGAGAAAGAGGAGGATGAAGAAGAGGTGTGTTGCTTGGTGGTGGTGAAGATGGTATTTATAGTGAGTGATGAAAGACAAATGATGGTGGGGTTGTTGAGTGGAGAATGAGTGTTGTGGTGTGTAGAATAAAATAAGTGATAGTGGGGTTGTTGAGTGGATGGTGGGTGTTGAGTGGAGAATAAAGAAGAAGATAATGTGATGATGAAGAATAAAATAAGTGATAGTGGGGTTGTTGAGTGGATGGTGGGTGTTGTTGAGTGGAGAATGAAGAAGAAGATAATGTGATGGTGAAGAATGTTGTTGGGCAGGACTTTTCTGTAATTTGGAAATTTCGGGTTCCTTTTCTGTAATTTGAAATTTCGAGGTCCTTTTCTGTAATTTGGGAATTTTGAGGTCCTTTTCTGTAGTTTCTATAATTCATCCAGAAACTTTTATTTTTCCTTTTTTCTTGAAATTTCAGCTTCTAACCCCAATTTCTCCCCTTTTCAAGTGTCCTTCTTCGTCCGGACGGAATCCTTCATATTTGGTCCTCGGATGACCCTACAAGTAGAAACAAGAGAGAAAAAGAATCAAATGGCCCTATAAACCAATTCATACAAATTAATCTACAATTATGGCCAATTAATACAAATTTTACACTTATTTCACTTGAGAGTTTAAGACATTCAATTAAGCATTATTGGACCAAACTTGCATCTCAATAATGTTAATTTCCTCAAATTAGGCATATAAAAACCATACAAATCTGATATTTGTCAGTAGTCTATCTCAAAAACAGATCTAAAAAGAAGAAAGAGTGGAGCCTCCAAACGAAGGTTCGATTCTAGATCTCTATGTTCATAATTTATGATGATATATGTACGCTTTAGAATTTTATTATGTTTAAAATTCCAACAATATCAAATATCAGAGGTGATATATTAGAATTGGCAATATTCCTTCTATTAAATTAAATAGTCAGGACATATAACTTATAAAGTTCTCAAAGTTTGAGCACTAAATACTTTGAGTGTAGGAATAATGATGAGATTGATTCCATTATAGGACATATTTTTGCAACTTTGGGGTGCAAGTTGTGTGCTTAAGTGCTATTTTAATCATTGTAAAGCAAGTTCGAAATCAATACACACAACCGATAATAAATCCTTACAGATAGAGCAAGATAATTAGAAGTAGGAATTAATAACATAAACATACGTGGGTGCGTATAGAGAGAATGACAATTTATATACTTGAAAGTAATTTTGCATGCATCTTTATGCATTAAGCATCAATGGCTGATTGCTGAGCATTGTTAAGCATGAGATCCAACTCTTTGGCAAACTTATCCATGCTTTCTTGTGGCAAGCAAAGAGGAACAATTCTACCTTCCTCACCTTTACTATTGGTATACCCAACATAAAAAGTGAACCCTTGAAAAGTCCCAAGTCCACTCAAAGCAGGACCCGCATAAACAGCCTTACCCCATCCAAAATCAACATCTTTGAATCCAAGACGAGAGAAATCCGCAACAATAAACGATCTCACCATCGTAAAACTAGGCCGCCCTCTACTCACCAAGAGATCAGTCACAGAATGAAATATATCCTTTGCTTTCCTTACCAACTCCAAAACATACTCTAATGGCCTCTCACAAAGCTCTCTGGCGGTGGAAAACACGGTCGGGAACACGACCGCGTTACCATATAAACCTTTTGGTAAAGGAGGGTTGAATCTATCACGTCCCATACGTGCATTAGCAAGGAACTTGAGACGAACATCATCATTTGGGTCAAGTTGTAAGGCTTTTGTACGACAATGCCAAAGACATGCTGTGACAAGATCAAATGATGTTGACTGGGTGAGGTTTTTGGGGAGTAATTTACGGAGGGATGAGATTTGGGTTGATCCAAAGAAGAAAGAGCGATGAACAATGTTTGTGGAGGGAATAGGATTTCCGACAACTTCATTGTATTCATGATGAGTACATGTAATGTTTGGTGGGTCTCTTGCGTTAGACGATCTCTATCCCACACAGGTGGGATTGAAGGTTCGGTTGCTCCTTTGGCTATTTCGGAGAGGGCATTTATGAATTGTGCAATGCCTGGTCCATCGCTCATGCTATGATTCATGCGAAGACCAAAGATGAAACGACCACATTTGAGACGTGTTACCTATAATTTATGAACATAGGGTCATATTAGTAAAGCGAAATTCATACCACGGATCTAGATACTCTTTAAGAGTCTAGAAAAGAGTATTACTGTATATAAGAATTTAATCCATTTTATTTTCGAAATTTTTAAGTGTTTCTCCCCATCCAAAATATCCATATTTATTTCATGTGTTAAGGGGCTTTCATTTAAGGTAGTTTCAATGCACATGTTAAGGGGTTTGCACATATTAATATGGTATTTTAGAGAAATAAACATACATTTTTTAGAAAATAATTAATTTTACTAATTTCTATAATTAATATGTACAAATTAGTTATCTGTGTTTTATATTAAAGATTGGAGGTAGTATAATAATGTAAATTTAAGATTTTAATTTTGTTCAAAATATAACGTTAACCTAATATTTTTCCCATATTAATTTCTTTATTTTCTATAATAACCTTTTTCTTAAGATATTTTTATCACTGTGCCTTAAATTTTAATTGTTATTATTAAATGGCAAGATTTTAGGAAAAATGTTCTTTTTTTTTTTACTCTTCTATATATTATTTTTCTCTAGTTCTAAATGTAGGAGTTAGTTGAAGAGATTGTTTTGGTCAAATGTAAGATATCAATCTACTTTACATTTCAAATTAATATTTTTTTTTCTAACCTATCTTTACTATTGAACATATTAAAAGGGGATTTATATCAATGAGTCAGCTTCCACTACAAATATTTGAAGGGGTATTAGAAAAATAAATACATGTTTCTACCCCAACGAATTTTTGTAATATTTATGCTTTAGTTATCTTTTAACCCCTACATGTAGGATTGAATGAAGTAATCGTGTATAAATAACTAAGCTACTTATTTTGGATTCTACGAATCAATTAACAAGGAAGTATATATACGTTAGAAAACAAACAGAAAAAAGAACTGTACGAGACCTGAATAAGCAAGATGGGAGTGTGAAGGTTTCCATCTGAACCAGGGGGAGAGTAAAGAAGGTCATCAAAGCAAGGAAATGGAGGATGAAGATCTTCACCAAACTGTTCAAGGGTGACGTCAGCATCAGCCTCAATGAACATAACACCTTCCTCATTACAATCCACCATAAGTTTACCACCTTCACCTTCCTTGAGTCTTCCTGCAAAAGGATAATAAAACACAAGTGGTTGAGCTAATGCTTCTCTTATGACTTTCACTGGGTCCTTCCCTTCCATGGAAGATTCAGATCGATAAAAGTGTATGAATGGAGTTTGGGCACGTAAACCAGCTTGGTCATCTATGTCTGAAAGAAGCTTCACTTCATGAGGAGTAGGCTTCGCCGAAGTTATAAGCTCCGGTTGCTGCCTCCTCACAGTGAAGACAAGATTACAGGGAGTTTGTTGTGCCATTATTGATAAGCTCTCAAAACCCAAGAGGGGAATTTTGTGGAAGATTTAGAGGATGAGTATATGGTATTAGTGGCTTGATGCTTCATTTGGAGCGTTTGTTTATGAATATATGTAGTAGTTTTTTTGACGCGTCTTGTTAAAGAGGATAAAACATTAATATAATAAATGTCTTTGTCAATTGGTTTTTCTACTATATCTAAGGTACTGAAAATCTAGACTATTGAACCTATCGAAGTATTAGTTTAAGGGTAATTAGTTGAGGTCAAATCGCGGATACACTTATCATTATTAAAATAATACTATAATTTGATTATACTATTTTAAATACTCATGTAATTATGAAAAAAGTAATATTTAAATAAAAAAAAAGGAGTTTGATCCACAAGTAAATGGAACATTCATACCTAAATCGCACATAATTCAATAAAACAATTTTACTAAAACAAAAGTAAGATTGATTACTTCTTGTTTTATAACCTTTTAGGCCATTGGTGTCTGGCAAATTTTATAGATTCTATTAGCAAGTATCCAAATAATCAACTAATCTGATTGATTGAGGATTTATGACTATAATGTCGCTTTTTAAGAGTCCTTTTTAATAATGTGGTATTCGAAAATCAGCTCTTCCACTCTATAGTTTAATTAATCCACCGTGAGAGACTGAGTGCCTTTAAACTCACCGATTTATTAATTTGTGCCAACTAAATTCAACGATATTGTTTTATTCTCAAGAAGAGGGAAAAAATAAACTCAATCAACCTATATATCCAGCCTGTATGAGTTGATTGAGTTTCCACCAGGTTATCCCATAAATTCAACAGAGTTTATCCGGACCCATTAATTGATTGATCCTTCCAAGTTATTGAGCCCAAGTTTAATAATACTTCTTTGATCCCAAATATAAGATTAAGTTGACTTTATTTAAAGAGATTAATTAAAAAAAATAAATTAATTAGCTATATAGTATGATACATGTTATTAAACTATATATCAATTCATAAGTAATGTAAATTAGTTCTTTAACAAAAAAAAATATAATATAAATATTTTAAAGTAATTTATTATACTTCCTCAATCTCCCTTATTAATAAGTTAACTGGAACTTATATTTAGGATCGAAAGTAGTACTATAATATCACACCTGTAAATGGGGACGGCTCTATGTCCACATAAAGCTTGGGCATGCAAAAGAGAGAGGATACAAACAAAACAACGAAAAAAGAAAGAAGGCCTGAGGACTTGTTAAATGAAACGACAAATTATGTATTGGTTGAGTTTTGATGGTTTGTTAATTAAGGTTAAAGGGAACACACACATTACGGCTTAATTTAAAAAAAAAAGTGCTTATTGACATACAAATTATCTACCAACAATAACATGAACTTAAATGTATTGTTGATTTTATTAGAAATGAATGAGTATCGAACATGCTTTTGAAAGCTGAATTGTGTAAAGGTTCGTGACAAATTCTTGCAAGAACATAGAGTGCAAAGTCATTCATATGATTTGCCCAATCAGTATATATCAAATCACATAATTGAATCTAGCATAGAAACTTACATGGCATTTAATAAATTAGTCACACTATTTTCTCTTCATGGAATTACTCTATCATCTCTACAATTAGTTCTATCTCTCGTAAGTCTCAAATTTGGTTCATTGAAGAGCACCACTTTCGAGTGTGTGTGCATGTAGCACGCCCTTGGGTCCGCCCTTCAAGAAAATAAGAACAAAGGGGATAGTGGAAGCTAACCCCCGAGTGTCGTTCGCTTGAGGAGCCTAAACGCAAAAGATGACCTAGTAGCTAAGATGCAAACTAACAAAAGCGGGTAAAAATATTGTATTTGGTTTTTGGATAGAATATATGCAAAAGGTGTGATATGTTCAAAAGTAAAATAAAACTAAGATAAAAGTGAGATTTGGAGGGGAAAGGATATGGAATCATTCTTAATAAATGGAAACCTTGGGATTCATTGCTTCAAAAGATATTTAGGGAGTTATTTGTTGATTTTCAAAAGAACTCTAGAAGGACCCCTCTAGGCTAGGCTTAGGTTAACTTAATTAATGCCGGAACCCCGTACATTACTTAATTTAACCTAAGTTGATTAAGCTCAAAATCAATATGAATTTGCTAATCGTAAGGGGCTCGTAATCCAACAACCGGGACCCCAAGTTGCCACTTAATTAATCCTAGCTTTTAATCGATTATTGGAACCCCACATAATAAATTAAGACTCTAGAATTGAAGTCCAATGCCACTCATGCAATTTGACAAATTCAAGAACCAATTAATTATACAAGACTTATAATCCACAATTTGGGCCACCCCACAATTGCACTTAATTTCTCAATTAACCCTAACTCATTGATGGCCACCCAAACAAAGATTAAGGTTGAAAAGAGTGATTACCCAATTATACAAGACTTATAATCCACAATTTGGGCCACCCCACAATTGCACTTAATTTCTCAATTAACCCTAACTCATTGATGGCCACCCAAACAAAGATTAAGGTTGAAAAGAGTGATTACCACAGAAATAGCCTATAGCGGCGCTTATGAAGTGTCGCTATAGCCAGCGCCGCGATAGGTCAAATGGCCTATCCCGGCACTTTAAAAGCGCCGCAATAGGTCAGCCCTATAGCGGCACTTTTTTAAAAAGCGCCGCTATAGGTTTTATTTTTTAAAAAAATAAATCAATATTTTTTTTCACACGCACCTACATCAGTGCAAAAATTTCAGCACTGGAACTCAACAAAAAGCAAAATGCTCCTAATTCAGAATGGTTTTTCATGTGCTCAGTGTTATAACTTAATACAACGAGTATAAACAAGAAATCCAACTTATTTTTCCCTTTTTCCATTTTATGTGCTTAGTGTTGTAACTAATATAATGAGTAGAAACAAGAAATCCAAATTATTTTCCCCTTTTCCCATTCCTATACAATGAGTAGAAACAAAAAAATCTAGATACCGAAGAAAAAAAAGCTTCTACCATTTGAGATTCGTGAAATCACCTGTAAACTTGGAACTCCATAATCTGCAACTGTAAATGATTTCTCCAGCAATGGTAGTGAGAGAAAGAGAGTGCGATATGCCAAAAAGAGAGGTAAATGGTGAGAAGCTAAGAGAGAAGAGAGAATATTTGAGGAAAGGAGGAGAAACTTACAAGTTGTTGATCAAATCCCTTGTGAAGAGAGAAGAGAGAGTGGGACGGGAAGAGAAAGAAAGAAGAGAGAAAAAAAATGAGTGTGGAATGTGTTAAGAGAGAATAAATAAAAGAGTCACGTGCACCTATAGTGGCGCTTTTTAAAGAAAGCGCCGCTATAGGTGCACGTAATATTTTTAAAAAATAAAAAATAATATTTAATTGTTAATTAATTATTTAATATTTAATATTAAATTTTCACTTATAGCGGCGTTTTTTTATAGGTTATAAATTCAAAATAAAAAAATAGGGGAAAAATTTCCTGCCATTTTCTTTTGCCTATAGCGGCGCTTTCTTTAAAAAGCGCCGCTGTAGGTGCACGAAATATTTTAAGAACATACAAATTAATATTTAATTTTTAATTAATTATTTAATATTTAATATTTAATTCTTATATTAATTATTAATTATTATTTTATTTTTTAAAATTCTAAAAATATAATTTTTATTAAAAATGAATAGGAATATTTTATTTAATATTTAAATAATTATATTAATATTCAATATTAAATTTTTATATTAATAACCTATCCCGGCGCTTACAGACACAAGTGCCGGGATAGGTTTTCTAGTAAAAAAAATAAAAAAATTTAATATGTAAAGTCTATAGCGGCGCTTAGTTTTATAAGCACCGGGATAGTGCAGACCTATAGCGGCACTTATTTAAGTAAGCGCCGGTATAGGTCTTTTAAACCCTATAGCGGCGCTTATACGTATAAGCGCCGCTATTGCTGCGCCGCAATAGCCCTATTCTGTAGTAGTGAAACACAATTAATTAATTCATATGCCATTTCATTCATGCAAAACCACTTAACATTTTTTATCCACTAACCAAGCCACCTTGAATTAGTACAAGATATTCACAAAGAGAATGACAAAATCATGAACCCATAAATTTCATCAAACTCAAAGTTAAAGTAGCACAATGTTAAGCATTCAACAAGAAAGAAACAACATAAAATAGTTTCCAACCCTTATACAACATGTAGAAATGAAGAACACAACCAAATGTCATAAATATACTCATAGAACCCTAGAAAAGCATAAATACAACAAGAGGAAGAAGGATTAGAACTAAAACTCCCCTTTGAAGCTTCAAGCTCATCCCTTGGCTCCCATCATCAAGAATGGTGGAGCCTAACTGCTACTCTCCATGGGAAGAACAACACCAAGGTGGAAGAAAATAGTAGACATGGAGTGGAGGAAGGAGAAATGGAAGAGAGATGGAGGTGGAATGAGAGAGTTGAGAGAGAGAGGAGGATGAAGAAGAGGTGTGTAGAATAAAATAAGTGATAGTGGGGTTGTTGAGTGGATGGTGGGTGTTGAGTGGAGAATAAAGAAGAAGATAATGTGATGATGAAGAATAAAATAAGTGATAGTGGGGTTGTTGAGTGGATGGTGGGTGTTGTTGAGTGGAGAATGAAGAAGAAGATAATGTGATGGTGAAGAATGTTGTTGGGTAGGACTTTTCTGTAATTTGGAATTTCGGGTTCCTTTTCTGTAATTTGGAATTTCGAGGTCCTTTTCTGTAATTTAGGAATTTTGAGGTCCTTTTCTGTAGTTTCTATAATTCATCCAGAAACTTTTATTTTCCCTTTTTTTTCTTGAAATTTCAGCCTCTAACCCCAATTTCTCCCCTTTTCAAGTGTCCTTCTTCTTCGTTCGGAATCCTTCATATTTGGTCCTTGGATGACCCTACAAGTAGAAACAAGAGAGAAAAAGGATCAAATGGCCCTATAAACCAATTCATACAAATTAATCTACAATTATGGCCAATTAATACTAATTTTACACTTATTTCACTTGAGAGTTTAAGACATTCAATTAAGCATTATTGGACCAAATTTGCATCTCAATCATGTTAATTTCCTCAAATTAGGCATATAAAAACCATACAAATATGAGATTTGTCATTCATAAAACTTCGAAAATTAATTATTCAAAAGATCGATCAAATTATCTTAAAAATAGATATCTACTGATTTGGTTGGCCTGTCAAGCAAGTTGTTTTTGTTTAGAAAACCAGTGGCAGCTGAAACAACGTGCTGCTTATATATATATATATATTTGGGAAAATTTCATTTTACACCCATAATAATAGGTAATTAACCTCAGATTCCCCCAAAACAATCTACAATTTTACTGCATTCCCAATGGGCTAAAGTGAAATTAAATGTTTCAACTAAAAGACCAAAATATCCTTATTGAAAGAAGTACAAATGTCTTAGAAATTTGTTATATATGTTTTAAAAATTCTTCATATGTGTCTTAGAAATATAATTGTAAAATTTTGGATGCTTTAGTGTTGGATTCCATTATTTTTGAGTCTTAAAAATACTCACATTGATGTTGAAAATTAAGCACAAATATCTTGAAAATTTCCCCATATGTGTCTTGGAAATTTCCCATAAATGTCTTAAAAATTCTCCATATGTATCTTGAAAATTTTATTGTGAAATTTCTTATGTTTTAATATTGAATTCCATGATTTTGAGACTTAGAAATACTCACATTATTGTTGGAAATAAGCACAAACACCTTGAAAATTCTCCTCTTGAAAATCTAGTACACTATTTAATAAGGATATTTTGGTCTTTTAGCTTAAACATTAAATTTCAGTTTGGCCCCTTAGGGGTGCAGTGAAATTTTATATTGTTTTGGGTTAATATGAGGTTAATTCTCTATTATGGGTGTAAAGTGAAATTTTCCCTTTTTTTTCTTTGAACTGAATTTTCTATTTTGAGTAAAAGCACAGGTTGTATTACTAAATAAAGAAGCACGCGGTGGATCGTGTACAAAAAAAGACACTCGGCTAAGTGGAGTAGTATTACAAGCCAAAAAGAGAACTGGGTTTTTTATAACTTTAATAATGGAGATTGGAGAATCAGCATCAGTTAAATTGACCAGTTCAAAAACAATTGAAAATTGAGATAAACACTACGAAGCTTCCTAATATTGTGACAAAAAATATGACTAGGGGGAGTGATCCTTAGCTATTACAAGATTAATTTAATAATCATTCTGTTTTAAAAAGTTTTGTTCAAAATAATTAGTATATATAAATTTAGATAGTTACTAGTATGAAACGTTTAGTTATACAATAGGCATACAAGAAAGTAATTAATATAAAGGATATGAGATAAAATGTAATTCTATTCAAGTTCTTACTTCTTGGTATCTATTTACTTTCTATTTTTCAAAGACATGATAACATAAAGATTATATTGATGCCTTGAAATAGGTATGATGGGTTCTGTTTTCTTCCTTTGATTTTATTTTAGAATCAATACTTTTACTACCACAGAATACACCTATAGCGGCGCTTTTTTGACCCCTATAGCGGCGCTTTTGAAGTGCCGCTATAGCTAGCGCCGCAATAGGTCAAGTGACCTATAGCGGCGCTTACAAAGCGCCGCTATAGGTGACCATATAGCGGCGCTTTATACCAAAAGCGCCGCTATATGTATGTTTTAATTAATTTTTTATTGAAACTGAAAAGGCCTATACCGGCGCTTTTTACAAAAAGCGCCGGTATAGGACCATCTATACCGGCGCTTTTATGTCTTAAAGCGCCGGTATAGGCCTCTCTATAGCGGCGCTTTTCTTAAAAAGCGCCGCTATAGGTTTTATTTTTAAAAAAAATAAATCGATATTGTTTTTCACATGCACCTACATCAGTGCGAAAATTTTAGCACTGGAACTCAACAAAAAGCAAAATACTCCTAATTCAAAATGGTTTTTCATATGCTTATTGTTGTAACTTAATACAACTAGTATAAACAAGAAATCAAAATTATTTTCCCCTTTTTCCATTTTATGTGCTTAGTGTTGTAACTTAAAACAATAAGTAGAAACAAGAAATCCAAATTATTTTTCCCTTTTTCCATTCCTATACAATGAGTAGAAACAAAAAAAAGCTAGATACCGAAGAAAAAAAAAGCTTCTACCATTTGAGATTCGTGAAATCACCTGGAAACTTGGAGCTCCATAATCTGCAACTGTAAATGATTTCTCTAGAAATGGCAGTGAGAGAAAGAGAGTGAGATGTGCCAAAAAAAAGAGAGGTAAATGGTGAGAAGCTAAGAGAGAAGAGAGAATATTTGAGGAAAGGAAGAGAAACTTACAAGTTGTTGATCAAATCCATTGTGAAGAGAGAAGAGAGAGTGGGACGGGAAGAGCAAGAAAGAAGAGAGAAGAAAAAAATGGGAGTGAAATGTGTTAAGAGAGAATAAATAAGAAAAAAGTCACGTGCACCTATAGCGGCGCTTTTTAAAGAAAGCGCCGCTATAGGCATCAAAAACTGGAGGGAAAGTTTCCCTCCATTTTTTTATTTTGAATTTATAACCTATAGCGGCGCTTTCTTTAAAAAGCGCCGCTATAGGTGCACCTAATATTTTTAAAAAATAAAAATTGATATTTAATTGTTAATTATTTATTTAATATTTAACTAAAATATTCCTATTCATTTTTAATAAAAATTATTTTTCTAGAATTTTAAGAAAAATAATAAATAATATAAAAATTTAATATTAAATATTAAATAATTAATTAACAATTAAATTTTAATTTGTATTTTTTAAAAATATTACGTGCACCTATAGCGGCGCTTTTTAAAGAAAGCGCCGCTATAGGTGCATCTAATATTTTTAAAAAATAGAAATTGATATTTAATTCTTAATTAATTATTTAACATTTAAATAAAATATTCCTATTCATTTTTGATAAAAATTATTTTTTTAGAATTTTAAGAAAAATAATACAGAATATAATAATTTAATATTAAATATTAAATAATTAATTAACAATTAAATATCAATTTGTATTTTTTAAAAATATTAGATGCACCTATAGCGGCGCTTTTTAAAGAAAGCGCCGCTATATGTAACCTATAGCGGCGCTTTCTTTAAAAAGCGCCGCTATAGGTGCACCTAATATTTTTAAAAAATAGAAATTGATATTTAATTATTTAACATTTAAATAAAATATTCCTATTCATTTTTAATAAAAATTATTAAAAAAATAATAAAGAATATAATTAAATAACATTTAAATAAAATTTCTAAAAAAATAATAAAGAATATAATAATTTAATATTAAATATTAAATAATTAATTAACAATTAAATATCAATTTCTATTTTTTAAAAATATTAGGTGCACCTATAGCGGCGCTTTTTAAAGAAAGCGCCGCTATAGGTAACCTATAGCGGCGCTTTCTTTAAAAAGCGCCGCTATAGGTGCACCTAATATTTTTAAAAAATAGAAATTGATATTTAATTATTAATTAATTATTTAACATTTAAATAAAATATTCCTATTCATTTTTAATAAAAATTATTTTTTTAGAATTTCTAAAAAAATAATAAAGAATATAATAATTTAATATTAAATATTAAATAATTAATTAACAATTAAATATCAATTTGTATTTTTTAAAAATATTAGGTGCACCTATAGCGGCGCTTTTTAAAGAAAGCGCCGCTATAGGTTATAAATTCAAAATAAAAAAATGGAGGGAAACTTTCCCTCCATTTTTTGATGCCTATAGCGGCACTTTCTTTAAAAAGCGCCGCTATAGGTGCATGTAATATTTTTAAAAAAATAAATTAATATTTAATTGTTAATTAATTATTTAATATTTAATATTAAATTTTTATATTCATTATTATTTTTTTAAATTCTAAAAAAATAATTTTTATTAAAAATGAATAGGAATATTTTATTTAATATTTAAATAATTATATTAATATTTAATATTAATTTTTTATATTAATAACCTATCCCGGCGCTTACAGACACAAGCGCCGGGATAGGTTTTCTAGTAAAAAAATAAAAAAAAATTTAATATGTAAAGTCTATAGCGGCGCTTAGTTTTATAAGCGCCGGTATAGGTTAGACCTATAGCGGCGCTTATTTAAGTAAGCGCCGGTATAGGTCTTTTAAACCCTATAGCGGCGCTTATTTAAGTAAGCGCCGGTATTGCTTCGCCGCAATAGCCCTATTAGGAGAACTGATGTGAACATATGTCTTTTTTCTCTTTATTTGTGTTTTGATTAATCATTTATCTTTCTCATTTCTTGATTGAGTTTGTATTTTCTTTCCCTTTTTCAGATATAAAGATGAATATATATAATGAACCTCCCTTTTCTTTTTGTGGTTTATAGGAAGATTGATACCTACCAAAAGGTACATTCTTTCTCTTTTCTTTCTTCTATTTTTCATTGAATTTTTACTTTTGTATTTGTCATCCATTTTTATCACATATATAGGTGAGTAATTGTTTTAGTTTACATTCACTCACACACTCTCTCTCTAGACCCCCATTGGGCTATTGCTTAATGCAATCAATTTTAAGTGTTATTTTTTTTATGACATTTTGATTGATATTCAGTATAGAATGAATGCTATCTTTTCTTAGCAATTTTGAAATAATGCTCTTGTATCTCAACAATTCTAATTTAACTTAATTTTGTTTAGAAATATAATTTAATGTTTATCTACTTATTTTAGAAATTCAAGAGTTGACAATGTATTGTGAAGAAGTTAGGTGAAGATATTATATGGAAAACCCTAAAAAGCTATGTTTGGTATAGGGCTTGTTTGACTAGACTTATTCCAGCCAAATAAGTCCTTATTTTCATAAATAAGGACTTATTTTCAGATAAGTTGTTTTGAGTATGTTTATCTGGACTTATAAAAATAAGTAACTTATAACTTATAAGTATAAGTTCCTTTTTTCAACTTATGACTTATGACTTATAAGTCACTTACGAAGGTGGACCCCACAATTCTGACTTATTTTACACATCCAATCACAACTAACCCAAACATAAATCACTTTTTCAAAAGTCCATCCAAACATACATCTTATTACACAATATGACTTATGACTTATAAGTCATATTTTTAACAGCCCATCCAAACATAAATCTCATTACACAATCTGACTTATTTTCAGTTTGACTTGTATATAAGTCACTTTTCCAGAAGTCCATCCAAACATACCCATACAAAACTTGGTAGAAATATTGGGGATTTCCAGATCAATAACCATAAAATTTTAATTTTTATATGAACTTCTTCATGTAATGAATTGTTATAGAAATGTGTAAGGTTTGTTAAATAAATCAAACACATTTGGTTTAAATGTTATATATAATATGAAAAGGTTTGGTTGGATTTTTCGAAAATAACACTATCTAATTTAAATGAATGCCAAAGGTTATGACTAGTTGCTTTGGGCTTCTCATACCTTTCATTATTAATTAATCCTTCAGTGGGATGTTAAAGAAATTGTTGAATAAAAAGGACATGGTAGAAATATTGGGGCTTTTCAAATAAGCAATAATGAACTTTTATTTTTTGTACAAACATGTAATGGGTTGATACTGGAATGAGTAAGAGTTAAATAAGTTAAATAAATTTGGTTTAAATGTTATAAAGAATATGAAAAGCTTTAGTTCGATTTTTTGAAGACGACGCTCTCTTATTTAAATGAATATGAAAAATAGTGACTAATACAGTTGGCTTGTCATACCTTTAATTATTGATTAATCATTCAATGTAATGTGAACAAAAATGTTGAAGAAAATTGGTTTTCTAAAGATAACACTCTCCTATTCAAGGGAATGTAAAACGGTAAAGTCAATATCTTTGAACTTCTCAATATTAAATATATTGTTACTATTGTTCATATAAACTTATCTTAAAAATGAAGAATCCACAAATTAATTAGCTGATGCCTTCGGCTTCTCATACATTTAATTATCAATTAATTCTTCAATGGAATGTGAAAGGAATTGTTGAATAAGATTAGTTTTCTAAAGATAACACTATCAGGAAATGTGAGAGGATAAAACTAATATATTTGGATTTCCCAATAATGACTATGTTGTCATTATTGCCATAAAAATTTATCTTGAAAAATGAAGATGCTATGAATTACATTATGAATCAGTTCAAATGACAGCAAATCTTATTGCCCATCATCATTTAGCATTTATCTCAAATTCCAATGAATTAAACTTTAATTTGTTCGAGTTTTGATTTGGACAAATCATCAATCACTTTGTTGGGTCATTCACTAAATTATAAGAAAAATGAAAATTTATTATCATTAATTGATAATATAATTAGTATAAGACCCATTTTTATTAAAGGTATTGCTAAAAAGGCAAAGACTAAGGGATGTTGTATGGTGCTATGAAATAAGGGAACTTGTATCAACTACAAAAATCCCATATATAGTAAAGTAACTTTCAATTGATTTATATACTATATATTCATAAACTACGGTCATATTTTTCTCCCTCTTTTGGATATGATATAAATTTTTAAAGTGTGTATCCAATAAATGAGATATATTTTGGAATATATAATTGTTGCAATGTATATTTCATCTTGAGATTTAAAAAACTCTGACATTTAATTATTGTTTAGTTCAAATCCAACTTAATAACAACATGCAATTATAGTTAAATTCCTTTTTCGGAAATAACTGTTGTTTAATTCAACAAATATTATCTATGATTCAAATATCTTCACTGAACAAGAATAAGTTATTATTGATTTCTTTAAACCATAAAATGCACCATACAAAAAAGTAAGATAGAAAAATTTAGAATAAATAATACAATTTGTGCAACATACATACGGAGGATATATTAGACAAAATAGAGTAGTCTATAAAGGGTAAGAGAAAAAAAAAATCAATAATGTTGTTAAACAGAACCTTTTTATCAATGACATATCTACAGATTTTATTATTATTAGAGTGCAATGACAAGTTGTAACCCATGTAGCGGACTCAATTTAATGGGATAAATATTTTTTATTGTTAAAAAATAGCATACTTTAATATTTAGATTTTACATTAAAACATAAGAATCTTGTTTAGATAGATGTCAATAAAAAATTGAAGAGTTATCCAATTATAAAGCTTAACTAGTCGGCGATTGTGCTATCTTAAGTTGTAATTAAATTTGACTTGGGTACACGAATAGTTATATAAATATATATTTATATATTTATATGAAGACTCTTTTTATAATTACCCACTCAATCTTGTTGGGGAAATCAACCTCCAAATGTCTAAAGTTTTAACCAAATTTTAACTAAGTTTATGTAGTAAATTTTTACCTGATTTTTTATTTTTAATAAGAGCTCTATTATTTTTATTATCATGTCCTTGTATTTTCATCTCTTATTTTTAGCAGGTTAGCAGATTTCCTCTTTTAATTGTTAAATTGAAATTATAGGGCACATATTAAGATTCAAGTGAAACTATATATAAGGATCCGATAAAAAAAAAACTACAATAACCTAACTAAAAATAAGGAAACTATAAATTTTTTTTTAAAAAAATAGAAATATCTGATTAAAAAGTAAGTAAAATTAAAAATGAATTTTACCATCTTGCAGATCAACAAAAGAAAATGCATCATGCGTGAACCACCTAAACATTTGACCCACATGACTCATTTTTCGTTTCTCTTACATTAATGCCTGTTTTGATTCTACATCTATCAATATAATAATCATAATTCATAGAAAGATAACTTATTATATTGATATTTAAAAACTATTTTTTATATTTTTTTAGTTTTAAAATACACGACAAAGACATACATAGTTTGTCATATTGAAAATGAAGAGAATTTTTCATTCGTTCCAACTTGGCATATATAAATAACCACCTAAGTATCTGGCAAATTAAAGCGTCTCGTTGAAAAACATATCATTCGTTTATCCCAAATTGAGTAATTGCTTTCTTTTGTTTGTAGAACTATCAATATATATATGTATGTATGTATGATTATAAAAAATATGAATTATAAATAATAATCATAATAATAATGTGATTGATTTAATATATTCATTAGTCAATATATAATAAGATCGACCAAACTCATCCTATTATATTGCTCAGAAAATATGAAGAGAAGTTGTCATTCTCATCAACTTGAACATCACCGAACAATTAATAAACATTTTTTCCAAAATTAGTAAACATGTATGAACCTTAAGAAAATAAATACACCTACCATCAAATAACTCGCTTTTCATATTTTTATTTTCTGTTTCCCACTTTGTTATGATGCATAAGAAATATATTAATGTTATAATTTATATTATTTTATAATGATTAATTATATCTTGAAAATTTGAAATATTGTTTGTTGACCTATCAATACTCGAATTAATAATATTTCATAATAACATAAATTAAAATAAGATGATTAAAAACCGAAAATCTGGATTTGAGTAAAATTATCACTACTACAAAAATACTCTATTGCAGCGACCCAATAACAGCGCTTGCAAAACGCAAGTGATGGGATAGGTATAATATGACCTATACCAGCGCTTTTAAAAAAAAGTATTGGTACAGGTATAAGCATATACCAGCGCTTAAGCCTTAAGCGCTGCTATAGCCCTAAATATGTATTTTTAAATTTTCTTTCCTTTTTTAAAATGAATTAGAATTTTTAAAATTGGTTTTAGATATTTTTTAAATAAAATTTAAATGACAGGGGCCTAGATAGGCCTAAATAGGTATTTTTAAATTTTCTTTCCTTTTTTAAAATAAATTAATATTTTTAAAATTGGTTTTAGATATTTTATAAATAAAAATTAAATCCCAGGGGGCCTATAGCAGCGCTTAAGCGCTGCTATATGTATTTTTAAATTTATTTTCCTTTTTTAAAATGAATTAGTATTTTTAAAATTGGTTTTAGATATTTTTTAAATAACATTTAAATGACATGGGGCATATATAGGCCTAAATAGGTATTTTTAAATTTTCTTTCCTTTTTTAAAATGAATTAGTATTTTTAAAATTGGTTTTAGATATTTTTTAAATAAAATTTAAATGACAGGGGGCCTAGATAGGCCTAAATAGGTATTTTTAAATTTTCTTTCCTTTTTTAAAATGAATTAGTATTTTTAAAATTGATTTTATATATTTTTAAATAAAAATTAAATCAAGCGCTGCTATAGGCCCCCTGAGATTTAATTTTATTTTGAAAAATAAGTAAAACAATTTAAAAAAAACATTGGCAAATTAAGAAAGGGCAAATATATTTAAAAATACTTATTTAGCCCCCAGGAATTTAAAAATTAGATAAAAACAATTTGATACAATTTTAAAAATCTAAAACAATTAAAAAGAAACAAAAGCATTTAAATTGTTTTTATTAAATTGGGTTACATATAAAAATTAAATCCCAAGTGTAACATCCCAAAAACTTAATTATGGATTATGAATGATTTAAGAGTTGATTTTGAGATTAATTAAGGAGTCTGGGAGAGTTTTATAAATAAATTTAGGAAATTGTGGTATTTAAGAACTTTTTTAAAGGCCTAGTTTCTCCCTTAAATTGGAAAAATTAGAGTTAGAGAAATTAATTGTAGACTTAGAAGGGATCATAATGGGAGAAAATATTAGTGAAAACTTGAAGTAAATTTTTAGAATGAAAGATGGGAGTTTTATCTTAAAGAAAAGTATCTTATGTTAATTAATTGAAAGCCTATTAGTAATTTCCTCCCTCCTATTTAAATTATTTTATTCCTATTTTATTTTTCTTTCTCTTTATTCCCTTATATCTCCCTTCCCCGTGCCTTCTTCCTCCCTTTCCCGGTGAGCCAGAACAGGGGTGCGTTTTGGATAGAACAGGGGTGCGTTTTATTTGATATAAAAGCTAAGGCTTCGTTGTGAGCCCTCATTCTTCGACTTCTGAGCATATTTTGGGAGTGTTTTGCTCTGCTAGGGCTTGGAGCTTGGTGGGGATTTGGCTTGGGCTTGGAGCTTCAGAGAGATTTGGGCTTCCTCTCTTGGTTTATCTCTTCCTTCTTCATTCTCTTCTCTTGTTCTGTTGTAATGTTGTATATATATGCTCCATTGGAGTTGTAGAACATGAGTAGCTAAATACTTTGATTCTAGGATTATTTTGAACCCTTGTATGTATTGATTCTTGATTCCTCCTCTTAATTTGTGATTAATGATATCTATGTGCTTATTTTACTCCGTTCCTAATGCTTCTAAGTGCTTGATCACCATTTAGATGTTGAATTCACTTGATTTATGACTCGAGAGAGCTAGGTTGAGTGTAGAACTTCGGTAAAGTAGTGCAAGAACCGGAAGTTTACATGACGAATGGATGATTTTGTTGGTAAGATAGAGATATACTTGCTAGCCTTGCATAGTCACATTAGGGTTGGAGCTTGATAATTGGGTTTTATTAAATTGTAGCAAGAGATTGTGCAACTTAAATAAAACTAAACACTTGTTCTTGACGCTAGAGCGCTTTTACGAGTACCCAATGAACCCTAGATTAGTACATGATGTTGTTGAGAGCTTCTTTGAGGGGAGGTTAATTGAGTTTTGAGAAGTACAAGGGGGAGAGATAATCTTAGGATTCATTTTATCCTTGAGGTTGGAGAATCACGTGTGTATAATTTTACTTTCATTTATTTTCTTTCATTTTCAAACTCAACATTTGTGTCACTCAAATTGGGCGAGAGTGTAATAATCATTGTTTGACTAGCTTTTAGACAAATCCTCGTGGGAACGATACTTTACTCACTATTTTATTACTTGGCGCGACCAGTGCACTTGCGGCGTGTGGCGAACAGTAGCCACTGTGGCTCCCTTATTTTCTCCTTTCCTTCCTCCGTCCAAGTCCGTGCGAGTTCGAGGCAGATTGAAGTGGAAATCGTGGTGGTTTTTTGCCGACGTTTTCGGCGACTCCGGCGAGCTTCCGACGACCATGAACAATGGGTAAGCTCCCCAGCATCTCTTCCTTCCTATTGCTCATGGATTCTTAATTTTCCCAAATAGGAATTTCTAGGGTTTGTTTGATTTTCGAATTTCTGGCTTGATTGGGACAATTTCCTTGTGCTACATGTTTATTTAGACTATTTGATGATAGTAATGTGGTTAATTTGGTTTAATTTGGCTCTATGTGAGATTTTACTTGCTTAAAGATGAATTAAGCTAAGTTTACGACAAGAAATCCTTTGAACTTGGGCTTTTGAACTTGATTTATAAATTCTAGAGGGTTATTAGAGTCTAACGATAATGTTGGCTGGGGTTATTGAGTTGATTTAGAATTATGTTGAAAATTGGGATTTTTAGGTGTTTTAAAAAGGTAGAGTGTTGCAATTGGGAATACTGAAAGATGAGTTAGATGAATTAAATGAGGATGTTTGATTATGTTGAGTAGGGTTGATGAAGAATATGAAAAGATGAGTTATATTTCAAATATGAAAATTGAATAATTATAGTTTTTAAAAGATGTATTATTAATTTGATAGATATAGCCAATTATAGTATGCATCTCAACTATTTGACCTACTTTACCGGTTAAGTATTGAATTACATTTAAGATTGGATTTATTAAATAAATACTGGTTGGAATATAATAAGTATTTTATATCGAAGGTGAGAGGAATCTAACCCGTTTTATTTGTATATGGGCTAACAGGTATTACAATTACAAGATTTTATATAAAAATTTGATGATATCATCTTATTTGACACTATTAGACACTAAATTTAGACATCATTTTGTGAGAATTAAAATATTGGTTCATCATTTTATGAAAAACTAACCCATTAATAGCTGCCATTTTGTTTCAACGTGTAATTACCATCATCTTCCAGTTATCTCGTACTCATAAAACTTACTTTTTCATGAAAACCCCCTGAAATCATCAGTCAATGTAAAATCCGCAAGCCAAAAACTAATTTTCCAGGTGGGAAATAACTTTTTCAAATATTTATATAAGAAAAATGAAAAATTAATTACAGGTCTCTAAATAAACTTAATTAAGATAAAAGCCTATGAAATCTCCTTATTAAATTGAGGTCAAATAAAATCACCTAATTAAACTTAAGTCAATATTTCTAACCAAAAATTTGTCATTGTCTAACTAAAAGTTGTTATCCTCTGACTGAAAGTTGGTAGTGACCAAAAGTTTAAAAAGTTGTTATTGATGCTCATGATGTTATTATAAAGGCCCAAAAAGTTGTTATTGTCCGGTCAAAAATTGTTAATGACCACAAATTTACAACAGTTGGGAATGATGCTCATAATTGTGCTACAAAGGTCCAAAAGGTTATTCAGTGCGAAAAGCCTACATTTTTCTTTATGGTGCCATCCATCAAATCTGATGGCTGAAAAATTATAAAATATTGGCTCACAAATCTCTTCCTCTATATCTCACATCCCTATTTTCTAACTTACACTATCTTTGTATTTTTACCACATTTTTTCCTTATATATTTGCAACCATCAGATTTGATGGATGGCTAAAATTAAGGGAAAGTAGGAGAAAAGCACCATAAAAAAATGCAGGAGTTCCGGACCGAAAGTTATTACTCCCTACGGTCCTAAATATAAGATCACTTTGATTTTGTTTTGTGGGAGTTAAAGAAGCGAATTAGACCACTAAATTATAACATAATCACATGTAATTATTAGATTCTATGTTAGTTTATAAGTAGAATAAACTAATTTTGAGGAAAAGAGATAATATAGACAATTTAAAGTGATTAATTTTGCATCCTTAATTTCCTCCAAAAAAGTCAAAGTGATCTTATAATACGGACCGGAGGGAGTACCATCTAGTCAAAACTTTTTTTGGCGAGATGATAACAATTTTTTGGCCAGAAGTAGGGACATCAATTTAATTAGCGAATTTTGTGAGACCTCAGTTAATTAAGGAATTTTGTGGGATCTCATCTTAATTAAGTTATTGCAGCTGTAATTAATTTTCCTAAGAAAAACCTTTCTCGTAGAAAGTGAATATCTAGGGTTATCATGACTTTCTTTTCAATCAGTGCAATTTCAGAACCAGTTACCTTATCATAAAAATTGAGATACCAGAAGCAATCATTTCCCCTTTGTTCATTATTTTTTTAGAATACGTCCTAAAGCTTTCATAAAAAAACATAGATGCAAAACTATAGCTGACATATCATGTGCAAATTTTCTTCAACCAGTGCAATATTTTTCTTTGACGTGCAATTGGTCTCCAACGCAGTGCAAATAGCTTTAATTGTGCTACATTCTTCCGTGATCCCTTTTATATTTAACATGAGCACAACTCTTCTTCAGTTTGTACATAAAACTTTTTCTACGTGCAATATTTTTCTGTAGTCTCTTTCATATAACGGACGCAACTTGTTTTCAACGTGCAACATATCTTCAAGTAGTGTATGTGAGAGCTTCACGCTATGTATTCTTCGAATGTTCCCTTTCATATCTAACTTGTGCAGCTATTATTCAACATGATCAGGCATATAAGAAAAACTTTAGCAATGTGCAATATTCTTCTATGGTTCCTTTCGTATATAATATATGCAACATATTTTCAAGCATGTGCAGAAAGCTTTATCTATATGTTTGATGGTTTTCCATGAATATTTTGCTATAACAACCTCATTTTCTTCTCCTTTTTTTCGTTTCAACTCAACAAGGGCAGCTTGGTATTTTTCAGCCAAACTCATTTTCTCTACTAAAAGATTTATCTAAATCCTAACATTGAATTTAAGGACCCCGAGATTAAAAAAAAAAAAAAAGGTTAAAACATGCCAATGGAAGATTTTTGAGCAATTCTCCTAATATTGTTTTATTGAATTTGTAGTTTTCTTTAATTTAAAAAGGCTAAATTATAGAAAAACCCCCTGAACTTTGGGTCACTGGCAGATAACCTCCCTAACCTTTGAAAGTTTAAATTAAACACCATAATATTTCATATTTTGACTCTAAACTCCTTACCGTTAAAATTTCCGTTAAAGTTAACGGCTTCTATCTTATCCAACTTTTTTATATTTTATATTGTATAATATGTCATTTAAAAAATAACCCTCTTCATTTAATATATAATTGTAAATATATTATAATTTTTCATTTGGAAAAGACATGATCAAACAAATACCTTACATGCATTTTAAGTATTTTTATTTTTAAGACATTTTATTTATAAAATGCATGGTCAAGAAATTATTTTAAATCTTTTTTTAAATATTTTATATTTGTAAGTATTCAAAAATACTTAAAATAATATGTCAATTGTCAATGGTTATTTTTTTAAAATGATATGATATATAATGAAAAAATGTTAAAAATTATAAATGACAAAGTCCGTTAACTTTAATAGTAATTATAACGGTAAGGGGCTAGAAGTCAAAACATAAAACGTTAGGGGTGCTCAATTTAAACTTTCAAAGGTTGTGGAGATTATCTGCATCTGAACCAAAGTTCAGGTGGATTTTCTATAATTTAGCCATTTAAAAAGTTAATTCTATTTTGCATATATATATATATATATATCTCCCTCTCTGTGTATATTTATAAATGACAATAGTTGAAGATATTTTTATATTTTCTTTTGAATTGATATTCCTGCATAAGTTGACAAATCTCATGGAAATCAATTCACATGTACCAGGGGAGAACCTCACAAGGTATAATTCTAAAAATATTGGCCTTGTTTAATTCTTTTTTTTTTTGTCAGAATATTTTTATAAATTTCGTTTTCAGAATATTCAATTTAGTTGAGTGCTTTATATTCAGTTCCTTGTGCTACTCCCAAACCAATCAGTCTGTCTACAGTTTAAAAAGTAAGCCTTTCCATTATCAACCAAGAAAAAAAAGTTAAGCCCTTCCCATTCTCATCCTTTACTTATTAAAAGAGGAAATGACTTGAGATGTAGAATGACATTGCTCAGTTCTACGAAGGTAAGGTAATTGCACAAGGAAGAAAACCACAATCAAACACAGAAGAAGATCGTAACAGCCATAAAGTGCAGTTTTTATCCCAAACAGCAGTAATTATGAAATTAAACTAGTATAGGAATATAATGCAGGCAAGCCATAACATGTCATGAAACAGACAAAATCTTGACATGATGAGACAAAAGATCAGCTCCATCATACCCTTCACCTCTTTTAAATCATTATGATGAGCACAAACATATATCAGAAATAGAAACTGTTCAATTTTTTAGATTATCAACTGCAAAATATTTGGTTACATTAAATAGTGCCCATTCATGTTATTCGTCAACATCATGGAGTTGAAATGCAACATGTTTGCCAATTTTAAGCCATCTGCCATCAACTAGAAATCCCATATGTGGCGAAATATTATATCAAAATGCTCAGCAATTTCTAAAAGCTTATGCATGCATACTAACCATAACAGTCGAATCAATAGAACCGTCCCTCAGACTAGAGCTGGGAATTTGGGCCCAACCCATTGGGTTGGACCCAATTTGGCCCCCAAAAATCGGGTTAGGGTCAGGGAAAAGGCAACCCGAATTTATTCGGGTTACTGTAACCCGCAGCCCAATTTATTTGGGCTGAATTGGGCTAACCCGTCAGCCCGACGGGTTAGCCCGATATTATTATTAAAAAAAAACCCCACCAAAAGTTCCCAGTCCCACGCAGGCGCAGCAGAGGCAAAGCCCTTCAGAGTTCAGTCACCACTTTCCTTTCCTTCGAACCCTAACACCTCTCCTGGCTCCAGTGCACGGAGCAAATCTCTCAGTCTCGCCGTTCGCCGGAGAATCTTCGGCCCATCGCCTTCGCCTCTCCCTCCGTCCTTTACTCCTACTCCTTCATTCGTTCTCCCTCTGTCCTACTCCTTCGTGAATCGTGAGTTCGTTCGTTCTCTCCCTTAGTGTTCGTTTGTCCAATTGAAGGTAGGCTTGGGGGGGTTTTATTTACTTCTTTTTCATTCCCAAATCCACTATGCAAAGCTTAGAATGTTAACTGATTCTCTGATCTGGTGACTGGTGCTGAGATGTTTGCCTAGATAATAGTAACACAATATATGATTTAATTTAAAGGACTTCTGCCTCTGAAAGTTGCATTTATTTTTCGAAGAAGACAGTTGATATCCTGAACCTGAATGCATTTAGAGTGTTATTATTGTTGTAGTAATAAGAAATTTTTATGATTTACTCTCAAACACTCTCAGAAGTTTGTGTTATTGTTGTTGCAGTAGAAAATGGCTTCAACATCAAATAGGGAGAAGAGAAAAAGGCATATTATTGGCAGTGATGATGACGATGATGGCAATGACAACTCAACTGAAGTTGATGATGATACTCATGCTAGTGTGGTTGAGCCAAAACAATTGGGACAACGATCTTGTGAGGGAGAAGATGGTGAAGGTAAAACTAAAAAGGTAAGGAAAAATACTTCTGATGTGTGGAAATATTTTACAAGAATAGGCATAGTAGATGGGAAGGAAAAAGCTAAATGTAATGCATGTGGACAAAAATATGTTGTGGGAAGCAAGGATTGTGGGACTTCTATACTTCAACGTCATTATTTAGGTTATAAAGAGACCCCAAAATACATGGATGTTAAGAACATGATGATAGATCATGCAGGGGCTTTGAGATCTAGGAAAATTGATCATAGTATAGTTCGAGAAAAGATTCCTATTCTATCATTAGACACAATATTCCTTATTCTTTTGTCGAGTATGATGGCATTAGGGATTTGCACTTATATTTGAATCCTGATTATAAGAGCATTTGTAGAAAAACTGCTGTGGCTGATGTTTGGAATTTCTACCTTGATCAAAAAGCTATCCTTAAGAAAAAGTTATCGATGAGTTATAGTAGAATATGTCTAACTTCTGATTGTTCGACTGCAATAACTGGTGAAGGATATCTTTGCTTGACTGCTCACTTTGTTGATGAGAAATGGCATCTCAATAGCAAAATACTTTCCTTCTCTAGGATGGAGCCTCCACACACTGGTATTGAATTGGCAAAAAGAGCTCATGAGATATTGGTATATTGGAAGATTGAAAAGAAAGTCTTCTCTATTACTTTGGATAATGCATCAGCAAATTTCATCATGCAAGAAAGATTGAAAGAGAACTTAAATTTGAGTAACAACTTGATTTGTGATGGTGATTTTTTTCATGTGAGATGTTGTGCCCACATCTTACATCTCATAGTTCGAGATGGTTTGAATGTAACAGATCATGCTGTGAAAAAGATTAGAGAAAGCATTAGATATGTAAGGCAATCAGATGCGAGGATGATAGAATTCAAAAAAAGGGTTCTACAAGTTGGGGGTATTGATGGTTCTGTGGGTTTAAGGTTGGATGTCCCGACTAGATGGAATTCAACACATGCAATGCTTGAAATTGCTATTCGATATCGTCGTGCTTTTGCTAGCTTAGCTTTGAATGACTCCAACTATATTCATTGTCCATCTAATGAGGAGTGGAGTAGAGCAGAGGCAATGTGTGCATTCTTGAAGCCATTTGCTGTGATTACAAACTTAATTTCCGGGTCAACATATCCCACTTCTAACAAGTATTTCTCACATATTTCAAAGATTGAGTTACTACTGAAAAGGAATTTGAATCATCCTGATTTAGTAATTCAATCTATGGCTAAAAGCATGCTTATCAAGTTTGATAAATATTGGAGTGAATATAGTGTCATTCTCTCACTTGCAATTATTCTTGATCCTCGCATGAAGCTTGAAGGCATCAAGTATACATTCACAAATATTGATCCCTTAAATTCTAAAGAGAAGATTGAGAACATAAGGAGCAAGCTTTATGATGTTTTCAATGAGTACAAATGTGCGGGATCATCATCATCCTGTCCCAAGTTGTTGAGAGTGCATCAGCATCAAATTCTACTCAAAACAATGTGTTATCTAGTGGGCCATCGATACAAGTAGGATCAAGTTCAAATTGTTTTTTGGATGAAGACATGAATGACAATGATGTTTTTGGGGTAAGCTTAAAATACTTGTTTGTTGATTAGTTAAATGTTTATTTTTTTTCATTGAATGCTAGTTTGAAATCTCAATAGCAAGTAGCTTACACTTCTTTTACACACACACACACACACACACACACACATATATTGTAGGATTTACTAACACAGTGTTCAAATGAGAGAGCAACTGACAAATCTGAATTGGATTACTATTTGGAAGAAGGGACACTTGATTCTAGAGTTTCTACAAAATTTGATGTGTTAGACTTTTGGAAGGCTAATTACGGGTCGATTCCCTTGTCTTTCCAAGATAGCTTGTGACATTCTTAGCATTCCAATTATTATTGTTGCTAGTGAATCAGCTTTCAGCATCGGCTCTCGAGTTCTCACAAAATATCAGAGTAGTATTCTTCCAGAGAATGTTGAAGCTCTTATTTGTGCTCAAAATTGGCTTCTTGGTTTTCCATGGAATGGTAATATCAACAATTACGTATATTTATCATGTATTGATTAATGTGGTAGTTTCAAATAATTATGATTTATATGTTATGTTTATGTGGCAGAGGACGTCGAGGCCGAGAAAAAGGAAACCGCTCCTGTTCCAATTTTTCCAGCTTCAGAGAATGCTTCAAATACCATTGATTGAACTTTGAAGGATGAAGATGCTTATGATTTATTAGACGTATTTTTGTGTTGTATTAATGACTATTAACTAATATATTTGGATAAGTATTTTGGTATATTTTGTGTGTGTGTGTGTGTGTGTGTGTGGCAAGTTGGTATTAGTGTGTGTGTGGCAGCTTGGTAAGTTGGTATAATGGTATTAGTGTGTGCGCGCGCATGATTATTGATTAAGTAGGATAAAATTAAAAGACAATGACATTCCATGAATCATTGAATCCATTATCCATGTACTAGTAATTAATTAGTGTGTGTGTGTGTGTGCCTGCCCAGTGCCCATTGTCGGCCAAAAAAGGATGTTGGTCCAACTTTGAAGCCTGGGAGTTGGGCCCTCATAAAGATGAGCTGCATATATATTTTTTTTTATAAAAGGTGTTATCGGGCTGTCGGGCTAGCCCGATAGCCCGACAGCCCGGTAACTTTGGGCTAGGGTCAGGGATGCCTTGGCCCGGTTTTTTCGGGCCAGAAAACGGGTTGGCCCGTTTCTCCTCAGGTTGATGCAATCCCGGCTCTACCTCAGACTCTTCAACACCTCAATTTGGTACCAAAAAAAAAAGAAGAAATACTTTTATAGTTGAACTGGATTGGACTATAGTCAAACCAATTTATAGTGGGAACTTGGAATTAGACCAAGAACTAGAATTTTTTTGGTTACAGTGAAAAGCCACTGTAAAAATTAAAATACACACATATATTAAATTTTTATTTAATTATTACATCACTAGCTAGTCTGACTGATATATCCAATTGAACTATGACCTGCTAAATATTCCAACTCTAAGTCCAGCCTTTGAAACATTGATACTAACATAGATTACTAGTTGCTACGACATTAAACTCGTGGCTTTTAGATAGAGCTTACACTATAAGTTATCGTTACAACTTGTATCTGAAGACTCATGCCACGGTTATATACCAACACCAATATCAGGCAAATAATATGCCGAAGTCAAGACAGAAGAAATGAACCTTCCAAATGCACTGATAACTATCATATATGGGACATGATAAACATAGTTTGGAAAACTTTCTGCCTTCAAAACAAGGTCAAATTTTCTGCCATTTCAGACTTCAAAATTTCTTGACACGTTCTTTAAAAAATATATAAGAAAGATTACTGAATAAAATTTACCGAACTACAAAACCATTTGTGACATTTGTGCTTCATCATTCCTTTCATCAGTATCTTCCTCTTCTTTGCTCATGTCAATTTGTTTGCCCTGGTCAGAGCCTTCCAGCAATAGTTGATTGCTTTTTGTAATGCGTTCATCACTCTGTACTAAGGAAGCCTGATCTAAAAAGACAGAATTCCTTTTGTAATTCCAAACAAGCATAGTAGAAATGTAATCCTGAGGTGAAACAAGGCCTTGGTCCTTTATGCAACTCCTGTGTTCCTCCAAAGTCTTGGGATCCTCAAGTTTTATATATTCCAGCAACGCCTTTTCATGATCCGGTATCCAATTACTTGGAAATGGAGTGTAATCTGTCTCAGGCACAAGAGAGATCCTAGTATATTGGAGGCCATTAATAGATTCAGCAAGACCCATCCTCAGCAAATTATGGTAGTCAGGAGACTGGCCTTTTCTCTCCTTTAGTGGACGGCTCAAATTCCGAGAACCAATCTTATATACCTTTGCTCTTGAACGGAGTTTGTATTTTGCGGCATATAGCTTTGCAAGGGAACCTCGTACTATGTAAGAGCAAAAGTTAACAACTTTTTTCCTATTGTCTGCAAACCTGTACCATTCAACCATGGTTGACAAAAACTTGTTCATTTGAGCATTGGTATGAGCTTGAGTGGCATGAAACATTCTAAAGCAAGGCTGTGGATCTGGATCTCTATCTCCCTTGAGAAAGTTCAATTTTCTGAATTGCTTAATGCATTGCTTTAAGCTTGCAGTGACTGATAAAAGGGTTCCTACACCCTTTTCACTGATGATCTTGCCACCAGTTGCAGTGTATCGAAGGGTAGGATAAACCACCCTCCTGCATAATACATGATCAAGAAACATTATACCTTTAGTTATATGTTCTATAGGGAGGCTCTCATTATCAAGCTTAAGCATATACTTCTGATCACAAAACTCAATTAATTGCTTTCTCAGTGTTGCTGCATCAGCTCTTGGACCACGAACACCGATTAAGATATGCCCTCCATAACGAATATAATCCATCTTCCGGGTTTTATCGGGTCCACTTGTGGGCACAAATTCTGGCCAGTATGTGTTTCCTTGCTCTGCTTCACTTTCAGGACTGTTCCATATGACATCACTCTTTGATGGACGATAAAACTCCTTGATCTTACCTTCCATCCAGCGGTCCAATTCATCAAAGCAAATATTGGCTAACAGAGGACTAATAATTCCACAATGCCACCAATTTGGAATTTTCTCTGCCTCCTCAGGGGCAAATCCAAAAAATGTTTCTAGCCAATAGGGATCAGGCTTAGGCTCATCTTCTGCAAGCACCCTTTTCTTCTGGTATTTCCTCTTCTTTTTCTTCTTCTTCTCACCATCATCAACTTTATTGGTGATGACTGGTGTTGTCAATGCTGCTTTCACTAAATCAATAATCTTTTTATCCCATCTCTCATTAAAGTATTTATCACTAACCCTACCTTCATTCCATCCAAAATTGTACTCAAATCACCCTTTAAATACCACAAGTAGCCAGCAAAATTCCTCCTAATTACCCTCAGGACTGTGTGTGCAGTTCTTCCTGGACTATATGCAAATGACTTCTGTGAAAACCGAACCTCATAAATTGGCTCCAAAATCATAAGCAAAACCTCTTGAACAATTTTATCTTGAAATGGTGCTGGCTGTGTGGTCCTTAAAATTTCTTTAGTCTTTCTCTTTGACAATGATTGATAATCAGTCTTATCCTTGGGAGATTTTATATAGAAGTCCAACCGAGCTTCACATGAATTGAACCTATCATCAAGAACAGCATTTCTAAGTGCCAACGAGTCTTCGACGATCAGGGTTAAGTCAAGGTGAGTTGGCCCTCCCAACACTCTGCCCCAACCTTTTCCATAGCTCCCTGTTCCCCATCCCTATTCCATGCAAACAAGGTGGAACTAACAGAGTAGCCAAATGCAGGAAAACGACTTACATACCCTACACAATATCCGATATATTAGGAAAGCATAATGATAAAGGTAAACTACACACTCCAAAAACATAACCACAGATCTTTCTTTTATTTGGTGAAAGCCTTACACAATAACTATTGCCAACCTATTCCATGCACATCGCTGTTGTTGAACTTGAAGGCCATGACTAAGTTGTTCAATGTCAGCACAACCTCCCCAAAATCGCAGAAAGGAATGGAAGACCTAGAAGTAAAATAAATACTGAATGCTTTTAAGACCAAGAACAAGTCGTATGCCAAAGTCATAAGTATCAGTGTCAGACAAACTTTAGACACTGAGCTGGTTTGGATAGGCTATGAAGCTTAGATTCATAGATGGGAACTTTGCAATTAGTTTCTAATTTTATATTCCTAAATTCAGACAACACTCTTTCATACAGAAGCCACCGAGGTCTGGAAGGTGGAATACGAACTCATTTTAAAATTTAAAAATGACAATTCTAAACAACCTTTTTATATGCATCTAGACAGTTGGAAAATAAAAGGGACAAAAACAAATATAGTAATGTGCATTACCACAGTATGATGCCTTGGGCATATTCTGAATGTCTTTTATTGGGCTATTGCCTAGGGATGCTATTGCATTTAGAGTAAACTGTGGCCAGGAAGTTTCAAATCAATTCTCATATCCATTACTTTCCTTAACCTCTCAGCATCTCCAAACCTTCCAACACCAGCAAGAATATTGGACATAAGAACATAATCCCCAGCATATTCTCTCTCTATCTCCAGTATTTTTGTCATCACCCTCTGACTGATTTCAACATTCCCATAAAAATTGCAAGCACCTACTAGAAATGTCCGCCAAATCACAACATTGGCAACCTCATGAGGCACCTGCAAAGCAATCTTTTCAGCTTCTTCCAATCTACCTGCCCTTCCAAGCAAATCTATTAGACAGCCATAGTGCTTGGTATCTGGCCAAAGTTGATAATCATTAACCATTTTATCAAAAAACTTGAGGCCCTCCTCCATGACTACACGCATTTCAAACACTCAAAAATGTTACACGATTTGGCTTCATCCCAGCCTTTGCCATGGTTTCAAAATACCGGACAGCTTCTCTTCCAAGACCATGCATTGCAAAACCTGAAATCACTGATGTCCATGATACCAAATTTTTTCTGTGAGCAGAAATCACCTGAAAGAATCTGCTTGCACTTGCTATGCACCCACATTTTGCACAAGAGTCTATCAATGAATTCATTATACGTACATCAGAGGCATTGAAGCCTCTCTTTCCGACATAGTCATGGACTGATTGACAAATCACAATGAACCCAAGTTTGAAATGGCTGGGAAAATGGTCAGAAGAGTCACTTCATGTTGTTTTATGCCATCACAAACAACCATTTCCCTAAACATAGTCAATGCTTTAATAGGCTTATTCATGCGTGTGAGTCCATCCATAATAATTGTCCAGGAGACAACACTCCGAACCGGCATTTTATTAAATAATGACAAGGCAAGGTCAAATTCACCACAATTAATCAATCCAGTGATGTAAACATTCCAGGTAACAGTATTTCTCTCAGGCATTTTGTTAAACACTTGTTCAACTTCCATTTAAGAGACTCCGGGTCAAGTTGGTAACAAACTGAAACCCCATCCTCCTTCATCAAAGTGGCGGGATCATTAGGATTAGGTGTATGTGAGCGCGCATGTTGAGAAAATTAAATATCCAAGTGGAGTTCCCAAGATTACGTAAAACATTGAAATTCGAGATAAATTGGTGGCTGAAGATGGCTACACGTCGATGCATCTGGATTTTACAATAGCTCAGCTACTTCAGGTCATTTTTCGTTTGCAGTTCTCACTTGCAATCGAACCATAACTCTTCAACGAGGATAAAATCACAGGAAAATAGCAAAATAAAGAAAGTAGAAATTAGAAAAAAATTCCAATGGGAAATTTCAAAAGCTCAAAAAGTCAAAACAAAAACCCACTCTATCAGTATATGATCCATCCAAAGTGAGACACGTCTTATAAATTGGGAGGGCATTAATTTAATAAAGTGAACAAGAAAAGGAAAAATTCTGCGTGTGAAACTAACAGAGTGCCCAACTATTTCCATGGCTACCTGTTCCCCATAATGTAGAACAAAAATTTCCAATTCCTATTCTATGCAAGCAAGGTGGAAATAACCGAGTGGCCAAATGCAAGCAAACGACATACAAAAAGTAAGCAAGGGCTGAAAAAACAAAAATATTTCAGATATATTTATTTCTTTCAATCATTTCTTTAATCTGTGTGATTTTACCTTTTTAACTCTTATAATAAGGGAGGGAGGGAGTATATTAAAACAAGAAGGGAGAGTGAACTTGCCCTGGTTTAATGTGCGAGGGAAAAAGGATTATAAACTATGAAGAAAAAGGATGTAATAGTGTCAATGGAGGCACTGGAGCCTTCTTATCCACATTTTGGCTAAAAGGAAATGTGGATACCCTCACACTGTTCATCTTATTTTGAAACCGAAAGTTTTCTCCTAATCAGTTCCTTTAAAAAATCACAATTCTTTTTGCCTTTTGTTGATTCACTATGTGTGTGTGTGATATGGCACTTATGGGGATTGAGATTTTATGTGAAAGCTTAGATAGAATATAGATTTGAAGAATGCCAGGTTTCAAGCTAGTCGAAAATTTGACATGATGCCTGAATTATGAAGTGGTAAAAATATTAGGATTGAGTCAAGTCATATTTAAGGGACTCGGTTAAAAAATTAACTCTCTTATTTTTAAATAATGTAACATTTTTATGTTTATTTCTTAAATTATATTATCATATTTGTAAATAATATTTTTATTTTAACTACTACGTGGCCTACTTTCACATTCCATTCAAACTTTTAAAACACTGGTCACCACTCCTTTTTTTTTTTTTGTAAACCAAAAGGAAGTAGCATCTATCACATTCCATTCAAACTTTTAAAACACTGGTCACCACTCCTTTTTTTTTTTTTTTAAACCAAAAGGAAGTAGCATCTCTGTCTTTACGTGTAGACTTACTTGTAAAATCATTATCAACCTTTATGAGGCAATAATGCCCGGCAGTTAGCCTTACCTCGCTGGCACCACATATTATAGCAAACAGTCAAGAAAGCATATATGAACAGCTATCTTCTTTACTTCGTCTTCTTAAACTTTTCAAAAAAATCCTTCCCACCACACGTTATTTATAAAAAGAAAATATAGCAATTATATCAGCGCCTTTTATTCTAATACCGATCGGTCAAGTAAAAGACGTGTTTATAGATCCATAAATAATGACAAGTAAATTAAGCGTGATTTATATTCATCTATTGAAGAAGAAGAAAAAGAAATGAAATAAAACTTCTCGTCATTTATACGGCATGAATAAAAATTTCCAACCATGTACATAAATTTAATGTAAATAAATTATAACAATGTCACTTACGTTGTCGGAATTAAACACACAAGTCAGTCACACTTGGACAACTGTACGACACGCGCGTCAAATGAGAGTACTGACGGATGTTAAACTTTGATTAATTTTAAGCTAAGTTAAATATCAAATAATTATTTAAAATAAACTTAATTTCATCAGTTGGTTGACTTGGTTCACATAATTTGCTTTTTAAAAGAAAGTTTAGACTGATCAAATTAATTAGATGATGAGAATATGAGAGACATCAATTGTTTTTATATTGAATAAAAAATTATACTCCTTTTTTATATCAACAAAAAGTCTTCGTCCACGCAATTATTAATATTGATCATATTGACTCCAATAAAATTACTGTCTAAAATAATATTATTTGTAAAACTTGGTGAACCGCTTGTATATTATGATGAGCCTTAAGTTCAGTTTGTTTAGGCTTGTTGGGGTTTTGTGTTTCTTTTGGTTTGTGGAATATTCCAACTTGAAAAGTTGCAGAGAGACGGATAGGCAAGCTTTTCTCCAGTTAACAGATGGTTTTATAGATAAGTTCGGCATTTTGTCCACCTGAAAAATTGCAGCTGATTGCTGTGAGTGGAGTGGAACTTAATTGGCAGTAACTTTTGATTGGTTACTTTTTCCACTTAATTTATGTGGATGATTAATTTACTCATATCTCTAAAGTTAATATAAGTTTTAATAATATTAATAGAAATTCAATGTGATTTAAGTATAGAGTTAAGTATATTATATAGGCGGGTTTTGGTTAAAGCTCAGGATATTCATTTATTGAAGAAGAAAATAGGAACTCAAAAGTAAAGAATATGTCACTTGTCAACTTCTTCCAACCACATATTTGTTTTGTTTTTCTTTTCCATTTACCAAAGAAAGAAATTAAAAATAAATAACTTTTATTGGCAAAAAAAAAGGGAAAATTACATAAAGGAAACCGCTATGGTATTAGTTTTTACAAATGAACGTAAGATATATAAAAAATTTTTATGCCAATATTAAAAGAAGTTTGGAGAAATATAAAATATTATAAAACTAATAAAACACTCTTGAAATGTGGAGGGTTAGGAACACCTTTGATGGGGATGTGATGTAAGAAAAATCAAAAGAAAGAATAAAGGAAAAGTACATATAAATATAAATTTAAAAAGTATCCAAAATAAAAGTTTTGTAGAAAATTTAAACACAGAAATTATTTTAAGAAAGAAAAGAAAATAATTAATTATAGTAAGAAACCTAAGAAATGTAAATGTTATAATTATGGAAAAATTGGACATCTAAGTATTAATTGCCCTGAACCTAAAGATAAAAAAGCAATGAAAATATTAGAAAAAGCTTTTGAATAAGAATTAGAACCATTAGAATTTGAGGAACCTCTTTATAGTGATATAGAAAACACAGAAATCGAAATTTATAAGTTAAAATATGTTGAAGAAGAATATGATTATAGTGAATATTCATCATTGGAGGAAGAAGAAAATTATAAAATTTATATGATGAATGGAAGAAATGATGATGAAGAACCAAGTTCTAGCAATAAAGAATATCAAGATTATGAAGAATATAGGAATAGCAAAGAAATAATAAGTGAAAGAAGAATTACTTTTAGTGAAAAACATTATAATAAAATAAAAGGTATAAAATTAGACATGAAACATGAATAATTAAATAATGAAGGTTTTATTCATAAGGTTAGTAAAATATTAAAACACAGAAATCGAAATTTATAAGTTAAAATATGTTGGAAAAGAAATACCCTATAAAATCAACTTTAACCTAAGAAGTTTTAAGAATACCTTTAGTAAGTAAAGCATTAATTGAAATAAATTTTGCTAAGTTAGGCTTTAATTAAATAGGTTTGAGTCTCAGACAAATATATAAAGCTTGAGCAATTTGAGCTTATATGTATTTTTCTTTCATATCCTTTAAATAAGCTTAAAAGTATTTACCTCAACTTTCGTATATTATTACTCTTCGAACCTAATTAAAAGCCTATATGTTGTGTCTTAAGTAGTCTTTCTGGCTGTATAACTAGATTTTATCTCTTGCTTTGACCCAAAAAACTAAGATAAACTCTTCCTACTGGGGTTATCATATTTCATTTAAGCATATCTAAAATAAACTTGTAAAAATGAGTATGCCTCAGCAAATGATACACATTATGGGACATTGAGTAAGCTAGTAAAGCAAAAGTTTGAGCTAGTGTATGATTAATGAGATATGATTAATGAGATATAAAACTTAATGTTAAAGTTAAAGCTAAGTTGGTTGTGTTATAAATAATTTATATAATTGATAAACATTATACTCTATATAGTAGTATGAAAAAACTTAATATGTCATGCCTTAACTTTAGGCTTATAAAGTAGGCCTTATGGATAGAAGACATAAGCCTGAGTCTGGCCTATCTATTAAATAGAGTAGGCTTAAAGTAATATGCTTCTTCCTCCAATGATGAATATTCACTCCTATTGTTGCAAACCAAGATTTACTCCTCGGTGGAATAAATAATTATTTAAAAGAGTCCCTCATAAAAATGCTAAATTTGAACCACTCAAATTTTATTCCAATAAATGAGGTAAGATTATGAGAAGACGAACAGCGCTTAAAAATATAAAAGAAAAGTTAGGAGAATTGAAGTTGAAGTCAATCTTTACGACTAACTGGTAGGAAAGCAACAAGCTGGGGATCCCTCAACCAATATATAGAACTGACGATATATGTACGGTATCTATAAAAAGATTCGGTGGGCATAAATTAAAGTTTTCCTGAAGACATGAATATATTAATTTTAAAAAAAATACATTAAAAAATAAAGCGAAAAGAAATTCGGCGTGATTTACATTCATCTATTGAGGAAGAAGAAAAGAGATGGACCTTTTCATATACGGCATAAATGAAAAATTATTCCAACCACATTAATTTGAAGAAAATAATTGTAACTTCAAGTTCTAAATTGGAGGAGTGTCACTTACGTCGTTAGAAATTAATCACACAAGTCAGTCATGCATGGATGATAGATAACACCAAACGTAACACAGCCATGACAGACTTAAGGAATAATCGTGACCAGAATGCCTCAAATGAGAGTGATTGGTGTTTACTGCTGATTAACTTGAAGTTAAAAGTTCAAGAATACTAACATTTCAAATAAATTTTAATTTCATCAGTTGGTTACAATTTTCCTAATCAAAAGAAAACTTAGACTGTTCAAATGCATGAAATGATAAGAATGTAGGAGTATCTAAAATCAATTGTTTTTACTTTGAATAAAAAATTTATACTCCTTTTTTAATCAATAGAAAATCTCCACATAGTGATGTATTGTTAATATTTATAATATTGACCATAATATAATATTTTACTATGAAATAAAATTATTTAAAAAACTTGGCGAATTGCTTGCTTATAAATGACCAAAATATCATTTACTCTTCCAGACGTAATTCTCTATTCTTACTATCCAAAATTAAAAGAATCCCAAGTATGTGCAACATCATGATCTTTAACTATGTACATTACATAACATATTTACACTAACAAAAGATATATTCACACAGTTGTAAAATAATTGCGCTTGCTGAAGATGTGTGTCCTTAGATATCACTGGAAAAAAAAATGTGGTAACGAAATTTTGAGCAACTTTTCCTCAAATCTTAATTGTCATGAGTCAAAGCCATGTTTATGGGTCTTAATGCAACCAAATCTTAGATATAGTTTTCTTCTATTTTGATATCTAACATTTTATAGCCGTCTTTTTATTGTAATTTGAACTACCTTTTCCACTTATTTTATGTGACTGATTTATTTAAGTTCTATTGAAGGCATGAGAATCAGATCGTTAAAGTCTGATAAAAAAAAATCGATAAATTTCATATTAATTTCAATAAAATTAAAAGCAATTCAACATGCTCCGTCCGGCTCTAAATATAATATCACTTTGACTTTTTTTGTGGAAGTTAAGGAAGTAAGTTAGACCATTAAATTATAACATATATTACATGTAATTAGATTACAGGTTAATTTATAAGTAGAATAAATTAATTTTAAGGAAAACAGATTACTATAGACAATTTAAAGTGATTAATTTTACATCTTTAATTTCTCTAAAAAAATTAAAATAATATTATAATTAGGATCAGAGGGAATAATTTATATTTTATGCCCGTATCTTGGTTCAAGCTCAGAATATTGAAGAAGAAAGGAACATGAAAATAGGGAAGTCATTAAGGGAGAGATAAGTATGAAATGATTATTTAGATCTTATTAGCTGGATGGTCTAGATATATTAGGTATAAATTAAAATAGTTATTTTAAAGAAAAAAAATCAAATTTAAGCAGTTTAAATGATATCTAGATGGATTATATAAGTTTAACTCTCCCTATTCTTCATCTTGTTCATTGATAGGAAACCGGTTCCCAAAATAGAAGAGACATCTTCCAACGAAATTTTTTGTTTTATTTTTTATTGCCAATTTCCAACCATATGGATCGAAAGTACATAAGCTCAAATTATAAATTTGAGGATCGGAGTATCACTTACGTTGTTAGAAATTAACAACATAAGTTAGTCATGCTTGAAATGCGTAACCACAGCCAACGATTTCTACTTTTCCAACCGTACTTGAAGAACAAAATGCCTCAAATGAAAGTGACTGATGTTAACCGTTGATTAATTTTAAGTTAGATATATTAAAGAACCATTCAAAATAAATGTAAATTTCATCAGTTGGTTCACACAGTTTGCCTTTTCAATAGAAAATTAAGACCGTTCAAATTAATTAAAGAATGCAAATGCATGTATGTAACGTCAATTTTTTTTTTTTTTGCCACAGTAACGTCAATTTTTACTATCGAATAAAATTTTTTTTATGTTTTTTTATGAACAAAAGCTCTTCATCTATTAAATTATTTATATTTATCACATTTTTACTGCCTAAAATAGTTATTTCAAAAACTTGGTGAACTGCTTTCTTATAAATGGCCCCAAGGATCATTCACTCCACAACACGTCTTTCCTATTCTCAATACTCAAATTTAAGGAATCCCAAACATGCTCATCATCATGTTGAGCCCAAAGTTGAGTTTCTTTTGGCGTATTGTTGGGGTTTTATGTTTGTTTTGGTGTGCCGGAGATTCCAACATGTGCGTAGAGACAGATAAGCAAGCTCTTCTCAAGTTGAAACGCGGTTTCATTGATGAGTTCGGCATTTTGTCTTCCTGGAAAAGTGAAGTTGATTGCTGTGAGTGGAGTAGAATATCATGCAGTAATTTGACTGGTCATGTTATCAAGCTTGATCTTGATCAATCGT
This sequence comes from Mimosa bimucronata, assembly GCA_037074515.1. Lineage (NCBI taxonomy): Eukaryota > Viridiplantae > Streptophyta > Magnoliopsida > Fabales > Fabaceae > Mimosa > Mimosa bimucronata. The sequence continues at coordinate 33,548,508 of CM073440.1, read as the reverse complement.
ATGGTGATTCTGATTACTTGAGAGGTAATATCGATTCCTCATTGTGTGATTTACAGTATCTAACTTACTTGAATCTCAATGGAAACAATTTCGAAGGGAGCGAAATTCCAGGATGCATTGGTTCACTTGGTCAGCTAAGAGAGTTAAGTATTGCTGTTACTCGGATTGGTGGCGCCATTCCTCATGGACTGCAAAATCTATCAAATTTGCGAACTCTCGACCTCAACTACAATTATGCTTTGATTGTGAATCATCTTGAGTGGATTTCTAAACTTTCTTCTTTGAGATCTCTTGACCTGTCAGGCGTTAATCTAAGTCAAGCTGTTGATTGGCAATCATCATTATCCAAAGTTCCTCATCTATCTGAGATTCACTTAGCAGGTTGTGCTCTTACATCTCATGTCAATCCTACATCTTTTGTCCACACTAACTCTTCCACTTCCCTGAAATTTCTTGATCTTTCGGAAAATGGTTTAGACTCTTCAATTCAACCCTGGTTGTCTAACGTTAGTAAGGTCCTAAGAGATCTTGATCTCTTTAATAACGCTTTGGAACATATTTTTCCAAATTCTCTGAATATGAATTCCCTCAAAGTTTTGCATCTTGGGTCAAATGCTCTGCAACTAATTAGTCCCAGAGCTTTTTCAAATATGAACTCTCTTGAATCGTTAAATCTTCAAAGTAATTCTCTGCGACATATTCCTTCTAATGCTTTCACAAATACCTCTTCTCTTGAACATATGTATCTTGATTACAATGAACTTGAGAATAGCATGTTGAAATCTATTGCAAATTTGTGCCAATTGAAAACGTTGCTGTTGTCCAACAACAGATTTTCTGGTCAACTAAGTGATTGGATACCACAGTTACGGTGTGCTCAAGATAGTATAGAGGACTTGGATTTAAGTGACAATCCTTTTAGTAGTGGATCATTTCCCGATATTTCAAGATTTTCAAAAGTGGCGACTTTAAATCTTGACAACACTAGTCTTCATGGGTCAATTCCACAATCATTTGGGCAGTTGCCTTACCTTTACGATTTGTCTTTGGGTTATAACAATTTAACAGGGCCATTGCCAGTGTTCGCTGGACTTAGATCGTTGAATTACTTAGATCTCTCCAACAACAGGTTGAATGGGAATATTCATCCAAGTACTTTTGAACATGTTCCAAATCTTCTTGGATTATATCTTTCTTCAAACAGGTTGAATTCTGTTGTTAATGAAACACATCTTTCAAATCTCTCTCACTTGAGAATGTTAGATTTGTCACATAATTTGATTTTTTTCAACTTCAGTTCGAATTGGGTGCTACCTTTCCAATTGCAGGACTTTTCAGCTTCATCGTGCAATCTTGGTCCGCAATTTCCAAGGTGGTTAAAATATCAAAGGGAGCTTCAGGGGTTGGACATTTCTGATGCGTCAATTGCAGATTCAATTCCACAATGGCTTTGGAAAAATTCTTTGAGCTTCTTGAATCTTTCCCATAATAAACTTTATGGGGAGTTGCCAAAATCAATCTCAAAAATTGACGGTTATGCTTGGGATTTGAGTTTCAACAATTTGTCTGGTCCTCTACCTTATTTTCCACAATATGCAGGCGGATTGCTTCTCTCAAATAATATGTTTTCGGGAAACATATCATTCATTTGCGCAAATTTTCAGACAGAAATATATTATCTTGACATTTCAAGCAATTTTTTGTCAGGAAGACTTCCTGATTGTTGGGGGGAACTTCGTAGCTTGCAAATTCTAAGATTGGAAAACAATAAATTCTCTGGGGCAATACCAGATTCAGTTGGCACTTTGAACTATCTTAAAACTATCCATCTGAATAAAAACAACCTCTCTGGAAATTTGCCGTCTTTGATGAATTCTTCGTACTTGTCGTTCGTTGATTTCGGACAGAATAAGTTGAACGGAACGTTGCCGTCATGGATAGGGCAATACTTGCCCAATTTGATTGGCTTACGTTTGAAAGGAAATAAGCTTAAAGGAACCATTCCTACAAGTTTATGTAATTTAAAATTCCTTCAAATCTTAGATCTCTCACAAAATAATATAACAGGAAACATACCCCATTGCTTTGGTAATTTGAGTGCCATGTCAAATATGACAACTGTAAGGAAAGAAATTTCTTATTCCATTGATACAACTAGTCGATTATCATTCATGGACACAGCAACGTTGTCATGGAAAGGAGTAGAGGTAGAGTACAGTAAGATTCTTGGACTCATGAAAACCATTGATCTCTCTTGCAATCACTTGACAGGAGAAATGCCAAGTGGGATAACTAAACTTATAGCATTGGCTTCCCTTAATCTGTCTAGAAATAATTTGAAAGGACACATTCCAGCCAAAATGGGTCAAATGGAAAGGTTGGAATCACTTGACTTGTCACACAACTCTCTTTCTGGTGAAATTCCAATCAGCTTCTCAAGTTTGAGTTTTCTCAGTGTCTTGAACTTGTCCTTCAACAGTTTATCAGGAAAGATTCCAACTGCCACCCAACTTCAAACGTTCAATGCTTCTAGTTATATGGGAAACCAGGGGCTTTGTGGCCCACCACTTATAGAGGCATGTCCAGATCAAAATCCCAATAATCAGCATAGCATTGATGCAGATGGAGATGATAGTCTCATAAGCTTTGGGTTTTATGTGAGCATGGGTCTTGGCTTCATTTTTGGATTCTGGGGAGTTTGTGGAACTTTAATTCTCAAAAGTTCATGGAAGCATTCCTTTTTCGGCTTCTTCCAAAATTTGAATGACGAGACTTATGTTCGAGTTGCTGTTTTGAAGGCAAAGATAAAGAGAAGATTCCAAGACTAATCGGTAAACATATTTATTATATAATTGTGATACTGCGATAATAAGTTGTCTTGGTGCATTATAAATTTATGATCAATTATAGAAGAATTTTCTTATAGTTGTATTTGTATGTTTCCTTCAATCTCACGTGAATATACAATTATAGCAAATTTGAATATTCATGTAATTAGCCGATGATAATATAAAATTTTACAAATGCGAATTATTTTGAAAATTTTCTGGAAATAAAGAAAAAAGAATTATTTTGAAAATTAATGCAATTAGTTGAAGACATAAAAGCCTATATATGTAACATAATTTTGTATAACTCTAGAGTTGCTGCTGAAATTTGTCCCTGAAGGTCTTTTTTCTTTCTTTCTTTTTTTTTTTTTTTTGGTGGTAACGATGATATGTGATGGCTTTGCCTCACTACGTAGGTGTATGGTTGGAGAAAGTAGCAGAACTTCTCATCTTATTGACGAGTTTGACCATTGGGATGGTGAAACACTGGATCTTCTCTTCATATTTGTTTCAGTGTGAGAGGAAACTTATATACTAGCCAGCTGTCATAAATTTCCTGTAGAATATATTGAAGTCTCACATTCTATATGAATAATGACCTGAAGTTGCAATAATCGTTTAGTTAAATTCTCTGAGCAACTTGTAAATCCTTGAAGTTTGAGTGCTAAATAATTTGAGTACAAGTTGTATATAACTATAGCTTTAGTATTAATAGATAGTATCTATCGGAAAAAAAAAATCTATAAAAAAAAAAGTATTAATAGATAGTACCCCCTATTAGAGTTAGATAACTAATTTGAATATATTAAAAAAATTGTAAGTTAATTATTGGAAGCAATATGCGTTAGTTTTCCTAAATTACTACCTTTCATCATAACTACTGTCGAATAAAAACACCAAAATGTATGCAATTTATAGGGATGATCTGATAAAAACATTATGAATTTGGGTGACAAAATGGATTGGGATATAATATTAATGACCAAATACAATCCCCAAATAGCTCTTACATTAAATATCAAACATCAGAGGGTTATATATTAGAATTGGCAATATTCCTTCTATTAAATGGTCACGACATACAACTTATAAAGTTCTCAAAGTTTGAGCACTAAATACTTTGAGTGTAGGAATAATGATGGGATTGATTTCATGATAGGACATATTTTTGCAACTTTGGGGTGCAAGTTGTGTGCTTAAGTGCTATTTTAATCATTGTAAAGCAAATTCGAAATCAATACACACAACCGATAATAAATCCTTACAGATAGAGCAAGATAATTAGAACTAGGAATTAATAACATAAACATACATTCGTGGGTGAGTATAGAGAGAATGATAATTTTATATACTTGAAATTAATTTTGCATGCACCTATATGCATTAAGCATCAATGGCAAATTGGTGAGCATTGTTAAGCATGAGATCCAACTCTTTTGCAAACTTCTCCATGCTTTCTTGTGGCAAGCAAACAGGAATAACTCTACCTTCCTCACCTTTACTATTGGTATACCCAACATAAAAAGTGAACCCTTGAAACGTCCCAAGTCCACTCAAAGCAGGACCAGCATAAACTGTAATACTAATTTTTACTACTATATTTTAGCATTTTACTTTATTTATAACTATTTTTTAATTGTCAGAAGCCCGAAAATACGAAAAATTTAAAACTTCTTCTTTCAAAGTACTAAATCAAATTTCCTTTCTTTAAAATGGGTTTTTCTGACAAATTGGAATCATTTTAAACTTTTTATAAAGTAGAGTGGTTATTAAAACAATTAAAATAACTCGAATGATAATGCTTGGGAAGTCAAAACCCTTTACACTATATTTATATATATTCTTTAGATTATATTTTATTTATATCTCTACATCACTCATACTATAATAACATAACGGCGGGTTATCTCGAATGATAACCCTCTTACTTGTGTATGCAGATGTACTATTCATTAAGGATATATTGGTAGAACCATAAATAAACCAATGAAAAGTAAGTGCACAACAATAGCTCTATCATATATATACATACATATATATATATATATACAATTATACATTAACTACTAGACAAGCTTCTAGCTTGTCTTAGTTACTTAAACTTATAACATACACAGGTATCTGGGTTCTAAAATAACTAACTACAAAGGCACAAAACATAGTAGGTATTCCTGCTCCTTCATATTACCTTACTTCTTCCCCAGCTAGCTTCTCCAATTCTGCTATATTAAAAAATGTTTTGGGGAGGAGGTGAGATTGGAAATCTCAATAGCAGTTTATTTCATATATAATTAACATCATGCATGCACTTACATTCAAATACATACATCATTTTATAAATCTTTGCATACAATGAAAGCATTTACCCCTTTTAAAGTGATACCCTGCAGGATTTCACAATTATAACCCTCACAGCTATAAAAGTTGAATTATAGCCCTCATGGCTATGCATACCCTTACGGTTATAGAAATTTAATTATAACCCTCACGGTTATAGAAGCCGAATTATAACCCTCGTTGTTATGTATAACTCTCACAGTTATATAAGCTTAACTGGCAAAGGAGTAGCGACTAGGGGTGTCCAAATCCGGGAGCAGGACCGGGAATCGGGATTCCCAGTCCTGTTCCCGGAATAGGGCCGGGACTAACTTTCAGGCCCAGTCCCGGGAATTCCCAGTCCCATCGAGATCGAGAATGGTTCCGAGAATTCCCGGGACAGTTTTTGCAATAGTTAAATTTTTTTTTAAAAAAATGTGCCTCAATCCATTAGCTATATGTAAGAAATAAGAAAAAAGAGTGTGGCACTAATATAAGCTGCCAAAAGTTTTTCAGATTTATATCAGTGCAACGCATTAAAACAGCTAAACAATCTTAGTGAAGTAAATATATAATATGAATTATGAAAGGAGACAAATACGCATTCATTCATTCATGATTCATGTAAAAAACAAATAATATGAGGCCATACCAAAATCTGAAGAACAAAATCCAAATGATTGGAGGAATGTTTCAGTTATTTCGCTGTGATTTGAAGTGGCTGCCTGGTTTGAGCCTTTGAGAGTTTGAGGGATGAAATTCCCAACGGCGGACGGTACGGTGGAGTTACATTTGCAGAAGGACAGTGAAGAAGGACGAGAGGCTTCGATCGTCGATGCCGTAGGAGAGGCTTGAAAATCGAAGATGTGTGGAAGGGCTTCGATCGATTTGTGGCTCAGCGCAATGATGAACGAGGAACTTGTGGGGAACAAAGAAGAAGAATGGGTGAAGCCGTGAACTTGTCGTGACACTGCAGTGACTTGTGAGATAGTGACAGATCCAATTGGGTGCTTGGGTGCGAGAATGGGAATTGGTGGAAAGGATTAACATTTGGGCCACTTACATGGGCCTGTTCTAGTGCCTTCCTTTTTAAAAAAGAAAAAAAGAAAAGAGTCAAGTAAGCTAATTTTTAGGCCAAACTGTTTAAAAAAAACAAAATAAGGGGCCAGGATTGGGACGGGATCCGGGAAAATTCCTGGTCCTAGGATTTTCAATCCCAAATTTTTTGGGACAGGATACCCGGGACCGGGATGAAAAGGACACCCCTAGTAGCGGCCCACCTAAATCTTGAAGTACTTCATAAATAACATCAAAGGAATAATGCCCATTTAATTGCAACAAATTTTACAAAATTTTTTATAAAAATTTATATCATGAATTAAACTACCACCTGGCTACCAAAGCTTAATCATGAACCGACTCCTTTCCTGCACGATGACCCGAAGATCCAACACCACCATCTTCTTCCTATATGTATTCATAATACATAAATAATATATTAATATATATACTTATTCATAATAATTCAGTGCCTCTCAAGCTCCTATTTTACTACCCTTACCAATTTCTAATGTATATTAAGTTTATATTCTCTAACTTAGTGGGTAATCACACCATAATCAAACAACAATTTTTCAAACTATAAACCTCAGACAATATATCACAGACTAACTTCTTACTTCACTAAATTTTGACAACTCAATTAAGCTTTAATCATTCGATTTAAAGGTGAAGAACATCAATCAATTTCCAATAATCAGACTTAAGCTTTCAATATCATACCAAGTATATACATACAACATGTAAATAGTGCCTTGTAAGTGTCATATTGAAACCACAACAAATTTAAATAGCACTAGAGTACTAATAGGTTGACTATGCAGTCAAAATCCCTTGCATTCAATAGTCCCCTATCACATCAAGCACTACTAAGAATTATTTGCAAAGATTAAATGACACAACCTATGAAGCAATGCTACTTCCAGGAGCCATAACAATTCAACACTTCAAATTGCTCCTAAGTATAATACAATCATACTTCAATATCCCTTCTTCTTAAGGATGCAACAAAAGGACAACTTCAACAATGATTTCATACTTATGAACAACATGAATTGATCTTGCAAAACCAAACTATTTCTCACTCTAGTTTAATCCTAATTATATTTATTTCCACATGTTTCCTAGTTTCTTTGTGTTAGACTATGTGTCCGGGTCCACCGTCGATGGGCCGGATCGTCCCAAAGAAGATCCGACGGATAAGAAGCAATCTGGAGACTTGATAGTTGACTCAATCAGCATTTATTGCTGATTGAAGTCAAATCATTTCCTTTTAGGGAAATGAGGGAATCTGTCATAATTACTGATTGGCGGCATTTATGAGAGGCATTAATGACGGTGGCAATCTTCCTTTATGGAGTTCATTTCGAACACTATATAAAGGAGGTGCCCCTCAGAGTATTCCTCACCCCAGCCACAGTATTCTCTGGCTTCTTCATTCTCCCTGTTTTCTGAGGCGATTTACTGTGCGAATCCCATCTAGGTTCTAGTAACCTAGTTAGTGCGTGGGCCTCGAGAATCCTTTGATTCTCGGCTCCGATAATTTCATTCTTCTTTACAGGATACCCGGTTCCAGTTCGAGTTCGAGTCTTCGGGAACTTAAGGTACAACATTGGCATCAGAGCTACTAGATCCGAGGCAAGGAATCCAAGTAGGCTCTCTATATTTTTTATTTTCCGCTGCATTGCATATGAATATGAAACGCATGTGTTGATTATAATTGTATTCTGGGTTCTATATTCCAGTACGTACACATGAGCATTTCTATTATTATATGCTTAATATTCTATGTGTTAAAATAATCCAACATGATTATTTTATACTAAATCCGAGTAGTATAAGAAGCATGTTCAGGAATTTCCCTTATTATTTTTGTTCTGGGTTTATTCTCTGTTCATAATATTTCTGTGTGCAAATTATTTGAATATATGTATGCCCAGATACCTCACTGTAATGTTTAAAGCATATTCATTCAAGAGTTGATTGTTTACTGCTCATGAATTTTTCTATTTCTATGAAATCGCATGCTTCTGTGATCTGAAACAAATCTATATACATGTTTTATTGATCTGAAACGTGCTTGCACTAATGAGACTCAATTCTGTCTAATATGGAGTTTCATACCATGTTTTTTATTCTTTGCTCAGATCTGTATGTTTTTGTTATGAATAACCTGTGTGGTCCAAAAAAAAATAAAAACAATTAATCTGAGCATTTTCGAATAAAACATAAGCAAATCATAGGAACAAAATGTGTTGGCTGTACTCCTTTGACCGAGAAAGTTTGGATTTCTGGGATCAAATTTTTTTCAAAAACCCAGACATCAAAACTTGTAGATCTCGTCAAGACATATCCAACGGCGAAAAAAACGCGTCAAACTGAGGTCGGAGGAGGGAGAAACGCCTCCCACAAATGCCGGCAGACCCGCCGGACCTCTGTCCGGGTCAAGCACAACCCGGACAGAGGTTGAAGAAGGCCAGTGGGGGGCAAAACGACCCCTTCCCAAAACGCAGCGTTTCGTTTAAATGAAACGCCGCGTTTTGGCCAAGTTCTGGGCACCAAATGAGTTTTGGGCCGGGTTTAGTCAACCCGGCCCAGTCCATTAAAAAAATTTATTGGGCTGGAAGTGTTAGGCCCAGTTCCGAAAAAAAAAGAGGTAAATTTTTTTCGCTGGGCCGGATTTAGTCCGGTCCAAGCCTTTTTTTGTTTGTTTGGAACAATTAATAATTTCTGGGCTGTTTTTTTTTTGGACAACCTGACCCAATTTTTTTTAATAATAATTAAATAAATTAATTATTTATTATTATTTAATAAAAAAAATTACTTCCTCACAAGTGTGAAAGGCCTGAATTTTTCATACATTAAATTAAACATGATTAATTGATTAAGTATCAATTAAAAGAGTACTTTCTACATATTTCCATGAATTTCTTGAATTTGTCTTGAAAGCCTACGTTGCTGAGAGGTGTGGACTACCTAATAAATTTTGGGGATCTATGTGATCCTAAGATTTGTTTTTGGATTCATGTACTTGTTCATGTGTTTAATTAAAACTTTTTTTAGGGTCGTTTTTTTTAAAAAAAATTTTGTAGGATTAATCATGGGATCGATTAGTACTACAAACAACTCATTTGGCAGTGACCCCCCAGAATATTCCCCCGCATCAGATAGCGAGGGATCTGATGCTATGAGCACAAATAATAAGCCTCCTCCGGTTTCCTCTGTTGGATCTAATGTTCCAGTGAAGGAGCAGCTCTATATGAGTGTTGATTCAGAGGAAGAGGTCGAAAGTCCAGACCTTGACACTAAGCTCATCATTCGTACTGAGCAGGATGTTTTGAACTACGTCCAACCAAAAAGTGTCTACGGAGTTATGAAAGCCTACGGAAAGGAAGTTGCAAGTATCAACGATGCAATTTTTTGCGTAAAGCTCATGGTTGAGTACCGTCAGCAAGTTCAGTTGAAAGCCAAACCACCACTTAACACGGCATTTTGGGTGGACGCTTTCGATAGAGGAATTAAGAATATCAAAAGAGGCACTCATAGATCAGTTGCAAGAACTTGGATTAGGAATTATGGTTTTAATGTCCCAAACAATTAGAAACCCTATGTAGTTGTTTCAATTTCATTTTTTTTCGAGTTTCATTCTAGTTCCTTAATTCCACTAAGACCCATGTATTCCTTCGGGAAATTTGCATTTTTTCCCAATAAATCACATTAGTTGTATTTTATTGAATTTAATGCTTTAATTGAGTGGGAGTTGGATTTATCTTAATAAATGTTTATAAAATCTGTTTCAAAATTTTTGTTCAAAGAATAAGAGAAAAACTCAACAATGAATGGGGAACTAGCATGAGTTGGATGGGGGTCAACCTAGTTGATTCCTGAAAACAAAACTAGTAAACTATCATTATTGGCCCTTTCTTGAAAAATGCGTTTGAAAAATGCGTTTTTGTCCATGTAATAGATCCATGGCTCAAAAGACATTCATTGCTGACCTCGTCAGAGGAGATAAGCTAAATGGAGAAAATTACGGCATGTGGCGCCGTAAAATCTCCTATGTCCTGGAAGAGCAAGAGGTCACAGATGTTCTGACTAATATGCTTCCACAACCTAATGCTGCTGCTTCACGGAGGGAACAAGAGAGCTTCAATGTTTGGAAGCGGAAAGATACCATCGCTCGGATCACAATGCTTGCGGCTATGACCGACGATGTTATATGTCAATTTGAAGGACATACCACCGCTTCTGCCATGTGGGCAGCTCTGAAAGCGGAGTTTGACGACACTTCTGAGGCACGCCTTAGAAGAATTGCGGTCAAGCTTGATAACTTCAAGCTGGCTCCTAATACTACTATCAGACAGCATTTGAGAACAATGCAAAATATGATAAGGGAGCTTATTGAAGCTGGTGGGACTCTTTCTGAAGCACAACAGGTGCAAGCTATCGTGAGATCACTCCCATCTAGTTGGGATCACATGAAACATACCATTACTCACAATGACAGCATTAGGACATTTGCTGACGTTGCTCGTCATATCCAGCTTGAGGATGACCGTATGGAGAATGTGAAACCAAATGGTCAAGCATTTTTAGCTAAAGGAAAGGGGGCTTCGTCTTCGAAGCGTAACTCCAAGTCCAAGAAAGGCAAGGGATCCCAAAAGAAAAAGGGGGATTCCACAGGCCCGAAAGGCAAAAAGACCTTCAAGAAAGGCAAGAAGCAAGCTAAAAAGCGTGATCTCTCTAAGATCAAATGCTATGCTTGTAGAAATGTCGGCCACTATGCCAAGGACTGCCCTGAGAAAAAGGTACTGAACAATGACCAAACTCATTATTCATTTGTATCGAGTACAGCTTTTATAGCTGAAGCTAATCCTGTGTGGGTTGTTGACTCAGGGGCCACAGACCACGTGAGCAGAGATCGTGGGAACTTCACAAGTTTTCGCTTGTTACCGGCAAAAAGCAGATGGCTTTACGTTGGGAATAACGCGAGAGTAGAAGTACAAGGGATTGGCACCTGCGAAATTAATTTGCATGGAGGTCAAACCCTAATGTTACACGAAGTTCTCTAAGCGCCGGATATCCGACGGAATCTTGTGTCTGTGCTTTCTTTAGTTAAATTTGGTTTTAGTGTTAACTTTCATGAGAATGTTGTTGACATTAATAATGGGACCGATTTTTTCGGATCTGGTTGTATTTCAGATGGTTTCTTTGTTTTGATGAATGATTTCGATTTCAGTTCTTGCTATTCAATATCTTCGAATGTTGATTATGATGCATGGCATGCTAGACTAGGGCATATTGGTCAAAATCGAATGACCAAATTAGCCAAGGAAGGCTTGCTGGGTGATGTATCAAAAAGGGAAATGTCCCCATGCTAGCATTGTCTTGCAGGTAAGAACACAAGGAAACCTTTCGGAAAGGGAACCAGGGCGGAGTACCCTCTTAAACTTATTCATTCGGATATTTGCGGACCTATGAACGTAAGGGCACGTCATGGAACATGGTACTTCATTACTTTTATCGATGATTTTTCACGATATGGAAGTATATACTTGATCTCTCACAAGTCTGAAGCATTAGAGTGTTTCAGGAAGTACCTCAATTTAGTTGAAAACCAACTTAACTCAAAGGTGAAAGCCTTAAGAACTGATAGAGGTCGAGAATATCTCTCAGAACAGTTCAAAACGCTCTGTGATGAAAAGGGAATTGCTAGACAACTAACAATCCCTGGCACGCCACAACAGAATGGTGTTGCCGAAAGAAGGAACAGAACCCTTCTTGATATGGTTAGGTCCATGATGTCACAAGCACGGCTTCCCATATCCTATTGGGGCGATGCACTCTTGACTGCGACATTCATACTTAACCGGGTGCCTTCAAAATCAGTAACAACAACACCGTATGAGTTAAGGACAGGGCGCAAACCGGATTTAAACATCCTAAGACCATGGGGGTCAGCAGCCTATATCCATGATTCATCTCACAAATACGGAAAGTTGGGACCTAGAGGCAAAAAGTATATCTTCATAAGATATTCTGAGTACTCTAAGGGATACGTCTTTATTGGTGAAAATGAGGACAGATCAGTAACTGAGATTGAATCTAGAGATGCAATATTCATTGAAAAAGATTTTCCTAGCAGAGGAAGCCTTACTCAAACCGAATCTCTTTATGAGACTGAGGACCAAGTAGGCGATACTCAGTTAACTGTTCCGAGTGGGAGAATTGAACCATTTTCACAAAGTGGAAGTGGCGAAAACAACCAATCACAGGTAATTGAGCCTGATGTAACCCCACTTCGGAGAAGGAAAAGGGATAAAACCCCTAGAAGACGCTTCTCTGTTGAAGGAGCAGCTTTTATCATCAGTCCAGAAGATGATGAGGAGGATCCTAGAAGTGTTAAAGATGCACTTTCAAGGTCGGCTAAGGAAAAATGGCAAAAGGCCTTACAAGAGGAAATGGATTCTATGAAAACTAATCGAGTCTGGGAATTGGTTGATCTACCAGTTGGTCGAAAAGCTATCGGGAACAAGTGGGTCCTCAAATATAAGCGAAAGGCCGATGGATCAATCGATAAACCCAAAGCACGGTTGGTAGCCAAGGGGTATACTCAGCGAGAAGGGGTGGATTTCGAAGACACCTTCTCTCCTGTGGTACGTTTTAACTCAATAAGGCTAATATTGGCTTTAGTGGCCAGCCTAGACTTGGAGTTACATCAAATGGATGTAAAAACCGCTTTCCTCAATGGAGGACTAGATGAAGAAATTTACATGGAGCAACCTGAAGCCTTTGTGCAGAAAGGTAGTGAACAAAAGGTTTGCAAGCTCCTAAAGTCCATTGATGGGCTAAAACAATCATCTAGACAATGGTATCTAAGATTTCACGAAGCAGTGACATCGTTCAACTTCGAGATGATTGAAGAAGACCATTGTGTTTACATAAAACGGTTTGGGGATAATTTTGTGATATTATCTCTTTATGTCGATGACATACTCCTAGCTGGGACTAGTCTCAAGGCGATTAAGACAATTAAAGACTGGCTCTCTTTGAATTTCGAAATGAAAGATATGGGTGAAGCAAAATATATCTTGGGAGTCAAGATAAAAAGGGATCGTTCCAAGAGACTGTTATCATTGTCACAAAAGACTTACATAACAAAGATCTTAGAACGATTCAACATGAGAGACTGCAAACCTATGGATACCCCTGTTGTTAAAGGACACCATCTTAGTTTAGATATGTGCCCTACAAAAGAATCTGAAGTACAACGCATGAAAAGAGTTCCATACTCAAGTGCGATAGGAAGTTTAATGTACGCAATGTTGTGCACTAGACCGGACATAAGTTTTGCCGTTGGCTTCGTAAGCCAATTCCAGTCCAACCCGGGAGTCAAGCACTGGGAAGCTGTAAAACGAATCATGAGATACCTGAAGGGAACCATGGACTACGAGTTGTGCTACCAAGGTAGATGTCTGCATCTAGAAGGATACTCCGACGCCGACTGGGCAGGAGACCTAGATGAAAGACACTCAACCTCGGGATACGCGTATATGCTAAATAATGGAGCAATCTCCTGGAGCAGTAAAAAGCAAACTTGTGTGTCGCTGTCATCTATGGAATCAGAGTATATAGCATGTGCAGCTGCTGTTCAAGAAGCTGTATGGCTTAAGAGATTCCTTGAGCGTTTAGGCATAAATGGTGAAAAGAAGGATCCTATCCTTATACATTGTGACAGTCAAGCCGCAATAGCCTACTCCAAAGACCCTAAGGATCACAAAAGGACTAAACACATAGACATAAAATATCATTTTGTAAGAGATATGATCTCCAAGAAACAAGTGACTGTTCAATACCTTTCCACTCATAAAATGTTAGCTGATCCCCTTACGAAGCCCATTGTTAGAGACCCATTTGTTAAACATGTGAAAGCTTTGGGCATGCGTAATTTTTAATGTATTGAACATTTTCTTTGTTTCAGCAATAAAATGATGCATTTTTCAGTTATGTTATATATGCAAATATGTGTTTCTGTATATGATAACATAAAGTATGCAAGTTATAATATGTCGTACAGACCCAAGAAACGTTGGTTCACTCACACGAACAACCGTCTTCCATGTACGCTGGGGGCATAAGAAGATAAGACTTACAAGTAATGATCATGAGATGATAAATACTTGCACGCAAGTCGACCCTGTTAAACTGGGAAGTGATTAGTGTAAATCACACTAAGGGATACACAAGTATTCCGTCAGGTCTGTAGCCAGGCAAGGAATTCTCCCTAGAGAGAGTGTGAGAAATTCTATGTCCATTCAGGGACTAATGCCTGTACGGTGATATACAACAGGAAATCGACATACGACAGTTGGTCGATCACCGTAACATGTAATTCGTACTACATGTGCTTGATAAACCGCAACTAGGGACGTAGATGGAGAATCCCTGATGTGAGTCCCGAATGGGATAATATCCTTTCTATCGATACCCTTAAGACTTAGGCGACATCAAAAATGTTTGTTTTGGTGACGGCTACTCTAGCCGAAACTCTAATGGTCATGAGAGATCCGATCTAATGAGTGATAGCTGGGAAAGCGACCAAATCAAACAGGACTGATGTTCAGTCAGATGGGAATGGCTTTAACTTGATAACACACTGTAACACTGGATTTCCATGACATGTCCCTTACTAGAAGAGCTAGTAAGTGTGGATACCAGGTGTGCATGAAGGCGATCTGAGTTGATAATAGTATTAACTCGTAAGGGATTAGAAATGCCATAAGTGTGTAAGTTAGCCTAGGGAATCTGAGACAACGATCAACAAATCTATATGCATTAGGTGTCCTTGCATTCTGATCCCATTCAAAGGATTACTAGTTTGCAAGCACCTAAATTGCATTGTTGTGCTCACGCGGTCACGGCAAACGCCTAGTATGAATTGTAGAGAAAATAAATCGTACGATGGAATGGCCATCGAGTGCTAGTGGGAGATGTTAGACTATGTGTCCGGGTCCGCCCTCGATGGGCCGGATCGTCCCAAAGAAGATCCGACGGATAGGAAGCAATCTGGAGACTTGATAGTTGACTCAATCAGCATTTATTGCTGATTGAAGTCAAATCATTTCCTTTTAGGGAAATGAGAGAATCTGTCATAATTACTGATTGGCGGCATTTATGAGAGGCATTAATGACGGTGGCAATCTTCCTTTATGGAGTTCATTTCGAACACTATATAAAGGAGGTGCCCCTCAGAGTATTCCTCACCCCAGCCACAGTATTCTCTGGCTTCTTCATTCTCCCTGTTTTCTGAGGCGATTTGCTGTGCAAATCCCATCTAGGTTCTAGTAACCTAGTTAGTGCGTGGGCCTCGAGAATCCTTTGATTCTCGGCTCTGATAATTTCATTCTCTTTACAGGATACCTGGTTCCAGTTCGAGTTCGAGTCTTCGGGAACTTAAGGTACAACACTTTGCTTTACATAATCCTTATTTACTAGTAGTAAATGGTTGCCATTCAAACTTCATCTTTAATTCCCATGAGACACTTCAAATACATAAGAATCAACTTTAGCAACTTAAGTTACTTTCATATTCTCCAGGAACTTCAAAATAGAACCATATTCCCCACATAACCAGAATGGGGTTCAGACATCACAAGCTAAAATCAATCAAGCACATGCAACCATAACAATGACCTCCATTATGGAGTACTTCAAATCAAAACGGAGAACTTTATTTCAAAGTTACACTTATTTAGTTCACCAATCAACAACTTTTAACAATTTAGAAATTCACAATGCAACTCTTTAAGGTGTCCATTAATTCACTGCCAAAAAGCATCATATATGCCTTTTTTGACAACTAAGTTTCTTAATCAAGAAACATTTACAAATGACCAATAAATGATTAATGAAAGCAAGAACACATATTTCAACTTTAATCTTTTTAATCAAACTTGCCTAAAAACTTCAACTCAATCCCTTTAAATATTATCAATAATAATCTTTTACTTACTCCTAATCACTCTTGTATGTTCTAACCTTTACTTCAAATCTAAAAACACTTCCTTGAACTTAGCTTACAACTTGCAACTCAATTCCTTTAACTATTTAGTTTGTTTCTCTTTTAAATCTGTAACTTTTAACATTTAAACCCTTTTGAAACAACACATATATAACCTTGTTCCATCTACATCATTAACCAAACAAGACAGAAAATCGTATAGAACAGAGGAAAGCAGAGAACAACAATTTCTGAAACATGCAGCAACATAAATGAGCTTTATTACATCTTCCTCATGCATCTGATGAAAATTGGACCGAACAGAGAACAGGGGAAAATAACAATTTTCAAAACCTCCCAAGGCTCAGAAAATTCAACATACAGAAGCAATACACTATTTCTATACTAATCTTATATTCATTCAATCATCAATTTCAGTCACCCAAGTAGAAAAATTGGACAACAGAGGAATAAGAAATCAAAATCGGACCTCACAGAGCAAACCAACAGAAACAGAGCATAATGGATAAGAGTTCAAGAATTTCCATACTTAGCAGAAATCGAACATGCAATGGTAGATAACAACTATAATTTACTCCTACAAGCATTTAAACAATATTTAGTTTCGGATTGGGTTAGAATCAAAGAAAAATCGTCGATGAACAGTGTCTAACCACCTTACAGCCCCGAAATCCCACTCCAATACTTCGGGTAAACTAAATTTCTTTTAGGAAAACTTGATTTGTATATTTAAATTCTAGTTTGATCAATTCTTAAACCTCAAAACACCCAAGCCCCAAATCGGACTTCCTCTCAAGACTAAGCTAATCCAAGAAATAAATGGCAGAAATGAGATGACGAGGCTCACCAGAGCAAGAACCTGGTCTTGTATGCTTAAAGGGAGGAGCTTTGTTGCCACTCGCCAGAGAGAGAGAGAGAGAGAGAGAGAGACGACGCGTGAGGAAGAAGAAGAGAAAATGTATAGGTGTGTTTGGATTGCCGTTGGAGAAGTGACTTTTTTTCATAATGATTTATTTAGAAGTGACTTTTGGATAAAAGTTATTTGTGTGAAGTGATTTATGTTTGGATTTGTGATGATAGAAGTGACTTTTTTTGGATATAATTTTTAGAAACATGTTTGGATGATTATATTGAAAAGCACTTTTAAATGAAAAATTACTAAAAAGAGCATTATTGTCATTAAATAATACATATATAATGTGCATATATTCTTAATAAAGGCTTAGTTTCCCCCTTATTTTCAGGAAACTAATTTTAAAAAATAATATTTTTAGCTCAAAGAAGTATAGTGTGGGAGAAAGTAGTTACAAATTATTATGGTAAATTTTTGGAGATAAAAAGAAGATTTTATATTAAAAGAAATTATCTTATTTGAGAATTTTAGGGGTCTAACAGTCTAATTTTCCTACCCACTTTATAAAATAATACCTAACAAAAGGCGTGGGACCCACCAGAAGCCAGAAGTCAAAAGCCAAAAGTCACTTTTTTTACTTCTGACTTTTGCCGTTACAGAAGTCATTTTGGACCAAAAGTCATTCAGAAAATAAGTGCAACCAAACATATTTTTTTTTTCAAAATGACTTTTGCCGTTGGGGATGTGCTTCTAGCATCCAAAAGTAGGATCCAAACACACCCGTGTAATCAGGAAGAGGCTGAGGGAGTACTATATAAGAGATGAGGGGAAAATTCAAGTTCAGAGCCCTAAAACTTCCTTCTTTGTTTTTTAATCCCTAGAATCCACTTTTTGCTGTTTTCAGGTTAGTCCCTTTTCTGAAAAATAATTTTCTAAAATTAATTCTTATATCATATTAGAGATTTTCTAACTCCTAAATTTCTTGAAGCTTCGAAATAAATTTTTCTAAAGTTCCCAAATTAAAATTTATCTTCTAATTATTTTTCTTTATTTTTTAAAGAAAATAAGCCTTAAAAATTATTTAAAAAAATTTATTAAAAATACGTAAAATATCATAAATTTATTTATAATGGTTTTTAATTTCTAAATGATATCCCAAGACCTTAAATAAATACTTATCATCTCTAATCCAAATTCGGGGTGTTACAAATCTCCCCCCGTTAAATAAATTTTGTCCTCAAAATTTAGAAAATCTACACAGTTAATTATTCCCTGACCTTATATTATCTTAATGAAAGAGAAAAGAACAACAGCACTAAGCGTATATTTCACAAACTATTCATACAATCATCCCTGTATGAGTTGATTGAGTTTCCGCCAAGTTATCCCATAAATTCAACAGAGTTTATCTGGACCCATTAATTGATTGATCCTTCCCAAGTTATTGCGCCCAAGTTTAATAATACTTCTTCGATCCCAAATATAAGATTAAGTTGACTTTATTTAAAGGGATTAATTAAATAAAATAAATTAATTAGTTATATGTTATGATACATGTTTTTAAACTATATATCAATTCATAAGTCATGGAAATTAGTTTTTTAACAAATAATAATAAATATAAATATTTTAAAGTAATTTATTCTATTACCTCAATCTACCTTATTAATAAGTTAACTTGAGCTTATTAGGACCTTATTAGTGTAAATGGGGACGGCTCTATCTCCCGATAAAGCTTGGGAAAATAATGCAAAAGAGAGAGGATACAAACAAAACAAAGAAAAAAGAAAGAAGGCCTGAGGATTTATTAATTGAAACGACAAATTTATCATATCTATGCGAATCTGGAAATTGTGTGATTCCTTGTAATTAGATTGGACAGACATGGGAAGACTTAACCAAATTACAACTTGACTCGAAAGAAAGAAAAAAAGCATACATACAGATTATATAAAGTGACTCATAATATATATATATATATACACACACACACATACATCATCTTGTACATGTGAATCTTATGTATATTGGTTGAGTTTTGATGGTTTGTTAATTAAGGTTAAAGGGAACACGCATACACACACATTACGGCTTAATTTTAAAAAGGGTTAAATGTCATATTTGTCCCTGAAATGTGTAAGTTGTATTATATCTGCCCCTGAAATATTTCTAGGTTCAAATGTGCCCTCAAAATATAAAAATAAATCAATTTTTCCCTCGAAGTATGAAAATGGATCAATTTTTCCCTTAAACTGTTAAAAAACCCATATTGATCGTTAAATAATGGACGTTAACCGTTAATATTTTAACGTTTAAAGGGCGAATTTGATCCATTTTCATACTTCGAGGGCAGATTTAGACCTAAAAATACTTCATGGGTAAATATGATATACCTTGCACACTTCAAGGGCAAATATGACTTTTAACCCTTTTAAAAAAGTACTTATTGACATAAAAATTATCTACCTACAATAACATGAACTTAAATGTATTGTATATTTTATTAGAGATGAATGAGTATCGAACATGCTTTTGAAAGCTGAATTGTGTAAAGGTTTGTGACAAATTCTTGCAAGAACATAGAGTGCAATAAAATTAGCCACACCATTTTCTCTTCATGAAATTACTCTATCATCTCTACAATTAGTTCTGTCTCCCGTATTAAATAATATGATTCGGTGTATTTTAATTAAACAGACCATATATAACGTGGCGTTCTAGGTGTATGAAAAGAATTTCTCAAGGTTTGTTCCATAGACAGAAAAATGAACAACAAGTCTCAAATTTGGTTCATAAAACTTCGAAAATTAATTATTCAAAAGATCGATCAAATAATCTTAAAAATAGATATCTATTTTTTCGGTTGGCCTGTCAAGCAAGTTGTTTTTGTTTAGAAAACCAGTAGCAGCTGAAAAAACGTGCTGCTTTTATTTTATTTTATTTTTTTTATAAATTTTAGTTTACCCCATAATAGGTAATTAACCTCAGATTCCCCCCAAAATAATCTGAAATTTCATTGCATTCTCAAGGGGTCAAAGTAAAATTAAATATTTCAGTTAAAAGAGCAAAATATCTTTATTGAAAGAAGCACAAATGTCTTGGAAATTTGCCATATATGTCTTGAAAATTTTCAGTACGTGTTTTGGAAATATAGTTGTGAAATTTTGAATGATTTAGTGTTGGATTCCATGATTTTTGAAACTTAAAAATAATCACATTGATTTTGAAAATAAGCACAAATATCTTGTAAATTCCTCCATATGTGTCTTGGAAATATAGTTGGTAAATTGGACGCTTTAATGTTGGATTCAATGATTTTTGAGATTTGGAAATACTCACATTGATGTTGAAAATAAGCACAAATATATTGGAAATTCCCCCATATATGTCTTGAAAATTTCCCATAAATGTCTTAACAATTCTTTATATGTGTCTTAAAAATTTTATTGCGAAATTTTTTATATTTTAATATTGGAATCATGATTTTGAGACTTGGAAATACTCACATTATTATTGGAAATAAGCACAAACACCTTGGAAATGCTCCATATATATCTTGAAAATCCAGTATACAATTCAATAAGGACATTTTAGTCTTTTAGCTGAAACATTTAATTTCATTTTGGCCCCATGGATGTAAAGTGAAAATTTCCCTTTTTTCTTTGAACTAAGTTTTCTATTTTGAGTAAAAGCACAAGTTGTATTACTAAATAAAGAAGCACATGGAGGATGGTTAGGGTCGGGAATTCGAGCCGAGCCAGTTTGGGCCCTAATTGAGGAGGGTCGGGCTTAGATTTTGAAGCTAAAAAATGAAGAGGGCTTAAACAGGCCGACCCATCGGGTCACGGGCTTTGACGAACCGGCCCGCGGGCCAGCCTATAATGCTAACGATAATAATGGACCTATAATAAAAAAATATAAATATATATATGATTCAAATGTTATTTAAATACAAACTTACTAAGCATTAGTGCATTGTCATATAAAAGGATATGAGATAAAATGTAATTCTATTGATGTATAATGCTCTCCGCAATAATAAATAACATAATGTTAGAATAACTAATAAAATTAATGAAAATTGCTTATCCGTTAAAAATGTGTGTTCGTTTCTATAAAAAGCCTCTTTCCTTCATAACTATTTTTTATAAAGAAGAAAGTGGTAAAATCTATTCTACATTACAAGAAATAAACATATGAAAATCATTTAAAGGAATTAAGTGAAATTCAGTGGACATCTCCAATGGTGGCATATATATATATATATATATCTCCTTCAATTTAATTGAGAATACCCAAGGGTCACATACGAAGTTGAAAATACTCTCAAATTTTGTCGAGGAACACGAACAAAGGATGGAGAACGAGAGCACTGAAGACGATGGAGACCGAGGGAGGAAGAAGGTGAGGACGGGGCTAGATGATTTGGAAGGGGATTATGATTCAGAGAAGGATGCCGGGGATCAAGGGAATAAGGGCTTGTCATATAAGGATACCCTTTTGGAATCGGGACAGCAAGGTTGCTCTTTTGATGCCAAAGGAAGTAGTGTTTTTGATGCAGCATGGTTAGATCACTTAAACAGCTTGTCTGGTTTCTTTAGTGGAGGAGTTGAGAAGGCTGTAGAAGATGAGGAGACCAAAGAAAATGAGGGTACTGAAGGAGATCTTATTCCCACATTATCATTCACGAGGGATCAGTACGAGAGGTGGTGTGCACCATGGAAGAAATCTTTGATTATTAGGGCTCTTGGCAAAAACCTTTCTTTGTGGTACTTGCAGTCAAAGTTGCACCGGATATGGAAGACGAAGGAGAAGTTTACTGTAAGAGATATTGGCAATGGCTACTTTGTGGTCTCCTTCAGTTGCGATCAAGACATGAGTTATGTGTATCTAGAAGGCCCGTGGATGGTTGCCGATCATTATCTTATTGTCCAACGGTGGAGGCCGAATTTTGATCCATGGAATGCGGAGCAGAATATGAAGATTGCAGCCTGGGTGCGAATTCCAGTACTTCCTTTGGAGTTTTTTAATGCAGAGAGTCTAACGATGATTGGAGGTCTTGTAGGAAAAACCTTGAAGGTGGATTCTATCACTTATCTTACTGAGAGGGGACGTTTTGCTCGTATCTGTGTTGAGTTAGACCTCAAGAAGAAGCTTGTACCTGCGATCCGTATTTTTGGGAAGGTGAGGAATGTTGAGTATGAAGGGTTACATCTCATATGTTTTCATTGCGGTAAGTACGGTCACAGGAAAGATGTATGCTCGGAGCTTCAGGTGGTTACCATAGAATCTGTTAAGAGTCATGAGAACAAGCCGGAATCTCCTCGTGTTTCTATGGAGAAGGTTACTGAAGGGGCTTCGAATCAGGTGAGTAAGGATGCAGGTAGTAAAAGGGGAAGAGACAAGGAATCAGGCTCTGAGGGGGTGAAGTCGCCGGAAAATTCAGAAGATGCAATGGGGGTGTGGAATCTGGTTCGTCGATCAATTAGGAAACAAAATTTTTTCCCGGTTATTTCGGGTGATGGGGAGAAGTTAACGGCAAAGAATAATAGGGGGGATCCGGAGGATTTGATGAGGCGAGATGTACGTCTGATCTTTAAGGTGGCTCTTAATGGGGATCAGAATAAAGAGAGATTTAAGGTTGACTTAAAGAAGAATTCCCGAAATTTGGGGAGTGATAATTCGAAGAAGTGGGTCCCAGTAGTGAAGGAGAGAAGGAAGGTGAGAATTAAAGGCTCACATGAATTACGTGGAAATGAGAATGTTTCTCAGGGGAAGCATAAAGCATCAAATGTTATGGGCCAGGCCCAGTTTTTGCAAGAGGTGAATATTGGAGATATTGCAAATAATTCTTTTGCGGCCCTGATGTGTGAAGACATAGTTAAGGAGGGTAATAAGGATGGGCTTAATTCTGAAGGGTTTTTGGGTATGGACTCTGATCTTGTGGTGGATGATGAAAATAACGAGTTTGATGACTATGAAGAACTTATTGATGGCGTCAAGTTGGTTGAGGAAAGAGGCCCTGAAAGCCTTAGTACCCATGTTATTGTTTCCCCATGAATTGTTTATTTTGGAATTGTAGAGGGGTAGGGGCTAAATCATTTCCTGGTTTAATTCAGGAATTAAAAGCTAAGTATAAGGCAAGTTGTTGTGCTCTCTTTGAAACGAGGTCAAGTGGTGTAAAAGCAAGGAAGATTGCAAGTAAAATGGGCTATAGAAATTATTTTGTGGTTGATGCTGTGGGATTTAGCGGTGGTCTATGGTTCCTTTGGGATGAAGGTGAATGGATAATAAATAAACTTCAGGAATCGAATCAATTTATCCATATTCGTGCTGAAGTAAATAATTACGAGTTATTCTTAACATGTGTATATGCAAGCCCATCTGTTCCTAAGCGTCGTGAGTTATGGGCTTCTTTGTCAGCTTTAGCAGAAAATACTCAAGGTGCGTGGTGTGTTGGAGAGGATTTTAATGGGATTCTTTATGAACACGAGAGAAGATCTGTTATTAGGCAACATTCTCCTATTGATAAGTATTTTGTTGATTGGGTGGATTTTGCTGAGTTGTCAGAAATACATACGATGGGACCTTTCTTCACATGGAGTAGAGAAGGATGTGAAAGCAAGTTAGATAGAATATTGGTTAATGATGAATTTTCAGTCTCATTTCCCCATGCTGTGTCTAAAGTTCTTTATAATTTTAAATCAGATCATCGGCCTTTGCTCTTGCAATTGTCTGAAGCTTCTTCTTCAAATTTTGCAAGAAGAGATCACCCGTTCAGAGTAGTTGCCTCGTGGTTCCTTCATGATAATTTTGATGAGTTTATGAGAACGGTGTGGACGAAGGATATGGGATGGTCAGATAATGTCAGGAGATTTACTGAACAAGTGGAGATATGGAAGGAGGAAGTCTATGGGCATCTAGGAAAGAGAAAGAGAAGGATCTTAAACCAATTGGATGGTTTAAATAGAACTATTTGTACAGAGGGAGCTTCTTCCTCTCTTCTTAGTTTACAACGTGACTTGTGGTTAGAGTTGGAAGAGATTTTGCTGAATGAAGAAGTGTTATGGGCTCAGAAAGCTAGGTGTGATTGGTTCTCTTTGGGAGACAAAAATTCCCGTTATTTTCATCTGCGAGCAAATGCACGAAGGAGAATTAATAGAATTGAGGCAATCAAGAATGAAAATGGGGAATGGATCTATGATTTAGATAGAATTAAAAATGAGGCTGTTGACTTTTATGTCTCCCTTTTTACTGAAGAAGGCACAGTTGAAGCTAATGATGGCATCTCTTTTGGATTTCCCCCGCTAATGCAGGAAGATCAACAAAGAATGGGTAGACCTTTTGATAAGATGGAAATTGAGGCTGTGGTAAAAGCAATGGGCTCTCTGAAGGCCCCAGGGCCAGATGGTTTGAATGCTTTATTTTTTCAGTCCCAGTGGTCCCAGGTCAGGCAGTCAGTTTTTGACTTTATCTCTCATACCTATAACTCCCCTCATAAGATTAAAGAGATTAATCAAACTTACCTGGTGCTTATCCCGAAGTTAGATCATCCAGAATCCTTGAAGGATTTCCGCCCAATTAGTTTGTGCAATGTCCTCTATAAAATTATTACCAAGTTGATTGCCAACAGGATAAAGCCGATTTTGAATGATGTTATTTCTCCTAATCAATGTAGTTTTGTGCCTGGTCGTCTGGCTTCTGATAATATTATTGTGGCTCAGGAGGTTATCCATTCAATGAGATCCATGAAAGGGAAGAAAGGTTTTATGGCCATAAAAATCGATCTCGAGAAAGCTTATGATCGAATAAGATGGTCTTTTGTGTTAGATTGTTTAAGGGAACTTCAGTTTCCAGATAATATAATTACGCTGGTGAAGGCTTGTATTAGTTCTTCTTCTATGCAACTCTTGTGGAATGGGAGCAAATCGGAATGTTTTTGGCCTTCACGTGGAATTCGTCAAGGTGATCCATTATCCCCTTATTTATTTGTTATTTGTATGGAGAAATTGGCTCACCTTATCCAGGAGGAAATTAATATAGGATCCTGGCATCCTATTCAGCTTAACAAGGGAGGTCCCCCAGTTTCTCATTTATTTTTTGCTGATGATTTGGTATTATTTGCGGAAGCTAAGTTAGACCAAGTTAATGTGATCAAAAGTTGTCTAGAGAAATTTTGTGAAATGTCTGGTCAAAAAGTAAATGCCTCTAAGACCCGTGTGTTTTTCTCCCATAACATTAATCATAATGTTCGGACCCAACTAAGTGACAATCTGGATTTCTCAATGGCGGCTAATTTGGGGAAGTATCTTGGAGTCCCTCTCCATCATGAGAAGGTAACTAAAGCGACCTATCAATACGTGGTGGATAGAGTTCGTCAACGGTTTGTTTCGTGGAAGAGTAATATGTTATCTTTTGCAGGAAGACATACTTTGATTAAATCAGTGGCTTTGGCTATGCCAAATCATGTCATGCAAACTTCATTAATTCCTGCCAGTTGCTGTGATGAGATTGATAAAGGCTCACGTGACTTTCTATGGGGATCAACAGGTGAGAGAAGAAAGGCTCATTTGGTAGCCTGGGAGAAAGTCTGCAAATCAAAACCAAAAGGGGGTTTAGGTATCAGGCATTCAAGAATGCAGAATCAAGCTTTGCTTATGAAGGTTGGCTGGGGTTTAATCACAAATAAGGAGGCTCTCTGGGCCAAGGTGATAAGGGGGAAATACTAATGTGGTAATGATTTGGTTTCCAAAATTGATAATGAGAGGAAGGGCTCAAGACTTTGGAGTGGTCTCAAAACCACTAGGGAGGATTTAATGAAAGGGGTGGAGGTAGTAGATAATCACCAGGGTCATCGGGTTAAATGGTTATTTGAGAAAAATGGTATGTTCTCAGTTTCGTCTGCTTACAAGAGTTTGTCAGGGGATCAGCAAAATGATGATTCTGTGTGGTCGAGAGTTTGGAAATCTAAGGTACCTCAAAGGTGTAAAACACACTTGTGGGTGCTCATGCAGAACCGCCTTCTCACGAATGCAAGCTTATCTCAGAAAGGGCTTCATCCAACGGGATTATGTAGTTCATGTACATCGGAGAGGGAAACAACTCTTCACGCAAGTCGGGATTGCGCTGATGCTCGGGCAATATGGACAGCTTTGGGAATTACCCCAAATAATGATGGTTTTTGGAACAGTGATCTTGAAGGATGGATCAGATCAAATATGCAATGCAGGGCTACTAATGATGGAGTTTGGTGGAGAGATATGTTTGGTATAGCTTGCTGGGTGATTTGGCACCGACGTAATGACCGAGTGCACTCCCAATCTCGGCCAAGTATTTTTGAAGGGGTAGCCGAGGTAAAAGGTATTGCTAACTGTATGAGAAAAGCGAAGAATTTCTCTAAACGTCTTTCTAAAGTAGGAGGTATTAACTGCGCGTTGCCTCTAACTGAAGCTAATGGCAGCTATGACACTCTTTGTGTTTTTGTGGATGGCTCCTTTTCTCTAGCGGATGAAATTGCTGGGTGTGGGGGAATCCTTAAATGGCAAAATGAAGCCGTTGTGGAATCTTTCTTTTGCAAAGTGGAGTGTTCAGATTGCTTATCGGCTGAGCTTTGGGGATGCAGAAGGGCGTGGGATGGAGGCTTTAGGAAAGTCCAGCTCTTTTGTGATTCTTCAGATGTGGTCAGGGTGGCTAAAGAGGAGATTCCAGAATTTCATGAGGATAGGAGGTTAATCGAAGAAATCCAGAATCTGTTGAGAAGAAGCTGGACAGCTGATATTTTTCTTATTGATAGGGACGAGAATTACATAGCGGATACGTTGGCTAAGGAGGCTCTTGGTTCGCATTTTGGGATACAGATTCTGTCAGCAGAGTCAACGGAGGAGTTACTTCGCAGCAAAGGGATCACCTAGTTGCTTTATTTTGGTGCTTAGTTTATTTTGTTTGTTAGTTAGTTTAAATTCCACTGTATCAAAAAAATATATATCTCCTTCATAACTAATATTATATGGATGTCACAAATTAAATGTATGTAATCAATAGAATTAATTTGGAGAAAAAAATTGAGAATCATGAGATTAAATCTTTTTTGAGCAAACTATAAGAGATTAAGTTTTATATTAGGAAAAGAATTGGATGGTGTAAAATCAGTACATGGCCAGTAAATAACAAGAACTCTGGAAAACTAGGATGGTTGTATTATTCGTAATTTTTGGATATATAAGATCACTTGGTCATTTATTTTAATATATATTAATTTATAATGAATTAAATTATTCATAAGTTGCAGCATCATAAGAGATCTGACAGAGATGCAACCCTCTTTCTTAACATATCCCAACCTGGCACCACTATGAAACATAAATATACATACAGATATAGGCGGACTTAAATTTTTGTTTAACTTATTTTGATGTTTCATACACGTTGATCAATTGTCAGTTGATGATCAAGTTGGCGAGTATAACTTTTATTCATTTTCATGAAAAATACCAGTTTGGTAGGCCATATACAAACAAATAAATATAATTAATTACATCAATATAATTCTCTAAATCCCGTAATAACAGCGTCAAGAAACCAGTAACTTTGTTTTAATCATCTAAATTCGATGCTAACACAGTTAAAAAGTCGTTTAGTGACCATTCACATTCCAATATTCATTGTACTTGGCTCATGATTATGAGTGTCATTTATCACATCTCTTCATATTTTAGTGTTGTCACTCTATATTTAATTTATGTTGTGGTCTAATTCCTCGCTCAATTGGATGATTTCTCTTCTTCACCTCAACTCTTTTTCTGTGTTCAAGTTCTTACTTCTTAATATCTATTTAATTTCTATTTTTTCAAAGACTTGATTATATAAAGATTGATGCCTTGAAATAGGTATGATTGGTCATGTTTTCTTCCTTTGATTTTATTTTAGAATCACTACTTCATCGGTTTTTTTCATTTTTATTTTTGGTATTAGGATAACTGAAATGAACATATGTTATTTTTCTCTTTATTTGTGTTTTGATTAATCATTTCTCTTTCTCTTTTCTTGATTGAGTTCATATTTTCTTTCCCTTTTTTCAGATGTATATAAAGATGAATATATATCATCATCCTCCCTTTTCTTTTTGTGGTTTATAGGAAGATTGATACCCACCAGAAAGTATAATTTTTCTCTTTTCCTTCTTCTCTTTTTCATTGAATTTTCACTTTTGTATTTCTCATCCATTTTTATCACATATATAGGTGAGTAATTGTTTTAATTTACATTCACACACACACTCTCTCTCTCTCTAGACCCCCATTCGTCTATTGCTTTATGCAATCAATTTTAAGTGTTCTTCTTTTCATGACATTTTGATTAATATTCAACATAGAATGGGTGTTATCTTTTCTTAGCAATTGTTCGCACGCAAGAGTGCTTCCCACAAAGATTTGTTTTAAAACCCCAATCAATTAGAGATTGATTTAAAGTTCAAGTCTAGTCTGATTTACCCTAATTCTACACCTAAACTATCTCTTTCGAACAAGTCGCTCTAAAGGGTGATCAGTCAATTAGAGATATTAGGAATAAGATAAATCAACATAAATAGTCTTTAATTACTAAAAGAAAAGGAAACAAATTAGGTTTCATTCCATACAAGGCTTGAATCAATCCTAGAACAAATGATTTAGCTACTCATGAATAGATTAAAGTAGTAAATATAAAGAAATCCCATGTCCAATTCACAAAAGTAGCAAAGAATTGAAGAAAATAAGAAGAAGATAATCTACTACTGTAGGGCAAGAAACTCTTCCAATTTTGCTTCTCAATCTCTAATGTTGCAAACCCTAGCTCCGTAGTTGTGTGCATAGATGAGTCTTATCGTTCCTAAGGGTTCTAGGGTTGAAAAGGGGATAATTCTCCGTGAATTTTCGTGGCCTAGGTGTTTAAAAAGGATAAAAATCAAAGCTGTGCGTTTTAGGGATTTTCAGAGATTTTCGAATGTCACGACATCCTGATACAATGTCACGACACCAGAAATAATTTTCAACAATTTTCCTTAAATGAGCTCCAGCTTTCTGCACGCTTTTCCTCTGATCAGTTTCTCCTTCCTTGCTTAGAATATCTATATTTATCTATCCAAACATGCATAAATGTGAGGGAATCATGCCAATTAAATTTCCTAAGAAATTATCATATTTTTCTTAAAAATAATCAAATTAAGTTCATAGGACATATTTACACAATTTTCTCTTAAAAGCTCTTAAAATGCCCTTAATTAGCAATGACGACTCTCCAAATATATTCTAAATATGCCCTAAACTAATGATAAAGGGGGAGTCATCAACAATTTTGAAATAAAGCCCGTGTATCTCAACAATTCTAATTCAACTTAATTTTGTTTAGAAATCTACTTTAATATATATCTACTTATTTTAGAAATTCAAGAGTTGGCAATGTGTTGTAAAGAAGTTAGATGAAGATATTATACGAAAAACCCTAAAAATCTATGTTTGGTATACAAAACTTGGTAGAAATATTGGGGATTTTCAAATCAATAGCAATAAACTTTTAATTTTATATGAACTTTTTAATGTAATGAATTGTTATAGAAATGTGTAAGGTTTGTTAAATAAATCAAACACATTTTGTTTAAATGTTATATATAATATGAAAAGGTTTGGTTGGATTTTTCGAAGATAAATAACAAATCCTTGATTTGTGATTTTTTATATGCTTTAATTGAGGTTTTTAACATTATTGAGATGCAAATTTTGTCCAATTATGCTTATTGAATATTTTAAGCTCTTAGGTGAAATTAGTACAGATTAGGGCTAATTAACCATAATTGTCTATTAATTGTTGATTAATTTATAGGGCTATTTGATCTTAGTTTTGTCATATTTTTACTTATAGGGTAGCTTATGACCAAAATATCGGACCCGGGACGAAGAAAAAGGCAAACATGGGGCAGAAGAGACTTGTGCTCTAGGCCACGGTGAGCCCAGGATGAGCCAAACTAAAAGGACTAGAAGCAATGTTCAACTATCAGCTCACATTTTTTGGTCCTGATTTACGTTCAACTTAAACACCCACATACTTGATCCAATTTTTGGGCATATAAAAGGTGAAACTAAACCCTAAAACCCCATATTTGGTCACCCACACAAACCCTAATCCTCTCATTCTCTCATTCTCTCAACTTCACCTCTTCATCTTCCACCTTTCTCTCTTTCAACCTCCATGGCCACCATTCCTTCCACCTTAGTTGTTGTTCCTTCCATGGAGAGCATCAACTAAGCTCTCTTATTCTTGGTGATGGAACTCAAGTGAGGAGCTTGAAGCTTCAAAGGGGAGTGTTGTTCTCCACTCTCTCTTCCTCTTGTATATTTCAAATTATCTAGGGTTCTAGGATTTTTTGCATGCATTTGGTTGTAATTTCATCCTATATCTTTGTATGAGAGTGGTAGAAACAACTTACCTTATGTATTCTCTTTGTATGGATGCTTGACATTGTACCTATTAACTTGAGCATATTTTATTTGTATGTGTTTATCATCTAATATATGTTTTCTTGTTAAAGTATTGTGCTAAATGAGGGTTCTTATTTAGTGGATCATGGTGTCAAGTGTTTATGTTTAGAAATTGGCAAGTAAATCTATTAATTGCTTGAGTGACATTGGACTTCAACCCATTGGATTCAATTTATTGGTTAGGATTCCACCAATGAGTTGAAATTAATAGGTTAATTTAGTTGCAGTTCGGGGTTTTGGTTGAAGGATTAAGAGTCCCATTGCCATTAGTAGATTTAATTGGGTCAAATGCTTAATCAACTTAGGTTAAGTTAATTAATGTGCGGGGTTCCTGCATTAGTTAAATTAATCTAAGCCTGGCCTAGAGGAGTTCTTATAGGTTTCTTTAGAAGATTGGCCACTTTTAACTCCCAAAAATTTTAAGAAGCAATGATTCCTGAAAATTTCATTTACCAAGAATAACCATCCCATTTAATCAAAATCTCCCGTTTAAATCCAATCTTAATTAATCCCTGAACATATCACACTGTTCACACAGCTTTTATACTTAAAACCAAAACAAAATGCTTTTTACCCACTTTTTTAAGTTTGCATATTAGCTATTAGGAATCAAATTACACTATGGCTCTTTGGGATCGACACCTGGGGATAGCTTCCACTACCCCTTGAGTTTAATTTCTTGGAGAGCAGATTTGAGACGGCATTGTACTGATATGGTCCCAATTTCGGTAGCTCTTCAATAACACTATCTAATTTAAATGAATGCCAAAGGTTATGACTAGTAGCGTAGGGCTTCTCATACCTTTAATTATTAATTAATCCTTCAATGGGATGTGAAAGAAATTGTTGAATAAAAAGGATATGATAGAAATATTGGGGCTTTTCAAGTCAACAATCATGAACTTTTATTTTTTGTATAAACATGTAATGGGTTGATATTGGAATGTGTAAGGGTTACATAAGTTAAATAAATTTGGTTTAAATGTTATAAAGAATATGAATAGCTTTAGTTTGATTTTTGAAGACGACGCTCTCTTATTTAAATGAATATGAAAGGTTGTGACTAATACCTTTGGTTTGTCATACCTTTAATTATTAATTAATCATTCAATGTAATGTGAACGAAAATGTTGAAGAAAATTGGTTTTCTAAAGATAACACTCTCCTATTCAAGGGAATGTGAAATGATAAAGTCAATATATTTGAACTTCTTAATATTAAATATATTGTTACCATTGTTCGTATAAATTTATCTTAAAAATGAAGAATCCACAAATTAAATTGTAGAACAATTCAATTGA
This sequence comes from Mimosa bimucronata, assembly GCA_037074515.1. Lineage (NCBI taxonomy): Eukaryota > Viridiplantae > Streptophyta > Magnoliopsida > Fabales > Fabaceae > Mimosa > Mimosa bimucronata. Next base: position 33,516,619 of record CM073440.1, on the reverse strand, counting down.
CTTTATGAATTTTGTACAAAAGGGATTGTTAGTAGAATGTGTAAAGGGTTGTTAAATAAATGAAAGAAATTTAGTTTAAAAATACATAATATAAATAGACTTGGTTCAATTTTCTAATGATGTACACTCCTATTTGAAGCGATGTGAAATGTGATGCTTTTAGGCTTCTTATACATTTAAGTATCAATTAATTCTTTAATGAAATGTGAAAGGAATTCTTGAATAAAATCAATTTTCTAAAGATAACACTCTCAAGAAATGTGTGAGGGTAAAATTAATATATTTGGATTTCTCAATAATGACTATGTTGTCATTATTGCCATAAAAATTTACCTTGGAAAATGAAAAGGTCATGAATTACATTATAAATTAGTTCAAAGGACGGCAAATTTTATTGCCCACAATCATTTAACATTTATCTCAAATTTCAATGAGTTAAACTTTAACTGTTGTTTAATACAACAAATATTATTTATGATTCAAATATCTTCACTTAACAAAAATAAGTTATTATTGATTTCTTTAAACCATAAAATACACCATACAAAAATGTAAAATAGAAAAATTTTTGGATAAACAATACAATCTGTGCAACATATATACAGAGAGTATATAAGACAAAATAGAGTAGTCTATAAAGGGTGAGAGAAAAAAAAATCAATAACGTTATTAAACAGAACCTTTTTATCAATGACATATCTACAGATTTTATCATTAGTAGAGTGCAATGACGAGTTGTAACCCATGTAGCTGACTCAATTTAATGGGATAAATATTTTTTATTGTTTAAAATAGCATACTTTTATATTTAGATTTTACACTAAAACACACGAATCTTGTTTAAATAGATGTCAATAAAAAATTGAAGAGTTATCCAATTATAAAGCTTAAATAGTCGGCGATTGTGCTACCTTAAGTTGCTATTAAATTTGACTTCGGTACACGAATAGCTATATATATATATATATATATATGTATATATAAAGACATTTTTTTATAATTACCCACTCAATCTTGTTGGGGAAATCAACCTCCAAATGTCTAAAGTTTTAACCAAATTTTAACTAAGTTTATGTAGTAAATTTTTACCTGATTTTTTATTTTTAACAAGATCTCTATTATTTTTATTATCATGTCCTTGTAATTTCATCTCTTATTTTTAGCAGGTTCGAGCAGCTTTCCTCTTTTAATTGTTCAATTGAAATTATAGGGCACATATTAAGAATCAAGTGAAACTAGAAGGATCCGATAAAAGAACTACGATAACCTAACTAAAAATAAGGAAACTATAAAATTATATATTTATTTTTAAAACAAATAAAAATATCTGATGAAAAAGTAAGTAAATTTAAAAATGAATTTTACCATCTTGCAGGTCAACAAAAGAAAATGCATCATGCGTGAACCACTTAAGCATTTGACCCACATGACTGATTTTTCGGTTCCCTTACATCAATGCCTGTTTTGATCCTACAACTATCAATATAATAATCATAATTCATAGAAAGATAACTTATTATATTGATTTTTTTTTTTTTTTTTTGAGTTTTAACATACACGACAAAGACATAGTTTGTCATATTGAAAATGAAGAGAATTTTTCATTCGTTCCAACTTGGCATATATAAATAGCCATCGAAGCATCTGGCAAATTAAAGCGTCCTTGAAAAACTCATCATTTCTCGTTTATCTCAAATTAAATGGTCCTTGAAAAACTCATCATTTCTCGTTCATCCATAGTTCTAACTAAAAAATTGTCATTGTGTACCTAAAAGTTGTTGTCCTCTGACTAAAAGTTGGTAGCGACCAAAAGTTTACAAAAGTTGTTATTGATGCTCATGATATTATTACAAAGGCTCAAAAAATTGTCTGATCGAAAATTGTTAGTGAACTTGAATTTACACTAGTTGGGAATTATGCTCATAATTGTGCTACAAAGGTCCAAAACATTATTACAATCTAGTTAAAAGTTATTTTTTGGTTAGATGATGACAATTTTTTCGCCATAAGTAGAGACCTCAATTTAATTAGAAGATTTTGTGAGACCTCAGCTTTATTAAGGGATTTTGTAGGACCTCATTTTAATTAAGTTCCTCCCATTAAACTTGTAATTAACAATGTAATTAATGTGCCTGAGAAAAACCTTTCTCATCATATAAAGTGAATATCTAGGGTTATCATGACTCTCTTTTCAATCAGTGCAATTTCAGAACCAGCGTATCAGGAAAATAAATAAAAATCAAAACCACTTAAGAAATACCTTATCATAAAAATTGAGATACCAGAAGCAGTCATTTCCCCTTTGTTCATTATTTTTTCAGAATACGTCCTAAAGTTTTCATAAAAAACATCGATGCAAAACTCTAGCTGACATAACGTGTAATTTTCTTCAATCAGTGCAATATTTTTCTTTGACGTGCAATTGGTCTCCAACGCAGTGCAAATAGCTTTAACTGTGCAACATTCTTCCGTGATCCCTTTTATATTTAACATGTGCACAACTCTTCTTCAATTTGTACATAAAACTTTATCTACGTGCAATGTTTTTCTGTAGTCTCTTTCATATAACGGACGCAACTTTTTTTCAACGTGCAACATATCTTCAAGTAGTGTATGTGAAAGCTTCACGCTACGACATTCTTCGAATGTTCCCTTTCATATCTAACTAGTGCAGCTATTATTCAACATGATCAGGCATATAAGAAAAACTTTAGCAATGTGCAATATTCTTCAATGGTTCCTTTCGTATATAATATATGCAACATATTTTCAAGCATGTGCAGAAAGCTTTATCTATATGTTTGATGGTTTTCCATGAATATTTTGCTATAACAACCTCATTTTCTTCTCCTTTTTTTTCGTTTCAACTCAACAAGGGCAGCTTGGTATTTTTCAGCATTGAATTTAAGGACCCCGAGTTTTAAAAAAAAAAAAAAGTTAAAACATGCCAATGGAAGATTTTTGAGCAATTCTCCTAATATTTTTTATTGAATTTGTAGTTTTCTTTAATTTAAAAAAGTTAATTCTATTTTGCATATATATATATATATATATATATCTCCCTCTCTCTGTATATTTATAAATGACATTAGTTGAAGATATTTTTATATTTTCTTTTGAATTAATATTCCTGCACAAGTTAACAAATCTCATGGAAATCAATTCACATGTACCAGGGGAGAACTTCACAAGGTATAATTCTAAAAATATTGGCCTTGTTTAATTCATTTTCTTTTTCTTTTTTCTTTTCTTTTTTTTTTTTTTTTTTTTGTCAGAATAGTTTTATAAATTTCGTTTTCAGAATATTCAATTTAGCTGAGTGCTTTCTATTCGGTTCCTTGTGCTACTCCCAAACCGATTAGTCTGTCTACAGTTTAAAAGTAAGCCTTCCCATTATCAACAAAAAAAAAAAACGGTAAGCCCTTCCCATTCTCATCCTTTACTTATTAAAAGAGGAAATGACTTGAGATGTAGAATGACAATGCTCAGTTCTACTAAAGTAAGGTAATTACAGAAGGAAGAAAACCACAATCAAACTCAGAAGATCGTAACAGCCATAAAGTGCAGTTTTTATCACAAACAGCAGTAGTTATGAAATTAAACTAGTATAGGAATATAATGCAGGCAAGCCATAACAATATGTCATGAAACAGACAAAATCTTGACATGATGAGACAAAAGATCAGCTCCATCATACCCTTCACCTCTTTTAAATCATTATGATAAGCACAACCATATCAGAAATAGAAACTGTTCAATTTTTAGATTATCAACTGCAAGATATTTGGTTACATTAAACAGTGCCCATTCATGTTATTTGTCAACATCATGGATTTGAAATGCAACATGTTTGCCAATTTTGAGCCATCTGCCGTCAACTAGAAATCCCATATGTGGCGACACATTATATCAAAATGCTCAGCAATTTCTAAAAGCTTATGCATGCATACTTACCATAATAGTTGAATCAGTAGAACCATACCTCAGACTCTTCAACACCTCAATTTGGTACCCAAAAAAAAAAAAAAAAAGAACTATTTTTATAGTTGAACTAGATTGGACTATAGTCAAACCGTTTTCTAGTGGGAACTTAGAATTAGACCAAGAACTAGAATTTTTTTGGTTCTAGTGAAAAGCCACTGTAAAAATTAAAATACACACATATAATAAATTTTTATTTAATTATTACATCACTAGGCTGACATATATATCCAATTGAACTATGACCTGCTAAACATTCCAACTCCAACCTTTAAAACATTGACACTAATATAGATTACTAGTTGCTACGACATTAAACTCGTGGCTTTTAGATATAACTTACACTATAAATTATCGTTACAACTTGTATCTAAAGACTCATGCCACGGTTATATGCCAACACCAATATCAGGCAAATAATATGCCGAAGTCAAGACACTAGAAATGAACCTTCCAAATGCACTGATAACTATCATATATGGGACATGCTAAACATAGTTTGGAAAACTTTCTGCCTTCAAAACAAGGTCAAATTTTCTGCCATTTGAGACTTCAAAATTTCTTGACACGTTCTTTAAGAAATATATAAGAAAGGTTACTGAATAAAAATTACGGAACTACAAAACCATTTGTGACATTTGTGCTTCATCACTCCTTTCATCAGTATCTTCCTCATCTTTGCTCATGTCAATTTGTTTGCCCTGGTCAGAGCCTTCCAGCAATAGCTGATTGCTTTTTGTAATGCTTTCATCACTCTGCACTAAGGAAACCTGATCTAAAAAGACAGAATTCCTTTTGTAATTCCAAACAAGCATAGAAATGTAATCCTGAGGTGAAACAAGGCCTTGGTCCTTTATGCAACTCCTTTGTTCCTCCAAAGTCTTGGGATCCTCAAGTTTTATATATTCCAGCAACGCCTTTTCATGATCCGGTATCCAATTACTTGGAAATGGAGTGTAATCTGTCTCAGGCACAAGAGAGATCCTAGTATATTGGAGGCCATCAATAGATTCAGCAAGACCCATCCTCAGCAAATTATGATACTCAGGAGACTGGCCTTTTCTCTCCTTTAGTGGACGGCTCAAATTCCGAGAACCAATCTTATATACTTTTGCTCTTGAACGGAGCTTGTATTTTGCGGCATATAGCTTTGCAAGGGAACCTCGTACTATGTAAGAGCAAAAGTTAACAACTTTTTTCCTATTGTCTGCAAACCTGTACCATTCAACGATGGTTGACAAAAACTTGTTCATTTGAGCATTGGTATGAGCTTGAGTGGCATGAAACATTCTAAAGCAAGGCTGTGGATCTGGATCTCTATCTCCCTTGAGAAAGTTCAATTTTCTGAATTGCTTAATGCATTGCTTTAAGCTTGCAGTGACTGATAAAAGGGTTCCTACACCCTTTTCACTGATGATCTTGCCACCGGTTGCAGTGTATCGAAGGGTAGGATAGACCACCCTCCTGCATAATACATGATCAAGAAACATTATACCTTTAGTTATATGTTCTATAGGGAGGCTCTCATTATCAAGCTTAAGCATATACTTCTGATCACAAAACTCGATTAATTGCTTTCTCAGTGTTGCTGTATCAGCTCTTGGACCACGAACACCGATTAAGATATGCCCTCCATAACGAATATAATCCATCTTCCGGGTTTTATCAGGTCCACTTGTGGGCACAAATTCTGGCCAGGATGTGTTTCCTTGCTCTGCTTCACTTTCAGGACTGTTCCATATGACATCACTCTTTGATGGACGATAAAACTCCTTGATCTTACCTTCCATCCAGCGGTCCAATTCATCAAAGCAAATATTGACCAACAGAGGACTAATAATTCCACAATGCCCCCAATTTGGAATTTTCTCTGCCTCCTCAGGGGCAAATCCAAAAAATGTTTCTAGCCAATAGGGATCAGGCTTAGGCTCATCTTCTGCAAGCACCCTTTTCTTCTGGTATTTCCTCTTCTTTTTCTTCTTCTTCTCGCCATCATCAACTTTATTGGTGATGACTGGTGTTGTCAATGCTGCTTTCACTAAATCAATAATCTTTTTATCCCTCACATCTCTCATTAAAGCATTTATCACTAAACCTACCTTCATTCCATCCAAAATTGTACTCAAATCACCCTTTAAATACCACAAGTAGCCAGCAAAATTCCTCCTAATTACCCTCAAGACTGTGTGTGCAGTCCTTCCTGGTCTATATGCAAATGACTTCTGTGAAAACCGAGCCTCATAAATTGGCTCCAAAATCATAAGCAAAACCTCCTGAACAATTTTATCTTGAAATGGTGCTGGCTGTGTAGTCGTTAAAATTGCTTTAATCTTTCTCTTCGACAAGGATTGATAATCAGTCTTATCCTTGGGAGATTTTATAAAGAAGTCCAACCGAGCTCCCCATTTGAACCTATCATCAAGAACAGCATTTCTAAGTGCCAACAAGTCTTCTAAAGCCGACCTTTGCACAGCACTACGAGGGAGATAAGCACCTGTCTCATCAGCACAAACCTTCTGGTAAGCCAATACCCACAATTCAAACCGACGAAGATAAGAGGTCAAGTTGGTAACAACCCTATCAGGTTCTCGGTAATTCTCAATCCACATTTGACAACAAACTGAAACCCCATCCTCCTTCATCAAAGTGGAGGGATCGTTAGGATCAGGTGCATGTGGGCGCACTGGAGTAAAGGAGGGTGACCGGTAGCTGGCATAACCATTGGTTATAGGATATCTGCAACTAGGTTGAGAAAATATCCAAGTGGAGTTGCCAAGTGTCCGTAAAATATTGGAATTTGAGATAAATTGGTGACTAAAGATGGCTATACGTCGATGCATCTGGATTTTACAATAGCTCAGCTACTTCGGGTCATTTTTAGTTTACAATGAAGAAAATCATAGAAAAGAACCACACTTCTCACTTGCAATCAAACCTTAACTCTTCAACTGAGGATAAAATCAAAGGAAAATAGAAATGAAAAAAGTTAGAAATTAAACATAACCAAACAAATGGAATTGCAACTAATGAATTCAATTTGTGGCTTTCAAAGGTAAAAATAAAGAAATTAGAAATCAGAAATTCAGATGGCAAATTTCAAAAACTCAAAATGTCAAAACAGAAACCTACTCTATCATATACATCAAAATCATGTATATTAAAGTATATAATAATATGTCCAAAGTGACACGTCTCATCAATTGGGAAGGCATTAATTAAAGAAAGAGAACAAGAAAAGGGAAATTTCTACATGTGAAACAACTCAAAGCTATTTTTACATGAGTTATGATATTTTTATCCACACAAGGAGTGACAATGGGGTTAAGTCAAGGTGAGTAGGCCCTCCTAACACTCTGTCCCAGCCCCTTTCATGGCTCCCTTTTCCCCATAAAGGGAAGCAAATTTTCCCCATCCCTATTCCAGGCAGGCAAGGTGGAAATAACAGAGTGGTCAAATGCAAGCAAACGACTTACAAACCAATGCAATATCCCATATAGGGAAAGCATAATGATAAAGATGAACTAAACATTCCAAAATCACAGTTCTTTCCTTTATTTGGTAAAAGCCTTTGACAATAACCTTTGCCAACTACAATAGTACAGGATTGCATACACATCGCTGCTGTTGAAATTGAAGGCCATGACTGAGTTGTTCAATATCAGCAAAACCTCCCCAAAATCCCAGAAAGGAATGGAAGACCTTGAACTAAAATATATATTGGATGCTAGCTTGGAAACCCCCTCCAAGTGGATGGTGTAAACTAAATGTGGATGGGAGGTACATAAATCAATCTCCCTCAGGCTGTGGTGGAGTGATAAGGGGGGACTGTGGGGAGTGGATTAAGGGATTTTCAATTAAACTTCCCAGCATATCCCCTATTTTTTCAGAAACTTGTGCTATCCTGGAGGGCCTCCTAATGTGTTGGGAGTTGGGGCTAAAGCAGATCGAAGTGGAGGGTGACTCAGAGATTGTACTGAATGCCTTGCAAAATGGAACAGAATTACCTGGTTGTGAAAGCTTCATTTGAAGGTACAGGAACTAAAACAGAGGCAATGGCAAGTTCATTTCAGACACGTATATCGGGAAGCAAATCAGTGTGCAGATCTAATGGCGATGCAATGCGCATTACAAGCTGAACATAGACTATTCTGGATGCAACCACCTGAGACTGTTATAGGAACTCTAGAAGAAGACAGGAAGGGGCATTGCTGGCCCCGAAGAGTGATTAAGTAGTTATTGGGCTAGGCCCCTTAATGTTACCAAATATATATATATATATATATATTGGATGCTTGTGAGTCCTGGAACCACTCGTATGCTAAAGTCATAAGTATCAATGTCAGACACACATTAGACACTAAGCTGCTTTGGATAGGCTATGAAGCTTAGATTCATATATGGGAACTTTGCAATTAGTTTCTATTTGTTATACCTAAAGTCAGACAAAAGTCTTTCATACAAAAGCCACTGAGGTCTGGAAGCTGGAATATGAACACATTTGAAAATTTACAAATGACAATTCTAAACAACCTTTTTATATGCATCTAGACAGTTAGAGAACCAAAAGGAAAAAAACAAACATAGTAATGTGCATTACCACAATATGATGCTTTGAGCATAATCTGAATATCTTCTATTGGGCTATTGCCTGTCTGTTTTCAATAGAAATGTTACAGCATTTAGAGTAAACTGTGGCCAGGAAGTTTCAAATCGATTCTCATATCCATTACTTTTCTTAACCTCTCAGCATCTCTAAACCTTCCAACACCAGCAAGAATATTGGACATAAGAACATAATCCCCAGCATATTCTCTCTCTATCTCCAGTATTTTTGTCATTACCCTCTGACTGATTTCAGCATTCCCATAAAAATTGCAAGCACCTAGAAGTGTCCGCCAAATCACAACATTGGCAACCTCATGAGGTACCTGCAAAGCAATCTTTTCAGCTTCTTCCAACCTACCTGCCCTTCCAAGCATATCTATTAGACAGCCATAGTGCTTGGTATCTGGTACAAGTTGACAATCATTAACCATTTTATGGAAAAATTTGAGTCCCTCCTCAACCAATCCTCCATGACTACACGCATTTAAAACACTCAAAAATGTCACACGATTTGGCTTCAACCCATCCTTTTCCATGGTTTCAAAATAATGGGCAGCCTCTCTTCCAAGACCATGCATTGCGAAACCTGAGATCACTGATGTCCATGATACCAAATTTTTCCTGTGAGCAGAAATCTCCTGAAAGAATCTGCTTGCACTCACAATGCATCCACATTTTGCATAAGAGTCTATCAATGAATTCATTATACGTATATCAGAGGCATTGAAGCCTCTCTTTTCTGCATAGCCATGGACTGATTGACAAATCACAATGAACCCAAGATTTGAAATGGCTGGGAAAATGGTCAGAAGAGTCACTTCAGTTGGTTTTATGCCATCACAAACAACCATTTCCTTAAACATATTCAATGCTTTAATAGGCTCATTCATGCGTGTGAATCCATCCATAATAAGTGTCCAGGAGACAACACTCCGAACCGGCATTTTATTAAATAATGACAAGGCAAGTTCAAACTCACCACATTTAATCAATCCAGTAATGTACACATTCCAGGTAACAGTATTTTTTTCAGGCATTTTATCAAACACTTGTTCAGCTTCCATTAAGAGACCCCAGGTTGAATACATATGAAGTAAAGCAGTTTGTACATATAAGTGAAAGTGAAAACCCACTTTGAATATGACAGAATGAATCTGGATTCCAAGGTGAATGCGTTTTGAATTGGCACAGGCATGACAGAGGAAAGCATAGGTGTAGCTGTCAAGGGAACAATACGTCAGAAATGCATGGCAGTTTAGGGAAGATATACCAAACCTAACACCTTCTTCAGGAAAGATGCCAAGAGAATAACAGCGAATCAGAGTGTTGAAGAGAAGCAAACAGGAAGAGGCGCAATAAAAAGGGTACACAAGCAACCCAGAGGTGATGACACAAGAGTGGACCTGCTGGGCAGCTTGACGGTTTGATGGGTCTTTGAGTAGAAGTGAAACCAACTGCTGCGGATGTCTAGCTTGGGGATAGCAGGAAGACACACAGAATTCAGAGTAAGGATGGCGTTGAAGAATTTGGTGAGATATGGCTGCTAAACAAGCTGACACAGGGTTCCTCCCCTTCAAATTTGACATAGGAAAGAATCGTCACAAAGACTGAGTCTAACTAAGATTAAGATTAATTTTGTCGATAATTGATAATTAAGAAGAAATTAAAGCAAAAGGAGACAGTTGTCAACCTAATTCAGATATAACTTCTTTACATAGGCCATAGAATCTTTTCTAAATGCTAATGAAAGCAACCAAAGTTTAAAAACAAACCCACCTATACTAGCAAAACAATATACATCATAACCAACCAGAATATTCATACTCATCCTAACTAAAATTCCCTAAAACTAAAACTATAATATATACATCTACTGGCATGATGAATCCTACGATCTCTATTTCCAACAATGACTTGTCCATAATCTGGGAAGAACCAAAAGTATCTAGTATCGGTGTTGGGTAGTATCATATACCTCAAAATAATTCCTTTCATAAAATTACCAAAATCCTCAATAAAACACAGCATTTTCAAAGAAACCAGAACGATTTCAAAGAAAGCTTACCGCAATAAGGATTCTGCTACATACAAAATTGCGTAGCCTCTTATTTCCATCGGGCTTTCGATGTATCCATTGCTGACAGAGGGAACCCAGTGAAGCTCGCATCTGCTTGTAGCCTCTGGAACCTCTGCTTTTTTGGGCATCAAAGCTTTGCCATTGATGGAAGTAAGAAGTAGTGAAAATCAGATATGGCCAATTACCAGTGTCTCTTTTCTGCTATGGTCTAAGTATCGTACTAGTCTTCGAGAAAGTTTCTTTCTTTAACACCAAAGTGGCTTCGAACCATAAACCTGCAGGGTTTATACCAACGAAACCAAAAAAAATCTTAACTTTCTGTATGATTCCATATTGGGAAAACAAAATTAATCTTTTGGTCTCTACAACAATTTAAGGTAATCTTCAATTTGATCACATAGCTTCCGAGATTTTTTAACTTGCTCTGCAAAAAGAGAAGAATGGAAGCTTACCTATCTCTCAAGATGACGATGCAGATGTGGGCGACGGTGGAAGACGGCGGAGAGGATGTGCAATGGAGGAGCAGAGAGAACGGCGGGCGAGTGATTGAGCTGAGGATTATTATTAGGGTCCTGGCATATGTCATGTTTATTTTAAAAATAAAAATATGTAATATGTAATTGTATGTTTATTAATTAATTTCCTTATTATAAAGTGAAAATTAATTTGAAGTCCCGAGGAACACACATAATTTAAGAGATGTCTCACAAAATGACCAAATTAAAGTAAGGTTTTATAGACCAAATTAAAGTAAGGTTTTATAGACCTGATTTGTATTAAGTCCTAAAATAAAATGACATTTTTACCCCTAAACAACTGGTCGAAGCTCACTTCAAGTGCTAATATTCTTCTCTAAAAAGCTTTCGAAGACATATTAAATAAAGCTGAAGGCAGGCAAGAATGTTGGCATCAACTCCATCATCCATCATCCTAAGAACCAACTTGGATTTACTTCCTAAACTTGTGGCATGTGCAGACATTTAGTTTCCCATCTATGGTAGAAATTTGATTTAGAATGAATGTTTTTAAAGCAAAAGTCAAAACCTTCTAAAGAAATCTTATTTGAAATGAATGTTTGAGTATAAAAGACATATTTATATGCAAACCTCGATAATTTTTTGTTGTGCTTATGATTTAAGTTGATTTGTCATTTATTGTTAGTGAGGGTTTATATCGGAGCTAAATTTGTGGATATATGTACCCTGTTTTTTGGTCCAAAAACAAGGGAAACATAAAAGCTGAAGATTTTTAGGTCACCACCTCTGTTTAGAACATATTGTCGTCAAATACTCAAAAGTTATTATTGCTGGTCATTCAGTTGTGAATAACAACATTCTGGAAAACAATTAAAACTCTGGAATGAATTTGATTGTTGATGAGTGTTTGTACTCTATTATGTCGTCCTAAGACAGGGGTGAATGAAAATATTGAAGCTTCGAGGGATTACCATCAATGTTTTGGTATTAAATAAGTTATTGTCTTTAAAATGCTAAAAAGTTGTTACATATGCTCATTTAGTTGTTATAATTGACCATATATTCGTGAATAACAATGTCCTTGTACAGGGTGAGTGGGAAAAATGATGGGCATATTAAGGAAACATATAATATGTTTGTTGCATACAAGTGGATGGTTTTCAAATAGTAAAGATGTCTACCATTATGGAAGATACTATAAGGCTCGACACACCCCTAGACTTGCAAAAATCCAAATCCAAACTAATATGTTGGATATAAGTGTTGTCATTAAGTTTTTTATATGTCTCTCACTTTTTGTAAATACATATATGTCATTGTTTTGTAAATGACACTTATATATGCAACCTTCAAGCCTTTTGGAGAGGGTGTGAAACTTGTGTATAATAAATCACTTTTTGTTGGACAAGTTGTCTATAAATTGCAACTGGTGTTAGAACTGATTCTGTTAAAACTAATTTTATTACATATTTTTTTATAAAACTTGTTATAATTGCCCAAAAAGTAGATACAAACTTACAATTGTCCAAAAAGTTGTTACTGACGAGACAAAATTTCCGGCCGTCAAGGAAAAAGAGGAAGGGGACCGAGGAGAGAGGAGAAAAAATTTTTAAATCTTTTTTAAATAATAATTGAAAATTAATTATTGTGGGACCTACAAACAAAAAAGTAACAAAACTTTAACGGTATTGAATTCAGTGTTAAAATTGTCCCATTTTACAACGTTTATGTGTATTTTTTTTATCCTAAAAAAGTTTTCTGGTATTAGATGCTTTTGATACAAAATTTTATTGTTAAATTTGAACGTAAACTCCCACAACAACCCTTATCACCACTCAAAGTCATAGGTAGTTAGTCACCTCAACCATGATTGGATAAATTAAACTATTATCCATTTTTGCATAGATAATACTGACCATAAAAAAATAAACAAATCCACAAGCAAAAGGAAAAATCACATATTTGGTTCGACCAAGGTCATAGTTTCTTCCAAATCTAGTGAAGAAGAAAAGCAGATCAACATCATTCTATCTGCATCCAAGAATTCAGTTTTGCATTAACTAAAGCGATTTTGCATTTACGAATTCGGTTTTGTTAAAGACAAAAATCATATTTATTCGGTTCAAAAGAAACTCCTTAATTAACTGTTAACTCACGCACGCAGATTTTGAACAAAACGCTGGCGCACATCACATAAAGGGTTTATTTGGCTGGGCTACTTCTCCTCAAAAAAGGACTTATTTTTTGTCAAAAGGACTTATTTTGTGAAAAGTTAAATCGGAGGTGTTTGGCTGGACTTATAAAAATAAATAACTTATAACTTATAAGTTAAAATAAATATAAGTTCTTTTTTTCAACTTATGACTTATGACTTATAAGTCATTTACGGAGGTGGACCTCACAATTCTGACTTATTTTACACATCAAATCACAACTAACCCAAACATAAATCACTTTTCCAAAAATCCATCCAAACATACATCTCATTACACAATATGACTTATGACTTATAAGTCATATTTTTAACAGCTCATCCAAACATAAATCTCATTACACAATCTGACTTATTTTTAGTTTGACTTATTTTCATTTTAACTTATATATAACTCACTTTTTCAGAAGTCCATCCAAACACACAAAGGAAATGTATATTTAATTATACCCCCTCAGTTGCTATATAAAGGAAAAATCCCGTAAAAACTCTCAAAATATGAGGTAGACAAAAATGTACAATGAAATTGCTTAATCAGTATGAGATGTCTTGTATTAAACTAATCCTTTTTTACGTTTAAAAGAAATGATAAAATGTCATTAAATAAAATATTTTTTAAAAAATAATAATTCCCCACCAGCCGCTGACGGTGGACCAACCACTAGCGTCGGAGGCTGGCCATCGGAGATCTTGCAGCAGTGAGTAGGTTCTATGTTGCTTTTTTTTTTCTTATCTCAATTAATTAAGAATAGAGTGGTAGGATTTGAACCAACCCACCCTTTGCCTTCCCAAAAGCATAGGTGGCCACTGGGTGACCAATGCATTCGATGTAAATTGTCAAATAAAAAAAATAATAATTACAAGTAGACTTTAAGTTTTGATCCCATCTAATTTCTAAGTTTTGATTAGGAATACTAACTTCTCATTTGTTATTACCAACTTTCGGTTACCATCTAAAAAATTCAAACTCTCATTTTTAAAGATTTAACAAGCCATTACCAAGTTGAGATATAAAACTATCAAGTTGGCATATGCAATTTCCGAGTTCCATGTGACATTATTAAGTTGATATATAAAATCATAACATGTTCCTAAATATAAAACCTCTTTATATTTTCCTAAATTATCTCTAATGGTGTTCCTCAATAATAAATAAGCAAAAGAGAGAGGTGGGAATAAAGGTACATGGTTAGGATGTTTTGGTAATATTATATGATTTTAATTAACTTAACTTAGCTGAAAACTTCAATATAATCAAATTAAATAAATAATTCTTATATTTAGGAATAAAGTAGCTTATAAAAAAGATCAAACAGATAAAAAAAAACTTTGAATTTATAAAAAGAATCACCCTTTCAAACCTCGCATGTCTGACCTGAGCACTTATTCTACAAGTTTGAATTTCCAAAGTTAATTTTATCAAGAAAAAATGTTATTATTTTCAAATATTTTATATCTAATATGTGGATAAATGTGTATAATTAGCTAAGTTTTAATGAGATCTTAGCTAACTTATATTTTGCATTAAATAAGATAGTTTTGCATTCAAGATTTAGGGTTCTTTTTTACTATCATATAAGATATATTATTTCATTAAACTAACAAAAAGTGAGATACACATCCCAAAATAGAAGGTCTGCAAAATGAAAAACCAAATAACAATTGATAGATACCATAAAAATAACATATCCCTAACATAAGTAGGAGGGAGCCATTGTTGCCAAAAACCCTACCGTCTTCATCATTCCTTCATCAAAATTCATAAGTTGAAAAAAGCTGTCACTGACAACAAAACCATTATAAGGAGTAGTAACCCTCCCAATGATTCAACATTTCTTACCGACAATAAACCAGCCAAATTGGTTATTCAACCATTCAGTTTCCTATTGAAAGAGAAACTCCTACTTCTATCATCATGGTCAAAAGAAACTCAAATTATTAATTGTCCCTACTTTTTTTCATGGTCAAAAGAAGAAACTCATAAATTATTTATTGTCCACGCATTTCGTGATATCCCAGATTTATGGCCTAGTTTGAGGCTAGATTTTGATAACAAATGTATACATTTTTTCAGTTTATCTCATATATATTTATCATATGTTCTTAAGCTAATTTTACTAACCTATAAACTTATATATAATCTAATCACAAATATTTTATATGTTATATATGTTATAATTAAATAATTTATTTAAAACTCATAATCTCTCCAAACTGGATAGAAAGGTCTTGCATTAAAGACTTGGGAGTACAAATATTGTGTATTTACTTCTTATTGTAAAAAATCACTTAAATTATTACTAAAAATCATCTATAAATACTCAGATGCAAGACTATACATATTCACTCATCATCTTCACATAACATAAAAATGGTGAAGTTAGGAGCTGCCCTCATTGTACCATTAGTTATTTTCTCCCTCTTTGTCCATTGCATTCAAGTTCATGGTATGCTTCTTTCTTCCATTAACATCAACATGCTTCTATTTTGTTTTGTTTCTTATTTCCTTTGGCCTTCATTATAAGATCTCTCTCCACGATTTTATTGTAAGACCCTCAACAAATTTTTATAAACTAATAATTATATTATTTCTTAGAATACCCATTTTTAATAAGATGGATTGCTATTTTTTCCATTCTCAAAATGATGAAAAAATTATAATATCTAATCCAATCGGTTTGCGCAAAACTTTTAACCACACCTATTAGAGGATTAGATCAATAGTTCAATGGTATGTCAACCCAGATTCGGTTTTAAAACCGTCATACTAGTAGCTAAATATAAACCTACATTGTGTATCAAAGTTGAATAATTTTAGTATAGTCGACAAAATTGAGCTTTGTGTGTGTGTCTGTGTGTGTCTGTTTGTTTCTTTTTAATTTTTTATAGTGCTAAATACATTAAATTTCAATTAAACGAGCCAATTTCATTAGAGACAAGTCTCCTAATAATAGAAGAGGATAGATACGGTGGCCAAGAGACAAAGTACTGGTGCTTGAGTATGTTATTTCAAACTCATTCTTGAGGACGATGTACCGGTGCTTGAGTATATTATTTCTAACTCATTCCTTCGTATAGCAAATTAGGTTCACTGGATTTTAGACTAAACAATGATAAATCAAACCAAGTATAGAGAGATGGGGAGGGGGAGATGAACAATAAGGACAAGAGTGAAGAAAGAAAACGAAACAGATAGAGAAGAAAGTGACGGTCTTCATTTCTCTGAACGAGTTTCTTCATGATCGCGGCTGCGTCGTTTTGGCCGCTTTTT
Organism: Mimosa bimucronata; assembly: GCA_037074515.1. NCBI lineage: Eukaryota > Viridiplantae > Streptophyta > Magnoliopsida > Fabales > Fabaceae > Mimosa > Mimosa bimucronata. The sequence continues at coordinate 33,499,997 of CM073440.1, read as the reverse complement.
CCACATTTGATGGTCGCCATCATATTGTTTCTCCTACGTCATTTCTTTTATTTTTTAGTTTTAAGAAAAAGAATATTTTTTTTCCCTTAAAAAATTTCTAGGACCATGGGGATTAAGTGCTAAGATGAAAAAATAGTACATGTGACATGCTCTGAATGGATAACTTGAAAAACTCTCCCTATGTAACTTGACTTGAGTTTGATCATATCCACATTATGGTTTACACACAAGCACACACATGCTGACGACATATATGCTTATTCATTCGCAATAATAATAATAATGATACCATGACCTTGAAAATATAGTTCAGTTAAAAAGTTTGAAGAGATTAACGAAGCTGAAATATTATTATACGACCTATTTAACTATTTTGATTAAATTAAGAATGCTAATTATGTTAGTTTATTTGTTGTGTTTTTTTTAAATACCCCAATCGATTATTGTTGGAGTATGATCAATAGGGGTAATTTAGGAAGAAGTTAACAAAAATTAGAATTAAGTTCTATATTTAGAATCAAGACTATCTCCCCAAATATATAGATCTTATATGTGTATATCACTAGATTATATTGTATATCAGTTTATAACTTAAGTCCAGTGAATTAGCTTGGAGAAAAAAATCAATATAAGAGATAAAATAAAAAGAAACTAAATTTAGGACAAAAAAATCAACCAAACTAGCTCTTAAATTTATAACCATAGATAGAATAAATTTTTCTCGACCAATATATGCATTTTTTTCCTTTATTGCTTTTATTTTTGTTGTTGTTGAGATACATGAATACACCACATTCATGGTAGAAAAAATAATCATACTCATGAATAACTTACTTTTTTATGTGGTGATGATTTATAATTAAGGTGAGAATGAGATGAGAAACAGGTGTTACAAAAAGTTTCTGTCAAACGGGCCGTGTGAAAAGGTTGACTGCATGGACGAGTTTGAGAAGAAGTACGGAGAAAGAACAGGTTTTCTATATTGCGATTGCACAGACGCTGGATCGAACAGCCATCGATGTGCATGCTATTACAATTGTGATGATAAGTGATTAAGAATTTTATTATGTGTAATAATCGTCTTATCAATAATTAGCAAGTTGTCTTGTATAAATAAATTTCATGTTTAAAGATTAATTAATTATTATATAGTACTTCTTCTGTTCTTAAATATATAATGTATTTGGAAAGATAAGCTTATTTATAAATAAAGTCGGAAATTATGAGATTCAAGCCCAAAACAGATAATATTGAATATAAAATAAAAATAAAAAGTGTAAGATAAAAGCACATATCTCGCACTTTGGGATTGAAAATGGTATTGAAAAAATACGGAATAAGAGTTTTTTATTTGCTTTTTAATAGGGAAACTGAATAAGCAAATAATTATTTTAAAAATGGACATCCCACCACCTGCAAACCAACCTGCCACTGCCCATAGGGTGAACGGGGCGGGCCTGTGCAGCCCACCCTTGACAGGCTGACATTTCATAAGCCTATGTCAACTAACTCTTTCGGTGGGCTAATACCTTTTTTTTTCAATTTTAATTATATTAATTATCCTTATTGATGCTTCTCAATAACAAACAAACGAAAAATTAATGAAGGAAATAAATGTATGTGGTTAGGCTGTTTTGATAATATCATGTAATTCTAATTAAGTTAACTAACATCCTTAATGTGATCAAATTAGATAAACATATATTATATTTAACAACAAATGGAGTAATTTATTAATTGAAGTGTTTGATTGGTATAGTAAAATAAGATAATAATGTGATCCTAAATGCAACATGATTAGGTAGATTCTTATCTATAGGTTCAATCTTAATTACATGAATTAATGAATCGACATTATTTATAGGGTTAATGTAAGGAAAACATTTATATTTTTTCCAAAAAGAGTTGCTATCATCACAAATAAATTTATGGTGAAAAAATACGCATAACTCTTTTTAATATGTCATCTCCATCCAATGCCATAAATGTCCATTTAATTTTTTTTTTTGGAAAAATTCAACTTAACCCATTTGTTATCATTTTTTTTTTTGATAAAAAGATAGACACCTCATCGTAACCCTATAGGCTCATCTGGCCCCTTACACTCCCTACCAGTGTTAAAAAACCCGGACCGGACCGGTCGGTCCGACCGGAAACCAGGTGAACTGGATGCCAGTCCGGTCTGGGTTGCATGTTAGGTTGGGGGAGGGATCAGACCGGCAAAATCCTAGTTGACTCGTCCAAACCGGCCTTGACTCGGATGAACCGCCGGTTGAGGTGGGTTGGCCAGTTTTAAATTTTCAGATGCGCAGAAGCCAGAAGGGAGGAGGCAGTAGCTATAGTAGTGAGATTTGAAGAAAAAATATTAGGAATACTTGGATTTAGAATGATTTGAGAAAATATTGGTAATGAGAGAGGATGAATGTTAAATAATATGAAGGCTCGGCTACCACCTGCCATAACTATCAGCTTCTTTATCAAGCTCCTCAGTCTTCTTCAACCTTGAACAAACCGCAGCATCATTAGAGGAATCTGTTTTGCCGCACAAGAAGAGGATTGAGGCGTTGGAGGTGTCTACCTAGGGTTTATTGCAACATGTAATGGGCTTGGGCCCTTGCTGTTTAGAATTTAGAAAACAAAAAGTTAAAATTAAAAATGTTTAAAAACATATGGAAACGCTGAACATGTTGGTAAAATGAAAAAGTTAAAAATTGCCCTTTAACATTTAAAAGGTAAAAATTGAATTTGATTTAAAAAGTAAATATATTAAATAAGATAGATCATATTTTGACAATTAGATTTGATCTTAACTAACTTTAAATCAATTTAAATTATTTATAGCTAAATATAAATATTTCCAGATTCAATTTAGTTATATTATTTTTATTAATACCAGTTTGACCCGAGTTGACCCCCGATCCGACCACTAACCCCTGACCCAGTGCCTCACCCGATTCAATGGCCGGTCCGATTTTTTGAACCTTGCTCCCTACAGATAATAGAGTTCAAATCTTGTGGTGGCTGCCCCACAAAGTGAAAGCCATGCGGTGCCTCCAGTCCTCATTTAGCAAGGAGATCTGCAGCTTCGTTAGCCTCTCGACATACATAAGACAACCTCACTTCCCATTCTCTATCCATCAGACATTTGATCTCCCTCAGAATACTCGCATCGTCACAATTCTCATTCAAATCCTCAGTGAAAAGCTTCAGAACAGTTGTAGAGTCGGTTTCTAGAACAAGTTTTCTCTGACCCGTATCCCAAGCTAGCTTTAATCCTAATAGACAAGCCCATAACTCAGAGCTGAGCGCGTCTTTGTGCGTCAATCTTTGCAGAAATCCATAGATAAATTTCCCATCATAAATTTCCCATTTGTTGTCATTTAATATCAAACATCCCCAATAAATTTTGAAATATTACTGCACACCTTAGGGGTCAAATGAAATAAATTTTTAAAGGTATAAAGACTTTATTAACCTTGTCTTTTTTCCTTTTAAGTGTTTTTGTTATCTTCGAAATAGCTTCATTTATATCGGAAATCTGCATACTTGTCTTGGGAATTTTTACATTTGTCTTACAAAAGACATTTTCTTTTAAGTGTTTCCTTTTCTCTTAATTGTTGTTGTGAATTCACTTATTATCTTGAAAATACCTTCATATGTGTTGGAAGTTACCATATTTATATTGAAAACTATCATATTTGTCTTACAAATGACATATGATTGTCTTGGAAATAATGTGAATGAGCATATTTGTTTTGAAATTTTCCATATCTTGCTTGGAAATGAAACTTGTTTTCTTGTATGTTATTTTTAAATGTTATTGAGGGTTCACATTTTGTCTTGAAAATATTATCATTTGTATTGGAAATCAGCATACTTGTTTTAAAAATTATCATATTAGTCTTGCAAATGAGACATATTTAAAACAAATGGCAAGGGCAATGGTGTCTTTCAACCTAAAAAATCTATTTCATTTTAGCCCTTGGGGGTAGCAATAATATTTCAGTTGTATTCCAGAAATTTTTGGGGGCTATTTAACATTAAATAGCAAGGGGGTTAAGTGAAATTTTCTTTATTTTATAAAATCATCATCTATTATATTTTATAAATTATTTTTTTTATTTTGTTTGTATTGAAAATATAAATTGTGTAGATTATACTTTAACGGTTTAAACTTGTTTAATTATTTTCTTATAATAATTTTATAAAATATTAAGTCTGAATCGTTATTTTTTTAAGACCAAACTTAGGTCAATTTAATTAGTTAGGTTAAGTAGGTCCATGAAGCCAATAAAAATATGGCCCTGTATTAATTTTTTTTTACTGTATTAATTTTTCCATATTACCACTTAATCCTAAGTCACTGTTAATCTACTTTTAACCCTATAAATTTTTATAAGGACTCGACTAGATAGATATAGAACCTTGGGCTTTGGGGAAATACGGACAAAACTTAGAACGATCTTGAAGACAGAAGATGTTATCCGGTGACGTGATTTTCATAGCTTTAGGAGAAGCGAATCAACACCAGAAATAAAAGTTGTGGCCTTCAAACCATTGAAGAATCATGTACAAGAAAATGGAATTTTCTTATGGGATATACCCTTGGCAATCAAAGTTGTGGACTTGAATCAATCATAGAAACTTTGGGCCAAAAACATCAATCAAAGAATTAAATACAAGAGAGAATCAGTCAAAGCTTTGTCGCTGCCAATCCTCCTCCTAATTATTTCCCCCAATTAATGTGTGCGGCTTCCTTAATTTTTCCAAGACTGACAGAGGGTTGGGTTACGGACAAAACTCAGGTCCAGTATGTTAGGTCCAGTTTGTCCAGTTCGAGGATAAAGTATTGCCACATACATTATTTTTACACATGAACAAGTAAATCCCGTTTGTCACCATTAGTACAAAAAATTTCTAAAAAATAATTTCCTAAAAGAAGAAAGATAGGATACATAGATTTCAAGTTTGCCTTAGGTCACTAATTCTCCTCCTTCTCCCCCTCTTCCTTTCCATGCTTTACTCTGGCTGTTGTACACCGTCTCACACCTTTTGTGTTCAGAAAATTGCATCTTTCTAGAAATCCCAACAAGTTTTAATCATAGTAAAACTATAATTGAAACCCTAAATTTCTTGATATTCCTCTACATGGCATATGTATGATTCCATTAAATACTCAACAAAAGAAGGGATGAGGCACAAATATGAGTGAGGATAGAACAAGAACGTGAGAGAGTGAAAATGGCAGAGAAGATGAATCAAGGAATTTCCAAACGAACGCATTTGCAGGAGAGATTCAAGAATAGATCCATGAAAGGGTGCGTGTGGTGTAGATGGGATAGGGGTGGAGATTAGAGCTATATTTATTAACAGCGCCAAACGGAGTTAAATGATGATGCGTAAAAATAATGCATGTGGCAGTATCTTATTAGCGAACTGGACAAATTGGACCAAAGGTACTAGAGCTAAGTTTTTTCCTTTGGTTAAGAGTGAGTTAGGGTTAAATGGTGACATAGAAAAAATAATGCAAGTGTCATATTCTTATTGGCTTCATAGACTTGGCCTAGCTAACTTTGACCAATGTATTTTTAAATTTTTTAACTCTAAAAATGGATGTAATATTTTGAGAAGTAGAAAATGAGAAATTTATAACGGTTCATACAACTTTTGGTCCTTGAACTTTGACCTCATTTTGCTTGTAGTGGCTGAATTTTCAAATGTGTGGTTTTGGTCCTTGAACTTTGACCCCGTTTTGCTTGTAGTCCCTGAATTTTCAAATGTGTGGTTTTGGTCCTTGAACTTTGACCCCGTTTTGCTTGTAGTCCCTGAATTTTCAAATGTGTGGTTTTGGTCCTTGAACTTTGGTCCGTTAAAAAAGGCTAGTTGATTACACTTGATTATTACATAGTTTTATCCATTAATTACGGGGAATTAGCACTTTATATAGGCCAATACATGATAGTTTAGGCACTTGTGTACTTAGAGTCTTAAGGCATTGAGTTAATTGCATTTTGATCTTAAATTGAGCATTTTAAGGTTTAAACTTATGCATTTCTTAATATGGACTTTAAATATTACAATTGTACTTTATTTTCATTGTAGGCCAATTGGGAGAATTGAAGAAAGAGGTTGAACGCAAAAATGAGTCCAAAAAAGTAAATATGTCAAATTTAGAGAAAATTACGAAAATACCCATCCTCTCCTTGGAGGGCTACGGCGAGGCCTACTGTGAGAGTCAGAGAGACGAATCTAATACAGGGTGCCTCGCCGTGGCTTGCCATGGCAAGGGCTACAACGAGGCCCCGATTCCGAGCCTGATAAGGAAGTTTTCAATTTATTTTCAAATTCTGAGTGATTGGGTCCTTTTCCATTGTTTCCTAAAGGATGAATTCCACCTCCCCAAGCAATCTAGAGGGAATTAGGAAGGTTTTTGGGTTGCCTATCTTGTTCTATAAATTTATACTCAAATTTCGTCTTCCAGACCACCACATGACACCAATTCAGATTTCCATTCACCTTCACTCACTCTCATCCCTTCCATTCTCTTGCCCTCAGCCCTCTGCACGAAATTCCTTCTTCCATCCATCCATCCACATCAATTCCACTCATTCCACATCAATTCCATGGCTTCCACAACCAAATTTCATTCGATCATGTTCGAGAGCTTGAGCGGCTAAATTCCTTGTGGGGATCTTGATGGAGGAAGGCAACTGGAGCTTCAACATTCTTAATGGGGAGTTATTTAGTTTCTATTGTCTAATTCCATTTATGTATTTCAATTCCTTGTGCTTTGTCATATGTATTTGGTCTTAGAACAAGTGTGCTTTAATGTTTAATCTTTTGTTCAAAGGTCATACATGTAATTAAGCGATGTTCTTTTATGTGTCTGAACCTAAGTGTTGATTTCATGATATCATGCAATAGATGTGTTTCAATTTTATCTCCTTTAGATTTCTAGTATATGTTGAATGAATTGCGATTGTATGTGTGTTTAGACATAAGGTCCAACGTTTGATGGTTCGATCTACTTCTAACGAGAGCCTCATTGTGTTTTTAGCATGAGTCCTCACTACCAGGTTGAACCGTAACAATTTCTTATTTGATTAATTAAATGAGCGATGTGCCACGTTAGTTAATTAAACAGTCTAATTGGACTAAGAGAGATTGCCTTAGGTTTTGCATTAGAACTTGGTTTAAACTCCCATATCATTTAGAAGCTAGGAAGGTTGCCTAATTCATCAAGAGACCCATGTTTTCCATATAGTTTTCACAACATTGTTTTACTTGCTTTCTTCATAATAAAAAATCCCAAAAAAGAAGTAGTTTAGTTCCCTTAATCAAAATCACAAAAACCCCGACTTTTTATAGCTTTTCATGCATTTAGTTAGCTTAGGTTAGTTCATTAGGCTCCGTGAGAGACGATCCGAGAAAGCACTACTAGTGCAATCCTTGGTTAATATAATTTTGCATTTGAACCCCAAGGCGTATTAGGAATGGTTCAAATCACTAGTCCTTGAAACACTTGACAATATTAAATAATACAATGTGGCACTAACTCCATTAGTAAGGCTGATGTGGCTGGCTAATTGGAATATCTGACCGGAAAACATATTATATAATAAAGATTCAAGAATTAAAAAATAATAATATCAAATTAGAAGACCAGAATATGAAGTAAATCCATAACTGAAACCTCAATTTTGGATTCTCCAAGTCCAAAGCTAATCCAAATGGGAGCGGAACCTCTCCACTTATTTGGAGGTCCACTTTCCTTTATTTAATTGGAGTGCTATGTTTTGTGCCTCCTCTATTTAAAAAAAAAATCCCAACCACTTAATGTTGTAGCTTCTTCTTCTCTCTCTGGATGATTCTCTCTTCCTCACAATTCTCACCTTCATACAACTCCATTTTCCCCTCTGGTTGTTTTTCTCTTTCATTTCCTTAACAAAGTGAAGCAATGAATAATCGCTTCTTATCTTCTCCTAGATGGCCTCCGTTCACTCAATCTTTTTCTTCAAATATGCCATTCTAAGCCTTTGGACAGAAAAATAGGGTAAAATTTGCACTAACTTTTTCCTTGTAGGTGATGATCACAGGTCAAACAGCAAGCAAAAGAGAGGACCTGAATAGAGATTAGAGAAAAACAAACAAAATCGGACGAAGAGGGATATTGAAAGACTCGACGACTCAAATGGAGGAATCCGGAAAACGGGCAGCGAAGTACAAAGAGATGACGGAGGGAATGGATTTGGTGGTTTGGTAAAAGGTGAAAAGATGGTTTAAGCAAGATAAGAGGTTGAAAAGAGCGAGGTACATCGCTGGTGTGCGAAAATTAGGTCACAGTGGGGTTGATGGTAGCCGGAGATAGCGAGATGATAGAGGAGGAGATGGGCTTGTGGTTTTCACAAAGAGAGAGAGAGGGAGAGAGGCTTGGGGTTTCAGAGAGAAGGGGCACTGGGAAGGAATGAGGGAGCAAGAAAGGATTAGGGTTAAAGGGTGAAACAGTGGAATTTTTTTAATGAAGAATGGCATAAAGCACAACACTCCAACTAAACGGAGGAAAGTAGACCCCCAAATAAGTGGAGAGATTCCACTCCAATTCAAACCCACAAATTGTGTTTGGAGGTTCATGTAAAATGATGCCAATGCATCCCATGGCAGCTTAAGGTGGTTCTCATAAGACCACACTGCATCAACAATGGCATATGGAAATTCACGCAAGACACTATTGCAGATTAGGGTTTCCACATCACTTATTTTGGGGTTTCCACGTCACTTTTTGGGGGGACGTTGAATCAAGTGACGTGGAAAACTGGACTTTTAACGTCACAAAAATAATTGATGTGGAAAGTCAGAGTTTCCACGTCACATATTATAAATAAAGGGACATTGTTTTATACTTTTAATGTCACAATTTAACCAGTGTGTGACATGGATAAATATGAAGAAGAAGAATTTTGGTCAAATTTTTTAGAGAAACCACGTCACACATCATATAATGTGTGACTTGGTTTTTTTTTTGGTTTCAAAAACGTCCTTTATTTTCTTTTTCTTTTTCCCATCTATATACATACATTGCAAATGTCACAGAAACTCTACAAATGTAGATCAACAGATATATATATACACATTATACACAAAATTCTAGCAATGTACAAAGCATAACAGTAAAATGCTCACAAATGAAATCACCAACACAGGCCATACCAAAGAAAATAAGTTTGTTGAATATGCTTAGTTTTGATGATGTCAAATATAGAGTTAATGTAGTAAGCAAAAAGAGTGGATAAAGTGTTTATCTCCTACTATCTATTAGATTACGTTTGCTATATGTTTACTGTGATTGAAAGCATGCATACATGATCACATAACATGTCCATAGGCTCAGATTGCATACATAAGAGCATGTAACTTAGTCTGGAATGAATTGAGATAAGAATCATAATGGCTAAGTAAAAGAGTGTAGATTACCTCAGCAATGAATAAGTAAAATCTAATAGGTAACATATTCTCTATCGCTAAGCTTGAACCTATCGCCATCAAATGAAAAGCTTAGGATAATAGCTAATGAGGAATGTGTAGAGCTAGCCATAGCATGTTTTGCTATCCATAGCATGATTTGCTATCTATAGCATGATTTGCTAGCGATAGCATGATTTGCTAGCCATAGCATGATTTTCTAGCCATAGCATGTTTTGCTATCCATAGCATGATTTGCTAGCGATAGCACCATTTGCTATCTATAGCATGATTTGCTAGCGATAGCATGATTTGCTATCTATAGCATGATTTGCTAGCCATAGCATGTTTTGCTAGCCATAGAATGATTTGCTAGCGATAGCATGTTTTGCTATCCATAGCATGATTTGCTAGCGATAGCACCATTTGCTATCTATAGCATGATTTGCTAGCGATAGCATGATTTGCTATCTATAGCAAGATTTGCTATCTATAGTGCTATCGATAGAGAATACCTTGAAATTCCTTAGCTGATACATTGTCTTTATCATTGAGCTAATGAACTGCACTAGCGATAACACCTACTGAGCCTTTATATGATTATCTGTTTATCTAAGTGTTGGGATTACACTATGAAGCTAGCGATAGCCTTGTTAGCTATCGATAGCGCAATACCTGCTAAGCTAATACATTGTTTCTAAAGTGCAGATCTTACACTGTCAAGCTAGCGATAGCCAAGGGAGCTAGCGCTAATGTAAAAGCTGACATGCAAGTACAGTGGTAGGTAGCAGCAGGTTATCGTTACTCACAGTCTCCATCTCTCTTAGCTCATCCTCTGCAAAAATAAAGTAAAGCAAGAGAAGAAATCTGATTGTCAACGGCTAGTTCTCCAAGTCTCCAACGGATAGAAATTTATCAAGCCATATATAAAGACTTGAAGACATCAGAATAAATGATGATGCAACGATGAGATTGACGTGAATGACGATGAAAACAGAGGGTCTACTCAGAATATCAGATACATATCAATGAGCCCAGAAATGAAGAAATATCTATGAGTTGAGTGCTATAGAATAGAAGAGCTAGAGCAACCATAGTGCAAATTATTACGCTCTTATATTTGTATTTCTTCATATACATCTCTGTACTTAAGTGTTTATCACAATCAGTTCATTGAGTGAACACATTTATTGAAATCCTCTATTGTTTGAGGTTGTTCTAAAGCTTGGTGCTTTAAGAACAAGGTTGTAACCTTACAGGTTGTACGGGGGAGTGTTTAGAGATAATTCTAAAGCTCTGTAAAAAAAAGGTTGACAGGTGATCCCGTATTGTAAAACCTGTGGTAGGCTTCTCTTGTGCCTGGTTTAAACAAGAGGGTAGTGGAAATCTCAGGTGGAGCCTGAGGACTGGATGTAGGTCTGGGTTGACCGAACCAGGATAAATTATGTGTGCATTATCTCTTCCCTTAACTCTTTCAGTTTCCAGCATATATACATTATATATCTCTTAGTGCATTTAACAGATTTGAATTACTCTGTAACAATCTGAAAAAGGTTTTGAGAAGGTTACCTTCATTGTGGTTCAGAAAAGAAAAGATTTGCAAAAAGTTTAAATTTTATTCTATCACCCAATTCACCCCCCTTGGGTGATAGCCAGTGTTTACATTTGGTATTAGAGCGGGTCACTTGTTTAAAGGATCCAACGATCTCAAGTGATAAAGATCATGGCTGATTTTGGGTATAACATGTTTTCTGAAGGTTTTGATTTCACCATTCCACCTCTTCTTGAAAATATTGATTTTCGATTTTGGAAAGCTAGGATGAAGAGTTTTATAAAATCATTTGACTATTATATGTGGAATGTTTTCATAAATGATTTTGATTTCAAACCTAGAAAGGATTGGACTGAAAAAGACAAGAAAATGTTTTCCTTGAATATTAGAGCAATGCAAATTCTGCATAAAGGCTTAACTGAAAATGATTTTCAGAAAATTATACTTTGCTCTAGTACTAAAGCTATTTGGGATACTCTTGAGTCATTATATGCCACTAATCATTTTGTTGAGATTGAAACTGTTGGCAGCTCTGAGATTCAAAGTGCCATATCCTTGGTAGATGAACAAATGGAAGATGAGATTGAAGAAGGAGAAATCACAGAACACTTCCATTATCATGCCAACACAAAAGGACAAGAGGAAGATAAATCCCAAGAAGAGCTCAACGTGAACGAATATGTTAAATCATCCTCTGGAGCTCAAAATACAATTATGGTATACAGTTTCAATTCTTGTATTTTTAAAGAAAACAATTTTGAACTGCATATCATTGACTCTCATCTGATCAATGATCATATTTCAATGAGTGAAAATGTTTTAAATCATGCTGAAAAATGTTTTGGGAAGAAAGACCATTCAAATGAAAACAATTTGTGTTTATACTCCTCTGATCATCACAATAATTGCCTAAAATCTCATATTGTTTGCTATTATTGTGGTAAATCTGGTCATATTTCTCACACATGTAATATTAGAAGAAATTCACATGTGAGAAATAAATTTATTTGGGTTCCAAAAGGACATGTAAGGTCCAAGACTAACAATGAAGGACCCAAGTATAAATGGGTACCAAAATGCCCATCTAGTGCTTTATGTTTACAGATTCAATTTAGCAAACATGGATGTTCTGGTGCAAAAACAACAAGGAAGAATCCAAGAGTTTCTCATGCTTCAAGGAAAAGATTCACAGAATCTATATATAGAAGGAGAACTCATGGAAAAGCCACTGCTGCAACATCCGGTTTAAATCATACAAAGCAGTGGACAGCAACAAGAAGAATATGTTCTACCTCAAAAATGAGCTACCAAAATGTAACATTCAATTACCTTGAGGAGAACAAGAGAAATAGAATTATGCCGTTTATACCTACGAACTAACCATGAGCAGATCCATATGAATTTGGATACTGAAGAAAAGAAAATAATTATAGTTCTGTAGGTAACAAAAAAAAGGGAGGGCTCTATCGATAGCAAAGATAGCTATCGATAGCTGGAAGAAGTAAAAGCCTGTCACTTGGCGTGGGATCATGCCTGCTAGCAATAACAACTCTCATTGCCGATAGCAAGCTTCTGCCTAGACAAGTGCAGTTATGGTGATATCATTCTTATCCTATCTTATACTTGAATGAATATAATTGTGTTTGGATGATGAATGCTTATCTCCCATTTCATTAGCAATCAATTTTTAACTATCATGAAATATCTGTCAGATTGCTATATGACTTAAAAGTTGAAAGTGTGCATAATTTATCTATTGTGAAGTTTTTGAAATGCACAATCCAAATTTTGTTTAGATTTCAACTCACCAAGGTTCACAAAATTGCATTCACACATTTTGAAAAATATGTTCACATCAACTGCATTTAAACTATCTTTGAAAATTGGAAGGTGATATCTGTTATGAACCAAAAGTTGGAAATGTTTCAAATCCATGCATTAAAGTTTTATTCCAACTTCCATATGCTGTGTATGTAGTGCCTAATCTGTGCTAACCTATTCTATGATGAGCGAAATCCTATGTTCCCTAATTTAAGCATCATTTGAGAAAGCTTTGTGGTAAATGCTTAAATTCTTGACCAGTTATTTGGACAAATGAGTGTGTACTTCATTATTCAAAAATCCATCCCTCATCCTATTACTCAAATGCATTATCAGTCATAAGCATTTCAGAGCATCTAGAGTCTTGTGTTTATCCTAATATTGAATATTCATATCACTCTGAACACAGCTCTAAAGGTCAAGAAAATCTCTAAGTCATATCAAAGTCATTATGTCTATCATGTCTATAGCACAAAGCCTTCTTTGTCATAAGACTTTGGATATGTTCTCTAATCCTTAAAAGGTGAAGCATTTTGGCATATTTTCTTCATTGTTGACTTCCATCTCAATATGGCCATCCACTATCGCTAACTCCTCTCCTAGCAATAGGAACCAAAGCACATATTCCTACATGAGCATTGGATGTTAAAACGTTTGAAAAATGATTTTATATTTTAAACTTGCATCTCATTTATGCTTCATGATATCTTAAACCCATGCTGAGAAAGTTATTTATCTAATGTCTTTTATGCTTTATGGAATATATTTTTATTTGAATTTATACATAAAAGCATAAGCAAATTGTTTCAAACCTTATCTTGATTTTTCTATACTTTTACTAGAAGAATGAATCATACTAATGATTTCAAAACAGGCTTGTATTTTTTAGTATAATTCTACAGGTTATGAAAAGGTTTTGCATTGATATCTTGCTATCAGATTTGCTGCCTAATCTTAATCTGCTGTTTGGTGAATATATCTCTGTTGACTATATGATTGAATCTAATAAAATCTGATGGTCATGCTCAAATTTGATTATTTGCTATATTGCTGTCAGATTTGCTGCTTGACATATAGTCTTGAGAATACACCATGATTGATTGGTGCTTGCATCTTGCCTATTCAACTTTCTACATTTGATTTGCTATTGAATATCTTTCAGATATGTTGAATTGTGTTATGGCTGAATAGTTGAATGATGCTTTACATTGACAAATCTTTTTGGGACTATAAGTCTGAAATTTCTGAACAAATATAGGACAACTGTTGCTGCCATGTTTTTGTTCAAAAATCTGCTTTAAAGAGAACTACTAGGGAATCTAAATCTTTAGTTATGTCTAGCTATCAAGGGCATAGAATTAAGAATATGAAGTTGCTTGAAACTTCCAGCCAGTGTAGCTTTGACATTGTATTGTACTGTGCAATTTCCCTCTGCATTCTCATAATCAAGATTTTGAACAGAATTATGCAAAATCTATCCTCATTGTTGATTTGGTAATAATACTTGTTGTTTTTACTAATATTTGGCATGGCATCAAAGGAATTGATAAAGGGGGAGCTTCAAATTCACATGTGAATATCTTAAAGCTCATCTCCTTTGTTGAAAGAAAATCTTCTTAGCATACTCATATGAATTTACTGTAAAATAATCTATTAGTTTTGATGATGCGATGTACTCTCTTATAGATTCCTTTCATGCTCTCAATATGACATTATCTTACATTAAGGTTTCTTTACTTTTGGTACCAACCTTTGATAATCCTTGATTATATTAACTCCTCTCCTTGCAAGAAAGATAAACATTGATGACAAGAGAACTCAGAAATGGGAAAGAGCATCCCTCAATAATCAACAAGGACACATTATCAAATCTGGGGAATGATGCAGATGCACAATGAATCACTTATTGGCTTACACTTTCCCAATAACAATTGGTATCAACACCGGATTATCACATACAACAGATCAAGAGAGGAAGGCTCTAAGCTTCATGGATCGATCCATCATCTTGCCAAATATAAATGAGCATTTCTAAACACTTTCTAAATATTCCATTTAAAGTTTTCCTTGATTAATTTGCATTGTCAAATCTGTATGTCTTGTTTGAGGATCTTGCATTTAAAGACTCCACAAACTTTTTGCTGATGTCAAATAGGGGGAGAGAAAAGCATGAAAAATATATTGATAGGAAGAGAGAAAGCCATGAACAATATATTGCATCTACATTAACTTCCATGATCTTACTCTTACATATTTTTCACCATGGATTTGTCATCATCAAAAAGGGGGAGAATGTTGAATATGCTTAGTTTTGATGATGTCAAATATAGAGTTAATGTAGTAAGCAAAAAGAGTGGATAAAGTGTTTATCTCTTACTATCTATTAGATTACGTTTGCTATATGTTTACTGTGATTGAAAGCATGCATACATGATCACATAACATGTCCATAGGCTCAGATTGCATACATAAGAGCATGTAACTTAGTCTGGAATGAATTGAGATAAGAATCATAATGGCTAAGTAAAAGAGTGTAGATTACCTCAGCAATGAATAAGTAAAATCTAATAGGTAACATATTCTCTATCGCTAAGCTTGAACCTATCGCCATCAAATGAAAAGCTTAGGATAATAGCTAATGAGGAATGTGTAGATCTAGCCATAGCATGGTTTGCTATCTATAGCATGATTTGCTAGCCATAGCATGTTTTGCTAGCCATAGCATGTTTTGCTATCCATAGCATGATTTGCTAGCGATAGCACCATTTGCTATCTATAGCAAGATTTGCTAGCGATAGCACCATTTGCTATCTATAGCATGATTTGCTAGCCATAGCATGATTTGCTAGCGATAGCAAGATTTGCTATCTATAGTGCTATCGATAGAGAATACTTTGAAATTCCTTAGCTGATACATTGTCTTTATCATTGAGCTAATGAACTGCACTAGCGATAACACCTACTGAGCCTTTATATGATTATCTGTTTATCTAAGTGCTGGGATTACACTATGAAGCTAGCGATAGCCTTGTTAGCTATCGATAGCGCAATATCTGCTAAGCTAATACATTGTTTCTAAAGTGCAGATCTTACACTGTCAAGCTAGCGATAGCCAAGGGAGCTAGCGCTAATGTAAAAGCTGGCATGCAAGTACAGTGGTAGGTAGCAGCAGGTTATCGTTACTCACAGTCTCCATCTCTCTTAGCTCATCCCCTGCAAAAATAAAGTAAATCTGATTGTCAACGGCTAGTTCTCCAAGTCTCTAACGGATAAAAATTTATCAAGCCATATATAAAGACTTGAAGACAACAGAATAAATGATGATGCAACGATGAGATTTACGTGAATGACGATGAAAACAGAGGGTCTGCTCAGAATATCAGATACATATCAATGAGCCCAGAAATGAAGAAATATCTATGAGTTGAGTGCTATAGAATAGAAGAGCTAGAGCAACCATAGTGCAAATTATTACGCTCTTATATTTGTATTTCTTCATATACATCTCTGTACTTAAGTGTTTATCACAATCAGTTCATTGAGTGAACACATTTATTGAAATCCTCTATTGTTTGAGGTTGTTCTAAAGCTTGGTGCTTTAAGAACAAGGTTGTAACCTTACAGGTTGTAAGGGGGAGTGTTTAGAGATAATCCTAAAGCTCTGTAAAAAAAAGGTTGACAGGTGATCCCGTATTGTAAAACCTGTGGTAGGCTTCTCTTGTGCCTGGTTTAAACAAGAGGGTAGTGGAAATCTCAGGTGGAGCCTGAGGACTGGATGTAGGTCTGGGTTGACCGAACCAGGATAAATTATGTGTGCATTATCTCTTTCCTTAACTCTTTCAGTTTCCAGCATATATACATTATATATCTCTTAGTGCATTTAACAGATTTGAATTACTCTGTAACAATCTGAAAAAGGTTTTGAGAAGGTTACCTTCATTGTGGTTCAGAAAAGAAAAGATTTGCAAAAAGTTTAAATTTTATTCTATCACCCAATTCACCCCCCTTGGGTGACAGCCAGTGTTTACAAAGTTGAATCGAATGAAAGGAAATAGATCACCAACACATAATTGCCGATTCAGATTGTTAACTAACTAACAATGAAAGGAAAAATTGAGCAATACGTTCACGAATCAAATCAATGTCTTCGACTATAAATGAGTCAATTGCATCATAAAACTGTAACAAATTCGGTACGATCACTCTCAATAATGTCACACATACACTTCAAGACATAATGCCCATACTCCTTATTCATCGATTGCTTAGGGCATTTTATAAATCAAAGGAAATAGTATAAATTAATAACAAAGTAAATAATATCTCAATTGACTAACATTGAAGGAATTTAAATCAAAAGTATTTACTTTAGGTCTGTGTTACGATGTGTAACACCTAAAATTTTCTACTATAATATAGCATTTTAATTGAATTATAACCACTATTTCATTGTCAGAAGCCCAAAAATACAAAAAATTTAACACTTTTTCTAAAACGTAGTGATTCATAAAACAATTAAAAGTACATCTATTCCTTATTTATGGTACTTGAGAAATTTAAATCCCTTATACTTGTATATAGTTCTATTTTCCATACTTTCTGCTAGTAACTAAATAATTTAATTCTATATCATATACAGATAATACTATTAAAATATTTAACTACAATAGTAAAGCATATTTTCTTCATCTCATCTTCTTCCAACACTCCTGCCTTATTTCTACCATCTAACCATCTCCCAGCTTCTCTAAAACAGCAATTTACCACAATTTATGTCATTCACCATAAATTTCATGCATGCATTGTCATGTATACATTTTATAAACCTTTACAATTAATGATAGTTTTTATCCTATTAATCTGGGTGTGATTTGCACCTATCAACCACTGATAACGATATCCTCATTAACTAGTGGTGGTTCTACTTGCAGGACTTCTCGTTATAACATTTAAAGCTATAACTAAATTGATTTGGCAAAGGGGTAGCGAACCACCTAAGCCTGGAGTACTCCAACATAAAAGGAATAAAATACATACCATTTAAATACAACAGGCATTACAAAATTATACATGCAATTGAGTGAATGGAGATAAACTGCTACCTGGATCCCATAAAATACTCCTGAATTAGCTTTTTTCTTTCTACTCCCTCGAACTTATATCAAAAGTCAGGGCCTATATACATATATGGGTTTGGGTTAGGGGTTGAACTATAAATTAATCGATGCGTCTCTCTCGATTCCTAACTTAATTAATACTACCCAAGTCTTTTTATTTAAGTAAATTATAATTTATCCATACTTATTTAGGATCTTAATCATCCAAGATCACTTTAATAATTGATTTACATTAAATTTTCTTATTCTCAATGTTTGACTAATAGTTTTTTATAAAACATTTCTTTAAAGACCAGAGTCGTTCACACACACAGGCACACACCTATATATATATACACTTACTTCCTATTTAGTACAAAATTTCAATAATAAATCAATCAATAGAGTAAATCAAGCCCAAGTAATTCAATTTATTAAAGAATATTGCAAATCAAATCATCAATCACAATTAAACCCAAACCATATTTCTTTATCTTCTAAATCCTTACTTACCTTAATGCTTCCACCCATAATCCACCTCCTAACACCTATATATATATAATCCACCTTAGCATCTTTCAAACTTAGATCTTCATAGCATTGAATACATAACAGAGCATAGGTTAATAAGCCTTGAAACCATTCTTAACTCCTAGTTCAATATTTAAAGTCCTGTAAACTATATCCTTCATTTACACCCAAGCCATAAATAATTTCAACAACCCTTCAAAATATCAGCTCAATAATTGAGAAATCCTACTTTAAGGTTTGATAAGGACCTTTAACCTCAGAATTTAATCAATCAAAATTTCACTTATCAACTACATTAATCTCTATTAAAGTCCTCAAATTACTTATTTAAACTCTGCAACTAGATAGTCCTCACTATAAGTGTTTAAACCTCCCTTTATCCTTAGTAAACTTTACAGTAGAATACATAAATTACAGCAATAGAAACATGCAAACTACTTCCAAGACCGTAACTCAAACTTATATATTTATATATCTTTAATCACTTAGGAATTTAGACCTTACACCATCAACATTTGTCAAACATAAGAGAACTCTAATGAGTAGTTATCATTAAATTCCAATTTCGATTCAAAACGGCAACCCCATGATCAAAGTCATATCAACTCAATCTTCATCTAAAAACTAAACTTCATTTATTCTATCCCTTAATTATTTCCAATTTAATTAACAAGTAATTAAGCTTCAAGATATCCCACTAGAGCATAATCATCATCACTTGATTTATTTCTCATAAAGAAATTCCAGATTTATTAATAACAACAAAGTCTCCAATAGCAACAATGTCTAGCTACACTTAATCTTTTGATTTTACCACCAACAATTTCTAAAACAGCCACTATAAATTAAATTCCAATTCTTATCAACTCAAACAACCGTCCATATCATATTTAATACTCATCCCAACTAATTATCTTCTCTTTAAGATTTTGAACTTCAAACTTTCCAATTGACTTTTCAATAATCATTGCTCTTCCAAATTCATATCTCCCATCCATTTCAAAATAAATCACTTGCTTCATTTACTTTTCCTGTAGTCCAATTGCTATCATATTTCAATTCTTTTGAAAACTAATATAAGCCTAATCAAACAAATGTCAGATCCAATTATCTTAGCATCATCCCTATACTCCATCCTCTTCAACATAAATCAGTAGCCATACTCTTCATATGTTCCAAATCCTAAACTTCATAAATCCTCTCTTGTCTTCCTATTTCCCATTTTCTAAATTATATAACTTACTAATTTGCTCCCCTTCTTCCTTCCATAATGAACCACACTACCACAGTAATCACATATCACAATCTCATACATTCAAACCATTTTTTATCAACCTTGCACACTTGTTTTGGTGCAAACCAACTTTAATCTAAGCAAAACCATAGCTTACAAATTTAGCTGATTAAAAATAGACACAAAACCAAGGGTTCAAGCTTAAACTCGTAATAAGTAACCAGAAACTTGACATGTGACCTTAATAATAAAACAACATTGATCCTTATTGCATCATTTCAACCAATCAAATACTTCAACGTCAAAAAGTTAAACACACCCTCAAAACTGAATAGAAAAGTCCAACAAAAACATCCCTGAACAACTTCAATTCCTAACTAAACTTCATTTATAACATTTATCTAGAAGTGTCAAAGCTTTTTGCCAAATGTCAACAATATTTTGTTTCTAAACAACCATTTATCTAACAATTATTACTACTCTTGCTTCTAATTAACTGCATTTAAGTCAATATATCAGACTAAAAGAGTAATCAACTCAAACTTGAACAACTTTCAAGCACTTATTCTTCTTCCTAAAACCTTCAACGACAAATCTCAACTTAACTTCATCTACTTGAGCCTTCTTTATTTAAGCTTAATTTAAGAACTATGCTATAGTCAAGTTAAATACTGAAGAGCACCGAACCGTTGGGGTTATATCGGAGCAATGCCGCCTCGGGCCCTCTCTTTAAGAATTTTAGAGACCAAGGGGATGGTGGGAGCTACCCCCTAGTGTCGTTCTCTTGAGGAGCCTAAAATGCAAATGATGACCTAATAGCTAGATGCAAAACTTGACAAAGCGGGTAAAACATTTTTGGTTGATTTTGGGTATAAAAGTTTGTGTTGAAAAGTGTTGTATGTTCAAGAAAGAATTGAGATTGAATTTAACGGGAGATTTGGATTAAATGGGGTGGAGTAACCCTTGGTGAATAGAGACTTAAGACAATCATTGCTTTAATTTATTTTTAGGGAGCTCTTAGGTTCATTAAAAAGGCCCCTAGAGGGATCCCTCTAGGCTAGGCTCAAATTGGGTGGATTAGTACCGGAATCCCTCTTACTAATCCCTCCAACACCGAGTTGATTAAGCTTAAAAACCAAAGTGAATTTGTTAATTGTAAGGGGCTATTAATCCGACAACCGGGATTCCGAATTGCCACTTAATTAATCCTAGGGTTCAATTAATTACTGGAATCCCACATAATAAATTAAAACACAAGGATAGAAGGCCAATGCTACTCATGCAACTTAACAAACTCAATAGCCAATTCACAAATACAAATACTTGACAAAGTGGTCTACTAAATGAGAATCCTCAAATAGCACAAATATTAACTAAAACATTCATTCAAAATGATGAATCCATACATTCAAACAAAGTTTAAGTAAATGAAGAACAAATGTCAAGCATACACAAATGGAAACAAACTACAAGTGTTTCAACCACTGATTGCACCTCATTATTTTATGTTTATAACCACTAATTTTGGGAAATTAACACTTGTCCTAGACTAATACATGGCTATTTAGGCACTTTTACATTTAGAGTTTCAATGCATTGAGTTAATTGCATTTTTGTGCTAAATTGAGCATTTTAAGGTTTAAACTCATGCATTTCTGATTTATGGACTTGAGAAATTACAATTTGTGCTTAAATTTGTCATTGTAGGAAGTCATGGTGAAGATGTGCCCGAATTCCAGAAATTACAGTTTAGTGCTCGAATTTCAGAAATTACAACTAAGTCCCGTTGCACTTGAGAATGGCAATCGCACAAGAGGGGGGTGAATTGTGCTTCCGAAAATTAAAAACTAATTAATGCAACACAATCTTTATACTGGTTCGGCCAACACTGCTACGTCCAGTTCTCCAACTCCTCGTTGGGTTCTACTAACCACAGGTTTTACAACACAGGTTCACCTGCCAACCTTTACAGAGTTCTAGAATCCCTCTAAACACTCCCCCTTACTACCTGTAAGGTTACTACCCTGTTCTCAAAGCACCAAGCTTTAGAACAACCTCAAACAGTAGAGGATTTCAATAATAAAGTTCACTTAATGAACAGATTATGATAATCACTTAAGTACAAATAAAATCACTAAGAACAATAAATACAAAAATCAGAGAGCAATGAATGTGTTCGTGAATATTCTTTGTTTTTCGTCAGTTCTTCATAAATGCTCAAATTTTGTATTTATATCTCTTCTCAGATTTTCCATTGCGTTCATCTTCATGAGGCCGTTTGAATATGGTCGTTGAGAGCTCATAGTCGTTGGCATTTAATGCAATTACTTCATCGAAGTTAACTTTCTGCTCTAGCTTCAACTGCTCTTGCGTAGGCTGAGCTAAGAGAGATGTAAACTGAGCGTTCTGAGCATCTGTACCAACTGTACTTGCATAGCAGCTTTTTCAGTAGCGCTAGCATGCTTTGCTATCGCTAACTGCATAGTATAATTCCTGCACTTGAGCTGTTAGCTAAACAAGTATTCATGTAATGCACAGCAAATGTTATCGTAAGCTTAGTCTATTAGCTCAATGTATCAGCTTATTAGTTTATCTAAGTTATCACAATGAGCATTCTCCTATCGATAGCTAGATGCGTTATCGCTAGTGACCTTTGTTATCGCAGGTTTGTTTAGCTATCTGAGTAACTTATGTTATTTCCTCAAGTATTTAGATATCGATAACTAATCCTGTTATCGATAGCAGCTTATGATATCGCTAGCTGATTCCAATAGCTCAAAGACTTAGTTCATTTTTCTGCTAGTTGTTCTTCCTTTTATTTATCCATGTTCTCAATGAGCTTCTAGAGATAGGATATTTCTTAGCGATAGATATTAACTTTGTTATTTCTAAGTCTTCATTTGCTGTGGCTCTTTGTCTATTAGTGATAGGGGTACACTTAGCTATAGAAATGTTTACTTTAGATTTTCAGCTAAGTTTCCATCAACGATTGATGGGCTTTTCATTAGCGATAGTCTTTAGCTCTAGCGATAGTAATCTGTTACCTATAAGATTTTACTTGTTTAATTCAAAGGTAACTTACACTCTATTTACTTATGTTATTTATGGGGCCAGTCCTCATCAAAACTTAAGATTCTAACATCACTGCGTATTTCAACTGGGTAAGGACAAGTTTGGTCATTTGGAAGCTTAAAGGAGGGCAAATATGAGATAAAAATTGCTGGATTCATTTTCATATTTTTCTATATAGAGATTAAATGAGTAAGGGCCTTGTTTGGAGTCTTACTTGTAAACACAGCGTAGACCATTGGATATTTGGCTTCTATTTCATGAACCAAATAGGCCTTAAGCCCTTTCAGCCCTAAAATACATCCAGAGCACGAAAATGCTAGACTCTCATCACCATTACAGCCACACCAAAGTTCTCTATCTCATAAACCACCACCATCTTCACCATCCTCCACCCACCCACCACCATCGGCCATTTCACCAACACTTCCACCATCACCACAAGCCACACCTTCATCTTTAATTTGGCCAAACACCCACAAAACTCCATCTCACCATTGTTCTCCCTCAGCTTCCATCTTCATCACTGTACGCACATCACCACAACAATCCACCTCCATTCATACCTTCCTCTCCATTTCCATCGGCTCCAAAAATCCAGGTATGCACGCCATTTTTGAAGGGCTCCTTCTCTACTTGAAGCATCCTTTTCTCGCACCATTTCATCCATAATCACGCCATTTTCAAGCACCATTTCTTTTAGTCCATTATTCACACCATTTCACCCAACAATCACCACATCCTCGGCCTTCACCATCACATACCATTTCAATTGTCATGTCGACCATTTGTGTGCTTTACTTGGAACTGGAGCAAAGGTGATGAGAGGCTAATTCTTGGGGTTTCTTAGTGGCAACAATGCAATTGGAGTTTCAATGCTTCATTAGGGGAGTTTTTCCTAGCTTCTTTTGTTTCTAGATTATGTAATTGATTTAGATTCTTAATTGTTTCTACTTGATATATAATTTTAGAACAAGAGGTGCTATGATTTCTTTTCCTAGGGGTAGATTTCTTTTCGGTTGTGTATGTAATTTGGCGATTGCTTTTATGTGCATAAACCTTAGTGTTAATCACTTGGTATAATGCAATTTGACGTGGTAGCATTGATTATTTACTTTGGATTGCTAGATTGGATTAATGTATTTGCTTTTTGCACTTAGCATTATACACTAGGTCCATTCTTGAAGGGTCAAATTATACCTTCAAGAGGATTCTCATTGTGTGTTGTCAAGGGTTTCCACTACCAAGCGATTTTCTAACAATTGGCTAGTTGACTAATTGTGCATTAGTAACTAGGTCAATTGTACTTAGGCGATTGCCTTTGGTTTTTAACATTCGGTCTTGGATTTTGAACTCCCAATTCATTTGAGAAGCTATGAAAATTGCAAAGTTTTTACCAAGAACCCATTCCATTAAAGAGTTTTTTTTCAAACCACTTTTAATTGCTTTCCTAAATCCAAAAAGCCAAAAACAAGCCTCTTTATATTTCTATAAGTGAAAAAAATATCAAAAAGACTTGTCAATGACTAAACCCCAGTTTATTTGCTTTTCAATGCATTTAGGTTAGTCTAGGCATCAAAATAAGTTGACTCCTTTGAGAGACGACTCGAGGTTGAGCCACTTTGCTCAAGCCTTGGTTTTACATATTTTCTTGCATTTGACCCCGAGGCGCACCATTCCGACAAAGGTCAAATCAACCACTCTCTAACAAAAGATTATTCGTAGAAATCACATCCAAATGAAGAAACAAGCCCTAGAATCCTAGAAACATGCTTAAACATAAGGAAGAGAGAGTGGGAGAACAAGAACTCCCCTAATAAAGCTCCAAGCTCATGCTTCTAGCCTCTATCACCAAGGATTTATGCCCTCTAGCTGCTATCTTCCATGGGGAAGCTACCAACAAGAGAGGAAGAAGAAGTTATCATGGGTGGAAGGAAAGGAAAATGGAAGATGGGATGAGAGATTTGAGAGAAAATGGGGTAGGAGATGAAATGAAGGTGGATGGAATGAAGGGACTGAGGTGTTAGTTCGAAATATATGTGAGGAAGTTAGGTTTGTTAGTACTGGTTGTCACCCAAGAGGGGGGTGAATTGGGTGATAGGCTATAAATTTAAAACTTCTTTTCTCTAAAAACACAATGAAGGTGATCTTTAAAATCCCTTTCTGTTTATCACAGAGTATTTTAAAACTTGTTAAATGCACAATAGATATATAAAATAAATATGCTGGAAACTGAAGGAGTTAAGGGAAAAGATGATGCACACAGAATTTATCCTGGTTCGGTCAACCCAGACCTACATCCAGTCCTCAGGCTCCACCTGAGATTTCCACTATCCTCTTGTTTAAAAACAGGCACAAGAGAAGCCTACCACAGGTTTTACGAGCACAGGTTCACCTGTCAACCTTTTCAACTGGTTTTACAACACGGGATCACCAGCCAACCTTCACAGAGTTTTAGAATCTCTAAACACTCCCCCTTACTACCTGTAAGGCTATATCCCTGTTCTAAAGCACTAAGCTTTCAGAACAACCTCAAACAGTAGAGGATTTCAATAAATGTGTTCACTTAATGAATAGATTTTGATAAACACTTAAGTACAGACTCGAATATGAAGAGATACAAATTTTATACAAGTATGCTCATCTCAACATTTCTGGGCTCACATGAATATCACTCATACTCTGTGCAGAGCCTTCGATTTTCATCTCATGCTATCTTGTCATTTAAATGCGTCGTGTGTTCTTCTCTTTTCTTTCTGATATCTTCAAGTCTTTATATATGGTATTTCATCTTTCTATCCGTTGGAGACTTGGAGAACTAGCCGTTGGAATCATTCTTCTGATCTGGATTCACTGTTCATGTGTAGAGTAGGCTAGACTGCGCGTTCTGAACATCTGCAACAACTGTACTTGCATAGCAGCTTTTTCAGTAGCGCTAGCATTCTTTGCTATCGCTAACTGCATAGTATAATTTCTGCACTTGAGATGTTAGCTAAACAAGTAATCATATAAATGCACAGCAGTTGTTATCGGAAGCTTATTTCATTAGCTCAATGAGATAGATAAAAATATGAATCAGTTAAGAATTGTCATAAAGCATTTTCTATCGATAGCAAAACTTGTTAGCGCTAGCAGCTATGTTATCTTCAATTGATCTCAGGTACTAGCTATCTGAATGATTATTATCTGAAGCACTTTTGTTATCGATAGCTTAACCTGTTATCGCTAGCTGATTACATTGGCTCAAGGACTTTGATCTATATTTCTGATATTTGTCCTTCCTTTCATTTGCCCATGTTATCTGAGAGTTTCTAGCGATGGAATACATTCTAGAGATAGAATGACTTAGCGATAGATCTTAACTTTGTTAATCTCTAAGTCTTCATTTGCTATTCTTTTCTATCTATTAGCGATAGGGATTTAACTTAGCGATAAAGATATTTAACTTAAGAGTTCTGCTAAGTTCCCATCTGCTATTATTGAGCCTTTACCTTAGTGATACATTCTTGCTCTAGCGATAGTGATCTGTTACCTGGCAGATTTTACACGTTCAATTCAGAGGTAACTTTCACTTATGTTTTCTCAGGGTCAGACTTCATCAAAACTTAAGATTCTAATATTCTCCCCCTTTTTGATGATGACAAAACATAAGTAAAAGATATATATTAAAAACACGTTCAGAACATATATCAGCATTAAGCATAGAAAAATAATAATGCATGAGTAGAGCATGTTCAGAGCAATCATTGGAATGAAAAATGTACATTTGTATCTTGTGTTGCAAAAGAAAATACTGCATATAAAGCATAAAATTGTCAATCATTCAGTTTATGTAGAATGCATATGAGAATGGTTTTTAGGGAGTGATTCAGGCTTTTTGGTTTATTCAGAATCAGAATCATCCTTCCAATTTGAGGTGTCTAACTCATAATCTCCAGGCTCACTGCTTATTCCCCCAGAATCAGTTGAAGGATCTTCCAGCAATTCAGGATCAGTTTCAACTTCAACCTCATATTTCTTTTTCCTCTTAGGAGTAGCCTTCTTCTTCTTTGGAGGAGAGGGAGGAATCCATGACAGAAGCTCATCCAATTTGGATGGGCGCTTTTGTTTCTTCTGAGGAGGCTTTGCTTTCTTGCCTTTCCCCTTTGGCACTGCTTTCCTCTTTGACGGCTTGGGGGCTGACTTGGGTTCTTCAATTACAATCCCTTTAGATGCCCTGGATTTCTTACCTAGAGGTTTAGGAGCAGATTTCTTGATCCTTATCTTTTTAGGAGCAGACTGGTCCTCTGATGCTTTTTCTTTCCCACTAAGTTCCAGGTTCTGAGAGGTAGTTTGAATGGGATCCACTTCTGCCCTTTCTGCATCTCTATCTTCTCTTTCCTTTTGAGACTGAGCAGACTTCTCCAAAAATTCTTCAACTTCCTCATGCAGCTCTTGTGCTCGTTGAATATAATGAGGAATCAGATTGACAGAGACTGGTTGATACTCCCCCTCATGTAGAACCATGGCCATACTCATATCTTCTCTCTGGCCTTCATTATCAGGAGAACCATCTGGAGGATTGATTGAGATTCTTTCTTCTTCATCAGATGCATCCTCCACTAAGCCTTCTTCTGCCACATTTTTGTCCCTTTGTTTCTCCCCCTTTTTGTCATCATCATTGGCAGGGGCTGGTGGAGAGGGTTGTTCATGAATTTGGGAAGAGGTGGTAGGAGAAGGAGGATTTGTGACAGAGGTAGCGATAGAGGTTGGCTGAATTAGTGGTGAAATAGGATGGCTATCGCTAGGGATGGTGCTAGCGATAGGGGTTGTTTGTGGTGATGGAACTTTGGTTGTTGAGGGTGAGGCTTGTGTTTGTGGGCTAGCGCTAGGGGAAGGATTATTGGTAGGAGTTTCTGTGGGTGTTGGGATTTTGGTTTGAGGTGAAGGTGTAGGTGTAGGTGTTTGGGCCTGAGAAGAAGGACTGGGATGTTTGAAAGTGGGAGGAGAAGGAAAATAAGAAAGGTGAAGAAAGGGTGATTGTTGAGGAGAGGAATGAGAGGGTGAGGGAAAGTTGAGAGGGGAATGATGATGAGATGAGTTACCTTCAGAAGGAGGAGCTGTTCTCCTTTGTTTAACATACTCAGGGACAAGGCATAGATGCTCTTCCAGATTTTTCACCTGAGATTGCAGCTCTTGAATAGGCTTCATCAACTCTGCTTTCTGAGCTTCCAAGGCTAGATTAAATTCGGCAGAGACCCTGAAGACATTTTCTTCTATTGCATTCTTGAAGAAAATAGACCTTGATGTAACAGGAGCAGAGGGAGGAGTCTCTTGACCAAGATTATGCTGCTGCTGAGGAGAAGGAGTTCTCTGAGATTGAGTCTCTTCCTCAACAGGCTGAGACTGAGTTGATGTAGAAGGAGCATGAGAAGCCTCAGAACCAGAGACAGCACCACTTGTTTTAACAGGAATCCCCATTTTTCTGAGAGTGGAGATGGTAAGCTGTCTGCAATTTTTGTTATCTTTTTCCCCGGTAGACTTGATCTTTGAGAATTCAAGGAGATAAGACATGAGCTGAGGATATGGGAGTGGGGCCTTGGCAGATTTTTCTGATAAATATCGGTGTAGCTCCATTGATATCAACTGCCCTGGGTTTAAAGGTACTTTTGAAATCAGATTGGGCAGCCAGGGATTGTCTATCTTGGGAAAACTACTGAAATTCCCTGCCTTGTGAGTCATTAATCTTGTGTACACGTAGTGTAGTATTCTGTTGATCACAGGCATGCTTGCTGGCTTATCAGAGGAGTTTTCATAAATTTCTGCAAGTTCTTCCTCGGAATAGGACTCAGAGGAGTACCACTTGTTATGTTCAGCTTCAAATATCCTTAGGATCTTGTTAATGGCTAACCAGTTAAAAGAAATCCCCCTTCCTCTCACTGTCGCCTCGAATACGATATTGACCAGCTCCTTTTTCTTGTATTCTGGCTTGGCTTTCATGCTCGAATAGAATGACCTCAGAACATCCTCATTGTAGACATTCTGGATACTGAGCCAGTTCTTGTATGGAAGAAGCCAGGCATCCAAATCGAAACCATTCTGCTTGAAATACTCCAAATCCACCCAGACTGCTGTTCTATCTAGGGTTTTTCGTTTCGCGAAGACAGCGCTAGGGGTTTCAAGGGGGGTTCTTTTGAGTAGGGCAAATCGGAGGTAGTTCGCTTTTGACGTTTAGAGCCTGATTCGACTACTTCTTTCTGGGATTTGAACCTCTTGCTAGCGGATTGAGAAGAGGGTTTAGCGCTAGAGGTAGCCTCGACATCACTCACACTTGGAACTTTGGTTCTGGCCATTTCTGAGTTTAGGGTTTTGAGAGAAGGGAGGCTCGAGATTTCAGAGATGAAGAGACTCTCAGGGTGATGGGAGTAGAAGAGAATGAATGCGAGTGATAGCAAATGCGAATGACCTAATTTTATAGGTTTCAGAGATTACCGTTAATGATGAATATTCGCTAGATGTTTCGCATTCTGGGTCTTTTAAGTGACTTGCTATCGCTAATATGAGCAGCTATCGCTAGCAGGCATGATCCCACGCTGAGTAAGTGACTTAGATTTTAGTTCACTTACTCCTTCCATCTATTGATAGTCGACTTTGCTATCGATAACGCTATTGGCTAGCGATGGCAATATTTGCTCAACCAGCTTTTGCCCTGCATACAACTAGCGATAGTGAAGCTCACTATCGATGGGTTAGTTTTGCAAGAAAAAAAACTTAAGATTTAACATTTAGAGCAGAAGATAAATGTTAATCATTCAAAATGATGACCACAATATTATGCTATTGAATCCAATCAAGATCTGACAAAGAATCTATCCAGAATTATGTTAATTAATAATAAAGAGTAGAGATAGAATTGCTCATTGAAAGGATTTTTCTTCAATGGATACTTGGGGAGCCAGTTTCTTCTTCCATTTGACTATCGATAGTTCCATTTGCTATCGATAGTGCTTGAGCTTTACTGATGGAAATCTTAGCTTAATACACTCTGTTCAATAGAGGCTAGCGATAGTGCTTCTCACTATCGATTGGTAAGTCCTGCATAAATGAGAGATTTTGACAGAGTACGCACATATAGGATAAATCCGCTTGATTGCATAGATATGTGATTCTGATAAGCACAATTTGACAATATTTGTCATTTGATAACTCATGTATTTCATAGATTCCTTAAAGGATAGGCTAGGCATAATTCCAACTTTTAGACATATAGCAATATGACAGAAATCATGTTACAGTTTGAGATTGATTGCTAAAAGACAGGAATGATCATTCATTATTCAAACAGAGATATATTTATTTCAAGTATAGGATAGAATAAGAATGATATCACCACAATTCCATTTGTTAGGTAGTAGCTTGATTTTGACAGAATAATGTTGATATTTTCTTTGACAGGTTCAACACCAAAATGGAAGCATGAGGCTCAGCTCATCAAGACTTGAGTAAATCTCCATGTGGATCATAGTCTTGAAGCTTTTGTCCTTGTGACCTACAGAATTTAGGTACTTGAAAGGTTGTTCCTGCTAACCCAAGCTGTTCTGATATATTTAGCACGGGGTTGCAGAGATTTCTCTTGTGAAACAGAATTCAGGAATCTTCTTCTTGAAGTATGAGGAATCCTGTTTCTCTTGTTCTCCTCAAGGTAATTGAATGGCACTTTGTTATAGCTCATTCTTGAGGTAGAACATGTTCCTCTGGTTGCTGTCCACTGCTTTGTAAGACTTGAACTGGATGGAGCAGTAATGGGCTCTCCTAGAGTTCTCTTTCTTGAAGCATGAGAAACTCTTGAATTTTTCCTTGTTGATTCTACACCAGAATGTCCATTTCTTCTAGATTTGATCTGCACACATAAGGTACTAGATGGACATTTTGGTACCCATTTATATTTGAGTCCACCAGTGTTAGCTTTGGACTTTGCATGTCCTTTTGGTACCCAAACAAATTTATTTCTCACATTTGAATTTCTTCTAATATTACAGGTGTGAGAAATATGACCAGATTTACCACAATAATAGCAAATAATAGAATGATATGCAATATGAGATTTTATGTAGTTATTGTGATGGTCAGAGGAGTGCAAATTCAAATTGTTTTCATTCAAAAAATCTTTCTTCCCAAAACATTTTCCAGCATGATTTAAAACATTTTTAGTCCTTGAAATATGATCTGTGATAGGTTGTAAATCAGTTTTATGCAGATCAAAATTGATTTTCTCAAAAGCATAAGGATTGGAACTGTATACCATAAATGCATCTTGAGCTCCGGAGGATAATTTTGTAGATTCGTTCAGGTAGAGCTCTTGGGATCTATCTTCTTCTTGACCTTCTGAGTTGACTGAATTATGGAAGTGTTCTGTGATCTTTCCTTCATCAAACTCTACTTCCACTTGCTCATCATCCATGGATATGCAACTTTGAAATTCAGAAGAATTGTCAACACTTTCAGCACGATGGTCAGAAGCATATATAGACTCAAGAGAATCCCAAATTTCTTTTGCACTAGAGCAAAGTCTAATTTTCTGAAAATCATTTTCAGTTAAGCCTTTATGCAGAATTTGCATTGCTCTAATGTTTAGAGAAAACATTTTCTTTTCTTTCTCAGTCCAATCCTTTCTAGGTTTGAAATCAAAATCATTTGTAAAGACATTCCACATAAAATAATCAAATGATTTTATAAAACTCTTCATCCTAGCTTTCCAAAACGAAAAATCAACATTTCCAAGCAAAGGTGGAATGGTATAATCAAAACCTTCAGAAAACGTACTACACCCGAAATCAGCCATGATCTTTTCACTTGAGATCGTTGGATCCTTTAAACAAGTGACCTGCTCTGATACCAATTGTTAGTACTGGCTGTCACCCAAGAGGGGGGGTGAATTGGGTGATAGGCTATAAATTTAAAACTTCTTTTCTCTAAAAACACAATGAAGGTGATCTTTAAAATCCCTTTCTGTTTATCACAGAGTATTTTAAAACTTGTTAAATGCACAATAGATATATAAAATAAATATGCTGGAAACTGAAGGAGTTAAGGGAAAAGATGATGCACACAGAATTTATCCTGGTTCGGTCAACCCAGACCTACATCCAGTCCTCAGGCTCCACCTGAGATTTCCACTATCCTCTTGTTTAAAAACAGGCACAAGAGAAGCCTACCACAGGTTTTACGAGCACAGGTTCACCTGTCAACCTTTTCAACTGGTTTTACAACACGGGATCACCAGCCAACCTTCACAGAGTTTTAGAATCTCTAAACACTCCCCCTTACTACCTGTAAGGCTATATCCCTGTTCTAAAGCACTAAGCTTTCAGAACAACCTCAAACAGTAGAGGATTTCAATAAATGTGTTCACTTAATGAATAGATTTTGATAAACACTTAAGTACAGACTCGAATATGAAGAGATACAAATTTTATACAAGTATGCTCATCTCAACATTTCTGGGCTCACATGAATATCACTCATACTCTGTGCAGAGCCTTCGATTTTCATCTCATGCTATCTTGTCATTTAAATGCGTCGTGTGTTCTTCTCTTTTCTTTCTGATATCTTCAAGTCTTTATATATGGTATTTCATCTTTCTATCCGTTGGAGACTTGGAGAACTAGCCGTTGGAATCATTCTTCTGATCTGGATTCACTGTTCATGTGTAGAGTAGGCTAGACTGCGCGTTCTGAACATCTGCAACAACTGTACTTGCATAGCAGCTTTTTCAGTAGCGCTAGCATTCTTTGCTATCGCTAACTGCATAGTATAATTTCTGCACTTGAGATGTTAGATAAACAAGTAATCATATAAATGCACAGCAGTTGTTATCGGAAGCTTATTTCATTAGCTCAATGAGATAGATAAAAATATGAATCAGTTAAGAATTGTCATAAAGCATTTTCTATCGATAGCAAAACTTGTTAGCGCTAGCAGCTATGTTATCTTCAATTGATCTCAGGTACTAGCTATCTGAATGATTATTATCTGAAGCACTTTTGTTATCGATAGCTTAACCTGTTATCGCTAGCTGATTACATTGGCTCAAGGACTTTGATCTATATTTCTGATATTTGTCCTTCCTTTCATTTGCCCATGTTATCTGAGAGTTTCTAGCGATGGAATACATTCTAGAGATAGAATGACTTAGCGATAGATCTTAACTTTGTTAATCTCTAAGTCTTCATTTGCTATTCTTTTCTATCTATTAGCGATAGGGATTTAACTTAGCGATAAAGATATTTAACTTAAGAGTTCTGCTAAGTTCCCATCTGCTATTATTGAGCCTTTACCTTAGTGATACATTCTTGCTCTAGCGATAGTGATCTGTTACCTGGCAGATTTTACACGTTCAATTCAGAGGTAACTTTCACTTATGTTTTCTCATGGTCAGACTTCATCAAAACTTAAGATTCTAATAAGGTTTAGGTCATTCAAGGTCGGGTCTACCAATTTGGAACCCTAAAAACCCGAAGTATTAGCAAAATTTCGCATCAGAAAAATCGCGTTCTCGCTGCAGCCAGAAGTTTTGTTCGCTGCAGCTAGGAGCACAGAGGCTTGGCCCCTTGCTCTCTGTCTGTCTCGCTGTAGCCAGAAGGTTTGTTCGCTGCAGCCAAGAGTACAGAGTCGCGACCCCTTACTCTCTGTCTGCCTTGCTGCAGCCAAAAGGTTTGCTAGCTATAGCCAGATGGATAGAATTTTAGGGCTGAATTTTTTGCTTTTGCTGGCTTCCTTCTCCACAACTCGATCCTCGATTTGGCCAATTTCTTCATGCAAAATTCTTCCTCTTTTGGTCCTGAGCGACTCTGCAAGTGGAAACAAGACTAAAACAAGGATCAAATAGCCCAATAAATTAATCAATACAATTAATCTACAATTATGGCTAATTAATCCTAATTTTATACTAATTTCACTTGAGAGTTTAAGACATTCAATTAAGCATTATTGGACCAAACTTGCATCTCAATCACGTTAATTGCCTCAAATTAGGCATATAAAAGCCATACAAATCAACCAAAATCGCAGCAATGTCAAATACAAATCCTTTAATTCAATTGTCCTGACAGTCCAAAATCGCAGCAATATCAATGCTTCAATGGCAACTTATGAAGCAACCAAAACTGCACTTTTGTCACATAATCTTGTCTTTACATTCCCTAAAACCAAACGAACATGACCATCAGCTTTTCTGTATCCCAGTTTCTACCTCTAATATATCCATATAAAATTTTCAGTACATCTAATGCTGTAGTCCAGGGAATCAAAACTCTATATCAATATATCTTATGAACAGAAATAGAGTAAGATGAAATCTGAAACAATAATTCCCTCCTTCCTAATTCCTGTAATTACCGGCCAGATCAAGCAGAAAAAAGAAGAATTGAACAATTTCAAATTCACATATCATCAACCAGATACAATTATCCTCATAATCTTGTACCAGAAATCAATGGCCTAAAGAGGAATGAAAATTTGAATGAACAGGAAGGAAGAACAAGAACTCAACCTAACTGGGGGAAGAAAACAAAAACAAAATGCCAAAATTCCAAACCTCAACTAATCAAACATGTAATACTCTCTTTTTGAACTTATACCACTTCTAATCATGATTAATTTAAGCTTTCATTCGAATTTTATCCAGAAATCAACAAGAACAAACTCGGATGAACAGTACACGGAGGAAGAAATTTGAGGAAATCTTGATTAATGCTATCCACTGCTCAAATTCATTCACAAAGGTGGTTAATCAAAGCCTAAGCTTCGTTTCTATGAATTCAGAAGCTTCAAAGACCCCTAATTTCAAATCAACCTCCCACCTCTCACTCACTTAAATCGGCCAAGAAGAGGAAGAAAAAGGGGGGAAAGAAACTCACCTAGGGTCGAATCGAGTCCCCCCAAGCGTCATTGAAGCTCTCCGATGCTGCTAATCGCCGTGAAGAAGCAAAGGACGAGAGGGAGAGGAACAGAGAGAGAGAGTCGAGTGGGAGGGAGGCATAGGAATAGAAAGGAAATAAAGAAGTTAGAAGGAATACGTGGAGTATATATGTTGAAAAGGTAAGACTGATATTTTTAATAGGTGTTTTACCATCTTACCCTTCCTTTTATAACTTGAGATATTTTTAACTAGGGGCAGATATTGTCATTTTCATTTTCTTCTATTTTTTCTCTTTCCCTTTTTGCCCTTCTTTAAAAATTTTAATTACCATTTCCTTTACAAATTGATCTGAATTTATTCTAAAAATAATTTTTCTAGATATGCTTTAATTTCCAAATTTATTTATAAGGCTTTTTAAATATCAAACAATACCTCAAGATTCTAAATATTCATTTATTAATTATTTTTTATAATTAAATTTTATCTTCTAATTATTTCTCTTCGTTTCTTAAAGGAAATAAGCCTTAAAATTTATTAAAAATGCCTAAAACATCATAAATTTATTTAAAATGCTTTTTAATATTTTAGTTACATTCTTAAAACCTTAAATAACTCCTTATTTTCTATTTTCTAAAATTTGGGGTGTTACACGATGGCCTCATTCATTCTATCTCTATTATCCACAAAATGCCATTGCTATTCACCCTTGAAATAAACCAAAATTAGCACATATATATGAAAATAATTTATTTAGCCCAAAGTAAAAAGTCATTAAAACTACTTGCTTCGATAAGAGGGTTTTATAATAGGAGGTTATATTACACCTCAAGGAGTCAAACCAAACCAGATGATGTTGTCTAGGGCAAACGACAGCTAATGACCAGTGTTTACTGAAAGACATTAAAAATATTATGTACACACATAAACATAACATTTGTAAATGTGCAAATGATGAAAAGTTGGCAAAAGTTAATAATCTCACTTACTCTTCAAGAATAGGCGCAAAATAGATAGATCCTCGATTTGCTGACATTTGATGTATGACATAAGCCCGCATCTAGTCCTCATACCTCAGCTCATCCGCTGGGGTGTTGAAATCATCTCTCCTCGCTAAGGCAATGGACTGAGGAATCTATATTGTTCTTTGCCTAATTGGTTGCATAGCTTCTGGAAGTACTTATCATAGAATAATTGAAATTACAAAAGGATAGAAGTACAAATATTGCACAGACATAAAAAGTAACACTACTACAGAAAACACTTTTCACGTCTCTTTTTGCTGGGACGTGGATCAGGGAGACGTTGAAAGTCGGGACTTTCCACGTCTCATTTTCAAATGTGAGACGTGGAATGTGCCACTTTCCACGTCTCACATTTAAATGTGAGACGTGGAAAGTGGCGAGTGCCAACTTTCCACGTCTCTTTTCCAAAAATGAGATGTGGAAAGTCTCACTTTCCACATCTCTTTTTTAAATATGAGACGTGGAAAGTGGCGAGTGCCAACTTTCCACGTCTCTTTTCCAAAAATGAGATGTGGAAAGTGAGACTTTCCACGTCTCATTTTTAAAAAAGAGACGTGGAAAGTCTTTTTTTTTAAAAAAAAGGGATATTTTTTAATTAGGATGATCAACCTCAATAAAAAAACCCAATATATTGGAATAATAGAAATACAATATTTAAAATAAAAAATAAACTAATTTTATTATTTATAGGCAAGTCAATATTACAAAAATGTTAGAATACAACTTTGATCCTAAAAAAATAAAATAAACTGATAATAACAATTATAAATCTTAACAGAAAATATTCTCATACTCCCTATGTTAAATCAAGATTTAAACCTAATACACACAGCATCTGTTCAGGGCAACTGAAGCCTCCTGAACATTGTAACCCATCTTAACTAAGGTCTTCAAGTTAGCATTGTTCTCATATGCAGGTTTTGTAATTTCCTGCAAGACAAGGCAACATTCACATATTACCCCAATCTAGAACTACTTGAAAAAAAATACAGATTAGCTTCATAAGTGATAATTATAAAGCAACCCACCTGCTTTATATGCTTTGATTATTAAGACTAGGCAACAATTATGCTTACACATGTAAATGACAGTTATGATTCACCTACCATTTTGACCAATCAAGACAAGCATTTACAGAATTCATAAGTGATAATTATAAAGCAACTTGATCTTTTTCATCATTATAATTGGGTCATATCAACCTCTTACGATAGAAGAGAATCATACAAAGCAAAACACCTATTCTAGTTTAAACATGAGCCTCGCACAGTCGCACTAGAGTCCTTGTGCCCTTGGAAATGATAAACCTTCTGACCGTACACGTCCAGTTGTAAAAATGGTAGAATGAGAGTATAAAAATTAAAACTAAATTACCAAAATGAACCACACACACAAAAACTGAAATAATGCAAAAGCCTGGTCCAAATTGCAAAGATAGCCAATACCCAGAAAGTTACTCAAGGAAAAAAAAACAAGAAACAATAAAAAATCCAACTAGAAAGCCAAGAGACCGAAATCAAATAATTAAAAGCAACAGAAATAAAACGCAGCAAAATAAGAATAGCAGTGGACAAAAAACACTGAAGAATGAAGATTGATATATCATGAAAGTATGAAGATTTTTTTTTCTTCCTTATCATCAAATACATTACAGAACAAGGTAGAAAATAAGAAAATTATTTTCACCTTCAATCATGCATTACCTGCAACCTACACAATCACATACTAATTCCATACTCATTTCTCTAGTAATCCCAAAAGTTCTCAACTATCCTACAACAAAAACAGGGAAGAACACAATTTTTCAAACCTTCTAAAGCTCAGAAAATTCTCATGCAAAAGTATATATATATATATATGTCATTTCAATCCTAATCTTACATTCATTTGATCATAAATTTCAGTTACCCACGCAAAGAAATCAAACCACAAAGATGCAAGAAATCAAAATCAGTACAAAGTCCCAAAAATTAAACATATAACTCCAAATATTTGCTAAGTTTCTAACAAAAAAATTCAATTTTTGCTACAGAAAAACACAGAACTCAAAGCGATTCACATCAGTGACAGCAGATAGCAATGGCAACAATCTCAGCATCCAATCTAATTGAAAGAGGCAATCGCACAAGAGGGGGGTGAATTGTACTTTCAAAAAAATTATTATGATAACAAATAATTGCAACTCGAAAAACTTTATACTGGTTCGGCCAACACTGCCTACGTCCAGTTCTCCAACACCTTGTTGGGTTCCACTAACCACAGGTTTTACAACACAGGTTTACCTGTCAACCTTTACAGAGTTTTAGAATCCCTCTAAACACTCCCCCTTACTACCTGTAAGGTAATATCCCTGTTCTAAAGCACCAAGCTTTCAGAACAACCTCAAACAGTAGAGGATTTCAATAAATACGTTCACTTAATGACCTGATTTTGATAAACACTTAAGTACAGGTAAATTTCGAAAACAACAAATACAGAAAACAGAGAGCAATGAATGAGTTCGTGAATATTCTCGTTTTCCGTCATCTTTTTCATAAATGCTCGAGTTCTGTATTTATATCTCTTTTCAGATTTTGCCCTAGCGTTCAACTTCAAGAAGCCGTTTGAATTTAGTCGTTGGGAGCTCATAGCCGTTGGCATTAAATGCAGTTTCTTCATCGGGCTTAACTTTCTACTCTAGCTTCAACTACTCTTGTGTAGGGTGAGCTAAGAGAGAGATAGACTTACCGTTCTGAGCATCTGTACGAATTGTACCTGCATAGTAGCTTTTTCAGTAGTGCTAGCTTGTTTTGCTATCGCTATCTGCATAGAGTAAATCCTGCACTTGAGCTGTTAGCTAAACAAGTAACTATATAATGCACAGCAGATGCTATCGCAAGCTTTGTCTATTAGCTCAATGAGATAGAAATAATATATATTAGCTAAGATTGTCTAAGTTATCAGAGCATACTCTTAATGATAGATATTAAGGCTAACATGTTCTCTTGGTTCAGTTGTTCAACGTACTAGCTTTATCATATCAGCAAAAATTCTTCTATCGATAGCTAATCCCATTATCTCTAGTTGATTGCTTATTAGCTTTAAGGATACTGAGATGATTATTCAAAGGTATTTCAAGGTATCCTATTATCGATAGCTGAATGTGTTATCGCTAGTAATTATGTTATCACTAGATAATTCTTCCTCTCAGGCACTAGCTGTCTAAATGTTCATTATCTAAAGCACTTTGTTATCGATAGCTTAACCTGTTATCTCTAGCTGATTTCATTTGCTCAAGGACATGGTTCATTGTTCAGTTAGTTATTCTTCCTTTTATTTATCCATGTTCTTAATGAGTTTCTAGCAATAGGATCTTTCTTAGCGATAGGGAATGACTTAGCGATAGATATTAACTTTGATATTGCTAAGTCTTCATTTGCTATGGCTCTGTCTATTAGCTATAGAGATACACTTAGCAATAGAGATATTTATTCTTAGAGTTCTGCTAAGTTTTCATCTATTATAGTTTATCCTTTCAATAGTGATAGTCTTTAGCTCTAGCGATAGAAATCTGTTACCTATCAGATTTTACTTGTTTAATTCAAAGGTAACTTGTGCTTATGTTATATATGGGGTCAGTCTTCATCAAAACTTAAGATTCTAACACTAATTACACCCATAGCTGATGTTAGAGAGGGAAGGAAGAAGGTGGAACAGAAAACCATTATGAAAAATGGGAAGCTTACAGTGCTAGGCTCGAATTGATGAACAAACTGAAAGAGAATGAGAAGGTGACGCAAACGCCAGCTGTGTAATCGGAAGGTAATTTTATATTGGCACTGAGGAATCCGTACTGGTACATACTGAAGGAGATGAAACCAGAACCTAATTCATTCATAGAAGAAGGAATAAGAAAAATCAGAATCAGTATACAAAACACGAAGATAACATCACGCACATGTTAATTAAAATAGGTTTTGAGATGAAGGAATTAAATTATTACCATTGAAACGATTGAGGAGGAGATGAACGCCGTTGCCATCAGAGGTGAAGCTTCCTCTCCTTCTACGGTTGGACTCGAAGGGAGGGTTTCTCGATGCCGCTGGAGATTGAGGTGGCGATTTGGGGCTCTAAGAACGGCGGCTCTCTTCTCTTCTAGGGTTGAACTTGAAGGGTTTGAGGTGGCGATTTGGGGCTCGATCTACAGTTGGACTCGAAGGGAGGGTTTCTCGATGCCGCTGGAGATTGAGGTGGCGATTTGGGGCTCTAAGAACGGCGGCTCTCTTCTCTTCTAGGGTTGAACTTGAAGGGTTTGAGGTGGCGATTTGGGGTTTGATCTACACAGGAAGAAGAAGTGAATGAAGAATAGGAATGTTTAAGACCGAAGACCTAGAGGGATGTTGAAGACTGAGGAACAGGGATGTAGAAGACCCTTAAAGAAATCTGGGCGAAACTCGTCGAAGATGGGGGGAGCAAGAGCGAGAGAAAGAGAGAGGAATGAAGGGTTGCTGATTTTAGGGGCAAAACATAAGTCTGATGCAAAGTTTTCACGTCTCACTTTCAAAAGTGAGACGTGAAAAGTATTTTTCTACATCTCATTTTATAAAGTGAGATGTAGAAAGTATAATTGGGGGAATTTCTATTTTTTTTAGAACTTTCCACGTCTCACAAGTAATGTGAGATGTGGATAGTATAATGGGGAATTATTTATTTATTTATTTTTGAGCTTTTCACATCTCACAAATAATGTGAGACGTGAAAAGTATAATGGGGGAATTATTTTTTTTTTCAAAGCTTTCCACGTCTCACAAAGAATGTGAGACGTGGAAAGCTACTTTCAACGTCTCACGTTATTTGTGAGACGTTGAAAGTATACTTGTCACGTCTCATATTAATTGTGAGACGTTGAAACTCATTTCCAGCTTTTTTGTCCGCCTTTTTTTGTGTTTAGCATTCTTTTTTGGAGAATCAACGTCTAATAATTGAAAAAGAGATGTTGAAACTTTTCAGATATTTACAATTTTGCCAGCGCCTTTTTTTCTACATCTAATATTTAAAAAAGAGACGTGAAAAGGGGACGTAGATTCTATTTTTTGTAGTAATGTAACAGTCATTTACATAATCTCTAATTCGAGTAAGCCGAGGTCAATTTCGTCCATCGCCAAAAACTCCACGATATCTCTGTCACCAGCAAATCCAAATTTGTATGTACGATCAGGACTGGCTACTCTTGGAGGAATCCTAAGGGATGTGTAGTGCAAAGTTAGCTGCATCTCCCAAAGGAGTTAGAGAAAAGTATATTTATCTGAAAAGACCTGCGAGCGATGAAAAAAAATCAATGTTATATATTCTTACAAACTGTAATATATGAAACAAGCAAATCAACCGGCGCCTTTTGTGGAGTCTTGTGTACACATCGTCTAGGCCACAAGATGAATGCCCCGATCATCTCGTCTAGTCTGGTGACTTCCATATAGGGAAAATGTACAGCTGTCCCCCTCTCATTCTTTAAGACAGTTGTAACAGACACCTTTACTTAGACTTCCCGAATAAGCATATTATGTATGAAGGAGGCGTTTGGGAACTGGCAAGTCGTTGCGACCGGGTGCAGGCGTATGATATCGAGATGGAGATTACACGCCTTTCTAACTTCAGGGTCATTGTCTAGTGTGGGATTTGATTCATCCTCACAAATTGATCATAGCGGCACAGTCTGATTGTAGCTGTCTTTGCCGCTTAGACCGCCGGTAGCGGGGAACTCCTACAGGAGATGAGAATATACATAGTGAGTCTAATTGATAAACTCAAAATTTGGTAATTAACATATATAGTAGATGCTCAAACCTGCTGTTTTTGTTGAGAATAATTTGATGAGATTCTAAGTTGCATGGTAGACGCTCTGACCTGTGTCTCAACCTGCGCTCGGATCTGCTCCACCATATAACCTGAAAGAGCTTCCTAGACCTTCGCCACCACCTAACCATCGAATTGTGCTACAATCTGCTGTTGGGATAAAGCAAACCGCTCCTCTAACTGAGCCTCCATCTCTGCCCAAGCCTTAGCCACAATCTCCTCAATGGATTCTCTACTGGTGTATTTGGGTTTGTGGCTGAGATACTTGGTCAGCCCTACAGTCCTAGGCTCCCTGCTCGACCGAGGCGATCGGGCTTTCCAATTACCGTGGCTAAAATATCCATCCTCCTAGAAGGTTTGAAGGACCCTTGGGTGGCCTGCTGCTCAAGTTCGTCCTGCAATGATCAAAAAATCATTAGTTGTAATTTACTATAAAACCACAAGTTAAATGAATAAACAACCAAGTAAAATACTTAAAATCCTCTTTGAAACTGCTTCAACCTCCGAATTGACAAATGTTCCTTCTTTATTCTTCCTTTCCTCAGCCCATTTCGTATGACGTGAGAAGGGCAGCGGAGGCTCTACAACAATGGTAGTATCGCACCGTGGCGCTTCCTCCATTTCTGCAATATGTTTCTCGATCAACTTTTTCTCGACCTACTTGTAACCCCCCGAGACATTGTGTGCTTGTAGATATTCTTTTCTTGATGTTCCTTTTGTTTTTGGCTATTTTCTTGTGAAAATAAAACTAAGTTAGTTAAATAATATAATGTGTTAAAAGTTCAGTTTTGAAGTAGAGTAAAAGATCTATACAAACCTGAAACTTTTTGTCTAGTCATTTCTTAACAAACGTCTTCCAAGTCTCCAGGTCAACAGAGGGGTAGGTCTAACAGGGATCTTGACCCATCTTGTCCCCCCGGATGTATTCTCGGGTCAGGGTAGTCTTGAAATTCTTCCACATCTTGCACGCTTCGTTCAACCAAAAATCACTGAACAATTGAGTGTTTGGGACATCGAAGCTTTGCTGCAAAGAATAAGAATAAAACACACATCACTTGAGTTAACTAAAAAAACAAATACATGCATATTAGGAATAAACAGATAGATAATGATAAAACATACCAAGATATCTGATCGACATTGATCCTTAATGTCTTTTTCGACTTTCCTCTAATCGTCAATTAATATGCTTACTCGGTTCCTTGCCACAAAACCGACGTAGCTTACAAAAGTTATGCCAATTTCCCCGATAGGATTCATGCTGTCATCAAATTCCACATGAATAGGCTGCACATTTGTCCCCTGACGGACAATAATGTCATTGAGCTACGTCGAACCTCTTTCCTTTCTTCGAGGGAGATCGTTCCATTGCTTATTGTTAGAATCGTCTGCCATGTACCTGTTAACATATCAAAGATGTGATGAGTCACAATGCACAACTTTTACAAAACCAAAACAAAAACATTAACTAAAATTAATACATGATAATTCAAAAAGGTTCTCACTTTATGTGTTAGCCCATATCCCCTCACAATGATCAGATCTAGAGGCAAATTGGTCATCATCATCTATCAATTCAAATTCACTTGGTTCAGGTGGTCCTACGCACAAAGGTGGTATCTCATATAGATCTAAAGTGAGAGCACTGTCCTTTTGCCTTTTACTTTGCAAGACTATGGACAATTGCTTATTTGCGGGATCTGTTACATAGAACACTTGTTCCGCATGACTCCCTAACATAAAATGCTCATCTCTGTACCCGACCTTGTGAAGATCAATTGAGATCATACCAGTATGGGGATCAATTCCAACTATGCTTTTGTTAACCCACTTGCATTTGAAGATTGGAATTTTGAACTTGATGTAACTAACTTCCCAAATTTCTTCAATTACCCCATAATATGCCATGGAAGCCGATCGTGGGTTTTTATCTTTCGAACTGGAGCCACTGTTTTGCATGATGCTGTTGCTGTCCTGAGTCTTAGTGTAGAAAGAATAACATTTATGTCAAAAGAGTCCCAAGTAACAACCTCAAAATGAGTGCCTCCGGCTAACCATCTTATTGTATCCGGCCCACCGGTCTCCTTTTCAACATTCTCCTTGAATCACCCAATGAACGTCCTGTTATGCTCGTTAGAAATCTGCATGTCACTCTTTTTCGGGTTCTTTTCTTTCAGGATCCTCTTATGCTCATCCAAATAAGGCTGCACTTCTTCCATATTATTCAAGATGTATAGGTGTGCTTGTAACACCTCTTCATGGCACATAGTCTTTACTTTGACGCCCTGTACCCCCTTACCGATCCCATCTTCATGTCGAGGGTTTTCTTCAACCCCTTTTAGATACAATTTGCAAAAATCCATCGCCTCCTCAACTAAGTATCTTTCAACAATTGATGCCTCAGGTCGATGTGGGTTCTTGGAATACCCTTTTAAGACTTTTATGAATTGCTTAAAAGGGTACATCCACCTTAGATAAACAGGGCCACAGAGCCTTATCTCCCTTACCAAATGAATAATCAAGTGCACCATAATGTCGAAAAAGGCTGGAGAAAAGTGCATCTCTAGTTGGTACAATATAATGTAACCCTTATTTTCCAACTCGTCGAGCTTCTTAGTGTCGATGACTTTGCTGCAGATCGCATTGAAAAACATACACAGTCTTGTTATAATTATCCTGACATCATCTTACATAATGCCTCTTATAGCAATTGGTAAGAATTATTGCATCAATACATGGTAATCATGTGAATTCATTCCCACCAACTTCAAATCATTCATAGACATAAGTCTGCTAACATTGGAAGAATAACCTTGCGGCACCTTTATCCCACTCAAACACTCACACAGATTTCTTTTTCTTCTCTTTGGAAAGTGTATGAGCAGCAGGTTCCATATAAGCCCTTTTTCCATTTTCACTGACTATAGGATGCAACCTTGGTCTTATGCCCATTTCAACCAAGTTTAATCGAGCATTGAGTTCGTCCTTTGTCTTCCCCTGTATGTACAACAGTGTCCCAATAAGACTATCACCAACATTTTCTCCATACTCATCACATCAATGTTATGTCTCACATCGAGATATCGCCAATAAGGTAGATCAAAGAAGATTGACCTCTTCTTCCAAATGATCTTCTCAGAACTGATCTTCGTCTTCTATTTCTTACCAAATACCATATTGACATTCTCAACATGGCGGTAAACTTCCTCCCCGGTTAAGGGGGTCGGAGCAGATCGGTACTCAGATGAGCCATTAAAACACTTCTTTAGTCTACGGTAAGGATGAAACTGATCAAGAAACCTCCTGTGACCAAGGTAGAAGGTCTTTCTTCTGTGTTTGAGATAGTGGCACTGTGTGTCAGACTCACATATAGGGCATGCCATATAACCCTTAACATTGTAACCAGAAAGGTTGCCATATGCAGGGAA
Organism: Mimosa bimucronata; assembly: GCA_037074515.1. Lineage (NCBI taxonomy): Eukaryota > Viridiplantae > Streptophyta > Magnoliopsida > Fabales > Fabaceae > Mimosa > Mimosa bimucronata. Next base: position 33,455,054 of record CM073440.1, on the reverse strand, counting down.
GTCATTTATTGTGATAAACAACATAGCTCACAACTTGAATGTCTCCTACCTGTACTCATCAAACACATCTACGCCTTCCTCCCACAACATCTTTAAGTCCTCAATCAAAGGTACCAGGTAGACATCGATATCATTACCAGGCTGTTTCGGCCCTAAAATTATCATTGACATCATCACATACTTGCGCTTCTTAAACAACCAAGGTAGGTTGTAAATGACCAACAAAACTGGCCAAGTACTATGTGTGCTATTGAGACTCTCGAAAGGGTTGAAACCATCCATACACAGTCCGAGACGAAAGTTCCTCGGCTCACCACCAAATTGAGGAAACATGGAATTTATCTTCTTCTATTGAGGAGAATCAACAGGGTGCCGGAGATATCTTCCATCGAAGATTTTCTCATCACAATGCCATCTTAGTTTCTTTGCTTCTACCTCATTTGCAAACAAGCATTTAAACTATGACACAATTGGAAGGTACCACATTACCTTCAAAGGTACCCCTTTCTTTGGTCCATCATCATCACCAACGGCATCCTTCCTTGGCTTGTACCTTGGAGTATTACATTTTGAACACTCTTTTAGGCTTTCTACTCTTTCCTGTATAACACGCAATCACTAGGGTAAGCTTGTATCTTATTATACTCCATGCCCATCTTACTTAGAACTTTTTTAGCCTCGTGCATATGCTTCGGAAGCACATTGCGTGTCGAGAACATATCACTCAAAGCTTCAAGCATCTGTGAGAAACCCGCGTCCGCCCACCCATTTTCTGTCTTTATTTTCAACAGTTTCAGGACGCCGGTCAACCAAGTATACTTAGTACACCCCAGGAACAATGGTGTCTCTGCATCACTCCTCAACTTGTCAAACTCATGTACTACAGAAAATGATTCCGCCCCAATGTCATTGATCATGTCATCCATTCCATCATCACAAACATCATCCACCGCTGCTTCTACATTTTGTGACATGCACGCATGTACGGTATTTCCTAATTCCCCATGCCAAAGCCACTTCTTATAACGGAGATTGATCCCATCACAAAGAATGTGATCCCTTATATCATCAACGCTCTTACAATAAGCATTTGCATACTTCATACAAGGGCAAAGATACATGTCATTCTTACTAGGCACTTTTCTTTTGGCAAATTCAATAAATTCTTCCACACTCATCTGATCTCTATAGTGGTTCTCAATGCATGCATCCAACTACGATCCATTCTATTAAACCTAGGCCATTTCCAACAAATTAGTCAAGTTTATCTCACTACATTGTGAAGAAATGGGCATGCTATGCATTTAACTTCACTTTATACAATTTTTAAAAAAAAATTGGCAGAGTTTTCCCTTGTAAATGTGACATCCAAAAAATACATTTACAATCCAATTTTAGACCACAATAATTCCTCTTGCTCAAGGCCTCCATATTCCAAGACCACATCAATTCTCAATTTAGAAAACCACAACTCAAACCAACGTAACCACAACAAGTAGCTTTGATGCCTTCTCAATCACCACTCTAGTTCATTTAATGTTCATAACCTAGAAATTCAAGCATTTTCAATAACCTGTCAGGTGTGAATTTACTGTTATTCCCCAAATATTCAAAACAACATCATTGTAATTCGTACTCTTGGTTTTGTAAAACAGATCATAATCTTCCACTTAATAGAATACAATCACTTCCTTCACAATCATAGTAACTATTTCATTTCTTCTTGTACTTACTACAAGATTTTATTTATTAGTTCAAATTCTAATCCCACAATTCCAAGTGTACAACATACAAAACAGTTACAGAGCATATAATAGAATCAAGTCCAGAGCCACCGAATAAATCAGTCAAGTACAGACAGCAAAGTAATGGAAATTAAAAAAAGAAGGAATTACGAACAATGGGTTGTAAAGCAGGACGAAAAGGGGTAGAAGTTACTACTACTCAAAAATGGAAATGAAAAATTAGTTCAAAAAAGAAAATGGAAATCTGTATGAAAAAAAGATGCAGAGTCAGGAACCTTTAATACCTAATGCGAAGCTAAGGGACGAAGCTGGAGTTGAGGGCTAGAAAAATGGAAATGAAAAATCAGTTCAAAAAAAAAGAAAATTTAAATCTGTATAAAAAACAAAGTCAATCTTTAATACTTGATGCCAAGCTGAGGGACGAAGCTGGAGGCAGGGGAGGACGAGAGCTGAGGGAGGGGAAGGACGAGAGCTGAGGGTGAGGGAGGACGAGAGCGCGAATCTGAGAGCTAAGGGTAAGGTTTTGGGGGAGCTGAGGGCGGGGGAGGTGGGAGCTGAGGGATGAGGAGGGAGGGAGAGAGCTAAGGGCGCGGGCTTTGAAATTTTTTTGCGGGGGTTTATTTGCAGATAAACGACGTCACATATATCAAATATATGTGACGTCATTAGTTTCAACATCCTACATTAAACAATGTCTGAGTTTTTAATTACGAAAATGCCATCGCATTTTTTTTAACGTCGGTTTTTTAATTATCAGACATAAATTGGTGACCCTTACATCAGATCGTAGCGAATGAAAATTCACGTAAGGTAACACCAAAAGCTACCCCTATGAATCGATCGGTAATTTTAATCTGGCTTTGGAATACGTAACACCAAGGAGATTGATTTAGTAGGCATGCATGCTTCGATGATAATGGAATCAGAGCTTGGGCCGCGCCATCTGTGTTGTTGAAAACCCTAAATCGATGAAGGTGATGAATCTACATTATGTGAATAGAGCTTGGATGAGAGTGAGGAGGGATTACAATCGAAGCTAAAGAAGTGGAGGATGGATCTACATTATGCGGCAAATCTTCAACCTTCCCTCTTCCCATGTGTGCGTGTTTTGATTTAGATTTGATATTATTATTTTTTAATTTTTAAATCATTATTATATAATATGTTTGCCTAGTCAAATAATTCAATCACCCTGCCAAATCAGCCTAACAAACATAGTTAGTATCATTGGATGATTTAAAACAGTTAAGTACTCCAGGGACAAACTTTTCTTAATGGACCAAAGTTTAGGGACCAAAATCACATGTTTGAAAGTTCAAGGACTAAAAGCAAAATAAGAGGAAAGAATAAGGACCAGAAGTTATATTAACCCAATTGCATGCGGACTCCTATATAAACCCCCTCCCCCCTCATTTTACACACACTCCTCTCCTCTTCTCTCCTCTCCTCCACCCACCCATGTTTGTGCTGCTCCATTTTCTTGGTAACTTTTCCTTAAATTAGTTTTGCTATTTATGTTATTCACATATTTAATTGTTATTTTAAATAATTTTTAACTTTTTTGAATATTTTCGTTGCAGGGGTTTATCTATAAACAATGATAATTATTTTTCTACATGAAAGTAATCTTATATATATTGTAAATGGAAAAGCTGTTTAAAGAATATTAAAATAAAAAAACATCAGATTAAAATTTTTTCCAAGTAATTAATTACTTGATAAATAATTTATAATTAGTATTTAAATTAAACAAACAAAACGTAATAAATATGTAAAAAACCATGACAAATGCCATTTAAAAAAAGGTGCCAATTTGTCACGGTTTAAATCGTGACAAACATAAACCGTGAGAAACGTTTATAATGGTTTAAACTGTAATAAAGAACAAATTTATCATGGTTTTCATACAAAAAGTATGATTATATTTCGCGGTTTGGTCCATATTTTGGACCGAGTTTTGTAACAATTTGTTACTAATAACCGTTACAAAACTGTCGCTCACTTGTCACGGTGTCTGCATACATGTGTAACGGTTTGTCTAAACCATCATAAACCGGCTTGCCACGGATGGTTTTGTCTCGGTTTTATAAACTGTGACAAATATACAATTTTAACCCGTTACAAATCTTAAAATTTAGCAACTTTTCAAATTTACTAATATTTAACATCCACCACACCGCATGAAAACAAAGCCAACATATAACAAATTAAGGGTAAAATTATATATCCACTTGAAACATTTAATGAAATTACTTAGAAATAAAATCAAATAAAACATTCTCTCCCTACTTTATAAATAGGAGTAGATGAGTAATTTTTCATTAATCTATGCATCTATGATATGATGTGAAATGACCACTATACACCCCCACAACAACCCTCATCACACGCAAAGTCATAGATCATCTCAATTAAAGGCTAGCCGCCGCAAAAACAATCTCCGGGCACCATGAAAACCTACCTTTAACCATGATTGAATAAAATATTACCCATTTTTGCACACTTAATATTGACCATAAAAAAAAGTCAAAAACTAAACAAATCCACAAGCAAAAGGAAAAATCACAGATTCATTCTATCAAGGTCATAGCTTCGGCCAAATCTAGAGAAGAAGGATGAGCAGTTCAACATCATTTTATCTGCATTCAATAATTCAGTTTGGCATTAACTAAGGAAGTTTTACATTTAAGAATTCGGTTTTGTTAAAGGCAAAAAATCCTATTTTTTGGGTCAAAAGAAACTCCTTACTTGATGTTAACTCACACGCACATAGATTTTGAACAAAACGCTTGCACACATCACATGAAGGAAATGTATATTTAATTATAATCCTCTGGTACTTAATATAGGGAAAATCCCATAAAAAAACTCTAAAATATGGGAAAGATAGAAATATACAATAAAATTGCATAATCCGCATGAAGTGTTACGGATTAAACTATCATTTTTTAAGTTTAAAGGAGATGACAAAAATGTCATTCAATAAAATAATTTTAAAAAAAATAATAATTCCAAATGGCCGCCGGCAGTCGGCGCCCATCCAACCACTGATGTTAGAGGCCATCCATCAGAAGTCCTGCAGCAGGTGGGTAGGTTCTATTTTTTTTTTTTTTTTTTGTCTCAAAAATGAATTAAGGAGAAAGTGTTGAGGGTAGGATTTGAAGCAATCCCTTTGCCTTCCCAAAAGCATAGGGGTCATTGGGCCACCAATGCATTCAATTTTAATTATCAAATTCAATGTAAATTGTCAAAACAATATACAAGCAAAGTTGTAAGTTTTGAACCCAACTCATTCCTAAGCTTTAATTAGAAATTACAAACTTTTCATTAGTCATTACCAACTTTCGGTTACCAAATAAAAAAAATTCAAAATTTTAACTCAATTTTCAGGTTTCCATAAGGCATTACCAAGTTTTGTTGAAAAAATAATAAGGCATTATCAAGTTGAGATATACAACTGCCAAGTTGACATACGCAGTTTTCGAGTTCTAATATAACATTAATAAATTGATATGTAAAATTACCAAGTCGTTCCCAAGATTTGATAAAGAATTATCAAATTTTAAAAAAGCTTCATTTACAAAGAGTGTGAGTGAGAGAGAACAAGTGGAGAAAAAAATAAGAAAGAATGAGTTAAAAAAATACATTAAAAGTTCAAACAAATATAAATTTTATCAGCTTATAAAAAAGATCAAACAGATCAAAAAGTTTTAAATTTATAGAAAGAATCACCCTTTCAATGATTTAAGCACTTATTCTACGAGCTTGAATTTCCAAAGTTGTTTTCATCAATAAAAAATGTGATTATTTTCAAATATTTTATGTCCAATATGTGTATAAATATATATAATAAGCTAACTTTTAATGAGATTTTAGCTTAATTATATTTTGCATTAAATAAGATAGTTTTGCATTCAAGAATTCTGTTTTTATGAAACTAACCAAAAGTAATATACAAAGTCTAAAATAAGTTGTCTGCAAAAAGAAACCCCAAATAATAATGGCTAAAAACCATAAAAATAATATAACCTTAACATAGGTAGGAGGGAGCCGTCGCCGCCATGAACCCTACAGTCTTCATCAGTCTTTTATCAGAATTTGTGGGTATAAAAAAGCCATAACCAGTAACAAAATTATTATGAGGTGTGGTTGTTCCAAGAACCATCACAAATAATTCACCCTTCTTATTGGCAATAAACCAACCAGATTGGTTTTTAAATAATTCATTTTCCTATTAAAATAGAACTCCTAGTTTTATCATGGTCAAAAGAAACTCATAAATTATTAATTGTTCCTACTTTTTTTCATGGTCAAAAGAAGAAACTCATAAATGATTTACTCTTCACACATTTCATGATGCTCCTCTTATCCTAGATTTATGGCCTAGATTGAGGGTAGATTTTGATTACTAATGTAAGATATTTTTTTTTTCAGTTTATCTCACATATTTATCATATGTTCTCAAGCTAATTTGACTAACCTATAAACTTATATATAATCTAATAACACACATTTTTAATATCATGTTATACATGTTATACATGTTATAATTAAATAATTTATTTAGTTCTCATAATCTCTCCAAACTGGATATATAAGTCTTACATTAAAGATTTGAGGGGTACAAATATTGTGTGTTTACTTATTATAGTAAGAAATCATTTAAATTATTACTTTCAAATTGGTTACTAAAAGTCTGCTATAAATACGCCAATGCAAGGGTAACCACATTCACTCATCATCACAACATAAAAATGGTGAAGTTAGGAGCTACCCTTATTCTACTTTTAGTTATTTTCTCTCTCTTTGTCCATTGCATTCAAGTTCATGGTATGCTTCTTTCTTCCATTGACATCAACAAGCTTCTTTTTCTTTTTGATTTTTTATTTCCTTCGGCCTTCATTATAAGATCACTCCATGATTTTTATTGTAAGACCCTCAACAAATTTTTATAAACTAATAATTATATTCTTTTTTAGAATATCCATTTTTTTTAATAATATGGATCGCTATTTTTTCCATACTCAATATGATGAAAATTTTATTATATCTAACCAATCCGTTTGCGCAAAACTTTTGACCATACCTATTAGAGGATTAGTTCAATAGTTCAATGGTATTCCAACCCATATTGGGTTTTACAACCATTATACTAGTAGCTAAATATAAACATACAATGTGTATCAAAGTTGAATAATTTTATTATAGTCGACAAATTGGGCTTTGTGTGTGTGTGTGTGTGTTTTTATAGCGTTAAATACATTAAATTTCAATTAAATGGGTCAATTTCATTAAAGACAAATCTCCTAATAATAGTAGGGGGTAGATGTGCGGCAGACAATATGTGCCTTTTATTTTTTTTCTGTTGCTTTTATTTTTTATGTTATACTCTGGAACCTGGATAGATGAGATACATGTATATGCCTCATTCTTGTTATTAGAAAAAAATCATACTCATGAATAAATTACTTTTTTATGTGGTGATGATTTATAATTCAGGTGAGAATGAGATGAAAAAGAGGCGGTGTCACAAAAAGATTCAGTCAAAAGGGTTATGTGAAAAAGCTGACTGCTTTGTCGAGTTTTATAAGAAGTACGGACCAAAGGGAGGTGATCTAGATTGCGTCTGCACAGACATTGGATCGAACAGCAACAGCCATCAATGTGCATGCGATTTTGATTGTGATGATGAGTGATTTTAAATTTAATTATGTGTAATCGTCTTACCAATAATTAGCAAGTTTTCTTCTATAATTTCATGCTTCAGGATTTGGCCATTATATAGTACTTCCTCTATTAATAAATATTTGACGAATTTGAAAGGTGAATTTGTTACAAACTAAAGTCAAAAATTCAGGACGGGCTATATAAGTTGGAAAAAATTCCAGCTTGAGACAAATAATATTTAATATAACAAAAATAAAAGTGTAAGATAAAGCACATATCTCAACCTTTGGGATTGAAAATGGTATTGAAAGAAAATGAAATAAGAGTTTTTTTTTGTTTGATTTTAAAACTGATTAGTCCACCAACGAGTGGGCCAACCAGCCACAATACTATGCAGCCCACCCATTGAAGGGCTGACATTTTATCAGCTCATGCCTGCCTCTATTGGCGGGCTAATTAACTGGTCCTCGTGTAACATTTTAAGTTTTACGATATAGATTCATAGTGATTTTGATGGATTTTTGAAGATTCAAAGTGATTTTTTAGGATTAATTATGTAATTATGATTTATTTTGTTGATGGTTTAGTGATCTATTTGGAGGAATTTTTGGTTGGATTTGAGCTCATGGTTCTTAAGAGTTAGAATGGAAATTGAGGCGTAGAAATTTGGGCTAAGATGTGGATATTGTATGGATAGGGTATTGGATAGGATTAGGCCTACTAATGAGGCACTTTTTCGAAGAAAAAGAGCAAGGAACATGTTCTGTCCTATTTGTGAATCCTATCCAGAGACCTTAGAACATTTGTTCTTTCAATGCCCATGGACAAGATGTATTTGGTTTGGATGCAATCTAGGAGTAAAAATTACTGATGGTAACACTGCTAGCTTTATTCAATTGTGGACTGATCTGAAAGAAGTATCCCCGGCAATCATCTCTAAAGATTTATCCCTGATTTGCTTGATCCTTTGGTTTACGTGGAAGGAAAGGAACAAGAAGACTTTCCACCTCATAGAACCGAACCCATTGAATGTCATTAAGCAAGCCACCTCAGCGAATCACGAGTTTTGGTTGGCAAGAATTTCTACGGCAGATGTTATTGATGCTCCTGCCACAGAGTTAGTAGCTAAGGCCGAGCGGTGGTGGCCACCTCCTGAGTCTTTTCTAAAAATAAATTGCGATGGATCATATAAAGCATCTCTTGGCAAAGCAAGAATTGGTATAATTTGTAGGAATGAACATGCTTTCTTCCAATGAGGCTTTATTGATAAAGTTAAATTCATCTCTGCTTTCATGACTGAAGCATTGGCTTTGAAAAGAGCATTATTGCTAGCCATTGATATGGGATACGATAAGGTTCAATTTGAAATTGATTGTCTTATTCTAAAACAGTGTGTGGAAAATAAATTGTCGCATGTACATGAATGGAGATGTAGAGGAATTATTCATGAAATCTGTAATCTCTTGGAATATCAAGTTGGGTTCTCTTTGTATTTTACCCCAAGATGTGGGAATGTAGTAGCTGATCATCTAGCTGCTGAAGCTTGTAAGGAAGTGTGCCCAATATGGTGGGTCTTTGAACCATCACTTTCTTTGTTTAACCTCGGGATATTCAGGAGCCAAATGGACTTCTTGTATCTTCTACTCCATGTTCACAAAGGGCCGATGTGGGCTAACTCACCTATTTCTTTAGTACTGCATTTATGTACTTTGCAATCATTTTGATTTGCTTGCCTTTGTATTCCTAAACTTATGTTTCATTATCATTAATATAAGAGAATTATTCATTTAAAAAAAAGGATAGGATTGGGCCTATCATGGAGAGATTTTGGGCGTTGTTCACCATAGGTTTGCCATGGCAAACCCACGGCAAGCACACGATATAGAAGGTCTTCAAGGCCATTCCCCGTGGCTAGCCCACAGTGAAAACCCAAATTTAGAACATCAATAAATAAGCGTGTTCTAAAAATTTGGGTTCGTTTGTCATACTAGGGCTTCATGTTGAAGCTAATTCAAGGTGGATTTGGGGGGTTCTAAACCTTAGGTAATCTCTTCTTTTTCTTTTCTCTTCCTTTTCTTGCATTTTTCTCTTTTTGTTCCTTATTGAGTTTGGGGGTTCTTGATTATTCTGAAAATCTAGGTTCTTGGGATGTTTTCTTTGATTTCTAAGCTCTTTTTAATCCTTATTAAACTATGGTATTCGTTCAACTCAGTTGCGAAGTGTTTAAATATTGCTTTGAAGTTGTTTTAAGCTTGTTTTGCCAAGGGTTCATGTGAAATATGAAAATTACTTATGAAAATTGTGTTTTCTTGTTTCAGTTATCTTCTTTCTACCTAAGAATGATTTTAACATGTAGGGGTACTTGGATTTTAATCTAGGATGAATTTTGGTACAATAAAGTTTAGGAAATCTTAGTGTTTTGTCATGATCTTTGAAATTAATAGTAGGAGATGGTTGGGTGATTGGATGGATGATGTGTTGAGGTAGGATTTGTATGTTTGGCCTAATGGTGGGTTTTGATTAAGGAAGTGTTTGAGGTTTAGATAAGAGGGCTAAAGTTTGTTATTGGTTGTATTGGTTGTTGTTGGATCTATTGGTGATGAGTTGAGGATGAATGGGTTAAATGAGGTATAGGATCTGAATATGGAATATTGGGTTAATTGTGGATATTGGGCCTTGAGGTTAGGAATTGGATCTTAGATAGCTTGGGATGAGAGTATGGGGCTTTTGTCATTTTAAATAATCTTATTATGTACAATCAAATGATTAGTATGATACTGGTTACATTGTTAGTTGTTGTAGAGTTGTGGTTTTTGTTCTTTGAGCATAGGGGCTAACTCTTTTTTTTCACACTCATTTTCTTCAGGAGGTAACTACTTTCCATATGTCTTGTGCATGTGTTGTTGGAAAGCTTTTTATTAACTATGTTTTGAAACTTGGGCTAATATGCCATTTCATGTGAATATTTATAAATATTTATTTTGGTTATCTTGTTTTGTGAGATTCACATGATGTTGGGATTGGTTGTTGTGATAATCAAGCATGTTTTGAAAGATTATGTATGTTTTATTGAACTTGAGCAATCTTTATGGATTTTTGCAAAATATGTTGTGTTTAGTTAGCAACCTTACAAAAGTATGATCTGTATAAATATTGGTTGTGTATGACTGGACATGTTGGTTTTGGTGCACCGTTGAGATTGGTTCCACCCCCTTCAAGTGATAAGGTCTTGGATAGCTATGAGGTGAGCTTTTGGATTTTATATGTCTGTAAGGACGTACCGACAGTGAAATCTAGTTCTGTTCATTTCATGAATGGCCATGAAGTCTGAAACTGTTGTCTCACAATTAGAGGAGATTGGTTCCTTTGGATGTGACGGTAGTGAAGTCTGATTCTGTTGACTTCACGCCGGGCACAATGTGAGTCTAGTTTTGTTGTCTTCATGCTGGGCAGAATGTGTGGTTTATCATCTTCGGAGGTATTTGCGAACATGTTTTTAAATGATTTCAAAACCATTCTACTTTGGTTCCATTGAATCTATTGGGTTTCACCACACATTGCCATATTGTATATCTATTACATTTGATATATGTACATATTGTTGGCCCCACATGACTTATTGCTAGTGTACATAAGCATATGTAGGGCAAAATAGAAAGCATAAGTGTCACTGAGACATTGTCTCACTAGGTTACCCATTATTTTCAAGCTCTAGCCCGGCGCTAAGCGCGAGGGAAAGGAACCGATGGATACTTGCGAGATAGTGAGGTTTTATGTTTGGTTTATTTTGTGACAGGTATATTGCCGTACATTATAAACAAGCTAGAGCAGGTAATATGGGTTTGGCTCACGAGCCCAACCCACCAGCTCGCAAGTTAGAATAGGGTTAGGGTTGGTGTTTTACCAGACCGCCAGAGTATGGGCTGCACCAACCCAACCCACATAGCCCACAGGTTGGAGGGTTGGCTCGACATATTTTATGGTACATTTTATTAGTAGAATAAAATCATGAAGATTTTTATACAAAAATATGTAATTGTGGAGCCCATTATTTTATGGTAAGTTAGATATTATGCTTTAGTTGATGCAATATTGATATAATTTTGTTGATATGAAATTATATTTATTGTTTAACATTTTTTTTAAAAAAGTAAAAAAAAATATTTTTTAAAAAGTGGCAAGTTGGTGGGTTGGCTCGTCAACCTTTGACAAAGGGTTAGGGTTGGCAAATCTGCAGCTCGCTAAAGTACAGGTTGCAGCAACCCAGCATGTGTAACCCACGGGTTGCGATGAGCCAGCCCATAACCCGCGAGCTGGCCCGTTTTCCCAGCTTTAGAATAGGCTTGCTTGAATGTTGCTTCCATGTTTTTATTTGATATTTTGGATTAATGTATTGATGGTATTTTCTGAGGCCAGTTCCTTATGGCACTGTGTGTAATGTCCTACATCAGCTGGGTTCGAGATGTTCCAAGCCTATATAAGGGGTTGGACGCTCCTACTCCCCAAGACGCGTTTTCGCGGGTGAGTGTGGGAGGCCTCAGCCAGTATCTCTACCTTGAGGAACAAAACCGTGAGGGGCATAGCTATGTCGCCAAAGCGAACAATATCTTGGGCGAGGCTTGGTCTGTTACACTGTGGCCGGAGGCCTTTGGAATTTATGGTTATTGTGATTCTTACAGGTAGTTTCGCTTGGTGGGTGACTTTGGTTTCGTCGGTTGTGGTTTCAATGGATGTTGTTTTGTTATTTCATGAGCATGATCTTATTTGAGTTTAATGTTTAGAAAGTCGACTTTCGAATGTGTTGGATATTTTATTATGAAGTTTTAAGTTTTTATGGATCATGGGATGTTTTAAGAAATTGTGGTTATAGATTCATAAGTTGTGTTGTTATTGGTATGTTGGTTGAATTTCCTATTCGTGGGTTTTAAAAGAATGCAAATTTTTGTTTGACTTTTAATTACCATGTTAGATAAGTTTTTTTTTAATGTAGTAGACAAATTTTGTTTAGATAAAATATTTTATCTCTAAACTATGGGTGAATCCTTTCTAACATAGTTACTTTGATGTTTTTAAGAGTTTAAGATGTGTCTTTTGTAACTATGTTAATGAGGAGAATCATTTTCCAAAATAGTTGCCTAGTTTGGATCTTGGAAAAATGTTGAGTTTTGAAAAGTAATTATGTTATAGCTTTTCTAACATAGTTATGATAATTACCTAAACTTTTAATAACCATGTTAGGTGATTTCTCTCTAACATGGTTAATATGAATTCTCAAACCTAGCAAAGTTCTTTTACCGTGAACTCTTGTTCTTTTTATAATATGATTCATTTTACAAAGTATTTTCAAAGGTTCTATTATCCATGATAGACTTTATTGATTTCATAAATTGTGTCTTTTCTATCATAGGTAACTAAAAATTGTATTTATAAGTTCATTCCTTTGTAACTAAGTGCTTTTATAACTATGATAGACTTTTTCCATATTTAGTGGTTTTCTTTTCTATCCTAGCACTATTGCAAAAAGACCTTTTCATGTCCGTTATTTAGGGCTTTTAATGTCCGTTATGAAGGGGACGTTAATCAAATTGATGTAGAAAAAATGTGCTTTAACGTATGTTCATGAATGAACGTTAAAAACAACTCTCGATGTCCTTTATTAGCTAATAACTAATATATAGAAAGTCCATCAATAGGCCCCTTTGAACGTCTATCATTAATTATAACGTACGACTTAACGTTCATTATTAGCTAGACTGTAGTATCAAAGTCCATTATTAGCTAATAACGGGCGTTAAAAGTCCAAATTTTTTTTTAAAAAAATAGGGGCCTTTTTTTGGATTGAAATCGCCCACAATCCAAAAAATGCTCCTATATGATTTTTTGAATCAAAACACATTAAATGACTAAGATAAACATAATATCTTATTCAAATATTTGAATTAAAATATCCTAAGATACTCTAATTTAAATATTAAAAATAACCATGGAAAAATCTAAAAGATAATACTAAATTAAAAGGATAAAATTCAATATGAAGGCCGAATCAAGATATGGAGGCTAGGGGCTAAAGTACAATTTAGGGCAACTTTTACCAGACTTTGTTTATGAAGAAGCAAAGAGAAACAACAATGGTTTATTTGAATAACATACTTTGTTTGTGAGAAACATAGTCCATTCTCCAAATAACAGACGTTGTTTCCTTTCCATTTTGAGGCACTAAGGTAGGAAAGATGGTCATTGAGGCAATAACATTGAATAGTTCTAGGCTAAATGAGAAGGTATTGATACATAGAATAGACACGAACCCTTCAGAATCAAGATGTCCTTTTAAGATGAAACTGAGGTAGTTCCCAGTGACTTTGTCATTCACAATGACAATAAACAAGAGTCAGGGGCAATCTCTAAATGAGGTTGGAATATATCTTTCAAAACTAATTATCACACATGGACAACTTTATGTTGTACTATAGGCAGTGAGTAGCATAAAAGGGCTAAAGACTGTTTTGAGCCCTAATGAACTTGAGCATGGTAACAAGACGAAGAATGTAGTTTACAAGGAGGTATTCATGAATGTAGACCGTTATTAATTCCTTGATATTTGGTGCGATATACTTAAATGAGCTCTTTCATTTACCGTATTGTTTTAAATGTTAGCCCAAATTTCCAACATTAAATTGCTTGAACATGAGTTTATATAAGGTAATGTGCTTCTAATTGTTAATTGGTTGAATGGCATTTCCTACATTCCAACACCTCAATAACAGAATATTTTTAATTGTCCAACGCATTATAGCTTGAGATGTGTTTTTGATGAAGGGATGTAATAGTTTGGTTAAATGATTTGCACAAGTATTCTGCCTTTATCTATATTTGTATAATGATTTAAGTTGATATTTCCCATGACCTTATACAAACAAATTTATGATTTCTTTTTTTAAATTGAAAAACCATATTTATGATTTCAAGTTGAATCACATAAAAAATATCATCCGTACAATGTACGGGAGACCAACTCGTTTACAAAAAAAAAAAGAAAGGAAAACACAACAGTAATACAGAAAGTCACATTGCAAAAGATCGCATGACTAATAACTCTAAAATTAAAACAAAATGACTCAACCCCTTAAATTAGGTTGGAACACATGATAACTCAGATAGTCAAAAAAAATTCTATCAAATTTTAAGAAAGGAGAGAAAGATCTCTATAGTATCAATCTCTCCATCTCTTTCCCTATAATCTTACTCCTCATCAAGCTCCCAATAGTATTCACCACCATCTTCACATCCTCCCACCTATCCCCATATCAGCCAACTTCTTATACAAATAACTCTCAAACGACGTGCGTTGCACATACTCATCCCCACACAACTCCACCAAAGCCTCCCTACACGCATTATCACCATAAAATACCCTCTGAAGCAAATCCAAAGGTTAAAACGTACTAACATACATCTCATCCCACTCCTTCAAATACTTCCTCCTCAAATCCCCTTCACTAATCATCCTCATTCTACCTTCAAAAGCATCAACTAATAGAACCAAATAAAACATTCTCGCCCTACCTTATAAATAGTACTAGAGAAGTAATTTTTCATGTTGTATTCATCTATGATATGATGTGAAATGACCACCATACACCCCCACAAAAACCCTTCTAACCACTCAAAGTCATAGATCACCTCAAGTATTAAAGGCTAGCCGCCGCATGATAATTCATTAAGTCAACTGATTAAAGTGTGCATTTTTGGTTCAAAACTAGTGGAATAATTAGGAAAAATTTGCATTATAGTTTAATTAATTTTGATGTGCACTTGATTGGTGAAATTTGGAAGTAAATGTGGTTTTTATGGTCTTAAAAGTGAAATTCCATATTTTCCTTTTCACTGCTTATTTCTTTTTATTGAAGGGTAGAATTGGAATAAGCTAAGAGAGGATTATTATAGATGCATGCCTTTAAAGCTATCAGGCTCGAACTGAACAAAGAAGAAGGAATGAAGGGTTTTGTTTTTGCTAGAACACATAGAAGAGAGGAGAGAAGATTCTTGGCAGATTTTCTGAAATCAGATAGGAACGGAATTCGGTTGCATTTTATCCAGCTGGCCATGTGATTGATTAAAGTAACAAGAGTGAGTCATCGGAGGAGGGAAAGTTTGAAATGAGGAACCTGAGAGAGAGAGAGAGAGAGAGATTTATTGGGCTTAAAACTGAAAGTCTGAAGTGGATGCAATGAAGTTGAATCTAGTCGAGTTTTTATGTTCAGATTTGTATGGGAGAATTTATTCTGTCCAGGTGCATTTGGAGGGTTGTTATTTTTGTATATATAATCAATCATTGAGGAATTCAGACCATTCCTTCAATTCATCTTATTTTCCATTTCTTTTCTCCCATCTCCTTCACCGTTCCATCGTCTTCACCAAATCTCACTATTCCTGAACATTCCATCTTCATTCCTTCATCACTGGTTTTCATCGAGCTTCATTGTTGTAGCTTATTTCGGCCTAAATCATGACTTCATATGAACTGGAAGCTGAAGGAGCGATGATTCCATAAATGAGTGGCTAGTTCAGTGACTTCTCTTGAGAGGAAGCCTAGTCTTGAGCTGCTATTCTTGATGCTAGGGAGTTTCACATCTTCTACTTTGTCTTAAAGCATTCTTGATCTAGTTGCATCTTGAATTGAATATTTGGTGGATGATGTTTGATCATTGAGTTGTTTGTTGACCGAGTTGTTTCTGGACTGAGAATTTGTAATTTGATTTCTAAATTTTATCTAGTTGATTTGAATTCATTTATCAAATGAATGATTTAGGAGCATTTTCTAGTTGAAATGTTGATTGTTCAGATTGTTGACATGCAATTCTTTGCTCATTAATCTGTGATTATCTCATTGTATACTTAAATTGATTCCTTAGTTAGGAATTTAGTTAGGTTAGAGAATGAGATTTTCATCATGATAGGCTCTAATTCTCACTGGTAAGGAAGGACTAAGGCAGATTATCAAGAGAAATCCATCACATTAGTCATACTTCTCTTGACAAATTAATTCTCATTTTCTTATCTTTTCCATTTCTCCATCAAAGAAAATATAAAAATTAGAATAGGAGTAGACTAGTTTCTTGAATGAAATCTTGGTTTAATTTGTTCTTGCTTTGCATTTTAATTACACATTTTGCCAAGGTAATGAGGAAATGAACTATGTTCTTCCCTATCCTATAGGAGTAATCTAGCTAAGTTTTGATAGCCTATACAACAAGGTTAATCATCGCAAAAACAATCTCTGGGCACCATGAAACCAACCTTTAACCATGATTGAATAAAATATTATCCATTTTTGCACAGTTAATATTGACCATCAAAAAAAGTCAAAAACTAAACAAATCCACAAGCAAAAGGAAAAATCACATATGTGGTTCAACAAAGGTCATGGCTTCGGCCAAATCTAGCGAAGAAGAATGAGCAGTTCAACATCATTCTATATGCATTCAAGAATTCAGTTTGTCATTAACTAAGGCAGTTTTGCATTTAAGAATTCAGTTTTGTAAAAGACAAAAAATCCTATTTTTTGGGTTAAAAGAAACTCCTTACTTGACTGTTAACTCACACGCACATAGATTTTGAACAAAACGCTTGCACACTTCACATGAAGGAAATGTGTATCTAATTATAATCCTTTGGTGCTTTATATAGGGAAAATCCCATAAAAACTCTTAAAATATGGGAAAGATAGAAATATACAATGAAATTGCATAATCTATATGAAATGTTATGGATTAAACTATCATTTTTAAGTAAAGGAAATGACAAAAATGTCATTCAATAAAATAAATTTTAAAAAATAATAATTTCAAAAACCACGGATGTTAGAGGCCGTCCACAAGAAGTCCTGCTTCCAATGGGTAAGTTCTATGTTTTTTTTTCTGTCATAAAAATAAATTAAGGAAAAAGTGTTGAGGGTAGGATTTGAAGCGATCCCTTTGCCTTCCCAAAAGCATAGCGGGTCATTGGGCCACCAATGCATTCAATGTAAATTATCAAATTCAATGTAAATTGTCAAAACTGTTATAAAATATTATCTAGTGTATGTCCATAACCTCCCTCTCTTAGGATTATCTTCATATAACCTCCTAATGAATAGCTTGTAGGATTTTCTTTTTATCATTATTGCCATTATATCTTGTAACCATAGTTATAAGCTTGAATGTGTTGAGGCCTAATGTTGGATATGATTAGTTTTGATGATGTCAAATAAAGATTTAAATATAGTAAGCAAAAAGTTTGTGTGAAGTATTTATCTCCTACTTTGACTATCTATTATTTTATGTTGCTATCCTATATAGATTATTCAAAAGAAAGATTGAAGCTATTGTGTTTATTTATAGATAATTGTTAGTTTTAATCTAGACTTAAATCAAATAAGAAAAAGCTTGCATAAAGTATTCATCTCCAAACCATTATTTCATGTGAATATCCTGTATAAAGTAGTCAAAGAAAGAATAAGGCTATTATGCTTGTATGTGGAGAATGATATGATCAAATAAGATTAGAGATTGAATAAGAAAATCATGAATCATGCTATTAGACTTGATATTAGAAGTTTCTATGGTCAAATGGAAGTTAAAAGAAGCTCAAATGAAGTCCAAATCATCAAACCATGAGTTCTACGCATAATCGATCATTCCCATGCATAATCGATCACAACAAGGTGTTTATAATCGATTAGAGCACTCCAATCGATCATAAAATGAGTTCTGCAGTCGCCTAATCGATTAGGAAGAACTCCCAATCGATTAGAGGGGTCTGATCGATCGGAAAAATGCATGTAATCGATCAGACGCAAATTCTGATTTTCGTTCAGTCTGACCTATGTCTAGTATTTTGATCATATCTCATAGAATATAACTCTGATTTAGGTGAAACTTGTTTTGTATGAAACTAGACTCCCAACACGGTTCATGGACAAACATTTCACCCTCAAATGATTTATATCCAAGGAGATATGAATTTTTCAATCTGCCTAATATTTCCACGTCATGTATCAGACAGGCAGTCATGTTTTGGATCATATCTTTCAAAATACAAATTCGATTGTGATGAAAATTGTTTCATATGAAACTAGACTTAATACCTGTTTTATGAACATAATTTTCACTTTAAAACGTTTGAAATGAGGGAGATATGAATTTTTAAAGTTTTCCCAGGAATTTATCGTTATGGATAAAACTGAATGTCACTATTTTAATTATAATTTTTGAATCTCAATGATTTTGGCAATTATTCTTTCTTCATTGAAAACTAGATTGAATTACCTTTCCATGGATATATTATATGCTAGATTTGGAGTTAAATTTAGAGAGTTATGATTTTCCAAAGTTTGTCCTTAAAATGAACAATGCCCAATCGATTAGGCCTCCCCTGTGATCGATCAGATGAGGCTCTAATCTATGTCTAATCTAAGCATAATCTATTTCTAATCGATTAGACAGGATTAATCGATCAAAAGAAAATGTGTAATTGATCAGACAGGCTTAATCGATCAGAAGAAAATGTGTGATCGATCAGACAAAGGCTGTAATCTGAATGTAATCTGAATGTAATCTATTTGACATACCTAATCGATCAGGCTTCCCCTGTAATCGATTAGGCGCATGATTTTCTAATCTGATGCTCAGTGATGCAGGCTATAATCTATGGATAATCTGTATGTAATCGATTAGACACCGACCCTGTAATTGATCAGAGGATGTAATATGAGTGGCGATGGAATTTATTCAAAATCAATGGTTAAGGATATTTTAAGCTTTCTAAGTACAGAATTGCACAGACCTACTTATGGAAGTTAATGTTAGCACGCAATTTGATCAATAAAACTGTTGGAACTCACCTACCACCTTCAGCGATTAATGAAGAGAGATGAGCTAAAGCAAAGACAAGTTCAATGGAGTAAATGCATCACAGAATGCATCTTCAACACTCCACACCAGATTATCCAACTCTCTGAACTGATACAACAGCTAGTTCTTCAACGGGGAAAAATCTATCATACATTATATAAAGAGTTGAAGACATCAGAAGCAGGGTGGCTAGAAGAAGAAAGTTCAATGAAAACAGATTGAGAGCACAAGAGAGCCCAGAAATGAAGAGTTCATGATGAGTCAAGTGAATTAGAGAAGAAGAGCTAGAGTACACATTGTTCAAATTGTTAAGCTCTAGAATTGTTATTCATCATATATCTTCCTGTACTTCAGTGAGTGACAAAATCCACTTCTTAGAGAGAAGTAAGCTTTCATTGTAATCATTCTATATTTGTGGGTGATACTCAAGATTGGGAGATCTTGAGTGGGAAACAGATTGTATCCTTACAAGTTGGAAGGGAGAGTGGTTTTCAAGTGCCCAGACTAAACTTGAGGGAGTAAAGGCTTCACAAGTGCCCGACTAAACTTGTGGGATTGTAAAGGCTTCTCTTGTGCCCGATTTAAACAAGAAGTAGTGGATTTGAAATCTCGGGTGGAGCCTGAGGACTGGATGTAGGTCAAAGGGATAGACCGAACCAGGATAAATCTTTGTTTGCATTTTCTCTTCCCTTGACTCTCATCATATTTGCAGCATAACAGATTTACTTAAAGAGCTTTACTTATTACTTTAGCTGTGATTTTGAAAAGCAAAGATTTCTCAGTTTTTATTCTATCACCCAATTCACCCCCCCTCTTGGGTGACAGCCAGTACTAACACCTATAAATAGAGGCCAAACACAAAGCATTTGTACCAAGAATTACAAGTGAATGAGAAATGCTCATTTCCTCCCTCTTCTATTTTCTTTGTCTCATTATCCCATTTTCTCTCCATCTTTCTTCTTTTCTCTTATTTCTATAACACTTTTTATAACACGTTATCAACATGAATTCACTCAAAAATATTAAGATATAGTCCTTATATGTTTTAGTGGAAGTCTCATCAGTTATTCTTGGTAAACATGAGAAAAGGTTTACTGTGTTGTATGCTATTATTTTAAGAAGTGTTTTCTATTTGACTCTCATTGTTACTATTTCTTTTGTTACGTTACATTGGTTCATTTTGTTATTTTATTTATACATCGTTCAATTGGTATGTATACCAATATATAGACATATATATATTATTGATATATTTTGTAGCTTTCTGTTTATATTGTGTATTGTGGTACGTTATTTACCTTCATGAGTGTTGATACACTAATGCTTTTTATTTATTTATTTAGCTACAATTTTAGTGACATTTATTTATTCATGCTTACATTGTGACATACAAATACACACACATATATATGATGTATATATATACATGTTTTGCATCATATCGTTACCTCTTCTGGAGAATTAGAGAGGCTGTCACAATGAACTAGATTGGAAGGTTTTACCGCCTTTAGTTCATAAGCCCTTTAGTTCTTACGGAACACCCCGTCTGCATATTTAATTTGTTGCTTTAAAAATATATATATATATTTATCATATTATAATACATATTATATATATAATACACATGCACACACAGATATGCATGTTATATACATGCATGTGAACTAATACATATTATATATTTATATATATTTATGTTATTTTATTCTTTTTATTTTGTCAATTTCATTTTATTATCTTATATTATGCCTTTTATTTTTTTAATTCATGTTGCAATTTATATTATTCAATTTAATAGCCATGATACTCCCAAATTTTTTATTAAATGGCATGAAGCCTCATCACTTTTGACAATGATTATTTGTATAAGACCATCTTGTGATTAAAAATATGGCATG
Organism: Mimosa bimucronata; assembly: GCA_037074515.1. Lineage (NCBI taxonomy): Eukaryota > Viridiplantae > Streptophyta > Magnoliopsida > Fabales > Fabaceae > Mimosa > Mimosa bimucronata. The sequence continues at coordinate 33,433,853 of CM073440.1, read as the reverse complement.
AAAATGGGGAGTGACATTTTGATGATCTAAATATCAAAAGTACCAAGCCCTGAAGGCTAATGTCAAATGACTTAAGCATCAAATGATATAAAATAGCTTTAAAGCTTTGAAATTTTCTTGATGTGTTCTTGAAGACAAATAGTTAAGAAGGGTGGTTAGTTACTATTGAAAGCAAGGCACAAATTATAAGAGTGATAATTAACATTATCACATTATGTTGGTGACATTGATAGTTAAAAGCCAATAATATGCACATCCTGGCTATTGAAACATAATCATGCAATTCATATTTCTATGCTTGTTAATATATGATATTATGACCAGAAGTCATATAGACAAAAACAAAATATTACAAAATGACTAGAAGTCATATTATTTTATATAATAGTTTTTTTTGTTTCGATGACCAAAAGTCACGTTACTTTTTAATAGTTTTTTTTGTAAAAAGAACATTGTGAGTTCCACTAAATTGTACAAGAAAACAAAATTATGCTATATGATGATTGAACTGTTATAAATATTAAAGCCTAGAAGGCTTATTGTCATGTATTAAATCGAATGAAAAAAATGATTTTTATAGCCTTTTAATATATATATATATATATTAAGAATATGTTGTTCTGTAGGCAAATAGAGGAGCAGCATCCCTACCCAGAAAGACGCGTTTTCACGGGTGAGTGTGGGAGGCCTAGGCCATTATCCCTGCTGTGAGGAACAAAACCGTGAGGGGCATAGCTGTGTCGCCAAAGCGGACAATATCTTGGACGAGGCTTGGGCTGTTACATTGCACAAGCAAGTTAATTTGAAGGTATGTGTTAATGTTTGATCTTTTAGAAGGGGATCTGGTTCTGTGCGTTAAACAATAACTGAAAAAATTTTTAATAACAACCATTCAAGGATATGTTGGTTTTTGTTTGATTAAATTTTTAAATCCCACTTATTTCAAATCACTCATGAAACAATTATAGAGTTTGAAAATTTGGTTGAAGTCTGGAACATTGGTACTTATTGTTAATATTAGTAATGAAAAGAAAATTAGAAAGTGCCTAAACAACAAGTAAGCGACGAAAAAACATGGAAGAAATAGTGGTGAAAGAAAAGAGAAGAAAAGTCAAAATAGAGATAAAAGGGTTTGATTTAATTTTGTTTTAAGGGCCAGCATGTAATGTTAATGATTTGTGCTTCTCAATAAGTATTTTGGTAAGCAGGAAAACCCATCCCTTTGGAACACAGTTTCTTGTTTATTCACTTTTAGATATGTATTGACTATATAGTTGGGATTTGATACCACAAAGCTTGAAGGGGTGGGGTAAATAATTATAGCAAGACAAATTACACTTCACACAATTATTGTCTACATGAATTATTCATTATTTAGTTATTTAACATCAAAGTCTCTAGTAAGACCAAAAAAAATGTGTGCAAGTTTATTCATCACATATAACTGCATTGAGTGATGTAATATGGCCATCAAACTCTGGATTAAAAACCCAGAAAAACCGAATAACACAAACACAAATATTGCAGTTGATTTCATTGTTAGTGTTTATTGCTGAAAGTTTAGTGATTATAGGTTGAGCCATGTTCATGAGTAGGAAGGAAAAGGAGTTTGTTTGGATGCACAAATACTCAAATTTCATGAATATAAAGAGGAAAGTGCAGGTTTATTCACATGTGAGTTGAGAATGTTGGATTAATAATTAAATATTGAATAATTCAATTGACAAGACTGTTTGAATATTTATATTGTTGCTGTTACATGTACGAAAGAAGGACCAAGCGCATAGTTAATCTTAAATTTCTTATACTTTTTAAACTTTATGTAAAATAAAGAGTTTCAATATTAATATGGTCCGAGAGTTTCACATAATTTAAGTGTTTACAACTAATTGATTCAATTTTTCCGTTTACTCATTATTATTAATTAAATATTTATTAAAAGCGCATCAGTTATGTATTAATTATATCATTATTTATTTTTTATTTATTGTTTAGTATTCATTATTTATTAGTTAGTATTAGGATTAGTATTTTTTATGAAGAGGATTAGTATATTAGTATAAGTATAATATAAGTATATTATTATATAGTATAATGTAGTGGTTTATAATTTGAACGCTTACGTTACAATCATTATTTATTTTACAATTAATTGATTCAATGATATTTTAAAAAATGGAAAATATAAATATATAATCAATAAAATGTTTAAATTAGATAATAAAAAATGTTTGAATTGATATTTGTTACGGAGTGGTTAATTGATTATCATCACCGAGAAGAGCATATCGAGTAAAGAGATCCACCTCTAGAGACAATGCCACAGTATGGTACCATGAGACCCACTTAAGCCACTGCTTCATCCAATTGAACAAAACAGTACAAAAAAAGTATTTCTCGCTCACCATCAAACACAAGCTCTTGAGGGAAGAGCCTGATTTATTATTTCCAAAACTAAACATACCAAAAGGTAAAAAGAAGAAGTTGGCATCCTGTCATTTTTCATTCGGTGACCAATACACCAATACAGCTCAAATGTGCATTTATTTTATCAATATAATTGAACATGTATTTATGTTGGTATATCATTGATGGATGGTAATATAATTATGTTCACATAATTATAATTATAATTATTATAATTATAAACTATAAAGTGGGAAAATTAGGGAGAGGGATCAAGGGAAAAATTAATTACTCTTAAGAACCTTTGAATAAATAACTATTTTGAATGATCAAAAGATTTAAAAAATATATTAAATTACCAAATTATCCATCCACATATCTTCTTTCCATATCTAAACCGTTTTCAAATTTTTTTTAACCAATAGAAAAAAATAATTCTATTGAAATAATACTATTAGCTTAATGAAATATCCCCTAGACGATATAAGTTTGTTGCTTAAATCGATTTGAACATTTCATAATTTCATAACTAATTAATACCATATTGGCATAAAATATTAAAACTTGCGTCTATCACATCACAGTTTTAATTGATATATAATACCATATTGGCATAAAATATTAAAACTTGCATCTATCACATCATAGTTTTAATTGATATATAGAACTATCTCATATTCCATCTGTTAATAATTATGAAGGAAAAATAAAAACCATTCATAGCTGGGTTTTGTTGTCAATGTAGGAGAAAAGACGTGACTAGGCTTCCTGGAAAGGAAATAAAGTTATTGTGGGAAGACATTAGCTGAATGGAAATTCATAATAGCAGATAAAGCAAGAGGGAATAAAAAGAGATGTATGAAGTGAAAATGGCAAATCGCACAAGAGCGGGGTGAATTGTGCTTTTCAGAATATTAAATTTTAACACAAAAGTCAATCCTTTATACTGGTTCGGCTAAACAATGCCTACGTCCAGTTCTCCAACTCGTCGTTGGGTTCCACTAAACCACAGGTTTTACAATACAGGATCACCTGCCAACCTTTACAATCACAGAGCTTTAAACTTCCTCTAAACGCTCCCCCTTACAAGTTGTAAGACTACAACCCTGTTCTAAAATCCCTGATTTTTAGAACAACCTCAAACAGTAGAGGATTTCAATAAATTAGTTCACTTAATGAACAGATTTTGATAATCACTGAAGTATAATTAAACTCACTAAGAATAATAAACTTTTAGCAGAGAATAAATAAGAGTAATGAATGTGTGTCTGTCAAATTTGTTCACTTCTTCATAAATGCTCAAGCTTTGGCTTTTATATGTCATCTTTGTCTTCCTTGAAACTTTTAGCTTTGAGTCCGTTTGAATATTGTCGTTGGAAGCTCCTAGCCATTGGCATTTAATGCTGGTCTTCATCTTAGTCATCTATCTTCTCTCACTTCATTTAATTCTTACAGAAGATGAGCTATGAGAGATAGGTTGTGTTTACCAACTACCTGCAACATTGTACTTGTGTAGCAGCTTTTTCAGTAGCGCTAACATCTTATGCTATCGCTAGCTGTAACACCCCAAATTAGAAAATAGAAAATAAGAAATTATTTAAGATTTTAGGAATTTAACTAAATATTAAAAAGGCATTAAAAATAAATTTATAATATTTATGCATTTTTTTAATTTCAAGGCTTATTTTCTTAAAGAAATAAAGAGAAATAATTAAGAGATAATGAAGGCTTATTAAAAGTCTTGGAATGGTATATAGAAATTAAAAAGCCTTATAAATTTATTTATAAGGCCAGATGTATTTTTAATAATTTTTAAAGTTTAACTTCTTTATTAGTTAAGGAAAAATAGTTAGAAGATTAATTTAAATAAGGGAATATTTAGAACTCTAAGGTATTGCTTGATATTTAAAAAGTCTTATAAATAAATTTGGAAAATTAAAGTATACCTAGAGAAATTATTTTAGGATAAATTCAGGTTTATTTGTAGATGAGAATGGTAAATCAAATTACCATTTAAAAGGAAAATGAAAAGAGGAAAATGAAAAAGACAATATCTGCCCCTAGTTGGAAAATATCTTCAAAGAAAAGAAGGGGCAAAATGGTAAAATACCTATTTAAAAATATCCCCACCTTCCCTTTAATGCTTCCCACGTGTCCCATTTCTTTTTCTTTCCCTCAAATCCGTCTTTCCCTCTGTTCCTTGTCTCTCATTTTCCCTTCTTCCTCTCTGTTTCCTCCGCTCCCTCTGGTTCCTTCGAGTTCATTAGCGGCGGTGACGGCCAGAATGACGAAGCACAGCGGCGTGAAGCGACGGAGACGCATAAGAACTTTAGGTTAGCTTTTGGTAAGTTCCTTCCTTTTATTTTCTTCCTCTTTCCAGCCCCGATTTCGAGTAAGCAGAGGGGCGATGATTCGAAGCTTTTAGGGATTTTGGGATTTCTAAATTCATAAAAAGGAAGCTTAGGGTCTGATTAACAAACCCTGAAAAGGAATTCGAGTAGTGGTTTGTCATATGGTTAATTTCTTCAAAAATCCCAAATCAGATACTGTTCACCCGACAGATTTTGAGGATTTTTGGGTGTTTCAATGGATCAAAGCTTGATTAAACATTAATAGTGGGAAGTTTAAGCATATTGGTTGCTTTGTAGATTGATTATTGAAGCTTCAGACTTTTCGTTGAATTTTTCTCTTCTTCCTCCCCTGTTTAGCGTCGCTGTCAGCCAAGGGAAAAGGGGAAATTAATGAATGATGATGCTTGAAGATTACGGTTGGTTGATGATTGTTAATTCCTTTTTCTTTGCTGCTCTGTTAGTTGAATTCTTGTTCCTGTTTCTCCCCTGTTCTGTTCGGCAATTAACAAGAGAAAGGGAGAGGAGGTTTAAATGATTTAGGATTGAAATAGAGTTTAATTCTGGGTAGTTGGAACACTAGGATGATGATTGGGAAGTTTCTGAGCCTTTCCTCTGTCTATGTGTTTTGATTCGGGACTAGGAAATTATTGATGCTTTAATTGAGATTTAGTGGCACAGAGGAATTGATAGTGGATGGGAGTTTGAGGATAATGAAGAAATAGAGTGATATCTGATGGTGTATGATTAGTGCTTAATTGAGTGTGAAATTTTTTTAATCTCTTCTCTTGCTCTTGTCTGTTTTTCGACAGGGATTACACTGAAATTATTGAGGTTTGTTGATATTAGGATTTGGCTCGGGTTTCAGTATGTGCAATTGAAATTCAGTGAGGATGATTGAAAATCCTAATTTCATATGTATTTAGTAAGGTAGAGAGGAGGAAGAATTAATGGTATTTCAATTTTAATTTATGAAGCAAAGCTGCAAAATGCTGAAGAAGGGTCTAAGTTAAGTTGAAGTTAGAGTTGTGGAATCTGTGGATAGTGTTGGAAATTGAGAAACATTGGGTTATTAGGAAATCATGCTCTAACAAGTTTTGTTTTGAAATTAATTAAATAAATGACATACAGGTTAAATTTTCAAGTTCTTATTGGAATTGTGATTTGGTGTTAGGAAAGACAAGTAATGGTATGGGTGGATTGGTTGGTGTTAGGCTTGAATTGGAATTACACCATGTGTAATTGAGACTTTAGGATGATTGGGGAATTATAGAGTTAAGAAAGTATGTATGGAGTAAACTGATATGCATATGCCTAGTTGAGCTGCAAATTGGGATTTATAAATATTATGATTATTGTGTAAGTCTAAATGGAATAAGATGCTGGCTTTGGGAAAAGGAAAACAATGATGAAAAGTTGCAAATGCTTGAAGAGGTTGATAGAAATTTTACCTGCAAGTGTTAATTGATTGGTATGTTATAAGGATTTAAGGGAAAGGATGAGGATTCAAGGGAAAGGAGTTTAGGATATTGATGATGATGGATGTGATGATGTTTAAATGTGAAAGTGATCTTTTGCTAATTCTGTTTCGTTATGTGTCCATTGTGAATGAAGTTTGGTTTAAAGACAGATATATCTTTATAGAGATGAAGGATTGAGTGGTTGGTAAAGATTGTTGGGAGAAGGTATACTAAGGGGGTTAAAGTTTTTGTTACACAGGATTAGGGATGAATTTCGTTTTAGGTATATCTCAATGATATTATATTGTAGGTGAAAAGGTGTTTGAGAAATTGTGAATAAATGTCAAGGGTTATGGATGATTTTTGTAAAAGCAAAACTTAGGCTGTTTATGAAAAGAGTTTGGTTTAGAGGTAAAGAGAAGTTTTATTGTGTTTGATGCTTAAGAAGGTTTGAGTTTGAAGTTGTAATGAGAACTTAACTGAAGTAAGTATTAAGATGTGATTGGAGGACTTTTGGATTCTAAAGCTAAGCAAAGGAGATTAGAAGTCTAAAGTGTACAGGAATATAAGGAGCTCCTGATTATTATGATAATAGGTGTAGTTGTGCACTTGAATTGTGGTGACCAAATTAGGGGTTTTTCTTTCTATTTGTATATATTGGGTTCGTTACTTGGTCTAGTTTAATTAGCAATTATAAAAGTTTGGAATGCTTATAGGATTTACAGCTAAAAAGAAAAGGAATGGAATTCCAATTTTAGTATTGGAGGAATTTAATATTTGAAGTAACTGTTTAGGATCTTTCTAGAGTTTATAATGTGTTAATGAAGTTATTGGTTTAATTATATATTAGATAAATGACTCTCTGTTAATGAGTGCCAATTGAAAAGGAAATATGTTACTTTAGCATATGAGCGAGCATGAGGAATAACCTATAATAATTTCAAATTTATCCAGATTTTTAATTTGATGTTAATTATTATTTTAGGATTCTAAGGTGCTAAATAAGTTGTTTAAGGTCTTAAAGAAGTACATGATTATTGCTGGAATTCTTGAAATTATAGTAAAAGATATTATTTGAATAATTAAGGGGATTAAAGGTATGCTGGAATAGGTGCTGAACTTTAGGGTGATATAAATGTTAAAATGAGTGGTAACCTTAGTGTATTGAAGTTCCTAAGTTCTATGAAAGGGTTTTAGAGTAGTAGGAAGTGACAGGGGCTAAAAAGCTGGCATTAACTACTGATTTAAAGACCTACAGATATTAATTAGATATTTAAAGTATTAGAATGTAATAGGAAAACCTTAGAATGTTGAGAAATTTGGAATTAATATTTGTTTGTGCGCTTAATTTAAATAAATGACTTCTAACTTTGAGGTTGTTGATAACTCAGGAAGAATGTTGAGTTACGGTTGATTTAAAAATTAAAAGGAGAAACTCTAGATTTAATTTAGATAATAAAGCAACATTTTCAGTGACAACTGTGAATCAATTGTAAACTGTGATTTTAATAAGATTAAAGTTATACGGTACCAAAATAAAGAATTAACATATATAGTAGATGATAATGTTTAATAGGTTAATTACGATTAAGTTATTAGGACTTTTCTTTATATTTAATTTTGGAAAAGATGATAATAAGAACCAGAATTATTAATTGAAATAAATTATTTGTAATTGACCTTTTAATTTTAAAAAAAAAAGGGGGTTAAGATAATTATAGTAAATTGTAATCCTTCATTAATATAGAGAAAAAGGGTAGTATGAGGTATATTAGGACCTAAAGAGAGAGAGAGAGAGAGACGCTGAACTATCATATATAAGCATAGATGTTAATTTATTATTTATATGTAAATAGGTTTTGATAGTGGCATAAATTGAGGAGATCAGTGGAAAAGAAAGGAGCAAGCTTATGATTAAGTTCTGGTATTCCAGGTAGCAGTTTATTTCATTACATTAAAATAATTGCATGTATTATTTTGTAATATATGTTTCAAATTTACATTATGCATGAAGGTGGAATACCTTGTTAATTCCTGCATAGAGATTTATGGAGTACTCCAGGCTTAGGTGGGTCGCACCCCCTTTGCCAGATCAGTTATGTTATAACGGGATAGTTATAACGAGAAATCCTGCAGGTGAGGCCTCCACTAGTTAACGAATATATTGTTAATAGTGGCTGGTAGAGCATTGAGCGCAGGAAGTATGTATAATTGTTCTATTTGTTCAGGTTTATGAAATTAATACATGTCAATGCTAGCATGATAATATAAGTTAATGAAAGAAACTGCTATTGGGATTTCCAATCTCACCCCCTTCCCCAAAACATTTTTTAGTTTAGCAGGTTGAAAGAAGCTAGCTGGGGAAGAAGAGTAGACGAAGAAATTAGGAGTATAATTTGGGAAGCAAGAGGCAGTAAATCTTTTAATAAGGTTATTTGTATATTTGTAAAATTGAATTATTAATTTAATAGTAGAAGGCATAGAAAATAGAATTGTATAAATTCATTAAGAGATTTAAATTCCCTAAGTATTATGAATTATGAATAGACTCTCTTAAAAAGGTTATTGTGCTTTTAATTGTTTTATTAACCACTTTATTTTAAAAAGAGTTTCTAAACTATTCAATTTGTCCGAAAAGCCCATTCTAACTACAATATAGTTGGATCATTGTTTGGTAAGAAAAAGTTTTAAATTTTTACGTATTTTTGAGCTTTCGACATTGAAAAGTGGTTGTAATTCAATTAAAAATTGATATAGTATAGTAGAAAAATCCAGGCGTTACACTAGCTTCATAGAGTGAGTCCTGCACTTAGCTTGTTAGCTAAACAAGTATTCATGTGAAGTACAGTAGGTGTTATCGTTAGTAGGATTCATTAGCTCAATGTATACATATAATATATCAGCTATCAGAATTAAAGTTACCTCAGCAAGTGATTTCATTATCGATAGCTAAACTTGTTATTATCGCTAGTTCATTCTGTTAGCTCTACATAACTTATCTGAATGTAATAAGGTGTTCTGCTATCGCTAGCTGTTTATAATATCGCTAGTGGCTAGAATATTTCATTTGCTCAGGCTTTGCTTCACATCAACCATCTGCTATCGATAGCTTACTATGTTATCGCTAGTAACTATGTTATCGCTAGCTTAATTCATTTGCTCAATGTATTTGCTATTTAGTAAAAAGATTCTACTATCGATATCTGATCCTGTTATCTATAGGATTTGTTCCAACATTCAGATACCTTTACTTTTCCTCAGTCATGCCTTGATTCTTATATCAGTTCCTTTCAGACTAAGTTATATGCTATCTGTTCATGTTTACTTATGTCATCTATAGGGTCCAGTCTTCATCAAAACTTAAGATTTCTAACATGAAATTTCAAAATGTAGTTTTAAAACACCTTACTTTCATAAAATTTTAAAACTTGCGTGCGTCACAATTTTAATTGATATATAGAGTTGTCTAATGATCCATCCATTAATAATCATGAAACAAAAACAGAAAACTATTCATGGCTTGGTTTTGTTTATAAGGGAGTAGGAAAGACGAGAGTGGCCTTTCTCAAAAGGAAATTAAATCACAAAAAATGAATTAGTGTGCTGGATATAGCAAGTGGGAATAAAAAGAGATGCATGTTCATAAATTATAAACCTTGTTGATCATTGGATAGACGACAATCATTTTAATGAAATTGATAGTCATGCAAGGTTCTAGAACACCTCTTCATAAACAACATTTGTTGTTTTGGCAGTTGGGTTGTTGTTAAGAGTCTAGAATGAGTATTTTGATGCCATCCATAGACTTCACCCTTGATAAACCGATAAGACCCTTGTTTGGTGCCTCATAACCCGTGATATCCTTGATGTTGACAAAGGAAAATGAAAACATCAAAGTCGGCGGACAACGACTTGTCGTGCAGGGCAATTTTCCAAGGATGGTCTCATAACTTGAAGTCATCCTTATTAGGCACAACTTCAAAGTTATCTATGCGGTAGACCTTTTCCTCGTTGAACTCATGTATAAATCTCTTAAGGTGCCCTTTTTGTGTCATAGAACCCATGATCCTACTACCCTGCATGAAAAAGATGTTGCATAAGAGAATATCAGAAACAATAAGGCTGCACAGTAAGGGAGATGGAAATACCACAAACCTTCTCATCGACTAGGATCATGCCCACTTTCCATATGTGAAAGGGTGCTATTTTTCTAGACACTACTGTCCATTTTCTCATCACCCAGACAACAATAGATGTGTCTTTGCGGTCGTCAACATCTTGAATAAGGTCGTAGGAGCGGTGTGCCATCATATCCAAAGTGGAAGAAAGGAAATAAAATGAAACCAAAGAGGAAAGGAAGAAACCATGGACAAACAAAAAATGATTTCCCCCAAAAAGCATAAGAGACCAATATATATATAGGGATACTAAATATCGTAGCACAGGAGAGACACTATACATTTCTTCCATATGAATCCACACGTTTCAGTAAGAGGCAAGATGAATGGTTAAAAACATCAATTATCAATTAATAATGACAATATTATTATATTATATTATATTGCTCGATCAAAACAACAGAAAAAAGAAGCGAATTTTTCCAATTCAAAGGAACAATTTTTTTGTAGCACCGGAATACTCCAAACGGTTACAAGCATTAATTAATAATCATAATAACAATAATATTGCTATTATTATTGTTCTATCAAAGCGGCCGAAGAGGCAGAAGGAAAAAAGTAATTTTTTTAATTAAGAGGAAGAAATTTATTGTAGCACAAAATACTCCAAACAGTTACAAACATTAATTAACAATAATATTGCTATTATTAATGTTTCACCAAAACTGTAGGAAAAAGGAACTTATTGGCAAATCCATCGTAGCAAAATGAAAAGCCATTGAAGAGGGTATAATATATTACTCCCCCGGTCCTAATTATAATATTATTTTTATTTTTTTGGATAAATTAGGGATGCAAAATTAATCACTTTAAAATGTCTACAATTATCTTTTTTCTTCAAAACTAATTTATCTTTCTTATAAACTATTGTATAATGCAATTATATATAAGATATGTTAAAATTAAGTGGTTTATTTGGCTTCCTTAATCTTCTTAAAAAAAGTCAAAGTGATCTTATATTTAAGACAGGGGAGAGTATTATACTCATTCATTTTACTACCTCCGGTCCTAATCATCAAATCAAGTTTACCTTTTTTGTGAAAGTTAAGGAAGAAAATTAGACCACGAAATTGTAACATATGTTACATGTAATGAGATTATAGGTTATATAAGTAAAATGAATTAGTTTTGAGGGAAAAAGGTAAATATAAACAATTTAAAGTGATTTATTTTGGATCCTCAATTTCTTCAAAAAAGTCAACTCGATCTTATAAGAAATTTGGAATGCTTTAGTGTTGGATTCCATGATTTTTGAGACTTAGAAATACTCACATTGATGTTGAAAATAAGAACAAATATCTTAAAAATTCCCCCATATGTGTTTTGAAAATTTCCCATAAATGTCTTGAAAAATCTCCATATGTGTGTAGGAAATTTTATCTTGGATTTATAATTGAAAATTGATTTACAGATACTAGGTAAGAAAATTAAATATTTATATGTCTCCAAATTTAGTTGTGTTAATTAGACGTCATATTTATAGATATTGATTTTCTAGTATATTTCAATTTAAATGAATTGAAGAGATTATAATTAATATTTAGATTATCCCGACAACTTATGACATCTATGTTATTTTGATGTTATCTTTTTAGTCTTTTAAGAATATAATTAGAATATTTTTTTAGAATAGAATATCAGTCATTAATACAACTGGAGCATTAAAACGTCCAACTTCACTGTACAATACACCTTTTAAGAGAGATCAAATGGTGTTAATAACATGGAAGGGCAATGATACGGCAAGCAAATGGCGTCACTACAAGTAATAGAGGAGATATAGATTGCAAAACTATTGCTTTTGCTGACACTTTGTTTGAAATAATTTTACAGTTCAATTTGGGTGCATATGTGTAAATTGTTGAAAATTTGTTGCATTTATTTATTCGAAAAACCCTGAGATAGAGTTTAGCATATACAAACTCTCATGAGTAGAGTCAAATAATCAAAGATATACCATAAATATTTGTATCATGTATGTGTATTAAGGTACACAGATGTCATCTTATGATCTTTAAGAAATTAAAAAAAGTTTAATGTTGGTTAAGAAATATAATACAGTAAACCAGAAGTTTACTGATCCGAATAAATTTATTGTTGGCATAACTTGTTTGATCGTCCAAGTCATATATATGAAATATCAAATTATTGACATCTATTGAAGAACTAAAAGATTCTTCCTGAATAGTTAACATAATTCAAGAATTATGTTGTTGCTGCTTGTTCTTAAAGAAAATTTACAACAGAAAAATCATTAGTTGTGATTTGGAATGGATCTATATTTCTAGGAAAATATCAAACTCATGGGCCCATTCAAAATGCATGTAAACCATACAAGTATTCAATAAATTTGATAGATTCATCTATAAGGTGGTTACATGTGCAATCATTATAAGTTTGCAACCTGAAGTTTGCATGATCATTATGTTGAGTGCACAATTTTCAGATTATATGATCCAGAAATCATTCATTAAAGCCTTCATGAATAACTAGAGAACAAGTTTTCTATTTCAATGTTGACATATTTATTATTACATATTGCAGCACATATTTACATCAAGCCAACAAGATTCTCCCTGTAAAATTGGCTTTTGGTCAAGAGGCAGATAATTTCCATTTTAAATTTTTTTGAATGTGCAATGCATATTCCTATCAATCCACCACGTGTATAGATGGATATTTAGATAAAGTTGATATAAATGTTGGGTAAGAAATTGCTTCTTCTTGTTTCTAAATGAAACAAAATAATGTTTCAAAAGGAAACAAATGGATTTAGAAGACTTATACCGCATAATTATGATTCAACAAAGTTATCCAACATGAGGGGGAGAAATCAAGTAGCTGGAAAAGAAAATGTATTGAATGTACTATTATTATGAAATGTAGATCGTCTAGTATGAACCAGAAGTTCATCATACTTTGCATTCATGAAATATTACAAAATATTCTCTAGTATGAACCAGAAGTTTATCATACTTTACATTCATGAAATATTACAAAATATCTGCCAGACTTATATGCAAAATACTACAATGAATATTATGGGCCTACAGTTCAAATACCTGAAATACTACAATGAAAATGCTATTATGCTTTCAATACATGAATATTATAGACCTGCAGTCCAAATACCTTAAATATAAAATTATAAATATTTTTGTGAAACATATATTTTCACAAAGGCAATGAAGATTATTATGATAAGGCGTATTATTTTTCTGATGGATGCAATTATTTTGCATATAAGTCTGGTAGTATATGAAAAGAAAGTATACGTCAATAATTAAATATTGTGAAATTTAAATGAAAATCCTTGAAGGATATTAAATGCTAGAAGGATATATAAGAAAATCATTCAAAATATATTTTTTAAAATATATAAATTTGCATTTTATTTGACCAATAGATCAAGTTATTAAATTCCTCAATGATTTTAATAATCATGAATAGAGGTCCCATATAAATATTTATTAATTTTGTTAATATTACATGTTAAAATTTTTGTGGAAGAATTAAGTTTGCAGGTACACAACTTGATATGTGGATGCGAAATAAATTATAGAGAAATGTTAGAGGAATACTTTTTAGTAGAAAATATGGATGATAATCCAATTCGACCAAATGAAGATATGCTTAAAAGGCTTTGGATAGAATATGCTTGAAAAATCAGTATACTCAATCAAGACAAAAGGACAAAAGTGATGTAGTCACCGGGGGGAGTAAAATGATTCTTTTTAGGAGGAGAAAATGTCATGTTGTACTATTTTTCCCTTAATAAAGGTTTTGTCCCACTGGGTTTTCCAGGTAAGGTTTTTAACGAGGCAGTTTTGATAAGTATTGTGTACATTTTTTCCTTCACTTAGTTTTTGTCCCATTAGGTTTTTTCTAGTAAGGTTTTAATTAGGCACAATATTTGTTTATAGACATCCAAGGGGAATGTTATAAAATATTATCTAGTGAATGTACATAACATCCCTCTCTTAGGATTCTCTTCGTATAACCTCCTAAATGAATAGCTTGTAGGAGTTTCTTCTTATCATTATTGTCATTATATCCATCTTTATACCTTTGTAACTATAATTATAGGCTTGAATATGTTGAGGCCTATAAATAGAGGCCAAACACAAAGCATTTGTACCAAGAATTATAAGTGAATGAAAAATGCTCATTTCCTCCCTCTTCTATTTTCTTTATCTCATTATCCCATTTTCTCTCCATATTTCTTCTTTTCTCTTATATTTATAACACTTTTTATGACAAAAACAATATACAAATAGACTTGTAAGTTTTGAACCCAACTCATTCCTAAGTTTTGATTAGAAATTACTAACTTCTCATTTGTCATTACCAACTTTCAGTTACCAAAAAAAAATTCAAATTTTTAACTCAATTTTCAGGTTTCTATAAGGCATTACCAAGTTTTGTTGAAAAAACAACATTACTACAGAAATACTCTATTGCAACGTAACAATAGCGGCGCTTACAAAACGCAAGTGATGGTATAGGTATAATATAACCAATACCATCGCTTTAGAAATAAAAGTGCCGGTATAGGTATAAGCATATTCCAGCGTTTGTGACGTCATAAGCGCTGGGATAGGCCCCTTTGATTTAAATAATATTTAAAAGTTATGTGAAACAAATATATAAAAAACAGAGGCCTTTAAAAAATGGAAAGGTATTTTTAAATAATTAAATAACCCTATCCCGGCTCTTGTGACGTCAGAAGCGCCAGGATAGACCCCCTGGCATTTAAATATTATTTAAAAAATATTTGATACAAATTAAAAAAAACTGAGGCATTTTAAAAAACAGGAAAAACTAATTAAAAATACATAAATAGGCATATCCCAGCGCTTATGACGTCGTAAGCGCTAGGATAGGCCCCCTGGCATTTAAATCTAATTTAAAAAATATTTGATACAAATTAAAAAAACTGGGGCATTTTAAAAAAAGAAAAAACTAATTAAAAATACATAAATAGACCTATCCCAGCACTTATGACGTCACAAGAGCAAGGATAGGCCCCCTGACATTTAAATCTAATTTAAAAAATATTTGATACAAATTAAAAAAATTTGGGGCATTTAAAAAAAACTAATTAAAAATACATAAATATAGGCCTACCCAACATTTATCCCAACGTTTATGAAGTTACAAGCACCAATTAGTTTTTCGCCCTATCATTTCCCTCCCTTTATCTCTTCCTTTCTTCCTCCCTCAACCGCCGTCGAACTCCCAAGCCACTGTCGTCACTCCACCTAGCCACTTCGATCACTCCCTCCGCCGTCCCCATTACTCGATGCCGCCGTTAACTGTTCTGAGCCCACAACGCCCAAACCCTCCGCCGTCGCTCCTTCAAACCCTCGTCGTCTGGAACTGATTCGAAGCCTTATTCCTCCACTATTTCTTCTTCCGCCGTCTCGAACTTTTAATTTCATTCTTCCTATCGTCCTTCACCCCATTGTTCTCCTGTTCGCAACCCCAAGACCCTTCTCTGGCCGTCGATTTTGAAATCTGGTGGATCTTGTTCGAAACCTGTAGCATGCTTGTGAGTCGCTTTCGTCCTTTCTCTTTCAGTTCGTTGCCCACCATTGCTAGTCATTGAGTTTTCATCTTCATATCAATCTCACTTTGGGTAAGAAATTTCTGCAACTCTTGCTTGTTGTTTAGATTCAGTTTTTGTGTTAAAATTAGAATGTGAAATAAATTTCATTCAGTCTTTTATCGATTTTGTTGCTTGTCTTGGTTCTGAGCTTCACGCCAGATTGTGTGCCTATCTTTCTGAGGTCAATATGTACATATTTTACTTTGTTAGATTCAGGGATTATGCGTATGGGAAATCTTTTAGCCATCTGTCATTATATCTTTGTCTTCCAATAAAATAAAATTTAAGCAATGAGTTAGATGAAAACGCCTCACCATTTTTTCGCCCCTGCTAATTTAGTAAAGGTCAGAATTTGAAACTTCTGTTACCCGAAGTGGCAGTAGTAATTTCCTTGAATTCAGATTTTAAGTGATGTTTTTTACCGAGACTATATCATGATTGAATTGCATCAGGCAGTATGCCTCTTGATAATTTGTTTGGTAGCTCTGAAAGACCATCCTTGACTCAATTTAGTTTTGTTAGATAGTAGGAATAAACTTCCTTTCCTTAATACATCTCATGAAGTACATGTTGACTCCAGTTAATACTACTGCCTTTTCCAGAAATATTTGGTTCTAAAGACAATGCTGCCCACCAGGGACGTTTTAGGTATCAACCAGGTGAAGTCAGAGCGTTTGGGATGCTTGTTGGAGGGTCTGGAATCACTCCAATGTTCCAAGTATGTCTCTGTTTAAAGCACACAATGCTTGTTAACTCATCATTGAGAGGTCATATCTTTCAGAGAGTTATATGCTTGTTAAAGCATTGCTTGTGCGAATTTGAGTTTTGCTTTGATGTTTTTCTTTTTGCCATCTGAAGCACTTTATACTCATAGCTGTCTCACATAGACCATCTTGAATTAATAAGTTGACTGTTGAGAGCACAGGTTACCAGCATTGAAGCTATTGAAATGGCAAGGAGATTAGCTTTGGAAGAAGGCTTACTGGTAGGCTGAAAATTCAAACATTTTGACATAGATGATCCTATAGTTTGTTTTACAATATGTTTTTAAGCTGAAGTAGGTGTATGCATATAGCTTTACAAGTGTTGTGTTTTTGTTCCAGTTTCGGAACCCTGTCTATTCTCTGGTTCAACCTCCTCCCCTGATAGAAGGTTATGTACTAATTGCAAAGTGATTCCTGGGCATGGGGAGACCGCTCAGCATAGACTTCTAGTTCTTGATGTGAGAATTAAATGTATAAGACAAAGGCGCCGGGTAGTTTTGAACCGAAAGATCAAGTGGTGGCAGTTAAAGGGGGAGAAGCGAGAGATTTTTAAGAGAAATCTATTGGATGAAGGGGTATGGGAGCCACAAGGAAATGCTAACAGCATGTGGAAGAATATGGCTACGAAGATTGAAATGGTTGCTAAAGCTACTTTAGGAGAATCAAAAGGTTTTGGACCGCGAGATAAGGAGACTTGGTGGTGGGACAAGGATGTCCAAGAAAAGGTGCGGAATAAAAAGAATTGTTTTAAGGCTATACACTTGTGTAATACTACTGAAAATTGGGAAAAGTACCGCTTAGCTAAAAAGGAGACTAAGAAGGCAGTGAGTGAAGCTCGTGCTAAAGCATACGAGGGGTTTTATAAGGAGTTAGGGACAAAAGCTGGGGAACAAAAGATTTACAAGATCGCAAAGAGTAGGGAGAGAAACTCGAGAGATTTGGATCAAGTAAGATGTGTAAAGGATGAAGAAGGTAAAGTTTTGATTACTGACGAAGATATTAAGGATAGATGGGAGGCCTACTTTTCTAAGTTATTCAATGATGGAAGTGAAGGTCTATCTTGTGAGTTGGGAGATT
Organism: Mimosa bimucronata; assembly: GCA_037074515.1. NCBI lineage: Eukaryota > Viridiplantae > Streptophyta > Magnoliopsida > Fabales > Fabaceae > Mimosa > Mimosa bimucronata. The sequence goes on along the minus strand of CM073440.1, from coordinate 33,416,012 downwards.
TGACAATTAGTGAAGATGGACTTAATAGGTCGTTTTATCGTAGAATTAGAGTTTGGGAGGTTAGAGAAGCTCTTAAGAAAATGGAAAATGGTAAAGCAGTTGGACCTGATGGTATACCGATTGAAGTTTGGAAATGTTTAGGGGAGGAGGGTGTGTTATGGTTATCTGAATTGTTCAACGAGATTTTACGGTACAAGAAGATGCCTGATGACTGGAGAAAAAGTACTTTAGTTCCGATTTATAAAAACAAAGGCGATATACAAAATTGTGCAAATTATAGGGGAATTAAGCTTATGAGTCATACAATGAAACTATGGGAAAAGGTGATTGAGCATAGGTTAAGACTAGAAACTAGTATTTCTGAGAGACAGTTTGGGTTCATGCCAGGGAGATCCACAACTGAGGCGATATATCTACTAAGGGGGATAATGGAAAAGTATCGAAGTAGAAAAAGAGACTTACATATGGTTTTTATTGACTTAGAAAAGGCGTATGATCGCGTGCCGAGAGATTTACTTTGGAAAGCTTTGGAAAAGAAAGGAGTATGTGTTGCTTATATTAAAGTTATACAGGATATGTATGATGGGGTATTGACTAAGGTTAGAACGCCGGGAGGTGAGACAAAAGACTTCCCTATAAGAATTGGCTTGCATCAGGGATCAGCTTTGAGCCCATATTTGTTTAACTTAGTGGTAGATGCTCTAACTGAGCCTATAGAAGAAGAGGTCCCTAAGTGCATGCTTTTTGCTGATGATATAGTCCTTTTGGCCGAATCAAGAGAGGAGATTAATGATAAATTAGAGATATGGAGAAACACGTTGGAGTCGAAGGGTTTCCGTTTAAGTAGGAGTAAGACAGAATATATGCATTGCAATTTTGCAAATAAACAAGTTAGAGGTGATTTGGAGGTTAAACTGGGAGAGCAAACAATCCCTCAAGTGACAAAGTTTAGGTATTTGGGATCAATTATAAGACAAGATGGTGAGATTGATGACGATGTCAATCATAGAATTCAAGCTGGGTGGTGTAAGTGGAGGAAAGCTACTGGAGTTCTCTGCGATAGAAAAGTACCCAATAAGGTAAAAAGGAAGTTTTATCGCACTGCTATAAGACCAGCAGTATTATATGGTAGTGAATGTTGGGCTTTGAAGGGTCAACATGAACATAAAATGGGGGTAGCTGAAATGAGGATGTTGAGATGGATGTGTGGTCACACAAGAAAGGATAAGATTCGGAATGATCATATACGCGAACGAGTTGGAGTGGCACCTATCAGTGAGAAAATGGTAGAAAATCGTTTGAGGTGGTTTGGACATGTACAAAGAAGGCCATTAGATGCGCCAGTGAGGAGGGTAGATCAAACAGTCTGGAGTCCGATTAAGAGAGGAAGGGGGAGACCGAGGCTTACACTTAATGAAGTTGTAGAGCGAGATCTTTTAATAAATAATATATCTAAAGATTTGGTTTCCGATAGAGCACAATGGCGTCGTGCGATCCATGTAGCCGACCCCACTTAGTGGGATAAGGCTTTGTTGTTGTTGTTGTTGTTGTTGTTGTTGGTTCTTGGTCAATCACTTCAAGTTTAATAATATCCCTCTTAATATTGTAATATTACTGTGATGCAGGAAGTAGCTTGTACTTTTCAAGATATGTATTATATTATAATTGTTTCAAACTTTGGTTTAGGTTGGGATTTCTTCCGGAGCTGCTGCAATAAGTGTAGCTAGACGGCCTGAAAATGTTGGAAAACTCATTGTAGTGAGTCTATTTCTGTCTAAACAGTTTGGCATTCAGGGCAGAGCTTGAATTTTTTATTGGATCTTTGAGGAATGCATTAATTGTTTTAAATCTTTGCTGCTGGGGCTGAATTTGTTTAAATGGGATGTCTTTCAGATATCTATGTCCTAAGCCTTACCCGGAGGAAAACATTGAATTCCTGAGATCAAATGGGATTAAGCTTCATCAATTTAGGATTGAAGGCCGCAAGGTATATATCTCAATTTTCATGCTAAATTGGTCTTTTGTTTTCCCTTTTGGGATGGTCTCTTTCCGGTCTAATTGTTCTATGTTGCTTGTCTTTTTGGAAGGTGAATGGATATCTATCCAGTAGGCCTGTCTCTCATACTTCTGTTTTAATTAATAATCGGTGAAATTAGATATGAATTCTTTCACGGCTTGAACTATTCTAATGTTGTAACGTCTCGTGTTATTAAATATATTAATTAATAAAAAAATTTCATTATGATGGAACCTTTTGCCCCTCTCCACCAAATTAAGTAATCACACCTATTTAGACATCATTATTGCCACTGGTCAGACTAATTATGATTTCAGCACATGTCTATCTGAAGCATATACTCTTTTTCATCCTAAAAGTTATTCATTGAATCTGCGTCATGGTTAGCAGTGAAGGTGCTTGAAATTATCGCTAAATTAGCTCCCTGATTCTTTGTACCTTGACTACCAATAAATCTTACATGGAAAACGAACTTAAAAATATTGTGTTGTCATGGAAAGTTCATGTTAACTTCAATTGACATCTAGACTCATGAACTAATACTGAAAATTTTGCTTCCAAGAGCCTTTTGTAAATATCCTACAGGACACAATCCGTGAAGCACTTAAAGTTGTCCATGGTACTACAAACAATCACCATTATTGCTTTCACACTTTGCAGATTGATTGAAAGATTCTTGGCCAGGCTTTAGGCAAGGCAAATATGAAGATATATTAGGCATATTAAAAACCCTTTTTTATTGAAACTCAACATTATTCTTGGTGTATGCTGTATGCTGTCTATGTTGTCTTTTGATTTGCAACTGTTTCGTTTGGCATGGCCTCCATACTAATCTGCATATGGGTTCAGAATTCCCTCTGCCCTTCTGTTTTTCAATTTTCATGAATGTCGAATCTGATCACACAAGTGTTTCTTTGTTATCCTTCAGGATTCTTTCAATTTTAGTTTAGAAGAGTTGGTCGGGCAATTTCTTCCTTTCTAATTAAATTAGTATCTGCGTGGTGGCCTCTTTCCTAATTTGAAATAGTGCTTAAGTGTTGTAGTGGCAACTTAAATGGCCTCTGGTCTACAAGAGTCAGAGTCATAGGAGCATTAGGCTGTTCAGTGAAATTTAATTGTATTTTATTTACAGAGTTGGTGGCTTATATTTGTAAAAGAAATAAATGTGTTTTGCCTCAGTTTTGCACCTATTTAAATGTTTTGGAATGGGTATTATTAGTGTGTTACTGACTTTCCATTTCCTTTTAATTTCGCAGATGAATTTTTCAAAGCAGCTTAAAGATCACATATAACTTAACTATGACAAAAAAGGTGAAACGTTTTATTTTCAAAACCTGAGAAAGATACAATTGCTTAGGAAGTTCTCTTTTCCATATAGATTTAGAGGAGCTATAGGGTTGGTAACTCGTAAATAGTATAGTTCCCTATAGATTTTAGTATAACGATATTGACATGGATTTCATTAAGAATGGAATTAATAATGTGTATTCATTGATGTATATACTGACTCTGCTTTTTGTATTAAAGATTAAAAATATTTTTTTATTAGAAAAATAACCTATCGCGGCGTTTTGCTAAGAAAGCAAAAGCGCCGCGATAGGTTATTTTTTTTAGAAAGAAATAGCTTATCGCGGCGCTTAGTATATAATAAATGCCGTGATAGGTAATTTTTTTAAAAGAAATAGCCTATCGCGGCGCTTATTATAAATAAGGGCCGCGATAGGTAGCCTAACGCGGCACTTATAATTTAATAAGCGCCGCTTTAGGTTGCCTATTGCGGCGCCACGTTAGGCTTAATAGCCTATCGCAACATTGGCTATTGCGGCGCTTTAGGTTACCTATTGTAGTAGTGCAATTTGACATTATCAAGCTGAGATATGCAACTGCCAAGTTGACATACGCAATTTTTAAATTCTGATATGACGTTAATAGATATATAAAGTTACCAAGTCATTTCCAAGTTTTGATAAAGAATTATCAACTTTTAAAAAAGCTTCATTTAGAGAGAGTGTGAGTGAGAGAGAACAAGTGGAGAAAAAATAAGAGAGAATGAATGAAAAAATACACTAAAAGTTCAAACAAATATAAATTGTATTTGTAGCAGCTTATAAAAAAGATCAAGCATATCAAAAAGTTTTAAATTTATAGAAAGAATCACCATTTCAATGACTTAAGCATATCAAAAAGTTTTAAATTTATAGAAAGAATCACCATTTCAATGACTTAAGCACTTATTCTACGAGCTTGAATTTCCAAAGTTGTTTTCATCAATAAAAATGTGATTATTTTCAAATATTTTATATACAATATGTGTATAAATGTATATGATTAGCTAACTTTTAATGAGATTTTAGTTGAATTATATTTTGCATTAAATAACATAGTTTTGCATTCAAGAATTCTGTTTTTTTTTTATCCAAATATTAATTATTTCATTAAACTAACGAATAGTAATATACAAAGTCTAAAATAAATTGTCTGGAAAAAGAAATCCTAAATAACAATGGATAGAAGCCCTAAAAATAATATAATCTTTACATAGGTAGGAGGGAGCAGTCACCGCCATATAAACCCTACAGTTTTCAACATTTTTTTATCAGAATTTGTGGGTAAGAAAAAAAATCTAACCGACAACAAAATTATTATTAGGTGTGGTTGTTTGAAGAACTATCACAAAAAACCCACCCTTCTTATTGGCAATAAACCAAACAAATTAGTTTTTGAAAAATTTGACTTCCTATTAAAATAGAAACTCCTACTTTTATGATGGTCAAAAGAAACTCATAAATTATTAATTGTTCCTACTTTTTTTCATGGTCAAAAGAAGAAACTTATAAATTATTAGTTGTTCCTACTTTTTTTCATGGTCAAAAGGAGAAACTCATAAATAATTTACTCTTCACACATTTCATGATACTCCTCTTACCTAGATTTGTGGCTAGATTGAGGGTAGATTTTGATTACAAATGTAAGATATTTTTTTGGGTTTATCTCGCATATTTATCATATGTTCTCAAGCTAATTTGACTAACTTATAAGCTTATATATAATCTAATAACACACATTTTTAATATCACGTTATACATGTTATAATTAAATAATTTATTTAGTTCTCATAATCTCTCCAAACTAGTCTTACATTAAAGACTTGAGAGTAGGTACAAATATTGTGTATTTACTTATTATAGTAAGAAATCACTTAAATTATTATTTTCAAATTGGTTACTAAAAGTATGCTATAAATACGCCAATGCAAGAGTATCCACATTCACTCATCATCACAACATAAAAATGGTGAAGTTAGGAGCTACCCTCATTCTACTTTTAGTTATTTTCTCTCTCTTTGTCCATTGCATCCAAGTTCATGGTATGCTTCTTTCTTCCATTAACACATCAACAAGCTTCTTTTTCTTTTTGATTTTTTATTTCCTTCGGCCTTCATTTTAAGATCACTCCATGATTTTTATTGTAAGACCCTCAACAAATTTTTATAAACAAATAATTATATTCTTTTTTAGAATATCCATTTTTTAATAATATGGATCGCTATTTTTTTCCATACTCAAAATGATGAAAATTTTATTATATCTAATCCAATCGGTTTGCGCAAAACTTTTGACCATACCTGTTAGAGGATTAGTTCAATAGTTCAATGGTATGCCAACCCATATAAGGTTTTAAAACCATGATACTAGTAGCTAAATATAAACATACAATGTGTATCAAGGTTGAATAATTTTATTATAGTCCACAAATTGGGCTTTATGTGTGTGTTTTTATAGTGTTAAATACACTAAATTTCAATTAAATGGGTCAATTTCATTAGAGACAAATCTCCTAATAATAGTAGAGGACAGATACGGCGGCCAATATATGCTTTTTATTTTTTCTTTATTGCTTTTATTTTTTATGTTATACTCCTCTGCAAGCTGGATAGATGAGAAATGAGATACATGTATATACCTCATTCTTGGTATTTAAAAAAAAATCATACTCATGAATAAATTACTTTTTTATGTGGTGGTGATTTATGATTAAGGTGAGAATGAGATGAAAACGCGGCGGTGTCACAAAAAGATTCAGTCAAAAGGGTTATGTGAAAAAGCTGACTGCCTTGACGAGTTTGAGAAGAAGTACGGACAAAAGGAAGGTGATCTAGATTGCATCTGCACAGACATTGGATCGAACAGCAACAGCCATCAATGTGCATGCGATTTCACTTGTGATGATGAGTGACTATGATTTTAAATATGTGCAATCGTCTTACCAATAATTAGCAAGTTTTCTTCTATAATTTTATGTTTCAGGATTTGACCATTATATAGTACTTCCTCTATTAATTACGTATTTGAGAGGTGAAGTTGTTATTAAATCAAGTCAAAAATTCTGAGACTGGCTATATAAATTCGAAAAAATTCCAACCCGAGACAAATAATATTTAATATAAAAAAAATAAAAAAACGTAAGATGAAAGCACATATCTCAACCTTTTGGATTGAAAATGGTATTGAAAGAAAAGAGAATAAGATTTTTTTTTATTTGATTGTTATTAGAGAAAACTGAGCAAGCAAAAAAACTATTTTAAAACTGATCAGCCCACCAACCAGTGGGCCAATCCACCACAGCACTATGCAGCCCAAACTAATATTTTAAAAATAATAGTTTAGATTAGACTTTAACTGTTTAAAATTGTTTTATTCTTTTTAATAATAAATTTATAAAATATTAAATCAGACATCCATTTTTTTTAAATCTAAAAATAGATGTAATATTTTGAGTAACTTAAGATGTGATATTTTGAGAAGAAAAGGACAAATTTAAAAAAAAAGGGTAGAAAGAGAGACAACCCCACCATAAGCTCAATAAAAAAACCATAACCGCATTTACCAAAAAAAAAAAAAAAAATACATAACAATAATACAGTGCAGAAGATCGCATGACTAAAAAAGAACTAAAATTAAAACAAAATGTTTCAACCCCTTGAATTAAGATGAAACACATGATAATTCAATTCAGATAATAAAAAAAAAATCCATCAAAACTAATTATTTCAACAAAAGGGAGAAAGACCTCTATATTATCAATCTCTCCATCTCTTTCCCAATAATCTTACTCCTCATGAAGCTCCCCACAGTATTCATCACCATCTTCACATCCTCCCACCTATCCCCATGAGCCAACTTTTTATACAAATAACTCTCAAACGACATGCGTTGCACATACTCATCCCCACACAACTCCACCAAAGCCTCCCTACACGCATTATCACCATAAAACACCCTCTGAAGCAAATCCAAAAACCTAAACGTACTTACATACATCTCATCCCACTCCTTCAAATACTCCCTCCTCAAATCCCCTTCATCAATCATCCTCATCCCACCTTCAGAAGCCTTCACAATCCCATTCCCACACATCCTTCCTGATTTCGCAGCAAAATATATCCCTTCCCCTGAACACTTCGTCACATACCCAGCCGCGTCACCCACGAGCGCCACGCGTCCCCTCACGCGCACCGCACGTGGGTGCTCAGGTATCGGGTGGGCCTCCACCTTGATCAATTCCCCACCGTTGATCTTCCCCCTCACCCTCTCCCTTATCCCCCTCTGGTACAACTTAATGTCCCTCTTGCGACACACCGTACCAGTCCCCACTGCCACGTGGTCGCACTTCGGGAAAACCCAAGCGTAGAAATCTGGTGACACGTCATCACCTACGTACATCTCGGCGAGGTTTTTGTAATACTCCATTTTGTCTTCTGGGAGTTTGATCCTCTCTTGGAAGGCTATGGCGGATGTGTAATGACCTGCGTGTATTGATTTTGCGACGCGGCTGTGGGCGCCGTCGGCGCCGACGACGACGTCGACGGAGAGGGATCGCCGGAGGTTTTTTCCGGCGAGGTAGTGGATGATGTAGGGGGAGTTATGTGAGGTTGGGATTTGGAGATCTGTGACGAGGGCGGTGATGAGATTTGCGCCGTTGGATTGGGCACGTGATCGGAGGAAGGAATCGAGGACCTCGCGGCGGAGCATGGCGATGAATTGGTGGGGTTTTAGGGTTTTGCCGAAGTCGGCGGCGATGTTGGAGGGGGAGAAGATTTTTATGCGGTTGACTTGGCGGTCAACGAGGTTGAGGGGGATGTTGAATTCTTCTAGCATGCATAGGGGGATTGCGCCGCCGCATGGCTTGGCGGTTGTCGGCGGGTTGCGTTCGAAGAGGAAGGTTTCTATGCCGCCGGTGGCTAGGGCCTCGGCGGCGGAGGAGCCGGCTGGGCCGCCACCGATTACGGCGGCTCGGAGTTTTCGGCCGGAGAGGGAGGCTGAGATTTTGATGGAATGGGGATGGGGTTTGTGTTTTGGGATTGGTTTTTTGGTGATGGATGAAGGTAGAAAGGTGGAATGAAGATGGTGGATTTGGGCAGCCATGGGAAAATTTTAGGTATGTGTGTTGCAGTTTAGGGTTTTAGTTAACTAAAGTAATCAATTAGCTAAAACTAGTGCATTAGTGGGGTTTGAAGGAGTTGCTGAGAAAGCCAAAGGCAGTAATTTATTGTGTTGTGTTATCATTACTAATGTCCAACTTGATATTAAAGAATTACAATTCATACTTTTAATACAGTATATTAGCTCAGAAAAAGACAAGGTTTGAATTAGCTCAGAATTAGAGTTTGAAGAATGGGAATGGCGTTTAGATTCTGGGATTGAGTTTTTAAATGAGAATGAAGGTAACAAGGCACATTGAAGATGGTGAATTTGAGCAGCCATGGAAATTTGTGAGGCATGAGAGGTGCAATTTAGGGTTTTTAGTTAACTTAACTAATCAATGCCTAAGAGGAACTAGAGGCTCAAGTTAGTTAAATTAAACCATTGGTTAGGTTTAACTGAGTTAAGTAAAGGAAAAGATCATCTTTTTCTTTGTTGTGTTATCATTACGAATATCGAACTTGAAATTAAAGTATTAGAATTCATACTTTAATACTGTATATTTGCCGTTGTTTTAAAAATATATTAAAGTTGCTCACATAAAGACAAGGTTCAGCACTGTGAATCTGTCCCACGGGCTATTTTAATATTCATGCAAAGACACACTTTCCTGAACACACCCTTTTTATTATTTTACATAATATTAGGCTCGAGCTTTAAGACAGGGCAAACTCCAACTGGTAAAGCTTTTTTCCTCACAGATTTGATTGGTCAGAAAGCTTCCATGGTGGAAGGGTGGCTAATTTTGAAAATGTAGCAATGTTTGGTAACATAAAAGCAATATAGGGGGTGTATTTGGATGTACTTCTAGAAAAATGATTTATATATAAGTCAAACTGAAAATAAATCAGATTGTGTAATGACTTTTATGTTTGGATGAGCTGTTAAAAAAATGACTTATAAGTCAATTAAACTTTCAAACATATTTGGATGAATATTTTGAAAAGTAAGGTTAAGATGAAAATGACTAAAAAGGACATGAAGTTTAGAGAATATAGAACTATATTAAAATTATCTATTAAATCTTTGAATTATGATGATTTTGAGTGAAAAATTAAAAACTTATCTGAAAAACTTGAATGGAAATTTTATTACAATTATTTGCAAACAAAATAAAATGAAAATTTAATTTCAATTATTTGCAAACATAATAAAATGAAAACTTGAAAAATATATTTAATGGATAAAAGCCACTAATAGAGGGATCGAGAGAGAGCAGAGAAAAAAAAAGCCACTGATATGTGTGAAGAAAGGGATGCTTTCGGGGAGAGAGAAGAAGAGATGGGGCAGGTCAATAATTAAACTAAAGTGAGCCCGGTTGTATGCAATGGTTATAAGTCCTTTTTACCCAAAATAAGTTGAACTCAACAACTTCTACTTATTGGGTCTGATTTGCCATAAGTACTTATTTTTCAGCAGCCCAACCAAACAAGTTCCAGAAGCCTTTTTTTTATTTTAAATCATTTTTCCTAAAAAGAAAGACTTATTTTGCCATTGATAGCCCAGCCAAACACACTCATACACATAACAAATTGAAAAGGAAATTTTAAGCTTATATTAAAAAAGGGCAAAAAAGAAGATATAGGAAGAATGGAAGAGAATATCTACTCTCACACAAAATTTACATTTACATTGGAAGAAAGGAAGTGGATATGTTCTGAATTCTCAAGCAAGATGCTTTAGACCTTGGTGACTAATTCATGGATAGTGGTAGGGTGGCAAAGGCCAGAGAAGGGTTCGCCGGACCAGGCCGCATTAGCCAGGATGGAGTTCATTGCAGATGTGGGACTAAGCAAATCCCACCAAACATGAGTTGAAGGTTGGTCACAGGCTGTGTCCATGGAAATACATCCAATCGTAGCATTGTACGAGCCAAGACCACAACATGCATTATTTATGTCCCCAAAACCTGTACATTGAATATAGGAATTTATGATTCGAACAGAAAATCAATATGTTGTTATAAGAACAAAAGATGTTGACTTTGTAGAATTCTAATAAATTTACTATTCATCCACCTGAATTGAAACCGTGAACTTTGTACTGGAGTAATCTTAGTTTAACACAGCAAGGAAATCAGAAATGTATGATAGGTTTGTAAACTCTGACAGACATTACATCAAATGCTTGAGACTAGACATTGAATATGAAGAGCTTTATAAAACAAGTGCATTGCTATTGAAAGATCTTAGCCTGCGAAGGACTGATGAAGTCATAGGTATAGTATTCAAAAACAAAATGTTAACAAGTCATAGAAATCACAAATTCGTTAACTTAACTGTTGTTGTCTGAGAAAAATAAGAAAATGTTAAACCATATAATCAAAGAGGTTTTTTTGGTAATTGTTTACTCTATTTCATTGTTTTCTTCATTTAATTTTGCCAGCCTCCAAATCATGAAAATTAATTATGGGTCCTCCAAAACTGAGGATGCAAGAATTCAAAACTCAAGGAATATGGCTAGGTTCTGCAGCCAAACAACTCAAGATCCATTTTCTAATATAGCATTAAAACTCTGCATCTCTAACCAATATGGTTGATTTTTGAAGACAAAATTTACACTGATTTTGAAAAAGAAAGCATACCATAAAGAGTTTGCTTGCTCATGATCTCCATCATTCCTTCGTATACATCACAGAACACAATCTGGGCATCTGTGAACTCCTTATTAAGCTCCTCTATACGCTGTGCAAGCAATTGATTGTATTCCAAGACCAACTTATTGGCATTATCCGCACAAGCCTTGCCGTGATCATCTACTGCTGATGATGTTTTATTGCACGCCCAGGCCATACGTGGGGTGTATCCCACAGGTAGTATTCCCAAGCAAATGATCTTCCTCGCATTTACGTCATAAAGATATCTCATAGCATTTGTCATTTGATTGACCAAAACAGTTGCGAAGTCACGGACAGTGTGATTGGACATTTTGCTGAAACTGTTACGTAGGAGGAGGTCAGTATAATCTTCTTTGCCAAAAGAGAGGATGAAGATGGAAGACTTCGTGAATTGAAGAGCAGCATCCTCTCTAAGATAAAGCTGCAATAGCTGTAAAGCCTCAGAAACTTGACGGAGTTGTTGAGTGAGAGATTGGTGGCTCTGTCTGCCCTTTCTGGTCATTATTGTTGCCTGTGTCGATCCAAAGTTGAGGCCACTCATCACCTCATTCAGAGACCCATTTTGACTATAAAACGGACGGATTGATGGGAATCCCATTTTTTCCCCTGCAAAAAAAGATTTCATCAGAAGAGGGATTCTGATGGTTTTTTTTTTTTTTTTTTTTTTGCACCTGGGGAGGGATTCTAATGTTGATATGTCTATAATAATGCATCAAATGGTTAAGGAACAAGTCAATGAAAACTAATTATAACGAGTACTTCATGCAGTAAAATGATCTATTAACACACCATTTTGCCAATTCTCTGTTCTAGCTACATTCTACATGAAACATAAATTCTCATGTGTTAAAAATTAAGTGGACACATAGCTGGCGAATAAAAAATCGTCAGTGACTGTTAAAAGAAACGGAATTCAGTGATGTAGTAGTTGAATTTTCATTCATCCAACACTCATAAAATACATCTTAACGTTTTAATTATGTTTAAACACAGTATCCAGTTAAGCTCATACTTGATTGAGTATAAAAGTGCATGGAAGAGTTTTACTAATAACAACTAAGGTCCCATGCAAGTAAGGAAGGGGTTGCTTTGAGTTTCAGTAGGAAGTGAATTTCCATTGCCCAAGCGAATCTCGTTCAAATGTTCAACTAGAGCGTTATATAGAGTCTCTGCGTAAATTCATCGAACAGAAGAACATCACTCACAATGAGTTGTGTGAATTTCTTAAAATCGCATCGTGCTAAATTCAAATAATCATGGGCAAAATGTAGATTTCTTTCATCAAGATTCCAAATATAAGCATTCAACAATACAAATCCAAGCAGGTAAAATTTCCCGATTTCGTCAAGAAACTAAAATGCAGAGCAAACAAGATCAAGAAATAGGAAAAAGACAAAGAAAAAGAAACCTACCAAGTAACTGAGGAAGAAGAGATCCATCGGAACGATCACAGGAATAAAGAGAGAAACGAGAATGAAGCAAGGGATAGAACAGAGTGTTGTTCCCGCAATCAACGGAAGAATCGCCCAAAACATACAATGCCGAGATATTATTATTCTTCGACTCGGTTCTTGAGTTGGCGATGATTGTTTCTGGGAATCGGCATTGAACTATAAGGCTGATTGAATTGATTAGGAGAATGATGGTGGGAAGAAGAGAAGGAATCACAAACCATTTCATCTCATTCTCTTTCGTTTTCGCTTCGATTTCTTTTTTTTGGCTCTCTTTCGCACTCGAATTGCTCTTTTTTTGGGTTGAAGTTTCAAGAAGTGGTGTATGATACTGAAAGGTCATTTGAACAAAGCAGAGCCTCTCGTAATGTGATTCTGGAATTAATCGCATGATTAGTCAAGAAGAGTAAACTTGTCCAGATTATTTCTTTGATATATTTATACGGTAAAGTATAATTTTTGCTTCTTTATATTTGTATCAGTCTATTTTTTGTCTTTTAAATTTGAAAAGTGCATTTTTTTTATCCTTTTTTTGTTAACATTGTTAGTTCCACTTAACGAAAAAATGGTAACTCACTAAATTTAAATGATGATTCTATAATTAAATTTTGCAACAAAAATTTAAATTTTAATTCTTTAATAAGATTATTCATATATTTCAATATTTAAACATTTTTTATCATCATTTTACTATAAAATTACCATTTAAATTTTTAAGGATAACATTTTCCATTAAATAAAACTAACGTGTTAACTGAAAAAGATTAAAAGTGCACTTTTCAAATTTAAGAGACTAAAAGTAAACTTGATGCAAACTAAAAGTATACTTTAGCCATATTTATATTGAAGAATTCACCAATAAATAAATAAAAATAAAGCTTTATTTTTTTTATTTTTTAAAAAATAAAGCTTGCAATCTGGCAAATAATCAGTGTTGAATCAGGATATAAATTAAAACGAATTTTATCGGAATAAAACCCATCATACTCATTGCATTGGACAACAAACATTATACCAACAAAAAAAAGAAAGAAAAGTTTTTGCATGCAACCTCACTTGTGATTTTACCAATCATAGATTAACATTTCAAGAAAATTTTAACATGATATGGAGAGTTTTAATCTAATATAGCATTTGTGTTGGAAAAAAAATCAAGGTCCCATTTATTTTTCTTTTCATCCCTGGAAAAAAAAATCAACATTTTATAGTATCATATCATACTAAAATATTAATGAGGTGTTTATTTGTGATTAATAAGATCATAAATTAGATAAACTAGATTCATACAAGAATTTCTCTTTTGTGTAGTAGAAGTTCTTGTCAAGGCCTTATATTCTTGACATATTTTTTCCTTCTATTATTTTTAGTCGATCGAATCTATGTATTATTTGTGAAATTTCTATTAAATTATAAAGAAATTTAAATTTCAAATCATGCACTATCCTTTAAATATATTTTAGAAAAATTGTTCATTTAGCGAAGCATCAAATATTGTTCAAAATATATATTTCCAAACTTAGTTTATTTAAATATTTATTTACTTACTTTGATAGATAGTTTTCCCACTTACACTATAAGTTAATGTGTTGATAATTTTAGAAAATTGTACTTAGTCCTGAGTAAGGCAAATTAACAAGGTCCCTTGAAACATCAAAATTACTAATATATTGTAATTAGGTAACTATCTCATTGCCTTTAATGATTAAAAAAGAGACTATTGACAATTAGAAATGCCTTGCTTAACAAGCTTAGTTATCTTAATTGACAACTGCAGCGACCAATAACAAGTAATATCAACATATTCAACACATTTTTTATTGACAAATAATATAAACTACATTAACAAATATCACAACAAGTATTAAATAATCAATAAAAATAACTTGATAATTTCACAATTGTATTATATCACTCACATCATTTGGAACTTGTTAATAATTTTGAGGCTTCAAATGACTTTACAGTATCGATTTGCTTTCCTTGATACCTGATCACAATTTTAACATAATTTTAAATTTTTTAATTAACCTCCCACCATTATCTTTTTTGGCCAAAAGAAATTCATATTATTGATTCAAACTAAAGCATCCAGCAAATGTTGACAAGAAAACCATAACATCCACAACCCACAAACTGAAATAAAGCTAGAATATCAAATAGACAAAAACAATCTAGCCAAAGACAATACAACTCTATGTTATATAACTCCACATCGCAATGGTTGCCTCCCCATGAGAAACGCACCATGAAAGTGATTGGTAGGGGTGGTTGTTGTTGTCCCACAACTTGCTCCATCGAGCCCACACCCTTATTTGCCAAAGCTGCTTTCCCACTTGTAGCATTAAAACCCTCTTTTTTAATAAGCGGGAAAGAAACATTCTGAAGACCATTGCAAACCTCCAAAATAAACACAGGGAAATAGATCCAATAGCAACTGCCAATAATACCCACACATGGAGTAGAAGGCCTCCAAGCTACCACTTGATCTTCCAAACTCCAGATCTCTTTAGCATCTCTGTCTCCTTGCCTAATTGCCTTCCAAATCTCACAACCAAACTCACACTCACAACCCATCGACTCTCTCTCACCCGGCAGCCATCAAAGAGATAATCGCCGCCAGGTGAGAAGCTAAACTCCCACGTTCGAAAACGGAGAGCAAGAGGGACTCCCACCAAAGAGAGAGAACGGCACTCTCAATAGGGAAACCCTACGAGAGAGATATCAATGGGTTCTACTAACTTGTACCTCCCACCGTTATCTTGGTTAATGAAAAAATGGACAAGTTGATGAACATCTAACTATTTAGACATTTGAATTCAAATACTCAGATGAATCTATTATTATATCAAACTAAATGCTAAACTAATACTACTATAAATAGAATTCAAGGTAAATGCTTTCATCCAACATACGAATTCCTTTCAACAACCCAGAGCCTCTAAAACAACAATTAACAATTAACTCGTTAAATCTTTCAAAAGTTGAAAACAAAAATCAACTTTTCCCAATTTATCATTAAAAATTGTATTTTATCTCTTATTTCTTCATATCCAACATACCAACCAAGAGTTTCTTCTACGAGGCGCCCAATATTTTGGACTGGAGGAATGTTATACAGAAGATAGCAGATATATAAATACCAGGGCTCAAAATACTTGCATTAGTTTTAAAAGTGTGCGCACCGCTTAATATTAATACAAGTGAACTTTTAGTTGGTTACATCCATGTCCCTTGAGCATGTTAAACATATATGATGAGTACCCTTAAATATTTTCTTCATTTTAATTACTCTAATTCCGCACTACATAAGAGGTAGATGCTGAGACATACATGATACATCAATCATGCTAACATACTATCACGCGAAAAGACAATTGTCTCAAAGATAAACTATCACTTCACAAACTTACAAGATCGAAATATGGTTGTAAATCCTACTAAATTGAAATATTGTAGCTTGTACCTATCAATGTGAACTAAAGCTAAGTGAGAATACAAACATACACTTCATGCTGTTAGATGCTATGCCTTCAGCTTTCCACTCACCCCACGCTTATTAGGCCAGATGCCATTCCCAGAATTCTTCTTGGCTGCTGCTACTGAACATTGATCATTTCTTCCACTTTTATTGCTCACCTCAGCTTGGAGCTTTCTTCGCCGCATTCTGTTTTCTAGTCGCATCCCTCTTAAAGCACGGGCTCTACACTCAATTTCCAAAGCTTGTGTGAAATTCCAGATCCTAACAACCCCCTCCTCACCTCCACAGACGATTCGGTCAGCACCTACATCAACTGAGAAAAGATTGCTCTTGAATCCATGTAGCATCCTCTGTGGGGGTTCTACTGTGCTCTGGTGCAAATGCTTTGCCCTTGTCCCTTGCTTTCCTAGAGCACGCTTGCTAGTTCGCAGCAGCTTTCTCACGTCAATAAGAGCCAACTTGCCATCACTAGATGCTGAAACAAGCCAGGGAAACTCGAAGGCAAGAGAATACACAGGCCCATTGTGAGGAATCCATGTTGCAATTTTCCAAACTCTGGTTTCATCATGATCATTCATGATCTCATACATGTGTATCGCTCCATCATCCCCTCCAGTAAAAAGGAAGTCACCCGTATGGCTTCGTGCCAAAGCATAAGTGTTACCAGCATGAGCATTATGGATAACGTACATCAAAGTTCCATTATTAGTATCCCAAACATACACATCAGAACCTGATGAACTGGCAACTGTAGTATCGTGGGGAACAAGCCCCCAGACCCAATCACTGTGCCTCAGCACCTGTGTGCACTTCAGTGAATAACGATCCCAAAGTCGAACAGTCATGTCCCAAGAACCACTGTAGATCCTAGTCAAATCTAAGGCAAGTGAAGTTATTGGACCATCATGTCCCCAAAGTCGAAACTCTGTATTCTGATTCTGGGTACTTCTAAGCTCAAATAGATGGGGAGATCCTTCAACTGCTCTCCAACAGTGAATGAACCCATCAGTACCCCCAGCAACCAGCAATCTTCTATCAGCTGAAACAGCACGAATGGTAGAGCCAAGGGGTTTTGATGATGCAATAGATAATCCATCCTCCATGTCCCACATCCTCACAACGGAATCATATCCTGAGGTAAAAATAAGCTTTGCAGAAGCCAACATGAAAACAGTCCGAACCGCCTCAGTATGACCATACAACACATCAATACTATAACGTCCCATAAAAGTCTTACTCCTAAACTCCCTTTCCACAAAGAGCTCCCTCCATGACTTCTCATCGGTAACTCCTGAATCCAGAATGGTGGGAACTGTTGGAAGTCCCCACCTCTCACAATAGAATTCCTTCCAAGCATGGTGTTCAAATGCAAGTCTATTGAAAACTGGGGAGACACAAGACACAATACCAAGCTCTTTTGGATCAAGGTAACTCAGAATTTCAGAAATCAACGCCGGAGGTAAATCATTTAAAGACCGACAATAATCAACAACAACATCACTATGAAACGAGGTTAAAACTCCTTTCTTGGAATGAAACTTGGATTTGGATGCTCTTTCACAATTGTCACTCCTCTCATGTTCAGGTTTACTATCACCAGTTTTTGCAATCCCTTCTTCACTCAGGGTATTGTTAGTATGCGGATTTGACTCAACTATCTCAATGCCGGGATCTAACACAAGTTCTACCAATCTTTTTGAAACCTCATTACTCGATGGGCATTCAATTGCCATAAAAATATGAAATCCTACACTTCGATTCAAGGGTTGAAAGATCAAACCCAAAAAAAAATTGAAGAAAAAATAGGAAAATCACCGGGCCGAGAACAATGAAAAGAATTTGGAGTAAAAAAAAAAAATCAAAAGCAAGGGAACCCAAATTCAATTAAGATCAAGCCCCGACTAGAAACCCTAGAAAATATAGCCCCCCAACTTTCTCAGATACAACAAGAGGAGCAAAAGTCAGAAAATTTCCTAAACTATTTGACGAAAAATTACCCGAGGAAGAAACAATGAAGAGAAATTGAAGGTTAAAGTGATGTAAGTAGAACAAACTAATTCAGGGAAAAGAGAGGGAATTGAAAAAAGTAGATGAAACAGAATGAATGATTAATATACCTGAAAGAGGAGGCGAAGCAAAGGAAGAATAACACTAACAAGAGAAGAGAGAAGGAAAGGGATGCTAAAACTGAGAGAAGGGTAAGGTTAGGGAGGAGAGAAAAGGGAAAAAGGAGAGATGGTAGTCATATGGTCCAAGGCGGTATAGGTATAGATCTAGATCCTCCGACAATCGCTTTGCTTATTATTGGCCTTTCATTCAAAACCTAGAACATTTTGATAATTAACCCCAGGAAAAATTAATACCCGTTCTTTTTTTTTTAATATATAAGGATAAGAAAAGCTGAATAAATCACTTAATTACCCCTCTTATATTTTTAAATGTAAGATTAGTTGATTTTTTCTTAAGGATTAAGAAAGTGAAATGAGCCAGGATGATGATGATATATTTTAAGTATTATCATATTACATATATTTTTTGTCCAAAAAAAATATTATATATAGTTTATAAATCAAATAAACTACTTTAGGAAAAAAATTAAGGCAAAACAATTTATTATAGGTAATTTATTCAGTTTCCTTAGGATTTTTTCAAAAGAAAAATCGGATTTTCAAAAAAAAAAATCAACTAGATCCTATAGGAATGAATAGAATAATAAATCTTGTGTAATATTAGATCATTCCTTAGTTTATAAGTAAAAATAATAGTTTACAAAAAAGATTTACGCAACTCAATTTATAAGTAACTTATTTAATTTTTTAGGATTTAAAAAAAAATCAGTTAAGTGTTATATTGGACTACAAAGGAAGTACTATAATAATACAATAATAAATGCAAGAATTTTATATGCAATTAATTACTTATAGTTTTGGTAAAAACAATTAATTACTCGTAATGTTTATTGAAGTTTATATGCAATTAATTACATATAATTTTGGTAAAAACAATTAATTACTCATAATGTTTATTGGTCTTTTTTCATGCAATATGATGTCATAAAAAATTCGCATTTATTACAGGTAATGCTATACTTTTCCTCAAGAACAAGTTTATGCTCCTTTAGTATTTTTCTCATACTTTTCAAAACATGCCTTATTTTGAGGTAAAATTCTCAAAATATTATTTTCAAGTGCTCGATTCAACTGGTTGTCGGTTGCTTTCACTTAACCAATGTTTTTGAGTTCCAGTTTTGAGTATGAAGATGTTCTCTCGATTGTGAGCATATATTCCCATGAATCAGATTGGTCGATTAGTAGTGGCATCAGATATAGATGAATAAATAAAAAATAATTTTATTGTAAGCTAACTTTTCCATTTATTCGGCATGAAACCATTTTTTTCAATTCATATTAATTATAAATTTCTCTTATTTTTCCTAATTATTTTAGACCTCTTGATTTTTTTTATAATTGAATTTAGCAACTATCCGTTAGTTAATCAAATTCTAATAAATATCTAAAAATTACTTTCTGAGTTAGTTTTATTCATTTATAACCTTAGCTTAACTTTTTGAGTGATATGACCCAGATAACTATTATCCAGCTTCCTGATGCCCCGTTTGGTATAATGGAAGATTTTTTTCTGGAAGTGGAAGTGAGATTATGAAGAGTTTTTGGTGGAAGTAGAAATAGAATTGAAAGTGAAAGTGTAACATTTGCTAACTAAATACCTTTTTAATTAACCAATAATACAAACTCAAAGTACATTACTTAGAACTCACTATGTTAGGAATAGAAGTTTACTCAAATGAAATACTAACATAGGTAGAAATTAAAGTTTTCTATTTAAAGACTTCTTTCAAAAACCAACACTAACAACCTAACTATGTTAGGAAAATGATTTTGCTTAGTAAAAGGCTAACATATGTTCGCCACGCGCCGCAAGTGCACGGGTCGTGCCAAGTAATAAAATGATGAGTAGAGTATCGTTCCCACGAGGATTTGTCCAAAACCCGGTCAAACAATGATTATCACACTCTCGCCCAATTTGAGTGATACAAATGTAGAGTTGAAAATGAAATAAGAAAATAAAAGAAGATAAAATTATAAACAGGTGATTCTCTAACCTCAAGGATAAAATAGGTCCTAGGATTATCTATCCCCCTTATACTTCTCAAAACTCAATCAACCTCCCCTCAAGAAGCTCTCAATGAAACCACGTGCTAATCTAGGGTTCAAAGAGTACTTGTAATGCTCTCTCGAGTCAAGAACAAGTGTTTAGTCCTATTCTTTGCACAATCTCTTGTCACAATTTGATAGAACCCAATTATCACACTCCAACCCTAATGTGACTATGCAAGGCTAGCAAGTATATCTCTATCTTACCAACAAAACCATCCGTTCGTCACGCAAACTTCCGGTTCTTGCACTACTTTACCCAAGTTCTACACTCAACCTAGCTCTCTCGAGTCATAAATCAAGCGAACACAACATCTAAATGGTGATCAAGCACTTAGAAGCATTAAGAACGGGGTAAAATAAGCACATAGATATCATTAATCACAAATCAAAAGGAGGAATCAAGAATCAATACATACAAGGGTTCAAAATAATCATAGAATCAAAGTATTTAGCTACTCATGTTCTACAACTCCAAGGGAGCATATATATACAACATTACAAATCAGAACAAGAGAAGAGAATGAAGAAGGAAGAGATAAACCAAGAGAGGAAGCCCAAATCTCTTTGAAGCTCCGAGCCCAAGCCAAATCCCACCAACCTCCAAGCCCTAGCAGAGCCAAACACGCCCAGAAGTCGAAGAATGAGGGCTCACAACGAAGCCCTAGCTTTTATATCAGTTAAAAAGCGCCCCTGTTCTGTCCAAAACGCAGCAAAACGCGAAGTTCGCCGTCACTTCGCCGCGGCGAGAGCCACGGCGAAGTCCAAAAATTCCAGAAATGAGAGACGCTCGCCGCGGCGAGCAGACGGCGAGCTCTCCAAAATAGGGGCAGAGGCAGATGCACTTCGCCGTGACTTCGCCGCGGCAAGGCCACGGCGAAGTCTCGTTGATTCTGTGTTTTTGCTCTGCTTTCCTTATTCCTTGGGCTGATCTGGCTTCATCTTATTTTTGTTCAATTGGGAGCTTAGAGGAGGGCTAAAATCTCTTGCTTATTGCTTCAAATTATTCCTACAAAAATTATATACAACAACATAAGAAACTAACTACAAAAACAATCAAAATCTATATAAATATACAATAATGTGCAACCGAAAATCAAATGAGCATTTTCCCTCTTGAGTATCCAAAATGTATAAATAATATGCAAAAACTCAAGTAAAATATACTCAAATAATCATGAATTTCTAGGAGTTATCAACATAGTTAGAAAAGAATTTCCATAACGGTTTTCATTAAAACAATAATAATAAAACCTATTGTAGTTTGAAAAGAGTTTAATCTTATAAAAAGTAGTCCATATTATAAAAGGATTTCAGTAATACAAAAAGACTAATTCGGATAATAGAGCATTTCATGCAAATTATAACATATCCATAGTAGAAAAGGAATAAACCAACTAAAAGAGGCTAACAAGGATAGATAATAAAATAACATTTATGAATCAACTCTTATTCATGTTAGAAAAGGAACTTTCTCAAATCATGGCTAACATGAATATTTAAAATCGACGGATTAAAGTTAATTTATCCATTTAGATAAAACTCGCTTGACATGGATACTTAAAGAAACTTGGACAAAGTATGATAAAAATCTTTCAAAATACTTTCACTATATACCATGATAGAAAAGAACCACCCCTATCATTGTAATTTAAAACTTGCAAACAAAACTATACAACTTTCCTGTAATGAAGAAAACCACATCCAGATCTTTAAACCAAATCATCCACTAAATATTTAACACAATCCATAAATACCTAAATTATCCTTTCTCCCCAAAATATTAAACCATCACTAGGATAATATAGCATCCACATAAATGAAATCATAAGGTTTCAATAGTATTTGCAACAACGCAGTTTGCCGAAATTGGACAAGTCCCGACAAAATATTAATCGCTAGAATAAATTCCAAATATAATATCATAATACCAAATACATGTCAAATCTAAAGATAAAGAAAAGAAATCAAGCGGAAGCCAAATATGCATGATCCTAAAAGGAAAGAAAGTGTGGCAATATACTACTCCAATCGTAGTCCAAGAAGATTCACTACTTCTAGTAAGCAGTCTACGATCATTTCCCAGCACCAAACCTGCAAGAGTAAAATAGAGGAGGTAGAGCCACGTAACCACTTAACTACATGCCTACATGTGAGTGTGTGCTAGCCCGGTGTCTAATGGAATACATACATATATAAGGTTTCAAAACATGATCAGATATCAGATAAATACATATTATGATTCCAGAAATAGTTGCCAATATTCTTTAGGATACAAGATGATATATTTCAAATCAGTTCCAAAATCATATGTTTCAATAATAATAATCACAATCTCAAAATGATATCTGCCAAATCATTTCCAAAATCATGTTTTTCATCATCACAACCACCCCAAACGATCGTACACGAGTCACTGCGAAAATAGGTGGAACCAGTCGGGACTCTCTACCCATCCATGAAACCATGGTACAGATTAGGTGGTAGACCTACCCTCCCTAACATTGTGATACGGATTAGAAGGGACTCTCTACCATTCCTAAACCCATGAGGGGTGTTCTCCCCTTAGAATAGGCCAACAGAGTACCTTATGAAATATGAATTGTGGACTAGAAGTCTAGTGGTCACGTTGTAATTATGTCTTGGAATAAGAAATGATCTCTCGTTTATTCTAGCTTTTGTATCACCCCAAATTTTAGAAAATAGAAAATAGGAAATTATGTAAGATTTTAGGAATTTAACTAAATATTAAAAAAGCATTGAAAAATAAATTGATGATATTTAGTCATTTTTAATAATTTTACGGCTTATTTTCTTAAAGAAATAAAGAGAATTATTAGGAGATAAAACTTAATTTGGAGAAAAGAGATAACAAGGATTTATTTAAAGTTTTGAGATGACATATAGAAATCAAACAGCCTTATAAATAAATTTATGAGGCCAGGTGTATTTTTAATAATTTTTAAGATTTATTTTCTTTATTAGTTAAAGAAAAATAGTTAGAGAATAAATTTAAATAAGGGAATATTTAGAATCTCGGAGTAATATTTAGTATTTAAAAAGTTTTATAAATAAATTTAGAAATTAAAGCATATCTAGAGAAATTATTTTGGGACTAAGTTTAGATTAAATTAAAAAGGGAAATGGTAAATAAAATTACCATTGAAGGGCAAGATAGTAAAAGAGAAATAAAAATGACAATATCTGCCCTTAGTTCAAAATATCTTCAGTTGAAGTAGAGAGGGAAAAATAGTAAATCAACTTATTAAAATATCAACTCCTTCTCTTTTAATACATATACACCACATGTTCCTTTATCTTCTTCACTCTCTCTACCTCTCCCTCACCACCGAGTCTCTTTCTATCAATTTCCCTCGTTCCCTGCTTCTGCAAGCGGTGATCAGCGGCGGACGGCGGCTAAAATGGCGATGAACAGTGACGGGAAGACGGTCGATATACAAGGGAAGCTTGGGATAACTTTGGGTAAACTTCTTTCCATCGTTTTTCTTTCCTCCGTTCCTTCGATTCGTGTGAGAGTTGAGAGAAACTGATTCGATTTTTGGGGTTTTAAGCAAGGTTTCTAAAATTATAGAAACAGTGATTGGTCTTTGTTTTCAACAATTTGAGGAGTGATTTTGAGTGAGGAATTGTGTTAGGTTGATTTCTTCATAAACCTGAAATCAGGTTACTGTTCATCGGCGTTCCTCTTCAATTCTTCGCCCAAAATGGAACTAATCAGTGTTTAAATGATGGTTTAAACTGATTGGTGTTGTATGCTTGATTTCTGGGATTTTTATTCTTTTTCTTCTCTTGTTCATTCGATCCCTGCTCTTCCTCTTTCTGTTCGATTTCTATGTTTCCCTCTGTTGTGATGGTGTTCTGCGAATTTGGAAAGGGAGGAGGAAATTAAGGTTGGTATTAATTGAATGTATAATTGTTTTCCTTTTCTTCCTTTTTCCCTGCCCTGTTCAGTCGAATTCTTGTTCTTCCTCCCTGTTTATTCGAACTTTGTTCCTCTTTAGGCCATTGATTTCTGGTACAAGATTATGAGGTTGATTGTGTCTGGTTGATGATATGTGAATTTGGAATTGTTCGATTATCTTCTCTTGTCTGCTCTAGCCATTCATTGGCAAGGAAAAGAAAATTTGTGATGTTAGCCTTTAATTAGAATTTCCCTGTGCAAAACTGATTATTATGAGGATGATTGAAAGTTTTTGACTCCTAATAATGGTGTGCAGTTTCTGGTGCTTACATTTTCTGTGTTATGAATCTGATTTCCACAATTCGGAGCAATTAAGGTACTAAAATATAGTTTATATGACTAATGGTGATAGAACCAAAGCTTAATGGCTGTTTGGGAGTTTCAATTGTTAAAGATATGTTATGAAATGTCAAAATATGATTAAAGGCATTTAAATGATGCCAAGAGTACACTAGAAGTTTTATGTAGCCTGTCATATGGGTGGTTGCGTATATTTGGATTCTGAATTTAATCAAAGAAATTGGGAATCTGAAGTTTTGCAAATAGGAGAGTTTTAGGTAATATTTTAAGAGCTGAAATTAGTTGGATAATGTAAAGATAATTGAATGGGTGATTATGGAAAACTGAACGTTATCTTGTTTAAGGCTGTGATAATAATTGATTGTAGGGATCTGATTGATGGGTGTTTAGAATTAGTAAGATGTATATTGAAGTTAATTATAAATATAGAAGCTTACAAGTTTGAATGGCTGAATTTAAGGGTTTCAGTTAAGGATTTTATTTATAGTGGTTTTTGGAAGAGTTGCATATAAGAATGAGGTTAAGGGATTGTAAAATCTAGGATGTTTGTATTTAGAGAGTAAAAGGAAAGGAATTTGAAATCTTGGACTGATGTGGGCTAGAAGTGATAAATGCAAATTAGTGTGGGGGATACAAGTGCTTTGGAAGTTGTACTGTTAGTTAGGAATTAAAGATTTAATTTATGGTAATTGTTTTAAGGACTTTTGAATGATATTAGTAGTTAATATGAAATTCTTTAGGTAAACCAAATCAAGAATGAGAATTAATTGTTAAAGGATGAAGTAAATGATTATTAATTTGTATAGTGATAGTAATGTTAGAATCTAAAGGATAATTCTCTGCTTGGTGGTTTTGATATTGTTTGTTTAAGTTTCTTTGATTTGTCAATATAGCTGATTGAAAGAGGAAATGATAGAAATAAAGAAGACATGAAACTGTGGGAAGTTGCGGTACGGTAATTTAGTTCTAAGTCAATTATTCCGTTTTAGTGGTATTAAGGAAGTTAATTTACAGAGTATGATTCAATTATAACGATTGTTAAAGATTTGTTATATTATAAAGTGTTGTAATAGTTAGTCCTGTAAATTGATTAATGTAATGGATTTCACATGAAGTATGGAGATTAAAGAAGTTGATTAGGGATTCTGATTATTTAGAGTATAGATTACCGGTTTAGGAAAAAGGGGGAAACACTTTATAAAATGATGACTTATTTTATGGGAATTGTTTGAAGATGTATGAGTAGTAGAAAATAATATGGGGTTGAATTAACATGAGATAATTTTGGGAGGATTGGTTCCATATTATTTGTAAGGGTTGATGTTTGATTGTATGATACAAATGAGATCAAAGGAGGTTATGACGAATCTTGATTGAATTGAAGGAATAAGGTTCGTGATTTCATATTAATAAATTAATCAAGATAACTTAATGTATTTGATGGTTTCCTTGTTCTTGCTTGGTCATTTAGTTGAGTTTTGGGATTTACTTGAGGTTAAAGGAGGATCAGAAAATAAATTTCTGACAATACCTAGGGCTAATTAAGAAGGAATCTGATATGCAATATTAATGATATCATATAGAGTTTTCTAAATAATTCTTTATTTCATAGGGGTTTGTCTGAGGTTCCAAGTGATAAAATAAAGGTTCGCATGATTAGAAGATTTAAATATAAATTTATAGGTATATATGCAATGCATTTTTGTTATAGGGTTGCTAGAATCTAAGTAATAGAGTTCTTTTGTTCTATATGAGAGATGGATGTAAAGTAAGATAAAAATAGTAAAATATTATGTTGCAATTTCTGTTCTATTTTTGTTCCTTTAAACAACATTTTCAGTGACAACAGCGAATCAGTTGTAAGCTGTGATTCTGATAAGATTACAAGAATAAAGAATTAACACATATAGTAGAAGATGATAATGTTTAATAAGTTAATTATGATTAAGTCATTAGGACTTTTCTTTATATTTAATTTCGAAAAAGATGATAATAAGAATCAGAATTATTAATTGAAATAAATTATATTAAGTAGCCTTTTAATTTTAAAAGGGGTCAAAATATTTAAAGTAAAACCTATTTATATAAGATATAAAGAAAGGGGGTAGTATTAAGTATATTAGGACCCCAAGAGAGACGCTGAATAATTATTAGAAGTTTAGGTATTAATTTACTGTTTATATTAAATGTCAATAGGTCTTGATAGTAACATAAGTTGAGAGGATCAATGGAAAGAAAAGGAGCAGATAAGGACTAAGCTGGGGTTCAGGTAGCAGTTTATTTCATTACATTAAAAGAATTGCATGTATTATTTTGTAATATCTGTTTCAAGTTTACATTATGCATGAAGGTGATAAGCCTTGTTAATTCTTGCATAGTAATTTATGGAGTACTCCAGGCTTAGGTGGTTCGCTACCCCTTTGCCGGTTCAGTTATGTTATAACGGGATAGTTATAACGAGAAATCTTGCAGGTAAGGCCTCCACTAGTTAACGAATATATTGTTAATAGTGGCTGGTAGAACATTTAGCGCAGGAAGTATGTATAATTGTTTATTTGTTCAG
This sequence comes from Mimosa bimucronata, assembly GCA_037074515.1. NCBI lineage: Eukaryota > Viridiplantae > Streptophyta > Magnoliopsida > Fabales > Fabaceae > Mimosa > Mimosa bimucronata. The sequence goes on along the minus strand of CM073440.1, from coordinate 33,388,947 downwards.
TTTTATGAAATATATACATGACAATGTTAGCATGATAATATATGTTAATGAAAGAAACTGCTATTGGGATTTCCAATCTCACCCCCTTCCCCAAACATTTTCAGTACGCAGGATGGGAGAAGCTAGCTGAGGAAGAAGATTAGATGAAATTAGGATTATAATTTGAAAAGTAAGAGGTAGGGAAATATTTTAGTAATGCTATTTGTATATGTTGTAAATTAAGCTATTAAGTGAATATTAGAGAGCATAAAGGAAATTAAATTTCCTAAGCATTATAAATCATGAATAAACCCACGGAGAGGGTCAACGTACTTTTAATTGTTTTATGAACCACACTACTTTAATTACAGATTTTAAATTTATTCAATTTGTCTGAAAAGCCCATTCCAACTGCAATAAAGTTGGAACGCTATTTGAAAAGAAAAAGTTTTAAATTTTTCGTATTTTCGGGCTTTCGGTACTGAAATAGTGGTTATAATTCAATTAAAATGCTATAGTATAGTAGTAAAAATCCAGGTGTTACAGCTTTCAAATTTAACCTCTAGATTCTTTTAAACTGCCTTGTGGATAGGTTCTTTGAAGAAATGTGGGGATAAAATCCTGAAATTTTAAAGGTTCGAGAAAGTTGAATTATGAGTGAGAATTTTTGGAGATTAAGTTTTTTATGAGTAGATTGAAAATACAAACTTTGAGAATGATTATTCAAAATAGAAAATTTTGCCAGCATTTCCCCTTGAATTAAGACTATCAAAGTTGAAAATACAACAAATCAGTCCACTCTAGTCTATACTATAGTATTTCAATCACAAATACCTACTTTAAATCACTCAAAACACTTAAATTTCTAACTTTGGACAACCAAATAAAGAAAATATTTAAAAAGTTGTAGCATAAATTGAAGAAGGAGAGAGAACAAAACTTACAAGATTTCTTCCTTAAATTTCTTCCTCAAAACTCTTTCTGAAAGTGGCTGTCACCATATCCTTATAGCAAAAAGAAGCCATTCAAGAAACCATATAAAACAACCCATATACATTACCATTTTCAGCCAGAATCAAAGAGGGGTTTAGGGTTTAAACCAAACCTAAACCAAATATGCCAAGAATGATTATTCAAAACAGAAAAATCGCATTTCATCACTTACCTTGAACCTGGGCCAAAAAAAGCTTCGAATTACCCATGGAAACTCAGAGACGAAGAACACCGACCACGAAATTGTTCTTCGAGTGAATGGCTATTTGAAATATGAAAGGTTTGTGATTTGGACTTGCCGTTGGCTAAATAGAGTTTAAAAGGATGCGGTGGTTGAGAGAAAACTGTAGAAAATAAGTGTTAAACATTTTCGTGAAAATAGGGAAGAAACTGATGCTATGTATTTTAAAAGAGAAACGATGTCTATTCATAAAATAAAACAGACATTGTATCAGAGGCACCCAAGATATGATGTCTCTCGTTACTAGTGAAATATGTCGTTTCTCTTCCGGAATCTAAAACAACGTGTTCACTACCAGAAATTAACAATTCTATTAAAGTATGATTTTTTTTATATAATTTTCGATGAAAAATTAGGGAAAATTCAGAAAGATTACATGAAAATATCAAAATTCCAATTCAATTTTGTTTACCACACTTCATTTCTCTAAAGGTATTTAATTTGAGATAGTTTACTCAATTTTAGATAAGATTGTTGTAATTTGTTTAGCTTGAATTGAGATCTCATATTTTGGTGAAATTCATCACTAGATGTAAAAGCTGTTGCTGTAAATTTTTCATGGACATTATTTTAAAGAGGGCTACAAAAATGAAATTTCACAAAGGCTATAAATTAAAATTATGAGACCAAACAATAGGTGTCCAATTCAAACAAAACAAACTAGAGACCTGATTCAAAAATTGAATAGACTAAAGGAAATGTGAAAATATTTTTTTCCTAATTAAGGAATCTAGTTGTAGCCATGAGGAGTACTCATCTCTGGATGCACCTGAGCAGAGTTGTATAGAAGATTCCGCTTCTTTACATCAATACGAAACTTTTTAAATTCTAATATGGAAGCGGCACAACCCAATGAAGCTACGATGCCAGTATAAGCCCACTCCGGAATGAATAAGCCTCCTCCTAATAATATGGCAGAAACAATCGCAATGTAACCACAATAATAGTGACCGACCAATATGTCAGTGTTGTCTTGCTTAGGCCTACGGAATAAAGCAACCAAGATTTGAATAGTACATAAGCCGAATGGTAAGATTCCAGATTGGAAAACAGGATACTGGTATATTCCCTTAGGTAGTATGCCCACAACAAAACCAGCTGTTCCTATGATATAAGCTACAATATGGCAGACCCAATGCAGATGAAACCAAGCAGATTTTGTTGCTTCAAATGCCTTCAAATAACGAGCCATCATTACTCCTATCGGCATCAGAATTACCCATCCTACAATATACAAAACTCCACTGACCTGAAAATAAAATAAATAAATCAATAAATACCATTAAAAAGTCCAACCAGTGTTATTTTCATACAATTCTTAATTAAATGAGATTTTCTAGTATTTTTATTTTACATATGTGCATGAATATGTGCATGAATAATTTTTTTAATATTGAATAAAGCAAATGTCTAAGTAATATTTTTATTTTATTATTATTATTATTATTATTATTATTATTATTATTATTATTATTATATATATATATATATAAGGAGAGAGGAGGAAGGGGAGAGGAGGAATAAACTTACTTTTCGGAGGAAAATTTTCCGCGGATCTTTCACGCGATAATAGGAAGCTTGGACGAAATCAAGCTTACCAAAAGATTGGACATTATCTCCATTCGTAGCATGAGGTTGGAGAGTATCTTGATAAACAAAACCTTGTTGCCAAACATGATTCACACGAGTGGAATTCCCAGGAAGCTGGAACTTGGCATATATAATCATCTTACCATCTTTAAAGCTACTCGCAGAAACGTCATTAACCTTAAAGCTAAGGTTTCCTTTCTCCAACCTTGTACCATATGTTGTTATGGGAGAAAGAAGTATAAGCCGCCATATCATTGTCCCATCAGATTTCATAAAAGCCACAAAAGCTTGAGATCCCACCATACCTATGCACGTAGGGTTAATAGCCCAGGCAATCCATTGATTATGTTTGACATAATCAGTCTTGAAAGCCATATCGATGGAATTTGAAGAAAAATTATAGTTCCAATGGATAGAAGAGTGAAGGGCAGGCAAGTCATTGCAGGCTGAAAATTTTGCGGTACCAGGAAACTTGTACGAGTGGCAAGTTCGTGATAAATACGCGATGAATACACCACAGGAGATGAAGTACGAAGTGAAGAGGAGAGCGAACATGAACTTCAAAAGCTCGGGGGAGAGGACCTTTGTGTTGGGGGACGAGAGGGCCATGTTAGTTTTGGTTATAGAGTGTAATGCGTAAAGGATACATGAACTGGTACTTTATAGTAAATTGAATCAAAAGGCATCCATCTAGGGTTTCGTTTATATACCGAAATTCCCCATAAATGAAAAAAGAAAAAAGAAAGAAAGATTAAAATGCATATACCATATAAATTTAAAACAAGGAGACTCCTATTTAAATTCCTAGTTAGGCCAAGAAGCCTTATTAGGGATTCCTCAATGCAATGATTTTACTTATTTGCTCTTGAGTTAAAATATTTTCGATTGTATTATCTAAATTTCATGATTTTATTTAACAATTTTTTGATATCATGATATCTTCGGGTGTCAACATTCTTTAAAACAATTTATTATTTAATTATTTACAAATTTGATAATGTTATGGAATTTTCGTGTATCTACATTTTTTTATGACATTTACATTTACCACATCCCATTATTTTTGAGAAGTTGCCCAAAGTAGCTTATTAAAATAAAAATCTGCTTCTTATTTGATAAATATTTTTCATAAAAAAAAAAAAAGAATGAGACAAAAAGAGAAGGCTGATAGAAAATAACAAAAGGGCATATGGGTAAAATTAATGAATTCATAATCCATAATAAGGCCTAATTAGGGATTTGTTGAAAGTACTTACCTAAACTTGGATTTTAACATTTAAGATAAATTTCATTTTATACCCTCACTCGTAAATTAATATCTTCCAACCTCCGAAAAATCCTAAAATTTCACTACATCTCAAGGACTGAAATGAACTTATTCTTTATTTTTTCAAAAAAAAAAAAATGGTTCAATCATTCTGGAGCTCTAATGAACGGTCCCCACCCACTACCCATCCAAAGAGTCCTCCGATGATTGGTCAGCCGGAGCTGCTCCAACCATTGGAAATTATTTATTTTGTTCATGAAGAGTTGGGCACTTGTTCATGAAGAGTTGGTCACTTGCCAATGGACATGTATCATGAATAAGTATCCAACTCTTCATGAACAAGTGTCTAATTTTTTTTGTTATGGGAGTTCTTTAAACAAGTATCTAACTCTTTGTGAAGAAGTGTCTATTTTTTGTGGACGGATCTTCGTGAACAAATGTCTTATTCTTTATGAATAAGTCCTTAATTATTCATGAACAAGTGGCTAACTCTTCAAGAACAATTATATTTTTCAAACAATAAAGCAATGGCAAAAAAGTCTTTTTACCTAGATAACAATTTCATTTCAATCCTTTGCGGTGCAGTAAAATTTCGGAAGTTTTTACTTTTAAGGGGTTGACTGATATTAATTTGCTAGTATGGGAGTTAAATACCGTGGCACTTAAATGAAATTCTCCTTTTTATTAAAGGTAGTAATCTATATGGTTTTTATCATGTATAACTCTTTTATCCCCTTCAGTTTGTAAGGACAAACTGATATATATATATATATATTGAACTGAAGGAGAAACTGATATTGTCAACATGAATTTAATGTTTTCAAATGCAGCGAGCCTTACATAACATATATAAAGCTTGATTGAGTGGCGTCATAATCACAAGGGTTGCATAACATTTTTTTCCATTTTACATGGATCAACTACCAAAATATTCGTCTTCAAGACCATATAATTTCATGTTTTAATTATTTGTCATTAGCTTTCAGGGTTTAGTATTTTTAACACTTATTAAATCATCAAACTGTCACTCCCCTTTTCCCTTACTTTTTTTAAATCACAATATAACCTTTTTTTTTACCAAGAATTACTATCAAATTAAAGGTGATGAAACATCTTTCTATCTGATCAAAAATTTGGGAGTATTATGGCTAGTGGATATCCAATAATATGAAATTATAATAACAATATATATCAATTTAATGATAACAATAATAACAAAACCATAACTTTTTTATGACCAAATTTAAAAATTAAAAGTGTAACATGAAGGACAAATAATATATTCTTATAGCTCAATATAATGGTTATCATTATTCAAGTATCCATGAATCAATAAAATATATGAAAGTAGCTTCAAAATAATGACTATAAATGATTATAAGAGAGAGACAATGTAAATATAATATAACAGAGAGGGAACCCATAATTATACTATATAGTACAGATTCCAGAGAGACAATATAAATATAGTATAATTAGATCATTACTATATAATCACAATGTATATATATATATAGTGCTGTGAGCATAGTAATAAACAACATGAATGATAAGTAAAATATAACAAAATAGAAGAAAACAGTATGAAAAATAAGAGATAATAAAGATATATAATATATGTAAATACCCTATTTTATTGGGCCCTACAAAAGAATAAAATAATTATGAAAATAAAAATAATAAAAATCTTTCTTGTAGAAATTTCAAAGAATCTCCACTCATTATGATTGAAAAATGACACTTTAATTATTCTTACAAAATAATTCAAAAATTGATTGATCTACTATGATTAGGTGATGTCATTAATGTTGATTGTTGTAACACCCCATATTTTAGAAAATAGAAAATAGGGAATTATTCAAGGTTTTGGAAATATTACCCAAAATATTAAAAAGCATTGAAAATAAATTTATGATGTTTAGATATTTTTAATAATTTTAAGGCTTATTTTCTTTAAGAAATAAAGAGAAATAATTAGGAGAAAAAACTTAATTTGGAGAAAAGAGACAATAAGGATTTATTTAAAGTCGTGAAATGGCATATAGAAATTAAACAGTCTTATAAATAAATTTATGAGGCCAGGCGTATTTTTAATAACTTTTAAGGTTCATTCTCTTTATTAGTTAAGGAAAAGTAGTTAGGAGATAAATTTAAATAAGGGAATATTTAGAACATTGGGGTATTGTTTGTTATTTAAAGAGTCTTATAAATAAATTTAGAAGTTAAAGCATATCTAGAAAAATTATGTTGGGGACAAATTCAGATTTATTTGTAGATTGTAATGGTAATTAAAATTCTTATTTAAGAGGAAAATAGAAAAACAGAAATGAAAATGACAATATCTGCCTCTAGTTAAAAAATATCTTCAGTGAAAAGAAGGGGCAAAATGGTAAAACACTCATTTAAAATATCCCCTTCCTTCCTTTATTATTAAAGTCCCACGTGTTTCCTCCCATCTCTCATTTTCGTCTCTCTCAGTCTCACTCTTGCTCTCTCTTTCTCCTCGGTTTCCCCTGCTCTCTCTCTCTTTGTCTTTGGCCAGCACCAAACCCCAGCGAGTTCAGCGATTCCCGACGGCGCCAAGCGGCAACGAAGACACACGAAGCTTGAGTGGTTATGGGTGAGTCTCCTTCCTCCATTTTTCTCTTCTTCTCAGTCCGATTCTAAGCGAGTGTGGGGGAGGGTGATTCGAATTTTGAGGGATTTTGAAGCTTCCAAATTCATAAAAGTGGAGATTAGGATCCTATAAACCAACCCTGAAAAGGAATTTGAGTAGTGATTTGTTATTGGTTGATTTTCTTCAAAAGCCCAAATCGGATCACTGTTCATCCGTCTTTGTTCTTGGGAATTTTCTGGCGAACAGTGATTTAAGCATTAATTAAACGTGATTAGAAGTAAGTTTAAGTGATTATGAGATTTTATATGTTGAATTTCTGAAGTTTAGGAATTTTGAATAATTGTTCCTCTGCCTCTGCCCTGTTCAGCCAAATTCTTGTTCTTCTTCATGTCCATTCGAATTTTCTTTTTTTTTCCTGGTCACTGATTCTGGTGTATTGGGTTAAACTGATTTGTTGCTTGATTTGGTTAAATTTTGCTTCCTCCGTTTCTTGTTCTGTTCTGTCGAATTCAGAGTTCCTTCGGGTTACTTGATTTTGTTATTTCCCTGGATATACTAACCTCTTAAACATGAGAAATAGATGATGAAATAGGTGAAATTGATTAAGTGTGGATTCTTGTGTTCTCTTGCTTCTCTGGTTCTGTTTTGGCCGTGGAATTTGGGGGGAGTATTTTGAGAATTTTGGTACCTCTGCTTCTGATTAAGTATTATGCATGAGCTGTGATCTTATGATGATGAATCTGAAATTTTATTGATGTAAGTATGCCCAGTATGTCTGATTTCCTGGCTTGGGGTAATTAATATTGTATGATGGAATTGGTACCATTGATAATGAATGATTGAATATTTGAAATAAGATAATCTGAAGCTAGAATCATGTTCAGATTAAAGAATTGTTAGGGACATAATTTAAGGATTTAGGAACAATTTGGAATCTTGTCATTGTTGCTTTGCTCCTGGTTCTGTTTCATTGTGGCTAAAAAGGATTAAATAAGTAAGGAGGAGGGTTGATAGGAAATAAGGGATGAAGCTGAGGTTTGGTTGTTGTTTTGTAGGGGGGATTTTGAATCTGATCTGGGTGTATTTTCGATGACTGAAATTTCAAGTTGGATAAAATTATGAACTATTGAATAAGTAATGTTTATTGAGGAATTTATGCTGTGATCTTTGATAATCTGAGGTTCTATTAGATTGTTTAATAATTAATTTATTGAGTCTTCGAAATTAGAGCAAAAGAGAACCAGTTCCAAAGTTTTAGAAATAAATGAATCTTGTTATTCGTTTTGTGAATGGATTTAGGCAAGAAGATAAAATGGACTGTGGTGAGTTGAAGGCTTCAGTTTTGTATCCAAAGAATTAAGTAGTTGTGTCTTGATGAGTGTTCAAAGAAGTGTAGGTAAGGATATTAATCTATGATTAGAATATGTTAAGAATATTTTATTAACTTGTGGACATGATTAGGAAGAAGAGGATTTTGAGAGATTTTAGAAGTTGATTTAGTAATCATTGAATTGTAAATGTATATGTTTGGTTATGTATGAAGGAGAAGGGAAAGGATTTCAAAAGGTTAATCCTTAACATTGTACCTTAAGACAGTTTATTGGAATTAAGGTAGTTTATAAATTGAAGATTTTGAAGATGATTTATGTATTTATCTTGAATGTGAAGCATGTTTTATAATATGTGAGAGTTGGTTAGCTTGATGGGATTAGTTTTGATATGTTTTGTGTGAACTATGCTTGGGGGTTTAAAAGATTACTTGTGAAGGAATCTAATTATTATTAGGAGCTAGGTTAAATGTACTTGTGAGTTCATTAAGGAATTTGAAAAGATTCCTAAGTTTGATTTATTGATAATGTGTTCAAAAAACCATAAATGGAATGGATTAGTGAGAGTAAGTAATATTACTTAAAGTTGATTAAGGTCATAAATAACGAATGATGTTGCTGGGAGTAGTAATAAGAAACTGAAGCAATTAGGGGATGTTTAATATTGATCGGTGTGCTATGTTTGTGATCCGAAGTTTAAAAAGCATGCTAGTTAAATTTTTATAATTCTCATTGGTTCCTAAATTGGTATAAATCTGTAAGTTTACTTTAAGTTTAGTAATAAAGAATAGATTATGAGTGATTAATTATGCAAGATCAATGTTATTTGTTCTTTGATAAATTGAATTGTTGGGGTTTGAAAGTTAATTGAAGTTTACTTGCACAAATCAAGTGTGTTGGATTTCTCTGTTCTGTTGTTGCATGATGAGTTCTGAGAGAAATTCTGTAATTCTTGATTCTTTTCTTCTGTTGGAGGCGATTCTTCTGCTTTGAATGGTTGTGATTCGGTGATTAATGAAGTTGGAAATAGGATAGAGTTAAAATATGGTTGTGTTGGATTTCTGCTTGTACATCTTTGTGTACTGTTTTAGTTTTATTAAAATAAACTAGAACATTAATGATGATTAGAGATTAATAGTTGATTGACAAATGCTGTCTTGGATTTTAACTCTTTACTGCTAGGAACTTTATTCTAATCACTGCTTTGAGTTTTTGAAATTGGCAAATCAATTATCTAATTTTTTTTAAAGAAGGATTAAAACATGATTAAAGACATTGTAAAGGGACTTTACAAAATTCAAAGTAATATTTTAGTATGTAAAAAAGTTCTTAAAGATTGTCTTGAAATTTGTAAAATAGTTCTTTGAAATTGAAATAGGAACTTGTTAATGTCTTTGTGTTAAAAGTCTAGATAGTTCAACTTATGTTCAATCAGAAATGTTAGAAAGATTAAATCTAAGAAGTAAAAATCTTGAAACAAAGATTTAAACTTGAACCTGATGCTGAATGTATGTACTAAATAAATGGTTAAGGTATTTAAATAATGATTCTTATAGATACTATTGGTCAAACATTGAGAATAAGAAAGTTTAATGTAGGTAAATTATTAAGGTAATTTCGAATGGTCAAAACCCTAATTAAGTATGAATAAATGATTTGCTTAAATGAAAAGACTTGGGTAGTATTAGCTAAATTAGGGTCTGTGAGAGACACCAGATAGTTATCCAGGAATATAGATATTAATTAATTATTTATATATTATATGTAAATAGGTATAGATAGTGACATAAGCTGAGGAGGTCAGTGGAAAGGAAATGAGATAGTAAAGGATTAAGCTTGGAGTTCAGGTAGCAGTTTATCTCATTACACTCAAATTGCATGTATAATTTTGTAATATCTGTTTCAAATTTACATTATGCATGAAGGTGGAATACCTTGTTAATTCCTGCATAGAAGTTTTACTTCACAGTTTATGGAGTACTCCAGGCTTAGGTGGGTCGCTCCCCCTTTGCCAGATCAGTTATTTATAACTTTAAATGTTATAACGAAAATTCCTGCAGGTGAGGCCTCCACTAGTTAACGAATATATTGTTATCAGTGGCTGGTAGAAAATGAGCGCAGGAAGTATGTGTGATTGTAATAATTGTTCAGATTTATAAAATGTATACATGCCAATGCATGCATAAAAATTTACAGTTAATGACATAAACTGCGTTAAACTGCTGTTTCAGAGAAGCTGGAAGATAGTGAGATGGTTGAGATAAGGCAGGAGTGCTGGAAGAAGATTAGGTGAAGAAATTAAGATTAGATTATTAAAAGTAAGTTTATTTGTATATGATGTAAAATTAAATCATTAAATTAATAGCAGAAAGCATAGAAAATAGAATTATATAGATTTATTAAGAGATTTAAATTTCCCAAGTTTTATGAATTAAGAATAGACACCCTAAGAGGGTTAGAGTACTTTTAATTGTTTTATTAACCACTTTATTTTATAAAGAGTTTTTAAATGATTCGAATTGTCCAAAAAGCCCATTCCAACTGCAATAAAGTTGGAACACTGTTTGGTAAGAAAAAGTTTTAAATTTTCCGTATTTTTGGGCTTCTAACATTGGAAAGTGGTTATAATTCAATTAAAAATTATTATAATATAGTAGAAAATTATAGGTGTTACAATTGTCGAGTCTTAATTGCAAAATTCAAATTTGAAAATTAAAATTGATGGTGATTATGAGCCATTATGACGATTGATGGGTGGTAGATGACTAAAAAATTAATAAGAAAAATAAAAAAAAATTATAAAAAATGTTAACATTTCAGTATTAGAATAGGAAATGTTATTATAATAAAAAAGTAAAATAATATAAAACGAAAATTAAAAAATAATGAGTGTATTTATGGAGGAAAACTCTACTAGTACCTATATAAAGGAGAGCAAGATGGCATAAAAGAGAGGAATTTGGAGGAGGCAAAAAGAACTTGGGAGAGAAAAGGGAAGGAGAAATTGAGAGAGAAAGAGCAGCAAGTGAGATTGTTGACCTTATTTTCTCTATCTTGATTCTCTTATTTTCTTATCCTTTAACTCATTCGTCACCATTCAAAATAACTCAAGGAAAGTCTATACTATCATGGTTGTTGCTACATATGTGAGCTTCAACATTGACGACTGGAGAATTGAGATATCATATGATTTGATTCATCTTGATTTTCTTTCTTCCTTCCCTATCTTTATACATATTTCTTTTGTCTTGCGTTTTACTATTAAGTTTGTCCCTGTTGGATACATTTTGACTAATATGAATTGCATTTGTGGCACATTTGCATATATATTCCTACCTCGCCATGAAAGTGTAAATCAATGTTCACTAGCTTAAGAATTTTTGCATATTCTCTGTGTAGCTCGTGTAGTATGCAATGATGGTAAGAGTTTTCAAGTATTTATGCTTTTGAAATTGGTGCATGTATACTATGATGTTGAAAGTAGAGAAATGCTTGTTTTATATCACTTGTCTTGTAAGATTTATATGAATGAAATGGCATTTGTTGTAATTGAGCACATTTGAAAGATATAATAATTTGAAATTAAGTATACCATAATGTTTGGAAGTACAATGTGGCTAGATGTCACCTTCTGAAAGATTATAATTTTGGTTGCATATTATTTGATTGTGGCATATTTTGTGCACCTGTGATTTGGTTCCACTCCATCACGTGATGAGGTAACAAATTGTTCTCCAGTGGCTCTTTGGTTAATATCATCCCTCGGGGATAGGCTGGTAATGGCTCTTGGTACCAAAGTGATTATGACTCCATGAATTGTGTAGTTTACCTTCTTCAGATGAATTATTGAATATGGATTTTGTGATATTCTTTGGAAATGTATATATATGATTTCAAATTGAATTGGTTCCATCTCACATGTTGATATATGATACTTGATGCGTAAATTATGAAATTATATGCTATAAATCCCATATGACACCTTGCTAACGCACATGCATATGTAAGCCAAGTAGAAAGTGAGTTACTGAGATGCTATCCCACCTCGATTGCTCAATATTTTTTCAAGTTTTAGTTCCGATGTTACACAGTCAGGAAATGAGCCTAGGGAGACCCACCAGGTTCGGTGAGATTTCTTGGTTATTGTTTTGTTTTGTAAATCGTCACACATTGATTATGCACGTTTACTTTGCTTCCGCATACTTATGTTATGTGTTGATGAATGTCCGTTAATTTGTTGCACTTTACTAAGATCGGTCACATTCCGACACCAAGGCCTGGGCCTTCTGTAACATCCTGAAAAATTAATTCAAGGTTTAATGATTTTATTTAGGATTTTAATAATTATTTTTAGAAATTATGGCTATCTTATTTAAATTGAGGCTTGTTAGGAACTTCTAGGTTTAGTATTTTTCCTTAATTTAAGAAACATAATTAATTATTTAATTGAATTAAAGGATATCATTTAAACTTTTGAAATTTAAATTGATATTCAGGATTTAATTTGGATTTGAGGTTTAATTTGGATAAGAGGATTTAAATTGAATATGAGGATTTTAAGGAGGTTAGTTGGAGAGATTTAGGTGAAAGGGAAATTTCTATTTGAATTAAGATTTATTAATAAGGATTTATTTCACAGAATAAGAAGGATGAAGATAATTAGGAGCTTGTGTTAATAATTTAAATGAAATATGAAAATAGATAAGTTAGAAGACATTCTTGCCCTTATGAAATAATGTATATATATATTTAGTTAAAGACCAAAGCATAAGTGATTATTTAAATTTTAGGAAAATTACTAAATTAATTATAATTGAGTGTTGTAGTATCTTAAATAAATATGTGTATATATGGATCTACATATATATATATATATATTAAATATATAGTAGAACTAGGTGGGATACTAAATTAATTGTAACTAAGTGTTTTAATATTTTAAATAAATATATGTGTATGTTTGTGTATATATAAAATAAGTATATGTATATATATATAGGGGCATCTTTTATGAAAAGAAAATAAAAAAAAACAATAATATAAATATATATATACATATACACGCACATAATGCGTGTATATATGTAGTGGGTGCCACATGGGTTCACCATGTGAACCCGGGGGAGGCGTGAATATACACCCTCCCCACGTCATTTTTTTTATATATAATATATATATATATATTTGTAATCTCCTAGTGGTGGCTGTGTATATATATATACTGCACACCCTTCTCTTCTCGAGAGAGCGCCGCAACTTCATTGCTTTGCGACAGTGCCGACGTGAGTGAGAGTAAAAGAAATAGGGAGAGACTTAGGCTAGAGTCTCAGGGTGTGGAAGAGTGAGAGCTTATATTTGTTTCTTATTAAGACTGATTCGAATGAAATAGCACGAGGGGGGGAACTACATTGTTGTAAAATCAGTGCAATCTGCAGGTAACTACTTCTGCTTGTTTGCGTGTGTGTGTGGATTAGTGAGTATTTGAAACTCATAATTTTGTGATTGGCTATAGTCTCGATGAATATGAATTTTGAAAGCTTATTTTATAATATAAACTGTTTAGTGGAGTATGTATTTTGAACTAGCATGAAGATGTGTATTGTCATGTTTGGAACGATATTATACATTAAAGGTTATTGCATTATTAGATTTTAAAGAATTACTGGATGGGCCTTGTGCCTTATATTTGTTGGTGCTGCATACAATTGTGATCTGATTGTGGTGATTGTGTATGTTGTAACACCCCACCCAAATTAATATTCAAATACTTGACCAAAATGCTATTATAGCATTAAAAATCATCATAATTTATAAATAATCCTACCGTCATGACAACTTAATATAAAGTGGCTAAAATGTGCTCAATGAGCACTAGAGCCTCTAAGGAGGCTCTCCTCAAGTGTCTTCCCTTGCTTCCTATTAGATCATTCACCTGGAAAATTGTTAATAATAGGATGAGATCGACATCTCAGTAACTACCGAAAAATCCTAACATACACAAGCAAATCACGTATAATTCTAATTTAACCAATTATACACATGTAGTTCTTCGTACAACTCATAGCTTTCAAATACATATTAGGTACACTCAACATAGGGAAAACATTTCTTTTAATTTCTCAACGAGTCGTACCCATAAATATTTATAATATGCAATATGCAAATCCTTATATCACCGTCCATCCTTATTCCGCTGACTGGAGCCATAGGCTAACATACATTGTCCAACAGAGAACTAATTCATACAACTGAATTATCTCAAGCTCACCAGTACTTAAGATGTATCCGGCCAAAGATACAGAGCTCAAGTCCGGACTATGGCTCCCCTCCTTAAAGAATCACACTAAGGAGGTGTCACATGTCCCACAACCCCAATGCAATCCCGGCCAAAGGAAAACATGGAAGGAGGGGCCCTGACAAGTGCCATCCACTGTGCACCGAGTGATGGCTTACCACGTGGTAGTACGGATATCATATATCTCCTCTTCAAATCTTAACCCCTCATGGATGCAAATGCAATCATCATTACACCATAAATAATTTATAAATAATTTTCAGCCCAAATATACTCAACATACTCAAGCATGCTTAAAATAAAACAAGCTTAATTTATTTTTCATACCAAATAGACAATAAGCAAGCATGCTTGAAAAGTGATAAACTTATTATTGTGTGATAATTAATTAAAATAAAACCACACATAATTCACAAGCATACGAAAGAAATTTCCAGAGTTACCTGTTGCTCCTTAGCTCACAGATAATCACACAAAGTCACTCCGTAATTCTTAATGAGACTCTACAATATCAATATAAATATCTATTAATATATTGCTCAACACTACCTAAAAGTATTCTAACACAATTTTACCTTAAACTACCCCTAAATATACACATACATTTATTTTTTTATTCCGGATAAAAATATTACTAAATGATAAATATTATTAATTAAATATTATTTTTGTTGATTATAAACTAATCCCATAAATCCATAAACTCATATCCAACATCCGGAATTACAGAATTACCTACATAAAATCCCACTAATTCCAAACTTTATCCATCAATATTTTTTTGGGTCCAAACTTCAGTCGAATCCATCAGTTAAATCTCCTCATATACCTTAATAAATATCTAAAAATTATCAATTTAACCATTAGTACCTCAGATCATCAAAAGTCCTAATTTCTAAAATATCTACAAATCCCAAAAATTCCCAATAATTAGAAAAACCTTCAATAATGAAAAATATATAAAAAGGAACTTATATTCAAGGTCCAAACTTCAATTTATAAATTTTAGGACTCCCAAAAATAATCAATTTAGACAAAGCCTAATTTTTCAAGTATAGCAAAACGAAAAACTAAAGACATAGGGATGTAGAGGAGACTTACGGGGTTCCAAAAATGTGCTTAGTTGGCCGAAAAACTTACTATTCCTACGCCGACGGACTCCGATAAGTAAATAAAAGAGAGAGCAATAGAGAGAGAGAGACGGACGAGGGACGAGTGATTGAAGGTGTGCGTGTGTGTTTATATAATTGATGCACAGTAACTCAATAGTAATGAATAGTAACTCAATAGTAATAATAATATAATAATATAATAATATATTAATAATATAATATAATATATATAAATAGTAGTTGAATGTGATTGGTTGTGGAAATAATAATTGATGCACAGTGAAGTTTGAAATTCACGGGCGAGGAACGGAGGAGTCACGGATTCAATAGTAAAAAGACTGGGAATAATACACTACTCGGTCCTAAAATCCTCAAATAAGATATTTCTTTTGAACCAAAAATTTTCTTTTTACTCTCAAAATTTTCCCGATAATATCTTTTATTTATTTACTCCCACAACAATCTCTTTTGAGCCTAAAAATAATTTCCCCAAAAATTATTATCCTCCAAATAAGGGAAAAACTAGGCCTTTAAAATCCTGAAAAATACCTCAAAATCCTTAAAATATCATTATAATCCATCATTTTTCGATAATCAATTCCTAATTAGCTTACTAATCCCCTATTAAATTTTTAGGATGTTACAATTCTCCCTACCTTTTAGGAATTTTGTCCCAAAAATTCACTTACCTAAAGCACAGAACAACAAACACAACATATAATATCAATCAAAATCAAAATTCACTTTTGACTAAACTTCTTACCAATTATTATCAACCTAACTTTAAATTTCAAAATCACTGAAACTTTAATCTATTTCCACCTCCTTACCCTTATTTAGATAGCCTACCAATTCAGCATACACTATATAACCGTCAATCTTTGTTTAGCAATTGGAACCTCAAGATCTTGAAAATTTAATTCGACAGAAAACCACTTAATACAAAACACACTCTATTTACCTTACTTATTAGAACTTGAAATAGACTACCAATCCAACAATTCCCTACATATGAAATTTTTACCTAACTGTATAACATCAAGTTCCCAAATAATCATTCGGCTTGTCATCTTAATATCCTTCTCCAACATCCATTATACCTCCCCTAGGTTCCTTTAACCAAATGCAACCAATCACCAACTTCATAATCCTCAGCTTGGTTCACCTCCCTACTTGAAAGAATTATATTATCATACTGCTCATACACTAAGGTAAGAGTCTATTATTGCTATGAAAATCACCACCATTTATCAAATTATTTGCTCCTTTTTGGGTCACTATTACATCCTTGTGATGATACTCGACACCTATATTAATTCAAAGGCAACCCACTACTAGAAATGATACCCAAATCTTGCTCTTAGAATCCTTATCATATTTCAGCCAATCATTGATATCTTACCTCCTTGATTTTAATGAAAGAAAGTTATACTTTTAACTATCTTCAAGACCCGACATCACCTATACCTACATATCACCAAGCAATCTCAATATTCTTAGACCAATTTATTAGAATATGACACCTCAATTCTAATAACAAATCCATTTCTTTCGAAAATTATAAACTTTTAACCTATACTTGTCTCCCAAATATAAATACACACTTAAGCTTTCTTAATCCAATCCTGAAATCCATAACACCTCAATCATTCGTATCATGCTTTAGACCTTTAATTAAATTAATCACAACGACTACTACACGTCCAAAAGCATAACATAAGCCGGGGAAATCATTAAATCACATAAATTAAAGATCTCTCAACCTTCATATTTCAACAAGGCACATATATACCTATAAGGTTCAACCATTTTCTTTACTTTAAAACTATTAGATCGAAGCGTCTATTAATTATAAAACCTCTTACACCTAACTAACATCTAGCATCAAACCTACGTAACAGTCCATGACCAATCGTCCATGATTAGCAATCGATTTACCATTTCCTAATTCACTAAATCCTCAATCTAATTGTAATCAATGACCCTCACAAGTCTTAACATGAAAACATTAATTTCCCGATCTCACACCTTAAGTAATATTCTTAATTCATAACCATTATAACATATTCTAATTCTCAAGATCACCATTCAATCTCAATTTACAATGTTACAACCTCAATCGGGATTCCATCACCTAAAACAAATTCCTTTGCCACTTGGTAGCAACTTCCAATTAACCAAAATAACAATTCTGTAGACTCTATTCATAACATATCCAACAAATTTACTACAACCATTTATTCTTTTACTCTTACTCTTGCATACCTAATAATCTTTGAACATTGTTTCTGCTCAACTCTTGTAATCCCACCTAATGACCATTAAACCTTTCAATTATACCTCCTTGATCTTAATTCATTTAATAGCAAACTCTGATGATATTCTATTTTTGACCATAGAATTCAACATCCTCAAATGAATCAATCATTCAGATCAGAAGATTTATCAACTTCCATACTTCAACGATGTACTTACATACTCCTAAGGTTTAACTTTTTCCTTAACTTTTCAAAACTATTAGATCATTGCATAAGCCTTGATTATAAATCCTCTGACATACGGATGATCTCAGATATTAAACCTAAGTGACAACCCATGTCCAATAGCCCTCAATTGATAACCAACCTAGTACCTTCAATTTACCAAAATCATATTCTAATTGTAATCAGTAACTCTTTCTAGAATGCCAATTTCAAAATTTCAACTTAGGTAAGATCCTCGAATTATTAAAAGAAAGTCCTTCATAACCACTACAAGATACTCTATCCCTCAAAGTCTCCATCCAAGTTTCAAATCAATCAGCCTTAGTCAAATTAAATCTAAATGGTTATACCCTAATTTTATGATTTCATCCATCTCAACTTTCAACAATTTCTCCCAATAGAGTTCTTCGTTAGCATCAATATGCCTAAAAATGAAAGTCTCACTAGTTCCTTTAATTTCCCAAATCCATAATAAACCTCAACATTTCCTTTAAATCTCAAACTTCATAGTAGACCCTAACTTCATCTGTCATGATCTCCTTTTAGTTCAGCCTCGTCTAACCCTTTAAATCCTTTAAACAATTATATCGATCACCCTCTTTGTTATGATGTCTATCCTAATCCAGGCCTAACAATCATCTAACACCTTAAGCTATTTATTCCACATTTAATACAAAGCTCCAAAACCAATCTCCTCGAAACCCAACCATTCCTAACTCTTCGAAATCTGTATAAATATAGGTAACTTTAATTTATTTAATATTAATTATTCATTCCTTAGGAACCTCCAGACATATTTTTGAATCGATTCTGAATATTAATGACTCAAAGGTCAGGACAACAAACATTCCAAATATTTTTATTTCACACCATTTGAAAATTCAAATTCTATTTTCAGCTTCCCGACAGTTGCAAAAGTCATTATATTTACCTTTCATATCCTTAAAACATTAGTCTACCAATTCTAATCATAGAACATCACAATTTCTGTTTCCCAACCTTATTGGCATATCCATATATCCAAAATTACCAACAACAATACATCCTAAAACATTTATTTTAATATAACAACCTAAGCATGAAACAGGCACTTATTCTAAGGAGGTGTCACATGTCCCACAACCCCAATGCAATCCCGGCCAAAGGAAAACATGGAAGGAGGGGCCCTGACAAGTGCCATCCACTGTGCACCGAGTGATGGCTTACCACGTGGTAGTACGGATATCATATATCTCCTCTTCAAATCTTAACCCCTCATGGATGCAAATGCAATCATCATTACACCATAAATAATTTATAAATAATTTTCAGCCCAAATATACTCAACATACTCAAGCATGCTTAAAATAAAACAAGCTTAATTTATTTTTCATACCAAATAGACAATAAGCAAGCATGCTTGAAAAGTGATAAACTTATTATTGTGTGATAATTAATTAAAATAAAACCACACATAATTCACAAGCATACGAAAGAAATTTCCAGAGTTACCTGTTGCTCCTTAGCTCACAGATAATCACACAAAGTCACTCCGTAATTCTTAATGAGACTCTACAATATCAATATAAATATCTATTAATATATTGCTCAACACTACCTAAAAGTATTCTAACACAATTTTACCTTAAACTACCCCTAAATATATACATACATTTATTTTTTTATTCCGGATAAAAATATTACTAAATGATAAATATTATTAATTAAATATTATTTTTGTTGATTATAAACTAATCCCATAAATCCATAAACTCATATCCAACATCCGGAATTACAGAATTACCTACATAAAATCCCACTAATTCCAAACTTTATCCATCAATATTTTCTTGGGTCCAAACTTCAGTCGAATCCATCAGTTAAATCTCCTCATATACCTTAATAAACATCTAAAAATTATCAATTTAACCATTAGTACCTCAGATCATCAAAAGTCCTAATTTCTAAAATATCTACAAATCCCAAAAATTCCCAATAATTAGAAAAACCTCCAATAATGAAAAATATATAAAAAGGAACTTATATTCAAGGTCCAAGCTTCAATTTATAAATTTTAGGACTCCCAAAAATAATCAATTTAGACAAAGCCTAATTTTTCAAGTATAGCAAAACGAAAAACTAAAGACATAGGGATGTAGAGGAGACTTACGGGGTTCCAAAAATGTGCTTAGTTGGCCGAAAAACTTACTATTCCTACGCCGACGGACTCCGATAAGTAAATAAAAGAGAGAGCAATAGAGAGAGAGAGACGGACGAGGGACGAGTGATTGAAGGTGTGCGTGTGTGTTTATATAATTGATGCACAGTAACTCAATAGTAATGAATAGTAACTCAATAGTAATAATAATATAATAATATAATAATATATTAATAATATAATATAATATATATAAATAGTAGTTGAATGTGATTGGTTGTGGAAATAATAATTGATGCACAGTGAAGTTTGAAATTCACGGGCGAGGAACGGAGGAGTCACGGATTCAATAGTAAAAAGACTGGGAATAATACACTACTCGGTCCTAAAATCCTCAAATAAGATATTTCTTTTGAACCAAAAATTTTCTTTTTACTCTCAAAATTTTCCCGATAATATCTTTTATTTATTTACTCCCACAATAATATCTTTTGAGCCTAAAAATAATTTCCCCAAAAATTATTATCCTCCAAATAAGGGAAAAACTAGGCCTTTAAAATCCTGAAAAATACCTCAAAATCCTTAAAATATCATCATAATCCATCATTTTTCGATAATCAATTCCTAATTAGCTTACTAATCCCCTATTAAATTTTTAGGATGTTACATATGTAATGCCGGTTAATTAAATAAAATGCCATCGCGCGATGAGGTTCCTTGTTGGCCCACAAGGACTAATAGAAAATAAAGACGATAATGGGGAGAACGCCCCCGGTCTCAGGCGAGGGTTGTGAGTCCCTACTGGACCGTAATATGATACCGGTGGTTTTTGTGATACACTGTGATTTATGATTTTGGTATTATTTTATGTGAATGACATTTGAGAAACTATTGCATACTGATTGATGATTGAGAAAGTTTGGAAAGAGATATTGGATATTATTGTGCATTTATTTGGTATTTGGCATATGATTTAATCCTATATATAGTAATACTCCACTGAACACCTTGCTAGCACACACCGCACGTAGGCGAGTAGTTAGTGGTTACCTGGGTCTACCCCACTTTTATCTCACTTTCGCAGGTCCGAGTCACGGAGTAGACGGTCAGGGGAAGGATCCGGGAGCTTCTCACTGATATAGTGAGTTTCCTCTAGGCCATTAGGACAGGGGTTATTGCCACACTTAGGCTCATGCATTTTTATGCTTTTGCTTTGATTTAACATTATTGTATCTTAGATTTGATTTGCAATTTTCTTATATATCATTGTATAGGTGCACTTATCTGTATTAGTCCTACTGCATTGTAATTAGGTTGTTTTAAATATCCATGTTAGGCAAATCCTTATCTAACATGGATTAACTATTTTATAAGTATTTACGATTTTAAATATCCATGTTAGCTTCATAATTTTAGAAAGTTCTTTTTCTAACATGGATATATTTGATTTATAAGTGTTGTTTTATTATCCATGTTAGCTTATTCCAATTAGTTAAATTATTTTCAAACATGAGTTACTTGTATAATGTTAAATTCTTTTCTAACTATGATAGGCTCATTTTATTATTTTGGAAGTTCCTTTTCTATCATAGTTAGACCGTGAAAATTGTTTTATTAAAAATATTTATGAAAATTCTTTTCTAACTATGATAGGCGCATTTTATTATTTTGGAAATTCCTTTTCTATCATAGTTAGACCGTGAAAATTGTTTTATTAAAAATATTTATGAAAATTCTTTTCTAGCTATGTTAGTCATTTAAAATAAGACAAATCCTTTTTTCTAACATAGTTAGCTGCTAAAATGGTTTTGAGGTCAGTTAATGGCGACTTAAAATGTTTTTAAGGAAGCAATTGTTACACCTTCTGGGATATTGTTCGTTATGATGGTTATGCTTGTGGCCTCGTTTTGGTGGGAGACCTTGTTTTATGCAAACTTAGTTGTTAAATTTGATGGTGTGTATGTTGGTACCAATTTATAAAACTTTCAAGTGCATGTAGGAGTTTTCAATTGTATGTGGCAGTTTTCAATTGCATGTGAAAAGATCTCTATGAGTATGTTTAGAAATGAATAGTAATATTATGGTTCTTTGAATGATGGTTGCATTACAATTTTCTAAGAAAGGCATTTTATGATTAGTAACATGATTTTAACTACCATGTTAGATGAGCCTTTTCTAATATGGTAAGCTTGAAAATGTTCTTAGAATATCCTTTTATAACTATATGTTAGGTAGCTTAACCTTCTTCTAACATAGTTATCTCATTTACACTTGAAAAGAATTTTAGGAAAATCTTTTATAACTATATTAGTTAGGATAATCCATTTCTAACATATTTATCTCACTTACATTTTAAACTTAATTAGGTTTTGAAATAAACTGTGTTAGCCAACTTCCTTTTCTGACTTAGTCATCGAGTTGTAAGGGAATTTTTGTAACCATGTTAGATACATTCTTTTTTAACATAGTTTACTTTACAAGTTTTAAAATACCATTTGGAAATAAATATGGTTTGTAATATGAGAGGGTTTTTATAACCATGTTAGACAAATCCATTTCTAATATGGTTTAATTTGTGAAAGGAGTAAGTGATTTATTATTATCCATGATAGAGTTATCATTGGAATTTATAAAGCGCTTTTTCTATCATGGATATATATTTTTAAAATCTAAGTTAAACACCTTTTATAATTATGATAGCCCTTTGAAAATTTAGTTAAATCTTTTTGCTATTATATATATGTTTTTAAATATAAGTTGAATCTTCCTTTCACACAATTAGTAAGTTCCTTCTCTATCGAAGTTAGTGTATCCTTGTGTTTTGTAAGTCATTTGGGGCTTAAACATGATTTTCAAAATGATTACGACAAGGATTTTACACTTTTGATAAATACTCATGTGTATTTTTGTAACTTAACTTGAGAAAAAAGTTCTCATATTTTTTAAAGCAACAAATTAAAAACTAAATATCATGTAAAAATTGTTTTTGTTTTCTTGTTTTTAAAAACAACTTTTTTTTTGTTTTGAGTCCAATTAATTAAAAAAAGTTTCAAAAAATGTTTTTTTCTTTCTTGTTTTCAAGAACAAAAAAAAGTTAAAAATAGAAATAAACAGCCATTAATATCTTGTTATGTCTTAACTATTAAACTCCAGATTATTTTCAAAATCCACAAACTACAATCTCTATCTTTAAAATAATACTAATTAAATAATAATTATAATAACCATAAAATAACTATTATAATTATATTATTTCATTTTTTATTCATCATTATAAAAAATAATTTTATATATTAAAGAAGGTTTATAATTATATTTTATTAATTTTTATATGAGATTTGAAAAAAAAAATTAAATGTCCGAAATTGTCAATATAATTATTTTCCCTCCCTTACCAATGTAATATTAAAGTTTGGGTGGAGGGTAAAAAATGACCATGTACTTATGTCCAAGGTGCATCCGGCACCTTGTACTCTTTTTAGCTCAAAATTGTCCACTCAACTTTTAAATTCAAGTCAATAATGACTCTTCTGTCAAACTGATCCAATTGATGTTTCAAATTTGGGCCAATAATGACTCCTCCGTCAAACTGGCCCAACAAAAATTTGATTCCTGTGAAATTCCAATGTGGCACTTACCCATAAAAAAGTAACGGAAATTGAGCTAGTTTGATAGATGAGCCATCAATGGCCCGAATTTGAAACGACTGTTGGGTTAGTTTGACGAATGAGTCATTATTGGCCCGAATTTGAAATGTCTATGGAACCAGTTTGGTGGAAAAATCATTATTAACCTGAATTTAAAAGTTAATGGACAATTTTGAGTCAAAAAAAGTACAAGGTGTCAGATGCACATTAGACATAAGTATAAGGTCATTTTTGACCCTTTACCCTTAATGTTTCTCTGCATTCTCCCTTCAACCAAATAGAACCTAAGTGTAACACCCTAAATTTTAGAAAATAGAAAATAAGGATTTATTAAAGGTTTAGGGATGTCATTTAGAAATTTAAAAACCTTATAAATAAATTTATGAGGCTATGTGTATTTTTAATAATTTTTAAGGTTTATTTTCTTTATTAATTGAGGAAAAATAGTTAGAAGATTGATTTAAATAAGGGAATATTTTGAACATTTGGGCATTGTTTGATATTTAAAAAGCCTTATAAATAAATTTAGAAATTAAAGCATATCTAGAGAAATTATTTTGGGAAAAATTCAGGTGTATTTGTAAATGGTAATGGTAAATAAAATTATCATTTGAAAAAAAAATGGAAAAAGGGAAATGAAAAAGAAAATATCTACCCTTAGTTAAAAATATCTTCAATTATAAGGGGAATAACAAGTAAAATACTCATTAAAAATATCACAATCTTCTTTAAATATATACCTCCCAAGTCCCACATGTTCGTTCCTTCATTTACCTTCACCGTTCTCTCTCCTTCCCCGACATTTTCCTTCGTCCTCTCTCCCTCTCTGCTTCCGTCAAACGGCCATGGCATGAACAGCGGCCAGAACGGTGGAAATCAACGGCGAGAAGCGGTAGAGACACGCGTGAAGTTTGGGTTGGCCGTGGGTAAGCCACCTCCCTCCGATTTTTCTCTCTTTCCATTCGATTTGGGTGAGGTAAGAGGGGAAATCGATCTGAGTTTGAAGGTTTTAGGGGTTTCTTAAACTCGTAAGAGGAAGCTTAAACTTCGATTATGATGATTTGGGGGAAATTTTGAGTGATGGTTTGGTGTTTGGCCAATGCTTTTCAAAAGCCCCAAATTCTTGTTGTTCGTCGACTTTGTTCCGTCTCTGTTCTTCAATCTTCGATCCAAATGAAAGCCAGTTATTAATTAAATACTGATAAGAATCAAATAGAGTGGAATTTTAAAGCTGTATGTTTGATTTCTTGTTTATTCTTGTGATTTCAAGCATAAATCCTCTCTGTTCTGTTCTTGCTTGTTCAATTGGTGGTAGGCGTCCCTAAATCTGAATTAGGAAGAATTAAAATGGTTATCGATGGTGTAGGGTTGAAGTTTAGTTGCAGATGTAAATTTGTTGTAAATTCATATGTTTTGTTGGTTCTGTTCATCAGTTTAGTGGCAGGAATAAGGAGAAATCTTGGATGTTTAATTTAATAGGAATAAGGTATGATTGAATATATGGAATTTTGCTTGTTCTCTCCTGTTTTTCCTTTTCTGTTCGATTGGGTGCAGCAAAGGAAGAGAATTATGGGTATTAGTTTTGAATTGGGAAATTATGTTCCCCCTCTAATGGTTCGATTTTCTGCTTGCTGGGCGGCCCATGATGGAAAATAGATAATGACAGGAAAAATTGGTAATGGTTGAATCCTAAGGAATGAAGGGTGGAAATTCTTGCGGTATTCTTGTTATACAGGTTAGATTAATTATGGGAATTAGTTTGCTACCACTTGTTGTTGGATGATTTAGTTAGCAATTGAGTATATTAAAGATTTGAGGTTGTAGGAGGAATTGATTTAGACACTAATACTTGGTGGTGGAGAAATTGTACAACAAAGTTGGGATTTAGAAATTTTACATGGATTTGGTATTGTTATCTTGCTGCATCTGAGGGAAATGTGAATAATCTGAAGCTTTAGAATATGATTTATTGGGTTTGGATACATAAGGATAGCCTATAAGTTTCTACATGCGTATGTTTATCTAGTTTGTGAGCATAGGAAGATAAGAAATTGATATTTGGGGCTACATATATTCTATTATGCGCTGATTAAGATTGAGTAGGTTGTTGGATGAGGAATTTGTGTTTCTTTGTAATTTGGGATTGAGGGAAATAGAGGAATAATGTTTAAGGGATTGTTAAATATTAGATATTGGTCTAATGAGTGCTTTGTAAATATAGTCCAAGTAGGAAAAATTGGTATGTACGATCAAAGCCATAGATCTTTACTAAATTAGAAGTGAAAGTAATAGATAAATTGATATGTTAGATAGGTGATTAGGCCGATTAAAGATGAATTAGTTAGGAATTGGTATTGTTGTATTCATTTTTGAAGGTTAACCGAAATTGTGAGATAAGAGTTTGGTTGATAAATGATAAAGTGCTGAGGGTTGTTGAGAATTTTATTTGAAATGATTGGTATAGTTTGTGAGACAGTGAAAGTATGCTCGGTTGGGTTTTGATTTAGAATGTAATTTGAGCTGCATTCCTGAGATATGTGGTTGATAATGAGAAAAAGGAGTTGATTTATGAAGTTACGATTTAAGTATGGCAATTGTTAATGACTTTTAGGTAGAAAGTTAAGATGATTGATGGTGGTTTAATTTAATACTGAAGTTAGGAGATTGGTTCTGTTTGATTAGGATGAACATCATTACTGGATTCTTAATGACATAGTTGTTGCGGGTAACCTGAGAGCTTAGTTATTTTTACATGTGGATTAAATTGGAAATTTGGAATAAGATAAATTATAAATAATTGCTATAGAATTAGGGGAAAGAAGTTGTTATTGAAGGTTCCATTGAAATGTCTGATATTTGAGGTTTTAGGGAGTTGATTTCCTTAAATGACGACTGGGTCTAGGGAGAATGTTTTAAGGATTTCTAGTGGTAGGATAAGGTGATTAGATGTTGTTTGGTATGATATTGGAAGTTAGGAAATTAAATATGATTAATTGGGATTAGAATTGTTGTTAAGCATTATGTTATATGGGACATGATGGGTAATACTAGATGGACAGATGACATAGAGGTTTCACATATGTTAATATGAATTAAAAGTATGAAATCTATTGAAAAGGGTGAACATTAGTTTGGTATATGATTGGTTGCTAGAAAAAGAAATGGTATATGAAGCAAGTTGATTTGTAGTGGTAAGGATTTATAATTGAGTATGAGAAAGGAGAACAAAGATTTGAGTTGTGGGAATTAATGGTATAGAATATTGATTTAATGTGATTGATTTATGAAATTATGATTATTGTAGCAAATGATTGAAGAGATAAGGTTAATGGTTTCATATTGATAAATTAATGAAAATAGCTTAATGAATGTGATATGAGGATTGTTCACTTCAGGCTTGAACTCATAAAGAGAATGATGACGAAGGGGCTACAATGTATTGAGGAAAATAGAATTAGTGTAAGTAAGGATTTGTGTAGTCGGCTTGAGGATTAAAGTTTATGGAGTATTGACTTTAGAATCAAAGAAAGGGAATTTATTTATAAAATTATGATTTAATTTAATTTATGGTAACTGTTAAGGACTTTTGAGAAAATGCTTTATGATTGATGATGATATCGCATGGATTTTAATTTGTTTGTTGGTGTTTTGTTTTGGGACTTTGGAATTTAGAATTTAGCATTTTCTTGTGTTGTGTTGGTTCTGGGTATTTGTGTGTAAATGATTGTATAATGTTTGCTGATAATTTTATGATTAGCAATTAAGGTAGAGACTAGGATTTAATCATATAATAGAAATAGGAAGTAATGATAGAATTAGAAATTAAATTTAATTATGGTTTGGTTGTTGGATTAGATTTAATAAGTTGAAACCTCTGTTCTATTTCCGTTCTCTTAAACAACATTTTCAGTAACAACAGTGAATCAGTTGTGAGATGTGATTTTGATAAAATTAAAGTTGTATTGTACAAGAATAAGGAATCAAAATATATAGTAGAAAATGGTAATGTTTAATAGATTAATTATTATTAAGTCATTGGGATTTTTGTATTTAATTTCGGAAAAGATGATAATAAGAATCAAAATAATTATGATTAATTGGAATGAATTATTTTAAATAACCTTTTAATTTAAAATGGGTCAAAATAGTCAAAGTAAAACCTAGTTCTATGAGATACAAAGAATGGGGTAGTATTAAATATATTAGTATTCGTAAGAGACTCATCGATTAGTTACAATTCAGACTCTAACTCAAACCAATATATATATGCATAGGCTTGACTTATGACTTGAGTTCAGCAAGATAGTAGAGAGGAAAAGAGATGATTCATGACTAAGTCATGGTGATAGGTAGCAGTTTATCTTATTACACTAAATTGCATGTATAATTTTGTAATACCTTTTGCATATAGTGGTATGTCTTTTATTCCTCAGTTGGAGTACTATAGTTTTAGGTGGTTCGCTACCCTTTTGCCAAACCAGTTAGTTATAGCATTAAATGTTATAACGAAAAATCCTGCAGGTAGAACCTCCACTAGTTAACGAGGATATCGTTATCAGTGGTTGGTAGGTGCTTATGTCACCCAGATTTATAGGATAAATACTATCATTAATTTGCAAAGGTTTATAAAATGTATACATGTCAATGCATGCATAAAAGTTATAATTAATGACAAACTGCGTTGAACTGCTGTTTTCAGAGAAGCTGGAAGATAGTAAGATGGTTGAGATAATGCATGAGTACTGGAAGAAGATTAGATGAATGAATTAAAATTATGATTTGAAAAGTAAGGTTATCTGTATATGATGTAAATTTAAATTGTTAAATTAATAATAGAAAGCATAGAAAATAGAATTGTATAAATTTATAAAGGGATTTAAATTTCCTAAGTGTTATGAATTAAAAATAGATACCCTAAGAGAGTTAATGTACTTTTAATTGTTTTATTAACCGCTTTATTTATAAAGAATCTTAAGTTGTTCCCATTTATCTGAAAAGCCCATTCCAACTAACAGAAAGTTGGTTGAATGTTTTAAAAGAAAAAGTTTTAAATTTTCTGTATTTTTGAGCTTCTGACATTGAAAAGTGGTTATAATTCAATTAAAAATGCTATAATATAGTAGAAAATTTTAGGTGTTACACTAAGGCTAAAGGAGGCCTATCAAAGGAAAAATGAAATAATGCAATTCTTTTTTTTTAAGTCTATATTCAGCTGTTTAACTTCATTTACGATTCTATTTTGCTCCCCGTATTTTTTTAGTCCTTTAACTCTGTTACCATTACCATTAACAAAAAATGTTGATATTGGGAAAGGTCAAAAACCTTTATAAACAGTAACATATTAAATTTAATTTTCAAGATGACAATGACCACTTTCATAAAAAAATCATCATAATATTAGCCTAATTATGGTAGAATAAAAATACCAAAAACATGCATTTTAAAATCAATAGACCAAACTGAAATTTTGTATGAAGTTAAATGATCAAATATATGCTTAAGTTCTTTTTTTTTTTTCAGTTTGCTCAAATATATGCTTATGTTCTTTCTTTCTTTTTTTTTTTTTTAAAAGTTTGCTCAAAGCAGTGTTGTCTTCCAGCATGGGATGGTAATTGCTACCTTTTTTTAATAAAAAAAGCTTTTAAATTTCTATGATGCATAAAAATGAATGGGGTAATTAATTACAGGTCCCATGTAAGGGATTTAATTAAGATGAGGTCCCACGAAATCATCTAATTAATATGAGGTCCCGCGAAGTTATTATTGCAGGTCAAAAACTTGTCATCGTAAGGTCACAAGTTGTTACAGAATAAGAGTGATTTTTAGGCAACAAGTTGTTATGGCAGGCCAATAAGTTGTTATTGCAGACCGAAAAGTTGTTAGTGAAGGCTTAGTCACTAACAACTTTTTGGCCTGTAATAACTTTTCGACTTGCAATAATAACTTTTTAGCCTACCATAACAACTTTCTCATAGGGACCTCAGATTAATAATTAGGTGATTTCGTGGGACCTCATCTTAAGTAAATCCCTTACACAGGATCTGTAAGTAATTACCCCAAAATGAATTTCTTTGACCAAAAATAATCTAGAATTCTAGACAATGAGCCTAATGAGTTGATGGGCCAAACCCAAAGTTGTTAAAGAGTACAAATTGAGGCTTTGAAGGTCCTAAGCAAAAGAAAACAATAATGGAGCCTAAGATAGGTAGAGCTGCTAATTCAGGCTAGCTCTTTTAGGTCCTGGCCCTTGATGGGCCAAGCTTTAATTTTGAAGGCTTCGAAAGGGATCGGGCTTACCGGGCCGGTCCTATAGGGCCGATGGCTTCAAAAGGCCGGCCTGTTAAACCGGTCACACATATATATTTTTTAAATAACAACTACAAAATAAAACAATTAATTAAAGTTAAAAAAGAACCATAATACTTGATTTGCAATACTTTTCATTGCTTGATAATTTCTTAGTGAGTGATTTATTTAAAAATATGAACAATAATTATTAAAACAATTAATTAAAGGTAATCATATATTTTGTGTGACTAATTAAAAAAATATGGACAATATTTATCATTGCTGATAATTTCTTAGTATTTGTTGCTTGTTCATGTTTGTATTGTTATTTAAAATTGATTTTTGTGTTAATAAATAAGGATTTTATTGCTTTAATTTTTTCTATGAAAAAAGATTAAAAAGTAGTGTATAAGTGCTAATTTGATTAAATTAAGGATGTTAGTTGAATTAGTTAAAATAACATGATATTACTAAAATATCTTAACATTTATTCTCACCCCCTCTTTCTTGCTTGATTATTATTATCAATAGGGATAAGTTGTAAAAATTTTGAGAAAAATTAAAATGGGGTCTTATATTAAGGAACAAGTTCATTTCCCCTATATTATAATTTACTCCTCTTTTAACTATTATTAGCATGTGATCTTATATTAAGACCTAGGACGTTTTCTCTTTCTCCAAGCTTTGTCATTCTATGCACTTTACTCATCCTTTCATGGTCATCAATGGTCCTAAAATCTGAACTCCTAAAATGTTCTTGAGACTTCGAACAGTTTTTTTTTTTCTCCTTTTCTCTATCCCTAATTCCCTATTATGTAGTCATTGCAAAGTCAAATGAAAACTAGAGGCTAATGCTTCAAACGATGTCGTTTCCGTGTTTGTCTTTCCTCCAATTCCTTGTGAAAGAAAAACAAACAAATACAATCATAATAACGCTACATCACAAATGCTACAAGCTGATTTGAATTTCAAAACTTTGGATTTATCGTTTGACTGGGGGCATTGCAAGTTCAAATGAAAAACAAAGGGAGTTGCTTTGAAAGATGTTATTTCTAAGTTTGGCTTTCCCGGTGAATTTTCATTTTTCTTCTTTTTCAACCAAAATATGTTTTTTTTTAAAAAAAAGACAAGCTTCTTAACATGCTCTAGGTCAGGTCTAATAGGCCAGCTCAGGGAAACTTATAAAACATAGGCCAAGCATGTTAACGGTGAAGCATGGTATGGCCTGATTCCACCTCTAAATGGAGGGATTTAAAGAAGATAATTAGAGTTTTTAGTAAAAAACACACAATATTACTAATTTAACTGGTGTTCTTAATTTAACAAAATTAAACAAGGAGTAGCTTTTTAATTTTTTGTCCATAAAGATGGTTTTTTTTTTTTTAGAGAAACTCATCTTAAAACTGGGCCTAATCAATACATGGGCTGCAATATCTGTTATGACCCAAACCTAAAATTGTTTTAGAGGAATCCAAAAGAAATGGCCTTTGATTGGAGCAGACAATAACGGAGCTGGAGATAGAGGAAAGCGCGATCATCTGACATTTCCCGCCATAAAATGCTCAGAATTCTTTTTTGGATGTCGAAAACCTAACAGTGTTCCTTTCGAACTCATTCTTCTTCAATATTTTCAGACTTTTAGCAGCTCTTCAATTCTAGGTTTGTCACCGCCTCCTTGTTGCTTTATACTTTTACTTCTCTTCATTACTATGCTTTTTCTCGTCTCGGTATTTCGCTTCTGTTCGAGCTGTACTTTTTTTCCCCTTCATTGGGCTTACTGATTTATGATGCTTCGGATTATTCGAGGCCTTTGAGAGCATGGGTTTTCTGTTTATACGCTTATGCCTTGTAAGTTATAGATGGGTTTTTTTTTTTTTTTTTTTTTTTGTTATGGCTTGAAAATTATAAATATTGGGGTTTCTGATTAGAAAATTTTAGGCTTATGACTTGTATCTGATTTAGTGGGAAATTTCTTATTTTTTTGCGAAGGATCATGAATAGAAGGTTTATCAATAGAATTCTAACGTCAAAGCTGCAATCTTGTCTCATTTGCAGAATCTAAATAGCAAAGTAAGACCTAATAAAGTTACAGGACAAACGATCTTATTATATCAATGATTTGATTAGATGCTTGTGTTGTTAGTTATAACAAAGATTTGAACTTTGTTTTGACTTTCAGTTCTCTTTCATATTCTACTACAAGCTATTCGCTTATTTGCTTCATATTGTCTGATTCAATTATATCATCAAACAAAAAAAGAAGGAAAAATCAAGTTTAGAATCAATCTGCAATTTTTTGTTATCCAAGAGATTCAGTTGCTTTGGAATTTAGCAAAAAAATTGATGGTTGAAGTTAAATAATGATCAAGTAAATGATAGAACAACATCATGAGTCTATACATCATGTCTATTTCCTTTTTTCCGGTTTCTCTTTTCTGTTTATCCATTTCTACTCTAGTATTTTATTTAAGAAGAATAACCTGTACTGAGGAGGACAAAAACATTTTAATTGTGAAAAAAGATTCAGCTTGGTTCTTAATTTTTTCTGTGATGTACAAAGGATAAATATGATTATGAAGAGATGAGAGATAATCATATAGGGGCTACATAATCTGAGATTATTAAAAATGGTTTGAGTGGATTTGCTTGGAACCCATCAACTCAATTATGTGGTGCTGTGGCACTATTGCAGGTTGTCAAGTTTGGATCATTACAGTTTTTATGCTTTTAATTTGTTGTTATTTACTTGCTATCTAACTTGAAAGGTTGTGTGCAATTTTCCATTATCATTTATCACCTCTGAAATTTCCAAGGTATCCGGCAATCTCATGCTATAACCACCTTATTTTGATGCATTTGTACCAGGGATTTTGGAGTAAATGAGTCAACAATTATGTCTCTAAAACCCTGATCTCATCGAGTTTTTCTTGTATCCTTGGAGAAGCATGACGGAGTTAAGCTGGAAGCATCATGCCATAATTCAAGCTTTGTTGTCACGCGGGCCGTTGAAGGAAAAGGACTTTTACACTGTGTTTGATGGCCTCACAGGGAAAAATCCAGGTTCTGAAAATATGATTTCTTCCTCTGTAACTCTGAGAAGCTTCATTATCTGAGCCAGCATATTTGTTTTGGATGTTTGGCATATGTAATTTAATTCAATTATGTTATTAACTTTTTGAAAGGGGAGCCTATTTCCAAAATTCTTTGCATGGGCTACTTTCCTTCAATTAAGATTATGACATCCAGGATGAAATTTTTGTGTTTTGATTTGTATTTTTGGAATACAAGAGCTTATTGTAGTTATGGTGTTGATTGCAATTTTTCCTTTAGATATTGTTTGGAATGAGTCTCCTCTTCTTTAGGCATGAAAAGTTTATAGGACGCCCCCTCTTCTCCAATATTGGGGTGAATTTTTTTTTTTTTGGGGGGGGGAGGTAGTTTTTGTATTATCCTAATCAATATACCCATGATTTGTTTTAATATTCCCAAATTAGCCTCCTTGCTAAATCACAAAAACAAACTTCAGATACACTTCATCAGTGTGCACTCACTCGCTTCTCTCACTTGCTCCCGTCTCAGCCTCTTATACTTTCCCTCTTGCTATCAGCTCACCATCATTGAATAAAAGTAATCCATTCCATAAATTGAAATTTGAATAAAATATTGATATTTTCCTCTCTGCACTTTCCACTGATTGTAAGTTACTTGCTATTAACAGGATCAGATGAAATTGGCGGGTAACATCATGCTCTTGATGCTTACTTGGAGAGGGTTTAAAAAAGAGAAAAGAAATGCTAGTTTATATATAATCCAAACCCTCAATGTGGAGCAATTTGAAAATTTTGGTGTGGATGGGCTAGAATGGTTTGAAAATCATCATGATCAATCCACCTACCACTCTGGACCCATCCTTCTAAAATCAAGCCCTTAGAAATGTTCTTTGTCATCTTTAATTTAGTTTCTTAGAAATGTTCTGTGTCATCTTTAATTTAGTTTTAAGGAAGCTTTGCATGATAAGTTCTGAGCATCAAATCTGATACAACATGATATGCATTAATGGCTCAACTGTTGAAGTGATGAAACTGGAAATGAGCTGAGAAATGTATAACTGCAAAGAACTTCCATTTTTTGACTGAGAAAATGTTTGTTTCATGTATTCCTTTGGCAGCTTTTAGTCAAGTTATTGATTGCAGTTGTCATAATCTTGATACAGGCACTGACCAACATATGCTCCAACAGTGTCTCTTGAAGATAAACAAAGCACTTTCTTTTGTTCATTTAGAGATGCGCCGCTGCATGAATCAATATGATGGCCAAGTTTATTATGGAGTAGTCAATACTGTTTCAGATGAACAATCCAGGTTGGGGACGAAGTATACAGTTCCACAAATTGCTTTCTACAAGGCCATTGTAAGTATAGCCGCTTGTGGTTCTGTTTTTCTTTGCATTTGCTGCATATGAAAAATAGTATTATTCTCTACGAACTGCTTTGTTAAGGTCATTGCTTCAGATGAACAATCTAAGCAGGGGATATTGTTTGAGATTCTGAAATTGGTTGAAGATTATGAATGGTTTGGTCAACAACTAGGGGAATTAATTTTAAAAGGTCATTGATGTTTTATGGAATTTTTCTTGTAGTATGACAATAGGTTAATACTTAATAATAATATGACATTCATCAAGTTCAAAGCTGCTTCCTGTATTTTAGAGAAAATTTGATGCTGGTTGTGAGGTGTAGTGTGTATTAGAGCTGGTAATATGGGCGGGCCCGTCGGGTTCGGGACGGGCCCAAAAAACCCGTGAAAAAACGGGCCGGGCCCAACAAAACCCGTTTTGAATATGGGCTTAATTTTTCGGCCCGGACCATATTGTTCAGGTTTCGGGCGGGCCCAAAAAAGTCCGTTTTTTAAGCCATTTTTTATCACTTTTTTCTTTCCTTCGAATGAGCCCCTCGAGGATTGGGGTTTACAATATAATTATAATACAGATATACAACATAAGATTATAAATTCAAGTTCAAAGTTTTAACTTTTAACACATTGCAAATAACAATAATGATAGTAAAACATAGAATACATTGTTCAACTTCAAATAAATCTGCAGTTTGTTCCACATTACACAATATTAGCACTTTAATATATAGTACATTACATATCTCAAATTAATTATTTATCCCAAGTTTCATTGGTTCAAAAAACATCTAGAGCATAAAACATAGAGCTTTTAATAAGAAAAATGATTTCAAATTCATACTTTCATCAAATAAAAAATCTGAATGATGAAAATTATTTTCTAATTTAACTCTATATCCCTATAATCTTCTATTATCAAAACTCAAAACATACTCAAAATTCCAACCCAAAAACTTATCCAAATCAGTGCAAAAATGGCATAATTATAAAGACAAAATTATACATAACAACTTTCATGAAAAAAAATTTCTGAAAAAAAGTAGACTTAATTACCTATTTGAACTTATAAGATAGAATTTCAGACTGCAAAGAGAGAAAGTGCCGCTGTATTTTATTAATTTTTCT
This sequence comes from Mimosa bimucronata, assembly GCA_037074515.1. Classification (NCBI taxonomy): domain Eukaryota; kingdom Viridiplantae; phylum Streptophyta; class Magnoliopsida; order Fabales; family Fabaceae; genus Mimosa; species Mimosa bimucronata. The sequence goes on along the minus strand of CM073440.1, from coordinate 33,353,433 downwards.
TTTTTTTAGCCTTTACATTCTTCTTTTCCGCCTCTCTCTCTATTTTTTTTAATATATATACATATATACAATAGAGGAGCACGTAATATGTGTGTGTATATTCCTTTTCCTTTACTTTCTTTTTCCTACATTTGTAATTTATATATATATATATTATTTAATTCTCCTTCCCTTAAACAAATCAGATTTTGGGTAAATAGCATTTACTCCAATAAATATTCAATAAATCTTATTTATCATAAATAATTATTTCTTAAATCTGTTTAAATTATACTAATTAAAAATCAGGATGTTACAACCGAGGTTAATCCATTTTAACTATGATAGTATTTTAAAAAATTATATCTTGTCATTTTTCTATCATGGTTAATGTTTTATAAAGTGATGTTCTCTTTTAACCATGGTTGAGCTTTTTATAAAGTGTAGTTAAACTCTTTCTACCATGGTTAAACGGTCAACCTAATATTTATTCCAACATGAGAGTGAGATGAAGGACAGTGAGTGACTGAGTGAGGAAGTAAGGAAGGGAAGGGTATTACTTTAGACTATTAGGGTTTAATTTGATTTTGTTTTAAAATAAAAAAAAGAAAGAAAAAAGGAAAATGGGTTCGGGTTAACCCACGGGTTTAACGGGTTAGCCCGTCACGGGCTCGGGTTTGACGGGTTCGGGCCTAAAATACCCATTTTAATATGGGCCCTATTTTTTCAAACCCATAACCATATTTTTTTTACGGGTTTCGGGTTGGCCTACGGGCTTCGACCCGTATTACCGGCTCTAGTGTGTATAGGAATATATCATTGTCATGTACCCTTTTCAGGAGGTAGACCAGAGGGAAAATGTTTTCAGGCATTCAACACTCCATATCTTATTACCACTTTCGAATTTATTTTTCTTCCGAATCCTATTATTCAGAAATTGGTGGATTCCTAAAGTGAAGAGCTATAATCATAAGCTAGATATAGCTTCTACAGTAGGAAGATTTAGGAATGAATGCAAGCTTCATCCTGCACTTGTAAATCATTTCCCACTGATCCTTATGCAAACTAACTATACCATATCTGCATGAAATGTGTGATTACATGCATCCATTTGCTTCAAAGTAGAAGGTCTTTCACCCCTTTTAGTTTCTCTTTTATTTTGAAGAAATCAAGTATAGTGCATGTTCTGTATTGAAGTGTGTTTTTTTTTTTTTTTACCCTGAGAATTCAGGAAAATAATCCTTAATTAAAAGTGATTCATAGCAATTCATCTCATATTGCTTTTATGCATCTCTCTCCCTTCCTTTACCTTTATCTGTGCTAAGCTGCTAACGTACAGTGTAAGCATGCCCATCTGACAATAGGATGAGTAATTTTGCATGCCAGATTTTTGCCCCCATAATACCATAATCTTTTGCAGATTTGTAATTTTACCTGTAATTTTACACCATCAGACACTATTTTATTGGTTTATCTCAATGTCTAATTACAGATTGAAGCAATAGTACAAGATGCTACAGCTCAAGGCGTTGTCTCCAACTTTGATGCTCTAAATCTTAAACTGGATAGTCAGGTTATACATTTTCACTTGCCTGGATTTCTCTACCCATAAATAATTTACTCTTGTTTTATTATTATTATTATTATTATTATTATTTTGAGTAACTGAATTTCTTGGTTCTCACATATATGTTTACTGGTTCGCACTTTCTATGTGAGCGAAGTATCATATTATAGGTAGCTGAACCTTTCAGTATATATCAGCATAGAATATTTGTATTTTCCCTTTTAAGCAGATTGCTGTTATCTTTCTTTTGGAAAGGAGGAATGCAGTCAATTATGAATGCACTCAACAGCAATCCATATCAAAGTTTCTATTTCAGCTAATATCTGAAGTAATGAGTTCCAATTTTTCAGTTGAAATTACTCATTGTGGTTTCTGGAGTAATATTTGATCATTATAATTTTTTTTTTTTTGTTTCCTAGCAACCATATACATGTCATCAGATACTGGTCCCAGAAAGGTTGACCGATGAAACTTGTGTTACCATACATTTATTGTTTTAAAAAATAGGGAATTCCTTGGTACATCTGATGAAACATAGACAATACTTTAAGGTACTTCAAAGGTAAACATTCTATTGTGATTTACAATTTTATGGTTTGAGCATGTTCAGGTTACAGTTGCATCACAATCTGAAGGAGGCCAGCATCAAGTCCCATCGGCATTGAAGCATTTCTCAATATCTCAGAAGGAAAAAACTCTCGATGAACTTGTGCAGGACCAGTGGCTCAATTTGAATGCAGATGGTAATATTACACTTGGTGTGAAGTCGTTTCTTGATCTCCGGAGTTGGTTTCGAAATAACGAAGTAATATCATGTCATGTGTGCAATGAAGCTGGAGTGAAGGTTGTTCCTGTTGCATTGCTTCTAAGTCTTTTTCATTTTTGTTTCTGTTATTCTGAATCATCCATGGATTTTCTATTTTCCTTCTCCCTTATTGGATTTTATACTTATAGAACAGTTGACTAACCAGCTGTTTTGTTTGCACTTGCAACAAGAAAACGAATAGTACTAGATATCAATCATGTGTGAAGTAAGAGTTGAAAAAGATTGTGTGATTGCTAGTGTTTGAATCTGGAATTCCATTCATTTTTGTTTCACAGGCAGAATCATGTCAAAATGAAGCTTGTACAGTTCGAATTCATCACTATTGCCTGAAGCAACTTTTTGCTCGAAAAAAGGTAGAACTCTTGTTCCATATATGACTTCCCACTTCTAGAAAATGGAATATTTCTCTGATTATGACCAGCAACTGGTTTCTAGGTAGAGAAAGTTTGCCCAAGCTGTGGCAACCAATGGCAATATATAGCACCCAAGGAAGAAGCCATCCAGATTGAAGAAGGCGATGACGATCCAAGAGGTAGCCAGCCGGCAACTGGTTCAAGAGGGAAAAAGCGCAGAAACAATAGGACTGTTGAGGAAGACGATCATGATGCAGGCAGAAATAATGGGTATGAGCAAAATGAAGGATCAGGAAGCCAACATGGTACTGCAGGGCCCGCACGAAAGATGCGTAAAAGTTTAAGAACAAATGGTGAAGATGATATGATTGGATCTGGTGTGTCTCAATCTTCATCATCTACTTCTGACTTTAGAAGAGTAACTCGAAGGTCTGCTCGTCTAATGTAAATACTGGCTTACCCTTTTGAACTGTATATTTTGCTGCTTACAACCGTGCCCATTTAGATTATTGGTGGGGAATTGATTTTGCGCTTTACGAGACAAAAATGCTGATTGTAGTTTTCTGTCGTAAAGCTTAAAATTATTTTAGATAGTGTTTACAAACAAGCTGCGACGTATTCTGATTTCTTTCAACTGTGTCACGGAGATGTTCCCTTCATTATTTACGTTGAAAGAGAATGAATGAAATTGTAATACATGCAAAAGGGTAAAAGGTGATGTACCCAAATGAAACTGCAGCGGTAGCCAAAGCGATGAGTTCACTTTGTGAGAATTCCTCCTGGTTAAAGAGCTACTCCTCTAGCTTATAGGATCTATTTGGAATTTAAGATAGTTGATTACAGTCCTAAATATTGAATGTATATCAAACTTTTTGCCAATTTTTTCTGACAATAATTCTGTTGATATTTTTTCAACAATAATCTAGTGAGGAGAGAAAAGGAATTAAGATAGATGATTGGAGTGTTATAGAAAATCATGACATGTTAACTAGTTTAACTAATATTTGTAATTTAATTAAATTAAATAAATAAGTTAGAACAGATGAAGTATGAGAAAATTTATAAAACTGATGAAAAATGGGGGTTAATTCCTCATGGAGCAGTATTGTGAGAAATTCTCATGGGATGACAGATGGATAAGAAAATGAGGGAAAATCGAAAATTTTAGTGACAACTAAATCAAAATTAATTCAGAAGCTCATTTCTTACTAATGAAATAGTGAGAATTCTCCATGGAAGATGAAGCCCAATTATAGATCTTAATCCCTTTCCCTAAACTCATTTACATTGAATCTAGCTGTTTAATGTCAGTTCAAAAAAAAAAAAAAAGAATCTAGCTGTTTAATTATTTTTTTAAATAATCTGTTTATGCATCAAAAAATTTTCCCAGAATATTTCCATGAGAGAAAAATGTCTCAAAATTGCAATTATGTTCTCACCGATTTTCTCAAATTAAATTTCAGCACGAATATTTTTTGTATATTACCCAGGGCACCATTAACTCTAATTTGAAACACTATCTTTGTAATGGTTTTTTTCATTGTTCGGAAAATACTCAATAAGATCTGATCCATGGGCTCAAGTCACATGCACGATATTAGTTTTGGTTAATTTCCTTTGTCCTTGTTGGGATAATATATAATATTTTTTTAAAAAGATTATTGAAATTTTGATACAATAATTAGACTACTAACAAAAACAACATGAAGGAAAAAGAAAAGAGTGGCACCTCTACCGTAATTTGCATTGCTTGTTCAAGAATGTCCTTACATGTAAAAGTGCAATAAAGGTATTCTCCATTCTCCAATTTAAGTAATAAAGGTATTTTACAAAATGAAAATAGATTCAGAAACTAATTGTGCGTGGAAATAATGCTAGGCAAGGCGGCCCACAACATATATAACATCACTCAATTAAGATTAAATATCTCCAATCCTTATCAAAGTGAGATGATTAAACCCCTAAATTAAATAAACACACTCATAGACTTACTATACATATACTTAGACATGTAATGCGCAATTGAAATGAGAAGAAAAAAATGTGCAATTGAAATATGAGAAGAAAAAAGTGGGTTAAGTTGATTCTATTAAGGATGGAGGAAGTACATCCAAACATGTCAACTGTCGTTAAGATTCAGACCATACTATAATGTGGTTAAACTGAAACAATTAACTTGTGCCATAGAGATGAGCTAATAAAGTTTGTTATTACTATAAAATCAAACTTGCAAATGCTATATGGAATTACTTGGATATCTTTGAGATTATATTGAATAGGGACATGCAATTTATTGTTTAGTTCACATGTAAAAATAAAATAAAAAGGTCTACTTTAATGTGTATCTAGAGCCATTTCATGAGCAAATAACCCAAACCAGAAAAAACAAAGATGATCGTATCCTTGACTTCCCTCTTCAATTTTTTTTTTTTTTTTGGGTACAACTCTCTCCCAGTTTACCCTTAACTCAATTAGTCTCTCAGCAAATGTATGGATGTAAGTTTCATACACACACATACGTGTACTTTAAAAGTATTATATTTGAAAGCTGCACGATGTAAAATTTTGAACAAATAGATCATTATCATCACAACAAATACAAAATGCGAAGGGATACAAAAAAAAGAAGAGTCAAAGAGATATTACATTATTGGAGTAATCATCAAAGTCATCAAACTGACTATCCTCATCCCTCTTCGAAAGCCTCAACAAACTCTCAGTAGCCAAAATAGCCTTAGGATTCAAATCATGCAAAGCCCTTGCATACAAACACCTACAAGCATCACTAGCCGCATCAAAAAGCCCCTTCTCCTTACAGTCATTCACTCCCATCAAACAATGCCCCAAAATTCTCAACACTGGTTGCAACAATTCCCATGGCAAAGGAATCCTCCCTTCCTTCTTCTCCTTCATCCTCCCCTCTTCCTCATCCTCATCCTCATCCTCATCATCCTCCTCGTCCTCCTCGTTCGGATTTATCTCGGGTTCAGACCCGAAAACCCCTTTATACATATCACCATCCTGACCAGCCCAGATCTTAAAAAACTCACAAAGTTCAATTTTTGACTCAATGGGCATCTCTGAAATCCTACTATAATACAATTCCAACGTCACCCCAACAATCCTAGCCCTCCGGGTGGATCGGATCATTCCATAAGGTTCTAAGGAATGAGAAACAACGGCAAGATCAAGATTGGTGACATTATTGTCAATGGATGATGAGGATAATAATGATTTGGGTTGATGGTAAATACTGGGGTGTGACAAGTCAGGGATTGTGACTGTGATGGCTTGGTTGTTACGGGAGTTGGATTCGAAGGCGTAGAAGGATAAGAGGACGGCTTCGAAGGCGGGTTGAGGGGTGTGGAGGCGTGAGAGATAAAGGCCGGAGAGGAGGGGGATGAAGCGGAGGATGAAGAGTTGGAGGTGGGGGATGGAGAATTGGAATGTGTCGTACAGCCATCGGCAGATGTTGTTGTTGTTGTTGTCGCCGGCGCCGGAGTTTGGTTGTCGGAGGAGGGAGGAGATTTGGGAGGTGATGGTGGGGTCGTGGAGGAGGGAGGAGAGAGAGGTGGTGGTGGGGATGGTGGGGATTATGGTGGAGAGAGATTCTATGGCCAATTGGGTTTTGTCGATGGATGCCGGTGCGGCGGAGGCGACGCTTTTGTCGTCGGACATTGTATGATTTAGGGGTAGGGAAGAGATTAGAAAAGAAATACGAATTAGATTATGAATTACGAAGGAGAAATGAGTATGTTCGTGTGAGGAGAGGAGGGAGAGGAATATGTAAAATGAGGGATAAAAAGCAATTATATGATTTTTTTTTTTTTGGAAAATTAATTACTTATCGAGTGGAAGGAATTTAATAAAGATGATGTTCCACAATTAATCTGAGATCCCTTTCAGAAGTTTGTACTGAGGGAGGGAGGGAGGGAGAGGGAGTGAGGGAATACGTTTATGGGATGAAAGGAGAGAGGGATACATAGATGTTGGGGAGAGAGAGATGAAAGGATGATTGTGTGTGTATGTAATTATGGTAGAACTAATTATATATGGAATAAAAGGAATTTAATTAATTATGATGAGATATAGTGAAATTCTCTAATTAAATTGAGATCTTATTGTTATTTGAGTTTTGTTGATATATTTTGGTATGGTGGCGGACATTGTATGATTGTGAGGGATGGGAGAGATTGAGATGAAATGGGGGAATATGTTTGTGTGAGGAAGGAGAGGAATATGTAAAATTTTGGGTTTTTTTTTTTTTGTGTTGGGGGGGGGGGGGGGGGGGTTTAGAGAGATTATAGGATCTTTTTTTTTTATTATTATCATCAAAAGAGATTACAGGATGATTGTATATAATTTGTGGATTGTAGAAATGGAAATGATTAGAATCACATTTTAAAGAGAAATTTTGTTAAAACAGACGGGGGATTAAGAGATATGCTAATCTCAAATGCGAAAGAGAAAAGGAGAAGGAGGGCAATTTTGTATTGGCCAAAGTATACTTTTGGTCCCTTATCTTTGCATCAAGTCTCTTTTTAGTCCCTTAACTTTTAAAAGTACAATTTTGGTCCTTTTTCGCTAACACAATTAGTTTGATTTAACGGAAAATGCTGACTCAGCAAATCAAAAAAGTAATTTTATAATTAAATATTAATAAAAATGGTCAAATTTTAAAATATAAGAATTATTTCGTTTAAATGAAACTAACGGTGTTAACAAAAAAGGACCAAAAGTGCACTTTTCAAAGTTAAGGGACCAAAAGAGGACTTGATGCAAAGATAAAGGACCAAAAGTATACTTTAGCCTTTTCTATTTTAATTTTATATTTCACACCTTTTCCTTTTGAATAGTCGTAATTTTTTTTTACTTTTTTTGTCACCAAAAATTATCCTTTTCCTGGGTAGTTCATAGGGCTGTGCAAACTGGCCCATACCCGTGTAACCCGCCCGGCCCGCCCGCAAAATCCCCGTTTACGGCCCGCCCATTAAAAGCCCGTCACGGGTACGGGCATGCCCATACCCGTTTAACATAAACGGGTACGGGCATGGGCATACCCACGGGCATGCCCGTACCAGTTAAAAGCCCGTTTAGTTTAATCTTTTTTTTTTAATTTTTTTAACCTTCACTTATACTTATATGTTAGGCACTTTTTGGATGTGATGAAGGCACGATGGTGACATTGAAATAGATGGATGATTGAATGCTTTACAATGTTTTTGAATTTTGAATGTTAGAAGTTGAAACTTACAACTTTGAGATTATTATTATTGTATCATGTTACAAATAGTTTGACTTGGAACTTTAAAGTTTGATTAATGTTGGATTATGAATGTTTATGAATGTTGAATGTTTGATGTAGGAATTAAGTTGCAGATGATAAATTATGTGTGTTGTTTATTGTTTATGATGTAGGTCTTTTTTTTTTAAGGAAAAGATTAAACGGGCCGCCCAAATGTACGTTTAACCCGCCCGCTTACAGCGAGCCCGTTTAGGGCCCGCCCATTTAAGGCCCGTCACGGGTATGGGCATGCCCATACCCGTTTATGTTAAACGGGTACGGGTACGGGCAGACCCACGGGCCGCCCGTACCCGCCCATTGCTCAGCCCTAGTAGTTCATTCTAATTTTCCTGGGATTTTATCATTTAACATCATTTTAATATATTTGTACATTTTTATGAAGGATTAAGGAGTAAATTTATTGATGACTATTCATGGATATACTTCTATTACCGTAAAGTTTTGTGGTTGTAGAAGTGCACGTGAAAATTTATAAAACGATACCAAAATGACATGCCTAAGAATGTTGGTGATTTCTTTTTTTCATCGAATGATGTTGGTTACTTCTATCAGTACCAACAATATTGTTCAAGTGTTAAAAAAGAGGTAGAGTAATATACGTTATGTCATATTAATGGTCATGATATTTTTAAATTATTTTGAAATCTTTTTATACAAGTTGCACCTAAAATACTTCAGAGGGCAGCTGAGTCCAATTCAACAACAATAATAGCAATCCTTATCTCACAAGGTGAAATAAAAACCAGTCCAAATAAACTAAAATAAAATAAAATAAAGGAACCTAATTTAAAATTGAAGTCATATATAACAATATCTAAATTAATTTTTTTCAGGAAAAAAATTGGTCTGTAACAACTTTATTTATAAAATGAACATTTTCTAAATTGATTAATGTTATATAAGACTACCATAGTTTGACGTCACGGCCACTGAAATTTGCAAATATAGGCAAGGGATACATCAATCAATTGAACCTATAAATCTCATGGCAAACTACTCACAATGTAATGAATAGAAATGAGGGAATATGTTTGTGTGAGGAAAGGAGGGAGAGGAATATGTAAAATGTGGGGGAGAGAGAGATCACATCTTTTAAAAAAATTAATTACAGGTCTTGTTGAAGGAATTTAATTAAGATGAAATATCATAAAATCAATTAATTAATTTGAGGTCCCTGCCAGAAAGCTGTACCACTGCGGCGTTCTCGTCGGATATTAGATGATTCAGAGAGAGACAGATTGTGATGGGAATGAGGGAATGTGTTCGCGGGATGAAAGGAGGGAGAGGGATATGTTGACGTGGGAGAAAGAGATGAAAGGATGATTGCACTCCTTTCTGTCCCTATTATAAGAAGGGAAAATTGCACTCAGGTTCTAAATAAGAGGTTTAATATTAAAAGTAGGTTTGCATAAAGATTGGGTCGGATCGGGCCAGTTATATGCCCTAAGTCCTGTCCTAAAAATTTTTGGATTGCCTTTTTTGGCTCGACGCCTTACCCGATCCTGTGTGACTCGGGACCAATATTGGGTAGGACATGCCCTTCAGGCCACATGACATGTCCTGATGGTTCTTTTGCATTTCAAAAATAATGCTGTATTTTTATATGGTGTATTAAGTATTAATTATTATATGGTGTATTTTTATTAGGAAAAGGAATTATTTTTATAAAAAATAATAATATTTCTGGGCCAAGTCGGGCCGTTGGTCTTAAACAACTCCTTCAGATCTTTCTAAAATTAAATCTCTTGGGATTTGAGTGCAATTGTCCCTTATAAGAAGTAGTCAACATTTCTTACACATTAATAAAACATGTTGGAACATTTATTATGGGTAGAATATAGTTCCATTTTTACCTTTACTCATTTATTATACGCACTTTCTCTCCCCTTACATTTACTATTATACAAGGGTACAAATGAAAAATATGCATTTATTACTTTAATTTTTACATGTTATCTCTTATATTTATGAACCGGGGGTATATTATTTATATATGAAAATAATCATGGGAAAATTAATTACAGGTGGTATAAAAGGAACTTAATTAATTACGATGAGATCCACGAAACCATCCTATTAAAATGAGGTCTCCTTACTGTTTGGGTTTTGTTGGTGGATTCCGTTATGGCGGAGGTAGCAGTGTTCTCGTCGTACATCGTATGATTAAGGGGAGGGGAGAGATTGAAATGAAATGAGGAAATATGTTTGCCTGAGGAGGGAGAGGGATATGTAAAATGAGAGGGAGAGAGATTACGGGAATTTTTTTTTTTTTTTTGACCGAAATGGAATATAGGATGGTTGTCTATAATTTGGGGCTTATGAAGATGGAAATGATTAGAACCACATTTTAAAGAGAAATTTTATTGAAACAAACGGGGGATTAAGAGATATGCTAATCTCAAATGCAATGAAAGAGAGAAGGAGAAGGAGGGCAATTTTGTAATTTAATTTTAAATTTCTCACCTTTGAATGGTCGTAATTAGAAATTTTATTGAAACAAACGGGGGATTAAGAGATATGCTAATCTCAAATGCAATGAAAGAGAGAAGGAGAAGGAGGGCAATTTTGTAATTTAATTTTAAATTTCTCACCTTTGAATGGTCGTAATTGTTTTTTATCGCCAAAGATTATCTTTTTTCTGGGTGGTTCATTCTAATTTTCCAGGGTTTTTATCATTTAACATCATCTTAATATATTTGTACATTTTATGAAGGATTATGGAGTAAATTTATTGATGAATATTCATGAATATATTATACTTCTATTACCGTAAAGTTTTGTGGGTGTAGAAGTGTACTTGAAAATTTATAAAACGATACCAAAATGACATGCCTAAGAATTTTGGTTATTTATTTTTTTTCATCCAATGAGGATGTTGTTTATTTCTATCAGTACCAACAATATTGTTCAAGTGTAAAAAAAAAAGGTAGAGTAATATACGTTATGTCATATTAATGGTCATGATATTTTTAAATTATTTTAAAATCTTTTTCTACAAGTTGCACCTGAAACACTTCAAAGGGCAGCTGGGCATTTGCAAATATTTTATGGATAAATTTAAATTTGTAGCTTAACCTTTTTATAGATCAAATTATATAAATTAAAATATCAAATTGAACAATAAAGTCCAATTCAACAACAATAATAGCAGTCCTTATCTCACAAGGTGAAATAAAAGCCACTCCAAATAAAATAAAAGATAAAAGAAAATAAAGGAACCTAATTTAAAATTGAAGTCAAATATAACATGTGAATTAAGTTTTTTCCGAAAAAATTTTGTATGTAACAAATTTATTTATAAAATGAACATTTTCTAAATTGATTAATGTTATATAAAACTACCATAGTTTGACGTCACAGCCATGCAAATGTAGGCAAGGCATACATCAATCAATTGAACCCATAGCAAACTACTCACAATGTAATGAATAGGAAAAAAAATAGATACGTATAATTTACCCTTATTTATGATTGAATATATAAGAGAGAGAAATGTGATAATAATGTTATAAATAAATATGAAAGAGAATGTGAATAGAGTGAATAATTATGGGTAAACTGGGAAAAAGCTTATTAAATACTTTGATAAATTTGAACAGGCTCTTATAAAAAGGGACAAAACCATTCAAATTTTTTGCTGTCATGAATGAGAACGGAGGAGTACTTCTATGCACATTTCAATCTCTTTACAAACTTCACATGTTATAAATCTAACTTAATACATAATTCTTTTCTCCCTACGGGAACATAAAATTATACCCACTAGACTCTTTTAGCTTATGGGACATCATAGCGCATTGCAACTTTGGATTTTAACTTTGGAGGGCAGCATTGCAGCATAAACTTTACATGTCTTGCATTATTTGATTCAACGGCCTTATCCATATATTTTGCCCACCCTCAGTGAACAACTTTCTGCAGGATGGTGCTTGCTTTGCTTCAATCCTCTACCTGAAACATATGCGCATTAAAAAACTAACTACACAACTTATTTCACCCAGTAAAATAAATAAATAAATAAATAAATAACTGCATGAATTAGATGCATTCCTTGACAGAGTTATGTGCAATGCCAATGCCTATTAAGAAATAGGGCAGAACACGAGACAATTGTAAATAATTGTAACCAGGGGACATTGTTCATCCATTACAGTATAATACTAAGTGCAAGGGATATGAAAACAATCATCACATAATGCAATACTTTCAAGCTCTCAAACTCATCGAAACTCTGCAGCAAACTGGAACTAGATGTTCAAACAAAATAAAAGTTAAAACCCAACTAAACTAAAAAAATGTCACTTTCAGCTCCAAAAGAATTCGTCAGCAGCATCACAAACACAGAAACAGATGATCTTTTCAGCCCAAGAATTCACAAATTCAACCAAAGCGATCCAAAAAGACAGACAATGAAATGGCAATGTGCAGATAAAAGAGGCCAACATTTTGAAAGTGAGTTAATTCAATCCAGTGAAGAATGTCACTAATTAATTAAGCAAAGCTATGCCATGGTAAACGAAATAAAAAAAAAAAAAAAAAGAAAAGACGTCGCCAGCAATTTTGAACAAGTGATCAACTTGGATGTAGAACCACTGATAATCTAGAGTTACAAGATTTGAAAGGAGGTACCAGTAAAGAGTAGGGTTCAGTTTGAAGGATCTTGCTTCCCAGTAGCTTTGACATACTTCCCTTGTTAAAAAAAAAAAAAATCATCAATGTCATGATCTTTCTAAGATCCTTCCTCCTTCTGCTGAAGCTGAAGCAGCAGCCGTTGGCATCCTTCTTCTAAGAGAGGAGACTCAACAGCAAAAATTTGGAACTTGCATTCGATTGCTGATCATTTTCTCCTCAAGCATTATCTCATTCCTGGCTCTATCCATCCCAACAGGAACAACATTGCTCGGCACTTGGATGAAGGGCACACTGAAACCGAATCGTAATTAAGCCAAAATCTTGCGCTTTCTTATCAATTCTGACTTTTTCTGCAATACAAGACGAGCTAAATCTTGTTTGCCTTCTCTATTTAACCCATAAAATACGATTCGAAAGTTGATAGTACTGGGAACAATTCCACTATCTATCATGTCAGATATTAGCTGCAAACCTTCTTCGGATCTACCAACCTTACAAAGGCAAGTAAGAAACACGGAATATGTCTTAAAATCCGGAAATGGACCTTTACATTTCATATGGTAGAAGATATTCCATGCATCAGTAACCTTCCCCACATTCATGTAACCACGTATAAGTGCTGAATATGTCACAAGTGTTGGTTCACAACCAGACCTTCTCATTTCCTCAAAAGTTTCTATCGCCTTTTCTATTTGCTTCTCTTTAAAGAAATGAACTATCAATGATGTATAAACATGGACGGTAGTTGTTATACCTGCCTCTTTCAAGGACTCCACTTTTGCTATTGCCTCTTCTAATCTTCCAATGCGTAATAGACCATGGACAATGCTTCCACAGGTTAATTGATCTACAGTAGATTTCTCTTTTCCGACCTTGTCAGCTAATTTCAGCACTTCTTCTACTCTTCCAGCTCGGCAGAGAGCCCGAATTAACAGAGCCTGACTGAATGGAATTGAGTAGCCAATTTTTTTAAGAGAATCTGTGCATTTTTGAGCATCCAGTATTTTGCCAACTTCACATAAACAACCAATGTAGGTTCCCACTAATTCTTGGTCAGGAACACATCCTGCAGAAATCATTTCCTTGTAGATTTTTATTGCTTCACCAACATTCCTACCTTTTTTCCCACAAAGGGCAATAATCAAACACTTGTACGTACTCCAACTTGGGCTAACACCATCAGTTTTCATCTCTTGAAAACAATCCATAGCCATCTGTGTCAAACCTGTCCGACCATAAAGCATTATCATAATTGTCCATGTATCTGATGTTATCAGATAAGAGTTTCTTCTCATCTCAAAGAATAGGTTACGCATGTGCTTGAAATCTTTCCCACTTCCAGCAATTTTGATCGCCATGTTGTAAGTTTCTGTGGTGTGTTTATAACCAACTTGCTTTCCCACCCATGAGAAAAAATTTAGCACATTGCTACCATGCATGTTGCAATTGTTCAAGACCTTCAAAACAAGTTCCGAAGTGAATTTAATGGAACTTTTCTCCAATTTTTCTTTGATCAAGGACCAATACATGGAGGATGAAAGAATCTTAGAAAGTCCTTGAACATCCCGCTCCGAATGAATCTCAACTTGTGGATTTACTAGGGAGTAATCCAGTTTTTCTGGCCTAGGTTGGTGACGTATCACATCCATGCTGACCTTAGTTTTATCTGATGCTTGTTCTCTGGATTCCTCACATGTCTGAGGATCAAGTTTAGAAGCTCTATACATCTGTTGAACTCTCTCTTTCACTGCAAGCTCCCCCTCTTTCTCCAAATAAGTCATAACCCAATGGGATATTTCATCTCCAATTACAATCCTTGAAGCCACCATTTCATTTAACAATTTGACAATGTCATCTGTCCTCGAAGCCTTGCAAAGCTCCTTGATAAATATTGAATATGATTTCCAAGTGGGCCTGAAGCCCTGATATTCCATACTCTTGAAGAGTTTCCATGCTTCAGATATACGATCATGGGAAACATGACCAGCAACCATGGCTGTGATTGCAACAATATCAAGCTTCATTCCTCTTCCCAGCATCTCATCATACAGCTTGCAGGCTTCTTCATAATGGTTCGACCTGAATAAATGCTGCATCAGTTTTGTGTACGTGGAAATTGGAGGAGCATGACCAGTTTCTTTCATCCTTTCAAATACGTCTAGTGCCTTCTGAGCCTGATTTTGCCGCAAATATTCATTTATGATGATCCCATGAACCTTGTGATCAACGCTTCCCTTTCTTGCCATGATTTCAACCATTTCCAAAGCATCAGTAATTCTTTCCGCCTTACATAGTCCTCTCACCAAGGTCTTGAGATATTCATGTTCAAGTGCAAAAGCCTTGTTTTTGAGCTCACGGATCAATTCTAAAGCTTCTTTGATTTTCCCAAAATTGCAATAGCTCTCCAACACACAACCATTAACTTTACTTTCTGAAAGCAGAGATAACCTTACCATGTCATTTCCAACCAAACGAACAGCTGTTGTATCTCCTAATCTTGCCATGCAGTTCATTAGCATCTTATACACTCCAACATCAAGCACCATACCCTTATCTATCATGTCCTTATAGAACTCCAAGGCGAGTTCTCCTTTTCCAGCAGTACAAAGCGAACTTATTATCTCTTTATAGGAAGTAGCATCTGGTTCACAACCAGATTTTTGCATATTCTTAAAGGCCATCAATGCTTCACTAATTCGCTTCGCTTTCCCATACTTGGATATGAGAATGGTCCATGTACGAATGTCCTTGTTAAGAGAATACTTGTCCATTTCCTGCAGCAACTTTTCAACCAACCTAAACTCTTTGGCCTCTCCAGCAATGTACAATATGGTATTGTAAATATCAGTAGTGCAGCTAAAGCCATCCTTGAGCTTCACCCATTCGAAAAATTTCATAGCCAAATATGGCACCTTGAAGCATCTTTTCAACACCTTCTCAACAATCTCTGGTTTCATCATATACTTCAAATTGTCTAACCGCTCTTCCATGGAAGCCATATTGTTTTCTGCTCGAACAATTCTTGTGATCTCATCAACTACTCTGCTCACATTATCATCATCCAAATTGCCTAATTGAGCATTACTTAGAACCGTAATATTCTCTTTCTCCTGCAATGTATTCTCTTTGACATTTCCACAAACATTCTGACTACAAGCTGAGTAAACTTTAGAACCTTCTTCATCCCCATGAGTTTCCCCAGATTTCGATGTTTCAGATAAGGTATCACCCAGAATCAGGTCCTTAGTACCAAAAATCTCTGTGATATCATTGAAAAGTGCACCAAAGCTGGCAACATCTAGCTGCTCATTTGAAATTTCTTGGGCATCTTGAATCCGATGAAGCTTAGATGAATTGGAGATTATTGAAAGATGTGCAGTCTGTGTTGGTGAAACTCGAAAGTTAAAATTTGAATGCAGTGATCGGAGAGAGCTTATTGCTCTCATGGCAAAAATTCTCCAGAACTCTATGCACCTTCATTAAATATCAACAAAAGGTATCGGAAAATAAAAAGGAAGAGAGAGAGAGAGAGAGAGAGAGAGAAAAGCGAAAAGTCAAATAAATATATCAACGTACTACATCAATGTAGAATTAGGATGAGAGTAGAGAACTAAGGTACTGAAAACCGATTGGTCATTAAACTAGTTAAGGCAATGAGCCAAGGGTTAGTGGTTCAATCATGGGTCTTGATGATTTAAATAACATAATGTAATTAAAGTGGAGTCACTTGCAACATCCATGAGCAATAACCTTAAAATATTCAGATTCAGAAGACTCTCAGCATAGACAATCCAACAAAAGCTACAAAGCAATAAAGCACTCCAGCAGAAATACGAAGTCCGAGAGTTAGCAGTTAGCTAAGGCAGTGGACTTGTATAATTAACAATGAGCAGACAGAGTTACAATTAGCAAAGGGGCAAAATTTCTTGTATTGCCAAACAGAGTTAAATTAGCAATTAGCAACCAAACAGAGTTAGCAAAAGCACAACAATATTAACTACAATATTAGAAAACTGAGTTACAATTAGAAACCAGCACAGAGCTGCAACAAGATTTGTCATATTGGGGGCAAAATTTTTTATTATTTAGGCCAAAAGTATATCCAAAGAGGTAATTCAGTATCCATTTAGCAGAAACCGTAGCACAGGTACACTGGTAAGGAAAGATGAAAACTTCATTGAAACAAGAACAAAAAAGAAGGTGGATCTACATAATGTCATAAGGATAGTAAATAAAGCCAGAATAACAGAATGAAAGAAGGCACAGGAAGAATGAGTTTGAAATCTGATTCTCTGTAGATTTAGAAAAGCCTTCCAAGACGAGAAAGAAAGCATCTTAAAGGACCATCTCAGCAATGCAATTCTTCAAACGTCTAGAAGAACCTTCAACATCATAACAATAATACGAACTACTGAGGGGATTTTGCTCATAAATATATATATATATATATATATATCCCAAGCTCGGAGATATTGTCAAGAGCGAGCTGCGTGCATTGATTCATCAAGAAATAAATGCAAATCAAAACCCCAAAACAATCAAATAAACCCCCTAACCCAAGGTAATGAGAAAAACAACAAGTGCGAGAAAACCAAAGCCAGTGCATTGCAAAAACAAAAAACAAAAATCAAAGTAAGAAGAAGAGTGAGAGAAATGATAAGAGTAATTACAGAGGGCTTCGTTGGCGAAGAGTACCGGAGCCTGCGAAGGAAGGCCTGAAGCGGAAGGAGGAAGGAGAGAAGCAGCAGACAGCAAGTTCAAGGAGAATTTGGGGTTTTCAGCGCTTCAGTTGGCCTATGTATTGAATTATGCTGTTTAAGGAAAACAATTAAAATTAATCAAAATTCAAAAGTTGTAAGTATGTGAGGAATAATTTTTTTTCTCCCAATGAAGCCCTTATTAACAATGGGGCAAGTAAGGGTGAGAGAAATAGAGTAATAATCCAAAGGAATTGTGAAGAGAATATAGTATTGACAAAAGATAAAGAGAGCTGATGGAATTAATTATGGTTGAATATACTAAAAATGCATTAATGTTTCGACAAATTTTAGTGAGCTATTACAAAAGTCAAAAAGGACGAAGACAATTTAAATTTTGTTTCTTATAGTAAAAACCGGAGGTATTAACCATTAACAGTCTCTCATTATTTCTCATATGGATTCGTTGATTGTTGATTGTTGTTTGTTGGTTAAAAAAACACCTCCCATAACCATTTAATATCCACAGAGAATGCCAAAAGGATCACATCTTTTTTTTTTTTTTGGATACATCAAAAAATTTTAGGAAAGTAGTTGGGACCATCCACAGTTCAAGAGTAAGGTTCCTAACTCATGACCCACTGAGACATGTCCCTGTGGACA
Source organism: Mimosa bimucronata (assembly GCA_037074515.1). NCBI lineage: Eukaryota > Viridiplantae > Streptophyta > Magnoliopsida > Fabales > Fabaceae > Mimosa > Mimosa bimucronata. The sequence goes on along the minus strand of CM073440.1, from coordinate 33,335,411 downwards.
CTAGAACATGATAATCAAGTCCTTTTAAGTCCCTGCAAACTCTAAAGTATGACAAGTAAACCATTTTTTTCTGTCCACATAAGTAGGTTTCGTTCAACTTCATTTAGTTGTGGAGATATCTCTTCCAACACTGCAACTGAGACAACAACTAAGCTGAGACAACAACTAAGTGGTACTCCCTAAAATTCGACTTTCCTAAATACTAAAACTTCTTTATTGCAATCAATAATTTCCAAGAGATAAATAAAAGGGAAAAAGATATCGAAGATATAAGCTTTTCTATTAGCTATGTTTAATCATTTTGTAATATGATAATAAGGGGCGAATGAGTAATAAGGTTACATAAATTACATTATTATAAAATATGTAATTAAAAGATTGGAGACGAATTGGTTTAGAAAAATAATAAATAAGTGAAAATAATTGAAAAAACAAAATTGTTCTTTCTCTAATCGTAAATATAAGACATAATATTTATCTAATTTAATTAGATTAATGATGTAATTATTTAAATTGATTATGATAATATTTTAAATTTCAACCATTCCTTAATTTCCCTCATACTTCATTACTTTATTGTTGTTGAGGAATCATCTATGAATAACTTAAGTTCACAAAAAAATTTAAAATATATCACATATTTAAGATTAGTATCATCTACAAATAGATAATATAAATTGAAGGTGTTTAGGAAATAAGGCACGATGCCAGCTTTAAGGCATTAAAACGTTTCAATTAGAAACCCCATACTTTGGAAATAAAGAGCATTTGAATGCTATCAGTTTATACACATGCCATTAAAGGCTGGTCCATGATATCAGCTCCTTATTTCCAAAACCCCTTCCCATTTTCAAATCACATATTAATGTCTTCGCGTCGAGATCTTATTTATTCCAAAGCTTTATAGTCCACAAATATAGCCTAAATAAAAAAGTGTCTAATCTAAATTTTTAAGTTCTTAACTTAACTTAGATACAAGGAGGAGAATATTAATCGAATTTCAAGTGAAGTGACCCATTTTAGTGCAAATTCATTCTTTCTAGTGACTCATCTAATTGTCCAATATTATTTATTTTTGGACCCTACAATCCCCAGGCTGGACTTGTTTTTTATGACATGTCCAGTCAATATCTTCAACGCAAAGTAACTTTTATATTTGCTTAAAAAATCATATATGTATTTTTTTGGGTTTTTCATAATTAGATCCTCTAATGTCCTCGAGAGAAAAACAAGTGACTGAGATTGAATACGAGGACATCAAAGCAGGGGACTAGACCTATCTATTTCTCAAAAGATCTAGAGTTCGTTCTGAGCTGGTGGAGCAAGAGAATGGGCAGAGCTTTATTTAATCTATAACTTCTTGGTTTTTCATTATAAAAAATGGTTGAAACAAAATTTTCGGTTAAGTAAAATCAATGGTATTAACAAAAAAAAAAAAGACTAAAAATGCAATTTTAAAGTTTAAATGATTAAAATGATACATGATTCAAATGTAAATATCTAATTCTCTCTGGTCCCTATTATAAGAGGTAGTCAACCTTTTTACACATACCAGTAAAACATATTTGAATCATTTATTATGGGTAAAGTTAATAGAGTTTGTCATTTTTACCGTTACTCATTTATATCCTTCCATTTGCTACTATACAAGGACATAAATAGAAAATATGCATTTATTACTTCGACTTTTACAAGTTACTTCTTATATTTTGCATCAAAGGATTTGACATATTACATCTTATATTTAGGATCAGAGGAAGTAGTATACTTAACCCAACCTTACCTAAACAAGGTCAGTTATATAGGTTGACACTTACTTTTTATTAAAAAAAAAAAGCAAATTTTGAAAACTAAATAATCAAATTATATGTTTAAATATTAACATTGAGATATATTAATCAACACTAAGTTGGCAAGAATAACAACAAACCTGGGCGTGAACTCTTTGGCTGGTATATCTTTACTGTGAACAAATACGGGTATTCTTAGTTATTGCCCAAAAAACTTTTAGGGTCTGTCAAAAATTTGCCTAAGGTAAATGAAAAAGGTGATCCATTTAAAAAATTATTAAATGTGTGACAAGATGGTGCCAAGATGGCTTCTGCCCATTTGGTTTGTGCTCTGTGCATCTATCCAAATAGTCAGAGGTTCGAATTGGCAGGAAAGAAGAAGAAAGAGAACTATATTCATTTGATGAGGTATTTCATAATACCTCCCTTTTTTGTGAATTTTCTCCTACAATTTAGCGCACAAGGCCCCCACTAAAGATTGACCCACATGTTTTTTTATCTCTTCTGAGAATGATCATATTTTCTGCCTTGTAATACAGCCACAACCTCAGCATTGCGCAAAAATTATAAATAGATTAATCACTAAAAGCGTTATAAGCTCAAAAACAACATTTAACATCTTGCACAGACAAATTAACAGGCACAGAACTTGAGTTAATGAGTCAAAGCTCAGACACAACATTTAGCATCTTACAATACAACATTTAGCTCCATGCTTTTGCTTACATCAAGGATATATTGACCAGCAAAGTGAAGGGCTGAAAGTACATTATCTCCAAGAAGTCTTCTTCCTTTCCTTCACCTAAATGGAAAGTCAGTAAATATCGCCGTATCAAATTGCATTCAATTGTTCAACTCGTTTCCCCACTTGAGCAGCGAGCTTGTTTTTGCCTCTTCCTACCACTCCTTGCATATTGCAATCCAATCTCTTGTTTAGGAGAAGTATACTTGGTCTGGAAAGCATAAAAGGAACCACAGAAAACACAGTTAGATGAACCCGCATTTCCCAAACATGTCCAACAGCATTAAGCACTCTTCATCACCACTTATTATCATATGGAGATCATCAAGTGGCCTTCCAAACCACGTCTAAGCATTTGCTCCTGAGAGATGGTTGTAACAGCATAAGATAGCGGCGAGACAATTGCTGATTCCTCAAAAACAAAAGCCCCTGTTGAAGTTACATTAAGAAGAAAGGTCCCTTTACCCTGATATGCTTTATGAAGGCGGTAAAAATTCTTGGTTCAGATGAGCCCAGAAAATAAACCACAATCCTTAGCTCCCTTGAATGTTTGTTGCCACCTTTGATTTTTCTATCCCAATTTGCCAACACAACACAGGATTAGTAGGCCAAGTTTGAACATAGCTATAATATGCCACTTGCCAATTAGTCGTGCTTATAACCACTTCAGGTTCAAAGTCTTCATTGTGAAAGGGTTTTATATTAGAAAAAAACCAGCTATAATATAGAGTTAAGCTAACCAAGTTTCCAATTTCCTTAGAATGGCTCACAAGCTCATGTAACAGCCACTCTTCTAGCTGAGATGTTGAGTCACAATCAGACCTAGACCTTATAGATAAACAAAACCAGATAGCTCCAACCCAAAGATGGTGAAATAGCAGATATTGCCTGGATTCAGAATGAGAGTGACAGAATAGACAGCTCAAGTTGATATCCATGTGGTGCTGATTAATAGAGTAAACCCAATTGCTAAGGCATCTGTAATAGATTTCCACAAAAAGAAGTCGAACTCTAGGAAGCAGATTCAACTGCTGAATTTCCTTCCAAAATAAAGTGAATTGGAAAGGAGAATATTTGAGGCTGTAAAGATATTATAACCAGTGACCGCACGATATTGACCTAATTTATTCCAATGCCAACATATATCTTTCATGGGAAAATTACAGATGGAGTTTACTGTATTGCTAAGAAATTCCCTTCCCATGCCTAGAAATTCAGATGGATGTGCCACTTCATTACAGTCACATCATTCTATGAGAGCTTTAATATCTTGCATCATCTTTGCCAAATGCTGAATGAAACCATGAGCTAAAGTGGAGATAGAAAATAATATAAAGCAAAACAACCGCAGTGTGAACAGAAAAACATCAACCATGAAATTTCCCTTGGATACTCATTATGACTCATCTGACCTATCCTTCAAACAACAGAGAGCTCACAACAACGGTTAATCTATAGACAATAATACAAAGGATGATGCATGTGATGGAATCTTTTTTATCAGACTAGCATGACCATTCAGTGGTCATAACTCAACTTCTAAAAGTAAAATAATTCAACCATGTCCTAAAAATGAATCAAATTTTAGGATATAGCTAGATAAAAACTAATACAGCTGGCTGAGTGGGCTAATCCTTCAAGAAAGAAACATGAACTCATTTGGGGAACATATATTTGATCTAACAAACCAACTGTAAAATTGCAAAGTAGTTCAAACATGAAATGAAGCCAGTCATCAAGCCATCTTCAGAAGCAAATTCATCAAATGAAACAACTCTGACAAGGATATCAATATAAAAAAAATATTCCCTAAACTACCAATTTCAAGCACACCCAGCAATGAAATCAATTTAGTACTTACAAACAGTAATTTTGATAGCAATGCTGAATGAAGCCATGAATCACTAGTAGAAGAGATAAAAAAAATAACTGATCTTACAAAGCAAAACAAAGTGACAAATAGCAATGTGAAGACAAGAACATCAATCAAGCAATTGTGTCCATTTCCTCATCATGATTCATCAGGCCTATTCTTCAATAGAAAGGACGATGCATGTGAGGAAAGATTCCATCCAATAGAATCCTTAGCTTGGACTAGCATAATCATTCAGCGGTCATAATTTTGAAAAGTAAAATCATTCAACCATTTAACAATAATAAAGCACACATTTTTTAAAAAAATGAAGTTAAAAACTAATATAGCAGGCTTAGTAGGATTTTGATAGGCAAAAACTTCAAAATACATAGTGTCAAGAAAGAAACATGAGCTAATTTTGGAAACAGATATTTGATCAAACAGTCCAGCTGTAAACTTGCAAAGAAATGCAAATAGCAGTTAAGCTACTATGATATGCAGTAATCACACATAGACCAGTAAAACAAATGTGCTTTTTAAGGCAAAAACTTTTATACAGAAATTAAGCAGAACTGATGCAAGCTGCATTAAACCATTTCATCATAATGACTGACAGAAACTATCTTATTTACTAAGGGCTTAGGTTTTCTTTTCTTTTCTTTTTTTTTCACCCCATTGATCTTCATGCCATGACAACCTGCCTACCCTCCTCTTCCAATCTCGTAAGCTTATACCCTAAAATGAAACAGGGTAACATTTAACTTGCTACCTTAATACCACTATGTTCTTGAATATCAGTTCCTAATTAATTAGATTGGTTTTTGGTGACTGAATCCTTTTTTTCCACTTAAGACCAAAACATACTTAAACCAAGCCAAAACAATGTTAAAACTCAAAAGGATAAGTTCAAACAGCAGCCAAAGCAAACCAGATTTACGGTGATAATTTGGGAATAAACAGAATAATACTACCGCAAAGACATCAAAACCTCCATCTGTCGTACCCTCTCTGCCTCTTCCACGGCCAGAGCAACATCAATTCGAAGCTTTTCTATAAACCTCTCAAAAATCTCATCACCAGAATATAAAATTGCTTTAGCCAACGCTTTATTTGCAGCATGGCGCTTTCTCCTTGAAACATTCGATACGATCGGAGGAGGAGAACAAGGGTCATCAAGCGAAGGTTTCATCAGTGTATTGAATCTGAACAAAGGAAATTTATTAATAGTTGACAAATAAATCAGTAAAAGGGGAAAAAGTGAGTTCAATTAAAAGGGGATCTTACATTTTGGGTAAAATCTTCTTGGGCTTATTGTCCTCTCGGGGATCCCTTGCTGTTGCCATAAAGTCGTTGCTATGTTTGGTGGTGACGTCGCTTACGTCAGAGAATAGACCTAAACATGGCGTTGATTCTCCAGAGAAGAATACAGAGAACAGAGAGTTTTAGCACTTAGCAGAGAAAGTGCGAGAGATATGGGTGGTATTCAACGATTGTTCGTCTGTGATTTTGACTGAACAGAAGAAGGAGCTTGAATTTATGAGTTGTGGATCGATTTGCCCGTTGAGTCACAGAGAGAGAGAGAGAGAGAGAGAGAGGTGCTTTTGAAAATTGAAATTTGCGCGAACAGAAGAATGTGTAGCCCGGGAAGAGTGTGAAGAGTAAGGTTCAAAAAACCGGACCGGACGTTAAACCGGGTGAGTTATTGGTTCAAGGGTTCAAGGTCAGACCGGGGGTCAACTCGGGTCAAACCGGAGGTCATGTTTAAACAATAAAATTTAATAATCTGTATTCTTTTTTATTAGCCATTTCATATTTTATGAAAGTTATTAGTAAAATATTTTATATTTATAATTGAAATTTTTTGTTTAAAATTTTTATACATGTGTCTACCAAGTATTTTTTTTAAATATATTGTTAGAGCTTAATTAAATATTAATGATAGAAAATAATTGGGTTTAAATAAATTTATTTATTTTCTGTTTATTTTTTTATACAATCTGTTAAATATTTAGAAAATAAAAAGTTCGTTTTATTGTTTCAAAGCCCAAGCCTATAATAATACCCAACTAAAACCCTAATAACTTACCCTATTCCCTCCTCTTTTCACTCAAGTCAGCCGCACTACTTTTACAGGATTGCTGAACGTCTTCCTCCATCCTCACAAGCTCACACACGTTCTCCTCATATTCTAGATCCTAACTAGTATTATGCTGTTGTTTTCTTCAGGTCTCTCCTCCTCCGTGCTCCTGTTTTCTCCCATATTTTCTCTTTCTTTTATTTATTTCATGGTTCCTCTTCTTCTTCTTCTCCATCTATTTCATATCTGTTCTAATCGTTTTCTTGCAAATACTCCCCATCTGTATTGCTTATGTTCTTCCATGTTCCATCACAGTTGAGCAAGCAGACCGGTCAGCCCTTCAAACTCGGCGGTTTTACGGGTTAACAGCGGGTTTTGCCGGGCCAACTCGGCCTCCACCGGGCTGATTGTGTTCCCGGTTTGTGGCATGACCCAGATCGGATTGGGGTCCGGTTCACCGGTTTCCCGGTCGAACCGCCCGGTCCGGTCCGGGTTTTGGTTCCATGAGTGAAGACGTGCTTAGTGGATTTTTTTTTTTCATTTAACCACCTATATCAATCGACCAGTCCGGTTCATAGGAATATAAGTCCATAATAGGGCAACCTCGTTATCTCTATATAATTATTGTAGTTGTATACTTAGGGTTTGAACTCGAAACCATTGGTTAAGTTAGAACAACCCACATACAATTTGGTGGTTTTTCCTTCTTCTTTTAACCCATCCAAAAGTTAACGGATTTTTTTTACTAACAAAAGGTAACGGATTGAATGACATAAAATAAAGGAAAAATTAAGAAAAAGACATCTAAATTTACAAATTCTCAAATAAGTGATTCTCTACGGCATTGTGTGGAAAATTTCTCATAAAGTGTAATCGACCAATCATTAAAAAAAAAAACTAATTTAGGAGTTTATAATTTTGGAGGCCTTTTTTATTCGATTTTCTTTATTAAAAAGATTAAAAGTAGTGGTAATATGATAAAAAAAAAGGGAAAATTTCAATTTACCCCCATAATAAGCAATTAATGTCAGATTCCCCCCAAAACATTCTGAAATTTCACTGCACCCCCAAGGGACTAAGGTGAAATTAAATGTTTCAGTTAAAAGACTAAAATGTCCTTATGAATTTTGTACTGGATTTCCAAGACACATATGAAGAATTTCTAAGACATCTATTGGAAATTTCCAAGACGCATATGAGGGAACTTTTCAAAACATTTGTGCTTATTTTCAACATCAATGTGAGTATTTTTAAGTCTCAAAAATCATGGAATTCAACACTAAAACATTCAAAATTTTACAACTATATTTCCAAGACACATATGAACAATTTCCAAGACACATATGGAGAAGTTCCAAGACACATATGAGAAATTTCCAAAACGTTTGTACTTCTTTCAATAAGGATATTTCGGTCTTTTAGGTAAAACATTTAATTTCACTTTAGTCCCTTGGGGGTGCAGTGAAATTTCATGATATTTTGGGGGGAATCTGACATTAATTGCTTATTATGGGGGTAAAATGAAATTTTCCCTAAAAAAAATATTTTTATATTGTTTACATAGCAATATTATAACTCCATTTAATATTATGTTAATAAAAAGATCTTACCCATTGTAAATTAAAAATACCATTTTAAGAAAAAAAAAAGGGGGGGGGGCTTACGTAAAGTTAATTCACGCTGATTCGCTTGTATTTATAGGACATGACAAATGATCATATAACTTCATCATTAAATAGAATAACACTTTGTAGTTTGCACTAATCATGTCATTTAGAAGAATATGCCTTTAATAAATCACCAAAGGTTGTGCACAACACACTTGCAACATGGAAAAGCAGCCAAATTAACAAAATTGGCATTAAGAGACATTGCACAAGCTGTTTATTGCTAGACTTATAGTTCAAAAGCCGGATATGCCCGGACAATTAAACTATACATGGGTGAAACAGACATTTGACCGACTTGGTTTGTATGTGGCACTGATGGTGGGTTGACCCAGTGTGATATTAGCTACACTGGTGAGAACTGGGGAAAACCTGGGGTGGTAAAACTTGCCACTCTTTTTTAATATTTTTATTTTGTTATAATTCCCTTTATTAATAACTTTAACTCACTTAATTTTAGGAATCACATATAGGAGACTGCAATATAATTATGTTGATAATTCTAAATGCTATACTTGCATATATTTAATATTTAATTATTGTTATTCTTTGTATTTGTATTTGGCCTGTAGATTGTTATTGTTCATGTATGATCATTGTTTTTTTATTCCCTCCTTACAAACATTAAAATAATCATGTTTAATGGATAAGACATGCCTATCTATATTTATATTTTGATATATGCTAATCATTAATATTATTGTATTTTGTGATATTAGATAAAATTATATTAATTTAATAGGGCCTGTTTGACTCCGGGTTAACCCCCGATCCAACCACTAACTCTTTAACAGTAGTCTTAATCGATTCTAAACTTGGTTTTTCTAGTTTGATGGCTTGCTATTTTTTTCACAAAGGACAAAAGGATACTAATTATTAATAACAAAAGACTTACAGGAAAGATCACGTAAAAGTCTGAATGAAAGCTTTGCTTAAAACCAATAATTATTTGCAGGTTGAAAACCCATAAAGAATCAATAATGGTGGAAACAAACTTAAAAGCCAAATGGTCTACCCTTGCCACTTAACATTTCCTTCAACATTGTCATCTTCTTAATCAATTTCTGGCGATCTTCAGCGAGACCCCATAACTGAGAATCAATCAATCACCTCAAGCATTGCTTCCATCAACTGAATTTCCTCTTCCGCTTCAGAGACATCTATCATTTCAAAGCCAAAAACTTTGTCCCGAATGAACTCAACCCAGTCCTTATCAAACCCAAGGAAAGTTGCTTCGCTTAAGTTGGCCTCCAAGAAAGAAACATGAGCTCATTTGGGGAACATATATTTGATCTAACAAACCAATTGTAAAATTGCAAAGAAGTTCAAATAGTACTTCAAACATGAACTGAAGCCAGTCATTCGAGCCATCTTCAGAAGCAAATTCATTAAATGAAACTACTTTGACAAGGACATCAATATAAAAAAATATTCCCTAAACTACCAATTTCAAGGTACTGCCAGCAATGAAATCAATTTAGTGCTTACAAACAGTAATTTTGATAGCAATGCTGAATGAAGCCATGTATCACTAGTAGAAGAGATAAAAAAAATAACTGATCTTATAAAGCAAAACAAAGTAACAAACAGCAATGTGAAGACAGGAATATCAATCAAGCAATTGTCTCTGTTTCCTCATCACGATTCATCAGGCCTATTCTTCAATAGAAAGGACGATGCATGTGAGGAAAGATTCCATCTAATGGAATCCTTAGCTTGGACTAGCATAATCATTTAGCGGTCATAATTTTCAAAAGCAAAATCATTCAACCATGTAACTATAATAAAGCACACATTTTTTAAAAAAATGAAGTTAAAAACTAATATAGCAGGCGCAGTAGGCTTTTGATAGGCAAAAACTTCAAAATACATAGTGTCAAGAAACAAACATGAGCTAATTTTGGAAACAAATATTTGATCAAACAGTCCAGCTGTAAACTTGCAAAGAAATGCAAATAGCAGTTACGCTACCATGATATGCGGTAATCATACATAGACCAGTAAAACAAATGTGCTTTTTAAGGCAAAAACATTTATACAGAAATTAAGCAGAACTGATGCAAGCTGCACTAAACCATTTCATCATAATGACTGACAGAAAATATCTTATTTACTAAGTTTTTTTTTCTCTTTTCACCCTATTGATCTTCATGCCATGACAACCTGCCTACCCTCCTCTTCCAATCTCGTAAGCTTATACCCTAAAATAAAACAGGGTAACAATTAACTTGCTACCTTAATACCACTATGTTCTTGTATATCAGCTCCTAATTAATTAGATTCGTTTTTGGCGATTGAATCCTTTTTTTCCACTTATGACCAAAACACACTTAAACCAAGCCAAAACAATGTCAAAAAAGATAAGTTTTAACAGCAGCCAAAGCAAACCAAATTTACGGTGATAATTTGGGAATAAACAGAATAATCCTACCGCAAAGACATCAAAACCTGCATCTGTCCTACTCTCTCTGCCTCTTCCACAGCTGGAGTAACATCAAGTCGAAGCTTTTCTATATATAAACCTCTCAAAAATCTCATCACCAGAATATAGAATTGCTTTAGCCAACGCTTTATGCGAAGCATGGTGCTTTCTCCTCGAGACATTCGATAACATCGGAGGAGAACAGGGGTCATCAAGCGAAGGTTTCATCAATATATTGAATCTAAACAAAGAAATTTTTTTAATACAATAGTTATCAAAATAAATCAGTAAAGGGGATGTCACATTTGGGTAAAATCTTCTTGGGCTCATCGTCTTCTTGGGGATCCCTTGCTGTAGTCATAAAGTCGTTGCTACGTTTGGTGGTGACGTCACTTACGTCAGAGAATAGACCTGACCATGGCATTGATTCTCTAAAGAATACAGAGAATATAGAGTTTTAGCACTTGGGTATTCAACGATTATTCTAGCAATTAGCAGCAAAAGTGCAAGAATTCTGGGTGGTATTCAACGATTGTTCGCCTGTGATTTTGGATGAACAGAAGAAGGAGCTTGAATTTATGAGTTGTGGATCGATTTGCCCGTTGGTGCTTTTGAAAATTGAAATTTGCGTGGGGAAGAGTGAGGACGCCCTTAGTCCCAAAAACAAAACCGGGAGGAAGATAGGAGGCTTGTTTCATTTTATTTATTTATTTATCGGTATCTAACTGGTAACTGAATAGTCCGGTTCACGAGAATGTAGGTTCATAATGAGAGAACATCACTACCATTATATAATTATCATAGTTACATATCCAAGACTCGAACTCAAAAGCCTTGATTAAGATAGAACAACCCACAACTACTTTATCTAAATACGTTTAGTGATTTTTCCTTTTTCTTTAACTCATAAAAAGGCCGGATTTTTTTTTACCAACAAAAGCTAACGGATTATATAACATAAAATAAAGGAAAAATAAAGAAAAAGAAGTGTAAATTTGGCAATTCTCAAATAAGTAATTTTCTACGGCAATGAGTGAAAAAATTCGTATCAAAAGTGGATAACTTATCAATCATATTGACCAAAAAAAAAAAAAAACTTATCAATCATAAAAGAGGGGGGAATAATTTAGGAGTTGACAATTTTGGAGGCCTTTTTTCTTATATTTTCTTTATTTGAATGATGAAAAGTAGTGGTAATATGATAAATACATCTTTTCATATTGTTTACATAGTAATATTATAATGTCATTTAATATTAAAACAATAAAATGGATCTTACCCATTGTAAACTAAAAATACCATTTTAAGACAAAAGGGGGTTTATGAAGTGAAGTTAATTTCCACTTCAAGCCGGTTCACTTGTATTTATAGGACATCACAAATGATAATATAACTTCATCATTAAATAGAATAACACTTTGTAGTTTGCATTAATCATGTCATTAAAAAAATATTGAAAGTGGCACAAAATACACAAGAGGGAATGAAGATTGTGTATTTTTTTTAAAAAAAACACTTTTCAAACAACTCAAAGATTAGAAGTAAGTAAGAAGTCAAGTTTATATCCATGTGGTGCTGATTCACAAAGTGAATTCAGTTGATCAGGCATCAATAGATTGCCACCAAAACAGTCGAACTCTAGGAACCAAATTCAGCTGCTAATTACCTTCCAAAATAAAGTAAACTGGAAAGGAAAATATGAGACTGTAAAGATATCATAACCAGTGGCCACATGATATTGAACTGATTTTTTACCATCCCAACATAATATGTCCTTCATGGGAAATTATAGATGGAGTTTACAGTATTGCTTAGAAATTCCCTTCCCATGCCTAAAAGTTCAGATGGATGTGCCACTTCATTATAGTCACATCATTCTGTGACAGCTGTAATGTCTTGCATCATCTTTGAAATATGCTGAATGAAACCATGAACCAAAGTGGAGATAGAAAATAATGGATCAAATAAAGCAAAACAAACCGCAGTGTGAACAGAAAAACATCAATCATGAAATGTCCCTTGGATAGTCATCGTGACTCGTCTAACCTATCTTTCAAACAAAAGAAAGCTCACAATAATGGTTAATCTTTAGACAATGATACAAAGGATGATGCATGTTGTACCACATAAAATTTTTTTTACTATATTATAATATTTTTAATTGAATTACAACCATTTTTTAATATCAGAAGTCTAAAAATATGAAAAATTTAAAACTTTTTCTTGTTGAATATCAATATTCTTCATTTCTGTTGAAATGGGCTTTTCTCACAAATTAGAATAATTTAAAACTTTTACTACCACAGAGTGGTTCATAAAACAATTAAAAGTACATTAATCCTCTTATGGTATTTATTCTCTATTCATAATACATAAGAATTTAAAATTCTTTCATAAATTTATTCAATTCTATTTTTTATGCTTTCTGTTATTAATTTAATAATTTAACTTTATATCGTATACAGTTAACACTAATAAAATATTTAACTACCATAGGAAAGCTCTCCTACAATTATTCTTACTTTATCACATATAATCTTATTTCTTCGTCTTATCTTCCTCCAGCACTCCTGCCTTATCTCAACCATCTTACTATATACCAGTTCTCTGATACAGTAATTTAACGCAGTTTATGTCATTCACTTTAAATCTCATGCATGCATTGTCATGTATACATTTTATAAACTTTCACAAACAATGATAGCATTTATCCTATTAATCAGAGTGCAATCTGCACCTACCAACCACTAATAACGATATCCTTGTTAACTATTGGAGGTTCTACCTGCAGGACTTCTCGTTATAACTATCCCGTTATAACGTAATTGAATTGGCAAAGGGGTAGCGAACCGCCTAAGCCTGGAGTACTTCAACTGAGGAATGAAAGAGATACCACTTAAATGCAACATGTTTTACAAAATTATACATGCAATTTGAGTGAATGGAGATAAACTGCTACCTGAACTCCAAGCTTAGTCCTTATCTGCTCCTTTCCTTTCCACTGACCTCCTCAACTTATGTTACTATCAAGACCTATTGACATATAATATATAAATAGTTAATTAATACCTATACCTCTATATAATTATTCAACGTCTCTCACGATCCCATGGTGTTATATATTTCTACCATTTCCCATTTTAGGATATGTCTTAATCAATATTTCTAACTTTAATACTACTTTCACAATTATTTAAACAACCATTTTTCATTTGCATATACGTATATTCTTATTTGTATTTATTATAGACATATCAAGAATAAATAAATCAATAATGTAGATTATTTTCAACCCTAGACAATTCAATTCATTAAAGAACATTATAAATTGTTGGTTTTATTTTCATAAAATTTTAAATACAACAAGAAGCACGTACACATGACTCATAAAGTCCCAATTTAGTAATTAACCCATACTAACTTTTATTCGTTATAAAATATTCCCTTCAATATCTAACTTACCTATTCAAGTTATTTAAACATTATCCTATCCTAATATAATTAATATTAACACATTCTTTAAGATCTGAAACCATTAAATTCCAACGTTCAAACAATCTTCATCATTATAACACTTGGATCTCACAAGAGAGATTTTTTAAAAAGCAGATTCCAATCTATCACCCAAAACAATTACTTTAACTAACTATAGTAAAACAAGGCAATGATGTTAACCATTCAATGATTACTTCCCCTCTCAATTCACAATTAACAATTACAACCTACAACCTAATTGCTACCAAACATACTTGTGCCCCGAATTTACTTATAACCCATTTAAGAACTCAAAACAGCAAATTCAAACTTATCTTTAGCTCTTTAATAATCAAAGTTCATAGCTTTATTCCTTCTAATTTCTTAACTTTATTTCTTTTGACTCTTCCATTAAAACTTAGTAAGAATCAATTAGTTTTAGCTTCCACATGCATATTTAAATTTAATATTTCAAAACTTTTAACTATATATGTAACTTAGAAATCAATTAGGATACTTAACAACACTTGATTAGCACTTTTAAACCTTAAAAATCACAAATCAAATTCCTCCTTTAATTCATTTAAAATTTCATAGTCCCACATATATACATTTAAATTTATTCTCTTATTCTGCTATCAACTTAAAATCTTTAACATTACGAAACTTACACAAGCTGTTTCATTTTAACTCATTCATAACCTTAACTTCAAAGTTCCCCCACATAAATCAAACTGAAACAAGACCTTCAGAACCAAAAAGTCAGAGAATAACCAAACCAAACTCCCTCTTCCTTTTCCCTATAACCATCGGCCATAGAAAATGAAGAAAATAAAAATTACAACTTAATATCACAAATTTTCCTATTAAGCTAAACATTACAACTTTTCCTTTCCTGTCACTGAAATAATCGACTCACACCAATAGAGCATAAAAATTTCTACTACATACCTATTACCATCCATAATTATATTGGACAAAACTAAGCAACAAATTTTGAAGAAGATTAAACATTAAAAATCTCCTTCCTTTCCTATCACTGAACCGGAGCCCAAAACAACAGGAACAGAGGGAGAAAAATTCAACTAGAGCTAAGCAATAAATCACAAAATTTCACTCTTTACTACACTAAGAATCAGTGGCTTAGGGGAACAAGAATTTGAAGAAACAAGTGAGAAAACAAGAACAAGAAATGTCGGCCAGAACAAGGCAGGGAGAAGAAAAGAAAATTTAACAACAATTATTATCTAATCATCATTAAGCAACTTAACAAGTAAATCAAAGCCTTTAATCAGAGAACAAATTTGACACCCAACATAGCACCACCAACGACGCTATTCAAGAACAGAGGAAGAACAAGAAGTTAAAATCTCAACAAATCAACCATATAAGACTCATTTATAACATTAATCTTACTCTTATTGATGTCTAATCGAGCGTCAAAGCAACGAAACTCCAGAAATCAAGAACAATGGCATTGGTGAACAGTAACCAAAGCCCAAATCATGAGAAATCAAACACTAAATTAGCTTTCTTTTACAAAATCACTTCAAAACTACTCTTATTCAAGTCCTATGCTTCATTTTTAGGGATCTAGAAGCTTCAAACTTCCAAAAATTTCGAATCTTTCTTCCCCCCATTTAGTTCGAAATTGGACGAGAGAGAGAAAATGAAGAAGAGGAGCTCACCTAAGGTTAATCCGAGCTTTCTAAGCATTTTCCCTTGCGTCTTGCCACCAGTCACCATCGATTGTGGCCGAAATCGCCACTGCCATCGTCGAAGGAACAGAGGACGACGCGAGAGAGAGAACAGAGAAAGTGAGGAAGAGAGGGAGAAGACGGAATGAAAGGGAACACGTGTGGGAGAGTGAAGATATAATAGGAAGAGATATTTTGAATAGGTTCATTTACCATTTTGTCATTCCTTTTATAACTAGAGATATTTTCAACTAGGGGCGGATATTGTCTTTTTCCTTTTTTTTTATTTTTCTTCTTTACCTTTATGCCCTTCCTTAAAAATTTTAACTACCATTTCCTTTACAAATTAATCTGAATCTATTCTAAAAATAATTTTCTAGATATACTTTAATTTCGAAATTTTTAAATACTAAATAATACCCCAATGTTCTAAATATTCCCTTATTTAAGTTCATCTTCTCACTATTTTTTCTTAATTAATAAAGAAAATAAGCCTGAAAAATTATTAAAAATACATCTGCCCTCATAAATTTATTTATAAGGTTTTTTAATTTTTAAATGACACCCCAAGGCCTTAAATAAATCCTTATTATCTCTTTTTAAAAATTTAGGGTGTTACGAATCTTTTCATCAGACTAGCATAACCATTCAGCGGCCATAACTCAACTTCTAAAAGTAAAATAATTCAAACATGTCCTAAAAATGAATCAAATTTTAGGATATAGCTAGATAAAAACTAATACAGCTGGCTGAATGGGCTAATCCTTCAAGAAAGAAACATGACCTCATTTTGGGAATATATATTTGATCAGAGAAACCAATTGTAAAATTGCAAAAGAAGTTCAAATAGTACTTCAAGCATGAAATGAAGTTAGTCATTCAAGGCATATTCTGAAGCAAATTCATAAAATGAAACTACTCTGGCAAGGATATCAATATAAAAAATATCCCCTAAACTACCAATTTCAAGGCACACCCAGCAATGAAATCAATTTAGCACTTACAAACGGTAATTTTGATAGCAATGCCGAATGAAGCCATGAATCACTAGTAGAAGAGATAAAGAAAAAATAACTGATCTTATGTTTCATGTGTTTTCAATATTTTCTGAGGAAATTTTTTTTGGGGGAGGAGGGGCGTGGAGTTTCTAATAGAATTCTATTTCAAAAGTAAACAGTTGGCAACTAAGATATTACTTATAAATCAAATTCTAAGATATTACTATAAATCAAAATTTCGTAGTTTAAAATTACTGAAGTATTTTTTTTATCTAAAAGTACAATAATATTTATTTTTTTAATATAATGTTAAATTTAGAATAAGATTCAATAAGTAACACGGTAAAAGAACATTAATGATTTTTCCTATAATTTTCTTAACTCAACTCTCTCAATTCAAATAGATAGTTTTGAAAACATTAGGGAGAAGAGAAATCATCGGGTGATAAGATTTTCCCCCCTTTTTATTGAATTATTTCTTGTTCGTTGTGTTTCCAAACATCCTTGAAGTCTCAGACCCTAACATTAATCTGAGGTGCCATTTTTCTGTGTCAAATACTGTTATTTTGAAACGATTAAGCCTATTATATCAATATTTGAGAATGTTTCATAAACATTTAAAATTTTAGTTTTGGTTATTTTGGTTAAAGAAGCTAAAAGTATTAGGGCTAAAAGATGAAAAGGTCATTTTATATAGACTAAAATGAATTATTCTGTAAATTTAAATAATGAAATTGCACTTTTATGTAAAAATGTTTTAAAACTTTCAACCAATATTATTCTTTTTTCTTTCTGGGTCAATTCAACCAACATTGTTCATATTATAAATTAAAGAAATGTGCAAATTAATTTTAGAATAGAGATCATACTTTATGATTACAGGCAAAGTAAAAGGAGGTAAATTTGTTTTACTTTTTCTCTTTAATTGAGAATCCAATAGCCTCCATTTGACTTTAATTATTCTCACTTACGAAGAAAAGGGCCCAAATAACCTCATTTAACCCTCCCATCTTGCTCAGTAGAGAGATAGAGACAAACAGAGACACTCTACCAAACACATCACATTATTCAAATGGCCCTCTTCACTATCATCACCACTTTCAGAACACAGGCAGCCATTGTTGCTGCTTTGTTAATAATCACATCAACATATCACAGCACGACATCGGCTAAGGTTCCGACTTCTCCTCCAGCTCCAGCGCCAGCGAAGGCAATTACCGAATGTTTTAGAGCCTTAGTGAACACATCAGATTGTCTGAGCTATGTGAAATCTGAAAGTAACCTCACAAAACCAGAGAAAGGATGTTGCCCAGAGATGGCAGGGCTAGTTGAGAGCAACCCCCTTTGCTTGTGTGAGCTTTTAGGGCATCCTGAAGCTCTTGGTTTCGCCATTGATGTTCATAAAGCTCTCAGCCTTCCTTCTCTTTGTGGTCTCTCTTCTTCTGCTCCAAATGTTACCTCTTGCTCAGGTATTTACTTTCTCACACTTCAATCGTCTTCCCTCACTTGTTTTGATGTTCATTTGATCCGTGTAGTTTTTTCTGAGATTCATGTGATAGAGTCATCAGATTTCGAGGATCAAATCTAGCTTTCATCATCTAGACTGATCGACTATTTAGTCATAGCGTAATAGTATAAAGAAATGAATGAAAAGAATATTTGATATCATGTTCTAGTTTAATTTATTATTGACATCTTCAGATCCGATAATCACGGTGTCTTTTTCCTTTCAAAATCTTCAATAACGCATATGTGGATGCATGTGCAGAAGTCACCGTCTTCAATTATATAATGCTATTTGCAATTCCAAATTGATAGTGTTTTTTATGACTATGTTTATCTATATATATATATATATAAATATATAACATAAAATTCATATAAAGTTCATACTTTTTCTACAGGGTTAAGGTACATTTTGGATAATAAAGTGTTGATTAAAGAGTGTCTGACATGATAAAGTTCAAAGGGTTTTTTTTATACTAATAAACTTTTAAAATGAGATTTTTGATCCAATGCTGTTAGCAAGCACTTAACGTATCCGTTTGTGCTTGTGTGGCGAGACACATATCAGATGGTGCGCTAAAATGAAAAGCCACATGTCATTTGTTGTCGACTCTCACGTCAGCGCACTAGCTAACATGTGTCTTACCGCATCACCATGAACAGAGGTGTCAAGTGTTTGCTAACAGAGTTGGCCAAAAAGCCCCATATAAAAGTTTATTAACATACAAAAACCCTTTAAAATTTAGTTATGCAACATGCTCTTTTGTCAATATTTTATTAGCTAAAATGCACTTTAACCCTCTTCATAAAAATTATGTGACTCACCTTATATTTTCTAACAAAAATAAGAAAATATTTTGTTAGTGACAAGAACTTGAATTTGAGTGTCAATGCTTTTTGTGTATAAAAATATATTAAAATTTTCTAGCCTATAAATTTTTTAATATATAATTCAACAAATTTTCCTTAAAAACAAAACTCAGTTTACTTTTTATTTTAACTGTAATTTTCTATAAGGTCCATTATCAGACTTAATTGACGTAGTTTCCTTATATTTATTTGAAAATCAGCCCTCGTGCTTTTGTAAATGGTTAGGCCTGTTATATATTTTGTATGGATTCTACTATAATAATGATGATATTTTGAGTGAAATGTACAGCAAAAACATGTTTGGGAAGAGAAAGATGTGGTGACATGCAGGATGACTTTATATATGTGTGTGTATATATATGATTGGCATCATATAAATATTTTAGGAGAGCTTTATTATTATTAATTTATTGATGCTTTCTTACCATCCTTGAAATATATTAGTCATTAGTTATTATGATTGCATGATAATAGGCCCTTTACTTTTTTTTTTTAATAAAAAAAAGTCTACAAGTAAGCAAAATTTTAGAAAACTAAACCACATCAGTCATGATTTTTATAACATCACTTTCTAAATAGCAAAACATTTGATTGTTACCATTTCTATTTTTTCTGATCAAATATACAATTTGAACTGTGAGAGAATATTTATTAAAATTAAACTGGCATGTGTTGCAGCTGCAGGAGTGCCAGTGTCGTTTGCCCCAACAAGTCAAGATGCCATGTCTCCGAGTAAGACAATGAAATATTTCCATTTTTATCAATTTTATAATTATCACTTTTTTCCTTTTCATAAAGGACTCATTACTCTGAACCTTTTCAATATCATTTTCTTCATTTGGTTGTCCCCACCACGTGCCATGGTTATCAATGTAGCCAGCTGTGTGGGTGCGTTTGGATTGAGGCTTTTCAGGAGTAAGATTGAATAAAAGTCATTTGTTTGAAGTGATTTATGTTTGGATTTGTGATAATAGAAGTGACTTTTTTTTTCAATCTGACTTTTAGAAACATGTTTGAATAATTATATTGAAAAGCATGTTTAGATGAAAAATTACTAAAAATGGCGTTATTGTCATTAAATAATACATATATAATATGTATATATTCTTATTAAAGGCTTAGTTTCTCCCTTATTTTCAGGAAAATAATTTTAAAAAATAATATTTTTAGCTCAAAGGAGTATATTGTGGGAGAAAGTAATTAAAAATTGTTATGGTAAATTTTTGGAGATAAAAAGAAAATTTTAGATTAAAAGAAATTATCTTATTTGAGAATTTTAAGGGTCTAACAGTCTAATTTTCCTACACATTTTATTAAATAATACATAACAAAATGCGTGAGACCCACCAGAAGTCAGAAGTCAAAAGCCAAAAGCCACTTTTTTTTGCTTCTGACTTTTGGCATTGCAGAAGTCATTTTGAACCAAAAATCATTTTCAAAATAAGTTCACCCAAACATAATTTTTTTTTTCAAATTAACTTATGATTTTTGGATCCACGTTGGGCCTCCAAAACGTGGTATCCAAAACACACTGTATCAATTTCTCTAAATCAAATTTAAGTGAGTCAGCACTTCTATTTTTCAAATCGATTGATTACTCTCACGTGGAGTTACTTATGTAAATTTGCTATTTATGTTAATTTATCAACTGGAGTAACTAAAATAATCTGGCAAAAAGTAATAAACAATTCATATTCATGTGTAAGGAATGATATTGAAGGAATAATTGGCTTCATAAGTGTTAAGATAAAAGTCTGCAATTATTTTTAGTTATACTTAATATTTTTCTTTAAAGAAAACTGTTTTCGTTGAGAATAAACTGTTTTAATTAATGTCCTTGCTTTTTTACTTCATTAAGTTGCAGGCGACAAAACAACTGATGGATCAGCACCAAGCCCCTCAAGAGAAGAATCTACGCTAAGTTATCTTCCAAACGAAGACGATGAAGATGCATCTTCCACCATTAACAATGCCTCTACTTTCAATTTCATTTTAACTTTGGCCACTTCCATTATCTTTATGTTAAATTATAATTTTTAAACATGATTGAATATTATGTTCTTATAATCTCCCCATTGAATTTATGTAGTTTATCCCCATTTACATTCACCAGCTTTGAACTCATTTTTGTGTTTTGATATTACCAAATTAAGATACGAACTAACCAACTTCAGATTTCTGCTTCACCAATTTTAGGTATCACATCTCACCTTGGCAATGCCATGCTAGAAGCAGGTCATCTCATATCTCAAATGGGAAATTTTATATCTGAACTTGTCATGTGAAAAGACTTAGTAATTTTAAGGGTTTTAAGGTAAAAAAATATACATATGATTTTTTCAAAAATTCATACAGTGTCAAGTGTTTTTTTTTTTTTGCATCAAAAGTGACAATGAATTTCTAAATTATGCACAAAAATCACAGTTTCCGTTAAATGGGGCCAAAATACACACATGATTCTTAACACCATACATTTAGGACTCAATTCCAAGCTAGATTAGTAATGAGAAATTTATTCAAGTTTGTATGATATTTAGAAAATCAAAATCACAACTTTTTTCAAACTTTTCTTTATTTCTAGAAAATTCTGAAATGTAGAAAACTTTTTCAATAATTTTGAAAAATCATAACTAATTGCATAAAAATGGGTTTAACATAGTTCAAGTCCGAAATTAAAGCTTGAAGAGTTCTCGTTTTGGGAAAATATTGAATAGAATATGCATTAACCCATATGGCACAGTTTATTAATTTTCCAAATCTGCCTTTGTTCACACACCCAGAATTTTCTCTTTGATTGGGTGATTTTTAATTGGAGGTATATAACACCAGTTCATTTCATTTTTTGGTTTCCAAAAATTACTATATGTCTAATATTTTACATAAATAAACTTAGTGGATAGCTCATATATACACAAGATTCAAAAGTTTTTTCGGTAATCATGAGAAACCCATCATTTGGTTAGAGCTGGGAATTCGGGCCGAGCCCGTTTAGGCTCTAACCCGATGAGGGCCGAGCTTTGATTTTGGAGTTAAACAAAGGAAGTGGGCTTAAACGGGTCGGCCCATTCAGACTCTTAAGTCTTTACAAGTTACAGCAAGAACTCATCTCTTTACTGATCACTCCCCCCTTAAACTTTGTAAGTTGTAACACCCCAAATTTTAGAAAATAGAAAATAAGGAATTATTTAAGGTTTTGGAATATTATTAAAAATATTAAAGAGCATTAAAAATGAATTTACGATATTTATGCATTTTTAATAAATTTAAGGCTTATTTTTTTTAAGAAACAAAGAAAAGTAATTAGAAGAGAAAACTTAACTTTGAGAAAAGAGCTAATAAGGATTTATTCGAGGTCATGGGGTGTAATTTAGAAATTAAAAAGCCTTATAAATAAATTTATGAGGCCAGGTGTATTTTTAATAATTTTTAGTGTTTATTTTTGTTAGTTAAGGAAAAATAGTTGGAAGATGAATTTAAATAAGGGAATATTTAGAATCTTGGGGTATTGGTTATTAATTAAAAAGTCTTATAAATAAATTTAGAAATTAAACCATATCTAGAGAAATTATTTTGGGACAAATTTAGGTCTACTTCTAAGTGATAATGGTAAATAAAATTATCATTTAAGAGAAAAATATAAATTGGGAAATAGAAAAGACAATATCTGCCTCTAGTTAAAAATATCTTTAGTTATAACAGGAGGGATAAGATAGTAATTCAGCTAATTAAAATATCTTCCCTCTTCAATAAATATACATCCCCATGTGTTCCTTCACACACACACACACATTCATTTTCTCTCCCTCTCACCCGAGACCTCTCTCTCCCTCACCATCGAGTCTCTCTCTCATTCTCCCTCGTTTCTGCGTCTACAAATGGCGACCAGCGGCGGACGGCGGCCGAAATGGCGATGAACGGCGATGTACAAGGGAAGTTTGGGATAACTTTGGGTAAACTTCTTTCCATCGTTTTCCCTTCCTCCGTTCCTTCGATTCTTGTGAGGATTGAGAGAAATTGATTCGATTTTTGGGGTTTATAAGGTTTCTAAAGTTATAGAAACGGTGCTTGGTCTTTGTTTTTAACGATTTGAGGAGCAATTTTGAGTGAGGAATCGTTTTGGCCGAGTCCCTTCAAGAGCCCCAAATCGGGGTACTATTCATCGACGCCATATTCGTGATTTCCAGAGCTTTGCTGCTTTGAAACTTGATTAAAGATTAATAGGAGTAAGTTTTAAGCATATGTGTTGTCTTGTATGTTGAATTTTGAAGGGTTTCTTTGGCTTGCTTGATTTTCTTTTTCTCCCTGTTCCGTCAGATCCTTATTCTTCCTCCCTGTTTATTCGGATTTTGTTCTTCTTTAGACCACTGAATTTTGGTACAAGATTATGGGGTTGATTGTATCTGTGAGTACTGGCTGTCACCCAAGAGGAGGGTGAATTGGGTGATGAAAAAAAAAATTTAAACCTTCTTCAAAACTTTTATTTTCTTCAAACATTGTGAAGGAAATATTCTCAAGACCCTTTTGTGATTATTACAGAGTAGTTTCAGAACTTGGTAAATGAACGAAGTGATATATATAATGTAGATATCATGAAAAACTGTAGGAGTCAAGGGAAGAGATAATGCACACAAGATTTATCCTGGTTCGGTCAACCCAGACCTACATCCAGTCCTTAGGCTCCACCTGAGATTTCCACTACCCTCTTGTTTAATCTTGGCACAAGAGAAGCCTACCACAGGTTTTACGAACACATGTTCACCTGCCAACCTTTACAGAGTTTTAGAATCTCTCTAAACACTCCCCCTTACTTCCCGTAAGGTTACCACCCAGTTCGCAAAGCAACAAGCTAAGGAACTACCTCAAACAGAAGAGGATTTTGATAATAAGGTTCACTCAATGAACAGATTGTGATAAACACTTAAGTACAATGAGGTGTAAGAAGAAAAACAACTAGAGCTTAAGGATCTGAACAATGTATTTCTCTAGCTCTTCTTTTCTAACGCTCTCAATCTAAGGAATTTGCGATTCTGTATAAGGCTCTGTTCATCTCTTGTTTTCGTTCGTTGATCGTGCGTATCTTTCTGGAAGCAAATCTTGTTGTATTTATATCTCCACAGATTTCCTTTTCAATAGTCTTCATATGGCCGTTAGAAAATAGACGTTGGGAGCTTTTAGCCGTTAGACATTCAAGCTTTTGATCTGGCTTCAACTGTTCATGCGTAGAGTAGGTTAGCCTGTGAGATCTGAACACCTGTACTTTCATAGCAGCTTTTCAGTAGCGCTAGCATGCTTTGCTATCGCTAACTGCATAGGATAATTTCTGCATTTGAGCTGTTAGCTAAAAGGGTACACATATAATGTATGGCAGGTGTTATCGCAAGCATAGACCATTAGCTCAATGAAATAGATAATATTTATATCAGCTAAGGATATTCATAAGGCATTCTCTATCGATGGCGAATTTCATTATCGCTAGATGATGCATATGGATATTCTAGACTCCAGGCATCTTACTATCGCTAGGTAGTACTGATAGCGCTAGCAAACATGTTGTAATATCCTAAAAATTAATTGAGGATTTGTGAGGGTAAATAGGAATTTATTAATGATAAATAATGGATTATGAGAATATTTGAAGGATTTTGAGGATTTTAAAGGCCTAGTTTCTCCCTTATTTGGACAATAATAATTTTGGGAGAGATTATTTTTAGGCTCAAAAGAGGTTAATATGGGAGGAAATAAATAAAGGATATTAGGGGAAAATTTTGAAAGTGAAAAGAAAATTTTTTGTTCAAAAGAAATATCTTATTTGAGAATTTTAGGGTCTAGTAGTGTAGTTTTCTCTTTCCACTCTGCCGACACTCAGTTCCTCGTCAATAATTTGTCACTGTGCATCAATTATTATTCCTCAACCAATCACATTCAACTACTATTTATATATATTATATTATATTATTAATATAATATATTATTATTATATTATATTATTATTTTACTATTTATCAAATATATATATATATACTCCCTCTCCGTCTCACTCCCTGCCTCACTCTCTCACTCTCTCTCTCTCTCTCTCTTTTCTCTTGTCTCTCTTTCTCTCTCTTTTGCTCTTTCTTTCCACCACCAATATTCCTATTATTAGACTTATCAGAGCTCGTTGATATAGGAATATTAAGCTTTTTGGCCAACTAAGCACATTTTTGGATTCCCGTAAGTCTCCTCTACATTCCTATGTCATTAGTTTTTCGATTTGTTATACTTGAAAAATTAAACCTTGTCTAAATTGGTAATTTTTGGGAGTCCTAAAATTAATAAATTGAAGCTTAGGCCTCGATTATGAGTTTTTCTGAGTAGATTTTTCATTGGTGGAAGTTTTCCTAATTATTAGGAATTTTTAGATTTATGGAAGTTTTAGAAATTGGGACTTTTAAATTATTCGAGGTGCTTATGGGTAAATTGATGATTTTTAGATGTTTATTAAGGTTATATGAGGGGATTTAATTAATTGATTTGATTGGGGTTTGCACCTAAAGAATTATTAAGGGATTATGGGATATTAAGGAATTTTATAAATAGTTATTGGAAAGATTAAATAATTTTGGATATATGTATAAATGGAGTAGAGATAAATTTTAGAGATAAAAAGGGAGAATAAATGTTAAATAGAAATTTAAAATAAGTAAGGGCAAAGAAAGGGTAGTTAGTAATTTAATTTCCAACATATAAAATTGTTGGATAAATAATTAATTGTGGTAGTATGTATGATTGTGTAGTGCTTGAATTGCACTGAGTTAGCACGGGGGAGCTGCACTATTGTGAGATTGGTGCCAGCTATCAGGTAACCGCTTTCTGCTTGTTTATGTGTGTGTGTAGTGTTAGTAAGAAATTTGAAATATTATTATTTGAAAATTATGATGTTATATGGAGATGAGATTTTGAATCACAAATTGAGATTTGATTATCAATTGATGATTGATGAGATATGGAAATGAGATCTTGGAATATTAATATTTTTATAATAAATGTCCTGTGGAGTATTATTTTGAAATGGCATAAATTTGTGATGTGAAATATTTGAAACGGAAATATATGTGGTTTTGGAAATTATTTAATATATGTATATTATGAAAATATTGGAAGGCCTGGTGCCTGATTGTGGTGTTGCATATCTATGTGTTGTATGTGAGAAATTATTTGGGTATGTGACACCGGTGAATTGGAAATTGTGCCATCACGTGATGAGGTACCCTGTTGCGCCACAGGGACTAATTGATATATTATGAGAAATAAAGGAGAGAAAGACGAAAGAGGGGATATCGCCCCTTACGGATTCAGAAAGGACAGAGATCCTTCTAATCTGTGGTACTATTCAGGGAGGGTAGAGAGTCCCTCGTGAACTGTACCGTGGTGATCAGGGGTGGGTGGAAGGTCCCGACTGGTCCCACATGTTTTCCCAACATTTCTAGTAAGATTTGTTTGGGTTGTCTGTAATTATCCATGATATATATACTATTATTGAGGATGAATTGTGATGGGTTATTCCATAATTATAAACGATGAGAAAAGATATTTGGGATCAAGATATGCATTATATACCTGAGCATGCTGTTTGAAATAATGTATATATATATATGTATTCCACTGGACACCTTGCTAGCACACACCGCACTTAGATGAGTAGTTAGTGGTTGCGTTTTGGGGCTACCCTCGTTGATCTCACTTTTGCAGGTCCTAGGAGCGAAGTAGGAGGTCAAGGGAAGGATCCGGGAACTTCTCACTGATATCGTGAGATACTCTGGACCAGAAGGACAGGAGGTATTGCCACATTTAGGATCATATTTTGTATGATGCTTCGCTGAACTTTGTTCCTACTCTGGGGAAAAATTATTGTATAATACCTATTATGGTATGGTATTTTAAGAATGATGTGTGGAGTTTAATCATGCATAATGAAATTCTCTGTTATTGTACTGGGAAGGAAGTTATATTGTGATGACAGAGATTGGAGTTGAGGTTGAAATATATATAAATATTATGGAAAGATCTTTTTCTAACTATGTTAGCGAATTTTTGGTAATTTAATTCTTTTTCTTAACATAGTTAGTACTATAAACGTTTTAATATATTGTTGTTAGTAGTTAAAAGTGGAATTTGGAGGTAATGTTACACATGTCAGCTTTCATTTGACTTATTAGATCTCAGGCACTAGCTATTTGAATGATTATTATCTGAAGCACCTTTTTGGTTATCGATAGCTTAACCAGATATCGCTAGATGATTTAGAAACTTAGTTCATTTATCTGCTAGATTCATTTACACATTTGATCAATGAACTTCTAGCGATAGATCTTTCTTTAGCAATAGTGACTGAGTTATCGATAGATATTGACTTTGTTATTTCTAAGTCTTCACTTGCTATTCCTTTCTAGCAATTAGCTATACAGATACACTTATCGATGGGTTCTAGTTCTAGCGATAGAGATCTGTTACCAAACATATTTTTACTTATACAATCAAGGGTATCTTATACTTATGTTTTCTTTGGGTCAGTCTTCATCAAAACTTAAGATTCTAACAGTATCCAGTTGATGATATGTGAATGTTGAATTGTTTCATTCTTCTCTTCTCTGCTCTATTCAGTGGCCGACACTATACATGGTGTTTCCAGTGAAAGTTGACTCAAACCTTAACTAAACTTGATTAAGAACATGACGTAATTAAAGGAATTGAAGGGTGTGCGAATTTGGGGTTGATGGTTGGAGGACCCGATTTTCTGTTCTTTTCTGCCCGAATTCTGTTCTGCTTGTTAGGATGAATTGATACATGATAAAGGGGAAAAGAGAAGGAATTTAGGATGAGGGAAATTGATTATTAAATGACTAGTAGATGGTTGGAGTTGTCTGTGAGGTTGCTCTGTTCTGAGGTATAATATTTTAATGATCATTGAATTCCTGGAACATATTTCTTTTATGAACTGTGGAAATTTAGAATGATGTGGGTAGATGTTATGGTTCGGTTGGTCTTAATATGATAAAGGGAAATATTGATTCAAGGTTTTAATGGAGGGGTGAATGTGTGAAATTGAGGACCATACCTGTATTAAAAATATTGGGTTCTCCTCTCTTTAGGTGCGGATTTGGTGGTGCAAGGAAGGAGAGGAATAATAATCTTTGAGGTGAAGTTGGATTTATTTTGTTTCCCTGTAGATTGGTAATTTAGTGGTTGAAAGAAAAAGTTAATGGTAATTAGCATGTTATTTTGGGTTGATTTTCTATTGCTTTACTCTGTTTGTTATTTGAATTCTGCAGAAATTGGATTAGTTGGATTTTGGGCTTAAAAGTGCATTGGAAATAATTTGGAACCTATAAGGATTGATAATCACAGTAGGAGCAAATTCTTAAGGACCAAAGTGACGTAGAGTGTAATGATTCTATGGGTTGTTTATGACTCGTTTCAATTGTGATTTGTATAGGATTGAGGCTATTTTTCATTAAAATATTTGATGTATCAAATTATTTGGGAAATAAAGAAGAGTTAGTATTATAAAAAGGGATTTCAATAATTAGATGGATAAAGTTTGATAGCTTTGGAATTAGAATTTTAAGATTTCATAATAAATAGGACCTGATATTGGAAATTATTAAAGGGTAGCCCTCATTATGATAAATCAATTACTACAACATTTTAGGAACATAGGAAGATGAATTGAAAGGTTGTTTTGATGTTAAACAAGTATTTGGGGTTGTTTGAAAAGGATTTTAAAGTTGATTGAAATTTGGAACAGGCGTGAATTACTGATTTAAAATAGGAAATGATTAAAATGTATCCAAAAGCATTTGAGGATAATTTAGAGAGAAAGTCACGTATATATTTATTGGGAATAGTTATTTATTGAGGTTGCATGTAATTTCAAGTTGAATCCTTCCTTGTTCTGTTTTATTTCTGGTGTAGAATGAAGTTAAGGGATTAAACTATAAGTGGTGATGATGTTAATTGTAGGAATATTGAATTACTTCCTCTGATTGGTTCAAGCTAGGATTTGAGCATAAGGGTTAATATTTAAGGTGAGGTATTAATTAAAGTATCTATTTTTACTGGATGACAGCATTGGGATCTGAATTGAGTTGTTTGATCTTGAGAAGTTAGCAATTCGGGAAGTTGAAATATGAATTGAACTTTGTTGATTCAGGTTTCTCTATGATGAGTTATTTAACACAGATACTTAGAGTTGGCCTAGAAATATTGAAATGAAGGTTGTTCGATGAATGTTGAAGGGGTATTTTGATTTAAGTTGTTGAATGATTACTGGGAGAACTACGCATTGTTTTGAGTAAACAATTTACTATTGGTTAGTGTTCCTGGACAATAAGATACTCAAAAAAAAATGTTGAGGATTCTTAAGTTAATGATTGGGATTAACTCCGTGATTATAGAGTTTAAATGGGATTTAATGCTTAGTAGAGATTTGAAGTAAATAATTTTAGGTTTAGAAAGAAATAGAAATACTTAAGTGTAATTGTTTGTTGAAGTTGCTAATGGATGTTTTTGTGATTCAAAGTTAAGTTAAAAGTACCTATGTGGATTAATGAACGATAGTAGGGGACCATGATGAGGTTGTTTGAAGTTTAAGGTTTTAGAAAGAAAGTGGTTTGATTAATTTGATGAGGTATTAACTGTTTCTTTGATATGTTATTAATCGGTGATTTGTTAGAAGAAAGGGTTATTGTAAGGTTCAAATTATTGGACCTTAACATGATAAAGCAAGTATTTATGTAGAATTAATTCTTGAAGTGGTGATTTAGTTTGTAGTAACCATCGTAGGGATGGTAGAAGTGAGATAGGATGATTATACCTTGATTAAGGATTTTAAAGTTTAGACCTGGTTCCATGTCTGACTGCTCTGTATTTTTAATGATAGGAAGTAATGATAGAGTTAGAAATTAAATTTAACTATGGTTTGGTTGTTGGATTGGATTTGATAAATTAAAACCTCTATTCTATTTTCGTTCTCTTAAACAACATTTTCATTGACAATAGTGAATTAGTTGTAAGCTATCATTCTTATAAGATTAAAGATATACTATACAAGAGTAAGGAATTAATATGATATAAGATGGTAATATTTAATAGATTAATTATAATTAAGTCATTGTGATTTTTATATTTAATTAATTTTGGAAAAGATGATACTGAGAATTAGAATGGGTAATTGAAACGAATTATCTTAAGTGACCTTTTTCATTTAGGGGTAAAAATAGTCAAAGTAAAAGCTACTTATATGAGATATAAGGAACGGGGTAGTAATAAATATATTAGGACCCCGAGAGAGACGCTGAATAATTATATAGAAGTTTAGATATTAATTTACTATTTATATTAAATGTTAATAGGTCTTAATAGTGACATAAGTGGAGAGGCCAGTAGAAAGAAAAGGGAGCAAGTACAAGACTAAGTTCTAAAGAAGTCAGGTAGCAGTTTATCTCATTACACTCAAATTGCATGTATAATTTTATAATATCTGTTGCAAGTTTACATTATGCATGAAGGTGTAAACCTTGTTAATTCCTGCATAGAAATTTATGGAGTACTCCAGGCTTAGGTGGGTCGCTCCCCCTTTGCCAGATCAGTTAGTTATAGCTTCAAATGTTATAACGAGAAATCCTGCAGGTGAGACCTCCACTAGTTAACGAATATATTGTTATCAGTGGCTGGTAGAGAATGAGCGCAGGAAGTATGTGTGATTGTAATAATTGTTCAGATTTATAAAATGTATACATGCCAATGCATGCATAAAAATTTACAGTTAATGACATAAACTGCGTTAAACTGCTGTTTCAAAGAAGCTGGAAGTTAGTGAGATGGTTGAGATAAGGCAGGAGTGCTGGAGAAGATTAGGTGAAGAAATTAAGATTAGATTATTAAAAGTAAGTTTATTTGTATATGATGTAAAATTAAATTATTAAATTAATAGCAGAAAGCATAGAAAATAGAATTATATAGATTTATTAAGAGATTTAAATTTCCCAAGTTTTATGAATTAAGAATAAACACCCTAAGAGGGTTAGAGTACTTTTAATTGTTTTATTAACCACTTTATTTTATAAAGAGTTTTTAAATTATTCAATTTATCCGAAAAGCCCATTCCAACTGCAATAAAGTTGGAACACTGTTTGGTAAGAAAAAGTTTTAAATTTTTCGTATTTTTGGGCTTCTGACATAAAAAAGTGGTTGTAATTCAATTAAAATCGTTATAATATATCACCCTACTCTTAAGATCTCACTATCTTAAGAGTAAATCTCACTTTGATAATGAATACAGAATAATTGTTCACTCAATTGAACAGATTGTGTTACACACTTAAGAATATGAGAATAATAAACGTTGAGAGTATTGAATGCAGTAGATACAAATAATCAATGTGGCAATCAATTCTTGCAACTAACTTCTTTTCAACTGCATTTATAGTTTCTCTTAGAAATATATTCGTTGTTAATATGGCCGTTGAACACATCAAGAGAGTTGAGTGATCTGGTGGAGTATGGGAGATGAAATCTGCTATGTATTTACTCCATTGTACTTGATTTTGCTTTAGCTCATCTCTCTTCTTCTATCACTGACAGAGTAGGTGAGTTCCAACGGCTCTTTTGATCAAATTGTGTCTTAACGTAAACTTCCTTAAGTAGGTCTGAACAACTCTGTACTTGGAAAGCTAAAAATAGGCTTGTCATTGATTTTGAATATTTCTCATCGCCACTCAGATTACTTGCCTCTGATCGATTACAGGGTCTGATGTCTAATCGATTACCTATAGATTATAGCATGCATCACTGAACATCAAATTAGAAATTCATGCGCCTAATCGATTACAGGGGAAGCCTAATTGATTAGGCAGGTTTGATCGATTACACATAGATTGTATATAGATTACATATTCCTCTAATCGATTACAAACAGATTATATTCAGATTACTTAATCTTCTCTAATCGATTACATGGCTCTAATCAATTAGGCATTTTTCTCTTAATCGATTACTGGACTCTGATCGATTAGTCTACGATCTCTTAATCGATTAGATGACTATAATCAATTGGGCTAAAATTTTCTCATCGATTACAGGGACCTCTAATCGATTGGGCGCTATCTGATTCATCTCTAATCGATTGGGCTAATTTCTCTCATCGATTACAGGGGCCTCTGTTGAGTCCAGCATTGGCAGCTACTGAACCCACCATGTTAGGCACCCCAGGGGCCCCTCTCGAGGTCACCCCAGTATTGGCAAGCCCAACTCAGGTATTGTAGAGAAGTCCAGGGCCGCTCTCGCGACCCAATGCTGCAGCATTTCAGGGAGGAGGCCGTGTCATTGGCGCACCCTGGGGTTCGATCTCTGGACCTCCCACTTTATAGGCATTCAAGATGCCTCGCTTATCACCACTTGAGCTGCAGCTCAAGTGGTGATAAACGAGGCATCTTGAATGCCTATAAAGTGCTTGGTTGGGAGATCGAACCCGTGGGTGCGCCAATGACACGGCCTCCTCCCACAAATGCTGCAGCATTGGGTCGGGTCTGCGAGAGCGGCCCCCAACCGAGCTACAATACCTGAGTTGGGCCTGCCAATACCGGGGTGAAGCGAGAGTGGATCCCTGGGGTGGCCCAACATGGTGGGCTGGTAGCTGCCAATACCAGTAGCCAACAGCCTCTAATCGATTGGGCTAATTTCTCTCATCGATTACAGGGGCCTCTAATCGATTAGACGCTATCTGATTCATCTCTAATCGATTGGGCTTAAGTTATTTGACTTGTAATCTATCCCTGATTGATTAGTCAAGACTTAGGATTTTCTATCAGATTATCCCTAAGACAATTCTGTTCTTATCATAGCCCTTCCTTACGCCTAAGTTATGTTTAGTTATCATCAAAACTTATTATTCTAACAAAAACTAGAAGAAGAACATATATTGAGGCTTAAGAACATATATCGAGGCATGGGTAAGTTAGTATTTTTGATTTTCCTACCAGCGATTGTAAATTAGATCCCACCAAAAATGGTGGGAGCTGGTTTTCCCCTTTTTAAAGGAAAATCATCTTCCATCAAAAAATTAATTCTCATCACTTGAGAGCGAAGCAAACGACCGCTGCTAATGAAAAATCTAAATTTTATGTTTCTATAGGAAGATTTTCATTGAACCAAACGAGCCTTTATTGAATGAATTCCATTACTCATTAAAAAAAAAAAAAAGAAGGAAGGAGGGAGGGAGGGAGGGAGAGTTGGTGAGTTCGTGGTGGGCGGGCCTTAAAAAGAGGGGAGAGGAACGCCTCATTTTCCCTCCCTTTCTCCCTTAATAGCCATTATATTCACTTTAAATGGTCCACATTTGGTGTAAATTTTCTTTTAGTACCATAAAATTGGGAGAAGAGAAAGAATAAAATTGACATGTTTACTTTTTTAATATAATAAATACTCTATCTGTTCCTAAACATAAGATATATTTATTTAATTTAATTAGATTAATATAGTTAGTAAAGTTAGTTAAAATCATATGATATTACGAAAATATCCTATCCACCTACCTTTATTTATACATTTCCTCATTTACTTGTTTATTATTGAGGAGTATCAATAGGGATAATATGAGAAAATATTGAGATAAATTAGAAAGAGGTCTCATTTTTAGGATCAAACATAACTCACCAACTAGGTCATATATTTAGGAATTGAGGGAGTATGAAGTTTGATGAAGAGTAAATGGGAAATTGCTCTCAAGTTCTAGGCTAAACAATTAATTATAGTCAAGCCTATTGAAAGAACTAAATACTAGAAAGTTCTTAAGAATATAAGAGTGAGAGATTCTAATTGTAAAACTACACATTTACCTTTACACTGATTTGATTGTCATTAATTGCCCTTATAAATGTCCATTTTACTTTCCTCTCATGTGACTTAATCAACCCTTTTTTGATAAAAAAGATAGGCACCTCATTGTAACCCTATAGGTTCATCTGGCCCCTTACACTCCCTCAGATAATAGAGTTTAAATCTTGTGGTGGCTGCCCCATAAAGTGAAAGCCATGCGTTGCCTTTAGTCCTCATTTAGCAAGGAGATCTGCAGCTTCGTTAGCCTCGCGACATCATAAGACAACCTCACCTCCCATTCTTTATCCATCAGATATTTGATCTCCCTCAATGTACTCGCATCGTCATGATTCTCATTCAAATCCTCAGTCAAAAGCTGAGAATAGTTGTAGAGTTGGTTTTTAGAACGAGTTTTCTCAGACCCGTATCCTAAGATAGTTTAATCCTAATAGACAAGCCCATAACTCAGAGCTGAGCACGTCTTCGTGCGTCAATCTTTGCAGAAATCCATAAATAAATTTCCCATGATCAGCATCTCTAATGAGACCCCCACTTGCCTTTGAATCCATGAAGCTTGAGAAGGCACCGTCTACGTTAACCTTTACCTAACCAACATCTGGCGGACTCCACCTTGTCTTTCCTAGTAACAGAGTTGCACCATCTAACTGTGTACTAGCTAATCGAGCTTTAACAATCTCTAGGTTCATGACAGTTGCTCTGGCATAAGCAATAATCATCTCGTATGAAACCTGCTTATTCTCAAACACGAGCGAGTTCCTTCTTCGCCAGATCCACTAACAAATTATTGTAAACAAAGATGCCCATTATTTACCTTGTTTTAAATTCCACCATATCCAGTCAGTCAGCTAGTTGTAGGGAGCAAAACTTTCGACATTTAGTAGGGTCCACCAATTTCCTCCATAGTTGCTTAGAGTGGCTACACTCTCTTAATACATTCAAGGTATCCTTATATTGTTCATTGCAAGTAGGACAACAAGCATCTACAGCTAAACCTCTTCTAAATCATGCAGCATTTATGAGAAGGCTCTGGTGTGCAACTAGCCATAAAAAAGATTTGCACTTCTGAGGGGTCTTTACTTTCCAGAGTTCTTCCCACCCTCTCTGAACTTGATTACCTTCACCTGTCAAAGCTGAGTATGCAGACTTTATGGCGAAGTTCCCATGCCGGTCCCACTTCCATTGAACATGGCTAGTAGCACGTACGATCCACATTGATCTCCTCGTGAACCTTCTTCCATGTTTGTTTAATTCTTGCCCATAAATTAGACCCATTCCTCCTCTCATCAATGACTAGAAATAAATCATTCCTACATCGATATTTGTCCCGAACCACACGAACCCAGAAATCGTCTCTCTTAATCACCATCTTCCAACCCACCTTCATCAAATAAGACTGGTTCTGGAGTTTAGCATGTCTTAATCCCAATCCACCATTCTTCTTAGCTGTACACACTGCATCCCAGGCTACTAACAGAACCTTTCTCTGGGTATCCGAACTTCCCCAAAGAAAACGCATATTCTATTTATCAAAATTATCACAACACTTGCTGGAATGTGATTAGTCTGCATTACATGACCCAGAATTGCTGTGGATACTGATGATATTAATGTGGTTCTGCTGGCCAATGATAAAGAATTGGTCTTCCATGAAGAGAGCCGAGATTTAACTTTATTAATTACCTCATAAAAGGTTTCCTTTCCAACTTGAGTATGATAAAGAAGAACGCCAAGATACTTGCCAAGATTCCCATATTGGGTAAACCCCAAAATATCACTAATCTTTGAGCACCTGTTGTGATTAACATTATTTGAGAAAAATACACAAGTCTTAGATGCATTTACCTTTAAGCCTGAGCACCGAGAAAAATAATCTAAGTAATCCTGAATCATCTCCACCTATTGACAAGAAGCCTCTGCAAATAGAATCACATCATCGGCAAAAAATAAATGAGAGATGGGAGGACCTTTTTTTGTCAGTCTAACCGGCCGCCATTCATTCCGGTTCATTCTTTCTTGAATTAAATGGGCTAGTTTCTCCATGCACACAACAAATAGATATGGGGACATAGGGTTCCCTTGCCTCACCCCTCTTGAAGATAGAAAGAAATCAGCCTTACTGCCATTCCATAGAAGTTGCAATCTAGCTGAAGAAATACAACTCTCAAGAACCTGAATAAGGGAGGAGGGAATATTTGACTCATGCAAGCAACAAAGCAAGAAATTCCAGTTTACTCTATCATATGCTTTCTCAATATCTATCTTGATAGCCATATATCTTGTTTTCTTAGGCACATTCCTCATTGAATGGATGCCTTCTTAAGCAATGATAATATTATCTGAACTATGCCGGCCTGGAAGAAAACTGCATTGGTTCATGGAAAATATATGCGACATAAAACTCTTCATTCTAGTTGCCACTATCTTCGTGAGCACTTTGTAAACTACATTACATAAGCTAATAGGCCTCAAATCCCTAAACGAATCAGGGTGATCTTTTCTAGGGATCAACACTATTAAGGTCTCATTGATATCTTGAATAGCTTGGGAGTTAGAGAACATTTGCTTTATTACTTTAGTAATTGAGTCTCCTACCTTGAACCATTGGGATTGGTAAAATTATGCATTAAATCCATCCGATCCTGGAGACTTCATCGCCCCCATACTAAAAATTGCATCCTTCACCTCAATATCTTCCACAGACTGAGAGCATATCCGAAGATAGATATCTTGAATTCTAGGATAAGAAACTGTGCATGAGAAAATATCCTTGTCTTGAGCCTCTTCCCTGAATAGAGAAGAAAAATATTCCGTTACATGAGCTTTAATCCTATTCACATCAAAACACCATTCTTCCTCATCAAGCCGAACGACATCAATTCGATTACTTTTCCAATGACCATTAGCTTTGGCATGGAACAACCGAGTATTTCGATCACCATACACACTCCAATTAATACACGCCTTTTGGGTCCACAACATTGCTTTTTGAGTAAGAGTCTGATCAAGCTCTCTCTAAAGCTCATTTTGGAGATTAAATAGCACCGAAATAGGAGTTTGATCGGTGTAGTTCCACCTCGGATTAGCTCTCCAAGAAATTTAGACCCAAGGGGTAGTGAAAATTGTCCCTGGATGTCAGTCTCAAGGAGCCCTAAATGTAATATGATTCCTAGTAACTAAATGCAAACTAGTTGAACGGGAAAAAAGCATTATATTTGGGTTTTCGGTGTAGAAATTTGTGTAAAAAGTGTCTATGTTAAAGAAAACAATTAAAGACAGATTGGATGAAGGTGGGAGATTTGGATTAAATGAGATGGATATTCTTGGTGATAGAAAACTTAAACAATCATTGCTTCAATTAATTTTGGGGAATTCTTTGGCTAATTAAAAGATCCCTAGAGGAATCCCTCTATGCTAGGCTTGGGTTGAGTGGATTAGTACTGGAATCTTGCTTACTAATCCCTCCAACTCTAAGTTGATTAAGCCCAACAACAAGGTTGAATTTGCCAATTGCAAGGGGCTCCTAATCCAACAATCGGAATCCCTAATTGACACTTAATTAATCCTAGTGTTTTAATTCATTATTGGAATCCCATATAATGAACCAAAACTCTACGATTGAAGCCCAATGCCACTCATGCAACTAACAATTTCAAGAGCTATTTTCCAAATACAATTACATGATACCATGATCCACTAAGTGAGCAGCCTCAAATAGCACAAAATCTTAACTTAAACATTCATTCAAGATGATGAATCCATACATTTGAACAATATCCAAGTCAATGAAGAACAATACCAAGCATACACAAATGAAAATATAGCTAACAATGTTTCTACCACTCCCTAACAAAGGATAATCATGAACAACACATCCAATTGCATAAACAAAATCCTAGAATCCTAGAAATATGCAAATACAAGAGGAAGAGAGAGTAAGAGAACAAGAACTCCTCTGGTGAAGCTCCAAGCTCATGTTTCCATCTCCATCACCAAGAATAAGGTTCTTTAGTTGCTGCTTCTCATGGAGAAATCACCAACAAAAGGAATGGAAGGGGAAGTCATGGGTGATTTTGGTGGAAGATGGAAGAGATGATGGTAGGGTTGAGAGAAAATTGGGTAGGAGATGAAATTGGGATGGAGAAGATAAAGGGATTAAGGCGTTAGGTCGAAATATATGTGAGGAAGCCAGGTCTAGGTCATTGAAGGTTGGATCTACTCATTTGGAACACTAAAAACCCGAAATATCAGCAAAATTTTGCATCAGAAAAATCGAGTTTTCGTTGCAACCAGAAGTTTTGCTCGCTGTAGCCAAAAACATAGAGTCTGGCCCCTCACTCTCTGTCTGTCTCACTGCAGCCAGAAGTTTTGCTAGCTGCAGCCAGATGGACAGAATTTTGGGGCTGAATTTTGTGCTTTGGCCGGCTTCCTTCTATGTAACTTACTCCTCAATTCAGCCAATTTCTTCAAGCAAACTTCTTCCTCTTTTGGTCCTTGGACAACCCTACAAATAAAATTGCAATAAACAAGAATAAAAAGCCCTAAAAATTAACTAATATAAACCAATATCCAATTATGGCTAATTAACCTCATTTTCATGCTAATTCCACTTAAAGAGTCTAGGATATACATTGAGCATTATTGGACCAATATTGCATCTTAATCATGTTAATTGCCTTAATTTAAGTGTATTAAAACCATACAAATAAGGGATTTGTCAGAGATCCTCATAGAGACAAGAATTGCCACCTCTTGAAATAGCTCCATTTATATCATCAAGTCGCCTGAAGCTTCCGTTTACGACCCTCAATGTTACTAAAGACATGTTTGTTCCATTTATGGCATGCATCAGTGAACTGAGATAAATTTGCACACCATTCTATAGATTGATCCCAATTGTTAGTCATAAACTTGTCAAAATTCTCATGCAAGACCAACGAAGCAATGAATATGAATGGACGCTGAATTACAAGTTGCTCCTGGGTTGCCTTCAACCGAAGAAAAATGGGCCGGTGATTAGACTTGTAAAATGGCATATGGGATACTTTAGCATCTTTAAACATATGACGTTATGCCTCATTTGCAACAAACCTGTCAAGTCTTGCTTCAGTGCTACCTCTTTTCCAGGTAAATAATGGACCACTAAAGCCTAAGTCATATAAACCCATATCATCAAACCAACGGCTGAACTCATGATCAATAGATAATTTTGAGGTAGTTGTAGAACATCTTTCCATCTCTAATAAGGTAGCATTAAAATCACCCCCAATAATCCAGGGGCCTGATGTTGATGATGCAAGACAAAATAATTCATTCCACAAAATTCTCCTGTTCATTATATTGGGGCTCGCATATACCACTGTTAAAGACTACTTTTCTTGTCTAACACTTTCTACACTTAAATGGATGAATTGATGATGATGCTCCATTACAGTTATATTAGCTATGCCAGTACCCCAAGGACACCAAATGTCGCCACTAAAGCCTTTTGCAGCGATAAAAGAAAAATTATTAAACCCAAGGTTTTTAATCCTTCTTTTTGTCTTTAGAGTGTCCGAGCGAGTCTCCAAAATTGCCAAAAAATCTAGATTATAATGATTTTTAATTTCCCGGACGAGGCTTGGAAAAGACTTCGAGCCTATCTCCCTTGAATTCTAAATCATGTAATTCATGAGGAAACCATTGATGGTGAAGGGACTAAACCATTGTCCCCAGAAATCTCATTATCCTTATTTCCCGATGCGTGTTCTGTTACTGGATCAGGAATAATACAGTCCGTTTCCATAGAATTTTCGTTTAAAGTAATACCTTCCTCCATTGAATTCCCATTCAGATCTGGAAGGAAATTCATGTCCAGGTCCACTCCTTCCATTTGGGTTTGGCCCACTATTACGGGTTGATTACATTGCACAAAAGCCATCTCCATATTCAAAGCCTCATGACATTGGGAAGAGTAAAAGCATTTGGGCTCTCCAGTGATTGACCCATATTCAAAATTGGATGCGTCTTTCTATGTTCGGGTTTTAAGAAAATTATATTTTCCTTTCTTGATGATTCAGCTTTGTCCTTATTTCCTTTTTTGGGACCCACCACAATCCGTTCTGATTTCTCATTATTGCTTGTATCCTTCCCAGCATACCTTAAGGTTGACTTATTTAAATTTGGTGACCCCAATGATTTCTCTTGCATTAATAGCCCGATATTCCCCCCTGATTTTCCATTCCCTCCAGTTTTTTATTTACCCTTGATTGATCCTCCATTAAATTCCTTTTGATCATCCTTTCGAAGATCACGCCTAAAATTCTGCCGTAAAATCATCTGAGGTCCAAATCTAGAGTTGTCATCGGACTTGCCGTCACTTGCAGCATTCTGTAGAATCTCATCATTCCTCTTTGACTTTCCACCTCGAGCCATCTTCATCGCTTCATTCCTTGCTTCACATCCTTGACCTTCCTTTACTATCTCTGTGATATTACAAGAGGATTTCTCATGACCGTATTTCCCACAAGAGAAGCAAACCATATGTAAACCTTCATATACTATTTGTTTATCCTCACCAAATAATTAGAAGGCTGGCAATAACGGTTTTTGGAGATCCACCTCTACACATATACGAGCAAATCCGCCCTTATCATAAATTGATGTTGACCGATCAATTTTGATCATTTTCCCAATCATGTTTCCGATAATTCCCAAAGCCTCCATACTATAAAACTCTACTAGTAAATCGGGCATTCAAACCCATGCTGCAATTCTTCGTTGGGTATCTACTTTCCAAGTTAGGCCTCTATTTTTGAACCAAAAGATAATGATCATCAATCATCCAAGGCCCCTCTTGAAAGGCATAATCCTTATCTTCCTTATTTGTGAAAGAAACAATAAAATAATCATTACTCAGGGGTAGAACTTTCATCGGTTGTTGAGGCTTCCACATTCTCTTAACCCTATCAATTAGAATATGCTTCGGGAGAGATTCCCCTAGGAGTTTAATAATCAAGGAATTAGTCCATGGTTTACACCACACCTTGTATTGATCAGCCGTTATTGAAAGGGTGGGATACAATTCTTCCCCTGAGGCTCCCTCTACTCCATCACCTTCACACCTATCAGGACCATCAACCTCACCGCCACTATTATGCTTAGCAAAGTAAGCCTTCCATCCATTAACTATATCATCCTCTGCATCATGATCTATTAAGAAACCAACGTCCCCCAACGTAAGCAATTTTTCTTTGTATGTCACTTGAACCGGCCTACAATTGATCTTAGAAGACTCCTCTTGTTTCTTCTCCTTCAATTTACTTTGCTGCTTCGATTGGCCAAACACAAAGGTATTTGCCAAAAATTCCTCCTCGCCTTCCCTATTCGCACCACCACTTCCATTCCCTTCACCTTCATTACGTCCGTCACCGTCACTAACTTCCCGACCATCACTTTCATAACTGACTCTTCCTTTCGTACTCTCTCTCATGACACTTCTTTTTAAAATAATCGACCTTCATTTGCCAATCAAAATAAAATTATTCTCACATGTCAATAAACAAATGAAAGAGCGAAGTTGGCATATTAGAAAAGCATAATTGACAATGGAAAGAGCATACGATGGCAGTTAGAAGAAAGCAAAGTACAAGGACATCTTCTAACATTTCCAAATCCTTTCCCCAAAATTCGTAAAGACTTTTTAATAACTTAAAGATTTAAAATTATCTAGCTATAATAAATTCTTTTTCCTTGAGATTTAATGTAATTTTTGTATAAAGTAAAAATGTTCTCCACTTTCTAATAGATATGAACTTGTTCACATATTGAACAATTAAGGGTAATGTTTAAATAAATAGTTTTGAAAGTATAGCATCTTAATGTTTTTTCACTTTTCAGAGTACCAGTTAAAAAGATGAAGAATAAGGGTAATGTTACTTTAAATAAATAGTGTTCAACAAAGTGTAGCATTTTAATTTGACCAAAATAAAAATTGTAGCATTTTAATGTTTTTTCACTTTTCATAGGACTAGTTAAAAAGATGAAGAATATCTTACTCGAATCTTCAAAGGACAACGAAGGGGACAATATATTACATTGACACTGTAGGCTATAAATATCAATAATTGCATTTAGATATAGGGTAATAATGTTCACACATAGGATTGGGACCTCATACGATCAAGTGTCTGCTTTATCATTGTGACATGAGTACATGATTGACGCTGGCAAAAAAAAAAAAAACAAAAACAAAAAGAGTACATGATTGACGACGTGACACAATGATCATGGGAGCTTTATTACTTTTTTTTATTTATCTTCTTTATTTTAAGTTTAGAGCATAAGATATTTCTCCCTCTCAGAAAATGAAACTCACGGGATTTTTACCAGAATACTATAAATAAAAAAAGAATTTATCAAAATGCTACAAAAAAAAAATATTTTCTCATATACTGCACTTGAAGTCGTTCTTCAGGTGAACGACTTCTGAATAACAAAGAAGTCGTTAACGCCAGAAGTTGTTCTTGGTGTGAACAACTTTAGAAGTCGTTCTTCGCGTGAACGACTTCTATTGATTTGATTTTTTTTAAATATATATATATATTCATTCCCTTCTCCTTTCCGTCTCCTCCTTCCCAAATATTCCCTTCTCATGTCAATCATTTTTACCATTCTGTTTCTTATCTCTTACCGCATACAGCCATAACCTCTAATTATTGACCTCCAAAATAAAAGACTTTCTACTGCAAGTAGTTTAATTAAAATGAAGAACATAAATTAACTAATATAAAAGAGAATTTCTTTTAAACCACCGTAATCATCTTTTATAGTTTTCTCCTTTTTTTATTTGAGTATTGTTAAGGGAGTATTATGGGAGTAATTTAGGTAAACATTAAAAAAATATTTACGTCACATATTTTTAAGACTAAGATTATTAACTTTCTTATAAAGTCTTGTATTAAAAGGATAAGATAGTAATAGTCACATAAAACATAAATAATAGCACGTAGTTTTGATAAAGTGCATATTAGTTGAAATTTAAAATAACACATAATTTGGCGGAAGGGGATGAGAAGGACGGTGATGTGAATCGAGGTTCATGGTGAACATGGTCGAAAGATGTGAAGGGAGATGATGATGATGATGCCATGTAATGAGGCTGATTAAAATTTGGCGGCTCTTGTTCACGTACATCTTGACTTTCAACATGTGGCTGGGTAGACAAGTAACCGCCACGTCGCTTGCTTGGCTATCGCGGGGAATTTCTGGCCGCGACAACTCAGTTGTTGGTGGGGCAGATTGAGAGTTCATATTAAATCGTTGCTCTCTAAGTGCAAGTAAGATATTTCGTTGGTCTCGAGCAACTCTGTCCTGATAATCAGTGCAATTAGAGCATGTGGTACGAGAATTAATCGATAGCTTGTATAACTCCTCTGCTATGTCAGCCTACAGTAAATAAAAAGATATTTGGTTATAACACTTTTTATATGAAGACAATAAGATGGTATTGATGCAAAAATATGAAAAACTTACTACGCAGCCAGTATCACCACTAATAGCCGGTAAGA
The DNA here is from genome assembly GCA_037074515.1 of Mimosa bimucronata. Lineage (NCBI taxonomy): Eukaryota > Viridiplantae > Streptophyta > Magnoliopsida > Fabales > Fabaceae > Mimosa > Mimosa bimucronata. Next base: position 33,291,894 of record CM073440.1, on the reverse strand, counting down.
GGTAAGAAACAGAATGGTAAAAATGATTGACATGAGAAGGGAATATTTGGGAAGGAGGAGACAGAGAGGAGGAGAGAATGAATATATATATTTAAAAAAAATCAAATTAATAGAAGTCGTTCACGCGAAGAACGACTTCTAAAGTCGTTGACGCCAAGAACGACTTTAGAAGTCGTTCTTTGCGTGAACGACTTCTTTGTTATTCAGAAGTCATTCACCTGAAGAACGACTTCAAGTGTAGTATATGGGGAAATATTTTTTTCCTGTAGCATTTTGGTAAATTCTTTTTTTATTTATAGTATTCTGATAAAAATCCCTGAAACTCACATTCAAACTTTTTCGTATACATTGCTTTTAAAGTGAGAAAATGACAGAAAATACATCATAAATTTTAAAATCACATATTAAAGATTTTAAATAGTTCAGAACTACAAATAATCTATTTAAAATCTTGAAATTCAAAAAATATTTCTACCATTTCCCTTTTTAATTGTCGTTAGTATTGTAGTAAATAATGGTAAAACAATGACTTTTTTACTGTTATTTTAATTTAATTTAAATTATAAAAAGGTAACTGTAAAAGGGCTAATTAAATCATAAAACATGCTTGAAGTGTTTTAAATGTCGTTTATAGTGATCAATTAAAAATTAAAACATTATTCTCTTACTTGTGTTATATATATATATGATTTTATATTATACATTCTATTCAGCCATAAATATAATACTCACTTTATAATTTAATTTGAATTACATAATGTGTCTTATATTTAGAAAATGATTCTTATATTTAGAATAAGATGTTAATTTAACAAAGGTATTTTGTTGTTAAGTGGTCACTTAGATATTTTGGGATAAATGGGATGACGGGTTTAAATACCATGTTGACGACGAAATTTTTCAGTGGATAATAGGTGGTGGAGTTTGATGAGAAAGTTTAATCGTGGACTTTTCTTTGTATCATTTGCATTGAAGGTTTAATGAAGCCGACTAATTCACTAAAAAAAATCATGCTATATGACATTTTAGTGCATGAAAGGCCATTATATGATGCACAAGTAAGAGGTAAAATAGTTGAGCATTAAGAAAAAATGAGAGTAAAATAATATATTAAAAAATAAGAAAAATCTATTTTGTTAGTCCGAGTATACACCCTCTGTGATTTCCAATATCTTCCCCATCAACTCTCAGACTCATTCTTTTTCTATATTTACCCACCTACCATCTCCATCTCCATCTCATTACTCTCTCTTCATTTTTATGTCTTTACTCCTATCAAATCGGGTCCGGTCCCAACACTTTCTCATGTTCCCAGTTTCAGGTAAATCCTATCTTTTAGTTTCTCCTTTAATCTCAAGAAATTAAGTAGCTCATCACTAAGTTTCTGGAGAATCATAAGTAAATTTAGTTTTTTCTTCGACTAAATCAATTTTAATATTGACCCCTTACACACACAATCGTGCGCGCGCGCGCGCGCGCACACATATATATATATGTTCTTCCAAATCTGCCTTCAAATCCATCTACCTAGATCTATCTACATCGTTTAGATATTCTCACAGTTGGAATACTTTGAAACTCCCACAACAAACCCGAATCGTGCTTTGTTTAGTATTGTTTTTGTTTTCTGGGAACTAAATTTAGAAGGAGGTAGAAGTCGTCATCATGCTGTGCTATTTTTATTATTTTTCCCAAAATTTTGATATGGAAGGAGGGAGAATATGACATGATAAGGCAGAAGATGAAATGGAAGGATTAAAAGTTGGGTTTCAGCAGTCTATTTTGTCCTCATGAAGTTCTTATTTAGCAGTTATTTTGTTGTGTCATGGAGCTTTTTCAGATTTAAAATTATATTGGAAGTTTCACCGTTAAGAATTTATGTTAATTTTTAAAAAATTGAGGTTGAGATTGACAGTTTTAACAAGCAAAATTGCTCCAACAAAATACTTCAGGACAAAATAGCTCCAAAAAGAAATGGATCCTTAAAATTTCCATATTTAATAAGGATATTTTGGACCCTGTATGATAATTTATACTTAATTTCATATCAAAAATATATTTTTCAAAAGTCATCTTAAACATGATCGGCATAAGTGAATTTAAAAGCATATTTTCTGTAGATAATTCAAAAGTATATCCAGATGTAATGATCCGTATGAAGTAATGATATACAGTTTTATTCCCAAAAAAAAATAAAAAAAAATCAACAGAACTTTAGCTAGGGAAAGGAAAAAGGAAACGAAGACAATCAAATAACATAAATTGATGTTTTCTTAAGGTCAGTAATAAGACGGAACTGAAACTTTCCTAAAAGTTAACTTCAAAGTAAGCAATTAAGCGTTCGTATTTCCATATTGTGCCACTGCAGATTAATTATTCTTGTTCCTTAAATTTCGCAAAGTAAATATAATTTTTTCTATTCAACGGAACATTAAAAAAAATTATAAAATTAGCAAATACAAAAAACTGAAAAATTGTCTCCCTTGTTCCAGCTTGCGTGCGGTGATTTCTTAATGTCCATGGCAATTGCAGAATGGCTTCTTTTGCTTCCTCCGAATAGTTGAATTGCACGACATTTGGAGGTAAAATGATCCATATATACCTCAAGGAGTGCATTTCACAAAACCCAAACTCCCAAAAAAAAAAAAAGTGACGACATTTTTCGGACAAAAAAGTGAAGCATTGGTACTTTAGTTTTGTTATGGGTTTATTATGAAAAATCATTGAAATATGTATTTTTGTAAACCAAAACTTGTCTATTAATTAAATAAATTGATAAATTTACGAGGAAAAATATATTTACAGTATTAATTGATAATGTTAACGAAAAATAAATTTATTAACCACTATAGTTTTATTTGAATTTTTTTATCAAATTCCAGGATTTTTTTTTTTGACCAATAGGATATTTTTTTATTGGATTCTTACAATTTCATCGGTTATAAAGCATTGCTCACAACCTATTAATTAGGGAGTTAGTAGATATATGTAGGGTTTGGCTTTCTTGTTTTTATTTCTGTTTGCCGATTAGAAGGGTAAGGTTTGGGCTCTATAATATTTCCTAGCTTTACCTAACTTTTACCACTAAATTAAATTAACTTCAAGTAGTAAGTGAGTTTAATACGTACTCTAAATTGATTTTGGTTCTGCCATAGTTAACAAGGGAGACACTTTTTTTGTTTTGTTTTGATAAATAACATAGGGGCAAGTTAAAGCTTGAAGGGACTATATATATGTATAAGTGTCCAACTAAGTTTTAAAATTAGGGCAGTCAAACACCTTCAACTTTTCCATAATAGTTTTTAATTGTTAGAACCTAGGTTTCAGTTAAGCAGACAAATACTTGTAGATTTTTCAAAATAGTTTTACCTGAAAACCGAGGTTTGGGGCAGAAACTTAGATTTTGGTAGAAGCTATTTTTTTCTATAATCTCAGAAGCTATTCCCCATAATCTATTCTTTAAAAGAACTATTTCAGCTTTTTTTAACTATTATCCAAAAGTTAATCCAAACATGTTATAAATGATGTATAGGTACAAGCTAAGTCTTTATAGGTATGATTTGTTATATAAGACAACGATTGTTTGTTTTTGTACTATGTGGCACATAAGACAATTTAAATGGTTGTCCTTATTTTCTAACTAATTGTTGTATTCTGTCTGCTCTTGTTAATGGCTTGATGGTATGTCCTTACTTTGTTTTCATGATTCTCTCTATAACTTTCATTTTCTTAAATTCTTTCCCTCTGCCTCGAATTGAATTATTGTTATTGACATTTACCAAATTACACTATCATATTAAATACTAGTATTACCAAATTACACTATCATATTAATTACTAGTATTAAGTTTATTCTTTTATTTTTGCAGTTTGTGTGCCCAGCTTCATATTTAGATTCTTCATCACAGCTTTCGTTTGTTTGCTTCCTTTGTCTTCCTGCTAATTTACAAGAAAAAAAAAGCAAAAAAGAAAAGGAGATTGTCGACATCAACAAATAACATTGAAATCTCGAACAAAAGGTAATTATATGTTTTGATTATATACATCTTACTCTTAATGTCTCCATCTATTTTTCATTTAATTTGTAATTTACTCTAATCTTATAGTTCTATCTATAAATTATTTTCAACTTGTTTTACACATATCAATGAAAATATTAAATCCTATCAATTCTAATTTAAAATTTAACAAATTTTTAACTTTATTCCATTTCAGTATACGATATACTCTATAAAAGCAAACTCACATGACAATAAATAAATGGTAGAATTGATATTTGAATGAAAAATGTATCCATGCAACTTATATATAGAATAAAACTAAATATTATCTTTATGTCCCATAGATAAGACCATAAGAGTATATTTAATTTGGATGAATATTGAAGAGTTGTTAATTGATTAATGTGATCCCATCACATATTGAATCCGCTGCTAGTTGAAGTAACTTTTTACACAAATATTCCTTTTTTGATAGGACAATACTTAAGTATTGCCTAACAATTAATTTGAACAAAACACATAAAGAAAATGAATAATAGTCCTCTCCACAAGACCTTAATTAGCCGGTATTTTCATCGTCTAAAAGCTATTATAAGCCAATTTCTTAAAACAATTTGAAGCATAACATGATAAACACTAGAATTGCATTAGCCACAGCCTTCATCAGTACCTCCCTACTAGCGAAGTTCAACAACTTCTAGTTTCAAAAGCCCATCTTACTTTTCACAAAATCATTTTCAAAGACTAGTTTGATCCAAAAAGAAAGCTCTCTTTGACTTATTTATTAATAAGTTTATCTTTTTATTTTACAGTTTATTCGCATATTCGGATACTAAATTATTGCAGCTTCTGCTGATTTCTTCTACAAAATAAAAAAAAGAAGACAAAAAGCATACTTCTTCCACGGCATCATCTCGCCGTAGTGGAATAAAGGGTAAGTATGTGTGTTTTTTTTTTTTTTTTTTTTTTTTTTTTCCCGTTAAGCGGTTACTATGGGTTTCGATTGTGTCCATTTCGCTGTTGATGTCCCATTTGTTTTGTTTTTGGTTCATTTTTATTTAATATGCATTTTTTTCCCTCATGATGACTACCAATTTTTAAAGTTAAAATATAAATTGAAATCTCAGTAAAACCACAAATATCTTTATCTTATTAATGAGCATATAAATAAGTCTACAAAAGATTATCAAATTCATAAGAATCAACAAACATTACCAAAAAAAGCAACATATTTTAGACGGATTTTCAGATGGAAAATCTATTTTAGACGGGATTTTGAAATGGAACAATTTGAAATTGAATTTCAGACAGAAACCTTTTTGTTGAAAAAATGACCGTCAAAAAATTATTTTGAGACAGAATTTTTCGTGTCAAATTGAGACTGAATTTGTCATGGATTTTTCTGTTTGAAATTCTGTGTGTTGAGATTCATGCTCTCCTTTTGATATTCTGACGTAAGCTCAAATTTCTAATGGAATTTGAGACATAAATTTTCCGTCTCAAATTTCATACGTAATTTTTGTCTCAAATTCCGTCGAAAAATTTGAGATTGAATTTATTGTAGATTTGAGAGGGATTTTCATACGGAGGTCTGAAATTCCGTTTGATATACCCTTTGTCTCAGAACATAAGTCTCAATACAACGATGAAGCAACACTGAAGAGACCACTGTACTCTAGTTTTGAATTCACTAGAAACCAAGAAGAAATCAAACATGCAGTCCCGCAAATTTATTATTCATTCTCCTTGAAACACTCAACCATGTAGTTAACCCCTTAAATCAGAAGATAACAATCAGAAACAGAGCAAGGGTGTTCAGATTCGAAAATTACCATATACAGTAGGAATCGAACATACGACCTCAAAAACCAACTTTAACCAATCTCCTAACAACGTTTAGAGTACTGATTAGTCTTTGATTCAAACAAAAATCAAGGGGTTTCACGGTAAACAGTGATCTCTGAACTGAGAAATTCACAATCCAATCAAGACTTCAAATACAACTTAAATTTCTTTAGGAAATCACAGTTTCTCACTTAAAACTTCATTTTAATCCGTTTAAAGTTCTTAAAATCTCCAAACCCATTCGGCACTCTCTCAGAAACGGCCTCAATAGCAGAAATAGAGGTTAAAAGAATTTAGAGGAGACTCACCATAGCTCTAAAATGTAGTTGCATGTGAGTTCCTCACCCTCCAGCAATGGCACCAATGCTAAGAAGTCTCGGCGATTCCTCCGATCTCTCTTGCTCTCTGGTTCTTCGAATGAGAGAAGAAGATTGAAGAATGATAGTGATGGTGATGGTGATGGTGTTCGACAGATGAAAGAGGAAGGGATTGAATAGGTGTTTGACACTCAAATTACTATTTTGCCCCTCTTTCTTTCATTTTTTTTTCAGTTATTTCCAATCTAATCCCTCTTTTGAGAATAATTTCTTACATTTGTTTGGGGAAAAAGATAAAAAAATCTCTTCTAATTTGTAAAATCCCAATAACAACTTTATGATAGGTATTAACAACCATTAACAACTCAAAATTCCTTATTTGAGATTTTACAAATTGAAAGGGATTTTTTTGTCTTTTTCCCCATTTGCTTGTCATATCCAAGGATTTTCTTTCATTGTTTTTTTAGCTCTTAAGATAATTTCCCCAACATTCCCAAATTAAAGTCCATCCTCTAACCATGTGTCTTCAATTTATGAAAAGATAAGTCTCAAAAATCCTTAAAAATATCTTGAGATCCATAATTTATTTATAAAGCTTTTTAATCACTAAAGAATACCTCAAGATTCTAAATAACTTCTTATTTCTTCTTTTCTAAATTTTGGGGTGTTACATTATGTTTCTTTTTTCTATTTAATTTCGTTTGAATGAACAATAATATGCATAATCTTAATCATTCGTCAAAGTTGGGGAAGTCATTTTGAAGAACATCTATGTCGAAAGAAAAATACGAAAAACTTCATACTAATGCTCTCATAATTTCATTGTATTGTTGTATGTTTCTCTTCCGAAATTCTTACGCTTTTACATCTCATACTAATTTTTAGTCCACAAATTCCGGGATACTAGGAAGTTCTTTCCAAAAAAAACTTCATAGATCTTATAATTGGATTCATAATTTCATATTCATTCAGTTGTTGATGGTATTTTGAATATATATATATATATATATATTCAATATAAGGGAGAAATTAAGATGTTTGATGGGGTCATTTAGTATTCTTGTATTTGTATTTTGATATTTATTCCTTTCTACTAATTACAATTTTTAAGGTCATTACCAGTAAATAGAATTCTTTCAGGTCTTTCTCTCTAATTTCCCAATAAAATAATTAAAACTTTAGAGCGATGGTGAATCCATAAATGTAATTTCATAGTCGTAATTTATTTTTTTTGCCGATAATTAATAATTTAATAATGGACATTCTTTTTGGAGAAATAATATATATTTTCATTGTAATAAGGAAAAATAAGACAAAATTATAAAATAAAAGGTCTGCAAAAAAATCCCAAATAAGAATAGATAGAAACCCTATAAATAACAAAATCCTAACATAGGTTGGAGGGAGCCGTCACTGTTAAGAACCTTACCGTCTTCATCATTTATTAATTAGAATTCGTAGGTTGAAAAAAGATGTCACCAGCAACAAAGCCATTATGATTAGTGGTTGTTCAAAGAACCATCCCAAAGGATCCACACCTCTTATGAGCAATAAACCAACCAAATTGGTTTTTGAAGAATTTCCATGAGCAGATCTCACGAAAAAAACCAATAAATACCAACACGAAATATGAAGATTAAGTTGAAAAAAATTTCTTTTTGTCGACTACACAATGAACAACACAGTCTTAATCCCAAAATGCGTTTGTTAACAATCCGCAATAGTCATATGGAAGATAGAGTCAACAATATGTGAAGAGCACCTAACCGTTGGGGTTATGTCGGAGCAGTGCCGCCTCGGGCCCTCTCTTCAAGAATTTTAGGGACCAAGGGGATAGTGGGAGCTATCCCCGAGTGTCGTTCTCTTGGGGAGCCTGAAATGCAAATGATAACCTAATAGCTAGATGCAAACTTGACAAAGCGGGTAAAACATTTTTGGTTGATTTTGGGTATAAAAGTTTGTGTTGAAAAGTGTTGTATGTTCAAGAAAGAATTGATATTGGATTTAACGGGAGATTTGGATTCAATGGGATGGAATAACCCTTGGTGAATAGAGACTTAAGATAATCATTGCTTCAATTTGTTTTTAGGCAGCTCTTTGACTAATTAAAAAGGTCCCTAGAGGGATCCCTCTAGGCTAGGTTTGGATTGGGTGGATTAGTATCGGAATCCCACTTACTAATCCCTCCAAGACTACGTTGATTAAGCTTGAAAACCAAAGTGAGTTTGTTAATTGTATGGGGCTATTAATCCAATAACCGGGATCCTGAGTTGCCACTTACTTAATCCTAGGGTGCAATTAGTTACTGGAATCCCATATAATAAATTAAAACACTAGGATAGAAGTCCAATGCCACTTATGCAACTTAACAAACTCAATAGCCAATTCACAAATGCAAATACTTGACAAAATGGTCTACTAAATGAGAATCCTCAAATAGAACAAATATTAACTAAAACATTCATTTACAATGATGAATCCATACATTCAAACAAAGTTTAAGTAAATGAAGAATGAATGTCAAGCATACACAAATGGAAATAAGATACAAGTGTTTCAACCACTCTCTAACAAAAGATAATTCATAGAAATTACATCCAAACGAAGAAACAAGCCCTAGAATCCTAGAAACATGTTTAAACATAAGGAAGAAAGAGTGGGAGAACAAGAACTCCCCTAATGAATCTCCAAGCTCATGCTTCTAGCCTCCATCACCAAGGATTTATGCCCTCTAGCTGCTGCCTTCCATGGAGAAGTCACCAACAAGAGAGATGAGAGTGGGTGCCATAGAAATTTTGGGCTGGAAAGGAGGTGGAAGATGAAGATGAGATGAGAGAATAAGAGAGCTAGGGTTTGGGTGTGTGTTTGGTGGCTCCAAATCTGCCCTAATGGGGTGTATCCTTCGAGTTTTAAGTCCACAAGTCGGGTCAAGTGAGTGGGTATTCAAGTTGGATTCGAATCCGGCCCAAAAACGAGAGCTGATATCTGCAGAATTCGCGTAGTTTACCGCGGCGAGATCCAATTTCCTCTGCTCCTTTGTTTGGCCTTCTTCTTCCCGGGTCCGATCTTTTGGTCCTGGGCGACCCTGCAAGTTGAAACAAGACTGAGCCAAGATTAAACAGCCCTATAAATTAATCAATGCAATCAATCTACAATTATGGCTAATTAATCATAATTTTACACTCATTTCACTTGAGAGTTTGAGACATTCGATTAGACATTATTAGACCAAACTTGCATATCAATCATGTTAATTGCCTCAAATTAAGCATATAAAAGCATTACAAATCAAAGATTTGTCAATATGTAAGACAATAGTTACCAAAGTTTTACTCCTACAATTACGAATCGAAACTATTAAATGAAGTTTGTTATCATCTGAACCTCCAAGCCAATTTATTTCTTCATAGAAATATGAAAATAAAAGCAGGCTGATGCAAAATATTGTCTTCTCTATCCACAATCTGAGCTAGGGAGGGACAGGCCGTGAAAAAAGCTAGCACAACGACGAGAGAAGAGCTCCTCCTAGAAGTGGAAACAGGCCAGGTGTAACACCCCAAATTTTAGAAAATAGGAAATAAGGAATTAATTAAGATTTAAGGAATATTATTAAAATATTAAAAAGCATTAAAAATGAAATTATGATGTTTTAGACATTTTTAATAATTTTAAGGATTATTTTCTTTAGAAAATAAAGAAAAAATAATTAGGAGATAAATTTTGATTTGGGAACTTTAGGAGAATTTATTTTAAGGCTTAAAGAAATTATGACTAAGAAAAATCTCTAATATGATATAAGAATTTATTTTAGAAAATTATTTTTTAGAAAAGGGACCAAAGTGGAAATGAAGAAAAGATTGAGAATAGGGACTAAAATGAGAAGAATAGAAGTTGTGAGGGCTGAAACGTAATTTTCCCTAGCACCATTATAAAATCAGAATTTCCTTCTTCTTCCCTTCATTTTCCCGTGTTCCACTCTCCCTCTCCGACTCTCTCTCGTTCCCTCTGTTCCTCTGGTTTCATCGGACTCGAGCGGCGGCTCCGGCCGAAATCAGCCATGACCGGCGGCGAGAAGCTAGGAAAGTAATCAGGAAGCTTGGGCTAGTCGATGGTGAGCTTCTCTTCCTTCATTTTCTTCTCCTTCTAGTCCGATTCGAGTGAGTTTTGGGAGAGGTCCGATTTAGGGTTCGAGTTTCTGGGGTTTATTTAAGCTTCTAAATCCATAAATTCGAAGCTTAGGATCCGATTAACAAACCCCAAGAACGAATTTGAACATTAGAGTGGTATTAATCAAGTTTCCCCAAATTTCTCCTTCGTTTCACTGTTCATCCGACGCCCTTGTTCTTGATTTATGAAGTTTTGTTGCTTTAAAGCTTAATAGAACGTGATTAGGAGTTAGTTTAAGTTCATGAGTGTCAGGTATGCTGAGATTTTTGAGGTTGGGTGGATTTGATATATCTGTTCTTATTTCTCTGTTCTGCCGATTCTGTTCTTCGTTTTCTGTTCTTGATTTCTTGCTCTGGAATTGCTGCATTGGTGTGATCGTTGGACCCTAATGAAAGTTGTTTCATTTTCTTAATCTTCTCTGTCTTGCTTCGTTTTGTTCTGGCCGAATCCTTGTTCTTGATTTTGCTATTTTGTGATGTTGGGATTTTGATTGTTGCTCTGATGAAGTAAAATTAATGTTGATTAGGGGTGGTGGTATGTGAAGTTGTTCAACTATTTTATTCTTCTTCCTACTTGTTCGGCCGAGAGGTTCATTGTCAGGGAAGGGAAGAAATTTTGATGTTGAATTAGAGGTTATGTAAGATATTGTTTGTTGGTATATGGGAAGCATGGGAATTTCGAAAATAACTGAAATGATCCTCTGATGGTTCGATTCTAATTTCCTCTGTTTTCTTGGTTGATTGATTCGCTGCCTCTGCTTGTGGTTTTCTAGTTAATGGAGCTTGCTTTTGTGTTTTATTTGTTCTGTTGGGTTAGTGTTCCAGAGAGGAGGAAGAATTAATAGTATTAGAACTAAATTAGAATGTCTATCTTGTATTCTGAGTGTATTGGTTTAGTTGCTGCCATGCCTGATTTCTTTGCTCTTTGAGGATGATGTAAATAGATGAATATTCCCTTGCTATGTTTATGTTCAGAATTCACTAGTGAGTCAATTGTGATTTATTGAGTTTAGGATTCAGAGAACTGAAATTGGTGGTTTCTGGACTGAATATAGTTAAATAAAGTGGAATAATATAATCTTGGTTTTATTGAATTCTAAACTGGTTTCTGATGGTATGATAAATGTTTTAGCTGATTGCTGATGGTAAAATCTAAAAGAAGCTAAGTGAATAGATACAAATTGTATAACATGAACACATATTTAAATGTGGATGTATATGTGGCTGTGGCTGTGCAACTCTAAACAGATTAAGGGAAGCATTTTTAAGGTGATTGAATTGACCTTGGTGTCACAAAGAAGTAAGGTTTGTGTTAATTGAATATATTAAGTTTATTTCCTGCTGGCCTTAAGGGTGACTGAAACATGGCATTGTCTAAGGTTTAGGGAAATTAGTAATGAAATGTTAAAGTTGATGATTCCAGTTTCCAAAACCTATTCTAATTACAGTGTTGAAATATATTATAAAGATTACTAAAGAATATAATTACCTATGAAGTAAAGTTAAGTGCTTAAATAGGATACTTTAGATATTTGTTGGAACAATTTAGTAAAAGTATATATATAAAAGATGGAATTCCATGGAAGAATTGACATGATTCATTGCTTTAATATTTCCAACATGTTAAGTAATTATTTCAGGTTTAAAAGAATAGTCTATGTTAAATTAAGTATTACTTGAAGTGCTTTGCTATTGTGGTTCTCAAAGAATGTTGAAATTAAGATTAAAATCTGGGCAATCCTAGATTAGACAAGAGCTGAACTAAATCTATAGTCTTAACAATTGAGATGTGTGGAAAATTAAGTTGTTAAATCTATAAGGTGTTTGGAGATTTTACATGAAGTATGGAGATTTAAAAAGGAAAGGAAGAAATAGGCTTTTATTAAGAAATTAGGAGTTTTTAATTAATGACTAAAGTGATATATTCATTAAGGTTAAATTAGAACGTAATCAATCTTAGAAATGAAAAAGAAAGCTAGATTAGGGGTATTTGTAAAAGAAATGATCCAAATAGTTGACCACATATATTATGTAATAATCAATAGTCAAGTGTTAGAAATTGAACGTGTAAAAGAAACGTAGTGATGATAATTTAGGTTAATGAATTGGGGAAGTTGTTTTAAAGTTCATAAATGGTATGAGAGTGATTCAAGTGCTAGAGTACAGTTTCATATGTTTTAGATGTGTTTAGAGTAATTATTGGAAGCATTAAGGTAAGTAAGAATTTAGAAGATAACGAAAGATGATTTGGATATAATTGTGATTGATGATTTGATTTGTAAAATTCTTTAATAAATTGAATTAATTGGACTTGATTTACACTATTGATAGATTTAGTATTATTGAAATTTTGTAATGAATATGAAGTAAATATATATAGGTATGTGCTTGTGTGTGTGAAAGATTATGGTTTTTAACGAAAGGTTTTATAAAAACTATTAGTCAAACATTAAGAATAAGAAATATTAAATGTGATAGATTATTTATAAATGCCTTCTTAATTTAAGAAAGATTAATAGGAATAAATTATTTATAATTAACTTTTCAATTTTAAGGAGGTTAAGATAATTATGGTAAATTGTAATATTTCACTAATACTAAGAATGGGGTAGTATTAATTACATTAGGATTCGTGAGAGACGTCAGATAATTATCCAAGAATATAGATATTAATTTATTATTTGTATATTATATGTAAATAGGTTTTGATGATGACATAAATTGAGGCGATCAGTGGAAGAGAAAGGAGCGAACTTATGATTAAGTCTGGTATTCCAGGTAGCAGTTTCATTCAATATCATTTATCATGTATGATAATTGCATAGAATGTTTTATAAATTTATAGTAGCTTTAACCTTGTCAGAATTATTCATGGGATCCGAGTACTCGATGACTAGAGGGCTAGCTACCCCTAGTACAGTTCAGTTATGACCGAAAGGTTATATTCAGGAGGTTAAACCTCACAGTAGTGCCTTAAGTGCACTAGCAACAAGGTTAAGGATTACTTATATGGGATGAGTGCGGGGGCCCACAGAGGGGCAACATCCCTACCCATACAGACATGTTTTTAATTATATATATTATTAATTATTATGCATGGTAATGAATGAAATGAACTGCGTTAAATTGCTGTTTCAGAGAAGCTGGTAGATGATAAGATGATTGAGATAAGGCAGGAGTACTGGAGGCAGATTAGATGAAGAATTTAAGGTTTATGTTATAAAAGTAAGGTCAATTGTATATAATGTAATCTTGAATCTTTAAATCAATAATAGAAAGCATAGAAAATAGAATTGTATAAATTTATAAAAGAGTTTAAATTTCTTAAGTATTATGAATTTAAATTAGATACCCTAAGAGGGTTAGTTTACTTTTAATTGTTTTAATAACCACTTTATTTTATAAAGAGTTTCTAAATTATTCAATTTGTCCGGAAAGCCCATTCCAACTATATTAGAGTTGGAACATTGCTTGGAAAGAAAAAGTTTTAAATTTTCCGTATTTTTGGGCTTCGAATATTCATAAAAGTGGTTATAATTCAATTAAATTACTATAATATAGTAGTAAAAGTCCAGGTGTTACATTTTGGTATCAGAGCAGAGATTCTGGCATAGGTTAGCTAGAATACTTTGCTCATTAGTTAGTTATTTAAGGATACCATTAGAACACCTTTAGAATACTATAGTTATAAGCTTTGTCGATTAGATACATAGAAGACGATATTAGAATTCCCCTTGAAGTTGCCCAAAAGAAACAATTAGAATATCTTTAGAAAAAGTATATTCAAGATGTAAAGAAGCCAATTATTAATTTTATTTTGAAGTCTGGTCTTGGTGAATTGACTGACTCAGAGTAAGTCTGCCATAGATAAGTTGGTTCAGCAGATTGGATTCTTAGACAGGCTACTTACAGATAAGAGGATAATAAATGGTGAAAATAAACGATTTTGAAGGATTCAAGTTAAGTTAAACCCATTTGATCAAAGTAAATGATCGGATAATAGTTATTATTTATACATTGGAGGACATACAAGAAGTGAGGTATAGATATTAGAAGTAAGTTATGTTGACATTGTTGAGGATTGGATCAAGATTTTGACTGGATTTTTAACCCTGATAGCTTTAGATTTGAATTCGACAAGGATTGTACCAACATCTAAGGGATAATTTAGTATATAAAGATAGATCGGAAGAAGATTTCCAATGACAATTAGAGTGATTTTGACTATTGGAGAGAGTTTTACCCTAGAAAATAAAAATTTACCTTAAAGTTACAAGATTAGTGAACAAAAAGAAAGGTTGGAGAGTAGTTATAAGTTCTTAAAATGGGAGATATAAGCGGTTTATGGAAGTCAATTACGAAATTTTGGGAGATATGTATAATTTAAAGGAAGGTACCAAGGTGGAAAATGTGAAGCTAAGAAAGGATTTACGAATTTTGAGAATTTGAAATGTAGGAATCTAAGTTAAATTCAGTCTCTTGAGGGTGAATTTATGGTCTTTTGATAGATTATATAATTATTGAAGGATTTAAGTTAGATTTTAGTACTATTGTTGAGGTTAAAGATTAGAGTTTAAACAATTTGAGATTTATTATAATAGAAATATGTTCTAAGTTCAGAATTTATGGAAGTATGGAGCTTAAGTTATGGAAAAATTTTCCGAAAGATCATAGAGTATTATGACTTTACAGTGATCAGGAGTGATGTAAGAGAATGCACACAGAACAAAGATTAGGCAAAGCCTAAAAGAATGATGGTCATTGGTCAAAGAATACCCTAACTACACTGTTATTCGGTTTTCCTTCTATTTAAAAAGAAGCCCTGGCCAGGCGAAAAAGGGGAAACTTTATATCAATGTAGTGGGACAGATTGACCAAGAGTAATAGAAGCGTATCTAAGAAAAGAAAGAAGATGGGATCGGAGTGGATCCAAGAGAAAGACGTGTTTTCATGGGTGAGTGTGGGGGCTGCGTGCCATCATCCCTACCATGAGAAACAAAACAGTGAAGGGTGACTGTGGGGCCCATAGCTATGGGAGCATCCCTACCTAGAATGGATAATATCGAGGTTGAGCGATAAAGTGACAATCAGTCAAGGGATCACAGTTAGATCCTAGAGGACAGTATAGAGATCACAGATAGATCTCATAGATGCAGCAATTCTCTAGATAGATTATGACCTAGATAAGCCAGAACATAAAAACCTTATAGCTCAGTTAAAGGGGAAGTTAACTTTTAATCTAGTTCACTTATCTTCGATTCCCAGTAAGCCTATATAGTCTATGGTAATGGTAGCAGGAACGAACTAGAAAGTCCATAAGAAAGAAAGAAAAAATGTTTATCAGTTGAGGAAGTAGTCAGATTTTGTTTAGATAGGAAAAGATTCCTAAAAATAATGAAGTAATGAAAAAGAGGGTAATGAAAAAAAAAAAAAGTAGAAAAGTGTGGGCCCATAACCCACAAGTCATGGGAGGTACTGAGAGAAGATCGTGCTAAGACCATTGAAATGACAATTAAATATGGTAATGATTCAATTTCTTCCTTTGTCGGACGAAATTCTGCTTCTATTTATGTGATTTTGTGTTTTTATGATGATGAGGAATTTCTGGTATTTTCCTCTCTGTGTGTGTCCCGATTCGTTCCTTGTTTTATGTGATTTCTCTGTACTTTATCCAGATTTCTATGTTAGAAATAAATAAATAAATAAATAAATTTAAATGAGATAAATTAAAGAAATGAAGCCTAATATTTGTTTAATTATATGGTTTTGTGGGTAAATGATTGGTTATTTGCTGAATATTTGAACACTTGGATTGAACTTTGCTTGCTTGATATTTCTAAATAGTTAATAGGTGTCTCAAATATTTGAAGAACAAATCTAATTGAAAAATGTATTGTTAAAAATCCTTAAAAGATAAATAAGTATATACCTTCATAATTAATGAATGTTGTTGCAATATGTATTTTTGCATATTAAATTTGTAATGTAAAAACTAATTATAAATGTGTTAGCTTATCTTAGTTAATGATAAATTGATTTGATGAAAACATGTTACCCGGTAAAGTTATGAGTGAAACCCTTCAGAACAGTGATATAAAATAATACTAAGAGTTTTAATAGTAAGAAAACTCTTCTTAATTTCGAGGACGAAATTATTTTAGTGGGGGAGAATTGTAACACCCCAAATTTTAGAAAATAGGAAATAAGGAATTAATTAAGATTTAAGGAATATTATTAAAATATTAAAAAGCATTAAAAATGAAATTATGATGTTTTAGACATTTTTAATAATTTTAAGGATTATTTTCTTTAGAAAATAAAGAAAAAATAATTAGGAGATAAATTTTGATTTGGGAACTTTAGGAGAATTTATTTTAAGGCTTAAAGAAATTATGACTAAGAAAAATCTCTAATATGATATAAGAATTTATTTTAGAAAATTATTTTTTAGAAAAGGGACCAAAGTGGAAATGAAGAAAAGATTGAGAATAGGGACTAAAATGAGAAGAATAGAAGTTGTGAGGGCTGAAACGTAATTTTCCCTAGCACCATTATAAAATCAGAATTTCCTTCTTCTTCCCTTCATTTTCCCGTGTTCCACTCTCCCTCTCCGACTCTCTCTCGTTCCCTCTGTTCCTCTGGTTTCATCGGACTCGAGCGGCGGCTCCGGCCGAAATCAGCCATGACCGGCGGCGAGAAGCTAGGAAAGTAATCAGGAAGCTTGGGCTAGTCGATGGTGAGCTTCTCTTCCTTCATTTTCTTCTCCTTCTAGTCCGATTCGAGTGAGTTTTGGGAGAGGTCCGATTTAGGGTTCGAGTTTCTGGGGTTTATTTAAGCTTCTAAATCCATAAATTCGAAGCTTAGGATCCGATTAACAAACCCCAAGAACGAATTTGAACATTAGAGTGGTATTAATCAAGTTTCCCCAAATTTCTCCTTCGTTTCACTGTTCTTCCGACGCCCTTGTTCTTGATTTATGAAGTTTTGTTGCTTTAAAGCTTAATAGAACGTGATTAGGAGTTAGTTTAAGTTCATGAGTGTCAGGTATGCTGAGATTTTTGAGGTTGGGTGGATTTGATATATCTGTTCTTATTTCTCTGTTCTGCCGATTCTGTTCTTCGTTTTCTGTTCTTGATTTCTTGCTCTGGAATTGCTGCATTGGTGTGATCGTTGGACCCTAATGAAAGTTGTTTCATTTTCTTAATCTTCTCTGTCTTGCTTCGTTTTGTTCTGGCCGAATCCTTGTTCTTGATTTTGCTATTTTGTGATGTTGGGATTTTGATTGTTGCTCTGATGAAGTAAAATTAATGTTGATTAGGGGTGGTGGTATGTGAAGTTGTTCAACTATTTTATTCTTCTTCCTACTTGTTCGGCCGAGAGGTTCATTGTCAGGGAAGGGAAGAAATTTTGATGTTGAATTAGAGGTTATGTAAGATATTGTTTGTTGGTATATGGGAAGCATGGGAATTTCAAAAATAACTGAAATGATCCTCTGATGGTTCGATTCTAATTTCCTCTGTTTTCTTGGTTGATTGATTCGCTGCCTCTGCTTGTGGTTTTCTAGTTAATGGAGCTTGCTTTTGTGTTTTATTTGTTCTGTTGGGTTAGTGTTCCAGAGAGGAGGAAGAATTAATAGTATTAGAACTAAATTAGAATGTCTATCTTGTATTCTGAGTGTATTGGTTTAGTTGCTGCCATGCCTGATTTCTTTGCTCTTTGAGGATGATGTAAATAGATGAATATTCCCTTGCTATGTTTATGTTCAGAATTCACTAGTGAGTCAATTGTGATTTATTGAGTTTAGGATTCAGAGAACTGAAATTGGTGGTTTCTGGACTGAATATAGTTAAATAAAGTGGAATAATATAATCTTGGTTTTATTGAATTCTAAACTGGTTTCTGATGGTATGATAAATGTTTTAGCTGATTGCTGATGGTAAAATCTAAAAGAAGCTAAGTGAATAGATACAAATTGTATAACATGAACACATATTTAAATGTGGATGTATATGTGGCTGTGGCTGTGCAACTCTAAACAGATTAAGGGAAGCATTTTTAAGGTGATTGAATTGACCTTGGTGTCACAAAGAAGTAAGGTTTGTGTTAATTGAATATATTAAGTTTATTTCCTGCTGGCCTTAAGGGTGACTGAAACATGGCATTGTCTAAGGTTTAGGGAAATTAGTAATGAAATGTTAAAGTTGATGATTCCAGTTTCCAAAACCTATTCTAATTACAGTGTTGAAATATATTATAAAGATTACTAAAGAATATAATTACCTATGAAGTAAAGTTAAGTGCTTAAATAGGATACTTTAGATATTTGTTGGAACAATTTAGTAAAAGTATATATATAAAAGATGGAATTCCATGGAAGAATTGACATGATTCATTGCTTTAATATTTCCAACATGTTAAGTAATTATTTCAGGTTTAAAAGAATAGTCTATGTTAAATTAAGTATTACTTGAAGTGCTTTGCTATTGTGGTTCTCAAAGAATGTTGAAATTAAGATTAAAATCTGGGCAATCCTAGATTAGACAAGAGCTGAACTAAATCTATAGTCTTAACAATTGAGATGTGTGGAAAATTAAGTTGTTAAATCTATAAGGTGTTTGGAGATTTTACATGAAGTATGGAGATTTAAAAAGGAAAGGAAGAAATAGGCTTTTATTAAGAAATTAGGAGTTTTTAATTAATGACTAAAGTGATATATTCATTAAGGTTAAATTAGAACGTAATCAATCTTAGAAATGAAAAAGAAAGCTAGATTAGGGGTATTTGTAAAAGAAATGATCCAAATAGTTGACCACATATATTATGTAATAATCAATAGTCAAGTGTTAGAAATTGAACGTGTAAAAGAAACGTAGTGATGATAATTTAGGTTAATGAATTGGGGAAGTTGTTTTAAAGTTCATAAATGGTATGAGAGTGATTCAAGTGCTAGAGTACAGTTTCATATGTTTTAGATGTGTTTAGAGTAATTATTGGAAGCATTAAGGTAAGTAAGAATTTAGAAGATAACGAAAGATGATTTGGATATAATTGTGATTGATGATTTGATTTGTAAAATTCTTTAATAAATTGAATTAATTGGACTTGATTTACACTATTGATAGATTTAGTATTATTGAAATTTTGTAATGAATATGAAGTAAATATATATAGGTATGTGCTTGTGTGTGTGAAAGATTATGGTTTTTAACGAAAGGTTTTATAAAAACTATTAGTCAAACATTAAGAATAAGAAATATTAAATGTGATAGATTATTTATAAATGCCTTCTTAATTTAAGAAAGATTAATAGGAATAAATTATTTATAATTAACTTTTCAATTTTAAGGAGGTTAAGATAATTATGGTAAATTGTAATATTTCACTAATACTAAGAATGGGGTAGTATTAATTACATTAGGATTCGTGAGAGACGTCAGATAATTATCCAAGAATATAGATATTAATTTATTATTTGTATATTATATGTAAATAGGTTTTGATGATGACATAAATTGAGGCGATCAGTGGAAGAGAAAGGAGCGAACTTATGATTAAGTCTGGTATTCCAGGTAGCAGTTTCATTCAATATCATTTATCATGTATGATAATTGCATAGAATGTTTTATAAATTTATAGTAGCTTTAACCTTGTCAGAATTATTCATGGGATCCGAGTACTCGATGACTAGAGGGCTAGCTACCCCTAGTACAGTTCAGTTATGACCGAAAGGTTATATTCAGGAGGTTAAACCTCACAGTAGTGCCTTAAGTGCACTAGCAACAAGGTTAAGGATTACTTATATGGGATGAGTGCGGGGGCCCACAGAGGGGCAACATCCCTACCCATACAGACATGTTTTTAATTATATATATTATTAATTATTATGCATGGTAATGAATGAAATGAACTGCGTTAAATTGCTGTTTCAGAGAAGCTGGTAGATGATAAGATGATTGAGATAAGGCAGGAGTACTGGAGGCAGATTAGATGAAGAATTTAAGGTTTATGTTATAAAAGTAAGGTCAATTGTATATAATGTAATCTTGAATCTTTAAATCAATAATAGAAAGCATAGAAAATAGAATTGTATAAATTTATAAAAGAGTTTAAATTTCTTAAGTATTATGAATTTAAATTAGATACCCTAAGAGGGTTAGTTTACTTTTAATTGTTTTAATAACCACTTTATTTTATAAAGAGTTTCTAAATTATTCAATTTGTCCGGAAAGCCCATTCCAACTATATTAGAGTTGGAACATTGCTTGGAAAGAAAAAGTTTTAAATTTTCCGTATTTTTGGGCTTCGAATATTCATAAAAGTGGTTATAATTCAATTAAATTACTATAATATAGTAGTAAAAGTCCAGGTGTTACACCAGGCCCTTAACAGGGGCTTTAAACTTGGTCTATTCCAAGCCTATCCAGGCCCAGGCCTAGGTTTTTTCTAAAGCCTATTTTTCTAAATAGGCCAGGCACATGCCTCTTTAAAAAACCTATTAGGACTAACAGGGCGACCTAGGCCTGTTATATATATATTAAAAAATAGTGACATTACTTTTGTACTCTTAATTTGAAGTAAAATTATATATATATATATATATATGTATCTAACAGGCGTGGGCCTTCTAAAGCCTATTTTTCTAAATAGGCTAGGCACAGGCCTCTTTAAAAAGCCTATTAGGAATAACAGGCCATATATTTTAAAAAAATAGTAACATTACTTTTGTACCTTTAATTTGAAGTAAAATTACATATATATATATATATATGTATCTAAGTTTTTTTTTCAGTCACCCTCACTTTTCACTCTATCTCACCGTTTCCCTTTGCTCCTTCCTACCAAGGACGCAAATCCATCACCTTGGAACCCAATACATCAATCTTCTTCTCTTCCTTTCCAATCTCTACCATAAGTTTTCACTTTATTTTTGTTGGTTATATCAGACTATTGGTTTTGTTGATATTTACTTGTTTTGTCTTTTAGACTCTTGTTTTGTATCAGATTTGTGTTCTTATGTTGGTGAGTATCATAATATTGCTAAGTAAATAAAAATTGTACTTTTAGACTTTTTGAGGCATAGGCCTGCTGATAACAGGCCAGGCTTAGGCCTTAAAAAAGGCTTACTACAGGCCACAAGTCAGGCTCATGTTAATCAGTTACACAACAGATCAGGCCTATTTATAACCAGGTCAGGTCAGGCCTGGCCTATCTCCACCTCTAACTCTTACCATCCAAAAATTAGAGATAGGGGGGAAGAGAGCCGGCCCTAAGAGAAAAGCCTATTATTATTTAATAATGGACATTCAGTATTTCTTAGAAATATTAATGCGCTCAAGTAGCATTAGCATCCATGTATTCGTATTTCTCCTAGAAATATTACATTTTACACAAAATTATCAAATTAATGATGGAAATTCCTCCTTCGATAAAATTTTATGGAATTTTCTATCAATAATTTCCCTTAAAAATTAAATTTACTTCTGTAATTTTTTAATTAGTAATTTCTGATGGAATACAAACATAATTTTCATGTCTAAAATAAAAACTGCATTTTCTATCGGAATACTGATGGAGTTTTTTAGACAAAAAATGTATTCACTAACTGAATTTTCCATGGAATTTTCCGTTCATAAATTAGTTTGTACTTTTTTTTATTATGATATAAAAATAATTTAAATAATTTGATAATTTATTAAATTAAAAAATCTAATCAAAATAATTTTATATGAAATACATACTGTAAAAGAGAAAAATTATAATATAATTAGAATGATATATAAGATAACAATGTATGAAAATTATTATTCCTTATTTTTTTATTAAAATTTCACCATGAAATATGTGAATTTTTTTAATAATATATTATATAATGAAAAGCACAAATATTAACCTAACACACATAATACAGGAATAAAGACAGATAAAGGCTCTTGAAAATACTAAATCTGACAGATGTGTAACCAATATCAATATCAATAATGATAAAGAAGGGATCCGGTCCCAAAATGAGATTTTGAAGGTAGAGGAAAAGGTCAAAAACGAATAAAAAAAGAAGAAAAAAAAAGCAACTAAAATTCCTCTTAAACCCCAACGCCTAAAAACTTGTGGGTGGCTAGCTAGTGACCGCCGCCTACCCAAGATGCCACGTACACTAGAGCTCCGATGGGATTAATTGTATTTGAAAGTGGTGCGAGTGAGATATGATCACACATGCCCTTTCGCATGTAACATGCAATCACAAAAAAAGTTCACTCTTTAATTTTGACTCCAAGTAATTCAAAATTTTTGTTAAGGAATTTCTCACATTTCATTATTATTATATTACCAACTATAAGTATAGGTAACAAATCCACAATTTCGGGTAATTATTTAGGCTTTGTTAAGGTATTTTCAAAATATTATTAGGTTTCAACAACTTTTACTTGCCAAGTAATAAACCCACAATTTAGTCCTTCACAAGTTTCGTTTAAACATTCCCCACATTTTATTTTATATTACCATTTTCCATTTACTAGAAATCCACACTGAGTTCGTCCATAAGTTTTGTTGAGGCATTTTTCACATTTCATTAGCTATCACCAACTTTTATTTGTTAAGTAACAAATTCACATTTTTACATCATTCACAAATTTTGCAGTATCTTAGTTTAGAATTCGTTTCACATTTGTATAAAATCATATATCATAATAGCTTTCTTCACATTTTTAATTACTGTTTTCGAACACTTGATTTTGATGTCATGTCCATTTAGATGGCTTGCCCTGGAGAAGGTATCTTAACGGATCTTGTTAAGAGATTGGTGGATAAAACTGTGAAGGAAGTTAATTACTTTCGTCATTTTGAGATTCATGTCCACAAGTTTGAGGAAGACAATAAGCTTTTGATTAGAAGACGGGATAAACTGCAAAATGATATTGAAGATGCGAAAAGAAATGAGAATCAAATTGAAGGTGAAGTTCTAGATTGGAAAGAGGAAGCTGATAATGTAATTCAAAAGAATGCTAAAATTAGACAAACAAGGCTTGATAGCCAATGTCCTCTAAGGAAATATCGACAAGGGAAGAGGTTGGCACAAATGACGATAGCCATTCAACAGCACATCGGGAAGTGTAATTTTGAAAGAGTGGCACGTCTAGCTCAACTTCCAGGTATAAAGTACTATGCTTCAAGAGACTTCATTAATTTTGAAAGTAGAAAGACAAATCTAAAGCAGCTTATGGAAGCATTAGAAAATGGAGAACATTACATGGTTGGAATGTATGGGATGGGAGGAACGGGTAAGACCATATTGGCAACAAAAGTGGGCAAACAACTTGAAGAATCCAAAAAATTTGAGAAAGTCATCTTCATTGTTGTGTCCAATCCTCCAGATGTCAACAAAATTCGAGCTAACATTGCAAGGCAAATAGGTCTGGATTTAAATCAAAGAGAGGAAGTAGAACACCCTGAGTTTTTGTGGTCTAGAATTTGTAATTATGAAAGGAAATTACTTATAATATTAGATGATGTGTGGAGTAAGCTAAATCTTAGAGACATTGGGATTCCATTTGGAGTTGATAACAAGAATTGCTATGTTTTGATAACCACTCGCTACTTGAAAGTTTGTAAAGAAATGCGTTGTCAATCCATAGTTCAACTACACACATTGTCTCTGATGAGGATGCATTGGAGCTTTTTTTGTCTCATGTTGAAAGTGATGTTGATGATTCTCTTGCACGAGATTTTGTGAAGGAGTGTGGAGGATTACCAATTGCAATTGAAGCACTAGCTAGCACATTAAGAAATTGGCCCATTGGTGAATGGAATGTAGCTTTGACAAAGCTACGAAATTTTATGCCATTGATTGATTTTGATGAAGATATGGAGAAGGTTTATAGATGTTTGGGATTAAGCTACGAGAATTTGAATGATAATAAGGCCCAACAACTTTTCTTATTGTGTTCTATTTTCCCTGAAGACTATGAATTTCCTATACACCTTATTATTAGACTTGGTGTAGGATTGGGAAGTTTTGGTAAAGTTGACGATTATTGTACAGCAAGAAGCCAATCACTTGTTGTGAAAAATAAACTCATAGATTCTTCTTTGCTATTGAAGGTTGATGAGAAAGAATGTGTAAAAATGCATGACGTAGTTCGTGAAGTGGCCCAATGGATAGCAAAGGAAGATATTCAAGTAATTATAGGTTCGGGAAAAATGTTAGAGGCAAATAAGCGACTTGTGTTTTGGAGAATTGGAGATTTTCCCGATCAGCTTGATGATACAAAAGTTGAAGTTCTACTTCTTTGGATAAATGGAAATGTTCTAGTAAAGGATCCAAATGCATTTTTTGCAAGAATGTCTAGGCTGAAAATATTGTTTTTACTTCGCGAAAATGGCAGAAAAGTTCCCTCTCTATTATTGTTACAATCACTTCTATCATTAA
The DNA here is from genome assembly GCA_037074515.1 of Mimosa bimucronata. Taxonomy (NCBI): domain Eukaryota; kingdom Viridiplantae; phylum Streptophyta; class Magnoliopsida; order Fabales; family Fabaceae; genus Mimosa; species Mimosa bimucronata. The sequence goes on along the minus strand of CM073440.1, from coordinate 33,267,140 downwards.
AGCATATTCATACTCTTATCTTGGATGGTTGGCCATTAGGTGACATCTCTATTTTTAAGAGTCTACAAACTCTTGTGACACTTGAATTGAAAAGTTGTTTTATTACTGAATTACCCAAAAATATAAAGGAACTGAAGATGTTGAGATGGTTGGGCTTAAGGAGGTGTAAAATTCAAAAGAACAATCCTTTTGAAGTGATTGAAAGGTGTTCACAATTGGAAGAATTGTATTTTGTTGGGAATTACTATGTCGAGGATTGGAAGCCAGATGATGACAAGGAAATCGAAGTTTCACTTGGTATATCTCCTTCATTGGAAATGTTTTATATCTCTTGCAGTGATTTTAGGCAACTAGATGTTGATGATAATGGCCTCTTTAAATACTTCAATTCAGCATATATAAAACATTTAATACCAGAGGCTATGTTTAAGTACATTGTGGGAAAAGCAGAAGTTCTTGAGTTGGGGAAAATTGGACTAACAGGATGGAAATGTCTTGTTCCTGAAATTATTCCTGTAGAAATGGATAATTTAACCAAGCTTTACTTATCTGAGTGGGTTGACATGGAGTACCTTATTGATGATACTAGGTATACTTCACATATCACGATCTTTTCTAAGCTAGTCGAGCTGCATTTGTATGATGTAAGTGTGAAAAAATTATGTAGGGGTGATATGCCTTCTGGTTTTCTCAAGAAGTTACAGATTTTAAAGTTAGAGAAGTGTATGAACTTGGACAACATATTCTTAGATGAAAGTCTCAAATTACCTTATCTGAGGGTCTTGGGATTGATAAATTGCCCAATGTTCCAACCATCAATTTTTCAACTCTCTGTTGCTCAAAGTCTTGTGCGATTGGAAGAATTATCAATTGAAAACTGCAAGGAGCTAAAAAATTTATTTGCATACGGGATTTTTGAAGGTAATCAAGAAAAACTTGATTTATTGTTCCCAGAGTTAAATTCTCTTAGAATTGAAGGATGTGGGGAGCTGAGAAACATATCAATCAATCAACTTAACATCTAAAAGAAACTCCACCAAGCTGCTAAGCCGTTCCAAGTTTTCCATCGGCTATAGACTCATTTCACTGTTCACAACAGTGAAATGGCTCATCTCTCCGCCTTATTGGGCTCCGTGCAAGCAGCACATGATGCCATTAATGCAGTCATCAAAACCTGCCTTCTTTCCCTCTTTTGTGGTAACCTCAAATACCAGCAGGGGAAAGAAGGCGCAGGACAATCATCAAAAAGGCAAGAAGGCATCAAACCAATTTCCCCCCCTTTCTTTCCTGCATTGCCTTCCCCAAGCTTAGACATGTCTTGCTGTTCCCCTCTCTCCCTCCATTCTTTCATATAACTGCTTGATTTGAAATTTAAATTCAAAATTTAAATAAACTCTATGTAGACACCATAAATAAATAGAAGTCCTCCATCTTTTCAATGCAGTCCCTCATTCACAAAGATACAGCTGTAATTCAATGACAGTAAAGATCTTTGGGATCAAATAGCTTCATTACCTTTTCACAATGTGCTGGCTGTTGGTATGATCTCTTCACTTGATATTTTCTGTTTGAAAATAATGGTCTCTTCACTTGATATTGTCTGTTTGAAAATAATCGTTGTCCATCATGTGTTTTCTTTGTTGGAGCACTTGAATGCACTTTCTTCATATATCTTCTTGTAGACATTTTCCCTCCGTACTCTATTGGCTGGAGATACAAACGACATGCTTTCTGATGGAAAACTGTTTTAAGGGTTCTTCTCAGTTATCGAAGAAGGAAGTTGAAGGTAAGAAAAATACACTCTTTACCTGATGAGAGATGGTAAAGAAAAATCTTTTTTCAGTTTGTATATTTCACTCTCCAGTTTCTCTGTTTTGAATGGGTTTGCATGCAGGTGTACAGATAGAGCTGTTACATAGTGGTATAAAGAGAGAGACGCAGAAATGAGTAAGGGATTATTGTAAAGGAAGAGGCTTTCTTCAAAGGCCGGAAGGCTGTCGGCGTCAGACTTGAATGGGAAAAAAAAGAGGAAGAAGAAGGAAGATGGAAGAGGGAAGAACCGGCCAAAAAAAAATCCCACTCGTACCGGCACTAAGAAGCAATTCTCTTTGCACTCACACTTGAACCAGCCAAAAAAAGAAAAAGAAGAAGAAGAAGGAAGAAGGAGAACTCATGGCATCTGACTTGCACTCAACAGTTCGTTTTTTCATCATCTTTCTTCATTTTTTCTTTCAGCTGCTATCTCTCTTTTTCAATGCAATTCATTTTGGCCCAACATTAGCCACGCACGTCCACCGAGGTGAAAGAAGGACCACCCACAGCCACACAAATTTAAAGCACCACGGCATCAGTCATCACCCACAATTTTTGTTTCTTTTATTCCTTTATTATGTTTATATTTTTCTTATATTTTCATATCCTTTGTTATATTTTTCTCCTTTCTCAGATTTGAGTATGATGCTTTGTAATTGTCATCAACAAATGTTTCTAATGACTTTTTTTCAGAATTTGAGCGGGCAAATATATTATTCTTACTTTGTGTAGTTTATTTTAATTCCAATGATGAGTAGCCTTTTAATGAGTTCTTGCAGCATTTTTTAAGTTAAAAAAATTGTGTATCAATATCCTCAGATATTTAAGTAATGATTTTTTAAAGACTTCATTTAATGAATAAGCAATGAGAATAAGTCAAATTGTTAACTACTTTATTGTGACCTTTATTTGTTCTTATGTATAAAAGCTCAAAAATATATTCGTGTATATTAAACAATAGTTAATCATTAAAAATGTGCCCAAAATCATTTTTATTTTTTTTAAGTGTATCCTTACTTTTTATGAGGTGTGTAAGAGAGACAAATTATTATAAAGATGGAAATGAATATAAAAAAATGTTAATAGAAAGAATAGTAATGGGTAAATTGGAGAAAAAAATAATTAAATGCTACTTACTCCCTTCGTTCTTAATTATAAGATCACTTTGATTTTTTTAGAGAAATAACTTATGCAAAGTTAATTACTTTAAAATGTCTATAGTTATCTTTTTTCCTCAAAACTAATTTAACTTACTTATAAACTATCGTATAATACAATTAAATGTAAGATACGTTAAAATTAAGTGGCATATTTGGCTTCCTTAGTCTCCACAAAAAAAGTCATGATCTTATATTTAGGACCGGAGGGAATATGACAACTCTGACAAACTCTTTCAAGAACGGAAACTCATTCGAATTTAAGCTATTCTATGTTGGGGGTAGAAGGTCCCTATATATAAGGTCATTTTAATTGAACTACAGTTTTGTAAAAATTAAGTTAAAGTTAGTTAAGAACAATAAATTTGTAGAAAATATACTCTTTTTTTAAGGTGCTCTTATTTATGTAAGAGTAAGAGAAAGAATAATTATTAAAAAATATCAGAGAAGGAATGGGAGAAATTAATGAATGGTTGAAAGGAGAAATTTTTTTGTCAAAAATAATAAAAGAGAGGATCTTATGAAATCAGATGAGATGTCGATAGATTTATTTACCTTCAATTATTTCTTTTTTAAAAAAGCTACAATAATAGTTGATATTATATTAGAATTAGAATATTCAAAACAAAATAAACTTAAATTATATATCTTGACTAATTCGTCATTCAACATATGGGAAATCACTAACTATAATCAGTGTTCACTTATAATCAATTATATGTTTTATCTGGAGTACATACTACATACTACAAATGGCTCAAAAACTTTTGTTCCTTGACAATGGTGGTGGTGATAACCGATAACAAATGCATTGGTTTGTTTTTGAGGAAGTGTTTAAATATATTGTATCATAAGGATGAAATTGTGTACTATTTATTTGATTAAATGACTATATTTGACTACCTACTTATATTTTTATATTTGTTAAATGATGCTTATAATCTTCTATATGATATTGATTGCCTAAAAGTTCAATATCACGCCCATGACGCTTGGAAGTACCATTATCCGAATTGTTTTATTTTAATAAAGATCAACATACAATTTTAAGGGAATATAATTACATTATCTTTAAAATTAGAATTATACTTTTTGCAGACAATCTTCCATTTTGTTGTTAACTTATTTTATTTTATTTATTTAGTTTTGTAAAAAAAAACAAGAAGAAGTGTGTGACAGTGTGTGCACGTATTGGAGGGGAAGGGAAAAGAGAATTGGGAGTTGGGACCACAAGGAGGAAATAAACCATAGAACCATCTTTCAAGTCCTTACTTTATGGATCTTAAAGAAAACTGGTTCGGTGTTATATCCTGCTAGTGCAAATAGTTGAAAGTTGAAACTCTTCTCTCTCTCCTCTTCTTTGACCATTCTTTTGCTGATCTTAGACTTCACTTTAAAATATTTTCCGCGTGTCACAAACATTACTGATGTGTGCTTTGGCTTCGGAATGTTCATGGCTACGTGACAAAACCTGATTGTGTATTAAAATGCAACCTCAAAGTATACTGATGCCCTGCTTTTTTTTTTTCCTGTTTATATATACATATGTGTGTGTACAACCAATTTTCCGAAAGTAAGTTCGTTCATCTAATATATGTGGGTGTGTTTGGATTGGCTTTTTTTAAAAGGACTTTTTTAGAAGGGTTTTTTTTTAGAAGTAAGAATGGATAAAAGTCAGATTATGTGAAATGATTTATGTTTGGATTTGTGATGATAAGAGTAACTTTTTTTTAATCTGACTTTAGAAACATATTTGGATAATTATTTTGAAAAGCAAGTTTATATGAAAAATTACTAAAAGGGCATTATTATTATTATTATTATTATTATTATTATTATTATTAAATAATACATATATAATATGCATATACTCTTATTAAAGGCTTAGTTTCTCCCTTATTTTAAGAAAAATAATTTGAAAAAACAATATTTTTAGCTCAAAGGAGGATATTGTGGGAGAAAATAGTTAGAGATTATTATGATAAATTTTTGGAAATAAAAAGAAAATTTTAGATTAAAATAAAATATCTTATTTGAGAATTTTAAGGATTTAATAATCTAATTTTCCTACCCACTTTATTAAATGATACATAATAAAAGGCATAAAACCTATTAGAAGCCAGAAGTCAGAAGCCGGAGTTTCTGACCCATAAATCCTTCTCTCTTTCTTACAGACATACCAAAAAAAAGGGGGAATGACTTCTGTAATGCCGCCAGAAGTCATTCCAAACAAGCCACTCTAATCATAGCCCTTCTTTTTATTCTATAGAAATAAATATCTGATATGTATGCATATTAAGTCCGTTGATTTTTCTTATAATCTCTCAGTAGTTTTTTCACCCCCTATTTATTACCATTTCAAAATTTAAAGTGGGTCAAAAACCCAGATGCTTTATGCTTTATGGAGAGATTGTTATTATATATATACGAATGATTTAATACATCTTTTCCCATTTTACTTCAACACTCTTTTATACGCATTAATGCCCGTATTTCTCTCTCTATAGTCTCATTATAAATAAAAGTAATACGAAAAAAAATTCTATTTGAGGCATATTTATAGTTTTTAACTAACTTTCACATTTTTTTAAGAAACTCAATTTGACACCGGACTCTTATAATAAGAACTGGGAGTAAGGTAGTTAGAATTAAGGAGATGTGGTGTTGGTTTATTATTCGTAATAACTATGAAATAATAAATTTTTTTTACACAAATAATCTGTGATTAAATAAAGGAAAAATTCCAGAAAAAGACTCTCTAAATAGCAAAGGACACTTTGGTACACTTAATTTCAAAAAGGACAGATCAGTACAATTGATTGAAGTGTTCAATGCAAAATTAAAAGGAAAAATGCAAAAAACCCTCAGATCTTCATCTTCACTACTATAATGGTATAAGGGAATACCAAATTCTTTGTTACCAGAATAATATAAGGAATTAGCAAATTCTTCTTCTTCGTTACCAGAATGGTATAAGGGAATACTAATGTGTTTAGAGCATGTTGGTATGACAAACTCTTTCAAAAACGGAAACCCATTCAAATTTTACTCTATTCTATGTTGGGGGTAGAAAGTCCCTATATATAAGGTCATTTCAATTGAACTACAAATTCGTAAAAATTAAGTTAAAATTAGTTAAGAATAATAAATATGTAGAAAATAGTCCTTTTTAAAAAAATTGCTGTAAGAGTAAGAGAAAGAATAATTATTAAAAAATGATAGAGAATGAACGGGAGAAATTAATGCATAGACATTAAACTGTAAAACAAATATGCAACCAAGTACATAGCCCAACCCTAGGAATTAATATGAAGCCACTGCAACAAATAAGAAACCCGAGACATTACTAAATCACAGAAATTTATGTCATCAAGCATTGAAGAGTAACAATCAAGAAAAATCATAATTATCTAACATAAATTATCAGATAAAATTCAAAGCCCACAAAATATTCAGATTAAGCAGAGCCATTCGGAAGCTGTTAAGAATTTGTATTAGTAGAAGAGAATAGGAGTGGAAGATTCACTAAGAAGAAGAATAAAGAACACAAGAAGCCATTGGTAAATCGGAGAAGAAGAAGACGAAGAAGCTAAGTGAAGAAAAGATAGACAAAGAATATAGGAAATCTCAAAAGTCTCGATATATCATTCATAATCCATTCCTTTCCTATTTTTTCCTTTTATAATGGAAAACAATGAAAAAAAAATCCTAATATGTTAAGCAATTACAATATAGAATGACTAAAAGCCCCTTACCTATTATTCTAAATCCTACAATCACCCTTCAACACAAACCGCACACAAAATGTATCCTATGAGAATCAAAATCGAAATATCACTTGCAAAAGCAATTAGATACCATAAATTAAATTAATCATCACTTCACAACTGTAGTAAACAAATTGAATAAGAAATTTGGAAGTGAAAACTTGTATAGAAATCTAATTGCATAAAAATTTAAATATACCCACGCATGTGATGCATGTGTTAATTTTAGTAGTCATTCTCTATATAATATCAAGCAATTATGAATCCAATGAAATTCAAAGTAGTGGTGATAGCTAAAATGTGAGACAACAGTGTCTGATGTGTTTAATAAATTTAAAAATATTTTGAATGTAGCTGAAAATATGCAATGTTTGTATCCAATAAATCAATGAATTCACAGTAGTAATCGATCTTATATTTAAGATCATATGGAGTTTTTTATTTTAGAGTGTTTAATGTTATAGTAAAATGCAATGACATCCTGTATTGTATGTCAAAATCACATAAATCTCCCTTCTATTTCTAAAGAACTTACATTTGATCAAATTTGTGATACTGTTAAAAGCATTCAAATGAAAGATTGTAAAATGATTTCTTTTATTAATTGTAAATATGAAAAAAATTGTTTGAAGTTACTTACTCTCAATGGCAATCAAGGCATGTTGGTTTACACATTTTCTAAACCTGTTTTAACTCATGGGTAATTATATGTTGTACTCTCCCGTGTCAGGAATCTTGAAGGCATGAAAATTTACATCCCAAGCAAGAACTTAGACATGGATGCTTCCCTTACATACGCTGTCTTCAAAGAGATTTTCCGAAACATAGAAAGAAATAATGGTTGATATTTATGATTTAATTGCCAATTATATGTATGTATTGTTAATGATAACATTGTATCTGGTGTTAGTGCAGATGGTAGATATTTTTATATCTGATTGAGTCATTATGTCTCATTGTTTTCTGTTACTTTTGCCTTCAACAGCTCAGGTGAATTGCTTAACAAAACGTTCACTGGTTATTATTAGAAGAGCGAGAGATGAATGAATTGTGATACTTCAACATGGACAAGGATGGAAAGTGTTATATTTACATGCGTGGTGAGCTCACCTTGATTCCTACAACATATGACAATTTTTGGGCCATATTTCAAGATGTGTTCTATATAATAATGTGGGACGTGGTACAATATCAAAACAAGGCTTCAATTTTATCCTTTGTTTGCATTTCATTTGGATTGGTAGCAAATTATTTGTAGAAGGATTAATTTTGATGAATTAATCTTGTGTAACCTTTGGTGTGAATTCCATTGTTCCCTTAGTAAATGCTTGAGAAATTTTTCATTTTGTTGGTTGAGTAAGGTGAGATGATAATCAAATCAATTTAATGTGAGATGAAAGAATTGGATTCAGTTTATGCTAACCGCGCAACGCGCGGGGAAGCACACGCTAGTTTGGTGAATATGGAGATGTGGACCAAGTTTTGAAATGCAGGAAATGTATGTCAGGGCTAACTCAAGTTTTGAATGAAGATACAACAGAGAAATATGAAAATTCCAAGACAAGTGCTATCTCATGGGCTCTTAGATGTTGTTATATGTCCCAAACTAAAGACACCAAAATTAAAGTTTCAAATGCCACAGTGGAACGCTACACCATCCCACAGGTATGCAACTTTGGTCTAGTTTTCTTTATCGAACATCTCTATTTATGTTTTATATATTTTTCTTTTTGGCAAAAGTGGTATTTAATCAAGCACGTGACATGAATGGATTATATAACATTTCCCATTATGTCGATCTAATAAATGAAGGGACATTAAATATAGCATTATAATTGATTTCTTGCCATCTTCCATTGATAGATTATATTTTATTGAAAGTGTGACATTGTGACCTGATATTTTAAAAGTTATAAAGAAGTATGACGAGAAGGCTTTAGAGGAATGGTTAGATAAAAATATTAGGTCACATATTAGTTTCTTATTTTTTTAATGTTAATAACTACCTATTTGTGCAACTAATAGTTAAACAAATCGTTAGGAGAATAGTTAGTAAACCTTTTTACCTCCCTTATTAGACAAATGAATGTGATAATTTGGACATAAAGCACTCCCCCTCAGTCCTTTTCATGAGACTCTTAACTTCTGTGATATTATGAAAATAGTTAAACATCACATATTTTTACAAGTTTGAAAACTTCACTTTAGTTTGTATACTTTATTGAGGAGAGCCAGAGGGACGAATCGGAAATGGCTAAGTTCTATAAAGTCCCATGACTTTGGGGCAATTGCATATAGTCCCCTCGACTTTTCAAATTTAAAATTTAACCCCTCGAAACTTTTGTTTGTTTGTTTTTTATTATGAACCACATGCCTTTAATTTTGTCATTAGCTTTTGAAAGAAATTGTCGTGTAAAATTAATATAAGACACTTTATCATATCCTATGTGGTATCATATTAAAGTTACTTTGAGAATTGGAAGAGGTTTTCACAGCATATAAACATAGAAGCAATGAGCTTTAGGGTTTTTTTAATGGTAAAATTACTGTTTAATCCTTATATTAAAATTATATAGGTACTATAAATTTATTAGTCTATATAAGATGTCAAATATGATGCCACATAGGATTTAATATGTTTATAATGGTAAATTAATGATAGGGGTCCACTAAAAAAAAGTTCGGGGGTTATATTTAATTAACCCAAAATTGACGGATTATTATTGATTTTAGCGATGGAGAAGTACATGTTTAGGGTAATAGAAAAGGAGATGACAATACTTTTAAATAAGTCATATATAAGCGTTTCATTATTTTATTTCATGAAATAAAAAATGTCATTTATTAAGAGCCAATGACTAGGGTGTTATAGTTTTTTTGTTGGCAATAAAGGGTTTTATATATAGGATATTGGAGAGGGTGGTTTATTAGATGGAACAAAACTTTTGGAATGCATTTTGTTAAGGAAGCTATTTCTTTCCTTAATTCATCAAATACATGCAAAAACTATTGAATGAGACTTAAATTGGGTTGGGTATCTCTTCTTTTCCCTTTTCCATTTTCTTTCAAAATATTTTATTCTCATATTAGATTTAAAAAAACAGATGGTTTACATTTGTTGTTTTGTAAAAATTATTACTATGAATATAAATAAATAGATTCAAACTTTTAAAAACGTATCTATATTGTTCATAATTGCAATAAAGACAAAATAAAAAAATAATTTATAAAATGTTAATAATGATATTTTTATAAAATAATTTATTGATACTTATTGATCTAAGGATGGATATGAGATTTTAAGAAGAGAAAGAGAAAAAAAGGAGAATATCCTCTCCTAACTTATGGTAATGCTAATGGAATTAGAAGACCGCATTATTGATCAATAAGATTAGTCTTCGATAAAATTAACAAAGCAGTTACATTATTTTCTTTAAGTGTACTGAGCAAAGGATAACGTCTACTAAGTTACCAGAACAAAAACACGTATAGTCTCCCTTTTGATTGGTCAACTTTTTAATCATACTATAATGCATCGCGATACAAGATTAGATGATAAAATGAAATTAGTTATAGAAGTTGAATATGGGATAATTGATTTGTTGTAGGAATCATGCCCATCAAACGAAAGCATTATTGAAACACTTCATCATACAAAGGAGTGTCTTATGAGACATCCATTGAGCCTACAAAATATAAGGACAGTGACACTTGAGGGATTTTCAAAAGTAGAATCGTTGTTCAGTGTATCCATTGCCAAAACCATGATCATGTTGGAGACGCTGTGTATCAATAAATATGAAGAATTGAAGCACATAATAATAGTAACAAATGAGAAAGAGGATGATTATCAGCTCAACTGCACTTCCATCTTCCCAAAATTACAGAGCCTCGAAGTCTATTATTGTGATAAGTTGGGATTTTTATTTCCATCCACTCTTTCTGGAGGTCTTCAAAAATTAAAATCTATACGTATCATTCAAGCTGAGGAGCTGAAATATATTTTTGGAAAATACAATGATGAAGGGTGTGTATTGAATGAGGATGAAAACAATGAGCCTTCAATTTGTCTTCCAGCATTGGAAAAAATATACCTCGCAAGTGTCCCAAAAATAATCAGCAATGGTGTCGGGAAATATCAACTTCAGTGCCCATCTCTACAGAGTGTGGAAGCATCAAAGGTACGTAATACTTTTTAACCTGTTAGTTTATAGTAAGTGAATCTTGCTCTGTTTTGTTGTGTGAAAACATAGTTTTTCATATAGTCTCTTAAAATTTCATCTTTTAAGCATTTTTATAATCAACATGGTTTATGTACATTGTAATTTATAAATATCTTTATGCTATATAAATATTACTATATATAATGAATTATTCATTACAAATTATTTGAACACATTCTCAAAACAACGAAGGCTTTTATAGAATTTTCTTACACGGAAATATAAAATTATTTATGTAAAAGAGATCCGGCTTTATCAATATACAATTTCAAATTTGATTTTAAAATATAACTCACTGAATAATCTCTGTGTGTGTTAACTTTTGTTTTGTGGGTGTGTGTATCTCAGTCTCACGCACAAAATAGAGAAACAGAAAACAACACTTTAAATTTTTCACTTGAAATGTTGAAATGTATAGAATTAGTTCAAAAAGATTTTTATGTATATAAACGTGCAATGTGACTACAATCATTTTGATATTTAAATATATTTAAATTTTAAAGTGAATTAACTCATATGTGATCATATGCAATAGTAGTACTCCCTTCTCTCTGGTCCTAATTATAAGATCAAATTGATTTTTTGTGGAAGTTAAGGAAACAATTAGATCACTAAATTATAACATATGTTAAATATAATTAGATTATATGTTAGTTTATAAGTAAAATAAATTAGTTTTGAAGAAAAATATGAATATAAATAATTTAAAAATATTTATCTTGCATCTTTAATTTCTCTAAAAAAGTCAAATTAATCTTATAATTAGGACCGGAGGGAATATCATGGATTTTTTCGTGGATGGATTTAAAATATATTTTTTATGACATAAATTATCTGTTAGGTCAAAGTCATACACTGAAGTAATTGATTTTTGGATATTGCCATTGGATAATTTTTAATGATATTAATTTTTTGGGACTTTTGTGAATGCATGATGCATATTTATGCTTGTTCTTTTTTATTAAAATATTATCACATGGGGACAAGGTTTCACTAATTATAAAGTGGTACTTCCTCTGGTTCTTATTATAAGGCACCAACTAACCAAATTTTTTGATACCAAATATAAGGCACCAACCCCAGCATTAATTACTTTTTTCCCACTTTGTCCTTATCATCAATGGGGGTTTAAAGTTGAAAATGTGAAGTCACATCATTTAATGAAGGGTGAAGTTGGAAAAAATTGCAAATTTAGCATAAATATGAGGACCCAACTACCATTTCTTAGTTTGTGAGAGATAGTAGTTTGTGCCTTATAATAAAGATCAGAAGGAGTATGTTAAATATTATGCACTGGTATTAATTGGAGTTGAATTACCTATTTTTTTTGGAACGCTTAGGAAATTAAGAGCCAAATGCAAGATACGACAAGTGAAGGAGGAAAGGAATGTGAAATACAAGAGATTGTTCATGTTGAAACACCACTAACCCCAAGTGTGGCCTTCCAATATTTTCTAAACTTTCACAATCTAAAAGAAATAGGCATCAGCACAATCAAGAGTTTGAAAACTTTGTTCACTATTTCTGCATGCAGAAACCTACCACAGTTGTCCACGCTATATATATATGAGTGTGAGGAATTAGTTAGTGTGGTTGAAGATGATTCTAATGATCTTTATCAGATAAATTTTAGTTCTATTTTCCCAAAGCTGGAGGCTATTACAATCTTGAGATGCAACAAGCTGGAGTATATGTTTCCTTTCTCTCTTTTTAGAAGTCTTCAAAAATTAAAATCTTTGACCATCAAGAATGCTGCTGAGTTGAAATACATTTTTGAGAAATATGATGATGGAAATCATTTATCAAATGAGAATGAAAGAGATGATAAGCGTCGTATTCATCTCCCTGCTTTGGAACATCTAACATTTGCAAATGTATCAAAGATGATAAACAATGTTCATGGAGAAAAATATCAACTGAGCTTTCCACATCTTAAAATAATTCAATTGGAGGATATTGAAGAGTTCAACGGAGGATCTTTTCTAGAATTGTTGGCTTGTTTACATTTGAATGTCGAAGCTTCTAAGGTAACACATTTGACTTACTTTTCTATCATCTGCACTGCTATATTTATTTGGCCCCCTATTTTTGGAAATTTTCTTTTTGTCATAGTCGAATGCTTAGCATTTAAACTAGAACAACAACATGTTTTCGTGCATCGCAACTTTTGATTTCAAAACATGAAATTACTAAGATTTCAAGCCTAGAGAATTACAATTAGTTAGTTTAATTCATAAAAAACTTGGTTTGCTTCAACATACATATATATGCCTTTCATCAGATTAGAAAAGAATACATTAATTAAGGAAGTAATAGCTTTAAAAAATTACTAATTAAGCACAATCCATGTATATATGTCTTTAATTTGTAAGCACTCTGGTTCCAGGCATCATCAGTACACATTGTTTCTCTTTTTACAACTCAATGCTATTGTGATATCCATTAATAACAGTATTGGAAACTTTTACAATTTGTGAATGTGACTATTTCAATTCATGCTGAAATTTTGAATTGATTTATGACTATCAGGACTTGATGAAAATTATGAAGGATGTGCAAGAGTTTACATCTCTTATATTAAGAGACATCAAAATAGAAGAGATTATTAGCTTGGAAGGAGTGGAAATGGAAGGCGCAGTCATGAGATTAAGCTTACGACATATGGAGTTAAAAGATCTAAGTGAGTTGAGGCATATATGTAAGGGTCTCAAAACTATTTTGAGCTTCCTCAATCTTTATGATCTAACAATCAAAGCTTGTAAAAAGCTAAAAGCAATATTTGGTGCCTCAATAGTGAAAAGCCTCCCACAATTAGCTTATTTATGGATAGAAGACTGCGATGAATTAGTTAACATCATTGAAGAGAGTGACAAGAATCATTTGCATCAACTCTGCTTTCCAAAGTTATTTCAAATTCGCATCCAGTGTTGTAATAGCTTGAAATACATTTCCTCAATCTCAACATGTGGTATGTTTCCAGAGCTGTTCCTCTTGGAAATAATAGAAGCCTCTGAGATGGAGGAAGCATTTCTACCTAAACAAGAAGATAAGCAGAAGATGGCAACAAGGGAAGAAGTATTTCCAAACCTGGATGGAGTAAGACTTGAAAAACTTCCAAGGCTTGTTACTATTTGTGAGGGGATTGATTTTCAGCCCATGGAATTTCTTAATGTGAGTGATTGTCCCAAATATCAAGGTATATCTAGGATGAGAAGTCATTTCTTGTAATTGCTAACTCGTATAATGAGTGCTAATATTAGATTGAAAATTCCACCGCAGGAACTAGTCAATTCCAACAAGGGCCACAAAATGGAGATTCGCAAAATCAAGTCGCAGCATATGCTTTGCCAGAGTTTTCAGAGGTATATTAGGCTAATCATCACAAGAACAAATTTTTTTTTTTTGGTATTTTGTTTTACTAACGAATATGACATGTTCATAAATTTGGTTACTACTTCTGAATAATTACTTAATGATGTTGTTGGTTAGAGTTCGAAGGAAGCAATGAAGACAAGTGTTGAAGAAGTTGCAGCATCATCGGTACATACTAATACGCTGAAAAAAGTAGCGATTTTAAATTGAATGTAGTAATATGCTACATGACCACAACTTCCTTTTTTTCTTCTTCTTAGCCATTATTCAGTACTATAGAACCAATATATCTGATAAAGCTACAATAATAACTTCACAAATGCATTCAAAAGTCTGGAGTTAGCAAACATTTTTAGGGAAACATTAGAGATATCATACTGTTTTTTAAAGATTCAAATTTATCACATGCACATTAAAAAAAGAAACAAATAGATAAATAAATTATATCTTTTGATGATGTAGAGTAAGCAGGAAAAATTAAAAGAAATAGAAGCCCAGGATCTTACTCCAGCATTATTTGAGAAACAAGAACTGAAAGGTTCAACATCTAAACCACAATTGAAAAGTCCATCTTCACATGTAAGTTTATTGTGTTGATTGTTTGACTATTTCCAACATGATAGCAAGCTGATTTTAAAATTAAACTTATGGCATGTTCAATACTTCTTCTGATATCAGTACCAACAAATGTATACCATAGTTGATCTACTGAATACTAAAAAATTGTGGTAATTCAGAACTATAAAGAAAAAGAGAAGGAAGGTGGCAAAGTAGTTCCTGATCCTACTTCAAAGTTACCGACACCTACTTCATCTTCTTTTCAGGTGAAAATAATACCAATTTATCCATATGTGCTTTGAAAAAGGGAATTGCTCATTGAATGAAAGTCAAGTTCAACCAATTGATTGTTTTGTGTTTCTTTCTCAGATTAATCAGAACATCAAAGAGGTAACAGAAGATGCCATAAAACCATTTGTCAACTCCAAAAATGATTCCGCCCAAGTAAGTCCACTGCTTTTGTGCTGAATCTAATTTTGTAAATTCAAATTCATCATTAACAACACTATCAAGTTGCATCTAAAATGGGCAAAAAATATGCTTTTGTTCTAAATCTTCAATGCTTCAAATAGGAGTTGAAGGATGGTCATCTAACATGTGAAGCAACTTTGCCGGTTCAACTGCCATTTGCTGATGATGTGGGTTATAATTAATGTATCAAAGTAGTATATTTAAAATTGTGTTGTTGCTAATACCACTCCTTTGTGCTGCATAGAGTATTGATGTCATTGTAAAAGAAAGAGTTCAAGAAAGTCATACCTCTAAGGATGCTATGTTAGAAACTGTGTTTGCTGATTTGGCACCAAGAAACTTACCATCAGCATCAATCACTACTCTACGAGAGCAGTTTCCATTGGTTATTCAATACTGCATTATCTCTTTTTTTTATTGGTTTAATATAAGGAATATGCTAAAAGAAAGTGAATCTTTTTTTCTCTCTCACTTCTTTTAGGATTTGATGGAGTCAAGAAAAGGAGCAATCATGACACAACAGGAAGCACCTGTGAAAATGGCATATGTTGTATGTATATTTGAACTCTTCACAAAATATTGAAGCTAGAACCTAACTAATGATTATAATTAAAGGAAATAACATAGGTTTGGTACTTATGCAGAGCATCGGAAATATTCAAAAGGACAATACAACTATGAAAGCTAAAATAGATACATCCTCTAGTTATTCACAAGCAGAGGGTTCACTGTCTGGAATGGTAAGTTTTATTCATGAAATTTTAAATACAAAATTGGTTTTTATAAATCAATATTACTATATTCACACAATGTGTATGGTCTCAACCTATTTTTCATTTGTAATCCAGATAAGCTATA
The DNA here is from genome assembly GCA_037074515.1 of Mimosa bimucronata. NCBI lineage: Eukaryota > Viridiplantae > Streptophyta > Magnoliopsida > Fabales > Fabaceae > Mimosa > Mimosa bimucronata. The sequence goes on along the minus strand of CM073440.1, from coordinate 33,250,922 downwards.
TTATAGTTAAGGGACCTAATACTTGTATATTTGTTGGTACTCGTGTAGAGTGATGAAAGTGCTCAAGAAGAGACTGATGCAAAAGACACTACACCTATTATAGCCCAAATGGATGCTTCCTCAATTCATTCACAAGTAGAAGACTCACAGTCAGATCCACATACACAAGTAAATTTTACCACGTACATTTTTTACAACATATTTGAAAGAACACATCATTTGAACAAGAAATTTCTTCATGTTTTGTAGGTTGCCAATGTGAAAGAAACACGTGAGCAAGGCTCCCAAGAGGATGATGCAACAAAGGAAATGGCAATAGCAATTCAGTGGACTGATGCAGAGACAAGAGAGCAAACTAGAGTATGTTCCATTATGACAAAAATAAATGCATTATAATTACTGGCATAAACATTTAATAGATATTAAAAAGAAAATTTATATTATAGGAATAATGAAGTTGTTGATTAAAATTTTTTTGCGATGTGATGTTATTTAGAGCTTAGCAGGAACAGAGAAAAGTGTTAGAAAACATGCTTCACAGCTATGAATGGATCCAACTTGGACAAATTCAGGGCTGATCGAATTGACATCTCCTCATTCTATTTATTATTAACATGAAATCATTTTAAGCTCTAACACAGTCATAAGCAACTAATAATTGAGACAACTACATGCACTTTTTCATTTTGTTTTATGCAGACTATCAAAGAAACAATAGATAACTCAAGTATTCAAGAGGAAGCTAAATCATATAAGCCTCAAAAAGCGATCGTTTCCAAAGTCATTCCTTCTCTCCATCACAGTAAGTGTATTTTCCAGAATCATCATAAGTTTTTTTATTGTTTAAACCATCTCCTAACTCTCTTGTCTGTGACACAGAACCACAAATTTCTGATGCTGGTACCCCTTCATCTCCTAATAAATTGGGAGTTTGTGAAATTTTCCAACTTGTGGAGCTAAAAGATGGTGAAACAGCTTTACTTGCAAAAGCACTTGAACGATATCCTCAACTATTACTACCTCACGAACATCGCTCGCAACGTATGATAGCTTGGTCATACCGAGTGCTAGTTGATATTTTGGTAGTGCTAGCCACCAAGACTCCTTATAGCATCACAAGTTCAGAAAAGTCAACCTTAGAGTCTAACTTATGTGATGCAACCTTCCTTGGCTTTGACAAAAACTGGGTTGATTCAGTTCGAGCAAGAGTTTTTGGGGCAGACATGTTTGATGTGTTGGCGGCCGAAGAGGAAATTCAGGTGAAGGAGTATGAGCTTAAGACATGTGACATTGCATTGGAACAAGTTCGAAACCAAAGAATAGAAGCTAGAGAGCGACTCGCAGTGGCACAAAGACATTTGGTGATGGCACAAACTGAGTTTGAAGCAATTGATTTTCAGGTATCAAGTCTCATGGAAGATCGCAAGAAGTTGATTACTGAGATAAAAGAGTTAAGAGAAATAATAAATGCCAATGACAAACCCTATGGCATTTAAGTGTGTGTTTGATTTGCAGTACTTTGCTATTTCATTTCTGTTTCTATCGATACTAGAAACAGAAAACCATAATGCATATGAAATAGACCAAGACAATTGCCTATGTTTAAACACGTAATAGGACAGAGTTTAAACTCACTGGTGGATGATCCATACTGTTATTGGCAATAATTCTCAATTACATATGTGAACAAGTGGAAAGCTTATATAAATTGAGAAAATCTTTCATCGTGTGTGTATTAACAAACAGCAATATGTGGACTAGTGCAGATTGGCAACTTTGCTTCTTTTACTGTTTCTTATTGTACTGATCTAACTAGCAATTTCCTGTTTTTTCCTAAATCCATGTCCTAAATTAGACTATCTTGTGTAAATATTTTATTAGTAATATCATTTTGATCCTTATAAAAAAAAGTCTCACATTTTATCTTTCAGTAAAAAAATATAATGTTACATTGTAAAAGGGAAAACACGAGGGAAGAATAGGCAACGTAAAATGATTGTTTTCAACTTAATCAATTTGTATTGATTAAAAAAAAGCATTGATAAAAAAACTTAATCGATTTGTTAGTTTATATTTCTATATGTGTGTATAATTATTATATATATAATCACTTAATTAACTAATTTACATAAATAAAGAATAAGAATGTTAATATTCAGAAAATGACATGACAAGAAAATAGATATTTGAAAATTTTAAGTATTCATTCATGTCAAAAATATTTAGATGTGTAAGTTAAATATTTATTACTCCGTACAACCTACAAATAAAAAGGAAAATATCATTTAACCCATTCTGCAGAAAAAAAAGACAACATATTCCCTCCACAAAAATCTGAAGTTTCACTGTGCCCTCATAAGGTCAAAGTGAAATCAAATGACTTAGTAAAGACCAAAATGCCTTTTATTGATTCAATGATTTTTTAGATTTGAAAATACTTACGTTGATATTGGAAAGAAGCATAAATATATTGGAATTTCTCTATATAAGTCACGTTGATGTTGAAAAGACACACAAATGTCTTGGAAACTCCTCATATGGGTTTTGTATCTTGGTTACAAAATTCAATAAGGTCACTTTGATCTTTTAGGTGAGACGTTTAATTTCAATTTGCCCTCCTCGATGTGTAGTAAAATTTTAGATTTTTGTAAGTTTTTTTGCTACACAGGGTTAAACACTATTTTCCCAAAATAAAAATGTGTTACTTTTTTCTTAATCCACAGCCGAAACCATCGTTCAGCTAAAAGATCTTGCAAAAGCCTCATTTGGTAAAAGTGATACATTTTTAAATAATTATCTACACAGATGGTTGTTTTAACTGCTGCAAAAGTGTTCTCTAGATCTAACCTAGTGCTCATGAAAGCAGGGTAAAAGTCTACAATCTTGTATTTTAGTTACGAAAATGCCAATACTGTTCTATTCCTTTTTTGTTGTTGAAAGCAAGGCCTTAGTAGCCCAGGTATTACAAACACACTGGCCGAGGGGATTCAAGACCTTCTCTAACAGTTCCCTCAACTTCTATGGATGGTTCCTCCCAAAACATATCCTGAAGAGCATGTAGTTGATCTTTTTGTGTCTCTCTAAATATCTTGCATAGATTGCCAAAGAAACACCTTCACACGCTCTGGGGCTTTGATCTTCCATACATGTTCCCATTCCTGAGTGATAAATTCTTCATTCCCTCCTTGAAGTATTTTGCATGCACTTGCTGTCGTAAATACTCCATTCCCCGTGGCATCCCAGTTGATTATTGCTTCATTTCCATTCCGCCTTCCTTACATGTCTATTAAGTCTTACACTAGCAAATTTTCATCTATTTGTGTATCTACGTACTGACACCAAATTGACCAGTGGAGGGCTATTATTGTTGATTCATTTGTCCATCCATACACTTGAATCTCTTCCATTCTTTACTTCCACTGAGTTAAGAGAAATAATAAGTGCTCAGGATAGACCTTTTGGCATTTAACTGTGTTTTATTTGCAGTACTGTGCTATTTCATTTTTGTTCCTATCAATACTAGAAAGATAAAACCATAATGCATGTCAAATAATCCAAGACGATTTCCTATATTCAGACAAATAATAGGACAAAGTTTAAACTCACTGATGGATGATCCATATCTATTATTGGCAATGATTTCAATTACATATGTGAACAAGTGGAAAGCTTATGCAAATTAAGATAAACTTCCATCATATATATATAGTCAAATATTTACAACCTTTTCAAATATTTAAGAAAAGCTTCAATTACATGTGTTGCTTCTGCAGAGGCTTGTGCAAGAACATAGTTATGCCTCTTCATGTATTTACAAATATAGATGAAGTTTGGTCATTAATTACCAGACAAGTCATCTGTCATCTGTTGGAAAATGAAGTTGAAAGAGGAAATCAAATTGATTAAGTTGAGTGAAGCAGAGCATCTGAATGTACAAAATTTATATAAACTAAATAATCTTCATAATTAATTAGAGTAATCCTAGTAAGCACAAGAGAGCGCAGGACTGAGTAAAGGTTCAGCCAATTAATAGCATAAGCTAGATAGATGAGAAATCAACCAAAAGATAAACTATTTAAATGAATGGGTTATTTGGCTATATCCAGATGAACAAGAACAAGGGTTGTAATAAAAAGGTCAAAAAAATAAAAACAAAAAACAAACAGCCGTATGTGGAGTAAACTGTAAAAGTGAGTAAAACAGTCTCTCATTCAGTAAAATAATAATAATAATAATAAGAAGAAGAAGAAGAAGAAGAAGAAGAATTGGAGGGGCATAATGCGTGAATGTTCCAGTGTATAAGGGAAAACATGGGGGAAGAATAGGCGTCATAAAATGATTGTTTCCAAGTCAATCAATTTGCTAGTTTATATTTCTATTATGTGTGTAAAATTATTTAAAATATATAATAAAAAATTAGCTAATTTAAAGATATAAAGAATAAGACTATTAGATATTTAGAAAATGACATGACAAGATGATAGATATTTGAAAAATTAAATAGCTCATGCCAAAAATATTTTAAAGCATAAGTTAAATATTTATAACAACCTAAAAATTAAACACTATGTTATGTTACCTTTATTCAACTAAAAGATCGTGCAAAAGCATCATTTGACCTCAATGACTCTTTTTATTTTTTTCCAATTTGACCTCAACAAGTTTTTTATCTTTGCAGTCATGTATTGAAACAAATTACTTCAGTAATTAAAAAGGATTAATTCTCAGTGTGTCATTAAAAATGCTCTGTTTCTCATATTAAAAGAAAAAACAAATTAAAAAAAATGCTCTGTTTCTGGGGGGAAAATCCAAAAACAAAGAATAACAGAGTTACTTACTACGTGAGCTTCTCCATTTCATTCAAATGGCCCTCATCTGTCATCACCAGCTTCAGAACTCAGGCAGCCATATATAGTTTCTGCTTTCATAATCACAGATGCATTACTTACACTTCAATCATCTCCTCTCTCACGAATTTTCATTTTTTAAAGCTTATTATTGACATCTTCTCATCTCAAAATTATTTTCAAAATCAAGCATATGTTAACGTACAATTTTTTAAGTAACATATATATATATATATATATGTTTGAACAAATATCTGTACAGATCGTTGTTTTATAAAAACAAAAGTTGTTTCAACCGCGGCAAAAAGTGTTCTCTACCCTTTTTTTCATAAAAGACAATGATATTAATAATCATAAAAAGTTTTACAACAAAAAAAAGGAAAGGGAACTAACATCTAACAAATCAAGCCTATTTAGATAGACTGAAGAAATAGTAACTACATTAAAAGTTATAAAATCATTAAAAAAAGGATTGAATGTCTTGAAGCTCTACATAAATGTTGTCTAATTGAATTATGGATCTAGAGATGAACGATTTCTCTAAACACAAAATATTTAGTTTTCCATTATCCCGATGGAGATACATTCTATACTTTATGACTCATCGAATTAAAGCTCGAAGATACTTGTAATAGAATCATAAATCATGTGAATATTGTTTCTTCCATATAAATTGATGAAGATTTGAACCTTTCAAACACATTTGTGTGTAATAATTTTCTTTGGTCCCTCTCTTTGTGGATAATAATTTTCCATTCCTGAGAATAAAATTCATTGATGCTTGTTAATCTAGGTTTCTTCAAGGTTTCCCATTTGCCTTTACTAGATCATTAGAGTGAAGCATCATAAAGATATTTCTTTGAAATTTTTTGATGACTTTTGATGGATGATCGATATATCCCTGATGAAGAGCAATATTCCTTTCGTACCAAATGGTATTAATAATAGTAATGATGCCCTTTTTCTCACTTCTTTTACAGATGCATATGGTATCTCTCAACCATGATTTAAACTCTAAGAATGATAATGGCTGGAATTGAATTTAAAAGCTACTAAACCAAATTGCTTTAGCACAAGGACAATAAATGAAGATATGGTCAAGGGTTTCCTCACATTTACATCCAAAAAGATGGTATTACTACAGAATTTCAAAAGATGGAAGGAATTTCCAAGAGGGATCATGAGGGTGATTCATGGTGAATGAACTTGAAGCAATCTTAGATCTTTAACATTGTATATACTAGAAAACCTGATCCGAATGTGAGGAAATAGACAAAAGCATTTTGGATATGACATTTGCAATGGAATGGAGACAGAGTGTATGAAACATAGGGTGTTTCCACTAATGGAATTGTGAACATGCCTTAAAAGATCTAAGATTCTATTGATATTACTAGAATTTGCACGGTGTAACGCCCCAGAATTTTGAAAGGAGATAATAAGGAAATATTTAGAGTCATGGGTTTTATTAAAAAATTAAAAAGCCTTATAGATAAATTTATGGGATTAAATATATCTTGAGGATTTATTTTAAGGATTTATTTCATATCCAGATTTAATTGAAAAATAATTAAGATTTCTGAGAAAGGGCAAAATGGGGAGGAGAAAAGTTAGAGGAAAATGAAAGGACAGAATTGCCCGTAGTTGGAAAGTTCCTCTAGTTATATTAAGGAGGGTAAAATGGTAATTTAATTATTAATAATTACATTTTCCCTTCTTCCTTCCTCTTCCCATATGCTTTCCTCATTTCCCGCTCTCTTCGCATTCACTCACTCTCTTTCAGTAATTAAAAAGGATTAATTCTCAGTGGGATTTTGATCTAAGTCTAGAATAACGGGATTTTTCACCTACTGAAAGCTTTAAATCATGATCAAGCGGTGAAATAAGCTTTAGATCGGAGTTTGTATGGAAGATGGTAGTTGGATATCTAATCTCCTTCTTTCAGGTACTGTTCACGGCATTGATCTTCGATTTTTAAAACCAAACTGAAGCAAAATCATATTAATTAAGGAGTAGTTTAGAGTACAATAGCGTTGATATTTTCTGTTGCATGTGCGATTTGAAGTGTTAAGAAGGGATTTTTAACAAAGCCTCATTTGTCCTGTTTCTTATCTGTTTCTAATTTTCTTAAGGACTTCTTTGAGGTTGCATCCTTGGGATTACGACTAAATTAGTGTTATACAGTCAAATAGATATGTAAAGAAAACCTATAAGTTATTGCATGTTTATGTTTCTTTGATTTTTGAGTATGCCACAACAGGGGATTTATATATGTGTGCATATGAGTATTGTGAGTAGCTGTTGGCACGGTAATGTTAAAGCTGGAGTTGGTTGTAAATAAGAGGAGAAATTTTTTGAGAATCTTCTTGGAAAAGATTATCCTATGTAAAGTGAAATTGCAGTCTTCAATGCTGAAAGGCTAGCCGAAGGAATGAATTTGGTTCTGTTCAAAATTTCAAGGGAATAAGGCAACCTAGAAATTTAGTGTATTATATCATATAAGGTGGATGAAAGGTATGAAGGAGAACGTGTAAATTCAAATGGGAACATTAGCCAATAAAAGAGCAAGAAATTGTTTTGAGACATTTATGTGCGTGGGGGCTGTGACAAGAGGAAGAATATTGAAATTAATATTGTTAGGTAATGGTTAAATATGAAAGTTTGGTAATGCTTGCTGATGTAGATATATTCAAATTGTTGTGGTTCAAATGTTTGCAAAATGGAAGGAGGTGATGTGTAAAACTTTTGCAAGGGATGGGGATTGGCTGTAAACCATCTGTTTTGCTTAAGTTAAATTAACCATGAGGAAATAATTAAGGTGGTTGCTATGGGTGTTTTAAATCAAACCAGGAACTTAACAAAGGAAAGTATAAATTGTGGAAGTGAAACTGATATTTTCTAAGGTAAGTACCATGACTTGAATTGTTAAGGGATCTTTAAATTCTGTTTGAGGTACAAGAAATTGATCAAGGGTTGTTTATACATTTTATTATTATTTTTTTTATGTACTGTCGTGTATTTCAACCATAAATCTATCATTTTTACAGGTTTTGGAAGTGAGTATTAAAGATTTAGTTTTTGAAATAGATATGAAAGTGGACTGTTTTATGGAATTTTAAACAGTGGTTTATTTTACCTTGGGGATCTTAAATTATTGAAGGACAAAGTCTGATTGGAAAGTAATGGTATAGGTTTTTAAAGACTAAAATGAGTGTTTTAGGTGTAAAGAACCAGAGGGTATATACCTTAAACATTAGTTCTTGTATTAAGTTTGAGAGCCAAGAAGCTGATTTAAATTTGATTTTATTTAAGGTTTCTTGATGCAAGGAAGACTTTATGAAGTTTTAGAGATGATAGTAATTAGTGAGGGACTGACTGAGATTTGTGAAGATGTGAGTCTAGATAGAAGGAGTTGCATTTCCTTATTAGCAATAAATGTCTTATCTATTTAATCTTTACTTGGAAGTGTCAAAGGGATGATTGATCTATCGTTAAGATGTTCTGGAATGGTTAAAGTGCATGCTAAGAAGTTAAAGGTATGCTTTAAGATGTAAAAATGAAATTGAGTTTATAAGTTAATCAAAAGTGCTGAGAATTTATGATTTAAAAGTTCTGATTAGTACCCTTAAATGCTAAGTAGTTGTTATAGAAATAAACGAATAGGTGTTTGAAATTTAAAGAAAAGTCTTGGATATCACTAATTTAAATATTTATTACAGATTCTTTATATGACGTTGGATTTAACAATTACATTTCATGAGTTTCGTTGAGGAATTATCCTGAGATATAGTTAAGATTGATTAGGTGAGGAATAAGTAACATGATATTCCCTTCGTCCCTTATTGTAAGAGCCAAATGGGTAAAATCACATAGATTATAGAAGTGGTTGAGAGAGATAAATATGTCTTAAACAAATTTTTTTTCCAAGTTTGCCCTTATTTATGACGGGGCTGTATAAGAGAGAGAAATGGAGAGTAATAATGGCAAAATTAGCATGAGTGGCATTGGACTTCTATCCTAGTGTTTTAATTTATTATATGGGATTCTAGTAATTAATTGAACCCTAGGATTAATTAAGTGACAACTCGGGATCCCAGTTGTTGGATTAATAGCCCCTTACAATTAACAAACTCTCGCTTTGATTTTTAAGCTTAATCAACTTGGTGTTGGAGGGATTAATAAGCGGGATATCGGTACTAATCCACCCAATCCAAGCCTAGCCTAGAGGGATCCCTCTAGGGACCTTTTAAGTTAACCAAAGAGCTCCCTCAAAACAAATTGAAGCAATGATTGTCTTAAGTCTCTATTCACCAAGGGTTACTCCATCCCATTGAATCCAAATCTCCCGTTAAATCCAATTTCAATTCTTTCTTAAACATACACCACTTTTCACACAACTGTTTACCCAAAATCAACTAAAAAATGTTTTACCCGCTTTGTCAAGTTTGCATCTAGCTATTAGGTTATCATTTGCACTTTAGGCTCCTTAAGAGAACGACACTCGAGGGTAGCTCCCATTATCCCATTGGTCCCTAAAATTCTTGAAGAGAGGGCCCGAGGCGGCACTGATCCGATCTAAACCCCAAACGGTTAGGTGCTCTTCAAGTATAAAATGGGAGGGTGGCGTGACATACAATTTAATTTTAAAGGCAACTTATATATTTCTAAAAAAGAAGAGATATTTCTATAATTTAGATAAAATAGAATTATGGTTAATTAGTGTACTTTACTTATTTTAAATAATAAAATCAAAATTATAATGTTTCAATATATGATTTATCTCAATGTATTTATAATTAATCTCTTTACGCACCCATCATTATAATTTTATGTGTGTGTTTCTTTGTTTGTTTTATTGTCAAAAATAGCTATAAATCTCGCACATATTGTGACTATGATTATAGTGTCCTATATTATTTATAAGTTTATCCTTTTATATTTTATTTGTTTGTTCGTATCCAAGCCTTCATCCAATGACTTTAAGATATCAAGAAGGGCAAAAAATGTTAGTATAATGTTTTTATATATTGTGATTTAGTTATTGATGCTGAGCATTGAATTGATGCATGTTATGGTAATGGTACTGAGAATCGACTTGCTCGGTAAAAAAATTTCGTTTAGGAAATAAGCATACCAATTTTAAATTAGATGGAGATTGGTGGTAATGCAATCTCCGATCGTAAGTTTTCTTAAGATTAATACTTTGTACCTCTTCAAAGGGAATTTTGTTTATAAGCAAATAGCTAGTGACTTCGATTAATGGTACGGCTTCAAGAAATTGATCTATGCATGTAACATGTTTATCATGTTTTCCTGTTGTTTTGTGTTTTTTCCTTTTTTCTATTGTATTAAACACTTATTATGCATATTCTGAGGAGAGAAATGATAAGAACGTTATCTATTTAAATTTTGAATGAAACAAATTTAACACTTAAGATGCATCATCATCATCATCATTATGTTTTTGCTAAAATCATTATCGATTAGACACGTGTATACGGATCTCAGTTCCTTTTTCCTTCATCTGAATAAAAGCCTATTCAGTGGGAACTTCAATAAATTGATGGTAGTACCTTGGAGTAATTATTATGTTGATCTTATAGGCAACAATTTCATAAATTTTGTCATCATCTAATTCTTTGAATTGTAGAGGACGATAACGAGTTGAAAACAAATATGATCAGTGTTGCTCCAAAACTTGGGGGATCCATCTTCCTGTTATCTGAGAAGATAACAGAGGTAATCATTTTGTTCTTTTATATGACATTCTCTTATCTAATTTGTGTCTTTTTATAACTTTCATTGCTCACATGTCTCTTCTATATATTATCTGTTCTCAATTAAATATTGTACAACACTAGAATATTAATCATGGAAATAATGCCTGTGATATTGATTCTAATATGAAAGAAACGGGTTGTTTCAAGAATTGCAATAGGACCAAATTAATTTACTATTAATTATAGTCATAAATATTTTTATTTTTAATTAATTATTTGAATCTTCCTCACATGCTTAAAAGTTTCGTTTAATTAAAGCCTCTCCTGCAGATTCCTCGTCACATCTCTCCTTTGCCCATGCCCTTCTCACCACATCTCTAAATAATCCTTCATGTTTCAGCCACATCACCTCAAATCTAAATCGTCTCTTTGCTTTCCCATCTGAATCATTAATGATTACAATCAGAGGTAAGTGGTCAGACCAGTTCCAACGTTAATGGCACCGCCTTTTGGAAACATTCACGCGATTTAATATTACATACAACCCTATCTAATCTCTCTTGAATCAGACTAGCCCCCACTCTATTATTGCTCCATGTGAACCTAACCCCTTTACCTTCCAAATCAATCATATCTCCTTCCTTCATAAACCTTCTAAATCCGTCAAAACTTCTAAGACTTCTTATCCTACCTCCATTCTTCTCACTGTTATCTATAAGATCATTGAAGTCCCCTAACACCATCCATAGCACAAATTCTCCAGGATTCAAGCGTCTAAGTAAGTCCCACCATTCATATTTATCTTTCTCCACTAGTGGCCCATAGACAAAAGCGACTTCCCCCATAAATTCTCCACACCACATGACCCTTCAAAATGTATCAAATTCTTATTTACAGATATTAAATCAAGATTCACCTCAGCTTTCTACCACAAGGCCAATCCTCCCGACAGTCGTATCGGATCCACAAACTCTGTAAAATCATACCCCATCCTCCTTCTTACTCTTTCAATTTTTTCTCTATTTGAGGCTTATATCTTCTGCATTTGTCTCTAAGCACCTTTCCCGTCAAAGACGGCCCAAATCATTGACAGTTCCATGAAAGTAAACTCATGGCTGCCCAGTGGCTGTTATTGGCCAGCCACGTAGCACCTTATCCTTCACAACCTTCAAGCTTCCTTCTACTTTCTTCTCTTCCTTCCCTTCTGCTTTAAACACAAAGCCCTCCCCCTCTTACTCTATCGTATTCAGTTTGCTATTCTCTATTTTTCCTTCCTCAAATCTAATCTTTCTTCTCATTCTTGGACTCCTCCTTCCCTTAAATTTACCAGCCTTACCCCTTTTTTCATCCTCACCTCCTTATTTGGAGATGACACTTCTTCCTCATTTTCACAATCCCTTTCTAGATCACCAATTGTCATCACCTCCGTTCTACCTTTCTTCCTTATCCTCTCCCACATCACATCCTCTTCAGCTTGCCGTTTCAAATTAATTATTGTTAATTCTTCCACTAATCTTGCCTCATATGCTTTGTATGGCACAAGCATTTGCCCATTCTCTCTTCTTTATCTCTTCCTCCTCATCTGAAGGTGTTTGTACATAATACTCAATTTCACCATCCCCTTAATCATTGAGAAACTCAACTTTGATTCCTCCTACTCTCTTTTCTTCTTTAGGCCCATCACTGTTCCAGCCCTTCCTTTACTCTTCCATCCATGTTTCCTCCCCCACACTTCCCCATGTCTTTATCTGTCTCTTTAACATCTACTTTAACCTCTGCATCAGCTGTCTTTATTTTCATTTTTGCTTGTGCGATTCATAGTTCATACTATTACTTTCATCTTCAACTCTTACATTCCTCCGCATCTTCATATCACTTCTATCATCAGTGAGATTCAAGTCACTCTCCTTTCCTCTTACCACATCAACTCCAATCCCTACTCCACCGCTATTTCCCTCTGTGTGACCATTATTACCTCCATAGCTAGTCTCTACTGACTGTGATTCTTCAGCTCTCCCTTGTTTCTCCTCTGAACCACACATCACCTATCCAAATGTTTTAGTTCCCTCAATAATATCCATTTCATCAATAACTTCAGTAACTTGACTTCAGCAATCGGCCTTAGCAGCATGACTCCCATACTTCCTGTATGTATTGTTTTGGAAATAATTGTTTTTTAATGCTTATAATCTAATAATAAAATCTCTTAACAATAGAAAAAATATCTCTTCAACATATGTACGCATTTCTTAAAGGTGATGATTATTTTTAACAAAATTAATTCAATAGATACAAAAAGTTAGTTTCTTTGTTGAAATTGATTTTTCAAAATTTAACGAATTGTGGTTTATATAGAGGAGGAATACATGACTTTTCAGTTGATCTTAAAACAAAAATGAGTACACACAAAATAATTTACATACTTATTTGAGAAGGAGCATGTAAATGATATACTAATGGGTAATGGTGCAATGATTTCGTGAATTATCCCAAATATATAAGATATTTTATTGAATCAATAAGCATATATTTCAGTTCAAAAAGAAAAAAGACATGTTACAAACATTTTTAATTAGAGTAAGGCTTTATTTTCATGGATAGTCCTTGGTGATTTTAATGCTTTCAGATCTGCTGCAGATAAATTAGGGGGGAATACCCCTAATGCGAAATCAATGGCTGATTTTAATGAATGTGTGTGGGATTCGGGTCTTCTAGAGATTTTGGATGCGTCCACAAAATTCACATGGGAAAAAGAAGGGGTTAAAGAGAAGCTGGACTGGGTTTTTGGTAATATGGCATGGGAAATGATGTTTCCTCAGTCTAAACTTACTCATGATCTGAAATATAAATCTGATCACAGAGTAGTAGTATTGGGATGGTCAAATAGTGGAGAAAAAAGAAATGCAGGTCCAGTTTTTAAATATCAAGCTTCATGGGTGCTAGAGGAAAAATTCCATCAAATAGTTAAAGAAGCTTGGACGAATAAAGAATGGGAACAGGGAGTATCTTTGTTCAAGGAGGAAGTGACTAAATGGCATCGAGAGTGTGTGGGAGACTTTCAAAGAAGGAAAAATGAAGTTTTAAGAAGGTTAAAGGGGATTGAAAGAAGGAAGAATTCACAAGCGCCTAGTGGACTTTGGAGGTTGGAGAGGAAACTATGGGATGAATATAATAAGATTCTTCTTCAAGAAGAGCTTCAGTGGTTTCAAAGAGCAAGATGTAATTGGCTCCAATGGGGGGATAAAAACACTAAGTACTTTCATGCATCTGCTGTGGTGAAGAAAAAGAGGCAATTGATTTCTGCCCTTAAAGATGCGAATGGTGTGTGGATACAAGATCAAGATCAATTAAGGGTGATGGCTAGTAAATTTTATCAGGATTTATATACTAAAGATCAGTCAGTAAGGTGTGATCTAAGCTGGCCGAAGGACTTTCCATCATTATCACCACAACAAATCAACTATATTCATAGGGAGGTGACGGAAACTGAAATTAAAAATGCGGCCTTTGAAATGGGGGCTTTTAAAGAACCAGGACCGGATGGAATCCAAGCACATTTTTTCCAGACTCAATGGGCTGTGGTGGGTAAAGCAATTTGTGAATTCATCCAAAGGGCAGTCCAAAATCCTATATTAATAAGGGATTTCAACCAAACAAATATTGTTCTTGTCCCTAAGGTTGAAGTCCCAACATCTTTAAAAGAGATGAGGCCAATCTCCCTGTGCAATCACTACTACAGAAATGCCCTATTGCAGCACACCAATAGCAGCGCACACCAAAACTAAGCGCTGTGATAGGTATATAAGACCTATCCCAGCGCTTTATAAATATTTATAAGCGCTGGGATAGGTCATTGTGAATTATAGCTAATTCCCTGAATATTAATTTAAAATAATGTCTAAATTACCTCCTAGGTTTGTCTTTATATAGGTGATTTCCTTTGAACTTAATTCTCTGAACCTTATCCGAACCATATTTAACCCCCAGAATATATTATACGTGTCCTTATTATTTAATAATATCTAAATTTACCAACAGTTTTTTTTAATTTTTAATTACCTGTACCAGCGCTTTTTACGTAAAAAGCGCTGGGATAGGTCATTTATGGTTTATATTTTATTCCCTGAATATGTAAACTTATCTCTTTTATTTAATAATTAATAAAATTCCCCCAGTTTTTTTTATTTTTAATGACCTATCCCAGCGCTTTTTACGTAAAAAGTGTTGGGATAGGTCATTTATGGTTTATATTTTATTCCCTGAATATGTAAACTTATCTCTTTTATTTAATAATTAATAAAATTCCCCCAATTTTTATTTATTTTTAATGACCTATCTCAGCGCTTTTTAAGTAAAAAGCGCTGGTATAGGCCCCTGAAGAAGTAATTTTTATTTTCAGTTATTAATTGTTCTGGTTTAATTAATTTTAGTAATTTTCTTTCATTTTTAGGGCCTATACCAAAAATTTTCATGTAAAAAGCGCAGGTATAGTTTTTATAATTATTATTTTACTTTTCCTCTATTTTAATCTTTTTTTTGATTTAATTCATTGAATATTTCACCTTGTCTTTTTTAATTCATAATTTCTAAATTACCAACAGTTCTTTTTTTAAATTTTTGTGACCCTATCCCAGTTTTTTTTTCATGATTTCCTTTAAATTTTTATTTAAACTTATCACATCAAAAATTTATTTATATAGGTCATTTAATGATTTGTATTTTATTCCCCGAATATATTTAACCCATTCCTTATTATTTAAGAATTTCTAAATTCCATCCAGTTTTATTTTTTAAAATTTTTAATGACCTATCCCAGCGCTTGTTACGTAAAAAGCGCTGGTATAGGTCATTTATAATTTATATTTTTATTTATATAGGTCATTTAATGGTTTATATTTTTAATCTTTTTCCTGATATTTTTTTTAATGTCTTGGACCTATCCCAGCGCTTTATATGTATCAAGCGCTGGGATAGGTAATTTTGTTTCATATTTAATTAATTTCCCCAGTTTTTTTAATTTTATAATTTTTTTTATATAATTTAACCTAGCCCGGCGCTTTTTTTATATTGAGCGCTGGGATAGGCTCATTTTTCACCATTAAATTTTCCCTCCCTCCAGCTCCCTCTGAACTCCGCGCCATTGCTTCCTCTACCTTGTTCTCTTCAACCCTAGCGCCGTTCACGAAGCCCATTCCTCTCTCAAGTGCTGCCGTTCCCATTCCCTTTCCTCTCGTTCTCGATCTGCCCTAAGTGTCGCCGTTCACGAAGTCCGTTAACGATCTACGCTGCTTCGTTCTTCTCTGCCCCAAGTCCGTTTTCTTCTTCCTTCGAGCTTTGAGAATCAAGTGATCTGTTAGGGGAGTTTTTCTATTGTTGTAAGCACGCATTTCTGATCTCCTTTCTTTACTTATCGCCTTCCTGCATTCGATTTTGTATATGTGGGTGTGAGGGGTGAAATAATGAATCTTGCATTGGATCCTAATTCGATTTTGTTTCCATAAGATGCATGCTCTGATCGAGTTCCTGATTAATTTTTTTTACTACATTATCAGTGTATAGGAATGACATTGTATAGTATGCTTTAATAATTCTCTTCCTTATTGTCTGTGATTGTTGAGATTATGATTTATTGCTGTTGTTTATGTGGCCTGTGGAGTGTAGGAGTGAGGGATATTTAGACAATATGAAGCTGTAGCCTAATGTGCTTGATACCTTTTATGATAACATACAAGGTACTTGTTACAAGGTGTGAGAGTGGAATTTGTTGAGAAAGAAATTTGTTGAGTCAATCGTGCTTTTTATCTTGGGTGTTCTTTAATTTTACTTTGAATCATGGGTGTTCTTTAATTTTGCATTTAGAATTTGTTGGATAATCTAGGATCTATGAATGAGAATATAATATGGTGTTCAAATATATTGATATAAACTGAATTCATATAAATATTCATATAAATGCTCTGTGAATTCTGTTGTGGTGGGCTGTGGAAATATATTGAGTTGATGTTGGTTATATAGTTGGCTATCCATTTTTATATTAAAAGAAAGGGTCTTGAGCCTGGGAATGTTCATTTTTAGCCGTTATGCTGCCGAATTTTTGTTAAAAGAAATACGGTAACATCGTAAGGTGGCTACCTAATGATTAAGTTATGCACATTGATCTTACGTCCACTTTCCTTTAGTAGGTTATAATGTTGGATCGGAAATTGATGTCTTGTGATCGACGTTCAAAGGAATATATAGATGGAGCAAAAGAATTCATTGAATTTGCCGCTGAGCATGCAGAGAATTCTAACAGAATTGTATGCCCCTGTATGTCGTGTTTGTATGGAAAGCTTCTCTGTCCTCTTGACTTGTTGGCCCATTTATTCTGTCATGGGATCGATCCGTCTTATACACGTTGGACAAAGCATGGTGAGACGTATGAGTGTTCTGATGGAGACCGGGTACCTAATGTTAGTAGCGCTTCAAATGTGGTTGACACAGACATGTGTGATGAGAGCGATGATCTTGAAGAAATGTTGAATGTGATGGGTGAGGAGGATCCTGAAATGTTTGAGACACTGAAGAGCGATACAGAGATGCCTCTGTATGTGGGATGCAGAAAATACACCAGATTGCGTGTGGTGCTTAAATTGTATAACCTGAAGGTGCGATACGGTTGGAGTGATGCAAGTTTTACTGCTCTGCTATCCGCTCTTCGAGATATACTCCCAGAAGGGAACGTACTCCCCTCGAAAACATACGAGGCAAAGCAAATTCTCCGGTCGACCGGTATGAAATATGAGAAAATACATGCATGCCCCAATGACTGTATTTTATTCCGGAACCAGTATGCGTCGTTGGAGAAGTGTCCTAAATGCAACACATCTCGGTATGGAAAGAAAGGTAAGAGTCCTTCTAAAGTCTTGTGGTACTTTTCGATCATTCCAAGATTCAAGCTCATGTACAGTAATAAGGATGTTGCAAGACTTTTGACATGGCACGCTGATGAGAGGATTCAAGACATCAAGCTTAGGCACCCCGCCGACGCCCCCCAATGGAAAAAAATTGATTACGAGTTCCCTGAGTTCGGTGAAGAACCAAGAAACCTACGGCTTGCATTGGCAACCGATGGAATCAACCCGCATGGAGTTCAGAGTAGTACTCACAGCACATGGCCGGTGATTCTGATGATATATAACCTCCCCCTAAATTTAATCATGAAACGCAAGTTTATGATGCTTTCCATGCTTTTTTCCGGGCCTAGACAGCCCGGCAACGATATAGACGTGTACTTGGATCCTTTGATTGAAGACTTGAAGCATATGTGGGATTCGGGTGAGACGGTTTTTGATGGCTGTAAGGAAGAAAGTTTCAAATTGAGGGCCATGTTGTTTGGCACAATAAATGACTTCCCAGCGTATGGTAATTTGTCCGGATACAGCATTAAAGGATATGGTGTGTGCCCTATATGTGAAGATGATACCCATTCGATGCGACTGGATCACTGCAGGAAAAATGTTTACATGGGACATCGGAGGTTCTTGCCATTAAGGCATCGTTGGCGGAGGTGGAATAAGGCATTTAATGGGAGCTCAGAAGAAGGTAGGCCACCAAGATTATTGACCGGGGAAGACATTCTTGAAAAGGTGAATGCGGTGGAGAATAATTTTGGCAAGCCTTTTGCTAAAAATGTATTGACAAGTGGCTGGAAAAAGAGGTCCATATTCTTTGAACTCCCGTATTGGAAGTCCTTATATGTCAGGCACTTTCTTGATGTGATGCATATTGAAAAAAACATATGTGATAACCTAATTGGCACGTTACTAAATATGCAAGGAAAAAGTAAGGATGGTGTCAATTCAAGGTTAGATATGCTCAAGCTGGGAATAAGACAAGAGTTGGCACCTGTCGAGAAGGGATACCGTACTTGTTTACCTCCAGCTGCTTACACCCTTTCGAGGAAAGAGAAAAGATTATTCTGTGAGTTTCTTAGTGGAATCAAAGTTCCAGAGGGCTACTCCTCAAATGTAAAGAACCTTGTATCTGTGAAAGAGTTGAAGTTGAAGAACCTGAAATCTCATGATTGCCACGTCTTGATGCAAAATTTCTTACCGGTTGGCATACGTAGCATTTTACCCAAGAAATTGCGGACCACGATCACCAGACTTTGTATGTTCTTCAAGCTTATTTGTAGTAAAGTGGTTGATACAACGAAGTTGCAGGATTTGCAGAGGCAGATCGTTTGTACCCTGTGCGAACTTGAAATGTATTTCCCCCCTTCATTCTTTGACATCATGGTTCACCTTACTGTACACTTGGTCAAAGAGGTTCAACTGTGCGGCCCAGTCTATTTGAGATGGATGTACCCGATTGAGCGGTTCATGAAAGTTTTAAAGGGGTATGTCAAAAACAGATATCGATCAGAGGGTTATATTGCTGAGCGATACATCGTTGAAGAAGCAAGTGATTTGTGTGCCGATTACTTATCAAATGTTGAACCTCTTAGCTTGCCCAAGTCTCGTCACGATGGGCGATTAACGGGGAAAGGAATAAGTGGGTTCAAGCTATTACGCATTTCGAATGCTGAAAGAGAGTTGGCGCACTTGTACATTCTTCACAACACTCCTGAGGTTGAACCATTCGTTGAAGAACACAAAAATCTCCTTCGTGAAATACACGGTGATAGGAATGAGAGTTTGATCACAAAGGAGCACAACAAACATTTCATTAGATGGTTCAATGCACGCATTGGTCAGCAGGTTGAGCTTAATGCCGGATCGGTTGGTGAAAGATTGTTCTGGCTGTCGAAAGGACCGGGTTTGCACGCATTTTCTTATACCGGCTATGCAATCAACGGTTACACATTCTATACAAAAGGCCAGGATGAAAAAAGCACCATGCAAAATAGTGGGGTCACGCTTGTTGCCGAGGGGTGGCATATATCGAGTGCAAGAGATACAAATCCCATATATGCGCAGATGGCATACTTTGGTGTGATTGATTGCATTTGGGAGTTAGATTACACCATGTTCAGAGTTCCCGTGTTCCGGTGTCAGTGGGTAACAACCACAGTGGACGGCGGTTAGATGAATTTGGGTTTATATCGGTCAACCTTTCTAAAGTTGGATATAAGGATGATCCTTACATTCTATCGTCTCAAGCAGCACAAGTGTTTTACGTTGCAGATCTTTCTAAGAAGAATTGGTCAGTTGTCATGCAGTCAAACAAAAATTATTTCGAGCAAGTTGATGATGAAAGTAGTGATGATGATATGAATGTGATAGAAGATGTTCCTTCCTTTGAGACATTACTGTCAGAAGACTTTGATGCAGACGGGTATGATGACGAAGATGAGCCCGTTTATGTAAGACGTGATCATGAAGAAGGCGTTTGGGTAAACACAACCCTAAATCCAACAAAAAAGAGGAAGCAGACAATTGTAGACAATATAACAAAGAGGAAAAAGAGGCGAAAGCCCTCAGTTTGTATGTATTTATGTTGTACACTATGAATTTTTTAGCCCTCAGTTCGCATAGAATTAGCATGATTATATGTATATGCACTAAAATCATTTCTTGTCTAATTTTTTTTACAGGAGAATGGATCCCCAGAGTGACCAGGAGGAAGAAGAACAACATAGTGGCCAGGAGGAAGAAGAACAACCTAGTGAGCAGGTAGCTATTGCTGAAGGTAGAGCAAGGCATGAGGCGAATGTTGTTCGTGGCAGGACCCTTATGCGCAAACTCCTCACATGCAGAGCTCAGGGAGTAAAGACAAAACTTAAATGGAATCCAAATAACCAAGCTACTGGAAAGTCGGTAAAGCTCCTCTCGGGTTACATTGGGTGCACTGTTCGAGACAAAATCCCTATTACTATTACAGATTGGAGAAGAGCAGGCAACAAATATGAGGAGGTTTGGTTAGAGATTAAGGTAAACTACATTTTACAATTAATGGCATATATGTCATCATAACATTGTAACTAACAAATTGAATATGATTTTTGTTGTTATAGAATGTCTTTGATATCGACGATACTCACAGGGATTATGTGCTGCAGAAAGCTTCGAGAATGCACCGGGGATATCGTTCCAACTTGACCACGTATTACCTGAGAGATGACGAAGGGGAGATCGTTCCAATGCCACCATCTATATATGCTAGGTTAATTACTCAAGAACATTGGGATGAATTTGTGCGACAACGTTTGACTGAGGAGTTCCAAGAAAGAAGTAAAAAAAATAGCCAAGCGGCTAAGAGCAGTCAGTATCCGTATATGGGCGGACGAAAGACATTTCCTGAATTGGAGGAAGATATGGTATGTTAGTAACACTTTTGGTTCCAAAATTATGAATAAATGTTTACGTGATTAACTTATACGTTCAACTGGTTTACCATGACATATTGAGGAACAGGGCCTAGACTGTAGGCCACCACGGCATGGCCTCTGGGTCAGAGGTCACTCGCAGGCGGATGGTACAATCATTCATGAAGAGGTCAGAAGAGTCCATGAACGATGTGTAAGTCATTCTCTTGGAATTTCTAAATCTTTTCTAAACGGTGACTTTGCTAAGTGAATAACTAATAATCCTTTCTCCTTGTTATAGGTTTTGTTAACGCAAGAATGCCCTGACGAGGTCAACACTTTTGGCAGTGGCGATTTCCTCAGTAGAGCACTCGATCGCCCTGAGTATTCAGGCCGTGTTCGGGGTGCGGGTGTAGGCATCACGCCCTCATCTTACTTTGGGCGCAAAAAGAGGGCATCAAAAGGCGATGTTAGAGCGTTGCAAGATGAAGTTCTTATTATGAGGGAGGAGATGCTTGAGATGCAACGACGCAACGAGGAAATGGAACGACGGAATGAGGAAATGCAAAGGCAGCACGAGGAAATGGAACAACGGAATGAAGAAATGCAACAACGATACGAGAAGATGTTCGAATTCTTCCAGCAAAGCAATGTTGCATCACAAAAGTCCAACTTCGTGCATCAAAGTCACATTCCTTCCGTCGAGAGTCCAAGCATCAAGGATAGCTGTACGATGCCCAGGGCTGACATTCCTCATGTAGTTCATACATTTTCTACTAACAAACTAACAGTGATTCTGTTATATTATCGATTGTGACCTAATATTGACAACTCTTTCGTAGGGCGAGACAAAGTGCAAGCTGTATACGGATCAATCTTTCAGTGAGGTAGTTGCGGTTGGCAAGGTCTACAACACTTCGAACATGACCCTGCATAACTCACCGTTGCCTGAAAATGCACTAAGGGTATTGATTGAATACTCGTACAATGACTGGGCCTCGTTACCATTCCCTACTCCTGATTTGATGACTAGGGTAGGAGACATTGTCGATGCATATGTTACTTGGCCCATTGCTTTGATTGTGCCAACACCACAGGTAATTATTTAGTAATAACATTTCCAATAGCATTCATTGTTTTTGAATAACGCTCTTTTATTTAAATATTTTTACAGGGTACCCAATTTATGGGAAAGAAAGCACAAGTGGCTAATGTCAAAGGTACCCGTGGTTCAGCTGCTCAAATCAAGAAAAAGAGTACCCGTACCGATCCGTTACCACAGGTGATTATTTGCTAATTAATTTAAACTAGCACTCTTCTTAATTATTGGAATTAATTTTTAAACTTTCTATTTACAGGTTTATAGGCACCAAAAGTTAAGGGTAAGAAAAAAGTTCAAGTGCCTAATCTTGTGATTGAAGATACAAGCGTCGAAACGCCATATCGTGCTCGATTGTGAGCATTTGCAGCTACCGTTTCTCGTGATGCTATTGTCTTCATTCCATTCAGCAGGCCTATATTTGACGAGGTAAATTTCACTGACGCTCTGTCTAAGGATCAGGTAATGGAGGTGCTTAACCAAAGATGGGTCGGTGCGACGGTTATCAATATATGGATCAGGTATATATGCGTTTCCATTGTGGTTTCATTCAATGTCATAAGTTTTACACTAATTGGGAGTTGGTATGGTTTCTATGAAGGTATCTGCATGAACATGTCATAATCGCCGGGCGCAACGTTTCGTTCAAATTCATAAGCCCTTATTCGATAGCACAAGTTCCGGGCTCGAAACCTGAGGACCAGTTCAGAGCGATTCAAAGGCGTTTCTCTTTAAAGGCAACATCCAGAACTGTATTCTTAGCTCCAATTAATACAGGGTAAGTCTATACATATTTTTAGTTCTGAGCATCATAGATATATATACTGACATAACGTTATAAAACATTTTAGGCTACATTGGATTTTGCTTGTCATCAATCCGATGGCACAAGAAGAACCCATAATTTACTATTTAGATCCTGTGGAATCTGCTCTCCCAGATAATCGCCTAGATTTGATGTGTCTCTTCAATGGGTAAGTGAATGTCAACATTATTTGAATGCGTTGTATTATTTGTCACTTTATGCCCGATCCTAGCCAATAAAATTAATTTAATATGTTTCTTTTTCAGAGTATTGACTAGTTTTCGGGCCGATGTTCAGTTGAAGTATTCCAGAGCCCCTGACCCGAAAGATGCTTATAAGTGGCAACAAGTCCAGGTTTTATAAAGTTATTCAATTTTTGAAACAATATATCTATAGTTAAAGTATAACGTAAATGTTTCTTATATGATATATTTGGTGTTTCTTGTTACAGTGCCCCTACCAACCCAATAACAATGATTGTGGTTACTATGTGATGCAATACATGCGAGATATCGTTACACATGATCGACTCGGCATCCCACTGACAGTAAGTTTTATATTTATCCAACTCTAATGTGTTTGTACTTGTTAGACTTCAAGTAAATTTACTTGTCATTTAAATGTGTTCGTGCAGTATTACCCAGACGCTCGTTCCTTCATGTTGTCAAGGGAAAAAATGGATGCACTAATTGAAGAATTGTGCACTTATGTATACCCTCTTTTCTCCAACATTAGATGATCCATTCATTAATTAGTATGCTTTTGTTTTCAACTTACAATGGTTGGTTTTATTGTACAATATTAGTATGACTTTTTCTGGTGTGTGTGTATATATGGTTTGGCTGGAATGGATAGTATTGTTGGTTTTTTGCACTGATACAGGAGGTTGTGAAACAAAAATAAGTGAATATTTAAAAAAAATAATGCCTATAGCAGCGCTTATTACGTAAAAAGCGCTGCTATAGGGTAACCTATACCAGCGCTCATTATGTAATAAGCGCTGGTATAGGTATTCTATAGCAGCGCTCATTAAGTAATAAACGCTGCTATAGGTTACCTTTACCAGCGCTTATTACTTAATGAGCGCTGCTATAGGTATTCTTTTTTATTTTTTTTTAAAAAATTCATATAGGTATGACCTAAAGCTGCGCTTTTCAGATTATGAACGCTGCTATAGGTAACCTATAGCAGCGCTCATAACACAAAATAAGAGCTGCAATAGGTCATATGACCTATTGCAGGCTTTTGCTGTAGTAGTGAATGTTAGTTTCAAGATCATTACAAAACTGCTATCTAATAGATTTAGACCTATGATGAGTAATCTGGTTGGCTCGGAGCAATGTAGCTTTATTGAATCTAGATCGAGTTATGACAATATTATTGTTGCTCAGGAAGCCATTCACAAAATGAAGACAAAGTCAGGTAAAAAAGGTTTTGTGGCAATAAAAGTGGATATGGAAAAAGCCTATGATAGATTAGATTGGAGTTTTGTGGAGGATACCCTGAAGGCTATTGGCTTGAAAGATGAATTACGATAGTTGATAATGGCATGCATCACTACTGCTAGTATGAGGGTGTTGTGGAATGGCCAAGAGGGCGAAGAATTTTTCCCATCCAGAGGCTTAAGACAAGGAGATCCCCTGAGTCCTTATTTATTTGTGTTGTGCATGGAAAGATTAGCACACCAAATAAAAAAGGAATGTATCAGCAAGAGATGGAAGCCTCTTATTTTGAACAAGGGAGGGCCGCCTATTTCACATTTGTTTTTTGCTGATGATTTGTTACTGTTTACAGAGGCTTCTTTGGATCAGATTGGAGTTGTTAAGGAGGTAATGGGACGGTTCTGCATCATATCAGGCCATAAGATAAATTTGGAAAAATCAAAAGCTTATTTCTCTAAGAACGTGGAGTTTAACCATGCAATGCAATTGTGTCAAGCTCTGGGTATAGGTATAACGGCTGATTTAGGGAAGTATCTAGGGGTTCCATTACTCCATTCCAAAGTTACCAAGGAGACTTTTAGATACATATCCCAGAAAGTAAGGTCCCGGTTAACGTCATGGAAGGGGAAATATTTAAGCATGACGGGGCATACTGTACTGATCAAGGCTGTTTTATCAGCTTTACCATCTTATCAAATGCAATCTATCTTACTTCCCAGGGGAGTCCTTCAGGAAATTGAGAAGATAAGCCGGAATTTTCTATGGAGCCAAGAGGATAATGCTAATAAGATGCATTTGTTAGCATGGAAACAAATTATGAGGAGCAAGAAGGATGGAGGTTTAGGTATTAAAAATTTGGAAATCCAAAATAAAGCTTTCATTCTCAAGTTGTGCAGGGGTATGGTGACTAAGAAAGATGCCTTGTGGGTAAAAGTTCTGAGATCAAGGTATAATTGTGGGGATAAGCTTGTTCCTGAGGTGTCAAAAAAGTGTTCCCAATCAGCTACTTGGAAGGAAATTGTTAGTGTATGGCAGGAGTTTATTAAAGGAATTGGAACTAGAATAAATAATGGGGTGATGACGTTCTTTTGGTGGGACATGTGGACTCCTTTACAAGAGCCATTAATAGAATATGTTAATCAGCTTATGGACTACATTAAATCAGGGGAAAAAGTGAGAGATTTTGTTAGACTTGATGGGCAGTGGGATGTAGATAAGATGAAGTATTTTCTCCCTGATTGGGTGGTTAGGATAATAATTAATAGACAACCTCCAGCAGGTGAGTTAGAAGATTGTATTGTATGGAGAAATTCAAATGATGGAAGGTTTACAGTTAAGGCTGCATATAATTTTCTATCGAAGCCAATTGAAGCTGAGGGGCGAAAGGTCTGGAGGTGTATTTGGCGTTGGCATGTGCCCGAAAAAATCAAATTCTTTCTCTGGAAAGTAGCCCATGGGAGACTTATTACTAATTCATTAAGAGCCAAAAGAGGGATATCAAAAACACCAAATTGCCCTTTGGGTTGTCAGTGTGAGGAGAGTGTTATACATGCATTGAGAGATTGTGCGGGTGTGAGGGATGTGTGGAAAAAATTTATTAATCCTAATAAATATTCTGTCTTCTTTTCGTGCAGCTTGTAGGAATGGCTAAATTTTAACTCTTATAAAAATCCGGGAAAGCAAAGATTTGATGGATGGCCGTGGCCTAAAATTTTTAGCCACACATGTTGGGCAATATGGAAATCAAGATGTGCAAGGATTTTTGAGGGACATAAAGCAACAATAAATGAGATTTATCATCATATTTTATCTCAGCTTATGGAAGATGCATCATCAGGGAAGCTACGGCATAAGATCCTTGCTCATGACAGAAATCAGGAGGTTCAATGGCGACCACCACCGCAGGGCTATGTTCGTTTGGATGTGGATGCATCAGTGAGGGATCTGAACCAGGCATCATGTGGGGTAGTAATTAGAGATGATAAAGGACAATGGATTATGGGTTTCATGAAAAAGCTTGGTACATATCCAGTGGCAATGGCTGAGGTTTTAGCCATCAAGACAGGTCTGGAAGTCTGCAGAATGTTGCAAATCTCAAATATTAAGCTCTGTTCTGATTCCTTAGAGTCTATTGGGCTGTTGCTCAGAGAAAGTGGACCGAATCATCCATTTAAAAAGCAAATTGAGGAGACTCGTCAGCTTGTTTACGAGGACTGGGACGTGGAAATATCACATGCTGCCAGGGAGAGCATTACATGTGCTGATCTTTTAGCAAGGGAGGCTCAAGTTGGAGATATGGGGTACACAATGCTTTTAGCTCAAATAGCTGAGTGCTGCAGGAATTGTGTTATGCATGAGTCATTGCAAATTATTAGGGGGAACCTTCCCCATAGATTAGTATAGTAGGTTATGTTTTAAAGTTTCAAGCGTGAGCTTGCCAGATGTAAGGAAAAAAAAGAGTAAGGCTTTATTTCAAAAATTTTATGGTGAATTATATTTTATTCTGTAAGCTTCTCTCTCCTATAAGGTTTAAGTTATTTTATTAAAATTTCACTCATAGCAAGTGATGATTCTGTTAAGTGAATGCTCCCTGTGCAAGGCACGGGTAGCACATGCTTGTGCATATTTAATCATGTCATCATTTAGCATATGTTGCCTCTGATTCCTTTTTCATTTCTAAAATTGTTTGTTAATTAGTTAAGTAATTGCATGTATCCTTAATCATGTCTTATGTTTCTTTATTTTGAGTTTATTTAGTGTTATTATTTTAGTAGAGTCAATTTTTTTACACTTCAAGCTAATTAAGAGCTAAAACATTGCCATACTTAAGCTAAAAACGATGAGGTTGAGAGATTCTGAAAAGTGAAAAACTAAAGAGTAAAGAAGGGCGAGATATTCAATCTGGAGCGAAGGAAGAGGAAAAGCATTAATGATGCGCTCTGAGGGAGTGAGACAACGTGTTGTTGTTGCCCAACTCCTATGGCCCTATGTGGCTATGCCATCACATGTCTCATCCATCGTTTTATTTATTACTTCCTCTATAATATTATAACATTAAATTAATTTTTTTAAAGATTAAGGAAATAAAATAGATAACTAAATTTTAACACATGGTACAGTAATTAGATTATACGTTGGTTTTGAGTAAAACAAATTAATTTTGAGAAAAAAAGTAAATATAAAAAATTTAAAGTTATTTATTTTGCATCCTTATTTTTTTTTTCAAAAAAATCAACTTTATTTTATAATTAGGATTGGAAAGAGTAGTTTAATAGTTCTATATATAGATATATAACTACATGGATAATACAATCATGAGGTGGGGGAAATGGGAAATTGGAAATCCAATTTTAAAATATTGGAACCTTTAGTATTGGATTCCATTATTTTTTACACTTAGAAATGCTTATATTAATGTTGGAAATAAGTATAAATGTCTTGAGGGGGTTTTATGATATCTTCCTTATATTTGATCTTTGTTTCTTCTTATTTTATTTTAGATACAAAATAATGTGATTTATGTTTCTCATAAAAAATTGGAATCCATCGCAATTATTTGTCAAAAAAGTGAAAATATGTAATTTATTAGAATAAACTCACTCCTACCATAAAGCAAGATGGACCACAATCTAAAAAAATTTAAATTTATTACAATTTCACAAATAGAAAGTAATGAGGGAAGTAATTGCATGTACACTTAGTCTTGCCCTTATATTTCTTCATTTTTACGTAAATAACATGGTTTTTACAGTCAACGCATTCACAAAATAAGAGATAGTACGAGTTTGGTTAACTTTATTAAAAAAAAAAAGATTTATGCTATAAATGAGGAAAATCCAATGAATGAAAAACCGGACCGGACCGGCCGGGTTGGCCCGGAAACCGGCGACCAGGCACCATGTCCGGTCCGGTCGCCATATGAAACTAGTATGAACCGGACTCGGTGGAAACCGGTGCGACTCGGAAGTGACCCGGGTAAACCGCCCAAAACCGTGGGTTACCCGGGTCATTTTTCAGAAGGTTCATATTGGTGAAAAAATCAGAGATCCAGATCACAAGAGAGATTGGAGATGAAAGGGAAGAGCACTTAAATTTCTCAGAGACTCAGATCTTAAAAACGGGTGAGAAATCGAAGAAAAAAGAGGAGAAACACCTGTGTGACCGAGATACAGACTCCCCGACGGTAGAGGTTGAAGAAGAAAGGAAATGGTGGTTGCTGAGTGGAAAGAAGTGAATAATGAATGCGTGATGGAGCTGTACCGGAGCCCCTCATCAATTTAATCAACCTCAAAATGGAGTAGAGTGATGGAGCTGAGGTCGCATGAAAAGAAGTGAATATTGAATGTGTCATCTTAGCCATCCATTTGAAATGAGTGGTTGGGATTTTTTTTTGTTAAAAAGGAGATGAGCCCATCTGTCACATCCTCTTCCCTTTTGCCTCACACTTTCCAATTCAATTTGACTTTCACTCAAACACGTTTCACCTTTCAGCCTTGTCTTTTAATTTGTTTAATTTAAAATGAGAGGGTTATGACTTATTAATATTATTGCATATTACTATATAATCCATATATATTATTTTTGCTTAGAGAGAATTAATACAAAAGAGTACTTTTTTTACAGTTATTATGAGTATTTTTATACATTTAATAAATTATATTATTTTAATTAGTACCGGTTTACCTACGGGTTAACCCACGGTTTGACCCTCTAACCCTTAAACCACTACCTTAACCGGTTCACTATCCGGTCCGATTTTTAATACCTTGGGAAAATCAAAATAAAGCTTCAAGTTATTGATTTAATAAAAAAAAAGATCCATGTCGTTATTTAATCATGGCTTTTATTGATTTATTTTGATTAGATAACATTTTTTCAAAGTCCATACACCCTTAAAGTCCATTGCACGGGGTAACACTAGCTCGTTTCTTCTACACCCTTGCCTTTTTTAATACCATTCAAATCTATTCCTGGATTTCTATCCTTGTTTCTTCCCCCACACTTCCCCCATGTCTTTATCTGTCTCTTTCACATCTACTTTAACCTCTGCATCAGCCCTGTCTTTATTTTTCATTTTTGCTTGTGCGATTCATAGTTCACACTATTACTTTCATCTTCAACTCTTACATTCCTCCGCATCTTCATATCACTTCTATCATCAGTGAGATTCAAGTCACTCTCCTTTCCTCTTACCACATCAACTCCAATCCCTACTCCACCGCTATTTTCCTCTGTGTGACCATTATTACCTCCATAGTTAGTCTCTACTGACTGTGATTCTTCAGCTCTCCCTTGTTTCTCCTCTGAACCACACATCACCTATCCAAATGATTATAGTGTCCTATATTATTTATAAGTTTATCCTTTTATATTTTATTTATTTGTTCGTATCCAAGCCTTCATCCAATAACTTTAAGATATCAGGAAGGGCAAAAAATGTTAGTATAATGTTTTTATATATTGTGATTTAGTTATTGATGCTGAGCATTGAATTG
Organism: Mimosa bimucronata; assembly: GCA_037074515.1. Classification (NCBI taxonomy): domain Eukaryota; kingdom Viridiplantae; phylum Streptophyta; class Magnoliopsida; order Fabales; family Fabaceae; genus Mimosa; species Mimosa bimucronata. Next base: position 33,221,226 of record CM073440.1, on the reverse strand, counting down.
ATGCATGTTATAGTAATGGTACTGAGAATCGACTTGCTCGGTAAAAAAATTTCGTTTAGGAATTTTCCATTCAATAAGCATACCAATTTTAAATTAGATGGAGATTGGTGGTAATGCAATCTCCAATCGTAAGTTTTCTTAAGATTAATACTTTGTACCTCTTCAAAGGGAATTTTGTTTATAAGCAAATAGCTAGTGACTTCGATTAATGGTACGGCTTCAAGAAATTGATCTATGCATGTAACCTGTTTATCATGTTTTCCTGTTGTTTTGTGTTTTTTCCTTTTTTCTATTGTATTAAACACTTATTATGCATATTCTGAGGAGAGAAATGATAAGAACGTTATCTATTTAAATTTTGAATGAAACAAATTTAACACTTAAGATGCATCATCATCATCATCATTATGTTTTTGCTAAAATCATTATCGATTAGACACATGTATACGGATCTCAGTTCCTTTTTCCTTCATCTGAATAAAAGCCTATTCAGTGGGAACTTCAATAAATTGATGGTAGTACCTTGGAGTAATTATTATGTTGATCTTATAGGCAACAATTTCATAAATTTTGTCATCATCTTATTCTTTAAATTGTAGAGGACGATAACGAGTTGAAAACAAATATGATCAGTGTTGCTCCAAAACTTGGGGGATCCATCTTCCTGTTATCTGAGAAGATAACAGAGGTAATCATTTTGTTCTTTTATATGACATTCTCTTATCTAATTTGTGTCTTTTTATAACTTTCATTGCTCACATGTCTCTTCTATATATTATCTGTTCTCAATTAAATATTGTACAACACTAGAGTATTAATCATGGAAATAATGCCTGTGATATTGATTCTAATATGAAAGAAACGGGTTGTTTCAAGAATTGCAATAGGACCAAATTAATTTACCATTAATTATAGTCATAAATATTTTTAGTTTTAATTAATTATTTGAATCTTCCTCACATGCTTAAAAGTTTCGTTTAATTAAAGCCTCTCCTGCAGATTCCTCGTCACATCTCTCCCTTGCCCATGCCCTTCTCACCACATCTCTAAATAATCCTTCATGTTTCAGCCACATCACCTCAAATCTAAATCTTCTCTTTGCTTTCCCATCTGAATCATTAATGATTACAATCAGAGGTAAGTGGTCAGACCAGTTCCAACGTTAATGGCACCGCCTTTTGGAAATATTCACGCGATTTAATATTACATACAACCCTATCTAATCTCTCTTGAATCAGACTAGCCCCCACTCTATTATTGCTCCATGTGAACCTAACCCCTTTACCTTCCAAATCAATCATATCTCCTTCCTCCATAAACCTTCTAAATCCGTCAAAACTTCTAAGACTTCTTATCCTACCTCCATTCTTCTCACTGTTATCTATAAGATCATTAAAGTCCCCTAACACCATCCATAGCACAAATTCTCCAGGATTCAAGCGTCTACGTAACTCCCACCATTCATATTTATCTTTCTCCACTGGTGGCCCATAGACAAAAGCGACTTCCCTCATAAATTCTCCACACCACATGACCCTTCAAAATGTATCAAATTCTTATTTACAGATATTAAATCAAGATTCACCTCAGCTTTCTACCACAAGGCCAATCCTCCCGACAGTCGTACCGGATCCACATACTCTGTAAAATCATACCCCATCCTCCTTCTTACTCTTTCAATTTTTTCTCTATTTGAGGCTTATATCTTCTGCATTTGTCTCTAAGCACCTTTCCCGTCAAAGACGGCCCAAATCATTGACAGTTCCATGAAAGTAAACTCATGGCTGCCCAGTGGCTGTTATTGGCCAGCCACGTAGCACCTTATCCTTCACAACCTTCAAGCTTCCTTCTACTTTCTTCTCTTCCTTCCCTTCTGCTTTAAACACAAAGCCCTCCCCCTCTTACTCTATCGTATTCAGTTTGCTATTCTCTATTTTTCCTTCCTCAAATCTAATATTTCTTCTCATTCTTGGACTCCTCCTTCCCTTAAATTTACCAGCCTTACCCCTTTTTTCATCCTCACCTCCTTATTTGGAGATGACACTTCTTCCTCATTTTCACAATCCCTTTCTAGATCACCAATTGTCATCACCTCCGTTCTACCTTTCTTCCTTATCCTCTCCCACATCACATCCTCTTCAGCTTGCCGTTTCAAATTAATTATTGTTAATTCTTCCACTAATCTTGCCTCATATGCTTTGTATGGCACAAGCATTTGCCCATTCTCTCTTCTTTATCTCTTCCTCCTCATCTGAAGGTGTTTGTACATAATACTCAATTTCACCATCCCCTTAATCATTGAGAAACTCAACTTTGATTCCTCCTACTCTCTTTTCTTCTTTAGGCCCATCACTGTTCCAGCCCTTCCTTTACTCTTCCATCCATGTTTCCTCCCCCACACTTCCCCATGTCTTTATCTGTCTCTTTAACATCTACTTTAACCTCTGCATCAGCTGTCTTTATTTTCATTTTTGCTTGTGCGATTCATAGTTCATACTATTACTTTCATCTTCAACTCTTACATTCCTCCGCATCTTCATATCACTTCTATCATCAGTGAGATTCAAGTCACTCTCCTTTCCTCTTACCACATCAACTCCAATCCCTACTCCACCGCTATTTCCCTCTGTGTGACCATTATTACCTCCATAGCTAGTCTCTACTGACTGTGATTCTTCAGCTCTCCCTTGTTTCTCCTCTGAACCACACATCACCTATCCAAATGTTTTAGTTCCCTCAATAATATCCATTTCATCAATAGCTATTTCCCTCTGTGTGACCATTATTACAATTAAAACGGCATGGCCCATACCGTTTCAATCACAATAGTTTGTAAAATTTCATTTTATCTTTCTAAAATTTGTCAAAGGTTTTACTCTTTTTCACCATCATTCTTTAAAAATTAGGTATATAAATTTTAAACTTAACTAACAAAAGTTAAACCTTATAGAGATAACTACTTCAAAACCTTAGTTGTAATTTTTTTACATATGTAGTACAATAAATCTGTTTTTCCAATGCATTTGGGAGAATTGATTTTAATTTTTAAAAATATTTTTCAATATTCAAATAAAATTAATTATATTATAATTATAATATTAAGTTGGAATTTTCTTTTTTCACAAAAACTTTGTTTGAATAAATGCATATAGGAAATTTCCCTAAGTTACGGTGTCAGAGTAAACAAATGAAGTTACATTTAACTAACATGGTGATCTCATGTCCATTTTCGATGATGACCATTTTAGAAAGTGTTGCAACTACTTTTACCTCAATATTTGTAACATTCTCTTTGTAAAAATCATTTTATTAACCATAATTTGAATGTAAACAAGATTTAATATATTCTAACTATATTAGGAAAAAAGTGTTCACTAAATAAAATACTAACATAATTAGAAAAGAGTTCAAGGTGGAAGTTTTCCTTAAATTCAAACTTAACTGTCTAACTATGATAGAATAAAGAATACTTCTAAAATACAAAAAGGTCTATCATAGTTAGATAAAATTTTACCTTATTTAATTAAGAGAGAATCCCTGATAGGAAATGGGTAGAAAACAATTTCAACAAATCACAACTAACATGGATATTAAAAATTCAATCATTACATAAACCAATCCATGCTAAAGAAAAGGAACATTCTACGTTTCTAAACTATCAAATAAAACATCATTCTCTTTGACCGTTTACCTAACATAATCTCGCAATGTTCAAATATCATCATAAAAATATCTAGAGAAATCCCAAAACATCCATGGCGGATATGAGGAGGTTTCCAACCAATGGTTCACAATCAATCCAAAAATTAGTAAAGAAATACCAGCAGGCCCCAGACCTATATGCATGAAGTGGACCGGTCCCAACCAATTACAAAATCAACACTTCAATCAAAGTATGACAAATATAATATTTATGACCATTATCAAAACATTAAATATGCATCTTAAAACAGTAGAAGCAATGCAATCTTAAGCTTATATGTGTGGCAATACACAACCTCCACATAGGCTAAAAGAGAATCTCACTATAAGTCAGTGAGATTCTGACGTATCTTGTCCCGTGACTCCGCTATCGGACTAGTGCCGGCAAGGATTGAGTAACAGGGAGGTAGACAATGTCTACAGTAATCACTAAATAATAGCCTACATGTGAGTGAGTGTGCTAGCATTGTGTCAATATGGGAAACTACATATATATATATATATAAATAAATAATTTGAAATATAGGCACATGACCAGATAATCATGCAGTAATTCGTACTAGGAAAATCATTTAACTACTCCATGTGTATCATCATTTTATAAAAATAGTTCAAAATGCATTTTGCACAATCATCCATAGCATTTGTCCTGTGAAATGTTAAGTTGTCCCCTTCCACTAGGTGGGCCAGAATGGAACTTGATAGGGATCTCAACCCATACCCAAAAGCACGGAGAAGTGGAACTCAGTGGAGGATTTCAACCCATATCCAGAACTATAATAGGGGTAATGCTCGATGGGAGCTACTCATACCCAACACACCGAAGGGTAGTACTCGATGGGGGTCCAACCCATACCTTGTACACCGATAATATAATTAGTCCCTATGGGCCAACATGGTACCTCATCACTTGATTATAGCAATAAGCAATGCTTCGATGCCAATAGCACAATCACACATATATGCATCACAAGCAACAACTTCCATTTCACCAAATGCAGGCACATAGCCTTTCTAGTTTTTCCTCAGAACTCATGCAATAAGTTTCCCAAAATCATATATAATACCATTTTCAAAATTTGTGATGCAATACACAGATAAATATGCCAGTTTCACCATAAGAATCCCACATGACCCTTTTTTGTAGAATAATAAAATAGACTTTGCATCGTTCACCTTCAACCCTGAGATCTGTGCATATATTTGTAGAACATGCATCAGTAGCTCAACTTGTTTTTGATTAGCTCAAAAAAAACAACAAAGTATCATCTGCATACATTAAATGTGACACCACCAAGCATCTGTATCTCACTTGAATTCCCCTCCACATAATTGTTGATTGCAAATCATTCAACCAATAAGAAGAAAGTGCATTAGCACATATTATAAACAAGTATGGGGATAGAGGATCACCTTGTCTAATTCCCCTCTTCAGATAAAAAATCTTTGACAAATTTCCATTTAATTGAATTTGATATGATACTGTTATTACACATTGCACAATCATATCAATCCAATCTTTTGGAGATTGCATTCTATATAGCACCTCTTTAATAAATCCCCATGAAAAAGAATTATAAGCCTTTGAAAATTCAAAATTCACAGCTGCATATCTACTCTTTCCTCTGCGAATATTCTTTAACTTATGCAGCAATTGAGAAGCAATCAGGATAAGAGATCAGTCTTCCTTGAACAAATACACACTGATTAGGAGAAATATAGTTACCAATGAAGGTTTTGATCCGATTCCATATCATCTTTGTGATGATTTTGTAAATGGCAAGAAATACACAAGAGGGGAGTAAATTGGATATTTCGAACCTTTTTTTCTTAAAAGACACACTCTTCTTCTGAAGGACTCAAAGTGCAAAAGTAAAGGAATGAAGGATTTATACTGGTTGTAAAACCCTTTTCTTAAAACTATAATTTTATAAGATACATAACTAAATGTATTATTTAATAACTCTACTATGGTAGAAAAGAAAAAACGGTATAATAAAAGTGTCCCACAATAAAAAAAACTTTTATCAAAATTTTAAACAATAACCATCATTGAAAAGAATTTGATTAAATATTATGAATACTATTATGGTTATATAAGAGAATTGTTATAAAAGTAAAATTTAATAAACTTATCATGGTTAGGAAAACAAAACTTATTTCTTATCATTCATCCATGATAAAAAAGGGTGAAACTAGTAATTGAAAACTATCATAGATATTAAGCTTTTACTCTTACAAATAATTAACCATGTTAAGAATAAAACCTAATTAATATGGTTATAAAAATAAAAACCCCTTTTTGAAATTTCATTTCATAAATAACAAAATAATAAATATCTAGATGGCGCTAAGGTGACAATACACAACATTCACACACAATGACTAAATCCCCGACGCCTTCCCAAAGGAACTTGCTCTAGAGCTCTCACATGAAAGTGTTGGATTTTTGGGTTGAGACAAAAGTCCCTATAACTAACAATCCTATCACTATGCATACAAACAAGTGCTCTTGATGTGTCAAGTGAGATGGTAAAATTAGAATAATATCATCACAATTATCATAGAAATAAGCGTTTAAACAATTTTTATGAGTAACACTCATCTCCCATGTAACACCCAAATCTTATACCTCTGACTGAACCCATGGGCTACTTACTATCCCACATGAATGTAGCTCAGATTAATAAGCTCTTCAATCATGTGATATGCACCGGTCAAAATCCAAAGAGCACAAGATTGAACATGGGTTCCCCCACTTATCAACCAAGCGGGGTGTCATTGCCCTTCCACACAGAATATTGGCCAAGGGCTAATAAGTGTACATCCCGTGGCCCTTCACCTTATACCTCTTTATGCTTTTAATTTTTCACGCCCTTTTATATCTCTTTTAATTCATTCGATCAAATCAACATCCACCGCTCACTCTATTTTATAAAAAAATAAAACAAATGATTATTATCGACATGTCATAGACAAAACTCATTTTCAATATAAATATATCATTCCAACGAATAATCAAAAATCCTTTTTCTCAAAAATTTAATCTCACGAGTCATTTTTAAAATATGACATATATGTTTCAAAATCACCCAAAAAAACATGCAATCATACACAATGAGAGGAAAGTAGTTACCGCTCACCATAGCAACACCAATTACCAATAGCTTTCAAGCATCTGCTCAAATCCCCAATTTAATGGACAATCTCTACCAATCTACAGTACTCGTTTATTGAAAATACGCACTTGCTTTAAGCCCTAACCTTTAAATTTGTTTTGCTCTCAACCAAATTTAAACCTTTAAAGAGCTCTCATTGTGTAGAAAAATGTTTAGAAATTAACTGGGTAATTGATATATCCCTATTTTATCATGGTATTTTATATTTTATTTAGGGATTTTGGCATTAATATTGAGCTAAATTGCATATATTATGATTAAGTTGAATTAAAGATGATTGTGTGTAAAAAGGAGCCAAATAAGGAAATAATTATCACATTTGATTGATTATTTTGAGTGATTAATTCTTGGAATGCAAGGTATTACATTGTGGTTAATTTTTCCTTGTAGAAAATGAAGAAAAGGGGCTGAAATTGCTGTTTCTGATATTTAGCGAAAATTACAAAAAATGGCCCAGAATTCTTAAAAGCTGCAGAATAGTTAGGAGAAAAATACAGAAACTGGCCCAGGACTTCCAGAAATTGCAAAAAGGTCCCAGATTCCGAAAATGAGCACCTCCAAGGGTTTTATATCAGTTTTTTTGGGCAGAGAGACACAAGAACAGCGGCGCACAAGCTTCCTAACACACACATATCATCACTTTTCATCAAAAATAACCTTTTCTCATCATCCACCACCAATCTTCACCATTTTCACCTCTTTTCCACCATCTTCTTCCTCTTTCTTCACTCTTTTTTTATCTCATCTTCCATAACAAATCTTTCAACCATCCATCCATGGCCTCTTGGTGTAGCAAACAATTTGTAGCGGTGATTTGCATCATGAGTGGCTAATTTTCTTGTGCTTCTTGGAGAGGATGAACTAGCTTGAGCTATAAAGCTTCTTATAGGGGAGTTATTTATTTTTCATCTACTTGCCTAATTATATTTCAATTTCCTATGTTAGGTTTTGTTATATGATTGTGGAACTGAGATTTGTCGTTCAATTTCTCTGTGTGGATTGATTAAACTTGTAATAGTTATTGGGATTTGTAACTTGGTGCTTGAATTTCTATTTCCTATTTTTGAGTTCAATAAAATTATATTATCTATCATCGTTTGATCGATTGTATGATTTAGTTGGGCTTGTCATTTGTCTCCGTGAGCATTTGAATTTAGAGGAACAAGTTGCTTTGACCAATTTCGATTACACACTAAGTGGTTTATGAAAAATAGTTTAATTGGTGATTATAGCCTAGCGTTTAGGAATAATTGTTGATTAAATTCATTTGACCCAAACCGTGTTTGGGGTTTGCAATTTGACTTAGTGATAAATTTACTCCCATACATTTTCTCAAGCAAGGATGGCTAGTATTCCATCTCCAAGGAGCATATCTTTATTAATTTTTCTCAAATCCAATTTCATCAAGTCATTCCCCGTTTATTGAAAAAAACCAAAAAAATAGTATCTTAGGATTTATTTTAATTACATTCACAAGTAGTTTGATAGATATAATTAATCTCAAAACCCATTTTAATGATGCTTTTGATACTTAGTTTAGCTTAGGATTTCAAATAAAGAGGTTCCGCAAAAAAATCGACCCGTATTATGCTATATTGTATAATTTGAAATTTTTAAATTTAACCTAAGACGACTAAAGATGTTAAATCAGTAATTACGTAATTTGTGACCCCAAAATATTCAAAGCCAAAAGGTCAAGCCCTTCCCTAAACTGAGAAGAGCACGACGACGCGGAGGAGTGAGAAGAGTGAAGGTGTGTGTTGTGCGCGAGTGTTTATTGTAATAATGGTGTGGGTCTCACATCTATTTTTTTTTTTAATATCTTTTGATTTTCATTTTTACACTTTCCTTTTCTTTGCCGTCAATTTCTTTTTCGTTTTTTTAACTCTTCAATCACTATTCTTATTATTGGTGATACAGAAAATTCTATTTATCTCAAAATATATATTTCATTATCAAAAATCCATGAATCTGTGAAGATTCTTCCAAAATCTAAACAATCAATATAGATTTAAATCATAATTTTAATAATATCTAAACAATTATAATCCTTTATTAGGAAAGATGTTTTCAAAGACTCCTATTAAATGCCACCAAATCATAATAAATTATCTTAATACTCAAATAATGTATTTAATATACTCTAAACCTAAAATAATTTAATAAATCATATCCTAATAATAAGTAAAAATTGGGATGTTACAATTCTCCCCCCTTTTAAAAATTTTATCCTCAAAATTCAACACAATTTAAACTTATTTATTTCCCTTTTATCATTGCTCTCTAGCATCTCGTCCTATATATCTTTCGTCATCTCATAAACTTAACTTCCACACAAACACAAAGCAATTTGTAGTTCCCATAGTTTTTCATGTCACATTTCTGCTGCATTTTTCTCTCAAATATTTGGTCTGAACCATCTTTACTTCCTTAATCACAAATGTCTATCCCTTCTTTTGTCTCAAACAGTATAACTTTATATTCATACAACCAAAACACCACCATACTCTTACAATTCTCCTACTTATCCCTTATTCTTAAGGAACCAAGATAAAGCCACTATCATTCATAAACCATTATTCTTCACAAACAAACTCTTCTTTTCTTTTTTTTTTTGGTACCCATCTAGTCATTAACTATGCCTTCATACAATTTTCATTCTTTATTTCAAGAATCCTTTGGAAGACTCCTCTTAAAAATCTTAGTTGCTAACTCTTGTTCAATAATCCTCCAATACAACTTGATTTTCTCAATTTACTATCATGAATCCACTTCTCAATCCCAATCATATTTTTTATCATCCAAAAAGGCAAAAACTCTATTTCACTCATTAAAATTGTTAGCTTCGAGCACTTGAATAGTTGTTGTTAATGAGTTTCTATGTTATATTCATCATCCTTTCCGTAAGGATCATATAAGAAAATTGAAAATTTAATACCAATACGAAACAGATCAATCTTCCTACTTTTATCTTGTATACTAACTCCTTGAAGAAAAATAGTTAATATACAACAAAACTGGATAGTGGCCCCCTTTACCAGGGTACTTCACTATCAGCCTCAATCAGTCAATAACAATAAAAATTTCTTAATCTATAAGTAAACACCATGTCCAAGGACTCATCGTTTAAAGCGATTTATAGATGATCCAGCAAGACATGTCAACCGAGATTTCGTATTGACCTCAGCCAATGGATTTGGCTTCCCTCCTGTAGCCATCCGATCATCCCACACTCGTATGACTCCATCAGATGAAGCAGTTGCCACTAGGTGAAGCTCATCGCCATCACCCGAACGGCCATGCTTAGTGAGCTTAACAATTCCTTTTACACGAGTTTTGTGAGCATCTTCAATACAATATGCAACCTTCCCACTGTTTGTATCCCATGCTGTAATATTGCGGTCCTCACCACCAGTATGTAAAAGGCCATTCTGTCAAAAAATGCAGAATCACATCTAAGCATTAGATGCTAAAAGTAACCGAGCATTGAAATATAATTCAAGGTTTATATTTTAGACACAAACCATTGGTCTCACGAAGATATATCATGGCAAAAAAATCGACATCCATAGTCAATACAATAAATTGTCTTACGAATGAAACACTACAAAGACATCTTTCATAATGATAATCTATGTTCCATTCTGAAATAACATGAAGGATAATCAACTTTACAAGTTAGAAAGGCAACGACTGTTTCTACTGAATAATCTCTTTATCTATCAACAAAGACCCCATTTCTGGAAGGAAAAAAAGCAACCTTAGTGCCGCTATTAAAAAATTATATTTTCATCTTTTTATCCAAAAGTTCAAGATTTTAACTGTTATCATAAACCTCATATGAGAGGGGAGGATCGTTCTCATCAAAATCACTTTTGGCATTCGAGTTCAAAAAGACTAAGTATTCAATGTTTATGACTTGGCAGCATACTCACATGAATGATTCTGTCATTCCTAGACATGCTACAAGTTTAAAACCTTTAGATGCCGATTTACACCCTAATAAAATATGTTCATCCTTTTTGAAGTGTTGAAAAGAATTCTATTGCCATAGGGTCTAGCTTGTACATACTATATCGAGCCAAACTATCAATATTTTTCAAAATAGGGAACTGAAAAAGTGACAAGACCATAAGAGAGTTTGTTTCCTCATTCAATGCTGAGACACCATCAAATAATTTTTTTTTATGAAAATCAAAATTTTTTGTTGGCGGTCTCTAATACTCTCATTTTTTGAGTTTTCAGCCACTTTCATCAGTACTCACCGACCATAGTTCAACCAGCAGAATCGTGCTGAAACATAACTGGGTGTAAAACTCTTGGCATATATATAACCAAAGGCATCCAACAGTTCCCACATCATATTGGCAGGACAGGGCATCTAGTCCAACTCTTAGTTACTATTGTCCAAACTACTAAATAAATAGGATATGCCCTAGACAAAAAAATAAGTTGGAAATTTAAACAAATGAGTATTACTACTAAGCATTAAAAGCTGCATTCCGCAGTCCATCTAAAAAGGCACTATGTAATATGTAGGCTACATAAATCAATATCAGAAAAGACAAACCCAAAGCTTAACAAGAATGAGAGGGTGTTTGGCTAGACTTATTCTAGCCAATAAGTCCTTATTTTCACAAAAAATGACTTATTTTCAGAAAAAGTTAAATTGAGCATGTTTGGCTGGACTTTTAGAAAATAAAGACTTATGACTTATAAGTCAAAATAAGTATAAGTTCTTTTTTTAAACTTATGACTTATGACTTATAAGTCACTTACGGAGGTGGACCTCACAATTCTGATTTATTTTACACATCAAATCACAACTAATCCAAACATAAATCACTTTTCCAAAAGTCCATCAAACATACATCTCATTACATAATATGACTTATGACTTATAAGTCACTTAAAGTCATATTTTTAACAGCCCATCCAAACATAAATCTCATTACACAATCTGACTTATTTTTAATTTGACTTATTTTCACTTTGACTTATATATAAGTCACTTTTCTAGAAATTCATCCAAACACACCTTGAAAAGGTCACGTTTGCTCAGATTAAACTATCGTGGACTTTTTAACCAGGTCGGATTAAATCACTAAATATCCGTTACTTTACCCACAATTTTAAGTCACAAAGGTCACGGTTAACACCACTCCAACCAGGTTAAAAAGTCAATGTTGATATTGCCCCATTTTTATTATTGCTTATTGTGTTATCGCCACCTTGGATAGGAGTTAATTAGTCAAATCTCTATAGTTACTTTATTTTAAGTGGGCCCCACAATTTTAAGTGAAAACCTGTGTAATCAAACCCGGCCGGCCCGGCCGGGTCAACCCGGGACACGTCGACCCGGCCATGGGACCGGTCAGGGCAAGCTAGAAACCCGCCCTTCTTTTAGCCGGGCGCAACCCGGTCAACCCGGCGGGTTGCTGGGTTGACCCGGGTTGTATTTTTTTTGAAAAAAAAGTTAGTGTTAAAAATTAATAATTTATGTTTTTTTATTTTAATGATAATTTTGATATTAATTACTACTAGTTTAGTAACAAAAAAAATTATTTTTAGGAATATTTTGTTAACATTTATCTATTTTAACCTTTATTAGGAAGAATATTTAGTAATTATTGACTACAATGTCAATGAATAATATATTGATACTATTTATGTCAAAGAAACCATAAAAAATATTGGATAAATATATGATTATTTTGTTAGTAGTTCAAAGTATGGAATTGTTATTTAATATTTAAATGGGATGCTAGTAAATTTTAAATTCAAATTATTTTATTTCTCACCGGTCTAGCTCACGGGTTGACTTCGAGCTGACCAACTAACCCTTGACCCACTGTCTCGACCGGTCTAGTTATCGGTCCGGGTTTGATAACCTTGGTGAAAACCACCATTTTTTGCATCACAAATGTCGTAGTCACAGCGGTTTGCTCAAATTAAACACCAATCCGACCCAGTTAAAAAGTCCGGGGTGATACCTTTTTATTATTGCGAAATGTGTTATCGACACCTTGACAACAATTTCAAATTACTCTTTAACCCAAAGATATGCATAGCAACCCATAATCCACCAAAAAGCAGGTAAAAAAAAAAGAAAAAGAAAGAGGAATCAGGAAACTAACCTCGCCTGGTTCAACACATAGAATCCGCTTCTGATTATGAAACTCCAACAAAAGCCTCGCATCCTCAGAGTCATGCACCGAAGCCATCTCATCCACAGCCATAAAAAACTTATCCCCACTCAAATCATACCTCACCAAGCTACCCTCTCTCCCCAACCCACAACAAAATCCCCTCCTCCCCATCACCAAATCCAGCACAGCCAAACACTCATCCCTCTCCACACTCAACGCCACCTTCCCCGACGGATGCAAAGCGAGACCGTTAACACCCTTCCCATGCGCACAAAAATCCTTAACATGATCGAAAGAACCGTTAACATCATCGTAAATGCGAACGGTCCCATCGGCGTCGGCGGAGATGAGATTGCGAGGGGAATTGAGGTGAGGAGGAGTGTAAAACGAGAGGGTTGTGACTGTGGCGGTGTGGTCACGAAGAGAACAGAAAGCATTATTGGCGTTGAGATTGTATACGTGGATTGTGTCGTCGGTGCCGCCGGAGGCCACGATGGCGCCGGATATGGCGGCGGATTTGATGGGGGAGAGATGAGAAGGATAGGAGAATAGAGGGGATAGGGTTAGGGTTTGGTTTGGATTGTGAATGTGATGAATCAAAGGTTTGAGCTTGAATCCCCATATGAACCCTTCATATGATCCTGCTACAAGAATCATAGCGTAGAGGCCATCTGCAAAACCCTACAAAAACCTTTGGCCGGAGGTTGTAAAAAAATTAAATGAAAACTACTACCATAGTTTCCTTCATTTTTTAAAGAAACTTCATTTTTTTTACAGAATTAATAAAAATTCATTCATTGATTGTTTAGAATCTTATAGATCGGATCTCCTTAATCTTTGGGGATTTTTTTTACCTTTTATTGTGTTTATTTGATTGAAAGAGATAATTACGCACAACTCTTGGATATTTAGTTATTTATTTAATTAAGAAAATTACTATTCTTGTTATTTGAAATTTTTATTTATTACATACATTTGATGAAGACTTTTTCAGAATTGGTACTATTTTCAATAATGAATTAAAAATTATTACTTTTAATTTATCTTTGTCTCTAAAAAACTATCACAATACAATACAGGCAAGTATTACTTACGTATGCATCATTTAATGAAGTAATAATCAGGTCCCTTAAATCAATTTTTCAACTAAACTTTTCAAAACATTAATCCAAACAAGTTTCATTTTAACAAAAAAGCTACTTATATACCGCTAATTTAAACATAAATGACATTATACAATCTGGCTTCTTCCCAATTTTAAATTTGAAATAGTCAAATTTAAAAGAATTTACTTTACCTCGCTATTGGATTAACTTTTACAAAAGTTAGATTGTGTAATGTGGTTTATGTTTTGATACATTTTTGTAAAAAAAAAAAGCATATTTAAAAGTGGTAGTATATAATTCATAATAAGGTTATGGTGCAAATTTATCCAGTAGTTTTCACTCATAAGTTATTTCGTCCTGAAAAATTTTTTTGATTCAAAATTGTGTCCAAAGTTTCAAAACAGCCGATTTTGACTTTTCCTGTCTAAATATTAACGGTCAATGATTTATTTTTTAAATGTAAAGGGTAAAATCGCAATGTTTTGAAACTTTCATGACAATTTTAAACCCAAAAAAACTTCCATGGCAAAATAACTTCTAGGGAAAACATTAATCCAAACAGGTTTCATTTTAACAAAAAAGCTATTGATATACTACTAACCTAAATATAAATCACATTATACAATCTAACTTCTTCTCAATTTTAAATTTGAAAAAGTCATATTGGAAAGAATTTACTTTTCCCTTCTATTGGATTGGCTTTTACAAAAGTTAGATTGTATAATGTGGTTTATGCATGTTTGGATAGATTTTTGTAAATAAAAAAAAAAAGTCTATTTAAAAGTGGTAGTATATAATTCATACTAGTGTTATGGTGCAAATTTGTCACAAAAGTTTTCTCTCATAAATTATTTCATCTTGAAATTTTTTAGGTTCAAAATTGCTTCGAAAATGCGGAGTTAATTTCTCATGGAGCAGTATTGACTATTGAGAGAGATTCTCATGGGATGACAACGAGAACTTAAAAGTTGAAGTTTACTTGTTGTGAAAAGATAGTGAAAACTTCTCATGGATAAGAAACTAAGGGAAAATCGAAAATTCTAGTGACAACTAAATCAAAAGTAATTCAGAAGCTCATTTCTTACTAATAAAATGGTGAGAATTCTCCATGGAAGATGAAGCCCAATTATAGATCTTAATCCCTTTCCCTAAACTCATTTATATTGAATCTAGCTGTTTAATCATTTTTTTTAAAAATAATCTTTTTATGCATAAAAAAGAAATTTTCCCAGAATACCCATGAGAGAAAAATGTCGCAAAATCGCAATTATGTTCTCACCGATTTTCTCACGTTAAATTTCAGCACGAATGTTTTTAGGGCACCATTAACTCTAATTTGAAACACTATTTTTGAAATGGTTTTGTTCATTGTTTGGAAAATACTCCATAAGATCTGACCCATGGGCTCAAGTCGCATGCATGATATTTGTTTTGGTTAATTTGCTTTGTCCTTGAATTGTGACTTGCGAATAAGGACCTCTCTCTCAGTTCAAAAAAAAAAAGAATAAGGACCTCTCAATGCCCTCTCAACACTTCTTTTCTGATCCTAGTTAGGATAATATATAATTTTTTTAAGAAAAAAAATTTATTGAAATTTTGATACAATAATTAAAATACAAACAAAAACAACATGAAGGAAAAAGAAAAGAGTGGCATCTCCACCGTAATTTGCATTACTTGTTCAAGAATGTCCTTATATGTAAAAGTGTAATAAAGGTATTCTCCAATTTAAGTAATAAAGGTATTCTACAAAATGAAAATAGATTCAGAAACTAATTGTGCGTGGAAATAATGCTAGGTGAGGCGGCCCACAACTCAATTAAGATTAAATCTCTCCAATCCTTATCAAAGTGAGATGATTAAACAACTAAACTAAATAAACATACTCATAGACTTACTACACATAGACATGTAATGTGTAGTTGAAATATGAGAAGAAAAAAGTGGGCCAAGCTAATTCTCTTATGGATGGATGGAGGAAGTACATCCAGACATGTCAAATATTGTTAAGATTCAGATCATATTATAATGTGGTTAAACTGTAACAATTAACTCCTGTCATAGAGATTTGAATATGTTAACGGATGCGTTGGCCAAAAAAAAAAAGTTAACGGATGCGCTAATAAAGTTTGTTATTACTTAGAAACAAACTTGCAAATTAAATGCTATGGAATGACTTGGATATCTTTGAGATGGAGGATTGGAATGTGTCGTACAGCCATCGGCAGATGTTGTTGTCGCCGGTGCCGGAGTTTGGTTGTCGGAGGAGGGAGGAGATTTGGGCTGTAATGGTGGGGTCGTGAAGGAGAGAGGAGAGAGAGGTGGTGGTGGAGAGAGATTCTATGGCTAATCGGGTTTTGTCGATGGGTTCCGGTGTGGCGAAGGTGGCGGCGTCGTACATTGTATGATTTAAGGGGGAGGGGAGGGATTGAGATGAAAAGAGGGAATATGTTTGTACGAGGAAAGGAGGGATTACCGATTTATTTTTTTTAAAAAAAGTAATTACATATCTGGAAAGAATTTAATTAAAATGAACTACCACCAAGAAATCACATAATTAATTTGAGGTTCCTTTCGAGAAAGTTGTACCGCGGCAGCATGCTTGTTGGACATTGGATGATTCACAGAAAGAGAGAAATTGTGATGGAATGAGGGAATGTGATTGTACATATATATGAAAATAATTATGAAAAAATTAATTACAAGTTGCATAAAATGAACTTAATTAATTATGATGAGATCCTACAAAATCCTTAATTAAATTGAGGTTTTCATTGTTGTTTGGGTTTTGTTGATGGATACCGGTGTGGCAGCGGTAGCGGTATCGGTGTTCTCGTCCGACATTGTACTCCTCTGGTCCTATTTATAGGGCAGAGAGAGAAGGTTTTATTTGGTCCTATATATAAGTTACCTCATTAAATATTTAGTGTGAATCTACAAGTTTACTCTTCATTTATTATGTGTTGACTTTATTTTCATGTGGTATAGTGGATATTTAATATGGGTATAGTTGTAAATTTGTTGGATTTTAGTGGAAAGTTAATGAGTTTTAAGGCTTTCCTTGGTTTGTGTGAAATATGCTGGAAGTGACTTATAAATAGGACCAGATGAGTATGATTCAAGGGGAGGGGAGAGATTAAGATGAAATGAGGGAGTATGCTTGTTTGAGGAAGGAGAGGAATATGTAAAATGTGAGGGAGGGAGAGATTACAGGAATCCTTTTTTTTTTTTCCGACCAAAAGGGAGTACAGGATGATTGTATATAATTTGTGGCTTAAGAAAATGGAAATGATTAGAATCACATTTTAAAGAGAAATTTTATTAAAACAAATGGGGGATTAAGAGATTTCCTAATCTCAAATGCGATGAAAGAGAGAAAGAGAAGGTGGGCAATTTTGTATTTTAATTTTATATTTCACACCTTTTACTTTTGAATAGTCGTAATTTTTTTTTTTATTACCAAAGATTATCTTTTTCCTGGGTAGTTCATTCTAATTTTCCGGGGTTTTTATCATTTAACATCATTTTGATATGTTTGTACATTTTTATGGAGGATTAAGGAGTAAATTTATTGATGAATATTCATGAATATACTACTATTACCATAAAGTTTTGTTGACGTAGAAGACCACATGAAAACTATAAAATGATACCAAAATGACATGCCTAAGAATGTTGGTTATTTCTTTTTTTCATCGAATGAGGAATGTTGGTTATTTCTATCAACAATATTGTTCAAGTGTAAAAAAAATAGAGTGGAGTAATATACGTTATGTCATATTAATGGTCATGATATTTTTAAATTATTTTGAAATCTTTTTATACAAATTGTGTAACACCTAAAATTTTACTACTATATTATAACATTTTAATGGAATTATAACCACTTTTTAATGTCAGAAGTCCAAAAATACGGAAAATTTAAAACTTTTTCTTACCAAACAGTGTTCCAACTTTATTACAGTTGGAATGGGCTTTCCGGACAAATTGAATCATTTAAAAAAAACTCTTTTTATAAAATAAAGTGGTTAATAAAACGATTAAAAGTACTCTAACCCTCTTAGGGTGTTTATTCTTAATTCATAAAACTTGGGAAATTTAAATCTCTTAATAAATCTATATAATTCTATTTTCTATGCTTTTTACTATTAATTTAATAATTTAATTTTACATCATATACAAATAAACTTACTTTTAATAATCTAATCTTAATTTCTTCCCCTAATCTTCTTCCAGCACTCCTGTCTTATCTCAACCATCTCACTATCTTCCAGCTTCTCTGAAACAGCAGTTTAACGCAGTTTATGTCATTAATTATAAATTTTTATGCATGCATTGGCATGTATACATTTTATAAATCTGAACAATTATTACAATCACACATACTTCCTGCACTCATTCTCCACCAGCCACTGATAACAAGATATTCGTTAACTAGTGGAGGCCTCACCTGCAGGATTTCTCGTTGTAACATTTAAAACTATAATTAACTGATCTGGCAAAGAGGGAGCGACCCACCTAAGCCTGGAGTACTCCATAAATTGTAAAGTAAAACTTCTATGCAGGAATTAATAAGGTATTCCACCTTCATGCATAATGTAAATTTGAAACAGATATTACAAAATTATACATGCAATTTGAGTGTAATGAGATAAACTGCTACCTGAACTCCAAGCTTAGACCTTATCTGCTCATTTCCTTTCCACTGATCTTCTCAATTTAGGTTACTATCAAGACCTATTGACATTTAATATAAAAATAAATTAATACCTAAACTTTTATATAATTATTCAGCGTCTCTCACGAATCCTAATTTAATTAATATTACCCAAGTCTTTTTATTTAAGCAAATTACAATTTATCTATACTTATTTAGGATTTTGACTATCCAAGATCACTTTAATAATTTACTTACATTAAACTTTCTTATTTTCAATGTTTGACCATATTTTCGATAAAATTTATTATTTTAAAGCTTTAATCATTCACACACACAAACACGCTTATAGGTATGCTTACTTCCGATTTAGTACAAAATATCAATAATAAATTAATCAATCAATAATATAAATCAAGCCTATGACTTCCATAATCTATGAAAATTCTTCCAAGCTTCTCTACTAATTCATCAGTCAATATTGGGAATATCTAATCATCCCTTAATACCTTAAAATAATTATTTAGCCTTTAGGGATCCTAAAGCATTGATTCGAGTCTGTTTTACCCTTAATTAACGAAACTAACCAATATTCCAATAACACTAAAGTCTATCAAAACTAATCATATAAATATCCTTTTGAACACTTTGAACTATCCCCCCCCCCCCCCCCAACATACACTATTAAAACAAAGTACATACTTCAAAGATCAAATCCATTACCCAAACAAATGTCTCCTGTAATCCATTTAAAGTTTCACAATCACATACATACCCACTTAAATCCCTTCTCCTATCCTACTATTTATTCAAAATCTTTAACATAATTAAACTTAAACACAAACCATTCAAGCCTCAGTAATACTTAGAGCACAATCACTATACCTCAAATTTTAGAAGGGACAATTGCACATAAGTCCCAAGCAAGAGAATTAATTTCAGAGAAGTCCCAAGGAGTTGTTAATGATAGCTATTAACAACTGCAATAGCCTTGATTAACAAGTGAAGGAGTTGTTAATGGACCTGTCTGAAATTAATTCTCTTACTTGGGACCTATTTGCAATTCTCCCATTTTAGAATTTCATATCCTCTTGAAAAATCTAACTTACAAAATCATACTTAGTTTTACTTTTTTTTTTTTTATTATTTCCTCTTTTTACCATCAAAATAACAAGGGAAAATCACAATGAGGTCCCACATAAGGCATTTAATCACAACCAGGTCCCAAACAATCATCAAATTACATTAAAGTCCCAAGGGACCTAGGTGTAATTAAATTGAGTTGTCAATACCAGCCCATTGAGTTGTTACTATGCCCAAAATAGTTGTCAATGGGTTGTCAATTCCATGTTGTTAATACCAGCCGTGTAAGTTGTCAATGCACACAAAAAGAGTTGTCAATCACAGCTCAATGAGTTGTCAATTCAATAGTTGTCAATATCAGCTGTTTTGTGTGCACTAACAACTCATACGGCTGATATTGACAACTCCCATTTAATTACACAGAGGTCCCTTGGGACTTCAATGTAATTTGATGATTGTTTGGGACTTGATTGTAATTAAATACCTTATGTGGGACCTCATTGTGATTTTCCCAAATAACAATCAAACAGGTCCATAAAAATTAGCTCACTATTAAAGTTTCTTCCAACCATAACCCATACAACACAACACCACCACTTTTCTTCATTGCAGAATCTCAGCCCTAATTAAAATTATCCTTAACCTTTTCTTATTACCAACACATTTCAATCAAACAGGAAAGAAAGTTTCACCTTTCACTCAATCATCCATTAATTACACTATTACATATCACTTCAACCAAACAGGACAATTATAATCCAAATCAATTTGAGATTTCCACAATAACCTCAAAAGGTTTCCTTAATTTAAAACAACTTCCAATATTATCATCATTGCTTACAATGTATCACATAAATAATTTGTTCTTTTGGCATTCCCTTGTCTAACATTTTAGCCCTCTTAAGTGGCTATGAAGAAGGGAAGGAACAATAAAAACACCAACATAATTCCCCATGTCTAGGAAGCTTTCTTTAAATTCAACTTTCATAAACAAGCTCATATCTCCCTTAACTCTTCTTATAAGCTAAGATTAAATATTTCCTTTCATTTTATTATGCAAATCATCAATGCTATATAAGCACTAGAGCACGGAACTTTTGATTCTAGAATCATTTCCTTTATCAATATTACAAGGATACAAAGAAATCACATAAGACATAGAGAAAATTGGACATACACAGGGAGGAGGAAAACCAGAAATTCCCCAAACATCAATGCAAAAGATGAACAACAAACAATCATAAATAGCATGTATGTAATTATTTTTAAACACTTTTTAAATTGAATTTAATTTAGATCTTTAATCACCTATTAACCTTTTAGAACTCCCAATCGATTTATCATTCGATTCAAAATTTACTCACTTCTTCTTTCAAATCTGGACATAAATTTCCAGTTTTTAAAATCCTTATCCTCAAATGTAACTTCATGATCTCAACCCAACAATCAACAAGA
Organism: Mimosa bimucronata; assembly: GCA_037074515.1. NCBI lineage: Eukaryota > Viridiplantae > Streptophyta > Magnoliopsida > Fabales > Fabaceae > Mimosa > Mimosa bimucronata. Next base: position 33,199,895 of record CM073440.1, on the reverse strand, counting down.
AACCTTGAACAATTCTTTCACTATAACACAAACCTTTTTAATTCCTCACAAGGCTACCCTATTAAGTCTGGAAAACTTTCAGATTCAAGAAGGTTGATAAATCATTACCTTTAATCAAATCCTAAGTCACACCCTCTGACCCCCTTTTTGCATCATCATTCCTCCTTTACAACATTAAGATTGGGTTGAATTCCCTAATTTAACCTATCGTTTACAGAAGAACCATAACAAATAGAGAACATCCAAACAATAACAAGTAAAGAGCACACTAATTACTAACTAAACACTCAACATGCAACTACTACTTCCCATCAACTAATACTTAATTTCTGACTTTCTCAACCTCATCAAACTCAGACCAAAACAGAGTCAGATGAAACAAATAAAAATAGAACACAAAATCACTTCAAAATCATTATCCTTCCTTCTTTCTCCTCTTCCCTATATACCCGATTAACTCAACAAGCCAAGAGGGAGAAAATTTCCCAACAACCTCACATTCGGTTAAGATCAACCATAAATCAGTAGGTATCAACTTCATTCCCCCTTCTCCTGACCCTGAAGCCGACGGCCAGCACCAACAGGACAGCAAAAATAAATAAAAATGAAACCACTAATCCATATATTCAATCAAACTCAGTTCTGCACCATTGAATATCAACCTTATCTTTCCTAATCCATACTTGGGAACAGCAATCACAAAGAAAGAAAAGAACAATAATTTCCTGCTTACCAAGGAAAAATTCAAACACCCAACAAATCCCCAATTTCAGCATATAATCATATCTCTTCACTTAATCTTACTCTTATGCATGCTTAATTGATGTTTCCATTCAATTTTTTCCCAGAAATTAATGGAAATGGCGTCAGATGCAAAGAGAAAAACGAAGAACAAAATCGAATGAACAGAGGAACCTCGGACAACCCAACATAGCTCAAAATTCAACTTAGAACACGAAAACCATCTCTATTTCGTTCCCTAATCACTTTTAATCACTTCCTTCATCGGAGTTAAATCAGAAAACATAAGAACTCATCGCATGAACAGTAATCCGAAGGGAAAATTTCAGGAAAACCTCAGCCAATCACTCAACCATTCCTCAAAACCTTTCCCAAATCTCAAATCTAAATATAGGTTTCATTTCCCTTGGTTTAATCGACCTCAAAACCCCAGAAACTCAACTCGATTTTCTCTCTATTCTCACCCGAAATCAGAGGAACAAAGGGCAGAAATCAGAACAAAGGGCAGAAATCAGGAGAAGAAAGTCACCTAATCTTTAAACACACTCCGGAGCTTCTCGCCGTTGCCCAATCGTCCATCATCGTCGCCGTTAGCCGTCGAAGAAACAGAGAGAGATCAAGAGAAAAAGAGAGAGGGTAGGGGACGAGAGTGAGAGCGAAGAACAGAGTGAGGCGTATGTGTGGAGGCAGAGAAGGAGTATATTAAAAGAGTAAGAGACACGTGTATGGTAAATATTAAAAGGTGAGACTGATATTTTTTGTTAACAGTTATTTTACTATCTTGCCCTTTCTTCTATAATTGAAGATATTTTTAACTAAGGGCGGATATTGTCTTTTTCATTTCCTATTTTCTATTTTCCCTTTAAATGATAATTTTATCTACCATGATCATTTAGGAATAATCTTAAATTTGTTCTAAAATAATTTCTCTAGATATGCTTTAATTTCCAAATTTATTTATAAGACTTTTTAAATAACAAACAATACCCCAAGGTTCTAAATATCCCCTTATTTAAATTATCTCATAACTATTTTCCCTTAACCAATAAAGAATATAAACCTTAAGAATTATTAAAAATACATCTGGCCTCATAAACTTATTTATAAGGCTGTTTAATTGTTATATGCCTTGCCAAGACTTTAAATAAGCCCTTATTATCTCTTTTCTCCAATTTAAGTTTTTATCTTCTAATTATTTCTCTTTATTTCTTAGAGAAAATAAGCCTTAAAATTATTAAAATTGCCTAAATATCATAAATTTATTTTCAATGCTTTTTTTTAATATTTTAATTACATTCCTTAAAACCTTAAATAATTTCCTATTTCCTATTTTCTAAAATTTGGGATGTTACAAGTTGCACCCAAAACACTTCAGAGGGCAGCTGGGCATTTGCAAATAGTTTATGGATAAATTTGTAGCTTAACCTTTTTATAGATCAAATTTCATAAATTAAAATATCAAATTGATCAGTAAAGTCCAATTCAACAACAATACTAGAAATCCTTATCTCACAAGGTGAAATAAAAGCCAGGCCAAATAAAATAAAATAAAGGAACCTAATTTAAAGTTGAAGTCATATATAACATGTGAATTAATTTTTTTCAGAAAAAAATTTGGTAAGTAACAACTTTATTTATAAAATGAACATTTTCTAAATTGATTAATGTTACATAAGACTACCATAGTTTGACGTCACAGCCACTGAAAATTGCAAATGTAAGGCATACATCAATCAATCAATCAATTGAACCATAAATCTTATGGCAAACTACTCACAATGTAATGAATAGGAAAAAAAAAATAGATACACATAATTTGCATTATAAAACACGTTTAATTCATTTCAATAATGTTCTATACAATATGCTTTTGTTATACTTCTGTGCACATTTCAATCTCTTTACAAACTTCGCATGTTATAAATCTAACTTAATACAAAATTCTTCTCTTCCTACGGGGAAGATAAAATACACACTAGACTCTTAATTTATGGGACATCATTGCGCAAGACAACTTTGAGGGCAGCATTATTGCAGCATATACTTTACATGTCTTGCATTATTTGCTTCAACGGACTTATCCATACATTTTGCCCACCCACAATAAACAAATTTCCGTAAGATGGTGCTTGCTTTGCTTCAATCATCTACCTGGAACATATGCGCTTTAAAAAAAAGTAAATACACGACTTATTTCACTCAAAAAAAAAAAAATATAACTACATGAATTAGATGCATTCATTGATAGAGTTATGTGCAATGCCAGGGATATGAAAAATTGTAAAAAAACTGTAACCAGGGGACATTGTTCATCCATTACAGTATAATACTAAGTGCAAGGGATATGAAAACAATCATCACATAATGCAATACTTTCAAGCTCTCAAACTCAACGAAACTCTGCAGCAAACTGGAACTAGATGTTAAAACAAAATAATAGTTAAAACCCAACTAAACTAAAAAAATGTCACTTTCAGCTCCAAGAGAATTCCGTCAGCAGTACAACAAACACAAAAACCGATGATGTTTTCAGCCGAGGAACTCACAAATTCAACCAAAGTGATCCAAAAAGACAGACAATGAAATGGAGATGTGCAGATAAAAGAGGCCAACATTTTGAAAGTGAGTTAATTCAATCCAGTGAAGAATGTCACTAATTAATTAAGCAAAGCTATGCCATGGTAAACGAAATAAAAAAAAAATGTCGCCAGTAATTTTGAACAAGTGATCAACTTTGATGTAGAACCACTGTTAATCTAGAGTTACAAGATTTGAAAGGAGGTACCAGTAAAGAGTAGGGCTCAGTTTGAAGGATCTTGCTTCGTAGTAGCTTTGACATACTTCCCTAATTTGAAAAAACTCATTGTCATGATCTTTATTTCTAAGATCTTTTCTCCTTCTGCTGAAGCTGAAGCAGCTGCTATTGGCATACTTCTTCAAAGAGAGGAGACTCAACAGCAAAAATTTGGAACTTGCATTCGATTGGTGATCATTCTCTCCTCGAGCATTATCACATTCCTGGCTCTATTCATCCCAACAGGAACAACGTTGCTTGGCAATTGGATGAAGGGCACACTGAAACCAAATCGTAATTAAGCCAAAATCTTGCGCTTTCTTATCAATTCTGACTTTTCCTGCAATACAAGACGAGCTAAATCTTGTTTTCCTTCTCTATTTAACCCATAAAATACAATTCGCAAGTTGATAGTACTGGGAACAATTCCACTATCTATCATGTCAGATATTAGCTGCAAACCTTCTTCGGATCTACCAACAAGGCAAGTAAGGAACACGGAATATGTCTTAAAATCTGGAAATGGACCTTTACATTTCATACAGTAGAAGATATTCCATGCATCAATAACCTTCCCCACATTCATGTAACCACATATAAGTGCTGTATATGTCACAAGTGTTGGTTCACAACCAGACCTTCGCATTTCCTCAAAAGTTTCCATCGCCTTTCCTATCTGCTTCTCTTTAAAGAAATGAACTATCAATGATGTAAAAACATGGACGGTAGTTGTTATACCTGCCTCTTTAAAGGACTCCACTTTTGCTATTGCCTCTTCTAATCTTCCAATGAGTAATAGACCATGGACAATGCTTCCACAGGTTAATTGATCTACAGTAGATTTCTCTTTTCTGACCTTGTCAGATACTTTCAGCACTTCTTCTACTCTTCCAGCTCGGCAGAGAGCCCGAATTAACAGAGCCTGACTGAATGGAATCAAGTAGCCAATTTTTTCAAGAGAATCCGTGCATTCTTGAGCATCCAGTATTTTGCCAACTTCACATAAACAACCAAGTTCCCACTAATTCTTGGTCAGGAAAACATCCTGCAGAAATCATTTCCTTGAAGATTTTCATTGCCTCACCAACATTCCTACCTTTTTCCCACAAAGGGCGATAATCAAACACTTGTATGTACTCCAACTTGGGCTATAACCGTCAGTTTTCACCTCTTGAAAACAATCCATAGCCATCTGTGTCAAACCTGTCCGACCATAAAGCATTATCATAATAGTCCATGTATCTGGTGTTATCAGATAAGCGTTTCTTCTCATCTCAAAGAATAGGTTGCGCATGTGCTTGAAATCTTTCCCACTTCCAGCAATTTTGATTGCCATGTTGTAAGTTGCTGTAGTGTGTTTATAACCAACTTGCTTTCCCACCCATGAGAAAAAATTTAGCACATTGCTACCATGCATGTTGCAATTGTTCAAGACCTTTCCGGGGTGAATTTAATGGATCTTTTCTCCAAATTTTCTTTGATCAAGGACCAATCCATGGAGGATGAAAGAATCTTAGAAAGTCCTTGAACATCCCACTCCAAATGAATCTCAACTTGTGGATTTAATAGGGAGTAATCCAGTTTTTCTGGCCTAGGTTGGTGATGTATCACATTCATGCTGACCTTAGTTTTATCTGATGCTTGTTCTCTGGATTCCACATATGTTTGAGGATCAAGTTTAGAAGCTCTATACATATGTTGAACTTTCTCTTTCACTCCAAGCTCCCCCTTCTTCTCCAAATAAGTCATAACCCAACTGAATATTTCATCTCCAATTACAATCCTTGAAGCCACCATACTCCTGAAGAGTTTCCATGCTTCAGCTATACGATCATGGGAGACATGACCAGCAACCATGGCTGTGATTGCGACAATATCAAGCTTCATTCCTCTTCCCAGCATCTCCTCATACAGCTTGCAGGCTTCTTCATAATGATTCGACCTGAATAAATGCTGCATCAGTTTTGTGTATGTGGAAATTGGAGGAGCATGACAAGTTTCTTTCATCCTTTCAAATACATCTAGTGCTTTCTGAGCCTGATTTTGCCGCAAATACTCATTTATGATGATCCCATGAACCTTGTGATCAAGGCTTCCCTTTCTCGCCATAATTTCAACCATTTCCAAAGCATAAGTAATTCTTTCCGCCTTACATAGTCCTCTCACCAAGGTCTTGAAATATTCATGTTCAAGGGCAAAAGCCTTGTTTTTGAGCTCACGGATCAATTCTAAAGCTTCTTTGATTTTCCCAAAATTGCAAAAACTCTCCAACACACAACCATTAACTTTACCTTCTGAAAGCATAGATAACCTTACCATGTCATTTCCAACCAAACGAACAGCTGTTGTGTCCTAATCTTGCCATGCAATTCATTAGCATCTTATACACTCCAACATCGAGCACCATACCCATATCTATCATGTCCTTATAGAACTCCAAGGCGAGTTCTCCTTTTCCAGCAGTACAAAGCGAACTTAATATCGCTTTATAGGAAGTAGCATCCGGTTCACAACCAGATTTTTGCATATTCTTGAAGGCCATCAATGCTTCACTAATTCGCTTCGCTTTCCCATACTTGGATATGAGAATGGTCCATGTACAAATGTCCTTGTTAAGAGAATACTTGTCCATTTCCTGCAGCAACTTTTCAACCAACCTAAACTCTTTGGCCTCTCCAGCAATGTACAATATGGTATTGTAAATATCAGCAGTGCAGCTAAAGCCATCCTTGAGCTTCACCCATTCGAAAAATTTCATAGCCAAATATGGCACCTTGAAGCATCTTTTCAACCCCTTTTCAACAATCTCTGGTTTCATCACATAGTTCAAATTGTCTAACCGCTCTTCCATGGAAGCCAAATTGTTTTCCACTCGAACAATTCTTGTGATCTCATCAACTACTCTGCTCACATTATCTTCATCCAAATTTCCTAACTGAGCATTACTTAGAACCATAGCATTCTCTTTCTCCTACAATGTATTCTCTTTGACATTTCCACAAACATTCTGACTACAGGCTGAGTAAACTTTAGAACCTTCTTCACCCCCACGAGTTTCCCCAGATTTCGATGTTTCAAGTAATGTATCACCCAGAATCAGGTCCTTAGTACCAAAAATCTCTGTAATATCATTGAATAGTGCACCAAAGCTGGCAACATCTAGCTGCTCATTTGAAATTTCTTGGGCATCTTGAATCCGATGAAGCTTAGATGAATTGGAGATGATTGAAAGATGTGCAGTTTGTGTTGGTGAAACTCGAAAGTTAAAATTTGAATGCAGTGATCAGAGAGAGCTTATTGCTCTCATGGCAAAAGATCTCGGGAACTCTATGCACCTTCATTAAAAATCAACCAAAGGTATCGGCAAATAAAAAGGAAGAGAGAAAAAAAGGCCAAATAAATATATCAACGTACTATATCAAAGTAGAATTAGGATGCGAGTACTAAGGTGCCGAAAACCGATTGGTCATTAAACTGGTTAAGGCAATGAGCCAAGGGTTAGTGGTTCAATCGTGGGTCTTAATGATTTAAATAATATAATGTAATTAAAGTGGAGACACTCGCAACATCCATGTGCGATAACCTTATAATATTCAGATTCAGAAGACTCTCAGCATAGACAATCCCACAAAAGCTACAAAGCAATAAAACACTCCAGCAGAAATACTAAGTCCGAGAGTTAGCAGTTAGCTAAGGCAGTGGACTTGTATAATTATCAATGAATAGACAGAGTTACAATTAGCAAAGGGGCAAAATTTCTTGTATTGCCAAACAGAGTTCAATTAGCAATTAGCACACAAACAGAGTTACAACATACTAGCAAAATTACAACAATATTAGCAAACTGAGTTACAACTAGCAACCAGCGCAGAGTCACAACAAGATTTCTCATATTGGAGGCAAAACTGTTCATTATTTAGATCAAAAGTTTATCCAAAGAGGTAATTCAATGTGCATTTAGCAGAAACCGTAGCACAGGTACACTGGTAAGGAAAGATGAAAACTTCATTGAAAGAAGAACAAAAAAGAAGGTAGATCTACATAATGTCGTAAGGATAGTGAATAAAGCCAGAATAACAGAATGGAAGAAGGCACAGGAATGAGTTTGAAATTTAGAAAAGCCTTCCAAAACGAGAAAGAAAGCATCTTAAATTCTTGACGGCCCACCTCTGCAATGCACTTGTTCAAGAAGAACCTTCAACATCATAACAATAATACAAACTACTGAGGAGATTTTGCTCATATGTATCCCAAGCTCGGAGATATTGTAAAGAGCAAGCTGCATGCATTGATTCATCAAGAAATAAATGCAAATCAAAACCCCAAAACAATTAAATAAACCCCCTAATCCAAGGTAGTGAACTTAGCAACAAGTGCGAGAAAAACAAAGCCAGTGCATTGCAAAAACAAAAAAAACAAAAATCAAAGTAAGAAGAGGGGGGGAGAGAGAGAGAGTAATTACAGAGGGCCAGTGATAGGAGTAATAAGGCGGGCTTCGTTGGCGAAGAGTACCGGAGACTGCGAAGGAAGGTCTGAAAGGGAAGGAGGAAGGAGAGAAGCAGCTGAAGGCAAGTTCAAGGAGAATTTGGGGTTTTCGGGCGCTTCAGTTGGCCTATGTATTAAATTATGCTGTTCAAGAAAAACAATTAAAATTAGTCGTTGTAAATATGTGAGGAATAATTTTTTCTCCGTGATCAAGGGTAAGTAAAAGAGGGGAAAAATAGAGTAATAATAAACAGAAGTGTGAAGGGATGGCAAAAGATAAAGAGAGGTGATGGAATTAATTATGGTCATGGTTCAAAAACCCGGCCGAATAAACATAAGTGTGAAGGGATGACAAAAGATAAAGAGAGGTGATGGAATTAATTATGATCATGGTTCAAAAACCCGATCCGGTGGGGTCGGTTGAACTGGAAACCCGGTGACCTAGGGGAGAGGGCGGTCCAATTCGAGTGTCACCTGTTAGAGGTTGATTCGGCCGGTTGGATGTGACCCGGCGATTCAAAAGGGTTGCCCGAGTTTGTAAAAAAAGCTACAAAAGAGGAAGAAGAAACAGAGGGTGGAGAAGATAGATATGGACTCAAAGACGGTGATGAGTCTCTAGAGAACATCATCTACAATGGACAGCCCCATAAGAAGAACATCATCCACCTGGGCGAGGAGATGTAGGAGGAGAGCATGCCGGCCCACCGCATCAATGACGATCCGATGGAGAAGTCGAAGTCGAACAGCGTAAGTTGGAGTGGACCACCCATCGGCTATTGAAGCCTAAATTCATCTTACTTTCAGTCTTTGATTTGTTCTTCTATCTAGGCACTCTTGAGAGAGACCAGAAAAGGGGGCGTTTGTTCTATAAGGATTCTAATTATAAAGGTGTTCACACAGGGAGGTTGCTCTTTTTCGAATGAAGGAACTTATTGATAATAATAAACTGTGGGTAGTGGATACAATGAGCTATTTTTGAACTCTTGGACCTGTACAAACTGGGTCTAAGACTAAAGTATGGCTATTTTTTACTGTAGAGTTCTCTTAGTGGGAGTTGGGTGTGTGAAGGTTGGGGTGTATGAGGCGGTGGGGTCCATAAGATGCAAATTTAAATTTTGAACATGTACAGCTATTTTTTTTTACCATGTACAGCTATTCATTTATTTATTCCAATACTTTTCAAATTGGGTGGGAGAAGCTCGATAACTTGTTTGTTTGGTCCAAATGAGAAGGGCCAGTGTTGAACAATGTGGTGGCACCCAAATCATAAGTTCTACTCTCACTAATTCAAAATATAAGAAGTAATATACGGTTTTATTTTTTTTATCCACGTTATAAGAAGTAACATATAAAAATCAAGATAATAAATATTTGATTTATATTTTGCTCTTATACATTAAAGTTGGTGTGTTATATTATTAATGTTGATGTATTGTGTTTTTAAAATAGTTAGACTTTTATTGAATTTTCTTATATTTCAACATTAATGTTGGTGTGTTATGTTATTAATTATTAAATTATATTGTTTTGATGTGGCCGATTTTACCCCAAGTCGACCCTCAGTTGACCCCTGATCCTTGACCCACTACCTTGGCTGAGTCGATCCCCAGTCCGGGTTTTTGAAACTTGATTATGGTAAAATATACTAAAAAATGCATTAATGTTTAGACAAATTTTAGAGAGCTCTTGCACACAAAAAAGGAAGAAGACAATTTAAATTTTGGATTATTATAGGAAGGACGGGGGTATACCTATTAACAGTCTCTCACTATTTCCCATAAGCATTCATGTTTCTGTTTCATAACTTTTTAATATCCACAGAGAATGCTGAAAAGATGGACAATTTTTTTTTATACATCGGAAAACTTTAAGAGGTTGGGTTCACCTATAATTATAGGGTAAGGCTCCTAACTCATAAGTCATGACCCAATGGGGCTTATCCCTGTGGGCTTGGGAGCATGATAAGCAAGCCATTTTTTCTGTCCACACATGAAGGTCTCGTCCAGCTTCATTTAGTTGTGGAGATGTCTACCCAAATACCACGACTGAAACCATAATTAAGTGGTACTCCCTGAGATTTGATTGGCTTCTCATAAAATGCAAAAAGTTCTTTAATGCAATCAATGATTTCCAAGAGATAAAAGGGAAAAAGATATTGAAGATATGTGCTTTTCTATTAGCTAAGCTTAATCATTTTGTACAATGATAGTAAGGAGGATAAGTAATAAGAAAGATTACATAGATTTCATTATATGAAATATGTTATTAATAGATTGGAAACCCGTTTAATCCTGGCTCTGCATTTCAATTAGAATCCGTTTAATAGTTTGGAAATAAAGAGCATTGGTTAAAGTATACTTTTGGCCATTTATCTTTGCATAAAATCCTCTTTTGGTCCCTTAACTTTGAAAAGTGCACTTTTTGTCCTTTTTCGCTAAGGCCGTTAGTTTCATTTAACGGAAAATGCTGACTCAGCAAATCTAAAAAGTAATTTTATAATTAAATATTAATAAAAATGGTCAAATTTTAAAATATAAGAATTATTTCCTTTAAATGAAACTAATGGCGTTAGCGAAAAAGGGCCAAAAGTGCACTTTTCAAAGTTAAGGGACCAAAAGAGGACTTGATGCAAAGATAAAGGACCAAAAGTATACTTTAGCCAATAGCATTTGAATGTTATCAATTTATACACATGCATTAAAGGCTATCCATGAGATCAGCTCCTTATTTCCAAGGATTTGTCACTTGTCAACCAAGATCTATCGGAGATTTTTTTTAACAAGAGGAAAATAGGGCCTTTGGACCTTGAACCTTGATTCCCCCCCCCCCCCCGGGATATTCGGCACCTTTTTCTGAGCCCCTAACCTTCTCAACTGGGCTAGGTAACCTGGGACAGCTGACTAATCCGGAGTGGGGATGGCAAGCATGCCCATGTAAGATGCTTTGTAACCAAGGCGAGTAACCCCTTCTAACAAGCGCAGCTCTAAAGTTTGAACTCACGTTTACCTATGGTGTTTCAATTGCCTTTACCACTGCACCCAACATTTGGTGGTAGTTCGGTTAGAGGTTTGAGTGCGCAGAATGTGAGACTTTATTTTGAGGTGTATAAATATGTTATTTCATCTTAATCGTCTGAGCTAAATTATGCTTTCACATTTTTTTACATATTCTTTTATTTTTATTATATATAAATGATGATTTTTTAATTCTCACTATTTTTTTTTGCATGAAGATTTTGAGGAGATTCTTTCATTTAAAGGATTTATAATGCATTAACGACAAATCGTATAGTTTAAACTACTAATTTTAATCTTTATGTTTGTATCAAGTTTCATTTTACTATTTTGAAAAATGTATTTTTATTCCTTTTTTACTAACTCTGTTAATTTTGTTAACAAAAATGGTGACTCAACGAATCTTAAGATGGATATATAATGAAATGGGGATCTAAAATGATTACTCTTTAAAATATAAAAATGAATATATTAAAAAATTAAAATTTATGCATATTTTATCAACAATTGACCACAGAATTGCCATTTAAATTTGTTGTAGATCAGTTGTATGGTTCTTGTGGGGAAAGTTCGATAAACTTGGTCTTGATATTAGAGATCCAGAACCCACCCAAGCGAAAGTGGAGTGTGTAGATCCTCTGGTGTTGTCGAAAGCAAATCGAGTGGCTGATAGATTGATTATGAGGACATTAAAGTTGGGGATTGGACATATCTATTTGCCAGAAGTCCCAGAGTTCATTTTGAGCCGGTGGAGCAAGAGAATGGGCAAAACTTTGTTTAATGTATAACTTCTTGGTTTTTCATTATAAAAAATGGTTGAGTCAAAATTTTCGATTAAGTAAAATCAATAGTATTAACAAAAAAATGATTAAAAATGTAATTTTCAAACTTAAATGATTAAAATGATACATGATGCAAATGTAAATATCTTAAAGTATACTTAAGCCATTCTTATCTTGTTAAGCACGGTTGGTTATGTAGGTTAACACTTACTTTTTATTAAAGGAATTTGAAAACTAATACTCAAGGGTGTTCGTTTGGAATCTGGACTCTTCTACTTCATTTTTATTTACTTATTTTTTTTTCTTTTTTTTTTATTTCTTTTTTATTTCCTTCCATCATTCCTTAAGTCCCACAGGTTTGATCCTGTAGAATCTGACCCATTTTCTCATTGAGCGAAAGGTACGAAATAAATAAGATTGATTTTTCGATCAAAAGTACTATGTGAGAGATAAAAAATGACCATGTACTTATGTCAAAGGTACATCTGGCACCTTGGACTTTTTTAGCTCAAAATTATCCATCAACTTTCAAATTTTGGCTGTTCATAAGTCCTTTTTGCCCAAAAGTCCTTCTCTTATCAGATGAACCCAAACAAAAAAAAGGGAAAAGATTTCACTTCTGTGGGCGCTCCGAGCTAATGCAAGTGCAGAAGCTATTCCAAACACGAACAAAAGAAATCATCAGGTAATATGTTTTTTCCTTTTTTATTGGATTATTTCTTTTTCTTTGTGTTTCCAAATATCCTTGAAGTCTCATACCTTAACATTAATCTGAGATGCCATTTTTTCTGTGTCAAATGCTGCTAATTTGAAATGATTAAACCTATTACATCAATATTTGAGAATGATTCATATACATTTAAAATTTCAGTTTTGGTTATTTTGGTTAAAGAAGCTACAAGTATTAAGGCTAAAAGATGAAAAAGCCATTTTATATAGATTAAAATGAATCTTTCAGTAAAATTGAATAATTGTAAGTCCCAAATTTTCTTCTTTCATTTCCAAGACAAATATGGAACCTCTTGGGCTGAAGAGAAAAGTCCACAAGAAGGTCCACGAAGCCACAAGACACACCTGTCCCGAACCCAGCCGAGAAGGCACCATCCTGGAAAACGAGATGCATTATTAGAAGAAGACGCGCATCACCAACAGATATTTACGAGATGAAAGTAACAGGTTCAAAGGATATAATTTAATTAAAGGCCACCTAACAGCTGGAAAAAGGCATAACGTCCAGACAATCACCCCTATAATCCGGCCCAATAATTACTCATTCAAGACAGGACGAAAGACAAGGAAGAAATGGAGGGAGAAGATCCTGGAGTCGTTACCCCCTGTTCAGTAATGACAACTAGAAGCAAAGAAACTAAAGGATGGGGGAGTTAACGGGAAAGGATCATCTGATCGTTGCTGGAAAAGACTCACAACCTGATAAAGAAAGAGCTGGAGCGAATCCCACATTTTTATATTTTTATTTGTTCTAAGTTCAAATTATTTAATTGTTGTACCTTATTTCCTATATGAAATCTCAATTCATGTATTGTACTCTTTCATTGCACCATTGCAAAATTTCTAGAAAAGATTGCCCGTGACTCAATTTTCATTCTTGTTTCAGTTAATTTTACTATCTAGTAGTGAGAAAAATTCAATTGCATTGCTTACCATTTTTTGACCACTACATTTTGGTCCTGACCATGGGGACCTAGTGATGAGCTCCTAAATTTCACACATTTCATCACACATTTTCTCCCACTTTTGTATATACTTTTGAAAGTGAAGTTTGAAATGAACATAAAAATTCAAAGAAAACCTTAACAAAGAAGAAAGTTTACATGTGTGAAATGTTGAGCTTAATTGAATATGTATACATGTTATTAAACTGTAAAACTCATCAACCCTCTTTCCTTCTTGTACAGGAAGAGGTGATAAAGTGAGAAAGCCAAAGAAAACACAAGTAGCTCTGGAAATGAAGACTGGCTGGGAAGAGAACCAAGGAACCAGAAGTGAAGACATCTCGCCGTGACTTTGCCACGGTGAAGTAACGCAGAGAGAATTTCAACTCTGCCTCAACCAAGAAATTCTCGCCGCGGCGAGACCACGGCAAGGGGATGCATCTTCTAGCTGCCACATTTTCTCGCCGTGACTTAGCCGCAGCGAAGTCAAGGCGAGAATGCCTGAAACTACGCGTTTTACTTAAATTTAGCTGTCTGAAAGGAAATAAAAGCATTGATTTCGGGAAAAGACGGGGAGAACGCATTTATGGCATCCTTTGGGATATTTTGGAGCTTGAAGAGAGAGTGGGGAAGAGCTAGGAAGCTTGGAGAATCTTGGAGAGATTCAAGTTTATGATCTTGGTTTCTTTTCTTCTTCCCTCTTCTCTATTTTTTGTCATGACTCTTCTTTTAATTTCCATTTTTGTTTCTTATTTACTCATGTACAACTAAATCCCTTTTCTAGGGTTACTTTGAACCATTTGATGAATTGAACCTTGTATTTCCTTCCTTTGATGTATTTAATGAATGTTTATGTGTGGATTTTCATCTTGCTTTAGAATATACAAGTGCTTGATCACCACTTGATGTGTTAAATGAGGTATGACTTGAGAGAGTATATTTTGTTTTAGAACTTGGGTGAAATCATGTTAGACTTGAAATTTATGGTTTTAAATGGATAGTTAGTTGGTAATATAGAGATATAATTACTAACCTAACATTGTTCATATGAGGTTGGTGGAGCAGTTATGACTAGCATTAATTGTGGCAAGAGATTGTGCAATTAATGCGAGTAAAAATTTGATTTTGACTTGAGAGAGCTTTTTCAAATGAAATTGAACCTTGAACTCACGCATTAAATTCATTGGGTACTAAAAAGGGAAGGAATTTATTAGGTCATGAAGTTAAATGGGGATGAGTAACCCTAGACTTTCTTATTGAGAGTACTGGCTGTCACCCAAGAGGGGTGAATTGAGTGATAGAATAAAAACTTAAAATCTCTGCAATCTTTTACTTTACAAAATCACGATGAAGACAATCAAAACGGTTGAGTGCACTAAGAAGGATATAATGTTGATATGCAGTAAATTAAAAGAGTTAAGGGAAGAGATAATGCAAATAGAGTTTATCCTGGTTCGGTCTGGGTCAACCCAGACCTACATCCAGTCCTCAGGCTCCACCTGAGATTTCCACTTCCCTCTTGTTTAACTCTGGCACAAGAGAAGCCTACCACAGATTTTACGAACACAGGTTCACCTGCCAACCTTTATAGAGTTTTAGAATCCTTCTAAACACTCTCCCTTACTACCCGTAAGGTTACCACCCAGTTCTCAAAGCACCAAACTAGGGAACTACCTCAAACAGTAGAGGATTTTAACAATAAAGTTTACTCAATGAACAGATTGTGATAAACACTTAAGTACAGAGTAATGTATGATGAAATACAACTAGAGCTTAATGATCTGAACAATGTATTGCTCTAGCTCTTCTTTTCTAACGCTCTCAATCTGAGGAATTTGTAATTCTGTATAAAGCTCTGTTCATCGCTCGATATATTCGTTCGTTGATCGTCATCTTTTGGAAGCAAATCTTGTTCTATTTATATCTTCACAGATTGCCTTTTGATTCGTCTTCATATGGCCGTTAGAATATAGTCGTTGGAAGTTCATAGCCGTTGGAGATAGATACTGTTCTTCAGCTAATTCAAACTTCTGATCTAGCTTCAACTGTTCATGCGTAGAGTAGGCTAGACTGCGCGTTCTGAACATCTTTAACGCCTGTACTTTCCTAGCAGCTTTTTCAGTAGCGCTAGCATGCTTTGCTATCGCTAACTGCATAGTATAATTTCTGTACTTGAACTGTTAGCTAAACAAGTAAGCATATAATGTACAGCAGATGTTATCACAAGCATAGTCCATTAGCTCAATGTGATAGATAATATTTATATCAGCTAAGGATTTTCATAAAGCATTCTCTATCGATAGACATAAACATTATCGCTAGCATATTCTTCTAGATCAACGTTCAGCATACTAGCTGTCATCTTTATAAACAATCTTCTATCGATAGCTAATCTTATTATCGCTAGTTACTTGCTTGATCATTTGCTAGAGAATAATTAGCTTGCTGAATATTCTAAAGTAATTTTAAGTATCCTATTATTGATAGCTATATCTACTATCGCTAGCAACCATGTTATCGCTATTATTTAACTCATTTGCTCTCAGGCATTAGCTATCTGGATGTTTATCTGAAACACTTATTATCGATAGCTTAACCTGTTATCGCTAGCTGATTTCCTTTGTTCAGAGACTTGGGTTATTTTTCTGCTAGTTATTTACTCATGTTCTTCAATGAATTTCTAGCGATAGGTATCTCTCTAGCGATAGTGAAAGATTTAGCAATAGGGTATTCTTTAGCGATAGCGAATGACTTAGCGATAGATATTAACCTTGTTATTTCTAAGTCTTCACTTGCTATTCCTTTCTATCTATTAGCTATAGAGATACACTTAACGATAGAGATATTTCTTTTAGTTGTTCTGCTAAGCTTTCATTTGCTAAGTTACCATTTGCTATTTGATGGGTTTTTCATTAGCGATGGATCTTTACTCTAGCGATAGTGAATCTGTTACCTATCAGATTTTACCTGTTAAATTCAGGGTAATCTTCACTTATGTTTCTTATGTTATTCATGGGTCAATCTTCATCAAAACTTAAGATTCTAACACTTATCTAATTTGTCAAGTGTTTCTAAGTCATTTTTCTCGTTTACAACCCTTATAAATAAAATCTTAAAAAGAAGCAACTTTTTAGTGATTTATCTTTACATGTTAACTCTTCAAACCAAACTTTGTTTGGCTCAACTTAATTTAATACACTAAGACTTCTGCTTGATCGCATTTGTAACCAAATCCCTGTGGGAACGATACTTTTCTTATCACTTTATTACTTAGCGTGACCCATGCTCTTGCGGTGCGAACACCCAGCAATCAAGTTCTGCAACAGATTTATCGTGACTGGTGCAATGACTGATATTCGTGAATCCTCCAACTCACAGGAAATTCCCTTAATTTTACGTGATCCAATCCTGGAGATGTTAGAGCAAATGCGAGCATAGCAACAAAATCAATTCAAGATGGTGGAAACATTAACAAATGAAAATAAAGGAATGTAGCTGTAGACTATTGAACTTGCAATGGCAAATTCATCCCCTCATGAACGACATCCAACATAAGTCGTACCTATGAATGCGCTACTTGGCATGCCAGAGGAGGTTCCTCAACATGCTTACAAGGAAATACCAAGGAGAATCTCACAGAGACAGTATACAGGTAACGAAATTCATAATGCTAACCATGTGGTTGCATTGTTTCTTATGTTTACACAGATAACGAAAGCCAAGATGAGGATTTCCAGCCAGATCCTGACGAATTCAACAGAAGTGAAATCTCATATGATTCTGAACAGCAGAACAAGACTCCTTCTCATCACGAGAAAAATCCAATAGTAGCACACCTAGAATAGGAATTATAGGAGATAAAATTGGTCATGTTCCATTTGCCTGGAGTGGCTCCTCCAATGAAGAGGAATGCTCTGACGAGTTATGCTGATTCACCATTTGTAGAAAGGATCGCAGCAACAAAGCTCCCCAAGAGGTTTACTTACCCGGTGATGAATTTGTACGATAGGAGCATAAACCCGAATGAACACATGGCCCATTATAAGCTGAAGATGATTGCGTTGTCAATTCCCTCAGACGTTTGAGAAGCATGCATGTGCATAGGCTTCGGGATGAGTCTTGCTGGACTAGCTCTGAAATGGTTTACAAACCTTCATGTAAATTCCATTTCCTCCTTCGCGCAACTTCATGATTAATTTGCCCATCATTTCTCCAGTAGTAGAAGGCTGGAGAAGACATCTGATGATCTTTACCACTTGTGCATGAGACCAGATGAGTCAACAAGAAGTTTTCTGACCAGATTCAACAAGGAGAGACTCTGTATCACTAACCCTGATGAGAGGTCATCAATAAATGCCTTTCGTAAGGGGTTGCTTCCAAGTTCTGATCTTTACAAAGAGCTCACTAGATATTCTTGTCAAACTTATTCAGAGGTGATGCAAAGAGACTGGATCCAGATTCGATGGGAAAAAGACGATGCCAATTATTATGGACGACATGAGCAGGTCCCGTCCCATGCTTCGAAGAGGAAGAGTCGCAATTCTGATAAGGGAAATCGCTCCTGGAGGGCAGAGCCATATCCAACCGCACAACGAGAACAGGCTAAGGGAGTAGACAAGTCATCTTGATCCAAGAAGCCACTTCCCCCAAAAATTGAAGAGCCTAATTTTGGTGTTTCAATAAAAGAATTAGTGCAAACCTTGTACAAGATGGGAGATACTGTTAGATGGCCACCCAAGATCAAGTCCCCTCCTGATAGCCAAAATTCGAGCAAGTGGTGCGACTTTCATGGAGATCATGGACACATACAAAACTAAAGATTGCATAGCTCTACGATTGCAAGTTGCTGAATTGCTGAAACGAGGACATTTAGCTCATCTATTGGGTAAGCAAAGTAAAAATAATCCTCCTGCAGATCCTTCCAATCCTGCAAGAGTATTTCCAGTACCTCCACCAGTGTAGACCAAGACTATTAATTTTATCACGGGAGGATCTGAGATCAGTGGAACTACTTACTCAGCTGCTAAGAGGCACACTCGTGCATTACTTGTTGTGTCGGAGACGCGTTCAGTTAGAGAACCTGAAGAAGTTCTAGTACAAGGTCCTATTACTTTCACTGATGATGAAATCACTGACACCCTCAATAGCTCCCATGATGATGCACTGGTTATATCTCTCACTATGGCTAATTTTGATGTTAAAAGAATTATCATTAATCCTGGTAGATCAGTTAACATTCTGTATCTTTCTACTGTCAAAGAAATAGGTCTTGAGTCTGCAATGTCATTTTTTCCAACAACCCTGGTATTAGGGAATAGAGTTCTATAGAAGGCTTTGGGTGTTATTAACCTTATAACTTATGCTGTCGGGATGAACAAGATGTTTACTTATCACGTAATGGATTGCCCATCGTCATACAATGCTATTCTCGGGCGACCATGGATTCAATAGATGAATGCAGTCCCTTCGACCCTGCATCAGAGAATTAAATTTAATACTCCCTGGGGAGTAAAGCAAATAAAAGGCGAGCAACGCGTAGCACGAGAATGTTATCATGTAACTATGAAGGTTACTAAGCAATCTCCTGCATAGCAATTACAGCAATCGTCCCTGGAATCCTATACCGGGGGTGAAGAGGTTGAAGAATTAGTACCAATTTCTCTTGATCTACATATTCCAGAATGAAAAGTGTATCTCGGAGCATATTTAACTTCTGAAATAAGTAATCAATTAATCTCGTTTTTTTCCAGACACTAGGATTGTTTTGCTTGGTCGCACTCAGATATGACAGGTATAGATCCCAGCATCATTACTCATTAACTTAATGTGGATCCGACATTCAGGCCCATCAAATAAAAAAGGAGGAAGCTTGCTCCAGAATGTAATCAGAACATTAATAAAGAAGTCCAAAAACTCCTATACATCGGCTTAGTTCAAGAGGTCCAGTGCCCAGATTGGTTAGCCAACGTAGTGGTGGTGCCTAAGAAGAATGGAAAACATCGTGTGTGCATAAATTTCACAGATTTGAACAAAGCTTGCCCAAAAGATTCATTCCCGTTGCTACATATTGACACAATGGTGGATGCAACATCGAGACATGAATTACTAAGTTTTATGGATGCCTTCTCGGGAGACAATTAGATCTTGATGCATCCCTAGGATCAAGAGAAGACCCCTTTCATCACGAAACAAGGAACTTACTACTACAAAGTCATACCTTTCAGACTCAAGCCACCTACCAGAGACTTGTGAATAGGAGTTTGCTTCTCAACTTGGAAAAACTATGGAGGTTTACATTGATGACATGTTAGTTAAATCATTGGACGCCAGTCATCACGTGGAGCATTTGCAACTGGCATTCGATCTTTTAAGGAATTAAAACATGAAGGTAAATCCAGAAAAATGTTCTTTCGGAGTTACATCCGGAAAGTTCCTTAGTTACCTGGTATCTCATAAAGGTATCGAAGCACACCCTACACAGGTTAAAGCAATTTTGCATATTCCTTCTCTAACTTGTATCAAAGACATTCAGAAGCTCACAGGACGCATAGCCGCTCTCAACAGATTTATTTCCAGATCTTCAGATAAATGCCATCCTTTCTTCAAAGCACTAAGAAAGAACAAAAACTTCGAATGGGATGAGAAAAGTGAAAAAGCTTTACAAGACCTCAAAGAGTACAAGACTTCTCCACCACTCTTGTCGAAGCATAAGGATGGAGAAATCCTCTTCATCTACCCTCGGTGACGGATCAGGCAGTGAGTGCTGTTTTGATATACGAGAAGAATAAAGAAAGTAGTCCCTGTATACTACGTCAGTAAGACTCTACTGGATACAAAGGCGAGATACTCTCCAATCGAGAAGTTGGCTCTATCTTTGGTATCTGCATCTCGAATGCTGAGACCATATTTCCAGTGTCATCCTATCTCAGTTATCACTTCACATCCATCAAAGAATGTTCTGTATAAGCCAGACCTCTCGGGAAGGTTAGTGAAGTGGGCTATTGAGCTCAATCAATTTGACATCACGTATGTTCCTTGAACATCTATTAAATCACAGGCTTTAGCGGATTTTAGCCCGGAAATGCAAGAAGGGCTCGTACAAGAGTGTGTTGATAATCTTGTCTGTCCTGAACTCTGGACCTTGTATGTTGATGGCTCCACACATTTCAAAGGTACAGGATTGGGTATAGTTCTGGAGTCACCTACAGGAGATGTTGTTGAACAATCTTTTCACTGCGGATTCAAAGCCACTAATAATTTTTGGGTATGATTAGTTTTGATGATGTCAAATATATATTTAAATATAGTAAGCAAAAATTTTGTATGAAGTGTTTATCTCCTAATTTGACTATCTATTATTTTATGTTGCTATCGTATATAGATTAGTCAAAGAAAAATTGAAGCTATTCTGTTTATTTATGAAGAATCATTAGTTTTGATATAGACTTAAATCTAATAAGAAAAAAATTTGTATGAAGTATTTATCTACAATTTTGGCTAACCATTATTTTATGTGAATATGCTGTATAAATTAGTCAAAGAAAAAATGGAGCTATTATGCTTGTTTATGGAGAATGATATGATCAAGTAAGAATAGAGATTGAATGAGAAAATCATGAATCATGTTATTAAACTTGATATTAGAAGTTTCTATGCTCAATTGGAAGTTAAAAGAAGCTCAAATGAAGTCCATATCATCAAACCATGCATATATATATATATATATATATGATCAAATAGCATGTTCATGGGTGGGTTTTATGCTTTTTGGGGGTCACCAATCGATTGGGCATCTCACCAATCCATTGGCCATCTCAAAAATCGATTGCGAGGCTCAACAATTGATTGGAGAGGTCAACAATCGATTGCCAATTGATTGGAGATCAACTGGAAACATCGATTGGGTGATTTTCAATCGATTGGATATTCCAGTTTGACCCAAGTTTAGTATTTTGGTCATATCTCTTAGAATATAAATCGGATTGAGGTGAAACTTGTTTTGAATGAAACTAGACATCCAACACGATCCATGGAAACAAATTTCACACTCAAATCATTTATATCTATGGAGATATGAATTTTTAAACTTTGTCCAGAATTTTCGCATTACACAACAGTCAGATGATTATCTTTTGAAGCATATCTCTTAGAATACAAATCCGATTTGGATGAAACTTGTTCTAAACAAAAATAGACTTTAAAACCGGTTCATGGACACAATTTTCACTATTAAATCATTTAAATTGAAGGAGATATGATTTTCTAAAGTTTTCCCAGAAAATTCAGTTTTACGGGAGTCTAACAATTACGTCTTTGTCTATATCTTTCGAAAAACTCTGATTTTTTCAATGATTCTATCTGAATTAAAAAGTACATTTAAAGAGCTTTCTGGGGATATATTATAAGCTAAATTTGGAGTTGAAATGAGAAAGTTATGAATTTTCAAAGATTATAACATCATGTTGAAACAGTCTTCAGAAGAGGAAGAATGCTGAGAGCCATCAATTGATAAACCAACCATCGATGGAATTGATGGTGCAACAATCGATTGGACTTAGATTGCATACAAATTGGCAACATTTTTAATCGATGGACAATATTTCAATCGATTGGCAGTGACAATCTGAGCACCATCGATTGATATGTGAAGCCAGCAATCGATTGGCACCCAAGCCATCGATTGCCAAGCATGGAGAGCAATCAATTGCTAACTGAGCCATCGATTGACAACCTTCAAATTCAAAATTTATTACTCTTCTCATGTTTCACTAACGTTATAATATTTTGGGAAGTTTTTTTGTCTGGGCTATTTCAAGAAAGTATCGTTGGACACAGTACCCAAGCAAAACACAGAAAAACTCAGAGAGACAGAGAGTGTTACGCTGATATACTCTGGACAGAGAATCAAATACAATGCATAACATCTGCAGCAATTACTACAACGTCTAAAACATCATTAAAACACTCTAATTCACCTCTCTCTCAAACCGGCTAGTTCCACAAGTTTTCAACGGGCATAAATCTATCAGACCCTATATAAAGACCTGAAGACAAAAGAAACAAAATAAGGAACATGGGCTCTACGTAGATTACACAGATTGAGAGCAAAACACAAGTGAGCCTAGAAATGGAAAAATAATGATGAGTTGAGTGAATTAGAAAGGTAGAGTTAGAGCACACATTGTTCAAATTGTTAAGCTCTAGAACTGTTATTTCGTCATATATTCTTCTGTACCTTAGTGAGTAACAAAATTTACTTCTTAGAGAGAAGTTAGCATTCATTGTAATCATTCTATTTTAGTGAGTGATACTCAAGATTAGGTGATCTTGAGTGGGAAACAGATTGTTCTCTTACATGTTATAAGGGGGAGTGGTTCTTAAGTGCCCAGATTAAACTTCAGGGAGAAAAGGCTTCACAAGTGCCCGGCTAAACTTGTGGGTTTGTAAAGGCTGCTCTTGTACTCGATTTAAACAAGAAGGTAGTGGATTGGAAATCTCAGGTAGACTTGGGGACTGGATGTAGGTCAAAGGAATAGATCCAACCAGGATAAATCTCTGATTACATCTCCTCTTCCTTTAACTTATATTTTTCAGCATATCTAACTTGCATATATCTTAATGCAATTTACAGTTTGAAATACTCTCAGTGATAAACAGAAAAGGATTTTAAATATTGATTATTTTTTTCATTGTGACTTTACAAAGAGATTATAATTTTTTATTCTATCACCCAATTCACCCCCCCTTGGGTGACAACCAGTACTTACAATAACGAAGCTGAATATGAAGCCTTGATCACAGGATTAAGAGCAGCTAAAGAGTTGAGGGTATAACGTCTCGAAGTGGGAAGTGTGTAACACCCCAAATTTTAGAAAAAAGAGAAAATAAAGAATTATTTAAGATTTAGGAAATATTATTAAAATATTAAAAAGCATTAAAAATAAATTTATGATGTTTTAGGTATTTTCAATAATTTTAAGGCTTATTTTATTTAAAAAAAACAAAGAAGAATTAATTAGAAGATGAAACGTAATTTGGAGAAAAAGGGATAACAAGGATATAGTTGAGGTTTTAAAAATGTATTCAGAAATTAAAAAGCCTTATAAATAAATTTAAGAGGCCGGGAATATTTTTAATAATTTTTAAAGTTTATTTTCTTTATTAGCTCAGGGAAAATAGTTAGAAGATAAATTTAAATAAGGGAATATTTAGAATCTTGGGGGATTGGTTATTAATTAAAAAGTCTTATAAATAAATTTAGAAATTAAAACATATCTAGAGAAATTATTCTAGGGATAGACTTAGGTATATTTTCAAGTGATAATGGTAAATAAAATTATGATTCAAGAGAAAAATAGGAAATAGAAAAGACAATATCTGCCCCTAGTTGAAAATATCTTCAGTTATAAAGGGAAGGGCAGGATAGTAAAATACCCATAAAACAAAATATCATTCCTCTCTTTTAATTTGAGCCTCACACGTGTCCAAGCTCCTATTCCCTCTTATTTCTTTTTATTTTCCTGTCTCCACGTATACACACATATTTAAAATAATAATAATGATAATATATACTCCCTCACACGAAACACACACACATACACTCTCTGCTTCTCCCTCACCCGAAATCTCTCTCATCTCTTCCCTCTGTTCTTCGATTTCGACCGGCGGACCACGGCGGCTACGGCGACGATCAGCGGCGAGGAACGGCGGAAAACGCTCAGGGAGTTTGGAACAACCTCAGGTGAGTTATTCCTTTTTGTTTCCTTCTCTCTTCTGGCCGATTCTGAGCGAAATGGGGGGGGATGATTCGAATTCTTTTGATGTTTTTGGAGCTTCTGGATTTATAGAAATGAAGCTTAGGACTTGAATAAGGGTAATTTTGAAGTGGATTAGAGGTGTAAAGCTTGGTTTGTCTGATTTTCAAATTTTCCTCTTCGGGTTACTGTTCACCCGACAGAAAACTTGAAGGTTCTTGGGGATTTGATGATTAAAGGTTCAAATAATCTTGTGTATGAGAGATTTTAGGTATATTTGGTGCCTTGTATGTGGATGATTGAAGCTTAGGAATCTTCTTCCCAAATTGCTTCTTCCCCTGTTCCTGCGAATTCGATGGATTTAAGAGGGGGAAAATTTCTGAATTAATGCATGTTCGAATTGGGAGCTAGAATGGGTACTTTGAAGGTGTGATTGTGGTGATTCATTTTTTTTTCTTCCTTTTTGTTTCTGCCCTGCCGTCAGACTTCTTGTTCTTCCCTGTTTCTGCTTGGAGCCGTCGGATTATATGGCTGATGGTGATAAATTGTTGAGATTAAGTGCAAGTTAAAATATATGAAAATTATGTGTGGAATTTTTTGGGTTATGCACTATTTCGATATCTCCGTGCCTCTGTTCTTCTCTTTCTGCTCTCGGATCCGGTTGTCCTTTGTGGACTATGAGGTGTGTAATTGTTAAACTTTTCATATGCTCTGTGTTGGTTCAAATAGGATTCGATATATTGCTAAGCGAATGTTAAAATGCTTGTTCCTTTCTTTCTCTTGCTTATTCTGCTGGTGGGTTACGGTGACAGAAGAGGAAAAGAATTTGTTTATATTAGATTTAAATTAGAACTTCACTATTTGAAATTTAATGCTATGATGATGATTGGAAATTCTGATTTCTTTTCCTCAATGTGTGGGTGTCCAATGATTGTGGAATTTAATTTGATTCTCTTGCTTTGGTTGACTATATGTGTGTATCCTTTGAAGCTATGGAAGTGATGGTTTAAAGAGTTAAGGTGATATTAGTATGAAGAAGATTGTTTAAATGGTTAAATTTAAGGGTTTCAGTTAAGAATTTTATTTATAGTTGCTGTTGGGTTTAACTCAAGTAGTAATTAAGGTTGGGAGGATTTGTGAAATGAATTTGTGAATAATTAAACAAATATAGACTGTTATTGCATTAATATGGACGTCAGTAACTTGTTGGTAGAAACTGGTCTAAGTTTACTAGAAGATGCTTATTTATGTATTGGAGATCTTACTATTATAAATCAAAGCTGGAATTTATTTGTAAGGAAGGATTTAATTAGAAAGCAGAAACTTGATTAGTAATTTACTGTTTGAAATCCCAAGTCAATATTATTAGATGATTAGAATTGAAATTCTAATCTTTGATTGATGATTGGATTTTTAAATATTAGATAGGATTAAGTAGAAGCAACGGAAGGGTGATTGGTGATTATTACTTGAAGTGGTAAGTCAATGTCTTTGAGTGTTTGAGGTTGGTGGAGTCAAGATAAGGATTTGGAAGTTAGCTTGGGAATTTAATCTATCACTCAAGGAATATTAGTTAATTTGAAATAATAAAGGTACTCTTGTGCTTATGTTGTGTTGTGTATATATTAATATGTATTTGTGCAAATATTTATGAATGATGGTGTGATTAGTTATTAAGAATTTAGATTTTTGCTATATTAGAAGAAAGATGGGAATAGAAGAAAAGGGCAATATGAGTTTAATGGAGAATAAAGGAAGAGGTATAGAAAGTTGGATTGGTGCTTTGGGTTTTTGTTGGATTTTGATTTAAAGTGTAATTTGAATTGTAACTCTGAATGGTTGACTTGGCATTGAGGTTTGTTAAGTTGAATTAATATTTTGATTGGTAAAGTCAATATTGGAAATAAGGAGTTATAAGTTCAGTCTAGAAGTTAATTCATTGCTTAAGGATTTTTAAAGACTATGACAAGCTTTAAATTAAATTAGAAATAGGGACTGTAGCATTTAGTGGTAATTTGAAAATTAATTATAGTTAAATTGAATTTAAAGGTTTAGGAATTGTAACGAATGTAAGGTTACTTAATTATTAATTAATTGACAAAAAAAAGGTTAGTTAATTTAAATAGTAGAACATTTTATGTTTGATGATTGTGTTGTGTATGTATTAATTAGTGCTTACGCAATGTTAATTGACAATGGTATGATTAATCATTTAGCTAGAAATTTAGATTTAATAGTATTAAAAATAGAAAAGGGGTAGAACTATAGGAACGTGAGAGACGTTTAATTATTATGCCCAAATTTAGGCATTGATATATTATTTCGGTATTATAAATATTTCTAGGAAAAGATAGTGGGATCGAATTCCCAGAACACGTAGAAGAGAAGGAATACAGTGAAGAGTAAGCTCAGGATACAGGTAGCAGTTTCATTCAATTTCATCCATCATGTATGATAATTGCATAGCATGTTTTATAAATTTATAGTAGCTTTAACCTTGTCAGAATTATTCATGGGATCCGAGTACTCGATGACTAGAGGGTTAGCTACCCCTAGTACAGTTCAGTTATGACCGAAAGGTTATATTCAGGAGGTTAAACCTCACAGTAGTGCCTTAAGTGCACTAGCAACAAGGTTAATGTTTACTCGTATGGGATGAGTGCGGGGGCTCACAGCAGGGCAACATCCCTACCCATACAGACATGTTTTTAATTATACATATTTTATTAATTATTATGCATGGTAATGAATGAAATGAACTGCGTTAAATTGCTGTTTCAGATAAGCTGGTAGATGGTAAGATGATTGAGATAAGGCAGGAAAGCTGGAGGAAGATTAGATGAAGAATTTAGGATTACGTTATAAAAAGTAAGGTTAATTGTATATGATGAAATTTTAAGTTATTAAATTAATAGTAGAAAGAATAAAAAAAATAGAATTGTATAAATTATAAAAGGGATTTCAATTACCCAAGTACTGTAAATTGAAAATAAATACCTTAAGAGGATTAATGAATTTTAATTGTCTTATGAACTACTTTGTTTTATAAAAGTTTTAAATTCTAAGCTGTTCGAAAAGCCCATTCCAACTGCAATAAAGTTGGAATATTATTTGAAAAGAAAAAGTTTCAAATTTATTCGTATTTTTGGGCTTTCGGAACTTAAAAAGTTGTTATAATTAAATTAAAATGTTATAATATAGTATGAAAATTCCAGACGTTACAAAGTGATTCTCAGTTGGTTGCAAAGCAAGTTGACGGGACGTATCAAATACGAGATGTTCGAATGCAGCAATATCATGATTTTGTCACAAAGCTCAGTAAGATCTTTTTGGAATTCAGGATTGTCCACATCGGCAGAGAAGATAATCAAAGAGTAGATGCTCTCACTAATCTTGGATCATCCATCCCGTCTACGAAGACCAAAGTAGTGCCCATTATTCATCTCCCAGCACCAACAATCTCGAAACCCACATGATTAATCTTGTCACATAGGCTCACATGGGATTGGTGAAATCCAATCCGGAATTATCTGGAAACAAGATCTTTGCTAAAGGAAAAAACAAAGCTCAAAGAGTAAAAATGAGAGCAGCACAGTTTTGCATCATGGGAAATAATCTGTACAAGAAGTCTTATACGGGACCCCTCCTAAAATGTCTCGGACCTCAGGAGGCTTCGTATGCAATAAAGGAAATTCATGAAGGGGAATGTGGAGATCATTCAGGAGCAAGGAGTTTAGCGAGAATGACTTTACTAGCTGGATATTACTGGCCAACGCTCAAGAAATACGCAACAACTCTCGTAACAAAATGTAACAGATGTCAAAGGTTTTTGTCAACTACTCATCAGCACCCAGAGTTATTACATTCCATTGTTCCCGTATGGCCTTTCATGCGGTGGGGTATGGATATTGTAGGAAAGTTGCCACAAGTTCCCGGACATTTGATTTTCTTACTGATGGTCACGGATTACTTTAAAAATGGGTGGAAGTAGGAGCTTATGCCCAAGTTCGAGAATAAGAAGTTATAGATTTTGTGTGGAAGCATGTCGTGTGCAGATTTGGGCTCCCTAAGGAGATTGTTATTGATAACGGATTCCAATTCATAGGATCCAAGTTCAGAAAATTTTGTGAGAAGTGGGGAATACAGCTGAAGTTCTCTACCCCTAAGGAATCCTCAGTCTAACGGACAAGTTGAGTCCAGCAATAAGACAATAGTTAATTCTTTGAAGAAACGTCTTGACAGAGCTAAAGGTATATGGGCAGAAGAACTACCAGTTGTCTTGTGGGTCTACAGTACTACTTCTCATACCTCTACAGGAGAAATCCCTTTCTCTCTCGTTTACGGGGCTGAAGCCATGATCCCGGTGGAATATGGAGTTCCCAGTCTCAGATACCAGTGGGCAAGAGAGGAGAAGAATTCTCTTGGATTACAGTAAGAGTTAGATCTCCTGGATGAACAATGCGAACAAGCATTAGTCCAAATGGCTACATATCAACAGTAATTGGCCAAACAATACAATAAACACATCAAAGAAAGGTAGTTCGAAGTTGGGGAGTTAGTTCTCAGGAAAGTATTTCCAAACATGAAGGAGTCTAAAGACGGGAAGTTGAGCCCAACCTACGAAGGGCCTTATCTTATTATCAAGATTACAGGACCTGGATCGTATCAATTACAAGATATGAAAGGCAAAACCCTTCCTCGAAGCTGGAACACTATACATATGAAAAGGTACTACCCATGATCAAATCAATTTATTTTTCCTAATTATATATTTTGTACCGATGTCACAGCGCAGAAACCCAGAGTTTTTCAAATTTGCTCTCATACAAGAGACTTCTCAGACTCCTTCTGGGATCTAAAGCCTTATACAAGAGGCACTCAGTAAACAAGGAAACCCAGATTTTTTTCAAATTTGCTCTTGTACAAGAGATTTATCAGACTCCTTCTGGGATATAAAGCTCTGTAAGAGAGGCATCCCGTAAACAAGGAGAAATCTAAGCCCAATACGAGAGGTACCTCTGAAACAAGGAACTCGAACAAGAGAGCTTTTGTCACAGATCTCGGAACACCATATCACATAGAATTCCCTCTGATCTCAAAGTCACAGGAGGCACTCATCTCGGATTTTGTTCAAACTCAAAAGGTAATTACCTTATTCTCGGATTTTTTCATATTTTTTACTTTGATTCAAAAAAAACAAGAGACTAATCATATGGGGTAGTACATGATGAGCTATGCTGAAAGGCTCAAAGCCACCAACTCGTAAAAAACCCACGCATTATGCTATATGGTTTTGTTGTGGCAAGGGCTGCTGATACTACCAACCCCTATCAAGATTATATGCTTGGCAATGTATAGCATTTATTACTATCACAGGAACATTCTCAGAAATATCTAAGGAATTTGCATAAAGACAAGCGCTACCTATATCGTATAAGAGGATTTAAAGATAGCAGAAAAATACCAGTAAACGGCTAACGAATGGAGTACAAAACGGTTGAAGAATCTGAAGTGATTAGGATTCGGAAAACACAAATGGAGTAAGAGTTCAAATGAGGAAAGTGTTGGAAATCGGTCAAAGGAGGGAAATTTAAAGATGATGCAGACAGCAGATGTGATTCGTGACAGGAGAGGCGAGATCAACGGCTACAGCGACCGCATCAACAGTTGGGATATGACATAACATACCTCCCCATGCTAGCCTTCGCCTGGCACATGGAGCTAGGGGAGTAAATGTAAGCCCCAAATTTTCTTCTTTCATTTCTAAGACAAATATGGAACCTCTTGGGCCGAAGAGACAAGTCCATAGGAAGTTCCACGAAGCCACAAGACACACTTGTCCCGAACCCATCCTAAAAGGCACCATCTTGGAAAACGAGATGCACTGTTACAAGAAAACTTGCATCACCAATAGATATTTACGAGATGAAAGTAACGGACTCAACGGATATAATTTAATTAAAGGCCACCTAGCAGCTGGAAAGGGGCATAACGTCCAGACAATCACCCCTATAATCCGCCCAATAATTACTCATTTAAGACTAGACGAAAGACAAGGAAGAAACGGAGGGAGAAAATCATGGAGCCGTTACCCCCTGTTCAGTAAAGACAACTAGAAGCAATGAGAATAAAGGATGGGGGAGCCAACGGGAAAGGATCATCTTATTGTTGCTAGAAAAGACTCACAACCTTAGAAAGAAAGAGCTGGAGCAAATCCCACATTTCTATATTTTTATTTGTTCTAAGTTCAAATTATTTAATTGTTGTACCTTATTTCCTATATGGAATCTCAGTTCATGTATTGTACTCTTTCATTGCGCCATTGCGAAATTTCTAGAAAAGATTGCTAATGACTCAATTTCCATTCTTGTTTAAGTTAATTTTATGATCTAGTAGTGAGAAAAATTCAATTGCATTGCTTACCATTTTTTGACCACTACAATAATGAAATTGCACTTTTACGTAAAAATATTTTAAAACTTTCAACAAATATTATTCTTTTTTTTTTGTGAATTCAACCAATATTATTCATATTATAAATTAAAGTAATGTGCAAATTAATTTTAGACTAGAGAAAACATACTTTATAATTTTAGGCAAAGTAAAAGGAGGTAAATCTGTTTTACTTTTTCTCTTTAATTGAGAATCTAATAGCCTCCATTTGACTTTAATTATTTTCAATTATGAAGAAAAGGGCCCAAATAACCTCATTTAAGTATTTAACACTTCCATCTTGCTCATTAGAGAGATAGAGACAAAAAGAGACACTCTACCAAACACATCACATTATTCAAATGGTCCTCTTCATCACTATATGATCACCACCTTCAGAACCCAGGCAGCCATTGTTGCTACTTTCTTAATAATCACATCAACACATCATGGCATGACATCGGCTAAGGTTCCGGCTTCTCCTCTGGCTCTAGCGCCCGCGAAGGCGATTACCTAATGTTTTAGAGCCTTAGTGAACACATCAGGTTGCTTGAGCTATGTGAAATCTGAAAGTAAACTCACAAAACCAGACAAAGGATGTTGCCCAGAAATGGCAGGACTAGTTGAGAGCAAACCCATTTGCTTGTGTGAGCTTTTAGGGCATCCTGAAGCTCTTGGTTTCGCCATTGATGTTCATAGAGCTCTCAACCTTCCTTCTCTTTGTGGACTCTCTTCTTCTACTCCAAATGTTATCTCTTGCTCAGGTATTTTCTCACACTTCAATCTTCTTCTCTCACTTTTTTCTATGTTTGTTCGTTCCGTTTAGTTTTGTCTGAAATTCATTTGATATGGTCATCAGATTTTGGGGATCAAATCTATATAGAGTGATTATTCAGTCATAGTATTATAGTTTAAAGAAGATGAGTGAAAAGAATTTTGGTAATGATGTTATAGTTTAATTTATTATTGACATCTTCAGATCCAATTCTTTTTCCTTTCAAAATTATTTTCTTTCATAAACTGTGCAGTATGCACCGTCTTCACTAATATGATTCTATTTGTAATTTCATTTTGATAGTGTTCATGTTTATTATCTATATATACATAAATACAATATAAAATGTATATAAAGTTTACATTTTTCATGAATAATTAATTATGTGGCTCACCTTATATTTTCTAATATAAATAAGAAAATATCATGACAAGTATTTTAAAAGATTTTGTTTGTGAGGAGGACTTGAATTTGAGTGTCAATACTTTTTGTGCATAAAAATATATATATTATTGGGCCCAGCTGGATTTGAAACAGCGTATAGACATTTTGCCAACGAATTTTAAAATTTTTACATAGAAAATTTTCACCCATTTTTCCCTTAATAACAAAGTCACTCTAGTTTTTATTTTAAATTTAATTTTCTATAAGGTCACTATCAGACTTAATTGACATAATTTCTTGATACATTATTTGAAAATCAGCCGCATGCTTTTGTAAATGGTTAGGCCTGTTGTATATTTTGTATGGATTATAGTATAGATAATGATGATATTTTGAGTGAAAATATACAACAAAAGCATGTTTGAGAAGAGAAAGATGTGGTGACATGCATGATGACTTTACACACACACACGCACATATATATGATTGGCATCATATGAATATTTTGGGAGAGCTTTATTATTTATTTATTGATTATTGATGCTCTCTCTTACTATCCTTAAATTATATTAGTCATTATTCCCTCCGGTCCCAGTTATAAGATCAAGTTGACTTTTTTGTAGAGGTTAAGGAAGCAAATTAGACAACTAAATTATAATGTAATTAGATTATAGACTTATAAGTAAAATAAATTAGTTTTGAGGAAAAATAAATATAAACAATTTATCTTATAATTAGAATCGGAGGGAGTATTTATTATGATTTCATGGTAATAGGCTACTTACTTTTTCTTTTTCTTTTTTAAACCCAAGTCTACATGTGAGCAAAATCTTAAAAAACTAAACCACATTAGTCATGATTTTTATAATATCACTTACTAATTAGCAAAACATTTTATTATTATCATTTCTATTTTTTCTAATCAAATACACAACTTGAACTGTGAGTGAATACTTATTAAATTTTTACTGGCATGTGTTGCAGCTGCAGGAGTGCTAGTGTCATTTGCCCCAACAAGTCAAGATGCCATGTCTCCGACTCCGAGTAAGACTAAGACAATGAAATATTTCTATTTTTATCAATTTTATAAGGGTCAAGGGTCAAAAATACACATGTGATTTTGTTAAAAGTTCATCCAGCACTAAATGTTTTTTTGGACCAAAAATACACATGAACTTTCAAATTAGACAAAAAAAATACACATGTGATTTAAATTAAGGTAAAAATACACATGAAATTTTGTAAAAAGATTCGTCCAGCACCAAGTGCTTCCTTTTGTAATATAACTGTAAATGTGACTTTTGATCCAATTTGAAAGTTCATGTATATTTTTTGTCCCAAAAAAAACATTTGATGTTGGATAAACTTTTGACAAAATCACACGTGTATTTTTGAGTTTTGACCCATTTTATAATTATCACTTTTTTCCTTTTCATAAAGACTCATTAGTCATTACTCTGAACCTTTCCAATATCATTTTCTTCTTTTGGTTGTCCCATCACGTGCCATGCTTATCAATGTACCCAGCTGTACCAATTTCTCTAAATCAAATTTAAGCGAGTCGGTACTTCTATTTTTCCAATCGATTGATTACTCTCACGTGAAGTTACTTATGTAAATATACTATTTATGTTAATCTATCCACGGGAGTGACTAAAATACTCATCTGGTCCTATTTATAGGGCAGAGATAGAAAGTTTTATTTGGTCATATATATAAGCTATATCATTAAATATTTAATGTAAATGTATAAGTTTACCCTTCATTTATTATGTGTTGACTTTATTTTCATGTGATATAGTGGATATTAAATATGGGTAAAGTTGTAAATTTGTTAGATTTTAGTGGAAAGTTAATGAGTTTTAAGGCTTTCCTTGGTCTGTGTGAAATATGCTGGAAGTGACTTATAAATAGGACCAGAAGAGTAATCTAGCAAAGAGTAATAGACAACCGGACAATTGCACTTAGACCTTAGGTAAAAGATTTAATATCAGACAGGTCTGTTAATAATTTTTTCACTTATTAACCATGGCTATTTCAGTTGTCAATAGCTGTCATTAACAACTCCTCAGGACCTCTCTAAAATTAAATTAAGTCGCTTACTTAGGACATCATTGCAATTATGGCATAAACAATTCATATTTATGTATTGGCTTCTTATATGTCAAGATAAAAGTGACTGCAATTATTTTTAGTTATACTTGATTGATATTTTTCTTTAAAGAAAACTGTTTTCCTTTAGAATAAACTGTTTTAAAGTCCTTGCTTTTTTACTCCATTAAGTTGCAGCGCGACAAAACAACTGATGGATCAGCACCAAGCCCCTCAACAGAAGAATCTACTTTAAGCTATCTTCCAAATGAAGACGACGAAGATCCATCTTCCATAATTATCAATGCCTCTACTTTCAATTTCATTTTAACCTTGGCCACTTCCATTATCTTTATATTAAATTATAATTTTCAAACATGATTGACTATTATGTGCTTATAATCTCATCTTTGAATGCAAGTAGCTTATCCCCATTTACATTCATCAACTTTAAACTCATTTTTATTAATATATGAAATAATCAAGTTCAGATTTCTGATTTACCAATTTCAAGTATCACATCTCACCTTGGTAATGCCATATTAGAAGCAGGTAATTTCATATCTCAAATGGGAAATTTAATATCTGAACTTGTCATGTGGTAAAATTTAGTAATTTTATATCTTAACTTAGTAATATAATATGTCTTATCAAAATTTGGTGATTTCACATATCAATATCAAATTGGTAATTTAATATCGAAACTTTTCATGTAGAAGAAACTTGTAATTTTATATAAACGTGATATCAAAGTTTTGGTAATTGTATGCCTAAAATTGATAATTTAATATATGAATTTGTTATAATGGAGACCTTGGTTAGCATGGCAACTGTTTTTGAATATGCTTGGTTGTGCCTAGCTGTTATCTCACGCTTTTCAATAAAAAAAGGTTGCTGCAAATAGAGAGTTACCTCTCCTAGGCTACGATAATATAAACTGTTGATAATTAATGCAGAATGCCCTTTTGACTATTTGGGTAAGCAAAAGATACTTTTGCCCAAAAATATTTAGAAGACAGAAAATATATTGCTTCTGGGCAAACACATTTGATAATTGAGAAATCGATAAGTATAACGTATTTAGAAGAGGGGGCAACACAGAAAAGCGAAGATTGCATCATTTTCATATGAATTATTGTCACTAACACTACTATTGCGAAACCAATGTGATATGTTAGGTAACATTTTATAGGGACATGTAGTTTTGTTATGAATGCAACAACTTAGGATTGTTGGGTATTTGAAACTATGGATAGTCACCTGCTTCCAAAAGTGTTCATTCCATTTTCTAACATTTATTTGAAATGACTTAAATCAATTGACAGGTTTACTTCATTTTTATAAATGTTCAATTCAATAACTAACTAATTGACTAAGGATTCTCCGAATATATTCTAGGGATTAGTACAATGTGTTCTTATAATTTGTCTCACTTCGCTTTTAATCTCCTAATTATGAGAATAGCCTAGATTTTTATTGTTATACTATAACAAATAATTTAGTTAGAAAAGCACTATTGAGGAATAAAATCCAATGTAGGAAGAATGGGCAAATTGTATTGAAATTATTGACTCTAAAGCTTTTTTTTTTTTTTTTTTTTTTTTGAGAAACAAACGGATAACTTGGATATTCTGAAATCCCAAGTAGAAGATAAAATCAATTAAAAGTTTTCATATAAAGATGAACGGATCATGACAAAAACATCGTCTGCATGTGAGATATGATTATAAGAGTAAAGAAAATAGGGACGACAATAGTGAAGCAATTAAAAATGGGTGGACAAAGGAACAAGATATGAAAGGAAAAGAAAAAGAAAAAACCATGAACAACATCGAAGAAGCAAATCGAACTAATCTGCAGATTTTCTCAAACTTGCTTAGGTGGTAGCGATCGTGAGGCTCTGATGATTGAAGCTATTAGTGGCGATATTGCTTGTTATTGTTGATTTTGGAGACGATCAAATATTTTGAAATTGTTAAATTTGATCAATAACTTAATTAGTTTTTTCTTTAAAAAAAATACCAATATAGTACGTATATAGTTAAATTAGCTTTTGGATAAACTTATGATGGGGGGGGGGGGGGAATGATTTTAAAATAACTTTTGGATATTAGCTTATTCAAAAGTAGGAAGAATTAGCTTTTGAATAGTTTATTCAAAATGATTTTTAAAAACTATTGTTTTCTTGCCAAAATAGATTTTGAAGGAAAGAAAAATGTTTGGGTGGTTTAACCAAAAGATTTTCGAGAGATGTTAGGCTACTTTACTTTTGAAATTATAATTTGGGTTAAAACCAATATTTTAAAAGTGCTTCCAAACATACAGTTCCAAACATACAGTTAATGTGTGAATAAGGCTGGAATCTATTACATTTAATCAAAATAGTTTTTTTAAAAAAAATACAAGGAGCCTAAATTAATTTTATTCATATATATATATATATATATAGAGCAATAAAGCTTTAATCTTTGTGCTTTTTTAAAATAAGTTTCTTCAAAGGACGATGTAGGAATGCACCTAATCCACTCTTGGTGGGTTAGGGCCTAAGCCCAAATGAGAATTAGGGCTAATATGTAATACTCAATAAGAATTGGGGCTAATATATAATTATAGAAAGACTTGGGATAAAATGAGTAATTTTTCCCTTTATAATTTGAAATTGAAAAGATGTGTCTTTTCAAACGTAATATATGAGAGTTGTTCTGGACAAAAAGGTTAACCATGGAACAAAATAAACTCCCATTAAAATCTTTCTGCATCTCTTCTCTTCTCTTCCTCTAATGGTACATCTGTCGTATAATGTGATCGGAGTCCAAATCGGTGCTCCGATTTCGTGTGAGTGTCAAGTGAGTCAACCGGATTCCAGATACGCCCGAAATTCTTCAGAAGAAGTGAACAAGCAAGACCTCTTTTTATTCGGAGTTTTCCCCTTGTTCAGCTCCATCGCATTGTCGCATAAACAATGCATCCGATGGGCTAAATGGGCAACCTTCCCTGGAAAGGAATAAGGAAAAGTAAGAAGAGCAATGTTGAATATGGTAGG
The DNA here is from genome assembly GCA_037074515.1 of Mimosa bimucronata. Classification (NCBI taxonomy): domain Eukaryota; kingdom Viridiplantae; phylum Streptophyta; class Magnoliopsida; order Fabales; family Fabaceae; genus Mimosa; species Mimosa bimucronata. The sequence goes on along the minus strand of CM073440.1, from coordinate 33,162,927 downwards.
AGATGGAGGGCAAGGCACATGGGGTGTGATTAAAGATTAAGAGGGTAGTTGTATTTGTGGCTTTAATTGCAAACTTACTAATGGTCCCTCTATATTGGAATTGCCAGGGGAATAACTTCTGTACTCTTGATTCGAACATTGGTGAGACAACCATAGATGATGGTTCTTATCTTGCATTGTGTTTGGAGATTACTTAGGGTTTGTCTGGATGAAAGATTGGGAGGAATGGAAGGAAAAAAAAATTTCTGCAAATATGTTTGGTATGCACAAAATGGTAGATTAATAGCAAAGTTTGGATTTGGTAGGGTCAAAATGATGGAAAGATGGATAGGGAAAATGTATTCAATAACTATCTTGCCCCATAAAAAATGAATATTTTTAAAACAGACTTATTTTCATTCGACTTCTCAACGAGGAAGAAAAGAAGCACAACATCATACCATTATAACTATAACGCAGCGTCATTGACTTGTCCGGCACTTAGCATATCCATAAGTGCACCGTAAAAAATAGTATAGAAAATGTTGTCGTTTTAATAGGGACTAAGGCAAAAGTGGATTAATTATCGCAACTATATTATTAATTAGGTTGAGAGAGAATTTTTGTATTTTGGAATTTAAAAGTACCTAAAATGAAAATAGCTTACAAAACCTAAATTAAAACTTCAATTTATAACAAGAGAAACCTACGCTTATTTATCCACTTTATATTTCATGATGGTTGATTGACCCTCCTCTAATGACAATTAATAATACTAAGTTAATGTTTGAACTTTGAAGTCATATCCATTTGAATAACTCTCTCAAGCATACCTAAACCTTAATTAACACTAATATGCATAATCTCTTACTGCATATTTTGTTAACTAGTCTTTATAAACAACCCATTTCAATTCCACAAAGCTTGGTTAATGAATATCTCTATCTCACTAACACACTTCCAATTCTAAATTAGATTTGTAAGACAAGCTTAGATTTAATCTAGTTCTCCACTTAATTAATGCTCTCTCAAGCCACTAATCAAGCAAACAATCTAAATGTTGGCCACCCATTTAGAAAACATTAAGCATAAATTAAACCCACAACATAATAGTCATTAATCATCAAAAGAAAATTTTGTTCAAGTATCAATCCATGCAAGCTTCAAAATAAACCTAGAACAAATTACCTAGCTACTCATAACTACAAATGAAATAACAAAAGTCATCCATCAGAAACCACAAATTCAGGGTAAGATATTATGATTCAAAAGAAGAAGAAAAGGAACAAAAAATTGTTCAGAGAACTCCCCAAAAATGCCTTCTTCCACTCCTTCCTTTCCAGATGCAGCTTGCCTCCTTCAATTGCAAGAGAAGAATGAACAGTACACGGCGGATCTGGTCTTCAATCTATCGCCTCCACGGTCCTCTCGTCCTCCGGTGAAGATGATCAATGAAACGCCAAGCCCCTCTCTCGCCTCTGCTTCTCGCTCTGAAGATGTTGAAGACGATGGATGAAAAATGAAGGTCTATGGTGAAATGTGCCGCCCTTGTCCCCTTGTACTGCACGAGCTCTCAGCTTTTTCTTTTTAGGTCTCTTATTTCCATTGCCCAAAACGCAACGTTCTGCAAGAAACTAAAGAGAAAGTAAAACAAATAAAACTAAAAGTAAATAATACGAAAAAAGAAGAAAATTAAAATAATACTGATAAAATTGCTACTAAAACAAACTGCAACAACCGGTAAAGATAGCTTTGAAATATTTTTGTTTGATATTTTTTTATATCCTAAATTTAACTATTTCAATTTTAGCTTAAAACTACAATATTTATTCAAATCCCCAAAATGATCTACCAACAAATTGATATCTTGTCAAGACCTTAAGAAATCCCTTTAATTTAGTATTAATGACTCTCTAAATTTACCCAAATATGTATAAAATCTAATTAAAAATAGGGAATCATCACACACGTATAGTCAAAGTTAAATACTTTCACATATTTAATCATTTGGCTTCAAAAGAAACAATTTGTAACCATGACTTAACCAAATGCTGAATATGGTCAAATAAAAAAGTTGAATCTTTAAACACATTCATCTCATGGTTAGATAACTAGCGAGCGAGTGATCATGCTTCTCAAACCGACCTTCTTTGAAAACAATATCTTATACCAGATGAACTTAGTGGGTAGCTCATATATACACAAGATTCAAAAGTTTTTTCAGTAACCATGAGAAACCCATCATTTGGTTAGATCAACTTCAAGGTTGATGGGCCAACTTCACTTCAAGAAAAAACGATGATAGCTTAGAAAATAAACCAGAGGATTCAGCAGCCGAAACTAGAAGAAGAGCATATATTGAGGCACAAGAACATATATCAATGCATAGGTAAATTGGTATTTTCGATTTTTCTACCAGCAATTGAAAATCATATCCCACCAAAAATGGTGGGAGCTGATTTTCTTGTTTTTAAAAGAAAATCAGCTTCTGTCAGAAAATTAATTCTCATCTCTTGAGAGAGAACCAAAAGACCACTGCCAATGAAAAATCTAAATTCTATGTTTCTATAGGAAGATTTTCATTGAACCAAACGGACCTTTATTGAATGAATTCCAGTACTCATTAAAAAAAAGAGGGAGGGAAGGTTGGAGAGCTCATGGTGGGTGGGGCCAAAAAAGAGAGGGAGAGAAACACGGAGAGTGGCAGGTGGTGCTAAAAAAGCGATGGAGAGAAATATGAAGAAGATTGAATGGAAAATTGGGAGAAGAGAAATAATAACATTGACGTATCTATTCCTAAATATAAGAAATATTTATCCAATTTGATTAGATTAATATTGTTAGTAAAGTTGGTTAAAATTATATGATATTACCAAAATACCCTAATCACCTACCTTTATTTACACACTCCCTTTCTTACTTATTTATTATCAAGGAATATCAATAGAGATAATATGAGAAAATATTTAAAAAAAATTAGAAAGAGGTCTCATATTTAGGAATCAACATATCTCATCAAATATGTCCTATATTTAGGAATTGATAGAGTATAACGTATGATGAAAAGTAAATGGGAAATTGCTCTCAAGTTCCATGCTAAACAATTTATTATAGTCGGGCCTCTTGAAAGAACGAAATTACTAGAGTCCCTAAGAGTATAAGGGTGAGAGATTCCAATTATAAAACTATACATTTACCCTTATGTTGATCCGATTATCATTAATTGCTCTTATAAATGTCCATTATACTTTCCTCACATGTGAATTAATCAACTCTTCTATGTGCCAATCAAAATAAAATTATTCCCACCTGTCAATTAACAAATGAAAGAGTGAAGCTGGCATATTAGAAAAGCATAATTGACTTCCAAGCGGCACACTCAAAAATTGAAAGGGGAAAATTTGTCAGGATATGCGTAGAATTAAACCTTCAGAAGAGATTAATCCCCAGAATCCTTGTAGCAGGGTCAGTTTTCAACGTCGAAGATGAAGGTTTAGGAACAATATGCTTCTCATGTGGCCGTGTGGGCCATCGACGAGATGCCTGCCCCTACAGGTGTAGTTCAAGCTCGCAAGATGGAGAAGTTCAAAGTCATCAACCACTGACCAACACACAATCGAAACCTGCAACCCAAAAATCCCAAAACCAGCAGGAAAAAAGTCAGTAGATCGGCGAACAATTTGGTCCTTTGATGATTAACCAAAGGTCCAAGAAACCCCACAACCCAGTACGGCCAGTGGAGAAAAATGGTCAGAATTTTGGTACTACTCCAGGACAGATTTCAAGGAATATAGCAACCACGACACAGCAAAATCGCTTTGTCATTTTCGAAGAACCAAATTTGGAAGGAGAGGGAGAACCTAACATTAATTGTGAGCTAGAAGAAGGACCTGTAAGGGGGGAAGCCGAAAGCAGAATTTTGATTAGACAAAAGAAAAGGAAGATTTAGTCAAAGAAGGCAGAAAGTAAGGGGCTAGCTGTCAAGAAAAAATCACCCAAGGCTAGAGTGGAGTACAAAGTAATAGGAAAAGAAGATATCCACCCCCACATGAAGCCTCAAAACACGTCAGGCCCACAAACAAAAACCACATTACCCACCAATATTTTAGATAGCCAATCCCTGGCCAAGACTTATAATAATGACGTTGCCAAGGTGGACCAAGCTGTGGAAAAAGGAGCCCAAATTACTACACAAGAGATTATTTCACTTATGGGCCTCGTGCCAAACAAATTGGCTAACCCAGGAAATCAAGTGAAAAGTAAACGGACCCACATAGTGGTCCAAGGAAATGTTCAGGCACATGATATAGATGGAAAAGAAAAGTTGCAAGGCCAGCCTAATGAGTGTAAAACACTAGTGACCCTTGACGTGGCAAAATCCTCCCACCAGCCGAATACATCAGGAAACACGCAGTTGAAGCTTGATGAACATTCAAGGGAGATAGAGAAATTCGAAAAAGCTCCTGATCAAATGGACTCAGATTTTGACGATGCAGCAGAATACATAGAGGAGACAGACTCAATTGTCCATGAAACTCCGGAGGAGGAGCTAGCAAAGCTCAGAGAGGAGGACATTGATTAAGCAGTTAAGTCCTCTAATCCACATCTTATAAATCAATTTTAATGATTATAGGATCATGGAACTATAGGGGAGCCGGTAGCCGTGCATTGCCCATCACGATAAAAGATATGGTTAGAAAGTACAAAATTGATATTCTTTGCATTCTAGAACCCAGGATAAGTGGAATCAAAGCGGACAAAGTTAATAGGAGAATGGGATTTAGTAACTGGATCAGGGTGGAATCAAATGGTTTTGCAGGAGGAATTTGGATCTTATGGAATAATGACGAATTTAAGGTAGAATATCTCTTCTCAAACTCTCAGCTTCTTCACTTCCAGGTAATAGACAGGGTGAAAAATGAAAGAAGTCTCTTCTCTGTAATATATGGGGAAACAACCGAGGTAGCTAGGAAAGAATTATGGAACTCAATGTGTAATCTTGCAGCTGTCTCATCGGAACCTTGGTTAGTATTAGGGGATTTTAACGCCTTTCTCTCCCCCTATGATAAAAGTGGAGGTGCTCCCCCTTCAAAAACCTCTATGCAACAATTTCAAGAGTGTGTGGAAGACTCGGGCCTCATAGAATTAATTATCCAAGGAGACAGATTTACCTGGGAGCGTGGAGAACTAAAAGAAATTAAGACTTGATTGGGTATTTGCAAATGTTCAATGGGTTAGTAAGTTTCCTAATTGCAAAGTTAAGCATGAGCTCTGCTTTAAATCATACCACAGGTTGATTTTGGTTAATCAAGAGCCGGAACTAAACCAAAATCTGATTCCTATAAGATTTTCTTACCAAGCCAACTGGTGCATGGAAGAAAGTTTCAAGGATGTAGTGGCAGCAGCATGGGGGAATAAGGATTGGGAAACTAGGCTGAATGTGTTTCAATCATTAGCTATGGAGTGGAGCAGGGAAACTATTGGGAACCTGATAAGGAAAAAACAAGCTCTAATCAAAAGATTGGAGGGCATAGAGAGGGCAAGAAGCTCATAAAAAAAGGCCTTTACAGAATTGAAAAAGATTTATGGGAAGAGTACCATAAGATTGCAAGCCAAGAGGAGCTTATGTGGTACCAAAAGGCAAGATGTAAATGGCTTCAATGGGGGGATAAAAACTCTCGGTATTTTCATGCAACATCGGTGATAAGACAGAAAAATCAGAAAATAGGGAGGCTTCTAAATGACCAAGGAGTATGGATTGATGACCATGATACTCTAAAGAATATGGTAGGAGACTACTTCAAGAATCTATACTCAAAGGACCCTGAGGTTCTCAATCCAGTGGGATGGTGCTCAGACTTCCCTACACTAGACTCGAGAGTAAGAGATAATTTAGCTAGAAACATTGATAAAGTGGAAATAAAGAATGTTGTTTTCTCTATGGGGGCGTTGAAAGCCCCGGGACCAGATGGAATCCAAGCCCAATTCTTCCAATCCCAATGGGACGTTATGGGGGATAAAATATGCAGCCTCATTCAAGAAGCCTTTAAGGACCCGAGTAAATTGCATAGTGTGAACCAAACAAGGGTTGTCTTAATTCCAAAAGTGGACCAGCCATCATCTTTAAAGGACTTAAGGCCAATCTCTCTATGCAACGTGAGCTTCAAAATTATGACAAAAATCCTTGCAACAAGATTGAGACCTCTAATGACTAAATTAATTGGTCAGGAGCAATGCAGTTTTGTTGAGAACCGTTGCAGTTGTGACAATATCATTATTGCACAGGAGGCAATTCACACAATGAGAATGCGGGGACGAAAAAAGGGCTATGTAGCAGTCAAGGTAGACATGAAGAAGGCATATGACTGCCTAGATTGGGGTTTTGTGGAAGATACGCTAAGAAGCCTTAATTAAGACCCCCAATCCAATTTGCTTAAAGGTATGATTGTTTTAATAACCATTTTGGCTCCGAGAAGTAAAGACTCACCAAAGGTAATTTGGTGATGGCAAGAGAGAAAATTTTCCAATTTTTTTTATGACAAAAGCTTTGGTGGCTTGAGACAGTGTGAATGCTATGAACATGAAAGCATCAAATATGAGGCACCAAAGACATGGTCATATCAATGAAAAAGGGAAGGATGTACTTCTGGTTTGAAGACAATAAAACTAGAGAAGAATTCTCATTCAGGGTTGATAACACCAGTTAGAGTATCTTTTAGGAAAAAGTTTTCTTCAAGAAGGCCAGAGTTGCTTAAATTAGTGCACCTTGATATTTGTGGCAAGAATGAAGCTTGTTGTAAGATTGTCGAATTGGCGTTGTCTCCACAAAGTCGTGAGGAGAAATGCCCAATGTTTAGGCCCAATTGTGTCTCACTTATTTAAGTAGAGAGGGTGCAGATTAGGGTTAAAGGAGATAGGTATATTTAAGGGAAAAGTGCAGTCATTTGAGGGAGAAGAATAGAGAAAGAGATTTTCGCATTTTCACATGAAAGTCTCGATAAAACATCATTTACATATCCATTATTCGGGTTGCAATTTGGTTAGCATGTTAGCCACTTTAGAGGTGTCATTCTAAATGGTGGGATCGTTGATTCAAGATTTGATGTGAGAGTAATTGAGTTTGTATTAAACTATGTTGTCTAGGTATTTTCACCTTCTTCACTCTATCTCTATTGTAAGCATGTAGCTTTGGTTGTTTGGCTAGGTGTTCATACATGATTATGCATGTGCTTGAGACTCTTGTGTAACCTGATTTATAATAACTGATTTACTATTTTTTTGGTCTAGACGGCGCGTGATTTTTACCCTTGAATTGAGGGGTTTTCCATTTTAATAATTCTAGTGTTTCTTGAGTTATTTATTTTTGTCATATAATTATTTGTTACTCTTGTGAGTAATAAGAAGAGTCAAAATCCACTGCGCTTTTCCTAATATGGTTCATATTTTTTAGTGGAGGAGGAGAACAACATGGAAGAAGGCAATGATAATGGTGACTGTAACACCTCCTTCTAGGACTCATTTCCAAGCTTAATAATCATTTGGAATTATATTCAAGCTCATATGGGACTTAGAACATCAAAACCACAAGCTTTTAAAACTTTTCTTTATTTCTGAAAAAATGCTGAAAATGCGGAAACTTTTCCAGCAACTTTGAAAAATCATAACTTATTGTAGAAAATGGTTTTGACTTGGTTCAAGTATCAAATTAAAGCTTGAAGAATCCTCTATCTTGGAAAAATACCAAACACAACTTGCATCAACCCAGGTGATACAGATATTGGATTTTCCCATCCTACTTTCATTCACACATCCAGATTTATTGGCCTTCTTGCGTGATTTTTAATTTGAGCTACATAACTCTGATTTACTTAGTTTTTGGGTTTCCAGAAAGTCCTATATGTTTAGTATTTTAAATAAAAATTTCGTAGCTACAGGAATTCATTTGCTAACTCGAATAATTTTATCAATAGACATTGCACATAATGGAACCCAGAAAACAGCATCTCAATTGCATAAATTAAAACTTGTTTTTAATGGCCAAGAATGACCATATACATACATAAATCAAAAAGGGAAACATAATAACAACATAATCCAAGGCATCCCAACAATAATACAGATTTATTATGAGTTCAAAGTTGCACGATAAAAACAAAGAGCATTGAATCCTTCATCTTGACTAAGCTAGCTTCTTCTCTTTCTCCTTGGATAGTCTTGCTCCTAAAATGGTTTAGATTTGGGGGGTGAAATTTTGGGGAAAATCTCAGCAGCACAATACTCAACAAACAACCATGCAAGTTTAACATTGGACAAGATATGGCAATACCAATAACTTATACATGTGAGCATTTATGTTCTTAAATAATAACATATGGCCATAGCATTATAAGAAACACATAATCACTTCAAACATGATTTATCAAGGCAGCCAAATACCACATCACAATGTTGAAACAATGCTGGAAATGTAAGAGAGTAAGTTCTACCTTAGAGCTTTACAACTTCTCTTGGAGTCTCAAACTTTAAGGCTCCTCAAGAACACCCAATAACACTCCTCTTTCTCTCACTTTCTTTGGGGCTACGAATTTTGGTGTGTATAATAGGATGGAAGAGGTCCTATTTACAGGGGAAATGAGGGCAAAAATCACCCCAAGCCACTTCACACATTACCCAATAGAATTGAGACTTCTCTTGCACTTTATCCCACCTAATGCTCCACTCATGCTTTCTTTTCTTTTCTTGCTTTTCTTTCCTTTACCTAATGCTCCACTCATGCTTTCTTTTCTTTTTCTTTTCTTTCTTTTCTTTACCTAATGCTCCACTCATGCTTTCTTTTCTCTTTCTTTTCTTTCTAATAATATAATTTTATGCTTACACATATTACAATTCCTTTTTTATTTATTATTTGCAACATAATTCCTTCCTTCTTCATGACATGTGGTGCCAACCTAAACTCCACAAGGGGAAATTACTATTTCTCATGGGCTAAGGTCTTTCTCTAATCCATTTTCTAAGCCCAATCTTACACTAGATGGGTTTCTAAGCAAATAATACCATGCAAAATTCTACTTAATTATTATAAATTCTTTTTAATGTTTTATGAGAATTCTTAGGGAAGATTATCAACAAATACTTAAACTTCCTCATGCTTTAAACTAATGCCTATGAAATGTAATTTTCAAGCTAATAAAAATTGGGACGTTACAATGACACTCTAGTGGTGGGAAGGGCGACAGTCGTGGAGAACAGGAAGAATTTTTTCTTTGTTCTAGCAAGGGAATTATAATGCCGCATATGCATACACATCAGTATTTTCAGTCAAAATGTGCTACTTAAATGGTCAACAATGCTAAGATCAACGTTCCTGGTATCTTTGGACACTTTTAGAATCTTGATGGCTATTTCTGTATCTAGATTTGTTTATGGTGTCACAAGGCTTTTCTTTAAAAATAGAAATGATTAAGAATATTTTGGCTCTTTTACCCTAAGAAAATAATGATAATGTTCTAAAAATTTATCTCTTGAATGTTTTTTCATATAATTGTAAAAGGGGGAAAATTTTGGATACAATATGGCAAATTGTGATGGTTGATTACTATTTGGCTAATTAGAGCTTAATCTAGGTTTTGATTTGCAGTTTTCATTTTTCTTTTTGTTGATTTTTATCTTTTATTGCGTCAAAGTCGGCAAAGGCATGACAAGCTGAGAATTAGAGAGCAAGTTCCCCTTAGTACATATAGGTTTTGCGCATCAGTTTAATTATTAGTCCTTTTTATAAAAATAATAATGAAGATTTTTTTATTAGTTTTTTTTATACCTTGCATTTGCAACTTGTTTGAGCGAATGGTTATGATTGTTTCGTCATGTTTTGCTTCGATTTTATTTATCGGAAATTATGCTTATATTCAATTTAATGGACATAAAAAAAAAACCTCTGATGTTCATAATATAATATTCAATCAGTTTTTTAAGAGAAAAAGAGTCAAATAACTATTTAAAGGTTAATACAACTTTTGGTCATTGAATTTTCATTCAATTTTGGTTTTTGGTTCCTAACTTTAAAATAGGTGATTTTGGTCTTTAACTTTCACTCAATTTTTTTTTAAATTCAGGAACTAAAACCAAAATTGCTAAAATGTTAAGGACTAAAATCATCGATTTTAAGGTTCAGGAATTAAAACCAAAATTGATCAAAAGTTTAAAGACGAAAATCACCGATTTTAAAGTTCAGGGAACAAAACTAAAATTAACTGAAAGTTTACCAAAAGTTGTATTAACCCACTATTTAATTAAAATCTATGCGATATGCTATTGAAATATACTTGTTATACGTAAGTAAAATTAGTTATGAGAAAATTAATGAATATAAATAATTTTAAATATCTATTTAATTTCTTAAAAATTCGGCTGAGTATTGTATGAACTTATAGGGAGCGACTTGAATTACATGCAATGTTGTAAAAACCGGATCGGAAGGTGAGCCGGAGAAGGCATCGGGTCACGGTTCGCACGGTCGGATCAGTCGGACCGAAGGTCGGACCGATGACGTAATAATTAAGGAAAAATATATTATTTTTAAATGTAAATTAAATGCAAACAAATTATGGTCCCTTCACCTCTTAATTTTTAATGAAAGACCATTGACCAAGAAATATATAGCCATTAGAGACTTAGAAAACAATCATTCTTGTCTTTAGGTAAGCAAAACAAAGAAGGCATATAGGACCATTTGAGGATCACAGTTGCAGAAATTTTTGTCGAGATAGAAGAATTAGGAAGTTAGGAACACAAGCAATTTATGTTATGCAAAAGGTAAGAGATAGAATATGCAACTGATGAAAATTTCAAAAGAAATGTAAAATGTAGAAAGACAACAAGTGCTAAATATAGAATAAAAGCTTGGAAGAGATGTTAAACATTAACAATAGAGGAATGGTGAGAGAGATGATGTTCACCAATTGGTTGGAGTTTTGGAGATCAAATTTCACAGCCCTAAGATTTTCAAATGGTTGTTGGGGTTTTTAATTTGGGAGAAAGATATGAAACTTATGAATTTGGGGATGTAATTTGGGTTTCTTTTTTAAGAACTTGGGTTTTTTTTTGCTTGATTTTATTTTTTTTCATCTTTTTTTTGTTTCAGATTGGACCGCCCGGTTTTTATAAAACCGCTCCGGTTCCCAGCCCAATGTCCCGCTGGAAACGGCCCAATCCGGCTTAACACAATAAACGGTCAAACCATAAAATCCGAACTGACCTGTGGAGCGGTCGACGGTCCAACCGGTCGGACCGTCCGATCCGGTCCGGTTCTTACAACACTGATTACATGGATAGCCCTATAATCCCCATCAAATAGGGCCGTAAAAAGTCGTAAAGCTGTAAGGGTAAATGTCCCATTTCACCCCAGAAGTGACCCAATAAAAGCATTTAGTGTCCGGAAGTAACAAATGGAGCATATTTACCTCAGAAGTAGCAAATGCAGCGTGTTTTGGCCCACAAAGGGAGCATATTTACCCCAGAAATATGTATCATATTGGGTTACTTTTGGGGTGAAATTGGACCTTTACCCAAGCTATAATATGCAGTTCATCATCTCAAAAAAAAATGTTCACCATAAGCGCAACAAAGGCACTCTACGGAGATCCCGCCTTAGAAAAATTACAGAAATTTAGCTCAAGTGCACAACGGATGCTAAGCATTTCTGTTGCTAAATATAGAAAATTAAAGTTACTCCCTGGTCCTAACTTCATGAACAATTCCATCGTCCAGGGTATAACATTAAAAAATAGCAAAAACTTTCATGTCAATGTTTTAGGGTGCCGGAATATCACATTCATCCAATTCATCATTAAAACTCCAGCAAAGGATCTTAATACATATGGAATCCATATTGGAAGATCAACACACAAGTGAGAATACTTGACTCAAAAATTAGAACACGAGATTATTGTATTTGGTGATGGAAGCAGACAAGTGACGATTGAGAATGTGACATGCGGACCTGGACATGGCATTAGTGTTGGAAGCTTGGGAGAATATGAATATGAAGAACCTAAAGAAGGTTGAAAGTAAAGAATTGCACTTTCAAAAGCACTCACAATATTGTACCACTCTATTCTTTATTTAAAATCCAATTGCAAAAAATTGTTGTTCCTAAATATAAATTCACTTAGAGGTTATTAATTATTATTTTCCAACTTTAAACCACTACTATAAATAATGACATTAACATCACTTATCTATGTCTGTTTCTAAAACAACTGATGTAAAAAAGAAGATGATGGTATTTTTGTAATTTTTTTGTGACTTTTAACGTCTGTTTTGGATAAAAACATATGTTAAAAAGGGTCAGTGGTATTTTTGCAATTTTTATGAGACTTTTCACGTCACTTTTAAAACAGAACAGACGTTAAAAGTAAAAGTGGTAGTATTTTTGCTATTTTTATGAGACTTTTCACGTCACATTTAAAACAAAACTAACGTTTAAAAGTAGAAGCGGTGCCATTTTTATAATTTATTGGAGATTTTCAAACCCTAGTACTCTTCATTTTCTTCTCATTCTCTGTCGCTTCACCCCTTACCCCTCTGCATCCATGGTAATCCTTCTCTCTTTCTCTACCTTCCATCCATCACCATCCACACTCTAAGCACTTTCTTTTTTCGGTCTCTGCAGGAAACACAGCAAGAGCAAAGTCCGAATCTTGAAGACTGCTTGAGGCTATTGAAAGGAGAACGAGACGAACAACACCTTGCCGAGCTTCTTCTCGTCACCAAGTTTTGGAAAGGCAATGACCTCTCCTCCCTTCACAGGGTTGACGATGCCGTCAGACCTCTCTTTCTTTTCTTGACCGATTACTTAGGACTGGTATGTGCATCCCTGAAATTTTTTTCCTGTAGCTGTTCATCTTTCATTTTCTATTTTAGCTTTTATGATTGAATACGAAAGATTCAACGAAAAAAGATGGTAGAGTGTACAAGTATTTGATTGAGCAAATTGGATGTAGATAAGCATTGGTAATCTCCGACTTCTGTAGGTGACAGAGGAACGATGCTAAACCAGCTATGGTTTGAACTGTAAGCGATATACAGAAGTAGAAAGATTTTCCAAAGGGATTTAGGATTCTGCACCTTGATGGAGATAGACATCAGTTCTGCTTTAGAGATAAGAACAAAGCTTGAGTCCATGGACTATATTGGTATTTCTTTCTTGGGTTTTTAACTTTTCACCATTTGCTGAAAATAAAATCTCACTCGCTTTATTTAGTGATCAAAATTGGTCCCCATCGGTATCTTTAATGGAATCTTGCAAAGCATCAATGATTTAGTGAGTGTCCCCAAAAGGTTTTTTGGAACTTTGTCGTCTCAGAATTTAGTTGCGGTGGAATTTGATAATTTTAAAGAACAGCCCTGTTTTGCCCTTGTCCATTTATGAATGTCACTAAGCATATGGCATTTCTCAGATTGCTCATGAAACTGTTAATTTTATTTTGTATTAAAATATTACATGCTTACAAGTGCTTCTAAAAGTTTGCGTGATCCAAATCATGCAGATATTGAAGATAAAATCATTGCTAATTATCTGATTGAGTTTATAAATTTATGCTATCTTTTAATACATCTATGGCCTTTTCAATCTATGTCAATATGAATAGTTGGTTACAGAAAACAAGCATGTATTCCAAGAAGTTAAATGATATTAAAATTATAATCTTTTTAGAAATAACATAATTAAAGTTATGAATGTGTTGGAAATTCGTATTAATCTTGCCTTCTACTCCCTCAGTCCTTCAATTCTCGTTTCCTGTACATGCTTGTCCATTCTGTTGGTTCCCTTAATAAGCCTTAGAATATTTTTACAGTTTCTACATTCTGTGATGAGAATGAAGCCTTGTCAGCAATTTCCAAGAAACCTGAAAGTTTCCATGTTGCCAGTGGAGGTAATGAAGTCTTATTAAATGTTGGATAACTACGTAGCAGTTCCAAACATTTAACAGGAAACAATAAATTGGATGTTTTGTAGCATGTTCAAATGAGAAGGTTATGGATGTTTATGAGGAAAATGATTTTCATTAATTTTGATTATGATTATATGCTGCCGAACATTAGCCCGCAAAGCCAATCCATGGGGTCATTTTATAATGAAATCTGTAGAATGCTGTTTCTATCATATAATGTATTTCACCACAACAAGATCACTGCAATTATGGGCATAATTAAGGTCCTCACTTTATACAGTTTCTATATATCAGTATTAAGCTTTGTTTATTTTGGAATTGGGGAGTAATGCAGACTTGATAGGATTCGTCATTACGTGCATCCTTCTAATTGCATTAGCTACTGCAGGTTTGTACCAGCAGCCTGGGAGGGTTCAAAGTTCTTGAGCATGCTAAAGACTTGCTTATCATCAGTAAGTTCGAAAAAATTGTTAGTTCTGTAGGTTTTCCTTCTTGCAAAGTAGCATTTGAATTTGCTTCTTCCAAAGTAGCATTTGAATTTGTAAATTGTGAAGCTAGTAATCTTTGCAAACGAACTTGCATTTTCACTCTTAACATCTGATTTGTGGTGAAAATTAGTGAGTTTGGTAGATTGTCAAGATAAGTTTGAGCTAATTCTTGCTGTACACAACCTACATACAGATTCTAACTCTTGTTTCTACATTGGACTTGCTATTTGCTGCATTTGCAATTTTTGCTGTGCTATGTTCATGCTACATTCTGGAGCACCAATCTGATTTTATATGACTTGAGAAATTGAGCATGAATTAACTGGGTATTTTTAATATTCTGAATTGATTTGACTTCTGCCCTCTTTGGACCTGATCTAGCTGCAGCATCACTGGAATTAATTCAATCTACTTGTTTTTCTTATAATTTTTCTTGTTCTGTTTCACTAGTCGTATGCTGCAAGAATTTTGTTAGTCTATTGCAATTTATGGAGTGTGTTTGATGTGTTGTGCGCTGTGGTTCTGGTCCTGTTCTGCTGTGATTCGTGCATGTTTTCCTTCTGGCCTTATGCCTCAAATCTGTCACAAAAAATGACTATTTTTTAAAAAAAAAACCTTGGACTTTCCACGTCCCTTATTAGACTAATAAGGGACGTGGAAAGTCCAGGCCGGATTTTTCACGTCACATATTATCTAATATGTGACGTGAAAAGTCTGCCTGGAGACTTTTCTTGTCACTTATTAGCTAAATAAGGGACGTGGAAAGTCCGGCCCAGACTTTTCACGTCCCTTATTTAACTAATAAGTGATAAGAAAAGTCTTGGCCCAGACTTTCTATGTCCCTTATTTAGCTAATAAGTGACAAGAAAAGTCCCGGAGCAGAAACCACATCACTTGTTTTCAAATATGTGACGTGAATTCTCAACACAACAAGCAAAAAAGTAATCAATCAGGGGGTTATCTACGTCGCTTTTTTTATAAGTTGTGACGTGAAAAATTGGACTTTCCACGTCCGTTATTTTTAGCGACGTAAAAAGTTAATTTTTTCTAAGTCACTACTTTTAACGTCACATAAAAAAGTGACTTGAAAACCCCAAAATAATAGAGTTAGAAACCCCTTTCTGCAGTAGTGAACCTTATTTAAATCTTGTTGGGAAGAGAGAAAGAGAAGAGATGTGAGGATGATTTATAACTAGAGAGAGAGAGAGTGTGTGTGTGAAATTTTGAATGAAGTTAGTCTTGAAAAATTTTATCAATCTAAAAATACTTAATGATGTTAGTTGGTACGTGAAAATTAGTTAAAATGAACTTATAATAAGGAATAGAGTGATACTCACTCCAGTTCATGTTATAAGAAACCGAAATTTGAATTGCTTTGGTAAAAAATGTAAGAGTTTTCCTTAGATCTGTCATCATTTAATGATATTTTTTCTATTTTTCATAGCATTAATTAATATCCCTACTTATATTTCTTTCGCTAATCTTATCATAAATAAGAGTAATATTGAAAAAAAGTTATTTTTCAAACATATTTATAGCTTTTAATAATGCATGTATTATTATGGGGAAACTAAAATGGCTGGTCAGAAATGTTCTTTAATTCCAATCAATCACCATCTTTGGTGTACCCATACAGCCTGATCAAGCTTCTTTGTTCAATATTGAACAAGTCATTGATATATTATTCTATATTGTTTTACTTGGAATTCTACTACTTAGAATACTTAGTTGGTCTGCAAATTATATTTACCCTCCATCAGTATGAACATAAAGAAACAGTAGAAGGTTTTATAGTAGAGAATTGCACTTTCAAAAGCTCTGACAATAATGTAAGAATTACACTATCAAAAGATCTGACAATAATTTAAGAATTAAGTCATCGCCTGATAGTTATAAATTAAATAGTTACTCATTGGTGCTTTGAAAATATTGTCATGATTAAAATCACCAATCCTATAATCATCGATCAAGAACTTGTATTTAAATCTTTCTCTCTCTCTCAATACATTCACACGCACACATGCAGAAGAAGTTGATTATCGAACCCTAGAATCATCGTCTCCGCTAAATTATCCTCCAAAATGACCTATCTGATGATGTTATTGTACAAGGAGTCTTGGTGGTGAGCATGATCAGAACATCAACAAGCACTTGGTATGACAAAGCCATGATTCAATTGGTGCTTCGTTCTGGAGGTAGCTTCTTTAGTTTTGGATATTGCTCCAGCGCATTGGTGAGAAGAGCTAGTTCAGTTTCTTTCAATTCCACCAGTCTGATAATTTCTCCAATATCTAATGTAGGAGATGAAGAGCCAGCAACAGCAATTTCTGGTTCTGACATATCCAAGAAAGTTAAGAGATGGTTCTTTTGGAGGGCTAGTATAACTTTTGGTACTTAAACTTTTAGTCTTAGTCCCTGAATTTTAAAATAAGTGGTTTTTATCCTTTAACTTTCAATCAATTTTGGTCTTGATCTCATAACTTAAAGAAAAACTTGCAAATCAAGGACCAGTAGCTATAAATAGCACAAAGTTGAAGGACTATAACCACAAATTTAAAGTTGAAGGGCCAAAAACAAAATTGAATGAAAGTATAAGGAGCAATATTATCGATTTTAAAGTTCAAGGATCAAAACCAAAATTCACTAAAAGTTCAATGACCAAAAGCTATAAGAAAACATGAAAATGTTAGGCAAAGATTAACACTTACAATGTTGAAGAGGAGGGATCACACCATCAAGAATCGTATTGTGATTTGTAGTGTTGGGCGAATAACTCTGAGATTGTGTTGACAGGTTTGCTTTTGTAGCCTTCTCTGCTTTATGTCGCTTTAGATGACTAGATTGTTGGCAATTTTGAGTTTTGTGTGTCATAAGAAACAAGTCCCACATTATTTGGGATTGTGAGGGTTCAAGTTATAAGTGAATTTGGAATAATAAATGGGTCAAGAGGAAGAATGAACTTGCACAATTATGGGCCACTTTAGGTAAAATCTAGCTAATATTTTTCACCCTTATGTGCGAGTTAAATATGGATTTGGCACCTTTTAGGAAGTTTTGTGAAATTCAAAACTTACTTATTTATAAATGATTTTTCTGAAATTTATGACTGAAGCCAAAATCTTGGAGTATGGTTTCTTAAAATTAATTTGTTGCCATTATATGAAATCTGAACGGTTTTGGAAGCTAAATAATTAGCTTTTTTTTTTTTTTTTGTGGGTCAAATTTATGACATTAACATGCCTTCATTTCAACGGTTTCATTTGGTATAGTTAATGCCTTGGTATTATTCCTCAACTCATGCAGATCAAATTGATGAATACTATTGTTTTAATGCTAAAACAACTGATGCTTTATTTTACAATAAATACTCATATTGATTACCAATGTTCAGAAAATAATTATTATAATTATGGCTTTTGTGGTTTTAAAAAGGCAACAAATTAAACGTTCAGAGAATTAGAGAGGTATATCAACGTGTAATTTTGTAAGTCTCTAAAATGGTGCACCAGTAAGGAGAGTTCTCAGTGTGGCTCTTGAGTTATAAGAGTCCTCTTGAGATATTATTGTTTAGTTGAGTTTAATACCTTCCGTAGTTCTGTACCCTCTATATTTTACAGGAAAAGTTCGTTGGGGAGTGCCGCAACATCTTTTGCCAATAGTTGCGGAATAGCTCTTGAGGACAGTGCCCCTAAGGGCATGACTCGAACTATATATTGGGATATTTACAGGTGATGCTGTCAACCGGATTTGCATAGCAATGGAGAGAAGCCAGACAATGAACTAAATTTCAACAATTTAGTTGGTGATGCCAACATAAATCACTTGCATTTCTTTTCTTTTTCTTTTTTTAGTCTGCATAGAACAAAATGAAAATTTAGTTATAGCTTGTTTTGACGCACTTGTTTAAGGTATACTGTTTAAAACTATATCAAGACAATAGACTTATAATCGCACTCTTGTATTCTAAGTGAAACAAATTTGACTTTGATGATGCTCCTAAAGCAAAAACCTTTTTGGAAATATCCTTTGAAGCTTCCTTAGGACTCTAAAAAACAGTAACATTAAGCAAATTGTCTAGTTGTAAAGTCATCAATCAGCATATCAATGTTTTCTGAGTGATGTTTTGCAGCTCTTATACATAATGATTAACAAGCGAAAGATAAATCATGTATCCAAATGTTCAGTTTCTATGTTACTTAGGAAAGAATAATGAACTTGCCTTTGCATTTTCTTTTTCTTACAGACTAACTAATCTAGATTGCCTCTTTGGATTTAAATCAATTGATTTATTTGCTATCTTGACTTCCTCTGCTGCATAATTCTGTTGGGGTCCTCGTTCCAATGTTCATTCAATACTCGGAATAACCTAGACAATAGAAAAAGTTTGTAGTTTCACTGATGTTGCATTTCCCCAAAAGAAACTGCTGAAGTTTTGCAGCACTATGTGGATGATGAAACTTGAAAGTAACACACATTAGTTCATGAGAAACTTGAACTTCATTTTCTACATCTGAAGTGCTTGTGGTTGGTCTTTAATATCTTGTTTGCTTGTTTGTAGTTACTTGATCATAACAAAATACTAGTACTAAATATGAAGTAGCACAAAACATCAATCTTAACCTTTTTGTCCGTTTTCATATAATACTTAAATCAATTAAAGGAAGAAACAGTATGCGTGAAGAATAGAAACTAATTTTAAGAATAATTACAACCACTTCCAGGAGAAAGAATTTTTTCCGGTAAAGTAACTTTGATCAATCGTAAGATTTGATGGCCAAACTCACATAGAAGTAATGAATGACTGGTTTCTTAATTGAGAATTGTAAAACTTTTTGGCATATGCAAGTTTAAAAATGTAGTAAACTTACTTGGGCTGGTGGATATGTCTGTAAGCCTTCTGCTTGTGAATAAATCGGGGGAGTACTGATTTTTCCTTTCATAGTTGTAGTGTCTTCTGGAATACTATCAATAGTACTCTGTAGAAATACGAAAACTTATATAAGTATTTGGTCATTTAATTAAAATCCTTAGTGCTTCAATATTTTGTGAAAAGATTGAGTATACAGCAGTTGTCCTTTTTTCCAATTCCTGTAGTTGAGTCGTGATTATTTTAGTGAACTGAGTCTTCATCAAATCCTAAAATAATTTGTTGATGCAAGAAAAGGTACAAATTAAGCCATTTTATTAGCATATTCCTAATATTATATAAAAAAAAGGGCTTCCAATTTTGACTTGGGAAAACTTGGTCTTTTATTGTGTTAAGGAATTTTAGGAACTGAGTTGTTTTGGGTAAAATAAATTATAAGAACTGACTTGTTCTTATATTTTTTTTCTGCTAATTGTTCTTAGTAATAAATTACAAGGGTTGATTTATTTTGAGTCAATATAGGATTTCAGAGTTAAATTATTTTACCTACCTACCCTCTTGGGTCTTCCCTCACCTCTCCTTCAAGTTCCAAGTTTCCAATCCAATTCGTTGTTTTCTTTTCCACATATGACCTCATCCCCTCTTCCATCACTCTCCCCGTCTCGAACACATTCTATATATATCTCTCTCCATCGCCCAACCTCAGATTCTTTGATTTGTCCATCGTGCTTTTTCATTAAACTTAATTCACTGTCTTCCTTGAACAATATAATTATCAGCGACATGTAGGTGGTGATTATATGAATGAATCATATCGAATGTTGAAATCGTGGGAAGGAGTAGGTGGTGACTTCCAGTGCTACATCTTCCTCCAATTTTGGTGCTTGCTTTGGAGAATGGGGGAGGTAGTGGAGGAGGGAATTAGGTCTTGCAGAAAAAAACGAAGAATTGGAATGAAAAGATAAGCTCCCAGATGGGGAAAAAAATTTAGAGACATGAATGGAACTTGAAGGAGAGGGAAGGGAAACTGTAAGATGACATATGGGTAAAATAACATAATTCTGAAATCCTAAATTGGGCCAATTGTCCTGACCAAGAGTTTGTTTAATTTAAAGGCCTCATTTAGGATTTGTGTATTTTGAAAGGCTTTTAATAGGATTCTCCCCTTTTTAATGAGCTAACTAATTTTCCTTAATGCGTGAGAATTAGGTAAACTGCAATTATAAAATAGACCAGACTACGACATCTTCCTCAAATATAGATAACTAATTTTCCTTAATGCGTGAGAATTAGGTAAACTGCAATTATAAAATAGACCGGACTACCACATCTTCCTCAAATATAGATAAAATTAGGGGAGATGGGGGGTTTGAGTTTTTATTTTAATATTAATGTGTCTGGAGCACTTATAATGAGAGCAACGAGGTGTGATGTAAATTTAACAGGGAAATGAAGTTCTTTAATTAGTACTACGCTCTATAAAACCAAGTATAAGTTAATTGATGCAGTGACACATGGATAGAGGTAGCAGAACTGATAGGACTGTGTTGGCTAGATGTGAGTAGGGATCTATACACGAACAGGCTAACACCAGGGGTTATATAGTACTTCCTTGCTGATATATTTTACTGAGGCTGGATAAGAAAAGTAAATATTAGATATGACTCTTTTCTTCCATTTTTCCTTTGCTCTCTCACTCTTTCAGCTTGCTCTATATTACTTTTAGAGCACATGATTGAAAGGGTTTGAATTACGTTTTCAGGCCAGCGCGCAGGCATTCCTGGTCCTTGGCTCTAGCAACCAGCCATTGGTCTTTCCTTCTTCAACCAATCAAATATGCAAGATCTTCTGAGAGGTATGGATGGACAAAATAAGCATGAATGCGAAGTGCAACATAACCCGCAGAGTGGGAAGAGGGAAATTCACAAATTTTAGATTGGCTCCTGCCTATTAAAGTTTTAGGTCTGGTCAAGGCTTGTTCTCTTGTGCTTAGAACCTTTTCTTAGGAAATTTTGGTTACAGGGTGTTTAGGTTGAGAATGTTTTATATAAATAAAGCTATAGTCGAGAAATCCATTGAATACAAATGCAGTCCGTTGCATTGCAATATATGAAAACGCTTATTTCATGGTCGCTGCATTCTCATGTCAGCAACTTTGACCTGTTTTGAAAACCCCAGAAGCGCTTAAAAAATGTTTACATGTAAGGTAGGCAAAACTCTTCTCATATCCTAAAGGTAAAAATGTTGGCACAACGATCATTATCCTTCCTTCACTTTCATGTATTGAGGTTCATGTCAATGTTATCAAAAACCATCGACTTCCCTGCCAATCTCACAATCATTTGAAAAATCCCAACAACTGCGGTGCCTTTCAGATACTTGTGTTCTTAATGTTATATAAGTTAACTAGCACTTGCACTTTTCTTATTTAATTCAAATTTTTTCCAAAAAAATATTTTAAGATTAATGCAAATAGCAGTGGGTGCTCTTCTTCTTCTTCAATTTTTTTTTTTTGGCGGGGGAGGCTATACATGTACAACTATTTTTTTTTTTATAAAAAAAAAAAAAGAATTAAGGAAGCGGCAGAAGCGGAATTACGTTAATCCATCATGCACAGAAAGGAATTATAAAAGATGGCAAAGAAATGATCAAATAAGGACAATGCAAGTACTTAAAAAGAAATGCTTTTGAATAAAGAGTGAAGATTGCTCTCGTTGGCTGCCTCATATCTCCTCTTTCTCTCGCTCTCTCACATATCATTACAGTACTTTCAAGGTTCAATATTATCTGCTTGCTTGGTGGATTGATTTAACTACTTACCCACAATGAGTTTGGCCCTTGCGTCGCCGTCCTTGATTTGAAACTGAGTGCTCAGCCCCAAATGACACATTAAGAGCCAAACAAAGGAAATGAGTTCTCCACCTTTGCTCAGTAACTGAACGTGTCCTGTAGGTCTGCAATGACATGCTGCATATGACAGCAATTCCACCCAAACACTAGCTATAACTTCCCATTTCGTCTCATCTCCTAATCGCCCTAATTCTCTGGCCAAACGACATGCATCAAACAAGAGTGATTTGCTCCTATCCCCCTTCACATCAATGGGTTTTTGTTCCGTTGGCACTTTCATTAGAGTCTTGCAAGCATCCTTCAGCATAGCTCCCCTATCCCCCTGTGCTGAAATCCTTTTCCTCAGGAACCTTTGGGCCTCTTCGCATGTATCTTGGAACCTTATTTGTCCGATTCCTGCTATCGCCGACATCAAATTGGGTTGCATAACAAGAAGGTATAGCATGTAATCCGAGAGAAGCATGCTGATGTTCATTCTCTTGTCTTTCTCATCTTTTTGCTCATTTTGTTCTTCCACTCCAACGTCCTCCTTGGCTTGACAGAGAGTAGATATAAAGTGCCACAATAGGAGGCTTTTGTTTTTAATCTCTTGTATGAGCATATTGATGTTTCTTCCCTTGTCTTTCTTCTTTTTTTCTTTTCTTTCAAAACTTTCATCATTGGCACTCTCGTCTTGCTTCTCCCCCTCATCGTTAATGTCTTTGGTGTAACAAAGAGCAGTAGCAATGTGCCACAATAGGAGGCTTTGATCGAAAGCAACCTCGTTGGGATCCACAAACGGTTTCAAACTTTCTAATTTCTCTTTCTTAACAACCCACTCACCTCTAGCAGAACATATGCTTTGGATGGCCTCTATATCAAGAGGAACATGAGATTTCTGTTTCAGCTTACCATAGACATATTCCCAAACCTCTTTGAGGAATGGGTTTGTGGATTGATATCTCCATTGATTCAGGAGATCATAGAATAAATTTTGGACACATGCCACCATTCTGAAGCACACACGCTGAACAATAGAAAAGCTTGGAATTGACTCGTCCAGACAGCAATTCAGCAGATTGTACCCCGAGATTGATCCACACCATCTGCGAAAGAAAAATTTCGTGGACAGTTTTTCAGAGCCCGCATAAGGGCGGCCTTTTGGGATTTTTGACCAAGTTGGTTCCCTCAACCAGAGGAACCATGCTAAAAATCTTTCATTGAGACATCTGAAAAGTCTTACTTGGAGTTTTTGGTGCCAAGAAGCAGAGTAGGAATCTAACAACGATACATCAGAGAGGGTAGCTGTGTAATCAGTGAAAAAACGCATGAAAAGAGCCATGAAATCTAGGATTATAGCTCCAGACAGCAAAGCATAAGTGACCTTAACATCCAACTTGTTAAAACCTTTACCATGTCTTTCTTCCTTAATGAAGAGCACAATGGTGGAAATAATCGAAACTAAGGAAACTAATTTCCCCCAGAACCAGACCCTGTAGTGACGAATCACGGAAGCCTTGGTATAGAAAACTTCATACATGAAATTCAGCTCAATTTCTATGAGCCTGAGAGCATCTTCCGCAGTTTTTCCCTCCAAATATTGCTGGCTATCAAGTCGATCTTTGAAGCTGTAAATCATATCCACAATAAGACCTTGGAACTTCTGGAAAAAGAAGAAAGCTTTCTGAACCAACTCAACATTTGATAGAACACGTTGAGTTGGTTCAGAAACACGTTCTTCATCTTTGGTAGCCTCATCGGATCCTTGACGGAGCTCAGGAATGACGATTATTTTTGCGGGAAGTCCAGCTTTTCGCCGGGAAGAGTGTTCCTCCATGAGCTTTGCATAATTGGGCCCTGCATCAGGTTTTGGAAGCAAGGATTTCCTGAAATTACTAATGGCTGCCACATACAAAGCATGAATTCTCTCAGCATACTTGATTAATCCGGCAACAAACATCAATATCGTCGGCAACCATAATTTGTTGTGAGGAACAGTTAAGAGGAACACATAAGCCGCCGTCACTGACTGGAAAATGAGGGCGAGAAGGTGTCTAAGCCAAAGCTCGTTATCTTCAAGAGCAAAAGCAGAGATGGAGTCAGGGCCACCTAAATGTAAGAGAAGGAAAGGACCCCAGAAAGCCACGAGGTAATCATTTTGAGAAAGATTTGATTTTTGTTCTTGGTTGTTGGAGATAAGGCCAATACAGTAGCCGGCAGCCCAATCTGCGAGAAGGTAAGCCAACCAGACGAAGAAGACTAAGGGGCCTCTTGTGCGTTTTCTGCAGGGAGCAGAGACAATCAGGAAGATTTGGAGGAAGAGGCTGAAGAGGATCACAATGCGAATATTCCATTGGTTCCATATAGCCTTCTGAAACTGGGAAATGGAAGTAAGCATTGTTTGAGTGAAAGTGACGGTGCCAACAATTAGCTACAGAGAGTGACGATGATGCAGCAAATGAAGCAAGGATGCTGCTTCTTTGTTTTTGTTTCCCTTGTTATGGAAAAAACAAATTTACAAAAAAACAAAATTCACATGAATGGGAAGAACCCGGCGCCTGGCAAACAACAATCGGGGAAGAAGAAGAGAAAAGTTCCCGGAAAAAGAATAAAGAAGAGAAGAAACATAGAAAGGGAAGAGATACCTTACAAAACTCACACCAAGAAAAAACTTATGAGGATTTATGATTGAAAATGGGGGGAAGAAGATTTTTAGTGCCAGAAGCATAAAGAGATTGGAGAAGAGGATTTTCCGAGAAAGGGAGAGAGAGTTCGTGCTGCTGTTCACGGCTTCAAAAGATCAAGAGAGAAGAAAAAAGTAGCACCGGCTGTGAGCCTGTGAGATTCAAACTGCAACAAAAGGAAAAAAAAAAAAATTAAAGTCTTTGCCTCTTTGGTCAAGTTTTATTTTAGTTTTTTACTTAAAAAAAAAAGTATAATTTCGGTTCTTTATATTAATCTTTTATATGTAAAAAGTATATTTTAAATTTTTTTTTATTTAACATAGTTAATTTTATTTAACAGAAAATGTCGACTCATCAAATCTAAAAAAGTAATTTTATAATTAATTGTGAACAAAAAATGCTTAAATTTAAATTTTTTAGTATCATCATTCTTATATTTTAAAAATTAATCATTTTTATCTATATTTAGTTATAGAATCACCTTTTAAATTTGATGAGTCAACATTTTCAATTAAATGGAACTAACAGTGTTAGTAAAAAAGAACTAAAAGTATATTTTTCAAACATAAAAGATTAAAATGAAACTTCGTGTAAACATAAAGGACTAAAAATGTATTTTTCAAACATAAAAGACTAAAATTAAACTTAACATAAATATAAATGACTAAAAGTATACTTTAATCAAGAAAAAAAAATCAATCCGAATTGAAAGGGCTGGTTTCATATTTCTCCTTTTTTTTTTTTTGTTTCTCTAAGCTCCTATATAATTATATATAAATATATAATTGTTATAATGCAAATAAGGTTTAATGCAGTATTTTTGTATATTATTTTTATTTAAAATATTTTTACAATTAAAATATACATACTCTTACTCATTTTAATAAATAGTATTATTTTAATTATTATCAGTCTAGTTATGTGCTGACCGGTCTGAGTCGTTAACCCTTGAACCACTACCTTAATTGGTTCAATACTTGGTCTTGTTTTTACTATCTTGTTTAAATACATATTTGTTTATAGATCCATACAGGGTTTAAAAGAAATTTAATTGGATTAATATTACTTTTACTCCTTATACTTCCACATGATTTTGGTTTTGATTCCTTAATTTTAATATCAGTGGTTTTTGTCCTTGAACTTTCCCTCAATTTTAGGTTTTATCCCTGAACGTTGGGTCTTCTATAACCATTGGTCCATGAATGTAGAAAAAAACTTGGAAAATCAAGGACCAATGGTTATAAGCTATACCAAATTAAGGATCAAAACCACCGATTTAAAGTTCAGAGACTAAAAAAAAAAATGAGTAAAAGTTCAAAGATTAAAACCGATGATTTTAAATTTCAAAACCAAAACCAAAATCAAATGAAAGCTTAAGGATCAGTATTTACCCAAATTAATTTTTCAAATTTTAGGAACATAATTTTTTCATTTCATGATTGTTGACTAAGTGTGGACAATATTTAGGATAATTCATAAGAAATTTTTGTATAAACTTCCTCTGCCAAATTAGTTACTAGTTTAGATATCCAAAAAAAATAGTTACTTGTTTTTATCAATCAGAAGGAAATACCTTAAGAATATTTTACTCTGGTTTGGAGAATTTTAGTCTAATGTAACTCTACTGTGAAGGGAAATATCAAAAACTTGTTAACCGTTTTTTTTTTTTTCCTTTGTAAGGTGAAAAAATAAAGTTCTATACTGCTACGTCGAATTAAAATTTTTTTTTTTGTATTTATTTGTGACAACCACAAGTGACATTACAAGTCAAGTCCATACAAAAAATTTCTACAAAACCATCATAGCTATTGTATCAAGTTCTTTAATCAAACCATATGTTCTGTTTTTAAAATTATTATCATTCAACTTCAAATCTATGTAAAAAATTTCTACAAAACCATCATAGCTATTGTATCAAGTTCTTTAATCAAACCATATGTTCTGTTTTTAAAATCATTATCATTCAACTTCAAATCTATGTAAAATCAATAGCAACTTTACCTACTGAATATAGAAGACTTGAGCCAAGAGTACTTATGTTTGAGGGAACATGTAGTTAAAAAAAAAAATCTACTATTTAATATTTTCAGTAAGGGTGAAGGGTTAAAAATGACCATGTACTTATGTTCAAAGTGCATCTGGCACGTTGTACTTTTTTTTTTGGCTCAAAATTGTCCATCAACTTTCATTCGGGTCAATAATGACTCTTTTGTCAAACTAACCCAACAGACGTTCCAAATTTGGGCCAATAATGACTTCTATGTCAAACTGGCCCAACCAAAATTTCAAATTCGGGTTAATAATGACTTCTCCGTCAAACTAGCCCAACAAAAATTAGATTCCTGTGAAATTCTAATGTAAGATCTACCCATAAAAAAATAACGGAAATTGAGCCAGTTTGACGAAAGAGCCATTATTGGCCCGAATTTGAAACGTCTGTTTGGCCAATTTGACGGAGGAGTCATTATTGACCCAAATGTGAAACACCTGTTGGACCAGCTGGGTGGAAAAGTCATTATTGACTCGAATTTGAAAGTTGATGGACAGTCTTGAGCCAAAAAAAAAGTACAAGGTGCCAGATACACCTTGAACATAAGTACATGGTCATTTTTTACCCTTCACCCTTTGAGTAATAAATCTAAAAAGTATATTGACATTCAATTTGAATAATTTGAGTTTTAGTTTGTTTATATCTCCTTATTACTCTCAATTCTCAGCGACATTTTCATGGCCTCGTTTTCTTTTTAAATTTATTTCTTTAATTGAAATTTCTTTTATTTCTCATGTCACCATTCCAGGGAATAATTATAAAAATACAGAGATTTCAGCAACACAACAGCCAATACAACAAAGAAACTGAAAATGCAAGCAGCAAAATCAAGCAGAGGAGGAACATATCATGATCATCTTCCATTCCACTCATACGGGACAGATTCTTGTTCATCTTTTTTTGCCCACTTCATGTATTGCAATGAAGGAAAAACCTTGAGTATATCTTCCTCAACCTTCTCCATGTTAGTATACTTGATCACTAAATACTTCACACTATTCCAATGCTCTTCCCCTTCCAATAAATTCATTAGCTTCCCTCCTTTAATGTATAGCGTCTCCAGGTTCCTCAGTTTGCTGGGTTTCAACCATTCTGGCTTCTCGTGAGGAATGCCTTCAAGATCCAGTTGTTTTAACCCTCGCGGAAAAGAGAGCGAGTACTCTTCATCAATATCGGCTTTACCCCATGATATTTTCAGACACTCAAGCTTTTTTAACTTCTCCAGCTTCTCGAATTCCATAGTCTCTTTTGTAGCCTCACTCCCTATATGTATACTTAATCGCTTTAGATTCGTCAGACTTGGAAGATGCTCTATTCTAAAGGGAGTCTTGTGTGATTTACCTATTATGAATCCCTTGAGTACTTGCAGCGAAGTGAGGTTGTGGAGCCCTTTTGGCAAGCTCTCCAGCAAGTAACATTCTGATACATCCAAATGCGTCAGCTTCTTCAATGATGCAATAGCTTCAGGCAAGGTTTCCAGATTATGACATGCCTTGAGGTCCAGAATTAGAAGGCTGACCAGTTCTCTAATGGAGTCAGGAAGTGAAGTGATCCTTGAAATCCCACGCAGGCTTAGGTACTTGAGATATTTCTGTGTCTTCAAACCTGTTAGGAACGATTCATCTCTAACTTCAATATGATGGGTGGGAGAAACCTGCCAACGACCAAGCTGAAGCACCCCCAATCTATTCAATTTAGCAAGCCACTGGTGTGGGAAATCAAGATCTCTCTCGTTTACATTAAAAATTGTCCTCAACTCCTCAAGTACGGATTCAGTTTGATTTGTCAAATTAGTGGGATCACCAGCGATCAAACAAGCACGCCGTGTAAAGGTTGGATCAAAACGTGGTTTATGGCCCTCAAAGTTCAAAAGTTTCTCCTTTTTGGCCTCTGAGATCAACATGTAACGCATCCAAGGAGAAACTTTACATTTACTCACTGTTGGGCACTTGTCAGTACGATGGGGTGTGAGTATTTCAAGATCCAAAAGCTCTTTAAATACTCTTTCGCCATCTTCCTCGTTGGGGACCAAGCCTTCCCCAATCCACCAATAAATAAGGAACCTTTTGCTCAGAACAGCATTTTCAGGGAAAATAGCTAGGAATAAGCAGATTCTAGGGTCATGCTTATGTTCATCAAGCCGGAGGAAAATTTCATAACTCACCCGAAGACATTCCAGGGGTGCTTTCTTGTTTCCTTTGCATATAATTTGCCATTCCCTATCAGATAAAGCTTGGAACTTGTCCAGATTGGCCTCAGAGGCAAGTAGGCTAAGAGATTGAATTATTTCAGTGAGCACTTTATGGATAGAACGGAAATCAGTGGATTCATTATCGCAGCAGGCATCCAACTTCGAGAACTGATCGCTCAGTTTCTGTTCCCAGTTTGGGTCTAGTGGGAATTGATGAATCAAACGGTCGATCATCTTCTTCACATCTTTGGTTGATGAAATATCTTCAGACATTTCTTCATATTTCTTCTTGAGTAGCGTCAGCTTTGTTATGGTTGGATTATTTATTTCTGTCGACATTCTCTCCTCAGTGGCTCGTGACTCGTGACTCCTTCCAGTCGAAGAAGATGATCCAAACTTTAACTCATTGCCTGATAGACTTTCAATTTCTTTTCTTTTCTTTCTATAGTTTTGGATTCGCTCATGGCCACGGCTTTTTGTGCAAGTAGGGAGTAGCTCTTCAAATAATCAATAATAATTCTCCTCACTTGGTTAATTTTTTTAGAAAATATCAAAGAAAATAAAATAAATTATTTATAAATTGATTTACTCTAATTTTTTTTTAAAAACTAGTTTATTTGATTTAGGGCCTATTTAGAATAGTTTTTGAAGAATAGTTTGTGAGAAAAATGTTGAAAAAGTGCTTTTAGATAATACATTCTTGTTTGGATTAGTTTCTGAAGAATAACTTATAAGAAAAAAGCTACAAAAGTGCTTTTAGAGAATAACTTATGGGAAAAAATTGAAAAAATTGTTTTAGAGAATAGATTTAAAGATAATAGCTTTTGTGAGAAAAAAGCTTTTGATAAAATATAAAATGAGAGTGTTTGGATGATTATTATGAGAATGACTTTTTTATGTGTAAACTACTAAAAAGGACATAAGGTTAATGTGTTAGGAAATAGAGAGAATAAGGTCATTTTTTGTATATCATTATGACATGTGTAATGATTGCACATTTCTACCTCGAACTTCGCGTAAAAGCATAAAATTTCAGTTTTTCCAAAACCTAGGTTTTGGGGGGCCAAAACCAAGGTTTGGTTTAGAAAAGTGCTTTTCTAATTTTTTTTGAGTGCTTGGCAAATTTTCTTTGAAACATAGGTTTTGTTTCAAAAATCACTTTTTTTATGGTGTGCCAAACAAGCACTCTGGGGAATATCTTCTGAGATTAAAAAAAATAGCTTCTGAAATTAAAAAAAATAGATTCTGACAAAACCTAAGTTTTTTGCCCCAAGCCTAGGTTTTCAGGCAAAAAAGCTATTCCAGAAAAGTTGTAAGTATTTGTCTGATTTAACCAAAACCTAGATTTTGACAGTTAAAAGCTATTCTGAAAAAGTTGAGGGTGTTTGTCTACCCTGATTTTGAAACATAGGTTTGGTCTAGAAAAGTGCTTTTTTAGGAAAAAAGAAGTGATTTTGAAACCTAACTTTTGAAATTGTAAAAAAAAATAGTTTTTAATAAAACCTAGGGTGTCTACCCCAAACCTAGGTTTGCAGACTAAAAAAACTACTTTGAAAAAGTTGTTAGTCTTATCCAGCTTAAAAAATACAAAAGTTTTTAGAGTTAAAACTATTCTTGAAAATCTGGGGGCATTTGTCTGTTCAAATTGTAGCCAAACAAACACTTATAAGTTAACATATAATCTAATAATACACAAAATATGTTGATGATTAAGTGGATCATTTAGCTTTCTTCACTCTTTAAAAAAAGTCAATTGGGTTTTATATTTAAAAATGGAGGAATTATATTTTGTAAATATTTCATTTTATGATTTTAATATCAACCTCGTTAGGTTAACTATTTTATTTTTATAGTTATAATTTAAGATAGAAATCTGATTAGGGAAGATGATTAACAATGAATCTAATAGTATAAAATTAGAGAATTTGATGTGTGAGATATAAGGAAGTTGATATAAGTATATAACGCATGTTAAGTTGCATCCCAATATGCCGAAGTATTTTTGTAGATACATTCACTATCATATAATAATTTGTGGTGAAAACATAACCTTGAAGTATTTTTTTTCTTTTTCTTTTTTTTAGTGTTTCCAAAACTTAAAGAAATTTTTTGAGCATCGACAACCATAAAATATCTTTCTATGTGAGTCCAAAACCTTAAAATATTTTTTGGTGCATCCAGCATTAATGGTTGAATGTTTTATTTTCTCCAACAATCGGATTATTTAGTCTAAGAATTCCACAATTAACATATAATATATACTTTAGATTATTGGATTACTTCAAGCATTGGATACACTTAAAAAAAAATATTTTAGGTTTTAACCACATCAGTGTCATGCTGGCATAAAATGATAAAAAAGTAGATGAGAGACCATTATCAACAAACGTAAGTCCTCTGTTTCCCCTGTTCTTGGTTTAAAAACTTCGTCTTCCTCCAGATAAGTGCTTGAATTCCTGTCATCATGGAATCATCAGACGTTGCCAGATTCCTGATTAAAAAATACTTACTGTCATGTGGTTATGATGAAGACAAATCATCATCATCATCAGATCCTATCTTGGCCAGATTCAAAGCCATCGGTAAGGAGTTAAATGATAACAGTACAGCCTTAACCAACACTGGTTCCGTTCAATGGCTTTCCGATCTTAACAACGCCCTCACCGATTGGCAGTTCCTCAAGGACCAGAAATCTATCAGCAGGATTTTCTCCAAGCGGACAGATTTCATTGCTAAACGACTCAGCGACATCGAAGGTTCTCTACAACCATTGCTTAGAGCTTCCATTAGTGATTGTATAATCCAACCAAATTTACTGCATTTTGATCGGTACACATTCTACAAGCCCAATCCAATCGATGCCCGTGATGTTTCAGATGTTGAACATGAAAAGCTTTTGCTCAATTGGCTTTTGACGCTGCCGGCCGATGGCTTCAAGGCCGCCGGAATCTATGGCACAGGCGGGTCCGGCAAGACGTCACTAGTGAAGAACGTTTTGAAACAAAAAAATGTGGGGGACAAGTTCAAGATAATCACATGGGCTTGCCTATCGCAGTCAACTCGCAAAGAAGAGATAGAGGTACAAGATTTGAGGATTATGGAATATTTGCTGTATCGTTTGGGTTTAGACACTGATAATCTGGTGGGTAACGACCATAATAATAGGGATTGGCTTGAGGGTGAAGTTAAACGTAGATTAATGAACTTAAGGAATTACTATATTTTGGTGTTGGATGACATGTGGCTTTGTAGTAATTGGTTTGCTGATGAATTTTTGGGGAAGATTTTGAAGAAAATTGGTGGCGGCGCCGTCATTGTAACTAGCCGGATAAAAACAGTGGCTGAAAAAATCGGTGACAAGAATATGATCATTCATCTACAACACAATCCAATCGATGCCCATGATGTTTCAGATTATGAATACGAAAAGGTTTTGCTCAATTGGCTATTGACGCTGCCGGCCGATGGCTTCAAGGCCGCCGGAATCTATGGCACAGGCGGGTCCGGCAAGACGTCACTAGTGAAAAACGTTTTGAAACAAAAAAATGTGGGAGACAAGTTCAAGCGAATCATATGGGTTTGCCTATCGCAGTCAACTCGCAAAGAAGAGATAGAGTTACAAGATTTGAGGATTATGGAATATTTGCTGTATCGATTGGGTTTAGATACCGATAATCTGGTGGGCAGTGACCATAATAATAGGGATTGGCTTGAGGGTGAAGTTAAAAGTAGATTAATGAACTTAAGGAATTACTATATTTTGGTGTTGGATGACATGTGGCTTTGTAGCGACTGGTTTGCTGATGAATTTTTAGGGAAGATTTTGAAGAAAATTGGTGGCGGCGCCGTCATTGTAACTAGCCGGAGAAAAACTGTGGCTGAAAAAATCGGTGACAAGAACATGATCATTCCTCTACAACCTTCGGCTTATTGGAAAAATGTTTATGATGGCATGGTTTTAGGAGATTGATTCATTAGACTTGTATGATTCATTAAGCTTTTTAAATGCCGGGAGTTTTCTCAAAGGAACACCCAGCACCCTGAAAGTTTTTCTTTGGTTCTTAAATGTCTTGAAAGTTTTATCGAAGAAGCTTAACCCACGCAACTTCATCATCCATTCAATAAGGATTGACTTTGATGTGGCATTCAACCTTATATCATTTATTATATACAAACACACTCTCTCCCTTCTTTACATTCAATATGTAACGGCAATTTTGTCAACTTACTTTAAATCTTATGTTAACTATTTTTATTTGATCATATTCAATGAATTTATACATAAATTTTTTTATTGAGTGTGATAAATTATAAATGTCGATATATTTAATATCAACTATTCATATTTAAATTATATTTAAGTCAAATTATTGAGTTTGATTTCCATTTTGCCACGTCAAATTTGAATGCCACATTAGAGTCAACTCTTGTTGAATGGGTAATGACGTGGCTTGGGTTAAGATTCTTCGAGAAAACTTCTGGGGCATTTAAGAACCAAAGAAAAACTTCCAGAGCGTTGGGTGCTCCTATGAGAAAACTTCCAAGGCATTTAAGAACCTTAACCAAAGCCACGTCATCACCCAATCAGTCTAACTTGAAGTTCAATCTGATGTGGCAAACGTCCGTTTCCCTCTCCCTTAGCTTTGGACATTCAAGCTACGAAAATAATACTTCATGGGTATTTAAATCTAAGAAAAACTTCCTGATGCTAGCAGCTCCTTAGATAATACTTCTTAACTATTTAAGACCCTTTACCCGTCAACTTATTAGTTAATGTTGAGACATTTAATTGTGTACGTATTTTTGCTCAATTTTCGAATGTATATGAGCATTTTTGTACTAAAGTTTTTATATGCTATCAGTGCTTATATGACATATTTAAATTAGTATTTTTGTACATTATCCCTAAAAAATTTAAAAAATAAATAAATTATTGTAAATCATTTATATTTGTCAAATTTAATTGTGTAGGTCTTTTAGCAACATTTTAAAATACCAGATTAATCCCTAGAGTATGATATGAGATTTTAATATGTTAAGAGATTGATTTCTCTTTTTTATTATTCAATGGTATTTTATTGTCTTTTTTCCAAGAAAACATTAGTCTTTTTAAAAAAAATCTGACCAAACATTTTAAATTTCTTGTCTTCTTTTTATCAGCAATGGAATGGGTTATGGAAAAAAAAAATGATGGGAAAAAGACAAATAAATACTCTCCAATTTGTAAAATCCCATTAACAACTTCATGATAGGTATTAACATAAAGTTGTTAATACCTATCATGAAGTTGTTAATGGGATTTTATAAATTAGAGGGTATTTATTTGTCTTTTTCTCAAAAAAAAAATTCCTTTTTTTAAAAAAATCTGACCAAACTTTTCAAATTTCTTTTGTCTACTTTGCAATAGGTTATGGAAAAGAAAGATTTGTCTTTTTCTGAAAAATCTGACCTAACTTTTTAAATTTCTTTTGGCTACTTTTTATCAGCAATGGGTTATGGTTGGAAAAGAAAGATTCGTATGGAAAAGAGATTGATACCCCACTTAAGGATTGGTTTCACGTGATCAGTCCTCGTTCTCTGTCTTTACTTTCAGCTAATTCTTTGGAAAAATTAATCGTAGGTCTTTGGTAGGAATATAATTAAGTTTAGGCCCCGCAAAACTTTCAAATTAAAGTGAGATTGTGTTCAAAATTAAATTACCATTTTATCCCTTCCCCCTCCATACCTCCCTTTCTCTCTCCTCGTCGTCTTCTTCCCAGTAAAACCCCCCTCCCCTCCCCTCCCCTCCATTTTCTCC
This sequence comes from Mimosa bimucronata, assembly GCA_037074515.1. Classification (NCBI taxonomy): domain Eukaryota; kingdom Viridiplantae; phylum Streptophyta; class Magnoliopsida; order Fabales; family Fabaceae; genus Mimosa; species Mimosa bimucronata. The sequence goes on along the minus strand of CM073440.1, from coordinate 33,128,090 downwards.
CTCCACCTGCAAAAAATCATAGGTATTTTCAAAAAAACAAAAACAAGAGGAAATCATACACACAATCTCATGCTGGGGAAGAAAATCCAGCAATAACAAGGAGGAACAGCGGCAACACTAGCAGCTTCCTCAGCCTGAGTCTCATGGTGGGATTCAGTTTAACTTCATCAGAAATGGTGTTGTTAAGAAAGGAAGAGACAATAAACCTAAGAGTTTTGACGAGGTCTCTATTACTAGTATGCCTTCTAGGACTTCGCGTAGAACTAGTAAGGATTTAACTCCTATTTGCTCCTGTTAGTGGATCTTCTTCGGGATTTTCTTGTTTTGACTTTGATGACGGCTAGAATACAGGTCATCCTTTACCTTAGACTTTGGTAAATGATCAGCGGAATGGAGATGGGTAGGGATCTGCGTCGATCTCTGGTTCAAGCTTGAGTTCTTCTGGAACTTATGATCATCACCCAATCTCTCAATTTGATGGCATTAGGTTGGGTTTCTGGAAATTGCACCCCATTATTTATTCCTCTTTTGCGATTTTGTGCATGATTTCCACTCTCTCTCTCACTCTTCCCTCTGGAGTAGAAGAAGAAGATGATGAGGAGAGAGAAATGGAGGGAAGAAGATGATGAGGAGAGAGAAATGGAGGGTTGAGAAGAAATGGGTAAAATAGAAATTTGACTGAATATAATTAGAAGGGACCTCATTTTTAATTTGAAAATTTTGTAGGACTTAAGTTGAATTATTTTCCATCAAGGAATCTACAATTAATTTTCTCCATCGTAATGTCTTTTCAAGTAAAAGTAATGGCAACTTGGCCATCGATTTCCTTTATAGAAATTATAAAAACCCTTGACTTTTTTATTTAGAAAATACTATCACTTCTTTTTTGGCCAACAAACCCCACTTACTTGATGACAGATTCGCGTGTTAAAAAGTGTTAAAGAAATGAATAAAGCCGGAGTTTGCGGAGCAGTTGTCTTTCCCCTCGTGTCTTTTAGTTTTTAGTTTCACCTACCAAAATAAATGACCAAAGTCTCTTATTTTTTTAAAAAAAATATAAATGATAAAAATTTTATATGTGATTTTATCAAAATTTTATCTAATATCAAATATTTTGTTTTATAAAAAGTACACATGAGCTTTCAAATTGAATCAAAAATCATATGTATAGTTATATTTAGAAAGAAAGTGCTTAGTGTTGGAAGAATTTTTTAACACAATTATATGTGTATTTTTGACAATAATTTAACTGTAAATTTGACTTTTAATCTAATTTAAAAGTTTATCTGTATTTTTAATCCAAAAAATATTTAATTTTAGTTGAACTTTTGATAAAATTATATATATATATTTTTTTTACCCTGAATCCTTAAAAAATCTGACCAAACACTCTTTCAATTACTTTTACCTACTTTTTCTCAGAAGTACGTTATAGTTATAGAAAAGAAAGCTGTAATTAATTCAACCATGAATCCATCATAGTACAATGGAGCAGATTGCCTTTCACATGTTCCAGTATCACTTATAAAAAAGAGTAGATTATTAGCTACAGAATTCCTCTTAATAAAGGCAAAGTTTGGTGTTTAAATAAAGAATTTTGTGTCTAATTATCCATCAATGGCCTATGTTACCACAGATTCTGTAGCTAATTCCGTGCTTAATTCACTTTTTTTCAGTAGTGTATATTCGTAATCTTTATAAGTCTTAATTTTTCCTGGAATTAAACACCAATTTTGTTTTGAAAATATTTACTTAGTAGCAATTTGTCTTGAAAGTTTTTTTATGACTAATTAGGGCCGAACTATCAACTTAGTGGCTTGTCCGGACCTGGTCCAGCCCTAGGCCAACCCGGTCCTAGAAAAATTGGCCGAAAACATAACAAATAGGATGAGATAAGAGCATAAGTATTAGGACCAGTGACTTGACTTGGAGATATTACTATTTTTTATAAAAAAAATATAATTTATTTTTGATAATCAATACTTGAAACATCTATTAATAAAAAAAAACTTCATATACCATATAAAAAATATTTGATTAAACATTCTTCCCAAGTTCTTTTATATTTTAATTTATTTCATTATTTTTTCTTTAAATGGCTTAAGGACTAATAGCACATGTCCTGTGCCCTTGAGGACATGTTCTGCCTGGTCTTGGTCTTGAGCCAAATAAAATCAGGCCGGGTATCGGCTAAATAATTTAGCCTGAAGATTTTTAAGTTAGGACTTCGGACATATGCCTAACCCCAACCCGACCCGGTCCTTGTGCATCCTTAGGACCAGTATTACCCCGGAAGTATGAAAAATGTAGCAATGTCGTCCTGAACTAATAGAGATGTTAACGAACATTATATCATGGTCTATCATGGTCTACGTCAAAATGAAAAGAACCATTTTTCCTTCGGAAGTTTTCCTTAAGGACCGATTTTGTTCGATAAGTTTTTTTGGCCCAATGTCTCACTTGGAATTTAAAAACTTTAGGGGCAAAATCAGTCATTGAGGAAAACTTCATGGAAAAATGGTTCATCTTCATTCTAACGTGGACCATGACATAACATTCGTTGATGCCTTTGTTAGTTTATGGAGGCATTGCTACACATTTCATTATTCCGGGCAACATTTGTCCTAAAAAACTTCTAGATCAAAATCACTACCCAACGAACATAAAATTCTTACCCTTACATGTGATGTATTTATGTTCTGAATTAATTCTATACCTACTTCACTTAATGAAAAATATAAATTAGAAAGCAATTTTTTCAGGCCCAAATGTGGCATCTATTTAGAGGGAAAGTAGAGGGAAAATTTTTCTCACATGAATTTACAGAAATGTAAGAAGTTGTTATATGTTTTTAATTAACGTTTCTTAACCTTTTACTTTATAACTTATATTTCTTAAAATATTATAACTCAACTTCTTCAAATTTAAAAATTCAACTCACAAAAATTCTCACTCCTTCCGAATCCCAAATCAATTGTAATAAACAGACCCATAGAGATATTTCATTCAAAATAAAAATTACAGTGCTTTGTATAGTTTAGCTTATTATGATTAACATGATAAGAGACAATAAATTGAAACTTTCCCTGTTGCTCACGTAAAAATGGTTAATTAATCAAGTAGTAATTGGCAATTTAAATCCCATGTGTAAGTTGTCAAAAAATTTATCTGCGTTTCGTTATTTAATTAAGTTGAGGTTTATTTGTAAATAATATTTTTATTGAGTCTTATTTGTAATTTGGAAATACCTGACCTCAGGAACCAGGTGGAGACTGCCAATCCAAGGGCATCAATGTAAGAGCCTCGGCTGTTATAAAAATCCAGGCGCAGGCTCTTTATGAGGAAAACCAGCAGGATACTGTCAAATTTTGCATATGGTTTTGAGTTCTGCGTTGTTATTTTGAAAGGATATTAACTGCGCTTAGGAATTTGAGTTTGAGAGAGAAGATGCACATTAAAATGCCCTCTGAATCAAATCATTGAACAATGAGAAGAAACACATATAATATGTTAATGTCTTGCCATTTGATTCATAAATGGTCCTTTTCCATTTGGCTGTAGTTAATGTCCCTGTATACTGAGTTGAAAATGGGGCAAACAGAGTATGCTGTGAAGAAAGAAATTTTGGCATTTTTAAAGTTGTTTGATATATTATTTAGTTTTGATGATGGGAAATTATATAAGTTTGTATGTAAAATGATTTAATCTGAAAGAGATATGTTTTTCGCTGTTTTATGTATATCTCATACTCCCGCTTATTTTGTTTTCCGAAAGGACATACAATCAACACAATTATTCATATTAATGTTTTGGACTTCAATATTCTTTTGAAATTTTTTCTCTTGATTAATATATATAATCACCCATATGGTATGGATTAAAATGCTAAGAACAACTTGAAAAAAAAAATCTGTCTATAGAATTTTTCAATCACAACTCTAATCTTGCAACTGAAAAATAACTCTAAAACTAAATTACCCCAAAAGTTATTTCGATCATAAACTATCAAGTGCTATTGAAAAAAATATTATAGATGCCGAAAGCAAAAATAACATGATTCTTAAATTCGGGAACAGATTTTAAAAGATAATTGTTAAAATAAGTCCTTATTTTTAGGAAAAAGGACTTATTTTCAGAAATGACTTATTGAGTATGTTTGGGTGGACTTAAAAAAATAAGTAACTTATAGTTTATAAGTCAAAATAAGTATAAGTTCTTTTTTTTCAACTTATGATTTATGACTTATGACTTCTAAGTCACTTACGGAAGTGTACCCCACAACTCTAACTTATTTTACACATCCAATTACAACTAACCCAAACATAAATCACTTTTTCAAAAGTTCATTCAAACATACATCTCATTACACAATATGACTTATGACTTATAAGTCATATTTTTAATAGCCCATCCAAACATAAATCTCATTACACAATCTGACTTATTTTCAGTTTGACTTATATAAGTCATTTTTCCAAAAGCACATCCAAACACACCCAAAATCTCCTCATAACTCAATATTCAGGTTTAAATTTTTAAAAGGGAAAATTTCATTCAAGGACCACTGTAGACAATTAATGTAAAAGAATGACAACAAAAATCTGAAATTTCATTGCAGGACTTAGGTCCTTAAATGAAAAAAAATTGTTGTGTGAAAAGACCTAAAAGCCCTTGTGAATTAATTTCATATAGGGACCTGTGCAAAAAGTCGTCTGACGCTGACACAACGTAGTTCCTTGGCTGACAACGTACTTCCTCATGCATATGGCGATTTCCTTGTGCATATGGCCATTTCCTTGTGCATATGGTCATTTCCTTGTGCGTGGCCAATTAATTACTCCTTGTGCATATGGTCATTTCTTTGTGCATATGGGCATTTCCTTGTGCATGGCCTGGACATAGCACGTTATAAGGCAAATTAATTACAACTTGTGCATATGGCTATTTCTTTGTGCATATTTCTATTTCCTTGTGCATATGGTCATTTCCTTGTGCGTGGCCTAGATATAGCACGTTATGAGGCCAATTAATTACTCCTTGTGCATATGGTCATTTCCTTGTGTGTGGCCTAGATATAGCACGTTATGAGGCCAATTAATTACTCCTTGTGTATATGGTCATTTCCTTGTGCGTGGCCTGGACATAGCACGTTATGATGCCAATTAATTACTACTTGTGCATATGGCAATTTCCTTGTGCGTGCCCTAGAAATGACCATATGCACAAGGAAATGGACATATGCACAAGGAGTAATTAATTGGCCTTATAACGTGCTATGTTCAGGCTACGCACAAGGAAATGGCCGTATGCACAAGGAAATGGCCATATGCATAAGGAGTAATTAATTGGCCTTATAACGTGCTATATCCAGGCCATGCACAAGGAAATGCCCATATGCACAAGAAGTAATTAATTGGCCACGCACAAGGAAATGACCATATGCACAAGGAAACGGCCATATGCACAAGGAAATCGCCATATGTACGAGGAAGTAAGTTGTCAGTCAAGGAAGTACGTTGTGTCAGCGTCAGCGTCAGAAGACTTTTTGCACAGGTCCCTATCTGAAATTAATTCACAAGGGCTTTTAGGTCTTTTCACACAACAATTTCTTTTCATTTAAGGACCTAGGTCCTGCAGTGAAATTTCAGATTTTTTTTGTCCTCATCTGACATTAAATTGCTACAGTGGTCCTACAATAAAATTTTCCCTTTTTAAAATTAAATGAGATAAGAGCAATATTGTAACACCTAAAAATTTTCTACTATAATATAGCATTTTTAACCAAATTACAACCACTTTACAGTGTCAGAAGCCCAAAAATACGTAAAAATTTAAAACTTTTTCTTCCCAAGCAATACCAATTCTATTGCAGTTGGAATAGGCTTCTCGAACAAATTAAATAATTTAAATCTTTGATTAAAGTAGAGTGGTTTATAAGACGATTAAAAATTCATTAATCCTCTTAAGATATTTACTTTCTAATCATAACACTTAGGAATTTAAATTCCTTTATAAATTTATACAAATCTATTTTCTAAACTTTCTTCTATTATTTTAATAATTTAATTTTGTATCATATACAAATAACATTATTAAGATATTAAACTACCATCATAAAGCTCTCCTGCTGATATTCTTACTTTCCAGAATTTAATCTTATTTTCTGTCTATTCTTCTACCAATGCTCATGCCTTATCTCAACCGTCTTATCATCTATCAGCTTCTCTGAAAAACAGTAGTTCAACGCAATTTATGTCATTAACTGTAAATTCATGCATGCATTGCCATGTATACATTTTATAAACCTGAACAAATATTACAATCACACATACTTCCTGCGCTCATTCTTTACCAGCCACTGATAACAAAATATTATTTAACTAGTAGAGGCTCTACCTGCAGGATTTCTCGTTATAACATTTAAAGTTATAACGTAACTGATCTGGCAAAGGGGAGCGACCCACCTAAGCCTGGAGTACTCTATAAACTTCTATGCGGGAATTAATAAGGTTTATCACCTTCATGCATAATGTAAACTTGAAACAGATATTATAAAATTATACATGCAAATTTGATTGTAATGAGATAAACCGCTACCTGAACTCCAAGCTTAGTCCTTATCTGCTCCTTTCCTTTCCACTGGCCCTCTCAACATATGTTACTATCAAGACCTATTGGCACATAATATATAAATGGTAAATTAATACCTATATTTCGATATAATTATTCAGCATCTCTCACGAATCATAATTTAATTAATACTACCCAAAGCTTATTTTCTAGGTAAATTATGTTTTGCTCATTTATTTAGAGTTGTAATCATCCAAAATACCTTAATACTTTACTTATATTAAACCTTCTTATTCTCAATGTTTGACCAATAATTTTATGAAATCTTTTTGTAACAACTCTAGCCATTTACAAAGATACATATATTTACTTTCTATTTATTATAAAATTTCCTGAATCACTCAATCAACTAAATAATGTAAATCAAGCTCCTATTGTAACACCTATTACGATCAAACTACGTCCCATGACAATAAACAATCTCCATTGAATACCGTTTTCTTTTGACTTTAGGGATAAACTAAAACTCTGAATATTAGAACACACCAAAACCATAACACAAATACTTAAAAATCTTAATTTCCTTATTTAATCAGGTTAAATCCTTTAAAATCTCTTACCTAACCTTTATATTATTCGAAACAGAATTCTAACTTCTACAGCTACAAACTAAACTTCAAAACTATAAATAATTAGTTTTATTTTTAAATTCATCTCTAAATCTTCATGACAAAACTTCTAAATCAATTCATATTTAGTTAAGAACCATAGAACCTTCCCATAAAATTAAATACCTCTCTTACTACTTCGATATCTGTTCAATGCTATTAAACTCTTCTTTCCCTTTTTACTTCCATAATTGCACAACACCAATAACTAATACCATGCTCTTTTAGAATCCCCTAATCATCCAATCCTCAAGTAGCAACAACAAATTGCATCCTTAATAATTTGAATCATCCATTAAAAAGTAATGCTAACTAACCCATCTCTCATATTCAAACTACTACATTCCGATAAAAATCTTACTTTTCTCTGAAGGTATAAGCAAGTGTAATATTGTCATTTCACTTGCCTATTCCCATAATCTAAAACTGAATACTATGACAACAATGTTTTTACAAATTAGCCTTTAATTCCATAATTCAGATTTGGCATTCATATACTCATCCAGAAACGGAGATTAACAAGGAATCATTATCATCATAAATCTACAACTTGTAGAAATTACAAATTTCCAACATTGAATGTTGTAACATTCAATCACCATAACCAACCACTAAAATCCTTAAATACTATAAATCAATTTGTAATTTTACAAAATTAACTTCCTTTTCCCTGAATCTATAATTAACCCTCCATGTAACGCCTGCAATTTTTCTATTATACTATAACATTTTAATTGAATTATAACTACTTTTCCATGTCACAAGCCCAAAAATATGAATAAATTTAAAACTTTTTCTTCCAAAACATGAAACCAACTATTTGTCAGTTGGAATGGGCTCTTCCGACAAATTGAAATAACTTAAAATTCTTTATAAAGTAAAGCGGTTAATAAAACAATTAAAAGTACACTAACCCTTTTAGGGTATATTTTCTTAATTTATAGTATTTAGGAAATTTAAATTCCTTTTCTAAACTTATACCATTCTATTTTTTTATGCTTTCTACTATTAATTCAATAATTTAAATTTACATCATATACAGATAACCTTACTTTCTCTAAACATAAACTAAATTTCTTCTAGTCATCCTCCAGCACTCCTGCCTTATCTCAGCCATCTCACTATATCTTAGCTTCTCTGAAAAACAGCAGTTCAACGCAGTTTATGTGATTAACTGTAAACTTTTATGCATGCATTGTCATGTATACATTTTATAAATCTGTGCAAATATCACAATTACACATACTTCCTGCGCTCAATCTCTACCAGCCACTATTAACAATATATTCGTTAACTAGTGGAAGCCTCACCTGCAGGATTTCTCGTTATAACTATCTCGTTATAACATAACTGAACTGGCAAAGAGGGAGCGACCCACCTAAGCCTGGAGTACTCCATAAATCTCTATGCAGGAATTAACAAGGTATTCCACCTTCATGCATAATGTAAATTTGAAACAGATATTACAAAATTATACATGCAATTTAGTTTAATAAGATAAACTGCATAATATATTCGTTAACTAGTGGAAGCCTCACCTGCAGGATTTCTCGTTATAACTATCTCGTTATAACATAACTGAACTGGCAAAGAGGGAGCGACCCACCTAAGCCTGGAGTACTCCATAAATCTCTATGCAGGAATTAACAAGGTATTCCACCTTCATGCATAATGTAAATTTGAAACAGATATTACAAAATTATACATGCAATTTAGTTTAATAAGATAAACTGCTACCTGAACTCCAAGTTTAAACCTTATCTGCTTCTTTCCTTTCCACTGACTTTCTCAACTTATGTGACTATCAAGACCTATTGACATTTAATATAAACAGTAAATTAATGTCTACACTTCTATATAATTATTCAGCGTCTCTCACGATTCTAGTATAATTAACACCACCCCATTTCTTTGCTTTAGTGAAAAATTACAATTTACTATAATTATCTTACCCCTTCTAAAATTAAAAGGTTAATTATAAATAATTTATTTCAATTAATAATTCTGATTCTTATTATCATCTTTATCGAAATTAAATATAAAAATCTCAATGACTTTATCATGGTTAATCTATTAAACATTACTATCTTCTACCATATATACTATTTCCTTATTCGTGTGTAGTATAATTTTAATCTTATCAAAATTATAGTTTACAACTGATTCATTGTTGTCACTGAAAATGTTGTTTAAGAGAACAGAAATAGAACAGAGGTTTCAACATAATATTTTACTACTTTTATCTTACTTTACATCCATCATTCAAATAAAACAAAAGAACTCTATCACTTAGATTCTAATAATCCTATAACAGAAATGCATTACACGTACACCTGTAAATTCATATCTCAATCTTCTAATCATGTGAACATTTATTTTATCACTTGGAACCTTAGTAACTTAAAACCAGATTCCAACATCCAAACCTTCTCCATAAATACCTAACAAATCTCCAGATATCAATATTTATTTTTAAAACCTTTATACATCCAACTTCAATTATCCTAATCCCAAATCCAAACTCCAGATGCTTACGCAAGTATATCCTTTAATTGGTTCTAAACCAATTACCCAAAATTAAATCACCAAACCATCTTTATCAGTCAATTCACATCTAATCATTAAACTAATCTCTATACTCCATGTGGAATTTATTTCAACAATCACCCATAAAGAGCCTTCAAATTCTAAACTAAACTTCGACACAACTAATATGTCTTGTCATACTATTTCCATTTCCAACAGGTACTTTAGTCATGATTACTAACTAAATCACCATTAGCCCTTCATTATCACCAACACATTTCACACAAGCATAAAGAACATTCTATCCTTAATCCCTAAAACTACCTTCCTCATAAATCAATTCACACTTAATCGTTAATCTCTTCATCATTCATAATCCTTGATTCTATTCTTAACTTATAATCAAACATCAATTAATTCTTACAAATTCAATAAACCTCAAATATCATAACACACAGTTACCCACTTATATTCTTCATTTGCGAGACGGTTACAAATAAAACCTATGTTAGGTAGAAATTCAAATCAACAATCTTCTGTAATACTCAACTTCCATATAACCTTCTTTCTACAGGTTCCTAAAATCATACAATTTCCCATAATTCATATGAAAACCACCTTAATCATCAACTTCCATTAACAAATTTCACCCTACCAAAGCTAAAAGCTCCTCTTACTTCCCACAATTTCATTCCCATCATTAAACTTCAACTGGAATTCATAGAAATAAATATCCTCCAATCGCTTCTATAATTAATCTTACACCACTTCTTTACTATCCAAGTCAATATCAAAGTTAAGCACGGAAGCATACATTACCTTAAATAAAATAAGAACTTTTATTAATACCAACCTCCAAATAAACTAAACAAATACTTTCTATACTTCCAATTAGATTCCCCTACTTCAACATAATCTTTTCAACATAATCTTCAACCTCCAATTCATAAAATCTATCTCCTAAAACCAAGGCGATTCACCAGCAGAAACCAAACAACAGAGGATTAATCAAATCTCTCGTTCAAACATAAATGGGGTGTACACTTCCTCAATACCTGAATACATATACACAAAAGAAGGGCCAGAAATCCCTAATTATCATCACAATACTCCTTCACATGTATTATACCCTTAATCAAAATTATTACCAATTGAACTCCCTCTTCCTTTTTCCTGAAACAGTCGCACAACACCCCCCCCCCCAAAATAAAGAGAAGTTACGACAATCCCATACATCAAGTTAAACAACAATTCCACTCAATTAAACATCACAAATTTTTCCCCTTTCTTCCTACCCCCTTGAAGCCAGCGGCCAGAGCAACCAACAAGGGAGAAAATTAAATAACTACCACTGATTCCAATCATACATATAGCAAGGGAAAATCAATAATCAAACATCAACTCCCCTTCTTATTTCCTTCCCCTGAACCCCTCGGCCAGCAGGACAGAACATAAAATTTGCTACAAATTCACATACTCAATCCAACTTCAATCCTACACCATTAAACATCAATTTCATCCTCCTACTTATGCCTAAAACGAACGTTACAGAGAGGAAGAATAGAAATAGAACAGAAAGAGGAAGAACAGGAATCGGTTAGACAAGAAAAGAAGAAGAAAATTTTCAAAATTTAGAAATCACACGTGCAAGCTCTCATATTCACTTAAACTTACCTTTAATCACGTTTAATTGAAGTTTGGTTCAATTCTCACTCAAAATTTCGCCCAAATCAACGCCAATGGACAATACCCGATTTGGGGTTTTTGAACAAATCAACCAAATTCCAAACAAATCCTCAAAATCCTTCATAAGAATTATAATCCAGAGTCTGGACTTCCATTTATATGAATTAGGATTTTCAAAATCCCCATATCCCAATTCGGACCTCACCCTAGATCGCTCAACCCAGCAAGAAGAAAAAGAAAACGGGGAAAGAAAAGCTCACCTAATCTCGGATTAGGTGTTACATGCTCCGACCGAGCTCGCCGTCGTCGGAATCGCTACTCTCCGCCGGTTTTGCTGCTTGAAGCTGTTGTCGCCATCGAAGGAAATAGAGGAAGGTGAGTGAGAGAAGGAGCTCGGGAATTCAGAGGAAGAGAAATAGGAAAAGTGTGATGTGTGTGTGTATTTCGGGTTGAGAGGGAGTATATATTTTTTTTTCAATTGTGTATATACGTGTCTTTCATTTGGGAGGCAGAGGGAGGAAAAATGAAAATAGAGAGGGATAAGAATGGACACGTGTGTGGCTAATATCCAAAGAGGAATGTGATATTTTGTTTTTATGGGTATTTTACTATATTGCACTTCCCTTTATAATTGAAGATATTTTCAATTAGGGGCAGATATTGTCTTTTTCATTTTCTATTTTCTATTTTACTCTTAAATCATAATTTTATTTATCATTATCATTTAGAAATAGACCTAAATCTGTTCCCAAAATAATTTTTCTAGATATACTTTAATTTCTAAATTTATTTATAAGACTGTTTAAATATCAAACAATACCTCAGGGTTCTAAATATTCCCTTATTTAAATTAATCTTCTAACTATTTCTCCTTAGCTAATAAAGAAATTAAACTTTAAAAATTACTAAAAATACCTCTGGCCTCATAAATTTATTTTTAAGGTTTTTTAATTTCTAAATACCTTTCTGAGTCCTCAACTAAATCCTTATTATTATTTTTTTTTCAAATTAAATTTTATCTTCTAATTACTTCTCTTTGTTTCTTAGAGAAAATAAGCCTTAAAATTATTAAAATTGCCTAAATATCATAAATTTATTTTTGAATGCTTTTTAATGTTTTAGTAATATTTGAAAACCTTAAATAATTCCTTATTTTCTATTTTCTAAAATTCGGGATATTACACTCCATATGTTCAGACTGAAACAGGGAAAGTAATTACATACCCAACATCCAATTTTCAGTATTATTATCTTCACATTTCTAAACTAACCCAATCTAACAGAACCTCAGCATTAAAATCCTCATAGTCCAAATCTCTAATTCCATCTTCTAATGCCTTAATCACATATCTTAAACTAGAGTTAAAACATCAACACTTCCCACATACTTTGACAATCAGGGGTGCTTCTATTAAACTTGCAGTTAAGTTCAAACTCATCATAGGTCGTAAATTAACAATATTAACCATATCCTACAAGTGCCCACCTTTATACCTCAACCAATAGTTAAAAATTACATCCTATATGCCAACGCCACTATCCAAAGTTAATAAAATCATACGGTATTAGTAATCTTCATTTCTCAAATTGAACCAAATAGTCCCAATATAGAGAATCATTTATCTTAGATTCGGTTTCCATAGGAAATAACTTTATTTGTATTCTTAATTGTCAATGAAACCTATAATCATACATAGAAGTTCAAAAAATCAAATCCAAATCTCACCCTTAACAATTTCTCAACTTCATAATTTCCTTTCTAAAGTTAAAATTATTCAATTTGAACCATTCTCAAACATTTAATCCATTTAGAGCCTATAATTCTAAACTAATCCCCAACATCAACAATACTATTCATTCCTATATTTTCAGCTCCAAGATTCATATAACTAACTCCAGTAAAGCTTGATTACTAATTAACAAATCAAACACTTCTCACCTTCCAAATCCACCAAGGAAATCCATATAAATTTAATCAAATCAGTGACTTAATATCTTCTATCACTCAATCAACCAATCATCACTTCAAATCAATTATCTGTTTTACTTAATGTTCGCGACTTCCTTCTTTCAAGATTAAGCACAACTATCAGCTAATTTCCTCCTTACAAAACAAAAATCAAACATCACAAATTCACTCCCCTGTCACTAAAATTCATTGAACAGAACAGCCAATAAAAGTGCAAAAATGCACTCAGCTCAACGCTCAGAAGATAACAAGCAACCAAACATCAATATCAAAATATTTCCTCTTCCCTTGCCAATAAACCATCGGCCAGTGCATCATAACAAAGGGAAAATTTCACAACAACCTCAATCCTAGTTAAACATAAATTTCTACACAATTAAACATCAGTTTCATTCCCTCTTCCTCAAACTCAAAACACCATCGCAGAGCAAGAGCAGAGATTTGGCCAGACAGGGAAACAGAGAAGAACAAGAAAGAATAGAAATTACAGAAACACATTAATCCATCTTTTCTTCATCATCATCAGAACACCATCGCAAAAACTAAAATCCTCAAGAACCAAGAAAGTCAGCGAAGCAGGGAGAGAAGTAACAAGGTATCAAGATCACCCAATCAGAAATTCCAACATACAAATACTCCTATGAACTTAAAATTACTCCTAAGCAAGACTAGTTAAGCGTGCAAGCCATGGTTGCCCAGAAATTAGCAAGAATGGCGATGGAGTGAACAGTAACCGAGAAAGAAATTTGGGGAAAAACCTTACTAATACCATTCTATTGCTCAAAATCCTTCACAAAGGTTATTAATCAAAATCTAAGCTTTGATTTCACTGGTTTAGAATTCCCGAATTTGACCAGAACTCGAAATCGATTCCTCTCAAATCTACTCAAATCGAACAAGAATGGAGGAAAACGAAGGAAGATAACTTACCCAGAGCTAATCCCAATCTCCCAGTGTACCCCCGTCGCTCCTCGCCGCTGTCCGTTGCTAATCTCGCCGTCATCCGTCGCTGCGTGCTCGAGTGAGGGAGAGAAAAATATGAAGGTGATGAACAGAGGAACGTCGGTTTTGGAGAGGGTGAGGATGAATGGAAAATAAGAGGGAAACGTGTGGGGTATTAAATATAAGAAACAAATTTTTTTATCAGATACTTTACCCTTTTGCCCCTTCTTTTCACTGAAGATATTTTCCAACTAGGGGCAGATATTGTCTTTTTCATTTCCTATTTTCTATTTCTCTCTCAAATCATAATTTTATTTACCATTATCATTTAGAAATATACCTAAATCTGTTCCCAAAATAATTTCTTTAGATATGCTTAAATTTCTGAATTTATTTATAAGACTTTTTAATTAATAACCAATACACCAAGATTCTAAATATTCTCTTATTTAAATTTATCTCCTAACTATTTTTTTCCCTTAACTAATAAAGAAAATAAAATTTAAAAATTATTAAAAATACACCTGGCCTCATAAATTTATTTGTAAGGCCGTTTAATTTCTAAATGTCATCCCAAGACCTTAATAAATTCTTATTTTCTATTTTCTAAAATTTGGACTGTTACAAATATTATCCTAAATGTTCTTTGAGTCGTGCGATCCAAATGTTTCCAAACCATAACAATTTCACCCTAGCCTATATATAAGTTAAGTTTGAGCATCTGCTAACCAAAATTGTTGACTAAATAGGTTAATGTTTCTTACACTCCATTTTTGTTTCGACTAATTTTCCCTCAATACACTACTACAAAAAGTACTTTTAACGTCACAAATTTTGGGGGTTTCCACGTCACTTTTTCAGGGGACATTGAATCAAGTGACATAGAAAATGGACTTTTAATGTCACATAAACAAGTGACGTAGAAAGTCAGAGAAACAACGTCACACATAATATTATGTGTGACGTTGTAAGTTGCTCGGAGAAACCACGTCACACAAAATATTTATGTGTGACGTGGTTTCTAGGAAACCACATCACACATAATTATTTTGTGGAAACCACGTCACACACAAGAAACCACGTCACACAAAATATTATGTGTGACATGGTTTCTTTTTTTTCTTTTTAAAAAAAACGTTTTTAATTTTTCTATTCCCCGTTGATATTCAGCAATTTGAGAACAAAAACCAATAGCAAACCAATTTACAAGACTTATAAAACATTTTGGCAAGTATGCAATATTTGCAGCAACTACAACGTAACAGCATTTGCAAACCAATTTACAATTGAACATTAAACATTCTATGGCAGACCAATTTACAAGACTTACAAAACCATTAAATATTCTATGAAATTTTTTGCAATTTACAATTGAGAAAAAAAGGCAGTAGATTTAATTATCAAGAAAAAAAAGGAAAAGAAGGAACCTGGATGAAGTGAAGCTGCGAACAGAGGCACGATTGAAATTGCTGAACCCGATAGGAGGAAAACAGAGCTGAAAAAAACCTTGAACAAGTAAAAAAAAAGAACCTGATAGAAATTGCATATTTAATTACCAGAAAAAAAAAGAAAAAAGAAAAGAAGAAACGAACTTGCAGCTGGAGGGTGAGGGGGATGGGGGAGCTGTGGGCTGCTAGGGGTAGCTGTGAGGGGGAGGGAAGGGGGAGCTGTGGGTTAGGCGGTAGGGGAGCTAGGGGTGTTGGGGGGGTGGGGGAGCTAAGGGCGTTGGAGGGGTGGGGGAGCTGTGGGGGAGCTGAGGGCACGGGGGGTGGGGATGGGGGAGAGCTGAATCTGATGGTTTTTATTTTGGGGGGGGGGGTGGGGATAGGGGAGAGCTGGAGTTGATGGCTTTTGTTTTGGGGGGCGCGAAATGAAAAAATTAAAATGGGGGAGCGGGAAATGAAAAAAAAGGAGGGGACGGGTTTTCCACGTCACACCAAAATTTTGGTGTGACGTGGAAAACAACTTTCAACGTCACACCAAATTTTGGTGTGACGTTGAAAGTAAAGTCCGGGGGGGGGGGGGCGGGAAATGAAAAAAAAGGAGGGGATGGGTTTTCCACGTCACACCAAAATTTTGGTGTGACGTGGAAAACAACTTTCAACGTCACACCAAATTTTGGTGTGACATTGAAAGTGGTTTCAACGTCACACCAAAATTTGGTGTGATGTTGAAACATTTTCCACGTCACACAAAATTTTGGTGTGACGTGGAAAGTGCTTTTCAACGTTACACTTAATTTAAGTGTGACGTTGAAAAGTTTCAACCTCACACTTAATTTTAAGTGTGACGTTGTTTCTTTCCTGTATGCATTCCTTTGTTTTCAATGTCACATTTTTAAATAAGTGACATTAATTGGTGACATAAAAAGGGCTTTTTGTAGTATTGATAGTTTTCAATTAGAAGCAATGTTAACTTAAAATTTTTAAATCGTAGTAATGTCTCTCTAACTACGTGTCAGAAGAGGCTAGGTGGCAATGTCAGGGGTCTTCAGCCTAGCCTGTTAAGACCTAACCTGACTTATTTAATTTCAGGCCAGGCACATGTTCATACATTTTAAATGGCTTTTTATGCTTAAAATGTCAGGTTTAGGCTCAATAAAAAGCTTGTTAGGTATTTCAAACAAGTTTGTTGAGTAATTACCAATCAATTCCCATTTATAAGTCTAACTTCCCAAAAAAAATTGTTCCTTATTGCAAATTTAGTTTGGGATCAATTAATGCGGGCATAGTTAATTCACCTTTATTAAATGTAAAAAAAGAAAGAAAGAACAATTAATATTAATATTATTTTAATATCCAATCTTAAATAAGTGTAAGATTGGAATGATTTAAAAACAAATGACATATTTAATGCTATAACTTCCACTTCTTGATATATAAGAATTATTTAAAGTGAACTTATAAATAGGAACATAGTGGTATATAATAATATTTTTATTTTAATCTTTATGAAATATATTTCATTATTTTTTTATTATGTTTATGTAATATAGTATTAATTTTTTGTTCTGCATAATATTATATTAATTAATGTCAAATTACCATTCTAATTTTTTTTGAAGTATCAATTTGTTTGTTGTAAATAATTTTTTCTAAAATATTATTTTTGCTAAAATAATATCAGGCTTTTTAACAAGCTTTTTAACTGGACTTGTGTTTAGGCCAGGCTAAGATTTGAAAAATATCTTGTGACAGGCCAGCTTAAGCTTTCATTTGACAAAACTTGCCAAGCTTGTTTATATTAAGGCATAGCTTGACCTGTTCTCTCCCATAACTTTGAACATATCTATGTTAACTTTATCGATAATAGACTGAATATGATGAGCTTATTGCAGGATCAACAATGAAGAAGCTATAGATAGAGAAAGACCTCACATTGGCAGAGTAAAAAAAAATTAGTTCAATTATTGGATGCAGAATAGAATTAGGCAGATTGTCATGTGTGAGTATTTGTTTGATTTTCTCTTCACTGCATAATATGATTTCACCTATCTAATTTTCTCCAACCCTTTAAACATGAAGAACTTTTTATTTTTATATTTTTAAATCTAACTTAAAAAATTAAACAAATGACACATAGACTTGCACTATAAGTATTTGATAAACTAACAGCTATATTTAATTTGAATAAAATTGTTCATAAGTGAAAACTTTCAAGACAAATTTATGTCTTATAAAACATAAAAATGATGTGTATGACACATGAAAATATATTTAATATCAAATGAAACCTGTCTAAGGGTAGGGATAAAATTGAGATGTTATAGAAACTTAGGGGCATCATTGCTTCTCCAAAAGAGAAACTCGTGGGACAACATTCCTCTAGGAATAAAAACACAGTTTACTTTTTACTTTTCTCTATATTCCATACATACATTTCGGTAAAAAAAAAAAAATCTATGAATACATATTGTCATATTCACGTTCTTTGCGCTATGAGATGGGTTTGTGTTTTTAAAGATCTGGCCTGATTGTTTAGGCTTTGTTTGATGATCTGCTATTATCTTCCTCCATACCAAATAAATTAAACATCGATTTTCTCATTCCCTCTATCCTCCTCATTTCTTCTCTTCACTTCTTTCATCTCTGTTCTCCAATCAACCATGTTTTGTTTATTTTCTTAATTCTCAAAAAGTTTATAAGAATAAAAAATTCTGTCCTCATTTAAAGGCATCTCATTCACTGATTTCCCCACATTCAGTTTGTTGCTTTCTCATTCAAGCATATACATTTAAGAAAATGATCAGAAGTTTGCGTTCCTCTTCTCTAATAGGCTTTGCACTGGTCCTGTTTGTAATTCACATATAAACTAAATTGATAAAAAGTGTCTTTTTTCCTTGCTTCTCCCCTGCAGTATACAAAGTCTTTAGCTATTTCTGTGTTCTGTCAGGTACAGAAATCTCAAAAAACAGAGAGAGAGAGAGAGAGAGAGAGAGAGAGAGAGAGAGAGAGAGAGAGAGAGAGAGAGAGAGAGAGATCGATCTATTTGTTAGAAGTTTTGTTGGCGTCTCCGGGCGGTTCATCAGAGACAGGAAGATCGGTTTGGTCATTTGGTGTGAATCATATATAAGGGTAAGTCCTGCCTCCTTGATTGAATCTTCAATTTTGTTGTGACTGTGTTTTATATTTATATTTGTATATATTTTTTCATTTGTGCCCTTCTTCTCAAATCCTCTTTTGGCTCTCAGTAATTCAACTAATTAACCATTTTTTTGTGTGGAGAATCTCAATCACGAGTCTTGATTCATATAGGGGTAATTAAGAAGGGTATTGTACACTTTTTGTTTTATGTTTATCATATTTATGATATTTATATGAGTGAGTGATGCAACGTATGATTGTGAGATACTACTTACTCTGTTAAAACGTAATTATAATTAAAATTTCATGTAATTATATTGGATAATAATTAAAAATTTTAATAAATTAGCATCTATAAATTATTAGTTTTTGGTTTTGGTTGATAACCAAGAATAGAAATAAGGAGATATACTGAAATACTTTCTACTACTTGTACTTATAGTTTTAGCTATTTTCTCGGTGGTTAGAATAATTATCCTCACAAGGGTGTTTATTTTCGTACTCGGAATTGGAATTCAGTGTGACGCTGCCAATCATGCATATCTTACAAAATAAAGAGACCCGAAAGAATTTAAAAATTGAAGTTCTAGCATCTAGATGATGCAGAAATTGATAAAACCTGATTTTGCATTATTTACCAGAAATAATTGTAATGACTCTGAATCTTTTTGGTATCCCAACATTGTTTCCCAATGCTAAGGAATTGGCTTATTCTTTATCTTCTTTTATGTTGGAACCAAAATATGTTGGCTCGTCTGTTTTATTCTTAAATTTAATATGCATATGTTACCCCCATACAAGGAGTGATAACTTGTTAATTATATGCTGTTAACCCACATCATGCCATTTTTATCAGTCTCTTCAACTTTTATATGTTACATTGCCAACTTTTATCTATCATGGCACATAGAGGTGGAAATATGATAGACCCTTTTGAAGCCTACATATGGTCTTCAAGGCTTGTAGCTTAGGCATTTATAAAGGCCTACATTGTAAATAGATTTTAGGCTTGGTCAAGCCTTCTTAAGGCTCAGGATTGAGTCTAAATTAAAGCTTGCATTTAGTCTCAGGCTTTAAGCTCCCAATATAGAATCATGCCTATTTACCGAATGTTTGGCCTGGTCTGGCATATTTTCATGCCTAATGGCACATATAAAATCCTTTAAAGTGGTTTGAATGTATACAAAGAAGGCTGTTAGAGGAGAATATTTAGACATTATAGAGTCCTTTGAAAAGGGGAAGAGGAAGATCAAAGAAAATATTCAATGAAGTCATTGAGCATGAATTTTTGATTAATAATATATCTTAAAATATACTCCCTCCGGTCCTAATTATAAGACTATTTTGACTTTTTTAACTTTTTTTTTTCAGTACAAAAAAAAAAGTAGTTTCAGTCCCAAAAAAATCGTTTTTCCTCAAAACTAACTTATTCTACTTATAAACTAACCTATAATCTAATTTCATGTGACATATGTTATAATTTAGTGATCTAATTTGCTTCCTTAACTTTCATAAGAAAAAGTCAAAGTGGTCTTATATTTAGGATCGGAGGGAGTAGTTTTTGAATGAGTATAATGACATCCATATAGCCAACCCCAACTAGTGATAAAAATTTTTGTTCTTGTTGTTGTTGTTCATCATCAATGGAAGTTTGAATGGTCGCAAATATGAAAATATTATTGAATTATCTGACTTGTTGGGAGGTTGGCTGCAGTATTATGTCAACAACGGAAATTGAGGAGCACAATGATGTATCATCTGGTGGATTATTACCTGAGTTACGTCAGATTTGCTTGCAAAATCTTGATAGCTTTACGAGCATAGTAAGCCTCAACGATCATGGGAGAAAATTAAACTTTAAAATCTTGAATCATCTGCAAGTGACTAACTGTAACAGTCTGCAATATCTTTTTCCTTTATATGTCCTCAACGATCTACATCAGCTCAAAAATATTGAAATAAGTGATTGTAAGCAGTTGGAACAAGTTTTTTGGTACAAAGAACAAGATGCACAAACGATGAATTCAATTGTAATGAAGGCATTACCCCTCTTGCAATCTCTAAAGCTCAGCAGATTGCCTGAGCTTGCAAGCATTTGCTCAGGAGTAGTTAATGTTACCTCTGGTTCCATGAATCAAATGACCATAGAAAACTGTCCTAAATTCATTTTTACATTTGCCGTTCAGCCGAGAAGTGTTGAGGAACAAGAACCCTCTTATCAGAACCAGTCGAAAGAGGTATGTATTATGTCTAGTGATTTTTTGTCATTGTAACTGTGCTTATTTCCTTTTCTCCCAGTTAAATCTGACAAAATCAAAATGCAGATGATCGTGACGACTTCAAAACTCGAGAATTTGATCCTCTGTGAGGTGGACCACTTGAAGAAAATGTGCAAAGATCGTTGGCTTAGATTTAAGCATATGACATCTCTGCAGCTAAAGAATTGTAATGGATTAGAATATCTGTTTTCATTATCAATGGCCCAAGAGCTATCCTCCCTCCAAGAACTGAAGATAATTTCATGCAAATTGATAGAGCAAATTGTGAGAAGAGAATCAGAAGAAAGAACAATTGCAAATACCAATGTTGAGTTCCCTCAGATGGAAACTCTAACTCTTGACCAGTTGCCTAAATTGACTGGGTTGTCAAGCAGCCAGGATGCTGTTAGTGTTAAATGGCTTGCGTTGAGTAAGGTACAAGTTACAGAGTGTCCCAGTATTAAAAAGACAATGTTGGGAATGGTGGACAGACCTCTTTTGACGAGTGTCGAAGTGAAAAACTGTTCGCTTTCAGGATATGAAGATCCCGAGAGTATAATTGGTTATATCTTCGATTTAACTGTAAGTACTCTCTTCTCTTCAGATTGGTTATATTATCAGATTTAGATTGATCTTTCCCGCCCTTGTGATTCAAATGACAATTTTAGAGGGACATTCAAAACTCAAATTTACACTGGTTTTATCTTCTTACCTTAATGTTTGTCTTCCCCTCACATTTCAAATTGCCAGCCTTACTTTCTCTCTCATCTCCTCTCCTCTCTCTCTTCTTTCCTCTCTTTCTCTTTAGCCACAGATATTGCCGGGTTCTACTCTCTCCTCCGTCCCTTTTTATAAGAGCTAAAGAGGTAAAATCACACAGATTAAGGAAGTGGTTGAGAGAAATAAATATATCTAAAATAATTTTATTTTCTCAAGTTTGCTCCTATTTATGTAAGAGAGAGAAATGTGATAATAGAGATATAAATGGGTAAGAAAGAGACTGTGACTATAGAGAATAAAGATGGGTAAAATCGGAAAAAACTCATTAAATGCTTTGACAAATTGTGTCAGACTCTTATAAAAAGTGACAAAACCATTCAAATTTTTCTCTCTTATATATAGCAAATTTGGACTAACCTTTCATTTACCAATGCTCAATGAGTCATTTGGGGTTGGCTTTTGAGTTTTTACAGACTCATTATCTGTTTTAATCTGAATATTTTATTATACAAATTGAATAAATATCTAAGATGGAAACTGGCAAGTGATAGCTTTGGCCTTTTATGTGATAAGATGGAAACTGGGAAGGGATAAGGTTGGCCAAATAGGTTTTCTCATCGTATATATGCAAAATATGTACAGCATACCATTCTAAATAATTAATTTGAGTGTTACAATTTTGATTATACTAATAAGAGAGAGAATGTTGATAAATATAGGATGAGAATGCATAAATTTTTCTTTCAATAATCATTACTTGAGGCATGGTTTCATTTGAGATAAAACTTATTAATGTTATGCTACGTCGATTGGTACTGCATCTCTGACAAGTAATTCTTAGTAAATTGCCCAAAATCATTAATGATCTTGAATGTTTTATGTATGTTGCTGTGTTAATATTTGGATGTCACCGTAAGTAAACAAGCCCTTTTTTTAGTTTCATGTTATAGAAGATAATGCTCCCCGCGCAATGCGCAGGTTCACATTGCTAGTTTATTGAATAAGTATATCACAATTGGCCAACATATGAAATTAATACAAAATCAATGAATATGTTTCTGGATGTAGTTGGTGTCTTGGATTGATAAGCAGTGAGGGATAGACCAGATATTTATCTTTGTTTTCAATAATGTTTGACTTAATAATACTGAGCTGATTCCGTAGCTAGCTCAGCAGTACGTATAATTTGTTTACTCTGGCACTATTTTACAGGATGAGCTCTCCAAACTTGAAAAGTTAACAATCGAAGACTCGAAGAAGTTGAAAAAGTATATGGAAATGGAACTTCAAGAATCATCTTTCACGCGAGTAAAGACTATAGAGGTCTTCCAGTGTGACAATGAGTTGATCAAATTTTTGTCCATTTTGCTTCGCCGGTCATATAATATTGAGGAATTGAAGGTTGAAAACTGCGAACTGCTGGAAATGGTTTTTGATCTCACAGAAGTTGCTGCTATAGAACAAGAAAAGTTGAAATTCCCCAATTTGAAGACAATGCAATTGATTGGTTTACGCAAGTTGAATTGCATATGGAACAATAATCCAAGGGGGATTTTGGGACTTCGTAATCTTGGCAAATTAGAAATCATCAAGTGTGGCTTACTAAAGAGTCCACTTTCAATTTCTGTAATAGAAGAACTTGTTCTTCTGGAGGTATTGAAGATAGAGTCGTGCGAGATGATGGAACAAGTTGTGGAGGATGACAAGGAAATACAGGAGAGCTCGTTTCCCAAGTTAAAGGATCTTCAACTTGTAAGCCTCCCAAAGTTGATTAAGTTTAACTCAGGGCATTGCAATTTCAAGTTTCCTAGTCTGGAGAGTGTGACGATAGAAAACTGTCCCGAATTGAATGTTTTAAGCAACCAGTGGCTAGCCACTGAAGGGACATCTGATCAAGTGCCACTGAATGAGATGATGGTATGTAACTATTCCCTGATCCTGCTTGGATTTTATCATTCATTCTCTTAATAACTTTATCTTGTCTCACTATAATTATTCTTGTTTAGTCATTTGAGCATGATCACAAAGTAAGTAATCAGGGCAACAAGTTGTAATTTACGTGAAGCAATTAATATTTTGAAGCTGTTTTTTTTTTTTTTTTTTTTTTTTTTTTTGCAGCAGTGTCCATGCTCTATGTTGAAGAAGTTGAAGCTGGCAGGCCTAGAAATGATGGGGGATATGTCGCAGGGCCGTATTCCATTGTGCGAACTAGGAGATGTGGAAGTGGATTCCTTTAGCAGATTGACATGTATGTGGATTGCAAAGTCAGAAAAGTTGAAGACATTGGTTGTGAGGAATTGTAGTACTCTTGGACTCCTGGTTCTGCCCTCAAACTGTATCAATCTGAACAAAATTAAGATTTCTAACTGTAAAATCTTGAAAAAGATCTGCACTGACCCAGAACAAGAAAAAACGGATGAGAAAGCTTTTGGTGCATTAGAATCTATCATTCTAGAAAATCTACCAATGCTTTCATTCTTCTCCCTGGAGACGTGTAAATTTCCATCACTCAATGAAATGACAATAGTCAGCTGCCCTATGCTTGGAACATTGCCAAGGAATGTTTCTGCTAAAGAGGTAGGAAAATGCTTCTTCATTGTTGTGGTGAGTGATCACTCCAAATTATAAATGCAATGTTAAACTTACGATTCACATATATTTGCTACAGGATTCAACATCACTTGTGCTATTTGACACCATAAAGGAGGATTCTCCAGCTGGTGAGGGTCAGATGAAAATACCGTCTAAATTAAAATCACTGGAGTTGACTGATTTACCCAACATGCAACTGTGGAAGCAGGAACCTGGGATTTCAGTGTTCCAAAATCTGACCATACTTAAAATCATGCGTTGTACACGCATCAAAATGTTATTTTCCATTTCAGTGGCTCAACATTTATCTGTTCTGAATTTGCTGACATTATATGGATGTGAAAATATGGTTCATGTTCTTGGAGGTGGAGGAGGAAATAGTAAACAAGTGTTCCAGAAGTTGAAGACACTTGTACTCAAACATTTGCCAAACCTCACCAGTTTCTGTGAAGAAGATGTTAATTTTGTAAAATTCCCTGAGCTAAACATGGTTAGATTGGAGGACGTTCCAAACATGATGAAATTTGTGAAGAATTCTCTTGAGACTCCAAAGTTGGAACATGTTCATGTGACACCTATCACAAAATGCTGGCGAGGAAACCTGAACCAGACCATATCATTCTTGCACGGTATCCGTGGTACGTACCTATGTGCGTTTGATTCATCTACTTTAAAACTCGTCTGTCTTATTTGCTATCTTTGGACCTATTTATAAGAAAGCATTTGACTTTCAAAATTTTTTTGACAGTATCTTTTTCTCATAAATAGGCCTGAAAATGGTACTTTAAAAAAGTATAATTTCTTCTTGTTTGATAAATGGGGTTGATTTTAGAAAAACTAGAAGACGAAGTTTGGGAATCTGACTGGAGCAGCACTAGACATCATGCGGATGCTGCTGAAAGTTCCTCACAGGTATTCTTCTCCCTGACTTTTATCCCATTTTTGAGAAATAAGGTATAATATTAAATTCCAATATTGATTGTATTAATCAAAAGTTAATACTATTAATATTGTAGATTTGTAAGCCATCAAATCGTCTTATAAGTTTTAACACTTTTATCATCATTCAATTTTTATCATTTCGTTTCACTTCATCTGCTTTAACTCTAATTCATTATTTTTGAAATATGGAAAAGGCAAGTCGAAGAATTAAGGGAAGCAGCAGAGATGGAATTGCTTGAAGGCATCACCATGTACTGATGTACAGAATGGAAGAAAATATCAAAAGAGAACGATGATTGCATATATATATATATATATAATTGCATATCATATGAAGTCATGTTCTTGGTTGGATCATTACTGTCATATTCGTGCTTTATTGCTCCTCATCAGAATGTAATAGTTTTTGCCATTTGACATCTTGGCTTGATGGTGAGAGCAACTTAGCTTTGCCATTTAAGTCGTGTTCAACACTTGGCACTCTCCTTTACTGAACCAAAAAAAGAATGTAATAGTTTTTTTATAACTCAATATTTTCATTCCTATATTTTTTTCCAAATTATCCAAAGATTTGGTCGTTGAGAGAGTATAATGACATCATATGACCTATGTAGCTGACGTTGCACAGTGGGATAAATCTGTTCTATTGTTGTTGGTGTATACCGTCCTACTTCGTACTACTGCTGCATAAAATTACTATTTTGACCTCTTTCTAAATTTCATTTGTATCTGCAGCCGAAGCAAAATGAATAGATTGGAAAACCTAACCCTTGGAGCAAGTTATGTCAGTTTTTTATTTTTCTTTAGTTGCTACTCAATGTGGTTCTTAAAATTTTGATCTTGTACATTTTTGGATTTTGGATAAACTACGATGTTTCATATTAACTGTAGTAACTGCTGGCCAGTTTTTCAAGTGTCATTGACATTACTCACAAATGTTATTGAGACATTTTGGCCAGTACATGTTCATTTTTCATTATTTCTTCAAAATCACAACACTATTCGTTTGTGCTATGCTCTATGGTAAATTTAACATGAAATGTATAGTTCATGAAAATCTAGGTGTAGATTCTTTCTGACATGCTGGAAAAAAAGAAAAAAATGGTTTCTTTCTGACTACTATATATAGATGGAATTATGGAGTGCTCTGGCATTAATTTTTTGCAGGGTATCTTCTTGAAGCATGTAAATTAAACCATACCACGATGGGTCAGCTTTCTTTTTCCACTTTCCTCTTTACTCACATTCATGTTCCATTTCTTGCGGCTTGAAGGGATACATACATTCTTCTAATCTAATCATATATATTTATAATATACTTCTAATATGTTTTATAAAATAAAAGAAATTTAAATATGATTAATTCGGTTTTAAAATTTAATATTGTTATAACTTCTACTAAATGAGTGCGAACTAAAAATACTAAGGCAGTTCAATTTTACGTTCATATAATTAGTTTAATGAGGTGACTTACTCCCCCCAACTCCCCCCAAAAAAGACTCATATAACAAAACCAAAAGAATGTAGCTCATGATCCATGTATACTTGGGCCCATTGTCTGGTTGCTGCACAATTTTAAATTGGGTTTGGATCCGACATGGACGAAATTGAAGTTAAGTGCATGGTTTTTGTTACTGTGAAGTATGAATAAAAAGATACATGTATTTAAGAAGAAAAAGTGTAAATAGCTTGAAGGAGAAACATACTTGGTGATAGAGTTGGTAATATGGGCGGGCCCGTCGGGTTCGAGCCGGGCCCAAAAAAACCTGTCAAAAAATGGGCCGGGCTCAACAAAACCCGTTTTGAATATGGGCTTGATTTTTAGGCCCGGACCATATTGTTCGGGTTTCGGGCGGGCCCAAAAAAACCCATTTTAAGTCCATTTTTTATCACTTTTCTTTCCTTTCTTCGAATGAGCCCCCCGAGGACTGAGGTTTTATGATATAATTATAATACAAATATACAACACAAGATTATAAATTCAAATTCAAGGTTTTAACACATTACAAATAACAAAAGTGATAGTAAAACATAGAACATATTGTTCAACTTCAAATATTCCTAAATACAGCAAATCCCTGAACATCAATGATCAACAATCAATCAATGTTAATAAGATTTGAACTTGAAGCATTGTCTGAAGCGACAAGAGTATCTTGAGCCTGAGCATTCTCATATTGCTCTGGTACATCTGCCATTGTTGGAACAAAATAGAGACACGTCAATAGTCATAAGTACAACATATGATAAAATAGAATGTGATAAATGAATAAATATAAATAGTCTACCATCGATATCCTCCTCTGTAGGGAAACCAAGCATCCAATTACTAGTACAAATAAGGGATTGAACATTATCGGGAAGAAGAGAACTCCTATATTTTGTGAGAACTCGTGCACCAATACTAAATGCCGATTCACTGGCCAGTGAGTGAGAGATCAGCGGCGTGCTCATGAGAGTAAGATGAAGGACAGTAAGTGAGGAAGTCAGGAAAGGAAATGTATTAGACTATTAGGGTTTAATTTGATTTTGTTTTAAAATAAAAAAAAAGAAAGAAAAAAGGAAAATGGGTTCGGGTTAACCCACCGGTTTAACGGGTTAGCCCGTCACGGGCTCGGGTTTGACGGGTTCGGGCCCAAAATACCCATTTTAATATGGGCCTTATTTTTTCAAACCCATAACCATATTTTTTTTACGGGTTTCGGGTTGGCCCACGGGTTTAGGCCCATATTACCGGCTCTACTTGGTGAAGCCTTGAAAGTGCATCCATTTCTTTTCTCTTCACTTCAACTTACAAAGCACCAATAACTCTAAATGTAATACATTTTCCCCAAATTTAACTTAGTCATTAACAACATATTTAAATAGGAACCCCTGATGAGCTGAAAGTTTCATTTTTCTTTCAAACTCGGTGTATTGATGGAAGATAATACGCACAAAAAAAAATATTTTTTATGAAAAAAATGGAAGATTAGTTACACACAACTAACTAGTCGTTGACTTTTCTCTCTGACACATTCACTACAAAAAAATAGTAGCGATGGTATTCTGTTTGGAAATACAAAATTTCACTGTTAAATGAGGAATTTTGTTGCTAGTTATTTAACAACAACGTATTTTAAGATAAATTTTTTTTTTCACTAGTTCTGTCACCAATCCACCGCTTGTTTTGTAGTGATTACACGGTATATTGGGAGGAATGGAAGAGGACGGTCAAGCAAGGAAATCATATTGAATAAAAGAAAAATGATTTGGCCGAAAAGTAAATTCGTTGTTAAATGACTACGAAACTGAAATGTAAAATAACAAAAAAAGGGGGGATATTATTTTGAAAATGGCCACATGAGGCAATGTTTCAATCAAAACATGCCTAAAGCCATTAGAAGGGAAATTTCTTTAACGAAGCCCATATAAAATTATTAGGCTTTTGAATAATTCTTTTTTTTTTTTGTAATAGGAAAACTTGTAAGATAATATAAATAGTGGCTACAAGAAGTTTTAAAAGTAGTAGTCATTGGGCAAGGAAGTGGGCTATATTGTGCAAAAGTTAGCAAAGGACATACTCTCCTCACAACCTGTACCGGTTTCTCTATTAATAAAAGGGTTACTAGAGCAGATATCCCGTTTAAATTTGTGGCTTCTTGGGTTCTACATGAGAAGTTTTCTGGGTTTGTTAAGGAGGCATAGCATGGTGATTGGAGCTGGCTAGAAAATTTATCTAATTTTCAATCAGAGGTTACCTCTTGGAGTCGTGAGGTTTTTGGACACTTGGGCTATAGGAAAAGGCACTTGATAAGGGTTCTATGAATTTGCTTCTACAGAAAATCTGGCGTGAATTAGAAGATGTTTTGATTCAGGAGGACCTTATGTGGGCTCAGAAGGCTAAATGTGACTGGTACATGTTTGGTGATAAAAATTCAAGATATTTTCATGCGAGGGTTAATGTGAGAAGAAGGCGTAATAGAATTGAAGCTTTAAAAAATGATGAGGGAGAGTGGATTTTTGATAAGGAGGAAATTAAAAGTAATGCTCTATCCTTTTATCATAATCTCTTTCGGGAAGAAGATAATAATAGACCTTACTTTTGTGGGTCTTGTTCATATCCCTTTGTTGATAAGGATCAGTTGCAAAGCTTGGGGTAAGAGGTTTCAAATGATGAGATAAAGCAGGCGATTTTTAGCATTGGAGCATTGAAGTCACTTGGGCCAGATGGATTAAACTCTCTCTTCTATCAGAGTCAATGGGAGTATGTAGGTCCTTCGGTTGTTAAGTTGGTTCAGGATGCTTTTAAGAATCCCTCCACTATTGCAGACATCAACAATACTCTTATTGTTTTAATTCCTAAAAAGGATCATCCTGAGATAATTTGTGACTTTCGTCCGATAAGTCTTTGTAATGTCATTTACAAGACCATTACAAAGGTGGTCGCTGCCCGGATCAAATCAATTTTGCCTTATATTATCTCTCCTAATCAGTGTGCTTTTGTTCCGGAAAGGTTGGGTTCGGAGAATATTATTATTTCTCAAGAAGTCATCCACTCAATGAGAAATAGGAAAGGGAAGAAAGGGTTTATGGCTATTAAAATTGATTTAGAGAAGGCATATGATAGGCTTTGTTGGAATTTTATTATGAGCTGTCTTGAGGAGATCAGAATCCCTCAAAATTTAAGAGACATTCTACATCATTGTATTTCTTCTCCGAGGATGCAGATACTTTGGGAAGGAAGTAAGACACAGGAATTTTGTCCTTCTCGTGGTATAAGACAAGGTGATCCTATTTCTCCGTATCTATTTGTCATTTGTATTGAGAAGCTTGCTCATCTGATTCAGGAAGAGATAAACAAACATAATTGGCGGCCCATTAGACTCAATAAAGAAGGCCCTCCTATTAGTAAGTCCAGAGTTTTCTTCTCTCGTAATGTTAATCATACTCGTAGTTCCCAACTTAGTGAGGAATTGGGTTTCATAAGCACTAATGATCTGGGGAAGTATCTAGGAGTTCCTCTTCATCATAATAGAGTGAAGAAGGCCACTTATCAATACATTGTGGATAAAGTTAAAACTAGACTCACTACTTGGAAGGCTAATTCTATTTCTCTGATGGGTAGGCATACTCTTGTTTCTTCGGTAGTCCAAGCAATTCCCCTTTACCCTATGCAAACTTGTGATCTTCTGGTTGCAATTTGTGATGAGATTGACAAGAGTGCTAGACAATTTCTTTGGGGACATGTAATGAGGAAATGAAAGTACACCTTGTAGCTTGGGCTGAGGTATGTAAACCAAAGAGAAGTGGGGGGTTGGGTCTTCGTCATGCTAGATTGCAAAATAAGGCATTTATGATGAAGGCGGGATGGGGTTTGATTAAGAACAAAGATGCTTTGTGGTCTAAAATCATGAGAAGTAAATATAAGTGCGGGAATGACTTACTTCCTAACATTGATAGATCACGGCCTGGCTCTAGATTGTGGAAAGGTATCAAATCCGTTTGGGATCACGTGTTAAAAGGATCTGAGTGTGTAGAAAGAGGAAACGAGGAAGTAGTGAGGTGGACTCATGAGAAGCATGGGACTTTCTCCATCAAATCAGCTTACGAGGTTATGAAGGGGGGAGAGGCTAGAGTAAATCCGGTATGGAATAAAATCTGGAAGCTAGGTGTGCCTCAAAGGTGCAAATCTTTTATCTGGCATATATTACACAATAGGTTGCTTACTAATGAGGCAAGAATGAGAAGAGGCATTGCTGATTCAGCTTCATGTATTTGGTGTAATCATGAGGTTGAGGATTCTCTCCATGTGCTAAGGGACTGTGAGACGATTAGGTCTTTCTGGCTTTCTGTCGTTAAGCCTAATCTCCGCTCGAGATTCTTCAATTGTGCAATTTGGCCCTGGTGTTTTATGAACCTGAATGAAACGTTGGGTCGATGGGATGGCCCTTGGAAAGAATTATTTGTGATAGTTTGTTGGTTAATTTGGAAACGACGTAATGATAAGGTGTTCAATAATATTGACTCAAGTGTCCATGGAATTCTTTTGAAGGCTAAAGCAATCTTGTCTAGTTTTAATGTAGCAAGAACTCATCTGAATCAAGCTAAAATTAATGGTTTGAAGGGTGTGAGGGAGGATCACAATAGAATGAAGATGGAGGGATGGGTGATTGTTCATGTTGATGGTGCTTACTCTCATAAGAATGGACAAGCAGGTTGTGGAGGAATCATTAAAGAACAAAATGGTAATGTCATTGTAGCTTTTATGCTGAATATTCCGAATGGAGACTCATTGTCAGCAGAGCTTTGGGCATGCCTTATTGGTCTTCGAAGGGCATGGGATGGAAACCATAAGAAAGTTTGCTTGCGAAATGATTCCCTTGATGCTATCAGGCTCATAAAAGATGCAAATAATGACCTTCATGAATACTGGAATTTAATCCTTGAAAATCATCATATGCTGAACAGGGAGTGGAACGTTGATATTCAGCATATTAACAGAGATAATAATTTTGAAACTGATCGTCTTGCTAAGCGTGCTTTGGAGATGCCTTTTGGTTTTCATTTACTTCCTTTAGATGACTTTCGTTTATTTACTTCTTGTAGTGTAGTGTAGATTTTAATGTTTTCCCTCTTTATAAAAAAAAAGGGTTAATACAATTTCTGGTCTTTAAACTTTAACTCAATTTTGGTTTTGGTCTCTGAACTTTTAAATCGGTGGTTTTGGTCCTTCAATTTTTGGTCTATTTTAATTTTGGTCCTTGAACTTTAGATTTGTGGTTTTGGCCTCTGAACTTTGTGTTATTTATAACTATCGATCCCTGATTTTTTTAAGTATTTTTTTTTTAAATTTCAAGGACTTATAACCAAAATTGATCGAAAGTTCAAGGATCAAGACCAAAATTGATTGAAAGTTCAATGACCAAAACCATCGATGTCACAGTTCAAGGACCAAAACCACCTATTTAAAAGTTCAGGGACCAAAACCAAAACTGAGTGAAAGTTCAAGGACCAAAAGTTGTAGTAACCCTTAATAAAATTATTAGTAGAGAGAACTAAATATATATATAGAGGTAATTTATATATCATCTGGATAGTATAGATTTTATTTTTTTTAACAAAAGTAGTGATTCTCAAAAATAATTTAATGGATATAAAATTTTAAATTAAATCTAGACTATCTAGATGGGATCTAGATGATATAAATATGTTTAGTTTTGTCTATTGATCTATGTGATGACTTAGAAAATCGGTTCCTTACAATCATTGCTATATCTAAAGTGCAAACTGAATGTTAGCATGTTCATGCTCATCGAATCAATGATTAGTTTAACTTGAACCAGAATAGAAAGTCTAATTTGGCTTTTATTTATGCAAGGAGTTTATTCACATATATTTTTTCAGGATATCTCCTCATTGAAGTAGGTGAACCATATTCCGCATTGGTTTAATTTACTTACCTTGAATGCTCCGCAAATAATTTTTTAGATAAAGCGCAATCGAAATTAAATAAAACATTAAATACATGAAAAATCTCTATTTTATCATTTATTTATTTTTAAATATCTACTACGGATTTTGAACTGAAAATTGTCTGCTTTTATGTAAAGTAGCTGAAGAATGCACGCTTATGTTGTCCTATTTGGAGCCAAATTTATGTTGGCATCTGACCCGTGGTTCTTATATATGGTAAAGTAACAGATGAATTTGATGTTATTTTCCGAACGCAAAGACGTACAATAAAAAGGTCATAAATTCTTTTGATTATGCAATCATTCTCAGAAAAATCTCAACTAAATCAAGTTAAAATATCAAAATTCAAATTCTATGTCTGAACTTTTAATAAATTTCTAAAAATATCAAGAAGCCTAGTTATTGGATCTCTCAAAGTTGTTAAATAGAAAAATCTAAGTAGGAGGTATTCTTTTTCAATGAAATATTTAATTTACACAAAATAATATTTTATACAGAAATTTCATAGAATAATAATTGTTATTCTAAAAGGAAGAAATAAAATTTATATCGATGAATTTTTTTATATATATCATCAATATTTTATGATGTTAAATTTTCATATTTGAGAATTTAATTGGAATTTTCCCATAATCTTTTCTCTCAGTTTTATGTAAATATACATGGAAGGAGGAGGGAGGGAGAGAAAGATAAATAGGTAGTGAAATCCACGACTTAACCCCCTATGAATTGTGTGCAGTGAAAAGGACATTAGATTTCATCACATTACAATAAAATCAAGCGGGGTTTGGGGGTGGAGAAAGATATCATATTTTTGACTGATTAATGGTCGCCTGCAATGCTAAACAAGATTATCAAAAGCAACACACAATATAAACCAGTTTCGGTACTCGTCAGAAAGATGAGTAGGGGATGTTTGACAAATCCTCGGATTTGAATATGTTTTATATGATAAAATGAAGCTCTTAACATGTATAGGATGATATTTAGGTCAAATAACTGCTTAAATAATGTTCGCACCTAAGTACACAAGTCACGCCAAGTAATAAAGTTATTTCGAAACCTGATCAAGTAGTGATTATCACACTTTTGCCTAATTTGAGTAATACATATATCATGAGTCAAGGGAAACTATTAAATAAACCTATGTTAAAACCAAAAATTAATATTAAAAAGTGATTCTTCTACTTCAAGGATAAAATGGGGTCTAAGACTATTTATCCCCTTTGCATTTCATGAAACTCAGTAAACTTCCTCTCAAATGGCTTTTTTCATGTATATGTGCGTGCGTGTGTGTGTGTGTTTGTCTAAAATTCAAAGGCACTTAACTAAATCTTCTTAAGTCAAAATCAAGTTTCTTTTTTTTCATTAAAATGTACAATCTCTTGCTACAAGAAATGAAAATCTACTTTAAGAACCAGTTTTAATGTGACAATGCAAGGTTAGTAAATATATCTTTATTATACCAAAAAACCATCCATTTATCAAGTCAATTTAAATTAATGGAGAAAAAGCCACGCAAATTTGAAGTAAAGAGACAGCTATAGCATAAATTTCAAGAGGAAAGGGAGAAGACAATAAAAAAACCAAGAGAAATGAAATTGAATCTCTTCAAATCTTCAATTTCCATTCACTACTACAAAAGAGGGTTTTCATGTCACAAATTTGGGGCTTTTCACGTCACTTTTTGGTGCGACATACATTTAAGTGACGTGGAAAACTGGACTTTTAATGTCACACCAAAAATTGACGTGAAAAGTCATCTTTTTCACGTCACAAATTACAAAAATTGTGACGTTGTTTGTCCAAAATTAGATTATATTGATAAAGATATAACAGAGAAACCACGTCACATTTTACAAATGTGTGACGTGGTTATGGAGAAACCACGTCACACATTTATAAAATGTGACGTGGTTATTTTTTTTTTTTAAAAATGATGCTTTAATTAACTTCTTTTGGTTTCCCACACTACTACAAAAAGCCCATTTCTTGTCCCTAATTCACGTCACTTAATTATAAAACGGACATTGAAAAGAGCTTGGTGGCATTTTTGTAATTAAATATCATGCTGAAGAAGAAACCACGTCACAATAATGGCAGAAATGTGACGTGGATTATGGGTATGAGTAACCACGTCACATATTATAATTATGTGACGTGGTTTTCCTCAATTTTTTAATTTTTTTTATAATAAACCACGTCACATAAAGAAAATATGTGACGTGGTTTGTAGTAAATAATCAGGTTTTCGAATTTTTTTTAATTTTTAATAAACCACGTCATATATATAAAATATGTGATGTGGTTTCATAGATAATCAGGGAATTTTTTTTAATTTTTAAGAAACCACGTCACATATATAAAATATATGTGACGTGGTTTGTGGTTTTTCTTTTCTTTTCTTTTTTTTAGAAACCACGTCACATATATAAAATATGTGACGTGGTTTCTTAGATAATCAGGGATTTTTTTTTAATTTTTAAGAAACCACGTCACATATAGAAAATATGTGACGTGGTTTCTCCTAAACAACGTCACATATTAGAGAATACGTCTTTGGAGACAAGCAGGGTCAAGATCCGGGTCAGAGCTATCCCAATATTGACCCAGACACTTGGAAGCAGTTTGTTGCATCACGGCTAGACGAAAAGTTCAAGGTCTGTATATTTCATAAATAGCTTTTTAACTTTGGTTAAAAATTGTACTGTTAACACATTATATTAGTTAACTAACTTAGTCTTAGTTTCACAGGAGGAGAGCGAAAAACAAAAGAATCGACAAGCGAAGAATATCTATAAGCACACGATGTCTCGGGGTGGTTACAAGTGGCTAGAGAAAAAGTTGACCCAGAAACAAATTGCAGAAATGGAGGAAGCTGCACGGTCCGATCCTACCTTTGTTGTAGAGCCTCTGCCGCCCTTCCCACGTCATACGAAATGGGCTGAGGGAAGGAAGAATAAAGAAGGAAAATTTGTGACTCCGGAGGTTGAGAAAGTTGCACAGAGGATTGTAAGTATTTTATTTGGTGTTTATGCATTTAACTTGTGGTTTTGTAGCACATTGCAAATTATGATTTTGTTGGGTCATTACAGGAAGAACTTGAGGAGCAAGCCACCCAAGGGTCCTTCACACCTTCTGGGAGGATGGACATCCTTGCCACGGCAATTGGGAAGCTCGACCACCACGGTCGAGTTATCGGGGAGCCGAGGAATGTCGGGCTGACCAAGTATTTCGGTCGCAAACCCCGATCTCACGCCCGTAGAGAATCCACTGAGGAGATTATGGCCAGGGCTCGGGCGGAGATGAAGGCCGAGTTCCAGGAACAGTTGGATGCACATATCCAGCAGCTTAATGAGCAGATCCGGATACAGGTTGAGGCACAAGTCCGAGCATCTACCGTACAGCTCGGACTCACGACGAATTCTTCTGGACAAAATAATCAGGTTTGATCATCTACTAAATATGTTGATTTCCATATTCCGGGTTCATCAATTATAGCCTTACTCTGTATATTTTCATCCCTTGCAGGAGTCTCTCGGTACCGCCGGTCCAAGCGGCAAAGACAGCTGCAATCAGCCTGGACAGTTAGGATCAATTCATGAGGACGACTCAGATCCCACACCAGAAAACAACCCTGACTATGGAGAGGAGTGTTATCTCCATCTTGATTTCCCTCGCCTGCGCGCGGTAGCCAAAGCTCTCCAGTTCCCGAACGCCTCCCTCATACATAATTTTCCTATTGATGAGGACCAAGTGAAGGTGTCCGTTAGAGCTGTCCTGAGCAATGAGGCGGGGGTAGATGTACCCTTTCCCGATCATGAAGTCACCAAATTAGGCGAGGCGGTCGGGGCATTCATCTTGTGGCCTAGATATCTTGTACACAAGAGCCCACAAAAGGGGCCGGACCCGCCGGTTGATGTGGTATGTACACTTAAGTCTTGAGACTGCTTGTTTGATATTTTTCTGGTTTAGGCATAACATAACAATGATTTTTTCCATCTCCCTGTAGACCTTTTCAGACGAATATCCTTCTCTCCAGCTCCTACGGGAGATGCAGCCAAATTTGGAGTCTGTGCCCTTTACGATGCCTCCAGGAGTAGTCAGTCCTGACCGTACATACCAATTTTTGCTTCAAGGTTCCCAAGATATCAGGGAGTTTTTGCTGCTGCAGGAAATTGACCTTGGATGGCTTGAGTTAGCGACTATGTAATAAATGACCGTTACTTTTT
Source organism: Mimosa bimucronata (assembly GCA_037074515.1). NCBI lineage: Eukaryota > Viridiplantae > Streptophyta > Magnoliopsida > Fabales > Fabaceae > Mimosa > Mimosa bimucronata. The sequence goes on along the minus strand of CM073440.1, from coordinate 33,090,947 downwards.
ATGTCTCAGTTGTATTTCTTATTAAATCCCTTTTTGATTTCAACTTGTCTATGATATATAGGTACTTCCACAGCTTGTGTAACAGATTAGGCAGGGGACAATACAGATTCTTCAGTCCAATGGCATTGGTGATGAGGGATAATTTCAATACCCCGGCGGAGCAGAGGAATTATGATGACAACATGCAGGCATACGTCAACCATCAAATGTCAGTGAACCGGGGAACTATCTATTTTGCACCTATTCTTGAAGAGTAAGTTTGATTGTTTCCTTTTGCCAACTTTTCATCATTATACACATTTGTAAATGTTATGATTATTTTTAATGTCTTTCAGTAAGCACTGGGCACTAGCTGTCGTTTGCCCTAGGGATCATTGTCTGGTTTGGTTTGACTCGTTGAGGTGCAATATAACCCCCTATCATAGAACTCTCCTATCGATGTGAGTAGTGTTAATATCTTTATTATATACTAGTGTCCCAAATAAATTAGTCACATATATATATGTACTCATTTTGGTTCCATTTTAGGGGTATATCTCAGTGGCATTCAATGGAAAAAACTGGTCAAGAACATCAAGATGTCGTGCTACAAAGACCTAGAGTAAGTACTTTTGATTTAAATTCTTTCAATGTTAGTCAATTGAGATTTATTAAATTGATTGCTATTAATTTATACCGTTTCTTGTGATTGAAGTGCCCTAGGCAACCGACTAATAAGGAGTGCGGATATTACGTCATGAAATATATTTTTGACATTATTATTAGTGAACGAACCGGATCATTCTCACAGGTACAAGTTAAATTCTTGTATGATTGATACAGTTAATACATAAATATATAATGTTTTATATAATTTCTTTGCATTGATAATCACATCTTTATTGTTGCAGTTTTATGATATCAACGCATTTACAGATGAAGATCTTGATTCAATTCGTGAGAATGTTGCTGAATTTTTGCTTTCGGAATTGGTTAGTCTTGGTTAGTAGAGATGATTGATCATTGTATAAAATACTAAATTGTGTAACACTAATGGTTAATTTGTGAAGTAGTAGTAAACACAAGTTATATATGGTTAGTATGATTGATTACTTATGTTAGCTTGGTTGATTGCTATTGTGGTGAATCTGTTTTCTGAGACAGCAAAAACAAGAAAAAGAAAATGGGATCACATGAAAATATTAAAATTTAATTTAAAAAAAATAATAATCCACGTCACATGTTTATAAACATGTGACGTGAAATGTTCTGGCAAGAAACCACGTCACTTATTAGCCAAATAAGTGACGTGGTTTCTCCAAAACCACGTCACATATAACTAAAAATGTGACGTGGTTTATGAGAAACCACGTCACTTATTTGGCTAATAAGTGACGTGGTTTCTCCACGCCACATTCCACGTCACATTTTTTCTGAACATGTGACGTGAAATCTTAGCCATTTAATAAAAAAAAATTATTCAGGGACTTATCTACGTCGCTTATTTCATAAGTTGTGACGTGGAAAATATGACTTTCCATGTCCCCAATTTTAAGTGACGTAAAATCTCCATATTTTCTAAGTCACTACTTTTTATGTCACATAAAAAAGTGACATGAAAACCCCTAAATAACAGACATGGAAACTCCTTTCTGTAGTAGTGCCAATTTGTATTCATTGCAAATGTCACAGAAATAGATATAATGCAGATCAAAAGTATACATTATTCACACAACATATATTCATAGTTATATTATAACTAAATCAAACTAAACATATACACACACACACACACAAAATTCCATGTTTACACAACTAAGTATTTTGTGCAATGATCACTTTTTAACCAACCACAAATGAAAGAAAAAATTGAGCAATACGTTCACGAAGTGAATTAAGGTCTTTGTCTTCAAATGAGTTGTTTCCATCATAAAACTGCAACAATAATGGATGCTATGATTACTGCAAAGTTCGATAAATAAATCATATATTTATGTACTGATTGTATCAAGCTATAGATAAGAATTTAATTTATACCTGTGTAAAGGATCCAGTACGATCACTCTCAATAATGTCACACATATACTTTATGACGTAATACCCACACTCCTTATTCGTCGGTTGCTGGGGGCACTTTATAAATCACAAGAAATAGTATAAATTAATAACAAAGTAAATAATATCTCAATTGACTAACATTGAAGGAATTTAAATTAAAGGTAGTTACTTTAGGTCTTTGTGTTACGATGGCATCATCCATTTCATCGGTTTCTGCTGCAAAATGCCATTATTGAACGCCCATAAATTAGCACATATACATGAAAATAATTTATGTAGCCCAAAGTAAAAAGTCATTAAAAGTACTTACTTAGATAAGAGGGTTTTATAATATGAGGTTATATTATATCTCAAGGGGTCAAACCAAACCAGACGATGTTGTATGGGGCAAACGACAGTTAATGACCAGTATTTACTGAAAGACATTAAGAATATTATGTTCACACAGAAACATAACATTTGTAAATGTGCAAATAATGAAAAGTTGGCAAAAGGTAATAATCACACTTACTCTTGAAGAATAGGAGCAAAATAGACAGATCCCCGATTCGCTGACATTTAATGTATGACATAAGCCCGCATCTCGTCCTCATACTCCAGCTTGGCCTTGTCGGTTTTAAAATCATCTCTCCTCACCAAGGCCATTGGACTAAGGAATCTGTATTGTCCCCTACCTAATTGGTTGCACAGCTGGTGGAAGTACCTATCGTAAAATAATTGAAATTATAAAAGGATAGACGTAAAAATATTGCACAGACATAAAAAGTAATAGTCATTTACAAAGTCATTAATTCGAGCCAGGCGAGGTCAATTTCTTCCAAAGTCAAAAACTCCACGATATCTCTATCACCATCAAGTAGAAAATCATATGAACAATATGGACTAACTACTCCTGGAGGCATCTTAATTGTTGTGGAGTGCAAAGTTGGCTGCATCTCCTGCAGGAGTTGGAGAGAAGGATATTCATCTGAAAAGAACTGCGGGCAATGAAAAAACCAATGTTATATATTTTTACAAACTATAATATATGAAACAAGGAGTTTCAAAAATTAAGTGTACTTACCACATCAATTGGCATCTTTTGTGGAGTGTTGTGTACAAGTCGTCTAGGCCACAGGATAAATGCCCCGATCGCCTCGTTTAGTTTGGTGACTTCGTTATTAGGAAAGGGTACAGCTGTCCCCCTCCCATTCTTTAGGACAGCTGTAACAGACACCTTCACTTGGTCCTCTTGAATAAGCATATTATGTATGAAGGAGGCCTTCGGGAACTGGCGAGCTTTTGCAACCAGGTGCAGGCGAGGGATATCGAGATGGAGATAACACTCCTGTCCAAATTCAGGGTCATTGTCTGGTGTGGGATTTGATTCATCCTCATGAATTGATCCTAACGGCACAGTCTGATTGCAGCTGTCTTTGCCGCTTGGACCGCCAGTAGCAGGGGACTCCTATAGCAGATGAGAATATACATAGTGAGCCTAATTGATAAACCCAGAATTCGGTAATTAACATATATAGGAGATAGTCAAACCTGCTGTCTTTGTTGAGAAGAATTTGATGACAGTCCAAGCTGCATGGTAGACGTTCTGACCTGTGCCTCAATCTGCGCTCGGATCTGCTCCCCCATATAACCTGAAAGAGCTTCCTGGAGCTTCACGGCCTGCTGCCCATCGAACTGTGCTTTCATCTGCTGCTCGGATAAAGCAACCCACTCCTCCAATTGGGCCTCTATCTCTGCCCGAGCCTTAGCCAATATCTCCTTAGTAGATTCTGTACGGGTGGATCGCGATCTACTGCCGAAATACTTGGTAAACCCTACAGTCCTAGGCTCCCCGAGTACCCGGCCAGGGCGATCGGGCTTCCCAATTGCCGTGGTCAGGATGTCCATCCTCCTAGAAGGTGTGAAGGACCCTTGGGTGGTCTGCTGCTCAAGTTCTTCCTGCAATGACTGAAAAAATGTTAAGTTGTAATGTGCTATAAAACCACAAGTTTAAGGAATAAACAACCAAGTAAAATACTTGCAATCCTCTTTGCAACTGCTTCAACCTCCGGATTGACAAATGTTCCTTCTTTAGACTTCCTTCCCTCAGCCCATTTCGTATGACGTGAGATGGGCGGCGGAGGCTGTAGAACAACGGTAAGATCGGTCCATACCGCTTCCTCCATTTTTGCAATTTGTTTCTTAATCAACTTTTTCTTGACCCACTTGTAACCCCCCCGAGACATTGTGTGCTTGTAAATATTCTTTTGTTGTCGCTCCTTTTGTTTTTGGCTATTCTCCTATGAAAATAAAACTAAGTTAGTTAATTAATATAATGTGTAAAAAAATTAGTTTTGAAGCATAGTTAAAGAGCTATTTACAACCTATAGAGGGATAGGCTCCTATACACACTTGGAACTTTTGGTCTAGCCGTTTCTTAACAAAGGTCTTCCAAGTCTCTGGGTCAATAGAGGGATAGGCCTGACAGGGATCTTTACCCTGCTTATCTCTAAAGACGAAGTCTCTGGTTAGGTTATTCTTGAAATTCTTCCACATCTTGCGTGCTTCATTCAGCCAAAAATCCTTGAACAATTGGGTGTTTGGGACATCGAAGTTTTGCTGCAAAGAAAAATAAGAATAAAACACACATAAGTTGAGTTAACTAAAAAAACAAATATATGCATATTAGGAACAAACAGATAGATAATGATAAAACATACTAAGATATCTGACCAACATTGATCCTTAATGTCTTTATCGACTTCCCTCCAATCGTCAACCAAGATGCTTGCTCTGTTCCTTGCCACATAACCGACATAGCTCATGAAGTTCGCGCCAATCTACCCGATAGGATTCATGTCCTCATCAAATTCAACACGGATATGCTGAACATTTGTCCCATGACGGACAATAATTTCCATTGTAAATAACAGAGCAGCAACAGCATTATGAGCATTAAAGACAAATATCCCAACAGACCTCTCAGCAAACATACAAAATCCATTTAAGTAACACTAGACCTTACGAAACAAGAGGTCAAATTGTACCAAATTCAAGGAAAGTATGTAAGAGGAGGAATATGAATTAGAGGAGTTGTGGTACCTGCGACGTCAAAATATTTTTCACAAAGAGCCCTAATTGTGGAGGTAGCACTAGCAATCTTTAAGAAGTTATATCCTACATAATATCAACTTCAATCAGTGAAAAAAGCCCATATGGTTTTACATGAACAATCCAAAAATGACATGCTACTATATAAGATATTAATAAAGCTGGGCGATAGTCACGATAGTGGAGAATCATATGCAATCATTGTAATCTTAACACTTATCATTCAACTCTTGATACTTAACATTTGCAATCAATATGTAACAAAAACATATTGAGACCAATATAAAATATAACAATGCCAATTTTAGTGCTTATAAAAAACATCAGCAATATAACTCACCCCCAAACTTAATGTAATAAAATATACTTTTTGACAAAATAACAGTCTACATGGTAATAAACGAAGAGTATAATCGTACATTATGTCAAAAATTTAATGACATTGCTACTTATAAATATGACAAAAATGCACATTCTTTCTACCTTAAACACATGATTGTAAGAGGATATGTAATAAGCACAAGTTTTTGAAATAATCAGCCTTCAAACTAGTTGAGTTATTATTGCCAACCTTCAAGGCATGATACACCATTTATTAAGCAATAGATGATCTTGCTCTGCTAAATGGCTTTCACATTCATAAACAACCACATTTCAAACCATACATGCACATACTAATCAAACAAAACAACAAAGCAAGCAAGATGCCACAAGGATGCATCAAGTTGAACTCATATCTAACCATCTATTTTAAAAATCTACCCAAACAAATGATCAAGGAAAACATAATTTATTCACTTATCATGCTACCAGATATACTTATCAATGAATCACTGTGAAACAGCACATGGCTAAAATCGCACCCCATTTTCACTGTATGTTTATTGGGAGTAAAATCAAGTACAAATAGACATAGCGACTTGTTCGAGGCCATCATCAAAACAATTTGATAGGCACGGAGAATCGCCAGCTGGGTCATTTTTGCCTACCTTCAAGGCATGATGCACCATTTTTTTTCTAGATGCTCTTGCTCTGCTAATTGGCTTTCACAATCACAACCAACCACTTGTCAAACAATACATGCACAAATACATACTAATAAACAGAACAATAAAGCAAACAAGATGTCACAAATATAGCTCAGAAGCCAAGCGGATTCGAATGAAAACAGGGGAGGAAGAACAAAATCAAAAATTTCACAGACTTCAGAAATCAACCATGCATTAACACCTGATGACCCTAACCTACTCTTATTCTCATTTAATTAGAGTCTTATTCGATTTTCACCCATAAATCACCCCGAAATCAGTATCAGATGAATAGTGGTTTCCCAAATCGAATCCTCTCCAAATCCTATCAAATCGGTCAGAAACGGGTAGAAATAGAGAGAGGGAAGTCACCTGAACTCAACCCAGTGCTTGTCGGAGCTCCACGCCGCCGTGAATCACCGTTGTTGAAGCTCGCTGGAGGAATGAGGAAAGGAAAGAGAGAGGGAAGATGGAGCAGGGAGCTGAGGGCTAGATAAATGGGGAGCTGAGGGCGCGAGATTGAATTTTTTTTATATTTAACAGAGTTTCAACGTCACACATTTTTTAATGTGTGACATTGAAACTCAAAATGACGTCACACACATTCAATGTGTGACGTCGTTTTGAGTTTCAACGTCACACATACATGTTGTGTGACGTTGAAACTGGTTATGATTTTTTTTAATCGAGTTTCAACATCACACATATATTATGTGTGACGTTGAAACAAGGCAGAGTATTAAATTTATTTACGAATAATTTTTTTATTGAGTTTCATCGTTGAAACTGGTTATGATTTTTTTTAATCGAGTTTCAAAGTCACACATATATTATGTGTGACGTTGAAACAAGGCATATTATCAAATTTATTTACGAATAATTTTTTTATTGAGTTTCAACGTCACACATACTTCTTGTGTGACATTGAAACTGGCTATGATTTTTTTAATTGAGTTTCTAACTTATTTACAAAAATGCCACCACGTTTTTTTTCAACGTCAGTTTTTTAATTATTAGACATAAATTGGTGACATGGAAAGGGTATTTTGTAGTAGTGATTTAAATCTCCTTGAAGATCCTAAAAAATCCTAGCATAGGAATGCTCCCAAATTTTCCCCAAGAAGTCCCCAAGTCGAATGAATATGTTTTTGAATGAGTTTGGGGTGTTTTAAAACCCTAAATCGAGCTGATGTGTAAAAAATTCACAGTCTGTCAATGTTTTGGCTGCGGCTAATAACTCTTTGTCTGAAAATTTGTAGCTGCTTTTGCCTGCAGCCAACTCCTTGCCGACTCTTTTTTCTGCTTTCTTGGTGGTATTGAATCTTATTTTCCACTTGACTTTAGCTTCAAATGTAACTCAAATGTGGCTTAATTGACCAACTTCAACAACCTAACAAACAAAGAGTTCTACAAAAGCAAGAGTTGATAAAAGAGGGAAATATATTCACATTTAAATTAAGCATTTAATGACTTCAATCCAAATATTAGCTAAGCACATTTTCCGATCATGTGTACATTAAAATAAATATATGTTCACCCAAAAAGTGTATGAACTATAGGAAAATGTGCTAAAATGGCATGAATTTCCTGATGTTAACAAATAGTATAATATAGCCATAAGTAGAAATATCATATAATTTGGATTAAATTGTCATAGTTGAGGTTAATTTGGAACAATTGATTTCTAGGACCATTGGATCCTTGTTATATTGTATTTTTAGTTGTAGGATTCATGGAGGACCAAAAGAGTATGAAACAAGGTGATAGGAAGATAATTGAAGAAGGCTAGATACAACGGCAAAGCTACGATGATCTTACAAACCATCCTTCATTGTGCGAACCCACAACAAGCTCTTGACGCCAGAAGCTATAATACTGCGCTTTTGGAACAACTTGTAACCCGGATCCGAATTCCTCTCTTTTGACCTGACTTAGACCTACTTAGCATGGGGTTCTAGGGTAATTAGGGAAACTTTCTAGCTACGAAAACCCAAAATACTCTATTCTCCTATCTCATTCCTTCAAATCCTTCCATTTTTCACCAAATTCCTCATCCTTCTACCATGGATACACATGTAATTGAACTTGGAGTTGTTGGACTCTTTTCCATGAGTGGCTGAACACTTCACAACTCTTGGGGATTGTTGGAGATGGCTTGAGCTCATGGTTTTCATATGAGAGTCTTGTTTCTTTTTCTCTTCTATCTATATTTACGAATTTCTAAGTTTAGGTGTGTCATTTATACACTTGAGACTTGAATTGTTTGTTTAATTTGAGTTTGTTTTGATTTTTATTTTGATTTGTAATGAGGATTTGAACTCACCACTATATATGGTTATATATATTTATGTTATTTATGATTCTCATTGATTTCTCTCTATTAATGCATGGTCGTGGAAGATAGTTAGGAATGAGATGGATTGTAAATGAACCTAATACATTACTAAACATTAATTACCTCTAAGGTACTTAATAATGCCTAATTAAATGGATTCTTGAGATTATGTGTTAGACTTGCTGTAGTGATAGGTGATGTTTGATATTTTAGGAAACTAGAGAAAAATGAAGGTGTTGAAAAGCTTAACAATGCCTAATTATATGAGATTCTATTAATTAGACATTGGACCCACTGGTAACGACATTTGGTAATTTAGTGACTTAGTGCCTCTTACTCTATAAATATCTTACTTGAGCTATGATTGCCTTTGAAAATAATTCCTAAGATCATCTTTATCATTTTTATCGCAAATTAATTTCATTCCACCCTTGTTTACAGAAAATACCAAAAAGACCTATTTTAATTGTATTTATTGTATTCACCATTTGAAAAATAACTACAACATGGTTTTACCCATTTCACTTTGCATTTAGATATTTAGTTCATTAGGTAATTAGATTTAGCATTGGCATCTTGTGAATGACCTAGATTGCACCACTTTTGTTACAACCTTGCAATCCATTAATAAATGCTTTGCGCTTGACCTAAGGGTAATATGATGATGGTCAAACCATCGCTCCTCTACCCTGAACTGTCCAGATCTAATATGGATGGTTCAGATATCAAGAATCATGTTGGACTTGAAATTTAGGGTTTTAAATGGATGGTTAGTTAGTAACGTAGAGATATAGTTACTAACCTTGTTAGAATCTTAAGTTTTGATGAAGACTGGACCCATAGAAAACATAAGTAAATAAGTGTAAGTTACCTCTGAATTTAAACAAGTAAAATCTGATAGGTAACAGATCACTATCGCTAGAGCTGAAGTCTATCGCAAATGAAAAGCCCAACTATAGCAGATGAAAACTTAGCAGAACACTAGGATAAAATATCTCTATCGCTAAGTGTATCCCTATCATTAATGAATGAGAAGGAATAGCAAATGAAGACTTAGAAATAACAAAGTTAATATCTATCGCTAAGTCATTCACTATCGCTAGAAGTTCATTAAAGAACGTGAATAAATGAAAGAAAAGAACATCTAGCAGAATAGACCAAGTCCTTGAGCTAATGGAATCAACTAGCGATAACAGGATAAACTATCGATAACAAAGTACTTCAGATAATAGACATTCAGATAGCTAGAGCCTGAAAGCAAGTGAATTAACTAGCGATATCATATGCTGCTATCGATAACAAGATTACCTATCGATATCTGAATACTTGAGGAAATAACAACTCAGATAGCTAAACATTCTTGAGATAACAAAGGTCACTAGCGATAGCGCTTATAACTATTGATAGTAGAATGCTCATTATGATAACAAACTGATAAGCTAATACATTGAGCTAATAGACAAAGCTTGCGATAGCATCTGCTGTGCATTACATGATTATTTGTTTAGCTAACAGCTCGAGTGCAGGAAATACACTATGCAGTTAACGATAGCAAAGCATGCTAGCGCTACTAAAAAAGCTGACATTCAAGTACAAGTAGCAGGTAGCAGCAGGATAACGTTACTCACAGTGATAAACTGAAAAGGATTTTAAAGATTGCCTTCAGTTGTGATTTGAAAAGAAATTCAAGTTTTATTCTATCACCCAATTCACCCCCCCTCTTGGGTGACAGCCATCACTAACAAACCTAACATTGTCAAGAGGAGGTTGGTTGGGAATCATAACTTGTATTAATTGTGGCAAGAGGTTATGCAATTGATGCAAGTATAAATTTGAACTTGAATTGAGAAAGCTTTTTCAAATGCAAAAGAACCTTAGACTCACACATAGTTTCATTAGGATGCTAATAAAGAGGGAATTTAATTACTTCATGAAGTAAAATGGGGATAAGGAACCCTAGACCTTTTGTTCTCTTGAACAAGTGTATTTTCAAACATCTTTCTATTTTATACCCATTTCCGATCTAACTTTTATTTTAAACTCAATTTCTAAAATTTTCTTACTTATTTCAAATTAAGAGCTCAATTAGCGGTAGTTAACTTGCTTAAACCATAATTGTTGCGGAACAAAATTTTTCAACTATACTACATTTTGACAACCCATATCCTTACAGTAAAGACAGAAAATTGCCATTAAGTCAATGGCGCCGCCATTGAGGATTATGGTTTGAGTCATTTTTCTAGTTGATTAGTCTAATTGTGTGCTTAATTTCACTACCCTTGTACCTTTCGGCACGAGGTATGGAATGATCTCACCTCGTAAGCCTATCTAGCTAATTATTTTCTCACTTACAAACAGCAAAATTCCTAAATCAATATAATATGGGTTAATACTAACGATATTCAAAAATGGAGATTATTTGTAAATAAAAATTTTATTTACACATTGGACTTTGCAAACAAACTTATAGTCGTCATTAATAAATTACAACCATTTTCATTAGAGGAACTAACACAAAAAGATAAACTAGAGGAGCACTAGCCCATGAATAACAAGCACAGCACAATAGCCGCGAACAAGTGCAACCCGAAGGCTACGAATCGCAAACGTTTTGTGTTTAGCTATTCTACTAAAGGCATTCACATCCTAAATAAAACCATTTTTCCAAACCAAAGCGAAAAACTTCAACTAAATTTAACTTCTAATTCGTTTCCATTTAAACCCAAAAAAAATTAGAATACACGTTTAAATAATTAATCTCCTTTATTATCACTTCAATTGGTAGAGAATCAGAACCGCTTTATGAAATCTGATTTAGTACTTCCACCCCACACGTGTTTAGGTCAACTTTTAACGATCAATATATACCTAGAAGCATCAAATAGAGGGCTTCCTTATTAGTTTCAATATTTACGATTTCAAGTCTAAAATCATTTCTTTAACGTGAAGCTTCATATATAAACCTATATCTCACATTAATCATCTAATATTCTCCTATAACATCCATATAATGATATTCCATTTTTTTTGGGAAAATAATCATAAGTATAAATAATACTGTTAAAAATCATTAGATAGATAAAATCAAGCACATAATAAACAATTTGCACAATAAATTTGTTTAAAACATTGAATACCTTCTAACCTCTTTTATAGGACCTCAACAGAACGGATAACAAGTGTGAACATAAAGTCCACGAGGGTAAACTAACCAAGCGCAGCTTAGAACCACGAGAATGAGCACAGCACGAGGCCACGAGACAAGCGCAGGTACAAAACCCACAAATAACAAGCGTGAGAATAAATCCCACGATTATCAAGCGTGAGTACTGTTCCCACGAATCACAAGCAAGCTCAGGGTTAACCATGGTGCACCAATGACTAACAATACTCCTATTAGTAACCAGCATGGAGTTCAAAAAAATCATTCCAAACAATTCTTTGAAGTTCTTATGTATGAATGTTGCTAATGAATGAAATACTATAAATTAACAATTAACCAAATGTCTATAACGAAATCACTATCTTATTCGATCATTCAAGTCCAAATATATAAATAAATAGTGACACAATTTCAATGAACATGTTTTGAGGAAATAGAACTCAAGATTTGATACTTTAATAAAAATATAACATGTAATAAAATATCTCACAATAACAATAGCATCCCATTCGGAAATTACAGCCCAACGCTAACTAAACACAAGCAACAACCATTCTCCCAATTTTTTTAAGCTTTGATCTATACATACATAAACCCACCTCACCACATTATTAACTTTTCCCTTGATTATACCAAGTTTTAGTTGTTCCATGCTACCAAACAGCCCCCAAATAATGGCATTGCAATAGAAGAGAAGGATGACAAGGGGTCCATGACACTCACAACAAACTCAAATTAACCAATTTCTTATATACCGTTCAATCATAATTTCAAAACCTTTAAGTGTAGTTTGTTAGAATAATAGGTTTTGATGATAACCAAACATATCTTAGGCATAAGGTAAGTGAGTGATAAATGTTTGGAATGATATGTCTTAGGTATGCATAGATAGCCCTTTTGATCAGAGATATAGATTCCAAGTCAAGTCATTTTGTCTAATCGATTAGAGTTCAGTCTAAGTTGTCGCTTAATCGATTAGAGACCCCTGTAATCGATGAGAGATCTTAGCCTTTCGATTAGGAGAAATTGATGTAATCGATTAGGCTCGCCTGATCGATTAGAGGACCATTGCCCAATCGATCAGAGTCCTATAATCGATTATAGATAAATTGCCTAATCGATCAGAGTCTTATAATCGATCAGAGAAGTTGGTATGTGTAATCGATCAGAACCATGTAATCGATTAGAAGAGTTGTGAGTGATCTGAATATAATCGATCAGAGGTAAGTAATCGATTAGAGGAAGTTTAAGTGTAATCGATTAGTCTTGCTTAATCGATCAGGCGTCCCTGTAATCGATTAGGCTCATGAATTTCTAATCTATTGTTGAGTGATGCAGGTCCTAATCTATACATAATCGATATGTAATCGATCAGCCACCAAGTCCTGTAATCGATCAGAGGCTGTAATCTGAGTGGCGATGGGAATAATTCAAAATCAATGGCTAAAGCTATTTTAGGCTTTCCAAGTACAGAGTGCTCAGACCTACTTAAGGAAGTTTACGTTAGACACAAAATCTGAGCAATATAGCCATTGGAACTCACCTACTTCCTCCAGCGATAGATAAAGAAAGATGAACAAAAAGCAAAGGAAGTACAATGGAGTAAATGCAACACAGGCTACATTCTCAACACTCCTCATCCGATTAAGATCTCTCTCTCTCTGAACAACTCTCAACGGTCATATTTATTACACAAGCTTCAGAGTGAAGAGTATAAAAGCATTGAGAAGCAGTTGGTTGAATGAATTGATTACTTCATTAAAAGATCTTGTATCTACTGCATTCAATTCTCTCAACAATCACTGTTCTCAAATTCTTAAGTGTGTAACACAATCCGTTCAATTGAGTGAACAATTTCTCTACACTTGTATTTATTATCCGAGTAAGGATTACTCTTAAGATAGTGGGATCTTAAGAGTAGGGTGTAATCTTACAAAGTGTAAGGGGGAGTGATTAGTAAGGAGGTGAGCTCTTGCTGTCACTTGTAAAGGCTGTCAAGAGCCCGTTTAAATCTTGAAAAGCTAGTGGAACCCAACTACCAAGTTGGAGAACTGGACGTAGGCCAAAAGTTGGGCTGAACCAGTATAAACTGTATTGTTCATTAAAGTTTTTTTTAAAAGCACAATTCACCCCCCCTCTTGTGCATTTCCTGCCTGTTACATAGTTTACCACATGCGTATCATTTAAAAATCTCAAAGTATCAACAAATAGATAGCACCAAATTTTCATTAACCGAAAGTCATTATACAGAGTTAGGAATAACCAAACAACAACTTTAGAAATAACTTCCAGCTTCAAACATTCAACTCAGACTTTATACAACACCATATAAGAGAATAATCATTATGCCTATCACTTTTAGAGTAACCTTTCTCTACAACGAATGATTAAATCAAAATTTTAAAATAAAATTAGCTTTAACACATTTCATCATAGTTACACAATTAAAAAGAAAGCTTAAAATATAAACCACCACACCCACCCACAAAATACATTTGCAGCAATGAAAGAATGAATAAATGAATTGCTATCACATCCCAAAAATCGTCAACTGACCTCAAATAACTATAACGATCTCAATTCATCGAAACTCTACTTCATTAAACACATTAATTATTCTCAATTCCTTCTACAATACATTCACCTATACTTCAAGAGTTTACAATTTAAGCCTATTTACTATCTAATTCAAGTATTCATCAATTCCTTAACATAACATTTCATTTATCACCATCATCCCCCACAACAATAATAGACGAATCTAGCTTATGCTCAAGCTAGTCCATAAGTCTAAGCAAAGATCTAAATTGCACCAACTCTTAAAACCTTCAAAAATGCAACCCCATATATATTTCAACCAAATGAACTATCTAGAAATATTATTGATGCAAGCAGGCATATTGTGATCATCAAACCATAAATCAATCCATCATTTTATGCACTGAGTCAAAAATCTATCATAGGCCAAAATTCATCAAAATATCACCAACAATTAAATTACTCAAATCATTTCCAATATCTTCATTCCATAATCATCTACTAACTTCATCTAACATATTGGAATCATCAATTTTCTTATACTCAATGCCAAATCCCATTACCCCACTCAAATCCTAACTTCTTCTAGCTTTAATCAATCAAGAAATTTGTACAGGTTCAAAACCAACTAACCCAAACCATTAATAATCAATATTTCACCTCCATGGATACATCTAAACCTATAATTAATTCCCAAACAGGCAAACTCACATGAATTTTCGGAAAAAAACCCCACCGCATACAAACTTTAATCACCAAAATTGCCTATAGGTTTCAATCTAAAAAAAATTAACCTTCCAAACATTTAGATAGACTCTTACGAACAATATAAAGCAAATAAAACTTCTAATAGACAACCCAATTAAATATCATCTCAAAGCCCCGACAATTTCATCTTGAAATTTAACCCAAATAAAAAAAAGAGAGGAATGGAATTGGGGCTACTTACTAGGAATTTGAGAACTTCAAATCAATCCCATATCCACCGGAAATTTGTCCCTCGAACAGCCCCTTCAATCTTCCCCTAATTCCAGTTGACCTCTTCTCTTCCTCTCTTGGTTGGTGTCGAAAAGTAGCAGGGAAGGGAAGAGAAAGACCACACAGCGGCCTTTCCCGCCGGTGATGGTGATGGCGGCGACGGCCTCGCCCTCTCCCTCTCTCTCTCCCCGCACTCAAAGGTGAAGGAAAGAAGAATATGGAATGGCGGCGATGATTCTGGCTGCAGGGGAGGGGAACACGAGAATTGGAAAGGAAATAAGGAGTATATAATAATAACAAAAAAGAAATAACTAATAAGGGAAAAGACTAATAGGTCCTTAAATCCACATAATAAGATAGATTTCATTAAGATAAATTTCCCTTTTTATTTCCTAAAAATTTTCACTATATCAAGCTAATATTTTTCTCCCACCATAATCCCTTATGAGTTTAAAAATAATTTCTCTAACTTCAAATTTCTCAAATTAAGGGAGAAATTAGACATTTGAAAATTTCCAAAATACTTCAATTTTCCTTAAATTTATTAATAAGACTTTCTAACTCCTAACTTAATCCAAGAATTAGCTCTTCAATTGTCATTAATCCTTAGTAAAATATTTGAGATGTTACAGAAAGGGTTGATTTTTTAGAAATACGAATAATGATTTCTTCGCTCTCAAATTATAAAACTGAAATGCAAGGCTTAATACCAGGAAGCAGAATGTATTCCAAACAGTCGGTCTAAACGGTCAGTAAAGAGAATGCCAAAACGCCTGAGGAATCTGAAACGATTGAAGCCGAAGAATACCAACGAAGTAGAGTTCAAATGGTGAAAGTCTTGGAAATTGATTCATGGAGGGAAATTTAAAGATGATGCAGGCACAGACGTGATTGATGACAAGAGAGGTGCGATCAACGGCTACAACAATTCAAATCAATGGTTGGAAATGGGCATAACTTCCCATGCCACCCTTCATTTGCCACATAGAGCTAGGGGAGTAAATGTAAGCCCCAGAATTAATCTCAGTTTTCAAGAGAGGTGTCAATCTTCTTGGGCCAGAGAAGTAAGTCCACAAGAGCAAGCCCATGTCATAATGCAACAAGACCATCCTGGGCCCAATAAAAAAGATGTCATCTCAGAATAGATAACTCCCTATTACGAGAAGACCTACATCATCAACGGAATAACACAAGAACTGGTAACAGATTCAACAGAATTATTTTGAATAGAGACCACGTGGCATCTAGCTGAGAAAGTAATGCCCAGGTTGAAAGAATTCATTATATGAGAATTAATTTATAATTAAAGACAAGCGAGAAACATTGAAGTAACGGATAAAGAGAAAGAGGGAAATCTGGAACAGTTTCCCAGGTTTTCGGCAAAGCTACGGAGAAGGAGGAAGAAATAAAAGGAAGAGAGGAAGAAGAGAGGGGATCATCTGAACACTCCAACAGACATCATAATTTTTGCAAGTCATTGTATTGTTACAAGATTTTCATTTGATTGCTGGTGACCTATCTTTTTATTGTTTCTGTAAATCTATTGACCTTATAGTGAAAATGTTAGAATAATATGTTTTGATGATAACTAAACATAACTTAGGCTCAAAGAAAGGTTGGACATAGATCAGGAATAACTTAGAATCAATCTGATAGAAAATTCTAAGTATTGCCCAATCGATAAGAGGAATATAACCGATTAGTGGAAAATGAGTAATCGATCACATAAGCATAATCGATCAGAGAATAGTAAGTAATCAATAAGGGAAATATATGTAATCTGAGTATAATTTAAGTGTGATCAATTATACACACCTAATTGATCAGAGACCCCTGTGATCTATCAGACAAGAATTGTTTCTAACTTATATTGAAGTCATGCAGGCTATGATCGATGTATGATCGATATGTGATTGATCAGACATGAGACATTGATCGATCAGACACCAATAATCGATGTTGCGATAGGATTTAATTCAAATTGAATTGTCAATCTATTTTAAGCTTTCAAGTATAGAAGTTGTTCATACCTACTTTGGGAAGTTATCGTTAGACACACAAATATGCCATTAGAGCCGTTTGACACAACAACTATGTTCTACGATTAATGAAGAGAGAGGATCTAAAGAAAGCCAAGTGCAATGGAGTTAATGCTACCTAGAACACATACATCTTTATACTCCATCTATAATCATCTCTCATCCAAGATTATGCAATGGCTATAACTTCATCAACGGGCAGAATTTCATTTACGAGTATAAAAGCCTTGATGATGAGGTTGGTGAGGCATTGATTACACAGATTGATTATTCTTGTGAAGTTACTCTTACGTCATTCAATACTACTAACCCTGAGAGAGATCATTCATTGTCTTTGTACTTCAGTGTGTATCATAATCAGTTCATTGAGTGAAGAACCAGCCTGTAATTACATTTCTAGTGAGATTTACTCTTAAGATAGTGGGATCTTAAGAATAGGTTGTAATCTTACAAAGTGTAAGGGGGGGTGATATGTAAGAGAGAGATCTTACTGTGAGGTCACGTGTAAAGGCATTCAAGAGCCTGTTTTAATCTTGAGGTCTAGTGGAACCCAACTAATGTTGGAGAATTGGATGTAAGCCAAGATTTGGGCTGAACCAGTATAAACTCTCTGTCTTAGTGTATTAAATTTTGTTTAGCACAATTCACCCATCTCTTGTGCATTTCTGTCACTTTCAAAAAATACATATAATTTCTTCTTTCCCATTTTTTGACCACTACAATTGCATGGTCAGTGTATACTACCACAGAAGTGTTAATCAAGTATTGTCTAAACTTATCAAGTGCAGAACTGATGACAAACAACTCTTTTTCAGTAGTGGTGAAATGAACTTGTGTGGAATCAAGTGCCCTAGATGCATATGCAATGACCTTAGGGACTTTGTCAACTCTCTGACCTAGTATGGCTCCTATCACAATATTAGATACATAACATGAAAGCTCGAAGGGAAAATATAAATGAAGTGCACTAATGATAGGTGAAGAAATCAAGGAAGACTTCAAAGTGTCAAATGCATGCTTATATTTATCATCAAAAACAAAATCTGTGTCCTTTTTAAGCAAACAAGAAAGGGGTAAGGCAATCTTGAAAAAATTGCAATAAAAGGCCTGTAGAACCCCGCGTGCCCAATAAATGATCTAACTTCTTTAAGGTCAGTAGGATAGGAGAAAGAGGAAATAACTTTAAGCTTTGGTTTGTCAACCTCAACCCCCTTTTAAGAGATCAAGTGACCAAAAACAATGCCACTATCCACGATGAAATGACACTTCTTATAGCTCAAAACCAAATTCTTTTCAAAGCATCTTTTCAAAACAAGTTCCAAACTAGATAAGCATTCATCAAAGCTAGAACCATATACAGTGAAATCATCCATAAAGACCTCCAGCTTATGCTTCAACAAATCACCAAAAATGAACATCATACAACGTTGAAAAGTACCAGGAGCATTGTAGAGTCTAAATGGCATCCTTCGATATGCACAGGTGCCAAAAGGATATGTGAAGGTGGTTTTTTTGTTGGTCCTTCGATGCAATTGGTACTTGGAAGTACCAGGAGAAACCATCAAGAAGACAATAATGAGATTTACTAGAAATTCTTTCAAGCATTTGGTCAATGAAAGGCAAAGAAAAGTGGTCCTTTCTAGTCAAGGAATGAAACTTCCTATAGTTTATACACTCTCTCTAAGAATTCTGGACTCTAGTGGGGACAACTCATCACTATCACTCAGAATAATTGTAATATAACTCCTTGTTGGCACACTTGTACTAGTAACACCCGCTCACTATCAGAAATAGGATAGATAATCTCTGCACTCAAGAGATTGGCAACCTCTTTCTTTACCACATCAAGAATTCTAGGGTTAAGCCTCCTTTCTAGTTGCCAAATAGGCTTATAACTCTCTTCCAAGAGAATTCTATGTGTACAAACCGAGGAATTGATCCCTGGAATGTCAGCATGAGACTACCTAATTGCACCCAATGAGACTTAATAAGATAAACTAGTCTACCCTTCTCAACATCAGACAAAGAACTCGAAATAATCATAGACAATTTATCAGAATCAGCAAGAGAAACATATTTCAAGTTGGGAGGTAAGGATTTACGATCCATAATTGGAGGGTTTTTCCATCGACGGTTCCCCCACACTTAAACATTTGTACTCCCGGACAAAGACAAGTTTAAAGCTTAAGCATAATGGCAAGTAAGGCATAAAACATGCTAGATGAACATGAGCTAACACAAATTAACAACCTCCTGACCAACAAGCAATTTGAAATGGAATGACACTAAAGAGATAACCATGAGTGTAGCTAATGCAATGTGAATGAGCAAAGGGGAAGGTCACTCAAGGATAAGTGTTTCACTCGTCTCACCATTTTGGGATCATTTTCTACTCTTAAGATCTACTTAGAAACAAAACAAGAAGTGCAATGATTCAAAAGGGCTTTTGGGTTGAAATGATGGAATAGGCCAAATGATTAGATGGAATGGATGAAAGATGATGTTATGCATGCTTAATTTCCTAATTCAACACAAAGCATCAATTGCAACTTGCTAGAAACCACACATGCCTTATTTTGCACGCAATTTTTCACATTTTCTTTTTCTTTTTCACTATTTTTCTTCTTTTTTTGTATTTTTGTTTTTTTCTCTATACATGGCATGCTTATATACAACCAAGCAGTGGCATTTTTCAAACAACACAAGCAATGATGCAACTTTTCACAAATTGGCATGTTAATGCAAAACATCAAGTGAATGGCTCAAATGGGGTGGCAAATGGAAAGAGTGTTTGTGGTTTGTGTTTGGGATGTTATGGTATGAAATGAATGCCTTTATCATGCTTCATTACACTAAATGAAACAAGTTTTGATCAAAAATGCAAACAAGATCTAGAGAATGGCAACCAAGTGGATATCACACAAGAATAAGCAATTAGGCTCAAATAAACCTCAGACATGGCTAATTCTCCTAAACTCAAACAATGATCAACTACAAACAAGATTAACCATAAAGAATCAATTCCAATCAACAAAGTGCTAATCAAGAAGATTAATCAATAGCATTAACATCATATCAAAAATCATGAAACAATTCCCATAATTGCCAAAACAATTTCAAAAACATCATGCCAAGTCCAAAGAGGGACAAAAGTGGAAGTGAGGAAAAGTTCAAATTTTTTCAAATTTTTTGAAGCTAAAAACATAACCAAGATGCAATGCCTTTCAACCCCCTTCACCCACTATGAAGCACATCCCTCCCCCACACTTAATTCCTACATTGTCCTCAATGTAATAAAATATGGAAATACCAATTCAAAGCATGTTGAAATCAAGTATGGTCTTGGTGTGTGAGCAAGAGCATTTATTAATCCTAGGAATTGAAAGAAAAAAACTACTCTTTTTACTACTGACTTGTGTCTCTCCCCCACACTTATCTCCTTCATACAACAATTAAGCCAACATATGAATGAAAATTAGGAAGAAAAAAAGTGAGGAAAGAGACAACCTTTGTTATGGCCTCTTAAGGCACTTGAAGGATAAGTTCTCATCCAAGATGAGAAGCATGCATTTCTTCAATGTGGCTTCTTCTCCTATATTGGACTTCCTTGGTAGTGGGGATTCCTGAAAAAGAAACACCGGACCAACAGCAGTATCGAGTCCAAAAGAGAATACATGGAGAGATCTAAAATTTAACATATGCATTTTCAAAGCAAGATTCTCCAAGTAAACATCACAACCAAGCAAGTCTATGAGGTTCCCATCAGTAGGAACCAAGCATGCAGCCACATTGTCATCACCTTTGACATTGGATGTTTCAAAATGATCAATTTGGGTCCCATCAATGTCGGGTGGCAAGTCACAAGATAAAATTAAATTTAAAGATTCATTCTTGTTCACTATTTTATCAATTAAAGCATTTGAATCTTTCCTTATTAAACTACCTAAGGAAAGAAAAGAATTAGGATTAAGAGATGAACAATTTTCATGTTGATTATCAAGTGTAGCATGTTCATTAGTGTTATCAATCAATCTAGATGAAGAAGTAACATCATGCGAAGTGGAAAGCCAATCATCAATTTCTATGCAAGTGGCACATGGCCCATCACATTCACATGTGCAAATGAAACAAGTATGTGGGGAGAAGGGGGAAATGAATTTTTCATCATGTTCAATAGATTCAAAGAAGCTCAAGTCATGCTTATCAACACTTGAAGAAGAGGTAGTTGTTCACACTTCTCCACATTTTCAACATCCAAGCTCAATGTATCACTTTCCACAATCTCATTTCTAGTACTAGTAGATGCATCATGCACTTCACCTAAGTTCTTTTTATGTAATGCAACAAATTTGTCATACTTAAGATCAATGCAATCCATGCACATGTTGTCATCACCACAAGAACAAGGTAAAGGCTGATCAAAATCAAGATCATCACAACTAGAACTTATAGAAATATCATGATCACCACACACATGAGTAACATAAGCAACATCATTAACTACACAACTACCATGTGAAACTTCATAGTGAGCATTTTCAATATCAAGCATTTGAGGGGATTCAACAACAATTTCTTCATCTACCTTATCATCACTTACATCAACAATCACAGTAGTATGAGGAGAGTTAACCTCTTCAAGAAGAGGAGGAATATTACCAAAGTATAAAGGTGACTCCTCCGGTGGTTGAAGAGATGCTTGCTTCTTGTTTGAATCTTGTGTGGGAGTAGGCATTGGGGATTGGATGTTATTCACTTGAGATGTGGCATTTGGCTCTTGTTCTTCAATGTCCTCATTATTGTTGAAGTCATAAGGCCATGGTGCTCCTTCTTCTCCATTAGTCTTCTTCCATAAAACATGTTTCACAAACGACCTAATAAATTCTTCTATTGCCTCAAGCCGCTCTTCCATCTCCTTTGAAAGTTGATTGACCTCCTTTAACATGAACAACTCTTATTGTTGAACTTTTAGCTCATCGTACATCCTCCTTAAAGAGAGGGTTTGGTCGTCCATGTTTGGGAAGGTGAGGAAGGCATTAAGTCCATTGGTTGGGGGTATAGAGGGTGGAGGTGGAGGTTTATGGTAAGGAGGAAATGATGGGTTCTATGGATTTCTATGTGAAATAGGGAAGGGGGTAGGATAAATTTGTGGACAAGATGGTTCCAAGTGTGTTTGGAAGTGGTTGGGCATTTGAGATCAAAAGACATTGTTGTGGCTTAGCAAATTCACTCTCATGGAATCCAACTCTTGTAGAATGAAATCAACTTGGGAGTGTGTTAAAGTAGAAGGCGCCTCATTTCTCCAAGTATGTGGAAGGCCTGGTGTTTTATTTCATGAAAAAGAATGCATAGGAGGATCAGTATAGAACAAAAGATCATAGTTAATGTTAAACCGAGACATGAAAAATGCAATCAAGAAAATCCCAATATGCAAAATGCAATGCTATACAAATATGCCTAAACCTAAAATAAAAGAAAAAGATGCAAAGATCATGGTATGTACAAATAAAAAGAAAACCTAAAATGCAACTAAACTAAATGCAACCTAAGAAAATAGACCCAGCCAAAACAAGTTTTACAACCGGCTACTTGGGAACCAATTACTTGGCTCCTCGGCAATGGCGCCACTTGAAGAGCACCGCTTTCAAGTGTGTGTGCGTGTAGCGTGCCCTTGAGTCCGCCCTTCAAGAAAATAAGAACTAAGGGGATAGTAGAAGCTAACCCCCGGGTGTCGTTCACTTGAGGAGCGTAACGCAAAAGATTACCTAGTAGCTAATATACAAACTAACAAAAGTGGGTTAAAATATTGTATTTGGTTTTTTTGATAGGATAGATGCAAAAGGTGTGATATGTTCAAAAGTAAAATAAAAATAAGATAAAAATGAGATTTGGAGGGTGATGAAAATGGAATCATTCTTGATAAATGGAAACCTTAGGATTCATCGCTTCAAAAGATATTTAGGGAGTTGTTTATTGATTTTCAAAAGAACCCTAGATGAATCCCTCTAGGCTAGGCTTCGATTAACTTAATTAATGTCGGAATCCTGCACATTACTTAATTTAACCTATGTTGATTAAGCTCAAAATCAAGGTGAATTTGCTAATTGTAAGGGGCTCCTAATTCAACAACCGGAATCCCGAATTGCCACTTAATTAATCCTAGGGTTTCAATTCATTATTGGAATCCCACATAATAAACCAAGACTATAAGATTGAATTCCAATGCCACTCATGCAATTTGACAAATCCAAAACCAATTAAACTTACTAATCGCAAGGAACTCTTGATCCTACAACCGGAATCCCGAATTGCAACAAGATTAATCCATTAATCCCAACTCCTTGACGGAATCCCAATCAATAAATTGGAACTAATAGATGGAAGGGCTATGTTACTCAAGCAATTAGTAGATTTACTTGCTACTTTCTAAACACAAATACTTGACATATGATCCACCAAGCAAGAATCCTCACTTGGCACAAGATTTTAACAAGAAAACATAGATTAAATGATGAATCCATACAAATAACATATGCTTAAGTCAATAGGTGCAATTTCAAGCATCCATACAAAGAAAATAAACAAGACAAGTTGTTTCCACCACTCTCATACAAAGATATGGAATAAAATTACAACCAAATGAAGAAAGAAGCCTTAGAATCCTAGAAACATGCTTAAACATAAGGAAGAGAGAGTGGGAGAACAAGAACTCCCTTTTAAAGCTTCAAGCTCATCCATTGGCTCCCACCATCAAGAATAAGGGAGCCTAACTACTTTCCTCCATGAGAAAGCCAGCACCAAGGAGTGGAGGTTGAGGAGACATGGAGATTTGGGTGGAGGAAGGTAGAAGATGAAAGATGAAAATGAGAGGAAATGAGAGAAAGATGAGATCTAGGGTTTGTGGTGCCTCCAAATCTGTCAAATAGAGTGAAGTTTCGACCTAATATCCTCCCCAAGTCGGGTAAAAAGAGTGGGTCTTGGTTATGGATCCGGGTTGGCCCAAAAAAATAGCAAAATTTGCAAATCTGTACTGATAGGAGCGCTTGGGCACTAGCAGCTTCTGTCCTCCTAGCGCCTGGGCGCTTGCAGCCTCTGCCTTCTTAGCGCCGGACGCTATTTTGAGCGCCTAGGCGCTTTTCCTCTGTTTTCTTCTACCCTTTTCTTCTTTTATTTGTTCTCCAATGGTTCTTCAATGATCCTACAAGTAAAAACACAATAGAAAAAGGATCAAATGCCCTAGAAATTAATTATTTCTAATTAACTACCGATTATGGCAAATTAATCTCATTTTTATGCTAATTTCACCTAAGGATATAAGATATTAAATAAGCACATTTTGAACCATAATTGCATCTTAGATATGTTAATTGCCTCATTTTATCATACAAAACCAATGCAAATCCAAGGATTTGTCAACGGTACCAACTCCTGAAGCTCAAGTGCAGCAAGTGGTAGAATGGTGTCATCACATGGTGGGGAAGGAGATATAAGTGCATCTACATATGTGATAACTCTTCCACTTCCCAAGGGTGAGCAAGTATCCTCCATAGACGAAGCTACCGGTGTAGCATGTATAACAGTTTCTATGTGGTCAGCAGAATCTGCATCATAATAAGAAGAAACTTTCCCATGACCACTAGGTGTGGGGTGAGCATATATAATATCATAAGAGCTAGTAGATGCATCAAAATTATGCAATGTGGAAAACCAGCTCTCAATCTCAATGCAAGCAAGACATGACACATTATTAATGTAGCCACAAAACAAAGTAGTATGGGAGGGGGAGGGGGAAATGATAGGTGATGGATCAACATGCTCAAATGAATCAACAAACATGGCATCACAAAGTTCATTAATATCATCATCCACACAGGAAATTACACTAATGCCTAGATAAGAACAATTATCACTAGCATTGTGCATGGTCTTAGAAAATAAAAATTTGACCTTTTGGTCTCCAACTCCCATAGTGATTGTACCTTGCTTTATATCAAGGATAGTTTCAACCATTCTAAGAAAGGGTCGGCCCAAAACCAAGGTACTATCACTAGGGTTGTCACTAGTCATGTCTAGGACATAGAAATCGGCTGGAAACACAAGGCTTCAACTTGCACCAATATATCTTCTAAGATGCTCTTGGATACCTAATTGTTCGATCCGTAAGTTGGAGAGCCACACTTGTATAACAAATAGATTGGGTACCCAAAGATAGATGTAGGCATGACATTTATAGCAGCACCAAGATCTAACAAAGCATTTGAAATGGTGGTCTTACCTAAGATACAAGGAATAGTGTAAGAACTAGGTCTTTGCATTTTAAAGGAAATTAAGGTTTAGATAAAGCACTAACATTAGACTCAATTTGGATTCTTTCACTATGCTTGTTAGTGCACAAATCTTTCAAAAAGTTTGCCGACTTGGGCATTTTTTTAATCAAATCAAGAAGAGGCAAATCTATTTCAACTTTGCTAAACATATCAAACATTTCTTTATCACATTTATCATCTGTAACCCTATTGCTAGCTAAATAGGAATGAGGAAAAGGAAGATCGGAAAATTTTACCTCTTACCTCTCTCATGTGGCTCTTGGTTTGGTGAATCATGTACGGCAAAGCGAACGCCTCACTTGCTCTTTGTAGAAGGTGGAGTGGGTAAGAGCTTCTTTTCTTCATTGCTCTCACTTTGCACTAGAGTGGTCGGCATAGGCAAGGGATACTCCTCAATATGCTTGGAGTTAGAATACTCCCCCACACCCAAAGGTGGTCTATCACATACAATCTCCTCATCAACATTAGTCTCATCACCCTCAAGATCTTGAAATTTAACTTTCTTGCCACTTTTCAAGCTGATGGCATTAAGAGATTGAGTTTATCACAGTGTTAGAAGGAAAATCTTCACTTGATCTTGCTTGGTTGTCACTTAAAACATTTGACAATTGGGTCACGAATGAATGTAGATTGGCACCTCTAGTCTCCCATTGCTCCATCTTAGACTTAAGAGATGCAAACCTCATATTGTTGCGAGATTTGGTGGAATTCATATCCTCATGCATCTTTTGAATGCTCTTGAGAATTTGAGCACTCGCATCATCCCCTCTGGGTGAATCTTGGGGAACTAAGGAACTTGGAAAAGAAGGTTGGTCCTTAAAGTTGGTCATGATGGTATTGTTGTCTCTCTTCTAGAAGTTAAGGTATGACCTCCACCCTTCATTATAAGTATTGCTATGGGAATCCCATTTTTGGTAGGGATTAGTATTGGACCTCCTGTGGTACATGGAATTAGCTTGCATTGGCTCACTTGGACAAAGACTAGTAATGTGTATAACCGATCCACAACGCTCACAAATTGGTGCAACTAAGGCAGTGGAAGTAGAAGGAGCACATTGTTGTATGCTAAAGTTCCTCAACTTTGATGTAATAAAAGAAAGATGTGATGTAAGTTGGTAACTTAAAGTGTCTACTTTAGCCTCCAAAGAATTAATCCTCCTATATTGTTGGAGTTGGAAATCAACTCAAACACCCTTTTGGAAACCTCTTCTATTGTATTGTTTACTGTTCAGGGCTCTCATCTTAATCATAGTCTATGCCTCCTTAGTGGGTAGGTCTTCCAAAGAATCACCGACGCTAGCATCCATAATGCCTCTCTCATTGGGTAAGAAGTAAGAACCCTTTATAGAAATACTGGATCAACTGCTTATTAATGATCTGATGGTGGGGACACTTAGCCAACAACTCTTGGAACTATCTCCAATACTCATAAAAACTGTCAAATAGGTCTTGTCTGATGGAATAGATCCTTTTTTAGATTTGAGGTCTTAATGTTAGGGAAATAGTGCTCCAAGAATGCTCCTCTCAAATTGGCTCGAGTGAGGGCATTTTGGTCATGTCTAGGTAACAACCTAAACCACTCCTTAGCCTTCCCATCAAGTGAGAAATGAAAAACCTTCAGCTGCCCAACATCTTAATTCATTCCAACCGGCTTCATGCTTGTACATACGAGGTGGACCCCATATAGATTGCCAAAGGGATCCTCCTGTTAGAATCTTAAGTTTTGATGAGGACTGACCCCAAAGATAACATAAATAAATAGAGTGTAAGTTACCTTTGAATTAAACAAGAAAAATCTGATAGGTAACAGATTACTATCGCTAGAGCTAAAGACTATCGCAAATGAAAAGCCCAACAATAGCTGATGGAAACTTAGCTGAAAATCTAAAGTAAATACCTCTATCGCTAAGTGTATCCCTATCGCTAATAAATAGAAAGGAATAGCTAATGAAGACTTAGAAATAACAAAGTTAATTTCTATCGCTAAGAAATATCTAGAAATAACAAAGTTAATTTCTATCGCTAAGAAATATCCTATCGCTAGAAGTTCATTGAGAACATGGATAAATGAAAGGAAGAACAACTAGCAGAAAAATGAGCCAAGTCCTTGAGCTATTGGAATCAGCTAGCGATATCATAAGCTGCTATCGATAACAGGATTAGCTATCGATATCTAAAATACTTGAGGAAATAACAAGTTACTCAGATAGCTAAACAAACTTGCGATAACAAAGGTCACTAGCGATAATGCATCTAGCTATCGATAGGATAATGCTCATTGTGATAACTTAGAACAAACTAATAAGCAGATAAAGTGAGCTAATGGACTAAGCTTGCGATAACATCTGCTGTGCATTACATGATTATTTGTTTAGCTAACAGCTCAAGTGCAGGAATTAGCGATAGCAAAGCATGCTAGCGCTACTGAAAAAAGCTGCTATGCAAGTACAGTTGTTGAAAACGTTCAGAAGGTGCAGTCTATCTCTCTCTCCTAGCTCACTCTATGCATGAACAGTTGAATCTAGGACAGAAGTTTGAATTAATTGAAGAATAACATTTATTGCCTACGGCTATGGACCACCAACAACTATATTCAAACGGCCACATGAAGCTGAAAGAAAAGACAAGCTGTGAAGATATAAATAGATCAAGACTTGCTTCTAAAAGAACAACGATGGATCAGGGCTTTATGAAAAATTGTAGATTACACTGATTAAGAGCTAAATCTAGTGAGCCCAGAAATGAGGAAAGAATGTTGAGTCAAGTAAATTAGAAAAAGAGAGCTAGAGCACTCATTGTTCAATTTGTTAAGCTCTAGAATTGTAATATCATCATATATTCCTTTGTTCTTAAGTAATTATCACAATCCGTTCATTAAGTGAACTTATTATTTGAAATCCTCTATTGTTTGAGGCTGTTCTAAAGCTTGGTGCTTTAAGAACAGGGTTGTAACCTTACGGGTTGTAAGGGGGAGCATTTAGAGGGAGTCTAAAGCTCTGTAGAAAAGGTTGGCATGTGATCCCATGTTGTAAAACCTGTGGTAAAGGCTTCACAAGTGCCCGGCTAAACTTGTGGGTTGTAAAGGCTTCTCTTTTGCTCGGTTTAAACAAGAGGGTAGTGGAAATCTCAAGTGGAGCCTGAGGACTGGATGTAGGTCAGGGTTGACCGAACCAGGATAAATTCTGTGTGCATTATCTCTTCCCTTAACTCTCTTAGTCTCCAGCGTATTTAACTTGTATACTCTTTAGTGCATTTCATGGTTTGAAATACTCACAGTGATAAACTGAAAAAGATTTTAAAGATTGCCTTCCTTTGTGATTGGAAAAGAGTTTAAGTTTTTATTCTATAACCCAATTCACCCCCTCTTGGGTGACAGCCAGCACTAACAATTGGTATCAGAGCAGGTCACTTGTTTAAAGGATCCAACGATCTCAAGTGAAAAGATCATGGCTAATTTTGGGTGTAACATGTTTTCTGAAGGTTTTGATCACACTATTCCACCCATTCTAGAAAACATAGACTTTTCGTTTTGGAAAGCTAGAATGAAATACTTTATAAAATCATTTGATTATCATATGTGGAATGTTTTTATAAATGATTTTGATTTCAAACCAAGAAAGGATTGGACTGAAAAAGACAAGAAAATGTTTTCCTTGAACATTAGAGCAATGCAAATTCTACATAAAGGCTTAACTGAAAATGATTTTCAGAAAATCAGACTTTGCTCTAGTGCTAAAGAAATTTGGGGTTCCCTTGACTCCATATATGCTTCTAATATCTTGTTGAAACTGAAAGTGTTGACAGCTCATCTGAATTTCAAAGTTGCATATCTAGGAGCAATTGGAAGTTGAAATTGAAGAAGGAGAGATCATAGAACCCTTTCAAGAGTCAGTCAACACAAAAGGACAAGAGAAAGATGACTGCCAAGAGCTCTACCTGAATGAGTCTGATCAATCATTCTCTGGAGCTCAAGATGCAGCTATGGTATACAGTTCCAATTCCTGTGTTTTTGAGAAAAACAATTTTGATCTGCATAAAACTGATTTACTACCTATCACAAATCATATTTCAAGGATTGAAAATGTTTTAAATCATGCTGGAAAATGTTTTGGGAAGAAAGATCATTTGAATGAAAACAATTTGTGTTTGTACTCCTCTCACCATCACAATAATTGCATAAAATCTCATGTTGCACATCATCCTATTATTTGATATTATTGTGGTAAATCTGGTCATATTTCTCACACATGTAATATTAGAAGAAATTCAAATGTGAGAAATAAATTTATTTGGGTTCCAAAAGGACATGTAAGGTCCAAGACTAACAATGAAGGACCCAAATATAAATGGGTACCAAAATGTCCACCTAGTACTTTATGTGTGCAGATTAATTCTAGAAGAAATGGATATTCTGGTGCAGAAACAACAAGGAAGAATCCAAGAGTTTCTCATGCTTCAAGAAAGAGATTCATAGAATCTACATATAGAAGGAGAACTCTAGGGGAATCCATTGCTGCAACATCCAGTTTAAATTATACAAAGCAGTGGACAGCAACAAGAAGAACATGTTCTACCTCAAGAATGAGCTACCATAAAGTACCATTCAAATACCTTAAGGAGAAGAAGATTCTTGAATTCTGTTTCACGAAATAGATCTCTGCTACCTGGTGCTAAGTATATCAGAACCGTTTGGGTTAGCAGAAGCAACTCTCCAAGTACCTAAGGTAGAGGTATATCAAGGGTAAAATCTCCTACACTTTATCAGTAACATTTATTGAGATTTTAAACTCTGAAACCTTAGGAGTGAACGTTGAATTGTATGTTGAAAGAAAATTGCCAAAATACTTACAATGTTCGTAAGATAGACTTATACACATGCATATTGATTTGAAAAAGAATATATATATCCTTGTGCATGTAGTCATGACTAATTCACTATGCTCAGCTATCTCAGATTGATTACATCTTTTGAAGCATGTGAATTATGCTGTTAATACCTACGAACTAACCATGAGCAAGATCCATATGAATTTGGATACTGAAGAAAAGAAAAGAATTATACTTCTGTAGGTAACAAGGAGAGAAACCTTCAAGACTATGATCTACATGGAAATTTACTCAAGTCTTGATGAGCTGAACTTCGTACTTGGATTTTGGTGCTAAATCTGCAAAAGAGAATTAACATTATTCTGCCAAAATCAAGCTACTGCCTGGACAAATGCAATTATGGTGATATCATTCTTATCCTATCTTATACTTGAATGAATACAATTCTGTTTGGATAATGAATGATTGTTCCTTTTCATTATCAATCAATCTTTTACTGTCATGAAATATCTGTCAGATTGCTATATGACTGAAAAGTTGGAATTGTGCATAGTTTATCTTTTGCGGAATTTATGAAATGCACAATTCAAATTTGTTTAGATTTTAACTTAGCATGTTTATAAAATTGCATTCATATATTTTGAAAAATATGTACACTCCAGTTGCATTTAAATGGTTTTTGAAAACTGGAAGATAAAGTTGAAACTGTTTCAATTCATCCTCATAAGATGTTTTTCAAAATGCATGAGTTATCAAATGTGAGAACTTGTCAATCACATATCTATGCAATTAATTGGATCTGTTCTGTCTGTGTTCGTTGTGCCAAATCTCAAAATTATGCAGGACTGACCAATCAATAGTGAGATTCACTTTCGCTAGCTTAAACTGAACAGAGTTGTGTTTGAGCAAAGATTTCCATCGCTGGCCTAAAGCATTATCGATAGCAAATGGCACTATCGATAGCTAGAAGGAGTAAGTGGAGCCTGAGCAACTGACTCAGCGTGGAATCTTGCCTGCTAGCTATAGTCATTGTCATTAGCAATAGCAAGTCTCTTTGACAACAACTTGACTAAAAATTTGATCTAATGAGGATGAGCCTTATTATTCAAAAAAAAATCTTGCTCTCATTCTGATACTCAAATACTTTAATGGTCACTATCATTTCTATGTTAGAGTAACTAGAGTCTTGTGTTTATATTCTGATCCTGAATATTCTTATCATTTTGAACACAACTCTTAATAGTCAACAACATTGCTATGCTATAGTAGAGTCAATATCTGAAGCACAAAGCATTCACTCTCATGCTGTTATTCGTATGACTTTGGATATCTCATCTGATCCTTAAAAATGCAGCATTCTGACATATTTCCCTTATTATTGATTTCCATCATTTTTATCATGAGCATTGATTGTCAAAGCATTTGAAACATGATTTTAAAGTTTTTAAGTCTACATCTCATGTATGCTGCATGATATCTTAAGTTTATGCTAAGAAGCCTGTTTATCAAATATTCCTTATGCTTTATGAAATATATTTTTGTTTGAACTCAAACTTAAAAGCATAAGAAATTTGTTTCAAGCTTTATTTAAAGATTCTATATTTTTTCTTTTTCTTTCTGAAAATGAATCATACTAATGATTTCAAAACAAGCTTCTGTTATGAGTATGATTTCACAAATTGTGAGAAAGCTTGAAGAATATCATTGACTGAGCAAATAAAAGATGGTGAAGTAAAGGGACTTGAAGTATTCAAGAATGAGTTATGGAAATCAAGGCACTTGAAAGAATGAATGCCAAAGCCAATACTCGTTATACAGAGGATAAGCTCTAGCTGTCATACGTAGAGATGAAACTGGCTACTTCAAGTATCCATTGAAGAAAAGCCCCTCCAATCTTGAATGAGCAATTCTATCCCTACTCTTTATTATTAATTAATATTATTCTGGATAGATTCTCTACTAGATATTGATTGGATTCACTTGCATAAAATTCATATCAATGACATGGCGCAAATATTAAAACTATTTTTACAAATTATCATTGATCATGAAAAACCATCAAAATTATGCTTCATTATAAGACACCTGAATCTGATGTTCACAAAAAAAAATCCCATTTTGATCATTAACAGTTCAAGTAATAACTTTGCTCAACAATCATACTGGATAATTTCATTTGAGCGAAAAAGAACTTATGACACTTGTGAATTCTGCGCTACTCTGTGTCACATACTCTTTAGAATTGATTTGCCTTCAGAATCTATGAACTGATCTCATATGCATCAAAATTTCTGATTTCTTGCTGAATAGATATTAGTGTCTAAATATATTGTTGTCACCACTTTGCATGATTAATGTCAAACTTGCTCAATAGAATCTGTTCAGAATGTCAAATCTTAAGTTTTGCAGAACTGACCCTTCGATAGTGAGTTTCACTATCGCTAGCTGTATGCAGGACAAAAGCTAATTGAGCAAAGATTGCCATCGCTAGCCAAATGCATTATCGATAGCAAAGTCAGCTATCGATAGATGGAAGGAGTAAGTGAACTGAAGTCTAAGTCACTTGCTCAGCGTGGGATCATGCCCGCTAGCGATAGTAGCTCGTACTAGCAATAGCAAGTCAATCATTAGAATGCGAAACGTTTAGCGAGTATTTTTCATTAATGGTAAACTCTGAACTTATAAAAGTAGATCTTTTGCATTCTGCATTCATTATTCATCTGCATTTTCTCTTCTACTCCAAATCTCTCTGAACATTCAAGCCTACTCTCTCACTCAAAACCCTAAACCCTAAAAATGGCCAGAACCAAAGTTCCAAATGTGAGTGATGTTGAGACAACCTCTAGCGCTAAACCTTCGTCTCATTCCGCTAGCAAGAGGTCCAGAACTCATAAAGCTATATCATTCTCAAAAGAGGTGGTTGAATTAGGTTCCAAATGACAAAAGCGAACTACCTCTGATTTGCCCTACTCAGAAGAACCCCTCGAAGCTCCAAGTGCTCTCTTCGCAAAACGAAAAACCCTAGATAAGGCTGCAGTCTGGGTGGATTTGGAATATTTCAAGAAGAATGGTTTCGACTTGGATGCTTGGCTTTTACCCTACAAGAGCTGGCTGATTTAACATTTTCCCTTACGCCTTGGGGTTAAAATCACAATAATTACCAAGGATTGTGTAAAGTGGCACAATCCCGGATCGTTTCACTTAAGGAGTCGTTCTAAACTAACCTGAGCTAACTAAATGTAATTGAAACAATAAAAGGTATGGGGGTTTGATTTTGAAAATTTATTTAATAAAACTATTGACAACTGCTATTACTTGTTTTTGTAATTTTCTTTTGATAAAAAGGGAGAAAAGGGTTTGGATCATGGGAATTTAATAAAATGGGCTTTGGTAGTGTTTCGATGGCTCTCACGCTTCATTAAAATTGATATTGGGAGTTAAAAGATGCACCAAGTATAATTGAAAAATCCCCAAGCAACCACTAGGGGTCCACTAGCCCTAATTAATGACTAATGAAGCAACCACTTTCTTAGCCATTACTTAGGGTTAGTGTTAAGCTCCACTTGGTGTGTGTTGGAACTTAGGTTTTTAAAATCGATTTCTCTCAAGAATGTGCAACCACAACATTCAATTGGACAAATTAAACTACACAATCTAGCAACCACTAAAAATCATATAGCATTCATAAATCCAATAGGAAATTTAAACATACATATCATTCAATTAACATAACCCACTATCCAACACAAATATTCCAATTCATAAACAACTAGAAAAGGAAATCATGTCTCAAATCCAAATATACAAAGAGAAATGCAACCACAAGACTCAGTACATAAGGAAAAGAGGATGAGAAAACAAATAACTCCCCTATTTCGTCCATTGAAGCTCAAGCCACCTTCACACCACCAAAGCACCTTGGGCCTAGCCTCTCATGTCTTCAAAATCGAGCCAAAGATAGCCCATGACCACAGCCTCCATGGATGAAGAAGATAGAAGAAGAATTATGGTGAAGATGGAAGGTGGGAAGATGAAGAACAAGAAAATCAGCAAGAATGGAAGTGGGATTGAGTGGGAAGATGAAGATTTGAGTGAGAATGAGAGAATAGGATGGAAACCCTAGCAGAGGGGGTGATTTTCAGGCAGAGGAGGCTTAGAGAGAGGTTTTTAGGTGTTAGGAACTATTTATAACCCCCTAGGAACCCTAGAATT
Organism: Mimosa bimucronata; assembly: GCA_037074515.1. Classification (NCBI taxonomy): domain Eukaryota; kingdom Viridiplantae; phylum Streptophyta; class Magnoliopsida; order Fabales; family Fabaceae; genus Mimosa; species Mimosa bimucronata. The sequence continues at coordinate 33,056,373 of CM073440.1, read as the reverse complement.
CGCGTAAGATTTTTGCAGATTCTGGGGACTTCGCCGTGGGCTCGCCGCGGCGAGCTCAAGTTGGTTCTGGAATTTGGTGGGAGTTCGCTGCGGCGAAGGCCACGGCGAACTCATGTTTGTTCTGCCTCTCCTTGTATTTCTCGCCGTCAGTTCGCCGCGGCGAAGAGACATTTATTCTGTTTCTCTCTTCACTTTCTTCTTCTGCTCCGCCCAGAATTCTTCATTGCAACTTGGTTTCTTAGTTTGGGCATGTTTCTTCTATGACCTGCATATAAAATGGACTTAAGGTAGCATCAAAATGTTCTTGAAAATGGGTTGAAAAATAAATCATGCTAATGATGCCCAAATTGCCCTTGACTAGAACAAATTCCAAGAAAGTGTGCAAAAGTCAGAAATGAACCTAATTAAGTGCAATTACCCCAAGATCATGCAATAATCCAATAATTTTCAATGAAAAGTGTATAAAAATATGGTGCAATCACTGGCTCAGCATTCAAAATGACTATAATGAGGAAGTGCTGAGGTCATTTTACTCGAGCATGAAAGCCATGCCAAAATATAAGAAATCCAAGCTGGTCAATATAGTGTTTGAGGCTTCTGTAAGAGGAAGGGGCATCTCCTTTAACTGGTTAGCTATCAACAAAATTCTGGGGATATTTGAAGTAGAATACAACAAGTGGTATACCCCTGAACCCTACTCCAAAGAGGAACTTGAGGAGATCTATGAGACTGAGTCCAACAAGCCAGCCAACATGCCTGTGGTCAACAGAATTCTACACTACGTTTATACCAACATAATGACTCACAAGGCAGGGAATTTCAGCAGCTTTCCCAAGATAGACAATCCCTGGCTGCCTAATTTGATCTCAAGGATCCCACTCAATCCTTACCAACTGGTGTCTATGGAGCTCCACATATTTCTATATGATAAATCAACCAAGGGCCCTTTTCCCTATCCTCAGCTCATGTCTTACATCCTGGAGTTCACAAAGATCAAATCTGTAGGGGAAAGAGATAACAAAAAAAATGCAAACAACTTACCATCAGCACACTCAGAAAAATGGGAATTCCTGTTAAAGCAAATGGTGCTGGTTCTGTTTCTGAAGCTTCTCATGCTCCTTCTACATCAGCTCAGTCTCAGCCTATTGAAGAAGAAACTCAATCACAAAGGACTCCTCTTGCTACTCCTTCTGTTGTCAAGACTTCCATTCCTCCAAAGGATGCAATCGAAGAAATTATCTTCAGGGCCTTTGCTGAATTTAATCTTGCCTTAGAAGCTTAGAAAGCAAAGTTGATGAAGCCTATTCTGGAGCTACAGAATTAGGTAAAAAATTTGGAAGATAATCTATGCCTCGTCCCTGAATATGTCAAGCAAAGAAGAACAGCTCCTCCCTCTGAAGGTACTTCATCAAATCATCATTCACCTCTCTGTTTTCAATCACCCTCTTATTCCTCTCCCCAGCACTCACATTCCTCCCCTACTAGTTCTTCTCTTCATCTCTCTTATTATCCATCTCCTCCCACCTTCAAACACCCTAGCCCTTCTCCTAGTGATAGCCACCATTCACAAGCCAACACACCTACATCTCAACCTTCACCACAAACCAAACAGCTAACACCTCCAGACACTCCTACCGCTAACCCTTCCCTTAGCGCTAGCCCACAAACACAAGCCTCAACCTCCTCAAAAACCAAAGTCCCAACACCACAAGCAACCCCTATCGCTAGCCCATTCCCTAGTGATAGCACCCATACTTCACCACCAATACAACCAACCTCTATCGCTACCACCACCACAAGCCCTCCTCCTCCTCTCATCTCTTCCCAAACTCCTGACCAACCCTCTTCACCTACCCGTGCCAATGATGATGACAAAAAGGGGGAGAAACAAAGGGAGAAAAATGTGGAGACTTTCACAAGCGCTGAAGCAATCAAACTAAGCATGGCAGAAGAAGGCTTAGTGGAGGATGCATCTGATAAGGAAGATAGCGCCACAAACATTCCTCCTGAAAGTGAAGTACAAGAGGAAGACATGAGTATGGCCATTGTTCTATATGAGGGGGAGCCTCAACCAGTTTCTGTAAATCTACTTCCTCACTATTTTCAACAAGTACAAGAGCTACATGAGCAAGTTGAAGAATTTTTAGAAAGATCTGCTCAGTCTCAAAAGGAAAGAGAGGACAGAGAAGCAGTAAGGGCAGAAACTGAAAAAGAGAAAGAAGTGGATCCTATTCAGACTACCTCCCAGAACTTGGAATCTAGTGTAAAAGAAAAAGCAATAGAGGTCCAGTCTACTCCTAAGGGAACAAGGATCAAGAAAAATGCTCCTAAACCCCCATAAAAGAAAATCAGGGCAACCAAAGGGATTATGATTGAAGAACTCAAGTCAGCCCCCAAGTCAACCAAGAGGAAAGCAGTGTCAAAGAGGAAAGGAAAATCAGCTAAGCCTTCTCTTAAGAAGAAACAGAAACAGCAGACATATCTTGATATGATATTGGAGAAGCTTAAGCCTCCCTCTCCTCTAAAGAAGAAGAAAGCTTCTGCTAAGAAGAAGAAGAAGATTGAGGTTGAGATTGACCCTGAATTCTTGGAAGAACCTTCAACTGATTCTGGGAGAATAAGCAGTGAGTCTGGAGATTATGAGTTAGACACATCAAATTGGAAGGATGATTCTGAGTCTGACTGAATTAAAGAGCCTGAATCATTCTCTGAAGTCATTCTCATTTGCATCATACATAAACTGCACGTTTACCAGCTTTATAGTTTATGTTTAGTATTTCTTACTGCAATACATAAACTATAATTTCATAATATATGCACACTGACTTATCTCTATCAACTCTATTATTCTCTTTATCTTTTACTTATGTTTTGTCATCATCAAAAAGGGGGAGAATGTTAGAATCTTAAGTTTTGATGAGGACTGGCCCCATAGATAACATAAGTAAATAGAGTGTAAGTTACCTTTGAATTAAACAAGAAAAATCTGCTAGGTAACAGATTACTATCGCTAGAGCTAAAGACTATCGCAAATGAAAAGCCCAACAATAGCTGATGGAAACTTAGCTGAAAATCTAAAATAAATATCTTTATCGCTAAGTGTATCCCTATCGCTAATAGATAGAAAGGAATAGCTAATGAAGACTTAGAAATAACAAAGTTAATATCTTTCGCTAAGTACTTCTCTATCGCTAAGAAATATCCTATCGCTAGAAGTTCATTGAGAACATGGATAAATGAAAGGAAGAACAACTAGCAGAAAAATGAGCCAAGTCCTTGAGCTATTGGAATCAGCTAGCGATATCATAAGCTGCTATCGATAACAGGATTAGCTATCGATATCTAAAATACTTGAGGAAATAACAAGTTACTCAGATAGCTAAACAAACTTGCGATAACAAAGGTCACTAGCGATAATGCATCTAGCTATCGATAGGAGAATGCTCATTGTGATAACTTAGAACAAACTAATAAGCAGATACAGTGAGCTAATGGACTAAGCTTGCGATAACATCTGCTGTGCATTACATGATTACTTGTTTAGCTAACAACTCAAGTGCAGGAATTAGCGATAGCAAAGCATGCTAGCTCTACTGAAAAAAGCTGCTATGCAAGTACAGTTGTTGAAAACGTTCAGAAGGTGCAGTCTATCTCTCTCTCCTAGCTCACTCTATGCATGAACAGTTGAATCTAGGACAGAAGTTTGAATTAATTGAAGAATAACATTTATTGCCTACGGCTATGGACCACCAACGACTATATTCAAATGGCCACATGAAGCTGAAAGAAAAGACAAGCTGTGAAGATATAAATAGATCAAGACTTGCTTCTAAAAGAACAACAATGGATCAGGGCTTTATGAAAAATTGTAGATTACAATGATTGAGAACAGGGTTATAACCTTACGTATTGTAAGGGGGAGCTCTTGTCCGCCACGCGCCGCAAGTGCACGGGTCGCGTCAAGTAATAAAATGATAAGTAAAGTATCGTTCCCACGAGGATTTGGTCCAAAACCCGGTCAAACAATGATTATCACACTCTCGCCCAATTTGAGTGACACAAATGCTGAGATTGAAAATAAACTAAGAAAATAAATGAAAATAAAATATAAACAGGTGATTCTCCAACCTCAAGGGCAAAATGAGTCCTAGGATTATCTATCCCCCTTATACTTCTCAAAACTCAATTATCCTCCCCTCAAGAAGCTCTCAATAACACCACATGCTAATCTAGGGTTCTTAGAGTACTCGTAAAAGCGCTCTCGCGTCAAGAACAAGTGTTTAGTCCTATTCTATTGCACAATCTCTTGCCACAATTTGATAGGACCCGATTATCACACTCAAACCCTAATGTGACTATGCAAGGCTAGCAAGTATATCTCTATCTTACCAGCAAAACCATCCGTTCGTCAGGCAAACTTCAGGTTCTTGCACTACTTTACCCAAGTTCTACACTCAACCTAGCTCTCTCGAGTCATAAATCAAGTGAACCAAACAATCTAAATGGTGATCAAGCACTTAGAAGCATTAAGAACGGGGTAAAATAAGCACATAGATATCATTAATCACAAATCAAGAGGAGGAATCAAGAATCAATACATACAAGGGTTCAAAATAACCCTAGAATCAAAGTATTTAGCTACTCATGTTCTACAACTCCAAGGGAGCATATATATACAACAATACAAATCAGAACAAGAGAAGAGAATGAAGATGGAAGAGATAAACCGAGAAGAGAAGCCCAAATCTCTTTGAAGCTCCAAGCCCAAGCCAAACCCCACCAATCTCCAAGCCCTAGCAGAGCCAAACACCTCCAAAATATGCCCAGAAGTCGAAGAATGACGGCCAAGAACGAAACCCTAGCTTTTATATCACTTAAAACGCCCCTGTTCTGTCAAAAACGCGCAGCAGCGCAGTCTGCTCGTCGTGAGCTCGCCGCGGCGAATCCAAGGCGAGCTGCAAGTCTTTCTGCCAATTTTGGGGGTTTGGCTCGCCGTGGGCTTGCCGCGGCCAGGCCACGGCGAGCTGGGACCTATATGTAATTTTGGAAATTCGGGGACTTGTCTGTAATTTGGGAATTTCGAGGTCCTTTTCTGTAATTTTTACAATTCATCCAGAAACTTCTATTTTTCCCTTTTTCTTGAAATTTTAGCTTCTAGCCCCAAATTCTCCCCTTTTTAAGTGCTCTTCTTAATCCGGGATCCCTTGGTTATTTTATCAAAATATTCCTACAATATTTACATAAAACAACATAAGAAACTAACTAGAAATATGATCAAAATCTACACAAATGAAAAATGATGTGCAACCTAAATCAAATAACATTTTCCTATCTTGAGTTTCTAAAATATATCAATGATTGAATAAAAACTCAAGGAAAATGTGCTGAAATTACATGAATTCTTGGGAGTTATCAGGAGCATTTAGAGGGAGTCTAAAGCTCTGTAGAAAAGGTTGGCAGGTGATCCCATGTTGTAAAACCTGCGGTAAAGGCTTCACAAGTGCCCGGCTAAACTTGTGGGTTGTAAAGGCTTCTCTTGTGCCCGGTTTAAACAAGAGGGTAGTGGAAATCTCAGGTGGAGCCTGAGGACTGGATGTAGGTCAGGGTTGACCGAACCAGGATAAATTCTGTGTGCATTATCTCTTCCCTTAACTCTCTTAGTCTCCAGCGTATTTAACTTGTATACTCTTTAGTGCATTTCATGGTTTGAAATACTCACAGTGATAAACTGAAAAAGATTTTAAAGATTGCCTTCCTTTGTGATTGGAAAAGAGTTTAAGTTTTTATTCTATCACCCAATTCACCCCCCTCTTAGGTGACAGCCAGCACTAACACCTCCCTCTCCAATCCTTCAAAATGAGGCAAAGTTACGATTAGAGGTCCTTTAATTTCAAAATTAGCATCTAAGGCATGATATGCAGTTTGAAATGGATCAAATGTGACACCACTAGATGTGACCTTCCTAATGCTTCTCTTCCTTGGAATTTTATGGTTTCCCTCACCCTTACTATTGTGACCATTGGGTTGGGGTGGATTAGCATTGTTAATGTTGTTTTTGGTTGGTCAGTGGGCCATTTGCTGGATGTCTAAAGAGATCTCTATATGGATGGAATTTTTTGTTTCTGAGTGAGAGGAAATGATAGACTCCCTAGAAAAACACTCCTCTATAATCAGGCTAGAAGGACCACCTAGATTGGCTCTCCTAATTTGGAAAAGGGTTCGCTCAATCTCAAGGTTAATGGGTGGAAGTTTTCATCTTCTCCTTCTCCCTCTAGTCATGCACAATGAAGCATCAATAGGTAAGAAAAATCAAGAACAAGTCAAGGTTGAGTCACACAAAGCGCATGCAACAAGTGTACTAAAAGTAGCAACCTAGACTATGAAATTGCAAAATTGATCTTAAAAATTGCACAAGTGAGTGTAAACAAGATATACAACTTCAAACAAGTGCCAAATAGTCAAAAAAAGGATCAGATGCAAAAATAAGTTTAAAATGTTTCAAAAATTCAATTTTGGCCAATTGATTTTTAAAAATACACTTCACAAAATTTAAGCAAGTGGTCAAATTTTGCTAGAGAGTTCAAAATGGTATGATATGCACAGGTATAGCATGAAAACCAGAAATGTGACTTGGAAAATAGGATTATGCACTCATAACCAAGCAAAATCAAGTATTCACAACCAAGTGCAATAAAACTACCACAAAGAGCAACCAAACACACAAGTATACCAAAATGCAAGAGAAATTCAAGAAACAAGTATCTATACTAATTTTTTTGGGTTTTCAAAGTATGGTATGCAAAAAGAAAAAACTATACCTAAAATGCACCTAAGCTAAATGCAACTATAAGCTAGACCCGGCCAAAATAGTTTGACAACCGGTTACTAGGGAACCAATTACTAGGCTCGGCGCTACTTGAAGAGCACCAAAACTGAGGTTATTGGTGTAGTGCCGCCTCATATCCGCTCTCCAAGAAATTTAGACCAAATGGTTAGTGGAAGCTATCAGTGGGTGTCAATCTCAAGGAGCCTATGTGTAATTAATTCCTAGTAACTAATGCAAACTAATTAAAATGGGTAAAAGCATTGTATTTGGGTTTTTGGTATAGAAATTTGCATAAAAAGTGTGTATGTAAAAAAAATTAAAAGAGAGATTGGATAAAAGTAGGAGATATGGATTCAAATGGAAATAGATATTCTTGGTAAATGGATCCTTTTGGGATCATTGCCTCAAAAATTAATTGGGAGTAAAACGTGGTAAGTTTCTAAAGAACCCTAGAGGAACCCCTCTAGGCTAGCTTAGGTTAATTTAATTAGTGCTGAAACCCCGTACATTAACTAACTTAACCGAAGTTGATTAAACACTTGACCAAATTAAACCTACTAACTGTAAGGAACTCTTAATCCTACAACTGGAACCATGAATTGCAAAAAGATTAAATTGCTAATTTCAATTCCTTGATGGAACGCAAGCCAATGAATTAGAACCAGTAAATTGAAGCCCAATGTTTTGCAAGCAATCAATAGGCTTCCTTTATCAATTTCTAAACATAAACATTTGACACCATGATCCACTAAGCAAGAACCTTCACTTAGCACTGGATTTTAATAAGAAAACATAAATTAATTGATAAACCTATACAAATAACATATGTTCGAGTCAATAGGTGCAATGTGAAGCATCCATACAAACAAAATCAATAATATAAATTGTTTCTACCACTATCTAACAAAGGATAATCATGAACAACACAACCAATTGCATAAACAAATCCTATAATCTTAGAAATGTGCAAATACATGATGAGGAGATAGTGGGAGAACAAAACAACTCTTTGAAGATTCAACCTCATCGCTAGAGCTCCACCACCAAGAATATGAGAGCTTAGTTATTGCTCTTCATGGGAAGATCATCAACCAAGAGGAAGAGAATGGAAGCCATAGGTGACTTAGAGTGGAAAATGTAAGAGATGGTGTAGGGTTAAGAGAAAATGGAGTAGGAGACGAAGTTGCAAAGTGATGGGGATAAGGCATTAGTTTGAAATATTAGTGAGGAAACCGGGTGTAGGTCATCTTGGGTTGGGTTGTATGAGTGGGTACCCTAAAAACCTGAAAAAACAAAAAAATTTGCGTATCTGTACTTATATGAGCGCCTAGCGCATAGGAGCTCGTAGCTTCTGTCCAAGTTCTTCACCTTTATGGCCAAGGCACTGTTTGGAGTGCCTAGGGACTCGCAGCTTCTGTCTAAGTTCTTTACCCTCATGGCCAGGCGTTGTTTGGAGCGCCTAGGCACTCATAGCTTCTGTCCACTTAGGGCTAGGCATTGCTCCTCTATTTTTTTTCTACCCTTTTCTTCTTCTACTTGTTCTCCCATGTATCTTTAATGATACTACAAGTAAAAACACCATAGAAAAAGGATCAAATGCCCTATAAATTAATTATTTCTAATTAGCTACCAATTATGGCAAATTAATCCTATTTTTGTGCTAATTTAACATAAGGATATAAGATATTAAATGAGCACATTTTGAACTATAATTGCATCTTAGATATGTTAACTACCTCATTTTATCATACAAAACTAATGTAAATCCAAGGATTTGTCACCTAACCCGGTGATACTTGTTACAATGAGTGGCTCATGAAGCTTAAATAAAATAAAAGGGGGGGGGGTTATGTATGAAATAATATACTACCACAATATGCAACCAAAGCAATGTAACACCATTCACTGAAATCATAAATATGCACTACTACAGAAAACAATTTTCACGTCTCATTTTTTAGACTTTTCACGTCTCTTTTTGGTGGGATGTGGATAGAGGGACATAGAAAGGCAGAACTTTCCACATCTTATTTTAAATGTGAGATGTAGAAACTGTGACTTTCCACATCTTATATTTAAATGTGAGATGTGGAAAGTGACCAGTGCCAACTTTCCACGTCTCTTATTCAAATAAGGGACGTGGAAAGTCTCTTTTTTTAAAGGATATTTTTTTAATTAGGATGATTAACCACAATCCAAAAAAAACCCCAATATTTTATCAGAATAATAGAAATACAACACTTAAAATGAAAAAAAAACTAATTTTATTATTTATATCCAAACTAATATTACAAAAATGTTATAATACAACTTTCATCATAAAATAAATCCAATGCTAAACCCTCTGCAGCTACTGCCTAATGCCTAATTGGACAATGATAACACCTTATTATGTTGCCAATTCTGAGATGAACATAAAGGCTTGCTTGCTGCACCAGCTTAATGAACTTCACTAGATCATAGTTCCCTCAAAATAATTCTGTAGAAAAAGAAAATTTTATTATTTCTTTTAATTAAATCAACATTGCTACCAAATTTAACTGGGAAGTAATTTAAGTACTGATTACTTTTCCAAGATGAGGTTCATTCCCATTCCAGAAAACATAAGTCTGAATGACATCCAATCCTCCTTCCTTAGCCTTCTGAATGAGATCTGGCCACATCTGAAACAACTCAAAGATTTCTGAATAAGGAAATGCGAAAAAAAGTGAGAAAGTGTGATATGGTAGCGGCTGTTATGACCAGAAATATTGTAGTTAATTGGTCACAAACAAAAATAAAGAAAACATTGCATTGAAAGATACCATAGGCTAATCATAGTGTGGAATGTACAAAAGAGCCACCGTAGTTAGTAATGATACTGCTGAGTTGTAGAAATTAGTAGGTACTTATGGAAGAAACCAAAATGATAAACTGCAATAGAATCAAAATGGTCTACTACGTGATGCGTTTGCTATTACGCTAACGTCCTTTTCACATTCTCACATCTTCAATTTGTAAATGGCTTACCATCTTTGACTTTATTTTTGGATAAGGAATATATCATATATAGTGAACTCTGCTTATCATAATAAAATGCAAAACAAGTAAAACAAAAATAAAAAAAATAATGTCATGGTTGGTGCTTCGTTGACCTGACAAAACCCAAATCATACACAGCCTCATATAAAAGAAACAAGTGCGGCTAAAACACTGCCTTAAAGGCCATACAATGCATTCATTTTCCAAAAGAAGCATCAAGGCTTCCACCTTTATTTTGCTAGTGTCTCTTGCAAAATTCAATTAAGGTAGAAAATAGTAAAGGAACTTGTTAATGGTGGGAAGTAGTGTGCATGATAGAAGTACAGAAGTTTCGTGATCAAAATTGGAGAATACAAGTAATTACCCTTTCTTGGCGACCAATGTCAGGTGCAGATTGAGAAAGCATAGCCTCCACCATGAAGGACCCTACCCGTTCCTAAATTGGAGGTAGAACAAAAACATAACTATTAATAATGAATAAATAAATATTGGACAAGGGAGATCTGGAACTAAACAGCAGGGCAGTCTTGATTTTTCAGAATGCTTTAAGTCAAAAAGAATACTTTAGAGTATGTCACCTGGAGACTGCCAAAGAAATATGGGATGCTCTAGCCATTGCTCATGAGGGAACCAGTGGAGTTAAAATAAGGAGAGTTTAGCAACTGGTCTCTGACTTTCATCTATTCAAAATGGAAGATGGGGAACTAATCAGGGAACTGAAAATCATATTCACCCATCTGATTAACAATCTTAAAGCTCTTGGAAGAAGAATTTCTGAGATAGAACAAGTCTATAAGATCTTGAAGATTTTAACTCCTGAATGGCAGATGGAGGCTACTGCAATCCAAGAAATGAGAGGAGAATCCATGAGTTCTATCACATCACTATTTGGAAGCTTGGCAGAGTATGAATCAACCATCAAGGTTCAAAAGGAACTCTATGGAGACAGAAAGAAAAAGAATCTTGCCCTGTCAGCTTCAACAAAAGATGATGAGGATAAGGAAGATGAAGAAGAACTGGATGACGATGAAATGGCCTTTATGGTCAGAAAGTTCAGGAAATTCTTCAGAAATAAAGGAAGATTCCAAAGGGCTAGCTCAAGCAACAATAGAAGGGACTTCCAGAAAAATGCTCCTGTATGATATGAATGCAAGAAGCCTGGACACTTCAAGTCAGAGTGTCCAAGCCTTCAAAGGTTTAAGGAGAAAGAGAAAAAGAAGGAGAAGTTCCAGGGAAAAAAGAAAGCCTATGTATCCTCTATATGGGGAGATAGCTCAGATGAGGAAGCTAGTGATGCTGAAGAAGCAACCAACCTCTATCTGGTAGCTCAAGAAGAATCGGCAGATAGTGAGGTATATCAAACTGACTCATCTTTTTAGGAACTTCAGGAAGCTTATAATGATATGCATGTTGAATTTGTAAAATTGGCAAAAGAAGTGTCTGCATTAAGAAAGAAAAACAAAGAGCTTGAAAAGAAAATTGAAGAATCTGAGTGCTTTAAATGTAAACAATCTTCAGAAGAAGTTTTTCAAAAGAAAGAAAATATTGAGTGCAGAAACTGTGAACAACTTTTGAAAGAAAATGAGAAGATCTCAAGCATTCTGAAAAATTTCACTAAGAGCACTAAAACACTTGACATTATGCTGATGAATCAAAAGGCTTATAGGGATAAAACTGGAATAGGTTATGATCCAACACCTAAACTCTTGAAAAAGAAAAGTTCTGCACCTAAAGAGAAACCTTACTAGAAATTTTTCAGAAAAGCTTCAGAATATTCATCACCATTTAGTTTTTGCAATTTATGTAACAAGAAGGGACATACTGAATCAACCTGCTATCCTAAAAAACATGGATTATCTAAATTATATAAATGGGTTCCTAAAGGGACACATAAGCCTAAAGTCCATTAGGATAAAAGGCAACAAACTAATCCTAAAGGACCCAAGAAGATTTGGGTACCTAAATCTGTTTAGTCTGTGCAGGTTTGTCGTAAGGCATGCAACAATAACAAATGGTATATAGATAGTGGATGCTCAAGACATATGACAGGAGATAAAGAGAAACTGGAAAATCTGATCATGAAGGAAGGAGCTAAGGTCAGTTTTGGTGGAAACCAATCTAGAAAAATTGCCGGAAGATGAGACATTGGGTCAGTCAAAGACATCTACTTAGTGGAAGGTCTCTTCCATAATATGTTAAGTGTTAGCCAAAGTAATGACAGAGGTAACTGGGTAATCTTTGACTCAAATGAATGTCTCATAGTAGATAAGAAAGAATTGCCCACAGATAAATCAAATCTTAAATTTAGATTGAAAGCTAACAGAAATGGTAATTTGTATACTGTAGATTTGAATCAGCAATTTTCTGAAAAATGTTTGATAAGCAATATTGATAACTGTTGGCTATGGAATAAAAGATTAGCAGATGTAAACATGGCTCAACTAGAAAAACTGATTAAAAAGGATCTTGTCATTGGTATACCTAATATAAAAGTAAAATCTGATTTACTATGTGAAGCATGTCTAAAAGGGAAACAAACAAAGTCCTCCTTTAAACCTAAGAATGAAGTTTCCACTACTAGACCCTTAGAACTAATTCATATGGATTTGGTTGGTCCAGCAAGAGTAAAAAGGCTAGGACGAAGTCTGTATACTCTTGTGATTGTGAATGACTATTTTAGGTTCACTTGGACTATGTTTCTTTCCTCTAAGCATGAAAATTTTGATGCCTTTTATCTGTTTGCTAAGAAAGTACAGAATGAAAAAGACAAGAAAATCAGATCAATTAGAATAGATCATGGAGGAGAATTTGAGAACCAAGACTTCTTGGAGCTGTGCGAAGAAAATGGCATAGATCACAACTTTTCAGCTCCCAGAACACCTCAACAAAATGGATTGGTGGAAAGAAAGAATCGTGTACTCACTGAGATGGCCAGAACAATGCTAAATGAAAATGAAGTATCTCAAGTTTTTTGGGCAGATGCTATGAGAACAGATTGCTTCATCTCAAACAGAGCTTACATACGAAAAGGAATGGATAAAAGACCTTATGAACTGTACAAAGGAAGATAGCCAAATGTAAGTCACCTCAAAGTGTCTGGTTCCAAATGCTTCATCCACAATAATGGAAAGGTAAATTTAGGTAAATTCGATCCTAAAGCTGATTCTGGAATTTTCATTGGTTATTCTAAAAGAGGCAAGGCTTATAGAGTTTTCAGCAAAAGAACTTCTACTATTGAAGAATCAGTCCATATAGTATTTGATGAAATTGACTCTGTACAAAATAATGTAATAGAAGAAGAATCAGTTTTTCGAAAAAGATCTAAAAATCTTGCACAATCATTACCATCACTAGGTGAATCCCATGGGGAAGGCCATGAGGATGATCCTCATGATGTACCAGCTGTTAGAAATCTTAAGTTTTGATGAAGACTGACCCTGAGAAATCATAAGTGAAAGTTACCTCTGAATTTATCAAGTGATATCTAATAGGTAACAAAATACTATCGCTAAAGAAAGAATCTATCGCTAGAAGCTCATTGATATCTCAGCTAGCAGAATAATAAACCAAGTCCTTGAGCAAAAGAAATTAGCTAGCGATAACAGGTTAAGTTATCGATAACTAAAGTGCCTTAGATAATAAACATTCAGATAGCTAGTGCCTGAGAGCAAGAGTCAAATGAGCTAACGTAGTTGCTAGCGATACTGGATTAAGTTATCAATAATAGGATACCCTGAAAATCTATTGAATAATCATCCCAGTATCTCTAAAGCTAATGAGCAAGCAAATGTCTAGCGATAATGAAAAAGCTATCGATAGAGGAAGAATATTTAATAATATAACTAGTATGCTGAACATTGAATTAAACTAATATGCTAGCGATAATGCTTATGTCTATCGATAGAGAGTGCTCAATAAAATTCTTTAACTGAATCATATATTATCTATCTCATTGAGCTAATGAACTTTGCTTGCGATAACAACTGCTGTGCATTTATATGATTACTTGTTTAGCTAACAGGTCAAGTGCAGAAATTATACTATGCGGTTAGCGATAGCAAAGAATGCTAGCGCTACTGAAAAAGCTGCTATGCAAGTACAGTTGTTGCAGATGTTCAGAACGCGCAGTCTAGCCTACTCTACGCATGAACAGTGAATCTAGATCTGAAGAATGATTCCAACGGCTAGTTCTCCAAGTCTCCAACGGATAGAAAAATGTAATACCATATATAAAGACTTGAACATATCAGAAAGAAGGGACACACGAACACACGACACATTTAAATGACAAGATAGCATGAGATGAAAAACGAAGGCTCTACACAGAGTATGAGTGATATTCATGTGAGCCCAGAAATGTTGAGATGAGCATACTTGTATAAAATTTGTATCTCTTCATTATATTCGAGTCTGTACTTAAGTGTTTATCAAAATCTGTTCATTAAGTGAACACATTGAAATCCTCTACTGTTTGAGGTTGTTCTAAAAGCTTGGTGCTTTAGAACAGGGATATTGCCTTACAGGTCGTAAGGGGGAGTGCTTAGAGAGATTCTACACTCTGTAAAGGTTGACCGGTTATCCTGTGTGTTAAAACCAGTGGTAAAGGTTGGCAGGTGAACCTGTGTTCGTAAAACCTGTGGTAGGCTTCTCTTGTGCCCGGTTTAAACAAGAGGATAGTAGAAATCTCAGGTGGAGCCTGAGGGCTGGATGTAGGTCTGGATTGACCGAACCAGGATAAATTCTGTGTGCATTATCTCTTCCCTTAACTCTCTCCATATCCAGCATATCTGCATTATTCATATCTCTTATGCATTTAATAGTTTTGAAAAGCTTGCCTTCATTATACTATAGAACGAGAAGTTTTAAAATGGATTATTGAAAAGAAATTGAAGCCTTTTAGCTTATCACCCAATTCACCCCCCCTCTTGGGTGACAATCAGCATTTTCACCAGCTAGACCCTCAGCATGGAGACATCATAGGGATCATCCACCTGAGCAAATCATTAGTGATGTTAATGGGGGTGTTAGAACCAGAAATCAGATCCAAAATGAAATGAATTTCTCAGCTTTTATCTCTAAAATTGAACCTTCTTGCATTGAAGAAGCACTAACAGACTGTGACTGGATAGTTGCTATGCAAGAAGAGCTCAATCAATTTGAAAGAAGTCAAGTTTGGGACTTAGTTCCTAGACCCTCAAATTACCCCCTTATTGGAACCAAGTGGGTGTTCAAAAACAAACTTGATGAATCTGGATCTGTGGTTAGAAACAAAGCGAAACTTGTGGCCAAAGGAGATAACCAAAAAGAAGGCATAGACTATGAGGAGACTTTTGCCCCAGTTGCAAGGCTGGAAGCAATAAGACTTCTATTGGCCTTTGCATCCCTCAAAAACTTTAAACTTTATCAAATGGATGTAAAGAGCGCCTTTCTTAATGGATATATCATGGAAGAAGTGTATGTTGAACAAACCTCTGGTTTTGAAGATTCCTCTAAACCATACCATGTTTTCAAACTCAAAAAGGCATTATACGGGCTTAAACAAGCACCAAGAGCTTGGTATGAAAGATTAAGTAACTTATTAGAAAAGGGTTTTACAAGAGGAAAAGTAGACACTACTCTATTTATTCTGCATAAAAAGAAAAACATGCTTGTTGTACAAATATATGTAGATGATATTATTTTTGGTGCTACTGATGAATCTCTCTGTGAGGAATTTTCTAAGACTATGCAGGGAGAGTTTGAAATGTCCATGATGGGAGAGCTGAACTTCTTCCTAGGTCTTCAAATTATACAAAGAAAAGATGGGATATTCATCTCACAAACCAAGTATGTAAAGGAGATATTGAAGAAGTTTAGAATGGATCTATCCAAAGAAGAAGAGACTCCTATGAGTTCCACTGCATTACTAGATGCTGATGTGAAGGGAAAAGATTTTAATCAGTCTGCATGCAGAGGCATGATTGGCTCACTTCTATATTTAACTGCTAGCAGACCTGACATTCAATTTAGTGTGGGGATTTATGCTAGATATCAAGCTAAACCAAAGGAATCCCACCACACATGTGTAAAGACAATTTTGAGCACTACAAAAAAAGGTGTATTAGTAGCGGTTATAAGTGCAGATTAGTAGCGGTTTTAACCGCTACTAGCATGTTACTAGCGGTTTTCATTTCCGCCACTAAATCACCCTTGACAAACATTTACTGGCGGTTATTGAAATCGCGTGTAACAAAGTCAAAGACGCCACTAATTAGTAGCGGTTAACAGAACCGCTACTAAATAAAAAAACCGCCACTAATTAAAAAATTAGCATAATCGTGGAAAAATTCAAGTTCTCATTTTAGTGGCGGTTTGAACAGCGGTTCAAACCGCCACTAATCAAAAAGCAAAAAAAAAATTGGCAAATTTATTAGTGGCGGTTTGAGCAGCGGTTCTAGAACCGCGACTAAATAAAAAGAAAAGAAAAAAATTAAAAAAAAAAGAATTGGTCCGATTTATTAGTGGCGGTTCAAAACCGCTACTAAAGTTTAAGTATTTTAAAAAAACATCCAGATTAGATATTCAAAAATCCATGACATATGATCAAATGTAATGAAAAAACAATGATAATAAATTAGACTACTTCAAAATATTTTTATTGTTAAAATAAAAAACAATTTCTCGACTATATTAATAACTATATGTATAAAAAAACCATATATTAAACAATTAAAAAAGAAATAGTTGAACATAAACAACTAATCATAATTGTTGTAAGAATAATAATAATAACAAATTGAACTTTTCTATCACAAAGATGGGAAATAATTCGATATTGTTACCTGAAAAAAAATATATTAGCAAATAAATTAATTCAGAATAGAAAATAGAACAAACTAAATAAAAAGATATATCAGATAAATTGTTTTCAGAAAAAAAAATGCATTAACGGTGAGACTGAGGAAAAATTGAATGGAGAGGGAGAAGGAATTGAATGAATGTTTGAAGAAAAATGAGGGGAGGGGGTGGATATTTATAGTGCTTTGTGAGGTATTTAGTAGCGGTTTGGGTGGCGGTTGCAGAACCGCTACTAATATTTGTCCGCAGACTTAGTGGCGGTTCTGGAACCGCTACTGGATGTTTTTAATTAAAAAAAAAAGCTCAACCTACATTAAAAAAATATGCTATATGAACGTTTGATACACATTTTTCTGAAAATTTTATAAAATAAAAAATAATTATGGTTGACTGCTTCAATCATCTTCTTCTTGCTCCTGCCTAAAAAGAAAATAAACAAATATATAAATTTCTATTGCTAAAGGTGTTGAAATTTGTTTAAATTATTTGTAGTAAAAATCCTCACCTAACAACTTGTAAATGACCGTCTTCTTCAGAAATGAGGTTGTCGAAGTTTTCAGGTTCAAAATGTTGGCTGTCTAGTTCCAGATCATCTTCGTCACCCATTTCGTAGAGGTCACGCGGCTTCATATGAATCACCATGTGCCAATCTTTGTGTGTCCAATCTTCCACATAGTATACTTGCTGCGCCTGTGAGGCAAGAATATACGGCTCATCATCTGCCATTTCCCCTGTGTGAATGAGCCTCGAGAAATTTACGGACGTGATGCCCAAGCTGTCCAATGTAATGCCTCGAGAAGTTCTGGTGTCTGCCCACATGCAGTTGAAGAGAGGCACGGTGAAATGACCTTGATAGTTAAGCTCGATGATGTCCACGAGCTTTCCATAGTATGATACGCCTCCAAATCGCATGTCTGTATCCCGTGAGCTGGCATAACTCCTTGTCCCGAATGTGCCAAAGACTCTGGAATTCTGGGTGAGAGAACCTTCATCCCTTGCAATGGTGCAGAACTTGAAGCCGTTGACGTTGTATGCCGTATATCTCCTGACATGGTCGAGTGGACCGGTTGCTAGATTTATCATATCAGGCGCATGGGGATTGTTGTCATTGAGTATCCTCTGTGCAAACCAATCCGGAAACTCTCGATGGACCTTTTTGTCCACCTCGGCAGATGGCCTTGTGCGGCTTCGTAGTTGGCGTTTAACATAGCGGCGGAAATCCCTAAATTCCAATGGAACATATCAGAGGGTTATGTGGTTTGGAAATAAAAAAAATAACATGATACGTGTATATAGTGTTACAATTCTTACTGAATGTAGGGCTCCACTTGAGGGCAATTTGTCAAGACATGTCTGTGTGCTTGCAACCTCTCAGTGGGAGTGAGCCTGTAATACTGACTTCCTCCAACTGGCTTTCCGACTGGCGGGAATAATGTGTTGGAAGGTGACTGGACATTGGATGGGCTGTCATCGACACGAGGAGGGCGGTTGAATGAAGTCTCGATGTCATCATCAAAATAGCGCGAACAATATGTTAACACCTCGTCACCAGAATAACCCTCTGCTATAGAACCCTCTGGAGATGCTTTGTTCCTCACATACGACTTCAATTTACCCAAGTATCTGTAATTACAAGTACAATCAGGTAACTTAAACAAAATGATGAAAGCACTGGAAAAATGAATCAACGGACCTCTCTATGGGATACATCCAGCGGTATTGAACCGGGCCGCCCATCTTTGCGTCTTGAACGAGGTGTACAGTGAGATGGACCATGACCGTGAAGAAAGACGGGGGAAATATCATCTCCATATGACAGAGCGTTAGAACAATTTTTTCCTGCAATTGATCCAGCTCTGCTTTGTCCAAAACTTTTGCACACAACCGTCGGTAGAAAGAACTGAGTTGAACCAAAACATTAGACACCTCCGGGGGCAATGTGCTTTTAATTGCCAGAGGTAGGAATTGCTGGAGCAAAACGTGGCAGTCATGGGTTTTCAACCCGGCAATCTTCTTAGAGTGCATGTCCACACATCTTGAGATGTTGCTTGAATAACCATCAGGGACCTTGATGTCCTTAAATGAGGAGAGGAATACTTCCTTGTTGGCTCTTGTCAGTGTAAATGAGGCTGGGGCAAACTTGTCATTCTCATCCGGCCATGCGTCTTCACGTATTCCCATCGCCATCAGATCTTTCCTTGCTTGAAGATGGTCCTTGGACTTTCCAGACTCGTTGAGTAAAGTGTACAAAATATTGTCACACACATTTTTTTCAATGTGCATGACATCAAGACAGTGGCGAAGTAGATTAGATTTCCAGTAGGGGAGCTCGAAGAAAATGCTCTTCTTTCGCCATTGCTGCACGTTTTCCCCCTGGGACTGGCCGCGTCCCCTTCTTCCCCCAGGCTGAACGCCGTCTGTCTTCCCGAACTCTACGTGAACATCTTCAAGCTGTTGAAGAATATCTGCGCTAGACAAAAACGTAGGAGGATCCCTCATTTCCTGCGATCCGTTAAATCTATGACCTCCAGGAAGGAACCGCCGATGACCCATGAAGCACCACTTGCGACTGTGAGGAAGGCGGACCGAGTCTTGGTCAAAGTTGCAGTTGGGGCAAGCTCTGCCTGTATGCACGTTCCAACCAGACAATGTGCCAAGTCCGGGAAAATCACTCACTGTCCACATCAACGACGCACGGAGTGTGAAGAGCGTCTTACTGTAAGCGTCATACGTCTCAACTCCGTTGGTCCAAAGTTCCTTCAACTCCTGTATCAACGGTTGAAGGTAGACATCTATATCGTTTCCAGGAGCTTTCTTCCCCGGAATAATCATCGAAAGAATGAATGAGCTCTGTTTCATACACATCCAAGGGGGTAAGTTGTACGGTATCAATACCACAGGCCATATACTGTACGTAGTGCTAAGATTCCTGAACGGATTGAACCCATCTGACACGAGAGCGAGGCGGACATTTCTCGGGTCACTGGCGAATTCCGGGAATCGAGCATCAAACGCTTTACAAGCCTCAGCATCCCTAGGACGTCTCAACTTCCCATCGATGTTGGGCTCTGATGAATGCCACCGCATATGCTCCGCCGTTTTGGATGATACATACAACCTCTGAAGTCGTGGAGTCAAGGGGAAATATCTTAGAATCTTTGCAGGCTTCTTGGTTGCTATTCGACCCCTCTTCGCCTGTTTGTACCGAGACGCATTACACCGCTTACATCTGTCCAACTCGGCGTCGTCTCCCCAGTACAACATACAATCATTCGGGCAGGCATGGATTTTAGTGTAGTTCAATCCCAACTTGTTAATAGTCTTCTTTGCTTCGTAGAATGATGGTGCGATTTCTGCCTGAGAGAATGCATCTCCCAATAATTCTAACTCCATCGACATCCCCTTATCGCCGAAGCCACACAAGCACTTGATATGATAGAGCTTGACAAGAAATGATAGTTTTGAATATTTACTGCACCCTGAATAAACATTATTCTTATTCTAAAATGAACGTTTATGTGACAAAACTAGAAACGAAATGAGAGGCAGTTTTTAGTAGAACCTGGAAACAATGGCTTATCTGAATCCGTCATAAGGTCGAAAAAATTCTTTGCAGCTTCATTTCGAAAAAACTCTGGGAGTAGTCCTTCAACCCCTTCCTGACTCCCGATGCCGTCACCTTGCACCCCGAAAGCATCACGCACAACATCGTTAAATGGATCCACATGATTGTCGTCATCATCGTCATCGTCGATCTGCATTCCAACCTGAGATGTTCGAGCAACTACCTCACCACCATCATCATCGTTCTCGCCATGAATACCCCAGAATGTGTAATTGGATGGGAATTGTTTCAGTATAAGATGCTCACGCACAACATTTCTGGGATGCCACTTCTTAAATTTACATTTCGGACAAGGACATAATATCTGATTGTTAACACCGGTGCGGTTGAAAGCAAAATCTAAAAAGTGGTCAACACCAACCAAATAGCGGGGAGACGTCCGTGGCAAATTTATCCAAGATTTATCCATCATATGACTGAAGATATTATCAAAGAAGGAAAGAGCTTAATAGTTTGAATGAAATGTGAAAATGAATTGGAAAGAATCAAGTGCTTATAAAATGAAATTTAGACATTAGTAGCGGTTCCTTAACCGCTACTAAAACCGCAACTAACTCAATCAGACCGTTGGAAAAGGAACAGGTGGCAGCTGTCTGAGTATACATTAGTAGCGGTTTTAGAACCGCTACTAATATTAAATTATTTTTATATTTAGTAATTTAGTGGCGGTTTAAAACCGCTACTAAGTTTAATTTTTTTTTAATATTTCTTCAGTTAGTAGCGGTTCTGAAACCGCTACTAAATGTGCTATTTTGTATTTTTAATGTTACTTATATCTTGTTTTTTTCAAATACTATATAAGAAAATAAGCGAATAACAATGGTTTATTTAGTAAGTTAGGGAGAAACTTTTTTGTTTAACTGTTAAAAAAAATTATCGCCATTTGTAATTACAAAAAAAATTAAATCAGATAATAATGACTAACAAAAAATTATGCAACATTAAAGATATGAAATGTTTAAACAACTAATATTCAAATTAGCAAACATTTAAATATAAAAATGTTCAACTGAAATCTTGAAATTAAAAACATTCTAATAAAAAAAGACCCTAGAGCTACGCCGCAGGAGGCTGATCGTCGTCTTGATGCTCCGGAGAACGGTTGCGAGGCTGCTTCGGTGGACGTGGAGGTAGTGGTACTCGCAAAGGAGATCCCTCCGGGTCGAACCTCCGCTGTATCTGTTCCAACATGCTATTGGCGTTGTGCACCCAGGAGTCCAGACGGTCGTACACTTGATCAGTCACCCGTTCCGTAATCTCATGAGTGAGTCTCTCCCTCATTCGAGCCTCAAACTCTGCGTCTCCCCTAATCGGGCCACTTGTTGATGGTTGGCTCGAAGCTGTAGACTGGGCGCTGCCTGGGTCGCCTGACCTGCCGTACACAACCGTAGGTCGGGCTCCGAATCCCATCCCGCGAACCCGACCGGGGTGCTCTTGAGGCCCTAGGGCAGCCCGTAGCGAGGCAGTGGGGTCTACATTGTCCCCCTGCGACTCGGCGATCTCTCTCTCCGCAGCCTCAATCCTAGCCTGCACACACAAACATATTAACAATTTTATTTTGATGTCGTTGTTATTAAAAATATAATAATATAAAAATAAATAAATAAAAATTTTACAATTTGCTCCTCAGCCTCCCTGGATGTTGGGCTCCCGTCGTCGTGTTTGTGCTTTACTTGGTAGAAACGACCGTAGGTAGCCTTCTGCCCTTTCTTCGCAGCCTCTTCCGCCTGAAAATTAAGATACAAACAGTTATTCATATATAAAGATAAATTATTTTTAAATCAAACAATGAAACTCCATTCCTTCATACCATCTCTTTATACCCAACTGAAAACGGCTTCGTCCCAGCCGTATGATGAACCTTCTGATGGGCCTTCGCAGCAAGACCTTGTTGCGACCTCTTCTGTTAACATAAAATAAAATTAAATAATGATCAGTAATTCAAAAATATTTTTTCAATATGATATTTCAATATCAATTCAATAATATTATTCATTATACCTTCCCAATGTCTCCCCTCCTCCAACCCACATATCTCTCCCACGCATCCGCAGGGACGCCACCAGGGACATCATCGACCAACTCCTGAAGCGGCCTACTCCCACCCCGATCTCTTTCTTTGAACATATCCAACCGCTTGTTCTTCCAACCGTCCCCCATCTTTGATTCTGTCCAATTCTTGCGGCTGTCCCTCACATCAAACTTCCTCTGTAAAATATTAAATTTAAGTATGTTTAATTAGAAATTAATAAATAATAACAAATTCCAATAATAACATAAAACAAATAAGAAATAATAAATACATTTCCTATAATATTTATTAAAATCAAATTCAAATAATAACAGAAAAGAAATAAGAAATAATAAATATATTTCCTATAATATTTATTAAAATCAAATTCAAATAATAACAGAAAAGAAATAAGAAATAATAAATAATAAACAATACATAATAACAAGAATATTTCTTATAGTATTAATTAAAATCACATTCTAATAATAATAAATAATAAACAATAAATAAGCTCAAAGTTAATTCAACAAACCTTAACAATTTCGTCAAACGCGCACTTTTTAGAGTTCGCGTCAATCTTCCTCCAATCCAAAGCGTCAATCGGAAAACGCTGGTAATTCTGGCCTACACCCCCGACGAACCTCGAGTACAGTTGCCCCCCTTGTCCAACCGGTAATTTGGTCAAGTCGTCCCACTCAATTATAACTCTGTGCCCGCTCGGAAGGTTCATCGCATCTTGCACCGTCAACCTCTTCTCACTTATGCTACCAGAAGGGTCTGTAAAATTTAGGAAACAATTTCAATTTAATGAGCGATAAAAAATTATAATTATCTCATAAAAACAATAAAAATTGAATTTCCTTACCCTGAACTTGTACTTCGTAACCGGTGGACCTTCCGGAGGATCGTTTAGGGTGCCCCGCCTCGTCAAATTCCTCACCGTCCAACCAAAGTTCCATTTCCTCAAAATCCGCTCCTCCTCCAGTCTCGTCGAAGTCTTCTCCCCCACTGCAGAATGCGTTGATTACATCTTCTGGAATCGCCTGGTTCTGTACACGGATGCGCTCTTGTTCCACACGATCCCTCTCGGCCTGCTCAGCCATTTCCTTACGTAGCCGCTCCTCAGCCTCCATTTGTTCAGCGGTCATAGGCCTCTTATTGCGATAGCCCTTTCTCACCATGATTTTGACCTCTTTTTTCTCGTCGAAGTCAAGTCACGTCACTTTCTTTCTAAAAAGCTCTAAAAAAAGGCACGATCCTTTTAAACTGTTCACTTTTAGTAGCGGTTCTGCAAGAACCGCTACTATTAGTCGCGGTTTCAGCCAAAACCGCAGCTGAAACCGCGACTAAATCAATCTGTCATAAATGCAGTTGCATTTATTTCGCTGACTTAGTGGCGGTTTTGGGGGAAACCGCTACTAATGTACTAAAACCGCCACTAACATTCATTTTCTAGCGGTTTCTCCCTCCAGAACCGCGACTAAATTTACGCCACTACTCTTCCCGCCAAAACGCGCCAAATTTGTTGCGGTTATAACCCCAAAACCGCTAGTAATGTCCGCTACTAACTACTTCTGTGGTCAAACCGTTGGATTTACTTGCGGTTTGTGCTTATAACCGCTACTAATGTATACTTACTGGCGGTTTTGGTGTTCCGCGACTAATGTAACCGCTACTAAAACCCCCTTTTTTTTAGTGGAGGTACTTAGTTAGCACTCAGAATCTGGGTTTATGGTACCCCAAAGGAACTCAGGAGTACCTCATGGCTTACTCAGATTCAGATCATGCTGGGTACAAAATTGATAGGAAAAGCACCAGTGGACAATGTGAATTTCTTGGAGGAACATTAATCTCTTGGGCTAGCAAGAAGCAGAATTGTGTCTCTTTGTCCTCCACAGAAGCTGAATATATTGCTGCTGCAATTTTCTGTGCTCAAGTCCTATGGCTCAAGTATCAATTGAAGGATTTGGGAATGGAATTCTCAGAAGTTCCCATTCTCTGTGATAACACCAACACAATCAGCTTGGCCAAAAATCCAATTCATCACTGAAGGACTAAACATATAGATGTCAGGCATCATTTCATTAGAGACCATGTACAGAAGAAGGATGTCAAGTTGGAATTTATTCCCACTCACTTGCAGCTAGCAGATATCTTCACCAAACCACTGGCAGCTGAAGAATTCATGTTCATTAGAAGAGAATTGGGAATGGTAAATCCCAATGAGTTGTAAAAATGTAATCAAATCCTTAACTCTTCTGATTTCATTTAAATTATGCTATGTTTTAATGATAAAATACTAACTTAGGCATCGGAGTGTCAAATTAAAATTTTTGCAGGTCTTTATGATTTAAAGTGAAAAATCTATCGCCTAATCGATTAGGTAAGTCTTATCGATCACAGGACATGTTCTGTGATCAATTATGCATCGATTAGAGAAGAATGGGGCATCGATTAGGGAGAAGACTGCAATCGATCAAGACCGTCTAATCGATCACAAGGAAGGAGTAATTGATTGGGCTTCAATTACTCAGCGTGGACCTATCGATCACAACAAACCCTAATCGATCATAGACATCCAATTCATCAGAGACTGCACCCTGTAATCGATTACAGAGCACACGTAATCGATTAGGCGCCAACGGTAACTTTGTAACGTACACTTTTTCTGACAGTTGCACACCTCTTTTCACTTACTCTCTCACATATATATTTGACACTTGTAACTATTGCATCATTTCGCACCATTTGCATTCATTCTTGACTTCATCTTTCTTCCTCTCATAAAACCCTAACTGTTTCGAATCATCAAACCCTTTCATAACAGTCGTAACTGTAGCCATTACTCGAATCATCATTCGACATAACTCCTCAGACCCAGTTACAACTTTTTGAATCACCAGACATAACCCCTAGCCCTCTATATAAACCACTCAGATGGCACCCAAGATGCGTATACCCAAAAACTACAGAGCATAAGTTGTCCCAGTGATTTAACCTTTTCCTAATCGCCTTGGGGGTTAAATGCAAAATATTTATATAACCAAGGATTGCACTATAATGGTGTGATCCCGGATCGTCTCTCAAGGAGCCTAATGACTAACCTAGGAAACTAAATGTCATGCAAATGAAGTATAAAAAGGGGTTTTGTTGGGTTTTAATATGAAATATGCAAAATGAGCCTAACTACAATATTTTTTTATCTTTTCTTTAATGAGGTGGAATGGTTGGATGGGTGAAGTGAAATTGATGGAATGGATCTCTTGAGTCTAGGTGAGGTGACAAACATAGGTTCAAATCATTTGGGGGTTTAATTCATCAAGTCTAGTTAGAGAAATCCCCAAGCAACCACTAGGGGTCCACTAACACTAATCAATGACTAATTTAGCAACCACTTTCATAGCCATTACTTAGGGTTAGTGTTAAAGTCCACTTGATGTGTGAAATACTTTGAGTCAAAACACTTGTGGCTCTCATAAAAATGCAATCACAATAATTATGAATGGAAGCAATCAATTAAGTCCACTAGCAACCACTAAAATGAAATTAACTTCATACAACCACAATGTAGATAAGAATTCATAACTCAAGTGTTCAAAGCCCAAAATAAACACATATAGTTCATACACATACATATCCAAAATCTCAATCCAATACATAAATCCAAACATCTTCCAAGAGAGGTTCAAATAAACATAGAAGAAATCCTAAATACATATGTTAGAACAAAGAAAAACTCCCCTAATGAAGAACCCATGCTTGAGACACCATCAACCCATCCTCAAGAGATGAAAAGCTCCTCACTCTGACATAGAAACTCCAAGAGGAACCCCAGGAAGAAGCTCCATCCGAAAATCCATGGAAGAAGAGGGTGGAAGAAGGTGGAAGATGAAGATGGAGGTGGAAATGAGTGGGGAATGAAGGAATGGACGGGAACCCTAGGAGAGGGAGTGTATTTCGTGCTCAAAAGTCTCTCTCCCTGAAGGTGGGGGTGTTAGGATCCATTTATACTCCCTCAGAAAACCTAAAATCGCGTCAGATTTCTGCAAAATTTCGTGACTTCGCCGTGGGCTCGCCGCGGCGAAAGCCACGGCGAGCTCATGTTGGTTCTGGAATTTGCTGGGGAGTTCGCCGTGAGTTCGCCGCGGCGAGACCCACGGCGAACTCACACTGGTTCTGCCTCTTCTTTTCTTTTTCGCCGTCAGTTCGCCGCGGCTAACGCCGCGGCGAAGAGACATTGATTCTGTTTCTCTCTTCGCTTCCTTCTTCTGCTCCGTCCCGAATTCTTCGTTGCAACTTGGCTCCTAAATTTGGGCATGGTTCTTCTATGACCTGCATATAAAATGGACCTAAGGTAGCATCAAAATGTTCTTAAAAATAGGTTAACAATAATTTATGCTAATTATGCCCAAATTGCCCTTGACTAGAATAAATTCCAACAAAGTGTGCAAAAGTCAGAAATTACCCTAATTAGGTGCAATTACCCCCAAGAACATGCAATAATCTACTGATTTTATCAATGAAAAGTGTATAAAAATATGGTGCAATCATTTCCCCCACACTTAGACCTTTGTACTCCTGGACAAAGGGTACAATGCAAAGAAGAATGGTTTTAACCAATCAATAATCTCAGGCTAGCATGAGTCATGATCAAGGATATGCAAAGGGAGAATTGGCAAAGCAATTTGATAAAGCACTGGTGAAGAGGACTCTCAAGATAATAGTGTTTCCCTCTACTCACCTCATGTGGGATCTTTTCACACTTAACTTGCTCAAACAACAATTTGCCATAAGCTTGTAACTACCCTAACATCTCCACACATGCATACAATCACGTATGAATCAAAAGGACTTGCAAGGTTGAAATGATGGAAAAGGCAAGATGGATTGCACGTTATGGAAAAGGAAAGGTTGTAATGCAATTCAAAGTCACAATTTAAGAACATAGCACATGAGAGCATAATTTCAATAATAATGATGCCACACCAAGAAATGCCTTATTCTTCAAACTTTCTTTTTCTTCTTCTTTTTTTTTCTTTATTTTTATTGCACACTTTTCTATTTTCTTTTTTTTTTCTTTTTTTTTCTTTCTTTCTAACATAAGCATGGCAATAACAACAAACAAAAGTGGCTCAAACTCAATGCTTCATCTCAAAATTCATATTAATGCATTACAACCAAGGAGAAAGATGGGGTGTTGAAATGAATGCCTAAATCATCTTCAAGCATGAATGCAATTATAGCTTTGACAAAGAGTAAAGACAAGTTCTAGAAATTGAATGATCAAGCAAGTATACACTCTTAAAATGAAAGTAGGCCCAAGAATCTCACAACAAGGTTAACCTCAATTTCCAATTAAAAATCCAATTGCAAGGCCAATTAACACAATGCATATGCTTGAAAATAACTCATCACTAGCTCTTTGAAGATTGAAAGGATAAAATGCATAATTCTTTGAATTCTTCCCATTGCCAATGAAGCTCATTAATCAAAGGGTAGGGTCCAGTTTTGCTCCATGGTTTTTCAAAAATAGTTGCCACATTAGGTTTTCATAAACAAGTTTTAAAATGGGTAGAAAAATGCAACTAGGTCCTCCATTGCAACGAATGCGACCCTTTATCACAATGAAAAACTCAGGAGCACAATCTACCTTGGTTTTGAAAAATTTTGACAAAAAATTTAAAATTTTCTCTAATGTGACATAACATGATAAAATCAATGGATCAAGCAAGTCTACCCAAACAACACGACCCTTCCCCCACACTTAAATCTTGCATTGTCCCCAATGCAAAATCAAAATGTAAGGTGCAGTAAGCAAGAGAACACAATGGGGATTTATTGACTCAACTAACACTAAATCTACCTTTTACTAATGGTGTAGTCCCTCCCCCACACTTATCATTCATCATAATCTCAAAAGAGCATGCAACAAGTGAAAGCAATGAAAACACAAGAGAGGAGAGGGACAACCTTGTGTTTAAAACGCTTCAAACTTTTGTAGGAGAAGTTCTCATCTCGAATGAGAAACATGCATGTCTTCATGTGGGCCACTTCTCCCACATGTTCCTTCCTTGGTGTGAATTGTTGCGTTTCCTGCGAAAAGGATTCAACAAACACAGCAGTATCCAATTCTAGGCAAGGAAACGGTTTATCTAGATAAGTATGGCAACCAAGGAAGTCAATCAAACTCCCATCAGTAGGAGTAAAACAAGAAAATTTATTTTGAAAACACTCAAGTGTGTGTGTAGCGAAAACATTGCATTCACATACACAAGAGGTAGTTGAGAGAGGGGGAAAAGAAAATTGGACTTTGGGAGTGGCATAACAAACACTTTCATTTTTAGATATGTCAGGTGGAAGATCACAAGAAAGTATTTGTTGGAAGGATTCCTTGTTGTCAAAAATATCAAAATGCAAAGTTTGGGGAATCCTTCCCAAGTGCACTCTCAACATCATGCAATTCAATGGAAACAATGTTACATTCTCAAGCACAATGTAACTCTCATTCTTAATTATCACATGCTTACAAATTGCAGCACTCCTAACACTAGTAGATGCATCATGTTCAATGGTAAAAGTGGTCATTGTGTCAAAACTATGCTTTTGAAATTCAACAAGTAAGGGTTTCTTCACATCATAGCAATGCACACAAATTTCATATTCCACACATGAACAAGATTTAGCCTTATATGATTCAACAAAATCATCTTTACTAGCATTAAGGAGAGAAGCATGTTTATCACAAGAAGAATTGATGATAGTGCAAGCAACATTCTCAATTGAGCTACTAATACTTGAAGCACTAAGTTGAGCATATTCATCAATAAACCGATGAGGGAATTCACAAATGATTTCCTCATCCACCTCATCTTCACTCTCATGATTAGTAGCCTGTTCAATCAAGGGATCAACCAAAGAAGGAATAATCTCCTCAAGGATAGGAGTATTACCTAGTGGGAAGTGCATTTCCTCTTGAGGTTGTGGAGTAGCTTGCTTCATTTCTTCAACGTGTGTGAGGTCATTAACGGTTACCACTGGAGGTTGGGTATTCTCCACAAGAGATGTGGGATGTTGCGCTTCATTAAATGTCCCCGGCTCCTCTTCAGCATTATTGGCATAAGGCCATAAGGTTCCTTCTCCTCCTCCCGTTCTTTTCCAAAGCACATGTAGGTAGAATGCATTGAGGTACTCCCCTAGCTCATCCAATTCATCTTCCAATTTCTTGGAGAGACCAATTGTGGTCTTCTTTCTATACAACTCCATGGAACGAGCCTTGTGGACCTCATACATCCTCTTGAGTTCCTTTGTACGATCATCCATGTCAGGATAATCAAAGAAAGCATCAAGCCCAGTTGGTTTAGGTGTGATGGGTTTGGGTGGAGGTGAGGGATCAAGTGGTGGTGGTTGGTATGTAGTTTGGTAGGAATGGGGAGATGGCTCGAATTGGAGGGGAGATTCATAATATGGCTTATATGGTGGAGATTGGTATGGTGAAGGGTATGGCTCATGGCATGGAGGGAAATATGGTGAGTAAGGTTCATCGAAGTATGAATGTGGTGTGGATGAAGGTGGGTCCCTACAATGTGTGTCATAGGATTGGAAGAAAGAATTTAGATTGGCCATCATTTTATCTCTTTCTTTACGAAACTCTTCCATGCTTGAAGAAGGTGCCTCTTCCGTCCGAGTGGTATTTCCTGCAAAAGAATGAGAATCCCCAAAGTCCCAAAGAATCACAAGCAATTTAATCTATGTGCAATTTAAAACAAGAATTAAAAAGAAGAAGAATAATGCAAAATGCAATGCATCTAAGCTAACCTAAATGGTGAAATAATGCAAATATGACCTAAAGGCTCCTACCCCTTCTAAATGTCTCAAGTGACACTTAGTTATCCTAGGGAGTCAAAAATGACTCCCCGGCAACGGCGCCATTGATTTAACCTTTTCCTAATCGCCTTGGGGGTTAAATGCAAAATATTTATATAACCAAGGATTGCACTATAATGGTGTGATCCCGGATCGTCTCTCAAGGAGCCTAATGACTAACCTAGGAAACTAAATGTCATGCAAATGAAGTATAAAAAGGGGTTTTGTTGGGTTTTAATATGAAATATGCAAAATGAGCCTAACTACAATATTTTTTTATCTTTTCTTTAATGAGGTGGAATGGTTGGATGGGTGAAGTGAAATTGATGGAATGGATCTCTTGAGTCTAGGTGAGGTGACAAACATAGGTTCAAATCATTTGGGGGTTTAATTCATCAAGTCTAGTTAGAGAAATCCCCAAGCAACCACTAGGGGTCCACTAACACTAATCAATGACTAATTTAGCAACCACTTTCATAGCCATTACTTAGGGTTAGTGTTAAAGTCCACTTGATGTGTGAAATACTTTGAGTCAAAACACTTGTGGCTCTCATAAAAATGCAATCACAATAATTATGAATGGAAGCAATCAATTAAGTCCACTAGCAACCACTAAAATGAAATTAACTTCATACAACCACAATGTAGATAAGAATTCATAACTCAAGTGTTCAAAGCCCAAAATAAACACATATAGTTCATACACATACATATCCAAAATCTCAATCCAATACATAAATCCAAACATCTTCCAAGAGAGGTTCAAATAAACATAGAAGAAATCCTAAATACATATGTTAGAACAAAGAAAAACTCCCCTAATGAAGAACCCATGCTTGAGACACCATCAACCCATCCTCAAGAGATGAAAAGCTCCTCACTCTGACATAGAAACTCCAAGAGGAACCCCAGGAAGAAGCTCCATCCGAAAATCCATGGAAGAAGAGGGTGGAAGAAGGTGGAAGATGAAGATGGAGGTGGAAATGAGTGGGGAATGAAGGAATGGACGGGAACCCTAGGAGAGGGAGTGTATTTCGTGCTCAAAAGTCTCTCTCCCTGAAGGTGGGGGTGTTAGGATCCATTTATACTCCCTCAGAAAACCTAAAATCGCGTCAGATTTCTGCAAAATTTCGTGACTTCGCCGTGGGCTCGCCGCGGCGAAAGCCACGGCGAGCTCATGTTGGTTCTGGAATTTGCTGGGGAGTTCGCCGTGAGTTCGCCGCGGCGAGACCCACGGCGAACTCACACTGGTTCTGCCTCTTCTTTTCTTTTTCGCCGTCAGTTCGCCGCGGCTAACGCCGCGGCGAAGAGACATTGATTCTGTTTCTCTCTTCGCTTCCTTCTTCTGCTCCGTCCCGAATTCTTCGTTGCAACTTGGCTCCTAAATTTGGGCATGGTTCTTCTATGACCTGCATATAAAATGGACCTAAGGTAGCATCAAAATGTTCTTAAAAATAGGTTAACAATAATTTATGCTAATTATGCCCAAATTGCCCTTGACTAGAATAAATTCCAACAAAGTGTGCAAAAGTCAGAAATTACCCTAATTAGGTGCAATTACCCCCAAGAACATGCAATAATCTACTGATTTTATCAATGAAAAGTGTATAAAAATATGGTGCAATCATTTCCCCCACACTTAGACCTTTGTACTCCTGGACAAAGGGTACAATGCAAAGAAGAATGGTTTTAACCAATCAATAATCTCAGGCTAGCATGAGTCATGATCAAGGATATGCAAAGGGAGAATTGGCAAAGCAATTTGATAAAGCACTGGTGAAGAGGACTCTCAAGATAATAGTGTTTCCCTCTACTCACCTCATGTGGGATCTTTTCACACTTAACTTGCTCAAACAACAATTTGCCATAAGCTTGTAACTACCCTAACATCTCCACACATGCATACAATCACGTATGAATCAAAAGGACTTGCAAGGTTGAAATGATGGAAAAGGCAAGATGGATTGCACGTTATGGAAAAGGAAAGGTTGTAATGCAATTCAAAGTCACAATTTAAGAACATAGCACATGAGAGCATAATTTCAATAATAATGATGCCACACCAAGAAATGCCTTATTCTTCAAACTTTCTTTTTCTTCTTCTTTTTTTTTCTTTATTTTTATTGCACACTTTTCTATTTTCTTTTTTTTTTCTTTTTTTTTCTTTCTTTCTAACATAAGCATGGCAATAACAACAAACAAAAGTGGCTCAAACTCAATGCTTCATCTCAAAATTCATATTAATGCATTACAACCAAGGAGAAAGATGGGGTGTTGAAATGAATGCCTAAATCATCTTCAAGCATGAATGCAATTATAGCTTTGACAAAGAGTAAAGACAAGTTCTAGAAATTGAATGATCAAGCAAGTATACACTCTTAAAATGAAAGTAGGCCCAAGAATCTCACAACAAGGTTAACCTCAATTTCCAATTAAAAATCCAATTGCAAGGCCAATTAACACAATGCATATGCTTGAAAATAACTCATCACTAGCTCTTTGAAGATTGAAAGGATAAAATGCATAATTCTTTGAATTCTTCCCATTGCCAATGAAGCTCATTAATCAAAGGGTAGGGTCCAGTTTTGCTCCATGGTTTTTCAAAAATAGTTGCCACATTAGGTTTTCATAAACAAGTTTTAAAATGGGTAGAAAAATGCAACTAGGTCCTCCATTGCAACGAATGCGACCCTTTATCACAATGAAAAACTCAGGAGCACAATCTACCTTGGTTTTGAAAAATTTTGACAAAAAATTTAAAATTTTCTCTAATGTGACATAACATGATAAAATCAATGGATCAAGCAAGTCTACCCAAACAACACGACCCTTCCCCCACACTTAAATCTTGCATTGTCCCCAATGCAAAATCAAAATGTAAGGTGCAGTAAGCAAGAGAACACAATGGGGATTTATTGACTCAACTAACACTAAATCTACCTTTTACTAATGGTGTAGTCCCTCCCCCACACTTATCATTCATCATAATCTCAAAAGAGCATGCAACAAGTGAAAGCAATGAAAACACAAGAGAGGAGAGGGACAACCTTGTGTTTAAAACGCTTCAAACTTTTGTAGGAGAAGTTCTCATCTCGAATGAGAAACATGCATGTCTTCATGTGGGCCACTTCTCCCACATGTTCCTTCCTTGGTGTGAATTGTTGCGTTTCCTGCGAAAAGGATTCAACAAACACAGCAGTATCCAATTCTAGGCAAGGAAACGGTTTATCTAGATAAGTATGGCAACCAAGGAAGTCAATCAAACTCCCATCAGTAGGAGTAAAACAAGAAAATTTATTTTGAAAACACTCAAGTGTGTGTGTAGCGAAAACATTGCATTCACATACACAAGAGGTAGTTGAGAGAGGGGGAAAAGAAAATTGGACTTTGGGAGTGGCATAACAAACACTTTCATTTTTAGATATGTCAGGTGGAAGATCACAAGAAAGTATTTGTTGGAAGGATTCCTTGTTGTCAAAAATATCAAAATGCAAAGTTTGGGGAATCCTTCCCAAGTGCACTCTCAACATCATGCAATTCAATGGAAACAATGTTACATTCTCAAGCACAATGTAACTCTCATTCTTAATTATCACATGCTTACAAATTGCAGCACTCCTAACACTAGTAGATGCATCATGTTCAATGGTAAAAGTGGTCATTGTGTCAAAACTATGCTTTTGAAATTCAACAAGTAAGGGTTTCTTCACATCATAGCAATGCACACAAATTTCATATTCCACACATGAACAAGATTTAGCCTTATATGATTCAACAAAATCATCTTTACTAGCATTAAGGAGAGAAGCATGTTTATCACAAGAAGAATTGATGATAGTGCAAGCAACATTCTCAATTGAGCTACTAATACTTGAAGCACTAAGTTGAGCATATTCATCAATAAACCGATGAGGGAATTCACAAATGATTTCCTCATCCACCTCATCTTCACTCTCATGATTAGTAGCCTGTTCAATCAAGGGATCAACCAAAGAAGGAATAATCTCCTCAAGGATAGGAGTATTACCTAGTGGGAAGTGCATTTCCTCTTGAGGTTGTGGAGTAGCTTGCTTCATTTCTTCAACGTGTGTGAGGTCATTAACGGTTACCACTGGAGGTTGGGTATTCTCCACAAGAGATGTGGGATGTTGCGCTTCATTAAATGTCCCCGGCTCCTCTTCAGCATTATTGGCATAAGGCCATAAGGTTCCTTCTCCTCCTCCCGTTCTTTTCCAAAGCACATGTAGGTAGAATGCATTGAGGTACTCCCCTAGCTCATCCAATTCATCTTCCAATTTCTTGGAGAGACCAATTGTGGTCTTCTTTCTATACAACTCCATGGAACGAGCCTTGTGGACCTCATACATCCTCTTGAGTTCCTTTGTACGATCATCCATGTCAGGATAATCAAAGAAAGCATCAAGCCCAGTTGGTTTAGGTGTGATGGGTTTGGGTGGAGGTGAGGGATCAAGTGGTGGTGGTTGGTATGTAGTTTGGTAGGAATGGGGAGATGGCTCGAATTGGAGGGGAGATTCATAATATGGCTTATATGGTGGAGATTGGTATGGTGAAGGGTATGGCTCATGGCATGGAGGGAAATATGGTGAGTAAGGTTCATCGAAGTATGAATGTGGTGTGGATGAAGGTGGGTCCCTACAATGTGTGTCATAGGATTGGAAGAAAGAATTTAGATTGGCCATCATTTTATCTCTTTCTTTACGAAACTCTTCCATGCTTGAAGAAGGTGCCTCTTCCGTCCGAGTGGTATTTCCTGCAAAAGAATGAGAATCCCCAAAGTCCCAAAGAATCACAAGCAATTTAATCTATGTGCAATTTAAAACAAGAATTAAAAAGAAGAAGAATAATGCAAAATGCAATGCATCTAAGCTAACCTAAATGGTGAAATAATGCAAATATGACCTAAAGGCTCCTACCCCTTCTAAATGTCTCAAGTGACACTTAGTTATCCTAGGGAGTCAAAAATGACTCCCCGGCAACGGCGCCATTGATTTAACCTTTTCCTAATCGCCTTGGGGGTTAAATGCAAAATATTTATATAACCAAGGATTGCACTATAATGGTGTGATCCCGGATCGTCTCTCAAGGAGCCTAATGACTAACCTAGGAAACTAAATGTCATGCAAATGAAGTATAAAAAGGGGTTTTGTTGGGTTTTAATATGAAATATGCAAAATGAGCCTAACTACAATATTTTTTTATCTTTTCTTTAATGAGGTGGAATGGTTGGATGGGTGAAGTGAAATTGATGGAATGGATCTCTTGAGTCTAGGTGAGGTGACAAACATAGGTTCAAATCATTTGGGGGTTTAATTCATCAAGTCTAGTTAGAGAAATCCCCAAGCAACCACTAGGGGTCCACTAACACTAATCAATGACTAATTTAGCAACCACTTTCATAGCCATTACTTAGGGTTAGTGTTAAAGTCCACTTGATGTGTGAAATACTTTGAGTCAAAACACTTGTGGCTCTCATAAAAATGCAATCACAATAATTATGAATGGAAGCAATCAATTAAGTCCACTAGCAACCACTAAAATGAAATTAACTTCATACAACCACAATGTAGATAAGAATTCATAACTCAAGTGTTCAAAGCCCAAAATAAACACATATAGTTCATACACATACATATCCAAAATCTCAATCCAATACATAAATCCAAACATCTTCCAAGAGAGGTTCAAATAAACATAGAAGAAATCCTAAATACATATGTTAGAACAAAGAAAAACTCCCCTAATGAAGAACCCATGCTTGAGACACCATCAACCCATCCTCAAGAGATGAAAAGCTCCTCACTCTGACATAGAAACTCCAAGAGGAACCCCAGGAAGAAGCTCCATCCGAAAATCCATGGAAGAAGAGGGTGGAAGAAGGTGGAAGATGAAGATGGAGGTGGAAATGAGTGGGGAATGAAGGAATGGACGGGAACCCTAGGAGAGGGAGTGTATTTCGTGCTCAAAAGTCTCTCTCCCTGAAGGTGGGGGTGTTAGGATCCATTTATACTCCCTCAGAAAACCTAAAATCGCGTCAGATTTCTGCAAAATTTCGTGACTTCGCCGTGGGCTCGCCGCGGCGAAAGCCACGGCGAGCTCATGTTGGTTCTGGAATTTGCTGGGGAGTTCGCCGTGAGTTCGCCGCGGCGAGACCCACGGCGAACTCACACTGGTTCTGCCTCTTCTTTTCTTTTTCGCCGTCAGTTCGCCGCGGCTAACGCCGCGGCGAAGAGACATTGATTCTGTTTCTCTCTTCGCTTCCTTC
The DNA here is from genome assembly GCA_037074515.1 of Mimosa bimucronata. Taxonomy (NCBI): domain Eukaryota; kingdom Viridiplantae; phylum Streptophyta; class Magnoliopsida; order Fabales; family Fabaceae; genus Mimosa; species Mimosa bimucronata. The sequence goes on along the minus strand of CM073440.1, from coordinate 33,019,904 downwards.
TTCTGCTCCGTCCCGAATTCTTCGTTGCAACTTGGCTCCTAAATTTGGGCATGGTTCTTCTATGACCTGCATATAAAATGGACCTAAGGTAGCATCAAAATGTTCTTAAAAATAGGTTAACAATAATTTATGCTAATTATGCCCAAATTGCCCTTGACTAGAATAAATTCTAACAAAGTGTGCAAAAGTCAGAAATTACCCTAATTAGGTGCAATTACCCCCAAGAACATGCAATAATCTACTGATTTTATCAATGAAAAGTGTATAAAAATATGGTGCAATCACCCAGACACAGTTCCTTTGCCTCCAAGAGACCCTACACTCACCTATAGACATCCTTCACCCCTTCAAATCCTTCACCCTCTACTTCTCAACCATCACCCTCAATAGCCAAAACCCGTGGAAATTCATCCAAGTACCAAGCCAAAAGCCCTACTACAATCCGAGTCTGAGAACTCATATCAGGGGATACTGAAGTCAATATTGATGCCTCATTTGCCCAGGGTCCTGTTGAAGACGCATCAGAAGATATCCAGAGGAGGTCTCTGCAACAACGATGTGGATTTATGGACATAAACTACTTGGAAAAGAATGGTTATCCTATTCAGGAATGGTTGGGACCTTACAGAGAATGGATAGGGATCAAGAATCACTACCATGAAAAGGTTATCAAGGCCTTCTACTCCAACCTGAAGATCAAAGTTACTGAATCTGAGGGTTAAGTCCTAGGGATCTCTGTATCATCAAAGGTTAGAGGGAAGACTTTCTCCTTTGATTGGAAGGATCTGAACAAATGGCTTCATATGGATGGACCTGGAGTGGAAGATTACAATACCTAGCAAGTAAGGGAGAAATATCCTGATGAAGAACCCAAAAGAATTTACCAGCCAGACAGTCCTATTGAAGGACATCTCAAGCCTGCTCAACTGCCTCCGGCCTTCAGAGTCATTCACTCTGCTTATTCCAGATGGATGGTGAACAAGGCAGGGAATTTCTCTCTCATCCTTGATATTGACAATCCCATTTTTCCTATGCTCATCAACAAATCTCTAGTTAGTCCCGGACAGATAATTTGTGATGAGTTTTTGAGGTTTCAAAAGACCAAGAAAGTCAAGACTCCTCTTCCATTTGCTCAACTGATCTCCTTCATCTTATGCAACACCAAGATTTTTTGGCTTGAGAGTGATCAGAATAAGGAGCCCCCTAAATGTGACTTGACCACCCTGAAGAAGATGGGTTTGCCTTCCTTTGGTAAGAGTCACATCCCATCCATGCCTCAACCAGCAATCCATATTGATGAGGGACACCCTCAGGATGCTCTTGAACAAGGAGAAGTGTACTCCTCTGAGCATGAGGCCCCAGAACCAATGGATCAGGAAGAAGCAGCCCCTGCACAACCAGTCCATCCTAAACCTATTGCACCTGTCCCAGACGAAGGGGTCCCTCTCTCAGCCAATATAGGTTCTAGTTGAAAAGTCAGATATACCTCATCCTGCATTTCTAAGTTAGGGTGTCCAGAGGCAAGTGAAGTTCAAGTAGACTACTCAGAAGAAAGTAGTGGATCCTGTTCAGACTACATCAGAGTTCTTGAAGTCTGATAAGGAAGAAGAAGAACCAGAGGTTTAGTCAGAAGTCAAGAAAAAAAGGGTAAAGATGATTGCTCCAAAGCCCTAACCTAAGGCAATGGCTACAAGGAAAAGCACCAGGGGGTCTAAAGGGATAAAGATAGAAGAGCCAAAGGTTGTTTCCAAGCCAGCACCCAAAAGGAAGGCCGCTCCCAAAGGCAAATCCTCTGAGCCTCCTCCAAAGAAGCAGAAGCAGCAGACTCTCCTGGACAAAATGTTATCTTATTTTCCTCCTCCATCTCCTCCTAAGAAGAAAGCTGCCACCAAGAAGAAGAAAGCACCTGCTAAGAAGAAGGAGGTTGAGTTTCAAATTGAGTTTTTGGAGGAACCTTCAACTGACTTTGGGAGAATTAACAGTTAATATTGGGACTATGACTTGGACACATCAAAGTGGAAGGATGACTCAGAATCAAACTAAACTAGAAAGCATCCATCAGCCTTAAACCCTTTCATATGCATCATCATACCTTACATGCTTTATTAGTTCATTCATCTCATTTCAGATTATTTTGTCTTTTTGTAAATCATGAATTATGTCTTTCTAAATGTTTATGATATCAATATGTAGTTTCTGTTCAATCTTCTCTTGCTCTAGTATCTTATTAATTATGTCTAAAGTTTTGTCATCATCAAAAATGGGGAGAATGTTAGAATAATATGTTTTGATGATAACTAAACATAACTTAGGCATGAAGAAAGTTTGGATAAGGATCATAAAATTACTTAGAGAAAATCTGATAAGAAATCTTAAGTGTTGCCTAATCGATTAGAGTCAGATTAGGTTCAGATTAGAAATTAAGTTTGTAGCCGCCTAATTGATTAGAGACCCCTGTAATCGATCAAAGATTTTGCTTTAATCGATTAAGAGGAATTAGCATAATTGATCAGAGAGTGAAGAGCTCACCGAATGGGATAAAGTCGGACCAGTGTCGCCTCGGGCCCTCTCTTCAAGAAACTTAGGGACCAAGGAGATAGTGGGAGCTACCCCCGAGTGTCGTTCTCTTGAGGAGCCTAAAATGCAAATGTTAACCTAATAGCTAGATGCAAACTTGACAAAGCGGGTAAAACATTTTTGTTTGTTTGTTGATTTTAAGTATAAAAGTTGCGTGAAAAGTGTTGTATGTTCAAGAAAGAATTGAAATTGGATTTAACGGGAGATTTGGATTAAAAGGGATGGTTATTCTTGGTAATGGAACCTTCGGGAATCATTGCTTCTTAAAATTAATTGGGAGTTAAAAACTGGCCAATTTCCTAAAGAACCCTAGAGGAACCCCTCTAGGCTAGGCTTAGATTAATTTAACTAACGCCGGAACCCCGCACGTTAATTAACTTAACCTAAGTTGATTAAGCATTTGACCCAATTAAATCTACTAATCGCAAGGGACTATTAATCCTACAACCGGGACCCCGAATTGCAACCAAATTAGCCTATTAATTCCAATTTATTGGTGGAACCCCATCCAATAACTTGAACCCAATAGGTTGAAGTCCAATGTCACTCAAGCAATTAGTAGATTTACTTGCCAATTTCTAAACATAAATACTTGACACCATGATCCACTAAACAAGAACCCTCATTTATCACAAGATTTTAACAAGAAAACATATATTAAATGATGAACCCATACAAATAAAATATGCTCAAGTCAATAAGTTCAATATCAAGCATCCATACAAAGAAAATAAACAAGGTAGGTTGTTTCTACCACTCTCATACAAAGATAAAGGATGAAATTACAACCAAATGCATATAACAAATCCTAGATCCCTAGATAATTTGAAATATACAAGAGGAAGAGAGAGAGGAGAACAACACTCCCCTTTGAAGCTTCAAGCTCCTCCCTTGAGCTCCATCACCAAGAACAAATGGGCTTAGCTGCTGCCTTTCATAGGAGAGGCATCAACCAAGGTGAACGAAATGGTGGAAGCCATGGATTTGGGGTGAGAAAATGAAGAAGATGAAGAGGGAGATGAGAGAGTTGAGAGGATTAGGGTTTTGGTGTGTTGTGGGTGACCAAATCTGCCTTCTAGGGTTTAGATTTAAGTATTTATAGGTCCCTCAAGTCGAGTCTAAGAGTAGGTATTCAAGTTGGATCTAATTCAGGCCTAAAATCACGAACTGAAAAATTCTGCAGAACGATTCTCGCCGTCCACCTCGCCGCGGCGAAGTGTGTTGTTCTCTGGACCTCTTCTGCCTTTCTCGCCACGGCGAAGCCCACGGCGAGCTCACTCCTTCTCTGCCTCTTTGGGGTGCGTTCGCCGTCTGACTCGCCGCGGCAAAGTCACTTTGTTTCTGCTTCTTTATTTGGCCTTCACATTCATTTCGGGTTCGATCTTTTGGTCCTGAGCGACCCTGCAAGTGGAAACAAGACTAAACAAGGATCAAATAGCCCTGTAAACCAATTCATACAAATTAATCTACAATTATGGCCAATTAACCCTAATCTAACACCGATTTCACCTAAGAGTCTAAGTTCTACATTAAGCATTATCAGACCAATATCGCATCTCAATCATGTTAATTGCCTCAAATTAGGCATATAAAAACCGTACAAATCAGAGGTTTATCAGAGAGCTATAATCGATTAAGAGGAATTAGCATAATCGATCAGAGAGCCATAATCGATTAAGAGGAATTGGCCAAATCGACTAGAGAGCATTAATCGATCAAAACATAATACAAGTATAATCGATCAGAGTACAATAATCGATTAGAGCACTTTGAGTAATCGATCAAAGAAAGGCATGTAATCTGAGTATAATCTGTGTACAATCGATTAGATATGACTAATCGATCAGGCTCCCATGTAATCGATTAGGCATATATCTTTCTAACTTGAATATTCAGTAATGTAGGCTGTAATCTAAGCGTAATTGATCAAAAACCACTCCATGTAATCGATCAGAGGCTATAATCGAAGTGACGATAGGATTTATTCAAAACCAATAGTTAGGTCTATTTTAAGCTTTCAAAGTACAGATTTGCACAGGCCTACTTAAGGAAGTTTACGTTAGCATGCAATCTGTCTCAATAGAGCCGTTAGACTCACCAACCACTTCCAGCGATAAATGAAGAGAGATGAACTGAAGCAAAACAAGTGCAATGGAGTTAATTCTTCTCAGAACACAATCCTAACACTCCATAACAAATTGATTAAGTTCTGGTCATACAACAGCTAGAAACTCTCAACGGACAGATTTTCAGAAGAGAATATAAAAGCCTCTCAGAAGGAAGTTGGTGGTATTCATTCATTGCAAAAATTAATTGTGGTATCTACTACATTCAATACTCACCAATCTTTAGAAATCTTGTTTCTTTGATATTCATTAGTGTGTAACATAATCAGTTCAATTGAGTGAACAAGACTTCTGTATTTACTACCAAGTGAGGAACACTCTTAAGATAGTGGGATCTTAAGAGTGAGGGTGTAATCCTAAAAATTGTAAGGGGGAGTGATCAGTGAAAAGAGAGTTCTCTTACTGTCACTTGTAAAGGCATTCAAGAGCCTAAGTTAATCTTGAAAAGTTAGTGGAACCCAACTAAAGGTTGGAGAACTGGACGTAGGCCAAGATTAGGCTGAACTAGTATAAATCTTGAGTCATTGAGATTTAAATTGAAAAAGCACAATTCACCCCCCCTCTTGTGCATTCCTGCCAAGTTATAGCCGCAACTCGAAGAAATTGAGGGAGATGAGCAAGAGATAGGGGAATCAGGAATGAGAGAGGAAGTGATATTGAAGAAATGAAGGAACACGTGGGAAATTAAGGGGATAAGGATGAGCGGAGATATTTTAAATAGGTAGTTTACCATTTTGTCCCTCCTTCTATATCTGAAAATATTTTCAACTAGGGGGTAGATATTGTCATTTTCATTTCATCTTTCCCATTTTGCCCTTCCTTGGTAACTTTATTTACCATTTCTTTAAGAAATTAATCTGAATTTACTCCAAAAATAATTTCTCTAGATACGCTTTAATTTCCAACTTTATTTATAAGGGTTTCTAAATATTAAACAATACCCCAATATTCCAAATGTTTTCTTATTTTCTCTTTTATAAATTTTGGGGTGCTACAAACCTCCAACATAAACAAAAAGATGAGTTCTTGATTGCGAAATTAGACCATATCACAATAAGCTTAGACCATTGTTCTCTTAGCACTTTAAAAAAATTTGTCTAACCTTTGGAACCTTCAAAAAGAGTAAATACCAATCAGCATGAACCTCAATCGATTAGGACCTTCATTAGCTCTTTAAACAGAAACTTAAATTCAACTAGCTTCAATACCCTTTTCAAACAACTTGAATTATTTGTTTATTACAAAAACAACTTTCTTTCAACATTTTGACATCAATATTTCATAAAAAAGCAATATTCATTACCTAAATTGTTTCAAAACTCATACAGCCAATAAAGATCAATAAGAACTTAAGCAACAAAAATATCACTTTCCTCTGATCAGCAGCTACAAAAATCAAAGGAAAATCACCTGAAAATGTCACATACAATAAGCTTCTAATCATTTGTTTCAATCTATCCTATTCTTCATCTCAGATAATCATAGCTTACATAAACACACACATTAAAATTTCATTTTCAAGATATTACCATCTAGAGCAATCAAACTAGAAATAGCAATAATTCCCAAATCTCTTCTGACCCAATTTGAGAACAAGAAGACAGAGAGGGATGGTGAAGGTGGGATGATGATAGTGAGCCAAAAATGAAGAGAACACCTCCGCCCACTCTCGCTTGACCACTCTCTCCTGGCTCTCCTACTTGATCGGCACCTGGAAGAAAGAATGGAGGGTGATGGAGAAGGATGGTGATGGTGCTGACGATGGCGGAGGCATGAAGGAGGCACGAAGAAGAAGGTGATTGGGAATGAAAGGGGGTGATTGCACCATATTTTTATACACTTTTCATTGATAAAATCTTTAGATTATTGCATGTTCATGGGGTAATTGCACCTAATTAGGTTAATTTATGACTTTTACACACTTTGTTGGAATTTGATCTAGTCGAGGGCAATTTGGGCATAATTAGCATGATTTATTGTTCAACCCATTTTCAAGAACATTTTGATGCTACCTTAGGTCCATTTTATATGCAGGTCATAGAAGAAACATGCCCAAACTAAGAAGCCAAGTTGTAGCGAAGAATTCTGGAAGGAGCAGAGAAAGACAAGTAAGGCAAAACCAATGTGAGTTCGCTGTGGTTTCCCCAGAAATGATGCTCGCTCACTGCGGCTTCACCACGGCGAGCCCACGGCGAAGTGATGGAAATCTGCAAAAATTCTGACGCGTTTTTAGGGTTTCTGGGGGAGTATAAATAGATCCAAACACCCCCACCTTCATTTTCCAAGCCTCCTATGCACGAAATACACCTCCTCTGCTAGGGTTTCACTCATTCCCTTCATTCCTCACTCAAATCTTCATCATCCCACTCAATCTCACCTCCATTCTTGTTTATTTTCTTGTTCTTCATCTTTCCACCTTCCATTTCCACCATACTTCTTCTTCTACCTTCTTCATCCATGGAGGCTGTGGTCATGGGCTATCTTTGGCTCGAATTTGAGGACATGAGAGGCTAGAAACTTGGTGCTTTGGTGGTGTGAAGGTGGCTTGAGCTTCAATGGGCAAAATAGGGGAGTTGTTTGTTTTCTCATGCTCTTTTCCTTATGTATTGAGTCTTATGGTTGCATTTCTCTTTGTATATTTGGATTTGAGACATGATTTCCTTTTCTAGTTGTTCATGAATTGGAACATTTGTGTTGGATATTGAGTTATGTTAATTGAATGATATGTATGTTTAAATTTCCTATTGGATTTATGAATGCTATATGATTTTTAGTGGTTGCTAGATTATGTAGCTTAATTTGTCCAATTGAATGATGTGGTTGCACATTCTTGAGAGGAATCGGTTTTCAAAACTCATGTTCCAACACACACCAAGTGGAGCTTAACACTAACCCTAAGTAATAGCTATGAAAGTGGTTGCTTGATTAGTTATTAATTAGGGCTAGTGGACCCCTAGTGGTTGCCTGGGGATTTTTCAATTAGACTTGGTGAATCCTTTGACTCCCAATATCAATTTAATGAAGCGTGAGAGCCATCGTAAATCACCAAAGCCCATTTTATAAATTTCCCTTAATCCAAACCCTTTTTACTCATCAATCAAAAATTACCAAAAAGAAGTCTTTAAATTCTCACTACTTTTATCAAATGACCTTTTCAAACAAAAACCCCATATCTTTTATTGTTTTAATTGCATTTAGTTAAGATAGGTAGTTTAGAAAGACTCCTCAAGTAAAATGACCGGGGGTTGCAACCTATATTGCAATCCTTGGATTGAATTTTGATCTTAACCCCCAAGGCGCATTTAGGCAAAGGTTAAATCAATGGCGCTGTTGCCGGGGAGTCATTTTTGACTCCCTAGGTTAGCTAAGTGTCAATTGAAACTATTGACTAGGGTTAGGAGTCATTAGGATTAGGTTTAGGTTATTTGCATCTTTAGGTTAGCTTACATTTGCTTGTTTTATTTTGCATCCATTTTTCATTGAAAATACCAAAAATATTGCTGACTCTTTGTCCTTGGTTGAATTGTAATTACTTGTCTTACCATACCTCCATACTTGCGTACATACCACACTTCTTACACATACTTTACATTACACTTCATACATATCATACACATTTCATATACACTTCATACCATACTTACTTGCATCATCATTCATCCATTTTTCCTTGAATTTGTGCAAGTACAATTTTGTCTAAACCTTACTCTACACTTGTTGTATGTGCCTTGTGTATGACTCGAGGGAACACTAGAGACCAAGAGCTTTACCTTGAATACCCAGAAATTGAGAGACACCTTACTAGATTGAGAAAGAAGCAAAAAGAGGGCACCTCAGTTACATCCTTGATAGTTGAACACCCATCTTCTTGTGAGTCAAGCATTGATAGTGATCCAGAAACTAATAGTGATACTAGAGAAATGGAGGGGGATCACCATATTCCTGAAGTCCAAGTAAAGCCAACTCTAGATGGTAATGGGGGAGGACAAGTGTTTAATGATGGTGAGCAACCTAGAAGAATAACCATTAGGGATGCCACCACAACGAACATTGACCACAACCCATTCATGAATGCATTTTCCACCATTAATGCTGACTATGAAATTAAAGGTTTATTGATACAATCCTTGCCTAAATTTTATGGTTTGCAGGAAGATAAAGCACATGACCACTTGGATGAAATTTTCATACATTGCAACACCATGAAACCAGCGAGAGCACAAGTGGATGATGTTATGTGGAGAGTGTTCCACCTCACTCTAGAAGGTAAAGCGAAGCAATGGTATATGAGCTTGCCTACTCTCAAGCCAGAAGCCCTAGCCTCTTGGGCAGCTTGAAACAAGCTTTTCTGGAGAAGTTTTACCCGGCCACAAGAACATCAGCAAGGAGAAAAGAGATCAACACCATTATGCAAGAGCTGAATGAATCTCTCTTTGATTATTGGACAAGATTCCAAGACCTTTTGAAGAGGTGTCCACATCATCATATTCCAGATGAGCAGTTAGCCCACACCTTTTATGATGGTTTGACAGAAAGAGACCAAGATAAGTTGGATGCGGCCGCCGATGGATCCTTTATTGACTATACACCAGAAGAAACATGGCCTTTAGTTAGAAAGCTTGCATCGGCCAAGGAGAAACATGGTTCAAGAAGGTCAATCCGCAATCTTCAAAGGGTTGAATTTACCTCTCTTCATATTCCTCAATTGGAGAGGTTTGAGGCCGAATTCAAAGTGATCCATTCTAGATTGGACAAGATCTCTGGTCCACCTTCCCCACAAAGTCCAATAGGAAATGAGTTGGTGGCTCCCTGTTGTGAGTATTGTGCATCTCCTATGCACCTCTCTAGCAATTACCCCTCAAAGCAGGAAGAATCTAAAGCAATGTTCCAACAAAGGCAAGGGAACAATCCAAAATGGGACCCCTATTCTAATACTTACAATGAGGGGTGGAGACAAAATCCTAAGCTTAGTTGGCGCCAAGATGGAAATCCTCCAAGACAATTCCAAGGAGAGTCTTCCCAAGCACTAGATCCCGTGGAAGAGAGAGACCCATTAATGACTTTGAAGAGTTGAACAAGTCTATCACTATGGGATTCCGCCATGTGGAAGGTCTCATTGACTCTAAGGCAAATGAAAGGAAACAATGTATGGAGTCAAGATTTGAGAAGGTAGACAACCGTATGAGCCAATGGGAGACTAAGAGTGCCAATTTGGAGGACTATGTTATGAAGCTCTCCATCTCTTTCAATGAGCTTCAAACCAAGACAAGTGGCCCAACTCAATCCAATACTGTCATCAACCCTAAGTCCTTGAATGCCATTAATTTAAGAAGTGGGAAATCACGAAACCTTATCCCACTCAAGAAGAGGGTTCACTTTACAAGTAGTGATGAGGAAGATGATGAACCTGTGGATGAGGAAATTGAAGTGGAAAGCCCTACATGGAGCCCACCATTAAGCCCAATGAAGTTTGTGCAATCTGAGAGTGCTAAGGAGAGAGAACTTCAAGAAAGGAGGGCATTTACTAAAAAAGAGAAAGTGGTGGAGGACCCTAAGGCACAACCTCAAGAGAAGAAAAAGCGCACAAAGCAGTTGAGCATTAATGAGAAAGGATAGTGTAGCACACAAGATACCTTGGCCAAACCTCCGGCCAAGGAGGTAACTATCTCTCAACTTCCTTTTCCTCAAGCTTACTTTAGAAGCAAAAAGAAACATGATGAGGTTGTTGAAAATAAAATGCTTGAACTTTTTAGCAAATTGCATGTGAATGTGCCTTTCTTTCAACTTGTGAAATCTATGCCTAGTTATTGTAAATTCTTGAAAGAGTTGTGCACCAATAAAAGGAAGTTTAGACCAAATGAGAGGATTCAATTGAACCCTAGTGTGTCGGCTTTGTTCAAGCCTCAGTTGCCGGTCAAGTGCAAAGACCCTGGATCATTTATGATCCCTTGCACGATAGGGAACTTGACGGTGACTAATGCATTGTTGGATTTGGAAGCGGCCATTAATGTGATGCCTAGTGCGATTTTCACTTCTTTAGGCATTAACCGTTTGAAAAAGACAAGTGTGATTTTACAATTGGCCGATCGCACGCTCCGATATCCCCAAGGCATTATTGAGGATATACTTGTTAAGGTTAAAGACTTAGTTTTTCCCGCTGATTTCTATATTCTTGACACCGCTAGCGAGCCATGTGAATCGACTATCATTCTTGGTAGGCCTTTCATGCGGACCGCTGGATCGGTAATTGATATGAAAAATGGTTTGATAACAATGGAGGTAGGAGAACATAAGATTAGCTTTAACATGTATGAAGTAATGTGACATCCCCATGAGGACTATTCTCTTCTAGATGTGAGTGTGATTGACATTGCTGTGGAAGATACAATTGAGGAGCATGAATTAAGCTTGCATTCATATGATTACACATATGATCTTGAAGCTTATGACTCTTATTTTTCTTCCCTACCCTCTGTTCATTCTTTGTCTTCCTTAGGTGATAACGTGTATGACCTTGACTCACTTGTAGTTGATTGTCTACTTTTTGTCCCTTTGGATTTTTCTTTGATTGATAATGATAATGCTAATCTGGATATGAGCTCCACTAATACTTCCTTGATGAGTGATGACATTTCTTTGGAGGATGGTAGTTTTCTTAATGTTTCAGGTCATAAGTTGGTTGAAGAATGTGAATTTGGGGTTGGAAGCCAAGAGTTGGCCGATTTGAGCTTAAAGGGTGTAGCCCTCACCCCAACCAAAGCCACTTCCCACTTGACCTTCTTTGGACCGGATCACCATGTGGTAAAAGGGCCACCTTCTAAACCCTCTTCCATTGACTCTAATCCTAGACCTAGGATTTCTTCCCACACACTTAGATATTTGAATGATCTTGTTACAAGTTGTGATGTAGGTGTTATGGATGACATTTCCCCAAGGCATGTCACTGCGATAGATCAACCAAGTGTTGATTCGGCTCTTGGGAAGACCAATGCACAATTGATGGGGTCTTTTGAACCTAGTCCACCTCTTCAAATTGGGTCTACAAAGGGGAGTTCTTCTCACACTTTAACTCTTCCTACTCTTGTTCCCTCTATTTTGGAACCACCCATTTTGGAACTAAAGCCTTTACCGAGCAATCTAAAATATGCTTTTCTTGCCCCCAATGACAAATTTCCGGTTATTATTTCTAATACCTTGAGTGCAATTGAGGAGGTCAAATTGCTTGATGTTTTGAGGAAATATAGCAAGGCTTTGGGTTGGACATTGGCTGATATTCCGGGTATGAACCCCGCTATTTGTACCCATCATATTTTACTAAAAGAGGATTCTAGACCTCTTAGGCAACCTCAAAGGCGGCTTAACCCCTTCATTTTTGATGTGGTAAAAAAGGAGGTCACAAAACTCCTAAGTGCCGGGATTATATATCCGATCTCGGATAGTGAGTAGGTTTCGCCGGTCCAAGTGGTGCCTAAGAAGTCTGGAATCACTGTTTTGAAAAATGAAAACAATGAGCTTATTCCAACAAGGGTGCAAAATAGTTGGCGTGTGTGTATTGACTATAGGAAGTTGAATGATGCCACCGGAAAAGACCACTTCTCACTTCCATTCATTGATCAAATGTTGGAAAGGCTTGCGGGAAGGAGCCACTGCTGTTTTCTAGATGGCTATTCGGGGTATTTTCAAATTCCTATAGCACCCGAAGACCAGGAAAAGACCACTTTCACTTGTCCATTTGGTACTTTTGCCTATAGGCGCATGCCCTTTGGTTTATGCAATGCGTCGGGCACCTTCCAACGTTGCATGATGAGCATCTTTTCTTATATGCTTGATGATTGCTTGGAAGTTTTCATGGATGACTTCACTGTTTTTGCTGATTCTTTTGATGTTTGCTTGCATAGTCTTGAGAGAGTGCTAGCTAGGTGTGTCGAAAAGGATTTTGTGCTTAATTATGAAAAATGTCATTTTATGGTCACACATGGCATAGTTCTAGGCCACCTTGTCTATAGCCGAGGCATTGAGGTCGATAAAGCTAAGACCGAGGTGATTGCGTCCTTGCCTTATCCCACTTGTATCAAAGAGCTCCGCTCTTTCTTGGGACATGTAGGCTTTTACTAACGCTTCATCAAGGGTTTTTCCCAAATTGCATTGCCTCTTTCTCATTTGTTGCAAAAAGATGTCGAATTTGTTTTTGATGATGAGTGGAAAATGGCTTTTAAAACATTAAAGAAAACTCTTTTGGAGCCTCATATTCTTCTTGCTCCCGATTGGTCATTGCCCTTTGAACTAGCATGTGATGCTTTCAACTATGCAGTTGGCGCCATTCTAGGTCAAAGGAGCAACAAGACACCACATGTTATAGAATATGCATCTAAGACTTTGGATTGTGCACAAAGGAATTATACTACCACTGAAAAAGAACTTTTTGCCATAGTCTTTGCATTAGACAAATTTAGACAATACTTGCTACATTCTGTGGTTGTCATTTATACTGACCATGCAGCTATAAAGTTTCTATTCAAAAAACCACACTCTAAGCCGAGACTTCTTTGGTGGACACTTTTGCTACAAGAGTTTGATTTGCACATCAAGGATCGCGCCGGCAATGCCAATTTGGTAGCCGATCACTTGAGAAGACTCCCAGAGAACACTAGGGGAGTAGATCTTTCTGAATTAGTTTGTGATAATTTTCCGAATTGTTCTTTGTGTGCAGTTGATGTTGAGGTGCCTTGGTATGCTTGTTTAGTTAATTATCTTGTTTGTGCCCTCACCCCGGATGACATGTCTCCTTTTCAGGTGCAAAAATTACAGAAAGAGGCCCAATACTATGTTTGGGATGAACCACACCTATGGAGACTGTGCAATGATCAAGTAATCCGGAGATGCATACCGAAATTCAAGTCCCTAGACATCCTTTCTGCTTGCCACTCGATGGTTTGTGCTGGCCACTATAGTTCTAGGAAAACCGCTAGGAGGGTCTTAGATGCCGGTTTATATTGGCCAACACTTTTCAAAGATGCTTATTCCTTTTGTAAATCCTGTGATAAGTGCCAAAAGTTTAGGGGGAGTGTGACAAAAAGACATGAGATGCCCCAACGACCCATCCTAGTTTGTGAGATTTTTGACATTTGGGGGATAGACTTTATTGGACCTTTCCCACCTTCTTCCGGTTTCACTTATATCCTACTTGCCGTAGACTATGTCTCTAGGTGGGTAGAAGCTATCCCGACCCGAAAAGACGATGCACCCACAGTCTCCAAGTTTCTCAAGTCTAATATCTTTAGTAGATTTGGAGTACCAAGAGGTCTTATAAGTGATCGAGGAACCCACTTTTGCAACAAGCTTCTTGATAACTTGCTTGCTAAGTATGGGGTGTCCCACAGAGTGTCTAGCCCATACCATCCTCAAACCAATGGCCAAGTATAGGTGTCCAACAGGGATATAAAACACATTCTTGAGAAAATTGTTAAGCCATCAAGAAAAGATTGGAGTGATCGACTTGAAGATGCATTATGGGCATACCGGACAGCATTCAAGACACCCTTAGGCATGTCTCCATACTGGTTGGCTTTTGGTAAAGCTTGTCATTTGCCTGTTGAGTTAGAACACAAGTCCTATTGGGCCGTCAAATTATGCAATATGGAGTTCGATGCTGCTGAAAATGAAAGATGCCTTCAATTGCAAGAGCTTGATGAACTGCACCTCCAGGCATATGAGAGCTCAAGGCTCTACAAGGAAAAGACCAAGTTGATCCATGATGGCAAGATCTTCAACCACAGTTTCAAAGTTAGTGACTAAGTTCTTATGTACCAAGCCTGCTTCCGCCATGGTCATGGGAAGCTCACATCCAATTGGTTCAGCCTGTACAAAGTAACAAAGGTCAACAAGTATGGGATGGTGGAGCTCATTGAAGAGGAGACCAGGAAGGAATTTGTTTCAAATGGGCATCTCCTCAAGCTTTACCATGGACCGGTTGCAAAGCCTCCTTGAGGCCAGGTTGCTTTTTCTCCTTATCTTGTTTACTTTCATGTATTCTAGACTGGCTGGTTGATATTTTACTGTCATTGCATTGAACAAGTGTGGGGGAGGGAGCACCCTAGTAGAAAGTAGGAATTAGGACTTTTTCATTCAATAAAATACCCTATGCCATTGAAACTTTTTGTTATTTTTACTTGTGATATGCATTTGTCCTGTATTTGTGTTTTTCCAACATGCCAACTATTGATTGCACTTGTCTCTTCTTCTCTCCCCTTATGTGTAGGGACGTGTTGTGCCCCAATCTTACGATTGGACTTCGCAACTTTCCTCTTCACCAAGGATAAGTCAATTGGTAGTTTGGTTATTTTCAACATTGAGGACAATGTAAATTTCAAGTGTGGGGGAGGGGACTAGGTAGTCTTACTACTTGATTTATTGATTTTATAATATTATGATGTTATGCCACATTAGAGGAAATTTTTGTCAAAATTTTTTTTTTCAAAACCAAGGTAAATTTTTCTCCTTAAGTCTTTCATTGTGATGGAGGGTCGCATTCATTGCAATGGAGGACCTAGTTGCATTTTCTATTCATTTTTAAAACTTGTTTTGTGAAAACCTAGTATGGCAACAATTTTTGAAAACCATGGAGTAAGAATGGACCTTACACTTTTGATCAATGAGCTTCATGAGCAATAGGAAGAATTCAAAGAACTATGCATTTTAGCCTTTCAATTTTCAAAGAGCTAGTGATGAATTATTTTCAAGCATATGCATTGTGTTAATTGGCCTTGCAGTTGGATTTCAATTGGCAATTGAGGTTAAACTTGTTGTGAGATTTTTTGGCCTAATTTTCATTTCAAGAGTGTATACTTGCTTGACCATTCAATTTCTAGAACTTGTCTCTACTCTTTGTCAAAGCTAAAATTGCATTCATGCATGAAGATGATTTAGGCATTCATTTCGTCACCCTACTTCCCAAAACACAAAACCCACAACATGACATCTTCCATTGTTCACCCACTTTGAGCCATTCCTTGGTTGTAATGCATTAATGTGAATTTTGTGATGAAGCATTGAGTTTGAGCCACTTTTGTTTGTCACTAGTGGCATGTATATATTAGAAAGAAAAGCAAATAGAAAGGTGTGAATAAAAAATTGGATAAAAAAAAAGAAAGAAGGTTTGAAGAATAAGGCATTTCTTGATGTGGCATCATCATTGTTGAAATTATGCTCTCATATGCTATGTGCCCTAATAGTAACATCAAATTGCATTTCAACCTTTCCTTTCCATAACATGCAATCCATCTTGACTTTTCCATCATTTCAACCCTACAAGCCCTTTTGGTTCATATATGATTGTATGCTTGAGTCGAGATATTAGAGTAGTTACAAGCTAATGATAAATTGTTGTTTGAGCAAGTTGAGTGTGAAAAACCCCACATAAGGTAAGGAGAGTGAAACACTATTATCTTGAGAGTCCTCTTTGCCGTTGCTTATCCGATTGCTTTGCCAATTCTCCCTTTGCATATTCTTGATCATGATTCATGTTGGCTTAAGATTATTGATTTGTTAAAACCATTTTTTGTTTGCATTGTCCCCTTTGTCCAGGAGAACAAAGGTCTAAGTGTGGAGGAAATGATTGCACCATATTTTTACACACTTTTCATTGATAAAATCTTTAGATTATTGTATGTTCTTGGGGTAATTGCACCTAATTAGGTTAATTTCTGACTTTTACACACTTTGTTAGAATTTGATCTAGTTGAGGGCAATTTGGGCATAATTAGCATGATTTATTGTTCAACCCATTTTCAAGAACATTTTAATGCTACCTTAGGTCCATTTTATATGCAGGCCATAGAAGAAACATGCCCAAACTAAGAAGCCAAGTTGCAGCGAAGA
Organism: Mimosa bimucronata; assembly: GCA_037074515.1. Lineage (NCBI taxonomy): Eukaryota > Viridiplantae > Streptophyta > Magnoliopsida > Fabales > Fabaceae > Mimosa > Mimosa bimucronata. The sequence goes on along the minus strand of CM073440.1, from coordinate 33,003,324 downwards.
ATTCTGGAAGAAGCAGAGAAAGACAAGTGAGGCAGAACCAATGTGAGTTCGTCGTGGTTTCACCATGGCGAACTTAAGGCGAACTCAGAGGCAAAGTTCCAGAACTGATGCTCGCTCGTCGCGGCTTCGCCGCGGCAAAGTGATGGAAATCTGCAAAAATTCTGACGCCTTTTTAGGGTTTCTGGGGGAGTATAAATAGATCCAAACACCCCCACCTTCATTTTCCAAGCCTCTTATTCACGAAATACACCTCCTCTGCTAGGGTTTCACTCATTCCCTTCATTCCTCACTCAAATCTTCATCATCCCACTCAATCTCACCTCCATTCTTGTTTATTTTCTTGTTCTTCATCTTTCCACCTTCCATTTCCACCATACTTCTTCTTCTACCTTCTTCATCCATGGAGGCTGTGGTCATGGGCTATCTTTGGCTCGAATTTGAGGACATGAGAGGCTAGAAACTTGGTGCTTTGGTGGTGTGAAGGTGGCTTGAGCTTCAATGGGCAAAATAGGGGAGTTGTTTGTTTTCTCATGCTCTTTTCCTTATGTATTGAGTCTTGTGGTTGCATTTCTCTTTGTATATTTGGATTTGAGACATGATTTCCTTTTCTAGTTGTTCATGAATTGGAACATTTGTGTTGGATATTGAGTTATGTTAATTGAATGATATGTATGTTTAAATTTCCTATTGGATTTATGAATGCTATATGATTTTTAGTGGTTGCTAGATTATGTAGCTTAATTTGTCCAATTGAATGTTGTGGTTGCACATTCTTGAGAGGAATCGGTTTTCAAAACTCATGTTCCAACACACACTAAGTGGAGCTTAACACTAACCCTAAGTAATAGCTATGAAAGTGGTTGCTTGATTAGTTATTAATTAGGGCTAGTGGACCCCTAGTGGTTTCTTGGGGATTTTTCAATTAGACTTGGTGAATCCTTTAACTCCCAATATCAAATAATGAAGCGTGAGAGCCACCATAATATCACCAAAGCCCATTTTATAAATTTCCCTTAATCCAAACCCTTTTTACTCATCAATCAAAAATTACCAAAAAGAAGTCTTTAAATTCTCACTACTTTTTCAAATGACCTTTTCAAACAAAAACCCCATATCTTTTATTGTTTTAATTGCATTTAGTTAAGATAGGTAGTTTAGAAAGACTCCTCAAGTGAAACGACCCGGGGTTGCAACCTATATTGCAATCTTTGGATTGAATTTTGATCTTAACCCCCAAGGCGCATTTAGGCAAAGGTTAAATCAGGGGGTGAGAATGAAAGGAAGAGAAAGGAAAATGACAATTCTACCCTTCAATTTGTAAATGAAATATGTTTCCTTTTAGGGGCAAAACAGACCTTTCCTCTTCAAAAACTATTCTTTCTATTAAAATAGGGAATTCCTCCCACCATAACTTCTTTTGAGTCTAAAAAATAATTTCTCTAATATTTTCAAACTAAAAATAATTGTCTCATCATTTTTATTCAATTTATAAAGGAAACAAGTATATAAAAATATCCTTAAAAAATACTTTAGTTTTGCAATTTTATTAATAAGGCTTTTAAATTTTCCAGTAATTCCTCTAAACTTTAAATAACTTCTTGTTGCCCCTTTTCTAAAATTTTAGGCATTACCCCAATTAATCTTTAAATTAAAATTTATAATGTTACACCTAGTAAATCCCCAACGCCTCTCGAACTCCCTCTCAATCTCTCTCGCGTTTTGTTTACAAGTCGCTTATTTATGACTTAATGTCACGAGTTCGCTACACTGAATGCACACCTTAAGATGACTCTATGGAAACCTTAAGGTGTCTACTTTTCAATGAAAAAAAAGTAATTAAAAAATGTTATCAAATGACCCTTAAAATGAGAACGTCTTACGACTACCCAAATCTCCAATTTGAAATGAGGGGTTCAATTTTAAAATCATATAACTCACTCTATAAGTCTTCAAAATTTATAAATGATGACTCTTAATAATGCAAAAAAATCATTTGAAAATAATAATATTTACTACATTGAAACTCTTTATTTCTCAGCACAGCTCTAGCAAATGCTAAAATATAACTTCCAATCATAAGATTTGTTCTATCTAATCCTTCACTTTCCTTGTATAACTAATTCGTAGCCCCAAAGAGAGTGAGAGAAAAAGGAGTGCTCTTGAGTGTTTTTGAGTGTTCTTGAGTGTTCTTGAGGAGCCTTGAAGGTTTGGACTCCAAGAGAAGTTGAAAAGCTTTAAGGTAGTACTTACTCTCTTACATTTCCAGCATTGTTTCAATATTGTGATGTGGTATTTGGCTGCCTTAATGAATCATGTTTGAAGTGATTATGTGTTTCTTATAATGCTATGGCCATATGTTATTATTTAAGAACATAAATGCTCACATGTATAAGTTATTGGTATTGCCATATCTTGTCCAATGTTAAACTTGCATGGTTGTTTGTTGAGTATTGTGCTGCTGAGATTTTCCCCAAAATCTCACCCCCCCCCCCAAATCTAAACCATTTTAGGAGCAAGTTCATCAAAGGAGAAAGAGAAGAAGCTAGCCTAGTCAAGATGAAGAATTCAATGTTCTTGTTTTTGTTATGCATCTTTGAACTCATGATAAATCTGTAATATTGTTGTTATGCTTTTGATTATGATGTTATTATGTTATCCTTTTGGATTTATGTATGTATATGGTCATTCTTGGCCATTAAGAACAAGTTTTAATTCATGCAAATGAAATGCTGTTTTTCTGGGTTCCATTCTGTGCAATGTCTATTGTTGATATTATTCGAGATAGAAGATGAATTCCTTTAGCTTTGGAATTTTTATGTAAAATAATAGACATGTAGGGCGTTCTGGAAACCCAAAAACGAAGTAAATCGGAGTTATGTAGCTTAAGCTAAAAAGCACGCAAGAAGGCCGATATTTCTGGGCGTGAAAACGAAGGCAGGTTGGGAAAATCAAATATCTGTATCACCTGGGTTGATGCATATTATGTTTGATATTTTTCCTAGAAAGAGGACTCTTCAAGCTTTAATTTGAGACTTGAACCAAGTCAAAACCATTTTTCTACAATTAGTTATGAAGTTTCAAAGTTGCTGGAAAAGTTCCGCATTTTCAGCATTTTTCCAGAAATAAAGAAAAGTTTTAAAAGTTGTGGTTTTGATGTTCTAAGTCCCATATGAGCTTGAATATGATTCCCAAAGATTATTAGGCTTGGGAATGAGTCCTAGAAGTAGGTGTTACACTTTTTGGTATCAGAGCAAAGGTTTTGGTATCAGAGCAAAGGTTCTGGCAAAGATAGTTAGACCTTTATTTTAGAATGAGATGTAGAAAGTTTTAGTTTCTACATAATTCACTAACTTTGGTTTGGTCATGGTGACTAAGCTATAATAATTAGGTAAAGTATTTGTGATGATATCACATTCTAACTGCCTCTAGATGATAATTTTTATTATCAATTTTAAGAGTCCAATCCAAAAGTATAGTTGAAAGAGAATCCCATAGTTAGCTATTGTAAAAATTTAGAGACAATGGAACATAGATTGGGATTTGATTAAGAATCTTGGATGGACTATAGAAAAGACATGATGAGGAGTTAGTGATAAGGAATTATGATGGTGATATATAGAGAATTTCCCAATAGCTCATGCCTATATTAAAGATGTCCCTTTAGATGTAGATTGGTAGAAAGAGTGAGAGTTAGAAACTCTTACCGAATTCCTTGGGGAGGAAATTATAGACAAGTAGACGAAGATATGTGTTAAAGTTGATTGTTATGGAACATTTTTCCTATGATACTCAGTAAACATCGGGGCTATAAAATGTACCTATGATATTGATAGAGTTAGAGTACTCAGGCCAATAATGAATCAAAAATGGTAAGCAAGTGAAAAGAGTTATGATAAGTAGTAAGATGAAAAGAGTTATGATATGTAGTATGAGTTTAAGTACTAGACTTATTATGAGCAAGGTTTTGGCCAGGGAGTGTTTCCCATGATAGTAACAATAGGTTCTCCGAGAGAAAGAGATAAGGCAAGACAAGGCAAATGGAGTTACCTTATTGATAGTAAAGAATGGTCAAAAAGTCTAGGATGCTAAATGAATGTTTCAAAAGGCCAAGCTGCTACCAAAGAAAGTAGATAAATGTAATTGCCCTATATGTTAAATAAGTGCCACAATTAGATGAGTTAAGTGGAGAGACAAAAGGAATGATAGGTAGGCACCACCTTAAAGCTAAAGAGACTTCCCTATAAAATAGCTAAAGTTAAGTAAGCAAGGGTATGAAATTGTGCTTTATCACAACGATAGTGTGGTGACCTAAGCCTTTATAGAGTTAAGATGGCGTTAAGAGAGGATAGGCAAAGATTTTAAGTTCTCTCCCTAAACCATCTAAAGTTAGTGAAAGTGGTCAAATTTGTAAGAATTAAGATAGGGTAAGTCTGGCATAGATATGAAGCTAAGCCTTGTAGCCACAAACATGAAGAAGTGGCATACATAATTCGAAGGCCACAGAAAGAATAGATGAGAGGGCTTGAGGAAATACAAAAGCTAAGATAAATGTGTAAGGAATAGATTCCAAAGTCACCAAAGAAATATATGATACCTTTAGAAGGGCAATGTTGACATTTATGACTAGTCTTGGAAAATGAGTAGGAAGGTTGCCAATTGAGAAGAGGTGATTTACCCTTTAACTTAGTTCTATGTCTCCTAAAGATCCTAATTTGGCTTGGAGAGATCATAGAAGATATTAAAATCATAGTAGACATGAAAGATAGATTTTTAAGGGAGATCACAGTATACCTCATAGTCATAGTTGACCTAGCAAAGTAAAGTGATTAAACCATAAGAATAAGAGTATGATAACTCTTTTGGTAAGACTTTGACAAAGGACGAGTTTAAACTTATCTAAGTTGGCTAATTAGTATAGAAAGAGTACCCAATGACTTTTCTTTAGATAGTCTAGTTGACAATGAGGTTGAACTTTGGTGAACAAAAGAAAGTAAATGGAGCTACAAAAGCATTTAGGTATGCTATGTACAAGGATGCTAGAGAAAGAAAGGTACCCCAGATGTATCATACATATACTGAGTATAAAGAGATAGATCCCCAAGGTAGAGTTAAAAGTAATGGTTAAGGTGAAGGAAAAGTATAGAAATGAAGAGTAAAGGCAGACTTGAAATTTCAAGTTAAGGCTAAGGTGGAGGGTTTATGTCCCTCTAAGGTCAGACTATTGTGTAAAGGCTTGTTAAAAGTCAAGAAAGGTAGAAGGAAATAAGACCTTAAGAAAAGATTTCAAGGTGGTAAACTTTATTAAAGATGAAGTGAGTATCACCTAGCTATGACCTAATAGATGTTTAAGGCAAAAGCTAAGATTCTATAAAAAGGAGAAATTAAGTAAGTAAAGAGTAAATGTTAGAAGGAATAAAGCTATAAGTCTTAGATTAAATTAGTTTACGCAAGCCTAGTACAAGCAAAGGTTTTATCAAGACATAGGAAGTGAAACTTTTGCTTATAAGCTTAAAATATGTGACTTAGTCACATTGTTCCCTAGAATAGACGATGGTAAGCTTAGGGTAATGCTTTATCAAAGATACCATTTGAATATGATAATGGTAAAACCCATAGCTATGGCCATGAGTCAAATTAAGACTCCATAGAATGAAGTAGCTACCTAGGGTAATTTTAGCAAATAGTAAAGACGGTAAAAGAGTATTTACGCATAAGTCATGACCGGATCGAGATAGAAGTCAGAACCAGTCTAAAGTAATGTAAGGGACAACTGGTTGGATAGTTGAGGAAGGGTCTGGCAATAACCTTAACTCGACATCATTAGACCTTAACCAAGACCGTAAGACTACCATGAAGGCAGTGCTCAAGTTCTTCAATTCCGTTAGAGGTTGTGCAAGAAGAAAAGATGAGTCACCCCTAGGAGTTTCTTCAAGAGAAACAAATATAGAGCAATGATGAGGAAGTTGGCTTAAGATGATTAGAAGGTAAATGGGCATACGTGCAGTCTTTGGTTGTGCAAGGACGTATGATTTCTAAATCAACCAAAGATGTCATGATAAGGGTAGGAGGTTATGGGCATTGGCTTGACCCATTAAGTGGAGTTTTAGGCTCTCAAAGAGTAAAAGGCTCAAGCCCATAGTTAGAAGATGAATATCCCATATCAATGACTAATGTTTGAAGTAAGGAAGCGCTCTCAACAACTGAGGAATTGACATTGATAAAGCTGTGACTCAGTACATGCTTTTGACTGAAGATCTATAAGAAAGGAAGCTAGGAGGGGATTGACTTCAGTCATGAGAGGAAGAATAGCCCCTATACGAACCTTTAAATAAGATAGTTGAGGTTTGTAGTATTACTGAGTATAGCTTGAATCATCGAGGAGCAAGTTAGGAGCATTCAAAGATGGGCAAGCAAGTGAGGAGGGAACTTCCAATTGGAAGAAAGGAAAGAAGCCTTGGAGTAAGAAGTTTAAGAAGTCAGGCTGTCAAGGAGGAACTAATGGACACAAGGGTCCAATAGTTTTGGGATGCAGTCAGTGTGGCAAGAACCATGGTGACAGACCATGTTAGCTGGGATGAATGTTTGCTACAAGTGTGGTAAGCCTGGACATTATGCAAGGGAGTGCAATCAGGAGGAAGGCAGCTCTAGACCTCAAGTTCAAGGAAGGGTTTATGCATTAACCCAGAATGAATCTCTCCAGTCGCCAGAGATGATACAAGGTATGATCAAAATCAATCAACTCCTTGTAAATGCGTTGTTTGATTCGGGTGCTAGTCATTCGTTCATACCATATGACTGTGTTGGGAGATTAGGTCTAAGAGTTAGTAGGTTGCCTTACAACTTAAATGTTACCACGCCAGCAGAGGCGAAGGTTAGGACCTCCTTTGTTTGCCTAGGTTGCATTGTCCAGTAAGAACATTGTAGTAGCACACTTGACTTAATATGCATGCCATTCCCTGACATAGAAGTAGTCATTGGATAAAAATTAGATGACTGCCAATACAATACTCCCTGATTGTAAGAATTAGACAATCATCTTTCCCCTCATAAGATAGCGAATCCTAGCGAGATTAAGTTAAATTTCATAACTACCTCAATGATAGAGGAATGTTTAGAGACAGGATGCTAAGGATTCATAGTATTTTTCTTAGTACAAGTAGAAATGTTATCCAAGTTGCTGGCTTAATGATCAAAAAATAAGAAATAAAGGTTAGAAATCTAAACCTAGCTTGTAGCATGCAAATTGGAAGCATAATTTTTGCAAAATGGGCATAAGATGAGAATTATGAGATAAGAGGAGCATGTAAAAGGTTATTATGCAAAAGGCAATAGCATGAAGCTAAGGTTTAGCAAAGCATATCATTCATAAATGGATGGTAAGATGAAGGGAGATATGCTAAAAGCTTACATGTTAGAGATGAAGGAAAGTTGGATACACACTTACCATTGATAGAGTTTGTCTATAATAGTAGTTATAATGTGAGCATTCTAATCAGTCCATATTAGGCTCTCTATGGTAGAAAGTGCAGGTATCCACTATATTGGACAAAATTTGAAAGAAAGAAGTAAATTAGGTCCAAATTAAAGCTTCTCAAAATTTTGCAATGATCAAGTAGAAGCTTGAAACAGCTCATGAAGATAGAAGAATTATGTAGAAAAGAGAAGAAGGCCATTAAAATTTGAAGTCGGGGATTATGTTTTCCTAAGAATATCTCCTACGACTAGAATAGGAAGGGCTCTTAAGTAAGGGAACTAAGCCCTAAGTTTATAGGACCGTTCCAAATTCTTTCAAAAGTTAGTCCAATATTTTATAAAATAGCCTTACCTCCTAATTTAAGCAAGATTTATGATATCTTTCATGTTTCCCAAATAAAGAAGTATCAGCCGGATCCAGCGCATGTCATAGAATATGAGGACATAGCTCGGTGAGACAACTTGTCTTTCGAAGTAAGACCAGAGGGAATCATAGATTCTAAGGTCAAGCTGTAACAGCCCAAACTCGATCAAGATATTGTCCGCTTTGGGGTTCAGAAACACCAACCTCCCCCTCACGGTTTTGTTCCTCACGAGTTCAGAAACACCAACCTCCTCGTGAAAACGTGTCTTGATGGGAAGGAGAAGCCCAGCACCTTATAAAGGAGTGGAACATCCCGAACCCAGCCGATGTGGGACTTCACAATCCACCCCCCTAGGGAGCCCAGCGTCCTCGCTGGCACACCGACCCGAGCCTGGCTCTGATACCAACTGTAACATTACCTCCAAATCCCCCTATTCACCACTCACAATTAAACATTAAAACGTTTATATAGATAACTATGTTAGAAAAAGGAATTAACTTAATAAAATAACTAACATAGTTAGAAAAAGATCTTTTCATAATGTTTATATATGTATTTCAAACCTCAATTCCAATCTCTGTAATCACAATATAACTTCCTTCCCAGTACAATAATAGAGAATTTCATTATGCATGATTAAACTCCACACATCATTCTCAAAATACCATACCATAATAGGTATTATATAATAATTTTCCCCCAGAATAATAATAAGGTTCAGCGGAAGCATCATACAAAATATGATCCTAAATGTGGCAATACCTCCTTTCCTTCTGGTCCAGAATATCTCACGATATCAGTGAGAAGTTCCCGGATCCTTCCCTTGACCTCCTACTTCACTCCTAGGACCTGCAAAAGTGAGATAAACGGGGGTAGCCCCAAAACGCAACCACTAACTACTCATCTACGTGTGGTGTGTGTTAGCAAGGTGTCCAGTGGAATACATACATATATATCAATTCAGAAGCATGCTCAGGTATTCACATATAATGCACGTCTTATTCCCAAAATCTCTTTTCATCGTTTATAATTGTGGAATAACCCATCACAATTCATCCTCAAGAATAGTATATATATCATTGATAATTACAATCAACCCAAACGAATCTTACTAGAAACGTTGGGAAAACACGTGGGACCAGTCGGGACCTTCCACCCGCCCCTGATCACCACGGTACAGTTCACGAGGGACTTTCTACCCTCCCTGAATAGTACCACAGATTAGAAGGATCCTAGTCCTTTCTGAATCCGTGAGGGGCGATATCCCCTCTTTCGTCTTTCTCTCCTTTATTTTCCATAATATATCAATTAGTCCCTGTGGCGCAACAGGGTACCTCATCACGTGATGGCACAATTTCCAATTCACCGGTGTCACATACCCAAATAATTTCTCACAAACAACACATAGATATGCAACACCACAATCAGGCACCAGGCCTTCCAGTATTTTCAGAATATACATATATATGAAATAGTTTCCAAAATCATATATATTTCAGTTCCAAATATTTCAAATCACAAATTTATGCCATTTCAAAATAATATCCCACAGGACATTATATTATGAAAAATATTAATATTTCAAGATCTCATTTTCATATCTCATCAATCATCAATTGATAATCATATCTCAACTGTGATTCAAAATCTCATCTCCATATAACATCATAATTGTCAAATAATAATATTTCAAATTACTTACTAACACTACACACACACATAAACAAGCAGAAAGCGGTTACCTGATAGCTGGCACCAATCTCACAATAGTGCAGCTCCCCCGTGCTAACTTAGTGCAATTCAAGCACTACACAACCATATATATACAACCACAATTAATTATTTATCCAACAATTTCACATGTTCGAAAATAAATTATTTACTACCCTTTCTTTGCCCTTACTTATTTTAAATTTCCAATTTAACATTTATTCTCCCTTTCTATCTCTAAAATTTATCTCTACTCCATTTATACATATATCCAAAATTATTTATCTTTCCAATAACTATTTATAAAAATTCAAGCCTAAATAAAATTAAACCTTACATCCCTAAATTATTTCTCAACCTCAAAAAAAATCCATTATTTAATCCACAATTTATTTTCCAAACCTTAATAAACATCTAAAAATTATTAATTTAACTATAGACACCTCAGATCATCAAAAGTCCTAATTTCAATATATCCAAAAATCCAAAAATTCCCAATAATTAAGAAAATCCTCTCACAATGAAAAATCTACTTAGAGAAACTCATAATCGAGGTCTAAGCTTCAATTTATTAATTTTAGGACTCCCAAAAATTACCAATTTAGACAAGGTCTAATTTTTCAAGTATAACAAATTGAAAAACTAATGACATAGAAAGGTAGAGGAGACTTACGAGATTCCAAAAATGTGCTTAGTTGGCCGAAAAGCTTATTATTCCTATACTAACAGACTCTAATAAGTCTAGTGATAGGAGTATTATGGTGGAAAGAGAGAGCAAGAGAGAGAAACGAAGAGAGAGAGAGACGAGTGATGGCGTGAAGATGTGCGTGTGGTTTTATATATAATTGATGCACAGTAACTCAATAGTAATGAATAGTAACTCAATAGTAATAATAATAATATAATAATATATATGTGAATAGTGACGTGAATAGTGACGTGAATAGAGACAATGCGCAGAAAGAGGGTCACGGGAATTGAGGAATGTTTTACAGAAAGTGAATAGGAAAAAGATTAGGAAATAATGCACTACTCGGTCCTAAAATCCTCGAATAAGATATTTCTTTTGAACCAAAAATTTTCTTTTTACTTTCAAAATTTTCCCTATAATATCTTTTATTTATTTACTCCCACAATAACCTCTTTTGAGTCAAAAAATAATTTCCCCAAAAATTATTATCTTCCAAATAAGGGAAAAACTAGGCCTTTAAAACCCTCAAAAATACCTCAAAATCCTTCAAATATTCTCATAATCCATCATTTCTCATTAATCAATTCCTATTTACCCCCACTAATCCTAAATTAATTTTTAGGATGTTACAACTCTCCCCACCTTTTAGGAATTTTGTCCCCAAAATTCACCTTCCTAAAACACAGAACAACAAATACAACACATAAACAATCACAATCAACACTACCTACGGAATTGGTAAGGTAATTATGCCGCAAAGTAACCAAGTTTCACAAATTTTTACTTAACTTCTTACCAATTATCACCAACCCAACTCTAACTTTCAAAACCACCCACCGAAACTTTCACTTATTTCCACTTCCTTACCTTTATTTAGATAGCCTATCAATTCAGCATACACTGTATAACCGTCATTCCTTATTTAACAATTGGGACCACAAGATCTTGAAAATTTTAACTCGACAGAAAACCTCTCTTAATACAAATCACACTCTATTAGAACTTGAAATGGATTACCAATCCAACAATTCCCCACATATGAAATTTTTACCTAACTGTATAACATCAGGTTCCCAAATAACCGTTCGGCTTGTCATCTTAATATCCTTCTCCAACATCCATTATACCTCCCCTAGGTTCCTTTAACCCAATGCAAACAATCACCAACTTCATAATCCTCAACTTGGTTCACCTCCCTACTTGAAAGAATTATACTTTAATTTCAAAATTAATTGGATTTCAAAACAATAATCTAAGCTATATTTCCCACTCGAACACATTTGAATATTTACCAGTGCTTAGAAATAAATCAACTTGTATTCAAGGAATCCCAACACTCTTTTTACTCCTTATTTTCCCTCTTCAAACAACATAAATAACTAATTCCTTACTTCTTTAAAATTCCCAAACCTTTCAACTCTTTAGTTTCTAACTTTTGCTTCCAAATAATCTAATTTTTTAAATGGTACAAACTCCAATTTCTCTTTCACAATCAGGTCATAAGGTTTGAATTTAATCTTAACTAGACCCCAAAATTCCATAAATCGTACAACTCTGAGATATAATACATAACATGGTCCATTCGGCACATCTATCAAAGCTCTAATTGGTGAAAGGAATTTAAAATTTAATTGAAATGATACACTTTGGAACCTCATTTCTATGGCTTTCTCAAAATTTCTAAGCTACATACTATCTTTCTAAGGTTTTATTTGCCCACAAATGGATTATCCTCAATAATTATACCATCATACCACTCACGCACTAAGGTAAGAGTCTATCATCACTATGAAAATCACAACTTATCAAATTATTTGCCCCTTTTGGTCACTAATACATCTTCTTGATGCCATTCGACTGCTATATTAATTAAAAGGCAACCCACTACTAGAAATGATAACCCAAATCTTGCTCTTATAATCCTTAAAATATCATATTTTGGTACATTATGGATATATTATCTCCTTAATTTTAGTGAAGGAAGATCACACTTTAACCATCTTCAAGATCCAATAACAATTCCATTTCTTTTGAAAATCCTAAACCTTTAACCTATACTTATCTTCCAGATATAAGTCCATACTTCAGCTTTCTTAATCCAATCCTGAAATCCATAACACCTTAATCATTCTTATCACTCTTTGGACCTTTAATATATTAATTAACACGACTATCACACGTCCAAAAGCACCATACCATGTCGGGTTTAAACTACCAATCTCATTGCCCAAATCCTAATGCTCATCGGTCATATTCTCTTATTTTCTAACTTCTTAGCTACTAATAAGAATCCACCAAAAACCAAATTCCTTATTTTGATTCACTACCGATTTAGCTGAACACCACCAAGATATACTTCAACTCAATCATAAACCTTTAAATCGGAATCAACTAGCTTCACATTAACCACACCTAACCATAATCACAAACTTTTAAATTCAAAGGTAAAATAAAACATCCTTAATAGTTTTGAGGAAATCCTTATAACAACTTATACCTGCATGGAATCTTTAAACTTGAACTTAACATCAACATTATCTTAGACGTTTTCTAACATCCTACATTCATTTACGGTCCCATTTTATGTTCACTAAATTTAGCCAATCAACCATTTAGATCACTCTCTATCCCGATTGCGGCCGTTTCATAACCTATCTATATGCAAAATTTACATACTTAATTGTTTACCGGGCTGTGGGGTCACTCCCTATTTAGAGTGATAACAATCCATCGGATCACTCTCTACCTAACTAGATTACTAGATAGGTCTAACTAGATTAATAGATAGGTCTTTAATCTATGCACTGCTTCCAATAACAAGCCTACATAGGAAGTTCTATCCAATCATCCTCAACTTGAGATCAATATAAAGCATCCAAATCATTAAAACTACCATCTAGTCCCAAATAATCACCTCACTTAAACTTCAATCCTATAACACCATTTTCTCATTTCAAATTTAAGTAGAATTCTCTGTTCATTAACCATTAATTCATATCCATCAAAGAATTTTCACATATTCAAAATCGTGATTACACCTCAAGTCAATCCAACTTAATCGATTTAGCCTCAATGATCATGCCTTAATTCTACAATTTCATCCATATTAATCCTCAACAATTTAAACTAGTAGAATCTTCTCGTTATAACCAACATTTCTAATGGACAAGAAACCTCAACATTTTCTTTAAATTTCAAACTCCATAGTAGACCCTAACTTCATCTGTCTCACTTCCCAATGGTTTTAACCAATAATATATTTTTTTTTCATTAATACCAATATGCCTAAAGAAATTAAGTAGCCTCAAATTCCTCTCAATTTTCAAAATCCATATCAATCCAAATATTCACGACCTTGAATCTATTAAAATCCCTTTTTAAGTCGACATCCATAATCAAATTTTGCAGAAACCTTCCTAAGCACTTATGGGACTAAGGCAATTATTTGATTTCAGAAGGTCCTCAAGACTTCGAAGCCCCATCAGACTTTAACTTTAAATATTCAAAACTTAACCACATCCTCATACCTAAAGGTACATACATAGTCAAAACCATATTATTCCATTCCAATTTTTCCACGAGAAATCGCATATATTTTACCACTATTATTCCTTATCTTGCTAGACCAAAACTGACTATTTTCCAGAAAGTCCTCAATTCTTTTCATAGTACCCAATTTCATAACATTACATGAACAATCCTAAACATTCTTCATGCGCTTAACTTGGGCATATTTTTCAATTCTAAACAGAACTCCTTTCACCCAACTTATTTACCATTTATTTCTATACCAACTAGCATTTATACAAGACAGCGAAATTAATCATTCGATTACCCACTAATTCTCATCTTATCTCAGCATTAGACTTTAACTATAGCTATACCAAGAGGAATAACCTTAGGCATACCATACACCTCGTAGTAGCAATTTGTTTTCCTGTTTAATACTCTTAAGCATCCATTAATAATCAGCTTGTTAACCTTCCAACATAACTTAAAATCCTATTCTAGTCATACCTTCATCTGTCATGATCTCCTTTTAGTTCAACATCGTCTAACCCTTTAAATCCTTTAAACAATTATATTGATCACCCTCTTCATTATGACGTCCATTCCAACCAAAACTTACCCATGATTGAACATCTTAACATATTTATTCCACCTTTAATACCAGGCTTCAAGACAATCTCCCAGGAACCTAACCACTCATAACTCTTCGAACCTATATAAATATAAGCAACATCGACTTATCTTGTATTAATCAGTCATTCCTTAGTATCCTCAAGACATATTTTTAAATCGGTTAAATAATATGAATGATTCAGAAATCAAAACAACAACCTTCAAAACATTATACTCCACACCATTTAAAATTTGAATCATATTTTCAGCTTTCCGACAGTTGCAAAAGTCATATATTTACCTTTCATATCCTTAAAATATTAGTCCACCAGTTCTAATCATAGAACATCACAATTTCTGTTTCCCAACTCACGCTGATTCTACCTTTTCAATCGATCATTGTCAACCTTACTATCCTCCCCACCACGGGACGGAAGACATACCACATAACAATATAACAATAACTATGTAATCAACGAACCCTTAATAGTACGAGGTATACTCTCCCACCCACCTACTGATGGAAGTTACACCCATTAGAACCAGTCATACAAAATAAAATTGAAAGGGAAAGGATCGGGGAATGTATTGCCACAATACCACTAATGCACGTGCAATGCATGACGGAAACATAAACAATCATATGCACAGCACCTTCCAGGTCTTTAAACCACAAAACTGATACCACAGATTAATACTGTCTTGCAGGGATGTCTCCTAATATGATTCGAGGTACGGTCTCTATTCATGGCCATAATATTGATGTGATATTTGACTCTGGTGCGTCACATTCTTTTATCTCTTTCGATTGTACTCGGAGGCTTAGTTTTGAGTTATCTGTTATGCCATATAATATGCGTGTGTCTACCCCTGCGGGTGCTAAATTTGAGACTTCTTTAGTATGCAAAAATCTGGATTTATGGTTTGAAGGCCGTAAATCAAAAATTGATCTCGTTTGTTTGCCCTTGAGGGGAATTGATGTGATTATTGGTATGGATTGGTTAGAGGAAAATAATGTAATATTGCATTGTAAGGATAAGATTGTGTCATATGCTGAGCCATCTAGTGCGCCGATGTTACTATCTGCGGCTCGTGTAGAGAGGTGTGTGAGAAAAGGCTGTGAGGCCTTTATGGTTTTCTTCTCCATTAAGGAGGAGGGCGAGATCTCTATTGATCAGGTGGATGTAGTTAGAGATTTCCCAGAGGTATTTTCCGATGATATGCGTGGACTCCCTCCCGAAAGAGAGGTAGAGTTTACCATCGAGTTAGAGCCGGGCACGGGTCCAATCTCTAAGGCTCCATATCGGATGGCTCCGTCGGAGTTGGTAGAGCTTAAGAAGCAGCTTGAAGAACTCCTGGATAAAGGTTTTATCAGGCCTAGCGGATCGCCTTGGGGTTCCCCAGTCTTGTTCGTAAAGAAGAAAGATGGTAGCATGCGGCTCTGTATCGATTACCGGCAATTGAATAAAGTGACCATCAAGAATAAGTATCCGTTGCCTAGGATAGATGATTTGTTGGATCAATTGGCAGGAGCTTCGGTTTTCTCTAAGATTGATCTTCGGTCTGGGTATCATCAGTTGAGAGTTAGAGCAGAGGATGTCCCTAAGACTGCATTCAGGACGAGATATGGCCATTATGAGTTTCTGGTGATGCCATTTGGGCTTACCAATGCTCCTGCCGTGTTTATGGATTATATGAATAGAATTTTTCGGCCATATTTAGATAAGTTTGTGGTGGTGTTTATTGATGATATTTTAATATATTCTAAGAGTGAAGAAGAGCATCGGGAGCATTTGTATTCTGTCCTGCGAGTTCTGAGAGATCATAAGCTTTATGCCAAACTTTCTAAATGTGAGTTTTGGCTCAAGGAGGTAAAGTTTCTAGGGCATGTAATATCTGCTGAGGGAGTTGCAGTTGATCCAAGTAAAGTTGAAGCGGTTTTGCAATGGAAGTCTCCTAAGTCAGTGACGGAGGTTAGGAGTTTTGTTGGATTAGCAGGGTACTATCGTCGATTTATTCAAGGATTTTCGCAGATTGCGAGACCTTCCTCAAAAATTCATTCCTTAATCCACAATTTATTTTCAAAACCTTAATAGCTCAACAAAGTCAAATTCAAGCCTAAAAATATTCCCTTTTCCAAATCAAGGCCTACACCAAATCTAATTTAATTAACCTCATTAATATTTTTGTTGGGCATAAACTATCCCCTTAAATTCATAATTACACAATTACCTACACAATATCCCACTTATCCAAAACTGTGCTATCAGTTTATTTTCAAAACCTTAAACGGTGGCCCAACAGGTAACCTCAGGAGCACTGATTTTACGCCCCGCCTCTCGGCGGCTGCAACCCTCCCCGGTGGCAAGCCGGGTGGGCCGTGTCGGGGTAAGAGCCGGGACTTCGCCACACCTCATCCAGTGAGAACCCCCGATCACGGTGTTAGAATTCGCCATCTAACCTTAACCAGCTCTGATACCATATGTAACAGCCCAAACTCGATCAAGATATTGTCCGCTCTGGGGTTCAGAAACACCAACCTCCCCCTCACGGTTTTGTTCCTCACGAGTTTAGAAACACCAACCTCCTCGTGAAAACGCGTCTTGATGGGAAGGAGAAGCCCAGTACCTTATAAAGGAGTGGAACATCCCGAACCCAGCCGATGTGGGACTTCACACAAGCAACTGCGGAATAAGAGTATTCCGCTAATCAAGGTTGTCTGAAAAGGGTCATCCGCTGAAGAAGTTACATGGGAAATGGAAGATGCTATATCCTGAGATATCAAGTTAAGTTATATGTTAAATTTCGAGGACGAAATTTTTTTTAGGAGGGTAGAAATGTAACGTCCCGATTTTTAATAGTCCGAAAATTACATTTTTTAGGCATTAGTTTAAAGCATGAGGGAGTTAAGTATTTTTCCCTAAGAATTCTCATAAAACATTAAGAGAAAATTTATAATAATTAAGTAGAATTTTTGCATGATAATATGGTATTATATGCTTAGAAACCCATCTAGTTTAGGGTTGGGCTTAGAAAATGGACTAGAGAAAGACCTTAGCCCATGAGAAATAGTAATTTCCCCTTGTGGAGCCTAGGTTGGCACCACATGTCATGAAGAAGGAAGGAATTATGTTGCAAATAATAAATAAAAAAGGAATTTTAATATGTGTAAGCATAAAATTATATTAGAAATAAATAAGAAAATAATAAGTGGAAATTCTTGTGAGTGATGTCATCATGACTCATGCATGATAAGAGAAAGAAGTCTCTCTTCCTTTCCCAATTAGCCACAAGTGGAGCATTAGGTAAAGAAAAGAAAGCATGAGTGGAGAATTAGGTAAACGAAAGAAAAGCAAGAAAAGAAAAGAAAGCATGAGTGGAGAATTAGGTAAAGGAAAGAAAAGCAAGAAAAGAGAAGAAAGCATGAGTGGAGTATTAGGTAGGATAAAGTCTCAATTCTATTGGGTAATGTGTGAAGTGGCTTGGGGTGATCTTTGCTCTCATTTCCCCTATAAATAGGACCTCTTCCATCCCATTCTTCACACCAAAATTCGTAGCCACAAAGAGAGTGAGAGAAAAAGGAGTGCTCTTGAGTGTTCTTGAGTGTTTTTGAGTGTTTTTGAGTGTTCTTGAGGAGCCTTGAAGGTTGGGACTCCAAGGGAAGTTGAAAAGCTTTAAGGTAGTACTTACTCTCTTACATTTCCAGCATTGTTTCAATATTGTGATGTGGTATTTGGCTGCCTTAATGAATCATGTTTGAAGTGATTATGTGTTTCTTATAATGCTATGGCCATATGTTATTATTTAAGAACATAAATGCTCACATGTATAAGTTATTGGTATTGCCATATCTTGTCCAATGTTAAACTTGCATGGTTGTTTGTTGAGTATTGTGCTGCTGAGATTTTCCCCAAAATCTCACCCCCCAAATCTAAACCATTTTAGGAGCAAGTTCATCAAAGGAGAAAGAGAAGAAGCTAGCCTAGTCAAGATGAAGAATTCAATGTTCTTGTTTTTGTTATGCATCTTTGAACTCATGATAAATCTGTAATATTGTTGGGATGCTTTTGATTATGATGTTATTATGTTATCCTTTTGGATTTATGTATGTATATGGTCATTCTTGGCCATTAAGAACAAGTTTTAATTCATGCAAATGAAATGCTGTTTTTCTGGGTTCCATTCTGTGCAATGTCTATTGTTGATATTATTCGAGATAGAAGAGGAATTCCTTTAGCTTTGTAATTTTTATGTAAAATAATAGACATGTAGGGCGTTCTGGAAACCCAAAAACGAAGTAAATCGGAGTTATGTAGCTTAAGCTAAAAATCACGCAAGAAGGCCAATATTTCTGGGCGTGAAAACGAAGGCAGGTTGGGAAAATCAAATATCTGTATCACCTGGGTTGATGCATATTATGTTTGATATTTTTCCTAGAAAGAGGACTCTTCAAGCTTTAATTTGAGACTTGAACCAAGTCAAAACCATTTTTCTACAATTAGTTATGATGTTTCAAAGTTGCTGGAAAAGTTTCGCATTTTCAGCATTTTTCCAGAAATAAAGAAAAGTTTTAAAAGTTGTGGTTTTGATGTTCTAAGTCCCATATGAGCTTGAATATGATTCCCAAAGATTATTAGGCTTGGGAATGAGTCCTAGAAGTAGGTGTTACACATGTAACATGCAATAACAAAAAAGTTTCACCCTTAAATTTTGACTCCAACTAATTCGTAAGTTTTGTTACTAAATTTCTCACATTTTATTATATATTACCAACTTTCATTATCACGTAATAACAAATCCACAACATCGAGTCAGTTTTGTAGGTTTTGTTGAGGCATTTTCAATTTACTAAATAATAAATCCACACATTGAAGTCATACATAAGTTTTATTAAGGCATTTTTTCAAATTTCATCAGCTATCAACAACTTTTATTTACTAAGTAACAAATCTACACTTTTACATCATTCACAAATTTAGCAATATCTTAACTTAGAATTAGTTTTACATTTGTGTGTGTATATATATCATAATAACTTTCTTCACATTTTTAATTACTATTTTTGTACTCTTGATTTTGATGTCATGTTGATTTAGATGGCTTGCCCTGGAGAAGGTATCTTAGCAGATCTTGTGAAGAGATTGGTGGATAAAACTATAAAGAAAATTAATTACTTTCGTCATTTCGAGACTCATGTCCATAAGTTTGAGGAAGACAATAAGCCCTTGATTAAAAGATGGGAAAAACTGCAAAATGATATTGAAGATGCAAAAAGAAATGAGAATCAAATTGAAGGTGAAGTTCTAGATTGGAAAGAGCTAGCTGATAATGTAATTCAAAAGAATGGTAAAATCAGGCAAACAAGGCTTGATAGCCAATGTCCTCTTAGGAAATATCGACAAGGGAAGAGGCTAGTACAAATGACGATAGCCATTCAACATCACATCGAGAAGGGTAATTTTGAAAGAGTGGCGTATCTAGCTCAACTTCTAGGTATAAAGTACTATGCATCAAGAGACGTCATTAATTTTGAAAGTAGAAAGACAAAACTCAAGGAGCTTGTGGAAGCATTAGAAAATGAAAAGCATTACATGATTGGATTATATGGGATGGGAGGAACTGGTAAAACCATGTTGGCAACACAAGTTGGCATACAACTTTGAGAATCCCAAACATTTGAGGAGGTCATTTTTATTGTTGTTTCCAATCCTCTAGATGTTAACAAGATTCGAGTGAACATTGCAAGGCAATCAGGTCTAGATTTAAATCTAAGAGAGGATGCAGAACACACGGAGCTTTTTGTAACATCCCAAATATCTTACTAAGGATTAATGACAATTTAAGAGCCAATTCTGAGATTAAATTAGGAGTTAGAAAGTATTATTGATAAAGTTAAGGAAAATGGTAGTATTTTGGAAATTTTTAAAGGTCTGGTTTCTCCCTTGATTTGGGAAACCTGAAGTTAGAAAAATTATTTTTAGACTCATAAGAGATTATGGTGAGAGAAAAACATTAACTTGATATAGTGAAAATTTTTGGAAAATAAAAAGGAGAATTTATCTTTATGAAATCTAACTTATTACGAGGATTTAAGGACCTATTAGTTTTTTCAGTTATTACTTATTTCTTTTTCTTTTCTTTTTGTTATAAATATTCCCTATTCCTTTCCAATTCCCGTATTCCTGCCCTGCATCAATCTAGAGTCATCATCACCGCCATTCTTCTCTTCTTTGAGGGCGAGATCAAGATTTGGGGGAAGGGGGAAGATGCAGTCGTTGATGATGGCGCCGGCGAGAGGGGTCGATGACTGTCGTCCCTTCCTCTTTTCCTTCTTCATTTCCCATCGCACCCGACATTAACTCCACCATCACCACTCCTTCTTCTTCTTTGAGTTATGGCCGGCCAGAGTGGGAATGAGAGAGAGACCGGTGGGGGCGGTGGAGTAGCTCACTGCCGTCGCAGTTAACGCCGGCGAGGGGAGCCATCGCTGTTCCTCACGTTTTTTATGTGTGCGCTTGCGATGCGAGAGTGTTACTGGTCAGAGGCAAAAGGGAAGAAAAGAGAAAAGACAAGGAAGAAGAGAGAAAGAGAGAGAGAGAGAGAGAGAGAACCATGTAATTCTATTAACTGAGTAACTTCTTTCCGTACATCCAATTATTAATAGTGATTAAGTCTCTAATACAATCTGTTAGAATACTAACAACCATCTAACTAACCACGTGTTCATATGTGCCACGTAACGTTTACTCCCCCCCCTTAAAAAACATCCTTGTCCACAAGGATGGAGTGAGCAGGTGGTGCAGTAGTAGGAAAATTTGGAAATTATGCACAAATGAAAGAGAGATCTTCCCAAGTGGTGTCTTCAGGTCTACTATGCTGCCACTGGATAAGAACTTGAGTAACAGGAAGGTTACCCCTTTTAACAATCTTACGTCCCAGAATAGAAGCTGGTTGCAACAAAAATTGACCTTCTGAATCAGTCAGAGAAAGAGAAGTAGTAACAATGCCTCGTTTGCCCACATATCGTTTAAGCAAAGAGACATGAAACACTGGATGAACTTTAGTTTCAGAAGGTAACTTCAATTCATAAGCAACACTACCAATTTTCTTCAAAACTTCAAAAGGCCTAAAATACCTGGCAGCCAATTTATGTAAGGCAGAGTGATTGAGTAAGTTCCGACGAAATGGATGAAGCTTGAGGAACACCATATCCCCAACAGCAAAATCTCGTTTAGAACGATGTTTATTAGCTTGTTGAAGCATACGATGCTGTGCACGAAACAAATGATCCTTGAGGGACTAAATAATGACTTCCCGAGAGGTACAAAGACGATCAACCATGTCATTTCGGGAATCACCAGAAATATAGGGAAGGTGTACAGGAGGCGGAATACCATACACAGCCTCAAAAGGAGTGATACCTGTAAAAGAGTGATACGAAGTATTATACCATAACTCTGCCAAAGGTAACCAAGTGACCCACTGTTTCGGATAATCACCAGTCATACAGCGCAAATAACATTCTAAGCAATGATTCAGAACCTCTGTCTGACCATCTGACTGAGGATGATAAGCTGAAGAAAAATTCAACTTGACCCCATAAAGACGCAACAATTCACGCCAAAATTTGCCGCAAAAAATAGGGTCACGATCTGAAACAATGGACTTGGGAAACCCATGTAGTTTGACTATGTTATCCATAAAAAGTTTAGCAACGTCCACTGCAGTGAAAGGATGCTTCAAGGGTAAAAATGTGCAGCCTTACTGAGTCTGTCTACTACCACCAAGATAGTTGTCTTACCAAAAGAAGATGGTAATCCACTAATAAAGTCCATTGAAAGTTCAGTCCAAATTTGATCAGGAACGGGGAGAGGTTGTAATAAACCAGGATAAGCAACATTTTCATGTTTAAATTGTTGACAAACCTCACATTGGCGAACAAATTCCCTCATGTCACGTTCCATGCCACGCCAATAAAAAACAGAGGTCAAACGCTTGTATGTGGCTGTAACTCCAGAATGGCCACCAGGGCATCTGCATGAAAATAAGTCAACAAATCAGTACAAAGAAGAGTATCAGTGCCCACCACCAACTTACCATTATGCTTCAAAAGCTGATTACTACAAGAAAATTTTGGATGAGATGAAGGATCTTGTTCAAGATCCCGAATAAGCTTTTGCAACTGATCATCAACCTGCCAAGTATTCCGAACTTTTGCATGCAAGTCAGTGACAGGAGATGAAATGGCAGCAATAATACCTTCACTACGACGAGATAGAGCATCTGCAGCAAGGTTGTCCTTCCCCTTCGTATAGACAATCTGATAGCTCAAACCCCACAATTTATTTAACCATTTGAGTTGGTCAGGAGAAATGGACTTCTGTTCAAGAAGATGCTTTAAGGGTAAATGATCTGTATTTATAGTGAATGTAGACCCAACTAGGTAAGAGCGCCATTGTTGGATTGCAAAAATTATTGCCATAAGTTCCCTTTCATAAGCAGAAAGAGATTGTTGTCTCACACTCAAGGTTTTGCTTGCATAAGCAATAGGATGACCCCCTTGTGTAAGAACAGCCCCTAGTCCCACCGTAGATGCATTAGTCTCTATAATAAAACACTCACAAAAATTAGGCAAAGCCAACACAGGTGTTGTTGTCAAAGCTGTCTTTAAAGTAGAAAAAGCTTGCTGAGCCGCGTCTGACCACTCAAACTTTTCACCTTTGCGAAGCAAATCTGTGAGAGGTTTGCTAATAGAACCATAATTACGAACAAACCGACGATAGTAGCCGGTGAGACCAAGAAACCCTCGAAGAGCTTTAAGAGTGGTAGGAATCGGCCAGGAAATAACATTTTCAATATTAAGAGGATCAACTTCCACACCTCTTCCTGAAATCATGTGACCCAAATAATCCACTTGCAGAGTAGCAAAAATACATGTAGAGGCTTTGGCAAAAAGAGTATATTTTCGCAAAAGATGTAGAGTTTCTGTAAGATGCTGAGTATGAGAAGCCCAATCCTTGCTATAAACCAGAATATCATCAAAGAACACAAGAATAAATTTGCGCAAGAACTCCTTAAAAATAGAATTCATCAACCCTTGGAAGGTAGCTGGAGAATTTGTAAGCCCAAAAGGCATTACTAAAATTCATATAAACCCTCATGAGTTTGAAATGCAGTCTTGCAAATATCCTCAGAATGCATATGAATTTGGTGGTAACCAGAGCGTAAGTCAAGCTTAGAAAAATAATGAGCACCTTGTAACTCATTGAGAAGTTCCTCAATGACTGGAATAGGGAACTTATTTTTAATAGTGTTGTTATTGAGTCGCCTATAATCAACACAAAATCGCCAACTTCCATCTTTCTTCTGAACTAACACCACAGGAGCAGCAAATGGACTGTGACTCTCTTGAATGATGCCATTTTGAAGCATTTGATGCACTTGCTTCTCGATCTCATTCTTCTGAAGAGGTCCATATCTATATGGTTTGCAGCAGATAGGAGCAGAGGATTGCAAATGAATCTGGTGGTCATAAGCTCGTAAAGGTGGAAGAGCTTTAGGTTCTGCAAATACATCAGAAAAACTGTGTAGAAGTTGCTCCAATTCAATTTTTTGGTCACTGGATAAAGAAGGGCTTCCTGACAATGACATGAGAGACCCATCACTATTGGGCAGCATGTGACCCAACAGTACACGTTGAGCCATCAGCAAATCTCGGCCCTACAATGTATCTTCATGGAGTGGTGAAATTTCTTTATCTACCCCAGTCAACTCAAAATAATTTTGGTCAATGAAGAAACCCAAAATCTGATCATTCATATCTAACATCATACGGCCCCACTTTTTCAACCAACAAGCCCCCAAAATCATATCAAAACCAGCTAAATTTAAAACTAAAAAAATCATCAGAAAAATCATGATTACCCATATTCCAACTCAAAGAACGACAATACCTGTTAACCTTCATGATATGATTACCAGCAACAGAAATACGGAGATCATGTCCCTCACAGACTGGTAAATGAAGTCTCTTAGCCACGACAGGATCAATCACGTTGTAAGTACTACCCGTGTCAATTAAAATCAAAATCCTCTATTTCTTAATGTAACCTTCAACCTTTAAAGTCGAGCACCCCCCTTCATTTTCGATGGCATTAATAGTTCCATCTACTTGATTCGGTTCATCTAAAACATCAAACTGTTAAGAAGCATCACTAAAGTCATAACCTTCTCCGTGAACAATAAGCATCATGATTTGGGAATCACGACATTTGTGAGTTGCAGAATACTTCTCATCACACCAATAACACAAGCCTCACTTTCGCCTAACTTCCATCTCTTTCCGTGATAACGTCACTGTAGTCTTCTTGGATTGTACTGAAGAAGACGATGGCGTCGTGAAGTGAGACTTCTCACTTGAGTTTGTCTTGAAAGAAGGAGTCGAAACATATGCTTTCTTGGTAGGGAAGAGGGATGAGGCTAACGATTTTGGCGCTGGACCAAGCAACGATGGCATTGAAGTATTCGAATTCTTCTACAAAGAAGAAGAACCAATTTAAAAAATGGCAGTGACAGTACGTTCTTGCAACCGAGCCATTTGCATCATACTGGCCAAAGAAGATGGTTTAAATGCATCCACAGCAGATTGTATATCAAGTCTCAAGCCCCCCAAAAATATATCCATAGCAACGACTTCTGGAATCTCAACCTCCGTTAATAACTCGTCAAAAGATTCGATATAATCGTCTACCGTCGTTGTCATCTGAAGATTCTTCAATTCTACCATTGGACTGATTCGACGCACATCAGCAAATCGAAGCTCCATATTCCGAAGATACTCATCCCATGACAAGTCTGAATCACGGTGAGTAGCCATGAAATTAAGATGCCATTTCAACGCTTTTTGTTCCAAATGAATGCTAGTGAGACGAATTCTTTGATTCATCGGTGTCTCGTCAATAGCAAAGAATTGCCAACAACGATAAACCCACCCCTTAAAATCAGTGCCGTCAAACCTTGAAAATTCCACTCGACTCTACTTCGTAGGAGGAACGTAGTGATGGCCGAAAGAATTGTATGTACCGAACTGGGGAAAAGGAGTGTTACGATTTGAATTACTGGAAGAACCTCCTGGATGCTCAACATTCGGTTGCTGAGGCAAGAGCGAGATCTTTCCAATCAAATCCCCCAGGAAAGCTTCCACACGTGAAAAAGATTGCTTTAATTCACCAATATCATGGGCGTTTTGATCCATTACTGCAGCTTGAGCATCGAGTCATTGTTCCAAGTCACCAAGACGTTCTCCAGATCGAGTTTCCAGCGCTATGGAAGGACGGATGAAAGGGTCTGATACCAAATGTTACTGGTCAGAGGCGAAAGGGAAGAAAAGACAAGGAAGAAGAGAGAAAGAGAGAGAGAGAGAGAACCATGTAATTCTATTCACTGAGTAACTTCTTTCCGTACATCCAGTTATTAATAGTGATTAAGTCTCTAATACAATCTGTTAGAATACTAACAACCATCTAACTAACCACGTGTTCATATGTGCCACGTAACAGAGAGAGAGATGGAGATTGTAGGGGATTTTTGGTCGGACTTTGGGGCTGTTCTTGGGTGTTTTCCAACAAGCTAGGAGGTCAGGAAGGCATGGAAAGAAAGCTCTTGAGATAGGGGTAATTTCTCTTCTTGTATTCACCTATTTGTTCTTGAAGTTTCAATGAGATATTTTGGGGCTTTTGTTGATTTGTTGGAAATCTGTGTTATCTTGTGATTTCTTTGGTTTCTACCACTTCTTGTAAGCTTAATGGAAGATATGAAGTGAATTGAATGATTATAATGATTAAATAGATTTCTTTTAAGGCGTGTTATGTGATATTTTAAAGGGATTCATATTTGTTTAATAAGGAATAGAGGTTTAGAGTGATGAAAGGAAATTATTTGAATTAGTAATAATTGGTATAGTGGATGTTAAGTGCTCTAGTTAGTTATACGATAAGTTTTTACAAAGATGAGATATGGAAAATTTATAGGAACGTAGAGAATGGAACCTTTGACTTTTGATCTAAAGAAGAAGTATATTAGAGCTTATTTTTGAAGTTGTATGTCCAATTCTTGAGGTATATGATGGTTTTTGAAGTTAAACTGCTTTGCTCTATTTGGATTTTCATTTCTGTTTGATTTGTGATTTCTCAGCTTTAATTTCTGATTTTTAAGTCCATAGGTTACTGTACACTATTGAGAAAAACTCCAGGATCGATTCTAACAAAGGAAAATAACTCTGAGAGGGTGAAGGACGGTGAAGTGGCTTAGTAAATATGTAGTGAATATTGATAGTATAAAGGTATGCGTTGCTGATATGGTCTAGTCATTGTTGAAGCTGTGGAAGAATGTTGAATGGATATAATAAATGAAGAATCTCTATTATAAGCTATTTGATTTGAGGTGGGTTGTAAAGTTAAAATAGTAATGATTTTATTTTTATGGCTGTCAAGAAGTCCGGAAGTTGTAGAGGAATAAATGGTTAAAAAGGAAATCTGTGGGATTGCTCAAAGTTTCATTTGAGGTGATTTATATGGATTTTTAGACATTGAAATTGCTTTGTTCTAGTTATTGTTTAGAATAAAATTTGGGATGTTGATATTTGTTATTAAGTTATTTAAATAGAGAAGTTTTCTGATATTGGTGACATTAAATAGATGGAAATGGGATTCGATAGATTTTAGATGAAAGGTTAAGTAGATGTCAATTGATTATAACATATTCAAGTCAATAAAATGTAATTATATCCCTTTGTGTACTCGGGATTCCTTTATGGCTGATTCCCGAAATGATAAGTAAATGTTCTGTGCCTTATGTATTAACTGTTTGTGCATGCAATTGTGTTTATTGTAGACACTATTTTGGTGTTGCCATATGTGGGTAGGTGATTGTGCATAATTATTATATGATTTTAACCATTAAAATGGGAAATTAACATTTGATTTAGGAGAATTCTATGGGAATCAAGTACAATTGCATGTATGGTTCATATTTAAGAAGTTAATTGCATACTGATGATAATTTACTAGGCTTTTAACTTGTGTATTCCACATTCATGAACTTAAAAATACCTCATATTTATTTTAATTTTTCATTATAGGTGCAAGGATGAGGCCACAAACGAAGAAAGAAGAAAAAGAACAAAGAGGAGAAAAGACCCAGAACTTTATAAAAGTTTGTAATTTAGTCCCTCATCTTCTTGGAACCTCCACAACAAGGGCCACAGCCAAGGACAGAAAGGGCACCAGAATAAGTAGCCTTGCTGTGGGATCTCCACAGCAAGGGTTAAGGCGAGGGCACGAATCCTGAACATAATAGGAAATTCCTATTTCAAATTTATTTCCTTGTTTTGGTAATTGGGTCTTTTTCCATTGTTTCCTAATCAATATTTTCGACCCCAACAAATAACCTTAGCCCAGATTGAGATTAGAAAGTTTCCAAATCAGTTATTTCCTATATTGACTAGGTTTCTTGAAGATTGGTTGATTGGGTATTTCCCAATCCTTTCCTAATTGTTTTGGGAGATCAAAATAGGCAACCATAGGCTAATTTGGATGGTTTATAAATTGTTTTTGGTACCAGAGATGAGGGGGACGAAAAATTAGACATACAACACACCAATTCTCTCATATCTTCCACCAATTCCCTCCTCCATTCCACAATCCTTCACCGGTTCATCATGGAGTTCGAGTTGCAGATCCTTTCGGGTGATTTCTCCTCCTCTATGAAGAACTAATTCGGCTCGATGCCCTCTTGGATAAAGGGATGACGTGAAACAAGCTATTCTTCCACTTTAGGAGAGTTTTGTTAGTTTCAATTATGTAGTCATGAATTTCCATTTGTTTCCTTCAGTATTTGTTTTTCTTATATTCAGACTACATTTGTTTTGAGATTCTAGACAATGTAATCGTTGAATTCTAGTTGCATGTTATGCTTTGGTTTTCTTCTAGTTTCATCTTTCTTCCCAAATTACCACGTTATGTTAGTCTTTGTTGATTTTATTGTCTAGCATGTTTGTTGTATAATTTAGTACATTGTGCTTCATATAGTTGTGTTATTTGGGAATTGATTTGTGGGTTTGAGTTATTGATGTTGAGTTTCCATAAGCGTTAGGTAATTCCATTAATCGACTTGCCTAAATGAATTAGATCATAAATCAAATCTATGTGCATGAGTATAATTAGGTAGAGTTCCATAAGTTGGATTGTTTGATTATAGGCTAGCATTAATTGGTTGTTGGATCCTAAGGATATTGAGTGACTTGGACGGGACTCAAGTTATTCCATCTATTGGAACATACTTCTAGTTGATGTAGGATTATAGTTAATTTAATTGGTCTATTGAGGTTGAGTTGTTCTTAATTGACCTATTCCTTCAACTAAACTAATTGTATTCACTTGTGTTGAACTTAGGCCAATTAGCTCCTCCGCAAGAGTGTGAGTCAATAGTTTGTCACGTGTCATCCCTAGCCAAGAGAGCATCTTATCATCCCATTTCATCACCTACCCATATTTATTTTAAAAATACCAAAAACAAGTCTTTATATTTCTTTAATGGAAAATATCAAAAATAACTTCTCTTAACCCTTGATTGTTATAGCTTTAATTGCATTTAGTTTCCCTAAGTTTGTTCATTAGGTTCCTTGAGAGACGATCTGAGATTGAACAACTATAGTGCAATCCTTTATTAAAAATATTTTGCATTTAAACCCCAATGCATATTAGGAACGATTCAGATCAATGGCGCCGTTGCTGGGGAGTCATTTTTGACTCCTAGGTTAGCTAAGTGTAAATTGCTTATTGACAAGGGGTTAGTAGCATTTTAGGTTAGTTTTAGGTCATATAGTTGCATTTAGGTTTTAGTTTAGTTTTAGGTTGCATTTGCATTGAAAAAATTGAAAAATCCAAAAAGTATAGTGTTCTTGATCTTGTGCTTGATTTCTACTATTATGCTTGTGGTGTATTGCTGGTTTCTTGCACCACTTGAGTGAAATTTGATTGACCAGTTGCTGTTGTGTGGTTTTCCCTTGATTGGTCGAGCTTGTATTTGTGCATCACATACCCATATTTTGCATTACACTCAATTTTTCAACCAAAACCACTCAACTAAGTCATTTTCTAGTATTTGGACTTGCTGAGGCCATTTGCACCAAATTTTAAACTCAAATTCTTGAACTTGTGCATTTGGTGATTTTCAAAGAGCTAGTTTCTTGCAATTTTGCACTTTGAAGGTGAATTTTGGTTCTAGGTGATTTTCAAGTGTTTTGACATTTTTCCTAAGCTCCCTCAACTTATTTAAACTTGTTTCAATAATTGGTTTGTGTTAAAATTGCTTAGAATCAATTTTGGACTCAATTCCCTCTTTGTTGTCAAATTACAGAATTTCACTGTCAAAGTTTTCTGAGCCTCGCCTTACCCCCTCCACGGCAAGGGCCACGGCCAGACACAGAAACCACCTTTCTGGTTTTTTGCACTAATTGCATTTTGCACCACTTTTTCCCCAATTCAATTCCAATTGATTCCAACTTTTGCACACACATTTTAAACATAGTTTATGACTTGTTTGTATTAGTTTCACTCATAATTCATATTCCTATCATTAATTTGACTTGTTGATGCTATTTGGTCAATTTGTGACTCTTGGTTTGTTGTAATTGTGCATATTTTGCATTCCTTGCATACACCTGTTGTCTGTTCCTTAAGTATGACTAAAAGCACTACCAGTGAGTCTGATTTACTGCCTGAAAACCCTGAGATTGAGTGTCACCTTACCTGGTTGAGGAGAGACAATAGACCCATTGTTCCTAACCTCTAAGTAGTTGTAGAAGAAGCATCTTCTAGTGACTCTAGTGATCAGGAAACCAACACCGAGTTTGACTTAGATTTCCCAGCCATAGATCCACCCAAAAACCAGATTAACCCAATTGTTCTTGGAATGCCTGTTTTCTCCAACATACCAAATGAAGGTGTAGAGAAACTTAGGAACCAAAATGGGGTAATGGGGGTCACGGTTTACATGGTAATGGGGGTGGGGTCCCACCTGGAGTTAGAAGGACCATTAGGGATACTACTGCTGTGAATGATGATTATAATCCTTTTACGATTGCGTTCCCTAATATTCATGCTGATTATGAGATAAAAGGTTTTTTGATTCGGTCCTTAACAAAATTTTATGGCTTGCAGGAGGATGAACCTTACAGACACTTAGATGAGCTATTTGTTAAATGTGATCCTTTGAAGCCACTGAAGCTCCAACTGAGGATGTTATGTGGCGTGTATTCCACCTCACTCTGGAGGGGAAAGCTAAAACATGGTTTATGAGCCCACCTAGGCTTGATCCAGATGCGTTAACTTCATGGAGAAATTTGAGGAAAGCATTCTTGAACAAGTACTTCCCAGCCACAAAAACCTCTGCAAGGCAAAAAGAAATAACTTCCATCCTCCAAAATCATGATGAGTCCCTGTATGATTTTTGGATGCGATTCCAAGACCTACTTGCTCGGTGTCCACATCACCAAATTTCAGAAGAGTTACTTGTGCAGACATTCTATGATGGTCTTTTAGAAAAGAATCAAGATTTGTTAGCCTCCACCACGCAGGGGTCTTTTCTAGATTGCACCTCAGATGAGGCATGGGACATAATCCGGAGACTTGCTCTTTCTAAGCAGAAACATTGCACCTCTAGCCGGTCTACAAGAGCTCTAAACAAGGTTGAGTCGACTCCCTTACACATACCATAGCTAGATGGTCTTGTGTCAGAGTTCAATGCACTATCTACTAAACTTGATAGATTCACTTCTTCTTCGTCTATAAATTCAACCGGTAAAGAGTTGATGGCACCGAGTTGTGATTATTGTGGATCTTAAGTGCATATCTCTAGTGAGTGCCCTAGTCATTATGAGAATGTTTCAGCCGTGTACCAACGAAGGCCTACATAGTAATGGGAACCCAACTCCAGTTCTTATAATGATAAAAGAAGCTCTACCTAAAATTAGAGAGGAAGAGAAGGGTCATCTAGGCAGGTACAGCCTTATGGCTCTACACAAGGGCAATTAGTTCCACTTTATGAGTCTAAGGGTGATGAGATGTCTAAATTCTACAAGAAACTAGATGAAGAGAGAGAAGCCAATAATGACAAATTCTCTTACCTCAACTCTGAAATCTCCAAACTCCACTATGACTTCTCCAAACTCACCGAAGCCCTTCTTAGCCTCACAAAACACGCCAATGGGCCTTCTTCATCACAAATGATGAATAACCCCAATGATGCAAAGTCCTTAAATGCCATATCTCTTTGAAGCAGGCGACATGTCCAGTTTAGGGATCTTATTGAGGATGAAGAACATGTAGATGAGGAGATTGAGTATGAAAGTCCTTCACCTAAGCATCCACGCTCACTTGGTGCTAAGGGGAGACAATCTATTATATGCATGCACGATGAATCAACTCAACAAGGAGCTGTTACTACTGATGAGCCTCGGTCTCAAGTGGAGACACCACCACTTCTGAGAGAGATCGCTGCTGAGGGCTTAAGTTCACTACCATCTACAAAGCAAGGAATCGTTGACATACATGGAGCCTCATTGCAAATAGGTAAAGAGGTAAATCTTCGTGATCTTCCTTCTCCTCAAGCTTTAGTTAAAAGTAAAAAGCATGATAGACCTAAGCATGATCAGGATGTTGTTGATTTGTTTAGTAGAACTGAGGTAAATATTCCTTTGCTTGAGCTTGTTAAAAAGGTGCCTGCTTATTCTAAATTTTTAAAAGAATCATGCACCTATAAAGGTAAATTCAAACTTGATGAGAGAGTCCAGTTAGGGTCTAGTGTATCTGTACTGTTTACTAATAGCATGCCACATAAGAGTCCTGATCTAAGGTCATACACTATTCCTTGTACTATTGGTAGAGGTTATATTTCTGATGCATTATTGGACCTAGGTGCAGCCATTAACATGATGCCTAAATCTTTGTATGATACTTTAGGATTCACTAATTTAAAGCCTACCAGGACCATTCTACAGTTAGCTGACCAGACTGTTAGGTATCCCTATGGTGTTTTAGAGGATGTGCTTGTACGAGTAGAGACTTAGTCTTCCCTACTGAATTTTTCGTTTCAGACACCTCTAGGAATTCTAATGGTCAAAGTAATCTCGTATTAGGTAGACCTTTTCTTGACACTGCAAACATGATCATTAACATGAAAGAAAGGTCTATTACTTTGTCTGTTAGGGAGCATGAGATCAAATATGTGCTTGATGGTTGTTCTAAGAATATGTATGATGTTACATCTTTGTATGGTGTTAAGATTGATTATTCTGTGCTTGATTGTCAAAATGTTGTTTCATCTATGCATGCTGAAGACTATGATACTGTGTTTCACCCACCCCCCTCTCCCTCTCATTTTTCTGCTCAGGAGCTTATTGCTCCTGCCGTTATACCTAACCCTACTATGCTTGAAAAAGATTCTATTTTATGTGATGTTGTAGGTGTTAGCAAGGAGGTCACACCTCCTAAGTCGATTCCTAAGAAGAAGAGAAAGCAGAAAAGAACTCGAAAGAAATCTACAAATGCTACTACGGTAGATACCTCGCTCTTAAAACTTCAAAGAGAAGTGACCATGCCAGTCCATTCCAAGTTACTACCACTCCTTTCTCCCATCCTAGCTTGATTGGATGTTTTGGATGCACCGAACTATGAAGACCTGTTTCTTCGGATCATGTGGAAGAAGTCCCACACAAGGTCTCCAATTTTGTTTGGTTCCAGATCGCTCAGTCTAGAGATGCGGATTTTGGTGAGAGAGCCTGGTGGGTAGGACTATTAGAGATCAAGTCCATTAACTATTACAAGAATCAAGCTTCACTCCAACTTTTTGAGGGACATAGCATGTGTTGTGAGCTAAACAGGCTTCGACTTTACCATTTGAGTTACAAGCCTCCCTAACTTCTCTGGTTGTTCCTTTCTTCTCTTACTTATTTTTATACATGTGTAATTAGCTTGTGATATCTTATGATGCATATTAGGATAAGTGTGGGGGAGGAACCATTCCAGTAGTAAATGGTAGTTTAGTGTTAGTAGAATCAATAAATACCTCTCTTGTGGATGATTGCTTGTTGCACCTTACATTTGGATTTTTCATTGGGGACAATGCAATGTTCAAGTGTGGGGGAAGGATCATTTGATTGAGTCATTTTGAATAGTTATTTGCTTGATTTCTCAGGGTTAGTGGTTTAGGGTGAACTTTGACTATTTTTGAACTATTTTTAAAATTTTTGACTTGAAATTGTTCTTGACTTGTCTATTGTGAACAAAGGGTCGCATTTGTCATAGTGGGCTTGTTAAGAATGAATTCAAGTGCTTTTCAAAGTTTTTTTTATGAAAACATAGTTCACCCCACTTTTTGAAAACTTGTGTAAGAAGAGACCCATCTAAGGTTGTTTGTTATCTTGGACTTCAGATAGTTTTGCAATGTTTTTAACCTGTGTTTTTCAATTTTCAAAAGTTAGATATGAGAAATGTGTAGGATATGTATGGTGAAAATTGCTTTGTTAATTGATTATTGAATGGTAATTTGTGAGCTTTTCCTTATCGTGAGGTTATTTTTGGCCAAATAATGATTTTGAGTGAATACTTATTTCTAATAAGTTGACTACTAAAACATGTCTCAATTCATAGTCAAAACTGTTTAGTCATACATGATGAATATGATAGAGGCATTCAATCCATACATCTATATATCCATCATTTTTACTTCCAACCGATGTCTTGTATGAGTAGAACATATCTATATAAATGTATCTAGGTTTTAAGTGCTATAATTGCATAACTCTGCTGGCTTTCTAAACTTGACTTAGTAACCGGGGGCACTTCATCACCAATGTTGGCACTCGCGTCAAACGGTCAAGTATAAGAGGGTTATGTGTTGGACCAAAGGTCTCTTAAGGATTATTTGGAGTAACTGAGTAACCGGCGTTGCATTACCCATATGCAAAGTCGCGTAAAAAGGGGATCTATAATAGCTCAAGATGAAAAAAAAAGAACAAAAAAAAATTTAAATAAATAAATAAATAATAAAGATGCTTGTAAGTGGTTTAGTTATTACTCATGGATGACATCTTTACATTACCATAACGCCTAAGTCCTCTTGATTCTTTGTGTATGTGCTAAATAATGAGATTGAGAATTGTTACAAGCACATGGTAAGTTGCATATTGAGCAAATAGGGAGTGAGTAACCCATATGGTGAGATTGCGTGAAATATTTTATATTAATGAGTGTGCTCATTTATTGTTGTTTGATTCTCAATCGCATTGATGGTTTTCCTTATATATGTTTTGGGTGTGTCTTGTTCCAATTGGGGATTATTCATTATCTTAGGCCTTTACTATTGTGAGTCTATGCTTTGTCCATGAGTACAAAGGTCTAAGTGTGGGGGAATGATTGTGCATAATTATTATATGATTTTAACCACTAATAATGGGAAATTAACATTTGATTTAAGAGAATTCTATGGGAATTAAGTACAATTGCATGTATGGTTCATATTTAAGAAGTTAATTGCATACTGATGATAATTTGAACATATTAGGCTTTTAACTTGTGTATTCCACATTCATGAACTTAAAAATACCTCATATGTACTTTAATTTTCCATTATAGGTGCAAGGATGAGGCAACAAACGAAGAAAGACGCAAAAGAACAAAGAGGAGAAAAGACCCATAACTTTATAAAAGTTTCCAAGTTAGTCCCTCCTCGCCTTGGAACCTCCACAGCAAGGGCCACGGCCAAGGACAAAAAGGGCACCAGAATAAGTAGCCTTGCCGTGGGATCTCCACAGCAAGGGCTAAGGCGAGGGCACGAATCCTGAACATAATAGGAAATTCCTAATTCGAATTTATTTCCTTGTTTTAGCAATTGGGTCTTCTTCCATTGTTTCCTAATCAATATTTTCGATCCCAACAAGTAACCTTAGCCCAGATTGAGATTAGAAAGTTTTCAAATCATTTATTTCCTATCTTGACTAGGTTTCTTGAAGATTGGTTGATTGGGTCTTCTCCAATCCTTTCCTAATTGTTTTGGGAGATCAAAATAGGCAACCATAGGCCAATTGGATGGTTTATAAATTTTTTTTTGTACCAGAAATGAGGGGGACGAAAAATTAGACATACAACACACCAATTCTCTCATCTCTTCCACCAATTCCCTCCTCCATTCCATAATCCTTCACTGGTTCACCATGGAGTTTGAGTTGCAGATCCTTTCGGGTGATTTCTCCTCCTCTATGAAGAACTAATTCGGCTCGATGCTCTCTTGGATGAAGGGATGACGTGAAACAAACTATTCTTCCACTTTATGAGAGTTTTGTTAGTTTCAATTATGTAGTCATGAATTTCCATTTGTTTCCTTGAGTATTTGTTTTTCTTATATTCGGACTACATTTGTTTTGAGATTCTAGACAATGTAATCGTTGAATTCTATTTTCATGTTATGATTTGGTTTTCTTCTAGCTCCATCTTTCTTCCCAAATTAGCACATTATGTTAGTCTTTGTCTATTTTATTGTCTAGCATGTTTGTTGGATAATTTAGTCCATTGTGCTTCATATAGTTATGTTATTGGGAATTGATTTGTGGGTTTGAGTTATTGATGTTGAGTTTCCATAAGCGTTAGGTAATTCCATTAATCGACTTGCCTAAATGAATTAGATCATAAATCAAATCTATGTGCATGAGTATAATTAGGTAGAGTTCCATAAGTTGGATTGTTTGATTATAGTCTAGCATTAATTGGTTGTTGGATCCCAAGGATATTGAGTGACTTGGACGGGACCCAAGTTATTCTATCTATTGGAACCTACTTCTAGTTGATGTAGGATTATAATTAATCTAATTGGTCTATTGAGGTTCAGTGGTTTTAATTGACCTATTCCTTCAACTAAGGCTAATTTTATCCACTTGTATTGAACTTAGGCGAATTAGCTCCTCCCTAAGAGTGTGAGTCAATAGTTTGTCACGTGTAATCCCTAGCCAAGAGAGCATCCCATCATCTCATTTCACACCTATCCATCTTTATCCTAAAAATACCAAAAACAAGTCTTTATATTTCTTTAATGAAAAATACCAAAAATACCTTCTCTTAACCCCCGATTATTATAGCTTTAATTGCATTTAGTTTCGCTAGGTTAGTTCATCAGGCTCCTTGAGAGACGATCCGGGATTGCACCACTACGGTGCAATCTTTGGTTGAAAATATTTTGCATTTGAACCCCAAGGCGTATTAAGAAAGGCTCAAATCTATGGGTGTGGTGGTTTTTAATTTAAGCTTTTTTTATTGAAGTATCAAATATTTATATTTATTTCCTAAAGACATTCATTGGAATTATTTCATTATTCATTTATATTTGGACTTGGATAATCATATGCGATAATGATTTTGTTATATAAGTTTAGTTAATTGTTATTTATATTATTTCATTCATTAGCAATATTCATACGCAAAAACATTAAATATTTGTTTGTAATGATCCTTGTGAACTAAATGCTGGGGTCCTTCGCTATGAAACATTTGTTATGTAATCTCAGTATAGGAAAATCGTTTTACGTATTATATGATAACTTAACCTCGAGCATGCTTGAAAATGTATTCAAGATGGCAGAATACTGAACGCTGGTTACTAACAGCAGTACTGTTAGTCCTTGGTGCACCATGGTTAACATCAAGCTCACTTGACAGTACTCGTGGGCATAGTACTCACGCTTGATAATCATGGGATTCATTCTCACGCTTGTTATTCGTGGGTTTTGTACCTGCGCTTGTTTCATGGCCTCGTGCTGCACTTGTCTTTGTGGCTTCGAGCTGCGCTTGATTAGTTTACCCTCGTGGACTTTGTGTCCACGCTTGTTACTCGTTCTGTTGAGGTCCTATAAAAAGAGGGTAGAAAAGATTCAGTGTTTAAATCGGTCTTATTATACAAATTGTTTAGTATGTGCTTGATTTTTATCTACCTAATGATCTTTAACAGTATCACTTATATTTATGATTAAGTAATGTAAAAATGGAATTTTTATTTTATGTCGATGCTATAGGAGAGTATTAGTTGATGGGAAATATAGGTTTTTATATGATACTTCACTTTAAAGAAATGATTTTAGACTTGAAATTGCAAAGGGATAGACACAAAGTGTAGATTATACGTAGCCTTCGGGTTATGCTGGTTCTTGTAGCCTTTGTACTACGCTTGGCATTTGCAGTTTTCAGCTACGCTTGTTATTCGTAGCCTTTGGGTTGCGCTTGTTATTCGTAGCCTTGAGCTACGCTTGTTCATGGCCTTTGTTCTGCGTTTGGGAAAAGAAATCGTGGCTGACACTACGCTTGCAAATTGTTTTGTATCAGTTCCTTTGATGAGACAAGTTTTTAAATTTTTGTTCTAGAGTCAGGAAAATATTTTATCGAATTCATATTTAGCGCAACTTTAAAATTTGATTTATTATGATGTTGTAAATAAAAATTGTTCCATTGATGTGCACATCTCTGGTATATTTATTTTTACATGCTTTAAGAAAAAATGTTTAAAAGTAGTAAACGAAAATGATTGAATTTGCATGTTTGGAAGGTTATATAGTTTAAGAAATTTATGCTTAATATGCGGGATAAAAAATTCATGGATGAATAATGTAAATCTATTTGATATGATATTTTTGAAATAGCATTTGTTAAAAATAAGCAAGAAATAGTTAGTAGAAAAGGGCTTACGAAGTGAAGCCACTCTTTAATTCGTGCTGGTCACGCCTTGGAATTTTGGGGTGTAACATGGTTTAGAATTCGTAATAATGAATGGAAATTGCTTATAATATTAGATTATATGTGGTTAAAGTTAAATCTTAAAGACAATGGGATCCCATCGGGACTTGATAACAAGAATTGTTATGTTTTGATAACCACTTGCCACTCAAAAGTTTGTCATGAAATGAGTTGCCAACCCATAGTTCACCTACACTCATTGACCAGTGAGGATGCATTGCAGCTTTTCTTTCTCATTTTAAAAGTGATGTTGACTATTCTCTTGCACGAGATTTTGTGAAGGAGTGTGGAGGATTACCTATTGCGATTGAAGCACTAGCTAGCACATTAAGAACTTGGTCCATTGGTGAATGGAATGTAGCTTTAACAAAGTTACAAAAATCTATGCCATTGATTGATTTTGATGAATATATGGAGAAGGTTTATAGATTTTTGGGATTAAGCTATGATAATTTGAATGATAAGAAGTCCCAACAACTTTTCTTATTGTGTTCTATGTTCCCAGAACATTATGAATTCCCTATACACCTTATTATTAGACTTGGTATAGGGTTGGGAAGTTTCGGTAAAGTTGGCGATTACTCTACAGCAAGAAGCCAATCACTTGTAGTGAAAAATAAACTCGTAGCTTCTTCTTTGCTATTGAATGTTGATGAGAAAAAATGTGTAAAAAATACAGGACGTAGTTCATGAAGTGGTTCAATGGATAGCAAAGGAAGATATTCAAGTAATTATGGGTTAAAAAACAACTTTAGAGGCAAACA
This sequence comes from Mimosa bimucronata, assembly GCA_037074515.1. Classification (NCBI taxonomy): domain Eukaryota; kingdom Viridiplantae; phylum Streptophyta; class Magnoliopsida; order Fabales; family Fabaceae; genus Mimosa; species Mimosa bimucronata. Next base: position 32,964,365 of record CM073440.1, on the reverse strand, counting down.
AGTGACTTGTGTTTTGGAGAACTGGGGATTATTTAGATCAGCTTAATGGTACAAAAGTTGAAGTTTTACTTCTTTGGATAAATGGAAATGTTCTAAAAAAAAGATCCAGATGCATTTTTTGTAGGAATGTCTAGGCTAAAAATTTTGTTTTTACATAGCGAAAATGGCAAAATATTTCCCTCTCCATTGTTGTCACAGTCACTTCTATCATTAAAGCACATTCATCCTTTTATCGTGAAAGGTTGGTCATTAGGTGACATCTCTATTTTGAACAATCTACAAAGTCTTGTGACACTTGAATTGAAAAATTGTCTTATTATTGAATTACCCAAAAATATAAAGGAACTAAAGATGTTGAGATGGTTGGGGTTAAGAGAGTGCAAAATTCAAAAAAACAATCCTTTTGAAGTGATTGAAAGATGTTGGCAATTGGAAGAATTGTACTTGTTGGGAATTATGATGTTAAGGAATGGAAGCCAGAGCGTGACAAAGAAATTGAAGATAAAGTTTCTCATGACTTATCTTCTTCATTGGAAATGTTTTATATCTCTTGTTTTAGATGGCGAGATGATGTCACCACTACAAATAATGACATTAACTTCACTTATCCACGTCTGTTCGTGGAAAAAGAGATGCAAAAAAAATGCGATGGCATTTTTGTAAATTTTGGGTGGTTTTTTCAACGTCACATTTAAAATAAACCAGATGTTAAAAAAGGAGTGGTGGTATTTTTGTACTTTTTGTGAGACTTTCAACGTCACATTTAGAACAAAACTGACGTTAAAAAATAAATGGTGGCATTTTTGTAATTTTTGTGAGACTTTCAAACACTAATTCCCTTCATCTTCTTCTTAGTCAACCTAACTTCACCCCTCACCCCTCTGACTCCCTTCCAACCCCTCAAAAATGCCGGTGTTTTCGAGCCCTCCTCCTCCTCTATTTCTACTGCTCATTCAAATAATACGTAACCTTCTTCTTCTTCTTCTTCTTCTCTTTCTTTCCTGAGCTTCATTGAACCAAGTCTTTCTCTGCCTTCAAGAACGAGGGGTTTTTCGGTGTTCTCGAGCCTTAGAGGAAGTCTTGTGATGTTAGGGTTCGTAGCACCCTCTCCAATCTCTTCCATCAAGATGGTTCGAGAAACCTTTTCAAAAAGGAAGCGTTTAGAATCTCTTCTGGTGAGGCTAAAGCTAAGATGACTAAGAACTTACCATCATCTTCTACTATTCAGGGTACTGTTATAGAGTCTGAAGAAGAAGAAGAAATCAAGGAAGAAGAGAACATTGAGGAGGAGGAGGAGGCATTGACTTAACTGCCTTTTGCGGTCATTTCCGTAAGCGTACGGGTCGTCAAATTTAAAATGTAGTATAGGAAAAAGTGTCGTTCCGCAAGGATTGAGATTTGAGCAAGTTAATTAGTACTATTCGCGTAATTAATTAGAAGTGAGTAAGAAATGATTTCAGATTAATTTTAAATCTAAGGATTAATTGCAAAATTTCATAAAGTAGTAAAATTGTTTGAAAACGCACTTGTCAAGATAAACCAAAGCCTAGGGATACTTATCCCCATTTCACTTCATGAACTAATAAATTCCTTCCTTCTTAGCAAGCTAAATGAATCAATGTGTGTGCCCAAGGTTCAATTTCATTTGAAAGAGCTTTCTCAAGTCAAAATCAAATTTCTACTTGCATTAATTGCACAATCTCTTGCCACAATTAATACAAGTCATAAATGCCAACCAACCTTCTATAGACAATGTTAGGTTAGTAATTATATCTCTACATTACCAACTAACCATCCATTTAAAACCATAAACTTCAAGCCCAACATACTTCCATCCATGTTCTAAAACAAAATACTCTTTCTCAAGAAATACTTCATTTAACAAAGCAAGTGGTGATCAAGCACTTGAAGAATAAAAGCAAGATGAAAATACACACATATACATTCATTCATTGCATCAAAGAAAGGAAATACAAGGTTCAATCCATGAAATGGTTCAAAGTAACCCTAGAAAAGGGATTTAGCTACACATAAATGTATCTAACCCTAAACCAAAAACGGGCATGGAGGTCATAGTACAAGAGAAAAGAAGAAGGAGGAAGAAGGGAAACCGAGATGTAAGAATCTTCAATCTCTCCGGGCTCCTCCAAGTTTCCAAGCACTTCCCAAGCTCTCTCTTGCAACTCTTAGCTCCCAAAAATCGTGCCCAAGTCTGTTCTCCCTCTTTTTCTTGAAACCCTAGCTTAAAAAAATGACTTCTATCAGCTTCAGTTTACTCAAAACACGCAGCAGAGGCTTCCGCTCGTCGTAGCCTAGCCGCGGCGAGGCCACGGGGAGCTGATAGGTGAATTTTGGCAGAATGCTCCCCTCCTGGTTGTGAGCTCGCTGCGGCCAGTCGGCGGCCAGCTCCCTTGTTCTCTGGCTTCTTTGTTTCTGTAGCTCCATCTCTCTGGTTGCTTTTAAGCTTGTCCATTGGTCCACCTCTTCCTACCTAAGAAATATAAAGAGGGTTGATGAGTTCTACAAATAACTCAAGTTTATATCCATTAAGCTCACATTTCATTCACATATACAATCCCTCTTTTCTTTCTTTATTTCTATTGACTTTTAACTTCTTTAAACCTTTTATTCACAAAATTTATTTACTACAGTGAGGAAAATTGTGATTAAATGAATGAAATATAGGAGCTTATCACTCCCCCAAACTTAAGTTTTTGCTTATCCTCAAGCAACGCAGGCAGTATAAGAATTAGATTCACTAATTATCCACTTAGAATCCATGCATGATGACTTCCTCATTGGTTGCTCAAGATCTTATATTCAGCAGGAAAGAAGTGGAATAGATGTAATTGCTAGATTCACGGATTAAGACAAAGTTCCTATCAATTTTTAAGAGTGTGTGTGAAGAGTCATAAAACAATTATCCTGCAATTGTCAAGATTAAATGCAACATCTCAACCTCAAAACTTAATAGGCAGTATAAAGCAGTCTCAACCTCAAAACTTAATAAGCTCAGAACCTCCTTTCTCTACACAGCATAATGATTCCACACACTTTCAAAATCAATGGGACTTTATAAGCTTGTAATGGGGCCTTAGGGTTAGCTTAAATGAAAGATGGGTCAAAATAGAGATTCAAATATCTTGAGATAAGTGACTTCTTGCATCTCCCTCATTTCCTTTCATTTTGCAATCTTATCACATGAGACAACTATTCCCTCAAACTTCTTTCAAATCAAGATCTTTGTACTCTAAGTCTTATTGAGGTTTTTGGAATACCTTATTCTTTTCTTCCCTTTTTCTCATTTTTTTAGAGTACAACTGTTTGAGAACCAACATACACCATTTATGTTCCATCATCACTTTTGTATCATAATGACACTTAACAATCATCCAATCCTTGCATTGCCAATTATCTCAAGATTTGGGTAGTTCATGGTTTTTCAGGTTGCTCGGGTTAAGGCATATTGTGGTTCCAAAAATAACAACTTATATGGTTTTTCATTATAAGGCTCAAAAAGGGTGCAAATGGATTTATGTCCCGGGTTGGCTTGAAAGGCTCAATCTCATTGAAATGAATGCCCAAATCATTTTTCAAAGATGTATGAAAACACCAATTCGTTTTGAAAAGTTCAAAAATGAGTTCTAAAGCTTTTAAGTTGAGCAAGGAAATACATGCCAATTTGCTACAAGATCCCCTAACAAAAACATTCAAATCATTCCATGATCTCTTGTGCATAGATTTTGTTTCCAAAAATTTCTAGGAATTTAAGCTTTAAAATGCAATTCAATCACCCACACATATTGACCACAATTTCCTTTCAAACATACCACTAAAGCAACTCTTCTATCATTGGCTCATGCATTTATCATATGGAATAATTAATCAACCTAATTAAACCTTCAACCAGAAAAGATTAAATTTCCCAAAAATTGCTTCAGCCACAAAAATTTTCAAAAGTATGTCCCCAAAAATCAAAAGTGTCAAAAGTATACCCTCACCCCCAAACTTAAAATTGACAGTGTCCTCACTTGTCAACAGGGAAAAATAAGGGCCTTCTTTCATGTAAAAATGGAGCATGAAAGGCTCAAAAATACCTGTATTAAATGTAATAGGTACCCAGCATATCCAAAGGCAACAATGTGAAAGTTAGCTAAACATGTGCAAAAAGAAGCTAACTAGAGTAACAGTTCACAAGGTGCCACAGTTCTATCAAAGCTAATTGCACACAGAAAGCCAAGTAACAATGAAATCAGTTCAAATCACAGTCAACAATGCAATCAACAATCTGCATAAAACCACAGTGTAGGCACTAGCCCAAACAACAGGTATCCAAAAGAGAGAAATGTTAAACATCCCAAAAGAGATTGTTGATCTATCAGTAGCGGACAAAGACAAAATTGGAAAAAGAAACACACACAACAACGAAAAACACAATTAAACGGGAAGCTAACAAACACAACAACACAAATCAGGGCTCGTCATCCTCTTCAGAAGATCCCTCTTCGTCGTAATCTGACTCTTCCTCTTTTGCATCACTTGCAGTCATAGGGGCTTTGTTGCACTCAGTCCTCTGCCGTACTTCCTCAGATCCTTTCCTCCTAACTTCATCATCGTCATCTTGCATCCCAAATTTCTTGGACCATTTTCGTACTTTCTTGACTATGTAGTTCTGAAACCAATCAAGCTTGTACCACCTACGGTTTTGCTCGGCCTCAAACCCCCTCCTTTCCCTAGTAAATTCTTGAAATTCAGCATAAAAAGTCTGGAGGTCAACAGGAGGTCACTCAGGCATGTGAGCATCATGCGGTGCAACAGGGGTCAGCACGGGAGGGGCATGAAGTGTCTTAAGTGACTCATAACTGAAAGCAGGTAAGGGGTGGAAGGTCGGGTCAGTGGAAAGAGCTCCCTCCCCATGCAGTGTGAACAGGTCAGAGATCAGATGCGGGAAAACAAGGATGGTTTCCTCTCTGGTGGGCTTGGCGCAGCTAATAATACTACTAAGGATAATGCTTTCAAGTTTGACAGGCTGACCCTTGATAAGCAAGTAGATAAGTAGGCCCATGTCCTTAGGAAAATCACTGCGGTGCTCAGATGGTTGGACATTGTAGGTGATAAAATGCCACCAAGCGTTAACATCATAAGTAAGAGCAGATCGGCGCAGGTATATCTGGGCACCTTGCTTTTGGAACCAACCAGGCTCACCAGGCCTGATGAGTGTGCTCTCAATCTCATTCAGGGGATAATCATTGACGTATCCTTTGATAGGCTGAAAGGCACACTCTAGGACTTCAGGCAAATTGTAGTAGTTCCGGATGACATTAGGAGTGAGGAATTGTAAAACAGATGTCTGGTAGCACGACTTGGTTTGCTCTGAACCAATCCATTGGAGACCTTATCATAGTAATAGCGCACCAACGCCTCGTTGCCTGCTCGCCTTGGACCAAGTAACCCTTGAAGGTGATAGTGCTCTGTGGCTTGTTTGTAGAAGGGAACCAGGTCTGTCTTAGGGAACTCCTTTTCTTGTAGAGGGTCCTTTCCCTTTTTTCTTGGTTGGAGCTGGGGGTTCCTTAGGGGGTTCCTTCTCCTTTCTCTTTGGATTCCTGTGAGGACCGGCAACCATCTTATGACGAGGCATGATCTGTGAAATCACACATAAAAGCAACACATACAAAAGCAAGAGAAACACTTAGCACAAAGTCGAAAAGTTGAAAGGAAAATCCTACAAAAATTAAGTCCTAAGAAACAAATCCTAAAAGAAAGATCTCTACCCCCAAACTTGAACTACACTAAACCATCAATCCAATTCAACAATTCCAAGCTTATGCCTTAGTATGCGCTATCATTGCCTATGGTTCAAGAACACACTCAGTACCCAAACAGCCCCTATTCAAACTTAGTGTTCCAAAAATGTCTAAAGGCCTCCTAAATGACTCTAAACTAAGCGAATACAATCCAACAAAATGGCTACTAAATCACTGTCACCAATTTCACTGATTAAGCATTTTAAACTACTCTACCCCCTTGTTCGCCCTACACTGAGCATTCCCCCAAATTTCCCAAAAGTTCTTCACATTTCCAATGGGTGAATCTAAACAATCCCAAAAAGAGAGGGCAAAATCAATGACTCACAGTAAGCATTTCAAAACCAATAAATCCTCTGTTCAACCCTTCAACTTTATTAACAATCACAAGAAAGCAAAAGAAGGAATGAAAATTACAAAGATGATTTGATTTGGGGACGAATTCGAAGGGAACAAAGACTTGGCCCAATAATCGTGCCTAGGGCATGAATGTGAAAGGAAGAAGGAGTGGAGGGCTCTGTTGGTGCTCGAACTTGGAAGGAAAGACGAGGCAGAAGGGAGGAAGAGCGGTGGCTAGCCTTGGAGACGAAAGAAGACGAGAGGGGGAGCACGAGAGGGGTGGTGGGTTCGAATGGGAGGAAGACGGCGAGGAGGGAAGCGAGAGGGATGATGAGTTCGAATAGGGAAGAGTGGGTGAATTAGGGTTCAGTTAAAATTGAGTGAGTGAGATGTAGAATATGAAAAGACAAATAATGTGTGGTAAATATTTGAAAAGGGAATGAATGTGGATGGAAATGGGGTTAGGTTCAAAGGGTTGTGAATGAAATATGTAAGTGGAAATGAGGACAGGCACGTCTTTGCACTGGCATTTATTGTTATTACCATTAATATATATATATTATATAAGGGGGCAGAGGGGTACTTACCTCGCCGTGGGCTCGCCGGGGCGAGCTCGCGGCGAGCAAGCCCCCCCAAAATGGCAGAATGGGTGTAACCTCGCCATGAGATCGCCGCGGCGAGCAAACCCCCAAATTGGCAGAGAGCATGTTACCTCGCCGTTGGCTCGCCACGGCGAGGTAACTTCAATTTTGTGCAGGAGGCCTGATTTTCACTCACTTTGCGCCAAACTGACGTACAGACCTTAGAAAACCATAAATATACGCTAGGATGTCCTAAAATGATCTACAACCTCATATAGCTTCCACAAAACATCAGTCACCACCAAAAGTCACACAATTGCTTCTCAAATGCATCAAACCCTCAAGTCAATCATTGCACACCATTCACATACAAATTTATCAGCAAAAGTTACCTATTGTATCCAAAATATCACAACACAATTTCATACTTCAATTTCTTATTCAAGATGATAACACAACACTTTGATGCTACTGAAAATAGATTGCAAGCTAGAATCAAAATTATACTTCCCTTTGTAGCCTACTTCTGTCTTCCTAGTCCGATAGTGTACTCTCCCATAGTCCATGAAAGATCCAAGCGTTAAGGGGGAGCCTTTCTTCCTACACAAAGGAAAATCAAGGATAAATCTACTAAAACACAATTGAAATAACATGGTAAATTAAATCAAGAAAAAGGATAGAAGAACTTGGGTTGCCTCCCAAGAAGCACTAAATTTATAGTCTTTAGCTAGACTCTTCGCAACCTCATGTGGACTCTATTAGTGAAAGTGAGGTGGTTTGACGATCAACCTCACCACCCCAATAATGCTTGATCCTTTGTCCATTTACTTTGAACTTCTCCCCATCTTTGGCCTCCAGCTCAACTTGGCCCTTGTCAAAAGATTGAACAACGGTGAATGGTCCAGACCACTTGGACTTGAACTTTCCCAGGAAAAGCTTCAACTTAGAGTTGTATAGAAGGACTTGCTGGCCCGGTTCAAAAGTCTTTGCCTTAATATGATTATCATGCCATTTCTTGGTTTTCTCCTTATAGATAATGGCATTTTCATAGGCATGATAACGGAACTCTTCAAGCTCATTTAATTGCAATAAACGTTTCTCCCCAACTGCATTCTCATCAAAATTGAGCTTTTTGATAGCCCACATTGCACCATGCTCAATTTCCACCGGAAGATGGCAAGCTTTACCAAAGACTAACCAATAGGGTGACATACCAATCAGAGTCTTGTAAGCAGTGCGGTAAGCCCACAAGGCATCATCTAACTTCAATGCCCAATCTTTCCGGGTAGTACAAACCGTCTTCTCTAAAATTTTCTTCCCGATTAGAAACTTTGGCTTGTCCATTGGTTTAAGGATAGTAGGCTAGAGCAAAAATGGGTTCCACCATCACTTATAATGGCCCTTGGTGCCCCAAATTGGTTGAATATGTTCTTCTTAATGAACTTCACTACCACCTTGGCATCGCTAGCTGGAGTAGCAATTGCTTCAACCCATTTTGACGCATAATCAACAGCTACGAGGATGTACTGGTTGTTGAAGGAATTTGGAAATGGTCCCACGAAGTCAATCCCCCAAACATCAAAAATCTTAACCTCTAACATGTTATTGAGTGGCATTTCATCCCGCATGGAGATGTTCCCAAGTCGTTGGCATCGGTCACAGGTCATGGCAAAGGCTTGTGCATCCTTAAACAAAGACGGCCAGAAGAATCCAGATTGCAATACTTTAGCCGCAATCTTGTTTCCGCCAAAATGGCCTCCATAATCAGAAGCATGGCAACAAGTAAGAATATCCAATTGCTCACATTCCGGTATACAATGGTGTATCATCTTATCGGCACAGTAATGGAATAAGAATGGTTCTTCCCAATGATAATACTTAACATCGTGTAGGAACTTTTTCTTTTGATGATGACTCATTTCCTCAGGCACAATCCCACAAACCAGAAAGTTGACAATGTCAGCATACCAAGGCGCGTCAGACACTATCACGATAAATAGTTGCTCATCCGGAAACACCTCATGGATCACCGAGTCTTCATTCACTTGAGCTTCAGCACTCAATCGAGATAAGTGGTCAGCCACTTGGTTTTCACACCCTCTTCGGTCAACAACCTCTAAGTCGAACTCTTGGAGAAGTAATACCCACCGGATCAATCTTGCCTTAGAGTCTTTCTTGCTAAACAGATAACGCAAAGTTGAATGGTCAGTGTGAACAATCACTTTAGCACCAATCAAGTAAGGCATACACAACTGCTAGGAGCTCTTTCTCGATGGTGGTATAATTCTCTTAAGCAGTATCAAGCGTCTTGCTTGCATAATAGATGGGATGGAAGAGTTTATCCCTTTTCTGAGCCAATACAGCTCCAACGGCATAGTCACTTGCATCACACATGAGAATGAATGGTAAATTCCAATCCGGAGCTGCAATAATGGGAGCGGCAACCAATTTTCTCTTAAGCTCCTCAAATGCCTTGAGGCAAGCATTATCAAAATCAAAAACAACATCTTTCTCAAGTAGAGCACAAAGGGGCTTTGTAATCTTTGAGAAATCCTTGATGAACTGGCGGTAAAACCCCGCATGTCCCAAAAAGCTTCTCATACCTTTGACATTGGTGGGTTGAGGAAGTTGCTCAATCACTGAGATCTTTGCCTTGTCCACTTCCAAACCATCCTTAGACACTCTATGGCCTAGCACAATACCCTCTTTCACCATGAAGTGGCACTTTTCCCAATTGAGCACAAGGTTGGTTTCTTCACACTGTTTCAAGACTTGGGCCAAATTTGACAAGCACTCATCATAAGAATCACCAAATACCGTAAAGTCATCCATGAAAATTTCCATGGTGTGCTCAATCATATCAGCAAAAATGGCCATCATACACCGCTGAAATGTAGCCGGTGCATTGTAAAGTCCAAACGGCATGCGTTTGAAGGCAAAGGTACCGTAAGGACAAGTAAAGGTCGTCTTTTCTTGGTCTTCTGGGGCTATAGCGATCTGATTGTAGCCCAAATAACCATCAAGAAAGCAAGAGAACTCCCTACCCGCTAGCTTGTCAAGCATTTGGTCAATAAATAGGAGCGGGAAGTGATCTTTCCGAGTTACAGAATCAGCGACGAGCTCCCTCGTTCTCTGGCTTCTTTGTTTCTGTAGCTCCATCTCTCTTGTTGCTTTTAAGCTTATCCATTGGTCCACCTTTTCCTACCTAAGAAATAGAAAGAGGGTTGATGAGTTCTACAAATAACTCAAGTTTATATCCATTAAGCTCACATTTCATTCACATATACAGTCCCTCTTTTCTTTCTTTCTTTCTATTGACTTTTAACTTCTTTAAACCTTTCATTCACAAAATTTATTTACTACAGTGAGGAAAATTGTGATTAAATGAATGAAATATAGGAGCTTATCAAGGAGGAAGAGGGTGAAATTAGGGTTTTAGAGGAGCCCAATTTGGGGGATATGATTGAGGACAGAGTACAAAAAATTATTGACGAAGAAGAAGAGCAAGAGGAGGAGTTTAAGACCATGAAGGACCACAAAGATCTCGACTCATAAGCTAAGATGGCCTCAGGAGGGAGATATTTGAAGGAAATTGTAGGCACTTTGTGGTTTGCTGCTTCTGTGTTCAACAAGAAATTGCAGAAATTGAGGCACAAGCAGAAGAAGATGAAGAAGCACGGTGGCAACGTCGGTACCAGTGGCGACGGGTCGACGATGTTGCTAGTGGCAACAATTTGGACCACGGTTCTTTGTGATTTTTAGGGTTCTTATTCTTCATCATCAAGCAGGCCAAGAAGGAAGGTTCTGGTCTTAGTGTTGGTGAGATTAAGCAGTGGATGGTCCAAATTCTTTGCATCGTCGATGCCTCGAATTTGATCATGCATCGAGATTTGAAGCCCGGTAATCTATGGTTTCGGACTACACACATAACAAACAATTTAGAATCCTCCTGCATACTTCACTATTACATACACCATTGTGTAGTATTACTATTATCAAATCTTCTCTTTGTATCTGTAAAAATGGTGCCAGTTTAAGCTCTCACGAAGTATAAGCTCATATTTCTTGCAGATCAGTTCGTTGGAAAAACCAGCATCATCACTCGCTTTATGTATGATAAATGTGATACCACATATCAGGTATTTGTTCTAAATAACAGATCCAAGTTTTCTATGTAGAAATACTATTGATTGTTACTCTTTTTTATTTGTCTTACCTTTGAACGGAATCTGAACATCTGATGAATTAGGGAGTTTGAATAGAACTTTATGAATCCATGTTTTTTGATCTTGAAACGTAGATGCATGATCGAACTGAGAATATTGTGAATCTTCATTTTTTTTTACATTGGTGATTCATCCCCTGGTGATCGTGTGCCTTTCAGAGGGAAAATGAAATGCAAAGACACCCAATAGAGTAATCATTGATGTTGTATTTTGCTTTAATGCTGATGATGATTATAGTTGATTATGAGTAAGATTCAGTTTCTTGATAGCTTAGAGCTATTGCTATTGTTCTCGGGGACATTCCATTCAGTTTTATGATGTTACTATTGGGCCATATGAGACTTGTGAAGAGAAATTATTTGGCTGTGATGTAAATATTAATCTTTGATTGAGGTAAATGTTAATCTTTGATTGAGGCTTCGTACTGCATCCAGATTACTAAGGCAAAATGAGGGCCATATGAGACTTGTGAAGATAAATTATTTGGCTGTAATGTAAATATTAATCTTTGATAGAGGTAAATGTTAATCTTTGATTGAGGCTTCCTACTGCATCCAGATTACTGAGGCAAAATGACAACTTTGGTGCTCAATTTTTTTTTAGTTAAGAACTTTATATCTTTTTCCAATTAGTCTGGTTTCGAGAGTTACTTAACTTGTGCTGTGAAAATCCTGAGACGGTCATTCTTCTTGTGACCTTGTGAAAATCCTAAGAAGGCCATGCATAAAAGTAGCGGATGTTTGATTTTGAAAAATTGTCTCAACTATTGGCTGCAAGCATGATTTAAAATGGTTTGCACTTGATAGAAACCTGATGAGTGAAGACAATTTCACTATATAATATTTGATTTCGGAGAAATGGCTTAAGCATTTATTATGCAAGATACATCCTTCTTAAAATGCAATGTTAGTCTCACTTGCTACTGCTATCCAGTATCCAGATTTTCTCGCTTATGATGCTGTATCTTATGCTGAAAACTATTAAAATGGAAATTTGCCTTACCCAGTTGACCTCTCTTTCTTATTACTTTGCCAACATATTCACTCATGATAATGCTCCTTTGATTGGCTTTTATTTTCATTTTATATATCATCTAGTTGATTCGTTGATAAACTATTATCATACTTTCTTATGTCTATGTTCATCCAAAAGAATGTTCGCCATTTTTGGATGAAAATGATGTGAGTTCAACCTTGTTTCTGATTTCTCTTTCCTCTCTGCAAATTGAAATCCACAGAGACATTAAAGGTATCATCCCTACTCTCTTGCTATCTTTTTTGAATTGTTTTTCCTTTCCTTATTCAATATCGTAGTCATGGACTAAACTCCTTTTGTTTGCCTTATTATTGACAATGTTTACCCTACCAATCTTGCAGCTGTAAACATTTGATAATTCAGACAATCGTGCATATCGGTAAAATTCTAAGGCTAATGATTTATCTGTTAGGGAGCATCAGTTGGACATATTTTTTACTTTATTTAAACTTAATTTGTATAAATTAGTAGTTTTGCTTTGTTAATGTTGTTATATGGTGCAATGACAGTTGTAATAGACTTATATGAGATGTTGCTTTTGTATTGCTCTCTCACTATTGTAATGGACATATATTTGTTATGATGCAGTTTCATAGTTGTCACTAATAACTATCCTATTTTACTTCAAATGTTTATATAGGGGCATTTTTTTTGGATTGTGGGTGATTCCAATCCAAAATTTTGCCCCTATTTTTATTTCAAATGTTCATGTAGGGGCATTTTTTGGATTGTGGGTGATTCTAATCCAAAAAATTGCCCCTATTATATAATTCAAACGTTCATGTAGGGGGGCATTTTTTGGATTGTGGGTGATTCTAATCCAAAAAATTGCCCTTATTATATAATTCAAATGTTCATGTATGGGGCATATTTTGGATTGTGAATGATTCAAATACAAAAAATATCCCTTTTTTTTAAAAAAAAATTGGATTTTTCACGTCCCTTATTAGGCTAATAAGGGATGTGAAATGTCCAAGCCAGACTTTTCACGTCACACATTAGATAATATGTGACCTAAAAAGTCTCCAAGTTGGAATTTTCATGTCACACATTAGATAATATGTGACATGAAAAGTCTCCAGGTCGGATATGTGACGTGAAAAGTCTGCAGGTCAGACTTTTCACATCACATATTATATAAAGTGTGACGTGAAAAGCCCGGCCTAAACTTTCCACATCACATATTATATAAAGTGTGATGTGAAAAGCCCGGCTTGGACTTTCCACGTCACAAATTATATAATATGTGACGTGAAATGCCCGGCCTTGAGACTTTTCATGTCACTTATTATCTAATGAGTGACGTGAAAAGTCCAACAACAGACTTTAAGAGAGGGCCTTTGTGAGACTATTAATGTCTCTCTTTTGTATAATTTGTGATGTGAAAACTCAGATATTCCACATCACATATTTTGGAAATGTTAAAAGTCCTCTTTTCCACGTCATATGTATTAACGTCACCTAAAAAAGTGACGTGAAAACTCCAAAATAAGTGACGTGGAAACCCTTTTTTGCAGTAGTGTGTCGATAATGGCCTACTTAAATACTTCAATTCAGCAAATATAATACAAATAATGTCAGAAGCTATGTTTAAGTACATTGTGGGAAAAGCAGAAGTTCTTGTGTTGGGGAAAATTGGACTAACAGGATGGAAATGTCTTGTTCCTGAAATTATTCCTGTGGAAGATGGAGGCATGGATAATTTAACCAAGCTTTACTTGTCTGAATGGGTTGACGTGGAGAACTTAATTGATGATAATAGGTATATTTCACATAATATCACAATCTTCTCTAAACTAGTCAAGCTGCATTTGTATGATGTAAGTGTAAAAAATTTGTGCAGAGGTGATATGCCTTCTAGTTTTTTCAAGAAGTTATAGCGTTTAAGGTTTAGCGACATGTATGAACTTTGAAAACATATTCTTAACCTGTTTGGTACAGCTTATAAAACCATGGTTTGGAGCTCAAACCATGGTTTTAAAAGGGTATTCTTGCTCCAAACCATGGTTTAATAAGCTGTACCAAACAGGCCTAGATGAAAGTCTCAAATTACCTTATTTGAGTGTCTTCGAATTGATAAATTTTCCAATGTTCCAACCATCAATTTTTCAACTCTCTCTTGCTCGAAGTCTTGTGCGATTGGAAGGCTTAGTGATTACATATTGCAAGGAGCTAACAAGTTTATCTGCATACGATAGTTTTGAAGGTAATCAAGCAAATCTTGATTTATTGTTCCCAAAGTTAAATTATCTTAGAATTACAGGATGTGGGAAGTTGAAAAACATATTTGGTGAATATGGAGATGTGGACCAAGTTTTAAAATGTAAGAAATGTATGTCAGGGCTGACTCAAGTTTTGAATGAAGATACAACGGAAAAATATGAAAATTCCCAGACAAGTGCTATCTCACAGACTCTGAGGTGTTGCTTTATGTCCCCAACTAGAGACACCAAAATTAAAGTTTCAAATGCTACAGCGGAACACTGGACCATCTTACAATTATGCAACTTTGGTCTAGCTTTCTTTATCGAACATTTCTATTTATGTTTTATATTCATTTTTTTTTGGCAAAAGTGATATTTGATTAAATAAACTTCCATTATGTAGATCTAATAAATGAAGGGACATCAAATGTAGCTTTATAATTGATTTCTTGCCATCTTCCATTAGTAGATTATATTTTATTCAAAGTGTGACCTGATATTTTAAAAGTCATAAAGAAGTATGATGAGAAGGCTCTAAAGAAATGGTTAGATAAAAATACTAGGTCACATATTAGTTTCTTATTCTTTTTTTTTTTTACGTTAATAACGACCTATTCATGCAACTAATAGTTAAACAAATCTTTAGGAGAATGAGTTAGTTAAACCTTTTTACCTCCCTTATTAGACAAAAGAATAAGATAATTTGGACATGAAGCACTCCCCCTCAGTCCCTTTCATGAGACTCTTAACTTCTGCCATGATATCATGAAAATAGTTAAACATCACATATTTTTACAAGTTTGAAAACTTCACTTTAATTTGTATAGTTTATTGAGGAAAGATAGAGGGAGGAATTGAAAATGGCTAAATTCTAGAAAACTCCATGGACTTTGGGGTAGTTGCATATAGCCTCTTGATTTTTCAAAGTTTAATTTAAATTTAACCCCTCTATACTTTTTTTTATTATGAACCACATGCCTTTAATTTTGCCGTTATCTTTTGATAGAAATTGCCGTATCAAATTAATATAAGATAGCTTATCATATCCTATGTGGTATCCTATTAAAGTTATTCTAAGAATTCAAAGAGGTTTTCGCGGCATATAGAGATAGAAGCAATGAGCTTTAGGGTTTTTTAATGATAAAATTACAGTTTAACCCTTATATTAAAATTATATAGGTACTAGAAAGTTATTATATGTGGGATGTGTTAGAATCTTAAGTTTTGATCAGGACTGGACCCATAGATAACATAAGTAAAATGAACAATTACCATATAACTTAGTCTAGAATAAATTGAGATAAGAATCATGTTAAATGACTAAATAAAAGAGTGTAGGTTACCTTAACATTGAACAAGTAAAATCTTATAGAAAACTGATACACTATCGCTAAGCTAGAACCTATCGCTAACAAATGGAAGAGTCAGGATAGCAATAGCTAATGAAGACTTGGCAATAATCTGAAGAAGTCAATATCTCCATCGCTAAGACCTTCACTATCGCTAACATAATGAGTTGAGCTAACCCAAGCAAGCAAAGAACAATAGATCACTATCGCTAAGCTCTGTACAAGTATATCACTATCGCTAAGGCCCCATAGATAACATGGATAACACAAAGGGGATGAATGTTAGAACAGCTAGCAGTAATGAACTAAGCTAGTTAGCGATAACATAGTCAGCTCGCGATAACATAGTCAGCTAGCGATAATATGATTAGCTATCGATAATAGAATACTTGAAATAACTTAGACATTCAGATAGCTAAGTGTCTGAGCTAATGATCTAATAAGATAACTAGTGATAACATAGTCACTAGCGATAACATGATCAGCTATCGATAGAAGAGTACTTGTTGAAATAACTTAGATAATCAGATAGCTAATACATTGTCTTTGAACATTGAGCTAATGAAATACACTAGCGATAACACCTACTGTGCCTCACATGAATACTTGTTTAGCTAACAGCTAAGTGCAGGACTTACACTATTAAGCTAGCAATAGCCAAGGATGCTAGCGCTACTGAAAAAGCTGCTATGCAAGTACAATGGTTGCAGGTGATCGTTACTCACAGCTTCTATCTCTCTTAGCTCATCCTCTGCAATATTAAATGAAGCAAGAGAAGAAAGTTGACGAAGATGAAGAACAACATTAATTGCCAACGGCTAAGAGCTCCCAACGACTAATTTCAAACGGCATCTTGGAGCGGAAAGAAAAGGCAAGCTGTGAAGAGTTATAAATATCAAGACTTGAGCATTTATGAGAAGCGACTTATTAAGAACAACTAACTGACTCTCATTCACACACACACAGAGACGAACCAACATTCAATATTTTCATCTACTCTCTGCTCACAAAAGCTCAAAGTTCTTATTACTTTTAGTGAGATTATTTGTACCTAAGTGTTTATCAAGATCTGTTCATTGAGTGAACTCATTAATTGAAATCCTCTACTGTTTGAGGTTGTTCTAAAGCTTGGGGCTTTAGGACAGGGTTGTGTCCTTATAAGTTGTAAGGGGGAGCGTTTTAGAGGGAAGTCTAAAGCTCTATTGTAAAGGTTGGCAGGTGAACCCGTTTTGTAAAACATGTGGTATAGTGGAGCCCAACGAGGAGTTGGAGAACTAGACGTAGGCATTGTGTTGGCTAAACCAGTATAAAAGATTGTCTTGTGTTATTAAGTTTTATTTAAAGCACAATTCACCCCCCTCTTGTGCGATTTTGCCATTCTCAGGATGTCCAATACGATGCCACATAGGATTTGAGATTTTTATGTTAGTCTGATAAAATAATTTCTATTTAAAGATAATGGTAAGTTAAGAGTAGGGACCATAATAAAAATAATAATAAGTTCAAGGGTTAAATTTAAAGTTTAGGGGGTTATATTCAAGTTCCCCAAAGTTGATATGGTATTAATTATCAACTTTAGCGATGGAAAAGTATTTGTTTAGGGTAATAGAAAAGGAGATGACAATACTTTTAAATAAGGCATAAGCATTTCATCATATTATATTATGAAATAAAAAATGTCATTTATTAAAGCCAATTAGTAGGGTGTTATAGTTTTTTGTTGGTAAAAAAGGGTCTTATATATAGAATATTGGAGAGAGTGGTTTATTAGTTGGAACAAAACTTTTGGAATTCATTTTGTTAAGGAAGTTATTTTTTTTTTCCTTAATTCATCAAATACAAGCAAAAACTATTGAATGAGACTTAAATTGGGTTGGGTTTCTCTTCTTTTCCCTTTTCTCATTCTCTTTTGGAATCTTTTATCCACATATTAGATTTTGAAAAATGGATGGTTTACATTTGTTATTTTGTAAAAATTATTACTATAAATAGAAATAAATAGATTCAAACTTTTCAAAACATATCTATATTGTTCATAATTGCAATAAAGACAAAATAAAAAAAAATTACAAAATGTTATCAATGATACTTTTATAAAAGAATTTCTTGATCCTTATTGATCCAAAGGTGGATACGAGATTTTAAGAAGAGAAAGAGAAAAAAGAAAAGGAGAATATCCTCTCCTAACTTATTGTAATGCTAGTAGAATTAGAAGATTGCAGTATTGATCAATAAAATTAGTCTTCATTAAAATTAACAAAGCAGTTATATTATTTTCTTTAAGTGAACTGAGCTAAGGATGACATATAATAATCTACCAGGAAAAAAACATGTGCAGTTTCCCTTTTGATTGGCCAATATTTTATCAATCATATTGTAATACATTGCGATATAAGGATTAGATGATAAAAATAAATTAGTTATAGAAGTTTAATACAAGATAATTGATTTGTTGTAGCAATCATGCCCATCAAACGAAAGCAGTATTGAAATGCTTCATCATAAAAAGAAGTGTCTCTTTTGAGACAGCCATTGAGCCTACAAAATATAAGGACAGTGACACTTGAGGGATATTCAAAAGTAGAATCGTTGTTCAGTTTATCCATTGCCAGAACCACGATCATGTTGGAGACGCTGCATATTGATGAATGTGAAGGATTGAAACACATAATAATAGTGACAAATGAGAAAGAGGATGATTATCATCTCAACTACACTTCCATCTTCCCAAAACTACAGAGCCTCGAAGTCAATTATTGTGATAACTTGAGATTTTTATTTCCATCCACTCTTTCTGGAGGTCTTCAAATATTAATATATATATATATATATATATATCAAGCTGAGGAGCAAAAATATATTTTTGGAAGATACAATGATGAAGGGTGTGCATCGAATGCGGATGAAAACAATGAACCTCCCGTTTATCTTCCAGCATTGGAAAAGCTATCCCTCGCATGTGTCCCAAATATAATCAGCATTAGTGTCGGAAAATATCAACTTCAATTCCCATCTCTACAGAGTGTGGAAGCACCAAAAGTACTTAATACTTTTTAACTTGTTAGTTTATAGTATGTGAATCGTGGTCTGTTTTGTTATGTGAAAACATAGATTTTGATATACTCTTTTAAAATTTCATCTTTTAAGCATTTTGATATAATCAACATGGTTTATGCACATTGTAATTTATAAATATTTTTATACTATATAAATATTACTATATATAATGAATTATTTATTACAAAATATTTAAACATTCTCAAAACAACGAAGGCTTTTATAGAATTTTCCTATATATATGTATAAAATTATTTATGTCAAAGTGATCCTGCTTTATCATTATACAATTTCAAATTTGAATTTAAAATATATCTCACTGATTAATCTCTGTGTGTGTTAATTTTTGTTTTGTACATGGGTGTTTGTATCTCAGTCTCACGCACAAAATATAGAAACAAAAAACAACACTTTAAATTTTTTACTTGAAATATATAGAATTAGTTCAAAAAGATTTTTATGTATTTGAACGTGTAATGTGAAAACAATCATTTTGATATTTAAATATATTTAAATTATAAAGTTAATTAACTCATATGTGAAAATATGCAATAGTAGCATCATGAAATTTTTCGTGGATGGATTAAAAATATTAAATTATCTGTTAGGTGAAAGTCATACACTGAAGTAATTGAAATATTAACACATGGGGACAAGGTCTCACTAATTATAAAGTGGAATGTTGATATTGGCATTGGATAATTTTCAATTATATTGTTTTGTTAAAATTTTTGCCAATGCGTGATGCATATTTATGCTTGTTCTTTTTGATTAAAATATTAACACATGGGGACAAGGTCTCACTAATTATAAAGTGGAATGTTGAATATTATGTATTGATATTAATTGGAATTGAATTGCCTTTCTTTTTTTTTGGGAAAGCTTAGGAAATTAAGAGCCAAATGCAAGATATGACAAGTGGAGGAGGAAAGGAATGTGATATACAAGAGATTGTTAATGTTGAACCGCCACTCACCTCAAGTGTGGCCTTCCAATATTTTCTCAACTTTCATAATCTCAAAGAAATAAACATCAGCAGTAACAAAAGCTTGAAAACTTTCTCTATCTTTGCATACAGAAACCTACCATAGTTGTTCAGACTATTTATAACTGAGTGTGAGGAATTAGTCATTGTGGTTGAAGATGATTCTAATGATCTTCATCATATAAAATTTAGTTCTATCTTCCCAAAGCTGGAGTTTATATTGAGAATGGCAAAACACAAAAGAGGGGGGGTTGAATTATGCTTTTAAAAATTAAACTGTAAACACAAAGATAATCCTTTATACTGGTTCGGCTAAACACTGCCTACGTCCAGTTCTCCAACTCCTCGTTGGGTTCCACTATACCACAGGTTTTACAACACGGGTTCACCTGCCAACCTTTACAAAACAGAGCTTTAGACTTCCTCTAAACGCTCCCCCTTACAAGTTGTAAGAATACAACCCTGTTCTAAAGTCCCAAACTTTAGAACAACCTCAAACAGTAGAGGATTTCAATAAATGAGTTCACTTAATAAACAGATTTTGATAAACATTGAAGTACAAATAAACTCACTAAGAGTAATAAAAACTTTAAGTTTTTTGAGAGCAGAGAGTAGGTGAAAGTAATGAATGTTTATAATTTCATTTTCTACTACATAAATGCTCAAGTCTTGGTATTTATATCTCTTCATAGCTTGCCTTTTTCTTTAGCTCAGAGCGGTCGTTTGAATATGTTCGTTTAGAGCTTCTAGCCGTTGGCAATAAATGTTGTTCTTCATCTTAGTTAACTTTCTTCTCTTGCTTCATTTAATTCTTGCAGAAGATGAGCTATGAGAGATAAAGTCTGTGAGTAACGAACACCTGCAACGTTGTACTTGCATAGCAGCTTTTTCAGTAGCGCTAGCTCCCTTGGCTATCGCTAGCTTAATAGTGAGTCCTGCACTTAGCTGTTAGTTAAACAAGTATTCATATGAAGCACAGTAGGTGTTATCGCTAGTGTAATTCATTTGCTCAATGTATACAGACAATGTATTAGCTATCATAATGTCTAAGTTATTTCATAAAGTATTTTCCTATCGATAGCCAATCTTGTTATCGATAGTGACTATATTATCGCTAGTTCAGTTCATTAGCTCAAGATGTTTGCTATCTGAATGTCTAAGTTATTTCAAACAAGTATCCGCTATCAATAGCTAACCATGTTATCGCTAGTGACTATGGTTCATTACTGCTAGTTGTTCTATATGAGGTCTTAGCGATAGAGACAGCCTTTAGTGATAGTGGTCTATCCTTTGCTGGCTTAGGCTAGCTCAACTCATTCTCTTATCGATAGTGAAGGTCTTAGCGATAGGGACATTTGTCTTTTTAGATTATTGCTAAGTCTTCATTAGCTATTGTTATCCTAAGCCTTTCCATTTATTAACGATAGGTTCTGGCCTAGCGATAGTGTATCCGTTATCTATAGGATTTTTACTTGTTCAATGTTCAGATAACCTACACTGTTTTACTTAGTCTTTTAGCATGATTCTTATCTCAGTTTATTCCAGACTAAGTTGTATGCTAACTATTAATTTTACTTATGTTATCTATGGGGTCAGTCCTCATCAAAACTTAAGATTCTTATCTCAGTTCATCTCCCTGCTTTGGAATATCTAACATTTGCAGAACATGAAATTACTAAAATTTCAAGCCTAGAGAATTACAATTAGTTAGTTTGATTCATAAAAAATTGGTTTGCTTCAACATACATACATATGACTTTCATCAAATTATAAAAGATACATTGATTAAGGAAGTATTAGCTTTAAAAAATTAATATTTAAGCGCAATCCATGTATATTTGACTTTAATTTGTAAGCATTATGGTTCCAGACTTCCAGGCATCAATATATATTGTTTTTCTTTTTATAATTCAATGCTATTGAGACATCCATTAATAATAGTTTTGGAAATTTTTACAGTTTTTTAATGTGATTTATTTCAATTCATGCTGAAATTTTGAAATGACTTGTGACTATTAGGACTTGATGAAAATTATCGAGGATGTGCATAAATTTACAAATCTAGAAGTAAGAGACGTCAAAATAGAAGAGTTTCTTAATTTTGAAGAAGTGGAAATTAAAGCTCCGATGAGGTTGACAAGCTTAGAAGGCATGAGCTTGAAAAATCTAAGTGAGTTAAGGCATATATGTAAGGGTCTCAAATATATTTTGAGCCTCCCCAATCTGTGCGAACTATTCGTCGTGGCATGTAAAAAGCTAAAAGCAATCTTTTGTGCATCAATAGTGAGAAGCTTCCCACAATTGTCCTATTTAATAGTAGAAGACTGCGATGAATTAGTTAACATCATTGAAGAGAGTGATGAGGATCATTTGCTTCAACTCTGCTTTCCAAAGTTATTTCAAATTCGCATCCGGCGTTGTAATAGCTTGAAATACATTTCCTCAATCTCAACTTGTGGTGTGTTTCCGAAGCTGTGCTGCTTGGAAATAACAGAAGCCTCTGAGATGGAGGAAGCATTTGTACTCAAACAAGAAGATTAAGCAGAAGATGGCGACAAGGGAAGAAGTATTTCCAAACCTGTATAAAGTAACACTTGGAAAACTTCCAAGGCTTGTTACTATTTGTGAGGGGATTGATTTTCAGATTTTAAAATATTATTCCGTGGGTAATTGTCCCAAATATCAAGGTATATATCTAGGACGAGAAGTCATTTCGTATAATTGCTAACTAGTATAATGAGCGCTAATATTAGATTAAAAATTCCACCGCAGGAACTAGTCAATTCCAACAAGGGCCTGAAAATGGAGATTCAGAAAATCAAGTAGCAGCATGTGGTTTACCAGACTTTGCAGAGGTTTATTAGGCTAATCATCACAAGAACAAAAATTATTTTTTGGTATTTTGTTTTATTAATGAATATGACATGTTCATAAATTTGGTTACTACATCTGAATAATTGCTTAATGATGGTGCTGGTTAGAGCTTGGAGGAAGCAATTAAAACAAGTGTTGAAGAAGCTGTGGCATCATCAGTATGTAGGGACAGGGGCCTCAGCTGCCCACTCTCAGCTGCCTTGTCAGCTGCACCAAATCCGGTCCATTCGTTTCATCCAATGGCCAGAAACATATCACTTATCAAAACGACGTCATTTTGATTAAGTACATCATGGCCACTCATTCTCAAACTCGATCGCAGCCATCCCTCCTATTTCTACTACCTTAGAGCCTTCTTCCCCTTGCGATCGTAGAAACAGGGTCTGTGATGGGGATTAAAAAAAACAATCAGCTTGGTGGGGTTTGCAGTCAAGAGAATATTGTACTAATGCAGAGGACGGTGGACTTATGGTGATTATTAAACACACCAATTTGGGTAAATGTGATTTGTGTATGAAAGCTTGGTTGAGTGTTTGTAATTTTAATAATTCGTTGGTTCTAAAATATTGATGACCCTTTAGATTTTGTTATATACATCTTCTATAAAATTAATTTATTTGCTTGAAGGGTGTTTCTAAACAAGTCTGACTGTCTGACCAAACTTAGAAGCCATAGGCTGTCCATCAACATGTTTCTTCTACTGTCATATGGTGTTTGAGAAAATGCCTAATAGAAATGTGCTAATAAATTTTATCCAACTAGCTTTATTTTCAACTTTCAACTAGCTTTAATTGGCTTTGTATAATTTGCATGAGATAAATTTCAACTTTCAACTATCATTTTAATGATGAATAAAATAGAAGTAATGCTGCAAGAGACAAATTTCAACTACCACTTTCAAACTAAGATAGATCCTATCACTAAGCATATATTGGATTTTGCTTTTATAGAATAATGTATTGATTCATGTGGAGTTGATAATGGTATCTTGGCACCTCCAATGTCTTGCTAAGTTCCAAAAGATACAGCTTAAAATACAATGATTCAAGAAGAAAAATGGTTTAATGGACTTGAATGGCATGCTGGACTGATAATGCTTGCTGCACCAGACTGAACTTGAAAGGGGAGGATGAGCTGCAAAAACCATGAGAGATAACCTTATTGATGGCTCATGGTGCTGGATTTTGAACCTGTGATAGAGGTTAAATAGTCAAAGTCTACTTATTGTAAAAAAAACTTGAAATGAAATTTCATGTATATTGATTGCATGTATACATGTTTATGAATTCAAATGTACCTATTTTAATGTTCCTATTGATCTGAGAGATTTGATCTTTATTTTCTTTTTTTCTTTTTGTGTGGCTGAGTTGGATGCATCTTGTACCATTTGAGCATCCTATGATAAAAAATGTTTATAATATGACCAAACTTAAAAGGACAATTAGAATATAATGAACTAAAATTGTCTTTACATCATATTTTTTTGTAGACTTAATATTTTGTCTTCTCTTGCTTTGCTTCTCAATGACAAAGTTGGATTTTCTAGATAACACTTTAACACCCTACAATAAAGAAAACAATCAATATTGACTAAAGTCAAGATGATAAGGACAAAATAAAGATTTTATCTTTAATTACCTTATGTGTATATTTAGAATGAACTTGTTTCTTTTTGTT
The DNA here is from genome assembly GCA_037074515.1 of Mimosa bimucronata. Classification (NCBI taxonomy): domain Eukaryota; kingdom Viridiplantae; phylum Streptophyta; class Magnoliopsida; order Fabales; family Fabaceae; genus Mimosa; species Mimosa bimucronata. Next base: position 32,940,234 of record CM073440.1, on the reverse strand, counting down.
AGGTTGATTATCAAACCAAATCATATATCATCTTTTATGCTTCTTCCCCTCTTTCTTCTTCAAGACAGCAGTTATAACACACTTGGTACACACTTTGGAAGATTTTTCATCTTCTGAAGCTTCACACATGGCAAGAATGTCACCAACCTTCTTGTTGAGTTCTATGATTGTTTGTTGCACAATATCAAAAGTCTCTTGACATTTTGAAGCTTCAGACACCAATCTTACAAACATGGGACATAATTGCTTGTAATGCACTGAACTTTCCATCTTTGGATCAACTTTAATATCATTATCTAGGATATCTTGAATAACTTCGCATCTGGCTTCCCTTGTCCACCTTTTTATGATATATTTTTCTGGAAGTTCATCAACTTCTAAGTGTGTAAAGATCCTCAATGCATGGCAACATATCATTCTATATTGCTCAAACTTCATGCAACCACAATTGGTGGAACCATTACTAGTATCATAAGTTACTTTCCACTCTCCTGGTCTAGTAATCATTCTAATCACGTATTTCTTGACATCACCAATCTCATCTCTTTCTTTTATACGACATGCACAACTAAAATCCCATTCGTGTTGGAAGACATCAAATAGAGGAGGAGTGTAGATTTGAGAAAGTTGTTGGAGCATCGGTGCACTTCGCACAATCAATCTTGGAAACTTCTCACGTGTGGCAAAGTCATGTTGCAACTCAGCGTAGCGCTTATCATTAACAACCAACTCAAAGAGATCGAAGAATTCCTTGATATCAAGTTCAGGAGTCATGCAGTCTTTTAAAGACGAATTGACACTTTCACTTAATTGAGTGCTTCGCATACCAATTGTGAAAGCATGTTTCATGTAGCAAGCTGCCTATTTTTCTTTTATATTGTATGTGGATGACAACCATGAGTTTTCTTCCAAATTGTAAGTTGATAGTAGCTTCCCCCAAGCATCCTCAAACTCAGATTTTTCTTCATAATTGTACAAGCACCTGTTAAAATCAACTATAAACCATGATCCATCTTTCATTAAGTTCCCCAAATGTTTTATAGCATTTATGTGCAAATGAAAGATGCATATCCCATGTTTAACCTCAGGCACGACTTCCTATAATGCTCTAACCATTGCTTGATCTTGATCAGTGAAAATAGTATAAGGACGCTTGTCTTTGTGAGCCTGCAAGAATGTTTCAAAAAGCCATTTAAATGACCCTATTGTCTCATCATACAGTAATGCAACACCAAATATTACCGCTGTTCTATAATGGTTGAAGCCTGCAAAAATAGCAAGGGGTCTATTTTGATTATTTGTGCAATAGGTAGTAAAAAATGAAACAACGTCACCAAAACAAGCATAGTCTATCAGCATTTGTGGATCAGCCCAAAACACATTTGTTATCTACTCATTAAAATCCATTTGATAAGCATAAAAAAAGATGGATTTTCTGCCAATTGTTGTTGAAAATATTGTAACATATATCCAGCATCTCCATACTTCATATCTCGTTACCTCTTACTCCTTAAATAGCTTTTGACATCATCTCTTGTAAAACCCAAATTGTCTCTACATCCAACTTGCTTGCTCATCAAATTGAATGTATCTTTTTGTTTCAGCCCTACATCATTTGCCATTTCTATTTCATTGCCTTGACTTTGACTTACCTTGCATTGAGATCGTAAAAGATGTGCAGATTCTTTAGAATGCAAGGGGTGATTATGTTCACCAACAAATTCACTTACTTTCCACTTTCCATTCAGAAGTTTCACAGACATTCTTGCATTGCAATCTGTTCTAGTCTCTGGTCGATGATGCTTTGTTTTATAATCTCTCTTGTTTGGCTTTCTCACTCCTTGCTTACTACAAGCATATCTGTAACAAGTAATGATAGTCTTATTACTCTTGTCATAGGTGAAATTGAGTTTTTTGACACCGAAACCCATTCTACCACCATAATTGGTCCAAAATGTATGTGCATCATCTAGACTTTCAAACTCAAGACCTATTCTAGGTGTCAACTCGGTATCCATATAATTAAATCTGCACAAATATCAAAAGTCATAGTGAAATTTATATCAAAACTCATATTTCACTTCATCCAAAAATGCAGAATTGCAAATTAATATTTTCTTTTTTCTGGCCAGCTAATTTGTTTCTTATTATACCCAAACTTACAACAATGAACCTCGTAATATGTTAGTCAAATTGTTTTTTTTTTGTTTTTTTGTTTTTTTTTTTGGGGGGGGCTTGTGCGTGAGATGTGGGGACATGGGTAGCAAAATGAAATGTAAATTCAAACAACCATTTTCAAAGTGCATTGAATCAGTTTCCAAGGATGGAGGTTGAAACAAATATTGTACTGGAAAAACAATATTATAACTTAATCCAAGCACTAAGCAAAATAATCCTTCGATGATCCAAAAGAAAAACACAACAGAGCACACATGATTAGAATGACAAACAGCTCTTTATAAGGAAGATAAAACAAATGAAATTAAAATTTAACAAAAACCATGATTGAAAAGAAATACACAATGAACACCTGATTTCTTATGCTAACAATTAATATAACAGTGGCTAAAAACCCAAACACCCTTCAAAGCAAATTTTGGGGGAACGTTGGAAATATTATACTGTTATTTAAAGATTGAAATTTATCATGTGCACATTAAAAAAAACAAATAGATAAATAAACTATATCTTTTGATGATGTAGAGTAAGAAGGAAAATTTGAAAATTTAAAAGAAATTGAAGCCCAGGATCCTACTCCAGCATTATTAGAGAAACAAGAACTGAAAGGTTCAACATCTAAACCACAATTGAAAAGCTCATCTTTACATGTAAGTTTATTAGATTGATTGTTTGACTATTTCAAACATGAGAGCAAGTTGATTTTAAAATTAAACTTATGGAATGTTCAATATATCTCTTCTGGGGTGATATCAGTACCAACAAATGTATACCTTAAATGAAATACCGAATATTAAAAAATTGTTGTAATTGAGAATGATCAAGAGACAGAGAAGGAAGGTGGCAGAGTAGTTTTTGATCCTACTTCAAAGTTACCAGCACCTACTTCATCTTCTTTTAAGGTGAAAAAAAAACCCATTTATCCAAATGTGCTTTGAAAAAGGAATTTATTATTGAATGCAAAGTTAAGTTTAACTGATTGATTGTGAAGAATCGGTTATTAAAGTTAAGAATTTTATTGCAAATGCAATGAATAAGACGAAAAGTTGTTTCATTGTTTTTCAGATTAATCAGAGCCTCAAAGAGGTAACAGAATCAAGTCTTCAAAAGAATTATGCAACAGATGATGTCTCCCAAGTAAGTGCAATGCTTTTGTGCTAAATCTAATTTTGTAAATTTAATTTCATCGTTAAATTATACTAACAAATTTTATCTAAAATGGCCAAAAATAATTTTTTTTCTATATATTCAATGCCCAAATAGGAGTTGAATGATGAACAGTTAACATGTGAAGTAGCTTCACTGGGCTAGCTTCAGGATCTTGGAGAAACAAATATATCTGCTGAAGTTTCTCATAAAACCAAAATACCATTTGGTGATGATGAGCGTTATAATTAATATGTCCACTTGTGATTTTGAAGTTGCATTATTATTGAAAGAGGCTATCGCACAAGAGGGGGGTGAATTGTGCTATCAAAAACTTAATGTAAAAATAAATGCAACTTGAAAAGCTTTATACTGGTTCGGCCAACTCTGCCTACGTCCAGTTCTCCAACACCTTGTTGGGTTCCACTAACCACAGGTTTTACAAACACAGGATTACCTGTCAACCTTTACAGAGTTTTAGAATCACTCTAAACACTCCCCCTTACTACCTGTAAGGTAATATCCCTGTTCTAAAGCACCAAGCTTTCAGAACAACCTCAAACAGTAGAGGATTTCAATAAATACGTTCACTTAATGAACTAATTTTGATCAACACTTAAGTACAGATAAATCTCCAGAACAATAAATACAGAGAACAGAAAGCAATGGATGAGTTTGTGAATATTCTCGTTTTTCTCCGTCGCTTTCATAAATGCTAGAGTTCTGTATTTATATCTCTTTAGATTTTACCCTAGCGTTCAATCTTCAAGAAGCCGTTTGAAATTAGTCGTAGGGAGCTCATAGCCGTTGGCATTAAATGCAGCTTCTTCATCGCGCTTAAATTTCTGCTCTAACTTCAACTACTTTTGAGTAGGGTGAGCTAGGAGAGAGATAGACTTAGCGTTCTGAGCATCCGTACAAACTGTACCTGTATGACAGCTTTTTCAGTAGCGCTAGCATGATTTGCTATCGCTAACTGCATAGAGTAAATCCTGCACTTGAGCTGTTAGCTGAACAAGTAACTATATAATGCACAGCAGATGCTATCACAAGCTTTGATTTCTAGCTCAATAACATAGAGACAATATACATTAGCTAGGATTTGTCCAAGTTATCAGAGCATACTCTTAATGATAGATATTTAGGCTAGCATGTTCTCTTGGTTCAATTGTTCAGCGTACTAGCTATATCTTCAAACATTCTTCTATTGATAGCTAATTCCATTATCGCTAGTTGATTGCCCAATAGCTTAAGGATACTGTTATCTGAATATTCAAGGTTCTCAGAGTATCCTATTATCGATAGCTGAATGTGTTATCGCTAGCAACTATGTTATCGCTGGTTAACTCATTTTGCTCTCAGGCACTAGCTATCTGAATGTTCATTATCTGAAGCACTTTGTTATCGATAGCTTAACCTTTTATCGCTAGCTGATTCTATTTGCTTAAGGACATGGTTCATTGTTCAGCTAGTAATTCTTCCTTTTATTTATAGGATCTTTCTTAGCGATAGGGAATGACTTAGCGATAGATATTAACTTTGATATTACTAAGTCTTCACTTGCTATGGCTCTTTGATCTATTTAGCGATAGGGATGTACTTAGCGATAGATATACTTCTTCTAGTTGTTCTGCTAAGCTTTCATTTGCTAAGTTACCATTTGCTATTTGATGGGCTTTTCATTTTTGATAGACTTTAGCTCTAGCGATAGTGATTTGTTACCTATCAGATTTTACTTGTTAAATTCAGGGTATTCTTCACTTATGTTTCTTATGTTATTCATGGGTCAGTCTTCATCAAAACTTAAGATTCTAACATTCTTCCCCTTTTTGATGATGACAAAACATAAGCATATATACATTAAAGCACTTTCAGAGCATAATCATTTATATCAGCATAAGCATATATCAGACTAGATTCAGAACAAAATACATTTTGCAGAAGAAAATACCAAACACAAACTATCAAAGCTATAATATTGATAAATATGTAATTTATGTATGATGCAAATGAAAGCGGCTTCAGGGAATGATTCAGGCTTTGGATTCAACATTCTTTCAGATAGATCCCTTTGCTTTCATCCTTTCAGATAGATCTCTTTGCTTTCATCCTTTCAGATAGATCTCTCCCTTTGGATCTCCCTTTGCTTTCTCCCCCTTTTTGTCATCATAATTGGTAGAGAAAGGTAAAGATGACTAATGAACTAATCCACCATCACATCCCACTGGAGCCCTGGATGAATAGTACCCCTTATCCCGTACCAAAAATCAGCAGCAGAATAATCTTGGACAGGAGCCACTTCGTCTTCCTCAAGTTGTTTGGTCTCCTTAGGCTCTCTGAAGAAGAACAAATCCACCAAATCTGCAGCCCTATCTAGGGTTTTTCAATTTGAGGAGAGGGCACTTTGAGTTTGGAAGGATTTTTCTGAGTAGAGCAAATCAGAAAAGATTCGCTTTTGACGCTTGATATCTGATTTAATCATTTCTTTGGAGAATGACACAGCTTTCTGGGTTTTGGAACTCTTGCTAGCGGATTGAGACGAGGGTTTAGCGCTAGAGGTTACCTCATCATCACTCATTTTTAGAATTTTGGCTCTGGCCCTGATTAGGGTTTAGGGTTTTGAGAGAAGAGCTTTTCTTAGAGAGAGTTTGAAGATGAAAAGACGATCCAAGAGGTTTCAGACACCAAAAATGAATGCAAAATGCAAATGACTTACTTTTATAGGGTTCAGAAATTACCATAAATGATGAATAATTGCTGACGTTTCGCATTCTGAGTCTTTTAAGTGACTCGCTATCACTAGGAAGAGCTGTAATCGCTAGCAGGCATGATCCCACGCTGAGCAAGTGACAGATTTATCACTTTACTCCTTTCAAGTTTCATCTATCGATAGCTGGCTTTCCTATCGATAATCCTTTAGGCTAGCGATGGCAATCTTAGTTCAGCCTTAGCTCTGTCCTGCATATGGTAGTGATAGTGGAACTCACTATCGATTGGTCAGTCCTGCAAAAACTTAAGATTTGGCACTCCGATGCCTAAGTTAGCAATAATTCATATAAATAATCCTTAGAATAAAAAAAATATTCACAACTCATTTGGATTTACCATTCCTAACTCTCTTCTGATATAGAGAAATTGATCAGGCTCAAGAGGCTTGGTGAATATATCAGCAAGTTGTAAAGTTGTTGATATAAACTCCACCTTGACATCCTTCTTCTGGATATGGTCTCTCAAGAAGTGATGTCTTACATCAATATGCTTGGTTCTAGAATGTTGAACTGGATTTTTGGCCAAGCTTATTGTGCTGGTGTTGTCACAGAGAATGGGCACTTCTGGGAAATCCAACCCTAGATCTCTTAGATGTTGCTTAAGCCATAAGACTTGAGTACAACAACTTGTTGTTGCGATGTATTCGGCCTCTGTGGATGAGAGAGAAACACAATTTTGCTTCTTGCTTGCTCAAGTGATTAAACAGCTACCAAGAAATTGACATTGACCACTTGTGCTTTTTCTATCTGACTTATAACCTGCATGGTCAGAGTCAGTATAAGCAAGAAGGTACTCTTGAGTTCCCTTGGGATACCACAGCCCAAGCTCTTGAGTCCCTTATAAATAATGCAAAATCCTTTTTACATTTGTTAAATGAGATTCTTTAGGATTTGCTTGATATCTAGCGCACACGCCTACACTAAATTGGATGTCAGGTCTACTTGCAGTTAAATAAAGTAAAGAACCAATGATTCCTCTATAATGTGATTGATTTACTTCTTTGCCTGATGCATCTGCATCTAACTTGGCAGAGGCACTCATGGGAGTGTCCCCTTCTTTGGATAGATCCATCCCAAATTTGTTGAGAACTTCTTTACAATATTTGGTTTGGGATATGAAGATACCATCCTTCATTTGCTTTATCTGCAGACCTAGGAAAAAGGTTAATTCTCCCATCATAGACATTTCAAACTCTCCCTGCATTGTCTTAGCAAAATCTTCACAGAGTTTTTCATTAGTTGCACCAAAAATAATGTCATCAACATAAATTTGGACTATGAGCATGTGATTATTTTTATGCATGATAAACAATGTAGTATCTGATTTTCCTCTAGAAAATCCTTTGTCAAGCAGAAAAGTGCTAAGTCTCTCATACCAAGCTCTTGGTGCTTGTTTGAGACCATAAAGAGCCTTTTTAAGTTTGAAAACATGGTCAGGCTTAGACTTTTCTTCAAAACCAGGAGGTTGCTCTACATATACTTCTTTAATATAGCCATTAAGAAAAGCACTCTTAACATCCATTTGATAAAGCTTAATATTTTTTATGGATGCAAAAGCTAGAAGAATTCTTATTGCTTCAAGTCTTGCAACTGGAGAAAAAGTTTCATCATAATCAATGCCTTCTTCTTGGTTATATCCTTTGGCAACTAATCTGGCTTTATTTTTCACAATTTGTCCAACTTCATCAAGTTTGTTTTTGAAAACCCATTTAGTACCAATAATAGGATGATTTCTTGGTCTAGGTACTAAATCCCAAACTTGATTTCTTTTGAATTGATTAAGTTCTTCCTGCATTGCAACTATCCAGTCATATTTAGCAAGAGCTTCAACAATACAGGTTGGTTCAATTTGAGAAAGAAAGCATGAAAATTCTATTTCATTTTGTAGTTGTCTTCTTGTTTTAACTCCTTTTGAAATCTCTCCAATAATCTGTTCAGGAGGATGATTCTTAAGATGTCTAATTGAAGATTGAGGCTCATTAGTTTCATCTAGATCATCTTTAGTTTCATGCTGATTATTTTCAGGATCCGCTATCGATGGCTGAGGTGCTATCGATAGTGATTGTTTTAGAAATTTTGAAAAATCTCCATCCTCATCAATAGATTGTTGTTTTTCTGGAGTAGTTTCATCAAACACTACATGCATAGATTCTTCAACAGTTTGATTTCTTTTATTATAAACTCTATATGCTTTGCTTCTATTTGAATAGCCTAAAAATATGCCAATATCATATTTAGGATCGAATTTACCTAGATTTACCTTTCCATTGTTGTGGATGTAGCATTTTGATCCGAAAATTCTCAGGTGACTGATATTAGGCTTCCTTCCCTTGTAGAGTTCATATGGAGTCTTCTCCATCCCTTTTCTGATATAGGCTCTGTTAGAGATGTAGCAAGCTGTACTCATAGCATCTGCCCAAAATATTTGAGGCACTTGTTTTTCATTCAGCATGCTTCTTGCCATTTCTGTGAGCACTCTGTTCTTCCTTTCTACAACACCATTTTGTTGAGGAGTACGAGGGGCAGAAAAGTTGTGTTCAATTCCATTTTCATCACACAGCTCCATGAACTCTTTATTTTCAAATTCTCCTCCATGATCAGTCCTGATTGCTATAATCTTTGTGCCTTTCTCATTCTGCAATTTCTTAGCAAGCACACAAAAAGCATCAAAAGTTTCATGCTTAGAGGAGAGAAACATAGTCCAGGTAAATCTTGAGTAGTCATCCACAACCACAAGAGTGTAAAGACTTCCTCTTAGACTTTTCACTCTTGCTGGCCCAACTAGATCCATATGAATTAGTTCCAGTGGTCTGCTAGTGGAGACTGTCTTCTTGATTTTAAAAGAGGACTTTGTTTGTTTTCCTCTTTGACAGGATTCACAAATCAAATCATGCTTTGACTTAAAACTAGGGATTCCTATGACTAATTCCTTCTTAATTAGCTTATCCAGTTAAGTAAAGTTCACATGTGCTAGTCTTTTATGCCATAACCAACAATTTTCATCATTTGATATAAAGCATTTTTCTTCGAGTTGTTGGCATAAATCTAAAGAATATAAATTTCCATTTCTATTTGCTTTTATCTTACACTTCAGACTAGACTTGTTTATATCTAAATCATTTTTATCAACAATAAGACATTCATTTGAATCAAAAATTACCCAGTTACCATGATCAGTGCTTTGGCTAACACTCAGTAAATTGTGGCAGTCGGCAGAGACCATCCACTAGGTAAACATCCTTGACTGGACCTACTTCACCAACTCCAGAGATTTTTCCACTTTGATTTTCACCAAAACTAACTTTGGCTCCATCCTTTATCACTAGGTTGTTGATTTTGTCCTTGTCACCAGTCATGTGCCTCGAGCATCTACTATCAATATACCATTTTCCTTTACTGGATGCTTTAAGACATATCTGCACAAACTACACAGATTTAGGTACCCAAACTTTCTTGGGTCCTTTAAGGTTAGTCTTGTGCTCTAAGTTTGTAACAACCCTAGGCACATGAGTTCCTTTAGGAATCCACTTGTAAGAGCTACTAATGCCATATTTTTTGTGATTGCATATGGACTGAGTATGGCCTTTCTTGTTACAATAATTGCAAAGGCTATATGGTGAAGAATTTTCAGAAGATTTTCTAAAATATTTCATATATGACTTCACCTTGGGTTCAACCCATCTTTTTGAAAACTTTTGTTTAGGCTCATAGCCAATACCAGTTCTGTCTCTAAAAACTTTTTGGTTGTTTAAAATCACATTCAAAGTTTTAGAGCCTTTTGTAAATTTTTCTAAAACATATGAAAGATTTTCCTTTTCCTTCAATAATTTTTCACAGTTGGAGCAATTTTCAGAAGTTGAAGGAGTTGCTATCGATAGAGGTTCAGCTATCGAAAGTTCTTTTCTGGGAGCTTGCGATAGCTCCTCTTCTATCGATAGAGAAGAAGAAACTTTTTGTGAAGAGTTTTTCTGAAGTTCTTTGTTTTCTTTTCTTAACCTGACTACTTCTTTAGCAAGTTTCATTAATTCTATGTGTATTTCATCATATAAATTTTGAAGTTCAGAATAAGAAGGTTCAGAGTCAGATACCTTAGAATCACTTTGCTTTTCTCAAGCAACTAGACAGAGGTTAGCGCATTCCTCGCTATCGCTACCTTCTTCTTCAGAGCTATCACCCCAGATGGATGACACATAAGACTTCTTCTTCCCATAAGTCTTCTTTTTCTCCTTCTCCTTTAATCTTTGAAGACTTGGACACTCAGCTCTGAAGTGACCAGGCTTCTTGCATTCAAAACATACAGGTGTTTTGTCTTTCTGAGAGTCTTTGAAGCTAGGACCACCTCTCTGGAATCTTTCTCTTCTTCTGAAGAACTTTTTAAATTTTCTGGCCATAAGAGCTATGTCCTCGTCATCAAGATCTTCCTCATCATCATCATCAAAATCATCTTTCTCTGATACTTTAAGCACAAGAGACTTCTTTTTGGGATTTCCTTGAGCTTCCCTTTGAGCTATCAGCGTTGGCTCATATTCAGCAAGGCTGCCAAACAGGGCAGTGATTGACTTAGTTGATTCTCCTTGCATTTCTTGAATGGCAGTGACCTTCATGAGCTAATCTCCTTTCAGAACTTTAAGAATCTTATTGACTTGCTCTTTTTCTATAATTTTTCTTCCAAGAGCAGCAAGATTATTGATGAGATGGGTGAATCTGATCTCTAAATCTCTTATCTTTTCTCCTTCAGCCATTTCAAATTTGTGGAACTCTTCCACCAGCATCTCAACACGTCTATCTTTTACTCCTGTAGTTCCCTCATGAGCAATCTGCAGAGCTTCCCACATTTCTTTTGCAGTGTCCAAATGGCTCACTCTGAATAACTCAGTTTGACTGAGAGCGCTTTGAATCATGAGGACTGCTTTGCTGTTGAGCTCTAGATTAGCAATATCCTCTTCTGTAAATTCATCTTCAGACTTTGGAATGCCCAAGGGATCTTTAGGCACAATATCTCCTTCTTCAATAATCTTCCAGAGCTTGTATCCATTTGCTTTGATGTATATCTTCATCTTTAGTTTCCAGAAGGTGTAGTGCTTTCCATCAAAGCCTGGAGGTTTGTTAATGGAACTTCCCTCAGGCAGAATATTTTCAAGCGATGCCATAAAGATCTTTACTTCTCAGATTCGTTGGAATCAATCAAAGAAGACCTTGCTCTGATACCAAGTGAAAGAGGCATAGCATAAGAGGGGGGCGAATTGTGCTATCAAAAACTTAATGTAAAAATAAATGCAACTTGGAAAGCTTTATACTGGTTCGGCCAACTCTGCCTACGTCCAGTTCTCCAACACCTTGTTGAGTTCCACTAACCACAGGTTTTACAAACACAGGATTACCTGTCAACCTTTACAGAGTTTTAGAATCACTCTAAACACTCCCCCTTACTACCTGTAAGGTAATATCCCTGTTCTAAAGCACCAAGCTTTCAGAACAACCTCAAACAGTAGAGGATTTCAATAAATACGTTCACTTAATGAACTGATTTTGATCAACACTTAAGTACAGATAAATCTCTAGAACAATAAATACAGAGAACAGAAAGCAATGAATGAGTTTGTGAATATTCTCGTTTTTTGTCGTCGCTTTCATAAATGCTAGAGTTCTGTATTTATATCTCTTCAGATTTTGCCCTAGCGTTCAATCTTCAAGAAGCCGTTTGAAATTAGTCGTTGGGAGCTCATAGCGTTGGCATTAAATGCAGCTTCTTCATCGCGCTTAAATTTCTGCTCTAACTTCAACTACTTTTGAGTAGGGTGAGCTAGGAGAGAGATAGACTTAGCGTTCTGAGCATCCGTACAAACTGTACCTGTATGACAGCTTTTTCAGTAGCGCTAGCATGATTTGCTATCTCTAACTGCATAGAGTAAATCCTGCACTTGAGCTGTTAGCTGAACAAGTAACTATATAATGCACAACAGATGCTATCGCAAGCTTTGATTTCTAGCTCAATAACATAGAGACAATATACATTAGCTAGGATTTTTCCAAGTTATCAGAGCATACTCTTAATGATAGATATTTAGGCTAGCATGTTCTCTTGGTTCAATTGTTCAGCGTACTAGCTATATCTTCAAACATTCTTCTATTGATAGCTAATTCCATTATTGTAACACCCCAAATTTTCTTTAAGGTCTTGGGGTGTCATTTAGAAATTAAAAAGCCTTATAAATAATTTATGAGGCCAGGCGTATTTTTAATAATTTCAAGGCATGTTTTCTTTATTAATTGAGGAAAAATAATTAGAAGATAAATTTTAATTTGGAAATTTGAGAAAAAAACTATTTTGAAGCCTAAATAAATTTATGGGTAAGAAAATATCTAATCTGATATGAGAATTAATTTTAGAAAATTATTTTTTCAGATAAGGACCAAACTGAAAATAATGGAAAACTTAAGGATAGGGACTAAATTGAAAGGAACAGAAGTTAAAAGGGCTCGAACGTAATTTCTCCTAACACCCTTATAAAATCAAAATTCCCTTCCTTCCCCCCTCATTTCCCGTCTTCCTCCCTCTCTTCCTTCTTCACTCTCTCTCTCTCTCTCGGGCTTTCTCTCGTTTCAGCGACCACCGGCGACGATTCACGGCGGAGCAGGGCTTCAACGGCACATGCAAGGGCGGATTTGAGTTCAGGTGACTCTCCTCTTCTCATTCCCATCCTTTTTCTCCCCGATTTGAGAGAAATCGATTTGAATTTATGGGGTTTTAGGGGTTGTGAAATCAGTGAAAGTGAAGTTTATGTTTCGATTTAAAGGTTTTGGGGAAGATTTGGAGTGATGGTTTGGTGTTTGATTGAGTTTCTGCAAAAGCCCCAAATTTGTTCACTGTTTATCAGCGCCGATTGAGGATGGATTTGGGTGGGAATCGACTGAACTCTTAGTTAAACATGAGTAAGAGTAGGATTGAACTAAGAAATTAAGTTGTATGTTGAGTTTTGGTAATTTTTGGAATTTTCGATTCCTTCCTCCGTTTTAATCCGATTTCTGCTGTGTGGTACAAGATGAAGATACAATAGAGTTTTACATATATGTGGTTGCATGTTTGATTTTTCTGGATTATGATAATTTTAGATTTTCAAAAGTCCATATTCTGTTTTAAGTCCGTGCGCTGTTTTAGAAGTAGTTGCAGCAGGGGGTATACGCAATTCTTTAAAATTCAGGTTAGTAATAGGATGAAATAATGTAGTAAAGCTCAATAAGGAGTGAGTACCGAGGTTTCATTCTTGATTCTGATTTGGTTTGATGGAATTTTTATTTAGACATATAATATAATGATGTCGGAGGAGATCATAGAGTCAAGTGTGTTTGTTGCGCGCATGTGGTATTTTGATGTTACATTGATGCCTAATTCTGATTTGAGGCATTAAAAGTTATGATTGATGTTGAAATTTTCATAGCCTGACAAAGAAAATTGATTGAAAAATTCTTGAAGTTACAATTGGAAACCGATTATACTTTACTGTTTTCGTGTTGTGATGTTTTATGAAATTATATTTAGGTGAAGAAAGGGCAACCAGCCCCTGATTTAAACCACATAGTAGAGATAATAATAATTTGAGAGCCTTATATTAATCTGAAAAAAAAATTATTATGCAGTGAGTGAAATGTGCAGATTTGATTGTTGAAATGCCATCTTAAATTTATTAAAGGTTAAATGAATTTGTTTGTCATGCCCAGAAACTCTGCCTAGTTAACTCATATTAAATGGAGTATGAATATTGTTTGGAAGGAAGGAAGATCTTGAAAAGTACACCGGTTTATGTATATAGTTCATTTTTCATTGAGTTGTGCAGTTTGCAAATACTAGCGGACACATGACTGTGCTGTTTTTGTTTTAATCGTTCCACAAAATAACTTCAAACATGATGAAGTGAAAAAAAAATGATGAAATAATGAGTTTTTAAGAAAACTAGTGTTTATACTATGTGTTATATGATGTTATCATTAAGAGCTGAATCTGTTTCTAATGAGAATGAAATATTTTGAGTAAGAGATTTTAGTTTTATTGGAAGTTAAAAGTTTGAAAGTGCACAGTTTTGAAGAGTGGTTTAAGATGATAAGTTCTAAATAGATTTGAATTAAATAATATCAGCTTTAGAAACCAAATCAATAAGCTTTGATATCTTATTTTTAAATGTCATGAGGTATCTAAATGTTGGGTAGATTTTCTTGAAGTGTTTAATAGTCAAACATTGAGAATAAGAAAGTTTAATGTAAGTAAATTATTAAAGTAATCTTGAATGGTCAAAGTTCTAAATAAATGTGGGCAAGTTATAATTTGTCTAGAAGACAAGTTTTGGGGTAATATTGAGTAAGTTGGGCTTCGAGAGAGACGCAATGTATAAGTATAGAAGCATAAGTATTAATTTACTTTATTGTTATATGATATGTAAATAGGTGTTGATTATGGCATAAGGTCATGAGGACAGTAGAAACGAAAAGAACCAGTTGAGGAATAATTCCTGAAGTACAGGTAGTAGTTTAATTCATAATATAAATTTCTATATATAATTTTGTAATATCTGTGGCATTTAAATAGGCATTATTCCTGTTATGATATTGATGATATTTATGGAGTACTCCAAGGCCTAGGTGGGTCGCTCCCCTTTTGCCAGTTAAATTCCTATAACCGTGAGGGTTATTGAGTAGCTGTGAGGGCTACAAATTAAATTCCTATAACCGTGAGGGTTATTGAGTAGCTGTGAGGGCTGCAAATTAAATTCCTATAACTGTGAGGGTTATTGAGTAGCTGTGAGGGCTACAATTAAATTCCTATAACCGTGAGGGTTATTGAGTAGCCGTGAGGGCTATAATTGGAAAAATCCTGCAAGTATTGATTTAAAAGGGATATATGCTTTCATTATATGCACAAATTTATAAAATTGATGTATAAGTATATATATAAGTGCACACATGATATGAAATAAACTGCTATTGAGATTTCCAATCTCACTGTTTTTCAAAACGTTTACAGTATAGCAGAATAGGAGTAGCTAGCTGGGAAAGAAGTAAGGTAATGTGAAGGGGCAGGAATGCCTGCTTTGTCTTGTACCCTGTAGGTAGTTACTCTAGGAACCTATTTACCTGTGTATGTTGTATGATTAAATAATTAAGATAAGTTGGAAGCTTGTCTAGTAATTAATATATATATATATATATTTGCATATGTAGATATACCCTTAATAAATAATAGAATTACATACCCATGTAAGAGGGTTATCAATCAAGATAACCCGCCAATATATTAGTATAGTGAGAGAGGTGTAAATAGATAAATAGAACATAATCTAAAGAATATGTAAATATAGTGTAAGGGATTTGAATCCCCAAGCATTATAATTCGAGTTATTTTAATTGTTTTAATAACCACTCTATTTTATTGAAAGTTTAAAGATATTCCAATTTGTCCGAAAATCCCATTTGAAAGAAAGGAAATTTGACTTAATACTTTGGAAATAAAAAGTTTTAAATTTTTCATATTTTTGGGCTTCCGAAAATAAAAAGTGGTTATAAATCAATTAAGATGCTATAATATAGTAGTAAAAATTTAGGTGTTACAATTATCGCTAGTTGATTGCCCAATAGCTTAAGGATACTGTTATCTGAATATTCAAGGTTTTCAGAGTATCCTATTATCGATAGCTGAATGTGTTATCGCTAGAAACTATGTTATCGCTGGTTAACTCATTTTGCTCTCAGGCACTAGCTATCTGAATGTTCATTATCTGAAGCACTTTGTTATCGATAGCTTAACCTTTTATCGCTAGCTGTTTCTATTTGCTTAAGGACATGGTTCATTGTTCAGCAAGTAATTCTTCCTTTTATTTATAGGATCTTTCTTAGCGATAGGGAATGACTTAGCAATAGATATTAACTTTGATATTACTAAGTCTTCACTTGCTATGGCTCTTTGATCTATTTAGCGATAGGGATGTACTTAGCGATAGATATACTTCTTCTAGTTGTTCTGCTAAGCTTTTATTTGCTAAGTTACCATTTGCTATTTGATGGGCTTTTCATTTTCGATAGACTTTAGCTCTAGCGATAGTGATTTGTTACCTATCAGATTTTACTTGTTAAATTCAGGGTATTCTTCACTTATGTTTCTTATGTTATTCATGGGTCAGTCTTCATCAAAACTTAACAATTATTAGTGGATAAGATTTCTTACCAATTTATGATGCTGCAGAGTATTGTTGTCATTGCAAAAGAAAGAGTTCAAGAAAGTCCTTCCTCTAAAGATGTTATGTTAGAAACTATGTTAGCTGATTGACAAATCCTTAGATCTGTATGGTTTTGATATGTTAAAAATGAGGTATTAAACAT
This sequence comes from Mimosa bimucronata, assembly GCA_037074515.1. NCBI lineage: Eukaryota > Viridiplantae > Streptophyta > Magnoliopsida > Fabales > Fabaceae > Mimosa > Mimosa bimucronata. Next base: position 32,923,774 of record CM073440.1, on the reverse strand, counting down.
AATGGAGATGCAATTTTGGTCCAATTGTGCTTAATTAAGATCTTAGGCCCTTAGGTGAAATTAGGATAAAAATAGGATTAATTTGCAATAATTTGTAATTAATTAGAAATAATTAATTTCTAGGGCATTTGATCATTTTTCTTTTTACTTGTACGACCATTGAAGAACCAAGGGTGGAACATTTCATTTGCAATGGGAAAGAAAACTCAATTTTCCAAAAGAGAATTGGGCCGCAGCTCAAATTTCGGGGCCACGGCTCACTGTCTTTACAGAGAAAATCTGAGCCTCACAATCTGCATAATTTCAGCTGGTTTTTGGGCAAGTCTAAGTCCATACCCGGTACCTATTCATCCAACCCGACTCCAATCACTTAAGGCACGAAATTAGGACCTAATTTGCTCAGATTTTGAGCCACCAAAGAACCCTAGTTCATATTTCTCTCATTTTCTCTCTTCCACTCTCCCATTCCTTCATTTCTCTTCCACCAAATCACATGGCCTTCACTTCCTTCCTCTTGGTTGCTGTTTCTATCATGAAGAGCATCAACTAAGCTCCTCCATTCTTGATGATGGGAGCTATGGGATGAGCGTGGAGCATATTTAGGGGAGTTTCAGTTCTAATCCTTCTTCCTCTTGTATTTATGCTTTTCTAGGGTTCTAAGGGTATATTTATGGCATTTGGTTGTGTTCTTCATTTCTATATGATGTATGAAGGTTAGAAACTATTTTACGTTGTTTCGTTCTTTTTGAATGTTTGACATTATGCTACTTTAACTTTAAGTTTAATGAAATTTATAGGTCCATGATTTTGTTATTCTCTTTGTGAAAATCTTTTGCTAATTCAAGGTGGCTTGGTTAGTGCATTAAAGGTGTTAAGTAGTTTTGCATGAATGAAATAGCATAGAAAATAATTAATTGTATTTAGATATGGGGAAATCACTCTTTTTAATCTTAGTTCTTGTTTGAGTGGCCATCAATGAATTATGGTTAATTGAGAAATTAAGTGCAATTGTGGGGTAGCCCAAATTGTGGATTTAAAGTCTTGCATGATTAATTATTTCTTCAATTTGAGCTTAATCAACTTAGGTTAAATTAACTAATGTGTGGGGTTCAGACATTAATTAAGTTAACCTAAGCATAACCTAGAGGGGTTTCTCTAGGGGTCTTTTGAAAATCAAATAGAGGCTCCCAAAAAATCTTTGGAAGCAATGAATCCCAAAGCTCTCACTTATCAAGAATGTCTTTTTATCCTATTTCAATCTAAATCCTGCTTTTATCCAATCTTTAATTTTTTTTTGAACATACCACACTTTTACACCATTTTTATATTTCAAAATCAACCCAAAAATGCTTTTTACCCGTTCAATTGTTTACATCTAGTTACAAGGAACCATTTGCATTTAGGCTCCTCAAGAGAACGACACCTGGGGGTAGCTTCCACTATCCCCTTGGTCCCTTATTTCTTGAAGGACGGGCTCGAGGCGGCACTGCATTGATCTTACCCAATTTCAGAGCTCTTCAAGTGGCGCCGTTACCGGGGAGCCAAGTGATTAGTTCCCTAGTAGCTGGTTGTCAAACTTGTTTTGGCCGGGTTTAGCTTTTAGGTTGAATTTAGTTTAGTTGCATTTTAGGTTTAGTATTTATTTTTGCATACCATACTTTGAAAACCCCTAAAAATTAGTATAGATACTTGTTCTTTGCATTTTCTTTGCACATTGACATACTTGTGTGCTTGGTTGCTTTAGTGGTAGCTTTATTGCACTTACTTGTGAATGCTTGCTTTTGCCTTGTTCTTGAGTGCATGATACTATCCCCCAAGTCACATTTTGGGTATTTGAAACATATTTTTTCATTCCATACCAATTTGAACACTTAATACACAAGCATACACCACATACCACTCATTCTGCTTGAGTTTTGTACATTCGAAGTCTTGGTTGCTATTGATAGTCCACTTGTTGTCTATGCCTTGTGTGACTCAACCTTGACTTGTTCTTGATTTCTTCTATTTATTTGTGTTGCATTATGCATGACTAGAGAGAGAAGGAGAAGAGGGTCAAACCTTCCATCCATTTACCTTGGGACTAAACGAAACCTTAGTCAACTTAGGAGAGCCAATCAAGGTGGTCCCTCTAGCCCAATTTTAGAGGAGTGTTCTTCTAGGGAGTCTAGCATTTCCTCTTACTCAGACACCAAAAACTTTATCCATATAGAGATTCCCCTAGATATCCCATAGATGGCCTACCGACCACCTAACAACAATATTCCCAATGCTAACCCCCCACCCAATAGTCATAATGGAAACAATGGTGAGGGTGAGGGAGTAGGAAACAATGATATCCCTAGGAAAAGGAGTATTTGGGAGGTCACATCTAATGGAGTCACATTTGATCCATTTCAAACTGCATATCCTGCTTTACATGCTGATATTGAGATTAAAGGACCTCTAATCACAGCTTTGCCTCATTTTGCAGGTTTGGAAGGAGATGACCCATATGCTCATCTATATGGGGTCCACCTCACATGTTTAAGTATGAAGCAGGTTAGGGCCAACATTGATGATATGCTGTTGAAAGTCTTCCATTTGTCGTTGGATGCAAAAGCCAAGGAGTGGTTCTGACTTTTAACTAGACATGATGAGAATACCCTTACTTCTTGGGCCAATTTAAGGAGGGCATTTCTGGAGCATTAATTCCCAGATATTAAGACCGAGGATTTGAAGAAGGACATCTATTCCATTCGAGAAGACCCATTTGAGAGATTTTATAAGTATTGGTGCTATTTTAAAGAGCTATTGGCCAAGTGTCCCCACCACCAGATTATAGATGAGCAGTTGATATAATACTTCCACAAGGGGCTCTTGCCTAATGAGAGAGGCATTATGGATGCTAGTGTCGATGGTTCTTTGGAGGACTTACCCACTGAGGAAGCTTGGGCTATGATTAAGTTGAGAGCTAAGAACACCTAACAATACAACAAAAGAGGTTCCAAAGGGGTGTTTGAGTTGAGCTCCAACCCACAACAATCTAGGAGGATGGATTCCTTATAGGCCAAGGTGGATACCTTAAGTTCCTAACTTACTTCTCAACTTGCCTTCATTACTTCAGAGTTGAGTAACCTTAGCATGCAACAGTGTGCTTCCACTCCCTCTACCTTCAAGGCCTTAGTTGCACCTAGTTGTGAGCATTGTGGGTCAGTGATGCATATTAGTAGCCTTTGTCCTAATGAGCCAGCGAATGTTAGTGCTATGTACCAGGGGAGTTCTAGATCTAATCCCAACAAAAAATGGGATCCATATAGCAACACCTACAATGAAGGGTGGAGGTCATACCCTAATTTCCGGTGGAGGGACAATAATACCACCAACATGATAAGCTTTAAAGGCCAATCTTCCTCTCCAATGGTCTTGTTCCCCAAGATTCACCAAGAGGGGATGATTCATGTGATCGAATTCTTAAGTTCATGCAAAGGATGCATGAGGAAATGAGTCGGATGGTTTGAGTGACAAGCAAGCAAGGTCAAGTGGAGCTTCTTCCTCTAACAATGTTATCAACCCAAAGTCCCTTAATGCCATCACCTTGAGAAGTGGTAAGAAAGTCTAGTTCCAAGATCTTGAGGTTGATGAGTCTGATGTTGATGAAGAGATTATATGTGATAGACCATCTTTGGGTAATGGGGAGTGTTCTAACTCCAAGACCATTGAGGAGTGTTTCTTATCTATGTCGACCCCTCCGGTTCAAAGTGAGAGCAATGAAGAGAAAAAGTTCCTAGCTACCCTACCTTCTTTAAGGAGAAAGAGAGGTGTTCACTTTGCCACACATGATCCATCCAACCAAGAGCCACAAGAGAAAGGTAAAGAGATAAAAGTTTATGATATTCTTTTCCTCATTCATATTTGGCTAGTAAAAGGGTTGCAGATGATAAATGTGATAAAGAAATGTTTGACATGTTTAGCAAAGTAGAAGTGAATTTACCTCTCCTTGATTTGATAAAGAAAATGCCCAAGTCGGCAAAGTTTTTCAAAGATTTGTGCACCAATAAGAGGAAATACAAGCATAGTGAAAGAATCCAACTGTGATCTAATGTTAATGCTTTGTTTAAACCACAATTACCTTTGAAATGCAAAGACCCGGGTTCTTACACTATTCCTTGTATCATAGGCAAGACCACAATTTCAAACGCTTTACTATATCTTGGTACTACTATCAATATCATGCTTACCTCTATTATTAGTCTTTGGGTACCCAATCCATTCGGGACATAAGTGTGGTTCTCCAACTTGCGGACTGAACGATTAGGTATCCTAAAGGCATTTTGGAAGATATTTTTGTGCAAGTGAAAGGCCTTGTTTTTTCGGCCGATTTCTATGTCCTAGACATGACTAGTGACAACCCTAGTGATAGTACTTTGATTCTTGGTGGACCTTTTATTAGAACTGTCGAAACCATCATTGATATGAAACAAGGTACAATCACCATGGGGACTAGTGACCAAGAGGTCAAATTTCTGTTTTCTGAGACCATGCACAATGCTAGTGATGATTGTACTTACCTAAGCATTAATGCAATTTCTTGTGTGGATGATGACATTGATAAACTTTATGATTCTATGTGGTTTGATTCGATTGAGCATGTTGATCCATCTCTCATTGTTTCCCCTCCCATACTTCTTTATGTTGTGCATGTGTTGTGGTGTGAAATGTATTGATTGCATTAAGATTGATGATTATCTTTCCACCTCACATGACATTGATAAATCTACTTGCTTAGTTGATACTTTATCTACTCACCCTTCACCTAGTGGTCTTGGGAAAGTTTCTTCTGATTGTGATGCAGGTTCTGCTATCCACATAGACACTGATATCCAAGCTCCACTGGTAGGTTTGTCTATGGTGGATACTTGCTCACCCTTGGGAAGTGGAGAAGTTACCGCATATGTAGATGCTCCCATATCTCCTTCCCCACCTTGTGATGACACTATTCTACCACTTGCAGCACTTGAGCTTCAGGAGTTGGTACCATCTATGGTAAAACCCCCAATTGTGGATCTTAAACCCTTACCTCCTACCTTGAAATATGTGTTTCTTGCTGATTTTGATAAATTCCTTGTTATTATTTCAAGTGCTTTGTCTGATGTTGAGAAGGATAGACTAGTTTCTCTTTTTAAGTCTTATAGGGGTGCGATTGGGTGGTCTTTTACTGATATTCCAGGGATCAATCCCTCGGTTTGTACTAATAGGATCCTCTTGGAGGAGGATTCTAAGCCTATTCGGCAACCACAGAGAAAACTGAACCCTCTCATTCTTGATGTGGTGAGAAAAGAGGTTGCAAAGCTCTTGAGTGCTGGGATAATTTATCCTATTTCTGATAGTGAGTGGGTGTCACAGTACAAGTAGCACCAAAGAAGAGTGGAATTACCATTTTCTGGAGCGACAATGATGAGCTTATTCCCACTAGAGTCCATAATTCTTGGAGAGTGTGTATAGACTATAGGAAACTCTATTCCTCAACTAGAAAGGACCACTTTCTCCTACCCTTTATTGATCAAATGCTTAAGAGAATTTCTGGCAAGTTTCACTATTGTTTTCTTGATGGTTTCTCCGGGTACTTTCAAGTACCAATTGCACTGGAGGACCAAGAAAAAACCACCTTCACATGTCCATTTGGTACCTTTGCTTATCGTAGGATGTCGTTTGGATTGTGTAATGCTCCCGGTACTTTTCAAAGATGCATGATGTCTATTTTTAGTGATTTATTGGAGCATAACATGGAGTTGTTTATGGATGATTTCATTGTTTATGGTTCTATCTTTTATGAATGCCTCTATAGTTTAGAAATTGTTTTGAAAATATGTTTGGAAAAGAAATTGGTTTTTAACTATGAGAAGTGCCATTTTATGGTGGATACCGGTATTGTTTTAGGTCACTTGATCTCCCAAAAGGGGATTGAGGTTGACGAAGCTAAAATTGAAGTTATTTCATCTTTGCCCTATCCCACCAATTTGAAAGAAGTTAGATCATTTCTTGGGCATGCGGGGTTCTATAGGCGCTTTATTGCAATTTTTTCAAAGATTGCTTTACCCCTGTCTTTGTTGCTTAAAAAATATTCTGACTTTGTGTTTGATGATAAATGCAAGCATGCCTTTGACACATTGAAGTCTTCATTGATTTCTCCTGCCATTATTAGTGCACCTAATTGGCATTTGCCTTTTGAGCTTTCAAGTGATGCATCTAATTTTGTGGTAGGAGCCATGCTTGGTCAGAGAGTTGACAAGGTCCCTAGGGTCATTGCATATGCATCTAGGACACTTGATTCAGCAAAAGTTAATTACACCACTACTGAAAAAGAGTTATTTGCTGTGATTTTTGCACTTGACAAGTTTAGACAATATTCGATAAACTCTTCTATGGTAGTATACACTGACCATGCAGCTGTGTGGTATTTGTTTCAAAAGCCCTAGTCTAAGGTTAGACTGCTGAGATGGGCTTTAATGATGCAAGAATTTGATGTAAGGATAAAAAATCAGGCCAGATCTGAAAATCATGTGGCCGAACAATTGAGTCGCTTGCCTCCCGACACAAGGGGAGTTGATTCTTTTGATCTTTGCATTGATTCTTTTCCTGATTCTGCTTTGTTCACCTTGGCCACTATTGAGCCTTGGTACGCACATATTGTGAACTATCTAATTGCTGATGTTGTCCCCTCTTCCTTGTCTCATTTTCAAGTCAACAAATTGAAGAGGGAAGCCAAATACTACATCTGGGAACCACCTGTCTTGTAGTGCATATGTAGTTACCAGATCATCCGCCGTTGTGTTCCAAACAATGAGATCCACTCTATCCTTACTCATGCTCATTTTTTATCTTGTGGTGGTCATTTTAGTGCTAAAAAGACTACTAGGAGAGTGTTAGAGTGTGGATTTTTCTAGCCTACTTTGTTTAGGGATGCATTTATTTATTGTAAGTCTTGTGAAAAATGTCAACAGTTTGGGAGATGGGGTAAGAGGCATGAAATGCCTATGAGGCCCACGCACTTTTGTGAGGTTTTTGATGTGTAGGGCATTGATTTTATGGGACCCTTTCCCCCTTCTTGTGGTTTTTCTTACATACTGCTTGTAGTAGATTATGTGTTAGATGGATTGAGGCAATCCCAACTAGGAAAGATGAGGCCGCTACTGTTTCTAAGTTCTTACGCTCTCATATCTTTTGTAGGTACAGCATTCCTAGAGCTATCATAAGTGATCAGGGCACACATTTTTGCAATCGAATAATCCAGTCCCTTCTTGCCAAATATGGAGTCACACACAAAGTTGCTACACCAAACCATCCCCAGACCAATGAGCTTGCTGAAGTTTCAAACCGAGAGGTGAAGCACTGAGGATCACCACTTTCGAGTGTGTGTGCGTGTAGCACACCCTTGGGTCAGCCCTTCAAGAAAATAAGAACCCAGGAGATAGTGGAAGCTAACCCCCGGGTTTCGTTCGCTTGAGGAGCCTAAACGCAAAAGATGACCTAGTAACTAGTATGCAAACTATTAAACACGGGTAAAAAGTATTGTATTTTGTTTTGGTATAAAATAGGTGCAAAAGATATTATATGTTTAAGGGTAAAAATAAAAATAAGATAAAAGTGAGATTTAGAGGGGAAAGGAAATTGAATTATTCTTGATAAATGGAAACCTTGGGATTCATCGCTTCTAAAGATTTTCAGGGAGTTTTTGTTGATTTTCGAAAGACCCCTAGAGAAATCCCTCTAGGTTAGGCTTAGGTTAACTTAATTAATGTCGGAACCCCACACATTACTTAATTTAGCCTAAGTTGATTAAGTTCAAAATCAGTATGAATTTGCTAATCGTAAAGGGCTCTTAATCCAACAAACGGGACCCCGAATTGCCACTTAATTAATCCTAGAGTTTAATCAATTATTGGAACCCCACATAATAAATCAAGACTCTAGGATTGAAGTCCAATGCCACTCATGCAATTTGACAAATTCACGAACTAACTAATCATGCAAGACTTTAAATCCACAACTTGGGCCACCCCACAATTGCACTTTATTTCTCAATTAACCCTAACTCATTGATGGCCACCCAAACAAAGATTAAGGTTGAAAAGAGTGACTACCCAATGTCTAAACACAATTAATTAATTCCTATGCCATTCCATTCATGCAAAACCACTTAACATTTTTAATCCACTAACCAAGCCACCTTGCATTAGCACATAATTTCACAAAGAGAATAACAAAATCATGAACCCATAAATTTCATCAAACTCAAAGTTAATGTAGCACAATGTCAAGTATTCAACAAGAAAGAAACAACATAAAATAGTTTCCAATCCTTATACAACATGTAGAAATGAAGAACACAACCAAATGTCATAAATATACTCCTAGAACCCTAGAAAAGCATAAATACAACAAGAGGAAGAAGGATTAGAACTAGAAGTCCCCTATTCAAGCTTCAAGCTCATCCCTTGGCTCCTACGACCAAGAATGGTGGAGCCTAGCTGCTGTCCTCCAAGAAGAAAACACCAACAAGGAAGAAGGAAGTGGCTGCCATGAAGTCGAAGGAAAGAAAATGGAAGATGGATGGGATGGAGATGAGAGGGAATGAGAGAAAATAGGAGGCTAGGGTTTATGGCACTTCAAATCTACCCTAATGGGGTGTAATTTTCGAGTTTTATGTCCCCCAAGTTAGGTCAAGTGAGTGGGTATTGAGTTGGATCCGTTTAGAGTCCGAAATTCTCGTGCTGATACGAGCTGTCGTAGTGCCGTTCGCCGTTGCACTGCTTTCTAGAATTTTGGGGGCCTGCTCACTGTGGCAAGGCCACGGCGAACAGCTCAGTGTTCTTCCCTTCTTTAATCAACTTCTTCTTCGTCCCGAGTCCGATCTTTTGGTCCTAAACGACCCTGCAAGTGGAAACAAGACTAAACAAGGATCAAATAGCCCTATAAACCAATTCATACAAATTAATCTACAATTATGGCCAATTAACCATAATCTAACACTGATTTCACCTAAGAGTCTAAGTTATACATTAAGCATTATTGGACCAATATCGCATCTCAATCATGTTAATTTCCTCAAATTAGGCATATAAAAGCATTACAAATCAGAGATTTGTCAAGCACATTCTTGAGAAGATAGTGAAACCATCATGCAAAGATTGGAGTGATCGATTGGAAGAAGCTCTTTGGGCATATAGGACAGCCTACAAGATGCCTATTAGGACATCACCCTTTAGAGTTATCTATGCGAAGTCTTGCCACCTACCTATGGAGTTGGAGCACAAATCATATTGGGCTATCAAAGCTTGCATTACCGATTTGAAGTCTTCCTTGACCAATCGTATGATGCAACTCCAAGAGCTTGAGGAATTGCGGTTGCACGCCTATGAGAATGGGCTTATCTGCAAGGACCGATTGAAGATGATTCAAGTCAAGCACATCATGAAGAAAGACTTAAAAGAAAGGAACACTGTGATGATGTTTAAGGTAAGACTCAAGATCCTATCGGGCAAGTTCAAATGTAGGTGGGAATGTCCATATCAAATTGTGCAAGCCTACCCCCATGGTGCATTTGAGCTTCTATATGGCGCCACCAGATTGAAATTCAAAGTCAATGGCCATTTGCTCAAGTAGTACCATGAGCCATCTCAACCACCTTGATCATGAGGTTGTACCTTTCCTCTCTATTTGCTTCTCTTGCTTTACAATTGACATATGTTTTTGAGCTAAGTGTGGGGGAGGGAACTTAACTAGTACGAAAAAGTAGTTGTAGTTTTTTTTTCAATTCTAGGATTAGAAATAAATGCTTCTTGCTTACACACCAAGACCATACCTGATTTCAACTTGATTTGAAAATTATCTTAGTATATCATCTTGACTTACTCTTGCCTTCTCCCTATTTTTCTTTTGGTGTTGAGATTTGTTGTGCATCAATCTTGAATTGGACTTCACAACTTTCCACTTCACCACTAGAGTTAAGTTAAATTGATATGTCCATATTTCTGCTACATTGAGGACAATGTAGGAATTAAATGTGGGGGAGGGATGTGCTTTGTAATGGGTGAAGTGGGTTAAAAGCTATTCACCTTGATTATGTTTTTAGCTTCAAAAAGTTGGAAAATTTGGAAAAATTTTGAACTTTTCCTCACGTCCACCTTTATTCCTCTTTGGACTTGACATGATGTTTTTGGAATTGTTTTGGCAATTATGGAAATTGTTTCATGCTTTTGGATATGTTGTTGATGCTTTTGATTAATCTTCTTGATTGGCAACTTTGTTGATTGAAATTGATGCTTTATGGTTGAATCTTGGTTGTAGTTGATCTTTGTTTATGAGTTTTGGAGAATTAGCCATGCTGTGAGGTTTATTTGGGCCTTAGTGTTTATTCTTGTGTGATATCCACTTGGTTACCATTCTCCAAAACTTGTTTGCATTCTTGATCAAAACTTATTACATTTAGTGTAATGAAGCATGATAAAGGCATTCATTCATACCCCTACATTCCAAACACAAACCACAAATACTCTCTCCATTTGCCACCCCATTTGAGCCATTCACTTGATGTTTTGCATTAACATGCCAATTTGGGAAAGTTTCATTATTGCATGTGTTGTTTGAAAAATGTCACTGCTTGGTTGTATATAAGCATGTCATGTATAGAGAAAAACAAAAATGCAAAAAAGAAGAAAAAATAGTGATAAAGGAAAAAGAAAATGTGAAAAAAAATTGAAAAGTTGCAAAAATGGCAAAATAAGGCATGTATGGTTTTTGGCAAGTTGCAATATGTTTTTGAGTTGAACTAGGCATTCAAGCTGCATAACATCATTCATTCTTTCTTTTCATCTCATCATTTGGCCTATTCCATCATTACAACCCCAAAAGCCCTTTTAATGCATTGCGCTTCTTGTTTTTAAGTGGAGATTTTAGAATTCTCACAGCCTATGGTAGAGTGTGCCTCTAAGTGGATCTTGAGAGTAGAAAATGAACTCAATATGGTGAGAAGAGTGAAACACTTATCCTTGAGTGAACTTCCCCGTTACTCATTCACATTGCATTAGCTACACTCATGGTTAGCTCTTTAGTGTCATTCCATTTCAAATTGCTTTTTAGTCAAGAGGTTGTCAATTTGCATTAGCTCATATTCAACTAGCATGTTGAAGATCTCATGTATGCCTTACTAACCATTATACTTAAACTTTTAAATTTGTCTTTGTCTAGGAGTACAAAGGTTTAAGTATGGGGGAATTGACAAATCTTAGATTTGTATGGTTTTGATATGCTAAATATGAGGTTTTAAACATAATGGAGATGCAATTTTGGTCCAATTATGCTTACTTAAGATCTTAGGCCCTTAGGTGAAATTAGGATAAAAATAGGATTAATTTTCCATAATTGGTAATTAATTAGAAATAATTAATTTCTAGGGCATTTGATCCTTTTTCTATTATGTTTTTACTTGTAGGACCATTGAAGAACCATGGGTGGAACATTTCATTTGCAATGGGAAAAGAAAACTCAATTTTCTAATAGAGAATTGGGCCATAGCTCAAATTTCTGGGCCACGGCTCACTGTCTTTACAGATAAAAACTAAGCCGTGGCTCAAATTTTTGGGTTGCAGCTCACGACCTTACAGAGAAAAACTGAGTCGCGGCTCAAATTTCTAGGCCGCAGCTCAATCGCGGTCTGCATAATTTCAACTGGTTTTTGGGCCAGTCCAAATCCATACCCAGTACCCACTCATCCAACCCACTTCAATCACTTAAGGCACGAAATTGGGACCTCATTTGCTCAGATTTTGAGCCACCAAAGAACTCTAGTTCATATTTCTCTCATTTTCTCTCTTCCACTCTCCCATTCCTTCATTTTTCTTCCACCAAATCACATGGCCTTCCCCCCCGTCCTCTTGGTTTCTGTTTCTATCATGAAGAACATCAACTAAGCTCCTCCATTCTTGATGGTGGGAGCTATAGGATGAGCTTAGAGCATATTTAGGGGATTTTTAGTTCTAATCCTTCTTCCTCTTGTTGTATTTGTGCTTTTCTAGGGTTCTAGGGGTATATTTATGGCATTTGGTTGTGTTCTTCATTTCTATATGATGTATGAAGGTTAGAAACTATTTTACGTTGTTTCGTTCTTCTTGAATGTTTGACATTATGCTACTTTAACTTTAATGAAATTTATGGGTTCATGATTTTGTTATTCTCTTTGTGAAAATCTTTTGCTAATTCAAGGTGGCTTGGTTAGTGCATTAAAGGTGTTAAGTAGTTTTGCATGAATGTAATAGCATATAAATTAATTAATTGTGTTTAGACATTGGGAAATCACTCTTTTTAATCTTAGTTCTTGTTTGGGTGGCCATCAATGAATTATGGTTAATTGAGAAATTAAGTGCAATTGTGGGATAGCCCAAGTTGTGGATTTAAAGTCTTGCATGATTAATTATTTCTTGATTTTGAGCTTATTCAACTTAGGTTAAATTAACTAATGTGCGGGGTTTTGACATTAATTAAGTTAACCTAAGCCTAACCTAGAGGGGTTACACTAGGGGTCTTTTGAAAATCAAATAGAGTCTCCCCAAAAATCTTTGGAAGCAATGAATCCCAAAGCTCTCACTTATCAAGAATGACTTTTTATCCTATTTCAATCTAAATCCTACTTTCATCCGATCTTTAATTTTTTTTGAACATACCACACTTTTACACCATTTTTATATTTAAAAATCAACCCAAAAATGTTTTTTACCCGTTCAATTGTTTTCATCTAGTGACTAGGAACCATTTGCATTTAGGCTCCTCAAGAGAACGACACCTGGGGGTAGCTTCCACTATCCCCTTGGTCCCTTATTTCTTGAAGGGCAGGCCTGAGGCGGCATTGCACCGATCTTACCCAATTTTGTAGCTCTTCACTGATTTAGCACCAAGCAACTTATCAACAACATTAGTCACTACTCCACAAGAGGATCAGTTTCCATTGGTTATTGATTATTATTTTATGTCATTTTCTTATTTAGTATTAAGAGTATGATAAATGGGTAAGAGGATATGTACCTTTTTCCTCTCATTGCTTGTCTCAGGATGTGACAAAAAAAGAGACAAGAAGTAGAACAATCATGATGACAAACCAAGCAAGTTCATGCAGAAAAGACATATGTTGTATGCTCAAATCCTTCATGAAATATTGAAGCTATAACCTAATAATTATTATTAAAGGGCGTAACATATGTTTTGTTAATAATTATGTAGGGTGTTGGAAATATTCAAGAGGAAGCTACAACTATGACAGCTGAAACAGATACATCCTTCATTTATCCACAAGCAGAGCTCTCGCAATCTGGTCCATCCACAATTGTAAGCTTTATTCATTTAGTTACAACTCTAAGTACCACTCATTTACAAGTGATCATGATTATTCTTCAAGCAACACTTTGGATGGTCTTGCTCAACCTTTTTGTGAAAGAGTGTGGAGCATTGCCAGTTGCAATTGTAGCACTAGCTCGCACATTAAGAAATTGGCCTGTTAATGAATGGAATGCAATGTAGCTTTAACAACCTTACAAACTTCTATGCCATTTGTTGATGTTGATGAAGAGTTAGTGAAGGTTTATAGACGCTTGAGATTAAGCTACGATAAATTAAAAGATGAGAAGGCCCAAAAGCTTTTTTTATTGTGTTTTATTTTCCCAGAAGACTATGAAATTCCCATAAGCCTTTTTATAAGACTTGGTACGGTATAAGGTTGGAATTTTTGACAAAGCCCACGAATATTGTGTAGCAAGAAGCCGAGCCCTTCACGTGAAAAATAACCTCACATCTTCTTCTTTGCTATTGAATGTTGTGAAAAAATGTGTAAAAATGCATGACTTGGTTCATAAAGTGACCCAATGGATAGAAAAGGAAGATATTGAGGTGATTACTAATTCATCAAGAGTGACTTTGGAAGAAAATTACAACCGATTTGTATGTTGGAGTGCTAATGATTTTCCCGATCAATTTGATGGTTCAAAACTTGAGATTTTACTTCTTTGGATAAGTGGAAATGTTCTTGTGGAAGAGCCTAATGCATTCTTTACAGGGATGAGAAGGCTCAAAATTTTATTTTTACTTGGTGAATATGATAGAAAAGTTCCCCCTTCATCACTGTCACAGTCACTTCTTTCATAGAAGAATATTCAAACTCTCATCTTGAATGACTGGAAAATAGCTTACATCTCTGTTTTGGAGAATCTACAATGTCTTATCACACTTGAGTTCAAAAATTGTCTAATTTTTGAGCTACCTAGAGATATCATGGAACTAAAGAATTTGATATGGCTGGGGTTGAGGAAGTGTGAAATTCAAAGAAACAATTCTTTTGAAGTGATTGAAAAATGTTTGCAATTGAAAGAATTGGATTTTGTTGGGAATCACAATGTCAAAGATTGGAAGCACAATTGCACAACCAAAGAACAAGAACTAAACAAGGGAGACAATTTTAACCTCTTAAAACATAGTAAAGTGCCATTGGACCAAACTATCAAACAACCGCAGCAACATATTAAGGTTGGCTAAGAAACCCAAGTTGGGTTTCCTAGCCAATTCCAAATGTTTAAAAGAAACATATTAAACAGCTTCATACAAAAACATGGTTTAATTTCTTTGAAAACTTTTGAGGTTTGAAGCCTCCAAAATTTTGGTTGAAACCAAAGAATCCTTGCTAGATTCATATCCTAATCCCAAATAAACATCATTAACGCTTTGTTCAAATAAGAGATTGTTAGTGTTTACACCCACACTAATCATCTGACCATAGGAGCTCCTTAATGATGAACTCTCACAGTCTATTTCCCTTTAATCCCCCTTTCATTTTATATTCATGCAGCCACTCATTTTCTACTATTCTATTGATCAATAATAATGAGCATTCATCAACAAACAAGCTGAAAAGTTGAGGGTGGCACCTCACCCATATAGAAAGGAGAAGATAAGTTTGAATCCTGGGAATCAAATTTGTAGACGAAAATGCTTTACATTCCAAGTTTCGAAACAGATTAGTGTCAAATTTAATTGGCATAAGGATACCTTTAATTCTACTAAAAAATGAAACTCTTGGTTAAAATTAATAAGAAGTTATCATATAACTTTCAAAATACAAATATGGTTGCGTCTATAAACCTGAAGACATGCTTTGCCATTGAGGATGAGCTCCTAAAATCCAACTCACCTAAACTTTTTTTAATAAAAAACTTCTACTTGACTACTTCTGTCTTGGGGTTTTTTTATATACATGCACTTGTTGCATCCTCCCACTCCTTTTTCCTATAATTAACCTCACTAATGAATCTCTCTAAAAGAAGCGAATACTATGGACCATCCTTAGGAATTCTGTCGCCATTGCTTTTGGGACCACCTATGGGACCACTCTTCCCACCATCCAATTCCATTTAACCCTAAACCCTAATGACTAAAACAAAATTACAGCATTAATACCTAATCGAAAGACAAAAGGGCTCAAAAGAAATTTCACATGCCCCTACAAATTTAAAAAATTCATATATTTCTACTTGAACTATTGAAGATTCGATTTCTTACCTAATAACAAGCACGAATCTCTGCTCTGTGTCCTGCTCTTCAAAGACTGCACTCAGACCTCACATGCAAACCACTTCCTCGAACTCCCATGATCTTTGTCCTAACTTGTTCTTGCCCTAATCGAAGCTTCTCATTTTGCTTTCTTCGATCTCTTCACAGTATTATTCGTATTTGGTTAGAATGGGGTTCAGGTAGGGGAAAACAGTAAAAAATGTGTTTTTAAAATGGGGTTCATGTGGGAACAAATGTGAAAAAGTGTTACTTTTCTTTTTTTCTTAATTGCCAACGTTAATTGTTGGTTGATTGCCACGTCGTCCCCACGTGTCACATAGTTAAATGGAGGAGCTTGCCACATATTCATTTAACAGAGGCAGTTAGGGTTCCATCTAGGTTGGGCATAATTGCCCCACTTTTTTTTCTTCGAGTGTATATTTGCCCCCAAAAAAACTTATAGACACCAGATGCCCCAAGGTGGATACTTCCGGAGTATTTTTGGCATTTATCCCTTGAATTGCCGGTTCTTCCAGCTCTTTTTGATCAAAAATTCAATGCCCACTTCAATTTTTTAAGGCCTTTATCAATTTGATTATGTCGGTGATGGATAGTTGTTGTAACATGAAAAAAGATGTTATTCCTGTCCCCCACTTTAACCAGTTACATCTTGATTTCTGGTACCACAGAAGTTCTTCTTCGGCTAGGACTTTGTTGTACTCTTTCCAGAGTTTCTTTTCTATGGTCATCAATTTTTGGAAATCTCTTCTACCTCTCGTTCTTTCCACACCTTTAATTCTTTTGAGGAGATTTTTCTTTTTGGCCGGGATATTTCCCACTTGAATTTGGTTCCAATGCAATTTTCTAGACTGCAATTTTCTTTTAAGCAGTGATGATACTACTTTGAGCCAAGATGTTTGGTTTCTTTTCCTACCCACATCTATCTTTTTATCCATATCCATGTTTTTCTTCTTCTTTGGGCTCAAGCCCACTCCCCCTTACTATGGTCTTTTCCATTAGGAACTTGTTCATTAATTTGCTCTTTCACAACTTCTTTCTCGCTACTTTTCATCTTCTCCTGACAACTTTTGTCTTCTTCTGTAACTGCCCCATTTTTGAATTAAGACCCACTTTGCATCTGAACAGGTTTGTCCTCCAACCCACCTCTCTTGGGATTACTTGTCACATCCAACTTTTTCTTCCACACCTTCAATTTTCCTTATCCTTCAAAGGTGCTTTTGTTTCATTCTTCTCCTCCGAATTGTCAACTTCTTAGAGAATATCAAACCTTGTTGCAGTACTCCCCCTTTGATTCTTGATGTTGACATTCTTTCCTACTTCATGATTGGCTTTCTGACTCTGTTCTGTACTTGCTTTTGAATATTTTCTTTCAATGGTCTTTTTTGCTTGCATCCACTCCCCAAAATATTTGCCTTGATTAGTCCCCGAAGTGCCAAAAATGTGTTGCTTTCTGGTAAGGCCTCCCCTGTAGTCTGATGCTCTTGAGGAGGCGTCTGTGACTCTGCTTCTTGTTTCTTCTTATTTCCTTCCTCATTTGTAGGACGTTTCCCCTTGTTGTGATCATACCGCCCACATTTGAAGCAAATCACATCCAAAACTTCATGCTCAACGTGGTAGATTCGTTTCCTTAGCACAAAGCGGGATTACAAGGGTTTATTGAGGTCGATTTCAACACTTACCTCGCAAACTTACCCCTCTCAACTTTTGTAGCAGTATTTGAACATTTTTCCAATGTATTAATGTTAAACTCTTGGAATTCATGGCTTTTGGCACATTTTCAATTGAATTTTGTATATTTTTTGGAGCATTTGTACATGCTTTGGATACTCAAAGATAGAAAAATATGCATGATGTTTTTTGTTGTAATTTGTGTTCAATTGTGCATATTTTGGGATGTCCTCTTTGTTTAATGTGAACTTAATAAATTTCTTATTGTGCAAGGTGTGTTTTGGAAAGAGAATTAGAGTCAAGTCATTTGGGAGCTCAAAGATGATGAAAATGATAGCAAATCATGGATAGAACAATTCATTGCAAAAGAAAAATCAAATTTTCCTAAAGCAAATTGAGCCACAACTCAAAAACTAGGCTACAGCTCAAATCTGCACAGAACACAACCAGGCCGCAGCTCAGTTTCTCAACCGTAGCTCAAATCTACACATAAGGAAAATGAGCCGTGGCTCAAATTACTAAGCTGTGGCTCATTCACATCAGCAAAACACACAACAGCAATATCACGCGAAAATCAGGTTTTAAAAGCTGAAAAATGAAGGGAAGCAGACACATTCGACTTTCTGGACTTCTTGGAGAAATTTTGGGTGATAGGGCTTGGGTTTTGAAGACTTGGAAGCAAGGATTGAGCTTTGGAAGAGATTTGGAGCTCTAATTCTTCTTCATAGGAGACTATTAAACCTCTTTCTTAGTACAAAACCTCTTCTATGGATCCGTTGAGGGCTGTGAGGTGTATGTGTTGTCTTCTCTCTTGTGCCCCTTCTATTTGTCATTATGTGTGTGGCAAAAGGATTTCTTTTTCTCCTCTTTCATTTAACTAGATGTACAGGGGAGGATTTGGGGTGTTGATTGACCAAACCAAGCTTCTTTGGAGAGGTATTTCTTTATAGCAATTCCTATCAAAAATTTGTGTCTTGGAAGAAAAGAAATTGAAATCATAATATGGTTTATTCCTTCTTGTCTGTTTCTTTCCCTTTCATTGCTATAGTATGACAATACTTCTTGTGTTTCAGTTTGATTGATAAATTTATGGATTATTATTCCTTGTGGATCATTGTTTGTGCATTAATTGGTTTAAAAGTAGGATCAATGAAATTATGTAACTTGTTCTATGAATTTGTTTGATTATAAGGTGTTTGTAAAAATGCTTGTTAAAAAGTTTGTAATCAAAATCAATATCTAAAGATAGTTTTATGTCAAAATGCTAGTTAGAGAGTTTGTGATCATATCAATAGCTAAAGATAGTTGTTGAGTCCAGCATTGGCAGCTACTGAACCCACCATGTTGGGCACCCCCAGGGCCCCTCTCGAGGTCACCCAGGTATTGGCAAGCCCAACTCAGGTATTGTAGGGAGGCCCAAGGCTCTCTCGAGTCCACGATCCAATGCTGCAGCATTTCTGGGAGGAGGCACTTGTCATCGTGCGCACCCAGGGATCGAAGTCGAGACCTCCCACTTTATAGGCACCTTAAGTGCCTCGCTTATCACCACTTGAGCTGCAGCTCAAGTGGTGATAAGCGAGGCACTTAAGGTGCCTATAAAGTGGGAGGTCTCGACTTCGATCCCTGGGTGCGCACGATGACAAGTACCTCCTCCCAGAAATGCTGCAGCATTGGATCGTGGACTCGAGAGAGCCTTGGGCCTCCCTACAATACCTGAGTTGGGCTTGCCAATACCTGGGTGACCTCGAGAGGGGCCCTGGGGGTGCCCAACATGGTGGGTTCAGTAGCTGCCAATGCTGGACTCAACAAAAAGGCGCTTTTTGAGGGGAGCACAGCAGTATACTATACTCCCCAAATGGGCCCCCGCTGCCACGGTACTGGGCCCCACATTACCCAGAGATCCAATGCGCTCTCGCGCTTCTTCCCCAGGCTGCAGCCCTAGTGGGATTCGAAGTCGAGACCTCTGGGATATCACCCCCCGAAGGGGATGGCCTTTACCACTTGAGTTTGTTGGGTCCAGCATTGGCAGCTACCGGCCCACCATGTTGGGCACCCCAGGGATCCAATCTCTCTTCACCCCGGTATTGGCAAGCCCAACTCTGGTATTGTAGGGAGGCCCAGCGCTCTCTCGAGACCTTCATCCCCAGGCTGCAGCCCTGGTGGGATTCGAAGTCGAGACCTCCCACTTTATAGGCATTCTAGATGCCTCGCTTATCACCACTTGAGCTGCAGCTCAAGTGGTGATAAGCGAGGCATCTAGAATGCCTATAAAGTGGGAGGTCCAGAGATCGAACCCCAGGGTGCGCCAATGACACGGCCTCCTCCCTGAAATGCTGCAGCATTGGGTCGGGTCTGCGAGAGCGGCCCCGGACTTCTCTACAATACCTGAGTTGGGCTTGCCAATACCGGGGTGACCTCGAGAGAGGCCCCTGGGGTGCCCAACATGGTGGGTTCAGTAGCTGCCAATGCTGGACTCAACAATAGTGTTAACCATTTTTTGTTTATTTGTTTTGTTTTCTATAATGTGGAAATGTTTTAGGAATTATATATGCTGCTGAAAGTACTTTAGTTATCATCAAGCTTGACCTCTTGTATTAACATTGGTTGAGAAGGATTCTTGCTTTTATGCATATGAAACCTGTTAAAAAATGCATGAGCCACCAAACCTAAGTTTTGTGATTATTGAAGAGCATCATTTTCGAGTGTGTGTACGTGTAGCGTGCCCTTGGGTCCGCCCTTCAAGAAAATAAGAACCAAGGGGATAGTAAAAGCTAACCCCCGGGTGTCTTTCGCTTGAGGAACCTAACACAAAAGATGACCTAGTAGCTAAGATGCAAACTAACAAAAGCGGGTAAAAATATTGTATATGGTTTTTTGATAGGATAGATGCAAAAGGTGTGATATGCTTAAAAGTAAAATAAAAATAAGATAAAAATGAGATTTGAAGGGGGATGAAAATGGAATCATTTTTTATAAATGGAAACCTTGGGATTCGTTGCTTCGAAAGATTTTTAGGGAGTTTCATGTTGATTTTTGAAAGATCCCTAGAGGAACCCCTCTAGGATAGGCCTAGGTTAACTTAATTAATGTTGGAACTCCGCACATTACTTAATTTAACCTAAGTTGATTAAGCTCAAAATCAAAGTGAATTTGCTAATTGTAAGGGGCTTCTAATCCAACAACTGAACCCTGAATTGCCACTTAATTAATCCTAGGGTTTAATTATTATTGGAACCCCACATAATAAATCAATACTCTAGAATTGAAGCCCAATTCCACTAATGCAATTTGACAAATTCAAGAACCAATTAAACCTACTAATCGTAAGGAACTCTTGATCCTATAACCGGAACCCCATATTGCAACAAGATTAACCTATTAGTCTCAAGTCATTGTTGGAACCCCAACCAATAAATTGAACCCAATATGTTGAAGTCCAATGTTACTCAAGCAATTAGTAGATTTACTTGCTAATTTATAAACACAAACACTTGGCACCATGATCAATTAAACAAGAACCCTCATTTAGTACAAGATTTTAACAAGAAAACATATATCAAATGATGAACCCATACAAATAAGATTGTTCAAGTCAATAGGTGCAATGTCAAGCATCCATACAAAGAAAATAAACAAAAAAAAGTTGTTTCTACCACTCTTATACAAAGATATAGAATAAAATTACAACCAAATGCATATAACAATCCCTAGAACCCTAGATAAATTGAAATACACAAGAGGAAGAGAGAATGGAGAACAACACTCCCTTATGAAGCTTTAAGATCATCCCTTGGCCTCCACCATCAAGAATGGGGAAGCCTAACTGCTGTCCTCCATGTGAAAGCCAGCACCAAGGAGGGGAGGTAGAGGAAACATGGAGATTTGAGTGGAAGAAGATGGAAGATGGAGATGAAAGGAAATGAGAAAAAGATGAGAGTTAGGGTTTGTGGTGGCTCCAAATCTAAGGTCTAGGGCTTCAAAAATCATATATATATATATGTGTGTGTGTGTGTGTGTGTGTCCAAGAATGGGCCCAAGTGAGTGGGTATCAAGTTTGAACCAAGTAAAGTCCGAAATTCGCGTTTGTTGTGTTGCTGTTGCATTGTCACTCGCTGTGGGCTCGCCACGGCTAGCCCACGGCGAGCAACATTGCTCTCTGGTTTGGGTCTTTTCTGTAATTTGGAAATTTTGGGGTCCTTTTCTGTAATTTGTAAATTTCATGGTCGTTTTTTTGTAATTTTCACAATTTACCCAAAACTTGTATTTTCCCCTTCATTTTCTTGAAATTTCAGCTTCTAACCCCAATTCCTCCCCTTTTCAAGTGTCCTTCTTTTTCTAGGATCGATTCCTTTGGTCCTTGAGTGACTCTACAAGTAAATATAAGATGGAAAAGGAATAAATAGCCTTATAAATTAATTAATACAAATTAATCTACAATTATGGCCAATTAATCCTAATCTCATATTAATTTCACCCAAGAGTCTAAGATATTAAATAAGCACAATTGGACCAAATTTGCGTCTTATTCATGTTAGAAGCCTTAATTTAAACACATAAAAACATACAAATACACGGATTTGTCAATTATATATGTGTCTTAGTTGTATAAATTATCCCTTTAACTCTTTACTTGTTAGTTTTGCATGTTGGAAGATCCAAACAATAGGAACCATCATTGACTCGGGTCATGGGGATGATAAGTGATATTTGGATGTTTTAAGATAGGTTCAATTTGTTGAGTAAATCAATAACTAAAATAATGATACAAGAGTTGCAAAAGTATAAAGCATGAAGTGGATTATGGTTGTAATGTATGAAGTGTTGGGAATTGATTTCTAAGAGGAGTATTCTTGGAACTTGTCAAAGTAAGCGCATTAGATGTTCTATAAAATGTTTGAAAGGAAAAAAAAAAGTAAAATATTATCATTTAATGGAGTAGAGTCTTTTGTAAAATTGTTTTGATGATTTAGTGCCATGTGGTTGCCAACTCTAATGGTTAAAGCTTGTTATTCTTATGCTAACCATTGAAATAACTATGTAGTGATTGATTGTACTTGCTAAGTTGTCAAAGCATATCAATAAAAGATTTAAAGAACATATGCTTAACTATGACTGGAATAATAATGACTTTGTTTGCATATTAGGGGCTAAGGTGTAAATATAATTCAGAATTTCATTATAGGAGTAAGCTATGTTTTGGGAGAATTGCAGGTGAGTGAATATCGTCCCTTCCTAAGTTATATAGATGGTATTTTTAGTGTTTGTTATATTTAATTTAATTTGATTATCTTGTTTCTTAGTTTTCCTGCACTGTATGATTACACCACTGATAGTTATTCATATTATCACAATTTCTTATTTACAATGAGATTGTGGTAGTAATTAGCAAATGATAATGACTTATTTATTTCTATTTGTTACTTTTCATTTTTCTTGTATGAAACATTTATTTTATGGAATCGAAAGAAAATAATGAGATGTTCTTATAAAGTTTCATGCTAGGGTCACTTGGTATGTAGAGTTTATAGTTAAAAGAATATATTTGTTTGTTAAATAATATAGATTGACCCGAAGCATGCTTGAAACTATTTTTTTTTAAAGGACTGAATACAGAACGTTGGTTACAAACAGTAGTACTGTTAGTCCTTGGCGTGCCATGGTAAACTCAAGCTCGCTTGACATTCGTGTGCACAATACTCACGCTTTATATTCGTGGGACTCGTTCTCACGCTTGTTATTCGTGGGTTTTGTATCTGCACTTGTTTTGTGGCCTCATACTTGCTTGTTTGGTTACTTACCATCGTGGAGTGTGTGTCCAAGCTTGTGCTCGTAGCTTTAAGCTGCGTTTTGTTATTTACCCTTGTGGATTCTGTGTCTACGCTTGTTCTTCTGTTTTGTTGAAGTCCTATGAAAATATGAGATTTAAGAAATATCTCTAAGCAAGTTCTTTATTTATTAATTTACTTGTGTTTATTTGATTTAGAACTTTAACTAGTTACATTTATACTTATGATGGTATACTAGTGGTTTTGAATTATTTACATGTGTTTAAATTATTTTTCTTCAGTATGCTATTATATCATATAAATGGGATGTTATTCATTGGAAAGATATTTTTGGTCTCAGATAATGTAGCTGATTCAAGATCTCTCGTTCATATGAAAATGAAGTATTGGATTGATGAATCTCCATGATGACATAAAACTCGATCTATTCATATTTTGAAAATCCCATTCTAAGAGCTCCACGTAAACTATAGCCAGGATCTTGCCTTCGCCGCATATGTGTATATCTGTTGGTAAGTGTGCTATTGTATACCTTTTAGGAAGTCCCAATTTCAGAGGAGATTCTGTTATGATTTCTTTAGATAGCTGGAGACTTTGTTAATATAAAATTATATCAACACTTTATATTATGTAATGTCTGTATGTTTCTAAATAAAAAGGCAGAGTTGTATACATATGCAAGGCTTAACGGATGTGTGTTTCTCTCATATTCTGAGCCAATCACACCTCAATTTTTGGGGTGTAACAAATGGATCCCTGTTTCATTGCTGTGTGAGTCTAAGAAAGGTTACATACTTTCTTGATGTCTTTTAACTTTGACAATTTCATGGAAATATATTTTAGTGTCTGTTATATTAGAGTATATCCTATGGTCATGATAAATGTGATCTAAAGGTTTTATGCTAGGAAAGCGGTTGATTCATATTGAAGTGATATTTGAGCGAAAGAAAGATTACCTAAAATACACACACTTTTTCTAGTGTCTAAGATCGGTCCATTATGATGTTAGTGTGCTAATTTCATAAGTGTGGACACTATGCATATGTGAAAGGTAATTTGAGTTTTATCTTGACTCAAAAGGGATTAGCTTAGCCATGAGAAAAGTGTATATGTGTAAATCTAGGATATCTGAGGCACTATATCAAAAGATCGAACTGCACTACAAGGTTGTTTTGTGCTGGTCTCTTTAAAAGAGGCTTTTACTACAAGACATCTAAAAGGAGACGTCATGCCCACGCAGTTACGATAAAGTACTTAGTATAAAAGAAGAATAATAAAGAAAGAGACTTAACCCTTAACATTTAACCCACCAAGTGTGAGTAGGAGATGTAGGAATACACCTAATCCATCCTTGGTGGGTTAGGGCCCAAGCCCAATGAGAATTAGGGCTAATATGTGATTCCCAATAAGAATTAGGGCTAATATATAATTATGGAGAGACATGGGATAAAATGAGTAATTTTTCCCTCTATAATTTGATATTGAAAAGATATGACTTTTCCAAACGTTATATATGGGTTGGCTCTATAGAAAATAATAATTCCTAATAAAACTTTTTGGATCTCTTCTCTTCCTCTATGGTGCTTCTGCTGCATACGTATTCGGAATCCAAATCTATGTTCCGATTTCGTGTGGGTATCGAGCGAGTCAACCAAATTCCAAGTACGCCCGAAATCCTACACCATCCAACAAAATCTGAAACAAATTACTTCAATAATTCAAAGGGATTAATTCTCAGTAAATAAAATGCTCTATTATCAAAATAAACAATAACAGAGTAACTTATCATGTGAGTTCCCCATTTCATTCAAATGGCCTTTATCATTAGTATCATCATCAGCTTTAGAAATGGCGGTAGCCATTGTGGCTTCTTTAATAATCACAGAAATTACATTATCCACAGAATGCTACAGAGCCTTAGTGAACACATCACATTGACTGAGCCATGTGAAATTTTACCGTAATCTCTCAAAACCATTATGAATTTTCATTTTTTGTTCCATCTGTTAGTTTTTATCTGAGAATCGTGATATATAGTGCTAGTCATCAAATTTTTGGAATAATCACATCTAGTTTTGATCATCTGGACTGGTTATTTAGCCAAAGTTATAATTAAAAGAAAATGAATGAAAAGGCACTTGGGAATCATATTATACTTCATCTACTCCTTAATATAAGATTTAATTAATTTTTTTGAGAAATCCTTATAAAACTAAAAAATTATTTATAAATTGGTTTATTTAAATTTTTTTCTCTAAACTAGTGACATCTCCTCATCCAATAATCACTGTGTATTTTCCCTCTTAACATTGACACATGTTTTCTACCCTAAAACTAATGAACCAGTGTAAAAAGTAACATCTCTCATATTTTAATCACAAAAATTCCATTCCTCACACGGTACAACAAGTCTTCTCTGATTACGGGTTCAATTACATAGATTGAACTAAAATCTTATGTTTTATCAACAACCTAAACTTTTGATGAATTCTCCGTCAAAAGATTCTGTTCATTAATTTCACTTAATGTTCTCTTTAGTCTTCATTTACCCCTTTTCATTAGACTCTATACTATACTTTTTGATCCATTTTTTTTTCACTCAGTCATCTAAAAGCCTCCAACCGAATTCACTTGGATTAGACAATTCGGTATGTGAGAGTATTATTTCAGAAAAATCACACAAAAATCCCTTTGAAAATGGAAAGTGTAAAATACAAATCAGTTCATAAATTTAAGAAATTATAAATCAGTCACAGGGAGGAATTTAGTATTTCTATATCTTATGAAAAGAAACAAATACTCTTATAATTGTCAAATTCATCATAAGTATTTATAACTTCAAGATATGGATTTTCAATTTAATCATAAATATTTTCAAATTCATGTTAATAATTCACAACTCCAACTTTTGTCATTAGGAATCGATAAGACATATTATAATAGTTTACAACTTCAACATAAGAATTCCCCACATGATTATAATGATTTTTAAATTTGCGTTAACAATTCACAACTCAAACTTTTTGCATTAGAAATTGACAAAGTATATGTTGGGAAATCTTTCAAAAGTTTAACATAGGAATTTTCAACTTGATCATAACGATTTTTAAGTTCGTGTCAATAATTCACAACTCCAACTGTTGAGAGCATTTGTGTCTTTTGGTAATATATGAAACTCCCAGATTCTTCCTTGGGCCTGATTTTATATTTCTCAAAATAAAAGGATTGATTTGTAATTTTCTATTTTCCACCGTTTCTGTGGGATTTTCCCGATTAATTATTGGGCTTGTTTTGCTGGACTTGTTCCAGCCAAATAAGTCCTTATTTTTATAAAAAAGAACTTATTTTCAGAAAAGTTGTTTTGAGCATGTTTGGTTGGACTTATAAAAATAAGTAACTTATAACTTATAAGTCAAAATAAGTATAAGTTCTTTTTTCAACTTATGACTTATGACTTATAAGTCACTTATGGAGGTGGACCCCACAATTCTGACTTATTTTACACATCCAATCACAACTAACCCAAGCATAAATCACTTTTCCAAAAGTTCATCCAAACATACATCTCATTACACGATATAACTTATGACTTATAAGTCACTTATAAGTCATATTTTTAACAGCCCATCCAAACATAAATCTCATTACACAATCTGACTTATTTTCAGTTTGACTTATATATAAATCACTTTTTCATAAGTCCATCCAAACACGACCATTAAAGATTCTCTGTTGTGTGTTACAGCTGTGGTAATGCAGTGTCTCCGGGTAAGACAATGAGATTCTCTGTTGTGTGTTACAGCTGTGGTAATGCAGCCCAATAATCAACTTCCCTACTTTAAGCGATTCATATGAATTTTGGGCGAGAAATAGTACTAAATATTTAATATTCATGGATTACTTTTGACAGAGGAATAATGAATAGATAATTAATATTCATGAATTACTTTTGACAGGGGAATAATGAAGAATACAATGGCTTTTGTGAGTTACCACTCAGTTTTTATTATATAAGTCTAACTATCACAAATTTTTTACTTTTAAATATAAGTCTACTTTGGAGATCAATTAATGCTACAGTGGCTATTCTACTCCTATGTTAGAAATAGAGAAGATGAGAGATAAAATGTACGATGCATTAAATATTATTTTAGTACTAATTCTTAAAAGAAGGCGAAGTTAGAAAAAGCTTTAAAAATATGAGATATTTAATGCTATAACTTCTACTATTTAGTATTTGAAAAGTAGTTAGAGTGAACTTATAATAAGGAACATAATGGTGGTAGATTATATTAAAAGTGACAGCAATTATTGAGTCATCCATAATATTTATTATCTACAAAGAAAACTCTCTTTCAAGAACTTCCATTAAATTGCATGTGATAAAAAAAACTGATGTGGATCAGCATCAAGCCTCTCTATAGAGGAATCTACTTTGTCTTCCAAAACAAAGATGATGAAGATGCAGCTCCCATTATTGTCAAAGACTCAACTTTAATTTCAATTCCATAATGGCTGCTGTCATTATCTTCATATTAATTAAATTATTATTGCTAAACGTACATTAGTGCTTATTATAAGAAACATTAAACCAAATAGTGTGGAAAAAAAATAGCCTTATTTATAGGAAAATATAGAAAAAGAAACATAATAAAAATATGTATGCTGAAGAGACGGAATATGTGATAGTGAGAGAGGGTGAGTGAATGCAATAATATTAATATGAGGAATAAAATGAGGACAAATTGAGAACTCAACAAAAAATTGAAATGCTTTCTATATGTTTTGAATTGATTTATATATGAGATAAAATTTAAAATTGTCTTATATCTAAGTTCAAAATTATTTCTAAATTAGTGCATATACTCAATACCAATGTATTAAAATTAATAAAATTTTATAACTTTACCCTTGTTAAAACTTTTTTTCTACAAGTTACCTTGTAATAAGAACTAATAAAATGTTTATACTCTTATTATATTTATAATAAAGAATATAAAGAAATAAGGGAGAATTACAACTAGGTCCCATAAAAGGTAATTAATCATAATGAGATCTCTAAAAAATCATTAAATTACATTGAAATCCGTAGAGAACTAATGCGTTAGAAATTGTCAATGCAGCTCATTGAGTTGTCAATAGCAACTAGGTTTTTAATGAGTTGTCAATTACAACGCATTGAGCGGTATCGACAACTTCCAACACATGCGATTCAATATCACCCACGTCCTTAGGAATTCCATATAATTTAATGACTTTTTAGGACCTGGTTGTGATTAACTACCTTCCTTGGAACCAAATTGTAATTCACCAAAAAAAAACTCTCAAGAACCAGGTTCAGTGCTCATTGTGGAGATGAGAAAACATTTTTCATTGCTGAAATGAAATGTGAGCCATTTAAAATTTTATATGGATGATCTATATTATAATTTTTAAATTACCACTTTTTCAATGATAAAATTAGTTTTTAAATAAATGAAAATTATAAGATTAACTTTATTTTTTATTTTTTATCCATTAAAATAAAAAATTATTAAACCTATTAAACTAAAGTAAATCAAATATGTACTACTAAAATAAATATGAAAGGTAATGATGCTGGAAAATTGATAAAAGATATGTTGATGGCAAAAAAAAAAAAAGATAAAGATATGTTGAATATCAATTATCCAAAGTTGGTAATTTTTTAACCTAATTTGGTATTGTGTTTTAAGATTATGTAAACAAACAAAAAGAAGTTGATAATAATGTTGGTAAAGGGATAGAAACATGTTGGTAATCCTTTGTTCAAAATTGGTAACCTATTATCCGAATTTGACAATCCGTTATACTTTTTTGGTAACAAACAAAAAGAAATTGGTTATGATATTGGTAAATGGATAGAGATATATTGGTAATCCTTTATCCAAAGTTGGTAATACGTTATCCGAATTTGATAATTTGTTATACAACTTTTTATTTGTTACCAAAATTGCATCCAACAAGTTTCTATCCATTTACCAACTTTTTTTTATTTGTTACCAAAAGCGTTTAATGGATTACCAAATTTGGTTAACAAATTAACAACTTTGGATAATGGATAACCAAACATATACCAACTTCTTTTTGTTTGTTACCATAATTGTATAATAGATTACGTTGACAAATTACCAACTTTAAATAATGGATTACGTACCAACATGTCTCTGTCCATTTACCAACATCATTACCAACTTCTTTTTGTTTGTTAACATAATTGTATAATGGATTACCAAATTTTGTTAACAAATTACCAACTTTATATAATTGATTACCAAGTTAGTATGGTGTTTTACCAACATCGTATATTTTATCAAGATGTGTATTATCATTTACCGACTACTTCTCTAGCTTTACCAAATTCTTCTTTTGTGTTATCAACTTCATCCTCTTTATTACATTTTTGGTAAAATAGAAACAAAATTTGGAAAATATTAAGAAAGAATGAAATATATATGTTTTCAGCAATATATATAATAAAAAGCCATATACCACCTTCCAAACAAAAATTAAAACAGCCCCCTAAAAAAAACCCCACCTGTCACCTGGTAGGTGGACCCTGCCATCAACCCCTCAACCGTTGGCACCAGGAGCTCCAACGACCAATGGTGGCAGGCGGTGGTGGACTTTTTATTATAAAAATAATAAAAATTTAAACTAAAGATATTTGTAATATTTTCTTTAAATTTGTAAAATATAGTTATTTCATTGGTATTGGTATGTTATCGTCATTTTCAAAATTTACTGTATACAACCCTCCTTTTTATATTTCTAGAGCTTTTTTTCCATTTTTCCATGGAAATTTCCCACAATTAATCTTTTTAAATAAAATAAATAAAAATTCAGAGGACAAATATCTACAGTATATCATAAATTGCGACTAGAGGTAGGGGCCACCATAGGAATAATCTGACAGTATGACAACACCTTGGCTACTCCTTTGGCTTTTTCCCACACAAGTTGTCTTTTCATCTAAGCTTTTTTTGTTTTCTTTTTACATAACCAAGGAAATTTTATTTAGATCACGTTTATCATGGATTGGATCTTTAATTTTTTAAACATATAAAGCAACTGTAAGTTAATGGTGTGACAGGGATGAAAATATCCCTTATTTTTATTATTATTACCCTTTTTTAAAAAGAAAAAATTTTAAAAAAAGACTCTCAAATTACTAAAAGGGCACTTTATTATAACGAATTTCGGAAAAGACAATTCAGTACAATGAATAAATTGTCAACCCCAAATAAAAATGAAATGTCTAAAATGCCCTTACTACAACTAACTTGAGAATCCCTTAACTGAACCAAGGGCATTTTACACATTTCCTTTAAATTTGAGGTTAGACAATTCAGTTATTGTACTAAATTATCAATTCCAAAATTCGTTAGAGCAAAGTAACATTTATAATTTGAATGTCTTTTTTTGAAATTTTTCCTTTTCTTTTAGAGAGGGAATAGAAGCCTTACTCTCTACTTGATAAAAAAAACAATTAATCTATAATATTCACTGCTTTCATTAGGGGTGTTCATGGGACAGGACGGGACCGGGACAAGCCCGTCCTGTCCCGTCCCGAAAAATTTTGTTCGGGACGAGAATCCCGTCCCGTGTCCCATCCCGTCCCGAACTTGTCCCGATCCTGATCGGGACGGGACGGGATTGTCCCGAATTATTTTTATATTATTTTATTTTATTTTTTTAATGTTTTTATTTTTATTTTTATTTTTTTATAAATTGAGAATTGTAGAGTTGCTACTGCAGAGGAACAAGTAAGAAGGAGAGGGAGAAGAAGGAAGAGACAAAGGGAAAAATAAAATAGAGAAGAGCACAATTTTCTAACTTATCTCTACAGCTTCACTTACAGATTCTTCTTAATTTCTACAAAACCAGTGAACCACAATCAAAATCACAGCCTATTTTCTCACTTTATTCATTCTCTATTCCATACCCTATTCACTTTCCTATTATTCCCATCAAAACCATGGCTCAACAATTATATATTTCTATATATTTTGTGAAAAATATATATATATATTATAAAAATATATATTCGGCCGGAACCTCTATTTTGTCCCGTTACAAAATCGGGACGGACCGGGACGGGACAAGCTTGAATAGCCCTAGCTTTCATAACTTAACAAAAGAAAAAAGAAATAGCTATTTAGTCCAGGTGTGTGTGTGTGTGTTTATTATGAACTCACTCTTTTCTCCATCAACTCTCTCACTCCTTCATTACCCTCTTCATTTCCTTGTCTTCGCTTCACCAGATCGGATCCGGTCCGACGCTTTCTCTTTCTTGCACCTTCAGGTCAATACTTCCTTCTGTTTTTTTTTTTTAACACAATTTTAAGAAATAAAATAACTCATCACTGACAATCTGGAAAATCATACATAAACTTAGATTTTTTTTTTTTTCCTGGCTAAATCGATGTTAACATCTACCTTCATATGTATAACCTTCCAAAACTGCCTTTGAATTCATCAACCTTGTTCTCTTTCATCTAGTGCCTCTCATAATGGGACTATCTCAGAAAAAGCATAAAATAACCTTTTTTTTTTTGGGTTTGTTTTCTGAAAACTAAATTTAGAAGTAGATAAAAGAAGACATCATTTTTTTAATTGATTTTTTTTTAAATATCGATCTGAAAGGAGAAAGAATATGATATGGTAACTCAAGAAAAAAATGGGTGGATTTTCATATTTAATAAAGATATCTTGGTAGAGAAAGATAGAAAACGGGTTGTGAGAATTCATCCATGATCTGGAGCCTGAGAGGGAGAGGGAGAGGGAGAGGGACAGAAGGGAGGAGGATGGCTGATGATATTTATGTAGGCAGTGTTCCTGATTCATCATCTTCTAGGTATAGAACTCTCGTCTTGGAACCAGCTTCTTGGAAACCAAAAGTAGGCAAGTTTGTCCGAGAAATACTAATATGCTTGGCTCGATCATTTCAGAATATTTATGGGTAATCTCTTTTGTACATGAAAGTAAAAACTTCAGAAAATGATAAAAAAGAACTTCTGTACATCTAAAGTTTAGAATGCATATCCGAATAAGTAAAAGGACAGTTCACTGGATAGGAACATAAGACTTTAATATTTGGGCCAAAAGGCCAAATTTATTACTCCAGTTCCAAATAAAAGACTTATTTACTTAATTTGATTAGATTAATGATGTTAGTTAGATTAGTTAATATTACGTGATATTACCAATGCACCCTAACAATCTACCTACATCCCCACTCCCTTTCTCTTGTTTGTTTATTATTGAGCTTTCATAGGGATAATTTGTGGAAAATTGAGAACAATTGGAGATATTTCTTATATTTAGGACCAATCTAATCTTCCCAAATTGTTCTATGACCGGAGGAAGTAATTTTTTCCTAAGTTGTAAATGTGCGAAGTTGTGAATTACATTATTGATTTAGTGTATTACTGATTTAGGGTTACCATTAAGCAAGTAGTGAAGATCATTAGTGCACACTTTCTTTCGCTTTTTGTCTTCAAAAGACGTTCCCCTTCTGTATCATCATTAACTCGCATACATCTCCTGATAGGCTAATTTTATCCTTCATCGCCTTTTTTCTTCAAAGACGTACCCACTCTCTATATAGCATAGGTTTTGAATGTGCATATTTATGAATCCTGTCACTAGATCAGTTGAAAGCATTACGAGTGAGGTGAAACCCTTTACTCATTTAGCAAAAATCATTTACAAGACTGAGCGAATTTCAGTCTAAGTTATGAATATGCAAAAATTTTTACTCCAGTTACTGATTTAGTAAAAATTATTATGCGAATGGTAAAAATCGTTACTCATTTAATGAAAATCATTGAGAAGATTTATCAAATTTCAATCTAAGTTGTGGGTGTGGGAAGTTTTGAATTCCACTATTCATTTGAAAGCTTGTTACCTGATAGAAAAATGATTTCACATATAATGTGATCAAGGGCTATCATAGTTAGAAAAGAAATGTGCTAACATTAAAAATGATATCCATGATAGAAAAGAACTTTACTAACATATTACACAAATGCTATCGTGGATATTAGAAACTTTGTATCATTTTCAAACTCAAAACCATGTTAGAAAAGGAAACATTAAAATGGTTATTACAACATTATTGATCAATTTATTCGATAACCATGTTAGAAAGGAACAAGACTAAGATGGTTAATAAATAAGAACCCTCAATTCACAATAATCAATATCAAATAGTTTAACATAATCATGTTAGAAAATGATCGCTCTAACATGGTTAGTAAATAGAATCCGTTAAACATAATACATTTAAAGAGAGGGCCCCGGGTATACAATCCCGAATTCATCAACAAACTAGTGCAATCCATAGAATCTATCCGATCATCATAAGAACAATCTAGATATCACATAAAACCAAAAATCAGATCAACCAGAAATTCACATACATGTGATAGATAAAAATAACATATTGGGACTTTGGCCACCTACCGGAATGGAACTTTGACTTGAGTAAAATCAAGCATACAATTTCAAATACAAGAATAAATAGTCATCTAATTATACGGTTATCTAAATCCGAATAATGTGAAAGCACATAATGAAGTCTAAACGTTTGGCAATGTACACTGTCCCAAAATAACCACGGATAAGACAATTTGTCTATGTAACCACGGCCTCACCTCAATATACAAGTGGATATATGCTTGGAGAGTGTCAATTATGTGCTGATAATTTGAAAATATCATCACATGAACAATGAATATTCATATATCGGCCATTTCATCACATAACAATAACAATCAGCATTCTCATCACTTCCAATACTTATATATTCAATGATCCAGAAAAATGTTATCACAGTTTCATCATATCTAATTCACACACACACACACACAATTTTTAAATCCTTTTTCCTTCATATGAACAAGAATGATTTAGGGGGAATTTCAATAAATTGATGGTAGTACTTTGTAGTTATTATGTTGATCTTAGGGAACAATTTCATAAATTTTGTCACTAATTTGCTATTTGAATTGCAGAGGATGGTAACAAGCTGAAAACAAATATTATCAGTGTTGCTCCAAAACTTGGGGGATCCACCTTCCTATTACCTGAGAAGATAACAGAGGTAATCATTATGTTCTTTTCTATAATAATCTACTCTCTAATTTGTGTCTTTTTATGAGTGTCATAGCTTGCATGTCTCTGTTATATATTATTTGTTCTCAATTCAATACTGTACAAAACGATTAATCGTGGAAATAATGCCTGTGATGGTGACACTAATATGAAAGAAACGATTTGTTTCAAAAACTGCAATAGGACCGAACTAATTTATATAGTCATAAATATTTTTAGTTTTAATCATTTGAATCTTTGCTCACTTGCGTAAAAGTTTCTTTGATCGGCTTATGTGATGACTTCCTGTATTGTATTCTCCCTTTTCTCTCTTTTTCTCTTGCCCTTTTTATTGATAAAGTACTCTTGCCCATTTAACTAGTAAAAATTAAATCCTCTTAAAGTGATTTTTATTGAAAAGAATGAAAATATATAGGCGAAAAAGAAAGAAAGTAAATTATATCTATATGTTGGTCTAAATGAGCTAGCTAGCTAACATACATGAAAAACAGTCCATACCAGTTTTTTTCATATACAGGCTAGGTGGACTATAGGGAGCTAGCCTGTCCACTCAAACAATTCATTGGCAATAATTTTAAAAAGTAATTATTATTTTGTTTCATTTTAATAATAATAGTTTATAAATTTCCTTTTGATCTTTTGAAAAATTGTCAAAGTTTTCCTCTTTATCAGCATCATTAATTTAAAAAGTATGTATATGAATTTTAAAGTAAACTAGCAAAAATTAAACTCCAAACCTACCAAACCAAGAATTTTTTTTTTTGGGTCAAAATATACCAAACCAAGATTCACTATATAGAGATAGCTACTTCGAAAGTTTAATTGTAATTTTTCTTTACTTATATAATACAATAAATTTGTTTTTCTGATTCATTGTGATAATTGATTGTAATACTTAAATTACTTTTCAATATTCAAATAAAATTAATTAGATAATAATTATAACATTATGTTGGTCTTGTCATCTTCTACAAGAGCTTTGTTTGAATAAACGCATATCAAAATTTTCGTTAAGTCACGGTGTTAGAGTAAACAAATGAAAATACTCTTAACTAACATGGTGATCTGATCATGTCCATTTTAGATGACGAGCGTTTTAGAAAGTGTTGCAACTACTATTGCCCCAATATGGATTAATAAAATTAACAGAGAAGTTAATTATTTCCGTGATTTTGAGGATCACGTTCGCAACTTTGAGTTAGAACACAACAATTTGGTTGCAAAGCGAGACAAAGTGCTTAAAGATATTGAAGATGCTCGACGAAATGAGAAACAAATTGAGGATGACGTTCAGAATTGGATCAGGGAAGTTGACATTGTAATTCAAGAGCACACTAAAATCAAACAAACGTGGTCTTATGGTTGGTGTCCATATTGGCAATACCGACAAGGGAAGATATTGGCACAAAGGATGCCAACCATCAAATCATGCATTGATAAATGCTACTTCGAAAGAGTGGCACGTCCAGCTGAACTTCCAGGTATAAAGTATCATGCTTCAAGAGACTTCCTTGATTTTGAGAGTAGAAAGACAAAATTCAAGCAACTTGTAGAAGCTTTTAAAGATGGTAGTCATTACATGGTTGGGTTGCAAGGGATGGGGGGAATAGGTAAAACCACAATGGCAACACAAGTGGGCAAACAAGTCGAAGAATCTAAATCATTTGAGAAAGTTATCTTTGTTGTTGTGTCCAATTCTCCAGATGTCAACAAGATTCGAGGTGACATTGCTAGGCAATTGGGCTTGAAGTTAGAAGAAAGAGAGGAAGCAGAACACTCAAAGCTTTTGTGGTCTAGAATTTCCAATGATGAAAAGAAATTACTCATAATATTAGATGATGTGTGGGGGGAGGTAAATCTTACAGACATTGGGATTCCAGTAGGTCCTGATCAAAAGAATTGCTATATTCTAATAACCACTCGCTATTTAAAAGTTTGTCGAGACATGAGATGCCAAAAAATAGTTCACCTACATACATTGGCCGATGAGGATGCATTGAAGCTTTTTCTGTTTCATGCTACAAGTGATGATCATCATTCTTCACATAGCAATTTGGATGGTCTTGCACAATCTTTTGTGAAAGAATGTGGAGGATTGCCAGTTGCAATTGTAGCACTAGCTTGCACGCTAAGAAATTGGCCTGTTAGTGAATGGAAAGTAGCTTTAATAACCTTACAAACTTCTATGCCATTTGCTGATGTTGATGAAGAGTTGGTGAAGGTTTATAGATGCTTGAGATTGAGCTATGATAATTTAAATGATGAGGAGGCCCAAAAGCTTTTTTTATTGTGTTCTATTTTTCCAGAAGACTATGAAATCCCCATAAGCCTTTTTATAAGACTTGGTATAGGGTCAGGAATTTTTGACAAAGTCGACGAATATTGTGCAGCAAGAAGCCGAGCACTTGATGTGAAAAATAACCTCATAGCTTCTTCTTTACTACTGAATGTTGAGGAGAAAAAATGTGTAAAAATGCATAATTTGGTTCGTGAAGTAGCCCAATGGATAGCAAAGGAAGATATTCAGGTGATTACAAATTCATCAATAATGAATTTAAAACCAAATGACAAGAGATTTGTGTTTTGGAGTGGTAATGATTTTCCTGATCACTTTGATGCTACTGAAATTGAGGTTCTTCTTCTTTGGATAAGTGGAAATGTTCCAGTGAAAAACCCAAAAGCATTCTTTGCAGGCTTGTCTAGGCTCAAATTTCTATTTTTATTTGGTGAGCATGAAAGAAGACTTCCATCTCCATCATTGTCACAGTCTCTTCTTTCATTAAATCATATTCAAACTCTTATATTGGATGGTTGGGAAATAGGTGATATCTCTGATTTGAAGAATCTACAAAGTCTTATGACACTTGAGTTAAAAAAGTGTCTGATTTTTGAGCTACCTGTAGTTATCGTGGAACTAAAGAAATTGAGATGGCTAGGGTTAAGGAAGTGTGAAATTCAACAGAAAAATCCTTTTGAAGTGATTGAAAGATGTTTACAATTGAAAGAATTGTATTTTGTTCAGAATAAGCATGTCAAAGACTGGAAGCGAGAGAAAGACACAGAAATGAAAGATGAAATTGCTCCTGACATATGTCCACTTCAGTTGCAAATGTATTCTATAGCTTGCTCTGGTTTTGAACTTTCTGCTGATGATGATAATGGCATGTTAACATGCTTCAACCCAGAAAATATGGAACATTTATTATCAAAAGGCATGTTTAAGTATCTTGCGGGAAGAGCACAAGTTCTTGAGTTGGGGAAAATGGGAGAATCAAGATGGAAATGTCTTGTCCCTGACATTATTCCTGTTGAAGTTGAAGGCATGAATAATTTAATCAAGCTTTATTTATATGAACGGGCTGACATTGAGTGCCTTATTGATAACAGTAAGTATCGTTACTCTAATATCACAGTCTTCTCTGGTTTGGCTGAGCTGCATTTGGATGATGTGGATATAAATGAATTGTATTGGGGTGGTATGCCTTCTAGGTTTCTCACGCAGTTACAGGTTTTGAAGTTAAAAAAGTGTATGAAACTGCAAAACATATTCTCAGATGGAAATCTCAAACTACCTCAGCTAAAGGTCTTGGAAATGAGAGATTGCCCAATGTTCCAACCATCAATTTTCCAATCCTCTTTTGCTCGAAGTCTTGTGCGGTTGGAAAAATTAGTAATTGAAGATTGCTTGGGGCTACAAAGTTTAATTGCAAATGGGAGCTTGGAAGAAGAGATGACACTTATTGGTTGTCAAAAGAGTCATGATGTATTGTTCCCTATGTTAAAATCTCTTCAAATTCAACAGTGTGACAAATTAGAAATGGTATCATCGTTACTTCTAGCTGGAGACCTTCCCCAATTAAAAGATTTATGCATAAGGTCTTGTAAGAAGCTAAAATACATATTTGGTGATTATAGGGATGTGGGCCCTAGTTCGCAACAGGAAATTATGCTCCCTTTACCACCTCAAGTAGTTTTAAAAGAAACTTCAACGAAGAAAAATGAAAACTCTAAGTCAAGTGCTTTTTCATGGGCTTGTGGGTGTTGCTTTCTGGCCCCAACCAAAGACATTAATAATGGTGTTTCCAATGCCACACTGGAGGACTACACAATCTCACAGGTATGATACTTTGGCCTCTTTCTTTATCAAACACATGTTTATGTTTTCTATTTTTTTTTTTTTTTTGGCGAAAGTGATATTTGATCAATTGAACATCCGTTTTAGTATATGATACACGTTTGGTTAAGAAACAATTTTTTCTTTAAACTATGTATATCTAATTATAGAGGCATGATCAGATGCAATAACACAACTAGAAAGTGTGACTTGATATTTTAAAAGTGGTTAAGAAGGTTTAGAGAAACGGTGAGATAAAAATAATCGGTCATATATATAATTGTTTTTATTTATTATAGTTTTTTTTTTACAGTCATGATACACCAATATTTGAATAATTGAACTGATAGTAAAGCAAATTGCTAGGAATGAGTTAGTTAGTTAAGACATTTTATCTCACTAGTTAGTTAAATGAATATGATGTTTTGGACATAAAATACTCCCTCCTGTCCTATTTATGTGACTTTATTAACTAGTTTCATGAGATCAAGAAAATTAGTTAAAATTAGTTAAGGGTTATAATAAATTTGTGTCCCTCATATTTGCTGTAATTTTAGTTTTAGTCCGTCAAGTTTCAATCAACAAGTTTTGAACCCTTACCTTCCATATCTTATGAACTATTGGTCCTTATAATTTTAATAAAGATCTGAATCATTTTGCTTTTAAAGGGACTAAAACTAAAATGATGAAAAATTGAAGGGACTAAAGGTTGTATTAACCATACTTTTACAACTTTCAAAAATTACATTTGATTGGCATAGTTTATAAGAAGAGAGAGATGGAGGAACAGAAAAGCTACTCTCTCCATGTAACACCTGGACTTTTACTACTATATTATAGCCATTTAATTGAATTATAACCACTTTTATGAATATTCGAAGCCCAAAAATACGGAAAATTTAAAACTTTTTCTTTTTTAAAATATTTATCCAATCTTCTGTCAGTTGGAATGGGCTTTCCGAACAACTCAGAATTTAAAACTTTTTATAAAACCAAGTGGTGCATAAAACAATTAAACTACTTAGGTTCCCTTATGATTTCCTCCCCTTGATGATAGTGTGTGGGGAGCGAAAACCCACTCATGGGTTCTCTGCATCTACTGATGGGTTTCTACCTTTCCAATATTAAAACGATGGGGTCACCTCAATTGATAACTCTTCTACCCGAATGCACAGTGTCATTAGGGTAATACATATACATTTACTAATTTAATAACCATCCTTTGTCAACAAGCAACTTCAATTCACATTTCAGAATAAACAAAATATCAATTCAGATTTATGTTCCTGGACCTGGACCGACAGCACAGAGGAGCAAAAATAGAACAAGAGCAGGGGAAAATATGAACAAGAATCAAGCATCACTAAGGGGAGTGAAACTCGGCCATCACAGGAGGAACAAGAATAGGAAAGAACAAGAATCCAACTATTCCTAATTTCATTAATTCCCCATTCAAAACACTTACCATAGCTTCCAATTGCAAGTGCATTACGTCCCAAATTCTTCCCTCTTCCTTCATTTTCGATTGAACAGAACAGAAGCAGAGAAGGAAGAACAAAATTTCAACTTCATCAAATCACCCAAACTACCAGAGCAATTATCAAAATTCTTGTTCATTATCCACCCAAGAATTTCGGCAGACAGAACGAAGAGTAAACAGGGAAGAACACGGGAAGAACAAGAAGCTTAAACCTCAACAAACCAACCCTACCAGACTCGTTTATAGCATCAATCTTACCCCTAATCAAGTTTAATTAAGATTATATTTATCAAACAACCAAAAATTCCCAAATTTCCCTTCGGATGAACAGTACCCGTAGAGGAAAAATTTGAGCAATCGGCCAAATCAAGCTTTCCTCACTAAATCCACTTGAAGAACATCCTTAATCAAGTTCTAAGCTTCATTTTCAGACATTTTGAAGCTTCAAAAACCCCCAAAATCCAAACCCTAAATCGGACCTCTCTCAAAAGAAATCGTTCAAATCGGAGGAAGAAGATAGGGAATGAGAAAGGGAAGCTCACCTAACTCACGTGCGACCTTGCCTGCGTCGCCGGAGCTGCCAGTCGCCGGAAATCTCGCCAGTCGCCGTTGAAAATCAAACAAAATAGAGGGAGGAGGTGAGGAAGAGAGGGTCGGTGAGAGAGAGAGAGATCGAGAGAGTGAGGGACAGAGAAGCGGAGGAAGTATTATATAAAAGATGAGGGGAAAATTAAAGTTCTGACCCCTAAAATTTATCTTCTAATTATTTTTCTTTATTTTCTAAAGAAAATAATCCTTAAAATTATTCAAAATACACCTAGCCTCATAAATTCATTTATAAGGCTTTCAAATTTCTAAATGCCTTCCCAATTAAATTTTCCTAGATTAAAATTTATCTTGTAATTATTATTTTACCTTTATGTGTAAATAAAATAACCCTTAAAATTTATTAAAAATGTCTAAAACATCATAATTTCATTTTTAATGCTTTTTAATATTTTAATAATATTTCCTAAATCTTAATTAATTCCTTATTTTCTCTTTTCTAAAATTTGGGGTGTTACACTCCAGTCCTATTTATAAGAGTCCTGCCGTCAAAACACGCTTCTTAAGAAAACATATGAAAGTAATTAAATGTATTTGGAATATACATCTTTTTAATATTACCCTTATTTGTGATGAGCCTATCAAGAGAGAGAAATATATGAATATTAATAAATATGAAAGAGAATTAGGAGTAAAATAGGAAAAAATGCATTAATTGA
The DNA here is from genome assembly GCA_037074515.1 of Mimosa bimucronata. Lineage (NCBI taxonomy): Eukaryota > Viridiplantae > Streptophyta > Magnoliopsida > Fabales > Fabaceae > Mimosa > Mimosa bimucronata. The sequence goes on along the minus strand of CM073440.1, from coordinate 32,882,734 downwards.
TGAGAGAATGTAATGTGAACTCTTATATTTTGAACCAAATCAATTTAAATTTGGAGCTCTCATAATAAAAACCGGAGGGAGTATTATTTAAGCTAATAGGAAAAAAGTCAACAATATTTTTTTAAAACTTAAGTCGAGGCTTTTGTTAAGAACCAATAAGTAGTCTTGTAGTTAGATCGGAGACGCTAGTTTATTAATTGGAATAAAACTTTATGAATGCAATTATTAAGGAGTTTATTCTTTTATGTTATTGCAATTTTATTATGGTTTCTTTGGTATTTACTTTTATTAACTTTAACCATTAGAGTAATTTCATTAGGCTAAAATTAAGGTTGTGTAATTAGAGAACTTGTAATAGTAAATTATTCATTAACCAAGACGTAAGTTCTGTCCTTTATTTGATATTTAATTATTTATTGTTTAAAATTATTTTTTCTCAGAAAATTAGTATACGTGTAAGCACAGATATTGACCCACTGACTAAATTTTTTTGGGTTCCCTCTATATGAGAGAAAGATCTTTAAAAATAATTTATTTGTAGTTACGACATAAAATTATAGGACATAGAAGAATACAGATTAACCACTCAGATGTCACAAGAAATGAGAAAAGGTTGCCATTAAATGAAAAACAAAATTTATATTCATGGAGTTGCTCAGTTTTTGTACAGTTATAATTATGATTAATAAGATATGACTTAACTAAAATTAGAGTGTAATTATATTATGTTTTTAAGTTCACTAAACTATGGATTATATAAGTAAATATAATAAGAGAAGTGTTTGGCTGTAGGAATCTCGTTCATCATCAAGTGAAAGGATTGAAGCATTTCAAATAGATGAGTGACTTATGAGACCACAATTGAGCCTCAACAATGTAAGGAAGATGAGACTTGTTGGATGCTCGAAGTTGAAGTCATTGTTCAGTGTATCCATTGCTACTACCATCATGTTGGAGGAGCTGCAAATCCGTCGCTGTGAAGAATTGAATGACATAATAATAACAAATGAAGACGAATGTTGACCTTCTCAACTGCACCTCCATCTTTCCTAAACTACAGTCACTCTATGTCTTCAAGTGCAACAAGTTGGGATTTATATTTCCATCCACTCTTTCTGAAGGTCTTCAAAAATTAAAATCCATATTTATCTCTCGAGCACAAGAGTTGAAATATGTTTTTGGAAAAGACGATGATGAACAGTGTGTATCAAATGAGATTGTAAATGATGAGCATCACATTCATCTTCCAGCATTGGAATTACTATCCCTTTACCGTGTACCAAATATGATTAACGTTGGTATCAAGAAATATCAACAAAGCCATCTCTACGTACCATGGAAGCACCAAAGGTACATACAACACTTTTTTACTTGTTATTTTATAACATATCCATCTTGCTCTCTTTTGATCCGTAAAATCGATATTTTATCTTGTCTAAAGATTATATATAACGAATGGTTGCTAACAAAATATTTAAACTCATAGAACTTTCCTATGTGGACTAAATGATTATTAATGTCAAAGTGATCCACCTAGCTTCATCAGATTTCTAATTTAAATTTCAAAATGTTTTTTAAGGAATGGTATGCGTGTGTCTCTGTCTTGTGGGTGTGTGTGTGTCAATATATCTCACACTTACAAAAGATAAAGACATGATTTTTTTTTTTATTTTTTTCTAAAAATATATAAAAATATTTCCATGCATATAAACGTCTAATGCCGATGGTTTAAATTGTTTAAATTATTGACCTTAATGTCTACACATGCAATATCATGAAGTTTTTCATAAAATATGATGAATGTCAAATCACTACTCTAGATATTGTAAGGTTAAATTTTATATATCACTTGATAATTTTTAATATTGTGAATATTTTGTCAATGTTTGCGAGTGAACGTACGTATTATGCACATTTGTGAATTGATTATTTACTTGTTTTTGAAAATGTATAGGAAATAATAAAGCAAATGCAAGATGCGATTAGTGAAAGAGGAAAATAGTCAGAAATACAAGAGATTGTTCATGTTGAAACTCCACTCACCCTAAATGTGGCGTTCCAATATTTTCTCAACTTCCATAATCAGAAAGTAATAAGCATAAACGGAAACAAGAAGTTGAAAACTTTGTTCTCTATCTCTGCATGCAGAAACCTACCACAATTGTCCGAATTATGATATGAATGTGAGGAATTAGTGAATGTGGTTGAAGATGATTCTAATAATCTGCACCACATGAACTCTAGCTCTGTTTTCCCAAAACTGGAGCAACTATCTATCTGGTGTTGCAACAAAATAGAATTTATAATTCCTTCCTCTCTGTGTGGTACTCTCAAAAATTAAAATCTTTGAGCGTCCAGGAAGCTGCTGAGTTGAATTACATATTTGGTAATGAAAGTGAACAGCTTCCTATTTTTCTCCCTGCTGCTTTGGAAAGAATATCATTTGTAGGTGTACCAAGATTATGAACAAAATTCTCCCAAGAAAATATCAACTGAGCTTTTCGCATCTACATAGCATTGAATTGTGGGATCTTCAAGAGTTCAACGGAAAATCATTTCTAAATTTGATGGCCTATTTACAAGCAATACAATTGAATGTGAAAGCTCCTCAGGTAACTACTCATTTTGACTTATTGTTTCATGATATGTGTTGCTCTGTTTATTTAACCATTTTTTCTTGAAAATTTTATTTTCATCGCAACTGATCATATTAAGACATGAATTTACTGAATTTCTCATACATAGATATACGAAATTTAATTTTGAGTAATAAAACTTTGGTTTGCTTTTATATGCACACACCCCTGTGCGCGGTCCTTTAAATCAAACCAAAGGTGGATCAACTTCTAATGTATACAATAATTATATGATTCCATGTGTATATAATTAAGCATATATAATCCATGTCTATGTGTTTGAATTTGTAAGCATTTCAGGCATGGATAGATCATGCCTCTATTTTTAATGACTCGAAGCCTATTAAGACATCCATCAATAGTAGTGTTAACAGTTTTCACAATTTGTGAAACTAATTATTTGAATTGGAACTGATTCATTTGTATTAGTGTTGTACCTTAAGTTCCCGAACACTTGAACTCGAACTGGAACCGGGTATCCTGTAAAGAAGAATGAAATTATCGGAGCCGAGAATCAAAGGATTCTCGAGGCCCACGCACTAACTAGGTTACTAGAACCTAGATGGGATTCGCACAGCAAATCGCCTCGGAAAAAAACAGGGAGAATGAAGAAACCAGAGAATACTGTGGCTGGGGTGAGGAATACTCTGAGGGGCACCTCCTTTATATAGTGTTCGAAATGAACTCTATAAAGGAAGATTGTCACCGTCATTAATGCCTCTCATAAATGCCGCCAATCAGTAATTATGACAGATTCTCTCATTTCCCCCTAAAAGGAAATGATTTGACTTCAATCAGCAATAAATGCTGATTGAGTCAACTATCAAGTCTCCAGATCGCTTCCTATCCGTCGGATCTTCTTTCGGACGATCCGGCCCATCGAGGGCGGACCCGGACACATAGTCTAACATCTCCCACTCGCACTCGATGGCCATTCCATCGTACGATTTATTTTCTCTACAATTCATACTAGCCGTTTGCCGTGACCGCGTGAGCACAACAATGCAATTTAGGTGCTTGCAAACTAGAAATCCTTTGAACGGGATCAGAATGCAAGGACACCTAATGCATATAGATTTGTTGACCGTTGTCTCAGATTCCCTAGGCTAACTTACACACTTATGGCATTTCTAATCCCTCACGAGTTAATACTATTATCAACTCAGATCGCCTTCATGCACACCTGGTATCCACACTTACTAGCTCTTCTAGTAAGGGACATGTCATGGAAATCCAGTGTTACAGTGTGTTATCAAGTTAAAGCCATTCCCATCTGACTGAACATCAGTCCTGTTTGATTTGGTCGCTTTCCCAGCTATCACTCATTAGATCGGATCTCTCATGACCATTAGAGTTTAGGCTAGAGTAGCCGTCACCAAAACAAACATTTTTGATGTCGTCTAAGTCTTAAGGGTATCGATAGAAAGGATATTATCCCATTCGGGACTCACACCGTAATGGATCAGGGATTCTCCATCTACGTCCCTAGTTGCGGTTTATCAAGCACATGTAGTACGAATTACATGTTACGGTGATCGACCAACTGTCGTATGTCGATTTCCTGTTGTATATCACCGTACAGGCATTAGTCCCTGAATGGACATAGAACTTCTCACACTCTCTCTAGGGAGAATTCCTTGCCTGGCTACAGACCTGACGGAATACTTGTGTATCCCTTAGCGTGATTGATAGGCACAAAATTGAACATACGTTTCCGCAAGTGCACGGGCCGTCAAGTAATAAAGAGTGAATCGTGTATCGTTCCCACGAGGACTTGGTACCACAAATTTAGTCGAGCATTGATGTCACACATTTGTTTAATTTAAGCAACCAAATTGATTTTTAATAAGTGAAAAGAAATTGAAATTAAAACAAAAGAAATTAATTAATGCAAAGAGAAAAAGTAACAACCTAGAGTCACTAATCCCTTATTTGCTTCTTAGATTTTATTCCCACTAAATTAATTATGTCCTAACTTAATCAGCTAATCTAGAGTCTAAGTGTCTATAAATGCCTGTCGGTCCACTTATATCCTTACCTAAATTAATTGTGTAATGTCTCACACGTATTAATTAGGTACAATTTATATCGGTAACACTCTAATTTGACTATGCGGAGCTTCTAGGTATATGTCTATCCTAGGCGCCAATTAGATTAAATCTAATTCCTTAGATAAAAATCTAATTCGACATTATTTAATCTCACGGTCGATTTAGAATTCCCTCCGTCGAGTTCAATCCTAAATTCCCTAAACATGTTCAATGGTGATCAGTCACTAAACAATAATCAATAACAACAAGATTAAATAAACCGAATTAAAATTAAGCATAACTAAATAGTGGGAAAATCTCTAAGTCACAAATAAGTTCATAATGCTCTAAGTTGTAAAACAAATTAACTAAACATGCTCCAAATCCCAACCATCACAGCCACAGTAGTTTCAGAATAGAGAAAGAAAATAATAGCACAAAACAATTAAATTCTTCCCCCTTCCTCCTGGTTTGAACGCTGATGGTGACTGCCGCTCCTCTTCCTCCTTTGGTTCGAGCTCTCACAAGACGAAGGAGATGGGGTGACGGCAAACGGAGTTCCTCTCGTCCTCACTCCGTTCACCGTCGCTGGAGAAGAAGATGGTGGATTCGTCCCTCTGCGCTACTGTCTCTCCCCCCCAGTTCCGTGTGTGTTTGTATTTCTTTTATAGTGCTGCCGCTTGCCTCTCCTTTTCTAGCGTGAATCCGAAAATCCTCCCAGATGAATAGTGTGTTGTCCCCCAATATGATTCTTAAAGAAGAGGAAAATAATGCTTCCTCCACCTGCGTGAATAATGCCGTGAGTGTTGTCAAGTATAGTGGTAGATGACATGTCTTTTGTCATTTTGTTGCTGCACCTAACTTTCTTGCTTTCTTTATTCTATTTTATTATTATTTCTTTTCTTGTGTGAACTTTGAAGAGGATGATAGCGCAGATGGTGGCGCTGTGTATGTGGAGGCTGAATGGAAAAATGAATGAATAGCCAGCTCATGGTGAATAGTTCGGTGGTGATTGAAAAAAATGGCTGCCATGTGCGATTTTCCCTTAATGGAAATGGAAGATGAGTGTTCCCCACTGTGACCCATAATTCTTGCTTGCTTTTGGCTGCTTTTTGTCCCTCTTTTCTTCCACTTGTTTTTGCATGCCAATTCAAATGGCTTCACGTGGTTAGTGGCTGCCAAACAAAGCAAATATATATTAATATTAATAAGAACCCAAATAATAGTACTGGCGCAGAATAAACTTTCATTTTCTTTTTAAGTTTCATTCTCTTTATTTTTTTTTTTTTATCATTTTACCAAACATCTAATATTTCTATTTTAAATTAAAGCTATGATATTTCCAATGAAATCCCCTAAATAATGCATCTAATTTAGATCTTACCAAATTCTCAAGAAAATCCCTCAATTTTTGAACTAATGACTCCCCAATTATGCTAAAATATATATCAAATATAATTAAAAATGGGGAGTCATCAGTGATTTACACTAATCACTTCCCAGTTTAACAGGGTCGACTTGCGTGCAAGTATTTATCATCTCATGATCATTACTTGTAAGTCTTATCTTCTCATGCCCCCAGCGTACATGGAAGACGGTTGTTCGTGTGAGTGAACCAACCTTTCTTGGGTCTGTACGACATATTATAGCTTGCATACTTTACATTATCATATACAGAAACACATATTTGCATATATAACACAACTGAAAAATGCATCATTTTATTGCTGAAACAAAGAAAACGTTCAATACATTAAAAATTATGCATGCCCAAAGATTTCACATGTTTAACAAATGGGTCTCTAGCAATGGGCTTCGTAAGGGGATCAGCTAACATTTTATGAGTGGAAAGGTATTGAACAGTCACTTGTTTCTTGGAGATCATATCTCTTACAAAATGATATTTTATGTCTATGTGTTTAGTCCTTTTGTGATCCTTAGGGTCCTTGGCGTAGGCTATTGCGGCTTGACTGTCACAATGTATAAGGATAGGATCCTTCTTTTCACCATTTATGCCTAAACGCTCAAGGAATCTCTTAAGCCATACAGCTTCTTGAACAGCAGCTGCACATGCTATATACTCTGATTCCATGGATGACAGCGACACACAAGTTTGCTTTTTACTGCTCCAGGAGATTGCTCCATTATTTAGCAGATACGCGTATCCCGAGGTTGAGTGTCTTTCATCTAGGTCTCCTGCCCAGTCGGCGTCGGAGTATCCTTCTAGATGCAGACCTCTACCTTGGTAGCACAACTCGTAGTCCATGGTTCCCTTCAGGTATCTCATGATTCGTTTTACAGCTTCCCAGTGCTTGACTCCCGGGTTGGACTGGAATCGGCTTACCAAGCCAACGGCAAAACATATGTCCGGTCTATTGCACAGCATTGCGTACATTAAACTTCCTATCGCACTTGAGTATGGAACTCTTTTCATGCGTTGTACTTCAGATTCTTTTGTAGGGCACATATCTAAACTAAGATGGTGTCCTTTAACAACAGGGGTATCCATAGGTTTGCAGTCTCTCATGTTGAATCGTTCTAAGATCTTTGTTATGTAAGTCTTTTGTGACAACGATAACAGTCTCTTGGAACGATCCCTTTTTATCTTGACTCCCAAGATATATTCTGCTTCACCCATATCTTTCATTTCGAAATTCAAAGAGAGCCAGTCTTTGATTGTCTTAACCGCCTTGAAACTAGTCCCAGCTAGGAGTATGTCATCGACATAAAGAGATAATATCACAAAATTATCCCCAAACCGTTTTATGTAAACACAATGGTCTTCTTCAATCATCTCGAAGTTGAACGATGTCACTGCTTCGTGAAATCTTAGATACCATTGTCTAGATGATTGTTTTAGCCCATAAATGGACTTTAGGAGCTTGCAAACCTTTTGTTCACTACCTTTCTGCACAAAGGCTTCAGGTTGCTCCATGTAAATTTCTTCATCTAGTCCTCCATTGAGGAAAGCGGTTTTTACATCCATTTGATGTAACTCCAAGTCTAGGCTGGCCACTAAAGCCAATATTAGCCTTATTGAGTTAAAACGTACCACAGGAGAGAAGGTGTCTTCGAAATCCACCCCTTCTCGCTGGGTATACCCCTTGGCTACCAACCGTGCTTTGGGTTTATCGATTGATCCATCGGCCTTTCGCTTATATTTGAGGACCCACTTGTTCCCGATAGCTTTTCGACCAACTGGTAGATCAACCAATTCCCAGACTCGGTTAGTTTTCATAGAATCCATTTCCTCTTGTAAGGCCTTTTGCCATTTTTCCTTAGCCGACCCTGAAAGTGCATCTTTAACACTTCTAGGATCCTCCTCATCATCCTCTGGACTGATGATAAAAGCTGCTCCTTCAACAGAGAAGCGTCTTCTCGGGGTTTTATCCCTTTTGCTTCTCCGAAGTGGGGTTACATCAGGCTCAATTGCCTGTGATTGGTTGTTTTCGCCACTTCCACTTTGTGAAAATGGTTCAATTCTCCCACTCGGAATAGTTAACTGAGTATCGCCTACTTGGTCCTCAGTCTCATAAAGAGATTCGGTTTTAGTAAGGCTTCCTCTGCTAGGAAAATCTTTCTCAATGAATATTGCATCTCTAGATTCAATCTCAGTTACTGATCCGTCCTCATTTTTACCAATAAAGACGTATCCCTTAGAGCACTCAGAATATCTTATGAAGATACACTTTTTGCCTCTAGGTCCCAACTTTCCGTATTTGTGAGATGAATCATGGATATAGGCTGCTGACCCCAATGGTCTTAGGATGTTTAAATCCGGTTTGCGCCCTGTCCATAACTCATACGGTGTTGTTGTTACTGATTTTGAAGGCACCCGGTTAAGTATGAATGTCACAGTCAAGAGTGTATCCCCCCAATAGGATATGGGAAGCTCTGCTTGTGACATCATGGACCTAACCATATCAAGAAGGGTTCTGTTCCTTCTTTCGGCAACACCATTCTGTTGTGGCGTGCCAGGGATTGTTAGTTGTCTAGCAATTCCCTTTTCATCACAGAGCGTTTTGAACTGTTCTGAGAGATATTCTCGACCTCTATCAGTTCTTAAGGCTTTCACCTTTGAGTTAAGTTGATTTTCAACTAAATTGAGGTACTTCCTGAAACACTCTAATGCTTCAGACTTGTGAGAGATCAAATATATACTTCCATATCGTGAAAAATCATCGATAAAAGTAATGAAGTACCATGCTCCATGACGTGCCCTTACGTTCATAGGTCCGCAAATATCCGAATGAATAAGTTTAAGAGGGTACTCCGCCCTGGTTCCCTTTCTGAAAGGTTTCCTTGTGCTCTTGCCTGCAAGACAGTGCTCGCATAGGGACATTTCCCTTTTTGATACATCACCCAGCAAGCCTTCCTTGGCTAATTTGGTCATTCGATTTTGACCAATATGCCCTAGTCTAGCATGCCATGCATCGTAATCAACATTCGAAGATATTGAATAGCAAGAACTGAAATCGCAATCATTCATCAAAACAAAGAAACCATCTGAAATACAACCAGATCCGAAAAAATCGGTCCCATTATTAATGTCAACAACATCCTCATGAAAGTTAACACTAAAACCAAATTTAACTAAAGAAAGCACAGACATAAGATTCCGTCGGATATCCGGCGCGTAGAGAACTTCGTGTAACATTAGGGTTTGACCTCCATGCAAATTAATTTCGCAGGTGCCGATCCCTTGTACTTCTACTCTCGCGTTATTCCCAACTTAAAGCCATCTGCTTTTTGCTGGTAACCGGCGAAAACTTGTGAAGTTCACACGATCTCTGCTCACGTGGTCTGTGGCCCCTGAGTCAACAACCCACACAGGATTAGCTTTAGCTATAAAAGCTGTACTCGATACAAATGAATAATGAGTTTGGTCATTGTTCAGTACCTTTTTCTCAGGGCAGTCCTTGGCATAGTGGCCGACATTTCTACAAGCATAGCATTTGATCTTGGAGAGATCGCGCTTTTTAGCTTGCTTCTTGCCTTTCTTGAAGGCCTTTTTGCCTTTCGGGCCTGTGGAATCCCCCTTTTTCTTTTGGGATCCTTTGCCTTTCTTGGACTTGGAGTTACACTTCGAAGACGAAGCCCCCTTTCCTTCAGCTAAAAATGCTTGACCATTTGGTTTCACATTCTCCATACGGTCATCCTCAAGCTGGATATGACGAGCAATGTCAGCAAATGTCCTTATGCTGTCATTGTGAGTTATGGTATGTTTCATGTGATCCCAACTAGATGGGAGTGATCTCACGACAGCTTGCACCTGTTGTGCTTCAGAAAGAGTCCCACCAGCTTCAATAAGCTCCCTTATCATATTTTGCATTGTTCTCAAATGCTGTCTGATAGTAGTATTAGGAGCCAGCTTGAAGTTATCAAGCTTGACCGTAATTCTTCTAAGGCGTGCCTCAGAAGTGCAGTCAAACTCCGCTTTCAGAGCTGCCCACATGGTAGAAGCGGTGGTATGTCCTTCAAATTGACATATAACATCGTCGGTCATAGCCGCAAGCATAGTGATCCGAGCGATGGTATCTTTCCGCTTCCAAACGTTGAAGCTCTCTTGCTCCCTCCGTGGAGCAGCAGCATCAGGTTGTGGAAGCATATTAGTCAGAACATCTGTGACCTCTTGCTCTTCCAGGACATAGGAGATTTTACGGCGCCACATGCCGTAATTTTCTCCATTCAGCTTATCTCCTCTGACGAGGTCAGCAATGAATGTCTTTTGAGCCATGGATCTATTACATAGACAAAAACGCATTTTTCAATAAAGTATGCAGGTAGATCTCCTCTTGAGATCAGATGTTCTAAGAATTTAAGAAAGGGCCAATAATGATAGTTTACTAGTTTTGTTTTCAGGAATCAACTAGGTTGACCCCCATCCAACTCATGCTAGTTACCCATTCATTGTTGAGTTTTTCTCTTATTCTTTGAACAAAAAATAATAATTTAGAAACAGATTTTATAAACATATGTTAAGATAAATCCAACTCCCACTCAATTAAAGCATTAAATTCAATAAAATACAACTAATGTGATTTATTGAAAAAAAAATGCAAATTTCCCGAAGGAATACATAGGTCTTAGTGGAATTAAGGAACTAGAATGAAACTCGAAACAAAAACGAAATTGAAACAACTACATAGGGTTTTTAATTGTTTGGGACATTAAATCCATAATTCCTAATCCAAGCTCTTGCAACTGATCTATGAGTGCCTCTTTTGATATTCTTAATGGCTCTATCGAAAGCGTCCACCCAAAATGCAGTATTAAGTGGTGGTTTGGCTTTCAACTGAACTTGCTGACGGTACTCAACCATGAGCTTTACGCAGAAAATTGCATCGTCGATACTTGCAACTTCCTTTCCATAGGCTTTCATTACTCCGTAGACACTTTTTGGTTGGACGTAGTTCAAAACGTCCTGCTCAGTACGAATGATGAGCTTAGTGTCAAGGTCTGGACTCTCGACCTCTTCCTCTGAATCAACACTCATACAGAGCTGCTCCTTCACCGGAACATTAGATCCAACAGAGGAAACCGGAGGAGGCTTATTATTTGTGCTCATAGCATCAGATCCCTCGCTATCTGATGCGGGGGAATATTCTGGGGGGTCACTGCCAAATGAGTTGTTTGTAGTACTAATCGATCCCATGATTAATCCTACAAAGAATTTAAAAAAAAAATTAAAAAAAACGGCCCAAAAAAAAATTTAATTAAACACATGAACAAGTACATGAATCCAAAAACAAATCTTAGGACCACATAGAACCCCAAAATTTATTAGGTAGCCCACACCTATCAGCAATGTAGGCTTCAAGACAAATTCATGAATTTCATGGAAATGTGTAGAAGTACTCTTTTAATTGATACTTAATCAATTAATCATGTTTAATTTAATGTATGAAAAATTCGGGCCTTCACACTTGTGAGGAAGTATAAATTTTTTTTAAATAATAATAAATAATTAATTTATTTAATTATTTAAAAAATTTGGCCAGGATGTCCCAAAAACTAGCCCAGAAATTATTTCGAAAAAAAAATGGGTCAGGTTGTCCCAAAAACCAGCCCAGAAATTATTTCAAAAAAAAAATGGGTCAGGTTGTCCCAAAAACCAGCCCAGAACGCATTAATTGTTCCAAAAAAAATACTTGGGCCGGACTAAATCCGGCCCAGCGAAAAAAGAAGTTCCCTTTTTTTTTTTGAACAAGGCCTAACACATTCAGCCCAATAATAATTTTTTTTTAAATGGACTGGGCCGGGTTGACCAGACCCGGCCCAAAAAAAACTCATTTGGTGCCCAGAATTGGCCAAAACGCGGCGTTTAATTTAAATGAAACGCTGCGTTTTGGGAAGGGGGCAAAACGACGTCGTTTTGGCCCCCACTGGCCTTCTTTAACCTCTGTCCGGGTTGTGTTTGACCCGGACAGAGGTCCGGCGGGTCTGCCGGCGATTTTGCCGTACCCGCCGTTTGTGGGAGGCGTTTCTCCGTCCTCCGACCTCCGTTTGACGCGTTTCTTTCGCCGTTGGATATGTCTTGACGAGATCTACAAGTTTGGACGTCTGGGTTTTTGAAAAAACTTTGGAAAAATTTGTTCCCAGAAATCCAAACTTTCTCGGTCGAAGGAGTACGGCCAACACATTTTGTTCCTGTGATTTGCTTATGTTTTATTCGAAAATTCTTAGATTAATTTTTTTTTTCGGACCACACAGGTTATATACAACAAAAACATACAGATCTGAGCAAAAAATAAAAATCATGTAATGAAACTTCATATAGGACAGAATGGAGTCTCATAAGCGCAAGCACGTTTCAGATCAATAAAACATGTATATAGATTTGTTTCAGATCACAGAAGCATGCGATTTCATAGGAAAAAAAGGTAAATTGATGAGCAGTAAACAATCAACTCTTGAATGAATATTCTCTAAACATTACAGTGATGTATATGGGCATACATTCATATATTCAAATAATTTGCACACAGAAATATTATGAACAGAGAATAAACCCAGAAAAAAATAAGGGAAACGCCTGAACATGCTTCTTATACTACTCGGATCTAGTATAAAAATAATCATGTTGGATTATTTTAACACAGAATATCAAGCATATAATAGTAGAAATGCTCATGTGTTCGTACTGGAATATAGAACCCAGAATATGTATCATAATCAACACATGCTTTTCATATTCATATGCAACGCAGCGGAAAAAAAAATATAGAGAGCCTACTTGGATTCCTTGCCTCGGATCTAGTAGCTCTGATACCAATGTTGTACCTTAAGTTCCCGAACACTCGAACTCGAACTGGAACCGGGTATCCTGTAAAGAAGAATGAAATTATCGGAGCCGAGAATCAAAGGATTCTCGAGGCCCACGCACTAACTAGGTTACTAGAACCTAGATGGGATTCGCACAGCAAATCGCCTCGGAAAAAAACAGGGAGAATGAAGAAACCAGAGAATACTGTGGCTGGGGTGAGGAATACTCTGAGGGGCACCTCCTTTATATAGTGTTCGAAATGAACTCTATAAAGGAAGATTGCCACCGTCATTAATGCCTCTCATAAATGCCGCCAATCAGTAATTATGACAGATTCTCTCATTTCCCTAAAAGGAAATGATTTGACTTCAATCAGCAATAAATGCTGATTGAGTCAACTATCAAGTCTCCAGATCGCTTCCTATCCGTCGGAGCTTCTTTCGGACGATCCGGCCCATCGAGGGCAGACCCGGACACATAGTCTAACAATTAGGACTTGATGAAAACGACTAAGGCTGTGCAGAAGTTGACAATGCTTGAAGTAAGAGACTCCAAAATAGAAGAGGTTATTGATTTGGAAGGAGTGGGAATTGGAGGTCCAGTGGCATTAAGGTTAGAAGTAATGAGGTTGAAAAATCTAAGTGAGTTGAGGCATATATGTAAGGGTCCCAAATATATTGCGAGCCTCCACAATCTTCGCTTCCTAAAAGTCATAGTATTTAAAAAGACAAGAGCAATCTTTTGTGTTTCAATTGAGAAAAGCCTCCCACAATTATTCTTATTAATGATAGAAGACTGTGACGAATTAGTTGAAATCATTGAAGAAAGTGATGAGGATCATTTGTGTCAGTTTTGTTTCACAGAGTTACATGAAATTCAGATCAATCATTGTAATAGCTTGAAATGCCTTTTCTCCATCTCAACACATGTCATGTTTCTAAACTTGTGGAGGTTGAAAATAGCAAAAGCATCTAAGCTAGAGAAAGTATTTACACGCAAACAAGATGATACAGGGAATGTGGTGGCAAAAGATGTGTTTCCAATGCTATCAAGCCTAGAACTCAAGAAATTGCCAGAGCTTGATGCTATTTGTGAGGGGGTTGATTTCCAAACTGTACATCTTACTGTGGAAGATTGTCCCAAATATGAAGGTATGAATCAAAACATAGTCACTCCTAGCAGTTTTTAGTTTTATGCGATTTAATATAATAATTATAAATTTGATCGCAGAAATTACTTCTCAACCGCAAGGAGGACCTTCAAATATGGATTCAAAAGGTCAAGCAGCAACAGAGGAGCAACTCTCTGTAAATTCCAATAATTCTCAAGCTGTGACTTACAAGGGAGAAACGAGTGGCTCATCTAACTTAGTAGAGGTACGTATCATAGATATAGAATTATATGAACTAAATGAACTCTTTATGTGCTAATTAATTAATATTTCAAATAGGAATTGGAGGATGAGCACAGAAGAAGTGAATCAACTACACAAGTCCAACAGGTGGATATTGGAGAAACAAAAGCCACTAAAGCTTCACATGAAACCAACATACCATTGGTTGAAAATGTAGGTTATAGCATAGAAGACTAGTTGTTTTTCCAGTTTAATCGTTACAAAAGATGATACCTTATTATTACTCGTGTGTTGTTCAGAGTATTGAAGCTGTGAGTTTGCAATCTGGTTCATCTACGCTACAGGTAAGTTCACTCCAAGTTCATTTTAAATTCATAGCATGTTTATTATATCTTGTGATGCCAATACATCTAAGATTTAGTTTGAACAAAGAAAACATCCCTGAGGTGAATTAGAGAAAGAAGCAATTGGAACATATCTAAATATTGTTTAGGTTAAAAAAAAAAATTTCTGGAGACAACATTTTTTCAATGCCTTTCATCATGTTGCCAAAGTAAAGAATTCTATTGCACATACATGCAATAAATCAAACTGAAAATTATTTCCCCTTTTTTTGTCTTTCTTTTTAAGATTATACAGAGAATCAAAGAGGTAACCGAATCAAGTGTTCAAGCGAATTATGCTGCAGAGAATGCCAGAAATGGTTCGGCACAAGTATGTATATTGCCCTTTTTCATATACAGAAACATCTGAACTACAAAAGATTATCTAATTTTTTTCAAATTCAATTTCATCATTAATAATACTAACACGTTTCATCTAAAATGGTCAAACACAATGCTTTTGTCTCAAATCTTCAATGCTTCAAATAGGAGTTGAAGTATGAACAGTCAACAAGTGAAGCAACTTCAATTGGACGATCGCAATCCGTTCCTTCTACATTGGTAGAGTCAGGAAGTTCATTTTAAATTTATATTTTCACATATATTAAGTTGAAATTTCAACCATTGACTACATCTTCACAATTCGATAACAACAAATTTACTAAGCCTACAAGGCACTCAAAGCTGACTCTTCTATTTCTATATACTTGTCACAGTTGATCGTTGGACAACCAATGACAGGGCAAAATTTGGTAGGTCTACTAATTCAATTTTGTAATTTTACCTTTTGTATTTATATGCTTACTTATATCTTTTCATATTTTTACGGAGTTTTATTGAAAATATTCCAAAACACACTACTCTTATGATAGATAACACAAATACTCCCTCAATTCATCCACAATTACAAGATTCACAATCAGATCCACTAGCACAAGTAATTTTAATACATTCATTTCAAGCTTAGAGAATTTCTTCATTGGAAGAGCGCATTTGAAAGAGATATAATTAATTGCTTTTTCCTAGGGTGCTAATATGAAAGAAACACATGAGGAAGGCTCTCAAGCGGATGATGCAACAGAGGAAGCTGCAATAGCAATTCCATCAATTAATTCGGAGTCAATGAAGAACGTTAGAATATCATCCATTATTGCACAAGTAAAAGCATTCTAAGTACATAAAAAAATGTGTTATCCTTATTAATATATCATTAATTATGAAGTAGCTAGATGTCTTTTTCTTTTACTTTGGCTTAGTTATAATTATGGTAATAATGTTAGTCACATTTAGGAAGATTGCCAATTCTAGAAATATTACTAATGGCAACATTGTTATTACATTCAAAAGTTGATTCGAATGTTTATGAACTTTCACAAGCATAGTTAAAATGATGTTCAAAAGATTTTTTAACGAAACCTTACCAAAGAAAATATATTGAATGGATAGGTTTTTAATTGCTCAAATTACTTTTTGTTTTAACTGATATGTCTAGATATTAATAGAATTAAACTTTATTAGAGATTAAAGAGAAAATCTATATTGTATGATTATCTTTTGACGTTATTTAGAGATCAATAGAAATAGAGAAAGATGTTAGAATACATGCTTTACAGCGATCAATGGCTCCAACTTTAACAAATTCAGAGGTAAACAAAATGACATTTCCAATCTCTATTTATTATCAACATGAAATGATTTTAAGTTTGTTGATCCATATCTTTCTAATGCATAAAAAGAGTATATTTAAATGATTAATGAACATCCAATGACTAAAGAACAAGCTTTTGGATTCTTGATTCTTGAACATTGAAAAATAGAACTACAAAAAGCTAAGGTTAGTACTCCTACACTTAAGCTGCTCGTGAAGCTGCAACTTATATTTTCTTATTTTTCAATTAATCAGAGCATAAAAAATATAATGGAACAAGGTGTTGAAGAGAATTATGAAGAAATGCTGATATGACAACAATTGGATCAACCAATTCAGATTCAAAGAAGCAATCTACAAGACCAATTGATACTGCACTTGTAAGTTTGTTACCTTTTTCTAATCATAGGAATTTATGTGTTCTGTATGATGACTTTATTCCTATTCTCTAACATTTAGTTTGCTTGCTCACATGTTGACGAAAAAGCCATTGCTACAGATACATCACCAATGCCAACTCTTTTTAAGTCGGAATTTATACAACTTCATGCTTTTTTTTCCATTTTGTTCGATGCAGATAGTTAAAGGAACAGGAAATCAGTCAAGTGTTCAGGAGGAACTTGAATTAGAAAAGCCTATAAAAGAAAACATTCCCCAAGTTATTCCTTCTCTCCATCACCGTAAGTGTGTTTCATTACATGATGATTATGTTTTCTTTTTCTTTGAACCATATGCTAACTTTTCAGCTATGACGGAATAAAAAATTGTAGAGGATGATGCGGAAGCCTTCAGATCAACTTATTCAGAATCAAGGAAGCAATTTACAGAACCAATAAGACTTGTATGTCTTTTAATCTTTTATTCTTTGTTAAAAAGGAACCTGCATAATTTTTGTTCTTTTTGTGTAGGTTGCTAAAGAAGCAATAGACTCAAGTGTTAAAGAGGAACACAAATTAGAGAATCCCACAAAATTAACAAACGTTCCTAATGTTCTTCCTTCTCTCCATCATCGTATGTGGTTCTGTTTACATGACGGTTTCATGCTTTTCCCTTCAATTCAACACTCTCCTAACTTTCTTTGATATATGACAGAAACACAAAGTGGTGATGCTGCTGGCCTTTCTGCTATATCAAGGATTTGTGAAATATTCCAAAATGTGGAGTTGAATGATGGTGAAATGGCTTTACTTGCACAAGCACTGAAGCAATATCCTCAACTATTGCTACCTCATCATGAAAACCTCACCAATAGAATCATAGCTTTCTCATACAGAGTACTAGTTGACATTTTGGTTATGCTAGCTACTAAGTCTCCATATACCATCACACCATCAGAAAAGTCAACCTTGGAGTCTAACCTACGCGAAGCATCTTTTGTTGGGTTCGACAAGAACTGGATTGACTCGACTTGGGCAAGAGTGTTAGCTACAGACATGTCTGATGTGTTAGTGGCTGAAGATGAAATTCAAATAATGGAGGCAAAGCTTGAGACTTGTGACATTGCATTGGAACAAGTTCGAAAGCATAGAGTAGAAGCCAGAGAGCTACTTGCAGTGGCACGAAGACATTTGGAGATGGCACAAACTGAGTTTGAAGCAATTGATTCTCAAGTGTCGGGTCTTTTGGAAGATCGCAAGAAATTAATTGCAAAGATGACAGATTTTAGAGAAATAATAAGTGCCAAGGATAGACCTTTTGGCTTATAAGTTGGTTGCTCAACTGATTTGTTATTACATTTAAGCCATGATGCATATGACGAAGACCAATTAATATTTGCCTGTATTGATCTAAATAATAGGACATAGTTTAAACCGTGACGTATTCCTAAACGTAGCCTTATATTCGATGGATGATCCATATCTGTTATTGGTACATAGTTTAAACCGTGACGTATTCCTAAACGTAGCCTTATATTCGATGGATGATCCATATCTGTTATTGGTATTGATTTTCAATGGCATGTATGAGATCAACGCAAATATAAAAGCTTCTGTGAATTAAGAAAAGCAAAAATATTGATCAACTAAACAAATTTAGTTGTTGCTTATGTTTCTTGTGTGACAATATAAATGAGCCTCTTCATCCATTCGTTGTCAGGATAGCACTAACTTCACTTTATTTTCTTGCAATTTTGTTCTCTGTTTTCTGTTTGGAGTAATAAGTGCCAAGGATAACATTATGTGATTTGTTATCTCATTTACGAGTGAACCATCTGCATAGGATGAAGAAAGATTAATACTTGCCCTTACTGAACTAAATAATTACTGGTAAAAAAAACTAAATAATGGGACAGAGTTCAAACTGTGATGTGTGCGTAAATTTGGCCTTATGTTCAATGATTATTATTGGTAGTGAAATCTGATAATATATTTGTTCGCCACGCGCCGCAAGTGCACGGGTCGCGCCAAGTAATAAAGTGAAGAGTAGAGTATCGTTCCCACGAGGATTTGTCCAAAACCCGGTCAAACAATGATTATCACACTCTCGCCCAATTTGAGTGATACAAATGTTGAGATTGAAAATTAAATAAGAAAATAAAATATAAACAAGTGATTCCCCAACTTCAAGGATAAAAAGGGTCCTAGGATTATCTATCCCCCTTTGTACTTCTCAAAACTCAATTAACCTCCCCTCAAGAAGCTCTCAACGAAACCACGTGCTAATCTAGGGTTCAAAGAGTACTTGTAATGCTCTCTCGAGTCAAGAACAAGTGTTTAGTCCTATTCTTTGCACAATCTCTTGCCACAATTTGATAGAACCCAATTATCACACTCCAACCCTAATGTGACCATGCAAGGCTAGCAAGTATATCTCTATCTTACCAACAAAACCATCCATTCGTCATGCAAACTTCCGGTTCTTGCACTACTTTACCCAAGTTCTACACTCAACCTAGCTCTCTCGAGTCATAAATCAAGCGAACACAACATCTAAATGGTGATCAAGCACTTAGAAGCATTACGAATGGGGTAAAATAAGCACATAGATATCATTAATCACAAATCAAGAGGAGGAATCAAGAATCAATACATACAAGGGTTCAAAATAATCCTAGAATCAAAGTATTTAGCTATTCATGTTCTACAACTCCAAGGGAGCATATATATACAACATTACAAATCAGAACAAGAGAAGAGAAGGAAGATGGAAGAGATAAACCAAGAGAGGAAGCCCAAATCTCTTTGAAGCTCCGAGCCCAAGCCAAATCCCACCAATCTCCAAGCCCTAGCAGAGCCAAACACGCCCAAAATATGCCCAGAAGTCGAAGAATGTCGAGCTAGATCGAAACCCTAGCTTTTATATCACTTAAATCTGTCAAAAAACGCGCAGCAGAGCACGCAGTTCGCCGTGGGTTCGCCGCGGCGAAGTCCACGGCAAGCTATGATCGTTTCTGCCTCTTTTTGGGGGGTTTTGGCTCGCCGTGAGTTCGCCGCGGCGAGCTCACGGCGAACTGGGACCTGTCGGTAATTTTGGAAATTCGGGGACCTGTCTGTAATTTGGGAAATTCGAGGTCCTTTTCTGTAATTTTTACAATTCGTCCAGAAACTTGTATTTTCCCTTTTTTCTTGAAATTTCAGCTTCTAGCCCCAATTTCTCCTCTTTCTAAGTGTTCTTCTTAATCCGGATCCCTTGGTTATTGCATCAAACTATTCCTACAAAAATTACATAAAACAACATAAGAAATTAACTACAAAAATAACCAAAATCTACATAATTAACAATAATGTGAAACCGAAAATCAAATGAGCATTTTCCCTCTTGAGTATCCAAAATGTATAAATAATAGACAAAAACTCAAGTAAAATATACTCAAATATCATGAATTTCTAGGAGTTATCACACCCCCAAACTTAGACTTTTACTCGTCCTCGAGTAAAACACAATATGATATTTTAGATTGATGAAGTATTCTCTTACTATGCATGCAGAGAGCTTTCCTCATGGGTTGCTCAAGAAGACATATTCAATGGGAAAGCAATGGAATATGGAAGAATGTAAAACTCACACATTAAGAACAAACTTCCCAACAATCATTAAGTGTGTGTGTGCAAAGCCAGAGAACAATTCTTCAGCAAATGTCAAAAAGAAAATTGCAACATTTCAATATATATCTAGCTCTCTCAACATTCAAAACCTCATATGCCTACTCTCTTCCTCTCTCTCCACCAAAAGAATGTTTCTTACACAAATTCGAAATCAATGGGACTTTATAAGCTTGTAATGAGGCCAAGGGTTAAGCTCATAGAAAGAAAGGTATAAAGAGGATTCAAATATCTTGAGATAAATGACAATACATAGCTCATCTTTCTTTTCTATACAAAATTCCCTTCCAAAATTCAAACCACTCCCCCAAACTTATCTCAAAATGATGTGTGTGCACTCCAAGTCTTATTGAAAGTAAACTCTTTTTCTTTTTCTTTTTCTTTTTTTTTCTTTTATTCTTCCATAAACTTGCAATGACTTTGGAGTACAAGCGTTGAACATCATGCACCACTTACACTCCCACACCAATTTTTGTAACAACCATCCAATACCTTCTCCCAATGATTCATCAATTATCTCAAAATTTAGGTAGTTCATGGTTTTTCAAGTTGCTAAGGTTAAGGTCTATTGTGGGTACCAAAAAGAAAATTCATATGGTTTTTCATTATAAGGCTCAAAGAGGGTGCAAATGGAATTATGTCAAAGGTTGGCTTGAAAGGCTCAAACGCATTTGAAAGAATGCCCATATCATTTTCCAAAATCATGCAAAAATCATTACAAAGCCTCAAGAGATTCCAAGATAGGTTCTAGAGTCTATCAGCTAAGAAAGAAAATACATGCTAAAATGCCACAAAATCTCCAAACAAAGGCTTTCAAATCATTTCCAACTCTGTGCAAGATTTGGCTCAGAATTGTCAGAAAGCCAGTCTCAATAATGCAAATCAAGCATTCAAAAATATTAACCAAAATTTCCTCTCAAACATATGATCTAAGCAACCATCTATCATTGGATCCCACATTTAGTTCAGTGGATACTGAATCAATCTAAATCATGCTTATTGCAAAATAACAAGTAAACGTCCAAGTTTCCAAAATTGAAATTCATGTCAATGTAACCAGCAGTTTATCATCAAATCAGTCAGTTCAAAGCAAAATTGGAAATGCAAGAAACTTCCCTATAAATTCTCTTTGTGCTCCAAGCTTGCTTTCCTTTGCTTCATGTAAACTTTGATGACAAACCTTGAAAATGCTCAAAAGAGGTCACACCTACTAAAGAAAAACACAAAGAAAACTATTAAACTTTTAAAAGCTTGGGTTGCCTCCCAAGAAGCGCTAAGTTTATAGTCTTCAACCAGACTTTCCTAATGCTAATCATACGTATCAAAAACAAAAATCACCTTGTCTTCATTTCTTTTCAAAAGACAAGGTGTCAGAAGAATTGGGAATTCATTTATACAAGAATTACATGACCCCTCAATCAAGAGTGATTTCAAGGTACATGATTCAATATGGCACATGTTTGAAAACCCAATAAAATCTACCTGATTCCCATCAGTAGGAGCCAAGCTATCAATAGGGGGTTTTTGAACACAGATTGCAGGAAACTCAAGGTTTCTCTCTCCCTCTTCCATTTCTAGCTCACAATCACCCACAAAAGTCTTACTATCCATTGACAGCCCATAATCACTTCCCACCATTAATTGCTCATTTGAAATGGTTTCTTCCTCATGAGAGTCATTGGAAGTATTAATGCAAATGCCTTTTTGCTTTAAAGACTCAAAGGTAGAAACCAATTCATTTGCCCTAGATGCTAAGCTTTTAAGAGCTAATTCATGTTCATTAAGTTTCTCATTTGTCCAAGCTCTCATTTCATTTTGATTATCCAAAATACGCTCAAGCATCTCCTCAATTGTGGGCTTTTTCTCATGAATGGGAATGATTTCTTCTACATGACTAGGTGAGGATTGATAACATGATGCATATGAAGGAAAAGAAACATTTGGATCCCAAGGAAATTCATGTTCATGATTCCAACTAGGGTTAAAAGAATTATCATGCCAATTAGTTTGTACCCTAGCAAAATCATCCCCTACATAATCCAATGATGAGACATGGAGGCATTGATCAATATAATGATTATCTCCACAAAAATTGCAACAAATGTACTCATATTGAGTTTCAAAAGCATTAGGCTCATAGCAAGAAGGTAGATAATCATTATCCTGTTCAAATTCATCACTTGCCCCAGTAGTCCACCAAGGATAATCCATAACAAAAATTAAAAGAAAATAACTAACAAACAAAAAGACAAACAAAGAAAACAAATATACACATGCGAACACAAGAAAAGAAACTATAATAGAAAAACAAACACACGAACAAATATATACAAACTCAAGCTTAAGCTACTAGTGCTCTAACCAAGGTTGACCAAAGACGGTTTTGGGAAACAAATCCCCGGCAACGGCGCCAAAAACTTGTTCGCCACGCGCCGCAAGTGCACGGGTCGCGCCAAGTAATAAAGTGAAGAGTAGAGTATCGTTCCCACGAGGATTTGTCCAAAACCCGGTCAAACAATGATTATCACACTCTCGCCCAATTTGAGTGATACAAATGTTGAGATTGAAAATTAAATAAGAAAATAAAATATAAACAAGTGATTCCCCAACTTCAAGGATAAAAAGGGTCCTAGGATTATCTATCCCCCTTTGTACTTCTCAAAACTCAATTAACCTCCCCTCAAGAAGCTCTCAACGAAACCACGTGCTAATCTAGGGTTCAAAGAGTACTTGTAATGCTCTCTCGAGTCAAGAACAAGTGTTTAGTCCTATTCTTTGCACAATCTCTTGCCACAATTTGATAGAACCCAATTATCACACTCCAACCCTAATGTGACCATGCAAGGCTAGCAAGTATATCTCTATCTTACCAACAAAACCATCCATTCGTCATGCAAACTTCCGGTTCTTGCACTACTTTACCCAAGTTCTACACTCAACCTAGCTCTCTCGAGTCATAAATCAAGCGAACACAACATCTAAATGGTGATCAAGCACTTAGAAGCATTACGAATGGGGTAAAATAAGCACATAGATATCATTAATCACAAATCAAGAGGAGGAATCAAGAATCAATACATACAAGGGTTCAAAATAATCCTAGAATCAAAGTATTTAGCTATTCATGTTCTACAACTCCAAGGGAGCATATATATACAACATTACAAATCAGAACAAGAGAAGAGAAGGAAGATGGAAGAGATAAACCAAGAGAGGAAGCCCAAATCTCTTTGAAGCTCCGAGCCCAAGCCAAATCCCACCAATCTCCAAGCCCTAGCAGAGCCAAACACGCCCAAAATATGCCCAGAAGTCGAAGAATGTCGAGCTAGATCGAAACCCTAGCTTTTATATCACTTAAATCTGTCAAAAAACGCGCAGCAGAGCACGCAGTTCGCCGTGGGTTCGCCGCGGCGAAGTCCACGGCAAGCTATGATCGTTTCTGCCTCTTTTTGGGGGGTTTTGGCTCGCCGTGAGTTCGCCGCGGCGAGCTCACGGCGAACTGGGACCTGTCGGTAATTTTGGAAATTCGGGGACCTGTCTGTAATTTGGGAAATTCGAGGTCCTTTTCTGTAATTTTTACAATTCGTCCAGAAACTTGTATTTTCCCTTTTTTCTTGAAATTTCAGCTTCTAGCCCCAATTTCTCCTCTTTCTAAGTGTTCTTCTTAATCCGGATCCCTTGGTTATTGCATCAAACTATTCCTACAAAAATTACATAAAACAACATAAGAAATTAACTACAAAAATAACCAAAATCTACATAATTAACAATAATGTGAAACCGAAAATCAAATGAGCATTTTCCCTCTTGAGTATCCAAAATGTATAAATAATAGACAAAAACTCAAGTAAAATATACTCAAATATCATGAATTTCTAGGAGTTATCACACCCCCAAACTTAGACTTTTACTCGTCCTCGAGTAAAACACAATATGATATTTTAGATTGATGAAGTATTCTCTTACTATGCATGCAGAGAGCTTTCCTCATGGGTTGCTCAAGAAGACATATTCAATGGGAAAGCAATGGAATATGGAAGAATGTAAAACTCACACATTAAGAACAAACTTCCCAACAATCATTAAGTGTGTGTGTGCAAAGCCAGAGAACAATTCTTCAGCAAATGTCAAAAAGAAAATTGCAACATTTCAATATATATCTAGCTCTCTCAACATTCAAAACCTCATATGCCTACTCTCTTCCTCTCTCTCCACCAAAAGAATGTTTCTTACACAAATTCGAAATCAATGGGACTTTATAAGCTTGTAATGAGGCCAAGGGTTAAGCTCATAGAAAGAAAGGTATAAAGAGGATTCAAATATCTTGAGATAAATGACAATACATAGCTCATCTTTCTTTTCTATACAAAATTCCCTTCCAAAATTCAAACCACTCCCCCAAACTTATCTCAAAATGATGTGTGTGCACTCCAAGTCTTATTGAAAGTAAACTCTTTTTCTTTTTCTTTTTCTTTTTTTTTCTTTTATTCTTCCATAAACTTGCAATGACTTTGGAGTACAAGCGTTGAACATCATGCACCACTTACACTCCCACACCAATTTTTGTAACAACCATCCAATACCTTCTCCCAATGATTCATCAATTATCTCAAAATTTAGGTAGTTCATGGTTTTTCAAGTTGCTAAGGTTAAGGTCTATTGTGGGTACCAAAAAGAAAATTCATATGGTTTTTCATTATAAGGCTCAAAGAGGGTGCAAATGGAATTATGTCAAAGGTTGGCTTGAAAGGCTCAAACGCATTTGAAAGAATGCCCATATCATTTTCCAAAATCATGCAAAAATCATTACAAAGCCTCAAGAGATTCCAAGATAGGTTCTAGAGTCTATCAGCTAAGAAAGAAAATACATGCTAAAATGCCACAAAATCTCCAAACAAAGGCTTTCAAATCATTTCCAACTCTGTGCAAGATTTGGCTCAGAATTGTCAGAAAGCCAGTCTCAATAATGCAAATCAAGCATTCAAAAATATTAACCAAAATTTCCTCTCAAACATATGATCTAAGCAACCATCTATCATTGGATCCCACATTTAGTTCAGTGGATACTGAATCAATCTAAATCATGCTTATTGCAAAATAACAAGTAAACGTCCAAGTTTCCAAAATTGAAATTCATGTCAATGTAACCAGCAGTTTATCATCAAATCAGTCAGTTCAAAGCAAAATTGGAAATGCAAGAAACTTCCCTATAAATTCTCTTTGTGCTCCAAGCTTGCTTTCCTTTGCTTCATGTAAACTTTGATGACAAACCTTGAAAATGCTCAAAAGAGGTCACACCTACTAAAGAAAAACACAAAGAAAACTATTAAACTTTTAAAAGCTTGGGTTGCCTCCCAAGAAGCGCTAAGTTTATAGTCTTCAACCAGACTTTCCTAATGCTAATCATACGTATCAAAAACAAAAATCACCTTGTCTTCATTTCTTTTCAAAAGACAAGGTGTCAGAAGAATTGGGAATTCATTTATACAAGAATTACATGACCCCTCAATCAAGAGTGATTTCAAGGTACATGATTCAATATGGCACATGTTTGAAAACCCAATAAAATCTACCTGATTCCCATCAGTAGGAGCCAAGCTATCAATAGGGGGTTTTTGAACACAGATTGCAGGAAACTCAAGGTTTCTCTCTCCCTCTTCCATTTCTAGCTCACAATCACCCACAAAAGTCTTACTATCCATTGACAGCCCATAATCACTTCCCACCATTAATTGCTCATTTGAAATGGTTTCTTCCTCATGAGAGTCATTGGAAGTATTAATGCAAATGCCTTTTTGCTTTAAAGACTCAAAGGTAGAAACCAATTCATTTGCCCTAGATGCTAAGCTTTTAAGAGCTAATTCATGTTCATTAAGTTTCTCATTTGTCCAAGCTCTCATTTCATTTTGATTATCCAAAATACGCTCAAGCATCTCCTCAATTGTGGGCTTTTTCTCATGAATGGGAATGATTTCTTCTACATGACTAGGTGAGGATTGATAACATGATGCATATGAAGGAAAAGAAACATTTGGATCCCAAGGAAATTCATGTTCATGATTCCAACTAGGGTTAAAAGAATTATCATGCCAATTAGTTTGTACCCTAGCAAAATCATCCCCTACATAATCCAATGATGAGACATGGAGGCATTGATCAATATAATGATTATCTCCACAAAAATTGCAACAAATGTACTCATATTGAGTTTCAAAAGCATTAGGCTCATAGCAAGAAGGTAGATAATCATTATCCTGTTCAAATTCATCACTTGCCCCAGTAGTCCACCAAGGATAATCCATAACAAAAATTAAAAGAAAATAACTAACAAACAAAAAGACAAACAAAGAAAACAAATATACACATGCGAACACAAGAAAAGAAACTATAATAGAAAAACAAACACACGAACAAATATATACAAACTCAAGCTTAAGCTACTAGTGCTCTAACCAAGGTTGACCAAAGACGGTTTTGGGAAACAAATCCCCGGCAACGGCGCCAAAAACTTGTTCGCCACGCGCCGCAAGTGCACGGGTCGCGCCAAGTAATAAAGTGAAGAGTAGAGTATCGTTCCCACGAGGATTTGTCCAAAACCCGGTCAAACAATGATTATCACACTCTCGCCCAATTTGAGTGATACAAATGTTGAGATTGAAAATTAAATAAGAAAATAAAATATAAACAAGTGATTCCCCAACTTCAAGGATAAAAAGGGTCCTAGGATTATCTATCCCCCTTTGTACTTCTCAAAACTCAATTAACCTCCCCTCAAGAAGCTCTCAACGAAACCACGTGCTAATCTAGGGTTCAAAGAGTACTTGTAATGCTCTCTCGAGTCAAGAACAAGTGTTTAGTCCTATTCTTTGCACAATCTCTTGCCACAATTTGATAGAACCCAATTATCACACTCCAACCCTAATGTGACCATGCAAGGCTAGCAAGTATATCTCTATCTTACCAACAAAACCATCCATTCGTCATGCAAACTTCCGGTTCTTGCACTACTTTACCCAAGTTCTACACTCAACCTAGCTCTCTCGAGTCATAAATCAAGCGAACACAACATCTAAATGGTGATCAAGCACTTAGAAGCATTACGAATGGGGTAAAATAAGCACATAGATATCATTAATCACAAATCAAGAGGAGGAATCAAGAATCAATACATACAAGGGTTCAAAATAATCCTAGAATCAAAGTATTTAGCTATTCATGTTCTACAACTCCAAGGGAGCATATATATACAACATTACAAATCAGAACAAGAGAAGAGAAGGAAGATGGAAGAGATAAACCAAGAGAGGAAGCCCAAATCTCTTTGAAGCTCCGAGCCCAAGCCAAATCCCACCAATCTCCAAGCCCTAGCAGAGCCAAACACGCCCAAAATATGCCCAGAAGTCGAAGAATGTCGAGCTAGATCGAAACCCTAGCTTTTATATCACTTAAATCTGTCAAAAAACGCGCAGCAGAGCACGCAGTTCGCCGTGGGTTCGCCGCGGCGAAGTCCACGGCAAGCTATGATCGTTTCTGCCTCTTTTTGGGGGGTTTTGGCTCGCCGTGAGTTCGCCGCGGCGAGCTCACGGCGAACTGGGACCTGTCGGTAATTTTGGAAATTCGGGGACCTGTCTGTAATTTGGGAAATTCGAGGTCCTTTTCTGTAATTTTTACAATTCGTCCAGAAACTTGTATTTTCCCTTTTTTCTTGAAATTTCAGCTTCTAGCCCCAATTTCTCCTCTTTCTAAGTGTTCTTCTTAATCCGGATCCCTTGGTTATTGCATCAAACTATTCCTACAAAAATTACATAAAACAACATAAGAAATTAACTACAAAAATAACCAAAATCTACATAATTAACAATAATGTGAAACCGAAAATCAAATGAGCATTTTCCCTCTTGAGTATCCAAAATGTATAAATAATAGACAAAAACTCAAGTAAAATATACTCAAATATCATGAATTTCTAGGAGTTATCACACCCCCAAACTTAGACTTTTACTCGTCCTCGAGTAAAACACAATATGATATTTTAGATTGATGAAGTATTCTCTTACTATGCATGCAGAGAGCTTTCCTCATGGGTTGCTCAAGAAGACATATTCAATGGGAAAGCAATGGAATATGGAAGAATGTAAAACTCACACATTAAGAACAAACTTCCCAACAATCATTAAGTGTGTGTGTGCAAAGCCAGAGAACAATTCTTCAGCAAATGTCAAAAAGAAAATTGCAACATTTCAATATATATCTAGCTCTCTCAACATTCAAAACCTCATATGCCTACTCTCTTCCTCTCTCTCCACCAAAAGAATGTTTCTTACACAAATTCGAAATCAATGGGACTTTATAAGCTTGTAATGAGGCCAAGGGTTAAGCTCATAGAAAGAAAGGTATAAAGAGGATTCAAATATCTTGAGATAAATGACAATACATAGCTCATCTTTCTTTTCTATACAAAATTCCCTTCCAAAATTCAAACCACTCCCCCAAACTTATCTCAAAATGATGTGTGTGCACTCCAAGTCTTATTGAAAGTAAACTCTTTTTCTTTTTCTTTTTCTTTTTTTTTCTTTTATTCTTCCATAAACTTGCAATGACTTTGGAGTACAAGCGTTGAACATCATGCACCACTTACACTCCCACACCAATTTTTGTAACAACCATCCAATACCTTCTCCCAATGATTCATCAATTATCTCAAAATTTAGGTAGTTCATGGTTTTTCAAGTTGCTAAGGTTAAGGTCTATTGTGGGTACCAAAAAGAAAATTCATATGGTTTTTCATTATAAGGCTCAAAGAGGGTGCAAATGGAATTATGTCAAAGGTTGGCTTGAAAGGCTCAAACGCATTTGAAAGAATGCCCATATCATTTTCCAAAATCATGCAAAAATCATTACAAAGCCTCAAGAGATTCCAAGATAGGTTCTAGAGTCTATCAGCTAAGAAAGAAAATACATGCTAAAATGCCACAAAATCTCCAAACAAAGGCTTTCAAATCATTTCCAACTCTGTGCAAGATTTGGCTCAGAATTGTCAGAAAGCCAGTCTCAATAATGCAAATCAAGCATTCAAAAATATTAACCAAAATTTCCTCTCAAACATATGATCTAAGCAACCATCTATCATTGGATCCCACATTTAGTTCAGTGGATACTGAATCAATCTAAATCATGCTTATTGCAAAATAACAAGTAAACGTCCAAGTTTCCAAAATTGAAATTCATGTCAATGTAACCAGCAGTTTATCATCAAATCAGTCAGTTCAAAGCAAAATTGGAAATGCAAGAAACTTCCCTATAAATTCTCTTTGTGCTCCAAGCTTGCTTTCCTTTGCTTCATGTAAACTTTGATGACAAACCTTGAAAATGCTCAAAAGAGGTCACACCTACTAAAGAAAAACACAAAGAAAACTATTAAACTTTTAAAAGCTTGGGTTGCCTCCCAAGAAGCGCTAAGTTTATAGTCTTCAACCAGACTTTCCTAATGCTAATCATACGTATCAAAAACAAAAATCACCTTGTCTTCATTTCTTTTCAAAAGACAAGGTGTCAGAAGAATTGGGAATTCATTTATACAAGAATTACATGACCCCTCAATCAAGAGTGATTTCAAGGTACATGATTCAATATGGCACATGTTTGAAAACCCAATAAAATCTACCTGATTCCCATCAGTAGGAGCCAAGCTATCAATAGGGGGTTTTTGAACACAGATTGCAGGAAACTCAAGGTTTCTCTCTCCCTCTTCCATTTCTAGCTCACAATCACCCACAAAAGTCTTACTATCCATTGACAGCCCATAATCACTTCCCACCATTAATTGCTCATTTGAAATGGTTTCTTCCTCATGAGAGTCATTGGAAGTATTAATGCAAATGCCTTTTTGCTTTAAAGACTCAAAGGTAGAAACCAATTCATTTGCCCTAGATGCTAAGCTTTTAAGAGCTAATTCATGTTCATTAAGTTTCTCATTTGTCCAAGCTCTCATTTCATTTTGATTATCCAAAATACGCTCAAGCATCTCCTCAATTGTGGGCTTTTTCTCATGAATGGGAATGATTTCTTCTACATGACTAGGTGAGGATTGATAACATGATGCATATGAAGGAAAAGAAACATTTGGATCCCAAGGAAATTCATGTTCATGATTCCAACTAGGGTTAAAAGAATTATCATGCCAATTAGTTTGTACCCTAGCAAAATCATCCCCTACATAATCCAATGATGAGACATGGAGGCATTGATCAATATAATGATTATCTCCACAAAAATTGCAACAAATGTACTCATATTGAGTTTCAAAAGCATTAGGCTCATAGCAAGAAGGTAGATAATCATTATCCTGTTCAAATTCATCACTTGCCCCAGTAGTCCACCAAGGATAATCCATAACAAAAATTAAAAGAAAATAACTAACAAACAAAAAGACAAACAAAGAAAACAAATATACACATGCGAACACAAGAAAAGAAACTATAATAGAAAAACAAACACACGAACAAATATATACAAACTCAAGCTTAAGCTACTAGTGCTCTAACCAAGGTTGACCAAAGACGGTTTTGGGAAACAAATCCCCGGCAACGGCGCCAAAAACTTGTTCGCCACGCGCCGCAAGTGCACGGGTCGCGCCAAGTAATAAAGTGAAGAGTAGAGTATCGTTCCCACGAGGATTTGTCCAAAACCCGGTCAAACAATGATTATCACACTCTCGCCCAATTTGAGTGATACAAATGTTGAGATTGAAAATTAAATAAGAAAATAAAATATAAACAAGTGATTCCCCAACTTCAAGGATAAAAAGGGTCCTAGGATTATCTATCCCCCTTTGTACTTCTCAAAACTCAATTAACCTCCCCTCAAGAAGCTCTCAACGAAACCACGTGCTAATCTAGGGTTCAAAGAGTACTTGTAATGCTCTCTCGAGTCAAGAACAAGTGTTTAGTCCTATTCTTTGCACAATCTCTTGCCACAATTTGATAGAACCCAATTATCACACTCCAACCCTAATGTGACCATGCAAGGCTAGCAAGTATATCTCTATCTTACCAACAAAACCATCCATTCGTCATGCAAACTTCCGGTTCTTGCACTACTTTACCCAAGTTCTACACTCAACCTAGCTCTCTCGAGTCATAAATCAAGCGAACACAACATCTAAATGGTGATCAAGCACTTAGAAGCATTACGAATGGGGTAAAATAAGCACATAGATATCATTAATCACAAATCAAGAGGAGGAATCAAGAATCAATACATACAAGGGTTCAAAATAATCCTAGAATCAAAGTATTTAGCTATTCATGTTCTACAACTCCAAGGGAGCATATATATACAACATTACAAATCAGAACAAGAGAAGAGAAGGAAGATGGAAGAGATAAACCAAGAGAGGAAGCCCAAATCTCTTTGAAGCTCCGAGCCCAAGCCAAATCCCACCAATCTCCAAGCCCTAGCAGAGCCAAACACGCCCAAAATATGCCCAGAAGTCGAAGAATGTCGAGCTAGATCGAAACCCTAGCTTTTATATCACTTAAATCTGTCAAAAAACGCGCAGCAGAGCACGCAGTTCGCCGTGGGTTCGCCGCGGCGAAGTCCACGGCAAGCTATGATCGTTTCTGCCTCTTTTTGGGGGGTTTTGGCTCGCCGTGAGTTCGCCGCGGCGAGCTCACGGCGAACTGGGACCTGTCGGTAATTTTGGAAATTCGGGGACCTGTCTGTAATTTGGGAAATTCGAGGTCCTTTTCTGTAATTTTTACAATTCGTCCAGAAACTTGTATTTTCCCTTTTTTCTTGAAATTTCAGCTTCTAGCCCCAATTTCTCCTCTTTCTAAGTGTTCTTCTTAATCCGGATCCCTTGGTTATTGCATCAAACTATTCCTACAAAAATTACATAAAACAACATAAGAAATTAACTACAAAAATAACCAAAATCTACATAATTAACAATAATGTGAAACCGAAAATCAAATGAGCATTTTCCCTCTTGAGTATCCAAAATGTATAAATAATAGACAAAAACTCAAGTAAAATATACTCAAATATCATGAATTTCTAGGAGTTATCACACCCCCAAACTTAGACTTTTACTCGTCCTCGAGTAAAACACAATATGATATTTTAGATTGATGAAGTATTCTCTTACTATGCATGCAGAGAGCTTTCCTCATGGGTTGCTCAAGAAGACATATTCAATGGGAAAGCAATGGAATATGGAAGAATGTAAAACTCACACATTAAGAACAAACTTCCCAACAATCATTAAGTGTGTGTGTGCAAAGCCAGAGAACAATTCTTCAGCAAATGTCAAAAAGAAAATTGCAACATTTCAATATATATCTAGCTCTCTCAACATTCAAAACCTCATATGCCTACTCTCTTCCTCTCTCTCCACCAAAAGAATGTTTCTTACACAAATTCGAAATCAATGGGACTTTATAAGCTTGTAATGAGGCCAAGGGTTAAGCTCATAGAAAGAAAGGTATAAAGAGGATTCAAATATCTTGAGATAAATGACAATACATAGCTCATCTTTCTTTTCTATACAAAATTCCCTTCCAAAATTCAAACCACTCCCCCAAACTTATCTCAAAATGATGTGTGTGCACTCCAAGTCTTATTGAAAGTAAACTCTTTTTCTTTTTCTTTTTCTTTTTTTTTCTTTTATTCTTCCATAAACTTGCAATGACTTTGGAGTACAAGCGTTGAACATCATGCACCACTTACACTCCCACACCAATTTTTGTAACAACCATCCAATACCTTCTCCCAATGATTCATCAATTATCTCAAAATTTAGGTAGTTCATGGTTTTTCAAGTTGCTAAGGTTAAGGTCTATTGTGGGTACCAAAAAGAAAATTCATATGGTTTTTCATTATAAGGCTCAAAGAGGGTGCAAATGGAATTATGTCAAAGGTTGGCTTGAAAGGCTCAAACGCATTTGAAAGAATGCCCATATCATTTTCCAAAATCATGCAAAAATCATTACAAAGCCTCAAGAGATTCCAAGATAGGTTCTAGAGTCTATCAGCTAAGAAAGAAAATACATGCTAAAATGCCACAAAATCTCCAAACAAAGGCTTTCAAATCATTTCCAACTCTGTGCAAGATTTGGCTCAGAATTGTCAGAAAGCCAGTCTCAATAATGCAAATCAAGCATTCAAAAATATTAACCAAAATTTCCTCTCAAACATATGATCTAAGCAACCATCTATCATTGGATCCCACATTTAGTTCAGTGGATACTGAATCAATCTAAATCATGCTTATTGCAAAATAACAAGTAAACGTCCAAGTTTCCAAAATTGAAATTCATGTCAATGTAACCAGCAGTTTATCATCAAATCAGTCAGTTCAAAGCAAAATTGGAAATGCAAGAAACTTCCCTATAAATTCTCTTTGTGCTCCAAGCTTGCTTTCCTTTGCTTCATGTAAACTTTGATGACAAACCTTGAAAATGCTCAAAAGAGGTCACACCTACTAAAGAAAAACACAAAGAAAACTATTAAACTTTTAAAAGCTTGGGTTGCCTCCCAAGAAGCGCTAAGTTTATAGTCTTCAACCAGACTTTCCTAATGCTAATCATACGTATCAAAAACAAAAATCACCTTGTCTTCATTTCTTTTCAAAAGACAAGGTGTCAGAAGAATTGGGAATTCATTTATACAAGAATTACATGACCCCTCAATCAAGAGTGATTTCAAGGTACATGATTCAATATGGCACATGTTTGAAAACCCAATAAAATCTACCTGATTCCCATCAGTAGGAGCCAAGCTATCAATAGGGGGTTTTTGAACACAGATTGCAGGAAACTCAAGGTTTCTCTCTCCCTCTTCCATTTCTAGCTCACAATCACCCACAAAAGTCTTACTATCCATTGACAGCCCATAATCACTTCCCACCATTAATTGCTCATTTGAAATGGTTTCTTCCTCATGAGAGTCATTGGAAGTATTAATGCAAATGCCTTTTTGCTTTAAAGACTCAAAGGTAGAAACCAATTCATTTGCCCTAGATGCTAAGCTTTTAAGAGCTAATTCATGTTCATTAAGTTTCTCATTTGTCCAAGCTCTCATTTCATTTTGATTATCCAAAATACGCTCAAGCATCTCCTCAATTGTGGGCTTTTTCTCATGAATGGGAATGATTTCTTCTACATGACTAGGTGAGGATTGATAACATGATGCATATGAAGGAAAAGAAACATTTGGATCCCAAGGAAATTCATGTTCATGATTCCAACTAGGGTTAAAAGAATTATCATGCCAATTAGTTTGTACCCTAGCAAAATCATCCCCTACATAATCCAATGATGAGACATGGAGGCATTGATCAATATAATGATTATCTCCACAAAAATTGCAACAAATGTACTCATATTGAGTTTCAAAAGCATTAGGCTCATAGCAAGAAGGTAGATAATCATTATCCTGTTCAAATTCATCACTTGCCCCAGTAGTCCACCAAGGATAATCCATAACAAAAATTAAAAGAAAATAACTAACAAACAAAAAGACAAACAAAGAAAACAAATATACACATGCGAACACAAGAAAAGAAACTATAATAGAAAAACAAACACACGAACAAATATATACAAACTCAAGCTTAAGCTACTAGTGCTCTAACCAAGGTTGACCAAAGACGGTTTTGGGAAACAAATCCCCGGCAACGGCGCCAAAAACTTGTTCGCCACGCGCCGCAAGTGCACGGGTCGCGCCAAGTAATAAAGTGAAGAGTAGAGTATCGTTCCCACGAGGATTTGTCCAAAACCCGGTCAAACAATGATTATCACACTCTCGCCCAATTTGAGTGATACAAATGTTGAGATTGAAAATTAAATAAGAAAATAAAATATAAACAAGTGATTCCCCAACTTCAAGGATAAAAAGGGTCCTAGGATTATCTATCCCCCTTTGTACTTCTCAAAACTCAATTAACCTCCCCTCAAGAAGCTCTCAACGAAACCACGTGCTAATCTAGGGTTCAAAGAGTACTTGTAATGCTCTCTCGAGTCAAGAACAAGTGTTTAGTCCTATTCTTTGCACAATCTCTTGCCACAATTTGATAGAACCCAATTATCACACTCCAACCCTAATGTGACCATGCAAGGCTAGCAAGTATATCTCTATCTTACCAACAAAACCATCCATTCGTCATGCAAACTTCCGGTTCTTGCACTACTTTACCCAAGTTCTACACTCAACCTAGCTCTCTCGAGTCATAAATCAAGCGAACACAACATCTAAATGGTGATCAAGCACTTAGAAGCATTACGAATGGGGTAAAATAAGCACATAGATATCATTAATCACAAATCAAGAGGAGGAATCAAGAATCAATACATACAAGGGTTCAAAATAATCCTAGAATCAAAGTATTTAGCTATTCATGTTCTACAACTCCAAGGGAGCAT
The DNA here is from genome assembly GCA_037074515.1 of Mimosa bimucronata. Lineage (NCBI taxonomy): Eukaryota > Viridiplantae > Streptophyta > Magnoliopsida > Fabales > Fabaceae > Mimosa > Mimosa bimucronata. The sequence goes on along the minus strand of CM073440.1, from coordinate 32,846,952 downwards.
ATATATACAACATTACAAATCAGAACAAGAGAAGAGAAGGAAGATGGAAGAGATAAACCAAGAGAGGAAGCCCAAATCTCTTTGAAGCTCCGAGCCCAAGCCAAATCCCACCAATCTCCAAGCCCTAGCAGAGCCAAACACGCCCAAAATATGCCCAGAAGTCGAAGAATGTCGAGCTAGATCGAAACCCTAGCTTTTATATCACTTAAATCTGTCAAAAAACGCGCAGCAGAGCACGCAGTTCGCCGTGGGTTCGCCGCGGCGAAGTCCACGGCGAGCTATGATCGTTTCTGCCTCTTTTTGGGGGTTTTGGCTCGCCGTGAGTTCGCCGCGGCGAGCTCACGGCGAACTGGGACCTGTCGGTAATTTTGGAAATTCGGGGACCTGTCTGTAATTTGGGAAATTCGAGGTCCTTTTCTGTAATTTTTACAATTCGTCCAGAAACTTGTATTTTCCCTTTTTTCTTGAAATTTCAGCTTCTAGCCCCAATTTCTCCTCTTTCTAAGTGTTCTTCTTAATCCGGATCCCTTGGTTATTGCATCAAACTATTCCTACAAAAATTACATAAAACAACATAAGAAATTAACTACAAAAATAACCAAAATCTACATAATTAACAATAATGTGAAACCGAAAATCAAATGAGCATTTTCCCTCTTGAGTATCCAAAATGTATAAATAATAGACAAAAAACTCAAGTAAAATATACTCAAATATCATGAATTTCTAGGAGTTATCAATATTTTAGCAACTAGAGAGTTCGAGTGACTTAAGAAAAGCTAAAATATCAAACAGCAAGATTAATCTTACACATATAGCATTTGCTTCTGGTAAAAGAGATTATTTTCTAGTGGTGTGGCCAAGAGAACAAAGGGCATCTTATTAAAGAACAAAATAGAATGTTGAAAGAATTCAAATTTTATAAAGTGGTCTTACAAGAACAGATGTAAGCCACAATTAATTCATAAAGTGGTCGAGTTAGTTAATAAGTCCCTACGTATTATTTACAATCTTGGTAATTAGAATATCAAGTCCACAATTTCCTTTTTCCCCCTCTCTCTATTCCTATTTTTATTCTTTTTCTTCAATATTCATTTTTTTATAATATAACAATTGTAATCAGCAACTTTAGTAGTTTAAATTTGCCTACAAGTTGGAATTATTTCTTCTTCCACATATCTGGTCCTTAAGCACAACTCCTTGCCCATAAGACAAAGGCGAACTTCGTGCTGGAGAGTTTCAGATGGGGTCGAATATTAGCCTTTTCGTTTAGGCTCTGCTTGGATGGGAAGAAAAGTTGGGAGAAAAGAAAATTGGAGAGAAAATATTATCTTCCATCCTTATCCTTATATCAATAGGGAGGAAAGAAAATGAGTAAATGTTTATATTATTAAAATACCCTTATCCTTATATCAAAACATATTAGGTTTAAAATTAAAAATGAATATCATAATGAGATTAATATAAGCAAATAAATTAATTCAAGGAAAACATAATTTGGTTAAGAATAAATAAAGACATACAAATTAACTTCTCATACCCAGACCCTTACTAGAAAAGGAGATATAAAAAAATTTTAAACTAAGAACTTAACATTAACAAATTAAAGAAAAAACACACACAAACACAGACCCTCTCATTTCCTTAGCCTTAAAAAATAAAGGAACAAATATACACCCAAAGAACCCAACTCTCGTTTCCTTAACATTAAAAAATTTTAAAAAAATACACACAGGTGACAAGACCTAACTAGTCGTGAGAAAAAAAAATTCTTCTCTTCTTTCTTTTGTTGCTGGGGGTACAGATTGAGAGCAATGTGAGGGAGAGGGATAGTGAGTAATAACTGATTTAACACCTTTAGTCGCATTGGGTTAAATTCAAAATTTCTAAATTATGCAATCTAGCACAACACGGGTCGATTCTCTCGCGGAACCTCTTTATTTGAAATCCTAGGCTAAACCAAGTATCAAAAGCAAAATTAAAAAGGTTTGAAATTGATTTTTCTATCAAACTACTTGTGAATGCAATGAAAATAAATCATAAGCTACTATTTTTGGTCCTTTCAATAAACGAAGAATGACTTGATTAAATTGGATTTGAGGAAAATTAATGAAGGAATGCTCCTTAGAGATTGAGTACTAGCTATCCTTGCTTGAGAAAAGATATGGGAGTAAATTTACCACTAAGTCAAATTGCAAATCCCAAACACGGTTTGGGTCAAATGAATTTAATCAATAATTATTCCTAAACGCTAGGCTATAATCACCAATTAAACCATTTTTCATTAACCACTTAGTGTGTTCGCTCACAGCTTATATCACCTTCTATCTCCTTTCTTTTCTTTCTCCTCATGTCTATAAATTGAATCCGCTATGATTAAATCAGCCTAACTCATTCCTCTAAATTCAAATGCTCACGGAGACAAATAATAAGCTCAAATAAATTATACAATCGATCAAACGATGATAGATAATATAATTCTATTGAACTCAAAAATAGGAAATAGAAATTCAAGCATCAAGCTACAAATCCCAATAACTATTACAAGTTTAATCAATCCACATAGAGAAATTGAAAGACAAATCTCAGTTCCACAATCATATAACAAAACCTATAAGAAGCTCCATAGCTCAAGCTAGTTCATCCTCTCCAAGAAGCACAAGAAGATTAGCCACTCATGATGCAAATCACCATTATAAATTGTTTGCTACACCAAGAAGCCATGGATGGATAATTGGAAGGTTTGTTATGAAAGATGGGATGAAGAAAGAGGAAGAAAATGGTGAATAATGATAGAAAAGAGGTGGAATTGGTGAAGATTGGTGGTGGAGGATGAGAAAATGTGATTATTGATATGGGAGGGTTGGAGTTGCTGTGCGGCGTTGGTCCAGTGTCTGAAACCCAAAAAAACCTGATATAAACCCTTCTGGACGCTGATTTTCGGAAGTTGGGCCGTTTTCAAAAATTCTGGAAGTTTTGGTCCAATTTCTGTAATTTTTCCCAGCTGTTCTGCAACTTTTCAGAATTTCTGGGTCATTTTCTGTAATTTTCGTCAAATCCCAGCAACAGCAATTTCAGCTTCTTTTTTTTCATTTTCTACAAGGAAAAATTAAACACAATGTAATGCATTGCATCCCAAAAATTAATCACTCAAGATAATCAATCAAGTGTGATAATTATTCCCTTATTTGGCTCTTTTTACACACAATCCTCTTTAATTCAATTAAATCATAATAAATGCATTTTAGCTCAATATCAATGATAAAATCCCTAAATAAAATATAAAATACCATGATAAAGTAGGGATAAATCAGTAACAAAAATGGGTCTTTGCACCAATGAAAATAAAAACGGAAAAAATGGAGGTGGAACTGACATGGCAGTGGCTGAAGAGGCCTACACGAGTGAAGGAGTTGTTTTAGATTTGAGGGACTGAACAAAGAGGGTAGCCATGGAAATAAAACTTTCCTCTCAAAATCTCTCTATTTTCGGGTTGGGGGGGGGGGGGATGGGGTGTGGGACCCACCCCATTTTGTCTCTCATTTTTCTCTCCTTCCTCATTTTCTCCTCAAACCAAGCAACGGAAAACTCCTCTCCCTCCTCATTTTCTTTCCTCCCTCAGTTTTCTCCTCATCCAAGCAAGGGGTTATTTTTTTTTAATAATTAAGGATAAAATACTGATTGGCTTATTACAATCTCTCTCTCACTCTCAAATGTCTTGGGACTTCTTAGTTATTTCAAGGTTTCATAAGTTTTTGAAGTTACTATTTCTCTTGGTTAGGACTCTACAACAATTTCTAGAGTGTTCATCACATTTTTCTAATATATTCTAACTTTTGTTATGTGTGTAAATTGTTTATCAGCTATGTTTTTTTTCTCATTAGAACATGTGTTTAAGTATGGATGGTGTTAAAAATTTGTTTATTTTAGTATCATTTTTATTTTGACGAAAATATAAAAAGTGCTTTATAAAAAACAAGGTAAGAATAAGATAAAGCATTTAAAAAACATCATATTTGTATGTTATATTTTAAGGATGTGGGTAGGGCTGGACAACTTGGAGGATGAGTGGGCTATAATTTGTGTCTGCTGTCAACCTTGATTAGTAGAAGTCCTAATAATTTCGAGTCAAGTAAGGCTGGGTTGGGCATAGTGAGCTTCCTTGCTTAAGTGATATCGCTCTCCCTTACATCATGTATGAGAAAAGCAATTTCAATTATATCTAACAAATCGGTGAGTTATAAACTTCAAATAAGTCTAAATCTTGAACCTTGAAATTAAGAAGAAGAAAAACTATTGTACGTCTTAATAATATATATATATATATAATATTTTTCAATATATGTTTAAATAAATGGTATGTGATTTTTATGGGAAGGGTCAAATGGGCAAGTTAGCATACTGATCTGAGCCTTTCCTAATACGCCTCGGGGTTCAAATGCAAAATTAAATTAACCAAGGATTGCACTAGTGGTGCTTTCCTGGATCGCCTCTCAAGGAGCCTAATGAACTAACCTAGGAAAACTAAATGCATGAAAAGCTATAACAAGTCGGGGTTTTTGTGATTTTGGTTAAGGAAATTAAACTACTTCTTTTTGGATTTTTGATTATGAAAAAAGCAAGTAAAACTGGGTTGTGGAAACTATATTGAAAACGTGGGTCTCTTGATGAATTGGGCAACCTTCCTAGCTTCTAAATGATATGGAAGTTTAAACCAAGTTCTAATGCAAAACCTAAGGCAATCGTTCTTAATCCAATTAGCCTAATTAATTAACTAACGTGGCGCATCGCTATTTAATTAATCAAATAGGAAATTGTTAAGGTTCAACTTGGTAGTGAGGACTCATGATAAACACACAACAAGGCTCTCGTTAGAAGTAGATCGAAACATCTAACGTTGGACCTAGTGTCTAAACACACATACAATCGCACATGCATTCAACATTTACTAGAAATCCAAAGGAGATAAAATTGAAACACGTTTATTGCATGATATCATGAAATCAACGCTTAGGTTCATACACATAAAAGAACATCGCTTAATTACATGCATGACATTTGAACAAAGGATTAAGCATTAAAGCACAATTTTTCTAAGACCAAATACATATGACAAAGCACAAGGAATTGAAATACATAAATGGAACTAGACAAGAGAAACTAAATAACTCCCCATTAAGAACGTTGAAGCTCCGGTTGCCTTCCTCCATCAAGATCCCCACAAGGAGTTTAGCCGCTCATGCTCTCGAACACGATTAAATGAAATTTGATTGTAGAAGCCATGGAATTGATGAAGATGGATGGTTGGGGGTGAATTTTCGTGCAGAGGGCAGAGGCTAAGGAGAGGAAAGGGTGAGAGTGAATGGAAATCTGAATTGGTGGTGAATGGTAAAATGGTGGTGGGCAAGGTTGCAATGAAGGATATTGTTCAACTCAGAGGGGTGGTGGCCATTGGAATTGTGGAGATGGTTCATGGTATGATCTATATGATGGAGGTGAAGGTTCACGAGGTGGTAATTGGTATGGAGAATAATTTGATGGATAAGGTTCTTGACATAGTGCTTCTTTAGCTTTGAGGAAAGAAGCAAGAGCGGCCTGTATTTCAGCGTTACGTTTAGATACCGCATTACAAATTGAAGAATGTCTCTCTTCCATCATATTGTTATTTCCTACAAAAGAATGAGAATACTCAAATGGACAATGATCATAACCAAAGTTTTTATAATTCCAAGACATGAGAATTAACGATTTAATCCCAAAGAATTAAGCAAGCAACCAAAATGCACCACAAGATCAAATGGGCAATGGAGGAATGAATAATGGGTGAAACCAACTCAAACAAACTAAGAAAGAAGGAAAATCAAAGAAGAAAGACTAAAAAACAAAACTATCCTAAAATCTGGAAATATACAAGAAAATAAAGAAAAATTGAAAAAGTGCCCAAAACGATGGATTTTGACCAAAATCTACCACACCCAATAGCAAAGCTATTGAAATTACTTAAAATGGCCCAAATCTTTAGGAAACTAAAGTTCATAAATTTTGTAGGCAAAAATTTTCAAAAATTGACAGCAAGCTTGAGTACGGGCGTTGATAAATTTTGAACAATTTCCAATCGATGTGCAAGCAAGATAGCATTCAATCCCAACAAATCCAATTCAAATCTGATTTAGAATAACACAACACACTTCAAGAACAATGTTTTTTGAATTTTCTCAATATATGAAATGCAAATGCAACCTATAACTAAACTAGAACCTAAAATGCAAATAAATGACCTAAAAACTAACCTAAGGACTCCTACCCCTTGTAAATGCCTCAATGACACTTAGCTAACCTAGGGAGTCTAAAACGACTCCCCGACAACAGCGCCATTGATCTGAGAAACCTAGGGAGTCTAAAACGACTCCCCGGCAACGGCGCCATTGATATGAGCCTTTCCTAATACGCCTTGGGGTTTAAATACAAAATATTTTTAACCAAGGATTGCACTATAGTGGTGCGATCTTAGATCTTCTCTCAAGGAGTCTAATGAACTAACATAGGAAAACTAATGCAACTAAAGCTATAAAACGGGGGATTAAGAGCAGGATTTTTTTTTGTACTTTTCATAAAGGGAATATAAAGACTTGTTTTTGGTATTTTTTGGATAAATATGGATGGATGATGGGATGGGATGATGGGATGCTCTCTTGCCTAGGGGTGACACGTGACAAACTATTGACTCACACTCTTAGAGAGGAGCTAATCGGGCTAAGTTCAACATAAGCGGATACAATTAGCCTTAATCGAAGGAATAGATCAATTAAGACCCACTCAACCTCAATAGACCAATCAGATTAACTATAATCCTACATCAACTAGAAGTAGGTTCCAATAGATATAATAACTTGAGTCCCATCCAAGTCACTCAATATCCTTCGGATCCAACAACTAATTAATGCTAGACTATAATCAAACAATCCAACTTATGGAACTCTACCTAATCATACTCATGCACATAGATTTGACTAGTGATCTAGTTCCTTTAGGCAAGTTGATTAATGGAATTACCTAGCGCTATGGAAACTCAACATCAATAACTCAAACCCACAAATCAATTCCCAAATAACGCAACTATATGAAGTACAATGGACTAAATTACCCAACAAACATGCTAGACAACAAAATCAACAAAGAGCAACATAACGTGGTAATTTGGGAAGATAGATGGAACTAGAAGAAAACCAAATCAATACATGCAAATAGAATTCAACGATTACATTGTCTAGAATCTCAAAACAAGTGAAGTCCGAATATAAGAAAAACAAATACTCAAGGAAACAAATGGAAATTCAAGACTACATAATGGAAACTAATAAAACTCCCCTAAAGTGGATTCAATGCTTGCTTCAAGTCATCCCATCATCAAAGAGAGCATCAAGCCGAATTAGTTCTTCATAGAGGAGGAGAAATCATCCGAAAGGATCTGCAACTCGAACTCCATGGTGAACCGGCGAAGGATTGTGGAATGGAGGAAGGAATTGGTGGAAGAGATGAGAGAATTTGTGTCTTCAATGTGTAATTTTCGTGCTCTCCCCTCCATAGGCACACTAGGCAACATATATATAATCCAAATTGGCCTAAGATCTCCTATTCTGACTAGGATTATCAATTAGAAAAGGATTGAGGAAGACCCAATCACTCAAATTTCAAGAAACCTAGTCAATATAGGAAATAGTGAGTAGGATAATTAATTAAGAAACTTCCTAACCTCAATCAATTCAATTTCCTAATTAGTAATTTCTTGTTGTGTAGAATTTCCTTTTTCTTGTAGAAGTTTCCTTTTTTGCATTGTTCTTTCTTTGATCTTTACTCTTTGCACCTACAATGGAAATTTTAAACACATGTGAAGTATTTTGAAGTCTAGAAACAATAAATGCATGAGTTAAATGCCTAATATGCTCAAATTATAATGAAAATGCAAATAACTCTCAAATCTGGGACCATAAGTAGAAAAGTGCCTAAATTCTCATTTAATATCTTTAAACAAATGCTAATTTCCTATAATTAGTGGATAAAAACATGTAATAACCAAATACAATCACATACCCCTTACACCGTCTGGCCTACCCAATAATTAATCAGGCACTTTTTTTATCCACCTTTTAATGGTTGGTTGCACAATTTTTAACTGAGTTTGGGTGAGTATACAAAGCGATTGGGCATCATGCTCATCCCTATTATATTTTTTGTGCATATTTTTTATTGATAACAATTTAGTTACACTATTTAACATGAAGGCTAAACATTTTGTAATATGAAACTTAATTGAAAAGCATAGGATTCAAGAGGAGAGGGTGAGAGTTGAAAAATATTGGAATAAATATTGAATTTTTTTAAAAAAGTTTGTTTACCAAAGAATTCTTAAGTTTTGATGACATTTCTTTTCGGCCAATGTAAATCATACTGTTAGGGAGGAAATTATCAGTACTCTGGGGTACACAAGAACATCAGATCTAGGGAAATACCTTGGAGTTCCTTTACACCATGAGAGGGTTAAGAAGAGTACCTATCAATTTGTAATTGATAAAGTTAGAACCCGATTAGCTAATTGGAAGGTGCACTTACTTTCATTGGCTGGTAGAAGTACTTTGATCCAGTCTACTACCACAGCTATTCCTAATCATGTTATGCAAACTGCTTTATTACCTGTGGGATGGTGTGAGGAACTAGATCGTTTGTCAAGAAGTTTTTCGTGGGGATCAACTCAGGAAAAGAAAAAGAGTCATTCGGTGGCTTGGAAGAAGGTGTGTATGAAGAAGACGAGTGGTGGTATTGGGTTAAGACATGCCCGAACTCAGAATAAAGCTCTTCTTTCGAAAATTGGGTGGGTTTGATGACTAATAGAGAGGCCATGTGGGTGAATGTGGTTAGAGGAAAGTATCATTGTGGGAGTGATCTAATGCCTATAATTGACAAGAAACGGTCAAGTTCGAGGATGTGGAGTGGTCTAAAAAGCATATGGGAATCTGTTATGAATGAAACTGAAGTTCGTACTATTGGGGGTGAATTAAGGGTAAGGTAGCAACCTGAGAAAAGTGGGGAGTTTTCTACCAAGTCAGCTTATCAAATTCTTTTGAATGAAGAAGACCATACTACATCAGTTTGGACTAAGTTGTGGAGGGTGAGGCTCCACATAGGTGTAAAATGCACATATGGTTAGTGTCTCATGATAGGATGCTCATGAATTTTGCCAAACTAAAGTGTGGTCTCCACGATGATGGCAAGTGTGATAGCTGTGAGGGGGTGATGGAGAGTGTCCTTCATGTCCTTAGAGACTAGGTTCATGTAGTAGATATATGGAAGGAGTTAGGTGTTAGCCTCCTTGATCATAAGTTCTGGGAGAAGGATTTGCTCGACTAGGTTGAATTAAATCTCCAAAGGAAGTCAGATAATGATGCTGGGCAACAGAATGGAGTTTCCTGCATTATTTGTTGGCTGTTATGGAGACGACGAAATGATCGAACCCATATGGGAGAAACAGGAAATGTTCGAGATGGAGTGCCTGAGATTAAAGGTATTGCAAGATGTTTTGTGAGAGCCCAACAGTATGAAAGAAAATGGAGAAAAAATCAAATCATGCTTATGAACCCAATGACAGAGCTCATAAGGTAGATAAATGGAATAATATCTATGTAGATGGTGCTTATTCGTATGCTACAAGTGCAGCAGGATGTGGGGGTTCGTTATTTAATGTGAAAGGGGAGTTGTTGGAATCTTTTGCCTGTAGATTAGATGCCACTGACAGTCTAGAAGCAGAGTTATAAGGGTTGTGTGTGGGGATTAAGTTGTGCATGGGATCTGGGGCTCTGGGTTGTTAAGCTGTTCACAGACTCTAATGATGTGGTTGCTCTTACTTAAGACAAAAATTTTGAACTCCATGAGAATGCTGATATTATTAGTCTTTTGCAAAGGCTAATACGACAAGATTGGGTGGTTCATGTGGTCGGTGTGGGACGAGATAATAACAAGATTGCAGATTTCTTCACAAAGACCTCTTTAAGCATGGGACTTAGCCTGCAGATTTTTTTAGAGGAGGCCTTAGGAAGACTTCTTGCTGATTAAGGGATCACGTAGTAGAATGGCTAATTTTAAAGTGATTTATGAATTGCGAGAATTAGAGTGTGTTTGACTTTTTCTCTCCTGGGACGTGTGCTCACCCAATATGACTGATTCTACGCACTGGAAAGTGCCTCCTGACCGACCTCTCCTTGATATTCAAGAGGACAGAAAGAAGAAATCGAAACTGAATGAAGTCTTTAATGAGATAATGGATGAACAAATGTCAGAAAAATAGGGTGACCACCAACCCCAAGAAGCCATAGATTCACCTGAACTGGAGTAAAATATAACAGTACCCCCTACCAAAGCAACCTCAAATTCCCATCATATCGCACTTCCTTGATGGGCTTCAATAGAGTTACACATAGCTACAATGATCTTGAAGAGGATGACCTCTTCCTTGAAGAAGATGAGATATTACTGAAAATGCCAGAGGAATTTGAGGAATATAGAAGGATGAAGGAGATCTACCCAGAAGTACCCATCACACAAGTTGAATTCAATGAATATGAGTTGTGGAACTATGCATTAATAATCACTGTTTTGGGAAGGAAATTCAACGTGTACACGCTTAAAGAGTTACTAAAGATTCAGTGGGGGTTTCATCACTTTGAGCTCATTCACATCCCCAACAACTATTTTGTGGTGCGATTCATAAATAAGGAACTATGGAGAATGCACTACAAGAAAGCCCTCTGTGAAGGACCATGGGTGGTAAGCCCTTTGTCAAGGACCATGGGTGGTAAGATAGCATAGCGTTTCAGTCCAACGGTGGTCTCCCTATTTTGATCCATACCACAACCCACTGGGAAGGTTTGCTATGTGGGTCTGAATCCCAGATGTACCTATCCATTATTACAACAGGCATTACATCTTTTGAATAGGGGACAAGATTGGCCGAACTCTAAAAGTGGATGTGAACACCTTAGCTAATTTTTAGAATCCCAACTCGAAGATTGAAAGAGGAAGGTTTATGAGCATCTGTGTTGAGCTAAACCTTCATAAGTAACTGGTGCCAAAAATCTTGGTAGCAAGTTCATCGTTCAATGTCGAATACGAGGGGCTTGGGATGATTTACTTTGGATGTGGAAGAGTTGATCATAGACGCGATGCATGCCCTTACAATAGTATAAGCTCCCATAGCGAGACAAATCAAGAACAGGTACCTAAAATGTAGAATCCGGCGAATGCACAAACACAAAATCCGATAAAGACCACCGAAAAAGACATGTACGGAGTAGGGGACAAAAAAAGCTCGAATACCAGTATGTACGAAGCATAAGGTAATTCAATGGAGTAGTAAGGTGAGTATGAAGCATCCGAGGAATATTTCTGGTTTGGAAAAGTACAATCGCTTTGCAATCTTTAAAGATAACAAGACAGAGGAGGTAAAAGGAAAGGATTAGCCTCAAGAAAATGAAGCAGAATCAGACCAGCAGAGTACTGGTAACAAGGGTGTGCTTGTTCATGAAAAAAGAAAAGGGGCTCTAACAAATGGGGATAATAGGGAGATAACGAAGAGCATCAAATCCCCAGAAATTAGGGTTGAGTACAGAGTAGAAGGTAAGGAAAATATGAAGCCTCTCAATAGGCCTGGTGAAATAGTTGGATCAGCTAGAAGTCCATTCGATGTGGAATGCATTAAAGAATTTCCTCCATTGGGCCGAGAACGTGAGATTGTATGCAAAGGACTAGCCCAAAGTCATTTTGAGCCACCCAGGCCCGATAAGACACCTGTTGGTTTTGAAGCAAAAGAGAAGCAACAAGCAAGAGGCCCAATGAAACAACTCAAGGGAAAATGGACTCATGTGGTGGTATAGGGAGGTATTGAAGATAATACTCATAAATGTAAGGGTCCAGAAACAAATGTCAATAATAGGCTAAAAGTTCATGTCCCGACCCCTGTAGATACCCCACAACACTTGAATCATCAGACATCTATAACAGAGATGCAAGAAAATTCCAAAGACCCCCCATTAGGGCTGAGTAACGGGCGGGTTATGGGTAACCCTTTTAACCATCATCATTAAAAAAAACTCGCCAGGCTCCCAGAAAAAGCTATAGAAAAAAAAATTTCCAGGCTCCCAAAAAACTCAACAAGAAGAAGAAAAGAAGGAGGAGGAGGAGTGTCTACTTGCTAAGGTGAAGGGTCTAATTGTTGGGGTGGGTCTCCGTTACAGGGGTGGGGTAGTGGAGAAGCGGCAGCGAATCATGGAGCAAGATGAGGGGAGAAGGTGGATCTGTGTGAACAAGAAAGATATATGAAGAAGAAAGCATATCTGAACAATATGAGCAATATGAGGGAAGAAAGCATATATGTATGAGGGAAGAATATGTGAAGAGTGTGAGAAAGGGGAGAGAAAAAATAAAGAAGGGAGGTGACAAAGACAGTAGGATGTGGCAAGCAATGGAATGGGAATGGGGGAAAGGGATTGAACAAATAGGATGGTCAATAGTGTTTTTATTTGAGTTGTCTTGTTATGTGTAGGGAAAAAAATTAGAGTGGAGAGTAGCCCAGGAATTGAACCACGGACAAGGAACTTTGAGGTAATATATTGAGGATGCCTTTTGCTACTTGACCAATAAAGGTTATCATTGTATGAATGGGAAAATTATAAATATTATAGTAAACTTAACATATTTCAAAATAAAAATATATAAACGGGCGGGTAACGGGGTACCCGTGGTCACACCCGTACCCATGTATACTTAAAATGGGTGGGCCCCGCCCATTTACTTTATGGGCCAAAAACGAGCAGGCTTTGACGAGCAAAATATACAGGTCACAGGCGGGCCCCGCGGGTAGCGGGTTTTTTGCTCACCCCTACCCCCCACTAGAAAAGCACTAGACCTAGTGGATTCTGATTTTGATGATGCTGCAGAATTTATGGAGGAGATGTGTGTGCGTGTAGTGGGCCCTTGGGTCTGCCCTTCAAGAAAATAAGAACCAAGGGGATAGTGGAAGCTAACCATTGGGTGTCATTCGCTTGAGGAGCCTAACGCAAAAGATGACCTAGTAGCTAATATACAAACTTGAGAAAGCAGGTAAAAAGTATTGTATTTTGTTTTTGGTAATAAATAGGTGCAAAAGATGTTATATGTTCAAAAGTAAAACAAAAATAAGATAAAAGTGAGATTTGGAGGGGAAAGGAAATGGAATCATTCTTGATAAATGGAAACCTTGGGATTCATTGCTTCAAAAGATTTTCAGGGAGTTAATTGTTGATTTTCAGAAGAACCCTAGAGGAATCCCTCTAGGATAGGCTTAGGTTAATTTAATTAATGCCAGAACCCCGCACATTATTTAATTTAACCTAAGTTGATTGAGTTCAAAATCAATATGAATTTGCTAATCATAAGCGGCTCCTAATCCAACAACCGGGACCCCGAATGGCCACTTAATTAATCCTAGGGTTTAATTAATTACCGGAACCACACATAACAAATTAATACTCTATGATTGAAGTCCAATGCCACTCATGCAATTTGACAAATTCAAGAACTAATTAATCATGCAATACTTTAAATCCACAACTTGGGCCACCCCACAATTGCACTTAATTTCTCAATTAACCCTAACTCATCGATGACCACCCAAACAAAGATTAAGGTTGAAAAAAGTAATTACCCAATGTTTGAACATAATTAATTAATTCCTATGCCATTCCATTCATGCAAAACCACTTAACATTTTTAATCCACTAACCAAGCTACCTTGAGTTAGCACAAGATATTCACAAAGAGAGTAACAAAATCATGAACCCATAAATTTCATCAAACTCAAAGTTAATGTAGCACAATGTCAAGTATTCAACAAGAAAGAAGCAACATAAAATAGTTTCTAACCCTTATACATCATACAGAAATGAAGAACACAACCAAGTGTCATAAATATACTCCTAGAACCCTAGAAAAGCATACATACAACAAGAGGAAGAAGGATTAGAACTAAAACTCCCCTAACATTACTCCAAGCTCATCCCTTGGCTCCCACCTCTAAGAATGGTGAAGCCTAGCTGGTGTCCTCCAAGAAGAAAACACCAACAAGGAAGAAGGAAGTGGCTGCCATGAAGTTAGAGGAAGGAAAATGGAAGATGGAGGGGATGGAGATGAGAGGGTGATAACTCCTAGAAATTCATGATATTTGAGTATATTTTACTTGAATTTTTGTCTATTATTTATACATTTTGGATACTCAAGAGGGAAAATGCTCATTTGATTTTCGGTTTCACATTATTGTTAATTATGTAGATTTTGGTTATTTTTGTAGTTAATTTCTTATGTTGTTTTATGTAATTTTTGTAGGAATAATTTGATGCAATAACCAAGGGATCCGGATTAAGAAGAACACTTAGAAAGAGGAGAAATTGGGGCTAGAAGCTGAAATTTCAAGAAAAAAGGGAAAATACAAGTTTCTGGACGAATTGTAAAAATTACAGAAAAGGACCTCGAAATTCCCAAATTACAGACAGGTCCCCGAATTTCCAAAATTACCGACAGGTCCCAGTTCGCCGTGAGCTCGCCGCGGCGAACTCACGGCGAGCCAAAACCCCCAAAAAGAGGCAGAAACGATCATAGCTCGCCGTGGACTTCGCCGCGGCGAACCCACGGCGAACTGCGTGCTCTGCTGCGCGTTTTTTGACAGATTTAAGTGATATAAAAGCTAGGGTTTCGATCTAGCTCGGCATTCTTCGACTTTTGGGCATTCTTGGGGGTGTTTTTCTCTGCTAGGGCTTGGATTTTGGAGGGGATTTGGCTTGGGCTTGGAGCTTCGAAGAGATTTGGGCTTCCTCTCTTGGTTTATCTCTTCCTTCTCCATTCTCTTCTCTTGTTCTTTGTTTCTGAATGTATATATTTATGCTCCCTTGGAGTTGTTGAACATGTGTAGCTAAATACTTGTATTCTAAGATTATTTTGAACCCTTGTATGTATTGATTCTTGATTCCTCCTCTTAATTTGTGATTAATGATATCTATGTGCTTATTTTACCCCGTTCTTAATGCTTTTAAGTGCTTGATCACCATTTAGATGTTGTGTTCGCTTGATTTATGACTCGAGAGAGCTAGGTTGAGTGTAGAACTTGGGTAAAGTAGTGCAAGAACCGGAAGTTTGCGTGACGAACGGATGGTTTTGTTGGTAAGATAGATTCTTGCATAGTCACATTAGGGTTTGAGTGTGATAATTGGGTCTTATCAAATTGTGGCAAGAGATTGTGCAAAGAATAGGACTAAACACTTGTTCTTGACTCGAGAGAGCATTACAAGTACTCTTTGAACCCTAGATTAGCACATGGTGTTGTTGAGAGCTTCTTTGAGGGGAGGTTAATTGAGTTTTGAGAAGTGCAAGGGGGAGAGATAATCTTAGGACCCATTTTAGCCTTGAGGTTGGAGAATCACCTGTTTATAATTTTATCTTCATTTTATTTTCTTATTTCATTTTCAAACTCTACATTTGTATCACTCAAATTGGGCGAGAGTGTGATAATCATTGTTTGACCGGGTTTTGGACAAATCCTCGTGGGAACGATACTCTACTCTTCATTTTATTACTTGGCGCGACCCGTGCACTTGCGGCGCGTGGCGAACAGAGGGAATGAGAGAAAATGGGTGGTTAGGGTTTAAGGGACTCCAAATCTGCCTAATGGGATTTAATTTTTGAGCTTTATATCCCCCAAGTCGAGTCAAGTGAGTGGGTATTGGATTAGATCCGAATTGGGCCAAAAACTGAAGTTTTGATACGCTGTATCGCGAGCAATTCGCCGTCAGCTTGCCGCGGCGAAGCCATAGCGAGCTACATTCTTTTCTGCCAAATTTGGGGTTTTTGTTGTTCTCTGCCTTGGGACTTTTCTATAATTTTCAAATTTCGGGTCCTTTTCTGTAATTTGGGAATTTCAAGGACCTTTTCTACAATTTTTACAATTTACCCAGAAAATTGTATTTTCCCTTTTTTTACTTGAAATTTCAGCTTTTAGCCCTAATTTATCCCCTTTTCAAGTGTCCTTCTTCATCCAGGATCCATTCCTTTGGTTCTCGAGCTACCCTACAAGTAAATATAAGATGAAAAAGGATCAAATAGCCTTATAAATTAATTAATACAAATTAATCTACAATTATGGCCAATTAATACTAATTTCACTCAAGAGTTTAAGATATTAAATAAGCACAATTGGACCAAATTTGCATCTTATTCATGTTAGAAGCCTCAATTTAAACACATAAAAACATACAAATCTAAGGATTTGTCAATAAGACACCGGAAAAGGAACTCGCCAAGCTCAGGGAAGAGGACATCGATTAGTAAGTCCAACCTTTCCTATCTTGATTTAATTTAAAATGATAGTTGCTTCATGGAACTGCAGGGGAGCAGGCAGTCGTGCCTCCTCCAAATGATAAAGGACATTGTTCAAAGGTATAATATTGACATATTCTATCTATTAGAACCTCGATTGAGTGGGGACGGACCAGATAAGGTGATAAGGAAGCTAGGCTTTAGTAATTGGATAAGGGTGGAGTCAAGTGGCTTTGCAGGAGGAATATGGATTATGTGGCAGAAAAATGCTTTCTTGTTGAATATCTCTACTCTAATACACAAATCCTCCATTTCCATGTGACTAAAAAATCCTCAAACAAAACATTCCTTCTATCTTCAGTGTATAGTGAAATGAACGAGATAGCTCGAGTGGGACAAAAACCATGCATGAAAATTTCAAACCAGAAAATGAGCAATCATAAAAAGAAGGGCGAAGGTGCAAAAATGCCCATGTAGTTTGGCCCAAAGTGCAGTTTTTTTTTGGCCAAAAGTGCCTACGTAGTTAACAAAATGGGTCAAAAGTGCCCATGCCGTTAATATACACTAATTGTGTTAAGTTTTTCAAAGTTAGGAAACATAAAAGGTATAAAAATACTCATGAAGTTTGGTCGAAAGTGCATCCAACACCGAGAAGTTTGGTTCGAAGTGCACCCAGCACTATGTGTTGGCGGTGTTGGGTGCATTTCGAACCAAACTTTATGGGTATTTTTGTACCTTTTTTCCCCTAACTTTGAAAAACTTAATGCCGTTAGTGTATATTGGCGGTATGGGCATTTTTGACCCATTTTGATAATTTTGTGGGTACTTTTGGACAAAAAAAACTTCACGGTGTTGGGTGCACGTTGGACCAAACTACATGGGCAATTTTGCAGCTTCACCCTAAAAAGAATTGAAGGAATAGAACGTACTAGAGCCAAAGGTTCCCTAATAGGTTTGTTTAAACTGGAGAGGAAATTATGGGAGGAATACCACAAAGTATCCTGTCAGGAAGAACTTATGCGGTACCAAAAATCACGTTGCAAATGGATACAATAGGGGGATAGGAATACAAGGTTCTTTCATGCCTCAGAAATGATAAAGAAGAAGCGTCACAAAATAGAGAGCCTTCAAAGTGAAAATGGGGAGTGGATTTTAGACCACAACAAACTAAAGCAAATGGCAATAGAGTATTTTAAAAGCCTCTACACCAAGGACCCCGCCCATTAAGTCTCCATCAGGGTGGTATGCTAAGTTTCCCAAACTTAGTACATGGGAGCTACATATGCTGTCTAAACCTATAAAGAGGATTGAGATTAAGAACGCAGCGTTCACTATAGGGGCTCCTAAGGCCCCAAGGTATGATGGGATGCAAGCGCGTTTCTTTCAAACCCAATGGAATGTGATTGAAGATAAAGTATGTAAAGTGATTGAAGAAGCTTTTGAGAATCCAACTAAGCTCAAAGAAATCAACCAAACAAGGGTGGTATTGATTTCAAAAGTGGATCATCCTACTTCTATAAAGGAGCTTAGACCAATATCTCTCTACAATGTGACATTTAAGATCATGACCAAGCTTTTAGCCAACTGTTTGAGGCTTCTAATGAAGACACTAGTTAGTCAAGAACAATGCATCTTTATAGCTAATAAATCCAGCTGTGACAACATCATTTAGCTCAAGAAACCATTCACTCTCTGAGAACTGGGAAGAGGAAAAAAAGAGTATGTGGCGATCAAGGTAGATATGGAAAAAGCCTACGACCACCTAGACTGAACCTTTGTGGAGAACATTCTGACTGAACTACTCATGGATAATCATCTCACTGCCTTAATATGTCCTGTATCTCATCCACTTCCATGTCAATTCTTGATATTATGCAATGGATATGCTTCATTTATATTCCCTTTGAATTTCTAGAATATGTTGAATACATATGCGATTGTATGTGTGTTTAGACACCAGGTCCAACGTTAGATGGTTCGATTTACTTCTAACGAGAGTCTCCTTGCATGTTTATCATGAATCTTCACTACCAAGTTGAAACTTAACGATTGCCTATTTAATTAATTGAATGAGCGATGCACCACGTTAGTTGATTAAGTAGGTTAATTGGACTAAGAGCGATTGCCTTAGGTTTTGCATTAGAACTTGGTTTAAAAACTCCCATATCATTTTAGAAGCTAGGAAGGTTTTCCAATTCATCAAGAGACCCATGTTCATCTCAATAGTTTTTACAAATCCATTTTAATTGCTTTCTTTAATAACAAAAATCTCAAAAATAATCTAGTTTAGTTTCCTTAATTAATATCTCAAAAACCCTGACTTTATAGCTTTTCATGCATTTAGTTTCCTAGGTTAGTTCATTAGGCTCCTTGAGAGACGATCCGCGATCGCATCACTATAGTACAATACTTGGTTAAAAATATTTTGCATTTGAACCCCAAGGCGTATTAGGAAAGGCTCAAATCACCCGTACATCTTTATCCTATGCATGGAGAGACTTGGTCAATTGATAAAAAAGAAATGTGCAGCTAAACAAAGGATGCTGCTGAAAATTATCGGAAAGGACCATATATATCACACTTATTCTTTGCAGACGATCTCATCCTCTTCTCGGAAGCAAGCTTGGAACAAATGAAGCTTATCAAGGATACCATGACCTTCTTTTGCAAAGTCTCAGGGCACAAAATCAACCTGGATAAATCCAAATTGTTTTGCTCCAAGAACATACATCACAATAAGGCAATGGAACTAAGTCAGGAGCTGGGTATCGGACTAACTGAGACTTGGGTAAGCACTTGGATTTCCTCTATTACATGCTCGTGTCACCAACTCCACTTACTCCACATTTACCCAAAAATTTAGGAAAATGCTATCCTTATGGAAGAGCGAAATGCTTTCAATAGCAGGTAGATCAACAATGATCAAATCAGTCTTATCTGCTATACCTAGTTACCAAATGTAATCCACCCTATTGCCTACAGGAGTCATCAAAGATCTGGAGGGCATATCCCGAAACTTTTTATGGTCTCAGGACACTAATAGAAGGAAGATGCATCTAGTGGCTTGGGAGAAAGTTAAAAGAAGTAGATAAGAGGGACGTCTGGGACTCAAAGATCTCAAACTACGCAATCAAGCTTTTATCATGGAATTGAGTTGGAGCCTTTGCATGAGGAAAGATTTACTAGGGGCACGATGCCTCTTGTTAAAATATAAATGCGGGCCTCACGACTACCCCCTGGTATCCAAGAAGAGGAATGCATTGGCGACATGAAGATCAATAGTGGAAGTATGGGACACATTCCAATTAGAAGGCTTGGGTAAAAAAGTTAATGATAGAGCATCAATGAGGTTTTGGTGGGACAAATGGCTACCCCTAGAAAAGCCTCTAATCCAATACGCCCAACTAGTGAGGGGCTTTGATATGGGGTCCAAAGTGAAGGAGAATATTAAAAATAATGGGGAATGGAATGTAGACCTGTAGGAGATATACTGCTGGAGGAAGTGATAAAAATGATCATAAGTATGAAAATTCCTTCACACGGCGCTCCTGGCAGGTTTATATGGAGACTAGCGAAAGATGGGGGCTTCACAATAAGTTCGGCCTATAATTTCCTGATTAAAGCTGATAGGGGAAATGGAAATATGATATGGGCTAAACTATGGAATTGGCAAATTTCGGAGAAATCAAATACTTCATGTGGCAAATGGCTCAAGAGAGGCTAGTTACAAGTACACTTTGAGCGAAGAGAAACATCTCAAACACGAGTGAATGTCCTTTTTAATGCAATAGTGAGGAGAGTATTCAACATATTATGAGGGACTGTGAGAAAGCAAAAGCCTTATGGAACCAAATTATTTACTCTAACAGTATTTCTAGTTTCTTTTCTCATGATTTGTAGGGATGGATCAAATGGAACACCAAACACCAGCCAAGACGGGGCAGATGGAGCAATGAAAGCTGGACACGGGTTTTTGCTACATTTTGTTGGCCCTTATGAACACAGGTGCAGATTTGTATTTGAAGGTAAATGCTTGACGGCAAAAGAGTTTATACAACGTTGTGCAAACAGTCTACAGGAATACACAACGAACCAAAGGCTCAAGCACAAGGTCTTTCAATTGCACGCCAACCAAGAACAAAGCTGGACACCCCCTCCCACAGGTGTAACCCGAATAGATGTGGATGGCTCAGTTGGGATGGACCATAAAGCGGCCTGCGGAGGAGTATTATGGAACAGCAATGGAGAATGGATATTAGGCTTTTGTCAAGGAATCGGCCTGTGTTCAGTCTAATTCGAAGCAGAACTAACTGCTATTAATTTAGGACTGAATGAGGAAGCTAGAGAAGAAACACATCTTCACAGATTTGCTGGAGGCCTTCAATTGTTTGATGAGAGATGGTTTAGTGGATCACTAATGACTCTCCATTTTTTATTATATTTGATATATATTTTGGTGTATTTGGGGAACCATTGATGCAAAATTTTGGGGATTTAGTTGAGATTTTGACATGATATCAAGTTTGTGCATTATTTAGGAGATGTCATGATAAACATAATAATTCTAAAACAAAAAGAAATAGTTAGATATTTGGTAAAATAAAATATAAAAAGAAAAAAAAAAGAAAACCGTAGAAATAGCCATCTATTTCCATGGTTCGTGGTTGGTGGCATTATTATTATTATTTATTTGTTATATTTTATTTTACTTTGATCATCTCCCTTTTAGACTTGCAGCACGGTGCCGTTTTGGATTAAAAAGAAAAGAGACGCTGAAAACTAGAGGAGAATAAAACGCGTACAGTGGGAGTGAGAGGCAGCGGCCACAATCATTCAACATCATCTTTGTCTTCGAGGGTGAGACCGTTGATTTGACCGTCGTCGTATCACCCTTGGGTCAAATGCAAAGATTTTTATAAATCGGAATGCAAGGGTATAGAAATAGTGGTGCAATCTGAGTCGTTCTCAAGGAGCCAATATTTAACTAAACTACCTAATGAACTAAATGTCTAAATGCAAGATGAAATGGGTAGAAACATGTTGTAATTGGTTTTCAAATGGTGAAAATGATTGATGCAATGAAAATATTATTTTTGGTGTTTTAATTAAAAGAGTGAAAAGAAAGTGGTGTTTGATGAAATAATCAAGATGCTCTTGGAAATTGATTTTCAATAGCTACCCTAGCTCAATTAAGATATTTGGGAAGTCAAAGGCACTAAGTCACTAAAATGCCAAACATCATTAACCAATGGGTCCAATGCCTAATTAATGGAACCCCATATAATTAGACATTGTTAACCCCTTTAGCACCTTGAGTTTTCTCTAAGTTTCCTAAAATACCAAACCTCACCAATCAGCAAGTCTAACACCTAGTCTCATGGACCCATTCAATTAGGC
This sequence comes from Mimosa bimucronata, assembly GCA_037074515.1. Lineage (NCBI taxonomy): Eukaryota > Viridiplantae > Streptophyta > Magnoliopsida > Fabales > Fabaceae > Mimosa > Mimosa bimucronata. The sequence goes on along the minus strand of CM073440.1, from coordinate 32,825,163 downwards.
ATTATTAAATACCTTAGAGTGTGATTAGTGGCTAGCAATGCATTTAGTTCATTTACCATCCATTTCATCTAAACTACCTACCATAATCAGGCATAAATAGAGAGAAATCAATGGGATTATAAAGAACATATATATAACCATATATATTGATGGGCACAAATCCTCATTACAAACCAAAATCACAACAAACTCAAATCAAACATATAATCCAAGTCTCAAATGCATAAATGGTAACATAGACCTAGGAATTCATAAATACAAAGAGAAGTGAAAAGAAACAAGATTCCCCTATGAAGACCATGAGCTCAAGCCATCTTCAATCCTTCCCAATAGCTATGAGGTGCTTAGCTACTCATGGAAGGGAGCCCATTGTCTCCAAGCTCCAATACAAGAGTAGCCTTGGTGGGTGGATAAAGGGAAGTGAAGTAAAATGGAAGAGAAATATTAGAGAAGAGAAGAGAGGAGAGATCTAGGGTTTTAGAATGTTGAAGGTGTTAGAAATGGTTAGGGTTCGACCCTTTTAAGTCTAGAACAAGTGGGAGTCAAGTTAGAGTTGATTTGGGTCGGATACGGGGTCAAAAATCAGCAAAAAATCGCGTTTTCACGTTTTTGTCAGCGTCGCTCAGCCCATGGCGAGTGAACATGTTCTCTGCCTCACCTCGCTATTTGCTCGCAGCGGCGAGCACTTTGGGACTTTTCTGTGATTTGCAAATTTTGGGTCCTTTTCTGTAATTTCGAAATTTCGGGGTCATTTTCTGCAATTTTTACAATTTGTCCAGAAACTTGTATTTTGACTTTTTTCTTGAATTTTCAAATTCTTGCCCCAATTTCTTCCCTTTTCAAGGTTCCTACAGTATAAAATAACATAGCTCCCACTAAACATTCAAATAAAGAGTAATCACAAAAACATTCCAAAAATGCCCTTTTTACAACTAAGTGCATGTAATTACTCCAGAACTTAATTTCTTCACAAGATATGCAATAATTCCCAAATAACATGATTAAATACCTCCAAAATGATGTGACATATGTGCAAATCTTGGGATTTGTCAACCGTGAGCGAGAGAGAGAGAGAGAGAGAGAGCAGCGAGAGCTTCAATTTCGGTCCACCACCTTCATGGGAGGACAGGAGGACTGTGAAGGGAGCTGGATTGAGGTCTGTCGTCTCCGTCGAAGCTGCTGCCTCCACCGTCAGAGCCGCCACCGCTAAGAGTAAAGCCACCACCGGTCTTTTGCTTGGTCGGAGAACTTGAGTAGGGAGAAGAGAAGGGTTGTGAGCTGAGCTAACTATTCATCATCTTCATCTCCGCGGTAAGGACTTAGAGTGGAGGGGAGTAATAGTTGCTTTATTCTTCTCATTGGTCATGCTTGCTGTATATTTAATTCAATCCCCTTTGATTTCCATTTTGTTCTGAACAACTTTAAATTTGTGATGTTGGTCAGATGATTTTGGTGATGTTAGTGTTACTAAATTTGTTCTAGGTTTATTTTGAAACTTGGGCAAAGGTACAAAAATGACCATGTAGTTTGGTCCAGGGTACAACCAACACCGCATAGTATTTTTAGGAACAAAAGTGCCCATGTGATTGGTAAAATGGGACAAAAGTGCCCACACCGTTAACTTTTTTTAACAGTAGTCAGTTGTCACCGTTAGTGTTGCCATTTTGGACAGTTGGATGCTTGATATTGGACACATCAGCCATGTTGGTTGACACGTCAGTGTTGAAAAGTCAAAAAAGAAATCCACACTTTCTAACAACAACAAGAACAAGCCTCTCTCTCCCCCTGACCCTTTCCTTTCGTCTTCCCCCGAAAAATCCCCAAAAACCCAAACCCCACTTTCACTCTCAGTCTCACTTCTTCACCTTCGATCTGCACATTCTTCAATCTTCTTTATCATCGCTTCTTCCCCAGCGAACAATGTTACCAGTAAAAAAAATATTGTCCACACCCACATAACGTCATATCTGCATAACCTTCCCTCCATTCGAAGGAAAGTTTTGAAAGTTACTTCCCACAAGAATTTGGTGTTTCTGGGCTTGTTGGCCTTCTTCTCTCAAGAGATAGAGCATTAGATGAGAGACATGGAAGGCAAGTATTTGGAGGAAGCCCACAATTATCTCCGTCTCCATAACTTATAGACACTGTAAAATTCGTCATCACATTCGGAATCCAAGGCAGAAGCGTTGAACAAAGAGTGAGTAGTTCGATCAAACAAAAAGTGCAGGCATAAACGCTTAATTAATAACCTCATAAACCATTTACCATCATAGACACTGTAAAATTCGTCATCACATTCAGAATCCAAGCCAGAAGTATAATCAAAACAAGCGGCATCTATACACAGTGCAATGGATTTCAAAAATTAAAGTTGGTACCAAAAAATGTACAAGCTAATAAGGAAAGAAAAAAGGAATAAAGTACCAGAAGTGCGTTGGCAAACTTGTAAAGTGGAATTAGCTTGGGTATCGGTGAAGGAATGAACGGCATCGATATTACAGGAGGAAACTCGACCGCGGAGGATTCTTTATCTCCGAAGATTCTTCTTGCGAGGAATTCCGGATTGGCCCTCTTCCTTAATCTTGCACCTCGACCCGCAAGCTTCCAGGGCGGTGCTCTTTCTCTAGAAGCCTATTATCAACAATAAATTAGAGAGAGACAGAAGAGAATAGTGGATTTTTTTACAGGAGTAGGTGTATCAGATTTGGGGATTTGGAGAAAGTTCTCACTGATTCCGGTGACAAATTCAGCGACCACAAGCTCCCTCAAGATTCTCGCTCTTGACTCAGAATCGACCTCAATGAGATCCCCTCTCATTCTTTCACCGAAACCCTACCTGACTCCATCGACATCGTTCTTTAGATCCCCTCTCCACCTAGCGATGCTGATGGAGAGTGTGGTGAAGAATTGCAGAGTTTGAGTTATGGAAAATGTAGATTTCTTTTTTGACTTTTCTGTTAGATTAGTTAACATAATCAGCTAGCGATAACAAATGATGCTATCGTTAATAAGTCTAGCTATCGATATCTGAATACTTATTGAAATATCTTAAATACTCAGATAGCTAAACAAGCTAGCGATAACAGGTTTAGTTATCGATAATAGGATACCTGAAATAACTTTGAATATTCATATAACCCAGTATCCTAAGCTAATGAGCAATCAAGTAACTAGCGATAATGGGATTAGCTATCGATAGAAGAATGCTTATTGAAATGATATAGCTAGTACGCTGAACATTGATCTAAAAGAATATGCTAGCAATAATGCTCATGTCTATCGATATAGAATGCTTTAAAATTCCTTAGCTGATATATTGTCTTTATCTCAATGAGCTAATGGACTAAGCTTGCAATAACATCTGCTATGCATTACATGATTTCTTGTTTAGCAAACAGCTCAAGTGCAGGAATTATACTATGCAGTTAGCGATAGCAAAGCATGCTACTACTACTGAAAAAGCTGCTATGAAAGTACAGTTGTTGAAAACATTCAGAACGTGCAGTCTAGCTCACTCTGTGCATGAACAGTTGAATCTAGGACAGAAGTTTGAATTAGTTGAAGAATAGCATTTATTGCCAACAGCTATGGACCTCCAACGACTATATTCAAACGGCCACATGAAACTGAAAGAAAAAGCAAGTTGTAAAGATATAAATAGATCAAGACTTGCTTCTACAACGATAACGATGGAACAGGGCTTTATGCAGAATTTGTAGATTACACTAATTGAGAGCTGAACCTAGTGAGCCCAGAAATGAGGAAAGAATGTTGAGTCAAGTAAATTAGAAAAAGAGAGCTTGAGCACTCATTGTTCAATCTGTTAAGCTCTAGGATTGTAATCTCATCACATATTCCTTTGTACTTAAGTGATTATCACAATCCGTTCATTAAGTGAACCTATTATTTGAAATCCTCTATTGTTTGAGGTTGTTCTAAAGCTTGGTGCTTTAAGAACAGGGCTGTAACCTTATAGGTTGTAAGGGGGAGCATTTAGAGAGAGTTTAAACCTCTGTTAAGGTTGGCAGGTGATCCCGTGTTGTAAAACCTGTGGTAAAGGCTTCACAAGTGCCCGGCTAAACTTGTGGGTTGTAAAGGCTTCTCTTGTGCCCGATTTAAACAAGAGGGTAGTGGAAATCTCAGGTGGAGCTTGAGGACTGGATGTAGGTCAGGGTTGACTGAACCAGGATAAATTCTGTGTGCATTATCTCTTCCCTTAACTCTCTTAGTTTCCAGCATATTTAACTTGTATACTTTTTAGTGCATTTCATGGTTTGAAATACTCACAGTGATAAACCAAAAAAGATTTTAAAGATTGCCTTCACTTGTCATTTGAAAAGAGTTTAAGTTTTTATTCTATCACCCAATTCACCCCCCCTCTTGGGTGACAGCCAGCACTAACATTTTCAACGCTGATGTATCAACTAACATGGCTGATGTGTCCAATATCAAGCATCCAGCTGTCCAAAATGGCAACATTAACGGTGATAACTGACCGTTGTTAAGGAAAGTTAACGGTGTTGGCACTTTTATCCCATTTTACTAACAACGTGGGCACTTTTGTTCCTAAAAAAACCATATGGTATTGGTTGTACCCTAGACCAAACTACATGGTCATTTTTGTACCTTTTCCCTTGAAACTTTGTATGGATTGATTCTTAAAATTCTTTGTCTTTTGATGATCAATGACTATTATGTTATGGATTTAATTTGTACTTAATGTTTTCTAAGTGGGTGGCCAACATTTAGATTGTTTGCTTAATTAGTGACTTGAGAAAGCACTAATTAGATAAATAACTAGTTTAAATTCAAGCTTGTCTTGAAATCTCAAGTTGGGATTGAGAGTTAGTTAGTGGGATTGAGATATTCATTAACCAAGTTTTGTAAAATTGAAGTGGGATGTTTATAGAGACTAATTAACTTAATATGTAGTAAGAGATTATGCATATTAGCGTTAATTAAGGTTTGGGTAAGTTTAAGAGAGTTATTCAAATGGATAAGACTTTAAACAAGAACATAATAATTATTAATTATCATTAGGGAAAGAACAATTAAGCATCATGAAATACAAAGTGGATAAATAATCCTAAACTTCTTTTGTTTTGAATTAAAGTTTTAATTTAGTTTTTATCAAGTTATTTTCATTATAGATACTTTTAAAATTCCAAAATACAAAAAATTTTACTTAACCTACTTAATAACATAATTGTGATGACTAATCCGTTTTTGCCTTAATCCCTGTTGGAACGACAATCTTTTTTATACTATTTTTGACCACCCGTATGCTTGCGGATATGCTAAACCTCGGATAAGTCAATCACCCTCTTAGAGATCTGATCGTGAGCACAAGCCAAATGCTTTTTGACAACAGGGAGACCCAGCTTTATCACACAAGCAGGGAGAATATCATGTGTGCAGATTTCATGACAACGAAGGGGCAACGGTACCAGGATCGAACTATTCTGAAAGAGATAATGCCACAGGAATGCAGATTAATCGCATTGCAAGAACGCCGAACAGGGATGAGAAGCACCACCAGGAACAGCAATTCGGCTGTAGCAACTGACTAGGCCTTTCTGCCGAGTCACTTCTAATCACAAGCATTAGCTTGCCGTTTGTTTCAAAAAGAAGGAAAAAAAGAAGGAAAAAAAAAAAAGAATGGCCAATTTTGTTTCTTTCTTGTAATGTTTATTTTTTCCGCTTTATCAAAAAGATTTTGATTAAAGTATTAAATTACATAAAAAAGAATATCATCCTCTAAAAGCAATGCGCTATTTATAGGAGTTTATTACAATTAATTTAAAGAATGTAACTCTAAGTCAGAGAAAAAGCTAAAATGAAAATGATATCGACTTTTTTTTTTTTTTTTACATCACAGACGGCAAGCCGAGGCTTGAGATAAGCATCCAATCACAGCATCAGCTGTATCAACTCTCAAACGAGGGACCTAGATCCCTTGTTCTCTCCTGCATATCGACTTTAATTTTAATTGATTGATATGCAAAAAAAAAAAAAAAATTAACCAAATAGGGTGTGTTTGGATTGGCAGTAGGGGTGAGCAAAAACCGGACCGAACCGAAAAACCGAACCGAACCGAATGCATTTCGGTTTTTCGGTTTCGGTTTCCATTTTTTTCCATTTTCGGTTATCGGTTTTTTCAGTTTCGGTTTAAAACCGAAAAACCGAAAAAAAAAATAATTTTATTTAAAAAAATATAAAATTTTTATTTAAAAATAGGATAACAATTAATAAGTATAAAAAAATCTCAAAATCCAAACAAATAAAATATGATTTCTAAGAAAAAAAAACAACTTTTTAAACATGTGAATGTTTTAAACTTTTCTTTATTTTGGACATGTTGAATTAATAGTTTAGTTACTTTGGACAAGATATATAATGTATAATTTTAAGAATTTCTTTGTTTTTGGACATGTTGAATTAATATTTTAGTTGTTTGGGCAAGATGTAGAATTTGTATAACTATTTAGATACATTAAATCTATTTTTTTTTTCATTTTTTTGTTGAATTTTCGTATGGGCCAAATCTGAAAAAAAAAAGCCCAAAAACCGAAATAACCGAAAAACCGAACCGTTAACAATTCGGTTTTTCGGTTTTCGGTTTTGTTTTTATCCCAATTTCGGTTTTCGGTTTTTGAACCGAAAAACCGAAAACCGAACCGATACTCACCCCTAATTGGCAGTGAAGAAGTAATTTTTTTTCAATCTGACTTTTACATAAGTATGATTGGATAAAAATCAGATTGTATGAAGTGAGTTATGTTTGGATTTGTGATGATAGAATTAACCTTTTTCAATTTGATTTTTAGAAATGTATTTGAATGATTATTTTGAAAAGCAAGTTTACATGAAAAATTACTAAAAAGGACACTATTGTTATTAAATAATACGTATATAATATGCATATATTCTTAGAGTTTAGAAAGAAAAAGTGAAATTTGAGGTTTTTATTGATTTTAAAAGCTTAGTTTTTTCTTTATTTTAAGGAAAATAATTTTAAAAAAATTATATTTTTAACTCAAAGGAGGATATTGTGAGACAGAATAGTTAGAGATTATTATGGTAAATTTTTGGAGATAAAATGGAAATTTTAGATTAAAAGAAAAGATCTTATTTGAGAATTTTAGAGGTCTAATTTTCCTACCCACTTTATTTCCTTTTTTTCTCCCCTTTCTTTTTCTCTACATTTCTTCCCTTCATTCCATTCATAGAAGGCAGAAGTTATAAGCTCCAAATTGTAGCTTCTCCACGCACAGTGCTTCTCAATCATAAGCTCATCTCCTTCGCCGTGAATCCGAACATCTCCAGCTCAGTGTGTGTGGATTGAGTAAAATTGGGAAAATAAGTGCTTATTTTCTTAAAAATCACTTAAAATGGGAAATACAATTTTTTGTGTGTTTGTTTTATCTTATTGTTAATTGGACTTATAGCTTATAAGTCAAAATAAGCAAAAGGAGAAAAAAAAGGGCTTATTGTTAAGTGCTTATAGCTTATATGTATTATTATTCAGTTAAAAAACTTTATATTTATATGATTTCTAATTCATATGACTTTTTATCCATTCAATATATTTATTTTAGTTTCCATTTTTTTCTGATAATTGGGAAAATTAATTAAAGATCTCATGAAAAAAAACATAATTAAGATGAGGTCTTACAGTGTTGTAAATAACAACTTTTGGCATGAAAATAACAACTTTTTGCCTGGTGATAACAATTTCTTCCATGGACCTCTATTTAATTTTCCCAAAATAATTTTAATTTTTCATTCAAAATCATCATAATTCAAAGGTTCAATTTAGTTCTATTATTCAATAAAATTCGTGTCCTTTTTGGTCATTTTCATCTTCAACATACTTTTCAAGATAATCCTCCAAACATGTTTCAAAAGTTAAAGGGTAAAGGTCCAATTTTACCCCGGAAGTAACCTAGTAGGAGCTGATTTGCTCCGGAAGTAACAAATGGAGCTTATTTACCCCGGAAGTAGTAAAAACGGTGCGTATTAGCCCCCAGAGGACACTGAATGCTCCCTTTATTATTGGGCAAAAGTCCAATTTTGCGCCGTTTTTGTTACTTCCGGGGTAAATAAACTCTATTTGTTACTTCCGGGGCAAATCAGCTCCTACTGGGTTACTTCTGGGGCAAAATTGGACCTTTACCCAAAGTTAAATTCATCAAAAAGTCATTTTGTTCATAGCTATTCTAAATATAAATCTCATTACACAATCTGACTTGCTTTTAATCTGACATATACATAAGTCAGATTGGAAATAAGTCATTTTTCCAATCGTTAATTCAAACACACCCCTCTTATAAATGAACTATCAATCGTATATGTTATATCTTGAGGGCATTGGTCTAGTAATGTTGCTAAGAAAATATTATTTCACTTGTGAGTGAATATATATTAAATTTTTTACAAGCATGTATTCCAGCTACGAGAGTACTAGTTAGAGTCAGGAAAAAGGGCCAAGCCCATCAGGTAGGCCCATTTAAACCCTAAAACGCAATGCTGAACGTGAATTTTTAGCCTTTAAATTGGCCATGCAGGGCCAAAGGCCTAAAAGGGTCAACTCTAAGGCTGAGGGCCAGTCCTTTTAAGCCAATCTATCATTTACTTTTTTGTTTTTTATTTAAAATTATTCATGTAATTTTAATATTAACAATTTTTTATATGAATGGTTAATTATATTTCAAATCTCTAGTTACTTTTATCTTTTTCTTAGATTTAATTTCATAAAATGATTTTATTTATTTTGTTTTAAACAATAATTTATAAATTTAAACTTTAGATAATGATTTGATTATGTAATATATTTTAATATTTAAAAACTATGTATGTATTGGATTAGATAATATTATGGTTATTACTCTCTTTGATCCTAAATATAAGACTACTTTGACTTTTTTGTGGAATTTAAGGAAGCAAATTAGATCACTAAATTATAACATATGTCACATGTAATTAGATTATACGTTAGTTTATAAGTAGAATAAATTAGTTTTGAGGAAAAAAATAAACTATAGACAATTTAAAGTGATTAATTTTACATCCTTAATTTTTTTCAAAAAGGTCAAAGTGATCTTATAATCAGCACCGGAGGGAGTATTAAATTTGGACTTAGTGCTTTCTGCGGTGCTGGTAAATTAATTTTGATAATATTTATTTCTTAATTTAAAATTTTTTCTTATTTATTTTAATTTCTTTTTTAAAAAAAGAGAAAATATATATATACATTTTTTTTTTCTGAAAGGGCTTTCCCTCTAAGGCCCAACACCTAGTACTCAAAAGCCGAGTTTTGAAAATTGATCAATTTTCTGAATTTAAATTTAAAAGACCGACCATTTTTCCAAATTCTAATGTTGGCGACTTGGCGCCCTTAACTCCAATGATGCCTTGTCTCCGAACAAGACATTTGAGGTATTTCCATTATCCCTTTGTCGTATCTTTTGACGATCCTCATTATTCTTAACCCCTTTAATATCACTTTCTTTTTTTTCCTCCCCACCACGTGCCATGGTCATGATTAATGAATGAAGCCAGCCATACCAATTTCTTTTCCACAGTTCAAGGGAGTCGGCAAGTAATACAAAAATTGATTACAAGTTCACATGGAGCTAGTTACATTGTAAATATACTATTTATATTAATTTTTGATGATGCTCATTATTCTTAACTCCTTTAATATCACTTTCTTTTTTTGTTCCTCCCCACCGCAGGCCATGGTCATGATTAATGAATGAAGCCAGCTATACCAATTTCTTTTCCACAGTTCAAGGGAGTCCGCAAGTAGTACAAAATTGATTACAAGTTCACATTGAGCTAGTTACATTGCAAATATAATATTTATATTAATTTATGAACTGCCATCTCCAAATAATTAATATGAATTCTTACAAAAAAAAAAGCATTAAACAATTCTTATTATGTGACGAATAATGGAGAAGAAAATGATATTTATTGTATATAATGTATTAAATTGAAAGTGACTGCAATTATTTTGAGTTATTATCCATAATTTTGTTTAAAAGAAAACTCTTTTTTTAATTTCCTTGCTTTTTTTACTATTGTAGATTGCAGGTGATCAAGCAACTAATGTATAATGGATTAACACCAAGCCCCTCAACAAAGGAATCTACTGAGATATCTTCCAAACGACGATGCTGAAGATGCAGCTCCCAGAATTATTACTGACTCAACTTTCAACTTCATATTGGCTACATCCATAATATTCATATTAAATTATGATTGCTAAACATTAGGATTAATTAGATATAATTTTCTTTTATGTCAATTTTAACTCATATATGTCCACACATACATTTAATAGCTAAAATAAATATTTTCCCTGCTATTTTACACAGGTGCTACAAAAAGAAAAAAAAAACCCTAAATCCTATATAATTAAAACTATTTATCAAAATACTATAGTCAAAGTCCATCAGATCAAGAAAAGAAAAAAAAACATGATGAACTTTTTTATAAATTTAAATTTCATTTTGATCTGATGAACTTCATTCATTTCTCATATATATTTTTGTCACATCACATGACATTTGTTTTTCTAATTAAAAAAAGTAAAACCATATTTTATTTGTAAGTGCTACCCAACTTATTCCCTTTCCATTTTGATCACAATCAAATTCCCTCTTATCTTAGTAAAAAAAGGGTAAAAATATTGACCATATTTTTCTTAAAACATTCACAATATGTTAAATATATGAAATAAGATAAATGTAAATATTCATATATTTACATATTTTTCATAAGAAATACATTGTGAATTTTTATTAATCATATAAATTTCTGTACAATTTTACATATATTAATAAAGGTGATTGAAGAGCTCGTCAAATCTAGTCAATCAAGTAATTTGTTCTATTTATAAATATTTTTGACTTCTATTACTTCGGATCTCACTCTTCAAAATTAATTTTTAATTGGAGAGGAAAGTTATAAGTACAATAACTTGTATTGATATCTTGTTTCCTAATAGCTATAGTTGTTATGCAATGCAAGAGATAATGCAAAGAGTAGTTTAAAATCAAATGTTTGAAAGTAATTTCCGAAATTCAAATAAATCATCCTCAATGGTTACAACTTAGGAGTATATATAAGTTTAGGAAATCATTGTTTCTAAAGTATTTTTGGGAAGTTATTTTAATAATAATCGAATAACCCCTCAGAGGAATTCTTTAAACTAACTATGACTGAAATAGAATAACTAATGCTGGAATCCCATACAATTAGTTATCATAATTCAGGTTGGGTTGATGAAACATACGATTCAAATAATTATGTTAATCATAGTAATTCCACAACCGCAATGCCTCCATCCTACACAATTAGTCATTCCACTTTTTGCTAATCATCTAAAACACTCTATAGTAAACATTTCCAGTTGGCCTAATTATGATTAATTCTATTTTATAAGACCTAATTATAATTTTTTCAAGAAAAAAGTAAGAAAATGATTAGAGTGATTAAATTAAAACACATCACATTTATTGATTGTGATAATATAATTAAGGGGAAATCCCATATAAATCAGATTGATAAATTAGACAAATATCTAACTGAGTAACTAGTCTAATTTATGATTTCAAAGGGTGGGTAAAATTATTTTAAAATCTCAAATAAATAACTTGCAGATGTTAATATTATTACTCAAGTAGTGAATATTGTTACTTAAGTTATGAAAATCTTTTAGATAAGATTTTGAAATTTAAAAGGCATTTATCTCTTATTTTCCCTTCTCCAGGAAAATTCCAAATAAATATCCTTTGAATATCAAAAGGACAAAAAGGTACCTCCAATATACAAAAGGATATAAAAGGGATTGTTCACAATTTAGTGGTTAATGGTTATACTCGAGTGATTAACGACTTTCGCAAAATCAAGCTAAATAATGAATTAGTAAAGTGGTTGTTAATGGCTATACTAAATTGGTTAATCGCTATACAGAAGTAATTAATGTCTCTATTAGAGTGGTTAATGGCCATACTCGAGTGGTCAATGGAGACAGGGACATTTTGGTCTTTTTGCCTTACAATTGTTTATTCCAAATCGGGAACAATCCCTCTTATGTCCTTTTGTATATTGGAGGTACATTTTGTCCTTTTAATATTCAAAGAGTATTTATTTAGAATTTTCCCTTTTTTTAACACTTACAAACCAATTTTATTGAAATTTTATCCTTATCCTCTTGAAAAGATATGTAAAAAGTAAAGAAAAATACTTTTTAAATTTCATAATCTAATATATATAAGATTTTAACTAATTGAATAACAACTTTAAATAGTTGAACACATATATTAACCAATTCAAAATCCTGAGATTTTAAAATTTAAAAAATATTTCTGTATCATTTTTTCAAATGATATTTTAATATCTCCATTTAATTATTTAATAAGCTGCGTATCACATCTTAAAATAATTTTAGTATTAGTTCGTGAAAATATTTTTGGGCAGTTTTTTTATTCATCCAATATTGTAAAAATAATTTTTATTAACAATTATATCCTAAGTTTATGTGATCATAAATTCTGAGTACAAAATTATATAAAACCAATATTTGAAGATACTGAGTATTACTAAAAAAATATTTTAAAATATTGAATGGAAAAGAATAATTAAAAAAAAAGAAATAAAGTACTCATGTTAAAGCGTGTATATATATATATATATATGTTAATATTGTAAAAACTCACTCTCTTCTCCATCAACCCTCTCACTCCTTTCATTACTCTCTCTTCATTTCTTTGGAATCACTGTGACCAGATCGGTTTCGGTACTAATTAACACTTTCTCTTTCTCGCAACTTGACAGCTTCAGGTAAATATCTCCTTTCATTTTTTATTTTAATGAATAATGTAACTCATCACTTACTTTCCTGGAAAATCATACATATATTTTAGTTGTTTATCTTTTGGCTAAATCAATGTTTACACATACCTCCATACACGCACACAAAATCTTCCAAATCTGCCTTTGAATCCATCAACCTAGATCTTTATCGTTTAGAGCCTCTTACAGTTGGACTCATTTTTAACATCCAAACACATAACCTTCCAAATCTGCCTTTGAATCCATCAACCTAGATCTTTATCGTCTAGAACCTAACATTTTCATGGCGCTTTGTTATTTTGTTTTCGTTTTAGGTTTGTTTTGTGGAAACTAACTAAATTGAGAAGGGCATAGAAGACGCCTTTGCATTTTTTTAAATTGGGATATGGAAGGAGGGAGAATATGACATGATGCGGTAGAAGAAAAAATTGTTGATATGGTTGCTTCCTGTAAATCCCATCCGAGTTTACTTTTGTAACGGTGAAGTTAGTGATGAGACACAGCATGGATTTTGATAATTTCTACAATATAAAAAGTGATTTTAAAACTTTTAACATGTGATTTTAATTTCTTCTTAAATTATGGATTGTTTGTGTAAGGTAGCGAAGGTAGATCTCATCATCATTCCCATTTCTCCCATGGATTTTTTTTGCGGGGAGAGGATGGAAAAGAGAGAGCGGGTGTGAGTTTTTTTTCCCAAATAATTATTTAAAAAACAGTAATAAGGGGCCCATGTAATAAAAAGTAACGGTGTTTGTTTGATGCCATTTTCCCCATTTTAAAAAGTAAGTGAACACTTTTCTACGTGAAATTTTATTTGGCTTTCATATTATGATAATGCTGGAGATGTTTTGTATAAAAGATATCTCCATCTTAAAAATAAGGCATTTTAAAAATGATATATATTTTTTTATGTGAAATTCTCTTATCATATATGGTTGTGTGTTTGGCTAAAAATAATATGGTTATGTGTCCTATTTTTTGATTAGGGTTTACAATTATATGATGGTATTTCCAAAATTCAACATATGGTTGCATGTAATTACATAATTTGATACAATGGATACAAGTTTACAAAAATTTAAGGGCAAGTAATATTTTATCCACAATTGCAGTAGGAATATATAAAAAATTTATTGCTTCAATTGAAAGGAAGTATTTATTTAAAATGCTTTGCACCTAGCATGCCCGAATATTTTTTTTAATATTATTTAACAAACTAAAAGTTACTTCAAGTTATTAGATGCTTAAAGGAAAAACTTCAAACCACAGTGTTAGATATATGCATGGAATCTCTAAACTTGAACTTAACTTCAACATTGCTTAGACACTTTCCAACATTCTACATTCATTTACAGTCCTATTTTACATTCACTAAATTTAGCCAATCAATTACTTAGATCAATCTCTATTTCAAACGTGGCTGCTTCATGACCTATCTATACACATAATTTTACCTATTTAATCATTTATTAAGCTATCGGATCACTCCCTACCTAGAGTGGTAACAGTCTATGGGATCACAAGCCTATGCACTACTTATAATAACAAACCTGAAGAGAAAATTCTATCCAACAATTCTCAATTTGAGATCAATATAATGCATCTAAATGATTAGAACTACCATTTAGTCCCAAATAATCACCTCGATTAAACTTCAATCCTATAACGTCATTTTCCATTTCAACTTAAGTAGAATTCCCTATTCATCAACCGTCAATTTATATCCATCAAAGAATTTTCACATATTCAAAATCGCAACTACACCTCAAGCTAATCTAACTCAATCGATTTAGCCTCAATGATTATGCCTTAAGCCTACAATTTCATCTATATTAATCCTCAACAATTTAAACTAGAAGAAATTTCTCCTTAGAATCAACATCTCTAATGGACAAAGAAACTTCAAAATTCCTTTAACTCTCAAACTCCATACTAGACCCTAACTTCATCCATCTCACTTTCCAATGGTTTTAACCAGTAAATATATATTTGTTGTTTTTATTTTACTTATTGTTTATTTATTTATCTATTTATGTATATATTTTCCAAGATGCCTAAAGGAAATCTCAAATTTTTCTCAATTCTCAAATTCCACAGCAAATCCTAATATTCACAGCTTTGAATCTATTAAATCTTTAAATCTATTAAATCCCTCTGTAAGACAACATCCACCAACCAAACTGAACAAACTCCTTCTTAAGTACCACTAGAACTAGGGCAATCTTAAACTACAAAAGATCCTTAAAACTTATATTTCAATATTCAACACTTAACCAAATTCTCATACCTAAAGGTGCATACATAATCAAAAACATATTATTTAATTCAACTTTCCCATGAAAGTAGCAAGAATTTAATCACTATTATTTCTTATCTTGCTCGACCAAAACTGACTATTTTCTTGAAAGTCCTCAATTGTCAAGGTACCCAATTTCGTAATCTTACATGGACAATCCTAAACATTTACGCTCTTAACTTGGGCATACGTTCAAACTCTAACTAGAACTCCATTTAACCATCTTACCATTCATTTCTATATCAACTAGCATTTATACCAGACAAAAAAATTGATCATTCCATTACCCATTAATTCTCATCCTATTTCAGCATTCAACTTTAACTAGAACCGTACCACAACAATTGTCCCCTAGGCATACAATAAACCGACAGTAGTAATTTGTTTTCCTGTTCAATAATCTCAAGCATCCATTAATAATCAGATTTTCACCTTAAAAAACAACTTAAAATCCTATTCTAATCATACATCAATCCGCCATAATCTCTTATTCGATCAGCATCGTCTAAACCCATAAATCCTTTAAAGCAAATATCAACATATTTATTTCACCTTTAATACAAAGCTCCAAAACAATCTCCTCGGAACCTAACCATTCCTACTCTTTGAAACCTGTATAAATATATGTAACTTTAACTCATCTCGTATTAATCACTCATTTCCTATTAACCTCCAGACGGATTTTTAAATCATCTAACTAATATTAATGACTCAAAGGTCAAGACGATAAACATTCAAAATATTTTATTCCACACCGTTTGAAATTTTCGAATTCTATTTTCAACTTCCTGACAATAGCAAAAATCATTCTATTTACCTTTCATATCCTCAAAATATTAGACCATAAATTCCGATCATTAAACAGAGCACTTACTGTTCATCAACTAACATCGTTCCATTATTTAGATAAGTCTTTATCAACCTTACCATCCTTCCAAAAAAAACGATGATGGAGGATATACTACTTAACCATATAACAATAAATATCTGTATATATGATTGATATGACCTAAACAGTATGAGGTATACTCTCCCACCCACCTACGGATGGAAGTTACACCTATCAGAATCAGCCATACAATATAAAACTGAATGGGAGAGGATCGAGGAATGTATTGCCACAATACCACTAATGCACATGCAATGCATGAAAGGAAACAAAAAAAAATCACATGCACAGCACCTTCCAGGTCTTTAGACCATAAAACTGATACCAACTGTAACACTTTCTCTCTAAATTACACTTAATCAACTTAACTCATAATATAAACACTAACTATGTTAGAAAAGAAACTTGCTTAGTAAAATAACTGACATAGTTAGGAAAAGAACTTTCATAGAGGTTACCATTAAAAACAATTCTTACGGTCTGACTATGATAGAAAAGAACATTCCAAAATAATAATAAAATATATCGTAGTTAGGAAAGAGTTTAGTCTTATGAACAGGTAATCCATGTTAGAAAAGAACTTCAATAAAACCAAGAGCCTAACATGGATAATAACATTTTTCATATGACTTTTATTATCTAAATATCCTTTAAAATCCCTCAGAGTCAAATAAAATCATTTGTTAAATACTAACTATGTTAGGAAAGGAAGATAACATATAAAAAATAGCTAACATAGTTAGAAAAGGGTTTTCCATAATATTTATATATATATATATATATATTATAGATTCAACAGTCTAACCATGATAGGAAAAAGAAGGTTCAAATCGCAAGTAAGATCTATCATGTTTAGAAAAAGAATTGACTTAATCTAGAGAATATCCTTATTAGAAAAGAGATTTTTCTAAAATTATAAAACTAACATGGATATTTAAAATTCACCAATGTTTAAATGCAATTATCCATGTTAGATAAAAATTCACCTAACATGGATATTTAAAACAGCCTAGATACAACATAATGAGCGCAATTCAGACAAATTCACTTATACCATGATAGAAAAGAATCACCCTATCATGGTAATTAAGAGAAACCATACCCAAGATATTCAACTTCTTTGTAAACCAATAGCATTCATGAATTCTCGTCAGTTTACTGATATGAAATCCCTTCCATCACACTGGAGCACCAATTCATTCATAATCATTTTAAGTAACGTTCCCGAGATAATTATATCGTTCCAAAATAAATCAACAAGAGTTGTCGGAATTCGACCGTTTCCAGAAGAAATAATCAACCAAATAATCTCAAAGCAATGCATCATAATTAAATTAAATTCGAACTCAAATGATAGTCAAAATAAGTTTAATCATGCGGAAGCGTAAAATTATATATGAATCCTAAGTGGCAATACGATTCTGTCCTGCTGGCCCAGAATCACTCACTGACTCAGTGAGGAGTTCCCAAATCCTTCCCTTGAATTTCTACTCTACTCCCAAGACCTGCAAAAAGTGAGATAAACGGGGGTAGCCCCAAACGCAACCACTAGCTACTCATCTACGTGCGGTGTGTGCTAGCAAGGTGTCAATGTGGGAAGCTATACATATATATTTGAACAATTTGAAACATGAGCACATATCCAGACAATCATGCAGAAATTTGTAACTAAAAATCTTTTACAAACTCAAGGTATGTCATTTTATAAAAGCAGTTCAAAATATATTTTTCACAATCATCCGTAACGTTCGCCCTGCGAAACGTTAGGTTGTCCCCTACAATTAGGTGGACCAGAGTGGAACTCGATGGGGATCTCAACCCGTACCCAGAACCACGGAGAAGTGGAACTCGATGGGGGCTACCCATACCCAGCACCACAACGGGGGTAATGCTCGATGGGGGCTACCCATACCCAGTACACCGAAACTCGATGGGGGCTACCCATACCCAGTATACCAATAATATAATTAGTCCCTGTGGGCCAACAGGGTACCTCATCACATGATGGCAATAGTATCCAGTGCATCGATGCTAACTACCACAACATATGCATCACAATCAGAAATGCAATTTAACCAAAGCTAGGCACTTGGCACTTTTCCAATATTTCAAAAACCATATAATGTAACAGTTCAAAATCAATATATATATATATATCATTTTCAAAAATGATCATCACAACACATGCCACTTTTCAAAGTACGAATCCCACATGACATTTTTATATAAAAATAACCAATGAAAATCATATCATGCATATACCATCATAATCCAGGGTTGAAAGGGAGTTTGAAATCCCTTACCAACAACCCACCCACACATAGAACAAGTAGAAGCGGTTACCTGATAGCTAGCACCAATCTCACAATAGTGCAGCTCCCCCGTGCTGACTCAAGACAATTCAAGCACTACGCAAAATATACATAAATTATAATTAATCATCTACCAAAACAAGTTCACACATTGGAATTAAGCTGCTAGCCACCAATTTCTTGCCCTTTAACTCATACTTTTACCCTTTAATCTTCTTTATATCTAAAATTCATCTTTAATCCAACTTATACAATTTCAAGCCTAAATATCCATTCCTACAATAACAATTACTTTAAAACCATAACACAGTCCTCCCTAAATTATTACTAATCCCAATTATCCAATTCAAGCCTAAACAAAATTTTCCAAACATCCTCCAATCATTTATTGACCTCAAAAATCCATTCATTAATCCACAATTTATTTCCAAACATTGATAGCTCAATAAATTCAAGTTCAAGCCTAGAATATCCCCTTTCCCAAATTAAGGCCTACACCAAATATAACCTAATTAACCTCATTAATATATATATATATATATATATTGTTGGGCATAAACTAACTCCTTAAATTCATAATTCAACATCCGACATCTATAATTACATAATTACCTACACAATATCCCACTTATCCCAAACTTTAATCCTTTAATATTTTCTTGGGTCCAGATTCCAGTCAAACCATTCAATTAAATCTCCTTATATGACCTTAATAAGCATCTAAAAATTATCAATTTAACCCTAAACACTTCAGATCATCAAAAGCCCCAATCTCCAAATATCCAAAAATTCCCAATAATTAGAAAAACTTCCAACAATTAATAATCTATTCAGAAGAACTCAAATTCATGGTCCAAGCTTCAGTTTATTAAGCTTAGGACTCCCAGAAATACTAACTTAGACAAGGCCTAATTTTTCAAATATAGCCAAACAAAAATCTAAAGACATAGAGATGAAGAGAAGACTTACGGGGTTCCAAAAATGTGTTTAGTTGGCCGGAAAACCCAATATTCTGGCGCCGACGAGCTCTATAAGATCCGGCCAAAAGCTATTTTAATCTCCTTATTTAGGCACGGATCGGAACAAAAACAAGTATAGGAAGGAATTAGGAGGTGATGGAAGAAGAATGGTGGTGTTAGATGGTGGTTTCTGGCGAAAACTCGCCAGAAAACTCACCCCCAAAATATGGCGTTGGCGACGAAGCGAGGAGAGGAGAGAGAGAGATGGCGCTGTGAGGGAGGAAGGGAGAGAGGAGGAGAGGAGGAAGAGAAGGAGACACCGTCACCTGCGGCGTCGGTGGGCGGCGGCAACCGTGGATCAAGAGGAAAGAGAGAGAAATGAGAGAGGGAGCGTGAGAGAGAGACATTAATTTTGGGGGGGAGGTGTTTCTGCGCAGAGGAGGGAGGAAGAGATAAATAGAAAGAAGAAGGAAAAAGAAATAAAAAAGAAAAAGGGAAATATTACACTAGGCCCTAGTTTTTTTATATATAAGATATTTATTTTGAGCCACAAAATTTCTTTCATTTCCAAAAATTTACCCACTAAACCTCTTAATTATTTTCTCCCATAATAACCTCTTTTGAACCTAAGAGTAATTTTTCCACATTTATTTTCCTTACAATAAGGGAGAAACTAAATCTTTAAAATACTCAAAAATACCTCAAAGCCCATCAAATATTCTCACAATCCATAATTTCTCATTAATAAATTTCTAATTATTCTACTAATCCTCAATTAAATATTTAGGATGTTGCATTATACGACAGATGCACATATGAGAGGAAGAGAATATACTTGAATTACAGAGAACCTTTTGTTTTCTGCGTTAGTTTTTCTTTCCACAGAACCCCTTTATTTATAAACAACGCATGGAGAGACGTATCTTTTCAATTTCAAATATTAAGGGGAAAAATACTCATTTTATCCCATATTTCTCCATAATTATATATTAGCCCCAATTCTCATTGAGCATTATATATTAGCCCTAATTTTCATTAGGCTTGGGCCCTAACCCACCAAGGGTGGATTAGGTATATTCCTACATCTCCCACTCACACTTGGTGGGTTAGATGTTAAGGGTCAAGTCTCTTTCTCTTCTTCCCTTCTTTCATACTAAGTGCTCTGTCGTAACCGCGTGGGCACAACGTCTCCTTTTAGGTGTCTTGTACTAGAAATCCCTTTAACAGAGACCAGCACAAAACAACCTTGCAGTGCAGCTTGATCGTTTTGATATAGTGCCTCAGATATCCTAGATTTACACAAATACACTTCTCTCATGGCCAATCTAATCCCTTTAGAGCCAAGAAAAAGCTCAGAGTGCCTTTCTCATATGTAGTGTCCACACTTATGAAATTAGCACACTAATATCATAATGGACCGGTCTCAGACACTAGCATAAGTGTGTGTATTTCAGGTAATCTTCCTTTCGCCCAAATATCACTTCAATATGAATTAATCGCTTTCCTAATGTAACACCTTTAGATCGCATTTATCATGACCATGGGATATACGCTAAGGTAGCAGACACTAAAACATATTTCCACGACATTGTCAAAGTCAAAGGACATCAAGAAAGTATGGAACCTTTCTTGGACTCACACAGCAATGAAACAGGGATCCATTCACTGCTTCCAATTTGCAGTAATCTTAGCACATGCGGTATGAATCGCATGCTACGGTGTTACTCTTTTTCTATAAGAGCGTACGTCGATTTGATTGTATCATTAACATCGTACAAACTTCAGTATAGAAACAAATAGTATCTAAACCCAAAATTCTTCAACTCTTCTCGCATTGTATGACGTCAATTTTGAAGAATTTTGTTGTCTGGCTACAGGTATTATAGATGTGGGTATCCATAATTCGATCCATATGTGTGTAATCACGGATCTCATCTCGACTTGCTGCACTTTTGAGTCGAGACGACATATAGTTTGTGTTTCTTCTCTACCATATCAGTATTTTCACTGCTTTGCTAGTGAACACATTGTCTCATCTTTGCACACTACTCCTGAGTGTCGAAGGCGGTCACTCATGTGAGAGAGCTGACCTCATCAACCTGCACGACATACTAGACATTGTATACTATCACATACACATGTAAAGCCTTAATGAAGTATCCATTACTTCATCTCCTATGCTTGCCGAAGGACTTATCATGTCTCTCATGTATATCCTTGGCCACAGGCTCAATTAGGGGACTTTGCATAGGAAATTGTTGTTTAGCAATAACCTTATGTGCTACAACATATCTCACATATTCATCTTTGTATTTTACTCATGCTATGATACTTAGGGTCTTTTATTTAGGCAATGGTCATAGTGTTTTCACAATACATTAACACTAGGTTTGAATTCTCATTTCAAATCCAAGATGTTCTTCTAGACATCATCGACCATATAGCCATATGTATTATCGCAGTAACTACTTTTAAATGCGCATAACTATCGTGCCCTTTAAAGTATCTATGAGCATTTTTGTGGAGCCATCATATGCATCTCACAATGGTTGGACTAGTATCGACTTACAAAGTCCTACCACAATGGATATCTGATACTTTACACACCACTGTGTACATCAAACTACCAACAACGTTTACATGGAAACCCTTTTCCATTTTGAGTTTAAAGTTGATTCAGTTTAGGGATATATATAATCAAGAACCAAACTCACTCTAGAAGTCACTAGGGTATCTATGGGATCACAATCGTTTACCTTGGACCGCTTAAGAATTTCCATAATATAACTCTTGTGACAGAGAATGGATTCTACTTGAGCTATATCTTTGGATCTCAACTCCAAAAATACACAATGATTTACCCATGTTCGTAGTACCTTTCCTTAATAGGCACTATCAAAATCAAACTATTTTGGTCAATAGTATATCATCTGCTTAAAAGATAATATTACAAATTGCTTGGTTATGGTTTCTTCAACCATAAGAAAATATATTAGGTTACTACTCATATGGAACCTTAAATACCATTGTTTGGATGATTGCTTCAGTCCATGAATTGACTAATGCAAAAATATGTAATATGAGGTTGACTGCTTGGTTATGGTTTCTTCAACCATAAGAAAATATATTAGGTTACTACTCATATGGAACCTTAAATACCATTGTTTGGATGATTGCTTCAGTCCATGAATTGACTAATGCAAAAATATGTAATATGAGGTTGACTGCTTGGTTATGGTTTCTTCAACCATAAGAAAATATATTAGGTTACTACTCATATGGAACCTTAAATACCATTGTTTGGATGATTGCTTCAGTCCATGAATTGACTAATGCAAAAATATGTAATATGAGGTCATCCTTTGTAAACCTCAAACATCTATTGTAGTGAAATCTAATAGCCAAAGCATTTAGATTTCTTCATCCAAATCACAACTCAAAATGCAAGTTTCACATCCACTTGATGTAAACCTAAAACCAAACAGTCAACTATTTCCAAAATGAGTATGATTTTAAGCACATAATATATGAGAAGGTATTCTCTCAATATATGCCTATGTATACCCTTCTGCAACTGAAAGAGTCTTGTATTGTCAATTGATCTAACCAACTTGTTTTTAATCTTGAGAATTCATTTACTTACAAATGATCTCTCATCCTTGTGGTGGATCAACTAACTCTCAGACTTGATTCTTCTCAAAGAATCTATATCCTCTAATATTGCTTTCTTCCATTCCTTTTAAGAAGTAGGTAAGGCCTCTTATACAGAACATTTTTAGGTTTCTTTAATGACCTTTCACAAGCTCCCACTTACATGGGCAATTGAGGACTGTAGAGCTTGTTCCGTATTGCCTTGTCACTGTGTCTCATAAAGAGATACAGAGAAACACAATGTGAAGAGCTTCACCATTGTTTGGAAAAAACTTACTCACAATAAATATGGTTCCTTTCAATTCTTTTCAGACACAAATCCATCTTCATATTCACTTATGAAAATGTCACCATAATAAGCTCCCACTTACAATGACTATGAGATCGTGTAATTGACCTTTATGGCCTACGGGAACTCAAAAAAAAACTTGATTTGCTCTTTGACCAAAAGACCACTTAGGATGGCACATGGTTAAGTATAAAGTTTGTATCTCCCTTAAAGATAAAACCATACTTGATCAATCAAATATGTGTACTAATCCACCAAAGGTGGACTAAACAATACTCTCCCACTCACTTTTGGTGGGTTAGCTTGAACCATGTTATACATGACCATGTTTAGTAACATTTCACTACACCTCCTAACAACTCTATCTTGTGACAGAGTACGAAGGATCATTTAGCTAAATAAATATCCATTTTTCTTTATGAGGCTCATTGAAACTGGTCAGGAACAACCTCTATTAGTGCGTAGAATTTTTAAATTCTTTATGCACTTTATTTTCAACTTTATTCACTTGTCGTCTAAAGTGCTTGAGCTTCAAACTTGTGTGAAATAAAGTAATGATAATTACGTGAGTAATCATCAACTAAGGTACTATAACCTCCGTGTCATGCCCTCACATTCATTGAACCATATATAGTCGGATGGAAGAAATGCAATATTTTTCTCTATTTTAGTTCCCTTACTGAAAAAAACTTTTCTTATTGCTTTACCTACTAGACACTTCCCTATTGGGTGATGAACATAGCATTTTTGAAAATGCCGATTCAAATTATGTGTTCAAGTCTACCATGACATGTATTCAAGTCAACACTTGAATTAGGGTGGTAAAGCAGTCACGCACACAAAGATTACCAACAATGTTAGAAAACAAAGAAATGTTAAGGAAGATTGTATCACAAACAACTAATTTCATCATGAAAGTCAAGATGGTTCATTTAGAACCCATGAGCATGGTGCATGAAACAATGAACTTGTAGGCTCTAAAGCCTTTTACCTCAAACCTCACGTCATTATCAATTTAAAGCCTTATGCTTAAATTTGATAATCAACTATATTTAATAAAGGATCTTTGATCCTTATTATTCGAGTCTATAGAGCTTGAGTCCTTTCCTGCTCACTATTGACAGAAAAGAAAATCCATCTCAAAATGGTTTATCCTTTAGTAGGAAAAGCATTCAACCTTACTTAGGTCATTCTCCTCCTTAAAGAGTTTATTACTCTTGTGATGTCAGGGTAGTCCTCCCATTCCCTTTTTGTAGAACCTCTTACCCTTGTCTCGTTTGTGTTTAGAGTGTAGAGAACATGCTACCTCTGCGGTATGCTAGCCCCAAAGGGTTTGCATACTTCTTGACATCCATATTCAAGCTCAAAGTACTTTGATACATCATTGAAAAAGTAACAAAGTTTTCACTTTGGTTTAACTTGACTTTCATGTGCTCCTAACAGGAAAGGAGTGCCCTTATGAACAAATTGCACTCATCGTTCATTGGACAATATACAATCAACTTCCTTCAATCTCTTTGTATTGTTGGTTATCTAATGTAGATGTTGTCTCATAAAAAAGCGTTAAGCCTCAAATTATATGTGTCAAATTTAATTGACAACCTTTTTCATCTTGTGTAATGGAAGTTTTGCAAAAAAAAAATTCCTTTTACACAATTCACATGGCTCTTTGTTGTTGGATTTCTATCATGCTTGCACTCTATAGGGTAATTTATGACACACTATTCCCTTTTCGAGCCATGTAGGTCTCATGTCCTCTCAAAAGCTTAGTCGAAATGACTTCTCAACTTTAACTTTATCATGACTCTTGGTCAATGACATGACAACATCTTCTATTAAATCATATGAGACCTTTTAATCTCAGATATCACATTTGTCCCCATTAAGTATGTAGTTGTGTTGTTGTTCTTGACAGCCTTTCTTGGCTTAAATATTTCAAATCATCCCACTTATTTGGCTATTCACAATCTGAT
The DNA here is from genome assembly GCA_037074515.1 of Mimosa bimucronata. Taxonomy (NCBI): domain Eukaryota; kingdom Viridiplantae; phylum Streptophyta; class Magnoliopsida; order Fabales; family Fabaceae; genus Mimosa; species Mimosa bimucronata. Next base: position 32,799,927 of record CM073440.1, on the reverse strand, counting down.
TTGATCCAAGAACTTATTTATAGCACATTGAAGTATACAATGTCATGCACTTGTATTATTCTTGACTAGAAAAATAATAATACTATTGGGTCTATGATCAGGAGAATACGTTTAAACCTCCCATCACATAGATTACAGTAATAATATTATCATCTATCAAAAATTTTATACAAGTACTTCCCATAATATGCTCGATTATGCCTCTGAGAAAACATAGTTTCTGAAAGCTCCCACTTAGACAGAGCAATGTCATTAGCTCCCACTCAGATAGAGTATTTGACATTGGCTCACACTTAGATAAAGTATATGAAACTCAAAGAAGGCTTATTTTCTAAGAGTTCCCACTTAGATAGAGCATATAACACTCCTAGAATACACATTTTACAAGAGCTCCCACTTACACAGAGCATTTGACATTTCGCTCCCACTCACAAAAGTGTAATTGACATTTACTTCTTCATGTCTCTCCTTACATTATTTTCATAATGTCTTATTAACTTCTTATTTGAGTGACTTAAGAGTTTTCTTGATTTCTACTATGTTCCTATGATTTTGTGAAGTTAATTTTAGCTGAATATAACATCAAAAATGGAAGGGTGAAGTCTCTCTACTTTTCCAAACCAAATTTGATAGGTTCACAGTAACCGTTATTCAGCAAGGCTTTAGGAATCTCATATTCCTAAGTGACATGATAGAAGTTACGCTATGTTGCTTTGGTGATTTCTAAGAGGTTCTCTATTTTCTCAAAGAAATATTCCAAATGTTTTATGCAATTTATATATATGTTTCTTCACAGAAACATTTAGTCTTTACTCTTAAGTCTTTTATTGATTCAATCAATGGTAGTTGGACTAGGCTTAGGATTCTATTTTCTCCTAAGGTGGGCTATCAAGTCATACTTGAGGTGTATTTTATCCCTGAGGTTTTACCACAATCTAGAGTTAAGATGTGGAAATTTCTCCATTTGAAATTTCCTCTTGCATTGATCTGATATTATTTCTTTAATATCTTATCGTTATTTTAACCTCCCTGAGGTTTATCCAGTTTCCAATACTAAACTTTAGTATTTTGGTTATTCAGGTTCCTCATCTAGTGCATCATCAATATTTTCTCCTATTACACCTCTTGTTTCATTTCAAGTTCAAATGAACTTTACTCTGAAGTATCTCTCTCTTGATCCTCTTAAGGATCTTCTTCTTATAGGTTTGTTTTAGAGTCTCATACTCTAATACTCAAATTCCTACTTGGGAGCCTTTTACTCTTGCGTTTCCATTCCCCAAATAGTTGATTTGCAGCCTTTTACTCTCGTTTTTTATATTCTATGTCATCATGAAATGATTTGGGGTAGGAGGCGTTGGTCTCAATTATTAATAGGTTATGAAGCATCCAGCATTGTAAAATATTTTTTTATATTCTAAAGATTTGTTGCGCACCTTACACCTTGAACTTTTTTATTAATTGCACCCAATAACCTGTTGAAGTACTTTTTTAAGGTATATCTAGCACTTTCAATTGTTTTTTGTGCATCTAACACCCTAAAGTAATTTTTTTAAGTTGTATGAAGCATTGTAAATTACCTAATTGTTAAGTACATAATTGCCTGAAGAAATACTTTTTAAGGTGATGGATGCACTTGAAAAATCATTTCAAAGTTCTAGGCATTATACAATACTTAGAGGCACTGGACTCACCTGAAAAAAAAAATACATTTAGATTCTGAGTGAACTTTAACCCCAGTTTTAAATATAAAATCAAGTTAATTTCTTTTGAAGAAATTAAGGATATATAATAAACTACTTTATAAATTAAGGTACTATCGTAGCATATGTTTTAAATGTCTATTGTGCATCATTAATTTCTACAAAGCAATCAATTTGATCATATATGTAAGTTTAGAGGGAGCAATACGTACTTGAGTTCAAAAGTATATTTTAAGTAGAAATAAAAGGGTAAACTTTGAATTAATAAAAAGGTACACATAAAAATTTATTTTAGTCTCTCAATGTTATATAATGTCTCTTCACAGCTGTATCCAAAAAAAAAAAAAAGTCTCTTCACAGTTTTTAACCTTACCATTGTTAAATTGTAACATATGAAATCATTATACTAGGTCAACCGTATTAATGTTAGAGGATTTTAAAAGATACTTTTTAAAATAGAAGAAATCAAATTCAAGTATAAAAAATTAAAAAAAAAATACACAAAGTAAAGGTACACTTTTTAGCTAGGAAGAGTAAATGGAAATGGAAGACAAATAAATTACGAGAGCTGATTGATGGTTTTTAAAGATCAATAATAACACGGTGACAAATACATTGATACGTGGAAAGTTTCTCCTTTATTGCAGTTTGTCTGGGTTGATTTCTTGAAGTTCATGGCAATTGCAGTTTGGCTTCGCTTGAGTGTCGGTTCTCCAATATCTTTGATCCAAACAGTGACTAGCATGCCATTTTTGAGGTAAAATGGATCCTTTTTTTTATCAATATTTTTTAAAGGATTTATTTAGTTATATAATAATATACGACGTTTTAAATATTAATTTTAGATTATGCACTTTGCTTCTTTATGAATAATGAATAATGATGCTTCTTAACATCGATTTTTTTTTGCTAGAAAGGAATTACTGCCATTAACCATAATGATAAGTGTTACAAATTGAAGGATTTCGGGCATACCTAAAATCCGGTAGACTCGCTTGGCACCCACACGAAATCGGAGCACCGATTTGGACTCCAATCACGTTATACGACAGATGCACACACAGGACAGAAAGAGACAAAGAGAGAAAAAGTTATGGAGATTGTTTTCTTGTTTCCGTATGATTATTTTTTATTCTGGCCAAAACAACCCTCCATAAATAAACGTATGAAAAGTCACAACTTTTCAATTCAAATATTAAGGGAAAAATACTCATTTATCCCAAGTCTTTCTATAATTACATATTAGCCCCAATTCTAATTGGACTTCACCTTTTAGCCCTAATTCTCATTGGGCTTGGGCCCTAACCCACCAAGGGTGGATTAGGTGTATTCCTACATCTCCCACTCACACTTGGCGGGTTACGTGTTAAGGGTCAAGTCTCTTTCTCTTCTATCCTTCTTTCATACTAAGTGCTCTGTCGTAACCGCATGGGCACGACGTCTCCTTTTTAGGTGTCTTGTACTAGAAATCCCTTTTACAGAGACCAGCACAAAACAACCTTACAGTGCAGCTCGATCATTTTGATATAGTGCATCAGATATCCTAGATTTACACAAATACACTTTTCTCATGGCCAATCTAATCCCTTTTGAGCTAAGATAAAGCTCATATTGCCTTTCTCATATGCAGTGTCCACACTTATGAAATTAGCACACTATATAAAATATAACCTCTGTTTCATGCCCTCACATTCATTGAACCATATAAAATCATATGGAAGAATAGCAATATTTTCTCTATCTCAATTCCCTTACTGAAAAAACTTTTCTTATTGCTTTACCTACTAGACACTTCCCTATTGGGTAATGAACAAAGCATTCTTGAAAATGCCAATTCAATTTATATGTCCTAGTCCACCATGACATGTATTCAAGTCAACACTTGAATTAGGGTGGTAAAGCAGTCATACACACAAAGATCACCAACAATGACGGAAAAACAAAGAAATGTCAAGGAAGATTGTATCACAAACAGCTAATTTTGTCATGAAAGTCAAGATAGTTCATTTAGAACTCATGACCCTAGTGCATGAAACAATGAACTTATAGGCTCCAATGCCTTTCACCTTAATCCTCACGTCATTACCAATTTAAAGCCTTATACTTGAATTTGATAAATGACAACATTTAATAAAGAATCTTCGATCCTTATTCTTTTAGTCTATGGAGCTCGAGTCTTTTACTGCTCACTATTAACAGAAAAGAAAAAATCCATCTCAAAATGGTTTACTCTTTAGTAGGAAAATAATTTAACCTCACTTAGGTCATTGCTCTCCTTAAAGAGTTTATTACTCCTGCGATGTCTGGGTAGTCCTCACATTCTCTTTTGTAGAACCTCTTACCCTTGTCTCATTTGGGTTTAGGATATTGAAAACGTGCTACCTCTACAGTATGCTAGCCCAAAGGGTTTGCACACTTCCTGACATCCATATTCAAGCTCCAAGTACTTTGATACATCACTGAAAAAGTAACAAAGTTTTCACTTTGGTTTAGCCTGACTTTCATATGCTCCCATCAGGAAAGAAACGCCCTTATGAATAACTTGCACTCATTGTTCATTGGACAATATACAATCAACTTCCTTTAATCTCTTTGTATTGTTGGTTATCTAATGTAGATGTTGTCTCATAAAAGGCGTTAAGCCTGAAGTTATATGTGTCAAACTTAATTGACAACCTTTTTCATCGTGTAATGGAAGTTTTGTGAAATAATTTCCTTTTACACAATTCACATGGCTCTTTGTTGTTGGATTTCTATCATGCTTGCACTCTATAGGGTAATTTATGACACGCTATTCCCTTTTCGAGCCATGTAGGTCTCATGTCCCCTCATAAGCTTAGTTGAGATGACTTCTCAACTTTAACTTCATCATGACTCTTGGTCAGTGACATGACAACATCTTCTATTAAATCATATGAGACTTTTCAATATCAGATATCACATTTGTCCCCATTAAGTTTATAGTTGTGTTGTTGTTCTTGGCAACCTTTCTTGGCTTAATTATTTCAAATCATCCCATTTATTTGGCTATACACAATCTGATTTGATTCAAGAACTTATTTGTAGCACTTTGAAGTATACAATGTCATGCACTTGTATTGTTCTTGACTAGAAAAGTAATAATACTATTGGGTCTATAATCAGGAGAAAACGTTTAAACCTCCCATCACACAAATTCCAGTAATAATATTATCATCTATCAAAACTTTTATACAAGTACTTTCCAGAATATGCTCGATTATGCCTCTCAGAAAGCTTAGTTTCTGAAAGCTCCCACTTTGATAGAGCAATGTCATTAGCTCCCACTAAGATAGAGTATTTGACATTGGCTCCCACTTAGATAAAGCATATGAAACTCTAAGAAGACTTATTTTCTAAGAGCTCCCACTTAGATAGAGCATATAACACTCTTAGAATACACATTTTCCAAGAGCTCCCACTCAGACGAAGCATTTGACATTTTGCTCCCACTCACAAAGTGTACTTGACATTTACTTCTTCATGTCTCTCCTTACATTATTTTCATAATGTCTTATTCACTTCTTATTTGAGTGACTAAAGAGTTTTCTTCATTTCTACCATGTTCTTATGATTTTTTGTGAAGTTAATTTCAGCCGAATATAACATCAAAAATGGAAGGTGAAGTCTCTCTACTTCCTAAAACCAAATTTGATAGGTTCACAGTAACCGTTATTCAACAAGGCTTGAGGAATCTCATATTCCTAAGTGACATGATAGAAGTTGTGTCATGTTGTTTTGGTAATTTCTAAGAGGTTCCCTATTTTCTCAAAGAAATATTCCAAATGTCTTATGCAATTTATATATATAAATATATGCTTCTTCACAGAAATATTTAGTCTTTGCTCTTAAGTCTTTTATTGGTTTAATCATTAGTGATTTGACTGGGTTTAGGATTCTCTTTTCTCCTAAGGTAGGCTTTCAAGTCATTCTTAAGGTGTATTTTGTTCCTGAATTTTACTGTGATCCAGAGTTAAGATGTGGAAATTTCTCCATTTGAAATTTCCTCTTGCATTGATATTATTTCTTTAATATATGATCTTCATTTTAACCTCGATGAGGTTTATCTAAATCCCAATCCTAAACTTTAGGATTTTGGTTATTCAGGTACATCCTCTAGTATGCATCATCAATATTTTCTTCCTATTACACCTCTTATTTCATTTCAAGTTCAAATAAACTTTACTTTGAATTATCTCTCTCTTGATCCTCTTAAGGATCTTCTCCTTCTAGGTTTTATTTTTCAGAGTCTTATACTCTTATACAAAAATCCCTACTTCATACATAACTTAAAGGCTCCCATTTCTCTAAGTAATTTAGGTTTGGATCAACATTTTGAGGCAATAACTAATAACTTATTCCTTTTCTAATTTACCACTATGTAAATCATATTTAGGATTAAGTTTCTCTACTTACGTGTCATCCAAAAGAGTGAAATTCTTTTGGTTTGGTGCTCTTAGAACTCCCTAGGTTCATATTTGACTCAAATAAATTTTTTTATGAATTATTATAAATATTTTATGATTTTTAAACTAATAAAAATCACATAAATGACACCAAACAAACCTCTATACAGATCTTTTTTTTTTGGCCAAAATATGATTTTCATTAATAAGAAATAACCACAATTTACAAATAGTTACAGATCAACAAATGAAAAAGAAAGGCGACAGTACAGCGAATGAAAAAAAGACAACATACAATACAAGATACAGGAACTAGAAAAACACATAAACAATGAATAAAAAAGAGTAATCTAATCAGCCGACTCCAGAACGTTCATGTGCAGCATCCATAAAACCATGTTCTGGAGTATGGAGGGAAGACTTAAATCCAGCAGCATCACGGGCTAAATGAGGAAGCATAGAAGGTGTTGGTGAAGACACCCACCCCGGAGAGTACACCTTCTTTCGAGTAGAAACTGCCAAAGAATCAGCAGCAGAATTTCCTTCACGGTTAGTAAAGGAAAAGGACACACCAGAACATAATGCTACTAGTGATAAAGTTTCCTGCAATAAAAGCCACACACTCCATTCACAGTGAGAGAAAGAGGAGGTACTAAGGCATTCAAACAAATCCTTATTATCTGTTTCAACAATAGCATCAGTAAAATTGAGATCAATGCAAATTAAAATAGCTTTGCGGACAGCCAAAAGCTCTGAAACAAAAGCAGATGCCGTTGAAACACATTCACCAAAAGCCCACTTGAAAGATCCCTGTGAGTCACGACAAAGTACACCAATAGCTGCAGAGCCATTCTCTATTAAATAAGATCCATCACAATTCAATTTAAGACATCCTGGAGATGGAGGAACCCAACAGTTCAGACGGGGTGAAACAATGACAGATTGACATTGAGATGTTGAATGCAAAGAATTCTAGAATTCTCGGACCCCAATTTGTGTTTTGGACAAGACATACATCGGATTTGGAAAAGTATGGTTAAAAACAAAATCGTTTCTTGCCTTCCATATATTCCAAATCAACCATACTATAAGAGAGATATCTTGTGCCTGCAATTCATCATTGTTACAAACAGAGGTGTAGAACCAGTGATCAAAGGACTGAAAAGAGTATCGATCAAAACGCAAGGAGAACTGACTACCAAACCAAATGCATCTCACCCATGGCATAAAAACAACATATGTTCAATGGTTTCTGGTTCCTCCAAGCAGATCGGGCAAAGAGGATTAATGGAGCAATGTTTTTTGAACAACTCTGATTTGGTTGGCACATCACGAGAGCAACAACACCGGAGAAAATGTAAGATTCTGGGAAGAGATTTTATACTCCATAAAAAGGACCAAAACTTCTTACCTAGCGTGAATGAGGTGCTGGGTACTTGAGAGGAATAAGGCATATTGACCATTGCATGTTTATAACCCAACTTAACCATATAGCAACCATTTTTGGCTTGAGTCCAGACTAACTTGTCTTGTTGAGACAAAAAATCTAACTTAATGGTACTGATTGCAGAAAGTAAGTTAGGATTAAAAATAGACAAATAATATGTCTAAATGTAGGTCTTGAATTTAGAGATTTTTAGAAATAAATCGCGTTTCAATCGGAGTTAAAATACCCTTTCAGACGCCCCTAGAAGGAGGGAGAAATTTAAAAAAATATTCTGGATATTTTTTTAATGACTGAAAGACATGGGCCCAATCCTGATTGGGTCCATTATTTTAATTAATATTCGTCTGGACCACAACAATAGGACCCAGATCGTTTTTATTTTTTTTTATAATTCCTTGGGCCTTCAAAGATCAAGCCAAGCGAATTTTTATTCGTTGGGCTGCCATACGCGGCCAAGCATTGGCAATTTGTTTTTTAAATAGCTTGGGCCTTCACAGATCACCCCAAGCGAAATATTTTTTTTAAACAGCGCCTAAACGACGTCGTTTTGGAGGATGAAGGGTTGTCTTCAACCTCCAGCCGGGTCGCTCCAGACCCCGCTAGAGAAAACGGATCGGGTCCGACGGACCCGCCCTTCTAACCTCCATATCTCCACCGTCCGTCGTCTGTTTCTCGCGTTCTAGTAGTCTATTTTCATCGTTTTTTCGAGATCTACACAATGAAATAATTTTTATGGCCTAAATCATTCTATTTTTACTGACCCAATCTGGTTTTCAAATCTGTTCGGTTTTGGTGGTGTTTTTTTTGTTTACTTTTTGTGCCTTATTCATTGCCCCTCTACTTTCCCATAATATCTGGAGCACACACACACACACATACATATATATATATATATATGAAGGCACAAGAACAGAAAACAAAATATACACCATGAAACAAAAAACTAACCGAAAAACAACTGGAAATCACAGTAATTAAAAAAACGAGGCAGTGCACAGCGGAAACCAAATTTGTATTATAGCCTCATATATATACATATATATTTGGCACACCATGGAAGAATCATATATATATATGGAAAAAACAAAACGAAGCACCACATATGATCATATAACACAACATAAAGGAATATTAATTAGATTTGCAGAATTAGTATTGATGCAAATCTTCATCATCTCCATAGCACAGAAATTATGGATCGTTAAAAGAAAACAGAGAAGAAAAACACATGGGATCATACGCATGTTTTAATAAAACAAACCAGGCAATGCAGTGGAACAAATAAATAAAATTCTAGCCTTAAGAATCATCATGCTCTGATACCACTGAAGGATTTCGGGCGTACCTGGAATCCAGTATACTCGCTTGGCACCCACACGAAATCGGAGCATCGATTTGGACTCCAATCACGTTATACAACATATGCACACACAGGACAGAAAGAGACAGAGAGCGAAAAAGTTATGGAGATTGTTTTCTTGTTCCCGTATGATTTTTTTTATTCTGGCCAAAACAACCCTCCATAAAGAAACGTATGAAAAGTCACAACTTTTCAATTCAAATATTAAGGGAAAAATACTCATTTATCCCAAGTCTTTCTATAATTACACATTAGCCCCAATTCTAATTGGACTTCACATTTTAGCCCTAATTCTCATTGGGCTTGGGCCCTAACCCACCAAGGGTGGATTAGGTGTATTCCTACACAAATAAAACCGAACAGAAAAGAAACAAACACTTAGAAGACAAACAATATCAACCATGGCATGGTAGCAACATCCTTGGAAAAGTTCAAACAACAATCTTGGTGGTCGATCAGCCCAATTTAAAGGGCATGACCCATCTAAATAAGCATTCTCATCTTTGTTTCCATTTTGTGAATGTGTGTGGGTTGAAATTATAACATATCACATTACTATTACTGCCTCAAAGAAATAACAGAATATAATGAAATCTTTTAATTATGAGTTTTTCTTTACATGCCAACAATAATATCGTGCCTTATAAATCTGGTTTAACTATAGTATATGAGCAATGAAACCGACATTCGATCAATAGACAAAATCTCGAGGTGGGACCTGATTTACTGCATGATATCCAGACATTGCTTCTAAGCACTTCTTGGCCAAGAAATTTGCTACCTCGTTACAATCTCGAGGCACAAACTGAACTTTGATATCCCACATTCTCTATTATTAAGCATCAACTTGGCTTCTCCAATGGCAGTAGAATGTCGATGAGTTTCTTCATGCTCCTTTGACAACAACGTTATTGCTTCCAAGGAATCTGATTCGAGGATTAACTCGACCTGCGAAATCAACTGTCCCATGCAACTTTCAAACCAATGAAAGAGGCCTATATTTCAGCACAAAGAGCATCTCCTTCTTCAAGGCGATAAATGTAACCTCGATGAATTTCTTCTGGAAGGTAAAAATCAATTCCATATACCACCAGCAAGCTTAAAAGTGCTCGCCGCCCATTTCCCGTTGCTATCCTGAGTTGGTTTCACATTCCACCAAAACCATTTAGAAAAGAACAATTCGCATTTGGCGACAAGCCCCATCTACAAAAGATTAAAAGGGCACCACGAGATTCCAACCAAACATCATCCCAAGGCGCTCTGATCCACAACCATCCACTACCTCTTCGTAGGCTGACTTCACAGAAAATTGGCCGCTTCTATCCCATCTCCGTGAAACAGTATTCGTGTTCTCATTCACAATAATTCCTTCATGAACCTTGGGCCAGGTCTTTTTAATACTTGCCCAAACATTTGATCCATTTATTTTGGCCTCAATCTTTGGAAGTAGATCGCTGCCACACTTGTTCTTATCCCTGGAACTTTAACCCAAAGATCATATCTATTATTCACTAGTTTCCACCCTATCTTCATGAGTAATGATCTATTTTGAAATTTTGCATGTCTTATCCCTGAACCCCCTCACTTCTTAGTTGTACAAACATCATCCCAAGCAATAAGGGATTTCCAGTTCATCACAAACATTTTTTTAGAAAATGTGTCGCTTCCATTGAGTATCCTGGTATGGCTAATTGATCGAAGAGACCAGGGTGGTTCTACCTGCCATAGCCCGTTGGGCTTCCACATCGACAACTTCTACTTAACTTTATCAATCACATCCTGAAAAGTTTCTTTCCCAACTCTTGTGATGAAACTTCTCACTAAGGTATTTCCCAATATTAGAAGTTGGGGTAAAACCCAATATAGAACTAATTTCTGTGCTTCTATCATGGTTAATCTTAGTAGAGAAAAATACATGAGTATTAAAAGCATTTACCTTAAGTCTCGAGCAATTGCAAAATTCCTCCAAAAAACCATTCAGCCTGACAGTATGAAACTTCCACAAAAAGAATAATGTTATCAGCAAAATATGTTTGAGAAATAGGAGGACCCACCCATTTTGTGAGTCTAATTGGTCTCCATTCATTATCCTCTATTTTATCTTGGATAAGATGGGTCAATTTTTCCATGCAGATTTTAATTAAGGAGATATCGGATCTCCTTATCTAAACCCTACGATGCTTTAAAGCAATCAGGTTTACTACCATTCCACAACAATTGCATAGTAGAAGAACACATACAGTTCTCAATTAACTTGATTAGGTTCCCAAAAAGAATAAGCTCCTGTAAACATCTAATCAAAAAACTCCAATTCACCTTGTCATAAGCTTTTTCCAAATAAATTTTAATTGTCATAAAAGCCCTTCTTACCCGTCATAGTCCTTATGAAATGAATTATCTCCTGAAAAATAATAATATTATCAGAATTATGACGTTTAGGAATCATCTCCTATATCTCAACAGCTCGCTTTTAGAGTAAGGTTTCCACTTAGGTGGCTATTAGAATGTTTAATCCATATGACCTAGAAAGGTTACTATGGTAAATTTGGAGTAATGATCCACAACTAAAAAGGCATAGGTCTCTCCTCCCTAGATGTTGCAATATGTGGGGACGATATTCCTACTTGTAAAATATACTGTGTGGACAAGTATATCATATGTATATTACAAGAGTTGTTACTCAATCCTTTGAATCTAACTAAATCTTGTATGCCCCTGAATTAATTGGTCAATCTTCACATCTAGGGTGAAGAGAAATACATGAGTGGAGCAATAAATTCAATAAAAAAAACAGAAAAATAAATTCAAAATGAAATGGAAGGAACAATTTTTTTCTTCTCTTTTACTTGATATCAAAAATGAAATCAACAAAAAGAGAACAAGTTACCAAAAGATGCCTTTTGAGCCTCGACTTAGAAACTCGAGTCCTTTTGTATGTTTTATCGCCTTGAGGCACGATGGTACCTTCAGGCACCCAAAACAAATATGATATAGAATTTCATATATTAGAAAAGAAGATACTCAAGTTCTTGGTTTTATTTTCTTTTCATATCATATACTATTTTTATCGTGGAATCATTTTGTGGACTTTAGGATCAAATTCAGTTTTTCTGTTCCTGAAGTGAATTTTGACTATCATTTAGTTTCTCTTTTTCAGCATTTACCTTACTAACTATCTTCCTGATTTCTTTATTTTATTTCTCTATTTTTTTTTCAAATCCCAATATTTTCATATAATACAACAAGCGCCTTGAATTAAACAATTAATTTATCATACATAATCTTCTTGAAGAATTATATGCAGCAAACTCTTCTATAGATCAGGGCATTTTGATATGATGTGCCCAGATTTGTTTCGGTCATAGAATCTGATGTATCCCTTTGATTTTTTTTTTTCCTGAATTTTTCTTGAAATATATAAAGTTTCTTCCTGCTGTTCATTGGCAAATTAAATCTTTCTACTCGCTTGGTGAGTAACACCATATAACCAAGGCCTTTTTCAATCTCTTCTTGTGAGTCTGAGTCTTCTTCTTCTTTTGTCAACTATCAGAACTGATAAATTTCTATGTTGGGGTTTTTCTTCTTTGTTGTTTCTCGATCTGCATCTTTTATCGCTTGAGGTGATTAAGTAGTCTTCTCATTCTATGCTATGACATAATCCCTCGGACTTCATCAAATGACATCTCCTTCATATTGAGATAATGCAAAAGTATTTTCATACATAATTCAAAGGTATTTTAAAATGTAATAGAAAAGCACAAATAATTCTATAACAAAATGTAGGGAGAGCCCTACCAAAGGCCTTATAGAGTTATAGCCTAGTAGTATGGTATCTCCTCGGTAAGTGGGAGGTTACAGGTTTGATCCCGCTTGTAACTTTAAACTATCAGTGTTTGCCCCTTTAATTCAAAAAATATAGGGAGGACTCTTTAGTCAATAAAAAACTAATATAAGTGGAGGTTGAGTCTGGTGGACTAGTTCCCTACTAGAAGTATAACCCCTGCCCACAACATGAAGAATCAAGGTTTTGATTCCCATGGGGAGAAATGCATATATATGATGTTCAACAGTATTTCAAATAAAATAGCCACCAATAGCAAAATATATATGCACGAGAAAAAAAACGACCAGAAACAATTTTGGAAGAAAATGAAAAATAGAAGAAATTATTATGCCAAATGATGTGTTTTTTAAGGTCAATTAAAAGGGATAGACATTATATAATGATAATTAAACCAGAAAATGATGTTTACCCAAAAGGCACTTTAAAATGGGAATTCCTTACCGTAGAAAAAAGGGAATACCTTGACTGTCTCTGTGATTTTTTAATTAAATTTTACAAATGAAAAATAAAATGGGACAGATTAATATTTTATTTATCTCATATGTTTGTTATGTATATCGGTTTAGTTTTTTGTCATGCCTGGATTACTGTTAAATGTGCTGAAGACACTCTTTTTAGCTGTTTGTGACCAATGATTTCTGGGTTCCAACTATTTTAAATGTTATATTAAATTTAAGGGGAACTGGCCAAAAAAAAATTTAAGGGGAAAACCTGATACATAAGGAGTCTTCTCTATACCAATGGAAGTTCATGAATTATTTAAGAAAATGTAATTATTTATGATCACAATTACTGCCATCTGCCAATCCTTTTAAATCAGAAACACTTAAGCCATTTTACAGATCTCTATCACATACTTGTGTATTCTACACGTTACATCAGTTGAAAGAAATCCAATTGTTTTTGTCGTCAAAAAACAAAGTTAACTTAAATTAATTCTAAAGAATTAAAATATCTTGTCATGTGTTATGTTATATATATATTTATATATGTGGGTTAAGGGTCAAAAATACACATATGATTTTGTCAGAAGTTCGTCCAGAATTAGGTGCTCTTTTTTGGACCAAAAGCAAATCTAAACTTCTAAATTGGTATCAAAAGTCACACTTACCGTTAAATTAGAGTAAAAAATACACATGTGATTTTGTCAAAACGTTCGTCCAGCACCAAACGCTTTCTTTTGTGTCATAACTGTAAGTGTGACTTTTCATTATAATTTGAAAGTTCAGAGTTAATTACTTTTAGTTAAAAAAAAACACTTGGTGTCAAACGAACTTTTGACAAAATCATATATATATTTTTTACCATTAACCCTATACATATAAATACATATATATAATCCTTTGTCTAACAAATAATATCAACTTAAAGTTCTGTTCATATATTTATTCAATCTTCTATTGAATTTTCTGTCCCTCTTTTATAGTATACTAGCACATACTCCCCCGCTGGGAAAAATGTACATTCAATGCAGGCAATCTCAAATGTTTACTTGCCTCCAACAATATATCATAACACAATGTTGCTGTAAGTTTTTTAACATTGACCTTAATTACAACTGAATCATTTTTAAATTACAAATGAAGGTCAATCTCGTATGGCCACACACTACATTGGAAAAAATATATTGCACCAACATTCGGATGCATACAGCCACAAAGGAATTAATGATGTATTTGTTGATAAATGAAAGTGTAGCACTTTGAACTAATGATCCTAAAAACCTCCTTATACATATATTTTTTATTCTGCTTCCTCAACCATCGCAACTCTTTGGTACATAAATCTTCAACCATCTATGCTCTTTACTTAGAAGCAATTAATTGATTCCTCTATTATATACAATATCAAAGGAAATTAGAGTCGAAGAGTATGGATGATTTCCATGTAATTTTTTTTTTCAACCAAGAAATCTGAACACTAAAACCCTTGACTTTTGGGAAATAAATGTTTATGAAATCAAGTAACTCGAGGTGGCCTAATTGTGGAATTTGAAGCTCTGTGTAATTAATCTTCAAACCATCCATTCTATACACCTGGAAGTGAATAATTATTTCCTCTATTATATTATATATAAAGCTTTCTATAAAATTTTTGTAAACAATCAAGTGAAAAAGATCATTTTAGTTTAGAGATTCTTAGCCACCTTTTTTCGCAATATCCCCCGAAATAAGATCACCTCCATCTTCACCATTTTCCTAAAACTCTCTCCTTATTTTTCCTATCAGCAAAGGAACTCCCATTTTTTACCAAATACAAGCAGTAGAATTATTGCGACCCCATGGATGACCAATGGATAAAGGTAAAAGCATTGAATCATTCTCAATATAAGATAAAATATTACAGTTTTTTAATATGGAAACAACTTAATTTAGAGGTTATAGTACCGAAATGAAACACAAAAATAAAGTGCATAAAGCCACACGATTCAGTCTCTCCATCTCTCCATATGTTCTCTCTTCATACAAAAATATTTTTTTCAAAAAAATAATGGTTAATAGATTATTCTTATTTTTAATTATGTACTATTAAAATAATTTTTTCAAATAATCATTAAGTAAAAAAAAATAAATCTAAACTGTCCGAATGATATTCAAATAATATAAGTAAGGACACTGATTATTTCTTAAATAGCTCACTTTTGTATAAAAATCCTTTTAAAATATAATGATAATTAAAATGCTATTGTTTTTTATTGAGATATAAGAGAAAGAAATGTGATAAAAGTGTTATAAATTAGTATGAAAGAAAATGTAAATAGAGAGAATAATTATGGGTAAAGTGGGAAAAATTCATTAAATGTTTTGACAAATTTAGCCAAGCTCTTATATAAAGGGACAAAACCATTCAAATTTTTTGCTCTTATATATAGGGATTGAGGGAGTAGTATATATAATACAGAGAAAAACATTAAACCCAAATAAAACATTCTTTCTCTACTTGATAAATAGGGCAAAGGAGTAAATAAACAAGGGAGACTTGCAAATAAGTCCCAAGCAAGAGAATTAATTTCAGATAGGTCCATTAACAACTCATTCACTTGTTAACCAAGGCTATTGCAATTGTTAATAGTTGTCATTAACAACTCCTTGGGACCTCTCTGAAATTAATTCTCTTGCTTGGGACCTATATGCAATTGTCCCTAAAATAATAGTCTAAACCCGTGTAAAGTTTTTATTATTTATATTATCATTTTGTCTTTGAATAAAGAAAAAGGAATACCGTTAATTTTGGGAAAAATGGCCCATCTCACATCCATTGTTTTAAATCTAAGTAATTGGAAAACTACTTATTATCTAAATGCTTATTTATAATGGTGCAGACAGTTGGAAATGGAATGGGTAAAAAGTAAAATGTAGTAAAAAATAAAATCTGATAAAGTAAATATGAGGGAAAATGACAGAAAAAGACCATCGAATTAGCAAAAGGACACTTCAGTACAACGAATTTCGGAAATGACGAGTCAATACAAATCCGTACAGTGACTAAATTGTCCTTTTTCAAATTTAAAAGAAAAGTCCAAAATGCCCCTGGTTCAATTATTTTTTTTTATATTTGCCCACCAGCCACCGCCGGCGGGGGCCACCCCACCACGTGGCGGGGGGCCCACCACGTGCCACGTGGCAGCCCCACAGCGCGCCACGTGGCGCACTGTGGGGCTGCCACGTGGCGTGTGTCCCTTGAAAAAAAGGGACACAAAATGTGAGGGGGTGGGTTCAGCTTGGTGGCATGGTGGTCTTACCACCAGGCCACCAAGCCCCCTTATGATATATATTATAAAAGTAATATATATACTATATTTCATTCTGTTTGAATATTTTCCCAGAAACGTTCAAGGGATTCCCAACTTCGCATAAGGGAATCCCAACTTCTGTTAAGGGATTTCCAACATGTACATTACCATTTACCAACTTCCAAAATACTTCACCAACTCTTCCTCCTTGTTACCAGAAACGTTCAAGGGATTCCCAACTTCGCATAAGGGAATCCCAACTTCTGTTAAGGGATTCCCAACATGTACATTACCATTTACCAACTTCCAAAATACTTCACTAACTCTTCCTCCTTGTTCCCAGAAACGTTCAAGGGATTCCCAACTTCGCATAAGGGAATCCCAACTTCTGTTAAGGGATTCCCAACATGTACATTACCATTTACCAACTTCCAAAATCTCTAATGAGAAGTTGGGAATCCTTTGACAGAAGTTGAGAATCCCTTAACAATAATTGGTAATCCCTTGACAGAAGTTGGAAGTTGGTAAATGGTAATGTACATGTTGGGAATCCCTTAACAGAAGTTGGGATTCCCTTATGCGAAGTTAGAAATCCCTTGAACGTTTCTGGTAACAAGTAGGAAGATTTGGTGAAGTATTTTGGAAGTTGGTAAATGGTAATGTACATGTTGGGAATCCCTTAACAGAAGTTGGGATTCCCTTATGCGAAGTTGGGAATCCTTTGAACGTTTCTGGTAACAAGGAGGAAGAGTTGGTGAAGTATTTTGGAAGTTGGTAAATGGTAATGTACATGTTGGGAATCCCTTAACAGAAGTTGGGATTTCCTTATGTGAAGTTGGGAATCCCTTGAACGTTTCTGGGAAAATATTCAAACAGAATGAAATATAGTATATATATTACTTTTGTAATATATATCATGAGGGGGCTTGGTGGCCTGGTGGTAAGACCACCAAGCTGAGGGGGTGGGTTCGATTCCCACCCCCTCATATTTTGTGTCCCTTTTTTTCAAGGGACACACGCCACGTGGCAGCCCCACAGTGCGCCACGTGGCGCGCTGTGGGGCTGCCACGTGGCACGTGGTGGGCCCCCCGCCACGTGGTGGGGTGGCCCCCGCCGGCGGCCACCGGAGCTCCGGCGGTGGCTGATGGGTAAATATAAAAAAAAATAATAATTGAACCAGGGGCATTTTGGACTTTTCCTTTAAATTTGAAAAAGGACAATTCAGTCACTGTACGGATTTGTACTGACTCATCATTTCCGAAATTCGTTGTACTGAAGTGTCCTTTTGCTAATTCGAGGGTCTTTTTCTGTCATTTTCCATAAATATGATGGGAAAGGGCAATAAGTAAAAACGTGCTATGGATGGATGGAGACGTTGGAAAGGGTGCGAATCAGTTTTGATGAAGTTATTTGAAAAAGAAAGCCTGTGTGTATTAAGTTTTCACTTTTCAGCAACACTCTCTTACCAACATATTATGGTAAGTGTGAAGAATATTGACAAGTTGAAATGGTATGAGGAAAAAAAAAAGCGACAAGGCTATACAAATAGATAATATATTTTGTGAAGAATATTGACAAGTTGAAATGGTACGAGGAAAAAAAAGGGACAAGGCTATACAAATAGATAATATATTTTGAATACAATCAGTAGTGCCTAACTGACATTTTGAAATAACTAATTAAATAAAATATTATCATAGGAGGTAATTAAATATTTTACAAAAAAAAAAGAAACATAGTAATTTATTATGGATAAAATTAAAGTAGTTTTTCAATTTTACCCATATATCATATATTCTTAATACAAGCTCTCTCGTCTTTTTACATATAATATGCCAGAGCAATAATAAAAATCAAAAATCATTTTAACTTTTATATGTTACCTCTTATAATGTGGGAAAAAAATTCTCATATTAACTCTTACTCCTCTTATCCTATTTATAAAGCACTTCAAGCATATTTTATATAAACAAAGAAAAACTTTAGATTCCATTAATTCTATCATGAAATTTAACTTTCCAACTTTACTTATATTTAATATCCAATATATCACGTTGGTAAAAAGAAAATATGCATTACATCACATAAAAAGAAAATCTAACACATAGTAAATGAAGGGGTAAATGGTATAATCAAGTATTTAATGGTATACCATATAAATATGATCAAATTAAACATTATCTCCTTACACTATAAATAGAACTATAGAAATATATTATAGATTGTACAAGAGTAATTTAAACTTAAGATATCAGGACTGTAAAAATGAAAACGGAATAAAACTATTTATAAATACAAAGAATTTATTAACAATGAACTGTGGGGGTACATCAAGCTACCGCTGAACTCTAGTTTATATAGGGTATATTTGGATGGACTTCTAGAAAAGTGACTTATATATAAGTCAAACTGAAAATAAGTTAAACTGAAAATAAGTCAAATTGTGTAATGAGATTTATGTTTGGATGGGCTGTTAAAAATATGGCTTATAAGTGACTTATAAGTCATAAGTTATATTGTGTAATGAGATGTATATTTGGATGGACTTTTGGAAAAGTGATTTATGTTTGGGTTAGTTGTGATTGGATGTGTAAAATAAGTTAGAATTATGGGGTCCACCTCCATAAGTGACTTATAACTAATAAGTTATAAGTTATAAGTTGAAAAAAAGAACTTATACTTATTTTGACTTATAAGTCATAAGTCCTTATTTTCTAAAAGCCCAACCAAACATTTTCAAAAGGACTTTTTTCAAAATAAGTTCTTGGGAAAAAGACAAATAAATACCCTCCAATTTGCAAAATCCCATTAACAACTTCATGATAGGTATTAACAACTTTATGATAGGTTGTTGTGTTGTTAATACCTATCATGAAGTTGTTAATGGGATTTTGCAAATTGGAGGGTATTTATTTGTCTTTTTCCCTAAGTTCTTTTGCTGCAAAATAAGGACTTATTCTTTGCAAATAAGGGTGTGTTTGGATGGACTTTTGGAAAAATGATTTATATATAAGTCAAACTGAAAATAAGTCAGATTGTGTAATGAGATTTATGTTTGGATGGGCTATTAAAAATATGACTTATAAGTGACTTATAAGTCATAAGTCATATTGTGTAGTGAGATATATATTTGGATGGACTTTTGGAAAAGTGATTTATGTTTGGGTTAGTTGTGATTGAATGTGTAATATAAGTCAGAATTGTGGGGTCCACCTCCGTAAGTGACTTATAAGTCATAAGTGATAAGTTGAAAAAAAAGAATTTATACTTATTTTGACTTATAAGTTATAAGTTACTTATTTTTATTAATCCAGACAAACATATTCAAAACAACTTTTCTGAAAATAAGTCCTTATTTACAAAAATAACGACTTATTTGACTGGAATAAGTCCAGCCAAACAAGCCCCTTGGTCTAGCCAAATACACAATTCGCCTAAGGCTAAAAGTAATAGACTAATAGTTAGCTTTGTTGTACTGGCAAAAAAAAAACAAATAGTTAGCTTTGTTGTACTATTCTCTACACACTTCTGCAAAGATGGAAAGGCTATTGAGCGGGTGGAGTACACAGGACAGTTTTTTTTTTGACCTGTAATATTGCTTTTCATTAACTGGGACAGAGACTGAGAGAGTTACACCTATCAAGACTAGATAAAATAGACAGCACGTGGCAAAAAAGTAAACAGACATAAAACAATTAAACTAAAGGGAGCTGAAGGCTTTGTCATGGCTAAGAGAAAACACTAGCCCACGCCTTCCTTGTCTTGTTCTTCAGAGGCAGCAGCCAAGCGGTGGGGGGGAACAGTTAATCCAGCAGCGTCGCGTGAGAGAAAAAGCAACAGAGAAGGTGGTGGCACAGATACCCACCCCGGAGGGCGCACCTTCTTGCGTTGAGAAACTGCCAGAAAATCGGCAGCTGAGTTTCCCTCTCGCTTAGAGAAGGAAAATAGTAGGTCCACTCGCGAGTTAGCTAGATCAAGAGTTTCCTTGAAGAGGAACCAGCTACTCCACTCACATCTTGAGGGGGATTTGTCTATCAAGCTGGCATAGAGATCATGATTGTCTGTTTCAATAATGGCTTGGGAAATATTCAGTTCTATGCAGATCAAAATGGCTTTTCTTACTGCCATTACCTCAGTAGAAAATGCAGACTCTGCCCGGATTCCTTCACTAAAGCCCCATAGATAAGTTCCAGCATTATCACGACAAACAATGCCAATAGCTGCCGATTTATCATTAGGCATGAAAGATCCATCACAATTTAACTTCACCCAATGTATCGGGGGAGCACACCATCCTTCAGGATCTGGAATGATCTCATAGTCTGTGGGGAGGGGGACCTGGCTGGTCGCAGATAGGAAATCCTTCGCACAAACACGAGCCCTTGTCAGCACAGTAATCGGGTTAGGGGATTTGTGGTTGAAGACCACCTCATTTCTTTCCTTCCAGATTAGCCACAATAACCAGGCTATTAATGTCACATCCTCATCCTTTAATTCGGTCCTGTTGCAGATAATTTGGCTCAGCCACGCCTCAAGTGAGGTGATTGTTTCAGACTCGAATCTTATAGAGAGTTGACAGCCAAACCACACACACCTTACCCATGGGCAAAGAAATAGCATGTGTTCCAAAGTTTCTGGTTCTGAAGAACAGATTGGGCATAGGGGGTTGACAGAGTAGTGGCGTAAAAACAGGTTACACCGAGATGGGATTGCTTTAGAGCAGCATCTCCACAGGAACTGCACAATGCGAGGGATTGCTTTTACTTCCCATAATAGTTTCCAGAATCCAAGGGGAAGTGACCACGAGATACTGGGTTTGTCAAAAGGTCCTTGCTTAGATAACATCAATGAATTATATCTTGATTTCACAGAGAAAATCCCATTTTTGGAGGCGGTCCACACTAGTTTGTCCTTTTGATCAAGGTGGTGGAGGTGAATTTCCTCTACTAGTGGCTTAATTTCTGCTGGTAAAGCTTCACCTAAAGCTAATAAGTTCCAATTGTTTTCTACAATCAAGCTACTGACCCTATCTTTTGGGGAGGCAGTTATATTCAGGTGGTTTTCAAGGGACTTGCCTGCTAAGCCAGGAATCCAATTGTCCCTCCATACATCAATTGTTGCGCCATTCCCGATTAGCCATTGACAGTGTGTAGAAATGAGTGATCTTCCAGCAAGAATGCTAGACCAAACCCAAGATGCCCTATGCCCCTTCACCGCTGCCATGAATGACTCGTTGGGAAAGTATAAGCCTTTCAGGACTTGGAACCACAAAGAGTCCTCTTCTTGGGTCAAACGCCAAGCTGTTTTTGCTAGCAAAGAGTCATTGAAGGCGACAAAGTCCTTAAAGCCCATCCCTCCTTCTTGCTTAGGCCGCTTCATATGGTCCCATGCTCTCCAATGGATACTGTCACCCCACCAAAAGTCTGAAATCATGCGATCAAGATCCTTGCAAGTGCTAATGGGGAACTTGAAGCATGACATTGGATAAATGGGAATCGCGTTCACAACTGCCTTGATCATTACTTCTCGTCCCGCAAACGAAAGCAAGTTCCTCTTCCATCCTTGAACTTTAGAACCCACTCTTTCCTTGACATATGCTAATGCCTGCTGTTTTGACTTTCCCCACATATTAGGAATACCCAGATACCTCCCCTGCTCATCGTTTATAGGTATGCCCAAAATCTGACTTATATCATCCCTTACCTCAGCTGGGGTGTTTCTAGAGAAAAAAGGCCTGACTTGTGGAGATTCGCTTGCTGCCCTGAGGCTTCACAATATTGCTGCAAGATGGAGGCTAGTTTATGGCAATCTTGAGTGTTGGCATTCATAAACAAGAGGGCGTCATCGGCAAAAAATGTATGAGATAGAGTTGGACCTTGATTGGATAGTTTAATCCCTGTCAAAGATTTGTTCTCCACCTCTCTGTTCAGCATACAGGATAACACCTCTACTACAATAATAAACATATATGGGGAGATAGGATCTCCTTGCCGCAATCCCCGCCCTGGTGAGAATGAGCTAACCTTCCTTCCCGAAAGGCATATGTTCAAATGAATCGAAGAAACACATGCCATGATAAGATTAGTCCAATTGCTACAGAAGCCCATTTTTAGCATAACCGCTCTGAGGAAGTCCCATTCGATTCTATCATATGCCTTGCTCATATCCATTTTCAGAGCAAACTCATATTTACCCCCCTTTCTCTTGCTTCTCAAGTAGTGAAATACTTCATGAGCGATTATAATATTGTCTTGAATTAGTCTTGCTGGTACAAAGGCCCCTTGAGTGTGAGAGATACATTTATCAAGTAGTGGCTTCAACCGATTTTCTAGTAGCTTAGAAATGATCTTGTAGGAGAAGTTACAAAGTCCAATGGGCCGGAATTGGGTGATCTCTTCAGCTTTCTCAATCTTAGGAATTAGCACCAGATTTGTGTCATTAATTTTGCTAATGTCTCCCTTTCCCTGGAAGAATTCCTGAACCATAGCCACAATATTTTCCCCTACCTCCCTCCAAGAGCTTTGATAAAATTTCCCATGAAAACCATCAGGCCCTGGAGCCTTAGAACCCCCTAGCTGAAAGGCAGCTTTACAGACTTCTTCTGCCGACACAGGAGCCATGAGCTTATTGTTATCCTCTTCCGTGATCTTGCACTCCACATAGGCCAGAATTGAGGTGAAATCACGCTCGGCTGATGCAGAGAAGAGGTTTCTAAAGTAATCAGATACACACTCAGCAATACCTTCTTCTTCTTCCACCCATACTCCATCACTACGTTTAAGCTTAAGTATTGAGTTACCACGGCGTCTTTGAATAGTAGAGATGTGGAAAAACTTGGAGTTACGGTCACCTGTTCTCAGCCATGAGTTTCGGGAGCGTTGGTGCCAATAACTTTCCTCCCTTTGCCATACTCGTTCAAGTTCAGCATTGATCTCCTCAGTGCGCAACAATTTCTCCTCGGTAAATTCTCCTTCCATACATTTGGACAATTGTTGTTTGAGATTTTCTATCAGTTTGCAGCTGTTCGGGAATACTCTGCTACTCCAGCACATGAGGGCTTTTCTGCAGTTCGCTAGACATGCTAAAAATTCTTCGATTTTGGTGTCATATGGAACATTAGAAACACGCCACCCTTGCTTCACAATTTCCTTGAAATCTGCATGCTCCAGCCAGGTAAATTCAAATCTAAACAGATGTGGTGAACGAATACAACTGAAACACAAATCAGTGAAAAGCATATGATGGTCCGAACCGATTGGCTCTAGATGAAAAACTTGGGCTTTTGGAAAAGCTTCCCGAAGTTGTATGTTGGCAAGGGCTCTGTCAATTCTTTCTTTCACATGTGCTTCATTTACTCTCTTGTTACTCCAAGTGAAGTGTGAACCCTGATATCCCATGTCAAGCAAGTTGCAATCTGAAATTAGTTTATGGAAGTTCAGGATTTTCCTTACTGCTTTGGGCCGTCCTCCCCATTTTTCTGACTGCATCATTAAGTCATTGAAATCTCCCATACAAAGCCATGATTCTTCCATTTCACGCGAGAATTCCCGAAGTTTTGCCCAGACTTTTCTTTTTTCAATCTCTTTCGGTGGGCTATACACACAAGTAAGATAAGTAGGGACCGTGATTGCAGTTGAAAGGACATTAACATGGATGATATTACTATCAAAGTGAAGCACATTAACCACAAGAGAAGAGTCCCACCACAATGATAGTCCCCCGCTTAAACCCACCGGGTCCACCGTCCAGTCATCTTCAAAGCCACATCGACGTCGCAATTTTTTTACTGTTTTTCTTTTTTGCTTGGTCTCCATGAGAAAAACCAAGTGGGGTTTATTTTTCCTGCACACCTCCTTCAGGTTTTTAACTGTTAGGGCCACCCCTATGCCCTGACAGTTCCAGGAAATTGTTCTCATTGAGACTGAAGGGCTGTTCCAGGCCAGCCCGCGCCCACATTATTCTCGCAACCATGTTCACCCCCTTTGCCTCCATCGTTCACAGGCTCAGAAAGATTAGCAGATGGACAAAAGGGAAAAGTTAACTTACGTCGTAATAGGTTCTTGGTGCGCCTCACGTTTCTTTTCTTCAAGGCAGACTTCTGTCCTTCTACTTTACCCCCAATATCGATTGGCACATTTACATGGAGTTTGGTTCGCTTTGCTTTCTGTGGTGAGTCGAGAGATGGGGGAGTACGCTTGATTTTAACCCCTCCAAGTATCCCAGTTACCTCAGAGACTGGCGAGGTTGGGATGTATACAACAATTGCTTTATCATTTGTACACAGGACAGTTGATCTAACTTGAATGAGAAGGCTATCCACAGTGACTTGTTGATCAGCGAAGACAAGCTTGTTTTAAAAAATAATCATTTAATTAATTCAACTTGTATCTATGTCAATCACATGGTTAAAGCATTGTAAATTCATTTTTTAGAGATGTGTATTTTAACTTATTTTAAAAAAGGCTTATAGTTTATAAATCAAAATAAGTAGAAAGAGAAAAAGGAGCTTATAAATCACCTAGAGAAAATAAGTCAATTATAAGTCATTTTTTTAAGATTAATCTAAATATAAATCTCATTATACAATGTAACTTATAAAAAATAAGTTATTTATAAATAATTTTTTATAGATAATCTAAACATAAATCTTATTACACAATCTAAATCTAAATTATATAAAAATAACTTTTCCAATGATTTCAACCAAACACATAAAGCTAAATGGCTAAATCCATTGTTCACTTGGGCCAAAACTGATATGATATGCTATGTGAACGTGTGATTGCCTTTTAGATATCTTGATTAATATATCTCTTCTCGTCAGAAAAAAAGAGACCCATTAAGAAAATAAAGTTTGTAATAAAAAATCATATACATATACCATGTAGCCTGGATTCCTGGATGTATCTCTGTTTTTTACTGAACTCTAGTGGTACTTTTTAGTAGGGTTTACATTATTTTTTATGGTGTACTATTTTTTATCCCCAAGACAATCTTTTCTCCATTGGATATTAAATTTCACCTAATACTTTCATCCATTAAACCTGTTCTTTAATTAAAAAAAGGGAAGATGCATCTGTTATTTGTTAATCAGTGATTTATATTAAGGACGAGTTGGAGCAACTAATAATTACTAAAATAACATGATTACATTTTTTATTTTTGCCAACTAACATGATTACATTTTTTATGACAACTACAACATACCAATTGAAACAATATATATGGCTATAAAAAATCCAGACATGACATGACATAGATGATTAGTAAGAAAATTTTTGCCAAGGGATTCGGATTATTGATATTGATTTTTTTTTCTAATGGTCCTTTGAAAAATATATGATTTCTTATTCCAAAATAAATATATGATTTCTTATTCTTTCATTTTCTCTCATCTGCGCCACTCTTCCCTCTGCTATGCCATTAGTCCTATCATCACCAAATGCAAAGGAAGACCAGCGGAGGCATAGACTTCCATTATAGAGAAACAAAAATATCCATTGAAGTTCCTCGTAAAATCAGAATACCATTTAATGATGATGTGAGTTATAATTAGTGTGTCCCAGTTGTTGATTTTATTAGATGTTGCGTTATTATTAATAGATATGGTTGATTACCACTCTTCCGTATAACAGTGTATTGCTCTCATAGAACAAGAAAGACTTCAAGAAAGCCCTTCCTCTAACGGTGTTATATTAGAAGCTCTGCTCACTGATTTAGCACCAATCAACTTATCATTAGCATAAAATACTAACTCATCATTCATTACTTCTTTATTTATAAAAGTTGCTAGAAAAGGAGTTGAATAGTGAGAGTGAAAAAATAATCTACCAATTAATAAAATATCATAACAGACTGTTAATATCTTTTGATGTATATCAGATTTTCAAAGAAACAAAGGAGGAGGTCGGCACAGCAATTCTTGCTTCACCAGCAACATCAAATTCACTTGATCTTGAGGTGATGGGAATGGCTTCTCCAAGCTCTTTATACATCTCACCACAAGAAAAACATGCTCATTGAATTTGAACAAAATGGAGAATGACTTTTCGTGTTTTTTTGTGTATATGGGTACAATATACATAGGGAATATGGACAACATAATTACTACAACGTTTGAATTACAATAGATTATCTAATTTTGATAAATTTAATTTCATGATTAGATGGGAGAGATGGTCAGACAATCACCACCCTGAAATTTATCACTGTCTTTAACAAGTTAACAACTTGCATTCTCACACATTGATGCTAGAGTACTACTAAGGATTATAATTGAACATCATAATACTTATATATATATATATATATATATCTTCTTCTGCCACATTTGTAGAATGCTACTTCCTTGATTTTTTCACAAGTTAAAGGCTCACAATCTGGTCAATCTACATTGGTAAGTTTAGCAAGTTCATTTTAAACATGAAGCATGTTCTCATATATGAAAATATCTATAAATTAGTGGAGTTGGCAAAAACAAAAATATCTTAATGAACTACGTAGTTAAGTTAAATCTTTAGGTGTAATTATAGACTTAAAAAGAAATAAAGAAGGAAGTGGCGAAGTAATTCCTACTTCAAGGTTATCAGTAACATGTTCAACTGATTTTGAGGGGATTAAATTGGAATTTCCAACATGTCTTCATATATCCTATCACATGGAAAACTTACCAGTTCAAGTTCATGATATTTTAAATGGGGGTTGGACTATACTTAAGACCAACCCAATTAATGAATACCTCCTCAATTCATTCACAAGCAAAAAATTCACAATCAGATCCACATGCAGAAGTAATGTTTACTACATATATCTTAGACAAGAGATTTGAAAGAACACATTTGAACGAGAAATTTTTTCATTTTTGTAGGTTGCTAGTATGAAAGAATCACATGAGCAAGGCTCTCAAGGGGATAATGTAGCAGAGAAAGCTACAATAGGAATTCAGTCAATTGATTCAGAGTCAAGAAAGAAAACTAGAGTATCTTCCATAATTACACAAGCAAATATATCATAATTACTGGAATCAAAATTTATTAGATATTAAAGAGAAAATTTATAGTATACAAATAACGAAGTTGTTGAAAATTTTTACAATGTGATGTTGTTCAGAACTCAGCAGAAGCAGAGAAAGGTGTAAGAATACATGATGCATAGCTATCAACGACTCAAACTTGGACAAATTCAGAGGTGATCAAATTGACATTTCCACTCTCTATTTGTAATCAACATGAAATGATTTTAGGTGTGTGAATCGAGATCTTTTTAATGTAAAAAAGTTTCAAAAAGTAGTTAAGACTCACTTGTATTTCTTTTTTAATGATAACTGAACATCCAATGAATAACAGCAAGCTTTTTTGGATTCTTCATTCTTAAAAATTGAAAATAACGTTGCAAAAGCTATGGGTAGCACTCCTTCCGTTATGTGGCATGTGAAGCTGTAACTTATTTCTTCATACTTTTAGATTTCTCATAGCATCAAAGGTACCATGGAACAAGGTCTTCAAGAGAATTATTCAGAAAATGATGACATGACAGTGGTTCGATCAACTAATTCAGATGCAGGACCAATTGATCATCTCTCTAGAAGAGATTCAGCGCCAGTTAGTTTGTAGCCTTTACCTAATTAAAGAAATTGATGTATGATATCCTTATTGTGCACAATTTAGTTTGCAAGCTCACATGTTGATGTTTGTTAGAGTGCTAAGGAAAAAGCAAAAGGCATTGATGAAAAAGCTAGTGCTACAAACATACCACCAGTGGCAACTCCATTCAAAATAGCACTTGTAAGTGTATTAAACTCTAACATGGTCATAGGCAACTAATTATTTCAAAAGAGAACCAAATTGAGACAACTAAATGCCCTTTTTCATTTTGTTCAATGCAGCCCATTAAAGAAACAATAGATCAGTCAAGTGTCCAAGAGGAAGCTGAATCAGACAAGGCTATAAGAGAGATTTCTTCTCACCATCATCGTAAGTGTATTTCTTTCCCTGATGAATGTACTTTTCTTTTTCCTTTGAACCATCCACTAACTTCTTCATCCATCACAGAATCACAAATTGCTGATGCCAGCTCATCATCTCCAAAATTGGGGATCTGTGAGATATTCCGACTTGTGGAACTGAAACAGGGAGAAGCAGCTTTACTTGCTCAAGCACTCGAGCAATACCCACAGTTATTGCTACCTCGGAAACATCGAACCCATCGTATAATTGCTTGGTCCTATAGAGTGCTGGTTGATATTCTGGTGATTCTTTCCACCAAGACTCCTAATAACATCACACCATCAGAAAAATCAAACCTTGAGGCAAACCTAAGTGAAGCAATTGTTCTGGGGTTTGACAAGGAATGGGTTGAGTCAGTTCGTAACAAAGTTTTAGGGGCTGATGTGACAGATGTTTCAGCAGCAAAAAAGGAAATTGAAGTGATGGAGATGAAGCTTGGAGAAATTGATTCTCAATTGTTGGGTCTATCAGAAGATCGCGAGAAATTGATTCAGAGCATGAGGATGTTCAGAGAGAGTGTAAGCGCCAAGGATAAACCCTTTGGCATCTAGGCGTGTTGGATTTCAATAATTCTCTCGCCAGACTCAGAACGAGGAAATCATCTTATTTATATTTATGATATGTTACCCAAACATTATTCCTCTCTTCGTTTGAAATGTAGAGATTAATCACTCAAACCCAAAATCGGACCTCTCTCAAAAATCGTTCAAATCGGACCAGAACGAGAAGGAAGCGGAGGAACAAAGGCTTACCAATGACCCACTCAAGCTTCGCGAGCATCCTTGCCGTTCCTCGCCGCCGTTTTCGTTGGAGTCCGCCGCTGCAACTTTGAAGAGGCAGAAAAGGTGGAAACAGAGGAACAATCGGGGAGAGAGAGAAGGGAAAGACGGAATGAGGAAGGGAATAAGGAGAATTTGGTATTATAAGGGTATTAGGAAAGAATTACGTTTCAACCCTTCCAACTTTTATTCTTTCCATTTTAGTCCCTATTCTTAATCTTTCCATTATTTTCAGTTTGGTCCCTTTTCTGAAAATAATTTTCTAAAATTAATTCTTATATCATATTAAAGATTTTCTTACTCATAAATTTCTTTGAGCCTCAAAATAAATTTTCCTAAAGTTCCCAAATTAAAATTTATCTTCTAATTATTTTTCCTTATTTTCTAAAGAAAATAAGGCCTTAAAATTTATTAAAAATGCCTAAGCCTCGTAAATTTATTTTTAATATTTTAAATAATATTTCCAAAAGATTAAATAATTCTGTGTATCCATTTTTTAAAATTTGGGGTGTTATATCACATCTCCAAATGGGTCTTATATTTAAGAACGGAGGGAGTATAAAAAGATCTAAGGAGAGTATGTTGATTTCACACGCTGAAATGCATTATTGAGAGGGTTTTTAAATACTAATTAGTAAGGACACAACACATATTTATTATAAATTTTTTTAATCTTTTTAAATTAATTATTTAGTAGCGTACATTTATTATTGGATAAAATAGTAAGTACGTAATTTTACATTCACCCATAAAATCTCGATTACGAATAACTGAATCAATTAAATTTTATGTTTTGCAATTTTCAAATGGGAAAATTAATTACAAGTCACATGTAAGGAACTTAATTAAAATGAGGTCCCAAGAAATCATATAATTAATCTAAAGTCCCACAAAATTGTTATCATCTGGTCATAAGTTGTTATTGTCAGGTCAAAAGTTGTAATTGACTATGAGTTGAAAAGTTGTGATCAACAAGCCTTAAGTTGTTATTGTGGCAGGGACCTTAGATTTATCTCTATTCTACCGACAAATCATCCTTAACAGCCAACCTTAATTTGATAATATTATGTTAGTAGATATATCTCTATTCTACCGACAAACCATTAATTAATTAATTTAAGCTTCAAGTCTTATATAATTTACCCAAATTCTACACCTAAACTTTCTCCCTCAAGCGTAATTTAAATGAACATAACACTCCACAAGATGCCTAGTCAAATTGAGGCATTAGGAATAAAGTAAATCAACACAACTAGTCATCAATTACTAAATGAAAAGGAAAAAAGTTAGATTTCATTCCATACATGATTTGAATAATTAATCCTCGAGCAAACTCTTTAGCTACTCATGAATGGACTAAAGCAATAAGTACAAATAATTCATATATTTAATTCACAAAAGTAGTAAAGAATTAAAGAAAACTAGAAAAGTCTACTACCGAAGGGCGAAAATCTCTTTCAATTTCTCTTCTCAAGCTCCAATTTCGTGAACCCTATTTTAGAATATTCATATTTACTTATAAAATATATGCATGAATGTAACAAAAACTTGCCAATTAGAATTTCTAGTAAATTATCATAATTTTTAAAAAAAAAGTAATCAAATTAATCTCATATGACAGATTTGCATAATTTTCTCTCAAAAACTCTTACAATACTCTTAATTTGTATTAATGAGTCCCCAAATGTATTTTAAATATGCTCTAAATCAATAATAAATAAGGAGTCATCATCACCATCTCACCCCTCACTAAAAATATATATGCTTGTTTAAAACTATGATTCCCATTCGCATTCGAGCACCATATCAACCTAGCTATCTTCTCCATCCAAAAGAAACACTGACATTGAAAGTATTTTCTCACATATTACAGGAGAATAAATACGACTAAGCAACTCTTCATTCTATCCTTCACCATTATGCTTTATCAAGTCTGACACCAAATGAATACCATTCGGTGGAGTAGACAGCATAGGCTACCAAACTTAGTGGTTGATTGCGATAGAACGGCCAGATCCCACCTTCTAAGATGAATTTTCAATTGGACCACATATTCTCTCCCATTTAAGTAGATGAATTTTCTTGTTCACTCCCAATGATCCCCAAAAGCAGTTGCCGCACATTCCATCTAGCTTCTTGGACGCTTTCTTTGATGATACATGATAGTTGATATGTCAGCAATGAAGCTGCCATAGACTTAATCATCAGCATGCTCTGCATAACACCAATGTACCTCTCGCATCCTTATTTATGTCAATCGCCAAGTACTTCCCCCAAGAAGAAGAGTATTTACTTTCAAATATGAAGCCAAGGAATGCTTATCTACAGTTGATACATTTCTGCTGAATAATAAAACATACTTTGAATCGTTCACCTTCAACCCTGAGATCTGTGCATATATTTGTAGAACATGCATCAGTAGCTCAACTTGTTTTTGATTATCTCGAAAAAACAACAAAGTATCATCTGCATACATTAAATGTGACACCACCAAGCATCTGTATCTCACTTGAATTCCCCTCCACATAATTGTTGATTGCAAATCATTCAACCAATAAGAAAGTGCATTAGCACATATTATAAACAAGTATGGGGATAGAGGATCACCTTGTCTAATTCCCCTCTTCGGATAAAAAATCTTTGACAAATTTCCATTTAATTGAATTTGATATGATACAGTTATTACACATTGCACAATCATATCAATCCAACCTTTTGGAGATTGCATTCTATATAGCACCTCTTTAATAAATCCCCATGAAAAAGAATTATAAGCCTTTGAAAATTCAAAATTCACAGCTGCGTATCTACTCTTTCCTCTGCAAATATTCTTTAACTTATGCAGCAATTGAGAAGCAATCAGGATAAGAGATCAGTCTTCCTTGAACAAATACACACTGATTAGGAGAAATATAGTCACCAATGAAGGTTGT
This sequence comes from Mimosa bimucronata, assembly GCA_037074515.1. Taxonomy (NCBI): domain Eukaryota; kingdom Viridiplantae; phylum Streptophyta; class Magnoliopsida; order Fabales; family Fabaceae; genus Mimosa; species Mimosa bimucronata. Next base: position 32,767,702 of record CM073440.1, on the reverse strand, counting down.
GATCCGATTCCATATCATCTTTGTAATGATTTTGTAAATGGCAAGAAATACACAAGAGGGGAGTAAATTGGATATTTCAAACCTTTTTTTCTTAAAAGACACACTCTTCTTCTAAAGGACTCAAAATGTAGAAGTAAAGGAATGAAGGATTTATACTAGTTGTAAAATCTTTTTCTTAAAACTATAATTTTATAAGATACATAACCAAATGTATTATTTAATAACTCTACTGTTCGCCCGCAAGAGTACGGATCGTAACGTAGTAATAAATTATCGTCCCACAGAGATTTGTTTTAAAACCCCAATCAAACAACAGGCTAATGAACTCAATTAAGTTGAACAAATCAAATTCTTTTAGAAACTGGTTTTGAAAACTAATTTTAAAATAAAACTAAAGAAACAAACAAGTAAGATTTAATTTATCAAAGAACTAAGCCTAGGATTAATTCTCACCGTTGTATTTCATGAACCCTAATTTATTTCCCTTCTTTTAGTCTTTAAATAACAATCTATGTTTGCCTAAGATTCTAAAGTACTTGAAACGCTCTCTCGAGTCAAAATCAATTCTATACTTTTCATTAAACTTGCTCAATCTCTTGTTACAAATTAATGAAAGTATGCCTTAAGACCCAACCTTAATCTGACAAAACTAGGTCGATAGATATATCTCTATTCTACTCGACAAACCATCCGTTAGTTGATTTAAACTTCAAGTCTAGTCTAATTTATCCTAGTTCTACACCTAAACTATCTCTCTCGAGTATAATTTAAATGAACAAATCGCTCTAAAGGGTGATCAGTCAATTAGAGGCATTAAGAACAAGATAAATCAACATAAATAGTCATTAAATTCTAAAAGAAAAGGAAACAATTAAGTTTCAATCCATACAAGGTTTGAATCAATCCTAGAACAAACAATTTAGCTACTCATGACTGAATTAAACCAGAAAATACAAAGAAATCCCATGTTTAATTCACCAAAGTAACAAAGAATTGAAGAAAACAAGAAGAATCTATCACCTAGGGCAAGAAACTCCTCCAATTTTGCTTCTCAACCTCCAATTTTGCAAACCCTAGCTCCAAAGATGTGTGCACCGATGAGTCTAATGATTCCAAAAGGTTCTAGGGTTCAAAGGGGGCTGGTTCTCCTTGAATTTTCGTGCCCTAGGTGTTTAAAAAGGGTAAAAATCGAAGCTGTGCGTTTTGCAGATTTTTCAGGATTTTCGCGCCATGTCGCGACATGCTGGTGCAATGTCGCGACATCAGAACCAATTTTCAGCAATTTTCTTTAAATGACCTCCAGCTTTCTCCACGTTTTTCCTTTGATCTTTCTCTCCTTCCTTGCTTAGAATGTCCATATTTACCTATCCAAAAATGTATAAATGTGAGGGAATCATGCCAATTAAATTTCCTAATAAATTATCATATTTTTCTTAAAATTAATCAAATTAAGTTCATATGACAGATTTACGCAATTTTCTCTTAAAAACTCTTAAAATGCCCTTAATTAGCAATAATGACTCCCCAAATATATTCTAAATATGCCCTAAATTAATGGTAAATGGGGAGTCATCACACCCCCACACTTACACATTTGCTTGTCCTCAAGCAAAAGAGAATCATATTCCAAATAAAGAGAGCAATGCATATGAAATCTCTAAACAAAGAACGTTACCCCCACACTTTGATATTGCTATCAGTTATTATTTCAATTAATGATTAATCAGAATGAATTACCAAGCCAACAACCTTAAACAATTGTAATCATCAATCAACTCACAATGATAAAAGGAAAAGAACATAACAAGCACAACAATATAATTAGTAACGGAATACTAGGCTTCCTAACTCCTATAGAAAATTTAAATTCCCTTGATTAATCAAGTATGCAATGAATACCAAAAGGATCCTCAGGCTACTTTTCTTTTGACTTTATTTTGTTTTTTTTTTCTCTTTTTTTTTTATCTTGAGTTGTTGCAGGTCCCCTTTTGACGCGACTCTGCACATGGGTGGTGCATCACCGGTTACTCAGTTACTCCAACAATTACTCAAGAGGCTTTTAGCCCAACTCTTAACTCTCTTTGACTTAACCGTTTGACGCGAGTGCCAACATTGGTGATGAAGTGCCCCCGGTTACTAAGTTAAGTCAAGAAAAGCCAGCGGAGTTGTGTACATTTTTTTTTTTTACTTTTTTTTTTCTATTTTTTTTTATTTATTTACCTGAATCATATCCTAACACAAATAACTAAATCAATCAAGGTAATCAAATTTCCTAGAGGAAGTAAGAATCAAAGTATTCATAAACCAATTATTTGTTGGTCTTCTTATAAACTGCTCCTTTTCTCAAGGTTTATCTCAAGATTTATACAAAAGGCTAAGATATATGGCTTAGTTAAAACATTCTTCCTTATTATAATGTATTAATTTGTTTTAAAATAGCAATTATCAAAGATGGGTAAAGGTTCAAAGTTCAGATCAATCATAAGCAATGCACTCATTTCAATTTTTAACAAGTTTATTTCCAATTGCATACAAGAACAAGCAGTGTAAGTATTAGTTACTACCCCTCCCCCACACTTAAATTTCACATTGTCCCTAATGTGAGTAAAACAATAATAAACATATGAGAGAGGAGAAACAGTAAGGAAAGGTAAACTAATACTCCCCTGAATATATCTGGAAGGAGATGAGATATGCTCCTAAGCTGAAGAAGGTGGCGCCTGATGCGCCAAGAGAGCTCGAACTAGTTCCTTTACTTCGGTCAGCTCACGACGAGTGTGTGCTTGGAACTCAGCTTGCAACTCTGTTTGTGCCCGCAACTCAGATCGAAGCTCTGCTAACTCCCGGAGTATGCGTTGCTGAAATGTCTCTCTAGATGGCACTGGCTCCGTAGAAGTGTTAGGATCAGCAGAGTCATGAGTGGAGCTGTGGGGAACCATATCTGTAGCTGGGGTTGCATTGAGCTGATTTTCTTCTTCAATGGCCTTTCCGGGTGAGTTCAATTGATATGGTTGAGGAGGCTCTAATTTGTCCAACACAGAATAGGGAACATGCTGTTGGATGCACAGGGCAGAGATCAAATGAGGATAGATCATGGTACACTTGGTGGTAGGGGATGAAGTGGCCATAGTCTTGATGGAATCGATCAAGTGATTGTAGATTATGGAAGCTAAATCAACGGGATGGTTTTCCATAATACAATACATCAGAATAGATCTTAGAACAGTCACTGTGGAGACATTGGAAGTGGGGAGAATATTGTGGCATAGAAAGTAATGCCAAAATTTAGCAGCTGCCCTTAATTTACGACGAGTGAGGCCATCAGGTAAATCTTCATCTTTTGCTAAACGCCGGTTGATAAGTTGGGTAGGAACAGAGAAGCCAGGTGCTGTCATTTCTCTGTATTTGCATGAAGAAACAGTGGCGAGATGATAGTATTGCCGAATGAGGTCAGCAGAGATTGTAACTGTACGTCCCCTGACAAAGTAATGACCTTCTTGTCCAAAGATAGCATTAGCAAAGAATTCCCGTACTAGAGACCTATTTCCATCCTCTGGTCTTGTGAATAAGGAGGTCCATTGACGCTGCTCAATGATAGAGAATGCCGGGTGTGGATTCTCATGAGGAAATGCACGTTCTTGCACCATCCGGGAATTTGAGAAGTTGTTCAGATACTTAAAGTGTGCAGCTGGTACACAAAAAGTATTGCTCAGAGGGTCCTTAGGGTCAAAGGCATGGGGTAGAGATCCTTCTGAATGAGAGGCTTTTTGTGGGGCAATTTTCTTTGGACGCTTAGATGAGGAAGCTTGACCAATGGCACCCCTTTTTGGTCGCTTGGAGGCTTTAGGGAGTGCCATTGGAGATCTGCAAAAACTAAGATAAAAGATGTGAGATCAGAGCAGAATAAATACTATTGAACATAACAAGAGTTAGGAAAAATTATAGCAATGCACATTATAGCATTTTCAAAAGCTGCTCATGTCAAGATAACATAAATTAAACCAAGCAATAACCATTCATATTGTTCATGAAAGTAATAGAGCAAGAAACCAGATTAGAGATTATTACGAGCCAACTCATTTGAAACAGGAACTTGCTCAAAGATATAAGTCAATTGGAAGCTTGAAAGTTTAAGCAATTACACTATGCAATGGTAATAATAAGCCCAATGTTTCTGCACATTCATGAAGGGAAAATGACACTACCAAATTTTTGCACAACTGCCATCTTAACAATATAATTCAGGGTATACACGAATAAGCAATTGGACACAAATGTATCTCTGTCAATTTTAAGCACATAATAGGGCATTTAAACATTGCAAAAATTTACACACAAAATTTTTGCCCAGTATTCGCAGAAATTAGAGAAACAAAAGTGGTCCCTTCAAATGATCCAAATAGTCTCAATAACAGTACAATGAAACCAGATTCATCACAAAATAAATGCAATCATATGACAATTGAGATGCTGAAATCAGGATCCAAAATTGGACAGAAAGCATTTGCACAATGAGGTAAAATTACCCAATGTCAGCCCAACATCACAGTACACCGAAAACTGTCATCACTCTTCTGAATTAGTCACAAAAATAGGGGATTTAAATTGTTGAGATAAACACAAGTGCTCCATGGAAGTAATCACAGTAAGCACACAAGAAAAACAATGGAACCGGATGAAATTTCAGATTTAAAACCACGGCCAAGATTCTCAGAAATTGAGAGAAACACAAGTGTTTTATGCCCAATATTCAAACTATCACTGTAGGCACAAGAATAAAACAATGGGGTTTTGAGGAATGCAACAAGTTGCAGGATGATGTATAATTAAACCAGAACACATAGAGAGAGCTATGAGGCGCATGACATAGAAACTCAAGAAGAATTGCAGCCCAATCATGTGTACAGATAAGCCATGTCAAAAGAGAGTAAATCAACGCCTATAAAAGGGAGTATGGCAGACATATAGTACACACCAATCAAGCAACTTCTAAACCAGCGATTCTTTGAAGCAAATGTTAACTCCAACCATGCAAATACTCAAAACGCCCCAAAAGGATTTCCAATAGAACGCACAGCCAAAATCAGAACAATTATGCAATCCATCATTTGAGAAGCAAAGCAGTGATAATTAGAGAGCAGGAATTTAGGAAGACTGAAAAGGAATGACGAAAGTATGTCTATTAGAACCAAATCTGTCATGTAGAACCACAAGCAAAATTGTTACCAAAAATTCAATTGAGGCGTGGAGGGCAAAGAAAAATAGCTTCAAAGTCATATTCAGAGTCCACTCTAACAGAAAAATTCAAGACAATTACCCTTGACGTGGCTGAGAATGACGAGACTAAAATTTGGGGTACAGGTCTGGGTGGTGGTGGCCGGGGTTTCGACTCAGAAGGGAGGAAGTTTCGCCGGAGAAGGGAGGGTTTGGTTCTTCGAATACTGGACAGGGGAGGGAAAACGTCGGTGGTGGCTGGGCTCGATGATGACGCTGGGCGAAGAAGGAAACAGCGATGGTAGCTTTGGTTTGGGTGGTCGATGGTGGCACTCAAAGAACTCGGCGGCGCTAACTCCAGCAACTGGAGGATGAAGACGAGGTCAAGATGGAGGATGAGGATGGGCGGCGGCTGGTGGAGGACGTTGGTGGAAGAACAAGAAGGTAGCGATGTGTGGAAGAACAAGAACAAGAACAAGGAGAGGAGGGTTTAGGGTTCATAGGAAGAAGGGGTTCAGTTCAGATTTTTTTTTTTTTTTTAAAAAACAAAGAAAACAAATTGATATAAACAAGAAATAAATTTAAAAGTGGATTTTTTTTTTCAGATTTTTTTTTTAAGAAAGTAATTAAAATAATCTAAAAATTTGAAATTTGATTTTGAAATTTTTTTTTTATATTTTTTTTAGAAAAAGTAATTAAACTAATGAATTTAAAATTTGAAATTTTTTTTTATTTTTTTTTAATATTAATAAAAATAAAAATAATTGATGTCATGACATTTTGGGGAAATGTCGTGATTCCAGAGAAGACAACTTAGCAACCCTTTTATGCATCTTTACTGGTGTCGTGACATTTTGGAGAAATGTCGAGGCACCAGAAAGCATGTCTTAGTTCCTGATAAAAATGTCACGACAATTTGACAGAATGTCGCGGCACCAGAGAGCAAGCTTTTCTTTTCTAGTGAAAATGTCACGACAATTTGGCAAAATGTCGCGGCATCAGAAGGCCTGTTCTCTTGAAAAAAATTTAGGTTCTAATTTTTGAAAAATTTTATCACAACATTATCCCCAAGATGCCTTGGCACCATTAAACAAAATACTACATAAAAATATCAATGCAAAACAACCCCAATTTCCAAATTACCCTACTAAAACCTTGAATTTGACTCCCTAAGTGTCACCTATTTAAAGCATTCAATCTTTCAAATCCTCCATCACATTGAACTAACACTTACATCACACAAGATCACACTAGCAAATGCAAATCACACACCAATTAAGCATTCATTTTTGAGCCCACAACATCTAACCATTTTACTTGTATGAAAAGCAATAAAACTAATGATAACTTGCTTAATATAAGGGTAACGGTACTTCCCTGAAACTACAAGTTGCCTCAATCTTTAGCAATTGCTCTCACTTTCTTCAAATTGATTCCGCAGCATTCGATTTCTTCCTACAAAATAGAAAAAGACCAAACATAAACCTACCTACAAAAAGAAGAAAAAAATTGCAAATGAAAATAACAAGAAAAGTTCAGAACTTGGGTTGCCTCCCAAGAAGCGCTTGGTTTATAGTCCTCCAGCCTGACTCTTCTGGACTTCAAGTGGCATCGCTCAAGGGCAAGGTGGCAATATGACGATCCACCTGGCCACCCCAGTAGTGCTTCAACCTCTGGCCATTGGCTTTAAATCTTTGTCCATCATCACATTCAAGCTCCACCACGCCACGATCAAATACCTCTGCAACTGTGAAAGGTCCTGACCACCTAGATTTGAGCTTCCCAGGAAAGAGCTTCAGTTTAGAATTAAACAATAGAACTTGCTGCCCTGGCTCAAAGGTCTTCACAAGGATGTTCTTATCATGAAGTCTTTTTGTCTTTTCCTTGTAGAGTTTAGAGCTCTCATAAGCATTATGACGAAACTCTTCCAATTCATTGAGTTGAAGGAGTCTCCTTTCACTAGCTGCTTGAGGATCAAAAGTGAGCTTTTTAATAGCCCAATAAGCTCCATGTTCAAGTTCGACCGGTAGATGACAAGCTTTCCCAAAAACAAGACGGTAAGGAGATGTACCAATAGGGGTCTTGTAGGCGGTTCTGTAGGCCCATAAAGCGTCATCTAGCTTAGTGGACCAATCTTTCCTTGTAGTTCCCACCACCTTTTCAAGGATGCTTTTGATCTCTCTGTTTGAAATCTCGGCTTGACCATTGGATTGTGGGTGGTAAGGCAAGGCCACCTTGTGCTTCACACCATACTTCTTAAGCAAGGCTTCAAATTGATGATTGCAAAAGTGAGTGCCACCATCGCTTATGATAGCTCTTGGTGTTCCAAATCGAGTGAAAATGTTCTTCTTAAGAAACTTAAGAACTGTTTTGGCATCATTGGATACACAAGCTACCGCTTCCACCCATTTTGAGACATAGTCAACACCAACAAGAATATACTCATTGTTGAAGGACTTTGGGAAAGGCCCCATGAAGTCGATCCCCCAAACATCAAAAAGTTCTACTTCCAACATGTTGGTCAAAGGCATTTCATTCCTTCTTGAGATGTTCCCAACTCTTTGGCACCTATCACATTGGAGAACGAAGGCATAGGCATCCTTAAACAAAGAAGGCCAATAAAACCCACTTTGAAGGACTTTAGCAGCAGTTTTCTCTCCTCCAAAATGACCACCATATTCAGAGGAATGACAGCAATGTAGAATGCTATGTTGTTCATTCTCCGGAACACATCTTCTAATGAGTTGATCAGCACACCTCTTAAACAAATAAGGCTCATCCCAAAAGTACTTTTTGGTATCATGTAGAAACTTGCGCCTTTGATGGAAATTAAGTTCAGGTGGTAGAATGCCACACACAAGATAGTTCACAAAGTCTGCATACCAAGGTACTAATGAGTGGTCAATAGCAAACAACTGCTCATCTGGAAAAGATGCATCGATTGTCTCCAAGGCATTCGGTTGAGCTTCAATACTCAATCTTGAAAGATGGTCAGCCACTTGATTCTCAGTCCCCTTACGGTCAATGATATTCAAATTGAATTCTTGCAGTAGCAACACCCATCTAATTAATCTTGCCTTGGAATCCTTTTTCATAAGTAGATATTTGAGAGCAGAGTGATCAGAGTAAACAGTTACCTCAGTACCAACAATATATGAGCGAAACTTCTCACATGCAAAAACAATAGCTAGCATCTCTTTCTCGGTAGTTGTATAGTTAAGTTGAGCACCATCTAATGTCTTGCTTGCATAATAAATCGGGTGAAACAACTTATCATTCTTTTGCCCAAGAGCAGCACCAACAGCAAAGTCACTAGCATCCGCCATGATGATAAAAGGTAAGCTCCAATCGGGTGCTACTAAAATAGGTGCAGAGATGAGTCGCTTTTTTAATTCGTCAAATGCCTTCAAGCAATCTTTATCAAATTTGAACTCCACATCCTTCTCCAACAAATTGCACAATGGCTTAGCAATTTTGGAGAAATCCTTTATGAATCTTCTATAGAATCCGGCATGCCCAAGGAAACTTCTCACACCTTTCACAGAAGTAGGTGGTGGTAATTGCTCAATGACAGCAATTTTGGCTTTATCCACCTCCAAACCACTCTTGGAGACCCGGTGACCAAGGACAATTCCCTCTTGTACCATGAAGTGACATTTTTCCCAATTAAGGATCAAATTGGTCTCTTCACACCTTTGTAAGACAGCTTCTAAGTTCTCCAGGCAAGAGTCAAAAGTAGGACCAAACACAGAAAAATCATCTATAAAAACTTCAATGGTTTTCTCAATCATATCAGCGAAAATAGACATCATACATCTCTGGAAAGTTGCAGGAGCCTTACATAACCCAAATGGCATCCTTTTGAAAGCGAAGGTACCATAGGGGCAAGTGAATGTTGTTTTCTCTTGATCTTCTGGAGCTATGGCAATCTGATTGTAACCTGAATATCCATCCAGAAAGCAAAAGAATTCTTGTCCTGCCAACTTGTCTAACATTTGATCAATGAACGGCAACGGGAAGTGATCCTTCCTTGTGGCATTATTCAGCTTTCTATAGTCCATACAAACCCGCCAACCAGTCACTGTCCGAGTAGGAATAAGTTCATTTTGAGTGTTAGCCACTACAGTTATACCGCCCTTTTTGGGGACGCATTGGACTGGGCTCACCCATGAACTATCAGAGATAGGGTAAATGATACCTGCAGATAACCATTTGAGAATCTCCTTTTTGACTACTTCCTTCATCACTGGATTCAAACGCCTTTGATGCTCAATGGAAGTTTTGTGATTATCCTCCATGAAAATTTTATGCATGCAAATAGAAGGGCTTATTCCCTTGATATCAGCTATGGTCCAACCAATAGCACGCTTATGATGTCTTAAGACTCGTAACAGCTTCTCTTCTTGCAACTTAGATAAGATAGAAGAGATAATCACCGGTAGAGTGTTAGCATCCCCAAGGTAGGCATATTTGAGATGTGAAGGCAAAGGCTTCATCTCAAGATTAGGTGGAACTTCAACTGAAGGTTTCAATGAGGTACTTAATGCATCAGACACATCAAGTGATTCAAACTGTCGTAACCTTGAAGAAGGAAAAGATTCCATACGAAAGAGTTCTTCAACTTCTTCATCATCAAACTCTTCAATTCTCTTCTCGCCAATCAAGAAAGCTTCTAATGGATCTTTCAACAAAGACACATAGCTTTCTTCATGAACCACTGAATCAAGAACGTCTACATAAGAGCAATGAGCATAATCATCTTGAAACTTAAGAGCTTTAGCCATGTTGAAAATGACTTTCTCATCATTAACTCGCAAAGTTATCTCTCCTTTTTCAACATCAATGAGAGTTCGTGCTGTAGCTAAGAATGGACGACCCAAGATAATGGGGATATTCCAATCAACCTCACAATCTAGCACAATAAAATCAGCAGGAAAGATGAACTTATCTACTTTTACCAGAACATCCTCAATGATTCCTCTAGGTTGAGAAGTACTTCGATCCGCAAAGAGTAAAGTCACCGTAGTTGGTCTTGGTTCTCCCAAGCCCAACTGATTGAAAACAGCAAGAGGCATCAAGTTAATACTTGCTCCCAAATCACAAAGAGCTCTACCATAGAAATTCTTCCCAATGTTACAGGGAATATAAAAGCTCCCAGGATCCTTGAGCTTTTGTGGTAGCTTCCTTTGAATAACAGCACTACATTCTTCAGTCAAAGCAACGGTCTCAAACTCATTGAATTTTCGTTTCTTGGATAAAACATCCTTTAGAAACTTAGCATATTTGGGCATAGACTCTAATGCTTCAGCAAAGGGGATGTTTATATGAAGCTGCTTGAACATATCAACGAACTTCTTGAATTGAATATCTTCCTCCTTCTTCTTGAACCGTTGAGGAAACGGAAGTGGAGGCACATAAGAAGTAAAAGATGGTGCCTTTTGTTTCTTGTTGTCTACTTTTTCTTGCTCCACCTTCTCTCCCTTATCAACTTCTTCTTCAACAACACGCTCTTCTTCAACCACTTTATCACTATCCATCCCACTTATTCCATGAGCCTGCACAGGTTGGTGTGAGTTACCTGCAACTGGAATAACATTCAACTGCTTGCCACTTCTCAAATTAATAGCGTTGCATTCTTTGTTACCATCATTCCTGGGGTTTGGAATGGTATCACTAGGTAATCCTTGCCTTGGCCTAGCATTCAGTTGAGTAGCTATTTGACCCATTTGCACTTCAAGATTCTTTATAGCAGTTTCATGTAAAGAGAGGGTGTTTTTAGTTTCAACCCTTGCAGCTTCCTGGTTAGCTAAAAGTTGAGCTAACATCTTTTCCATTCTAGACTCTCCTTCCTTAGCAGGAAATTGCTTAGATTGCACCTGAAAGCCCGGTGGTTGATTAGGCTTAACACCAGAAGATGAAGGTTGATTCATGGTCTGCCCATTACTCCATGAGAAATTAGGATGATTTCTCCATCCTGGATTATAAGTCTGAGAGTAAGGGTTATTCTGAGAGTTTTGAAATTTACCCATATAGTTGACAGATTCTGACGCCATGTAGAGAGGGCAATGATCTGGCAGATGAACATCGTTGCATTGATCACAAACAACAGGGGTAGCATAGATGGATTGCACACTTTGAGAGTTTCCCTGCTTCAATTGGGATTCCAAAGACTCAAACCGCTTATTTATTGAAGAGAGAATAGCGGTCATTTGAGATGAAGAGTCATCTTTAATGGTGGAAACAGGTTGTGTAGTCCTCCTATCAGTGCCTTGAGTATTATTTGCAGATAGTTGATCCAAGAGTCTAATCACCTCATTAACTGGTACATTACGATATCCTCCATTAGTCATTGAATCAACCATCGCCTTAGATTGAGGATTAAGGCGATTACAAAATATCTGAACTACTACCCATTTGTCAACCCCATGATTAGGGCATCGCTTCATCAACATCTTATATCTCTCCCAAGCTGCATAAAGATGCTCATCCGGGGATTGTCTAAAGCTCAAAAACTCATCTCGAGCTTCCACAGATTTATCATCAGAAAAGAAACGAGCTCTAAACTTGCTTTCAAGCTGATCCCAAGAATTAATGGATCCTTCCGGAAGATTATTAAACCAGTCTCTAGCTGTGCCTTGTAGAGACAAAGGGAATAAACGAAGCCTTAAAACATCTTGAGGGACTCCGTTTTGCTTGAAAGAGTCACAGACTTCCAAGAAATACATAAGATGCTTGTTTGCATCTTCATTGTAGAGCCCATGGAACATTCCGTGTAACTGCAGCATTGTGATCATAACAGGTTTGATCTCAAAAGAGTGTGCTGTCATCTCTGGCATCCGAATGCAAGATTGCATACCCCTCATATTACGGCTAGCAAAGTCATTGACCGTAGCTCTATCATACTCATCGTCAGCCATGGTTTCAGCTTTAGATTCAGGTTCAGATTCAGACTCAGTTTCAGCTTGCGTATTGTCAATGAATTCCACTCCTTCAAGTATCACTTCCAATCCGTCTGGATATATACGCTGCATATGCTGAAAGGATACCTAGAAGAAGAAAACCAAAACGCGAGTATCAAACTAGAAAAAGAATAAAAACAAAACAAAAACAACTATGAATGAAAATTACAAACTAACCTAAGAGTTCAATCGAAATTTACTAACACTAGCCTAGGGTTGACCAAGAGATTTTTACAAATCCCCGGCAACGGCGCCAAAAACTTGTTCGCCCGCAAGAGTACGGATCGTAACGTAGTAATAAATTATCGTCCCACAGAGATTTGTTTTAAAACCCCAATCAAACAACAGGCTAATGAACTCAATTAAGTTGAACAAATCAAATTCTTTTAGAAACTGGTTTTGAAAACTAATTTTAAAATAAAACTAAAGAAACAAACAAGTAAGATTTAATTTATCAAAGAACTAAGCCTAGGATTAATTCTCACCGTTGTATTTCATGAACCCTAATTTATTTCCCTTCTTTTAGTCTTTAAATAACAATCTATGTTTGCCTAAGATTCTAAAGTACTTGAAACGCTCTCTCGAGTCAAAATCAATTCTATACTTTTCATTAAACTTGCTCAATCTCTTGTTACAAATTAATGAAAGTATGCCTTAAGACCCAACCTTAATCTGACAAAACTAGGTCGATAGATATATCTCTATTCTACCCGACAAACCATCCGTTAGTTGATTTAAACTTCAAGTCTAGTCTAATTTATCCTAGTTCTACACCTAAACTATCTCTCTCGAGTATAATTTAAATGAACAAATCGCTCTAAAGGGTGATCAGTCAATTAGAGGCATTAAGAACAAGATAAATCAACATAAATAGTCATTAAATTCTAAAAGAAAAGGAAACAATTAAGTTTCAATCCATACAAGGTTTGAATCAATCCTAGAACAAACAATTTAGCTACTCATGACTGAATTAAACCAGAAAATACAAAGAAATCCCATGTTTAATTCACCAAAGTAACAAAGAATTGAAGAAAACAAGAAGAATCTATCACCTAGGGCAAGAAACTCCTCCAATTTTGCTTCTCAACCTCCAATTTTGCAAACCCTAGCTCCAAAGATGTGTGCACCGATGAGTCTAATGATTCCAAAAGGTTCTAGGGTTCAAAGGGGGCTGGTTCTCCTTGAATTTTCGTGCCCTAGGTGTTTAAAAAGGGTAAAAATCGAAGCTGTGCGTTTTGCAGATTTTTCAGGATTTTCGCGCCATGTCGCGACATGCTGGTGCAATGTCGCGACATCAGAACCAATTTTCAGCAATTTTCTTTAAATGACCTCCAGCTTTCTCCACGTTTTTCCTTTGATCTTTCTCTCCTTCCTTGCTTAGAATGTCCATATTTACCTATCCAAAAATGTATAAATGTGAGGGAATCATGCCAATTAAATTTCCTAATAAATTATCATATTTTTCTTAAAATTAATCAACTTAAGTTCATATGACAGATTTACACAATTTTCTCTTAAAAACTCTTAAAATGCCCTTAATTAGCAATAATGACTCCCCAAATATATTCTAAATATGCCCTAAATTAATGGTAAATGGGGAGTCATCATCTACTATGGTAGAAAAGGAAAAACGGTATAATAAAAGTATACCACAATAAAATAAACTTTTATCAAAATTTTAAACAATAACCATCATAGAAAAGAATTTGATTAAATATTATAAATACTATCATGGTTATATAAGAGAATTGTTATAAAAGTAAAATTTAATAAACTTATCATGCTTAGAAAAACAAACCTTATTTCTTATCATTCATCCATGATAAAAAAGGGTGAAACTAGTAATTGAAAACTATCATAGATATTAAGCTTTTACTCTTACAAATAATTAACCATGTGAAGAATAAAATCTGATTAATATGGTTATAAAAATAAAAATCCCTTTTTGAAATTTCATTTCTTAAATAACAAAATAATAAATATGTAGATGGTGCTAAGGTGACAATACACAACATTCACACACAATGACTAAATCCCCCACGCCTTCCCCAAGGAACTTGCTCTAGAGCTCTCACATGAAAGTGTTGGATTTTTGGGTTGAGACAAAAGTCCCTATAACTAACAATCATATCACTATGCATACAAACAAGTGCTCTTGAGGTGTCAAGTGAGATGGTAAAATTAGAATAATATCATCACAATGATCATAGAAATAAGCGTTTAAACAATTTTTATGAGTATCACTCATCTCCCTTGTAACACCCAAATCTTATACCTTTGTCTGAACCCATGGGCCAATTACTATCCCACATGAATGTAGCTCAGATTAATAAGCTCTTCAATCATGTGATATGCACCGGTCAAAATCCAAAGAGTACAAGATTGAACATGGGTTCCCCCACTTATCAACTAAGTGGAGTGTCATTGCCCTTCCATACAGAATATTGGCCAAGGGCTAATAAGTGTACATCCCGTGGCCCTCCACCTTATACCTCTTTATGCTTTTAATTTTTCACGCCCTTTTATTGGCCTGTTTGGATTTTGAACAAAACCTAGGTTTTGTTACCAAACCTAGGTTTTAAAACCTAGGTTTGAAATGGTAGCCAAACACTTTTTTCTGATAAACCTAGGTTTGGACTCAAAACCTAGGTTTTAAAAAAGGTAACCCAAACACTTGAAAAAATATGAAAAGCTATTTTGGATTGGAAACCTAGGTTTTGTCCACCAAAACCTAGGTTTTGAATAAGCTACAATTTTCTCCTTCTGCACAAAGTACGAGGTAAAAAAAAGCCATCATTACACATGTCATATTGAAATACCTAAAATGCCATTATTCTCTCTCTTTCCCAACACATTAAACTTATGTCCTTTTTAGTAATTTACACAGAAAAAGCTATTCTCACAACAACCATCCAAACACTCTCATTTTTACAAAAGCTACTTTTTCTAAACATCAGTTTTTTCCCCATAAGCTATTCTCTAAAAGCTAATCCAAACAGGCAACTACTTTTTTCAGCTTTTACGCGAATTACGAGACAGAAAACACCATCATTACACATGTCGTATTGAAATACCTAAAATGCCCTTATTCTCTCTCTTTCCCAACACATTAAACTTATATCCTTTTTAGTAATTTACACATAAAAAAAGCTATTCTCACAACAACCATCCAAACACTCTCATTCATCAAAAGCTATTTTTTCAGCTTTTTTTCAGCTTTTTTAAAATCAGCTTTTTTTTTCAGAAGCTATTCTCCAAAACCTAGCTATTCATCAAAAACTCTCTTTAAATTCATTCGATCAAATCAACATCCACCACTCACTCTATTTTATAAAAAAAATAAAACAAATAATTATTATCAACATGTCATAGACAAAACTCATTTTCAATATAAAAATATCATTCCAACGAATAATCAAAAATCCTTTTTCTCAAAAATTTAATCTCACGAGTCATTTTTAAAATATGACATATATGTTTCAAAATCACCCGAAAAAAACATGCAATCATACACAATGAGAGGAAAGTAGTTACCGCTCACCATAGCAACACCAACTACCAATAGCTTTCAAGCATCTGCTCAAATCCCCAATTTAATGGACAATCTATACCAATCTACAGTTCTCGTTTATTGAAAATACACACTTGCTCCAAGCCTAGCCTTTAAATTTGTTTTGCTCTCAACCAAATTTAAACCTTTAAAGAGCTCTCATTGTGTAGAAAAATGTTTAGAAATTAACTAGGTAATTACGTAATTTTTTTGGGTAACAAAGAAACCCCAAAATATTCAAAGCCAAAAGGTCAAGCCCCTTCCTAAACTGAGTAGAGCATGACGACGCGGGGAGTGAGAAGAGAGAAGGTATGTGTTGTGCGCGAGTGTTTAGTGTAATAATGGTGTGGGTCTCACATCTATTTCTTTTTTTTAATATCTATTGATTTTCATTTTTACACTTTCCTTTTCTTTGCCTTCAATTTCTTTTTTTTTTTTAACTCTTCAATCACTATTCTTATTATTGGTGATACAGAAAATTCTATTTATCTCAAAAAATATATTTCATTATCAAAAATCCATGAATCTGTGAAGATTCTTCCAAAATCTAAACAATCAATATAGATTTAAATCATAATTTCAATAATATCTAAACAATTATAATCCTTTATTAGGAAAGATATTTTCAAAGACTCCTATTAACCCACCAAATCATAATAAATTATCTTTATACTCAAATAATTTATTTAATATACTCTAAACCTAAAATAATTTAATAAACCATATCCAAGTAAAAATTGGGATGTTACAATTCTCCCCCCTTTTAGAAATTTTATCCTCAAAATTCAACACAATTTAAATTTATTTATTTCCCTTTTATCATTGCTCTCTAGCATCTCGTCCTATATATCTTTCGTCATCTCATAAACTTAACTTCCACACAAACACAAAGCAATTTGTAGTTCCCATAGTTTTTCATGTCACATTTCTGCTGCATTTTTCTCTCAAATATTTGGTGTGAACCATCTTTACTTCCTTAATCACAATGTTTCCTAAGAGTCACTAGACTTTATATTACTATTTCTATCTTCTGTTCACAAATGTCTATCCCTTTTTTTTTGTCTCAAACAGTATATAACTTTATATTCATACAACCAAAACACCACCATACCCTTACAATTCTCCTACTTATCCCTTATTCTTAAGGAACCAAGATAAAGCCACTATCGTTCATAAACCATTATTCTTCACAAACAAACTCTTCTTTTTATTTTTTATTTTTTTTTTTTGGTACCCATCTAGTCATTAACTATGCCTTCATACAATTTTCATTCTTTATTTCAAGAATCCTTTGGAAGACTCCTCTTAAAAATCTTAGTTGCTAACTCTTGTTCAATAATCCTCCAATACAACTTGATTTTCTCAATTTACTATCATGAATCCACTTCTCAATCCCAATCATATTTTTTATCATCTAAAAAGGAAAAAACTCTATTTCACTCATTAAAATTGTTAACTTCGAGCACTTGAATAGTTGTTGTTAATGAATTTCTATGTTATATTCATCATCCTTTCCGTAAGGATCACATAAGAAAATTGAAAATTTAATATCAATACGAAACAGATCAATCTTCCTACTTTTATCTTGTATACTAACTCCTTGAAAAAAATAGTTAATATACAACAAAACTGGATAGTGGCCCCCTTTACTAGGATACTTCACTATCAGCCTCAACCAGTCAATAACAATAAAAATTTCTTAATCTATAAGTATACACCATGTCCAAGGACTCATCGTTTAAAGCGATTTATAGATGATCCAGCAAGACAAGTCAACCGAGATTTCGTATTGACCTCAGCCAATGGATTTGGCTTCCCTCCCGTAGCCATCCGATCATCCCACACTCGTATGACTCCATCAGATGAAGCAGTTGCCACTAGGTGAAGCTCATCGCCATCACCCGAACGGCCATGCTTAGTGAACTTAACAATTCCTTTTACACGAGTTTTGTGAGCATCTTCAATACAATATGCAACCTTCCCACTGTTTGTATCCCATTCCGTAATATTGCGGTCCTCACCACCAGTATGTAAAAGACCATTCTGTCAAAATAATGCAGAATCACATCTAAGCATTAGATGCTAAAAGTAACTGAGCAATGAAATATAATTCAAGGTTTATATTTTAGACACAAACCACTGTTCTCTGGAAGATATATCATGGCAAAAAAATCGACATCCATAGTCAATACAATAAATTGTCTTACGAATGAAACACTACAAAGACATCTTTGATAATGATAATCTGTGTTCCATTCTGAAATAACATGAAGGATAATCAACTTTACAAGTTAGAAAGGCAACGACTGTTTCTACTGAATAATCTCTTTATCTATCAACAAAGAACCCATTTCTGGAAGGAAAAAAAGCAACCTTAGCGCCGCTATTAAAAAATTATATTTTCATCTTTTTATCCAAAAGTTCAAGATTTTAACTGTTATCATAAACCTCATATGAGAGGGGAGGATCGTTCTCATCAAAATCACTTTTGGCGTTCGAGTTCAAAAAGACTGGGTATTCAATGTTTATGACTTGGCAGCATACTCACATGAATGATTTTGTCATTCCTAGACATGCTACAAGTTTAAAACCTTTAGATGCCGATTTACACCCTAATAAAATATGTTCATCCTTTTTGAAGTGTTGAAAAAAATTCTATTGCCATAGGGTCTAGCTTGTACATACTGTATCGACACTACTACAAAAAGTATTTTTAACGTCACAAATTTTGGGGGTTTCCACGTCACTTTTTCAGGGGACATTGAAACAAGTGACATGGAAAATGGACTTTTAACGTCACATATTTATGTGACGTAGAAAGTCAGAGAAACCACGTCACACATAATATTAGGTGTGATGTTGTAAGTTTCTCGGAGGAAACCACGTCACACAGAATATTTGTGTGACGTGGTTTCCTGGAAACCACGTCACAAATATAATCTATGTGACGTGGTTTCCAGGAAACCACGTCACACAAATATTCTGTGTGACGTTGTTTCTTTTTTTTTTAAAAAAAAAAAACATTTTTAATTTTTCTATTCCCCGTTGATATACATTGCAAATGTCTAAATGCAGGTCAGATAATACATACACAAAATTCAAGTTCCAAGCAATGTACAGAGCATAACAATAAAATGCTATCACTACTATACAATCACCAACATAGGCCAGACCAAAGAAAATAAGTCGAATCGAATGAAAGGAAAGATCACCAGCAAATAATTTTGATTCAGATTGTTACATAATCAAAAATAAAAGGAAAAATTGAGCAATACGTTCACGAATCGCATCGATGTCTTCGACTGTAAATTCATCGATTCGGTCATAAAACTGCAACAATAATGGATACTACGATCAATACAAAGTTAGATAAAATTGTATGAATCATATAATAAGCTATAGATAAGAATTTATACCTGTGGGAAGGATTCGCTACGGTCACTCTCAATAATGTCACACATATACTTCATGACATAATACCCACACTCCTTATTCGTCGGTTGCTTGGGGCACTTTATAAATCAAAGGAAATAATATAAATTAATAACAAAGTAAATAATATCTCAATAATATCTCAATTGACTAACATTGAAGGAATTTAAATCAAAATACTTACTTTAGGTCTTTGCACCGTGATGGGATTATTCATTTCATCGGTATCTTCCATAAAATGCCATTGCTGAATGCCCCTGAAATGGAACCAAAATTAGCACATATACATGAAAATAATTTATTTAACCCAAAGTAAAAAGTCATTAAAACTACTTACTTCGATAAAAGAGTTTTATAATAGGAGGTTATATTATGCCTCAAGGAGTCAAACCAAACCAAACGATGTTGTCTCGGGCAAATGACAGCTAATGACCAGTGCTTACTGAAAGACATTAAAGCTATTAAGGCCACACGGAAACAACAAAACATTTGTAAATGTGCAAATGATAAAAATTTGGCAAAAAGTAATAATCACACTTACTCTTGAAGAATAGGCGCAAAATAGACAGATCCCCGATTCGCTGACATTTGATGTATGACATAACCTCGCATCTCATCCTCATATCTCAGCTGGTCCGCCTTGTTGTTGAAATCATCTCTCCTCGCCAAGGCCAATGGACTAAGGAATCTGTATTGTTCTGTGCTTAATTGGATGCATAGGTCGTGGAAGTACCTATCGTAAAATAATTGAAATTATAAAAGGATAGAAGTACAAATATTGCAGAGACATAAATAGTAATAGTAATTTACATAGTTGCTAATTCGAGCCAGGCGAGGTCAATACAGTCCATTGTCAAAAACTCCACGATATCTCTGTCACCATCAATCGCAAATTCATATGTACGATCTGGACTGACTACTCCTGGAGGCATCTTAATGGATGTGGATTGCAAACTTGGTTGCATCTCCCGCAGGAGTTGGAGAGAAGGATATTGATCTAGAAAGACCTGTAGGTGATGAAAAAATCAGTGTTATATATTCTTACATGCTGTAATATATTAAAACAAGCAATCTCAAAAATTAAGTGTACATACCACATCAACTGGCGCCTTTTGTTGAGTCTTGTGTACAAGTCGTCTTGGCCACAAGATGAATGCCCCCACAGCATCGCCTAGTCTGGTTACTTCGCTATCATGAACAGGTATAGCTGAACCCCTCTCATTCTTTCGAACATTTGTAACAGACACCTTCACTTGGTCCTCCGGAATACGCTTATTATGTATGAAGGAGGCGTTCGGGAACTGAAGAGCTTTTGCGACCGCGCGCAGGCGAGGGACATCGAGATGGAGATAACACTCCTCTCCAACTTCAGGGTCATTGTCTGGTGTGGGATTTGATTGGTCCTCACGAATTGATCCTAACAGCACAGTGTGATTGCAGCTGTCTTTGCCGCTTGGACCTCCGGTAGCGGGGGACTCCTACAGGAGATGATATTATACAGAGTGAGTGTAATTTTCTAATTGACAAACTCGGAAGTCGGTAATTAAAATATATAAAAGATGCTCAAACCTGCTGTCTTTGTTGAGAAGAATTTGATGAGATTCCAAGCTGTATAGTAGACGCTCTAACCTGTGCCTCAATCTGCGCACGGATCTGCTCCCCCATATAACCCGAAAGAGCTTCCTGGACCTGCGCAGCCACCTGACTTTCGAATTGTGCTGCCATCTGCCGTTGGGATAAAGCAAACCGCTCCTCCAATTGGGCCTCCATCTCCGCCCGAGCCTTAGCCACAATCTCCTCAGTGGATTCTCTACGATTGTAGTTGGATCTGCGGCCAAAATACTTGGCAAACCCTACAGTCCTGGGCTCCCCGAGTACTCGGCAGGGGCGATCGGGCTTCCCAATTGCCGTGGCCAGGATGTACATCCTCCCAGAAGGTGTGAAGGACCCTTGGGTAGCCAGCTGCTCAAGTTCGACCTACAATGACCGAAAAATCGTAAGTGGTAATTTGTTATAAAACCACAAGTTAAATGAATGAACAACCAAGTAAAATACTTACAATCCTATTTGCAACTGCTTCAGCCTCCGGATTGATAAATGTTCCTTCTTTATTCTTCCTTCCCTCAGACCATTTCGTATGACGTGAGAAGGACGGCGGAGGCTCTATAACAATGGTAGGATCGGACCGTGCCGCTTCCTCCATTTCCGCAAAATATTTCTCGGTCAACTTTTTCTCGACCCACTTGTAACCCCCCCGAGACATTGTGTGCTTGTAGATATTCTTTTCTTGATGCTCCTTTTGTTTTTGGCTTTTCTCCTGTGAAAACTAAACTAAGTTAGTTAACTAATATAATATGTTAAAATTCATCAGTTTTGAAGCAAAGTAAAAGATCTATACAAACCTGAAACTTTTTATCTAATCGTTTCTTAACAAACGTCTTCCAAGTCTCTGGGTCAAGAGAGGGGTAGGTCTGACAGGGATCTTGATCCATCTTGTTCCCCCGGATGTAATCTTTGGTCAGGGTAGTCTTGAAATTCTTCCACATCTTGCGCGCTTCGTTCAACCAAAAATCCTTGAACTGTTCGGTGTTTGGGACATCAAAATTTTGCTGCAAAGAATAAGAATAAAATACACATCAGTTGAGTAACTAAACAAACAAATACATGCATATTAGGAACAAACAGATAGATAATGATAAAACATACCAAGATATCTGACCAACATTGATCCTTAATGTCTTTTTCGACTTCCCTCCAATCGTCAACCAATATGCTTACTCGATTCCTTGCCACAAAACCGACGTAGCTCACGAAATTCGCGCCAATTTCCCCGATAGGATTCATGTCCTCGTCAAATTCCACATGGATAGGCTGCACATTTGTCCCATGACGGACAACAATGTCAGTGAGCTTCGTCGGACCTCTTTTCTTTCTTCGAGAGGGATTGTTTTGTCCCTGATTGTTAGAATCATCCTCCATGATGTACCTGTTAACAAATCAATGATGTGAAGAGTCAATAAAAGGCAACAACTTTCACAAAAACAAAATAAAAACAATAACAGTACTTAATACATGATAATTCAAAAAGGTTCTCACTTTATGTGTTATCCCATATCCCCTCACAATGATCATTTCTAGAGGCAAATTGGTCATCATCAACATCTATCAATTCAAATTCACTTGGTTCACGTGGTCCTGTGCACAAAGGTGGTATCTCATCTAGATCTAAAGTGGGAGCGCGGTCCTTTTGCTTTTTACTTTGCAACACTATGGACAATTGCTTATTTGTGGGATCTGTTACATAGAACACCTGTTTTGCGTGACTTGCTAAAATAAAAGGCTCATCTCTGTATCCAACCTTGTGAATATCAATTGAGATCATACCAGTGTGGGGATCAACTCCAACTGCACTATTGTTAACCCACTTGCATTTAAAGATTGGAATTTTGAACTTGGTGTAACTAACTTCCCAAATTTCTTCAATTACCCCATAATATGCCATGGAAGCCAATCGTGGGTTTTTATCTTTCGAACTGGAGAAGTGCATCGCTTCGGCTACCACCATCACGCCACTGTTTTGCATGGTGCTGTTGTTGTCCTGAGCCTTAGTGTAGAAACAATAGCCATTTATGTCAAAAGAGCCCCAAGTAACAACCTCAAAACGAGGCCCTCCTGCTAACCATCTTATTGTATCCGGCCCACCGGTCTCCTTTTGAACTTTCTCTTTGAACCACCCAATGAATGTCCTGTTATGCTCGTTAGAAATCTGCATGTCACTCTTTTTCGGGTTCTTTTCTTTCAGGATCCTCTTATGCTCATCCAAATAAGGCTGCACTTCTTCCATATTATTCAAGATGTATAGGTGTGCTTGTAACACCTCTTCACGGCGCATAGTCTTCACTTTGACGCCACGTACCCCCTTACCGATCCCACCTTCATGTCGTGGGTTTTCCTCAACCCCTTTTAGATACGATTTGCAAAAATCCATTGCCTCCTCAACTATGTATCTTTCAACAATTGATGCCTCAGGTCGATGTGGGTTCTTAGAATACCCTTTCAAGACTTTCATGAATTGCTCGAACGGGTACATCCACCTTAGATAAACAGGGCCACACAGCCTTATCTCCCTTACCAAATGAACAATCAAGTGCACCATAATATCGAAAAATGCTGGAGCAAAGAGCATCTCTAGTTGGCACAATATAACATAACCCTCATTTTCCAACTTGTCGAGCTTTTCAGTGTCGATGACTTTGCTACAGATCGTATTGAAAAACATACACAGTCTTGTTATGGTCATCCTGACATCATCTTCCAAAATGCCTCTTATAGCAATTGGTAAGAATTGTTGCATCAATACATGGTAATCATGCGACTTCATTCCCACCAACTTCAAATCATTCATAGACACAAGTCTGCTAACATTGGAGGAATAACCCTGCGGAACCTTGATCCCACTCAAACACTCACACAGACTTTTTTTCTCCTCTTTGGAAAGTGTATGAGCAGCAGGTTCCATATAAGCCCTCTTGTCATTTTCACTGACTACAGGATGCAACCGTGGTCTTATGCCCATTTCAACCAAGTCTAATCGAGCATTGAGTCCGTCCTTTGTCTTCCCCTGTATGTGCAACAGTGTCCCAACAAGACTATCACCAACATTTTTCTCCATATGCATCACATCTATACTGTGCCTCACATCGAGATATCGCCAATAAGGTAGATCAAAGAAGATTGACCTCTTCTTCCAAATAATCTTCTCAGAACCGGTCTTCGTCTTCTGTTTCTTACCGAATACCATATTGACATTCTCAACACGACGGTAAACTTCCTCCCCGGTTAAGGGGGTCGGAGCAGATCGGTACTCAGATAAGCCATTAAAACACTTCTTTAGTCTACGGTAAGGATGGAACCGATCAAGAAACCTCCTGTGACCGAGGTAGACGGTTTTTCTTCCGTATTTGAGATAGTGGCAGTGTGTGTCAGACTCACATATAGGGCATGCCATAAAACCCTTCACACTGTAACCAGAAAGATTGCCATATGCAGGGAAGTCATTTATTGTGGTAAACAACATAGCTCGCAACTTGAATGTCTCCTGCCTGTAAGCATCAAACACATCTACGCCTTCCTCCCACAACATCTTCAAGTCCTCAATCAAAGGTGCCAGGTAGACATCGATATCGTTACCAGGCTGTTTCGGCCCTGAAATCATCATTGACATCATCACATACTTGCGCTTCTTGCACAACCAAGGCGGCAGGTTGTAAATGACCAACAAAACTGGCCAAGCACTATGTGTGCTACTGAGACTCCCAAAAGGGTTGAAACCATCCGTACACAGTCCGAGACGAAGGTTCCTCGGCTCACCACCAAATTCAGGAAACATGGAATCTATCTTCTTCCATTAAGGAGAATCAGCAGGATGCCGGAGATATCTTCCATCGGATATTCTCTCATCACAATGCCATCTCAATTTCTTTGCTTCTGCCTCATTTGCAATCAAGCGTTTAAACCGTGGAACAATTGGAAGGTACCACATTACCTTCAAAGGTATCCCTTTCTTTGATCCATCATCATCACCAACGGCATCCTTCCTCGGTTTGTACCTCGAAGTATGACATTTTGGACACTCTTTTAGGCCCTCATACTCTTTCCTGTATAACACGCAATCATTAGGGCAAGCGTGTATCTTCTTATACTCCATGCCCATCTTGCTTAGAACTTTTTTAGCCTCGTACATGCGCTTCGGAAGCACATTGCCTGCCGGGAACATATCACTCAAAGCTTCAAGCATCTGTGAGAATCCCGCGTCTGCCCACCCATTTTCTGTCTTTATTTTCAACAATTTCAGGACGCCGGTTAACCGAGTATACTTAGTACACCCCGGGAACAACGGTGTCTCTGCATCACTCCTCAACTTGTCGAACTCATGGACCACAGAAAATGACTCCGCCCCAATGTCATTAATCATCTCGTCCATTCCATCATCACAAACACCATCCACCGCTTCTTGTACATTTTGTGACGGGAACGCATGTACGGTACTTCCCAATTCCCCATGCCAAAGCCACTTCTTATAACGGAGATTAATCCCATCACAAAGAAGGTGATCCCTTATATCATCAATGCTCTTACGATAAGCATTTGCACACTTCACACAAGGGCAAAGATACATGCCATTCTTACTGGACACGGTTTTTTTGGCAAATTCAATAAATTCTTCCACACCCATCTGATACTTTTTAGTGGTTCTCAATGCATGCATCCAACTACGATCCATTCTGTTAAACCTATACCGTCTCCAACAAACTAGTCAAGTTTATCTCACTACATTATTAGGAAGAAATGGGCATGCTATGCATATCTTCACTTCATGCAAATTTTTTAAAAAATTTGGCAAAGCCTCCTCTTGTAAATGTGACATCCAAAAATTACATTTACAATCCAATTTCACTCCAATTATTTGAAGTGATTTATAGAAGCAAAACCAGCATGTAAAATGCAACAAAGGAACAAGCAACAATGCAACGAAATTCACGACGATTTTAGTAGCAACAAGATCAATTAGACAAAATAAATCTTCAGCAATTTGAGAACAAAAACCAATAGCAAACCAATTTACAAGACTTATAAAACATTTTGGCAAGTATGCAATATTTGCAGTGACTACAACGTAACAGCATTTGCAAACCAATTTACAATTGAACATTAAACATTCTATGGGAGACCAATTTATAAGACTTACAAAACCATTAAATATGCTATGGCATTTTTTGCAATTTACAATTGAGAAAAAAAGGCAGCAGATTTAATTATCAGGAAAAAATAAGGAAAAGAAGGAACCTTGATGAAGTGAAGCTGTGAACGGAGGCGCAATTGAAATTGCTGAACCCGATAGGAGGAAATCAGAGCTGAAAAAAACTTTGAACAAGTAAAAAAAAAAGAACCAGATAGATAGAATTGCATATTTAATTACCAACCAGCGAAGTTTTCAACAGATATATTGATGAAAACAGCAGCTATTCCAGTACCTGTTAAAATTTGATGAAATACACATAATCAACAATAATTTAACATATATGAGAAAGCTAAGGATATATAAGGTGCATGCATGAAAGGCATAACGTCACTAAGCTTTATGCCTATGTCTCATTTTTTTTCCTCCTCCAAAAAACGATTTTTTAGAATTAAAAAAATACCATCAAATCTGCATTAGAATAATAATAATTTATAAAAACAGAACTAATGAAAAATAATCACAGCAGACGCAAGATAATCAAATTAAAAAAAGAAAAGGATTTTTCTAACCACATACCAAATGAACCATTAATAGTTCAATCATGGCAATTCAGAACTAGAGCTTATAAAATTGAAACTACCAGAATATATATACACTTCAAGGTTAAGATAAGAAACTCAAGGCAGAAAGAAGAAGAACGTACCAATTCCTATGAGCAAAGCAAAGAACCATTTCACCACCAACAAATAGCCCACATTACAGCTTCCCTCTAAGCTCCTATCAATATCAAATTACAGAAAAAATAAAGATTTGATTCTAAACTATAACAAAAACCGAAATAGCAATAGCAAGAAGAACGTACCAATTTTCAATGACTTCATAGTGTGGGGGGTTGTGTGCCCGTGGGTGGGTGGGTGTGTGGGGGGGTGTGCCCGTGGGTTTGGGGGGGGTTTGGCCGTGTGGGGGTGGGGGTGGGATCCCCGTGTGTGTGGGTGTGTGTGGGGGGGTGGGTGGGGCCGTGTGGGGTGGGGGGTGTGGCCGTGGGTTTTTGGGGGGGGTGGGGGGTGGGGGCCGGGTGGTGAGCTTGTTGGGGGGGTTTGGCCGTGCGCGTGTGTGTGTGTGGGGGGGTTTGGCCGTGTGTGGTGGGGGGTGGTGGGGGTGTGTGTCTGTGTGTGGGGGAGGGTGGGGGTGGGGGGTGGTGGGGGTGTGTGTCTGTGTGTGGGGGGGTGGGGTTTGGGGGTGGGGTCTCGGGGTGAAGCCGTGTGTGTGTGTGTGGGGGGGGTGGGGGTGGTGGGGGTGTGTGTTTGTGTGTGGGCCCCCTCACCAGCTTGTGGGGGGGAGGGGGGGGGAAGGGGAAAATTGGGGGTGGGAAACCTGGTTTCCACGTCACACCACATTGTGGTGTGACGTGGAAACCAAGTTTCAACGTCACACCACTAAGTGGTGTGACGTTGAAACCTGGTTTCCACGTCACACCACTTAGTGGTGTGACGTGGAAAACCCCCCCTTTTCTTTTTTTTTTTCATTTTCCCTCCAACCATTTTTTCATTTTTTTCATTTTCTGAAAAACACTTTTAACGTCACACTAAAATTTTAGTGTGACGTGGAAAAGTTTCAACATCACACTTAATTTTAAGTGTGATGTTGTTTATTTTTTGTTGATTTTCAATGTCACATTTTTAAATAAGTGACGTTAATTGGTGACATAAAATGGGATTTTTGTAGTAGTGCGAGATTAACTATCAATATTTTTCAAAATAGGGAACTGAAAAAGTGACAAGACCATAAGAGAGTTTGTTTCCTCGTTCAATGCTGAGAGACACCATCAAATAATTTTTTTTTTATGAAAATCAAAAGTTTTTGTTGGCAGTCTCTAATACTCTCATTTTTTGAGTTTTCAGCCATTTTCATCAGTACTCACCGACCATAGTTCAACCGGCAGAATCTGATATGAAATTGTAATTAGTTAAGACTAGTTAGTTAAGTTGGTTAATGGGATAGAGTTGGGCTTAGTACCAATTATTTCATTAATCGGTGATTAACTAATTGGGCTTAAGTTAGGATATTGGGGTGGGCTAGTATTAGGAATAATTGGGCCTATGTTTAATAAAGGCCAGACGCACAGAATAAGATTAGGAGGAGTATATATCTGAAAATATAGCTACTGTACAATCTGAATTGCAATTGAATTGAATGACTGATTTTGTGATTCCTCTGTTCTAAGTGTCTCTCTTTCTTCTCTCTTGATCCCTCTACATTTTCTTCTCTCTAAACCTCTGTTCTTTCTTTTCTCCTACCTTTCTTTTCATTCTTTCTTAGTTTTCCAGTACCAAATTATCAATTTGGTAACAATGGTATCAGAGCAAACAGGTTCTTGGCCCCTTCCGCATGAAATTTCTGAGTGGTATATGGTGAACACCCGTGCGCAAGATTCAAGAATGTCAGAAGAACGCTTCATAGCCATTGAAACGCAATTGGGAGATGTTACCCAGAAACTTACTTCCTTAAACCGAATTGATCGACTTGAGGAATTGATTGTGAACCTTACCAACCGATTTGAAACATTCACCAAAGAACAGCCTCAAGGTGGGCCTCGTAATGGCGAAAGGCATGGTGACAGAAATGGAGATAGGAGAAACGGACACCATCCTCCGCCTCAACAAACCCAGTTTACAAAACTGGAGTTTCCAAAATTTGATGGTACCGATATTTTGTCCTGGCTCTTAAGGTGTGAAACTTTTTTTGAATTTGATCATACTCCCGAGGAGAACAAAGTGCGCCTTGCATCGATTCATCTGGACGATAAGACCTATCAGTGGCATCAGGCCCTAGTTCGTCGTTCAAGAGGAAGGCTACCTCTGTGGGAGGAGTACGCCGTTTTGCTCCAGGATAATTTTGGGCCGCCTCTTGAAACGCCCATGAGCGATTTCACTCATCTTCGTCAAACGGGTTCCCTCCAAGACTTTCATGCTGCGTGGGATTTGTGTACAGCCAAGCTCGATATAGCAGAAGATTACCTACTCGATGCTTATATTTCTGCGTTGAGGCCAGAAATCGGTGTATCGGTGCGTATGTTTCAGCCTCGAACCTTGTATGACGCAAGACGATTAGCTCGTATGCAAGAGCTCCTTCTTGAAACCAAGAGGACCCAGTCAAAAGCCCCTGCCCAATCGACTTTCAATGTGATTACAAACTCGGTCAACACACAAAAACCCCTGGGCAATTACAAGAATGCCCTTCTTGCAAGTGGGTCTTATTCCAAAGGCCCAATAGCCCCATTTAACCCTGTTCCAGCGCCTGGAGATATGAAACAGCAAAACAGAGCATCGAAAATACTTACACCCGAAGAAGAAGCTGAGCACAGATCAAAAAATTTGTGTTTTTATTGCCATCAAAAATTTTCAAGGGACCATAAATGCCCCCAGAGACAGAAATTTCAGCTTCATTTAATTGAAATTGATTCGAGTACCAGTGAAACAAATCTGGAGGATATTGCTGCATGCCAGAATATACCTGAGGGTGATGAGGTTGTGTTTGATGATGAAGACCAGCCCCATATCTCCTTACACGCCATTGAGGGAACGGATGATTCTTCTGCCATGAGAATTAAGGGTAATGTTGGTAAGCGCCCCATTCAAATTCTTATTGATGGTGGGAGTACCCATGATTTTATTGATCTTAAATTTGCACTTAAGTTGGGTTGGAAACAATCCAATGAGATCTTTCATCCGGTTGAAGTTGCTGGGGGTAAGAAACTAAAGGTATATGGTTTATGGAGAGGTTTTAGATGGCGAATGCAAGGTTTGAATTTTATTTTCGATTTTAGAATTATGGAACTGAACACTTATGATATGGTTTTAGGCATGAAATGGCTCAAAAGCATCAAAAATGCTTTTTGGGATTACGAAACTCTTTCTATGTTTTTCTGGTATGAAGGAAATCTTTGTAGGTTGCAAGCTTCTCCTTCAAATTCTTGGCACCTTGTTGAAGCTGAAAAGATGCAAGCTATTTCCAACCATCAACACCAAATTTTTCTTATGCATCTTACCAAGTATAAGGATGAAGTTTTTCCTTATTTGGCTGCCATTTCTGGAGCTGATTCCATTCCAACAGAGGTGCAGCAGGCCTTGGACAGATTTCCGGACGTGTTTCAGACTCCAAAATCTTTGCCTCCCTTAAGAGAAGGACATAATCATCCTATACTCTTGCAACAAGGGACTAACCCGATCAGTTTGAAGCCTTACCGATATTCTGCAGCACAAAGGGATGTTATTGAAAAGCTAGTTGATGAATTGTTGCAAGCTGATTTTATTCAACCAAGTTCCTCTCCTTTTTCAGCTCCAATTGTGCTAGTGAAGAAAAAAGATGGGTCTTGGAGGATGTGTATAGATTATCGGGAAATCAACAAGGTTACCATTAAAAATCAGTATCCTATACCCCTTATTGATGAGTTATTTGAAGAATTGGGTTCAGCCCGGTGGTTTACCAAGCTCGATTTAAAGGCTGGATATCACCAAATCCGTATGGTACCGGAAGATATCCCCAAGACAGCTTTCAAGACACATTCTGGCCACTTTGAATGGCTGGTTATGCCCTTTGGTTTGACCAATGCACCAGCAACATTTCAATCTACTATGAATGATCTTTTCCGGGTTCACTTGCGGCACTTTGTGTTAGTCTTCTTTGATGATATTTTGGTCTATAGTCCCACTCTTCTTGATCATGTCAAGCATCTAGAAGTGGTATTGCAGATTTTCAAGGACAACCATTTCTTTGTCAAGTTATCGAAGTGTACCTTTGCTGCCTCTTGTGTTGAATACTTGGGGCACTTCATTACTAAAGGAACCGTTCTTACCGATCCTAAGAAGATTCAAGCAGTGAAGGATTGGCCAATTCCAACCACTATCAAGCAACTTCGTGGATTTTTGGGGCTTGCTGGATACTATAGACGTTTCATTAAGTCCTATGGTACCTTGGCTAGGCCACTTACCTCTCTATTGAAGAAAAATGCCTTTAAGTGGTCTCCCGAAGCCACTAATGCCTTTGAACAATTGAAGACAGCATTGACTACAGCTCCGGTGCTTGCTTTACCGGATTTTTCAAAACAATTTGTTGTGGAATCGGATGCTTGTGGAGTGGGTATTGGTGCGGTTCTTATGCAAGATGGTCAACCACTTGCGTTTTTCAGCAAAGCTCTAGCTCCTAGACACCAACAATTATCGGTGTATGAGAAGGAGTTGATGGCTGTGGTGCTGGCTGTGCTTCATTGGCGACAATATTTAGAACGAAAAAAATTTATAATCCGGACAGACCAACAAAGCTTGAAGTACTTACTTGGACAGCAACTTAATACTTCATTTCAGATGTTTTGGGTGGCCAAGCTAGCTGGTTTTGACTATGAAATTCTCTATAAAAAGGGCAAGGACAATTCGGTTGCCAATGCTCTCTCCCGGTTGCCAAAATTACAGCTTATGCATATTGTCCTT
This sequence comes from Mimosa bimucronata, assembly GCA_037074515.1. NCBI lineage: Eukaryota > Viridiplantae > Streptophyta > Magnoliopsida > Fabales > Fabaceae > Mimosa > Mimosa bimucronata. Next base: position 32,736,319 of record CM073440.1, on the reverse strand, counting down.
GATACTTCCAGCCCTGATTTGTTGCTGAAACTGAAGCAAAGTTGGGTAAATGATGGTTTTTTACAGCCATTGATCACTAACATACAAGAGAATGGTGGTACCTTGAAGCACTTCTCTTGGGATGGTGATTTGTTAAGAAGGAAGGGGAAGTTAGTGGTTGGTGCAGATACTTCCCTAAGGGACGAAATTATGAAGGTTTTTCACTCAAGTCCACAGGGAGGCCATTCAGGAATTCAGGCCACATACCAAAGGATTAAATCCTTATTTTGGTGGAAAAACCTAATCCATGATGTTACTGATTATGTCAAAAAGTGTGACACATGTGCCAGGTGTAAGTATGAAGCTGTGGCATCTCCTGGTTTATTGCAGCCTTTGCCCATTGCTAGTAAGATTTGGGAGTCAATCACAATGGACTTTATTGAGGGCTTGCCAAAATCGAATGGGAAGGAAGTGATTTGGGTCATTGTGGACAGGTTAAGCAAGTATGCTCATTTTTTGGCCCTTGCTCATCCTTATACAGCAGCTACCCTAGCTCAAGTTTTTATGGATAATGTCTATAAATTGCATGGTGCTCCAAGTGAAATAATCAGTGATCGTGATCCTCTTTTCATTAGTAATTTTTGGAAGGAGTTTTTGAGAGTTTTGAAGGTAGAGCAAAAGCTATCTTCAGCTTACCACCCTCAAACGGATGGTCAGTCCGAAGTGGTAAATCGCTGTCTTGAGACCTATTTGCGTTGTGTCTGTTGGGAAAAACCAAAGGATTGGAGTAGGTGGATTTCACATGCCGAGTGGTGGTATAATACCACTTTTCACACATCAACTCAAGCTACTCCGTATGAAATTTTATATGGGCAAAAACCTCCTGTACATAGCCCTTATTTGCCACATAATTCTGTTTTGGAGGCTGTTGATAGGAGTTTCAGCGCTAGGGAGCAGATTTTGGCTATCTTGAAACACCATTTGCATAGGGCAGCCAATATTATGAAGCAAAGGGCTGACTCTCATAGGTCTGATCGTGAGTTTGTAGTGGGACAATGGGTTTTTCTTAAGTTACAACCCTATAGACAGATCTCGGTGGCAGCAAGGGGTTCACAAAAATTAGCACCAAGGTATTATGGTCCATATCAAATTTTGGAAAAGATAGGTGCAGTGGCTTATACGTTGCAGCTCCCTCCTGATTCTAGAGTGCATCCAACATTTCATGTGTCACTATTGAAGCTATGTCCTAATCCATTGGTGAAGCTGAGACATCCACCAACAGATTTTCCTGAGCTCCCTCCTACTATGGAACCGGAGAAGGTCTTGAATAGACGGAATGTGAGGAGGAGGAAGCGATTGGTTACTGAAGTGTTAGTCCAGTGGAAGGGATTACCCGATGAGGAAGCATCTTGGGTGCCACTGTTCAAGTTGCAGCAACAATTTCCCTCTTTTCTTGTTGACAATCCTTGAGGGCAAGGATCTTTTGAGGGGGGGTATTGATATGAAATTGTAATTAGTTAAGACTAGTTAGTTAAGTTGGTTAATGGGATAGAGTTGGGCTTAGTACCAATTATTTCATTAATCGGTGATTAACTAATTGGGCTTAAGTTAGGATATTGGGGTGGGCTAGTATTAGGAATAATTGGGCTTATGTTTAATAAAGGCCAGACGCACAGAATAAGATTAGGAGGAGTATATATCTGAAAACATAGCTACTGTACAATCTGAATTACAATTGAATTGAATGACTGATTTTGTGATTCCTCTGTTCTAAGTGTCTCTCTTTCTTCTCTCTTGATCCCTCTGCATTTTCTTCTCTCTAAACCTCTGTTCTTTCTTTTCTCCTACCTTTCTTTTCATTCTTTCTTAGTTTTCCAGTACCAAATTATCAATTTGGTAACAGAATCGTACTGAAACATAACCGGGTGTAAAACTCTTGGCATATAACCAAAGGCATCCAACAGTTCCCACATCATATTGGCAGGACAGGGCATCTAGTCCAACTCTTAGTTACTATTGTCTAAACTACTAAATAAATAGGATATGCCCTAGACAAAAAAATAAGTTGGAAATTTAAACAAATGAGTATTACTACTAAGCATTAAAAGCTGCATTCCGCAGTCCATCTAAAAAGGCACTATGTAATATGTAGGCTACATAAATCAATATCAGAAAAGACAAACCCAAAGCTTAACAAGAATGAGAGGGTGTTTGGCTGGACTTATTCCAGCCAAATAAGTCCTTATTTTCACAAAAAAAGACTTATTTTCAGAAAAGTTAAATTAAGCATGTTTGGCTGAGCTTTTAGAAAATAAGGACTTAGGACTTATAAATCAAAATAAGTATAAGTTCTTTTTTTAAACTTATGACTTATGACTTATAAGTCACTTGCGGAGGTGGACCCCACAATTCTGACTTATTTTACATATCCAATCACAACTAACCCAAACATAAATCAATTTTCCAAAAGTCCACCAAACATACATTTCATTACACAATATGACTTATGACTTATAAGTCACTTAAAGTCATATTTTTAACAGCACATCCAAACATAAATCTCATTACACAATCTGACTTATTTTTAATTTGACTTATTTTCACTTTGACTTATATATAAGTCACTTTACTAGAAATTCATCCAAACACACCTTGAAAAGGTCACGTTTGCTCAGATTAAACTCCCATGAACTTTTTAACCGGGTCAGATTAAATCACTAAACATCGGTTACTTTACCCACAATTTTAAGTCACAAAGGTCACGGCTAACACCACTGTTAAAAAGTCAATGTTGATATTGCCCCATTTTTATTATTGATTATTGTGTTATCGCCACCTTGGATAGGAGTTAATTAGTCAAATCTCTATAGTTACTTTATTTTAAGTGGGCCCCACAATTTTAAGTGAAAACCACCATTTTTTGCATAACAAATGTCGTAGTCACGGCAGTTTACTCAAATTAAGCACCAATCCGACTCAATTAAAAAGTCCACGTGATACTGCCAACTGTGTTATCCTTGTACAACAGTTTCAAATCACTCTTTTGACCCAAAGATATGCATAGCAACCGGCAATCCACCAAAAAGCAGGTTAAAAAAAAAGAGGAATGAAGAAACTAACGTCGCCTGGTTCAACACAGAGAATCCGCTTCTGGTTATGAAACTCCAACAAAAGCCTCGCATCCTCAGCGTCATGCACCGAAGCCATCTCATCCATAGCCATAAAAAACTTATCCCCACTCAAATCATACCTCACCAAGCTAGCCTCTCTCCCCAACCCACAACAAAAGCTCCTCCTCCCCATCACCAAATCCAGCACACCCAAACACTCATCCCTCCCCACACTCAACGCCACCTTCCCCGACGGATGCAAAGCGAGGTCGTTAACACCCTTCTCGTGCGCACAAAAATCCTTAACATGATCCAAAGAATCGTTAACATCATCGTAAATGCGAACGGTTCCGTCGGCGTCGGCGGAGATGAGATTGCGAGGGGAATTGAGGTGAGGAGGAGTGTAAAAGGAGAGGGTTGTGATGGTGGCGGTGTGGTCACGAAGAGAACAGAAAGCATTATTGGCGTTGAGATTGTATATGTGGATTGTGTCGTTGGTGCCGCCGGAGGCGATGACGGCGGATTTGACTGGGGAGAGATGAGAAGGGTAGGAGAATAGAGGGGATAGAGTTAGGGTTTGGTATAGATTGTGAATATGATGAATCAAAGGTTTGAGCTTGAATCCCCATATGAACCCTTCATATGATCCTGCTACAACAATCATATCGTAGTAGAGACGATCTCAAAACCCTACAAAAAACTTGGCCGGAGGTTGTAAAAAATTGGGACAATTGCATATAAGTCCCAAGCAAGAGAATTAATTTCAGAGAGGTCCCAAGGAGTTGTTAATGACAGCTATTAACAACTACAATAGCCTTGATTAACAAGTGAAGGAGTTGTTAATGGACCTGTCTAAAATTAATTCTCTTGCTTGGGACCTATTTGCAATTCTCCAATGAAAACTAGTACCATCTTTTCCTTCACTTTTTAAAGAAACTTCATTTTTTTACAGAATTAATAAAAATTCATTCATTTATTGTTTATAATCTTATAGATCGGATCTCCCTAATCTTCCCTAATCCTTGGGGATTTTTTTTAACCTTTTATTGTGTTTATTTGATTGAAAGAGATGATTACACACAACTCTTTGATATTTAGTTATTTATTTAATTAAGAAAATTGATATTCTTATTATTTGTAATTTTTATTTATTAGATACATTTAATTAAGACTTTTTCAGTATTGGTACTATTTTCAATAATGAATTAAAAATTATTACTTTTAATTTATCTTTGTCTCTAAAAAACCATCACAATACAGGCAAATATTACATATATATATCATTTCATGAAGTAATAATCATGTCCCTTAAGTCATTTTTTCAACTAAACTTTTCAAAACATTAATCCAAACAAGTTTCATTTTAACAAAAAAAGCTACTTATATACCGCTAAAAACAATTTGGCTTCAATAATGAATCCCACTCTCCATTCATAAATACCAACCGTTGTCAAAGAGTTTGTGACTAAGTATAACTAACTGGTTGGGGGCTAAAATTTGAAATTGAGAAATCTAAGGGGCTAAATTCATAATAAGAGTTGGGACAAATTTATATAAGGATCACTGATGATGGTTAATTACATTTTAAGCTCCTAAGATTTTGAAATTTCACCAAAAGACTGAATTGAAAATTAAATTTTATTATATAGGATATTTTAATTTTATTGATTCTAACATATTTTTATTAATTATAATATTAAATATGGTAATATTAGATATAATAAAATATATATACACCATGTACGCTTGATTTCTCCATTATTGTTTGGCCTGCAATAACAATTTTTTGGTCTACCATAACAACTTTCTAATAGAGAACGCAGATTAATTAGATGATTTCATGAGACCTCACTTTAATTAAGTCCTTTACAGGGGACTTGAAATTAATTTTCCCTAAAATAAAGTAAAAAATAAAGGAACCTAATTTAAAATTGAAGTCATATATAACAACATGTGAATTAATTTTTTTTTTTCCAGAAAAAAATTGGTATGTAGCAACTTTATTTATAATATGAACATTTTCTAAATTGATTAATGTTATACAAGCCTACCATAGTTTAACGTTAGGCCACTGAAATTTGCAATTGTAAGCAAGGCATACATCAATTGAACCCATAAATCTTATGGCAAACTACTCACAATGTAATGAAAAGAAAAAAAAAAAAAAAAGAATAGATGCACATAAATTGCATTAAAAAACACGCTTGATTCATTTCAATAATGTTCTATACAATATGCTTCTGTTATATTTCTGTGCACATTTCAATCTCTTTACAAACTTCACACGTTATAAATCTAACTTGATACATAATTCTTTTCTTCCTACGGGAAGATAAAATACACACTAGACTCTTTTAGCTTATGGGACATCATTGCGCAAGATAACCTTGGATTTTAACTTTGGAGGGCAGCATTGCAGCATAGACTTTACGTGTCTCGCATTATTTGCTTCAACGGACTCATCCGTACATTTTGTTCACCCTCAATGAACAAATTTCTGCAGGATGGTGCTTGCTTTGCTTCAATCCCCTACCTGGAACATATGCGCTTCAAAAAACTAACTACACAACTTATTTCACTCAAAAAAAAAAAAAAAAAAACTAACTGCATGAATTAGATGCATTCATTGACAAAGTTATGTGCAATGCCAATGCCTATTAAGAAATAGGCCAGAACACGAGACAATTGTAAATAACGGTAACCAGGGGACATTGTTCATCCATTACAGTATAATACTAAGTGCAAGGGATATGAAAACAATCATCACATAATACAATACTTTCAAGCTCTCAAACTCAACGAAACTCTGCAGCAAACTGGAGCTAGATGTTCAAACAAAATAATAGTTAAAACCCAACTAAACTAAAAAAAAATGTCACTTTCAGCTCCAAAAGAATTCATCAGCAGCATCACAAACACAGAAACCGATGATGTTTTCAGCCCAGGAACTCACAAATTCAACCAAAGCTATCCAAAAAGACAGACAATGAAATGGCAATGTGCAGATAAAAGAGGCCAACATTTTGAAAGTGAGTTAATTCAATCCAGTGAAGAATGTCACTAATTAATTAAGCAAAGCTATGCCATGGTAAACGAAATAATATAATAATAATAAATAAAAAAAAAAGACGCCAGCAATTTTGAACAAGTGATCGACTTTGTTGTAGAAACACTGATAATCTAGAGTTACAAGATTTGAAAGGTGGTACCAGTAAAGAGTAGGGTTCAGTTTGAAGGATCTTGCTTCGTAGTAGCTTTGACATACTTCCCTGATTTGAAAAAACTCATTCTCATGATCTGTAAGATCTTTTCTCCTTCTGCTGAAGCTGAAGCAGCCGCCATTGGCATACTTCTTCAAATTACGCTTCCATGTTTGGACCGTAAGGTAATGATTGTGGATCACCCAAGGGCCACCATCAAGCACAAAAAAATAATCATCTAGGCTCTGGAAAGTTGCTATCATGAAACCATTGCCTATATCATTGAGTTCTACCGTGCCTGACCTTACCCATAGAAGTTGCACTTTTCTTCTCATTTGCATAAAACCAATAGCCCCTCCCAGTAATTTGATGATCAAAGACTTTGACCATTTCTTCTCAAGGCGTCTTTTTTCCTCATCCGAAAACTCAATGATTGGCCCCATTCTTGTGTCTGTGATAGTAATTCCTTCGTGCATCTCTACTTCATTACTACAATACAGGTATCCATCCCAGGCCTCCTCCTTCCTCTTTTCAAATGCGTCTTGTTTCTCTTCTAATGTTTTCGGTTTGAGGGCCTCTCTGTAAGACAATACCCCCTGTGGTGATGGTTGGGTGGTAATGCCTTCCTCATTCATCCAGTCCTCCTCCCTTCGAACCAAAGAGTTCTCTTCTGAGAATACCCCTTGTGAACGTCGGGTCTTGTTTCCAGTTTCTCCTGTGCTTTGTTTCTCTTGCACAATGCTTTTCTTCTCCCCACTCACCCCTTGATCGAAGATTTTTGCAGAAGGAGTCTCATCTACCTTGATCTCCAATGAGCTTGGAATGGAACTTGGGACTTCCCCAAACAACCTCTGTTCCTCTGCTTGACGGTCCGGAGGTTGTTTCCGAGAAGTCCCCTCACTTGGTAACATTGGGGATCTCTCACGCACTCTTTCCTTGCTCCTCTCCCTCTCTCGCCCTCTGCTTCTCTCTCTACTTTTCTCTCTCATCTCTCTCTAAAATTCAGACTCAAGATTTATTAACTCATTATTGGTTCAAGATTTGTGCCCAAAAAAAACAGGGCAGTCAAAAATTTGCCTAAAGTAAATGAAAAAGGTGATCCATTGAAATTGAAACAATTATTTAATGTGCAACAAAATGGTGCCAAGATGACTTCTGCCTATTTGGTTTGTGCACTATATAGCTATCCAAATAGCGGATGTTCGAATTGGCAGGAAAGAAGAAGAAAGGGAATTACGTTCATTTAATGAGGTATTTCATAATACCTCTCTTTTTTGTGAATTCTTTTCTCCTACAGTTTAGCGCATAAGGCCCCCACTAAATATTGACATACATGCTTTTTTTTATCGATCTCTTCTAAAGATTAGAATCAACACTAAGTAATAATTGATTGGATATAGTTAGCTCCAACACCTTAAATTATATCTACTTTATTTCCAACATTAATTGACTAGGTATTTAACTTTACCCCAGGCAATGATCATATTTTCTGCCTTGTAATACAGCTACAACCTCAGCATTGCACAAAAATTACAAATATATTAATCACTGAAAGTGTTATAAGCTCAGAAACAACATTTACCGTCTTGCACAGACAAATTAACAGGCACAGAACTTGAATTAAAGAGTCAAAGCTCAGACGAAACTAATAAGAAATCCAATAACCCTGGCTTTCGCCCCTTAGATGAAATGCTAATTCTCTTCTCTCCTCTTTAGGAGGTCTTACAGAAAAAACATTTAGCTCCATGCTCTTGCTTACATCAAAGATATATTGAGCAGCAAAGTAAAGGGCTGTAAGCACAATATCTTCAAGAAATCTTCTTCCTTTGCTTCATCTAAATGACAAGTCAGTAGATAACGCCTAATCAAATTGCATTCAATTCTTCAACTCGTTTGCCCACTTGATCAGCGAGCTTGTTTTTGCCTCCTCCTACCATCCCTTGCATATTGCAATCCAATCATGTAGTATTTTCCACCTAATGTATTCATAAGCTCTTTAAAGAATGGTATATTTTTTAGGAAAGGTATACTTGGTCTTGGCCTGGAAAGCATAAAAGAAACCACAAAAAACACAATTAGATGAACCCACATTTCCTAAACATATCCAATTGAATTAAGCACTCTTTATCACCACTTATTAACATATGGAGATCATAAAGTGGCCTTCCAAACCACGTCTAAGCATTTGTTCCTGAGAGATGGTTGTAACAGCATAAGATAGTGGCGAGACAATTACTTGCTGATTTCTCAAAAGCAAAAGCACCCTTTAAAGTTACATTAAGAAGAAAGGTCCCTTTATCCTGATATGCTTCATGAAGGCAGTAAAAAGTCTTAGTTCTGAAGATCCCAGGAAATAAATCACAATCCTTAGCTTCCTATGAGTGTTTCTAGCCACCTCCTTTAATTTTTCAATCCCAATTTTCCAACCCAACACAGGATTAGTAGGCCAAGTTTGAACATAGCTATGATATGCCACTTGCCAATTAATCATGCTTATAACCACTTGAGGTTCAATGTCTTCATTATGAAAGAGTTTTCTATTAAAAAAAATCAGCTATAATATAGAGTTCAACAAATCAAGCTTCCAATTTCCTTAGAACGGCTCATAAGCTCATGTAACAGCCACTCTTCTAGCTGAGATGTTGAGTCACAGTTAGATCTAAACCCTATAGATAAACCAAACCAGATAGCTTGAGCCCAAAAATAGTGAAATAATGTAGCAGATATTGTCTGGATTTAGAATGAGAGTGACAGAATAGACAACTCAAGTTGATATCCATGTGGTGCTGAATAACAGGGTGAACCCAGTTGCTAAGGCATCTGTAATAGATTTCCACAAAAACAGTCGAACTCTAAGAAGCTGATTCAGCTTCTGAATTTCCTTCCAAAATAAAGTGAATTGGAAAGGAGAATATCTGAGACTGTAAAGATATCATAACCAATGGCCACATGATATTGACCTGATTTATTCCCATCCCAGCATAATATAACCTTCATGGGAAAATTACAGATGGAGTTTACAGTATTGCTTAGAAATTCCCTTTCCATGCCTAGAAATTCAAATGGATGTGCCACTTCATTAGAATCACATCATTCTATGAGAGTTGTAATGTCTTGCATAATCTTTGCCAAATGCTAAATGAAACCATGAGCCAAAGTGGAGATAGAAAATAGTGGATCATATAAAGCAAAACAAACCGCAGTGTGAATAGAAAAACATCAAACACGAAATTTCCCTTGGATACTCTCATGACTCATCTGACCTATCCTTCAAACAACAGAGAGCTCACAACAACGGTTAATCTATAGACAATAATACAAAGGATGATGCATGTGATGGAATCTTCTTATTAGATTAGCATGACCGTTCAATGGTCATGACTCAACTTCTAAAAGTAAAGTAATTCAAACATGTCCTAAAAATGAATCAAATTTTAGGAAATAGTAAGATAAAAACTAATACAGCTGGCCGAATGGGCTAATCCTTTAAGAAAGAAACAAGAGCTCTGTAAATACCCTATTTTGTCCGGGCCAATAAAACAATATCAAAATAATAAATGATTAATGATACAAGAAAGCTTGATGATTTTTGAGATATGATTTGAAAATTGGTTGAAAGATGAGAGATTTTAGGAAGGATGAGGAAATTAAAAATAAAATAGGAAAATTGGTTGGAATATGAAGGATTTTAGGTGAGATTAGGAAATTAAAAATAAAATATTAAAATCTGAAAATTAGTTGGAAGATGAGAGAATTTAGGATGGATTAGAAAATTAATGAAAATCTGAAAATTAATTGAGAGATGAAATATTTTAAGTCAGATTAAAAATTAAAAGATAAGATATGAGGATCAGTTCAAAATTGAGATATTTGAGGTTAACAATAATAATAAAAAATAAAAGATATCTATGAAATAAATCAGATTTATTGGAAGTAAATCATGAAAAAAAAAAAAAGATAATTTTAGAACATAAAAACTTTATTTAAAGAGTAGGAAATCACCTCCAAAAAGGGAGGGCTTTGGATATGAAGAAAACGCGGAACTTCCCCTCACATACTCACACAAATTCTCTTCCCTCTTTCTCGCTGATCCCTCTCTTTTATACTTCCCTTCCTCTCATCCCTTTGCCATCTGAAGCCACTACCTTCATCACCATGCACACACCTTTCCTTCATTCCTCCCCTCCACAACGCATACAAGCCAAAACCCATCAACATCAACGGCCCCACACGACACATACCAACTATCACGTGATCATCCAACCATTGGCAAACCTTGGTAAATTGTGGTAATACGTGAATCATGCCATGTCATCATAGATTAAGATTGTAGGATGTAGTCTACTTTGCAGGCGCATGAGTTTATATTTATTGCATGTTTGTTGATTTGCTTATGATATCCTATTACTCTTTCATCTTGCTTGTATAAAAAGTTCTTTTGTTAGTCCATGGCGTTACATCCTCACCTATGTGTACAATTACGGATCCAAGGATAAAAAGGAATGTATTTGTTTGTTTTAATTATTAAACCAAATTTTTGTGAAATTAAAAACAAAAGAAAAAGTATAGTTTTCTTGAATTAAAAAAAATTGTTTTTAAAGAATTGTTTTCATGCTGTGTGAGGTTTTAAGAACCTCCTCAGGCAGAACCTACTACTCTTTCGTGTGAGATTATGGGGACCTTCTCAGGAAGTTTAGTCTAGAATTCTTTTGAAAAGATTTTCTAAAAGTAAAGAGAAAAACTTGTTTTCACAGATAAAAAAAAATGCCAACCAATTTAAAAAATCATTTTCTTTAATAAATTAATCCAAGATTTTTATAAAAGACATGTAACCAAGCGACACACATTTCCACCCCGAACTACGTGAGTTTTGATCCCTTTGAAGGGTACGTAACCTCTAGGGTTTCATCCTAGATCAAGTCCAACTTTAAAAAAATGTATATATTTTTTGTCGTAGCCCTTTTTTTTAAAATAAAAAATATTTTTGCATTATTTCTCTTTCTTATTTTAGGATAATTAAAAATATAATTTTAGGCCAAATTATTTTAAAACAATCAATTTAGGGTAACCGTTCTCTTGAGCTTGTGCTATGGGGTGTCTAACACCTTCCCCCACACACAATCGACTCCCAAACCTTATTTTAGTTTTCAAATATCAGTTATTTATTTTTTAAAAAGAAAAAGGGTTTTCCAAAATTATCCCTAATTTTAAAATTTTAATTGCGACTCCATATTTTTCGTCCCTCGGGAGAGCGGATTTTCGGGCACTACAAGCTCATTTTGGGAATATATATTTTACCTGAGAAACCAATTGTAAAATTGCAAAGAAGTTCAAATGATAGTTCAAACATGAAATAAAGCTAGTCATTCAAGTCATATTCAGAAACAAATTCATAAAATGAAACTACTCTGACAAGGATATCATTATAAAAAATATTCCCTGAACTACCAATTTCAAGGCACACCCAGCAATGAAATCAATTTAGTACTTACAAACGGTAACTTCGATTGCGATGCCAAATGAAGCCATGAATCACTAGTAGAAGAGATAAAAAAAAATGATCTTATGTTTCATGTGTTTTCACTTTTCAATATTTTCCGAGGGATTTTTCTTTTTTTTTTGGGGGGGGAGGGGGGGGGGGGGGGTGGGGGTGGGTGGAATGTCCAATAGAATTCTATTTCAAAAGTAAACAGTTGGCAACTCTAAGATATTATTATAATTCAAATTCTAAGATATTACTATAAATCAAATTTTCGGTAGTTTGAAATTACTGAAGTATTTTTTATCTAAAAGTACAATAATATTTATTTTTTAATATAATGTTAAATTTAGAATAAGATTCAATAAGTAACACGGTAAAAGAACATTAATGATTTTTCCTATAATTTTCTTAACTTAACTCTCTCAATTCAAATGAAAACATTAGGGAGAAAAGAAATCATCGGGGTGATATGTTTTTTTTTTCCCCCCTTTTTTATTGAATCATTTCTTGTTCTTTGTGTTTCCAAACATCCTTTTCAAGTCTCAGACCCTAAGACAGGTTTTTTAAAATAAAAAAAAAGGGAAAAAGGCCATTTTTGACCCGGAAGTTTTCACTTTGGACCAATTTTAGCCTAGAAGTTTTTTTAGGACCTATTTTGACCCGGAAGTTATTAAAACGTAGCAATTTTGACCTGGGCTAACAGATACGTCAACCAGCGTCTGCCACGTGACATAACTGTCCATGTAGCACAGGTCAAAATTGCTACGTTTTGTTAACTTTCGGGTCAAAATTGCTACGTTTTGTTAACTTTCGGGTCAAAATAAGTCCTAAAAAAACTTTCAGGCCAAAATTGGTTTAAAGTGAAAACTTCTAGGCCAAAAATGGCCTTTTTCCCAAAAAAAAAAAAAAAGTCTCAGACCCTAACATTAATTTGAGATGCCATTTTTTCTATGTCAAACACTATTATTTTGAAACGATTATACCTATTATATCAATATTCGAGAATGTTTCGTAATCATTTAAATTTTAGTTTTGGTTATTTTGGTTAAAGAAGCTAAAAGTATTAGGGTTAAAAGATGAAAAGGTCATTTTATATAGACTAAAATGGTATTTTCTGTAAAATTAAATAATGAAATTGCACTTTTACTTAAAAAAATTTAAAACTTTCAACCAATATTATTCTTTTTTTTTTTTTGTTGGGTCAATCCAACCAATATTGTTCATATTATAAATTAAAGTAATGTGCAAATTAATTTTAGAATAGAGATCATACTTTATAATTATAGGCAAAGTAAAAGGAGGTAAATCTGTTTTACTTTTTCTCTCTAATTGAGAATCCAGTAGCCTCCATTTGACTTTAATTATTTTCACTTATGAAGAAAAGGGCCCAAATAACCTCATTTGACCCCCCCATCTTGCTCATTAGAGAGATAGAGACAAAAAGAGACACTCTACCAAACACATCACATTATTCAAATGGCCCTCTTCATCACTATCATCACCACCTTCAGAACACAGGCAACCATTGTCGCTGCTTTGTTAATAATCACATCAACACATCACAACACGACATCGGCTATGGTTCCGGCTTCTCCTCCAGCTCCAGCTCCAGCGAAGGCAATTACGGAATGCTTTAGAGCCTTAGTGAACACATCAGATTGTCTTAGCTATGTGAAATCTGAAAGTAACCTCACAAAACCAGAGAAAGGATGTTGCCCAGAGATGGCAGGGCTAGTTGAGAGCAACCCCATTTGCTTGTGTGAGCTGTTAGGGCATCCTGAAGCTCTTGGATTCGCCATTGATGTTCATAAAGCTCTCAACCTTCCTTCTCTTTGTGGTCTCTCTTCTTCTCCTCCAAATGTTACCTCTTGCTCAGGTATTTACTTTCTCACACTTCAATCATCTTCTCTCACTTGTTTTCATGTTCCTTGGATCCGTTTAGTTTTGTCTGAGATTCATGTTATAGAGTGATCAGATTTTTTACATATCTAGTTTTCATCATCTAGACTGATCGACTATTTAGTAATAGTGTACTAGTATAAAGAAATGAATGAAAAGAATCTTGGATGTTATGTTCTAGTTTAATTTATTATTGACATCTTCAGATCCACTAATCACGGTCTCTTTTTCTTTCAAAATCTTCAATAACGCATATTTGAATGCATGTGCCGAAATCACCGTCGTCAATTATATGATGCTATTTCTTTTTTTTTTGATGAATATGATGCTATTTCCAACTCCATATTGATAGTGTTTTTTATGAGTTTGTTTATATATATATATATATAAAATATAAAATTCATATAAAGTTCATAGTTTTCCCAAAGCTTAAGGTACATTTTAACCGATAAAATGTTGATAAAAGAGCGTATGATACAATAAAGTTTACATGATTTTTGTATGTTAATAAACTTTTAAAACCGGAATTTTTGGCCAACACTCTTGGGAATTAAGTGGCAAGGCATGTGTCAGTTAGTGCACTAATGTGGCGACCCACGTGTCATCTGTTGTCGTCAACTTCCACATCAGCCCCGTTAGCTAACTCGTGTCTCGCCACATCAGCACAAATAGAGGCGTTAAATGCTTCCTAATGGCTTTGGCCAAAATGCCTCATATAAAAGTTTATTGACATACAAAAATCCTTTAAAATTTAATTGTATCAGTCGCTCTTTTGTCAATATTTTATTGGCCAAAATGTACCTTAACCCTTTCATAAAAAATTATTATGTGACTTACCTTATATTTTATAACAAAATTAAGAAAAGATTTTGTTAGTGAGAAGAACTTGAATTGGAGTGTCAATGCTTTTTGTGCATAAAAATATATTAAAATTTTCTAGCCAATAAAATTTTTAAATACAGAATTCAACAATTTTTTCTCAAAAACAAAACTCAGTTTAGTTTTTGTTTTAACTGTAATTTTCTATAAGGTCATCATTATCAGACTTAATTGACATAATTTCTTTATATATTTTTTGAAAATCAGCCGCATGCTTATGAAAATGGTTAGGCCTGTTATATATTTTGTATGGATTATACTATATATAATGATGATATTTTGAGTGAAAATATACAACAAAAACATGTTTGAGAAGAGAAAGATGTGGTGACATGCACGATGATTTTATTTATATATATATATATACACACACATTTATATTTATATATATGATTGGCATCATATGAATATTATAGGAGAGCTTTATTATTATTTATTTTTTGATGCTCTCTTACCATCCTTGAATTATATTAGTCATTAGTTATATTAGGCAATAGTTATTATGATTTCATGATAATAGGCCCCTTACTTCTTTTTGTTTTTGTTTTTTTTTAAAACCCAAGTCTACATGTAAGCAAAATTCTAAAAAACTAAACCACATTGGTCATGATTTTTATAATATCACTTACTAATTAGCAAAACATTTTATTATTATCATTTCTATTTTTTCTAATCAAATATACAACTTGAACTGTGAGCGAATATTTATTAAAATTTTTACCGGCATGTGTTGCAGCTGCAGGAGTGCCAGTGTCGTTTGCCCCAACAAGTCAAGATGCCATGTCTCCGAGTAAGACAATGAAATATTTCCGTTTTTATCTATTTAAATTACCGCATTTTTCCTCTTCATAAAGGACTCATTACTCTAAACCTTTTCAATATCATCTTTTTCATTTGGTTGTCCCCACCACGTGCCATGCTTATCAATGGAGCCAGCTGTACTAATTTCTCTAAATCAAATTTAAGCGAGTCGGTACTTCTATTTTTCCAATCGATTGATTACTCTTACGTGGAGTTACTTATGTAAGTTTACTATTTCTAAAAATAATCTGGCAAAAAGTAATAAACAATTTATATTTATGTGTAAGGACTCAGGAATGATATTGAAGGAATAATTGGCTTCTTATGCGTTAAAATAAAAGTGACTACAATTATTTTTAGTTATCCTTAATATTTTTCAGTAAAGAAAACGGTTTTCCTTGAGAATAAACAGTTTTAATGTGGTTGCTTTTTGACGATCCATTAAGTTGCAGGCGACAAAACAATTGATGAATCGGCACCAAGCCCTTCAAGAGAAGAATCTACTTTAAGTTATCGTCCAAACGAAGACGATGAAGATGCATCTTCCACCATTATCAGTGCATCTACTTTCAATTTCATTTTAACCTTGGCTGCTTCCATTATCTTTATATTAAAATATAATTTTTAAACATGATTGACTATTATGTTCTTATAATCTCATCTTTGAATTCATGTAGCTTATCCCCATCTACATTCACCAACTTTAAACTCATTTTTTAGTTTTGATAAGGCATTACTAAATTAATTAAGATATAAACTAATCAAGTTAAGATTTCTGATTTACCAATCTCAAGTATCACATCTCACCTTGGTAGTGTCATGCTAAGTAGTTAATCTCATATCTCAAATGGGAAATTTAATATCTTAACTTGTCATGTGGTAAAATTTAGTAATTTTATATATTAACTTCGTAATATAATGTCATATCAAAATTGGGTGATTTCACATATCAATCAAATTACTAATAATATCTGGACTTTTCATGTAGAAAAAATTGGTAATTTGTAATTTTATATATATCTTAATTCAGTAATGTCATATTGAGAATTTGGTGATTTTGTATACCTAAAATTGATAATTTAATATATGAATTTGTTATAACAGAAAACTTGATCCACATGGCAACCGCTTTTTGGATACGTTCGTTGTGCCTAGCTGTTATCTCGCACTTTTCAATAAAAAAGGTTCGGGTAAATTACAGAAAAATACTCTCAAATTATCAAAAGGACAATTTACTGTAACAAATTTCGGAAAGGACAGTTCAGTACAATGTCTGAATTGTCCTTTAACAAATTTAAAGGAAAAATCGAAAATGCCCCTGATTCAATTATTATTTTTGTTTTTGCATAATTGCCCACCACCACCACCCATCATAGACGGTGGGGCCCACCAACATCAACCACCAGAACCCCTTAGGTGGTGGCTCCGTGCCATGTGGCGGCATGGGGAGGGGTTGCCAGAATATTTTGGCAAAGTGGAGGGAGCACCCCCTCCACTTACCACCAGGCCACCAAGCCTCATCATCAAATATATTACAAAACTAATATATATACTATATTTCACTCTCTTTTTAATATTTTCCCAGAATCTTGCAAGGGGATTCCCAACTTCCCTAAGGGCGTTACCAACATCAATTGTAGAACCAATTCCCAACTTCATAATTATCTTACCAGATTATTCATGTCGTTACCATAATCTTGCAAGGGGATTCGCAACTTCCCATAGGGGGTTACCAACATCAGTTGTAGAACCAATTCCCAACTTCATAATTATTTTACCAGATCTTTCATATCGTTACCAGAATCGTATGAGAGGATTCCCAACTTCCCTAAGGCTATTCCCAACTTCCCTAAGGGCATTACCAACATCAGTTGTAGAAAGAAAAACTTCATAATTACATTGTCAAATTTTTCATGTCATTACCAGAATCGTGTAAGGGGATTCCCAACTTCCCTAAGGCGATTCTCAAATTCCCTAAGGGCGTTACCAACATCTGCTATAGAACCAAATCATTTCCCTAAAATTCGTAAGGACATTCTTATAATGTAAAGATTTAAAATTATCTAGCTATAACAAATTTTTTGTATATGAGACTTTAGTGTAATTTTTGTATAAAGTGAAAACGTTCTCCACTTTCTTTCTTTTTTTTTTTTTTTTTTTTTTTTTTGACCTGAGTTCTCCACTTTCTTATAGATATGAACTTGTTCACATATTGAACAATTAAGGGTAATGTCTAAATAAACAGTTTTGAAAGTGTAGCATTTTAATGTTTTTCTTTTTGTTTTTTTAGCAAGGTAATCAAATCCGGACCCGTCACTGAATCAATCAAGGTAGTGGGTCAAGGGTTAGTGGATTAGCCCGTAGTCAACTCGGAGGGTCAGCCCGGTAATAAATAAAAAAAAGTACTTAAAAATCCTGTGACACATTCCAAAATTCTAAACAATAAATTTCATTTCATCACCTTCAATTACTATAAAAATTCATTATAGTATCTTACATTCTTTATAGTTTGTTTGACAAATTGACATCATATCATATTGATATTAAATAATTTATACCTTAAATATTAATTCAATACCTTGAATCACTAACAAAATAATCATATATTTATTCAAAATTCTTTACAATTTCTTTGATATATCAACATTACAGTAACAATCAACCATCCAATGATACCATAAAAAGTAATCATTGAATATTCTTCTCAGCAAAATATTAAAATAGATAAATAATAATAAAATATTCATGTTTACAGTCATTTAGTCATTAAACTAATAGTTTTTAATACCAAAATATTCATTAACTTTAACCAGTATTGCTTCATCCAATTCATATTCATAAAAATTTAAAATCTGTTTTTTTAAAAAAAGAAAACCGAGTCAACCCAACAATCCACCGAATTATCTCGAGCTGAACCCGGGTTAGTTACGGTTACCCCATATTACTAAACATCCGGGTTTGTAATCAAATTGGACCGGTCTTATGGCCAGACCAATGGATTTCGGGTTAGTGAGTTTCGGTTTAACCTAAGAGAGCCTGACCGAATTAGATAAACATACTTTTTCCCAGCACTACTTAAAAAGATGAAGAATATCTTACTCGAATCTTTAAAGGACAAAGAAGGGGACAATACACAGACACGATAGGCTACAAATAACAAATAATTGCATTTAGATATAGGGTAATAGTTTCACACATAGGGTCGGGACCTCCGTACGCTCAAGTGTCTGCTTTGTCATTGTGACATGAGTACATTTTTCTTTTTTGATAAATGTGACATGAGTACATGATTGGCGTGATACAATGATATGTCAGGCTGTCAGCTTTATTACTTTTTTTCATTTTATTTTTTTTCTTTTAAGTTTAGACTTTAGAGCATAAAATATTTCTACTACATTCAAACTTTATGGAGGCATTGCTTTTAAAAAGGAAAACAAAAGAAAATACATTATAAATTTTAAAATCACAAATTAGAGATTTTAAATAGTCAATAAATAATATTAACTAGTTGAATATAGATATTAATAACTATAAATTATCCATTTAAAATTTTGAAATTCAAAATCCTTTTTCATCATTTTCTTTTTTAATTATCCTTAGTAGTATAGTAAATACTGGTAAAACAATGACTTTCTTACTGTTATTTTCATTTAAATCAAATCATAAAAAGGTAATTGTAAAACGGTTAATTAAATCACAAAAACATGTTTGGAGTGTTTTAAATTCGTTAGTGGTGATCAATTAAATAAATTAAAACATTATCCTCTTACTTGTGTTATATATATGATTTTGGCTAAAGTATACTTTTGGTCCTTTATCATTGCATCAAGTCATCTTTTGGTCCTTTAAGTTTGAAAAGTACACTTTTGGTCCTTTTTTGCTAGTGCCGTTAGTTTCATTTAAAGGAAATAATTCTTATATTTTAAAATTTGACATTTTTTATTAATATTTAATTATAACATTACCTTTTAGATTTGCTGAGTCAGTATTTTTATTTAAATGAAACTAACGGTGTTAGTGAAAAAGGACCAAAAGTACACTTTTCAAAGTTAAGGGACCAAAAGAGGACTTGATGCAAAGATAAAGGACCAAAAGTGTACTTTAGCCTATGATTTTATATTATACATCCCATTCAGTTATAAATATAATACTTACTTTATAATTTAATTTGAATTACATAATGTGTCTTATATTTAGAAAATGATTCTTATATTTAGGATAAGATGATAATTTAACAAGGATTAAGGGTCAAAAATACACATGTGATTTTTTTTTAAAGTTTATATAGTACCAACTTTTTTTTTGGGACTAAAAGTAACTCTGAACTTTCAAATTGGATCAAAAGTCACATTTACAGAGGACGAACTTTTTTACAAAATCGTATGTGTATTTTTTACCTTAATTTTTCTGTAACTATGATTTTTTATCCAATTTAAAAATTCAGAGTTATTTTTTATTGAAAAAAATGGTGGTGAATAAATTTTTAACAAAATCATATGTATATATTTTACCCTTAATTAACAAAGGTACTTTATTGCTAAGTGGTCACTTAGATATTTTGGGATAAATGGGATGATGGGTTTAAATACTATGTTGACGACGACAATTTTCCGTGCATAAAAGGTAGTGGAGTTTGATGAGGACGTTTGATCATGGACTTTTATTTGTATCATTGGGTATGTTTGGATGGATTTTTGGAAAAATAACTTATATACAAGTCAAATAAAAAATAAATCAGATTGTGTAATGAGTTTATATTTGGATTAGCCGTGAAAAAATAACTTATAAGTGACTTATTTTTCATAAGTTAGATTATGTATGTTTGGGTAAGTTACGATTAGATGTGAAAAATAAGTAAGAATTTGTGGGTCCCACCTTATAAGTGACTTATAAATAAAAAAAAATTCCGTAGATAATAGGTAGTGGAGTTTGATGAGGAAGTTGGATCATGGACTTTTCTTTGTATCATTGGCATTGAAGAAGGTTTAATGAAGCCGACTAATTCAAAAAAGAAAAAAAAATCATGCTATGTGACATTTTTAATGGATGAAAGTCTATTATATATATATATATATATTTGATAAAATGACAACTTTAATTAAAGATAAGTAAAAGGTACATAGTTAATTGAATCCTCTATATGGTGGTGATACATTGTGAAATAAGAGGACTCAAAATAGTGCATATAAGACATAGTAGAATAAAAACAGGAATCGAAAATAATATAAGATAAAAGACGAGCCCAAATCAAAGATATCATTTCCAAAAAGAGACCACACCAAACGTTCATTGTCCACCCGCATGCACATTATCATGTAGAATCAGAAAGGTAGTTCCGATGACCAATGACTTTCTGAACGCAATGGAATGGTTGGAACCTAAGAAACACGCCATCATGAGACTTTAGAGTAACCCAAAGCCTCACGATGTATATACCGCAAAGGGTATTGAAATATTTTAGGGTGTTGCAATGCACCAAAGATGCCACTCACAAAGAACTGGTTGATGCCACATGACTCATCAAAGCTTGTGCATATTAAGGATGATAACCAAAACAATGTCCAGTTGAGATCTCCAGATGAACAGATAAGATGAAGCCCCGGCACATATAATATTAAAAACCATACGTAAACTAAAACAAACAACAAGATATATAAGAGAACAAACATAACTATAGAGTTGCTCATTCTATTACTATTAGAGAGCATCACTGTAAGAAGGACCTCTAAGTGACTGCCAGAAAACTTAGAAGTCCAGGTTATTATATGATACACAAGTAAGAGGTAAAAGAGTTCAGCATTAAAAGAAAAAATGACAGTAAAATAAGATATTAAAAAATAAGAAA
This sequence comes from Mimosa bimucronata, assembly GCA_037074515.1. NCBI lineage: Eukaryota > Viridiplantae > Streptophyta > Magnoliopsida > Fabales > Fabaceae > Mimosa > Mimosa bimucronata. The sequence goes on along the minus strand of CM073440.1, from coordinate 32,715,124 downwards.
AATCTATTTTGTTAGTCCGAGTATATGCCCTCTTCTGTGATCTCCAGTATCTTCTACACCAACTCTCACACTCATTCTCTTTCTATATTTACCCACCTATCAGCTCCATCTCATTAGTCATTACTTTCTCTTCATTTTTATGTCTTGGCTCCTGCCAAATCGGGTTCGGTCCCGGCACTTTCTTTTGTTCGCAGTTTCAGGTAAATCCTATCTTCTAGTTTCTCCTTCAATTTTAAGAAATTAAGTAGCCTTTCACTGACTTTCACAGGAGAGTCATAAGTAAATTTAGTCTTTTCTTCGGCTAAATCAATATTATTATTAACCCCTTAACATTTATATATATATATATATATATATATATATTCTTTCAAATCTACCCTCGAATCCATCTACCTAGATCTATCTACATGATTTAGATCCTCTCACAGTTGGATTACTTTAAAACTCCGACAACAAACCTGAATCGTGCATTGTTTATTGTATTTGTTTTCTGGGAACTAAATTTAGAAGTAGATAGCAGACGTCATCATGCTGTGCTATTTTTATTATTTTCCCCAAAATTTGGATTTGGGAGGAGGGAGAATATGACATGATGAGGTAATGGAATGATTAAAATTTGGGTTTTAGCTCTATTTTGTCCTCACGAAGTTCTTATTTTGCAGCTATTTTGTGTTCGGGAGTATTTTTGATTTAAAATTATATTATAAGTTTTAAAATGTAACTATATTCTATATTCCATGAAGAATTTATTTAATTTTTAAAAAATTGAGGTTGAGATTGACAGTTTTAACGGGCAAAATGGCTCCCTTTTCATTATTTTAAATACAAAATTAAACCATAAAATACTTCAAGATAAAATAGCTCAAAACAAAATGGACCCTTAATATTTCCATATTTAATAAGGATATTTTGGACGCTGTATGTTAATTTATACTTAATTTCATATCAAAAATATATTTTTCAAAAGTCATCTTGAACATAATCAGTATAAATGAATTTAAAAGCATATTTTCTGTAGATGATTCAAAAGTATATCTTAATGTAATGATCCGAATGAGGTAATGATATCCAGTTTTATTAAAAAAAAAAAAAAAATAGCGAGGAAAAGGAAAAAGGAAATGAAGACAATCAAATGAAGTAAATTGATGTTTTCTTAAGATCAGTAATAAGACTGAACTGAAGCTTTCCTAAAAGTTAACTTTAAAGTAAGCATTCGTATTTGTGACCCTGCAGATTAATTATTTTTGTTCCTTAATTTCGCAAAATAAATGTATTTTTTGGCACAACGGAAAATAAAAAAAAATGAAATTAACAACTACCAAAAAACAGAGAGATACTTTCTCCCCCTTGTTACAGCTTGAGTGCTGTGATTTCTTGATGTCCGTGGCAATTGCCGAAGACATTGGTACTTTATTTTTGTTATAGGTTTATTTGGAAAAATCATTGAAATATATAATTTCTAATCAAATTATTGTCTATTAATTAAATAAATTGATAAAATTACGTGGAAAAAAATATTTTTAAAAGAGGAATTGAAAATTTCAATGAAAAATTAATCTATTAGTCATTATAGTTTTATTTGATTTTTTTAATCAAATTTATTGGATTCTTACAATTTCATTGGTTATAAAGCATTGCTCACAATCTATTAATTATGGAGCTAGTAAGACATATGTAGGGCTTCCCCCCCCCCCCCCCACCCTTTACTTCTGTTTGCCGATAACAAGGGTAAGGTTTGGGATCCATAATATTTCCTAACTTTATCCAACTTTTACCACTTAATTAAACTAACTTCAAGTAGAAAGTGAGTTTAATGCTCTAAATTGATTTTGTTTCTGCCATAGTTAACAAGGGAGACACTTATTTTTGGTTTTGGATACATAACAAAGGGGCAAATTAAAGCTTGAAGCAACTATATGTGTAATTGATGTATAGGTACAAGTCTTTACAGTTATGATTTGTTATATATATATTGATATATATTTTTGCCAACACAGTTATGATTTGTTATATAAGACAACGATTGGTTGTTCTTGTCCTATGTGGCACATAAGACAATTAAAACGGTTGTCTTTATTTTCTAATTGTTGTATTCTGTGTGATCGTTAATGGCTTGATGGTATGTTCACCCTATTCTCTCGGTATATTTACTTTGTTTTCATGATTCTCTTTATATCTTTCATCTTCTTAAATTCTCTCCCTCTCCCTCAACTTGAATTATTGTTCTTGACATATGCCAAATTACATTATCATATTAATTACTAGTATTAAGTTTATTCTTTAATATTTGCAATTTGTCTGCCCAGCTTTGTTCATATTTAGATTCTTCATCGCAGCTTTCGTTTGTTTGATTCCTTTGTCTTCGTGCAAATTTAAAAAGAAAAAGAGCAAAAAAGAAAAGAAGACTTCACTGTCGACATCATCAAATAACGTTGAAATCTCGAACAAAAGGTAATTATATGTTTTGAATTATATACACCTTACTCTCAATGTCTCCATCTATTTTTCATTTAATTTGTAATTTACTCTGACCTTATAGTCCTATCTATAAGTTATTTTCAGCATCTTTTATACATATCAAGGAAAATATTAAATCCTATCAATTCTAATTTAAAATTTAAGAAATTTTTAACTTTATTCCTATTCAATATACAATATACTCTGTAGCAAACTCAACATGAAAATAAATAAATGGTAGAATTGAATATTTGAATGAAAAATGTATCCATGTAACTTATACATAAAATAAAACTAAATGTTATCTTTATGTCCCGTAAATAAGACTATATTTAATTTGGATGAATATTGAAGAGCTGTTAATTGATTAATGTGAACCCATCACATGTTGAATCCGCTGCTTATTGAAGTAACTTTTTACACAAAAATATTCCTTTTTTTGGTAGGACAATATTTAAGTGTTGCCTAACAATTAATTTGAACAAAACAAATGCATAAAGAAAATGATTAATAGCCCCCTCCACAAGACCCTAATTAGCCGGCATTTTCATCGTCTAAATGCTATTATAAGCCAATTTCTTAAAACAATTTGAAGCATGGCATGAGAAAAACTAGAATTGCATTAGCCACAGCCTTCATCAGTACATCCCTACTAGCGAAGTTTGACAACTTCTAGTTTCAGAAGCCCATCTTACTTTTCACAAAATCATTTTCAAAGACTAGTTTGATCCAAAGAGAACGCTCTCTGACTTATTTATTACTAAGTTTATCCTTCTATTTTACAGTTTGTTCGCAGTCAGATACTCCATTATTGTAGCTTCTGCTGATTTCTTCAACAAAATTAAGGCAAAAAAGAAAAAGACAAAACGCATACTTCTTCCAAGGCATATCTTCTCGCCGTAGTGGAATAAAGGGTAAGTATGTGTTTTTCCCCCCGGTTAAGCGGTTAGTATAAGCTTCCATTGTGTCCATTTCGCTGTTGATGTTCCCATTTGTTTTGATTTTTGGTTCATTTTTATTTAATATGCATTTTTTTCTTCGTGATAACTCTACCAATTCTGAAAGTTAAAAGATAAATGAAGTCTCAATAAAATTTACAAATATTTTTTATCTTATTAATGAGCACATAAATAATACAACAAAAGATTATCAAATTAGTAAGAATTAACAATCCATTGCACAAAAAAGAGGTAAGAATATTGTTATATCTTGGTACACGCTCGTACAGTGACGTCTCTTTTGGTCATGACATGGCCTAAGGTCCCATTACATTGGCAATAGGTTCCAATAGAGCTTGGAAAATGGGCAGCCCGCAACACGGGTTGTGGGTTACACACAGGCCCGCATTTTAATGGGTTACAAAAACCCCAACCCTAACGAAACCCAGCAGGGCCAACCCGTTACCTATTTTTTTATTATTTTTTTTAATTTTTTTTGTTTTAAAGATATCAAAAGAGACTAAATAAATTTTTTAATCAACAAAAATACATCAATATTGTATCAACTAAAGTAAAATATCCCAAATACCGTAAAAACATTAATTCAAAAATTACATATTTTTTGAATTGACATCTTACTATTTTTATTTTACCAACAATATCATTAACAAAGTTTATATTCTATCATGCAAACACCAAAATTTGTTGTGTCAACCACAATTTATATTAATGAAGTGTCTAAAAAATAACATAATGAATTAAAATGAATTTTTTTAAAAAATAAATATCTGGCGGGCCAACCCGGCAACCCGTGGGTTAGCCCACCTCAACCCGGGGGCTACATGGGTCGGGTCCGTGCAGCCCGTACTCTAATGGATTGGGAAAATCCCAACCCTAACCTGCTTTAATCCGCGGGCTGGTGGGTTGAGCCCGCGGGTTGAACCCATATTCCCGGCTCTAGGTTCCATTACATAGACATTGAATGTTATATTTTAATTTGACATGTACAAAGGTAGTTTAAATCTCAATCCTATACATATATTCTTATAATAAACGTCAAAATAAGATATATTGATGGATGAATATGCAAAAATACATATGAAGTTTTGTTAAAACTGCACGAGAAACCATTAACTTTATTTGGTCAAACTGATTTGGTCAAAATGTGACTGTATAGTTAGTAGATGAGTGTAAAAGGGACTATGCCGTTAATACCATACTACGTTGACCGCTTTCTATGGAACTTTTGACATAAACGGTGACATAGATGTTCAGTTGGGTGATCAAAGTGGGAGACATCATCCTATCTTGTTGAAAAAAACACATTCTTTTGACTCTCACTCTCTTCACTGTTGACGGAGATGGTGGGAGTGTAGCTGTTTTTTGTTGCTCATTGACTATAAGAGGAAAAGAAGTCTGATGGAGCACCAGAACCAAAGGGAGCAGAGGTAAGAAGTGGCGGCGGCGATGAAGCCAGATAAGGTCAAAGAATATAAGGTAGCGGCTCCTCCACCAACAGATCCACTGCTGGAATTCGACATGGCCGCATAAAGAAGCAACACTGAAGAGCTCACCGAATGGGGTTATGTTGGAGCAGTGCCGTCTCGGGCCCTCTCTTCAAGAAACTTAGGGACCAAGGGGGATAGTGGGAGCTACCCCCGAGTGTCGTTCTCTTGAGGAGCCTAAAAATGCAAATGGTTCCTAACAGCTAGATGCAAACAATTAAACGGGTAAAAGCATTTTTGGTTGATTTTAAGTATGAAGTTGGTATAAAAGTATGATATGTTCAAAATGCGAATAAAAGATTGGATTAAACTGGGAGATTTGGAATAAATGAGAATAGATAATCCTTGATGATTAGAGGCTTAAACAATCATTGCTTCAAATTGTTTTTGGGAAATTCTTTGGCTAATCAAAAGATCCCTAGAGGAATCCCTCTAGGCTAGGCTTGGGTTGGGTGGATTAGCACCGGAATCCCGCTTACTAATCCCTCCAACTCCAAGTTGATTAAGCTCAATAACCAAGGTGAATTTGCTAATTACAAGGGGCTCCTAATCCAACAACCGGAATCCCGAATTGTCACTTAATTAATCCTAGGGTTTTAGTTCATTATTGGAATCCCAAATAATAAATCAAGACTCTAGAATTGAAGCCCAATGCCACTCATCCAATTTGACAAATTCAAGAGCCAATTCACAAATGCAAACACTTGACAAAATAATCCACTACATGAGAATCCTCAAATAGCACAAAATATTAACTAAAACATTCATTTAAAATGATGAATCCATACATCTAAACTAAGTTCAAGTCAATGAAGAGCAGTTGTCAAGCATACACAAATGAAAACAAGCTACAAATGTTTCTACCACTCTCTAACACAAGATAAATATGAAGAATACAACCAATTGCATAAACAAAATTCTAGAATCCTAGAAATATGTAAATACAAGAGGAAGAGAGAGTGGGAGAACAAGAATTCCCCTAATGAAGCTCCAAGCTCAAGCTAAACACCTCCATCACCAAGGATTAATGCCTCTTAGTTGTTGCCTTCCATGTAGAAACCACCAACAAGAGAGATGAGAGTGGGTGCCATGGAGATTTGGGGTGGAAGAGATGGAAGATGAAGATGAAGATGAGAGAGTTGAGAGAATATGAGAAACTAGGGTTTTGGTGGCTTCCAAATCTGTCCAAATGAGTGCATTTTTGACCTAATATGTTCCTCAAGTCGGGTCAAGAAGTGGGTACTGGGTATGGACTTGGATTTGGCCAAAAAACCAGCAAAATTATGCAGAATCGCGATTGAGCTGCGGCCCAGAAATTTGAGCCGCGGCTCAGTTTTTCTTTGTAAGTCAGTGAGTTGTGGCCCAGAATTTTGAGCCGCGGCTCAATTTGTTTCTGTAATAACAATGAGCTGCGGCTGGAAATTTTGAGCTGCGGCTCAGTTTGTTTCTGTGAAGAATTGAGCTGCGGCCTAGATTTCTGAGCTGCGGCTCAATTCTCTTTTGAAAAATTGAGTTTTCTTTTCCCATTGCAAATGAAATGTTCCACCCATGGTTCTTCATTGGTCGTACAAGTAAAAACATAATAGAAAAAGGATCAAATGCCCTAGAAATGAATTATTTTTAATTAATTACCAATTATGGCAAATTAATCCTATTTTTATCCTAATTTCACCTAAAGGCCTAAGATCTTAATTAAGCACAATTGGACCAAAATTGCATTTCCATTATGTTTAAAACCTCATTTTTAGCATATCAAAATCATACAAATCCAAGGATTTGTCAAACACATACTAAGGCTCTTACACCCGAAAATGTAGCTCCTAACACTGAAAGATGGTGGTTGAGGCAGAATTGCCGCTAATGGTCGAAGGTGTAAATCAGGTGAAGGCTTTGCCATTGGAAACATCTAGAGTGATGTTAGTAGTCGGCCAAACTTCCCACGAGGACCACAAACCAATTTGTAGGGCAGCAATCATGGCGAACTTCACGTCCTCCACCTCAATTAGATTGAAAGGCAAAACTGAATAAGTCTCAATAGAGCTGGGAAAATGGGCCGGTCTAGCTCTAATGGGGGGCTTGGACTTAAACAAGCCAGACCATTTAAGCGTGTTTTCAAAAAACACCACTATTTTTAGAGTCTGTCTAAATCAATTACTCTCAGGATTGGGCTAGCCTTATGGGTCCTAAAAATTTAATAAAAAAATAAGGGTAAATAGTAAAAAATAACCATGTATTTATCTATAATGTGTATCTGGCACCTTTTACTTTTTTATAGTGTAAAAGTGTCCATAAACTTCACAAATGGGGCAAAAATGACAAATCCATTAACTCAATGAAACTTTCATTAAATAGGGCCTTAGTTTATTATTTTTAAATGATGTTTTTAAATAAAATAAATTCCCCGCCCTTTCACTTCCCCGCACCCTCTCCTCTTGGGCAGCGGGCCGGCCCACAACCCGTCCTTCTCTATTTTTCTCATCTGAACTACCCACTTATACCCGTAAAAAGGCAATTTATAAATGGCTGGTGTTTGTGTTTGCCTTTTGAGTGGTTGAGAAATTGCTGTCTCCATTATAATGCGCATTGATGGCTTCATTAAGATTGCCATTATGATCCTGGAGGAAAAAAATATTAAAGGAGAGATTCTTAGTAGCAAGTCATCTGGTCCTATTCACGGACTAAGGAAAACCTAGAAACTCATTAATTTCCCATTAAAATCCAACAAATTTCCTATTCTACTCATATTAAATATCCAATATACCAAAACAAAACAAAGTCAACATATAATAAATGAAGGGTAAACTTGTACATTTACATGAAATATTTTATGAGATGACTTATATATAGGATCAAATAAAACACTATCTCTCTACCTCATAAATAGGACCAAAGGAGTACTTGGCTGAACTTATTCATAGCTAAAATTTTTTCTCTAGAAAAGGGCTTAATGGAGCTGGTTCAATACAAATTAAGTGAATACTGACAACCAATGCTTTGATATGTTTGATGGTTATGTTATGTTATTTCTGCTGAAATGTTCTTTTTTTAAAAAAAAAAAATCGCGATCTGTGCATGTTTAATTGAATGCTAAATTAAATTTGCATGTGTCTGTCCATATAGTAAGTGTTTGTTAACACATTATTCATGATGGTTCATTTAATCACTCTGGCTTTTCTCCTAATGTAAGGTTACATTTTACATTAAAAAAATATCAAATTGATGATGGAAATTCCTCCGTCAATACTTTTTTATGGAATTTTTTGACAATAAATTCCATTGAAAGTTAAATTTAATGATGGGATTTTTTATTAGTAATTTCTGATGGATTACAGACATAATTTTCATATGTAAAATTAAGAATGCATCTTCTAACATAATAATTTTTTTTGTAATAAAAATCTTCTAACGGAATACAGATGGAGTTTTTTTGACAAAAAATGTATTCACTAACTAAATTTTCCATGGAACTTTCTGTTCGAAAACTAGTTTGTAATTTTTTATTGATATAAAAATAGTTTAAATAATGTAACAAGTTATGAAATTTTTAATATAATTGAAATAATTTTGTATAAATTATATATTGATAAAAAATTATATAATATAAATAGAATAATATATAAGATATTTATATTATTAAAGAGTCCCATAAATGCTTAGAACAACTTCTACCTACCAACTACTCACTCTAGAACATAATATTACAATCTAGAAACTACTACTATTTCCTACATTATTTTGACACTTCTCCTAAAGCTGCGGAGTGGATGATATCCACTCCCAGCTTAGACACTAGATTTTTTTTTGATACTAGATTCTGGAAATGCCCACTGGACAATCCTTTTTGTGAGAACATCTTCCAGTTGATCTCGTGTGGAACAAATGGAGTGCAAATTAGACCACTTTCCAACTTCTCCTTGATAAAATGTCTATCATTCTCAATATGTTTTGATCGATAATGATGAACCGAATTATGAGCAATATTGATAGCAGACTTGTTGTCACAATAGAGCTTCATTGGACCTTTCCATTTGATCCTTAGATATGATAGAATGATTTTAATCCATAATAATCAACAGATTTCGAGTGCCATGGCTCTCAACTCAGCTTTAGCATTAGATCTTGAGACTGCAGTTTGCTTCTTGCTTCTCCATGTGAAGAGATTCCAGCTAAGAAAAGTACAATAGTTTACTGTAGATCTTCTATCATCAAGATCCCCTCTATGATCGACATCATTATATGCTTCAATTGTTAATCTCTTCCCCCTTATGAACAGAATCCCTTTCCTTGGAGTACCCTCCAAGTAGTGAAGTATTTGATGAGCATCTTGTAAATGTGAAGTTTTAGGATTCTACATAAATCGACTCACCATACTAATTGCATATGCAATATTAGGTCTTGTGTGAGCCAAATAAATCAACTTTCCAATACGCCTTTGATAAATTCCTTGTCACAAAGGATCTTTTGGTGGTGCACAAGACTTCTTTCTTGATTTAGGAGGACTTCTTCCTGCTTCACAGAGTGTATGATTTTGTTCTATTGGTGTGTCTACAGGTTTGCAACCTAACTTTCTTGTTTCAGCTAAGAGGTTAGAAGCATATTTTTGCTAAGGTATAAAGATGCCTTGTTTGAAATGAGCAGCCTTAATGCCGAAGAAATACTTAAGCCTTCCTAAATCCTTAATAGCAAATTCCTTCATCAATTGTGTTTGTATAGAATTAATCCCTTCCATGTCATTTCCTGTGACAATGATATCATCAACATAAATAAGTAAAATTGTTACTCCTCTAAAGGTGAATGTCTAATAAACAATGTATGATCACCCTGGCTTTGTTTATATCCCATGAATGTCTAATAAACAAAGTGTGATCACCCTGGCTTTGTTTTTTTCAATGCTAACCATGGATTTTGTAAATCTCCGAAACCATGCCCTTGGTGATTGCTTCAAGCTATAAAGTGCCTTCCTGAGTCTGCATATTGTACTAAGAGCAAGTTGAGAATAAAAATCAGGAGAGACTTCCATATAGATCTCTCCCTTTAAATTACCATGTATAAATGCATTTTTTTACATCAAACTGTAGTATTTCCCAATCTTGATTAGAGCCAAAGATAATAGGATACAGAAGGTATTCATTCTTGCAATAGGAGTAAAGGTCTCTTCATAATCAACTTCATACGTTTAAGTATATCATTTAGCAACCAATGTGACTTTACACCATTCTAATCTGCCATCAGAATTGTATTTGGGTGTAAAGACCCATTTACATCCACCAAGCATCTTTTCTTTGGTAATTGAACAAAATCCCATTTTTTTGTTCTCCAAAGCTTCCATTTCAACTTTCATTACCCAATTATCATCTGTTAATGTGTCAGATAAGGTTTTTGGTATTGGGATAGATTAGAGATTAGTGAGAAAGGCTTTGTGGCTACAAGATAACTTATCATATGAAAGAAACGATGAAAAAGGATATAAAGGACACTCACAACAACTCAGAACTCCCTTTCTTACAGAAATAGGTAGATTAGAATCATTAGTAGTGGCATCAGAATCCTCATGTATATTAGAAGGAGATGGAGGTACCTTTGTATTTTAAGGAGCACTTTCCAGTACTTCATCGGTAATTGGTTCAGATGATTGAACATGAGTTCGTTGGAATGTTCTCTTTCTTCTAGAGTAATGCTATAGTGGGTGAGTAGAGTTAAGAGTTTGTGGGGCTTCTAAAGATGTATTTGGATGAGATTGAAGTTGTGGTGCTTCTTGAAATTCAATTTCTGAGAGACCACCTGGGAAATGATCATTGTCTTGATCATTATTGACAGAACAACCAAAATAAGACTCAGATTCAGAAAAAGTAGCATTTATCGAAACAAAGAATTTCTTAGAAGGAGCATGGTAACACTTGTATCTCTTTTGTGTGGAGGAATATCCAACAAACACACACTTGAGAGATCTAGGGACAAGTTTGGTCTTTTGATGAGAATGTAAATGCACAAATGCAACACTCCCAAATATCCTAGGAATAAGACCATTTGATGCATTAAAATTAGGATAGAAATGAGTAAGAACTTCTATAGGACTCTTTTAATCAAAACCTGAGTTGGAATTCGATTACTATGATGTGTTATTGTTAGAACAGCCTCACCCCAAAAATAATTAGGCACATTTGTTTGAAATAATAATGCTCTTGTAACAGCAAGAAGATGATTGTTTATTCTTTCAACTGCCCCATTCCATTGAGGAGTATTGATATAAGATGACTCTTGCAAAATTCCTTGTTTTTCAAAAAATGTGGATAAGGATTGGTTGAAAAAATCCTTAGCATTATCAGAACGAAGCCTTTTATTTGAGATCTAAACTGTGTCTTGATCATATTATAAAAAATGGAAACATAGAGCTCATATCATATTTTTGTTTTAACAAATAGATCCAAGTTACACGAGTGTAGTCATCAATAAAGGATACAAACCATCGATACCCAGAGACATTAGAAAAACTAGACGAACCCCAAATGTCATTATGAATCAACTCAAAAGGAAAAAAGTTCATGTATTACTTAAAGAATATGAGGAACGCTTATGTTTTGCAAGCTCACAGATGTTGAAATGAAGGGACTTGATGGTTACATTCTGAAACACAGAAGAAAACACAATTTTAAGAACATTAAAAGAAGGATGACCGAGAAGGCAATGTTGAAGCCAAATTTGTTCCTCATTTGACTCGACACTTTTGGATTGAAAGGAGGAAGGTGAAGAAATATGAATTCTAACAATTTCACTAGGTTCCTCAATGAAGTAAAATCCACTCTTTTCCTTATCAAGTCCAATAATCTATTTCGTTCCTTGCTCCTAAAGAATACAAGAGGTTGAAGAAAAAATTACAAAGCAATTAGAATCAGCAGCAAGTTTTTGGACATATATGAGACTAGTGCAAATTTTAGCAACATGCATGTAAGACATTTTTCAAAACAATGGTAGAGTTAATAAAAACATCTTCCTGGCCAGCTATAGTCATTACAGATGCATCAGCTACAACGATTTTCCTATTACTAGGATAAGGACTACATGAAATAAAGTGTTAAGAAGAGTTAGTCATATGATTAGTGGCTTTTGAATCAATAATCCAAGAGTGGAGGAAATCCTTATTTGAGGCATTAAGAGCATATGAAAATAATAGTCATATGATCAGTGGCTTTTGAATCAATAATCCAAAAGTGGAGGAAATCCTTATTTGGGGCATTAAGAGCAGATGAAAATAAAATAGCTGAATGTTGAAATAAAATACCTGAGAACGCCAAAGCATATGTACCTGTTGTAGAAGGGGAATCTTTCTCAAGTGTCTCTATCAAAGATCTTAGCCTCTCTAGCTCCTCCTTAAGAAGTGTGACTGGACTTTTCTTGACTTCCTGAAGTAATATGAGCTTGAGGCTTCTTCATATTAGAAAGATTGCCATGAAGCTTCCAACACCTCTCCTTCGTGTGATAAAGTTTTTGCAATAGGTACACCACAATTCCTTGTTCGAAACTTTTGAATCACCTTGTTTATGAACAAGACAATTTGGAGGATTTTTTGATACAAGAGCCGAACTTTCCGCCTGTTGTGGCTCCATCACAACATTACTTCATCCTTTTTCTGCTAAGACAATAGCAATAGTATCATTGAGAGATGGCAATTCCTCCCATACAAGAATTTATGTTCTCATCGGATCAAATTCTGCATTTAACCTTGCAAGATACTCAAAGATACGCTCATTTTTCATAAAGCATTTGAAGATAACAACATCTTGACTTCATTTTATATTGATGGAATGATAATGATCCAGTTCCTGCCACAAACTCTTCATAGTTGTAGAGTACTCATTAATAGACTTATTTCCCTACTTGGTGTTAGAAATCATGGTCTTTATCTCATAAATTTGAGCTGCATTTTTCACCTCCGAGTAGGTTTAATGAACAATATCCCAAATTTCCTTTGCTGAAGATAGGAATAGGCATGTTTGACTTACCTGAAGAGTCATAGAATGCCATAGCCAAGACATAACCAAAGAGTCTTCTTCATCCCAAGCACTAAAAGTTGGATTTCCAGGATTAGGACCTGTTCCAATTAAATGACTAACCTTCCTATGGCCTTTTGGAAAAGTGCGAACAAATTGAGACCAGCTTAAAAAATTAGTTCCATTCAACTTGTATGATGTAGGAACATTTTACCAGTCTCTAAGTGTACTTACAGTACTGACTGAGGAAGACTCAATACTGTTAGAAGCGTTACGTTGTTCACGTCAGACATGGCTTAGATGAAGGGGAAGAATATTCTGAGCAGAACAACGGTGACCATAGGCTGAATGAAGCTTAGACTCACCGTCACGTGTCGGCGCGTGGATCTGGGCAATTTTCTGGCAACGGCACGTGGTCTGCCAAAATATTCGACGGCGGCTAGGTTTGGCCGATCGGAGGTCCCTGAGCACGGTGGACCAGCACATGTAGTAATCAGAAGTCTGGATGCCAGCTAACTAGTTAAGGCAGAAGTGTTCTCTCTCTCTATAGAAAAAGATTGGAAACAAGAAGCTAGGATTTAGAGCAACCTAGCTCTGATAACATGATAAAATATGAGAGAAGAATGTTTCTTATGATCTTATTCACAAGTATGGGTGGCATTTATACAAGGATTGCCATAAATGCTATCAACAACTTCTACCTACAATGTACAAACTACTCACACTCTAGAACATAATATTACAATCTAGAAACTACTAGTATTTATTACATCATTTTAAAAAAAAAGTATAAAAATTATTGTTCCTTATTTTCATTAAGATTACATTATGAATAAAGACTCTTGAAAATACTAAATGCAAGTGTAACCAAAATCAATAATGACAGAGAAGGGATCCAGGTCCTAAAATGAGATTTTGAAGTTAGAGGAATAGGTAAAAAGAAAGAAAAACTAAAGTGTCTCTTTGCATAAAAAACTAAAATGTTTCTTAAGTATTTTTTTAAAGAAAGACACCAACCCCTTCACCAAAGAACTTGTGGGCTACCACTGGCATCAGACCTCCAATGGGATTAATTACATTTGAAAGTGGTGGAGGTGAGATATGATGGCATGATTCACAACTCTTTTTCCATGTAACATGCAATAACAAAAAAGTTCACTCTTTAATTTTGAATCCAATTAATTCATAACATTTGTTAACGAATTCCTCATATTTCATTATGTATTACTAACTTTCGTTATCATGTAACAAATCCACAATTTCGGGTCATTCTATAGGTTTTGTTGAGGCGTTTTCAAAATTTTATTGAGTTTTGTCATTTTTTGCTTACCAAGTAATAAATCCACTATTTAGGTCTTTCACAAGTTTTGTCAAAACATGCCCCACATTTTATTATATATTACAATTTTTCATTTACTAAATAATAAATCCACTCTTAGAAGTCATCTATAAATTTTGTTAAGGCATTTTTCACATTTCATTAGCTATCAGCAACTTTTATTCACTAAGTCACAAATCCACACTTTTACATCATTCACAAATTTAGTAATATATTATCTTAGAATTCATTTCACATTTGTATAATATCATATAGGGTGAAGGGCAAAAATATCCACGTTAATTTGTCATAAGTGCATTAGCACCATATTAAAATGTTAATGCGAAAATGCATATGAAAATTTGAAAATGAGGCAAAAATACCTACATTAAATCTTGTGTATTACCCTTTAAAAGATACTTTCAGTCAGCAAAAATCGTTTCCCGATTCCTCTATCATTCACCATTTGCATTCCCATACTTCTTCTATCTCTTTTTCAATGGCAAACTTTTCTTGGACTTTCATTAAAATGGAAATGTGGCTAATCCCTTCACACTCTCCATTTGCACTTGATCGTTGTGAACCTATGACTTGTTGCCACCACTGCCAAGTCTAGACTATCGTAAACACCGACACGCATAGCATTCACCACCATTGCTGATAAAGGCATGACTATCATGAATTCTGCCACACCTGTCACTCACCAAAATTTTAATATGGTGCCGGAAGCATTTTTGACAATTTAATGTGGGTATTTTTGCACTAAAATTTGAATATGTTGCTAGATGAACTTTTAAAAAATTAACATGGGTGTCTTTGCCCCTCCACCCAATTATATATCTTAATAGATTTCTTCACATTTTTAATTACTATTTTCGAACTCTTAACTTTGATGTCATGTCCATTTAGATGACTTGCCCTGGAGAAGGTATCTTAACAGATCTTGTTAAGAGATTGGTGGATAAAACTGTAAAGGAAGTTAATTACTTTCGTAATTTTGAGACTCATGTCCACAAGTTTGAGGATGACAATAAGCTTTTGATTAGAAGAAGGGATAAACTACAAAATGACATTGAAGATGCGAAAAGAAATGAGAATCAAATTGAAGGTGAAGTTCTAGATTGGAAAGAGGAAGCTGATAATGTAATTCAAAAGAATGCTAAAATCAGGCAAACAAGGCTTGATAGCCAATGTCCTCTTAGGAAATATCGACAAGGGAAGAGGTTGGCACAAATGACGATAGCCATTCAACAGCACATCGAGAAGTGTAATTTTGAAAGAGTGGCACGTCTAGCTCAACTTCCAGGTATAAAGTACTATGCTTCAAGAGACTTCATTAATTTTGAAAGTAGAAAGACAAATCTCAAGCAGCTTGTGGAAGCATTAGAGAATGGAGAACATTACATGATTGGATTGTATGGGATGGGAGGAACGGGTAAAACCATATTGGCAACAAAAGTGGGCAAACAACTTGAAGAATCCAAAACATTTGAGAAAGTTATCTTTATTGTCGTGTCCAATCCTCCAGATGTCAACAAGATTCGAGCCAACATTGCAAGGCAAATAGGCCTGGATTTAAATCAAAGAGAGGAAGTAGAACACCCTGAGCTTTTGTGGTCTAGAATTTGTAAGAACGAAAGTAAATTACTTATAATATTAGATGATGTGTGGAAAAAGCTAAATCTTAGAGACATTGGGATTCCATTTGGAGTTGATAACAAGAATTGCTATGTTTTGATAACCACTCGCTACTTGAAAGTTTGTAAAGAAATGCGTTGCCATCACATAGTTCAGCTACATACATTGTCTGATGAGGATGCATTGGAGCTTTTTTTGTCTCATGTTGAAAGTGATCTTGATGATTCTCTTGCACGAGATTTTGTGAAGGAGTGTGGAGGATTACCAATTGCAATTGAAGCACTAGCTAGCACATTAAGAAATTGGCCCATTAGTGAATTGAATGTAGCTTTGACAAAGCTACGAAATTCTATGCCATTGATTGATTTTGATGAAGATATGGAGAAAGTTTATAGATGTTTGGGATTAAGCTATGAGAATTTGAATGATAAGAAGGCCCAACAACTTTTCTTGTTGTGTTCTATTTTCCCAGAAGACTTTGAATTCCCTATACACCTTATTATTAGACTTAGTATAGGGTTGGGAAGTTTTGGGAAAGTTGACGATTATTTTACAGCAAGAAGCCAGTCACTTGTAGTGAAAAATAAACTCATAGCTTCTTCTTTGCTATTGAAGGTTGATGAGAAAGAATGTGTAAAAATGCATGACGTAGTTCGTGAAGTAGCGCAATGGATAGCAAAGGAAGATATTCAAGTACTTATGGGTTCAAGAACAACTTTAGGAGCAAACAAGCGACTTGTGTTTTGGAGAACTGAAGATTTTCCCGATCAACTTGATGATACAAAAGTTGAAGTTCTACTTCTTTGGATAAATGGAAATGTTCTAGTTAAAGATCCAAATGCATTTTTTGCAGGAATGTCTAGGCTATCAATTTTGTTTTTATTTGGCGAAAATGGCAGAAAAGTTCCCTCTCCATTATTGTTACAATCACTTCTATCATTAAAGCATATGCATACTCTTATCGTGGATGGTTGGTCATTAGGTGACATATCTATTTTGATGAGTCTACAAAGTCTTGTGACACTTGAATTGAAAAATTGTCTTATTATTGAATTACCCAAAAATATAAAGGAATTGAAGATGTTGAGATGGTTGGGTTTAAGGATGTGTAAAATTCGAAAGAACAATCCTTTTGAAGTGATTGAAAGGTGTTCACAATTGGAAGAATTGTATTTTGTTGGGAATTACAATGTCGAGGATTGGAAGCTAGAGGATGACAAGGAAATCGAAGTTTCACTTGGTATATCTCCTTCGTTGGAAACGTTTTATATCTCTTGCAGTGATTTTAGGAAGCTAGATGTTGATGATAATGGCTTCTTTAAATACTTCAATTCAGCAAATATTAAACATTTAATACCAGAAGCTTTGTTTAAGCACATTGTAGGAAAAGCAGAAGTTCTTAAGTTGGGGAAAATTGGACTAACAGGATGGAAATGTCTTGTTCCTGAAATTATTCCTGTAGAAATGGACAATTTAACCAAGCTTTACTTGTCTGAGTGGGTTAACATGGAGTACCTTATTGACGATACTAGGTATACTTCACATAATATCATGATCTTCTCTAAGCTAGTCGAGCTGCATTTGTATGATGTAAGTGTGAAAAAATTATGTAGGGGTGATATGCCTTCTGGTTTTCTCAAGAAGTTACAGATTTTAAAGTTAGAGAAGTGTATGAATTTGGAAAACATATTCTTAGATGAAAGTCTCAAATTACCTTATCTGAGGGTCTTGGGATTGATAAATTGCCCAATGTTCCAACCATCAATTTTTCAACTCTCTGTTGCTCAAAGTCTTGTGCGATTGGAAGAATTAGCAATTGAAAACTGCAAGGAGCTAAAAAGTTTATTTGCATACGAGAGTTTTGAAGGTAATCAAGAAAAACTTGATTTATTGTTCCCAGAGTTAAATTCTCTTAGAATTATAGGATGTGGGGAGCTGAAAAACATATTTGGTCAATATGGAGATGTGGACCAAGTTTTGAAATGCAAGAAATGTATGTCAGGCCTGACTCAAGTTTTGAATGAAGATACAACAGAGAAATATGAAAATTCCAAGATAAGTGCTATCTCACGGGCTCTTAGATGTTGTTTTATGTCCCTAACTAAAGACACCAAAGTTAAAGTTTCAAATGCCACAGCGGAACGCTGCACCATCCCACTGGTATGCAACTTTGATCTAGCTTTCTTTATCGAGCATTTCTATTTATGTGTCATATATTTTTCTTGTTGGAAAAAGTGGTATTTGATTAAATGAACGTCTATTTAAGCACGTGACATTAATGGATTATATAACCTTTTCCATTACGTAGATCTAATAAATGAAGGGACATTAAATATAGCATTATAATTGATTTCTTGCCATCTTCCATTGATAGAGTATATTTTATTGAAAGTGTGACACTGTGACCTGATATTTTAAAAGTTATAAAGAAGTATGACGAGAAGGCTTTAGAGGAATTGTTAGATAAAAATATTAGGTCACATATTAGTTTCTTATTTTTTTTATGTTAATAGCTACCGATTTATGCAACTAATAGTTAAACAAATCGTTACGAGAATGAGTTAGTTAAACCTTTTTACCTCCCTTATTAGACAAATGAATATGATAATTTGGACATGAAGCACTCCCCCTCAGTCCTTTTCATGAGACTCTTAACTTCTGTGATATTATGAAAATAGTTAAACATCACATATTTTTACAAGTTTGAAAACTTCACTTAAGTTTGTATACTTTATTGAGGAGAGCCAGAGGGAGGAATTGAAAATGGCTAAATTCTATAAAATCCCATGACTTTAGGGAAGTTGCATATAGTCCTCTCGACTTTTCAAATTTTAAATTTAACCCCTCGGAACATTTGTTTTTTTTTATTATGAACCACATGACTTAATTTTGTCATTAGCTTTTGACGGAAATTGCCGTGTAAAATTAACATGAGACACCTTATCATATCCTATGTGGTATCCTATTAAAGTTACTTTGAGAATTGTGGAAGAGGTTTGCGCGGCATATAGACATAGAAGCAATGAGCTTTAGGGTTTTTTAATGATAAAATTATAGTTTAACCCTTATATAAAAATTATATAGGTACTATAAATTTATTAGTCTATATAGGATGTCAAATTTGATGCCACGTGGGATTTGATAATTTTATAATGGTAAGTTAATTGTAGGGGTCCACTAAAAAAAAGTTGAGGGGGTTATATTTAACTGACCCAAAATTGATGGAATATTATTGATTTTAGCGATGGAGAAGTACTTGTTTAGGGTAATAGAAAAGAAGATGACAATACTTTTAAATAAGTCATATATAAGCGTTTCATTATATTATTTTATGAAATAAAAAATGTCATTTATTAAGAGCCCATGACTAGGGTGTTATAGTTTTTTTGTTGGCAATAAAGGGTTTTATATATAGGATATTGGAGAGAGAGGTTTATTAGTTGGAACAAAACTTTTGGAATGCATTTTGTTAAGGAAGCTATTTCTTTCCTTAATTCATCAAATACATGCAAAAACTATTGAATGAGACTTAAATTGGGTTGGGTTTCTCTTCTTTTCCCTTTTCCATTTTCTTTCAAAATCTTTTATTCTCATATTAGATTTAAAAAAAATTCTGTAAAAATTATTACTATGAATAGAAATAAATAGATTCCAACTTTTAAAAACGTATCTATATTGTTCGTAATTGCTATAAAGACAAAATAAATAAAAAATAATTTATAAAATGTTAACAATGATATTTTTATAAAATAATTTATTGATACTTATTGATCTAAGGATTGATATGAGATTTTAAGAAGAGAAAGAGAAAAAAGAAAAGGAGAATATCCTCTCCTAACTTATGGTAATGCTAGAGGAATTAGAAGACCGCATTATTGATCAATAAGATTAGTCTTCAATAAAATTAACAAAGCAGTTACATTATTTTCTTTAAGTGTACTGAGCAAAGGATAACGTCTATTAAACTACCAGAACAAAAACACGACAGTTTCCCTTTTGATTGGTCAATGTTTTTAATCATATTGTAATACATCGCAATACAAGATTAGATGATAAAATGAAATTAGTTATAGAAGTTGAATATGAGATAATTGATTTGTTGTAGGAATCATGCCCATCAAACGAAAGCATTATTGAAACACTTCATCATACAAAGGAGTGTCTTATGAGACAGCCATTGAGCCTAGAAAATATAAGGACAGTGACACTTGAGGGATTTTCAAAAGTAGAATCGTTGTTCAGTGTATCCATTGCCAAAACCATGATCATGTTGGAGACGTTGCGTATCAATAAATGTGAAGGATTGAAGCACATAATAATAGTAACAAATGAGAAAGAGGATAACTATCAGCTCAACTGCACTTCCATCTTCCCAAAATTACAGAGCCTCGTAGTCTATTGTTGTGATAAGTTGGGATTTTTATTTCCATCCACTCTT
This sequence comes from Mimosa bimucronata, assembly GCA_037074515.1. Taxonomy (NCBI): domain Eukaryota; kingdom Viridiplantae; phylum Streptophyta; class Magnoliopsida; order Fabales; family Fabaceae; genus Mimosa; species Mimosa bimucronata. Next base: position 32,694,842 of record CM073440.1, on the reverse strand, counting down.
TCTGGAGGTCTTCAAAAATTAAAATCTATACGTATCATTCAAGCTGAGGAGCTGAAATATATTTTTGGAAAATACAATGATGAAGGGTGTGTATTGAATGAGGATGAAAACAATGAGCCTTCAATTTGTCTTCCAGCATTGGAAAAAATATACCTCGCAAGTGTCCCAAACATAATCAGCAATGGTGTCCGGAAATATCAACTTCAGTGCCCATCTCTACAGAGTGTGGAAGCATCAAAGGTATGTAATACTTTTTAACCTGTTAGTTTATAGTAAGTGAATCTTGCCCTGTTTTGTTGTGTGAAAACATAGTTTTTCATATAGTCTCTTAAAATTTCATCTTTTAAGCATTTTTATAATCAATATGGTTTATGTACATTGTAATTTATAAATATCTTTATACTATATAAATATTACTATATATAATGAATTATTCATTACAAATTATTTAAACACATTCTCAAAACAACGAAGGCTTTTATAGAATTTTCTTACAAGGACATATAAAATTATTTATGTAAAAGAGATCCGGCTTTATCATTATTCAATTTCAAATTTGATTTTAAAATATAACTCACTGAATAATCTCTGTGTGTGTTAACTTTTGTTTTGTGGGTGTGTGTATCTCAGTCTCACGCACAAAAGAGAGAAACAGAAAACAACACTTTAAATTTTTCACTTGAAATGTATAGAATTAGTTCAAAAAGATTTTTATGTATATAAACGTGCAATGTGACAACAATCATTTTGATATTTAAATATATTTAAATTTTAAAGTGAATTAACTCATATGTGATCATATGCAATAGTAGTACTCCCTCCTCTCAGGTCCTAATTATAAGATCAAATTGATTTTTTGTAGAAGTTAAGGAAACAAATTAGACCACTAAATTATAACATATGTTAAGTATAATTAGATTATATGTTAGTTTATAAGTAAAATAAATTAGTTTTGAAGAAAAAAGATGAATATAAATAATTTAAAAAGATTTTATCTTGCATTTTTAATTTCTCTAAAAAAAGTCAAATTAATCTTATAATTAGGACCGGAGGGAGTATCATGGAATTTTTCGTGGATGGATTTAAAATATATTTTTTATGACATAAATTATCTGTTACGTCAAAGTCATACACTGAAGTAATTGATTTTTGGATATTGCCATTGGATAATTTTTAATGATATTAATTTTTTGGGATTTTTGTGAATTCATGATGCATATTTATGCTTGTTCTTTTTGATTAAAATATTATCACATGGGGACAAGGTTTCACTAATTATAAAGTGGTACTCTCTCTGGTCCTTATTATAAGGCACCAACTGACCAAATTTTTTGGTCCCAAATATAAGGCACCAACCGCCGCATTAATTTTTTTTTTTTGCACTTTACCCTTATCAATAATGGGGGTTTAATGTTGAAAATGTGAAGTCACATCATTTAATGAAGGGTAAGTTGGAAAAAGTTGCAAATTTAGCATAAATATGAGGACCCAACTACCATTTCTTGGTTTGTGAGAAATGATAGTTGGTGCCTTATAATAAGGACCAGAGGAAGTATGTTAAATATTATGAACCGATATTAATTGGAGTTGAATTACCTTTTTTTTTTTTTGAACACTTAGGAAATTAAGAGCCAAATGCAAGATACGACAAGTGGAGGAGGAAAGGAATGTGAAATACAAGAGATTGTTCATGTTGAAACACCACTAACCCCAAGTGTGGCCTTCCAATATTTTCTCAACTTTCACAATCTAAAAGAAATAGGCATCAGCAGAATCAAGAGTTTGAAAACTTTGTTCTCTATTTCTGCATGCAGAAACCTACCTCAGTTGTCCACACTATATATAAATGAGTGTGAGGAATTAGTTAGTGTGGTTGAAGATGATTCTAATGATCTTCATCAGATAAATTTTAGTTCTATTTTCCCAAAGCTGGAGGTTGTTACAATCTTGGGATGCAACAAGCTGGAGTATATGTTTCCTTTCTCTCTTTTTAGAAGTCTTCAAAAATTAAAATCTTTGACCATCAAGAATGCTGCTGAGTTGAAATATATTTTTGAGAAATATGATTATGGAAATCATTTATCAAATGAGAATGAAAGAGATGATAAGCGTCGTATTCATCTCCCTGCTTTGGAACATCTAACATTTGCAAATGTATCAAAGATGATAAACAATGTTCATGGAGAAAAATATCAACTGAGCTTTCCACATCTAAAACGCATTCGATTGGGAAATATTGAAGAGTTCAACGGAGGATCTTTTCTAGAATTGTTGGCTTGTTTACATTTGAATGTCGAAGCTTCTAAGGTAACACATTTGACTTACTTTTCTATCATCTGCACTACTATATTTATTTGGCCCCTTATTTTTGGAAATTTTCTTTTTGTCATAGTCGAATGCTTAGCATTTAAACTAGAACAGCAACATGATGTTTTCGTGCATCGCAACTTTTGATTTCAAAACATGAAATTACTAAAATTTCAAGCCTAGAGAATTACAATTAGTTAGTTTAATTCATAAAAACTTGGTTTGCTTCAACATACATATATATGCCTTTCATTAGATTAGAAAAAAATACATTAATTAAGGAAGTAATAGCTCTAAAAAATTACTAATTAAGCACAATCCATGTATATATGTCTTTAATTTGTAAGCACTCTGGTTCCAGGCATCATCAGTACACATTGTTTCTCTTTTTATAACTCAATGCTATTGTGATATCTATCCATTAATAACAGTATTGGAAACTTTTACAATTTGTGAATGTGATTATTTCAATTCATGCTGAAATTTTGAATTGATTTATGACTATTAGGACTCGATGAAAGTTATCAAGAATATGCAAAATTTTACAAATCTAGAAGTAAGAGACATCAAAATAGAAGAGGTTCTTAATTTTGAGGCAGTGGAAATTAAAGCTCCAATGAGGTTGACAAGCTTAGAAGGCATGAGGTTGAAAAATCTAAGGGAGTTGAGGCATATATGCAAGGGTCCCAAATATATTTTGAGCCTTCCCAATCTGAGCGAACTATTCGTCACAGCATGTCAAAAGCTAAAAGCAATCTTTTGTGTCTCAGTAGTGAGAAGCTTCCCACAATTGTCCTATTTAATAATAGAAGACTGCGATGAATTAGTTAACATCATTGAAGAGAGTGATGAGGATCATTTGCATCAACTCTGCTTTCCAAAGTTATTTCAAATTCGCATCCAGCGTTGTAATAGCTTGAAATACATTTCCTCAATCTCAACGTGTGGTGTGTTTCCGAAGCTGGGGGTCTTGGAAATAACAGAAGCCTCTGAGATGGAGGAAGCATTTATACTTAAACAAGAAGATAAGCAGAAGATGGCAACAAGGGAAAAAGTATTTCCAAAACTGAATGGTGTAAGACTTCGAATTCTTCCAAGGCTTGTTACTATTTGTGAGGGAATTGATTTTCAGACTTTGGATTTTCTTTATGTGAGTGATTGTCCCAAATATCAAGGTATATCTAGGACGAGAAGTCATTTCTTATAATTGCTAACTAGTATAATGAGTGCTAATGTTAGATTGAAAATTCCACCGCAGGAAGTAGTCAATTCCAACAAGGGCTTGAAAATGGAGATTCAGAAAATCAAGTAGCAGCATGTGCTTTGCCAGACTTTGCAGAGGTATATTAGGCTAATCATCACAAGAAAAAAAATTATTTTTTTGGTACTTTGTTTTACTAATGAATATAACATGTACATAAATTTGGTTATTACTCTTGAATAATTACTTAATGATGGTGTTGGTTAGAGTTCGAAGGAAGCAATGAAGACAAGTGTTGAAGAAGTTGCAGCATCCTCGGTATGTATTTATACACTGAAAAAAAGTAGTGATTTTAAATTGAACGTAGGAATATGCTACATGACCACAACTTTCTTTTTTTTTTTCTTTCTTAGTCATTATTTAGCACTGTACAACCAATATATCTGATAAAGCTACAATAATAACTTCACAAATCCATTCAAAAGTCTGGAGTTAGCAAAGATTTTTGGGGAAACATTGGAAATAATACACTGTTATTTAAAGATTCAAATTTATTCTGTGCACATTAAAAAAAGGTAAATATACTGCCTCTTTTGATGATGTAGAGTAAGCAGGAAAAATTAAAAGAAATTGAAGCCCAGGATCGTACTCCATCATTATTAGGGAAACAAGTGCTGAAAGGTTCAACATCTAAACCACAATTGAAAAGCTCATCTTTACATGTAAGTTTATTATATTGATTGTTTGACTAATTCCAACATGATAGCAATTTCAGTTCAAAAAAACAAAAAAACATGATAGCAAGTTGATTTTAAAATTAATCTTATGTCATATTCAATACTTCTTCTGGTATCAGTACCAATAAATGTATAGCTTAGTTGAAATAATGAATACTGAAAAATTGTTGTAATTCAGAATGATGAAGAAACAGAGGAGGGTGGCAGAGCAGTTATTGATCCCACTTCAAAGTTACCGGCACGTACTTTATCTTCTTTTAAGGTGAAAAAAAAAAAGAAATAACCCATTACTCCAAATGTGCTTTGAAAAAGGAATTTCTTATTGAATGCAAAGTTATGTTTAACCGATTGATTGTGAAGAATCGATTATTGAAGTAAAGAATTTTCCTGCAAATGCAATGAATGAGACTAAAAGTAGTTTCATTGTTTTGTCTTTCTTTTTCAGATTAATCAGAGCATCAAACAGGTAACAGAATCAAGTCTTCAAAAGAATTATGCAACAGATGATGCCGCCCAAGTAAGTCCAATGCTTTTGTGCCAAATCTAATTTTGTAAAGGGAAAAGGGTCATTTTTGGCCTGGAAGTTTTAACTTTGGAGCAATTTTGGGCCAGAAGTTTTTTTTTGACCAATTTTGACCCGGAAGTTTATAAAACGTAGCAATATTGACCTTTTGAGGCCTCTCTATATTGTAAAATTGGTCTATATTGCTACATTTTGTGAACTTCTGAGTCAAAATTAGTCCGAAAAAAACTTCCGGACAAAAAATGACCCTTTTCCCTTTTGTAAATTCAATTTCATCGTTAAATAATACCAACAAATTGCATCTAAAATGGCCAAACATAACTTTTTCTATATATTCAATGCTCCAAATAGAAGTTGAAGGATGAACAGTCAACATGTGAAGTAGCTTCACTGGGCCAGCTTCAGGATCTTGGAGAAACAAATATATCTGCTGAAGTTTCTCATAAAACCAAAATACCATTTGCTGATGATGTGCGTTATAATTAATGTCCACTTGTGATTTTGAAGTTGCGTTAATTTTAGTGGATAAGATTTCTTACCAATTTTTGATGCTGCAGAGTATTGTTGTCATTGTAAAAGAAAGAGTTCAAGAAAGTCCTTCCTCTAACGATGTTATGTTAGAAACTATGTTAGCTGATTTAGCACCAAGCAACTTATCAACAGCATCAGTCACTACTCCACAAGAGGATCAGTTTCCATTGGTTATTGATTATTGTTTTATGTCTTTTTCTTTTTTGGTATGAGGAGTATGATAGATGGGTAAAAGGATATGTATCTTTTTCCTCTCATTGCTTGTTACAGGATGTGACAAAAAAAGAGACAAGAAGTGGAACAATCATGATGGCAAACCAGCAAGTTCAGTCAGAAAAGACATATGTTGTATGCTCAAACTCTTCATAAAATACTGAAGTTATAACCTAATGATTATAAAAGGACGTAACATGTTTTGGAAATAATTATGTAGGGTGTTAGAAATATTCAAGAGGACGCCACAACTATGATAGATAAAACAGATACATCCTTCATTTATCCACAAACAGAGGACTCACAAGCTGGTCCATCTACAATGGTAAGTTTTATTCATTAAAATTATAACTCTAAGTATGACTCGTTTACATGCTTATAAATCAACATATCTACCCTATATATTCTGTCCCATCCTAATTTTCATTTTTTAATCAAGGTAAAGCTAGATTATAATTAAAGGTCCTAACACTTATATATTTCTTGGTACTTTTGTAGAGTATTGAAAACATTCAAGAAGAGACTAGAGCAATGAAAGCTAAAATAGATGTTTCTTTCTTTTCTTCACAAGTTGAGGTCTCACAATCAGATCCATCTAAAATGGTAAGTTTTGTATAAACTAATCTATAGCTAAAACTATTAAGTTGATATATTTTGAAATTCAAGACCAATGACAATAAGTTCTTCATGTTTTTCTAGATTGCTGGTATGGAAGAAATTGTGAAGCAAGACTTTCAAAAGAATGATACATCAAATAAAGATGAAGCAGTTATTCAATCGACCAATCCAAAGTTAATGAAGCAACCAATTAGTGGATCATTGGCTATGCCTTTAGGAAAAGAATTTTCACAGGTAATTGACTACAAGATTAATTTGTTTTTATGTTTTCGTAACTGTTGGATCAAGGGAAGAAAGCAGTTATATCATTGATCTTGTCTCAAATTACTTTTTCTTGAACCAATATAGATATGTCACTGGGACAAAATAGTTAGTGAATAAATAAAATGCCACTTTATAAATCAAATTTTAGCTTTTACCTAGTTTTACTTAAAGAAGGTCGTTAGACTAATTTTTCACATTTGTTATACAGACTACAAATGAAACCAGAGCAGCAAATGTTAAAGATTTTAAACCCAGTATTCCCATGGAGGCTAACAAAAGCATTCATAATGTTATTTCCTCTTCCCATCATCGTAAGAGCCATTCCTTTTATGACGATTTCAAATTCTCTTTAAGTCATAAGCTAATTTTTTTGCCTATATATGTATAATCAAAAACTGGTGCTGCTAGTCCTTCTTCTCTGATACTAGAGATCGGTGAAATTTTCCAACTTGTGGAGTTGAAGGATGGAGAAGCAACTTTACTGGCCAAGGCACTTGAACTATATCCTGAGCTAAGGCTTTCTCGTACTCAATGTCCCTACCCTATAATAGCTTTTTCCTACAGAGTCCTTGTTGATATTTTAGTCATGCTTGCTACCAAAACACCTTATACCATTACAGCATCGGACAGAGCCACCCTGGAGGCCAACTTAAGTGCTGCAAACTTTTTTGGGTTTGACAAGGATTGGATTGAGTTGATTCGGGCCAAAGTTTTTGGCATTGACAAATCTGATGTCTTGGTAGCAGACGAGAAAATCTCAGACATGGAAGAAGAACTTGAGAAATGTGATATTGCATTGGACCGTATGCAAAAGAAGAGGATGGAAGCTAAAGAGAAGTTAGAAATAGCGCAAAATGAGTTTGAAACAGTTGACACTCAACTGTTTGATTTGTTGGAACATCGCAGAAAGTTAGATATGAAGATGGCTGAGTTCAGGAAAATAATAATAGCCAAGGATAGGCCCTTTGGCATTTAGGTGTGCTCACTTTGTTGCTGGCTCTGTGTTATGTTTCTAAAAAAGAGTAAAAATTGAGTGAAACCATGATGCCTAAATAATGGTAGTCAACGGAGTATAATGATTGTGATCTATTATTAACTTTGGACCTGTGTTTGATGCATGATTTGTATCAAACATAAACAACGTACACTTTTTTAATGATGTGTATGCAGAATTGATTTCTTCTTTTGAAGAAAAAGATTTAGTTATTTGAAATCTGAAATAGCAAGCGAACCAACTTTTCCAGCAACAAACAGCTTGCGCAATGCCTCTTGAGGCCAATTTGGTTTGGTTGCCAGCTTTTCCACATTTCAAGCCTGTTGTGGATATATCTTGATGGATTGTTAAAAATGTATTCTTCTAAATATGATATGATTACTGCAATGCGTTCTTCTAATTAACGATCAGAATTATTTATACTTCTACACGCAAACTCCCTTTTGTTTTCTTTTTCTTTAATTTCAGCATATTTTTTTTTTTGTAAGATGCAACTAATTAAATTCTGTAGATGAAAACAATTGATCAAAATTAAAAAGAAGTAACAAATATGAAAAGAAATGTATCTATTCCATGGAGCAGTAATTGAAAGACAGAATAAATTGATGGAGTAATGAATTTGATATAAAAGCTATAAGCTGAGAAATAGGAAATGATCGCTTAGTATGGGTCATACTATATATTCAGGGTTAGACTTCTACTTACATTAAAATAAATAAATAAATAAATAAAAACCATATTTCACTTTTTAATTATCTTTTATAAAATCTGATTCGAATATATTTATTTTGGAAGTATCTAAATATTAGAATTTATGGATGATATCTAAATGATTCTATTATCTAGTATCAATCTCTTAAAATCTTTCATATTTTTTATTATTTATCTCTAATAAAAATCATAACATGAGTAGTTGTAATAATATTATATAACGTGAACACACATATATCTAATATATCTATTTCAATAAAATATTTCATTTATATTTTTTAAAATAATAAATACATTAAAGTATAAAATTTTTTATAACATATGACGTGTCATAAATTATAATATATTCTTCTTGTACTCTATTTTGTTATAAAATCACTAAGCCCTAAAAATTTGGCAAAGTGACTGATAAATACACATGCTAAATCTCAAAACTTTATATGGGAGATTTTCATTAGTTGGTAAATGATATTTACTAGTTGACTAACGATAGATAGAATTACAAGTACCTATCTAGGATTATGAAATTTAGAAGGTATTTCTTTGTCATTTTCCTTGAAAATTAGGGATGTTATGTAATACTAATTAATTCTTAAAGTACTTTGGGAAAATCCCAAATAAATACCCCTCGAATATCAAAAGGACACAAAGGGGCCTCCAATTCTCAAAAGGACAACATGGGTATTGTTCCCAATTTGGGATAACCAAATTTGGGGTAAAAAGACTGAAAAGCCCCTGAGTCTTCTCCTTACATTAAATAGCTTTTGAAACAAACTAAAAAACGCAGAAACAGAGTGTTGGGCGAAACAAAGAGAAACACGCGAAGAAGACAGTGACGAAGCCATTAGAGCCATGGTGAACGCTTGAAAAGGAGGAAAAGGTAGGAACTTTGAATAATATTTGGATGAAAATATTGTTTTCCTTCTAGTATTAGGTAAAAGATGATATTGTATTTGATTATTTTGCTAGGTGTTCAATCTGAGTAAATGGGTTTAAAGATTGATGATCACCTAAGTTGGGTAGTTGATTTAGTTTAATGATAGAGAAGAAAAAGCTTAGATGTTGTAGGAGTTTAAGTTTGGGTTGTGAGAAGTGTAAAATAATGATGTATATATATGAGGTTGCTGTGCGTATTAGATGAAGAATGATACTGGGTGAATATATATGGGAATGATGAAGAATGAGGTTGTTGTGCGTCAGTTAACGAGTCTAGTTCACGCTGAAAAAGTGTTCATGTAGGTCAGGGTGAAATATGTAGTTAATGCCTATACTTGAGTAGTTAACAGGACATGCTATACTGAAACGGTTAACAACTATACTTGAGTAGTTAATACATATGCTGAAGTAATTAACAGCTATACTTGAGTAGTTTACTGGTCATGTTATACTGAAATGGTTAAAAACTATACTTGAGTAGTTAACCGAGTATGCTATAATGAAAGCAGCTATAGTTGAGTAGTTAATGCAACATGCTATACTAAAACGATTAACGGCTATATTGAAATGGTTAACATCTATACTTTAGTGGTTAATTGGACATGTGTGTTTGATGTAAAGTGATGAAAGATCATTGTTTAGCAACTATAATTTTAATTAAATTTTGATTGATTTGGTGCAGGTTAGCATGCAGGATGACATCAAATATGCGGTCAACGAAATCACTTATGTGTTATTTTCATGTGGGGGGGGAACTTTGGAAAGGATGTTGAAGGTGAAGAGAAATATTATGGTGGGAATTCCAGGCTGAAAACATTACAGGAAGGGATGGCAATTGAAGAATTAAGGGCTTTAGTAGGAAAATGGTTCAGTATAGATGGTATGAGATGTGAGATGAAATATACAGTGAAGTTTGATCAAACAGTATTAGTAGATCTGATCGATGATGACGAAGTGAATAATCTGTTTGAATATAATGGCACATGTTTATGTAGCATCCAAATGCATTGATAATGTTGTAGGAGAAATGAATGATACAGTAATGTAAGTGAGAATTTCGTTTTTTGTCCAAGTGGTTAATTAGTATACTGTTGTAGTTAATTGCTATACTGTTTTAGTTAATTGCTTTACTAAAGTAGTTAATATGCATACATGGTGGATGGGCTATTGGGATGGTCAGAACAAATTGGTGACATTAATGAGGCTGCATGTGACCAAGAAGATGGCGAAGGCGGAACCTATAGTGGCAAAACAAGCCATATTCTAAGACTACCATGTGGAGTACAAAGTGCGCCAACTCCATTGCCAGAAATGAACAGTGCAAAGTGGAAGGACGTGTTGTTAGGAGTAAATCAAGCATTTCCTCACGTTGATGGCTTTAAGAAGGCACTGCATAAGTTCAGTATTTCACATAAATTTGAGTATAAGTACGTGAAAAATTCAAACAAGAAGATGTATGTGAAATGTAAGGTTGAAGGTTGTCCATTGAGGATCACTGCAAAAATAGTTGGGAAGAGTGGACCTTTCCTTCGTGTCACAAGGTTCAGAAATGAACATTTTCACAATGCTCAAGACATGCTTCAGGTGAGACATAGTGGAACAGCTAGCTTAACATCAACAATTATCATTGATGAGGTGAGGGATCACATAGACAAGAGACCAAATGAAATAAGGAACACCTTGTCAAGAGAATATGGAGTGAAGTTGACATACAAGTAAGCATATAGGGCAAAGGAAAAAGCATTAGAGGATATTCATGGTAAGCCTGAACAGTCTTATATGTTAATACCATGGATATGTCAACGGTTGAGGGAGACGGACAGTAAAACTGTAGCTGAGTGGACTGCGGATGAAACCAACACTTTTCAGCGTGTCTTCATCGCGTATGGGTGTTGCATTGAGGGGTTCATTGAAGGTGCTAGACCGGTATTATACATTGATGGAACTCATTTAAGTGGGCTGTATCAGGGAACTCTACTGTCAGCTTCTGCATATGATGCAAACAATGAGTTATTGCCGTTTGCAATTGCCATTGTCCATGGAGAGACAGATGCTGATTGGACATGGTTCTTACGGATGATCAAACAGATAGTTGGTTCGAAGGAAATAGTGATTGTGTCTGACCGTCACAAGGCAATAATTCATTCTGTGCGAGTAGTATTTGGTGATCAGAGGCATGCTTATTGTTATAGGCATGTGAAAGAGAACTTTAAATCTGAAATGCTGAGATTGAACAGAGGAAAGAGGAAGACCAGTGGTGAGCTAAGGCAGGAGGGACTCGGGTACCTTGATGCTATTGTGTATGCAAGGCTTGAGTCTGACTTCACATCTGCAATAGGAAACATGTGGACTTTCAACCCTGAATTGTTTGAATGGGTGGTGAACCAAGGTGATGTACATAAGTGGGCGTTAAGTAAGTTCCCATTTAAACGGTGGGATAAAATTACAACAAACATCGCTGAGTCATTCATTTCTTGGATGGTCAAGGAAAGACGACACCATGTTGCTATGCTTATTCATGAGCATCGTGAGAAAGTAGCAAAGAAGATGTATGCAGCAAGCATGGCAATGAAAGAGTGGAAAAATGGCGTGGCCCAAACATAGAACGTGAAGTCGTGGAAAATGTTGGTAGAAGCGGACAATGTAATGCTGAACCTTATGGAGGGGGTATAGTGGCTGTCCATACAAAGGATGGAAGCCTAATGGTTGATGTCAGCAGACGTGAATGCAGCTGTGAAGCATGGCAAATGTCAGGCATTCCATGTCCACACGCTTGTGCAGCCATCAAGGCTTGTCATCTCAATGTGTATGATTATGTGGATGAATGCTTCAAGATTACATCCCAAGAAAAAATATATAGAAGATGCATGATTCCAGTTGTGACAATTGACATGCCAAATCCTAATGACTATCGGCTTCAAAACATACTAAGTCTACCTTTGTTGGCACCACCTAAGACTAGTCGACCATCTGGAAGGCCAAGAGTCAAAAGGATTGAGTCGCAGTTCCAGAACAAGAAGATCTATAACTGTAGCCTTTGCCATGGAGCTGGACACACTAGGAGGACATGCGAAAATCCAAACCCAAGGTGAAGCTTGGGCATGATGACCTAAGTGGTTACTTTTTGGAGGGTACTATTTTGTAGATATTGGATAAGAACTCACCCCTATATGTTTTTTGGGACAAGGGATGTAGTATATATAGTTCTTATCCTTTTTGTGAGTAATGTAAAGTGAAATGATTATATTTTGTGGCAGTGATGACAAGAAAACATTAGGTGGTTGAAGAAGCCTAATGTTCACTTGTCATATTAATATGTAATTATGCTGCTGTCATGTGGGATTCATGTTTTATGTTAACCATTATAGTGAAATGGTGAATGAAAATAATTACTATTTAATATGTGTTTGTTGTTTACATTGTTTTGCATACAGAACTCTTTGTGTTTAATTTTAGGAGCAAATCTGAATGGGAACTGGTGCAAAAATTGGTAAGGTCTTATTAATGAAGCCCAGTGAATCAGGGAAGTGGTTAACCACTCAAGTATGGGGATTAACTAGTCGAGTATGGTCATTAACTAGTCCAGTATGGGCATTACCCAGCACGGATTTCCTACTTAGGCTTAAAACGCAGGTTGTTATGAAAGTGGGTAACTAGTCAAGTATGGCAATTAACTAGTCAAGTATGGCCATTAACCAGTCAAGTATGTGGATTCACTAGTCAAGTATGGTCAGTAACGAGTCAAGTATGGGCACTAACCAGCCAAGTATGGGGATTACCCAGCCAAGTATGGGGATTACCCACCGGAGTATCGGGATTAACCAGCCAAGTATGGGGATTAACTAGTCAAGTATGGGCATTAACTAGTCAAGTATGGGGATTAACTATTCGAGTATGGTCATTAACTAGTCCAGTATGGGCATTAACCATCACTGATTTCCTACTTAGGCTTAAAACGCAGGTTGTTGTGAAAGTGGGAAACTAGTCAAGTATGGCGATTAACTAGTTAAGTATGGCCATTAACCAGTCAAGTATGTGGATTCACTAGTCAAGTATGGTCAGTAACGAGTCAAGTATGGGCATTAACCAGCCAAGTATGGGGATTACCCACTGGAGTATGGGGATTAACCAGTCAAGTATGGGGATTACCCAGCCAAGTATGGGGATTACCCACTGGAGTATCGGGATTAACCAGCCAAGTATGGGGATTAACTAGTCAAGTGTGGGCATTAATTAGTCAAGTAATGGGATTAACTATTCAAGTATGGTCATTAACTAGTCCAGTATGGGCATTAACCAGCACTGATTTCCTACTTAGGCTTAAAACGCAGGTTGTTGTGAAAGTGGATAACTAGTCAAGTATGGCGATTAACTAGTCAAGTATGGCCATTAACCAGTCAAGTATGTGGATTAACCACTGGAGTATGGGGATTAACCAGCCAAGTATGGGGATTACCCAGCCAAGTATGGGGATTACCCATTCGAGTATGGGGTGACTAGTTAATCCCCATACTCTGCCCATACTCGAATAGTTAATCCCCATACTCGAGTGGGTAATGCCTATACTTGGCTGGTTAATGCACATAATTGACTAGTTAATGCCTATACTTGGCTGGTTAATGCCCATACTTGGCTGGTGGTTAATCCCCATACTTGGCTGGTTAATGCCCATACTTGACTAGTTAATCGACATACTTGACTAGTTACCCACTTTCACAACAACCTGCGTTTTAAGCCTAAGTAGTAAATCCGTGCTGGTTAATGCCCATACTGGACTAGTTAATGACCATACTCGAATAGTTAATCCCCATACTTGACTAGTTAATGCCCATACTTGACTAGTTAATCCCCATACTTGGCTGGTTAATCCCTATACTCCAGTGGTTAATCCCCATATTTGGCTGGTTAATCCCCATACTTGGCTAGTTAATCTCCATACTTGACTAGTTAATGCCCATACTTAACTAGTTAATCCCCATACTTGGCTGGTTAATCCCTATACTCCAGTGATTAATCCCCATACTTGGCTGGTTAATCCCCATACTTGACTGGTTAATGCCCATACCTGACTAGTTAATCCCCATACTTGGCTGGTTAATCCCCATACTTGGCTGGTTAATGCCCATACTTGGCTGGTTAATCCCTATACTCCAGTGATTAATCCCCATACTTGGCTGGTTAATCCCCATACTTGACTAGTTAATGCACATACTTGACTAGTTAATCCCTATACTTGGCTGGTTAAATCCCTATACTCCAGTGGTTAATCCCCATACTTGGCTAGTTAATCTCCATACTTGACTAGTTAGTGCCCATACTTGGCTGGTTAATGTCCATACTCGACTAGTTAATCCCCTTACTCGAGTGTTTATATGTGTGTGGGAAGTTCAGCCACATATAAACTAAAGGTAACCTTGTTGCTCTGGACAATTGAATAGTAATGGCACATTCCATAATATTTTGCCAATAATAATTTACATAAGCATTAATTTACATAAGTAATACAATTTAAAAGAGTTAACAACAAAAGTGAAACAATAAAAATCTTATCACATGTTTAATCGTTTTGTTGTTTTTTTCCTCTTATATTTCTTTTCTTTTGAGGCACCTTCTGGAGGAAGCAAGGCCAGTGCAACATCTCTTTGTAAATTTAGCTCATGGTTCACCAACCACCACATGAGCTGCATACGATTTTCACATACTTCAGCATCATCATATGTAAGGGACTCCCCTGGCGTCCACATGTTTAGCCACATCAAGACATGAACGCCACAATCATGCCTAAAACACAGGATACCAGACAATGTAAATGTAAATGATTACAACTTTCATCATCATGCATAAAAACCACATCAATGGGGTATGCACTCACACATTGGACTATTGAGGGACGTGGGGAAAAATAACCTCCTCCAACTTCTTCTTGACAATATAATTTGGCTTTAGAAGGTCCATTATGCCATAAAATGCATTTTGCTGAAAAAAAATACAATCTTATATGAGAAAACATTACATACAGCCAATTTCATATAAGAAAACATTGAAGCCTATACTTACAAAAGCTTTAACAGCACTGATATAACCGGCCTCTCTTACACCCCTTTTTTTCTTTTGAGACGTGATTGAAAAGCTGGGCTTCATCGAGTCAAGAACATAAAAGTTCCCTGTACTCGTCTCAAGTGCAAAGCACCACCAATGGTTATCATACAACGTCGGCCCTATCAACAAGTCACAATCTGCTGTGTTATGTCCTACGTACTGAGGAAGAAGTTCCTTCTTTCTATCCTCAGCCGTCTAGGCTAGGGTGTTCATAATGATTCCCTACAAATAATTATGTAATTAGTAATTGACTATAAGTCCTATTTGTAACGAAAATTGTTCATCCTTACCATAAAGTCACAGGTAAACATGTGCCTCCGGATGTCACCCTCCTTTTGAGCATCAGCCATTAATGTCTTACAAATCACTGACATGACCCTGTTACTCACTCTTTCACGCTTGCCAAGTGATCTAAGCTGCTCCCTACTGATATCTTCATCCAATATTCTAACCAACTCCCTGTCAAGACAGGTGAATATCGTTATCAATGTACGTCATAAAAGGAATAAATGTAGATGCTATGTTTTAATGGCAAAAGAGTGTTAGTCCTTACATCCTACCCTAATCTTCATTGCATGCACCAGATATGAGGTCAAAAAAGACAGCCTCCTCACTTTTCTCCCTTCTTGTCCTCTTAATTGGCCTTGAAACGACCCAGGGGGACATATTTTTAGGTTTCTTTTCTCTTTCAGATCTTCTGACTTGGACAATGTTCTCGTGACCGCCTTGCTTAGTAATGGGAGAACTCTTCTTCTCAACATCTTCCACAATATGTTCTCTGGCATTGTCTCCCCAAATATGTTCGTCACATCATTTGGCCCAGTAGGTTCACTGCCATTCTGTCCCCCAATATCTCCCATGGCATCATCCATTTTCTCTCCATCATTGTCATCAGATTCTTTGTTTTGTCGACTACGCTGCTGCTCAATGGCGTATTACATCTTGACCAATTCTTCTTCAATGCAATTTACAACCTTTCTCTTATTCTCCTCAATCTGTAAAACAACCTTTTTATGGTTGTCCTCAATCACATCCATCAACCTCCTATGCATATCTTTCAGCACCTACGTGGCACAATTGCATAATTGTTAGACACATAAGTGTGTACTAGTTATCAATCTATTGGACAAGTGAAAAACACATACCGGATCAAAATAAGACGTAGCATTCTTTTTGTTTCCATCATTCTTTTCCTCCTTGTCATCATTATCCTTCACCACCTCTTCATCCATGCCTACCTCTCCAAACGTAATGCCAATATTGCTATCTCCAAACTTAATGCCAATATTGCTATCTTTCTCCATCGTAATCATTTTTTGTAGCCTCTCTTCACTCTAATAAATAACAGCATTACTAGTGACATCAATATCCTCCTCAGGCAGTGAGAATCGCTCCTTGGACAATGACAATCGCTCCGCAAAAAACAACTGCAATATCAGTGCAATCTTTTAGTTATTTTGATGTCACAAAGTTCTATAACAAACAAAATAAAAATATACGTACCAACAAAATGTATAAGCACCCTCCAACAAATCCTTTACTTTGTTTATTCTTCCTATATGCTGTCACATAATCTGCCAACCCACTCCACAGCTCTTTAACTATATATGTGGACCAGTCGAAACCTTTGACGTCGTTGTTTATGTAACAAACCACCTTTAATAGCTTGTCAGAGACTTTTGAGCTTGACGTGGGAGCAAGAAAAGTCCCAAGCATATACAACATAAACAACAGATCAAGCTCTTCACCTATCACACCACCTTTTATTTTCTCAAAAATATCCGAAAAAGGCAATGTACGATACTCCTCTAAGTCCTGCAATTGCACATTGCTGTCACTTACTTTAGCTTTCACCTCCTTTCCTTTATCAAGAACTCCTAACAATTCGGCAACATCATTGGCTCCAATCTCCAAAGAATTCCCCCTTATTCTAACCGATTTTGTAGGGGGATCATATGATCTCAGCACAGCTGCAGCGAAGTCACGCGGGAGTTTTGTCCATCCCATGTTTAACAAATTCCCAAATCCTAACCTTTCAACTCTTGCCTTCAAATTGGCATTCTTATTTACATAGCACACCAAATCGTAGAACTGGCTTATTGAGCTACGGGTCTGGAAAGCAACTGTCTTGTTCCGTTTTTCCTTGGTTCCCCTCGCTTTCTTCACCCTATTGCTATATGCCTTCCTGTCGTCACTACTTAAAGCCTTCCATGCATTCAGAATCTCTACATGGTGGTCGTCCATACTTTTAAATTTCCTTCCTTCCTTCTTTGCATTATTTGTATATTCTTTGCAAAACAGAATATAGCCATTTTGGACGTCTTCATTTTGCACCTCTTTTGTAGTTCCTGCTTGTAACTCCATTTCTCAGACCTACAGAACAACTTCTTACATTCAGTTACTCAAACCATTTTCACAAATATTATAGCAAATATAATCATTGTCATAAAGCAAATTGTCTTAACATTTCACACCTACTGAATTAAAGAGTTTACACAATACAATCAATGTTCCTGAATTAAAAAGACATCTGCGAAATGGCTTCAAACTAACTCATACAGTGGACATATACAAAAACGTTGCTACATTACAAATTGCGGAAGGAACAAATTATCAACATACTGTCAGCAACACATCGTTAACATCATACAATGATTGATGGTGATGTCTAGTGTAACAGTTCTGAAAAAAAAAGGTCAAGTACGAGAAGAACAAAAGGAAAACATTAAAATACCATACTACAATGAAGAAGCTAATATAATAAAATCTGAAAGAAAAACTACACATAGGCACAAAGTTGATAAAAATAAACCAATTCACTCCATTCATTGATAAACGTAAAATGATTAAAAAGCGAAAACTATATTTCACAAAGTTGATTTAAAATAATACAATTTATGAACACAATTTAAAATAAGAGAATAGAAGTCTAGCTGGAGTAAGGGATGTAAACCTATTGTCAAAATCTGAGTCAACATATAATCAAAATGGCATCAGATTAGAGAAGAGAAATCTAACTAATAGAGATTCCCAAGTGGGCATGTATCATGCAGAGAAATTGTATGATATAGAGGGGTTACAACATTCATTCTAACATAACAAAACAAACTTTCCATTTGAGTTTTGTTCTAAAAGATGAATTGATAATATGAATACCTATTTTGAAGTACTAAAAATAAGAATAAAACAACACATAGCCCAAAAACAGCCATTAAAACAGTGCAATTGAAGAAAAATGTAGATATAACCAAACACACGGATAAAAATAAATACAAACGAAGCAGAATGATACAAAGATCAAGCCAGGTACCTATATGCCAGAACATCATACAAGAATCCGTTGCAAACTATGATATACTAGTTCTTTAATTATTTTGTTTGGGAATAGTTTATTAACTGTTGTTGTAGTTAAAAGATGAACATAAAGCAAAGTAGAAACACATCGATGAAAATGGTAGACAGATACTGAAAAAGCATATTGTCTCTTCATATCACATTCACCATTTGTCAACCCATATTACATGGTTTTGACATTCACTTGCATAATTTCGTAGACTTAACACTTTTACAAGTGGGCTGAAGAAAGCAACAAGGAAGAAAGAAAAGGGAAAGTAGATAATCTCTGGCTGGGCCTCTGAGGTGAAATATGTAGTTAATACCTATACTGAAGTAGTTAACGGCTATACTTGAGTAGTTAACAGGACATGCTATACTGAAATAGTTAACAACTATACTTGAGTAGTTAATACTTATATTGAAGTAGTTAACAGCTATACTTAAGTAGTTAACGGAACATGTTATACTGAAATGGTTAACAACATTACATGGTTTTGACATTCACTTGCAGAATTTCGTAGACTTAACACTTTTACAAGTGGGCTGAAGAAAGCAACAAGGAAAGAAAGAAAAAAAGGAAAGAAGATCATGTCTGGCTGGGCCTCTGATAAGCTCCTATATTTCATTCATTTCATCACAATTTTCCTCATTGTTATAAATAAATTTTGTTAATAAAAGGTTTAAAGAAGTAAAAGTCAATAGAAAGAAAGAAAGAAAAGAGGAACTGCATATGTGAATGAAATGTGAACTTAATGGAGATGAACTTGAGTTATTTGTAGAACTCATCAACCCTCTTTCTATTTCTTATGTAGGAAGAGGTGGACCAATGGACAAGCTAAAGAGCAACCAAAGAGATGGAGATCCAGAAGCAAAGAAGCCAGAGAACAAGGGAGCTCGCCGCCGCCTCGCAGCGGCGAGCTCACGGCCAGGAGAGGGCTTTTCTGTCCAATTCACTTGTTAGCTCGCCGTGGCCTCGCCGCGGCGAGGCGACGGCGAGCGAGAACCTCTGCTGAGCGTTTTGAGTAAGCTGAAGCTGATTTAAGTCATATTTAATGCTAGGGCTTTGGGGGACGAGGTAGAACGAACTTGAACACGATTTTCGGGAGCTAAGAGTTGCAAGAGAGAGCTTGGGAAGTGCTTGGAAACTTGGAGAAACCCGAAGAGATTGAAGATTCTTACACCGTGGTTTCCATTCTTCTTCCTTCTTCTCTTCTCTTGTACTATGAATTCCCTGTCAGTTTTTGTTTTAGGTTTAGATACATTTATGTGTAGCTAAATTCCTTTTCTAGGGTTACTTTGAACCATTTCATGGATTGAACCCTATATTCCCTTTCTTTGATGCAATGAATGAATGTATATGTGTGTATTTTCATCTTGCTTTTATTCTTCAAGTGCTTGATCACTACTTGCATTGTTAAATGAGGTATTTCTTGAGAAAGAGTATTTTGTTTTAGAACTTGGATGAAAATATGTTATGCTTGAAGTTTATGGTTTTAAATGGATGGTTAGTTGGTAATGTAGAGATATAATTACTAACCTAACATTGTCTATAGAAGGTTGGTAGGCATTTATGACTTGTATTAATTATTGCAAGAGATTGTGCAATTAATGCAAGTAGAAATTTGATTTTGACTTGAGAAAGCTCTTTCAAATGAATTTGAACCTTGGGCATACACATTGCTTTATTTAAGTTGCTAAAAAGAAAGGAATTTATTAGTTCATGAAGTGAAATGGGGATAAGTAGCCCTAGGCGTTAATTAATCTTGACAAGTGTTTTTCAATCCATCTCACCATTTTATGGCATCTTGCATTTAATTTTAGTTTCAAAAATTAATCTTAAATCATTGCTTACTCACTTCTAATTGATTACGCAAATAGTACTAATTAACTTGCTCAACTCCCAATCCTTGCGGAACGACACTTTTTCGTATACTACATTTTATATTTTTTTAACCACCCGTATGCTTACGGAAATGACTGCAAAAGTCAGTTAAGTCAGCCTCTGAACTTCTATGGGTCAATGGTAAAAAATTTGCTTCATCATCAAGAAGTTTTCATTAGCTGAAAGGTAGAAGGCATGGTTGAGAACATATATGATTCAAGAAATAGCATTGTCTATATGTGTGTAAACTTCAGATATATAAATCTATTTCATGTTTCTCAAACTATCGATTATCAACTAACATGGAAACGTGAGTAAAATGATCGACCCGAACGACAGCAATTTGCCACAGTATTTCATACCAACAAATTACCTCATAGTATCAATCAAGGATGCCTATATCTCCCAAAACCTCGTGAGCTCAAAAAATGGAGAATAAACTAAAACCTCAAATTAAGAACAGCCCCTATCTAGCGAATAAAGAGAAAAATCAAACAAAATTCTGAAAATGTAAATGCCACAACAGATCCACAACATCAAGTCAAGTAGCAATAGAAGCGAAAGGGAATAAAGGGAATCACTCGAATCTTCAAATAAAATCAATCTTTATCGGAAGAGAAGCTCCAACACCCACCCCTGATGCTTGCGCTGAGCCTCTCTAGAAGAGAAACGGACGGCGGATGGGAAACGGAATGGGCTAATGGATGGAGAAGAAGGTGGGAGAGCGTGAGTAAGAAGACGAAGAAGAGAGGGTGAAGCAGCAAGCTCACAGTTTGGCTTAGTAATGGCGACGTTTTCTAGAACGATTGGAGATTCCGGTGACTCTTGTGATGAATGAGACGGAGGGGCTAGGTTTTGGGCAATGGTTTTGTGATGAAGAAGCAATGGCCAACGGTTTTGCTTTGGGGATTTCCATTCAAATGTGTTGTTTAAATTTGAAGGTAAATGAAGGCTCTTAGGGGCTTTTCAGTCTTTTTACCCCAAATTTGGTTATCCCAAATTGGGAACAATACCCATATTGTCCTTTTGAGAATTGGAGGCCCCTTTGTGTCCTTTTGATATTTGAGGGGTATTTATTTGGGATTTTCCCAAGTACTTTTCTAAGGTTCTTTACTACTCCCTTCGTTCCTAAATATAAGACATATTTATCTAATTTGATTATATTAAACTTGTTAGTTAAGTTGGTTTAAATCACATGATATTACCAATGCACCCCAACCATCTACTTTTGTCCCCACCTCCCTTTCTTGCTTGTTTAGGGATAATTTGGAAGCTTAGAACAATTAGGAAGAATCTTATATTTAACACCAAGCTCACCTCCCTAAATAAATCCTATATTTAGGACTAGAGGGAGCAACCACTTTAAAAACTCTCAAACAACCAGAAATCCAAATAAATTTGAACTTACATCATTAATTAAAAGATTTCCTTTAAAGAAATAGAACTTCCTTGAAATCATCCTCACTTTTCAACTTGTTATAAAATCATTAAGTGGTTACTAAATCAAAATTAACCTAAAGTCACTACAAAAAAGGGACTATTTGTCACGGTTTCCCAATCCGTGACAAATGTATAATATTTGTCACGGTTTTTTTAAACCGTGACAAACATTGGAAAAATAAAAAAATTGATGTATTTGTCACAATTAAAAAAGTCAGAACATGACAAATGTGGCGTGAAGCTTCGCGCCATATAGAGGGAAATACTTTGTCACGGTTTTAAATTACTAAACCGTGACAAAACTACATTATTTTTAAAAAAATAAATATGATTTTTGTCACAGTTTCTAAAAAAAACTGTGACAAAAGTTAATTTTTTTATTTTATAAAATATAAAAAATTATCTTTTTAATTAAAATGAAAAAATGGGGAACCGTGACAATTTGTCACGGTTCCTCGACCGTGGAACCGTGACAAATTGTCACGGTTCACTAGGTGTGGAAACGTGACAATTTGTCACGGTTCCGCAATGGAAAATTGTCACGGTTCCCTAGGTGTGAAACCGTGACAAATGTGTCACGGTTTCACACCGGGAACCGTGACACTTGCCATGGTTCCACTTCAGAACCATGACAAATTGTCACGGTTCCCTAGGTGTGGAACCATGGCAATTTGTCACGGTTCCTAAATTGGAACCGTGCCAAAGTTGCCATTCATGAAGGCACTTTGTCACAGTTCCTCACTCTATAAATTTGAGAAAACCGTAACCATTTGGTTGTAAAAAACCATTACAAATCTAACTTTGTCTTTTTCTTCATATTGTGTTTATTTATAAAAATGCCTTCCGTTAGAGATTAGGGAAAGGGGATTGAACAGCCTAGGCAATTCCTACGAGGAGATTCTAGTAGAGAGGGTGGCTGTAGAAGAAGAAGAGGAGGAGGAGGAGATAGAATACCGGTTTATGTACCATCTCAACACAACCAAACTGGACAGAGTGACCCGGACGCCTAAGTACAATTTTTTGATTTCCCACAAAATATAGGAGACATTAGTGTAGACGATTACGATTTTGAGGGAGAATTGTTCAACGATTTTGAAGTCTCAGAGGAAGCAGAAGAAGAAGGCATGGAGAACAACCGGCCAAACCGGCCTCCTCGAACGTCTTCACGGACAAACAGATATTTGGTTGATGTTCAAGGTAAATAAAATAATATATTGTTATTTGTTGAAATTTTGTTAAGTTATTAAGTTAATATTATTTTAATTATTATTTAATCTGTGACATTTTGCAGATGTAGAAGGCAGGGTCACCACGAGGAGGTTGGATGTGACCGCAACATATCAGCTGGAATGTGGCTTACGAGTTTTGGTACCCATCACTGATAACACAAAAGTACTTACTTTTTAGGGAGGCAGTTTATTCAACCGGTTTTGTTCCAATCTAGGCGGGAAGTGGCTGCAGTTTCCACTCTACCACAAAACTTGGAAGTAGGTGCCTTGGGGAAATAAGGAGGCAATATGGAATGACATTGTGAAGGTAATAATTTCAATCAGAAGAATATATCAATTTAGTCAATATAAATTTATAATTTGTTGATAATTTATTAAATTCATCATAGTCTAACATAATGTATCTGATAAATTGAAATTTACAGGAAAGGTTTTTAATAGAGGAAGAAGAAGAAAAAATGGTGAAGAAGTATGCATTTATGAAGATGTGTGAAGGATGGAAAAGCAAGAGGCATCGTCTCTACGACAGAATGAAAGGGGATGGCACAAAAACTGAGGAGGAGCTTGTAGCCAATGTGCTAGACGGATTTCCTCCCAATATGTGGGAGCATTTTATCCGCTTTAAGAGAAATGTCACATCAAGAGTCAGTAAAATATTTATTAAATTATGTTAAAAATGTATTACATGATATAATAACTAGATGAATATAATTAAAAACGTATTTGTGTTTCAGGGGTTGACTTTGCAGAATTCAGAGATTCGTTCCCACCAAGTCGTTCATCACACTCTTGGAACAAAGTCGATGCAAGTTAGATACAGCGGGTTGGTGAGTAAATTGTTGAATTGATTGATTTGTACTATATATAATTTTATAGACTTACAATTTAAAATTTTTATAGCAAGTAGAGGCACAAGCGGAGGGAAGGGAGACTGGTTATGGGGAGCTATATGCAGTAACCCATAGACATAGGGAGGTAGGGCTGTCTCCGAGCATGCGGAGCAGCAAATTGTAAGTAATTAAACGTAGTATGAAAAGATCTATTTATTTGGTATATATATTTGAAATAAAAATTTATTCCTTATTTGTAAAGGAACGCATTCAACAAACACATGAGCGCCTGAGCCAACAGCAGGGGACAGAAGAGTCACAGGGGTCACAGAATCCCACAGCCGCCCTAAAAGCGGCATTTGACACTGCATAGCACCCAGGTCGGGTCCGAGGAATGGGGCTAGGTGCATGGCCCAGTGCGTCTAAGGGTGGAAATTCCTATTGTAGGAAGAATTCATGCATCAATGCATCTCGAGAACTTGATGATAAAATTGCCAACTTCACTAAGCAGACAAATGACTACATGGAAAATTGGCTTGAGTCTATGAATGCATTTGTACGGGATCAATGGGCAGAGATCCGCCCTGGAGCTGTACCACCTAGTATGCCTATTCTTCCTATGTTTACATTTCAGCTCCCTCCACCTCCTGAAGATGATGATGGTGCTATCAATTCCAGGCCACGAGATGATGTAAAGAATGATGGAGATGAAGATGAAGCTGATGATTAGTAGTTTTTTTTTTAATTTTTTATGTATGTTTGTTTAAATTTGGACCTTTGTTTAATTTTAAATGTAAGTTCTAATTATTTTTCTTAGTATTTTAATTGTTGCAAGTTTATTGTTTTAAATATGTTAGTATATAAACTTGACACTTTAATTTCTTTCATTTTAATTATTACATTTTGAAAAGTAAATAAAAAGATGTGCAACAATAACGATTTTATATATCTATTACATCAAATCATTACATCAAATTAAATTATCCTAATAAACACTAACCCTCAGTCGTTGTCTGCTTCCCTGACAAAAAGAACACAAATTAATTAGCAATAATGAAATTGAACCAATTTAAATAAAATTAGCTAAATATATTACATTAACGTACCGAACTAAAAGCAGATCGCTGTCTCCTTCAGGGAGAAAATTCTCAAAATTGGCTGGTCCAAAAGGCTCATTCTCGTAGGTGATATTATCACCATCGCCCATGTCATAGAGATCTTGAGGTTTCAGGTGAACAACCATATGCCAATCCTTACGTTTTTCATCTGCAACATAGTAAACATGTTACGCCTCTGATGCTAGAATGTATGGCTCATCATCTTCGGACTGACCGGTGTGAACTAGCCTAGAGAAATTGACTGATGTGATTCCTAATTCATCTGTATTCAATCCTCTTGAAGTTGTTGTATTTTCCCATGAACACTTGAACAGAAGAACCATGAAATGACCTTGATAATTAAGTTCAATTATATCAACTAGTCTTCCATATTAAGGAACTTCACCATACTACATGGTACCATCTTTGTGGCTCGCATAACTTCTTGTCCTGAAAGTGCCAAAAACACCCGAATTTTGAGTTAATAGGCCTTCATCCCTAAAAACTGTGCAAAACTTGAAATTGTTGATGTTGTATGCTGTAAACCTTCTTGTGTGATCTAAAGGCCCCATTGCAAGAGTTTTCAAATCAGGAGAGTGTGTAATGTGATCATTCATTATTCGACGTGCGAACCATGATGGGAATTCTCTGTAGACCCTCTTATCAACCTCGGCTGATATGTTCGTCCGGATCCTCAGTTGACATTTGACATGGATTCTGAATTCCTTACAAAAATTATTTAAGTAAGTGAAAGAGTGTATTGCATTACCCTAAAACAAAAGGTACACTTGGTTTAGGGAACAAGTAATTCATACCGTAGGAATGGATCAACTTGACTACAATTTATCAAGACATGCTGGTGTGCTTGTAGCTTCTCCATCTCAGTTAATTTGAAATTGTCATTTCCTCCTACTGCCTTGCCAACAGGAGGGATTAAAGGTTCATCAGGTGAAATGCTTGATTCAAGATGATCGTCTACCCGAGGTGGACAATTGAAAGCCGTCTCTATGTCATCGAAGTATCTAGAGCAAAAGTATAGAACCTCATCCCATAAATAGCCTTCAGCTATAGAACCTTTAGGCCTTGTTTTATTTCTTACATAAGATTTCAACTTACCAAGAAACCTATAAAAATAATGTACAATATATGCATGTTTAGGTTAATCGGCAACAATTCAGTTGGGAAGTTTGTATGGGAATTAGAAGTAAAATAATTACGTACCTCTCCATAGGATACATCCATCGATACTGCACTGGCCCATCTAACTTTGTTTCATGAACAAGGTGGATTGTTAGGTGAATCATGACAGTGAAAAAGGATGGAGGGAAGATCATCTCCAAATGACAGAGTGTTAGAATAATTTTTTGTTGCAATTGATCAAGTTCATCTATCACCAAAACCTTTAAACATAATTGTCGAAAGAAAGTGCACAGACCAACCAAGACGATGGATACATCTAGAGGAAGTGTATTTTTAATTGCCAGTGGAAGTAATTGTTGCATTAGAACATGAGAGTCATGACGCTTGAGACCAGCAATCTTGCAAGCATGCGTATCAATGCAGTGTGAAACATTGCTTGAATACCAATCGGGAACTTTAATTTTTTTTAAGGTCGCCAAGAAGATGTCCTTGTTTTGTTTCGTGAGAGTGAATTTAGCAGGCTAGAATTTGTCATTGTCATCTGGCTAAGCATCTTGACGCACTCCCATGACACATAGATCTTTCCTTGCTTGAAGATGGTCTTTAGACTTTCCCGATTAATTGAGCAATGTATATAACACATTATCACACACATTTTTCTTAATATGCATGACATCAAGACTATAACGTAACAAAATTGGAATGCTAATATAGAAGAGTGAAGAAAACGCTTATCTTACGCCATTGTTGAGGCTCAGAAGATGACGGCCTGTGGAGCTTCCTACCCACATTAGCAGAATCAATAGGCTTTCCAGATTCGAATTCAACATTAGAAAGATGCTCTAAAATCTCCATACCAGATAAATTTTTTGGGCCTGCTCTTTTCTCCTATTTCCCATTAAAACGCTTGTGTTGCAATCGAAACTTATGTCCTCAATCTAGAAAACATCGATGACCCATGAAACACCACTTTCGACTGTGTAAGAGGTGAACTGAGTCAGAGTCAAAATTACAAGTCGGGCAAACAAGACCAGTATGAATATTCCATCCAAATAATGTTCCTAATCTGAGAAGTCACTGCTCGTCCAAATCAAAGCTACACGCAAATTGAAAAGAGTCTTGCCGAACGCGTCATATGTTTCCATGCCATCGTTCCACAGGTCTATCAGCTCATGCATAAGTGGTTGGAGGTAGATATCAATATCATTACCGGGTACTTTTTTCCCTGGAATGATCATGGATAAAATAAAGGAGCTTTGCTTCATACAATCCATGGAGGCAAGTTGTACGGCACTAGGACAACCGGCCAAATACTATAACTCGTGCTTAGGTTACCAAAAGGATTGAACCCATCAATTGTGAGAGCTAGACGGATATTTCTTGGATCAACAGAAAATGAGGGGAGGTCACAGTCGAATGCTTTCGATGCTTTTGCGTCACATGGATGTCTTAACTTGCCATCTGGATTATTGTCAACGTTATGCCACCTCATGTGCTCAGCCGTCTTAGATGACATGAATAGCCTTTGTAATCAAGGCTTCAAAGGAAGTATCTGAGAATCTTTGCCGGCTTCTTCTTTTGCTTTTTCCCCTTTCACATTGGCCTGTATCTGGAAGCGTTACACCGCTTATAGGTCTCCCTTTCTGCATCATCTCCCCAATACAACATACAATCTTTTGGCATGCATCAATTTTTTCGTAGTTCAACCCAAGCTTATTTATAATCTTTTTTGCCTCATAAAATGATGGAGAGATCTCTGCTTCGAGGAATGCATCATGCAATAATTCAAGTATCATAAATATATCATTATCGAAAATTACGCATATGCACTTTATATAATATAATTTAACCAAAAAAGATAATTTAGAGTACTT
This sequence comes from Mimosa bimucronata, assembly GCA_037074515.1. Taxonomy (NCBI): domain Eukaryota; kingdom Viridiplantae; phylum Streptophyta; class Magnoliopsida; order Fabales; family Fabaceae; genus Mimosa; species Mimosa bimucronata. Next base: position 32,666,880 of record CM073440.1, on the reverse strand, counting down.
CTTACAATTAGGATATAAAGACTTATTTGCTTCGTCCATTAATTGGTAGAACTCACGAGCTGCATCGTTCCTATAAAAGACTAGGTCAGATCCTTCTACTTCTTAGGTGATGTTGTCATCAGGAACGCCAAAAGCATCACGAACAACATCATTAATCGGGTCGTGATCATCACCTAATTGAACTGCTACTTGCAAACTTTCAGCAAACGGATCATAAACCATGTCGGGCTTTTCTCCATGTAGACACCAAAATGTATATCCTTCCGGGAAAGGCTTCACAATTAAATGCTCCCTAACAATTTTCCGTGGATGCCACTTCTTACATTTGTATTTGGGACATGAACATAGGATCTTCCCATTACAACAAGCGTGAGTTGTAGCAAAATCTAAGAAAATATTCAATCCATCCAAATAGGTCGAACTTGTTCGGGGAAACTTTATCCATGACTTATCCATGGTTTATTTGACGCTACTGTTGTAGAGAAAAACACTTGAGAAAGGTAGGAATTTATGTTTTTGCAGCGTCCTCATCATCACCAACGTCTATATATGGAACATTGCTCAAAATTTTAGTCGTTACAAAACTATGACCATTGAAATTCAACCGTTAGTGTCAAAACCGTGACAAATGATCTTTTTGTCACGGTTTTGAGGTTAAAACCGTGACAAATGGTCTCTTTGTCACAGTTTTTAGGTAAAAACCATGACAAATGTTGACACTAACGGTTGAATTCCAATGGTCATAGTTTTATAATGACTAAAATTTAAAAATTCTGTACGGATTTTAAAAATCCGTGCACATTTTGTCACGGTTTTTATATAAAAACCGTGACAAACTAAATAAAAACCGTGACAAACTAAAAGCTGACTCACTATATAAACCCCTTCCCACTCATTCTATTTTACTCTCCTCTTCTCTTCCCTCATCTCTTCTTCTCTCATGGATGTTTTTTGTTGTGCTTTATTGTCAATCTAGTTAATTTATTTAAATCATTTATTTTATATACATTTGATTCAAATATTATCCTTAGTAATTTCTAATTTGTTGTTTATATTGTTTTATTGCAGGTGTTTATCATATTTGCTTAAAGGAATAATTATTCTTCTAAAAATATAGTATAGTAATCTTTAATAATTTAAAATTACAATCACTACTACAGAAATATCCTATAGCAGCGCTTTTTTTGACCCTATAGCAGCGCTTTTTAAGCGCTGCTATAGCCAGTGCTGCAATAGGTCATATGACCTATTGCAGCGCTTATTTTGTGTTATAAGCGCAGCTATAGGTAAACTATAGCGGCGCTTATTATCTCAAAAGCGCAGCTTTAGGTCATACTTAAATGAATTATTTTTTTAAAAAAATAAAAAATAATGCCTATAGCAGCGCTCATTAAGTAATAAGCGCTGCTATAGGCATTTTTTTTAAAAAAAATATTCATTTATTTTTGTTTTACACCCTCCTGCATCAGTGCAAAATTCCTAATGAAGACTTCATAAATTCAAGACTCGAAAAACATTAACCAATGCATATTAATAATTAATATGATGGAATAAGAAAAATCAGACAATGATACCTTCATATCAATATGATGGAATGAACATAAACTAAGAAGAGCAGCAACCAAAATATCTCTTCTAATTAAACTATCAACTTACCATATCCAGAAACAAAAGAGCAAGAAAGCATCATAATTGTAACAAATTAGTGATTAAACATAATATAGTTTGTGAAAGAGATGGGGCTTGACAGTAACAAATTAGTGATTAATTAATTAGTGTATTTTCTTTCCAGGGGAAAACGTTGATTGATGCAACGATCTTGACGGAAGAGACAATGACTTCATCATTCCTATATATGTAGTAGCAATGGCGACGATAATATGTGCTTTTTTTTTAATACAAGAATATAATATGTGTTATGTCACGAAATATTTTGTGGTTCAAATGTATTTTTAGTTACTCTTTATATTAAGCACATAAAAGTTTCCCCTCGTTCTTCTCCAAACATAAGAAACAAATTACGTAAATAATAATACTTCGTGATTAATTTAAGTAGTTCAATTCGAAATAATATGAAGAAGCAGAAAATCGACACCATAAAAGAAAAGGCCTTGAAATGCACGTGCTGATTTGACTTAAACATCAATTTTGAATTACTGTCATCAACTTTAAGAAGAAACAAATTCTTCTTTCTGGGCAATTGACATTTACTGTCAAAAATTTTAAAAATACAAAATATGAAGCAAATAATCTTACTTGGATGGTGGACATCATCAAGTTGCTAATGCTGGAACATGTTGTCTACAAGTAAACTAAAAGAAGAGTACTTGGAAAAAATATGTGCCCATAAGGAGATGAATAAGCAAGGAGGAGATGAAGAAGAGTGATTAATTAAATGGGTGGTAATGGTAATGAAGAAGAGTGAAAGTACAGTGCTTTTTAAGTTAAATGTGGGGAAATGAGAGGGAAAAGGAAAATTTTAGATTTGTGGAGGGAAATTTCCCGCGCACCTATCCAAGCGCTTTTTAAGTAAAAAGCGCTGGGATAGGGTCAAAATAATTAAAAAAAAAGGAGGAATTTAAAAACAATTAAATAAAAAAGATAAGGTTAAATATTCAGAGAATTAATTAAATATAAAGCAAATGACCTATCCCAGCGCTTTTTACGTAAAAAGCGCTGGGATAGGCCATGAAAAATAAAAAAAATTTGAAAAACATATTCTAAAATAATCTGATAAGTAAAAAGAGAACAAATAAAAATTTAAATTAAAAAATTGTTTAATGAGACCTATCCCAGCGCTTTTTACGGAAAAAGCGCTGGGATAAGCCATGAAAAATAAAAAAAATTAAAAAACATATTCTAAAATAATCTGATAAGTAAAAAGAGAACAAATAAAAATTTAAATTAAAAAATTGTTTAATGAGACCTATCCCAGCGCTTTTTACGTAAAAAGCGCTGGGATAGGTCATGAAAAATAAAAAAAATTAAAAAATATATTCTAAAATAATCTGATAAGTAAAAAGAGAACAAATAAAAATTTAAATTAAAAAATTGTTTAATGAGACCTATCCCAACGCATTATACGTAAAAAGCGCTGGGATAGGCCATGAAAAATAAAAAAAAATTGAAAATCATATTCTAAAATAATCTGATAAGTAAAAAGAGAACAAATAGAAATTTAAATTAAAAAATTGTTTAATGAGACCTATCCCAGCGCTTTATACGTAAAAAGCGCTGGGATAGGCCATGAAAAATAAAAAAAAATTGAAAAACATATTCTAAAATAATCTGATAAGTAAAAAGAGAACAAATAAAAATTCAAATTAAAAAATTGTTTAATGAGGCCTATCCCAACGCTTTATCCGTGAAAAGCGCTGGGATAGGCCATGAAAATGATTTTTTTAATTTTAATTTTTAATTTTTCTTGTTTTAAAAATAAAAACGATATCTGAATTAATTTGAAAAATTAGAAAATTACGAGAAAATGTTTAATAATTCAAAACGTGAAATAAAAGTTAGAAGAAAAAATAAATCAACCCAAAATCAAGCCTTACATAAAACAAATTTTAATAGATTAAATTTGAGTTTATCCCGCCGCTTTATAATATACAAGATATAAATGTTGGATAGGGTTCACCTATACCAGCGCTTAGTTTTATAAAGCGCTGGGATAGGCTTTCAAGTATCTATAGCAGCGCTTATAGTTATTGAGCGCTGCTATTGTTGTGCTGCAATAGGGTATTTCTGTAGTAGTGAATCATGAAAATAGATAATTTACAATGGATCAATTACTAGTAAATTTTTCAATAATTAATCTATTCATTAATTAAGTCATCTAAAAAAAATTAATTGCGTTGAAACTTTTTTTGGTCACTTTTTTTTTTCAAAAACCATGACTTTTGTCACGGTTTTCATAAGAAAACGGTGACAAAATTTTGTTAGTATTGGCTATCACCCAAGAGGGGGGTGAATTGGATGACAGAATAAAAACTTAGAAATTCTCCCTTTTCAAATTCACAGTTAAAGTAATAAGTAAGGCTCTTTCATATCCTTTTAACTATTCAATGAAAATATCATGAAACATGAGAATGCTTAATCAATTGAGTAAATCAGTTATGCTGGAAATATGAGAGTTAAGGGAAGAGGAGATGCAAACAGAGATTTATCCTGGTTTGGTCTATTCCTTTGACCTACGTCCAGTCCCCAGGCTTCACCTGAGATTTCCAATCCACTACCTTCTTGTTTGAATCGGGCACAAGAGAAGCCTTTACAATTCCACAAGTTTAGCCGAGCACTTGTGAAGCCTTTTCTCTCTCAAGTTTAAATCTGGGCACTTGAAAATCACTCCCCCTTATAACTTGTAAGGATACAATCTGTTTCCCACTCAAGATCTCCCAATCTTGAGTATCACCCACAAATATAGAATGATTACAATGAAAGCTTACTTCTCTCTAAGAAGTGGATTTTGTTACTCACTGAAGTACTGGAAGATATATGATGAATAACAATTCTAGAGCTTAACAATTTGAACAATGTGTAATCTAGCTCTTCTACTCAAATCATGATCTTTTCCTTTCTGGGCTCATTTGTGCTCTCATTCTGTTTGCATTAAACTTACTTCATCAAGCCTTATTGCTTCTGATGTCTTCAACTCTTTATATAATGTCTGATAGATTTTTGCCCGTTGAAGAACTAGCCGTTGTATCAGTTCAGAGAGTTGGATAATCTGGTGTGGAGTGTTGAAGATGTATTCTGCTATGCATTTACTCCATTGTACTTGACTTTGCTTTAGCTTATCTCTCTTCTTCTATCGTTGAGAGGGTAGGTGAGTTCCAACGGCTCTTTTGATCAATTTGTATGTTAACGTTAACTTCCATAAGTAGGTCTGAACAACTCTGTACTTTGAAAGCTAAAAATAGCCTTTACCATTGATTTTGAATAAATCCCACTGCCACTCAAATTACAGGATCTGGTGTCTAATCGATTACATATAGATTACTCATAGATTATAGCCTGCATCACTAAGCATCAGATTAGAGATTCATGCGCCACTCATATTACAGGGTCTGGTGTCTAATCGATTAGGTATATCTAATCGATTACAAACAGATTACACTCATATTACATTCAGATTACATGATTTCTCTAATCGATTAATGCTCTCTAATCGATTGGACAATTTTCTCTTAATCGATTACTGGACTCTGATCGATTAGGCTAAGATATTTTAATCGATTAGATGACTCTAATCGATTACTCCAATTTCTCCTAATCGAATGGGCTAATTTTCTCTCATCGATTACAGGGGCCTCTAATCGATTGGGCAATGTACAGTTTAAAGATAAACTTTGAAAAAATCATAACTCTCTCAATTTAACTCCAAATCTAGCATATAATATATCCATGGAAAGACAATTCAATCTAGTTTTTAATGATGAAAGAATAATTGCCAAACTCTTTGAGAATCAAAAGTTATGATAAAAATAGTGACTGTCAGGTTTATTCAAAATGACAGTTTTCTGGGAATACTTTGAAAATTCATATATCCCTCATTTCAAAAGCTTTTCAAGTGAAACTTGTGTTCATAAAACGGGTATTAAGTCTAGTTTCATATGAAATAAGTTTCATCCCAATCAGATTTGTATTGTGAAAGATATAATCCAAAACATAACTACCTGTCTGATGCATGACGTGAAAATATTGGGCATATTGAAAAATTCATAGCTCTTTGGATATAAATCATTTTAAGGTTAAATTTGTGTTCATGAACCGTGTTGAGAGTCTAGTTTCATACAAAACAAGTTTCATCTAAATCGGAGTTATATTCTATGAGATATAATCAAAATACTAGACAAGGGTCAGACTGAGCGAAATCCAGAATTCACTTCTGATCGATTACATGCATTTTTCTGATCGATTACACCCCTCTAATCGATTAGGAGTTTCCTAATCGATTAGGCGACTGCAGAACTCATTTTGTGATCGATTGGAGTGCTCTAATCGATTACAACCACCCTCTTGTAATCGATTATGCATGGGAATGATCGATTATGCGTGGAACTCATGGTTTGATGATTTGGACTTCATCATTTGAGCTTCTTTTTACTTCCATTTGACCATAGAAACTTCTAATATCAAGTCTAATAACATGATTTATGATTCAATCTCTAATCTCATTCAATCTTTGACCAATCTATATAAGATAGCAACAAATAATAGATAGTCAAAGTAGAAGATAAATACTTCACACAAACTTTTTGCTTACTATATTTAAATCTTTATTTGACATCATCAAAACTAATCATATCCAACAAATTTGTCACGTTTTTATGTAAAACCGTGACAAAATGGTTCTGTTTTCTTATGAAAACTGTGACAAATTTTGTCACGATTTTCATTTAGAAACAGTCTCATTCGAAAACCGTGACAAAATTGTGTCCGTTTGCTGTTTAAACCGGTTTTGTGTAACGGTTTTGTTTTTCTTTGTCACGGTTTATTAATCTATTTGTCACTGACGGTTTTGTCACGGTTTGGAAAACCGTGAAAAAATCATGTTTGTCATTAAAACCGTGACAAACATCATATTTTTACTGTGACAAACGTCTGATTTTCTTGTAGTGACTAACCCTAAACATATATCTTTATCGAATAGGACTTGGGGAACTAGAAGCATTCATACTTCTAACACACACACACACACTCTATAGCAACTAAGTCTTGATTGTCTCGGTCACAATAGCCATCTTACCTATATATGTTGATGAGATCCTCCTTATGGAGGTAAACAACTCAAAATATCATCTATGAAAGTTCAACACTTTCAGTTACCTAAAAATTCATCAATACACATATTCAAGCATTATCAAAATTATATACATGTACAAAATATTGTAGGCATCTCTACTCTTATCACTACCTCAATCAAAGCCCCATTATACCTCCATGCTCAACTATAAATCACATATAAAAAAAGAGTGAGTTTTAAAGAATCTCATTAGCAATTTATTTCATTCATTACTATATAAAATAAAACATAAACATCCAAAAAATGTTACAAATTTAAATAAACACAATCCTTACCTACTAGTTGTGCTCTTAGCACTTCCACACAATTACTGGTGTTAGGTTTAGAATTGTGAATTGTGTGGACTAGAGACACCTGATCTCTACCTACCAGGCTTCCGATTATAATTGTTATCTTCTTACTAGGAGTAGCTAGCATCCAAGTCTTGAAGTATTTTGATAAATTAGGAAGCATAACTTCCGTACAAGGGTTGAGAAGGTATTTTCACCTTTTGCTTACCTTACACGCATGTAATAAATGTTATGCAATTGTTCATATATAATGTATGATACTCCCTCCGTCCCACTATATAAGGTCTTTTTAACCTAATTACGGGTTCCTAAAAAATTAGTTAAAGTTAGTTAAAAATAATAAATGTGTAGAAAATATACCCATTTTTCCAAATATACCCTTATTTATGAATGAGTAAGAGAGAGGGTAATTATGAAAAGAAGATGAAAGAGAATGTGTGGGAAAATTAATGCATGGGTAAAATGGGGAAATTGCATTTATTACTCAAACAAAGTCAAATAGGACCTTATATTTTGGGACAAGATCATTCAAAAAATAGACCTTATATTATGGGACAGAGGGAGTATGTAATAAAACTGTCATCTGGTTATCAAAATCTAGTCCTGAACTGGATCCTTTTCTTTCCTCATCTGTGTTGGATTTATGCCACTATCAAAGCCTATATATATAAACATAATATATATACACTAAAATAAATTAATACTTGTATTCTTATATCGATACTTTGTGTCTCTTGTATTCCTATCATATTATATATTATTACCCCCTCCCTTAACTTAAGTATTACATCCTAATTTCATCGTAAAATATCTATAAACTTAATCACCTAACTTAGTTGCGGCTCAAATTGACTTTCTCTTAACTAACTACTTATATTTGATTCTCATATTACTAACAAAGGGACAGCAAGGATTCAACCTAAATTTTTCTCATTGCAAAGCTTTCAGATTTTAACCTTCAATCAATCTAAAGAAAAAAAGCGGCAAATGTTCAAGATTTTAAACCCAATATTCCCATGGAAGCCAACACAGGCTTTCATAATGTCATTCCCTCTTCCCACCATCGTAAATGTCATTCTTTTTATGATGATTTTAAGTTCTCTTTCAGTCATGCTCCAAGTTTTTTGGCCTATATATGACAGAATCAAAAACTGGTGTTACTAGTTCTTCTCCTCTAATATTAGAGATTGGTGAATTTTTCCAACTTACGGGGTTGAAGGAAGGAGAACCAGCTTTATTAGCCAAAGCACTTGAGTTATATCCTCAGCTAAGGCTGTCTCATGAACAACGTACCTACCCAATAATAGCTTTTTCCTACAAAGTCCTTGTTGATATTTAGATCATGCTTGCTACCAAAGCACCTTATACCATTACAGCATCAGACAGAACCACCATAGAGGCAAACTTAGGTGCTGCAACTTTTCTTGGGTTCGGTTGGAGCTAAAGTTTTTGGCATTGACAAATCTGATGTCTTAGTAGCAATAGAGAAAATCTCAGTCATGGAGGAAGAACTTGAAGCAGTTGACATTTAACTGTTTGATCTGCTAGAAAATCGAAGAAATTTGGTTATAAGGATAGCTAAATTTAGGAAAGTAGTAAATGTCAAGGATAGGCCCTTTGGCATTCAGGTGTGCCAACAATTAGTGCATTATAATGCCTATGACACTAAATAATGGTAGTCAGTAAAGTTCAATGTAACTGTGACCTATTAGTAAATTTGAACACGCGTTTCATGCACGACCATAATGTGTCAAACATCAACAATAATTTTTTATGTTGTATACGTATATACAGCTAGCATTGAAAACTAGCATTAAAATCTAACTCCTTGGAAATCTTGTCTGAAAAAAAGATGTTCAAATAACAATTGGTCGTTTTAGTTTTACAGCTTAAGAAAAGAACATAATTTGATAGATCAAATGACGGTTGGATCTACTAATTCAGATTCAAAGAAGCAATCTATATGTAGGGCCATTTGGTGATCTCTTTCAAAAACATCCTGCACAACTGAGTATATTATGACCACTTTCTAATTAAGTAACCTTATATCGATTAGGCATTCAACAATTCAACAACTCCTATGCTCACATGTCGATATTTGTTAGAGCACTAAAGAAACAACAGAAAAAGGAACTGATGAAAAAGCAACTGCAATGGACACATTAAATAATATTATCTTAATTATTAAAAACATATTACCTTAATTGTGAGTTTTTTTTTTTAAAAAAATGAATTTCTATTTCAAAAATATCAGTTAAAAAGTTTTAATCTAAACCATTGAAATTCTATTTGGACAGTGCAAATATCACTACAGCGACGAGCCACATGGAAACACAATTTAGGGCAACTAGTGAACTAGAGAACCATAAATCACCACCCCTTCGTCCCTGAATTACATGACTTTGGTTCATATTTTGCTTTCGCATGAGGCACATGGTTTTATTTCATATTTTATTACTTCTATAAATGTAAATAACCAAATGAATTTTTAGCACCTTCCTCTTTCATGGGATTGGCATTTATTTCACTAATTTCATCTCAAGTACTCCATCTGGTCCACGTTATATGAGCCAGTCAACTATTTCACATAAACCAATAAAATATATTAGAATCATTTATTATGAGCAAACTTTGTAGTTTTCCAATTTTACCCTAAATGCACTCCCTCTCTTCTCTTTACATTTAATATGTGAAGGTAAAAATGGAAATCAAATATTTATTACATTGATTTTTACATATGAACCGAAAAATTTGTCATATTAACTGTTGTAATACCATGGATCGAGGGGGTATCATCGTAGATGATCCTAAAATTTTCCATTTATAATAAAACAAATTAATTCAATAATTAAATGGATTAATTTTGAGTTAATAAAATGCTTTTACATATATACATCAACTGGGGGGCGTGGCTTCCACTCCCAACACATGTGTCTCGTCTATGACTCGAACTTCAGACCTCAAGGGATCTAGCGGAGCCTTACACTTTGGACCAACTATATATTGGTGAGTTAATAAAATGCTACTCCCTCCAGTCCTAAATATAAGATCATTTTGACTTTTTTATGGAAGTTAAGGAAGCAAATTAGATCACTAAATTATAACATATATTACATGTAATTAGATTATAGGTTAGTTTATAAGCAGTATAAATTAGTTTTAAGGAAAAAAAAAAAGATAACGATAGGCAATTTAAAGTGATTAATTTTGTATCTTTAATTTCTCCAAAAAAAATTAAATGATCTCATAATTAGGAGGGAGTATGTTACTGAAAAACAATAACAGAGTAACTTGTTATGCGAGTTTCCCCATTTTCTTCAAATGCCCTTTATCATTAGTATGAACAGCAGCTTCAGAATATGAGGCAGCCATTGTTGCTCCTCCACGTCCCGACATAACTCTGGCATCGGCAAAAGCAATTACAGAATGCTACAGAGCCTTAGTGAACACATCAGATTGCCTGAGCCATGCGAAATTTTAAAGTAATCTCACAAAACCATTATGAATTTTCATTTTTCGTTCCATCTGTTAGTTTTTATTTGAGAATCGTGATATATAGTGCTAGCCATCAAATTTTTGGAATAATCACATCTAGTTTTGATCATCTGGACTGGCTATTTAGCCACAGTTATAATTAAAAGAAAGTGAATGAAAAGGAGCTTGGAAATTATATTATACTCCACCCACTCCTGCACATAAGTCTTAATAGATTTTTTTGGAAAATCTCTAGAAAATGAAATAAATTACTTATAAATTAATTTGTTTGATTTTTTTTAACTAGTTTCATATTGACATCTCCTCATCCAATCACAGTGATACAAATGCTCTTATTGTAAAATTCTACTTACTGCTTATAATTAAACAACCAACAATTAAATTTAATCATTTTATACTGCTAACTATGATAGGAAAAAGGGCTTTCATACAATTATAACATTACCCCTATCATAGTTAGAAAAAGGTTTACCTAAAAATTCAAACGATTATCCATGATAGAATAAGCAAATACATATCCCAATAATCATACTATCATGGATAATTTACCTTAACTATGTTAGAAAAGGATTCCTCTAACATAGTTAGTAAAATTTAGATAAGGAGCCTTCTAACATGGTTAATAAAAATCAACCTATAATCCTAACTTCACATCAATCAAGTATTAATTCAATTAAGTACTAGATACAGTCATCCAGAGTATAAAGATAAGCAGAACATAAATGTACGGAAGTGTATGCAAGCCTAGAAGTGTGGCAATATACAATCCAAAGTGAACCTCCGACCCACTCACTGAATCAGTGCGACCGGACAGCCCCGCCCCCTTCCTCAACGACCTATTCAGTGCATGATCACCTGCCAAAGATAACAACGATAATAGGGTGAGACAAATATATCTCAGTAACCACAGCTCAACTCAATATAAGAGTGAGAGTGGGTTAGCAGAGTGTCTAAAAGGGTACCAGAAACATACGTTTAACATTTCATATATCACAATCTTTTACAAAATAATTTCAAAAATGCATCCTTCACAATATCACTAACAATTGTACTGCAGATTGTTAAGTTGCCCCTTACCACTAGGTGGACCAGAAGGGAACTCTGTTGAATATGCTTAGTTTTGATGATGTCAAATATAGAGTTAAATGTAGAAAGCAAAAAGTGTGGATAAAGTGTTTATCTCCTACTATCTGTTAGATTATGTTTGCTATATGTTTACTGTGATTGAAAGCATGCATATATGATTACATAACATATCCATAGATGATTTCTTATGATTTAGGCTCAGATTGCATTCATAAGAGCATATAACTTAGTCTGGAATAAACTAAGATAAAGAATTATGATGACTAAGTAGAAGTTCTATCGCTAACATGTTTATCATCGCTAATAGGAAGAAATTGAGCTAGCTAGGCAAAGAATGGATTCTTTATTGCTAAGCTAAGAGCCTATCGCTAATCTGGAAAGCTTAGGTTAACAATGGCTAATGAGGATTTAGCAGTAATCCATTGAAAGAGCAATATCTCTATCGCTAAAGGTCTTCACCAAAGCTAATGGAATGTGTAGAGCTAGCCTAAGCAAATTAGAATAGATCCTATCGCTAAACTCTGTCTCTATCGCTAAGGCCCCTCAGATAACATGAATAAATACTTAAGGGGAAGAATGTTAGATCAGCGCTAACACGTTTAGCTATCGATAAGAGGATACCTGAAATAACTTTGAATATTCATATAACTCAGTATCCTTAAGCTAATGAGCAATCAAGTAACTAGCGATTAAGTATCTAGCTATCGATATGAGCATACATGCTGACTAATCATATCAGAGCCAATGAAATACACTAGCGATATCATAGATAGCTATCGACAGAGAAATACATGCTGATAACCTATAATACATTGTCTTTATCATTGAGCTAATAAACTACACTAGAGCCATTATATAATTATCTGTTTAGCTAAGTGCTGGAATTTCACTATGAAGCCAGCGATAGCTTTGTTAGCTATCGATAGCGCAATACCTGCAAAGTTAATACATTGTTTCTAAAGTGCAGATTTTACATTGTCAAACTAGCGATAGCCAAGGGAGCTAGCGCAAATGAAAAAGCTGACATGCAAGTACAGTGGTAGGTAGCAGCAAGTTACCGTTACTCACAGTCTCCATCTCTCTTAGCTTATCCTCTGCAAGATTAGTTGAAGCAAGAGAAGAAAGAAAACTGTCAACGGCTAGTTCTCCAAGTCTCCAACAAATAGAAATTCATCAAACCATATATAAAGACTTGAAGACATCTGGAGCAAGATGAGAGAAAAAAAAAGAACATACGACGCACATACACGAGATGGATCTAAGACGAGTGTGCCCAGAAATGATGAGTTGAGTGCATTAGAAAAGAAGAGCTAGGGCATACATTATTCAGATTACTAAGCTCTATAATGTGTATCTCATCATACTCCTTTTTTCTGTACTTAAGTGATTATCACAATCCGTTCATTGAGTGAACCCATTATTTGAAATCCTCTATTGTTTGAGGTTGTTCTAAAGCTTAGTGCTTTAAGAACAGGGTTGTAACCTTACAGGTGGTAAGGGGGAGTGTTTAGAGAGAATTCTAAAGTTCTGTGAAAAGGTTGGCAGGCGAACCTGTGTTCGTAAAACCTGTGGTAGGCTTCACAAGTGACCGGCCAAACTTGTGGGTTGTAAAGGCTTCTCTTGTGCCTGGGTTAAACAAGAGGGTAGTGGAAATCTCAGGTGGAGCCTGAGGACTGGATGTAGGTCAGGGAAGACTGAACCAGGATAAATACTGTATGCATCATCTCTTCCCTTAACTTTCTTAGTTTCCAGCATGTCTACATTATATATCTCTTAGTGCATTTAACAGTTTTGAAAAGATTGCCTTCATTGTGTTTTTAGTAAAGAGAAGATTTGAAAAAGAGTTTTAAGTTTTTATCCTGTCACCCAATTCACCCCCCTCTTGGGTGACAGCCAGCACTAAAAAACTCGACGGGGATCTCAACCCGTACCCAGAACCATGGAGATATGGAACTCGATGGGGATTTCAACCCATATCTAGCACCACAACGGGAGTAATCTCGATTGAGGGCTACCCATACCCAGCACACCGAAAAGTAGTACTCGATGGGGGCTACCCATACCCAGTACCACAACAAAGGTAATGCGCGATAGGGGCTACCCATACCCAGCACACCGAAAGGCAGTACTCGATGGGCGCTACCCATACCCAGTACCACAGCAATACCAATTTCACCAACATAAGCAACCAAGATAATACATACATTATAACAAATCACTTGATATTATTATATTAAAATAGCTATAATATCAAAGTACTCAATAGACTGATTTAATATAAAAATAACATTTGAAATCTAGTTCTCATTATAAGCATATATACATATATAAAAAAGATTTGGAAAATCCGATCGCTATGATATCAAAGTACCCAATAGAGTGATTTAACATAAAAATAACATTTGAAATCTAGTTCTCATTATAAGCATATATACACATATAAAAAGGATTTGGAAAATCCCTAACTAACATCACACACAACCAAGTAGTGAGGTGAGAGTAGTTACCTGGAATAGCCCAAAACAAAAATAATATGCCAGAACACAGAGTCTTCGAGCTTAGCTCGATCCGGTAGTGTTTACAATCACTAGAGAACATAATACACAGAGTAAATACATAATTCACGTCTATTTGACTTGATTAAGTTAATTAAACTCCTATCAAGCCTAGGGCACTATATATTCTCAATTGCTTTTATTGAACCAAATTTCCCCATTAAGGTTTACCTTACTAGTTCTACTCGATTGAACCTCAACCTACCATCATACCTAAAATCACCTCAAATAACTAACCACGATCTTTTACCGTTGCAGCACACCTTTGTAGCCTCAATTCCACATTCCCTTTTCATCGCACATTCATCATACTAATTTTTAATATCCCCTATTTTCACATAATTCACTACATCTTCCAATCATAATCAATTTCCAATTATAATCAAATTAAACCAATCAAAACCATCATTTAATATGAACCATCTAAACCCTTAATAATCAACCAACCACTACAGCAACCATATCCAATTCGACGCATTTCTCTACAAACCCAATCATTTAAAATCATAATTACCCCTTAGTAAGCCCGTTGTAACTATTAAACAACCCAATGCATCATACTTTAATTGACATAAACCCTACATTAACCAAGCTTTACTCAACCAAAACATACCATATAGGTTCCAATTATATTAAATGGGCTTGATTGAGTTTATTTAACTTCTATCCAAGCTCAAAGCAGATAATCACCTTCAATTTGACTCAAGAACAAAAATCAGTTTCCATCTTACCTTACACTCCATTATAATCGCCCAAACTCTCCCACAAATTTCTCTACATCAAAGTTCTTCATTAACATGACTCAAACATCATCCAATTTCCTAATAAAAATTCGTCTAAATCATTGTTCCATACTTATCACAAATTACTTCACAATTTACCTCTCCCCTAAGCACCCAAACACTCCAAATCTTCATCCAACACTAATCTAACCCAAAATTCCAACCAACATTATCGTTGAACTCCAATAACCCTCTAGAATTCATAAATCAAGGTCAAAAACCCAAACTCAAAGGATTTCTTGTCGTAAACTTAGCTTAATTCAACTTTAAGCAAGTAAAATCTCACATAGGACCAAATTAACCACATTACCATCATCAAGTATCTAAATAAACATGTAGAACCAGGCAATTGCCCCAATCAATCCATAAATTCGTAAATCAAACAAAGCCTAGAAGTTTTTCAATTGAAAATCAAGAACAAAAGAGGAAGGAATCAAAGGGAAATTACCCAATGTTATCAAGCTTCCCAGGGCCGCCGGAAACGCCACGAAGTTTGCCCAAACGGCCGGCCAAATCCGGCCCTCTCTCTTTTTCTCTCTCTCTCTCGTCGAGCACACACACGGGGAAGGGAAAAGAAACTTGAAAGGAGGATAGAAGAAGATGGAGGATAACCCAGCGACTTCCCTTGCCGGCACCAGCGACCAAGTTCACCGCCATGTCTCCGCCCTCGCCGACGAGAACGAACAAGAAGAGGAAGAAGTGATGATGCGATGGTGGGGATGGTGCGGAAGGAAGGGAACACGGGGAAAGGAAGGCAATTAGAAGGGAATAGGAATTAAAATAAAAGGAAGCCTAAAGTATACTTTTGATATTTTATCTTTGTATCAAGTCCTCTTTTGGTCTCTTAACTTTAAAAAGTGCACTTTTGGTCCTTTTTCGCTAACACCGTCAGTTTCATTTAAAAGAAATAATTCTTATATTTTAAAATTTGACCATTTTTATTAATATTTAATTATAAAATTACTTTTTAGATTTGTTGAGTCAGCATTTTCCGTTAAATCAAACTAACGGTGTTAGTGAAAAAGGACCAAAAATGTACTTTTCAAAGTTAAGGGACTAAAAAGAGACTTGATACAAAGATAAGGGACCAAAAGTATACTTTAGCCTACAAGGAATTAAAGTTTAGGGTAGAAAATTACCACTGCTTCCTTCAATAATCAAAATAAGATATTTTCTTTAGGCCAAAGATTATCCTTTTGACCTCTAAAAATTTTCTTCACAACAAATTAAAAATTTCCTCCCAGAATGATCTCTTCTGGATCCAAAAATAATTTCTTTAACTCTAACATCCTCAATTTGAGGGAGAAACTAGGCCTTAAAAAAATCACCAAAATACTTCTATTTTCCTAAATTTGTTTACAAAACTTTCTAACTCCTAGTCTAATCCCAAAATTAACTCTTAAATTGTCACTAATCCTTAGTAAAATATTTGAGATGTTACACTTATAATTGTCAAATTCATCTAGTTCAAGATATGGATTTTCAAATTAATCATAAACATTTTCAAATTCATATTAATAATTAACAAGTCCTGACTTTTGTCATTAGGAATCGATAAGACATGGTATAAGGGTTCACAAATTCGACATAAGAATCATAACATGATCATAATGATCTTCAAGTTTGTATTAAAAATTTACAACTCTTAACTTTTTGCACTAGGAATTGACAAGGTATATGTTAAGAAATCTTTCAAAAAGTTAGCAAGGAATTTTTAATTAGATTGTAACTAATTTTAAGTTCATGGCAATAATTCACAAACTCCTACTATTAAGAGTATTTGTGTCTATTAATAATATATGAAAATCCTAGATTCTTCTCAAGTCCGATTTGATATTTCTCAAAATGAAAGGATTGATTTGTAGTTTTCCATTTAAGGGAATTTTTGTGGGATTTTCCGGGTTATTTATTGAAGATTTTCTGTGATGTGTTGCAGCTGTCGTAATGCAATGTGGTTCGCTCCAAAAAGTCAAGATACCCTGTCTCCGGGTATGACAATGAGAGATTTCCAATATTAATGTTATCATTACTACTACTTTTTTCTTTTGATAAGGAACTCATTATCATCAACCTTTTTTAGTGCCATGCTCTTCTTTTGGTTGTCCCCATCACGTGCCATGCCTGTTAAACCCGCTGCTTCTTGTATTATTCACCTGATTACACTCACATGTTGCTTATTGTGTTTTTTTTCTGCCCACGTTGTTTATTGTTATGTGAATTTACTGTTTAGGTTAATTAATCAACTGCTCTACTTTTAATAGAGGAATAATGGAGAATACAATGACTTTTGTGAGTTAGATTAAAAGCAACGGCAATTATTGAGTCATCCATAATATCTATCTGCAAAAAGAAAACTTTTTTTCAAGAACTTCGATTAAACTGCATGTGATAAAAACACTGATGTGGATCAGCACCGAGCTTCTCAATAGAGTAATCTACTTTATCTTCCAAACAAAGATGATGAAGATGCAGCTCCCATTGTTGTCAAAGACTCAAAGATGTAGCACCTAAATTTTACTATTATATTATTATATTATAGCATTTTAATTGAGTTATAACCACATTTTCAGTGTCAGAAACCCGAAAATACGAAAAAATTTTAAACTTTTTCTTTATGAATATCAATCCACTTCATTCCGGTTAGAATGAGCTTTTCTGACAAATTGGAATAATTTAAAACTTTTTCTAAAACACAGTGGTTCATAAAACAATTAAAAGTACATTAATCTTCTTAGGGTATCTATTGAGTTTAAATCCCTTTATACATATATACATTTCTATTTTCTATACTTTTTATTATTAACATAATAATTTAATCTTATATCATACATAGACAACACTACTAAAACATTCAATTATCATATTACAACAAATATTCCTGCTTTTCAAAATATCATCTTATTTTCTTCGTCTTATCTTCCTCTACCACTCCTGCCTTATCTCAACCATCTTACCATCTACCAGCTTCTCTGAAATCAGCAGTACAATGCAGTTTATGTCATTCACTGTAAATTTCATACATGCATTGTCATGTATATATTTTATAAACCTTTACAAATAATGATAGCATTTATCATACTACTAATCTATATGCAATCTGCACCTACCAACCACTAATAACGATATCTTTGTTAACTAGTGAAGGCTTTACCTGTAGGATTTCTCGTTATAACATTTAAAGTTACAACTAACTAATCTTGCAAATGGGTAGCTAATCACCTAGCCCTGGAGTACTCTAACATGAAAGGAATAAAATACTTACCACTTAAATGCAATAGGTATTACAAAATTATATATGCAATTGAGTGTAATGAGATAAACTGCTACCTGACTTTAAACCTTATTCTTATGCATCCTCTCTTCCTTCCTTATGTTTCGAAGAACCAACCCCACTATCTTTCCATATAATTACATATAATGGATAATAAATTAATAACTAGACTTATTTATAGTTGTTTAACGTTTCTCAGATCCTATGAAATTATTTCTTCCCTTCTTATTTCTAATATATAGTTATATCATTCCTTTTGGTAAAACTAACTCCAAATACTCATCAAAACGGTTTATAGCACAAAGATTCAATTTAAATTAAGAGAAACTATGTTTCTTGTTCTCATAACTTAATTCAATCGAGCTGAGCTATTAATCAACATTACTCCTATTATATCTTGATTACAAAAATCCCAAACACAGTAATAACAACAACAATAGCAGCAGCAATGCATCAAAACAGTAGTCAAATCCTTATAGAAGCCTTCGAAATTTTAGTCTAATTTATCATAACAACATCAATGCTTTAATGACCATTAGTAAAAGCAACCAGAATTGTATTTTGACAGAGTCTAATTCAATTTTAACTCACTTTACAAGTTGTTATTAACAAAAATTGTATGATAACCAAAAGTACAAGAATCCCAAGGATCAGCCACCAAAAGTCCTTAAAACAGTCACCTATAATTGTATTTAATAACTTACTTTATCTAACTAAACCACCTTAATTAAAGACTATATGTTTCTCTTAATTCCAATAAGTTTCTAATGGTCACACCATTCCTCCCAAACCTTTCCATCTTCACTTGAATTAATTATTCTTCTAAAATCTCATATTCTATAAAATCCCCACATACACTATCAAACAAAGTGCATACCTCACATATCAACTCCATTACTTATACAAAAGTCTCTTGTGATCCATTTAAAGTTTCACAATCGCATATATACCCATTTATATCCATTCTCCTATCATACTATTTACTTAAAATCTTTAACATAACGAAACTTAAATACAAACCATTCAAGCCGCAGTAAAACTTAGGACACAATCACCATACTCCAATTTCTAGAATTTCATATCCTCTTATGAAAATTTAACATACACAATCATACTTAATTCTACTTCTATTTTTATTATTTCCTCTTATCACCATCAAAACAACAATCAAACAGAACCATAAAAATCAGCTTACTATTAAAATTTCTTCCAACCATACCCATACAGCACCACAACACCATTACTTTTCTTCATTACTGAATCTCGGCCAACAATCAACAATTTTCTAATCCAAAAACAGAATATAAAACCAATCATATTTCTTATTCTCAATGTTTGACCAATAGTTTTAATAAAAACCTTTTCGTAAAGACCCTAGTCATTCACACACCTACATATATATACTCACTTCTCTTTATCACAAAATTTCAATAATAAATCAATCAACAACGTAAATTAAGCAGATTAAATCTCCTAACTTTCCAACATCATAGTGCATAACATATAATCATCTTATCTACCTCTACAATCCTTGAAATAGTTATCATATACTAAATCACCATTTCGAGAATCAACTCCCTCCCTTTGAGCCTAGAATTAATACTCCACATGTCCAAATTCTCAAGCCATCTTCATCAATCAATTCCTCATTGCTACTCTCTCTTTATACAAAATGAATAAGCCCAAATATCCAAGCATAATCACCTTTCCTAGCCAATTTATTAAACTTTACATCAAATTCACCATAAAATTTCATGTCAAAACAACTCTTGATCTGAGAATAAAATTCAACCTCTAACCTACTTCAAAAATCACAAGCAGAATAGAGCAAAGAAGAATCAGTTTTAAGCCTTTAATTATTATCAAATTAATCTTTTAAATATCTTGAACAATTTGTTTAATTTTGAAGACTCCAAACATAAACTATATTTTCAAATCACCATATTTTAAATCATCAAATACCTCACACTCATAGTCCTAGCCTTCCGCTTTATCATGCTTAAATAACAATCACTACTATGTATTCCAAAAGGCTTGCTTCTCTTCTTAAATTTCCAATTAATATCTAAAGACCTCAAATTAGACTTCTTTGAACACTACCCACAATACAAGAAATGCTTCAGAGTCAAGATGAGCAAATAAATCATCTCTTTATTGTTTCTAAGCAACCTCTAAATCATATGAAGCTAACTTAATATGTTATGTGCTTTTAAACCCATGACCATTTATAGTTCCTTTACTCAATTATTCGGCCAACCTACCAAAAAGAACCTTAGAACCATCAAATCCCATCCATCTTTAATTCAACTATACAGAGTAATTAATCCAATATTACTACAATTATTAATATCACCATTCCCAAATCTTGAACTCACTTAACTTAATAAAACCTCACCCCAAACTTTTCTACTTTGTCCTTGATACGGTATTGAACACCACCAATTAGAATTAGAAACAAAGAAACCCAGATCCACCATTACATTCACTTTTAATCAAATTCTAACTTTCAATCATCATATTAAACAATATCTAGTCACCTTATCCTACTCTTGATAATCCTTGCATTCCTTCACAGAAATTTCCTATCACTCAATTATAACTTAAGATAATTACTCTCCCTTTCTTCAAACCTGAATTTAATGTTCCCTTATCATAATAAAAATTACCGTTAATTTTTCCTTATTACTAGCACATCTTAAATAGGTGGGAAAGGAAGCAAAATCATCTCTTAGCTCTCCATAATCCTCCTTAATTTAAAACAAGTGAACCCAAAGCTCCTCATATGCTCTAAAAATCAGCTTCTACTTCGACCATAACAGAGCAGTCATCAATACTCTTCCTCAATTACAAAACTAAAAGCAAAGGAATTAGATTCAAAATTCCCCTTACAAAGCAAAAATCAAACATCACAAATTCATCTCCCCTGTCACTAAAACCTCACGGCAGAACAGCTAGAGACAAGAAGACAATGAACAATTAACATTATAATAATACTAAACCATCAAAATCAACCTCCATTCCATCTTCTCTTCGCCATCATCAGAAGCAAAATCACAGAAAAACAAAATCCTCAAGAAGCAAGAAAATCTACAGAACAGAGAAGCAAAATACCAAAATCCCAGAAATTAAACATACAAGTCCAAATATGAACTCCAATCGACTTCTAACATCATTTAAACACCACTTAATTTCATTTTGGATGAATAATTGAAGAAGAGCGTCAGTGAACAGTGGTAGATTTTGGGGTTCATGAAACAAATCAATCAAACTTGGTTTATTGCTTAAAATACCCCCTAAATCATTGAATTCGAAGCCTAAACTTCATTTTTATGGATTTAGAATTCCCAAAACCCCCCAAAACTCAAAACGATTTCTCTCTAAACTCACTCAAATCGCAAGAACAGAGGGTAGAACGAAGAAGTCGAGGCTCACCTAAGATAAAATCGAGTACCCCATGCATCGTTGAAGCTCTCCGATGCCGGAAATCGAGCTTGTCATCACCATTGTTGTAGCTGAAATCATTGCTGAAATTTGAAGAACAGAGGGAGGAGAGTGAGAGAAGGAGTATCGAGGTTTGAGGAAGACAAGGAATAGAAGGGAATAAAAGGAACAAGTGTGAGTATATACATGTTTAAGAGGAGAAGTTGATATTTTGAATGGGTGTTTTACCATCTTGCGATTCCTTTTATAATTGGAGATATTTTCAACTAGGGGCAGATATTGCCATTCTCATTTCCCTTTTCCTATTTCGCCCTTCAATGGTAATTTTATTTACCATTACTATTTTTAGATAAATCTGAATTTACTCCCAAATTAATTTCTCTAGATATGCTTTAATTCCCAAATTTATTTATAAGGCTTTTTAATATCCAATAATACCCCAAGATTCCAAATATTTCCTTATTTTCTTTTTTTTAAAATTCGGGTGTTACAAAAGACCTAACTTTCAATTCCATAATGACCACTGCCATTATCTTCATATTAATAAAATTATTGTTGCTAAATATTAATGCTTACTATAAGAAACTTTTTAACCAAATAGTGTAGAAAAAGATACCCTTATTTATAGGAAAATATATATTAAGAAACATAGTAAAATTATGTATGTTGAAGAGAGGGAAGGTGTCATAGTGAGAGAGTGTGAGTGAATGCAATGATATTAATATGAGTAATAAAACGAGGGCAAATTGAGAACTCTAACAAAAAATTGAAATGTTTTCTATATGTTTTGAATTGATAGATGTAAGAGATAAAATTTAAAATTGTCTTATATTTAGGTTCAAAATTATTTCTAAACTAGTTCATATATTAAATACCTTTGTATTAAAATTAATAAAATTTTTAACTTTACCCTTGTTAAAACTTTTTTTCTTTCTACAAGTTACCTTGTAATAAGGACTAATAAAAAGTTTATACTTTTATAATACTTATAGGAAAAAGTAGAAAGAAAAAAGGAAGAACTACAATTAGGTCCTATGGAAGGTAATTAATCATAATGAGATCCCAAAAAGTCATTAAATTATATTAAAGTCCCTAGAGACATAGGTGATATTAAATCGAATGTGTCAGAAGTTACCAATGTAACTTATTGAGTTGTCAATAGCAACTAAGTTTTTAATGAGTTATCAAAAACAACTCATTGAGATGCATCAACAACTTCCAATACATGCAATTTAATATCACCCAGGTCCCTAGGAATTAAATGTAATTTAATGACTTTTTGGAACATGGTTGTGATTAATTATATTCCTTCGAGCCAATTTGTAATTATCCGAGAAAAAAACTCCCAAAACCCAATTCAATGCTCATATAGAGATGAGAAAATGTTTTTCATTTCTGAAATGAAATGTGAACTATCTAAAATTTGGTATAAAGGGTCCAGATTTAAAAGTTTTAAATGACCAATTTTTCAATGATAAATTTACACTACTACAGAAATATCCTATTGTGGCGCAACAATAGCGACGCTTATAAAATATAAGTGTTGGGATAGGTGTTGGGTGACCTATACCGACGTTTTATAAATATAAGTGCCAGTATAGGTTTATATCTATCTCGGTGCTTATTATATAGAAATCGCCGGGATAGGTCCTCTACTATTTTTTTAATTTTGTTTTTTTAATATTTCCTCTTTTTTAATTTTATTTTTTTAAATTTATTTTAGATCTTTTATTTTTATTTTTGTGCCTATCCCGGCACTTATTATGTAGAAAGCACCGGGATAGGTCCTCTAACTATTTTTTAATTTTATTTTTAATATTTTCTCTTTTTTAATTTTATTTTTTTAAAATTTATTTCAGATCTTTTTTTTGTCCCTATCTCAGTGCTTATTATATAGAAAGCAATGTTTTGAAAGTCGAGTCGGATATCGAGTCGAAAAACTCAGAGGGTCACGGTTGAAACGGTCGGGCCGTTTGGTCGAGCCGGTGATATAATAATCAAATTTGAAATAATATTATATACATATATAACAATATAATTATAAAAATAATTTGAAATTGTTACCTAATTTATAAATAAACATAAATATTAGATGTACTTTATTATAATTTCTAGCCACAAAATTCTAAAGGCAAAAGATATGATATCTATCGAATAGAAAATTTAAAATAACATTCATGTTTATGTTTGTGTATAGAAGATATTTTGTATCTTGAAATTGATTTAAAAATAAATCAACATATGAATTTTTTTTGCCAGAAAATCAACATATGAAATTAGTCAAATTACAATCAGCTTTTGAAAAATCTCGTGTAAGAGGGAACCATTATGATTCAAGGAAAATATATTGTGTTGAAGTATAAACCAATGGTTAACCAACATAGAACACTAAAAGACAAAATATCAAATGTGAAACTGAAAGTCTTGGGAAAAAAAAAAATGAAATTGAAAGCTGCTCAGAGTCACAGTGCAAAAGTAAACGTTGGTGACTGAAACACGCGAAAAAAAAAAAACGACGTTCCCCATAATAGAGAAAACATATCCTCTTACCCTCTCAGCCATCAATTTTCCTTTTCTATTCACTTCCGGCGAGCTCTGTGTTCAACAATTCGAAACAAGATCAACATTTTTGTTTATGAAGAGTTCGTGTTTGCAAATATCAAAGAGAAAAACACTCAGTAAAGGGTAAGAGATTCTACTTTTTGGCCCTTCTGAGTATCATTTTATTTTCGATTCTTCTTCATCTCCGTCACTTGCTCAACTTCTTGCTGTGAATGTTGGAGAAGAGCCGTCCGGGTAATGGTGAAGACGGCGATGGTGCAGGGATTTGACGAAGGAGAAGACGAGGAAGAAGACACTGAGGTTTAGGGTGAATCTGAAATTAGGGTTTTTTTCATTTTTTTTTCAACACTACTTTCTTCACATTCCTTGCTTTTCCCTTCCATCAAGCAAAGCTTCTTCTTCTGCTACACGAACTCTTCTTCCTCTCTCTAATCCTTCTCGTTTCACAGTTATTTAACCATGATTTCAGGTTAGTCGCTTTCTCGAGCTAATTTTTATATGCATCAGAAAGAGGGGAGAAAATGAGTGCCTGCGATGCTGTTTTCATACTGATTATATATATATATATTGCTTTATTTCTTGCTTTCGTTGAATATTTTGATGTTCGCTGTTCTTGGTAGTGTTGGATTTCAGGCTCTGATTTGTACTGCTTATTTGAATTCAAGAGATAGGTCATTGGAAATTTTTGCAGGTTTAGCATTGCGCTGCCTGTTTACTAGGTAGATTAGTTATCGACATCTGACTTATAAAATGATTTTGGCCTTATGCATTGTGCTCTTGTGAAACAAAGATGCTTGCTTTCCATTTACATTGGTCTTGAATCTGATAGAAAAAAGATTTAACTGTCTTGCTCTTTATATTCATGTTGTTATGCCTTACATAGTTTGAGTTTAAATCAATTCTGTTTTGAATGGAGAATTCTGTTTTCAATTTTAATAGAGTTCATGCGATTGGGACTTGTGTCTGTTATTTTGCCTAAAAATTTGCCTCTTTGGAACAACTTGCTTTTGCAGATTGAATGAGGAATTCTTTGAGAATCTGAAATTGGTGTTGGGAAAACTTCGCTTTTCTGTTTCAAAAGCCAATGTTCATTTGTATAAACTTGTTATGTTTGGGTCATATATAATAGGCTAGAATTTCATTTCATGAAATGGGTGGTTTCTATGGACATGATGAATGCAGTTACTAGAGATGGTCGAGTGCAATGAAATCAACAGATCGTTGTTGGCTTAAAGAAAACATCCTAGAAATCTTATTTTCCTATTCAACATAAGTATATTTACGGTCATCTTGACTGTGCTCATCCTTCTTCTGTGGAGCTATGTATTACTTTTTTCTTAAGGTGCTTTGTTTTCCTATGTAACTAGTTGGTTTGCCTTAGACCATCTTTATTGCTTTGATGACTTTTGTTGTTGGTGTTGCAACTGCAATGAGTGGGTTTACTATTTTTTCTATTGTGAATGGGTGCAATTTCAGGTATCTTCTATCATTACCTCCAGAAGAACGTCTCAAGTAATTACTTGAGGTTTGTTCCAAATTACTTTTAGTATGATCTCTGTTGTTCTGCTGTAATGTAGCATTAAAAATTAAAATGATTGGGTATCATACTGTCTATGCTGGTTTTAAATGGTGATTCTTGATTCTGTTGATTGCATTTATTTTACTCAAAAGTACCATACTTGCTGTATTACCCCGTGTCTCATTATCAAAAGCAGTGTCATTAGCATTTTCATTTACATAAATATTTGATATCCAGTTTTATTCAAACATTGTTGCTTGATCTTAGAATTTATTTTCTGAATTTCTAGTTTTAGTTGTGCCAAGTATCTTACTAGTTTCTGAGTTTCTGAGAAGTTGTAAGTTCTTGTGAACAAACATTGTTGCTTGATCTTAGAAATTATTTTCATGCTTGTTTATCTGAAATCTTCTGCTCAATTGTGGTTTTAATTTTGATCTTTTGCCTTCATGGTGTTTGATAGAAAGCATGAGAAAGTGATGCTTGGCTGATTAATGTTATCTTTGTTAGTGACTTATGCTTGTCCCAATCCTTTGCTTGTCATACAAGAGGTTGGCTTTATTTTTATGTCTGAAGTATAAGAAGAATTTGCATTGGTGCTCTGTTGTTACTGATCTTATTATTTATCTTTCACTGTGGATGTAGAAGGAAATACAATTAATTTCCAAAAGAGGAGATGGAACAATTAAAATTATATTGCTTTTGGAAGCTGTACAGTCATTCTAAGTTGAGATGATCTCATTCATTCTGTAATCTATATTGTTTTGATGAGTTCATTAATGTTTCAGGTGTCTATTTGAATCATGCAAGAGCTGCTGTTCAAAAAATCAAAGTCCTTGTCATTCATTCTGTAATCTATGTTGTTGTTGTTGTGTCTTTGAGAATCTGACTAACGCAAAAGTGTATTTGGTCACAAGATTATAGCACAAATGAAAGAGGAACTCCTGCATTTTTTTATGTTTCCTTGATTCGTTAGCTTATCCTTTTAATATTCTTCTTGCATGTACTAGATTATATACTGGTGCATCTTTTGATTTTTGTGCTGATGATGTTTACTTTTATAGGGTGAGGTAGAATTTAGGCCCATATTTTTTGTTCCTGCAATTACTCCCTCAGGGAAGGATGACATAATAAATCCCAAGACCAAAAATGCGAAGGGAAAGGCAAGCACAAGTATGGATCTAATGTTTTCTGACATTTTTTCTGTTTTGCTGCACATTTGTGCTACTGATTATGTGCATTTTTGCTGCTGGTTTTTGGCTGTCATATTGCTGTATTTTTGTTGTCTTGGTTGGTGATATTGCTGCTTCGTTTGGCATTATTTTGTGCTGGTTTTTGCTGTTATTTTTGCTATTAGTTTGCTGCTGCATTGTGCCCAAAATTGTTGTAGAATCTCAGTTCATTTTGCTGCAATTCACTGCTGTCATGTGGTGTTTGTTGCAGTAGAATTTGAGCGTGTTTTACAAAATCTTGTGGTTGTCAAAGATTAGTTAACTTGGTCAAAAGAGGGAAAACAAAACTATATACTTTCACATCTTTGCTTAAACTTTTACTTATATATTGTCCTTGACTTTTTTCAAGTTATTAGTAGACTTGAACTATGAAGTTTGCCTTTATAAAAGATCATTATGATCTTTGCCTGATTACATTCTTTATTTGGTAATTGTAGTAACATAGAGGAGGCTATTGCAAAGTTTGAACAACTAACCCCACAAGAAAGGGCAAAAAAGTATAATTAAAATCCTTTCATGTATAACAAATTATTATGCGTTCTTATCTAAGCTGTACAAGATCATGACTAGTGTCTTCAATTTGGTGAGAAAGGGATAGACAAGTTGGTATGTTTGACAAGTTTTTTGTTTGTCCATCTTTTTTATCATATATTTTCACATATACAATGTGTAAGAGTATTGATATCTTCATACATCAATTGTTGTAATATTATTTTTTATTTACTGATGTTATTATATTGGTTAACTTATAGCATATTGTAGTTAATTAATTAGAATAAGTGCTTTAAATGTATTTGATCTTTGGATATATGACTTTTTGGTGTGTATATGTATCGAAAATATATGTAATTTTTGAACTGATGTTGACATGGGATAGTATTAAAAATTAAAAGTATTTTTTCAAAAAAAAAAAAAAACCTATAGCGGCGCTTATTTCGTGCTAAACGCCGCAATAGGTATACATGTAATAGTGCTTATTTCGTTAAGCGCCGCTTTAGGTACCTCTATAGCAACACTTTTAATGAAACAAGCGCCTATTGCGGCGCTTAGCAAGCGCGACTGGCTATTTAAACGCTGTTATTGGGATAAAATAAGCGTTGTTATAGGCAATATTTGTAGTAGTGTTTGTTTGTAAAGAAATGACAGTTATAAGATTAAATTTATTTTTATCCATTAAAATAAAAAATTATTATAAATATTAAAATAAAGTAAACCAAATCTTGACCATTAAAATAAATATAAATGGTCAATATTAAGATGAAAAATCATTTTCTCATCTTTCTGATGAGCATGGAATGTGACAAGAGAAGTGGAAGGCAAACACTGACATAAAGTAGTGATGAATGGTATACATTATGCGGTTGTTTTAATCAAATTGTAGTTTCTTAAAATAATAGTTAAAATTAATCAAAAGCAATAAATGTATAAGAAATATATTTTTTAAAAAAGTACCCTTATTTATTGATGAGTAAAAGAGATGGTAACAAAGAAAATGAAATGAAAAAGAATGTATGGAAGAAATTAATGAATTGCGTAAAAATACATTTATTATCTAAATAAATTTAAATAAGACCTTATAAATCATAATAACGGACAAAACTATTCAAACAATAAGATCTTATGATTGGGGGAGGAAGAAGTATTTCTCATATTTATTAAAAGAAAATCACTGACATGAAGTAGTGGAGAAAAACAAAGAAACCGTCAACAGTTCAAACATGAAAGTCATACCTTTATAAAATAGTAGTATATGCATTAGAATGTGAAATTCAAATTTTGTCATCGATGTTGCAAGATTAATAACTGGTTTAAAATATTACTATCTTAATTGTTGAATGTAATACTCCCTCCGGTCCTAATTATAAGACCACTTTGACTTTTTTGACTTTTTCTTCCGGTCCAAAAAAAAGGTAGTTTCAGTTAAAAAAAAATCTTTTTTCTTCAAAACTAATTTATTCTAGTTATAAACTAACATATAATCTAATTTCATGTGACATATGTTATAATTTAGTGGTCTAATTTGCTTCCTTAACTTCCACAAAAAAAAGTCAAAGTGGTCTTATATTTAGGACCGGAGGGAATAGTTAATAACGTCGTTGAAATGGCTAATACCGTACCTTAACAAATGTTATCATTTTTTTTTTTGGCCAACAAACAAATGTTGTCATTATATTTTAATATAGTTAGTGAGGAACACATGTTACTTTTTACATGTACGGACCACAATAATGATATATTATAATAACAAAGGGCCTTGATAGTCCGATGATCTCCAACTTTTTTCGAAAACAAGGTTGGTGAGATCAAATTCCACATTCACCATCATATTAAAGAAAGTGTAAGGCCACGGATACTGGAGCTTCGGTATCTGGGGTCCGATTGTGGTGGCTGCCTCACTGTTGGCCAGAGTGAAAGCTCTAGCGCCAGCCATTAAGGCCACCAACACATCCCGGTCCCGGTGATCCCGTCCCGGTCCCGGCAAGTCAGGATTGGAAATTTCCCGTCCCAAGAAGTTCGGGAAAAAATGTTCGGAACCGGGACCGGGATCCTGGAGAAAAAAAACATTGAAGCCCAGCATATTGAATATGAGCTTGATTTTTGAGTCCGGACCATATTGTATGGGCTTTGGGTTGGGTCCAAAAAAGCCCATTTTAAGCTCTTTTTTATCAATTTCCCCCTTTTTTGAATGACCCCCGGTTTTATAATATACTCCCTCCGGTCTTAATTATAAGATCACTTTGACTTTTTTGAAGAAACTAAGAATGCAAAATTAATCACTTTAGATTGTCTATATTTATCATTTTTCCTCAAAACTAATTTATTTTACTTATAAACTAACCTATAATTTAATTACATGTGACATATGTTATGATTTAGTGGTCTAATTTACTTCCTTAACTTCCACAAAAAAGTCAGAGTGATTTTATATTTAGGACCAATTGGAGTAATTAGCAAAGTGAGGACTGTCTTCAGCATTCAACATATCTTCGGTGTTCACCCAAGTGATGACCTTAAACCAAATAAAATAACAACTAATAAATGAAATGAGGTTAAAACAAATAAAATAACACTAATAAAAAGAAAAGAAAGTATTATATTTTTATCATTTAAATATTATTATATTTTTACTTTTTTAACCACCTATGTTATATTTATTATATATATATTAAATAAAAAAACCGGTTCGGGTTGGCCCACGGGTTCCCGTCACAAGCTTGGGCCTGACGGGTTCGGGCCCAAAAGACCCATTTTAATGTAGGCCCTATTTTTCCGAACCCATAACTATATTTTTATACGGGTTTCGGGTTGGCCCACGGGCTCCAGCCCGTATTAACGGAATGATTAAATTGATTTTATTGTTATTGGGTGAAATTGGGAGGTAACAGATTTTCATTTTGAAACTGAGCTTCGCAGAGTTGTATTGTTTTTAACTTCATAATAATTAATTTGTAACTTGTTTTCTTTCATGATTTGTAGAGGTAGCAAAGATGGAAACCATTCAAGAAATTGAGGAGGATCCTAAAGACCAAAATATGGCAGAAAAAGAAAAATCATGAGAAGATTAGTCAGTGGATGAAACAAATCATCAAAAAATGGGTATAACGCCTGGAATTTTACTATTATACTATAACATTTTAATTGATTTATAACCACTTTTTAATGTCAGAAGCCTAAAAAATACGAAAAATTGAAAACTTTTTCTTACCAAACATTCCAACTTTATTGCAGTTGGAATGGGCTTTTCGGACAATTTGAATAATTTAAAAACTCTTTATAAATTAAAGTGGTTAATAAAACAATTAAAAGTACTCTAACCCTCTTAGGGTGTTTATTCTTAATTCATAGAACTTGAGAAATGTAAATTTCTTAATAAATCTATATGATTCTATTTTCTATGCTTCCCACTATTAATTTAATAATTTAATTTTACATTATATACAAATAAACTTACTTTTAATAATCTAATCTTAATTTCTTCACCTAATCTTCTTCCAGCACTCCTGCCTTATCTCAACTATCTCACTATCTCCCAGCTTCTCTGAAACAGCAGTTCAACGCAGTTTATGTCATTAACTGTAAATTCATGCATGCATTGCCATGTATATATTTCATAAAACTGCCCAAATGATGATAGTTTTACTCTTATTAATCTGTGTGCGATCCGCACCTACCAACCAGTGATAACAATATTTTCGTTAACTAGTGGAGGCTCTACCTGCAGGACTTCTCGTTATAACAATCCCATTATAACTAAACTGGTTTGGCAAAGGGGTAGCGAACCACCTAAGCCTGGAGTACTCCAACTGAGGAATAACAACTTACCAACTAAATGCAACAGTTATTACAAAATAATACATGCAATTTGAGTGTAATGAGATAAACTGCTACCTGAACTCCAAACTTAATTCTTTACTGTCTCCTTCCTTTTACCGAGATCCAACACCACTATCTTTCCCTAAAATTATGTATATAGAGATACTAAATTAATATACATACTAACTTGTAATAATTCTGCGCCTCTCACGGTGCTAATGTAATTAATGCTACCCCATTCTTTGTATCGTATATAAGTAGGTTTTACTTTAAATATTCTGATTCTCATTATCATCTTCTACCATATACTAATTGCGTATTCTTGTATAATATAACTTTAATATTTTCAGAAACGTAGCTTACTTATTAATTTACTGTTGTCACTGAAAATGTTATTTAAGAGAATAGAAATAGAATAGAGGTTTTAATTTATTAAACCCAGACCAACAACTAAATCATGGTTAAATTTAATTTCTAATTCTATCATTATTTTCTACTATAAAAAATACAAATTGGACATGAAGCCAGACACAGAGATAAATTTAAACTTCTAGGAACTTATAACTTCTAGCTTAACAGCCTATGTCTAAATTTTAAGATCCTCAATCAAGGTATAATAATTAAAATAAATAATTAATACTAAATCCTTAGTTGTTATTTCTAATAGTCTCCTAAAATCGCAACTCTAGTTCCAGTTTCAGAAATGATATCATGCCTAATACATTAAACTAATCCATATATCAATAAATTAATTCTTATTTTTCACAAGGATCTGAAATAACATTTACTCCTATCTAACCCATTTTCTACCTTCTTCAGTCATTTCCAAAATCACTCCTATATCTACATTGAACCAAATCAGGGAAGCAATCATCCTTCACAGAGCATGAACACCCACAAAACTCATAGTCTCAAGTTAACAAATTCACCTTCCAAACTACTAATTCCCATCACCAATACGAATCATCAGAATCTAACTAATTTATCCCCATTCAACTAATCATAGAAGCTAAATTCAAACTTTGATTAAAATACATTCTTCTATTTCAGTTACAGCAAATCAATGACTCCCTGATATTAAACCACCAGACACCAAGCATACTCCCCTTGATAAAATTTTGTAAAATAATAAACATCCCTCTCTTAGGGCTTCTAATCATTGTTTAATCCTCAAATATTGTAATCACACCTCTGCATCCCATGACCATTTAAATCTATGCTTTTACCCTATCATTCCTTAAGCTTTTGCTTTACCAAATCTAACCATACTCTTTCAAGATTAGTCAATCAATACTTAAGACTATTACAAAACAATAACTCAATTTAGTTCTCTAAGTACTATTGTTGAACTAAACTTCTTGCATAGAATCTGTAGAGACATTAGGAATAAGTATATTTATTATGAATCACTAATATTTTACTTGAGAAACTCAAGAACGAACCTCCAACCAACATACATGGTCTCCACCTTGAAAACTCTCTAATTAACTAACTAAACCACTCCATAGTCACTTTTAAACCAATCTTTCCTTAAGAATTCAAATTTCAATTTTGTTCCATACCTCAAACAAAAACCCGAAAGTAAAACTTTACTCTCTTAAACATCTTTAACTTGAAATCAAGTATTTTAACAAAGCCCAACCTTGTAATTGAAATATTCATACAATACTTTAATCCTTGTGGATATAATCATACTACATCCAAGATCTCCAAACAGTATATCCAATCAATTCACTTTTCTACCTTTAAACATGACTTCAGCCATTTACCTCAATGGTCAACAAAAGGAGAATCTCTAACTGAATCAAAGTAATTCTTTTATGTGCCAATGCCATATCTTCTTTAACGGCCAGCCTATTTACAGAACTGGAATACCTTTAAGGAAAACAAATAAAATCTAGATAATCCCACATATCAACAATACAGACTAGATAGTGGAATCCTTGTAACAAGCTAGTGAATCCTTATTTACTATACCAGAAACTTAGCTTCTGTATTCCTTCCTAACTTTAACTCATTATTTTAAAGCAACCATTGAAAACCCAATTGATCAAATATAAACACCCAACTTCAACCTCCGATCAATATATCAATTTATTTATTATTTTCACCATCATATTGATTTTCTTCCTATTTAGTTTGGGTACTCATCTTTGCACACACTAAATTGAAAGCATTTAATCCCTTGAAATTAATCATTCCACCAACCTTTAGAATCCCAAATTCAATAAATCCAAACAAACACCACCTAAATTCCCTTAACTAATCAACCCCACTTATCATTAGTCCCTCTCCTTTAATCCTGTAGTCCAAACGCACACACATGGGGTAAGAAGCCAGAATTTTTTTTTTCATTATCATTCTAGTATTCAATCACATAGAGTAAAGCTTCAATTTCAAACTCAATGTTAACCAATGTTCTTCCTCTTTTCCTCTGTTCACAGCCGAAGAAAACAACCAACAACAAGCAACACAAATCACAAAATACATCCCTCAATGAACAAAGAAATCAGCGGCACAGGGGAATAAATTCGAATGAACAGGGAAAGAACAAGAAGAGAATCAGAATTAAAATACTCAAATAACATGCAACCAAACATCATCATGGTATTTGATCACCCAGAACGAATCTCTAATTCAATCTTAAATCAATTAAACTTCCTCTCCCTTCTATTGTTGATTGCCGAACAAAGCAGGGGAGAAACAAGAATAAGAGTTCGACGAACAGAGCAGCAAAGAAGAAAAGAATTAACAATCATCAAACACCCATAATCATCATTCATTAATTTTTCTTTTCCCTTCGCTGATAGCGATGCTGAACAGAGGAGGAAGAAGAGAAAAATCCAAAGAAAAGTCTTAAGCTTCAACAATCAACCTACAAAGCAACAAATATGCTTAAACTTCCTCCTATTAGTGTTTAATCAAGCTTTAATCCATTGAAACACCCAGAAATCCTCAAACCCGTCTCGGATGAACAGTAATCGAAGAGACAAATTTGAGGAAAACCTTATGAATACTCCTTCTTGACTCAAATTCGTTCCCATAAGTGATTAATTGAAACCTAAGCTTCGATTTCACCGATTTATAGCTTCTAAAACCCCCAAAATCCAAATTGATTACCCTCCGAACTCGCTCAAAATCGGGCAAGGAAAGAAAGGAAATCGAAGGAAATAACTTACTCAAAGCTATCCTAAGCTTCGTGTTCATTTTCGCCACACCACGCCACCGTTCTCTGCCGTTTATGCCACTGATTTTTGGCCGGAGCCGTCGCTTGAGTGACGAAGGACCAGAGGGCGGAAGAGAGGAACAGAGAAAGAGTTGAATGGGAGAGCAGAGATGGAAACGGGAATAAGAGAGGGAGTATATATCAGGGACACGTGGGGATTTATAAATTAAAAGGAAGGAATAGATATTTTTAATGGGTATTTTACCATTTTGTCCTTCAGACTATTAGTCAAGATATTTTTCAATCAGGGGCAGATATTGTCATTTTTATTTCCTCTTTTCATTTTTCTCTTAAATAGTAATTTTATTTATCATTCACATTTACAAATAAGCTTGAATTTGTCCCAAAATAATTTCTCTAGATATACTTAAATTTCCAAATTTATTTATAAGACTTTTTAACTACTAAACAATACCCCGAAATTCTAAATATTTCCTTGTTTACATCCATCTCCCAACTATTTTTCCTTAACTAATAAATAAAATAAACCTTAAAAATTATTAAAAATACACCTGGCCTCATAAATTTATTTATAAGGCATTTTAATTTTAAAATGGTACCTCAAGATCTCAAATAAACCCTTATTATTTCTTTTCTCCAAATTAAATTTTATTCTCTAATTATTTCTCTTTATTTCTTAAAGAAAATAAGCCTTAACATTATTAAAAATTCCTAAAATCTCAAATTCATTTTCAATACTTTTTAATATTTTTAGTTACATTCCTTAGAACCTTAAATAATTCCCTATTTCCTATTTTCTAAAATTTGGGGTGTTACAATGGGAGCCCATTTTTTTATTCATTTGTAAACTGTACTGGGAAATCCCGGGAATTCCCAGTCGCATTCCCGGTCCCGCCGAGACCGGGAATGAAATCTAGTCCCAGCCCTATTCCGAGACTGGGATCCAGGAATAGGCATTCCTAGTCCCGATCCTAGTTTTGGACACCCCTATCAACCATTGGCGGTTCTCAGGCAGTAAGTTTTTCTTTCCTTTTTTCAGGAAAAAACAACTTGAAAGGCAATTTTGTAAACAACATTTCATAATTCTAGATTCTTACATTTTTCTTTATTTGTCATTTTGCTCATTTTATAACCTATATAAAATTTTGAATTTCAAATGGTATTTGTTTATAAAAAGGATAGTTGGATACAACGAATTTTAAAAAGGACTATAACATGTTACTGATATAACTGTCCCTTAAATTTGTAAAAAACAATTAGGTCAGTGATATGTTATAGTCTTTTTTAAAATTTTGCTGCATACAACTGTATTTTTTATATTTTGAGAGTCTTTTTTTTATCATTTTCCTTTGAGAATTTCCTACAATTAATCTTTTCAAATAAAATAAATAAAAAATTTCAGAGGACAAATATCTATATCAATAATTCCGACAGATATAGTGTAACGGTGAATGGTCACATTAATGCCCCGATTGGTACAATAGAAGAGTTTTTTGTGGAAGTGGGAGTGGAAATAGAGATGGAAGTGGGTTTTAAAGTATGTTTGGTAACATGAAGGAAGTGAGATATAATTTTTAATTAAAATATGTGCTTATAAAATAAAAGTACTAAACTACCCTTGTGTGCAAAAAAAAATCCCCTCCCATGCAAAAAGCTGCCAGTCGCCATCAAATAGCAAGTACCCATCTTCAATCCAAATGCACAGCCACCATAGCTACCTTTCGACAACCACGAAAACAGCCACAACCATTATTTTTTTTTTGTGTGGCAAATATCAGTCATCTGTTATAAATAATATGGAATATGGATGATCATAACCTATGCTCTTTTAGGATTCCATCTCTTGGTTAATTATATAACTCCCACATTGAAAGGTGTTAAGTGCATATTTCCTATAATCTCCAATTGTACCATTATGTAGCTTAATTTTCTTCTTTATGTACTTGTAACTCTTTAGGTTTGTCTTCATTGCTTGGAGGCCTTAAAAATGTTATTGATCTTGTGGCTCCATGAAAAAGATTGTGCACTTTATTCACTGGATTGTTATAAATATTAAAGCCCTGAAGGTTTATGGTTCAAATATGAAATGATAAAAAGGAATGAAGCTTTGTAGCCTTAAAAATATTTACAATATGTTGTCCTGAAGACATATTAATGTGGCCAGAAGCCGTAGATAAATATATATCAATTTATTGAAAGTAAAACCCAAAATTATTATGATACCATAAAAATTGTGAGATGAGGCAATGACTTGTGGAAAATGGATATCTATAAGTCATGAACCTCTAACAAATTTACAGGCAAGAGATGATATGAGAATTGACATTTTACTCAAATTGATATCCGGGCACAATTACTTTGGCGGTAAATACGAATATGATGTAAGTAGTATGAGCTGAGGCATTGAATCCGATGGTGTTTTATAAATAAAACTAGGCTGTAAGACACGCTGATTGTGAACCTTGACCGCTAAATTCGACCTCTTAACCGGATTCATTTAATGACACCTAATTTTAGAGTAGTCATGGCGTAAACACCATGGTAGTCATGGGATGCTTGGAGTTGATATTATGCAGATATATTGAACATATTATTACTGAAATGTTGAGCATGTTTCTGTCAAGTCATTGCACCTTGGTCTTCTCCAGGTATGCTTATATCAAATTGTGAATTCAAATATAGATGTTGCGAAAAAAAATTGTTAATTGGAATTCATGAAAGTTGCATGAAAATAGTTATTTGAGGGTTGTATATTAGAATTGAATATAGACATTAATTTGCGTTTATCATCTGTCGGGGGTTTATTTCTTTTCTTTTGAAAGGTTTGTGGTTTTGATGTCTTATTGCCTATAATTTCTTCTTAGTCTTATTGCTTATAATGTCTAGCGTAGTATTTAGAGACTATATTATCTTGCTCATAATAGCCCATTTGTATATGTTTGGTTTGGCATTGAAACTTCATTTATTCATTTTATTTTATAAAAAAAATCATTCCAATAATTTATGTTGATTTTGATTTGCAAGTCAAATTTATGAATGATATGATATATATTCTTTTTTTTTCACTCTAACCCCGTAAACGTCAAAGATAATTGAAATATGCATCTTTATATATGTTGATTATGGAATTTATTTATATTTATTTGTAATATGGAATTTCTTTAAAATTCTTTATGTGGTGGAAAATTCCAAATAGTTCGAAGTTTATTATTATAAATGAGTAAATATTATACACAAATGTACTATGTTAGCTCTTGAAGAACTTATGTATGAGAAGATTAAGATAGTTCCTAAAAAACTAACACATATTTATTGGACGAAAGAATAATTGATGATGAAAATTGATATTAGAACTTCAGTTCGTATGCATAAAAAAAGGGGGGGAACTTTGGTTCATTAAAGGGTATAAAAAAACACAATTGGATTGAAATCCATAGTGAGGAAGTATCTGAGCTCCCAAACGGAATGAAGGTTATTGACCTACTATAATTGTCTTTGAATACATGAATAAAGAAAATTTATTGATATGACCCACACTAGAGAGGGAGATTGTTGGAATAAAAGTGTGAGTTAATGGATGTTGAATAAAATTTTACTCATATTATTCCACAAAAAGCCTAATTGATCTCTCAAAATGGATGTCACGTTATGAGTATAATGAAAATTGAAAAGTACAATGTTGGTCAAGAAACATGATAGAGTAAACCAGAAGTTTGCTGATTCAAATAAATTTATTGTTGCCATGACTTGTTAGATCATAAAAGTCATATATATTGACATCCATTGAAGAACCAGAAGATTCTTCCTGAATAGTTAACATAATTCAAGAATTATGTTGTGCTGCTTGTGCTAAAAAAAAATAATGAAAAGATCACTAGTTGTGATTTAGAATGGATCTATATTTCTGGAAATAAATTAAACTTATGGGCCCACTCAAATAGCATGTAAACCATATAAGTATTCAATAAATTTGATAGATGCATCTATAAGATGGTTACATGTACTATTATTCAAGAAATTATAATGAAAAGATCACTAGTTGTGATTTAGAATGGATCGTTTTGAGGAAGCATGCGCTCCAGAAGAGTGCCAAGACATAACTAATTCAAAAACCTCAGAGGAGGTTCAAGTACCTGAAAAAAATACAGAGATCTCTACAAGTTATGTCATAAAAAGAAAATGGAATTGAATAAATAAAGTTGTTAACAACAATTTTGAAAATGATATCACATGATTTAATGAGGATCTTACATAGAGATATGTCATGAGAAGCAGACATAAAGATGATTGGCCAAAAGAAAATAAAAGGAAATGAAAATATGATTAAGTTTCAAAATATGTGAAAATTATGGACATGAAGTCCAAAATCTAGAAATATAAAATTACTATGAGATATAAATATTTATGTGAAATATAGATTTTCACAAATGCAATGAAGATTATTATAAGGCATATTATTTTTTGGTGGGTACAAGTTGAAGATGGCAGAACGCACAAGAGGGGGGTGAATTGTGCTTTTATAAATTTAAATCTTGGAAACACAAGACAATCTTTATACTGGTTCGGCCAACACAATGCCTACGTCCAGTTCTCCAACTCCTCGTTGGGTTCCACTATACCACAGGTTTTACAACACAGATTCACCTGCCAACCTTTACAACAGAGCTTTAGACTTTTCCTCTAATCTCTCCCCCTTACAACTTGTAAGGACACAACCCTGTTCTAAAGCCCCAAGTTTTTAGAACAACTTCAAACAGTAGAGGATTTCAATTAATAATGTTCACTCAAATGAACAGATTTTGATAAACACTTAAGTACAAATAAACTCACTAAGAGTAATAAAGACTTTGAGCTTTTGTGAGCAGAGAATAGATGAGAATATTAAATGCTGGTTTTCTCTGTGTGCGTGTGATTGAGTATATCAGCTCTTTTTTCATAAATGCTCAAGACTTGATATTTATATCTCGTCACAGCATGCCTTTTCTTTCAGCTCTAAGATGCCGTTTGAAATTCATCGTTGGGAGCTCCTAGCTGTTGGCATTTAATGTTGTTCTTCATCTTTGTCAACTTTCTTCTCTTGCTTCATTTAATTCTTGCAGAGAGTGAGCTAAGAGAAACAGAGTCTGTGAGTAACGATCACCTGCAACATTGTACTTGCATAGCAGCTTTATCAGTAGCGCTAGCTCCTTTGGCTATCGCTAGCTTAATGGTGTGAGTCCTGCACTTAGCTGTTAGCTAAACAAGTATTCATGTGAAGCTCAGTAGGTGTTATCGCTAGTGAAATTCATTAGCTCAATGTTCAGAGACAATGTATTAGCTATCAGAATGACTAAGTTATTTCAACAAGTATTTTCCTATCGATAGCCAATCATGTTATCGCTAGTGACTATGTTATCTCTAGTTAATTTCATTAGCTCAAGTTATTAGCTATCTGAATGTCTAAGTTATTTCAACAGTGTTCTGTTATCGATAGCTAACCATGTTATCACTAGTAACTATACTTCATTACTGCTAGCTGTTCTAACAGTCTCCATGTTATCTATGTTATCTATGAGCCCTTAGCGATAGAGACAGAGTTTAGCGATAGTGATCTATTGTTCTTTGCCTGCTTAGGCTAGCTCAACTCATTATATTAGCGATAGTGAAGGTCTTAGCGATAGAAATATTTACTTTTCTTCAGATTATTGCTAAGTCTTTATTAGCTATTGTTATCCTAAGCCTTTCATTTGTTAGCAATGGCTTCTAGCTTAGCGATAGTGTATCTGTTACCTAAAGGGTTTTACTTGTTCAACGTTAAGGTAACATACACTCTTTTACTTAGTCATATAACATGATTCTTATCTCAATTCATTCCAGACTAAGTTATATGCTATCAGTTCATTTTGCTCATGTTATCTATGGGTTCAGTCCTCATCAAAACTTAAGATTCTAACACAAGTATTCTACAAATATTAGTAGTTTGGCGGTATATGAAAAGAAAATGAGTCAATAATTGTAAATATCCCACTTGATGATGAAATTAATATGAGAATCCTTGAATAATCTAAAATGCCACAAGTATATATAAGAGAATCATTCAAAATATATTTTCACTTAGAAAATATATAAGTTTGTATTTTACTTGACCAGTAGATCAAGTTATTAAACTCCACAACGATTTTCAAAATCATGAATAGAGGTCCCATATAAATATTTGTTAATTCTGTTGGTATTATATGTCACAATTTTGTGGAAGAATTAAGTTTTTACAGGTACACAAGAGGATGATAAATTTGAGTAATTAAGTAGATTCGAGACATATCATGGAGATATGCTAGAGGAATACATCTTAGTAGAACATTTGATGATATTGCAATTTGACCAAAACAAAGATACGCTCAAATAACATTGGAAGGAATGTGCTTCGAAAATTAGTAAACTCAATCGAGATAAAGGATAAAAGTGATGTTGTCATTTGGGGGAGTAAAATGGCGTTGTTATTATGTGGAAAAGTAAAAGTGATC
The DNA here is from genome assembly GCA_037074515.1 of Mimosa bimucronata. Lineage (NCBI taxonomy): Eukaryota > Viridiplantae > Streptophyta > Magnoliopsida > Fabales > Fabaceae > Mimosa > Mimosa bimucronata. The sequence continues at coordinate 32,625,841 of CM073440.1, read as the reverse complement.
TTATCTTCAGGGGGAGAAAATATCATGCTGTACTATTTTTCCCTTAACTAAGGTTTTGTCCCACTGGGTTTTCCTGCTAAGGTTTTTAACGAGGCAGCTTTTAATAAATATTGTGTACTCTTTTTCCTTCACTAGGTTTTTGTCCCAATGGATTTTTCCTAGTAAGGTTTTAATGAGGCACAATATTTGTTTATGAACATCCAAGGGGGAGTGTTATAAATAATATGGAATATGGATGTTCGTAACCTGTGCTCTCTTAGGATTCCATTTCTTGGTTAACTATGTAACTCCCACATTCAAAAGTTTTAAGTGCATATTTCCTATAACTTCCAATTGTATCATTATGTAGCTTAATTTTCTTCTTTATGTACTTGTAACTCTTTAGGTTTGTCTTTATTGCTTGGAGGCCTATAAATAGAGGCTATGTACAAAGCACTTGAACACACAATTGATGAGAATACTCCCTTGCTTCCTCTCCAATTTCTTGTCTTTCTATAATATCTTCTTCTCTACATCTTTCTTCTCTCCTTTCTTCCCAATTTTATAACACCATCAATAATCAACAACAACACAAATAAAAATCAAGAAAGAAGGATCTACAAGAAGAAGAGGAGAACGACAGTGACGATAGAGAATATTTTCGCCACATCGAGACCTCTCCCTCATGGCTTCATGCATCGTGAATCTAAATCAAGGAAATAAGGACAATAATAGAATATGGTTGAAAATCTCCCTCATGGCCTTAGATCTGCAAAATCACAAGCTTTAGATGGTTGAAAACCTCCCTCATGGCGCAGAACTAAAAAATCACAAGCTTTGCTGCCTTTGCAACCGTCACGGTGGGGCGTAAATGCCGTCACGGTGGAGAGTTTCCACTGTCACTGAGGAGGAGTGTGTTCACCATCATTGGTGGAGGAAGGCTAGTTAAAATGGAGGAGAGAAGGGAAGGAGCAAGGAGGGTAGAGAGGTCCAATAGTCCCATGGAACTAACTTCCTTGGGGTAAGGCATGGAACTCACTTCCATCATTTTTTATGGAAGTGGCTTCCTTAGGGAACCCGGTTCCCACCTACCAAACACTCCAAAAAATTGATTCCACTTTTACTTCCACTTCTCCAGCCTCACTTCCCACGAACCAAACATAGCATAAGGCTTGGGGCCATCATAGGAATGACCTGACACTATGACAACACCTTGATTACTCTTTTTTTTTGGGTCCACACACATTGCCTTTTTATTTGAGCTTTTTTTCCTTGGCTTTTTACATAACCAAACAAATTTTATTTAGACCACATTAATCATGGATTGGATTTTTAAACATAAAAAGCAACTGAAGTTTAATGGTGATGAATTGCTATATTTTATAAATTTTAGGTGCATTTTTATTCATAGAAAATTTTTTATGGTGTTAGACTCTCTTAGCACAAGATTTTTATTTCCTTCTGTTTTTTTAGTGCAATGTTGTCCCGGAAGTTTAAAAAACTTTCAATGCAAAATTGCTACTTGAGGAATACTTCAAAGGTAAGAATGATTCATCTTTATCCTATAGTCCATTAATACCTCTTATATCAGGGCAATATTGTTACATTTTTTGTACTTCCAGAGCGACATTCGTCATAGAAGAAACTTTTTAGATGACATTGATAAAAAAGCTTTCTAGACGAAATCACCACTTTAAAAAATTACTATTTATACTATGTCGCACCTTTGTAGGATAAGGACCAAGCAGATCAGAAGAATAAGTGGTCTACCAATCTTCTGTTAGTTCAGCTGGTGAAAGGATTGGATATTCGACTATCTTTACGAGTGTTTGATTCCTAAGCAAGTGCCACTTAATTGTGGTTCCAGTCTCAGCTCTGGGGAGGCATCTCTACAGCTAAATGAATTGGCAAAACCTACCTATGTGGACAGAATAAAGTGCTTGCTTGTGATGCTCTAAAGTGCATAGGGATAGGCTACAGTAGATCATAAGTTATGAGTCATGCCCTTAGATCGTGGAAGAGCCTGAAGAGCATTGAAATGGAGTAAATCGGTGTAGTGCCGCCTCGGGCCCTTCCTTCAAGAAATTTGGAACCAAGGGGATAGTGAAAGCTAACACCGGGTGTCGTTCTCTTGAGGAGCATAATACAATATGGAATCTTAGCAAGTAATTGAAACTTGCAAAGTGAGTAAAAAACATTGTTTGGTGTTTTTACTATAAAATTTGTATGAAAAGTGTGGTGTGTTTGAAAGCAAATTAAAGATTGGATTAAAGGGAAATTTGAACTCAAATGGGAATGGATATTCTTGTCAAATGGAACATTTTGGGAATCGTCACTTCACAAATTGATTTGAGAGAAAAATGGCCCAAGTTTCCAATGGATTCTACAAGATCCCCTCTAGGCTAGGCCTGTATTAGAATGATTAATGTCGGAACCCCACACATTAATCCTATTGTTACAAGTTGATTAAGCACTTGATCCAATCAAACCTATTAATTGTAGGAAACTCTTGATCCTACAACTGGATCCCCGAATTGCAACAAGATCAATTTACTAATTCTAATTCCATGATGGAACCCCATCCAATGAATTTGAACCAATAAATTGAAGCCCAATGTTTCTCAAGCAATTAATAGGTTTACTTTGTCAATTTCTAAACATAAACACTTGACATCATGATCCACTAAGAGAGAACCATCATTTAGCACAAAACTTTAACAAGAAAGCATATATTAAATGATGAACACATACAAATAAAATACATTCAAGCGAATAGGTGTAATATCAAGAATCTATACAAAGAAAAGCAATAAGATAAATTGTTTCTATCACTCTCATACAAAGATATAAATGAGAATGACATCCAAATACATATAACAATTCCTAGAACTCTAAATAAAGTGAAATACATATAAGGAAGAGAGAACAGAGAACAACACTCCCCTTTGAACCTTCAAGCTCATCCTAGAGCTCAATAACCAATAATATAAGAGCTTAGTTGCTGCTCTTCATGGGAAGCAACAACTAAGAGAAAGAGGATGGGAGCCATCGATTTGGAGAAGGAAAAATGGAAGATGGAAGAGATGGAGAGAGAAAATAATGAGAGAATGAGAGGTAAGGGTTTTGGAACTCTAAATTTGAGGAAATGATGTCCCAAAATCAAAGCTTAAACGCCTATAGGCTGGGTTAAAAGCGTGGGTATCAGGTATAGCCTGATTTGGGTCCGAAAAATCGAACTGAAATTTTGCTGATTTGTGAACTCGTCGTGGGCTCCCACGGCGGCAAACCATGCCTTGCCATGGAAACCACGGCGAGCGAGGGGCATTTTTACAATTTTCAAAAAGTTATGGTCCTCTCATTTTATACAATTTATTCAGAAACTTGTATTTTGACCTTTTTCTCCAATTTTCAGCTTCTCGCCCCCAATTTTCTTGCTTCTTCTCATCCGGACTCATTCATTTTTTATCTTTGGGGGACACTACAAGTAAAATATGCAACAAATAAGAATCAAAGAGCCCTAAAAATCAACTAATACTAATTGATATTCAATTATGGCAATGTAATCATATTTTAATGCTACTTTTACTTAAAGATCTAGATTCTTATTTACACACTTATGGATCAATATTGCACTTTGATTATATTAATTACTTCAAATTAGCATACAAAAATAATACAAATCTAAGGATTTGTCAAAGCCAAACCCTTTATCAAAATTTAGTTAAAAAGAAGAAGAATAAGTGGGCCACAAAAAAAAAAGGTTAGAACACATGGGAGGCCATAAATATAAACATCAAATAATTGCATAGCGTCAGGCTTTACAAGCACAAAGAGGATTAGAAGAATAAATGCCTGTTTGGGGAAACTTTCTAAACCTAGGTTTTAAAAAATGGTAGCCAAACACTTTTTTTCTGATAAACCTAGGTTTGGACTCAAAACCTATGTTTGAAAAAATGTAAGCCAAACACTTAAAAAAAATATGAAAAGCCCTTTTGGGTTAGAAACCTAGGTTTTAGCCACAAAAACCTAGGTTTTGATGGAGGGAAAATGAGAGAGGAAAAAAAAGTATGGTGGAAAATGGGGGAAGCGAGAAGGAAAAGTATGGAGGAAAAGTAGGTGAGCCCCACGCCCCATTTTCCTTCCAAAACTAGAGATTAAGAGAGAGAAAAGTGTTGTCCATTATTACCCATAGTCTCTCTTAACTTTTTTTTAATACTATGGCGATGCAATCATGTGTTCTTTCTATCCTCTCTTCAACATATATTTATTTTTTTACACAAATAATGAAATAACCTCCGTAAAAAAACCAAAACTTTAATCATTTTATTTTTGTTGATTATTAATTATGTTCAATAATCACGGTATATTTAATTTTTTTACTATATTTAATTTTATAAATAATTCACCTTTTTTTTACTTATTAAAAAACATTTTTAAAATTATTTGATTATCTTAATATCTACTCTAACTTTATATTGTTTTTATCTTGAAAAGTAACATTCTGTCCCTCGCTATAAAATGTAATTCCATTTTGAATATAATTCCATTTTCTTTTCTCTCAATTTTCTCTCACTCATCCAAGCAAGGAGAGTGATTACATTTTCTTCCCACTTTTCTCTCCTCCCATTTTCTTTCCTCTGCACTTTTCCTCTCATCCAAGTAGACCGTAAGTGTTTTTGGATTAAAAATTGCTCCCTTCATCCTATAATATAATGTCCTTTTATTAATGACCTTACCCTAAAATATAAGGTATTATTTGACTTTGTTTAAATAATAACTGCTTTTTTCTTCATTTTACCCATGCATTAATTTATCCCACACATTCTCTTTTATCCTGTTTTCATAGCTACCCTCTCCCTGACTGACTCATTCATAAATAAGAGCACTTTTTTGCAGTGTTTGAAGACCCGGACCGGACCGGACGGTCCGGCCGGTCAAACCGTCAGCCGGAGGAACTTCCGGCTGTTTCACAGGGTTTAGCCGTTTGGAGGGTTCATCCGTTTTCAACGGCTTCGAGCCGGCTTTTTAGCCGGGAACCGCTTTTAACTCGCGGACCGGAGCGGATTTTCAACAACCGTCCGGGTTAAGCTTGGACTGAAAAAAAAAAGGAGGAGGATGAAGACAGAGCCAAGGAGAGAGAAAAAAAACTAGGAAGAAATAGCATATTTAAAATACCTACCAGGCTGCAGACATCGGACTGAGAAGATGAGTAATTTTTTTAGAGGAAAAAATTATTATGAGAAGGAGATGCGGACTGATGAGATGATGAAGATATACTGATGGGGTGATAATGAAGAAGACGACTCGGAAATGTTAGAGGAAGAAGATGGAACAAATTTTGAGAAAAAGCATCATGTTAAGACCAATGAATAAAAAAATGCAATCATGTTAATATCCGTTGGACAAAGCAATTGAAGGTCTTTTCATTTGCCAATTTACATTCTGACCTATTCCTCGGTTAGGGTGATATTGTTTTTTTTAAAAAAAAATTTTCTTATCCGGGTAACAGCTTAAAAAAAAGATGGGAAAAATATTCAGATTGAAAAAACACATTAATTGTAATTTTGTTGGAAAAAACCTCTAAATTTAGAAAATCTATAAAATATAAGTTTTCATAGATTAAAATTATTAAGCAATGGAAATTTAATCCCTGTTTATATTTATATCTTTTACAAAAAAACTCTCTTTTTTTATCATAATCTATACACTTAATTTTCTAACAGTAGTTTATGTCCTATAAAACATTTGAATTTACAATCTTATTATTTTCTCAACTGTTTAAAAACATTGCATTGTTATCATCATTATCATTGTAACTATAATGTAAGCAACTTAACACATCATAAAATTAAATTACTGAATTTTATCTTTAAAGTTATTTAGATTTTGATAATTCTGTATTTTCTCTTTTTTTATCCATGAATATTCTATTTTTTCCATCAATATTTTAAAAGTAAATATGCTTTTATTTAATTATTATGTTGCCGGTTCAACCGAACGATCCAACCGATTCGACCGTTTGAACCATGACCCGCTGATATTTCCGGCTTGATCTCCGATCCGGCTTTTAAAACATTGCTTTTTTGTTTAAAAAAATGATATGTTTCCTACACATTTATTGTTTTTAACTAATTTTAACTTATCTTTTAGGAGGAACTGCAATTTGGTTAAAAGGACTTTATATTTTGGGATGGAGGGAGTAGTTGAGAAATTTTAAAAGATAACAATATTGCCATACTCTATTGTAGAATAAATGTTGGTCATTAAAAAATATACATTGACCATGAATATTTAAACAGTAAAATGGTAAAATTACACCCATTCATTGCTCTTACTTTCAAGACACTATTGCTCCTGGACGAAAATTTCTGGGGCATATTTGCATATCAACCATAATATAAACCACTACTCGTCTCGTCTCTTGGTCATATTTGTCTGGTAGAGAGAAATTTTATATTAATCTTATTGTACTTTATTAAACTTTTTATATAAATATACAATTTCACAATTTATTAATCATTAAATTGATTTTATTTTCCTATAGTATATCATATATATATATATATATACACACAATAAGTTAGGCCAACATGCGTATAACCCCCTTAGCTTTACTCCTGACGCATAAACAACCCCTAAAAATTGAATAAGCAAACCCTCAACTTTCATATTTTGATATTGAACATCCTAGTGTTAAAATAACCGTTAAATCTAACGGAAAGCTTGCCACATCATATCATTTAGAATTATGGGGCTAATGACATGTAATTTTTGAGATTTAATTTATTTATTTTGGTATAGACAACTCAAGTTAGACTAATTAACATTTTGGTTATTCATCCATAATACTGCGGCACCAAATTTGCCAGATTGTCTTCCTTTCTCACCAACTTGCAAATCCTCTCCATTGACAACATTTGATTCATCTCCCAATCATCTATTCATTCCGAAAATCATCTTCACAGCATTTATTCTTTAAATGCGAAGCTTTTTTTTTAATTTTTTTTTAATGATCAATGTTATTGTCTTTCAATCATCGTGCACCTGGCCTCTATGTTTTTTTACGATCAAAAAGATAAACAATGAACGGCGTCCCCTTCTCTAGCTCTCACCTACGAAGATGATGACAAATGGTGCTTCAAGTCTACTCTTTTCCTTCGCTCCTAATGACTAGGGTTCATGTTTTTTTTTTTTTGGACTGAAAGTTTTAGATTCAATCTTCAGCATTCTAAATCTTTAAAAAAAAAAATGAATCAAATTTTGTAAATGAAGAGACTTTGCAAGTTGTTAAGATAGGAAGAGCGAATCTTGTGATGCCACGATTATTATGGTTCAATAACCAAAACGGTATTTAGTCTAATTACTAGTTTTTTTTTTCAGAATAAATAAATTAAATAAAAAAATTGCATGTCATTTGTCACATAATTCTCAATCATACGATGTAACATACATTCAGTTAAATTTAACGGTTATCTTAATGGTAGGGGTTTCAAGGTCAAAATATGAAATTTGAGGGTTTGTTTTTTAAACTTTCAAAGGTGAGCAGGGTTTTATGTAACAAGGGTAAAAATAAGGGGTGTAATGAGTATTTTGAGTATTTTCGCCTATAAGTTAATAATAGTGATAAAATAGTAAAGTTGTTAAACTATAAGACATAATTAATGAAGTTGATGCTTTTATTAATGTGAATCAAACTTGCTATAAATGAACCATGAATTCTAATAACTTATTACCACATAAATTAATTCGTATTTATTTAATGAACCCAAGAGGAAAATGCTACAATTCCAATGCCAAGTTGATCTTGAGAATTTCATGGATGCGAAATTAGAGGATGCAAAGCTATACCCTAATTTTGGAGCCGCTTGATATGAGTCCCTTTTTTTCATCATATAAGTAAAATATCTTTGCTTAATTAATCAACATGTGACTTCATAAGAACCTCATTTCCTCACTTCTTCTGTCTTTCTCTTTCATTATGGGTGTAGAGAAGAAATACAATTATTTACCCCATGTCTTCAATACATATGCTCACTTCCTATTTTTTAATAAATTTGTCCCCTTTTTATAAGGTCCATTTTGAAATTGTCTAAGCAATAAAATCATTATGATTCATTTTACCTATTCATTAATTTCTTTCCTACATTCTTTTTCATCATTTTTCTCACTATTACTCTTCTTACCCATTCATAAATAAGGGTACTTGTAAAAAAGAGGGTAAATTTTCAATACATTTGTTATATTTAACTAATTTTAATACTTTTTTCGGAAACCATAAGGTTGAAAAGACCTTATATATATACTCCCTCTGGTCCCTATTATAAGATGTAGCCAACCATTTTACACATACCAATAAAATATGTTGGAATCATTTATTATGAATGGATTTAATAAATTTTTCCATTTTTACCCTCACTCATTTATTATACACATTTTTCTCTCCCCTCCTATCATTAATTAATATGCAAGTTTAGAAATAGAAAACATGCATTTATTACTTTGACTTTTCCATGTTACCTCTTATATTTTAAGAAAAAAATTTCCATGTTTCCTCTTATATTTAAGACCGGAGAGAGTATATGGGTTCGGATTGTCTCGTAGCTACCTCCCTCAGCGTCCCTTGTAACACCTAAAATTTTCTACTATAATATAGCAATTTTAAATGAATTATAACCACTTTTCAGTGTTAGAAGCCCAAAAATTACAGAAAATTTAAAACCTTTTCTTTTAAAACATTAAACCAACCTTCTGTCAGTTAGAATGGGCTTTTCAGAAAAATTGGAATAATTTAAAACTCTTTATAAAATAAGGTAGTTAATAAAACAATTAAAAGTATACTAGCCCTCTTAGGGTATCTATTCTTATTCTTAATTCATAGTGCTTGGGAAATTTAAATCTCTTTATAAATTTATACAATTCTATTTTCTATGGTTTCTACTATTAATTTAATAATTTAATTTTTATATCACATACATATAACACTACTAAATTATTCAATTACCATATAGCAATAGACCCTTCTACTCTTCAAAATAGTATCTTATTTCTTCTGTCTAATCTTCTTCCAGTACTTCTGCCTTATCTCAACCATCTCACTATCTCCCAGCTTCTCTGAAAATAACAGTTTAACGCAGTTTATGTTATTAACTGTAACTTTTATGCATGCATTGTCATGTATACATTTTATAAACATTTACAAATAATAATAGCATTTATCCTACTAAACTGGGTGACATAAGCACCTACCAACCACTGATAACGATATCATCGTTAAATAGTGGAGGTTCTGCCTTAGGACTTCTCGTTATAACGTAACTGAACTGGCAAAGGGGTAGCGAACCACCTAAACCTGAAGTACTCCAACATGAAAGGAATAAAAGATATACCATTTAAATGCAATAGGTATTACAAAATTATACATGCAATTTAAGTGTAATGAGATAAACTGCTACCTGAACTCCAAGCTTAGTCCTTATCTGCTTATTTCCTTTCCACTGACTGTAACACCTAAATTTTACTACTATATTATAGCATTTTAATTGACTTATAACCACTTTTAATTTCAGAAGCCCAAAAATACGAAAAATTTAAAACTTTCTCTTTCCAAAATATTAAATCAAATTTCCTTTCTTTCAAATGGGATTTTTTGACAAATTGGAATATCTTTAAACTTTCAATAAAATAGAGTGGTTACTAAAACAATTAAAATAACTCGACTTATAATGCTTGGGGTGTCAAACCCCTTACACTATACTTACATATTCTTTAGATTATGTTCAATTTATCTATTTACACCTCTCTTACTATAATAATATATTGGCGGGTTATCTTGATTGATAACCCTCTTATATGAGTATGCAGCTCTATTATTCCTTAAGGATTTATATACATATATAAAATATACATTAACTATTAGACAAGCTTCCAACTTGTCTTAATTATTTAAACATACAACATATACAGGTAAATAGTCTCTCAAAGTATCTACCTACAAGGTACAAGACAAAGCAGGCATTCCTGCCTCTTCATACTACCTTACTTCTTTCCCAGCTAGCTACTCCCATTCTGCTATACTGAAAACGTTTTGGAAAACAGTGAGATTGGAAATCTCAATAGCAGTTAATTCCATATCATGTGTGCACTTATATATATACATATACATCAATTTCATAAACCTGTGCATATAATGAAAGCATATATCCCTTTTAAACCAACACCTGCAGGATGTTTCAATTATAGCCCTCACGGCTACTCAATAACCCTCACGGTTATAGGAATTATATTGTAGCCCTCACAGCTACTCAATAACCCTCACGGTTATAGGAATTTAACTGTAGCCCTCACAGCTACTCAATAACCCTCACGGCCCTCACAGCTACTCAATAACCCTCACGGTTATAGGAATTTAATTGGCAAAGGGGGAGCGCCCCACCTAGACCTTGGAGTACTCCATAAATATCATCAATATCACAACATGAATAATGCCCATTTAAATGCCACAGATATTACAAAATTATATATATAGAAATTTGTATGAATTAAACTACTACCTGGACACCAGAGCTATTTCCTGAACCAGATCCTTTACTTTCCACTGTATTGGTGAACTCATACCAATATCAAAGCCAAGCCTATCTACACATCATATTATAATAAGAGTAAGTTAATATATGTACTTCTATATTTATACTAAGCGTCTCTCTCAGGTCCTAATATGCTTGTGACTACCCCACTATTTATATCTATGAATCATTATTTACTATATAACTATTTTGACTAGTCAAGATTAAAAAAGATCACTTTTAATTACTTTACTCCAATTAGTATTTCTTATTCTCAATGTTTGACTAATAATTACCTCAAAACTCCAACACTTGATAACAAAAAAAAAAAACCTCATTCATCAACAATACTGTTCTAATCCAAGGTCATTTTGAATCATCTCATCAACAGTCTCAAATTCATTCCAAATCCCAAAATCTTTCAAAAATCCAAAATGAAAAACTATAGCAAATATAGCATTACTTATCATATTAATTCATTACTAATTGAGTTCTTCTCTATGATCTTGAAACTAGAAGGTGCCTGGTATCCAAACCTGAACTTTTCCAAATTCCATTATGAACTTAATCCTCTCACTAAGTCACAAACAATTGTATTCAACCACAAAGAAATCAAATTCCATGCTTCTTAAAACGACAACTCCAATTGTAAAACTGAAAATATATAATTTCCAAACATCAAACAACCATTATAAAATTCTATTACTCTCTTGTTTGTTTTCTTTCTCTTTAAATATTATACTTTAACAAGAAATACACATTTAGTATTAAAAATGTCAAACAGTAACTTGAGGCTAGATTCAAGTCTCCACAAGTTGAGTTCCAGCAATTATCATATGCACCATTAAAATTCCTTATATTATTCTAAACATGTCTATTGATTATACAAGTATTACAATACATACTCTAATTATTAGAATTCAATAACTTAACATCGGCCCTACGATCAGTCCTCTCCAAAATCATTTATTTTCTGCATAAAACAATAATCAAGCTTTTCATATATTCAAATTGCAATTACTCTCTAGCTAACAAAAAATCTGTAAGACATTCCAAGAATACAACCTAACATAGAACCTCAAACAGTGATTAGCCATGACAGATATAGAACAGTAGACATTAGACTTAGATTTATAACACTCCACAGTAATGAATCCCCATACACTTGAGAACTGATTTCATACTTCAATCAATAAATAGCACTCATTACTTTAAAACTTCAAAACAATAATTAATAGTTGGAAATAGTCATAAGCATTTCAATAGCCTTCAAGCCAATTGATGAACAATTTATCTTATCATTATCCTTACTAAATTTCTGAAATTTTCAAGTTTAAATTTATGAATTATCAAGCTGAAACTTCAAGTTATAGTTCCAAACCATATACCTTTTTATAAATAACCTTTGATAATCTTAAAAATAATTCCCAAAGAAAAATAATCATTCTTTTGTATTCTATTACATCATCATCAAACAACCATATTAAAAGTAAGATTCAGATTCAAATAATTTATTGCTATGAAGCCAGTACAGAAACATTCAATAATTCCATGTACAACAGAGTGATCCTTTTTGAAATTATTATACCATCACCCAATAAGTAAACTAGCAGCATCAATCCTCAAGTTCAAATCATCACATTGATAAACATTTTTATTTTATATTTCTTCAAAAATCGGTACCATATAGAACTATTTATCCACACATACACCCTTCATATAATCTTACAAAGTCCAATATTTATCTGGACATCTATAAGCAACTTATATCTCACTTCCATTAAGAACCATGCTTCTCTCGAACTTTAAACAACTCCCAATATCATTGACATTGCTTACACATAATCCATAAGGTTTAAAGTCTTTGAATTCAATCCTGATACAATTACCTTCCTAAACTTTATTGTCTAGCTTTTTAAGCCCAGATGATTCAGATTCTAAAAAGAATAAACCCCAAACAATAGAGCAAGAATTCCAGATACTCGAAGAGCATTATATACTCTTTTTATTTTATTTAATTTTATTTTATTTTTTAATTTGCATATAATTCTCCAGATTTAATAACCATGCTTAAATCAACTTTTAATATTCTCAAACACATTTGGGCTATTAAAATTTATTCGAACATTTTTTTTTGTCTTTTCCTACGGGTAATGTAGCCATGGTTTAAGTTTGGGAATTTACATATTTGAAACTCATAAGAACACCAATCATCATACCTTCCAAGCTTCGGTTCTACTACCAACTTACCTAAACACTCTATTTTAGGAACTTCATAGCTCTAATTCACAGAAATCAAGGCTTAAATAAAGAAAAAAAAAATGAAGACATAAAAACAGAGTATAATGGATTGAGGTTCGGAATTCCAACACATGGCAGAAATCGAACATGCAATGACAATTAACCACTCTAATTTACTCCTATAAACATTTAAGCACTATTACACTTTGGATTGGGTCGAAATTCCAGTAAGCTTGTCACTGAACAGTAAAATCCAAACTTGAATCCCAAATCAAAACCAAATAATCACATGCAGCCCCGATTTACTTCAGAGAAACTTGAATCTATACATAATCCTTGTTATAATTGATGTTTTCCCCCAAAAAACCCCAAATCAATCGAAACTCTCCTTCTCCAAACGACGTAGATCAGAAAAACCATGGAGGTAGAAGAAGACAGAGGAAAATTACCTAAGCTAGAATATGGCCTTGCATGCACCATGGGAGCTCACCGTCGGCGGAATCGCCGTTGAAGCCGCCGGGAACCGCTAAGAACCGAGTGAGCACGAAGAGAGAATGGGAGGAAATGAAAAATGAAGAGAGAAGGGAAGTGATGGTTCTGCGAAGGAGGAGGTAGAGTGGAGTATATATTAATTTTAATTGGGTATTTTATTATTTTGTCTTTCATTCTATTATTTAAGATATTTTTCAATTAGGGACAGACAGATATGGTCATTTTCATTTTCTCTTTTTTATTATGCCCTTCTTTGCAAAGTTTAATTACTATTTCCTTTCCAATTTAATCTGAATTAAGTCCCAAAATAATCCCTCTAGATATGCTTTAATTTTCAAATCCATTTATAAGACTTTTTAAATAACAACTAATACCTCAAGGTTCTAAATATTCCCTTATTTAAATTAATCTTCTAACTATTTTTCCTCAATAAATAAAGAAATTAAGTCTTAAAATTTATTGAAAATACATATGACCTCATAAATGTATTTATAAGGCTTTTTAATTCCTAAATAACTTCCCAATACCTAAAATAAATCCTTATTTTACTATTTTCTAAAATTTGGGGTGTTACACTGATATTCTCAATTTATGTTACTATCAAGACCTATTGACATATACTATATAAATAGTAAATTAATACCTATACTTCTATATAATTATTTAACGTTATCTCTCACGATCCTATTGTGTTATATATTTCTACCCTTCCCCATTTTAGGATATGTCTTAATTAATACTTCTAACTTTAATATTACGTTCACACACACAAACACACACGTCTATATATATTTATTTACTTTCTATTTATTACAACATCTCAAAAATAAATCAATCAACAATGTAAATCAGTCCAAGTAATTCAATTTATTAAAGAATATCACAAATTATCAATCACAATCAAAACCAAAACCATATCTCCAAATAACAACTTATAATCAATTTCCAAGACACATCAACCAACCTCATTTCCTTGGAAATGGACTGCAACCATAACTCATCTTAATATTTATATTACCATAAAGTTCAGTACCTATTTAGACATACTTCTAATCCCCTTAATTTTTCAAATGATATCTTTTACTATAACTCAGAAAATTCGAGCAATAATTTTGTACTTCTTTAAGACCTTTTCTCAATAATTTAAGAATATTCAAACAATAATTAATACCACATTAACATTCTAAAGGAATTTGAAATTATTCCAAAACATTCTTCATACTTTCTCATGTAAACTATTAGGAGATCTCAACCTTGGCCATAATTTACCTACAACCCGATAAATCCAAGTATCTATTACATTTTGATATACTCTTTATTATTAGTTCCTAAACTTTAGGCATAATTCAATTTCCTCCACTACTTTGCCAATAATTTCGAAAAGAGTTGAGTATGTAGCTCCCAACATTACTTAAACAGTTATTTGAACTAAAGAAACGTCAAAACCACATAACTAATCATCTTTAGCTTAATTCCGCATTTGTCTCCCCATTCATAGCTTAAACCCATTAACTTAGTTCTATGAAACAGATAAACATTCAAGAATAACTAAAACTAAATTCTTCATTAACAACTTAATTCAAATCTTAATTTTATCAATAATAGTACAACATGTAATCTCAGCAATTCTATATCCCCTCAAATAGAAATTGTAACTCTGCCAAACACCTTTAATCACAACTCTAACTTCAAATCTTGAAACTCCAAATTCCTCAACTGTCACAGTTTTAAACACTTATTTCCAACCATGCCCTTCCATTTCTTAACCCATGTAAAACCTTGACTTTGATGAAGAGGCACACTTCTAAAATTCCATTGCTTTCTATATAATTACACATTCTGATTTTTATCCTGCAAACCCATCATTAAATCAACATTCAAAACCTGTATCTACAACTAACCTTTCAAGCTACTCATTCCCATCACCAATACGAATCACCCAGAATAGAAAATAAATAACAATTAACTTCTAAAATCCCTTAAAATCATTTATTAGACCCTAAAACACACTTTCCTAATTTATATCACATCTCATCCACCGAAACATAATATCCCCCACAATTCATTTCCATCATTCTTAACCATCGTCAAAGTCCCACATCTCTAAAATCATACCAACCAAAGAAAAGAGTAATCCATGCCAAAATACTATTATTGACACTACTATCTTCAAGTTAGAAAACTATTTCCTTTAATCAAGAACCATCCAATTCATCCCTAGACATTATAAAATATTCATGTAACATTTAAGAACCTCAATCAATTTAAAATCTAAATTGATGCTTCAAAAAATCAGTTTCTAATAACACCTCCAAAATCAATACTTCTTTTAAACCTTCATACACCTCGGCCAAAACTTCCAACAACCACTTACCCCTTAGATGACTCTCTATACAACAATATTGAAATATATATTAAGTTTCTCTTTGATCAGCCTCATCTTCCATTTTGAATCCATTAAATTACTACCCTTATTACATTACTAAAAATCCAGTATCCAATTCAACCATTCAACTAATTGTATTAATTTAACCTCAAATAAAAGAATTATAGATTTTCAACCAGCTTACTTTCTAAACCTCCATTCCCACTAAAATCTATTCACAACACTTAAGAACATCAACCAGTAAATCTAACATACAAATTTAAGATTTGAAATGCTATTTTAGCTACTTGTAACACCCAAAATTTTACTATTATATAATTGAATTATAACCACTTTTTAGTGTCGAAAACCCAAAAATACGGAAAATTTAAAACTTTTTCTTTTAAAACATTAACACAACCTTCTGTCAGTTGGAATGTGCTTTTCAGACAAATTGGAACAACTTAAAACTCTTTATAAAATAAAGTGGTTAATGAAACAATTAAAAGTACATTAACCCTCTTAGGATATCTATTCTTAATTCATAGTGCTTGAGAAATTTAAATCTCTTTATAAATTTATACAATTCTATTTTCTATGTTTTCTACTATTAATTTAATAATTTAATTTCACATCATATACAAATAACATTACTAAAATATTTAACTACCATAGTAAAGCACTCCCGCAGATATTCTTACTTTTCAAATTATAATCGTAATTCTTTCGTCTAATCTTCTTCCAGTACTCTTGCCTTATTTCAACCATCGCACTATCTCCTACCTTCTCTGAAAACAGCAATTTAACGCAGTTTATGTCATTAACTGTAACGTTTATGTATGCATTGTCATGTATACATTTTATAAACCTTCACAAATAATGATAGCATTTATCCTACTAATCTGGGTGACATAAGCACCTACCAACCACTTATAACGATATTCTCGTTAACTAGTGGAGGTTCTACCTGCAGGACTTCTTGTTATAACATAACTGAACTGGCAAGGGGTAGCGAACCACCTAAGTCCGGAGTACTCCAACATGAAAGGAATAAAAGACTTACCATTTAAATGCAACAGGTATTACAAAATTATACATGCAATTATAGGTGTAATGAGATAAATTGCTACCTGACTTTTGGAATTACCCTTATCTTGATTCCTTTCCTTCGTCGTCTTCTGGAAATTCAACTCTACTATTTCTTCCTATAAGTATTTATAATATAAAATGATATATTGATATATATTCTTATTCTTAATAATTCGACGTCTCTCACGGTCCTAATGTAATTAATACTACCTCATTCTTTGTATTAGTGAAAGATTACAGTTTACTATAACTATCTTAACCCCTTTTAAAATTAAAAGGTTAATTATAAATAATTTATTTCAATTGATAATTCTGATTCTCATTATCATCTTTTCTGAAATAAAAATATAAAAATCCCAATGACTTAATTATAATTAATCTATTAAACATTACCATCTTCTACCGTATACTATTTCCTCATTCGTGTACAGTATAACTTTAATTTTATCAAAATCACAGCATACAATTGATTCACTGTTGTAACTGAAAATGTGTTTAAGATAACAGAACTAAACAGAGATTTTACATTTAGTCCAACAAACAGACCGTAGCTAGATTTAATTTCTATTTCTATCATTACTTCCTAATATCAAAATATAAGGCAATCGAACATGGAACCAAGCACAGAAATAAATCCAGACTTTTAGAAATTTATAACTTCCACTCCCACTATAATATCACTTAGATATACAAAGCTTCAATTAAAAATCTAAACTGAAATTAATCAAGTGAAAATTAAAGTACTTAAACCTTCTTTCCCTCTTTATTTTTCCTAATCAAATATGAACAATTAATTCCCACAAATAATATAGAATCCATTCTCCCAGAAGTCCTTAAAATAATCACCCTAGATTTAATCTCAACCTCAGGAATCAACTTCTTTCCTTGAATCTAAAATCAATAATCCATATATTCTAATCCTTAAGCCATCTACATCCATAAATTCACTCTTATTCATTAAACTAATTCTCTATACTTCATGTAGAATCCATTGCAATAATTAACTCAATCAACCAATCTTATTTCCATAAGAATTTGAACTAGATTTACTGCCAATTTTATTTCCTATATCCCCGGCATTATCTTTAAAATTCCATCCATCTTTACCTCAACTAATCAGGGTAATAAATCTTACACAACCACCATTATCCGTATCACCATTCTCAAATCACTAACTTAATTTAATAAAACTTCAATCATTAAATCCCCCAAAATCTTCTACTTTATCCTTGCCTCCAACATTCTTTTAATCAAAAACCATTTCATTCATTTAAGTTATGATGTCTACAATATCAACAAAATCACAGAAAAGACAATCTTGTTTACAAACTTAAATAACGTCTACCTAATTCTTGTTACATCACCATCCACTTTAGCCTTAATATAAGGTAAGTTACAATAGATTCATAGCATTTCTTCCAATCCATAACTCCAAATGAAACCAGTAACATTATCTTTCACCAAACCCAACTTTCAAATTCTTTGAATCTAGATTAATTCTTATGAAAACCTAAGAACTTGTATATTATTTGAAACTAGTTCTCTCTTGTCCTAACTCCTAAAATTCAACAACTTAATCATTAAACAAACCATATTATCATATATCACAACATAAATACCTCAATCACTTATTACATCTAGATCCCTACAAAACAAGATCTAACTCTTACTTCCACCAAATTCATCAACCTTTAATTATTTACAAAGTCCCACATCTCTCACAATCAGATCAACCAAAGAGAGTAATCTCATACCTAACTACTATTATTAATACCTCTAGTTTCAAATTGCAGAACTGTTCATCTCAAATAAAGCACCACATAGAAGGATATCAAGTGTTAATTTCCCAAAACTCTCCTTTCAACACTTAATATTACTCTAAACCAGCTTTGGGACTACAAAAACTCCAATTGAAACTTCGGGATATAGTAGTCAATAACTTAAAAATTAAATCTTAACTCTTCTTAGCATTCCTAATATCAATCATATATTTCAACATCCAGAGCTTCTAAAACCAACTTTGAAAGCTAATTCCTGATTTCCAAGTTCCTCAAATCATATTTTTAATACATCTATTTCAATGGTAAAGCATCAATTGACGATCTCACTCAAGCAATTACAAGCTTACCTTCATTATTGTTTTCATAGCAACACTTAGCCATTGCTGATAGAAATAGAACAGACATAATAACACAGAATATATGTCTACACAGCGGAAGAATTTAGCGTACCTCTAGCCATATCCCAAAACTCTGTAAATTGAGAATCTTCAAAACTTGAAATTGAAATAAGCGTGAGAACTGGAAAGGACTCTTCTGACTAGATTTTTAGGCACAGTGATGGTCTGTTTTTCATGCCAGAAACTAGTGCAGGGAACCCTTTAAATAAGCAAGTACATGGATGGATATGCCCCTTTACGTAAACAGGCATGTCTGTACTGCTTGAAATAATGACCATTATTATTATTAATTTCCCATCAAAACTAATAAAAATATATTGGTCATAAATAAAATACCCTAAACCAAAAATATAATAACATGCGGGCCACAAAGGAGATATTCTATAATATATATAATCCATAATAAATAATATAAAATATATATAATAAATAATATATATACATAAATATCTAACATTCTCCCACTTGGCCCGCAACTTAATGTTAGTTGCCGTAGTAAGGTTTAATTAAGCAATACTACAGGAATCATGGCGATAAGTCCTCTTTACTCGAGTATTACCTTCCATGCATCACAAGTAGTACTCTTACTTAAATGGTCAAAACTTTATGAATAAACCTGAATGCTTATTCGGTTCCTTTTTCTCAAATATCAATCTCAACATATCAACATGTATACAAATTACAATATAAAGATGATAAATTATAAGTCGAAATTTCATTACATCGCGTACCTTGATTAGGTCAATAAAGACTTAAGCCCCATATGAGGCACGTGTAAAGCAAAAACATTCGGTCGCATTCCTTTAGTCAAAGGGTCAGCTAGCATTTCCTTTGTGTTGAGATATTCAACCGAAATTTGGCCATCCTTAACTCTATCTTTTAGGGAGAGGAATTTAAGTTCAATGAACCTACTTTTACTTCCACTCCTTCTATTATTAGCTATGGCCACTGCAGCTTTATTGTCGCAATATATCTTAATTGGCCTAGAGATTGAATCCATAATCCTAAGCCCAGCAATGAAATTTCTTATCCAGATTCCTTGTGAACTTGCTTCAAAACATGCAATGTACTCAGCATCACGGGTTGAAGGCGCTGTAAGTGTTTGTTTTGTACTTCTCCATGATATTGCTCCTTCTGCTAGCAAGAAGATATAACCAGTAGTAGATTTTCTAGTATCTTCACACCCTGCTAGATCAGAATCTGAGTACCCAATCACTTCAAGATTGTCTGTCCTTTTGTATGTGAGCATAAGGTGTTTAGTACCCTGAAGGTACCTCAATACCTTCTTTGCAGCTAACCAATGTGCTTCCCCAGGGTTACATTGATATCTTCCCAGCATACCCACAGCAAAAGCTATGTCAGGTCTTGTGCAAACCTGTGCATACATCAAGCTTCCTACTGCTGAGGCATATGGGATCTTTTTCATCTCTCTTCTTTTAAGCTCATTATTGGGACATTGTTTCAAGCTGAATATGTCCCCTTTCTCAATAGGTGCTACATTAGGTGAACAGTTCCCCATCCTGAATCGTTCAAGAATCGTATTGATATAAGTTTCTTGGGATAAGCCAAGAAGACCTTGGGTTCTATCTCTATGGATCTTTATGCCAATAACATAAGATGCCTCACCCATATCCTTCATTTCAAAACTCTTGAATAAGAACTGTTTTACTTCTCGCAATAGTCCTAAATCATTTGTTGCAAGCAAAATGTCATCCACATAGAGAACCAAAAATATGATCTTGCTCCCACTAACCTTATGGTATATACATTCATCCATGATGTTCTCAATGAAGCCAAATGATGTTATGACTTCATGGAACTTTAAATACCATTGACGTGAAGCTTGTTTAAGACCATAAATTGATTTCTTTAGCTTGCATACCAAATGCTCTTTACCTTTTGCGATAAACCCTTCAGGCTGTTGCATGTAGACTTCTTCCTCAAGTTCACCATTGAGGAAAGTAGTCTTAACATCCATTTGGTGCAACTCTAGATCAAAATGTGCAACTAATGCCATAATGATACGAAAAGAATCTTTTGTTGATACAGGAGAAAAAGTTTCTCTGTAATCAACTCCTTCCACTTGAGTGAAACCTTTAGCAACCAATCTAGCCTTGTATCGATCAATGTTACCTTGTGAATCCCTTTTGGTTTTATAAACCCATTTACAGCCAATGGCCTTGGATTCACCACTTAACTCAACAAGTTCCCAAACATGGCTGTTTACCATAGATTCCATCTCATCAATCATAGCATCATGCCACAACTTAGAGCTTACACTTTCCATAGCCTGTTTAAATGTTAATGGATCGTTTTCAACAATTACATCACAGTCAAACTCAGTAAGATACACTATGTAATCACTAGGTAATGTTGATCTCCTATCTCTAGTTGACCTCCTTAACCCAATCTCTTGAGTTGGATCAGGTTGCTCATTTGAAACATTCCCTGTCACATTTTGTTGTTGTTGCACATTTACGACAGGTTCATTATTTTGCATATGTTCCAGATTTCCAACATTATCAACTTGAGTTGTGGGATTCGCATCATCTTCAAAGACAACTCTAATTGTTGAGGTGTCAAAATTTATTGATGTTTCCTCTTCACAAGTGTTAGTGTTCTCCTCTATGTGATCATTTTCTAAAAGATCACTCCCACTAATCACATCATTCTCAAGAAATCTTACATTCTTAGATTCCACAAACCTCTTTGAAGGTGGAGGACAATAGAACATATAACCCTTAGACCTTTCAGCATAGCCAACAAAATAGGCTCTTATGGTCTTAGGATCCAATTTTTTTTTCCTGCGGATTGTACACTCTCACTTCTGCAGGACAACCCCATACTCTTAGATGATTTAGACTGGGTTTCCATCCTCTCCAGATTTCAAAGGGTGTCTTTGACACTGCCTTTGTTGGAACCCAATTTAATATGTATGCAGCTGTCTTGAGTGCTTCTTTCCATAAAGAAACTGGGAGTTTGGAGCTATTCAACATGCTCCTAACCATATCTAGCAAAGTCCTATTTCTTCTTTCAGCCACACCATTCATATCAGGTGAACCAGGCATGGTATATTGTGCAACTATACCTTGCTCACGAAGAAATCCTGCGAAAAGACCAGGTGCTTGTCCTTCACTAGTGTACCTACCATAGTATTCACCACCTCTATCTGACCTCACAATTCTAATTGGTTTCCCTATTTGTTTTTCTACTTCTGCTTTATATTCCTTAAAGGCGTTTAATGCCTCACTTTTATTATAAAGCAAATAGACATACATAAATCGTGAGTAATCATCAGTAAAAGTAATAAAATATTTTTGACCATGTGCAGTCATATCAGGGCAACAAATATCTGTATGTATAATCTCAAGTAAATCAGAACTTCTTCTAGCCCCTTTATGTGACTTGTTGGTTTGCTTTCCCCTTATGCAATCCACACAAGAATCAAAATCTGAATGGTCTAGGGATGGAAGGACTCCATCTTTAGTTAACCTTTTGATTCTCTCAATGGAAATATGTCCCAATCTCCTATGCCACAAGCTAATCGAATTCTCATCAATGACACTTCATTTAATACCATGCGAAACAGTTAAAGATTGGGGTAAAACATGATCAATTTTAAATAAACCATCAATCACAACAACATTTGCAATTAAATTTGAGTCTTTACCAAAATACATACAATCCTTAAATAAGTGTACTCCATAACCTAAAGGAATTAACTTAGACAAAGAAATGAAATTTCTCTTATAAGAAGGGACATATAATGTCTCAAAAAGATCTAAAACAATATTATTTGAAAAAACTATCCGAAATGTTCCAACCGCTTTCACAGCATCTCCTTTCCCACTGCCTGAATAGACCTTTTTCTCATTGGGATGTGGAGGCCTGCTGGTTAGAAAGCCCTGCATGGTTGTCGTAAT
Organism: Mimosa bimucronata; assembly: GCA_037074515.1. Taxonomy (NCBI): domain Eukaryota; kingdom Viridiplantae; phylum Streptophyta; class Magnoliopsida; order Fabales; family Fabaceae; genus Mimosa; species Mimosa bimucronata. Next base: position 32,603,011 of record CM073440.1, on the reverse strand, counting down.
GTGGATCATAGAACCAGTATCAATCCACCAAGTGTCATTATTAACGCAAGCTAAATGAGATTCAAATACAGCACAAGTTGAAAACATACCTTTCTTCTCGAACCAAGCCTTTCTTTTAAGACACTCTTTCTTCATGTGTCCCTTCTTCTTGCAAAAGAAGCACTTGATATCTTTCTTGTTTGTAGCTGAAGCAGGAGGGATTTGGTTCTTATTCTTCTTATCTTTCTTCCCCTTTTTGCTTGCAGCCTTGGAACTCTCAGCCATATGAGCTTCTTTAGGTGCAGACTTCCCATTCATCAGCAATCTAGTCTCTTCCTGAACACACATGGGCAACAGTTCATCAATTGTCCATTTCTCCTTATGTGTGTTATAAGAGATCTTGAAAGCATCATACTGAGTAGGAAGAGAATTCAGTATCAATTGCACTAAGAATGCCTCAGTAGGTTCCATATTAAAAGGCTTTAATTGAGAGGAAAGGTCCCTCATTCTCATGATATGATGCCTGATGCCGCCAACACCTGCAAGCCTTAAATTACATAATTCAGACATGATGGCTCCACCCATCTGTTTGTCTGATGTCTTGAATTGCTTTTCTATAGCCTTCAGGTATTCCTTGGCAGTTTTACATTCAGGGATTGCACCCCGAATGCCCCTTTCGATCCTTGCCTGAATAAGCATAAGAGATAAGCGGTTTGACCGCTCCCAAAAATCATACAGGGTTCTTGCATCTCGGTCTGTTGAGTCATCAGCTGGTATTGGGGGTTCGTCAACCCTCAATGCATAATCCAGATCCATACAACCAAGCTGCAATAAAACATCATCCCTCCACTCGGGATAATTAGAGCCATCCAAGATGATTTTGTTACTGACATCAGTAACAATCTTAGGAGTAGCTATAGGTACTGCAAATCATAAACACTCACATATTAATTTTGAAGCAATCACTAATACTGTGCCATGCGCGCTTAAAACAAATAAAACACGCAATTATAAATACGTATCACTAATATCTGCCTGTGGGCAAAGATATTAGCATTCATGTATTTATCTCATATTGGTAAAACTAGAACACATTTGTAATTTTCTAATACCTGTGGGCTACTTAGAAAATACAAGGCAATTCCATTCCACCCTAATTAAATATGTAATTTATAATTTTTCTACCTGTGGGCAAAGATAAATTATAATTACATATATAATTACAATTGATATTTTATAGTTCCATATGTGATTAAAAATGTGCAAACAAGTATAAATATATATATCACTAATATCTACCTGTGGGCAAAGATATTAGCATAGCATATATTTATCCTAAACTGGTGAACATAGAATGCATTCATATTTCCTAATACCTGTGGGCTACTTAGGAAATACAAGGCAGTTCTATTCCACTCAAGATTGCATGCGAACCACAAATATCGTGTGCATTTGCAAAACATAAATATGCACAAAAATAAATAACTTAATGAGAATTTAAAGCAATTAATTTAATCAACTATATAGTGACTAAACAACTGAAATTCTCCCACTATTTCATGTATCCAGAAATTGCTTAATAAATTAATTTAGAATATTTCAACTTAAATTATATTCTGCAAATTAATAAATAGTTATACAATTGTCAAAAATTAATTAGACAATTAGAAATAACCCACAAAATAAATTTGCAGATTATCCGATACGTGAAAAAATTGCTAAGATTAATCCTATATTTAAGCAATACAAAAAAAAATGATACATGAAATAAATAAATCAATGGCCCAATAAAATAGCTTATCACGTCACTGGATATACATGAAATAATGTATGCATAGCCTAGAAAATAGACCTAACAAAAATCACTCTTGCAAAATTCACATTACAGAAGATACATACAATAATAATGTATGTAAATTAAATGGTCTAAAAGTTAGACCTATCAACATCACCGTCTCTATTATGTGCCAGCAAAAGTTAAAACAAAACGGAGGGGGAAAATCCAAAATCTAAGGCCCAGAGTCTTAAAGCCCGAACTGGAAATAAATGAAAGCAAACAAAACAAATAGGCCCAAAAACAGAATTTACCCCAAACCAATTAAATTAAACGGTGTGTTTTATCATGAGAGATTTGGCCAACTTAATGACTTATGTGAAACGACGTGGTTTCACTTCTTCTTCCCCAACAGGTCAGGTCTCTCTGTAACAGTCACAACCCAACAGAAGAAAATAACACAGCCGCCACCTGCAAGTTGCAGGACATCGTTTCCGGCGAATTTTGGCCTATCTCTCTCGTTTCCGACCGAAAATGACACAGGGAAAACAACAAAACGCATGGGGAACGAAAACCATCAAAGAGAAATACCCAAAATTTAAAACAAACGAAAATTCGAAGAAACAGAGATAAACTTCATCTGTAATTAGTTTCCTCCATCCCTCTATCCGAAAATGAATTTCAAAACGCAGATATAGTTCATCCAAAACAAATATACTTTCCTAACGTTCAGACTTTAAATGTTTGAAATTCAAGAAGGAAAAAGAAAGGGGAAAATGACATGATCTCTCTAATTCATCCAGATTTCAATAAACAGATCGAAAACAAAATAGGCAGAGGAGAATCGATAACCATGCGCTCTGATACCACATGATAGAAATAGAACAGACATAATAACACAGAATATATGTCTACACAGCGGAAGAATTTAGCGTACCTCTAGCCATATCCCAAAACTCTGTAAATTGAGAATCTTCAAAACTTGAAATTGAAATAAGCGTGAGAACTGGAAAGGACTCTTCTGACTAGATTTTTAGGCACAGTGATGGTCTGTTTTTCATGCCAGAAACTAGTGCAGGGAACCCTTTAAATAAGCAAGTACATGGATGGATATGCCCCTTTACGTAAACAGGCATGTCTGTACTGCTTGAAATAATGACCATTATTATTATTAATTTCCCATCAAAACTAATAAAAATATATTGGTCATAAATAAAATACCCTAAACCAAAAATATAATAACATGCGGGCCACAAAGGAGATATTCTATAATATATAATCCATAATAAATAATATAAAATATATATAATAAATAATATATATACATAAATATCTAACAATTGCATCCAAAACAAAGCCTAATCCCTTATTCTACCCGAAATAGAGTCTCTAATATGACCAATGCCCCTCAACTTCATTAATCAACTCAAAAACTTCAAGATTATTTAATTATAACTCTGTAACACCACCAACTAACTTCAACCACTATAAAACTGAATTTCTAACACCAAACATAGAGAAATATATACGCACCTGATTCAGACCTTCATTTCCAATGAACTTAAAATTTCCAGTAATTACAGGACCTCAATATTCAAGATTTGATTCCAATTTAATCCTAACACTATCCAATATCCCTCATCATGAACCAAGCTTCACAGAACAGGAAAGGAGAAAATTAATTTCCACACTTAAACATAACTTTTCAACAAACAAAATAGTTATGACCCAATCAATTCAAGGCTTCCCATAAATCCCAAAATCTACAAATATCATAGAAACCTCCTGCTTGCTGAACTGGATACAGTCACAAGTATATAATTTCTACCATCATCAAAGATCTTCAATTACACATAATAATCCTAATTCAAATCTAATATCAACAAAGCTTCCCCCTTCCCCATTGCAATACGCCAGACAGAGCAATCCAAGAGGAACAAGAATTACAATAACTTCCTATTTAACCACCACCCAATCAAACACTAATTTCATTTCATCAGAGCAACAATCAAAATCCTTGTTCATTTTCCACCCCAAGAATTCTGGAAGACAGAATGAACAAGGAACAAAGAAGAATAGGGGAAGAACAAGAAATCAAACATCAACAAATCAAACATGTAATACCCTTTCTTTGAACTCATGCTACTCCTTATCATTTTTAGTAAGAAATTCCGTTCAATTCTTGCCCCAAATCACCAGAACAAAGTCAGGTGAACAGCAGCATAAACAGAGATTTTTAGAAATTCGGCCATGAAACTTCATAAGACCTTAGGGAAACTCGTTTTCTAAGCTTATTCTTTGATTTAATCCATTAAAACTCTCCAAATGCCAAAACCCCCAAATTAGACCTCACTTAAATCGGACCAAACGAGGAAAAAAAACGAAGAGAAAAGATTTACCCAAGACTCCCCCAAGCTCCTGAGCTGCTCGCTGTCCCCAGCCGTCCGTCGTCGTCGTCGTTAGCCACCGTCCAAACCAAGAGAAAATGGAGAAGGAATGAGGAACAGAGCGAGGTGAGATGAGGGAGGGAGGAGACGGGAAATAGAGAGAGAGGGAGTGTATGGAGGAACACGTGGGAGTAAAATAATATAAGGAGAAGAAGATATTTTTAGTAGGTTGATTTACCATTTTGCCCATCTTATAATAACCAAAGATATTTTCAACTAGGGGCCGATATTGTCATTTTTATTTCCTCTTTCCTATTTTGCCCTTCAGTGGTAATTTTATTTACCATTACCATATTTAGATAAATCTTAATTTATTCCTAAAATAATTTCTCTAGATATGCTTTAATTTCTAAATTTATTTATAAGACTTTTTAAATGTCAAACAATACCCCAAGGTTCTAAATATTCCTTTATTTAAATTCATCTTCTAACTATTTTTCCTCAATTAATAAAGAAAATAAGTTTTAAAAATTATTAAAAATACATCTCACCTTATAAATTTATTTATAAGACTTTTTAATTCCTAAATGACACCTTAAAACCTTAAATAAATCCTTATTATTTCTTTTTGAAAATTTGGGGTGTTACACTACCCATAACCCATTTTCATTATCTGGTAAGTACCATCTCAATAGCTTAAAAAATCCAGCTTCATTGCCCTATTCATGCTCTCATATTCTTCAGAAATCATGTTTGTTCAAACTTAACTTTAAGGGAAAACTTTAATAATTATGCAGATGTACCAAACTTCCAATTCACTTTAACCTCATGCACAAAATGGCACCTCAACAACTCAACATTATAGCTCCCTTGTCCTGGAACTTCTCATAATCAAACAATAAGAACAATTAATCCCTTGCCCTTTTAAATTTTCCTTGATCCTCCCAATATCATCTGTTCCTTATTTATTTCAATAACGGTCTAATTACAACTCATAAAATTAAATATAAGTTCTAATCCAAATATAATATTAACAAATTCTTTTCTCCCACTTAACTAAAATGAGTAGAGCAGCATTAGAACAAGCAAAGAAGAAATAACAAACCACTTCATCTATAATTAAAATCAACCTTACCCAATTAAACATTACAAATTTTCCTTTCCCCTATCATTGAAGCCGTCGGCCAACAAAAGCAATGGAAGGAAAAAATTCCACAAATTTATATATTCAACCAACCCTTTATCTTCACCATTAAACACATTGTAAACACCCAATTTTGTCCGGACCCCACCAAATAAAAATTAAAAAATATATATAACAATAAAAATAAAAATAGGCACTTTTGATTCTTTCTTGTGAGGCAAGCATGAGTTGTGGAGAGTCAAACATGATGATGGGCCAGAAGCGAGGGAATAAATTGGAAATGATTATGGTGATTTAATCTTGGTCATCATGGTGAAATATGGATGGAAATAAATCAAGGAAAAGAAGGGAATGATTCACTACCATGTGAGCAATTAAGGGAAATTTGATTGGGTGTAGATTATTAGGAAAGATCTAGAGGGAATAAGAGAACTAATAAGGTAACAAATGACCTTTTCAAAATGCTGAAGTGTGTATATACATCTATCAGATTATTTTTATTTTAACATGATAGTAATTAGGAAATTATGCTTGTGAAATAAGCCAAAAAGGGAAAGAAAATTGCATGGTTCGGCTACTGATTGATTTCACAAGAGAAAATGAAGTATTGAATATAAAAGGAAATGATAAAATCAACCATCAGATTTTCAAAGACAACCAATCATAGGCCACGTGATTGCAAAATTGAGACACTATAAGGGAAGCTATTAACGAGTGATAAAAGGGAGCAATTGGATTCTTGAAGCAGCAACATGTTTTCTTGCAAGAGAAGAATAAAATAAAATAAACAACAATAAAAAGGCATTTAAGAGGTAAACCCTAGGGAGGTGGCCTATATAAGTGAGAGTAAGAGAAATCTTAGAGGGACGGTTTTTTTTAGAGAGGAAAAGAGGACGGTTTTTTTTTGGAGAGGAAAAGAGGCAGTTTTGAGAGAGAAAGAAGGAAAGTTTAGGAGAGAAAAACACAGGTAGAGAGGTTTATCTTTCATATATACTCATCTCATTCTGACATAGGGTGGGTAGTGTAAAGTGAGTCAAGAGTAGTTCTTCGTTGCACCATCATCTAATCTTTGATTGCTCAAGCCAATGAACATCTCCTTGCTAGAGATGGAGGCATTTTTGTGAGCATTAGGCAATTTGCCTAGAATTTCTCTCTCTTTTGGCCTTGCTAATGATCATGGTCTATCTTTACTAATTTGAGATCATGTGAAGAAACTAGTGATGTGAGCCTTTTCTTTTGCTTGATTACTTTTAATCTTTTGATGAGTAACATGCCTTAAATATATGATGCTTGCATAACATGATGGATATTTCCTTGTATGATTTCTTCACTTTGCTCTTGCTAATATTATTATTGCTTGATTACTCATATGATTAAGGTTTTCTTGTGATTATATTTTCTTATCAAAATTTTAAACCTATAAAAAGAGTTTTCAAACAAAATAAAGAAAACATGATTTTGAAATTGGTTTTATGTCGTGTGAATTTTTATAACTTCCCCAGGCATAAAATCGATTATTCTTCCGTGTGATATTATATCCCCAGGAAGTTTAATATAAAATTATTTCAAAATTTGTTTTTCCTAAATATAAATAATACACTTTTTTTATAAATAAAAAATACAAACCAAACATAAATTGTTTTTGTTCTATTTAAATAAATGTTTTTTCTAAAAGACACGAACCAAGTGACACGGATTTCTTCCCACTCGAACTACGTGGGCTTTGATCCCGTAAGGGTACGTAGGCCCTAGGTTAAAACCTAGGTCAAGTCCAGTAATGTAAATATTATTTTTTTTCTCTTTATTTTTTTATTTATTTTTGTGTATATATATTAATTTGTTCTTTTGTGATTAAAATAAAATTTAAAAGGCCGTATTTATTTTTAAATAAGTATTTTAGGGTAACCGTTCTTTTGAACGGGTGCCGTGGGGTGCCTAACACCTTCCCACGTATAATCGACTCCCGAACCCTATTTAATATTTTAAAGGTTTTCCAAAGTTTTCCTTTTTAAAAATTTTGGTGGCGGCTCCATTTTATTTATTTTTTTTAACCTAATTTTCGGGCGCTACACACATAGTAGAACATCAGTAAAGAACAGAGCAGAAGGAACAAGAATTTCGACCAAATTGAAGGAAATCAGATAGCCAAGAAACACCCAAATTAAAGAAGAATAGGGGGATAGGACGCCAGGAATGCTGCCGAGCAGAGCAAAGAAAATCATATGAGGCACTAACAACCTATCAGTTCTTCCTCATTACCTACGTATCAGACGAAACAGAGGAGGCAATAAAAATTCAAAATCTCCAAAACTCAGAGAAGTCCAACATATAACTCAATATATCAACCCAACATACTCCTACTCTGGTTTAATTAAGATTTTATTTGATTCTCACTCGAAATTGCCCTGAAAGTGGATAGTGAACAGTAACAAATTTAGGGCTTTTTAAAGAACATCAACCAACTCAACTTCCTACTCGAAATTAGCACTCAAATCATCAATAGCTAGGCTTAAGTATTACTTTTATGAATTTGGAAACTTCCTAAACCCCTCAGAAATTCGAATCATCAACCCCAAGATTCACTCAAATCGGATCGGAGAAGAGGGAAAGACGAAGGAAAAATGCTTACCAAAGGCCTACCCACGCTTCTCACATGTTTCCTCCACTCCTCGCCGCCGATCATCACTGAAAATGCCGTTGTCTACCGCTTGAAACTCGTTGAAGGCGCAGAGAGGCAAAGGTTATGTTTGGTTCAACTGAGAGAAGGGGAGGGGAGGTTTATTAAAGTTAGGGGAGGGGATGGGAGGGGAGGGGGGAGGATATGAGCTTTGTTTGGTTTGAGGGAAGGGGAGGGGATGTTTGATTTCTTGTTTGGTTCATTAAGGGAGAGGAGGAGAGCTAATTAGAAGTTGACAAATATGCCCTTATAACCATATTTAAATCTCTTACTTTTTCTTTTAAATCAAAAGTATTTTTTTATTGAGATTTATATCAAAATTATTTTTCCTACGTTTTAATGAAGAAACCTCTTATCTCATTTTGGGGGGAAAAAATAAAACTCCGAAAGCACTAGAAACAAAAAAAATATTATTATTTTTACCTTAAACAAAAATTATGGTTAAATCATTGTCATATTATAATTATAAGATCTATATATTAATAAATATAATATATAGATAGATATTTATAAATTTATAAATAAAATAAATAAAAGAATGCACTAGGTGTCCACCTTCTTCCCTCCTTACAAACACACCAGATAAGCACCACAACACACCAAACAATTCAAATACTTCAGCACCGAACAAGTTTTGCTTCTCGAACCCATATTCTCAGACTTTCTTTTTGGTTATAAACTGTGTAGATCTTCTTCTTGCTGTCATTTATGTTTAGATCAGCGAAGGGGGGAGCTAGATCAATGACAAGTTGAATGCTTTGCAGATTTTAATTTCAAATTCAAATAAAATGGAGAGGCAACGATTGACTATGACGAAGCAGGTAACGGCGGTGGGAGGATTAGGTGGCGGTGATGGCCAGCGGTGACTTGAGAAGTCAACCAGGCAAAGACGGGGAAGAAGAGGAAAGGGCAGCGTTGGGATATTAAAATAATTTTATGGGCAATTTTGTCAAAGTTGGAGCAAAGTTTCTCTCCCCTTCAAGAAAACCCCAATTTTAGGGGATGGGAAAGGAGGGGAGGGGAGCACTAAAAGACAAAAAATCTACCCTCTCCTCCCCTCCATTTTTATCAACCAAACAAGGTTTTCTGCACCTAATCCCTCCCCTCCCCTCCCCTTCCCTCCAAAACCCCCCAACCAAACAAACCCAAAGAGAATGAGAGGGAGTGAGGAATAGAGGAATTATCGAGTGAGGGAGAGAAGAATACGGTGAAGAAGGAAAGAGAAAGAATTAAAAAGGAAAGAAGGAAAGATATTTTTAACAGATAGTTTACCATTTTGCCCCTTCTACCATAACTGAAGATATTTTTAACTAGGGGCAGATATTGTCATTCTCATTTCCTCTTTACCATTGTGCCCTTCTTTGAAAATTTTAATTACTATTTCCTTTTTAATTTAATATAAATTTACTCCAAAAATAACTTCTCTAGATATACTTTAATTTCCAAATTTATTTATAAAACTTTCTAAATGTCAAACAATACCCCAAGGTTCTAAATATTCCCTTATTTAAAATCACCTTCTAACTATTTTTCCTCAGTTAATAAAGAAAATTAGCCTTAAAAATTATTAAAAATACATCTGACCTCATAAATTTATTTATAAGGCTTTTTAATTTCTAAATGTCATCCTAAAGTCTTAATAAATCCTTATTATCTCTTTTTTAAAATTTGGGATGTTACATCCCTCAACATCCTAATTTGTATCCATTAAAATTAATCTAAGAGCTCGCAATGTGCCACATGATCATACTATTAAAAAATTAAAAAAAAAGTTGAATTACAGTATTAAATTAATGAAGAATTTTGAATTATTTTAAAAGATTTTTTAGCATGAAAAATTCTAACTATCTTAGCCTATCTCATTTCAACAGAAGGATTTATATGAGGTGTAGACTGATCCAGTCAACTATAAAATACAAAAAAACTCTGTCTCAAAATATTTATAAACCTGAACTCCAAGCTTAGTCATTTACTGTCTCTTTTCCTTTCCACTGACCTCCTCAGCTTTTGTCACTATCTATACCTATTTACATGTAATATATAAATAATGAATTAATATCTATATTCCCGGATAACTATCCAGCGTCTCTCACGGATCCTAATTTAATTAATACTACCCCATTCTTGATATTAGTAAAAGATTACAATTTACTATAATTATATTAACCTCTTTAAAATTGAAAGGTAAATTATAAATAATCTATTCTTATTAATCCTTCTTAAATTAAGAAGGCACTTATAAATAATTTATCTATTACAATTAATATTTCTTATTCTTAATGTTTGACTAGTAGTTTCTATTCCATTTCACTTTCTTCTTTAACAACATCATTAGATCAAAACAACATGATACACACATATTCACAAGATAAATTCAACTTCCCATTTTAACGTAACATTTTTACTACTTTTATCTTACTTTACATCCATCTCTTGTGTAAAACAGAAGAACTCTATCATCTTAGATTCTAGTAATCCTATAACAGAAATGCATTACACATACACCTGTAAATTTATATTTCAATCTTCTAATCATGTGAATATTTATTTTATCACTTGGACCCTTAGTCAGTAACTTAAAAACCAGATTCCAACATCCAAACCTTCTCCATAAATACTTAACAAATCTCCAAATATCAATATTTATTTTTAAAGCCTTTATACACCCAACTTCAATTATCCTAATCCCAAATCCAAACTCCAGATGCTTACGCGTATATCCTTTAATTGGTTCTAAAACAATTACCCAAAATTAAATCACCAAACCATCTTTATCAGTCAATTCACATCTAATCATTAAACTAATCTCTATACTCCATGTGTAATTCATTTCAACAATCACCCATAAAGAGCCTTCAAATTCTAAACTAAACTTTGACACAACTAGTATGCCTTGTCATATTATTTCCATTTCCAACAGGTACTTTAGTCATAATTACTAACTAAATCACCATTAGCCCTTCATTATCACCAACACATTTCACACAAGCATAAAGAACATTCTATCCTTAATCCCTAAAACTACCTTCCTCATAAATCAATTCACACTTAATCATTAATCTTTTCATCATTCATAATCCTTGATTCTATTCTTACCTTATAATCAAACATCAATTAATTCTTACAAATTCAATAAACCTCAAATATCATAACACACAGTTACCCACTTATATTCTTCATTTGCGAGACGGTTACAAACAAAACCTATGCTAGGTAGAAATTCAAACCCAACAATCTTCTCTAATACTCAACTTCCATATAACCTTCTTTCTACATGTTCCTAAAATCATACAATTTCCCATAATTCATATGGAAGCCACCTTAATCATCAACTTCCATTAACAAATTTCACCCTACCAAAGCTAAAAGCTCCTCTTACTTCCCACAATTTCATTCCCATCATTAAACTTCAACTGGAATTCATAGAAATAAACATCCTCCAATCGCTTCTATAATTAATCTTACACCACTTCTTTACTATCTAAGTCAATATCAAAGTTAAGCACAAAAGCATACATTACCTTAAATAAAATAAGAACTTTTATTAATACCAACCTCCAAATAAACTAAACAAATATTTTCTATACTTCCAATTAGATTCCCATACTTCCACATAATCTTTTCTGATAGATTTCAACCTCCAATTCATAAAATCTATCTCCTACTACCAAGGTGATTCACCAGCAGAAACAAAACAACATAGAATTAATCAAATCTCTCATTCGAACATAAATGGGATATACACTTCCTCAATACCTGAATACATATACACAAAAGAAGGGCCAGAAATTCCTAATTATCATCACAATACTCCTTCACATATATTATACCCCTAATCAAAATTATTACCAACTGAACTCCCTCTTCCTTTCTCCTGAAACAGTCGCACAACACCATCCAAAATAAAGAGAAGTTACAACAATCCCCTACATCAAGTTAAACAACAATTCCACTCAATTAAACATCACAAATTTTTCCCTTTTCTTTCTACCCCCTTGAAGCCACGGCCAGAGCAACCAACAAGGAAGAAAATTAAATAACTAACACCGATTCCAATCATACATAGAGCAAGGGAAAATCAATAATCAAACATCAACTCCACTTCTTATTTCCTTCCCCTGAACCCCTTGGCCAGCAGGACAGAACAGAAAATTTGCTACAAATTCACATACTCAATCCAACTTCAATCCTACACCATTAAACATCAATTTCATCCTCCTACTTATGCCTAAAACGAACATTATAGAGAGGAAGAATAGAAATAGAACAGAAAGAGGAAGAATAGGAATCGATTAGACAGGAAAAGAAGAAGAAATTTTTCAAAATTCAGAAATCACACGTGCAAGCTCTCATATCCACTTAAACTTACTTTTAATCATGTTTAATTGAAGTTTGGTTCAATTCTCACTAAAAATTTCGCGCAAATCAACGCCAATGGACAATACCCGATTTGGGGTTTTTGAACATATCAACCCAAATTCCAAACAAATCCTCAAAATCCTTCATAAAAATTATAATCTAGAGTCTGGACTTCCATTTATATGAATTAGGATTTTCAAAATCCCCATATCCCAATTCGGACCTCACCCTAGATCGCTCAACCCAGCAAGAAGAAGAAGAAAACAGGGAAGAAAAAGCTCACCTAATCTCGGATTAGGTGTTACATGCTCCGACCGAGCTCGCCGTCGCCGGAATCGCTACTCTCCGCCGGTTTTGCCGCTTGAAGCCGCTGTCAAGCTCGAAGGGACAAAGGAAACGGAGAAAGTGAAAGCAGAGAGGGAAGACGGGTTTTGGAAGGAGATAGAGAGGAATAGAAGGTATGTATTAATTAGAAGGAAATAGAAAGAAACACGTGGAACATATATGTTAAAAGTAGGATGTGATATTTTTAATAGGTATTTTACTATCTTGCCCCTCCTTTTACAATTGAAGATATTTTCAACTAGGGGCAGATATTGTCTTTTACATTTCCCTTTTCCCATTTTTTTCTCAAATGGTAATTTTATGTATCATTATCCTTTACAAATAAATATGGATTTGTCCAACAACATAATTTTTCTAGATATGCTTTAATTTCTAAATTTATTTATAAGAATTTTTAAATATTAAACAATGCCTCAATATTCTAAATATTCCTTTATTTAAATTTATCTCCCAAATATTTTTCCTTAATTAAATAAGAAAATAAACTTTAAAATTTATTAAAAATACACCTGGCCTCATAAATTTATTTATAAGGCTGTTTATTTTCTATATGACATCCCAAGACTTTAAATAAATCCTTATTATCTCTTTTCTTCAAATTAAGTTTTATCTCCTAATTATTTCTCTTTATTTCTTAGAGAAAATAAACCTTAAAATTATTAAAATTGCCTAAATATCATAAATTTATTTTCAATGATTTTTAATATTTTAATTACATTCCTTAAAACCTTAAATAATTCCCTTATTTCCTATTTTTTAAAATTTGGGATGTTACACCAAAAGTCTACCAAATTTTTTAATTTTAATCCAACTATTTGGTAGTAGAGTTTTGCTGTCTTTTATGGTCCTATCTCGCTTAATTATATAAGAATGGACATATAATAAACTATGTAGTTAAAGTGAGTAGTCCAAGAAATTGGGTACTCAACTAAAAAATTAAAAAAAAAATAAGTTTTATCTAAATAGTATAAGTTAGATTTATTTTTTTAATTTTTTTAAATCATGATGATGTGGTAAGCTATGAGCCCTTAGATTAATCCTAATATCTAAAAATTGGGAAGCTGAGAGACGTTGAGGGTGGAGGGCTCTGAGAGAATCCTCTTCCAAGAGTGTATCTATATATATATATATATTGTAGAGCGGAGTTAAGGCTGACCCTTTAAGGGCTGGCCCGAAATGCTTGTCTAATGCAAATATCCCTATGTTTCAAAATCTGGCATTCGAATGGTCGGGCTCAGGGCAGCCCAATCCGATTAGCTCTTATAGACTATTTTTTAATCTTGTTCTATAGAATAAAATTAAAGTAATAAAATCCTTATCATCAACATAAATATTAATTTTAAGTTACAATACAAACACCAATAAGCAACAAACACTAAGAAATTATTAAGCAATGATAAATATTTTCCATATTTTTAATTAAGTCACTCCAAATATATGTTTATCTTTAATTAATTGTTTTAATAAATACAACAACAACAACAACAATAACAACAACAATAAAGCCTTATCCCACTAAGTGGAGTCGGCTACATGGATCACACGACGCCATTGTGCTCTATCATTAACCAAATCCTTAGATATATTATCCACTAAAAGATCTCGTTCTACAATTTTACTGAGTGTACGCCTAGGTCTCTCTCTTCTTATTTTAATCGGACTCCAGACTTTTAATAAATATTGTTCATATTTTTAAATAAGTCACTCACGAAGAAATTATCAAGTAATAATAAATACTGAAATTTAGGTATTATATGATGGGTTTACGGGTCGACCTTTTGAAGCTTTCGACCCTACTACCCTATTGACCGACCCGTTAAACTCTATTCCCAAATGAAGTTTTCAAAATCAAACTGCCATCTTTTTTTTTTGATCAACAAAACTGCCATCTTTTCAAGGCACTCCAATTACCAACTTTAATTATCCTATATATATAGATATGGACGGGGAGTATTTTTTTTTTTTTTTTTTTTTTTTTGGCCAGAATTTTTTTTTTTTTTTTTTTTTTTTAATATTTATAGAATTCTGTAAATTATATAAAAATTGTAGAAGTAGTTGAAAAGGATCACACGCATGTAATGTAACTCATGGAAAAGTAGAGACTGTATAAAATAAATATGTATAAATGATTGCAGAACTGCAGGTGTGGAAAGGTCAAATTTAGGCATGTGCCCTACTGTAGGTAGAACGCATCTGTCACGCTGCTGTGTACGTCAGTCCGTCTCATGTGTCCAAATTAATATACGCCTTTTACACAATTCATCCTTTGGCCAACTTTATTTGAATTCAAAAATGGGAAAAAGACAAATAAATACCTTTCAATTTGTAAAATCCCATTAATAATTTTATGATAGGTATTCACAACACAACAACCTATCATGAAGTTGTTAATATCTATCATGAAGTTGTTAATGGGATTTTACAAATTGGAGGGTATTTATTTGTCTTTTTCCCTTCAAAAATTTAGATAGGAAATTTCTACTTGGAAAAATTTCATGAGCGGGAATTTATTTCAGGTAAACTCTAAAAGAAGGCTAATTAAATTTTATAACCACAATTTAAGATATAGATATATCTATAGAGAATTTCTAATAAGTTTGTATTTTTTAACATCAATGTGAGTATTTCTAAGTTTAAAAAATTATAGAATAAAAAATTAAAGCATCCAAAATTTCATAACATGATTTTCAAGACATATATAGAGAATTTTTAAGACTTTTGTGATTATTTCTAATATTAATGTGAGTATTTATAAGTCCCAAAAATCATAGAATATAAAATTAAGGCATCCAAAATTTTACGACTAAATTTTTAAGATACATATGGGGAGTTTCAAAGACATTTGTGTTTATTTCAATAAGGACATTTTGATCTACTTTGGCCCATTGGGGTGCAATAAGTTTTCAGATTCTTTCGGGGTTAAACGAAATAAATACACTCCCATGAAAGTTTAAGGAAAATTTCCCTTTTTACTTTTATTTTTGTCGTAAATATAATTTATTTGATTAATTTAATTTAATTAAGGAGGTTAGTTATGTTAGGTAGTAAGTTTTTTTCTTCTAAAACACCCAAATCATTTACCATTGTCTCTTCCCTGATATTTTACTTGATTTAATTATTGTTGGAGAAGCACTAATATGGATAATTTGGGAAGAAGCTAACAAAAATTAGAATTTGATGATATAATTAGGATCAAAATTTACTCCTCAAATAAATCTTATATTTAGGATAGGATGCAATACTATCAAAGCAATAATTTCTACTCAGTAACAATATTCACTGCTACAAATAAAATTGGGAAAAAGACAAAAAAATACCCTTCAATAAGGAAAAGGACAAATCACTCCCCTAACATTTCAAAATCCCATTTCAGACCTAAGGGATGTATTTGGGATTTGCATATGTTACTAAAAGACAAATTTGCCCCTTCCTCATATACCCTACCCTCTCACACACCCAACCCTTCCTCTCACAGACCCAATCATCTCCTCAGCGACCGAATCCATTTCAGAGCACGAAATCAACACCGTCACCGGCGTCTTCATCAGCA
Source organism: Mimosa bimucronata (assembly GCA_037074515.1). Lineage (NCBI taxonomy): Eukaryota > Viridiplantae > Streptophyta > Magnoliopsida > Fabales > Fabaceae > Mimosa > Mimosa bimucronata. Next base: position 32,586,796 of record CM073440.1, on the reverse strand, counting down.
CTTGAAAATCATCATCGGCATCATCATCTTGATCAAGAACGGTACCCCTCAGTGGCGGAATTCTAATGATACATGAAGAAATTCTACTTTTCTCTTCTCACACAGCACCTACGACATGGCAAATAAACAAATATGCAAATCGGATGACTGGGGTTTTGAATGCAAGGATGGCAGAGGTCTTGTTATTTGTGATCATGAGTGAGTTTTCTCCTTCTCTTGTTCCTGTGTTCTTTATATTTTCTTACCTTCCTTTTTAACTCAATGTTGCAAAATAACCTCTCCTGCTTTAATCAAATTACTTTTTATTTTTCTCTCTTTTTTTTTTACATGATTTTTAAATAGGAATTGTTTTATCACATCAATTGTGTACCAGACAAAGAATCCTCTTTTGAAAATGAAGAACCTTGGATTTGTGGTGAGCTACTTTCTGTTTTCTATTTACTTTTGCAAAATTCGCTGTTGTTAGAGATAGCAAAGGATTATGCTCCGATTGCTTGGAGCTAGTTTTCATAATCAAAAATTTTTTGGATCATGAATCTAAGGGGGTAGGTGCAAATAAAAACGAATATTTACCAATTTTCTCCTAGATTGGATTGAAAATTTGGGTGATGTCATGACAAGTAAAATTTTTCTCTGCTTTGAGGTAGCCCGAAAAAGTTTGTCTCTACGAGTAAAAATTATGTTAAATAACGTTGAAATTAAACTGTAACTTGCAGAAGTATATACTGTCTAACACTCTCATTATCTCTTCATAAAAGGGTTAAAAAGTCTTGTAATCTATAGCACCTCTTGAGAGGTAAAGTCTGATCAACAGATAAAGTTGTGCAAAAAATAATTATGTGCATATGAACGCCAAATTATAAAATCTATTTTGTTTTTTAGTTTCTTATTGTTAAATTGAAGTGATCGGTATGCTACTAGTGTTGTTTCAGTAAATTTACAGGACTGTGTGAGTGCCTGTTCAATTCATATTTAAGGTTTACATAGTGCGACATTGACCTCTAGTACTATGATTATATATTGCTTGTTCCTTTGCAGAATAAAATTAGCTTGAATGATAGAGAGACATTTGACGCTCTATTCAAGGAATATTGGGATATCATTAAGTTAAAGGAAGGCTTGGCGAGTTGTGATGTCTGTGCTACTCAAACCAAGTATAAAATGATGATGAAGGATATATAGACATTTTTACCTACAAGCTTCCTAATGATCAGCCACTCGTCTTCTTGAATAACCAACCACTATAAAGCAATTTAAACGAGCTTAATTGTAGATAGACCGCATGCGATACTACTCTAGGACTTGTATTTGTAGTTATTGTGAAATTAACGTATTTTGAGATAATTTAACAAGTTATAAGCTTTCCCTTTTGGTATGTTATATTTTATATGTAAGGTTCAACAAAGTTATATTTTGTTTAATTGGACAAGTTGTATTGAATGGAGTATGGGACAAAGCTCTCTTTTTTGTATGTTTCATTTAGTGAATTTTGGTGGTATATTTATAGGTCTCTTTCAATATATTTATTCTAAAACAAACAACCTTTAACAATTTTTTCATAAGCATTAACAACTTTATCTTAGGAATTAACAAGGTCTGATTTGCGATTAACAACTTACAACTTTACTGCTGGTACTGTGAATATGTTAGGTCCAAATATTAACAACTTCTTCGTAGAAATTAACAACTTCTTCGTAAGCATTAACAAGGTATGAATAGCGATTAACAACTTACATAACGATTTATTGCTTATAATTTACAAGGTCTGAAAAGCGATTAAAAGCTTACAAGTGTTAACAATTTCTTCTTTCACATTAACATTTCATTATAGATCTTAACAAGGTTGGCGTAGTGATTAACAATTTTCATATTTGCTTTTTACAATGTTAATAAAATTTGGAAACACATTGCAGACAATGTTTACAACTTCTTCGTAAATATTAATAAGGTCAACATAGCAATTAACAACTTTCATATTTACTTTTTGTAATATGAATATGAGATGGAAACATATTACTGTCAGTGTTACCAACATTTTTTTTGCCATTAACAACTTTATAATAGGAATTAACAAGTTTAGAGTAGCGATTAACAACTTTGAATTTTGCTGTTTCGAAAGTCCAAGTGAAAATAAAATAAACTTCATTCTTAGTAACACTAAATTTATGGCACATCACAATCACACCCCGAAGCTATCAACATTAAACTACATTCTTCATTGACATAGAGTTTTTTTTTACATATTCAATTATAAGTAAACATTAAGATCATCAAGCCACTTAATGTTTCATTGTCACTAAACCTAAAAGGTCAACATAATACTTTTAATTCTCTTGAGCCACTATCAAGTGCCATCTTTTCATTCCTCCCTGCAAAAAAAGATTAATTTTTCAATTTTTCACTTTCCATCCCATGTTTAATGTTATTACATAGTTTGTGAAGAACAATAGCCGAACCCCTCTATTATTAACAGCCGCATATTTGGTTTTAACATTTACATCATAGCTATTAACAACTCAGTGACAACAAATTACTATTAACCGCTAGACAACATATTTGGTTTTAAAAATCACATTCACATTGTAAGAAAGGTCTGAGTTGTTAATCGCTAGACAGATGTTGTTAATTCATAAGATAAAGTTGTTAATGCTAAAGATGAAATTGTTAATGCCTGGGACAAAAATCACATTCACATTGCAAGAAATGTCTGAGTTGTTAATCACTAGACATACGTTGTTAATTCCTAAGATAAAGTTGTTAATGCTAAAGATGAAGTTGTTAATGTCTCGGACAAAAATCACATTCACATTGCAAGAAAGGTCTGAGTTGTTAATCACTAGAACATTGTTAATTCCTACGATAAAGTTGTTAATGCTAAAGATGAAGTTATTAATGGCTGGGACAAAAATCACATTCACATTGCAAGAAAGGTTTGAGTTGTTAATCGCTAGACAGACATTGTTAATTCCTATGATGAAGTTGTTAACGCTGAAGAGAAAAATGGTTGAAGTTGTTGTTTTGCGAAAAATATATGCAAATAGACCTGTAAATATGACACAAAAAAACATAGAGAAAAGGGAACTTTGCCCCATACTACATGAAACGTGCATATTCAATGTTTCATACAAGATACCAAGAGGGAATTTTATCCCATACTCCATCAAACATACAAAAAGTGGAAAGATTGCACAATACTACATGGAACTTTGCCGAGGATTTGGACTGATCTCTTCATTGGTAGAAGTACTAGTTTATTCTTCATTTGACACTCTCTTTGAACAATCTCCTTTTCTGTGACCCATAGTCTATCCTGGATTGAAGATATCAGATCACACCAATTTAGTCTAACATCTATAAAAGCAGGATAAACAATTAATCACTATAACAAACTTGGTCGAATATATCTCAAAAGTATGAAGTATTGAATCACCAAAAATTAGGGAGCATTGCTCGTACTGCAAACATTAATAAGCCACAAATTGTCAAAATGTGCACAACAAACATGATTCTATCTTACTATCTTCCTAAAACTAAACGCACTAACTAGTTCACTTTCATACCATCTTCAAACTAAAACCATTATAATTCATTCAGTCCCAATAATCTCATAATAAAAATAAGAACATGGGTAATGGTTGAACCACTCTTCTTCCAGTACATGAAAATTCAATTCATTATTTCTCTTAACTCTATCAAAAGCGCGACACTTAGCCAAACAAGATTCAACATTAGGAAATTATAAAATCAACAAAATAACCTCATTATAATTATTTATTAGATGCAGTTTAGACTGTTTCATTTATTTAAGAATGTCCTCCAACTACCTAGGATTCTATGTTGTTATGAATATCTCTGTGTGAATTAACTAGCATTGCCCAATCTGAACATATTTGCAAAAACATATAGCTGTTGTTACTATCTGTCTCTTTCTTTAGGCCCTTATTGAAATGTAGAGATGATTGAATTTTGAAGTAATTTGACACTCCATTTGGGCCTCTTTATAAGACCCTACCCCTTAGTACAAGATCTCTTCCAACCAAAAAAAAAAATTTACCAGTTTATAACTCACTTAAACATATGCCTTTGTCTTTTTTTCCTCATGTCTTAATGAGACATATACTAATCAAAGTACGAACAAGGAAAAAATTGTACAGATTTATGATAAGACTCAACTACTTTTACTAATTTTATTCAACCTCGACAAAGTAGTAAATGAGGTCTTATAAAAATGAAGGCATTTCTTACAGTTAGCAATAGAACATATGTAAATAAGGAATCTTCTTCTATACATCCTGAATTTCTGCCTTGGTGTCCTTCACTGTCATTCACCAAAACAAAAACAAAAAACTTTCATATGTCACAATAGATAAACTCCATCATTCAAGCATTCAAAGGTGTCCTTCATTGTCATTCACCAAAACAAAAACAAAAAACTTTCATGTGTCACAATAGATAAACTCCATCATTCAAGCATTCAAACAGTAGGAAATTTTAAATTTTAAATAGATCAACAATAAATTAACAGATAGTAAAGTGGTCAAACCTACATAAACAATGCATTCTTCAACCTCGACACATTCTTCGTGTTTCACTTCCCTCGGTCTTAGCATTTTTCAAAACATGGTTAAGAGACTTACCTCCATGGAAACATACATCTCAGGGTAAAAGCAAACAATAAGAATCAACATTGACAAAAAACCTGGTGTATTGAATCTTATATGAGAAGAAAAAAATCCTAAATCACAACTCAACAGTTTCACAAAACAACAAAAACCCTAAATTGCAACTTCAAAAATCCAAATTTCAAATAGACCATACTTGACGGAGTATGAAGTATAAGAACATGAAGATAGCTTACCTAAGTTTAGAAATGGGTTTGAAATTGAAATGGTCTTTTCTTTCGGCGAAGGGGGTGGCAACCACTTAGCTCCTTCTGCTTCAAAAAACAAGAACAAACAAGGATGATGAAGGAAAACGGTGGTCTTGACGTCGAATGTCGCTGATCGATCTGGACTTACTCTCTCACACCGGTGACGACAATGGGTTGTGCGAAGTAGATGACAGCGTCGATGAGAATGAAAAATTGGCAGAGAGCTTTTTTTCAAGTAAGAAACAGAGAGCTTTGAGTGCTTCCAACCCCAACTCTGATCTCATTTTGTTTCCCTCTACTCTTAGGGACATATTTGTCTTTTATCAACATACTGAAATTCCAAATTGCTCCCCAGGGATTGAAATGGGATTTGAAAATCTTTGGGGACTGATTTGTCCTTTAATATATTGGAAGGGATTTTAGTGTCATTTTCCCAATAAAATTTTTTGGAATTCATAAAATCGAACTCCTCCAGTACTCGCAGCAAACTTGAAGCATGCGTTGTTTTCGTTTTTTTGTCTATTTTCTTAAAACTAAATTAAGAAAGGGATGGAAGGCTACATCATGATTTTTTTTTTTTTTTGAAATTTGAATGTGGAAGGGAGGAAGAATATGTTGGCTAAAAAAAAAAAGGAAGGGAGGAAGAATATGTTGGCAAAAAAAAAAAAAAGAAGAAGAAGAAGAAGAAGGGAGGAAGGATACGATATGCCGAGGTAGAGAGAAAAAGGGAGGATTAAAATCTGTATATTTAATAAGGATGTTATTGGTCATTGCGTACTAATTTATACCTTTTTTTTTTTTTTTGCACTGCATAGGATTTAATCAGCTTATGTAGAGTATATATTTTGATAAAATTAACCATTAGAATACCTAACTAGTGGAATGGAAAGGACAAAAAAGAGGGAGGACAGAACATGAGAGGCTATTAATTAATAATATCAGTAATTGTGTAATTGTGTGCACATTTATGTTGTCCCTGTGACGTGACATGACATGACCTTCCTTTTTCAATTTCTCCTTATGTTGCCTTTTCTTTTTTTTTTTTTGGACCTTTTTTTGCCTTTTCAAATTTTAATCCTAGCTTTTTCTCTTTTCATTCTTCGTAGCTAACTTTGTCAGTAGTGATAATTTAGAGTAATATATTTTTATTTTATATTCAAATATTAAAATTATGAAAAAGTTGTTGTCATCGATATTAGTAGTGGATGGATAGATAGATAGATAGGTGGTGAAACTTGTTAGATGTGTTGTAAAGGATGTTAATATAGTAAATGATAAATGATGATGTTAACAATAGCGGTGAGAAAAAGGTTGTTGTAAATTTTTTTTTTTTTTTTGCGAACAAAAAGGTTGTTGTAAATAACATTAATAAAATATGGAAATATGTTGAACATTGGAGGTGTTGTAAGTATAGTTATCATCAATAAGAAATGATTTAAAATATTACCTTTTTTTTTGTATTATATAGTAGTATTTTAGGATCAAGTGTTTGATGAAATCCTACCCATGAAAATTGGATTAAAGGTTTTAAATATTCAGGAAGTTTACTTAAAGAGCACTCAACATTGGGAGTTTGTTGTTTTTTTTAAATCTTAAATGCCGTACAAGTATTATTACATAGCATTTATTCTCCAAATTAACAGAGAGTCAAATGGGCATTTGCTACGTCACATTGAATGCTACATTAAAATTAAATTTTTATTGAATGGGTAATGATGTAACTCAAATTAAGGTTCTTAAATCCCTTAACTCAGTACTCGAATATTTGGTTTTATATTTTAAATGTCCTAAAAGTTTTCTTACAGTTCTAATGTGACAAATATCTGTTTACTTCTCTATAAATTTAGGATATAAATGTTAGGAAATGATGCTCCCAATATATTTAAAAATAAGATCACAAAAAGACATTCAAATATTGGAGGCTTCTTTGAAGAAATTTTCAATACATTTAAAACCCTCCATCGATGAAAATTCTTGTATAGGCACCACACAGCTCCAAAATGGTCAACCTTACAACTATAATATGGAAAATATGAAAACATTAAATTTTTCTATAAGTATGAAAATATACTTTTTTTTTCAGATATTCCTTATAAAATTATTTTAATTACATTTATATTACATAATTTTGTTATAAATGTTTAACTTGTGGAATACGATCTTTCACCTTTAATGGAGAAAAGGGAAGGTACAGGCTGTAAATGATGAAAAAATTGGTATAAGTAAATAATAAATATGTATAAAATATAATGCTGATGGAGCCATGGAGGACGGACAAATTAAGGCATGTGGCCTCCTGTACGTAATACGCGTCTGTCACTGTGCTGTGTCGGTATGACTCAATTACTAATACGCCCTTCACTCCACTGAGGGCTCCCTTAAACTTCTCCCTTGATAATACCCGTTTTGATCTTTTATTCTCGAACCATTACATATGGTGTTGTTGAAAAGCCTGAGTCTAGCTTTCATCTTGACAGTTTGCTTGGATGGTTTTGCAGTTTGAATTAACGCTTATAAGAATTTCATCATTAAAAATAATAATGTCGATAAAAAATAATGAAAACAAATGCCTAGTTGAATAAAAAAAGAATTTCAAAATTATATTTTAGGATGGGTTCCCTCTAACATTCATTTAATTTTTAAGAAATAAGTTATGTGTGAGTTCAAATATGAAAAAAAGTGCATGTAACTGACTTATAATTAAGTCCAAGTAAAAAAAATAAATTAAAGAGTCATAAACAAATCAAAAGTTTAAATGTTGAATCATGAGTGAACGGAATGTTTAGGGACCGATTTAACATATTTCACATATAAAAATAATTTTTATGAGTTAATTATTTAACAAGTCAAGTGTTTTTACCTGATGTAACAAGTTACTCCTACCATGGTAAGATATTTTTTGGGAAAATTCCAAAAAAAGACTCTTAAAATATCAAAAGGACACTTTGCTACAACTAATTTCGGAAAAAACAGTTCAGTACAATAATTGAATTGTCCAAAATTAAAAGGAAATGTCTAAAATGCCCTTGTTATAACTAACTTGAGAATCCTTAAGAAAAGTTGGAAATACCTTAAGGGAAGTTGGAAAGCCTTATTAGAAGTTGAGATTTTCAACTTCCCATAAGGGATTCTCAACTTCTCTTAAGGAAATCCCAACTTTCGATGAGGCTTCCCAACTTCCCTTAAGCTATTCCTAACTTCTTTTAAGGGATTCTCAAGTTAGTTGTAGCAAGAGTATTTTGGACATTTCACTTAAATTTGGATTGGACAGTTCAGTCATTTGCACTGAACCGTCCTTTCAGAAATTTGTTGTAGCAAAGTGTCTTTTTAATAATTTGAGGGTCTTTTTTGGAATTACCCCATATTTTTTTACTAACACTAAGTATTTAAAAATTTTTTCAATAACTTGTCACTCATCCCGTCATCCAAAGCCCAAAATTATTTATCTAAGATAAATATATAACACACCATATCACAATCATAAATGCCCAAATATAAAGTCTTACCGTCTTGTACCCTAACTCTCTCGCCCTTCTGATCCTCATTTCTATCAGTTACCCAACCCTTTTCATTGCGCTGCTTTCCCTTCACCATATCGGTTTCCTTGCTTCCCAACACTTTCTCTTCCACGCAACTTCAGGTAAAGGCCTTCTTCTTGTTCTTTTGTTTTTTGAATTCTTCATCACTGACTTTAATTTCCGGAACATCATATATAAATTTGGTTTTTTCTTTGGCTAAATCATGTTTTGTCTTTATATATTTAGCCTTCCAAATCTTCAGCCTCAAGAGCCACACAATTGGGCTTCTTCGCAACACCCACAACAAACCTGAATCATGCTTTGTTTCCTTTTTTCTGTTTGTTTTCTTAAAACTAAATTTTAGAAAGATATGGAAGAATACATCGTGATTTTCTATTTTATATTTGAATGTGGAAGGGAGGAAGAATATGATGTGACGAGGTAGAAGGAAAATAATGGGAGGATTCAAATTTTTATATTTAATAAGGATATATATTTTTGGTTATGGTAAATTAATTTATAATTACTTGTATGACAAAAATATATTTTGCTAGAAAACACAAATAAATTTGAATAAAAAACAAATAAAAGGTTAATCTGTAAATTAAATTTTAACAGAATTTTAGCTAGGAGAAAGAAAAAGGGAATGCATATAAAGAAATTATGACCATTGATGTTTTCTTAAGATCAATAATAACTTGGAACCGAAATTTTCGTAGAAGTTCACTTCATATAAACCATTCTTACCTTCTATTTTGCGCCCTTAATTAATAGCTTTTGTTCATTAAGATTCGCAAAATGAAAATGAAAACAACAACAACAAAAATAGAGATGATTTCTTGATGTTCATGGGAATTGCAGGTTGGCTGCTCTGGCGTTTCCATTCTCCGAATAGTTGATTTGCATGCCAATTAGAGGTAACTTGGTCTTATTAATTTATACAACGGATAAGGGACAATTTTGTCCCGAAATTTTTTGCTTATGACCTGTTTTGCTCTACAATTTTAGTTTTGTTTGAAATTGCTCTAGAAGTTTTAAAATGTAACATTATCGCCTTATTCCATTAAAACACTCATATTTTGATTGTTAAGAAGTTAACGTTAACCTTTTAATATTTTAATGTAGAAGGCAAAATTGCTCAATTTTAATATTTCTAGGAATAATTGGACTAAAAAATATTTATGAGAAAAAATTGACTTATTACCCTATATATAATCATTACGACATTTTCTAATATTAAATTCAGATTTAGATTATGCTTCATTCTAGCTTCGTTATGCCAAATGATGCCTTCTTAATTTTTTTGAATTCAGACAAAAATAGTTGTAATGCTCCAGGTACCAAAAAAAAAAAAAAGATGAATTACACCTCAGTTTTGAGGTCGACCGATTTATTAAATTTCTAATTTTGATTATGCTCGATGAGTTATGATAAATTGAAGTTTATTTCTAATGATCCCAAAATTGCTATCTCAAATTTCATGAGAATTCATATTTTTTATTTGATAAGGGGGTTTCTCTTGTGAGGTTTAGAACGCACATGGTCTTAATTCTCCAAATAAGTGTGTTTCTTATAATTTGAATTTATGTTCTCTTCCTCAAGTGATGAGGGCTCACCTCAATCAACAACTTATTGATGTATTCATATTATATTTTAAAAAATATTGTCAAATACATATAAAAAAAATCTTTTCTTTCATGATTTTAGAATAGAATTCTAAAAAACTCAGGAAGCTTTCTTCTTAGGCTTTAAATAAGTTCCAAAATTTCTAATTAAATGTTAAGATACACACACTACTCCGCATGCAAGGTAATGTTTTAAAATTCTAAAATGTTACCATATAGAAGAAATACCATCCGGGCTTGTTTGACTGGACTCCCCCCCCCAAAATAAGTCCTTATTTTCCATCAAAAGGATTTAGTACGAAAAAAGCTCAATTTGATGTGTTTGGTTGGACTTATAAAAATAAGTTCTTATGGAAAAGATAAGAACTTATGGAGGAAATAAGGACAAGTTGAAAAAAAGTGACTTATTTTTAAAAATAAGAACTTATTTTGGTGGGGCTCACAAATTCTGACTTATTTTTCATCTTAACCTTACTTTTCAAGAAGTCCATCCAAACATGTTTAAAAGTTCATTTGACTTATAAGTCATTTTTTTAACAACTCATTCAAACATAAAAGTCATTACACAATCTAACTTATTTTCAAACTGACTTATAAATAAGTCAACTTTTTAAAAGTCCATCCAAACACACCTATTATGATCTTATATCATTGGCTAGTAGAGTAGCATATAATGGAATATTTTAGTACTAAATTACACAAAACCCTTCCAAGCTTTAGGTCAGTGACACATATCCTACATAGTTTTTGAAAGTTTAAGGAATCTAATGTTTCATAATATGTCTCTTAACACTCTTGGGATAAAAATTGCCGTTAAAATAAACGGTTTTTGTCGTTTACAATTTAAGATTTGTTTAATATACCATGTTATTGAAAAAAACGAGCATGTACATCCCGTGCGTTGCACGGAGAGATTTGACTAATCGAAAAACAATTACACTCTGGTGCATTATGAAATAAAGTACATATAGTCCAACAATAATTACTAAAAAAATATTAAACATTCCAAAAGATTTACTTGAATACAACATTAGTTCCTGAACCAATTGGATATATGTGTAACATTTTCTCCAATCCCACTATTAACCACTCACAATTAAACATTAAAACGTTTATATAGCTAACTATGTTAGGAAAAGGAACTTGCTGAGTAAAACAGCTAACATAGTTAGAAAAAGAATTTTCATAATATTTAGATATTATCTTTTTAATTCAAACCTCAACTCCAATCTCCGTCATCACAATATAATTTTCTCTCCGGTACAATCACAGAAATTTTCATTATCCATGATTAATCTCCACACATCATCCACAAAATACCATACCATAATAGGTATTATTCAATAATTTTTCCCCAGAATAATAGCAAGGTTCAGCGGAAGCATTATACAAAATATGATCCTAAATGTGGCAATACCTCCTGTCCTTCTGGTCCAGAATATCTCACGATATCAGTGAGAAGTTCCCGGATCCTTCCCTTGACCGTCTATACTGTACCGCTCCTAGGACCTGCAAAAGTGAGATCAACGGGGGGTAGCCCCAAAACGCAACCACTGACTACTCATCTACGTGTGGTGTGTGCTAGCAAGGTGTCCAGTGGAATACATATATATATCAATTCAAAAACATGCTCAGGTATTCACATATAATGCACGTCTTATTCCCAAAATCTCTTTTCATCGTTTATAATTGTGGAATAACCCATCACAATTCATCCTCAAGAATAGTATATATATCATTGAGAATTACAATCAACCCAAACGAATCTTACTAGAAACGTTGGGAAAACATGTGGGACCAATCGGGACCTTCCACCCGCCCCTGATCACCACGGTACAGTTCACGAGGGACTTTCTACCCTCCCTGAATAGTACCACGGATTAGAAGGATCACAGTCCTTTCTGAATCCGTAAGGGGCGATATCCCCTCTTTCGTCTTTCTCTCCTTTATTTCTCATAATATATCAATTAGTCCCTGTGGCGCAACAGGGTACCTCATCACGTGATGGCACAATTTCCAATTCACCGGTGTCACATACCCAAATAATTTCTCACATACAACACATAGATATGCAACACCACAATCAGGCACCGGGCATTCCAGTATTTTCATGATATACATATATTAAATAATTTCCAAAACCACATATATTTTCGTTTCAAATATTTCACATCACAAATTTATGCCATTTCAAAATAATACTCCACAGGACATTTATTATAAAAATATTAATATTCCAAGATCTCATTTCCATATCTCATCAATCATCAATTGATAATCAAATCTCAATTGTGATTCAAAATCTCATCTCCATATAACATCATAATTTTCAAATAATAATATTTCAAATCTCTTACTAACACTACACACACACATAAACAAGCAGAAAGCGGTTACCTGATAGCTGGCACCAATCTCACAATAGTGCAGCTCCCCCGTGCTAACTTAGTGCAATTCAAGCACTACACAACCATACATACAATCACAATTAATTATTTATCCAACAATTTCACATGTTGGAAAATAAATTATTTACTACCATTTCTTTGCCCTTACTTATGTTAAATTTCTATTTAACATTTATTCTCCCTTTCCATCTCTAAAATTTTATCTCTACTCCATTTATACTTATATCCAAAATTATTAATCTTTTCAACACCCATTTATTTTAAATCTTAACATCCAATAATCCCCTTAATTCATCACCAATACCAATTTATAAAATTCAAGCCTAAAAATATTCCCTTTTCCAAATCAAGGCCTAAACCAAATCTAATTTAATTAACCTCATTAATATTTTTGTTGGGCATAAACTATCCCCTTAAATTCATAATTACACAATTACCTACACAATATCCCACTTATCCAAAACTTTAATCCACCAATATTTTCTTGGGTCCAAATTATAGTCAAACCAATCAATTAAATCTCCTCATATGACCTTAATAATCATCTAAAAATAATCAATTTAATTATTAGCACCTCAGATCATCAAAAGTCCCAATTTCTAAAATATCTACAAATCCAAAAATTCCCAATAATTAGAAAAACCTCCAATAATGAAAAATATATTAAAAGGAACTTATAATCAAGGTCCAAGCTTCAATTTATTAAGCTTAGGACTCCCAGAAATACCAATTTAGACAAAGCCTAATTTTTCAAGTATAGCAAAACGAAAAACTAATGACATAGAAAGGTAGAGGAGACTTACGGGATTCCAAAAATGTGCTTAGTTGGCCGAAAAACTTACTATTCCTATACTAACAGACTCTAATAAGTCTAGTGATAGGAATTTTGGTGGTGGAAAGAGAGAGTGAGAGAAAGAGAGAGAAACGGAGAGGGTGAGTGAGACGAAGACGGTGGAGGGGTATATATATATAATCGATGCACAGTAACTCAATAGTAATAATAATATAATATAATATATATAAATAGTAGTTGAATGTGATTGGTTGAGGAATAATAATTGAAACAGTGGGAGTCACGGGAAGAGGAATGAAGAAGTCACGGGAAGAATAGTGAGAGAATAGGAAAAAGACTGGGAATAATGCACTACTCGGTCCTAAAAATCCTCAAATAAGATATTTCTTTTGAACCAAAAATTTTCTTTTTACTCTCAAAATTTTCCCGATAATATCTTTTATTTATTTACTCCCACAATAATCTCTTTTGAGCCTAAAAATAATTTTCCCAAAAATTATTATCTGCTAAATAAGGGAAAAACTAGGCCTTTAAAATCCTGAAAAATACCTCAAAATCCTTAAAATATCCTCATAATCCATCATTTGTCATTAATAAATTCCTATTTACCCTCACAAATCCTCAATTAATTTTTAGGATGTTACAATATGCATTGGAACAATTACCATAAGGAAACAGATAAAGAGACATGTAATTCAGTACCTATCGAAATAAATGACACGCAAAATAATGCCAATACCAATTACCATTGTAGAATAAATAAAATCGATCGAAATAGTATGCTTCCAACACTAAACATTAAGGCACGGGATCCAAGCTTTCACGGTTTGGCATTATTGGTTCTGAATAAAATACAAAGGATATAAGGGGTTCAAAAACAATCCATGCAACACAGTACAAACATTAAAGCTGCATGAAACAGCAAACCAGCGAACTTTCCCTTGTAATCAGTTCGTGCAATGCGACATTGTGCTGCAAATATTTACACTGCCCACAAAAACCTGCTGCTGTTTATAAATTCTGTCAACATTTACAAAGAAATATGAACTCGTATTAGCATCATATGGATGGATCAATTGTAAAGTATTAATAAACCAAGTACAACAAACCAAAGGAAGAAACTAAAATCAAGTAAAGCACACCGAAAAACCAAGATGCATGAATATTAAAACTTACCAAGAAAGCGCGTCTCAGAGGGAAGCAATTCTATGTGGTGTTTAGATTACAGAAAACCTCTCTGTATACAACATTTGTGGTTCTCCCACTCCTACTCTGATTAACATCACACAATACAATTTTTAGTCCTTCCATGCTTCTAACCCTTGATAGAGCAACATACAACTGCCCGTGTGTGAACACTGGTTAGACAAAAACAAACCTACATGGCGCAAAGATTGGTCTTGACTTTTATTAATAGTCATTGCAAATGAAAGAGTGATTGGGAATTGTCTCCTTTTCATACGGAACGACATACTGCTATTTGATGGATTCATGTCCATTCTATGAATCAATACCTTCTGGTTTGGATGAGAACCATTCAAAGTAACTGCTTCAATGACAGTAGTACCAAGCTGTGTCACAATTAAGCGAGTCCCATTACAAAGACCATTTGCCTGATTGATATTTCGCAATAACATTATAGGGCAACCAATCTTCAATAACATCTTGTGAGAGGGCAACCCAGAACAATTAATTATGTTGAGGAGTTCAGTCGTATGTAAGTCATCAAAGCAGTCATTGTCATGGCATGCCTTACAAATAAAGTCACAACTAAGGTATTCCACGGCGTCACCCAATAATTTCGAGCACATGAAAGCATTCACTTTGTTAACGGCTTCAATAGTCGGTGCTAAAATAGCCATATAATTGAAATATTGATTGTTCATGATGTTACTGAGCAAGTTTGGATACGTTGAATCAACTATTGCACTGATTGGATCACTGTGTCCATCAACTAACAGTTGCGGCGGGATATTAATCTCTACCTCACCATCATGAGGCAACCCCAACTTGCCATCACCAACGTCTACTGACCATTTAGCAAAGCCCCTCAAGCTGTCTTGATCTTGACTAGTTGAGTGTGAAATTAAACGCATGTTACATGTCAACGAAAAAACCTTGCAATGATTCCAAAGATAGGATGAAATAATGCATGCATCTACAATAGTTTCTCTAGAACCTTTTGGAATAACTGAGAGAATCTGACAAAAATCACCACCCATCAAAACACACTTGCCGTCAAAGGGTTTAGCACTATGCAAGATATCCCTCATTGTACGGTCAAAAGTTTCAATGCAATACCTATGGACCATTGGAGCTTCATCCCATATAATCAAAATCGTTTTAATAAGTAGATTCGCCAAAGGAGATCCTTGACTGATGGAGCAAACAGAATCTTCGTTTATCTGTATTGGGATGGCAAATCTAGAGTGGGCTGTTCTACCAGAAGGTAATAAAGTTGTGGCAATTTCACTAGACGTAACAGTTATGACAATTTCTCCCTTAGCACGAACCGTTGAAGCCAACGCATTCTACAGAAAAGTCTTACTAGCCCCGCCATACCCGTACACAAAAAAAAAGTTCCTAATTGGGTTGTCCAAAGATGAGAGTACCGCGTCAAAAATTTCCTTTTGATCATCAGTTAGATCAAGCTTCATCTAGTCAGATTGTTCTTTCAGAACCTTACGATCGTAGGATAATTCCTGAAGTATCAGCTGGTTTGAAACATCAATAACTGGATTTGTAGCTAGAAGAGGAAGCGTAGGAAAGTCATGGAGAGTCCTACCATTCTTTTCCAACAATGATTGAATATCGTGTAAAGCCACCTGCTCTTTATCAAACTGTGAAACCTGCACGCCTAATAAATGCAAATAAAAAAATTATTGAGCAAGGAAAAAATACATGTATTCAATTAAACATACCAGAACGTAACACCTCATTGCGTGGCACATACAATAAATCTTCAGACAGCAATGTTGAAGTCTCTTCCCACACATATTTCGGACAATTTAAGCTTGAGCAAAGAAGCATACTAACAAACATTCGCTTAAGAGAGGAACTGGATGCCCACACAGCAGCATCTTTAATTGCTACTGCAAATTCTCTATCGTCGTCAACCAAACCACGGGCAAAACATGCATATCTAAATGTAGGATGAATTACACCATCAACCGTCCTAATTTCCTTATATGACCTCGGCCCTCTAACCTTTGTAAGCAATATTCGGAGATAGTACAGTTTTCCAGCCGACGGCGGTATGTACGTAATCCTCCCAATACAACGCCCTCGTTTCCTTTTCTGCCAATCACGGTTGGCACGCTCATAGACATAATAACGTGGAAACTCATAATAAAGAAGTTTTCTAGCATCAGTATCCAATTCATTCATCTTCATCCAAGAAAGGAACATTGACCCACAAACCCTTGCTTTGTCCAGCA
The DNA here is from genome assembly GCA_037074515.1 of Mimosa bimucronata. NCBI lineage: Eukaryota > Viridiplantae > Streptophyta > Magnoliopsida > Fabales > Fabaceae > Mimosa > Mimosa bimucronata. Next base: position 32,570,145 of record CM073440.1, on the reverse strand, counting down.
AATTGCCAACATCTTCCGTGTTCAAATAAATTATGGACTGCTGATTGGGTAAATGAAAACATAACCTCTCAACAGCAGGGTGTCTGCGATGTATGTCAAATGCGAATATCCTTCAAGCTGCCTCGCATGGTGAGATGTATCTAAAATTATAATATCTCTGAATTTCATCAACAATATGATTAGAATCACGCCCTTTAGCACTATCATATATTGAAGCAACCACTCGATCATGGCCTTTGCTAATGTACTTGAATAAGTACTAAATAGCAGTTGACTGATTACACTTTTCAACATTAATATGAGCCTGGAACTTGTATAGCAAAGTTGGATTATAGGGCACAGCATATCTATTGTCCAATGGAATGGCCCTTACTTCTATCCTTCTTCTATCATCCCTCCTTCGATACGTGGGATATCCATCATCATCAATGATCGTGTGTTCAGAAAATTGTTTCAGAAAATACTTGCTACACCTCTGGTCCTTCATACATTGAGCTTTTCGATTCATCACTGCACATGGCCCATGAATCATAAACTTCTTAACCAACTCATACAATTTAGGTGAAGTGTCCTTATCAGGAATTTCAGCAGAAATAAGATTGTCTATGTCATGAGGCTCCTTCAATTTGTGACTTGGATTTATCCACAACAATATATGAGCATGAGGCAGGTCTCTCTTTTGAAATTCAATTGTATAGACATCTACAATAAGGAAGGCAAGATGAAATTCATGAATGATATAAAGGCAAAAATGGCAATTTTTATATAAAAACAAACCTGCCTGGACTTCACCGAAGATCTTTTTATCCTTAATTGTTCGCATGAACCTTTTAAGCTTAATGTGAAACACCCTAGCCAAAACTTCAGCTCGGTTTGAAGGAAAAACATTATTTTCATTGCAGTAATCTTTCACTTCTGGCCATGCTGGATTACATGTGAAAGTAATGAACAATTCTGGATACCCAAATGTACCACACAAAGCCATAGCATTTTGATAGTTTTGCAACATATACCGCGCACCACCAGTAAAAGATGATGGCAAGATTATCCGTTTTCCTGTAGAATGGGCACTTCTCTCACCATTAAGCAATGCATCAGAAAGTCCTTGGTACAGATCAACTCTCAACTCCTTCTAATGTGTCCTTACCCATAGAACCCTCTGCGACTCTAACATAGTGTATGCATCAACAATAAACTGCTGAAGGAGTCTCTCTAAATGTAAAATCGTTGAAACCTCATCATCCCTACACATAAGTTTATACGCAAAATATTCCCGCATGGCAACCCTTTTCTTCTTCTTTGTTTTACTAAGGGTCTCTTCACGGTGTTCAACATCATCCCTATACCCATCTTCACCCCTAGGAAATAATATTGGGTATTGAAGAGGGAGATAAGAAGCATGTAACTCGTCAATACGTTGAACCTTCCCCGACAACTTTTCAACCAGTATATCCCTGCGAGCAAAATTCAAATCAATGTCACCCTCGATAAGAGCAGCAACTTCCGAGACTGATGGTAAATTATAATTATGCCCATCACTATTCCTTGTGCCAATCAGACGTAACTTTAATTCTCTTCGTTGACCATCTCTAATGATAGCAGATGCCATTCGATACTGCTTGACAAATGGATTAAACTCATCCAGTGACTTCATAATCTGCTCAACAATGCACGGATCTATTGTTGAGTCCCTCAAATGCTTGCTGTATTCAAAAAGAATAAATGAAAAACTGTAATGAAAAGGCAAAAGAACGCAAGTTAGAAATCAGTTGACACATATCTACCTTACACCTGACATCCTATTTGAGACCTCATTTTCTGTATCGTATATATACAATTGCGAGTATATCGGTGGATGTCCATCAGGAGGAAGCAAACTGCCAATTCTATGATAGTTGATCCCAGACATGATAAAAGTATAAGGACCAGCACCAGAATTTTTTGCATGGTCAATCTTACCACCCATGGATGTAAATGAGAACATGTTATTGTAGGACCTTATGTTCTCTCTAAAATTCCTAAAAATACATGGAATAAAGGGGTTCCGGTGGGGATGACAACTTTGGCAACTGGACTTTGCCCTTCATGCAACAGATTGAGAACAATGGTTGTCCTAGCAAGCTTTCTGTGCCAATTCTTTCATTAAACCATAGGCATGCGTTACAAAAAATACAGGTATATGAGGGAGCTCCTTCGTGATGGTATTCTGCAAAATACACCAAAAAGAGTAAGATCATAAATTTACAAAGGGAATGAACAGGACTGAGAACAACAAATAGACAACAAACCCAATTCAGTCGTTACAGTGCTTTTATCTGTCCCAAGTTCATAATCAGATCCAATGTTCATATCGGTGTCACAGCCTACATAGTTTACGAAAAATAAGAATACACAACAATATGCAGTTGCAAAAAGAATGTCTCCATGTACCAAAACAGTATATTTAAACATTTCCAAAAATCAATCCACATCAATTAGAGGTATCAGCCATTACCAAACAGCCCAATTTAGTGCATGAAGTATTACTTTAAATTGCAAGACTCACCTTCCTCATCTTCATTATCTTCCAGGCTACCGTCACTGTCAGATAAGCTTGTGGAAGTAAAATCAAAATTAATGTGCTTGTATAATTTTTCTTTGCCTAGTAACACAATTGCATTAACCTATAGCGTGACAATTACAACAACCTATGTAGATTGTTTATATGTTTAAACGAAACCTGAGTATGGATAAGCTTTCCTTGCTTGCATAGGATCAGAATTTATGTTGACACCTCTAAGAACAGCACTACCATAATTATGTCCAAACGAACTTGAATATGAACTTTGTATTTCTGCCTTATTAACTATAGGTGTTGACTGGAAACTATACAACCTGGAACTACGCCTTTTGAAAGGAGCATTTTCGGAAATATCAGTGACAGTCTAAACCTCCAATTGACCACAATTAATAGATTCTTCCGAAAGAAAACCTATATATAAAAAACTTAAAGTCGTTTCCACCAATTTAAAAGGAAAAAAAATGTGATACACTAAAAAATTTGACTCTTTCAATAAGGTTATTAACATCCATAAGACCTGATTGATGAAAACCTACGGATGAACTGTCATTATTATCACTACTGTTGGTCCCCTGATTCTGTATCTGAGACAATCTGTAACTGCTTCTACTACGAACATTGCCATATGAAACATCATATCCTACTAAAAAATGAGGAAAAAATGAAGCAACCACATGACTCAAAGCCTTGAAAAATATAATAAGCATACGAACTTACCACCAGGTGCCTCAGTAGTAAACCTTGACTCTAGATTAATGGCAATATTTGAAACATCCTGCAAAACTGAGTTCTTTCAATTCTTGCTATAGTTTCCCCTTCGACGCTTGCTGAACACTTCTGACTCTAGAGTACGATTCCTATTTTCTTGATCCACATCGTCTGCGATAGACATTTTGCGAGCTGATTTACCTGAACTTGCCATATTATTAGCGCTTACATTAACGCTTACAATGTTGTAACTATCACAAGTCGGACAAAACTATCCACAAGTAAGAAATGGTCAAAAGAGAAGCTGCGACTTTACATTTTACTGCAAGAAACCATAAAATATTCAGCAGTCATTGAGCTAGCATATAATGGAATATTTTAGTACTAAATTACACAAAACCCTTCCAAGCTTTAGGTCAGTGACACATATCCTACATAGTTTTTGAAAGTTTAAGGAATCTAATGTTTCATAATTTGTCTCTTAACACTTTTGGGATAAAAATTGCCGTTAAAATAAACGGTTTTTGTCGTTTACAATTTAAAATTTGTTTAATATACCATGTTATTGAAAAAAATAGTCAATGACATCTAACATATACTTTTAAGTATTTTTTTTTGCCAGCATACTTTGAAGTATTTTCAAACACTGAAAAATATAGAATATTCAAAAAATGGATTTTAAATATTTTATTAACCATGTACTTCATATTTAAAATGTATTAAAAATAGATATGATTTACTTATTCTTGAAAATGCCAACAACAACAAAATGCCTTAATCATGCTGTTTAACAAAAATAGACACACCTTTCAGAATGGATAATCAATTAATCATGAGTTGGCAAAAAAGTTCATTTACTCAGGATAAGAGTGGGAATCTTTTTTCCTAAACGATCAAAATCTAAAGGTCCATTTTGGCCATTTCCTATCATCAAAACATTAAAAATATGGATTAATTTTTTTTTAACTATTATCTTGGCTGAGGATTTAGGAACCTTTCGCCTGGGCCAACGTGACTCCGAAAGCAAACGGTGCAGTCAAAGAAGTGAAGAACCGTCTAAGCCCCTTATATCAAAGAAGCCTACAACGTAATTTTGAATATATCTACAACTTTTGCCATACAAATCTACTGTGAATTATATATTTGAAAGGAAAAAATTACATAAAATGAAATAAAGGAGAAAGCCATATTATTCAAAACAATTGTATCAAAAATTAATAAACAGATTTCTTCTACATAATTTTAATTAAAATTATTCTTACAATATTCTTAAGATAATAGTTTTGAATTTAAATGTTTATTTTCAAAGTAGAAGGAAAGTTTTTATAATTAAGGCAAAATGTAAGCACAATGAGAGCCATTTATTCTAGATTTTCATATTCGATGTCATCATGGCATGATTTGGGGGAGGATGAGCTAGTCTCAATTATTAATGGGTTACGAAGCATCCAGCTTGTATAATTTTTTAGTGTTCTAAACAATTTTGTCGCGCATCTTGTAACTTGAACTATTTTTTTTTTAGTTGCATCAGATACCTTGAGATACTTTTTTAAGGTATATTTAGGACTTTAAATTGTTTTATTGGTACATCTAACACCCTAAAGTAATTTAAGTTGTATCAAGCACGGTAAATTGTCAAATTGTTAAGTACAAAATTGCCCAAAGAAATACTTTTTAAGGTGGTGGGTGCACATTAAAAGCCACTGCAAAATTGTACTCACTACACAATACTTAAGGCACTGAATGCACTTGAAAAATATTTATGGGTGCTAAATGAACCTTAAAACCTTAACTCAAGTTTTAAATATAAGATAAAGCTTACCTTTTCGAAGAAAATAAGTATTCTAAATAAACCACTTTAAATTATTTATATTTATCTATTTTTTTCTTCTAAACTAATTTATCTTATAAATCACGGTATAATGTAATTACATGTATCATATGTTAAAATTTAGATGTCCATTGTGCTTTATTAAGCTCCTAAAAAAATCAATTTGATCTTATAATTAAAACCAGAGGGAGTTCTAAATATAAGATAAAGCTTACCTTTTCGAAGAAAATAAGTATACTAAATAAATCACTTTAAATTATTTATATTTATCTATTTTTTTTCCTCAAAACTAATTTATCTTATAAATCATGGTATAATATAATTACATGTATTATATGTTAAAATTTAGATGTCCATTATGCTTTATTAATCTCCTAAAAAAATCAATTTGATCTTATATTTAAAACCAGGGGGAGTAATTCATAATTGAGTTCAAAAGTATATTTTAAGTAGAATAAAAGGGCAAAATTTGAATTATAAAACGGTAAAAGTATACACTTTAAGTTTTATTTTAGTCTCTCAATGTTATATAATTTCTCTACACAGTTTTTAACCTTAACATTGTTAACAAAAGATGCTTTGAAAATTTTAGAAATTGACAAACTATTCTCAATTTGTAGCATATTATTAAATCTAATTTTTAAATTAGCAATGATCGCCATAAAAAAATCATCATTCAAGATTAACCGTATTAATGTTAGAGGATTAAAATTTTTTTTTTAAAAAATTAAATAAATCAGAGTCAGGTATAAAAATAAATACCTACAAGCCAAGAAGAGGAAATGGAAATGGAAGACAAAGTTGTATAAAAAAAAAAAAAGGAAATGGAAGACAAAGAAATTATGAGAATTCATGGTTTTTAAAGATCAATAATAACATGGTGACAAAGACATTGATACCTAGAAAGTTTCTACTTTATTGCAGTTTGTTTGGGTTGATTTCTTAAAAGTTCATGGCGATTGCAGTTTGACTTCGCTTGCGTGTCGTTTAACCATTATCTTTGCATTCAAATAGTGATTAGCATGCCATTTTGAGGTAATATAATCCTTTTATCGAAGTTTTTTAAGCGATATTATTTATTTATATAATAATATACGACGTTTTAAATATTAATTTTAGATTATGCTCTTTGCTTCTTTATGAATAATGATGCTTCTTAACATCGATTTTTTTTTTTTTTTTTTGCTAGAAAGGAATTACTGCCATTAACCATAATGATAAGTTTTACAAATAAAACCGAACAGAAAAGAAACAAACGCTTAGAAAACAAACAAAATCAACCATTGCATGGTAGCAACATCCTTAGAAAAGTTCCAGCAGCAATCTTGCTGGTCGGTCAACCCAATTTAGAGGGTATGGCCCATCTAAATAAGCATTATCATTTTTGTTTCAATTTTGTGAATATTGCTGTCTCAAAGAAATAACAGATAATGAAATCTTTTAATTATGAGTTTTTCTTTACATGCCAATAATAATATCGTACCTTATAAATCTGTTTAACACAGTATACGAGCAATTAAAACGACATTTCAATCGATTGACAAAAGAAACCCAACATTTGGAATCGATAATCTTGGTTTCTTGGAAAATAATGTTCATGAAGTCATAAAACCCACTGGAATAAATCCCTAACAGCAAAACATCAAAACAATTATTTATGATACGGAGTATATATAGCAGCCAAGAATGTGGCTTTCAAGGAGATATTTAGGTGAGTTGATTCTCCAATATCTCAATAGCTAGCTTTTAGGGTAAGGTTTTATTAACATAGGTGGCTATCAGAGTTTTTAATCCATATGACCTTGGAAGGTTACCCTGATAAATTTGGACTAATAATCCACAATTAAAAAGGCTTAGGTCTCTCCTCCCTAGCTGTTGCAATATGTAATGACAATTTTCCTACTTGCAAAATATACTGTGTGGACAAGTATATCATCCGTATGTTACAAGAGTTGTTACTAAATCCTTTGAATCTAACTAAATCTCGTATGCCTGGTGCTGTCAAAATTTTAATTAAATTATGCAAGTGTATGGGCCGTAGAAATAGTAAAATGGTAAATCAAGATTGATCTCACAGAGACTCAAAACAATTGATTATTCGGTATTAAATCTTCTAGTTTTGTTTAAGTTGAGCGAAACAGGAATGAGTTTAAATGAGTGAAGAAAAATTAACTAGTATCTAATAAAAAAAATGAACTTTCACACGGATTAAATTCAAGAGTTAAACGAACTTTGTTTCTTAGAATTAATTCCCACTAAATTAATTATACCTTAACTTAATTAGCTATCTAGAGTCCTAGTGTCTATAAATGCCTGTCGGTTCACTTATATTCTTACCTAAATTAATTATACAATGTCTCATACAAATTAATTAGGTAGAGTGTATATCGGTAACACTCTAATTTGGCCATACAGAGCTTCTAGTTATATATATATAACATAGACACAAATTATATTAAAATCTACTTTAGATTAAAAATCTAATTCCACGTTATTTAATCTCATGGTCTATTTAAAATTCCCTCCGTCGAATTCAATTCTAAATTTTCAAAACATGTTCAATCGTGGCCAATCACTAAATAATACTAAGTAAAAACAAGATTAAATAAACTGAATTAAAATTAAGCATAACCAATAAGTAAGTAGGAAAATTTTTTAAGCCACGTATAAGTTCATAGTACTTTAGGTTGTAAAAGAAAATTAGCCATGAGTTCTATCAAAATCACAGTGATGAATCATAAAGAAAATTCAAGAGAAAATTTTGTAGAAACTGAACTGATTTGAATCCCCTCCTTGAGCAATAAAGAAGACAACGAACAATACCCGATTCCAGATGCACCTTGCGCCGCTGCTCCTCTTGCTTCTCTTTTCTTTCGCGTGCGTGGTCTGTCTCAATCGTGAGTCAATGTGTGTAGGTGATTGGAGTGAACAGTGGCGCAGTTCCTTCCTTTTTTTCCCTTTTTTGTGCGGTGTGAATAGTGAGTCCAGACTCCAGATGAATCCCATTTAGGTCTCCTCACGTGCTGCCCAAAACTGTGCGTTCCATGTGGCATTATTTTTATATATTTTTTTTTATTTCAAAACCTGCAAACCAAATCATTAAAAGAAAATAAGGAATCTGATTCTAATAACTTATTGGACTAAAATACCTTCATCAAAAACCATTTATTTTTATATTTTTTTATTTTCCTAATTTAATTTAAAATAAGATAATTTAAAAGAAATATCTAACTAATGTTTTAAATTGGTATTCTATCAGATCCCAACAAAATCTTTTAATTTTTGAATTGATGATTTCTAAATATAATAATAATATATCTAAAATTCTCTTAAATATATGGAGTCATCAATGCCCCTCAATGATTGGTCCATCTTCAGTAGAGCGACAAATTCAGTAGAAAACAGAAAAATAAATTCAAACTGACATGAAAGGAACAAGTTACCAAAAGATGCCTTCGGAGCCTCAACTTAGAAATTTGAGTCCTTTCTTGCATGTTTCATCGCCTTGAGGTACAACAGTACCTTTAGGCACCCAAAACAAATATGATATAGAATTTCAAATTAGAAAAGAAAATACTCAATTTCTTGGTTTTATTTTCTTCTCATATCCTATACTAGATCTACGTGGAATCATTTTGTGGACTTTAGAATCAAATTCGGTTTTTCTGTTCCTGAAGTGAATTTTGACTGCCACTTAGTTTCTTTCCCCCCCCCCCCCCCCTAACATTTACCTTACCAATTATTTTCCTGAGTTCTTTATTTTATTTCTCTATTTTTTTTTTCAAATCCCAACATTTTCATATAATACAACAAGCTTCTTGAATTCAGCAATTAATTCATCATACATATCTTCTTGAAGAATCATATGCAACAAACTCTTCTTTAGATCAGGGCATTTTGATACGATGTCCCTAGATTTGTTTCGCTCATAGAAATATGATGTATCCGTTTGATCTTTTTTTCTGAATTTTTGTTGAAATATATAAAGTTTCTTCCTGTTGTTCATTGGCAAATTAAATCTTTCTACCTGCTTGGTGAGTAGCACCATATAACCAAGGCCTTTTTGAATCTCTTCTTGCGAGTCCGAGTCAGCTTCTTCTTTTGTCAACTATCAGAACTGACAAATTTCTATGTTGGGGGTTTTCTTCTTTCTGTTTCGCTGCATCTTTTATCGTTTGAGGTAATTAAGTCTTCTCATGCTATGCTATGACATAATCCCTCGGACTTCATCAAATGGCATCTCCTTCATATTGAAGGTAATTCAATAGTATTTTTACATACATAATTTAAAGGTATTTTAAAATTTAATAGAAAAGCACAATTAATTCTATAACAAAATATAGGGAGCAGGGCTCTTTAGTGAATTAAAAAAAATAATCTAAGTGGAGGTTGAGTATAGTGGACTAGTTCCCTAATAGAAGTATAACCCCCTACAACATGAAGAATCAAGCCTTTAATTCGCATTGGGAGAAATGCATATATTTGATGTGTAACATTATTTCAAGTAAGATAGCCACCAATAGAAAGATATATGGCACAAGAAAAAAAAAACCAACAACAATTTTGGAAGAAAATGAAAAATATGATGTGTTTCTTAAGGTCAATTAAAAGGGATAGAGATTTATATAATGGTAACTAAACAAGAAAATGATACCCTTTCCTTTCCTAAATATAGGACCTATTTGGAGGTGAGCTTGTTTTTAAATATAAGGACCCATTTCTAATTTTTCTCAATATTTCTCTATATTATCCCTATTGATATTCCTCAACAATAAACAAGTAAGAGAGGAAGGGTGAGAATAAATGTAGGAGGTTATGGTGTTTTGGTAATATAATATGATTTTAACTAATTTAATTAATATCCTTAATCTAATTAAATTACGTAATTATTCTTATATTTAGGAATGGAGGAAGTATTTAATTCCCAAAAGGCACTTCAAAATGGGAATTATTGACTTGTGTCTATATGATTTTTTGATTAAATTTTACAAAATAAAAATAAAAATGGACTGATTAATAATTTCATTATCTCATATGTTTGTTATATATATCGGTTTAACTTTTTTTTTTTTCATGCCTGGATTATTGTTAAATGTGCTGAAGACACTCTTTTTAGCAGTTTGTGAGCGATGGTTTCTGGGTTACTGATATGGCAGATTGACTTCACTTGTATTTCCATTCCGCAATTTCTTTGCTTCCGAAAATAGTTGGCATGCCATTTTCAGGTAAAGTGATGCTATTCCAGTGATTATATTTATTTATATTCTTTAAGATATTTTTAACTAATATTGATTTTGATGTTAAACTATTTTAAGTGTTATATTAAATTTAAGGGAAAACCAGACAACTAATATTTATGGAGTCTTCTCCATACCTATGGAAGTTCATGAAGCATTTAAAAAAAGCTAAATTATTTGTAATCCCAATTACTGTTGTTGTCTGCCAATCTTTTCAAATCAGAAACACTTTGTTTTCAACTTTTTTTGGTCGTCAAAAAATAAAGTTAACTTAAATTATTTCTTAAGGATTAAAATATCTTGCCATGTGTTATGTTATATATACATATAATCCTTTGTCTAACAAATAATATCAACTAAACGTTCTGTTCATATATTTATTTAATCTTCTATTGAACTTTGTGTCCATCTTTTATAGCATATTATATCAAAGAAAATTATTTCCTTTCTAATATATATAAATGTTTATATCTTTCTCCTAATTTTACCTACTCTATGATATATTTATATTTTAACTTTGAAAAAAAATTAATTTGAGGGTTAATGGTGTATTTTCCCGAATTAGTTTCGTTCATGAGTTATTTTTCCCTGAAAGTTTTTTTTCGTTCAAAATGCCTAAAATTTTAAAACCTAACAATATTGCCAATAAAATATTTACGTTGATTGTTAAAAGCTGACATCGACTATCAATATTTGAATGGCAGAGGACAAATTTGCACATATAAAAAAAATACTTTCGGAGTAAAGTAACTCCTAAATGGAGACTTTTGGGGGTAAAATAGACTCTAAAACCTTAAAATTTTAAAACGACGGTGAGTTACACAGACTCAATATCCGTACAAATTCTCTCTAAAAGCAAACTTGTATTTGTAAGAGTTAGTTAACACATCATTACACTTGGTTCACTAATCTTTAGTTCTCTCTTCTTTTGGAAATTTTTTTAGCCAACTTCTATGGGAAAAATTACATTTTTTGGAGACATATATTGCATTAAGCATTGAGATTAAAATAAAATTGCCAATAGAAATGTATATGTTGATGCTAAAATTCGGTAAAGCAACAAAAAGGAAGGGATTTTATTGATAGTGTGAAAGTGGGTCTCTAACAACCGTGGTGTGGATTACAAATACCAATAGATGGTGCATATAACAATGAAGATTACAAGGTATTCGATACAAATACAAAGAAAAGTGTACAATAGAGAGGGAGAAGTAAGGAGAATTGTATGATAAGAACAAATAATGATGTGGTAGGTACCCCGTCATGTGTGGCAAGTACCTTGACATGTGCAACAAGTAGCCCGACCAGGACTCTTGAGTGTACTGAGCACTGAGTTACTGCTGGAGCAATCTCCTCTTTTTCTCTGTCTTGACCTTTCTCCTTTTATAGGCTGATAGGGTAGCTATAGGAGGTGGTTCCACATTCGTAGGGAGAGGAGGAAGTGGTTCCTATTATTGTGGATCATGGGATTTGACTGGTCTGATAGGTAACTGATTGGAGTAATGGGGGGATGGACTATTGGACTGGGTCAACCTGACTGTTAGACTGAGTCAGCCTTAATGGGTCGCCCATGAGTGAACTTGGTTGCCCCGAAAATATAGGCGACAATCGTGGGATTTGTGGACGTTGAGGGCGACAATCCGAGTCAGCTAGCAACTGTCTCCGCATCGCGTGGGTCGTTGAGTCTTGCTGAGTCCATCAGTTTGATTTTGAACTTACGTGGCTGACATGGCAAAACTGAAAGTGGCATACCGTGGGCTTACTGGGCTTGGACTCATCTGAGCAGGCCTAAAGGTGAAAACAGGGTTCAACACTAAGCCCCCACTCTCCATGTCCAATACCTGATTGACTTGGAGAGTATGTTTTGGTATTGACCATGAAATTATTCTCCTAATCCAACAGTTATTTTTGGAAAAGGAGGTCCCTAAGTTGGTCTTGTAAATGCCCAAGAAAGGCAATCCGCGACAAGAGTGTTCGACTTAGATTGTAACTTTGTCATATTGCCTTTGAGGCGATGTTTTGGACTTGAACCCAGCTTGTAAAGGAGTTTAAGGAAGGTAGGTTACATTGATGGGACCTTAACCAAGTTGTCTATGAATATAAGTCCACGTTTAACTGTAGGTGAAATAATTTCCTCGTAGGAGCTAGTGATGGGAGGTAGTAGATGACTTGTATGCCTCATCAATCAAAGTTTGCTCCCTTTTTGGTCTCTTGTGTGAGAGCTTGTGAATTTTGGTGTCACGTTCCCAATTCTAATAAGCTTGCTTGCCGATCAATAACTTATGTATGTAAGTAGTTCAAGTGTTTTGTGGCTTGTGTGACTAACACTTACAATGTGTCAATTATGTGTTCAGCCATTGAAGGCTTATACCTTGTTACAGATATAACGTCCTCTGTGTTACGTACGTCGCCGTTGTATAACCTTGTCGGCTAGTAATTTTGAGTATTTCAAGGCGTATTTTGGTCATACCCGGCTATGCGCTAGAGCATTTGATTGTCGTTAGTATGTATGTCATGTCATCGTGGTCTAGTTTGCGTTTTGCCACAGGATGCCTTAGCCAATTGGCTTTCAACTTTAGGTGTGTCGGCTTATATACGTCGGTATGGATGATACGACTTCGTCATATGATTTTTTCTTTTGTCGCAGGACCCCCTAGTTGGTTGGTATGTCAACGTTAGGTGTGTCAAACCCTATAGGTAGGGTGCCATATCGCATTATCATGATGATGTTTGTGTTATATATGTCACATGATGCTTTACCAAGGTGGTGTTTCAAAGTTAGGCGCATCAATCTATAAATTAGCATGTCATATCGCTTTGTTGTGATACCATTTTAAGCAGCTACAAGACGCTTTTATAGATGGTATTCCTATTAGCTAGGTCGGTGGGGGCATCGACCCAATAAGTGATTGAGATCGTTATCAGACCGTATATAAGACCCAAATTAAAGTGATGAAGGGGTTTAAGGAAGGAGAGCTCACCTCCTGGGACCTTGATCAACCCGTTACTACGTTCATGGTTGCGTGTTGAGAGCTGTCAAAAGCAGGATCAACCTTACTCCAGTTATGTGGGGGTCGTTAATGATAGTAACCTTGACACCATCATGAAGGTGTAGGATTATGCTAATGTTGCCAAGAAGGTAGATGTTGGCGCTGACAAGGATAATAACCACGAAAGGGGAATAATAACGCAAGCGTGCAGTTGGCAATGTTTGGAAGTGTCAGGCTATGAGCCTTACTTTCTGTTATGCATGTGTCTATGTTTTTGTCCTTGAGAAATTTAGGCGGCGTAAACCCCTATAGGACAACCTTTGTATTTCAGGGCCATGTTCCCAACTTGTTAAGTGACCTTTATATTTAATGTAGCCGATTCATGGCATTCATCACTTAAGCGACATTTTCTGGCTATCGTGTGATCTTAATGTCAGACCATCGCGGAGCTTTTAATATCAACTATTTGACATTAATAAAGTTGACCTTTTTATTTGTGTGGTCTTGAGGCGATAGTCGTGTCCAGTGTAACCGACTGAAGCCTGTACAGGGTAATGTAGATAATGTGTGAGGGTGTTGGTAATCCGTAACCCTTGCATATCTAAACTATATGACACAATGGTTGGTCATTCATGTTTGTTGGCTTGACGTTACCCATCATGTTAGGTTGTCATGCCGCACCTTGCGTGACAGTATAGAGCGCCCTGACTAATGGTGTATCATTATTTAAGGACGTCGTCATATGTATGTAATACTGAGATTAAATCCATTATGACGTACTAGCGTAATGGTTAGTCATGTATAGGGGTAACTGTTGAACACTCGTTGAATGACGGTCTCAAGTCGATGAGTAAGTTTAGATCATCGTAGGTCGACATGTGACATTGAGCGTACATCTTTTCCGAACATGACTGGCTGACGTGTTATCTGAGTATGTGTCATCAGGTCGAGGTGAGATATTAAGCGTAGGTCATTTTGGACCGTGTCAGTATGACATGTGGTCATGAATGTAGGCCTTTTCAGGAAAAAGTCATGTTCCTTTCGTATTACAAGGCGTTACTAGCCGTGACAATACGTGTGGGGCATCATTAGCCCATGCCGGGGAACGTATGGCGTTGTCAACTAATGTCAACGAACGCTTGGCGTTGTTAACCCATGTTGAGGCACCACTAGCAGTGTTAACGTATGCATGTCGTTGTTTGCCAATTTCGAGTCGTAGATAGTCGTATCAACGCAATTGGAACGTCTTTGTTCTACGTCAGTGTATTGGAGGTTGTCGCTAACCCGTGTTGAGGTATCTAAGGCATTGCCAGCCTGCGTCAGCTTGTGTGGGGCATTGTTGGCTCGTGTCAATGTAAAAGAGCATCATTAACTTATGTCACGGTGTACGAGGCGTCATTAACCCATGTTAATCCATGTAAGGCGTCGTCAGCCCATAAGCGTAAATGTGGGATGTCGTGGGCACGTGTAAACGTACGTGGGGCGTCGTTGACCTATGCTAATGTATCGTAGGGCGTCACTAACCCACGTCAGGGTATATGGGACATTATCGGCCTAAGCTAATGTATCATAGGGCGTCACTAACCCGCGTCGGGGTATGTGGGACGTTGTCGGCCCATGCTAATGTATCGTAGGGCATCACCAACCAGTGTCGGGGTATATGGGACATTGTCGGCCCATGCTAATGTATCGTAGGGCGTTACCAACCCGCGTCGGGGTATGTGGGATGTTGTCGGCCCATGGTAATATATCTTCGGGTGTCACTAACCCGTGTGGGGGTATATGAGACGTTGTCGGCCCATGCTAATCTATCGTCAGGCGTAACCAACCCGTGTCGGGGTATGTGACCTGTGTCGGGGTATATGGGACGCTGTCGGCCCATGTATTGTAAGGCATCACTAACCCGTGTCAGGGTATGTGGGACGTAGTCGGCCCTCGCTAATGTATCGTCGGGCGTCACTAACCCGTGTCGGGGTATGTGACCCATGTCGGGGTATATGGGACGCTGTCGGCCCATGTATCGTAGGGCGTTACTAACCCGTGTCAGGGTATGTGGAATGTTGTCGGCCCTCGCTAATGTATCGTCGGGCGTCATCAACCCGTGTCGGGGTATATGGGACGTTGTCAGCCCATGCTAATGTATCATAGGGCGTCGTCGCCCATGCTAATGTATTGTAGGGTGTCACTAACCCGTGTCGGGGTATGTTGGACGTTGTCAGCCCATGCTAATGTATCATAGGGCGTCGTCGCCCATGCTAATGTATCGTAGGGTGTCACTAACCTGTGTCGGGGTATGTTGGGTGTCGTCAACACATGTTAATGTATCATAGGGCGTCGTCGCCCATGCTAATGTATCTTAGGGCGTCGTCGCCCGTGCTAATGTATCGTAGGGCGTCACTAACCCGTGTCGGGGCATGTTGGACGTCGTCAACACATGTTAATGTATCATAAGGCGTCGTCGCCCATGCTAATGTATCGTAGGGTGTCACTAACCCGTGTCAAGGTATGTGGGAAGTTGTCAGCCTAGGCTAATGTATCATAGGGCGTCACTAACCCGTGTCGGGGTATGTTGGACGTTGTTAGCCCATGCTAATGTAGCGTAGGGCGTCACGAACCCGCGTCGGGGTACATGGGATGTTATCAGCCCATGCTAATGTCGGGCGTCGCTAACCCGACGTCAGGGTATGTGGGGCGTTATCAGCCCATGCTAATGTAGGGCGTCATATTCCCATGCCTGTGTAGGTGGGATTCCAAATTTGCTGTCGGTTGGTGTTTAACTTAGGCATAAATATTCTTCTAATATGTGTGAATAAAGATTATAACATTGTCTTAGTAAAGGTCTTTGATGTGGTCCCTTAGAGGGTTGCATTGTCTTTGCAAGTATGTCGCATAGATATAATTTCAGTCAAGCAAATGCCCAAGTAATTAGATAGCCTAACATTTGAATGAAAATGATTTATGCAGTCAAGTGAAAATTAACAACTTAATGAAAGGAATTTGCATAAAAAATTAGAGTGTATTGTCAATGGGATAATTCAGACACGGTTGGACCATACAGCGTAGAGTGTTGGTCACTTATAGGGCTATATTTGTAATTTGCATTATCATGCCTTGCCTATAATGTTAATAAGTATGGAAGAATTCGAAAAGGAATATATAAAAGATGGTCTAGATGTCACCTACCTCATAACGTTTCCGGTTTTCGCAACCACGTCGTCGGGGTGGAGTACCACGTTGACGTCGACCATGTCTAGAACATGAAGTACCCTGACTTCTGGTTTCTGGAAACGTGTTGTCGGGGTAGAGTACCACGTCGATGTCGGCCACGTCTGGAACCGCGTCATGAGGTACCCTGACTTCTAGTTTCTGGAAATGCATTGTCGGGGTGGAGTACCACGTCGACGTCAACCACGTCTCTAGGCGATCAGGGTCTTGGTGGTTTATATGAAGGATGAGAGCTAATGGCTTTTTGGTAGAAATTGGTTGTTGGAGTCCCACGGACGTCGCCAAAATGTTGATGCTAAAATTCGGTAAAGCAATAAAAAGGTAGGGATTTTATTGATAGTGTGAAAGTGGGTCTCCAACAACCGTAGTGTGGATTACAAATACCAATAGATGGTGCATATAGCAATGAAGATTACAAGGTATTCGATACAAATACAAAGAAAAGTGTACAGTAGAGAGGGAGAAGTAAGGAGAATTGTATGATAAGAACAAATAATGATGTGGTAGGTACCCCGTCATGTGTGGCAAGTACCCTGACATGTGCGGCAAGTAGCCCAACCAGGACTCTTGAGTATACTGAGCATTGAGTTGCTGCTATAGCAATCTCCCCTTTTTCTCTGTCTTGACCTTTCTCCTTTTATAGGCTGATAGGGTGGCTATAGGAGGTGGTTCCTCATTCGTAGGGAGAGGAGGAAGTGGTTCCTATTATTGTGGATCATGGGATTTGACTGGTCTGATAGGTAACTGATTGGAGTAATGGGGGGATGGACTAGGTTAGCCTGACTGTTAGACTGAGTCAGCCTTAATGGGTCGCCCATGAGTGAACTTGGTTTCCTCTTAAAATATAGGCGACAATCGTGGGATTTGTGGACGTTGAGGGCGACAATCCAGGTCAGCTAGCAACTGTCTCCGCATCGCGTGGGTCGTTGAGTCTTTCTGAGTCCATCAGTTTGATTTTGAACTTACGTGGCTGACATGGCAAAACTGAAAGTGGCATACCGTGGGCTTACTGGGCTTTGACTCATCTGAGCAGGCCCAAAGGTGAAAACAGGGTCCAACAGTATACAATTTAAGTTTAGTACAATTTTCTCAAGATACTTTTACATTTGCTGAACTACTAATTAATTGTTAATGGATAATGTATATAACTAATTATTGAACTTTCGATCCCAGACACTAACAGAAAAAATGCATCTAGTTAGACTCTAGCTTCATGAGAAATCTTAGTTCTGATTTTGTTACGCATTTGTAAAATATTGTCTATCATCATAACTCTTCGTATCTTTTTATTACTTTTGGAATCGTGAATTTCAAAGTTATGTCCCTTTTAGATGGCATTCCCTGGGGATTGTATTTCAACACATATTGGCGGGAAATTGGTGGATAAAGTCATAAAGGAAGTTAGATATTTCCGTCATTTTGAGACTCATGTTTCTGAGTTTGAGCAAAGCGACAAAGATTTGTGTACGAGTCTAGAAAAATTGCAAAAGGATATTGAAGATTCCAGAAACAACAATGAGAATCAAATTGAAATTGATGTTCAAAGATGGATTGAGGATGCTACGAATCTAATTAAGGAGAACACTGAAATCAAACAAATACGGTCTTATGGTTGGTGCCCTTGTTGGCAATACCGACAAGGCAAGAAGTTGGCACAGAGGACGCTAATCATTACAAAACACAGAGAGAAATGCAAGTTTGAAAGAGTGGCACATCGAGATGGATTTCCATGTATGAAGTATCATGCTTCGATAGATTTCATTGATTTTGAGAGTAGAAGGGCCACGTTTGAGAAATTGGTGCAAGCATTGAAAGATGGAAAGCATTACATGGTTGGATTGCATGGGATGGGGGGAACAGGTAAAACCACTATGGCTAAGCAAGTAGGCAAACAGCTTGAAGAATCCAAAACATTTGAGAAAGTCATCTTTACTGTTGTGTCCAATTCTCCAAATGTGAAAGAGATTCGAGCCATCATTGCAAATGATTTAGGTTTGACTTTAAAGGAAGGAGAGGAGGCAAGACACTCAAAGGATTTGTGGCATAGAATTTCTAATGATAATAAAAATAAATTTCTTATAATATTAGATGATGTGTGGAAGGGGCTAGATCTTAGAGAAGTTGGGATTCCATCTGGACATGATAACACGAATTGTTATGTTTTGATAACCACTCGACTTTCAAAAGTTTGTGGAGCAATGGGATGCCAAGAAACAGTTCAGCTACATGCATTGGCCGATGAGGAAGCCTTGAATCTTTTTCTATTCCATGGTAGAAGTAGAGACAGTTCATCAAGTAATGATTTGAAGGCTCTTGCACCAGATTTTGTGAAGAAGTGTGGAGGGTTACCAATGGCAATTGTAGCACTAGCTAGCACATTAAGAAATTGGAATGTTGGAGAACTGAAAGCAGCTTTGAGAACCTTACAAAATTCTGAGCCATTTATTGACGTTGCTGAAGATATGATGGAGGTTTATCAATGCTTGAAATTAAGCTTTGATCATTTAAAGGATAAGAAGGCCCAACAACTTTTATTATTATGCTCCATTTTCCCAGAAGACTATGAATTTCCCATAAATTTTATTATTAAACTTGGTATCGGGTCAGGAATTTTTGGGGAAGTTGATGAATATAGAGCAGCAAGAACGCAAGCACTACTTGCAGTGAAAAATAAACTCATTGCTTCGTCATTGCTACTTAAGGTTGAGGAGGAAGAATGTGTAAAAATGCATGACTTGGTTCGTGAAGTTGCCCAATGGATAGCAAAGAAAGATATTCAAATCATTATGGATTCAACGTCAACTTTAAAAGCAAACAAAAAATATGTGTTTTTGCGGGTTGATGATTTTCTCAATCAGTTTGATGGTACAAAAATTGAGGTTCTGTTTCTTTGGGCAAGTGGAAATGTTTCATTTAAAGATCCAAATACAATTTTTGTACGGATGGCAATGCTCAAAATTTTGATTTTACGTGGTGAATATGTTAAGAAAGTTCCCACTTCATCTTCATTATTGTTGATGAAGTCACTTCTTTCATTAGAGAGTGTTCATACACTTATCTTGGATGGTTGGGAATTAGGTGACATCTCTGTTTTGGGGAATCTACAAAGTCTTGTAATACTTGAGTTGAAAAAATGTATAATTATTGAATTACCCAAAGATATCAAGGAACTAAAGAATTTGAGATGGTTGGGATTAAGGAAGTGTGTAATTCAAAAGAAAAATCCTTTTCAAGTGATTGAAAGGTGTTCACAATTAGAAGATTTGTATTTTGTTAGTAATTACAATGTCGAGGATTGGAAGCCAGAGGATGGCAAAGAGATTGAAGATAAAGTTTCTCATGATATATCTCCTTCATTGCAAATGTTTTCTATTGCTTGTGGTGGTTTTAAACTTTTCCGTAATGATGATGATGGCCTATCAAAATGTTTCAATCCAGAACTTATAAAAGATTTGATATCAGAAGCCATGTTTAAGTACCTTGTGGGAAGAGCAGAAGTTCTTGAGTTGGGGAAAATTGAACGAGCAAGATGGAAAAGTCTTGTCCCTGAAGTTATTCCTGTGGAAGATGGACGAATGGATAATTTAACTAAGGTTTGCTTGTATGAAGGGGTAGACATTGAGTACCTTATTGACAATAGTAATTACCTTCATGCTGACATCCCAATCTTCTCGAAGCTAGTCGAGCTGCATTTGTATGATGCGAGTGTGAAAAAGTTATATTGGGGTGATATGCCTTCTGAATTTCTCACGATGTTGCAGATTTTAAAGTTACAGAGGTGTATGGACTTGCAAAACATATTCTTAGATAAAAAGCTCAAGCTACCGAATCTAAGGGTCTTGGAATTGATAGATTGCCCAATGTTCCAACCATCACTTTTCCAACTCTCTGTTGCTCAAAGTCTAGTGCTTTTGGAAGAATTAACAATTGAAGATTGCAAGGAGCTAAAAAGTTTAATTGCATTTGAGAGTTTGGAAGGTGATCAAGAAAATTATGACTTACTGTTTCCAAAGTTAATTAATCTTGAAATTATAAGATGTGGGGAGCTGAAATGCATATTTGGTGAATATGGAGATGTGGGCCAAGTTTTGAAAGGTAAGAAATGTATGCCAAGGCCGCCTCTGGTTTTGAAAGAATCTTCAACGGAGAAATATGAAAATTCAAAGACAAGTGCTTTCTCATGGACTCTTGGGTGTTGTTTTAAGTCCCCAATTAAAGATACCAATATTAGAGTGTCTAATGCTACACTGGAAGGCCGCCCAATCTCACAGGTACGCTGCTTTTGTCTTGCTTTCTTTATCCAACACTTGTGTTTATTGTTATATATAATTTTTGGCAAAACTGTT
Organism: Mimosa bimucronata; assembly: GCA_037074515.1. Classification (NCBI taxonomy): domain Eukaryota; kingdom Viridiplantae; phylum Streptophyta; class Magnoliopsida; order Fabales; family Fabaceae; genus Mimosa; species Mimosa bimucronata. Next base: position 32,549,248 of record CM073440.1, on the reverse strand, counting down.
ATTTGATTAATTCAACTTCCATTTTAGCATGATACATGAGTAACGTATAGATTTTTTTTGGGGTAAGTAAATCTAATAAAAGTGGGGATATCATATATAAATACATAACCATTATAATTTATAGTTATTTTTTTCCTATCCCCAAAACAATTGATAGACTTTTTTTTATAAAGTGTGACTTGATATTCCAAAATGTTATAGAGAAGTGTGATGAGAAAGTTCATAGTAATGGTTAGATAAAAATAATAGGTCGTATATTTGATTTTTATTTGTAGTTTCTTAATTTTAATGGTAATAATAGGGCATATCCGTGCAACTAATAGCTAAGCAAATTGCTAGGAGAATGAGTTAGTTAAGCCTTTTTATCTCCCTTGTTAAATAAATGAACATGGTAATTATGATAGAAATACTTCCTTCAGTCCTTTTTATGAGACTTTGTTAACTACTTTCATGAGATTTTAAAAGTAGTTAAACACCACATTTTCCAATACTTTCCAAGCCTACCTTGGATTGGTATTTGAGGAGAGCTAGAGAGAGGAGTGTAAAAGTCACTGTTTAATATGACAGAAAAAGTAAGCATAATTAATATTATTTAAGATAAGTCATAAAAATGTCATCATATCATATCATATAATAAATTATTTGTTGGATTTAAATTCATAGAATTTATCATAAAATTATTTAACTCAAAGTGAATCCACTCGGATTTATCATATTTCAAATTTAAATTTAAATTTAAAATATTTAATAAAGATAATGTATGTGACTATACATTTCACAATTACAAAAGATACATACATACCAAAATTTTAAATTTTTTCTCAAAATAAACAAAGTTATTTCAAAAACATTTTCATGTGTATGTAAATGTAATATAATGAATTTGAAATTTCAAAATTGTTTTCTTTCATATCAACACAAGCATTACCATCACTACAAAAAAACAGTCATTTTATGACGGATTTTTGCGACGGAAAAAATTCCGTCGGTAATTTCCGACGGATTTGCGACGGAAATTCTGTCGGAAAATTTACCGACGGAATTTCCGTCGGTAATTTAATTAATTATATTATTTTATTTATAAATTATTATTTTAATTTAAATTAAATAATAAAATATTATTACCGACGGAAATTTCCGGTGGAATTTCCATCGGTAATTTAATTAATTATTGTTTTATTTATAAATTATTATTTTAATTTAAATTAAATAATAAAATATTATTACCGACGGAAATTTCAGGTGGAATTTTCGTCGGTAATTTAATTAATTATTTTTTTATTTATAAATTATTATCTTAATTTATAAATAATATAATAAAATATTATTGCCGACGGAAAATTTTTCGTCGCTAATTACCGACGGAAATTCCGTAGCTAACTTTAGTTATTTATTACTTTATAAATAAATTTTTATTTTAATTTATAAATAAAAATAAAAAATATTATATTAATTTATTTTTAAAAATATTTTATAAATAAATAAAATATATTTAATAAAAATTAATATATATACACGTAAATAGATATATATTTATTACCAAATTTAATTTTTAATTTGTTATTAAAAAATATTTTATTTTTAATAAATAATGAAATATTGTAATAAAAACGAAAAATAATTATAATTTAATAATATATGTAATAAAATAATTATCTAAAAATGTCATAAAATAAAATGAAAAATAATTATAATTAAATAATATAAAATGAAAATACTAAATATAATGGATTGTATATGAATATAAAAATTATTTATAAAAAATAATAGAATTATTAATATGTAAATTATATATTAATAATTATAAAATATTTCATAATATATTAAGATTAAATATAATTATAATAATGGAAGTTTAAATATTGTAAATATAATAGTTTGCAAATAATTTCACAAGGTGTTCGTAGCTCAACTGGTTAAGGCGTCAGATTTGCCCCCAACAGGTTGCGGGTTCGAATCTCTCCAATGACAAAATTGAAGACAATTTGTGGGAGCGACACGTGGCGACACGAGAGAGCGACACGTGGCGGGGTGTGGGGCAGGGACACGTGGTGGCACGAGAGAGCGACACGTGGCGGATTAAATTTTTAAGGGAAAATTTCAATAAGAGACCACTGTAGACAATTAATGTAAAAGAAGGACCAAATATTTCTGAAATTTCACTGCAGGACCTAGGTCCTTAAGTGAAATTAAATTACCAAGGTAAAAGACCTTACTATCCTTGTACATAATATTAAAACAAAAAGAATAGAGGAAAGGGAAATCTGGTCTCATCTTCTCTCCTCCCTCAAATTAGAAGCCACGACATCTTCAAGCACAAGGGAAAGCCCACCGTCATCGCCACCCACAAACGGAAATCGACGTCATCTTCAAGCACGGTTGGGTTGTGGTTGTATGGGTACTGTTTGTATGGCTCTATTTGGTTCGATTTTTCGAAGATAATGAGGTGGAAAATGTTGAACTATGATTTTTGGAGTTATGGTGCTTGTCTCTGTCTTATGCAATTTCTATTTTGGTTTGATGTTCGGTGATGAAGAAGGAAGAAGAATTGTGTTTTGTTTTTTGTGGGCTAGCAAGCCTTTTCGTCCTTGTCTTGATTTTTGCTTTTCATAGCGTGTTAGCGTGGAACAAATTTTTGAGGAATTGATTGCTATCTTATTGTGGGCTTGTGATGGTTTGTGAGGTTAAAAAGATTTCTGGTCCTATTAAATTTCATATGGGATTTTGGAACTTTCGAGCAACTTCTTTGGGTTGCTTAGATTGGAATGAGTTTTCGTTGTCCTCTTATAATTTGCGTTGTCCAGGCCTAGCACAAGGAAATCGCCATATGCACAAGAAAATGGCCATACGCACAAGGAAATTGCCATATGCACAAGCAGTAATAAATGGTCTTATAACTTGCGTTGTCCTGGCCAAGCACAAGGAAATGGCCATATGCACAAGGAAATAGCCATACGCACAAGAAAATTGCCATATGCACAAGTAGTAATAAATGGTCTTATAACTTGCGTTGTCCTGGTCAAGCACAAGGAAATGGCCATATGCACAAGGAAATAGCCATACGCACAAGAAAATTGCCATATGCACAAGCAGTAATAAATGGTCTTATAACTTGCGTTGTCCTGGCCAAGCACAAGGAAATGGCCATATGCACAAGGAAATAACCATACGCACAAGAAAATTGCTATATGCACAAACAGTAATAAAGACCCTTATAACTTGCTATGTCCAAGGCACGCACAAGGAAATGGCCATATGCACAAGGAAATAGCCATACGCACAAGAAAATTGCCATATACACAAGCAGTAATAAAGACCCTTATAACTTGCTATGTCCAAGGCACGCACAAGGAAATCGCCATATGCACAAGAAAATGACCATACGCACAAAGAAATGGCCATATGCACAAGCAGTAATAAAGACCCTTATAACTTGCGCTGTCCTGGCCAAGCACAAAGAAATGGCCATATGCACAAGGAAATAACCATACGCACAAGAAAATTGCTATATGCACAAGCAGTAATAAAGACCCTTATAACTTGCTATGTCCAAGGCACGCACAAGGAAATGGCCATATGCACAAGGAAATAACCATACGCATAAGGAAATCTCAATATGCACAAACAGTAATTAAGTCCCTTATAACTTGCGTTATCCAAGTCAAGCACAAGGAAATCGCCATATGCACAAGAAAATGGCCATACGCACAAGGAAATGGCCATATGCACAAGCAGTAATAAATACCCTTATAACTTGCGTTGTCCTGGCCAAGTACAAGGAAATGGCCATATGCACAAGGAAATAGCCATACGCACAAGAAAATTGCCATATACACAAGCAGTAATAAAGACCCTTATAACTTGCTATGTCCAAGGCACGCACAAGGAAATCGCCATATGCACAAGAAAATGACCATACGCACAAGGAAATGGCCATATGCACAAGCAGTAATAAAGACCCTTATAACTTGCGTTGTCCTGGCCAAGCACAAGGAAATGGCCATATGCACAAGAAATTAGCCATACGCACAAGGAAATTGTCATTTGTACAAGCAGTAATAAAGACCCTTATAACTTTTTATGTCCAAGCCACGCACAAGGAAATGACTATAGGCACAAGGAAATTGCCATATGCACAAGCAGTAATAAAAACCCTTATAACTTGCTATGTCCAAGCCACGCACAAGGAAATGACTATAGGCACAAGGAAATGGCCATACGCACAAGGAAATTGCCATATGCACAAGCAGTAATAAAAACCCTTATAACTTGCTATGTCTAAGCCACGCACAAGGAAATGGCCATATGTACAAGAAAATGTCAATATGCACAAGGAAATTGTAATATGAACAAGTAGTAATAAAGTTCAGGCCACGCACAAGGAAATGGCCATATGCACAAGAAAATGTCAATATGCACAAGGAAATTGTAATATGAACAAGTAGTAATAAAGTTCAGGCCACGCACAAGGAAATGGCCATATGCACAAGAAAATGTCAATATGCACAAGGAAATCGTAATATGAACAAGTAGTAATAAAGTTCAGGCCACGCACAAGGAAATGACCATATGCACAAGAAAATGTCAATATGCACAAGAAAATCGTAATATGAACAAGTAGTAATAAAGTTCAGGCCACGCACAAGGAAATGGCCATATGCACAAGGAAAAGGAAATTGACATATGCACAAGGAAATCATAATATGAACAAGCAGTAATAAGATAACATTAAAAAATGTAATAAATACGTTTTATCAGAAAGAGAGAGGGTGTCAGAGGAGAGAGTGTGTCAGAGGAGAGAGGGTGAGAAGAATATTTTTTTTTTTATTGAGACTTGTTCATAGGAGTTTTTCCTTGTGCATATGAGCTTTTTCTTGTGCGTGTTAAAATGAGTGGGGTTGTGAGAGAGAGAGAAGAGAGAGAGTGTCAGACCATGTGGGGGTGGGCCCGTACGTTATGTCAGCTTAGTACAAGTATTTTCCAATGGGTGCAAAGTGAAATTAAATCCTCTTTTCCCTTCATAAGTTCACAAGGGCTTTTAGGTCTTTTTGCACATCAAATTTTTTTCATTTTAGGACCCAAGTCCTGCAGTGATGTGTCAGATTTTTTTGGTCCCAATCTGAAATAAACTTGTTACAGTGGTCCTTTAATGAAATTTTCCCAATTTTTAAAATATTTAAAAAAATTACCGACGGAAATTTCGTCGCAAATTTCCATCGGTAATAATATTTTAATATATTATTTATAAATTAAAAAATATTTTATAAATAAAATAATATTATTATTTTTCCGACGGAATTTCCGTCGGTAAAATTACCGACGGAATTTTTTTTCCGTCGGTAAATCGATTTGCGACTGAAAAAATTCTGTCGGAAAAATTTTTCTGACGGAATTCCGCCTGAAATCCGTCGGAAAATTCGATTTTCCGACGGAATTCCGTCGCAAAAATTCGTCGCAAAATGACCTTTTTTTGTAGTGCATGAATTTTCATTGGTCTTCTTCCTACAAGAGAACAACTAAAAAATTCTAGCTTCCTACAAGAGAACTCTTGAAAACAACTCAAATTTGTAGTGTTAAGCTCAATATTGTAAATAAATATAAAATTCAATTTATCACATATTTCTTTGAATTTTTATTCCTATGCATAAATTTACTTCAAGTTCCATTTACAAATAAGGAGAAATGTGATTAAATATGTTAAATCATAGAGTTATAGGAGATCATAGATAAAAAATTAATCATTAAAATTGATAGGTTTTTTTTCCATCCTTAGTTGATAGTTTCAAGTGTGACTTGATATTTTAAAAGTTATAAAGAAGTATGATGAGATAGCTTTAAGGAATGGTTAGATTAAAAAACAATAGCCCATATATTTGATGGGAAAATTAATTTGGAGGTCCTTATAGTTTATCTCTATTTTTTGAACAAGACCTTTCAACTTTTTCCTTTTTTATTGGGTCCTTTGAGTTTATTATATTATATGAGTCAATATTTTTTATGAGCGGGAAAACCAGTAAATATTCAAAATTCATAAATGTTGAAGATTTCCTTTAACCACTCTACCAAACCTAAGCTCATTTCCTCAATGTTAAACCAAGTCTCCTTGTACACATTTTTCCCATCATGTAAATGGCTCATCACTCCATCAAACCCCCTAGATAGCATCTTTCCTTCCCTCTGCAAAGGCGCAACAATTCTCTATAACTATTTTTCCTGCTAAAATATAATCTCAGGTGGACTTTAAAGTTTAATACTTCAAGAGATGCCATATTTACTTGCATGTGTTTTTTTTAAATATTCAATTGTTGTCTTTATTATTTTGTCGAGGTAAAGATATTTTCTAGTCAATATTTTCCACACAAAAAGTCATGCAAACCTGCAAGGTTTAGAGTAAAAACCTCCCTACTTGTTAGCTAAAGTCAAAGCTCTTTACAACTATCATCTCCTGCTCTTCCTTCCACACACAGGCACATGCAAGCTAATGTTTAGAGTAAAAACTATATTTCCTATAGCACTCATAGCTTGAGGAACATATTGGCTTGTTAATTACATTACTTGTCACCCTAACGTGAGAAATGTTAAGTTATCACTACAATATGGAGTGAAAGCCACTATTGCTTGCAGCTCTGTTTTTTCTTTTGTAAACAGAGCCAAGCATATTATATCCAGTATAGAGAGTATTTTCCCTATATTTGAGTTTTACTTTTAATTTCTTAATTTTCAACAACAACAACAACAACAAAGCCTTATCCCACTAAGTGGGGTCGGCTACATGGATCGCACGACGCCATTGTGCTCTATTGGAAACCAAATCTTTAGATATATTATTTATTAAAAGATCTCGTTCTACAACTTCATTAAGTGTAAGCCTCGGTCTCCCCCTTCCTCTCTTAATCGGACTCCAGACTGTTTGATCTACCCTCCTCACTGGCGCATCTACTGGCCTTCTTTGTACATGTCCAAACCACCTCAAACGATTTTCTACCATTTTCTCACTGATAGGTGCCACTCCAACTCGTTCGCGTATATGATCATTCCGAATCTTATCCTTTCTTGTGTGACCACACATCCATCTCAACATCCTCATTTCAGCTACCCCCATTTTATGTTCATGTTGACCCTTCAAAGCCCAACATTCACTACCATATAATACTGCTGGTCTTATAGCAGTGCGATAAAACTTCCCTTTTACCTTATTGGGTACTTTTCTATCGCAGAGAACTCCAGTAGCTTTCCTCCACTTACACCACCCAGCTTGAATTCTATGATTGACATCGTCATCAATCTCACCATCTTGTCTTATAATTGATCCCAAATACCTAAACTTTGTCACTTGAGGGATTGTTTGCTCTCCCAGTTTAACCTCCAAATCACCTCTAAGTTGTTTATTTGCAAAATTGCAATGCATATATTCTGTCTTACTCCTACTTAAACGGAAACCCTTCGACTCCAACGTGTTTCTCCATATCTCTAATTTATCATTAATCTCCTCTCTTGATTCGGCCAAAAGGACTATATCATCAGCAAAAAGCATGCACTTAGGGACCTCTTCTTCTATAGGCTCAGTTAGAGCATCTACCACTAAGTTAAACAAATATGGGCTCAAAGCTGATCCCTGATGTAAGCCAATTCTTATAGGGAAGTCTTTTGTCTCACCTCCCGGCGTTCTAACCTTAGTCAATACCCCATCATACATATCCTGTATAACTTTAATATAAGCAACACATACTCCTTTCTTTTCCAAAGCTTTCCAAAGTAAATCTCTCGGCACGCGATCATACGCCTTTTCTAAGTCAATAAAAACCATATATAAGTCTCTTTTTCTACTTCGATACTTTTCCATTATCCCCCTTAGTAGATATATCGCCTCAGTTGTGGATCTCCCTGGCATGAACCCAAACTGTCTCTCAGAAATACTAGTTTCTAGTCTTAACCTATGCTCAATCACCTTTTCCCATAGTTTCATTGTATGACTCATAAGCTTAATTTTCATATCCGAAAAAATTCTTGCAACTAATAGATAAACAGTGACTTGATATTTTAAAAGTTATAAAGAAGTATGACGAGATTGCCTTGAGGTATTGTTAGATTAAAAATAACAGGTCATATATTTGATGGGAATATTAATATGGAGGACTTTCTAGTTTGTCTCTATAATATAATTGCGGTGGACTTTAAAGTTTGATACTTCAGGAGATGCCATATTTACTTGCTTAGGTTTTTCAATATTGAGTTGTTGACTTTATTTTTTCTGATGAGTAAAAGTTATTTTCTGGTCAATATTTTCCACACAAAAATTCATGCAAACCTCACAACTTGTTAGCTAAAGTCAAAGCTCTTTACAACGATCATCTCATGCTCTCCCTTCCACGCTCACACACAGACCTGCAAGGTCTAGAGAAAAAAATATTTCCCAAATAGAACTCATGATTTGATGAACATACTGCCTTATTAATTACGTTACTTATCACCCTTAAGTAAGGACTGTTAAGTTATCTCTACAGTTCGGAGTGAGAGCTACTATTAGTTGCTGCTATATTTTGTCTGTTGGTAACAGAGCCAAGCATATTATATCCAGTATATATATTATTTTCGCTATATTTGATTTTTACTTGTAATCTCTTGATTTTTGTATCTGAACATATTCTTGCCACTAATAGATAAACAAATTGCTAGGAAAATGAGTTAGTTAATCCTTTTTATCTCCCTTGTTAGATAAATTAATGAGTTAATTTGGACACGAAATATTCCCCTTCAGTTTCAAGTGATAATAAATAACATTTTTTTTAAATAAGTCATAAACATTTAATCATATCATAGTATAAAATAAATTACTTGCTGAATGTTGCGATTTCATGTAATTCACGATCCATCAATTCCCTTTTGGTTCATCGATGTTTTTTTTTATCATATTGTTATACATTAAGATACAAGATCAGATGATAGAAATATATTAGTAGTTTACGTTGAATATTAGAGAAGTGATTTGTTGTAGGAATCGTGTGCATCAAGCAAAGGGGTTATTGAAACATTTCATCATACAGCAGAGTGTCTTTTGAGACAACCATTGAGCCTTAAAAATGTAAGGCAGATTACACTTAAGGGATGTTCAAAAGTAAAGTCATTGTTCAGTGTATCCGTTGCCACAACCATGATCATGTTGGTGGGGTTGGATATCAGAGATTGTGGAGAGTTGAAGAACATAATAACAAATGAGGCAGAGGATGATAACCACCTCAATGGCACACGCATCTTCCCAGAACTACAGGAGTTGATAATCAGGAATTGCAATAAGCTGGAATTTATATTTCCATCCACTCTTTTTGGAGGTTTTCAGAAATTGGAATCCATAGAAATCCAGGAAGCTGAAAAACTGAAATATGTTTTTGGAAAATACAATAAGGAAGAGTGTGTATCAAATGAGAATGAAAATAATGAGCCTCCAATTCATCTCCCAGCATTGGAAACACTAATCCTCTACAGTGTGCCAAATATGATCAGCGTTGGTATAAAGGAATATCAGTTCGAGTGCGAATCTCTACATCATTGTGTATCAAATGAGGTATGTAACACTTCTTAACTTATATTTTATATAGCTTGCCAATCTTACTCTGTTTTTGTACAAGAAAACAGAGTGTTCTTTATTTTCTAAATTTCAACTTTTAAACTTACACACATAATTAAGATAAGTCATGCTCATTGCCCTTTATGTCAAAATACAGTTTGTTAATATTTTATATTGTCCTAGATTATATATAATTGGATATAATAAATCATTGTAAACAAAATACTTAAATTAATAGAATTTATCTGCATGCAGTACATTAATTATGTCAAGGTAAATCTGCTCGGATTAATCATATTTCAAATTAAAATTTAAATATTTTATAAAGATACTGTTTGTGTACATCTCACATTTACAAAAGATAAAGACATAACAAAATTTGATTTTTTTCCCCCCTAAAAATATATAAAATTAATTCAAAAATATTATTATTCATTTGTACGTCTAATATGATGGTTTAAATTTTAAAATTATTTAGCTCATGTCAATTCATGCAATATCTTGGCAATTTTCATTAAAGTTGATTTCTGGATGTTGTTATCATTGGATAATTTTTAATTATAAATAATTTTTTTTGGATATTTACAAATATTCATATTATATATGCATATTCGTGGTTGCTCTTTTTGTTTATAATATGAAAAAAGGGACAAGGTTGCACTAAAGTGAGCTGCTGAATTTACACTGATTGTAATTGGAATTGATGAATTATTTGTATTTGAAAACATGTAGGAAATTGAGAAGCAAAAGCAAGATGTGACAAGTGAAGGAGGAAAGGAATGTGAAATACAAGAGATTGTTCATGTTGAACCACCACTCACCCCAACTGTGGGCTTCCAATATTTTCTCAACTTCCACAATCTGAAAGAAATAACAATATGGGGAAACAACAAGTTGAAGACTTTGTTCGCTATCTCTGCATACAGAAACCTACCACAGTTGTCTGAATTACGTGTAGTTGAGTGTGAGGAATTAATGAATGTGGTTGAAGATGATTCTAATGATTGTCACCATATGAACTCTAGCTCTGTTTTCCCTAAACTGGAGGAACTATCTATCGAGCGTTGCAACAAAATGGAGTTTATATTTCCTTCCTCTCTTTGTGGCACTCTTCAAAAATTAAAATCTTTGAGCATCGACGAAGCCGCTGAGTTGAAATACATTTTTCGGAATGAAAGTGATGAGCTTCATATTCATCTCCCTGCTTTGGAAGCAATATCATTTACTGGTGTACCAAAGATTTTCAACAAAAGTCTTGCAAAAAAATATCACCTGAGCTTTTCGCATCTACAAAGCATTGAATTGGGAAATCTTGAAGAGGTCAACGGAAGATCTTTTCTAGAGTTGATGGCTTGTTTACAAGGAATACAATTGAATATGAAATCTCCAAAGGTAACACATTTCCCTTATTCTTCTATGATTTGCATTGCTCTGTTTATTTAACCATTTTTTTCTTCCACATTTTATTTTGGTTATAACCGATTACTTCACATTTAAACTTGAACATCAAGAATAAATTTTCGTTCATAACAACTTTTATCACTTAAAGACATGAAATCACTGAATTTTCATATAAATAGAAATATACAATTTAGTATCCATTAATAAATACTAGGTTTGCTTCAATACACCCCCTGTGCATGCCTCCTTAAAAGAAAAATGCATCGTATATTAATCAGTAGGAGCAATTAAAGGTGCATCGACTTCTAATGTATACAACAATTATATGCTTTCTGGTGGATATAATTATGCATATACAAACCATTTCTATCTCTTTAATTTGTAAGCATTCCAGGCTTGCATGAATAGACAATGTTTCTATTTTATAGTTTTTTATGACTCAATGCCTATTGGGATATGCATGAATAGTAGAATTGAGAACTTTCGCTATTTCTGAATTTGATTAGTTGAATTCATGTTGAAATTATCTCTTTAATTTGTAAGCATCCCAGGCATGAATAGACAATGTTTTTATTTTATAGTTTTTTATGACTCAATGCCTATTGGTACATCCATGAATAGTAGAATTGGGAACTTTCACTATTTCTGAATTTGATTAGTTGAAATCATGTTGAAATTTTGAATTTATTTATTTTTATTAGGACTTGATGAAAATGATGAAGGATGTGCAGAAGTTGACAACACTTACGGTAGTTAACGCCAAAATAGAGGAGGTTCTTAATTTGGAAGGAGTGGAAATAGAACATCCAGTGGCATTAAGCTTAGAAGAAATGAGGTTGGAAAATCTAAGTGAGTTGAGGCATATATGGAAGGGTCCCAAATATATTTTGAGCCTACACAATCTTGGCTTCCTAGAATTCATAGAATGTAAAAAGCTGAGATCAATCTTTTGTGTTTCAATAGTGAAAAGCCTCCCACAATTGTACTCTTTAAGGATAGAAGACTGTGACGAATTAGTTGAAATAATTGAAGAGAGTGATGCAGACCATTTGCATCATCTCTGCTTCCTAGAGTTAGAGAATATTAACATCAGGCGTTGTAATAGCCTAAAATACACTCTCTCCATCTCAACAACACCTGCCATGTTGCCAAAGTTGCGTTGGTTGTCAATAATTGAGGCCCCCAAGTTAGAGAAAGTATTTATACGCAAACAAGATGATACAGAGAACATGGTGGTAAAAGATGTGTTTCCAAGGCTATCTGACTTACAACTCAGAAAATTGCCAATGCTTGTTACTATTTGTGAGGGGGTTGATTTCCAAACTGTAGTATACCGTGAAGTAGAAGATTGTCCCAAATATGAAGGTATGAATTAGAAAAATAGTCACTCCACGAAATTGTTAACTTTATACTACTTTTTAATATAATGAAAATTTGATTGCAAAAATTACTTTTCGATTGCTAGCAGCAATAGAGGAGCAACTCTCTGTAAATTCCAATACTGCTCAAGCTGGGACACATGTGGCAGAAACAAGTGGCTCCTCAAAATTAGCTGAGGTATCTTAGATTCACAATTACATGAGCAAAGCAACTCTTTACTTTCAGTAGCTTGGATCTAAATGTGTAGGAATTTGTTAACATAAAGTCCAATTTGATAGACTGATAATTTTTTGCAGTCTCATCTTGTACGAATGAATGTATCTTATTCAAAAATTATTTACACATCAAAATAGTTCATTTTGTTGTGATAACGGCTGTGTAAGTTCTTTGTGATCAATGAAACATTTTTATTGATAAAGCTTTCATTTCTTTGGAAGGAAAAAAAAGAAGCTAACTCAATAGAAGACCCAAATAGAGTACAGTGATTTTCGTCGCACATATTAATTGAAAACCTGTAGCTTAGAATTCCTATGTATATTAAACTTAGTAGGAAAAACAATAGTATATTAGATGAAATATTTATTAACAAGCTGCTATATCTCATGATGATAACATATCTCCAACCCATTACTGAAGATTTGAAAATAGATATTTGTTAATAAAATGTATATTTTTAATGTAGATTACAGAGGACAAAGCATTTGGAGTTCAAGGTAAAGATCCTACTGTAGATTCAAAAAAACATGTTTCAGAAATTTCAGCAGCTAAACCGCCATCGAGGACATCTTTACATGTAAGTGTCTAGAGTATTTGACTATTTTCATCATGATAAAAAATTGTATGTAGCAGAAAATAGTCAAAATTATTTTGTGCTAATTATTTGTTATTTCAAATAGGAATTGGAAGATGAACACAAGGCAAGTGAATCAACCACGAAGTTCAAACAAGAGGATCTTGGAGAAACAAATGTATATACCATGTCTCAAATTTAGCTTGATTATTTATAAACTAACATGTTTCAAGGGAAAAGAACTAAATATTAAACAAAGAAAATATCCATGAACTAAGTTCCTTTAGGTGAAATACTTTGTTTTTATCCTTGACTGTACATGTAATCATAAAGGAGGAGAGAACGAAGTTAGTGCAAGAATTCTTCACCAAAAACAATAAATGAAACTGAAAATTATTTCTTCTTTTGTCTGTTCTTTTTCAGACTACTCAAAATATTAAAGAGATAACGGAACAAAGTGTTCAAGAAAGGTATGCAGCAGAGGATGCCATGATAGCAACTCAATCAACTAATTCAAAGCAATCCACTAGACCGTTTATCAACTCCAGAAATGATTCCGCACAAGTACACTTCCCTTCTTAAATGCAGCAGCATCTGAACTACAATAGATACACGATCTATTTTTTTTTAATTTTAGTTTCATCATTAATATTACCAACAAATTGCATCTAAAATTATTAAATGCAATTCTTTTGTGGTAAATCTTCAATGCTTTAAATAGGAGTTGAAGGATGAACAATGTGAAGCAACTTCAGTTGTCCAACTGCAGGATCATAGAGACACAAAGATACCCATTGAAGTTCCTCTTAAAACCAAAATACCATTTGACGATGATGTGAGTTATAATTAATATGTCCCAGTAGTGATTTAATTAGAAGTTGCGTTATCATTAATAGATATGGTTGCTCACCACTCTTTTGTGCTACATAGAGTATTGTTGTCATAGTAAAAGAAAGAGTTCAAGAATGTCCTACCCCTGACAGTGTTAAATACTTCTTTATTTATAAGAGTTTCTGGAAAAGGAATTGAGTAGTGAGTAAAAAAAAAAAAAAACTCTACCAATTAATGAAATCATCTTAACATACTAGTAGTATATTTTGGTGTATATCAACTTTTTGAAGAAACAAAGGAGGAGGTTGGCACAGAGATTCTTGCTTCACCAGCAACATTAAATTCACTTGATCTTGAGATTATGGGAATGGCATCTCCGAGCTCTTTATGTATCTCGCCACAGAAAAACCTGCTCATGGAATTTGAACAAAATGGAGAATAATTGTTCATGTATTTTTGTGTCAACGGGAACAGTATAAATAGGGAATATGTCAATAGAGAATAATTTGAACAAAATGTCAATGGAGAATATGGACAACATGATTACTACAACGTCTGAATTACAATAGATTATCAAATTTTGATAAATTCAATTTCATCATTAAGTTGATCAGACAATCACCCTGAAAATTATCAGTGTCTTCCACAAGTGAACAACTTGCATTCTCACACATTGCTACTAGAGTACTAAGGATAATGATTAAAAATCATGATACTTACACGCACACACATATATATCTTCTTCAGGTACATTTGCAGAGTGTTACTTCAATGATTGGTTCACAAGCTAAGGGCTCACAATCTGGTCCATCTACATTGGTAAGTTTAGCAAGCTCATTTCAAACTTATTTCATGCTTTCATACATGAATTATGAAAATATCTAAAAATTAGTGAAGTTTCATAATGAACTACTTTGTTAAATCTTTTGGTGTGATTCAGACTTACAATGAAATAGATAAGGAAGTTGGCAAAGTAATTCTTGCTTCAAGATTACCAGTAATATGTTCACCTGATTTTGAGGTGAATAAATTTAAATCTCTTACATGTCTTCATATATCCTGTCACATGAAAAACTTTCCTGTTCAAGTTAATAAAATTTCAAATACGGGTTGAACTATACTTAAGACCAACTCTTTTATTGATGTATATCTATAATAGTTGATTATTGGACAGCCAATGACGAAATAAAATTTGGTTGATCAACCGATTAAGTTTGTATTTGTACTTGTTGTATTTCAATACTTATCTTTCTTTACATAGGGTACTATTGTAAACATTCCAAAAGACACTACACCTACTATAACTAAAATGAATGCTTCCTCAATTCATTCACAATCAGATCCACATGCACGAGTAATTTTTACTATATACTCCACATTTTATATTACAAATTTGAAAGAACACATTTGAATGAGAAATTTCTTCATGTTTTGTAGGTTGCTAGTATGAAAGAAACACATGAGCAAGGTTCCCAAGAGGATGATGCAACAAAGAAAGTGGCAATAGCAATTAAGACAACTGATCTAGAGTCAAGAAAGCAAACTAGAGTATGTTCCATTATGACACAAATAAATGCATTATAATTACTGGCATAAACATTTATTAGATATTAAAGAGAAAAATTATATTATACGAGTAATGAAGCTGTTGATTAAAAAATTTTCATGGTGTGTTGTTATCTAGAGCTCAGCAGAAACAGAGAAAGGTGTTACAATACAAGCTTCACATCTATCAATGGATCCAACTTGGACAGATTCAAAGGTGATCAAATTGGCATTTCCACTAAATAGTCAACAAGAAATCGTTTTCAGTTTGTTGATCAATATCTTTTTAATGTGTACTTTGTTTAAAAAAAGTTAAGACTCACTCATTTTTCTTTTTAATTATTATTGAACATTTAAAGACTTAACAAGCCTTTGAGTACTTGATTCTTTTTAATGCACCGCATTTCTTCTTACTTTTAGATTACTCAGAGCATCAAAGGCATAATGGAACAAGGTCTTGAAGATGATTTTGCAGAACATGATGTCATGACAGCAGTTCGATCAACTAATTCAAATTTAGGGAAGCAATCTGCTGGACCAATTGATCATCTCTCAAGAAGAGATTATACGGCAGTAAGTTTTTGACCTTTTACTAATTAAAGAAATTGAAGTGTTCTGCATGATGATATTATTCTTACTCTACACAATTTAGTTTGCAAACTCACATATTGATGTTTGTTAGAGTGATAAGGAAAAAGGAAAAGGCATTGATGAAAAAGCTAGTGTTACAAACATACCACCAGCGGCAACTCCATGCAAAAGAGCACTTGTAAGTGTCATGAGCTCCAACACAGTCATAAGCAACTAATTACTAGCCAACTATTTTAACCAATGGGTAAAATTAATGTCATTTTTCAATTTTACCCTTATATCATTTATTATATACTCACACACTCTTTCCTTTTTTACATTTTATATACAAGGGTAAAAATAATCTAAATCAAACATTTATCATCTTGATTTTTACATGTTAAGTCTTATAATGTAGATAATTTTTTTTTTCCATATTAACTCTTATATGTCGAAGGAAGTATTTCGAATGAGAACCAAATAAAAACAACTACATGCTCTTTTTCAATTTTTCCCTATGCAGACTATTAAAGAAACAATAGATCGGTCAAGTATTCCAGAGGAAGCTGAATTAGATAAGCTTATAAGAGGGAATTCTTCTCACCATCATCGTAAGTGTCTTTCTTTACCTGATGAATATACACATTTTCTTCTTCCTTTGAACCATCCACTAACTTTTTCATCTATCACAGAGTCACAAATTGCTGATGCCAGCTCATCATCTCCAAAATTGGGAATCTGTGAAATTTTCCGACTTGTGGATCTGAATTATGGAGAAACAGCATTACTTGCTCAAGCACTCGAGCAATACCCACAACTATTGCTACCTCAGAAAAATCGAACCCAACGTATAATAGCATGGTCCTATAGAGTGCTGGTTGATATTCTGGTGATCCTTTCCACCAAGACTCCTAATAACATCACACCATCAGAAAAATCAACATTGGAGGCAAACTTAAGTGAAGCAATTATTCTTGGGTTTGACAAGGAATGGGTTGAGTCAGTTCGTGCCAAAGTTTTAGGGGTTGAAGTGTCAGATGTTTCAGCAGTGAAAGAGAAAATTGAAGTGATGGAGATGAAGCTTGGAGAAATTGATTCTCAATTGTTGGGTCTCTCAGAAGATCGCGAGAAATTGATTCAGAGCATGATGATGTTAAGAGACACTGTAAGCGCCAAGGATAAACCCTTTGGCATTTAGGTGTGTTTTTGTTGTTGGATTTCAATAATTCTCTCGCCAAACTCAGAACGAGAAAATCATCTTATTTATATTTATGATATTTTATCAAAACATTATTCCTCCCCTAGTTAGAAATGTAGAGATTAATCACTCTCGTGTGTATTATTTCATGGAATATTTCACCTACAATAGAAGATTTTTGCAGTTATTTTTATTTGATGGATGTAGGATGATGTGATTAAACTGGAATATTAAGTGATTTGGATTATGAAGTCTTTAGTTATTTTCTTAGCCTTAACCTGGGCTTGGAGGCTCTAATATGCCTCCCTTTATTGTTTTCTAATGCCTTTTAGATAAAATTATGCTACTAGTGCTCTGGTATTATTAGGACGTTAAATGGTGTGGAATTAAAATTTGTGTGGTTTTAAAAACAAAATAAAAATTCTGACCCAACAAAAAAAAAATCAAAACCACATCATTTTACAGTATTTTATTTTTTGGTACGTGGGATTTGGAACAATTTTCGGAAGTTGGATTCATATGACCAATATTGGGAAGATGTGAGTTTGTTATAAACATGATTATCTAGTTTTTATTATAAGAGCAAAAAAATTTAAAGTGCTTCCATCCTTCTTATAAGAGCTTAGTGAAGGTTTGTCTACATATTTAATATCTTTTTACCATTTTTGGTCATAATTAATTATATTTTCTCTCTTCATAGTTTTTTTTAATACAAACCTAGATATCATTACTCAAAAAAAAAACAAGAAAAAAATACACTGATGGTGCTGACTGGACAGTCGTTCCCTCAACAAAACCCGAGGGAGGAAAGTCAAACCAACAAAAATTTAAATCTAAGCTACGGGCTAATTTTGCTAAATAGTTAGCAAGTTGAATGTTCTCTCTACTGCAGAAATTAATTATAACTTGCCACTCCAAGTTAAGGAGGTATTTGGTGTCATTCACAATGTCCTTAAAGGGGTGAGCTACATCAAAACCTCTCGTGCACAAGTTGATAGCTTCAATGCAATCAGAGAAGATGACAATATTTCGGTATACTCTATTCCAACACAATTGCAATCCATTGGTGAGGCTTATGAGTTCTGCAATTACCGGTGGAACAGTGGTTAGTTTGCAATTGAAGCCACCTATCCAATTACCTTCTAAGTCTTTGATAACTCCACCGCAACCACTTTGACCATTTTCAAGAACCGATCCATCTACCTCTAGAAGAACATGGTTGGGGGGAGCATATCTATTGGTGCGCTCTGTAGAGAGCAGTCAGAACAGAATTTACAATGATCAATTAAGTCCTTATCCCAACATGCCCTATAGTATGAGTAAAGGGCGTCTGGAGGAATGGCACTTGATTGACCATTGAATACCCTATTGCATCTGGATGTCCAAATATCCCAACACACATAGCCAAAGAGAGTAGCCCAAGGGACTTTTTCGGTATCTCGGTTACCCGCTTTGTGCTCCAAGTTCCATTGGATCTATTCCTTGCCTTGGAGGGAGGAAAAGGTGGCCCGCATAGAAGGATTGACCAACGATTTCCAATTTAGGGAGGCATTCTGGCAATCTTTAATTAGGTGCATCTCTATCTCATCACTCGAGCAACTAAAGGGGCATGTTGCGCTTTCATTCAGGCCTCTGCGTCTTCTAAATTCAGCTGTGTGGATTCTGTCGTGTAAGAATAACCACATGAATGATTTGATCTTCTCTGGTATACTCCATCTCCACAGGATCTTCCATATGGGCTTCGCTTCTGCTCGTGTACCTGCCGAAAAGAAATTATATGCCGATTTAACAGAAAAGGAACCGTCAGTGGAAGGTTTCCAAACAAATTTATCCTTTCCTCTCTTTATAGTTTTCCAATACTACATTCTCTCATTATCATTTTGTAACACCCCAAAATTTAAAAAATAGATATAAGGAATTATTTAAGGTTTTAGGAATGTAATTAAAATATTAAAAAGCATTAAAAAATAAATTTACGATGTTTTACATATTTTTAATAATTTTTAAGGCTTATTTCCTTTAGGAAACAAAGAAAAATAATTAGAAAATAAAATTTAGTTTTCAAAAAGAATTAATAAAGGAATATTTAGATTCTTGGGGTATTACTTTATTTTTAAAAAGTCTTATAAATAAATTTAAACACCAAAATATATCCGGATAATTTATTTATGGACTAAATTTGGACTGATATTTTTGGAAGTTGTAATTAAATTTTGAATGTAAGAGTAAAATAGGAAAGAGGTGAATGGTAAATTATAATATTGAGGTGAAGCATGGGCAAAAGAGTAAATATCCTTAAAAATCCTACCATCCTTATCCTAATAAAAATTGCCCATGTGCTAATATAATATACTCCCTCCATTCATCTCGCACTCACTCTCCCGGTTCTCTCTTTGTTCTCTCGATCTCCCTCCGCTCCCTCCGTTTCTCTCTTCGTTCCTGCAAACTTCAGCGGTGGCGTAAAGCTCCTACGGCGCATACAAAGCCAGATTTGAGCTTAGGTGACCTTTCTCTTCCTATCCCTACCCTCTTCTCTTTTGATTAGTGTGAGATTGGAGAGTGAATCAATTCGGGTAAGGGGTTTTAAGGCTTAAAAACCGATGAAAGTGGAATAATACTTCAATCAAAAGGTTTTGGGAAAGATTATAGGTAAGGGTTTGATGTTTGGATGAGTTTCTTCAAAATCCCCAAATCCATTCACTGTTCACTGACTCAATTCTTGGGCTGTTCTTGGGTCTAAATTTAATTAAAGCTTGATTAAACATGGTTAGAAGTATAATAGAGTTGATATGTGACAACACATGTTTGATTTCTGAAGGTTTGGAATTTTTCTCCTTCCCCTGCCTCTGTTTGACCGATTTCTATGTCTGTGATGGTGGTAAGTGGCGATTAAAATGAAGGAAAAGCTAGAATCAAATGAATATAAGATATTGTATGTTGAATTTTTGTGTTTAGAGAGGATTCAAAAATTCTGCCTCCCTTGTTCTCTGTTCAGTTCGGTGAAGAGAAAGAAGAGTAATTGTGATTTTGAGAATTTTGTTCTTTTTCTTCCCCTCTGTTCCGCCGATTTCTGTTCTCATTGAATTCTTGTTTCTTTGTGATTATTGTGGTTGAACATTGTTCTGCTTCTTCTTCCCTATCTGTCAGCTGGAATTCTTGTTCCCTTGTTCTCTGTTCCCTCTGTTTCGGCCAGGGATTATTATTGATTTATGATGAAAATATGATTAATGTTTTGTTTAATCTCTGATTGGTATTATGAATTGAATTGAGATCTTCCATGCTCTGCTTCTGGAGTTTTGTTTCAATCCTGCACATGTGTTAGTTTTCTGAAGTTGAGGGCTTACATGAGTTAGAATATTTTGATGAAGTTTAATAATGGTTTGTTATTGGATTCCATGTTCGATTAATGACTGATTTTGGAGGTGTTGGAAATCTGTGGAATTCAAATCATGAGATTAGAAACTGATTCTAAACTCACCATGCGATGTTTTAGAGAGTAAGATATGGAATTTTGAAGAAGTGAATGGTTATTGTTTAATTTAACATTTTAAATCATAAATTAGTAAAATTTTCTGTTTTGAAAACTCCGTATGCTAAATGACTATTCTAAGATGACAAAGTAGGATTTGAAGTGCTAAAATGTTGATGGAATTTGAATTTAATAAGGTTTATTTGAATATGGGTAATGTGTGTGAAACTGATTGTTTACAATTTCAAAGTTTGGTTTATAATTGAAGACTCTAAATGGGTATGAACTAAGTAATTGCATTATCAAAACAAAACTACGTATATTTGTATTTTGGAGTTCTTAAATGTTAAATTGGTTCACAATTCTTAAAGAAAACATGTAGTAGACTCATAAATAAGGTAGGAAAGAGTTAAGGGTGCATAAGTTTAGGGTTCATAAAGGGTTCTAGGTATCACAAGAATCAAAGTTCATCATTTCCTTTTCATTATTCTGTTCTGTTTAGATATATTTATATCAAGAAATTGCAAGCTGTTTGATAGAGTTCTTTAATGTGACAATAAGGAAGTTGTGTGATATTTTAAAAGAATACCACTGTTTAAGAACACTTAAGTTTGGAAGAAGTGTCCCAATTTGTTAAATTATATTCCAAGAAAGTTTAATTAACGGTCTTTAAAATGTGCTTGGTGACAAAAGAACTAAGGTTTACGAACCTCTTTTCCTTGCTCTGTTTTGTTTTAAAAAGTTAGCATTTAAAGTGGTGATTTTTTGGGATTATATTGATTCCAAAGATATAATGAAATGGGTTGATATGATTAGGTTATAATGAAATTGAAGTTAGAAAGTATTTGGGTTAACAATCTTGTGATTCTTTGCAACAGGAGGGTTAGTTTAAACGTGGGCATTTGTTAAATAGTACATGTGCTAATTACTAAGTTAAAAATCAGTTCCAAGGTTCTCATGTATAAAGTATAAGTGCTGAATCATTGATTCAGACTTTTAAATCGATTAGGGATTGTTGATGTTTATAATATGTATTACTCTCTCCGTCCCATAATATAAGGTCCATTTCTTTGAATGATCTTGTCCCATAATATAAGGTCCTATTTGACTTTATTTGAGTAATAAATGCTTTTTTTTCCCATTTTACCTATGCATTAATTTTCCCACACATTCTCTTTCATCTTCTTTTCATAATTACCCTCTCTCTTACTCATTCATAAATAAGGACAAAGTGGTATATTTCCTACACATTTATTGTTTTTAACTAACTCTAACTAATTTTTTAGGAACCCGCAATTCGGTTAAAATGACCTTATATTATGGGACGGAGGGAGCAATATTGAAGCCTTTTAATTATTGGAATCTGGTTGATTTGAGTGAAATTTCAAAGCTATTAAATTTCCTAGACATTAAAGGTGAGTCAAGTTCACAAGAGATGAAGTGGTTAGATGTTTAAGAGTATGTAAATTATAGAAATCTTAATTGCTTATAAGTTTAATTTGAGCCCCTAGTATAGTGATCTAAATCTGAATTTTTGTGCTATGTGACTGATTGCAATGTGGGATTTATGGTTCTATTAGATTCTAAGTGAACCTAAGCCTTTGTTTTACTAAAGCTTTATAGATATCATGGTTTTGCTGGAATTGCTTTCAGGATTTAAGTAATAAAATTTCTTTAAACGTGTTGTTCTTAGTTATAGATTTGGTTGCACTGTTCTAGTTCAAATTAATTTATATTTGAGCTTGGTATTGCTGTGATTTTGAAACCAGAAGTTCTATGTTATGATTTTGTCGTGTTTTGCTGTGTTTAAGCTTTGATTCTTTGGAATTGGGTCTATGAACATGCTAGGAGTCTGTTAAATATATTGTAAGTGTATGTTATTTAATCTAATGTGTGGATGGTTTATCGGGTCATATGATATTGTTTGAAATTTATTATAATTATTGCCTATGCTTTGACAAAATCAGGTTTTATGAATGAATGTGTAATTGATCAATCTGTTAAAGCTTAGTGATGTTGAAAGTATTTAGTTGAATGATAAATCTGAATTGTTTGTTGATTGTAATATCTGGATGTGAGAAGTAGAATGAGTTAAAGTACCTGACATTCATGTGTATATGTGTGTATGTAAATGTGATGATTAAAGTTAGAAATATTGATTTAAGAAAAAGGGATGGGTAGAAGTATATAGTACTATAGGAACGTGAGAGACCATGAATAAAAATTTATAAACATAGGTATTAATTTATTATCTATATATTACTTGGAAATATAGGTAAAGATAGTGAGATTAGTACGCCAAGGCATATGGAACAGCAAGAGCAAGCAAAGGTTTAAGTTTGAAGTTAGGGATGGAAATAGGCTAGGCCTAACTAGGCTTTAGCTAAATAGGCCTGGGCCTGCAACAGAAATGTAACATTTAGGCCTGGGCCTGGGCCTGTATGTAGACATTTTTTTTTGCCTGAGCCTGAGCCTTCAAAAAGCCTGACAAGGCCTAAAAGCCTTTTTAAAAGCCTACTTAAAATATAAACATTTAAATAAATTTAAAATCCTATAACTCTTATTCCAAATATTGCCTTTTAATCTATTTAAAGGTCTATGTATGTCTTTTATTAAAAAAAAAAAGTCTATATATGTCATAAAAAGTTTTTTACCATAAAACTAATTTTTTTTCTCTTGCTTTTATCATAGAAAATGTGAACGACTAATGAATAAAAAAGTTGGGTTTTGTGTATGAATGATAAGGTGTTAGGCTTAGAATTAAGGCTAAGTTGATAATGTTGTAAATAGCTTATATAATTTATTTTATATTATATATCATAAGATAAATTTTTAAAAAATAAATAAATAGGCCAGGCCTGTAGGCTTGTAGGCTAGGCTTTCCGGAAAAAAGCCTGGCCTGTTTATTTAAATAGGCCTAACGACAAGCCTAATAACAAGCCTGGCCTATTTACTAAAAAGGCCGAGCTAGGCCTAACATAGGCTAGGCCGTAGGCCCCTGATAAAAGCCTGGCCTATTCCCACCCCTATTTGAAGTTCAGGTAGCAGTTTATTTCAGTAACAATTAAATCACATGTATAATTTTATAATACATGTTGCATTTTAATTGGTTGGTTTTTATTCCTATCATGCTTCATGTGAAGTTCTCCAAGGTTTAGGTGGTTCGCTACACCTTTGCTAGTTTAGTTTAGTTGTAACTTTAAATGTTATAACGAGAAACCCTGAAGGTAAAGCCTCCACTGGTAACGAATATATTGTTATCACTGGTTGGTAGGTGCTTATAGCACACAGATCAGTAGGATAAGAATTATCATTATATGTAAAGGTTTATAAAAGATATACATGTCAGTGCACTTATGAAAATAATGGTTAGTGAGATAAACTGCGTTAAAAATATATGTAAATGTTTATAAAAGATATACATTTCGGATTTGTTGATCATTAAACTTTCAAGATTTTTTCTTTTAAAAAAAATGTTAAATTTGTCTACTAGATTCTTTTTTTTTTAAATTTAAGGCAAAATAACATTACTAATAAAGAAATTTACATAAGTCTTAAAGAAACATACATTGAAAATAAACTAGTCATAACAACATATTTGCAACCTATGATTAGGATTGAACAAAACCAAACCATAACCGGAAACCAAACCGAACCAAATGAATTTCGGTTTTTCGGTTTTCGGTTTCAGTTTCTTTTTTTGAAATTTTCGGTTTTCGGTTTGGTTTATAGAAAAAAATTTCAGTTCCAAACCGAAAACCTTAGTTATATATATATATATATAAAAAAAAAGCCCAAAGTCTGAAAGTCCCAAACATTTACCCAATTATATTTTTTTTTTGGAGGAGGGACGGAGGCCCAATTCATTTGAAGCCCAATACCCCCCAACACTCACAAAGCCTAGGTCCTATCAAGCATTCAAGCCGAGCTCCATCACTCATCTCAACTCTCAAGTCTCAACCTGTCATCCTCCCCTCGCGGCTTCTCGTGCTCCAGCCTTTCACTCCCTCCCTCAGATCAGACCCTCGGCCAGGCCGAGTCGGCCTCGCGTTCTTTGTGGTAGTTTGCTTGTGATTCTTTTTTTTTTTTTTTAATTTTTTTTCGATTGGGCGATTGGCTTTCTGGTATTTAGATCGAAGACGCCTCTTGTCTGATCATGGCGTTGTTTGGTCTCAGGTTTCATTAATAGAAGCTTCGCCAGACCCAAGAGCAGATTTGGCTCTTAATTTAGAGGAGAAATCTAGTGCTAACTGCTAAGCAAGATTCTGCATTTCTGCTACCACTAATTTCGTCATTGACCAAAGATAGGACGCAGGTACCAGATTTTTTTCTTCTTTTTTTTCGGTAGTTTTGATATCTTGCTTCCTATTGTTTCACAGAATCTGGAATTATGATCATGATGTTGAGACTTCATGTATTTCTTGGTCTTTTTGGCTTGAGATGGAATGCTTTCTTGCTTTTAATTTTCTCTTCTTTCTGTATTAACATTGGTGTCTCGATCTGTGGAGGAGGAAGGGACGTAAGAATATAAGTTCTTATTTTAGAAAATTCCCTATCCGAAGATCAATTTATCCAATGTGACAATGTCGTTTGCTTTGGTGAATCTTGTGATTTTTGTCTCATGCGTGGTTTATAAGAATAAAAACTATTCTGAAACTTCACTGGCAAATTCAGTTTTGATTTATAGTCCAAAAAACTCCAAAGAGTTTTGATTTATTTTGGACCTGCTATAGTGCTATGTAACTTGACTTTGATTTATTTCGATTTGCTCTGTAACTTTGCTGTATTGCGGAGCCCATGTAAAGTTTCTCCCAGATTAATATACTCCTTTTATTCCAAAAAAAAAAAAAGAATAAAAACTAACATTATAGTTCCCAGTTTGACCCGAAAAAAAAAAAAAAGCATTGCAGTGGTGAATGGTGAATCACTGAATTGGACAATTGGTTCGAACAAAAAGAAATTGGACAATTGGTGATGATTATTTTTTTTATTTGTTCAATTCTGCAAAAAAGGCCCAAAAGAAAGGCCCAAATCTGCAAAAAGGTCCAGAACATGTAGTGAGGTCTTTTTTAAAATTTTTTTGTTCAATTTTCGTAGCCCAAATCCGCAACAAAAAAGGCCCAAAAAACCGAAAAACCATTAAACCGAACCGAAATAATTCGGTTTTTTGGGTTCAGTTTTGGACCCAAAAACCGTTTGCTCACCCCTACATGTGATTGTTGCAAAACATACATTAAAAAAGAGATTAAGGAAAGTTTGAACATCGTGTGTAACCACATCGTATTCATTTGTCTACTAGATTCTGTGTGCACTTGAGGTTAGAGTCTTTTGTAAGGGTTTATTTTATTTTAACTAGAGCTTACCAAAATGTTTGCCTGATAGTTAATTAATGAAGAGAAACTGTTCCTTTTTTTTTTTTTTTCATTGCTCATGAAAGTGAAAACTATATCAACGGATTTTATATTTTTGTTTATTAAATTGAAGGTTGTAAAATTATCTTTTTATTGTAATTGAATAAATATGTCTTAAAGAAGTTGCTTACTTTTGCAGCCTCCTTCGCTATGCAGATATCTGAAAAAAAGAACCGGTTAATTTAAAATTAAGGCACTAAATATATGTACATCATTTTATTTTAAACAATATAAATAATGATGAACGTAAACGATAATCTTATTTTCAGTTAGAACTTAGAAGACAAACCCTCTGTAAAATCGCATATTTTTTTTTTTTTCAATAAAATATATTAAAAAAAATATAAGAACACTGTCTTTACGTACTAATACAATTATCCTTTCCTCTTCAAACGCAACATCATCTTCTATCGTTCTGACCAGATAGCCAAGCAGGGCACAAATACTACACTCATTTTCAAGATATCTTCTCAACTTCTGAATTCATAGCATTCTTCAATAATCACTTCCCTCTTAATTTCAAGGAAACTTCTCGAAGCTTCTATATATAGAATCCTAGTTCCGTTCTTCACTGCCGTCTCTGTCTTCCTTCAGGTTTCTTTTGCCCCTTTACAGTTTTTGTGCTCATTCTTTCATTATCGTTGTTCAGTGAACGATTTCTCTGGTTACGGCGGAATAATGATAATGCTGCCGAACAATTGTTTGTGGCTCTCGAAGTATTGTTTTTCCTGTTCTTACTTGGTGTTCAACTGGGCAATGTAGAGAAGGAGGGAATTTTATTTTCTGATGAAATGGGTTTAATTAATTTAAGTTCATATGTTTGTGCAAGTTTTATCTTTTTAATTTTGATGTGCATTGATTCTTTAAATTCTAATCCATAGCATGTATATTATAAATTATTTTATGAAAGCAAAATAAATAGCTCTATCATTTGTGGAAAATGCTATGAATCTGATTTGCGCATAGCTTGTTGCATAGCATTTGATATATTACTTGAAAAACTAAGGTCATGTAGCTTGGTACATTATGGGGATGTGGTTCTAATTCCAAGTTCCAAGTCTCATGTGATGTGTCTGGGATTATTTTAGCAAAATGTAGAAGAATCTCAGGAGGATTTTATGACTCGGTGGATCGTAACTTGCCTTTCCCCCTATAATGACAGTGCATGACACTATCTTTTTCCTCTGATTTTTTGTTTTGTATTGCCATTTCCTGTGATTTCACATCTGGTTCCTGGAGATTAAATTTGATATTACTATGCTGTTGAATGTTTAGCATACTCACTCTTTTATCAGCTATTTTGAAGACGTAGCTTTTTGCTGAATTTTTGTTGTATATCCTATGCTTGACAACTCGAGTATCTTATTATCATTGTGTTCCACTCACACTTTTGAACATGTGAGATTGATATTTAACAGAAAAGTTGTCTCTATAGCAAGTGATGCATCAGCAATTGCCATTATATAACAATATATCCATGAGCCATGGCCCTAGCATTTTTACATCTTTAATTTGAGAAATAATCAACTGATTCTGAACTAGTACAATCTCATCTCCAAATTTTATAGAGTTCTTATTTCACACAAAAGAGAAAAAACAATATAAAATGGGTAAGGGTGTAATAGTCCATGTATTATTATTTTCTTTCCTCACTCATCCTCTACCAAAAAAAAAAAAAAAAAAAAACCCACCTCTACCCTTCCCTTCCTTCCATCAAAATCTTCTAATTT
This sequence comes from Mimosa bimucronata, assembly GCA_037074515.1. Lineage (NCBI taxonomy): Eukaryota > Viridiplantae > Streptophyta > Magnoliopsida > Fabales > Fabaceae > Mimosa > Mimosa bimucronata. Next base: position 32,521,358 of record CM073440.1, on the reverse strand, counting down.
GATATATGGTTGTTGCTAAATCGTGTCTATTCTCATGGATGAGTTATTTGAAAATTTAGGTCCTTGATCCATATCTCTGACCTGATGAAAATAAAAAGTAGGTCTGTGAAAAAATATACCTTATTAAATTTTTCTTTAGATGCATTGCTTTATGATATTTAATCTTAATATATCTCTGGGAAGTTGACAAGTTGGTGCATGCATAGGGTTACAAACTCTGAAGATTAGCTTGTGTAGAACAATAAATCCAATGAATAAAACGATAGGCATTGTCTTTTTCAGAGGCCAAGTTGTGCATTTACTCACTATCAAAGTTAATCCCTTTGAATAATGTATGGCATCATATTTTCAAATGTTTATACATTACATGATTACCTGTCCATGTTTGCACCAGGATGAATCTTCTGCTCAGAGTAGTGTCATTATTTGTCAAATTTTGTCTTGCTTTTGTATTTTGAATTACCTATAAACATTTTCGGAATAAGCTGGGTTAGATTCTTTTTTCCCTTAACAATAACACAGTAGGATTCGAAGTCCAGTGGCGAAAGTGGCTTTCTTTTATGCTATCATTTTCCTGATCGTAACTTTATACAGTTTATCTGCCATAGCTGATTGAAGATGAAATTTACATTGTGCGTGACATTAAGTACAATGTGGTTTTTAACAGAAATAATTTTGGCACCATTTTCCTAGATGCTACAAAAGCTGTCTGCATGATTGGAAAGAGCTTTGTGTTGAAATTGATCAGAAGGATAGAACATGCTTTTGTTACTGCAAAGCCAAGATGTTTTTTCTCCCTTGCTTATGGACCTTGCAAACTGCACCCATTCATAAACAGATTCCAAATTCATATGGTCAAATCCTTCTATTCATTCTCTGATCTCCTAGAGAAAGGAGACCAAATTGCCATTGCAACTGCACTTTCACTTTCTGCAGACTTGAAGTCATTTTCTCTTGTTAATCAAATCCATTCCCATGTCATCAAGTTGGGATTTTCTAGTGACATTTTCTCACAGAATAATTTGGTTAAGACATATTTTAAAGTTGGAGTATTGTCCTATGGCTGTAAGGTATTTGAGGAGATTGCTGAAAAGAATTTGGTGTCATGGACTATAGTGATTTCAGGTGCAATTCAAAATTGTGATTTTGAATTAGGTTTAAACATATATTTGGAAATGTTACGAGCTGGGTTGAGGCCAAATGAGTTTACTCTTGGCAGTTTGATGAAGGCATGTGCTACTCTGGGAGTGCACACTCTTGTTTTAGCCATTCACTGTTCTGCTTTGAAAATTGGGTTGGAACAGAACCCATTTATAAGCACATCAATTCTCAACATGTATGTTGAGTTGAGGGATATTCAATCTGCTGAGTTGGTTTTTGATTGTTTGAGAGGCCTAGATGCTGGTTGTTGGAATGCCATGATCGGTGGATATATCAAATGTAAATGTGACTTTAAAGCCTTGCAGTTGCTAACATTGATGCCATATGGTGGTGTTGAAATGGACAAATATACCTTTATAAATTCTCTCAAGGGATGTTCAGCTATGGGAGCTTTGCAATGCATAAAACAAATTCATGTATTTATTATTCAAAGTAAAATGGAACGTATTACTTCAGTAATGAATGCTCTTATGGATGTGTATTTTAAAAACGATGATGAGAACTCTGCTTTGAGGGTTTTTAATCAGATTCTGGAGAAAGATATCATCTCATGGAATACTGCATTTTCAGGATTTTCTCAGAATGGGAATGCTAAAGGACTTGTTACTTTATATCATGATTTGATGATAATAGTTGGGAAACCAAATAATGTCACTTTTTCAATATTGCTTAGAAAGTGTGGGGAGTTACATAATCACAATCTTGGGCTTCAGTTCTATTGTGCTGCCTTACATTTTGGATTATTTTATGAAGTCAGCATCATAAATTCAGCAATCTGTATGTTCTCTAGATGTGGGAAAATGGATATGGCATGCACTGCATTCTACACCGCACCATTAATTAACATTAATACTTGGAATGAGTTGATTTCTGGATATATTGTAAATGGCTTTTATGAAGAAGGTATCAAAGATTTTAATAATCTTCGAGAATTGGGTTTTGAAGCAGATGCATACACTTACTCGAACACTCTGGAAGCCTGTTGTAGATATGAAAAGAAAGAGATTGGCAGGCAGATTCATTGTCACCTCCTTAAATCTGGATTCCATTCTCATGACTATGTTTGTAGTTCATTAATTAAATTTTATAGTACTTTGGGGCTACTTGATGATTGCTACAAGTTCTTCAATGAACCTGAGAATTTAGATTTAGTTTCATGGGGAACCTTGATTTCTTCACTAGTTCACCAAGGCCTTAATCATGAAGCCATCAAATTCTTACAACTTCTTATGAAAGCTGGTGAAAGGCCTGATGATTATATTTTGGCTAGCATTTTAAATAGTTGTGCTAGTATTGCAGCTTACCGACAGGTGAAATATTTACATGTTTTAGTTGTAAAATTGGGATGTTGTGTGTATCCATTTGTTGCAAGTGCCCTTATAGATGCCTATGCAAAATGCTCAGACATAGAGAATGCAAGAGTGGCTTTTGACCAGTCTTTCAAATTGCATGATGTTGTTATATATAATGCCATGATCATGGCTTATGCACACCAAGGTCTTCTTGTCAAAGCTATGGATATCTTTGAGAAGATGAAATTGGCTAACGTACATCCTAGCCAAACCACATTCATCTCGCTGATATCAGCTTGCAGTCATAATGGTCTCATCAATCTTGGTTGTTCTCTGTTTCAATCAGTGGGTTTAAATTATCACATGAGAGCATCTCCTGAAATTTATGGTTGTTTAGTTGATATGCTTTCAAGAAATGGTTACCTTGAAGATGCTAAACTTGTAATAGAAGCAATGCCATTTCCTACATGGCCAGCTATTTGGAGGACCTTACTCAGTGGTTGTAGGATATATGAAAATAGAGCATTGGGGGAATGGGCTGCTGGGAGGTTACTTCAATTATTTCCTGAAAGTGATGCAGGTTACGTGCTGTTAGGAAGGGTTTATTCTGAAAGTGGTAGTTGGGAGGATGCTGCAAGCTTGAGGAGGAAAATGGCTGAGAGAGGTGTTGCAAAAAGTCTAGGGTATAGTTGGATTGAGACATAAACTGAGTTCAACGATTATGTAGAAGCTAGAGTTGTGTAGGCCCATGTCATTGTAGACTTGTGAGAAGGTTGTATTATCCTTCCTACTTTTTGAAGAAAATTTATTAGTAATATGAGGAGTTTTACAAGTTATATGCTATTATAATATCATATAGGTAAAGGGGATGGCGAATAAGAATGACAGAATATTTATAAATTCTCAGATTTCGGTAAAAGTATTACAATATTTGGAAAAATTCCATGGATAAGTGGTTAATTAAGTCAATATATGATTAACCTGTAAAGTATTAATCTCGTTATATCTTGATTTAGATCACCAATCCCTTTGACATTTTGAATTTTGATATTTTGAGTTTTAAACCTCTTAGAGTATGTGGGTTGGAATATAAACCATGTATTTTGTACAACCCATGAAAAAAGAAATTGCACTCAACCAAAATGGGTATATCTCTGATTCATGATATATCTGTGGAAGTAGAGGTTCTTCTATTATTTGACTTTGAGATTTCTGAATTTTTCAATAGGTATGTTACTATTTTATCGATTCCTAGATGTCTATTTGTTTGCTATGTATCCTGGTCTATTGGGATTTTGAAAACTGCAGCAGAGTGAATGTCTTAGAGTGATTATTTGATCAAAGTTACATTGCATTCATTGTCTGGGATTAAAGTGGTTTCTTTGTTTAGCACAAATAATTGTTAACCAATGATCTGACAACTTATGTAAATTCCAGGGAACAAAGTAGCAATGGCTTCTTATTGCTGTAATTCTTTTCCAACTACATCTCATTTCATTTCATCAGACTTCCTCAAGCAGTTAAAAACTACACAGCTTCCCTACAGGGTAAATATCTGCTGCTGATATTCATTGTTTAGTTAAAAACTCCAAGCTGTTGTGTAACTTCAAAGGAACTATGATTTAAAGTTGAAAAAAATTATTTTCATGGGAAGGAGTCCGTCATGAAATTTCCACTTTTTCAAGTCTGAAATTGTTGACTTTTTATCCTCGAAGGAGAATAAGTTATCAACAAGCTTTACTCTGGGAAGACTGCTTAGTGTTGGTCGCTAGTTGACTAGTGCACAAGGAAATTTTTTGAATAGATTCATAGCAACATGGAGTTCTCATTGGGACACCATATTAATCTTTCCTTGAAACAAATTAGTCCTAGGGTAATTACTGCAATGGTAATTCACTAGGCAAATTGGTTTTATGCATTTGCTATAGACTTTTATTTTATATCATGGAAATTCAATTTATGTCTTTAGTTATTAGAGATTCATTTTTTGTGGCAACTTCCTATCTAATCTGTGTTTATTTTTTATGTCATGAACACAGGCAAAAAGAAGGTTTGATGTTTCTCCAAGATCTTCAAAAGTGACTGCATTTTATGGCTTGAAGACCCCACCCTATAAACTTGTAAGTGATTAAATCACATAATTATTCAAAACATGTGTGCTTGTGCATGAATAAAGATAGTTTTATTGTGCTGGCACGTGCATCAGCTCCCAGTGCAATGAGCATATGGAAGAAATAATTGCAAAAAGTTCTATCGTTTTACGCATGACTTGTTAGCTTATGTATTGAACATCAATGAAACTCTTGTAGATTTAGAGAAGAATTACTGGCAGTTTACCTAAAGCAAGATTGCCTTATTTTTTGTTAGAACATTATTATTTCGAAGAACTATTCCTAACTTTCTCTTATATTTTCTCACTCTTTTATGCATTTGATGGAACACAAAGCTAGAAACAGTTTAATTAAGATGAAAACAACCCTTCCACAGAGTGTAGGTCTAATGGAGGGAGCTTAACACATAGAAGAACACAGCAATACAAGAAAGAAAGAACAGAAACTGATAAGGGTGCATTCGAGAGGCACCTTACTCTCCAAATTCTCACTTGATACTTAACATGTTCTCTCTAACAATAGGACCCCCTGTTATATAACCCTCTCTCTCCCTAACTGTCACATAGAAAATACCTCAAATGCCCTCACTTACATGGTTCTCACCGCACATATTTATATTACCCTTGTGTCCATCAGCATTCTCTCTTCTTACTTTCCACTATTTCCCCCTCATTTTGAGCATCAAATCTTAATCAACTTGCATGATATTTCGTTTTTTTCTTTTTACCATTAATGACAATTTGAAATATGATTTGTTTTGGTAAGGTGCTTTCATGTTTAAGGTATGGGTTTGATTTTGGTTTAGTTTGTTCTTCGCTTTTCTTTCTTTCTTTTTCTTTTTCTTATTTTCAGTGCCTCTTCGGTATTTGGATAATTATAAAAACTTAGATGTGACCTGACTCACACAGTAATCATCATTAATTAACTTATTTTCAGGCAACAACTTTTTTTCCAACAAACAACTATTTCCTTTTCATAATCATGCATGACCTAATATCTGCAAATCTAATAGACTATTTGCAAATATTCAGTTAAACCTTGTCTATACAGCTAGATCAACCAATTTTGACTTGTTCATTTATTAGTTTCTTCACTGTTCTTAGGATGCATTAGAACCATATATGAGTAAGAGAACAATTGATGTACACTGGGGAGAACTTCATCGGAACTTTGTGGAAGGTTTAAACAAGCAGTTGGAGAAGGATGACGTTCTATATGGCTACACCATGGATGAACTAGTCAAAGAAACTTACAATAATGGGAATCCCTTGCCAGAATTCAACAATGCAGCCGAGGTATTTGTATTACATAACTGTAGATAGACTTAGATGATTTCTTTTAGTTGTTTGAAAATTGGAAGTTAGTCTTGCTTATTTATATATAGCTAATTAAAGCACATCAGGCACTTTTTACTTCATAATAATAAGGAAACTTCATTACACATGATTTTCAAAACTTACTTTGTTATGATAGACTTGCCTGTGGAATTTTGCTCTTAGAAATTTTTTATATAGAAAATAATGTCAATGGGTGACAAATTAATATTGCCGAGAATTTCTTTCCAAAATGAAGCTGATTACTGTTCCATATGACAAGGTAGATGCTAGAAGAGTTTTAGTTTCTTTTTCTGGAAGTGCTGAATAAAGGTTGTGTTGTAACTGTACATACATACCTATTCAAATATTGAGCTTTGATCTTTCAGTTGTAAGATTATATTTCCATTTGTGTCCTTTTTTGATGGTACATAAAGGAGTAGAGGATTGAATCTGATCTCTTGCTACAAATCCCTCATCAATAGGCTGTGTCTAGTGGCTTTGTTTCCACTGCATCTTTGCAGCCATTTTCTGATATATTCGTTGGCATGTCCTATCTTGTTCATCTCGATGACAATAAAGAAAGGAAACCTGTTTTACTTTCCACAATATCTAGCAGTGAAATTTCAGCTAGGACAGCTATTAAACAGTGTCTTATAGAGGATTATTGTCATTAAGACATTAAACCTGCTTATGTCCCTTCATGTGCAGGTTTGGAATCATGACTTCTTTTGGGAATCTATGCAACCAGGAGGAGGTGATATGCCCAAACTAGGTCTCCTTGAACAGATTGAAAAGGATTTTGGTTCGTTTACAAATTTTAGAGAGAAGTTTATTGAAACTGCCCTCACGTCGTTTGGCTCTGGCTGGGTTTGGCTTGTTTGTAAGTCCAATGCAAATTGATTGCCTCTCATATAGATTATGTGTGTGTTTTCTTAAACCTACTAAATTCTCATAATTTCTTTATATCTTTTGACCATTCTATTTTTCTAAACTAAATTTTCCTTAAGATGCTATTTGATATGCAAGAAAATTAATCTTCGAGATGTTTGAATATAATAAAAATTGAGGTTTAAATTTTATGCTGTCTATGTTCTAAACAATATAGGAGTAAGTACTTTTTTTAATGTCCCAAACTTTACGAAGCACAAACACTTTAAATCCACGTCCTGTACATGTTTGATTCATGTAGAACAGCATATTATGTACGTAATATTGTGAACTCTATTTAGATATTTCAATGTCCATGTCAGTATCTATGATAGATTTAAGATATTTACCCACCGAATGCCACATAAATTATTAGTGCCTCTTCAAACTTGAAACTGAATGGCAAATTTTGCCAGGAACTACAGGTGTTAAATGCGTCCCTGTTATATTGTCTAGTATATTGCTTTATGCTGGTGACTTTTGCTAATCTTTATGCCGTGGTTGGTTCAGTGAAGAGAGAACAGAGACGACTTGAAATATTGAAAACATCTAATGCCATTTGCCCAGTTGTATGGGATGACATAGTAAGTCTGTTTCACTTTTCCCTCTTTCACTTGAGTTGATATTATTAGCATTAGAGTTAATGATCATTATTCTCATGCAGCCCATTATCAATTTGGACTTGTGGGAGGTATGCTCATCTCTCTCTCTCTCCCTCTCCCTCTCCCTCTCCCTCCCTCTCTCTCTCTCTCTCTCTCTCTCTCTCTCTCTCACACACACACACACACACTCACACACTCATTCTCATTTTATGATTTGTAGCCATCACATACTGACTTTGCTTCCTTTTCTGCAGCATGCTTATTATTTGGATTACAAGGTACGTAAAAATATTCATACATGCTTAACCGGCCCTTTGGTATTTACCTATATAGTGGTTCTATAATCATAGTAGTCCAACTGATGGTCAAGTGCAACCAAACAAGAGAAATTCACCATCTTTTTTTATGCCTCTTTTAAATTTACATTATTATTTATTTTTTATTTTCATTCTTCATATCCTTTTTATCAAACCTTGGTTTTTAATTTTCACTTTAGAAATTATATCTTTATTCCTAATAAATCAGGTTTAATAATAGTATATGGAGAAAAGTTCACTTATTTTTAATATTGTGACGAAATTGACGATAAATTTATATTTTGGTCATTTCTTAGATGGAAGATGTTATTTGTCAGTCGTGCGTGTTAAATTCTGAAATTCTCTTTTTCTCAAAGCTGAACGGTATGGTTCGTTTTTAAGGTTATGTGCAATATATGAGGGCCCATATGTATTTTGTTTTAAAGGTAGACGTTAATCACTTGAGTCTAAAATTTAAAAGCAGTATCAGACATGCGACCTCTCACTTAAAGGAGAACTTTCATGTCATTAGGTCTACATGGTCATTGCCATATTTAAGTTTTGTTTTATATATATATATATATATATATATATATAAACATGTCCAAGTTCAAGCTTTACTCATTGGATTGGGCCCCTAGTTATGTGTTTAATTGTGATTTTCTTGAGGCGTAGCTGAGCCCACAAGCAAGTATACTTGCGCCTTACTTTTCTTCGAAGATATCTTCCTTACAATCCTTTTGTGATCTTTTTGACAGAATGACAGAGCAAAATATGTGAATACCTTTATGGATCACCTCGTATCTTGGGAAGCTGCAATGGGAAGGTTGGCGCGAGCCGAGGCTTTTGTGAACTTGGGAGAACCTAAAATTCCCATAGCATGAAATGCTGTAGGTAGAAGTTGATTTGAGCATGTTTGGGAGGCTTTTGAGTTTGAAATGAGGGGCTTCTCATGTTTTTGGACAGGTTTTGGTCATTATTTTAGTGGAAACATGCCTGTAAAATTGTAGAGCCCCCATATGATTTTTCTTTTTGTATATCTAGTTTGTTATATAATGATTGCAGACAAGTAGGCTTCTAGGGAGATTTTGAGCATACAAGATAGGAGGCAAGCAAAGTGGTTCAAACGTTAACTGGAGAGAGAATGGTTTTGTGAGTGTGACATGTTGGATTGTGTTTAACCTCTAAATTTAGGCCACTCATCTCTTTGTTGTTCATTATTATTTCCACCTTTAGGGGGTGAGCAAATTAGAACTGAAACCGAAAAATGAACCAAACTTAATTTGGTTTTTTTGGTTCGGTTATTTTTCAATAATTTTGGTTTTCGGTTTGGTTATTAAAAAGTTAATTCGGTTAAAACCAAAAAACCAAAATTTATATAATATATTTATATTTAATATAAAATATTGACTTTTATATGATGGATATTGAATATTATAATATATATCACATTAATATATGAATTTTATTTTATAGATAATATTAGACTAAAAATGCAGTTAGTATTTTATATATAATACAATATTGTGTTTTGTAAATAATATTAAAATCGAAATTTGGTTATTTCATTTATTAACCTAGCCGAAATGTTTCATTTCGTTTAATCCGGATTCGATTATGTGAATTGGTTTCAATTCGATGTTTAAAATTTTCACTATTCGGTTTTTAGTTATTTAGGTTTTTACAACAAATCGAACCGTATAACTAAATGCTCACCCATCACTCATCAACTTTCTATATTATGGTAATCGATAAGCAGAGTGGAGAGATATGAAGTGAAAAAAAAAATGATGAGAAAGATTGCAAGAGTGAGAATGATCTTGGTATCTCTACTTTCAATTAGAAGATTCATTCAAACAAAATATTTAGAAGAATATTTTTACTTTATATTCTATTTTTATTACAATAAAATTTTTAGAATTAAAAAAAATGAAATTTTGATAATTGAATTCCAATTTAGACATTCTAAAGTTTACACGACAATTCCAAACTCATCTAAGCATGAGACTATTATATTTCCTACATCTCTAAATCCATGACCTATTTAGGAAGATGATATTAGTACATTATATAGAATATATTTCTAATTTTTGTTAATCTTTTTAAAAATTATCTTCTTGATAATTCTTCAATATTAGTCAAGAAAGGAAGATAATAAATTAAGGAAGATGATTAGGGTGTTTTAGAAAATATATGATATGTTAATTAACTTAACTAATATTTATAATATCATGAAATTAAATAAATAAGTTATATATTTAGGACAATGAAGTAGTAATCACATCGATTGGTCTAAAGAAGTACAAAGAAAATTAAATAATTATACCAAGTGGCCTCTCATGTAAAATGATCCACTGTTTTTTGTATATCTTTATGTCAAGATTTTTTTTTAAAAAAACAAAAAAAAAAGGCTGAAGTACAAATTTAATTAAATATCTAGCTAGGCACATACTCAATAGACTCAAAACATTTGAAAATTAGTTGTTATTATGTTGAGGTGACCATGTCAATCTAAGCTTCTAAAGGGAAAATAAATATATTGCAATCAATTATACCATTTGTATTGAGGTGACCAAGTCAATCTAAGCTTCCAAAAGAAATTGTTTACAAAAGCATTTTGATGTAAAAGAAGTTTTTGGGAGAATTGTACTATGGTCCCCAAGTAAGAGATTTAATATGAGATAGGTGCATTGAAAACTTTTTCACTTGTTAACTAATGCTACTGCAGTTGTCAATACTTGTCATTAACAACTCCTTGGGACCTATGTGCAATTGTCCCGTAGTTGTTTTATATCATAATATTGTAAAACTTATTTCCAATTGCAAATCATGTTATTTGTATAGTTGTTATTCTATACCACCATAATATTTATACCAAAGTTTAATGAAGTGTGGAAAAACAAGGATAAAATCTACAAAAACCTTTTAAATTTTTGGGTGAGTTGTACGCCACCTCTTTAATTTTTAAACCTTTAAAAGGATCTACTAATTAATATTTTGACTACCTATTCCCCTATCGTGCTTTGTTAAAATTAACTATTTTGGTCATGTCATAATTTTTAATATTTTTTGTGATATACTATACCATTTAAAAAAATGACATTTTACATTTCAAATATAATTTTAAGTATTTTATACTTGTTTGTTAAAAAAAAAAGACATGATCAAATAACTATTATACAATTTTAACTATTTTGTATTTTTAAGTATTTAAAAATACTTAAAATTACATGTCAAATATCGAGTGCTATTTTTTAAATGATATGATACGTAATAAAAAAAATTAAAATGTTGACATGATAAAAACATGTTACATTAAATGGTAATTTTAATAGTAAAAGGTTTAAAAGTAAAAAATTGTAATACTATGGCCTTTAATTTAAACTTTTAAATGTTTAGGAGATTAAATGAGGTCAACCCAAATTTTAGGATAATTTGTATATTTTAGAAAAACAAAATATAAAAGTGAAAACACTGTGCAATTGAGCACATGACCTTTGATCTAAGCAATAATTTTATAATTAAAATTGAAAAATGCATTTTTTTTATCACGCCAAAGAGTAATTTTTCATGGAAGGGTTAACGGGCATATCAACCCCGAAAATGGCAAAAAAATCTTGTTTCGCCTCAAAAGTATTTTCTGGCTTAATCTAGCCCTGGAAACACCTCAAATGTAACAATGTAGTCCTCTGGTAACTGAGGACCCAAACACTATGTGCCACGTAGGAGATGAAGCCATGTCAGATTCATCCAAAAAGAAAAGTACCACGATGGAGGTATTTTAAAGTTGACCAAGCCATGCCCAAAGTCGACCAAAGGAAGAGATCGAGGGTTTCATCTTCGAGAAGCTTAGAGACTTAGACGAAGGTGAGAGGGTTGTTCGACAATTTAGGAATTGGTGACTCAACAGCATCTTTGACGATGGCAAGGAGGAGAAGGGCAATGATTTTGGTGCGTCGTGGTGGAGTAGTTGAAATGGAAGCTTCGGCTGCTAGGTTTTGTCATTGTGGGGTGCTAGCTCCTCTTTGCACTTTGTGGACACAACAGAACCTAGGGGATTCTATGGATGTAGAAATTATCAAGAGGTAGTTTATTTGTTTGTTAAAACTTCTGCCATTAAGGAGATGAAATGTGGCTTTTGATTTTTGGTTGCAATAATTATACAAGGACGAAGCTGTGGGTTTTTCAATGGCATGATGAAGAAATAAGTGATAGGTTAAGGTAAGTGATCAATGAGTTGCTGGGGTATAGACAAGGTGTATGGTGAGAAATTTATGCCAAGGAGAGGAGGTCATGTTGAAGCAGTAAATGGAGATGGTGATAATGATATTGCTACTATGTTGCTAGACATGAAGAAGAATGAAAGAAGATTGATGTTTGCTATTAGTGCACTGATCATGACTTGGGTTTTTTTATGGTGGGTAAATTGTTAGAATAATGAGTTTTGATGATAACTAAACATAACTTAGGCATAAAGACAAGGATGGACATAGTTCAGTAATAACATAGAAACAATCTGATAGGTAATACTAACTTTAATCTAATTGATCATAATCAGATTATAAGTTAAGGAACTATAAGTCTAATCAATCAGGGATAGATCAGAGATAGACTAGAAGTTGAGGTCATAGGCGCCTAATCGATTAGGGGCCTCTGTAATCGATCAGAATAGTGAAAATGAACTAAGACTCAGTGTGATCGATTAAGGGAATTAGTGGAACTTAGTGTAATCGATTGGATAAGCCTGATCGATCAGCCATCCCCTGTGATCGATCAGAAACCTCAAAGAGTAATTCAACTCTAATCCAAGCCTATTCGATTAGAGAAGGTTAATCGATTAGAGGACAAAGTGTGATCGATCAGTTAATGACTATAATTTGAATATGATATGAATGCAATCGATTGGATAAGCACGATCGATCATAGACCCCTATGATCGATCAGGTGATGTGTTTTTCTAACTTCATATTTAGTGATGCAGGTCATGATCGATGTGTAATCTGTGTGTGATCGATCAGAAACCAGAAGCTATAATCGATTAGAGGCCTGTGATCGAAATGGCGATGGATTTAATTCAAACTAAATTAACAAGTCTATTTTAAGCTTTCAAGTACAGAAGTTATTCAGACCTACTTTGGGAAGTTATCATTAGACACATAAGTCTGTTATTAGAGCCGTTTGATCCAACTACTAACTACTGCGATTAATGAAGAGAGAGGATCTGAAGAAAGCCAAGTACAATAGAGTTAATTCTGCCCAGATCACATATATCTCTATACTTCATCTACAATCTCACCTAACAATCAAGCAACGACTATAACTTCATTAGCAACGGACAGCCCAGATGAAGAAGTTGGTTGAGGCATTGATTACAAACATTGATTATTCTTGCAAAGTTACACTTTCTGCATTCAATACTTAGCAACTCTTAGAAAGATCATTCATTATCTTTGTACTTAAGTGAGTATCACAATCAGTTCATTGAGTGAACAAGTATTCTGTAATCATACTTTTAGTGAGGCTTGCTCTTAAGATAGTGGGATCTTAAAGAGTAGTGTGTATTCTTACAAGTTGTAAGGGGAAGTGATTAGTAAGAGAGAGTTCTTGCTGTGCAATCACTTGTAAAGGCACTCAAGAGCCTGATTAAATCTTGAGGGAATAGTGGAACCTAACTGGAGGTTGGAGAACTGGACGTATGCCAAGAGTTTAGGCTGAACCAGTATAAGGGTATGTGTCTTGATTAACTAAATTTTTAATTAGCACAATTCATCCCCCCTCTTGTGCATTCCTGCCAATTACATAAATGAAGGTGAAAATTTTTATGAAGTTTATTGTATAATTTTGTGATGAATGTAACTTGCGGAAAGTTGTAGTAAGCTAAGATTTGGAGGTTTTGTACTATTGAATCAATTATGAAGATGAATTATTCATTATACTTTCTGCTTCCACTATATAACCTATGTATTTATATGCATTTAGAATAAATACTTATCATAGTGCCTTTATTATATTTCATTGTGCCTGTGTAATAATACAGAAGAAGATAAAATGAATAGGATTATAATCGATATAAGGAAATGTAACTTGTAAGTGAAATATGAAAAATGAGGTAAGAGAATTATTGACCAAAAGGATGTAGGATATGTAAGTATTGGATCATAAAACTTGTTTGAAGGTTTTAATACATATCAAGACCAAATGAATAGCATAACTATCCATTAATTTAACTAAAAGAAATTGACCATTACAGAAAAAGTGGCCATATTAAGTTACACAGTAGTCTTTCAAAAAGAAATTGGCCATTCCAAAAGAATGGCATAACATCCATTAAACTTGACACACTAGTGTTTCAACAAAAAAAAAAAAGTGGCCATTATAGAGACAAAAAGTAATGATCTGCAGCATGAAGAAGTGGCAATTACAAGATACATAAGTCACCATCTGATCCTTACAACATATATATTACAAAGACAAGAAATAAAAGGAACTAGGTGCTTCCTCCCCTTGCAATGTATTTTGTCATCGATTTCTTCCTCACATTCACCATCCAATTCTTGTATGCTATGAGTTGGGAAGTGATCATTACTGGTTGGCCTTACCACATCAGTCCTGAAGGATTGAAAGGGAGGTCAATAGGAGTGGACACAGTTGCTCCATCTCCTTGATATTGCACTTTTTGAGACTCACCACTTTGTATAGCTGAAAACATGCTTCTTGTTATCCTTATTGAAGTTTGATTAGGGATGGGGTACATAGTGTCAAGGTCTTCATGTTGCAGAGTATACTCCATTGCTGTTCCTTCGTGCAAAACAGTTTTTGAAGCCATTCCTGACTGGATGATGACAAGAAAGTGGATGTTAAGTAATGAAATTAATTGTGTAAAAACAAGACAAGTTAATAAAATACATTATAAACTGTTCTTCTAGTATCCTAATAAATACGAACTCTCATGCCAATCTCAACTCAAGGCTTGTCAAAAGCACTTCCTCCATGTTGTCTTTTGAGGGTTTTAGATTGTTCAGCTTGGTTAGTTTAATTTGTTGAGTGCTAATTTGAGATTGTTTAGCTGTAGAATCATAAATTAGTCACTACATGAAGAAGAAATATGTATGTTGTACGTTCAAAAATGTGACATAGAAAACAAATGAATAGGAGATACTCACATCTTTGCAAATCACCCTGTTGTGATCCTCTTTGTAACAAATTATGCATGTAGGAATGCACCCTCTTTTAGACAACTTCTCAGGTGTAAGAGGAGGCAATTTAGCGATTTGGTCAACTTGGTTAGTTTGAGATTGTTGAGCATTTGACATTTGCTTCCTGCTTACTATTTCATCTTTCCTTTTCCTTTTATATAGAGGTCTTTGAACCAACTTACACATAGGAGGTAGCTCCATAGCTTAATACATAACGATTGGCCAGAAAGTTTTGCCCTGACAAGTTTGAATTCATTTCTTTAAGAAGCTATATATGTGTTTTTATTATAGAACCTTAAAATTTGGAACACTAGATCAATTTTAGTATGGTATAATGCATAAATAGCGTGTTGACACGATATACCAGTCAAATCCCAAATTCTACAAGTGCATTGCTTGCTAGTTATAAACACAATGTGTCTATCATCCATCTCAATGATCACATATCCATCATCACTATTAAATGACACCCTAAAATGCATAGACAAATCCTTATTTTTCGCAAATAAAGTAACACACTTAGGAAGGAAATTACCTCTCTACCTTTACACATTTCTTTCACTCACCACCCACTTAGACATCATTTTAGTCCTAGTTCCATCTACCATTCGAAAAATAGGCAAATACCTATATTCATTGATCCAGGCATTGAAACTGTCACTAATGTTGTTATCTACTATCCAAGACAAGCACCTAATACTAAAATATGCCATTACCCAACAATGTATAGGATATGTTGTCATTGTTTCTGCTACCTCTTTCTTCAACTATCCAAGAGCATTCAAATTTCCCTTGAATTGTTTCAACAAACGTGCTCCATGCACATGAGAAAAACTTCTCCTTCAACTCTTTACCCCTTCACCGCTTACTCCAATTGGCATATTTGCCTCACACAGAATCTATGCTCAACCTCTGGTACAACTTCAGATACCGTAATAACCAATCCCTATAGATTCAAAACACGGTCATTTTAGTACATTACACCACAGAAAAATAAACCCTAAACCAACTAAATAAAACCAACAAATAATGGACATTATATTAACATGTTGTCCAATATCAAGGTCCAGTGATCTCTTTATCCATTCAAAGAACTACTTCCAGTTTTGTGTGTTATCTTTTTGTGTAATTGTAAAAGCTGTTGGACAAAAGGAATCATTAGCATCAAGTCCAGTAGCTGTGATCATTATACCTCTGGCCTTTCCCTTTAAGAATGTGCCATCAACACCTATGATCGGCCTCCAGCCAGCCTTCAACTAATCTATTTTTAAAAAAATTAAAACAACAACACATCCAACATGTCATTACTGTGAAGCAAAAAACTAGTCAAAAATAAAATCACATTTTGTTAAGCTTCAATTTAAAGACACAACCTTACCTTGGAAGCATTGAAGCACACATACATTCGGCGGTATACTCTTCTTCCATTTTCAAGTGCCTACTTGCTTATTTCAACAGAAATATCATATCTAGGATTTTAAGCCCTTAGCTCATGACAGTATGCTTCCAACTTCTTAAACTTGTCCACATAACTTCCTTCCATGTCTTGCATAATCACTCTCTTTGCTCTTTTGCATTTGTAAATGCTGAAGTTTTAACTCATCCTCCACATCTTTTTTCATATCCCTTACTTTGTACTGTGGCCTATTTTACACCTTTTTCTTGAATTATGAAGCTAGTCACTTCATAGAAGCCCTCAGGTTCCTATAAAACCTACTATAGTTGCAATCCAATTGTAAGGTCTACCCATCTCTGGAGGCATAAAGAACAAAAGGGCAACCTTCCTCACAAATAGCATTTACTCGAAAAGGCTCATTCTTTTTTGGGCCTAATGTATTTTGATCTACCTTTGGATTCAATGATCTCAGGCTCATTATCTTCTAATTCATCCTCCAAATCATTATCTTCATAGTCACTTTCATCTTCACCACCATCTACTTCATCTCTCATCACAAACTCTTCATCCTCACTATCACTTCTGTCATATTCATCCTCATCTTCACCTTCCTTGTAAAATTCTACTTACTAATCCCAATTAAACTCCCAATGACTAATCCAAAATACTATTATCAATGCTAACTATGATAGGAAAAATGATTTCCATACAATGACAACAATTCTATCATAGTTAGAAAAAGAGTTTACTAATATCACAAGCACTATCCATAATAGGAAAAATAAACTTTATCACTATGCAAGGACTATCGTGGATATTTAAAACACCTAACAATGTTAGAAAGTAATTCCCTAACATGGTTAATTAAAAACAACTTGCCATACAACATGGTTAACCATGTTGGATAAAGAACCGCCTGACATGGTTATTAAAACCGACAAATAATCCCTTATCATTCATTCATCAATCGTTCAATATTAACCTCACAATATAACCATGTTAGAAAGGATTGATCTAACATGGTTATTTAACAGAAATCAACATATAATAATCATTATTCATCCATCATCAAATCTATATAACATGGTTAATAAATCAATATAATAATCATTATTCATCCATATTCGAAAGAGCTAATCAAACATAGTTAATAACAAGCCAATAACAAATATATCAACAAATTAGGCCTCGGGTCTACAACCTGGAACATTACAAGCATAGCCATTTTCTCATATTAACATAACAATCTCGCATAAACTAGTATACAGTAATCAGTCACATGCATGTGATTAACCTGACAATCCATCAAACAACAACCAAAAGCTAGGAAGTTATCAGCGATACAACATATAACCATCACAGTTAGTATTCAAGAACAAGTATAAATTCTAATACAGTCATCTAGATAAAC
Organism: Mimosa bimucronata; assembly: GCA_037074515.1. Classification (NCBI taxonomy): domain Eukaryota; kingdom Viridiplantae; phylum Streptophyta; class Magnoliopsida; order Fabales; family Fabaceae; genus Mimosa; species Mimosa bimucronata. The sequence continues at coordinate 32,503,650 of CM073440.1, read as the reverse complement.
CAATCAAAAGTATAGCAACATGAAAGAGAAATAATGCATCCTAAGGACTGGTAATATAGAAAATTTCAAATTACATATACAATCGTCGACTCACAAAACCAATGTAGTTTAGAGGACATGATCACCTGCAAAAATGTAAACCATGATAGGGTGAGACAAATTGTCTCAGTAACCACTGTTTCAACTCAATACACAATCGAGAGTAGGTTAGCAGAGTGCCTACTTAGGTAACACAGTTCAAAAATAAATAGTGTGATAAAACCTCGATACAATTATTTCCTCAAATACATACCTCATATATATACCATTATATATATATATATCTATATTTCCAAACCAGTCTATGCCATAGAATCAATGAGCCCCTATCTATAATTGGAATAACTTACCGGTACCAACATTCACATTCTAGAAATTAGTAGTGTAACAATCACAACTTCAATATACCATATATCTCTTAATGCATAATCGATTCATATATCAAAGCAACATTTATTTAACATGAAGTGACAATGTGCCTCTATCTACAATTAGGATGGCAATTCCCCCTATCTACATTCGGAATGGAGATAACATGAAGTGACATTATACCCCTGTCTACAATAAGGATGGCAATTCCCCTCTATCTACAATTAGGATGGGGATTCTCCACTGTCTACAATTAGGATGGGGACTTCCTTATCTATAATCAAGGAAGGTCTCTGTTTATAATCAAAGACATGTACAAATAACCTTTCAGTTGGCCGATCGAGGGGTTACATCGCGCAATGGTACTAAACAGTATCATATGCAACAATTAATTATATTATCAATGTAAATATATGAATCAGACATATAGCCATCTCAGTTTGCAACCCTCGGTAACAAATTCATTAACAACATAACTCTACTTATCTATTAATCATGGATTCACAATTTATTCAACAACAACATGCTTACTAGATATTAATTAGCTCTCAATTCCCACCATCAATAACAAAACTCAGTATCAACATATCTATCACATAACACTTCCTCTATTCTCATTTTTGTCAAAATATTCACAATATAGAAACGGTACCCAAAAGACACTTTTAATTATCAAACTAACATTTGAAATTCATCTTGTATGATACTACTGATATATTTAGAGATTTTGAAAATCCCAACTAACATAAAAAACACAAGTACAGTGAGGGGAGTGTGGTTACCTAAGCTTATCAAACAAAAGAAAAATACTAGGATAGGAAGATCCTTGAGGTAATCTCGACTCACCGGTGTCTACAATTGCTAGAAAATACAATAACACAATGTTAATACATAATTCACATTAAATTATACTCATATCAAGTTTAAGACAACTATGTATCCTCAATAGTCAAGCCAGTTCTGTTCAGTTGAACCTCAACTCACAAACATAGAAACATCCGTAAATAATTAACCACAACTCTTTGAATCAATAATACTTTATTAAACTTTTCAAATCACCATTCATTTTTCATTACACCTATTAGAACCACAATTTTTCCTCTAGGCCAAAATAGCCTTCAATCACAAATCACCTCAACCTCAACTACCTCTAATAATCAATTAAAAATATTAATTAACATTAACAATACCATCATTACACCATCTATAATTATCATCCAATTCAACACAACTATCAAATCATGATAATAATTTCGACACTTGAACCACCAATATGAATCCAACATACACCTAAACAAAGTAATCCATTTATAATCATTAATACACATCAATAAGCCTGTTACAATCCTCAAACCACCATTAATCCCTAATTTCCTTCCGAGGCCAAATTCATCAATATACACCAAAACCTTGGAATTAAGCTCAACAACAAAGTTATCTTAATTCCATACATGGTCCTTGTTGTAAGAATCCATCCCAAATCATTATTATCCTTATAGAATGATACGATTCTAGCTTATACCCAAAATTAGTCTATAATTTACCATTAACCATAACCCACCAAATCATCCTAACAAGAATTTTCTCAAGCTTACCTATATCCTCCTCAACCATAATAACCATTAACCATTAACAAATTACATCCCAATACCTCTACAGATCAACTTATGTCCTAATTAGACCATGCATCATCCCAAACCACCAAAGTCCAAATCTACTCTAATTTTTTCTCAAATCATCATTATTTAATCATTTACTAACCTCAATTAACATATTAGAACCACCAATTATCAGAAAATCTCATTGAATTTTCAGAATTACCCTCTAACCCTAACTTATCCACACTTTAATTCATGCAAAATTCATGCTAACCCAAAATCAAGCAATCCTAACCCATAGACTAATTAGAAGTCATCCTAAGATGGTTTTAGAACAACAAAATATGACCCACAAAGCCTAGGATTTGGATACTCCATGAATCCCAAAATTTCAACCAAGAGCAACCTTGGAAAAATGAGGAATGAGAGGAAGAAATGAGAGGGGAAGTTTACCTAGGTAAAAGAGGTTCCAATTAGACCAAAAAGTCGCCACAAAATCGCTGCAATTCCACCCAACTCGCAGCCCCCACTTTCCCTTTAATCCTCACCATCTTTTCTCTCTTTCTCGGGTTGGGCCGCTAGAAAACAAGGGAGGAAGAAGAAGGACGCACGCCGACAGCTGTCCTTATCGTCGGCAGCAGTGGCAATATCCTCCACTTCCCCTCTCTCTCTTACATGCAGTCGCACATGAAGAAGGGAGGGGAGTGGTCAATGGAGCACGGGAAAAGGAGAAAGGAAATAGGAAGAAATAGGGAGATTTAAAAAAAAAAGAAATAAAGAAAATAATATAGATAGGATAATGAAATTACTCATAGGCCTTTTGATCCTTAAAATAATATATTTTCTTATAAGATAAAATTCGCTTTTCACTTTTATCATCCTATTCATCTTCCTCACCCTCAACTTCATCCTCCTTTTCACCTTCACCATCACTTAAAAACATCATGATCTCCATTATTATGTTCTGTTTGCGTCACTTCAATATACTTCCTCCTAATATTTGCGATGTTGTTTAAAGCTTCATTAACTCTATTGCAGTACTAGGATGCTCATTGGGATACTTCCGATCTTCATTAAACTACCTCCTAATATCTCTTTTGTTGTTTAAAAGACCCTCTAAATAATTATGGGATAAATATCAATTTTGTCCTGGAAGTATTCGTTGGGTAGCAATTTTTTCTTGGAAGTTTTTTTTGGGACTAATGTCACCCCAAAAGTATAAAAAGTGTAGCAATGTCTCTCTGAATTAATGGAGTTATTAATGGACACCTTGTCACGGTTCACATCAGGATAAAAATGAACCATTTTTACTTTAGAAGTTTTCCTCAAGGGGCAATTTTGATCAGGAAGTTTTTTTTGTTACAATCACCGTAGAAGTTTAAAACTTCCGTGACAAAATCGCTCCTCGGGGAAAAACTTCTGGGCCAAAAATGGTTCAACTTTATTCTAACGTGGTATCCGTTAACAATTCCATTAGTTTAGAATGACATTACTACAATTTTTATACTTCCAGGGTGACATTTGTCCTAAAAAAATTCAGGACAAAATCGCTACCCAGCAAATACTTCAGAGGCAAAATTGGTATTTAACCCAATAATTATTTTTCTCAATCCAATATTAGGCATCATCAGCTTCATCATCATCTCCCTCTACTGTACCAACATTTAGCTGTTTCTCATTTTCACGCTTTTCATTACTTTTGGAAGTAACTTTTCCCTTATGCCTACCCCGACCACGGGGACCACCTTTTTGACCACTCCAGATACCCTCATTACCACACAATGCCATCTACCCAAAACCCTAAAATAATTACACATAAAAAATTCAAATTTTACTATGACGCAACAGACAAAGGGCAAAAATATGAATTCACTGTGCAAATAAAAAAAATACAACAAACGCTACACACTTCCCAATCAATATGAGATTCCTTACCTTTTGATCTAACAAATCTTTGTTTTGTTCCTTACCTTTTGATATGATGAATCTTTGTTTTATCTTTATTTTGGTCACCACACACGATTCAAAGTCACATGCTAGTCACCGCTTCTCCCTCAATGCTCACTCGAACAAGATGCATCTACTTTCTGAACCTTAGGTAGATATTGTCCCCTAATCTAATCCATTTGCTAGCTAGGGTGTTATGGCATTAATCGTCCTGAACACGTGTCCCCTCTTTAACAAAGGACTACATTGTTACGTTTAGGTACTTCCAATGCTATATTGAGCTAGAAAGTACTTCTAGGGTGAAATCGAGATTTTGTTGGCACTTCCAGGGTAAATTTGCTCCTTAACCCTTAATAGAAATATAGAAGTCATCATTAGTTGCTTATAGGATCTATGAGCACAAGTGTTGACGCATAAACAAGGTCGTTTTTCACCTTATAATGAAATTTAGTCATTTGTTTTTTTTACACATATTTGGAGTAAAAAAATTGACTTTCGCGCTACAAATTTCATCAGTAAGAAGGACCTCAATCAGAATATTTACATTCTATGTATATAATACTTGCAAAGTACTATGTGTAAGAATTGATTATGTCCTTCTCAATCATAAAATTTTTAATGGGAGATCTTTTAGGGACATGGGGGGAAGTCTATTGAAAATTTTATACACAGTAAGCTAATACTTATATTCTAGTACTTATATTCTGAAAATGTTGTACACACACAATATTAATACTGTCATTTAGATCATTTTCACAAATAAATTTTTTAAAGGGAGGCTTTTGTGGTGACCCAATAAATTCTTCTACGATGTACTCTGCAAATGCTATATGTAGTATGCACGGAATACCAGTATTTTGATTTTTTCCCTTGTTACTAATAAAATTTTTAATGGAGCCTTCAATTTTCCAACAACCTTTTTTCCTCCAATTCGAAGCTCTTCATCGATCTTCCCATCTCCTCATGTACTTTTAGAATATGTTTGGAGGAAGTCAGTGAAGATTGATGGGGAAGAAGGGAGGATTGACGTGGATAATTTTTGCCAAATATTTTTTTTAAAAAATCTTATAAAGATTACATGGATGCTACATAGGCATATCGCTTATGGGTTTTTTTGTCAATATTGTTGACTATTAGAGGATGTTAATGGAGGGGCTAAACTGCCCCATTTTTGAGACTTCTAAGGCGACATTGCCCTAAAAAAATTTCCAGACATCCAATACCCATATCTAGAAACTTATAGAGCATTCTAGTCTCTTATCCTATCTAGAAACCACACACATCACACATGTGTTTCCTTGTTTTGTTATTTTCCTTTCAAAAAGTTGAGGAATTAATTATGTAGGATTTCTCTTTCCTAATATAGCCTCTTAGTTTTTCTTTCATATAAGGAATTATTTCTCTAGTTATGGAAATCTGCTGCATTAAATGCAATTATAATTATTTTCTAAATAAAAAACTTTTTTCAGGACTAAATAGAAGACTTTATCATCTCCAAATCTTGAGTCATAATCCACTTACCATATACCATATACTCTGTATCCAAAATGGGAAAAAAAACTTAGCATATGTAGTCATATACTCGTATCTCTCCGCTATAAATAGCTGCACCAATATTGCAAAAAGCAAACCCACACTTCTCTTGGTTTGGTATAAAATTTTCATAAATTTTGAGAGCAAAGAAATTATGGAAAAGACCTCTCTCATCTCAGCTCTCTTTCTTGTTCTTCTTGCCGCATCTACATTATGTTATGGTAAAATATCACTTTCTTTTAGTGCTACTAGATATGATTTTTGCCAGTAGATACTAGATATGCTATTATATAGAATTTAAATTAAAAAATGTCTATAGAATTAGTTAATGTTCTCATTTTCTCAAAACTAATCACAGCATTTCAAAATTACCCTTAGAATAGATACCCTCAATGTCACTTTTCTGCTACTTCTCTGTCCTATTTGGAGGCAGTATATTGAATAGGAACAAAATTTAAAATAATTATTATATTTCGAGACATAATTAATGAGGTTTTAGATTTTTCTTAGCTTTACTATATAAAATATATTAGAAGTGCATTATAAAAAAGATTAAAAGCATAAGACATGATTTATGTCCTCGGTCTCTCCCTCCCTCCGTTTATAAATATATAGATGAGATTTTGTGTAAAATTAATTTATGTACGCATGCATTTCAATAGGGGAAGATATTGGATGCAAGAGAGACGTTGATTGCACTGGGAAGCTTAACTGCAGAAGAGAAGTTTATTGTTTGGCGGGAAAATGCCGATGTGCTGCTGAACTACAAATCACACAAAGTTCAAGTCAAAATAAGTGCACAAGTGATGATGATTGCCGGAATAAAAATATATTTTGTACCCAATCGCCTTTTTGTTTCAATAGGCTAAAATGTAACAAGCAAGGCCAATGTGAGTGTGCCTGCCATGCCTAAAACTAAATCTCTTATAATCCCTACTCTATTATATTATTATCATCACAAACCATGAGTTTAAATGAAATGATATCGGTTTTTTAATCCTTTTCGTCACCTAAAGATTTCACAGCTCAATTTGGGCTGTTTCTTAATTGCTTTTATTTATTTTATGGGAGATTAATATGCTAGTCCTTTATCCTTATAGTTTAATTACCTCATTTTTTTTAAAAAAATAAGTCATTATAGTTTAGTTTGTTTAGATTGAGGTTGTATTAAAAAAAAAAGCTCTATACAATTAATTAATGTTCTTTTGATTTTTTTAAAAAGTATCATTGCATTTCCAAAATTATACCCTTAAAATCTATATCCTTCCATGTCACTTCCCTACTATGATATAGGGTCAGTTAGAAACTGATCCATAATTCAGTACTCTCACTTAAAGTATCTAAACTCTTGCTCATCACTCTATTCATAATTTAATCACGTCAAATCTATAAGAGAAATTTAGACAACACACACAATCATTGCTTTTAATACTGTCTGGCCTGAAAATGCTGTTTCCTTAGCAGCAAAACATCATATACTTAATTAACATTTACACAATCTGTCCTATTACACTTCCAGCATTAGCTTCCCACTAAACAGTGGTATTCGAAAGGACCAACAAGGTATGTGTTTATATATACGTAATCACAATCCTCTTACACTGTTCTTTGAACACATATTGGAAAACTAACAAGATTAGTTCTTACCCTCCATGACCTTCCGGGCCTCTAACTATAGAACAACCTTCATAAATAAATACTAATTTCAAACTATTTTATTTGTGATCAACCCAAACACATAAACTAGACTTAATTTATAAATGATTAAACCTGTAACAGAGATCGAATCACAATGGAAGAAAAGCAAAGAGAACTCAAGTTCGAAATCATTCAACATTCTCATTTTAAAAGTCTAAGCTCTTCCTTTAACATTTTGAAACATAAACCATTTGAGAATACTATGTTTATAAATTTCTGCAAAATTCCATAATTTAATGTCACAACAATTTCATATGACTCAGTTCAAATCCGAAATAATCTCTAATGGCATCGGTGATAGTATCCGATTTGGAGTTTATGGAAAAATCCGACCAAACACTACTCCATTCCTCAGAAAAATTTAACACACATCATATATCAATTGTTTACTTATTCTATCAGCATTTTCACAAAGGAACAGAGAAAAAATAAAAATCGAACCACAGAGCAGAAATCGCACAACAGAGACAAGCATCAAACAGAGCAGAATTTCGAACCACACAGAGCACACACAAGAATTTTGAAATTCACACATGCAGACCGATTGACTTCTTGTACTCTACTTTAAACTAAGTGTTACTAAGCTTTAATTCAATTTCAACCAAAAATCCCAGCCAAAAATCGTCGTGAACAGTGACTGAGAGAGGCCATTTTAGAAATCTTTCAAGTTACATTATGAAATCCCAAATTTCTTTAGGGAAACACAAAACCTATCCTTAAGCTTTGATTTAATCGATTTACAACTCCTAAAAACCACCAACTGAATTCGGACCATTCTCTCATGACGTTAAAAATCAGAAAACAGAGGATGGGAAGGAGAAGACGCAGAGGACAGTAGAAGATTGAGAGGGAGAGGGAGACTATCGAGGGTGATGATCATGCTTATCAGACTCGGACCGGACCGGCCGAGTTGACTTAGAACTCGCCGACCCGGGCACTTGGCCGGTCCGGTTGGACCCCTAGCTCGGCTAGCTACTGGCTCGGCGTGAACCGGGACGACTCATCCTAAACCGGGACTAACTTGGGCGACTCGCCGAGTGGGGCGAGTCTCCCGAGTCAAGTTTTTCCCGCCAGATCTAGAGGAGAGAAGTCGGGAGAGAGCGAAGAAATGATGAAGATAAGAAGAAGAGATGAATAAGAGAGGGGAAGAGTAGCAAGTAGCAACATCAACATTTGAAACAACAAACAAGAGATGAAGAAGATACACGGACGAAGGAAGCGACTGCGGCGCATTCTCACTTGCTTTGTCAGATCTCACAGAACACGTACGGCGAAGGGAGTTAACGTGTTTGAATAAATGTGTTTGGTGAGGCACCAACAAGCGTTGGGTGCAGTGGTAATTGGCACCTGCATTCCCCAGGCGAACGCGAGTTCGATTCCTGGAGTCACGCTTGTTGGGAGGGGGTTTACCGCCTTTGGTGCAAAGCACCTTACATGGGCGTGCCTAGAACATCCCCGCTCCGGATTAGTCAGTTGCCCCGGGTTACCAGGCCAGTGGTTAAGGCCAATGGGACTCAGGAAAAGGTGCTGGATACCGGGGGGAATCGCGGGGGGGCCGAAGGCCCTAACTGCCTTAGATTTACCAAAAAAAAATGTGTTTGGTGAGGCGGCCAATGTTTCTACGCTTAAAGTAGGGAATTAGGTTTAGGGTTGTGTGGGTTATTTAAATGGGCTTGGGCCCATGTTTTATTAAAAAAGTTTGAAGACAAGTTATTTCATCGTGTTTAACTTATAATATATTTATTAAAAAAAATTATAATTTATATTAAAAGTATTTAAGGCTTGATAATGACTTTCTAATTTTTATTGCTGTCCTCATCAAAACAAATTCTCATTTGACTATTGAATAATTTTAACATGTAGTTATCATTGATGAATATATTAATGAGCTTCTATCAGAATTATCTTAGGATAACTAATGGGCTGCTTATTGTCCAAAAAGGAGACTATTTAGAGATATTTTTTTCTAAAGTATTTAGTAATTCATGATTTTGACCTAGTTAAATTTTGGAATGTGTGATAAAATTTTAAGTATTATGAAATTTTAAGTATTTTTTTAATTCTTTATTTCTCAACGGGCTGACCCTCCGAGTCGACCACGGACTGACCCACTGACCCTTGACCCACTACCTCAACCGAGTCAGTGTCCGGTCCGGGTTTGATTACCTTGGTGATGATGATTAAGATAGATGGAATGAGAGTATGTGGGGTTACATTTATGCCCTTCGTACTTTTATTCTTTTTAAGTTATTCCCTATTCTTAAACTTTTCCTTATTTTTAGTTTGGTCCCTTTTCCAAACAATAATTTTCTAAAGTTAATTCTTATATCAAATTAGAGATTTTTCTTACCCATAAATTTCTTTGAGCCCCAAAATAATTTTTCCTAAAATTCCCAAATTAAAATTTATCTTTTAATTATTATTATTATTATTTTCTCTTTATTATCTAAAGAAAATACGCTTTAAAAATTATTAAAAATACCTAAAACATCATAAATTTATTTATAATACTTTTTAATATTTTAATAATACCCTAAGACCTTAAATAACTTCTTATGCCTATTTTTCAAATTTTAGGGTGTTATAATGAAGTTCTGATACCATGTGGGAATAGAGAGAAAGAGAGGAAATAGAGAATGAAATAGAATCTTAGGCTCCGATTTATAATTTTTTAAAGAGATTTTGTGAATGGAGGATTTTTGGGCAATTTTTGGATCTGGTTCTGAGCTACTGTTCACCGGCGTTTTAGCTAGGATTTCATGTTGAAACCGAATTAAAGCATAGTGAAAATTAGTTTGAAGTAGAATACAGGAGGTTAATTGCTATGCATGTGTGGATTTCGAAATTCTTGTGCGTGGTCTGTTTGGTTCAAGGTCCGATTGCTCTGTATTGATGAGATAGGAGTAGCTTATAAGTTGTGAATGCCTGCTGGTTTAGTTTTATTTTGGAATCATTTAGCTGGCTGCTCTGCAATTGCGTTTTGGACTATTTGAACCTTTTGTTAAATTACTGAGAATTGATTTCTTTAGTTGGTTAGTTTTTTTTTCCCATCTATAGACAACTCTTCATATATCTATATTGTTTAATAAATATCTCGAATCAATTGTCCATTGCTTGCATATAGTTATAATAATCTATCCATCACTAGAGTGGTATATTGTTTAACCATCATGCCATCTCAGGCTTTAGATTATATAATCCTTTTCTCACTTCTAATTCTCTGTCCAAAGATGTGATTAATCCAATATTGTTCTCAGTCTAGCCAATTTTTAAATATCATTCTAGACTTTGCACTGATGTGCAGCATCGCATGCCTCTGCAATTATAATACATAAAATATCACTCTTGTTTAAAACTATTGAATTAGCAAGGAATTGGTGTAGGGGTTATGTCAAAACTACTGAAGTGTTGAGACTTAACTGTTAACACGTACCTAGCCAATTACTAGTCCTTCTCAGTAGATGTCCTATCATGAACTCCGTTTCCATTCCATTGTTTATAACTAAATACTGTCCTCCATATTGTAGTTTTGACTATTGCTAAATTTGTTGTGGCAGTCATCACACATGCTGTCATAAACATGGCAAACAATCGTAGTTTCTAGAAATTAAATTTAGAATTAACATGATTGATATGGTTCTGCAAGACAAACTTTGTTAATATATGATAACCATGCTTCATAAAGCATACATAAAATTTCAGCTCCTTTTACAGCTTTTCTTTTGGCTGAATGTTTATATATGGGAAACTAGTGAATGGTTTCAATGCATACATGAACAAATTTCCATAATATAAACTGACCTTCACTTCAGAATTTTATATTAGCACTTTATATATGATTTAGACCTAAGTGGATATAAGTATTTTGTTGTTTAAAGTAAATTTGTATTTCCTATTATATTTGCCGTTTATAATTTATCCTATATATAATCATAGACTTTACGATAAACAATTAGTTTTGAAGGGTTTTTCAATTGGATGTCTCTTGTGATTTTATTCGGTGATGATATGTGATTATTGGAGTATGTTTAAAGATTCTTAATTTTTTTTTTTTTGAAGTTTTGTATCAAACTTATGTGTCTTTAATGGTGGTGATAATTGACTACTTGAAAATCTTGAGGGCAATTGTTGAGGCCAAAACTAATTTGTAATTCACTGTCTAACAATTGGAATATTAGGGGAGTAAGTTAAATCATTAGATTGTGTTTGAAATTCCTAACGATGAATGGAACAAGGTTGCGAAAACTGAAAAGAAAAAGTTTTTAGAGTTAATTATAAAGTGTAAAAGTTTGTAAGATTTGAACTTGTGACTCTAAGAAGGAAATTACTCACTATTTTTGAGAATTTTAATGTGAGTTGAGTATTCTAAAGCATAGAAATACACTTAGAACATTAGTGTGGCTCTTTTGAATATTGAAATGCATTTTGAATTTGGAGGGCTGGAACGTTATAAGTTTTATGAATTGAAGGTAATAGTGAATAGTTTAATATAGGTAATGTGTAAATCAGATTATTATTTAAAGTATTCAAGTCAAATATAAGGATTGTATATGTTAAGGGTATATAGGATCAAAGTCTCTATTTTGGAATCATGCACTTAACTAGTAAAAGAAATGGGATTTATTGTTTGATGATTATTGGAAGAATTAAATGGTTATCTTGATTTGCTCTTCAAGATTTAAGTCATGTAAGTTCAAATTGATGTTGGTCATAATAAAGTTTAAATTTGAAAAGCCTTGCTTTGTTACTGTTTTCAAAGTTCCTAAGGATTAAATCTAAGAAGTAAAAATAAATAGAATTATTGTGGAATTGGTTTAGAAAACTTTGAATAGAAATTTAAGTTTGAACTTGATGCTGATTTTATGTATTAAATAAATAACTAAGGTCTTTAAAGAATATTTCTTATAGAAACTATTGGTCAAACATTGAGAATATTAAGAAAGTTTAATGTGAGTAAATTATCAAAGTGATCTTGGATGATCAAGATCCTAAATAAGTATGGGCAAATCATAATTTATCCAGATGAAATGACTTGGGTAGTATCAAGTATTTAGGATCCATGAGAGATGAATAGATTAACTTATAGATTAGATTTTAACTTAAGTCTATACATATATATAGGTTTTGATTTAAGATTTGAGTTCATCAAGACAGTGTAAGGGAAGGATCCGGTTATGAATTGAGTTTTGGTACCGGATAATAGTTTTATTTCATGACATTGATCTTACATGAATAATTCCATAATATTAGCATTGTTACATGTTTATGGTAAGTTTTAAACCCATCAATTTTTATCTGGAGTAATCCTTAACTAGGTGGATCACTACCCCTAGTAAGATTAACATGACTAAACGGTTAAGTAAGTAAATTCCTACAGGTAGATGACCCACTAGTAACAAACATATAGTTATTTAGTACGTGGAAGGTGCATATAGCACACATGTTTATGGATTATTGCTATCATATAATTTGAATAGGTTCTTGAATTGTTATTCATGGTAATGTATGAAGCAAACTACTATTGAGATTATTTGAATGTCACTTCACTTGATATTTTGCTTTTTCAGAGGAGCTGGAAGGAAGTGGAATTTTTGGGGATAAAGTAGTATATTATGAAGAGCAGGAATGTCTGTGATATTTTGTACTAGTGTAGATAAATATTTTGAATACCTTACCTATATATGCCACAAAGTTAAATAGGCAAACAAGCCGGAGATTATATAGTTATCATATAATCATGTATGTATGTATATCCTTAAGAAACAGCACATTGACATATACAATTAGGGGGTTATCGACCAAGATAACCCCAATATTTTGTAGAGGTAAATAGGTAATAGTTACATGTTTTATATAAAAAAAAATATATAATGTAGGTTTTGGCTCCCCAAACACAATCAAATATGATTAGATACCTTAAGGTGACTCTCCTATTTATTTGATTTACAAACCACTTATTTTTATTTAAAGTTTGTATTTTGATCAATTTGTCAGAAAAGCCCATTTTACAAGAAAAAAAGTTTGATTTAGTCTTGTTAAAGAAAAGTTTTAAATTATTCATTGGGCTTCTAAAATTAGAGAAAGTGGTTATAAATCAATTAAAATACCATAATATAGTAGCATAGAATTAGATGTTACAGAATTTATATTTAAATTATGTAGAAATTTCTTTATTGAGATTGATAAAGTATGAATGTTGATATATTTAATATCAACTATTTATATTTAAAATATATTTAAGTCAACTTATTGTTATATTTTATATTTCTTAATTAATTATGTACTTTAAACACGTATTTATTTATAAAAGTAAACTCGTAATATTCGAGTTTTCGATCTAATTTTATATTCTTATTACTAGTTTACTTAAACTCACGAGTTTGACAACCTTAGTTATATCCCTCCACTATAAATATGTATTAGATGAGCTGAATAAATATTGCAATAAGCACGATCACTCGCTTACTGTTATTTAGAATAAACTTTTCATAAAGTTTGACAACAAATAAATTATGGAAAAGGCTTCTCTCATTTCATCTCTCTTGCTTGTTCTTCTTGCCGCAACTGCATGTCATGGCAAATATTTATCACCTTTTACAGTGATACTAAATATGTTATTGTACAGAGTATAATCAATGTTTCTGATTGTGAGTGGTATATAACGCAACTTCTTATAGTTTTATAAATATATATATATATATATATATGTGTGTGTGTGTGGTGATATTTTATTATATTTTTTGTTTATTATAATATTCAATCACACCATATACTCCCTCCATCCCTATATATAAGAGCAAAAAAAATTGAATGGTTTTGTCCCTTTTAATAAGAGTCTGACACAATTTTTCAAAACATTATTTAATGAATTTTTCCCCATTTTACCCATCATTACTCTCTCTATTCACATTCTCTTTCATACTCATTTATAACACTATTATCACATTTCTCTCTCTTACATAAATAAGAGCAAACTTGGGAAAACAAAATTATCTCAAATATATTTATTTCTCTCAACCACTTCCTTAATCTGTGTGATTTTACCTTTTTAGCTCTTATAATAAGAGACAGAGGGAGTACCATATATATTTGAAAAAACTAAAAGGGGATGAAATTTAATATAAATCATAATGTTTACCATTTGAAAAATGTATGAGTTTTCATCCATGGAATATTCTTGCTACTTTTATAAGGCCCATGAATGAGGGAGTTTAACCTTTTTATAAAATATCATATGAGATTTTTTTATTACATTTTCCCCATATTGTCTTTATTCAATACTTATTTAAGATTTATGTACTTGAGTCTTTAAGGTATGGTGACACCCTCATAATTGTCCTTCAAATAATTCTACCAATCAACAATTATGACAGATTCTCTTCATTTACACAAAGGGAAGGTGTTAACTTCAGTCAGCAATAAATGATGAATGAGTCAACTCTTAACATTTAATGCACAACATTTAATACTGATTGATTTCATATGTAGTCATACCCCTCCACTATAAATATGTACAAGATGAGCTGAATAAATATTGCAATAAGCACAATCCCTTCACTACTACAGAAATATGCTATTACAGCGCAACAATAGCAACCCTTATATAACACAAGTGATGGGATAGGTCTTGGGTGACCTATTCCAGCGCTTCATAAATATAAGTGTTGGTATAGGTAAAACATATACCAGCACTTTTACATAAAAAGCGCTGGGATATGGTATGAGATATTTTTTTTAATATTTTAAGCCTAACCCAGCATTCACATACTGCTCAATATTGTTTTATTAAATTTTTTTTATGGAAGGCAGGATTATGGGCTCAATTTAGTTTTTCTTTTAACCTTTCTTTCCAGTTTTGAATTATTTAACCTTATCTTTTTTTAATAATTTCAAAATTCCTCCCAATTTTTTTTTTAATTTTTACGACCTATCCCAGCGCTTTTAATGTAAAAAGCGCTGGGATAGGTCATTTGCTTTATATTTAATCAATTAATTTTCTGAATATTTAATATTATCGTTTTTATTTAATTTTTTATAAATTCCTCCTAGTTTTTTTTTGTATAGGTTATTTCCTATTAAACTTAATTCTCTGAACCTTATTATTTAACCTTATCTTTTTTTTAATAATTTCAAAATTCCTCCCAGTGTTTTTTTTTAATTTTTATGACCTATCCCAGTGTTTTTTATGTAAAAAGCGCTGGGATAGGTCATTTGTTTTATATTTAATTAATTAATTATCCTTATATTTAATATTATCTTTTTTATTTAATTTTTTATAAATTCCTCCCAGTTTTTTTTGTATAGGTTTTGTCCTTTTAAACTTAATTCTCTAACATTATTATTTAACCTTATCTTTTTTTCAATAATTTCAAAATTCCTCCCATTTTTTTTTAATTTTTATGACCTATCCCAGCGCTTTTAATGTAAAAAGCGACGGGATAGGTTATTTACTTTATATTTAATCAATTAATTATCTGAATATTTAATATTATCGTTTTTATCTAATTTTTTATAAATTCCTCCCAGTTTTTTTTGTATAAGTTATGTCCTTTTAAACTTAATTCTCAGAAACTTATTATTTAACTTTATCGTTTTTTTAATAATTTCAAAATTCCTCCCAGTTTTTTTTTAAATTTTATGACCTATCCCAGCGCTTTTTATGTAAAAAGCGCTAGGATAGGTCATTTGCTTTATATTTAATTAATTAATTCTCTGAATACTTAATATTATCTTTTTTATTTAATTTTTTATAAATTCCTCCTAGTTTTTATTTTGTATAGGTTATGTCCTTTTAAACTTAATTCTCTAAACCTTATTATTTAACCTTATCTTTTGTTTTAATAATTTCAAAATTCCTCCCATTTTTTATTTTTATTTTTATGACCTATCCCAGCGCTTTTTATGTAAAAAGCACTGGGATAGGTCATTTGCTTTATATTTAATAAATTCATTCTCTGAATATTTAATATTATCTTTTTTATTTATTTTTTTATAAATTCCTCCCAGTTTTTTTTTGTATAAGTTAAGTCCTTTTAAACTTAATTCTCTAAACCTTATTATTTAACCTTATCTTTTTTTTTAATAATTTCAAAATTCCTCCCAGTTTTTTATTTTATTTTTATGACCTATCCCAGCGCTTTTTATGTAAAAAGCGCTGGTATATGTCATTTGCTTTATATTTAATCAATTAATTAACTGAATATTTAATATTATCATTTTTATTTAATTCTTTATAAATTCCTCCCAGGTTTTTTTATAGGTTATGTCCTTTTAAACTTAATTCTCTGAACCTTATTATTTAACCTTTTCTTTTTTTAACAATTTCAAAATTGTTCGCAGTTTTTTTTTTTAATTTTTGTGACCTATCTCAGTGCTTTTTATGTAAAAAGCGGTGTGATAGGTTACTTGCTTTATATTTAATTAATTAATTCTCTGAATATTTAATATTATCTTTTTTATTTATTTTTTTTATAAATTCCTCCCAGTTTTTTTTACATAGGTTAAGTCGTTTTAAACTTAATTCTCTGAACCTTATTATTTAACCTTATCTTTTTTTTTAATAATTTCAAAATTCCTCCCAGTTTTTTTTTAAAAATTTTTATGACCTATCCGAATGCTTTTTCTGTAAAAAGCGCTGGTATAGGTCATTTGCTTTATATTTAATGAATTAATTCTCTGAATATTTAATATTATCTTTTTTATTTAATTTTTTATAAATTCCTCCCAGTTTTTTTTTGTATAGGTTATGTCCTTTTAAGCTTAATTCTCTGAACCTTATTATTTAACCTTTTTTTTAATATTTTCAAAATTCCTCCCAATTTTTTTTAATTTTTATGACCCAATCCCAGCGCTTTTTATTAATTCTCTGAATATTTAATATTATCGCTCTTATTTAATTTTTTATAAATTCCTCCCAGTTTTTTTTGTATAGGTTATGTCCTTTTAAAAAGCGCAAGGCTGGATTCGAGCTTAGGTAACTCTCCTCTCTCTATTGCTACTCGTTTCTGGCCGATTTGAGAGAAATAGAGAGAAATCGATTTCGGGTTTTGGGTAAATTTGGGAGATCTAAACTTGTAAAATCGAAGCTTAGACTTTGATTAACGACCTTTGTGAAGAATTTTGAGCAATGGAGTAGCATACTCAAGTTTTCCATTATTTTTTTCTTTTTTCTTTTTCTCTGGCATTGTTTATCAGCCGCTGTATTGGGTCATTTCTGGGTGTGCAAGTGTTTTAAGCTCAATTAATCTTGCTTAGGAATAGGTCTAAGCTTAAAGAGTGTCTTGCATGTTTAATTTCTGAAGTTGTTGTAATTTCCTATTGTTATTCTTCTCCCCCTGTGTCTGCCAGAGTCGTCGGTGAAGACGGCCAATGGTGATTAATTGAAAAGATTAAGTGTAGATAAAATATATGAAAATTTTGTATGTGAAATTTGATGAGTTTGGGTGTTGGTTTGAATTATCGGTTCCTCTGTTCTTCTCTTTCCTCTCCAAGACCGATTATTGTTCTTGGTTTTGTTCTTTAATTTTTGTTTATGTTCTTTGTTCTTATTTCCTTGTTCTTGTTATCTGTTCTTGATAAACTAATTTGTTAAAGCTAGTAGTTAAATTGTATTGGCTGCTTGGAAGTCTCAATTGTTAAAAAGATGTAATGAAATGTCAAAATATGATTAAAGGGTATATTGTTTGTGTACTAATGTTCTGGTGCTTTGTGCTGGTATCCTGCCCACTTCTGCTTTTTGTTTGCATTGATCAGGTTGTCATCCTCTGGATTTTGAATGTGTTACAGATATATATGGTATTTATAGTTAACTAAATTGATTGAACTAAACGGCACTAACCAAATGTGCACATGAGAAGGGGTTAAATTCGGTTTTCCAGAAATAAAAATTCACTTGATTGGTTTGATAGTTTAATTGATTAAATGAGAATTGAACTGAATAGAATCGATGTATCATTGGTAAAATGGTGATTTAACCAATAAGAATTTATTCAAATGGTTTGCCGTTTGTTTCCTTTAAGTATAGATCATGGGTAGTCTTGGAATGGTGAAACTTGCTGTTAGGGGAGATTTATACACCCATGGGGTCTGGTTGAGTTCATTTTGGATAATTTCTATTTCAATGTGGCTTCTAAAATCTGGATGGCGTATTTAATAAAAGAAATTGTCTTTTAGCACACTTCAAATTTTAAATGTGTCTTTAATGGTTGTGACAATTAACTATTTAAAAACTTTAAGGACAATTGTTGAGGCCAAAAATGATTTGTAATTCACTGTTTAATATTTGGAATATTAGGGGAGTAAGTTAAATCATTAGATTGTGTTTGAGGCTCCTCATGATGAATGGAACAAGGTTGTGGAAATTGGAAATTTTGAAATCAAAAGAGAAATGTTGTTAGAATTTTGAAGAGATTAGGATTTTATTATGTTAACAGAGCAGTGACTTAAGTGTCAGTGAGTGGTCTTGGAGTGTGTAAATGTTGAATCAATGTTTTATGTTATATAAGAGACTTTAAAGAGGTCAGAAGTTTGTTATAATCTAAATCATTAGGTTGATCTAATTATGTTATTTATATGTTGTAGGAATTTGAACAAGCATGTTCTTGGTTCACATTTTTATCCTCAACCAAAAGACAAGTTAGAGAATTCAATCAGGTACATTATATGTTATGTTAGGTGCTAAGACTACTGTGTGGTCGTTTAATGTACTTTTATGAAATGATTGCCTTGTGAAACTGGATTTGTGAGCTATAATTGAGTTTTTCTGCCTGCGAATATATGCTCTGCGATGAATTTTGTTGTGGTGGGCGATCCATTTTTATATTAAAAGAAAGGGCCTTGAGCCTGGGAACGTTCATTTTTTAGCTGTTATGCTGCCGAATTTTTGTTAAAAAATAATAAGGTAACATCGTAAGGTGACTACCTAATTAGTAAGTCATACACATTGATCTTACTGCCACTTTCCTTTAGTAGGTTATAATGTTGGATCGAAAATGGATGTCTTGTGATCGACGTTCAAAGGAATATATAAATGGAGCAAAAGAATTCATTGAATTTGCCGCTGAGCATGCAGAGAATTCTAACAGAATTGTATGCACTTGTATGTCATGTTTGTATGGAAAGCGTCTCCGTCCTCTTGACTTGTTGGGCCATTTAATCTGTCATGGGATTGATTCGTCTTATACACATTAGACAAAGCATGATGAGACGTATGAGTGTTCTGGAGAAGACCGAGTACCTGATGTTAGTAGCGCTTCAAATGTGGTTGACACAGACATGTGTGATGAGAGCGATGATTGGTGGGTGAGGAGGATCCTGAAATGTTTGAGACACTGAAAAAGCTATGCAGAGACGCCTTTGTATGTGGGATGCAGCAAATACACCAGATTGCGTGCGGTGCTTAAATTGTATAATCTGAAGGCACGATACGGTTGGAGTGATGCGAGTTTCACTGCTCTGCTCTCCGCTCTGTGAGATATACTCCCAGAAGGGAACGTACTCCCGTCGAAAACATACGAGGCAAAGCAAATTCTCCGGTCGACCGATATGAAATATGAGAAAATACATGCATGTCCCAACGACTGTATTTTATTTCGGAACCAGAATGCGTCGTTGGAGAAGTGTCTTATATACGACACATCTCGGTATGGAAAGAAAGGTAAGAGTCCTTTTAAAGTCTTGTGGTACTTTCCGATCATTCCAAGATTCAAGCGCATGTATAGTAATGCGGATGTTGCAAGACTTTTGACATGGTACGCTGATGAGAGGGTTAAAGACATCAAGCTTAGGCACCCCGTAGACGCCCCCCAAAGGAAAAAAAATTGATTATGAGTACCCTGAGTTCGGTGAACAACCAAGAAACCTATGGCTTGCATTGGCAACCGATGGAATCAATCCGCATGGAGTTCAGAGTAGTACTCACAACACATGGCTGGTGATTCTGATGATATATAACCTTCCCCCAAATTTGATCATGAAACGCAAGTTTATGATGCTTTCCATGCTTATTTCCAGGCTAGACAGCCCGGCAACGATATAGACGTGTACTTGGATCCTTTGATTAAAGACTTGAAGCATATGTGGGATTCAGGTGAGACGGTTTTTGATGGTTGTAAGGAAGAAAGTTTCAAATTGAGGGCCATGTTGTTTGGCACGATAAATGATTTCCCAGTGTATGGTAATTTGTCCGGATATAGCATCAAAGGATATGGTGCATGCCCTATATGTGAAGATGATACCCATTCGATGCGACTGGATCACTGCAGTAAGATGATACCTTATATGCAGGCACTTTCTTGATGTGATGTATATTGAAAAAAACATTTGTGATAACCTAATTGGCACGTTACTAAATATGCAAGGAAAAAGTAAGGATGGTGTCAATTCAAGGTTAGATATGCTCAAGCTGGGAATAAGACAGGAGTTGGCACCTATTGAGAAGGGATACCACACTTATTTACCTCCAGCTGCTTACACCTTTCAAGGAAAGAGAAAAGATTATTTTGTGAGTTTCTGAGTGGAATCAAAGTTCTAGAGGGCTACTCCTCAAATGTAAAGAACCTTGTATCCGTGAAAGAGTTGAAGTTGAAGAACCTGAAATCTCATGATTGCCACGTCCTGATGCAAAATTTCTTACCGGTTGGCATACGAAGCATTTTACCCAAGAAACTACGGAGCATGATTACCAGACTTTGTATGTTCTTCAAGATCATTTGTAGTAAAGTGGTTGATACAACGAAGTTGCAGGATTTGCAGAGGCAAATCGTTTATACCCTGTGCGAACTTGAAATGTATTTCCCCCCTTCATTCTTTGACATCATGGTTTACCTTACTGTACACATGGTCAAAGAGGTTCAACTGTGCAGCCCAGTCTATTTGATATGGATGTACTCGATTGAGTGGTTCATGAAAGTTTTAAAGGGGTATGTCAAAAACAGATATCGACCAGAGGGTTGTATTACTGAACGATACATCGTTGAAGAAGCGAGTGATTTGTGTGCCGATTACTTACCAAATGTTGAACCTGTTGGTTTGTCGAAGTCTCGTCACGATGGGCGATTAATGGGGAAAAGAATGAGTAGGTTCAAGTTATTACGCATTTCGAATGCTGAAAGGGAGTTAGCACACTTGTACATTCTTCACAACACTCCTGAGGTTGAACCATTCGTTGAAGAACACAAAAATCCCCTTCGTGAAATAAAGGGTGATAGGAATGAGAGTTTGATCACAAAGGAGCACAACAAACATTTCATCACATGGTTCAATGCACTCATTTGTCAGCAGGTTGATCGGTTGGTGAAAGATTGTTCTGGCTGTCAAAAGGACCGGGTTTGCACACATTTTATTATACCGGCTATGCAATTAACGGTTACACATTCTATACAAAAAGCCAGGATGAAAAAAGCACCATGCAAAATAGTGGAGTCACACTTGTTGCCGAGGGGTGGCATATATCCAGTGCAAGAGATACAAATCCCATATATGCGCAGATGGAATACTTTGGTGTGATTGATTGCATTTGGGAGTTAGATTACACCATGTTCAGAGTTCCCGTGTTCCGTTGTCAGTGGGTTAACAACCACAGTGGACAACGGTTAGATGAATTTAGGTTTATATCGGTTGACCTTTCTAAAGTTGGACATAAGGATGATCCTTACATTCTACCGTCTCAAGTAGCACAAGTGTTTTACGTTGCGGATCTTTCTAAGAAGAATTGGTCAGTTGTCATGCAGTCGAACAAAAATTATTCCGAGCAAGTTGATGATGAAAGTAGTGATGATGATATGAATGTGATAGAAGACGTTCCTTCCTTTGGGATATTACTGTTAGAAAACTTTGATACAGACGGGTATGATGACGAAGATGAGCCCGTTTATATAAGACGTGATCATGAAGAAGGCATTTGGGTAAACACAACCCTAAATCCAACAAAAAAGAGGAAGCAGACAATTGTAGACAATATAACAAGGAGGAAAAAGAGGCGAAAGCCCTCAATTTGTATGTATTTATGTTTTACAATATGAATTATTTCATTTAATTCTCATACACTTAGCATGATTATATGTATATGCACTAAAATCATGTCTTGTTTAATTTTTTTTACAGGAGAATGGATCCCCCTAGTGACTAGGAGGAAGAAGAACAACCTAGTAACCAGGTAGATATCGTTGAAGTTAGAGCAAGACATGAGGCGAATGTTGTTTGTGGCAGGACCCTTATGCGCAAACTCCTCACACGTAGAGCTCAGGGAGTAAAGATAAGACTTAAATGGAATCCAAATAACCAAGCTACTGGAAAGTCGGCGAAGCTCCTCTCGGGTTACATTGGGTGCACTGTTCGGGACAAAATCCCTATTACTATTACGGATTGGAGAAGAGCAGCCGATAAACATGAGGAGGTTTGGTTAGAGATTAAGGTAAGCTACATTTTTACAATTAATGGCATATATGTCATCATAACATTGTAACTAACAAATTGAATATGATTTTTGTTGTTACAACTGTCTTTGATATTGACGATACTCACAGGGATTATGTGCTGAAGAAAGCTTCGAGAATGCACCGGGGATATCATTCCAACTTGACCACGTATTACATGAGAGATGACGACGGGGAGATCGTTCCAACGCCACCATCTTTATATGCTAGGTCAATTACTCAAGAACATTGGGATGAATTTGTGCGACAATGTTTGACTGAGGAGTTCCAAGAAAGAAGTAAAAAAAATAGCCAAGAAGCTAAGAGCTGTGAGTATCCATATATGGGCGGACGAAAGACATTTCCTGAATTGGAGGAAGATATGGTATGTTAGTAATGCTTTTGGTTCCAAAATTATGAATAAATGTTTGCGTGATTAATTTATACGTTCACCTGGTTTACCATGACAGATTGAGGAATAGGGCCTAGATGGTAGGCCACCACGGCATGACCTCTAGGTCAGAGGTTACTCGAAGACGGACGGTACCATCATTCATGAAGAGGTCAGAAGAGTCCATGAACGATGTGTAAGTCATTCTCTTGGAATTTCTAAAATTTTTCTAAATGGTGACTTTGCTAAGTTAATAACTAATAATCCTTCCTCTTTGTTATAGGTTTTGTTAACACAAGAATGCCCTAACGAGGTCAATTAATTTGGCAGTGACGATTTCCTCAGCAGAGCACTTGATCACCCTGAGTATTCGGGTCGTGTTCGGGGTGCGGGTGTAGGCGTTACACCCTCATCTTACTTTGGGAGCAAAAAGAGGGCATCAAAAGGCGATGTTAGAGCGTTGCAAAATGAAGTTCTTACTATGCGGGAGGAGATGCTTGAGATGCAATGACGCAACGAGGAAATGGAACGACGGAATGAAGAAATGCAACAACGATATGAGAAGATGTTCGAATTCTTCCAGTAAAGCAATGTGGCATCACAAAAGTCCAACTTCGTGCATCAAAGTCACATTCCTTCTGTCGAGAGTCCAAGCATCAGGGATAGCTGTACGATGCCCGGAGCCGACATTCCTCAGGTAGTTCATACATTTTCTACTAACAAACTAACAGTGATTCTGTTATATTATTGATTGTGACCTAATGTTGACAACTCTTTCGTAGGGCGAGACAAAGTGCAAGTTGTATACGGATCAATCTTTCAGTGAGGTAGTTGCGGTTGGCAAGGTCTACAACACTTTGAACATGACCTTGCACAACTCGCCGTTGCCTGAAAATGCTTTGAGGGTATTGATTGAATACTCGTACAATGACTGGGCCCCGTTACCATTCCTTACTCCTGATTTGATGACTAGGGTCGGAGAGGTTGTCGGTGCATACGTTGCTTGGTCCATTGGTTTGATTGCGCCAACACCACAGGTAATTATTTACTAATAACATTTCCAATAGCATTCATTGTTATTGAATAACACTATTTTATTTACATGTTTTTACAGGGTACCTAATTTATGGGAAAGAAAGCACAAGTGGCTAATGTCAAAGGTACCCGTCAAGGTTGTCAAACTCGTAAGTTTAAGCAAACTTGTGAGAGTGACGTGAACTCGGATCGTAGAATCGTAAGAGTTTACCTCTATCACTAAATAGCAACTAAAAGTATATAAATAAACAATTAAAATGAAAAAACAATTAAATTTAGAGATATTTTATATCTAAATAATTAACATTGAATCCATCAGAAGTTCATCCTAAGTAGCACATATTGGCATTATAATTTTCCCTAACCTCATCCACATTCAAAACAATATTCAGGATTAACATTAGATGTTGGGTTAGTGATATTCTCATTAGTTTATGAGATTGTAGATGCGGTTGTGTCAAACATTTTTGATTTCAAGTACACCCACAAGCAAAGTTAATATAGAACCTTAACATAAATTTATAAGAGTTTAATTAATTATGTTAACAATTAACATAAAATAATTATTATAAAATGATCGAAATTATACAAAAAAAAAGGAGTATAAATTTTATACTATGACTACAAATGTTTTTTAAATCCCTTCCCTCTGTTATCGTCCAATCTAACTTGAGATGACTAAAAGTTGGTTTATAAAATATGCAGTTAGTAAACATATGTATCCGATAGAGAGAAAAAAAAGTAAACATATGGTGCACAATAAAAGTTTTATTTAAAATAAAATTCAAATAATATTAATTAAACAATTAATGATATCCCAAAATTTAAATTTTATATTATAGTAAAACTTCATATGTATTTACTAAACATTTTTTTATTAGATATTTGCTTATATATGTTTTTTTTTCTGGATTTCGCCTTGGTGGACATTGGATCTTTTCAATATATATGTGTGTAAAACAGTGGCATTAATTGATGAGATTGCTTTTCAAGACAAGGGCAGACAAAATTAGAGCCTATTACTTGACACCTTCTCAGGCGTGTAGTAACTACGATTGAAGCGAGTTTATCATATTCACAGGTGATTTTATCCGAGTCAGCATAACCTTCGATTCTACCCACGAGTTGAAGCGAAAGTTGGACTTAAAAACGTGAAATCGCCGAGTCTACCGAGTTGACTCGCGATTGTAACAATCATGGTACCCGTGGTTTAGCTGCTCAAATCAAGAAAAAAAGTACACGTACCGATCCGTTGCCACAAGTGATTATTTGCTAATTAATTTAAACTAGCACTCTTCTTAATTATTGGAATGAATTTTTAAACTTTCTATTTACACGGTTTATAGGCACCAAAAGCTAAGGGTAAGAAAAAAGTTCAAGTGCCTGATCCTGTGATTGAAGATACAAGCGTCGAAACGCCATATCGTGCTTGGTTGCGAGCATTTGCAGCTACCGTATCTCGCGATGCTATTGCCTTGATTCCATTCAGCAGGCCAATATTTGACGAGGTAAATTTCACTGACGTTCTTTCTAAGGATCAGGTAATGGAGGTGCTTAACCAAAGATGGGTCTGTGCTACGGTTATCAATTTGTGGATCAGGTATATATGCGTTTCCATTGTGGTTTCGTTCAATGTCATAAGTTTTATACTAATTGGGAGTTGGTATATGGTTTCTATGAAGGTATCTGCATGAACATGTCATGATCGCCGGGCACAACGTTTTGTTCGAATTCATAAGCCCTTATTCAATAGCACAAGTTGCGGGCTCGAAACGTGAGGACAGTTCAAAGCAATTCAAAGGCATTTTTCTTTAAAGACAACAACCAGAACTTTATTCTTAGCTCCAATTAATACAGGGTAAGTCTATACGTATTATAGCTTCCATTGTATTTTTAGTTCCGAGCATCATAGATATATATACTGACATAACGTTATAAAAAATTTTAGGCTACATTGGATTTTGCTTTTCATCAATCTGATGGCACAAGAGAAACCCATAATTTACTCTTTGGATCCTGTGGAATCTGCTCTCCCAGATAATCGCCCAGATTTGATGCGTCTCTTCAATGGGTAAGTGAATGTCAACATTATTTGAATGCGTTGTATTATTTGTCACTTTATGCCCGATCCTAGCTAATAAAATTAATTTAATATGTTTCTTTTACAGAGTATTGACTAGTTTTCGTGCCGATGTTCAGTTGAAGTATTTCAGAGCCCCTGACCCAAAAGATGCTTATAAGTGGCAAACAGTCCAGGTTTTATAAAGTTATTCAATTTTTGAAACAATATATCTATAGTTAAAATATAACGTAAATGTTTCTTATATGATATATTTGGTGTTTTTTGTTACAGTGCCCCTACCAACCCAATAACAACGACTGTGGGTACTATATGATGCAATACATGTGGGATATCGTTACACATGATCGACTCGGCATCCCACTGACAGTAAGTTTTATATTTTTCCAACTCTGATGTGTTTGTACTTGTTACACTTCAAGTAAATTTACTTGTCATTTAAATGTGTTCATGCAGTATTACCCAGACGATCGTTGCTTCATGTTGTCAAGGGAAAAAATTAATGCACTAATTGAAGAATGGTGCACTTATGTATATCCTCTTTTCTCTAAAATTAGATGATCCATTCATTAATTAGTATGCTTTTGTTTTCAACTTACAATGGTTGGTTTAATTGTACATTAGTATGACTTTTCTGGTGTGTATGTATATATGGTTTGGCTGGAATGGATAGTGTTGCTGGTTTTTTATACTGATGCAGGAGGGTGTGAAACAAAAATAAATGAATATTTAAAAAAAATGCCTATAGCAGTGCTTATTACGTAATAAGCGCTGCTATAGGGTTAGATATAGCAGCGCTTATAATAAAAAAGCACTGTTATTGGTATTATTTTTTATTTTTTTGAAAAAATAATTCCTATAGGTATGACCTAAAACTGCGCTTTTGAGATTATAAACGCCGCTTTAGGTTACCTATAGCGGCACTTATAACACAAAATAAGAGCTACAATAGGTCATATGACCTATTGCAGCATTGGCTACAGCAGCACTTTTAAGGATTTTTCTCTAGTAGTGCTCGCTTACCTTTATTTGGAATAAGCTTTTCAAAAAGTTTGACAACCAATAATTATGGAAAAGGCTTCTCTCATTTCAGCTCTCTTGCTTGTTCTTCTTGCCGCAACTGCATGTCATGGTAAACATTTATCACTTTATTATAGTGATACTAAATACGTTATTGTATAGAGTTTAATCAATGTTTGTGACTATGAGCGATATATAACGCAACTTCTTATGGTTTTATAATTAAATATCTATGCATATTTATAGTGATATTATTATTTTTTGTTTATTATAATATTCAATCACACCATACCATATATATTTGAAAAAACTAAAAGGGGACGAAATTTAATATAAATAATAATGTTTACCATTTGAAAAATATATGAGTTTTCATCGATGGTTTATTATAATATTCTCTTGCTACTTTTATAAGGCCCATAAATGAGAGGAGTTTAGTTCTTTCTAAAAGATATCATATGAGATATTTTATTACATTTTCCCCATATTGTCTTTATTCAATACTTATTTATGATTTCTATACTTGAGTCTTTATGGTATCGGTTTGATGGAGGCAAAGTTATGAACTTTGTTAATTTTCAAACCAAATTAATATTTGTTTAGATAAAAGGTTGAAATTGATACAAGAAAAGAATCGGAATTAACATTTTCAACCATTCCCAAAGGTAGCCTCGCAATATGAAAATTCTTTTATTATTGGGAGCTAGAAATCGCAAATTCCATTTCACACAAAACGTGATCATGTCATTAGAATTTATTTCATTAAATAACAAAAAAAAAAATTATTGAATTAGTTAATGCTCTTGATGATTTTCCAAAAACTATCATCATAACATTTCAAAATTACCCTTGAAGTCTATTCCCTCTATATCCACTCTCTGATTTTTTTAAGTGTGTGTAAAATGAATATGCAAGCATTTCAATAGGGCAAGAAGATTCTGTTCCATGCTTTAGAAATAATGATTGCATTGGGAAGCTTAGCAACTGCAGTGGAAAACCTTTGTGTCTTGCAGGAGGATGCCGATGTGATCGTGAACAAATCACACAAAATTCAGCAGTAGGGAATTGCAAAAATGATGATGATTTCAAAATGGTATGTCTCAATTTCGCACAAGATCCTTGTAAAGGTCTCCCAAAGTGTAACAAAGAAGGCCAATGCGTTTGTGTTTGCCAAGCCCAAAACTAAATCTAATAATCTCAACTCTATCATGTATTGTGTTCATCTTGATATCAAAACCATGGGTTTAATTAACTGATTATGTTTTTTTTGTTTTTTTACCATTTCTATCCAAATACCACAGCTCAATTTGGGTGGTCCATGAATTGCTTTATTCTTTAGGGAAAATATTAATATGTGTCATTAACTCATTATGGCTTACCTCATTTTTTTGGTGTTGGGCTTACCTATTTTTTAATTCAAGTCCATGCATTTTAATTTCCCCCCGTTTTTTTCATAGTACAGAATTATGGTATAATATGTATAACATATATATGTGAGAAACGTATAATTAATAACTTGTTATTTAAAAGTGGTAGTATATAACTGATAATAGGGTTAAGGTGTGAATTTACTTTAGAAATTTTTTGAGTTCAAAATTTTTCCAAAAGCTTTAAAACATAGCAATTTCACTATTTATTGTTAAAATATTAATGATCAATAAAATTTTTTTAATAGTTGACGAAGATATTTAACGGTAAAAGGTAAAGTTATTACGTTTTAAAACTTTTTGGGAAACTTTAAACACAAAAATTTCAAGACAAAATAGATTCTGGGAAAAAGCTTTATGGACAATCTTCCATCTTAACCTTCGATAATAATGTCATGTAAGAGTATATCAATGTAATAAAATTGTACAATCTTAGAATGAAGTTTTTAGAGGAGAATTATACAATGTATGTGTCTTTTCCAAGCGATCATTTGGATCACATTTGCGGACAGGAAGTAGAAATAAACATGGTCACTTCAATTTTCTCTTAAAGTAGCTTATAATGTACTCAATGATAATGCTTATTTATCCGATTCTGTTTGGAACGAGGTATCTGGAAGTTGAATGTCCCCCAAAAATGCAAATGCTTTTTTTTTTTTGTTTGGAAAACAATAGCTATAGCTAGAGCATGCAATGGATTCTTGATAAGGCTAATGTTTTGATGAGATTTATGGCGGCACGGCTGATATATGATATACAATAGAATATATAGAGTTTAAATGATGTTAACCATTTTCTGATCGAATAAATAATATTTACTATTGATACTCTAAATAACATAATATTTTATGGTTTATATTGAGACCAACAATATCTTTTTTGGCTAGTTATATTATTCAACCACACCATATTATAAATTATGAAAATGGGATTATTTTTTTCGGTCCTTAAAATTTCATCAAGTCTTAAATCACGTCCCTATAGTTTTTTTTATTATTATTCAATTCTCTTTGTTTCTTCAATTTTAATACAATTTCATTAAGGGCGATGTGGGGCAGAGAGAAGCTAAGGGATGAGATGGTGCCCTTGAGGAAGACGTGCCAGTGTCACACCACCTTTCAAGAAACACACGGCTCTCTCTTATTTGCTTTTTCCATCCGTTTGCATCTTTTATCTTGAAATTACATTATTTTGGGAGATTTTTTTTTTGCTTTTATTATTAAATTTAACATAAAATAACTAACATTTTGATATCATATAGACTAAAAATGATTCAATTTTAAATTTTATGAAATTTTTCAAAGATTTAATGCTCTATTAAGACATTTTATAAGAACATGTTAAATATCATTTGTCTTAGGGGGAAGCTTAGTATGATTTTCTCAATTCTATATCCATATTAACTGCTTCATTTAGTATCAGCACAATCTGGAGGTCATAGAAAAAAGCATTCTTTTGGTCATACACTCTCTCACATCTTTTTTTCAATATTACGCATACGCATTCTCTTTTTCACTTATCATTTTTATAAATAAAGGCATGTTTTAAATAACAACAGACATTTTTTTACACATGTAGTGTTTTGTTTTTAACGAACTTCATGATTTATTTGTTTGTTAATTACTCCCTCCATTCCTAAATATAAGACCTAATTACCTAATTTAATTAGATTAAAGAAGTTGATTAAGTTAGTTAAAATCAAATGATATTACCAAAGAACCCTAACCTTATATTCCCACCCTCCTACTCTTACTTATTTATCATTAAGAAGCATTTGTATGTAGAGATAATTTGGGGAAAAGTTGAAAAAAATTAAAAAGAGGTCTTATATTTATGAGCAAGTCCACCTCTCCAAATGTGTCTTATATTTAGGAACGGATGGTGTATAAAAAGAACTAAGAAGAGTAATTTGATTTTACACACTGAAAAGCATCATTGAGAGGGGTTTTAAATACTAATTAGTAAGGGCACAACACATATTTATTACAAATTGTTTTTCCATCTTTGTAAATTAATTCATCATTAGCTTACATTTATTATTGGATAAAATAAGTAATTAATTTTACATTCACCAATAAAATTTTGATTACGAATAATTGAGTCAATTAAATTTTATGTTTTGAAATTTTTAAATGGGAAAATTAATTATAAGTTCCATGTAAAGAACTTAATTAAGATGAGGTCTTAAGAAATCACATAATTAATCTTAGGTCCCATAAAGTTGTTATCACTTGGTCATAAGTTGTTATTATCAGGTCAAAAGTTGTTACTGACCAAGGTTTATTGTCAGGTCAAAATTCAAGGTTTATTACATTTTAAACACAAACCACTTATCTCTGGAAGATATATCATGGCAAAAAAAATAAAATCAACACCCATAGTCAATAATAAATTGTCTTACAAATGAAACACTACAAAAACATACACATCTTTCATAATGATAACTTGTGTTCCATTCTGAAATAACATGAAGGATATTCAACTCTACAAGTTAGAAAGGCAACGACTGTTTCTACTGAATAATCTCTTTATTTATCAACAAAGACCCCATTTCTGGAAGGGAAAAGAAGCAACCTTAGTGCCGCAATTAAAAAAATTATATTTTCATCTTTTTATCCAAAAGTTCATGATCTTAACTTTTATCATAAACCTCATATGAGAGAGGGGAGGATCGTTCTCGTCAAAATCACTTTTGGCATTTGAGTTCAAAAAGACATGCTTACTCTAACAAGCGCTAAGTATTCAATGTTTATGACTTGGCAGCATATTCACATTGATGATTTTGTCATTCCTAGGCATGCCACAAGTTTACAACCTTTAGATGCTGATTTACGCCTACTTATAAGATATGTTCATCCTTTTTTGAAGTGTTGAAAAGAATTCTATTGCCATAGGGTCTCGCTTGTACATACTGTCTCGAGCCAAACTATCAATATTTTTCAAAAGAGGGAACTAAAAAAGGTGACAAGACCATAAGAGAGTTTGTTTCCTCGTTCAATGCTAAGACACAATCAAATGTTTTTTCCATGAAAATCAAAATATTTTGTTGGCAGTCTCTAATACTCTTATTTTTTGAGTTTTACACCACTTTCATTAATACTCTCCGACCATAGTTCAACCAGCAGAATCATACTGAAACACAACTGGGCGTAAAACTCTTAGGCCCCGTTTGGTACGTGATGTTGAATTTTGATGGACTGGGACTAGGATTAGGATTGGAGTTGGGAGTGGGATTGGGATTGGGTTTTAAAATTAAGTTTGGTATGAAGTAATATTTATGGAGGGACAACTTAAATAGATTTTATTTTATAATTAGTCTTAAAATCATTAAAAGAGTATAATACCCCTAACAAGTGCATATATGATAATTATAATAAATAATTTGGTAACCTCCATCCTTCCCAAACTTCGTAATCTTGCCACTCCATCATGTTCACCCACTTATAATCACTTGTGCAAAAAACAAATTAAGCTGCCATTTTCATTGATAGAAAAATTTATATTTATTCATTTTCTCACTTTATTAAGAACTAAGGAAAATTCCAAAAAATAGAGTTTAAGGATGCCAAGGTTATTATTCTAGCTTGTAAATATGAAAAATACCTAATGAATAATCAATATAAAATATCTAAGATGAAGATAAAACAATATACTTGCAATATAAAGTTGTTTGAGAGGAAATCCGACGCGCTAACAAACTTGCCAAGTAATGCTTTGAGTAGGTAATCTTTTCATATTTGGCCATTGGACTTTCCTTTCTTAGAAGTATAGGGATAAATTGGAGAAAAAAATCTGAATTAAAAACATAATGAACGCTAGATTAATGTCAATTAGAAAGGCGTAGCTGATTTCATATAGCTTCTATTATATCAAATGAATAAACATCACAAAGCATATGCCCAAAAAAGCTGAAAGAAAATGGCTTTTATGTTCTTGTACTTCCAGTTATCTCCTATCATCAACGCAAAATCATGCAAAAAAGTGAGAAAACTAAACAGGCCAATCTTGAAAAAGAAACAAAAAAAAGGCGTCTTTGAGACACTGTAGACCCATACCACGCTGCTTGCAAGATCCAACTAACGTGATGGTTATAAGATTGGAGAGCAAAGAGAAGGCAACTAGATGGAGAAGACTGTGGGAGATGAAGGCGATGGCTAGATTGGGGGAGAAGATGAGGAGAAAAAGAGGGGCAATTCTATCCAATTTTTATTATAATCAGGGGTAGTTTTGTCTTGAAAATTTTCAGTCCCTGGATAGTTTTTGTAGTACCTGGGTGTAGGTGGTTTTGCAACAATCCTACTTATGAGGTACTCCCTATCCCTACCTATTTTTGGGCCCTCCTACCAAACATTACAAAATGGTCAATCCTTATACCAATTCCTGTACCAACCTTTCAGTACCGCATACTAAACAGGGCCTTAGCATATAACTAAATGCATCCAACAGTTCCCACATCATATTGGCAGGACAGGGCATCTAGTCCAACTCTTAGTTACCGTTGTCTAAATTACTAAATAAAGAGGATATGCACTTGACAAAAAATCAGTTGGAAATTTAAAAACGAGTATTACAACTAGGCATTAAAAGCTGCATTCTGCAGTCCATCTAAAAAGGCAGTATGTAATATGTAATGTGTAGGCTACATAAATCAATATCAGTAAAGACAAACCCAAAGATTAACAAGTATACAAAGGCATGGTCAGTTCACATCAAATGAATTCAAAATATTTGAACAAGAGGGCAATTACGCATCCATATCAATTTACTTGATCGTCCAACAATTACAAAAGCACATATTGAATCAGAAGTACAGAAGTGCAGATAAAATGATGAAGAGCTGCATACTATTACAGTTCACCCCAACAATCCATCTATGTTATCCACCTACAATATTCCTGATAAGTGTATCAAATCCAAAACTTGTGACATTTTGACTCTACATAATATGCATCCCTCATAAATCAATATCAGAAAGACAAGGTCAAAGCTTAACAAGTATAAAAAGGCACAACATCTGTTCACATCAAATGAATTCAAAATATTTGCACCAGAGGGCAATTGCGCATCCATACCAAAATTTACTTGATAATCGAACAAACACAACAACATGCATTGAACCAAAATTTAAAAAGTACAGAGAGAATAATAAAAGAGATATTAGGTTAAAGAGCAATTTGCCTAATTGACTATTATTAAAGTATAGGTAACACTTAAAAAAGTAGTATCACCCATGGATTTTTTAACTGGGTCTGATTAAATCACTAAGAGTCCGTTACTTTATTTTAATGGGACCCACAATTTTAAGTGGGGCCCATAATTTTTTTGTGTCATATAATCACGGCCCTTTGCTCAAATTAAGCACCAATCTGACCCAATTAGAAAGTCCAGGTGATACCTTTTTATTATTGCCAACTGTGTTGTCCTTGTACAACAATTTCAAATCACTCTTTTGACCCAAAGATATGCATAGCAACCCACAATCCACCAAAAAGCGGGTAAAAAAAAAAGAGGAATCAAGAAACTAACCTCGCCTAGTTCAACACAGAGAATCTGTTTCTGGTTATGAAACTCCAACAAAAACCTCGCATCCTCTGCGTCATGCACCGAAGCCTTCTCATCCATAGCCATAAAAAACTTATCCCCACTCAAATCATACCTCACCAAGCTAGCCTCTCTCCCCAACCCACAACAAAAGCTCCTTCTCCTCATCACCAAATCCAGCGTAGACAAACACTCATCCCGACCCACACTCAACGCCACCTTCCCCAACGGATGCAAAGCGGTGTATTCGAGTGTGTGCGGTGTAGCGCGCCCTTGGGTCCGCCCTTCAAGAAAATAAGAACCAACGGAGTAGTGGAAGTTAAGGTATCGTTCGCTTAAGGAGCTTAATGTAAAATGATTCCTAATAACTAATATACAAACTTGTAAAACCGTGTAAAAAGTATTGTGTTTAGTTTTTTATATAAAGTAGGTACAAAATGTATGTTATGTTGGAGGGTAAAATAAAAATAGGATAAAAGTGAGATTTGGTGGGGAATGGAAATGGAATCATTCGTGATAAATGAGAGATTTGAGATTCATTACTTCAAAAGATTTTTAAGGAATTTCTTATTGACCTTTCAAATGGACCCTAGAGAAATCCATCTAGGCTAGCCTTAAATTAACTTAATTAATACTGAAATCCCGCACATTACTGAATTTAACCTAAGTTGATTAAACTCAGAGTCAAAGTGAATTTGCCAAGTGTTAGGGTCCCCTAATCCAACAACCGGGACCCCTAATTGCCACTTAATTAATCCTATGATTCAATTAATTATTGGAATCCCACATAATTAATTAAGACTCTAGGATTGAAGTCCAATGCCACTCATGCAATTTGACAAATTCAAGAACTAATTAATCATGCAAGACTTAAAATCCACAACTTGGGCCACCCCACAATTGCACTTAATTTCTCAATTAACTCTAAATCATTGATGGCCATCCAAACAAAGACTAAGGTTGAAAATGTCTAGACACAATTAATTAATTCCTATGTCATTTCATTCAAGCAAACCACTTAACAATTTTAATCCACTAACCAAGCCACCTTAATTAGCACAAGATATTCACAAAGAGAATAACAAAATCATAAACCCATAAATTTCATCAAACTCAAAGTTAATGTAGCATAATGTCAAGTATTCAACAAGAAAGAAACAACATAAAATAGTTTCTAACCCTTATACAACATGTAGAAATGAAGAACACAACCAAATGTCATAAATATACTCCTAGAACCCTAGAAAAGCATAAATACAACAAGAGGAAGAAGGATTAGAAATGAAACTCCCCTATATGTGCTCCAAACTCATCCCTTGGCTCCCACCATCAAGAATGAGGAAGCATAGTTGCTGTCCTCCATGAGACAGCTAGCACCAAGGAGTGGAGGTAGAGAAAACATGGAGATTTGGGTGGAAGAATGTGGAAGATGGAAGATTGAGATGAGAGGAAATGAGAGAAATATGAGAGGTAGGGTTTGTGATGGCTCCAAATCTGACTTAGGGTTCCCAAATTTCATGTCTAATACCCCCAAGTCGGGTCAAGAAGTGGGTAAGTGAATTGGATCCAATTTTGCCCAAAATTCGCGACTGATTTTCTGCAGAATCAGGGCCTCACCGTGGCCCTCACTGTGGGGTGCCACGGCCAAGGCCAGAAGAAAAGAAAACTTTTGGACCCTCGTTGTGGGGTCCCACGGCGAGGGGACTTTTCTGTAATTTTGAAATTTCAGGGTCCTTTTATGTAATTTTCACAATTTATCCAGAATCTTGTATTTTGATTTTTCTCTTGAATTTTCACTTTTTTGCCCCATTTTTCTTGCTTCTTCTCATATTAAATCCTTAATATTTGGTCCTCGGATAGCCTTACAAGTAATATGCAGCAAACAAGAATCAAAGAGCCCTAAAAACCAACTAATGCTAATTGATCTTCAATTATGGAAATTTAATCCTATTTTCATGTTACTTTAACTTAAGGATCTATGTTATTATTTAAACACTTAATATTGTATCTCAATTATGTTAATTACCTCAATTTAAACACACAAAAGCATATAAATATAATGATTTGTCAAATATACGATTCCAATATAAAATATACCGTTGCCGACTTACACAGTTAGTACGGTTCTGCGGCCCCCTTCCATAGTCCCTCTGTAGTACATGATCATCTACAAAAATGTAAATAATCACTGGGTGAGACAAATATGTCTCAGTAATCACAACTCAACTTAATACGGGAGTATGATGTGTTAGCAGAGCACCTAAAGGGATACCACATTTAATAAAATATTCATACATCATATATATATATATATATATATATCTATACCATGAACATGTTATCAAGTAAATGCATCTCTCAAGGTTAGGATTCATTTTTCAAGATTCTTTAATATTCAATATAATGTATTCCAAAAATCAATTACATAAATATGCACAAGCACCTAGCAATCATTGTATGAGTTGCTGGAAACAAGTAGAACTAGACGAGACTCTCTACCCATCCTGGAACCATGGTGAAACTTGTCGGGACTCTCTACCCACCCTCAGAATCATAGTGCAGGTCAAGAGGGACTCTCTACCCTCCCTGAAACCGTAGTACAAATCATAAGGGACTTTCTACCCTTTCTGAAACCGTAGTACAGATTAGAAGGGACACTCTAACTCTTCATCCAATTCTAAATCAAACCAAATAAATCCAACCAACATTATCATTGAGCTCCAATAACCCTCTAGACATCCTAAATCAAGCTCAAAAGCCTAAATTCAAAGGATTTCTTGATCGAAACCTATCTTAATCAAACTCTAAATAAGGAAACTCTCATATAAGACCAAATCTAGTCAAGCTAACCATAGTATCATCATTGAATAATCTAAATGAACATGTAAAATCAACCAGTTTACTCCAATCCCACTTTCAGAAATCAAACTAACCGTAGAGGTTTCTATTCGAAAAACATCAAGATCAAAAGGGACATGGAAGAAAGAGGTTTACCTAAATTCAAGAGCCATCCTCCTTCCCTTCATGATCGCTGGAAAACACCCAAAACCACCAAAAATTGCTGTCGATTAAATTCACTCACCCTCTGCCTTTCTTCCTCACAGCACACACACATAACTAAGGAATAAGAAGAATGAAATCAGACAAAAGATAGGGGAAAGGGGAGGAGCAGACGGCACCGGTGGGCTCTATTTCCTACGAGCTCCACCATCTCTATTTCTCTCTCTCTCCTGTTCTCGATCGGCCCACACAAGACAAGGGAGGGGATGAAATGATGGTACTGAAAGGGTAGAGGAAGAATGTAAAAATTACTACCTAATCATACTTTTTAATACATTTTAAATTACCATCTAACAATTACAAAATTATTTATTGACTAACTATGTTAGAAAAGAATTCAATTTAGTAAAACCACTAACATAGATAGAAAATGATTTTTCATAATTTTAAATAAATTACAATTTATAGTCTAACTATGATAGAAAAGAATTTCACTACTAAAGAATGTCTATCATTGTTAGAAAAGATTTAACATACTTTAAGCAAATTATCCATGTTAGGAAAGAATTCTTCTAAACAGGGTAAAAGGCTAACATGGATAATTAAATCTCAGGCTATCATTTAAATAAATCAACTCATAAATTTCCAATAACAAATATTCTATAATAATAATTAAAACAACATCCATAAGTATTAATCCTTATAAGATCTCAACAACTCATATAATGTTCATATTCAAACTCGGAATTTAATCGTTCAATGATAATTATCAAATGATAAAGTCCATTGAACAAGGACCGGTCCAAAATGAATAATTAATAGTTAATTAAACCAACACTTGCTAACTTAAAATCTTTAGTTCAAAATAAACAACAAAACTTAAAAGTGAGTAGAAGCAAAGTCAAATGCAACATGTCCCTAAATGTGGCAATAATCTCTGCCCCACCGGTTCAGAAGCTCACAAGTTTAGTGAGGCGTTTCTGGATCCTTCCTTTGGTTTCCCTTTATGTTGCTATGGCCTGTAAAAATAGATAAAATGGGGGGTAGACCCAGGTAACCACAACTACTTGCCTACGTGCGGTGTGTGCTAGCAAGGTGTTCAGTAGAGTATTACTATATATATAGGATTAAATTATATGACAAGTACCAAATAAATGCATAGTCACATCATTAATTGACAACTCATACATCCCAAAAACATATGATCATCTCAAGATCAACAATCACAGCATCACATAATTCTAAACACATTATCATGATCGCATAATAATTTTCTCAAAGCTCATACATAAATCATATATCTCAACATTACTTGTTATAATCTGATACAAGGTAAAATATAAACAATCAACCATAGCACTGATATCATACGGTCAAGTAGGGACTCACAACCCTCGTCTGAGATCGGGAGCGTTCTCCCCAATTCGTCTTTCTGTTTCATATTATTTAGTCCTTGTGGGCCGACAAGAAACCTCATCGCGCGATGGCATTTTTATTTATTTATTGGTGTTCACACAATCAGCACAACACGTCATAATTGTACACATACAACATATGGCACAAAGTCCATTCCAAAAATTCTCAAATTCAATCATGCAGATATTTTTAATAAATACTATAAATTTCCAAAACATACAAGTTCACACCTTCATGCCATTTAAAAATACATACTCCACCAAACGTTTATATTATAAAATAAGTCTTCAAATTCATGTTCGTGCATATAAAATTCACAAAACTCAAGTTCCAAAAACTTACTAACCCACACACACACGCAAACAAGCAGAAGTAGTTACCTGGTAGCCTGCACCGATCTCACAACAGCGCAGCCCCCGTGCTATTTTAGCACGACTCAAACTCTATATATCAACACACAAGCAATTACTATCTACTAATACAAAACACAATTCACAATTTAAACTCTCTATTACCTATTTCCAAATCCTGCCTATATCCTTTACAATTTAACTCCACTAGACTCATACCTATAAGATAACCCAATTTTCTCAAATCAATTCATACATCAAACCTAGCCCATTCAATATTATCAGCATTATCGTTGAGTTCAAATGGTCTCTTAAATTCCATAATTTCACCTCATATGCCCAAATTTATAGATTTCTTTGATTAAAATAGAGTTTAAAGCTATTTAGATCAAGAAAAATCACCCCATAAGGATCAACTCTATCACACCTAAACTTTTTAATGTCTTTGATCAACCTAGATAACCCAAACGGTAAACCATAATCCGTTACCTAAACAGAAATTTTCGAAATCCTTCATAAACTCTAAGTTTTTCAATCAAGAAAATTATTTTAAATTCTCAAACCGCCCAATAAATAAATTTAAATCCATAAAATCAACATACTAATTTATCTCAACAAATCTATAGTCACTTATTATCAAAACTCAACTCCTACTTCAAATCTAAGCCCCAATATTTTGCTCTAATCATCCTAATATCACTATCATTGGAAAGCTAAAATTATGAGTAAAAACTTTTATGAAGAAAGCTAAATCAGAAGAAGTGATTTTGATCATCTAAATCATCTGTAAAGCTCACCTAGATCAAATCAATTCCACCGCACGCACGAACGACCAGAAGAACAAAACTGAGCAGCGTCTTTATACAATTGACAACACTAAAGTGTTTGGGTGCATTTATATAAATATACACTCCACGTGAAAGTTGCCGCGGGCCCCATGAATTGTCTTGCTATTTATTTTTTTTCTTTTCTATTTATTAATTTAGTATTATATATATATATCTTTTTTCTTCCACACTCTTTTTGTTGTTTGTGTGTGTGTATATATATATCTAAAAAAATAAATGTTAACATTAATTTAGTTACTCTCCCTAAAATTCTAGATAATTAGCTAAATTTGTGACCTATCCAAATATTATTCCCCATTTAAATTATTAACGTAATCTCCTAATTATTTTCAATCTAATTATTCTGTGAAATTAATCCTTATCAACGAATCTTAATTCAAGTCGAAATTCCCCCTTTCAACTAAATCTCTCCAACTAATTAACCTCCATAAAATCCTCAAATTCAAATTAAATCCTCAAATCCAAATCAAACCCCAAATCCAAATTAAAACTTCAATTTCAAATTAAATTTCAAAATTTAAATTATATCCTTCAATTCAATTAAATAATTAATTATGTTTCTTAAAATAAGGAAAATATTAACCTAGAATTCCCTAACAAACCTCAATTTCAATAAGATAGCCATAATTTCCCAAATTTATTATTAAAATCCTAAATAAAAATCATTAAACCTTGAATTAATTTTTTTAGGATGTTACAAAGAAGGGGAAGAACACTGGCGACATCCCACTAGTTAGCGCCGTCGACAATGACGGTGGGATTCTCCACCGTTTTAGAGCTCTCCCTCTGGCTCTCGAGTCATGAAGGAGAAGAGGAATAGGGAGGAAGGGTTGAGGGTTCACGGAGGAGGAAGGGAAAATAAGGGGGAAATGAGAAATAAAAGGAAAAGTAAAGTAGATAAGATAAGTAAGTTACTACTAAGCCATTGCATTCTTAAAATAAGATAAGTTTCTTTGAGATAAGTTCTCCTTTCACTTTCTAACATTGATTTTAAATATCCACTAAGATTTTTCTCCCATTAGGATCTCTTTTGTGTCAAAAAAATAATTTCTTTAACTCTAATTTCTCAACTTAAAGGAGAAATTAGGCTAAAATTCCCAACATACTTCTATATTCATGGATTTATTTATAAAGCTCTCTAAATCCCTTAATTAATCCTAAATTAATTCTTAAATTACTACTAATCCTTAATTAAATGATGTTATATTGTTACTATATATGCTATAAAAAAATTCATGATGACCATAATCATACCAAAAAATTGTAGTTTATGTTTGGTGTGATTAGTAATATTGTAGGATACTAAATTTGCACTTTTACCCTTTAATAATTTTAATTTTATCTTTGTCTCTAAGAAAACCATTACAATATAGGCAAATAATATATAGGTATACATCATTTAAGGAAGTAATAATCATGTCCCTTTAAGTTATTTTTTCAATTGCTTTTCAAATCATTAATCCAAGCAAGTTTCATTTTAACAAAAAAGCTATTTATCTACCGCTAATCTGAATATAAATTAAATTATACAATCTAACTTTTTCCCAATTTTAATTTTGAAAAAGTTATATTGAAAAGAATTTATTTTTTTCCTGTTGTTAGATTGACTTTTACAAAAGTTAAATTGTGTAATGTGATTTATGTTTGAATAAATTTTTGTAAAAAAAAAAGTCATATTTAAAAGTGGTAGTATATAATTCATAATAGTTTTATGGTGTAAATTCATAATATAGTGTTATAGTGCAAATTTGACCCAAAAGTTTTCACTCATGAAATATTTCGTCCTGGAAGTTTTTTGGGTTTTAAATTGCCTCGAAAGTTTCAAAATTTGGCGATTTTTCCTTTACCGTTTAAATATTAACAGTCAACGGTATATTTTTTTAAATCTAAATTTTTAAGTCGTTGTACTTTTTTTAATAAGAACATTTTGGTCTTTTAACTGAAACATTTAATTTCTAATTGACCCCTTGGAGTGCAGTGAAATTTCATATTATTTCGGGGGGATATGATATCAATTCCCTATTATGGATGTAAAATGAAATTTTTATTAAAAATGATTAATTTTTAAAATATAAAAATGATCATACCAAAAATTTAAATTTACACATATTTTGTCAACATTTAACCATATGGTCACTTTTTATATTTGATTATTCATCATTTTTTGTTAATTAACATTGCTAACAAAGCATTACTAAGAACGTACTTTTTAAATTTAAAGCACTCATTAGAAAAAATGTGATAAAAAAATAAAGAATCAAACGTATACAAAATTAAGAATATAAAACAAAACGGACACGTCTTCTTGGAAGTGCAAACAGATGTGGGATTTAAAGGAGTGTTCGGGAAATTAAGAAAATTACCGACATAGATATTAGTAATATGATAATAAATACAATTAAAATACTTGGCAGAAAATATCTATAATTAAAATATTATCAGATTTTTCAAACTGGTTCTTGATTTAGTGTTGCAGCAGATATTTTTTACCAAATGTTTTGAATTAATTTTTTTCTGACGCTGAGAACGAGGTGGAAGGGCAACACGTAGGCTGAATACAACAATGGAAAGCAATCCCCTGAGTAAATACTAATTTATGTTAAAATTGACAAGGTTATTTTTGTCTTAAAATTATTATTAATAAGGGTAATTTTGTCCCTAAAGTTTTACCAATTAAAATCCCATATTATTCTCCATGTCACGTGTCAAAACCAATGTTGTAAAAACCGGACCGGAAGGTGAGCCGGAGAGGGCATCGGGTCACGGTTCGCACGGTCGGATCGGTCGGACCGAAGGTCGGACCGATGACGTAATAATTAAGGAAAAATATATGATTTTTAAATGTAAATTAAATATAAACAAATTATGGTTCCTTCACCTCTTAATTTTTAATGAAAGATCATTGACCAAGAAATAAATAGCCATTACAGACTTAGAAAACAATTATTCTTGTCTTTAGGTAAGCAAAACAAAGAAGGCATATAGGACCATTTGAGGATCACAATTGCAGAAATTTTTGTCGAGATAGAAGAACTAGGAAGTTAAGAACACAAGCAATTTCTGTTATGCAAAAGGTAAGAGATAGAATATGCAACTGATAAAAATTTTAAAAGAAATATAAAATGTAGAAAAACAACAAGTGCTAAATATAGAATAAAAGTTTAGAAGAGACGTTAAACATCAACAATAGAGGAATGGTGATGAGAGAGATGATGTTCACCAATTGGTTGGAGTTTTGGAGATCAAATTTCACAGCCCTAAGATTTTCAAATGGTTGTTGGGGTTTTTAATTTAGGAGAAAGATATGAAGCTAATGAATTTGGGTTTCTTTTTTAAGAACTTGGGTTTTTTTGGGTTTGATTTTATTTTTTTTCATCTTTTTTTTTGTTTTAGATTGGACCGCCCGGTTTTTATAAAACCGCTCCGGTTCCCGGTCCAATGTCCTGCTGGAAACGGCCCGATCCGGCTTAACACAATAAACGGTTAGACCATAAAATCCGAACCGACCTATGGAGCGGTCGACGGTCCAACCGG
This sequence comes from Mimosa bimucronata, assembly GCA_037074515.1. Classification (NCBI taxonomy): domain Eukaryota; kingdom Viridiplantae; phylum Streptophyta; class Magnoliopsida; order Fabales; family Fabaceae; genus Mimosa; species Mimosa bimucronata. Next base: position 32,460,411 of record CM073440.1, on the reverse strand, counting down.
TCGGACCGTCCGGTCCGGTTCTTACAACACTGGTCAAAACAATGCACTCTTACCCGGGACCCAGTCTCAATCCCAATCCCCATTCATAAATACCAAACATTGTCAGAGTTTGTGACTAAATATAAGTAACTAGATGCATGGGGGCTAAATTTTGAAATTGAGAAATCTAAGGGGCTAAATTCATATTAAGAGTTAGGACAAATTTATATAAGGACCACTGATGCTGGTTAATTACATTTTAAGCTCCTAAGCTTTTGAAATTTCACCAAAAAACTAAATTGAAAATTAAATTTTATTATATGGGATATATATTTTAATTTTATTGATTCTAATATATTTTTTATTAATTATAATATTATATATAGTAATATTATATATAAAATAGGGAAAATCACAACTAGGCCTCTCATAAGGCATTTCACCAAAACCAGGTCCCAAACAATCATCAAATTATATTGAAGTCTTAAGGGACTTGGGTGATATTAAATGGCTTGTCATTGAGTTATCAATAGCAGTTTCTTGATTTGTCAATGAAAGAGATGCATTGACAATTCAAAGAAATGTGATTGATAACTACTGTGTTGTGCATTGACATTTGACTACTTAAAGAGCTGGTATTGACAACTATTGAGTTGTTAATCATAATGACAACTATTGAGTTGCGCTTTGACAACTCAATAAACTCGTATCGACAACTCAATTACAATTCATTTAATATCACCCAGGTCTCTTAGAACTTCAATGTATATTCAATGATTGTTTGGGACCTGGTTGTGATTAAATATCTTATAAGGGACCTGGTTGTGATTTTCCCTATAAAATATATACACACCATGTATGCTTGATTTATTTTTCCATTGCATATATATGTTGACTTTTTTTTTTGATCGATGCAACGAACGTGATTGTGTGCCTATATGCCTTATGGTTTTAATTTATAATTTATCCAACAAATCATCCCAAGATCTCTGCATGGGACTATACCAGAGTAATCAGATAAGCCGTCTTGTTTATCTTATGGTCCACAGAGGCATAGAAAAAACATTGAGACCAGAGGCTTCTCATATAAAGTGATCCATTATTTTTTTTTTCCAAGTCTTTGTATGAAGATATTTTCTTAAAGAAAAAAGGATAATAGAAAATGGGAAAAAGACAAAAAAAGAAAATATACATTTAAACATGTAAATTGCAATTCAGACCCAAAATACTTAATCACTACGAAATTCTTATAGACTAGTCTAAGAGTCAATTTTCTATATACTCATTATTAAACTGATGTTGGATGAAAATTCAATTAAATTCATATGTTCACTTGCAGAGTTTACCATGTTTTTAGCTTTTAGTTTGTAAAATTGTGTCAACTCATATAATCATGTTAGCGTTTTGGATATGATTATGTTTGATGGTTTCATTTATTAATTTCATATAATTTTTTTATTGGTTATGATAAATTAGGGAAAATGAATTTGGGGTCCCTTGTAGGACACAGAATATAGGAGAAGTCCCACTAAATGCTCAAATTAAAGTAGGGTCCCAAGGGACCTTATTTTTATTATGTTCCAAATACAAATTACCCTTTTATCCCTTTAATTAAAAACAACCAATCTAATTCTTCTTCACTCCCTTTGTCATTCAAAGGCAAACACCAATTCACCCACTTCCTCACCGAAGCCCTAGATTTCGCCGTCTTGAGTGTGCTATCCTTGCCGTCGAGTTTCGTCGACCCTCTTCGTCTTGAGTAGGCTCTAATTCGCACAAAGATTGTGAGCCATCTTTACTGCATATATTCATTTTGAACCACAGTGTCGCGATCCAATAATTTCGAGACACCATGTGCGTTGTTGAGGGTAGCTGGAGTTTTGGGGTTTTCCAACTCTGTCGAGCTTGCTCAAGTATGGTTTGGGTATTTTTTCTAAATATATTGTTGAGGTTTACTTGATCTTCAGCTGACATTCTGATTCCTCTTCTTGACATAAGTATTTTTTTCCTGATGTTTATTATGCCTTTATCTCCCCTACGTGATCTCCATATATGAGAGGATTTAATTCCTACTTAATAACATGATGAGTGTTGATAGCAATAGGCTATTCTCATGGCTGACTTTTTTGGCTTAACGATCTCTAACACTCTGAATAGTTTGGACTGTGAATAAAGTGGACATCAGTACGTATTAATCAGTTTTTTTTCTTGCCAGTGAACATATTAATAAGATATTTGCCACTTGCTGATAATTGCCATAAGTAATTGAACAGGGGGATACACATCATTAGAGCGAACCTTTTCTTCTAAAACAATGCACCGCATGATAAAATAGTTTACTTACAATATTTTATGAGCATTAGATCAGTGTAGGTCTTTGTTCTCTGCTTCCACCTTGTTCTCAATGGTGTTCGAAAGCTAAGATATGTGTGAAAGGAGTTTAAACGATTGATTCCCCCAATCAATTCTGGACAAACTAAAGAGGACGTAGAATGAATATGTGTCGTGTCAAAGTCATGGAGTACAACATGATATATGATTAAATTTGTAACTGTAGTGGCATGTGTATTGTTAGCTAAACTTCTGGCTTGTATCTGCTCATGATTAATCTAATTTTCGAGATTGGGATAAATCCCTTGAACCACTAGCATAAGTTCAAATCTTAGCCATGAAACTTTAATTTAGACTAGAGTAATAGCCTTTAAATTTGATTGCATAAGGGAAGTGCTAGCTTGATTGGACAATAGTCTTACACAAGGAACTGTTTTACTTGTTATTCACCCCTGATCTTTAAGTTGAGTATTTCTTAAAGATGATGCTACCATATGGTTCTAGCCTCTTCATACTAGTTCTCAATTGTATATACTACAGATCTTTTATTATTGCATTTAGTATTAGTTTTCCAAGAAAAAATTGTAATGAAATCTTTTATTCGATATCACTTTATACTACAGATCATAGTCTTGTGGTCCCTTTTTTTTTTATCTTTTTAACGCTTCCTCGTAGTTTTATCAAGCCCATATAATACCATAAAATTTGTTAATGTTGTGATTTGAGTTTGATATCGTTTTTATCATGTCTTTGTCAGGCTCAAAGAATGGGAAAGGGCAAGGAATTGGAGTTGCTAAAAACTGCACACAAAGCAAAGATGAGGATACAAATACAAAAAGTAAAGATGACTAATGTACTATAAAAAGTAAAGAAGTTTGTAAGAGCAATCATGTTACTATGTTTTCACTATTCAAGAAGAGTTTTTACAAAGAAAACTTTGGGAAGTTCAAGTCAGTGAAGTCTGCCAATCAATATTTGACAAAGGCTTGGAAGAAGTTGTCTAAGGAGGATAAGGAGGTGCATAGTCTGCCAATCAATATTCGTTGCACGGACTCTTGTGGTGTCCATGTGCTATCATGGTTACAAGTGTGGGATGCCTCTGAGTATGATGACGGGTATATAATGCCAAAATACTCCAATGATGATATCCTTGATTGAAGGTTGAATGCTTATGGTGGATCATAACACACAAGGACAACCTACATAATAACAAAGTCCTTTCTATGCTAGCTGGCAAGGTCCCGATAAAGAAGAAAAAGATTTGTTGAGTTTCAAAGATGTTATGTAGTTAGCTATTAGAGTTATTTTGATCAATAGAACTTAATCATTACTGTTTATTCTATATTCCATACAACTATAGGCCAGGTAGTTACAATGTTTTGAGCTAGGTATAACAACTATATGAGCTTTAGTTACAATTGTAAAAAAATTTTAGCCAGTAAGAAGTCATGAGCAAGCTGTAACAACTTTTGGGCCTTTCTGAAACAACTGATTGACCAGGATTCACAACTGTGATATAATGTGAAAATGAGGTATTTGGGAACAAATGTAGGAGAAAATGATAAGATTTTCGTTGTAACAACTGTAGGCCATGCAATTACGATATATTGAGTTATGTGTAACAACTAAAAGGGCATCAGTTACAATTGAAAAAAATTATTGGCCAGTAAAAGTCATGAGCATGCTGTAACAACTTTTGAGCCTTCTGTAACAATGGATTGACTAGGATTCACAACTGTGATATAATGTGAATATGAGGTACTTAGGGACAAATGTAGGAGAAAATGACAAGATTTTTGTTGTAACAACTGTAGGCCACGCAATTACTGTAACAACCAAAAGAGCATCAGTTATAATTGAAAAAAATTGTTGGCCAGTAACAACTGTCACATAATGAGCATTACACACAAGTTCTTTGAATACTTGTTACCATCAAGACCAAGTGTTGTAGATTGTTTATATGTGGTGTTTTAGCATACAGGTACAAGAAAATGACCATACTGTCATAACAACATTTGGCCTGAGATTAACAACTTTTACGGCAATTGTAACAACTAAATGGGCATTTATAACAACTTTCATGACAGATTTGTAACATAATTGGATTTAACATAAACAGTTCACAGCTGTCATTGAGCACCATTTACATGGCATTTACCATCATTTACAATTCATGGACAAGTAGTCCAACAAGAAATGATTGACTACTTCAGTTTCACACCCTCTCCAAAAAAAAGCTTGAGGGTTGCATGAGTGTCATTTACAAAAAGTGATAGACATATCCAAAAAATTGCTGACACACATATATCCAACACATTAGGTTGGATTTGGATTCTTGCACGTTTTGGTGGTGTGTCCATCCTCATTACATCTTCCATAATGGTAGACATGTTTGTTTTGAAATTGTGACTCTATTCTCTTCCTCTTTAGTCATCCTGCTAGTCTTTTAGTTATAGGAGGCTTCAAGAACTTTCCTGTAATCAATTGTGTCTAAGTTAGGTTACTTGGAAATGGACAATCATGAGTTGCAGTTGGTGTCATATTGTTTTCATATATTTTCACTTGTGTAGACAGCTTAAAGCAATCGTCAACAAACATGCACACATTATCATCTGAGACATTTGAGACATAGGCAAACCATTTGAACCTCTAGCCAAATAATCCATCTTGCACGAATTACAACTCATTATGTTAATAATGACATGTTTTCACAATGTGTCCAGCAATGAGTCACAAAATATTAGCTCAATTCAAACTGTAATTACAACTTACGCATTTTTGCCATTCCTTCTATCATCTCTAGTTGATTGTGTATTGTCATCCACACACTCACATACAAATATATGACCGATTTCTCTGTCAAAGTTGATGAAATGTTCCATTCCTTCATCATCTACAAGGTCCACATAAGTTGTCGTATCATCAAAGCACACTCTAAATTTCATGGTTATTCCCCTAGCTTCCTCTATAACAATTGATGCTACCATTGTTCTCAATTCTCCATATGTAGTGCCTTCTTTTATGGTTCTTGATATGGTACTGTCCCCCAAATATTGCATCTTACCTTCTTCACCATTTATAAATCGTCCACCCGTATGCAACATATTACATGCTTCCCTAATGTGTTGCCATCTTCTTATTCACCCTGCATAGGAACATTGTTATTCACAAGTAAATAACCTGATATAACGAATTAATGAGCATCTGTGACAACTTTATATCAAAGTAATGAAAATAGCTTATTAAAATACCAACACATTGGTGGTAACCCAACAAAGCTTCAACATTTTACTTCACCTCTGTCTTTGAACAAAATAATAGAGCACAAAACCCATCCCCAATAAAATTCATTCAAAATTTTAACTGTCTACCGGAAAGTTGTTATTTACAAATGACATGCAATAACAATTATTTGAGCATTTTATGACAATAGAAATTTTAACTGATGTGGAAACCAAAAACGCTTAAGCCTTTTCAGATTTCCCCTGTTTTTTGACAAAAAAACAAAGCTTATACACTGCCAAACATAGTACCAACACAAACCCTCATCAACAACAAATGAGAAAACAACTTACATAATAAGTACAACAAAAAATCACTAAGGTTTGCATATAAGTATGTCTTTTATGCTCAAACATTCAATCAAAATTAGATTTCTATGGAAAGTTTTGACTTTTGTTTTAAAACATTCAACCTAAATCACATTCCTAACAAACATGGGAAATTGATTTTCTCAACATACCACTAGTTGAAGAGACAAATCCAAATTGGGTCCATGATTTTAGTTTAGTTGGATGGATGATGGATGTTGGATGTAGTTGTGTTCTTGGTCAGTGCTCTTCCCAGCCCTTTCATTCTATGGTTCATGTTGCTGCTATTGGAGTTAAGTGAGGGAGAGTTCTTTCTTTGCTTTTGCTAATTATAAGGAGGGTGAAAATGTCATTTGGATTTGGAACATAATAAAAATAAGGTCCCTTGGGACTTGGGACATAACAAAAATAAGGTCTCTTGGGACCCTACTTTAATTTGAGTATTTAGTGGGACTTCTTCTATATTATGTGTCCTACAAGGGACCCCGAATTAATTTTCTCTAAATTATATGGATATTGATTAACTAAATTTTTTTGGCAAAAAATTTTATTTAAATTTTAGTTGTTTGAATTTGAAATACATTTATCTTAAATTGTTGTCATTTTTATATTTGAATTATTTAATTATATATTTATCATAACTATTTTCGATTTACACTACTACAAAAAATAGTATTTACATCCCCATTTCACGTCTGTTTTTTAAGTATGAGATGTAGAAAAAAGGCGGTGGCAAAATTGTAATTATATTGAAAACTTTCAACGTCTCTTTTCTGAATATTAGACGTTGATTCTCTGAAAATTGAGCTCGTAAACACGAAAATTTGTGGGGGTGGGTGAGAAATTAGTTTCCATGTCTCACATATAATGTGAGACGTGGAAGAGCTGATGAGAATTTTTTTTAATTAAAGAGCTTCCACGTCTCACATATGCTAATGGGGGAATATTTTTTTTAATTAAAGAGCTTCCATGTCTCACATTATATGTGAGATGTGGAAAGGTATTTTCCATGTCTCACATATAATGTGAGATGTGGAAGAGCTTATGGGGGGAATCTTTTTTTTTTTAAATTAAAGAGCTTCCATGTCTCACATATGTGAGACGTGGAAGCTCTTTACTTTAAAAAAAAATCTCCCCCAGCCCTTTCTTCCATCAGCATTCTGCCCTCTCTGCGATTTTCGTTTTCCATTCTGCCCCCATTTTCGTCTTCCATTCTCCCATCTCTTCCATTTTTGTCTTCCATTCCCATCGGATTTCTCTGCTGATCCATGTGTCACTTTCAACATTCGAGAAAGCTTGCCTCGATCTGAAAGTCGCTGCAATCTCACCTTTAGGTGTTTTCTCTCCTTCTTTTCCTTCAATATCCTGTGTTCTTTATTTTTTTCTCCTTTTCTCCTGTGTTTTTTAAGCTTGTTGTGGTCTTTATTTAAGCATGCCATTGGAGCTTGGAACCTTTGCCATCTTTTATCTTCGTCAGGTTCGTCCACACTACTACAGCAAAAGCCTATAGCAACGCTTTTTTTGACCCTATAGTAGCGCTTTTAAGCGCTGCTATAGCCAGTGCTGCAATAGGTCATATGACCTATTGCAGCGCTTATTTTGTGTTATGAGCGCTACTATAGGTAACCTATAGCAGCGCTCATTATCTGAAAAGCATAGCTTTAGCTCATACCTATATGAATTTTTAAAAAAAAATAAAAAAGAAACCCTATAGCAGCGCATATTACTTAAAAAGCGCTGCTATAGGGTAACCTATACCAGCGCTCATTACTAGCGCTGCTATAGGGTAACCTATACCAGCGCTCATTAAGTAATGAGCGCTGGTATAGGTACCCTATAGCAGCGCTTTTTAAGTAATAAGCGCTACTATAGGCATTATTTTTTTTAAATATTCAGTTATTTTTGTTTCACAACCTCCTGCATCAGTGCAAAAAACCAGCAACACTATCCATTCCAGCCAAACCATATATACATACACACCAGAAAAGTCATACTAATATTGTACAATAAAACCAACCATTGTAAGTTCAAAACAAAAGCATACTAATTAATGAATGGATCATCTAATGTTGGAGAAAAGAGGGTATACATAAGTGCACCATTCTTTAATTAGTGCATCCATTTTTTCCCTTTACAACATGAACGAACGAGCGTCTGGGTAATAATGCACGAACACATTTAAATGACAAGTAAATTTACTTGAAGTCTAACAAGTACAAACACATTAGAGTTGGAAAAATATAAAACTTACTGTCAGTGGGATGCCGAGTCGATCATGTGTAATGATATCTCGCATGTATTGCATCACATAGTAACCACAATCGTTGTTATTGGGTTGGTAGGGGAACTGTAACAAGAAACACCAAATATATCATATAAGAAACATTTACGTTATATTTTAACTATAGATATATTGTTTCAAAAATTGAATAACTTTATAAAACCTGGACTTGTTGCCACTTATAAGCATTGTTAACCTTTAGAAATTTCACACATTTCACACACTTTTCACATGCTTTAAGTTCATATGTGCTTTGGATAATATGCCTGCAAAAGAGAACAATATGTGAAAATGTGTGAATTAATCTCACCATAAAAATTGTGTAGGATTAATGATTTCTCTCTTTAGTTTGTAGGGAAAAGAAACCAAGATGAGAAGGAGTTGAGGTTAGAGCAACAAGGAAGTAAGAAAAAGGCACAACAGAGCAAATTAAAGGAGAAATTACTGATGATTCTCGCTACAGCGAGAAGTTTTGGTCGCTACAGCGAGCCATGCAAAATTAAAACCCACATCTCTGCCAATCTCGCTACAGCGAGAAGTTTTGGTCGCTACAGCGAGCTTCGTAAATCAGTGAACCAACTCTCTGTCAATCTCACCACAGTGAGCAATTTTGGTCGCCACAACGAGAATCTATCAGTACAGCTGCGCGTTTTGGGTTCTGAAACACGAAAATGAAGAGGATAAAAGTTAGGGTTGGCCAATTTTCAAGAAGAGAACACCTGGGCACGAGATTGGAGGCTGAGAAACACCAAGAAGGAGCTAGAGAAAGCTTGGAGAAGGATTTCGAAGCTTGGGAGAAAGAGAATCTTTAAGCTTGGAGAAGAAATTTCTTGTGGTTGCTTCTCTTCTTCTCTCTTCTCTTCTTCATTTCTCTTGCCTATTTCTGAGCATTGTGATGTATTTGAAGATGATTGTTGATACCTCTTGTGTTATGAGTAGCTAAACTCATATTCTAGGTCTATTTTGAAGCTTGTATGGATTGACATCTATGATTTTCTTTCCTATTGCTAAATTAATGAATGTAATGTTATGGTTTTAGCTTGAGCCTATGGTTTTCTAAGTGGTGGCCAACATTTAGATTGTTGCTTAATTAGTGGCTTGAGAGAGCATTAATTAGGGAAAGAACTAGGCTAAAACCAAGCTTGTCTTGCAATTTTAACTAATTAGAAGTGTGTTAGTGAGATAGAGATATTCACTAACCAAGTTTTGTGAAAATTGAGGTTGGGTGATTAAAGAGGCTAATTGGTAATAACATGTAGTAAGAGATTATGCATGTTAATATCAATTAAGGTTTGAATAGGCTTGAGAGAGCTATTTGAATATAAGAGACTTCAAGCAATAACATAATAGGCATTAATTAGCATTAGGGAAGGGGAAATTAGGTATCATGAAATGCAAGTGGATAAATAGGCCTAGGCTTTTCTCATTGTGTTGAATTTCGTTTCATGTGTTCTATTTTACAATTACCTTTTCTTTAGTCATCTTAACGTTATTAAATCATTTGCCTATTGCCCATTGCTAATTTGGAATATAATGAATTTAATGAACTTGCTTTTAACGCAGTCCTAGTGGAACGACAACCCTTTCTCGAACTATACTACTAAAACTTGACCCGTACACTTGCGGTAGCAATTTATGGCGAACAAGCATCTTTCGGGTCAAGGGCTCTGGAATACTTCAACTGAACATCGGCCCGAAAACTAGTCAATACTCTGAAAAAGAAACATATTAAATTAATTTTATTGGCTAGGATCGGGCATAAAGTGACAAATAATACAACGCATTCAAATAATGTTGACATTCACTTACCCATTGAAGAGACGCATCAAATCTGGGCGATTATCTGGGAGAGCAGATTTCACAGGATCCAAATAGTAAATTATGGGTTCCTCTTGTGCCATCGAATTGATGACAAGCAAAATCCAATGTAGCCTAAAATGTTTTATAACGTTATGTCAGTATATATATCTATGATGCTCAGAACTAAAAATATGTATAGACTTACCCTGTATTAATGGGAGCTAAGAATAAAGTTCTGGTTGTTGCCTTTAAAGAGAAACGTAATCGCTCTGAACTGGTCCTCACGTTTCGTGCCCAGAACTTGTGCCATCAAATAAGGGCTTATGAATTCGAACGAAACGTTGCGCCCGGCGATCATGACATGTTCATGCAGATACCTTCATTGAAACCATACCGACTCCCAATTAGTGTAAAACTTATGACATTGAATGAAACCACAATGGAAACGCATATATACCTGATCCATATATTGATAACTGTCGCACCGACCCATCTTTGGTTAAGCACCTCCATTACCTGATCCTTAGACAGAGCGTCAGTGAAATTTACCTCATCAAATATAGGCCTGCTGAATGGAATGAAGACAATAGCATCGCGAGAAATGGTAGCTGCAAATGCTCGCAACCGAGCACGATATGGCATTTCGACGCTTGTATCTTCAATCACAGGATCAGGCACTTGAACTTTTTTCTTACCCTTAGCTTTTGGTGCCTATAAACCATGTAAATAGAAAGTTTAAAAATTCATTCCAATAATTAAGAAGAGTGCTAGTTTAAATTAATTAGCAAATAATCACCTATGGTAATGGATCGGTACGGGTACTCTTTTCTTGATTTGAGCAGCTGAACCACGGGTACCTTTGACATTAGCCACTTGTGCTTTCTTTCCCATAAATTGGGTACCCTGTAAAAACATTTAAATAAAAGAGCGTTATTCAAAAACAATTAATGCTATTGGAAATGTTATTACTAAATAATTACCTGTGGTGGTGGCACAATCAAAGCAATGGGCCAAGCAACGTATGCACCGACAACCTCTCCGACCCTAGTCATCAAATCAGGAGTAGGGAATGGTAACGAGGCCTAGCTGTGAGTTTTAGGTTAAACGGCGCTGAGGGCTTGGGAGCTTGAGGTTTTTGGGCACTGAGATTGGGAAATTGGGGTTTTTGGGCGCTGAGCTTGGGGTTTTTGGCGCTGAAAAGAAGATGAGGGAAAAATTAATGGGCTTGGCGCGCGGGCCTATTCCAGCGCTTTATACATATAAAGCGCCGGGATAGGGTAAATTATTTAAAAAAAAATAAAGAGGAAAAATAAAATAATAATAGTAAAAAACCTATCCCGGCGCTTTATACAAAAAAACGCTGGGCTAGGACCTTAAAAAAGAAAAAAAATTTGAAATTATTAAATAATAAGGCCAATGTTAAATATATTCAGAGAATAAAATAAAGTCCAGAAATGACCTATCCCAGCGCTTTATACGTAAAAAGCGCTGGGATAGGTTATTAAACATTAAAAAAAACTGGGGGGGATTTAGAAATTATTAAATAATAAGGCCAATGTTAAATATATTCAGGGAATTAAATAAAGTCCAGAAATGACCTATCCCAGCGCTTTATACGTAAAAAGCGCTGGGATAGGTTATTAAACATTAAAAAAACTGGGGGCGGGGGAATTTAGAAATTATTAAATAATAAGGCCAATGTTAAATATATTCAAGAAATTAAATAATGTCCAGAAATGACCTATCCCAGCGCTTTATACGTAAAAAGCACTGGGATATGTTATTAAACATTAAAAAAAACTGGGGGGAATTTAGAAATTATTAAATAATAAGGCCCATGTTAAATATATTCAGGGAATTAAATAAAGTCCAGAAATGACCTATCCCAGCGCTTTATACGTAAAAAGCGCTGGGATAGGTTATTAAACTTTAAAAAAAACTAGGAGGAATTTAGAAATTATTAAATAATAATTAAGGACAATGTTAAATATATTCAGGGAATTAAATAAAGTTCATAAAAGGTTCAGAGAATTAAGTTTAAAGAAAATCACCTATATAAAGACAAATATGGGAGGTAATTTAGACATTATTAAATAAAAGAGATTATTTTAAATTAATATTCAGGGAAGTAAATATAATTTACAATGACCTATCCCAGCGCTTATAATTATTTCTAAAGCGCTGGGATAGGTCTTATATATCTATCCCAGCCAGCGCTTACGTTTGGTAAGTGCTGCTATTGTTGTGCTGCAATAGGCCATATCTGTAGTAGTGCCAGTACCCCTAGTTCTGCATTTCGATCTGGGTTTGTCCAATACTGAGATTCACTTTGCTCTGTTTCTTGTTTTCATTCTCTGTCTTGACAAAGTTTGTTAGCTGCATTGTGTAAAGTTTCGTTCTTTGTTTCTCATTTTCGTTCTCTGTCTTGATTGAAGTAAGAAAATGCGGGTTAGGAGAATTTGGGGTTCATGTTTTCTGAGTTAATTGCATTACATTGATTGGGCTTTTTTGCCTTTCCTATACATTGATGTTCTGTAATTTCCGAATTTGGGGTTCATGTTTTCTGAGTTTATAGATGTTGGAAGTGAACTAAATCTGTGACTCCTGAGTAATTATGTTTATTTTAGGATTCCAAAAAATTGCATTACATGAAATTGAGATTTTAGAGCTTTGGAAATCATTTGAGCTATTGAGGACTATTGATTTTTGTATGATTTGTTTTAGTTATGGGGAAGAATATTAATAATTTTGCTGAGTTGGTTGTTCTTGAGATGTTGTGATGGTTTTGCTTGGGAAATGATACTTATTGGTAGAGGTTTTGCTATTATAGTATTATTCTTGTTTTCATAAGATGGAATTGAGTTAGGTTTTATTGTAAGATTTGAGCCAAATTTTGTTAGGGATGTAGGTATAAAAAGTGTTGTGAGCTTTTGTTAAGAATTGAAGGTTAACTGATTTGTGTTTAGAGAATTATGGATTTGGCTTATAATTGAGATTTCGGACTGCACACTAAATGTGAAAAGAAAGGATTTTTATTGTAATGAGAAAATAAGTGTCAAAATCACACACAACTAAATTTTAGTATAGAAGTTGTTTGATTTCTATGTGAACTTGGAGTTAAGGAGGTTGTTTTGATATGGATAGATGTTCATATGTAGTTGTTTGATGATGTTATAGAATCTATGAAGTTTGTTTCATGTAAGTTAAAGTAAGGATGATAGAAGAAGATACCTCTTTCAAGTTGTTGATGTTTGTTTATTGAATTTAGTAACAAAACAAGCTTAATTAAGAATTGAGGAGATCAAGTATATGGATTGATAAGAAAAATAAATTTGAAACATGAAATTTTAGGTCAAGAATAAGGCATAATGAACAAAGTGTAGAAATTTAAGCCCATGGCCTACAATGATGGTTCAAGTGGGCATGTTTGTGACTAATAAATAAATTAAGTATGATCAGAAAATGAGGTTGGAAACCTAAATGATGGAACTTGAATAATGGCATAGATTAGAATATGAGAGTTGATATGACTTTATAAAAATTATAAAAATTAATATGCGAGTATGCTTGTCAAGTTGTCATTTTGAGTGATAAGACTAATTTTTAATGATGAATAGTTAGAGATATGTTCATTATGAAGCATATACAAGTATGATGATGAAGTAATAGGCTTGAATTTATGGAGCTGAATCTCTTCTTGTTTACTTTATTATTTTGATGGAGATTTGATGGTTCTTTGTACTGCTATTTAGCTGAAACTTTGCTCCATATTCACTGCATGTTTCAGCTGTTTTGCTGCTGCTTGGTGCTTTTGATCTGCGTGCATTATTACTACTGTGAGTTGGCTTCTCAATCTTCCTTCCTTGATTTTCTTTTGTGTATGTTGTTAAAAAATTTCAGCTTGCTTGTTTTATGGAATATTATGAAAGGTTTAAGCTTGATTGTTATGTTATTTGCTTAACTGCTCTATCATCATTCCTCCTAAAAATAAATTAGTGTCACCTTTGTTATGGTTACTTTATGGGGAAATGCTATCAAATTTTTTGGAAATTGTGTAAGCAGTTAACTCACTTTGAGTTAATGATGATCTAAACTTGACTTTTGTGAAATGTAGCGAATGTTTGAATAGAATGGATCGTAGTTGGATGAATAAGTTGAGAACTAGTAAAGAGTATGGACTTGGAGTGTAAGAGTTTCTTGAGTTTGCTAAGAGGAATGCTCCTAGTAAAAGTGGGATGTATTTTTGTCCTTATGTGAAGTGTATAAATCATATTCGAAAGAGCATTGATGATATAAGGGATAACCTTATTTGTTATGGGATCAATCTCCAGTACAGAAAATGGGTATAGCATGGTGAATTACGAATAACAACGTCTTCTTCAATCTCATAAAGCATGAAAGTTGTGAATGATATGGGTGTTGATAAAATGAATGACATGATTAATGATATTGGGGCGGAGTCATTTACACCACTTCCTGAACATAACAAGTTACGGAGTGATGCGGAGATACCGTTATTCCCTGGGTGTCGTAAGTATATACGGCTGACCGCTGCGTTGACCTTATTGAACATAAAGGCACGCAATGGGTAGGCAGATTCGGGTTTCTCAGAGTTGCTTGAAGCTTTGAGTGATATGTTTCCAGACGATAATGTCCTTTCAAATCGAATGTATGAGGCTAAAAAAGTTCTCAACAATATGGGTATGGAGTATAAGAAGATACACGCTTGCCTTAATGATTGTGTGCTGTATAAGAATGAATACGAGGGACTAACAGAGTGTCCAAAGTGCAAGACCTCAAGGTATAAAATTAAGAACGATGCCTATGGAAAAAGGGTAAACAATGGGTCACCTTTGAAGGTGTTGTGGTATCTGTCAATAATATAGCAGTTCAAACGTTTGTATGCAAATACGTAGGAATTAAGAATATGAGATGGCACTGTGATGAGAAAATCTCTGATGGAAGATATCTTCGGCACCCAGCTGATTCTCCTCAATGGAAGAAGATAGATAAAATGTTTCCTGACTTCGGTTGTGAGCCAAGGAATCTTTGCCTTGGTCTATACACTGATGGTTTCAACCCTTTTAGAAACCTAAGTAGCACACATAGTGCTTAGCCTGTTCGCCTAGTCATTTACAACTTACCTACTTGGTTGTGTACGAAACATAAGTACGTGATGCTCTCAATGTTGATTTCGGGGCCAAAACAGCCGAGGAACGATATTGATATCTACTTGGTGCCTTTGATTGAGGATTTGAAAAAGCTGTGGGATGATGGCGTCGATGTGTTTGATGTATACAGGCAAGAGACATCTAAATTGCGCTATGATATTCACTACAATAAATGATTTTCCTGCTTATGGGAATCTGTCTGGATATAGCGTGAAGGGGCACAGGGCATGTCCTATATGTGAAGCAAACACACACTACCATCAACTTAAGCATGGAAGGAAGATCGTTTATCTTGGTCATCGGTGGTTTCTTGATCAGTATCATCCCTACCGTAAGCTAAAGAAGAATTTTAACGGTTCGCCAGAACATGGATTGGCAACAAAGGCATTGACTGGGGAGGAAGTTTACAGCCGTGTTGTGAACATAAAAGTGGTACTCGGTAAGAAACAGAGGGTAGGGAGTGAGTCTAACATGTGGAAGAAAAGGTCAATCTTCTTTGATTTACCATATTGGCGCTTTCTTGATGTGAGACACAGTATTGATGTGATGCATGTAGAGAAAAACGTGTGTGATAGTCTTGTCGGAACGCTTTTACACATTCCAGGAAAGACTAAGGATGGAATCAATGCGAGATTAGACTTGGTGGAAATGGGAAAAAGACAACGGCTACATCCAAAAGTAAGTGATAATGGCAAGAGATTTTATATGGAACCAGCTGCTTATACATTATCTAAATAGGAGAAAAAAGTTTGTATGGGTGTTTGTGAGGGATCAAGGTGCCACAAGGCTATTCTTCTAACATTAGCAGACTTGTGTCTAATGTTTGAAGTTGGTGGGAATGAAATCACATGATTACCATGTATTGATGCAACAATTATTACCAGTTGCTGTAAGAGGCATTATGCAAGATGATGTCAGGAACACCATAACTAGGTTGTGTATGTTTTTCAATGTTGTATGCAGCAAAGTTATCGACACTGAGAAATTGGACGAGTTGGAAAAGAAAGGTTACATTATTCTGACCAAATTAGAGATGTACTTTCCTCCAGCGTTTTTTGATATCATGGTCCACTTGATCGTTCATTTGGTAAGAGAGATAAGACTATGTGGCCCTGTTTATCTAAGGTGGATGTACCCTTTCGAGCAATTCATGAAAGTCCTAAAAGGATATTCTAAGAATCCATATCGACCTAAAGCATCCATTGTGGAAAGATATGTGATTGAAGAGTCTATGGACTTTTGCAAACCATACTTGAAAGGTGTAGAGGAAATGTCCAGACATGAAGATAGGATGGTAAGGGAAGGGGCCTTAAAGTGAAGAGTATGAAACTTGAAGATGTGTTACAAGCTCACTTGTATATTCTAAATAATATGGAAGAAGCGTAACCTTATTTAGATGACCATAAAAGAAGTTTAAGGGACAAGAGCCCAAAGAAAAATGAAAGACAAATAGCTAGTAAGCATAACAAGACATTCATTGAGTGGTTCAAGAAAAACAATGCAGAAAAGACCGATGTGTCAGATACAATTAAATGGTTAGTTGAGGGCCCACGTTTTGAGGTTATCACATGGAATGGATATGATATAAATGAGTATTCTTTCTACACAAAAACTAAAGACGATAACAGTACTATGCAAAATAGTGGTGTAAAGGTTGTAGCCGAAGCTACGCACTATTCTAGTTCGAAGGATAAAAATCCAAGAGTAGCTTCCATGACTTATTATGGAGTTATTGAAGAAATATGGGATGTAAGTGACAGTAAGTTCAAAGTTCCACTCTTCAAATGCAAGTGGGTTAGCCAAAATGCGGTCAAGATCGATCGTCAGTTTGGGTTTACCACTGTTGATCTTTAGAGAGTTGCTTACAGTGATGAGCCTTTCATTTTACCAAGTCAGGCGAAGCAAGTTTTCTATGTGACTGATCCTGCAAATCCCCAATTGTCCATAGTCTTACAAAGTAAAAAACAAAAGGACCGTGCTCCAACTTCAAATCCAGATGATACACCACCTTTCTCCTCAAATCCACGTCAACTCGGTGAATTAGAATTGATAGATGATAAACAATATGCTTTTAAGAATGATCATTGTGAAGGAATATGGGATAACACATAAAGTAAGTACCTTAATAAATAAAGATTGTTTTTTATTTTTTATATTTTATGTTGAAGTTATTTCAATTTCGTAACAGGTAAATGGAAGACAATTCTGACGATAACTCACATGAGGATCATACAAATGATGAAGAGCAACCACATGTCGATCCTCCCCAAAGAAAGCAGGGCAAGGGTGCCACGAAGCTTCCTGAGATCGTTCAGTGGCAAGGAACCAGCAACTTTGAACCAATTCGTGTTGACTTTGGTGAGGACATGATCCCACTTGGTCCAAACAGGAACACATTTGCTAGTTACCTCGGATTTCTAGCACTAAGTAGATTAAGCATCCTTATAGATGATTGGAGATTAATACACAAAGAAACTAAGGATAGAGTCTGGGCGGATATTTTGCTATTTTCTAAACCTTTTCTTTAAATTGATTGATGATTTGATTTATTTGTTACAATAATTGATTAAGCATTTTAATAATTTGACAGCAAAACTTCACTGTCCCAAACACTGAGGCATTTTAAAAGCATTGGCTGAGGGAAGTACGACATCGATGGAAAGATTTCAAGTCTACTCTTACTAGAGAGTATGTTCGAGGACCTAGGAGCAATAAAGATCCTTGTTGTATGTGGCCATATCTCAAACTAGAGGATTGGCAAAAGTTTAAAGCATCACGGTTAATTGACGAGTTCCAGGTATGTCTATTCTAACTTTGTTTCACATAAACTTTGTTTACTAACTACCCTTTTATTATATTATACTAACTTTGGTTTCTCTGCATAGGAAAAAAGTAAAAAACAGTAAGAGAAGCAAAAGCTCAATGTGTATCCACACATAATGTCTCGTGGAGGTTACTTGTGGTTAGAAGAGAAAATGGTGAGAGAACATTTGAAGGCAATGGAGGAAGCTGCCTAATCAGACCCTAACATTATTTGAGAAGGCCCCCATGTATCCCACGTCACAAAAAAATTGTAGAAGGAAGAAAGAGTGGGGGGAAATTTGTAAACCCTGAAGTAGAAAAGATTGTAAGTTATTTGTTAATGTTTAATAAATTTCAATACTAACTTTTTCTTCTAAACAAGACTAAATGATTTTTTCTTACAACTTATAGGATGAACTTGAGGAGCGAAGTTCACAAGGGTCCTTCTCTCAGACCGGTAGGATGGATATTCTTGCTACAGCAATTAGGAAGCCTAATCCCCCTAGACGAGTTACAGGCGAGTATGGGATAGTTGGTTTGAAAAAATATTTTGGTCATTCTCTAAGCACTGTCCAGTATGAACCAAGTCAGGAACTTTTGGAAAAGTTCTAAGAAAAAATCCGGGATCAGGTGATAGAACAAGTTGCAGCCTGGTGTTTCATCACCACATGTGAGTATCTAACAAGATTTATGTATTAGTATAGATAAAATTTTATCTTTCAATGAGCTTATCCCTATAATTTCGCAAACATTGTAGGAATCTCCCACCTTTCAAAGCACAAAGAGTAGTTGCACTATGCTGATTGATCCCCCTGGTCCTAGTTTAGTAGATGAAGGACAACCTGGCTTCCTCCATTAGGATGAACCAAGTCTGCGACCAGTTGCCAAGGCTACTCAGTACCGAAGGACCTTAACCATCCATAATATAGCCATTCGGAGGACCAAGTTAAGGTATATGTTGGATTTGTTGTAGAGGGAGAAGAGTCTACACATGTTTCGTTTCCTATTGAAGAGGACACTACATTAGACGACGCAATAGGGTCTTTCATTTTATGGCCTAGGTGACTTGTCTTCGATGCACCAGTCACAACCCCTCTAGATGATGGTGGCAACAAGTATACCTCGCTGGTACTCTTGCGCAGCTATGTCCCTTCCCTACCTAACAAGATCAATTTCCCTATGGATCTAGGAGTCGTAGGACCTGATAAGATATATCCCTTTGGACTTGGGTGGAATGATATTGTGGCATTTTTTACCATGAACAATTTGGACATTGGATAGTTGGAACTTGCAATTCAGTAAGTTTATTTTTCCCTCATTTTTACCTTTCATTTATATACCAATATAATTATATGATGTTCTCATTCAAGTTCTATTTTAGGTAATTTCACCAAATGTGCTATCAGGAGGGCTTCACGGACTACGCATTCGTAAGTCCAAATTCACTGTTAAGGAATACAACCTCCAAAGAAAAGGAAAAAGTTGAGGAACAAAACAATATTATGGAGGCCTATGTGGGGTTTCAAATTTTACATTGTAGAAAGCGTTGTTATGTCGCACCAATCCTTGATAGGTAAGTTTTTTCCTTATGCAATTTGTTGGATATAGTAATATAATATTTTGATAATGATTTAGCAAAGTTGGATATAGTAATATTATATTTTCATGTCATTGAGGAATAATGGATATTTGTTGAGATGTTTGTGTATGAATTTCTGATTGGCTGTTAATTGTGAAAACTGGAGGTATGGAAATATTTGTGGATGGTTGTGGTTATATTTGATTTCCTCAAACTGAGGTATTGAACCAAAATACTGAATTAAGCTAGAGTTAAATACCGGAGTTTTAAAAGAATGTTGAGGATGGTTTAGATGTTGATAGCTTTTGGACTAGATTATTTCTGTGAGTAATGGTATAATTTAAGTAAGGAGAAGTAAAATTTAAGTAATGGTATTCAGCAAAGAAAGAAAGTAAGAAAGAAGTATAGTTTTATGATTTCCTATGAGGAAGTAGAAGATCAATCAAGCTTGTTGATTTATGTCTTTTGGTATGAAAGTTTCGATTCATCAATTTGGATATGACAGAATAGTTACTTTGAAGTGGAATTTTACGATTTTAGTTATGTGATATTGGAATATGGGTTGCTGTCACTTTAAGTTTGTAAGATTAGGAAGTGCTTAAAAGATTCTTGTAAGGGCAAATCAGTGTGAACAGAATGAAGGGGTTTAAAATTAAAAAGAGCAAACCTCAATTCCTTATAGTGTTATAAGGCCAAATTTTGCCTAATTAATTCCCTAGTTTTAACCTCCAAATGCATACTCTAATTAATTGAATTTATGAATTATCAGTATCTTTGGTATATTTAATTCTGTGCTTCAGGGGACATTGGAGTTTATGTGTTATCTGCCCTGGAGAACACCATATTTATTGGTTTGACTCCTTGGATCGTGGCCTACTTAGTTTGTCTAGAAGGATTATCACCAAGTAAGCGTTTGAACATTTTGAATTAGTAAATATGAGCATCGGTAAATTATTTGCATAGTTCTTATTTTAATTTCATTGTAGGGCCATATTGCATTGGCATATCACATTACAGACAAAGCGTGGATTTATTTAAATTGAGCTTGTTAGGCCTACAGTAAGTCATCTAGATTGTATTTATTTAAATATCTATCAAGAATACCTTGGATGTTAGTAAATTATTTTCATGTCCTCATTGTTTTTGTATGATTTACATTGCCCTCAGGCCTCAGCAACCTGGCAATACAGAATGTGCGTACTATGTAACTTGATATATGTATGACATAATTATGAGTGGACTTCATGAGGGCTTGTCTAATGTATGTTTCATTCTTACCATCATTATTGCATTTTCTAATTCAATTGTTTGCTTCATTAATTATAATTAACTAATTTATGTTTTATATCGCTTATATGGTGTAGCTTTTTTATGGGGAAGAGCCTTTTGATCAAGATGCAATTAATGAAATTTGCGATAAATTAGCGGCCATGTTTCTTCAAAATATGAATTAGAAGTTAGATAGAACTTACTTATTTTGACTGTATGACATATGTATATGTGATGTGTATTGACAACTTTTTTTTGGTGAATTCTGTCTATTCTGCTCTGCTTGTGGCGATTTGGACATTGTATCTACTTTTTATTTAGTGCAGATGGGATATGTGACCAACTTGGATCAATATTTTAAAAGAAAAAATATTTTTAAAAAATAATTTTCCACTTCTCTTTTTTTAAAAGAGACGTGGAATGTAATTTTCAATGTTTCACATTGACAAATCTCTGATTTGTAATGCTTTTATATGCTTAAATTGAGGCAATTAACCTGATTAAGATGCAAGTTTTTGTCTGATAGTGTCAAGTTGAATATCCCAAACTCTCAAGGGAAATGAGTGTAAAATTAGGAGTAATTAACCATAATTGTAGATTAATTGTATTAATTAATTTATAGGGCTATTTGATCTTGGTTTTATCTTGTTTCAACTTGCAGGGTCGCTCAGGACCAAAAGATCGAACCTGGAATGAAGGAAAAGGCCAAATAAAGAAGCAGCAACAAAGTGATTTCACCGCGGCTAGTCAGACGGTGAAAAACCCATAAGAGGCAGAGGAGAAGTGAGTTCGCCGTGGCTTTCGCCGCGGCGAACCCACGGCGAAAAGGGGAGAAGAACCAGAGGCCACATGACTTCGCCGCGGTGAAGTAGATTTTGGGCCCAAACCGGATCTAACTCATTACCCACTCATTTGACCCTACTTGGGGGACTTAAAACATGAAATATACACCCCATTAGGGTAGATTTGGCTCAAAATACACTACCCAAGCCCTAGCTGTCTCTTCTCCATCTTCATCTTCATCTTCTTCATTCTTCTTCCATCCTTCCATGGCTTCCACTCCTTCCTCTTCACTCGTTGGTTCTTCCATGGAGAGTAGCAGCTAGGCTCCACCATTCTTGGTGGTGAGAGCCAAAGGATGAGCTTGAAGCTTAAATAGGGGAGTTTTCCTAGTTCTAATCCTTTCCCATCTGTTGTATTTATGCTTTTCTAGGTTTCTAGGGTTGCATTTATGACATTTTGGTGGGTTGTATTAATTGTTATTGCATTTGGTTGAGGTACATTTATGGCACTTAGTTGGATGCATTTATGTCATTAGGGTTAGAAACTATGTTTATGTTTATGTTGTTTCCTTCTTGTATAATGTTTGACATTGCTACTTATTAGCTTTGAGTTTAATGAAATTTATGGTTTCATAGTTTTGTTATTCTCTTGGCGAAAATTATGTGCTAATGCAAGGTGGCTTGGTTAGTGGATTAAGAATGTTAAGTTGTTTGCTTGAGGGAGATGGCATAAGAATTAATTGGTTGTGTTGATTAGGCAAACACTCTTTAGGTCCTAATTTATTGTATGGGTGGCCATCAATGGATTAGGGTTTAGAGAGAAATTTAGAGCAATTATGGGGTGACCCAAATTGTGGATTTAAAGTTTTGCATAATCAATTATTTCTTGATTTGGAACTTAATCAACTTGGGTTAAATTAAGTAATGTGCTGGGTTCCGGCATTAATTAAGTTAACCTAAGCCTAGCCTAGAGGGGTTCCTCTAGGGTTCTTTAGAAATCAAACAAACTCCTCGAAAACCTTTTGAAGCAATGATTCCCAAAGCTTTCATTCATCAAGAATGACCTTTATCCCATTTTCATCCAAATCTCACTTTTAACTCTAATCTTTTACTTTACCTTTTGCACATACCAAACATCCTATCAAAACCGAACAAAAATACTTTTTACCCGCCTTTTCAAGTTTACACTTTAGTTATTAGGAACCATATTACACTAGGCTCCTTGAGATCGACACCCAGGGTTAGCTTCCTCTATCCCCTCTGGTTTTAATTTCTTAGAGAGCGGACTCGAGGCGGCACTGCTCCGAACCCAAACCCTTAATCAATTTCTGAGCTCTTCACACATTTAAATGTGAGACGTGAAATGTACACTTTCCATGTCTCACTTTCAAATGAGACATGGAAAGTAGGCACTAACACTTTCCACATCTCACATTGGAATGACATTTTCCACGTCTAACATTCCAATGTGAGACGTGGAAAGTGGCCACTTTCCACGTCTCATATTAAAAAGGAGACGTGGAAAGTTCTGACTTTCTACGTCTCCCCAATCCACATTCCACCAAAAAGAAACTTGAAAAGTCCCAAAAAAGATACATGAAAAGTGTTTTTTTTTTGTAGTAGTGTTACTTATTGAGAAAAGCAAACTCTTACAAGTTCAAAACTTGAATACACAATATGAGTTTACTTAAACTCTCCTAAATTTAACAACCAAAGTGGCAATTAATTTTTCAAACATTTCTTGCTAAGGATTAATGACATTACAACAAAAATTGTACATGTGACAACATTAAATTACCAAATGACAATAACAAATGAGACAGTGATAATTAATTGTAAGAAATACTCCCTTTGGTTCTATTTATAAGAGCCCAGCCGCCAAAACACGCTTCTTAAGAAAACATGTGAAAGTAATTAAATATATTTGAAATATACATGTTTTTTCAATATTACCCTTATTTATGATGAGCCTATTAAGAAAGAGAAATATAAGAGCAAATATATAAGCATTAATAAATATGAAAGAGAATTAGGAGTAAAATAGATGCATTAAATGATGAGAGAATGCAAGGTAAGGTCTTATATTTTAGACCAAATTAATTCAATTTTTGAGCTCTTATAATAAGGACCAGAGGGAGTATAGAACAAAAGTTGATTGAGTAAAAGACTTATCTGGATGGAGCCAGGATATAAGCCTTCTAAACTCACGCAAGAATTAGAATACTAAGGCTAGCGGGAGAAGCAGGTCATTGACGGAATCATGGGGAGGCTGCGGGACGACTATGGATATTGACGGAGATGAAGGGTGATTAAGAAGGCTACTAATGGAGATGAAAAGTTATGAGAAGGTTGACAATGATGGAGTGTGTCATTAAACAAATTTTAGGAGGGTGTTTTGGTCAGTAAATTTTTAGTCCCAGCATTGAAATTACAATACCAGGGGGAAGGTCGATTTGCTCAATCCCTAAGCACCCTCAATCCTTTCTACCAAACAACACAAACTACTCATTCCCTGACCCATTCCTAACCCCTCATCCCCAATCCTTCCTACCAAACATAGCCAAAAGAATAGGGAGAGAAAGGCAGAGAATGTTTGGCTGGTGTAAGGAACAAGAGAAGGGGACCCACCTCCTATTAATAGTACCTAGGGTGGATGCTAGAAAGGAAGTTGATGTCCTCTTAAATGTCTTTCAATTAATTCTCTCAATCAACAATTATGGATGATTCTCTTCCTTTATATAAAAGGAAGGTATTGACTCCAATTAACAATAAATGTTGATTGAGTCAACTATCGTCATTTAATATTGATTGATTTCTATGGGTAATTTACTTATGTGGATCCATTTGAATCATCCTGCCTATTGAGGGCAGACTCGAATATATAGTCCAACAAGAATTTTTATAAAGACAATTATGTTATTTCACAAAAACGTGATTTTAGAATAGTCCCTAAATTAGTAGTCTTTCTTTGTTTTGTTTCTTTCCTAGAAAATACACCAATGTTTTGGCATGTCTACCTTTTTCCTTGGTCGACCATATCTACCTAAACTTCTCAAAATAATATAGTCAAGCCTTAAAAAAACAGGCAAGCATCAATTAATTTTACTCTCTTAGTTTTCCTTTCAGCAGAGTATTTAAGGATAATTTCTTTAGTTATATATATTATTTATATAATAAGATCTTCTGCATTATATTCCATTATAATTATTTTCTAAATAAAAGTCTTCATCAAATCCAAATCTTGATTCATAATCCACTTACCATATATGCTGTTCCCAAAAAAAATTTACCATATGTAGTCATACCCCTCCACTATAAATATGTATAAGATGAACTGAATATTGCAATAAGCACAATCGCTCCTCTTACTTTTATTTGGATAAACTTTTCATAAAGTTTGACTACAAATATATTATGGAAAAAGCTTCTCTCATTTCAGCTCTCTTTCTTGTTCTTCTTGCCGCATCTGCATGTCATGGTAAATATACATCACTTTCTTACAGTAATACAAAATATGTTTGAATCAATGTTCGTGACTGTGAATAGTATTAATCAAATTCTTATCGTTTTGTAATGATTGTTTATGTGTGTGTGTGTGTTTTTTTTTTATATTGATATTATTTTTTTGTTTATTATAATATTCAACCACACCATACCATATATTTCAAAAAAACTAAAGGGGGACGAAATTTAATATAAATCATAATGTTTACCACACGAGAAAACTATGAGTTTTGATACTTTATTATAATATTCTCTTGCTACTTTTATGTAAGGCCTTTGAATAAGAGGCGTTTAGTACTTTTTATAATAATTTCATATGAGATAATTTATTATATTTTCCCATATTGTCTTTATTCAATATTTATTTATGATTTCTATACTTGAGTCTTTAAAATATGGGTTTGATAGAGGAAAATTTGTAAATTTTTTTAATTTTCAAACCAAATTAATATTGGTTCCGATAACATGTTGGAATTGATATGAGAAAAGAATCGGAATTACCATTTTTAACCAAGTCACATATACCAAAACCTTCCCATAGCTAGTCTCGCAGTATGAAAATTCTTTTATTATAGGGAGAAATCGCAGATTTGATCCCACTCAAAACACGGCTAGAGGCCCAACAATAAATAATAGATAATAATATTTTTCAATTGAAATAGATATCATCCATTGTAAGCAAATCCAACAGTGGAGATAATAAGTGAAGATGCCCTAGATCGTTCAAAACGTGGTCATGTCATTAGAATTTAGCTCATTACACAACAAAAAACAAAAGTTTACTGAATTATTAGTTAATGCTCTTGATGATTTTCCAAAAACTATCATCATAACATTTCAAAATTATATTACCCTTGATGTCTATTCCCTCTATAGCCACACTCTGATTTTGTTTGTGTGTGAAAAATGAAAATGCAGGCATTTCAATAAGGCAAGAACCTGTTCCATGCTTTCGAAATAATGATTGCACTGGGAAGCTTAGCAACTGCAGTGGAAAACCTTTGTGTCTTGTAGGAGAATGCCAATGTGATCATGAACAAATCACACAAAATTCAGCAGTAGGGAATTGCAAAAATGATGATGACTGCAAAATGAAATGTATCGATTTCGCACGTGATCCTTGTAAAACTCTCCCAAAGTGTAACAAAGAAGGCCATTGCGAGTGTGTTTGCCAAGCCCAAATCTAAATCTAATCATGCATCCCAACTGTATCATTTATTGTGTTCTCATCTTGATATCAAAACCATGGGTTCAATAAAATGATTATGTTTTTTTTTTTTTTTACCATTTTTATCTAAATGCCACAGCCCAATTTAGGTTGTTTATGAATTGCTTTATTCTCTAGGGAAAATATTACTCCGGTTCCAAATATAGAACTTATATGGAGAGTTAATTTTGATCATAAATATAAGACATAATTCTAATTTTATCAACTTTTTCTCAAATTATTCCTATTAGTGCTCTTCCAACAATAGTCAAGTTAGAGTTGGGAAGGGAAAAAGGGAAGATGATTAGGATGTTTTAAAAAACACAACATATACTAATATAAGTAACATCCTCAATTTAATCAAAGTAGTTATATAAATCATATCACGTAATATGTGTGTCATACTCGTTAGGACTCACTTCATTTTTTTTTTTTTGGTGTTGGGCTTACCTCAACTTTTAATTTAAGCCCATGCAGTTTAATGTTCCCCCTTTTTCCTGTTAGGACAGAGTTATGTTATCATACTTAAGGTCCAAAATAGAGAACGTGATTCGCTCTTTTGTCCAAATTGACCTCCTTGCACAAGATTAATGACTTGAGGTTTATGAGAAACTTATAATTAAGAGTAAAATACACTAAACACAGTTAAAAATATTCTAAACAGATTCTTTAAATATAAATTTTCAATTTTAGTTAATATTTAATTTATTATTTTACCCTTCAGTCTAATAAATCTTTACATTATAGGAGTTTTAAAGTTTTTTTGGTTTCAAAAATTTCATTCCCTACAAAATAATATAAAATTAAGTAATTAAACATTTTATATAAATTTCTTTGGTTTTCTTTATATTTATTCATAAATGCTTTATTTGTTAAATGTGTTTACAATTTATAACAAAAAGTATATTTTATATCGAGAAAAAAAATATCTATTGAAGAATTTTGAATTATTTACCAAAAAAGGATTTTGATTTATAAATTTTAATGAATTATATATAAAAAAATTTATAATTTTTACTATAATATGAATTGAAACATAACTAAAATATGACTTAGAAATTTAAAGTAAGCTTAACTTAATATTTTTAATGAATATATTTAAAAAATTAAATTATGAAACTTTACTATATCAATGAAGGACATTCTAATCAATTCTTTTAAATTTGTAGAAGGACAAATGAGTCATATCACTCAAATATCCTCTCAAAAATTCAGTGTACAAAAACATAAGTCTCCTCATAGTTTTCCTCCTATTTTGACAGTTTTTTTCCGGTACTTTCCCATAATTTTATAATGTGAATAAAATGCTCAGGCAATTATACTTCATAATATAAAAATATCATAATATAAAAATAAAAATAATAAAAATATGTTGCTCCTAGACCCAAAAAAAAAACAAAAAAGGTGAAAAACCATATAATATATTTGTTTCTTTCCAAGCTTCACGGTAATGGAAAGGGTTGGAAGCTACACAGTTCCCTTCGTAGATCTCATCAGAAGGTAGACATTTTCCGCTTCATATACATTTCGCTTTCTTCTTCGAAAAATTATTTTCGCTTTGTAAATCCCAATGGATACTTTCACCGCCGAAGATCTTTCAACCATCGGTGGAATCGCCACTGTTTCGATTCTACATTCCTTCATTCCCACTCACTGGCTTCCTTTCTCCATTGTTGGTCGCGCCCAGAAATGGACCCTCTCTCGCACTGTCCTCGTCAGTACGTTTTCTTTAATTCCTCATCTCGTAACTGCTTTAATTTCATGTTTAGATCTCATTCTCATTATTATGAATTTATCGTTTCCAGATTAAAATTGTGGGGAATTGGGGTTTCAATTTGAAGTTGGATCTTTTACATTTGAACTTGTTTGTGTTCTGTTTTTGGTGGTGTTCATGTGAATCAGTCTATTTGTATTTTTTCCCCCACAAATTGGGGTCTTAAATTCTGTTTTCCCCCCTTCGTGAAGATCTCCATATTATGATTTCCTTGAACATTTACAGGCATTATTTGAGGTTGGATCTTTTACATTTGAACTTGTTTGTGTTCTGTTTTTGGTGGTGTTCATGTGAATCAGTCTATTTATATTTTTTCCCCTACAAATTGGGGTTTTAAGTTCTGTTTTTTTTTTTTTTTCCCTTCATGAGGATCTCCAAATTATGATGTTCTTGGACTTTTACAGGCATTATTGGTTCCTTAAGGATGGATAATGGGTTAAATTAAAGCAATTTGAATGAGTAAATGTCCTCATTAAGTGACTAGATTTCTGTTATGATACTTCGGATTTGGTGATGGGATTCTGAGGATTTTTTTCCCCCGATTGCTGCGATTGGGTGCCATATGTTTGATTTGATTTGATGAATATGTTTTCTTTTAATATTCCATAGCTTATAACCGACAATTTTAGAATATGACAAAGTGAATAGTGTTAAATATTGCTATTCTATCTTGCTAAAAGGCAGTACTCTAGTGAAACTGAGTGTTGCCTAGTGAGACTTGAGAACTAATCTTAAAAGAGTTAAATTTTTACGATATTGTTGGCTTTTCTTTTTTCAACTCTATTAAAGCCATTAGGACTTAATTGTCATCTGACAAATGCAAACATGGCTTTTAGAAATTATTTACATATCGTCTTTCAATATGTTTTTACTTTGTCCTTTTATTCTTACAGCTGCACTTGGAGCAATTTTGCATGTTATATCCACTTCACTTCTTGGGATAACAGCAATCACCATGGCAAACACTATTGCTGGTGAAGAAACAGTGCATAAGCTTGCTTCAATTTTGCTCATATTACTTGGTGGTGGTTATGTCCTGTTGTTTTTGACTGGAAAGGGTGGCCATAGTCATTCTCACAACCAACCCATGGAAAAAATGGCTGTTGCTGGACTCATTCTTGTTCCTGCATTGTCTCCTTGTGCAACAACACTTCCTGTATTTCTTGCTGTTGGAAATTCGTCCTCCATGATGGTCCTTGCCATCATAGTGCTTCTGCTCAGGTTTCCTTGTTTTTTATTCATTAAGATTTTGCTTCTGCTATTTATATGCATACATGGGGGATGCTTATGTGTTTGCTGTCGATTTGTGATTATTTGATGTGTTTATTTGAAATATGCCTTTGATTAAGTGATAATTATGAATTTAGCCCTACTATTGAAATGTGGAAACAAAAATAAACTGACTTCCATTTCATGGAAATGTGTGTTTTGAATTTGGTATCCATAAAAGGAATATATGAATGACACTGATCAAATCTCAAGGAGCCCATTTTAATTCTTGTATTATTTAAATAAACCAAGCTGATTTGGCCAATAAATAAATAAATAAACCAAGCAGAGATTTCCTTCAATCAGCAGAAGACATATAGGAAAGAACTGAGACATTATAGCTATAGAGTTTAGCCATGAGCAGCATAGATGATAATCATTGCCTACCCTTCTCTCTCATCGAAGAGGCTAGAGAACTGTCCTATTGACACGCTGATTTATAGTGACCGCACACAGCCCACTCCCTATTTCACTCACATATTAGATCCCTTAAATCAGTGATGCATCTGGCCTTTTGTAATGGGTTCATCAGAATGTCTGATGTTGCTTTAACTTTTGCCCATTATATTAAGGAAAGCCTCAAAATTTAATGTACACTGGCAAGCTCTGTATAATTTAAGAAGCAAGTTTGGCAGTAGTGAGCATAGGTGACAAACCTTCCAACTAGATGCCTTAGTTGATATCAAAAGTTTAGGTTAATTTTATATCAAACTGATAAGAATCACATTGTTGGTCTTGTTTTTCACTATTGCTCTGCAGACTGAATATGCACAATCTTTCAAGTCCCATAGAACATCTTGTGCTAAATTCTAAAACTTTCTAGAGTGTGAAAGTCATGTTTGGATATGTTCCACTGTTATCAAGCTTCACTTATGATTTTGCTTTTACAGCACTATTACTGTGATGACGTCACTTGTAGCATTGTCATTCTATGGGGCCAGCCAGCTAAAGTTTCATTGGGTGGAGCGATATGACAAACTTCTTGTTGGTTCAGTGCTGTGTTTGGTAGGAGTTCTGACCCTAATGTTCCATCATCATGATCATGATGGAGAACTAAGCTCTTTTGGAGGGCACTCCCACAGGAAAATTATTTCCCCATGAGAATCATGCATGCCCTGTTATTGTGAAGCTTCTGGGCATTGCCACTTTTGCTACTTGCCATTCAGAGATTTGATCAGCTTGGTCTTGTTAATAGTGGGTGGAAACTTGATTTGCAACTCTAAAGGGGCGGTTGGCGGATGAATTCCTTTGTTTCTTTCTGGAATATATTACAGTTATACCCTCATGTGCTTGTCAGAAGTTAGTTTTCTCCCATTTGATGTAAGTGTGTCTTTCAACCCACCTTTGTAGTGTCTAGTTTCCACCTGATCACCCTGAGTCGAAAGTATGTTTCACTAATACTTCAAACAATTTCAAGTTCTCATGATTTGTTCTGACTATGCACAAGCAGGCTGAAATGACACATCGTAAACCAGAGCAAATTAATTTCAAGGTCAATCACATCTGTAATTACTCCTTTCTTGTTTACAATAGCAAGTTCATATACAGTTAATGACATCTCTGTAATTTGAAAGATCACTCGTTAAGGTATGCAGTTTTTATCTTTCAAAAGCATAGAGGTGTACCCTTTTATTGATAAAGTATGACTTGAATTATTTGCAGTTCCTCAATACGTGTGTTATTCAATTGGATGATAAAACGATACAGATGAGACTTGAGAGCAATGAAGGGCTTCATACTTAATTTTCAAACAAAAGCATCCTCTCTTTGATTGCCTAAAGTTAGGACTCTGTCCTTGACTTGATTTCAGTGATACAAATGTTTGAAATGCCTTGACATACTAGCAGTTTGAAAGATGGAAAATTCTCGTCTTCTGATTTTATTGAGATGATGGTAGAAATATAGATGGTATTCCGAAATTTGTTTGAGGACTCATTACGATTAATCTACGAAATGTTACTCCAAACAGATCCTGTAAAAACAAGTTGATGTGCACGTAAAATCCATTTGGCAGCAGACAGTTGGTCGCTTAATATCACAGAGGTTTAATTTATCCAATGTCAAGAGCTACAATGTCCCTTTTTATGATGCAATCATCAATTTATAGAATGTCAAAAGTATCGGAAGGAGGGAGATGCTCCACTAGTGTCTCATTTGAATTTCTAAGTAGGTAATAGAGAGATACTCCACTAGTGTCTCGTTTGAATTTCTAAGTAGTTTATAAGCTAGGACTGCATTCATGTGATTGGACGGCAATGTTCAGTGTGCTCTCTTGTCCCCATACCCGTTCCGTTCAAAGTCTTGTCTTGGATATTTGAAGGTGATGGAACTGTGTGATGAGTTCTCCTCCCCCCCCCCAAAAAAAAAAAAAAACTATTTTATGAACTGGAAAAAATGAGTTCGATGTTGAACATTGATGGTTAAAATATTCAATACAAATATGTAATCATTATCGTTTTAATATGTTTTTCAGCCAAAGCATGATAAGAAAATAAGAAATAATTAAAACTTGAACCTAATAAGAGTAATGATCATAAAAAAAAAAAAAAAACTTGAACCTTAAGAATTTAAAACTATGATTTTTATTATGATAAAGTATCTATATAAAAAGATATCACTTCTATCTTTAATAAAAAATATTATACATTATGACAAAAATGATAATTAAAAATATTAAATGTGAGATTTATTAAAGTATTAGATAATCCTAATATTTTGTATTAAATATATAATCGATCAATTTGATTATATCTTTTCATATAAATAATATCTATTAAAAAAAGATATTAGTAGGCGTGAACTATTTGAGATAAAAACAATATTGGTTATATCATTAAAAAATATCTGTTTTATCCCTAAATAAATAAATGTTTGGGATGAGACAAAGATAGGTAAATATTATAGGAAAATTACATTCAAGTTCAAATGAAGACAATTTAATACTGTAAAGTCCTTTGAAATATCAAAATTATAATAGGTTCTACCTATTAGTAAATAATGCAATTGTGAAATTACCAAGTTATCATCGGTTAATCAAGGCGTTTTTACTTTTCAATCAATGTTCTTATTTGTCTATCAGTAATGGTAAGGAGATAATTTCAAAATTGCATTATATTATCCTAAGTTCCCTTGGGACCTCCTAGTAATTTTGAGATCAAGAGACCTTGTTGTATTAAATTATCTTGCTTGGTACTTGAGTACAATTTTTCCTATTTTTTATATAAAAATTGAATAAGACCATACTAACTATTATTTTTTTAAAAAAAAAAAAAACTGAACCATTCTAACTAGCCTGACTCCTACATAACATCAACTTAGCTTGATCCCCAATATTCTCTTTTGTATGATAAGAAAAGTTTATAGAAAAGAATTGGAAGTTAACAAGAGGAAGCAGTTGTTTAGTGGAGCTTCCTACGGGAAAATCACAGCGGAGCAGAAGAGGGTGCATTATTTTTAGTTTTGTTTGCTCCCTCAATTGCTGAGCATTTTGAATACATATCCTTATAAAACTCTACTTATCTTCCTATCAACTGGCTGCTACAGAGTTTGCGAATCTGTTTTGTTCCCTTCCTGCGAATTCGATTGGCGTATTACATGTTGAGGTAATAATCTACGCCAATATGAGATACTATTCTGCTATTCGTTTACTTCTTTAATTTGACCATAAACATATCACTTGTTGATTTACTATTACTTTGTGTGTATCTTTATTTTTATGGGTGCGGTCCAAGTGTCATGACAAAATGTGTTTTATTTTGAATGAAAGTGATAGTGTCATGACAAAACTTTACAAAATATTATTTAAAGCTCTATCCACACATTGGTGAAGATGTTAGACTTAAAGAATTTGAAAAAGGGAAAATTGCAGTAGGGTCCCAAGTAAGGCAAATTATTACTCTAAAGTCTCTTAAAATCTCAAAATTATTAGCAAGTCCCTAGGGATTTGAGTGCAATAAAATGGAATTATTCACCAAATTCAGTTGTTAACGAAGGCTTATTCATTTGTCGACAAAGGCATATTCAGTTGTCAACGAAGTCTTGTTGAGTTGTTAATAGGGTTTATCACATTTCCCATTAGACCCCATTAACAACTCAATAAGACTTCGCTAACAACTGAATAAACTTTCGTTAACAACTGAATACAGTTAGTAATATTAACATGCATCTTATATCAAAATATTAGTTTATTACTGATCGTATTCAGTTGTTAACAAAAGCGTATTCAGTTGTTAGCGAAATCTTATTGAGTTGTTAATGGGGTCTGATGCTAAATGTCATAAACATCAGTAACAACTCAATAAACCTTCGTTGACAACTAAATAGGTCTTCGTTAACAACTGCATAAGCCTTCGTTAACAACTGAATTTGGTGAGTAATTCCATTTTATTGCATTAAATTAAAGTCCCTAGGGACTTGGCAATAATTTTGAGATTTCAAGGGACCTTAGAGTAATAATTTGCCTTAATTGGGACCAAGGTGCAATTTCCCCTTTGAAAAAAGACATTTGGGTTATAATAGTTCAATGCTGGTACATTTAATGTGCGTTTGGTAAGGGATTTGGAGGAGAGGGGAGGCAATTCTTTAGTTTTCTTTGCTCCCTCATTTGCCCAACATTTTGGATATATATCCTTATAAAACTCAACTTATCTTCTTTTCAACTGGCTGCTATTGAGTTTGCGAATCTGTTATTATTTTTTTTCTGCCCCATCCCGCGAATTCAATTGATGTATTGCACATTCAGGTAATAATCTATGCCAATATGCGAGAATATTTAGCTATTCTTTCACTTTTTATTTGTTCATGAGGACATCACTTGTAAGTTTACTATTACTTGTTGGATTACACATCAATTGTATTAGAAAAAGTAGAGATAAAATGGGTGATAATGGTTCAATAGAGGGATTAGAGGCATGTTAAAGCTAATAGTTACGCAAAATAAATGAATAATTTCTCATTAACATGTCTTCATGATGAAATACTGTTATATCCTTTGGGTCTTCGATAAATGGGAAGGGAGCAGAAGGAAAATTTATTTGAGATTGATTCAAAAGAATTAAAGTGAGGTTAAAAGTTTTTAATTACTTTTTGTTGTTCTTGTATTTCAACTCTTTTCTTTGTAAAAATTTAATACCCCATATATTCAAATTTTATAAATCCAATCTAGAAAAAACTTCACTCCTCCAAATCCCTCCCTCGTACCAAACAGAAGGACTGATTGTTTTTCTCATTATATTGAAGCCCAAAAAACCCACCTAGATCCACTAATTCTTCAGTTTCAAAACCGATTTCATTCCTCTAATCATTACAATGTGTGTCAAGCATGAATGACAAAAATATTACGTAAAGATATGTAATCCTGTACAAAATAAAAGTGTTGAAGAGAAATTATAAAATACAATAACCACAAAGAAATGTGGGGTTGTTTATAACATTAAGTTGCAAGGGTATTTATATAGAGGGATAGGAATATAGGAAGGTGATTTGCCAATAACTTTGCTTTGGTTCCAACGATGGTGTGAATGCTGTGTAGTTTTGTTTTCATTTTGATATTTCAAAAAAGTCTATTACATATGGTTGATAACTTAATCAGATTCTTAAATTTTTTTGTTGATTATAGATTTTATTCTTGTTTTGAATTAGCAGGCACAAAAGAGCCTACTATGGAATTATATAATAGAAATAACCTCTGTTCTTAACTCTGTGACTGCAACACGATAATGTTCTGTTTTGGCTATCATCTTCACTCAAATAAGAACAAGATAAGTTCAAATTTGTCAGCTTGGGGGTGTAAACGATTAATAAATCCTTAATCTTGTAAGAATTATGTGACTTCATGCTTAGTGCTGTATCTGACCGCCTCTTATCTATATCAGTCAGCCTTCTTGGCCTCTAAACTTATAGCTGTTTATGCATCTTTTGGGTTTGTCAAAGATGCTTGGAACTATTTTGATGCAATCCAAATTGAGGATCTTGAAATCATGTTTTTATTGAAATTCAATTCTTAGAGCCAATGTCTCTCATGGACACTATGAATATGCACTTAAACGTTATGCTAAAATGTGAAAGCTTTGATTTTCACCTAATGGGTTCACTTTTCCTCTGATAAGGGCTTGTTCAAATGTGATCAACCCTAGTCTGTGCAAGATTGTCTGTTGTCATGCTTTGCTAATGGGGTTCCGGAATTATCTTCATGTTGTGAATGAACTACTAAATATGTATGGGAAGCTAAAGCTTGAGCAAATGGATTATGCCTGCCAATTATTTGATAGAATGGTTGTCAAAAGCCAAGTTTCATGTAATTCAATGGTTTCGGTTTACACTTTGAACCATAATCCTCTTGGTGCTTGTAAAACGTTTAAGCAAATGAAGTTGGAAGGATTCCAACCACATTTCGGAACATGGACATCGCTGTTGTCAAGCCATGCTAGATGTCACCTTTATGATGAAGCCTTAAAGTTACTTAAGACATTGAATATTAGGGGAACTGAAATAAGTACTGAAGCGTTAGCTGTGGGCTTATCTGTGTGCGCTGATATGGCTTCAACTGAAATGGGAAAAGAACTACATTGCTACATTGTGAAGGGTGGATAAGAAAATTATTTGTTTGTGAAAAATGCATTAATAGCCACTTATGGGAAGCACGAACTTCTGGAAGATGCACATAAGCTATTTTCTGAAATAATGAGCAAGAATATGGTAAGTTGGAATGCTTTGATATCATCATATGCTGAATGCGGATTATGTGATGAGGCATTGTCAGTACTTTTGCAACTGGAGAAGTCAGAATGTCATCATCCAGTCAGACCAATTGTCATAACTGCGTGACAATCTCCAGCATCTTGTCAGTTTATGGAGGAATCCCTCGAGCCTTTTAGCAGAAGCAGGCCAAGGTACTGGAAAATTGTGTGTTAATCTCCTGCATCTTATCAGTTTTTCAGAGTTAGCAGCTCTGAGCCTTGGCAGGGAAGACCATAGTTATGCGGCTTGGTGAGAATGCATTAAGAACTTTTAATGAGATATATAAGTCTGGAATTAATTAGGCCAGACAATGTTACTTTTGTTTTTGTTCTATCTCCGTGCAGTCATGCAGGAATGGTCACCAAGGGTCGCAAGCTTCTAAATAGGACGGTAAAACTATTTAATATTGAACCTCTGATGATAGAACACTATATATGCATGTATGGTCAATCTTTTTGGCTGTGATAGACTTTTGCTATAGGCAAGTGATGTAACATGTCGGTAGTACCTAATGAGTGTATTTGGGGAGCTTTTCTTAATGCATGCAGATTGCACAAGGATATAGACATTGCAGAAGACACAGAATCACAAATTCTAAGTCTGAATTCAGAAGTAACTGGAAGTTTCATGCTACTGTCAAATATTCTTGCTGCAAGTGAAGATAAGAGGATTCTGCTTGGGTTAGGATCTCAGTGAAATCAAGGGGATTGAAGAAATTTCCTGGTCAGAGGTTGATTGAAGTGAAAAAGAAAGTTTATACATTCTCTTTCTCAAAAGAGAATGTTGTCCAATCAGGACTGGAAGAAGTGTTTGCCATGCTTGAGGAATTGGCACTTCAAATGCAAAGAGAAATCTGTGAAAAATATGCTTTATGCTATGGCTTTCTCTTGTTGCACAAACAGTTCACTACAGAATCTGATGTTTTTGGAAAACACTAGCCCTTCTTAATTAATTCTATCCAAAGAATAAAGTGTGTGTTTTTACTATTTACTTGCAAATTGAAACTTCAAGCTGAGCGTTCTTAGGGCTGAAGGTTCGTTTAAGAGCTTTCGAACGGCATCTCCTTAACATTATGTTGTGTGTTTTATAGGTAAAAGGAAAACCAGACAGGAACGATTTTGCCATGAATGCCATATACTGTCTGCTGAATTCTGGTACGTGGAGTTTTCTTTAAAAGTGAATATTCTTTATCAACTTTTTGGATTATTATTTCTACAGTTGCTTGCATAGGATATTAGAAAAGCCATATTTTGTTTTGAGAAAAGTATTTCCCGGCCTAGATTCATATTCAATTTTTCTGAGAAAATAGAAATTAAGCTTTCTGGGTATAAGAATTAAGTGCACATCAGTTGTACTTTTCCATGGTTTTAAGGGGAATATATGGCCGAAATGTGGGAATTAAATACCAATGTGCAGAAATCAAAACAATTAGTTAAGTTAATTAATTGTTAAAAATGCGTGCTAGTATTTTTTTAATAATTTGCATTTGAACTAATCTTTGATTAAAAAAAGATTAATATGTGCACTCAATGATATAAATACTTTGGAAAAATATTTAGTAGATATAGAGGGATGAGATCTTACATTTAATTTAAGAAAAATACTCATATAAAGTTCATTATATCAATTTTATTAAGTTTTCCAATCACATGTGCTCATGCATCTTATTTTTTAATATGACATTGTGTGATTAGAGAACTTGATGCAATGAATTTAAAAAACTTGATATAAGAATAATCATTTATTGAATTTTGAAGTGAATAGAACTTTATATAATGAAATATAAGAAAATTGATGTGGGTCTAGTCCTTTATTTGATATTTCTTAACATAATCCGATATCATGATTCATATGAGCTTAGACAGATCAAATATATCAAAATCTACTTCTAGTATCACTATCAATCAACAATGAAATCTGGGGGTGATCATAATAGTAGAAGTTTTCTCCTAAATTATCTGCCATCTTTGCCATCCGATCAGTATAAAGGTTGTTTTCTCTAGTTATGTGAACCACCTTAGCGCTACTCTTTGCTTATAATAAGATTCTGGCATCAGCTATAACATTCCAAAAGGGTTGATTCAATTCGAAGCATAACATTTCATAAGTAACTCCACTGCTTCTATACATGTAAGATAAGTGTACAAGAATGAATAATGCAGGAAATTAAAGTCTGTTGCTGTTTATTATATATATAAAAAAATGAACTTATTGGGTGTTAAAATAATGTCTGCTACAAAATTGCGACTTGAAATCGAGTATCTCTGGCTATCTAGTGCTTGTTTGGCTATGAATACATAAACACATTTACGTAAGTCGAGATAAAACTCATCATTTCAAATAAGCCTATAGTATAATAGACTCTATTTTGTAAGTTATCAGGCAGTACAATATGTGAGGGTGAACAAAGTTGCAGCACTTTTAAGATATGATGATCTTGTTGAGTGCATTTGACACTTACATTTATTGTTGATCGCATCCTCTACCTTAGATAAAACCCTTCCATCAATGTATGTCTCAGGGGGAAAAACAAGGTAAAAGTAAAATATGTAAACAAGCTGTTTGTAAATATCACACTAAAGTCCCACATAAGGATAGGTATTAGAGTATTATTGATAAGTTATGAGACTCATTGGATATTGTTTGTTTTTTTTTTTTTTGTGGGACC
This sequence comes from Mimosa bimucronata, assembly GCA_037074515.1. Taxonomy (NCBI): domain Eukaryota; kingdom Viridiplantae; phylum Streptophyta; class Magnoliopsida; order Fabales; family Fabaceae; genus Mimosa; species Mimosa bimucronata. The sequence continues at coordinate 32,421,667 of CM073440.1, read as the reverse complement.
TTAAAGACACCCCCTTGTTCTTTTTAATTTTCCTTTTTTTAGCACCATTAGTAGCAAATATTTGAACCCATACAGGCTCTGATACCAAACTTTAAGATGAAACGGCAACCATTGCGTTAAGAGCTTAACCTGGGAGAAGAGATGCACCCAAATTTCTTTGACACAGATCAAACAATGGTCCACTAGTTTCCTTTGATTTTGTGGGCTACTTGACCGAACGCAATCAACAAACCTATACCCAAGACATTTATTCCCTTATTGAAGAATTTTATTATGATTGAATAGAGTTCTAGTGATATGGTATTCTTTAGTCTTTTTTTGAGTAATTCTCAAGGAAAAATTGTATTAGCCATGAATAAATTAATAGGACAACTCCTTTTTTTTTTTTTTTTTGCCATTCAGAACGTATTCTTTGTTTATAACACATCCAAGAACTATTCTAGCCTCCATGTTTTCTTTCTGGGTTATCGCATCACTCACTTACTTTTCTAGTTTTTTTTTTCTGCATTGAAAATATTCAAGGTCTGATTATTTATATATGGGGTCTGTATCCTTCGTAATTCCTATATGACAGAGTGGGATTAAAAAATCAACTAAGGCTTATAAAACCCATATATATAATCCTTTGATTTGCATTGTAAGATCTAGATTAGATTTTTTTTCCCCATAGGGTTACACCAGCTAGGATCCGAGAGAGACGCTAAGTATAAATATATACAAGTATAAGTATTAATTTACTTTGGGTAAAGGTGCGAAAATACCCGCCAAGTTTGGTCCAGGGTGCGCCCAACACCATGAAGTTTTTATAGGGCCAAAAATACCCTCACAATTAGTAAAAATGTTATCTCCGTGCCCATCCCGTTAATTTTGACTAAACACCGTCATTTTTCACCGTTAGGGTGAGGGAGATTGACAGGTGGCAATTCAAGTTGGGCATATCATTTATTTTCAATTGACGCCTCAGCATTCGACAAAAGTAAAAAAAAACTAACAATCTTCACCACCATTCATCGCAAGCCACTGTCGCACACCAAGCATCACCTTCAATCCAGGTCTCCAGATCGAAGAACATGACAAGTTCTCCAGATCGACTGCGGCAGAGGGGGAAAGCAAGGAAAACGATTAGCTCCACCAACCCAGGTCGACCGCGGCTTCTCCAGATCTCCGACAATGGCGAAGAGAAAAGACGGTAGCTCTCGCAATTTTAATAGTAGCATTCTTCGCTCTGGAAAGAATGCTGCAAACACCATTTGAAATTTTAGTCCCCACAAGCCCAGCTCCGAACCCCACTGCTGCAAACACCATTCCTTTATACAATAACGTCCCAAATCTTTCAACAATCCCATAAGCACCTTGCTCAAACATATGACTAGGACGACAAGTTGCAAAGATTGAAGGCAAATTTGAGGACAATAAAGAAGAAATTCAGAATTGACCCAACAACAATTGTGCAAAACACAAAATCAAGCTCATTCAATTCAAAATCCCTAATCCCTCAGAATTCGAATCCCCATCGTTGCTGCCCCAATCTCGGCTGTCTCCGCCGCCGCTGCCACTTGTATAGACTGATGAGAGGAAATGATCGATTTTGAGATTGGAGAAAAGGGAACGCAATAAAGCTTCCGAAACTTGAATCATCATCTCTCAGCTTTCAGCAAAAAAAATTGCAGAGAAACACAAAATTGATACAGATAGAGACATAGGGGAAAAGAAAACGAAGCAAAACCACTTTCTCTCTCTTTTGAATCAAAATTCGTTCGGTGTTGTATTGATTGGCAAATGCAATGCCATTCCCAGCAAACAAACGACACTATTATATTTCTCTCTCCTGTCCCAATTTTTGAATGCCATAAACAAAGAAAAAAAACCCGCTCACTGCTCTGCTTACATAAACAAAAAAATTGATACAGATAGAGACAGAGGGGAAAAGGGTTCTGGGATTGAATGAGCGAGCGTGGTAGGATCCAGAGAGAGGAGAAAAACGGAGCTGAGACATGGTTGCCATGGTGGTTGGGCTTATTAACTCCATGATCTAGAACAGTAACAAGAACCAAAATAAACCCCATGAATCGATTTGAAAAAGCCATATAGATTCCGAAAATATAGCATAATAAGAACATACAGATCAAGAACAGAATCAAAAAAAAAAACAAGACAGTAATCGGAAAGATTGAAAACTGAACAGAGAAAGAAAGTACCTGAAGAAGAGAGAATGAGAGAGGGTGGATTCGTGAAGAAGAAGATGGAAGAAGAGTGAAGTATTCAAACTCGCCACGTTCTTCAAGAGGATTCTTAACCTTTTTTTTTTATGTTTGTGAAGATGACGCTGATTGAAGGTGATGCTTGGTGTGCGGCGGTGGCTTGCGATGAACGATGAAGATTGTTAGTTTTTTTTAACTTTTGTCAAATGCTGAGGTGTCCATTGAAAATAAATGATGTGCCCAACTTGAATTGCCACCTGTCAATCTCCCTCTCCCTAATAGTGAAAAATGACGGTGTTTAGTCAGAATTAACAGGATGGGCACGGAGATAACCTTTTTCCTAACTGCGTGGGTACTTTTGGCCCTAAAAAAACTTTATGGTGTTGGGTGCACCTTAGACCAAACTTGGTGGGCATTTTTGCACCTTTGCCCATTTACTTTTACTATACATATGTGTAAATAGGATTTGATAGTGACATAAGTTCATCAGGGTAGTAGGAAGGAAAGAAGCTTGTACAGGGCTAAGTTCTAGTATCCAAGTAGCAGTTTACTTCATTACATTAATTTTGCATGTATAATTTCGTAATATATGTTGCAAGTATATGGTAAGTTTTATTCTTTTAAGTTTTAAGTTTAAAGTACTCCAGGGTTTAGGTGGCCAATTGCCTCTTTGCTAGATCACTTCTATTATAACCTAGTCGTTATTACTAGAAATGCCTCTACTATTTAACAAAGATGTTATTAGCAATTGGTAGACCTCCACTATTTAACAAAGATATTGTTATTGGTGATTGGTAGGCCTCCATTATTTGACAAATATATTGTTATTAGTGGTTGGCAGGCCTTCACTATTTAACTAAGAGGGTGTTATTAGTGATTGACAGACCTAATGTTATTAATGGTTGGTATGTACATAGAGCAAACAGTTTATAAGGATAAATACTTTCATTATTTGCACAGATTGATAATATATATATATATGAGTGTATATGATAATAAGAATGTATGAAATAAATTGTGTTGAACTGCTTTTTTTTTTTCAGAGCTGGAAAGGAGTTGAATTTTTGAGATAAGGTAGTCTATGAAGAAGCAGGAATGCCTGCTATAATTCGTACCACTGTAGGAAGCTATTTTGGGACCATAAGAGGATTCAAGTAATTTAATTGTTTTATGAACCACTCTGATTTATAAAAGATTTTAAATTATTCCAATTTATCAGAAAAGCCCATTCCAACAGAAATAAAGTTGGAATAATGTTTGAAAAGAAAAAAGTTTTAAATTTTTCGTACCTTTGACCTTCTGGCATTGAAAACTGGTTATAATTCAATTAAAATACTATAACATCATAGTAAAATTTTAGGTATTTCAGGGATGTTAGGATCTGGACTAACCGAGACTCCTGAGGAACTCAACTGTAATATAGATGTCAATCTAAATGTACAACAAAAAACAGTTGTTTTCCACATAATTGCACTAATATATATTAATAAATAACATATTATTTTATAAAACTTGAAAACTAAGTTTGTAATAAATTTATATGTGTGTGCGTGTATACATTAATTTTTACTAATATTTATAACAAATTATGTATTAAAATAATTTATTTATAAAATGTTTATCAAAATAAGTTATTTTTAATATATTAACCATAAAAATTCTGTGGCTAATTAGTCATTGAAATTTCATGAGTAAAATTAGCTAAAGAAATTATGTGGCTAATCCGTGGGTAATTAGCCATGGAATTTTCAGTGGCTAATAAGCCATGAAATTTCGTCGAAAATTTTTCTAACATAATTTCGGTCAAAAATCCATGGCTAATTCTCCACAGAAATATTTCCGTTAGTAAATTCGTCGGAAATTTTCCACTAGAAATTACCGATAGAAAATTATTCTGTCGGAAATTCTGTCATAATTGACTATTTTTTGTAGTGATGGAAAACCAGCTAACAAAGAGAGGTATCAGAAACTTGTGGGAAAATTAATCTACCTATCCCACAGCAGGCCAAATATATCCTTCGTAGCAGGGGTAGTAAGTCAATTTTATAAGCCCACAAAAAAGAACAATTGAAAGCTGTGTATCAAATTTTGAGATATCTTAAAATAAACTTTAGGAAAGGGGCTATTCTTCTGAAAAGGAGGATAACATATTATAGAAATATATGCAGATGCCAACATGAAAACACCATACACAAGAAACGAATATTCTACTATAGGGTATTGCACCTTTGTTTGAGGAAATCTTTTAATATGGAGAAGCAAGAAACAACCACTCGTGTCTAGAAGCTCAGCTTAATCAGAGTATAGGGCACTAGCCCTAAGTGTTTGTGAAGGAATATGGTTGTATGTTTTATTATATTTGTTTGATACTTCATTAAAAATATATAAATATGATAACGGGTAAAGATGCAATTTTAAAAATAAATTTTTGTGTTAGGAGGAAATCAATAATCAAATTTAATATAAAAATACATAGTGGACTAAAAACCTTCATGACGTGATTGAAGATACTAGCTTATATGTTTTGATAAGTATTCAATAGTAATGTGAGGGAGGGAGGGGGGATAGGACGAAAAGGGATAAGGTGCAAGAGAGAGAAAAAATTTTAATGAATTTTTAAAAATAACCATTTGAAATTAATTAATGGTGGAAGAGAGGGAAAGAATTTTAATGATTTTTTAAAAATGTTCTTTTAAAATTAATTAATGTGGAGTCAGGTACCCAAAAATTAAACAAAGTTTGAAGATAAAGTTGATACCCAAATGGTTAAAATATATTCTTTGAGAAATTGTGTTAAAACTGTTCAATTTTACAAAGTTGATGTGCATTAGTCTCCGCAAAAAAAACTTTATGGTGTTAGACATTCTTAACACAAAACTTTGATATCAAAATTGCACTTTTATCTTTTTCAAAATGACTATTTAAAATGAATGCACAGACCATAAACCTAAAAAGTAACAAAAGTTCAATGATGTCCGGGCTTGTGTTAAAATTGTTTCACTTTATAAAGTATAGTGCATTTTTTCTCATCGAAAAGATTTATGGTGCCGCCATTTTTCCCATTTTTGCTCGTGGCTTTGTGGCAAGTTCTCTTCAGACCTTACATTATGAGTCAAGTTCAAGAAATGGTATATTACTTGCTCTGTTTCCTAAATAATACAAAAAAAACTTTATGGTGTCAAACACTCTTAGCATGAAATTTTGACATTTAAATTTCACATTTACCCTATAATAAATAATTATGGATTAAATAATCTAAACATATCAAAATATGACAATTTCCTCCAAATCAATAGGGCTGTGGGATCTAGTACTAGAATCAATGGTACAGGGGCCAAATTAGAATTATGACGGTACCGGAATATTATCACGTCTTTGTGATTCCTAATTCTAATACCATAATTATTGTAATTACTTTGTTAAAAAAATTTCTTAACCTAAATATTTATTTATGCTATTAACTTTATTAATTAATTTTGAAAGTTGTTAGAAAGAATTTGTTGGACCATGTTGTTGAATGATTAATCTTTTGTTTGCATGTAAATATATATGTGATATTAGAAAATTTCATTATACTACATTATCAACATTTAAGGTATAAATATACATATGCACTTCATTTTTAATGTTTCTTGGTTAGTGAAACTTTGTTTGAGAAAGTTGGGATGTAACACCCCAAAATTATTAAAAGAGAAAATAAGGAAATATTTGGAATCTTGGGGTATTACTTTATTTTTAAAAAGTCTTATAAATAAATTTGGACACCAAAATATATCTGGATAATTTATTTATGGACTAAACTTGGACTGATATTTTTAGGAATTGTAATTAAATTTTAAATAGAAGGGTAAAATGGGAAAGAGGTGAGTGACAGATTGCAATTTGAGGATCAATAAGGGGTAAAGTAGTAAAATTACTCTTATCCTTATCTTCTCAATTGCACATGTGATAAAAAAAATAAGACTAAAGTATACTTTTGATCCTTTATCTTTGCATCAAGTCCTTTTTTGGTCCCTTAACTTTGAAAAGTGCACTTTTGATCCTTTTTCACTAATGTCGTTGGTTAAATTTAAGGGAAATAATTCTTATATTTTAAAATTTGACAATTTTTATTAATATTTAATTATAAAATAATTTTTAGATTTACTGAGTCGGCATTTTCCGTTAAATGAAACTAAGGGCTTTAGCGAAAAATAACCAAAAATGCACTTTTCAAAGTTAAAAGATTAAAAAGAAACTTGATGCAAAGATAAAGGACCAAAAGTATACTTTAACCAAAAAAATAATAAATATATACTCCCTTTCCTTCTTCATCACCGTCTCTCTCTTTGCATTACACTCCCTCACGTTCTTACTCTCTGCTCTCCATTGGGTTCCTTGTTCCAGCGGCGTTCTCCGGCCAGAACTGCGGAAAACAGCGGCGCGAGGAGGAGCAAAACGTTCAAGACACTAAGGCTAACTTTGGGTAAGTTCTTTTCCTTCCATTTCTCCTCTCTCTTGTCTGATTTCAAGCTCGAACGGGAGGAAGAGGGGTTCAGAATTTTGGGAGATTTTTAAGCTTCTAATTCCATGAAAATGAAGCTTAGGAATTGGATAAGAGTATTCTTGAAGTAATTTTGTAAAGGAATGATGTTTGGTGTTCGATTTCTGCTGATTTGGGCGTCGGGTACTGTTCATCCGACACCATTTTTCCTAATTTTTGGAGCTTCATTGTTTTGAAGCTTAGTTAATCTTGTCTAGGAGTAAGATTAATGCTATAATTGGACCTTGTATGTCAATATGTGAAGCTTAGGATTCTCTTGAAAAATTCTTCTTCCCCTGTTTTGCTTGGTGTCGCCGGCCAAGAAGAAGGAAATTTGGTAATACTTGATAATTAATAGTTGATGTTAACTAAGGACGTAATTGTGATGATTTCTCTTCCTTTCTCTGTCCCTACGCTGCTGTTAGATTTCTTATTCTTGTTCCTCTGTTCCTGCGAATTTTATTTCTCTAGAACACTAATTCCTGGTACATTAGAGAATAATTCTCTGTTTTGGCTGATGATGAAGGGATAAATGTTGTTGTGATTGATTGTTGTTGGTTGAGTTTTGTTTCCCTGTGCTCCCTTACTTTTGTTGGGCTGCTGGTTAAGATACGAAAAGGAGGGAATTTTAATGTTTAATTTTAGTTAGACTTGTTGTTAATTGTTGATTTATCCCCCTGCTCTGTGGTGATTCCAATATGATTCAATGGATTGATGAATTTGTGCGTTCTGCTTGTGTTGATGATCTTTGTGTGTTGATTGGTGGTTGAATGAGGATAGTCCAATTTTCTTTTTCCTTTGCTGTGCTGGCCGATAGTTTTAGTAGAGGAGGAAAGAATTTGTGGTGCTTAATTTAGTAAGAATGCCTTAAGTTGATTGGGCTAAAATGGTCTTGTTTGGGATTGTTATGTAATGGTGATCTTGAATGTGGTTGATGTTGTTTGATTGATAATATGGATGTTCTGGTTGTACTATTTTTTGGTGTGATTGATGTTGAATGGTTGAATTGGCAATTTATGAAAAGTTGGTGCTTGTGTTGTTCCAGTAATTTTCTGCCTTTTTAAGTAACTAAAATATTCTGTATGTGCTTGATCTCTCTGCTCCATTTGATGGTATAAAGTTGAGTTGTTGTAATGGTGTTTATTTGATTGAGCTTTGTTTCAGTGCTTACTTCTGCCATGCGTAGCTTGATGATCTGTTTTGTTTGTTGTTGGGTGAGTAGAAAGGAACAGTAATGAATGTGATTGGTGTTTATTTTACTGGAGTTGGTGGTTGTTCTGAGCTGTGTCCATGAGGTGCTCGAATATGTTCTAAGGTGCTTCTATTTAGGTGTATTTATGTGTATGTGTTTGATACTTGTTTTACAATGGTATAATTAATAATAGAGTTAGAATTGTGATTGAAAATATTAGAAAGGGGAAGGGTAGTATTATAGGAACGTGAGAGACGCCTAATGATTATCAGTCAGTGTATAAATACTAAGTTATTATTTATATATAAGTAATGATAGGAGACGATAGTGGGATTGAATCTCCGAGGCTCTGTGACGAGGAAGCACCAAGTTACGAATAAACTTGGAAGTCAGGTAGCAGTTTATTTCAGTAACAATTAAAGCACATGTATAATTTTATAATATCTGTTGCATTTTAATTGATAAGGTTTGATTCCTTTCATTTGGAGTACTCCAACACTTAGGTGGTTAGCTACCCCTTTGCGAGATCAGTTAGTTGTAACTTTAAATGTTATAACGAGAAAACCCTGCATGTAATGCTCCACTGGTAACGAATATATTGTTATCACTAGTTAGTAAGTGCTTATAGCTTACAAATCAGTAGGATAAGAATTATCATCATATGTAAAGTTTTATAAAATATATACATGTTAGTGCACTCATAAAAATAACAGTTAATGAGATAAATTGCGTTAAAAATTGCTGTTTCAGATAAACTGGAGGCAAGTTGAGCTTTTTGGGAGGGTATATGAAGAAACAGGGATGCCAGCTATGTTTTTGTACCACCGTAGCTAGATCCTTTTGGTTTTAGTTATTTGGGCATGTTTTAAGTTCCAATAGGTTAAGCGAACTTTAATCTTGCTTAGTGGTTAGCATAACACTGTATATATGTATGTAAATATATATCTCTAATGAGCTGTACAGTAAATGTACAGGAAGAAGGGTTATCACCGAGATGACTCGCTAGTAAATTGTTTTAGTAGGAAATACGTATATAGTTAGATAATATATATATATATATAATACAATGAATAGACGTATATATATATATATATAATAAGAGGGATTCTAACTCCCTAAAATGCTATTAGAAAAGAATAGGTACAATAATTAGAATTAAGCCATTTTAGTTGTTTAATAACCTCTTTAGTCTATAAAAAGTTTCTAATTGACCAAAATGTCAGAAAAGCCCATTTCAATAAAGTTGAAACTGGAATATGATTTGAAAGGAAAAAGTTTAAATTTATTCACATTTTTGGACTTCCGACATTGAATAAGTGGTTATTAATCAATTGAAATGCTATAATATAGTATAAAATTATTAGGTGTTACATGGGACTTCTTGGTCCTAGTCCTGATCCCATTCCGATGGCTTTGGGTCAATTTTGGTACTGGGACCGGGATGCAAATGGCATTTTAGCATTACCAGGACTTGGGATATAAATGATTTAAGTGTGAAATTTGTGTCAATGGATCGCTTTGGAAGTCTAGTTTTATACAAAACAAATTTCACCTCAATCCAATTAATATTCTGAGATATAACCCAAATACTGAACCATGGTCAAACTAAACCAGGGTCAAACTAAATGTTCCAATCGATTGGCACTCTTTCCAATCGATTGTTGAGCAACAATCAATTGGAAAATCACCCAATCGATTGTTCCAGAGGTCTAGCAATCGATTGGTGATGTTGCTAATCGATTGGGAACCCCCCAAATCATAAAAATTACCTATGTGTTAGAATCTTAAGTTTTGATGAGGACTGGCCCCATAGATAACATAAGTAAATAAAGTGTAAGTTACCTTTGAATTTAACAAGTAAAATCCGATAGGTAACAAATCACTATCGCTAATAGTCAAAGAGCCATAGCAAATGAAGACTTAGTAATAACAAAGTTAATATCTATCGCTAAGTCATTCACTATCGCTAGGAAACATCCTATCGCTAGAAGTTCATTGAGAACATGGATAAGTGAAAGAAAGAACAACTAGCAGAAATATAAACCAAGACCTTGAGCTAATGGAATCAGCTAGCGATATCATAAGCTGCTATCGATAATAGGATTAGCTATCGATATCTAAATATTTAAGGAAATAACATAACTCAGATAGCTAAACAAACTTACGATAACAAATGTCACTAGCGATAACGCATCTAGTTATCGATAGAAGAATGCTCATTGTTATAACAAACTGATAGGCTGATTCATTGAGCCAATAGACTAAGCTTGCGATAGCATCTACTGTGCATTACATGATTACTTGTTTAGCTAACAGCTCAAGTGCAGGAATTATACTATGCAGTTAGCGATAGCAAAGCATGCTAGCGCTATTGAAAAAGCTGCTATGAAAGTATAGTTGGTACAGATGCTCAGAACGCTCAGTCTATACATCTCTCTTAGCTCACCCTATGCAAGAGCAGTTGAAGCTAGAGCAGAAAGTTAACCTCGATGAAGAAACTGCATTAAATGCCAATAGCTATGAGCTCTCAACGACCATATTCAAACGGCTTCATGAACGCAATGGAAAATCTGAGAAGAGCTTTAAATACAGAACTTGAGCATTTATGAAGGATAGACGAAAAAAAAACAAAGAATATTCACGATCACATTCATTGCTCTCTGATTTGTGTATTTATTGTTCTTAGTGATTTTATTTGTACTTAAGTGATTATCATAATCTGTTAATTAAGTGAACTTTATTGTTGAAATCCTCTACTGTTTGAGGTTGTTCTAAAACTTGTTGCTTTGAGAACAGGGAATTAACTTTACAGGTAGTAAGGGGGAGTGTTTAGAGGGATTCTAAAACTCTGTAAAGGTTGGCAGGTGAACCTGTGTTGTAAAACCTGTGGTTAGTGGAACCCAACGAGGTGTTGGAGAACTGGACGTAGGCAGTGTTGGCCGAACTAATATAAATATTGTGTTGAATTAATTAGTGTTCAATTTTTGGAAGCACAATTCACCTCTCTCTTGTGCGATTGCCATTCTTACTATGAACATGTTATGTGATCATATATGCATGGAAACTCATGGCTTGATAATGTGTACTTCATTTGAGCTTCTTTTAACTTCCAATTGAGCATAGAAACTTCTAATATCAAACCAAACAACTTGATTCTTGATTTTATCATTCAATCTTTCTTCTTATTTGATCATATCATCCTCTATAAACAAGCATAATAACTCCATTCTTTCTTTGACTAATCTATACAAGATATTCACATGAAACAATGGTTAGCTAAAGTTGGAGATGAATATTTCATGCAAACTTTTTACTCATTAGATTGAAATCTATAGTTGACATCATCAAAACTAATCATATCCAAAATTCTCTCCCCTCCTAAAAATCTCATTTTCCATCTCCTCATACCAGACACACCCCTGGGTTTCATTATTGCATCCCTTTTGTCGAATGGTTTGCAGCCCTCTTTGGATTGTCACATGTAAGAAGCTCCACTCCTTATTAGATTATTTTTTGATGCATATTTTAGCTTAAAATTGCAGCTCCCTAATCTAATATATCTCAATTCTTATATTATAATTATAGTAAATTTTAAAACAGGAAGTTACAATAAGAAAAAAATTTAAATGTAATAGTGTAATAAAATCACGCACACAATCACTAAACAAAAATAATGTTTTTTTGACCGGATAAATAATAATGGTGTTTGACAAGTATTATAATTAATAACAAATCAAAATATATTACATTCTATTGGATCTATTTAAAAACACGGGTGCAATCTATTGAATCTTTTTAACTACCTAATACCCAACACCTAACACATTAGAATATTTTCTCAATACTTAATTGTGTCGATGTATGAACATAAACTTCCAGCCTCATGGAGAATTCTTGATTATATGCCCAAGGAGCAAGGTCTCATCATCTGTTGCACCAACTTGAATATCCACCTTACGGTTAGGTGGATTATCTAAATATACGATTGGTCTTGAAAGTCCAGACTTGAAATGAATGTCACCGAATGTATCCTTGAACTGCAACTCATCAATCAATCAAATATTAATAAAATCATGTGAGTACATATATTTATGATTGATTTCTATGGTTCATCAAGTTTTGAAATAACACAAATGAAATAATAAATTTTGTAATAGTTAATTAACTTACTGTTTTAGAGACAAAAGGATCATAATAATCCTTCTTTATAGTCAGTTCGAAGGTCTCCAATGATGGAACTTTTTTCACAAAAGACAATTGTTTGATGAGCATTCTCCCGACACCTAGCTTTTGTAATCTTTTTTTGGACCTGACACTTGGATTTCTTTTTTACTTCAACAAATACGTGCAATTTCTCTAACGTGTTAATTGAATTTACTGAATGTCTTAACATTCTACTACACCAAATCTGCAAGAAAAAAAGAATCATAACAATATAATTAATAAAATATAACCATTGCATAGTCGTATTGTAGGCAAAACAAGATGTAGAGACGACATCCCTATGTATATATAATATAATATGCATACTATAACATGTCATAACATTATATTCTCAGTTTTTGATTAAAAATATCTCATAACATTTAAAAGAACTTTTTTACTTCGTTTCATGAATATTTTCCTTCTATTATTTATATACTCATCCTATTGTTAAGTGACCTTCAAAGATGTTGTACATAGATTGAAAAAAACTTAAATCACATCAAATTTGTTTTAAAATTTGGTAACCTTCCAATTTTACTCAAATTTAATATACAATAATATATCACATGAAAAACAAAGTCAACATCATAATAAAATAAGAATAAAATTGTACAATCATATAAGAGATTTAATGAATGACTAGCAACAAATGGGACCAAAATAAACCTTATTATTTCTGTCTTATAAATATAACTAGAGGAGTATGCAGCTACACAACATTTTAGTTTTAATTATTTGTTCTTACGTTAAATTATTCAAACAATTGAAATTACATTTGCATTAAACAAACAGTAAAAATAAAATAACATTAATTTTATCTAAATCATTCCATTTAATTTGTGCCAAATCTAATGCAACATTACTTAAAAAGCCAAGTCAAAGTCTAATTACGTACCTTGTGAAGAATGATGCCAAATATAGACTGTTTTCCAGCTGGACTAATATCAAGAAGGAGTCTTTTCATGGAATCAAGAGAGATATTATTTTTTATTTTAGAAATTAGCAGACTCACAGATTCAAGAGAAGGAAAATTGCTCTTGTCATCACCACAACTATAATAATCTAAAGGAAGTGACATGTGCAAATTCCACAACAAAAATTCTTTAATTAAGTATGGAGAATAGTCTGAAAGACAGGTTTGTTTCATTCGACCCGAGATAAACAAAATTACAAGTCACGTAAGGTGACAAGTTTGGGTGCAAAAGCATGAAGGTCCTTGAAGTGAGCATTAATGGTGAAAACCTTAAGAGATGAGCATGTAATTTTGAAATTAGTTGGAATCACCAAAACACCCTTCAGATTCAGTTCTTGTAAATTAGTACAGCAAGTGGAAATCCAGTATTCAAAATTATGGTTCAAGCCGATAGAGATATTCTTAAGGGGGGATAATTCTAAGATTCTTCAAAGAGATTATCCACCTGTTGAATATCCAAACACAGAGCATTTTGAAGTCATCCCAAAGGAATTTGAAGACGATTTGGTGTAATTAATCAAAGAAGAAATACTTTTTGTAAAAGATAAAGTTGCATCAGCTTTCTCCCACCACTAGTGTTCTTCACCTCCTTCATGTGCTTCATATTCATTAATAAATACAGCAAGTTTCTCTAACATTATACATTGAGTCGCATAATATTGCATGCTTCCTTCCAGTAACATCTGCAGAAATTTATATAAGCATTACTATATTAGTTTGCATTCTCACACACACGTTATGATTTAGTTTCTCTAGTGCATGCAAGATGGCTCTACCAGCCATGTGATTTGTATTGCATTGTGATTAGATATATCACAAAAGATGTGTGGTTCTGTGTGATTTGGATTGCATGACATATCAGATAATATTTAGCTGTATTTTTTCCTAAAACAATTAAAAAATTGTAAAGTACTCATGTGGTCTTTAAAAAGTGTACTAAGATTCAATTTAATCCCTTAAATTTAAAAAGTCAACCTTTAGTTTTCTTTCCTTAACACATTTAATTTAACTTAACAATATGCTGACTCAACAAATTTAAATGGTAATCAATCATCAACTTATAATATAAAATCTTGAAATGACAGTCTAACAACTCGTTTAACCATAATATGGGTAGGATTTTTCATGAGCAGTTAGTTATATGTATTTTCATTTTCAATAAACATTAATTATATTTAAACATAATCATCAACTTTCTATATTAAATCTTGTATTACCCACCGGTTAACTCATATTCAAATAAAATGTGTTAAATTCCTTTCACCTCCAATAAGAAATACTTATTATTTTCCATTAGCATTTATTTAATAAACCCAAACTCCTATATAATTTAATACTTATTCATACCTTAATTTGTTATATCTACCAAATTTATAATACATTGTAAAAAACAATAGTTATTCCATTTTCATATTTGAAATATAATTTATTCAATTATAGATTTTAGGTTTTTATCATCTTATTTTTAATAGAATTAATTATTATCAGATACTATTAATTTGAGTATTAATAAGTCAACAAACAATATTTCAAATTTTTAAAATATAATTAATCATTATAAAATGTTATCAATCAAAATTTTAATATATTTCTATTGCATCTCATAGGGAGAAAATTTTAGTTTGTTATTATGAGATATTATTAATCACAGTATCAATAGGCCAACAAACCATATTTCAAATTTTAAATTTTAAAATACACATAGATGTTATAAAATGTTATTGCTTAATATATTAATATATTTCTTGTATATGGTACAAGAGATAATTCTAGGTATGCAATTAAATATGGTTAAAATATGCTTAAATATCAATTCTTCAATTAATTATTATATATTTAAAATTTAACCAGTTTTTAGTATTTAATTACAGAATAATCATTTAAATTTGATGACTCAGTAGGGAGCGACATGAAATTTGATGCAACCAAACATATACTTTAGCAAAATAATAAAAAAGGGTTAAAGATGACGACAATTTAGAGAAAATATTGATAATAAAGGAATTTATCAGCGTAAACTCGAAGAGTTTTTGTTTTGAATAGAGACTTTAGAGATTTTTTTTACCAGTGAGACTTTAGAGATTAAAATATTTGTATAGATCTATATTGTAAATGTAGTTTTAGATTTTTTTTTTTTTATAGGTACTCATGTAATGATTCGGGCTTTGGTTTTTGTGCCTAAATTTTGCTCTATGCATATTAAAGAACTAAAGAGTTATATACTAAATGTATGGTTATTTTCATAGTCTAATAATACTCCTTAATCGTTCTCCAATTTAAGCAGAGTCAATGTGATTGTTACTTGTTTATAAAGAATGCTAACCATCAAACTCTTTTAGTTTTGGTATATGCATATGCTTTATGTAAGATCTTCCTATGTGATACAATAAATAATCATACTAATCTTTTCCAAATCATCATAATTATTGTCCTAACTATGATAGTCTTCAATAATTTAGTAAGTGAATTTTTTTATCATATTTGAAAATAAAGTTTAATAATACTAAAAGAGGCTATTCATGATAGAAAATATGCTTTTTGGTTAAAATAAAAGGGAAAATGGTCATTTTTAGCCCGGAAGTTTTAGCTTTGGAGCATTTTTGGCCTGAAAGTTTTTTTGGACCAATTTTGAACCGGAAGTTTATAAAACGTAGCAATATAGGGCTCAAAATATTGTAAAATTGGTTTATATTGCTACGTTTTGTAAACTTTCGGGTCAAAATTGGTCCAAAAAAAACTTCCAGACTAAAAGTGCTCCAAAGCTAAAACTTCCGGGCCAAAAATAAAATTCTATCATGGATATTAAAAGCTTTCTACTCATTTTCCAAATGTAAACCATGCTAGACAAGGATTCCCCTCACATAGTTACAAAATTTCACTCAGAAAATATATATTCTGTTAAAAAAGGTTTCACCTAACATAGTTATTAAAATTGGTTTTCATTCAATATAAACTGCTGACCATGTTAACAAAGAAGATGTTAACATGGTTATTAAATAATCAATATCAAATCAAAGTCGTTAATCATGTTAGAGGGGACTACTGTAACATGGACTTTAAAACGAAACCTGACAATCACATTTTTTACAATAAAATAAGGGCACCAGGTGCACAATTTCAAAATTCTCAATCAACCATAGCCCTGAACTATATCTCACAAAATACACACTTTTCAAATAAGATACACATTCACTAACAAACACATGAATGTGATTACATAAATTGAACATTATATTTGCCCTCAAGCCAAATGTCAGAATGATCATCGGCTCAAAATCCATCCAATAATCCCAAATCAAATGTAAATTTAGCGGAAGCAATAAAGTATGTCTACACGGTTTGGTAATGTACATAATCACATAATTCACCCGAAAGATGACCTTACAACTAACTAGTGAGTGTTTTCCAGTCCTTTCCATGATGGCTCCACTCAGAAATGATCACTTAAAAACATTTGAGCAACGAAGAGAAACAATTGTCTCAATAACACATTTGCTACTTATTGTACAAGTGAGTGTGTGTCATTATAGTGTTCAAGGGAAGCTAATACACATATATGTTTAATTATACAATAACTAATCAGAAATCAATATCAATTTATAAAAATAGTATAATCAAATATAATATACTTATTGTTCCTTGAAGTGGCTTCCTTAAAATGGCTTAATGATGGCTCCTCTCACATTTCACTGTTCATAAGCCATTTTTAAAATTGCATTGGGCTCCATTTTAAGCAATCATTTAATCATCCACAAATGTGGCTCGCCTTTGGCTGCGTGCAAGATGGAGACATAATTTGGAGGGCTGTTCAAATGCAAACACTTTTCTAATTTCCCCCTCCTTCCTTTCTTTTCTTCCACGTGACCCACTCTTTTTTTATCTTTCCCCCCATCTCTCCCCCCCTTCTTTCTTTTTCTTCCCTGTGAGTCCCTTTCCAGCTTCCCCTTCCCTCTTGCTTCTTCATCTTCTTCTTCACTCTCTCCCTCCTTTCTTTTCTTTTCTCGTGACCGATTCCCTCTCAGCAACGCCTCGCAGACATCGTAGTTGGGTGGTGGAGCCGAGATCTAGAGCACCCTTCCAATTTCTCCTGCTTCCGCTTCTATCTTTTGCTCTCAGCAAAGACCTAATCTTGGCATCTTTGAAGTTCCATGAACGGGAGGAAAAAGAAAGGGATGAGGTACTGGTGCAAAGAAAGAGATGAGATCTGATGGCGATGATAGATGAGAAGGACCAGTTGAGGTAGGAGGCAATGAAATCATCTTGTGGTCCTTTTGTCTCGGTTCTATTTGGTTATTACTGTCTCACCATTTCAGTTTATTGGTCACTCACTTCTTATTCTTCCTTTTCATTTCATAGGTTTGATCTGGCCATGAGGGCAATGGGGACGCAAAGACGAGGTTTTCTTTGATTTTTTTTACTATTGCAAACTTGTGTCTTCTTTATTGTTGTGAGAATTTCTTCTTGAAACCTATAATTTTTGTTTTTGTTGCTGGCTTTTCTGCGGTAGCATTGAGGTAAATTTTGTACTGTATATGTTTGAAAAGGTTTGTTTTGTGTGACTCGAAGAATGCTTCTCTCATGGACGACGATTATGGGAAATTTTGATTTTAAAGTGATGATTATTGGTAAAGATATTTTGAGTTTATGAATTTTGGCCACCATTTCATTGGATCCTCTTGGAATTTCAGTAGCCTCTTAATTTCATTGTTACTTTTCACTGAAAGTGTTTTTTTTTTCCAGAATTTTGATGAATCTTAAATTTAGTTAACTAATTTTGGCTAGGAAATTGGTCTTGAAGGAACATTGAAAGAAGCCCTAGTAGGTGAGAAAGCTATATTCTTGGCACTAATGTTATGGTTCCGTGACTCTGTAGCCATATTTCATACCTCTTTCTGACATGTTGTGTTTGTCGATGAAGTGGTCGAATGTCTTTCCACCTTTTGCTAATCAAATTCCACTCTTACACACTAACCCTATTATTTGCTAGCTTTTGTCTTCTAATTTTTTTCTATGAAACAGGGAAATAGCATGATCAGTTCTTTCAAAACAAAGGATGTCTGGGAGCGATTCCTTTGGAGGCTCTCTCAGATGGACATCAAGCATGGTGGTGAAGGGATTCATCAGTTTTACCGCATGGTCTCCCGCTCAACATCCATCATACGTGAATCTTGGGGTGTTCTGCCTCCTAGATGTCTTAATATGAGAATGCCTTCGGAGATAAACGCGAGATTTGGCGATGATGGTAATTTCACTGGTAAGAACTTCAATGTTAAAGTGCTTGATCAATATGTTTAAAATACTTCCAACCAACTCATGAAGTCCCCACATGTGTGTGTGCAGCTGTGTGTGGCTTCTTTAGACACTCTCAACCTGTCCATATGAGAGACTGAATGGGTGTGCCAGAGAAGTAGTTAGTACTCATTCTTCAGACCTCTGAGAAGTCTATTAGGGAAATGGAAAAGGTGACTTGCATCCTACATGGATGTTGGGTTGAATACGTGAAGATGTTCATTGATGCATGGAATCATACCCAAGCTTTGTTCCTGGTTATTGAGTATGTTCTTCCTGGAATTCCATCTCTCATTGGTAATCATTTGTTCTTATTATTGGTAGTCTATTTGTTACCTTCTTTCTTTTTGTGTGTATAAAGGAATGACATTTATTTGCTCCCTATCAGAAGCGCCAACAATGATGTCTGTAACTGATGCAACAAGGGTTTTGTTTGATCCTCCTTATGAAGATGTCCAGAAGTTCAAGCAGCAAATGTTGAAGTCCAATATGTGGTCCCGCTAGCTTCTTTGTATGCCTTATTGTATTTTGTATTTTGGATATTTAGGTTATTGTATTTGATGTCTCCTTTTAGTGGAAGTTGGAGTTCTTACAATGTAACCTAATATCATCTTTTATTATTCCCCGCACTTACGTAGTTGGGATGTATTCTATGGATCCTACTTGCAACGACTACTTTTGAAATAGTAATGCTTTGATTACTCGATTCATCTAAGCCAAGACTTGCTTACATAAATATGTTAATGCTTGCCTATGAACTTTCTCTTATTTTGATCCTATCATAGTGACATTGCAGTTTTGAGGTGCATACCAGTGGAGAATTAAACCAAAGTTTGCCCAACCTCATTCCCTTCGTTTGAGACAAAGATGCTTCAATTATTGTGTTCATCTAATCAAGGACTTGATAACATCAATATGTTTGTTCTTACTTGCTGATCTTTCTCTTATTTTTTATCTCATGACAGTGATGTTGCAGTTTTCACTGGAAGACAAGTCGAGGCTTGAACCAAAGTTTGCCCAACGACGTACACAAGTGATTATTTGAAACATGTATTTATATACAAAATGTTGACCTAATGTATCTTTATCTTACATGGTCTTCAACAATTCCACTGATGCTTTCAAATACTAATGTATACTTCACTTCTACTTTCAAATACTAATGTATACATCACTTTGTTCCAATATATATTGATGTTATTAAATTTATCTTTCAATTCACAGCTTACTATAAAGGCACTAATGAGCAAACGATAAAGAAATCTGCCATTAACCCTTAATAGTCTAATGCAAATCCCAATGTAAACTGCTCAATTATGTTCTAGGAACCATAAAGAAATTCTTAAAGGATGCTCTTCATAGTTTTTCTTTGCTGTATTGGTTCTTAGTCATAAAAAGAAAAGTCGGTAAACAAATCATCAACTTAAGCATATATATATATATAAATATATATAAATAGGAAACTTAATTTACATGGTTCCTGGTAAGGTATTAAGCATGCATATATATATATATAGGTAACTTAATTTACATGGTTCCTGGTAAGGTATCCCATGCATTACAAAATTAATCGAGTCAGGTACATTCCTATGCTATATACAATCACATGTAAACATGGAAAATGTTTTTCAGAGACTACTTTTTCTATTTCCACAAAAAAAAACCAAACATGTATTTCATTGGTTTGATGATGTTGTCATGCTTTGGCTGGACTAATTTTTGAGAGCGTTTGTTTATCCATTCTTACCAAATATCACTATATCTCAGAAAAATGAGTACAGAGACTTTTACCACTATTTTAATTTCCAAAGAAAACCGAAGCATGTATTTCCTTTTTTTTGGAAGTTAAAGTTTTCACTCCTTGCCCTGAACAATTTTGGCTGATATTATATTATACATTCTTAGGACTTAAGGCAACTAAGAGTATTAAATCAAGTGGCAGTGAATGTAATAATAATTAAATTCCTATTGATTAATCTTAAAGAATGTCTATGGTCTAAAATCCAGGGCGCACTTAGCTTCAAAGATATGTACCCAAAATCCATACAAAACCACAGCAAGAGTAGAACCAACTTAGTCAGACACTTCTCACTTTTACTCCGTTTTATCTAGTTGTCCAAGTTACTTTTTGCAACTAGCAGCTTTGTCTCATCCATCATATTTGTTCTTACAATAATGTCATTGGGATTCTTACCGTAGGGATTTTCCTCCTTTAGGACTTAATAGCTTAATGGCCGCCTGCCTATCTATTACTAATTGAGGTAAATCGTTTTTGGGCTATGTTCATAGACCTGCCAATTCACAGCTAAAAAGAGTTTACTTTCATTCTTGAAACTATTATTTGAGTATATTTTAATTTCATTTGTTCCATCAGATCAATTTTAATTTCTCTTTCTTATCATCTATCCCCATGTGTCAGGCCTACATTACATATGTTAGCATTTGACTTAACATGTATTCCATATTTAACAAACTATAGCCTACAATCTTTTGCTCAGCTCATAGCTATTCATCCTTGAAACACCAATTAGGAAGCTTTGGTTAAACAGACTTTTCTGCGTCCTCTCATGATAACTTCCAAGAATTCATGTAATTTCAGCACATTTTCCTTGAGTTTTATTCACTCATAGATATATTTATACATATTTTGGATACTCAAGATAGGAAAATATTTATTTGATTTTTGGTTCCACATCATTGTTCATTTGTACATATTTTGATCATATTTCTAGTTAGTTTCTTATGTTGTTTTATGCAATTATTGTAGTAATATTTTGATGAAATGATCAAGTGATTCTAGGCACTTTACCAAGCTCTAAAGACATTTTAGGGGAGAGACACTCATAGAAAAATCATTCTACATGAAGAAATTTAAGAAACAGAACCAAGCAGCGCCTAGGCGCTAGAATCAGCGCCTAGGCCATGACCAAATGATGAAACAAAGTATTGAGGCAGAGAGAAGAAGCGCCTAGGTGCTAGAATTAGCTCCCAGGCCACATCGTAAAAATCAAAGGCAGAGAAGAAGAGCGCCCAGGCGCTCCGTCCTGACAGCAAAACGCTGTGTTGCGAAAAATGACGAAATTTTAGGGTTTCTCCAATATAAACCCTCCCACTTTACATTGGCCGACATTCTGGACTTTGGGGGCCTTCTTAGGAGCTTTGTGGTGTGCTAGGGTGTAACACCTGGATTTTTACTACTATATTATAACATTTTAATTGAATTACAACCACTAGTTTAGTTTCGAAAGCCCGAAAATATGAATAAATTTAAAACTTTTCGTTTCAAACATTACACTAATCTGCTTTCTATTGAAATGGGCTTTTCGGACAAATTGAATAATTTAAAAAATTTGTCTAAAATAGAGTGGTTCATAAGACAATTAAAAGTACTTTAACCCTCTTAGGAGGTCTATTCATGATTCATAATACTTAGGAAATTTAAATCCCTTTATAAACTTATACATTTCTATTTTCCATGTTATCTACTATTAATTTAATAATTTAAAATTACATCATATACAGATAACTTTACTTTTTATAACATAATCTTAAATTCTTCATCTAATCTTCCTCCAGCACTCCTACCTTATCTCAATCATCTTACCATCTACCAGCTTCTCTGAAACAGCAATTTAACGCAGTTCATTTCATTCATTACCATGCATAATAATTAGGAAATATTTATAACTCAAAAACGTGACTTTATGGGTATGGGTGCTGCCCCTCTGTGGGCCCCCGCACTCATCCCATACAAGTAAACATTAACCTTGTTGCTAGTACACTTAAGGCACTACTGTGAGGTTTAACCTCCTGAATATAACCTTTCGGTCATATCTGATCTATACTAGGGGTAGCTAGCCCTCTAGTCATCGAGTACTCGGATCCCATGAATATTTCTGACAAGGTCAAAGCGACCTATTGGCCCTGAAGTTTACTGTGAATTTATAAAACATGCTATGCAATTATTAATACATGATAGATGAAATTGAATGAAACTGCTACCTAAACTCCAAGCTTAATCCTTAACCAGCTTCTTTACTTTCCACTAACTTGCTGAGCTTATGCCATTATCACGACCTATTTATTTATCATATGAACAATAACGTAAATTAATACTTATACATTTATATTTAATTCGCGTCTCTCACGTTCCTATATTACTACCATTCCCAGATCTAATATAGGATTAAATCCTAGTCTCTACCTTAATCATAATATCATTTGCTGGCACTATATAATCATTAACAATACACACATCTACCAACACATACATACAAATATCCTGATTATTTTAAATCAAACTCACATCATATAAGTTCTATTCCAATTAATCTTTCTTATTCTCAATGTTTGACCAATAGTTTCTATAAGTACAATTCTGTATAGGATATAAAACAAACTAGCATTATAACTCACCCAATAATAATTTAACTTTATAATAATACATTTCTTATTCAATTAGAAGCAAATGCCACAATAATTTCATATGGTTCAGGATATTAGTCTTTAACTAGTTAATAAGCTTGAAAATCAATATTAATTCAAAATACATATAATTTCTATCTTACAAAATACCTCATGAATTCCTCTTCAATTGAAACTTAATTACAAATATACTTCATATGCACATCCCTATAAGACAGTAAATTCATAAATAGAGAAATATCATGAGTCTTTATCATACCAATCCAATTCAATTCTTACATCATTATTATTTCCTCATCATTGATCAACAATTATCAGAACAAGAGAAGATCAAATTGAACTTCACATTTAACCAAAGATAACAAAACATCAAATTCTATTGAAAATTCATATATTTCTTATACTCACCATCCTTAATCTCAACCAATATTAAATAGAAAGACATTAGATTATCCCAACTACTTCTTAATTCCTAACTAAATAACTAATCACGCAATTGTCAATCAACATTGCACAAATACAATTAATATACACAGTATAAACATAATAATTTCTTTGTTATTTTAAATTAACTTACATTGTTATCAATCAGCTATCCCTTTTAATTCAATTTGCTTTCCATGTTTCTTAATAACTCTTGCAACCACTTACTTAATATTTAAAGATCCAATTCACCATTTAGGTGTCCAAATACCCCACTTCAAACATATTAAAGTAGGGATTTCTCTTCTAACTAATTAGTCCTATCTTAATTTAAATTCCTAAAACAATATTTTAAAAGACCTCAGCTCTTGACCATATATGGGATTCATCCGATTCCCATTTATTTCTTTTTCAATTATAACATTAATTCAATCTAGCATCAGTCCAACCTAACAAACATCAATGCTAGCCAACAATCCAAAAATAACTAATCCAACTTACTACATTCCTTAAACTTAATTCCTATTGAACCCATATTATCATTTTTCCTTTCCTTGCCAATAAACCAGCAGCTAGAGCAACCAAGAATTAGAATTTCAGCACTTAGAACTTACAATCAACATTCTTAACAACTTCCTTCTATCTAATTAATCCTATCTTAATTCCCAATCCAATCAATCAAAGAATGCCCACTTCAACTTCAACTTTTCTTAATTTAATTCCTATTAAACTAACATCATCATTTCCTCTTTCTGGCTCAATTAAACATTATTGTATTTTTCTTCTTCCCCTAAACATTCCAGTCGGCCAAAGCATCAAGAAAGCCAAGAATTGCACACTTGACAACCATATATTAATCAACTATAAGTAAACAATCTCAATCCATCTCCCAAAAGCAAAACAACATCAATGGCCATATTTTTCTTTCCTTCAGTCGAACAGAACAGAAGGTAAGAAGGAGAAAATAAGAATTCTATACTTCACTAATTTCACCTATTAAGCATTCACAGAGGTGAGATATTAAAACTATAGTTTTCAAAATTCCATTCCTCTTCTTTTTCCTCTTCTCGGTCAGACAGGGCAGAGACAAGGGAGAACAAGAACAACAATCAACCATTCTAATCTTCATCAAATCACACAATTTAAACACTTATTATAGCTTCTAATTGGTGATTGATTGCTTCAGAAATTTTCCCTTTACATTACCTGGCCGAGCAGAACAGGGGGCAAGAAAGAAAAGGAATCAACAAAATTTCATACGCAAATAGGAATCGGCCATACACAATCCACATTAACTCCATCTTCCTTTCATCATATTCAAGAAACAAGATTACAAAAGAAGGAGCAGAAATTCGGCCAACAGGGAAAGAAATCGAACCGACGAGAAACCACCCAAAATTCAACACACAACTCAATTTCTTTGCTTAATCTTACTCTTAATTAGGTTTAATCAAGGCGTTAGTTGATTTCCATCCAAGAACAACATAAATGGCGTCGATGAATAGTGCCCGTTCTGGGGTTCTCAGAGAAATCGGACCAAGCTCAACTTCTATCCCAAAATCAATACTCAAATCATCAAGAGTGAAGTCTAAGCCTCATTTTTATGAAGTTAGAAGCTTCAAAACCTCACAAGAATTCGAATCCTCCTTCCCCAATCCCACTCGAACTCGCCCAGAAAGAGAGGAAAATGAAGAGAAATAGCTTACCCAAGCTTGTTCCGAACTCCTTAAACGTCTTCTGCCGCATCTCGCTGTCGATCACCGTCGCTAGAGGCTGAACCCGCCGCTGCGATTCGGAGAAATGGAGAGAAGAGAGTGAGAGTGTGTGTTTCGGTGAGAGAGGAAAGAAATGAAGGCAGAGGGAATGAAATGAAAGAGAAGGAATTAGAATAAATTAGAAGGTAGTAGAAGGACACGTGGCTGATATATGCTAAAAAAGAGACTGATATTTTTCTTTTATAGGTATTTTACTATCTTGCACTTTCCTTTATAACTGAAGATATTTTCAACTAGGGGCAGATATTGTCGTTTTAATTTTCCAATTTATATTTTTCTCTTAAATGGTAATTTTATGTGCCATTATCATCTAGAAATAGACCTAAATTTGTCCCTAACATAATTTCTCTAGATATGCTTTGATTCCTGAATTTATTTATAAGACTTTTTAATTAATAACCAATACTCCAAGATTCTAAATATTCCCTTATTCAAATTTATCTTCTAACTATTTTCCTTGAGCTAATAAAGAAAATAAACTTTAAAAATTATTAAAAATATACCTGGCCTCATAAATTTATTTATAAGGCTTTTTAATTTCTAAATACATTTCTAAAAACTCAACTATATCCTTGTTATCCCTTTCTCTTCAAATTAAATTTTATCTTCTAATTAATTCTTCTTTGTTTCTTAAATAAAATAAGCCTTAAAATTATTAAAAATACCTAAAACATCATAAATTTATTTTTAATTCTTTTTAATATTTTAATAATATTTCCTAAATCTTAAATAATTCCTTATCTTCTCTTTTTCTAAAATTTGGGGTCTTACATAGGGCAAGGATTTTGGTGGAGATTGAGCTAGGATTTGAAGATTGGAATAGATTTTGGCTTCACATCTTGGTTCTTCTTCTCCATTCTCCTTTCCTTTTTCTTGTTCAATCTTTGTGCTGATTCTTATGTATTTTCCTTTGGGTTTCTTGAACATTTATAGCTAAACACTTTGCTCTAGGGTTATTTTGAACTCTTGTATGGATTAAGTACTCATTTCCCTTTCTATTTGTGATTAATGGTATGATTATGTTGATTTTACTCCATGCTTAATGCTTCTTGTTGATTGGCCACCAATGAGATTGTTGGGTTCACTTGATTGATGCTTTAGAGGGCTAGATTGAATGTAGAACTTGGGTTTAATCTTGTGGGAACTTGAAATTTGATGTTGAATGGATGGTTTTGTTAATGGGATAGAGATATACTCAGTAACCTCACATAGCCATATGGGATTTGCAATGAGTATTGGGGGTTCAATTATTCATTTGAGAGATCAAAGAATTCATTGAACTAAATACCTATTTGGAGACTTGAAAGAGCACTTATGGGTAACTTAGCATCCTTGGCTAGCATAATATATCATTAGGAAGCAAATATAGTTGGGAATTAATTGAGTGCTTTTGAAATACAAGGGGGATAAATAATCCTAGGTCCTAATTGCATCTTTGAAGTCCATGAATCATTTGTTTTTATTTTAAAATCAGCTTCCTTCCACTCGTGATATTTGTCTTACTCAAATTGGGCAAAAGTGTTATAATCGCTACTTGACCGGGTTTTGAAACCAAATCCTTGTGGGAACGATACTTTACTTATCACTTTATTACTTGGCGTGACCAATGCACTTGCGGTGCGAACATCTCACTAGCACTACATATAAGTGAGACATAAATGACAAGACATTTTATTTCATAGGTGCTCTTAAATTGAC
Organism: Mimosa bimucronata; assembly: GCA_037074515.1. Lineage (NCBI taxonomy): Eukaryota > Viridiplantae > Streptophyta > Magnoliopsida > Fabales > Fabaceae > Mimosa > Mimosa bimucronata. Next base: position 32,394,963 of record CM073440.1, on the reverse strand, counting down.
AATTCTGCAAGCAATTGTTGTTCACACTCCCCATTGTTATGAGCTTTAATCATCATTCAGGTAACTTAATTTACACTTTGCTGAGCCTATTTAGCAGGCCTTCCTGGCCTATTTACAGAGTATGAGATTCTTTGCAATCCTTCTTCTATCATGAACATTGTTTATCTTTCTCATTGTCAATACCCTCTTCGTCTAAAAATGTTTTCAAATCACTAATGACTTACAAATTGCCTTAGCTTATAATCTCTGTTATACAAAAGGAGAAGTCCCCACTTAAATCAACAATCCATGTCTATCCTAGGATATTCATGTTCTATAACTCCTTGACAGTTAATTTGCGATATACTACACTCATAACACTGTATAACCTTGGTTCATTTATATGTTTTGCAATACCTCTCTGAAGCAAATCCAGGCTGCTAATAAAACACAGCGTTAAGATCATAGCCATTGCCCTAACTGCATCAACGATATCTTCAAGGACTAATTCGTTTTCAATTCCCTCATCATTCCTATTGTCTTTATCTACCTGCAATCAGTTACAGATTGAATTGGACTTGTCATATGACTGTTTTACGTTCTACAAAGGTTTTGACCCACATTGTATATACAAATTTGTTTTATAGAGTCAATGCACAGTATCCTGTTCTGATCAAAAGGCTGCATAATTCTTAATGGCAATGCACAAAAAGGAAAGGACCATGGTTCACGAAATATTGTGCTCTGTTGCTGATAATTGCAGACAACTAACTTCCTTTATTCTTTATACAAACAGCTTTGTATATGATCTAAATAATATATGTTTAATGTTTTGAAATTACAATAGTTAGTAATGCTCATTCAAACAAAGGCCGATGGGCCTATCTCTCAATGAAGATACAAATGGAACCAAGCCTCAACATGGCTATTTCCTATGTATACTTAGTAGACTTACACTAAGTGAATAGCTAGGGTCCGATGAAAAGTGTATCATTTGAAGTGAAAAAGAGATGGATACAAACTGCGTACCTCACACTTTTTATAATGTAGGTCTCACATAACAAGGCCCTCATTTTTGTGCATATCTCTCTAAATGTTAGGTAAAATGCACTTGATGCAATCAGTGTTCGAAGTAGAATGAGTTACAAACCAATTGCTTCCAACCAAATCATAATGTAGTAAGTATAATGAGCCATAAATTCAATAAAGTAGTCAAACAAACTATAACAAGCCACAAATTAGATTTTGAAATAAGATACGACTAATAACTCTCATTTTGTTTTTAGTGTCTCATTAGGTTCAGCATTTGAATTGCTGGTGTACCCGAATAATTTATGTTCAATTTTCTCCAACCTAGACAAGATATTCATGTTCACTTGTCTAAGATCTTGATTCTCTTGTCTTAGTACTTTGATAAGATTTTCATACTCCTGTATCCTCAATTGCACTTATTGTTCAAAATCAGGATGAAGTCTTGAGTTGTTCAAGCTAGTATGAGAGTGAGGTGTGGAACCAATATCTTGAGCCTTAGATCTTAACCTACATATGCTGGCCTTCTTGTTCTTGTCACTTGTTGTACCCTCTTTATCTTTTACATTATTTGATTTCTCAATTGGAGACATGGGTGATTCATATTTGATTTCTTTCTCCATGACTATTCCATATGTAATAGTTTGGCATAAATACATATTTATAAATGTGTGCCTTGACCTCATCCATGATTAGATAGGGCCTACATTTACACTTGACACATGGACACCTAAGTTGTCCAGAAATTTGGTAATAAGGTGATAGAAAGGCATAAGCAAGAAACTAGTCAACACCTTTCTCAAAATTTTTTGTAACACATTTAATAAGTGCGTCTATTTTTACATCCATCTTCGATTCTCAGGAACTTCCATTCTATGGATTTCTAAGTTGTTGATAGGAGGATGAGATCAAGGTGTGGAATCAATATCTTGTGCCTTAGATCTTAACCCATCGATACGGCCTTATTGTTTCTAACACCTATAGTCTCTTCTTTATCTTTTACATACATCATTTGATTGCACGCTTGAAAACATAGGTGAAGCATATATGGCTTCTATTTCTCCTTGACAATTTGGCATAAATCCATGTTTATAAATATGTGCCTTGACTCTTACCAAAAAAAATGTGTACCTTGACCTTGTCGATGATGAGATAGGGCCTACATTTACATTTGACACATGGGATGCCTAAGTTGTCCAGATTTTTGGGAAAGATTTTTGGGAATAAGATGATCGAAAGGCATAGGCAGGAAAATAGTCAACACATTTCTCAAAATCTATTGTAACACAGTCAATAAGTGGATCTATTCTATTATACATCCATCTTCAATTCTCATGGACTTCCATTTGTTGAATTTCTAAGTTGTTGATGGGAGCTTGAGAATAAGGTGTGGGACCAAAATCTTGTGCCTTAGAGCTCAAATCATCGATGTAAGCCTTCTTGTTTCTACCACATGTAGTTTCTTCTTTATCTTTTACATCATTTGATTGCAGACTTGGAAACCATGGGTGATATCATATTTGATTTCTTTTTCTCCATGACTATTCCATATATAATGTTTTGGCATAAATCCATATTTATAAATGTGTACCTTGGCTTCATCCATAATTAGATAGCACCTATATTTACATTTGACACAACGACACCTAATTAATCTGCCTTTATTTTTGAGAATACGGTGATCGAAATGCAAAGGTAAGAAGCTCCTCAACACCTTGCTCAAAATCTGGTGTAACCCATTGTTCACCCTGCGCTGCAAGTGCACAGGTCGCACCAAGTAATAAAGTGATAATTAAAGTATCGTTTCCATGAGGATTTGGTTCCAAAACTCGGTCAAACAATGATTATCACACTCTCGCCCAATTTGAGTGACACAAATGTTGATATTGGATATTAACAATGAAAATAAACCTATGCTAAATGAAAATAAAACTATAAACAAGTGATTCTCCAACTTCAAGGATAAAATGGGTCCTAAGATTATCTATCCCCCTTGTACTTCTTAAAACTCAATTAACCTCTCCTCAAAGAAGCTCTCAACGAAACCACGTGCTAATCTAGGGTTCATAGAGTACTTGTAAACGCTCTCTCAAGTCAAGAACAAGTGTTTAGTCTTATTAATTGCACAATCTCTTGCTACACTTTAATAAAACCCAATTATCAAGCTCCAACCCTAATGTGACTATGCAAAGTTAGCAAGTATATCTCTATCTTACCAACAAAACCATCCATCCATTCAAACTTTAGGTTCTTGCACTATTTTACCCAAGTTCTACACTCAATCTAGCCCTCTCAAGCATCAATCAAGTGAACCCAACATCTAAATGGTGATCAAGCACTTAGAAGCATTAGGAACAGAGTAGAATAAGCACATAGATATCATTAATCACAACATAAGAGGAGGAATCAAGAATTAATCCATACAAGGGTTCAAAATAATCCTAGAATACAAGTATTTTAGCTACTCATGTTCTACAACTCCATGGGAGCATATATATACAACATTACAAAACAGAACAAGAGAAGAGAATGAAGATGGAAGAGATAAACCAAGAGAGGAAGCCCAAATCTCTTCGAAGCTCCGAGCCTGACAAATCTCTGATTTGCATGGTTTTTATATGCCTAAATTGAGGAAATTAACATGATTGAGATGCGATATTGGTCCAATAATGCTTAATGTAGAACTTAGACTCTCAAGTAAAATGAGTATAACATTAGGATTAATTAGCCATAATTGTAGATTAATTACATTGATTAATTTATAGGGCTATTTGATTCTTGTTTGATCTTGTTTCCACTTGTAGGGTCGTTCAGGACCAAAAGATCGGACCCGGGATGAAGAAAAAGGCCAAACAAAGAGGCAGAACTGAAGACACCTCGCCGCGGCGAGACAGACGGCAAGAACATCCCCATTTTGGCAGAGAAGACATGAGCTCGCCGTGGCTTCGCCGCGGCGAGAAGGACCCCAGAGCTCCAAAAGCAACATCACCTCGCCGCGGCTTCGCCGCGGCGAGCGGACGGCGAAGTGCGTTCTGCAGAAATTTCAGTTCGCGAATTTCGGGCCCAAACCGGATCTAACTCATCACCCACTCACTTGACCCGACTTGGGGGACTTAAAACACGAATCATACACCCCAATAGGGCAGATTTGGCTCACACTTCACAATCCCAAGACCTAGCTCTCTCCTCTCCATCTCCATCTTCATCTTCTTCTTCACTTTTCTTCCTTCATCCATGGCTACCACACCCTTCTTCCTTCTTGTTGGTTCCTCCATGAAGAGTAGCAGCTAGGCTCCACCATTCTTGGTGGTGAGAGCCAAGGGATGAGCTTGAAGCTTCAATAGGGGAGTTTTCCTAGTTCTAATCCTTTCCCATTTGTTGTATTTATGCTTTTCTAGGTTTCTAGGGTTGCATTTATGACATTTTGGTGGGTTGTATTAATGGCTATTGCATTTGGTTGAGGTGCATTTATGGCACTTAGTTGGATGCATTTATGACATTATGGTTAGAACTTATGTTTGTATTTATGTTGTTTCCTTCTTGTATAATGCTTGACATTACTACTTATTAGCTTTGAGTTTAATGAAATTTATGGGTTCATAGTTTTGTTATTCTCTTGGTGAAAACTATGTGCTAATGCAAGGTGGCTTGGTTAGTGGATTGAGAATGTTAAGTTGTTTGCTTGAGGGAGATGGCATAAGAATTACTTGGTTGTGTTGAGACATTGGGTAAACACTCTTTAGGTCCTAATTTATTGTATGGGTGGCCATCAATAGATTAGGGTTTAGAGAGAAATTTAGAGCAATTATGGGGTGGCCCAAATTGTGGAATTAAAGTCTTGCATAATCAATTATTTCTTGATTTTGAACTTAATCAACTTGGGTTAAATTAAGTAGTGTGCGGGGTTCCGGCATTAATTAAGTTAACCCAAGCCTAGCCTAGAGGGGTTCCTTTAGGGTTCTTTAGAAATCAAACAAACTCCCTGAAAACCTTTTGAAGCAATGATTCCCAAAGCTTTCATTCATCAAGAATGACCTTTATCCCATTTTCATCCAAATCTCACTTTTAACTCTAATCTCTTACTTTACCTTTTGCACATACCAAACTCCTTATCAAAACCAAACAAAAATGCTTTTTACCCGTCTTTTCAAGTTTACATTTTAGCTATTAGGAACCATATTACACTAGGCTCCTTGAGATCGACACCCCGGGTTAGCTTCCACTAACCCCTCGGGTTTAATTTCTTGGAGAGCGGACTCGAGGCGGCACTGCTCCGAACCTAATCCCTTAACCAAATTCACGAGCTCTTCAGAGCCCAAGCTAAATCCCCACCAAGCTCCAAGCCCTAGCATAGCAAAACACCCCCAAGAATGCCTAGAAGTCGAAGAATGAATACTGGACTCGAAACCCTAGCTTTTATTTTAATTCAGTCCGCCGTTTGCTGTCAAAACGCAGCAAAACACAAAGTTCGTCATGGGTCTCGCCGCTGCGAGCCCACGGCGAACCACCAAAAATCACAAAGATGAGAGGAGCTCGCCGTGGCAAGCTCACGACGAGCTACCAAAACAGGGCAGAGACCAATGCCTCTCGCCGTGGGTTTCACCGTGGCTAGTCCTGTCTTCTCTGGTTTCTTGTCTTTGTTTTCTTTATTCCTTGGGTTGCTCTGGCTTCTTCTTATTTTTGTTCACTTGGGAGCTTAATGGAGGGCTAAAATCTCTTGTTTATTGCATCAAAATATTCCTACATGAATTACATAAAACAACATAAGAAACTAACTATAAAAATAATCAAAATCTATATAAATAAACAATGATGTGCAACCAAAAATCAAATGAACATTTTCCTATCTTGAGTATCCAAAATTTATCAATGATTTAATAAAACTCAAGGAAAATGTGCTATCATTACATGAATTCCCGGAAGTTATCACCCATACATATAGTATGCGGATTTATTCTATTATACATCCATCTTAAATTTTTAGGGACTTCCATTCTATTGAAAAAGAAAGACAAATCCTGTATAACCAGCATAAATTGCTCAAAAATATTTTTATTTAAACATATTAATTCTATATAATTTTGCAAATTATACATCATTATAAATTATGTACACAAGAAAACCAATAGCTGTTTAAAGATGTCCAAGAATATGAAGTGAATTAAATGAGAAAAAGGACATGGTAATGCTTTCATGCTTCAAATCTTTAACGACTTGGCAAATAATTTTCAAGAAAAAACAAACATCTTAACACGTAAAAAAGAACATAAATAAAGCTTAAAATAATTTTTCCCGTCACACATTAAGAAATGTAAGGAGTGCAGAGGTAGCAAATTTACTTTCTCCCCTAAAAAATCAATCATCCTCACATCACAAACACAAAACCAGCACAACAGCTCAATCACAATAAAATTTCCAGCAAAGACCGATATAGTGGCATATCAATACCAAGAAATTTAAAAAAAAAAAGACATAGACGGAATGAATCTGAGAAGTGGAATAGGAAAAACCAATCAAACAGCTGAACAAATTAAAACCAGAATCTGAACAGCCGCCAAGAACAGAGAACACAAACACATGCACAGAAGACGAAGAAGACAATGTTGAGAAGAAAAATAGAACTCAATTAGAAGAAATGAAATTACTAATTTAGAACATGCGACAATTCCGTTGTTCTGGATAAAAATGGAGGATGACTGTGAGCTCAGCTTGCAAGAGAAGACATGAGATGGAAGAAGGCAGGAAATGGAATTGGGTTCATGCTTTCTCGAATGGAAGCACAAAATAAAAAATGTGAATGCGAGCGAGAGAATTGGCCAATGGGCAGAAGAAAGAAATCATTACCAATTACCAACACATAGTTGGTTTAACTTTGTAAGTTGTGGTAGATCCCTTTGGGATATTGAGTTTGAGTGTTAGAAGGAAGCCACGAACCAGCAAATTTAGCAGTTAGTAGCTTGGACACCTAACAATAGGATCAAGAAAATTCGCTAATAGCTCGTTGATATATATATATATATATATATAAATCATCAAAAATATAACTAAGCGATCCATATATATATAAATCATCAAAAATATAACTAAGCGATCCATCAAATTCATCCAAATATCCAAAAAAAAAAGAAATTTACCTAAACTACACCTCTAGCTGCACTGTGTTGAACTCATAAATAAAATAAGAAAAATAATAGGAATTGTTTTCATTGTAATACTGAAAGTTTGAAAACTGCCCTCTTATTTTTTTAATATTGTAAGTTTCATTTAACAAAAAAAATGTTGATTTAGCAAATTTAAGTGATAAATTTATAGTCAAATGCAATCAAAATGTGATTAAATTTTAGTTTTTTTTAATATAATCATTTTATATTTTAAAATTTATTCATTCTTATCATATTTTAATTATAGAATCACATGTTAAATGAAACCAAAGGTGTTAACAAAAAATGATTAATAGTGTATATTTCAAATTTAAAAAATTAAAATGAAATTTGATGCAAATGTAAAAAGATCAAACATATACTTTAATTTAGAAAGTTTTATTGGTTGCAAGGGAATTATATGTTTTTATATGAAAAAAAAAATACCATTACTGGAAAGCATCTATCCACAAGAGTTACGATGTTAGAATTCAAATCCCCATTCTCTCTCTGTTTTTTTTATACATGAAGAAATAGAAAAAACAAACTTAAAGGCAACAACTACAACTACAACGTTACTCCTGTGCTGCTCAAGAAGGAGAGAGTCACCTCCTTAGCCATAATATCCAAGTCCTGGCCAATGTCTAGACTGTGCTTTGCTAGAGAATCAGCAGAAGATTCTCCTCTCTCGGAATCAGATGGAGACGAACCTCCCATGTTTGTCGAACCAAGCTTCTCATTACTTTAATAAGATCACGCTCGCGTCATGTAAGTCAATATTGACCTTCTCGATGAATTCCAAGATTTCAGTTGAATCTGTGAACAGATGCCCTACGGAGACCCCAGAAGCATGCCTATAACTCCGATTTGATGCTAGCTTGTCCGCTGATATTGCACATAAATGATTCTAGGATATCGCCCCCAGTTTGACGAAGAACACCACGACACCCAGCTGTAAAGGAGAGGTGAGACAATGCCCCATCAACATAAACCATTACAGCCTCCTCCTCGTTCTATGGAGAGACACAATTTTGGCTGATTGTTTTCTGAGTTTTGGGTAAGAAATTCTTTGCTTGAACCATACAATTGACTATCCCTTTGATTTCAACAACTTCCTCAGTCATGCTCGATGAAACTTGTTGATGCACAAGTTCATTACATCCCCTCCAGAGTATCCAGCAAGCCACACAAAAAATAGCAAGCCACCTACCAAAACCTTTATCCCGAGAGTCATTGACATTCAGAGCCAACTCCTCCATATTTTGCAGCCCTCATACAATCTCTTGAAACATGAAGTACGATATCAGTACAATCTGGACATTGTACACAACAACCACTCTGATGTAAGCGACGTCAAAAGAGAGACTCATTACTTAATAGCCTATTATGCTTGAGCAACCTCATATGACTTCTACATCAATATGGAGCATTTATTTTCCACATCTTGCTCCAGATGTTCGGTCCCTGATTCAAGTTATCAATAAGGGAGTTATAGGATGCAAAATACACCACTTTAAATTGTTTGTATTTATCTCCTTTTTTTCTCAAAACTAATTTATATGACTTATAAACTAACGTATAATATAATTACATATAGTGTATGTTAAAATTTAGTAGTCTATTTTGCTTCCTTAATTTCCACAAAAAAAGTCAACTTGATCTTATAATTAGGATGGGTACTAAACTTGAAAGATTCTTTTTCGCCTCTCCTTATAGATTCAACCTATACTCATTCTCATCATGAATGTGAAGAATTCAATCAAGTTGTAAAAGGATGGAACCTTCAATTACAAAATGTTTATTGCCATACATAAAAGCCCAAAACTACCACAAAATGTAACGAGCGTGTGATGAACAAGAACCAAGAGAGTGGCGCCACAATGAGACCATTTCACCCTCAAAGATCCAACAAAACGTAAAAATCAGATCAGGACTTCAACCAACCCAAACCACCACCAACCTCGGCCGTCCACTTTTTACCATTGACTCCTTAATCTCCTCTTCAGAATGGAAACCCAATCTCGTTCTACTCCTACACTTGGGCCGAAGTTTCCCTTGCTGATTTACCATCTCCATCCCCGTCTCTACATCCTCCCAAGTAGCCTTAATACCACTCCATACCCCAGATCCAGCTTTCTCCATATATACACTTGGAAATTCCGCTGGTAATTGACTTTTTTTTTTGGTACTTATTTGGACTTGATTAGAGGGGATCGAAGGGAAGAAGTTTTAATGTTACTTTTTATTATATTTTTTGTTTCTTAAAATATATTATTATCTGTTTGATTGGTTTTGTTTAATGTTTTATCAAAATATAGATAAATCTAATAAATAATGACGTATAAAATAGTTGAAACATATCAAAATATGACATTTTCCCTCGAAATAACCCAAATTTTGAAGGGGAGGGTTAGTGAAGGGATTCGGGGGTACCTGGAATCCGGTAGACTCGCTTGGTACCCACACGAAATCGGAGCACCGATTTGGACCCCGATTACATATACAACAGATGCACAGAAAAAGGATGGAAGAGAGAGTCCAGAGAGAAGAGAAAGGATACGGGGAGTTTTCTTTTGTTCTCATTGTTACTCTATCTGGAAAGACAACTTCCCCCGTATATAAGATATGAAAAGTCATATCTTTTCAATTCAAATTATTAAGGGAAAAATTACTCATTTTATCCCAAATCTTTCCATAATTATATGTTAGCCCCAATTCTCATGGGGCATTACATATTAGCCCTATTTCTTATTGGGCTTGGGCCCTAACACATAGGGGTGGAAATAGGCTAGACTTTTGTAGGCTTCAACTAAATAAGCCTGGGCCTGATTAAAAATGTAAAAATAAAGCCTGGGCCTGAGCCTGTATGTAAACTTATTTTTAGGCTTGAGCCTGAACCTTCAAAAGGCCTGACAAGGACTGAAAGCCTATTTAAAAGCCTTCTTAAAATATAGATTCTTAAATAGGCTTAAAAGTTTATACTTATAATTCCATATATTACCCTTTAAACGCATTAAAACGCATATGTATGCCCCAAAAAGATCTTATGGTTATAAAACTAGATAAATTGATAATGTTATAATTAATTTAAATAATTTATTTTATATTATATTTCATAATAAAAATTACAAAACAACTAAATAGGCTAGGCCTGTAGGCTTGTAGGCTAGGCTTTACGAAAAAAGGCCTGGCCTGTTTACCTAAATAGACCTAACAATAGGCCTGATTATAAGCCTGGCCTATTTACTAAATAGGCTAGGCTAGGCTTATTATAGGCTAGGCCGTAGGCTCCTGATAAGGGCCTGGCCTATTCCCATCCCTACTAACACACCAAGAGTGGATTAGGAATTTCCCTACAGTTAGGATAGGAAATTAGAGAAAACTTTCTCTTCCGCGTAAAAATCTTGTTTTCGCTCCCCTCATGCCAAAAACAGTCCTACCTTTCATTGTGCCCACTCCTTAAATTATCGTTTATGCATATTTTAGCTTAAAATGGTAACTTCCTGATCTAATATATCTCAAATTCTCAATTCTATTATTATATTTTTTAAAAAAATTATTGCATATTATAAAACAGAAATTTACATGAAGAAAAAACATTAAACATAATAGTATATAATAAAATCACGCACACAGTCACTAAACCGAAATACATTTTATAGTATTCGATATTTTGAATTAATTTTTAGAAAAGTACTATAAAATATTTATCGAGTACTACCCAATATACAACACCTAGCATATTAAAATATTTTCTCAATATATGACATCCATAAATGTGGAATATATAAATACGACAAAGTATATTTTTAACAGTTATACAAAAAAAAGATAATAATACTATTTGTCAACTACATACAAAAGTTATACATCAATTGTGACGATATATGAACATAAACTTCCAGCGTCGTGGAAAATTTTTTATTATATGCTCAAGGAGCAAGGTCTCATCGTCTCCTACACCAACTTGAATCTCCACCTCATGATTTGGTGGATTATCCAAGTATACGATCGGTGTTGAAAATCCAGACTTCAGATGAATGTCACCTAATGACTCCTTGAACTGCAATTCATCAATCAAAGATTAATAAAATCATGTGAGTACATATATTTATGATTGATTTTTATGATTCATCAAGTTTTGAAATAACACAAATGATACATTAAATTTAGAAACAAAATGTGATATTTAATTGACTTACTGTTTTAGACACAAGAGGACCATAATAATCCTTCTCTAGCCTTAGTTCGAGGGTCTTCAACGAAGGAACTTTTTTCACAAGGGACACAATTGCTTCATGAGCATTCTCCCAACACCGAGGCTTTATGATCTCCTTTACGACCTGATACCCGGATTTCTTTATTACTTCAACACATATCCGCAATTTCTCTAACTTGTTAATAGAATTTACTGCATGTGTTAACATTTTGCTACAAGAAATCTGCTAGAAAGAAAGAATAACAACATAATTAATAAAATATAACAATTGCATAGTTCCATTGTAGGGAAAACAAGATGTAGAGACGACAACTCATATGCATATATAATATAATATGCAAATTATAACATGTTATAACATTATATTTTTAGTTTTTTTATTGAAATATTTAAAACATATAAGAGAACTTTTTTACTTCTCTGCATGAATATCTTCCTATTTTTATTTATATACTTGATCTATTTATAAGTCACCTTTCAGCATGTTATGCGTAGATTGAAAAAAAAAACTTAAATATTATCAAATTAGTTTTAAAATTTGGTAACCTTCCAAGTGTACTCCTATTTGATATACAATAATTTATCACATAAAAGACAAAGTCGATATCATAATAAATTAAGAATAAATTTGTAAAGTCATATAAAAAATTTAATGATGTGAGTAACAAATAGAATCAAAATAAACTTTATCTATCTTATAAATAAAATTAGAGGAGTATGCATATACACACAATTTAAGTTTTAATAATTTAATTTGTTCATATTAAAATTAGATTTGGATTAAGCAAACTGTAAAAATAAAATAAAATTAATTTAATCTAAATCATTTCATTTAATTTGTGCCATATCTAATGCAACTTAATTGATTCCATGTAAAAAAGCAAAGTCAAATCTAACTACGTACCTTGCGAATAATGGTGTCCGATAAAGACAATTTTGTGGCTGGCCTAACATCAAGAAGCAATCTTTCCATGGAATCAAGAGAGACATTATTATTTGTTTCAGGGATCAGCAGAGTCGCAGATTCAAGAGAAGGGAAACTGCTCCTGTCATCACCACAATTATGATATTCCAAAGGAAGTGAACTTTGCAAGTTGGACAACCAAAATTCTGTAAGATCTGGAGAATATTCTGAAACCTTAAGAGACAGGTTTGTTTCATTTGTACCAAGATAAACAAGATTCCAAGTCACACGTAAGATGACAAGTTTGGATGCAGAAACATGAAGTTCCCTGAAGTGAGCATCAATGGTGAAAACCTTGAGAGACGAGCTTGTAATTTTGAAACTAGTTGGAATCACCAAAACGCCCTTCAGATTCAGTTCTTGTAAATTGGTACAAGTGGAAATCCAGTCTTCAAAATTATGGTTCAAGCCCATAGGAATATTCTTAAGGGTTAAAATCGTAAGATTCTTTAAAGAGACCATACAATCTTGGAGATTCAGTTCTGGTACATTGAGGTAATTATATTTATCCATATTTTTGTCATTATCATCGGTTTGTAAATCCAGCTCTTGAACATTCAAACACAAAGCATTTTGAAGCCATCCCAAAGGTGTTTGAGAATCGAAACCACGATTCGGTGCAATTAACTTTAAGAACTTCAAAGAAGAAATACTTTTCGCAAAAGATACAGTTGCATTTGCTACCTCCCACCATTGGTATTCTTCATCTCCCTCATCTCCTTCATATTCTTTAATAAATACAGCAAGTTTCTCTAACATTTTAAATTGATTCGCATAATGTTGCATCCTTCCTTCCAATGACATCTGCAAAAATTTATATAAGCATTATTGCATTAGTTTGCATATCCACACTTACACACACGATTATTTGGTTTCTCTAGTGCATGCAATATATAACCAAATAAAGATATTATTCTGATCGTTCCCTCAAAAACAAGGATTTTGTCATTTGCATACTAGAAATTAAACAATTATATATGCAAGTAAATTCCCAGATTAATTAAGTAGGTACCTCTTGAAGAAAGTGACCGTATATATTTAATGTCCTGGTCGAACTAATATCATGGAGGAGCCTTATAATGGATGAAAGAGCTTCCGCATATGACACACATGCACATTTGAGAGCACTAAACTTGGAATCATTATCACAAGAAGAATCATATGTCAAAGAATCATAAAATGAATCTGAATCATATAACTGAAAAAATTCAAGGTTTGGAGTATTTGAAATCTTGATTAATGGATGTGATTCATCCCTATCAAGATTAATAGGAGTCCAAGTCACGCGTAAGGAAACAAGTTTTGGTGAAGACACAACATGAAGTTCCTCGAAGTCACCTTGAATGTTGAAAATCTTGAGAGAAGAGCTTGTGATTGTCAGGTTAGTTGAAAGCACTAAAATATCATAAAGAGTTAGTTCTTCTAAACCGACACAGTAAGTTGAAATCCACGCTCCAAAACCATCATTCAACGAGATAGGGATATCTTTAAGATTCAAAAATCTAAGATTCTTCAAAGGAATCATAGAATCTTGGAGATTCAGTTCAAGTCTTTGATGGGTATATTCAGGATCTAGTGGTCCGCCATTGAACTGTAAGAAAAGTTCTTGAACATCCAAAGACAAGACTTTATAAAACCAACGAAGAAGATGAACTGTAACAAAATCCAATAATCTTGGAGCGTCCATTTTCATTGATAAGGACACGTAAAGCCTTTTCAAATTCTTTTGAAGGATAAGGTTTTTCTTCTTCATAGAAGAGTCTAAGAATTCATCTAGGTATTTGATTAATCCGACATCATTGTATTGGACGTTCCGGAACTCTAGAACGGAAGGGTAAGAACAGAGTGAGCTGAATCTCTTAGAGGTCATGCCTAATCGAAAAAGGGATTTTGCACAATGCACAAGAGAAAGGATTTCGTTGATGAAGAAATCATCGTGTAGGAAGTCAAAAGCATATTTAGAACAAGGTTCATCCATGTTTAGTTAGCTTTTGCAGGAGATAATAGCAAGGTTTGATTTGTGTTGTGGAGATATATCATGAACGCTGAACCGACGACGATGGTGGCTGTGCGTGAGGGAAAATTTTGAGCAATAGGCAGAACATAAAATGCCGATTGAAAGTATGTATATATAGAGGCGGTTTAGGGTTATAATTTAATTTGAATATAATATTTTATTTGGATTAGTTATAAGATATACCTATATATCCGTTTTTCTTATTAATATAATATTTATGTCGATATTCGTATCTATCTATTATCTGTTGATAAAAAAATCTATCTATTAGCTCATATAATATAGGGAAAACTAGGGAGATGAGCCAAGAAAAAAAAATTACTATGAAAGGACCTTTTAAAAAATAATTATTTAGATAAAAATAAATAAATATTTTAAAATATTAATTTGACCCTGCCTATATTTCTCAACTATCTCTTTTTCTAATCAATTGACTCTCTCTCCCAACTCTCTCTATCTCTCTTTTCTTCTCACCTGCTCTTTTTAAACTAAAATTTAATTAATAAATTATTTAATTTCATTATCTCCATTATAGCAAGAGATATTCAATATCAAAATAGTATTTATTTTATCTAAAAAAAATTTAACATAGTCAATTAGGAGGATCACAACAGTAATATCTATAATTAAAATTACAAATTGATTAAAATTATTTATTTATAGCTATACACTCATGTATGCATATGTACATAAGCTTTTTTAAAATATTTGTTTACAAAATGAAATATTTTTGTATAAAAAATTGAAATATTGTTTTCTATCGTTGTTTTCATATTTGCTCAATCATATGACTAGAATTATAAACAGCCAACCAAGACTTAGTTCAAAACTTTAAATTATATTGAATGGCTCCCATTTATCATGAAAACATTTTTCTCTCAAGATTTTGCCCATGTCTTAATAATTTTAATTTGATGTGTTTTCTATCCCATTAATATTAAAATAATATTAAGATATAGACAATTTTGCTACTATTTCTTTTTTTTTTTCCTTTCAAAATGATTTGCAAACACATAGAAGAAGGAAGTAAGGGAATAAGGTTTATCATGATGAGAGAGTCAATTTGTTAAAAGAAAAAAATTAATAAGATATGGAGATAATATAGGGATAGTTAATTTGGTAACTTAAAATTATTTTTTTTATTTTTTTCCTTTTAAATAATTATTTTTTAAAAGGTCCTTAGAAGTAATTAATTTTTTTCCTTAGGTTCTCTCCCTAATTTTCCCTATAATATACCCCATGACATTTATTGACCTCATTGTCCTTTATTTAGATATTTAGATGTTGATATTCAATTTATTGATTGTCCTCTACCCTCCCTTTCTTTATTTATATTTCTCTTTGATTTTATGTTTCATTGTATCTCTCTGCATATTAAATTAATTATTTTATTTTATTCATGTTTGATAACCTGCTACGCGCTCCCTGATATTTCATGCCAAAGAAATCACACTTGTTATTCACTGGATAACCAACGTAGGTACAGGTCAAAAAAAAAAAAAGGATAACCAACGTAGGTACAATGAGCATATGAAAAAAAAAAAAAAAACAGTTTTATTACTTACATTTCCACCAATATTCTGTTCATAACAGGTTTTCCAACAAAAACTATTATGAAAATTATACAACTAATACAATGGTTAGATCTTTACATATCCCTTGATCTTATCTTTTTATTGTGATAATTAAATCATGTGAACTATTTGTGATTATAAAGCAACTTAAAATTTAAGAGTTTTAAGAGTTCTAAATCATTGTTGAGTTTCCTTGGTGTCTGGTTCACCATCTTATTTAGATAATTTGATGGATGATATAGTTTTAAACGGATAATTAAGGGACTTTATGTGCAGGCCGTTTAAGTTGAAATTTTAATTTGGATTTGAAATTTTATTTGTATCAAACAAGATCCACACAATGGTAGATCACAAATAGGATATTTGTTTACTTGTGGAGACACAGCTGTTTCATGACATTCAACGAAACAAACTTTGTCAGCTACATCACCAAATCATGCAGAAATAATTGCAGTTCACGAGGCAAGTCGATAGTGTGTGTGGTTAAGGTCAATGACTCAACATATTGAATCAATGTGTGGTATGATTATTGCACAAAAGGTTCCGACAATATTATAAGAAGATAACACAGCATGCATAGCTCAACTAAAAGAAGGATATATCCAAAGAGACAGAACAAAACATATTTCTCCAAAATTCTTATTCACTCATGATCCTGTAAAGAGTGGTGATATAGATGTTCAACAAATTCGCTCATGTGAAAATCTTGCAGATATGTTTACTAAGACACCTCCAACAAGAACATTTGAGAAATTAGTGTATAGTATTGGAATGCGCAGACTCAAAGAGATAAAGTGATGTTGTCATTAGGGGGAGATATTGTCATGCTGCACTCTTTTTTCCTTAACCTAGGTTTTGTCCTACTGGGTTTTCTTGGTAAGGTTTTTAACGAGGCAGCTTCAATAAATATTGTGTACTCTTTTTTCCTTTACTAGGTTTTTGTCTCAATGGGTTTTTCCTAGTAAGGTTTTAATGAGGCACAATAATATGGACAATCAAAGGGGAGTGTTATGAAATTATATGTTAGTGAATGTCCATGACCCATTCCTCTTAGAATTCCTCATTGTATTCTTTTCTCTCTAAATGTCCTTAACTTTGTAACCTCTCAATGAATGGCTTGTAAATGTCATAAACTCCACCATTATTCTCTTGTAACCTCATGCATAGTCTTCAATGACTTAGGGCCTATAAATAGAGGTCATGTATAAGGCATTTGTACCATTGAATCATATGTGAAAGTGATATCTTCTTTCTCTCCATCTTCTTCTCATATTCTCTTGTCTTCTTCTCATATTTTATTATCTTGTCATTCTCTCTTCATCTCTCTATCTTTCTTCTTTCTCTTTATTTTATAACACATTTAAAATTAATTAATGGTGGAAGAGAGAGAAATTTTTTTAATGATAATCTAAAAATAATCTTTTAAAATAAATTAATGTGGGGTCACATACCCAAAAATTAACCAAAGTTTAAAGATGCTAGAGATTGTATTAAAATCCTTCAATTTTATAAAGTTTATGTGCATTTTCCTCCTCAAAAAACTTTATGGTGCTAGACACTCTAAACACAAAACTTTGTTGTTAAAATTGTACTTTCATCTTTTCAAAATAACTATTTAAAATTAATGCACGGACCGCAAACCTAAAAAATAATGAAAGTTTAACCATGTCCGGGCTTGTGTTAAATTGCTACACTTTATAAAGTTTATTTGCATTTTTTCTCATTGAAAAACTTTATGGTGCTAGATACTCATAGCATGAAACTTTGTTGTTAAAATTGTACATTTACTATCATAAATAGCTGTGGGTTAAATAATCCAGACATATCAAAATATGACAACTTCCTCCAAATCAATAGTGATGTGGGATTTGGTACTATGATCAATGGTAGTGGGGCCAAATTAGAACTATGATGATACCAAGATGCAGTCAAGTCTTTGTGATTCCCAATCCTAGTACCATAATTGCAATTAATTTGTTAAACTTTTTTCTTAACCTAAATATTTATTTATGCTATTAACTTTCTTAATTAATTTTCAAAGTTGTTAGAAAGAAATTGTTGGACCATATGTTTGATGAATGATTATTCTTTTGATTTCATGTAAGTATACATGTGATATTAGAAAATTTTGTTATACTATATTATTAGTAACTGTTAACCTTTAGAAATTTTACACATTTCGCACATTTTTCACATGCTTTGAGCTCATATATGCCTGTTAATATGTTTGTAAGGAAGAACATTATGTGAAAATGTGTGAACTCCTATCACCTTAAGATTGAGATGAATTGATGATTTCCCTCTCTAATTTGTAGGAAAAAGAAGAAGAAATTAAGAGTGAAGAAAAAGGGAAGCAAGGATAACAAAGCAAAGTTAAAGGAGGCATGACTGAGCTTCTGGCTGCAGCAACAACACTTGCTAGCTGCAGCGAACAAGTGGCAAAAATTGGGTCCCCTTCTCTGCCTACCTGGCTGCAGCGAGAACATCTTCTCGCTGCAGCGAGAAACCTCTTCAAATTCCCCCTCCTCTCTGTTTGCTTGGCTGCAGCGAGAACATCTTCTCGCTGCAGCGAAAACGCGTCAGTTCTGCTGCTCGTTTTGGGTCTGAAACACACAAAAACAATGAGATAAAAGCTAGGGTTGGCCGAATTTGAAAGAGAGAACACTTTGGGCACGAGTTGGGAGCTGAGAAACACTAAGAAGGAGCTAGAGAAAGCTTGGAGAAAGATTTGGGAGCTTGGGAGAAGTGGATTCTTTGAGCTTGAAGAAGAAATTTCTTGTGTTTGCTTCTCTTCTTCTCTTTTCTCTTCTTCATTTCTCTTGCTTATTTCTGAGCATTGTGATGTATTTGAAGATGATTGTTGAAATTTCTTGTGTTATGAGTAGCTAAACTCATATTCTAGGTCTATTTTGAAGCTTGTATGGATTGATATCTATGATTTTCTTTCCTATTGCTAAATTAATGAATGTTATGTTATGGTTTTAGCTTGAGCCTATGGTTTTCTAAATGGTGGCCAACATTTGGATTGTTGCTTAATTAGTGGCTTGAGAGAGCATTAATTGGGGAAAGAACTAGGCTAAAACCAAGCTTGTCTTGCAATTTTAACTAATTGGAAGTGTGTTAGTGAGATAGAGATATTCACTAACCAAGTTTTGTGAAAATTGAGGTTGGGTGATTAAAGAGACTAATTGGTAATAGCATGTAGTAAGAGATTATGCAAGTTAATACCAATTAAGGTTTGAATAGGCTTGAGAGAGCTATTTGAACACAAGAGACTTCAAGCAATAACATAATAGGCATAAATTGGCATTAGGAAAGGGGAAATTAGGTGTCATGAAATGCAAGTGGATAAATAGGCCTAGGCTTTTCTCATTGTGTTAAATTTCGTTTCAAGTGTTCTATTTTACAATTACCTTTTATTTAGTCATTTTAACTTTATTTAATCATTTGTATATTGCCCATTGCTAATTTGGAATATAATGAACCTAATGAACTCGCTTTTAACGTGGTCCTAGTGGAACGACAACCATTTCTTGAACTATACTACTAAAACTTGACCCATGCACTTGCGGTAGCAATTTATGGCGAACAAGTTTTTGGCGCCGCCGCCAGGGATTGTGTTTTAAGTCACTCAAGAGTTCATTGAGTACATTGTGAGCTTGATTATCTTTGGGCTTTTTCTTTCTTGTCTTTTGGTAACTGAAACTGTGTTATTTCTACTTGTCTAGTTACTTTGTTCAAGTGTCGTGATAAGTTTGATACTCGTCGGATCCTCTTGTGTTTGTAGGTATTCGCTCCAACTGCATGCAACGAGATTTGGAGGTGGCTCTTGACCAAGATCCACATCAACCACTACTGTTGGAACCACCTATTCAACCGGAGGAACCAATTCAACCACCTGTGCAAGACCCGCCCATTCGACCTGAAATGGCTGGTCAAGTTGCGGAAGATGAAGATATCTCTATGGAGGAGTTCTTGGCGAGAGAGGAAATCACTTATTCCTCTAGTATTAGACTCCCGAACATCACTGCAAGGAACTTTGAAGTTAAGCCGGTGATGATTCAGCTGCTCCAACTTATGGGTACCTTTAATGGTACTAAAATTGAAGACCCGGTCGAGCACCTCACCAAGTTTGTTCAGGTGTGTAGCAATTTCCAGACTCAAGGAGTTTCTGCAGATGCATTGCGTCTTCGCCTATTCCCCATGTCTCTAGGGAGTAAGGCACTTGCTTGGCTCAATTCCCTTCCGGCGAATTCCATCACCAATTGGGATACTTTGGCAACTAAGTTCAAGGCCCGGTTTCTTCCTACTGATTTGAGGGCTATTCAAAGAGGTGAACTCCTCACCTTCCAGCAAGAGCCTGGTGAGACATTTTATGAAGCATGGGAGCGTTTCAAGGATATGTGGAGAAATTGTCCTAGCCATGGTCAGCATGTCTTTGTTTTACTTGCTGCTTTTCAAAAGGGCTTGAATGAAGCCACAAAAGTGATGTTGAATACGGCGGCTAGGGGAGAAATCACAAAGTTGAAAACTTCAGAACTCCAAGAATTGTTTGAGAATTTGGCTACTAACACAATGCAATACAGAAGCAGCTCTGGTGATAACAGTGCTATTAGTGCTCAACTTGAAGATCTGACAAAGCAATTCAAAAAGTTTCAATCGAAGATAGAAACTCATTTACCTACAGGTGTGCATGCACTTCAGAGCTCCATTCAATCCTGTGAGAATTGTGGAGGGGATCATCCTTCTCAAGATTGCCATCATACTATGGAATCACTCAACTACATGAACAATTCTAATAGGGCCCCTCAAGGAAATCCCTACTCCAACACTTACAACCAAGGGTGGAGAAACCATCCAAACATGTCATGAAAGAGTGGTCCAAGTCTTAACCCACCTCAAGCTTCTTCTTCTTCATACCGACCACCAGCACCTCCCGGATATGTAGCACCTCAACAAAAGCCGCTTGATGAGTCAAAAATTGAGAAGCTGCTTACTCAAATACTTGCTAACCAAGAGGTAACCAATACCAAGACTTCTCTTCATGACACGGCTATCAAGAACCTTGAAGTGCATATGGGTCAATTGGCTTCTCAAGTCAATACATTGATTAGACAAGGGCTACCAAGTGATACCATTCCCAATCCAAAAAGGGACGGAAAGGAAGAATGTCAAGCAATCACTTTGAGGAGTGGTAACATTGTGGATAACTCCTCTGTGCCGACCAAGAAACCTCAGGTTGCTCAAGAACCCAAGGTAGTTGAAATTGATGAGGATGAGCAAGTTGGTGAAGACATTGTGGTTGAAGGGGATGATACTAAAAAGAGGAAGATAGTTGATGAAAGTCTTGATGAAGTTGTTCAAAATCCTAAGGAGACCAAAGCCAAAGGTGACGAAAAGAAGCAGAAGACTACCTCTTTCTCCATTACACCTCCTCTACCTTATCCTCAAAGATTCAAGAAGAAAGAGGAGGATACTCAATTCAAGAAGTTTGTGGAGATGTTTAAGCAACTACATGTCAATATTCCATTTGCCGAAGCATTGGAGAATATGCCTAAATATGCTAAATTCTTGAAGGATGTGCTATCTAAGAAAAGGCGTTTTAGTGAGTTTGAAACAGTTGCTCTAACTGAAGAATGTAGTGCGGTCATCCAAAGGAAGCTACCGGCTAAGTTGAAAGATCCGGGGAGCTTCTACATCCCATGCAACATTGGCACAAATTTCAATGGCAAAGCTCTTTGTGATTTGGGAGCTAGCATCAATCTTATGCCACTTGCTGTTTTCAATCAATTGGGACTAGGTGAACCACGGCCTACTACGGTCACTCTACTCTTTGCCGATCGTAGCACCGCCCGCCCAAGAGGTATTGTAGAAGATGTCTTGGTTAAGGTTGATAAATTCATATTTCCTGCGGATTTTGTTGTGTTGGATTGTGAGGTTGATTGGAAAATCCCTATCATCTTGGGGAGACCATTTTTGGCTACGGCAAGAACCCTCATAGATGTTGAAAAAGGGGAGATCACTTTAAGGGTGAATGATGAGAAGGTGATTTTCAATATGTCCAAGGCTTTAAAATTTCATGATGATGAATCTAGTGAATGCTTCATGGTAGATATGCTTGATTCGGTTGTTCAAGAGAAATCTTATGAGCCTATGATCAAAGACCCTTTGGAGGCATTCCTTATTGGTGAAAAGAATCTTGAAGATTTCAACCAAGAAGAGCTTAATGGGATATTTAGCATGGAAGCCTTCCCTCCATCTAGGTTCAAGCCATTTGAGCCTTTAGATGTATCTCAAGCATTACAATCTCCATTGAAGCCATCTATTGAAGTTGCACCAACTCTTGAGATGAAGCCTCTGCCCTCACACTTAAAGTATGCCTATTTGGGTGACTCTAAGTCTTTGCCAGTGATTATCTCTTCAACTCTCTCAAGTTTGCAAGAGGAGAAATTGCTAAGAGTGTTGAAGGAGCATAAGAGAGCTATTGGGTGGACCATAGCTGACATTAAGGGTATTAGCCCTTCTCTTTGCATGCACAAGATTTTGTTGGAGGAAAATCACAAGCCTTCTATTGAGCATCAAAGGCGACTAAACCCGGTAATGAAGGAGGTTGTGAAGAAAGAAATCCTCAAATGGCTTTTCGCCGGAATTGTATACCCCATCTCTGATAGTTCATGGGTGATCCCAGTCCAATGTGTTCCTAAGAAAGGGGGCATGACTGTAGTGGCTAACACCCAAAACGAACTCATTCCCACTCGCACTGTGACCGGGTGGAGGATTTGCATGGATTACGAGAAGCTCAACAATGCTACACGCAAGGATCATTTCCCCTTGCCATTTATTGACCAGATGCTGGACAAGTTGGCTGGACAAGAGTACTTTTGTTTCCTTGATGGCTACTCCGGCTATAACCAAATAGCCATTGCTCCAGAGGATCAAGAGAAGACAACTTTTACTTGTCCTTATGGCACCTTCGCCTTCAAAAGGATGCCATTCGGGTTATGCAATGCACCTGCCACTTTTCAACCGTGCATGATGTCTATCTTCTCTGATATGATTGAACATACCATTGAGGTATTCATGGACGATTTTTCGGTGTTTGGTGATTCTTTTGACTTGTGCTTGGATAATTTGAACCGAGTGTTGCAAAGATGTGAAGAGACCAATCTTGTGCTAAATTGGGAGAAATGCCACTTTATGGTGAAGGAAGGAATTATGTTGGGACACAAAGTTTCTAAAGATGGCTTAGAGGTGGACAAAGCCAAGATTGCCGTGATTGAGCAACTACCTCCGCCGACCAATGTCAAAGGTGTGAGGAGCTTTCTAGGCCATGCGGGATTCTATCGCCGCTTTATTAAAGACTTCTCTAAGATTACCAAGCCTCTTTGTGCCTTGCTCGAAAAAGATATGCCGTTTGTTTTCAATGAAGAGTGTATTAAGGCATTTGAGGAGCTCAAGCAAAGGTTGGTGACTGCTCCTATCATTGTTGCTCCAGATTGGGGTCTCCCATTCATTGTTATGTGTGATGCCAGTGATTATGCCGTAGGGGCCGTTTTGGGGCAAAAGAAAGAGAAGATTGTCCAACCAATATACTATGCTAGCAAGACCCTTGATGGTGCTCAAGTTAATTACACTACCACAGAGAAGGAGATGCTTGCAATAGTATTTGCTTGTGAGAAGTTCCGGTCTTACATTGTGGGCACCAAGGTGATTATCTATACTGATCATTCTGCTCTCAAGTATCTGCTTACCAAGAAAGATTCAAAGGCTAGGCTGATTCGATGGGTACTTCTACTCCAAGAATTCAACTTGAATATCCTAGACCGCAAAGGAACCGAGAATCAAGTAGCAGATCATCTGTCTAGGTTGAGTACTGAGGCTCAATTTGATGAGAGTGAAGGGATTGACGCATCTTTCCCAGATGAGAACTTGTTCTATGTGGATGCATCCTCAACTCCATGGTATGCCAATTTTGTGAATTACCTAGTTTGTGGAGTTCTACCTCCGGATCTCAATTCTCACCAAAAGCACAAGTTCTTGCATGATGTGAAGAAGTATTTCTGGGATGAACCATACTTGTTCAAACGGTGTCCCGACCAACTGATTCGCCGTTGTGTGCCAGAAAATGAACAACCAGGTATTCTCCATGGTTGCCACTCCTCTGATTATGGTGGCCACTTTGGAGGTGAGAAAACAGCTGCTAAGGTGATTCAATGTGGTTTCTTTTGGCCGACTTTATTCAAGGATGCCTACACATTTGTTTTGCAATGTGATAGATGTCAAAGAGTGGGAAATATTTCAAGAAGGGATGAGATGCCTTTAACCAACATGCTTGAAGTGGAGTTGTTTGATGTTTGGGGAGTTGATTTCATGGGGCCATTCCCTAAGTCTTTCACCAATGAATACATTTTGGTTGGAGTGGACTATGTTTCAAAGTGGGTGGAAGCCTCGGCATGTGTGACCAATGATGCCAAAACCGTCATTAAGTTCCTCAAGAAGAACATTTTTACAAGGTTTGGCACTCCAAGAGCCATTGTAAGTGATGGGGGCACCCATTTTTGCAATCACCAATTTGAAACTTTGATGAAGAAATATGGTGTTAAGCACAAGATTGCATTACCCTATCACCCTCAAGCAAATGGCCAAGCAGAAATTTCTAACCGGGAAATCAAGAACATTCTTGAGAAGGTAGTGAATGTTACAAGAAAAGATTGGTCCACCAAACTGGATGATGCTTTATGGGCCTACCGGACGGCTTACAAAACTCCCATTGGGATGTCCCCATTTCGTCTTGTATTTGGTAAGGCATGCCACTTGCCCGTTGAGCTAGAACATGGTACATATTGGGCTATCAAGAAACTGAATTTTGATCCACAAGTTTGTGGAGAAAAACGTCTACTCCAACTCAATGAGTTAGATGAATTCCGGCTAGAGGCTTATGAGAGCTCAAGATTATATAAGGAGAAGACCAAAAGGCAGCATGACAAGGTCATTGTGCCTAAAATCTTTGAATCGGGACAACAAGTTCTCCTATTTAATTCAAAGCTGCGTTTGTTCCCTGGTAAGCTGAAGTCAAGGTGGTCTGGCCCTTTCACAGTTGTGAGTGTCTCTAAATCCGGCAATGTGGAGCTGGAAAATGAAGTGGGAGATAGATTTTCTGCTAATGGACAAAGGGTGAAACACTATTGGGGAGGACAAGTAGATCAAGTCATCTCTACTGTCTACTTGGATGATAAAGCTTGAAGCGGCAAAGTCGGGCTGATGACTTAAAACCAAGCGCTTCTTGGGAGGCAACCCAAGCTCTTTAACTTATTTTTCTTTTTCATTTTATTTTAGTTTTAGTCTTTAGAGTTATGTTTGATCTTTTGTTTGGGTAGGAAAGAAAGTCCACACTTGCTTTGATGATGGAAGATTGCCAAGGATTGAGGGATGCCATGGATTCAAGCCAAGAGACATAGCTTGCAAAAAGGGGAGCTCCAAAGGGGAGTATTTGAACCTCTCTTTTATTCTAAATATGAATTGATTTGTTGCAAATGCAGTAGTACTGAGGCTACTGATGATACACTCTCTGTTATGGATTAATAGATTGATATTTTGCATGCTTGATGTTCTTGTGTGGAAAATTTTGTGTGAAGCATGATATTTGTTGCTTGGGATGAATTGGAATACTCTTGGCTGCTTATTGAATGCTGTTGATTTGTTTCTGGGTGTTTTAGATGTGTGTGATTTGATACATTGCCATGGTCTAATTGTTCATAAATTGAGGGCAAGAATATATAAGTTTGGGGAGAAAGTCTCTGTCTCCTTCGCTGCAGCGAGAAGCTTTTCTCGCTGCAGCGAAAGCCCCTCCAGAAAGTAGGAAGCCTCTGTCTGCCTGGCTGCAGCGAGCAACTTTGCTCGCTGCAGCGAGAAACTCCCCAGAAAAAAATTTTTAGCTTCTGTTTGCCTGGCTGCAGCGAGAAACTTTGCTCGCTGCAGCGAGAAGCTTCCCCAGAAAGCCTTTAGCTTCTGCCTGCCTAGCTGCAGCGAGCAACTTTGCTCGCTGCAGCCAAAAAGGCAATTCTGTATATAAAATAGATAAATAAATAAAATAATAATAATAATTGAAAATTTAAAAAAAAAAAAAAAACACCCCAAACCATTTCAGTGTCTCTCCTAAACCTAACCCCTCTTCTCCATCGCCTTCCCCCTACCTCCAACCCCCCAGCCGCTGCAAAAATCTCGAGCAACCACCATAAACCACCACCATCTCCGTTCTCGCCGTCGACGTGACCCATTCTCGCTCTCGCCGTCGTGAACCACCACTCTTCCTCTCCTCTCGACATCCTTTCACCACTCACCCTAATCGCCCTTCCTTTCTTCCTCTGACCACCACCCACCTACTCCGCCGTTAACCACTTCCCCCGATCTCGTTTCCTCCTCCAATCCATTCCTTCTTACCGTCGCTCTGTTTGCCGGCTTCTCACCGTTCAAGCTGTCAGCGTGAACCCAGTCACGCTTTTGAAGGGCCTCATTTTCCTTCTTCTTCTTTTCTAGTCTTCGCCTCTCCGTTTCACCTTTGTGGCTTCTAGGTAAATTTTCTTCCTTTCTTTTGTTACTTTCTTTCAAATTCTTTAGTTTTTAGGCTTAAGTTAGTCGGTTAATTTGGGATGAATAGAAAAAGTTTGTGAAATGCGTGGTTCTGTGCTTAATGTGCTTTAGGTTTGACCTTTCCACTGGTGTTATGAGATCAATTGGGCACTGTGATTTATGAATCTTGAACTTTTGCATTGCAATTTTTCTGGATAGAACTGAAAATTTCCAACCACTCCTTCAAATGATAAAGTTCACTTGATGTATATTTATTTCCTAAGCAAAAATCTGACTTTGTTTCACTGCTATCCCTACTTTCTGTTCAATTAAACCAGTGATTACAAAAGTCTCATTATCCTATGGAAATTTATATATATCTCAATCTTGATGAATAAGCACGGTGTTCACTTAATCTCTGGTTACTTAAGATAAAGAGCAATTAGGCTTGAACAGGGGTGCCATTGGGGAGTCATATGTATAATTAATATGATCAAATTTGCACTGGATTTGTAGTATCCAATCGAATTTTCTGCTGAAGAACAAGATTTGGGAATCACTGATGAATCTTTCAAACGAGTTTAGCTAGTGTACACTTTGACAGACTGTTCCTTTGCATATTTGATCTTTGCAAACTAAATTTGGCATCTCCATGCTCATTAGGCTTGAATTGTTGTTGACACTTGGCTTAGATGATAAATGGCAGAAAGGTTTGGCGTCAGGATTGAACTGGAATCTGAATTGTGTTTAGATGATTTATGGCAGTGCGGATAGCTTTTAAGCTTGGAATCATTGATGGGCAGGTGTAGGATTTTTCTTAGAGTAGCCTTAGAAGTTTTTCAGCTTACATAGGATAGTTAGTTTTCTTCTCTTGCTTTTTGAGTCTGTTTTTTGCCTGTGTTGAGTGTTTGTGCTTGTTTGTGTGTTTTCTGTTGTCTTCTCACAGATCATGGCACCCAAAAGACCGCGCAAAGCGAAATCAAAGCCAAAGCCTACTCCTACTCCACCGCCTCCCAATCAGCCCTTATCCGATGAAGACAAACTAACGTTGGTTAAAGCTAAGTCCCTCAAGCATGAGCGGGAGTTTAAAAAAGATGCCCAATACCAAGAATTCTATGAATCACTGAAAAAGCAAGGATTCTTACCACTGGTACAGAAGAGACAGGCTGGTAACCTAGCTTTTGTTCATGAGTTCTATGCTCAAACCTATGGAGGGGGTGCTCTAATCTGCAAGTTTCGATCACAATCTGTCTACATTGATGAGAGCAAAATACGTACTTTCTACAAACTCCCGCACAGGGAGCATTGTGCATACAAGGCATTCATCAGTGCTGATAAGAAATATCCATTCAAGGACATAGCTGAGGAAATATGCCATCCAAGAAGAAGAAAATGGTACAAACCACACAACAACCAGCTCTACCTGTTCCAAAGTCAGCTTACCCCCCAAGCCAACTTGTGGCTACACTTTGTCACCGCAAACATCTGGCCAACAACACACCTAAACAAGATACCCTCCTACTTGTGTTTGCTTGTCTATCTCTTAAAAAAAGAGCAGCTTGTGGATGTGGCGTCCATCATGTATACCGCTTTGACAAAAGCCACCCAAGCAACTTCGCGGAGCCTTCTGTTTCCACACTTTATTTCTGATCTCCTCTTGAAGGCTGGCGTGCCTGACGAGGAATCAGATCCCCATTTTGATGCCAAGGGGCCCTTCAAGTACTCTCAGCTGACCACACATGTTGGTCCTCCCACACCTGGGGCCGCCAACCCCACAATACACTCTCGACTCCAGGATCTCCAGAAATCTGTTGACGGGTTATAGCTATCTCAGGAGAAAATGCACCGAGCTCAGGTCAGATTAGCCAGGCGGCAAGCCATGGACCATTCCATACTGATACAGATGGCTGAGCATCTGCATATTCCCATACAAGTACCTGAGGGCACCGAGAGTGAAGAGACTGAGGAGGATGAGTATGAGCCTGAGGAGGATGATTATTCTGAGCCGGATGAGGATACTGCTTTCATGATTGAGGATCCTGGTGCAAGTACTTCAGGAGCAGCTGCTGATGATGCTTTTATTGATGATGCTTGATTTCTTTTTGTTGTTATCTGCTTGTGATCTGACTTTGTTTAGTTTGACTTTACTTTTGATAGCTTTTGCTAACTGATCTTTTGGTAACTTGGTGACCTTTTGGCCTTTTGTTTAGCTGTAGGAACTACTGATGGTTCCTTTTGATGTTTTACTTGTTTTCCTGGATTCTTGGTGCTTAGTGACACTTCTTAAGGCTACTGATGGCCTTCTGTTTTATTTTGCTATATCTCTGCATATTTGACTCGTGTGTGTTGCATCTGCTAGAGCTACTGATGGCTTTACTTCTTGTTTGCCTACTTATGTTTTGCACAGGAAATTACCTGGACTACTGATGGTCCAATGACAATGAGGACATTGTCCCATTTAAGTTTGGGGGAGAGGAGCAAACTTTTTGAAAATTTTCTTTTGAAAGCTCCTCCGCTTTGAAATGTGCAAAATTTCACAAACTTGAAATTTTATTTGTATTGTGTGAAGCTTGACCTTAATGATTGCATAGAGTCCAATGATTAGAATTAAATTGTTCAACATTCAAAATGGCAGAAAATTTAGTTCACAAGTAATTTAGAATGAATCTTGATATTGGTTTGGCACTTTGTGAATTTCGGGAACTTTTTGAACAAAAAAAGGAAGCATGGGTAAAATCAAGAAAGATTTGAGAATTCTTTTTAGTAAGGAATAAGTGGCAATTTGTTTTACATATAGGTTTGTAATTACATCTATTCAAAGGCATCTTTGTGAAGTTTCAAACCTTAGTAGATTGTCATGGGATTTCAAAGTACTAATGAAGAAATTGTAACAACTCCGCTGGCCTAAAGACTTAACTTAGTAACGGGGGGCACTTCATTTACCAATGTTGGCACTCGCGTCAAACGGTTAAGTTAAGAAGGGTTATGAGTTGGGCAAAAGCCTCTTGATGCGATTGTTGGAATAACTGAGTAACCGGTGTTGCACCACCCATGTGCAAGGTCGCGTAAAAAGGTTAATTACAACAGCTCAAGACAAAAATATATATATATATATATATGAATGATGATAAACTAAAAAAAAAAGTATTCATGCCCCAAGAAGCTATGAATGGTACAAACTCTAAGTTTGGGGGAGATTGAAAAGAACTCGAATGAGCAATAAGGAGAAGTAACTTCTGAGTCTTTGTGATGAGAAAGCTAAGGGGAGAAACTGAGAAGATGTAGATGAGTGGGTTTAATTGAATGTATATGTGATTCAAATTCTTGCTAATTTCTGAAAATCAGAGTTTTCAAATCATTCTCAATTTTGGACTCTAAATGATACAATTTTAAGGAATTCATTAAAGTGCATTTCAATATTGTGAAGCATGATAAGTCGCATGTGAATTGGTCATTTCTGCTATTTGCATTAACAAGAACATTCTGAGGACTCAAATGCAATTGCATAAATTATGTTCAGCTTTGCTTGAGGACAAGCAAAAGTTCAAGTTTGGGGGTGTTAACCTTTAGAAATTTTACACATTTCGCACATTTTTCACATGCTTTGAGCTCATATATGCCTGTTAATATGTTTGTAAGGAAGAACATTATGTGAAAATGTGTGAACTCCTATCACCTTAAGATTGAGATGAATTGATGATTTCCCTCTCTAATTTGTAGGAAAAAGAAGAAGAAATTAAGAGTGAAGAAAAAGGGAAGCAAGGATAACAAAGCAAAGTTAAAGGAGGCATGACTGAGCTTCTGGCTGCAGCAACAACACTTGCTAACTGCAGCGAACAAGTGACAAAAATTGGGTCCCCTTCTCTGCCTACCTGGCTGCAGTGAGAACATCTTCTCGCTGCAGCGAGAAACCTCTTCAAATTCCCCCTCCTCTCTGTTTGCTTGGCTGCAGCGAGAACATCTTCTCGCTGCAGCGAAAACGCGTCAGTTCTGCTGCGCGTTTTGGGTCTGAAACACACAAAAACAATGAGATAAAAGCTAGGGTTGGCCGAATTTGAAAGAGAGAACACTTTGGGCACGAGTTGGGAGCTGAGAAACACCAAGAAGGAGCTAGAGAAAGCTTGGAGAAAGATTTGGGAGCTTGGGAGAAGTGGATTCTTTGAGCTTGAAGAAGAAATTTCTTGTGTTTGCTTCTCTTCTTCTCTTTTCTCTTCTTCATTTCTCTTGCTTATTTCTGAGCATTGTGATGTATTTGAAGATGATTGTTGAAATTTCTTGTGTTATGAGTAGCTAAACTCATATTCTAGGTCTATTTTGAAGCTTGTATGGATTGATATCTATGATTTTCTTTCCTATTGCTAAATTAATGAATGTTATGTTATGGTTTTAGCTTGAGCCTATGGTTTTCTAAATGGTGGCCAACATTTGGATTGTTGCTTAATTAGTGGCTTGAGAGAGCATTAATTGGGGAAAGAACTAGGCTAAAACCAAGCTTGTCTTGCAATTTTAACTAATTGGAAGTGTGTTAGTGAGATAGAGATATTCACTAACCAAGTTTTGTGAAAATTGAGGTTGGGTGATTAAAGAGACTAATTGGTAATAGCATGTAGTAAGAGATTATGCAAGTTAATACCAATTAAGGTTTGAATAGGCTTGAGAGAGCTATTTGAACACAAGAGACTTCAAGCAATAACATAATAGGCATAAATTGGCATTAGGAAAGGGGAAATTAGGTGTCATGAAATGCAAGTGGATAAATAGGCCTAGGCTTTTCTCATTGTGTTAAATTTCGTTTCAAGTGTTCTATTTTACAATTACCTTTTATTTAGTCATTTTAACTTTATTTAATCATTTGTATATTGCCCATTGCTAATTTGGAATATAATGAACCTAATGAACTCGCTTTTAACGTGGTCCTAGTGGAACGACAACCCTTTCTTGAACTATACTACTAAAACTTGACCCGTGCACTTGCGGTAGCAATTTATGGCGAACAGTAACCAAGGTATAAATATGTGTGTGTGTGTGTGCGCGCGCGCGTGCGCACTTCATTTTTAATGTTTCTTGGTTACTAAGACTTTGTTCGAGAAAGTTGGAACTTCTTGGTCCTAGTCCCAATCTCCGATGTCTCTCAGACAACTTCGGCACTGGGACTAGGATGCAAATGGCATTTCCGCATTCTTCCAATACCAGGACTTAGGATAGGGGTGTCTTGGTCTCCTCCTGATACTTGAACACCCCTACAAATCAATCAACTTTTGAAGGGGAAGGTTAGGAGGGAAAATTTGACAAAATTTCTCTCCCCACCTGAAATATCTCATTTTCCTTCTCCTCATACCAGACACACCCATGGGTTTCATTGCATCCCTTATGTCTAATGGTTTGCAGCCCTCTTTAGATTGTCACATGTAAGAAGCTCCACTCCTTATTAGATTTTTTTTTGTGAGTGCATATTTTAACTTAAAATGGTGGCTCCCCGATCTAATATTTCTCTATTCTTATATTGTAATTTTTTTTAAATTATAAAACAGGAAGTTACAATAAGAAAAAACATTAAATGTAATACTATTACAAAAAATAGTATTAACGTCCCCACTTCACGTCTCTTTTTCAAATATGAGATGTAGAAAAAAGGCGGTGGTAAAATTGTAAATATGTGAAAAAGTTTCAACGTATCTTTTTTAATTATGATATGTAGATTCTCTAAAAAAAGCGGTAAATACGAAATATGGTGAAAAAGAAGGCGGGAAAAACTTTCTACGTCTCAAAATTTGTGAGACGTGGAAAGGGTACTTTCAACGTCTCATAATATTTGTGAGATGTGGAAAGGGTACTTTCAACGTCTCACAAATATTATGAGACGTTGAAAGTACTTATTTAAAAAAAAACTTTTCACGTCTCATAAAATTTATGAGACGTGGAAAGTAACTTTCCACGTCTCATAAATTTTATGAGACGTGAAAAACCTGTGGGGGTAAGAAAAACCTGTGAAAAACCTTCCCCAACGTTAATTAAAAAAGAAATTCATAGCCCCATCTCATTGTCGATCTCATTCTCGCTTTGCCTTCCTCTTACTCTCTCCATCTCGTTCTCTCTCACTCTCTCTTCTCTTGTTCTCTCATTCCCTCCATCTCTCCCCGCCGGCATCGATAACAGGCATCGATCTCGTCTATTTCAACGTTTGATTGGCCAAGACACATGAAGCCCTAACCACTTCTCCATACACCTCTCTAAAATCAAGCCCTAATCGAGTGAAATGTATGCTTGCAAGGCATTTCACTCTGAAATCATCTCGTCATCTTATGAAGCCCTAACCACTTCGTAAGCATCCAAGCAGATCGAATAATCTGTACCTTCTTCCGTCACCACCGCTCTTGGCATCTCCTTAATCGAATCCTTCGAAGCCGACTCATTTCTCTTTGTTCACAACCACCAGTGAAGAGCACCACTTTTGAGTGTGTGTGTGTGTGTAGCGCGCCCTAGGGTCCGCTCTTCAAGAAATTAAACCCAAGGGGTAGTAAAAGCTATCCCCGGGTGTTGGTCTCAATGAGCCTTAGTGTAAATGACTACCTAATAGCTAGATGCGAAACTAATTGGACGGGAAAAACATTTTGTATTTGATTTTTGAGATTTAAAAGAAAAGTTTGTATGAAAACTGTTGTATGTTCAAGAAAGAATTGAGATTGGATTTAAGCGAGAGATTTGGATTAAAAGGGATAGTTATTCTTGGTAAATGGAACCTTCGGGAATCATTGCTTCTTAAAATTTTTGGGAGTTGAAAAATGGCCAAATTCCTAAAGAACCCTAGAGGAACCCCTCTAGGCTAGGCTTAGATTAATTTAACTAACCCCGGAACCCCGCACGTTAATTAACTTAACCTAAGTTGATTAAGCACTTAACCCAATTAAATCTATTAATCACATGTGACTATTAATCCTACAACCGGAACTCCGAATTGCAACCAAATTAACCTATTAATTCCAATTTATTGGTGGAACCCCATCCAATAACATGAACCCAATAGGTTGAAGTCCAATGTCACTCAAGAAATTGTAGATTTACTTGCCAATTTCTAAACATAAATACTTGAACCATGATCTACTAAGCAAGAACCCTCATTTAGCACAAGATTTTAACAAGAAAACATATATTAAATGATGAACCCATACAAATAAAATATGCTAAAGTCAATAAGTTCAATGTCAAGAATCCATACAAAGAAAATAAACAAGATAGGTTGTTTCTACCACTCTTATACAAAGATATAAGATAAAATTACATCCACATGCATAAAACAACTCTAGAGCCCTAGAAAAATTGTAATACACAAGAGGAAGAAAGAGTGGAAAACAACACTCCCCTTTGTAGCTTCAAGCTCCTCCCTTGAGCTCCATCACCAAGAATAGAAGAGCTTAGTTGCTGATCTTCATAGGAGAAGCATCAACCAAGGTGGAAGAAATGGTAGCCATGGAGGTTTGAAAGAGAAGAGGGGTGGAAGATGAAGATGAAGTTGAGAGAATGAGAGAGTGAGAGAGCTAGGGTTAGAGAGGTGTGTGGTGGCTCCCAATATGACCTAATAAGCTCTAAAAATTGTATTTATATGGTCCAAGGTCGGGTCATTGAGTGGGTGTTTGAGTGGGGTCCAAAACAGGCCCAAAAACCAGCATTCGCGTGCTGTTTTGGGGCCTCGCTGTAGCCCTCGCCGTGGGGGTTCCACGGCCAAGGCCAGAGAGCATGAAAATTTTTGGACCCTCGCTGTGGGCCTCGCTATGGAGGTGCCACGGCGGGGGGATTTTTCTGTAATTTTGGAATTTCAGAGTCCTTTTCTGTAATTTCGAAATTTCAGAGTCCTTTTCTCTAATTTTTACAATTTTTCCAGAACTTGTATTTTGACCTTTTTTCTTGAAATTTCAGCTTCTAG
This sequence comes from Mimosa bimucronata, assembly GCA_037074515.1. NCBI lineage: Eukaryota > Viridiplantae > Streptophyta > Magnoliopsida > Fabales > Fabaceae > Mimosa > Mimosa bimucronata. The sequence continues at coordinate 32,360,551 of CM073440.1, read as the reverse complement.
CCCCATTTTTCTTGCTTCTCATATTGGATCCTTCATATTTGGTCCTCAGATAGCCCTACAAGTAAAAAATGCAACAAACAAGAATCAAACAGCCCTAAAAATCAATTAATGCTAATTGATCTTCAATTATGGCAATTTAATCCTATTTTCATGCTACTTTTAACTTAAGGATCTATTTATTATTTAAACACTTATGGACCAATATTGCATCTCAATTATGTTAATTTCCTCAATTTAAGCACACAAAAGCATACAAATCCAAGGATTTGTCAACCAGCGATTTGGAGCTCGCCGCCTCCGGAGATATTGTAGTTCAATAGGGGAGATGTAGTTTATCCATATTCTCTTGGCGTGGATTCATCAGTTTGATAGTAATTCATGAGGTGCTGTTTATGTTTATTTCTTTTGTAAATTTATGGTTTCTATTGTGTAAGTGAGAAGCAATGGTGAAATCCTGAGCCAAGTCATATCTTCTTAGGTATTGCACATGCTCACTTAGTTTTGTTGTTTTTAGTAATAAAATCCTTCCTTTTTTCATAGCTGTTATAATAAATTAGAAACTTTTGAAATGGAAAAAAGTAGCTTGACTTTTCCACTAGTCATCAAGTAATAGATAAGAAAATTATGGATTGGCGTAAACTCTAGTGAATAGCTCTTTGATGAATGATTAACGTGCATGCTTCTTGTTATTGGGGTGCAATTTCTCTAGCAAGCCAATGAGAACAAGGCTTCTGTAAACACTGTGATGCTCTAGTCAATGAGTGATATGGCATTGGATGAAAATGATGGGAATACAAATTATACCTGGATGGGGGTGCTATCTCAGAAGGTACACCTGCTTGGACATTTGTGTTTGTGTGTGTGAGTGAGCTAGAATAATTGATACATATGAATAATTAGCTAGTTGAATAATTAAGTGTGGGGGAGTTGACAAATCTCCGATTTGTAATGCTTTTACATGCCTAATTTGAGGAAATTAACATGATTGAGATGCAAGTTTTGGTCCAATAATGCTTAATTGAATATCTTAAACTCTCAAAGAAATAAGTGTAAAATTAGGAGTAATTAGCCATAAGTGTAGATTAATTGTAATAATTAATTTATAGGGCTATTTGATCTTGGTTTTATCTTATTTTCACTTGCAGGGTCGCTCAGGACCAAAAGATCGAACCCGGAATAAAGGTGAAGGCCAAATAGAGAAACAGAAACACAGTGACTTCGCCGCGGCGAGTCGGACAGCGAACGCACCCCAAAGAGGCAGAGAAAGAGTGAGCTCGCTGTGGCTTCGCCGCGGCGAGCCCATGGCGAGAAAGGCAGAAGAAGTCCAGAGAACAACACACTTCGCCTCGGCGAAGTAGACGGCGAGAATCGCATTCTGCAGAATTCAGTCGCGAATTTTGGGCCTGATTTGGATCCAACTTGAAACCCACTCACTTGACCCGACTTGGGAAAGATAAAACACGAAATACACACTTCCTTAAGGCAGATTTGGCTCACTTCACAATTCCAAGCCCTAGCTCTCTCTTCTCCATCTTCATCTTCTTCATCTTTCTTCCTTCTTCCATGGATTCCACACCTTCCTTCCTTCTTGTTGGTTCCTCCATGAAGAGTAGCAGCTAGGCTCCACCATTCTTGGTGGTGAGAGCCAAGGGATGAGCTTGAAGCTTCAATAGGGGAGTTTTCCTAGTTCTAATCCTTTCCCATTTGTTGTATTTATGCTTTTCTAGGTTTCTAGGGTTGCATTTATGACATTTTGGTGGGTTGTATTAATGGCTATTGCATTTGGTTGAGGTGCATTTATGGCATTTAGTTGGAGGCATTTATGACATTAGGGTTAGAACTTATGTTTGTATTTATGTTGTTTCCTTCTTGTATAATGCTTGACATTGCTACTTATTAGCTTTGAGTTTAATGAAATTTATGGGTTCATAGTTTTGTTATTCTCTTGGTGAAAATTATGTGCTAATGCAAGGTGGCATGGTTAGTGGATTGAGAATGTTAAGTTGTTTGCTTGAGGGAGATGTCATAAGAATTAATTGGTTGTGTTGAGACATTGGGTAAACACTCTTTAGGTCCTAATTTATTGTATGGGCGGCCATCAATGGATTAGGGTTTAGAGAGAAATTTAGAGCAATTATGGGGTGGCCCAAATTGTGGATTTAAAGTCTTGAATAATCAATTATTTCTTGATTTGGAACTTAATCAACTTGGGTTAAATTAAGTAATGTGCGGGGTTCCGGCATTAATTAAGTTAACCCAAGCCTAGCCTAGAGGGGTTCCTCTAGGGTTCTTTAGAAATCAAACAAACTCCTCGAAAACCTTTTGAAGCAATGATTCCCAAAGCTTTCATTCATCAAGAATGACCTTTATCCCATTTTCATCCAAATCTCACTTTTAACTTTAATCTTTTACCTTACCTTTGCATATACCAAACTTCCTATCAAAACCAAACAAAAATGCTTTTTACCCGCCTTTTCAAGTTTACATTTTAGCTATTAGGTACCATATTACACTAGGCTCCTTGAGATCGACACCCAGGGTTAGCTTCCACTATCCCCTCGGGTTCTAATTTCTCGGAGAGCGGACTCGAGGCGGCACTGCTCCGAACCTAAAACCTTAATCAAATTTCCGAGCTCTTCAACAGATTTTAAGGTTCTCCAATGTTAAAGATGTGTTTGAGAATGTCAATGACTTGGGGTTTTAAAATATTGATTCAAGTGTGAATTTAGAAGCTGTAATTTCAAACTAATTATATCCTTATTGTTTAAATATTATATGTTTAGGTATATAGCTAGAAATTGAAAACTGATATGGACCTTTCTAGTTTCATGTCTCTATGTGTTGAGCCACTATTATGGATGTTTCGGTTAACTATTTAAGCTTGGAAAGGAAGGTTAAAATTTCATGACTGGAGCTGGAACTTTGTTATTGTTCAAAGAGATTGAATAAGTTTCAAAGTGCTATCATGTAAAGGAGTATGGAGCTGATTTTTCTGTCAAGATGTTAACATTAACATTTGAGTTCAATAGTGGAATGGAGATCTTTGTTTTTATTTCTGAAGGAGAAAGAATTTTTTTTTTTTAAGAATAAAAGAGTAGGGAAGTGAACGTGCTAATGAGTCTAATCCAAGTATTGTATGTGTTAAGAGTATATAGGAACCAAGTTTCTGTTTGTTTTGGAATATTTGGATAATCTGTGTACATATAGTGAAAATGTGAGAATATTAATTTGGATAATCATATCATCTGTGTTGTTCTTTTTTAGGTAGGAACATCATTAAATTCTACTTATTGTTTTCCTGTTGCAATCTAGTTCATCAGTTTTCACTTGGTATGGCCATTGCTGACAAAAGCATCTTAAAGGACAAGCAAGTTGACTTATGCTGCCCACTGATTTTAAAAATGTCATGGATATAATATATAGGCTTAGTATTAGTTCAGTGACATGAGTTTGCTAGCAAATGAATTTTCCTGAAACAGGTGAACAAAGATATTGAAGGTGTATTTCTATCCCATATTTTAGGATAAAAGTTGTATTATAATATTTTTGTAATATTAGTTTGGATATAAATAATAAAATTAGTTTATTTTTTTCATTTTAAGTGTTGTATTTCTATTTTCGATAAACTATTTGGGTTTTTTTGTTGGATTGGGGTTAATCATCCTAATTAAAAAAATATCTTTTATAAAAAAAATAAAAGACTTTCCACGTCTCTTTTTTCAAAAAAGAGACGTGGAAAGTTGGCACTGATCACTTTCCACGTCTCATATTTAAATGTGAGACGTGAAAAGCGACACATTCCACGTCTCACATTTAAATATGAGACATGAAAAGTGACCAGTGCCAACTTTCCACGTCTCTTATTTGAAAAAGAGACGTGCAACTTTCCACTTCTCATTTTTGAAAAAGAGACGTGGAAAGTTTCGACTTTCTACGTCTCCTCTATCCACGTTTCACTAAAAAGAGATGTGAAAAATCCAAAAAAGAGACATAAAACGTGCTTTTTGTAGTAGTATAACAAAATGACACACACAATCACTAAAACGGAAATAATGGTGTTTTGCTGACCGGATAAATAATAGTGTTTGACATGTATTATAATTAACAACAAATCAAAATATATTTCATTCTATTTGATATATTTAAAAACACGGGTGCAATCTATTGAATCTCCTTGACATCAGAATATTTTTTCAATAATTAATTGTGACGATATATGACCATAAATTTCCAGCCTCGTGAAGAAGTCTTGATTATATGCTTAAGGAGCAAGGTCTCATCATCTCTAGGCGAATTATCTAAGTATATGATTGGTCCTGAACATTCAGACTTGAGATGAATGTCACCTAATGTATCCTTGAACTGCAATTCATCAATCAAATATTAATAAAATCATGTGAGTACATATATTTATGATTGATTTCTATGGTTCATCAAGTTTTGGAATAACACAAATGAAATATTAAATTTAGAAGCTAAATGTAATAGTTTTTAACTTACTGTTTTGGAGACAAGAGGATCATAACAATCCGTCTTTATAGTTAGTTCGAGGGCCTTCAAGGATGGAACTTTTTTCACAAAGGACACAATTGTTTGATGAGCATTCTCCCAACACCTAGGTTTTGTAATCTTGATTTGGCCCTGACACCTGGATTTCTTTTTTACTTCAAAAGATACGTGCAATTTCTCTAACATGTTAATTGAATTTACTGAATGCGTTAACATTCTACTACAAGAAATCTGAAGAAAAAAATGATAACAACGATATAATTAATAAAATATAACCATTGCAGGGAAAACAAGATGTAGAGACGACATCCCACATGTATAATATAATATGCATACTATAACATGTCATAACATTATATTTTTATTTTTTAACTAAAATATCTCAAAACATATAAAACAACTTTTTTACTTCCTAATATCTTTCTATTATTATTTATATATTCTTCCTATTATTGATAAGTCACCTTCCAACATATTGCACATAGATTAAAAGAAACATAAATCTCATCATATTTGTTTTAAATTTTGGTAACATTCCAACTTCACTCTTTTTTAATACTCCCTTAATCTTATTTAACACTCTGTCATGTTCTAATTATAAGATCAAGTTAATTTTTTTTGGAGATATTAAGGATGCAAGGTTAATTTAGTATATATATATATAGATATGTTTTTCCTTTTTCTTCAAAATTAATTGACCTTACTTATAAACTATCATATAGTCCAATTATCTGTAACAAATATTAAAAGTAAATGGTCTATTTGACTTCCTTAATATCCACACAAAAAAATCAACTTGATCTTAAAAGTAGGGCCGTAGGGTGTATACAATAATATATCACATGAAAAACAAATTCAACAAGATAATAAATTAAGAATAATATTGTACAGTTCATAAAAAAAAATTAATGATGTGACTAACAATAGGACCCAAATAAACCTTATCTCTGTCTTATAATACAACCAGATCAATGTGCATATACACATGATTTTAGTTTTAATCGTTAATTTGTTCTTATATTGAATTATTATAATCAATACGAGTTAGATTTGGATTAAGCAAACAGTGAAAAGAAAATAAAATTAATTTAATCTAAATCATTTCATTCAATTTGTGCCATATCTAATACAACATAATTAAGCAGTCTTTTCATGGTATCAAGAGAAACATTATTATTTATTTCAAGGGTTAGCAGAGTCGCAGATTCAAGAGAAGGAAAATTGCTCTTGTCATCACCAAAATTATAATATTCCAAAGGAAGTGACCTTCGCAAATTCGACACCAAAAATTCTTTAAGATCTGGAGAATCTTCTGAAACCTTAAGAGAGGGGTTTGTTTGTTTCATTCATCCAAGATAAACAAGATCCATGTCACATGTAAGGTGACAAGTTTGGGTGCAGAAACATGAAGGTCCTTGAAGTGAGCATCAATGGTGAAAACCTTAAGAGACGAGCTTGTGATTTTGAAATTAGTTGGAATCACCAAAAACAACCTTCAGTTGTAAATTAGTACAACAAGTGGAAATCCAGCCTTCAAAACTATGGTTCAAGCCCATAGGAATATTATCTTGAGGGTTAAAATCCTAAGATTCTTCAAAGAGATCATCCACCTCGTGACTATCCAAACACAAAGCATTTTTAAGTCATCCTAAAGGTGTTTAAAGATCATAACGATGATTTGGTGTAATTAATCAAAGAAGAAATACTTTTTGTAAAAGATACAGTTGCATCAGCTTTCTCCCACCTCTAGTATTCTTCACGTCCTTCATCTCCCTCATATATGCTTTATATTCATTAATAAATACTGCAAGTTTCTCTAACATTTTACATTGAGTCGCATAATATTGCATGCTTCCTTCCAGTGAAATCTGCAGAAATTTATATAAGCATTACTGCATTAGTTTGCATACACACACTCACACATTTTGATTTGGTTTCTCTAGTGCATGCAAAATGGCTCTACCAGCCATGCGATTTGTATTGCATTGTCATTAGATATATCACAAAAGACGTGTGATTCTGTGTGGTTTGGATGCATGACATATCAGATCATATTTAGTTGAATTTTTTCATGAAATAATTAAAAAATGCGAAAGTACTCATGTGGTCTTTAAAATTGTATTAAGTTTCAATTTAATCCATTAAATTTAAAAAGTCAACCTTTAGTCTTCTTTCCATAAAGCCATTAATTTAACTTAACAATATGCTCACTCAACAAATTTAAATGGTAATCAATCATCAACTTATAATATAAATGGGTCGGATTTTTCATCATCATTTAGTTATATTATTTTCATTTTCAATGAGCATTAGTTATATTTAAATATAATCATTAACTTCTTATATTAAATTTTGTATTACCCGCCAGTTAAACCATATTACGGGTTAGATTCCTTTCACCTCCAATAACAAATACTTATTATTTTCAATTAACATTTATTTAATAAACCCAAACTCATATGTAATTTAATACTTAACTAATAAATTAGGTCAAATAGTTGAAACTTATATCTTAATTTGTTATATCTATCAAATTTATAATACATTTTAAAAAATAATAATTATTCAATTTTCATATTTGAAATATAATTTTAATCAATTCTAGATTTTAGGTTTTTATCATCTGATTTTGAATAGAATTAGTTATTGTGGGATAATATTAATTTGAATATTAATAGGTTGACAAACAATATTTCAAATTTTCAAAATATCATTAATCATTATAAAATGTTATCAATTAAAATATTAATATGTTTCTCCTACATCTCATGGGAAGAAAATTCTAGTTAGTTATTATGAGATGTTATTAATTACAGTATTAATAGGCCAAGTACTGGCCAACAGACCATATTTCAAAATTTAAATTTTAAAATACATATAGATGTTATAAAATGTTATTACTTAAGATATTAATTTATTTCTTGTGCATGATATCAGAGATAATTCTAATTATGCAGTTAAAATATGCTTAATTATAAATTCTTCAATGAATTATTATATATTTTAAAATTTAACCATATTTTTTTTAGTATTTAATTACAGAATAACCATTTAAGTTTGATGAGTCAATAGGGACTGACATGAAATTTGATAATAAAGGAATTTATTAGCGTAAGCTCCAAGAGTTTTTGTTTTTGAATTGAGACTTTAAAGATTTTTTTGACCAGGGAGACTTTAGAGATTAAAATATTTATATAGGTCTATATTGTAATTGTAGTTTTAGAGTGTTTTTGTTGTTGTATAGGTACTCATGTAATGACTGAGGCTTTGGATTTTGTGCCTAAATTTTGCTCTATGCATATAAAAGGACCAAAGAGCTATAGACCAAATGTAAGGTTAGTTTCATAGTCTAATTATATGTAATGAAATGAACTAATTTAATGCTTTGCATGATCCAAGCAAACAAGCCAGATAAGGCACCGTGAAAGAAAGCATTAATATATGCCGTTGAAGCCCTCCAATCACTAGAAATCACATATTAATCCCATTCGATGTCCATATTCTTTAAACTAAGGCATTAAATAAAAAGAGAGTAACTGAAAAAACATAAGTAGAAATGCATCATTCAGAGTAGAGACATCATTTATATTTCATTCATCCAATCAAATCCAAACTTTTCAATCCAAATTGCAGCAGCCCACAGAATAAAAACACAATAAAAGAAAGGAAAAAGAATTCACGCAAACAATGAAAAAGATTGTTACAAACATATACTAACATGTAGTTGATGAGCTGAACTCTGATCCACAAATTCTCCCTTCTTCTCATCAAAATGTGTCTTTGTGAACAATTCAAATGGAGTAGGGTCTCTTCCCAACTTAACATTCTGTAGGAATTCATAATGATGCATTAGATTATGTATTAATTAAACAATGAAAACATTTGAAAATAAATTCTTTCTAGCCTTTTCTGATGCTCACTATAATTAATGCTACCCCTTTTATGTTGAGTGCCTCTAGTAGAAGACGCTTGATTACTTTTAGCTTTATCACACTTAGCCTTGTAATTTTCTGATATCCACATTCTCTCCAATTCATCCATCACATTACGGGGAATCCAATTAGGCCTAAGTGTTTTTTTTTTAAATAGGTCTTGTCTAATAATAGATAATAAATGAAGGGTCAAATAGTTCATTTACACATAAAATTTAATGATATTCCTTATATATAGAACTAAATAAAATCTTCTTTCTACTCTAAAAATAGGATCAGATGGGTAATATCTATTCATATCTCTATTATGATAACATAAAATAAAATAAGATGCAAATGTGGGCATGACATATTAGATCATAGTTAGTAGTGATTTTTCCATAAAATAATTAAAAAAAAGGTTAAATAGAGTTAGTCCTTATATAATATGCTCTAATTTGGGTTTTGGCCCCTAAAGTTTGAAAGGAATGATTTTAGTCATTCAAGTTTATTTGGTTTAAAAAAGTTAGTCCCTATAGTTTTAAAAGGACTAACTGTGTTTGTTTATGCTAATGTATCACTAAATCCGTTAAATTTGCTGACTTGGCTCGATGACTGAACAAAATGATATGGAAATAATAGATTTTAAAATAAAAAAAATGAAAAGAGAAAAACCCTTCTCTCATCTTCGTTACCATCCAAGATAGACCTTGCAAAGTCATCTTCATAATTAGAAAGGCGAAATTCAATTACCAATCAGAAAGTTTCGCCACAAAATGAGACCGTTCGGAGACAATAACAACAACGTACATCATGAGACACTACAAAAAAACAACAATTTTCCGACTGAATTCGGTCAGAAAATCGACTTTTTCGACGAATTTCCGGCGGAATTCCGTCAGAAAAATTTTTTCCGACGGAATTTTTTCCTTCAGAAATTCCATCGTCACAAATCGATTTACCGACGGAATTTTTTTCCGTCGGTAATTTTACAAACAAATTTCCGTCCGTAATTTAATAATATTATTTTATAAATAAATTATTTTTTAATTTATATATAATATATTAAAATATTATTACCGACGAAATTTCCGTCGGTAATTTTTTAAATATTTAAAAAAATTAAGCCTCCATGTGTCGCTGTCTCATGCTACCACGTGTCCCTACCCACACCTTGCCACGTGTCGCTTCTACAAATTGCCTTCAATTTCGTCGTTGGAGATATTTGAACCCGCAACCTGTTGGGACGTGTCTGATGCCTTAACCAGTTGAGCTACGAACAGCTTTTAAAATTATTTGTAAACTATTATATTTATAATATTTAAACTCCCATTATTATAATTATTTTTAATCTTAATATATTATGAAATATTTTATAATTATTAATATATAATTTACATATAAATAATTTTACTATTTTTTCTAAATAATTTTTATATTCATATACAATCCATTATATTTAGTATTTTCATTTTATACTATTAAATTATAATTATTTTTCATTTTATTTTATGACATTTTTAAATAATTATTTTATTATATATATTATTAAATTATAATTATTTTTCATTTTTATACTAATATTTAATTATTTATTAAAAAATAAAATATTATTTAATAACAACTTAAAAATTAAATTTGGTAATAAATATATATCTATATAAGTGTGTATATATTAATTTTTATTAAATATTTTTATTTATTTATAAAATATTTTTTAAATAAATTAATATAATATTTTTTATATATAATTTATAAATTAAAATAAAAATTTATTTATAAAATAATAAATAATTAAAGTTACCGATGGAATTTCCGTCTGTAATTACCGACGAAAAATTTTCTATCTGTAATAATATTTTATTATATTATTTATAAATTAAAATAATAATTTATAAATAAAATAAAATAATTAATTAAGTTATTAACGGAAATTTCCGTCGGTAATAATATTTTAATATTAAATTTAAATTAAAATAATAATTTATAAATAAAATTATATAATTAATTAAATTACCGACGGAATTTCCGTCGGTAAAATTGCCAACAGAATTCAAAAATCCGTCGGTAAATTCCGTCAGAAATTCATTGTTTTTTTGTAGTGAGAATCGAGGATGTAGATGTTGCAGACTTGCAGGTGGTGTCGATGAGGGAGGGTTTGGGGGATTTGCCGGAGAGAGGAATATGAGGGGGGATAAGAGATTTGATTGGGGTTTTGCGTTTCTTGGCCTGAATTATCCTGATGTTTGTTCCTTACTAGGGATGGAGATGACTTTAGGGTATGCTTAGATGTGGTGAAAATGGTAGAAGAAAGAAAAGTAGGGGGGAAAATGGAGATGACTTTTGGTTCCATTGCAACCATATGTTATTTGTATTCTCCCTTTAACATCTATTTATTTTTTTCTACACAAATAATGAAATAGCCTCTGTCAATTCAAGATAAAACAAACTTTTAATCCTTTTATTTTTATGGATTGTTAATTATGTTCAACAATTACGATCTATTTAAATTTTTTGATATACTTAATTTTTAATAATTCACCTTCTTGTTTTACTTTTTAAAAAACATTTTAAAACTTATTTGATTATCTTAATATATACTCTAATTTAGTATTATTTTTATCTTGAAAAATGACATTTCTATCCCTCATTATAAAATCTAATACAATTTTGAATATAATTCTTTTAATATGAGAGGAGGCGTAGTTTAGTCACCACTCACTACATATTTACTCATTTTCTTTTCTCTCAATTTTCTCTCACTCATCCAAGCAAGGAGAGTGACAACATTTTCTTTCCTCTCTATTTTTCCTCTCCTTCAAGCATACCGTAACAATGTCTATCTTTACCAGCCATGGACGGCAACAAGGATGAGAGAAGGGTTGAAAGCTTTCTTCTTTTTCTCTTTCATATTTTTAAATCAATTATTTTCATTTCATTTTGTCTAAGTATCTTGCCAAGTCAGTAAACTTAACAGAGTGAGTAATACATCAGCACAAACAAACACCATTAGGTTCTTTTAAAATTATAAGAACTCTTTTAAACCCAAATCAGAGCAAACTACAAGGACCAAAAGAAGGTTTAACCCTTAAAAACATTCTAAAGTATTCATGTGGTCTTTTAAATTTATATCAAGTTTTAGTTTAATCGATTAAATTGAAAGAGTGGACTTTTAGCTTTCTTTCCTTAAGGCGGTTAGTTTAACTTAACCAATATGCTGACTCAGTAAATTTAAACAGTAATCAATCATCATCAGCTTATAATAAAAAATTTCGTAATACCCACCCAACAACTTGTTTAACATAATATGGGTCGGATTTTTCATCAATAGTTAGCTATATATATGTATTATCATTTTAAATCACAGTTAATTATATTTAAAAAATACTCAATTATTATGAAATTTTATTAATTAGATTATCAATGGGCCAGCAAATAATATTTCAAATTTTAAATTTTTTTTAGTAAACTCAAGGTATTCACATCCTATAGCCATGACTAATCCTCTCACTATGTATCCACCACTCAGAGTAAACGGCCGGCCATTAAATGCTCTTTGTAACGTCCCAATATTTATACTATATTATACATAACCAAAACAACAAAAACAAGATGCCACAAAAGTTTTTATGAACTAAATAAAAGAAATCCAAGATAATTTAAATGAGTTATCAAAATTGATAAATTATGCAACTAATGTGGCAATATAACTAATCTATATACATAATGCCAAATGGAGGTAAGGTATACTCGGATACCTAATCATCATGCTCATTCCCTTCGTAATCACCTCTATAAGAGTTATTACCTAAAAAAAAGTTATTATAGGAGGGTCATCAGACAAGGTCTCAGTAACCAATATCACTTTACAGAATATACAAGGAAGGACCATAAGCCAATGAAGCAGTGCTTATATACGTATAAAATAAAGAAAATAGTTTTCCAAACCAAAAGCACAATTTTAAACACAATTGTTACCCCCAACCGATCTCCTCCGTATAACTCCCAGACATGGATCCGAACCTTTCGTGCTGTATAACCCGGCCAAAAGTTACACCACTCACTACGGGTCATCGGTCCCCTCTCTTGCCTCCCACCTGGGCCTAGGCTCAAGAGGTGTCTTACCCAAGCGCCTATTTCCAAACCCTGGCCAAAGGATAAGGAATAGAGACATAGGCCTGACAAAATACCAACTACTACAATCACTAGTAGAGGCTGTCGCACGGGCTTCCAAACAAAAATCTCTACAACCCTGCCCCAAGTCTCCATCACAGAAGTAACCATAACAGATATCATCCGTAACATGTATCATCACAACACTATATATATATAACACATCATCACATAAATCTTTGTACACACATATGATAAGTGAGTTTGAAAGATAATTTTTTATAATAGAATACATGCTAATATACTTCCCACTTCATTGAAGTTTTATACAATTAAAATAGAATTTTATAAATCAAATTTATACGATCAAAATATAGTTAAAAAACTTTTATGTTTCAAAACAGGCATATAAGGTAAAGTAACATTGGTTAGCCCAACTCCACGCTCTCTTACTTAGAAAAGTTGTTTTGTTTGAAAGATCTCATTGCATAGAACAAAGTTTGTGAGGATGTTTTGTGATCGGAAGATGTTACGAGTACGGAATTGAACCCAGAAGTTTGAGCTCTTGAGAAAATATATAAAAGTGACACACCTTCTCTCTCATTTTCATTTATGATATTAGTGAGACATCTACACATTTATATAGATCAAATATGTGAGTGGTGTGGATCATCACAATTCACATCATATCAATCCATATATAATAGTAATAATTTATATATATATATATATAAATACGTGTGTAATATATGTATATATTTAATTATTATATCATTTTTTATCTATCTTATTTTATTTATAATTTCTCTAAATTATAGCCTCTTTCAATTAAATTAATTAATTAACTTTTAATTTATAGATTGATTATATTTATATATATATGCACCTAATATCAAAATCTAAAAATATAATATAATGGTTTTATGAATTATTTAATATCTTTTTATTATAATTAGATAATTAAAATCTTTTAAATGAGATGAGAGTTTACATATATTTATTGTACCTGTTAAATGACATCCTCTCTCTTCCTATAATCATGCATTCAAACTATATTTTTTTAAATATAACCCTTTTGGATAAATATTCTATTTAAATATTTGAAATATTATTATTAAATTTTAAATACCTAAATAATAGTTATTTATATACTATAGCATATACATTAAATTTTTATATATTAATCATTTAAATCTTAGAATTAAAATTTCAGGATGTTGCACTCTTAGTGCCGAAGGGTCAGATTCGAACCTCCATAGTTGTTATAGAATGTTAACAATTAAGATATTAATATATTTCTCGTGCATAGTATAGTATGAGAGAAAAGTCTAGTTATATAGTTAAATGTTATTGAAATATAAGTATAAAAAATATTGTTGAAATGTGATTAAATATTAATTCTTTAATTAATCTATTTTCTATTTCAAAATCAAACCATATCTTTTTGGCATTTAATTACAGAATAAGAATTTAAATTTGATGAGTCAGAATGGACCAACATGAAATTTGATGGAACCAAACATACACTTTAGCGAAAAAATAAGGGTTAAAGATGCACAACAATTTAGAGAAAAAAAATTGATAATAAAGGACTTGGTCAGTTGTAATTTGTAAACTCCAAGAGTTTTTGTTTTGCGTTGAGACTTTAGAGATTGAATTTTTTTTTTTTTTGGTATAGGTACTCATGTAGTGATTGGGGCTTAGGTTTTGTGCCTAAACTTTGCTCAATGTATATAAAAGGACCAAAGACTTCTAGACCATATGTATGATTACTTTCATTGTCTGATAATATACCTTATTTATGCCCTAATTTAAGCTGAGTCGACATGATCACTTTCAAGGAATATTGTACAATATATATTACACAGAAATTCACATGGTATCATAGTTGATCCTATGTTGTTCAAACACGCCTTAATTAGCCAAGGAAGAGCTCACACAATTGACAACGAGAAGAGTTAGATCTTGTTAGAAGCAGAAGAAGACTCGCCCATAATGGTTGACACCAGCAGAAACAAAGCCACTAGTGCAGAGGCTGAGTCTCTTTCTTAGCTCATTGTTTATAATCGATTAAATAGAAATAACTACCCTCAATGGTTCTGGAATGTCTTCATATTTATCCAGGGAAGAAAGAAGGAAAGTTATCTTACTTGGGATCCGAAACCTCCAGGAATAAAGGATCCACAATATGAAATTTGGTTTGCTAACAACAACACCGTAATGGCCTAGCTTGTATACTCAATGACTCCAGAAATAAGTGAGAGAAGTAGAATGGTTCACAAACCAATCGCTTCCAACCAAATCATAATGTAGCAAGTATAATGAGCCATAAATGCAATAAAGCAGTCAAACAAATCATAACATGCTGCAAATATGATTTTGAAATAAGCCACGACTAATAACTCATTTTTTTCATGGTGTCATATAATTCAACGTTTGAATTGCTGAAGTTCCCTAATAATTTATGCTCAATTGCCTCCAACCTAGACAAGATATTCATGTTCACTTGTCTACGATCTTGATTCTCTTGCCTAAGCTCTTTGATAAGATTTTCATCCTCCTGTATCTTCCATCGCAATTCTTATTCATAATCAGGATGAAGTCCTGAGTTGTTCAAGTTAGTATGAGAATAAGGTGTGCAACCAAAATTTTGAGCCTTAGATATTAACCCACATATGCAGGCCTTCTTGTTCTTGTCACCTATAATATCTTCTTTATCTTTTACATCATTTGATTGTACACTTAGAGACATGGGTGAATCGTATTTGATTTCTCTTTCTCCATGACTCTTCCATATGTAACATATAGTTTCCCATGAATCCATATTTATAAATGTGTGCCTTGACCTCATTCTTGATTAGATAGGGCCTACATTTACATTTGACACATGGGCACCTAACTTGTCCCAATTTTCAAGAATAAGTTGCTTAAAAGGCATAGGCAAGGAAATCGTCAACACCTATCTCAAAATCTATTGTAACACATTCAGTAATTGGATCTATTCTATTATACATCTATCTTAACTCTCATGGACTTCCATTCTATGGAGTTCTAAGTTGTTGATGTGAGCATGAGAATAAAGTGTGGAACCAATATATTCTCCCTCGATCTTAAACCATTGATTTGGGCTTCTTGTTCTTACCACCTGTATTTTCTTCTTCATCTTTCACATCATTTGATTGCACACTTGGAAAAATTGGTGAATCATATTTGATATCTGTTTCTCCATGACTATTCTATATATAATATTTTGGCATAAATCCATATTTATAAATGTGTACCATGGATTCGTCCATAATTAGATAGTGCATATATTTACATTTGACACATGGACACCTAAGCTACCCTGATTTTTAATAATAAGGTGATCGAAATGCAAAGGCAAGAAACTTCTCAACACCTTGCTCAAAATCTAGTGTGACCCATTTTGTACATGGATCTATTCTATTATATCCTATAGAAATAGAAACAGAAACCCCTTGTAAATGGCATTAAATCCTCACAAAACATTTTTATTTTGTACTCAGTAGTAATTCTATATATCTAATGTTGCGGATTATACATCATGGTAAATGTGTACCTAGGAAACCAATAGCTGCTTAATGATGCATAAGAATATGAAGTGAATTAAAGGAGGGAAAAAGAGGAAGATGGATTATGTGGCATGAAAATAATAAATTAAACACCATCACCATCAAAAAAAAATAAAAGACATGATAATGCCTTTATGTTTCAATCACTTGGCAAATAACTTTCAAGCAGGAGAGGAAACAACTTAACACATAAAAAAAGAACAAAAATAAGGAGTGCAGCGGCAACTAATTTACTTTCTACCCTAAAAAATTAATCAACCACAAATCACTGTAAGTACTGGCTGTCACCCAAGACGGGGGTGAATTGGGTAATAGAATAAAAACTTACAATCTCTTTGCAAAATCACAATGAAAATAATAATCAATGTTTAAAATCCTTTTCGGTCTTCACTGAAAGTATTTCAAATTAAGAAATGCACTATAAGATATGCAAGTTAGATGTGCTGGAAAATATGAGAGCTAAGGGAAGAAGAAATGTGCAATATTAGATTTATCCTGGTTCGGTCTATTCCTTTGACCTACATCCAGTCCCTAGGCTCCACCTGATAGATTTTTGCTCGTTGAAGACTTGAGGAACTAGCCGTTGTGAGAGGGAGATGAATTGGAGAGTTAATGGTGTTTTAACTATTGTGATAATGGCTCCAGAGACATTTAGCCATTGTGATAATGGCTCCAGAGATTTTTATTTGTTGTGTTTGGCTTTTCTCTTCTTGATTTAAGTCATTGTCTAGAGTGTCTCAATAGTAACGGCTCTCTGTTCTCTCTGCATTCTGCATTCCGTATTCTGAGTTATGCTTAGCTTCTGTGTCCAATGGAACTTTCTTGAAATAGGCCAGGTAGAAACTCCAAAAATGTAAAGTTAGTTAAGCATATATAGGAAGAGTAATTAAATTTGAACTTTCAGTTTATCAATCGATGGCTCGACCAACAATCAATTACTCTCCTTGCTTGGCAATCGATGGCACTCAGAGTATTCTGATTTTCTTTCGATTATCACCTGTAACACTCGATTGAAACATCAGCTATCGATTGAACATATAAACAAATAATCAATGGTCATATTGTCTATTGATGAAACTTAATTAATCGATGGTGGGTTTAGCAACCGATAGTCTTTCACACTTTTGAGAACTTCTAACCTATCATAACAATCGATGGCCAAGCTAATCATCGATAGAAAAATCAACAATCTGTATGTACTCTAAGCCCCATTGATGGTTGCAACATCAATTCCATCGGTGGTTGATTCATCCATCGATGGTTCTTTCCTTTCTTCCACTTCGAAATTCTGTTTCAGCAAGATAGGATAAATTTCGAAAAATCATAACTTTCTCAATTTAACTCCACATTTAACATATAATATATCCACAGAAATATCTTTGAATCTATTTTTAAATGAGGAAAGAATCATCACAAAATTCAATGTTATTCAAAAGTTATAGTCAAAATCGTGACTGTAAGACTCATGCACAACTGAATTTTCTGTGCCAACTTTAGAAAATCATATCTCCTTTAATTTAAATTAATTGATAGTGAAACTTGTGTTCATAAATGGTTTTAAAGTATAGTTTCATATGAAATAATTTTTACCCAAATCGGATTTGTATTTTGAGAGATATGCTCAAAATGATGACTACCTTTCTACTGCATGACTTGAAAATTCTGGGCAGATTTTAAAAATTCACAGCTCCTTGGATATAAATTATTCAGGTGTGAAATATGTGTCTATGAATTTCGTTGGAATTTTAGTTTCATACAAATCAAATTTCACCTCAATCCAATTTGTATTCTATGAGATATGACCAAAACACTGGACCAGGGTCAGACTGGACATTGCACTCGAATGAACTTTGAACAATCAATGGTTGCTCAACAATCGATTGGAAAATCACCTATCGATTGTTCCAAAGGTCCAGAAATCGATGGCTAACACTTAGCAATCGATGGTTGACCACTCAAAACATGAAAATCACCTATAAATATGCTATGTAATCATATATGCATGGAAACTCATGGTTTGATGATGTGGACTTCATTTGAGCTTCTTTTAACTTCCAATTGAGCATAGAAACTTCTAATATCAAGCCTAATAACATGATTATTGATTTTCTCATTCAATCCCTCTTATATTTGATCATATCATGCTCCATAAACAAGCATAATAACTCAATTCTTTCTTTGACTAAGCTATACATGATATTCACATGAAATAATGGTTAGCCAAAGTAAAAGATGAATATTTCATGCAAACTTCTTGCTCATTAGATTGAAATCTATATTTGACATCATCAAAACTAATCATATCTAACAATCACAAACACAAAACCAGCACAAGATCACAATCATGCCAAAATTTCCAGTAAAGATTAATACATTGGCAGATCAGTACCAACAAATTAAAAAAAAACAAAGGCGGAACGAATCTAAGAAGTTGAATAAGCAAGATCAATTCACCTAACTGAACAAAACGAGAAACTGAATATAACAGCTGCCAATAAGGGTTCGTGCCTTTGTGAATGAAACCACCATTGGGCACAATTGGAGAGGAAATCATCAGAAACATATTTAAACAACGTCGCTGTTGAGCTAAAAAAAAACTATGTAAGATTATACTTCCTCCTTTAAAGGAGTATAAGACATGTTTGAAGATCTAAGCTGTTACTAAATATAAGAACTCTTTTTATTTTTCTCACATTTTCTATAAATTATCCCTATTAATGCTCTTCAAGAATAAGCAAG
Source organism: Mimosa bimucronata (assembly GCA_037074515.1). Classification (NCBI taxonomy): domain Eukaryota; kingdom Viridiplantae; phylum Streptophyta; class Magnoliopsida; order Fabales; family Fabaceae; genus Mimosa; species Mimosa bimucronata. The sequence goes on along the minus strand of CM073440.1, from coordinate 32,341,686 downwards.
CAAAAGATGAGGGTATGAATAAAGGTAGCAGATTATGGTGTTTTAGTAATATTATGTGATTTTAGCTAGCTAACTAACATCATTAATTAAATCAAATCAGGTAAATGTGTCTTATATTTAGGAACAGAGGGAGTAGAAATTTGTTTTATTGTCATCGTTTAAATTTGAAGAGTGCACATTTAATAGATTCATTCAATCAAAAATGTTGATTTTGTAAATTTAAGTGATAGTTTTGTAGTTAAATGCAATCAAAATTGAATTAAAGTTCGATTATTTAGTATAATCATTTTATATTTTAAAATTTCGTCTTTTTTAGAACCATTTAATTATAGAATCATTAGCTAAATAAAACCAACTGTGTTAACAAAAAATGGTTATAAGTACATCTTTCAAATTTAAGGAACTAAAATAAAATTTGATACAAACCTAAAAAAATAAACATATACTTTAATCTAGCAATCTTTAGGGTAAAGTAGCAAATATGACAATAATGTTTGCTCAAAGGTGCATGTGGCACCACTAAGTTTCATAAGGTTCAAAAATACACATAAACATTGGAAAACTGGACAAAAGGACCACTTATTTGGGCTTTGTAGTAACGTCCGTGAGGCTACTAACCAGGTGGTTCATGAAAGTGGTTGTGTTGGCATTGAATGCAAACGCGGCAGGTGACCACATTAAAAATGAAAGCTGCATCATCATCCCCTCTTTATTCAATGAAAGCTTGATCATTAAAGACGAGAAGGAAAAGGGCGAAGGTGCTAGAGGTGCTGGATCCTTAGCTCTATCATCAATTTTCCCACTTTTTCTTTAATCGTCGATTCTGTCTGGGGAACGAGCAGAGGTTGGGTGAGCGGTGGTGAAATTTGAGCTGTGGTAAGATCGACACAAGGTTCTATCTGGTGAGGCATCGTCATCCTCGTAGAGCCCACACACACCAGCACGCTAATAGCTTCTTCATCATCCTCGTCGACGGCAAGGGGGAGGAGAAAGGTACCATTGCTAAGATTACGAGGTCGAGAAGAGCATTATGAAGGAGAACCCAGGTATTGTTATCACAGACTTCTTGCTCCGCAATGGACTGCATGGACGGCGGAAAATGCTGGGAGGAGGTTTTATGGCTACCCAAATTACTACCAGGTAAAGGCATTTAATTTTGTTTGTGTGATTGCTGTTTTTTTCGAAGCTTCTAAGCCTCTTATCAGTGTAAGTTTGACAAGATGGTGGGTGTAAGTATTTCTCTTGGCATGATGATGAGCTTGGTGAGAGGGCAAATCATGTGATAAATGAACTTCTGGATGAAATTGAGACCCTTCATGAGGAGAACAATGTGATTCGAAGAGGGATTGATGGGGAAAACTTCATTGAGGAGCTTCACAAAATAAGTTCTGAAATGAAGAAGCTTAAATGCAGACATGAGAGGGAGCATGATGATGCAAGAAAAGGGGAAATGAAGTTTAAAGTGGTCTCAATGTTATTATTAATCACTTGGTTATGGTTGTTGTTTTTTTTCTTCAAAAATTTAGTATGTATTTGCTGTATGTGTATGAAGTTGTCTAATTATCCACTATGTTCCATTCAACTTTTCATTAGAAATTTCTCTAATTTTGAATTCTGTACAATCCTATAATTTGAATCAACAACAGGAACCATTGGAATTACAAAAAACTGGGATTTAATATGGCGATGATGGTGATGATGCAGGTGAGGAGAGTGCAGAGAAATTGAATTATTCACAAGGTTAAATGGTGGTTTACTTTGTGTTAATGTTTTAGGAGGATTAGTAGTACCTGCAGTTTCATGAATCCATAAAAAAAAAAGGCAAAACACACTCTTGGATTGAAGCTTGATTTGTATGCAATTATCTGGGGAAGCTCGAAACTTGATTTCTGTGAAGAAAAAAAAGTTGACCTTGAACTACCATTTCACAATTCACAATAATGCAGCAAAAATGGGAATGATATGTTTGAGGAAGAGAAGAGATGGATGTGATGATATTATTATTCTTTGCTCTCCCCTTTAAAGACAGTGAACAAGGATTGACACATGTACAAAAATAAGACCATTTATATATGGTTAATTCATTAACCTGTAAGCATAAATATTCAGTCACCCATTTACAAAATACCATTTACAAATGGTTAATTCTGTCCAAACAGACTTGAAACAAAAGGATTGACATGTGCAACATGCCATTTACAAAAGAACTGGCTCAACTTGTAAGCATGACTATTCAGTTAGCCATTTACAAAAGACCATTGACAAATGGTTAATCCTATCCTAAAACAAAAGAAGCAGCCAAGCAAAATAAACTCCTAAGAACCTAGGTCCCTATATAGTCTTCTTTGATTTGGACTTCATCTTGTTCATCATACTTTGCCTCTGTCCTTGGAGTTGGGACCTTGTTACACATGGTCGGCCCCTCCATGTAAGTACAGGTGGCTGAACTGGGAGTGTTGATGGCTCTAACACATTTGACCCATTTCTAGTGAATTCAATCCGCCTGGAACCTTCCACTGCCCTTGAACCCCCTGCCATTAACATCCTCATTTGATTTTCGTTCGGAATGGTGTACTTCACCTGAGGATCAGTATCATGAACTATATTTGTAGTCTCCTCCTCAAGCACAATGTCAGAATTCAAATCCTGATACAAATTAATTGAAACAAATCATTGCAGCCCAATTACACATCACACATCACAAATATAACGAACTTAAACATTGCAAACTTACTCTGTAAACAGTCCTTCCGGTGTTTTCATCAATCATTATGCCCATGCCACACATTCCGCGGGGAGTGTACACACATTTCTTCCTAGGTGGTTGGAACCTACGTGGTGGTGGGGCTGAAACATAGCGGCTGGAGGAAGGTTGGAACCTAGGTGGTGGTGGTGTCTGGGATGGAAATAATGGTGGTGGGGTCTGGGATGGAAATGATAGTGGTGGGGTCTCGGATGGAGGTGGTGGTGGGGCTGAAACCTGGTGGCTGGAGGAAGGTTGGAACCTCACCCAATCAGAAATTATGTTTCCCTGTTTTTGTAACTTAAGATGTAATTGTTATATAAAAAAAGAAATCAGATATAATTAGACTATTAAGCTGTCAAAAAAATTTCACTTATTTAAACAAAATATAATCAGAAAAGAAATCAGATATAATCAGAAACACGCATACAGACCTGTAAGTACACTATGTTGGCATACAGAAACACGCATATAGACCTTTGTCCAGGAAATTTTAACTCCACAAGGTACAAAGGAAATCAGATATACAAACACGCATACAGACCTTTGTCAAGGAAATTTTAACTCCACAAGGTACAAAGGAAATCATATATACAAACACGCATACAGAAACACGCATACAGACCTGCAAGTATACTATGTTGGCATACAGAAACACGCATACAGACCTTTGTCCAGGAAATTTTAACTCCACAAGGTACAAAGGAAATCAGATATACAAACACGCATACAGAAACACGCATACAGACCTGCAAGTATACTATGTTTGCATACAGAAACACGCATACAGACCTTTGTCCAGGCTATTCTAGTAAAACAATATACCTCTTTGCATGCCCTCTTGTTATGTCCTGTTTGTTTGCATATGCTGCATCTATTAATTGCACCTTTCTTGCTTAATTTTTGTGCAGGGGGAGCTTCTGGTGCATTATGAGCAGGTATGTTTCTCCTTCCACCCTCTTCAATGTGCGCTCTTTTTACCTTTGGTCTGCCAGGTAATTTAGAAATGACGGGAGGCTCCATTGGACCAAATCGATCTATGTCCCAGAATTGCTTGCCCCTAACAGGTTGGAGCTTTGCCCTATAACTTGAAATGTAGGTCTCCTTGTGGTAAGATGAGATTTGAGTTAAGGGATCAATTTTTGCACTGAACATAGCACATATACTATGTTGGCATGGGATTCCAGTTAAATCCCATGCCCTGTAAGTACACATCTTTCTAGGAAGGTCAACTGTATGCCTATCTTGTCTCTCATTCACTTCAAACCCATCATCTCCATTGAATCGTACACTACACCGCATAACTAATAACCTATTGTCCTCAAAAAGATTCATACACTTGGGACTAAAAGGACCTTTCCACTTCCTGACTTTGTTTTCACTTTGAGCCCACTTTTCCATCATCCTTATCCTAATTCCCTCAAACATTCTAATGACAGGAAAGTGCCTATACTCATCAATCCATGAATTAAGGCTCTCACTAATATTGTTGTCTACAATATTAGACTTACAACGTGTTGAAAAATAAGCTCTTACCCAGGTTGATGGATTGTAAGACACCGCGTCCTGAGCTGCTGCTCTATTAGACCGTTGAAGAGCCTTCAAGTTGTCTTTGAATTTTTCCTCAAACGAACTCCGGGCACAAGACCAGAACTTATTCTTCAGCTCACCACCTTTCCATTTTTTGCACCAGTTGGCATAAATATGTCGAGCACAAAACCTGTGCTCAACCAATGGGAGCACATCACGGACAGCCTACGTTAGGCCCTACAAAACAAATAGGAATTACTTTAATAAGTAGAATATTAAAGTGCCAAATCAAAGTAAACCACTTTTATGTTGGTATGTTACGTAGGGTCTAAAAATAAAGCAATATGTATCCAAGCATGTCTTAAAAGTTCAACTAATTTAACTATCCTTGACAAAAAAAGCTTGACAATAGCAAAATGGTTAAATAAACAAATGCTGCAAAATTGACATACACATGATCTACCTAAATTAAACAATTGATACTAGCTAGTGTGAGGTTAAAAGAATCAATCCAGCTAATACCTGATAACAAAAACGCTTGAACTATTCATAGATTTCCAGAACTCATGAGAACGCAAATAGATTTCCAGAATATATTTGGCATGAAGATCCATACGTATTTTCCAATGCTGTAACATGTTAATCTTAACTATTACAACTAAAATGTAATTTAAACAAAAAAAGGCAAAAGAATCATACTCACATCCAGTAACATTAAAATACTGAACAAAAAAAATAGAAGCTAGTAACATTATACCTTTTGCATGTCAGACATTATAGTCACATGTTCACCATCGTTCATGTCTAACAAAAATCGAACCAATTCGATGAACCAGGTCTAGCTAAGACCATTCTCTTTTTCAGTCAAACCAAATGCTAATGGGTATAATGCTTCATTTGCATCTATCCCTACAGCTGTTAGTAAGATGCCTTTAGCTTTCCCCTTTAGGAATGTTCTATCAACACCAATAAATGGTCTGCATCCTTGTTTCCAACCAACCTGCATCAAATTAAATATTATAATTAAACAAATCTTCATGAAATTGTATAAAAAAATTCAGCCTTGCAATAAGGGAAATTATACCTTCGAAGCATTGAAACACACATACATCCTTCGGAATACTCTTTTACCATGCTCACGTGCTTCATTGCTTAACTCCACTTTAATATCTGATCCTGGATTTGAAATACGCAGCTCATTGCAGTATGCTTCTAACTTAGTAAACTCGTCTTTGAAGCTCCCCTCCATCTGCTCCATTATTCTCCTTTTCGCCTTTTTGCATTTGTAAGTACTCACATGAACATTGTAATCTCGTTCACACTCCATCTTCATTTCGTTCACAGTAAACTGAGGCCTCTCTTGAATTTTTTCCTTAAACAGTTCAGCCAACCACTTAACTGTTGCCCTTACATTCTTATAAACCCTCACACAACTATGCTCATGCTTGTAAGTCCTCACTTCAAGCCCAGCATCTAACCCAACACTGGATGCATACAACATCCACGGGTAGCCCACCTCACATACAACTTGAACTAGCCTCTTCTCACTTCTAACAACTCTCAAGTTAACCCCCTTTGCAATTGCATATTTATCAATAGCCCTCTTCAACTCTTATCTATCGGCAAAAGTCATGCCCAAGTAGAACAATGACTCTTCATTCTCAGCAAGCCCATTCCTCTCTACTGGAGGCCTATCAACATAGTAAAGGCCCAATTCACCCTCTTCTTCTGACATATCACTCAATTCAGATTTATCAACAACACTTTCTTCTGTATCTGAGATCCCACTATCTCCCATGTACAACCAATCCTCACTATCAAATGAATATTCCTTACTACCACCTTCAACCACTCATTTCCCTTTCTATAGAGATTTCTCAATTCCCCTGCTACCACCGTCCTGTGTACAACCTCCATTTTCGAATGAATCCTCAGTTCCATCCACCATTTCTATGTCCACAATCACGTCTTCTTCTTCATCAACTTTCTGACCCCCTTCAGTACCAACAATGTTTTTGGCCATCCCAAGGTTATCACCAGCTATCTCATTCACATTTAAACCATATTTCATACATAAATCAATGAAACTACTATGTCCACTTAACTTTGCATTTTCCCAGCTAGATGTTGCTACACCACATATTTCACCCAAAGCTCGGATTAACTTACCCTGCCTTTCGAGATCGTTGATGTCCTCAGTATCCACCTCGGTATTGTCTGTATTTTCCTCCGTATTCTCCTCGTTACTCTCCATCGTATTCTGCCCCGTATTCCCATCGTCCTTTGCTTTCTTTGTCGGCATTGCCCCTGAAATTAACCAAATACATACAAGGGGCTAAGATGCCATTTCACTATTCACATGGTAAAGAACAACTTTTTGCTCTAATCTATGCTTACCTGTAAGATTCTCTTCCAACTTGTCCAGAAACCCTAGAATATTCTCAGCAACACTGGTGCTCGATGATTTCTCAATTTCTAGAAACCCTAGAATATTCTCATCGATGCTTCATCCCTCCTTCGCTTTCATCACTTTGTTCATCGCATCGTGCATCGCTCTCATCGCATCGTTCTTCCTCTCTCGCTAATTTCTGAGTTTGATTTCTAACCTCATTTCTGAATCCACCCCTTTTGTTTTTATTTTTCTTTTATTTGCTAAAAACTAAATGCATTTTGACCATTCAATGCCACCTGAAGGTAGCATGCCACGTAACCCTTACTAATGCCACGTAGCCCATTGCAAGCACCATTCAATGCCACCTCAATGTCTTCTGGGACCCACTCAATATATAACTAACGGACGTTATTACAGAGCCCAAATAAGTGGTCCTTTTGCCCAGTTTTCCAATGTTTATGTGTATTTTTGGACCTTATGAAACTTAGTGGTGTCACATGCACCTTTGAGCAAACATTATTGTCATATTTGCTACTTTACCCCAATCTTTATTGGTTGCAACTTGCAAGGGGGATGATATGATTTTATATTCCAAAAATACCATTACTCTCGAACGGATTCATCCAAAAGAATTGTGATATCAGAATTCAAATCCGCATTTGGACTTGATTAGAGGGGATGGAAGGGAAGAAGTTTTAATGTTACTTTTTATTATATTTTTTTCTTAAAATGTATTATTATATGTCTGATTGGTTTTGTTTAATATTTTATTAAAATATAGATAAATCTATTAAATAAATCATGTATAAAATAGTTAAAACATATCAAAATATGACATTTTCCCTCAAAATAACCCAACTTTTACAGGGGAGGGTTAGGATGGGAAATTAGAGAAAACTTTCTCTTCTGCGTAAAAATATTGTTTTCCCTCCCCTCATGCCAAAAACAGTCCTAGGTTTCATTGTGCCCACTCCTTAGATCATCGTTTATTATGCATATTTTAGCTTTAAAATGGTAGCTCCTAATCTAATATATCTCAAATTCTAAATTCTAATATTATATTTTTTTTAAAATTATTGCATATTATAAAACAGAAAGTTACATGAAGAAAAAACATTAAACATAATAGTATAATAAAATCACGCACACAAACACAAAACCGAAATACTTTTCTGTAATATTCGATATTTTAAATTAATTTTTAGAAAAGTACTATAAAATATTTATCGAGTACTACCCAATATACAACACCTAGCATATTAAAATATTTTCTCAACTTATAACATCCATAAATGTGGAATATATAAATATGACGAAGTACATTTTTAACAGTTATACAAAGAAAACATAATAATACTATTTGTCAACTTCATACAAAAGTTATACATCAATTGTGACGATATATGAACATAAACTTCCAGCGTCGTGGACAATTTTTAATTATATGCTCAAGGAGCAAGGTCTCATCATCTCCTGCACCAACTTGAATCTCCACCTCATAATTTGGTGGATTATCTAAGTATACGATGGGTGTTGAAAATCCAGACTTCAGATGAATGTCACCTAATGACTCCTTGAACTGCAATTCATCAATCAAATATTAATAAAATCATGTGAGTACATATATTTATGATTGATTTCTATGATTCATCAAGGTTTGAAATAACACAAATGATATATTAAATTTAGAAACAAAATGTGATATTTAATTAACTTACTGTTTTAGACACAAGTGGACCATAATAATCCTTCTCTACACTTAGTTCGAGGGCCTTCAACGAAGGAACTTTTTTCACAAGGGACACAATTGCTTGATGAGCATTCTCCCAACACCTAGGCTTTATGATCTTCTTTACGACCTGACACCCGGATTTCTTTTGTACTTCAACACATATCCGCAATTTCTCTAACTTGTTAATAGAATTTAGTGCATGTGTTAACATTTTGCTACAAGAAATCTGCAAGAAAGAAAGAATAACAACATAATTAATAAAATATAACCATTGCATAGTTCCATTGTAGGGAAAACAAGATGTAGAGACGACAACTCATATGCATATATAATATAATATGCAAATTATAACATATTATAACATTATATTTTTAGTTTTTTATTGAAATATTTAAAACATATAAGAGAACTTTTTTACTTCTCAGCATGAATATCTTCCTATTATTATTATTATTATTATTATTATTATTATTATTATTATTATTATTATTTATTTATTTATATACTTGATCTATTTATAAGTCACCTTCCAGCATGTTGTACATAGATTGAAAAAAAAACAACTTAAATCTCATCAAATTAGTTTTAAAATTTGGTAACTTTCCAAGTGTACTCCTATTTGATATGCAATAATATGTATCACATAAAAAACGAAGTCAACATCATAATAAATTAAGGATAAATTTGTACAGTCATATAAAAAATTTAATGATGTGAGTAACAAATAGGATCAAAATAAACTTTATCTACCTTATAAATAAAACTAGAGGAGTATGCATATACACACAATTTAAGTTTTAATAATTTGTTCTTATTCAAATTAGATTTGGATTAAGCAAACTGTAAAAATAAAATAAAATTAATTTAATCTAAATCATTTCATTTAATTTGTGCCATATCTAATGCAACATAATTGATTCCATGTAAAAAAGCAAAGTCAAATCTAACTGCGTACCTTGCGAATAATGGTGTCCGATAAAGACAATTTTGTGGCTGGACTAACATCAAGAAACAATCTTTCCAAGGAATCAAGAGAGACATTATTACTTATTTCAGGGATCAGCAGAGTCGCAGATTCAAGAGAAGGGAAACTGCTCCTGTCATCACCACAATTATGATATTCCAAAGGAAGTGAACTTTGCAAATTGGACAACCAAAATTCTGTAAGATCTGGAGAATGTTCTGAAACCTTAAGAGACAGGTTTGTTTCATTTGTACCAAGATAAACAAGATTCCAAGTCACACGTAAGGTGACAAGTTTGGATGCAGAAACATGAAGTTCCCTGAAGTGAGCATCAATGGTGAAAACCTTGAGAGAGGAGCTTGTAATTTTGAAACTAGTTGGAATCACCAAAACGCCCTTCAGATTCAGTTCTTGTAAATTGGTACAAGTAGATATCCAGTCTTCAAAATTATGGTTCAAGCCCATAGGAATATTCTTAAGTGTTAAAATCCTAAGATTCATTAAAGAGACCATACAATCGTGGAGATTCAGTTCTGGTACATTGAGGTAATTATATTTATCCATATTTTTGTCATTATCATCGGTTTGTAAATCCAGCTCTTGAACATTCAAACACAAAGCATTTTGAAGCCATCCCAAAGGTGTTTGAGAATCGAAACCACGATTCGGTGCAATTAACTTTAAGAACTTCAAAGAAGAAATACTTTTCGCAAAAGATACAGTTGCATTTGCTATCTCCCACCATTGGTATTCTTCGTCTCCCTCATCTCCTTCATATTCTTTAATAAATACAGCAAGTTTCTCTAACATTTTAAATTGATTCGCATAATATTGTATCCTTCCTTCCAATGACATCTGCAAAAATTTATATAAGCATTATTGCATTAGTTTGCCTATCCACACACACACTTACACACACGATTATTTGGTTTCTCTAGTGCATGCAATATATAACCAAATAAAGATATTATTCTGATCGTTTCCTCAGAAACAAGGATTTTGTCATTTGCATACTAGAAATTAAACAATTATATATGCAAGTAAATTCCCAGATTAATTAAGTAGTTACCTCATGAAGAAAGTGACCGTATATATTTAATGTCCTGGTCGAACTAATATCATGGAGGAGCCTTTTAATGGATGAAAGAGCTTCCGCATATGACACACATGCACATTTGAGAGCACTAAACTTGGAATCATTATCACAAGAAGAATCATATGTCAAAGAATCATAAAATGCATCTGAATCATATAACTGAAAAAATTCAAGGTTTGGAGTATTTGAAATCTTGATTAACGGATGTAATTCTTCCCTATCAAGATTAATAGGAGTCCATGTCACACGTAAGGAAACAAGTTTTGGTGAAGACACAACATGAAGTTCCTCGAAGTCACCTTGAATGTTGAAAATCTTGAGAGAAGAGCTTGTAATTGTGAGGTTAGTTGAAAGCATTAAAATATCATAAAGAGTCAGTTCTTCTAAACCGACACAGTAAGTTGAAATCCACTCTCCAAAACTATCATTCAACGAGATAGGGATATCTTTAAGATTCAAAACCCTAAGATTCTTCAAAGGAATCATAGAATCTTGGAGATTCAGTTCAAGTCTTTGATGGGTATATTCAGGATCTAGTGGTCCCCCATTGAACTGTAAGATAAGTTCTTGAACATCGAAAGACAAGACTTTATGAAACCAACGAAGGAGATGAACTGTAACAAAATCCAATAATCTTGGAGCGTCCATTTTCATTGATAAGGACATGTAAAGCCTTTTCAAATTCTTTTGAAGGATTATGGTTTCCTTCTTCATACAAGAATCTAAGAATTCATCGAGGTGTTTGATTAATCCGACATCATTGTATTGGACGTTCCGGAACTCTAGAACGGAAGGGTAAGAACAGAGTGAGCTGAATCTCTTAGAGGTCATGCCTAATCGAAAAAGGGATTTTGCACAATGCACGCGAGAAAGGATTTCGTTGACGACGAAATCATCGTGTAGGAAGTCAAAAGCATATTTAGAACAAGGTTCATCCATGTTTAGTTAGCTTTTGCTGGAGATAATAGCAAGGTTTGATTTGTGTTGTGGAGATATATGATGAACGATGAACTGACGACGATGGTGGCTGTGCGTGAGGGAAAATTTTGAGCAAAAGGTAGAAGAATAAAAAATGCCGATTGAAAGTATGTATATATAGAGGCGGTTTAAGGTCTTAATTTGATTTGAATATAATATTTTATTTGGATTAGTTATTAGATATACCTATATATCCGATTTTCTTATTAATATAATATTTATGTCGATATCCATATCTATCTATTATCTCATATAATATATCCCATAACAATGAAAAATACTAGTTGATACTAATTTCATTTAGATTTAAAATTTTATTTGGATCATATAAGATATTCATTTCCAATTTCAAGTTATTTGGATGATATTTGTACAGAAATGCGGAGGATAATTAATAACTTCGATTTTCAATTTTTTCTTCATTTATCAAATGTATTCAAATTCAGAAAGAAATTAGGGTTACATTTTCAAATTTATTAAAAAAATTGGGTTCGTCAAATTTATTAAAAAAAATTTGGTTCGCCTTGCACGACTTTTTTGAAAATTAGAAACATATAATATTAATGCTGCCACATATTTGTTTCTTCATTTGATTACTGGTTAAAAGCAGGCCTGTGCGAGTTGTTAGTTAGCACGCATGGTTTGCTTTCAGAGACGCTGCGAATCTAGAAGGGATGCTTTTTCTTTTTTCTTTTTTATTGAGGTGTATTATAGTATTTTTCCATTGTTAGATTTTAATAACAACTACATATGCACGAGAAATATATTAATATTCTAATGAATAATATTTTATTTTATCATGATTAATTGTATTTTGAAAATTTGAAATATTGTTTGTTAACCTATTAATAGTTTAATACTCAAATTAATAATATCTCATATTAACTAATTATATTAAATTAAGATGATAAAAACTTAAAATCTGGATTTGAATAAAATTATATTTTAAATATGAAAATTGAATAAATATTGTATTTTAGAATGTATTATAAATTTGATAGATATAACAAATTAAGTTATGCATCTCAACTATTTGACCTACTTTATCGGTTAAGTATTGAATTACATATAAATTTGGGTTTATTAAATAAATACTTATTAAAAAATAATAAGTATTTTTTATCGGATGTGAGAGGAATCTAACCCGTTTAATTTGTATATGGGTTAACGGATGGATGTTACAAGATTTTATATAAGAAGTTGATTGATTGATAATTTATTGATATTTTTCATGGCAAAAAAAAAGATTGATATTTTTCCCGCAATTAATCTTTTTACTACCATATCAAACATATTTAAAAGTGCATATTTTTATTTAAATAAATATTTTATATCTAATTATTTATTCTAGATTAGTTTTCTCCCCTAACCTAATTATCTTCAAGATAAAAGGTCACTTTTATTTTATAATATCCATTCATATCTCGATTGTGATAAAATAAAATACAAGAATGTCGGATGACATGACACATTAGATCATAGTTAATTGAGATTTTTCCATAAAATAATTAAAAAAAAATGCCAACTTATTTATGTGGTATTTTAAATGTGTATTAAGTTTCAGTTTAATCCTCTAAATTTGAAAAGTAAATTTTTAGTTTTCTTTCCTTAGCATGGTTAGTTAAACTTAATGAATTGCCAAACAAACTTAATGAATATGTTGATTTAACAAATTTAAAGGGTAACGAGACTCTGGACCCGCGCGTTGCGCTATGAGTTATAGTTAAGCGTTCTACGCTAACGATGATTTAAGATGAACGATATCTTATTCGTTTGCTAACTGGTATCCAATCACTGTACTAGCACGTATTCGAGGTAACGACTTCAGAAAGTAGAGTACATTTATGGCCAGTCTCCAACACCTTCGATCTCATGTTTTCCACTTGTGAAGATGCAGTGGAAATAATAGGAATGTTGTTGTGGACATTAGTAAGATGAGAAACTTTCACTCGTTGGCCTTCATGGAAACACCAAAGAAAATGGTATTACAAATTCAAAATATGAAGACCAAAACCAAAACTTTCAAAGTTCAGGGACCAAAACCAAAACCAAAACTTTCAAAGTTCAGGGACCAAAACCAAAATTGACCGAAAGTTCAGGGACCAAAACCAAAAATTTTAAAGTTCAGGGACCAAAACCAAAATTGAGTGAAAGTTCAGGGACCAAAAATTATATTAACCCATATAAGTATTTTCAATGAGATTTATTAGACACAACATATTAGGAAATTAATATTGACTATCATAATTGAAATTTTTTTATTATGTTTACAAATCGTACTAATTTGATCCAACTTGCTCCTAAAATATTGTTGACAAAAGTAAGTTTCCATTTTTTTTCTGATTACCAAATATAAAATTTGTTAAGATTGTATTTTTATATTTTGAATATGCAATTTTAAGATACATCATCCTATTGTTTAATTTTTTGTTTTTTAAAAATTTTCAATTTTCTATTGTTCGTTGAAAAATATTATATTTAGTGAAAAATATTTATAAAAAAAAATTTCGTGAAGGATGATTGATAAATTTAGTTGGGTTTGTAATATTAAGCATTATTTTAAAATTGAATGTAGGATATATTAAAGGAGAAAATGTAGGATATTAATTAAGTACAATTTATAATTTACAAATATTTTTGAAATTGAGTTTCTGATTCTTTATATCTTGGGAAAAAGACAAATAAATACCATCCAATTTGTAAAATCCCATTAACAACTTCATGATAGGTATTAACAACACAACAACCTATCATGAAGTTGTTAATGGGATTTTGCAAATGGGAGGGTATTTATTTGTCTTTTTCCCTTATATCTTTATGAATGAAATATCTTAATATTTTTTGTAACTACAATATTTTAATCTTTATTTGATAGCTTTTCTTTTGTTTTTTATTTGATTGATGATTGATGATTGATGATAATTAATATTTTATTTTAAAACCTATCATTATTTTGTACTTACTAAGATCTTTTTTAAAAAAAAAAATTCAAATCTGCAATTTTAAGTTCCATCATTTTTTTAAGAAAATTTTGAAATTTCTTATTGATCACTGTATATTATCTTAACATTTTATAAATGTTTTATTATGTTTACAAATCATACTAATTTTTCAAAAGCTTTAATGAATCCATTATTTTAGGATATGATACACGAAAATTTAAATTGACACAACAAATTAAATAAAAAATAAAAGAAATTTAATCCTAATGGCTTAATTTAATTTTAAATATTAAATTATCTAATTTCGCTAGGGCAATATATTTTAAAATACAACTAAAAATATGGTTATAATCTTAATGGCTTAATTTAATTTTAAATTTTAAATTATCTAATTTCGGTAGGCCAATATATTTTAAACTTATAACTTCAACCAATGAATAACTGTATGTCTGTATCTAACAAATCAAGAAAAAGATAATAATGAATAGAGTACTTAAGGAATCATAATTATTATTAACTTCTCTTATACATGAGTATAATTTTTGTTCAGTTAAAAAAGTATATTTTTCGTGAAATAGAAATAATTTTATTCATGCATATTTTGACTAATATTTTATGGTTCACGAAAATTAGATGAAGATAACATGAACATTATGGAGCGATAAAAAATTCTTAAGAGGACCACTAATATTATAACTCCTTTAGAGGCATCGTACTTTGACAATGCAAACTTAATAAAATGTCAAACCTCATTCAGTAATAGCAACACACAGTTAAATAGAAAACATTAAAACTGAACACTAAGAATATCATAATTATCAAGGGAATGAAATTCATGATAAAAAACATTAAACATACAAAAAGATCCATGACAATAACTTGCGGATTTCAAAAACATTGTTTAAAGTTCAACCTTCATTGACTCCCATCATTTCTCCTTCTTAATTTTCTTTGGTGTTAGGACTGTCTTGTTGGAGCTAAATCTTGGCAGGCAAAGTCACTCAAACCAATTTTTTCGATTTCATTGGATGAATTATTAGTGGTCTTCTTACACTTGGTCATACTCTCAGGAGGAGTAAAAAGTTGTGATACAGTGGTTGGGTCAGAGTCTTTGACAAATCTCTGATTTGTAATGCTTTTATATGCTTAAATTGAGGCAATTAACATGATTAAGATGCAAGTTTTGGTCTGATAATGTCAAATTGAATATCCCAAACTCTCAAGGAAAATGAGTGAAAAATTAGGAGTAATTAGCCATAATTGTAGATTAATTGTATTAATTAATTTATAGGGCTATTTGATCTTGGTTTTATCTTATTTTCACTTGCAGGGTCGCTCAGGACCAAAATATTGGACATGGGATAAAGAAAAAGGCCAAACAAAGAGGCAGAACTGAAGGCACCTCGCCGCGGCTTCGCCGCGACGAGACGGACTGCGAGAAAGGACCCCAATTTTCCAGAGAAGGAGTGAACTCGCCGTGGCTTCGCCACGGTGAGCCCGCGACGAGAAAACCAGAAGGGTCCAGAAGCAACAGAAGCCGCGGCGAGCGGGACGTTCTGCAGCATATCAGTTCGCAAATTTTGGGCCTGATTTGGATCCAACTTGATACCCACTCACTTGACCCGACTTGGGGGACATAAAACACGAAACATACACCCCATTAGGGCAGATTTGGAGTCCCAAAACCCTAGCCTCCCATTTTTTTCTCTCATTTCCTCTCATCTCCATCTTCATCTTTCTCACTTCCTTCCACCCAAATCCATGTCCTATCTCCTTCCCACCTTGGTTGCTGTTCTTTCCATGGAGTAGCAGCTAGGCTCCACCATTCTTGGTGGTGGGAGCCAAGGGATGAGCTTGAAGCTTGAATATAGGAGTTTTTCTAGTTCTAATCCTTCTTCCTCTTGTTGTATTTATGCTTTTCTAGGGTTCTAGGAGTATATTTATGACATTTGGTTGTGTTCTTCATTTCTATATGTTGTATAAGGGTTGAAAACTATTTTATGTTGTTCCTTTCTTGTTGAATACTTGACATTGTGCTATATTAACTTTGAGTTTGATGAAATTTATGGGTTCATGATTTTGTTATTCTCTTTGTGAATATCTTGTGCTAACTCAAGGTGGCTTTGTTAGTGGATTAAAAATGTTAAGTGGTTTTGCATGAATGGAATGGCATAAAAATTGATTAATTGTGTTTAGACATTGGGTAATTACTCTTTTCAACCTTAATCTTTGTTTGGGTGGCCACCAATGAGTTAGGGTTAATTGAGAAATCAAGTGCAATTGTGGGGTGGCCCAAATTGTGGATTTAAAGTCTTGCATGATTAGTTAGTTCTTGAATTTGTCAAATTGCATGAGTGACATTGGACTTCAATCCTAGAGTCTTGATTTATTATTTGGGGTTCCAGTAATCGATTAAACTCTAGGATTAATTAAGTGGCAATTCGAGGTCCCGGTTGTTGGATTAGGAGCCCCTTACGATTAGCAAATTCATATTGGTTTTGAGCTTAATCAACTCAGGTTAAATTAAGTAATGTGCGGGGTTCCGGCATTAATTAAGTTAACCTAAGCCTAACCTAGAGGGGTTCCTCTAGGGATCTTTAGAAAATCAACTAAACTCCCTAAAAACCTTTAGAAGCAATGAATCCCGAAGCTCTCATTCATCAAGAATGATTTCATTTGCCTTCCCCTCCAAATCTCACTTTTATCTTATCTTTATTTTACTTTTGAACATATCATACCTTTTGCATCTTTTCTAAATCAAAAACCAAATACAATATTTTTACCCGCTTTTGTTAGTTTGCATCTTAGCTACTAGGACACCTTTTGCGTTAGGCTCCTCAAGCGAACGACACCCGGGGGTTAGCTTCCATTATCCCCTTGGTTCTTATTTTCTTGAAGGGCGGACCCAAGAGCGCGCTACACGCACACACACACTCGAAAGAAAGAGAGTAGGTGAGCTCTTCAGTCTTCAGTAGCTTTAAAGTATTGATGACGGTGCTGCGTGAAGCCGAAGACTCCTGCAATCACTAACAATCTGATTAGGTAACTAGTAAGGTAGATGAAAAATGCCCTACAAAAAAACACAAATACAAATGCAAAATGCACCTCAATGCCAACTTGAATATTATCCTGTTAATAAAAGCGAAATTGTCAATCCAATAAAAAGATGTGTTAAATTAAACGATAAGTCACATTAATTAATCAATGTAACAATTATCAATTAGTAGAATTATTATTTACCTCTCCATCGGAATAGGTAAATTGGTTGATCAATTCACCATCTAAACAAATATGGGAGACTGCAATGCTTGAAGACCTATGCCTAATGTTGTTATTCCTAATTCTGAGCTTCACTAAAATAACTTTTCCAGACACCTTGTCCAAGTCTTCATGGAACGAATTGGGATTGCCCTCCTTTAATATGGAAATTGAAACTATGAAAAATAAATTACTGGAACATTTATATCTTTACATATATAATGGAGATTACAAAAATAGTATTTAACCTTAACCAATTGCTCTTTCATCTTAGCAGCAGACTTTCCGAATAGCTCCATTGCATGACAATTGAACAACATTATTGAACACTTGCCAGTAGAGTCATAAACCTTGAAGTGAACCTTATACCTAAGGAGCAAATAGAATATGATCATAAATTATGATATTAATGATAGACACTTTATTGAATGAGGTTCGTCCCATTACTTTGGCACAGTCATGAGCACTTCCTTATTACATCTTAAGCACTTTAGAACATGATTCTGGTCATACTCTGGCTTCTTATCGCATTGGCAACCATCATATGACCAACCATAAAGTGTTTCAAGTTTTTGAATAGTGACCTTTGTCACCACATCACATTCCTGTTAGGTTAAGAGGATGATATGTATCACTTATAAAAATATATGAATTAATAGGTATGACATACAATTCCTATTGTCAGATGAAATTAGAAATAATGATTAGAAAATATGTATGTTGAATGTTACTTCTTTGACTTTATTTATGTAAGCCACTGTTACTCTTGTGCGGAAAGTCAAAAGAGATTCTTTTGAATAGCTTCCACTATCAGAATTTGATATCTGGCTAAACAATTGACGGCTATTCGATTCTTGGATGAGCCTACTTAACATAAGAATTGAAATAATCCGTAGGACATATTAATTAAGAAAACTCTATATGTTTACATTAGTCACCTTTCATTTAGAATCTTTGCCTCTTGAATATCTGGGTTGAAGACAACATTGGTTGCATTGAACGCATTGCTGAGGTGGCCATACTCTTATTTAAATAAGCAAATGATGATTAAATCATCAATCCATTGGCATTATAATTATTCCTTTATCATTAAATGTAATTAAAATAATGCGATCAGTACCTATATTCTTATTAATTCTAGCAAAATGAATCAGAACAATGATGGGTGGTTACATATCCTCAGTCTTCTTATTATATGTCTCCTCTCCACAAATTCCCCACAAAGATATGTTGATTGTGTTCTCGCTGTCGGCATAAGAAATTGTCAGCCATAAGTAGTGATGAGTTGAAAAAGACAGTTTTAATAGACTCTTTTGATGAAGGAAAAAACACATAAATATGTTGCAACCGTTGGTCTGCAATGCTAAAGTTCAACTTTTTGATTGAGTCATATTCCCTCATTTGGTCATGTAGCGTTCCAAATGATTGTAAGAATCCAATCACATCTGCAATTATTGGACAATTAGTTGTTTGCATCTGATACTATTGAACAACTACTCACATTCTAGAATGTAATATTATATTTTGGAAATTATTAGTATTCTTTATATTATTTAACACTCCCTTTTGGAGAGTGAATATTATCCATTCCCAACCTGGAATCCCTAATTGTCACAAACAAATGAGATTTAGAAACGAGAATGCAAAAAGAGAGGGAGGAGGAAGAACTTATCCGAATGAGAGGGGGAGAGAAATATGAGGCAGTTAAGCTTATATATCATCAGATTCCTTTTTAAGGTTAAGCTTCTTTGAAATGCTTGTTAGTATACGCAGTGGAGACAATTAAAATTGTGATGCCTGAAGACCATATGAGACTTCTTATCAACATACGCAAGGTCTGTTAGTTGAACAGAGCATCATATGATAAATTTTCTCTATCAGCATTCGTATGATAACCATGTTTTTATATTAAGATCAAAGAGAGGAAAGAAAGGACACAAGGTGCCAAAACTGAGGAAACTAGATCTTGTCTTTCATGAAAAGCGCCTACATCCAGGTTAATATTCCAAACTTTAATCTTCAATTTAATAAGCTTCTCACTAGAATTGGTTGATATGCATTTCTCTTAATTCATCTAAGCATCTCAATAAGTAATAATTTCAATCTTAGTGGCCTTTATAGCCATTGTGTATTAATGATGTGATGTTAAACTTTTTTGAAACATTTAACTGGACTACACTTTAACCATGAATAATAATCCCTTCAATCCTTGATATAAGGACTAATTCACTTGGAGAGATTAAAAAAGCTAAAATAAACTATCTATACGATGAGATTATAAGTCAATTTACAAGTAATGCAAATTATTTGTGAGAATAATTAATATTACTACATTAAAGTAATTATTTAGTTTCACAAATCTCCCCAAATTAATCAATGTCTTATATCAAGGATTGGAGGAAGCATCTATAGAACTCAGCCAGGCTAAATGAGATTGCTGTTGATTGGTTCACTAAAATGGATTTTAACACTGTTATTGCATACCTTATACCTAGGTCGAAGATTTTAGCCTTTAGCACTATATGCTTATAAATGTGGCAGTTCGGGTATTGATATCAACTAATTAATCTTTAATTATTATTTCATCTCATTACGAATACTCTATGCTTATTATGAAATCTGTTCCTGATGATATTCAATCAAAAGCCTTCGAAACATAGGGACAAGTCATGTATGTGAAATAAGGCGTGCCTATGAAATTAATCAATTCCAGTAGCACACTAATTATATCTTTTCATAAGTGTAAATTCTATCCACAAAAGAAAAACAGAACTTAAAAGACACTACATATTGAAAGAGAAAATGGTAATAGTTTAAAGTACATTGATACACACACACACACCACATGGTAGCTAGACGATAATTCATCAGAAGTCTCTTACCATGAAACACAAGCACTAGTTACTAATTGCTACAAAATGTTCTCTTCTGACAGTTCACTAAATTTAAGATCACAAAAGGAAGGTCAACAGGAGAGTCCTTGATCAAGTGTAACCGCAGCAAAGCTCTTTATCTTGAAGTAGAAGAACAATCAGAGTAGTGATAGCTACTTCACTCGCATCATATCTAATAGAAAAACCATGCATATTGAAAAATAAACGGCATAAAACTAATATAATCAGCTATGTGTACAAAAGGAAAATGAAACCACAATTAATTTAAATAATAAGAATACTTTGAAAAAGATAAGGAAGGTAATTTGTTACCTCAAGGGAAAGTTGGTATTGACTCTCAACCAGAGCTTTTGAAACAGAGTACCAAGAAAACATAAAGTTGATCAACCAAGTGATTAAACCATTGGAAAAATTTGTGTCTCCAAGCTCTCACAAGGAAGAGAGAACCACAAACTCCCCAGAAACCCACTGCAAATCCAATCCCCATGCCAAGATACAGTGACTTTAGAAAGTCGTCTTCTTCATATTCTTCACCTAGCTATGGATCTTGAGTTTCTTCTTTTTTGTTGCACTTCTTTGGAAGAGGATCTCCACATAGTTTAGCATTGCCAACAAAACTCCAAGAATGAAAACTTTGAATTTGGGTTCCTACTGGAATTTCTCCACTGAAATTGTTGTATGAGAGGTTCAAATTATCAAGAAAAGACAAATTAGTGATATTTGAAGGAATTTCTCCAGAAAGTTTGTTGTAGCTGAGATCAAGAGACTCCAATTTTTTCAGGCCTCCAATTTCACTGGGAATTTTTCCAGTCAGATTGTTTTGAGACAGGTTCAAGAACTGCATTTTACTAATACCAAACAATTCTTTAGGAATATCTCCAGACAAATTATTCGCAGAAAGATCAACAAGGCAACTTCCAAATTCTGGAAGACTATCAGATTTGTAGTCTAATTCTCTCCCTTTAGTGAATATTTTTATCATTTCATCATACGAAATTACCCCATCTATATGCGTGATGTTGTATATACAATGAGGTATGGATCCAGAAAGCTTATTTCCAGCGAGATCAAGTATTGTCAGCGAAGAAAGGTTGCACATTTGTGATGGAATATTGCCTATAAATTGATTGCCCCTCAATTTAATAACTAGCAACTGTTGCGCCACAGAAGGAATATTAGGCAAACTTCCCGAAAACTTATTTCCGTCTAGAAGAAGGTAAGCCAAATACGTCCAGTTTGATAGGTCTAATGAAAATTCGCCAAAGAAATTGTTATCACGCAAATCCAATACCCAAAGATTTTTTAATGAGGCCATGGAGGAGGGAACCTTACCAGTTAGCTTATTGCTCTGCAATTCAAGGTATAACAATCCTTTCCAGTTGGCCCAACAATCAGGAAGCATCCCACTTAAATGATTGTGTGATAAGTCCAAATCAAACAACATGTTTTCCCCATTACCCTGTGGATGACACAATAAAGGGAGAATAGATCCTGAAAAGGAGTTGTGAGATGAGTAAAAGATATAGACATTTGCTGATATGTGTGGGAGACCTCCTGTTAAATTATTATACTCTAAATTTACATATCCTGTGTAGAATGTCACATTGGATATCTCTCCACTTATCAAGTTGTTTGAGAGATCAACGTGAGCATCAATTCCTGCTACAATGCTCCAAAATACATCTGCATCAATTGTTGAAATCCTTGATCTAGAAATATCTAGATGCTTTAAGGACCGCTGTGTATATAGCCATGTTGGAACATTTGGACCTATGCTTGTGTTACGCAAACTCAAATACTCAAGTTGAAATGGTGGGACCCATTTGGGACCAACGTCAAATTTGAAGCCTGTTGAACTTAAGTCCAATGATGTTAAGTTTGAGAGATTGGCAAAATGCCTTTCAGAAAGAACACCGATCCAGAAATTGTATCTAATATCTAACTCATTTAAGTTATGGAGTTGCCCAAGGGTTTCTGGAAGATTGCCACTCAATTGATTGTAGGACAAGTCTAAACGGAGCAAGGAAGAAATATTTCCAAGAAATGGTGGAATTACACCATTGAAAATTTTTTTTCTGATATATAAATACTCAAGGTTTTGAAGATTGAGCAAGGCTTTCGGTAGTTCACCATAGAAAAGGCAACGAGTAAGATCAAGATCATAGATGTGGTTGGTGATATTAAAGAATGAATCAGGAAATTTTGATTTCATCTTATAAAAGTTATAGGAAAGATCAAGAACTTCAAGTGATGTAAAATTGACATAATCAAGGGATGGAAAATCCCTCAATTTACATCCGCTCAAGTACAACTCAGAGAGTGAGGGAAGCATGGCTATATTGTGGAGCCATTTGGTGTCATTTCCAATATCAATGCGACTGAGGTCAAGATGCTTTAAGGAAGTAAGTTGGGAAACCCACTGAAGGTCATTTATGACTAAATTATCATTAGATGAAAAGTCAAGAGAATGCAGAGCAGCAGAAAAACGTGATGACTGATTAGAAGGGGTAGCAAGTGATAGGTTGTGAAATTTGTGCATATCAATATAAGATTTGGACATTTGGGATGGTGGCATACTCACAGTTTCAAACTGATTTTGGCCCAAGGTCAATTGGTTGAGATATTCAAGTTGAAGCACACTTAGATTTATCTCACCTTCTAATTTGCAATTGAAAAGAAAAAGCTCTATAACTCTTCCTGTGATAATGTCGCAGTTAACTCCCTCCCATGAACAGCAATCTTCTTCATCGACAGTCCAAGAAGAGAGTTGGTTCTTTGGATCAACCACTCCTTGTTTGAAGATTAAAAGCAGCCTTTGATCATTTTCATTGCAACGAATTCTTTTTGAGCTAACCACACTTTTGTTGAATGTTGTTGCAAATAGCAGAAACAATAGAAGAAAAGATATTTGTGAAGTAAAGATCGCCATTTTGATTGTACGTTTGAGTATAATGTTCTCAATGAGATACTTCGTTGATTAATGAGATACTTCGTTGATATATATAGAGGAAAAATCTTAAGTAATCAAAAGTTTTAAATGCCTTAAAAAATTGATAACCACCTGATATTTCTCAATCTCAAGTCTACCAAAGTTTCCAAGTCTTACTGTCTTTTCAATGTGTTGAATGGATGCATGCATGCAACGTCACATCATTCTTATTTTTTTCAATACCCAAATTTATTAAATTAGTGGATATTTACAACAGCATCTTTTTTAAAATGATAAATAAGAAAACATCTAAGATTCTTTTGAAGTTAGTCATCACATCATCAACGGTACAAGGTCATGTAGAAAAACTGGAGACTAGCTATTATATTTCATATGTAAAAATATTGAACGCCAATAGCTCAGTGATTTTATAAAATATTTCATAAATGCATGTTTTGCTAAATGCTAAATTCCGTTTCTTTTGACATGCCTTCCAAATACACGTAATAATTGGAAATTCAAAAGGAAACTCAGTATATATTCGCAACAAGAAAAAATACTTTACCTGAAATTTAATGTCCATTCAGGCTTTTAAATACAACTTTTAGCTTTTAAAATAATATATATATATATATATTTATATCCTATAAATTACTCTGTCCAATGTTTAATATAGGATATATATGTAGATATATTCTTTATATCCTATAAATACAACTTTTTTCTTTCGATAACATGATATTATTCCTTATAATCAAAAGTGAAGACTACTAATATGTCCAAGTCTTTCGGTCTTTACAATTGATTAGGCAATAAAACAGCCTTTTCAATCGAAAACTTATTGTCATCAGTAACACGGGGTGATGAACAAGAATTGGAACAATTACATATAAAAACGTTAAAGGCCGACAACTAAGTCCATGCAATATACAAAAACCTGAGCGACTGGCTTAAATATTTTTATAAATAACTAACACAATCGTTACTTTTACATAAATTTGAAAACCTACAACTTCATATTTAAACCAAAGCTTAGAGAATGAGTTTGGTGTTATTAGGCTTCGAGGTCCCAGCACTAACATTTAAACACTTTCATTTATGTTTTCATCAATGACTCTTTAATTTGAATATATGAAGAAAGTTCACCTTCATTAAATATTATCCTTATTCTTAATTAAAAATGCCACAAAATCATTCTTCTTAGATTTAAATTGTATTACTTCGTCCGTTCTTAAATTAAGAGGAAGATCAATTTATAAGTAACTTATTTAATTTTCTACGATTATTTAAAAAAGTTAACTTTATCCTACATTTTTGAACGGACGAAGTATATGTTGAAATAAAAGAACAAATGTAACTTGTAAAATGAAACTCATGATTATACTTAATATAAAAAAAATAGTGAATTAGTCACAAAATTGTCCTAAAATAGATTGTTGTTAAATAATTAGCCCAGGAATCCCCATTTAGCCATGCCATTTTGTCTTTATCAATGGGATTTTGTGACAAATTTCTATAAATAATTCACTATTTTTTTTAATAATATAGAGACTTAAATGAAGTCTTGTATTTTGTTGACGGTGACGTTTTGAAGCAGAGAAAATCGTTGCATATAAAATGTCGCTTAACAAACATTGGCTATTCTTTTTTTAAAAAAAAAAAAGAGCTTAACAAACATTTCCTTTTCGGTCAACAAAAGCTTAACAAACATTGGAAAGTCAAAAATAAACAAACATTTAAATTGTTAAAAAAATTTGAAGCACACGTTTCTTCTAGTCAAGTCTTCTAATATTTCCAAATATTTTGTCTTTTCGACAAAAACTTGGGCCATTTCCACATCATTTTCCATTATTATCATCTCGTTCAATTTCCACTACCAATTCGCCCGAACTTCTTTAAAAAGAAAAAGTTGCTTTGGAACCAAAATAAATTTGTCACAACACAATGCAGGTTGACCATTAAGTTAGAGGTTATTTATGAATAAAGCTTTCAGCTTTCAAAATAAGAAAAATACACTATAAATTATTATTTGGACCTTTATCTTCAGTTCATAGCCCGTTCTCATGTATAGCCGGCCCAACATCAAGAATGGTCTCCTTCCCTTTCCCTTATCTTTTATTCTATCTGGTCCTAAATATAGGATATATTTAAGGAATTAATCTTGATTCTAAATATAAGATCTAATTCTAATTTTTATAAATATCTTCTGAAATTATTCCTATTGATAATCCTTTAACAATAATCAAGTAACAGTGGGGGAGGGAATGTGAGAAGATGATTAAGGTGTTTTAAGAAGAAAAAAAGGACACATCATACTAACATAACAAACATCCTTAATTCGATCAACTTAGCTAAATAGGTCATATGCGGACCAAGTATCATCTTACAAATCAAACATTCAATTGTTAATTTAACCAAGAACCAAGCCTTGATAGTGAAGAATCAACCAACGACGTAGGGAAATTTGAATAAGCTCAAAGAACCATAGAGAAGACTAAACCAAGATCAATTTCAACTAAAAGCTCTTATTATCATTAGGGAGCTATCTGAATTCTGCAAATGTCTTCCCCAAGAAAATAGATAATGCAAACTTTATGCCACATTCTACTGTTAAGTGACAAGATAGCTTTTCCACTGTGACCTAAAGATCAATAAATGGCCAAAGAACGATAGAATTCCAACAAAAGGTTAAGGTCATTCCACCCAAAAAATAAAGGTCAAAAAAAAATTCCACCCAAAAAATACAAGCCCACATGTTACACGTATTAACTCTTCTCCAGGTGACTCATTTCATCATACATAGCCGTAATATTTTAGAAATCATAGTCTAGAAAATGAACCATTGTGTTCATCCATGTGAATAGATGACTTGCTAAATTGCTATAAATTTGATATCATGTTGATCTGAGATTAATGTAAATAGATTTTAAATTGTTTGGAGAGAACAACAAAGATATGATACATCGATGCCTCTGTTCTTACAAACAATACACGGCAAATTGAAACAGAGCAACTAAGGTTGTGTTTGGTCGCGGCTTTTGGAGTAGAGGGTTGGAAAGCTAAAAATCTTGTCTCCTCACACTCTTGAAACAGATTAGGCAAACCTTTTCTTTTAACTCTTTGGTCTGAAACTCTCAAATTTATACCCTAGAAGTTATCTCCTATTATGTCCACCCTCAAACTCACCCTATTGATCCTTCAACCTTAATCGGTTCAAATTCTTGCATTGGTGTGTGCTTGCCCGCAAATTTCGATTTAAGTCTGGTTTAGCATATAATATGCAAAACTTCTTTGACCAAGTACTGTTACAAGCTTTTCATTGGAAAAACATCAAGTCTCATGCAACCTCTTTCTATATGAGATGTTTGCAAGTGGCTCTTCAATAGATCTTCTCAAGTGATCTTCAACATCCTCAACAATCCCTAGCTTTGGTTTCTTCGGTTTCTATATCTGCTATACATCACCTCTCAATAAACTAGAATGATGTCATAAGTGTTGACATCCAGACATTATCACAGGTCTTTGGAAGCTTGACTTATCTGCCTTTTGCGATCATTTCCGTAAGCGTACGGGTCGTCAAATTTAAAGTGTAGATAGGAAAAAGTGTCGTTCCGCAAGGATTGAGATTTGAGCAAGTTAATTAGTACTAATTGCTTAATTAATTAGAAGTGAGTAAGAAATGATTTAAGATTAATTTTGAAACTAAAGATTAATTGCAAGATGTCATAAAATAGTTAGATGGTTTGAAAAACACTTGTCAAGATTAATTAAAGCCTAGGGCTACTTATCCCCGTTTCACTTCATGAACTAATAAATTCCTTCCTTTTTAACAAACTAAATAAAGCAATGAGTGAAAAATTGTGGCAAAGTAAAAACACAACTGTCAAATGATACATAAATAAATTCATATATATAATTGTTTTAGTACCTATTAAACCATTTGATGGAGCATGCCCACAGACGATATCTTCAATGGTAGCAAAGTTAAAAGCTGGAATAGGAATTTCAACGCAAGAATCTTTACATAATGTGTTGGGGTGGAAGTTCAATCTCCAAGGATGACTGGTAACTTTGTACTGATCTTCATTCTCCACAACTTCAAAGTTCTCAAAGTTATATATTTCATTTTCTTTGGGTTCTTCTCAATATCGGTTCACCAATTGTTTGTGAGTCACAGAAACTTCAACTCTAGTAAGGTCCTTGTCAACCAATATCATTCCAACCTTCCAATAGGGCGGGGAGCAACCTTCTTACGGACAACCCATTTTCGTAGTACTTTGGCATGAACGGACCATGTGTCCTTGCTGTCATCAATATTTCAGAACATATCCATCTTCCCCATTATTTAGTATGTCAATTGTGTTTGGAGGCCAAAACTTTCTAAGGTGGTATTATGTCATCCAAGTGGATGATGATTGATATATATATATATATATAGATTTAGAGGTGACCAAAACTAAACAATGTTTGTGTTACTTCTTTTCAATAGATATTGTTGTGAGTCACCCTTTTAAGAATATCATAATAAAAATTCATAAAAAAAAAGAATATCATAATAAATTATTGTTTGTTGAAAAAATATTATATTTAGTGAATAAATATTTATAAAAAAATTTCGTGACGGATGATTGATAAGTTTAGTTGGGTTTGTAATATTGAGCATTATTTTAAAATAAAATGTAGGATATATTAAAGGAGAAAATGTAGGATGTTAATTAGGTACAATTTATAGTTTACAAATATTTTCGAAATTGAGTTTCTGATTCTTTATATCTTTATGAAGGAAATATCTTAATATTTTTTGTAACTACAATACTTTAATCTTTATTTGATATCTTTTCTTTTGTTTTTTATTTGATTGATGATTGATGATGACCACTAATATTATAACTCCTAAGATTAATATTTTTTGTGACTTTCTTTTATTTCCTATTTAATTTGTATCTTAAAATCATGGATCCATTAAAGCATTTGAATTTGAATTTTAAACTTTGAAATAGAAATATTTTTTTTATAGCCATTAAGATTAACTTTGTTTTAAATTTCTTTTATTATCATAATTGAATTTTTGTATCCTAAAATCATGGATCCATTAAAGCATTTGAATTTGAATTTTAAACTTTGAAATAGAAATATTTTTTTATAGCTATTAAGATTAACTTTGTTTTAAATTTCTTTAATTGATTATCATAATTGATTTTTTTTTATGCGGACTTGGACCAATGAAAAAGATTTTTTTTACATATCCTAAAATCATGGATCCATTAAAGTATTTGAATTTGAATTTTAAACTTTGAAATAGAAAGACTTTTTTTATAGCCATTAAGATTAACTTTCTTGAATTTTTTTATGCTGACTTGGACCAATGATAGAGAGTTCTTTTATGCTGATTTGGACCAATGATAGAGAGTTCATGAGATTTAGAGAAGTATATTGATGATTATTTAATTTGACATTGTTCGAATGTGCTTAAACATTAATTAATTAATTAATTAATTAATTTTATATTTTAAACTTTAATCATACATTTACAATTTAGCGAGAGAAGAAATTGATAATACAGGCCCTAGTCAGTGTAAAGTCCAAGGGTTCCTTCTGTGTTGAGACTTAAGAGATAGAACTATTTGTATAGGTTCAGGTTCATATTTGTAAATGTAATTTCAGATTTTTTTTTTTTAGGTACTCATGTAATGATTGGGCATTAAGTGTTTGGGCTTGAAATTTTCTCTATGTATATGTACGTAAAAGGACCAAAGAATTCTGGACCCAATGTATGGTTATTTTTCACAGTTGGAATAATATTTTTCATTTTGGGGAGCATGTCCTACTAGAAAGATCAGTTACGTGTAATTCTCTCAAATTTGGTGGCTCGCTTATTGTATGTAAGACAAATAAACAAAGCATTGTTTTCACGGGAACAGAACCATCAGGCAGATTTCCTTGCCCAAAGATCTTTAAGCATGGCCACGGGGCTTCCTATTATGGTAGGAAACACTACAAGCCTATTTGCTTCGCGGAAAATCAGCCCATGGAAGAGGAAAATGAAGATTTTCCACCGTACTCCTCCGTTTGGTTCGCTAAAGCTGCTGTATTTTCCTTTCCCGCCTCCCCCTTTTTTCCATTAAAAACGTGAAAATAGGTTCCCACCAAATATGGTGGGAACCTATTTTCCAGCGCATAATGGAAGATGATGGAAAGGATTAAAGACAATTTTACCCCCCTCCTCACCTCTGTTCTCCTTCAAATGGCAGCTCCATCTCCCTCCCTTTCTTTCTTCATCTCTCTCTCCGCTCTGTTCTCTCTCACAGTGTAAACACAGAAGAAAAAGAAGAAGAAGAAATTGAAAAAGAGAACCCGAAATATTACTAACCAAATTAATGAGGAAAAGCCCCTCACTTGAGATCTAAACCCACAAGTTTCTCTTCACAGTCAGTGAACAAGGCGATGGGTGGGTTAGTTTAGCATAATCTTCTTCCTACCTTTCCTATATTTTCCTTGGAGAAGAGAAGACAGGAAAGATTAGTGTAGGAGATGATGGGTGGTTTTGACCTGAGAAGGAAAAAGAAGAAAAAGATGCTTTCTTTTTATTGCCCTTCATCTCTTGTGTTTTATTTGCTGTTATCTCTTTTGTTTATGCTGTGTACCCAAAATAATCTAGGTATATAATTTTGGTAATATGTGTTTTTGTTGATTGTGAAACTTGTATTTAAAATATCTGGGTATGGATTTTTATTGGGATTTCTCAAAAATTTCGACACAGTCAGCCTGTTTGCTACTATGTGATTGTTCTTTCATCATTCAATGAAAATGTACGTTCTTTGCTACAATCGAATGTGAGGGGTTAAAATCGAAAGTGAGGGGTTACAATTGAAAGTAAGGAGTTAAAATCGAAAGTAAGGGGTTACAATCAAATGTGAGGGGTTAAAATCGAATGTGAGGGTTAAAATCGATTTTGATAGTTAAAATCAAAAGTAGGAAGTTAAAATCGAAAGTAAGGGGTTACAATCGAATATGAGGGGTTAAAATCGAATGTGAGGGTTAAAATCGATTTTGATATCTATCAAAATCGATTTTAACCCTCCTTACCATCTCATTATATTTTAGACATTTTTTACTGCTTAATTTATTATTAGTTTCATTTAGTTATTAATTAATTTGTTAGATATAGTGGTAGGTATCTTCTATATCTAAACTAGATTTATTTTGGTGGTATTTTTAAATATAATGTAGTTATTTTTTAATCATATGATATCAATATTTTTTTTAAATTAAAATCTAAGTGATTATTGTATTTACCAAAATTTAATATTTATTGAAATTATAATTAGTAAAAATAATTTGTTCACTTATTTTTATGGTAATATAATTTTAAAATATTTTAAATATATTATATAAATATATATTAAAAAATATATATTAAAATTAAAATCTATTTGATTTTTATATTTAACAGAAATATTTATATTTATTTAAATTATAAAGTTTTTATTAAAATTAAATATTTATATTATATTTTTTAAAATTTTAATTTGTGTTTCATATTTATATATATAAATATATATTATATTTTTAAATTATTATATTGTATTAATTATTGAATTTTTGAATTTAAATGTGAATTTTATTAATAAATACTCATTAAGGGTAATATAGTCATTTGTACATAATTCTTACTTTCCATACCACCATTTTTAATCAACCAAATATAAAATTTTTCATTCTATTCCTTTCCATTGCTGTGCATACCAAACATGTCAACCTTTTTTTCTATTCCTTTCCATTCCGTCAGAATATTTTCTGTGAACCAAATGGACCCTACGAGAGTATGAGACTAATCATGCAAGATAGCGGCATCACATAGGGTGTGTGGGTTGATGTGTTTTTTATTTTGTTTTTAGTCTTATTATTTCCTTAATTGTATTTCCGAAGTATTAAAAAAAGCACTGTTTTCATATCTTCAATGGAAGCCGAGTATAGAGCACTTGCATCAACTGCATAATATGGATAAAGGGTTTTTTTTTTCTGATTTAAATACAAAAATTCAGCCCCTAATAAAGTATTATATGACAATAAAGCTGCAATACATATTACTGCAAATCCAGTTGGAGCAAGTCAAGTGTAAAACAATAGTTTGTTCCAACCCATGTAATGGTATATAAATGTAAGAGTTAGATAATTTATAGAGAATTAGAGATTAAGGAGATTAAATTTGTTAGTTATTTGTGAAAAATAGGTTTAGTTTCCCTATTATACACATTCAATTGTCATTGATGCAAACTCATTTGTAATATATGCAATCAATGGGGTGATTTGGGGAAAATTTTGAAAGATAAATGAAACCTATATATTCCCTCTCATCCAAAATGTAAGATCACTTTAACTTTTTTTGTGAAAGTTAAGGAAGCAAATTAAACCACTAAATTATAACATATGTCACATGTAATTAGATTATAGGTTAGTTTATAAGTAAAATAAATTAGTTTTGAGGGAAAAAGATAAATATATAGTATATAATTTAAAGTGATTAATTTTGTATCATTAATTTCTCAAAAAAAAAATAAATTAATCTTATAATTAGGACTGAATGGAATATTACCATAAGCACCAACAAACCTTTCAAATAATTCTTGGCTAGAGGGAGTAAAACTTTTACCATTCACATACTCATTGCATAAATTAACTGATCAAGGTCTCTTTAATTTTCTTGGTGAAACATTGAAGCTTTTGTGGTCCAAAATCCAGATTTGTTTAATCTCTCACTATAATTTCTACTATTTTTCCTTATCTGACCAAAAAGCAAATATGTTATTTATATCATAGCACAACCTATCCTATCTGGTACTCAATGCTTGTGTTATGTGGTGTCAATTTCCCAGTCTATCATTCTTCTCTTACTTGTAAGGCAGTAAGTGTTCCAAGCGTAAATTATTGAGAAAATTTTACTGCAACCCATAATAATAAGGAATCAACCTCAAATTCCTTAAAATAATATGAAATTTCACTGTATCCCAAAGGTCAAATTGATATTAAATGTTTCAGCTAAAAAGATCAAAATATCCTTATTAAAATAAGTACAAATATAACATTTCAAAATTTGGAAACTAGATATAAAAAGTTATTCAAGGTCTTGGAGTGTTATTAGCATATTAAAAGGCCTTATATATATAAATATATATATATATATAATTTATGATGTTTGAGGTATCTTTAATTATTTTTAAGGTCTATTTACTTTAGAAATTAAAAAAAATAATTAAAAGATAAATCTTAATTTAAAAATTTTAGAAAATTTATTTTGAGGTTTAAAGAAATTTATAGCAGCAGAAAAATCCTAGTTTGACATGAGAATTTGATTCTAGAAATTATTTTGTGAAGAAGGAATAAATTGAAATAATGAAAAGTTCAAAGAATAGGGGTAAAATGATAATTTCTCTTAAAACTCATTATAATATTTCTTTCCTCTTTCCTTCTTCCTCATTCCGTCCCATCCCTCTCTCCCATTCTCTCTCTCTCTCTCTCTCTCTCTCTCTCTCTCGTTCCTCTCAGCAAGCAGTCGACGGCCATTTTCCGGCTATATTGAGCTCCCTCCGTGCATGCAACACCTGATTCGACATTAGGTGAATCTTCTCTTCTAATTTCTACCCTTCATTCCTCCGATTTGAGTGATTTTTGAGTGAGGTCCGATTTGGGTTAGGGTTCTTTCAAAGGTTTTTAATCCGATTAAATCAAGATAGGGCTTGGGTTTGGTGTCTCCTTGAAGAAATTTAACTTGTATGTAATTCTTTTGCGTGAGATTTTGGAAATTCATACGGTTGTTACTGTTCATGTTGAAGCTCTTTGATTTTCTGTTTTGTATGGCTGTAGATTATAATTAAATGACGATAGGATTATAATAGAACTAGTATATTGCTTTGCATGTTGATTTTCGTTGAAGAATGGAACTTTACTTGTTTATGGCAGAAATTCGAAACTTCCTCTGGTCCTCTGTTTTCGTTTCTGTTCTGTTGGACCAAATTGAGTTTTAGTTTTTATAACTTGAAGACTGTGGAGTCGATATGGTGCTTAAAATAGAAATTTCAGAATTTTGGATATTTAATAAACTGAAGTTAGAAGCTTAAGAGGAAACTTACTGTTCTGTGGGTTTTGAAATTTGTAATTTGGGTTGATGATTATTGGTAAGAAAGGGCTTTCGTAAATTTTGGAACTTAGGATAGTTATTTCAGAAATGGAAATTGTTGTTTTAGTGTTGATTGGTTCAGATTCTTTGGTAATAAAAGTTGTATTGAAGTTTTAAAACTGATTATAAGTTCTGTACAGTATTTGGAGAAGGATAGAGAAATTATTCAAGGAAATGTAGAGATTTTAATAGTTAAGTGCAAAATGTTACAAGGGATTTGGGAAAAGAAATTTACTAATATATATATATATATATTTGTGTGTGGTCTGATCCGTGTGCACATATTGCTTTGTTGTAGGAATTATCCAAATCTGTGGTTTGATTTCTTAGTGTGTCGTGCTTCAGATTTATTGGGCATTAAGGCTAATGAAAATAAAAGATGTTGTTATGAGAGTTTAAATGTGATAGCGTTTAGTGTATCATAAGTTATGAGTTGAACCTATTAAGTTTTCTCTTAATGCATGTTAACGAATGAAGGATTGGGACAAAAAGGGGCTGTCCAAAAGTTTAAAAGTAAGAACAAGTTTTTGAATGATTGATTTTAAGGATATTTGATTAAAGGTGTAAGAATGGTTAAAAGCAGTGTATAAAAAACCGGACCGGACCGGCCGGGTTGACCCGTGAACCGGCGACCCGGCCCGGCGACCGGTCCGAATTATTAGAGGAAGCAGTGTGACCCGTGAACCGGCTAAACCGTCGTGAACCGGACTGAACCGCCGTGAACCGGTGCAACCCGGGCGGGTTGAGGGTTGCGCTGGGTCACTTATAAAAAAAATTTCAATCAGAAACCGACGCCATTTTGCTTCCTTTTTTGCTATTCTGGACTTCATTGTCAGCGTCTCACAGGTACAGACTCACCATATTGTAATTATAATGGGATCTGGAGATTTTAATTATGATAGCTTAATATCCGCATTATATTGTATTGATTTATTTATAAAAATATTGTACATATACAAAAATGATAAGCAATTATAGGATCAATTACATAGACCCGTTCAAAATGCTTGCAGCATAGAATATATATTTTTTATTAACCACGGTCTAACCTACGGGTTGACCCTCGGTCTGACCCACTGACCCTTGACCCTCTACCTTGACCGGTTCACTATCCGGTCCGATTTTTTATTCTTTGGTTAAAAGAGTATGTAGGCGACTCAGGTGTTTTAGTTTATAAATCTCTGTCTCATTATTGGCGTATAACAAGTATAAAGGAAGAAATTATAGGAAGTTTAAATCAGTATAAGTTGCAGAAATTTCTATCTTAGAATCAGTCAGCATTAAGAACTAAAATAAGGAAGGCAATCTATATCTAATTTGTTGGCCAGATTATTTAAAGAAAAAGAAATGAGTATCAATGTTACTTGGAGTTAAGAGTTTATGATATACTGGATGTGTGAAGTTATAGGAATTCATTTTTGCTGTCACTTGAGATTTTAAAAGATCTGCAAAATAGTTAGTTTATGAATCTGGATTTTTATAATATAAGAAACTGATTATGATTGTTGTATGAAATTTTCAAATAATGATTAATTGTCCAAACTATGATTGTTGTATGAAATTTTCAATTAATGATTAAGTGTCCAAATAATATATAGTTATTATTTTGAGGTTTAAAAGTGCTAAGCAAGTATTGTTAAGAATCTTAATTGATTTCTAGGTTACAGATATGGTTAAAGGTTTTGAAATATCAATTTAACTTTGAATTGAGAAGCTGAAACTGATTTGATTCTTACTACGATGTTGATGGAAGAGTCAGAAGAAATAATATGATTTTAGTGTTGAGGTATTTAATTTGTCAATACCTCTTGGTATTATAATAGAATCAGAAATTGTGCTTATTGTATTGTTGAATTATTGCAAAAAGGAATTCTAAGAAATTAGAAAGATTAAAGTTGTGAAGTAGAAAGATGTCTTGGTCATGAATGGTATGGATCAAATCTGAAATTCTTCTTCATCCAAGAAAGTTAGAGTCTTTGTCTTAATAAAACTAAGCATTCAAAGATTGGGTAGCATGAAGGGAATTAGGACCCGAGTGAAATGCATAGATTAATTTATAGATTAGATTTTAACCTAAGCATATACATATATATATATATATATAGGTTCTGATTTGAGAATTGAAATTGAGTTCATCAAGTTAGCAGAGAGGAAAGGGGCCAATTAAGGACTAAGGTTTTGGTAATCAGGTGGCAATTTATGTCATAAATATTTTCATAAAGAGTATCATTTCATTCATAAATTTTGATAATATCTGTACATAAATATGGTAAGTCTTTAATCCTTAGAGTTTTATTTATGAGTTATATGAATGAGTTCTATTTATGAAATAGTTCTATAGATGAGCTTTAAGAATGATGGTGTACTCCAGGGCTTAGGTGGTTGGCTACCCCTTTGCCAATTCAACTTTTATAACCTAATGGTTATAACTGGGAAATCCTACAAGTAAAGCCTCCATTATTTATTAGTGGTTGGTAGGCCTCCACTATTTAACCAACATATTGTTATTAGTGGTTGGTAGGTCTCCGATATTTAACAAAGATATTGTTATTAATGGTTGGCAGGAATTCACTATTTAACTAAGATGGTATTATTAGTGATAAGCAGACCTCCATTATTTAGACTTGAAAATACTTAAATTGATGATGAAAATAAACACAAATGTCTTAGAAATTTTCCATATGTGTCTTGAAAATTCTTCATATGTATATTGGAAATTTTCTTTTGAAATTTTGGATACTTTAGTGTTGGATTCCATGATTTTTTAAACTTGAAAATATTAGGCTTTTAGCATTGAAAAAGTGGTTATAATTCAATTAAAAGGTTATAGTATAATAGTGAAAAATTAGGTGTTACAACAAAAGTCTTGAAAATTTCCCATGTGTCTTAAAAATTCTCCATATATGTCTTGGAAATATAGTTATAAAATTTTAGATGTTTTAATATTGGATTTCATGATTTTTTAAACTTGAAAATACTTAAATTGATGATGAAAATAAGCACAAATGTCTTAGAAATTCCCCCTATTTGTCTTGAAAATCCTCTTAATGTCTTGGAAATTCTTCGTATGTATCTTGGAAATTTTCTTTTGAAATTTTGGATGTTTTAGTGTTTGATTCTATGATTTTTTTTTAAATTTGAAAATACTCATATTGATGTTTGAAATAAATACAAACGTCTTAAAAATTCTCCATATGTATCTTGGAAATCCAGTACAAAATTCAACAAGGATATTTTGGTCTTTTAGCTAAAACATATAATATCACTTTGCCTCGTGGAGATGCAGTGAAATTTCAGATTGTTTTGAGGAATTTGATATTAGTTCCTTATTATGGGGTACAATGAAATTTTCCCTAAGTTATTTTACTTATGTTTTCCAATAAAATAAAGTTACGACTGTTTGGCATATCTAGGTTAATAATTTTCATAATAATAAAAAAAATATTGAATTATAATTTTGCAACCGATTCACACTGTTGTCTAAAACTAATATGAAGTTATTTTTTCTGTTTTTGACGTTTGCTAATGAAAGACTTTGGTGAGTTAGATTATACTCTCTAAATTCGAAACAGATTTTATATTTAAAATGTATTTATATAAAAATTCCTAATGACTAAAGTATACTTTTGGTCCTTTATGTTTGCGTCAAGTTTTATTTTAACCCTTTATATTTGAAAAGTATACTTTTGGTCCTTTATGTTTGCATTAAGTTTTATTTTAGTCCTTTATGTTTGAAAAGTACACTTTTAGTCTTTTTTGTCTAATACCATTAGTTTTTTTTAACGGAAAATGCCAACTCACCAAATCTAAAAGGTAATTTTATAATTAATTGTGGACAAAAAATGCTTAAATTTAAAATTTTTTACTATAATAATTCTTATATTTTAAAAATTAGTTATTTTTTATCTACATTTAGTTATAGAATCACCTTTTAGATTTGATGAGTCAGCATTTTCCGCTGAATGGAACTAACGGTATTAGTAAAAAAGGACTAAAAGTGTACTTTACAAACATAAAGGACTAAAATGAAACTTTGTGTAAACATAAAGGACTAAAAGTGTACTTTTCAAACATAAAAGATTAAAATGAAACTTAGTGTAAATATAAAGGAGTAAAAGTATACTTTAGTCATTCCTAATTTATTAAGGAAAATTGCACGGTAGTCCCAAGCAATTATATTATTAAGGTCCCAAAAATTGTCCTCATTATCGTCAAGTTTCAAAGGGCTTTGATGTAAAATTTTTCATTTGACTAAAGACCCTTTTGCCCCTTAGTAAAAACACGTGATCAGCAAAAAACACAAGGGAGCAAGCAACTGAAATTCCTAATAGCATGAGAAGGAGGAAGCTCTAATAGCACGAAAGTGAAATTCCTGCACACAGAGAGAGGGAGGGCAAAGAGCAGTGGCTGGTGAAGATTGGTGGTTGGCGACGGAGGAAGGCAAAGCGAGGAATCTTCGATTTCAATCAGCATGTGTTCTTCATCTTTTCCTACCATTAGTTGAGATTAAGGAACAGATTAACAGTGATCCCTAGGAATCTGTTGCTCTGAAATTTATGCAAACTTGTTTGTGTAATCTTCTTTTTCTTCTTTGTCATTGTCCTTCTGCTCTTTTGCAACTTGTATTTCCTTTATTCCTGAGAACTCATGTATAGAGAAAGTGCAAGACTAGACTGAGTTTGGGTGCTTGTTACATGCTCTGACATTTATTTAGCTTGTTTGGGTGCTTGTTACTGCTAGAAAGACCACTTTAGTGGAACTAATGTAAAATTCATATTTTTAAAGGGATAAGTTTTTCTGATTCTATGGAATCAATTGAGAATTGTATGTTTGTAAGAAGTAGGTATTGCCTTAGTGCAAGTGAGTTTTTGAATATGGACAAGTGTGAATGCATATAATGACAACTATCGAAGCTTGCACTCACAAGTTCGTGAGTTATTAATAAGAACTGGGTATGCTTCAATACAAATGAGTTTTAAAGAGTGACAAATGTGAAGGCATGTAATGACAACTCTTAAAGCTAGTATGAACAAGTTCTTGAGTTGTTAACAGAAACTGGGGATGCCTCACATCTCAAGTGAGTTTTAAACAAGTGATAAGTGGGAATGCATGTAATGACAACTCTTAAAGCTTGCATTGACAAGTTCATGAGTTGTTAATACGAGCTGGGTATGCCTCATATCTCAAATTAATTTTAAAAGAGTCACAAGTGGGAAGGTTTGTAATGACAAATCTGAAAGCTTGCATCAACAAGTTCTTGAGTTGTTAATATGAGTTTGGTCTGCCCCACAACTATTAACTTTTCATTATTAAATTTTAGTTCTCACCTACATATGAGAAACATATTTTCAGAAATTAATATGTCCAAACTTTTATATGCAATAACAAAGAAAACATTATTTATCAAAGAAAACATTATTTATTACCGTAATCCGAAATTTGAAAAGCTGAATTAAATTAACTTAATTATACAATGGATGTATCATATTATCCATCATATCAGATTGACAACTAATTGAGTCTTCAATGACAACTTCAAGTGTCAGTAATGACAACAAACTTTATATCAAGTAATCACTGATTTGAAATTTCATTTACACCCTTGTCTACAACATATATTCAACTATACATATTCCAAAAGCTATCCAAAATATCATACACCTTCCACTTTCAATGACCACCTAACTTTTAAAATGTCTAATGACATTTACAAAAGCTATATAAAAGAGGATACATTTACTAAAAGCTATAAAAGAAGATGCATTTACAAAAAGTCACAAAAGAGGTCAACATGACTCATCGTCTTGAACTCTTCATAACTTGTGCTTTCCTTGATGATTTTTGATCTCGTCACCCCAACATATGTCACATAACCTTCTCTATATGTGACTATGCAAGGTTAGCAAGTATATCTCTATCTTACCAACAAAACCATCCATCCATGCAAACTTCAGGTTCTTGCACTATTTTACCCAAGTTCTACACTCAACCTAGCTCTCTCGAGTCATAAATCAAGCGAACCCAACATCTAAATGGTGATCAAGCACTTAGAAGCATTAGGAATGGAGTAAAATAAGCACATAGATATCATTAATCACTAATTAAGAGGAGGAATCAAGAATCAATACATACAAGGGTTCAAAATAATCTTAGAATCAACGTATTTAGCTACTCATGTTCTACAACTTCAAGGGAGCATATATATACAACATTACAAACAGAACAAGAGAAGAGAATAAAGATGGAAGAGATAAACCGAGAGAGGAAGCCCAAATCTCTTTGAAGCTCCGAGCCCAAGCCAAATCCCCACCAAGCTCCAAGCCCTAGCAGAGCAAAACACTCCCAAAATGCCCCAAAAGTCGAAGAATGCGGGCTTTGAACGAAGCCCTAGCTTTTATATCACTTGAAACGCCCCCTGTTCTGTCCAAAACGCGCGTCTGATACGCAGTTCGCCGTGGGTTTCGCCACGGCGAGGTCCAAAATTCCAGAAATGAGGGGGGCTCGCTACGGCGAGATGACGGCGAGCTATCCAAAATGGGCAGAGTGAAATGCACTTCGCCGCGGCGACGATGAAGTCCTTTATTCTCTGTTTTTTTGCCTTTTTCTTTATTCCTTGGGCTGCTCTGGTTTCTTCTTATTTTTGTTCACTTGGGAGCTTGATGGATGGGCTAAAATCTCTTGTTTATTGCATCAAATTATTCCTACAAAAATTCCATAAAACAACATAAGAAATTAACTACAAAAAATAATCAAAATCTACATAAATATACAATTATGTGTCACCGAAAATCAAATGAACATTTCCTATCTTGAGTATCCAAAACTTATCAAAGATTGAATAAAACTCAAGGAAAATGTGCTAACATTACATGAATTATTCCCGAGAGTTATCACTCGCTACGTCTCGGTCATTAAACTTTAAAATTGGTTTAAAATCAATCACCTAATTGAGCCATATATTCTATGTTGCATTTAAGGAAGCTGTAAGTAGAGATCATGCAAGTTTATTGTGGATGCGAAGTAGAGAAATAGAGAGGAAGTCAGGAGAAACCAATTCTATTGAGTTCCACTGCCCATGATAAACTTGCATGATATCCATACATTCTAAATCCCAAATATAACCATTTTTATTAAAGCTTCAACAACCAATCTACCACAATGTCAATTAGGAGCTTTGTTTATATATGGGGATGGCACAATATTTTGTAAGGAAGACAAAAATTCTATTCCAACCCAAATATCTAACTATTTGCTTATAGAATTATTGTTTGTGTTGTAATATTAAGGGTTAATCTGCAATTTTATTTCGAAAGTAATTATTTCTATGTGTTAGGTATACATAAGTTAACATTTTTATCCACATGGCATAAAATTGTCATCTTTTGGTTAATCAGAGCAAAGTTGCTTTTCAAAAAAATTAGGGTGAAGAGTCAAAATGACCATGTATTTATCACTTCTGGCACCTTATACTATTTATTTTATGGTGCAAAAATAATCATAAACTTTACAAAATGAGACAGCCTACTCTCTCCAAGCGTGGCCATGACATCTAGTATCTTCCTCTACTTTCTCCTTCACCACCAGACAACCATCTACCGTACGTCCTCCAACAACCTTCCTTCCTCGGTCTTCTCGTCTCATCTTTCTTTCTGATTGTTATTTGCTTGGTAAAATGTATGTCCTGATTCTTGCTGGTAGCATAATTAGCTGTCCTTTGTACCCATTGCTAGAGAAGGATGTATATACTTGCTTTCCCATATATTTGATTTTAAAATTGTTTTGTTTTCTTTCACCGACCCTTCTGAAATTGATTTCTCTCCTTAATTCTCAGCTCGTTGCATCCATAAGATGATCTATTCTCAGATTTTTTTTTTTTTTTTTGTAACTGATAACTCCAGATTACGAAATTAAATTATCAATCTGCTCATCACCCTGTATTTTTGTGCTCATACAAAATATCCCAACATTCTTTCAATTCTGCTTTGACAAATGCAGAATATGGGGTGAGCAGGGACAGGCAGCCCTGGAGAAATATAGTATTTGCCTACTTAATGGTGGCCATACGGGTT
Organism: Mimosa bimucronata; assembly: GCA_037074515.1. Classification (NCBI taxonomy): domain Eukaryota; kingdom Viridiplantae; phylum Streptophyta; class Magnoliopsida; order Fabales; family Fabaceae; genus Mimosa; species Mimosa bimucronata. The sequence continues at coordinate 32,299,982 of CM073440.1, read as the reverse complement.
CAGAAACTCTCTTAAAAATCTTTTACTCCCTCCGGTCCTAAATATAAGACCACTTTGACTTTTTTTTGTGGAAGTTAAGGAAGCAAATTAGACCACTAAATTATAACATATGTCATATAAAACTAGATTATATGTTAGTTTATAAGTAGAATAAATTAGTTTTGGGGGAAAAAATATTTTTTTGGGACTGAAACTACTATTTTTTTGGATTGGAAAAAAAAGTCAAAAAAGTCAAAGTGGTCTTATAATTAGGACCGGAGGGAGTACTAGGTGGGAGCATCACTTTAGTTGATGGTTCTAAAGTGAACAGGGTTATCTTGGAAACAATTTTATGGTTACAGTAACATCTTATTACATCTTTTTTGTTCTTTATATCTACTTCCCCTCATTTTCCCTCCTATTTATTTGTAGTGGATGAATCAAGCATCGGGCAGTCAAAGGCAAAATGTGTGCGCTGGGAGGGAAAAGAGAGAGCGCTCCGGTGAGAGAGAGAGTTTGTGGGAAGGAGAAAAGAGTGAGGTGCATGGAAGACTTTTTTTTAAAAAAATAATCATGTAAAAATAATAAAAATAATAGAGTGAGACTCATATAACAAAAGTTTGCTTCATTTAACTGAAGCAACATTTTCGCCCCATTTAGTAAAATTCATGGTTATTTTTGTATCATAAAATAGTTTAAAGTGTCAAACGCACATTTAGGATAAGTACATAGTTATTTTTTACTTTCATCCAAAAAATTATGCATAACTATTGCATTTTAATCTTTATATCCAAAAGATGTGAAAATATACAGTTTAATTTCTAAAATATATAAATTATTATTTTAAGTGGTTAAAATTTAAAGAGTTCATGGAATCAAACCATCGAAGTATGAGAATCGAGTCATGCATTATCTGTAGTACAAAATGATAAATGAATGAGAAAAAGTAGATGATTCAGTATTCTGTTGTAACTTTATATCGTTTCTATGTGATCGAAAACCAAGTCATCCACATGCACCTATAGTCTTTAAAGGTGAGCAAGGTATCCATATATGTGTTTCCACGTCAGTGTAATAATTATGATAAGGATGCTTGTTAAAAAGCTTGTGACGATATTAGTCTCTATCATCGTACATAACAATAAAGTTTGATGCCAACGTAAGATTCCCGAACCATTTTGTATTTGACTAATAACTTCATTTCTACCTAAAGTTCTACTTTGCCCATGCTAGTTCCTGTCAAGCTTAGACTCTTATCAATATCAATATATAAATTATTTGATGTTTTTATTATCTCTTACTTACATATATAATAATTATTTTCAACTCATCTGTGAGCTGTGAAATTCGTTAAAAAATTACATAAATGAGCTCATATGATACTTTAATGGAACTTTAAAGTTAAGAACGAGATGCAAACTGATAGAGCTCAACACTATATGGTTTAATTTAATTGATTATCCTTTTATAATACTCTTCTAGTCGTAAATAACCTATTACTTAGTTTAATTAAATGAATTATGTTAATTAAATTAGTTAATATATTTTTTTTCTAAAACACCTTAATAATCTTTCTTGTTTTTATCCCCTTCTCTTGTTTGTTTAGTTTTTAGGAAACATCAATAGGGTAATTTAAAAAAAAAAAAAGTTGACAACAAAATAGAAATATACCCTATATTTAGGGCCCATATCAACTCCCAAATAGTTCATATATTAACAACTTGAGATAATACTCTTTTTCGTCGTACATGTAAGAGCTCATCAAGGGATTTACTACCCTAAATGCAAAACATGATTGTATATACGAAAAGAAATTTATTACACCTATACAAAAAAGTAATTAGGAAAAGCAACATATACTTTTTGTTATAACTAACTAATATGTTAATTTTTTTAAAAACTTTTACAGTCCTATTTACACATTATGAGCAAAACCTATAATCTTACATGGGCCTGATTCCTAGAACAAAGACCAACAGTGAAATAGAATGTGAATTTTTCTTTTAATTTAAAATGTTCTATAGTGGCTCATTCAAAGTTTATTCGTTTTATTATTAATACTTTCTCTATTTTTTCCCATTTGAAGCTGCTCATCATTTAAAATTTTTGGGCGATTACATTATCTCTCCGAATGGATTGACATCTTTATATATACATACATATATATATATGTATATAAGAAGACAATTTTATTTAAAATGAAGTAAGACGATCCACATTGCTAATACTCTAATATTACAAAAAGTCTTAGCATGAATGTAGATATCCAGAGGCACATTGTCAATTTTGTCATGTTGTACACCATTACAATAGAATTTATTACCTTAGTCAATTTTGTCATGTTGTACAACACTACAATAGAATTTACCACCTTAGTACCGTATGATGACAGTAGTTTTTTTAGCTTTAAATATTTTAGCCTAGATTAATGAACAACTTACTTTAATGCTCTATTGATTACATGTATTGCAGTAACGTTTTATCATCTCCAATCCTCTTAGTATTCTGACCTAAGATGCTCTCCTTTCTCTCACTTTGTACTTTTAAAAAATTATTTCATTGGTTGTATTGGTCCTTTAAAATATTCCTTTGTACATTCTTGGATTATAATAAAATGGGTTTACTCCAAAAGTAAGAGAATGTTAGGTAAATCTTTTAATTCAAAGGACACAAAATAGTTGAGCATCAATCCAAAAAGGTAGTCTAGCCAAAAGCCAACACACATTTGCACAATCCCTCCTTTCTTTATCCTTTAAATCTATTCCCTTTTTATGGTCATGTCTTACTATATTTGATAATATTCTGTGTTGCGATTAGAAATTAATCTGAGAACATTTGCGTCATATGAAATTTGAGATTGAAAGTCATAATATACAAAGTATTACAAAGAGTAAACAAATATGTCAGTTTTTTTAAGTAGATTTATTATTTTTCATAATCTTTTTGTTGGATCATAATACTTTTCTCAATTATAGGCGTTGATATTTATATTTATAATATGTTTTTTTATAGATATCCATATTTATAATATGTTAATTAGGCCTTGTATGAATGCGAATTAGGTGACATTATATTTGCTACAAAATAAGAGAGTTGTTAATTTGAAGACTCAAATTGTGGATTTATTCTTGGTCGAAACTTGAATTTTGGAATTTGGAGTCCTGGATATGGTGGGTTGCTTTGACACAATTCAAATTGATAAATGATGGGAAGTAGAACAAGGATATTTATTTATTTTTGCTTAGTTTAATCCATATGTATACTAAGTTAGAGCCACATAATTCATGTGCCAATCCTCTTTAAGCCATCAAACTCACAAATTAATTAATTATGAATATATGAATTAATGTGAAAAGACTATAAAGACCCTATATGAAAATTATAAACACCTAATAAAAAATCAAATGGAATTATAGAGAACAATTTCCCCTTTTAATAAATTGGGCGCTCTTAGCTTCAAGAACATGTAAGTATTAAGATTGTTGAAATTATATTCAATTCCTTTAAATTCAAAAGGAATGATTATGTGAATGGTGTACTAAGTTAAACAATACTGATACGAATGATGCAGAGAGGACGATGAATAAAAAACCTTAGATATAATAGTCTTTTCAATAATTATATAAATATAAATAAGGGTAAAATTGAGAAATGTAATTAACAATTAACTTCCTAAATGATATTTATATCATGTACCAATAATTTCTTCAAAACAGGAGGTTCTATATTTTGAAGAGTAAAGTAGCATTCAACGCAACAATAATGTTATTTCCTAGTAACATTTAACATTCTAATCTTATTTATGGTTTAGCCAACATCTTCTTGCTATTTTTATGGTATATCCAGTATCCCCTGATGTCATTTTTTAGTTAAATGCAACACCTTAATCTTATTAATGGTTTAGGGTATTCGATGCACTTTAAAAAAAGATTAAAGTTTTGAAAAAAAAAATAACATCAGAGTGCTAGATGCACCATAAATAAAATTAGAATGTTGAATGCAACTAAAACATAACATGAGAATGTTGGAAGTTATTTACCCTATTTTGAAAAAGAAGGAGTATATATATTCTTCCTATCCTATACGTGGGGGTGGGACATAATTTGTGAGTTAATTTTGGTTTAAACATGATATTTGTCATTCAATTTTTTATTTTTATCATCTTTTCAAACTAATCGATCTAACTTATAAATTAATATATAATCTCATATTTTATATAAGCAATGTAGAGAAATCATATCAGATGTATTATAATCAAAGACTCGTATATTTAGCTTTCTTGAACTCTTCAAATCACATGAATAAGTTGAAAGGTGCTTGATGCTTGATGCTTGATGCTTTTACGAGAAGAAGAAAACAACAACAACAACAAAGGAAAAAACCTCTCTCAAATCAAACTTCCAGCGCGTGGCCGTCACGCTCCACTCACTGCAATGGGGTCAGGCTCAAAGTGGGACCCACCAAAATGGGCTCCACCACTATTCACATTAAAGATGTCTGCGTTTCTATGTGCGATTTGCATGGAAGCAGCGGCCATAGACCGAAGAGGAGATTCTCCTCTCTCTCTCTCTCTCTAAATAGTACTTAGTATTCCTCTTTCTCTCTCTAAAATCCATTTCCTGTCAATGATTTTCTTACATGCGTCTTCGCTGAAATCCAGGTTCCTGGCGTGCTACTTCTCTGATTCACTCCTGCCTCGGTACGCTGAAATCTCCTCTACTTTATTCAATTCACCCTTTGGCTTCCTCTGATTCTTGCCGATTTTGCGGAATTCGGCCTCTTATTACTATCTCAACTGTATCTGAATTTTTTCCCGTAGTGGTGAAATTTTTCGAGGTTTTTTTTTTTTTTTTTTTCCAACTTTCGCCTGTTGATTTGTGATTTAGTTTACTGTGTTTTACTTGGAATTGTTTTAATTCTTCTTCAATTCGTTTTTCCTGCTTTATTTAATTGCGTACTGCATCTGCAAATAGTGTGATTTCAATTGAGAATGTGTTGTATTTTCCTCTTTTTTTTTTTCCCATGTGTAATCTCTCCGTACTAAAAGCCTGGAGGGTTTGGTTTGGTAGGGAGAAGATCCTGTTTTTTCGGTGTGCTGTGATGATTCAATCTGATACCTTTTGTGGGTTTGATTTTTGTTTCTTGCTTGAAGGAACAGTAGTGGGTGAAAGTTCGTTTCTTTAATTTTGTTGGATTCCCTTGCCTTGTTTTTCTCTGTAGTTTGGATCTTTTTGAGGGGCTTGATTTTGATGTTGAGCACTAAACTTTCACCCCCCACTATGATCAACTGGTTTCTGCATTTTGGTAGGATGAAACACTGGATAATTTGAGCTTGCTATCTGATTTCATGCCTTGGTCCTTGTATTTTCTTATTTAGGGTTTTTTTTTTCAAGTATTCTTTCTCTCTTTTTTCCTACTTTATGCACTCCTTTCACTTTCCCCTCAACCCTCCTCATTTTCAGATGGGATAGGGCCCACAAAATTGCTGGGGAATTGGTCGGATTCGGGATTCCCCTTTCCGAATCCCCTTTTCTCATGTGATATGTTGAAGATTGGATGGCTATACTTAAGTGATTGTTGGTTCAGTTTGTGCTTTGATGGTTTCAATAACTTGTGCTTTCTTCAATGTTGCCAACCAGATGCCTTTTAGTTGTGTGTGTCCTGATTAAGATTGATGAAGACATTTCTTGGATGTGTGCCCATAACATGTCCATTTACGTTTTATTTGTGATGCAACCTTTTTTTGGTTATCTTTTCAAATCCTTTATGTGGTTTTAAAGACAGTCTTTTATTCTATGTTTTTTGGCAATTCTTAACAGGATAGCCACCTTGTCTGCTATCATATGACTAATGCCCTGATGCTTCTCTAATATATTTGATACTGAATCTCTTATCAGATAGAGGCTAATCTCCCTGGAATTCAATACAAAGAAAAAGTTGAAAATAGGTCTGCTGTAATGGGAACCTCAAGCTCTAAAATGGAGGATGACAAGGCACTACAGCTCTGCCGTGAAAGGAAGAAGTTCGTTAGGCAAGCACTTGATGGCCGGTGCTCACTAGCAGCTGCTCATGTTTCATATGTCCAGTCTCTGAAAAGTACTGGAACGGCTTTGAGAAAATTCACTGAACCTGAAGCACCGATTGAGTCTTCATTATACACTTCCACTAATGCAACACCGGAGCCACTTGCATTAACTGAGAAGACCTTGTCCCAGCTCTCATTCCCTTCACCATCTGTGTCACAACGTATAGATGCAGCCGAGACCTTTTCTCCAATGCCCTCTCCTCCTAGCTCTAGTAAATTCCAGGCAAGTCATATGAAATTTGGCAGCAGCTCTTCTACAAAGGTTGAAGAAAAGCCACCTGAACCCACAATAGGTGTAGTAACATCATCAGGTACTCCACAAAGTGCCACCCCTCCTTCTACTGGAAGGACAGAGGCGTCAGCATTTGAAAATTCTTCTCTTCCCGCTGCAGCTCCACCATGGGATTTCTTTGGCCTTTACCATCCTATTGACCACCAATTTTCTTTTCAAGAAGGGAAATCCATGTACCAAGATATGGGCAATGCTGATGATATAACACGACTAAGGGAGGAGGAAGGAATCCCTGAGTTGGAAGATGATGAAGAGAGTACTTCTTCTCATGGAAGGGAAGACTCTGAGGAATCTGAAGATGAGTTTGATGAAGAGCCTGCCACAGACACCTTAGTTCGAAGATTTGAGAATCTTAATAATAGAGTTGGTGACAATGTTGTTGCTGATGCTGTACCTACCGCAGTCAAGCCTCTGACCAGGGATCAACTTTCTGAAGAACTCACAAATGGAGAGAAGAGCAATTCTGCTAATTTATCACCGTTAAAGGCAACATCCACAGAGGCTAACCTTAAGACAACACATAAACCAGTGGGAAAAGAAAATCCTAATGAAGATAAAGTTGCTCCTAAGGATTTATTTTCAAGCATGAAAGAAATTGAAATTCTTTTTGTAAGGGCTTCTGAATCTGGTAAAGAAGTTCCGAGAATGCTTGAAGCAAATAAGTTGCATTTTCGTCCCATGTTCCCAGCAAAAGAAAGTAATCTCTCTCTCTCTCTCTCTCCTCTCTCTCTAACTATCTCTATGCCCTCCAAAAGTAAAGGAAAACCATTTTTGTTGTGTGTTTTCTTTGTGTGTGTGAGTGAGAGTTATCATCTGGGTAATTTGCTTATGATCAATTTTTACAAACATATTGGTGAAACAACTGTGAGGTTATGAATGGTAATTAGGTGCTTTGCCATGCTGTTGACTTTAGAATTGATTATATAAATCAGCTATAGTTTTGAAAATTTGAAAAAATGTGAATGTATTTGTATCAACTAATGCTAAAGATTTGAATGGCATTTACTTTCCCTTTGAAGTTATGCTTTTTGATGAAAAGAATGCATTTAATATTTCCTCTAACGGCAACCTGTTAACATGACTCATTAAGATATACCCGACAGAGTTCCTGTATAACATTAGATCAAGGTACATTTATTTTACCAAAAATCTTCTTTTCTTATTCAAAAATCAAATGTAGGTCAAGCCTACAGTGAAAGGGATATTAAGATTTTTGAATATATATTCCAAATACTATGTTACCCACTTATAGCCGAAATTGTCATAAAACGAATAAGAGATTCCTTGATTTTTGCAGATGGTTCTGTGACATCTTCATTTTGGAAGGCATGTTTCTCTTGTGGTGAAGATCCAAGTCAAATTATAGAAGGTATTTTTCTCGCCTTTTTTGCTCTGTATTTTTTTTGCTCTTAAGTTTTGTTTTATCATTCAGAAAGTTCTTTAGGACTCTATTGTGTATATTCTATAGATAAACTTAGGTATATTTGAATTTATTAAACAAATTATGGGATGTTCTGGAATCTTCACCATGGTTATACTAATATATATGTAAGTAATTTGTAGGGAAATATGAATATTTTTCTTTCTTTTCGACTTTTGTGTTGTGTAGTATTATAAAATTATTGGATCTTTTTAAATGTTCTCAAATTATTGTCATGGGTCTGGCATTTGAGAGATGACTGAGAGTTAAAAAGAATCTGATATTTGAATGTCGTTTCTGGATCTTAATTTTCTCATTTTATATTCCCAGAACCTGCTCAAAACTCGGTTAAGTACTTAACATGGCATCGGACGGCATCATCTAGATCCTCTTCATCCAGGAATCCTTTAGGAGCAAACTCAAAAGATGATATGGAGGACGTCACAAGTAATCTCTTTGATAATTTTTGTATGAATTCTGGAAGTCATGCATCAACCTTGGATAGACTATATGCATGGGAAAGGAAGCTCTATGACGAAGTGAAGGTAATTGTGTGTGTTTTATGTTTTCAACAATTTTTGTGATCCTTTTTGTTTTCTTTGTGATACACTTTGGTAAGGTGCTGTGAAGTCTGGTTCTAGATCTTAAACTAAGGCCTAAGGTTCTCTCTATAACTTTTAATTGGCTTAGAAGGTGTTGACAAGCAAATAGCTTATATGGTTTTGTTGAATTTTTTTTTAAGGAAAAGTTTATATGCTGTGCAAGAACAGACGTCATCTGTATTCTGGTTGAAAAGTTAGGTTTTTTGATAGGGCTTCTCATTTCTCTACTTCCAACAGAGAAAAATTGTTGAAAGAAGGACAAAGTTGATGACTAAATGAGAACAAAGTATAGTTGATGCATTGATTTGCCATGATTTTGGCATCTTATCCTTGATTTACTCCCCTTCCTCTTGTCTCTCGCTGTTCTCTTATTCTTGAGTATTACTCGCTCTAGTTGTATATACTATATATAGGCCATCTAAATAGTTTTATAGTCTTATATATGCTTTGCCTATAGGCCTGTTTAGATTAGCTTATGGAAAATAGTTTATGAGAAAAAAGTTGAAAAAGTCATTTTAGAAAATATATTTTGGAGAATAGCTTTTGAGATAATAGAAAAAAATAGCTTTTGGTAAAACTTAGGTTTTTGGCCATAAACCTAGATTTTTAGGTAAAAAAGCTATTATGAAAAAGTTAGCAGTATTTGTGTGACTTAACCAAAACCTAGGTTTTGACAGTTAAAAGCTATTTTAGAAAAGTTAAGGGTGTTTGTTTGCTTTGATTTTGAAACCTAGGTTTGGGTCTAAACCTAGATTGAAAAAGCTATTGCCAAACAAGCACTAAGTTTGTGAAGCATTAATTGCTTTATTCTGAATATGCCCTTCTCAATTTCCAAGGAGAACGTATGGTTTTCAAATTTGTGGTATTAACTGGGGTAAAGATAGAAATCAAAGCAATTTATGAATAATTTTAATGATGCAACTTACCTTTTTTTATACTATTGAAGTAGGTAAAAGTGCATTATATTAAGATATGGAGGGAATAACTTCAATTTCTATCCAAGTGTTTGAGTTATATAAATCATTCTTTGGGTCATGCTTAAAAGCATAAGGTGTTAAGTGGCTGCTTGATACGGTGATGGAGAATAGTGACCATTTTTCACTTGTTTTGTTTTTCTTCCTTATTTTTTTCGTTGAGTGTGTTGCTGGCGAGATTGCATTGTAGACTACAATTTCTCAGTTTTTAACTTTTAAACAGGCTTGGGATTCCAAACCTCACTTACCATATTGTACTGTACATTACCCTTTTTGCTGAATATTTTGTCTCTGTTGGTGAACCAACAATCTGAATTGGCTGGACTTTCTTTTTCAACTTGTTGCTTGCCTTTCTTTCTTTTGTTTTTCCTTTTATTTTTTTTTTTTTAAAAAAAAAGAATGGCGAACTTTCTGTCTTTCATAGAATTATACATTCCTCGGCCATGCCCAAACCTCTGAAATGCATAGTTCAACCTTCTCCAAAATCTATAGACTAGCTCATTTATTATCAAAATGGAGAAAGTAAGGATTGACTAAGGAGAAAAGACTTTATTTTTTAAATTTAACGGGAAATATCAGGAAGGTCCATCTGTTATAAGCTTATAGGCACATTGACCTTTTGTCGACATCAAATTTAATATAAATAATGCAACTGAAAAGAAAGGTTGTCTGATGTTTTGCTGTTAATATTTTTCGAATTTTTTCCTCCCCTTGGTAGGAAACCTAAGTAAGCCCTGTCTCAAACTAATAGAAGAGGGAGGCTAGTTGATTGCATGTAACATGTTTTGCTAATAAAATTAGACGGGCTCATATAATGGCCTATCAGAAGTTCTCCAGAGGGATTTTTAAGATTCAGTCAATGTAAGCAATGCTAGTTTCATTTCGATATTTCAGCATTTGTATGGATGTTTTTAGTACTAACCTAATTTTGAAAAACAAAACAAGTTATCCGTTCTCATTGCAACATCAACATGTTTGCTTTGTTGATGCTGCCTCCTAAAATTTTGACTTGCTTGTTTGAGAGATCACAGTAATATGCTATTTAAATTTTGTCTTTCAAGCTTCCTCTGGGTATTTGGTACACCTATTGAATCTGGTAAGCGTTGAGCATCCCAGTGGTATGTTGTTTGCCTAGTTGGGGTTGTTCTAAAACTTAAAAAGAGATCATAAGTGCAGCTGCATATTGATAATCTTATTTATGTATTTAATGGACTGGACTGGATCAGATCTTGAAAAATTGTTTGATGTGGATTTTCTATACATTTTAACAAGTCTGAGCTGGAGGTCAAATACTATATTTTCCAATGGGCATTTCAGGCAAGTGGATTGGTCAGAAAGGAATATGATATGAAGTGCAAAATCTTAAGACACATGGAATCGAAAGGAGAAAAGACTGCCACAATTGATAAAACTCGTGCTTTAGTCAAGGATCTACATTCAAGAATTCGAGTTGCAATTCATAGGATAGACTCTATATCAAAGAGGATTGAGGAATTAAGGGACAAAGAGCTTCAGCCCCAACTTGAGGAGTTGATCGAAGGGTATTGCTCTGGTTTCTCTTTCTTCTTAATGGCCTTTTTTGTGCTATCATGAATTGGCTTTATGGTGCATTATATATTTAGATTTGCTAATAATATTGACATAAACTGTGCTTGACAAGTCTATTTATCAGAAAATATTTTGTTGAAGACTACAAATTCTCAAATGCAAACTTAATCAATGGCTTTAAAAGCTCATTTATTGAAGTTTTACGTTATTAATTTTTTTATCATGTCGGTGACAATCTGAAATACGTTGTTGTCGTTATAAGTTTATTGTGAGTTTCATGGTGAAATAGAATTGAAAAATGTGAACACCTTCAATGTAATTCTGGTGTAAGAGATTAGCTCCCGTTTTTCCTTGTCCACATGCTGCAGTTTTTAGTTTTTTTGTTACTCTTTGTTCTTCAAGGCCAGAAGTAAAATTCTGCGTGGGGTCCAAAGTTGAATATTGAAATATTGGTGCAAAGTTTTCTTTAAGAATATTTAGTCTAAATTGTCTAAATACTCCCTCCGGTCTTAATTATAAGATCATTTTGACTTTTTTGGAGTAATTAAGGATGCAAAATTAATCACTTTAAAATATATAGTTATCTTTTTTCCTCAAAAATAATTTGCCTTACTTATAAACTATCATATAATACAATTACATGTAAGATACGTTAATATTAAGTGATCTATTTGGCTTCATTAATCTCCATAAAAAAAGTCAAAGTGATCTTATATTTAGGACTGGAGGGAGTATTGGGCATTTGATGCAAAGCACACACGTCAATGATTGCAATCAGAATAGGATATAGGGAGAAAGATAGAAGTAGAGGAGCGAAAAGTGTGAAACAAACAGATTGATAGAGAAAGATGGAGCTTAGAACTTGGAGGGGGAAATAGCAAAACTGAATTCTCATAGGCGGCTAATTATCATTCATCTAAATCTCCATTCAAAGGGCTATCCTAGGCTATTTGTAGAAGAGGTTTTTTTAACCAGCTACTTGCACAAGTAAACTTATGAGCAAAAGTACATCTACTTCCAAGTCCCAACTACTCCAAAGGTTTCTTTAATCAAGAAGGGAACTTACAACTTGTGTGCTAGTCTGATATGGTTAAAACTCTAGAATTAAGAAGAAGCAAATTCATATCTTTCTAGAGTAGGTTTTCCCATATTTTCTATCAATATTGTAATCTTCTGGCTTAAATGCCATTGACAATCTACCAAGTTTTGGGTTAATAAAGAGAATATTTGCAATGATCGATGATCTTAGATTGCAGGCTCTCCCTTGTAACATACTGATGCAGTATTTCTGACCTTCACGTATCATTAACTAGGATCAAATATCTCAAGATATATTGCTTACGTATGTCTCTAATTTACATTTCTTGCTTTTGTTCAACTTGTTTCATTTTGATGGCAGGTTAAATCGTATGTGGGAAGTGATGTTTGAATGCCACAAACGTCAATTTCAGATTATATCAGCAGCCTATAACAACTGTCATGCTCGAACGACCATGCACTCTGAATTACAGAGGCAGATAACTGCCTATCTTGAAAACGAACTCCACTCTCTATCATCGAGTTTTGCCAAGTGGATTGAAGCTGAAAAGTCTTATCTTGAGTCCATAAACGGATGGCTTTGCAAATGTGTTTTGCTCCAACAAAAATCATCCAAGAGAAAAAGAAGGTTTCAAAATCCCCCCTTGAGAAACTATGGACCTCCTATATATGCCACCTGTGGTGTCTGGCTGGAAAAGCTCAAGACATTACCTACTAAGGATGTTACAGATTCTATAAAGAGTTTAGCGGGTGAAACTGCCCAGTTTTTGCCACGTCAGGAGAAGAACCAGAGAAAAGGAGTAAATCACATTACTGCAACATGGAAGGCTGATAATGGTAGTGAGTCTCGAGACAATTTATTAGGGGATGATGCTTCAGAGGCATCTTTTGATAGGTTTCGATCAAGCTTAATCAGATTTTTTGGCCAGTTAAATAATTTTGCTGGCTCTTCCGTTAAAATGCATGCTGAACTTCAACAAGCCATTCGGGACGCTAAATATCAGTACCATCGATTGAATTCTGCGTCTCAAGATGGCCATTTGAATTCTCAGCCTCAAGACAACCAATCGAAGGCACAACCTCAGGCTGTCTAATCACAAGTAAAAATCCACACAACATGGGAATACTTGAATGAACTTTACTTTCAGATGTCAGCCTGTTGGAGGTGGCATTGCTCTTCTTTAACATTAAAAAGGATCTGATAAATATTGCTTTGAGGAGTTAATGATAGAGAAGAGTCAAGAGGCATGCATGCAAAGAGACAGACCTTGTACAGTGCCAATTTTGTAAAGAGTGAATTATCATATTGGTAAGATGCATGTTTCATCAATTTGGTCTCCAGAAATAAATATCATTTGATTTCTTTTCCTTTGTTGTTGAGGGGAACAAAGGAGCTCATCAATATGGTCATGCTGTGGACTTAAATGGATGGTTGACTAAGTCATAGCAAGAGCATATTGATGGGTACTTCAAATTTTTGTTAGTCATATATGATGTTTCCTATTTCTGAAAATTAAATTTGATGGAACAAGTTTCTTCTAGGCCTTAAATGGTAGTTATATTCATTTTGTAAACAGAGGATATGCTTGGCAGGACTTCCCACTTCCTATTTTCCTTCTCCAATAATTTCATTGTTTTTTCATTCATGATGTGTGTATATGCTTACAAACCACGGTGACTGCAATTCTTTAGATTAGTTCAGATCTTAATACATGTTACATTTCTGGTTTGTCTGGCTTCACTTCAAACTTTGTTGAATCTTAGCATTTTCATTGTGGAATTCGGATTACTTTCAGTTTGTGTTTGTGTTAGGTTCAGTTTGTGTTTGTGTTAGGATAGCCGGTTGTGAATCAGGAATCCTCATGAACTGGACTGTGAAATCCTCTGTAGTATTCAGAACTGCTTGGTTGGCAATTTAGGGATTTTTTTACTTTAATTTTTTTTATGAACCAACACCATATAGGGAAAAAAATGAGTTGGATGATGTTGAAAAGGAAATGGTTTGGAGAAATGCTCCGTCCAGTATTTTTATGATATTAGATAAGCTAAATCACTGCTTCAAGATATTTATTTTTACCCTTTTCCTTTACTAAACGATCTAACTTGTACATTAATATATCTTATAATGGTATGTAATATATGTTATAATTAAGTAGTTTATTTGACTTAATCTTCTAGAAACAAGTCAATAACATTGCAATGCAAAATCCAGCTTTGTTAGGGCTAGGAAACTCCATTTGAGAATCACGAGGCTTAGATAAGGAATATTATTAAACAAATGATGACATGAAGTTCGAACTTCTTTGTAATTTAAATTCTTCACCTAGGCCGTGATTACCCCATTTTATGTATTTTGCATCATTAGTGAAGATTGCTATCGAAGGCCCAAGCCAACAAATTGTAAATGATGATGCATTTCTCTATTTCCAAAACCAAAAGCTTGAATTTAAACATGGATAAATGATAGCAGGATAAATCTAAGCGCACTCTTAATCATAAAAGAACAAACTAAATGCTAGATGCAGCAAGCAGAAGCATGAAAGTAAGCCACCAAAAGGAAGCAATGATCTTCCTCGTCACATAATTGGAGAGGTCGCACACTATAAGTTTCAAGCTTCAATCCAATATTTCATTAATTGTTGTTGAAGTCTGACCACGTTTTCAAAACATTGATTTCCCTTTTATTTTTTTTTTTTGGTACAAAAAATTTTAGGCAGTTGTTCAGGCTTTACCTAAATCAAGGATAGGGCGTTTCAACAACTCATAAGAGATGATAGAATGTTGGGCAGGGCACCACCTTATATCCTCAAGCGTGAACCTAAACACCCAGATCCTAAGATGCCTCCATTAGTGCCGTAGTGGGAAATCAAAGTCTATCCCTTATGGTGAGAATGCCTAATTCCATACTAGTTACAACTGAGCGAGCCCATCCACGAAGGGTTCAAAACATTGATTTCAATTTCCGGTTACAGACTTTATTTCTGTAACAATTTTGGTCCTTCTGAGGCTTTATTGATTGTAAACTAGTTTCCCTTGTCGGCCGATCCATTGGGCCTCATCAGCCCAACACAAAAAGTATTTGAAAAATGGTTTACACACACGCACGCACAGTCTTATTAATTAATACTCCCACGTTCCTAAATATAGGATCTAGAGGAGGTGAGTTTGTTCTTAAATATAAGATATTTTTCTAATTTTCTTAAGTTTCACCTAAATTACCCCTATTGATGCTCCTCAATGATAAGCAAGAGAAGGACGGTGGGAATAAAGGTACACGATAGGGTGCTTTAGTAATATCATATAATTCTAACTAACTTAACTAAATTTGTTAATATAATCAAATGAGATAATTCAGTCTTACATTTAGGAGTGGAAGGAGTATCAAATTAAGAATGTGTGCGTTTGTGTGAGAGGGGTTTATTGTTTATTTTGAAGACTTTATATCATTTTCTTTTAAAATATCGAAATACCAATTGAAATTTTTTCAGTTCAGTTTTAAATTTTTTTATAATTACTAAATTTTTACAATAATTTTGTTAAAAATATAGGTGTAAATTTATATGTATATAAATAAATGAAACAAACCCTATGTTTCTTTTTTCTTTTTTTTTTAGTAAATTTAATCTTATATTTCTTCCGTACATAAGTAAATAGTGAATTCTATGAAGCTTGGCTTGATGGGAAAAAGACAAAAAAATCCCTTCTAATTTGTAAAATCCAAAATAAGGAATTTTGTATTGTTAATGGTTGTTAATACCTATCATAAAGTTGTTATTGGGATTTTGCGAATTAGAAGGGATTTTTTTGTCATTTTCCCTAGCTTAATTGGTGAAGTTTAAACACATATGATTGAATAAGAAATAAAAACCGATTCGCCAAAAAAAAAAATCCGCTCGTACATACACATAATAAGCAACATATGAAGGCTACAATTAATTGACCGATTAAGAAATAAAAAAATTGACAGCCTAATTTTTAGCACAAATACTAAACAACAAATGCAATGCAAGATCCAAATTTACGGACACTTATAAAATAGTAGTAAGAAGAAGAAGAAAGCGACTCTCACACACACAGACAGACAGTATTTTTAAAACAAAAAAATTGAGTGTGTCAACATGTTTGTGACTTTATCTTACATCCATTATTTTTACATTAATTTATTATATAAACTAATCCAACTAAAGATCGTGACCACTCAATGCCTATAGAATGGCAACGATAGTAAATGCATTCTATACATTCACCAATCAAAAAACAAATAGATACGCATATGATATTTAAATATGTCAAATATACGTCCTCCTTGTTTTTATTATTGTTGTTATTGGTATTGGTCTAATAGAATCCATATTCATATTTTTAATACGGTTTTCCATTTCAAATTGTCTTTAATATTTAAATTAATACCTTATGGAATTAGAAATTAACTTAAATTATGAATGTGTCATATTTTTTTTGTCATAGAATTGTATCATATTCAAAGTGACAAGGAATTTAATTTTCTTAAATAAAGTTTTGACTTCAAATTAATTAAATTCAATGGGACTTGTACAAGTTGAGAGTTAATCTAAAAACTTATGCGGACTGAATTTTCCTTGAGACATAAATAAAGAACCATATTGGACTATAGGGTAGATTGTCAATTGTTAATAACTCAACTTGAACCAACAAAATCGTTTTTGCGGTTGAGCCAAATTAAAGTTAATGAAGTTGTCAGCATTGAGCTGAAACTTGAAATTAATCTAAAGATTATAATAATTTAAGAAGACCAGAGAGTTTTTTGAGTTAGGGGGAAAAAATACTAAAAATGTTAAAAAACAACTTATAAAAAAATTATTTAACCCTCTCAAAAATGCTAATATATTTTTAGACCATATGTAGCCCTATAATATTATATCATTGAAAACTTTGTAGTGTTTTTGCATTGACAATTAAAATTATTATATATTTACTATATAACATTATATATACATATAATTTTTTAAAAATATTTAATTATTATGTTACTGGTTCCATTAGAAGTCTAACAGATTAGATCAAGAGAACCATAAATGTCTGAACTTTCTTATTCCACGTTGGTTATGAAAACATTGCAAATTCAGGTAGTTGATTGAGTTTTGATTGATCAATTCAAAGAAAGATAACTTAGGTCCCAATTAAGTTTCCATTCAGATGTTATACGAACATAGGCCTTGTGTTTAGGTATAAGATCCTTGTCCGTCTTTCTTATTTTGACTAAAACAATGTTTCCATAATTAGTGAACTAATTGTGATTGGGTCGAGTAAAAAAAATTCTATACTCTTCAAATAAAGTGTCAAATCAAAATAGCACCAAAAATTATATGAAAATTTTAAATCAGACTGATCTTATTGAAATCGGAACTAGTTTACTATACCTAATGCAAGATGGTTTTCAAGAAAGGAAAACCTTTGGCTAATTAAGAAAAATACTTTAATTTATGGTTGTAATTTAAGCCATAAACAAAAATAACTTCAATCTCTATGAGTACTTCTATTTTCGCAAGATGAATTTATTTTTCAATACCAAGCCAAAATCATTTGAAATTTTGGCGGGTAGTATACCTAATGGCAATGAGTAATTTTATTGAGTTCTCAACCAAAGAAAGTAAACAACTCGTGTTTTAGTCTGGATGGTACTATACGTACAAAGATTCTTTCCAAGTTAACTCAAAATATAAGTGATATATCTCTATTGGAGTATTGTCAAGTCTAATTGGGAGCAATTCTTCTAATATTTATAGAGTTAAGAGTATGTGTTTAAGTTATCAAAATCCATTACACTAATACTAACACCAATTAGCTAATGCCATTGGTATTATTCAAACACTGTGCATGTTTTACTTAAAAGTGGTTCACTTAAAATTATTTTTCTATTTAAATAATTAATCTTATTTAAGAGGAGGTCTTTTTACCCTACTCCTTACTCAACCATTGTCAAATTTTAAAGATACAAAGTTTAAAATTTTAAAATTCTAACCTAGAACTTTAAATTCTAAAATTGTCTTAGAATCTTCTTTGTACATTCAATTCCAACTACTGATGACTCGGCAAATTGTAGTCATTTCCTTGAGTTTTCTTTTTCTAATTTGACTTTGTAATAATGCAACTTCCTAATTCATGTTGCTACTGTCATGGCATCCCTTTATTTCTGTCTTGACTTTTCTATAACAATAAAAATACATCCTTATTCTACAGGGTGTGAACGACTACATGAATCACAATCACACGGTGTGATTGTACTCCCTTCTATCATAATTATAAGATCTCTTTGATTTTTTTTTAAAAATTAAAAATTCAAAATTAATCACTTTAAATTGTCTATAGTTATCTTTTTTCCTCAAAACTACTATATTCTACTTATAAACTAACATAGAATCTAATTATATATGACATATGTTATAATTTAGTGGTTTAATTTGCTTCCTTAATTTCCACAAAAAAAAGTCAAAATGATCTTATATTTAGGACCGGAGGGAGTATTATATAAGAAACTATATATTTTTGATAATTTATTAAATGAAAGGTATCCTTCAATAACTTTTAATTTTTAAGTACTCTCTTTGGTTTCTCCCCCACTTTTTTTAATAGACTCTATACTATTTTATCAAATCCACTCACTCGTGCATCTAATGTCTTTATTTAAATGTATCCAAACTGCTTCATACAATTTTCTTAACTTTTCTGTAATTAAATAAAATAAATTAACTGCTGATTTAATCACACAAACATATATATATATATATATATATATTTACACACACTGTATTTTTAAAATCAGCATTTTATTTGTCTGCTTTTGTATGTCTCGTTCGAGTTTTGTTTGACTAACGGACTACAGGTACTAGTACACTCACATGCAGCCATTAGGTTTTGATTAACTATTAATTACCTACATTACTTACAAAAACGATATTGATTACATTAATGTTGTTATTTTTGTTTTTTTACTTTCTTACCAATATCCCAAGCCATGAATTTTTTCTCTCACGCGACTTGGTATGTTTGGGTAGGTATAAGAGAATAGATTGCTTCCAAGTTAACTCAAACTTCCATTTATTCTGAAAACGTACAGACATTTCCAACTATCCAAACATGACCCAGCAACTCGCAGACTTTTTAATTTCCTCATGTTTGCTCAATGTTGACTCATTAATATGTATATACAGCTGTCAAACATTAGTCTGTGCTTTTACTTTTTAAAAAAGAAATGAAATTATAATGTGACAACAAAAATTACAATATTATTATTTCATACCGCACAGACATATGTAAAGATTTCTGGTACCTGACTCGTTAAAACTATTTTTATAACAAAGGATTATAAAGTGTATGGAGCTTTGTGGGAGCGCAAATACATACATGTGTTTTTTTATCAAATAAAAATTTTAAATTTAGTATTCATCCTTTAGTGTGTTTAATATATGGAAGAATCGGTATTGAAAAAGAAAATGTTAAGAAATCATTTAAGCTTGTTTGAATATGTAGGTAATAAAAAGTCACCAAAAGCGTTGAAAGCACAAATAAAGAGAATAGATCATATAAAATGAGATCTCTTAAAAATGGAGAAAACAAAAAACAACAATAAATTAAGTTATTAAATGAGGTATTTTGATTAATAACACATCCAAAATTTTGGTTGTTCAAGTTATGAAATGGGATGTTTTTGATTGACAACATATCTAAAAATATAATTGTTACTAAGATAAAACATATATAAAAATCTAATTGTCAATAAAATAAAATAGTCATACCATTCATGTAGTCATTCTCATTTGGTGAGTTCAGTTCAAAAACAAATTCTCATTATTTGATGAGATAGAACTTGTTAGTGGGGATATATTTAATTAAAGAGAATTCGTTCATTCTCCTCATGAAATATGGAACACAATGAAATAAGCATTAGGATTTGACAATAAATGCAAGAAATTAATTTCCTGGAAATTGTTTTACTCGGTCTGCTAGATTTCAAATAATAATATCATAATATTATGTTTCCTTTTATATGTTGAAAAAACTAATGCTCCATCTGGTCCTAAATATAAGATTACTTTGACTTCTTTTTTTTTAAAAGTTAAGGAAGCAAGTTAGACCACTAAATTATAATATATGTCGTATGTAATTAGATTATGGATTAGTTTATAAGTAGAATAAATTAGTTTTGAGGAAAAAAGATAACTATCGACAATTTATTTTATAAGTAGAATAAATTATTTTTGAGAAAAAAAGATAACTATCAACAATTTAAAAATAAGAGCATTTTGATGTACTCTTTTCCACAACCATCATAAACACAAATATGAAATAAATAAAATTTAAAACGAGGAGAGCGTTGTTGATCACATATTTTTATGTTATTTGTACTAGTAACCTGTTTATGGATGAGTGCTCTTGAAATAATCAGTCTAACCCTAAACTTAAGTGCCCATAAATTCGTGAAACACAAATATGAAATAAAATTTAAAACAGAGTATAAAGAAATCCCAAATGAGCCAAATAAATTATGATGAACAATATATCATCATGAAATGTATTATTCTAACCGGAATAATATATCCATAAAATCTATGTGCAAACAAAAATAAAAGCATCCTATCCTATATATGAAACCACAAATACAATGCCAAACATCCCTTAATCACCACAAATCCACACCATAATCACAACTCTTAGAAACCACCCTAGCCTTCGTGGTCAAACCATCCACCGTAACATCACAGTCAACTTTAACGGTAATCCTCCACGTCTTAACAGAACCCACCTTAATCTTCACAGGCGCCCTCAACTTCAACGTTAACGGCACTTTCCCTTCACTCTGCGCATTCACCAACGCCTTCGCATCCGTCACCGTTAACTCAATGTCATTCCCCCTTAACACCGTCTGAAACACCGTCACATTCTTCGACGGCTGGTAAAACGCCGGTAACTCGCCGTTACAAAGCCTAATCTTCTTATAAAACACCTCCACGGAGCTGTCCTTCTCATAATAAATCCCAATCTTCTTGTTAGGGTTATCCGCCCTGACGGCCACGTCGAATTCGGGCGATATCGCCGTCGCTGTCGTCGTCGGTGATGTCGTGACCGCCGTGAGGTTCACGCCTTTGACGGAGACGCCGTCGATCGCGTAATTCGGCGCCTTCGGGCGGAAAATTAGGTAGAGGGCGGCGGCGGCGATGCCGAGGAGGACGATGAGGATGAGGAGGAGGGAGATTAGGTAGCAGAGGAAGCGGCAGCAGCAAGAGCTCCGGCGGGTTTTCCGGCGGGAATAGTGGATTTGGCGGCGGGAATTTTCCGGCGGAGGGACGCGGTAGATTTGGTCTTTAGGGATTTGGATGACGTAGGTTCCGCCGCCGGCGCCGCCGTGTGGTGGTGGGACTGGTTTTTCCGGCGGCGGTGGGGTGGGTTTGTGAGGGACGGTGTGGTCGCCGGAGGAGGGAGGTGAGTCTTGAGGGTGAACTCGGTCGGCCATTGATGAGTAGTGAGTTAGGGAGAGAAATCTGAGAGAGAAAATGGAAGAGAGTGAATGAATGAATAATAATATGTGTGGAATGATGAACTGGAGGAGTGTTTTAAGTACTGAAAAGAAAGCGCGTGAGGTAATATTATACACGTTATAGGGGTAAATGTGGAATGTGAAAAGCGAAGAATGTTTTTTTTAGTTAAATAAAAATTATTTTTTAAATATTAAAATTGCATAAATTTCCTATGAAATAATATAATGGGTTGAATTTCGAATTTCAAATTTTTCCTTAAAGTTTTTACGCAAGAGCTATTTTGGTTTAGAAGTTTTTTTGTTTCAAGATTGTCATGTAAATTTTAAAACTTAACAATTCTACTGTTTACTGTTAAAATATTAATGGTTAATGTTAATTTTTTAACGTTTAATATTGATATTTTAACGATTAAGGCAAGAATGACTATGTTTTGAAATTTTTGTGATTATTTTGAAAAAAAAAAAACCTTGTAGGGTAAAGTAGTTCATGGTTAAAATTTTTTTGGGTAAATTTACACCTTAACCGTAAAATAATTAATAAGTTGTACTTAACTTAAAATAAGAAAATATTAAATATATACCAACTTATCTTTAATGTAAGAATATAATCTTCATAAAAATTAAAATGGTTATCAGAATATGGAAGTATTATATATATATTCTTTTCTGTTTTGAAACGTTCATGATAACTTATTTTATTAATTTTTACAATAAAAAACAATAGATTTATTTTAAAATTTTAGCTTTCAAAGTTGGTTGATTTGGGAGAATAATTTGTTTCTTTTCATTGTCATGTAAGTGGGTTACAAGCTTGCACGTTGTGAGGTCATGACTATACGATGACTTCCTTATTTTACTGAAAAATATAAGAATTTATATAACATATAAATATATCGTTCTATATTATTCCCAACACTAAAAATTTAAAATTCAGAACAAAGAAGAATATCAACTAAGATGTTTTACAATCATACAACAATACATGTAAAGGAAATATAAATTGTGTGCATATTTTCCATTTATCCTCTGAACAATCAATTTGTGACTTCAAAGATAACTAAAAACCAAAGAATTAATGTATCAAATTGCTTTGAAAAGAAAAACTCATGTATCCAGAACAAATATTATTAATGAACACGAAATTAGGAGAGAGAAACTTACATGAATGAATGAGAACTTCAAAGAAAAGGCTTGGAGAGAGAAAACAGAGGAGTGAAGAGAAGAGAGGGGGGATTGTATATTTATAGGGAGGCTGGGGGAGGCAACACAACAACACAAAGATGACAAATGGAATGTCCAATTACTAACCATTAATGAAAAATAAAAATATAAAAAGCTCAACTCCTAAGCCCGGTTTTAAAAGAAAAGGTTTAAAGTATGATGTTGATTTGTTATGTTTTATTAATTTAGTACCAACCATAGAACTCACATTGGATATTGGAGTTGATTAATTTTGGATTAAGTAAGCAAAAATATATAAGTTTACAGCTTTTTATCTATAATTTTATTGTATTTATAAGACAGTAATAAGAGTCTATCGATTAAATATAAAATCGAACTATTTGAACAGTTAAACTACAGAGTCTAACGGTAAGAGTTAATAGAGACATTCGTTACCAACATGGAATTAATCTATAATAGTGTAAAGTCCCACTAAGTCCTTTGGATCAAGTTTAAATTTAAGAGAAGATACATGTATTTTGGCCTAATGAAATTTAAAATTTCAATCCATTTTATCGTTTAAATTATAATTTTTTCTCTTAATTCCTTCAATTGGTTGTACTTAGAGGAATTTTCTTTCAAAAGAGTAGCATATAATACAAATTGTCAAAATGGATAAATTGGAAAACTAATAAACATTATCGAAAATAATTTTGACACATGAAAACACTTTACTATTATTAAATTTCCTCTTGTTACTCATTTTTATCTTGAAATTGAGAATTGAGGCCACCCACCCCTAAACCAAACCTAGTAACTTTAAATGCAAGAAATTTTCACAGTCAACAAACAATGTTTAAAAATTTTCAGTATAGGATGATTGAATAATTGATTTAAGGGTAGAATCTAAAAAAAATTAATTTAAGGGAAAAAATAAAACACCAAATCATTCATACCCTTTTTGAAATATTATCCATTTTTTTAGAAACATTATAACTTAATATGTTCAATATTATTTTTTAAGTTCTAAATTTATACTTTTAAAGAATTAATTACATATTTAGCCTTTAAGAAAACACTATCAATAATTTAAAGATAGAAATATTAATAATACTTATTAAAATGAAAAAGATATGGTTATATAGAAGGAAGCAACATAGAAGGAAGGTGTGTTTGGTTGTCACCTTTTCACATTCCCGTTTTTCCATGCACATACACAGTGACGTGCCGCGATCGGTATTTATTTGTCTGCGCGTTAAGTTGGCGCTAGCCATACGCGGTTTTATAGGGAAGATGTGCGCCTGCCAGAGGCTAAGGAAATTACATTAATACCCCCACCGTCACTTTTTCTTTTCACCTGGCTGTTGGTTTCGGAAGCAGGAATGATAGTTAAACTTAAAGCAAGACCAAAAGAGAATAAATATTCTTTATTATTTCCTTTTAAAAAATAAAAAATATCATGCAACAAAAACGTGTCCTTCCTTTTTCTTTTTCTAGCATCATTTTTATTCTTTTATCCTTTTTATGTTCTTATATTAAGTATATTGAATTCTGGCAGGATAAAAAGTTTAAGTATGTTGCATATTATAGAATATACCACACATGTCATGTGAAGTTTGTTTAAATTATTTGCAGATTTTCTCAAAAAAAATTACGTTTTATGTTTACTTATAGAAATACATAGTGTTTTAAATCAGGATAAAATAAATCGAAGTACATTTCATGAAATTAATGAATTTATATAATAAATTAAAATTCATATGAATGTATGGAATCAAATTATAAATACCAATAATTGAAACAAAATAAACTATTAGGACCTAATTCAAAACAAGGTAAATTTAAGTTTTTGTGAATTGAATTTTTCTAGAAATAATGCCTTTTAAGTTTTAGTTAAAAATATACCTGTGTTTATGTTTAGTAGAAGATATCTTGAGTTGTAAAAATTCAAATGAAATTAAAATGCAGACTGAAAGATCAATACGTTTGAATAAATCTTTCAGCATGACATAAAAAACGAAAAATTGCAAATTTTTCTGCAAGCCATATTAAAAAAAAAAAAGCAATTTTAATTGGCACCATAACTCGGAAATAAGTTCTTTCGGCCATTTGAGTCATTTCTTGCATGAGAGCAGGTAGATACTACTATGAATTTTTTTTTTATCTGTATAATTTTTTTTTAGTTAAAGTATGCTCCATAAACATTATTTTTTTTAATGAAATAGGAGTATAAAATAATCACTAAGCTATAAAATTATGTCCACATGTTTATTAAGTAATTGACATTACATTTCAAATGTCGTTTTTTAACAAATTAAACTAACAAGAACTTTAGAACATTAGGTGCGATCCTGTTGATTTTTCCTCATACTAACCACCCCACATGGTTATCACATTAATTTTTTTTAAGGAATTTATGGTATCTTCATGCTTACTTCTCTGGACTTACCTAAAATAATTGACTAATTCGTATACTTGCGTAATGCCTTTAGAATCTTCCATACAAAATGATGAAAAATAAAATTATTATTAACATTGAGGACCTTGAAATGATGATAATTTTAGTGAATGACTAGATAAATTTTAAAATGGTCCGAAGATAGAAAAAAATTAGGGTTCATAACTCTAAGGTAAATAAATTCATTACACAAACCTAATTGAATGAACCAGACAATCATTACATGAATCAATCTGTGACCATCTTTCCGTTTAATAAGTTCACTCTGTCTGCCAGATAGATAGAGAGAGATATATATATATATATATATATAAAACCAACTTTAGACGTTTCAATTTGGTTTCTTAAATTTATAAAGTATATTTTCAATTTTCTAACTTCAACATTGCTAGCATCAAAATAATGGTTTTTTTTATAATGATTAATGTTATTTTGAAAACTAAACCAAAGATATATCGAAATTTAAATATAACATTTAAAATTTTGATATTAGCACTTTTTTGTAAACAAAGGATTAAAAGACTGAAAACAAAACAATTTATAAAATCAAGGGAACAAAACAATTGATGTTAAGTTAAAGGCTTAAAAGTTCACTGTTGCGATGTTTACGAGCGGCTCTTCAATGGATCTTTTCAATTGGTTTTCTCTTCCTCAACAAACATTTGTCTTGATTTCTTTGGCTCTTGTATTGACTATACATCACCTCTTAGTGAATCAGAATGATGTTGTAAGTACTGATATTCAGAAATCATTATAAATCTTTGGCAACTTCAACATCTTCTCCATACAAAGCTAAGACCTTTTTATGTTTATGAATTCTCGTTCTTCATCTTTTGGACAATGTTTTAGTTTTGTTTAACTGCTTAGTTATTTGTAATACATTTTATCTTTTAATGAAATTGTCTTATATACAAAAAAAAAAAGTTCACTGTTGCCTAAATAATAAAACATTACAAGTAGAGCGTTAATTTATAAAATTAAGGGAGAAAAACAAAATTTGATATGAAATTAAAGGCTTCAAAGTTCATTGTTGCCTAAATAATTCAACATTATAAGTAGAGCATTTCATTCATTGTAGAAATGATAAGCCCCCCTATCATGGGCCTAACATCATACTTAATCATACTTTTTTTATCCTCTTTATAAGCCACTTCTAACATGTTTTACATATACAAAAAACCTAAAACCTCATTACACTTGTCTTAAAATTTAACATCTTTTTAAATTTATCCCTATTTAATATACAATATTATTCCCATAAAAACAAAATATAAATGATAATAAATTATTGGTATAATTATATATTCATATAAAAAATTTAATGAAATAACTTCTAAATGAACAAACTAAACCTCTATATAATTAATATCATCAAGTAATATGTATTTTATGTCACAAATTTGACACTGGGACGAAAATTAGTTATGAATGAAGAATCCTTACAACGGATAGGCCCGGGCACTTTTGCACTTTAAGAAGCTTGGCCCAAATTTGGCTCAACCCAACCTCTTTGATCAACTACCAGGCCCATATCAAGAACTCCTATAGACCTATTAATTGAAAACTTTCAATATATTTTACCAAAATCTAGAAAAACCTTAAGTTTCTTTAATAATGTCTTTAAATTTGGTATCTTTCAACTTCATCTCAATTTAATATATACCTTACGTCAAGAGTACAAAGTCAATTATATACTCATATACAAAATTTAATTATATGGCTTGTAAGTAGAAAAAACAATTTCTCTTTAATCTTTACCAGGTAAAAAGGACTTCTAATATGCCTACTATGGTCCTTATAGGTGATGGACAAAGGAGTATGATGTAGCCCAATTACGAAACTTTGCTGCTTGGAGAAATGCCACAGGGTTTTCCTTATGATCCACACAGATGTAACAAGTTTCCTTGTTTAGGAGGGAGGGAGAACAAATCTAGCAATATTATTCACTGGAGGAAATAGCAAATTTAACACAATATACAATCCGTTCCTTCAAGCGTTGAAAAGAATGAATTTACCTCCAAAGAACTTTATTTTCCTAGGCTGACATGATACAATGCCCAGGGAGATGAAGGACTAAAGTAAAAATTAATGAACAAAAAGAAAACACAAACAAACCAAACCATTGGGGATAACCATGTTAGTTATCAAAAGGCTATATATGATCAAAACCTCTACCTTAATGTTGAAAGATCCTCAAAAACAGTTTGCATGTCAGGCCTCTCGGATGCCGGGAGGATGCATCTAAGAGCCACATTGAGCATTTCATCAAGAACTCGAGGAGGTTGGCGCTCCCCACCACCACCATGCCTGACCAAGAGAAGCCTCTCAAAGCACTCACTGCCACGATTTTGCTCTGCCAAAAACTGCACCCAGTCAGCAAGGACAACCACGCCGGGGATCCCAGTAACAATGTCTCCAGAATTTCTACCCGTTAGAAGCTCTAACAAGATCACCCCAAATGCATATACATCACTCTTCAAGGATGGGCATGGTTTGCTTGAGCTTGCAAACTCAGGAGGCCGGTAACCAAAAAAACCTGCATTTTGAACTTGCTCAACAGTACCAGCAATAGTTAGTATCCGATGCAGGCTGTAATCAGTGAGCAGCACATTATGGTTAGGAATTTCAAGGAGGATGTTTGTGGATTTGAGATTGCCATGAGGTATGGCTTTCTCATTGTGTAAGTATTGCAGACATTGTGCCACAGCTATAGCCACCCTGATCCTTTCATCAAGAGACATTGGATGAACATTCCTTCTATCTGCCTCCGCAAAATTAAAAATAAATCAATGAATGAATACAACTATGAATAGTCAGATAAAATGGTCCCACACATTTGAAAAATCCAATATTACCATTAAGAAAAGAAGGATTGCATGGCAAAATTAATTCTTACAACCTCCGGTCTTATATGTAAGTTACAAACCAAATTATGTAGATCAAAAAGTTGATTAAACTTATTTAAAAGCAATAAATATGTAGTAGGAAATGTAATTTATTTATTTATTTTTCTAAATACACCCTTATTTATGGAGAGGGTGAGAAAGGATGAGTTAGAAAAAGAGAGAGACAAGTATGCCTAATCAAGGGTAAAAATGGAAAAAAGTGAACTACATTTTCAGACAAATACAAAGTGTAACTTATAAAAAGGATCAGCCTTATTCCGAAAAATTGTAACTTCTATTTAGGGCCGGAGGGAGTACTTGTTTAATAAAAATGCAGAAGAACCATTATGCAATAATATAAAACCTGAATCTTACCATGAAGATAAAAGTCCAAAGATTGTGCATTGACATAATTGGATATAATGAATTTATCAGTCTCCTTTGGACCCAAATAGTAACCCTGAAGAGAAATCAGACTTGGATGCTTGATGGTCCCAAGTTTTTTAACTTCCCTTGCAAAATCCTTCTTGTTCTTGGCTATTCCTTCCTTTAATGACTTGACAGCCAATACATGACCCGAGTTAAGTGTAGCTTTATACAGAGTTCCATGACAGCTCGTACTAATAATTTCTGCTGCAGCACTAGAAAATTCTTCTGGAGTGAGCTCCAAGGCCCCATCAAACAGATTCAATTCCCCGAAAAATTTATCCGGTGAGCATATTTTGAGAGCACCAGGATTTTCAAATAGGTGGCTTCTAGAAGATGAAGGATTTGAAAATGACAGAAAAGACATTGGAGATGATACTCCTTCCTCATTCTTAACAAATTCATAAAAGTCAAAATCTTTTGGCTTCTCTACATCAGCATGAACATTTCTGACATCATCAGACCCCTTCTGGGTTGAAGGTATTGCTTCTATGTTTCTTTTAGGTACTTCACTGCCAGATGGAGAAGAACTCTGATGAGCAATATCTTTTGCTCCATTCTCATGAGTAGTTGTTTGCTTTTGCCAGTGAACCCTATAAAAACTTATCACAATCAGAAGGACCATAACAAATGCACCAGAAACCAAACTCGCAATCAAGGCAATCTTGGTTGCAGATTTTACATGTGGCCCCTTTTCCTTCAAACCTAGTTCACTGCCATCTTCTGGTGAAGCAAACGAATGAGGAAAGATCAGCAAAGGATTTCCTGGGTGAAATGCTGATGCCGGAAACTTCTTTAACTTATCAGGCACAGTACCAGAAAAATTGTTGAAGGACAAGTTGAGTTCTCTCAGCTGATCAGGAAGATCGTCAGGGATAGTACCTTCAAAATTGTTGCTACATAGATTGAGACTTTCCAAATTGTGAAGCTTACTTATATCTGTAGGTAGGTGCCCGCTCAAGTTGTTGTATGAGAGATCAACAGACACTAGACCAGAATTTTGAACAGAAACTAGTGGGTTATTCGGATTATATTGAAAATATACTGATCCAGAAATGTTGTTGTGTGAGAGGTTAAGCTCAGTCAATTTAGTTGAGGTGAAAAAGCTTGGAAGGAGGACCCCAGAAAGCAGGTTGTGGCTAAGATCAATCACTTTTAGTTCTGGGTATGTTCCTACAACTGAAGGGATGCTGCCCTCTAATGAGTTATTAGATACCTTAAGTTCAGTCAACCTCAAAAATTGTGTAGTTTGGTTAGGAAGCATTCCTGTCAATGAATTTGAACTAAGCTGAATCACCTCAACATAATTACCCCAATACTGAATTCTAGACAAATTACCCGACAGCATGTTGTTACTTAAATCTATTATGGCACAGTGGCCCACCTTAAAAGGTATGGGTCCTGACAATTTGTTTGAAGATAAATTTAGCTTCTTCAGAGTTACGGAAGTAATGCTTCCAACAGGACCTGCAGAGAAGATAACAGAACGTTTTTTAGGAAGAGAAGCAAGGAAAAAGGGAATCTACTAAATTATCTCAAACATTTTAAGGATAAAAGTATAAATTTAGATAAAGTTCCTAATGATTTACTATCAGATGCAAGTAAAAGCATAGCATAAGAAGAAATATTTTATAATGATCAATCATGTAGTGTTGGGTTGTAAAAAATACCCATGAGTTAAGTCATTATTGGAGAACTTGATAGTAGACATTTTAAAAGCAGCACAAATGTTTAGGATCGGTGAGAGCATATCACAGCTTATAAGATCGGAAGAGTTCTGGAGATAATTCATTCGGCTCAAAGAGATATGTTCAAAGTTGTATGACACCATCAAAATGATGCATCATAGTACTATAACCCAAGAAATAGAACAATGCATTTTATACGATAAATCAGTCAAGTAAATTTTCCCATTATCAAACTCCACCAGTACTGAACAAGAACAGCCTCCATTTCTTTTTGATGAAAACAGACAGCATCTCTTTTAACAATTTTTTCTCGAGACAGATAAAGCAAGCAATATTTTTCATTCTCTTTCTTAAAAGGAACCTCAAAGAGAATTTATAGTATAGGCATATTGTTATATGTTAAACTAACATTTTCTACTCTGGATAAAGAATATGACGTGTTAATGAATTAAACTTGGCATAAAACTACCTTCGAGCTTGTTTTGACTAAGATCCAGTTCAGACAACACCATTGAACTCTCCTTCAATAGACCTCCTGGAAGAGATCCAGATAGCTGGTTGCATCCAAGCCGAAGAATCCTTAGAGATACCACAAATGTGAAGGAAGGTATATTACCCACTAATTGATTATTACTAGCATCAAAGACCTCTAAACTGTCGAGGTATGGCATCCCATCATGAACAAACAGATCACCAGTCAAGGAATTGTGGCTAACATTTAAATACTGTATTGAGGAGAGAAACGAGCTGTTTCCAAGTCCCAAATCCAGTGAACCAGAAAACCTGTTGATGCTTAAGTCAACATGAACCACACCACCCATACGAGAAAAGATATGCATAATATCCCCAGAAAAGTTATTAGAGCAAAGATCTAAATACTTCAACTGCTTGAGTTTGTCAAAGCCAACGGGAACTATACCATCAAATTGATTTGATGAAAGATTTACATACACTATATTATGTAATTCAAGCAAGTCAGAGGGTACTGACCCATGAAACCTGTTCATTGAAAGGTCAAGAAACTCTAGAGAGTTCATAGGACCAAAATGTGAGACATTTCCTGTGAACTGGTTGTTTGAAAGTGACAAGTTTCGAAGCATTTTAATGCCATTAATGGCAAGGAAATTAAACTCTCCAACCAAACCAGCATAGTCCAGAGTTATCGATATAACATTGCCTTTATCACAAAATATCCCACGCCAATTCTGAGGACATCCATCAGAAGCCAACGACCTGGAATCCCAAGAATTAACTAGTCCAGAAGGGTCATTCTGAATGCTCTTCTTGAGTTCAAGTAGTGCATCAATATCTGAATTCCCCAACACAATCACTATGTACAAGAAGAATATCGAACAAATTGTCTGCATGCCTTCCCAAGTAGTGCCTACACCAAGCATCAAGGTTGATATGAGGAAAGTACAACACTGCAAGTACACTGAAATTGAACGCGTAATTACAACAATAATTAAAGATTATGAGGTTATTGAGAGGCATTTGGAATTTCAAGAGGCATCCAAGAAGTCTGGTATCATCAAATACACCAGAATACACAACTCCAAAAAAGGAATCTCACATCCGTACAATATGGTACTTGAACTTTCATTTCCATTCTCATGCCAAACACGAAAATCTCAAATACCATAATACCCAAGAAAACATGGAATGTGAGATAATAATTAATATACCCAACTGCTACACAAAGGCAATGCACATACAGGTAAAAGGCCAAAAAGTGAAAAAGACAGTCAAAACATTCCTTTTTGCTTACATTTGCGAATCTGAACTACAAAATTTTTACAAAAGTCAAGCTCTTACTGGGTCAAGTCAACAACTGCATAAACTAGTTCATCACTCCGAGCAACGAGTCATAGTAATCAGAACACACCTGAGAAATGTACTACAAACAAATAAAAAAAACAAACTTGCTGCAAATTACAATGCATTCGTACCTCGTGGTTGAAACCCAGAGAAATTAACTGACGAAGCATACACACGAGTGAAGAAACCGAGAAAACCACAGAACCCCAGAGAGGAAAATAACAAAGAGGAAGCTACAAATTGAGAGGAGGAGCAAAAGGGATAATAATAGTACAATGCAGTTAGTGGAAAGTGAAGAAAGAGGAAGAATCTTGGGAGAAAGGCATAATGAGAATGAAGTGAGAGGGAAAGAGTAAGAAGAGGAGGGACCAAAAATCTGAATAGTGGGTGGGGTGGTGGTGGTTTAGCTTTATCATGATTGGCAAAAGCAAAAACTGTATTAAAAGAGGAAGAGGAAGAGAAGGAGGAGTAGAAAAAATGGGGTTAG
Source organism: Mimosa bimucronata (assembly GCA_037074515.1). Lineage (NCBI taxonomy): Eukaryota > Viridiplantae > Streptophyta > Magnoliopsida > Fabales > Fabaceae > Mimosa > Mimosa bimucronata. The sequence goes on along the minus strand of CM073440.1, from coordinate 32,267,607 downwards.
CTCATAGAGAGAGACTTGTCAAGATACCGTCACTTCAGGGAAATTGCTTGGTCCCCTGGTCCAGTACTTCAGTATGATTATTGTATTGTTTCACCTTGTAAAGTTTTCTCAACCACCTTTTTGACATTGCAGTAAAGAGAAGAAAATAATGTACATCCTCGCCTACAAGAGTATGTTGAATTTTTTAAAAAAATTAATGATATAAAATAAATCATTATGAATTGTTATATTTATTTTTTTTTAAATCAAATTATTTTACTTATAAATTACCATATAATCTAATTACATTTCGTATATATTAAAATTTAGGGGTTTAATTTACTTTTTTAATCTCTCAAAAAAAAAATCAACCAACTCTTATAATTAGGACTGATATTTTTTTTAAAAAGGTTTTTTTTTTGGCTAGAAAAAAACAAAAGTTAGCTAGACTCCACTCGAGTCCCAAGAACTGTGGGCTCATCGGAATTATGAGGGAAGCTGCGTTATTGTACATAATCACTTAAACGGTTAAACCAATGATCTCTTACATTTGGATTAACCGATTGATGGATAATTTTTTTTTTAAAAAAATTCAATTTATTAATTTTGAAGGTAGTAAGGTTTCCATTATTATGACTTACATTCCGGTGAATTTAACTAATCGATTGTTAATAGAGTTAAATACTGATGGATAAATTCAAAAAGAAATTCAATTTATTATTTTTAAATATGATGTTAAAATTTGAGATTTTTTTTTTAAATTCTAGCGTGTTGTTTTTTCTTTTTTCTTTTTTAATCTTTATCTTAATATATTAATTTAATTTACGCATTTTCAAAATTTGCATAAACTTCCAGAAGAAATGGCTGTATAATTTTAGAAAATACAAAAGATGCTTAAGTAAATATAGACATAAATATTATCAAGCTAGAAATTATCTATTTATGGAGAATTCTCAACATCTTAATGCTTATATATGCTTTTTAATAAATAAATAAATACTCCTCTGGTCCTATTTATAGGGCAGAGAGAGAAGGTTTTATTTGGTCCTATATATAAGTCACCTCATTAAATATTTAGTGTGAATCTACAAGTTTACCCTTCATTTATTATGTGTTGACTTTATTTTCATGTGGTATAGTGGATATTTAATATGGGTAAAGTTGTAAATTTGTTGGATTTTAGTGGAAAGTTAATGAGTTTTAAGGCTTTCCTTGGTCTGTGTGAAATATGCTGGACGTGACTTATAAATAGGACCAGATGAGTATATATTTATATATATAGAGGTAAAATGAACACATATAACTATGCTGTCTTAAAAGTGGGAGTAAAAAAGCATTAATGGAGGAGCTAGTTAAAAGACGCAAGAAAGAAGAATGTGCAGTGATGACATCAATTTTTGAAAATTCAGAAACTAGAAGTTTGATGTGGTGCTATATTGAAGACTTTAAACACCATAGTTGGTCTTAAGAGATATAACTTTTAAATTTTGTCAATACATGATTTGGAGCTTATTTCGAGTAATCAAATTATGAGACTTGTAAAATGTATCCAGATAATGCACTTTGTAATTAGAGAGCTATAAAAGTTTGAGGAAAAATAAACTTCCTTATACAAATGAATTGTAGGATAGGAAGTTTCAAAATTGCGGATTGTTCACCTATAAAAGTACGAATAGCGACGTAGTATAAAATTATCGTTCCTACGAGATTTGTTTTAAAATCTCAATCAAATAACATGCTAATAAATTCAACCAAGTTGAACTAATCAATTCTTTTAAAAAAATAGGTTTTGAAAACTATTTTAAGATAAGAATAAGGAATAAAGAAACACTCAAGAAATATTTAATTTATCAATGAACTAAGCCTAGATTAATTCGCACCTTTGTATTTCATGAACTTTAATTAATTTCTCTTTATTTAATCTTTAAATGACAATGTGTGCTTGCCCAAGGTTCTAAAACACTTGAAACGCTATCTCGAGTTAAAATAAAATCTATACTTCTCATTAAACTTACCCAATCTCTAGTTTTAAATTAATGAAAGTACGCCTTAAGAGCTAACCTTAATAAAACAAAACTAGGTCGATAGATATATCTCTATTCTACCAACAAACCACCGTTAGTTGATTTAAACTTCAAGTCTAGTCTGATTTACCCAAGTTCTACGCCTAAACTATCTCTCTCGAGCATCATATAAATGAACACATAGCTCTAAAATGTGATTAGTCAATTAGAGGCATTAGAAATAAGATAAATCAACACAAATAGTCATCAATTACTAAAAGAAAAGGAAATAAATTAGGTTTTAATCCATACAAGGTTTGAATCAATCCTAAAACAAACACTTTAACTACTCATGAATGGAGTAAACTAGTAAATACAAATAAATCCTATATCCAATTCACAAAAGTAGTAAAGAAATGAAGAAAACAAGAAAAGTCTACGATCATAGAGCAAGAAACTCTTCCAATTTCTCTTCTCAACCTCCAATTTTGCAAAACCTGGCTCTGTAGTTGTGTGCACCGATGACTTTGATCATTCCAATGGGTTCTAGGGTGAAAAGGGGGCTGAATGAATATCAATTTTTGTGCCCTAGATGTTTAAAAAGGATAAAAATTGATGCTGTGCATTTTAGGGATTTTAACACAATGTCGCGACATCTTGGTATAGTGTCGTGACACCATAAACAATTTTAAGCTATTTTCTAAAAATGAGCTCCAACTTTCTCCTCTCTTTTTCTTTGATATTCTTCTCCTCCCTTGCTTAGAATATCCATATTCACCTATCCAAACATGTATAAATGTGAGGGAATCATCCCAATTAAATTTTCTAATAAATTATTATATTTTTCTTAAAAATAATCAACGTAAGCTCATATGACAGATTTACACAATTTTCTCTCAAATGCTCTTAAAATACCCTTAATTAGTATTGATAACTTCCCAAATGTATTCTAAATATACCCTAAATCTATGTTAAATGAGGAGTCACTACTGATCAATTGTACAAAATGATCGTTGATAAGAGTGAACGACTGACAACCTTTGTGGGCATAAAGTGCAAACATGTGCTTTTATTCATGCGATTCACAAATCCTATGAAAGAAGGAAGTGGAAAGCTATATGAGTTTTTTTGCATCATGCAAAGAGAGGACCAACTACCAACAAAAAGTTGGTTGAGCTGGTAAGTGGACTGACCTCACATAAGAATGAGAACGTGTCTTTGAAATCAAGGAAGCACTCTCATTGGGTGTATTGACAACCATTCCTATATAGACAGCACTCCTACCCCTCGAGTCCGGATTAGTTGGTTGCCAATTGGTGCCGAATTACCGGAGCAGTGTTTAATAAAAAATATGATAAGAAAGGACCAACTTCATGCTTTTGCAAGAATGCCACTATGTCTCAAACATTTGGAGGAAATTGTTGCCCCTTCAGTGTAAAGCTGTGTTCTTCCCTTAGAGTTGGCAAGAGTATATCCACTACCACAACTACTGTAATTTGTGGGTATTATTTTACTTTTTTCATTTGATATACATTAATGTAAAAACTCATAAATCTCTTATTCAAATCATAGAATGACAAGTTATATAAGTATATTAATACTCTCTTATCAAATATATATACATATATATTATATTTAAATATATTACCACAAAGAACATAAATAAATCATTATCTAAATTTCAAAGTAGCCCAGTTTTTAAAGTAATAAAGATAATAATGACTAAATATTTGAAACATCAGTATTAATGTAAAAAACGATTTATAATATTATCATACGAACAATTCAAGAAAATAAAAAGAGTGTTAGAGAATGCTGATAATTGTCGTACCTGAGTGGCTAGGTGTCATTTTAAAAAAAACAAAACAAATATTAGTATCTTAGGTTACATTTCAGATACAGAAATGTAACCTTATTACAGTACTTTTTTTTTTTAAATCGTTAACATCTCATGTAGCATTTGTGGCTTAATTACTAGATGCTACTTAAGTTGTGTGTATTAAACATTTTATATTTAATTTTACTTAACCGATTCTTTATACTTATTTTTACATATAGAATTATCCTATCATCAGTGTAGTTTTAAAATGAAATTACAGAAATCCAATAACAATACCAACAATGAACTTGTATAACACATGTTGATTTACAACACTTGCCCTTGCATCTAGGGGTGAGTATTGGTTTTTTGGTTCGGTTTTGGAACCGAAAACCGAAAAAACCGAAAATGGTAAAAAAATAAAACCGAAACCGAAAACAAAAAAACCGAATTGTTTTCGGTTCGTTTTTTCGGTTTTTTGAGCTTTTTTTTTGCAAATTTGGCCCATACGAAAATTCAACAAACAAAAATGAAAAAAAAAACAGATTTAATTTATCTAAATAGTTATACAAATTCTACATATTGTCAAAATAACTAAACTATTAATTCAACATGTGCAAAAACAAAGCAATGCTTAAAATTATACAAATTATACATTTTGTCCAAAGCAACTAAACTATTAATTCAGTATGTCCAAAATAAAGAAAAGCTTAAAACATTCTCATTCATTTCCTGTAATTTAAACACCGATTCAACATTCCTTGAAGAACATATAATAAAAGTCAATAAAACAGAATAGAAAAAGGAATCTGTAGAGGACAAACGATTCTAAAGTCGATCAACAAATGAAATTTTGATAAATTCCCAAATTACTAAGAAATTATAGCGACAAAAACCATATTTAGTTGAAAGGAATTAAAGCCCTTAATTGATTCAATATATATAAATAGTTATACAAATTCAATATTTTGTCTAAATAAACTAAACTATTAATTCAGTATGTCCAAAAAAAAAATTATGCTTAAAACATAACAATATTGAATTGGTTCTTTAACTTTCAAAGCACATTATGTAATTAATAAACATTCTGTGCTTTTTTCCCCATAATTTCACATGTTTAAAAAGTGTTTATTTTTCTTAGAAAGCATATTTTATTTGTTTGGATTTTGAGATATTTGTTTAGACTTACTTGTTATCCTATTTTTAAATAAAAATTCTAGACTTTTTTAAATATAATTATTTTTTTCGGTTTTTTAGTTTCAAACCGAAACCGAAAATGAAAAAAACCGAAACCGAAAACTGAAAAACCGAAACCGAAAAACTAAAATGCGTTCGGTTCAGTTTTTGCTCACCCCTACCTGCATCAAATGGGCCAAAAACATATCAGAGTTTGCTTTCCCAAAGAATAATTCTTTGATCTGGTTGGATTGATAAACCAAATCATTTGTCTCTTGATGTTGCTCTAATATGTAGGTCGATGAACAAAAAGCTTAACCTCTTCCCACGGTGGCTTGTTAATATGTTATGGTACAAGTACCATCATATAAAAAAACAATCAGATTCAAAACTATTAACATCGATGGACTAAAAATTAAGCGACGATGATAGAGTACCTGTATATGCTTAAAAAAACTAATCAATGAAGCAAGATGAATTAGTTTTAAAAATGTTCTTCATATAAAATATAATGCAATGCTTAAAAAACTATACAGTCAATTAAAGAAACCAACCCATGATCATTTTGTGAATAATGAAAGAGAAACATTTGTTAGGGAAGAAAAGCTTGATGGATGAAGAGAAATGAGGCTGAAGGAGAAGGGAAAGCAGAGAAATTGGGGACGAGAAATGGGTGCCAGAGAAGACAAAGAAGAAATTGTCTAAAGAAAGAAGTACTTGAAGAGTTGTATCATATGAAAGATGAAAGTACAGGTAATCAAACATGGACCCAAACTGGACCGGCCAGGTCAGCCTGAAACCCGGCGACCCAGCCACATAATAGGTCTAGGTAAGCAACCAACTCGGTCCTTTGGCTATCCGTAATGACCCGAGATAACACGAACTAACCCGAGAGCAACATGGGCAACCCGACGAGTTGCTGGGTTGACCCAGGTTGCATTTTCTCTTAAAACAATTGGTGTTAAAAATGATATAATTTGTGTTTTTTTAATTTTAATGATAATTTTGATATTAATGACTACGGGTTTAATGATTAAAAAATTATAGGTAGGAATATTTTGTTAGCATTTATCTATTTTAAATTTTATTGGGAAGAATATTTAGTACTTTAATGTCAATGAATAATAGATTGATACTATTAAGTCAATATGTCAGAAATTTTAAAGAATAATTCAAGGTATGGAATCTGTATTTAATATTTAGATGCTATGTTGATAAATTTAAAATTTAAAATTAAATTTAAAATTATTTTTTAGTTTCTTTTTTATCTCACCAGTCTGACTCTTGAGTTGACTCTGACTTGACCCACTGACCTTTGACCCACCATCTCGACCGGTCTAGATACTGGTCCAAGTTTGATAACCTTGTAAAAAATAATTTCCAGGAAGAGAATGGCATGGAAGGAGAGGGAACATCTAAACAATTAGTTGTCGAGTTTTGTGCTAGATAAGTTGGGGGCTGGATTGGGGGAAGATTGGGTTGGTGGAGTTATGGTTTAGTTTATTGATAAAAATATTAAAAAATTTAAAACAGTTTTTGAGAAAGGACTTAGCTTATATCAGGTTCTTTAGGTGCTAGTTCTCCTGTTCCTAATAGAAAAATGACACCTAGCTTTTTTTTAAACACACAAACATACACGGCGTTAGGACTCTTTATTCTCATCCATCAATGATTCTCTCTCTTCCCCTTCCTCCTTCTCTGCATTTTCAGAATCGACGCCTAACTCCAGTCAGCCACGGCGCTGCCATTAGATGGGATCGATGCCTCTATCACTGCGAATGACGTCGGAAGGATCTGTTTGATTGCGACGATACACAGTGGTCAGAGTAAGTGGGGATTTTCATCTTAGAGCTATTAGCAAGAAAACCATTTTTCATGCTCTTTTGAAGCCAGAGGAAGTGGCCAAGACCATCCTTAGACTAAAAGACAGGCATATCGGGGACATACTTGTGAGTAATATCGAAGATTCAACCATTCTCATGAACTTCCCGACGAGGAGGGATAAGATCAACATCGTTGCCAGCGACAAGTGAGCATTCTGGGGTGGTGGGGTACGCCGTCGTGGCGGCAGGGACGACGGCATGGAGTAAGATTACGAGGATGAAGGCGCCGATGTTGGGATAGTTTAGTGGATGGTTCAAGGCCCGAGTTGATGCAATTGCTGGCTCAGTTCGTAATTTCTAAATGTTAAATAGATTCCTGTAGGGGTTTTTTCAGTGGATGGTTCAAGGCCCGAGTTGATGCAATTGTTGGCTCAGTTCCTAATTTCTAAATGTTAAATAGATTCCTGTAGGGGTTTTTTGAATCTGAATTTTGATAAATCTTTTGAAAACATTTTGTAAATTAATGTGTGTTTTTCTGGCTTTGAGTGTGTTTGTGGCTCAAGAATTGCTAAAGTAAATCAATGTGTAGAAGGGGTTATTTTCTACTGCAGATAAACATTCACGAAGACGAGAAGGAAAGTTAACGTCTATTGAAAAAAAAGATCCAAGTGTCACTTTTTTATTAGGAGCAGGATAACCAGCGCCTAAAGAACCTGATATAAGTTTTGTCCTTGAGAAAATACATGTGGTATCTTCTTAGAAACCAAATGCTACCTATAAGTAGTAAACAAGAAAATTAGAAAGCACATAGGTATCGTACTATCAAGCAATGCCATAAATATTCATTTTTTAAGTGTGTGTGTGTATATATAGTTTATACACACACATACGCCCATACATGTATAAAAAAGTTAAAAACATAAGTGGCCATGTTTTATCGGTAAAAAGTTACCTAAGTTTTAATTTAAAAAGAATTACAAATGTGGAAACATTTTTATCAACCTAATGCTACCTAATTGATTTTTAAAAAAATTAAAAAAAAACTAAGCGGTAGCATTAAAAACTTTAAATGCTACAACTTAGTTTTAAAGCAAAATTAAAATATAATATGTAAATAATAGGTAGCATTTTTTTTATGAAAAGCTACTAAATGTGTGCTACTAAATTCACTTTCTGTAGTAGTGTCCGTTACCAATTTGAAGGTTAAAATCTCAAACCTAATTCTAACTTTTTTCGGGTCTAAACGAACGTCACTAGTATTCCTGACCTTGAGAATGACAAATATCACCCTAAAAGGTTCTAAAATTTTAACAAAGGAGTAATGTATTTTAAAACAAGAAATCACATTTTCAGAGTTAGTGACAAAAATGTCATATCTTCAATTTTAAAGATAAACCCGTCTCTATTGGGGTTCTAGCCGCTAAAGGGATGGTGCCAGCCAAACCATCCCATCCTTTTAATCATTTAGTGCAAATCTGAGGGTGATGTCTTACTTTTGTCTTTAAAGCAATCAATTAAATTTTGTTTAACTACAAATGAAATATAGTAGTAATCTAGACTATTCTTCCAATGAGCAATCTGTGGGCTTTTTCTTCAAGATTGAATTCTTACATGAGAATGAAACTAATCTATATGAATGTAAATGCATTTTTGGGGGGTTTTTTTAATAGAAAGAGAAATAGAAATCCTAAGTGAAGAAATCAACTACTAAATAAACAAAGCACAAAAACTGTGAATTAATATATTTAATTACTTTTTTTATTCAAAGACAATTCTATTAATTAAGATAAAAAGGATAACAACATCGAAGTCTCAAATAGTTAAACAATTACAACTAGAAAGAGGAAATGAAAAAGCATTCAAGACTAGAGTGGACAAATCATCCTTTGAGAAGTTAACGCTTGGGAATCTGGATGTTAATTTCTTGATGTCATACTAAACAATCTCACTTCATGCATTCAGGTCTATTGCAAAAGAGAAAATGAGACCACAATTAGAGATTATGGACAAAGATGCATTGTTCATAGTAATGCCACAATTTAAAATCCAAAGTATCAGTGCATGTAGGCATCTGAGAGAGAAACTAGATAGATTCATTCGATCTTTTTGCCAGAGAAAAGTATGAATCAGATGGGATCCAACGAAAATCTGCGATAGAAAATAAGTGCTCTTATGTCTTTTATATTTGGCTAACTTGAGCAACCAACCCAACCCACTGGGGACCATCAAGGAAGGTGCTTGGTAAGATTGATTTCCATAGTGGTGACCATAATCAACAATAGAATTGAAGGAGATTGCCTGCTGATTTTGCTTGATCAAACTGATGGAAGAGAAATCCCCACCATGATGAATACACCTGTTTCAAAGCATCCAAACATGATTAAGTAGAAGAATGATGTGTTCCACAATGTAGAGCTGATTGCCATTCTTAATGGGGAGGAAAGCTGAGACAAACCAAGAGTGAAAGGAATTGAAATTCTTCCATTCTGGTCAGATTCCAAGTAATCCAAACTATATAGTCCGAATAAAAGGACATTGAAAGAAAAGGTGTTCTATTGTCTCTAAACATGAACAACCAAAAACAAAATAAATGCCAACCTACAGATGATGATTCCTCATAATATCCCTATAGGGAATACACTTAGAAAATAACTTCCAAGTGAATAAAAAGATTTGAGAGGTAAAGATATGGACCAAAGGAATTTCCAAAATAGTTCATCCAGAGAATGTGGTTGAGAAGGAAGAAGTTTGAGAAAACCATTCTTCACTGAGTAGGATCTAGATGTGCTGCATCTCCAAATCAAGCAATCTGATTCTTCTGGTACAGTTAAAAATCTTATCTTGCATACTGATTGTCCCTAGAAGCCATATGGATGGAATTCTAACTTAATATCATGTCTCTACACTCCTGACATTGCTTTTAAGATTATGTCTACACCCATTTCATGTATGAATTTACCTGATTGTTTGGTTTGGAAATGTTGCCCATCTGGTAGTTATTCAACTACGGTTGGCTTTCTCAAAATTCAATCTTGCGCATTCACCTTGGCAAACGAATTGTTTTGGAAATACCTCTGGTCCATATCTTTACGTCTCAAGAATATTCTGTTCATTTGGAAACTATTCTCCAAATGTGTTCCATCTGGGGACATTCTTAATAATCATCATCTTAAGACAGAGATATTATGTGCTTTTGGCTGCCATTGTATAGGGACTATTGAACATTTATTCTTCCAATGTCCTTTTGTTGGGACAATCTGGTTTGGCTTACTTGGTGTTCACCCGAATTGGGAAGAAAAATTGGACCCACTAAAAAGGATCGTACCCATAAAATTGATGAAATCTGGTTGAAAGTAAGAAAATAGATTATGAATTCAAATGTTGTAAACAAGATTTTATTGTTGATAATTGATTTTCCTCTTAGAATCAATTTATTTGCCATCAACCTTGCGTTCAAGTTGCTTTTAAAATTTATATTTTAAATGAGTTTTGGTTTTAGTCTTTACACTTTGGACAAGTTTTAGTTTTTTACTCATGAGTTCTATACAAAACGACATTGATAAATTAAGTCCTAATAAATTTATAGGGACTAACATTTAATTCGAACAAAAAACCACGATTTGAAATTTTAAAGATTAAAATCCAAATTTGACTAACAATGTTTTTTCACCTGCTGCCAAAAAAACAATGTTTTTCACCCAAATATATCATAAATACACCCAACCATAAACATGAATTGATAGAAATAAATAAAATAAAATTGAAAATTTGTTTTGGAGAAATTCTATTCAAGTCCATCTCAAATACCTAAATTCAAATTTTAATCTATACTTTCAACAAAACTCCAATCAAGCCAATAGGCCATAACAGGGATTATCAACTTTTTATAAGGGTTTATCAACTTCACCAAAGAACTTACCAACTCTATTTAATAGGCTTTACCAACTTCGTATTTAGGTTTACCATCTCTCTATATAGGTTTATCAATATTATTATTTGCTTTTACCAACTCCACAGTAACACTTACTAACTTTCTCTTTACTTGACTTTATAAACTTTTTATTTGCGTTTGCCAACTCTTTTTGTTAGTTTACTAATTTTCAATTTGTGTTTAACAACTCCACAAGGGCACTTACCAATTCTTTATTTATTGAAGGGCATTTGGTCTTTTCTTTTAAACTTCACACAGGATAGATCGATTCATGTCTATTATCTGTCATTTCAGAAATTTAGTGTACCTAAGTGTCTTTTATATATTTTAAGCTCTTTTGAGCATCTTTTTACTGTATTTTCTTTTGATTTTACCAAAAGCTCAAAATAAAATAGAAAAAAATACTAGAAAAAGAAGTTCAAAATATATAAAGAACACTTAGGTATATTAAATTTATGTAAAGACAGATAGGTGGCATAGACTGATCTGTCCTTACATAAATTTAAAGAAAATTACCAATATACCCCCGACAAGTTTCAAAAATCTACCCTTTTCTATAAGGATTTACCAATTTGACCTAAACACTATTTATTGGATTTTACTAACTTCATATTTAGGTTTACCAACTCTTTATATGGGTTTGCCCATTTTCTATTTGCATTTATCAACTCCACAGGGACACTTACCAACTCCCTCTTTACTTGACTTTACCAGTTTTGTATTTACGTTTACTAACTTTCTTTATGAGTTTAGCAATTTTCTATTTGTGTTTATCAACTCCACAATAACACTTACCAACTCTATATTTATTAAAGGACATTTTAGTCTTTTCCTTTAAACTTCACATTTCACAGATTAATCCATGTCTATTATCTCTCCTTTCAGTAGTTTAATATATCTAAATGTCCTTTATATATTTTGAGTGTCTTTTTGTGGTGTTTTGTCTTGATTTTACCCAAAGCTCAAAATAATATACGAAAAATATCAGAAAAAGATGCTCAAAATATATAAAGGGCACTTAAGTATGCTAAATTTCTGAAAGGATGGATAGATGTCATGGATATGTCCTTACATAAATTTAAAGGAAAGTACTAATATACCATCCTACGAGTTTCAAAAATTTACTAATTTTTTATAAGGGTTTACCAATTTCACCTAAACATTTACAAATTCTCTATTTACTGGATTTTAACAACTTTATATTTGGGTTTACCAACTCTCTATATGGGTTTACCTATTTTCATTTGCGTTTACCAACTCTATAGGGACACTTACTAACTATCTCTTTACTTGATTTTTTTACCTATTTTCTATTTACGTTTACAAACTTTATAGAGACACTTACCAACTCCCTCCTTACTTTACTTTACCAATTTTGTATTTGCATTTATCTACTCTCTTTATAAGCTTACAAATTTTCTATTTGCATTACACAGCACTTACCTACCCTCTATTTATTAAAGGTATTTTAACCTTTTCCTTTAAATTTCACAAAGTAAAGATCAGTCTGTGTTACTTGTATGTACTCTCGAAATTTAGTGTATACTATTTTGAGCCTCTTTTCCTTGTGATTTCCCAATAATATGAGTATATTTGAATTGATGGAGAAATATATAATGCGCACATCACATCACATTATATATATAGATATTTATATATCAGCAGCAATAGAATCACAACAGCTTCTAATTCGTCCTGTTTGAGGTCTGAGACGGTGTGAAGAAGAAGAAGAAGAAGAAGAAGCAGCAAAGAATGATGGAGAGCTTGTCGTCGAATAACCAGAGGAGGAGAGCTTTTGCTTCATTACTCACCGCTTTTGCCAATAAAGGACCCGAAGAACGCCTTCACGAATTTGGAAGTTTGCTCTTAGAACCTCCGTCTTCCGTCGCCAACCTTCTGTGTATTCTTCATGTAAGTGTTTTGTCTTTGATTATCTCATATCATCGTCAATTCTTGTTTTCTAGGGTTTTTTCCTGCTTGTTCTCAAGTATTGATTGTGGTCTTGTGTTCTTTTTTCCTTTGGGATTTTGGCTTTTGGTGGCTTGCTTGGATTCTCATGCATCGCATTTGTTTAATTATCTCTCTGGTATCTATAAGACCTGTTGGGTGTGAGTTTGGTATTAAATATACCTAATTTTTCCCAATATTTCCTCAAATTAACCCTTTGATACTCCTTAATAATAATAATAATAATAGTAATAATAATAATAAAGCAAAAGATGGAATGTAGGAACAAAGGGAGATGTTTAGGTAATTAACTTAACTAATGTCCTTAATCTAATTAAATTAGGTAAATAAGCTTATATTAGGATCAGACTAAGTATTTCATTTTTCCTATGATTGCGATTTTTATTGCTTGTTTCTGCCAACTCCATTTGGCTATCCTTGCTCGGCTGATATACTCCCTCCTTTTCTAAATAGAGGACCCATTTGAGGAGACGAACTTCTTCCCAAATATAAGATCTCTTTTTATTTTTTCTCAAAATTTCATCATATCATGCCTATTCATATTCCTCAATAATAAACAAATAAGAGATGGATGTAAGGAATAAAGGTAGGTGGTTGTGGTATTTTGTTAATATTATGGGATTTTGACTAGCTTAACTAACATCATTAATCTTCTAAGGTAAATAGATCTTATATTGGAGAGAGTATTAAGTAAATTGGCTTAAATATTTTTTGGATAATTGCATTCACTCACGCACACTATTTTTCTTATGATTCTCCAGAAATCACATTTGGCGCTAATAGATGAATAAATAAATTGTATTTATTATAAATACACTGTTATTGAGGAAATGATAAAGCTTTTGATAAAGTGCGATATCAAAGGTCAGGGGTAAATATATGATATATCTTTCTCATACGAGACTGGGTATTGTATTTGCGCAAGTGTATCTAGCCAACACATGATCTCACCTAAGAAAATAAACAATGCAGCATAAAATATTCTATGGGGTAAATGGTACACCTGGTAGAAGGTCGTTCTTCCAGAAATGCAATATGAGAAGTGTGTAGAAAATTATTCTAATGCTGTTTGGGCAACATCATCTGAAGATTGAAGGTCTACGTTCAGTTACTGCAAATTTGTGTGGGAGAAATCTTGTTACTTGGTGAAGTCAGAAGCAAGGAGTGATTGCCAAAAGGAGGGGAAAGCCTTAGCTCAAGGGATTATGGAGGGTTTGTGGTTAACGAGGGTATTGGAATAAGTGCAAGTGCAAGTACAAATAAGCTCTCCAATAAAGCTTCATTGTGACAGCAAAGCATTGACAACGCTCATCCTATGTGCCTACCAAGCAGCAACTAGTTGATATTCTCATAAAAGGATTACCGGAAAATACTTTTGAATATCATATAAAGGACATTCTCACTGAAAATCTTCCATTATATATGGTGTGTGATTCCCCTGGCCTTCTCCTTCATTCTAAATAATTTGTACATACCCCATCAGATAATATTATCATATTTTCAGTGTTCACCTACATTAATGTATCTCAGAGATGTTAACCTCTTGGTGGTATTGACAAATAAGAGTCAAACTTGTAAGATATTGAAGAGTATGAAATTGAGGGTATGCCAATAATGATCCTTGAAATATAACTGCTTCTCACATAGAAGAGTGCGAATGCAATGGATGATGCTCAAAAGCCTAAATTTTCTGATGCTAACGTGTAAATGTTTTAATTATTAAATGTTATGCTTTATTATTAAATTCAATTGGATGTGATAATTGTTAAATTAGCTTGACTTGCCCTTCAACATTAAACTTAGCTTATCACTCACGAACACTACACACACAAACTCATTATTAGCATATTGTGGTCAGGATGAACAATATTGAATATAATGACATATTTTTAAATACAAGTATGTTGTGCAACTATATGTGCTGCATTCTATAGCATATAAGAACAATTGTTGCTATTAGTTCACTATGTTCTGTTTATAGTTATGTCTTAATCCCTGAGGGAAATTTTGTGGTGGGGATAGACGATTCTATGAGCTCATATTTTCTTTTGGGTCTAGAAACTGTAGGGACTTGAGTGTTGCCTCTCAAGGGTTGAACAGTCTCCTACAAAATTGATGCAAGATACACTCTCAACATCGCTGAAAGCGTTGATTGCTGATAAACTTGTGAAGCATTCAGATGAGAGTGTCAAAGTATCGATAGCCTCTTGTATCGCTGAGATAGCAAGAATAACTGCACCTGATAGTCCGTATGGTGATGACCAAATGAAGGTATGGGTAATTTCTCTTCCCTTTAAATTTGATGGATGTAGGCATTATTATATGTTAGATACTTTTTTTGGGCCTCATTATATATTATATAAATTAAACTAAGAAATTAAAGGTTTGATATTCTAATTACTTATAGGAGGTGTTTCAATTAATTGTATCTTCATTTGAAAATCTATATGATATCACAGGCCGATTATATGCTAAGACAACATCCATTCTTGAAAATGTTTCAAAGGTCAGATTGTATCTCGTAAAGCTAGATCTTGACTGTGATGCCCTGATTTTAAAGATGTTTCGGCATTTCTTTAAGGCTGTAAGGTAAGATCTCTGTTGAGTACAA
This sequence comes from Mimosa bimucronata, assembly GCA_037074515.1. Lineage (NCBI taxonomy): Eukaryota > Viridiplantae > Streptophyta > Magnoliopsida > Fabales > Fabaceae > Mimosa > Mimosa bimucronata. Next base: position 32,252,297 of record CM073440.1, on the reverse strand, counting down.
AGTTTTGAATGCAAGCAACATGATCTTATGCTTGTCATTGTATGCCCTTGCTTTACAATTTATCATATTATTAACTATCACATTTTAACTATGTATGGTCTGTTGAGCATTTTTATACAATGGACAAATATTTTAGATGTACGGTATGCTCCCTCTGGTTGTAACATCCTAAAAATTTAATTAAGGATTAGTGGGGGTAAACAGGAATTCATTAATGAAAAATGATGGATTATGAAAATATTTGAAAGATTTTGAGGTGTTTTTGAGGATTTTAAAGGACTAGTTTTTCCCTTATTTGGAGGATAACAATTTTGAAGAAATTATTTTTAGGCTCAAAAGAGGTTATTGTGGGAGAGAATAATTAAGAGGTTTGGTAGGTAAAATTTTTGGAAATAAATGGAATTTTTGTGACTCAAAATAAATTTTGAAAATTTTGGGCCTAATAGTGCAATTTTTCCTATTCTCTCACTATGCTTCCCGTGAACTTCCTTCGCCCGTGAATTTCAAACTTTTTACTATTCATCAATTATATTATTATTATATTATTATTATTACTATTGAGTTACTATTCATTACTATTGAGTTACTATGCATTACTATTGAGTTACTGTGCATCAAATATATATATATATACACACTCACCGTTTCCTTTCCCTCGTCCCTCACATTTCACTCTCTCTCTCTTCGTTTCTCTCTCTTGCTCTCTCTTTCCACCATATATACTCCTATCACTAGACTTATTAGAGTCTTTTAGTATAGGAATAGTAAGCTTTTCGGCCAACTAAGCACATTTTTGGAATCTCGTAAGTCTCCTCTACCTTTCTCTGTCATTAGTTTTTCGTTTTGCTATACTTGAAAAATTAGACTTTGTCTAAATTGGTATTTCTGTGAGTCTTAAAATTAATAAATTGAAGCTTAGACCTCGATTATGAGTTTCTCTAAGTAGATTTTTCATTGAGGGATGTTTTTCTTAATTATTGGGAATTTTTGGATTTGTAGATATTTTAGAAATTGGAGCTTTTGATGATCTGAGGTGCTAATAATTAAATTGATTATTTTTAGATGTTTATTAAAGTCATATGAGGAGATTTAATTGATTGGTTTGACTAGAATTTGGACCGAAGAAAATATTGGTGGATTAAAGTTTTGGATAAGTGGGATATTGTGTAATTATGAATTTAAGGGGATAGTTTATGCCCAACAAAAATATTAATGAGGTTAATTAAATTAGATTTGGTGTAGGCCTTGATTTGGAAAAGGGAATATTTTTAGGCTTGAATTTGACTTTGTTGAGCTATTACGGTTTTGAAAATAAATTGCGGATTAAGGAATGAATTTTTGAGGTTAAGAAATAATTGGAGGATGTTTAGAAAATTTCATTTAGGCTTGAATTTTATAAATTGGTATTGGTGATGAATTATGGGGTTATTGGATGTTAAGGTTTAAAATAAATGGGTATTGGAAAGATTAATATTTAGGCTGGGATATATGTACAAGTGGATTAGAGATGAATTTTGGGGATAAGGAGGGAGAATAAATGTTGAGTAGAAATTAAATTAAGTGAGGGCATGGAAAGGGTAATTAGTAATTTAATTCCTATGTATGAATTTGTTTTGGTAGGCGATTAATTATAATATTCTATGTAGTGTTTGAGCTGTCTTGAGTCTGTACGGGGGAGCTGCACTATTGTGAGATTGGTGCCAGCTATCAGGTAACCGCTTTCTGCTTGTTTATATGTGTGTGTAGTGTTAGTAAGAAATTTGAAATATTATTATTTGAAAATTATGATATTATATGGAGATGAGATTTTGAATCACAATTGAGATATGATTATCAATTGATGATTGATGAGATATGAAAATGAGATCTTGGAATATTAATATTTTTATAATAAATGTCCTGTGGAGTATTATTTTGAAATGGCATAAATTTGTGATGTGAAATATTTGAAACGGAAATATATGTGGTTTTGGAAATTATTTAATATATGTATATCATGAAAATACTGGAAGGCCTGGTGCCTGATTGTGGTGTTGCATATCTATGTGTTGTATGTGAGAAATTATTTGGGTATGTGACACCGGTGAATTGGAAATTGTGCCATCACGTGATGAGGTACCCTGTTGCGCCACAGGGACTAATTGATATATTATGAGAAATAAAGGAGAGAAAGACGAAAGAGGGGATATCGCCCCTTAAGGATTCAGAAAGGACAGAGATCCTTCTAATCTGTGGTACTATTCAGGGAGGGTAGAGAGTCCCTCGTGAATTGTACCGTGGTGATCAGGGGCGGGTGGAAGGTCTCGACTGGTCCCACATGTTTTCCCAACATTTCTAGTAAGATTTGTTTGGGTTTATTGTAATTATCAATGATATATATACTATTCTTGAGGATGAATTGTGATGGGTTATTCCACAATTATAAACGTTGAAAAGAGATTTTGGGAATAAGACGTGCATTATATGTGAATACCTGAGCATGTTTCTGAATTGATATATATATATATATGTATTCCACTGGACACCTTGCTAGCACACACCACACGTAGATTGTAACATCCCAAATTTTAGAAAATAGAAAATAAGGGCTTAGTTAGGATTTTGAGGAATGTTATCAAAATATTAAAAAGTATCGAAAATAAATTTATGATATTTAGGCATTTTTAATAATTTTAAGGCTTATTTCCTTTAAGGAATAAAAGAGAAATAATTAGAAGATAACATTTAATTTGAATAAAAGAGATAATAAAAAAATTTAGTTGAGGACCTAGAAATGTATTTAGGAATTAAAAAGCCTTATAAACAAATTCTTAAGGTTAAATATATTTTTAATAATTTTTTTAGACTCAGTTTATTTATTAATTAAGGAAATTTAAGTATACCTAGAAAAAATATTTTGGGACAAATTTCAGAATTGTTGGTAAGTGATAATGATAAATAAAATTATCATTTAAGAGAAAAATATAAATTGGGAAATGAAAAAGACAATATCTGTCCCTAGTTGAAAATATCCTCAATTAAAAAGGGAAGGGCAAGATAGTAAAATACCTATGAAATAAAAATATCATACTCTCTTTTAATTTGAGAGGCACACGTGTTCTCCATATTTCTATTCTCTCTTATTCCTTTTATTCCCCTGTCTCCACGTATACACACTTAAAAAAAAAAATAAACAATATATACTCCCTCAGACCCGAGACACACACATACACACAAACTTCCTCTGTTCTCCCTCACCCTCCGTTCCCTCTGTTCCTTCGTTCTCTCCCTCGCTACACTCTCTCTGCTTCCTTCGATTCCGGCGAGCTTCATCGACGGTGACTAACGGCGAGAATGGCGACGAGAGGTGGCAGAGACTCGTGAAGTTTGGGTAAGCCTTCCTCCTTCGATTTTCTCTCTTCTTGGTCCGATTCTGAGCGAGGTTAGGGGGTAAATCGATTCGAAATTAGGGGCTTTTGAAGCTTCTGAATTCATAAATATGAAGCTTAGGATCTGATTAACAAACCCTGAAAAGGAATTCGAGTAGTGGTTTGTCATCTGGTTGATTTTTCAAAAATCCCAAATCAGGTACTGTTCATCCGAGTTGTTCTTGCTTGTTTCTGAGCAATAGTCGGTTCAAGGCTTAATTAAACATGATTAGGAGTGAGTTTAGGTGCCTAGAGTGTCTTGTATGTTGAGATTTCTGATTGGGTGAATTTGGTATCTTGCTAATTCTCTCCCTGCTCCGCCGATTTTCTTGTTTCTTGAGGTTGGTATTCTTTTATGATTCTGCTCCTGTTGATGATGAAGAGAAGATGGGATGGGGGTTCCTTGCAACTGGATGATTCTTGTATATGTGTGGAATTTTGTGATTTTCCATCCTTTCTTGTGTTCCGTTCTGTGCGGCCGAAAGCTATGAAGAGGGGATTTGTTGGTATTATGCTTGAATTAAAACTAAGTAACGCTTAGTTTAAATTAGAAGATAAGTGGCTAATTGGTCTTCATGTATGGATTTCGAAGTTCTTGTGTTTGCTCTGTTTCTGGTTCTTATTGTTGCTGTGTGCCAACGCTGATTTGGGAATAATTTTGGGTGAAATATGAGATGGTTGATGTGTAGGCTCGGATTTCTGTGAGTGGATGCTTCAGTTTCCTTCAGTTGGTGATATATAAAACTATGAAATTGATGTTCTGTTCTGGTATGAATGTTTCTACTGTTCAAATTTTTACTTCTCTAGAATTTTGGTAGGGATTTTCGGCAATAAGTAAAAGTGGTGTTGGTTTGTAATTTTGAGATAATAAACTATGTTGTGAGGGTGAATTGGTGATTGAATGAATTTAAGATTAGCATAGAAATAATATACATGCATATGAATTTTGTTGAATTTTGGAAGGTTTAGGAATTTTGTTCTTTCCCTGCTTGCTATTTGTATGGGTATAGAAGAAAAAAAAAGAGGAGAAGAGGAATTGGTTGATACTAGGTTTGAACTGGAGTTACTTTATGTGAAATTGCAATTCTATGAGGATGGGGAATTATGTTGGTGTTTTTATTGTTTTTCTCTTCTTTACGGCCATTTAAGAGGGTTAAAATGTTCGATAAGAGAATGCCAAAAGAACAAATTGTCTATGTGATAAATTGTAAGCAATAATGATAAAACTGGAAGTCATTTTAAATTAAGGAAACTTTTGAGGTGGTTGTGGAAATCTCAAATTGATTTGAATTATAATTGTCCTGTTTGGTTGAAATGATATGTAATGGTGCAACTAATTGATGATTGAGTGAAAGATGAAACTTGGAAGAGCCAGGGTCACAAAAGGATTTAATTCCGAGGCTTTGTGCGTAATTGAGAGTACAAAGATCCAATGCTCTATCTAAGTCAAGTTGCAAACTGGGTTTCAGTTGTGGTTGCTATAGAATTGAAGTATAATGCATTGAAGCAAGTGATGAAGATATGTTTGAAAATAGGAAATAGAGTTTGGAAGTTTAATGGTCTAGATAGAGCTTATTTTAAATGCTCATAAGGCTGATTGGGAAGTTATAAAAATAGGAATAGAATTTAAGAATAATGAATTTAATACCTAAGAAGGTAATTAATGTATAATCTTGGATACTCGAATTAAGAGGGTTTGAGGATGGAGAGATGATGGTGAATTGAACTGTTAAGGTATAGATTTTGGTTGTTTAACATAATGGACGAATGCTTGAAGAGAACTATTATGCCATAGGAATTTATTCTAATCTTGCCTGAGATTTCTGGATAGTTAGTAGATATTCAATGACATTGGGTTTTGAGGTACAAGCTAATAAAGAGTCAAAAGTATGTTGTAAGAAGTAGAAAGGTTTCAATTTTAGGTCTAATGGAGTAAAGAATTTTAAAGGTTTTAGAGGTTGGAGAAGGGATTAAAGATTTTGCTCTAGGATGATGGAAATTAGAAAGCAGATGGTAGGGATTTCAAAAGGTGCCATGTTGTGGTTGGTAAGGTAAAAAGAGAGATTAAAGAGAAGTATTTAATTATAGGAAGATTTAGTGTGTTTTGTTGTGGGGGAACTTCTTTATAGAAATAGAGTCAAGAAATGTAAAGCAATTAGTAGAAGATAAAGTAAATGGCTATTGATTTGTAATGTTCTTTAATAAATTTCATTGCTTATGCCTCATTTCCATTGTTAATTGATTTATTCTTGAAATGTTGTAATAAATAGAAAGTAAGATTATAAATAAGTGTGGTAATGACTAGCGTCTCTACAGAAAGGTTTTATATGAACTATTGGTCAAACATTGAGAATAAGAAAATTTAATATAGATAAATTATGAAAATGATCTTGGATAGTCAAGATCCTAATTAAATATGGATAAATTATAAGTGGTTTAAATAAGAAAACTTGGGGTAGTATTAATTAAATTAGGATCCGAGAGGGACGTATTGATTAGTTATAATTTAGACTCTAATTCAAACCAATATATATGTACGTAGGTTTTGACTTGTGATTTGAGTTCATCAAAATGGTAGAGAAGAAAGGAGTTGGTACAGGAGTAAGATCTAAAGAAGTCAGGTAGCAGTTTCATTCAATTTCATCTATCATGTATTAATAATTGCATAGCATGTTTTATAAATTTATAGTAGCTTTAACCTTGTCAGAATTATTCATGGGATCCGAGTACTCGATGACTAGAGGGCTAGCTACCCCTAGTACAGATTAGATATGACCGAAAGGTTATATTCAGGAGGTTGAGCCTCACAGTAGTGCCTTAAGTGCACTAGCAACAAGGTTAATGTTTACTCGTATGGGATGAGTGCGGGGGCTCACAGAAGGGCAACATCCCTACCCATACAGACATATTTTTAATTATACATATTTTGTTAATTATTATGCATGGTAATGAATGAAATGAACTGCGTTAAATTGCTGTTTCAGATAAGCTGGTAAATGGTAAGATGATTGAGAAAAGGCAGGAAAGCTGGAGGAAGATTAGATGAAGAATTTAGGATTATGTTATAAAAAGTAAGGTTAATTGTATATGTTGTAAAATTAAATTATTAAATTAATAGTAGAAGGTATAGAAATTATAATTGTATAAATTTATTAAGAGATTTAAATTTCCTAAGTAGTATGAATTATGAATAGACTCCCTTAAGAGAGTTAGTGTACTTTTAATTGTTTTATTAACCACTTTAGTTTATAAAGAGTTTTAAGTTATTTCAATTTGTCTGAAAAGCCCATTTCAACCAACAGAGGGTTGGTCTAACATTTTAAAAGAAAAGTTTTAAATTTTTACGTATTTTTGGGCTTTTGACATTAAAAAGTGGTTATAATTCAATTAAAATGTTATATTATAGTAGTAAAATTCCAGACGTTACATAGATGAGTAGTCAGTGGTTGCGTTTTGGGGCTACCCCCCGTTGATCTCACTTTTGCAGGTCCTAGGAGTGAAGTAGGAGGTCAAGGGAAGGATCCGGGAACTTCTCACTGATATCGTGAGATACTCTGGACCAGAAGGACAGGAGGTATTGCCACATTTAGGATCATATTTTGTATAATGCTTCCGCTGAACCTTGTTATTATTCTGGGGAAAAATTATTGAATAATACCTATTATGGTATGGTATTTTGTGGATGATGTGTGGAGATTAATCATGGATAATGAAATTTTCTGTGATTGTACTGGGGAGAAAATTATATTGTGATGACGGAGATTGGAGTTGAGGTTTGAATTAAAAAGATAATATCTAAATATTATGGAAAGATCTTTTTCTAACTATGTTAGCTGTTTTACTCAGCAAGTTCCTTTCCTAACATAGTTAGCTATATAAACGTTTTAATGTTTAATTGTGAGTGGTTAATAGTGGGATTGGGAGAAAATGTTACACTGGTCTTAAGTATGAGAGCTACTTAACTAATTTGGGTAGACTGAGGAAGTTGGATAAATTATTGAAATTTAATAAATGCTTTATAATCTCCCTTAAATACCCTTATGTAACATTGGATTATATATCAATTTATAAGTTAAGTAAACTTGTTAGAGATAAATGATAAATATGGGAGAAAAAGTGGATTGAGATCTTATATTTTGTGGGTTATACAAATGCTCAAATATTATTACAATTTGCGTCTTCACTAGGGGATTTTATATGGTTGCAAATGCTTTCACCTGCTGAAAAAGCCTTACAAGCTTTTGGCAGTATTTGTGCTTGCCTTTCATATTTCTTTAGTTGGTTAGAAATTGCCCATTTATGGACTTGGTACTTACCAGATCCATTTGTAACTTCCAGGGAAAATCATCTAGAGAATGTTTTATTAGCGATTGAAACTATTGTGACCGTTGTTATAGATGAAAGTGATGATATATCTCTGGACCTACTTTCTCTTATCCTAGCCAGTGTGAAGAAAGACAATGAGGTTTAAGTTTGACCATTTTGATTTCATTTATTTTCTTATATTATGATTTTTCAGAGGAGCTTTGCCTTCATTGTTAACATTTAAACCCCACTTGGGGAGAGAGTCCTAGAAACTTGTGTAGAAAAGCTTAAACCCCACTTGTTGCAAGCAGTCACCACCTTCAGTATTCCTTTACATTATTATAGCAATGTACTTGCTTCCATATGTGAAGATACACCTGGTGGCTTTGAGCAATGTGATTCTTGTGTTTCAAGTGAAAATATGGTAAACTTTCATCACTCTCAATTTAACTAATATGTTGGCTATAAATGTTGCCAACCTTTTTCCCCATGATGAAAGTGTGGGCTAATTTGAGAGAAAATAATGTATTTCTCATTATCAAATGTGGAGGTACAAATGCCTATTTATAGGCAGGAGAAAGAGACAATACAATAATGTCTAATAAATACTAATGAAGGCTATTAATACCTAATAAATACTATAAATCAATACACGATATTACCATAGAAAGAAAGAAGCTTTTGTGATTTTTCTTCTGGTTTTTCACTATATACATGTTCTATTCTTCTCTATCCTATGTTTCATTGTTGTCTCGCATATGTTTATTTATGACTGAGCATTCAAATGTGCCAATTTTATACTGATTAGGTGATTGAAGAGGATGCTGAAAGGTGTATTCCTTCTCAACAAGTCACTAGGGTTGATGGTACGTTTCCTTACTCCTTTATAAGCAATGGTGTTGTATAGTCCAGTGAAGATGACTTGTAATTCAATGTCCTAAGGGCCCATTTGGTTTGTGAAAGAGATGATAAGAGAATAGAATGGTAGGAAATGGAATATTGATCACTGTGAATCTATTCTATATAATATTAAGGACAGATTCAAATTTATTCCTACTTTTTGTTTAAATACAAATAAAAGGAAAAAGACCATAATACCCTTATCTCCATCCTTTCTAATGGAGTTAGAGGACATCTGAGCATGAAAAAGAACAATGTTTGAGGACAGACGGGTCATTCTCAGATCAGTGGGACCTTGTGGATGATGAGGAAAAATCACATTTTTCTTGTTTGAACCACTAAATCAACGAAAAGACTACACTCCTTTTCTTATTAGAGTAATAAAAGCATTGGATCATCAGATTCAAATCAGTGTTCGATTTAGGCATAAGTTCATGACTGATAACTTTAGTTGTTAGATAATCTTTTTTTATCTTGTGAATATGTTTAATTGTTGGTTTTTGTTGACTTATGCTTTGATTGGCAGACTTCAAGGTTTATTCTTCAATTGTAGGTCAGAGTAGGATGATAAGGCAAGAATTAAGATATGTTAATAAGACCTGCTTATGTAATGAGAGAGCATTCATACAAATATCAGACTCAAATGAGAATCCTGGCAAGCTATATGCAATATGTGCGACAGGAAGGTGCGAATATTATGCTTGGATCACGCCAATACACCAGAAGCTAAAATGGATTTTAATGTTATGGATAGGGTAACAAAGCTAGAGTCAGAAAATGATGAACTGAAGCAAAGAGTGGCACATGTTGAAGGGGTTTGTCAAAGGATGGAATGTGTTTGTGCTGTTCTGGGTAATTTTAATGTTTGATTTTTAATTACTGATATGCCCTACTGGTAAATGTTGCTAGGACTAGAGGAGTTAGGTAGTGGTTGCTAGGTGCTAGTTTATTTTCTAGTTCTAATTTGGTTTTGTTGTGTTAAAGTCCATGCTTGCCTTTTCATTCCAGGAAAAAAAAAGAGATAGCGATTGAACAATGACGATGCATGGTTTTGTTGGTTTGGGGTAGCAATTACCAATTATGATACATCATTATTTTTCATTGATTAAAGGCACAATGATATTAATGGTAATTAGAATAGGCTGCTTAAAGCCTTTTAGCCTAGATATCTTCTGGTAAGTGGAGGGTTAGTATCTAGTTGTCTACCCTATAATTGAAAGAAGGAAATTAAAAATTTTAAATAGGTTATATGGTAGAGAATGACAGAAAATTCTTTACAACATTATAAAACTGGGGGCATAGGAGAAAGCCTTGAATATAAGTGTCAAGTCCCCAAATGGCACTTTGTTTATTTGAAGCTAAGACACTAAGGTAAATTTGCATTTTGCTAATATCTATTATAAATAGAGAAATGGAGCTAAACGAAATTCTTTTCCAACAAAAATGCAATATTGGAGAGCGGAACCGTCTATCCATGTATCTCTATATCTATGATTGTTGTCGTTGACGTTAAACACTTTTGGGCAATTACAAATACTTTTAGGTTAAAAATGACCATTAATCCATAAATGTATTCGTTAATGAAAGATATACTGGAGTACTGGTTTAAAGGAAAAAGTTTAAGTTGGTGAACTTTGGATGGTTTAAAGACCGATGGGATGAAAATACAATTAAGAAAATAAAAGATATTTGCATAACGAGCTGGAACTCCCGTGCGTTGCACGTGCGTTGCACGGGAGCTTAAATTCAAGAAGAGAAATCTATAATGTAGTTGTAAAACTTCCACCCATACACAACTAATTTATAATCATGAATGTAAAAAATTGTCAAGAGTGTGCAAAAGCGCAGAAATGTTCCACATAATGGTACAAAAATGATCAGTCATGAAATCAATAGAGAAGCTAGTTTAGGAGACACTAAAATATGACACAAGTCTGCAGTGAAAAGATGTGCAATATGGTTTTAAAAAAGAACTAAACATTACATGGAGCTAAATGAAGTTGACAGTAGTGTGCATGGATTTTTACAACCTGTAAATACAATTTATATATTAAAAACTACAGGGGACAGGAAAGCACAAGAGCTTAAATTGAAGAAGAGAAATGTACAATGTAATCGTAAAACTTCCACCCACACACAACTAATTTAGAGTGATGAAAGAAGACATGTGTCAAGAATGGGCAAAAATGCATATATGTTCCACATATTTGTACAGCAATGATCAGTAAAGAATTTAACAGAGAAGGTAGTTTATGAGACACTAAAATATGACACATACCTGCAGTGAAGACATTTTGAAATAAAGGAAATCCACAACGAGCTAAGAATTACATGCAGGTAAATGAAGTTGATAGTGTGCATGGATTTTTACAACTTGTAAATATAAGTTGCATGTGAAAAACTAAAGGGGACAGGGGAGAAACCAAAAGGACATGTAAAAGGAAGAAAGAAGGTGCTTTAGGATAGTATAAAATATAATACAAGTCTATAGTAAAGACATAGGCAATCTGCTTTGAAGTAAGAACCAAACATTACAGGGGACTAAATTAACTTGTCAGTGTTCATGCATTTTGACAATCTGTAAATTTAACTTCCATGTAAAGTAGGAAAACGTACTTCAAAGCTACCAAAAAGTGTTTTATAGCATTGTTTTCTTGAAAAGCCAATGTTCTAAACATTGGTGAACACTTCTTTGTAAACAACGTTCCTCGTAGTGTTTGCTTGTTCTTCACTATTTGAACTTAAAACTATCTTTAAGCCTTTAATGCTTCTCACTCTTGAAAGTGCCACATAAAGTTGTCCATGAGTAAATACAGGCTGCTCGAGGTAAAGTCTAACTTTCTTAAGAGATTGGCCTTGGCTCTTGTTAATGGTCATTGCAAAAGAGAGCATGACAGGAAACTGCCTTCTTTGCATCTTGAATGGCCATCTAGATTCTGAAGGATTCATGTCCATTCTATGAATTAAAACTTTGTCATTCCTACTTGAACCATTCAATATAATTGCTTCAATAATTATCTTTCCAACCTTAGAAACTTGTAATCTTGTGCCATTGCAAAGTCCAGATTGTTGATCAATGTTTCTAAGTAATATTATAGGAGCACCAACTTTAAGTACCAACTTGTGTGGTGCAAGTCCTGAGGATGTAATTGTATTCAGAAATTCAGTTGTGTATAAGTTGTCAATGGTGTCACAGTGAGCATTAGATTTACAAATAGTGTCACAACTAAGAAACTCATATGAATCACTAGGTAAAAGGCCACACATGTAGTCATTAATCTGATTAACCATTGCAATTGTTGGTGCAAGTATTGCATGATCATTGAAGTAACAATTGTCTTCTAAACTTTCCAAAAGATTGTCATAAGTTGATTCAACAATCGCAGTTATTGGATTTTCTGAACCATCAACTAATAATTCCTTTGGAATATCAACATCACTCACACCGTCTGTAGCTGTACCCAATTTGCCATCCCTGACATCTAACAACCATTGAGAGAAAGCATTGATCTTTTTGTTGACAATAGGATCATTAGAAGATCCTAATCTCATGTTTTGTGACAGTTTAAAAATCTTGCAAACATTCCAGAGGTAAGATGAGCTAATGCATGCATTGACAATCGATGCACGAGTTCCCTTTGGTATTACCGGTAAGATTTGTCTGAAATCACCATCCATGACGACACACTTACCCCCAAATATCATGCTTGAATGCATGACATCCTGTAAGCTACGATTGAAAGCCTCAATGCAGTATAGTTGGACCATCGGTGCTTCGTCCAAAATGATAAGTAATGTGCTCTTTAAAAGATTTTCCAAAGGAGAGTTTTTCCAAATGGAGCAAATAGAGAATTCATTAATTTGTATAGGAATTGCAAATCTAGAATGTGCTGTTCGACCACCTGGTAACAAATTTGATGCAATATCACTAGAAGCTACTGTAAGAACAATGTGACCTTTGGAACGAAGGGTTGATGCTAAAGCATTCCATAAAAATGTCTTCGCGGTGCCTCCGTATCCATATACAAAGAAATAACCACCAGTTCTCTTCATAATTGAATCCATTATAACAGTATAAGCATCTAGCTGGCCTACATTAAGTGACTGAAGTAGGGTGGCTGACTGTAGCTTAAGTACTTCCTTATCATAATTCATCTCTTGTTAGATCAGATGATTTGTGCAGTCGATATGAACTATGTCATCTAGGATTGGTAAAGAGTTGTAGTCATGCAATGTCTTCCCATTCAAACGTAGTAACACATCTCTTTCGCGCAATGCTACTTGCTCCTTTTCATTTGCAGTGATATTGACACCTGATTTTAAGGGTATTGCACATCAAAACATAAAGTAGTAATAATTGATGCATATGAAACTGTAGCAGTAACATTGAGTTTTGAAAATCTGTCACCTGAACTTGATGAATTCGATCGTGGAATGTAAAGCATGTCTTCTGATAAAAGTTTTGCAGAAGCCTGACACAACATCTGGCTGTTTGATTGATCCACATAAAAGCATTTTGACAAATAGTTTTCGCAAGCTATTCCCAGAAGCCCCAGAAGAAACTTCTTCTATCGCGGAGATGTATTCACGATCATCATCTAATAGGCAAAGTGCAAAACATGCATCTTTAAATGTATTATGAACCACACCATCTACCATTTTGATGTCATCAAATGAGGTAGGTCCTCGAACTTTTGTCAAAAGAATACGCAAATAATATAATTCCCCTGCTGACGGTGATTGATTTAACCTTTGCCTAATGCGCCTTGGGGTTAAAATCACAATAATTACCAAGGATTGAGTAAAGTGGCACAATCCCGGATCGTTTCACTTGAGGAGTCCTTCCAAACAACCTAAGCTAACTAAATGCAATTAAAAGCGATAAAAAGGGTATGGGGTTTTGGTTTGAAGATTCATTTACTAAAGCTATTAACAAAAGCAGTTACTTGTTTTTGGTATTTTAGATTGATAAGTGAAACGTGAAAAGAGTTTGGATTAGGGGTGATTTGATAAAACGGGCTTTGGTAGTGCTTCGGTGACTCAAATGCTTCTTTCAAAATGATTAGAGGGAGTTTAATTTACCAAGTCTAATTGAAAAATCCCCAAGCAACCACTAGGGGTCCACTAGCCCTAATTAATGACTAATCTAGCAACCACTTTCATAGCCATTACTTAGGGTTAGTGTTAAGATCCACTTGGTTTGTGAAATGCCTTGAACCAAATACAATTTAACTCTCATGAAGTGCAACCACAACATTCATGCATGGAAGAAATTGACTATAACCACTAGCAACCACTAAAATGGCTACAACCAAGAATACAACCACAAGTAGTTAGGAAATTATATCTCAATCACATTAAATTCAAAGCATACACAATATAGTTCACAAACATGGATAGCAATCACATATCCCAAGTCTTAAATCCATATACAAGACTAATACAAAAGAGTAGAAGCCAAATACAAAGGAAATAAGAAATTATAGACTAGAAACTCCCCTATGTTGGTCCATGAAGCTAGAGCCACCTTCACACCACCAAAGCACCTAGAACTTAGCCTCTCATGTCTTCAAATTCGTGCCCTAGATGACCCATGATGATAGCCTCCATGAATGAAGAAGATGGAAGGAAATATGGAGTGGAAATGGAAGGTGGAAGGAGAAAGAACAAGAAAATCAACAAGAATGGAGATGAATTTGAGTGGGTGGATGAAGATTTGGATGGAGAATGAAGATGGAGAGCAAACCCTAGCAGAGAGGGTGATTTTCGGACTTGAGGAAGCTTGAACAATGAAGAAAGGTCTGAAATTTATCTTATATACTCCCCCAAAAATTTCTGAAACGCACAGCAGAACACAGATTTCGGGGCCTCGCCGTGGGCCTCTCACGGCGAGGGGCAGAGAGTGTGCCAGAGAAGTGGCCTCGCCGTGGGCCTCGCCGTGGCAGGCTCACGGCGAGGGGCAGAGAAGGCTGCATAACAGGGGTCCTCGCCGTGGGCCTCGCCGTGGGAGGTCCACGGCGAGGGACAGAAAATGGCCCAGGAGGAGGGGCCTCGCCGTGGAAGGTCCACGGCGAGGGACAGAAACCTGCACATTTTGGGGTACCCTCGCTGTGGCCTTCGCCGTGGGGGAGCCACGGCGAGGGACAGAAACTCAGAATCCTTCCCTTGTGCGCCGTCAGCATTCTTGTCCGCAACTTGGCTCTTCCATTGGGTATATTCCTTCATAATCTGCAGATAAAATGGACCTAAGGTAGAATCATAATGTTCTTAAAAATGGGATAAACAACAAATCATATTAGTTATGCCCAAATTTCCCTTGATCAATACAAATTCCAACAGGGTATGCAAAAGTCGGAAGTTACTCTAATTAGGCAAAATTACCCCAAGAACATGCAATAACCCAATGATTTTATCAGTGAAAAGTGTATAAAAATATGGTGCAATCAGTGATACATGAGCCATTCGGCCCACAGAAAATCCCTTCTCTCGAGGTTTCCATTAGCGACTATCCTTTTCATAAACAAATTGATTTGGGAACTTTGAGTAAGTTAATTTTTTCGCATAATCATTTTTATCATTTATTTGCATCCAAGCAAGAAATTACGATTCACAGACCCGAGGATTATTAATTAACTGAGAGACATCTTCTGTGCTTGTATAAACAACGTATTGCTTGTTTGGAAGGCGAAAACTCAATCTTTCAACAGAAGGATACCTATGATAAATACGGAATCCAAATGCACGCCAAGATGCTTCACATGCAGATATGTATCTACAATTCATATATTGTTGGACTTCTGATAAGCTCCAATATTTGATGCATTTCATCAGATCTCATCCCACATTTGTACATATTTTTGAAGGATTAGTCTGGAAATTATACAATAGTTCATAGAAAAAAGGATAAGCAAAGAAATAAATGCATTAATTTATGATTTTGGAGCTTAATCATACTTGTTTTGGTAAGTAAATTTGGTTGAAACTCATCAACCCTCTCTCTATCTTGTATAGGAAGAGGTGGATTAAACTAAAGAGGAAGAAAGACCAAAAGTCACAAGAATGAAGCAAGATAATCCAAGACAAGAAGTAGGGACAATCAAACTGCCCCTCACCGTATACCTCCCACAGCAAGGCTCACGGCGAGGCCTGCAAATTTTGTGAAGTATTCTGGTCCTCGCCGTGGACATGCCACAGCATGGGGTACGGCGAGGTCTTTAATTTTGGGGATCCTTCTCTGGCCCTCGCCGTGAAACCTCCATAGCAATGGGTACGGCGAGGGTCTAAAAGTTTGTACAGTTGCGCATTTTGCTTACCATGTGCAATTTGTAACATATAAATATAAGTTTTCAAGCCAGAACGAGGGAGAACGAGTTAGGGCATACTTTTGGGACGTTTTGGAGCTTCAAGAGAGAGTGGGGAAGTGCTAGGAAGCTTGGAGGATCTTGGAGAAATTCAAGATTATTGTTCTTGGTTTCCTTTCTTCTTCCTTCTTCTCCATTTTTCTGTCATGTGTTCTTTCTTAATCTTCATTTTCGTTTTCCTTTTATCCATGTGTAACTAAATCCCTTTTCTAGGGTTACTTTGAACCATTTTTATGGATTGACTTTGTATTTCCTTTCCTTTAATGCATTTAATGAATTTACATGTATGGATTTCCATCTTGCTCTTTATTTTACAAGTGCTTGATCACCACTTGCTTTAGTTAAATGAGATATGGCTTGAGAAGGTGTATTTTGTTTTAGAACTTGGATGGGATCATGTTAGGCTTGAAATTTATGGTTTAAATGGATGGTTAGTTGGTAACATAGAGATATAGTTACTAACCTAACATTGTCATTATGAGGGTGGTTGAGAATGAGGGCTTGCATTAATGGTAGCAAGAGATTGTGGTATTAATGCATGCATAAATTTGATTTTGACTTGAGAAAGCTCTTTCAAATGTATTTTGTAAGTGCTGGCTGTCACCCAAGAGGGGGGTGAATTGGGTGATAGGATAAAAACTTTAAAATTTTCTTTTATAAAGCACTGTGAAGGTAATCTTTAAAATCTCTTTCTGTTTGTCATAGAGTATTTCAAAATTGTTAAATGCACAAGAGATATATAAAGTAGATATGCTGGAAACTAAGAGAGTTTAGGGAAGAGATAATGCACACAGAATTTATCCTGGTTCGGTCAACCCTGACCTACATCCAGTCCTCAGGCTCCACCTGAGATTTCCACTATCCTCTTGTTTAAACCAGGCACAAGAGAAGCCTACCACAGGTTTTACGAACACAGGTTCACCTGTCAACCTTTTCCACTGGTTTTACGAACACGGGATCACCAGCCAACCTTTTCCACTGGTTTTACAACATGGGATCACCAGCCAACCTTTACAACAGAGCTTTAGACTCTCTCTAAACACTCGCCCTTACAACCTGTAAGGTTACAATCTGTTTCCCCACTCAAGATCTCCCAATCTTGAGTATCACTCACTAAGTATAGAGAATGATTACAAGGAAATCTAACTTCTCTCAAAGAAGGAATTTTGGTAATCACTTAAGTACAGATTCGTATATGATGAGGAAATACAAATTCTAGAGTTTAAAGATTTGAACTATGGTTGCTCTAGCTCTTCTATTCTAATGTGCTCAACTCATCGTTTCTGGGCTCACTGATATATAACTAACACTCTGTGCAGAGCCTCTGTTTTCATTGCTGTTAGCGTATATTCATCTTTTTCGTTGTTCTCATGATGCTACACTTTCACCAGATGTCTTCAAGTCTTTATATATGGTTTTGATAAGTTTCTGTCTGTTGGAGACTTGGAGAACTAGTCGTTGAGGATTTCTTTCTTCTTTTGCTTCGGCTAAGAGAGATGGAGACTCTGAGTAACGGTAACCTGCTGCTACCTACTCTTGTACTTGCTGTCAGCTTTTTCACTAGCGCTAGCTGCCTTTGCTATCGCTAGCTTGACAGTGTAAAATCTGCACTTTAGAAACAATGTATTAGCTCAGCACGTATTGCGCTATCGATAGCTAACAAGGCTATCGCTAGCTTCATAGTGTAATTCCAGTACTTAGCTAAAACAGATAGTCATATAATGCACAGTAGATGTTATTGCAAGCTTAGTTCATTAGCTCAATGATGGAGACAATATATTATAGGTTATCAACATGTATTTCTCTGTTTGATAGCTATCTATGATATCGCTAGTGTATTTCATTGTCTATCATGTTAACACATCTATCATCTGATTGATAAAGTATGCTCCTATCGATAGTTAACATGTTATAGCTAGCTTAGTTCTCATTACCACAGCTCATTAGCTCAATGTTCAATGACTAGCTATCTGAATGACTGTTATCAAAGTTCTTCTCTATCGATAGCACATCCTGTTATCCCTAGCAGCTCTGTTAACTGATCTAACATTCTTCCCCAAGTATTTTATTCATGTTATCTGAGGGGCCTTAGCGATAGAGACAGAGTCTAGCTATAGGATCTATTCTTATTTGCATAGGCTAGCTCTATACATTCCATTAGCTATGGTGAAGGCCTTAGCGATAGAGGTATTGTTCTTTCATTGGATTGCTGCTAAGTCCTCATTAGCCATTGATATCCTAAGCTTTCTAGATTAGCGATAGGTTCAAGCTTAGCGATAGAGAATCTGTTACCTATTAGATTTTACTTATTCATTGCTGAGGTAACCTACACTCTTTTACTTAGCCATTATGATTTTTATCTCAATTCATTTCAGACTAAGTTACATGCTCTTATGTATGCAATCTGAGCCTATGGACATGTTATGTGATCATGTATGCATGCTTTCAATCACAGTAAATATATAGCAAACATTATCTTATAGACAGTAGGAGATAACCACATTATACACACTTTTTGCTTCCTACATTCAACTCTATATTTGACATCATCAAAACTAAGCATATCCAACATATTTAACCCTTGGGCTCATACATTAATTCATTAAGGTATTAAGAGGAAGGGATTTCTTTAGGTCATGAAATAAAAATGGGGATAAGTAACCTTAGGCTTTTATTTTCTTGAACAAGTGTGTTTATTATTCTCCTATATTTATAACTTATTGCAAACTATTTCTATCCAATTTCAACTTACATCATTTCCTACTCATTTCTAATGAATTGCCCAATTAGAACTAATTAACCTACTCAATTCTCAATCCTTGTGGAATGACACTTTTTCCTATACTACTATTTTTATTTGACGACCCGTACGCTTACGGTAATGACCGCAAATGGCCGATAAGTCAACTTCATCAAAAACAGTACGCCCATCTATTGCATTGCTATCTTGAAACAAACCAACAACAACTCTATCATTTCCTTTGCTGATATACTTTAATAAGTATTTGATAGCAGTCGATTGATTGCATTTTTCAATGTTGATATGTTCCTGGAACATCTTCAAAAGCATGGGGTTGTGTGGCACAACAAATCTATTATCTAAAAGGACACCTTTAAGCTCAACAGTCTTGCCATTATTCCTTCTCATGTAAGTTGGGTAACCATCATCATCAACAGTTGTGATGTCATTGAATTTTTTAGGGAAGTACTTTGTGCATTGATTGTCTTTCATACACCTTGCCTTGGGTTTTTGTTTACCACAAGGACCGTGAATCATAAATTTCTTCACAAGTTCATAAAGGTTAGGATCTAATTCCTTGTCTGGAATTTTAGTAGAAATTATTTCATCAATTGAAGCAGCATAAGAAGGCTTCACATTTTCACCGAGGAATAACAATATATGAACATGTGAGAGGCCTCTCTTTTGAAATTCAATAATATAAATCTCTGTCATGTCAAGAACAAAATAAAAGCAATCTTTCAGAAAGGATTGAAAAGGTAACTTTATGAAATCCATAAGTAAATTGTTTTTTCACTATCAATTAATTTAAAATGAAGAACGTAATGCATGATTGCAGTAATGAACAAATATTTTAGGATTAAATGTATTGTTATCAAAGAATGGTTAATCGTACCTGCTGGAACTTTCCCAAATATTTTGTCATCCTTGAGTGTCTTCATCAAGCTTTTAAGTTTCATGTGGAAAACTCTTACTAGAACCTGCGGGCAATCAGATGCATGTATCCCCAATTGATCACAATATCTTGTTACCTCTGTCCATGCAGGGTTACATGTAAAAGTGATAAAAAGATCAGGGTATCCAATCGTTCGACATATTGCCATTGCATCTTGATAATCACCCATCATATATCTAGCTCCGCCTGTGAATGATGACGGGAGTACAATACGTTTACTAGTTGAAGAAGCATTTGTCTCCCCATTTATAACAGCATCTGATAATCCTTGATAAAGATCTGCTCTAATATCTTTTTGGTGAGTACGAACCCACGATAACCTTTGTGCTTCAAGCATGGTGTACACATCTACTGTAAATTGTTGAAATAATTTAGAAACATGTAGTAATGTAGACATCTCATGCCGACGAAACATTAGCTTGTAAGCAAGAAACTCACGAATGCTGACTCTTTTTTTTGTTTTTGTTCTAGCCAATGTCTCTTCCCGATGCTTGATATCATCCCTATAACCATCCTCTCCAAAAGGGAATAGTAAAGGATATTGAAGTGGCAAATATGATGCATGTAATTCATTGATTCGTTGTAATGATCCATTAGTTGTCTCAATAACTATATCACGAACATTAAAATCCATGTCAATATCACCCACGATTAAAGCAGCAACTTCAGAAGCACTTGGTAAATTATAATTCCGACCATCATGGTTTCTGTTTCCCATCAAGACCATTTTTAATGCATGTTTCTCTTGTGTTGAAAGGATGCTTGAGGCAGCACGAAATTGTTGTATGAAAAGATTTATCTCATCAAGCTGTGTCTTGATCTTGTGAACTATTGATGGATCCAAACTGGTATCCTTTTGATGGTTGCTGCAACAAAAAATTGTGGAATTTAGTAAGGTTATACGAATGCATTATAGTTTAATGTCCCACACAAGTAATGCTGGATTGAAACACAAACCTGACTGCTAAATCCTATTACTAATTTCGTTGTCAGTGTCATGTATATAAAGCTGTGAAAATACTGGGTGAGCTCCTTCAGATGGGATTAGATTCCCAATAGTATGATAGTTCACTCCTGATAAGATAAAACTGTAAGGTCCTCCACCTAAGTTGATTGAACGGTTTATTTTTCCTCCCATACTTGTAAAAAAGAACATGTTGTTGTACTGTCTTATATTTTCGTAGAAGTTCTTAGACTCAACTGTGTGCTTTTGAAAGAATAAATGTTGAAACAACGGTGGAGAAACTTTAAATGGTGGAAGAACCACTTTTCCTTGCAAGCAGCACATGGAGAAAACATTAAATGTTCTTTGTTTGTCATCTTTGTTCACCCTCTCATTGTACCACATGTTGGCACCACAAAATTTACATTCGTATACAGGGTCTCCTTCATCTATAAGATAATTCATAATCAGATGACTTTATAAACACATAAAGATTATAAAAATAAATGGTGGCAGAATAATAGGACATTACCCTTATAAGTTATTGCAATGTGCTTTTTTTGGCCCTAGTAGAAGTACTGATTTGTTTGTCTATCTTTTCAGTAACATTAACTTGATCTGTGAATTTTCAAAGAAATACAATAGTAACCATTTAGAATGTGGCCAAGTGTCATTCAAACTTTTAGTCATGACATCATGCAATATCATAAGTTATAGCATCAATTTTACCTTCATCATTTGCATCTTCCTCACTTTCATCATAGTTGTTAGCTAAATCATCATTTTCCAAGTTAAAAGCAATGTGTTTGTAATGTTCCGTCTATGGTACCAGTTGGTCTGAGTAAGCTGTAATATGCTTCTATGTTAATATAAGCTAATCCATTAATTGAAAATGTATAATTTTAATATAAATTCCACTTCAGTCACATGGTTAAAAAAAAATATAAGACATTACATATCATAAAAGTCAGCTATATTCTACATACCTTGCATATTATTGTTTAATGCAGATGGGTTTGGTATTGTGTTAATCAGTTGGACTATTGTTTCATCTTTCCTCGGCCTTCTCCCTCTTCTTTGTTGTAAGTTAGTATCCAAATTCTCCATTTGACGTCAACGTGCGCTTATTCTCTTGCAATAAGGCGTGTAAGTTTGGTTTGAGACTGTATCATTTTATTTAAAAAATATTTAAATGTAGTGTACAGGTCAACTATATCATCTTATACAAAGAAATGATCGATACAGTATAGGTCTACAAAACCATCTTTGCTTACGGTCAAATCTAGATGTCAAGTTTTTGTGAAGATTAGTAACATCTCTTAGGGATGTTCTCCCTCTCTGCTTGTTCTGTTTTGATTATCCTGCAGTATTATCTTGTGTACATATTTGAGAAGCTTGTGTGTAATTTGGACTTGTTTCTGGGTGAGCAGATAAATCTCTTCGTTGGAAACGATTGATGCCAGGTTCTTGTGTAACTTCTACAAACATTGAAAAGAGAAAGCTATTTAAACTTCATGACTAGATATTTTGTGTCGTTGAATGTCAAAAAATTTGTGAGGACAACCATTCCTTTGCTTACCGGGGAAACTACATATTCCTTTGTCATGTGCATTTCTTAAGTCCTGCAACAAAGCAGTCTTTCACTGCTGCAACCGTTTCACTCGCTTATTGCTTCCATTTTCTGGCCTCTTCTCGTCCATCTCCAGATTTCATATGAATTTTCTGGATGGCAGAGCAACACTCACTTATTGGAAAGAAATGGTAATTGATTTTCTTTTTGAAGCACTGTTATCAAAGTTGGAAGCTTAACTCTCATGTTGTACAGATTGAATAGTTGTGACTGGTTGTAGGTACTTTGATGTGGTTGTGGTCTCGAGATGTGGATGGAGAAGATGTCCTTGTCTGCATCTACAATATCTAATAAATATATTTTGTAGCATCCACTTGAAAGGGACATTTTAGTTTTGCTGTATTAGCCTTGGACGAAAATTGTAATAGGTTCAGCAGCAAATGCTTTGATAGAAAGAATTTTTTTAATATATAATGATGCATGTTTCCTCATATCAATAAAGTCACCATTCCATGTTAAAAGGCAGTCTTACCGTCTAGCTATCATACAAGGTTTGTAGCCTTTATAATCCTTTTGAACAATACTCCCTTCGAAACCTTTTAAAAAACATGAATAATTTAAAGTAGTTAACTTTTAATTAGTAATTGAATCTTTGTATGTTGCTTACAATTTTTTTGGGGGGGGGGTGTAAGTAAACGAATTAAGAAAATTTACATTAAATTTAGAAAAAATGCCGGTAAATCCAAAATTAAATATAGATAAATATTTAAAATAAGAGGAAAAATTCTCAAACCATTAGATATAACCTAAGACTTTTTCCTATTTTTTATATTCATATTCAAAAATGACTTATATTGTAAAGTTTGAATTATAAACATAAATCATTAAATTTGACTTGTATATATAAAAGTTTGACTGATAAATGTAATCTCTTTAGATATTGAGAATTAATGCCAAACTGTGTTATGTTAAATTTAAAACTTCCTATGAATACATATATAAAAAAAAATCAATTTACAGATAGGGAATCGTGTACCTCATTTTTCAGTCTCCACACATATAAAAATTGTGCTTTCACTATGTTTGTTTGGATCTTATCTGTAACAAAATCATATCATAAGTTATTACTTTACTTTATATATTAAGGTTATTTCGTTATTAATATTTTTTGAACTTATGTAATACATTCCATTAGATTATTATTGGCCATAATGGTGGAAAGTTTGTAGTGTTTTAATACTCCTTCCGATCCTAAATATAAGACCACTTTAACTTTTTTTTAGAAGTTAAGGAAGCAAATTAGACCATTAAATTATAACATACTCCTATGTCACATGAAATTATATTATAGATTAGTTTATAAGTAGAATAAATTAGTTTTGTGGAAAAAAAGATTTTTTTGGGACTGAAACTACTTTTTTTGGACTGGAAAAAGTCAAAAAAGTCAAAGTGGTCTTATAATTAGGACCGGAAGGAGTATTTGATATTGAAAAGATTAAGTCAAGTGTGTTTGTGATGAACCTTATTGACACCTGGTCAATTGTATGCAAAAATTTCGTTTTAATGGTTGTGATGCTTAGTCAATTAGATGCATAGCCCTTTAAACGACACCGCACTACTCAAATGCTTAGAAGCTGCTTGTGTGTAATACATGGAGTTGTACAAATGTCAAAAAACATATTGAATATAATGATTCTTAAATCATATAAGAAAGAGCAAATAGAACTAACATAACAGCATCTCAAACATATATATTCGAAGCGCCCTGCACGTTTCCACAAGTAGTCTTACAGCAAAAAAAGTCAAGTTAAATAAGATAGACATAAATAGTTTAGCAAATATAAAGATTCTTCATCAAGTACACTAAGTCCTAATATCACTTCTACTTCTTCACAGTCTTGAGCATTCTTTCCTCTTATCGGCCAACTAATCCAGCCTGCAAAGTGCTTGATGATCCATCTTTTGCTGCTGAACTTGCTAAAATGTTCCTTCGTTTGCTTTTGGAATGGGTGTGGGTCAATTTGTCGGTTAAATTCACAATTGGTATATCTTCATTGGACAAATCAACCGTGTCCTGTGGATATGTAGTATTTTCTGAACCACTTAGAACTACAGATGGCACCTCAGAATCTACTGTCACGGAAGAGGAAGTGACCCCCTGTGCAATGAATTTCGTTTCCAGGATTAATAGAAGTTATGATATATCATATATCATGACAAAAGCAGGAGTATTATGAAAAGGCGATGAGCTAAAAAAAGAGGTGAGCTAAATAGTTATAATCGGTTCATTAAAGTAGCAGTCATCATTAGGGGTCTACAATTGTTTCATGTAAGAATAACATTTGTGCATATAGGTTACAATAATTTAATGCTACAATAATGTTAACCAACCATGCTACAATTGGCATGTTATATTAATATATTACCTGAGATGATACAGCATTAAATTGAGGTAGGAGGTCCTCACATACAATGTACTCACATACACTTATGCCTGAACCTAGGTTGTCTTTATTGTATTGATTCAGTTTAAGCTTAAGTGGTAACCTCTTTCCAGCGTGTTACTGTAGTTCCTTAGGAAAGCCATCTTTCCTTTTCCTCTAACGGCAAAATATAGGAAAATGAAACAATGGTTAAATTTAGCTTCAGTTAACGGAGCATGGAAGAGGATCGGAGAATCAGTAACATAACAAAATAATTACCTCAGGCAACTCCAGAATTAACTGAAAAACTGTCTTGTTCATTAGTTGGCATGCTAAGTTGTCCCAAAAGGTCACACAAGCTGTTCCACTTTCATCTTTCACATTGTATGTTATTTTCATTCTAAGGAAAAAAAATGGATCCATAAGGCATTGTAACGTTGTTTATCCTATCGGTACTGTGTCTAATAGTAATGATGTAAATAAATATATGACCAAACCATACTTGGGTTCAACTTTGCTATGTTTCTTCTTACACAATGGGCAATAAAGTTCACTGTTAGGATTGTTTGTATCTGTACGGCGGACCACTGATGAACACTTTGCACAACCTTTATACTTCCATCCAAACTTTGTTTCTAGCTTCCCAAGCTCACATTGTACCACAAATGCATCACCCTAACAATTAACAATTGTAGAGAAAGTAAAAAATGATAATTGCATAGTATAATTTGGAGGTAATTCAGCATGTAAATAGACTCACAACTGTTTGACTCATTATTTGATCGAGCAAAACTATATTTTCTGTATGCAACGATTGCCCTCCCGAAATTTGACTCCTTTGTGTCGGCATTGATTGACTAAACTGCGTTGCCATAGGTGTCCCACTCTCTCTCATACTACAGAAGAAAAATATAAATCTACACATTAGCATTTAACATCATACAAACCATACAAATGATACCTATGTAATATATATGGTAATTACGATTTATCTCATCATGTATGTTACCTATCTATTAAAGTTTTCACCTATGGAATGGATGGATTAAAATAGACCCTTGTTGCACAGAATGATGAGGCAATTTGACGATGCTCTGAATGTAATAAGGTGTCAGAATGTAAAAAGTTTTGACCATTTGATTCATTTATAAATGTACAATGTAAATAGGTTACATGGCCACACAGTTTATTATCAATGTTAAACATAAAGTGTAATATAGGTTTTAAAAAAGCATTACAATATATAATGTAAGAGTTTACTGTCTTCAGTCCATGTAACTCTGCCCAGGTTGATTAATGCAACTATAGGAGTGTCTTCATTCTCTATTTGTGCTGAACATGTATCTGATGCGCATTGGTCAAATAGGATGCATTCATTCTCATTATCACTGCATTACTATTGAATAAAACTGAAATAAATAATCCATGCTAACTTTAAAAAAAATCAACATGCACATATGGATGATTGTAAAAGGTCAGTACTCTGCATCTGCAAGGGCCATCCTAAGTGTTTGCTTAGCTCCACCTTCTTTGTTCGGCGTATCTAATGATCCCATACACTTAATAAAACCAAGAACATCTTGGGATAAAAAAGTAGGTATTAACAAATGATATGTAAAACGAATTTCACATAACTCACTGAAAGGCAGAAAAGTTCAAGTCATGTTGAACTAACCAATCAGGTGGTCAACAGAATCATCTTCCGGCATACTAATTATGTTAGCAATTGGGGTGAAAGTATAGGAGTAAAGTGGAATAGAAGTAGTTTCCTCACCAAAATACGTATGAGGGGTAAAGGTGATCTTGTACGGATGAGTAGTAGGACGAATTTATATGAATTAGGAGACACAATAAAATTCTCAAATTCAAAGATCCTTTGCTCCAGTATTGCCTGATTATATTTGGCATGCTCAGATTTGTGAATAATACTTGCCTGAATCTTGTCTCCCTAACATGTAAAAACTTGATATTAGATTAAGAGGATGCAGCGGGCAATGGTTTGATAAAAATAACACAAGGAAATATCAAGCACGATCAACAAAGAAGCATGGGGATATTGATGAAAACTAACAAAGAAAATGCTACAATAAAATTACAAATTTTTGAATAATACTTGCCTGAATCTTGTCACCCTAACATGTAAAAACTTAACATTAAATTAAGAGGATGCAGCAGCCAATGTTTTGATAGAAAGAACACAAGGAAATATCATGCACGACACACAAAGAAGCATGGAGATATTGATGAAAACTAACAAAGAAAATGCTAAACTAAAATTACAAATTTGTGAATAATACTTGACTGAATCTTGTCTCCCTAACATGTAAAAACTTAATATTAAATTAAGAGGATGCAGCAGCCAATGTTTTGATAGAAAGAACACAAGGAAATATCATGCACGAAACACAAAGAAGCATAGAGATATTGATGAAAACTAACAAAGAAAATGCTAAACTAAAATTACAAATATAATAGCACTACAAACCTCTGCATCTATCAAAAGCATGGAGATACAAAACAATTCGTTAAGTGGGGCTTTTTGGTAAACATTCCATTTCCTCATTACTCTAACAGTAATACTCCACATGTCTGATCCATCATGAATCTCCCTAAGCAAAGAAGAGGAAGACATGCTGAAGGTGAGGGAAAGTCTCTCGCTGGTCTAAAGGAAATTGAGAAAAAGAGGTTGAAGATGAAGTTGTGTGTACTAGGGTGAAGTTTGATATGAAAGAAGTAGCAATCATATCAAACAACATTAGGCAGCTGTAAAAATAGTGAGATGGTACAAAAATAGGTCTTCTTATTTAAAATATAGGTGTGGTAAATTCTTTTAAAAATTCAAGAAAATCTAAATCTAAAGTATATCTAAAAGGATGATCAAACTCAGAACCACCTTACCGCCATCATTTCATAAACAGGAACCACAGTACAAAAAAAAGGATAGTTTGTTCTTTAACCAAGCAAACTTGGTTCACTTAGTTCCATTCCAAACGAATGAATACTTAAAAGGAAATGGGCCAAATAACTACTTAAGCTTATAAAGGCCCACTACTTTTGTGAAATGGCCACTCACCATGACTTACAAAACAATTGTACATCATTGTTTAAAAGGATGATCAAACTCATAAGCACCTTACAACCATCATTTCATCAATAGGAACCACAGTAGAAATAAAGGAAATGATAGTTTTTGTAAAAGAAAATGGGCCAAATAACTATTAAATATTATAAAGGCCCACTACTATTGTAAAATGTCCATATGCCTTATAAAATGGCTGAGCATGAATAAATAACCGAAACAAAATTTAAATCACTAATGGAAAGGATGTTTTTGTAGAATCTATTGGACCTCATTATCTATGGTTTTGGTTTTCTAGTCATTAATTGAAACGAAATTCAAATCATTAACTCGATTAATATTTGATCAACATGTAATCCAACATATCACTCTACACAATAATCAACTTAATGGAAAAAGCATAAAGGCTTTGTCTGGTTTGAAGACAGAAGTCAAATATCGTGACATTCAAATCGTACAAGAGCTAATGCAAGTTACAAAAGGGCAATTAGAGCCTAATTTGCCATCAGTTTTTGTTTAAGGAGCTGCACTTGATAATCTGGTGGATCAATATCGAATGTTGACGCATCAGAGATCGAAGAAACAGAAGGAATTCTAGCAGTACCAAAAATAAATGGATCATGTAAAATAATGTTTGGACAGACTAATTCCTGGAGCTGCACTTTTTTTTATTGATAAAAGAGCAAAATTATATTATATAAACAGAGGTAAGTACATGCCAATAGACAAACAATTTATGAGCCATCTCACTTAACAATTTTGACAGCAAGATTATGCCACATAGTCCTAAAATTTACATACAATTTAAATTAGAAAGAAAGACTAAACTTTTAATCTCCTCTTTGTTTTTCTCAGAAAAGCTTTAAAAATTCAGTTTAACAACCAAAACTTAACAATAGAAAGTTCCCAACAACATTCTTTCCAATATCATTCTGCATACTTGTTATTCTTGTTAAATCTTTTTGTTCATTGAGTTTTAAATTAGAGAATTAATGAGCTCTCGTAGTCATAAAACATACAAAGACCATTAAGTAAGCAATTTAAAAAAATGAATGCATAAGATAGAATGAGAAACAGAGGGACTTTTTTTTTTACATACACACTTTTCATTAATCTAACCACTTTTTTTTGCCAACCTGTGAGGAATAAACATCACGTGATGATGGTGTTTGACATTAAACATGTGATTAATATATGTGTGTATTTTTTAAACCAACTCTAAATAAGGAAACCATGTAATGCAAATGTTAATTGTGTTAACAAAAATTTATTTATAACTGGACCAAAGTTGGAATGTTGAAGCACCAGAGAACGAAGAAACAGAGGGACCAAATAGAGTAGAAAAAAATCGATCATGCAAAATAAAAATCTCATGAAAATAATGGCAAAAAAGCAAGATGTTTAACCTTACTTGAAATAGAGGGTGCATCCAGGATTACATAACGAAGTAGGAAAAATACAGGTTCCCCTACGCTCATTTGCTTACTCAACAATTTTCCGACAGCTTCAACCCAAGTACCATGAAGGTTACACTTAACCTCATCATTATGCCTACAATGGAACACGGATTACTATTAGTTTATGCATATGAGTTGGGTGTAAATATGCATTTCTTTTGGCATCTGATGCAACCATACCAGCTTTAGTCCTTCATAAAAGATTGAAAAATGATAACAAATTCTTTCTCAAGGAATCCACTGGTACTTGTAGTAGTGACAGGGGTACAATGGCGGACAAATCCCACGATATCTGTCCAACTGTAACTATGAGACACATTTCAAATGGTTTGAAATAAATCATGTAACTGCAGGTCAATATCTCAATGATACACATTATTGACCAAAGAATCCGGGATCATCGAAATGACACCAAGCTATATCATAGACAGACACAAGCTTATATTGGAGCGGAGGAAAATGAGCTGTGCAATCCCTCATCATTGTTTTCTGGTGGAACTGAAGGTGAAACCTTTCATGGACACCTTCTCCACCCATCTCAACAGAAAGTCCTATGATCTCACAAACAGATCCAAGCTTAATCCTTGACATGAAACGATCTCTGACTGCATCATCCACCATCTTTGCAATCATACGATTTCCCTTTTGTTCCACATAAATAACAGATCAATATTTCACAGCACAAAGTTGTGGATAGTGTGTAACATATTGTATAAAATCTTAGAATAGATAAACAGCATAGTTTAGAGGACAAACTGCTCTATCATAGAAAAGCACATGAAATTAAACAACTTCCTTCATTGGACACCCCATAACACCCATGTAGTTGATGACCTCATGGGAGAATGATCTATCAACCTTCAACATTGAAGTAAAGTCAGGCCAAGCAGGGTGAACATCAGACAAATATGCGTCTTCAGTATATTCCATGTTCAATTGAAAAAACGCAATCAATATCATCAAACTAACCATGGAACACAAATGAAATAGGAAACTATTGTAGATCGAGCAACGAACTGATCAAATATATTACAGTGCAGAATAAAAAAAAAGTAGAGCATAATAATCGGTTTAAAAAAATTGGCGTACCCGAATGAAATAAAAGGAACAGAAGGTAAATGAAGTTCAATGTGCTTCAAATAGATGAAAAGCTCTCCGGCTTTATTTCAAATGCATTTTTACCTGAAAAGTCAGAAGGCGGGAAAACCAAATTTGAAATTTCATGACATTGTTACCAGGAAGCATATAGCTGCTGCTACTACTAATAAGCAAAATTGGCTCACGCAAATACTAAAATGGCTCACACAAATACCAAGATGAGTTTGATCGGCTTATGAATAGGAATTACAGTCAGGAGCCATCTTCATTTTACATCATTTATCGGCTCACAGACTTAAAGATGAAGCAAGGAGGAAGAGAGAGAATGGATATTCGGTGTAAGACTTTTATTAAAGATATTGATTTAACTTTTGATTTTACTAGACCTTTGCGTAAGTTGTAAAAATAGATATCAGTCTTGATAACTAAAATAAAACATAAAGGAGAAGGGGAAAAGTTCAAGGAGGTGGGAGTATTTTATTAATCATTCTATACATTTCATTATTTGCATTCTTTTGTGATTAGTGCTTTTCCATATTGTGCAACAAAACATCATTACTTTAATATTACGAAATTAGGTTGGCCAACAATTTTTTTAACCAGAATATAGCCAAGTGAAAACGGACAAACAATCCTGAAAACAGAATTGAGTTCCCCCCCCCCCAAAAAAAACAAAACAAAACACACACACACCCCAAAAAAAAGAGTAAAATACACGCTAATTAAGGAATACATATTGGTACATTCCCAAAGACTTGGGGCTTCATATTCTTATAAGTAGCAATTGCAAGAGTATCATTGAATTTGAGATTAATATTTGTGAGTTTTACCTTCACACATGGTAATTATTACCACTACAAATTAGAGTCATTCCTCTGTTGTTGAATGTTGATGTGCCTCCAATGTTGTTGAAGGAAACTCCACCTTTTTGTACTTTCGATGGGGTCTGTTGTGATAAACTAGAAAGAGAAGAGAGAAACAAAGTAATGAGAAATATGTATCAATTTCTTTTTTTTTAAAAAAAATGATACACCAAAAACGAGAAAGGTACAAGTAGTATGTTAAAGGAACCCACGGTGATAAGAAATAAGACACAAGCTGCTAATGCCATGGTGATAAGCCCGAGTCTGAGTGTTGAAAGAATGGAAAATTAATCATTTTAGCCCAAGTTTGTAACTCAATCCTTATAATTTGAGTTGTCGCGATTCAATCCCTGTAATTTGGTTCATTTATAATCTATCATTTGTTGGCATTCACATACCATGATCATTACAAAGATGAGCAATGAGTATCTCATCTTAATCTGTACCATCCAGATTCATTTTAACGATCTAGATTCATTTTAATTTATTTTAATATTCTTAATAAATTTTTATTTTAATGAATACAAAATCAAAAATAAAGTTAATATTATAACTGTCATTTTTTAAAAAACTAAATTTTTCTTTGTAAAAATGGTCATTTAAAAATATTAAATATGAACCATCCAAATCAAATTTTGGATGATCTAGATTTCATTTCAACGATGAGAACTGATTTCTCATCATTGCGATGAGCACTGAATGGGAACCCATCATTGTTGGTAGTGAGTGAAAGTGGACCAAGCTGATGTGTCACACAATTTGTGAAGTATTACTTCCATATCATCCTTGTTAGCATAGGATTGAGATTTGAACTTTTTTCCCCAGAAAAAACACATCTGAACAAAGAAAAAGAAGAGCAAAACAGAACTTTGCCAGCTCGTTTGCTAATGTCCCCATTCCGGACTCCCGACTTCGCTGCCTCACGCATCCTCCTTTCACCTTTCTTGTTGCTTTGAGATTGAAGAATGCGAGAAGGTTGAGATAGAATGTGTGGTGGCCAATATCCTCTCCCTTATGAATGGTCATTCAGTGAAACCTTTGGAGACTTGAAGACCAATTTTCTTTTATAGGACCCATATGTGCATTATAATTTATAATGTTTCTGTAGATTTTTCCTTGCAGATAGGGAATTGTTTGGTTGTAGTTGTGGGTAAGTGGTAGAGAGCTTGAAAAAAGTTAGAAAGAAGTGAATTCACACATAGATAAAGTGTGAGGTCGACAGTCCAAAACACTGACGGTGAGCGAGCGAGCCTGGCAAGTTTTGTTTTGCTCCTCTTTTCCTTTATTCAGATGTGTTTTTCCAAAAAAAAAAATCTAAATCTCAATCCTTATGCTGATAAGGATGGCATGGAAGTAACACTTGGCAAAATATGTGACACATCAGCTTGGTCCACTTTGACTCGCTACCAATAAGGACAGGATTATAAATGAACCAAACTACATGATTGAATCACGTTTAGTTAAATTATAAGGACTGAGTTACAAATTTGCTGAAACTATAATGACCAAATGATTAATTTTCACTTGAAAGAAAGTTCCTTCTTGTGATGTGTCTCTTCCTCCTCGTGATATGTGTATTGAAAGAAAATATCAAAATAGTCATGGTCACATGGGCGAGAGAAGAGCAATGAGAAAAGGGATAAATTGAGAGAGAAAATTTAAATTTAGATTAAAAAAATGGGTATGTATTAAAAAGATAAGAGCTAAAATTCTAACTAAAATTTAAAAAAAAAGTTTGATATTTTTCTATATGCAGTATTTAGGTACTAATTATTAAATGATTTTGGTATTATTAGGTGGTAGTATTATATAATGTCAATTTATTCAACAAATTGTAAAAAATGTTGGATGCTTGAAAATGATTTTTTGTTATTGATTTGAAAATGATTTTTTAGTATTGATTTGAAAAAAATTGCTGAGCATTATTGGTGTAGTGATGAAAGGATTGCGGGTGAAAATATTTTGTTATCATATGTCTATTTTGATATTTTGATATGATGAATAGTTATTATTATGTGTTAATTCATTGAAAACCGATTCTTGTGTCATCGCATGAGATGATAGTATGATATGATATGATGATGTGAAGTTGCAAAGAATATTGTTATTTGAATGTTTTCGGTTAATAGTTCATCACGGTAAATGAAATTATTCTTTGGATTTTTAGAAGTTGTGCTGTAAATTTAAATAACTTTATTCTTTACTGGGTTGGCTCCTTAGATGATTATGAACTGATCCATTGACCTACTACTTCAATTAGTTAGGTGTCGGTCCGTGTTTGATTAGCTTGACAAATACATGTATCAATGTTTTTTTGAGTTTTTGCCACGTACTTATAACTACTTTGTGCTTTCTTTTTGCTACAAGTCTTCTTGTTTTATCTCAATTATCAAGACTTATAATATGTTTCAACAACATATGCAAATGTCTATTAATATCAAAATTTGAATCACACAAATCTCTTTTTACTTCCCTAATTCTATTTTCATCCCGTCAATTGGTTAAACTAGTAGCTATCATAAATCTTCTTGATACTTCCAAAAATATCCAATTATTCCCGAATTTCAATTTCCAAAACAAAGTAGTAGTAATAGTGAAACTAGAGAAGTGAGAAGCAACACTGAAGTAGTTATTCCGGAAAATATTCAACAACCCCTTCTTTCATTTTTCTTTTTTTTTCTTTTTTTAATAAAAAGAAAAAGATAAGACTACACTAAACTACAAGAAACAAGCAAATGAAAATTATCTAAAGGTACTAAATGAAATCCGAGAGGCATCCCTAACGTGCGCTTGGCCAGCAAATCAGCTTCAATGTTGTTTTCTTTGTTGACATGTTGGAGATCAACTAACTAATCCCTCTTCAGAGTATGATTAGTTTCAAAGATTAATTGCCAATTTTTATGTAGATCATTATTTGTTTCCTTGATAAGTTTGATTGCTTGAGAAGAATCATTTCTCAATCAATTTTTCCTATGGTTCCCACTCCATACACATTTAAGACCGATAAGACCCTGCCAAAATCTCTGTAGAGAAAGGGTCTCATTTTGAATATTGAGCATGAATGCTTCAATTTTGTTACTTTTATTGTCTTTGATAATACCTCCACATCATGCCTTACCTCTTTATAGGGGAAAAAACACCATCAACATTGATAATCACCCTTCCTTCAATAGCTGTATAGTTTTGGTCCTCATTTACTCTCTTTATACCTTACAGTTTAGCTTGAATCATATAAGTTTTGGCCACACTAAAACTAGACAAAATTGCTCCAGGCTTCAGTAGAAGTCCTTGACACTCAATTCAATATTGTTGAAGACTATTTCATTGTGCCTCTTCCATAGAAGCCAACAGACAATAACAAAAACTTCTTTCCAAGGGCCTTCACAATGTCCCATCTTTTCATTGAGATTCATATAACCCCAATGCCAGAGATTACCACTAAAGAATCTCAACCAGAAACTAGGTTTAACTATTATAAGCCACAAAGATTTAACCACAACACAATTACATAGAACATATAATATGTATTCAATAGCTTAATTACACCATATAGAGGAAGATATCTCATTTACCTCTTTTTAATCTTGCTTCATTACTAAGCAACCTATTGTGAAGTGTGAGCCAAAGGAATGGTTTGCACCTCTAAGGCAAACCTAACTTCCAAACTTTGTTCCATAAAGGGTTTACTATGGAATGTCCCTCCTTTAGAAGATTGGAAGCCGATTTGACAGAGAAATTTTCATTTTTCATGTCTCCACTTGATTGCTTTAACTCCACCCTAATCACTTGTTCAGTTCCTTATATCACATGATCCTAGGAGTCTTTTATCCCTTTCCATAGACGTGATCCAGGGTGAGATCTATTGATGTTGGGAATGAAGTCATTACTACACTTGTATTTACTTCTCATGATTTTATACCATGAAGAATCTTTATTATTGATTAGACCCCATCTCGCCTTCACCATAAAGGTTTTGTTTTGTAATCGAGAATAAAGAACACCCAAACCCCCTCTTTTCTTTTCCTTATATACCTCACTCTACGCTACTAGATGAATATTCTTATTCTAAGTACATGAACCTCAGAGACACTGTCTAGCACTCTTTTCAATCTCATCACAGATAGCAAAACGAAGATCTGATAACTTATGGGAATTCATGTAATGTTAGCACATTTTCCTTGAGTTTTATTCAATCATTGATAAATTTTAGATACTCAAGATAGGAAAATGCTCATTTGATTTTGGGTTGCACATCATTGTTTATTTATGTAGATTTTGATTATTTTTATAGTTAGTTTCTTATGTTGTTTTATATAATTCTTGTAGGAACATTTTGATGCAATAAACAAGAGATTATAGCCCCTCCACCAAGCTCCCAAGTGGACAAAAATAAGAGGAAACCAAAGCAGCCTAAGGAATAAAGAAAAAAGACAAGAAACCAGAGAAGACAGGACTTCGCCGTGGCTCTCGCCACGGCGAGAAGCATTGGTCTTTGCCCTATTTTGGTAGCTCACCGAGAGCTCGCCACAGCGAGCTCCACTCATTTCTGTATTTTTTGGTAGTCCAGCCCGCGGCGAAACCCACGGCAAACTTCGTGTTCTACTGCGTTTTGACAGCCAACGATGGACTGAACTAAAATAAAAGCTAGGGTTAGTCCAGCTTTCATTCTTCGACTTTTGGGGTATTTTGGGAGTGTTTTGCTCTGCTAGGGCTTGGAGCTTGGTGGGGATTTAGCTAGGACTTGGAGCTTTGAAGAGATTTGGGCTTCTCATCTTGGTTTATTCTCTCCATCTTCATTCTCTTCTCTTGTTCTCTGTTTCTGAATGTATATATGTATGCTCTCATGGAGTTGTTGAACATAAGTGGCTAAATACTTTGATTCTAAGATTATTTTGAACCCTTGTATGGATTGATTCTTGATTCCTTCTCTTATGTTGTGATTAATGATATATATGTGTTTATTTTACTCTTCTCTTAATGCTTCTAAGTGACTGATCACCATTTAGATGTTGGGTTCACTTAATTGATGCTTGAGAGGGCTAGATTGAGTGTAGAACTCGGGTAAAATAGTGCAAGAACTTGAAGTTTGCATGACAAATGGATGGTTTTGTTGGTAAGATAGAGATATACTTGCTAGCCTTGCATAGTCACATTAGGGTTGGAGCTTGATAATTGGGTTTTATTAATTTATAACAAGAGATTGTGCAATTAATGAGATCAAACACTTGTTCTTGACTTGAGAGAGCGTTTACAAGTACTCTGTAAACCCTAGATTAGCACGTGATTTCATTGAGAGCTTCTTTGAGGGGAGGTTAATTGAGTTTTATGAAGTATAAGGGGGATACATAATCTTATGACCCATTTTATCCTTGAAGTTGGAGAATCACTTGTGTATAATTTTATTTTCATTTAGCATATATTTGTTTTCTTACTTAATTTTCAATCTCAATATTTGAATCACTCAAATTGGGCGAGAGTATGACAATCATTCTTTGACCGGGTTTTGGAATCAAATCCTCGTGGTAACGATACTTTACTCATCACTTTATCACTTGGCGCGACCTGTAACATCCTAAAAATTAACACGACCCATGCACTTACGGCCGGTGACGAACAAGATC
This sequence comes from Mimosa bimucronata, assembly GCA_037074515.1. Classification (NCBI taxonomy): domain Eukaryota; kingdom Viridiplantae; phylum Streptophyta; class Magnoliopsida; order Fabales; family Fabaceae; genus Mimosa; species Mimosa bimucronata. The sequence goes on along the minus strand of CM073440.1, from coordinate 32,215,575 downwards.
TAAGCAACCCCTTCTTTACTATATTAATTTTGCTTTTGACCAGTCTAGTTTCATTTTTGACTACTTTGATTAATGGAATTAATACACAAACATATTTGTCCAGTAAGGCCATTAGAACTTCAGCGATCGGTCGTCGGATGGGTTATTGGCGGCTTGCAAAGGGTAATTTTTAAAAAAAATAAAATGAGAGAAATTACATGCTTTCAAAATCTGAAATTGATTCAGTGGAACCATTTAGGATTTTACTCATTTGAGTTTCTGATTTATCCTTTATATATTTTAAGGTCATTTTTATATTTTTTTAGGGAAAATTAACTATATAATCCTTAAAATTTTACCGAACTTGTAACTCAATCCTTATATTTTAACTCATCGTAATTCAGTCCTTATAATTTCCAAAATTTTAGAAAACAAACATATCTGTCATGACAGGTTCCATAGGGCACTGAAATTTGCTTATTTGGCATTTATGTCACGCCACATCACCAAAAAGTCAGCCTTGTCGCCATAACGTATTCTTGTGAGTATTTCTTTCGTTTCCCAGTTCTTCACCATGCAAGGGTGAGGGACAAGAATAAGATCAAGTTAATAGTTGAGCCTATGTGGATTATGTTTGTGACAACTGAGAAACATGTTATGCATGAAGATGGAAGCCATACAGAGGAAGACCTTAATGATTTGATAAAATAAGAAGAGATTATTCCTTCCGTTCTTAAATATAAGACATAGTTAACTTTTTTCTGGAAAATTTTTAAGCTAAATAAGTTACTTATAAATTGATTTACCTGAATTTCTAAATTAGTTTATTTGACTTATAACATAACATACAATTTAATAATATACAAAACATGTTGTGATTAAGTGACCCATTTAGCTTCCTTAATTTTTCAGAAAAAAAAACCACCTGAATCTTATATCTAACTAACGGTAGAAGCATCCTCGAGGTATTGAAGGAGACGCAGCAGCGCCTACTACAGTCGGACGTATTCTCCCTCTCTCCCCAGTGGTCTCAGATCGTGTTCAAATGGAGAGGGGGCAAGATTGTGAAACCGACTTTTTGTGATGTGGCCTCACAGTGATGCCATATAAAACTCTTCTTTCTTTTTTATTCTCCTCTCTTCCTCGTCGTTCTTAATCCCAACTATTTATTAAATTTGACGGCCGAAAAATGAGAAGAAATAGAGGAGAAATAAAGAAGAGATAATGTAGGCATGAATCTAAGAGGTGGGAGAGAAAATATGAGAGATTTGTTTTACCATGTTTTATATATTTTTAACTATCACATTTTATAGATGGTTTGGATTATGGAAAATGAAGGAAAAAAGACCATAAGAAAAGGAGGGGGTTTTTGCTAACAAATTTCAGTGCCACATGAAACGAGTTGTAACAGATTCATTTAATTTCTAAGAAATAAGAATTTGAAAATTCTATGAACTGACTTGTTATGAGTCAAACTATAAAGTCAATAAAATTACAAGGATTGAATAATTAATTTTTTCAATTTTTTTTTATTTTATTGGCACGACCTTTTAATAATTAATCTCTTTAAAGTTAATTATTTTAAATCAGTTAGAGACATAAGAGAAACACAAAACGAATCTTGGATAAGATAAACGACAAGAGTTAATCAAGTGGAAGCATTTTGGTGTTTGAACATAGTGGCACTGTAGGATTGTTTTTTGACAATTGGGATACAGTCAGTAATTTAGATCTCCAATGAATTTTTTAAAAAAAAAATAATTTTACTATTATATATTTATGACAGGAATTTTTATCGAGATTTTTTTTGAACTATTTTTTTTATCGAGATTCGGTATTGCATATTGTCGTATTCAGGCTCTCTTAAATAATACTACCACTTGACTGTGACAGTATCTCTGGGCTGGTCCTCATGCCATTCTTAGCGAATCGCATGCTAATGCCTGAAAATTGTATTGTTTTGGGGGATTTGAGGATCATCCTTTTTTTTTTAATTAATTTTATTTTTTTATTTATTTCAATTAATATATATTCAGTAAATATTAATAAGAAAATTAAATATAGGACACATTTTTTAATAATCTTAAGAAAATTAAATAAGTTACTGATAAATTGATTTACCTAATTTTTTTGAAATTGATTTATTTTACTTGTAAATTAACATTAAATCTAATACTATATAAAATATGTTGTAGTTAAGTAACTCGTTTATCTTCTTTAATTTTTCAGAAAAAAAGCAACTGTATCTTATATTTAAGGGAAAAAAGTATTCTCGAGTCATTGAATGAAGGAGGCACTGCAGTAGGAGGCATTCTCCCTCTCTCATCGGTCGTTTCTGATCGTGTTCAAAGAAAGAGGGTGGAAGATTGTGAAACTGACTTTTTGTGATGTGGCCTCACAGTGATGCCAAATAAACAGGGCAAGACTTCTTTTCATTGTGGTGCTCTAATTCCCTCTCCTCCCTAATTCTTACAATCTATGTAAAATCTAATGGCTGATAAATGAGAAGAAAAAAGAGGAAATAATGGGGAGATAACTTAAGCATGAATCTAGGAGGTAGAGGGAAGGAGGGAGGGGGGAGACAGAGAGAATATATATATATATATTTTATCTAAGAGAAACAGAGAGAATATAAGAGATATGTTTTATCATGTTTTTTATATTTTCAACTATCATATTTTATGAACGGTTAGGATTATGAAAAAAGGAGGGAGAAATGACCATAAAAAAGGGAGAGATTTTTTGCCGACAAATTTCATTGCTATATGAATTGAGTCATGGGAGACTCATTTAAATTTTAAGAATTACATAGATTGAGTTGCGACGAGTCAAGTTCTAAACTTGGTGAAATTATAATGACTCAATAATTAATTTTTCTTATTTCTTATTTTATCTTACTGACACATTCCTTTTGATAATTAATCTCTTAAAAAGTAAATTATTTTTAAATCAGTTAGAGACTTAGCGAAACAAAATGCAACGATCTTGGCTAAGATAAACAAAGAAAGTGAATCAAGTGGCAGCATTTTGGTATTTGAATATAGTGTCACTGTAGGATTCTTTTTTGACAATTGGGGTACGGGGTGATTTAGATGTCCAATGAATGTTTTTTTTAAAAAAAAATAAAATTCATTATTATATATTTTTTCCCAGGCCTTTTTCTCGAGATCCGATATTGCATATTGTCGTATTCAGGCTTTCTTCGATAATATTACCACTTGACTGTGACTGTAAAAACCTCAAATCGTTCTTTGTGGGCTTATCTCTGTGTTCTGTTTTGCTGGTACGTAAGTACAGTGTTTCATCTTTTAAGGTTTTCTCTGATGAATTTGTCAATTGCTTTGTTATTAAAAGATATCTGATTTCAACAGAAAAACTGAAGAAGGCATCAAGCAATTTGCAATCTGCCAAAAACAGGTAAATTCATGACCTTCCCTTCGTAATCTCTGTGTTTATAATTACATGCGTCTCCTTGGCTTCATAAGTTCTGTCTTATGCTTCTGTACCTCAGAAAGGATTTTTCACTCAAAAGTCCAATAACAACTCTCATGAAGTGATATTAAATTTTCGTATAAAAATTGACAACATTTTTTGAGAAATTACTATGTAAGGGTTTTTAGGTGAAACATTTATGGGGGAATTCCAGCGCAATGATATCAACTGAGCAACCTCTTCTGTGACTGCACTGGAATCGCACTTTCTCTTCCCATTTTTATATATTTACTGATTGGGTTAGTGAAATTAACACACACCACATATTTGGCCGCCTACAAGGTCACTAGAGGTTCAGTGATCGGTGGTGTTGGTGGTTAACAAGAGCCAAGGGGTAAATGATTTTTTTTTTATAGATAAAATGAGTGAAATTACTAGATTTCAAAAATCTGAAATTGATACAGTGCTATCGTTTAGGATTTTACTAGAGTAAATGCCCATTTAGATTAGCTTTTGAAGAATAATTTTTGAGAAAAAAGCTCAAAAAGTTTTTTTTAGAGATTAGATTATGGGAAATATTTTCTAAAATTGTAGAAAAAATAGCTTCGGCAAAACCTATGTTTTCTGCCTGAAGCTAGGTTTTTAGGTTAAAAAACTATTTTAGAAAAGATGCGAGTCTTTATCTGGCTTAACTGAGACTTTAATTTTGACAGTTAAAAATTATTTAAAAAAAAACTAAAAGTATTTGTCTGTTATGATTTTGAAATCCAGGTGAGGTCCAAATTTAGATTTAAAAAAACTGTAACAACATTTACACAATGCAACGATCTTCGATAAGCTAAATGACAAGAGTGAATGAAAACATTTTGGTGTTTGAATAAAGTGTCACTATAGGATCCTTTTTTGACAAATGGGCCACAGACAACAGTGTGATAATTTTAGGTCTCTAATGAATGTTATTTTTTTTAAAAAAATTAATTTCATTATTATATACTCCTCCGGTCCTAAATATAAGACTACTTTGACTTTTTTTTGTGGAAGTTAAAGAAACAAATTAGACCACTAAATTATAACATATGTTACATGAAATTAGATTATAAATTAGTTTATAAGTAGAATAAATTAGTTTTGAGGAAAAAAGATTTTTTTGTAGATTGAAACTACGTTTTTTTTTTTACTGAAAAAAAAAAGTCAAAATGGGAACTGGAGAGAGTATCTTTTGACAGGGACTTTCCACGAGATCCAATATTGCGTATTGTATTCAGGCTTTCTTCAATAACGCTTCCACTTGACTGTGACTGTAAACACTAAAATCTTCAAAATTGTTGTCTCTCTGTGCTCTGTTTTTCTGGTAAGTAAGTACGATGTTTCATTCTTTATAAAGTTTTTTCTGATCAATTTTTAATTGCTTTGTTGTTAAAAAGAAATATAATTTAAACAAAAAAACTGAAGAAGGAGACTACACCTTTTTTTTTAAGGCAGCATCAAGCAATTTGCGATCCGCCAAAAACAGGTAATTTACTATTAAGGCAATAACACCGAGACTCGAAAGGCAAACATATTTTGGGGAATCACTGTTAAGGAAAGGTTTTGTCAGTCAAAAGTTCAATAACAACATTAAGTTTGAGTATAAAAAATGACAACATTTTTTAAAGGAATTAATATATATGGGTGCTTTTGTGAAACATTTTTGGGTGGAATTCCAGTGCAATGATATCAACTGAGCAAGCTCTGTTTTCTACTTTAGGACTGAGACTTTAAACCAAACATTGTTCGTTTGTAATTACTAAGCCTTATTTGGTATGGTTGAATTGGAGGCATGAAAATAGAATTGTAATTGGATCCCATATTGAGTGTATGTTTGGTGCCGAGAAATGGACATGGAGTTAGCCTCCATGTGGAGTCCATAACCATCAAAACTGTTGGTCAATGAAAAAAAAAAAAAAAGAATACTCTGGTCAATGCGGCATATAAAGTCATTAATAATGCGTTAAAGATTACTTGACTCTTTTGTCGGATCATTAAAATAATGAAGCATGTTAATGCATCATCAAACGACTTCGAAATATCTAGAGGAAAAAAAATTATGTATTGTGTCCATTTTATTGTTAATGTCCTTGGAATAGAAGACACTCCACTAGTTACGCTCGTTCCTTACAAATGTCAACAAATAGAATTAGTAGTTGACCACTTTCTTCTGTATTAACTATTAAGCGATCCTATAGAAGTGCTTTCTCTACTCATCAAAAAGAAGATTGGGGGGGAGTTAGATGACCATCTACTCATTAGAGAGTTAGACAACTGTCTAGATCTATACAATTTTCACAAAGAAAAAAAATGGAAATCATGTTATAATGTGTCATCCAACTCTAGGTATTTTTAATAATATGCTTATGCATCCATTATTATATCTGTCTTATCTGTATGTTGTCAAAATCAATTGTGGATCCCATACTTATTGTAACTTTGATTGCCTCATAATTTTATCCGTTAATTTTGCAGATTGTTTGCACTTAGATCCTTAATAGTAGCTTCTATTTATATGGTAGCATTATCCTTCTACAAATTAATAAAAAAAGAGAGAAAAGACCCAATCTGTCCAAGGCTTTATCCGACGGCTTTGACATTTAAGAGGGCGAAAATGGTAAGTATACGCTTTGATTGTGTCCATTTTACTATTGATGTCCCTATTTATCATTTGCCTTATGTTTAGTTTGATATTCATTTTTCTTTCTTCTTTACTCTTCCAATATTGAGAGTTAATAGATATAACAAAAATAAGACAACATATTAGGGCTAGCAAGTTAATAAAAACCAACAATATCCCAAGTGGAAAAACAGGAAGAATATTGATATAGCTTGATAGACAAATTTCTATTTCGCAAGACATTATTGTCTAGGAATCCGTGGACAGTTTGACACTAAGATCATAACGACAAATTAATATCTTTTTATATATATCCACCGAGAAGGCATCAAAATAGAGTTTGGTTCCTATGAGCAAGAAAAAACAGAGCAATGAGGGCATTTTTGTATTAAAAATATGTTTAATTTCTCTATCATATCAAACACACTTTTAAACCCCATCTCCATCTTCATATCTATTTCCATTTCCATAAAAAATAATTACAACATACCAAACGAGCCCTAAATATGTTCCAAAAAGTGTAATAACAAATAAGCCAATATTTTTAAATTTTATCGTAAAAAATGACAACAAATTTAAATTTATATTGTTCATTTGTCATTGTGGCTTTTTAATGTTAAATCTGTTCATTGACACTTTATAGTAATTTTCCCAATATTTTTCGCATTGTCTTACTCATACATATAATTCTACGCTTTATATTGTAGCTAATAAATATTTTTTCTATGTAAACCTATTTTTTGGATGGTTGTAATTTAATCAGGTAATTTTATTTATGTTATAAGTACTTTTTAAAAAAAATTGTTGACATATATACTTTCCAATCAAATACTTGTCTACTTGTAAAATAAATTGATGATTAAAATTAAGAGAAAGAAAAATATTTTTAAAAAATAAATGATAATTTAAAATCACTACAATTAGTCACTTGAGGCTAATTTATGTGATAAGAGGGATATGAGGTGTGAATAAAGGTCAAAAGTTAAAACCTTTTTGCCCAATCTAAGAGATATATTTTTATTAAATAAATAAACAGATAAAATCACCAGAACTAATTTTTTATCTAGTTATTATTCTTATCATTCTCCACTTTGAAATTTATTTTATCTGTACAATTTTCACAAAGAAAAAAAAAGGGGAAATCATCATGTTTTAATGTGCCATCCAACTCAACGAATTTTTAATAATATGCTTACGCATCCGTTATTATATCTATCTTCTCTTTATATTGTCAAAATCAATTGTGGATCCCATACTTATTTTAACTTTGATTGCCTCATAATTTTATCCGTTATTTTGCAGATTGTTTGCACTTAGATCCTTCATAGTAGCTTCTGTTTATTTGGTAGCATTGTCCTTCTACAAATTAAAAAAAAAAAAAAAAGACAGAAAAGACCCTTTCTGTCCAAGGCTTTATCCAACGGCTTTGACATTTGAGAGGGGAAAAAAGGTAAGTATATGGTTTGATTGTGTCCATTTTACTTCCCTATTTATCATTTGCTTTTTGTTTATTAGTTTGATATGCATGTTTTCTTCTTCATGACTCTTCCAATATTGAGATTAATATATATAAAACAAATAAGACAATCGATTAGGGCTAGCAAGTTAACAATATCCCAATTGGGAAATACAGGAAATCTTGATATAGCTTGATAGAAAAATTTCTATTTGGCAAGACATTATTGTCTCAGAAACCATTGACACTAAAGGGTGTGTTTGGTTTACGTGGATAGGAAATTTTAAAAAGTTGAATTTAGAAAAATTAGAGAAGTAGGGTTAAAAGTTCGCAGTTATTTTTTCCTATTCTTTTATCTTACATATAATATTTGTTTGATAATCACAACCCCATTTTCTCAATTTTTTAAAAATTCAATTTAAAAAAATTTCCACTCCCCTACACCCCCGGGAATCAAACACACCCTAAGATCATAATGACAAATTAATATCTTATATATCCACCGAGAAGGAATCAAAATAGAGTTTGGTTCCATGTATTAAAGAAAAAAAAGAGTTTGGTTCCTAAGAGCAAGAAAAAACATAGCAATCACTGTGTAGAAAATTTTGACACATTAGAGTGTGGTAATAACTTGCTAACAAATTAAGAAAATAGTGAAGTTCAATTGTAAGCCCAACAAAAGAATAGGAAACAGTGGTAAACACAAAGTAGGAAACTTGAGCTTTTGAATATCCTGGTCAATAAAAAAAAAAGAATACTCTGGTCAACGCATCATATAAAGTCATTAATAATGCGTTAAAGTTTGCTTGACTCATTTTTGGGTTATTAAAATAATGAAGCATGTTAATGCATCATCAAACGGCTTCGAAATATCTAGAGGAGAAAGGGTTAAGTATGTACTGTGTCCACTTTACTGTTAACATCATTGGAATAGAAGATGCTCCACTAGTTACACTTTGTACCTTACAAATGCCAACAAATATGAATAGTTGTTGACCACTTTCTTCTGTATTAAGCTTTCCATTAGAAGTGGTTTCCCTACTCATCAAAAAGATGAGTGGGTGAGTTAGACGTATTTAGATCATCTAGGTCTTATCTGAATAATCTAGATTTTATTTTAGATTGTGTATCCATTACAATGTTTTTGATGAATAGGGAAGCCGTCTCCCTTTCATATTTGCTAAAGCTCCATTAACAGCCCCATCCAAAGATTCTTAGAAGCCAAAATTTTCTTAAGAACTCTGAAGCATGACATGGGAAACACTAGAATTGCATTAGCCACTGCCTTCACTAATTAATACCTACCTACTAGCAAAGTTCAAGCAACATCTAGTTTCAAGTCCATCTTACTTTTCACAAAAGATAATAATGATGCATTGTAGCAAAGAAAAACAGAAGATAATAATGCATCGTATTTAGATTTATCCCCACATCGTTTGGTATTTGAAAATCCATTTTGATTCCTTTCAAATTTTTGTGAATGAAAGAATAGTTAACTTTCCTGTCTCAACATCATTTTTTTTTTTGAATAAAACTGGATAACATTCGAAGAAACACAAACATGGCCCTAATCAAACAGGGTATTATCCTTCATCAACTCCCACCTGATGAACGCCAGGAGATTGTCTCAACATCATTTTTAAAGACTACATTGATGAAAAAGGAAAGTTCTCTTTGAATTTTTACGAGACTATAAAACCTATGAAGGGACGAAATGTTTAGACTTTAAGCCTTCTCATGTGTATATTCTTCTATATAATAGCTTGAATCTTTTTAGCATGAATTTACAATGCAACCATGCAAAATAATCTTTTTCCAAATTTTGTTCTCATGAAATTCAACAATAGAGAGACACTGGTAATAATTTCATTTTTGTTGTATATATATGTTTTGATAAGTGATTGAAATATATATTTTCTAACCTAATACTTGGCTATTAATGAAAAATAAATTGATATAATTACGTCATAGAAATATATGAAAATTAATGTGAGAATTAGAGAGAAGGGCCAAAGGAGAATTATCTTCATTGAGGATGACATAGAAATTATAATTATTTAGAAGGAGTACATACAAAAATATAAATACTATTAAAGTATTATTAAAGTAATAAAATATGTTATATTATTCAAAATTTATTTTGATAAAAAAATTCAAAATTTATAAATAATAATCTCATAATACTCTATAAAAATTCAATGTCTAATTTGATTTAATAGACAAAATGTCATTAAGAAAATGCAATAAAATTAAAATTTTGATTTTTTTTTATTAAAAATCAATGTGATTTTAGTTTCAGCACAAGTTGTAGTTCTTTTTTTTTTTTAAATATGAATATAGGAAGAAATGTAAGAGGTTCGGTTAAGGGCAGTTTAGTATTTGTAAATTTATATATTAGTATTCGGTCTTTATAAATAATTATAAATTTTATGGTCATTCTCAATAAATATCATTTTCCTTTAATCTTTCTCTGTGATTCTCCCAAACAATAATATTTAAGATCACTAAAGTTAGCCACCTAAGACTACTTTATGTTATAAAAGGATGAGTTATGAATAACGATTAAAAGTTTAATCCTTCTACAGGTAATTCTGGTTCTCTTGGTTTGTTTTGATGATTCAAGCTAGCTTAGATGTTTCTTTCTTTCTTTTTTCTTTTTGATTACAAACTGGATTTAAGGCTCACATGAGCTTGCAAATAAAAGCAAAAATCAAAACTGGATTCATGTAACCTCCTCCAAGGTGGCTTCCTGTAAGGAGGGAGGGCGCTGTTTATAGAGGCAAAAGTTTTCCGACATGTCATGTGCTGACTTGGCCATCCAATTAGCCTGGGAGTTACTTTCCCGAGGGATGTGGTCTACTACAACTTGCCAGTCTCGAGCTAGTAAGAGTCTTGCATCCTCGATGATGTCCTTGAAGGGGTGATCCCTTGAGCAGCCTCTCATAAGTAAGTTGACTACCTATGTTGAGTCCGTAGCAACCTGGATTTGCTTGTATTTCCTGTTCCAACAAAGTTAAAGTCCCTGAATGATGGTGATGAGTTCAGCAATGGTGGGTGGAACGTTGGTTAGTTTAAGGACATAACCCCCGCTCCACCCTCCATCTGGGTCCCTAATGATACCTCTGCATCCGCTGCTTCCTGTATTAAGGACAGAACCATCGGTTTCAAGAAGATAGAATGCGGGTTTACAGATTGGTCTCATTGTATGATCTCCTACATGTGACTTGAGGAAATTACAACAGGATGACAAATCTTGGTCCCATGAAGCTCTAAGGAGATTGTCTGTAGCTATCACGGTCTCCTGGTCCATATCTTCTTTGAACACCTTCTTGCATCTGTCTCTCCAAATATCTCAGCAAATGTAGCCGAAGAGAGTGGGCTAATTAATTTTCTTGGTATAGGCCTTCCCTGCTTCATGCTTCAAGTTCCAAATCACCCAATCTCTCCTTTCAAGAGTTGAGAATTGATCCCATAGTGCTGGAGACACCACAGAATGCCATCTCTCTTTTGCGTTGATACAGTCTCTGATTAGGTGCATGGTATCCTCCACATGCGGGCATGCAAATGGGTAGTTAGGAGAGTCTACACATCCCCTTAGATATCTTAGGTGGCATCTATGGGTTCTCCCATGAGAAAAAATCCACATAAAGGTCTTGATCTTCTCCTGTATCGCCCACTTCCATATAGCGTTCCAAATGGTTTCGCCTTGGTGCTGAGTACTTGCAAAAAGGAAAAGATATGCAGAATTAATAGAAAAACGGCCATCCGAAGATGGCTTCCAGAAATATTTGTCCTCTCCTCTCTTTTCATGGAGTGGGTGAGCACTCATAATGCGAGCAACAATTGGGGATTGGAACCATCTCAGTAACTTGTTTTTGTCCCATTCGCCCCAAGGGGTAACATAATCTATAACCTTTTCTTCTCGAGGAGAAAATTCCTCAAAGCCTGGGATAAGGTTGATGAGGGGGCTATTTGTTTCCGCCCAGTTGTCAAACCAAAAAGATGTAGTTGTACCATTACCTATTTTGATTCTAAGACCATGGTAGAATTTATCCCACACCTTACAAATGGCTCCCCAGGTGAGGGATGCCTTGGCCTTTTTTTGAATTAAAGGCATGCTCTGATTCCCACATTGGTACTTATCCCTCAATACACAAACCCACAAAGCATCATGGTTGGTAAGGAGGTTCCAACATAGTTTCATAATGAAAGCTTCATTATGCTTCTCCAAGTTTCTCACTCCCAAACCCCCATCTTTCTTGATCGTGGTGATTAGATTGCAAGATAAGAGGTGGAGTTTCCTCTCATTAACTCTGTCACCCCATAGGAAATCCCTGCTTATCTTCTCTAGGTCCTTTATCAGGCCTTTAGGTAGAAGCATGGTTTGCATGGTAGGACGATAGGGCAGACAAGATTGACTTGATTAGTGTAGAGCGACCTGCTATGTTTAGGCAAGATCTCTTCCATCCTACTAGTCTTCTCTAAAACTGGGGCCAAAGTAAGGTAGGAGGCCTTCTTATGTAGAAGCGGGATGCCAAGATACTTCCCCAAATCTCCCGTTAGGCCTATCCCCATATGTTGGCTCATGGTCACTCTACGAAATGTGAACATTCTTTGAAAAGTGAACTCGAGTCTTAGATCTGTTCATTCTTTGCCCCAACGTCTCACAAAAACTTTGATTACATCTCATCACTACCTCCGCTTGGTTCTGCAAAGCTTATCCAAATAGAATTAGGTCATCGGCAAAGAACAAATGAGATAGTGGAAGTCCTCCAGGACTCAATTGGATTGGCACCCAGTCACAATCCTCAATTGCATCTTAAATTGTGTCATGCGACATTTTCAATTAAAAGATATAATATTTCAAAACATGCTTCGACTACAATATATGTAACTTCAAAACTAAGAATCCCACATGGCACTGCACAGTAAAATAATCAATTTATAATTATTTTCCACATAATTATTGCAATAAACCAAAGGTTGAAAGAATTTAAAATATTCTTACCAACAGCACACACACACATAGAAACAAGTAGAAAGCGGTTACCTTTGAACCCAAATTCAAATTTTACCGCAAGTAACATCCGTCCCCGTGCTCGATTCGACAATCAAACACTACCCAAAATTATACACGCATGATTAAGTAACTTAATCAAGTGCCCAAACACAAATAAAAATTAAAAATCCCTTTTAAGGTCCCTTTAGAGAAAATTGGGGGTAATTCACAAAAACCTAAATATCTCATCATACTAAATCATTTCCAATATACTCCCAATAATCCATAAACCTCAATTTTACTTCTTAATAAATCCCATTCTCCTTAATCATAACCCAGGCCACACCTCCACCAATTTACCAAACTTTACAACTCATGCTGATCCACAAATATAAATCAATTACCCATAAATTCCCTATCACAAAAATCCATCGCAAAACATAATTATCCTCAACAACAATTAAACACGTTAGCATACAACTAAAATAGCCTATGAGTCAATGCAAAATCACCAAAACCTCAATTACTCCAACCCTCACAAATTTCATCAATCGAAAATCATCTACTAGCGTCATCTAACATATTTGAACCACCAATTCACTTATTAACAACTTAGAACCCAAAATATCCCTCAAACCTTAGCTTTCTCAATTTTAAAAAGTGAATATTTGATTTAAGCACTTTCTCAACAAATCAACCCATTCAAAATCATCAATTAGCATATAGAAACTAATTGGAAATACCAAAACTCAGAAATCTCTTTGAAATTTCAAAATCACCTCCAAACCCTAAGTTTTTCAAACTTTGAAAATCTATTGAGCATACCAAAACATTTTTCCAAACGAAATAATCTAATAGGATAGTTTAGAAGGGTTCTGAAATAGATTTGATACTAAGAGAAGCGAGAAAACAAGATAAATTTTTGAAATCATAGAAAGCCCCAAAATTTATCACCAAAAGGTTTGAAGAAAAGAGAGGAAAAGGAAGAGGAAAAGGTGAAGAAGATGATACCTAAGGGTCTGTTTGGTTCGAGGTTTTTGGAGGGGAAGGGAGGAGAGGGGAGGGGAGGGTTTTTGTCTTCTAGTAGCCCCTCTCCTCCCCCTCTTACCCCCCAAAATTTGGGGCTTTTTGGAGGGGTGAGAAACAATTGAGCCTAACCTGGCCGAATTGTCCATGCCATTTCTCATCAATTTCTAAACTTCAATCGCTGCCTGAAGAGCTCACTGAATGGGGTTATGTCGAAGTAGTGCCGCCTCTGGCCCTCTCTTCAAGAAACTTAGGGACCAAGGGGGATAGTGGGAGTTACCCCCGAGTGTCGTTCTCATGAGGAGCCTAAAAATGCAAATGGTTCCTAATAGCTAGATACAAACAATTAAACGGGTAAAAGCATTTTTGATTGATTTTAAGTATGAAGTTGGTATAAAAGTATGATATGTTCAAAATGCAAATAAAAGATTGGATTAAAATGGGAGATTTGGAATAAATGGGAATATATAATCCTTGATGATTAGAGGCTTAAACAATTATTGCTTCAAGTTGTTTTTGGGAAATTCTTTGGCTAATCAAAAGATCCCTAGAGGAATCCTTCTAGGCTAAGCTTGGGTTAGGTGGATTAGCACCGGAATCCCGCTTACTAATCCCTCCAACTTCAAGTTGATTAAGCTCAATAACCAAGGTGAATTTGCTAATTGCAAGGGGCTCCTAATCCAACAATCGGAATCCCGAATTACCACTTAATTAATCTTAGCGTTTTAATTCATTATTGGAATCCCAAATAATAAATCAAGACTCTAGGATTGAAGCCCAATGCCACTCATGTAATTTGACAAATTCAAGAGCCAATTCACAAATGCTAATGCTTGGCAAAATAATCCACTACATGAGAATCCTCAAATAGCACAAAATATTAACTAAAGCATTCATTTAAAATGATGAATCCATACATATAAACAAAGTTCAAGTTAATGAAGAGCAATTGTCAAGTATACACAAATGAAAACAAGCTACAAATGTTTCTACCACTCTCTAACAAAAGATAAATACGAAGAATACAACCAATTGCATAAACAAAATCCTAGAATCCTAGAAATATGTGAATACAAGAGGAAGAGAGAGAGTGGGAAAACGAGAACTCCCCTAATGAAGCTCCAAGCTCAAGCTAAACACCTCCATCACCAAGGATTAATGCCTCTTAGTTGCTGCCTTTCATGTAGAAACCACCAACAAGAGAGATGAGAGTGGGTGCCATGGAGATTTGGGTGGAAAAGAGTGGAAGATGAGAGATAGGGATGAGAGAGTTGAGAGAAAATGTGGTGGCTAGGGTTTGTGGTGTCCAAATTTGAGCCAAATGGATCCCAAAGTTGACCTAAATGTGTTCTAAGTCTGGTAGAAGGAGTGGGTACCGTGTATGGACTTGGATTGGGCCCAAAAACCAGAAAAATTATGCAGAATCGCGACTGAGTTGCGGCCCAGAAATTTGAGCTGCGGCTCAGTTTTTCTCTGTAAGGCAGTGAGCTGCGGCTGGAAACTTTGAGCTGCAGCTCAGTTTGCTTCTATGAAGAATTGAGCTGCGGCCCAAAAATTTGAGCTGTGGCCTAATTTTTTTTTTGGAAAATTGAGTTTTCTTTTCCCATTGCAAATGAAATGTTCCACCCATATCTCTTCAATGGTCCTACAAGTAAAAACATAATAGTAAAAAGATCAAATGTCCTAAAAATTAATTATTTCTAATTAATTACCAATTATGGCAAATTAATCCTATTTTTATCCTAATTTCACCTAAGGGCCTAAGATCTTAATTAAGCATATTTGGACCAAAATTGCATCTCCATTATGTTTAAAACCTCATTTTTAGCATATCAAAACCATACAAATCCAAGGATTTGTCACTGCCCGTCACAACTCGAAACCTCTGTCAAGCCGCCCCACACCCATGCCTCCGACAACTTCTTCGTCCTTAAAATCCCATAACCTCTGACAGAGTCTACCTCCTCTGATTCCTCCGCCTTTGACAGCATCTCACTCTCCTTTACTCATAGTTTTTATTACTGATTCATCCAAACTTTTTCGGTTTTTGTTGAGTTGAGAACATTTAAGAAGTGGAAAGGAGGATTATTTTCTAATATGATATGGATAAATTATTAAAGATGGATTGCATATGTGAATCAATAATTTAGAGAGTAAGTTGCTCCAAATCATAATTAAGGGGAAGATTAATTTTCTCTAAATATTATAAAATAAGAATGAAGAAATCTAAATAAAACTATAGAGGCATATTTGTCAACTTATAATTAGCTCCCCTCCCCTCCCTTTCTAAACCAAACAAGAAAACAAAAATCCTCTCCCCTCCCTTCCAGCCAAACAAAGTTCATAACCCACCCTCCCTTAACTTTAATGAAGTTCCTCTCCCATCACCTGAGTTGAACAAAACATAGCCTAAATGAGTGAGACTTCAAATGGTCTTTGAGTGGATCAATTTGAAATCCTAGCAAAGCCTCCAAATGCCCCTCTCTCAGCCTTATCTCCCTCATGCGAAATAAACGAGATACAGATCTGTTTCTTATTTATTTTGCATCGCTCACAGAGGTGAGCACTTTTGCTCATCACGGCGAAGACATTAGGCCTCACCATGGAACCTTCATATCCCTTCTTCTTTATCTTTCTCACTCACAACATATGATCCACAATTATATTTGTAATTAGCTCCCAATTTTAGACCTAGATTTCAAATCAAAATTCATTCATAATAGCTATCAATAATTCAATATTTCCACCCAAATTGTCATTAATCATAGTACATCCTTAATCCTCAAAATCACCAATATTCCTCATAATTATTATTAATTATCATCAATCCTTATATTTGAAACTTAGGATGTTACAAAGCTCACTTAAATTTAGTGAGCATCACCTGGTACCCTTTCCGCCTGTCCACGATTGAGAACAAACACCTAAAAAATATTGAACAACAGGGTAAGATAATGTCTTGGTAACTTAGAATCCTACTTGCTGTACATGTACGTGTGTGCTAGTAAGGTGTTTAGTGAGACTTGTACCAATATGGTATGTTCGTAATATACACACAACAATCTCAACAATTCACAACAATGTCACTTATCTTTTCAAAACTGTGTACATAAATAAAAATCAAGAAATATCTCATACTCATAATTGTAAAGCTATCCTAAAAAAGAGGGTAACAACCAAGGCCTAAGGCCTATTCTTTACACTTAGAATGAACATCGAAGACTTAATGGACCCATCCTTTTGCAAGGATAAAAAGCCGTTGCCAGTCTATCCCAAAGAGACGAAATTCTTAACCACTCAATGGGGCAATTGAGAGTCTCATCACATGACGGTAGGATATCTATGCAATGCAACAACCAATCAACTCATTATGAACATAGCTCACCATCTATTTCAACAATATATGCCAATGGTATTTTAACCATCTCATAGTAAAAGTATGGCAGGCTTAAATTTTTAAAACTCATCATTTTCTAAATCATGCTCAATTCACATCAATGGGATATTTTAATAACAAAGTCTCACCTGACATTTTCATATTAACATATTCAACTTCCAAAACATTCATATTCATACATACTCATTCAAAATCATTTTTATAAAGAATGTACTAACCCAACATACACACATATGATAAGTAGAAAGTTGTTATCTCTTTGATGTTAAAGGAAATTACCACAAGCGAGATTTCCCAGTCCTCACATCCAACAATGGTACATCTACACAATCATAACAAGCCACACATGATTAATTGCTAAATCAAGTGGTAACGACACAATTAGGGACTTAAATCCCTTCTAAAGTCCCATTTGGGTACTTTAGGCAATTCAATAAGATTTCAAAGTATCATTAAGTTATACCACTCCCAATATAACCTAAATTCTCTATAATTCTCAATACTTCCATCTCAAATCTTAATTCTTCCAACTTAGGGATCGTTTGGTTGCATGGAAGTGGGAGGGTGGGAGGTGGAAGTGGAAATGAAAATCATCATTTGTGTATTTAGTATGGTTAAAGGGACTTCTCTAGAGAACTCACTTCCATTAAAAATGATGGAAGTGGCTTCCATCAGCCACCCTAAAGAACTCACTTCCACTTCCCATGGAAGTAGGTCTGTGATGATAGAAAAAATCTTTTGATCACTATAGCCATATATTTAATATCAGCAACCATGGAGGAGATTCAGTGATAGAGAAGAACCAGCAAGAACGCGATAGATTTGAGAGATCACGATAGATTTGTGGGTCTGTGATAGATGGCGGCTTCAGATTTGTGAGGGAGAGGTCGTGATGATGGATTTCGTCGAAGCTCTTCTTCATACTTGCCATATTTCCTTTCTATTCCTCTTCCCCAACGATACCGCACTTCTTCTCTTCTTCTCTGGCAAAAACTCTCATCCAATCTAGTTGGTTTGATTTTTAAAGTTGATGGCTGAAATTTGTGTGGATTTGATTTATAATTTAGATTGATTTTCATATATTGAGTTTGATTTGATTTCTCTGGCATTTTTGGCTAGTGGTGGTGGATAACTTCGATGAACACTGGCAATGGATGTTCGATCTGTTAGTTTTTTGGGGGAGGGATTGACTTATTGCTTAAGGGTATTTTTGTATTTTCCTATTATTAACACATGTTTCAATTAAAATTTATGTCTCATTTCCATGGTCATACCAAACACATTTTAAAACAGACTTCGACATCCATTCCCGCTTCCCTTTCCACTTTCAATTTCATAAAAAACTCTTCCAACGTACCAAACGGGGCATCAGATTTTCCACAAATATGCCAATTTCCCAATTCCTAGCTTAGATAACTATTTCAAATCGAATAACCATCATTTTATGATCAACATAATTTATCTAAATCCTCAAAACAACAATTAACTTCTTAATTTACTATACTCACCCAAACTCAACAATAGGCTCAACATAAAGTCTATAATTTCATATATCCCACTTCTCACCATTCTAAACCATTACAAGTCATTAGCACCAATGAACCTATGGGAATTATTAAATCACAAAAACTCATTCTCTATTTCAGGTGTTCACTCAAACCCACAGTTCTCTAGACTTTAAATAGTAACTTTTCGTTTTAACCCTTAATTCAATAAACTGTAACTGGCAGGAATACACAAGAGGGGGGGTGAATTGTGTTTTCAAAATCACTTGTAAACAACAGAATTTATACTGGTTCAGCCCAAACTTGGCCTACGTCCAGTTCTCCAACCTCCAGTTGGGTTCCACTAATTCCTCAAGATTAAAACAGGCTCTTGACAGCCTTTACAAGTGACAGCAAGAACTTCCCTCTTTACTGGTCACTCCCCCTTACACTTTGTAAGTTTACACCCTACTCTTAAGATCCCACTATCTTAAGAGTAAATCTCACTTTGATAATGAATACAGAATAATTGTTCACTCAATTGAACAGATTGTATTACACACTTAAGACTATGATAACAGTAAATGCTGAGAGTATTGAATGCAGTAGATACAGATAATCAATGTGGCAATCAATTCTTACAACTAACTTCTCTCCAAAGGCATTTATAGTTTCTTCTAAAAATATATCCGTTGACAATATGGCCGTTGAACATATCAAGAGAGTTGAGTGATCTGGTGGAGTATTGGAGATATATTCTGCTATGCATTTACTCCATTGTACTTGATTTTGCTTTTGCTTATCTTTCTTCATCTATCGCTGAAAGGGTAGGTGAACTCCAACGGCTCTTTTTGATCAGAGTGTGTTCTAACGTAAACTTCCTTAAGTAGGTCTGAACAACTCTGTACTTGGAAAGCTAAAAATAGGCTTGTCATTGATTTTGAATATTTTTCATCGCCACTCAGATTACATGCCTTTGATCGATCACAGGGTCTGATGTCTGATCGATTACATATCGATTACCTATAGATTACAGCCTGCATCACTGAACATCAGATTAGAAATTCATGCGCCTCATCGATTACAGGGGAAGCCTGATCGATTAGGCAAGCTCAATCGATTACAAACAGATTACAAGATTTCCCTAATCGATTACTAGATTTCCTATAATCGATTAATGCTCTCTAATCGATTAGGCTTAGTATATGTTCTGATCGATTAACTCTCTCTAATCGATTGGGCAATTTTTTTCTTAATCGATTACTGGACTCTGATCGATTAGGCTATGATATCTTTAATCGATTAGACGACTCTAATCGATTACTCCAATTTCTCCTAATCGAATGGACTAATTTCTCTCATCGATTACAGGGGCCTCTAATCGATTGGGCGCTATGTGATCTGAACTTGATTCATCTCTAATCGATTACAGGGGCCTCTAATCGATTGGGCGCTATGTGATCTGAACTTGACTCATCTCTAATCGATTAGGCTTAATTTCTTTGACTTGTAATCTATCCCTGATCGATTGGGTAAGACTTAGGATTTTCTATCATATTATCCCTAAGTTATTTCTGTTCTTATCATAGCCCTTCCTTATGCCTAAATTATGTTTAGTTATCATCAAAACTTATTATTCTTACACAAACTAAACCGATTAAATGGTTATAATATGACTTTAAATAGCTCCTGCTTTCTATTAGAACTTTTAAATCTCAAGCTCTAGCAATGGGAATCCTCTTCTCCATTGCCTCTCTCTCGGCCCTCTATATTTCTCATAAAAAATTCTGTTTAACACCTATTTATAAGTGACATATAGCAAATCGGGGCTTTGATATGGGTTCACTCTAGAGAAACCATGGAAAACTCCGTTATTTTTCTGTTTATATCGACCTTGCCATGGGTTCGCTCCATCAAAGCCATGGTGAACTACCAACAACCAAAGCTCTCTGTCTGATTGCTTCACCATGGGTTTGCTCCAGCAAACCTATATCGAACTATCCCAAAATTCATTTCTCTCTCTTAACTCTCCAACCTTACTTCAAACAACACCATCACATCGATTTCCTACTTAGTTATTATGATTGTACGCTTAAATATCGAGGGAAAGACATTGAGTGTTATATTTTTATTTGACGCTTCTTGCTTATTGTTCTTGATCTCTACGTTGTACGTACCTATATTGAGCCACTTAGGCGTCCAAGTCTTATGATATGATTTATATATTGATAGTTGGACTATAAATGAAATAAATGCATTATATCATGTATGGTTAATTCCGTTTTTATTTTATTTATTTGTTTTAGCGTTTCTTTTGCATTTACAAAGGAGAAGATGATTGTCAATACCAATATGAAATGATCATATAGTATGATATAAAAAATTATTATTTAAGACTAACAATATTATATTAAAGATAAAAAGTTGAAAAAATGTTTTTCAAAGTTAATGGATCAAAATAAGGTAAGTTTAAAAAATCAAATATGGACTTTTGACCTTATTTTATTTAATCTTATCCCAAACCTAGCCGTCTCCTAGCAAACCTAGCCCTCCCATAGATGAAGGAGTCTAACACACAAACGTGAACACGAGGCTTGAACTTAGACTCATCCCCCCTGGCAGGAATGATGACTCGTATTTATTTATTCTGATCAAGTTATTATTTTCACTTTAATTTATGGGGAAAAGGTAAGAAAATACTTTAGAAATAGGGAAAAGACAAAAAAGGTTGCCCAACTTGCATAATAAGAGAAATGTGCAGTCCCAACCCTTTTTAAAGTTTGAAGGAAATTATATAAATATTTTTCACTACAATAATTTTTTAATGACAAACCTCTCGCCGACCATTGGAGCTCTAGCAACCGGTCGTTGGCGGCCCAGGTCACTGAAGACTGCCAATGGTTGGTTTTTTTACCAAAATAAATTAAAGGCAAAACGGTAATCCCAACCTATTTGTTTTGCTAAAACCATTGGTGGCCCAATGGTCACCAATGATTTCAATATATGAGATGCCACAAAAGAGTAAACTCTTAGTTTTGTACTCAACTCATTTCCAAGTTTTGACAAGGTTTTGCTAACTTTTCAGTAGGTGTAACTAACTTTCTATTACAAAGTAACAAATCAAAGTTGCTTTCAACTCATATTCAGGTTTTGATAAGACAGCACCAAGTTGAGATATGAACTTATCAAGTTCATTTGTCAACTTTCTAGAGTTCAAGCATGATATTTTAGACTTTGGAAATGCAATTACCAATTATATAAATCAAATGACCAATTAGGGAAATAATATTACTAAGTTCTTCTGTCAGATTTATCAAGTTCAAATATGATATTTCAGACTTTTGATATGCAGTAACCAATTTTAGACATATTACTACTAAGTTGATATTTGTCATATATCCTAATTTAGCTTTTTCATTATATATTTGTAAAATATTCATAGTCATCATAAGCTCATAGATTTACCAATTATTATACTTGGGTCCTACGGGAAAGACAGACAGTAACTAAAATATGTTATCCTTTATAGATGACAACCATACCGGAAGAAGTTGCAAAAACCCTTGTCCAGAGATTGATCGATGGAGCAATAGGAGAAGTAAATTACTTGTGTTGTTTCAGGACACATGTTGCAAACTTTGAGAAGAAAAGAAAAATACTGGTTGCCCAAAATAAAAAAGTTTTGAAAGACATTGAAGATGCCAAAAAAAGAAACGAGACTCAAGTTGAAGATGATGTTCTTCTTTGGTTAGACGACACTAATGAAATCATTGATGAAGACACTAAAACAAATATGAAATGCTTTCATGGCTGGCGTCCCAATTGCATTTGGCAATACAAACAAGGGAAGAAGTTCTCAGAGAAGATACCGGATATAACAGATCTCATAGAAAGATGTAACAACTTTGACAAAGTGGCCCGTCTAGTTCAACCTCCAGGCATAACATACTATTCTCCACAAAATTTTATTGATTTTGATAGCAGAAAGTCAAAATTCAAAAATCTTGTGGATATATTACAAGATGGAAGCTACTCATTGATTGGATTGCACGGCTTAGGGGGTACAGGTAAAACCACACTAGCAACAAAAGTGGGTCAACAAGTTGAAGAATCCGAAGTATTTCAGAAAGTCATCTTCGCAGTTGTGTCTAATCCCCCAGACATCAACAAGATTCGACGAAAGATTGCAAGGCAATTAGAACTACCCTTACAGAAAGGAAAGGAAGAAGAGCACTCTGGATTTTTGTGGGCTAGAATTGCTAACTATGAAGGAAAGGTGCTCATAATACTAGATGACATTTGGCAACGGTTAGATCTTAAGGATATAGGGATTCCCTATGGCCAAAATCACAAGAATTGTTGTGTTTTGATAACCACTCGTTATTCAAAAGTTTGTGATGAAATGGAATGCCAACAAAAGGTCGCACTAAAGACATTGACTGATGATGATGCGTTGAACCTTTTCATCAAGCAAGTTGGCGAAAGAAGTGACAATTCGTCGAGTGAATTCATGGATTTAGCAGAAGGCATTGCGAAGGAGTGTGGAGGATTACCACTTGCAGTTGTTGCAGTGGCAACTATTTTAAAAGGTTGGCCTCTAAGGGATTGGAAGAGTGCATTGAAAACCTTGCAGAAGTCCGAGCCATTGCATAATGTTCACAAAGACTTGGTAAAGGTTTATACAAGTTTGAAGTTAAGCTATGATAATCTTGATAAAAAAGCCCAATGTCTCTTGCTATTATGCTCTATCTTTCCAGAAGATTTTGAAATTCCTATTGACCTTTTGAGCAAACTGGGTATAGGATTGGACCTTTTTGGGGGTGTCGACAGCTATTTTGAAGTGAGAAAAAGAGTGGTTGCAGTGAAAAATGACCTCATAAACTCTTCTCTGTTGCTGGAGGCTGACAAATTTTGTGTAAAGATGCATGATTTAGTTCGTGAAGTAGCATTATGGATAGCAGATGAAAATGTGCAAGTGATAATAAATTCAAGTGCGACAATAAAATCAAACTTGCAGTTTTTGTTTTGGATTAATGATGAATTTCCCAATTGCTTTGAGGCTACCAAGCTTGAGGTTCTAATAATATATATAGTGGGAAAAGCTAAGGTGAGAGATGCAGCAATCTTTGAAGGGATGGCTAATCTTAAAGTTTTACTTTTAGAAGGTCCATACCGTGTCACTAAAATAAAAAGTTTCACCCCATCATTACGATCACTTCTTTCACTGAAGAATATCCGAACTCTCATCTTCCATAAT
Source organism: Mimosa bimucronata (assembly GCA_037074515.1). NCBI lineage: Eukaryota > Viridiplantae > Streptophyta > Magnoliopsida > Fabales > Fabaceae > Mimosa > Mimosa bimucronata. Next base: position 32,191,898 of record CM073440.1, on the reverse strand, counting down.
TGGAAATTAGGTGACATCTCTATATTGAAAAACTTGAAATTTCTCGAGACTTTTGAGTTAGAATATTGTACAATCACTGAATTATCAAAAAAATTTAGTGCACTAAAAAAGTTGAAATTGTTGGGATTAAGAGAGTGTCATATTGGAAGAGGTAATCCTTTTGAAGTGATTGTAAGATGTTCACAATTGGAAGAATTGTATTTTGTTGGGAATTCTGATGCAGAGCATTGGAAATTAGATGAAAATACAGATGAAGTTGCTCAAGATATATGTCCTCCTATGTTACAAAGGTATTCTATAGCTTGTTCTAAATATAAAAGCTTTGACGATGATGATGATGGTCTGTTAAATTGTTTCGATATAGAACATGCAACAGATTTAATCTCCAAATCCATGTTGAAGGACCTTATGGGAAGAGCAGAGGTTCTTGAGTTTCGGGAAACAGAAGAAGCACATTGGAAGAATCTTGTCGATGGAAGAATGATGAATGACTTAATTAAGCTTCGTTTGTGTGATTCAGTTGACATGCGGTGCCTCATTGATACAGATACACCTGATGGCTCTTTCAGGCGGCTACAGATTCTGAAGTTACAGAACTGTAAGAAACTTCAACACTTATGCTTTGATGGCAATCTCAAACTTCCACATCTCCGGAGTTTGCATTTGGAGCATTGTCCAATGTTGGAACCATCAATTTTCCAACTGCAACCATCCGTTGCTCTATGTGTAGAGCGATTGGAAGAACTTGTTGTAGAAAGCTGCGAGAAGCTGAGAAGTTTAATTACCTATGAGAGTTTGGATGAAGGAAAACTAGTGAATGCTGATCAACAAAAGAGTTATTGCTCATCATTGCAAAAGTTGGAATGTCTTCAAATTTCAGATTGTGGCAAATTAGAATTGGTATTACCACTCTTTTCAGTTGGGGAATTTCGCCGACTGGAAGATTTAAAGATAAGACATTGTAAAGAGATGAAATACATATTTGGTGAATATAGAGAGGTGGGCCACACTTTGAATCAACACATTATCCTCCCTTCACTCACAAACATAGAACTTGAGTATTTACCGAGTCTTATTGGCATGGTTCGAGAGTGTAAAATATGTACACAAAGATCGTCATGTGCAATAATTGTGAAAGATGATTCCAAGGAGAAACAAGCAATACCTTTCTCTAGAGCTTTTGGATGTTGTTTCCTACCGACAACTAAAGACATTGATAATGAAGTTTCCAGTTCTTCTTCACAGAATCTTAAAGCGACAAAGGTAACCATTTTGAACTCATTATTCGTATACGTGTCAAGCTTGCTTCATTCTTTATTTTAAAAAAGTAACATTAACATCTTACATTTGTCCTTTATGCTTAGAACTTTTCATGAAAATAAACCTATTATTATTCCTGCATATTCTGTAAAAGTCTCAACATTAAATCTTTTGTCCAATGGTTGCTGATTGCTTGTTGATAATCTAATTTAAAATATGGGTTAGCATTTACAGTATAGATCACTCAATCCAACATATAAGGAAATGGGCTTTTCTTAAGGTGATATAAACAAATTTATACCTAGATACTATCAAGAGCTTTCCAAATGAACAGTGTAATATTGTATAAATTTCATATGATATATTGATGAATTGTCCAATGTAGTAAGATGAAAACTTAAAAAATCATCTAGTGCTTTCCTAGTTGTATTTCAATAAAGCGTATATGGTTCTTTGTTAATCACTGTTTTTTCGACTAACCGTTTAATACATGATTTGCAGGAATCAGCAGCTTTTATGTAAGGCATTTAAACATTTAATATTTTCGTATCTCACGTATTCATGATTCGTTGATTCTAGTTTTCTTCATCCATGCTTTTGATCAGGTTGTCATTGAAATATTTGATTAGATGGTAGAAGTAATTAGTTATATAAGTTACATATAAGAGAAGTGATTGGTTGTAGGAATCATATCGTGCATCAAGCAAAAGGATTGAAACATTTCATACAGCTGAAAGTCTCATTAGACAACCATTAAGCCTACAAAATATAAAGGACATGAGACTTTCGGGATGCTCAAAATTGAAGTCATTGTTCAGTGTATGTATGGCCACAACCATCATGTTGGAGACGTTGGAAATCGACAACTGTGAAGAATTGAAGCACATAATAACAAAGGACGAAGAGGATGATGACCATCTTAATTACACCTCTATCTTCCCAGAACTAGAAAGACTCTATGTCTTCAATTGCCATAATTTGGAATCTCTATTTCCCTCCACTCTTTCAGGAGGTCTTCAAAAATTACAAATTATGGAAATAAAAGGTGCTCATCTATTGAAATATGTTTTTGGGGCATTCAATAAGGATCAAAATAGTAATATGGTTCCCATTAATCTCCCGGCCTTGAAAGTACTAGCCCTTGCAAGTGTACCAGAAATAATCAGCTTATGTACCAACAGTTATTATGTGGTGTGGCCTCCTCTACAACATATTACTTTGGACAATTGTTGGGAGGTGATAAAAAGTACTCTTCCAGATTTCATGGCTTCTCATCAAAGAAGACAACTAGAGTTGAATATTGGAAAGGTAACACTTTCACTTAATATTGTTCAAATAACACTTTCACTGGAAAAGGCCTAGCTATAACATGTGTTCCTTTGTCTGTAATCAGGGGTTGATTACTGGAAGTAGTCTTTTTCCAGATTTCATGATTTGTTTACATTCAAGACAACCGAATATGGAAACTTACGAGGTAACCTCTTACGTATTGTGTCACTGTCACATGTAAACTTTTTATTTATAAGCTATCTCCATAAAGTTTTGTATTCCTATATTTTAGTGAAATTTAATACATAATTAATATCTGTTATTTTCTAATAGTCTCCTTGGTATGAGTATTGTTTATTCAAAGTAATTGTGGAAGGATGTGGTAATTTGATGATGAACAACTATTTCTAGCTACTTTTCTTAATTTTTGTGAATTAATTATAAGTAATTTATAAGCTAGTAGAGGGGGAATTATGTATTGCTTTGTCAATTTTACCCAGTTTCTGAGAAGTTTTCTTCAAGAATTAATCATTTATGACTATGGCTATACTCTTAAATTTCAACTTCTACTGCAATGAATCAACACACCCCACCAAGACGTGTTGATGAAAGCTTTTCCTAACAAAAAATAAATTTGTTAGCTCAAGATAGAACATCCTCATTCTACCCTATAGCCTATTCGATGGGTTGATATAAAATGGTCTCAGAAATATATAAATTGTGGGGTTTTCTTTTTTAAATGTCCATAAATCTTATTTGATTTCAAAATGATCACAAAAATATTTATAGTTCATCAATATCTGATTTAAAATTGAAGATGAGTTATTAGCTCCTTAAAAACCAAAAATTCGAGCCTCCCATTTTAGTAACATTACTCAAAATTTTCAGCTACGATCTATTAAAAAAAAAAATTGGCACTTGCTATAAAAATAAGTTAAAGCAAATGTCTCTCAGAAAAATACAAGTGAAAGTTTTTGTACCTGATTTGGATATAATGTTAAAAGCACTTCATCTTCTCAATGTTGATTTAAGAGAACAGCTATTGTTATCCATAAATTTGTTTCCATTACTTTTTTTCTGATACAATTATTTCCATTACTTTGATACTTCATATCGCGTATAGTATATAATTCTTTGATAATATTGGATTATCGAATAATGTTTCTGTGATATAACTGGGTAGCTGAAGTTGTGGGACTGAATTATTCTTGGTAGGACTACATGAAATTAACCATGACCATGCAAAACCTGAAAAGTTTGGGAGTTGAAAAGTCCGAAACAATAGAAGAGATTTTTAATTTAGAAGGAATTCAAAGTCGAGGGCCAGTGACATTAAGCTTACAAAAAATGAAGTTGGAAGATATGGATGAGTTGAGACATATATACAAGGACCCCAATAATATTTTGAGGCTCCTCCATCTCAAGGTCCTAAAAATCATAGGATGTGGTAAGCTTAGAGCTCTCTTTACTACTTCAACAGCGAAAAGCCTCCAACGGTTGTCCTTTTTGGAAGTATTATACTGCAAAGAGTTAGTTCACATAATTGAAGAAGATGACAATAATGAAACAAGTGCATATGGTGGAGGTTCTCATCAACTATGCTTCCCAATGTTGGAAAGCATTGAAATCCGTTGCTGTGATGGGTTGAGATCGCTTTTCTCGACATCCACCACGCTTCCAAACTTAAAGAACTTGTACATAATAGAAGCCGCTAGGTTGAAGGAAGTATTCAGATGCCAACAATACGATACGCAAGAAATATCGATACAAAATGTGTTTCCAAATCTATCAACATTGAAACTCATGTACCTGACACAGCTTAGAACCATTTGCCGGGGGATCAACTTTCATTCTGTGCCAGAGTTTGAAGTGTTTTGTTGTCCCAAATATAGAGGTATGAATCCTGAAAATTATGTGGCTAGAGCTAGTTTTTGTGAATATTAATCAATATATGGTAAAAAATACTCCCTCTCATCCAAAATATAACACTTAATTAATAAGTGGGTTTTCATCATAAACATAAGACCTTTTTTTTCAATTTTATTTTACATTTATCATTCTTCTCTAACCTGTAATTTGTTTGATTTATAGACTCATATAATCTAATGTTAACACAAAATTATTTCAAAGAAATCATGTCACATACTCTATAATACTCTATAATTAGCAAATTTATTTAGCTTCCTCAATCTTTCCAAATTAAATAACTGTCTTACATTTAGGATTGAAGAAGGTAGTATGAAAGACAAGGGAGTTGTACCATTCACAAGCTATGAACATAGTCACTTATTTTGGGTTCTGATGTGTCATGATTCAGAATACGAATCACCAACAGAGGAGCTATATGCTACAGAAAGCGATTCCGATCAAATTATTAATTCAGAAAACGAATCACCAACAGAGGAGCTATATGCTACAGATAGAGATTCCGATCAAATTATTATTTCAGAAAATGAATCACCAACAGAGGAGCTATATGCTGCAGAAAGCGAGTCCGATCAAATTATTAATTCAGAAAAGGAATCACCATCAGAGGACCTATATGCTATAGATAGCGATTCTGATCAAATTATGTCAGATTTGGAACAAGAAATAGGGAAGCAAGAGCTGGCGACAAGTGCTTCACCAAGCTTTACAGAAACAGAGGTAAGTTAGACCAAACAAAACCCATTCACTACTCATCTTGGATATAAATGTTGGAATAAGAAATATTGTTGTCTTCTCTTTTACTACTGAAATTAATTTTTTAGGAAACTTTTTTACATCTTAGTAAATTTCTTGTGGTCTTGGCCAGAATTTTTAGGAAACAATGAAAGACATAATTGAAGAAGTTCCCATGTGATTTTGCACGGAAGAAATCATGCATGCATGTGTTTGCACAAGCTGTAGGCAATATTACCTACATGCCCCTGCAAAGAAATTTTATTAATACATATTAGTTGGAATTGGAAAAAAGGACAACTGTGGTATACTCAATCTTTTCACAAAATATTGAAGCACTAAGGATTTCAATAAAATGACCAGGTACTTATATAAGTTTTCATATTTCTACATAGTAGTATTGAAAATATTCCAGAAGACACTACAACTATGAAAGGAAAAATAAGTTCTCCCCCAATTTATTCACAAGCAGAAGGCTTACGGACATATCGACCAGCCCAAATAAGTTTAATGCATTTTTAAACTTGCATATGCCAATAATTTTACGATTCTAAATTAAGAAACCAATCATTCATTACCTCTATGTGAATTTGGCCAACAAATCCATGCATACATCTTGTCTCAAATTTATTTTTAATTCTTCATTCATGTATTTAAATCAGTTGGTGTAGTACGATCCAAGTAGCCAACTCCACATAGAGAATAAGGCACCGTTGTTGTTGTATTTAAATCAAGGGTTAAAGATCAATTTCACCAACAGACTGTTGTCTAAGTTATAGATGGCACAATTGACAATTGAAAGGATCAGAAATACCAATAGACCTTTTAATCGTGGGCAGATTGGCCAATGCCGTTAAAAATGCCAAACGTCCGTTACAAACTTTGGTGGGGCCCACAATTTTTTAATATAAAAAAGTAATTTGTGGGCTGAAACAGCAATTTACCAACAGACCATTGTCCAGGCTGCAGATAGCACAATTAACAATAAAAATGGGTCAATATCACCAACAGACATTTTAACTAAGGGCGGATAGGCCAATACTGTTTTATTTATGCAACCTGCCATTAGTTGTGGGACGCACAATGATGTACACCTGGCAGTTTGGTGAATTCCACAAGGTAGATATAATTTCACCTCACCCTCACCTTACCCTCACCCTCACCTGCCCTCACATACCTTCACCTTCGACGACAGAGCCCTCGCCATAACCATGGATGAAAGAACACTCGAGGACGGCGAACACCCTCATCCCCACCCACCCTTAACAGTCTAAAATGTGCTACAGTGTAAAATGTGTCACATGGCAACTTGTCACGGTGTGAGGGATTTTTTAATTACTTGGAGGTATTTTGGTGTTTTCCTATTATTAATCCATGTCACAGTCCAAAATGTGCCACATGGCAACTTATTGTCCATCACGTCTCCAAATTAAAATTAACAGTCAACATCCATAAGTAAAACTGTATTGACCAATCCACCCCTGGTTAAAAGGTCTGTTGGTGATAACAACCCTTTTTATTGTCAATTGTGCCATCTACAACCCGGACAATAATCTATTAGTAAAATTACTCTTTAACCCCATAAAAAATTGTGGGCCACAATTTTTTATATTAAACGTAACGGCCATTTGGTATTTTTAACGGCGTTGGCCAATCTGTCCCTAGTTAAAAGGTTCATTGGTATTTCCGACCCTTTCAATTGTCAATTATATCACCTACAACTTGAACAGCAGTCTGTTGGTAAAATCGCTCTTTAACCCTTAAATCAATTAATCAATAAAAATAAATACTACGATTTATTGAAGTTACTTTAACAGAAAAAATTCTTTCTTCTAGAAGTAGTTGTAATTATTCTTATGGATCCAGCTGGAAAGTGGTTATAATTATTCTTGAAATTAGTTTCTATTCTTCACGGGATATTGTTTCTTCCTTTAATTAGTTTAAATAATATATGAAATGGATAAAAGGGTTAAGATTGATGTTTTGTGCTACTTCATATTTAGTACTAATATTTTTTCATCACGTAACTACAAACAAGCAAACAAGATTTTAAAGACCAACCAAAAGCACTTGAGATGTAGCTATTTAAGACCGAAATCAACTTTTGAAAGGACCAGTGACCGAGATCAACTTTTCAAAGGACCAGAGAAAGTATCTTTTGATGCCATAGAGTACAAAAGAAAATGGAAGTTCTAGCCAAAAATCCTACTCTAACATTAGAGAAACAAGGTTCTGAAACTTCAGTGGCTAAATCAGAATTAGTAAGAATATCTCTCAATTTAAGATTATGAACGTTGCATCCAAAAATAGCCAAAGACTAATAGTCTTGTGGTAGCTATTTAATTTTCAATATAACGAAAATTTGCATCCAAAATAGAAAAATAGCCAAATACTAATGCTCTTGTGGTAATTTATCAATATTTCAAATAGGAGTTGCGGGATGTGCACATAACGAGGGAGCCAACAATGCAGCTTCAACGACAGGATCTTGGAAAAACAAAAACAACCACCAAAGCTCCACACAAATCCAACAAGCCATCTGATTATGATGTGTGTTATAACATAAGAAAACTCTGTTGGTTGATTAATTGTTTGTTAATTACTGACTTATGCCCTTTTTTAGTAAAGGATTAGGCATAATATAGATAACAATAACTAAGACATAAGAAGATAGACAGGATTATGAAGAATTAGCGAGGGAATCAGGCCAGTGATCATTAGATCATTGGCATTAAGCCTCCTTGTGAGGCTAGTTGGGGGGATGGGGTAGAGGGTTCGATCCCCCTAGGTATCTTTCAAAGTTTACTATGTATCCAAAAAAAAAGGAGAGGGAATCAGGAAAGAAAAATAGAAACAGAGGGATTGTAGAAGAAGAAATTGGAGGGTTGAAGAGAATAGATCTAAGAGAATAGAAAATGAAAAATCACACTAATTAATTACATATCACATATCAGAATATGCTAATTGAATGGCTTTAACTTGTACATTTTGCTTGTTTTAGGATCTGATGAAGACAAAATCAAGAAGAAAAACAATCATGACACACCAGCAGGAGTTAGAAGAAATGACAACCGAAGTATACTTGAAATCTTCACAGCATATTAAAGAATCTAAGGATTATATTTGAACAACTTGATACTTACATATCTTCTTGTACTTTTGCAGAATGCTGTGGAAAGCTTTCCAAAATACAGTGAAATTATGAAAACTAGCATAATTACCACATCTACATTGGTAAGTTCAAATTTATAGGATGTTTTCATACATAAGTTTAAACACCAATCGTTCTTTACATCTTCACATGTCAATACCAACAAATCTATATCGTACATCTAGTCTCAACTCTAGTTTGATTACTCATCATTAAATTTTTCTAGGAAAAAATTGAGTATCGGATAAAGAATAGGTCTATGAATGAATGGAGTCAACTTTAGTTTTATTACTCATCATGTCTTTTGGTGTGTAATTTAGACTTATAAAGCACCAGACCGGAAGGTTGACAAAGTAGTTCCTGCTTAGTCATAACTTGAACTTGCAAGTTATTGTGATATTCTAAATGAAGTTGCATATGTATTAAACTATAAGGTGCGTAGTACTAACTCTTTTATATATCTATACTTGGTATAGCAGTTGATTGATAGACAACCAAAGACTGAACAAGATTTGGTGGATCAACTCAATTCTAGAGAAGCAACAAGTGGAATAAAAGTCCCTCATCAAGGAAACGTATATTTTTTAGTTGTGTACAAATTTTATATAACTAGTAAGTATAATGGGAAATCCAAAATTAGTGAAAGCGTTCATTTTTTTCAGATTGCCATTATAGAAGAAGCAATTAAGCAAAGCTATCAGGAGCAGGATGGATCAAAGAAAGTCATAACGCCAGCAAATTCCAATAAAGGCCTTCATCATGTAAGTTCACTATTCTTATTTCTACAGGAATTGAAGTATACTAGATAATCTTCTTTATCCTCAATACGTTTCAACAAGTCAATAGCACTAAATATATCATTTATTTTGTGTCAAACTGTCTTTGGCCCATATAACTAAATGTTACTGGGAAAGGACTCAACAAGCAAATAGAAAGATATAGTCAATGGATTGATAAAGTTAATTTCTTACAAATATTATTTTGATGTCATTCAGAGCTTAGAACTAGGGAAGGAAGATGTAGGAATTGCTACCGCTTCAACTTCAACTACAGCTTCAACAAATTCAAAGGTGATCAAAATAGCATATCCCAAGAAAACAAATTCGATGGCTTTATATTTTAATTTTTTAAGCCAGCCAATTCATTTTCAAAATCCAAATAAGAAGAATAATCAACGAGTTCATCAATTATTTTCTATGAAATGAAAATGTAATTGTTAGTCCCTGAACCTTTTCTCAATTATTCATTCAATCATTGTACTCTGACTCAAACTAACTCAACCCTTGTAATTTATTACTAAGAACAGTTAGCCAAAAAAAATAAAAAATACCAAGAACAAGTCAGTTCTTATAGTTTAGTTTACTCAAAACAACTCAGTTCCTAAAATTCCTTAACTCAATAAATTTAAAGACCAAGTTGTTTCCAGTCAAAATTTCAAGACTAAATCAATAATTGTAAGAAAGTCCTAGGGCTTAAGTTATATTTTTCCTTCTATGAATTAGTGAAGTTGTTGGCTTGAACAAACTTTATCATTTCGATGTTGATCAGGGCTCAGAAATAGGCAAAGAAGCTGGTGGAACGCATTTTACTTCATGGTTATCAATGGCTACAACTTCATCAAATGTAGAGGTGATCAAAATGACATTAAATATCTAATCTATTATTACCATGAAAGCAGTTACAAAAGTCGAAGCACATTTTTTTTAATTAACGAGTATCCAATGGCTGAACAACAAGCACTTGCAGTCTTGGATTGATTAGTGTGTTGTGCCCTTTTTTTTAATATAATATTAGGAATATGCTAATAAAATGGCTTAATTTGTACCTTTTCCTACATCCACAAATTATGTTAGGATTTGATGAAGACAAAGTTAAGTAAAATAATCACGACTCGACTACAGGAATTGGAAAAAAGGACAACTGCTGTACACTCAATCTTTTCACAAAATATTGATGCACTGAGGATTTTAATTAAATAACCAAATACTTATATAAGTCTTCGTATTTCTACAGAGTACTATTGAAAGTATTCCAGAAGACACTACAACTGTGAAAGGAAAAATCAGTACTCCCCCAATTTATTCACAAGCAGAAGGCTTACAGACATATCCACCAGCCCAAGTAAGTTTATTACATTTTTAAACTTTCATATGCCAAAAAGTTTTACAATTCTAAATTAAGAAACCAATCATTCATTACTTATATGTGAGTTTGGTCAACAAATCCTACGATTTATCAAAGTTACTTTATTGGAAAAAAAATGTTCTTCTAGAAGTGATTATAATTATTCTTAAAATTAGTTTCTATTCTTCACGGGAAACTATTTCTTCCTTTAATTGATTTAAATATTATATGAAAATGGATAAAAGGGTTAAGATTGATGTTTTGTGCTTCTTCATACTGAGTACTAGTATTTTGTTATGATCAAGTAACTACAACCAAGCAAACAAGATTTTAAAGACCAACCAAAAGCACTTGAGATGTAGAAAATGAAGTTCAAGTTTCTCATGAACTAATGTATGTTACTTTCAAGTTTCATCATCCACATAGTGCTGCAAAACTTCAGCAGTTTCTTTTGGCGAAATGCGACATCAGTGAAACTACAAACTTTTTCTATTGTCTAGGTTACTCCAAGTATTGAAGGAACATTGGAACATGGACCCCAACAGAATTATGCAGCAGAGGAAGTCACGATAGAAAATAAATCAATTGATTTAGTTCCAAAGAGGCAATCTAGATTAGTTAGTCTCTCAGAAAAACAAAATACAAAGGCAAGTTCATTATTCTTTCCTAATTAACATAGAAACTGAAGATTTGAAGACATGATTTATCTTTCGCTTGTTAATCATTATATAAGAGCTGCAAAAAAATCACTCAGAAAACATAGATATGCTGATTAATGACTTTACAACTTGACAATTTGCTTTTATGTTACTGTTTTTTAGAGTCCTAATGATGGGATATGAAAATTAGGAAATTATCATTTGCTGAGATTTCAAGAGATTCTTTATAATTATCATTATTAGAGAAATAGTTGTTTTCAAATAGTATTAATTATGATTTGCATTTGGTTTTAATTTCTAGAATGTTCTAGTTTTATTTTGATTTGATTGTCATCAATCAGCATTAATTATGATTTGCGTCTCTAGAATGTTCCGTCATCAATTCCTAGGGTTTGGTTGAGGCCTATAAATAGCATCTCAACTATTTGCTTTGTACGTCTTATGAATTTGAAATAATAATATCAGTCTTCCTTGTCTCTGTCTCTCTTGTTCTATCTCTCTCATTTCTTCTTGCTCTATCTCTTTCTCTCTTCTAAATTCTCCCTTCCCTTATCTCTTATATTCTCATTCATCTCCCTTTCCCCTTACCGTTCTGCATCACCTAAGGAAGCTTCAAAGGATATTTCCAAAAAGGTTTCTGCTTTAGGATCATCATCAAAGTCAAATTTGTTTCACTCAGAATTCGTGAGTGCATTATAAGTCTACTATGCTTGATATAGTTGTAAGCAGTATACTTTAAAAAAGTGCGTCAAAACGAGCTGCAACTAATTTTTCAATTTGTTCTATGCAGACTAACAAAGAAACAAGAAATGCAAGTGATCTAGAGGGACATAAAGCAGAGAAGGCTACAGAAGCAAACCTGTCAACACAATCTCAGAGTTATTCGCCCAACACTACAAATCACAATACAATACTTGCTGATTTGATCCATCCTCTTCAAAATCGTAAGTGCTAATCTTTGCCTAACCTTTTCATGTTTTCCAGAGAGAGAAGGATTAACATAACTTTTGGTTTTTAAACTTTCATTAAATTTTAGTTTTGATCTTTGAACTTTAAAATCAATGGTATTGTTTCTTAAACTTTCATTCAATTTTGTTTTTGGTCATTGAACTTTAAATTTGTGGTTTTAACCTCTCAACTTTGTAATATTTATAGCCACTGGTCCCTAATTTTGCAAGTTTTGTTTTTCTTTAATTTAAGAGATCAAAACTAAAATTGATTGAAAGTTAAAGGATAAAAACTACTTATTTTAAAGTTTAGGGACTAAGACTGAAAGTTCATTTACCAAAAGTTATATTAACTCACCAAAAAATCATCTCTTAACTTTCTTGGATATGTCAGAACCAGAAATTGTTGTTGCTGGTTCTACATATCGTACATTAGAGATTGGAGAAATCATGAAACTGGTGGAATTGAAAGAAAGTGAACAAGCTCTTCTCACCAATGCGCTGGAGCGATATCCAAAACTAAAGCTACCTCGAGAACAGCGCACCAATCGAATAATAGCTTTGTCATACCGAGTGCTTGTTGATGTTCTGATCATGCTCACCACCAAGACTCCCTGTACAATAATAGCATCAGATAGGTTGATTTTGGAGGATAATTTAGGGGAAGCGATGATTCTAGGGTTCGACAATGGTTGGATTGAATCAGTTAGGGCCAAAATTTCTGGGTTTGATACGCTTGATATTTTGGTGGCAGAAAAGGAAATGAAAGACATGGAGGCGAAGCTGGAGACATGTGAAATGGTGTTGGATAATGTTCGTAAACAAAGAGTAGAATTGCTTGAAGAATTTGATTCTCGATTGTTTGGTCTGTTGGAAGATCGTAAGAAATTGGTTATGAAGATGGAAGAAATTAGGGGATACATGAGGTCCAAGGATAAACCTTTTGGATTTTAGGTTTTCTATTTCTTATTGCCTTGCATTAGTTTGGTTTAATTTCATAGATTCATATCCTCATGTTATGCGAACATTTTTTCAATAGACAAGAAATTTTGTCAATCAACAAGTTTCAAACCATCAAATGTTTTTAAATACATGGATGAATTATAAAATGTTTGCTTAAGATTCGATTTAATTTCATAATGTTAAACACCTTATGCATGTGTGCGTGTGAATGTATTAAGAGAGAGAGGGAGAGGTTTAAATACATGTTCTTGATCTATGATTATAGGATTGGTGGTATTAATTATGAAAATGTTTTCACTGCACCATTGAGTCACTAGGATTTTAATTGAAGCCATCAGGTGATGACTTAATTCTTAAATTATTGTCAGAGCTTTTGAAAGTGCAATTCTTTACTATAAAACCTTCTACTGTTTCTTTATATTCATATTTTCCCAAGCTTCCCGTCCAGGTCACGCAAATATAAAGCCAACTTTTATTGTTTTTTTATGTTTCACTTATGTCTTCCTACGAACTTTCTACTAAAAAATGTAATATAGTTTTACGATTAATGAAGTTTGCTTTATATATATAAAAAAAAATGTCGTGTCTAGATCCGCATGTCACATTCTCATCAGTCACTTTTCTACTTTCATCACCAAATGAGAAACAATCATCTCATTTAGATTAATGAAACAATTATTAATCCATTCCTTGAAATTCAGAAAGCTCATAGTAGGAACTTTAATATTGAAATAGTTAACGGGCAAGCTACAAATAAATGGTGTAGAGACTCTTCTGCACCGCAACTAAACAAACATTGAATTGTTGAAATGTGATGTAATGATGAAAATATCGCTTGATGCCGAAGCATTACCCCTCCAAATGAAAATGAGTTGTTTGTAAGGTAAACGAATTTTCCACAGAAATTGCCAAAATTGATCTTTTTTTCAAGAATGACATTAGAAATTGTAGCTGTCATTAGTTGAGAGACTCCATCTTTGACAATATAAATGTCAAATGAGCTCCCAGCCCACATGAGTTTATCCAGGGAATCTAAAATGGCAATGGAGTGCCTAAAATAATTTGAGCAATGGACAGTAAATATAATCTGCTTGAAGAATTTGATTCTCGATTGTTTCGTCTGTTGGAAGATCGTAAGCAATTGGTTATCAAGATGGAAGAAATTAGGAAATTCATGAGTTCCAAGGATAAACCTTTTGGATTTTAGGTTTTCTAATTCTTATTGCCTTGTATTAGTTTGGTTTAATTTCATAGATTCATATCCTCATATTATGCGAACATTTGTTCAATAGATCAGACAAGAAATTTTGTCAATCGATAAGTTTCAAATCATCAAATGTTTTGAAATGCATGGTTGAATTATTAAATATTTGCTAAAGATTTGATTTAATTTCATAATTTTAACCATCTTATGCATGTGTGATGACTTCCCATATTTATGAGATTTTTAGATATATTTTTATTATATTTGGGAGTCATCAATTCAAAAATTAAAAGATTTTGTTGTGATTTGAAAGATACTTATTAGAGACATTATTTGGGGATTTCTTTTAAATTATCTTGTTTTGAATTAAAATAGGAAATTAAAAATAAAAAAGGAAAAAGGATTTTAGATGAAGTGCTTTTAGTCTAATTATTTGTTCCATCAGATTTCTTTAACTTTCTTTTTGATTGAGTGTTGCAGAATTGGATTAAATGAAGAGGAAAAAAAAAAAGGGACAAATCGCACAGTTTTGGAAAGGAGCAATGGAGACCTAATTGATTAAAGGGTTAAAGGTCATATTTACCCGGAAGTATGCTCACATATGCCCCGGAAGTATTTTTTGGTCTAATTTTGCCCCGAAGGTAGGGATGAGCAAAAACCGAACCGAATCGAATGCATTTTGGTTTTTTGGTTTCAGTTTTTTTGTTTTCGGTTTCGGTTTTCATTTTTATGATTTTCAGTTCGGTTTTTAGAAAACGGTTTCGGTTTGAAATCGACAAACTGAAAAAAAAAATTCCATTTGAAAAAGTATAGAATTTTATTTAAAAATAGGATAACAAGTAAGTCTAAACAAATATCTCAAAATCCAAACAAATAAAATATGATTTCTAAGAAAAACAAACACATTTTAAACATGTGAAGTTAGAAAAAAACACAGAATATTTATTAATGACAGAATGTGCTTTGAAAGTTAAAGAACCAATTCAATATTGTCATGTTTTAAGCATAATTTTTTTTGGACATATTGAATTAATAGTTTAGTTGATTTAGACAAGATATTGAATTTGTATAACTATTCATTTATATTGAATCAATTAAGGGCTTTAATTCTTTTCAGCTAAATATGGCTTTTGTCGCTATAATTTCTTTGTAATTAGAGAATTTATCGAAATTTTATTTGTTGATCGACTTTAGAATTGTTTGTCCTCTACAGTTTCCTTTTTCTGTTCTGTTTTGTTGGCTTTTATTATATGTTCTACAAGGAATGTTGAATTGGTGTTTAGATTACAGGAAAGGAATGAGAATGTTTTAAGCTTTTCTTTGTTTTGGACATGTTGAATTAATAGTTTAGTTGCTTTGGATAAGATGTACAACTTGTATAATTTTAAGCATTTCTTTGTTTTTGGACATGTTAAATTAATAGTTTAGTTGTTTGGGCAAGATGTAGAATTTGTATAACTATTTAGATACATGAAATCTTTTTTTTTTCTTCATTTTTTTGTTGAATTTTCATATGGGCCAAATCTGCAACAACAAAAAAGCCCGAAAAACCGAAAAACAGAATCGAAAACAATTCGGTTTTTCGGTTTCGATTTAGGTTTACCTTTTCCCCCCGTTTTCGATTTTGATCCGAAAACCAAACCGAAAAACCGATACTCATCTCTACTCGGAAGTGTGCAAAGTGTATCATATTCACACGTTACCGTTAAAAAACTCACGTTTACCATTAAAAATTTGACGTTGACCGTTAATATTTTAACGGTAAAGGGAAAATATGATACACTTTGAACATTTCCAAGGAAAAATTAGGCCAAAAAATACTTCCGGAGCAGATGTGATCCTTCATGCAAACTTCCGGAGCAAATATGACCTTTAACCCTTGATTAAATTCACACACATACGCTAAACGAAAAAAAAAACAGAGAGAGGACTAGCTGGGCATTGGGGACTGTGGGCTTCTTCATCACAGAATTATCACCTTAATCATGACGAAAGTCAGAGAGGAGGCAACACACGGAACTCACAGATTAATTATCTTCTCTTCAGCGGAATCGATTGGGCTTGTCTGAGATTCTGGTGCTTGGGCAAGACTTTGCTTCGGTTGTGATCTTTCTTTTCTTTGATTTCTCTCATGATTATGGGTACAATTTTGGAATTAATTATTTTGATGAAACCCATGTGGCTAATTTTCTTTTACAACCTAGAGTATTATAAACTTGTTTGTAACTTAGAGATTTTTTCTACTTATCAGTTATGCTTAATTTTAATTCAGTTTATTTAATCTCGTTTTTACTGATTATTTTATAGTGATTGGCCACCATTGAAAATGTTTTGGGAATTCAGAATTGAACTCGATGGAGGGAATTTTAAATAGACCATGAGATTAAATAATATGGAATTAGATTTTAGTCTAATTTAAATTTTAATCTAATTTGCCTCTAAGATAGACATATACCTAGAAGCTCCGCATAGTCAAATTAGAGTGTTACCGATATAAATTGTACCTAGTTAATTTGTGTGAGACATTACATAATTAATCTAGGTAAGGATATAAGTGGACCGACAAGCATTTATAAACACTGGTACTTTAGATTAGCTGATTAAGTTAAAGCGTAATTAATTTAGTGGAATAAAATCTAAGAAGCAAACAAGGGTTTAGTGACTCTAGGTTGTTTTTTAACACTTGAATTTAATTCGTTCCAAAGTTTGTGGTTTTGTATTATATTTTAGTTAATTTTTCTTTACTCATTTGAACTTGTTCATGTTTTCCTCAACTTAAACAAAAATAGGAGATTTAATACCTAATAATCAAATGTTTTGAGTCTCTGTGGGATCGACCTTAATTTGTCATTTTCTTATTCCTACGGCCTGTACACTTACGTAGCTTATTTAAATTTTGGTAGCATCAATGTGTGCGTGTGAATGTATTGAGATATATATGTGTGTATATATATATATATATTTAAATATATGTTCTTGATCTATGATTACAGGATTGGTGATTTTAATCATGAGGATATTTTGAAATTGCCATTCTTTACTATAAAACCTTCTACTGTTTCTTTATATTCATACTAATGGAGGGTAAATTTAATCTTCAGATCAAGTGAGTATTCTAAGTAGTAGAATTCCAAGTAAAATATACACACACACACAAACAATAATATATCAGCGACTTTTTCAATATTGAACAAAGAATCTTGATATGGGTACATCAAAGATGGTGATTGATTGGAATTAAAGAACCATTTGTGACTCGCCATTTTAGTTTCCCATAATAATACCTGCATTATTAAAAGCTATAAATATATTTGAAAAATAACTTTTTTTAATATTACCCTTATTTATGAGGAGATTAGAGAAATAAATATAACTAGGAGTATTAATTTGTACTATGAAAAAAAAGAAAAAATGGATTTATAAAAAAAAAGAAGGAAAAATGGCATTAAATGATGACAGAATCCAATGGAAGCTCTTATATTTTGGACCAAAATAATTCAAATTTTGGGTTCTTATAACAATGACCAGAGGGAGTATCACTCCGTTCCTTATCATAAGTTCATTTTAACTAATTCTTATGTACAAAAACTTTTAGTTAGATCATTAAATATTTTTAGTTGATAAAATTTTTCAAGACTAACTTCATTCAAAAGTTCACTCCCCCCTAGGTTATAAATCATTCTCACATGTATCCTCTTTCTCTCTTCCCAACAAGAATTAAATGAAGTTAAAATTGGAAAACAATAATTAATAACCTCTATGTGAACTTATATTAAGGAACAAAATTTTTGTGCAGTTGGACTTAAAATAAAAAATAGAGTGATACGCTATTGTGAGTGCTTTTGAAAGTGCACTTCTTTACTTTCAAACCTCCTTTAGGTTCTTCTGATGACTCCTCATTTATCATTAATTTAGGGCATATTTAGAATATATTTAGGGAGTCATCATTGCTAATTAAGGTCATTTTAAGAGTTTTTAAGAGAAAATTGTGTAAATCTGTCATATGAACTTAATTGGGAAAATTTCAGTTGACCCCCACAGTAGTGAATTAATTTCATATTCCCCCTCTAACTTTCTGAAATCTCACTAAGCCCCCAAGGGGGCAAAGTGAAGTTAAATCTGAAAGGCTGAAAGACCATTTTACCCCTGAAAATGAAAGATCAAATCTTATAAAGAAATGGTGAAGCTCACTCATTCTCCCCCTCCCTCTGCAAGACCTACTCCTCCTAATTCCATGATTGCTAGAAATCAAATGAGTTCACTTCGTCCCAGTCCATCATGGACTCCATGATTTATACAAATCACTTGAGTTATCAATGTTTTCATTTGAACGAGTGTTTTGAAGACTTTTAGAAGGAAATGAGGTCAATGTGGGGTGAAGAAGCTGTTGGAATCGCATCCTAATAGAGGTAAATGATTATCCCCAAGTAGAAAATTCTCATCTCTTTCATCTAAGCTTTTGAAAACTTGTACTATGTCTTAGAAATTCGTCAAATGTATCTAGGAAATTTGTCATACGTGTCTTGGAAATTTGTCATATATGTCTTGGAATTCGCTAAAAGTCTGTCTCAGAAATTTATCATAGATGTCTTGAAAATTTGTCATATGTGTCATGGAATTCGCTGAAAATATGAAGTAGGTATAAAGTATAGTCTCTGAAGACTTGTATTATGTCTTAGAAATTCTTCAAATGTGTCGGGAAATTTGTCATATGTGTCTTGAAATTCCCATGGCTACGATAAATAACATGCATTGTTGAAATAATTGTTGTTGAAATGGTGCTAATGTACATGTTATTTTAATTATTGTACTAGAAATTCTTAGAATGTGTCTGAGATCATGTATTCAAAATCTATGATGTTGTAAATAAGGTTGTCATATGTGTGTTGCAAATGGATCATATGTTTAGTGAATGCCATTGCTTGTCTTAAGCTCAAGGTAGAATGTGTTAGTTGATTGACTATATATTATGTACACATGAAATGGTAACGTTGATGAGTATAATGCAATTGTTATGTTGTTAAATTGTCTAATTAGTGCAGCAATATATTGTGAGAATGAGCAGCAGTTGTGCAAAGCAATAATTTTGCATCTTCTATGTGGGAGGGAAATATGTTAAGAGTTTAGATGGAAAGATGATATATGAGGGTGGGATTGTAAGTGAAAGAATGATAAGTAAAGGGATTTCATATGAAGATACGAATTTATTTAAGTAACATTGTACTTGTAGTTATACGAATTTCAGATAGTCTCTGGGCATCTAGCAAGTACTTCATGTTATGATACGAAATTTATTTAACATTGTACTTTGCAGTGATACAACTTGATTTTATTGGATTTCTTGTTGGTCGTATTCATTTATTGTTTCAATTAAGGAGAAATTGCTGTGAAGTTTACATTTTTAAGTTATGTATGCTGATTTATGAACCATTGATATGCATGAACTTCTTGATTTACGATTCTTTTGAGGTATTTCTTGATTTATACTCTTTATTGTTTGTCAAAGGTGAAAATATATATGGGCTGATGTGCACATTTCATGGGAGGTGTGGAGGATGAAGAACCAGCCTCAAAACGAATGAAATTTTGGCTTTTATATATAATCAAAAAAGTGGTTTGATTAGATGCTTGTGTTTTTTATTTAGTTCATGATGAGGCATTACTGTTAACATTTAATCATGGTTTTTAGTGATGTATTAGAACCATAAATCTTTGTTTTGGAAGCATGTTTTACTATTGTTTCCTTTCTCCACTGTTAAATCAAAATTGCACCATTGCATTGATAGATAACCATGAAAGTGCTTTAATAGGCATTCTTGAAGTAATCCAAATTCCACCATGGCTTATTAGTTTATGTAGTATTTGTAGTCAATGTTCACAATGTCCTAAACAAAGCTTGGCATATTTTTTTTTTTTTTGTGTAGGAACAACTTGGTAGATTGAGAAAAGACTACTTGTGGTGGCTTATCAAGCATCCAACAAATTCAATCAATGACGCTGCAACAAAATTACTCAAAGTAGGAAAAACTAATGGGAAAATGAAGAGATAACTTATCATTGTTAATGCTTCTGTTGAAACTGTAATCCATTTTGGCATCCAAGTGTTGTGGCACTTTGGTTTTGTGTTGATATTAGTGTACTAGTCTTTCATCAATTTAGATGTATGTAGTCTAAGTATGGCCGTGAGAGTCACTTTTTGAGGCTTAAAATCACGTTATGTGCAGCCTTTCTGTAATGATGACATTGTAGTGACATTTGGGAAATTGTTTTCACTTGCATGGCAATAGGGTTATTTGTAAAAAATTATACTTAATGATTGTAGTGACAAGTTTCCAAGACTTATATGTGTATCTCCAACATAAGTGTGTAGATTTTCAAGTTTCTAAAATCGTCCATTCTAACTAATTCATGCTTCCATTTTACATATGCAATTCCAAGACACATATGACGGATTTACAAGACATGTATGAAAATTTTCCAACATGAATGTCTTAATTTTTCAAGTCTCCGGAATTGTCCAATCTAACTCAATGCATGCTCCATTTCAAGTTTGCATTTCCAAGACACATATGACGGATTTATAAGACATGTATGAATAATTTTCAACATGATTGTCTTAATTTTCCAAGTAAAAAATTGGACGAATTTTAGCTCCTTGAATGATACATAGTTAAAAAGTTTGGTTTCAGAATTCATATCAAGAGAAACTTTCGGCAATGTAGGTTTTGATAATGTTGCCATAACAACCCAAGGGCCTCCAAAAAGAAAAATAATGCCATACTCATCGGGTTTGTCATTATCTACATTTTCAAACCTCAACCCTAAAGCTTTCAACAATACAAAAGATCTTATCTCATATAATATAACTTATCATATTCATATAAGTCATGTACATTTACATAGTTTTGAGCGAATTTCATCTTGGTACTTAGGTCGAAAAGCCACAAAGTACCATCCTAAAATTCAAAAGGGCATTCACATTTGATTACAAAAAGCCAAAATAGATTGTGTGCATGCACACAATAGCTGCTTTCTTAACCATAAAAAAATATAAGTTGGGATACATTCATACACTATGTATGGAGCAGCTATATTCAAAACCAAAATAAAAGCACTATGTCTACTGCAGATTTCAGCTAGGATTAGGGTTCCTGCAGGTCTTCAGAGGATGACCAGCCTCACCGCATCTTGAGCAATGATACACTTTTTTGTTTTGAAATTGTGATTCAATCTTTTTAACTCTTGGTCTTCCTACTGGACGAGAAGTGAATAGTGGTTTTAGTAAGATACTTGATGAGTAATCATCATATCTGAGAGAGTCTGACTTAGGGATGTCATATGTCTCAACAGGAATCGTGGCTTAGGTATGAAGTACTTGCTAGATGCTCAGAGACTATCTGAAATTCATATAACAACAAAGTACAATGAACTTAAATAAATTCGTATCTTCATATGAAATCCCTT
Organism: Mimosa bimucronata; assembly: GCA_037074515.1. Lineage (NCBI taxonomy): Eukaryota > Viridiplantae > Streptophyta > Magnoliopsida > Fabales > Fabaceae > Mimosa > Mimosa bimucronata. The sequence continues at coordinate 32,170,196 of CM073440.1, read as the reverse complement.
TACTTATCATTCTTCCACTTACAATCACACCCTCATATATCATCTTTCCATCTAAGCTCTCAACATATTTCTCTCCCACATGGAAGATGCAAAATAATTGCTTTGCAACTGCTACTCATTCTCATAGTATGTTGTTGCATATAATTAGACAATTTAACAACATAACAATTGCATTAGACTCATCAACTTTACCATTTCATTAGGACTAACAATCACATGTGTACATAATATATAGTTAATCAACTAACACATTCTACTTTGAGATTAGGACAAATAATGGTATTCACCAGAATATATGATCCATTTGAAACACACATATGACAACCTTATTTTCAACATCTGGGATTATGAAAACATGATCTCAGACACATTCTAAGAATTTCTAATACAATAATTGAAATAACATGTACATTAGCGCCATTTCAATTACAATTATTTCAACAACAAATGTTATTTATCGTAGCCATGGGAATTCCAAGACACATATGACAAATTTTCAAGAAATATATGAAAAATTTCCCAGACACATTTATAGAATTTCTAAGACATAAACAAGTCTTTAGAGGCTATACTTTGTACCCACTTCATATTTTCAACGAATTCTATGACACATATGACAAATTTTTAAGACACATGACAATTTTTTGAGACATATTTTCAGCGAATTCCAAGACATATATGACAAATTTTCAAGACATGTGTGACAAATTTTTTAGACATATTTGACGAATTTCTAAGACATAGTACAAGTCTTTAAAGGCTTAGATGAAAGAGATGGGAATTTTCTACTTAAGGATAATCATTTACCTCTATTAGGATGGGACTCCAACAGCTTCTTCACCCCACACTGACCTCCTTTCATTCTAAAAGTCTTCAAAACACTCATTCAAATGGAAACATTGATAACTCAGGTGATTTGCATAAATCATGGAATCCATGATGGACTAGGTTAGAGTGAACTCATTTGATTTCTAGCAATCATGGAATCAGGAGGAGTAGGTCTTGCAGAGGGAGGGGGAGAATGAGTGAGCTTCACCATTTCTTTATAAGATTTGATCTTTCATTTTCAGGGGTAAAATGGTCTTTTAGCCTTTCAGATTTAACTTCACTTTGCCCCCTTAGGGGCTTAGTGAGATTTCAGAAAGTTAGAAGGGGAATCTAAAATTAATTCATTACTGTGGGGTAAACTGAAATTTTCCCAACTTAATTTGATTAATTTTAAGAAAAATATGATAATTTATTAGGAAATTTAATTGGCATGATTTCCTCACATTTATGCATGTTTGAATAGGTAAATATGGACATTCTAAGCAAGGAAGGAGAGAAAGATCAAAGGAAAAGTGTGGAGAAAGCTGGAGGTCATTTAAAGAAAATTGCAAAAAATTGGTTCTGATGTCATGACATTGCACCAGGGTGTCGCGACATTGCGCGAAAATCTCTAAAAATCCTAAAAACACACATCTTCATTTTGTATCCTTTTTAATCACCTAAGGCACGAAAATTAATGGGGAATAAGCCCCTTTTCAACCCTAGAACCCTTAGGAACGATAAGACTCATCTGTGCACACAACTACGGAGCTAGGTTCAAAATTGGAGGTTGAGAAGCAAAATTGGAGGAGTTTCTTGCCCTACAGTGATAGATTCTTCTTATTTTCTTCAATTCTTACTACTCTTTTGAATTGGACATAGGATTTATTTGTATTTGTTAGTTTAATCGATTCATGAGTAGCTAAATCTTTTGTTTTAGAATTGATTCAAGTCTTGTATGGATTGAAACGTAATTTTTTTCCTTTTCTTTTAGAATTTGATGACTATTTGTATTGATTTATCATATTCTTAATGCCTCTATTTGACTGGCCACCTTTTAGAGCGATTTGTTCATTTAAATTATACTCGAGAGAGATAGTTTAGATAAATCAGACTATACTTGAAGTTTAAATCAACTAATGGATGGTTTGTTGATATAATAGATATATCGACCTAGTTTTGTCAGATTAAGGTTGGCTCTTAATGCGTACTTTCATTAATTTGTAACAAGAGATTGAGCAAGTTTAATGAGAAGTATATAATTGATTTTGACTCGAGAGAGCGTTTCAAGTACTTTAGAACCTTATACTTTAGAACCTTAGGCAAACACAAGTTATCATTTAAAGACTAATTGAAAGCAAATTAATTAGGGTTTATGAAATACAACGGTGAGAATTAATCCTAGGCTTAGTTAATTGATAAATTAAATCTTTCTTATTTGTTTCTTTATTTATGGCTTAGAATAGTTTTCAAAACGTATTTTCTAAAAGAATTTGATTTTTTCAACTTAATTGAGTTCATTAGCCTATTGTTTGATTGGGGTTTTAATTAAAACAAATCTCTGTAGGATGATAATTTTATACTATGTTGCGATCCGTACTCTTGCGGGCGAACATCTTCGTATCCATACTCTCCCAAGCTTCCAACACTAATGCCATGTCCAACTCTCACATTTTCATGTTCAATTCCTTTAGTTGTATTTTATTTTTATTGTTTATAATATAGTTGTATTTTATTTTTATTGTTTATGTGTATAAAGATATAAATATAATATTGACTTGTCCGAGGTTTAGCATATCTGCAAACGTACGGGTTGTTTAAAATAGTATAGAAAATGTTGTTGTTCCAACATGGACTAAGGTAAAAGTGGGTTAATTATCGCAATTATGTTATCAATTAGGTTGAGGGAAAATTTTTGTAATTTGAAATTCAAACTTACCTAAAATGAAAATAACTTAACAAAAACTAAATTAGAACTTTAATTAAAAAACAAAAGGAGTCTAAGAATATTTATCCACTTTGTATTTCATGATACTTAATTGTTCTTCCTCTAATGATAATTAATAATCACTATGTTCTTGTTTGAAGTCTTATCAATTAGGATAGCTCTCTCAAGCCTATTCAAACCTTAATTAACACTAATATGTATAATCCCTTACTACATATTATGTTAACTAGTCTTTATAAACAACCAACTTCAATTCCACAAAGGTTGGTTAATAAATATCTCTATCTCACTAACTAACTCTCAATTTCAACTTGGAATTTCAAGACAAGCTTGGATTTAACCTAGTTCTTTACCTAATTAATGCTCTCTCAAGCCACTAATTAAGCAAACAATCTAAATGTTGGCCACCCACTTAAAAAATATTAAGCACAAATTAAATCCACAACATAACATAATAGTTATTATTCATCAAAAGAAAAAGTGATTCAAGCACCAATCATACAAAGCCTCAAAATAAACCTAGAACAAATTAACAAGCTACCATAACTACTAATAAAATCACAAAATCAGAGTCTTGACGGTATAATTTAAATTTAAAGTAAGAAGAAAAAGAACAAGAAATTGTTTAGAGCACTCCCCAAAATGCCGTCCTTTTTCTCCTCCATTCAAATGCAGCTCGCCTCCACCAATGGCAAGAGAAGAATGAACAGTACACGACGGATCTGATCTTCAATCGATCACCTCCACGGTTCTCTCGGCCTCCCCGTGAAGAAGATCCATGAAACTCCAAAGGCTTTCTCTCCCGCTCTAGTTCTCGCTACGTCGCTCCAGAAAGTGTGAGGAAAATTTGGGGATGATGATGAACAGCAAGGTAATCAAACCCGGACCGGCTGCTGAACCGGTTGAGGTAGTGGGTTAAGGGTTAGTGGGTCAGACCGTAGTCAACCCGTGAGCTAGACCGTTGAGGAATAAAAAATTAAAAAATATTAAATCCCCATTACACCTTCCAAAATTCTAAACATAAATTTTATTTCACCAATTTAAATCAATAACAAAAAATCATTTTCAAGTATCCAACATTGTTTACAATTTATTGGAAAAATTGATATCGTATAATACTTCCACCCAATAATACCAAAACTAATTCGTGATTAATATCTGGGAGTAAATATATATTATAGTAAAATAGCAATCTATTTTGTTAGTTTCATGTTGAATTTTCTCTTTTGTATTTTTTAAATATATACCCATTTTTTAAATTTAAATTTAAATTTAAATCCCCATTACTTCTCTCACATGACCATCAGTATGCTTTTTCAACGCCCAAGTGACCCAACACATCACCAACACGCATCACGGAGTAGGGCGCACAGATCACGACGAAGCAACTTAAACATGTGGTTTACATGAGAAGGGGGCACGAATCACGAAGAAGTTAAACATCTGATTTATTATCATGGCTTAGAAGAAAATGTCATTAGCTTCCTCTTTCCTCTACGATGAACAATAGCTTCTTCTTATCCTTGGTTCGGCCACCTTCTCTCTTCATCTTCTTCCTCTCTTCATTATCTTTTTCCTCCCCCTTTCTTTCTGCCTCAGCCTTCAGCGACCACCGTGGTTCAGCTTTCACGAGATGCGACTTTTCAACTCACCGTATGCTTGTTGCTGTGAGGGGCGAGGGGTAAAATAGCAAGTTAGCAACCCAGGCGACTCGCCCAGATCGGCGGGTCGCCCGAGTTACAACCGAGTTGGGACGAGTCAGCCTAGTCAGCTCCGAGTCGTCCCCACCCCGATTCACAAACCAACTCGGACCGGTTTCCCTCCCGGTCCGGCGAGTTCCGGGCCGGATTGGCCGGGCCGGGCCGAGTTTCATCACCTTGATGAACAGTATAGTGTGTGTGCCGCCACTGTGACTTTTACTCACCACGCGTCTTTCCCTTCTATTCTTGCTCTAGGTCTCTTTTCCCATCCATATAAAACGCTGTCGTAGCTAGTGGCTGAAGCTAATGGCCATAAATAGTGAATAAAACATTTAAGTCTAATCAAAGGAAAATAAATTCAAAATAAAATAAAAGAATTGCTGCACCTACGGTTTAAAAGGAACTTCACATATTTTTGTGTTTTCTTTTTTTTTTTATATTTTTTTAATCCTAAGTTTAACCGCTTCAACTTTTATTCAAAGCTAAAATATTTACAATAAGATCCCCAACTAATGCACCCATTTGATATCTTATAAAATCTTAAGAAAATCACTTTAATTTTGCCACAATGACTCCCCAAATATACCAAAATATATAGCAAATCTAATTAAAAATAGAGAGTCATCAAATATATGTATATATAATATATCGCATCATATCCTTACCTCTTCTAGAGAATTTGAGAGGCTGTCACAATGAACTAGATTGGCAAGTTCTACCGCCTTTTGTAACACCTGGATTTTTAATACTATATTATAGCATTTTAATTGAATTATAACCACTTTTATGAATATTAGAAGCCCAAACATAAGAATAAATTTAAACCTGTTCTTTTCAAACAATGTTCCAACTTTATTGCAGTTGGAATGGGCTTTTCGAGCAACTTAGAATTTAAAACTTTTTATAAAACAGAGTGGTTTATAAGACAATTAAAATTCATTTATCCTCTTAAGATATTTATTTTCAATTCATAGTACTTGGGAAATTTAAATCCCTTTTATAAATTTATACAATTCTATTTTTTATACTTTCTACTATTAATTTAATAATTTAAAATTACATCATATACAATTAACCTTACTTTTTATAACATAATCCTAAATTCTTCATCTAATATTCCTCCAGCACTCCTTCCTTATCTCAATCATCTTACCATCTACCAGCTTATCTGAACAGCAATTTAACGCAATTCATTTCATTCATTACCATGCATAATAATTAATAAAATATGTATGAATGAAAACATGACTATATGGGTAGGGATGTCGCCCCTCTGTGGGCCCCCGCACTCATCCCATACAAGTAAAAATTAACCTTGTTGTTAGTGCACTTAAGGCACTACTGTGAGGCTCAACCTCCTGAATATAACCTTTCGGTCATATCTAATCTGTACTAGGGGTAGCTAGCCCTCTAGTCATCGAGTACTCGGATCCCATGAATATTTCTGACAAGGTTAAAGCGACCTATCGGCCCTGAAGTTTACTGTGAATTTATAAAACATGCTATGCAATTATTAATACATGATAGATGAAATTGAATGAAACTGCTACCTGAACTCCAAGCTTAGTTCTTATCTGCTCCTTTCCTTTCCACCGACCTCCCCAACTTATGTTACTATCAAGACCTATTGACATATAATATATAAATAGTAAATTAATATCTATGCCTTTACGTAATTATTCAGCGTCTCTCACGATCCTAACTTACTTAATACTACCCAAAACTTGTTTTCTAGGTTAATTTACGTTTTGCCCATATTTATTTAGAATTATAATCATCCCAGATATTTTAATAATTTACTTATATCAATCATTCTTATTCTCAATGTTTGACTAGAAGTTTCTATAAAACTTTTCTGTAAAGACCTCGGTCATTTACATTTCTATGTACATATTTATTTTCTGTTTACTACAAAATTTCAATAATAAAGCAATCAACACTATATATCAAGCCCAAGCAATTCAATTTACTAAAGAATATTACAAATCATTAATCGCAATACAAATCAATTACCCTTTTCTTATCTTCTAAATATTGTCTTTCACAAAGAAATTCCAGATTAACTAATAATATAAAAACCTCCAATAATATTAAAATAAGATTTTTGCAGACACATTCCAATTATAAACAACATTTAATACCATGAATCATCCTCTAATTATATTCCTACATATATACCCATGTCTAAACCCATGTCTAAGCCATCACCTTATCAATTAATAAATAACCTATATTTTAAATTGATTAATAATCATAACTAAAAACATGCACCCATTTCAACATTTGAACAATCAGTCAGATATCAAACTTAAACCTACCAATTTACTTCCCCGCTCCAGGTTCACAACTTACAATTAATATCAATAATAACCCGAGCACTTAGTAATTTCTTTCCTAGATTATAACACATTTTCAGCTTTGAAACTAATCCTAGATCCACTAAATACATCATGAGACATTAAACTAACACAATAAGATCCATGCTTTTTGAATCAAAGTAATCTCTAAAAGAACCACTATACCATATACATACTTACAAGAACTATCTTTGTTCAAGCTTAACATCATAACTAACCTCATTTATATAAAATATAACCTCTTATATTTCATTTATACTTAGAAATTAAAATCAACTAACACCTAGAAGCCTATACAGCTCTTGACCTTCAGAGTTCCACATCTACAAATTGATAATCCCAATCAAATTTCTTTATAAAAAATTCTTCTTCTTTACCGATATACCAATCAGAACAAGGAATAATCAATTTAGACTTCACATTCAACTATAGACAACAAAACATCATATTCCAATTTAATCTTAATACCATCAAATATACCTCACTACCAAAACATCTAACACAACAGAGTGATTATACAACAAGATCAACTCAAGACTTTCTAGTGCCCAGAAATTTCCAAACACCATAGAATCTCAATCATCTATAGTGTACTTTCAGTTCAAGCCTACTTTCAATTAAACTTCCTCAACCAACAATTATTAGTATCTAAATCAATTTCTCCTACAACCTCAAATCCTTAGCATATTCAATTTCTAACTAAATCATCCAACACAACATCAACTTCCTTCCTTAACTAATGCCCAATTAAACTTTCTCCTTTCTAACTTAAATTTAATTTCCCTTCTAATAAATAACAATCAATACTTTCAAACTTTACCTCCAATCCAACCTATTTCTTATTTCAATAATAACTTCTCAAACATTTAATCCTTCTCAAGCCTAATGTACTCTCCTCCTAACCGTATTTAAACATCATCACCTCTTATTAGCCAATCAAAACCACAAACCCATCATGGTACTTGAAAATCAATCTACACTAATCTTTATTGCGTTTCCTCAGCTCACCTAAGTTCTTAACTTTAGAAAATCAACACACACTCAACCAACTTATCCCTAAATTACAGATTTAAAGATAAGCACATAAACAAATAGCTGTTCTAGCTTCATCTAGGCTTATAGCTATGGGTCTAGCTCCAAACAAAAATGCCAAATACTTTATCCCTCTTTTCCCTTTTGCATACGTAATTAACAATCACTCATACACCATAATATCCGTTTCTTTCTAATTTTTCATTCTTAAAACTGAACCTTAAAGGTTCTCTTATAGTCCTATATTCCAATAACACTAAAGTCTATCAAAACTAATCATATAAATATCATTTCTAACACTTTGGACTATTTCCCCTTATTTCATTTCCTAAAATTCCACAGCCACCTATAATAGATAATTCTCAAGTTAACAAATCATATGTTCAATTCTTTATCCCTTACATTCAGATTTTCAGGATTACCTAACTCACCAATTTCTTTCAGATTACTACAACCATCCAGAAACATAGAAATTAGCAGAAAACTATTATCACCATAAGTCTAGAATTTGCAGAAATTACAAACTCTTAACATACAAGTGTTAGTGCTGGCTGTCACCCAAGAGGGGGGGTGAATTGGGTGAGAGAATAAAAAACTTTTGATTCTTTAAGCAAAACACAAGTAATGTCAATCTTTGAAATCTTTTTAAGATTTATCACAGAGAATATTTCAAAACATGAAATGCCCTGGAGAGTAAATAATTTTAGTATGCTGGAAACTAAGAGAGTTAAGGGAAGAGATGATGCACACAGAGTTTATCCTGGTTCGGTCAACCCAGACCTACATCCAGTCCTCAGGCTCCACCAGAGATTTCCACTACCCTCTTGTTTAAACCGGGCACAAGAGAAGCCTACCACAGGTTTTACGAACACAAGTTCACCTGTCAACCTTTACAGAGTTTTAGAATCCCTCTAAACACTCCCCCTTACCACCTGTAAGGTAATATCCCTGTTCAAAAGCACCAAGCTTTCAAAACAACCTCAAACAGTAGAGGATTTCAATAAATACGTTCACTTAATGAACAGATTGTGATAATCACTGAGGTACAGAGTAATGTAGGATGAAATACAAATTTGAGCCTAATAATCTGAACAATGAATGTGCTCTAATTCTTCTTTTCTAACATGCTCGACTCATCATTTCTGGGCTTCACTTGAATATGATTGATTCACTGTGCAAAGCCCCTGATTTTCATTTCATATCATCTTGCGTCGTGTGTTCGCTCGATCGCTCGCTTTCTTATTCTGATATCTTCAAGTCTCTATATATGGTGGTATGCTTTTCTATCCGTTGGAGACTTGGAGAACTAGACGTTAGAGCTTTTCTTTCTTTTCATGCTTCAACTGTTTTTGCAGAGGATAAGGTAAGAGAGACAGAGACTGTGAGTAACGTTATCCTGCTGCTACCTGCTGAAAGTGGCAGTCGCACAAGAGGGGGGTGAATTGTGCTATCTTAAAAATCTAGGAATAATTAAAATAACACAGTCTTTATACTGGTTCGGCCAACACTGCCTACGTCCAGTTCTCCAACACTCTGTTGGGTTCCACTAACCACAGGTTTTACGAGCACAGGTTCACCTGTCAACCTTTACAGAGTTTTAGAATCTTTCTAAACACTCCCCCTTACTACCTGTAAGGCTATATCCCTGTTCTAAAGCACCAAGCTTTCAAAACAACCTCAAACAGAAGAGGATTTCAATAAATATGTTCACTTAATGAACTGATTTTGATAAACACTGAAGTACAAATAGAATATCTAAAACAATAAATACAGAGCAATGGATGAGTTTGTGAATATTCTCGTTTTTCGTCGTGACTCAATAAATGCTTGAGTTCTGTATTTATATCTCTTCTCAGATTTTGCCCTAGCATTCAATCTTCAAGAAGCCGTTTGAATTTAGTCGTTGGGAGCTCATAGCCGTTGGCATTTAATGCAGCTTCTTCATCAGGCTTAACTATCTGTTCTAGCTTCAACTACTTCTTGCGTAGGGTGAGCTAGGAGAGAGATAGACACAGCGTTCTGTGCATCTGTACGAATTGTACTTTCTGGCAGCTTTTTCAGTAGCGCTAGCTTGATCTGCTATCGCTAACTTCATTGTGTGAGATCTGCACTTAAGCTGTTAGCTGAACAAATAATCATTTAATGCATAGAAGATGTTATCTCAAGCATAGTCAATTAGCTCAATGAGATAGAGACAATTATATATTATATTGAAAGCATTCTCTATTGATAGACAAGAGTATTATCACTAATACATCCCTTGAGATCAATGCTTAGTGTTCTAGCAATATCATATCAACAAATATTTTACTATTGATAGCTAATCCAATTATCGCTAGTTGCTTGATTGCTTATTAGCTTTAAGGATACAGATACAAGTATTCAGGGGTATTTCAAGGTATCCTATTATCGATAGCTAAACTTCTTAGTGCTAGCAACAATGTTAGCTCATTTGACTCTTGCCCTCAGGCACTAGCTATCTGAATGATCATTATCTGAAGCACTTTTGTTATCGATAGCTTAACCTGTTATCGCTAGCTGATTTCATTAGTTCAAGGACTTGGTTTATTTTTCTGCTAGCTGAGTTATCAATGAGCTTCTTAGCGATAGTAACAGACTTAGCGATAGATATTAACTTTGTTATTTCTAAGTCTTCATTTGCTATAGCTCTTAGTCTATTAGCTATAGAGATACACTTAGCGATTGAGATATTCATTCTTATTGTTCTGCTAAGTTACCATCTGCTATATTTGAATCTTTTATTCAGCAATCTATCTTTTATTTTTGCAATGGTGATCTGTTACTTATCAGATTTTACCCGTTTAATTCAGAGGTAACTTATGCTTATGTTTTCTATGGGTCAGTCTTCATCAAAACTTAAGATTCTAACACCTGCCACTGTACTTGCATGTCAGCTTTTTCATTCGCGCTAGCTCCCTTGGCTATCGCTATCTTGACAGTGAGTTCTGCACTTAAGCTTTTAGCTGAAACAAATACTCATGCAGTGGATATAATCAATAGGGTATTTCATTAGCTCAAAGAGATAGAGATAATAAATAAGCTAAAGTATTTTCAACGCACTCTCTATCGATAGCTAATTCCATTATCGCTAGTTGATTGCTCATTAGCTTAAGGATACTGTTATGGATATTCAAAAGTAATTCCAGGTATCCTACTATCGATAGCTAAACGTGTTATCGCTAGCAAATATGTTATCGCTAATTAACTCATTTGTTCAGGCGCTAGTTATCAGAATGATTATCTTAGGTATTTTGTTATCGATAGCTCAACCTATTATCGCTAGCTGATTCTATTAGCTCAAGGACTTGGTTTATATTTCTGCTAGCTGTTCTTTCTTTCATTTATCAATGTTCTCAATGAACTACTTAGCGATAGATATTTCTTTAGCGATAGATATTAACTTTGTTATTCCTAAGACTTCACTTGCTATTTCTTTCTATCTATTAGCGATAGATTTTAGCTCTAGCGATAGTGATTTGTTACCTATCAGGTTTTATCCATTAATTCAAAGATAACTTGCGCTTATTTACTTATGCTATCTATGGGGTCAGTCTTCATCAAAACTTAAGATTCTAACAACAAGATGTAGTTCTAACTAAATCTTATCACCATCACTTCTTTCTTCTTACTAAAATGCAGAAACTCAAGACAAACAGGGAGGTAAGAAAATCAAACTCCCTTATTCTAATTTCCCCTTCTTCCTATATCCAGTTTATCAAAAATTTCACTCAACTAAGAGCACAAAGGTTCCCCTTTTTTTGATATGAACCCGTAGGCAGAGCAAGCAAGAGAAGGAAGATAATTGAACAACTAACATCCCATAATTAACCAACATCAATTCCTATACAATTAAATGTCACAAATTTTTCCTCTTTTGCCATTGAACCTGTCGAGCAGAACAATCAACAAGGAGCAAGAAAAATTGCACCACTTCACATATTCAGCTAAACATCAATTCCATCAGCAACAAATCACAAGAATATCCTCTTTAGTGCACCAGAAATCAGCAGCACAGAGGAACAAAATTTGAAGGTACATGGGAAAATAAGAACAAGAAATTCGATGGAATAGGGCAGGGAAGAAGGAAGAAAATCCCAACTTCAAAACCAGACATATAAGACACTATACACACTTAAACATCTCCCTAATTCATGCTTAATCAAGCTTCAAAGCAACGAAGCTCCAGAAATCACGAAAATGGCGTCGGATGAACAGTGCACGGAGGAAGAAATTTGGGAAATCTTGATTAATGCTATTCTACTGATCAAATTCGTTCTTGGGGTTTGTTAATCGAACCATAAGCTTCAGTTTTATGAATTTAGAAGCTTCAAAAACCAATAATTTTGAATCAACATCACCCCCCAAAGCTCGCTTGAATCGGCCAAAAAAGAAGGAAAACGAAGGAAGAAGCTTACCCAAGGCTAATCCGATCTTTCCATGCGTTTTAGCAGCTTCTCGCCGCCATGCATAGCCGGAAATGGCCTCCCTTGTCGAGAGAGAGGAACGAAGGAACCAGAGGGAGAGTGAGGGTGAGACGGGAGAGAGAGAGGAAATAAAGAAATGAACACGTGGGAGGGGAAATAAATAAGAAGGAATGGATATTTTAAATGGGTATTTTACCATTTTGCCCCTTCTTTTCACTGAAGATATTTTCCAACTAGGGGCAGATATTGTCATTTTTATTTCCCTTATTTAAATTTATCTTCTAACTATTTTTACTCAAATAATAAAGAAAATAAGCTTTAAAAATTATTAAGAATACACCTGGGCTCATAAATTTATTTATAAGACTTTTTAATTTCTAAATGCCTTTTTCAGACCTCAACTAAATCCTTATTATTCCTTTTCTCCAAATTAAGTTTTATCTTCTAATTATTTCTCTTTATTTCTTAAAGAAAATAAACCTTAAAATTATTAAAAATGCCTAGAACATCATAAATTTATTTTCAATGCTTTTTAATATTTTGGTAATCTTCTTGAAACTTTAAATAAATCCTTATTTCCTATTTTTTAAAATTTGGGGTGTTACACCTTTAGCTCATACGCCCTTTAGTTCTTACAAAACTCCCCGTCTGCATATTTAATTTGATGCTTTAATAATATTTATATATATAAATATATCATATTATAATACTTATTATATTTATATATACACACACATAAATATATATACACATATATGTTATTTTATTCTCTTTATTTTGTCATTTTAATTTTATTATCTTATGCCTTTCATTTTGTTATTTATGCCTTTTATTATCTTATATTATGCATTTTGTTATTTAAGTTGCAATTTATGTTGTTCTAATTTTCTGTTTGTTATATTATTTTATTTTTCTTTCTATTATTACATTTCATGTTAATTTTAAGTTACTATCATGCAATTTTATTTATGATTATCTAGTTAACATTCATAAGTCATATGTCCTACATTTGCAGTGTTTTCTTATCTAATTAGTATCTACCACATTTTGTTGTTTTTATTTATAATTTGGTGATTTGGTTACTCATATATTAATTATTTCTTTTTTTGTTTTCTTACAGTTTAATTATCCGTTACGCTTTTATATTATTTAATCCAATCCCTTTATGTGATCTATTTGTATCATCTATTTGGTTACATGTATTTTTTTAATGCTCCTACATATATTATAGATTATCTATATTTATCTATATATTATATAACAAGTGCTACATAAGTATTAATTTAATATTGCACTGATTATGAGCTTATCTAATTCTTTATATTTGATTGTAAATTTTATTTACTTAATTTATCTTATAATAATATTCTTTTAATTTTATAAGAATGGTCAGCAGCCATAGTACTTTATATATTGTGATTCGATGATCAGAAGTCACGTCATCATTTTAATAGTTCTTTTCTAAAATGAACATTGTGAGTTACACTAAATTGTGTAAGGAAAAGTAATTGTGGCACTTTAATGATTGAGTTGTTATAAATATAAAAGATATGAGGGCTTATTATTGTCATGTGTCAAATGATAGAAATGAGCTTTATAGTCCTAAGAAAAAAAATTAAGGATATGTTGTCCTGTAGACAAATAACTTCTCACTTCACCAAAAGTAATAGTCCTGAAGACTAATTAGTATATTTTGCTATGATCACATTATCAATGCCCAAATTAATAATTTGAGGCAACAATGTTTGGAAATATTGAAATAATTATATTTTGATATAAAATTATGAGCAAATATTTTATTATGGCTAGAAGCCATAGAGAAATATGCATCAACTTATTTAAAGTAAATGGTAAAATGATTATGAAGTCAAAAAGACCACAAGATACTATGAAAAGTATCAAAAATAATTATAATGTCTAAGACATTTCATAAGTTGTGGGGAAATGATCTGTTAAGTCTAGAAGGCTATATGATATGCGAGTTTTGTTTAGTGTTATGAAAGACAAATTACAATTCTTTGATATTGTATAAGTAATTTTTTTTGAGTGGTGATGATATCACACTACTTCTTGAGGGGATAATTCACCAAATCTTCTTAAACTTGATTTTGCGCTTGCTACCTTGATATTGCAATTTTATCACCAAATTAATAAAGGATGATATATGAAATAAAATACACCAAAAGATAATTATTGGTCTTATCATGGAGTTAATTAGTTAGAGTATTACAAGAGCTCTTCCACAAATACAAAAGGTAACCATTAGTTTTGCATTGGTGCTGAGTAATATTATTGGAGCTATTTCACTAAGTTTTACTGAGAAGGTTTGAAGTTTTTTTTATTGTATTTGATCAATTAAGTTGATTTATTTCTTAATTGATGCATGGTTTATGTGCTTATTTTTATTTTTATATTTTCCTAGATTCATGTTTATTTTGTTTCTTATTGATGTTTATTGCACTGAGTTTTCACAATTTCTTTCTACCTTATTATTTATAAGTGTGAAAATTGTTTTAAGAAAAATGGATGAATGACATGGATTATTGTTTCGTTACTATTTGCTACTCTTTGAAATAAAATAATCAACACTATTTAGTGTCTTCTACCATAGCAATGTCTTGTACCAATTTATTCACAAATTTAACTATATATATGGTTGTGAATATTACTAAGTAAATTTCATTCATAAATCATTATGTGATATTATATATATATTGGAATTTAATTAATTTTATATGTCATTTGTAGGGAAAAAGTCATATTTATCTCATTTGAATTGAGAAGACGAGAATTTTGTTGATTTTATGAAAAAAAATCATTATGAATGGTTGATTTTTTTCTTTGATAAATCATTTTCATAATATGGTCTGATTGTAGATATAATGGAAGTCAAATTTATAGACAATATTGCACATATTCTTCATTTTATTTTTTCCCCAAACATTACAAATTAATGTAATGTTATCTTTTGTGTATCTTAATTGTGAAATTTCTTTATATATCTCTATATGGTTGAAAACTCCAAGTAGTTTATACTTTAAATATGCTTCAAAAGAAAAAATTATGATAAATGAGCAATGGAATTATATAGAAATACATACTATAGGTTAGTTCCTGAAGAACTTATTTGCAACAAAATCGATATAGTTCCTGATGAGCTATTAAATATTTTTTTTTATGGCAGAAGAGGAATCGATCATGAAAACTATGGCTTCATAGATTGATATTAGAGCTTCAATTTGTCAAAGGTATAAAAAGATAACCCCCTTGGATTAAAATTCATATTTGCATGTATAAAGGAAGTATTTGAGCTTCCATATTAAGTGTAGGTTATTGGCCTATTATATATAATTGTATTTACAATATATATATATATATATATGAATAGATGAAGCTTATTGATATGAATCACACTTGAGGGGGAGATTGTTGTAATACAAGTATGAGTTAATATTGAATGTTGAATGAAATTCTACTCATATCATTCCTCACAAAGCGTAATTGATCTCTCAAAATGGATGTCATATAAGAAACATGATACAATAAACTAAAAGTTTATGATCTAAATAAATTTATTGTTGGCATGACTTGTTTGATCATTCAAGTCATATACATGAAATATCAAATTATTTATTGACATCCATTGTAGAACGAGACGATTCTTCTTGAATAATTAACATAATTCAAGAATTATGTTGTGCTGCTTGTTCTCAAAGAAAATTTATAATGAAAGAATTACTAGTTGTGATTTGGAATCGATCTATATTTCTGGAAATATATCAAACCCATGGGCCCATTCAAATAGCATGTAAACCATACAAGTATTCAAGAAATTTGATAGATGCATCTATAAGATGGTTACATGTACGATTATTATTAGTTTGCAACCTGAAGTTTGCAAGATTGTTTGAATAAATCATTATGTTGAGTGCACAATTTCCAGATTATATGATACAGAAATCATACATCAAAGCCTCCATGAATAGTTAAATCAATATTTATGAGAACAAAGCTTCTATTTCATTGTTGACATATTGCAGCACTTACTGATATCAAGCTAACAAGATTCTCCCGGTAAAATTGGCTTTTGGTCAGGAGCCAGATAATTTCCATCTCCAAAAAACAATTTGAATGTGCAATGCATATGCCTAGTAATCCACCAAAACGTGTATAAATGGATATGGATATATATATACAAAGTTGAGATCAATGTTGGGTAAGAAACTCCTTCTAGTTTCTAAGAGAAACAAAATGATGTTTCAAAAATGGATTTAGGAGACTTGTAATGCATGATTATTTGATTGTCATTAAATAAAGTTATCTAAACATGAGGGGGAGAAATCGAGTAGTTGGAAAAGAAAATATATTGAATGCACGATTATTATCAAATGTAGATTCTCAAGTATAGTAATATGAACCAGAAGTTCATCAGATTTTGCATTCATGAAGTATTACAAAATATCTGCCAGTTATGATTACTGATCTAAATGAGAATTATCAAATATCATATTACAGCTGAAAATGCTCCAACAAATGTGATATGCCTGAAGCATGAGAAATCAATCGATTCCAAATGTAAATACTTCAGATAAATAGGAGCTTATTATTAAGATGATCATATTGAGGAAGCAGGCACTCCAGAAGAGTGCGAAGACATAACTAATTAAAAAAATCTCAAAGGAGGTACATGTATATGAAAATTAACAAATAAATCTCAATAAGTTATGTTATAACAAGGAAAATGGAATCGAAAAGAATAAAGTTGTCGACAACAATTTTGATAATGATATCACGTGATTAAATGAGGATCTTATACAAAGGTATGTCATGAGGAGTGACAAACAGATGATTGGTCAAAAGAAAAGAAAAGAAAAGAAAAGAAAGGAAATGAAAATATGATTCTTGTTCAAAATATGTGAAAATCATGGACTTGAAGTCCAAAATCCAGAAATAAAAGTTATTATGGGATATCAATATTTATGAGAAATATACTTTTTCAGAAAGGCAATGAAGATTGTGATAATACATATTATTTTGAAGTGGATACAAGTTTTCTACAAATATTAGTAGTGTGGAAGTGTATGAAAAGAAAATATGCGTTAATAATTGTATATATCCCACTTGATGATGAAATTTACCTGAGAATCATTGAATGATTGAAAATTCCATAAGCATATATAAGAATTATCTTACAAAATATATTGTTACTTAGAAAATATATAAATTTGTACATTACTTGAACAGTAGATCAAATTATTAAATTCCACAATGATTTTCAAAATCATGAATAGATGTCTCCCATATAAATATTTGCTAATTTTGTTGGTATTATATGTCACAATTTTGTGGAAGAATTAAGCTTTCTCAGGTGCACAACAGATAATGTAATTGAATAAATACGTAGATGCGAGGTATATCATGGAGATATGTTAGAGGAATGCATTTTAACAGAACATGTGATGATAATGCAATTCGACCAAATAAAGATATGCTCAAAAAGCTTTGGACGGAATATGCTTAAAAAATCAGTATACTCAACCGAGACAAAAGGACAAAAGTGATGTAGTCACTAGGGGAGTACAATGATACTGTTCAGGGGGAGAAAATGTCATGCTGTACTCTTTTTCCCTTAACTAAGGTTCTGTCTCATTGGGCTTTCCTAGTAAGATTTTTAACGAGGTAGCTTTGATAAGTATTGTGTACTCTTTTTCCTTCATTGGGGTTTTATCCCATTGAGTTTTTCCTAGTAAGGTTTTAATAAGGCACAATAATATGGACATTCAAGGGGCAGTGTAGCAAAATTACATGCATGTCCATAACCATTCATCTAGAATTCCTCCTAAGATTCTTTTATCTCTAAATGTCCTTAACTTTGTAACCTCTCAATGAATGGCTTGTAAGTGCGATAAACTTCACCATTATTTTCTTGTAACCTCATGCATAGTCTTCAATGACTTAAGGCCTATAAATAGAGGCCATGTAAGGCATTTGTACCATTGAATCACAAGTGAAAATGATATATTCTTTATCTCCATCTTCTTCTTATATTCTCTTGCTTTCTTCTCATATTTTATTGTCTTGTTATTCTCTTTTCTATCTCTACATCTTTCTACTTTCTCTTTATTTTATAACACTTAATCTTTTCTCCTTTTTTTTAAAAGAAAAAGCTTGTGACATCATAAACAAATCTTAGATACAGAAATAGCCATCAAGATTCTAAAAGTGTCCAAAGATATGAGGACCGTTGATCTTAGCATTGCTGGCCATTTAAATAGAGCATTTTGACTGAAAATACTAATGTGTATCCATATGCGGCATTATAATTTCCTAGATAGACAAAAGAAAAATTCTTCCTTTTCTCCACGACTGTCGCCCTTCCCACGACTAGAGTGTCACCATTATCATTGCCTTCTTCCATGTTGTTCTCCTCCTTCACTGAAAAACATGAACCATATTAGGAAAAGCGCAGTGGATTTTGACCCTTTTTATTACCCGCAAGAGTACATGAAAACAAATAAACATATGACAAAAATAAATAACTCAAGACACACTAGAATTATTAACATGGAAAACCCCTCAATTCAAGGGTAAAAATCACGCGTCGTCTAGACCAAAGAATAGTAAATCCATTATTATAAATCAGGTTACACGAGAGTCTCAAGCACACGCATAATCATGTATGAACACCCAGCCAAACAACCAAAGCTACAAGCTTAGAGAGTGGAGAAGGTGAACATTCCTAGAAAAGTCTAGTTTAATACAAGCTCAATTACTCTCACACCAAATCTTGAATTAACGATCCCACTATTTAGAATGACACACTACAACAGAAAACGTTTTTTACGTCTAATATTTGGGGCTTTTCATATCTCATTTATGGGGGACGTCTTTAAGGGAGAAGTAGAAAAGATATACTTTTTACGTCTAATAAAAATGAGATTTGAAAAATCCATGTTTAACGTCTCATTTATTTTGTAGACGTTGAAAATGTGGAAGGTCATATTGCACTTCTCATATTTAAAAAAGAGACGTAGAATGTACAAAAAAGAGATGTGGAGAAGTGGCATATTTCACGTCCCAAATAAAATATTAGACGCGGAATTTTTTTTAAATCTTCCATAATCGATTGCTGGTCTTTCCTCAATATCATTACTTCATACAAGGTAAATAACATATGCACCTAACTGAACCTACCAGTTCATGCAATCAAATAGCAGAAACAAGAAGAGTATAACAAAGAACTCTAGACTTCAATCAACCAATAATAACCTTTTGTAACCAGTACATCAGCCAATTCCAATTTATTCTACCAGTATAATAGATTATCAGGTCAAAATATACCATAATACACACTAAAACATATCATAATGGAAGAACTTTCTGAAGTTAACCTTCATTGTTGGTAATGTAGATATGTGATAAGGTATCCACATCATGGTAGTAGTAACATCACCAATGGGAGTCCAAGCACCACTAGCATTTGCAGCGATAACAACAGCTCCAAGAATCCTGTCAATAGAATCCAAGTCAGAGATTTTTCTGGATGACTTGAAATAAAGCAGAGTGTTGGAAAGGAATGAAATTAGCATAAAATTCATTGAAAATGTCTTAGTATTAAAGAAGCTCTGACCATGATAGTGTACATGTAAGTGTGAATCTCAGAAACATGCTGTGACAAGAAGACTTATAATAAGACAGTTCATAATCAAAGCACATCAATCATTAAATCAATGAAAGAAGAGAATACTATAAAATGCAAGCTCAGAAAAACAACCCAAATGTATGAAACAAAAATTTTGGGGAACCAAATTGTTGGTGCAGAGTTCAGATTAAACTTGTGGTAGCTTTCTCCATTTATAACATCTTATGAATAGAAAACACTTACAAAACAACTGACTGCAATTATTTTATGGAATAAAAATTTCCAAGATCCATCAACAGGTTGTAAGGATACTAAATGCTCTTTAACTGAATGAATAAATTAGGGCTTGAATCCAAACATTTGCTGAAGATGTCCCGAGGTATTTCAAGCTTTAGAGCTCTAATGACCAAAACTGACATTGTACAAAGCCACAAATATCTTCATTCACCCATTTATGTTGTCGCATTTTTGTAAGGTGAAGCACATTTAATATACAAAAGAATGGAAAAGAATCAAACTGAAAATAATTTAAAAGAATGAAATCATGTACCTTCGATACTCTGGTGGAGGCACTAGTTTCCACAACAGAGAAACCATGAATATTGTAGATGTCAAGTTGTCTAGGACAGAGCTGAGGAAAAATGTCACAAACCCAATCTGCAATCATAACAAGATAAAAAGCCATCAAGATAATATGGACAAAAAACAAAAGTTTATCTTAAAAGGTTGAAAATAGTTGGGTTTTATTTTGGGTGTCAATTCTCCGTATGACTATACACAATTTGCACCTGTGTCAGCTCATATTTTTCTTAATACACACACACATACATATATCCTCATACTTTAATTTCATAATCATATATCAGTACTGGTTCAAGTCCAATTTAATAAGGGCATTGAACTTAAACAATACAGAAAGGGAATTGATTAAATTAAAAGGTAAAGTAACAGAAATGGAGGAACGATCTTAAGCAAAAGACTTGATATGCAACCGTCAGAAACCATCAGAAAGTTATTAATCAATTATTATAAATGCATACTGAATTTATTAATCAATTGAAATACAATAGCTTAGAGAAAATATAACGGGAATAAATTGATCATATATTTGTCAACATCCCAACAGGGTTAATCCTTCATGAATGTCATTGAATGCCACCATTTAACATAAAAGTATTTTTGTTGCTAACAAAATAACTAATCCAACAAGGAGCAAAAGATATTTGGCCAAAAACAACGAGCAAAAGATATATAAATATATCTCTGGTATTGGAAAACATATTAAACAAGTGAATCAGAAATCATCCATAGCCCATCACATTCATACTATCCCTGTCAAATACACACACTCGCAGACCCAGTCACTGCATACCTATAGAGAATATCAAAATTGACGGCAGCACAAGCATGACCTAGATGGTTGTTGTCATAGGAGGTTACTCCACAAACGTACATCAAAGCCTTACCAGGAACAAGAGGCTTGAATATCTCCTTCTGCTGAGTCATTGAATTATAAATCTTGAATTCCTTCACATTCGCCATGTCCAACAAAAATGCCCCCGTTTAGCCTCCCCTCAACACCCTGAGCTATATCTAGTGAAACTAAACTTGCAAGAAGGAAAAGGCAAAACCTAAAGTCTCACTCTTGCTTCAGATAAATGCAGCATACTTCGTAGATTTGAGAGAAAAGTGCAAAAACAAAATTTATTTTCCTTTTCGGCATGTGTGTGCTAGATAGCTACAGTTAAAAATACAATACTCATGAACCGTCTATCATGTATGTAAACTTCAAAAAGTGAGAATAAGTTGTAACACAATATCTAAAACAAAATTAGTTTGGTAGCATCAACCACTAGCAAGACCACATTTGTAATTATGTTTTTTTCTTTAAAAAAAGAAAGAAAGAAAGAAAGAAAATTGCTCACACACCGGTGAATTTCCAGGAAGCATGAGTTCAAGAACCTCAAATTTTCAGAACAAACTGAAAAAGAGAAAGAAAGAGGAGTGAGGATTGTGGCTAGTGGTTGCCGTTACAGGCGGATGGAGTAGTGGCCGTTGCCGGCGGTGGAGGCGAAGGAGCTGATTGGAGGTAGTAGCAGGTGGTGGAGGAAGACGTTAACGAGAGAGTAAGAGTTTGAGGATGAAGAGCGAAGACGCACGCATCTCTACTCCAATCAATCCTTTTTTCTTCTCCACTATTTTGCAAATATCAATGTCTTATTTTAAGAAAGAAGATGTGGAAAATATCTTCTCCACATAGGCACATACAAAGTCTAATTTTATTATATTAGATGTGTTTGTCGGTGTGGTTTTCAATATATTTACACTTTTATTACCGCCTTTTTTTCTAAGTATAATATTTGAAGAAAAGACGTGAAATAGGGACGTAAATAATATTTTCTATAGTAGTGACACAGGAAGAAGAGGGCAGAAAGCCCTCTAGCTTGCTGTGGCAAGGCCACGGCGAGCGGGACGCATCAGCAATGTGCTGTTACGAATTCTAGGGTTTCTAGTAGATTATAAATAGTTCATAACCCCTGAAAATCATTCCTCTAAGTCTCCAAACACGAAAATACTTCAGTTCTCCTAGGGTTCCATCATCTACCATTATTCCCACTTAAATTTCCATCAATTTCATTCATCTCCACCTCCACTCGTCTTGATTTTTAGCATCACCCCCCTTCCTTCTTCCATTTCCACCATATCTCTTCTTCATTCTTTTTCAATCATGGAGGCTGCTATGGTGGGTCATTTTGAGCACGAAATTGAAGACATGAGAGGCTAGAATCTTGGTGCTTTGGTGGTGTGAATGTGGCTCTAGCTT
Source organism: Mimosa bimucronata (assembly GCA_037074515.1). Lineage (NCBI taxonomy): Eukaryota > Viridiplantae > Streptophyta > Magnoliopsida > Fabales > Fabaceae > Mimosa > Mimosa bimucronata. The sequence continues at coordinate 32,147,441 of CM073440.1, read as the reverse complement.
CATGGATTAACATAGGGGAGTTTCTAGTTTTCAATTTCTTATTTCCTTTATATTTGACTTCTACTCTTTTGTATTGGTCTTGTATTTGGATTTAAGAAATGAGATATGTGGTTGCTATCTATATTTGTGAACAATATTGTGTATGCCTTGATTTAAATGTGATTGAGATACAATTTCCTATCTACTTGTGGTTGTATTCTTGGTTGTAGCCATTTTAGTGGTTGCTAGTGGTTATAGTCAATTTCTTCCATGCATGAATGTTGTGGTTGCACTTCATGAGAGTTAAATTGCATTTGTTTCAAGGCATTTCACAAACCAAGTGGATCTTCACACTAACCCTAAGTAATGGCTATAAAAGAGATTTGCTAGATTAGTCATTAATTAGGGCTAGTGGACCCCTATTGGTTGCTTGGGGATTTTTCAATTAGACTTGGTAAATTAAACTCCCACTTATCATTTTAAAGAAGAGTTTGAGTCACCATAACACTACCAAAGCCCATTTTATAAATTTCCATTAATCCAAACTCTTTTCACTCATTAATCTAAAATACCAAAAACAAGTAATTGCATTTGTCAATAGTTTTAGTAAATAAATTTTCAAACCAAAACCCCCATACCTGTTACTTTTTTAATTGTATTTAGCTAGTTTAGGTAGGTTAAAAGACTCCTCAAGTGAAATGACCCGGGGTTGCAACCTATATTGTAATCCTTGGATTAAATTTTAATCTTAACCCCCAAGGCACATTTAGGTAAAGGTTAAATTAGTCTATTAGGTCAGTTTGACGGAAGAGTATTATTGACTCGAATTTGAAAGTTGATGGACATTTTTGAGCCAAAAAAAGTACAAGGTACCAGATGCACCTTGAACATAAGTACAAGGTCATTTTTTACCCTTCACCCTTGAATTTAATGAAATTTATGGGTTCATGATTTTGTTATTCTCTTTGTGAAAATCTTGTGCTGATTCAAGGTGGCTTGATTAGTGGACTAATAGTGTTAATTGATTTTGCATGAATGAAATAGCATAGAAATTAATTAATTGTGTTTAGACATTGGGTAATCACTCTTTTCAATCTTAGTTCTTGTTTGGGTGGCCATCAATGAATTGGGGTTAATTGAGAAATTAAGTGCAATTGTGGGGTGGCCCAAGTAGTGGATTTAAAGTCTTACATAATTAATTATTTCTTGATTTTGAGTTTAATCAAATTAGGTTAAATTAAGTAATGTGTGGGGTTCCAGCATTAATTAAGTTAAACTAAGCCTAGCATAGAGAGGTTCCTCTAAGGTTCTTTTGAAAATCAATACGAAGCTCCCCGAAAATCTTTAAAAGCAATGAATCCCGAAGTTTCCATTTATCAAGAATGATTTTATCCCATTTGAATCCAATCTCCCTTTTGTCCAATCTCAATTCGTCTTCGAACATACCATACTCTTTTTACCAAGTTCACACAAAAATCAAATACAATGCTTTTTACCTACTTTTATCAAGTTTACATCTAGCTATTAGGTTCCAATTGCATTTAAGGCTCCTTGAGACCGACACCTGGGGATAGCTTCCACTACCCTTTGGGATCAAATCTCTTGGAGAGCGGATCTGAGTCGGTACTATACCGATAACCTCGATTTGAGTGAGCTCTTCACATTCTAACCAAATTGCAGCCCGAATAATGAATGTGTAAATGATGTTTTATCAAGGCTTTCATGTGAACATGCAAAAATCTTTCTCTATTCTTCTCCCTCAAATGACTACACTTTTCTCTTACTTATACCCATCCCCTTTAACCTCAATCTATACCCTCTCTATTTTAATAAGTAAGACACAATTGGGCCTAAACATTGGGCATTTCTCTTAATGAATTTGTGGAGACAATGCCAATCCGACAATCTTACAACAAGCTTCATTCTTCCCACAAATATCAAGGTTCACTAATTTAAGCAACCGTGGCCTTCTTGAAGAAAACTTCTTCGTAAAAAGAACTCTAGCTTGTTTATCAACCCTGAATGAGAGTAGTTCTCTAGTTCTGTAGTCTTCAAACTGGAAATACATCCTTCCCTTTTTCACTGATATGACCATGCCTTTGGTGCCACATATTTGATGCTTTCATGTTCATGGCATTTACACTATCTCTAGCCACAAAGCTTTTGTCATTAAAAAATTTGGAAAATTTTCCCTTTAGCCATCACCAAATTATCTTTGATGAGCCTCTACTTCTCAGAGCCAAAATGGTTATCAAAACCACCACCAAGTACCTAAATAAAGATTGCGTTAAAACAAACATATGGAGCATGTTTCATTCCTTTAAGAAGGAACTATCCCATGTTGGTTTTCAGACAAACATCACTAACACCAATTACCTTAGAACAACCAATATTACTCATCTTTAACACCCCAAAATCACTAGATGGGTAATATGTAAAGAACTAATTCTTTGGTGTAACATGCATTGTGTCACCACTATCTACTATTGAGATGCTCTCATCTGATTCAAGATTAACTGTGTCATAATCATGGAGAACTAAGATATCATCACAGGTAGCAGTAGTAACATGTTCATCATCAACTTCATCCTTGTTGTTATGCTCATTATTCTTATCTTTAATCTCCCTTTTCCAATGAAAATAGTTCTTTTGAATCTGCCCCATTTTGTGGCAACAATGACACTCTACATCCTTATATTTGGACTTAGACTTGCTCCCATCCATTTTCTACCACTATTTTATCCTGTTTGATTTTTCCCCTTCTTTTCTATGACAGATGCTTCAAATTGAGATGAAAAACCATGTGCCTTCCTTCTCATTTCCTCAGTGAATTACTACTCTTTACAGTCTCCAAATAGAAAACACCATTAAGGTCTATTATTATAAATAGAAACCTAAAAAGTCTCCCATGACTTGGGAAAAGTATTCAGATGGCATAATCCCAAGATCTCATCTTCAAACTTGATATCCATTCTTGACAATCGATCTAATAACCCTTGAAATTCATTCAAATGATGTAAAATAAAAGTCTCACCCTTTACCTCAAATTTATAAGACAATTCAATAGATACAATTTGTTATTCCCAAACGTAAAGGTATACATGGACTCTATCTTCTTCCACAAAGTTTTTACATTTGTCTTATTAGCAACATGATTATAAACATTATCACCTAAATAGATGAATGAAACCACGTACCTACTAATTTTCAAAATCCCAATGCTCATAAGATTTAGATTCCGCCTTTTTTTGAAGCAAACACAGAAATATGTAACTTCTTAACAAATAGCAAATCCATTATCTTAACTTTCAATAGATGATAAATACTTCCATTTAAATAAATCATCCTATTTTGTATTTGCCTCCATTAGTACTCAAGCAAGTCAATAACTTAATAGTTAAACAATGTGACAGCCAACCAACCTAACAAACCTGGCTCTGATACCACTTGTTTAGAAGAGCACAACAAATTTTGATTCTAAATTACTTGCATGAGTATATAAGAAAACACATAAAAAATATATGAAAAAAATAAATAGCTCGAGAGACAACAGACCAGTTTATGTAGAAAACCCCTCAATATAATGGTAAAAGCCACCATTCATACAAAACAAAGAAAATCATATCCACTATTATCAAATAGGGTTGCACGAGAGTCTCAAAAACATGTGCAATCACGTGCAAATGTAGGTAAACCAAAGGTATAAGCATACAATAAATAGTGAAGAAGTTGAAAATACCCAAAAAAGTATAGTTCAATATAAATTCTATCACTCTCACACCATACCTTAAATTGACAATCTCACCGTTCAGAATGATACATTTAAAGTGGAAAACCAGCTGACCAAATTCTAGCTCGATCCTATGATTAACAATTGTGTAAATGACATTTTATTGAGACTATCATGTAAACCTATGAAAATCTCTCTCTCCTTCTCCCTCAAATGCATGTAATTTTCTCTTAATTAGACTCTCCCCTCTAACACTAATATGCCTCATCCCCACTTAAATAAGTGAGAAATAATTGGGTCTCAAATAGTGAGCATTTCTCCACATAGGATGGGAGCTAAAACCCAACAAATCAAACCCAAAAAATCATACACAATCCAAGATCAAGAAAATAGGGGGGGCGAGTTATTGATCGTCCAACCTCAATTGATTTGTGATCGTGATAGGAAGCAATAGAGGGCGCTTGAAGGTACTATGAAAAGTATTATAAAATTTCCAATTTTAGCCCAAAATAACTTGAAGTGCACGATCAAGAAAATCTTCCCTCCTTTATACATATGAAATGCCCATCCAAATGATCCATTTCATTGACTTGAAAAAAAAAAGACAACTCTTTTGGTAGCAAGACCTGACAAAGAAGAACCAAAATGAATCTTTTGGGTGTTGCCATTAAGTTGAGGAAGTTCAAGTTTTTGTCTGGTGGAAGGGCAAGTTATGAGGATATCAAATTGGATGTTGAAGTCATACTTGAGAATGACATTGACATATACCAGTATGTGTTCCTTGAGGATTGGAAAGGATATTTGAATCCAATCGTTGTTTTTGGACTTGTTCAACTAGGTGTAAGTTATTATAAGGGCCTTGACAAATCCCTGATTTGTAATGCTTTTATATTCCTAATTTGAGGCAATTTATATGATTAAGATGCGATATTGGTCCAATAATGCTTAATGTAGAACTTAGACTCTTTGGTGAAATTAGTGTTAGATTAGGGTTAATTGGCCATAATTGTAGATTAATTTGCATGAATTGGTTTATAGGACTATTTGATCCTTGTTTAGTCTTGTTTCCACTTGCAGGGCTGTTAAAGACTAAAAGATCGGACCCGGGACGAAGAAAAAGGCCAAACTAAGGAGCAGAAGAAGCTGGGGCCAAGGCGAATGGGCTCCCAGGATGAAGAAAAGAATGTGGCTCGCCGTGGCCTCGCCAAGGCGAGGAAGCCTCGAAAGAGACAGAAGCAATAGTAGAGGCCACGGCAAGCTCACGGCGAGACGCTGTTCTGCAGCTCGTATCGACATATCAGTTTCGAGTCCATAACTCATACCCACTCACTTAGGCCGGTTCCTGGATCGTCTAACGTGGAGTCGATTAAGTAACTACCTAAGCTAACTAAATGCATGCAAAAACTATAAATGTCAGGGGTTTGTGATTTTTTATTAAGGAAACTAAGCTACTTCTTTTTTTTTTATAAGGAAAGCAATTAAAATGGTTGGTGAAAACTATATGATGAATATGGGTCTCTTGATGAATTGGGCAACCTTCCTAGCTTCTAAGAGGATATAGGAGTTCTAATCCAAGTTCTAATGTAAAATCCTAAGGCAATCACTCTTAGTCCAATTAACCTAATTAATTAATTAAAATGGCGCATCGCTCATTTAAGTAATCAAATAGGGAATTGTTAAGTTCCAACTTGGTAGCGAAGATTCATGATAAACATTCAAAGAGACTCTCGCAGAAGTAGATCAAACCTCTAACGTTGGACCTAGTGTCTAAACACACATACAATCGCACATGAATCCAACATATTCTAGAAATCCAAAGGAGATATAAATGAAGCATATCTATTGCATAATATCATGAAATCAACACTTAGGTTCATACATATAAAAGAACATCGCTTAATTACAAGCACGACCATTGTACAAAAGATTGAATATTAAAGCACACTTGTTCCAAGACCAAATACATATAACAAAACACAAGGAATTGCAACACATAAATAGACTTAGACAAGAGAAACTAAGTAACTCCCCATTAAGGACATTGAAGCTTCGGTTGCCTTCCTCCATCAAGATCCCCACAAGAAGTTTAGCCGCTCATGCTCTCAAACACGATCGATTGGGATTTGGTTGTGGATGCCATGGAATTGATGTGGAATGAGTAAAATTGATGTAGATTGATGGATAGAAGAGAGAATTTCGTGCAGAAGACTAAGGGCAAGAGAATGGAAGGGGTGCAAGTGAATTGTGGTGAATGGTGGTGTATATATAGCACAAGAGGCAACCCAAAACCTTCCAAATTGGCCTAGGGTGTCCTATTCTTACTAGAATTAACAAATAGGAAAGGTTTGGGGAAAGAATTATGGGATGAAAGAGAGAATGGGTGAATGAATATGGAAATTCGGATTCCCCTCTCTATGGGACAAGAAACCACTTAAAAACTATCCAAAACGGCCTCCGGTTGCCTAATTTAGCCACCCATACCATATAAGAAAAATTTGGGGAAGATCCAAACACTTTCTGTCAAGAAATCTAGCCAAAATAGAATGTTTTGATTAGAATAATCAATTAGGAAACTTCTTAACATCAATCATGCCTAGGGTTGACTATTCTTACTAGGATTAACAAAAAGGAAATATTTTAGGCAAACCCAATCAACCAATCCCATAGGAAATTTCCCATTCTCCTTGATTTTACCAATTAGGAAAGTTTAGAAGCCAATCCATTATGCTCAATCAATCAATCCAATTTCCTAATAAGTATTTTCCTATTGTGCAAAATTTCCTTTTTTTAGAAGTGTCCTTTTCTATAGAAGTTTCCTTTTTTGCAGAAGTTTCCTATTTTGCGTTGACTCTCTTTCTTTGCACCTACAATGGAAATTTTAAGCATACGTGAAGTATTTTAAGTCCAGAAACAATAAATGCATGAGTTAAATGCCTAATATGCTCAAATTGAATGGAAATGCAATTAACTCTCTAATCTTGGACCCTAAGTATAAAAGTGCCTAAATCCCCATTTAATAGCTTAGAACAAATGCTAATTTCCTATAATTAGTGGATAAAATGTAATAATCAAGTGCAATCATTCCCCCATACTTAGACCTTTGTACTCCTGGACAAAGCATAGACTCACAATGGTAAAGGCCTAAGATAATCAACAATATCAAATTGGAACAAGACATGCTCTAGACATATAAAAGAGAAAACTACCAATGCAATTGAGAATCAAATAGCAACAAGTGAGCACACTCATAAATATTTTGCACAATCTCACCATATGGGTTATTTACTCTCTACTGACTCTATGCAACTTACCATATGCTTGCAACAATTCTCAATCTTCACTATTTTAGCACACACACAAAGAATCAAGAGGACTTGGGATTATGGTAATGGAAAGATGTCATCCATGAGCAAGAACTAAACCACTTACAAGCATCCTTATTGTTATTATTTTTTTTTCTTTCTTCTTCTTTTTTTACATATCTTGAGCTGTTGTAGATTCCTTTTTGACAAAACTTTGCACATGGGTAATGCAACACCGGTCGCTCAATTACTCCAACAAAGCATCAAGAGACCTTTGGTCCAACTCATAACTTTCCTTGACTTGACTGTTTGATGCGAGTGCCAACATTGGTGATGAAGTGACCCCGGCTACTAAGTCAAGTTTAGAAAGCCAGCAGAGTTGTGCAATCATAGCATTTAAAACCTGGATGCAGTTTTATAAATATGCTCTACCCATGCAAGACATCAGTGGGAGGTGGAAAAGATGTATATATGGATGTATGGAGTGAGTGCTTCTATAATGTTCATCATGTATGACTAAAGCAGCTTCAACCAAGAATTGAGACAAGTCCTAGAAATTAGCACAATTAAGCAAGCATGCACTCAAATTGATCATTAAGCCAAAAACAACCTCACAGCAAGGATAAGCTCACAAATCACCATTCAATAATCAATTAACATAGCAATTTTCACCATATATACCCTAAACATACCTCATATCCAACCTTTGAAAATTGAAAAACAAAGGTCAAGAACATTGCAAAATCTATCCAAAGTCCAAGATAACAAACAACCTAAGATGGGTCTCTTCTTGCACAAGTTTTCAAAAAGTGGGGTGAACTAGGTTTTCACAAAAAAAAATTTGAAAAGCACTTGAATTCACTCCCAACAAGTCTACAATGACAAATGCGACCCTTTATACATAATAGACAAGTCAAGAACAACTTCAAGCCAAAAATTTTAAAAATCAGTTCAAAAACAGTCAAAGTTCACCCAAAACCACAAATTCATAGGAAATCATGCAAGAAAACCTCAAAATACACATCTATCCCACTTAAACCAAACATTTTCCTCAATGTTTAAAATATCACACTATCAAATATCAAAGAGGAACAACGCTTGTAAGCATAGGCAACCATCAACAAAAATATATGGGGAACCAAAAAAAATCAAAAGCAAAACAAAACAAATACTGTCCTACTGGTAGATCCCATTCCCCCACACTTAAACTACACACTACATCTAGTCAAAACAGTATCCAATCAATATGCAGTGTAAAGCAAAAGGACAACCTGGCATTTAAAAGCTTCAAACTCTTGTAGGAGAAGTTTTCATCCCTAATGAGAAACATATATGTCTTCATGTAAGCTCCTTCTCCCGCATGCTCCATTCTTGGTGTGAGGCATTTTGATTTCTGCAAAAGAAATACCATGCACAGAGTAGTACCAAATTCTAGGAAAGGAAACCCTTTATCTAAATAAGCATTACAACCAAGAAAGTCAATCATGCTCCCATCAATAGGAGTAAAACAAAAATTTTCATTTTTAAAACACTCAAGTGTATGTATATCAGAAATCGCAAAGTTTAACTCACGGTTGGGGCACGTAATGTCACTTACACATGTGAAAGAGGGGGTGGATAAAGAAGCGGGGCAAAAAAGGTGGTGGGTGAGGCATAACAAATACTGTTCGCAAAAATTGCCACCGCAAGTATACGGGTCAAGTTTAGTAGTATAGTGGTAAAAAGTGTCATTCCGCAGAGACTATGTAATAAGCAAGTTCATTAAATACATTACAATCTAAATTAACTTTGGGCAAAAATCAAGTGATGGGTTCAAATTTGGTTAACAAAAATCACAATAAAAATAACAAAAGGTACTTTTAAAATTTAATTCAAACAATGGGAAAAACCTAGGCCTATTTATCCACTTGTATTTCATGATACCCAATAATTCCTTACCTAATGATAATTAATCCTATTATGTTGTTGTTTGAAGTCTCTTATATTTAAATAGCTCTCTCAAGCCTATTCAAACCTTAATTGAATTTAGTATGCATAATCTCTTACTACATACTATCATCAATTAGTCTTTTTAAACAAACCACTTCAATTTTACAAAACTTGGTTAGTGAATATCTCTATCTCACTAACACACTTCCAATTCTAAATTAGAATTGTAAAACAAGTTTGGATTTAATCTAGTTCTTTACTAATTAATGCTCTCTCAAGCCACTAATTAAGCAAACAATCTAAATGTTGGCCATCCATTTAGAAAACATTAAACACAAATTAAACCCACAACATAACAGTAATTAATTAACAAAAGAGAATAGAGTTTAGGTATCAATCCATACAAGTTTCAAAATAGACCTAGAAGATAAATTTAGCTACACATAATGGCAGGAAATTCAAGGTTCAACTTCAAACACATGCTCAAAATCCAGAAATTACAAGAGAAATAAGGAGGAATTGAGAGGAAAAACCACCAATTACTCTTGTTCACAGCCTCGAAGAAGACATTGCAGATGATGTTTTGCCAATGAAGCAACTCCCGCCCTTTTCTTTTTTCTCGCCTGCTTCTTGATCACGCTGAAACAGTGGCGTGAAGAAGATGAAATTTCAAGCAGTCACGTGCAGCGCTCCCAATCTCGCTGAATGCTCTGACGCCCTAAGCTCGATGAAGATGGATGTGAATGTTGCTTGTGCGGCTTGCCTTCCCTTTTTTTTCTGATCGCGTGTCTTGCTTTATGTTAGGTTATGAAATATTTTTTTTTCCTAAACGCTGCGTCTTGCTTTTCCTCTTGCTAGTGTGATACTGATTCAATTCCCATGAGGTCTCCACATCATTGCTATCAAACGGTGCTGCCTTCACTAAACAACAAAAGTGAGAACAAAACAATTAAACCAAAAAGAAATAAAACAAAAAGAAAATCAAAGTAATAAATAATAATAATAAAATTGCTATTGATTATAAAAACTGCAACTACGGATTCAGGATTTAATATTTTTGTTTTCTTTATATCATAAATTAAATTATTTCTATTTTATTTAAAATTTATAATATTTAATTAATTCCCACAAATGATCTACCAAATTGATATCTTGTCAACATATCAAGAAAATCCCTTTTATTTAGTGATAATGACTCCCTAAATATATCAAAAATTATCAAATCTAATTAAATAATGGGGAATCATCAAATACCTTCTTTATTATATATGTCTGATGGAAGATCACAAGATAGTATTTGCTTGAAAAATCTCCTATCATTAACAATATCAACATCTATTCATAGATAATCTTTCATAGGTGCACTCTCAATATCATGTAATCCAATGGAACAAAAATCATTCTCATTCTTAACCACAATAAAATTCTTATTCTCAATTATCTCATGCTTAGAAATTTCAGCCCCCCTAGCACTATTAGATGCATCATGTTCAATAATAGAATTAGTCAATGTGTCTAAGGCATGCTTTTTAAATTCAACAAGCAAGTGTTTTTTACACCATAGCAATGCACACAAATTTAATATTCTATACAAGAACAAGATTTAAACACATTTAAATCAACAACATCATCATGACCAGTACTAAGGAAAGAAGCATGTTCATCATAAGAAGAATCAATGATAGTGCAAGCAACATTCTCAATCGAACTATTATTAATTGAAACACTAGAGTGAGTATGTTCATCAATAGACCTATAAGGAAATTCACAAATAATTTCCCCATCCACCTCATCTTCACTCTCATGAGTAGTAGCATGTTCAATCAAGGAATCGGCCAAAGAAGGATTAATCTCCTCAAGGATAGGAGTATTACCTAGTGGGGAGTGCATTTATTCTTTCGGTTGTAGGGTAGCTTGCTTTATCTTTTCAACTTGTGTGGGTTCATCGAATCTCACCACTAGAGGTTGGGGCTCTTCTACAAGAAATGTGGGATCTTGCTCTTCATTTGATCTCTCCCCTTCAACTTTAGGATCATAAGGCCATGGGGTTCCTTCTTCTCCTTTTGTTCTTTTTCATAACACATGAAAGTAGAATGCACGAGTTAACTCCCATAACTCTTCCAATTCCTCTTCAGATTGCTTGGAGAGTCGAAATATGGTTTTTTGTTCGTACAACTCCATGCACCAGGCTTTATTCACGATATACATCCTTTTGAGCTCCTTTGTATAATCTGAGAATGGCAAAGACGCACAAGAGGGGGGTGAATTGTGCTTTGAAAATTAATTAAAACTTAACAACACAAGACAATCCTTTATACTGGTTCGGCCAACATAATGCCTACGTCCAATTCTCCAACTCTTCGTTGGGTTCCACTATACCACATGTTTTACAAAAACGGGTTCACCTGCCAACCTTTACAACAGAGCTTTAGGCTTCCCTCTAAATGCTCCCCCTTACAACTTGTAAGGATACAACCCTGTCCTAAAGCCCCAAGCTTTAGAACAACCTCAAACAGTAGAGGACTTCAATTAATGAGTTCACTCAATGAACAGATTTTGATAAACACTTAAGTACAATTAATCTCACTAAGAAAAATAAAGACTTTGAGCTTTTGTGAGCAGAGAGTAGATGAAAATATTGAATGCTGGTTCATCTCTGAGTGTGTGTATGAGTCAGTTCAGTTGCTCTTCATAAATGCTCAAGTCTTGATATTTATATCTCGTCACAGCATGCCTTTTCTTTCAGCTTTAAGAGGCCGTTTGAAATTAATCGTTGGGAGCTCCTAGCCGTTGGCAATTAATGTTGTTCTTCATCTTAGTCAACTTTCTTCTCTTGCTTCAATTAATCTTGCAGAGGATGAGCTAAGAGAGATAGAGACTGTGAGTAACGATCACCTGCAACATTGTACTTGTATAGCAGCTTTATCAGTAGCACTAGCTCCTTTGGCTATCGCTAGCTTAATAATGTGAGTCCTGCACTTAGCTGTTAGCTAAACAAGTATTCATGTGAAGCACAATAGGTGTTATCGCTAGTGTATTTCATTAACTCAATGTTCAAAGGTAATGTATTAGCTATATGAATATCTAAGGTATTTCAACAAGTATTTCTCTATCGATAGCCAATCATGTTATCGCTAGTGACTATGTTATTGCTAGTTCATTTCATCAGCTCAATGTATTAGCTATCTGAATGTCTAAGTTATTTCAACAAGTATTTTTCTATCGATAGCTAATCATATTATCGCTAGTAACTATGTTATCACTGTATTAGCTGTCTAAGTTATTTCAACAAGTATGTTTCTATCGATAGCTAGACACATTAACACTAGTAACTATGTTGTCACTATTAGCTATCTGAACGTCTAAGTTATTTCAAGTATTCTATTATCGATAGCTAATCATGTTATCTATGGGTCCTTAGCGATAGTGATAAATCTTAGCGATAGTGAAGGTCTTAGCGATAGAGATATTGACTTTTCTTCAGATTATTGCTAAGTCTTCATTAGCTATTGTTATCCTAAGCCTTCCATTTGTTAGCGATAGGTTCTAGCTTAGCGATAGTGTATCTGTTACCTATAAGATTTTACTTGTTCAATGTTAAGGTAACCTATACTCTTTTACTTAGCCATTTAACCTGATTCTTATCTCAATTTATTCTAGACTAAGTTATTTCATTTTACTTATGTTATCTATGGGTCCAGTCCTCATCAAAACTTAAGATTTTAACATTCTCCCCCTTTTTGATGATGACAAAACATAAGTAAAGACTTATATAAGATAAAGCATGTACAGAACATAATTAAGACAAACATATAAGTTGTATTGAATTTGCAAAAATAATTATATCTTCTCAGGATCAAAATTATCAGGATCAACTAAATATGAAGTGTATGTTGAATGTTTCTTAAAGACTAAGGGTTTCTCGTTGTTGAATTTTGCTCCAGAGGCTGAGGTTATGTACTCTTCATCAGGTCCATCAGAAATAGAAGAATCAGAGTAGAAGAATTTGTCTTGATCAATGCTCTAAATGGGTTTAGTAGCAGGGACATCTTTGGTCTGAGTAGGTTCAGCAAGTGAGTGATTTAACCTTTGCCTAATGCGTCTTGGGGGTTTAAATCAAGATTTAATCCAAGGATTGCAATATAGGTTGCAACCCCGGGTCGTCTCACTTGAGGAATCTTTTAACCTACCTAAACTAGCTAAATGCAATTAAAACAATAAAAGGTATGGGGGGTTCTGGTTTGAAAATTCATTTACTAAAACTATTGACAAATGCAATTACTTGTTTTTGGTATTTTAGATTAATGAGTGCAAAGAGTTTGGATTAAGGGTGATTTTATAAAATGGGCTTTGGTAGTGTTTCGGTGGCTCTCACGCTTCATTAAAATTGATATTGGGAGTTAAAAGATGCACCAAGTATAATTGAAAAATCCCCAAGCAACCACTAGGGGTCCACTAGCCCTAATTAATGACTAATCAAGCAACCACTTTCTTAGCCATTACTTAGGGTTAGTGTTAAGCTCCACTTGGTGTGTGTTGAAACTTGAGTTTTGAAAACCGATTCCTCTCAAGAATGTGCAACCACAACATTCAATTGGATAAATTAAGCTACACAATCTAGCAACCACTAAAAATCATATAGCATCACAAACCCAATAGGTGCTTGTTTGAGACCATAAAGACCCTTTTTATGTTTGTAAACATGGTCAGGCTTAAAGTTTTCTTCAAAACCAGGAGGTTGTTCTACATATACCTCTCCTTTGATATAGCCATTAAGAAAAGCACTCTTAACATCCATTTGATAAAGTTTAATATTTTTTATGGATGCAAAAGCTAGAAGAATCCTTATTGCTTCAAGTCTTACAACTGGAGCATAGGTTTCTTCATAATCAATGCCCTTCTTCTTGGTTATACCCTCTGGCAACTAATCTGGCTTTATTTTTGACAATTTGACCAGCTTCATCAAGTTTGTTTTTGAAAACCCATTTAGTACCAATAATAGGATGATTTCTTGGTCTAGGTACTAAATCCCAAACTTAATTTCTTTTAAAATGATTAAGTTCTTCCTGCATTGCAACTATCCAGTCACAGTCAACAATAGCTTCATCAACACAATTTGGTTCAATTTCAGAAATAAAGGCAGAAAATTCCATTTCATTTTGTAGTTGCCTTCTGGTTCTAACACCTTTTGTCATTTCTCCAATTATTTGTTCAGGAGGATGGTGCTTAAGATGTCTTATGGAAGATTGAGGCTCATTAGCTTCATCTTGATTATTTTTAGCTTCATCTTGATCATCTTTAGCGTTTTCCTCAACATTCACTATCGATGGCTTTGGTGCTATCGATAGAGGAGGTCTTAACAATTTTGAAAAATCTTCATCCCCATCAACACAATGTTGCTTTTCATGAGGAGTTTCATCAAACACTACATGCATTGACTCTTCAACAGTTTGAGTTCTTTTATTATAGACTCTATATGCTTTACTCCTATTTGAGTATCCTATGAATATGCCAATGTCAGATTTAGGATCAAATTTACCTAAGTTTACCTTCCCATTGTTGTGAATGAAGCACTTAGATCCAAAGATCCTCAGATGACTGATGTTTGGCTTTCTTCCCTTTTAGAGCTCATATGGAGTCTTCTCCATCCCCTTTCTGATATATGCTCTATTTGAGATGTAGCATGCTGCGCTCATTGCATTTGCCCAAAACATTTGAGGCACTTGCTTCTCATTCAGCATGCTCCTTGCCATTTCTGTGAGCACTCTATTCTTCCTCTCAACAACACCATTTTGCTGAGGAGTGCGAGGGGCAGAGAAGTTGTGTTCAATACCACTTTCATAACACAACTCCATGAACTCCTTGTTCTCAAACTCTTCTCCATGATCAGTTCTGATTGCTACAATCTTGGTGCCTTTTTCATTCTGCAATTTCTTAGCAAGCACACAAAAGGCATCAAAAGTTTCATGCTTTGAGGAAAGAAACATAGTCCAAGTAAACCTTGAATAGTCATCCACAATTACAAGAGTGTATAGACTTCCACCTAGACTTTTCACTCTTGCAGGCCCAACTAAATCTATGTGGATTAGTTCTAATGGCCTACTTGTGGAAACTGTCTTCTTGGTTTTAAACAAAGACTTTGTTTGTTTACCCCTTTGGCAAGATTCACAAATTAAATCATGCTTAGCTCTAAAACTAGGAATACCTATGACTAGCTCTTTTTTGACTAGCTTATCAAGTTGAGTAAAATTTACATGAGCTAGTCTCTTATGCCATAGCCAACAAGTTTCATCATTTGAAATAAAACATTTTTCTTTAAGTTGTTGGCATAAGTCTAAAGAGTATAAGTTCCCATTTCTATTTGCTTTTAGCTTACACTTAAGATTAGTTTTATTTATATCTAAATCCTTTTTATCAACAATGAGGCATTCATTTGAATAAAAAATAACCTAGTTACCATGGTCCGTGCTTTGGCTGACACTTAGCAAGTTATGACAGAGACCATCCACTAGGTATACATCTTTGACAGGACCAACTTCACCAACTCCAGTGATCTTTCCACTTTGATTTCCACCAAAACTAACTTTGGCTCCATCTTTTATCACTAGATTGTTGAACTTGTCCTTGTCACCCACCAGTCATATGCCTTGAGCATCCACTATCAATGTACCACTTTCCTTTGTTGGATGATTTAAGGCACACCTACACAAGTTAGACAGATTTAGGTACCCAAACTTTCTTGGGTCCTTTAGGATTAGTTTTGACCTCTAGGTTTGTAAAAACCTTAGGCACATGAGTTCCTTTAGGAACCCACTTATAAGAACCACTAATTCCATATTTTCTTGGATTGCAAGTAGATTGAGTATGGCCCTTTTTGTTACAATAATTAAAGAAGCTATATGGTGAAGAGTATTCAGAAGATTTTCTAAAATATTTTAAATAAGGTTTCACCTTGGGTTCTACCCATTTCTTTCAAGCTTTTCGCTTTGGCTCATAACCAATGCCAGTTTTGTTTCTAAGAGCTTTTTGATCCTTTAAAATTACTTTTAGCATCTCTGAGCCTTTTGTAAATTTTTCTAAAGCGTTTGAAAGCTTTTCTTTCTCCTTCAACAAGTTTTCACAGCTAGAACAACTGTCAGAATTTGTTGTAGGAGGATTAGCTATCGATGGAGGACTAGCAATCGATGGCTCAATTCTAGGAGCTTGCGATAGATAGCTTCTATTCTATCGATAGTGCAGAAGGAACTTTGGATGTAGAAGAAGAAATATTTTTCTTAAGTTAAATCTACAACTTCTTCAGCAAGCTTAATTAATTCAGTATGCATTTCATTGTACATGCTTTGAAGTTCAGAATAGGTAGGTTCAGAATCATATACCTCAGAGTCACTTTGCTCCTCTTGAGCAACTAGGCAGAAATTTGTACTCTCTTCATTATCGCTAGCTTCCTCATCTGAACTATCACCCCAGATGGATGATACATAAGCTTTCTTCTTTCCAAAGGACTTCTCCTTCTTTTTCTCCTTTTCCTTTAATCTCTGAAGACTTGGGCACTCAGCTTTGAAATGACCAGGCTTCTTACATTCAAAACACACAGGAGCTTTATCCTTCTGAGAATCCTTTTTGAAGCTAGGACCACCCTTTTGGAACCTTCCTCTTCTCTTAAAGAATTTCTTAAATTTTCTAACCATGAGAGCCATATCTTCATCATCTAGATCTTCATCTTCATCTTCATCATCAACTTTATCTCTTTCAGATACAGCAAGGGCAAGAGACTTCTTTTTAGGATTTTCATGAGCTTTCCTTTGAGCTATCAAAGTTGGCTCATACTCAGCCAGTCTACAAAACAAGGCCGTGATGGACTTGGTTGATTCTCCTTGTATCTATTGAATAGCACTGACCTTCATGAGCCAATCACCCTTTAATACTTTTAGGATCTTGTTGACTTGCTCTTTCTCTGAAATTTTTCTTCCTAGAGCAACAAGATTGTTGATGAGATGAGTGAATCTGATCTCCAAATCTCTTATTTTTTCTCCTTCTATCATTTCAAACTTGTGGAACTCCTCAACAAGCATTTCCACTCTTCTATCTTTTACTCCAGAGGTTCCTTCATGAGCAATTTGTAGAGCTTCCCACATTTCCTTAGCAGTGCTCAAGTGGCTGACTCTGAAAAACTCAGTGTGACTAAGAGCACTTTGTATCATGAGAATTGCTTTGCTGTTCATCTCGAGATCAGCAATGTCATCATCGGTAAATTCACTTTCACTCTTTGGATTGCCTAAAATATTCTTAGGCACAATATCCCCTTCTTCTATAATCTTCCACAACTTATACCCGTTGGCTTTGATATAGATCTTCATTTTGAGTTTCCAAAAGGTATAGTGCTATCCATCAAAACCAGGGGGTTTGTTAATGGAGCTTCCCTCAGGCAGAATATTCTCGTACGATGCCATCTTGATCTTTTCTTCTCAGACTCGTTGGAATCAAAAGGAGAAGACCTGCTCTGATACCAAATGAGAATGGCAAAGACGCACAAGAGGGGGGTGAATTGTGCTTTGAAAATTAATTAAAACTTAACAACAAAAGACAATCCTTTATACTGGTTCGGCCAACACAATGCCTACGTCCAGTTCTCCAACTCCTCGTTGGGTTCCACTATAACACAGGTTTTACAAAAACGGGTTCACCTGCCAACCTTTACAATAGAGTTTTAGACTTCCCTCTAAATGCTCCCCCTTACAACTTGTAAGGATACAACCCTGTCCTAAAGCCCCAAGCTTTAGAACAACCTCAAACAGTAGAGGATTTCAATTAATGAGTTCACTCAATGAACAGATTTTGATAAACACTTAAGTACAATTAATCTCACTAAGAAAAATAAAGACTTTGAGCTTTTGTGAGCAGAGAGTAGATGAAAATATTGAATGATGGTTCATCTCTGAGTGTGTGTATGAGTCAGTTCAGCTGCTCTTCAAAAATGCTCAAGTCTTGATATTTATATCTCGTCACAGCATGCCTTTTCTTTCAGCTTCAAGAGGCCGTTTGAAATTAATCGTTGGGAGCTCCTAGCCGTTGGCAATTAATGTTGTTCTTCATCTTAGTCAACTTTCTTCTCTTGCTTCAATTAATCTTGCAGAGGATGAGCTAAGAGAGATAGAGACTGTGAGTAACGATCACCTGCAACATTGTACTTGCATAGCAGCTTTATCAGTAGCACTAGCTCCTTTGGCTATCCCTAGCTTAATAGTGTGAGTCCTGCACTTAGCTGTTACCTAAACAAGTATTCATGTGAAGCACAGTAGGTGTTATCGCTAGTGTATTTCATTAGCTCAATGTTCAAAGGCAATGTATTAGCTATATGAATATCTAAGGTATTTCAACAAGTATTTCTCTATCGATAGCCAATCATGTTATCGCTAGTGACTATGTTATCGCTAGTTCATTTCATCAGCTCAATGTATTAGCTATCTGAATGTCTAAGTTATTTCAACAAGTATATTTCTATCGATAGCTAATCATGTTATCGCTAGTAACTATGTTATCATTGTATTAGCTATCTAAGTTATTTCAACAAGTATGTTTCTATCGATAGCTAGACACATTATCACTAGTAACTATGTTGTCACTATTAGCTATCTGAACGTCTAAGTTATTTCAAGTATTCTATTATCGATAGCTAATCATGTTATCTATGGGTCCTTAGCGATAGTGATAAATCTTAGCGATAGTGAAGGTCTTAGCGATAGAGATATTGACTTTTCTTCAGATTATTGCTAAGTCTTCATTAGCTATTGTTATCCTAAGCCTTCCATTTGTTAGCGATAGGTTCTAGCTTAGCGATAGTGTATCTGTTACCTATAAGATTTTACTTGTTCAATGTTAAGGTAACCTATACTCTTTTACTTAGCCATTTAACCTTATTCTTATCTTAATTTATTCCAGACTAAGTTATTTCATTTTACTTTTGTTATCTATGGGTCTAGTCCTCATCATAACTTAAGATTCTAACATAATCATGCTTGTCAGAACAGTCAAAGAAAGCATCGAGCTCTGTTTGCTCAGGGGTGATGGGTTTAGGTGGAGATGAAGGTTCACAAGGTGGTGGTTGGTATGTAGTTTGATATGGATGGTGAAGTTTTAGTGGGCAAGGTTGGGAAAGAGGATATTGTTCAACTTGGAGGGATGGTGGCCATTGGAATCATGAAGATGGTTCATGATATGATCTATTTGGTGGAGGTAGAGGTGAAGGTTCCTGAGGTGGTGGTTGGTAGGAAGAATAATTTGATGGATAAATGTCTTGACGTAGTGCTTCTTTAGTGGCCTGTATTTCAGCATTACATTTAGATACTACATTAAAAATTGAAGAACCTTTCTCTTCCATCATATTGTTGTTTCCTACAAAAGAATGAGAATACTCAAATGGACTATGATCATAACCAAAGTTTTTATAATTCTAAGACATGAGAATTCAATGATTTAGTCCCAAAGAATCAAGCAAGTAATTAAGATGCACCACAAGATCAAATGAGAAATGAAGGGATGAATAATGGGTGAAGCCAACTCAAACAAACTAAGAAAGAAGGAAAATCAAAGAAGAAAGACTAAAAAAAACTACCCTAAAATCTGGAAAAATACAAGAAAATAAAGAAAAATCGAAAAAGTGCCAAAAACGATGGAATTTGGCCAAAATCCACCACACCCAATAGCTTGGCTATTGAATTTTCTTAGAATGGCCAAAAACTTTAGAAAACTGAAGCTCGTAAATTTCTAGGCAAAATTTTCTAAAATTGACTGTAGGCTCTAGTATGAGTGTCGATGAATTTTAAACAATTTCCAATTGATGTGCAAGCAAGATAGCATTTAATTCCAACAAAGCCAATTCAAATCTAATTGAGAATTATAAACCATACAGCAGGAACAATATTTTTTGGATTTTTTTAATTTATGAAATGCAAATGCAACCTACAACTAATCTAAGATCTAAATGCAACTATATGAACTACGACTAACATAAAATGCTAATAACCCCTTGCCAATAAGCAATTGACACTTAACGAACCTAGAGAGTCAAAAGTGACTCCCTAGCAACGGCGCCATTGATTCGTCACCTTCCTAAACACCTTGGGGTGCAAATGCAAAATTATTAAAAACCTAGGATTGCACAAGTGGTGCTCTCCCGGATCGTCTCACGTGGAGTAGATTTGGTAACTACCTAAGCTAACTAAATGCATGCAAAAACTATAAATGTCAGGGGTTTGTGATTTTTTATTAAGGAAACTAAACTACTTTTTTTCTTTTTTTATAAGGAAAGCAATTAAAATAGTTGGTGAAAACTATATGATAGATATGGGTCTCTTGATGAATTGGGCAACCTTCCTAGCTTCTAAGAGGATATAGGAGTTCTAATCCAAGTTCTAATGTAAAATACTAAGGCAATCACTCTTAGTCCAATTAACCTAATCAATTAACTATCATCGCTCATTTAATTAATCAAATAGGCAATGGTTAAGTTCCACTTTGGTAGCGAAGATTCATGATAAACATGCAAAGAGACTCTCGTTAGAAGTAGATCAAACCTCTAATATTGGACCTAGTGTCCAAACCAACATACAATCGCACATGCATCCAACATATTCTAGAAATCCAAAGGAGATATAAATAAAGCATATCTATTGCATAATATCATGAAATCAACACTTAGGTTCATACATATAAAAGAACATCGCTTAATTACAAGCATGATGATTGAACAAAAGATTGAACATTAAAGCACACTTGTTCCAAGACCAAATACATATAACAAAACACAAGGAATTGCAACACATAAATAGGCTTAGACAAGAGAAACTAAATAACTCCCCATTCAGAACATTGAAGCTCCAGTTGCCTTCCTCCATCAAGATCCCCACAAAGAATTTTAGCCTCTCATGCTCTCAAACACGATCGATTGGGATTTGGTTGTGGAAGCCATGGAATTGATGTGGAATGAGTGAAATTGATGTGGATGGATGGATGGAAGAGAGAATTTCGTACAGAGGGCTAAGGGCAAGAGAATGGAAGGGGTGCAAGTAAATTGTGGTGAATGGTGGTGCATGTGCATTTTAACCATCTTTCTTTCATATATTACATCTTATTCTATCTTTAACCTTTCCAACATTAGAAGCTTTAAAGTCCTCTTGATTCTTTGCATGTGTGCTAAATTAGTGGAGATTTTGAGAATTGTTACAAGCATATGGTAAATTGCATATTGAACAAGTAGAGAGAAATAAACATTGTTTGTGTGTGAAACACTTTATATCCTTGAGAGTGCTCACATGTTGCTATTTGATTCTCAATTGCATTGTTGGTTTTCCCATTGCATTTCTCGATCATGTCTTGTTCCAACTTCAGATTGTTGTTTAGTTTAGGCCTTTATCATTGTGAGTCTATACTTTGTCCAGGAGTACAAAGGTCTAAGTGTGGGGGAATGGTTGTGCTTGATTACTACATATTTTTGTCCATTAATTATGGGGAATTAACACTTCATATAGGCCATTAATTACATGATAGTTTAGGCACTTGTGTACTTAGAGTTCTAAGGCATTGAGTTAGTCGCAATTTGATCTTAAATTGAGCATATTAGGGCATAAAATCTTGAATTTTCTAATATGAACTTTGGATATTACAATTATGCTTGATTTTCATTGTAGGTCAATGATTTAACCTTTGTATAAATGCACCTTGGGAGTTAAGATCAAAATTTCATCCAAGGATTGCAATATAGGTTGCAACCCCGGGTCGTTTCACTTGAGGAGTCTTTTTAAACTACCTAAACTAACTAAATGCAATCAAAACAATAAAAGGTAAGGGGTTTTGGTTTTGAAAAATCATTTGATGAAACTATAAAGAAAATGCAATATAGTTGTTTTTGTGCTTTTTAGATTAATGAATGAAAAGAGTTTGGATTAAGGGTGATTTTATAAAATGGGCTTTGGTAGTGCTACAGTGACTCAAGTGCTTCTTTAAAAATGATAAGTGGGAGTTTAATTTACGAAGTCTAATTGAAAAATCCCCAAGCAACCACTAGGGGTCCACTAGCCCTAATTAATGACTAATCTAGCAATCACTTTCATAGCCATTACTAAGGGTTAGTGTGAAGATCCACTTGGTTTGTGAAATGTCTTGAAACAAATGCAACTTAACTCTCATGAAGTGCAACCACAACATTCATGTATGGAAGAAATTGACTATAACCACTAAGATGGCTACAACCGAGAATACAACCACAAGTAGATAGGAGAATTGTATTTCAATCACATTTAAATCAAAGCATACACAATATAGTTCACAAACAAAGATAGCAACCACATATATCATGTCTTAAATCCAAATACAAGACCAACACAAAGGAGTAGAGCCAAATAAAAAGGAAATAAGAAATTGTAAACTAAAAACTCCCCTATGTTGATCCATGAAGCTAGAGCCACCTTCACACCACCAAAGCACTAAAGTTCTAGCCTCTCATTGGTGAAATTTTGAGCTCAAGCACTCTCCTAAGTGTAGACATCATGGCTGGACAAAAATAGGGGAATATGAGGAAGAAATGATGAAGGAATGGAAGGTGGAAGAGGAAAGAACAAGAAAATCAGCAAGAGAGGAAGTGAAATTGAGATGGGAGATGATGATTTGAGTAAGAACGAAGAGATAGAGGGAAAACCTAGCAGAGACTGGTGTTTTTCATGTGTAGAGGGCTTGAAGTGCTCAAATTCGTGGCTTGGGTTCTATTTATATCATTCCAAGAACCCTAAAACTCGTGACAATACTTTGCTGATAAGTCCCGCTCGCCGCGGCGAGCTCACAGCGAGCAAACATGCTTTCTGCCCTACTTTTCTGTCAGTAGTTGTGGGATAGCCATGGCGAGGCCACGGCGAGACTAGCCGTGGGCTAGCTGTGGCGAGCCCAAGGCGAGCAGCAAGCTTTTCTCCCTTCTTGTTCAGATTCCTTTTGTGTTCTGTCTAGCATTCTTTTCTGTGATTTAGCTCTCCAATTTGGGTGTGTTCCTTCCATGATCTACACATAAAATGGACTTAAAGTAGCATCAAAATGTTCTTGAAAATGGGTTAAACAATAAATCATGCTAATTATGCCTAAATTCAATAATATGGTGCAATAATTAACCACAATTACGCCAAGAAAATGCAATAATCCAATGATTTTATCAATGTAAAAGCGTATAAAAATATGGTGCAATAATTTCCCCTACACTTAGACCTTTGTACTCCTGGACAAAGGGTACAATGCAAAGAAGAATGGTTTTAACCAATCAATAATCTTAAACAAGCATGAATCATGATCAAGAATATGCAAAGGGAGGATTGGCAAAGCAATTGGATAAGTAGTGGCAAATAGGACTCTCAAGATAATAGTGTTTCACTCTACTCACCTCATGTGGGATTTTTCACACTAAACTTTCTCAAACAACAATTTGCCATAAGTTTGTAACTACTCTAACATATCCACCCATGCATACAATCATGTCTGAATCAAAAGGACATGTAGGGTTGAAATGATGGAAAGGGCAAGATGGATTGCATGTTATGGAAAAGGAAAAGTTGCAGTGCAATTCAATGTCACTATTGGAGTACATAGCACATAAGAGCATGATTTCAACAATGATGATGCCACATCAAGAAATGCCTTATTCTTCAAACCTTCCCCATTTTTTCCTTTCTTTCTTCTTTCTTTTTTTTCTCTTTTTTTTTCTTTATTTATTTTTTATGCACACTTTTCTATTTGATTTTCTTTCTAATATAAACATGGAATTAACAACAAACAAACAAAAGTGGCTCAAACTCAATGCTTCGTTACAAATTAAAATTCACATTAATGCATTACAACCAAGGAATGGCTCAAAGTGGGTGAAGAATAATGGAAAATGTCATATAGTGGGTTTGTGTTTGGGTAAATAGGGTGATGAAATGAATGCCTAAATCATCTTCGTGCATGAATGCAATTCTAGCTTTGACAAAGAGTAGAGACAAGTTCTAGAAATTGAATGATCAAGCAAGTATACACTCTTAAAATGAAAAATAGGCCCAAAAATCTCACAACAAGGTTAACCTCAATTGCTAATGAAACATCCAATTGCAAAGCCAATTAACACTGTTAGAATCTTAAGTTTTGATGAGGACTGACCCTGAGAAAACATAAGTGAAAATTACCTCTGAATTAATCTTATAAAATCTGCCAGGTAACTAATCACCATTGCGAGAACAAAGATCTATCTCTAATGAATAATGATAACTTAGCAGACCAATAATGAATGAGTATCCTTATCGTTAAGTGTATCTGTATAGCTAATTGAAAGAAAGGAATAGCGAGTGAAGACTTAGCAATATCAAGGTTAATATCTATCGCTAAGTCTCCCTCTATCGCTAAGCAAAGGTTCCATCGCTAGAAGTTCATTGAGCTTATAAGTAGATGAAACCAGCAGATAAATGAACTAAGTCCCTGAATCAGTTAGCGATAATAGGTTAAGCTATCGATAACCATAAGTGCTTCTGATAATGATCTTTCAGATAGCTAGTGCCTAAGAGCTAATGAATCAAGAGCTGATATGTTTGCTTGCGCTAAAATGTTTATCTATCGATAATGGGATACCTTGAAGTTCTGAATTCTTTGATAATTGTATCCTTAAAGCTAATAAGCAAATCAAGTATCTAGCGATAGTAGTTTAAGCAATCGATAGAAGAATATATGCTGATATGATGCTTTTTAATCCAAGAGAATATGCTATCGATAAAAAGCTCTGAAATTCCTTATATTATCCATCTCATTGAGCTAATGGATTAAACTTGGGATAGTAACCTCTGTGCATTATATGACTATTTGGTTAGCTAACAGTTTAAGTGCAGATCACACTATGAGATTAGCGATAACAGAACAAGCTAGCGCTAATAGAAAGCTGCCAGAAAGTACTATTTGTACGGATGCTCAGAGCGCTGAGTCTGTCTCTCTCTTAGCTCACCCTATGCAAGAAGTAGTTGAAGCTAGAGCAGAGAGTTAAGCCCGATAAAGAAGCTGCATTTAATGCCAACGGCTATGAGCTCCCAACGACTAAATTCAAACGGCTTCTTGAATGTTGAATCAAAAGGGCAAAATCTGAAGAAGATATAAATATAGAACTCAAGCATTTATTGAGTAGAGACGAACAACGAGAATATTCACAAGCTCATTCATTACTCTGTATTTATTGTCTTAGAGATTTCATCTGTACTTAAGTGTTTATCAAAATCAGTTCATTAAGTGAACGTATTTATTGAAATCCTCTACTGTTTGAGGTTGTTCTGAAAGCTTGGTGCTTTAGAACAGGGATATTTCCTTACAGGTAGTAAGGGGGAGTGTTTAGAGATTCTAAAACTCTGTAAAGGTTAACAGGTGCACCTGTGCTCGTAAAACCTGTGGTTAGTGGAACCCAACAGAGTGTTGGAGAACTGGACGTAGGCAGTGTTGGCCGAACCAGTATAAATTTTGTGTTGAGTTAATTTCTCCTAAAATAATTTTTTTTAATAGCACAATTCACCCCCCCTCTTGTGCGATTGCCACTTTCAAACACAATGCATATGCTTGAAAATAACTCCCCACTAGCTCTTGAAAATTGAAAGGCTAAAATGCATACTTCTTTGAATTCCTCCTATTGCTCATGAAGCTCATTGATCAAAAGGGTAAGGTCCATTCTTGCTCCATGGTTTTCAAAAATAGTTGCCACACTATGTTTTTACAAACAAGTTTTAAAAATGGGTAGAAAAATGCAACTAGGCTCCTTATTGTAATGATTGCGACCCTCCATCATAATGAAAGACTAAGGAGCAAAATCTACCTTGGTTTTGAAAAATTTGACATGATAAAACCAATAGATCAAGCAGCAAGACTACCTAGTCACAAAAATGGGGGAATATGAGGAAGAAATGATGAAGGAATGGAAGGTGGAAGAGGAAAGAACAAGAAAATCAGCAAGAGAGGAAGTGAAATTGAGATGGGAGATAATGATTTGAGTGAGAAACGAAGAGATAGAAGGAAACCATAGCAGAGACTGGTGTTTTTCGTGTGTAGAGGGCTTGAGCTCGAAATTTCACCAATGAGAGGCTAGAACTTTGGTGCTTTGGTGGTGTGAAGGTGGCTCTAGCTTCATGGATCAACATAGGGGAGTTTTTAGTTTACAATTTCTTATTTCCTTTTTATTTGGCTCTACTCCTTTGTGTTGGTCTTGTATTTGGATTTAAGACATGAGATATGTGGTTGCTATCTTTGTTTGTGAACTATATTGTGTATGCTTTGATTTAAATGTGATTGATGTAACATCCCAATTTTTATTAGCTTGGAAATTACATTTTTATAGGCATAAGAAAGTTTAAGTATTTGTTGATAATATCCCCTAAGAATTCTCATAAAACATTAAGAAGAATTCATAATAATTAAGTAGAATTTTTGCATGATAATATGATATTATTTGCTTAGAAACCCATCTAGCTTAGGGTTGGGCTTAGAAAATGGACTTGAGAAAGACCTTAGCCCATGAGAAGTAGTGATTCCCCTTGAAAGAGCTAAAGGTGGCGCCACATGTCATGAAGAAAAGAGGAATTATGTTGCATATAATAAATAGAAAAGGAATATTGCAATATGTGTAAGCATAAAATTATATTAGAAAGAAAAGGATTATTAATGACCAATAGAAATACATGCAAGGGAAAAGAAGAAGGGGTCATCATAACAAGATAGCCAATAGAAAGACATGCAAGGAAGAAAATCAAAATAATAAATAAGATAAAATGAGAAAGCCAATAGAATTGCATGCAAGAGGAAAAAGAAAAAGAAATAAGGGAATAAGTAACCAATGAAAAGACATGCAAGAGGAAAAAGAAAAAGAAATAAGGGAATAAGTAACCAATGAAAAGACATGCAAGAGAAGAAGCATGTAAGGGATGTCATTGTGTCTCATAAGAGAAGTCTCTCTTCCTTCCCCAAGTGGCTAAAGGTGGCGCATGAAGGGATAGAAGAAGAGGAAAAGAGTTTAAAATAAAAACCATCCAATGAGCTAAAAGAGAATTAGCTAAATTGATAAAATGAGATAATAGGCTTTAGGGTTCAAATAGGCTAAGGGAGCCTCTTGCTAAGGATAAAATAATCATTTTTAAGGAGATAGAAAATAATATAAGAGACAAGAAAAGAAAAGAAAAATCCATGAGTGGTGCAATAGTTGAGGCTAGTCTAAAATAGGATAAGTGTGCAAGAGCAATCTCAAAACTATTGGGCAATGTGTGAGGTCACTTGGGGTGATCCTTGCCCTCATTTCCCCTATAAATAGGACCTCTTCCATCCCATTATTCACACCAAAATTCGTAGCCCCAAAGAGAGTGAGAGAAAAAGGAGTGTTCTTGAGGAGCCTTGAAGGTTGGGATTCCAAGAGAAGTTGTAAAGCTCTAAGGTAGTACTTACTCTCTTACATTTCTAGCATTGTTTCAATATTGTGATGTGGTATTTGGCTGCCTTGATGAATCATGTTTGAAGTGATTATGTGTTTCTTATAATTCTATGGCCATATGTTATTATTTAAGAATATAAATGCTCACATGTATAAGTTATTGGTATTGCCATATCTTGTCCAATGTTAAACTTGCATGGTTGTTTGTTGAGTATTGTGCTGCTGAGATTTTCCCCAAAATCTCACCCCCAAATCTAAACCATTTTAGGAGCAAGTTCATCCAAGGAGAAAGAGAAGAAGATAGCTTAGTCAAAATGAAGATTATGTTCTTTGTTTTTGTTGTGCATCCTTGAACTCATGATAAATATGTAATATTGTTGGGATGCCCTGGATTATGTTGTTATTATGTCTCTCTTTTGAATTTATGTATGTATATGGTCATTCTAGGCCATTAAGAACAAGTTTTAATTCACGCAAATGAAATGCTGTTTTCTGGGTTCCATTCTGTGCAATGTTCATTGATGATATTATTCGAGATAGCAAATGAATGCCTTTGGATTTGAAAGTTTTATGTAAAATACTAGACATATAGGGCTTTCTGGAAACCTAAAAATGAAGTAAATCGGAGTTATGTAGCTTAACCTAAAAATCACGCAAGAAAGCCAATATTTTTGGGCGCTAAAACGAAGGCAGGTTGGGAAAATCAAATATCTGTATCACCTGGGTTGATGCATGTTATGTTTGATATTTTTCCCAGAAATAGGACTCTTCAAGCTTTAATTTGAGACTTGAACCAAGTCAAAACCATTTTTCTACAATTAGTTATGAGTTTTCAAAGTTGCTGGAAAAGTTCCGCATTTTCAGCATTTTTCCAGAAATAAAGAAAAGTTTTAAAAGTTTGTGGTTTTGATGTTCTAAGTCCCATATGAGCTTGAATATGATTCCCAATGATTATTAAGCTTGGGAATGAGTCCATGAA
This sequence comes from Mimosa bimucronata, assembly GCA_037074515.1. NCBI lineage: Eukaryota > Viridiplantae > Streptophyta > Magnoliopsida > Fabales > Fabaceae > Mimosa > Mimosa bimucronata. The sequence continues at coordinate 32,119,065 of CM073440.1, read as the reverse complement.
GTAGGTGTTACAATTGAGATACAATTTTCCTATCTACTTGTGGTTGTATTCTTGGTTGTAGCCATCTTAGTGGTTGCTAGTGGTTATAGTCAATTTCTTCCATACATGGATGTTGTGGTTGCACTTCATGAGAGTTAAGTTGCATTTGTTTCAAGGCATTTCATAAACCAAGTGGATCTTCACACTAAACCTTAGTAATGGCTATGAAAGTGATTGCTAGATTAGTCATTAATTAGGGCTAGTGGTTGCTTGGGGATTTTTCAATTAGACTTGGTAAATTAAACTCCCACTTATCATTTTTAAAGAAGCTCTTGAGTCACCGTAAAACTACCAAAGCCCATTTTATAAAATCACCCTGATAACTCTTGGAATTCATGTATTTTTAGCACATTTTCCTTGAGGTTTTATTCAATCATTTATAATTTTTGGATACTCAAGATAGGAAAACGCTCATTTGATTTTTGGTTGCACATCAGTGTTATTAGTGTAGATTTTGATCACATTTCTAGTGAGTTTCTTATGTTATTTTATGTATTTCTTGTAGGAATATTTTGATGCAATAAACAAGAGATTATGGCCCCTCCACCAAGCTCCCAAGTGAACAAAAATAAAGAGAAAACCAGAGCAAAGGACCTGAGAATAAGGGACTTCGCCGTGGCCTCGCCACGGCGGGCAACATTCATCTCTGCCCCTGTTTTGGTGTCCTCGCCGTGAGCTCGCCGCGGCGAAGCCACGGCAAGCTACAATTGTTTCTGGAACTTTTGGGACTTCACCGTGGGCTCGCCACGGTGAGGTCAAGGCGAACTTCATGCGAAACTGCGCGTTTTGACAGCTAAAGGCGGACTGAACTAAAATAAAAGCTAGGGTTTTGAGTTCATCCGTCATTCTTCGACTTTGGGGACATTTTGGGAGTGTTTTGCTCTGCTAGGGCTTGGAGCTTTGAAGAGATTTGGGCTTCCTCTCTTGGTTTATCTTCTCCATCTTCATTCTCTTCTCTTGTTCTCTATTTCTGATTGTATATATGTATGCTCACATGGAGTTGTTGGACATGTATAGCTAAATACTTTGATTCTAAGATTATTTTGAACCCTTGTATGGATTGATTCTTAATTCCTCCTCTTACGTTGTGATTAATGATATCTATGTGTTTATTTTACTCTATTCCTAATGCTTCTAAGTGACTGATCACCATTTAGATGTTGGGTTCACTTGATTGATGCTTGAGAGGGCTAGATTAAGTGTAGAACTTGGGTAAAGTAGTGCAAGAACCAGAAGTTTGCATGACGAATGGATGGTTTTGTTGGTAAGATAGAGATAGACTTGCTAGCCTTGCATAGACACATTAGGGTTGGAGCCTGATAATTAGGTTTTATTAAATTGTAGCAAGAGATTGTGCAATTAATAAGACTAAACACTTGTTCTTGACTTGAAAGAGCTTTTACGAGTACTCTATGAACCCTAGATTAGCACGTGGTTTCATTGAGAGCTTCTTTGAGAGGGGGTTAAATTGAGTTTTAAGAAGTATAAGGGGGATAGATAATCTTAGGACCCATTTTATCCTTGAAGTTAGAGAATCACTTGTTTATAATTTTATTTTCATTTAGCATACGTTATTTTCTTAGTTAATTTTCAATCTCAACATTTGTGTCACTCAAATTGGGCGAGAGTGTGACAATCATTGTTTGACCGGGTTTTAGACCAAATCCTCGTAGGAACGATACTTTACTTATCACTTTATTACTTGGCGCGACCCGTGCACTTGCGGCCGATGGCGAACACACCCTTAATCCAAACTCTTTTCATTCATTAATCTAAAAAGCACAAAAACAACTATATTGCATTTTCTTTATAGTTTCATCAAATGACTTTTCAAAACCAAAACCCCTTACCTTTTATTGTTCTGATTGCATTTAGTTAGTTTAGGTAGTTTAAAAAGAGTCCTCAAGTGAAACGACCCGGGATTGCAACCTATATTGCAATCCTTGGATTAAATTTTGATCTTAACCCAAGATGCATTTAGGAAAAGATTACACACTTGAAATTTACATTGTCCTCAATGTTAAAAATTACCAAACTATCAATTGACTTATCCCTTGTGAAAAGGAAAGTTGCGAAGTCTAATCGTAAGATTGGGGCACAACACGTCCTTACACATAAGGGGAGAGAAGAAGAGACAAATACAATCAATAGTAGGTCTGTTTGAAAAACACAAATCATAGGACAAATGCATATCACAAGTAAAGATGACAGAAGACTCCAATGGCACAGGGTGTTTTATTGAATGTAAAAAGTCCTAATTTTCTACTTTCTACTTGGATGCTCCCTCCCCTACACTTGTTCAATACAATGACAATAAAATATCAAACAGTCAGTCCAGAATGCATGAAAGGAAACAAGATAAGGAGAAGAAGCAACCTGGCCTCAATGAGGCTTTATAACCGGTCCATGGTAGAGTTTGAGGAGATGTCCATTTGATAAAAATTCTTCCCCGGTCTCCTCTTCAATGAGCTCCACCATCCCATATTTGTTGACCTTTGTTACTTTGTATGGCCTGAACCAGTTTGATGTGAGCTTCTCATGACCATGGCAGAAGCGGGCTTGGTACATAAGAACTTGGTCTCCAACTTTGAAGCTACGATTGAAGATCGTGCCATCATGGATCAACTTAGTCTTTTTCTTGTAGAGCCTTGAGCTCTCATATGCCTGAAGGCGCAATTCATCAAGTTCTTGAATTTGGTCTCAGTTCTGGCGGCATCCAACTCTATGTTACATTGCTTTACGGCCCAATAGGACTTGTGCTCCAACTCAACCAGCAAATGACAAGCTTGACCAAAAACCAACCGATATGGAGACATTCTTAAGGGTGTCTTGAATACGGTCCGGTATGCCTACAATGCATCTTCAAGTCGATCACTCCAATCCTTTCTTGATGGCTTCACAATTTTCTCAAGAATATGCTTTATATTCCTGTTTGACACATCTGCTTGGCCATTGGTTTGGGGATGGTATGGGCTAGATACTCCGTGGGACACCCCATACTTAGCAAGCAAGTTATCAAGAAGCTTGTTGCAAAAGTGGGTTCCTCGATCACTTATGAGACCTCTTGGCATTCCAAATCTAGTAAAGATGTTGGACTTGAGAAACTTGGAGACCATGGGTGCAACATCCTTTCATGTTGGGATAGCTTCTACCCACCTAGAGACATACTCTACGGCAAGCAGGATATAAGTGAAACTGGAAGATGGTGGGAAAGGTCCCATAAAGTCTATACCCCAAATGTCAAAAATCGCACAAACTAGGATGGATCTTTGGGGCATCTCATGTCTTTTTGTCACACTCCCCCCAAATTTTTTGCACTGATCATAGGATTTACAAAATGAATAGGCATCTTTGAAAAGTGTAGGCCAATAGAAACCGGCATCTAAGACCCTCATAGTGGTTTTCCTAGAATTATAGTGTCCAGAACACACCATCGAGTGGTAAGCGGAAAGAATGTCTAGGGACTCAGATTCCGGAACATATCTCCGGATGACTTGATCATTGTAGAGTCTCCAAAGGTATGGTTCATCCCAAACATAGTGTTAGGCGTCTCTCTTTAGCTTTTGCACCTGAAAAGGAGACAAGTCTTCCGGGGTGAGGGCACAAACAAGATAATTAACCAAAGAAGCGTACTAAGGCACCTCAACATTAATCACACACAAAGAAGAATCCAGAAAATTATCACAAATTAAGTCAAAAAGATCTACTCCCCTAGTGGTATTTGGGAGTCTACTCAAGTGGTTGGCTACTAAGTTGGCATTGCCGGCGTGATCCTTGATGTGCAAATCAAACTCTTGTAGCAAAAGTGTCCACCGAAGAAGTCTCGGCTTGTAGTATGGCTTTGTGAATATAAACTTGATAGCTGCATGGTCAGTATAAATGACAACCACAGTATGTAGTAGGTTTTGTCTAAATTTATCCAATGCAAAGACTATGGCAAAAAGTTCCTTTTTAGTGGTGGTGTAGTTCCTTTGTGCACAATCTGAAGTCTTAGATGCATATGCTATAACATGTAGTGCCTTGTTGCTCCTTTGACCAAACATGGCAACAACCGCATAGTTGGAAGCATCACATGCTAGTTCAACGGGAAATGACCAATCGGGAGCAAGAAGAATAGGAGGCTTCAAAAGAGTTTTCTTTAGAGTTTCAAAAGCCATTTTACACTCATCATCAAAAACAAATTCAACATCTTTTTGCAACAAGTGAGAAAGAGGCAATGCAATTTGGGAAAAACCCTTGATGAAGCGTCGATAAAAGCTACATGTCCCAAGAAAAAGTGAAGCTCTTTGATAGAAGTGGGATAAGGCAATGACGCAATCACCTCGGTCTTAGCTTTATCGACCTCAATGCCCCTACTAGAGACTAGGTGTCCTAGAACTATGCCATGAGTAACCATAAAATGACATTTTTCATAATTAAGAACTAAATTCTTTTCGACACACCTAGCTAACACTTTCTCAATATTATGCAAACAGACATAAAAAGAATCACCAAAAATAGTAAATTCATCCATGAAAACTTCCAGGAAATCATCAAGCATATCAGAAAAGATGCTCATCATACAACGTTGAAAGGTGTCCGGTGCATTGCATAAACCAAAAGACATCCGCCTAAAGGCAAAAGTACCGAATGGACAAGTGAAAGTGGTCTTTTCTTGGTCCTCAGGTGCTATAGGAATTTGAAAGTACCCCAAATAACCATCTAGAAAACAGTAGTGGCTTCTTCCCGCAAGTCTTTCCAACATTTGGTCAATGAATGGAAGTGGGAAATGGTCTTTCCGGGTGGCTGACAAATCTCTGATTTGTAATGTTTTTATATGCTTAAATTGAGGCAATTAACATGATTAAGATGCAAGTTTTGGTCTAATAATGTCATATTGAATATCCCAAACTCTCAAGGAAAATGAGTGTAAAATTAGGAGTAATTAGCCATAATTGTAGATTAATTGTACTGATTAATTTATAGGGCTATTTGATCTTGGTTTTATCTTATTTTCACTTACAGGGTCGCTCAGGACCAAAAGATTGGACCCGGGATGAAGAAAAAGGCTAAACAAAGAGGCAGAACTGAAGGCACCTCGCCGTGGCGAGTCAGACGGCGAGAAAGGCCTAATTTTGGCAGAGAAGACATGAGCTCACCGTGGCTTCGCCGCGGTGATCCCACGGCGAGAAGACCCCCAGAGTTCCAGAAGCAACATCACCTCGCCGCGGCGAGACGACGGCGAACGGACGTTTCTGCAGAATTTTCAGTCGCGAATTTTGGGCCCAAACCGGATCTAACTCATTACCCACTCACTTGACCCGACTTGGGGGACTTAAAACATGAAACATACACCCCATTAGAGCATATTTGGTTCACAATTCACACCCCCAAGCCCTAGCTCTCTCTCTCTCTTCCATCTCCATCTTCATCTTCTTCGTCTTTCTTCCTTCCATCCATGGCTACCACACCTCCCTCTCTTCTTGTTGGTTCTTCCATGGAGGGTAGCAGTTAGCTCCACCATTCTTGGTGGTGGGAGCCAAGGGATGAGCTTGAAGCTTAAATAGGGGAGTTTTTCTAGTTCTAATCCTTCCTCCATTTGTTGTATTTATGCTTTTTTAGGGTTCTAGTGGTGCATTTATGACATTTGGGTGAATGTATTAATTGCATTTGGTCGAAGTGCATTTATGGCACTTGGTTGAGTGCATTTATGTCATTAGGGTTAGAAACTATGTTTATGTTGTTTCCTTCTTGTATAATGCTTGACATTGCTACTTATTAGCTTTGAGTTTAATGAAATTTATGGGTTCATAGTTTTGTTATTCTCTTTGTGAAAATTATGTGCTAATGCAAGGTGGCTTGGTTAGTGGATTAAGAGTGTTAAGCTATTTTCTAGAGGGAGATGGCATAAGAATTAATTGGTTGTGTTGAGACATTGGACAAACACTCTTTCAGTCCTAATTTATTGTATGGGTGACCATCAATGGATTGGGGTTTAGAGAGAAATTTAGAGCAATTATGGGGTGGCCCAAATTGTGGATTTAAAGTCTTTCATAATCAATTATTTCTTGATTTGGAACTTAATCAACTTGGGTTAAATTAAGTAATGTGCAGGGTTCCGGCATTAATTAAGTTAACCTAAGCCTAGCCTAGAGGGGTTCCTCTAGGGCTCTTTAGAAATCAATTAAACTCCCTAAAAATCTTTAGAAGCAATGATTCCCGAATCTCTCATTCATCAAGAATGACCTTTATCCCATTCTCATCCAAATCTCACTTTTAATTCCCACCTTTTACTTTACCTTTTGCACATACCAAACTTCATACTAAAACCAAAGAAAAATGCTTTTTACCCGCCTTTTCAAGTTTACATATTAGCTATTAGGAATCATATTACACTAGGCTCCTTGAGATCGATACCCAGGGTTAGCTTCCACTATCCCCTCGAGTTTAATTTCTTGGAGAGCGGACTCGAGGCAGCACTGCTCCGATACAAACCCCAATCTCCGAGCTCTTCAGTGGCATCATTCAACTTCCTATAGTCAATACATACACGCCAACTATTTTGCACCCGTGTTGGAATGAGTTCATTGTTTTCACTTTTCAAAATAGTGATTCCAAACTTCTTAGGTACCACTTGGACCAGCAAAACCCACTCACTATCCGAAATAGGATAGATGATGTCGGCGCTTAGGAGTTTTGTGACCTCCCTTTTTACCACATCTAAAATGAGGGGGTTAAGCCTCCTTTGAGGTTGCCTAAGAGGCTTAGAATCTTCTTTTAGTAAAATTTGATGGGTGCAAATAGTGGGGTTCATACCCGGAATATCAGCAAATGTCCAACATAAAGCCTTGCTATATTTTTTCAAAACATCAAGCAATTTTACTTCCTTAATTGCACTCAAGGTATTAGAGATAATAACTAGCAATTTGTCATTGGAAGCAAGGAAAGCATATTTAAGATTGCTTGGTAAAGGCTTTAGCTCCAAAGTGGGTGGTTCCAAAATAGAGGGAATAAGAGTAGGAAGACTTAAAGTGAAAGAAGAACTCCCCTTTGTAGACCCAATTGGAAAAGGTGGACTAGGTTAAATAGACTCTACCACTTGTGCATTGGTCTTCCCAAGAGCCGAATCAACACTTGGTTGTTCTATTGCAGCGACTTGCCTTGGGGAAACGTCATCCAAAACACCTACATCACAACTTGCAACAAGATCATTCAAATATCTAAGTGTGTGGGAAGAAATCCTAGGTCTAGGATTAGAATCAAGGGAAAAGGGTTTAGGAGGTGGCCCTTTTACCATAGGTGATCCAGTCAGAAGAAGATTAAGTGTGAAGTGGCTTTGGTTGGGGTAAGGGCTATACCCTTTGAGCTCAAATCGGCCAACTCTTGGCTTCCAACCTCAAATTCACATTCTTCAACCAACTTATGACCTGCAACATTAAGAAAACTACCATCCTCCAAAGAAATGTCATCGCTCATCAAAGAAAGGTTAGTGGAGCTCATATCCAGATTAGCATTATCATTATGAATCAAAGAAAAATCCAAAGGGACAAAAAGTAGACAATCAACTACATGTGAGTCAAGGTCATACACTTCATCACCTAAGGAAGAAAAATAATGAATAGAGGGTAGGGAAGTAAAATAAGAGTCATAAGCTTCAAGATCAGATGTGTAATCATATGAGTGCAAGCTTAACTTATGCTCTTCAATGGCATCTTCCATAGCAATGTCAATCACATTCAAATCTAGAAGAGAATAGTCCTCATGAGGGTGCCGCATTGCTTCATACATGTTAAAGCTAATCTTATGTTCTCCCACCTCTATTGTTATCAAACCATTTTTCATATCAATTACCGATCCGGCAGTCCGCATGAAAGGCTAACCAAGAATGATAGTCGATTCACATGGCTCGCTAGCGGTGTCAAAAACATAGAAATCGGTGGGAAAAGCCAAGTCTTTAACCTTAACAAATATATCCTCAAGAATGCCTTGTGGATATCGGAGTGTGCGATCGGCCAATTGTAAAATCACACTTGTCTTTTTCAAACCGGTAATGCCTAAATAAGTGAAAATCGCACTTGGCATCACATTAATGGCCGCTCTTAAATCCAACAATGCATTCGTCACTGTCAAGTTCCCAATGATGCAAGGGATCATGAATGATCCAGGGTCTTTGCACTTGACCAGCAACTGAGGCTTGAACAAAGCTGACACACTAGGATTCAATTGAATTCTTTCATTTGGCCTAAACTTTCTTTTATTGGTGCATAACTCTTTCAAGAACTTACAATAGCTAAGTATGGATTTAACAAGTTGAAAGAAGGCACAGTCAGATGCAATTTGCTAAAGAGTTCAAGCATTTCATTTTCAAGAACCTCATCATGTTTCTTTTTGCTTTTAAAATAAGCTTGAGGAAAAGGGAGTTGAGAGATAGTTACCTCCTTGGCCAGAGGTTTGGCCAAGGTATCTTGTGTGCTACACTCTCCTTTCTCATTGATGCTCAATTTATTGGTGCGCTTTTTCTTCTCTTGAGGTTGTGCCTTAGGATCCTCCACCACTTTCTCCTTTTTTATCAGTGCCCTCCTTTCTTTAAGCTCTTTTTCCTTAGCACTCTCGGATTGCGCAAACTTCATTGGGCTCAATAGTGGGCTCCAAGTAGGGCTTTCTACTTCAATCTCCTCATCTATCGGCTCATCATCAACCTCTTCTTTACTACTTGGAAAGTAAACCCTTTTCTTGAGTGGGATGGGATTTATCGATTTCCCACTTCTCAAAGTAATAGCATTCAAAGACTTGGGGTTGATGACCGTATTGGATGGAGTTGGGCCACTCGCCTTGGCTTGAAGCTCATTGAAAAAGTTTGAAAGCTTCATGACATAATCCTCCAAGTTAGCACTCTTGGTCTCCCATTAGCTCATACGGTTGTCTACCTTCTCAAACATTAATTCCATACATTACTTCATTTCATTTGTACTAGAGTCAATGAGACCTTCCACATGGCGGAATCCCATAGTGATGGACTTGTCTAATTCCTCAAAGTCATTAGTGGGTCTGTCCCTTCTCACGGGAGCTAGTTCTTAGGAGGACTCTCCTTCGAATTACCTTAGGGGATTGCCATCTTGGCGCCAACTAAATTTGGGGTTGTGTCTCCACCCCTCATTGTATGTGTTGGAATAGGGATCCCATCTCAGATTGTTACCTTGCCTTGATTGGAACATTGCATTACATTCTTCCGGCTTAGAAAGGCAATCACTTGAGAGATGCATAGGGGATGCACAATAATCACAAGATGGATCCACCAACTCATTACCAATTAGACCTTGTGGGGAAGATGGACCGGAGATCTTGTATAATCTAGAGTAGATTGCTTTGGATTCGGCCTCAAACCTATCCAATTGAGGGATGTGAAGAGAAGTATAATCAACCCTTTGAAGACTGCGAGTCGATCTTCTTGAACAATGTTTTTCTTTGGCCAAAGCGAGCTTACGAACTAGAGGCCATGCCTATTCAGGTGTATAGTCAATGAATGAGCCTCCGGCGGCCGCATCCAACTTATCTTGGTCTCTTTCCCTTAACCCATCATAAAAAGTGTGGGCTAATTGTTCATCTGGAATTTGATGGTGAGGACACCTCTTCAAAAGGTCTTGGAACCTTGACCAATATTCAAAGAGAGATTTATTCAGATCTTGCATGATAGAGTTGATCTCTTTTCTTCTTGCGGAGGTTCTAGTGGCTGGGTAAAACTTCTCTAGAAAAGCTTATTTCAAATTGCCCCAAGAGGCTAGGGCTTCCGGATTGAAAGTGGGCAGGCTCATATACCATTGTTTAGCCTTTCCTTCTAAAGTTAGGTGGAATGCTCTCCACATAACATCTTTCACTTGTGCTCTCACTGGTTTCATGGTGTTGCAATGTATGAAAATTTCATCCAAGTGGGCATGTGGCTCATCTTCCTGCAAACCATAGAATTTAGGTAAGGATTGTATCAATAAACCTTTAATTTTATAGTCAGCATTAATAGTGGGAAATGCAGTCATGAATGGGTTGTGGTCAATGTTGGTTGAGGTGGCTTCTCTAATGGTTCTTCTTCTAGGTTGCTCATCCTCATTAAACACTTGCCCTCCCCCATTACCACCTAGATTTGGATCTACTTGTACCTCAGGAATATGGTGCTATCCTTCCATTTCTCTATTTTCACTTTCAGCTTCAGGATCACTCTCAATGCTTGACTCACAAGAGGATGGGTGTTTAACTATCAAGGATGTAACTGAGGATCCCTCTCTTTGTATCTTTCTTAACCTAGTAAGGTGTCTCTCAATTTCTGGTTATTCAGGGTAAAGCTCTTGGTCTTTAGGGTTCCCTCAAGTCATACGCTAGGCGCAGACAACAAGTGTAGACTAAGGCTCAACAGAGATTCACTTGCACAAATTCAAGGAAAAATGGATGAATGAAGATGCAAATGAGTATGGTGTGAAAGTATGATATAAAGTATGTGTGTGAAAGTGTATATGGTAAACTATGGTATGAAGTGTGAAAGTATGGCAAGTCAAGTATTCACAAGTAGGTGCAAGAAAGTCCAGCAATACACCTAAGCAAGTATCGAAACTCAAGCAAGAACAAAGGGCAAGCAATATTTGGTATTTTCTTGTCAAACTTGATGCAATGGAGAACGAGTAAATGTAAACTAACCTAAGAATGAAAATGACCTAAATCTAATCCTAATGACTCCTACCCCTAGTCAATAGTTTCAATTGACACTAAGCTAACCTAGGGAGTCAAAAATGACTCCCCGGCAACGGCGCCATTGATTTAACCTTTGCCTAAATGCGCCTTGGGGGCTAAGATCAAAATTTAATCCAAGGATTGCAATATAGGTTGCAACCCCAGGTCGTTTCACTTGAGGAGTCTTTTTAAACTATCTAAACTAACTAAATGCAATTAAAACAATAAAAGGTAAGGGGTTTTGGTTTTGAAAAGTCATTTGATGAAACTATAAAGAAAATGCAATATAGTTGTTTTTGTGATTTTTAGATTAATGAATGAAAAGAGTTTGGATTAAGGGTGATTTTATAAAATGGGCTTTGGTAGTGTTACGGTGACTCAAGCGCTTCTTTAAAAATGATAAGTGGGAGTTTAATTTACGAAGTCTAATTGAAAAATCCCCAAGCAACCACTAGGGGTCCACTAGCCCTAATTAATGACTAATCTAGCAATCACTTTCATAGCCATTACTAAGGGTTAGTGTGAAGATCCACTTGGTTTGTGAAATGCCTTGAAACAAATGCAACTTAACTCTCATGAAGTGCAACCACAACATTCTTGTATGGAAGAAATTGACTATAACCACTAGCAACCACTAAGATGGCTACAACCGAGAATACAACCACAAGTAGATAGGAGAATTGTATTTCAATCACATTTAAATCAAAGCATACACAATATAGTTCACAAACAAAGATAGCAACCACATATCTCATGTCTTAAATCCAAATACAAGACCAACACAAAGGAGTAGAGCCAAATAAAAAGGAAATAAGAAATTGTAAACTAAAAACTCCCCTTTGTTGATCCATGAAGCTAGAGCCATGACAAATCTCTGATTTGTAATGCTTTTATATGCTTAAATCGAGGCAATTAACATGATTAAGATGCATGTTTTGGTCTGATAATGTCAAATTGAATATCCCAAACTCTCAAGGGAAATGAGTGTAAAATTAGGAGTAATTAGCCATAATTGTAGATTAATTGTATTAATTAATTTATAGGGCTATTTGATCTTGGTTTTATCTTATTGTCACTTGCAGGGTCGCTCAGGACCAAAAGATCGGACCCGGGACGAAGAAAAAGGCCAAACAAAAGAGGCAGAACTGAAGGCTCCTCGCCGTGGCTGGCGGCGAACAGGCCCCAAATTCCAGAGAAGGAGTGAGCTCGCCGCGGCGAGCCCACGGCGAGAAAACTTCAAAGTTCCAGAAAAGAATGTAGCTCGCCGCGGCGAGGTGACGGCGAGCGAAGCGTTCTGCAACTTATCAGTTCGTGAATTTCAGGCCCAATCCGGATCTAACTGATTACCCACTCACTTGACCCGACTTGGGGGACATAAAACACGAAAGCTAGACCCCATTAGGGCAGATTTGGAGTCCCAAAACTCTAGCGTCCCATTTTCTCTCATTTCCTCTCATCTCCATCTTCATCTTTCTCACTTCCTTCCGCCTAAATCCATGCCCTATTTCCTTCCCACCTTGGTTGCTGTTCTTCCCATGGAGTAGCAGCTAGGCTCCATCATTCTTGATGGTGGGAGCCAAGGGATGAGCTTGAAGCTTGAATAGGGGAGTTTTTCTAGTTCTAATCCTTCTTCCTCTTGTTGTATTTATGCTTTTCTAGGGTTCTAGGAGTATATTTATAACATTTGGTTGTGTTCTTCATTTCTATATGTTGTATAAGGGTTGGAAACTATTTTATGTTGTTTCTTTCTTGTTGAATACTTGACATTGTGCTATATTAACTTTGACTTTGATGAAATTTATGGGTTCATGATTTTGTTATTCTCTTAGTGAAAATTATGTGCTAATGCAAGGTGGCTTGGTTAGTGGATCAAAAGTGTTAAGTGGTTTTGCATGAATGGAATGGCATAGGAATTAATTAATTGTGTTTATACATTGGGTAATTACTCTTTTCAACCTTAATCTTTGTTTGGGTGGCCATCAATGAGTTAGGGTTAATTGAGAAATTAAGTGCAATTGTGGGGTGGCCCAAGTTGTGGATTTAAAGTCTTGCATGGTTAGTTAGTTCTTGAATTTGTCAAATTGCATGAGTGGCATTGGACTTCAATCCTAGAGTCTTGATTTATTATGTGGGGTTCCAATAATCGATTAAACTCTAGGATTAATTAAGTGGAAATTCGGGGTCTCGATTGTTGGATTAGGAGCCCCTTACGATTAGCAAATTCATATTGATTTTGAACTTAATCAACTTAGGTTAAATTAAGTAATGTGCGGGGTTCCGACATTAATTAAGTTAACCTAAGCCTAGCCTAGAGGGGTTCCTCTAGGGGTCTTTCGAAAATCAACAATTAACTCCCTGAAAACCTTTTGAAGCAATGATTCCCAAAGCTTTCATTCATCAAGAATGATTTCATTTCCCTTCCCATCCAAAATTCACTTTTATCTTATCTTTATTTACTTTTGAACATATCGTACCTTTTGCATCTTTTCTAAATCAAAAACCAAATACAATATTTTTACCCACTTTTGTTAGTTTGCATCTTAGTTACTAGGACACCTTTTGCGTTAGGCTCCTCAAGTGAACGACACCCGGGGGTTAGCTTCCACTATCCCCTTGGTTCTTATTTTCTTGAAAGGCGGACCCAAGGGCGCACTACACGCACACACACTCGAAAGAGAGTGGGGCTCTTCAAGCCACCTTCACACCACCAAAGCACTAAAGTTCTAGCCTCTCATTGGTGAAATTTTGAGCTCAAGCACTCTCCTAAGTGACATCATGGCTGGACAAAAATAGGAGAATATGAGGAAGAAATGATGAAGGAATGGAAGGTGGATGAGGAAAGAACAAGAAAATCAGCAAGAGAGGAAGTGAAATTGAGATGGAAGATGATGATTTGAGTGAGGAATGAAGAGATAGAGGGAAACCCTAGCAGAGACTGGTGTTTTTCGTGTGTAGAGGGCTTGAAGAGCTCAAATTCAGGGCTTGGGTCCTATTTATATCATCCCAGGAACCCTAAAACCGTGACAGTACTTTGCTGCTCACGGCAAGCTCACAGCGAGCAAACATGCTTTCTGCCCCACTTTTCTATCAGTAGCTGTGGGATAGCCTTGCCGAGCCCACAGCGAGACTAGCTGTGGTGAGCCCAAGGCGAGCAGTGAGCTTTTCTACCTCCTTGTTCAGATTCCTTTTGTGTTCTGTCTAGCATTCTTTTCCGTGATTTAGCTCTGCAATTTGGGTGTGTTCCTTCCATGATCTAATTATGTGCAATTACGCCAAGAACATGCAATAATCCAATATTTTATCAATGTAAAAGTGTATAGGTGCAATCAATCAATTGGGAGAATTGAAGAAAGATGTTGAAAATGTCAAAAATAAGCCCAAAAATTAAATCTTCAAATTTGGAAAAAAATTACGAAAAAAGAACCAAAATTTCAGAAAATGTACCAAAATTCATATCGTTTATTGTAACCTTTTCTTATTTGAATATTGTTCATTAAATCAGTCAAGACAATTAAATCGCAATTTAAAGATCAGTGGACTAAACTTGTGTCAACCCACCATTATGCTAAACTAATTATGATTAAAATAATATTATTTGTATAAAATGAATTAAAAAAGTAATATTAGTATAATGCACTATTTTAATATATAAAGTATTTTGAATTCAATAATGACACTGTTTCTACATTTTGGATGCTGTTTTGACAACTTGGGTTGAGAATATAATGCTTTTCACATTGAGATTCAGAACTCCGTGGAATAATGTGGATGATAATTTATTTATTTATCATCATTAGCAGTCCGCAACCGCAACCACCATTTGTACGTCATTTACCTATTTTGCCAGAGGGATTTCTTTGATCTAAGACCGCATATTATGATATTCATACCTTCAGTAACGTGACCAATTGATAGTAAAAAAATAGGAAAAACCTTTAAAAGGTATCTTGAAAAGTAGGAGTGCCTTCATTATCAAGCTAAGGTCTTTTGACTAAGAACTGCATTTATTATTAATATGTACTCCTTCTGGTCTCTATTATAAGAGGTAGTCAACCTTTTTATAAATACCAATAAAAACATGTTGGACCTATTTATCATTGGTTGATTTTACATTTTTACCCTTACTCATTTATTATACACACTTTCTCCCCTCCTTACATTTATTAATATATATATATATGGACAGAAATGGAAAACATGCATTTATTACTTTGACTTCTGCATATTACCTCTTATATTTTGGACCAAAAAATTTGTAATGTTACCTCTTATATTTAAGATCAGAGGGAGTAATATCAAAAAATTTGTAATATTAACTCAGTAATTTCACAATTGCATTATATTACACATAGGTCCAAAGGATTGGTTAATAATTTTAAAATTTCAAAGGGCCTTACAATAATAAACTATCTTATTTGGGACCTTGATGCAATTTTCCCTTTAAAATATTTATTTCCAAAAGTTCATGAAATTTGTTTAAAGATGTATATGTAACTTATCTTCAAGTTGCAACTTTCTTGGTGGTTGTATGCAATGTATATTCAA
Source organism: Mimosa bimucronata (assembly GCA_037074515.1). Classification (NCBI taxonomy): domain Eukaryota; kingdom Viridiplantae; phylum Streptophyta; class Magnoliopsida; order Fabales; family Fabaceae; genus Mimosa; species Mimosa bimucronata. The sequence continues at coordinate 32,103,786 of CM073440.1, read as the reverse complement.
CTATTTGTAAAATTAAAAAATTTGTATATAACTAAAAAAAATTATATATAACTAAGAGGGGAGTTACATTTGTGGAATATATGAGGCGTATCTAGTTAAGTCAAGTCTTCTAGGAAAAAAGAAAAGAAAAGAAAAGAAAATAGTAAACCTGAATAGTAGGTGAAATCAAATTTGTAACTTGAAGTTTTTTTTTCTTGGGTTAATGTGAAATTTTCATAACAAATTATCGCATATGAGCAACGTTGTGGAAAGTTATTTTAGTTACTATGTCACAATGTAAATTTTCAAAACATAATAATTCTTCTTCGACCATTATCCATGTTAAATTTGCCTATTAATTGATCAACCATGTTGATTTAACAGGTCTATATGTCATTTATATCATTTTTGTTTTAGATAAATGGTCAAATTTGTTCTAAAGGTTCTAACTCGGAATCAATATCTTCCCATAAGTTTCTAAATTGTAGCAATTTTACTCTGATTGCTATCATAGATTAAATTTGACAGTTAGTTGACCAAATATACTTATATAATAAGTCCACATGTCTTCCACTTCATTTTTTAAAAACTGGATCTACAAATTAAAAAAAAATTAATGGTCAAACTTATCTTAGATTTACAAATTGAAAACTTTCAAGGCAAATTTGTATCTTAACAAAAATAATGTGGATAATATGTGAACATGTTAGCTCAACATATTTGGTTAATTAGCAATCAAACTTAGCTTAGATAATAGTTGGACAAAATTGTTATGATTTGAAAAACATTGCTCCTAAAAATTATCTAGGGCAACATTATTTTTGTGTGATAACTTTATATAAGGGCAAAATTAGACTTTAACCTAAGTTTTTTTTTTTTTTTGAAATTGCACTTAGGTCCAAAGCAAGGCAACTTAGTATAATTAGGTCCTTTAAAACCAACAAATTACTATAAAACCTCTAAGGACATAAGGGAAATACACATTTGCCCTTGCATCCATTCAGTTGTCCTTACTTATCTTTAACAGTGTCAATCATGCCTCCCGGTTGGCAATTTTTCTCTTTCACTCATCAACAAAAAACAAAATTACCTCATACGAGAGAAGTGAGGGACCATATTATTGAAAATGGCTACCCCATAATCTACAAACGGACAAGAGAAGTGAGGGACCATATAATTGACAATGGTTACCCCATAATCTACAAATTGACAAGAGAAGTGAGGGGAGCATTATTGACAATGGTTAGGGCATGTTAAAACAAATTAATGAACACAGGGTAACGATGTCTACTTACTGTTACAATCTTTTAACCTTAGGTCCCTTTGTATTTGGTGATTTCCTAATTGTATAAATTGTCTTGCTTAAGATTTGAGTTAAATTTCCCCTTGTTTTTTAATTTTCTTATTAAACCCTTGAACAGCATCAATTTCATATTCATTTGTTGCATATCAGTTTCGAATTTTGGAACGCTATTATGAAATTTCTGAGTTAATATCAAATAGTAAATCAAGTTCTTCTTAAAAAATAAATCTTCCTGTTACAATATATTCCTGCGGGTTCGAAATAATCAATACGTTTTGATCCAGAAATCGATTTAAATTAGTTAGATAATAAAAATGTAATTCACACACACACATAGACACACACACTGTTTCTTAAATATATCTTTATTCATAAAGAAAATAATTTAGATATGATAAATGATAAAAGGGATGGAAGAAAGTGTATGAGAAAGAGAGTGGAATAATTGGAAAAAAGAACTCATTAAGTGACCGAGTCCAAAACTGTAAATTATATAAAAAATTAGACCCATTCACAATTTTTTAATTTATATTCTGAATTCTAGGGAGTAATTATTAAGGATTTTTAATTTTCTATTGAAATATAATTATTAAATAAATTGTTTATCCTAAACTAAAATCGAATTAAAATTTGTTCGTTGACTAGAAAATATTATTGCTCTTGAATACTGTACCAATGATCCTGACACTACTACAAAATATACATGTAATTTTTTTTAAAAATGGACATGGTTTCTTTAGTCACTTTCAAAAAATTACAACATTGTCACTGTATTTTTTTAACATCTATTTCTACAAAATATACCTTTTACGACCTAATTCATATCCGTTTTATAGAAACATACGTTAAAAAAATGCAGTGACAATATAATGTTGTATTTTTTTTTTCAAAAAAAAAACGAATAGACTTGGCAGAGTGTGACCGATTGCAATTATTCCATGGCTTGGAACCGTTCTAAGGCTACCCTTGATGTCGTGCCAGCTAAGGAATATGGGAAAGACGAATAAGCAGTTTTACAGGATGTCAATCAATAGAAGAATATATACCACCTCACGTCCATAAACAATCAATCTGATTACTTTTAAGCCAAGGAAGGCTAGTGTGGGATTGAAACTTCTAAGGATTGAAAGTGCTGAACTGCTGTTTGGGAAATTGGTTGAGGAGTATTGTATGGGAAAGCACAGCGATACCCCAAGCAGAATTCTGTTTTTTGGCAAACAAAAAAAAAAAGAGAGACATAGATTACTCTTTACTAACGTCCGTTTGAGAAATGAACGTTCATTGTGTAAACTTTGCTAATATCAATAGGGGTAGTTAACAAAAATTAGAAATATGTCTTATATTTTGGACTAATATTAACTACCCAAATAAATTATATATTAACTACATGAGGGGCTATAAACTTAGCTAGTTGTATAATATAGAACCATGAGGAACCAACTCACACATATATTGACAAATAGCTTATTATTACCACTACAAAAAATTCCACTTTCGACGACGACAAAAGTCACTACTGAAAGTATAAAAAGTCGTCACTGAAGGTCTTTGGTGGCGACTTTTTTGGTACCTTTGGTGGCGACAAATATCACGGCTAATAGTGGCAAAAAAAATTAAAAAATTACCTTTTGGCGGCGACATTTTAAGTCGCCGTCAAAGGTATTGCCGTTAAAAGTGGCAAAAAAAATAAAAAATTAAAGGATTATTAGCACCCTATGGCCACATGACTGATGATGCGGTGACCCTCTCCCACTTGCCATATCGTCCACTCTCCTGTCACTTGTCATATGTCACGTTGTGCCACATCATCACTCTATGCCACATTGTGCCACTTCATTACCTTTTATTTCACCCCCAAATGTGCATTTCCCAAGGTTCAAACCTATAATCAATTTGCTCTTATATGAAGCTTCTACCAATTGAGTTGTGATGGCCTTCAATCATATTACTACAAAATTAAATATATACACACACACTAATATTATATGCATATATTTAATATATCAATTTAAATACATATATTACTATAATATAAATATATTATCATATTACCAACATTTAATATTTATTTATATACATATTTATTTATTCATTTAAATATTTAATATATAAAGATAAAATATAATATAAATGTTTCTTTATTAATATAATATTCATAATATTATTTTTAATAAATTAAAATGTTGGTATAGTTGATATAATTTTATTAATTTAAAAATTATTATTCTTATTCATGTATAATATTATTTGATATATCATTAATTTTAATTAAATTAAAGTATTTACTATAAATTAAAAACAATAAAAATTTAAAATATTACCTTATTTTATTTTTCATGATAAAATAATTTATTTAACATTTTAAACTTTTTAATATTTTATATTAAAAATAAAAAAGTAACATTTATTAGTGTTATTCAAATAATAAAATATATGACTTTTAACGGCGACTATATAAAGTCGACAAGAAAAGGTAGTGTCGGAGAAATTTGGCAGCGACTTTTTTATGTTGCCGTCAAAAGTCATACCTTCTATGGCAACTTTTGTGTCGCCGCAAAAGGGGAACCTTTGGCGGAGACAAAAAAGTCACCGCTGAAAGTCGGACTTTTGGCGGCGACTCTTTTTTGTCGCCGCCAAAAGTCCCTCCTTTTGCGGGGCGACTGTGTCGCCACAGAAGGTATGACTTTTGGCGGCGACAAAAAACAGTCGCCGCGGAAAGTCGGACTCTTGGCAGCGACTTTTTTTGTCGCCCCCAAAAATCCTTTTTTTTGTAGTGTACGTATGGCTGGCACACATGTTTATTTAAAACAATTTTATATCAAATCTGCAAGTGGATCTATGATAAAGTAAAAGCGAAGCATGGATTAATTCAACTCGCAAATTGAGAATAAATAAAATAGCTTAAGAATTCATCAAAAGAAGAATAATAGTACAGGGAAAACTTGGAAAGTTGACTTCAATAACTCTCATATACTTATAATGTTTACAATAACTGTTTCCATCACTGATTTCCCATTACCTAAAAATCTTCCTGTGCTCTGTGTGCTGTAAGCGATCGCGCTTTGTTTTTCTGGTAAGTACGTTTGTTGTTTCAACATTTAAAGTTTTCTATCAATTTTAATTTGCTGGTTTCTTTGTTATTTAAAGGCGATCTGATTTGAACCAGAAACTTAAAACTATTAAAGGCCAAGGAGGGTACTCTCTTGTTGAAGGTATCATCAAGTATTTGTCTGCAAAAACAGGTAACTTCATCTATTTCCCTTTTTATATATATGATCTCTTTTTTGCTTTTTCCTTATTGGTGTGTTAATATTATATGGAAAAATTCCAAATAAAGACTCTTGAAATATGCAGAGGACAATTGGATACAATAAATTTCATAAAGGACCATAACATGTCATAGACATAAATATCCTTTGTAAATTTAAAAGAAATGACAAAAATGCCTCTAAAAAAAGGCTTTTTCTAAATAAAGAGGAAACCACCTTACCGGCCGCTAAAGCTCCGGCCTCCGCCAGATGGCTGGGGACCCTCTAGAGCCGAAGCACCAGCCTCTGGCATGTGGGATTATTTCTTTTGTTTTTTTTTCTAAATATTTGAGACCAAGCGATCAAGCCCCTACGTCATCTTGCTATATGTAGGCTCAAATATTTAAAAAATGAAATAATCCCACATGCCAAAGAACGTTGCTCAGGCGTTGGAAGGTCCCCAAGCCATTCGGCGGTGGCTGGAAGCTGGTAGAGCCCTGCCAGCTGCGACCAAAGTTCCAGCATCCAAGGGGGTGGTTCCCTCTTTATTTTAAAAAGAACTTCTTTTGTCCAATTGCATTTTTGTCATATCATTTAAATTTGTAAATGACACTTAGGTCATGGTATGATATGATCCTTTATAAAATACATACGCTGTACCTAACTGTCCTTTGTATATTTTAAAGGTCTTCATTAAGAATTTTCCCTTATTATATGTCTCCCTTCGGCTTCAATGTAGTGAAAGTTAAAGGGAAAAATCAATCCCATTATATATGTGTTACAGACATTTAACTCTTTTACGCTCTATATTGTGATACATGATTTGTAATGTAATCTCCATTTTTGGGATTGTCAATGTTTTAACTTAAAAAATAATAATGGTAAAAAAACTTAGACAATAATGCTAGCTAGATAAAATGATAGCTAAATAATTTGTTATAAATTTCATATTAATTAATATTGACATTGGTATTGATAATTGGGAATATTTCTTTTTTTTTCTTATTATTGAGAATATTTTTTTGACTGGGTGTTTCAGCTTGAAAGTTGGATCTAGAAAAAGGAAAAATCACATCCCCACTCCAATACGTCCCCACCCAACCGCTTGAGCTAGTACCCACCCTCAAATCTTGACCCCACACTCTTCCCCACGTTTATTTTTTAAAAGGTTTCACCCTTTTATTTCTTAATTGTTGATTAAAGTCTTCTTTCTGTTGTCTTCATTTCTGCAAATAAGTTTTCTAATATTTTGAGCTAAGAGATCAAATTTAGATTAGGGTTAAGGTGTAAATTTATTCCGGACGTTTTCGTTCAGGAGTTATTTTATTCCAAAAGTTTTTTTGGGTTCGAAATTGCCTTGAAAGTTTTATAACATAGTAATTTCACCCTTTTTCGTTAAATAACTACCATCCAATGATAATTTTTTAATGGTCCACCTTGATATTTTAACAGAAAATGGCAAAATTATTATGTTTTAAAACTTCCAGAGTAATTATGAACCTCAAAAAACTTTCGAGACAAAATAGCTCTTGAATAAAAACTTTCAGGACAAATTTGCACATTAACCCTTTAGTTTACAACAAATATTTTAATTTTCCCATATTAGTTATATTAATTTCTTTTATATCTGTTTTCTCTTCCTCTGATCCTCGTGGATGAGGGAGACCAACAAGGATTCATGGGTTAAACTTTAAAGATTGGCCATTTGGCTCTTCAGCTTATCCTCCTTTCAAAATTTTATCCGTTGATTTACTGAAATCTTCAAAGACTTCTTAGAAAATAATCGTTACTGCATGATAAAGGTTTTCTTCCTTAATTTTCTCATTTAACCTATAAAATAATTTTTCTAGAAATATTTTTGATCAAAAATAAAGTTTAACTTTTTTTCTTAAACCATTACAAAAAAAAAGCGAACTAGTGATAAAATTTAGTGATAGTTTTGTTGTAAAATCTAATATCACGAAATAATTAGCAAACGAATTTTCTTCCTCAATTTAACAATGGAATTTTGTTGCTAAATTTCATCACAAATTCTCTATATAGTAGTATCATTTATCAAGATAATAAGCCGGCAATTTTATAAAATAGCTTTAAAATTATTTATACCTCCATGAGAAACAAACTTTTTCATTAACTAATTTATTTCCAAAAATGACTCTAAAATATAGGAATGACAGAAAGATGCAACAAAATTGCACAATCCTTATGAAATTATCTAGCCAAAATTAATTTCAGATCTCTTGTAAGAGACTTAATTAAGATGAGGTCCCACGAAATCACCTAATTAATCTGAGGTCCCACAAAGTTGTTATTGCAAGCCAAAAAGTTGTTATCACAAAGTCACAAGTTATTACAGACCAAGAGTGATTTTCAAGCCATAAGTTGTTATTGCAGGACGAAAAGTTGTTATTGCAGGACGAAAAGTTGTTAGTGAAAGCTTAATCACTAACAACTTTTGACCACACGATAACAACCTTTTGGCCTGCAATAACAACTGTTTGGCCTGCCATAACAACTTTTTGTTAGGGACCTCAAATTAATTAGATGATTTTATGGAACCTCACCTTAATTAAGTTCCTTACAAGAGATCTTAAATTAATTTTCCCTATTATCTAATTGCATAATATACCTGTTAGAGTCAACCCGCTAATTGCGGAGCTATGGTGGACCATGTGGTTTTTCTTGGGTCCCAAAATAAATAAAGTAAAGTCGTGAGGGTGGGATTTGAGCTCATTTCCTTTGGTTTGCCAAAGGGTTTTGGTTGGGGCAACAAACCTGAATTCAATTCACATATTTTTCAAAAAAATAATATAAGTACTCTTTTTAACTTTTTTGCCCAATATGTTTTCAAGTTCCTATATTCATTTACCAAATTCCGAAATGACATTGCTAATTTCACATAAAAAATTACCAAGTGCTTCTATAGGACAAGTTTAGATCTTAAATTATCAATTTAAAATATGAAATTACCAAAATTTGATACAACATTACCAAGTTGATATATACATTCCCAAGTTTTGATTAAGATAAGCTTTTCAATAGGATTTACCAACTTCATTTACTTAATAAAAAATCTAAACTTTCAAGCTCCAGTGCTTGTGCGTACCCTACCAGCAGCTGTCTAATCCCTAGAGCTGGGAAAATGGGCTAAACCCGCCAGCCCGTGGGTTGAACAGGGTTAGGGTTGGGAAAATCCCAACCCATTGGCCCGCACCATTTAGCCTGTGGGTTGGCGGGTTAGCCCGCTAAATAGATTTTTTTTATTAAAAAAAAAAAGAAAAACTCTATTTAATTCATTAAGGCATATTTTAGACACTTCACTAATATAAATTGTGGTTGACATAACAAATTGTGATGTTTGTATAGTATAATCTAAACTTTTTTAATAATATTGTTAATACAATAAAATTAGGAAGATGTTTATACAAAAAATAATAATTGTGGAGTCCATATTTGTATACTACTTGGGGTATTCTATTTTACTTGAGCCAATTATGATATATTTTTGTTGATTTAGAATTTTTATTTTTTTATTATAGTATTTTTAAAACAAAAATAAAATCAATAAATAAAAACTTGGCGGGTTGGCCAACCCACACTAAAGGGTTAGGGTTGGGGTTTTCCCAACCCATTAAGGTGCGGGCCGCACAGGCCCGCACCACGTAACCCGTTACCAGTCACGGGCCGGCCCGCAATCCGCGGGCTGGCCCGTTTTCCCAGCTATACTAATCCCCAACCACGGTGACTAAAGCTCAGATGGTGAGTGGATGGGTGCCATTAAAAAATTAATATTTAATGGGAAGGCATTTAGGTAATTTCAATTAAATTTTAAAAAGGCCTGTTTAATCTATAACACCTCATAGGAATTATACAATTTCGTTGCAATTTTGTGACGAAATATTTTTTTATACATTTTAATTTTCAAATTATATCTGTAGGCCTCAAATTTACCTTAGAAATTCCTTCTCGATTTTTTAATATTTTTCTCATAATTGTCTTATTATATCCCTTTGTGCCTACTTGATCACATCAGTCTGCCACCCTAGTAAAAAAAGAAAGAAGAGAGAGATGTTATCTATATAAAACGAGATAAGGTTTCAATATGTCATCCATCTCTATAAATTCTTAATAATAACCTTACATTCTTTTATTATACACTCCGTTACTAAATATAAGACTCAATTGACACTCTTTTTTGATAAATTAAAAAAACTAAATGAGCCACTTAATCATAACGAATTTTGAATATTATCAGATTATATGTTAGCTTATAAGTTAAATAAACTAGTTTAGAGAAAAAATTCAGACAAATTTATTTATAAATAACTTATCTAACTTTCTTAGGATTTTCCTAAAAAGTCAACTAGTTCCTATATTTAGGAACGAAGGAGTAGTATCTATCTACTATTATCAAATCAAAATTAGTTGTAAATCATATACTTATAGTGGCTGGGATTACCCATTATATTACTAATTTTATCCTTTTATTTTCCAGTTTGTTCGCATTCAGATTCTTCATAGTAGCTTCTCTACTTATTGGATAGCAGTGTCCTTCTGCAAATTTATTTTTAAAAAATAAATAAAAAGACAAAAAAAAGCATTTCTCTATCTAAGGCGGCGGCAGCATTAAACGGCCTTGGAATCCCCAAATACAAAGAGGTAATTAAAATATGATATTATTGTTTTCATTTGACTATTTATATCCTTATTTGTCATTTGCATCAGTGCTAGTAATATATAGGCTCAACTCCTTAGCCCACATATTAGAGGAGGATTAAGGTTGGCATTTTAACAGTAGTCAGAGTGCAGGTTACACAAGTCGAACCTGTATAACCCGCGGGCTAATGCTACCTGACCTATGGATATTATTTTAAAAAAGAAAAGAAAAAAACCCCCCTAATACACTAAATTATTTCTTAGACACTTCAGAAATACAAATTAGGGTTAACATAATAGATTATGGTGTTTAGATATTATAATTAAACTTTGTTAATAATATTGTTAGTAGAATAATATTAGGAAAATGTCTATGCAAAATGTGTATAATTGTGGGTCTATGATTTTTAAGGTATTTAAGGAATTATACATTAGTTGATGCAACAGTGATATATTTTTATTGATTTTGAAATTTTCTCTATTATTCTTTGGCATTTGTTTTCAAAAAAAGTTGCAGGCTGATGTGTTAGCTTGCAAACCCACATAGAGGGTTAGGGTTGCTATTTTTGCAACCCCCAAAGTGCGACCTGCACGAGCCCATCTTGCATAATCTGCAGGCTAAGGCGGGTCAGCCTGCAACCCATGGGTTGTCACATATTACTGCTTAATTTGAGTTATGTTTATTTCAAGGGTAATTGTGCAAAATTAGTAACAAAGTGTTGCGATATGTGAACCCACCATAATTATGTTTTACTTCCTCCGGTCTTAAATATAAGACCACTTTGACTTTTTTTTTTGTGGAAGTTAAGGAAGCAAATTAGACCACTAAATTATAACATATGTCATATGAAATTAGATTATAGGTTAGTTTATAAGCAGAATAAATTAGTTTTGAGGAAAAAATGATTTTTTTTGGACTAAAACTACTTTTGTTTTGCCTGAGAAAAAAAGTCAAAAAAGTCAAAGTAGTCTTATAATTAGGACCGGAGGGAGTATCCAGCTTAAAAATAGTATAAAAATTTTAAAAGATGGCAAAAATAACAAAGGCGTTAACTCTCTCAAAATATTTGTGAAGTTTTAAGCATCAACTCTGATTTTCTTGTTTGGGAATGTTTTTGAAACCTAGTTTTTGGCCCATACCTAGGTTTACGGTGTAATTTTCACTATCCAATTAATCAATCAAATCTTCTCCTCACCATCATGATGATGCTAATAACTACGATAATAAAAGGGATTTCACTTACTAACTATTATAGTTAAAAAATGTTTCAACCCATAAAACTTATTTTCCAAATTCCATAAGAGATTATCTATATATGATGATAGAAAAGAATTTCCCAAATAGATTAATAGAAGTTATCATAGATAGGAAAGGCTTTTCCAAATCACAAATTGATTTATTTATGATGGAAAAAGAGATTTACTAATAACATTCGAAAACCTTATCATGGATAGTAAAATGCTTCTACCGCATTTGAAAACTAACCATGTTAGAAAAGGACAATTGCTAACATAGTTATTAAAATTTACCCATATAAACTAGTTTGACTTAACTATGTTGGAAAAAAGTCTTAACTACTAGCATAGTTAAAAAAGAATTTTTCTTAAAACACTTTAAATTTTTATCATGTTAGGATAAGAATGACCTAACATGGTAATTAAAATAGAACTCTCATACATAAAATACTCTTTTGCTTTTCAACGCTTTACTCAAGCCAATCATTCATACATTAACATGTCTTTCCATTTTCCAAACTAATTCACACAACCATACAATCACCCATCACTTAGCTAATAGCACAACTAAAACTTTATGGCCAATACAGCATGCAAACGGAGCCTCTAGGAAACCCAGGGACACATGCATGTGATAAAACTACACAATTCATCAGTATATATAACCAAAAGTCCTCAACTACCAGAAAAGACAATCTCATAATATAAAAATCCACAACTAAGGCCTTCAACTAATAGATAAGACAACAATTTAGAAACAGTTATCCAATACCAAATTTAGTAAAAACATGAAGAAGCTAAATGAATACCATAAGTCTGGTAATATACAGAAACATACATAACATCACCGGGGCGAGCCTCACTTGGCCTAGTGAGAGGTCGTCGGTGCCTTTCTTGCAACTCCTCCACCAAAACAATCACCAAAACAATCACCAAAACAATCACCGGGGCGAGTCTAGGAATCATCTGTTGCTGTATGTGTAGAGCAATTGGAAGAACTTGTTGTTGCAAATTGTGGGGAGCTAAGAAGTTTGATCACATATGAGAGTTTGGAAGGAAATAAGAGTTATGGCTTACCATTCCAAAAGCTAAAATCTCTTCGAATTTCATATTGTGGTAAAATAGAATTGGTTTTGCCACTCTTTTCAGCTGGAGACCTTCCCCTTTTGGAAGATTTGATTATAAGACATTGTGATGTGATGACATACATATTTGGTGAATATATATGTGACAACCACGCTTTGCATCAAGACACTATACTGCCTTCACTTGCAAAAATAAAACTCCATCGCACACCAAGCTATGTTGATATATTTCGAGAGTGCAAGATTAGTACAAAAAGGTCGTCGTCAAGTCCAATTTTAAAAGATGATTCCAGGGGAAAACGTGCAATGTCGTTCTCTAAGGCTTATGCTTATGGCTGTTGCTTTCTGCCCACAACTAAAGACATTGATATTGAAGTATCCAATTCTTCCTCACATAATATAAAATCGACAGAGGTAACACTTTTTGACTTGTTATTATTTTAGAGCATCTCAATGTTGCATATAACTATTTATTAAAAGAAACCTCTTTCTGCATATGATTAAAATGTTTCAAAATTTGAGCTGTTGTGGAATATTGATGATTGATTGTTGATAATCCGACTGGAAATAGGTTAGCATTTGTAAGATAGACCACTCAATCCAACATATAATGGAATAGACTGTTAAGTAGATATATACAAATTTATGTCAAGAGAACTCAATTTTTTTCTAAGTCCAAAACAAACCAAACTATTCTTAACTAATAAATAGTACTGTAACTTAATTTCTACAAAGTTTGTACTCCCTTCATTCCTAAATATAAGACATATTTAAGGATGTAAGTTTGTTCCAAAATATAAGACTTCTTTCTATTTTTTCTTGTATTTTCTCTAAATTATGCCTATCAATACTCCACAATCATAAACAAAAGAATGTGGTTAGGGTGTTTTGGTAACATCATGTGATTTTAACTAACTTAACTAAGATATTGAATCTAATCAAATTAGGTAAATAAAAATTTACAAATTATATATACATAAATTGTCCAATGTTTCCTGTTGAAGGAACTTCTTCGTCTTCTGTTAATTTATTGCTAAAGATGGGAGGTACTGTAAAATGAAGAGTTATTTTGGGTAACTCCATAATTTATTACTATATTTGATTTTTATATCTTAAATGCCATTTATATTTACTATATTTCACATATGCTTATTAATTGTAAAGTAAACGTTATAAAAAGAATTTAAAAATTCATCAAGTGCTCTCCTTGTACTTGTAGTAGTATTTCAATAAAATACTGTTTTTTCGACAAACAATTATTTTATATATGATTTGCAGCAATATTGTAAAAGCCGGACCGGAAGACGAACCGAAGAGGGCAACGGGTCACGGTTCGCACGGCCGGATCGATCTGACCATTGACCGATGGTCAGACCGATGACGTAATAATTAAGAAATAAATATATGATTTTTTTAATAACCTTACAAATAAACATATTCAAAACTTTTGATGCATATTTCTCAAATACTAATTCCCAACATATTGAAATAATTAAAAATTACATAATAATAAGTAAAGAATACCTAATACCAAATTACCAATAATAATATACCAAGTCAACAACCTAACAAGTAACAAAAACAAGCATGACTTCATGGCTTCATGCTCGTGCAAGCGAGGTAGACCCTATATAGGTGACCATATAGGTCCTCCCCTTCCAAATCTGCAAAATGAGGTAACGCTGCGATTAGGCCCTTTAATCTCAAAATCAGCATTTAGAGTATGATATGCAGTTTGAAATAGGTCATATGTGACACCACTCGAAGTAACTTCCCTAATACTCCTCCTCTTATGAACATCATGATTCCCTGCCCCCTCACCTTTACCATTGTTTCCATTATTACCATTGGGTGGAGGGTTAGCATTGGGTGGTGGGAGATAAACTTGGGGAATGTTGGGTGGTGGTTGGTGGGATATAGGAGGGATGTCTAGAGGTATTTCTATGTTGATAGAGTTTTCAGTGTCTGAATGAGAGGAGATGCTAGACTCCCTAGAAGAACACTCCTCTAAGATAGGGCTAGAGGGACCACCTTGATTAGCTCTCCTAAGTTGGCTAAGGTTTCGCTCACTCCCAAGGTTAAGGGATGGAATGTTTGATCCTCTTCTACTTCTCCCTCTAGTCATGTACAATGCAGAACAAACAAATAGGAGAAATCAAGAACAAGTCAATGTTGAGTCACACAAGGCACAGACAACAAGTGGACTATCAGTAGCAACCAAGACTTAGAATGTACAAAACTCAAGCAAAAAATGAATGGTATGTGGTGCATGGAAGTGTATGCATGTGTGTTCAAATTGATATAGAATGAATGAGTATGTTTCAAGCACAAAAATATGTGACTTGGGGGATAGTATCATGCACTCAAGAATAAGGACAAGGCAAAAGCAAGCATAGCATTCACAAGTAAGTGCAATAAAACTACCACTAAAACAACCAAACACACAGGTATTTCAATGAGCAAAGAAAATGCAAATAGCAAGTACCTACACTAATTTTTAAGGGTTTTCAAAGTATGGTATGCAAAAATAAAAACTAAACCTAAAATACAACAAAACTAAATGCAACCTAAAAGCTAGACCCGGCCAAAGCAAGTTTGACAACCGGCTACTAGGGAACCAATTACTTGGCTCCCCGGCAACGGCGCCACTTGAAGAGCTCACCGAATGGGGTTATGTCGGAGTAGTGCCGCCTCGGGCCCTCTCTTCAAGAAACTGGGACTAAGGGGATAGTGCGAGCTACCCCCGAGTGTCGTTCTCTTGAGGAGCCTAAAAATGCAAATGGCTCCTAATAGCTAGATGCAAACAATTAAACGGGTAAAAGCATTTTTGATTGATTTTAAGTATGAAGTTGGTATAAAAGTATGATATGTTCAAAATGCAAATAAAAGATTGGATTAAAATGGGAGATTAGATAAATGGGAATAGATAATCCTTAATGATTAGAGGCTTAAACAATCATTGCTTCAAGTTGTTTTTGGGAAATTCTTTGGCTAATCAAAAGATCCCTAGAGGAATCCCTCTATGCTAGGCTTAGGTTGGGTGGATTAGCACCGGAATCCCACTTACTAATCCCTCCAACTCCAAGTTGATTAAACTCAATAACCAAGGTGAATTTGCTAATTACAATGGGCTCCTAATCTAACAACCAGAATCCCGAATTGCCACTTAATTAATCCTAAGGTTTTAATTCATTATTGGAATCCCAAATAATAAATCAAGACTCTAGAATTAAAGCCCGATGCCATTCATGCAATTTGACAAATTCAAGAGCCAATTCACAAATGCAAACACTTGACAAAATAATCCACTATATGAGAATCCTCAAATAGCACAAAATATTAACTAAAACATTCATTTAAAATGATGAATCCATACATCTAAACAAAGTTCAAGTCAATGAAGAGCAATTGTCAAACATACACAAATGAAAACAAGCTACAAATCTTTCTACCACTCTCTAACACAATATAAATATGGAGAATACAACCAATTGCATAAACAAAATCCTAGAATCCTAGAAATATGTAAATACAAGAGGAAGAGAGAGTGGGAGAACAAAAACTCCCCTAATGAAGCTCCAAGCTCAAACTAAACACCTCCATCACCAAGGATTAATGCCTCTTAGTTGTTGTCTTCCATGTAGAAACAACCAACAAGAGAGATGAGAGTGGGTGCCATGGAGATTTGGAGTGGAAGAGATGGAAGATGAAGATGAAGATGAGAGAGTTGAGAGAATATGAGGAACTAGGGTTTTGGTGGATTCTAATCTGAGCCAAATGGATCCCAAAGTTGACCTGAATGTGTTCTAAGTCGGGTAGAAGGAGTAGGTACCGGGTATGGACTTTGATTGGGCCCAAAAACCAGAAAAATTATGCAGGATCGCGACTGAGCTGCGGCCCAGAAATTTGAGTCGCAGCTCGATTTTCTTCTGTAAAAACAATGAGCTGTGGCTGAAAATTTGAGTTATGGCTCAGTTTGCTTCTGTGAAGAAGTGAGCTGCGGCCCAGAAATTTGAGCTGCGGCTAAATTCTCTTTAGGAAAATTGGGTTTTCTTTTCCCATTGCAAATGAAATGTTTCACCCATGGTTCTTCAATGGTCCTACAAGTAAAAACATAATAGAAAAAGGATCAAATGCCCTAGAAATTAATTATTTCTAATTAATTACCAATTATAACAAATTAATCCTATTTTTATCCTAATTTCACCTAAGGGCCTAAGATCTTAATTAAGCACAATTGGACCAAAATTACATCTCTATTATGTTTAAAACCGCATTTTTAGCATATCAAAACCATACAAATCCAAAGATTTGTCAAATAACAATGATGAAAATATTAATGTCATTCCCATTCATCTCCAGGCCTTGAATAAATTATCCCTCAAAGAAGTACCAGAAATGATCAGTATATGTGGCAGCAAACACTATATTGTGTGGCCTTCTCTACAACATATTACTTTGAGGAATTGTGGGGGCCTGATGAAAAGAACTGATCCAGATTCCATTATGGCTTCTCATCATCAAGGAAGACAGCTAGAGCTGGAAACTGGAAAGGTAACACTTTCGTTTAATATTGTGCACATAACACTTTCAACTGGAAAAGCCTTATAATATGGAATGCTCCTTTGTCTATTGTTAGGGGTTGATTACTAGAAGTAGCCTTTTCCCAGATTTCATGATTTATTCACATCCAACGCAACCAAATATGGAATCTTCCAAGGTAAACTATTTTTACTCATCGTGTTATTGTAAACTTCCTATTTAAAATTTTTTTATATTCCTATTTGTAAGTCATTTTGTAAAATCTACAAAATAATTAGTATCTTTTTTCTAATGGTAGTTCCCTTCAAGACATAAAAAAGAAGAATATTGTTGGGAAGTAATATTGAATAGAGGGATTAAAACAAACAAATGTTTCTAACTAAATTTTTTTTTTTTAGTTTTTGTGAACGAATTAAATATGATTTATACAATAGTAGCCGAGGAATTATGTATTGCTTTGTTGATTTGACCCAGTCTCTTAGAATTATTCCTATAGAATTAATTTTTTATAACTTATGATTTTACTCTTAAACTGTTAGTTTCTATTGTAATGGGTCTAACACAACCCAATATGCGTCAATAGCTTTACGTATTTCATAACAACATGAAATAATACATCTGCTAGCTCAAGCTAGAACATCCACATATTCTACATTATGCCCTATTAGATGAGTTGATCAAGAATGCTTTTAGAACATCCCCAAAGTATCTGGCTTGAACTGGGGATAAGTTTTTATTAGTTCCTTCAAAACTAAAATTTTAAACATGATACATAGATTTAGTAATAAGGGCCTATTAGTTACTCATTTATAGTTCAGCTAGCATAGGGAACATCGTAATTACTTCTATTACTTTTGTTATTCAGACAAGGTATAATTTATTTGCATGTAACATATGTTAAAATTAAGTAATCAATTTGACTTACTTAACTTTATAAAAAAAGTCAAGTTGATTTTATATTTAGGACAAAAGGTAGTAGTATAAATAGAGAATTGGCCTGCATAGTTGGCTCATTGATTAAGAAGTATCTTCTGGGTTACAGTCTGTCTCTCCCACTTCCTAACAGAACATCCTATTTTGTGAACATAACTCCACTTACTTTTTCAGTTATGATTTATCATGAGAACTTTATGTGATATACTTTGAAACTAATGCACGCTAAGGTTTTATTATAATTATCTTATTAATTCATGTCCATGAGAAATACAAATAAGTTTAACATTAGCCGTTAACACAACCCTTCTTCTTACCTGACTTACCCCCACTTGGAAGCGACAATAAACATGGACTCAGTAAAACTTGTTATAATGGTTGCCTGTGTTATAATTACAGACACATTTTATAAGACTAAATGAACCATACTCCATTTAATGTTGAAAACGCTTCCATTTCTGAATGTGGATTAAGGGCCTGTTTGGCGTAAAGGATTTGGTGGGAGGGGAAGGAAAATTTTTGTTAGTTGAATTTTTAAAAATTGAAGAAGTGTGGTTATGATATTTTATAGTATATAAGATATGGGGTAAAAGAGTAAGAAATATTAATAAATAAATTATAACCCCACTTCTCTAATTTTTGTAAATTCAAATAAATTTTTTTTTTCATTCCACCCATTTTCCCTCCCCTCCCCTCCCCTCATACCAAACAGGCACCCTAACATCATAAGTATTGACATCCATAACTTTGTTTACTGTACATACACGTATAGATGTATATTTGTTGTGCTTGAGTATACAGTTGTTTGATAATATTGGATTGGCAAAGAAATTTTAGTGATATAACTTGTGGATGAAGAAGTGGGTTGAATTATTCTTGATAGGACTACAAGAAAATAATTAAGGGCATGCAAAACTTGAGAAGTCTTGAAGTGGGGCACTCCGAGAAAATAGAAGAGATTTTTAATGCAGAAGGAATTCAAAGTGAAGGGCCAGTGACATTAAGCTTACAAGAAATGGAGTTGGAGGACTTGGGTGAGTTGAGACATATATACAAGGACCCCAATAATATTTTGAGGCTCCTCCATCTCAAGGTCCTAAAAATCATAGGATGTGGTAAGCTTAGAGCTCTCTTTACTACTTCAACAGCGAAAAGCCTACCACGGTTGTCCTCTTTGGAGGTAAGTGACTGCAAAGAGTTAGTTCACATAATTGGAGAATATGATAATGATGAAACAAGTGCATGTGGTAGTGGTTCTCATCACTAAGCTTCCCAAAGTTGGAGAAAATTCGAATCCATCGCTGTGATGGGTTGAAATCCTTTTTCTCAATCACAACAACAACCACCACGCTTCCAAACTTAAAGAACTTGTACATAAGAGAAGCCGCTAGGTTGGAGGAGGTATTCAGATGTCAACAAGATGATGATATGCAAGAAGTACTGATAGATAATGTGTTTCCAAAACTAACAGAACTAAGACTCATGAACTTGCCAGAGCTTACAACCATTTGCCAAGGGATCAACTTTCATTCTGTGCCAGAGTTCGAAGTAGTTGATTGTCCCAACTATAGAGGTACGAATCCTAAAGATCTGTGGGTGGAGTTAGTTTTTTTGAATATTAATCAAATATGGAATATAAGATTTGAAAGATGTAGGCATTCGCACCTTTCACAAGCTATGAACATTGTCACTTATTTTGGATTCTGTAGATATGAAAAATGTAGTGAGTATATGAAGAAACTACTTTTGCACTCCTTGTAGGGCCTACAAATATTGATTCAGAAAACAAATCACCAACAGAGGAGCCACAGGCTATACACACCGATTCTGATCAAGCTATGGCATTGGATGTTGTTCGTAGGAAAAGAGAGGAATTGCGTGAAGCAGTTGATTCTCAGTTGTTTGGTTTGTTGGAAGATCGCAAGAAATTGGTTATGAAGTTGGCAGAAATTAGTTTCAAATGTTTTGAAGTGCATGTGTGCAGTTTAAAATGCTTGCTTAAGATTTAATCTAATCTCACAATGTTAACAGTCACATACATGTGTGTGTATTGAGAGAGAGAGAGAGAGAGAGAGAGAGAGAGAGAGAGAGAGAGAGAGAGCTCAATACATGTTCTTGATCTATGATTATAGGATTAATGATATTAATCATGACAAGATTTTCAAAGCACCATTGAGTAATTGAAAGACTCAGCAAATCGAAAGATACATTCAAAGAATTGATAAAGTTACTTTATTAAACAAAGTTATCTTTTGGTGTTATTCAGAGCTTAGAACCAGGGAAAAAACTAGTAGGAATAGCTACAGCTTCATCAAACTCAAAGGTGATCAAAATGGCATCTCCAAAGAAAATTTCTTCTATGGCTTAAGCTTTTAATTTTTCAAACCAGCCAATTCATCTTCAAAAACTAAACAGGAAGAAGAATTAATGAGATTATAAAAAGATTAATTATATTCTATGAAAGGAAAATGTAAATTTCAGTCCCTGAACCTGTTCACAAGTACTGATCCAAGCCTTGTACTGTGACTCTAAATAACACTGTCCCTATAATCTATTAACAAAGAACAATTAGTTCTTATGGTTTTGTTCACTCAAAACAACTCAGCTCCTATAATTAAAAGACCCTAAATTCAAGACTAAGTTGTTCTAAGTCAAAATTCAAAGACTTAATTGATAATTGAGAAAATTCCAGGGACCCAAGTCATATTTTCCCTTCTATGAATTAGTTAAGTTGTTGGATTGAACAAACTTAATCATTTCGATGTTTTTCAAAGCTCAGAAACTGGGAAAGAAGCTATTGAATGCTTCTTACTTCAGGATCGTCAATTACCACAACTTCATCAAATTTAGATGTGATCAAAATAACAACTCCAATATCTATCTATTATTCACATGAAAATGGTTATAAAAGTTGAAGCACACTATTTTTTGAAATTAAAGACCATCCAATGACTGAACGACAAGCACTTGCAGTCTTGGATTGGTCACTGTGTTATGCCCTTTTCAAATATAATGTTAGGAATATGCTAATTAAATGTCTTAGCTAAAACCTTTTTCTACATTCACGGATTGTTTTAGTATTTGATGAAAACAGAATTAAGAAATAAAATATTCATAACTGAACAGAAGGAATTAGAAAAAATGACTACTGTTGTATAATCGATCTCTCACAAAATATTGAAGCACTAAGGATTCTAATAATGATCAAATACCTACATATGTTTTTGTATTTCTACGGAGTTCTATAGGAAGTATTCCGGTAGACACTACAATGATGAAAGTAGAAATAAGTACTCCCCAGTTAATTCACAAGCAGAAGGCTTACAAACAGATCCACCAGCCCGAGTAAGCTTTACGATTATTCTAAATTAAGAAGCCAATCACTCATTACTTCTCTGTATGTTTGAACAATAAATCCATGCCATAGATCCTGTCTCAACTTCAATACTTCATTGTTAATTTTTTATTTATATATTTAGATCAATCCGTCAATAGACATAAATTCTACAACTTATAGAAGTTACTTTATCAGATAACTTCTATCTCTTGGAATTACTCAAATCTTATAGATAGGGCCAGAAGTAGTTGTAACTTTCTTGAAATTCGTTTATTTTCTTCACAAGAAATTGTTTCGTTTTATATTATATTTGAATAACATATGAAAATGGACAATAAAAGAATCAAGATTAATCTTTTTCCCAACTTAATTAGTATCTTTTTCATGATCAATTAACTACAAAGAAGACAAAATTTTAAAAATCAACATAGAGCACTTGGAGATGTATAACATGAAAATTAAGTGCTTCATGAACTAATGTATGTTATTTTTACAATCCACTTAGTGCTGCGAATTTTCAGGGAAACTATAAACTTTTTTCCTGTCTAGGTTACTCTAAGTATTGAAGGAACATTGGACCAAGAACCTCAACAGAATTATGCAGCAGAGGAAGTCACAATAACAAATAAATCAATTGATTTAGATTCAAAGAAGCAATCAAGATTAGTAGGTCTCTAAGAAGAAGAAAACGCTCCGACAAGTTCATTATCCTTTTCCTAATTAACATAGCAACTAAAGATTTGGAGACATGATTTGACTTTTGATTATGAATCATTGCATAAGAGATGCAAACAATCACTTAGAAAACAAAGATATGCTAATTAATGACTTCATAATTTGACAATTTGCTTTTAAGTTACTGTTTTTTAGTGTCCTATCGAAGCTTTAAAGGATATTTCTGAAAAGATTTGTGCTTTAGGGACATCATCAAAGTCCATTCTGTTTGACTGTGAACTTGTAAGAGCGATTAATTGTCTACTAAGCAAGATACAGTTGTAACCAACAGTACATTATAACAGTGCATCGAATCAATTGCTACAACTAACTTTTTATTTTGTTCTATGTAGACTAAGAAAGAAACAAAAAATGCAAGTGTTCTAGAGGGACATAAAGCAGAGAAGGCTAAAATAGCAAACCTGTCAACACAATCCCAGAGTTATTCGCCCAACACTACAAATCACAATACGGTTCTCGCTGATGTGATCCCTTCTCTTCATCATCGTAAGTATCAATCTTTGCCTAACAATTCCATTTTTTCGCCAAACAATCATCTCTTAACTTTCTTGGATATGACAGAACTAGAAATTGCTGTTGCTGGCTCGTCATCTCATACATTAGAGATCGGCCAAATTTTCCAACTAGTGAATTTGAAAGAAAGCGAATCTTCTCTTCTCGCCAATGCGCTCGAGCGATATCCAAAATTAAAGCTACCTCGAGAACGACGAAGCGATCGAATCATAGCTTTGTCATACCGAGTGCTTGTTGATATTCTGATCATGCTCACCACCAAGACTCCTTGTACAATTACAGCATCAGATAGGTCGATTGTGGAGGATAATTTAGGGGAAGCGATGATTCTAGGGTTCGACAATGAGTGGATTGAATCAGTTAGGGCCAAAATTTCTGGAAATGATGGGTTTGATGTTTTGGCGGCCGAAAAGGAAATGAAGGAGATGGAAGTGAAGCTGGAGACATGTGAAATGGCGTTGGTTGATGCTCGTAAGCGAAGAGCAGAATGGCTTGAAGCATTTGATTCTCAGTTGTTTGGTCTGTTGGAAAATCGTAAAAAATTGGTTATGAAGATGGAAGAAATTAGGTGATTCATGTGTTCCAAGGATCAACCTTTTGGATTCTAGGTTTTTCAATTCTTAATTTCTTATTGCCTTGCATCAGTTTGGCTTGATTTCGCAGATGCATATCGGCTTTCTTTGGCTGAACCTTTTTTTTTTTTTAAATAAGTACTTATTTTCCGTCAAAAGAATTTATTATAAAAAAAATCCAATTTAACGTGTTTTTGGTTGGATTTATAAAAATAAATTTTTATAGAAAAAAATAAAAATTTATAGAGGAAATAAGCATAAGTTGAAAAAAGTATCTTATTTTTAAAAATAAGAACTTATTTTGGTGGGACTCACAAATTCTGACTTATTTTTCATCTTAACCTTACTTTTTAAAAAGTCCGTCCAAACATGTTTAAAAGTTCAATTGACTTATAAGTCATTTTTTTTAACAACTCATCCAAACATAAAATTCATTACACAATCTGACTTATTTTTAAACTGACTTATAAATAAGTCAACTTTTCATAAATCCATCCAAACACAACCATCCTCGTTTTATGCCAACGTTTGTTCAATAGACATGAAATTTTCTCGGTCGATAAGTAAGTTTCAGGTGTTTTGAAATGCATGGGTGCATTTTAAAATGCTTGCTTAAGATTTGATTTAGTTTCATAATGTTAAGCATCTCATACATGTGTGTGTATTGAGAGAGAGAGAGAGATCTAAATACATGTTCTTGATCTATGATTAATTGATTATAGGATTGGTGATATTAATCATGACAAGATTTTCCAAGCACCATTGAGTAATTGGGATTTTAATTGAAGTACCAGGCGATGACTTAATTCTTACATTATTGTCATTGCTTCTGAAAGTGCAACTCTTTACTGTTGAACCTTCTATATTTTTTCAAGCTTCTTTACTGTCGAACCTTCTACTGTTTCCTTATACTCATCCATATTTTCCCAAGCTTTCCACACAACCGTCATGTCTAGGTCCGCATGTCACATTCTCAACAGTCACTTGCCCCCTTTCATCACCAAATGAGATACAATAATCCCCTTTTCTAATTTTTGAGTCAAGTATGTTCAGCTGTGTTGACCTTCCAATGTGGATTTCACCTTTATGAAGATTAAGGAAGGTGTTCTTAATCCATTCCTTGAAACCCAGAAAGCTTGGAGTAGGAACTTTAATATCGAAACAATCATACCACACACTTTTAGTTAATGGGCAAACTACAAATAAATGGTGTAGAGATTCATCCGCATCACAACCAAATAAACATAGAGTTTGAGGAGATGTGTGATGTGGAGTGAGAATATCACTTGATGCTAGTGTATTGTGAAGAATTATATAAATGAAAAGGAGTTGTTTGTATGGTAAACAAAGTTTCCAAAAAATTGCCGAAATTGATTTTCAAAAATGAATTAGCAATTGTGATTGCCATTAGTTGAGAGATTCAATCTTTGATGGTATAAATGTCAGATGAGTTCCAAGCCCACATGAGTTAATCCGGGGAATAAAAAATGTAAAGGGGGTTCCCAAAATAATTCCAGCAATGGAGGGTAAAAAAAAAAAAAAACATGCAACAATATATCAACCATTATATTTTTCCAATATTAAATAAAGAAGCTTGATTAGTCTATATGGGCCATCAAATATGGTGATTGATTGGAATTAAAGAACCATTTTTGACCCTCCATTTTAGTTCCCCATAATAATACATGCAATATTGAACAATTATATGTATTTTTTATAATTGATAGCTCTAAGTGATCTATATATTCAACCTTCAAGGTGGATGCATATAGTGACGGCAATTCTAAAGATACGATTCTCCAAATCTACTTTGTTAATAAATCTCTATTGACAGTTGGCAAAAAAAAAAAAATCTCTATTGACAACCTTAATATGCCTTAAATCCAAACCTCCCTTTTCAATAGGACAGAACAGGGAAGCTCTCTTCAAAAAGTGCAAGTGCATTTTTCTTAGACTTTAAATATCCCCATATTAAAGAAGCGAGGACAGATTGAATTAGAGTTAATTGACAATAACCCGCCTAGTCCAAATCCGAGAATGACCTTTCAGTTTCATTTTTTTTCTTCCTTAATTTTGATAACATTTTTTGGCCAACTTTTCTTTTGACATGACCTTTCAGTTTCTTTCTCTTTGTTTTTTCTTTCATTTTTTTTTCCAGAATACCTTTCAGTTTCTAGTAGGATCGACAGAAAATAAATGTAGCAAATAGCAAAAGAAACACAAGACTCAAAAATCTGCTTCAATTCGTTCTTGGAGATAAAGAGGAAGAGAACTATGAAAGGACATGAAGAAAAACTTCACGAAATTGGAAGTAAGCTCTTGGATCCTCTGTTCTCTGTTGATGAACTCCTACGCTTTCTACATGTAAGTATGGTCTTTGATCATTTCCTACCATCAATTTGTTTTGTTTCCTATGGCTTTGTCCTGCTAATAATTCAAGTATTATTGCTCGTCTTCTTATATTCTGGTTTTTGTTAAACCGTTCTTTATCTTCCCCCCTAGGGATATTGTTTTCCTTAATAACACTGAATTACATCTAAAGAAATGATCAAATAAAGAATGACTTGGCCCTAAAAATGTTATGAGATGCTCGAAAATGATTGCAGTAGTTGAATAGGAGAATCACTGTTTTTGTAGATCTTGGTTAAAAGTTCTAATAAGCTCCCTTGTCAACAGCCTCCTCATTAACAGGAGTGGGTACAAAAAGCTTGTAACACGTTTACACAAAAAGTTTGTAACACGTTTACATGGGGCCTTTTCTCCAATACCCTTTGCAATAGTCAACTTCTCAAATGTTTTTTCTGCCTTTTCTTTTTATCTATCTTTAGATTCTATGTAAAATTAGAGACAAATGGTGCTTTTAATTTTTTTTTAATAATTGTTCAAAAAATAAATCACAACTGCACACATTCCTTTGAAAACAGTTAAGCAAAATCCAAAACTGCAATGAGTAGAAAAAATCACTGGAAGGTTAGGCATTACAAATGACATTAAATAGGCATTACTTTGCTAATATATCTCTGGACCTACTTTCTCTTATCCTAGCCAGCGTGAAGAAAGACAATGAGGTTGAACTTTGGCCATTTTGATTTCTTTTTTTTTTTCATATTATGATTCCATTGTTAACATCTAAACTGTTGACATTATGATTATGATTTAGGATGTTTGGCCAAATGCTAAAAGACTTGGGGGGAGAGTCTTGGAAAGTTATGCAGCAAAGCTTAAACACCACTTGCTGCAAGCAGTCATCAGCTTCAGTATTCCTTTACATTATTATAGCAATATACTTGCTTCCATATGTGAAGATACACCTGGTGGCTTTAAGCAATGTGATTCTTGTGTTTCAAGTGAAAATATGGTAAACTTTCATCAGTCTCAATTTAACTAATATTTTGGCTATAACTGTTGCCAACCTTTTTCTCCATGATGAAAGAAAAAAGCTTTTGTGATTTTCCTTCCGGTTTTTCACTACATATGATATACATACTGTTCTTCTCTGTTATTTGTTTTGTTGTGGTCTCGCATATTTTTATTTATAACTGAGCATTGAAATGTGCCAATTCTATACTGATTAATTAGGTGATTGAAGAGGATGCTGAAAGGTGTAACCCTTCTCAACTAGTCACTGGTGTTGATGGTACGTTTCCTTACTCCTTTATAAGCAATGGTGTTGTATAGTCTAGTGAAGATGACTTGTAGGTGAACCCAATGTGCTAAGGGCCCATTTGGTTTGTGAAAGAGATGATAAGAGAATAGAACGGTAGGAAATGGAATATTGACCACTGTGAATCTATTTGATATTATGTTAAGGACTGATTCAAATTTATTCCTTCTTTTTGTTTATATACATATAAAAGGAAAAAGACCATAATACCCTTATCTACATCCTTTCTAAATTCTAATGGAGTTCGAGGACGTCTGAACATGAAAAAGAACAATGTTTGAGGACATACGGGTCATTCTCATATTAGTGGCGCCTTGTGGATGATGAGGAAAAATCACACATTTTTCTTGTTTGAACCATGAAATCAACGGGAAGACTGCACTCCTTTTCTTATTTGAATAATAAAAGCATTGGGTCATCAGATTCAAATCAATGTTCAATTTAGGCATAGGGTTCATGACTGATAACTTTAGTTAAACGTTAATCTTTTTTTATCCTATGAATATGTTAAATTGTTGGTTTTTGCTGATTTGTACTTTGATTGGCAGACTTCAAGTTTTATTCCTCAAGTGTGTGTCAGAGTAGGATGATGAGGCAAGAGTTAAGATATCGAAATAACACCTGCTTATTCAATGAGAGAGCATCCATACAAATATCAGACTCGGATGAGAATCCTAGCAAGCTATATGCAATATGTGCTACAGGGAGGTGCGAATATTAAGCTTGGATCACGCCAGAAAACAATGCACCAGAAGCTAAAATGGATTTTAATGTTATGGATAGGGTAACAAAGCTAGAGTTGGAAAATGATGAACTGAAGCAAAGAGTGGCAAATGTTGAAGAGGTTTGTCAAAGGATGGAAAGCATTTGTGCTGTTCTGGGTAATTTTAGTGTTTGATTTTCAATTACTGGTATGCCCTACTGGTAAATGATGATAGGACTAGAGGAGTTAAGTAGTGGTTGCTAGGTGCTAGTTTATCTTTTAGTTCTAATTTGGTTTTATTGTGTCAAAGTCCATACTTGCCTTTTCATTCCAGGAGAGAGAGAGAGAGAGAGATATTGAACAGTGGCGATGCATGGTTTTGTTGGTTTGGGGTAGCAATTACTAATTATGATACATCATTATTTTTCATTGATTGAAGGCAAAATGATATTAATGGTAATTAGAATAGCTTACTTAAAAGTCTTTTAGCCTAGATATGTCCTGGTAAGTGGGGGTTAGTATCTAGTTATCTACCGTATAATTGAAAGAAAGAAATTAAACATTTAAAGTAGGTTACATTGTAGAGAATGACAGAAAATTCTTTACAAGATTATAAAATAGAGGGCATAGGAGAGAGCCTTGAATATGAGTGTCAAGTACCCAAATAACACTCTATTAATATGAAGCTAAGACACTAAGGTTAATTTGCATTTTGCTAATATCAATGATAAATAGAGAAATGGAGCTAAGCAACATTCTTTTCCAACAAAAATGCAATATTGGAGAGCCAACCTTCTGTTGATGTATCTCTAGCTATGATTGTTGTGATTAAACACTTTTGGGTAATTTACAAATACTTTTGGGTTCAAAATGATCATTAATCCGTGAATATATTCGTTAATGAAAGATATACAGGATTTTTGGGTTAACATAGTATTCACCCGCAAGAGCACGGATTGCAATGTAGTATAAAATTATCGTTCCCACAGAGATTTGTTTTAAAACCCCAATCAAACAATAAACTAATGAACTCAATTAAGTTGAACGAATCAAATTCTTTTAGAAAACAGGTTTTGAAAACTATTCTAAACTAGAAATAAAGAAACAAACAAGAAAGATTTAATTTATCAATTAACTAAGCCTAGGATTAATTCTCACCGTTGTATTTCATGAACCTTAATTAATTTCCCTTCCTTCAGTCTTTAAATAACAATATGTGTTTGTTTAAAGTTCTAATATACTTGAAACGCTCTCTCAAGTCAAAATCAAGACTATACTTCTCATTAAGCTTACTCAATCTCTTGTTACAAATTAATGAAAGACTGCCTTAAGAGTTAACCTTAATCTGTCAAAACTAGGTCGATAGATATATCTCTATTCTACTGATAAATCATCCGTTAGTTGATGTAAACTTCAAGTCTAGTCTGATTTATCCTAGTTCTATACTTAAACTATCTCTCTCGAGTATAATTTAAATGAACAAATCGCTGTAGAGAGTGACCAGTCAATTAGAGGCATTAGGAATATGATAAATCAACACATACAGTCTTTAATTACTAAAAGAAAATGAAACAAATTAGGTTTCAATCCATAAAAGGCTTGAATCAATCCTAGAACAAACAATTTAGCTAGTCATGGATGGATTAAACAAGAAAATACAAATACATCCCATGTTTAATTCACAAAAGTAACAAAAAATGGAAGAAAACAAGAAGAATCTATCACCATAGGGCAAGAAACTCCTCCAATTTTACTTCTCAACCTCCAATTTTGCAAACCCTAGCTCCAAAGATGTGTGCACCAATGAGTCTAATGGTTCCTATGGGTTCTAGGGTTCAAAGGGGGCTGATTGTGTGGTATTTTCGTGCCCTAAGTATTTTAAAAGGATAAAAAAACGAATCTGTGTGAGTTTAGGATTTTTAGGGATTTTCGCTCAGTGTCATGGCACCAGAGGCAATTTCCAACAATTAAGCTTCAACTTTCTCCACTCTTTTCATTTGCTTTTCTTCTCCTTCCTAGCTTAGAATATCCATTTGTACCTATCAAAATCATGCACAAATGTAAGGGAATAATGCCAATCAAATTTTCTAATAATTTATCATATTTATTTAAAAATAATTAAATTAAGCTTCTATGACAAATTTGCATAATTTTCTCTAAAAGGCTCTCAAAATTCCTTTAATTAGCATTGATGACTCCCCAAATATCTTCTAAATAAGCACTAAATCAATGTTAAATGGGGAGTCATCACATAGAAAAATGGTTAAGGGTCAAAAATACATATGTTATTTTGTTAAAAGTTCGTCCACTACTAAGTGCTTGTTTTGGACCAAAAATAATCATGAACTTCCAAATTATGATCAAAAGTTATACTTATCATTAAATTAGTGTAAAAAAAATACGCATATGATTTTGTTAAATAGTTCATCCAGCACCAAGCGGTTCCTTTTGAGTTATAACTGTAAATGTGACTTTTAATCATAATTTGGAAGTTCAGATTTACTTTAGGTAAAAAAAAAAAAAGCACTTTGTACTAGACAAATTTTTGACAAAATTGCGTGTATTTTTTTACCTTAACGAAAAAAAGGTTTAAAATGGTGAATTTTGGATAGGTTAAAGACCGATGGGATGAAAAGAGGATTACAAAATAAAATATATTTGTGTAATATAACTTTTGATTTTACTAGGCCTTTGCGTAAGTTGTAGAAATAGATAACAAGCCTTAATAACTAAGATTAAACATAAAGGAGAAGGGAAAAAAATAAAGGAGATAGAAGTATTTTATTTTATTAATCATTCTATACATTCCATTATTTGCATTCTTTAGTGATTGGTGCTTTTCCAGATTCCTGGAGCTTGATAAGCGCCAAAACATCATAAATTTAATTTTACGAAATTAGGTTGGCCAACAATTTTTTTAACCAGAATATAGCCAAGTGAAAACGGACAAACAATCCTGAAAGTCAAATTGTACAAACAATCTTTAAATATGCGAAAATTCAGATTTAGATTAAAATAAATAAATTCTAACTGAAGTCAAAGAAAATAATTTGATATTTTTCTAATATTCAGTATATAGGTACTAATTATTAAATGGTAGTATTATACGTTTTCAATTTATTCAATAAATTATAAAGAATGTTGGATATATTGTTTGTAATTGATTTGAAAATGATTATTTGGTATTGATTTTAAAAAACGTTGTTTGGCATTATTAGTATAGTGACAAAAGGGTTTTAAGTGAAAATATTTTGTTATCATATATCTTTTTTGATATTTTGATATGATAAATAGTTATTATTAGGTGTTAATTGCTTGAAAATAGTTTTTTGTGTCCTCAAATGATAGTATGATGTGATATGATGATGTGAATTTGCAAAGAATATTGTTATTTGAATATTTTTTGGTTAATAGTCCTATGTGGCAAATAAAATTATTCTTTGGATTTTTGAAAGTTGTTATGTGAATTTATATAACTTTTTTCTTTACCCGGCTGGCTACCTAGCTAATTATAGACTGACTCATTAACCCTTTAACCTAATACCTCAAGTGGGTTAGGTGTCGATTTGGGTTTAACTACACTATATTACAAAAACTAGCAAATGAAAACTTTCCAAAGGTACCAAAAAGAAAGCGATAAGACAACATTACATTACAAAAAACTAGCAAATGAAAACTATCCATGGTACTAAATGCAATCCGGGAGGCATCCCTAACGCGCACTTGGCCAGCAAATCAACTTCAATGTTTTTTCTTTGTTGACATGTTGGAGATCAACTAGCTAATCCTTCTTCAAAATATGATTAGTTTCAAGGATAATTGCCAATTTTTATGTATATCATTATTTGCTTCTTTGGTAAGTTTGATTGCTTCAGAAGAATTATTTCTCAATCGATTTTTCCTATAGTTCCCACCTCATGCCCATTTAAGATCGATAAGGCATGCTCAAATCTCTGTAGATAAAGGGTCTCTGTTTTGAATTTTAAGCATGAAGGCTTCAATTATATTACTTCTATGATCTCTGATAATACCTCCACATCATGCCTTACCCTCCTTGTACGAAAAGCACCATCAACTCAATAGCCATATAGCTTTGGTCCTTATAGACTCTTTTTATACCTTCTAGTTTAGCTTGAATCATATGAGTTTTGGCCACACTAAAACTAGAAAAAATTGCTCTAGCCTTTAGTAGAAGTTCTTGAGAACTCGATTCAATATTATTGAAGACTTTTTCATTGTGCCTCTTTCATAGAAGCAAACAGACAATAACAAAAATTTCTTTCCAATAGCCTTCACAATGTCGCACATTTTCATTGAGATTCATATAACACCAAATGCTAGATATCACCACTAAAGAATCTCAACCAGAAATTGGGTTTAACTATCGTAAGCCACAAAGATTTAACCGCAACACAATCACATAGAACATATAATATGTATTCAACAGCTTGATTACACCATATACAGGAAGCTGTCTCACTTACTTCTTCTTAATCTCTAGCTTCATTAGTAAGCAATCTATTGTGAAGTGTGAGCCAAAAGAAAGATTTGCACCTCTAAGGCAAACCTAACTTCCAAACTTTGTTCCATAAAGGGTTTACTATGGAGTCTTCCCCCTTTAGAAGATTCTAACATGATTTGATGGAGAAATTTCCATGTTCTTCATAATTACACCTAACTGTTTTACCTCCCCCAGATCACTTGTTACAGTTCCTTGTATCACGTGATCCCAGGAGTTTTTTATCCCTTTCCATAGACATGATCTAAGACGAGATCTATTGATGCTGGGAATTAGGTTATTACCATCCACTACAGTCAGAGGCATTCTCTTATCTCTTCAGTGGCTTCAAATCATGTACAAAGAAAGAGGGTGGAAGATTGTGAAACTGACTTTTTGTGATGTGACCTCACAGTGATGCCATATAAAACTCCTCCTTTTCTTTTTTTTTGTTATCCTCTCCTCCTCCTCCCTCCAAATTCTAATCATTTACAAAATTTGATGGTTGAGAAAATGAGAAGAAGAAATGAAGAAATAAAGAATAGATATTGAAGGTGTGAATCTACGAGGTGAGATAAAAAATATAAGAGATTTATTTTAACATGTTTTATATATTTTTCAAGTATTACATTTTATGGATGGTTTAAATTATGAAAAATGAAGGGAAAAAGATCATAAAAAAGAGAAGGGCTTTTTTATCAACAAATTTCAGTGCCACGTGAAACGAGTCATAAGAGACTCATTTAATTTCTAAAAATTTGGAAATTATATGAACTTAATTGGGATGAGTCAAATTATAAAGTCGGTGAAATTATAGGGAGTGAATAATTAATTTTTCCTATTTTTTTTTTTTGCCAACATAATTTTTTTTTTTTTTATCTTACTGGCACGATCCTTTTAATAATTAATCTCTTTAAAGTTAATTATTTTTAAATCGGTTAGAGACATAGAGAAACACAGTGTACGAATCTTGGATAAGATAAACGGCAAGGGTGAATCAAATGGAAGCATTTTGGTGTTTGAATATAGTGTCACGAAAGGATTCTTTTTTGACAACTGGGGTACAGAGTGATTTAGATATCCAATGAATGTTTTTTTCAAAAGTAATTTCATTATTATATATTTTTTGACAGGGGTTTTTCTCGATATCCGATATTGCATATTGTCGTATTCAAGCTTTCTTCAATAATACTACCTCTTGACTGTGACTTTTTTTTTTTTTGGGTTAATATAACTTTTGGTCCCTGAACTTTCACTCAATTTTGGTTTTGGTCCCTGAACTTTAAAATTTTTGGTTTTGGTCCCTGAACTTTTGGTCAATTTTGGTTTTGGTCCCTGAACTTTGAAATTTTTGGTTTTGGTCCCTGAACTTTGGGTCAATTTTGGTCTTGGTCCCTGAACTTTCAGTAATTTTGGTTTTGGTCCCTCAACTTTAATTTTTTTTTTTGAAGTTTTTTTTTAAACTGAGGGACCAAAACCAAAATTATTGAAAGTTCAGGGACCAAGACCAAAATTGACCCAAAGTTCAGGGACTAAAACCAAAAATTTCAAAGTTCAGGGACCAAAACCAAAATTGACCAAAAGTTCAGGGACCAAAACCAAAAATTTTAAAGTTCAGGGACCAAAACCAAAATTGAGTGAAAGTTCAGGGACCAAAAGTTATATTAACCCTTTTTTTTTTTTTGGCCAAACTCTTGACTGTGACTTTAAAAACCTCAAATTGTTCTCTCTGGGCTGTCCCTGTGCTCTGTTTTGCTGGTAAGTAAGTACAGTGTTTCGTCCTTTATTTTCCTAATGAAGATGAACTTGTTACTTGCTTTGTTATTAAAAGAGATCCGATTTCAACAGAAAAACTGAAGAAAAAGACTACTCTTTTTTCTTGAAGGCAATATCGAGCAATTTGCAATCTACCAAAAACAGGTAAGTCCATGACCTTCCCTTTTTAATCTCCGTGTTTATTATTACATGTGCCTCCTTTGCTTCATATTTAAGTTCTGTCTTTCTGTACTGAGACTTGAAAGTGAAACATTTTCTGGGGAATTACTATAGAAGGTCATAAGGAAAGAATTTTTCACTCAAAACTCTAATAACAACTCATGAAGTGATATTAAATTTCAGTATAAAAATTCACCACATTTTTTAAGAAATTACTATATCAAGGTTTTTAGGTGAAACATTTATGGGAGAATTCCAGTGCAATGATATCAACTGAGCAAACCCTTCCGTTCCCCCCCGCCGCCCCCCAAAAAAAAATAAAAAAATTTATATATATTTTCTGATTGGGCTAGTGAAAGTAACACACACCGCATATTTGGCCGCCTACAAGGTCACTGGAGCTTTAGTGATCGGTGTTGTTGGTGGTTAGCAAGGGCCAAGGGGGAATTTTTTTTTTTAAGAAAATAAAATAAATGAGTGAAATTACTAGATTTCAAAATCTGAAATTGATAAAGTGGAATCGTTTAGGATTTTACTCATTTGAGTTACTGATTTATCTTTCACATATTTTAAGGTATTTTTTTTTTTTTTTTTCAATTTATCTTACTGACACAAACTTTTTAATAATTTAAAACTTTAAATTAAATTATTTTTAAATCAGTTAGAAACAGAGAGTGACACAATGTAACGATCTTCGATAAGCTAAATGACAAAGAGTGGATGGAAACATTTTGGTGTTTGAATATAGTGTTACTATATGGTCCATTTTTGACAAATGGGGTACAGACTACGGAGTGATTTAGATCTCCAATGAATGTTAAAAATTGCCTTTCTTTAGACGGCTCACGCTTTTTTTGGCCTATATCTTTGAACTAGATAGGAGTTTCGATTGGAATAGTCTCCCCTCAAGTTCCTTCCTTAGGAGTAGGGTGCCCATCTATGTTGAATTGAGAAAAGCGAGGACGTAAGAGTCATTGAGAAAGAAATTCAATTCAGGTTTTGGATTTCATGATTATATATATTTTTTTACAGGGGCTTTTTACGAGATCCAATATTGCGTATTGTCCTATTCAGGCTTTCTTCAATAGCACTACCACTTGACTGTTACTGTAAACCCTAAGGCCCTGTTTGATACAATGGAATTGGACCAGATGGATATGGAAATGGAATTGATTTCCATATGTGAGTTTGTTTGGTACAAAGAAATGGTGATGGAAATGGACTCCATCTAGTGGCTAATTCCATCAAAATAGATAGATTTGGCTTCCATAATAGAACCCATAAGGTTCGTTTGGTACACTAGAATTGATTTTGATGGAAATGGCAATGGATATGGATATAGAAATAGATATGGATATGGAAATAGATATGGAGATTAAAAGTATATTTGTTATGTCATGGAAATGAGACCTTATTTTTATGTAAAAAGACCAAAATGTCCTCCTAAATTAAAAAATTAAAAAATTGGTAAAATAATATTCCTGAACCAACGCTTTCCTTCTTCCCGTAACCCATTATCCGAACATGTTTGAAGCAGACTGGGTGGGAGTTGAGAAGTGAATAGTAGCTTTCTCACTTTCCATAGATCTATCTTTCGAAAAGCAAGATTGCTTTCTAAATCAATAATTGAATGAATTAGCACACATGAACATCTTCTAATTCTTCTTAGTTTCAAAGCTAAAAAAACCAAAGTTCTATGGAAAGTTGAATCATTGTCATCTTCTCGCCGATGTTGATGCTGCCATCCTCACCAATTGCATTTCCAGATCTGAGTTTCAAATCGACATTATTGGCAGGTTTGTGTTTTTAAACTTCTAAAAGGAAGCTGCCGATGGGGTTTGAAGAAATCACCCACAATGGGGTGACAAGCTCACCGGTGGTTGGGAACGAAGATCGCCAGCGGCTGGGTGAGGAAGGAGGTAGCCGGTGGTGGGTGGGGAAGAAGGAGATGGTTTCGGGTGAGTTTGTGTGGAGGAGGGTAGTACATGGAAATGGGCATATGGAATTAGAAAACTGAGGATTTTTGGTGGAAGCCAATACATAGAATTGAGGTCACTTGGATTCCATAAGGAGGCTAATTCCATGGCCATTTCTCCCTACTAAACATGCACTCAATATGGATTCTAATTCCAATTCCATTTCCACACCTCAAATTCCATCATACCAAACAAAGCCCATAGAATTATGAAAGATTCCATGGAACTCTAATTTTACCCTTCATTCTTCAATGACTCTCAGACCCAACCATCACTGACCTCCCACCTTTAAAGACGGCAACCTGTGAAGACCACCTCCAATGACTGACGGAGGTGACTGCGATGACGACGACGGCGGCGATCTCTAGCCACCCGTGATAGAGATTTATCCTTTTCACAGATTTGTGACAACAAAAATATAGGATCTACACGCCTTCTTCACAGATCTTCACATATTTCCGGCGACATGCGATGGTTGGAGCTCATCCTCATCCTTTTCATTTGGTCTTCAACTTCTTCGGTGCCATCACTATTACTATGATATGATTAATAGATCTTCAACTTTCAGGTCTAGATCTTCGATTCTTTCATGTTCTTCATCTTTTGCAACATGGCTTCCACGTTGACACCAGATTTGGGGGGTTTGATCGACCTATGGTGGAGATGGTGGTGATTGGGGTCTTGGTGGCTTTGATTCATTTTTCCAAATTTGATGCTATAGATTTGTGATCTTTTTTCTAAAGCATATGGTGATTCTTGTTGATGTTGGGTTCATGAGAGTGTCATTGGAGGTAGGTGGGTGGTTCATGAGTGGGTTGTTAAAGATCTGGAGGGTGGTCGAAACTTGTGTGGTGGCTGTCACAAGTTTGCAATGTGTGGAGAGAGCAAATGGAGCTCTTCGCAGGAGAGAAGTAGGTGAATAAAGATTTTGTTTTTAATGTAGGAGGATATTTTGGTCATTTGACATAAAAACTAGATCTCATTTCCATGACATACCAAACACACTTTTAAACCCCATTTCCATATCCATTTCTATATCCATATCTATTTCCATTTCCATCAAAATCAATTCCACTGTACTAGACGAGCCCTAAAATCTTCAAATTGTTTTCGCTCTGTGTTGTCTCTGTGCTCTGTTTTGCTGGTAAGTAAGTACGATTTTTCATCTTTTAAAAAGTTTTTTTCTGATCAATTTTTAATTGCTTTGTTGTTAAAAGATATATGATTTAAACAGAAAAACTGAAGGAGGAGACTATTACTTTTTTTTTAAAAAAAAAAAACAGTTAAGTTACTATTAAGGCAATAACACTGAGACTTGAAAGGCAAACATGTTTTGGGGGAGTTACTATTAAGGAAAGGTTTTGTCAATGACAACATTAACTTTCAGTATAAAAATGACAACATTTTTAAAGAAATTTATATGTATGGATATTTTTGTGAAACATTGTTTGGGGGAATTCCAGTGCAATTATATCAACTGAGTAAGCTTTCTCTTCTACTTTAGGACTGAGACTTAAAACCGAAACATTGTTCATACTAAGCCTAGTTTGATATGGTTGAATTGGAGACATGGAAATGGAATTGTAATTGGATTCCATATTAAGTGTATGTTTGGTAATAAAAAATGGCAATGGAATTAGCTTCATGTGGAGCCCATATCCATTAGAACTCATGCATAAAACAAAAATAAGATTTGTATTTCTATCTCCACAATTCCTCATGCAGCCCTCTTCTTTGCTTTCAATATCTCTCTTTAACTCCAAGGTCATTGTCCATATTCCTTTTCTCCTGTTGACCAAACCTTCCTCCACCCTCCTTTATTCCAATGATGGCTGCCTCTAACCACGGCCATAGCCACCTCTTCAGAAACGGAGACGGCGACGGCCGCCTCCGAGAGTTATGATGGTGGCCTGTTTGGAAATAGACACACAACCATGATGAGAGAGGAGACCTTGCGATAACGACAACTAGCTGATACTTGTGTCATTTTCTAGATCTGGTTAGAGTTTCTGCCATATAAGGGGCCTTGAAAATTCAATGACAGTGGAGTGGAATGGTTGTGCCCATGATGATGGTGGAGGTGGAGTTCAGATGGTTTTGTATTTAGGTTTTTCAATGAGGGCATTTTTGTACAAAAACATATGACCAATTTCCATGTCATATCAAACACTCTTTTAAATTTTATATCAATTTCCATATCCATATCCATTTCCATCTCAAAACTAATTCTAGCATACCAAACAAGACCTAAATGAGGTCCAAAAAGTCTAATAACAAATAAGCCAATACTTTTAAATTCTATTGTAAAAAATGACAACAAATTTATATAGTTCATTTGTCATTGTGGCTTTTTGATGATTAAATCTGTTCATTGACATTTTATAGTAATTTTTCCGACATTTTCCCCGTCGTCTTACTCATATATATAATTATACGCTTAATATTGTATCTAAGAAATATTTTTTGTATGGTTGTGAATCTTTTAATTAGGTAATTTTATTTATAGAAATATGTACATTCCAATCAAATACTTGTCTGCTTGAAAAATGAATTGATGATTAAAATTACGAGACAGAAAAATATTTTGATAATTTAAAATCACTACAATTAGTCATTTGAGGCTAATATATGTGATAAGAGGGATATGAGGTGTGAATAAAGATCAAAAGTAAAAACCTTTTTGCCCATGCTGAGAGGTATATTTTTATCAATCAAATTAAGAAACAAATAAAATCACCAGAACTAATTTTTATCTAGTTATTATTCTTATCATTCTTCACTTTGAAATTTGTTTTATCTATGCAATTTTCACAGAAAAATAAAAATGAAAATGGAAATCATGTTTTAATGTGTCATCCAACTCTACGTATTTTTAATAATATTCTTTGGCATCCATTATTATATCTATCTTCTCTTTATATTGTCAAAATCAATTGTGAATCGCATACTTATTGTAAGTTTGATTGCCTCATTTTTATCCGTTTATTTTGCAGATTGTTTGCATTAGATTCCTCATAGTAGCTTCTGTTTATTTGGTAGCACTGTCCTTCTACAAATTGATTAAAAAAAAAAAAAAAACAGAAAAGACCCTTCCACTCCAAGGCTTTATCCAATGGCTTTGACATTTGAGAGGGGAAAAAAAGGTAAGTATATGCTTTGATTGTGTCCATTTTACTATTGATGTCTCCTATTTATCATTTGCTTTATGTTTAGTTTAATATTCATGCTTTCTTCTTCATGACTCTTCCAATATTGAGAGTTAATAGATATAATACAAATAAGAGAACAAATCAGGGCAAGCAAGTTGATAAAAGTCAACAGCCCCAAGTGGGAAAATACTTTCCCATCCACTATATTTTTCATTATTACTCTCATATTGTCAACTCTTTTCTTAAGAGAAGCAACTAGGCTTCATTTGTTTTTAGCTTGTGTCCCAAATTTCCTTTGTTATAAACCACCAACTTCACTTTACGTAAGTTTCATTTGAAGTCATACCCTATGATTTACAATCACAGTAACCATACTCAACTACCAATTGAAGAAATGATTTCCCTCCAAATCTTTCAACAAACACTTTGTGTGCATCAATATTAAAACAGTTGCATCAAGTTCTTTTTCTGCCCAATCTATTACCCTATGCCACCAAATTCCTCTTCTACCCATTTTACCAAATACCTTATCTGCTTTATAAGATCAAATCACAAACAAACATCCTACTTCATATATTACTAACTTTATAACCTTCAATTTTCCAAATAACTTCACCAAGTTCCCCAAATTCCGTTTTGCCACATAGTTTAGCCTAGAATCAATATACAATAAAACCAATCTCCATCCCAATTTGTCAACCACATCGAATATGACAGCCCACTCCAAAATACGCATTTAAATATCGTTCTTCAATTCTTCCCCATAAAGAAATGCTCAAAATTTTTCTCCTATTTCAACATCAAGTTATAGATAATATAGGAATTTCTCCTTAACTCCCTAGATCACGACAAGTCAAAAAGAAAGACAAACCAAATAATCCTTAATCCATTCTTCGGCAACCAAAATAACATAGCAGAAAGGAAAAGAAATTTACCAACTAGTAGTTAGTTGAGCTGGTAAGTGGGCTCAACCCCGTAAGGGTGAGAACGTGTGTTCGAATCCCGAGAAGCGCTCTCGTTAGGAGAAGGGACAATCCTACCTGTATGGGCAGCACTCCTACCCCTTGAGTCTGGATTAGTCAGTTGCCAATTGGCGTTGGATTACTAGGCGGTATTTAACCCAAAAAAAAAAAGAAAGGAAAAGAAATTTGAAGAAATGAAATCTACCCACCCACGCATAATAGCCACCGCAAGGAGAATAGCAAGAATGCATAGCCCAACTTGACAAGAGAAATCACATCAAGCAAGCATGAAGAGACGACCAATAAGCTTCCCAAAAGTTTTCCTCTATGATTTTAATCTTTAGTAAAACATCGACAAAGAAGAATGAGGGAGACCATGGATGAGTGAGAGGAGAAGACAATGCACAATTGCTAATTGTTGGCACATACACCGACAACGGGAGCGAAAACGGAAGAGGACGAGGGAAGGGGAGGATGGACATGGGGTTTTAAATAAATGTGGAACATTGTTGAAGCACCTCTCCTTTTTCTTTTTAACACTAAAGTCGGTGAAGATGGGAATGAAATCTGATATGGAATTTACTTTTAATTTTTTTAAACATACTTAAGGGCATGATTGTAATGGTGAGTGGTTAAAGGAAAAAAATATTACTCATAATAGCAAGCCAAGATTCGATATCCAGACACATGAATGCACAACAATCTCCATGCCACTATGGATAATCTTAATTTTGTTAAAGTCTGGAACTAATGGGAAAAAAATGTTAGATATCTTATTTTTATTCTTCAGGATCACTACATTTTATATTTATCTTCTCTTTATATTGTCAAAATCAATTGTGGATCCCATATTTATTGTAACTTTGATTGCTTCATAATTTTATCCGTTTATTTTGCAGATTGTTTGCACTTAGATCCTTCATAGTAGCTTCTGTTTATTTGGTAGCACTGTCCTTCTACAAATTGATTAAAAAAAAAAAAACAGAAAAGACCCTTCCACTCCAAGGCTTTATCCAATGGCTTTGACATTTGAGAGGGGAAAAAAGGTAAGTATATGCTTTGATTGTGTCCATTTTACTATTGATGTCTCCTATTTATCATTTGCTTTATGTTTAGTTTGATATGAATGCTTTCTTCTTCATGACTCTTCCAATATTGAGAGTTAATAGATATAACACAAATAAGAGAATATTGTTAATAAAAAATCAACAATATTCTCAAGTGGGAAAAATAGGAAGAACCTTGATATAGCTTGATAGACAAATTTCTATTTGGCAAGACCTTATTATCTTGGAATCCTTTGACACTAAGATCATAATCACAAATTAATATCCTTCTTATATATCCACGGAAGAGGAATCAAAATAGAGTTTGGTTCCTAAGAGCAAGAATAAGCATAGCAATCCCTGTGTAGCAAATTTTGACACATTAGAGTATGGTAATAACTAGCTAACACATTAAGAAAATAGTGAAGTTCAATTGTAAGTGCAACATAAGGATGGGGAACAGTGATAAACATACACAAAGTAAGAAACTTGAACTTTTGAATATTCTGGTCAATGAAAAAAATAAAGATTACTCTGGTCAACAAGTCAGGTAAAGTCATTAATATTGCATTAAAGATGACTTGACTCATTTTTGGATTACTATAATAATGAAGCATGTTAGTGCATCATCAAACGGCTTTGAAATATCCAGAGGACAAAAGAGTATGTACTGTGTCTATTTTACCGTTAACGTCCTTGAAATAGAAGACGCTCCACTAGTTACACTTGTACCTTGCAAATGTCAACAAACAGGATTAGTTGACTGCTTTCTTTTGTATTAAGCTTTCCTATAGAAGTGGTTTCCCAACTAATAAAAAGATGAACGGGTGGAGTTTGACATATTTAAACCGTCTAGATCTACACAATTTTTACAAAGAAAAAAAATAGAAATCCCGTCTAGATCTACACAATTTTTACAAAGAAAAAAAATAGAAATCAAGTTTTAATGTGTCAGCCAGCTCTAGGTATTTTTAATAATATGCTTAGGCATCCATTATTATATCTATCTTTATATTGTCAAAATCAATTGTGGATCCAATACTTATTGTAACTTTGATTTGATTGCTTCATAGTTTATCCGTTTATTTTGCAGATTGTTCGCACGTAGATCCTTCATAGTAGCTTCTGTTTATTTGGTAGCATTGTCCTTCTACAAATTAATACCAAAAAAAAAAAAAAAAGGACAGAAAAGTCCCTTTCTGTCCATGGCTTTATACAACGGCTTTGACATTTGAGAGGGGAAAAAGGGTAAGTATATGCTTTGATTGTGTCCATTTTGGTATTGATGTCCCTATTTATTATTTGCTTTATGTTTAGTTTTATATGCATGTTTTCTTCTTCACGACTCTTCCAATATTGAGAGTTAATAGATGGAACACAATAACAGAACAGATTAAGGCTAGCAAGTTAATAAAATAAAAAATACCCCCAAGTGGGAAAAACAGGAAGAATCTTGATATAGCTTAATAGACAAATTTCTATTTGGCAAGACATTATTGTATTGGAATCAATTGACACTACGATCATAATGACAAATTAAGATCTTCTTATATATCCATTGAGAAGGCATCAAAATAGAGTTTGGTTCCTAGGAGCAAGAAAAAACGGAGCAATACCTGGTACCGAATTTTGAAACATTAGAGTATGGTAATAACTAGCTAAGACATTAGGAAAATAGTGAAGTTCAATTGTAAGTCCAACATAAGGATAGGAAACAGTGGTAAACACAAAGTAGGAAACTTGAACTTTTGAATATTCTGGTCAATGGAAAAAAAATTAAAGAATAATCTGGTCAACGCGTCAGGTAAAGTCATTTATAATGCGTTAGAGATAACTTGACTCAATTTAGGATTATTAAAATAATGAAGCATGTTATTAATACATCATCAAACTGCTTTGAAATTTCCAGAGGAAAAAAGGTTAAGTATGTAATGTGTCCATTTTATTGTTAATATCCTTGGAATAGAATATGGAATAGAAGATACTCCACTAGTTAGACTTGTACCTTACAAACGTCAACAAACGGGATTAGTAGTTGACTACTTTCTTCTGCATTAAGCTTGCTTATAGAAGTGGTTTCCCTACTCGTCAAAAAGATTAATGGGAGAGTTAGACGTATTTAAACCATCTAGATTTTATTTTAGATTATGTATCTATTATAATGTTTTTGATGAGTAGGGAAACTGATTCCTTTTATGTTACCAAAGCTCCATTAACGGCCCCATCCAAAGATCCTTAGAAGCCAAAAATTTCTTAAGAACTCTGAAGCATGACATGGGAAACACTAGAATTGCATTAGCCACTGCCTTCAATAATTAATTGATATATACCTACTAGCAAAGTTTAGCAATTTCTAGTTTCAAGTCCATCTTACTTTACACAAAAGATAATAATACATTGTAGCAAAACAAAAAATAAAATAAAAGTAAAAAGAATATAATAATGCACCATATTTAGATTTACCCCCAAGTTGTGTGGTACTTGAAAATCCATTTTGATTGCTTT
This sequence comes from Mimosa bimucronata, assembly GCA_037074515.1. Classification (NCBI taxonomy): domain Eukaryota; kingdom Viridiplantae; phylum Streptophyta; class Magnoliopsida; order Fabales; family Fabaceae; genus Mimosa; species Mimosa bimucronata. The sequence goes on along the minus strand of CM073440.1, from coordinate 32,061,209 downwards.
CAAATTTTAGTGAATGAAAGAATAGTTAACTTTCATGTCTCAACATCATTTTTAAAGACTAGATCGATGCAAAAGGGAAGCTCTCTTTGAATTTTTACGAGAGACTATAAAACCTATGAAGGGACGAAATGTTTAGACTTTAAGCCTTCTCATGCGTATATTCTTCTGTATAGCTTGAATCTTTTTAGCATGAATTTACAATGCAACCATGCAAAATAATCTTCTGCCAAATTTGGTTCTCATGAAATTCAACAATAGAGAGACACTGGTAATAAATTTCATTTCTGTTGTGTATATATGTTTTGAAAAATAATTGAAATATATATTTTCTAATCAAATACTTGGTTATTAATTGAATAAATTGATATAATTACGTCATAGAAAGATATGATGAAAAATAATTTTGAGAATTAGAGAGAAAGGCCAAAGGAGAATTATATTTATTGAGGATGACATAGAAATTATAATTATTTAGAATGACTATATACAAAAATAAGAATACTATTAAAATACTATTAAAGTAATAAATATTTTATATTATTCAAAAGTTATTTTGATAAAAAAAATTCAAAAGTTATAAATAATAATTTCGTAATACTCTATAAAAATTCAACGTCTAATGTGATTTAATAGACAAAATGTCATTAAGAAAATGTATTATAATTAAAATTTTGTTCTTTTATTAAGAACCAATATGATTTTAGTTTCAGCGCAAGTTTTGTTTGTTTTTTAAATATGAATATAGGAAGAAATGTAAGAGGTTTGGTTAAGAGCAGTTTAGTATTCGTAAATTTATATATTAGTACTCGATCTTTATAGATAATTATAGATTTTATGGTCATTCTCAATAAATATCATTTTCCTTTAATCTTTCTCTCTGATTTTCCCAAACAATAATATTTAAGATCACTAAAGTTAGCCACCTGAGACTACTTTATGTTATAAAAGGATAAATTATGAATAACGATTAGAGGTTAAATCCTTCTACGGGTAATTCTGGTTCTCTTGGTTTGATGATTCAAGCTAACTTAGATGTTTCCAATCGACTGAGTAAACTTTCATCAAATAAAATAATCAGAACATATTTTTATCCGTTTATTATTTTCTCCATTCTTCACTTTAATTTTTGGTTTTCATCCTCTTCAAAGAAAAAATAAAAAGAAATGACATAATGTTTTAAATTTTTCATTCATCTTCATAAATTTTGTACTTACAGTGACTATGGTTGGCCTATCTTATTAATAAGTTTATCCTTTTTGTTCGCATTTAGATTCTTCATTGTCCCTTCTGCTTATCTCTTCTACAGGTTAAAAACAAAAAAGACAGAAAAGATACTTCCTTCCAAGGCATAATCGAACAGCTTTGAAATCTCCTGAGTGAAAAAGGTATGTATGTGCTATAATTGTATCCATTTTACTGTTATTGTCCCTATTTGACTTTTGGTTTATTTTTATTTAATATGCATTTTTTCTTGTTCAGGATTCTATCATTTCTTTTTGAGTTAAAAGATATTTATTAAATTGAATTATCAATGTAACCCCATATACTTTTATCTTATTAATGATCATATAAATAAGACAACAAAAGACTATCAAGTTTAGAAGAATATAATCAATTACATCCACAAAAAAGGGAAGAATCTATATATAGAAAATGGTAGACACAGGTGATCTTTTTGGCGGCGTGGAACCCCTCCCTTTCTACCCTCTCCTTTTTCTCTCCACTTCTCCAATCTTAGCCCTTTATTTGATCCAATGGTCCATATTACATCACTTTCCCATAGCCCATTTATTTAATCATTCGCACAGTGCGATGGGCTCCTACAGATTAAATGAAGAAGAGATTGTAGGAAATGTTTAATCGAAGTGCCCAGAAGAGGAAGTGAGACAAGAACATTGACACCTTGAATATTTAGAAGATTCTTCCACCACCCTTGTTTCTTTAATTAATCTTCTGCTTCTCATGAAAATTCTAACTTTGACAATTTCACTGAGTAAATACTGCAAGCTCTAACAACATCTTCTTCAATTCCCCACCAAATCCACAAGAAAATAAAAATCTGTATATGAGAAAGAGAAACTACAAAAGAATAACACTAAGGAAATTTATAAACCGAAGAGATAGTATCATTTTTTGTTTTGATTTTTGCAGATCCGTTTTCATTGTTTACAGCATCAAAAGAGTAGTTTAGGTCTTATGGCAAAAGCAGCAATGAAATCACATGCGTCGGCGCTTGACTCCCTCGCCGTGATACAACTCAACGACAGCGGTGGTTCGAAGCGAGACAAGGATCATCCTTGCTGACGTGTGCTTAAGTGATTTGCTATGAGCCATTGTGCGAAACTGCGAATGATGGAGTAAAGGGGCTGTGGGAAAGTGATGTAATATGGACCATTGGATCAAATGAAGGGCTGAGATTGGAGAAGTGGAGAGAAAAAGGAGAGGGTAGAAAGGGAGGGGTTCTGCGCCGTCTTTTTGGGGCACGATATGTTCTAAGGTTACAGTGCATATGTAGTAATCATAGTATAGTCAAAACATGAAGGAATTTGAACTAACTGACAATTAATGTTAATAATAAATAAATCAGTGTAATAATATATCTAAAAAATTTCAAAAAAAGATTAAGGATCAAAATACCCATGAACTTTTCCATATGTCCATTAGTATTATAGTGTGGGTCACACGTTCTTGTCCACGTGTGCAATTAGATGAATAATATTAAACAGTGTGTCTCTGAAGAGCTCGGAAATTTGGTTAAGGGTTTAGGTTCGGAGCAGTGCCGCCTCGAGTCCGCTCTCCAAGAAATTAAACCCGAGGGGTTAGTGGAAGCTAACCCGGGGTGTCGATCTCAAGGAGCCTAGTGTAATATGGTTCCTAATAGCTAAAATGTAAACTTGAAAGGACTGGTAAAAAGCATTTTTGTTTGGTTTTGATAAGAAGTTTAGTATATGCAAAGGTAAAGTAAAAGATTAGAGTTAAAAATGAGATTTGGATGAAAATGGGATAAAGGTCATTCTTGATGAATGAAAGCTTTGGGAATCATTGCTTCAAAGGATTTTCGAGGAGTTTGTTTGATTTCTAAAGAACCCTAGAGGAACCCCTCTAGGCTAGGCTTGGGTTAACTTAATTAATGCCGGAACCCCGCACATTACTTAATTTAACCCTAGTTGATTAAGTTCCAAATCAAGAAATAATTGATTATGCAAGACTTTTAAATCCACAATTTGGGCCACCCCATAATTGCTCTAAATTTCTCTCTAAACCCTAATCCATTGATGGCCACCCATACAATAAATTAGGACCTAGAGAGTGTTTGCCCAATGTCTTAACACAACCAATTAATTCTTATGCCATCTCCCTCAAGCAAACAACTTAACATTCTCAATCCACTAACCAAGCCATCTTGCATTAGCACATAATTTTCACCAAGAGAATAACAAAACTATGAACCCATAAATTTCATTAAACTCAAAGCTAATAAGTAGCAATGTCAAGCATTATACAAGAAGGAAACAACATAAATACAAACATAAGTTTTAACCCTAATGCCATAAATGCATCCAACTAAGTGCCATAAATGCACCTCAACCAAATGCAATAGCCATTAATACAACCCACCAAAATGTCATAAATGCAACCCTAGAAACCTAGAAAAGTATAAATACAACAAATGGGAAAGGATTAGAACTAGGAAAACTCCCCTATTGAAGCTTCAAGCTCATCCCTTGGCTCTCACCACCAAGAATGGTGGAGCCTAGCTGCTACTCTCCATGGAGGAACCAACAACAAGGAAGGAGGGTGTAGAATCCATGGAAGAAGGAAGAAAGATGAAGAAGATGAAGATGGAGAAGAGAGAGCTAGGGCTTGGGGGTGTAAAATGGGAACCAAAAATCTGCCCTAAGGAAGTGTGTATTTCGTGTTTTATCTTTCCCAAGTCGGGTCAAGTGAGTGGGTTTCAAGTTGGATCCAAATCAGGCCCAAAATTCGCGACTGAATTCTGCAGAATGCGATTCTCGCCGTCTACTTCGCGGCGAAGTGTGTTGTTCTCTGGACCTCTTCTGCCTTTCTCGTCATGGGCTCGCCGCGGCGAGCTCACTCTTTCTCTGCCTCTTTGGGGTGCGTTCGCCGTCCGACTCGCCGCGGCGAAGTCACTTTGTTTCTGTTTCTTTATTTGGCCTTCACCTTTATTCCGGGTTCGATCTTTTGGTCCTGAGCGACCCTGCAAGTGAAAATAAGATAAAACCAAGATCAAATAGCCCTATAAATTAATTATTACAATTAATCTACAATTATGGCTAATTACTCCTAATTTTACACTTATTTCTTTGAGAGTTTAAGATATTCAATTAAGCATTATTGGACCAAAACTTGCATCTCAATCATGTTAATTTCCTCAAATTAGGCATATAAAAACCATACAAATCAGAGATTTGTCAGTCTCTTATACATTTAATTCTCACATTTAATTACATATAAAAGTAGAACTCACAAGTCACAAATTGGTTTCTTTTTGGTAAGAAACCTTGATAGAAGGTTATGTACTAATTGTAAAGTGATTCCTGGGCATGGGGAGACCGCTCAACATAGACTTCTAGTTCTTGATGTGAGAATTAAATGTATAAGACAAAGGCGGCGGGCAGTTTTGAACCGAAAGATCAAGTGGTGGCAGTTAAAGGGGGAGAAGCGAGAGATTTTTAAGAGAAAGCTATTGGATGAATGGGTATGGGAGCCACAAGGAAATGCTAACAGCATGTGGAAGAATATGGCTACGAAGATTGAAATGGTTGCTAAAGCTACTTTAGGAGAATCAAAAGGTTTTGGACCACGAGATAAGGAGACTTGGTGGTGGGACAAGGATGTACAAGAAAAGGTGCGGAATAAAAAGAATTGTTTTAAGGCTATACACTTGTGTAATAATATTGAAAATTGGGAAAAGTACCGTTTAACTAAAAAGGAGACTAAGAAGGCAGTGAGTGAAGCTCGTGCTAAAGCATACGAGGGGTTTTATAAGGATTTAGGGGCAAAGGTTAGGGAGCGAAAGATTTACAAGATCGCAAAGAGTAGGGAGAGGAATTCAAGAGATTTGGATCAAGTAAGATGTATAAAGGATGAAGAAGGTAAAGTTTTGATTACTGATGAAGATATTAAGAACAGATGAGAGGCCTACTTTTCTAAGTTATTCAATGATGGAGGTGAAGGTCTTTCTTGTGAGTTGGGGGATTTGATAATTAGTGAAGATGGACTTAATAGGTCATTTTATCGTAGAATTAGAGTTTGGGAGGTTAGAGAAGCTCTTAAGAAAATGGAAAATGGTAAAGCAGTTGGACTTGATGGTATACCGATTGAAGTTTGGAAATGTCTAGGGGAAGAGGGTGTGTTATGGTTATCTGAATTGTTTAATGAGATTTTACGGTCTAAGAAGATGCCTGATGATTGGAGAAAAAGTACTTTAGTTCCGATTTATAAAAACAAAGGTGATATACAAAATTGTGCAAATTATAGGGGAATTAAACTTATGAGTCATACAATGAAACTCTGGGAAAAGGTGATTGAGCATAGGTTAAGACTAGAAACTAGTGTTTCTGAGAGACAGTTTGGGTTCATGCCAGAGAGATCCACAATGGAGGCGATATATCTATTAAGGGGGATAATGGAAAAGTATCGAAGTAGAAAAAGAGACTTACATATGGTTTTTATTGACTTAGAAAAGGCGTATGATCGCGTGCCGAGAGATTTACTTTGGAAAGCCTTGGAAAAGAAAGGAGTATGTGTTGCTTATATTAAAGTTATATAGGATATGTATGATGGGGTGTTGACTAAGGTTAGAACGACGGGAGGTGAGACAAAAGACTTCCCTATAAGAATTGGCCTACATCAAGGATCAACTTTGAGCCCATATCTGTTTAACTTAATAGTAGATTCTCTAACTGAGCTTATAGAAGAAGAGGTCCCTAAGTGTATGCTTTTTGCTGATGATATAGTCCTTCTGGCCGAATCAAGAGAGGAGATTAATGATAAATTAGAAATATGGAGAAACACGCTGGAGTCGAAGAGTTTCCGTTTAAGTAGGAGTAAGACAGAATATATGCATTGCAATTTTGCAAATCGATAACTTAGAGGTGATTTGGAGGTTAAACTGGGAGAGCAAACAATCCCTCAAGTAACGAAGTTTAGGTATTTGGGATCAATTATAAGACAAGATGGTGAGATTGATGATGATGTCAATCATAGAATTCAAGCTGGGTGGTGTAAATGGAGGAAGGCTACTGGAGTTCTCTGCGATAGAAAGTACCCCTAAAGATAAAAGGGAAGTTTTATCGCACTGTTATAAGACCAGCAGTATTATATGGTAGTGAATGTTGGGCTTTGAAGGGTCAACATGAACATAAGATGGGGGTAGCTGAAATGAAGATGTTGAGATGGATGTGTGGTCACACAAGAAAGGATAAGATTCGGAATGACCATATACGCGAACAAGTTGGAGTGGCACCTATCAGTGAGAAAATGTTAGAAAATCATTTGAGGTGGTTTGGACATGTACAAAGGAGGCCATTAGATGCGCCAGTGAGGAGGGTAGATCAAACAGTCTGGAGTCCGATTAAGAGAGGAAGAGGGAGACCGAGGCTTACACTCAATGAAGTTGTGGAGCGAGATCTTTTAATAAATAATATATCTAAAGATTTGGTTACCGATAGAGCACAATGGCGTCGTGCGATTCATGTAGCCGACCCCACTTAGTGGGATAAGGCTTTGTTGTTGTTGTTGTCTCTCTCTTACCTCATCTTTGCTCAACCCTACCCCACGACCATAGCCTCAACCCTACCCTACAGCCATAGCCTTAGCCACTCCTACCACAATTTAGCAAGCTCTTTGCCGCTTGCATACCCTCCTCTAGCCCCTCCTCTCTTAAACTCTTCCTCCTCCTTCTCTTTCCAATCTTCCTCTCCTACACTTTGATCTCTCCTTCATCAATACTTCACCCAAATCGATCCTTTTGCATAACCACCCTGTACCCAGAAACTTGCCTCAATTCTTTAAAGCTTGGAATATCCATTGACATTTGCTCAAGCATTCTTGCCTACCTTCTTTAATTTGTTCAAGTCGCCATTTCTGAAGCCAACCACCTTTCCGATCTCTTCCATAATGGCGGCGGCGGCGGCAGTTCTGGTTCTTCGAACCTTACCTTATAAGAGCTTCACTAGCAACTCCTTCGTCCTCCGCCACACTTCCTCCGTCGCCGCCGGCAACAAGCATGTCCTCACCAGTGAATTAGTATCACATTCCGTCGGTATTTGGATTGTCCTGTCTCTTTGGAACACTTAATTTTTCATTACTATATTATAGCATTTTAATTGGTTTATAACAAATTTTATAAATGTCTACAATCCAAAAGTATGAAAAATTTAAAAAATTTTCTTTCCAAAAATCAATTCAGCTTCATGTCTGTTGAAATGGGTTTTTCAGACAATTGGTACAAATTTAAATCCTTTTTATGAATCAAAGTTGTTTATAAAACAATCAAAATAGTTCGAACCTCCCTAACAAATTTATTTCTTATTGATAGCGTTTGGGGAGTGAAACCCCGTTTCTATAGATATAGATATATATATCTATCTATATACTCGTACACATACCATCATATATAACTACTATTCAAGCTCCTTGCTTGCTTAACCTATACATACAAATGTGTACATCTCTTTATATCATCTATAGGTAATACCAACAGAAAGGTCTTTCTGTGGTGGTACATCCAACAGCAGGCATTCCTGCTTCTTCGCATACTACTTTATCTCAAAAAGCTTGTCATATCTTTGCTTCACCAAAAACTAAAAGTTTAACGCAGTTTATTTCATATATTGTTATTATCATATACACTCATATACTTATATATATATTTATAAATCTGTACAAATAATGAAAGCATTTAACATGCCATAAGCATCTACTGATCACTAAATTAACAATATATTTGCTAATAAGTGGAAGCTATACCAGTAGGATTTGCCAATTATAACCCTCATGGTTATAGAAGCTGAATCATAACCCTGACGGTTATGGAAGCTGAATCATAACCCTTAAGGTTATGTATAGCCCTCACTGTTTAGCCCTCACAATTATAAAGCTGAATTGGAAACGGGGTAGTGAACCACCTAAGCTTTGGATTTTTCCATAAAAACCATAAAAGGAATAAAGTTCATTTTATTGCAACATATATTACAAAATTATACATGCAAAATTAATGTTATGAAATAAACCGCAACCTGAATACCAGAGCTGGGTCCTGAACCAGCTGCTTTCCCCTCTACCATCTCGATGAACTCAAATCAAAAGTCAAAGCCTATATATATAGATAGGTTTGGATTAAAGTCTAAACTATGAATCAATCAATGCGTCTCTCGCGGATCCTAAATATTTAATACTATCCAAGTCTTTTCATCTGGACATATTGTCATTTACCCATAATTATTTAGGATCTTGACCGTCCAAGATACTTTGGTAATTTGCTCTCCTTAAATTTTCTTATTCTCAATATTTAACCAATAGTTTCTATCAGAATTATTATTTAAAGACCTTAACTATTTATTTAATACATAAATTCAGCATCAAATTCAAACTTAAATCTTTATTTCAAGGTTTCTAAACTAACCCTACAATAATCTTATTTTCTTGTACTTTAATTTAATCCTAAGAAATCTTGAGAACACAAACAGAGCAAGGCTTTTCAAACTTAATAGTCTAACTTCTTAAAATATTGGTTCACCAACTAAATATCTCAAACAATATTTAGAAATCAGATTTCTAAGCTTTATTAGTATGTTTCTCAACTAAAGCCATAAACTAAACTTCAAACAAGCCTCTTTCATATTTTGCCCCAACGTTCAACGTGCATGGCTGTCAACAACATATATCTAATTGACCTTTATCTATGTCCTATGTATCTACTCAAAGCCTAAGCTCATAATACATACTAGTAATAAATTATAACTTCAAATAATTGTTTAATCTCTTATAAACTTCAAATGGTAGTTTAATCACAACAACAACAACCAAGCTTTATCCCATTAAGTGGGGTCGGCTACATGGATCGCATGATGCCATTGTGCTCTATCGGTAACCAAATTTTTAGATATATTTTTTACTAAAAGATCTCGCTCTACAACTTCACTAAGTGTACGCCTTAGTCTCCTTCTTCCTCTCTTAATCAAACTCCAGACTGTTTGATCTACCATCCTCACTGGCGTATCTAATGGCCTTCTTTGTACATGTCCAAACCACTTCAAACGATTTTCTATCATTTATTCACTGATAGGTGCCACTCCAACTCGTTCGCATATATAATCATTCTAAATCTTATCCTTTCTTGTGTGACCACACATCCATCTCAACATCCTCATTTCAGCTACCATCATTTTATGTTGATGTTGACCCTTCAAAGCCCAACATTCACTACCATATAATACTGCTGGTCTTAATAATCTCTAAACCATCATGTACAAACACATAGAGTTCCCTGTTCAGACCTCCCATAGATCCAACATACTAAGTATTACAATCATGCCTCCTTGAACTCAATTCAACACTGGCATATCCAAATAAAACATTTTTACTTTAATCTTATAAAATAAACAACCTAAAAAGCACTAGCAACCCAACATACTAATTCAAATTCCAAATTTTTGGGCTCATATTTAAAAAAATATTTAGTTAGCGTGCAGCCATTCCCTGTACTTTCAGAAATTATTAGATCGAAGCATTAATCCCAATCATTAAAACCACCATCTAATCTTAAGTAACCATCCTTAATCAACTTTAACCTAAAGGACACAAATTTCCCAAAATTCAAGCTTAGTTAGGATTCTTGACTCATTAACCATCAATTAATAACCATCATTGGATATTTTAATCTCAAGAATTGCAATCAAATCTCGATTCAAGCATCTTAGTTAAATTAAACCTAAATGATTATGCCCTAATTCTATAATTTCGTCAATCTCAATTTTGAACAATTCAACCCAATAGAAACTTCTCATTAGTGCTAATATGTCTAAAGAAACCAAGAAACCTCATAAACCCTTTTCAAGTTTCAAAGACCATACCAAACGCTGACCTTCACAACTTTGAATTTGTCAAAATTTAATTCAAACCAACATCAAACAAACTACACCAATTAAAATCTTTTATAAGCACCATTGAAGCAAGGGAAATCATTAAATGCTAGAAAATACTCACAATTCCGAAATCCCCCGCAAGCCCTAGCTTTCAATACTTCCAATTTGCAATAATTTCATCCTAGACCAAAACAACCAAATTAATCCTAAGAAAACCTTAAATCAAGTCTTAGGAGCGATTCGAAGTAGTGGGAATCATGAAATTCACACTGAAACTCGGATTTCCAAAGAACCCTAGAATTCTTTCATGAAAATTTTGAGAAAATAAGAGGGAAGGAAGAGAAATGTAAGAATAGATGATACCTAAGGAGATGTGGCTCCAAAACCCAGTTTCAATATTCAAACTTAATCTAATTCCTATACCTGGTTGCATCTCGAAAACGTACATACTCTAATAATTCCATTCATACAACAATTTGGGCCCAAAACAGAAACTTTTCTCAATTTCTAAGCTTCAAGTCCAATTATTTAATGGGAGTCATACGTCATTGTACACCCCACCCACTAGCAACACCAATCACCATCCATTTGCACTTCAATCAGTGCATAATTTCACCTACTTGAAACGTTAACTACCCAAGAATAATCACCCTTTTGAAACTTTGACTCCCAATAAACTTAACAGTCTAAGAAACAAAATATGACGACCCACGTACAATTAATTTGGCTTTAAATTTTTGGGAATAACGAACAAATAACAAGGGGATGAATTCAAACCCTAACCTTTCACAATACACATTCATGCAAGCCTAAGAATAAAATATAAAGCAATCATGAGTCCCTTTAATCAAACATTGGATTTTCACATGCATCCATAAAAACTATGGCATTTTAGCCATCTGTGCAATGCATCAACCAATCAACTCATTATCAACATAGCTTATCATCTATCTCAAAAATATATGACAATGGCATTTTAGTCATCTCATAGTAAAACTATGGCATACTCAACTTTTCAAAATTCATCATTTTCTAAATCATGCTCAATTCACATCAATGGGATATTTCAATAGTAAAGTATCACATGACATTTTCATGTTAACGTATTCAACTTCCAAAACATTCATATTCATATATACTCATATTCAAAATCATTTTTATAAAGCCCTTACTAACCCAACACACATATACGACAAGTGAAAAGTGGTTATCTCTATGATGTTAAAGGAAATTACCACAAGGGAGATTTCTCCTTGCTTGCATCCAACAATGGTACATCTACACAATCATAACAAGCCACACATGATTAGTTGCTAAATCAAGTGGTATCGACACAATCAGGGACTTGAATCCCCTCTAAAGTCCTATTTGGGCACTTTATGCGATTCAATAAGATTTCAAATTATCATTAAACTATACCACTCCCAATATAACCCAAATTCTCTAATTTTCAATTACCCAACTTCCATCTCTAATCTCAATTCTTCCAACTTTGGGCTTGTTTGGTTGCATGAAAGTGGGAGTGTGGGAGGTGGAAGTGAAACTCATCTCTAGATAACTCACTTCCATTAAAAATTATGGAAGTCACTTCCATCAACCCCTCTAAAGAACTTACATTCACTTCCCATGAAATGGATCTGTGACTGTTTTACCCCTTTACAATTCTCCTCCAACAATGAATCACGATGAAAATGACGAATGTCATAAAGAAGAAGGACGGGATAACGAGGACGGACGGCACGGATGATAGATTGACAATAGAAAAAGGGTAAAGGGTAAAAACATGACCCTGTACTTATATCTAAGGTGTATCTAACACTTTGTACATTTTTTTGGCTCAAAATTATCCATCAACTTTTAAATTTGGTCCAATAATGACTCCTCCGTTAACCGACATTAGGGCAGTTTGACGGAGGAGTCATTATTTGCCCGAATTTGAAAACTGATGGACAATTTTGAGCCAAAAAATAATACAAGGTGTCAGATGCACCTTGAACATAAGTACATAGTCATACCAAACACACTTTAAAACCGACTTCCACATCCATTTCCCCTTTCCTTTCCACTTTCAGTTCCACTTCCAATTCCACAAAAAACTCCTCTAATGTACCAAATGGGGCATTAGACTTTTCCACAAATATGGCAATTTCCAAATTCCAAGCTTAGATAACTATTTCAATTGAATAATCATCAATTTATGATCAACATAGTTTATTTAAATCCTCAAAATAACAATCAACTTCTCAATTTACTATTCTTAACCAAATTCAACTATAGGCTCTACATAAAGTCTATAATTGCATATATCACACTTCTTACCAATCTAAACCATTACAAATCATTCATTAGCATCAATGGACCATGGGAATGATTAAATCACATAAAATCATTCTCTACTTTGGATACCCACTTAAACCCAAGGTTCTCTAGACTTTAAATAGCAACTTTTTGTTCTAACCCTTAATTCAACAAACTAATCAGATCAAATGGTTAGAATAGGACTTTAAATAGCTTCTAATTTATCTTAGAACCTTCAAATCTCAATCCTTAGCAGAGAGAATCCTCTTCTCCATTGCCTCTCTCTCAGCCCTATACATTTCTCATAAAAAATTCTGTCCAACACCTATTTATAAGTGACAACGAATCGGGGCTTCTACATGGGTTCACTATAGTGAAACCATGGCAAACTTCGTTATTTTTCTGTTTGTCTTGACTTTACCATGGGTTCGATCCATCGAAGCCATGGCGAACTATCAACCAAAGCTCTTTGTCTGATTGCTTCATTGTGGGTTTGCTCGAGCAAACCTATGTCGAACTATACCAAAATTCAATTTTTCATTGTTAACTCTCTAACCTTACTTGAAACAACACCAGCATATCAATTTCCTACCTAGTTGTTATGATCGTACGCTTAAATACGTCCTCAAGAAAACCCAATATAATTTACTTGAATTGCACTTAAGAAAACTCTTAGTGGACCTTAATACATCCCTTCATTATTTTCTCTCCAATCTACATAATTAATGCATTCTTAGCATAACTTCCCTTTAATAACTCATAGCATTAAATCATTGATCCTAAAACTACCAATTTCCTCAATCAACCATAATTTCTTCACCAAATCATCATTAAATTATCATAATTCCTTAGGCTAAAATGTAGGATGTTATTGGTGAGAGAGGGTGTGTAGGTTTAAGCAATAATTTAAAAATAATAGTGTGTCGCCAACGAAATTAGAAGTTAATGAATGTTTACATTAATTAATGAGGGTGACTTTTGCCCCATTTTGAAAAGTTTATAAATGTTTTTGCATCTAAATAATAGTTTATTGTGCCAAGCACTCATCTGGTGAAAAGCTCATGGGTATTTTATACCATTAACCTTATGTGAGACCCACAAAACTAAAAGTTAACGGAAGTTAACATTAGTAAACGCCGCGGCATTTTTTCCCCATTTACAAATTATTATATTTATTCTTGCACTCAAAAAAAGTTTATGGCATCAGACTTACATGTAAGAAAAATTCATAGGTATTTTTTACCCTTAACCTTTAAAAAAAAGCTTGAAAATTTGATATTGTCATATCCATGGTCCAAAAATTGAGGAAAAGACATTGAATGTTATACTTTTATTTGACGCTTCTTGCTTTTTGTTCTTGATCTGTACGTAGTACGCACCTATATTGAGCCACTTAGACATCCATGTTTTATGATATGATTTATATATTTTTATATATTGATAGTTGGACTATAAATGAGATAAATGTATTATATCATGTATGGTTAATTCCGTTTTTATTTAATTTATTTGTTTTAGCATTTCTTTTGCATTTATAAAGGAGATGATTGTCAATACCAATATGAAATGATCATATAGTATGATATAAAAAATTATTATTTAAGACTAGCAATATTATATTAAAGATACAAGATTGAAAATATGTTTTTTCAAAGTTAATGGATCAAAATAAAACTTTATACTAAGTTTAAAGATCAAATATGGACTTTTGACCTCATTTTATTTAATCTTATTCTAAATCTAGCCCTCCCATAGAGGAAGGAGTCTAACACACAAACCTGAACACGAGGCTTGAACTTAGACTCGTCCACCCCTGGCAGGAATAATGACTTGTATATATTCTGATCTAGTTATGATTTTCACTTTAATTTATGGGGAAAAGGGAAGAAAAGACTTTAGAAATAGGGAAAAGACAAAAAAGGTTGCCCAACTTGCATAATGAGAGAAACTTGCAGTCCCAAATTACCCTTTTCAAAGTTTGAAGGAAATTATATAAACATCTTTGACTACAATAATTTTTTAATGACAAACCGCTGGCCGATTGTTGGAGCTCTAGCAACCGGTCGTTGACGGCCGACCACCAACCGTGCTCAGCCCTGGCCACTGAAGACCGCCAATGGTTGCTTTTCTTACCAAAATAAATTAAAGGCAAAATGGTAATCCCACCCGATTTGTTTTGCTAAAAACACTGGTGGCCCAATGGTCACCAATGATTGCAATATATGAGATGCCAAAAAAGAGTAAACTCTTTAGTTTTATGCTCAATTCATTTCCAAGTTTCGATATGGTTTTGCTAACTTTTCATTAGATGTTACTTTCTATTACCAAGTAACAAATCAAAGTTGCTTTCAACTCATTTTCAGCTTTTGATAAGACACCACTAAGTTGAGATATGAACTTATCAAGTTCGTGTGTCAACTTTATAGAGTTCAAGCATGATATTTTAGACTTTGGAAATCCAAATACCAATTATATAAATGAAATGACCAATTTGAGATATAATATTACTAAGTTCTTCTATTTGATTTATCAAGTTCAAATATGATATTTTAGACTTTGGATATACAATGACCAATTTTAGATATATTATTACTAAGTTGATGTTTGTTATAAATCCTAATTTAGCTTTTTCATTAGATATTTGTAAAATATTCATAGTCATCATAAGCTCATAGATTTACCAATTATTATTCTTGGGTCCTACGGGAAAGACAGACAGTAACTACAGTATGTTATCATTGTTAGATGACAACCATACCTGAAGAAGTTGCAAAAACCCTTGTCCAGAGGTTGATCGATGGAGCAATAGGAGAAGTAAATTACTTGTGTTGTTTCAGGACACATGTTGCAAACTTTGAGAAGAAAAGAAAAATACTAGTTGCCCAAAAAAAAAAAGTTTTGAAAGACATTGAAGATGCCAAAAAAAGAAACGAGACTCAAGTTGAAGATGATGTTCTTCTTTGGTTAGACGACACTAATGAAATCATTGACGAAGACACTAAAACAAATATGAAATGCTTTCATGGCTGGCGTCCCAATTGCATTTGGCAATACAAACAAGGGAAGAAGTTCGCAGAGAAGATACCAGATATAACAGATCTCATAGAAAGATGTAACAACTTTGACAAAGTGGCACGTCTAGTTCAACCTCCAGGCATAACATACTATTCTCCACAAAATTTTATTGATTTTGATAGCAGAAAGTCAAAATTCAAAAATCTTGTGGATATATTACAAGGTGGAAGCTACTCATTAATTGGATTGCACGGCTTAGGGGGTACAGGTAAGACCACACTAGCAACAAAAGTGGGTCAACAAGTTGAAGAATCCAAAGCATTTCAGAAAGTCATCTTTGTAGTTGTGTCTAATCCCCCAGATATCAACAAAATCCGAAAACAGATTGCAAGCCAATTAGAACTACAATTAGAGGAAGGAAAGGAAGAAGAGCATTCTGTATTTTTGTGGGCCAGAATTGCTAACTATGAAGGAAAGGTGCTTATAATACTAGATGACACTTGGCAATGGTTAGATCTTAAGGATATAGGGATTCCTTATGGCCAAAATCACAAGAATTGTTGTGTTTTGATAACCACTCGTGATTCAAAAGTTTGTGAAGAAATGGACTGCCAACAAAAGGTTGCGCTACAGACATTGACTGATGATGATGCGTTGAACCTGTTCATCAAGCAATTTGATGAAAGAAGTGAAAAGTCGTCTTGTGAATTCATGGATTTAGCAGGAGGAATTTCGAAGGAGTGTGAAGGATTACCACTTGTAGTTGTTGCAGTGGCAACTATATTGAAAGGTTGGCCTCTAAGGGATTGGAAGAGTGCTTTGAAAACCTTGCAAAAGTCTGAGCCATTGCGTAATGTTCACAAAGACTTGGTAAAGGTTTATAGAAGTTTGAAGTTAAGCTATGATAATCTTGAGAAAAAAGCCCAATATTTCTTGTTATTATGCTCTATCTTTCCAGAGGATTTTGAAATTCCTATAGAGCTTCTAAGCAAACTTGGTATAGGATTGGGCCTTTTTGGGGGTGTCAACAGCTATTTTGGAGTGAGGAGAAGAGAAGCGATTGCAGTGAAAAATGACCTCATAAACTCTTATATGTTGTTGGAGGCTGACAAAGTTCATGTAAAGATGCACGATTTAGTTCGTGAAGTAGCATTATGGATAGCAGATGAAAATGTGCAAGTGATAATAAATTCAAGTGCGACAATAAAATCAAACTTGCAGTTTTTGTTTTGGAGGAATGATGACTTTCCCAATTGCTTTGAGGCTACGAAGCTTGAGGTTCTAATAATAGATATAGTGGGAGAAGCTAAGGTGACAGATGCAACAATCTTTGAGGGGATGGCTAATCTTAAGGTTTTATTTTTAGAAGGTCCATATTCTGAAAGTTTCACCCCATCATTAGGATCACTTCTTTCATTGAAGAATATCCGAACTCTCATCTTTCGTTATTGGAAATTAGGTGACATCTCTATATTGAAAGACTTAAAATTGCTTGAGACTTTTGAGTTAGAAAACTGTACAATCACTGAATTATCAGAAGGATTTAGTGAGCTGAAAAGTTTGAAATTATTGGGATTTAGATGGTGTCATATTGAAAAAGGTAATCCTTTTGAAGTGATTGAAAGATGTTCACAATTGGAAGAACTGTATTTTCTTGAGAATTTTGATGCAGAGCATTCGAAACTAGCTGAAAATACAAATGCAGTATCTCAAGATATATGTCGTCCTATATTACAAAGGTATTCTATAGCTTGTTCTGGATTTGAATATTTTTTTGATGATGATGATGACGGCCTCTTAAATTGTTTCAATACAGAACATGCAAGAGAATTAATCTCCGAATCCATGTTCGAGGACCTTATGGGAAGAGCAGAGGTTCTTGAGTTTAGGGAAACTGGAGAAGCACAATGGAAGAATTTTGTCCATGGAACAATGATGAATGACTTAATCAAGCTTTGTTTGTGTGATTTAGCTGACATACAATGCCTCATTGATAGAGATACACCTGCTGGCTCTTTCAGGCAGCTACAGATTCTGAAGTTAAAGAATTGCAAGAAACTTCAACACTTGTGCTTTGATGGCAATCTCAAACTTCCTTATCTCAAGAGTTTGCATTTGGAGGATTGTCCAATGCTGGACCCATCAATTTTCCAACTGCATCCATCTGTTGCTCTATGTACAGAGCGATTGGAAGAACTTATTATTAGAAATTGCAATGAGTTAAGAAGTTTGATTACATTTGAGAGTTTGGAAGAAGAAAACATAGTGAATACCGATCAACAAAAGAGTTATTTCTCAACAATATTTCAAAAGCTAAAAAGTCTTAAAATTTCAAACTGTGGCAAATTGGAGTTGTTATTGCCACTCTTTTCAGCTGGAGAATTTCCCCTACTGGAAGATTTAAATGTAAGAGATTGTAAAGAGATGAAATACATATTTGGTAAATATAGAGAGGTGGGCCACTCTTTGAATCAACATACTATCGTTAATTCACTAACAAGAAGAATAGTACTTGGGGAATTACCAAGTTTCATTGGTATCGTTGGAGAGTGTAAGATATGTACACAAAGACCGTCATGTGCAATTGTGAAAGATGATTCCAAGGAGAAACAAGCAATACCGTTCTCTAGAGCTTTTGGGTGTTGTTTTCTACCCACAATTAAAGATGTTGATATTGAAGTTTCCAATTCTTCTTCACAGAATCTTGAAGTGACCAAGGTAACACTTTTGAACTCATTATTCGTGTACATGTCTAGGGTGCTTCATTTTGTTTAAAAAAGTAACATTAACATTTTACATTTGTCATTTATTCTTAGAACTTTTTATTAAAAGAAACCTATTAATACTCCTGCATATTCTGTAAAAGTTTCTACATTTAAGCTTTTGTCGAATGGTTGATGATTGCTTGTTGATAATCTAATTTAAAATATAGATCAGCATTTACAATATAGATCACTCTATCCAACATATAAGGAATTGGACTTTTTCTTAAGTTGATATAAATAAATTTATACATAGATAATATCAAGAGCTTCCTAAATGAACAGTGTAACACTGTATAAATTTCATATGATATATGGATGAATTGTTCAATGTTGTTAAGGTGAAAACTTAAAAAATCATTAAGTGCTTTCCTAGTAGTATTTCAATAAGGTATATATGGTCCTATTTTTAATAATTGTTTTTCGACAAACCATTTTATACATGATTAGCAGAAATCAGCAGCTTTTATGAAAGGCATTGAAACATTTAATATTTTCGTTTCTCATGTATTCATGATCCATTGATTCTTGTTTTATTCATCCATGCTTTTGATCAGATTGTTATTGAAATATTTGATTAGTTGATGTAAATAATTAGTTATATAAGTTACATATAAGAGAAGTGATTAATTGTAGGAATCATATCGTGCATCAAGCAAAAGGATTGAGACATTTCATACAGCTGAATGTCTCATTAGACAACCATTGAGCCTACAATATATAAGGGAGATGAGACTTTGGGGCTGCTCAAAATTGAAGTCATTGTTTTGTGTATCCATAGCCACAACCATCATGTTGGAGATGCTGGAAATCAAAAACTGTGAAGAATTGAAGCACATAATAACAAATGACGAAGAGGATGATGACCATCTTAACTACACCTCTATCTTCCCAAAACTAGAAAGACTCTATGTCTTCAATTGCCATAATTTGGAATTTATATTTCCCTCCACTCATTCAGGAGGTCTTCAAAATTTACAAATTATGAAAATAGAAGGTGTTCATCTATTGAAACATGTATTTGGGGCATACAATAAAAAACTTCAACACATGTGCTTTGATGGCAATCTCAAACTTCCTCATCTCAAGAGTTTGCATTTGGAGGATTGTCCAATGCTGGACCCATCAATTTTCCAACTGCATCCATCTGTTTCTCTATGTATAGAGCGATTGGAAGAACTTATTATTAGAAATTGCAATGAGTTAAGAAGTTTGATTACGTATGAGAGTTTGGAAGAAGAAAACATAGTGAATGCCGATCAACAAAAGAGTTATTTCTCAGCAATATTCCAAAAGTTAAAAAGTCTTGAAATTTTAAACTGTGGCAAATTGGAGTTGTTATTGCCACTCTTTTCAGCTGGAGAATTTCCCCTACTGGAAGATTTAAATGTAAGAGATTGTAAAGAGATGAAATACATATTTGGTAAATATAGAGAGGTGGGCCACTCTTTGAATCAACATACTATCTTTCCTTCACTCACAAGAAGAATAGTACTTGGGGAATTACCAAGTTTCATTGGTATCATTGGAGAGTGTAAGATCTGTACACAAAGACCGTCATGTGCAATTGTGAAAGATGATTCCAAGGAGAAACAAGCAATACCGTTCTCTAGAGCTTTTGGGTGTTGTTTTCTACCCACAATTAAAGATGTTGATATTGAAGTTTCCAATTCTTCTTCACAGAATCTTGAAGTGACCAAGGTAACACTTTTGCACTCATTATTCGTGTACATGTCTAGTGTGCTTCATTTTGTTTAAAAAAGTAACATTAACATTTTACATTTGTCATTTATTCTTAGAACTTTTTATTAAAAGAAACCTATTAATACTCCTGCATATTCTGTAAAAGTTTCTACATTTAAGCTTTTGTCGAATGGTTGATGATTGCTTGTTGATAATCTAATTTAAAATATAGATCAGCATTTACAATATAGATCACTCTATCCAACATATAAGGAATTGGACTTTTTCTTAAGTTGATATAAATAAATTTATACATAGATACTATCAAGAGCTTCCTAAATGAACAGTGTAACATTGTATAAATTTCATATGATATATGGATGAATTGTCCAATGTTGTTAAGGTGAAAACTTAAAAAATCATTAAGTGCTTTCCTAGTAGTATTTCAATAAGGTATATATGGTCCTATTGTTAATCATTGTTTTTGGACAAACCATTTTATACATGATTAGCAGAAATCAGCAGCTTTTATGAAAGGCATTGAAACATTTAATATTTTCGTATCTCATGTATTCATGATCCATTGATTCTTGTTTTATTCATCCATGCTTTTCATCAGATTGTTATTGAAATATTTGATTAGTTGATATAAATAATTTGTTATATAAGTTACATATAAGAGAAGTGATTGGTTGTAGGAATCATATCGTGCATCAAGCAAAAGGATTGAGACATTTCATACAGCTGAATGTCTCATTCGACAACCATTGAGCCTACAATATATAAGGGAGATGAGACTTTGGGGCTGCTCAAAATTGAAGTCATTGTTTTGTGTATCCATAGCCACAACCATCATGTTGGAGATGCTGGAAATAAAAAACTGTGAAGAATTGAAGCACATAATAACAAATGACGAAGAGCGTGATAACCATCTCAGACACACCTCTATCTTCCCAAAACTACAAAGACTCTTTGTCTTCAATTGCCATGATTTGGAATTTATATTTCCCTCCACTCTTTCAGGAGGTCTTAACAAATTACAAATTATGGAAATAAAAGGTGCTCATCAATTGAAATATGTTTTTGGAGCATACAATGAGGATCAAAATATTAATGTGGTTCCCATTAATCTCCCGGCCTTGAAAACACTAGCCCGTACAAGTGTACCAGAAATAATCAGCTTATGTACCAACAGTTATTACGTGGTGTGGCCTCCTCTACAACATATTACTCTGGACAATTGTTGGAGTGTAATAAAAAGTAATGTTCCAGATTTCATGGCTTATCGTCGAAGAAGACAACTAGAGTTGAATATTGGAAAGGTATCACTTTCACTTAATATTGTTCAAATAAAACTTTCACTGGAAAAGGCATATAACTGTGTTCCTTTATCTGTAATTAGGGGTTGATTACTGGAAGCAGCCTTTTTCCAGATTTCATGATTTGTTTGTCAAGACGATCAAATATGGAAACTTTCGAGGTAAACTCTTACCTATTGTGTCACTGTCACATGTAAACTTTTTATTTATTAGCTTCTCCATCCGGTCCTAAATACTTACGACTACTAAGAAGTTAAATAAGTTGCTAAATTGATTTACTTAGATTTTTTGTCCAAATTAGTTTATTTGACTTATAAACTAATATATAATCTAATAATATATATGTTATGATTACGTAACTTATTTAACTTCCTTAATCTCCCATAAAAAAGTCAACTAGATCTTATACTAAGGATCGGATTTTTTGTATCCCTATTTTAAAGCCGTTTTGTTAAATTTAATACAGAATTAATATCTTTTTTTTTTCTAATAGTCTCCTTGGCATGAACATTGTTTATTAAAGGTATTTTGTGGGAGGATATGGTACTTTTAAGATGAACGACTATTTGTAGCTACTTTTCTTAATTTCTGTGAATGAATTAAAAATTATCTATAAAATAGAAACGGAGAAAGTATGTATTGCTTTGTCAATTTTACCCAGTTTCTAAGAAGTTTTCTACAAGAATTGATCATTTATGATTTATGACTATACTATTCAAATTTCAACTTCTACTGCAATGGATCAATACACCCTACCAGAAGTGTTGATGGATGCTTATTTTCTGACAAAAAATAAATTTGTTAGCTCAAGATAGAACATCCCCCATTCTACCCTATAGCCTATTTGATGGGTTGATCAAAAATATAAAAAAAATGGTCTTAGAAATATATAAAATGTGGGGTTTTCTTTTTTAAATGTTTATAAATCTGGTTTAATTTCAAATTCATCACAAAAATATTTATGATTCCCCAATATCTGATTTAAAATTGAGGATGAGTTAGTAGCTCCTTCACCCATCTTATTTACATCACTCCATTATTTTCAGTTATGATCGATTATAAAAAAATTTGTCACTTGCTATAAAAATAAGTTAAAGCAAATGTCTCTCAAAAAAATACATGTGAAAGTTTTTGCAACTGATTTAAATTTGATGTTAAAAGCGCTTCATCTTCTCAATGTCACAACTATTGGTATCCATAAATTTATTTCCATTACTTTGATACTTGATAACGTTAATAGTATATAATTCTTTGATAATATTGGATTCCCGAATAACCATTTTGTGATATAACTGGTTATTAGCTGAAGTTGTGGAACTGAATTATTCTTGGTAGGACTACATGATAAGTCTTGCAGTGCGGCGGTCCGAAACAATAGAAGAGATTTTTAATGTAGAAGGAATTCAAAGTGAAGGGCCAGTGACATTAAGCTTACAAGAAATGAAGTTGGAGGATTTGGATGAGTTGAGACATGTATACAAGGACCCCAACAATATTTTGAGGTTCCTCAATCTCAAGGTCCTAAGAATCAAAGGATGTGGCAAGCTTAGAGCTCTCTTTACTACTTCAACAGCGAAAAGCCTGCCACGGTTGTCCTCTTTGGAGGTAATTTACTGCAATGAGTTAGTCAACATAATTGAAGAAGATGATAATGATAAAACAAGTGCATATGGTGGTGGTTCTCATCAACTATGCTTCCCAACGTTGAAGAGCATTGAAATCCGTTGCTGTGATGGGTTGAGATCGCTTTTCTCGATCTCAACGACATCCATCATGTTTCCAAACTTAAAGACCTTGATAATAGTAGCAGCCTCTAGGTTGGAGGAGGCATTCAAATGCCAACAATATGATACGCAAGAAATATCGATACAAAATGTGTTTCCAAATCTATCAACATTAACACTCCACTGCCTGACGGAGCTCAGAACCATTTGCCGGGGGATCAACTTTCATTCTGTGCCAAATTTTCAAGTGATTGCTTGTCCCAAATATACAGGTATGAATCCTGAAATTATGTCGCTGGAGCTAGTTTTTGTGAATATTAATCAATATATGATGCAACATACTTCCTCTCATCCCAAGTACAATACTTATTTAATACTAGGTGAGTTTTGTTCCTAAACATAAACATAAGACCATTTTTTTCCCATTTTATCTTACATTTATCATTCTTCTCCAAACTGTAATTTGTTTGATTTATAAACTGATATAAAATTAATGTTATACAAAAGTATTTAAAAGAAATCATGTCACATACTATAATTACCTAATTTATTTAACTTCCTTAATCTCCACAAATTAAATAACTATGTCTTAATGTTTAGGACCAAAGGTGGTATGAGTTTAGTCCCTTATTTTGGGTTCTGATATGTCATAATTCAGAAAACAAATCACCAACAGATGAACTACAACCTACAGATTGCGATTTTGATCAAGCTAAGTCAGATATGGGAGAAGCCAATTTGGAACAAGAAATAGAGACGCAAGAGCTGGCCACAAGTGTTTCACCAAACTTTACAGAAACAGAGGTAAGTTAGACCAAGCAACACCCATTCACTGCTTGGATATAAATGTTGGAATAAAAGATATTTTTGTCTTCTCTTTTACTACTGAATTTAACTTTTTAGGAAAATTTTGTACATCTTAATAAATTACTTGGGGTCTTTGAGGAAGCAATAAAAGTCATTATTGAAAAAGTTCCTGGGCTATATTATATTTTTCCTTCTATGAATTAGTGTAGTTGTCGGATTGAACAAACTTTACCATTTCAATGTTGCTCAGGGCTCAGAAACCGGCAAAGAAGCTGCATGGTTATCATTGGCTATAACTTCATCAAATATAGAGGTGATCAAAATCACATATTGAATATCTATCTATTATTAACATGAAAGTGGTTATCAAAGTCGAAGCACATTTTTTTTAGCATTAACGAATATCTAATGACAGAACAACAGGCACTTGCACTCTTGGATTGATTAGTGTGTTGTCCCATTTTTTTTTATATAATATTAGGAATATGTTAATTAAATGGCTTAATTCGTACCTTTTCCTGCATCCACAAAGTGTTTTAGGATTTGATAAAGACAGAGTTAAGTAAAATAATCACGACTCAACTACAGGAATTGGAAAAAATGACAATTGTTGTATACTCAATCTTTTCACAAAATATTGAAGCACTAACGATTTTAATTAAATGACCAAATAGTTTTCTTATTTCTACAGAGCAATATTGAAAGTATTCCAGAAGACACTACAACTGTGAAAGGAAAAATAAATACTCCCCCAATTTATTCATCACAAGCAGAAGGCTTACAAACATATCCACCAACCCAAGTAAGTTTAATACTTTTAAACTTGCATTTGCCAATTACAATTCTAAATTAAGAAACCAATCATTCATTACTTCTATATGAATTTGGCCAACAAATCCGTGCATACATCTTGTCTCAAATTAATTTTTAATTCTTCATTTATGTGTTTAAGTCAATTGGTGTCGTACGATCTAAGTAGCCGACTCCACGTAGTGGGATAAGGCTCTTTTGTTGTATTTAAATCAATTAGTCAATAAAAAGAAATACTATGATTTATTGAAGTTACTTTAACAGAAAAAAAATTTTCTTCTAGAAGTGGTTGTAATTATTCTTATTTTTATAGATCTAGCTGGAAAGAGGTTGTAATTATTCTTGAAATTAGCCTCTATTCTTACGGGATATTGTTTCTTCCTTTAATTAGTTTAAATAATATATGAAATGGATGCCATAAAGTACAAAAGGAAATGGGAGTTCTAGCCAAAAATCCTACTCTAACATTAGAGAAACAAGGTTCTGAAACTTCGGTGGCTATATCAGAATTAGGAAGAATATCTCTCAATTTAATTAAGATTATGAACGTTGCATCCAAAAATAGCCATAGACTAATAGTCTTGTGGTAGCTATTTAATTTACAATATGGCAAAAAACTTGCATCCAAAATAGAAAATTAGCCGAACACTAATACTGTTATGGTAGTTTATCGATATTTCTAATAGGAGTTGCAGGATGTATGCATAGCCAACTATGCAGCTCCAACGACAGGATCTTGGAGAAACAAAAACAACCACCAAAGCTTCTCATAAATCCAACACACCATCTTATTATTATGTGTGTTATAACCTAAGAAAACTCTGTTATTAATTGTTTGTTAATTACTGACTTATGCCCTTTTTAAGTAAAGGATTAGGAATAATATATAGATAACAATAGCTAAGACATAAGAAGATAGAGGGGATTAAGAAGAATTAGAGAGGGAATTAGGGAAGAAAAGAAGAAACAGTGGGATTGTAGAAGTAGAAGAAATTGGAGGGTTGAAGAGAATAGAAAATGAAAAATCACACTAATTCATCCATCATATCAAGTCTCATCAAATAATAATGACAACCAATCTCCTTTTTAAGTCATGGGTAATCCCAATCCATATTAAATATCTCATTCAAATCCGTAAATATTTAATCAAAATCAAATCCTAATATCAAATAATATCAATTGTAATATCTAAAGTAAGCATGATATAATAATCTAATATTAACATCCCAATGATAGTAATGTTCTGATAATAATATTATGGTAATACTATTAATATAATAATCTACAATTAATATTTAAATTCATTACATGTTACATATCAGAATATGCTAATTGAATGGCTTTAACTTGTACATTATTTTTCTATATTCGTTGCTTGTTTTAGGATCTGATGAAGGCCAAATCAAGAAGAGAAACAATCATGACACATCAGCAGGAGTTAGAAGAAATAACGACCGAAGTATAATTGAAATCTTCACAATATATTAAAGAATCAAAGGATTATAATTGAACAACTTGATACTTACATATCTTCTTGTACTTTTACAGAATGCCGTGGAAGGCTTATCAAAATACAGTGAGATTATGAAAACTAGCATGATTACCACATCTACATTGGTAAGTTCAATGCGTTCATTCAAATTTATAGCATGTTTTCATACATAGGTAAGTTTAAACACCAATCGTTCTTAACACCTACCTCATATATCTAGTCTCAACCTTATTTTGATTTGTTATTATTAAATTTGTTCTGGGGAAAAAATTGAGTATCGAACAAAGACAAGGTCTATGAATGAATGGAGTTACCTAGTGAATTGCTTTGTCATGTCTTTTGGAGTAATTCAGACTTATAAAGCACCAGACCAGGAAGTTGGCAAAGTAGTTCCTGCTAGTCATAACATGAACTTGCAAGTGCAAGTTTACTATGATATTCTAAATTAAGTTGAAGATGGAATAAACTATAAGGTGATTAACCCCAACTGTTTTATATATCTATACTTGGTATAGCAGTTGATCAATGGACAACCAAGGACTGAACAAGATTTGGTAGATCAACTCGATTCTGGAGAAGCAACAAGTGGAATCAAAGGCCCTCATCAAGCAAACGTATATTTTTTAGTTAGTGTACAGATTTTATATAACTGGTAAGTATAATGGGAAACCCAAAATTAGTGAAAGCGTTCATTTGTTTAGATTCCCATTATGGAAGAAGCAGTTGAGCAAAGCTATCAAGAGCAGGATGGATCAAAGGAAGTCATAACAAGAAGAAATTCCAACAAAGGCCTTCATTATGTAAGTTTACTATTTTTATTTCTACAGGAATTGAAGTATTCTAGATAAAACCACTAAATATAACATTAATTTTATCTAAAACTTTCTTTGGCCCATATAACTAAATGTTGCTGGAAAAGGGCTAAATTAGCAAAATAGAAAGATATATTCAATAAATTGATAAAGTTAATGTCTTAAAAATATTTATATTTTGGTGTCATTCAGTTCTTAGAACCAGGGAAGGAATATGTAGGAATGGTTACCGCTTCAAATTCAACTACAGCTTCAACAAATTCAAAGGTGATCAAAATAGCATATCCAAAGAAAATATATTTGATGGCTTAAGATTTTAATTTTTCAAACCAGAAATGGGAAGAAGAATCGATGAGTTCATCAATTATATTCTATGAAAGGAAAATGTAACTGTTAGTCCCCGAATGTTTTCTCAATTATTGATTCAATCACCATACTCTTGTAATTTATTCCTAACTAAGAACAAGTGGGAAAAAAAATACTACGAACAAGTCAGTTCTTATAGTTTATTTAACAACTCAATTCCTATAAATCCTTAGCCCAATAAATTTCAAAGACCAATTTGTTCCAAGTCAAAATTCCAAAACTAAATCAATAATTGTCAGAAAGTCCCTGGACTTGTTATATTTTTCCTTCTATGAATTAATGAAGTTGTTCGCTTGAACAAACTATCATTTCAATGTTTCTCAGGGCGCAGAAACAGGCAAAGAAGCTGTTGGAACGTTTCTTACTTCATGGTTGTCAATGGCTACCACTTCATCAAATGTAGAGGTGATCAAAATCACATATTGAATATCTATCTATTATTAACATGAAAGTGGTTATAAAAGTCGAAGCACATTAATTTTTTGGAAATTAACGAATATTCAATGACAAAACAACAGGCACTTGCACTTTGATTGATTAGTGTGTTCTGCCATTTTTTTAGTATAATATTAGGAACATGTTAATTAAATGGATTAATTTGTACCTTTTCCTGCATCCACAAATTGTTTTAGGATTTGATAAAAACAGAGTTAAGTAAAATAATCACGACTCAACTACAGGAATTGGAAAAAGTGACAATTGTTATATACTCAATTTTTTCGCAAAATATTGAAGCACTAAGGATTTTAATTAAATGACCAAATACTTATATAAGTTTCCTATTTCTACAGAGTATTATTGAAAGTATTCCAGAAGACCCTACAACTATGAAAGGAAAAAGAAGTACTCCCCCAATTTATTCTCAAGCAGAAGGTTTACAGACATATCCACCGGCCCAAGTAAGTTTACTACATTTTTCAACTTGCATATGCCAATAAATTTTACAATTCTAAATTAAGAAACCAATCATTCATTACTTCTATGTTTTGAGTTTGGCCAACAAATCCATGACATAGAACTTGTCTCAAATTTATTCTTAATTTTTCATTCGTGTATTTAAATCAATTAGTCAATAAAAATAAATTATGCGATTCATTGAAGTTACTTACATTACCAGAAAAAAATTCTTTCTTCTACAAGTGGTTGTAACTATTCATATAGATAAAGCTTGAAATTGTTGTAATTATTCTTGAAATTAGTTTCTATTATTCACGGGATATTGTTTATTCCTCTAATCAGTTTAAATATCATATGAAAATGGATAAAAGTGTTAAGATTGATGTTTTGTGCCACTTCATATTTAGTACTAGTATTTTTCTAGGATCAAGTAATTACAAACAAGCAAACAAGATTTTAAATACCAACCAAAAGCATTTGTAATGTAGAAAATGATGTTAAAAATTCTAAAGAACTAATATCTGTTACTTTCATCATCCACATAGTGCTGTAAAACTTCAGCAGTTTCTTTTGGGGAAATGCAACATCAGTGAAACTACAAACTTTTTATATTGCCTAGGTTACTCCAAGCATTGAAGAAACATTGGAACAAGGACCTCAACAGAATTATGCAGCAGAGGAAGTCACAATAGCAAATAAATCAGTTGATTTAGATCCAAAGAAGCAATCAGTCGATTTAATCAGTCGATCAATTAGTCTCTTAGAAGAAGAAAAGGCAAAGGCAAGTTCATTATCCTTTCCTAATTAATATAGAAACTGAAGATTTGGAGACAAGATTTGACTTTCGCTTGTTAATCATTAATAAGATATGCAAACAATCTACTATGCTTGATATAGTTGTAAACAACAGTATACTTTAAAAAATTGCGTAAAAACAAGCTACAACTAATTTCTCATTTTGTTCTATGCAGACTAACAAAGAAACAAGAGATGCAAGTGATCTAGAGGGACATAAAGCAGAGAAGGGTACCGAAGCAAACCTGTCAACACAATCTCAGATTTATTCGCCCAACACGACAGATCACAATACGATTCTTACTGATGTGATCCCTCCTCTTCAACATGGTAAGTGTTAATCTTTACCTAACATTTTCATATTTTCTGAAAGAAGGGTTAATATAACTTTTGGTCCTTAAACTTTCAGTCAATTTTGGTTTTAGTCGTCCTTAAATTTTAATTTAATTTTGGTCTTAGTCTTTAGTCTCAGAACTTTAGATTTGTAGTTTTAGTTCCTCAACTTTGTACCATTTCTATCTATTGGTCCCTAAAATTTCAAATTTTTTTTTTAAGGATCAAGAACAAATGACTAAAAGTTCAAGGATCAAACCATATATTCTAAAGTTCAGGGGCTAATATCAAAATTGATGGAAATTCCATGACCAAAACCAAAAATTGATTGATGTATTAATCCCTAAAAGAATCATCTCTCTTAACTTTCTTGGACATATCAGAACCAGAAATTGCTGTTCCTAGCTCTTCATCTCCTACACTAGACACTGGAGAAATTTTCAAACTGGTGGAGCTAAAAGAAAGTGAACATGCTCTTCTCACTGATGCGCTCGAGCGATATCCAAAACTAAAGCTACCTCGAGAACGACGCACCAATCGAATCATAGCTTTGTCTTATCGAGTGCTTGTTGATATTCTGGTCATGCTCACCACCAAGACTCCTTGTACAATTACATCATCAGATAGGTCAATTCTGGAGGATAATTTAGGGGCAGCGACGTTTCTAGGGTTTGACAATGAGTGGATTGAATCAGTTAGGGCCAAAATTTCTGGATCTGATATGCTTGATGTTTTGGCGGCAGAAAAGGAAATAAAAGACATGGAGGTGAAGCTGGAAACATGTGAAATGGCATTGGATGATGTTCGTAAACAAAGTGTGGAATGGATTGAAGCATTTGATTCTCAATTGTTTGGTCTGTTGGAAGATAGTAAGAAATTTGTTGTGAAGATGGAAGAAATTAGGGGATTCATGAGTTCCAAGGATAAACCTTTTGGATTTTAGGATTTTCAATTCTTATTGCCTTGCGTTAGTTTGGGTTAGTTTTATAGATGCATATCCTCATGTTATGCCAACATTTGTTCCATAGATAAGGAATGTTTTTAATCGATGAGTTTCAAATGTTTTGAAATGCATGTGTGCAGTTTAAAATGCTTGCTTGAGATATAATTCAATCTCATAATTTTAACCATCTCATACATGTGTGTATTGAGAGAGAGCTCTCAATACATGTTCTTGATCTATGATTATAGGTTTGGTGACATTAATCAAGACAAGATTTCAAAGCACCATTAACTAATTGGGATTTTAATTGAAGTACATTATTGTCAATGCTTATGAAAGGGCAATTCTTTACTATCAAACCACCTACTGTTTCTTTATAATCATATTCATATTTTCCCAAGCTTCCCACACAACTGTCATATATAGGTCGGCATGTCACATTCTCAAAAGTCACTTGTCTCCTTTCATGACCAAATGAGATACTATCATCTCCTTTTCTAATTTTTGAGTCAAGTATGTTCAGTTGTATTGATCTTCCAATGTGGATTCCATGTTTATGAAGATTAAAGAAGGTATTCTTAATCCATTCCTTAATATCCAGAAAGCTTGGAGCATAAATTTTAATATCGAAACAACCATACCACACACTTTTAGTTAATGGGTAAGCTACAAATACATGGTGTAGAGACTCCTCCGCATCACAGCCAAATAAACATTGAGCTTGAGGGGAAATGTGATGTTGAATGAAAATATCACTAGATGTCAGAGCATTATGAAAAAGTCTCTAAATGAAAAGAAGTGGTTTGTTTGGTAAACGAAGTTTCCAAAACAATTGTCAAAATTAATCTTTAAGAATGAATTAGCAATTGTAATTGCCATTAGTTGAGAGACTCCATCTTTGACAGTATAAATGTCAGATGAGTTCCAAACCCACATGATTTTATCCGAGGAATCTAAAATGAAAAGGGGATGCCCAAAATATTTTTAGCAATGGAGAGTAAATATGATCTGCAGACCAATTTAATATTCCAAATAGTAGAATTTCAAGTAAAAAGAACATGCAATATTATATCAACCATTTTTTCAATATTGAACAAAGAAGGTTAATCTGTCTGTGTGGGCCACCAATGGTGGTGACTGATTGGAATTAAAGAACCATTTCCGACCCTCCATTTTAGTTACCCATAGTACCCAGCAATATTGAATAATTATATGGATTTTAGATAATTGATGACTCTAAGAGATCTATATAATCAACCTTAAGGTGGATGCCAATAGTGAAGCAATTCTAAAGATATGGATGTATTTTGTTAATAAATTTCTATTGACAACCTTAGGAGGCTTTAAATCCAAGCCTTCTTTTAAAATAGGACAAAACAATTAATCTCTCTTCGAAAAGTGCATTTTTCTCTTCGACTTTGAAGATCCCGGTAAAAAATCTTGTGCAGTTAGCATTAATGCGATCACACATATATTATAATATGGATGTTAATGAAGCGGGGACTGATTTAATTAGAGTTAATCGGCATGAACCCACCTAATACAAATTCAAATCCAAATCTGAGAATGACCTTTTAGTTTCTTTTTTGGGTAAAGGTTCTTATTTAGTACTCAACTATTACCAATATTGCTACCAGCATAAAAAACAATTTCGAGTACCTGATGCGGTACTCATCTATCAAAAACGTTGCTTGATTAGTAACATCGTAAATTTTGCCAAACACCGTTATAAATTGCTGACGTGGCAGGGACAGCTGGCATTTTTTTTTATTATTTTTTTTAACAACAGGTAGATAGGGCATTTGGCCCCCAAAACTAGATTCCCCCGGTATTTGGTGCGGTTTTCTGAGTCCCCGGCCTTCTCAACTGGACCACGTAACCCGGCTTTATTTTTTTTTTTGTAACAACAGGTAGATAGGGCCTTTGGCCCCAAAACCTGGATTCCTCCGGGTATCCGGCGCCTTTTTCAGAGTTCTTGGCCTTATCAACTAGACTAGATAGCATATATAACCTAACTCTGGATTAGTCAGTTGCCCCAGGTTACCTGGTCCAAAAAAAACCCGGGTTACATGGCCTGGTTAAGAAAGCCAGGGACTCTGAAAAAGGTACTGGATACCAGGAAAAATCTGGGTTTGCAGGCCAAAGGCCCTATCTGCCTGTTGTTAAAAAAAATAAAAAATAATAATAAAAAATGCCAGTTGTCCCTGCCACGTCAGCAATTTATAACGGTGTTTGGCAAAATTATCGGCGTTACTAATCAAGCAACATTTTTGATAGATGAGTACCGCATCAGATACTCGAAATTGTTTTTTATGCTGGTAGCAATATTAGTAATAGTTGAGTACTAAATAAGCACCTTTACCCTTCCTTTTTTTCTTCCTTAATTTTTATAACATTTTTTTGGCCAACTTCTCTTTCGACATGACCTTTCAGTTTCTTTCTCTGTTTTTTCTTTCATCTTTTCCAGAAGACCTTTCAGTTTCTAGTAGAATCGACAGAAAATAAATGTAGCAAATAGAAAAAGAAACGTAAGTCTAAAAAATCTGCTTCAATTCGTTCTTGCAGATGAAGAGGAAGAGAACTATGAAAGGACTTGAAGAAGAACTTCACGAAGTTGGAAGTAAGCTCTTAGAATCTCCGTTCTCTGTTGATGACCTCCTGCGCCTTCTACATGTAAGTATGGTCTTTCATTGTTTCCTACCATCAATTTGTTTTGCTTCCAATGGCTCTATGTCCTACTAATAATTCAAGTATTATTGCTGAGGGACCAGTGGCCTGATAGTTTGAAAGGGTGAGGTAAGGCACCTCCCGGCCTTCAGGTCTTGGATTCGATCTCTAGCATGCACTATTTATCCCCTAGCAACCCTGAATTAGTCGCCATCCAAAGAGTAGCGGATACCGGGTGCTTTTACGCAAAATAAATAAATAAATAAATAATTCAAGTACTATTGCTCGTCTTCTTATATTCTGGTTTTTGTTAAACCGTGTCCTATTTTTCCCCTCGGGATATTATTTTTCTTAATAGTACTGAATTACATTTAAAGAAATGATAAAATATAGAAAGAATTGGCCCTAAAAAAGTTATGAGATGTTCGGAAATAGTTGAAGTATTTAATAGGAGGATCACTGTGACCGTAAGATCTTGGCTAGAAGCTCTAATAAGCTCCCTTTTCAACATCCTCCTCATTAACAGGAGTGGGTACAAAAAGTTTGTAATACGTTGACATGGGCCTTTTCACTAATACCCTTTGCAATAGTCAACTTCTCAAATTTCTTTTCTGCTCTTTCTTTTTATCTGTCTTTAGATTTTATGTAAAATGAGAGACAAATGGTGAACTTTTAATTTTTTTTTTAATGATTGTTCAAAATATAAATCAAAACTGCACCCTTTTCTATGAAAATTGTTAAGCAAAATCCAAAACTGCAATGAGTAGAAAAAAAATCATTGGAAGGTTAGGCATTACAAATGACATTGAATAGGCATTACTTTGCTAATATATCTCTGGACCTACTTTCTATTTTCCTAACCAGCATGAAGAAAGACAATGACGTTTAACTTCGGCCATTTTGATTTCATTTATTTTTTTTATATTATGATTTTTCAAATGAGCATTGCCTTCATTGTTAACATTAAAACTGTTGACATAATGATTTAGAATGTTCGGCCAAATGCTAAAAGACTTGGGGAGAGAGTCCTGGAAAGTTGTGCAGAAAAGCTTAAACCCCACTTGCTGCAAGCACTCATCAACTTCAGTATTCCTTTACATTATTATAGCAATGTACTTGCTTCCATATGTGAGGTAGATACACTTGGTGGCTTTGAGCAATATGATGCTTGTGTTTCAAGTGAAGATATGGTTTACTTTCATCAGTCTCAATTTAATTAATATGTTGGCTATTAACGTTGCCAACCTTTTTCCCCATGATGAAAGAAAAAAGCTTTTGTGATTTTCCTTCTGGTTTTTCACTATATATACGTTCTATTCTTCTATGTTCTATGTTTGGTCGTTGTCTTGCATATTTTTATTTATTACTGAGCATTGAAATGTGCCAATTCTATACCGATTAGGTGATCCAAGAGGATGCTGAAAGGTGTAACCTTTCTCAACAAGTCACTGGTGTTGATGGTACGTTTCCTCACTCCTTTATAAGCATTGGTGTTGTATAGTCCAGTGAAGATGACTTGTAATCTAATGTCCTAAGGGCCCATTTGGTTTGTGACAGAG
Organism: Mimosa bimucronata; assembly: GCA_037074515.1. NCBI lineage: Eukaryota > Viridiplantae > Streptophyta > Magnoliopsida > Fabales > Fabaceae > Mimosa > Mimosa bimucronata. The sequence goes on along the minus strand of CM073440.1, from coordinate 32,026,815 downwards.
ATGATAAGAGAATAGAATGGTAGGAAATGGAATATTGATCACTGTGAATCTATTTGATATAATATTAAGGACAGATTCAGATTTATTCCTACTTTTTGTTTAAACATAAATAAAAGGAAAAAGACCATAGTACCCTTATCTCCATCCTTTCTAATGGAATTCAAGGAGTCTGAGCATGAAATAGAACAATGTTTGAGGACAGACGGGTCATTCTCAGATTAGTGGGACCTTGTGGATGATGAGGAAAAGTCACATTTTTCTTGTTTGAACCATGAAATCAACGAGAAGACTGCACTCCTTTTCTTGTTCGAGTAATGAAAGCATTGGGTCATCAGATTCAAATTAGTGTTCAATTTAGGCATAAGGTTCATGACTGATAACTTTAGTTGTTGGATAATCTTTTTTTATCTTGTGAATATGTTTAATTGTTGGTTTTTCCTGATTTATGCTTTGACTGGCAGACTTCAAGGTTTATTCTTCAAGTGTGGGTCAAAGTAGGATGATGAGGCAAGAGTGACGATATCAAAATAAGACCTGCTTTTGCAATGAGAGGGCATCCATACAAATATCAGACTCAGATGAGAATCCTGGCAAGCTATATGCAATATGTGCGACAGGGAGGTGCAAATATTACGCTTGGATCATGCAAGAAAGCAATGCAACAATGTGTCAAAGCCCATGCTTGCCTTTTCATTCGCAAACAAGGAAGCCAAAAAAAAAAAAGGATAGCGATTGAACAGTGACGATGCATGGTTTTGTTGGTTCGGGGTAGCAATTACCAATTATGATACATCATTATTTTTCACTGATTGAAGGCAAAATGATATAAATGTAAACCCATTGACTGCTGAATTTAACTTTTTAAGAAAAACTTTTACTCCTTCTGGTCCTTATTATAAGACACCAATTAATCAAATTTTTTGGTCCCAAATATAAGACACCAACCGCCACATTAATTGCTTTTTTCCCACTTTACCCTTGTCATTAATGAAGATTTAAAATTGAAAATATGAAGTCACATCATTTAATGATGGGTAGAGTTGAAAAAAGTTACAAATTTAGCATAAATTCGATGACCCAACTATCATTTCTTGGTTTATGAGAAATGGTAGTTGGTACCTTATAATAAGGGCAAGAGAGAGGGACTACATCTTAGTAAATTACTTGTGGCCTTGGGCCAGAATTTTTAGAGTCGTATTGAAGCTTTAAAGGATATTTCTGAAAAAATTTCTGCTTCAGGGACATCATATTTCAACTTCAGGGACATCATTAAAGTCTTATGGATAAGGCCAGACGTAGTTGTAACTTTCTTGAAAGTAGTTTATTTTCTTCACAAGAAATTGTTTCTTTTTATAATATATATTTGAATAACATATGAAAATGGATAAAAGATTCAAGATTAGTCTTTTCCCCAACTTAATTAGTATCTTTTTCATGATCAATTAACTACAAAGAAGACAAAATTTCAAAAATCAACATAGAGCACTTGGAGATGTAGAACATGAAAATTAAGCGTCTCATGAACTAATGTATGTTATTTTTACAATCCACTTAGTGCTGCGAATTTTCAGGGAAACTATAAACTTTTTTCCCGTCTAGGTTACTCTAAGTATTGAAGGAACATTGGAACAATAACCTCAACAGAATTATGCAGCAGAGGAAGTCACAATAGCAAATAAATCAATCGATTTAGATTCAAAGAAGCAATCAAGATTAGCAGGTGTCTTAGAAAAAGAAAACGCTCAGGCAAGTTCATTATCCTTTTCCTAATTAACATAGCAACAGAAGATTTGGAGACATGATTTGACTTTTGATTATGAATCATTACATAAGAGATGCAAACAATCACTTAGAAAACAAAGATATGCTAATTAATGACTTAACAATTTGACAATTTGCTTTTACGTTGTTGTCTTTTAGAGTCCTATTGAAGCTTTAAAGGATATTTCTGAAAAGATTTCTACTTCAGGAACATCGTCAAAGTCCATTCTGTTTGATTGTGAACTTGTAAGAGCGATTAACTGTCTACTAAGCAATATACAGTTGTAAACAACAGTACAATATAACAGAGAATCAAAGCAGTTGCTACAACTAACTTTTCATTTTGTTCTATGTAGACTAAGAAAGAAACAGAAAATGCAAGTGATATAGAGGGACATAAAGCAGAGAAGGCTACAAAAGCAAACCTATCAACACAATCGCAGAGTTATTCGCCCAACATTACAAAGCACAGTACAGATCTCACTGATGTGATCCCTCCTCTTCATCATCGTAAGTGTCAATCTTTGCCTAACAATTCCATGTTTTCGCCAAACAATCATCTCTCAACTTTCTTGGATATGACAGAACCACAAATTGCTGTTGCAGGCTCGTCATCTCATACATTAGAGATAGGCGAAATTTTCCAACTGGTGAATTTGAAAGAAGGCGAATCTGCTCTTTTCGCCAATGCGCTCGAGCGATATCCACAACTAAAGCTACCTCGAGAACAACGAACTGATCGAATCATAGCTTTGTCATACCGAGTGCTTGTTGATATTCTGATCATGCTCACCACCAAGACTCCTTGTACAGTTACAGCATCAGACAGGTCAACTCTGGAGGGTAATTTAGGGGAAGCGACGATTCTAGGGTTTAACAAAGAGTGGATTGAATCAGCTAGGGCCAAAATTTCTGGAAACGATGGGTTTGATGTTTTGGCGGCAGAAAAGGAAATGAAAGAGATGGAAGTGAAGCTGGAAACATGTGAAATGGCGTTGGATGGTGTTCGTAGGCAAAGAGTGGAATCGCTTGAAGCAATTGATTCTCAGTTGTTTGATTTGTTGGAAGATAGCAAGAAATTGGTAATGAAGATGGCAGAAATTAGGGGATTCATGAGTTACAAGGATAAACCTTTTGGATTTTAGGTTTTTCAATTCTTATTGCCTTGCATCGGTTTGGCTTAATTTTATCGATGTATATCCTCTCATTATTATGCCATCATTTGTTCAATAGACAAGAATTTTTTTTTTTTTTTGAACTGAAATAGACAAGAAATTTTTTCAATCGATCAATTTCAATTGTTTTGAAATGCATGGGTGCATTTTAATTTTTAAAATGCTTGCTTCAGATTTGATTTAATTTCGTAATGTTAACCATCTCATACATGTGTGTTTATTGAGAGAGAGAGAGAGAGAGCTCTAAATACATGTTCTTTATTTATGATTATAGGATTGGTGATATTAATCATGACAAGATTTTCAAAGCACCATTGAGTAATTGGGATTTTAAATTAAGTACCCGGGCGATGGCTCAGTGCTAAAGTGCAATTGTTTACTATCGAACCTTCTACATTCATATTCATATTTTCACAAGCTTCCCACACAAATGTCAAGTCTAGGTCTGCATGTCACATTCTCAACAGTCACTTGTCTCCTTTCATCACCAAATGAGATGGACGCGGTTTCTATTCTGTGAGCAGTTCCCTCCCCTGCTTCTATTTTCCAATCACACTATGGGATCTTGTGATCCAATCATTTAGATTTAATATTTTATAAAAATAAATATATTTTTAATAATACTGAATATTTTTATAAATAAATTTAATCTATTATTATTTAGTTTAAAATGTTCACAAATGTAATAAAAAATGAAAAATATATTTATTTTTATAAAATATTAAATATGGACTATTTGATCAAAAGATCCAAGGGAGAATTGCAAATAGGTCCCAAGTAAGAGAATTAATTTCAGACAGGTCCATTAACAACTCCTTCACTTGTTAATCAAGGCTATTGCAGTTGTTAATAGCTGTCATTAACAACTCCTTGGGACCTCTCTGAAATTAATTCTCTTACTTGGGACCTATATGCAATTGTCCCAAGATCCAATAGTGTGGATGAAAAGTAGAGACAAAGGAAGGGAGGGGGAAGAGGAGAGAAGCCGTGTCCAAATGAGATACAATCATCTCCTTTTCTAATTTTTGAGTCAAGTATGTTCAGTTGTGTTGATATTCCAATGTGGATTCCATCCTTATGAAGATTAAGGAAAGTATTCTTAATCCATTCCTTGAAATCCAGAAAGCTTGGAGTAGAAACTTTAATATTGAAACAACCATACCACACACTTCTAGTTAATGGGCAAGCTATAAATAAATGGTGTAGAGACTCTTCCTCATCACAACCAAAGAAACATAGAGTTTGAGGAGAAATGTGACGTCAAGTGAGAATATCACTTGATGCCTGAGAATATGAAGAAGTCTCTAAATGAAAAGGAGTTCTTTGTATGGTAAACAAAGTTTCCAAAACAATTGCCAAAATTGATCTTCAAAAATGAATTAGCAATTGTAACTGCCATTAGTTGAGAGACTACATCTTTGATATTATCAATGTCAAATGAGTTCCCAACCGACGTGAGTTTATCTGGGGAATCTAAAATGAAAATGGGGTGCCCAAAATAATCCTATCCTATATTCTATATCTCATATATCACACTTTTTTAGCCGATTCCTATGTGGCTTACAGTCGGCTCCTCTCTATTTTTACTCACACCTCTGTGTTGGCCACTGATTTGACCTTTGTTGGAATGGTGCGCCTCGGGGTCAAATGTAAGAAAATATGTGAAACCAAGGCTTAAGCAAAGTAGCTCAACCTCGGGTCGTCTCTCAAAGGAGTCAACTTATTTTGATGCTTATACTAACCTAAATGCATGAAGAAAGCGATTAAAACCGGGGTTTTGTCATTGAAATGATGTTTTTGATAGTTTTGAGTTAAGAAATGTAAATTGACTTTTTTTGGCTTTTTAAATTTAGGAAAGCAAAGAAAAGTAGTTTGAAAACTCTTTAATGGTATGGGTTCTTGGTGAAAACTTTGCAATCTTCATAGCTTCTCAAATGAATTGGGAATCCAAAATCCAAGACTGAATGTTAAAACCCAAAGGCAATCGTCTAAGTCCAATTGACCTAGTTACTAATGCACAATTAGTCAACTAGCCAATTGTTAGAAAATCGCTTGGTAGTGGAAACCCTTGACAACACACAATGAGTCTCCTCTTGAAGGTATAATTTGACCCTTCAAGAATGGACCTAGTGTCTAATGCTAAGTGCAAAAAGCAAATGCATTAATCCAATCTAGCAATCCAAAGTAAATAATTAATGCTACCACGTCAAATTGCATTATGCCAAGTGATTAACACTAAGGTTTATGCACATAAAAGCTATTGCTTAATTACATACATAACCCAAAAGAAATCTACCCTTATGAATAGAAATCATAGCATCTCTTGTTTTAAATTATATATCAAGTAGAAACAATTAAGAATCTAAATCAATTAAAAAATATAGAAACAAAAGAAGCTAGAGAACACCCCTAATTAAGCATTGAAGCTCCAATTGCATTGTTGCCACCAAGAGCACCCAAACTTAGCCACTCATCTTGTCACCAACAAACCTAGCAACCTCCATGAATATGTGGGCCATGGAAAAGGGGAAAATGGCATGAAATGTGTGTTCAATGTGGAGGAAGAGAGTGTGTATATGCTTTGGTTCGAATTGGCTGAATGGAATTGATGGTGTGTGAATGGTGTGAGTATTTGTTGGTGATAAAGCCCCTGAAGAATGATAATGGTGAGGATGGTGCTTACTTGTGCGAGAAAAATGGTGTGAGGAGATGGATGAAATGGCGTGAATAAGGATGAGTTTGATGATAGCAAAAATGGTGTGGTAAAGGAGTTGTGGCCCGAGAATGAGATGGGGAATGGTGAGGAGAGTGTGAGTGGTAGTGATGGTGGCGGATGGTAGTGGGTGGATGAAGGATGGTGGTGGTGAAGAAGCTTGATGTGTCAATGATGTCTCTAATGGTGGCTGCCCGCAATTTTCACGGGTCTGGGCTGTTTTGGGGCTGAAAGAATGGCTAAGGGTATGTTTGGATGATGAAAATAATGCCCTAGATCAAAAGGTTTAAGTTAGATCTCTAAATGAGCTTCCAAACGGGGCCCTTACTCATCTAATTTTTATTTATAAAAATTGCAAAATAAATCCAACAATTTTTATCTCATCTTTGCCCTTCTTTAATATTCCAAATTATCCAACTTGTCCTTGTCAACTGAGATATGCAGTGCCACAGTACCAAACTGTAATTTCTGAAATTCGGGTACTAAACTGTAATTTCTGAAATTCATGCCCTATCCCTTTAAAAACTCCCTACAATGACAAATTCAAGCACAAATTGTAATATCTCAAGTCCATAAATAAAAAATACATGAGTTTAGACTTTAAAATTCTTAATTAAACACTAAAATGCAAATAACTCAATGCACTGGAACTCTAAATGTAAAAGTGCCTGAATTGCCATGTATTAGCCTAAGACAAGTGCTAATTTCCCAAAATTAGTGGTTAGAAACATAAAATAATCAGGTGCAATCAGCCACTACTACAAAATAAGATTTTCAAGTCACAAATTTTGGACTTTTCACGTCACTTTTTGGTGTGACATAAATTCAAGTGACGTGGAAAACTGGATTTTTAACGTCACACCATGACGTGAAAAGTCATCTTTTTCACGTCACAAATTATAAAAATTGTGATGTTATTTGTCCAAAATTAGATTATATTGATAAAGATATGACAGAGAAACCATGGCACACATTAACCTATATGTGAAGTGGTTTTAAGAAACCACGTCACATTTTATAAATGTGTGACGTGGTTTCTGGAGAAACCACGTCACACATTAACTTATTTGTGACGTTTAATGTGTGACATGGTTTCTTGAAACCACGTCACTAATTGATAAACCCAGAATTCGGTAATTAACATATATAGGAGATGGTCAAACCTGTTGTCTTTGTTGAGAAGAATTTGATGACAGTCCAAGCTGTTTGGTAGACGCTCTGACCTGTGCCTCAATCTGCTCTCGGATCTGCTCCCCCATATAACCCGAAAGAGCTTCCTGGAGCTTCGCGTCCAGCTGTCCATCGAACTGTGCTTTCATTTGCTGCTCGGATAAAGCAACCCGCTCCTCCAACTGGGCCTCCATCTCTGTCCAAGCCTTAGCCAATATCTCCTCAGTAGATTCTGTAGGGGTGGATCGGGATCTACGGTCGAAACACTTAGTAAACCCTACAATCCTGGGCTCCTCTAGTACCCGGCCAGGGCTATCGGGCTTCCCAATTACCGTGGCCAGGATGTCCATCCTCCCAAAAGGTGTGAATGACCCTTGGGTGGTCTGCTGCTCAAGTTCTTCCTGTAATGATCGAAAAAATCTTAAGTTGTAATGTGCTATAAAACCATAAGTTAAAGGAATAAACAACCAAGTAACATACTTACAATCCTCTTTGCAACTGCTTCAACCTCTAGATTGACAAATGTTCCTTATTTAGTCTTCTTTCCCTCAGCCCATTTCGTATGACGTGAGATGGGCGGCGGAGGCTGTAGAACAAAGGTAGGATCAGTCCGTACCGCTTCCTCCATTTCTGCAATTTGTTTCTTAATCAACTTTTTCTCAACCCACTTGTAACCCCCCGAGACATTGTGTGCTTGTAAATATTCTTTTCTTATTGCTCCTTTTGTTTTTGGCTATTCTCTTATGAAAATAAAACGAAGTTAGTTAATTAATATAATGTGTTCAAAATTCAATTTTGAAGCAAAGTTAAAGAGCTATTTATAACCTATACACACATGGAACTTTTGGTCTAGCTGTTTCTTAATAAAGGTCTTCCAAGTCTCCGGGTCAATAGAGGGATAGGTTTGACAGGGATCTTGACCCATCTTGTCCCCCCGAATGTAGTCTCTGGTTAGGTTATTCTTAAAACCCTTCCACATCTTGTGCGATTCATTCAACCAAAAATCCTTGAACGATTGGGTGTTTGGGACGTCGAAGTTTTGCTGCAAAGAAAAATAAGAATAAAAGATACATCAGTTGAGTTAACTAAAAAAAACAAATACATGCATATTAGGAACAAAAAGATAAATAATGATAAAAAATACCAAGCCTTAATGTCTTTATCGACTTCCCTCCAATCGTCAACCAAGATGCTTACTCAGTTCCTTGCCATAAAACCGACGTAGCTCACAAAAGTCATGCCAATCTCTCCAGTAGGATTCATGTCCTCGTCAAATTCCACACGGATAGGCTGAACATTTGTCTCGTGACAGACAATAATGTCTTTGAGCTTCGTCGGACCTCTTCCCTTTTTTTGAGGGGGATTGTTTTGTTGTTGATTGTTAGAATCATCTGCCATGATGTACTTGTTAACAAATCAAAGATGTGATGAGTCATTACAAGGCAACAACTTTCACAAAATCAAAACAAAAACAATAATACTTACTACATTATAATTCCCAAAAAGATTCTCACTTTAGGTGTTATCCCATATCCCCTCACAATGATCATTTCTAGAGGCAAATTGGTCATCATCATCTATCAATTTCGATTGCTTGGTTCAGGTGGAATTACGCACAAAGGTGGTATCTCATCAAGATCTAAAGTGGGAGCACGATCTTTTTGCTTTTTACTTTGCAAGACTATGGACAATTACTTATTTGCGGGACATAGAACACTTGTTTTGCATGACTTGCTAAAATAAAGGGCTCATCTGTGTACCCAACCTTGTGAATATCAATTGAAATCATACCAGTGTAGGCTTCAATAACAACTGTGTTATTGTTAACCCACTTGCATTTGAAGATTGGAACTTTAAACTTGGTGTAACTAACTTCCCAAATTTCTTCAATTACCCCATAATATGCCATGAAAGCTAATCTTGGGTTTTTATCTTTCAAACTGGAGAAGTGCATCACTTCGGCTACCACCATCACACCACTGTTTTGCATGATGCTGTTGTTGTCCTAAGCCTTAGTGTAGAAAGAATAACCATTTATGTCAAAAGAACCCCACGTAACAACCTCAAAACGTGGCTCTTCAGCTAACCATCTTATTATATCCGCCCACCGGTCTCTTTTTCAACATTCTCCTTAAACCACCCAATGAATGTCCTATTATGCTCGTTAGAAATCTGCATGTCACTCTTTTTCGGGTTCTTTTCTTTCAGGATCCTCTTATACTCGTCCAAATAAGGATGCACTTCTTCCATATTATTCAAGATGTATAGGTGTGCTTGTAACACCTCTTCACGGCATATAGTCTTTACTTTGACGCCCCATACCCTATTACCGATCCCATCGTCATGTCGTGGGTTTTCCTCAACCCCTTTTAGATACGATTTGCAAAAATCCATTGCCTCCTCAAATAAGTATCTTTCAATAATTGATGCCTCAGGTCGGTGTGGGTTCTCGGAATACCCTTTTAAGACTTTCATGAATTGCTTAAAAGGGTACATCCACATTAGATAAATAGGGCCACAAATCCTTATCTCCCTTACAAAATGAACAATCAAGTGCACCATAATATCGAAAAAGGCTGGAGCAAAGTACATATGTAGTTGGCACAATATAATGTAACCCTCCTTTTCTAACTCGTCTAGCTTTTTAGTGTCAATGACTTTGCTGTAGATCACATTGAAAAACATACACAGTCTTGTTATAGTCATCCTGACATCATCTTGCATAATGCCTCTGATAGCAATTGGTAAGAATTGTTGCATCAATACATGGTAATCATGTGACTTTATTCCCACCAACTTCAAATCATTCATATTCACAAGTCTGCTAATATTGGAAGAATAACCCTGTGAAACCTTGATCCACTCAAACACTCACACAGACTTTTCTTCACCTGTTTGGAAAGTGTATGAGCAGCAGGTTCCATATAAGCCCTCTTGCCATTTTCACTGACTATAGGATTAAACTGTGATCTTATGCCCATTTCAACCAAGTCTAATCGAGCATTGAGTCCGTCCTTTGTCTTCCCCTGTATGTGCAACAGTGTCCTAACAAGACTATCACCAACATTTTTCTCCACATGCATCACATCAATACTGTGCCTCACATCAAGATATCGCCAATAAGGTAGATCAAAGAAGATTGACCTCTTCTTCCAATTGATCTTCTCAGAACCGGTCTTTGTCTTCAGTTTCTTACCGAATACCACACTGACATTCACAACACGACGGTAAACTTCCTCCCTGGTTATGGGGATCAGAGCAGATCGATATTCAGATGAGCCATTAAAACACTTCTTTAGTCTACGGTAAGGATGGAACCGATCAAGAAACCTCATATGACCGAGGTAGACAGTTTTTCTTCCGTGTTTGAGATGGTGGCAGTGTGTGTCAAACTCATATATAGGGCATGCCATATAACCCTTCACATTGTAACAAGAAAGATTGCCATATGCAGGGAAGTCATTTATTATGGTAAACAACATAGCTCGCAAATTGAATGTCTCCTTCCTGTATGCATCAAACACATCTACACCTTTCTCCCACAACATCTTCAAGTCCTCAATCAAAGGTGCCAGGTAGACATCGATATCATTACCAGGCTGTTTCGGCCCTAAAATCATCATTGACATCATCACATGAGCTTCGTGCACAACCAAGGCGGCAGGTTGTAAATGACCAACAAAACTGGCCAAGCACTATGTGTGCTACTGAGACTCCCGAAAGGGTTGAAACCATTCGTACATAGTCCGAGACGAAGGTTGCTCGGCTCATCACTAAATTCAGGAAACATGGAATCTATCTTCTTCCATTGAGGAGAATCAGCAGGGTACCGAAGATATCTTCCATAAGAGATCTTCATATCACAATGCCATCTCAGTTTCTTTGCTTCTACCTCATTTGCAAACAAGTGTTTAAACCGTGGCACAATTGGAAGGTACCATATTACCTTCAAAGTTATCCCTTTCTTTGATTCATCATCATCACCAACAACATTCTTCCTTGGCTTGTACCTCGGAGTATTACATTTTGGACACTCTTTTAGGCCTTCATACTCTTTCTTGTATAATACGCAATTATTAGGGCAAGCGTGTATCTTCTTATACTCCATGCCCATCTTGCTGAGAACTTTTTTAGCCTCGTACATACGCTTTGGAAACAGATTGCCCGCCGGGACATATCACTCAAAGCTTCAAGCATCTAAGAGAAACCCTCGTCCGACCACCCATTTTCTATCTTTATTTTCAATAATTTCAAGATGCCAGTCAACTGAGTATACTTAGTACACCCCGGGAACAATGGCTTCTCTGCATTACTCCGCAACCTATCAAACTCATGTATCACAGAAAATGACTCCGCCCTAATGTCATCGATCATGTCTTCCATTCCATCATCACAAACATCATCCACTGCTGCTTCTAAATTTTATGATGGGCACGCGTGTACGGTACTTCCCAATTCCCCATGCCAAAGCCACTTCTTATAATGGAGATTGATTCCATCACAAAGAAGATGATCCCTTATATCATCAACACTCTTACGATAAGCATTTGTACAATTCACATAAGGGCAAAGATACATGCCATTCTTACTAGGCACGTTTCTCTTGGCAAATTCAATAAATTCTTCCACTCCCTTCTGATAATCTTTAGTGGTTCTCAATGCATGCATCCAACTACGATCCATTCTATTAAACCTCTGCCATTTCCAACAAGCTAATCAAGTTTATCTCACTATATTGTGTAGAAATGGGCATGCTATGAACTTAACATCACTTCATGAAATTTTTTTAAAAAATTTGGCAGAACTTTCTCTTATAAATGTGACATCCAAAATTACATTTACAATCCAATTTCAGTTCATTAAATACAAAATCATACAATTACTAATTCAATACCAATTTACAGACTATTCCAATCACATACCACAAAGCAGTTTCTTTTATTACTTCAAGCATTTAGATTGAATCACACTAATATTCTCAGAAAACCAAATAGCCTCAGCATATTCATAGTTCAAGTGTTAAACACACCCAGTGAGAAATGAAAGCATAAGCAAGATAATACACTCAACAACAACACTCATCATTATGGTAATCCTTCTACAACAATACTCTATCTTATTTGGGCACTTTATCTTCATTTTAAATCTTTTACCACATTGTACTCTAATCTGGAATTTTTCCCACATTCAGATCATACACTCATCATTCAACTGCCATGGAATTCCATCATCTATTATAATCACAATGTCATATAAATGATTAATTCAACATCTTAAACAGCAAAACAGGGTGTTATTGTCTCAAAATCACTATCTAACACTAATTATGCTCATTACCAAGAATCCATCTCATAAATTAGAGGAAGGAACAATTTGAATCAGCAAGGAACATATACACCAGAACAGGGGCTTAAGATATGGCCATTAACAAACAAAATCAAATACACATACTGATTGCACCATATTTTTATACGCTTTTCATAGTTAAAATCATTGGATTATTTTATGTTATTGGGGTAATTGTGCCTAATTAGAATAAAATCTGACTTTTGCATACCTTGTAGGATTTTATACTAATTGTAACACCCCAAATTTTAGAAAAGAGAAAATAAGGAATTAACTAAGATTTAAGAAATATTATTACAATATTAAAAAGCATTAAAAATGAAATTATGATGTTCTAGACATTTTTAATAAATTTTAAGGATTATTTTCTTAAGAAAATAAAGAAAAATAAATTTATGATATTTAGGTATTTTTAATAATTTTAAGTCCAATTTTCTTCAAGAAATAAAGAGAAATAATTAGGAAATAAAACTTAAATTGGAGAAAAGAAACAATAAGGATTTATTTAAAGCCTTAGGACGGCACTTATAAATTAAACAGTCTTATAAATAAATTTATGAGGCCAGAAGTATTTTTAGTAATTTTTAAAGTTTAATTTCTCTATTAATTAAGGAAAATAATTAGAAGATAAATTTTGATTTGGGAACTTTAGGAGAATTTATTTTAAGACTAAAAAGGATTTATGATTAAGAGAATCTATAATATGATATAAGAATCTATTTTAGAAAATTATTTTTCAGAGTAGGGACTAAACTGAAAACATTAAAAGTTGATTCTAGGGACCTAAACGAAAAGAAGAAAGTTTTAGGGGTCAGAAATTGAATATTTCCCCCCAACCCTTATATATTAAAAATCCTCCTTATTCCTCCCTTATTCTGTCTTCTCTCTTTTCTCTCTCCCCGACATCTCTCTGCCTCCTCTGTTCCTTTGAAGCTCAACGACGGCCACGGCTTCATCGGCGGTGAACGGTGGCGTCAAGGGGAGGAAATCGTTCAGGAAGCTTATGGGAACCTTGGGTAAGCTTCTTCCCCCGTTTTCCTTCCTCTTTCTGGTTTGATTTTGAGAGGATTTGGAGATAGGTCCGATTTAGGGTTCGAGTTTTTGGGGGTTTTTTTGGGGTTCTTGAATCCATTAAAAGGAAGCCTAGGGTCCGATTAGTAAACCCCAAGAACGAATTTGAGCATTAGAATAACATTAATCAAGTTTCCCCAATTTTCCAAATTGGGTCACTGGTCACCCGAGCTTGTTCTTCCTAATTTCTGGGCAAAAACCAATTGGAAGCTTAATTAAACTTGTCTAGGAGTAAGATTGAGTTAAGAGTTGAGTTTTATGTTGAATTTCGGAGTATTATTTGGCTTGTTCGATTTTTGCTCTTCCCTGTTCTTCGCTGCCCCTGTTCCTTCGAATTTCTTGTTCTTTCTCTTCTGTTCTTCACTGATGCTGTGCTCTGATTAGTCTAAATTGGAGTAAATGTATTTATTATTGATTGTTTTGAATGATTCGTATTCTTGTTCAGTTCTGGCCGAATTGTGCCCTCTGTCCAGCTGATTCTTGTTCTTTCTTTGCTCTTTGCTAGTGCTTTGTTTTCATTAATTTGAAATGGGATTAATTTGATTAATTGTTGTGTTGATTGGAATTTATTCTCTGTTCCTGTTCTGCGTTGGCCGTGGGGTTTGGGGACCAATTTTCTGGTACCTCTGTTCTTGAATACTGTGTACATATGAGCTAAGATATTATGATAATGAATAAGAAAATTTATTGAAGGGAGTATGTCCTGAATGTCTGATTTTCTAATTTAGGATGCTTGAAATTAAAAAGGGAATTTCTTGTAAGAATGATATGTGTGTGATGTTATTGTTACTGATCATGGGCTGGTGGAGTTTGTTATTTGCTGCTCTGTTGTTTTGCTGGCTTATGTGATTGTATGTGCTTTGGTTGCTCTGCTTTGTGATAACCAAAGGATTAAGAATATGGAATTATGAATTTTGTATATGAGTAAATGGTTGAGTTAATCTTGGTAATTTAAAGAGGTATGATTATACAAATTTAATAAGAAATATATGTTTTGATTGAGGTGTCGGTGATGATAGGAAGAATTGGAAGAAATAGAAATGAAATTTGTTTATGGTTTCATATGCTAAATTTCTCATAAAAGTATGTGAAATTCTGAAATTTATGTCTGATTGATTGTATTTGGAATTTATTCAGACTTTCTTCCTTTTCATGGGATGTTCTGCCATGCGGTTTCATTGATAGGGGAGGAGGGAAATTGTTGATATTATATGCTTAATTGAAGCTTTAATATTTGTAAGAATATATATATATATGGATATGAGAATCTTAGGGCCTGAGAATAAGGAACAAGAATGATAGTATGTTCTATTTTAGGAATTAGGAATTGTTGTTTAGGATTAAAATCTTCTACTTTGTTGATGTACCTTAACAGATGATATCTAAATTGTGAATGTAGTGAAACTGAAACTTCAATGTATTAGAATTCTGTGAATTATGGCTAGACGAGGTTAATATGGTCGATTGGGCTGTGTTTGATAGTGAATAAGACTCTATGATGATGAAATTCATATTTGATTAGGTTAGTCTATTAATTGTGAATTGAAAAGGGAAGTTGTTCTTTACAAACTTAAATGTTATATACATAAGTCCTTTTGCTAATTAAATGGTAGATGATTTGAAATTAAAAGAAAAGTTTTATAAAATTATTAGTCAAACATTGAGAATAAGAAAGATTAATTGAAATAAAATAATTAAAAGACTTCTTGATTTTAAAATGATCGAGTTAATTATAAAAGATTAAGTTGTAGAAAATAATTAGTAATGTGGAAGAAAAATATAATTAATAGAAATTTATTTTAAACCTATTGAATTTAATTAAGTAAAGTAAGTTGTTATGTATGTTAATATATGATATAAAGTTGATATCAAATCATTAGGATGTTTTTATGAATGTGTTTGTAAATATGTGTATTGATTAATCATTGAAAAATGCCTATGAATGGTTGTGTGATTAATAATTAAATCAGAGATTAAGATTTAAACATATATTAGAAAGGGAAAGGGTAGAATTATAGGTAAAAATATATGATCGTGAGAGGCGTCAAATTATTAGAAATAAGAACAGATATTAATATATGATATATGTTATACCTAATTATAGGAAAAGATAATGGAGGTGGATCCTCGGTGAAAGGAAAGAGTCAGCTAAGGTTTGGAGTTGGATTCCAGGTAGCAGTTTATTTCAGTAACCATTAAATTGCATGTATTGTTTTGTAATAACTGTTGCATTTAGTTGGTAAGTTATTATTCCTCAGATGGAGTACTCCAGGCTTAGGTGATTAGCTACACCTTTGCGAGATTAGTTACGTTTTAGCCTTATGTGCTTTAACGAGAAACCCTGCAGGTAAAGCCTCCACTATAACGAATATATTGTTATTAGTGGTTGGTAGGTGCTTTTAGCACACAGATTAATAGGAGTAAGACTATCATCATTTGCACAGCTTTATGAAATATATACATGACAATTGCTAGCATGATAATATATGTTAATGAAAGAAACTGCTATTGGGATTTCCAATCTCACCCCCTTCCCCAAACATTTTCAGTACGCAGGATGGGAGAAGCTAGCTGGGAAGGAAGTAAGATAATATAAGAAGAAGTAGGAATGCCTGCTAAGCTATGTACCACCCTAGTTAGTTAATTTAGAATTTAATTATCTGTGAGAATGAATATAAAGAATTAATACTTAACCGTATGTGAATGTATGTATTACCCTAATGACGCTGCGTATTCTAGTAGAAGGGTTATCAACCGAGGTAACCCCAGCGTTTTAATATCGGAAAGGTAGAATCCCATAAATAGATACAGAGAACCCATGAATGGGTTTTCACTCCCCACACACTATCATCAAGGGGAGAAAATTATAAGGGAACTTAAGTAGTTTAATTGTTTTATGCACCACTTGGTTTTATAAAAAGATTTAAATTCTAAGTCGTCTGAAAAGCCCATTCCAACTAACAGAAGGTTGGATAAATATTTTAAAAGAAAAAGTTTTAAATTTTCCGTATTTTTGGGCTTCGAATATTTATAAAAGTGGTTATAATTCAATTAAATTGCTATAATATAGTATTAAAAGTCCAGGTGTTACACTAATCAAGGGCACTTTGGGAATAATTAGCATGATTTATTGATTAACCAATCTTCAAGGACATTTGATGCTACTTTTGGGTCATTTTGATGTTACAAATCATGGAAGAAACAAGCCCAAATTGAACAAACATGTTTCGTAGAAAAGCTAGACGGAGCACAAAGAAAAGGCACCCTCTCTACATGGTGTGCCGCGGCACACAAGTTTGTATGCCGCGGCATAGCAACCAAAGAGATCAGGAGGGCCTCTCTGCCTCGTGTGCCACGGCATACAAACATGCATGCTGCGACATACAAGCATTTTCTGGCTGCCCGAAACTGCTGCGTTTTGGGATTGTGTTGGGGTGTTTTTAAGTGATACCCAGCCCGAAACTTTACTTCCCAAGCCTCTAAAGTCGAAAATCCTCAGCTCTCCTAGGGTTTCTTGGTCTCTTCCTCATTCCCACTTAAATCCTCACTATTTCCACTCATCTTCACTTCCATTTTGCTAAAATTCTGCACTATCTCTCTTCTTCCTTCCATTCTCTCCTCATTTCTCCTTCACTCTTCTCCATTTTCGTCCAACCATGGAGTCAGCTACTAGGGAAGTGCTTGAGCTCAAAATTTCATCAATTAGAGGCTAGAATCTTGGTGCTTTGGTGGTGTGAAGGTGGCTCAAGCTTCAATGGGTAAAATAAGGGAGTTATTTATTTTCTCATGCTCTTTTCCTTATGTATTGAGTCTTGTGGTTGCATTTCTCTTTGTATATTTGGATTTGAGACATGATTTCTTTTCCTTTTCTAGTTGTTTATGAATTGGAACATTTGTGTTGGATATTGAGTTATGTTAATTGAATGGTATGTATGTTTAAATTTCCTATTGGATTTATGAATGCTATATGATTTTTAGTGGTTGCTCGATTGTGTGGCTTAATTTGTCTAATTGAATGCTGTGGTTGCACATTCTTGAGAGGAATCGGTTTTCAAAACTTATGTTCCAACACACACCAAGTGGAACTTAACACTAACCCTAAGTGATAGCTATGAAAGTGGTTGCTTGATTAGTTATTAATTAAGGCTAGTGGACCCCTAGTGGTTACTTGGGGATTTTTCAATTAGACTTGGTGAATCTTTAACTCCCAATATCAATTTAATGAAGCGTGAGAGCCACCGTAATACCACCAAAGCCCATTTTATCAATTTCCCTTAATCCAAACTCTTTTCACTCATTAATCTAAAATACCAAAAACAAGTAATTGCATTTGTCTTTAGTTTTAGTAAATGAATTTGCAAACCAAAACCCCCATATCTTTTATTGTTTTAATTGCATTTAGCTAGTTTAGGTAGGTTAAAAGACTCCTCAAGTGAAACGACCCTGGGTTGCAACCTATATTGCAATCCTTGGATTAAATCTTGATTTTAACCCCCAAGGCGTAAGGAAAAGGTTAAATCAATGGCGCCGTTGCCGGGGAGTCATTTTTTACTCCCTATGTTAGCTAAGTGTCAATTGAAACTATTGACTAGGGGTAGGAGTCATTAGAATTAGGTTTAGGTCATTTGCATCCTTAGGTTAGTTTACATTTGCTTGTTTTGTTTTGCATCCAATTTTCCTTGAAAATACCAAAAATATTGCTTGCTTCTTGTTTTGACTGACTTGTGAATTCTTGGCTTACCATACTTCTACACTCCGACACATACTTTACATTACACTTCATACATATCATACACATTTCCTATACACTCCAAGGCATAAGGAAAATGTTAAATCACATAGACACTAAAATATTTTCTAAAATACTCTTATAGACCTTTAATCATTGTTTCCTTCTCCTTATAAATTAGAACCTGATGCTATTCACATAACAGTGGCTACAGAGTTTAAAATTACAAATAAATCAAAACAATCACATGCATCCAAAATTTCCTTAGGAAAACTCAAAATCTTAGTTCTACGTTACTTCCAACTATGCTTAATTGAACTTTCAGGTAGATTCAGACCGAAAATCAGACTAAAGAGGCTCAGATGAACAGTAGCTCCAAACAGAACAATTTCAAAATCCATGCAAAAACATCATGCAAGCTCAAATTTCCTTAGGGGAAATCATCTACTAAGCCTATGCTTCAATGTAATCGGTTCAAACCCCTAAAATAACCCAACCCATTCAAATCACCACACACAAAAAGTGCTAAACGAAGAAACAAATAGTAGGAGAAGAGAGATGAGCCTCACCGAAATTCAAATCAGGTCTTGCATGTACTCCCCAGTGTCTTCCTCCGACTCCTATGACTCTTGAATGGGATGGTGTAATGGTGATGATGAAATTGACGGGAATGAGGGAGCTGGGGGTGGGGTTTTCGAGTGGGGGTTCTCAGGGAGCTGGGGGTTTTTGGGTGGGGGTGGGGTGGCGGTGGGGGGTTTTTGGGTAGGGGAGTGGGGGAGCTGGGGCTGGGGTTTTCGGGTAGGGGTGTGGGCGAGCTGGGTGTCAGATTTTTATGTGGGGAGTCTCGGGGAGCTGGGGGTTTTCGGGTGGCAGCTGGGGGAGCTGGGGGAGGAGGAGGGAGCTGGATTTTTGTGTGTTGGCTTGATATGTAAAAATTTTGTGGGTTGGAAACCACGTCACACTTAAGTAAAGTAAAGTGTGACATGGTTTCTTTTAACGTCACAAATTGACAAATTTTGTGACATTGTTTCTCCCTCCGTTTCCAACTTAATTATAAAAATGCCACCGCGTTTTTTTTCAATGTCACATTTACAATAAAATGACGTTAATTGGTGACATGGAAAAGGTATTTTGTAGTAGTGGGCCCATATGGGCCCTACCCCTCTGCCTCTTCCTCAAGTAAAGCACCTCCTTCCAGAAGTTTTCTTATACTCTGCAGTGGGCCGTACACGTGCACATGTCCCTCGGCCAGACTGAAACCCCTACTTTTGTGTAGTTCACGCCATTGCCTCTCGCTTCCAAAGGGTCACCTACATTCATGTGAGGGCCCCACAATTACTCCTCTTCCCGAAGAAACCCAGTCCCTCCCATTTATATGATCCTCCCATTTCATTATTTGCCAAGCATTTTGGGTTCCTTACTCACCTCTTCCCAAGCTAGCGAGGAATGTCTATCGTCACCCACGTTTCCTGGTTCCCTTCCCTCCCGCCATTTAATCGTGAGCTGTTGCTTTTGACGGCCTCCTTCACCTCTGCCGAAGGTAATGTTAAGCTTTGCCGTGCCCTTTTTTTTGGTTTTTCCTCTGGCTGGGTAGGGGTGCCTTTAAACTTGGATGGTTCTTAGCCATGATTACAAACGGGGTCTGTGTTTTTCCTGATTCATGATTTTGTTACGCGTGGTGACTTGTGTGTAACTTGTGGTCATAATTTTCCCTTTCTGCTTCGGACCTTCTGAGTTTGTCCGGTGGTCCTTTTTTCCTTACTGCAATTCTTTCTTTGGCGGCCAAAGGATTGGGAAATTTCATAAAGTGATTATTCTGTCATTTTTCGTTGCAGGATTTAGGGGGAATCTGTGTTTTACTTCTCGCTATAGATGGGGGATTCCTTTGGTAGATGGCATGAGTGGATCCCATGGCAGGAAGTTGTCCATGGTGATGATGATGATGATTGCCAGGGGCCCTGAAAATTTTACATGTCCTGATAGGGATCCCATGACAAAGTTAAGCCAACATTGGTGCCAACAGTTATTGAGAGGTGCTATTGATGCTCTGAAGTTTTTTTAATATGCTACGACGTGGACTTGTATGGAAGAAGAAAGAGGAAGAAGAAGGAAGGCAAAGAACCAGCCAAGAAAGAAATCCCACTCGCACTTGAACCAATCCAAGAAGGAAGAAGGAAGGCTCATAGAGTCAGCAGCCTTGTCCTCAACAATTTGATTTCTCATCGTCTTTCTTCTTTTATTTCTTTCAGCTACTATCTTTTTCAATGCAATTCATTATGGCACCACATTAGCCATGCACGTTCACTGATGTGGAAGAAGACAACCCACAGCCACACAAATTTAAAGAACCAGGGCACCACCCACAGTTTTTGTTTCTTTTTGTCCTTGATTATGTTTATAGTTTTCTTATATTTTCATATCCTTCCTTAGTTTTTTTCCCTTTCTTAGATTTAAGCATGATGTGTTGTAATTGTCAACAACAAACGTTTCTAATAAGTTTTTTCATAATTTGGGTGGGCAAAGATATTATTCTTCTTTTGTGTAGCTTAACTTAATTCCAATGATAGCCTTTTAATGAGATCTTGGAACATTTTTTAAACGAAAAAAAGAAGAAATTGTATTCAGATATCCTCTTAGTAATTATTTTCTTACGGAATTAATTTAATGTATAGGCAATGAGAACAAGTCAAATTCTTAAGTACTCTATTCCTGTCAAAAATATATCTATATATATTAAAAATTTCTTAAACATTAAAAATGTGTTCAAAATCATTTTTTAAGTGTACCATTATTTATAATGAGGAGTAATGAATTAAAAAAATATTAATAGAAAGAATGGTAATGAGTAAATTGGGGAAAAATTAATTAAATGCTATGACAATTTTAAAAAAACTCTTACAAAAAACAGAAACCCATTCAAATTTTAAGCTATTTTGTGTTAGGGGTAGAAGGTCCTCCCTATATACAAAGCCTTTTTAACCGAATTATGACTTCTTATAAAGTAAGTTAAAATTAGTTAAGAATATTAAATGTGTAAGAAATATACTTATTTTTCTAAAAGTATCTTTATTTATGTATGAGTAAGAGCAATAAAAAAATGGAAAAAGCTGAGTGGAGAAATTAATGCATAGGTAAGAGGAGAATTTTTTTTTTCTCATAAAAATATAGAAGAGAATCTCCTCCCATGAGATGAGATGTTGATATGTTTGCCATCAATTATTGCATTTTAAAAAAACTACAATAATGTTAATAATATATTAGTACTAAAATATCCAAAAAAAAAAAATTTAAATTATATATCTTGATTGATTAATTCGTCATTGATTGAGACATGTTAGAAGTTGCTTACCATAATCAGGATTCATCTATAATCATTTATATGCTGCTTTATCTCCAAAGTACAGACTATAAATGGTTTGAAATCTTTTGTTCTTTGACAATGGTGGTGGTGATAACAAATGCATTGGTTTCTTACAGCCACGTGAATGGTTTCTTTATTTATTTTAAACCTATATTTTGAAAAAACGAACAAAACATTTTTCATATATTTTCTGATTACAATGAACAAAGTGAATGAGAAGTAGCTATATTACCAATAAACTAATTGACATACATGTTTATATGTACACATATTTTAATTGATATTGGGAGTGATGGATTGGGAAGCAACACTCGTCGCCAAGATATCTCAATCAATCAATTTATGAAGATAAATTACTTTCTCCTTCATGTTTTCCTCAATTTAGGAGGGAAGCATCTGTAATTTAGATTCGTTTTTGCCTGGGAAAGTGTATTTGCTGCTCTGCTTCAGGATATGTACAACCAATTCTCTGATTGCTAAACAAATCTTTATGGACTTCTTGATCCATACTTATGAACATCACTTTAACATCACTATGACCACATTGGTCTACTAAAAATCTAAGATGAATAATCTTGAGTGAACATGAACTTTACTATCATCATTATTGGTCAATCTTCCCACTACATTAGCATAAATTTTTACCCATTTTTGCCTTGCCTCGGCTGCTTTTTCTAACTAAGGGAAACCAAATACCAATGCAGTTAGGGTATTTTTTGACCAAATTCTACCTCTGGTTTAGGCTTTGCCTAATAACTGTTCTGTAAACATTCTCTTGCATCACTCTTGATCAATGTTAAATCATGATATTCGATAATCTTTCACAACATTTTTCCATAACTTGAACTTCATACTTCCAAAATCCTGAACTTAGAACATATTTCTATCATAATAAATCTCAAATTGTTCGATCACTACTCTTAACTTGAATAATAGTACTAAAAATTTCAACTTAATTGCTATAATGATTGTATAATCCATCAAAAGACTATGGCCCTATCACGCTTCCGCTGCCACTTTGATCCATTCCTAACAATATTTAAGCACTTATTCCATCCTCAATTCACCAGACTTGTCAAACTTCTAAACCATTTCATAATAATCCAAGGTTTCTAATTTGTCTGTTCTAGAAAATCTTATTCCCAAGCAATTCATATTATCATCTTTACCATCAAGAAATTGAATTTAACTTAGATTTCTATCTTCCAAATCCTTCGAAATTCGCAAATCCTTTCTTTTTGTCCAATAATCGTTCAACTTTAAGATATACCTTTAATATAAAAACTTTCTCAAATTCAAAATCATCCTAATTATCGTTAAAATTCAATGAAAATCTTCTTTCGATCTATCTCTATATACTAAATCATTCCTTAGAAATTGGTAAAATAACTGCCAAATTCAAATTTAAAACTATCAACATTTAGAATCAAGTCATAAATTGGATCCAAATTTCAATAGAACATCAATATAATTTATCTCCAATACCTCAATATTATACTTTTCTAAAAGTTCATAACCAACATCCAGAACTTCTTGTATCTCCCATTTAAAGAACTTTATGATGTCCTTTAACCTTTCCTTTTGCAAATAATTTTTTCCAGATTCAAGCCTATACTATCAATATCTAAACTATCCGTAATCATAATCAACAATTCCAAAATCAATTCTTCCACAGATATATGGAACTCTTTCTTTCGAAAAATTTAAATTCCTCAAAATCACTTGTCTTCACCATCCATTATCCTCTTATGAACTACCTGACCAGTTTTAAGATATATGTGCCCCTTAGAGCTATTTCTCAGAGAATAGCTTGTCAAATCATCTCTTGAAATGTTATCTTTTGAGTAACTTCAAGGGGAATTCCAACTTCCTCTTCTATGTATCTAATCTGCATAGTTTAAAACTATAGGATTCTAAAGGTGTTCTAACGGTACCTTTACACAATCAACCAATGAGCAAAGTATTCTAACCAACCTATGCCAAAATCTTTGCTTTGATACCAAAATGTAACACCTAAAATTTTCTACTATATTATAACAATTTTAATTGAATTATAATCAATTTTCAAGGTCAGAAGCCCAAAAATACGGAAAATTTTAAACTTTTTATTTAAAAACATTAGACCAACCTTCTATTGGTTGGAATGGGCTTTTCTGACAAACAGTAATAATTTACAACTCTTTATAAAATAAAGTGGTTAATAAAACAATTAAAAGTAGACTAACCCTTTTAGGGTATCTATTCTTAATTCATAATACTTAGGAAATTTAAATCCCCTTATAAATTTATACAATTCTATTTTCTATGCTTTCTATTAGTAATTTAACAATTTAAATTTATATCATATACAGATAACATTATGTTAGTGCTGGCTGTCACCCAAGAGGCGGGTGAATTGGGTGACAGGGTAAATTCAAAACTTCTCTTTTCTATAACACAGTGAAAGTAATCTTTAAAATCTTTTTAGGATTATCACAGAGTATTTCAAACCTGTTAAATGCACTAAGAGATATATAATGTAGATATGCTGGAAACTAAGAGAGTTAAGGGAAGAGATAATGCAAATAGAATTTATCCTGGTTCGGTCTACCCTGACCTACATCCAGTCCTCAGGCTCCACCTGAGATTTCCACTACCTTCTTGTTTAAACCGGGCACAAGAGAAGCCTTTACAACCCACAAGTTTAGCCGGGCACTTGTGAAGCCTTTACCACAGGTTTTACAACACGGGATCACCTGCCAACCTTTTCAACATAGCCTTAGACTCCCTCTAAAAGCTCCCCCTTACAACCTGTAAGGATACAACCCTGTTCTTAAAGCACCAAGCTTTAGAACAACCTCAAACAATAGAGGATTTCACATAATAGGTTCACTTAAAGAACGGATTGTGGTAATCACTTAAGTACAGAGGAATATATGATGAAATTACAATTCTAGAGCTTAACAGATTGAACAATGAGTGCTCTAGCTCTCTTTTTTCTAATTTACTTGACTCAACATTCTTTCCTCATTTCAGGGCTCACTAGGTTTTGCTCTTGATCAGTGTAATCTATAATTCTGCATAAAACCCTGTTCCATCGTTACTCTTATATAAGCAAGTCTTGATCTATTTATATCTTCACAGCTTGCCTTTTCTTTCAGCTTCATGTGGTCGTTTGAATATAGTCGTTGGAGCTCCATAACCTTTGGCAATAAATGCTATTCTTCAACTAATTCAAACTTCTGATCTAGTTTCAACTGTTCATGCATAGAGTGAGCTAGGAGAGAGATAGACTGCGCGTTCTGAATGTTTGCAACAACTGTACTTTCATGGCAGCTTTTTCAGTAGCGTTAGCATGCTTTGCTATCGCTAACTGCATAGAATAATTCCTACACTTGAGCTGTTAGCTAAACAAGTAATCATGCAATGCACAGCAGATGTTATCGCAGGCTTAGTCCATTAGCTCAATGTGTCAGCTTATCAGTTTGTCTAAGTTATCACAATGGGAATTCTCTTATCGATAGCTAGATGCGTTATCGCTAGTGACCTTTTATTAGCTCAACATATTTGCTATCTGATTGTCTAAGATAATTCAGCATGTATTCTTCTATCGATAGCCAAACATGTTATCGCTATACAACTTATTAGCTCATTAGTTCACAGGCACTAGCTATGTCATCTCAATAAGCATTCTTCTATCGATAGCTAATCCCATTATTGCTAGTTACTTGATTGCTCATTAGCATAAGGATACTGAGTTATATGAATATTCTAAGTTATTTCAGGTATCCTGTTATTGATAGCTAAACATGTTATCGCTAGCTAACTATGTTAACTGATCTAACATTCTTCTCCTTAAGTATTTATTCATGTTATCAGAGGCGCTTTAGCGATAGTGATCTATTCTTGGCTTGCTTAGGCGGGCTCTACACATTCCATTAGCTATGGTAAAGACCTTTAGCGATAGAGATATTGCTCTTTTAATGGATTACTGCTAAGTCCTCATTAGCCATTGTTATCCTAAGCTTTCCAGTGATTAGCGATAGGTTCTAGCTTAGCGATAGTAATTTGTTATCTAACAGATTTTACTTGTTTAATTCAAAGGTAACTTACATTCTATTTACTTATGTTATCTATTGGGGCCAGTTTTCATCAAAACTTAAGATTCTAACATTCTCCCCCTTTTTGATGATGACAAAACATAAATAAAGATAAAGATAATAATAGAGTTGATAGAGGTAAGTTAGTGTGCGTATATTTTGAAATTATAGTTTATGTATTACAGCAAGAAATACTAAACATAAACTATAAAGCTGTAAACGTGCAGTTTATGTATGATGCATATGAGAATGGCTTCAGGGAATGATTCAGGCTCTTTAATTCAGTCAGACTCAATATCATCCTTCCAATTTGATGTGTCTAACTCATAATCTCCAGACTCACTGCTTATTCTCCCAGACTCAGTTGAAGGCTCTTCCAAGAATTCAGGGTCAATCTCAGCCTCAATCTTCTTCTTCTCCTTCTTAGTAGTGGCTTTCTTCTTCTTTAGAGGAGAGGGAGGCTTAAACTTCTCTAATATCCTATCGAGATATGTCTGCCATTTCTGTTTCTTCTTAGGAGGAGGCTTAGCTGATTTTCCTTTCCCCTTTGACACTGCTTTCCTCTTTGTTGACTTAGGGGCCGACTTGGGTTCTTCAATCACAATCCCTTTGGTTGCCCTGATTTTCTTTTCTGGGGGTTTAGGAACAATTTTCTTGATCCTTGTTCCCTTAGGAGCAGACTGGACCTCTGTTTCTTTTTCTTTTCCACTAGATTCCATGTTCTGGGATGTAGTCTGAATAGGATCCACTTCTTTCTCTTTTTCAGTTTCTTCTCTTTCCTTTTGAGGCTGAGCAAATCTTTCTAAAAATTCTTCAACTTGCTCATGTAGCTCTTGTGCTCGTTGAATATAGTGAGGAATCAGATTTACAGAAACTGGTTGAGGCTCCCCCTCATATAGAACCATGGCCATACTCATGTCTTCCTCTTGCACTTCATTATCAGGAGGAACATCAGTAGGAATGTTTGTGGCGTTGTTTGTGGCATTGTCTTCCTTATTAGATGCATCTTCCACTAAGCCTTCTTCTGCCATGCTTATTTTGATTGCTTCAGCACTTATGGAAGTCTACACATTTTTCTCCCTTTGTTTCTCCCCCTTTTTGTCATCATCATTGGCAGGGGTAGGTGAAGAGGGTTGGTCAGGAGTTTGGGAAGAGATGAGAGGAGGAGAAGGGCTTGTGGTGTTGGTAGCGATAAAGGTTGGTTGTATTGATGGTGAAGTATGGGTGCTATCGCTAGGGAAGGGGCTAGCGATAGGGGTTGCTTGTGGAGTTGGGACTTTGGCTTTTGAGGAGGGTGAGGCTTGTGTTTGTGGGCTAGCGCTAGGGGAACGGTTAGCGTTTGGAGCATCTGGAGGTGTTGGCTGTTTGGTTTGTGGTGGAGGTGGAGGTGTAGATGTTTTGGTGTAGGAATGGTGGCTATCGCTAGGAGGAGGGCTAGGGTGTTTGAAGGTGGGAGGAGATGGATAATAAGAGAGATGAAGAGAAGGATTAGTAGGGGTTGAAGGTGAGTGTTGGGGAGAGGAATGAGAGGGTGATTGAAAATAGAGAGGGGAATGATGATGTGATGAAGTACCTTCAGAGGAAAGACCTGTGTCCCTTTGTCTGACATATTCAGGGACGAGGCATAGATTATCTTCCAAATTCTTTACCTGATTCTGTAGCTCCAGAATAGGCTTCATAAACTCTGCTTTCTAAGCTTCTAAGGCAAGATTGAATTCAGCAGAGACCCTAAAGATAATTTCTTCTATTGCATCATTTGAAGGAATGAAAGTCTTGACAGCAGAAGGAGTAGGAGGAGGAGTCCTTTGAGATTGAGTTTCTTCTTCAATAGGCTGAGACTGAGCTGATGTAGAAGGAGCATGAGAAGCTTCAGAAACAGAACCAACACCATTTGCTTAAACAGGAATTCCCATTTTTCTGAGTGTGGTGATGGTAAGTTGTTTGCATTTTTTGTTATCACTTTCCCCTACAGATTTGATCTTTGTGAATTCCAGGATGTAAGACATGAGTTGAGGATAGGGAAGAGGGCCCTTGGTTGATTTATCAGATAGAAATTTGTGGAGCTCCATAGACACCAGTTGGCCAGGATTGAGTGGGATCCTTGAGATTAAATTAGGCAGCTAGGGATTGTCTATCTTGGGAAAGCTGCTGAAATTCCCTGCCTTGTGAGTCATTATTCTGGTATAAACGTAGTGTAGGATTCTGTTGACCACAGGCATGTTGGCTGGCTTGTTGGAGTCAGTCTCATAGATCTCCTCAAGTTCCTCTTTGGAGTAGGGTTCAGGGGTATACCACTTGTTGTATTCTGCTTCAAATATCCCAAGAATTTTGTTGATAGCTAACCAGTTAAAGGAGATGCCCTTGCCTCTTACAGAAGCCTCAAATACTATATTGACCAGCTTCGATTTCTTATATTCCGGCTTGGCTTTTATGCTCGAGTAAAATGACCTTAGTACTTCCTCATTATAGCCATTCTGAATACTGAGCCATCTCTTGTAGTAATAGCCAGGCATCCAAGTCGAAACTATTCTACTTGAAATATTCAAGGTCCACCCAAACTTCAGCCCTATCTAGGGTTACTTTCTCTGCAAAGAAGGCGCTAGGAGCTGCAAGAGGTTCTGATGCGTAAGGCAAATCTGTGATAGTTCGCTTTTGACGCTTCTGACCTGATTCAACCACTTCTTTGGAGAATGACACAGCTTTCTGGGTTCTGGACCTCTTACTAGTGGATTGAGACAAGGGTTTAGCGCTAGAGGTTGCCTCAACATCACTCACATTTGGAACTTTAGTTCTGGCCATTTTTAGGGTTTAGGGTTTTGAGAGAGAGTAGGCTTGAATGCTCAAAGAGGTTTGGAGTAGAAGAGAAAATGCAAATGAATAATGAATGCAGAATGCAAAAGATCTACTTTTATAAGTTCAGAGTTTACCATCAATGAAGAATACTCGCTAAACGTTTCGCATTCTGATGAGTAAGTGAATTGCTATCGCTAGTACGAGCTTCTATCGCTAGCGGGCATGATCCCACGCTGAGCAAGTGATTTAGACTTCAGTTCACTTACTCCTTCCATCTATTGATAGCTGACTTTGCTATCGATAATGCTTTTGGCTAGCGATGGCAATCTTTGCTAACAGCTTTTGTCCTGCATACAGCTAGCGATAGTGGAACTCACTATCGATGGGTCAGTCCTGCAAAAACTTAAGATTTGGCACTCTGATGCCTAAGTTAGTGATAATTCATATGAATAACATGAAAATAAATCAAGAATTAAGTCAAAAATATTCACAACTCATTTGGATTTACCATTCCTAGCTCTCTTCTGATATAGATGAATTTAGACAGAAATAAAAATCTTTAGTGCATATAAGATCAATTCATAAATTCTGAAAGCAGGTCAATTGCAGAAAATAGAATAGAATATGTGAGAATATAAAGCAGCACAAAAACTCAGAGATCACAATGGATATATCAAACCAAAATTCATAGAAGAGTAAGCATGATTGCTTTGGCTTGATGACCTTGGTTCTCTCTCCTTCAGGTGTTGAAGATGGACCTTTTGTACTATCGATTGTTTGATTGTAATCGATAGCTGTTTCTCACGTTCAATTGATGGACCATGAAGCTATCGATGTCTGAGCACCATGTAGAGCATTCGCAATTACTAATAAGAGCTTGCAAAGCTGTGTTAGGTAGTTTGGTACCCATCCTTGGGTCCTTATAGTGTTAGTCACAGCAGCTCGTATTTTCTTTCATAAACCACGAGCATAATAATTCATTAAAGTCTGTACTTGAACCAAAGAATATAATTTACCAAAATCATTAGATTCAAGTTACTGGTCATACAGAACGAATGATTTGATGGTTTTTCATGATCAATGATAATTTGTTAAAAGTAGTTTTAATATTTGCGCCATTTCATTGACATGAATTTTGTGCAAGTGAATCCAATCAAGATCTAGTAGAGAATCTATCTAGAATAATATTAATTAATAATAAAGAGTAGAGATAGAATTGTTCATTCAAGATTGGAGGGGCTTTTCTTCAATGGATACTTAAGGTAGCCAGTTTCATCTCTACGTATGACAGCTAGAGCTTATTCTCTGTATAACGAGTAATGACTTTGACATTCATTCTTTCAAGTGCCTTGATTTGCATAACTCATTCTTGAATACTTCAGGTCCCTTTACTTTGCCATCTTTTATTTTCTCAGTCAATGATAGCCTTTAATCCTTTTTCATAACCTGTAGAATTATACTCAAAATACAAGATTGTTTTGAAATCATTAGTATGACTCATTTTCAGTAAAAGTATAGAAAATCTGAGATGAGGTTTGAAACAATTTGCTTATGCTTTTATGTGAAAATTCTAATAAAAATATATTTCATAAAGCATAAGAGACATTTGATAAATAACTTTCTCATCATGGGTTTAAGATATCATGAAGCATAAATGAGATGCAGGTTTAAAATATAAGATCAATTTTCAAACGTTTCAACAACCAATGCTCATGATAAAAATGATGGAAGTCAATAATGAGGAAAATATGTCAGAATGCTGCATTTTTAAAGATCAGATGAGATATTCAAAGTCATATAAATAACAGCATGAGAGTGAATGCTTTATACTTCAGATATTGACTCTCATAGCAATTTTCTTGACTATTAAGAGTTGTGTTCAAAATGATAAGAATATTCAGGATCAGAATATGAACACAAGACTCTAGTTACTCTAACATAGAAATGATAGTGACCGTTAAAGTATTTGAGTAACAGAATGAGAGCAAGAATTTTTGAATAATAAGGCTTATACTCATTAGTTCAAATTACTAGTCAAGTTGTTGTCAGAGAGACTTGCTATCGCTTATGACAATGACTATCGCTAGCAGGCAAGATTCCACGTTGAGTCAGTTGCTCAGGCTCCACTTACTCCTTCTAGCTATCGATGATGCTTTAGGCCAGCGATGGAAATCTTTGCTCAAACACAACTCTGTTCAGCATAAGCTAGCGATAGTGAATCTCACTATCGATTGGTCAGTCCTGCATAATTTTGAAATTTGGCACAGCGAACACAGACAGAACATATCCAATTGATTGCATAGATATGTGATACTGATAAACACAATTTGACAAGTTCTGACATTTGATAACTCATGCATTTTGAAAAAAAAACATCTTATGAGGATGAATTGAAATAGTTTCAACTTTATCTTCTAGTTTTTCAAAAACCATTTAAATGCAACTGGAGTGAACATATTTTTCAAAATATATGAATGCAATTTTATAAACATGCTGAGTTGAAATCTAAACAAATTTGAATTGTGCATTTCATAATTTCCATAAAAGATAAACTATGCACAATTCCAACTTTTCAGTCATATAGCAATCTGACAGATATTTCATGACAGTAAAAGATTGATTGCCAATGAAAAGGAACAATCATTCATTATCCAAACAGAATTATATTCATTCAAGTATAAGATAGGATAAGAATGATATCACCATAACTGCATTTGTCCAGGCAATATCTTGATTTTGGCAGAATAATGTCAATTCTCTTTTGTAGATTTAGCACCAAAATTCAAGCATGAAGTTCAACTCATCAAGACTTGAGTAAATTTCCATGTAGATCACATTGATTTGACCTTTGTCGGAATGGTGCGCCTCGGGGTCAAATGCAAGAAAATATGTGAAACTAAGGCTTGAGCAAAGTGGCTCAACCTCGGGTCGTCTCTCAAAGGAGTCAAATTATTTTGATGCCTAGACTAACCTAAATGCAACGAAAGCAAATAAACTAGGGTTTGTCATTGAGAAATGCATTTTTTGTGTGTGTGTTTTCTTTATCAATTATAGAAATGTAAAGACACTTGTTTTTGGGTTTTAAAATAAGAAAAGCAAAGTAAAGTGTTTTTGAAAACCTTTTTGATGGAATTAGGGATTCTTGGTGAAATGTTGCAACCTTCCTAGCTTCTTAATTAAATTGGGAGTAAAAATCCAAGACCAAATGTATTTAACCAAAGGCAATCGCCTAAGTCCAATTATCCTAATTACTAATTGATTCGGCGCATCGCTTGCACAATTAATTAATTAGGTTATTGTTAAAAATCGCTTGGTAGTGAGAGTCCTTGACAAAGAAACAATAAGTCCTTCTTGAAGGTGTAATTTGAACCTTCAAGATCGGATCTAGTGTCTAGTGCTAAACGCAATGAGCAAATGCACTAATCCAAACTAGCAATCCAAAGAAGATAAGCAATTCTACCACATCAATTGAATCATGCCAAGATACAAACACTAAGATTTATGTATATAAAAGCAATCGCTTAATTACATACATAATCCCAAAGGAAAACTACCACAAGTAATAGAAATCCATAGTGTACCATGTTCCAATCAACACACATACATACAAATCAAAGGAATTTGAACATAAATGTGTAATTAGACATAAAAACAATAAACACTCGCCTAGAAGACCATTGAAGCTCCGGTTGCTCTATCCACCAAGGATACCTAAATGCTTTAGCCACACATCTCGTTACACACCACCTCAAGAAGCTTCACGAATTTGTTGGCCATGAAAGAAGGAAATGAGGTGGTGGAAATGAATAGGAAATGGAATGGGAGGTGTGAAAATTGGTGTATGAGTGAATTGGAGAGGAGGCCAATGAATGTTGGGTGAATATGTGTGCTCGGCCGAATGGGAATTGAGTGAAGATGGAGCTGAATGGGAAGGCCGAATGGTGAGGATGAGTGTGCCCAGGATGTGAATGTCGCCAATGGAGAGATGGAAATGTGAATATGATGAAGATGGAAGTGAAAATGGGAGGTGAGGGTACGTGAATTGTGGTGAAGGAAGATGATGAATGATTGAAGGTGTGTTTGCTTACTGAAATATGGCGTGAAGATGGGGCTGTGGGAGTGGAAACTGCTAGCCTTGTGGAGGAGATAGAGATGGAGGATGGTGATGAAAATTGGCGTGAGGAGATGAAGGTGAAAAATGGCGTGAAGAAAGCAAGAGGAATGATGGTGAAGCTTGTGTGAATGGTGGCTGTTCGTGGTCTTTTTTTGGGTCTGGGCAGAAATCAACTATAGAAGGAGCTTAGGGGCTGTTTGGTTGAGGGAAATTAAGCCCTAAATCTAAGGGTTTTTGCTGGATACCCAAATAAGCTTCCAAACGAGACCCTTACTCATTTAATTTCTATTTAAAAAAATATAGAAATGAACCCAACAATTTTTATTCCATCTTTGCCCTCCTTTAATCTCCCAAATTGCCCAATTTGTCCTTGCCCAACTGAGATATGCAGTGCAGCGGGACCTAGGTGTAATTTCTGAAATTCGAGCACTAAATTGTAATTTCTGGAATTCAGGTCCATCTTTATCAAGACTTCCTACAATGACAAATTCAACCACAAATTGTAATATCCCAAGTCCAAAAATAAGAAATACATGAGTTTAAACCTTAAAATTCTCATTTAAGCACTAAAATGCAATTAACTCAATGTATTGGAATTCTAAGTGTAAAAGTGCCTGAATTGCCATGTATTAGCCTAGGACAAATGCTAATTTACTATAATTAGTGGGTCAAAATATAAAATAATTAGGTGCAATCAATCATAGTCTTGAAGCTTTCTGTCCTTGTTACCTACAGAACTAAAATTCTTTTCTTTTCTTCAGTATCCAATTTCATATGGATCTGCTCATGGTTAGTTCGTAGGTATTGACAGCATAGTTCACATGCTTCAAAAGATGTAATCAATTCAAGATAGTTAAGCATAGTGAATTAATCATGACTATATTCTTTTTCAAATCAATATGCATGTATATAAGAGCTAAATTATGAACATTGTAAATATTTTGCAATTGTCTTCAATACATAATTTAATGTTCATTTCTAAGATTGCAAAGTGTAAAATTTCAATAGATATTATTGATAATAGAGTAGGAGATTTTACCATTGCATATCTATACCTTAGGTACTAGGAGGATTGCTCTTGCTCACCCAAGTCGTTCTGATAAGCTTAGCACTGGGTTACAAAGATCTCTCACGTGAAATAGAATTCAAGAATCTTCTTCTTGATGTATGAGGAATTCTATTTCTCTTGATCTCCTCAAGGTAATTGAATGGTACTTTGTGGTAGCTTATTCTTGAGGTAGAACTTGCTTTTCTTGTTACTGTCCACTACTTCTTATGATTTGACCTAGATGTTGCAGAAGTGGCTTTTCCATGAGTTCTCCTTCTGTATTTAGGTTCTACGAATCTTTTTCTTGAAGCATGAGAAGTTCTTGGATTCTTCTTTCTAGCTTCTGCACCATAATGTCCATTTCTCCTTGAATCAGTAGTCTGCACACATGAAGCACTGGATGGACATTTTGGTACCCA
Organism: Mimosa bimucronata; assembly: GCA_037074515.1. Taxonomy (NCBI): domain Eukaryota; kingdom Viridiplantae; phylum Streptophyta; class Magnoliopsida; order Fabales; family Fabaceae; genus Mimosa; species Mimosa bimucronata. The sequence continues at coordinate 31,993,036 of CM073440.1, read as the reverse complement.
TTTGTACTTGGGTCCTTCATTTTTAGCCTTGGACTTTACATGTCCTTTTGGAACCCAAACAAATTTATTTCTCACATTTGAATTTCTTCTAAAACTACATGTGTGAGAAATATGACCAGATTTTCCACATTAATGGCAAATAATAGAATGATGTACATCATAAGATTTTATGCCACTATAGTGGTGGTTAGGGGAGTACAAACTCTGGATGTTTCTTTTCGAAAAATCTTTCTTCTCAAAACATTTTCCAGCATGTTTTAAAGCATTTTTACTCTTTGAAATATGATCAGTGATAGTCAGTAAATCGGCTTTATGCAAATTAGAGTTATTTTTCTTAAAAACACAGGAATTGGAACTGTATACCATAGTTGCATCTTGAGCTCCAGAGAATGATTGATCAGACTTGTTCAGGTAGATCTCTTGGCAGTCATCTTTCTCTTGTCCTTCTGTGTTGACTGAATTTTAGAAGGGTTCTATGATCTCTTCTTCTTCAATTTCAGCTTCCAATTGCTCATCAACCATAGATATGCAACTTTGAAAGTCAGATGAACTGTCAACACTTTCAATTTCAACAAGATGATTAGTGATATACATTGATTCAAGTGTATCCCAAATATCTTTAGCACTAGAGCAAAATCTAATTTTCTGAAAATCGTTTTCAGTTAAGCCTTTATGCAGAATTTGCATTGCTCTAATGTTCAAGTAAAACATTTTCTTGTCTTTTTCAGTCCAATCCTTTCTTGGTTTGAAATCAAAATCATTTGTAAAAACATTCCATATATGATAATCAAATGACTTTATAAAACTCTTCATCCAAGCTTTCCAAAATCCGAAATCAATATCTTTAAGAAGAGGTGGAATGGTAAAGTCAAAACCTTCAGAAAACATATTACACCCAAAATCAGCCATGATCTTTTCACTTGAGATCGTTGGATCCTTTAAACAAGTGACCTTGCTCTGATACCAACTGTTAGTGCTGGCTGTCACCCAAGAGGGGGTGAATTGGGTGATAGGGTAAATTCAAAACTTCTCTTTTCTAAAACACAGTGAAAGTAACCTTTAAAATCTTTTTAGGATTATCACAGAGTATTTCAAACCTGTTAAATGCACTAAGAGATATATAATGTAGATATACTGAAAACTAAGAGAGTTAAGGGAAGAGATAATGAAAATAGAATTTATCCTGGTTCGGTCTACCCTGACCTACATCCAGTTCTCAGGCTCCACCTGAGATTTCCACTACCCTCTTGTTTAAACCGGGCATAAGAGAAGCCTTTACAACCCACAAGTTTAGCCAGGCACTTGTGAAGCCTTTACCACAGGTTTTACAACACGGGATCACCTGCCAACCTTTTCAACAGAGCCTTAGACTCCCTCTAAAAGCTCCCCCTTACAACCTGTAAGGATACAACCCTGTTCTTAAAGCACCAAGCTTTAAAACAACCTCAAACAATAGAGGATTTCAAATAATAGGTTCACTTAATGAACAGATTGTGGTAATCACTTAAGTACAGAGGAATATATCATGAAATTACAATTCTAGAGCTTAACAGATTGAACAATGAGTGCTCTAGCTCTCTTTTTCTAATTTACTTGACTCAACATTCTTTCCTCATTTCTGGGCTCAATAGGTTTTGCTCTTGATCAGTGTAATCTACAATTATGCGTAAAGCCCTGTTCCATCGTTACTCTTATATAAGCAAGTCTTGATCTATTTATATCTTCACAGCTTGCCTTTTCTTTCAGCTTCATGTGGTCGTTTGAATAGTCATTGGAGGTCCATAGCTGTTGGCAATAAATGCTATTCTTCAACTAATTCAAACTTCTGACTAGTTTCAATTGTTCATGCATAGAGTGAGCTAGGAGAGAGATAGACTGTGCGTTTTGAACGTTTGCAACAACTGTACTTTCATGGCAGCTTTTTCAGTAGCGCTAGCATGCTTTGATATCGCTAACTACATAGAATAATTCCTGCACTTGAGCTGTTAGCTAAACAAGTAATCATGTAATGCACAACAGATGTTATCGCAGGCTTAGTCCATTAGCTCAATGTGTCAGCTTATCAGTTTGTCTAAGTTATCACAATGGGCATTCTCTTATCGATAGCTAGATGCGTTATCGCTAGTGACCTTTTATTAGCTCAACATATTTGCTATCTGATTGTCTAAGATAATTCAGCATGTATTCTTCTATCGATAGCCAAACATGTTATCGCTATACAACTTATTAGCTCATTAGTTCACAGGCACTAGCTATGTCATCTCAATAAGCATTCTTCTATCGATAGCTAATCCCATTATTGCTAGTTACTTGATTGCTCATTAGCATAAGGATACTGAGTTATATGAATATTCTAAGTTATTTCAGGTATCCTGTTATCGATAGCTAAACCTGTTATCGCTAGCTAACTATGTTAACTGATCTAACATTCTTCTCCTTAAGTATTTATTCATGATATCTGAGGGGCTTTAGCCATAGTGATCGATTCTTGGCTTGCTTAGGCTGGCTCTACACATTCCATTAGCTATGGTCATGACCTTTAGCGATAGAGATATTGCTCTTTTAATGGATTACTGCTAAGTCCTCATTAGCCATTGTTATCCTAAGCTTTCCAGTGATTAGAGATAGGTTCTAGCTTAGCGATAGTAATTTGTTACCTATCAGATTTTACTTGTTTAATTCAAAGATAACTTACACTCTATTTACTTATGTTATCTATTGGGGCCAGTCTTCATCAAAACTTAAGATTCTAACACCTTACTTTTCAAATATTTATTTTAATTTCTTCAGCTAATCTTTTTCCAGCACTCCTGCCTTATTTCAACCATCTTACTATCTCCCAGCTTCTCTAAAAACAGTAGTTCAACGCAGTTTATGTCATTAACTGTACATTTCATGCATACATTGCCATATATACATTTTATAAACCTTTGCAAATTAATGATAGTATTTATCCTATTATTCTAGGTGACATAAGCACCTACCAACCACTGATAACGATATCTTCATTAACTAGTGGAAGTTCTACCTGCAGGACTTCTAGTTATAACATTCAAAGCTATAACTAACTAGTTTGGCAAAAGAGTAGCGAACCAGCTAAGCCTGGAGTACTCCAACTTAGGAATAAAAGACATACCACTATATGTAACAGGTATTACAAAATCATACATGCAATTTAGTGTAATGAGATAAACTGCTATCTGATTTGTTTTAACCTTACTCTTGTACCAGTCCTTTTCCTCTCTATCATCTTGATCAACTAACAAGTCAAAGCCTATGTACATATATATATATATGTTTGAGTTAGAGTCTGTATTATAACCAATCGGCACGTCTCTCTCGAATCCTAATTTAATCAATACTACGCAAGTCTTTTCACTTAAGCAAATTATAATTTATCCATACATTGACAATCCAAAATACTTTGATAATCATCTACTTACATTAAACTTTCTCATTCTCAATGTTTGACCAATAATTTTTATAAAAATCATTCTTTCAAAACCTTAATCATTTATTTAATACATAAATTCAACATCAAGTTCAAACTTAATTCGCTTCAATATTTATAAACTAACCTACAATAATCCTATTTATTTTGTTTCTTAGATTCAATTCTCAAGAACTCCGAGAACAGGAACAAAGCAAGACTTTTTCAAACTCAAACCTTTTTAAATCATAGTCCACTAATATTAAAATAAAAACATTGGGACTATCGGACTTATCAAAACTTAACTATATCATCATCAAACAAGTTGATCTAATCAAGAAAGAAAAGAAAAGGAATCTAATTAACTTAACTCTATCAAATCAAAATTTAAGAACTTTTAAAAATACTTATACATAACCTTAAATTTCTTAAAGTCCCTTTTTAAGATCTTTAATCTTACTTTAGTCCTCCTTAAAATTCTTGGTTAGTTTCTTAATGAATCGGAATACTCAAAGCAGTGCAGTATTTAACAATCAACTATTAATCCCACATCATCATTAATGATCTTATCTACTTTTAGTATATAAAAAGACAAACAATATGAATCTACACAACAACCTCAACATAAAAGTTTAAACAACTATTTATTAAATGAGAATCGCTTTTCAAACCTTCAAACATCAAATTCCAACTCAAACTTTAACTCTCAAATACAGTCTTAAACCATCGCACTAATATTATAAGTTTCAATTAATTTAAATAAGTTTCCAATAACAACATTTAACAAATACAAATGGTAACTTTCTACTTTAACAACCGTTATAAATAACATCTCATATTTCATTATATTTTCATATCAAACTTGAAAATTATATATTACAACTTTGATCTTAGAATAATTGGATTTCCCAAAACTTTTAGCTACATAACAATAACCAAGCAAAGTTTAATCCTCAAATACCATCAGACAATCTTGAACTATAAACAATCCTTTAAAATGCTCATTTACAACTTCAACTTCTTTGAAACAAGTACCAAACTTTCATATATTCCTTGGATCATCAAACCTTGTTTCGATTACTAGGGAACCAACAAAAATCATTGTCTATCATCTTATCTTTTAAGGGACAAAACATAGCAAAGCTCTTCAACTTAAACCCTTAATATCATCACAACAATTTGCACTTGTCATCACAACCTATCCTGACTTAAAATCATATTTCCAAAACCTTCTTAGCTTACGATTTAGCCATAATGGTTTAACCTTTAAAGATCATCATGAAAAGAAAATCCCAAGGTTCCATTAATTAAATCCCCTGTGCATTTAACACACTTCCTAAAAACACCAGGATTTCAGCCACATACCTTGTTCCATTACCAACAATATCACAATCATAACCAAGAATCACTAATAGTTCTCCAACAAAAATCCTATAGGTAAGAACACCTTTATATACCTTAATCGCTTTCTTATATACTTGAAAACCTTAAATAGGTTACTATAATCAAATCTTATCCATGATTTAGAACCTTAAATCAATTCAATTCCACATCAAAAATCATCATTCATCTTCAACCTTTTAACCCTTCACTGCTTAAGCCTCAAACATCATAATCTTATAGCATCGAACTTAACATTTCATTATATGTCTTCTCAAAATAGTGAGCTTTGCTTCCTATAAATTCATTATAACATTAATCCCACTAAGTCAACCATTATTAATTTTCCCTCCCCTGTCTTTAAAACCCATGGCCAGAATATCATAATCAGAGAATAAAATCACAACACAAACCATAACATCTGCCCACGTGTTCAGTTATTACAGCAAATATTCAACTCCTATATCACATTCCAAACAAATATCCCACTCTTAATCCAATATAATTTGCACTAAAACACTGATCAGCCATAACAGAAACAAAACAAGGATTTCTCAAACTTGAATAGCATCATATACTCTTAGAATACTCCTCAAACATCAAATTCTACCCTAAATGTGTAATAATCAATTCTTCATCGTCAACTAAGGCTTCAAATTAAGGAAGCCAAAACTACCTTATCAAAATGTAATATTCAGACTCCTATATCCTTCCTAAATATATTACTTCAAACACTGTGAACATAATCATAAACTAAATCATAAACTAAGTTCCTGAATAGCCCACAACATTCTAAATTTCTAGGTTCATAAAAGAAATATGTACCAAGAATTCAATGATCATTAAAATATTATACCACAGGATAGAGCAACCTCACAGACAGCTCCAGCCATCTACTAGTCATTTAATCATCAATTTCCCTCATCCTAAATTTCTTCTCTTTTCCCCTTTAACTGAATCGCACACACACACATGGAAAGGAGTCGGAAACTTTCAATCATCCTCACAATAATCAGTTCTGCACAAGGAAATTCTAATTAAAGGCTAACATCGCAAATTTTCTTTTCCTTGCCAATGAACAGCCAGAGCAGACAAGAGAATTGAATAATTCCAAATTCACATATCATCAACCAGACACAATAAACCTCATAATCTTATACAAAAAATCAGTGGCCTAAAGAGGAACAAAATTCGAATAAACAGAGAGGAAAAATAAGAATTCGACGGAACAGGGAGAAGAGGAACAAAATCCAAAACTTCAAAAATCAACATACAAGACACTATGGACTTAATCTTACTCCTAATCATGATTAATTAAACATTCTTTCATTAAACACTCAGAAATCAATGAAATTTCTGACGAGTGAATAGTGCACAGAGGAAGAAAAATTGGGGAAATCTTGATTAACGATATTCCACTGCTCAAATTCATTCATAAGAGTAATTAATCCAAGCCTAAGCTTCGATTCCATTGATTAACAAGCCCTAAAACCCCAAAATCCCAAATCGGATTCCGCTCAAAGTCGCTCAAATCGAAGGAATTAAGAGTAGAAAGAATCAGATGAGACTCACATGATGTTGAATTGGAGGTGGTATGTGATTTTCCTGACCTTCTTTCACCAGAGAACGACCTCCGTCACCGTCAATTTGCATTGAGATTGGAGTTTGAGGAACAAAGAGGAGGAGAGTAAAAGAGGGAGTATCGGGTTCAAAGGGAGAAGAATGAAGGAGAAGATAGAGACACGTGGGAGTATATAGAAGAGAAGAAAGGAATTAGATATTTTAAGTTGGTAATGTACCATTTTGCCCTTCCTTTTACAACTGAAGATATTTTCAACTAGGGGCAGATATTGTCATTTTTAGTTACTCTTTACTATTTTGCCCTTCTTTAGTAATTTTATTTACCATTCCCTTAATAAATTAATCTGACTTTATTTCAAAAATAATTTTCCTAGATATACTTTAATTCCCAAATTTATTTATAAGACTTTTTAAATAACAAATAATACCCCAAGGTTCTTGTTAGAGAATATTAGGAAATATTATTGTTAAGTAATGTAGTAGGTGTAGTAGGTAGAGAGTGTGTAGTAGGTATAGTGCATGTAGTAGGTGTAGTTGGTATAGTGTGTGTAGTAGGTATAGTGCATGTAGTAGGTGTAGTAGGTATAGTGCATTTCCTTGTATAAATAGACCTCCTATGCTTGTTAATATGAAATAAGAACCCTCTTGATTATATTTTCTACATGGTATCAGAGCTGCAAAATTTTTAGTATTTCTGATTTTATTTTCTGACGGCGTTTGACCAGTGCGTGAAGGCCACGCACTTTGAGAAGTTTCCTCTGGCGGCGGTGCGTGCGGCGTTTTCCGGTGACCTTTCATTTTCGTCTCAGCTGTTTCGACGTCGGTTCTTCATGTCTGGCATGTTTGTGGTAGTACCGTGACCCAGTTTGCAACATTCCGTTTCAGATCTTGAAGATCTGGTTTGTTAGCTTCTTCTCAAATCTGAGAGGTTCATGCATTTATTTTGCTCCTGGTAAAGCATTTATTTTTTGAATTTTTTGGCTTAATCTGATCTCTTTGTGGTTCCCTATGAGAACATTTCCTTATTTATTTATAATGGCTGATCAGAAGAATGTTGTTGTATCTGAAGTTGTTCCTGTGCTCACTAGAATTACTGATCATAAATTAACCTGGAAGAATTATACGGATTGGAACAAAGTCATACGTATGTATCTTGTGAGTATTGGGAAAAAGGGTCATTTGAAAGGGACTCCTCCTACATATGACTCTCGTAATGCCTGGATCAAAGACAATGCTCGTTTGTTTTTACAGATCCGTAATTCTATTGATGATGAGATTATTCCTTCTTTGACTCATTGCCCCTATGTTAAGGATCTTATGGAGTACTTAGAATTTTTATATTTTGATAAAGGGAATATCTCATGTATTTATGAGGTTTGCAAAGCCTTTTATCGTGTTGACAAGCAGGATCGTTCCTTGACAACGTACTTTATGGATTTTACCCGAATTTATGAGGATTTAAAGCAGCTGATGCCTCCAACCCCTGATGTTAAAGTTCAGGCCACTCAACAGGAACAATTGGCAATTATGAGTTTTCTTATGGGACTCCCTTCAGAATATGAGACAGTTCGGTTTCAAATTTTATCTAGTGATTCTGTTATTTCTCTTCTGGAGGTATACTCATGTGTCCTTTTAGCTGAGGTTGTCTCTTCACCCACTCTCAATGCTCCTGCAAGTGCACTTGCCAGTCGAGGTTCTTGGGACCATAAGGATAATCGGGGACCATCTGGTTGGAGCTCATTCAAGTTAGGGGGAGTTCCTCCTGATTCTAGTGGTATTACATGCTATTACTGTAAAGAGCCCGGTCACACCAAACATACTTGTTGCAAATTGCAGAATAAACAACAACGAACTGGCTCCGTTCACTTAGCATCTTCTACTGATGATGTTATAGTTTCTTCTTCTGAGTATGCCCAGTTCATAAAGTACACGAGTCCCTTCAACATGGGTCACCTGCTTCCCATACACCTGCTACTACAGGTAATAATGCCACTTGTCTTTTCTCCTCTTCCTAAAAGTGGGTTGTCGATTCAGGTGCCACTGATCATATGACAGGTAACCACCATCTCTTCTCCACTTATAATTCATATGCCAACCCTTCAAGTTTCACAATTGCTAATGGTTCCAATTCTCATGTTCTTGGCTCTGGCTCTATCCTCCCACTCTTCACTTATCTTTTGTCTTAAATGTTCCTGATCTTGCTTTCAATCTTCTTTCTCCTAGTAAACTGACTCGTTAATTAAATTGTTTTATCTCACTTTTCCCTGATTATTGCTTGATTCAGGATCTTACGACGAAGTGGATTATTGGTAGAGGTTACCAGTCTGGAGGCCATTACTTTCTCGATGATCGAGTACCTCGTTCAGTTGCTTGCCCTGGCAGTTTCACTCCCTTTGAAGTGCATTGTCGTCTGGGTCATTTGTCTTTAACGTCTTTAAAAAAACTTTATCCACTTTTCATTCCGTGTCTTCCTTAAATTTTGAGTCATGTCAGTTTGCAAAACATCATCGTCTTCCTTATGTGTCTCGAGTCAATAAACGGGTTGCATCCCCATTTGAATTAGTTTACTCTGATGTTTGGGGTCGGTGTGTTATTGAGTCCAAGTCTGGTTTCAAGTATTTTGTGACATTTGTTGATGATTATTCCCGAACTACTTGGTTATATTTAATGAAAAATCGTTCTGAGGTATTTTCACATTTCTACAATTTTTGTTTTGAAATACGAACTCAGTTTGGTGTTTCTATTTGTATCTTACGTAGTGATAATACCAAGGAATATTTTTCATCCCAATTTCAGACCTACATGCTTCAGCATGGTATGATTTATGAATCCTCTTGTGCTGATACTCCGGCTCAAAATAGTGTTGCTGAACGCAAAAACCGACATTTACTTGAGGTGGCTCGAGCTCTAATGTTTCAAATGCATGTTCCTAAACCATTCTGGGTAGACGCTATATCCACTGCTTGTTTTCTTATCAATCGCATGCCCTCATCTGTTCTTAATGGTGACATTCTCTATGCAACTCTTTTTCCCTCTAAGCCTTTATTTCCTCTTGTTCCTAAGATCTTTGGTTGTGTTTGCTTTATCCATGATGTTCGGCCTAATGTTTCTAAGTTAGATCCTAATGTTAGAATCTTAAGTTTTGATGAAGACTGACCCAAAGAAAACATAAGTATAAGATACCCTTGATTGTATAGGTAAAAATATGTTTGGTAACAGATCTCTATAGCTAGAACTAGAACCCATCGATAAGTGTATCTGTATAGCTAATTGATAGAAATGAATAGCAAGTGAAGACTTAGAAATAACAAAGTCAATATCTATCGCTAAGTCAGTCACTATCGCTAAAGAAAGATCCATCGCTAGAAGTTCATTGATCATATGTGTAAATGAATCCAGCAGATAAATGAACTAAGTTTCTAAATCAGCTAGCGATAACAGGTTAAGCTATCGATAACCATAAGTGCTTCAGATAATGATCATTCAGATAGCTAGTGCCTGAAAGCTAATGAGTCAAATAGAGCTAACAGGGTTGCTAGCACTATCTATTCTACCTAGCGATAGTAAGATGCCTGGAGTCTAGAATATCCATATGCATCATCTAGCGATAATGAATTTCGCCATCGATAGAGAATGCTTTATGAAAATCCTCAGCTGATATAAACATTATCTATTTCATTGAGCTAATGGTCTATGCTTGCGATAACACCTGCCATACATTATATGTCTACCCTTTTTAGCTAACAGCTCAAATGCAGAAATTATACTATGCAGTTAGCGATAGCAAAGCATGCTAGTGCTACTGAAAAGCTGCTATGAAAGTACAGATGTTCAGATCTCACAGGCTAACCTACTCTACGCACGAACAGTTGAAGTCAGATTAAAAGCTTGAATGTCCAACGGCTAAAAGCTCCCAACGTCTATTTTCTAACGGCCATATGAAGACTATTAAAAAGGCAATCTGTGGAGATATAAATACAACAAGGTTTGCTTCCAGAAAAACATGCACGATCAACGAATGAAAACAAGAGATGAACAGAGCCTTATACAGAATAGCAAATTCCTTAGATTGAGAGCGTTAGAAAAGAAGAGCTAGAGAAATACATTGTTCAGATCCTTAAGCTCTAGTCGTGCTTCTTTATCTTGTACTTAAGTGTTTATCAAAATCAGTTCATTAAGTGAACACACTTATTGAAATCCTCTTCTGTTTGAGGTTGTTCTGAAAGCTTGGTGCTTTAGAACAGGGATATTGCCTTACAGGTAGTAAGGGGGAGTGTTTAGAGATTCTAAAACTCTGTAAAGGTTGGCAGGTGAACCTGTGTTCGTAAAACCTGTGGTAGGCTTCTCTTGTGCCAGGTTTAAACAAGAGGGTAGTGGAAATCTCAGGTAGAGCCAGAGGACTGGATGTAGGTCTGGGTTGACCGAACCAGGATAAATCTAGTGTGCATTATCTCTTTCCTTGACTCCTACAGTTTTTCATGATATCTACATTATATATATATCACTTCGTTAATTTACCAAGTTCTGAAACTACTCTGTAATAATCTGAAAAGGGTCTTGGGGATATTTCCTTCACAGTTTTGAAGAAGGTATAAAATTGTTATTTTATCCCATCACCCAATTCACCCCCCTCTTGAGTGACAGCCAGTGCTCACACCTAAGGCACTGAAGTACGTTTTTCTTTGGTATTCAAAGGTTCAAAAAGGTTACACCTGTTTTTCTCCTACCCTTAATCGTTATATTGTCTCTTCAGATGTTACGTTTCATGAGTCTGTAACATCCTAAAAATTAATTTAGGATTAGTGGGGGTAAATAGGAATTGATTAATGAGAAATGATGGATTATGAGGATATTTTAAGGATTTTGAGGTATTTTTGAGGATTTTAAAGGCCTAGTTTCTCCCTTATTTGGACGATAATAATTTTGGGAGAGATCATTTTTAGGCTTAAAAGAGGATATTATGGGAGGAAATAAGTAAAGAGTATTATAGGGAAATTTTTTTGAGAGTGAAAAGAAAATTTTTGGTTCAAAAGAAATACCTTATTTGAGAATCTTAGGTCCTAGTAGTGTATTTTTCCCTAATCTTTTTTCTTTTTCTCTCTTCTCCCTCACTCTCCACCGTCACCCTTCTCTTAATTTTTCCACAAACATCATCATTATATTCACTTCCTCTTTCCACAAACATCATCATTATATTCCCTTCCTCTTTCCACAAATATCATCATTATATTCCCTTCCTCTTTCCACAAACATTATCATTATATTCCCTTCATCTTTCCATAAACATCATCATTAATCCATCTTTTCCCCTTTTATTTCTATTTTTCCCACTCACTTCTCCTTCCACCGTCACATTCATCTTCTTCCTCTTATTCTTCATTTTCTCATCCTCTTTCTCTTATTCATTCATTTTTCTTTTTCTCTACCTTACACCACCACCATCACCACCACTATTATTAATTTTCTTCTTCTTCCTTCCTCCTATCACCTTCTCCAATATTATACTTCATTTCTCTACTTAATTTCGGTCTAATTTTGTGCTTAGAAAGTAGATAGAAAAGTTTAGACCGGAGCTTTTGGAGCTCGTCGGCGCCGGACCGGTGGTTTTTCCGGCCATCTAAGACCATATTCGAACTCCCGTAAGTGTTCTATATATTTCTATGTCATTAGTTTTTCGATTAGCTATATTTGAAAAATTAGGCTTTGTCCAAAATGGGTATTTTTGGGAGTCTTAAACTTAATAAACTGAAGCTTGGAGCTTGATTATGAGTTCCTCTAAATAGATTTTTCATTAGAGGTTTTTCCTAATTATTGGGAATTTTTGTGATATATTGAAAATAAGGCTTTTGATGATCTGAGGTGTCTATAGTTAAATTAATAATTTTTAGATGTTTATTAAGGTTTGGAAAATAAATTGTAGATTAAATAATGGATTTTTGAGGTTGAGAAATAATTTAGGGATGTAAGGTTTAATTTTATTTAGGCTTGAATTTTTATAAATAGTTATTGGAAAGATAAATAATTTTGGATATATGTATAAATGGAGTAGAGATAAATTTTAGAGATAGAAAGGAAGAATAAATGTTTAATAGAAATTTAAAATAAGTAAGGGCAAAGAAAGGGTAGTAAATAATTTATTTTCCAACACGTAAAATTGTTGGGAAATAATTAATTGTGGTTGTATGTATGGTTGTGTAGTGCTTGAATTGCACTATGTTAGCACGGGGGAGCTGCACTATTGTGAGATTGGTGCCAGCTATCAGGTAACCGCTTTCTGCTTGTTTATGTGTGTGTGTAGTGTTAGTAAGAAATTTGAAATATTATTATTTGAAAATTATGATGTTATATGCATATGAGATATGGAAATGAGATCTTGGAATATTAATATTTTTATAATAAATGTCCTGTGGAGTATTATTTTGAAATGGCATAAATTTGTGATGTGAAATATTTGGAACTGAAATATATATGTGGCTTTGGAAATTATTTAATATATGTATATCATGAAAATACTGGAAGGCCTGGTGCCTGATTGTGGTGTTGCATATCTATGTGTTGTATGTGAGAAATTCTCTGTGTATGTGACACCGGTGAATTGGAAATTGTGCCATCACGTGATGAGGTACCCTGTTGCGCCACAGGGACTAATTGATATATTATGGGAAATAAAGGAGAGAAAGACGAAAGAGGGGAGATCGCCCCTCACGGATACAGAAAGGACGGAGATCCTTCTAATCCGTGGTACGATTTAGGGAGGGTAGAAAGTCCCTCGTGAATTGTACCGTGGTGATCAGGGGCGGGTGGAAGGTCCCGACTGGTCCCACATATTTTCCCAACGCTTCTATTAAGATTCGTTTGGGTTGTTTGTGATTATCAATGATATATATATATATATTATTCTTGGAGATGATTTGGGATGGATTATTCTGCACGTAAAAACTGTGAAAAGATATTTGGGATCAAGATATGCATTTTATGTGAATACTTGAGCATGTGGTTTGAACTAGTATATATACATATATGTATTCCACTGGACACCTTGCTAGCACTCACCGCACTTAGATGAGTAGTCAGTGGTTGCGTTTGGGGCTACCCCCGTTGATCTCACTTTTGCAGGTCCTAGGAGCGAAGTAGGAGGTCAAGGGAAGGATCCGGGAACTTCTCACTGAAATCGTGAGATACTCTGGATCAGAAAGACAGGAGGTATTGCCACATTTAGGATCATATTTTGTATGATGCTTCCGCTGAAAACTTATTATTATTTTGGGAAGAATTATTGTATAATTACCATTATGGTTTGGTATTTTAAGGATGATGTGTGGAGATTAATTATGGATAATATAATTCTCTGTTATTGTACTGGGAAGAAAAATTTATATTGTGATGACAGAGATTTGGATTTGAAATTTGATTTATATATAAATATTATGGAAAGCTTTTTTTCTAACTATGTTAGTTATCTTTATTAAGTTAATTCTTTTTCCTAACATAGTTAGTACTATAAACGATTTAATGTTTAATTGTGAGTGGTTAATAGTGGGATTAGGAAGTTAATGTTACAGTTGGTATCAGTTTCATGGTATAAGACCTGGAAAGGAATTTTGCATGTTTCTTGTTGTGTCAGTCATGCATTACACTTGCATTAGTGATATTGTGGCAATACTTTTCCGATCCTTTCCCTTTTTATGTTTCCTATTGTATGATTGTTTTAATAGGTGTAACTTGCATCCGTAGGTGGGTGGAGAGTATGGCTCGTACTAGGAGATCAGGTGCAGGGAATGAGAGTCTGGCTTGTAATAGGGGATCAGGTGCAGGAAATGGTACAAGAAATGATCAACCTGTAAACCAAGAGTATGACGAGCTAGTAGCCAAAATGAAAGAAGAGTTGAGAAAGGAGATGGAACAAAAAGTCGCAGCAATAAATAAAGAAAATGAGGAAAAGTTAGCTAAATTGAAAGCAGATTTTCAAGCTCAGACTAATAAAGTTGATGAATCAGAAATGCTGGGGGAGTTCTCTAAAGTTAATGATAAGGAGGAATTAGTTTATCCTCGCCCGGAGGACTTGAGTACTGAAAAAGTATGGAAGAAAATTGACCGTCATCATCCGAAACATTTTAGTGGAAGTCAAGATCCTTTCGAGGCAGAGGCTTGGATTAAAAGATTGGAGGCCATATTTGCAGCCGTGGTCTGTAACCCTTATCAGAAAGCAAGGGTTGCTATTCTCCTCTTGGAAGGAAAAGCATTGATTTGGTGGCAGAGCGTATGTGGAGATGATTCATTGATGACCTGGGATGAGTTTAAGGACAAGTTCTTGGGATATCATTTCCCTCCTTCTCTTAGGAAGGAGAAGGAGAATGCTTTTTATTATCTCAAGCAAGGTGGGATGTCAGTGGATCAGTATATTGCTACTTTTTCAGAGTTATCTCGCTATGTTTCGTTCCTGCAGCGTCAGGACGACCCTCAGTGGCGTATAGATCAGTTATTTGAGAAGGCCAGACCTGCTTTGAGACTGCAGGTGCATGATAAGAAATGTAAGAATGTTGAAGAAGCATGTGAGAAGCTGAGGATTGCGGATCGCATGATGAAGGAGGCAGCTGCAGAGACAGCTAAGTATACTGGAGGCCCAGGTCAGGGCCAGCAGAGTCATGGTAGACCTTTTTAGAGTAGGCCTTCTTATTCCTTTGGGCCGACGGGAGGTATTAGCAAGAAATTTGGAGCAAGTGGTAATAGCAGTTTTAGTGGCTCTGGGAGGAAGAGTCACTCTGGGAGCCATGGCCATGGTCAGTCAGGTAGCTATGGTCGTGGTCAGTATGGTAGCCACAATAGAGGACAGTCTGGTGGTTTTGGACGTGGCCAATCAGGTAAGGGTCGTCAGGATTCAGCCCCGTGGAGATTTGGTTCAGAAGGTCAGTCGAGAGGAGGCAGCCAAGTGACTTATAGAGAGTCAGTTCAATCAACTCCTAGTGTAGCTGGTCCTTGTAGCAAGTGTGGTAGGTACCATCAGGGACCCTGTTTTAAATGTTTTGGATGCGGCCGTATTGGGCATACGATTAGGTACTGCCCAGATGGGGGTCAGAATATGCAGCAGCCAGTGGCTCAGCCCAGTCGCCCTCTAGTTCAGGGTAGAGTTTATGCTACTTCAGCTGAGGAGGCAGGGATGTCTCCTAATATGATTCGAGGTACGGTCTCTATTCATGGCCATGATATTGATGTGATGTTTGACTCTGGTGCGTCACATTCTTTTATCTCTTTGGATTGTACTCGGAGGCTTAGTTTTGAGTTATCTGTTATGCCATATAATATGCGTGTGTCTACCCCTGCGGGTGCTAAATTTGAGACTTCTTTAGTATGCAAAAATTTGGATTTATGGTTTGAAGGCCGTAAATCAAAAATTGATCTGGTTTGTTTGCCTTTGAGGGGAATTGATGTGATTATTGGTATGGATTGGTTAGAGGAAAATAATGTAGTCTTGCATTGTAAAGATAAGATTGTGTCTTATGCTGAGTCATCTAGTGCGCCGATGTTACTATCTGCGACACGTGTAGAGAGGTGTGTGAGAAAAGGCTGTGAGGCCTTTATGGTTTTCTTCTCCATTAAGGAGGAGGGCGAGATCTCTATTGATCAGGTGGATGTAGTTAGAGATTTCCCAGAGGTATTTTCCGATGATATGCGTGGACTCCCTCCAGAAAGGGAGGTAGAGTTTACCATTGAGTTAGAGCCGGGCACGGGCCCAATCTCTAAGGCTCCATATCGGATGGCTCCGTCGGAGTTGGTAGAGCTTAAGAAGCAGCTTGAAGAACTTCTGGAAAAAGGCTTTATTAGGCCTAGCGGATCGCCTTGGGGTTCCCCAGTCTTGTTCGTAAAGAAGAAAGATGGTAGCATGCGACTCTGTATCGATTATCGGCAATTGAATAAAGTGACCATCAAGAATAAATATCCGTTGCCTAGGATAGATGATTTGTTGGATCAATTGGTAGGAGCTTCGGTTTTCTCCAAGATTGATCTTAGGTCTGGGTATCATCAGTTGAGAGTTAGAGCGGAGGATGTCCCTAAGACTGCATTCAGGACGAGATATGGCCATTATGAGTTTCTGGTGATGCCATTTGGGCTCACCAATGCCCCTGCTGTGTTTATGGATTATATGAATAGAATTTTTCAGCCGTATTTGGATAAGTTTGTGGTGGTGTTTATTGATGACATTTTAATATATTCTAAGAGTGAAGAAGAGCATCGGGAGCATTTGTATTCCGTCCTGCGAGTTCTGAGAGATCATAAGCTTTATGCCAAACTTTCCAAATGTGAGTTTTGGCTCAAGGAGGTAAAGTTTCTAGGGCATGTAATATCTGCTGAAGGAGTTGCGGTTGATCCAAGTAAAGTTGAAGCGGTTTTGCAATGGAAGTCTCCTAAGTCAGTGACGGAGGTTAGGAGTTTTGTTGGAATTGCAGGGTACTATCGTCGATTTATTCAAGGATTTTCACAGATTGCGAGGCCTTTGACTAATTTGACCAAGAAGGATAGGCCTTTCATCTGGACTAATCGATGCGAGTCAGCATTTCAGAAGCTTAAGACCCGGTTGACAACTGCACCTGTGTTGACATTGCCGGATCCAAGTTAGCCATATGAGTTGTATACAGATGCATCCTTGATGGGTTTGGGCTGTGTCTTGATGCAGAATGGTAAGGTTATTGCGTATGCATCTAGGCAATTGAGACCGCATGAGGAAAATTACCCAACTCATGATCTTGAGCTAGGAGCAGTTGTTTTTGCTTTGAAGCTCTGGCGACATTATTTAATGGGGGCACAGTTTGAAGTGTTCAGTGATCATAAGAGTCTGAAATATCTTATGGATCAAAAGGAATTGAATAATAGGCAGCGTCGTTGGATGGAGCTAATTAAGGATTATAAGTTTGAAATTAAGTATCATCCGGGAAAGGCAAATGTGGTTGCTGATGCCCTTAGCCGAAAATCAGTACATATGTCTTCCTTAAGTGTGGGAGAGCAGTTTTCTTTTAGTGATTGTCGTGTCATTCATGTTGGGGATGAAAGGTCAATTGCATTTTTGGGAGCAATTGTTGGCCAGTTTGGGTTCTTCGAGGATTTAAGAGTGGCTCAGGATCAGGATAGTCATTTGAAGGAGATCCAGGAAAAGCTCGATAGTGGTGTTTATCCGGATTATGATCTGTGTGATTCGGGTATTTTGAGATTTAGGAAAAGAGTATGTGTTCCGGATAATGAAGATATCAAGAAGGCTATTCTTGAAGAGGCTCATAAGAGCAGTTATGCGATGCATCCTGGCGTTTCTAAGATGTATAATGATTTAAAAAGAGTTTATTGGTGTCCTAAGATGAAATCCGACGTGACTCAATTTGTCTTGAAGTGTCTGACCTGTCAGAAGGTGAAAATCGAACATCAGCGGCCAGGTGGTCTATTGCAGAGTATTGAGGTTCCTCAATGGAAGTGGGACAGTATTTCGATGGATTTTGTGGTTGGCTTGCCGTTGACTCAGTCTGGTCACGATTCGATTTGGGTTATCGTGGACCGTTTGACTAAGTCTGCTCATTTTCTTCCAATTAGGATTAATTATCCTTTGGCTAGATTAGCTCAGATGTATGTGGACGAGATCGTCAGGCTTCATGGGATTCCTGAGAGTATTATTTCAAATCGAGACCCGCGGTTCACCTCTGAGTTTTGGAGGTCTTTACAGAGGGCTTTGGGAACGAAGCTTAAGTTCAGTACTGCGTATCATCCTCAGACTGATGGTCAAACTGAGAGGACGATTCAGACTTTGGAGGATATGCACAGGGCGTGCGCTTTGGAGCTACCAGGTAGTTGGGATAGACATCTTCCATTAGCGGAATTTGCCTATAACAACAGTTATCATTCGAGTATTCAGATGGCGCCTTATGAGGCTTTATATGGTCGGAAGTGCCGGTCGCCAATTTGTTGGACAGAGCTTAGCGAGAGGGTTATCATTGGCCCAGATATTGTAGATCAGACGACAGAGAAGATTAGGTTGATTCGCCAGCGGCTATTGACTGCCCATAGTCGGCAGAAGAGCTATGCAGATAAACGACGTAGATCGTTAGAGTTCAGTGTTGGGGATCATGTTTTTCTTCGGGTATCTCCGACGACGGGTATTGGGAGGTCCATAAGAGCTAAGAAGCTCACTCCCCGGTTTATGGGTCCGTTCGATATCATTGAACGGGTCGGATCAGTGGCGTATAGGGTGGCATTACCTCCACAGTTATCGAATCTTCATGATGTTTTTCATGTTTCTCAGTTGAAGAAATATCATCCAGACCCTTCGCATGTGATTGAGCCTGAGGAGGTCGAGTTGAGAGAAAACTTGACATATAATGCTGAGTCGGAGAAGATTTTAGATGTTAAGGATAAGCAGTTGAGGAATAAAACAATTAGGCTAGTCAAGGTGTTTTGGAGAGGTATGACTCCAGGGGATGCGACCTGGGAGACCGAGGAGCGCATGCGACGAGAATACCCTTACCTATTCCTTAGGTAAGTTTCGTTTACTGAGTGATTTTATACGTTGTATGTATTGTGTTTGCTTGTTTTGGAGTTATGTTAGCAGAATTTTGGGGACAAAATTCTTAAAAAGGTGGGGAGAGTTGTAACATCCTAAAAATTAATTTAGGATTAGTGGGGGTAAATAGGAATTGATTAATGAGAAATGATGGATTATGAGGATATTTTAAGGATTTTGAGGTATTTTTGAGGATTTTAAAGGCCTAGTTTCTCCCTTATTTGGACGATAATAATTTTGGGAGAGATCATTTTTAGGCTTAAAAGAGGATATTATGGGAGGAAATAAGTAAAGAGTATTATAGGGAAATTTTTTTGAGAGTGAAAAGAAAATTTTTGGTTCAAAAGAAATACCTTATTTGAGAATCTTAGGTCCTAGTAGTGTATTTTTCCCTAATCTTTTTCTTTTTCTCTCTTCTCCCTCACTCTCCACCGTCACCCTTCTCTTAATTTTTCCACAAACATCATCATTATATTCACTTCCTCTTTCCACAAACATCATCATTATATTCCCTTCCTCTTTCCACAAACATCATCATTATATTCCCTTCCTCTTTCCACAAACATCATCATTATATTCCCTTCCTCTTTCCACAAACATTATCATTATATTCCCTTCATCTTTCCATAAACATCATCATTAATCCATCTTTTCCCCTTTTATTTCTATTTTTCCCACTCACTTCTCCTTCCACCGTCACATTCATCTTCTTCCTCTTATTCTTCATTTTCTCATCCTCTTCCTCTTATTCATTCATTTTTCTTTTTCTCTACCTTACACCACCACCATCACCACCACTATTATTAATTTTCTTCTTCTTCCTTCCTCCTATCACCTTCTCCAATATTATACTTCATTTCTCTACTTAATTTCGGTCTAATTTTGTGCTTAGAAAGTAGATAGAAAAGTTTAGACCGGAGCTTTTGGAGCTCGTCGGCGCCGGACCGGTGGTTTTTCCGGCCATCTAAGACCATATTCGAACTCCCGTAAGTGTTCTATATATTTCTATGTCATTAGTTTTTCGATTAGCTATATTTGAAAAATTAGGCTTTGTCCAAAATGGGTATTTTTGGGAGTCTTAAACTTAATAAACTGAAGCTTGGAGCTTGATTATGAGTTCCTCTAAATAGATTTTTCATTAGAGGTTTTTCCTAATTATTGGGAATTTTTGTGATATATTGAAAATAAGGCTTTTGATGATCTGAGGTGTCTATAGTTAAATTAATAATTTTTAGATGTTTATTAAGGTTTGGAAAATAAATTGTAGATTAAATAATGGATTTTTGAGGTTGAGAAATAATTTAGGGATGTAAGGTTTAATTTTATTTAGGCTTGAATTTTTATAAATAGTTATTGGAAAGATAAATAATTTTGGATATATGTATAAATGGAGTAGAGATAAATTTTAGAGATAGAAAGGAAGAATAAATGTTTAATAGAAATTTAAAATAAGTAAGGGCAAAGAAAGGGTAGTAAATAATTTATTTTCCAACACGTAAAATTGTTGGGAAATAATTAATTGTGGTTGTATGTATGGTTGTGTAGTGCTTGAATTGCACTAAGTTAGCACGGGGGAGCTGCACTATTGTGAGATTGGTGCCAGCTATCAGGTAACCGCTTTCTGCTTGTTTATGTGTGTGTGTAGTGTTAGTAAGAAATTTGAAATATTATTATTTGAAAATTATGATGTTATATGCATATGAGATATGGAAATGAGATCTTGGAATATTAATATTTTTATAATAAATGTCCTGTGGAGTATTATTTTGAAATGGCATAAATTTGTGATGTGAAATATTTGGAACTGAAATATATATGTGGCTTTGGAAATTATTTAATATATGTATATCATGAAAATACTGGAAGGCCTGGTGCCTGATTGTGGTGTTGCATATCTATGTGTTGTATGTGAGAAATTCTCTGTGTATGTGACACCGGTGAATTGGAAATTGTGCCATCACGTGATGAGGTACCCTGTTGCGCCACAGGGACTAATTGATATATTATGGGAAATAAAGGAGAGAAAGACGAAAGAGGGGAGATCGCCCCTCACGGATACAGAAAGGACGGAGATCCTTCTAATCCGTGGTACGATTTAGGGAGGGTAGAAAGTCCCTCGTGAATTGTACCGTGGTGATCAGGGGCGGGTGGAAGGTCCCGACTGGTCCCACATATTTTCCCAACGCTTCTATTAAGATTCGTTTGGGTTGTTTGTGATTATCAATGATATATATATATATATTATTCTTGGAGATGATTTGGGATGGATTATTCTGCACGTAAAAACTGTGAAAAGATATTTGGGATCAAGATATGCATTTTATGTGAATACTTGAGCATGTGGTTTGAACTAGTATATATACATATATGTATTCCACTGGACACCTTGCTAGCACTCACCGCACTTAGATGAGTAGTCAGTGGTTGCGTTTGGGGCTACCCCCGTTGATCTCACTTTTGCAGGTCCTAGGAGCGAAGTAGGAGGTCAAGGGAAGGATCCGGGAACTTCTCACTGAAATCGTGAGATACTCTGGATCAGAAGGACAGGAGGTATTGCCACATTTAGGATCATATTTTGTATGATGCTTCCGCTGAAAACTTATTATTATTTTGGGAAGAATTATTGTATAATTACCATTATGGTTTGGTATTTTAAGGATGATGTGTGGAGATTAATTATGGATAATATAATTCTCTGTTATTGTACTGGGAAGAAAAATTTATATTGTGATGACAGAGATTTGGATTTGAAATTTGATTTATATATAAATATTATGGAAAGCTCTTTTTCTAACTATGTTAGTTATCTTTATTAAGTTAATTCTTTTTCCTAACATAGTTAGTACTATAAACGATTTAATGTTTAATTGTGAGTGGTTAATAGTGGGATTAGGAAGTTAATGTTACAGAGTCCACCCCATTTTCTCCCTCCATATCTCCTTCTCCTCCACCTAATAAGGAAGATAATCTTCTTGTGTATCAAATTATTTCGCCACCATCTAACCCATCGTCACCGCCTGTTTAAGCTCCTGTTCGGCCACCGATCCACCAAGTCTATGTTGGATGTCCCAGAGGAAGTAGTATGGCTAATCCTGATGGTGATCCTTTTATCTCTGCTTTTTCGTCTGATCCTGACACGGTCAATGAGCAAAACCTTGTTCCTCCACTTGAGCCAGAGCATTCCATTCCTTCTGATCCCTCTGAAGATTTGCCTATTGCACTAACGTACCTGTACCTATTCTATTTCCTCTTATGTTTCATATAACCACTTGTCTCCTACATCTAGTTCTTTCATAGCATCTCTAGACTCCATCACCATCCCTACCTCTCTTCACCAAGCCTTAAGTCATCCGTGTTGGTGTGCTACCATGGAGGCAGAGATGATGGCCCTTGAATAAACTGGTACCTGGACTCTCATTGATTTACCATAAGGAAAGATGGCGATTGGGTGTAAGTGGGTCTTCAAAATCAAAACCAAAGTCGATGGATCTATTAAGCGTCTTAAGGCCCACCTTGTAGCTAAGGGTTATGCTCAAACTTATGGGGTCGATTATTCTGAAACTTTCTCTCCTGTAGCAAAGCTTTCCTCTGTTCAGCTCTTTATTTTCATGGCAGATACCTATAGTTGAGATCTTCATCAGTTAGACGTCAAAAATGCCTTCTTAAATGGAACCCTCGATGAGGAAGTGTACATGGAGCAACCGCCTGGCTTTGTTGCTCAAGGGAAGTATGGGAAGGTATGCCACCTTCTTAACTCATTGTATGGCCTTAAGCAGAGTCCCCGTGCCTGGTTTGATAGATTTAGTTTAGTTGTTTGGAAGTTTGGGCTAACACAAAGCAAATGTGATCATTCTGTGTTCTACCAAAACTCAGATGCGGGCATGATTCTCTTGGTTGTGTATGTGGATGATATTGTGATTACAGGAAGTAATGCTAATGGGATTTTGGCTCTTATGATTTTCCTTAATTCCTATTTTCAGACAAAGGATTTAGGGTCTTTAAAGTAATTTCTGGGAATTAAGGTCATGAGAAGTAAGAGGGTATTTTCCTCACCCAGAGAAAGTACGTTCTTGATTTGTTAAAAGAAACAGGAAAGTTAGGAGCAGCACCAAGCAGTCTTCCAATGATTCCTAATCCCTATTTGGAAGTTGATGATAAAATACCGTATGACAAGTTGCCTGAAGATGTAAGGAAGAAGGTTGACCCCGAGAAGATCAAACCATTTGAGTTTCAGGAGAGGTATCGCAGACTGATTGAAAAGTTGAATTATCTCACAGTAACTCATTCTGATGTGACTTTTTCAGTGAGTGTACTTATCCAATTCATGGCAGCACCAACCGTGGCTCAGTGGGAAGCCTTAGAACATGTCCTACGCTATCTCAAAGGATCCCCAGGTCGTGGTATTCTGTATAGGAATTATGGCTACATAGATATAGAATGTTTCTGTGATGCTGATCATGCAGGGTCTAAAATGACCAGAAGGTCTACTACAGGATATTGTGTCTTTGTAGGAGGAAATATGGCATCTTGAGCAGTAAAAAGCAAGGTGTGGCATCTAGATCTAGTGCAGAGGCAGAGTATAGAGTTATGGCGCAGTCTATATGTGAGATTGTGTGGATATATCAGTTGTTAAAAGAGATTGGCCTCAAAACCTCACTACCTGCGAAGTTATGGTGTGATAATCAAGCTTCTTTGCATATAGCTTCCAATTCATTATT
The DNA here is from genome assembly GCA_037074515.1 of Mimosa bimucronata. Lineage (NCBI taxonomy): Eukaryota > Viridiplantae > Streptophyta > Magnoliopsida > Fabales > Fabaceae > Mimosa > Mimosa bimucronata. The sequence continues at coordinate 31,969,389 of CM073440.1, read as the reverse complement.
TCATGATTGAGATCGACTGTCATTTTGTTTCGTGATAAGCTAAAGGAGAATTTTATTTCTACAGGGCACGTGAGATCGAGTGATCAACTCGGTGATGTTCTTTCCAAAGCTTTAAGTGGGAATAGGGTTGATTATCTTTGTAACAAGTTGGGCATGATTAACATCTATGCTCTAACTTGAGGGAGAGTGTTAGAGAATATTAGGAAATATTATTCTTAAGTAATGTAGTAGGTGTAGTAGGTAGAGAGTATGTAGTAGGTATAGTGCATGTAGTAGGTGTAGTTGGTATAGTGTGTGTAGTAGGTCTAGTGCATGTAGTAGGTGTAGTAGGTATAGTGCATTTCCTTGTATAAATAGACCTCTTATGCTTGTTAATATGAAATAAGAACCCTCTTGAGTATTTTCTACATTTCTAAATATTCCCTTATTTAAATTAATCTTCTAACTATTTTTCCTCAATTAATAAATGAAATAAGTCTGAAAAATTATTAAAAATACCTAAATATCATAAATTTATTTTTCAATACTTTTTATTGTTTTAGTAATATTCCAAAACCTTAAAGAATTCCCTATTTCTTATTTTCTAAAATTTGAGGTGTTATAGAAGGCACATGGCTGCCCTACTCAGCTCAGAGGTATGTTGTTTTTTTGGTTCAATAGAATAGAAGTTGTGTATTGGGAAAATGAAAAGATGTAGGTTGTAGTGAGGGAGAGGTTGTGTAATGCATAAGTCTAATTTTTTTACATATAATCTTACATACAAAATAGGTAGAAATTAGAAGGTCATTCTTACAAATTTTTTTTATACACTTATACATTTTTTATTAAGCATATTATTATTAGTAAGCTAATTTTTTCTGCTTTGAAATTAATAAGCTAATTAACTTATGTGCTTATATATACATATTATTTTTTGGATATAAATGTACATATTATTTTAATTATGTAGTTATGTTATTTTATTAATTAGTAGTTATTAATGTGTTTTGAAACCTTTTTATATCAAAACGCGTTGAATGAATTTGAACATATAGTATTTTAGTATAACATCAATATGCAAATTTTTATTTCATAAAAAAATTATTTTCAAAGTTAATACACCCATAAACTTAGGAATATCACAAGCTCGATTAATTATATTTTAAAGTAAATTTTCATATTTAATACATCTTGCCTCTGATTTCTTTTTTTATTTCTGAAGATATTTGTTGATTAGGGAAGTAATTACATGCATTCTTAATCGTGATCTTATATTTCTTTATTTTACATAAATAACATGGTTTGCAAAGTCAATGCACCCATAAAGTCAGGGAAAGAACATGCTCAGTTAACTTTATTAAAAACAGATGTATGCTGTAAATGAGGAAAATAAAGTATGTCTCCCATTAAAATAGGATGATATATGCTCATGAATACTCAAGCTGTGACTCAATTTGTAAGTCTAGCAATGATTTGGATTGCTTTGATGACTTGTGCACCACTGAATTTCTTAATACAAACAACTGTTCAAGACTGACTCCTCACAAATTGGTCCTTAGGGTGGGTGTCCCTATTATTTTATTGCGGAATATTGATCAGGCTACATGTCTTTGTAATGGTACCTGCTTATGCATAACCTATATTGGCAAGACTGTTTTAGGTGCTATTACATTGAAAGGCTCTCATCCAAAAGAAAAAGTTCTTATTCTTCGAATGGATCGGATATGAATCCTTCTGACTGTTGTCGTCCTTTTTGAATGCAATGCTGGCAATTCCCAATTGCTCTATCGTTTTAAATTTCCATAAACAAAAAGTCAAGGCCAATCACTTAGGCATGTCGGCCTTTTCCTCTCTAAGCCTCTTTTCACACATAGCCAACTGTATGTTGCATTGTCAAGGGTCAAGAGTATGGATGGTCTCATAATAGTAATTTCTAGTGGAGTCAATGGAGTTGCCAACCGAACAAACAATTTAGTTTATATAGGGAGGTTTTCAGGAATGTCAGTTGCTAGGTTTTAACATTACGTGCACTTTACCCCATGTTTCAATTGCTTCTTATTCACGTTCTCATTATGATGTCACAAGGAATAATTTTTTATTTTTTCCGTGGTTTTATTACATAGCATTGCCCACATGTTATTACTAACCATTTCATACATTGACTTGTATGCACTTTGTTCGGCAACTTTTACTTTAGGCATTAAATCAGATGCTCCCCGTGCAATGCACAAGCGAGCACAAGCTTGTTTGGGCAATGAAGGGTAAATATGATATGTAGACCAACTTAGTATTCCAAGTACTAGAATTCCACATAAAAATACATGCAATAATTTCAACCATTTTTTCAACAATGAACAAAAAGAAGCTTGATCAATTTGTATGGGCCATCAAAGGTGGAGATTGATTGGAATTAAAGAACCATTTCCGACCCTCCATTTTAGTTCCCCATAATAATACGTGCAATATTTAACAATTATATGGATTTTTGATAATTGATAGCTCTAAGAGATCTATATATTCAACCTTCAAGGTGGATGCCAATAGTGATGGCAATTCTAAAGATATGATTCTCCAAATTTACTTTTAATAAATCTATATTGACGACCTTAGTAGGCCTTAAACCCAAACTTTCATTTTCAATAGTACAAAACAAGAAAGCTCTCTTTAAAAAGTGCATTTTTCTCTTAGACTTGAAGATCCCCATAAAAAAACTTGTGCAGCTAGCAATCACACACATATCATAATATGGATGTTAATGAAGTGACGACTGATTTAATTAGAGTTAATTGACAAGAACCCACCTAATCCAAATCCAAATCCGAGAATGACCTCTCCGTTTCTTTCGCCCCCCCCCCCCCCCAAAATTTTGATAACTTTTTTTTGGCCTACTTTTCTTTTAACAACCCCTTTCAATTTCTTCCTCTTGTTTTTTCTTTCATTTTTTCCAGAAGACCTTTCAGTTTTTTTGGTAGGATCGACGCAAAATAAATGGAGTAGCAAATAGCAAAAGGAATACAAGTCTAAAAAATCTACTCCAATTTGTTCTTGGAGATGAAGAGGAAGAGAACTATGAAAGGACTCGAAGAACTTCACGAAATTGGAAGTAAGCTCTTGGATCCTTTGTTCTCTGTTGATGACCTCCTACGCCTTCTACATGTATGGTCTTTGATCATTTCCTACCATCAATTTGTTTTGTTTCCTATGGCTTTGTCCTGCTAATATATAATTCAAGTATTATTGCTCGTCTTCTTATATATTCTGGTTTTTGTTAAACCGTACTATTTTTACCCGTAGGGATATTTTTTTCTTAATAGTACTAAATTACATTTAAGAATTGCAAAAAATAAAGAAAGACTTAGCCCTAAAAATGTTATATGCTCGGAAATGGTTGAAGTAGTTGGATAGGAGGATCACTTTGACTGTAGATCTTAGTTAAAAGTTCTAATAAGCTCCCTGGTCAATCACTACTACAGAAATGCCCTATTGCAGCACACCAATAGCAGCGCACAACAAAAGTAAGCGCTGTGATAGGTATATAAGACATATCCCAGCGCTTTATAAATATTTATAAGCGCTGGGATAGGTCATTGTGAATTATAGCTAATTCCCTGAATATTAATTTAAAATAATATCTTTTATTTAATAATGTCTAAATTACCTCCTAGGTTTGTCTTTATATAGGTGATTTCCTTTGAATTTAATTCTCTGAACCATATTTAACCCCCAGAATATATTATACGTGTCCTTATTATTTAATAATTAATAAAATTCCCCCAATTTTTTTTTAAATTTTTAATGACCTATACCAGCGCTTTTTACGTAAAAAGCGCTAGGATAGGTCATTTATGGTTTATATTTTATTCCCTGAATATGTAAACTTATATCTTTTATTTAATAATTAATAAAATTCCCCCAGTTTTTTTTTTTAATTTTTCATGGCCTATCCCAGCGCTTTTTACATATAAAGCGCTGGGATAGGCCTCATTAAACAATTTTTTAATTTAAATTTTTATTTGTTCTCTTTTTACTTATCATATTTTTTTAGAATATTTTTTTTAATTTTTCAAGGCCTATCCCAGCGCTTTTTACGTATAAAGCACTGGGATAGGCCTCATTAAACAATTTTTTAATTTAAATTTTTATTTGTTCTCTTTTTACTTATCAGATTATTTTAGAATATGTTTTTTAATTTTTTTTATTTTTCATGGCCTATCCCAGCGCTTTATAGGTAAAAAGCGCTGGGATAGGTGATTAGCTTTATATTTAATTAATTATCTGAATATTTAACCTTATCTTTTTTATTTAATTTTTTATAAATTCCTTTTTTTTTATTTTTATGACCCTATCCCAGCGCTTTTTACTTAAAAAGCGCTGGGATAGGTGCGCGGGAAATTTCCCTCCAAAAATCTAAAATTTTCCTTTTCCCTCTCAATTCCCCACATTTCCCTATACCCAGCACCGTACTTCCACTCTTCTACATCACCACCCATTTAATTAATCACTCTTATTCATCTCCTCCTTGCTTATTCATCTCCTCCTTACTTCTTCATCTCCTCCTTACTTCTTCATCTCTTCCTTCTCTCCGATCATCATCATCGAGGTCTCTCAGATCTGTATGGATCAAGTCCAGATCTACATGCTGATGGTGGTTTCTTAAGGGTAAGGGTCCTCTCTCATATTACCTTTTTCTCTTTTCTTCTTCCCCTTCCAAATTTTTTTGTCTTTAGTCACGGATCAGATTTTGTGCTCTGTTTTTTCTTCTTTTTCACTACTCTTGACTTCGCTTATAGACTTCGCTTCTTATTCATGTGTTAATTTTTATTTTATTTGAAGCTCGTTATTTCTGGTAGTTATGGTTACAATTCTGATGCTTTCTTGCTCTTTAGTTTCTGGATATGGCAAGTTGATAGTTTAAGTAGAAGAGATATTTTGGTTGTTGCTCTTATTAGTTTATGTTCATTCCATCATATTTATATGAATGTATCATTGTTTGATTCTTCTTATTCCATCATATTGATTGTTAATATGCATTGGTTGATGTTTTCCGAGGCTTGAATTTATGAAGTATTCATTAGGAATTTTGCACTGATGCAGGAGGGTGTAAAACAAAAATAAATGAATATTTTTTTAAAAAAAAAATAATGCCTATAGCAACGCTCATTACTTAATAAGCGCTGCTATAGGGGGTACCTATAGCAACGCTTATTACGTAATGAGCGCTGCTATAGGCATTATTTTTTATTTTTTTTAAAAAATAATTCATTTAAGTATGACCTAAAGCTGCGCTTTTGATATTATAAGCGCCGCTATAGGTTACCTATAGCGGCGCTTATAACACAAAATAAGCGCTGCAATAGGTCATATGACCTATTGCAGCACTGGCTATAGCAGCGCTTAAAAGCGCTGCTATAGGGTCAAAAAAAGCGCTGCTATAGAATATTTCTGTAGTAGTGAATAGCCTCCTTGTTAACAAGAGTGGGTAAAAAAAGTCTGTAACACGTTTACATGGGGCCTTTTCTCTAATACCCTTTGCAATAGTCAACTTCTCAAATGTTTTTTCTGCTTATCCTTTTTATCTATTTTTAGATTCTATGTAAAATAATAGACAAATGGTGAACTTTTAATTATTTTGAAATGATTATTCAAAATATAAATCAAACCTGCTCACTTTTCTTTGAAAATAGTTAAACAAAATCCAAAACTGTAATGAATAGTAAAAAATCATTGGAAGGTTAGGCATTACAAATGACATTAGGTAGAGAGAAAGGCAAGAGGCCTCAAATCTAGTATTTTTTTTGCTAGCTAGGGTTCTCGTGTGACAATTTTGTTGAACTATCACTCAAAGGATCGAATTATGATAAATAACTAGATGAATTTCATTTTTATAAGTGTACTATTATTAAGCTCTTAGGGAGGTAATATAGCTGTTGATAAAGGACGATATGAAATGAAAGGTTGGTTAACAAGATAATTTATATTTCTCATCGTTTAATATTTCATTATCGAAGTATATAAACCAGGAATGGTTATAATTCTTATAACATTGAACATTATACCAAGCTTTTCTGCAATCTTCACAACTGTATGTAAGATCGTGACAAATAACAAAGAATATTTTGGTTGTATATGGGGATGATCCCAATGATTAAGAGTAAAAACCTGGATAATCTGTGATTGACTGAAAGGGCGGTTAGAAACAGGATCTATTCTATGGCTGATCATTGCTGAATTGGTATCTATTAAAATGAGTACATAATATTTTCTGTCTTTTTTCATATCTTTGAGGCCAAATTTTCACATTTATTCTTGAGAATGAAATGGGAAAATTGCTTTAATGGTTTGCTCTATTTTTGGACTGTAATAGCATATCTCTAAGAGACAAATATAGTTCACGTATTCTTTAGTGACTTACTCAGTAGAAGACAGAGCGGTCTGGGCATATGAAGCTCTAGGGTAAATTGACATTGGTTGTATTTGTGAAGAAGATGCCTTCACCAATGTTTGTGAGGTGGATTACCTCACTTGAGTTGCTGTAATTTGTTTATTTGTAGCATAGTCTTCTGGACGCATAATCGTCTTTATTTCTGTAGATTTTTTTAGGGGTCTTAACCGTTGAGGCTCCGCAGGTACTCATTAATTTGAAATACTAGAAGTTCCCTGTACATTTTTTCTTGTCAAAAAGTCTAGTAAAGAATTGTTGGCTCCTTTAATAAACTCTATATCGAAATCAAAGTAAGACAATAAGGATTGCCATCTGGCGAAAATCTAATTTAAAACCAAATTTTTTACATCTTTTTGTAAAACATCTTTGGTTGCTTTACAATAAATTCGCATAAAATTTTTTGATTTATTAAATCATCTTGAAATTTTAAAATACATAAAACAACTGATAAAATTTCGTTTTTAATGGTGGAGTACTTTAACTGACTACCCACCTAACTTCCAGAATGGTATCTCACTATCTGTTCTCTTTTATTGCCTTTCTGTTTTAAGATATCTTTGAAACCAATGTCTGAGCCATCTATCTCAACTATCTTAAACTTATTAGGTTCAGCGATCCCTAAGCATGGAATTCTTTGGCTTGCATCTTTTCTTGACTATACTAGTCATGCTACTATCTCAAGCAGGAGGGGTTTTTCTTAATCTTTTAAACAAGGGTTGTACCTTTACTCTTAGATTGGGAATAAAGTCGGCTATATAATTCAAACACCCTAAAAATCTCTGTAATTGATTTTTATCTTTAATTTCATCTGGAAATTTATCTGCAAATTCTATTACTCTACTAGTTGGGTTTATCATTCCTTGATAAATCTCCATTCCTAAAAACTTTATCTTGGTTTGGAATAACTTCATCTTAGTGGGTGAATGTTAACCTCTTGAAATTCATGCTATTTTAGCACATTTTCCTATAGTTCATACAACTTTTTGGTTGGATTTATATGCATTTTGATGTAGATACAACAGGAAAATGTGCCAAGTTGATATTTGGGTAAAGTCATTGAATTCTTGATTTAAATGTGAATATGTTACCCTCTTTTTATCAACTTTGGCTTTTTGTAAATTTGATTGCTTGTTAAGTGGGTGAAGCCAATCAATTAAGCCACATTTGAGTTGTATTTGAATCTAAATTCAAGAAGCAAGAAGTGGAAAAGAAGATTCAAAGCAACCAAGAAAGCTGAAAAAGTAGCAGGCAGAAAGTTATTGGCCACAGCTAAAAGCACAGGCAAAATTCGTGGCAACAGCCAAATCCTGAAAAATTCCAAGTAGAGAGTTATTGGCCGCGGCCAACTAGTGTAGGAAAAGCTTTTGGTTGTGGCCAAAATGTTGACAGAGTGCACAATTGACAGTTTTGAGCTCGAAAATAGGGTTATAAAACACCCAAAAATGCACATAAACACATCTTTTTGACTTGGGCTTTCTTTGGGGACTACTTGGGAGCTAGGGTTTGGAGATTCAAGTTGAGATCCAAGATTTGAAGAGATTCAACCTCATTTCCCTTGGTTTTTCTTGTTCTTCTCTCTTTTTTCTCTAAAACTTCTTCCATTGCTATTAATATTTTCCAGATTTGTATATTTTGTTCTATGAGTGGCTAAACTTCCATTCTAGGATTATTTTGAACATTTGTATGGATTAAGACTTTATTCTTCCTCTCTTTTGGTAGTAAATGATATGTATGTGTTGATTTTATCCTTCTCTTCATGCTTCTAAGTGTTTGGCCACCATTTAGTTTGATTTGTTCATGTCGGTTTGACTTGAGAGAGCTAATCCATATGTAGAACTTGGTTAAAATCATGCTTGACTTAAAATTTACATGATAAATGGAAAGTTTGTTGGTAAAATAGAGATATCTTTGCTAATCTTGCATTGTCACATTAGGGTTTGTTTTCAAAGGGGATTTTCATTATTTGTAGCAAGAGATTGTGTATTTTAATGAAAAGATAAACTTGATTTTGACTTGAGAGAGCTTAGTTAGGTGCATATGAACCCTAGACAAACACATATATTCATGAAAATACCATTTGAGAGGGAGTTCTTCAATGTCTAATGAAATACAAAGGGGATAAATAATCATAGACCCTATTTATTCCTTAAAGTCAAAGAATCCATTGTTTTTATCACTTTCTAGTTTTTAGAAATAAATTTTCAACAGTTTCTTACACAACCCAAAAAATATTTTCTCAGTTCAACTTGATTGAAATCACTTAATCTTTTGCTTGGTCAAAGATTTTAATTCAAATTTCAGTGAGAACGATATTTTATACTACTTGCGATCCATGCACTTGCAGTTAACACTTGACGGCGAACAGTGATACAACTAAACCTTGTCTTTAATAATTTGATAAAATTTTTCTAAATGTTGAAAATGTTGTTCTATAGAGTTAGAGAATACCAACACATCATCTATAAGCACAATGGTAAATTCTCATTCATTATATTATGAAATTCTAAATGAGCATTCTTTAATCCAAAGGGTATTACATTCCACTCGTAATGTCCAAATGGTACTGTAAGAGCTGTCTGATATCTATCCTGTGTTAGAATCTTAAGTTTTGATGAGGACTGGCCCTATATATAACATAAGTAAAAAGAGTATAAATTACCTACCGCTAGAGCTAAAGACTATCGCAAATAAAAAGCCCAACAATAGCTGATGGAAACTTAGATGAAAATCTAAAAGTAAATGTTTCTATAGCTAAGTGTATCCCTATCGCTAATAGACAAAGAGCCATAGCAAATGAAGACTTAGAAATAACAAAGTTAATATCTATCGCTAAGTCCTTCTCTATCGCTAAGAAATATCATATCGCTAGAAGTTCATTGAGATCTTGAATAAATAAAAGGAAGAACAACTAGCAGAAAAATGAACCAAGTCCTTGAGCTATTGGAATCAGCTAGCAATATCATAAGCTGCTATCGATAACAGGATTAGCTATCGATATCTAAATACTTGAGGAAATAAGTTACTTAGATAGCTAAACATCTTGCGATAACAAATGTCACTAGCGATAACGCATCTAGCTATCGATAGGGGAATGCTCATCGTGATAACTTAGACAAACTAATGAGCTGATACATTGAACTAGTGGACTAAGCTTGCGATAACATCTACTATGCATTGCATGATTACTTGTTTAGCTAACAACTCAAGTGCAGGAATTATTATATGCAGTTAGCGATAGCAAAACATTCTAGCACTACTGAAAAAGCTGCTATGCAAGTACAGTTGGTACAGATGCTTAGAATGTTCAGTCTACATCTCTCTTAGGTCACCCTACACAAGAGCAGTTGAAGCTAGAGCAGAAAGTTAACTTCGATGAAGTAATTGCATTAATTGCCAACGGCTATGGACCTCCAACGACTATATTCAAATGGCCACATGAAGCTGAAAAAGGGCAAGCTGCGAAGATATATATAGATCAAGACTTGCTTCTAAAAGAGTAACAATGGAACAGAGCTTTATGCAGAATTGTAGATTACAATGATCGAGAGAAAAACCTAGTGTGCCCAGAAATGAGGAAAGAATGTTGAGTCAAGTAAATTAGAAAAAGAGAGCTAGAGCACTCATTGTTCAATCTGTTAAACTCTAGAATTGCAATTTCATCATATATTTCTCTGTACTTAAGTGATTATCACAATCTGTTCATTAAGTGAACCTATTACTTGAAATCCTCTATTGTTTGAGGTTGTTCTAAAGCTTGGTGCTTTAAGAACAGGGTTGTAACCTTACGGGTTGTAAGGGGGAGCTTTTGGAGGGAGTCTAAAGCTCTGTTGAAAAGGTTGGCAGGTGATCCCGTGTTGTAAAACCTGTGGTAAAGGCTTCACAAGTGCCCGGCTAAACTTGTGAGTTGTAAAGGCTTCTCTTGTGCCCGGTTTAAACAAGAGGGTAGTGGAAATCTCAGGTGAAGCCTGAGGACTGGATGTAGGTCAGGGTAGACCGAACCAGGATAAATTCTATTTGCATTATCTCTTCCTTTAACTCTCTTAGTTTCTAGCATATCTACATTATATATCTCTTAGTGCATTTAACAGGTTTGAAATACTCTGTGATAATCCTAAAAAGATTTTAAAGATTACTTTCACTGTGCTTTAGAAAAGAGAAGTTTTGAATTTACCCTGTCACCCAATTCACCCCCCCTCTTGGGTGACAGCTAGCACTAACATCTTGTTCGACTATCTCTATATGATAATATCCAGATTTCATATCAAACTTAGAAAATATAGTTTCCTTATGTAATCTAGATATTAAATCTTCTTTATTAGGTATTGGATATCTAATCCATTTTAAAGCTGTATTTAATGTCTTATAATTTATGACTAATCTTGGAGTTCCTATTTCTATTTCGGCGACATTTTGAACATAAAATGTTGCACAACTCCAAGGAGACTTACTAGGTCTAATTAACCCCTTTTCTAGCAATTGTTGTATTTCTTTTTTACAATATTCCATTAATTCAGCAGTCATCTGTATAGGCCTAGTTTTAGTAGGTATTTGTCTTTCATTAAAATCTTTTTCACATGGTAAAGTTACTATATGCTTCTTTCTATTCCAAAAAGCATTAGGGTAATCTGTGCAGATATTCTCTTTAAATTGTTTTCTCTATTATCTCTATTTTTTTCTTAATAATTTCACTATTTATTTGTTCTTCAATTCTCTTGTACCTAATTTCTTGTTGTAAATTGGTTATATGGTTTTGGTTGGCTTTATTTTGTTTACTTTAAATATTGCACTGTTTTTTATAAGATTTATTTCTCCTTCTATGGTGGGGACTAACCATTCAAAGGTTACCTTTTTTTCCCATTACTTTAGTTATTATTCCCTTATGTGTGACTTTAAATGATATTAACTTATATATAAAAGGGAAGCCTAAAATAACTAGTTCTCTTAGGTTTTTAACTAACATAAATATATTTTTAAAACATATTCCTTCATTACATATATGTGAATTATTTAACTTATTGTTTACTTGTAGTCTTGAATCCTTTGCTGTTGATACATTCTCTAAAGTTTTCTCATAATATTTTATAGGTATTAATTCTTCTTTAATACAATTTACATATGCTCCAGATTCTATTAATACCACCACTGTTCTAGAATATTCATTATTTATAAATAAATTTACTTGACAATACCATTTTTGATATATAACTCTTCTTATAGCATTTACAATTTTTTCTTGATCTATGTTCGTTTGTATTTTATTAAAATCTTCTATATTTAGATCTGCTTTATGATTTTGATATAAAATATCTAACTTAGCTTTTGTTTTAGTTATTTCCCATTCTCATCAATTTATGTCACTATTTTTTTTTAATATTCTTATATTTTCTTTAAGGTGTTTAATCTCTTCTTGTAATTCCTTTACCCCTATATTTTGTTCTGATGTTTGATTAAATCTTTGTAATATATTATTAAGAGTTATTGGTGGTCGTTGATCTTTAGTCTTTTCTTCTTCCTTAATTATCATTTCTTTTATTTTTAGTAAATATTGATTTTTAATATCTTCATCTGTAATTTTTTCTGTTATTTCTATAAGGAAGTAAATATTGTCTATTGATATAACATTTATTCTTTTCTGATTACATTCTTTACAACTACACATTCCTATCCCTAAACACTCATTATCTGTAGATGTATTAGAGTCACTATCCTCTTCAGTACTAGTTTCTTTCATTCTATAAATCTTTCCTTCTTCTTCTCTAACAGATGATTCATATTCTTCAGAATTAGACTCACTATAATCTTTATTTATCATGACTCTTAACAAATTTTCTTCACTTATATTAAGATTTCTTATTTTCTTTTCTGTTTTACAATTTTTGCATAATGACCAAATTGGCCACACTTATAGCAAACTATATTCTTCAAATCGTTATCTGTCCAACTCTTTCTCTTTGATGTTATATGTTTTTTTATTATTTCTGTCGAATCTAGGTTTTTCATATTTTCGATACCCTCTGGGTTTATATATCTTATTTCTCCTATATCTTGTAAATCTTTTCTTTTTCTTATAGGACGGGGCTTTAATGTTCTCAAAACCATATTGTTAACAAAAATTTCCTAATTCGTAGTTAACCATTTTCTTTTCATTATATAATTTTCTCTTAAATTTTATATCTCTACATATTCCTAATCCTGTATAAAGGTAATTATATTTTCATATGTTAAATGTTGATAGGTTATAGTTCCTCCCTACCTACTTCTTATTTCTTCCTTAACCTTTTCTATTAAAAACTTTGGTAATCGTAAAATAAATTTTTCTTTCTAAAAATCTGAGTTACCATCTTGTCTTTGAAATACTTTAAGAATAAAATTATCTTTATACCATCTAAAATGTGCCATTGTTGGACATCTTAACTTCATTAATTGCTCCATATATTTTTCTTCTAAACCCCTAGGTTCACCTATGAAGGCTTTTATCAGAGATATACAAAATGTTCTAAAGAATTAGGCATTAAATATTCATTCTTTATTTGTTGAGCAATTTCTATAGCATGTTTTTCTTCAATAGTAAGAATATTATACAACCATCGTTTTAAACTTCCTGTAAAACCTTGAGTTATTATGTGTAATATTTCTGTATCAGTGTTTCCTTTAGTTCTATAAGCCGTAATTGCCATAGTTATTTCTTGAGTAAAATATTTCATGCTCACTATATCCATCTAAATTCCACTCATATATAGAAATTCCATCATAGGAAGATCCTAAATGTAAACTTGTTTCTTCAATCTGTAGATCAAGAAAGGTTGGCCTAGGATAATAATTCCTATGGGGACCTTTCTGATATTTATGACTAAGTTTATTAATTGTAATTTATCTTCATCTTCTTTAAAGTGTTGCTCTATTTTTGTAATAGTATTTATTTTTAAAGTTGTTTGTTTTTCTTTATCTTTTATATTTAAATTTTCTAATTTCTTTCTTATTTGTTCTAGCAACTCTTTAGAGTCTTTATCTTTATGTCCTAGATTAAAATTTTTAATTGTTTCTAAAGGTACTGGTTCATACTTAAATATGGGCTTGTAAGGGTCTAGATTTCCTATATTATACCAAGTAAAGGTGAAGGGTTTATCTATATCAATTTTATTTTCTATTATAGTTATGAATTGTCCTATTTTATATAATATCTAGTTACTATAATTATTTTGTTGCTATATTTTTTGACTTGATTTATCTTTTGTGGAATTTGTAATTGTTAAGGCTGAAGCAATAACTTCATTATTTTCTATTTTAGTACTTATTTCTTCTAAAGGTGGATGTACAGAGGATACTGCCTTATCTTTACAATTCCAATTTTTTATATTATTAGTGACTACTTTTATAGATGATTGATTTTCCACAAAATGATTGAATATTTCGTTATTATATATATAAATATAAATTTTAAGCCATTTAAAGAAATATATGTCTATTCTTAAATTTTTCATATCTGTATACCATTGCTCTCTTATACTTGCTTGTTCTTCTATAAAGGTTGAGAAAAACTATGCTCTTTCTCTCTTATGTTTTTTTAACATGAATTCTTTTCTAATTAAGTCATTATCTATCTCATAATTATTAATTATCTTTGATACCAGACATGCACCAGGACCTATGAATATATATATATATATATATTTTGTATAAATCCAAATATAAACCATTGATTAAAAAAAGATATAATGATTTTTAAATAAAAAAAGAGAAAAAAGGATAAAAAAAGAGAGAGAGAGAGAGTCATTATCACTTCCGATTTTGAAGGCTTGCCATTGGTGAAAGCATGGATTATTACATCTCATAGAGACATTGATATGTCCATTATTACTTGCTTTATCTTTTCCCGTGGACCAATTATGATAATGCAGCTGCAACCCATTCATTTAGTCCCAAACCAACCCCCCAAACCAACCCATTCATTTCCTTTTCTTCTTTCTTCTACTGTTCTACATGTTCTTTATCTCCTTTAAATTGTTTTTCTTCCATTCCCTTCCCTTCCGTATTCTTCTGCTTTAGTCGCCCATGGAGATTTCTTCTGGCTCAGATCCGATCGCATGGCATCTATGGTGACTTAACATACGTTTTCTTTGCCTCACACATCTACTTCTTCCTCTATTTTCTTTCTCTTCCTCCCCTTTCTCCTTTTCTTGGTCAGAGTTTTTGCTGGTATCTAAGTACTGTGTTTCATCCTTAGAAGTTTTCTCTGATCATTTTGGTAATTGCTTTGTTCTTAAAAGAGATCTGATTTAAACACAGAAACTGAAGAAGGAGACTACTCTTTTTTTTTTTTTTTTTTTTGAAGGAAACATCAAGCAATTTGTGATCTGCCAAAAACAGGTAAGTTCATATATTATGGCAACATGTGTCTGTTCATATATTATGGCAACATGTGTCTCTTTGCTTCATAAATTGTCTTATGCTTCAGTATTGAGACTTGAAAGGCAAATATTTTCTGGGGAATTACTATAGAAGGTCTTGAAAAAAGGTTTTGTTACCCAAAAGTTCAATAACAACTGATGAAGTGATATTAAATTCCAGTATAAAAATATTTTTTAAGAAATTATTTTGGTGTGCAATGATATCAAATGAGCTAGCTCTGTCTCCTACTTTAGGACTTATACTTTAAAGGGAGACATTTTTTCTGGGAGCTACGTCCTTCCATATAAGGTCCAAAAAGTCAAATAACGATTAAAGGAGTGATTTCAATTTCAAATTTTAATATACGAAATCACCACAGATTTTTACTGGTTACTTGCTATCGTGGCCTTTTTATGATTACATCTCTTCAATGAGATAGTATTGTAATTTTTCCGACATTTTTCCTATTGTCTTACTCATACATATAATTACACGCTTTATATTGTATCTGATAACATTTTTTATGTAACCTCTATTATTTTGGATGATTGCAAATGTTTTAATTAAGTAATTTTATTTTTGTTATAAGTATTTTTGAAAAATTATTGAAATATAGCAAATTAGACCACTAAATTATAACATATGTCACATGTAATTAGATTATAGGTTAGTTTAAGTAGAATAAATTAGTTTTGAAGAAAAAAGATAACTATACATAATTTAAAATGATTAAACTTGCATCTTTAATTTCTCCCAAAAAGTCAAAATGGACTTATAATTAGGACCAGAGGGAGTACTTTGCAATAAAATACTGTCTATTTGTTAAATAAATTGATGATAATAATTACGTGACAGAAAAATATTCTGAAAAAATAAATGCTAATTTAAAATTATACAATTAGCCACTTGAGGCTAATTTATGTGATAAGAGGGATGTGAGCTGCGAATAAAGGTCAAAAGTTAAAACCTTTTTACCCAAGCAAATAAATAGATTTTTATCAAATAAGTAAACAAATAAAATCACAAGAACTAATTTTTATCAAGTTATTATTCTTATCATTCTTTACATTTAAATTTATTTTATCTATACGATTTTCACAAATTAAAAAAATTAAAAAATGAAAATAATGTTTTAATGTGTCATCCAACTCTAGGTATTCTTAATAATTTGCTTACCCATCCATTGTAATATCTATCTTCTTTACAAATGGTCAAGATTAATTGTGTTTCTGGTTCCCATACTTATTGAAACTTTGATTGCCTCATAAGTTTATCTTTTTATTTTGCAGATTGTTTGCATTTAGATCCTTCATAGTAGCTTCTACTTATTTGATAGCATTGTCCTTCTGCAAATTAAAACAAAAAAAAAAAAACAAAAACAAAAAGACACAAAAGACCCTTCTCTGTCCAAGGCATTGCCGACGACTTTGACATCAGACTATTTCAGCGAGGAAAAGGTAAGTGTATGCTTTGAACGTGTCCATTTTACTATTAATATTATCATTTGCTTTATGTTTAGTTTGATATGCATTAATAGTGACAGTTAATAGATATAAATTAAAGTATTAAACCCCAAATATTTTTATTTATTAGTAATAACACAAATAAGACAACAGGGCTAGCAAGTTAATAAAAAAGGGAAATTAATTAGAGGTCCAATGGAAAAAAAAATGTTAAGATGAGGTCTTAAAAGATTTTAATTATCTGGTCACAAGTTGCTATCGTCAAATCAAAAGTTATTATTTAAAACTTCGTGAGACCCATCTTAATTATATTTCTTCCTTGACATTTGTAATTAATTTTCCCAAATAAAAATCAATAATATCCCAAGCACAAAAAAAAGGAAGAGTCTTGATATAGCCTTATGGACATATTTCTCTTTAGAGAAACATTATTGTCTTGGAATCGATTGACACTAAGATCATAATGACAAATTGATATCATGCTTCTCATATATGCATGCAGTTATCCACTAAGAAGGCATCAAAATAGAGTTTGGTTCCTAAGAGTTAGGGCTGTTCAAGTACCGGGACGAAACCGGGACACCCTTTGTCCGAGTCCTGGTACCATAAGAAGGCTAGGACGCCATTTGTGTCCCGGTCTCGGTACCGGTACTGAAGGAATCCTGGACCCATCGGGGACAGGACCGGGACATGGACCAAGACCGGGACGTCCCGATTCTCTGACACAATCTGCTTTATCAAGAAACAAAAAAAATGAAGCACCTATGTATGTTTATACTTTAGTTACTAATAATATAATATAATTAATTTTTTAATATCACATATATATTTATGTGTAAAAAAGATTAATCATTCAGTCCAACAAATCATTTTTAACTACTTATAAAGTCTCCAAAATATTATAGCGAAACAAGACAATAACCATAAGTCTATAATGAAAATTTAAACATTCAAATTCAAAGCAACATCATTGTTCAGAAAAAAAAAATTCAAAGAAACAGCCAACAATTCAGTCGTTCCCTACTTCTTCGATCCTTCTTCTTCGTTAAGGATTGTGGAACGATTGAAAAGAAAAAAAAAGGTGTGCCTCTTCTCTTAAAAGGTTAAACATTAAACCTTAAATGATTGAATCAATCAATAATCAATATAATTAAATGATCTTGTAAAGAAAGAGAAAAAAATAATATTTGGGTAGGGACTTGATTAATTAATTGAAAAAAAGGAATAAATGCATGTTTGAATCAGGAACAAAATTAAATAAGTAACTATACTTATAGTACCGGGACGGGACCGGGAATCCCTGATATGTGACCATATCCCGGTACCGTCCCGGTTTCAATTTGGTCCTGGTACCGGATCCTGTTGGTCACGAGAAATTCCGGTCCCGACAGGTCCGGGACAGGACCGGGATAATCGGGACAAGAACTTTTTGAACAGCCCTACTAAGAGCAAACAAATACAGAGCAATCCCTGTGTAGGAAATTTTGAGACGTTTCAGTATACTACCTAACAAATTGAGAAAATAGTGAAACTCACTGATAAGTCCAACATAAGGATAAAAAAAATGAAAGTTTTTTTTACCGTACGTATGGACGTTCTACATACTAACAACATTTAACTTTTAGTTATAGAAATTCATTTACGAGGGCAATTTGATTTACAAAATCCATTTACATTTAAAACGCACATGAAAAAAGATTGGAAAAATCAATCTTTTAGTTATTCAACTTTTAACTCACTTGCAGCTAAGTCCCTTAACTATGACTTGGTGCTACTCGGTCCCTGATGTAATATTTGTTTCCATAATCATCCAATTACTCAATGATTCAACCCAAATACCCTTGATCAAAGCATAGGGAAAAAAATTTCTTAATAAATTCACTACATAGAAAAGCTTTTAACTTAACATATGAATTGTACCCTTAAAATATGAATTGTACCCAGACGATAGTGGCCTAACTGACTTCTAATTACATGCGAAATGTATATCATAAGTAGGAAAGGAATGAACTTACACAAGTCATATTAGGTTCTATAAAAAAATTGAAGGTAAAAAAAAAAATAGCAAAAGAAACCACATAATTAAAACAATAAGGGCTATCATAATTAGAAAATTTTCCAATAAGAATTTAAGAAACTATTTATGATAGAAAAGAAATTTTATAGAGTATTGAAATAGCTTATTATGGATATAAAAAGTCCTTATAAATCTAGAAAATACTACCCATGTCAGAAAAAGAACTTACGCTAGCATGGTTAAGAAAAATTCCCTTATAAAAACAATTTAACCTAACTATAATAGAAAAAAGATTTGATTACTAACATATTTAAAACAGAAACTTTCTTAAATGCTTTGGTACGACTTACAATGTTAGAAGTATAAAGTAACATGGGAATTAAAAATTCACTTCACACGAACATAGACTTTCTCTTTTAAAAATTCTTAATCACATACCAATCAAATATAATCATCTGTAATATCCTTTGACACAAAACATCATACCTGACCAAGCTTTTTAGTCAATTTACCCTTCCTCCTACAAAATCTTTGCAGTTCCCTTTTATTCAATTGAGTAACTAAGAAGCCAGCAAGAAATGGCCAGAATCATCACACATTAAAATTTTCCCACAATCCCCTTCTTTACTTCCTTGCAGCACCGAAACTTGGAACAGGAAGAAAGAAAAATTAACAACACTATTATCATTAATTCTTAATCAGAACCAAAAACAACACATCAACCGCATACCAAGTCACTATCAATCTTTCCTTCCTAATCACCGTACACGGACCCAGACAGGGCAACAGAGAAAAAAACTACAATCACTCAACTTCAAATTCAGGCATAAATCAAACATGCAGAACCATCTCCCAGCAATCACATCCCTTCTTCATCATTTATATTTCTTTTTTCCCCCTAAAGTCCCCAGTACCTCAGAAAATCGGCCAACCACTGAGAGGACACAGAAATTCTGAAATCCCTTCCAAAGCTCAGAAAATTCAACATGTAGAAACAATACACTATTTCTATCTTAATATTACATTAATTTAATCACCAATTTCAGCCACCAAGCAGAAGAATCGAACAACAGAGGAAGAAGAAAATCAGGATCTGATGAAATTCCAAAACCCCAGAAACTAAACATACAACTCTAAATATCAACTCTACTTTGCTTCTAATCAAGTTTAATCAAACTTAATCTCAATTTCGACACCCCACCAGCGACTGAGAACAGTGATCAGAAAAGGGGTTTGTGAAAAAACTCATTTAACACCACACCAATTCTCAAAATCCTTCACAAAAGTTGTAAATTGAAGCCTAATCTTCATTTTTCATTGGTTCAGAATTCCTACAAACCTCCAGAACTCAAATTGATCTCTCTCCATACTCACTCAAATGGAAAGAACAGAGGGTAGAATGGACAAGTCGAGGCTCACCTAAGGTCGAATCAAGTCTCCCATGCGTCGTTGAAGCTCCTAGACGCCAGTAATCGCCGTCGTCGCTGGTAGTGCTTGCTGGGAACGACGAAGAAGATGGAGAGAGTGAGGAGGGGGAGGGGGGAGAGAGAGAAGAAATGGAGAAGAGTGACGGGAGAAGGAAGGGAACTTGGAAGAATAAGGAGGATAAGATATTTTTAAAATAAAATAGTAGGTTACCATTTTATCCTTCCGCTTATAATTAAAAATATTTTTAATTAAGGGCAGGTAATTGACATTTTTTTGTCCTATTTTTCCTCTTTTCCATTATACCCTTCTTTGAAAATTATAGTTACCATCTCCCTTATAAATTGATCTGAATTTATTCTAAAATAATTTCTCTAGATATGCTTTAATTCTCAAATTTATTTTTAAGACTCCCTAAATATTAAACAATACTCCAAGATTCTGAATATTTTCTTATTAACTATTTTCTAAATTTATTAACTCTTTTTTAAATTTTGGGGTGTTATAGTAAGATTTTTAGAATACTCCTACCAACAACGAATACGCACATAAAACAAGTAATAAGTGGTTATTTCTTGAAACTGAAAATCAATTGTTACCGTAATAGAGAAACTCCGTAATAGAGAAAATCCCATGTGCTGAACTCAAGACCGGTCTCTACAAGAGAATTAACAATACATGCACAAAATAAAGTCAATTAATCAAGTGCCAAATTCCTCTTAAGGAAAGCTTAGGCAAACAATAGAATTTGAACACTTTCCCAATCATTAATCACTCCCAAATAATCTCACAATTCCTAAATCTTAATTCCTCCTCTAATCCATTCAATTTCCCAATTGTCACCACTTGGGCCGAAATTTACCTACACTTCAAAACTTGCAATTTAAGCCTAACAGCTAGTTAGCTTAATCATATATAATTCTCATGTCACAAAAATTCATCCTACACCATTAATATCCTCAACATTAGCAAACAGGTATAGCTTATGCCCAAATTAGTCCACAAAATAAACCCAAAATCACCAAAATCTAAATTAGCCCAATCCTTACCAATTTCACCATTCCAAGATCATCTACTAGCATCATTTAACACATTAAAATCATTAATTACTCAACAACAACAACCTTGTTGTAACATGGTCACCCGAATACTCGAACATGAATCGAGTTCATGAACATCAATCGGGTGCACGAACAGTATGCTGAAAAAAGAATAAAGCTATTGGAGCCAAGAATCAAAGGATTCTCAAGGCTCAGCACTATGTAGACTACAAGAGTCTAGACCGGATTTGCACAACAAATCACAAAAAAAAAGCGGGAGAGGCTTCTCTCGGCTGGGGTGAGAAACACAATGAGGGGAACCTCCTTTATATAGAGTTCAGGATGAACACCAGAAAGGAAGAAAACCACCGTCATAATTGCCTATCATTTTTTTGAGTACATAATGGCAAGTTAAAAGACTTAAACAGGAGTCCTCATCTCAGCTGCAGGAACCCTCAAAAGTACGCTGAACTTGGTCTTCTCTTAACATGTAGAGACATCCTGGGTGTGGTCTTCTCCAAAGCTGCATGCCTTCATTAATCTTGTAAGCATCTCTCGCTAGATAATCTGCACATCTGATTGCTCGTCTTGGAGCATAACGCAGTTCAATGTCCCATTCCGAAAATAGTAGGTCTCTAATCTCTCTAATTTCCTGTCCTAACGGGTGGTATGTCCCTAACTCTTAATATCAGATGTATTGCTTCCAGTGAATCTGTATAAACTAGAACTTTCTGAAAATTTTCTCTCTTGCATATCTGAAGGCCAATGAGTAGCCATGATTTCTGCCTCTGTAGCTGATATGACTCCCAATTTCTGCTGAAACCCAATAATCCATTTTCCATTTTTGTCTCTGAGAATCCCCCACAAGTAGCCTCTCTGTGTTGGTTTAAAGATCCATCTGTGTCAAGCCTAACGTAGACATCTTGTGGTGGAATCCATGTTTGTTCCTCGTCTGCATCTAGCTTGAAAACCTGGTGTGTTAGATTGTCACCTCAAGTTCCTTCCATTAAAAGCGATATTACTCCATGTATGATCTCCCCTGTTTGGAACCGATTGCCTTCCATAATTCCTTTACAACGATTTTTTCATTAGAGCCAGCATGTGGTAGCGAACACTCGAGGCCATGTCCATCTGTCAAACCGTCTGTTTCCTAAGTTCTTGGATAACTTCTCCTAAGCCATACCTGCAAATTAGAAGAAAAGAAACTATGCAAAGCCTGAGGGTTTATAATGTTAGTCCACACATTTTTTGCTATCTCACAATCTCTAAAAACATGAAGAATGTTTTCCTCACTATGACACTCAAAAGGACACTCTCCTGTGTTTGTTAAACCACGATGTGCTCTGAGTGAATTTGTGATTAGTCTTTCATGGAAAGCTTGCACGAAGAAGAATTAATTTTCTCAGGAACCGGCAGTCTCCAAATCTTTTTCCAATGCCCTTTCTTTCTTTGCTGTTGCTTTGTATTTAGGAATCTGTAGGCCTCCCGAACACTAAATTTCCCGTTCGAGGCATTTCTCCAACAAAAGGTGTCATTCTCTTCTCAAATGGGGATTTTAATCTGTCTCAGAATATTAATGACCCATAAAGGAAGAATATTCACCCATTTCTGCACATCCCATATACCATTATCCAAAACAAAATCCTTCACTTTGGCATTGGGGTTAATAAGATGAATATTACCTTCTGTGAAATGAATGAGAGGTTCATTCAAAGGTGTCCAAATATCCCACCAAAAATTTGTTGATGCACCATTCCAGATAGTTCGCCCTATACCCTTGTAAAATTTATCCCATACTGTGGTTATGCTACGCCACACAATTGAAGATTTCTTCTTCCGTACCACATAGGGATATATCCCACTTCTGCATCCATACTTCCCTCTAAGGCATTTCACCCATAGAGAATTTGAATTGTTTAGAATACCCCAGCAAAGTTTCATGATGAAAGCAATATTTTGGTTCCGAAGGTCTTTGATTCCCAATCCACCCTCCTCCTTTTCTTGCTTTATTTGATTCCAGGAAATCAAGTGCATTTTCCTGCCACCCTGATCTTGGTCCCATAGGAAGCTCCTGCTTATTTTCTCAAGTTCCTGTAAAATTGTTTTAGGGAGCATCATTGTTTGCATTTGATAACTAGGAATCGCTGATAGTACTGATTTAATTTAAACTGTTCTCCCTGCCATACTCAAATATCTACTCTTCCAAATTGATAGTCGACTTTGAGTTTTCTGAACAATTGGGAGGAATAAGAGCTTAGTTATTCTTTTGTGAAAAAGAGGGACTCCTAAGTACTTGCCAAAATCTCCTGTCATTCCTATTCCAAGCCTTTGACTCAACTCGAAAGCCCGATTAAAATGCACATTTTTTGAAAAGAAAGCTTTGGATTTTGATAGATTTACCTTGTGCCCCAAAACTTCGCAAAAGCTCTTCATAATGTCTCTCATTAGGTCCATCTGATCTGAAGTTGCTTCCCCGAAAAGAATGAGATCATCTGCAAAAAATAAATGTGTGATGGTAGGGCTTGTTCTGTTAAATTTTAATCCTTTCCAATTACCTTCTCGGACTTCTTTGCTAATCAACTGACTCAGCCTTTCCATGCAGAGAATAAACAAATACGGACTGAGGGGATCTCCTTGACGAACTCCTCTAGCTGGGTAAAAAGACTCTGATTCTTCTCCATTCCAAATTATCTTCATGGAAGTAGATGAAGTACATGCCATAATGAGTCTTACCAAAGTATCTTCTAATCCCATACACTCCAGTGTGTGCTTAAGAAAGCGCCAATCCAACCTGTCATGTGCCTTCTCCATGTCTATCTTCAAGGCCACGTACCCCTTCCTTCCGGTTTTTGTTCTCATTGAGTGAATGGCCTCCTGAGCAATAATGATATTATCATTGCTTTGCCTCCCAGCTATGAAGCCACACTGTTCCGGATGAATTAAATAACTCATACATCCCTTCAACCTGTTAGCTAGGATTTTTGTGATGATTTTAAGGCTAACATTGCATATAGAAATTGGCCGTAAGTCTTTGATGTTCATGGGATTGTCAATCTTTGGGATAAGCACTATATTTGTCTGATTTATTTCCTTAATCATATCTGGATTTTGCCAAGCCTGCTTTACAAATTAACATATCTTTTCTCCTACAATATCCCAATGTGTTTGGAAAAAATGAGCTTGCAACCCATCCGGCCCTGGTGCTTTAAAAGCTTCCATCATAAAGGATGCATTTTTAATCTCTGTGCTACTTACATTTCTATGAATCCTCTCAGCATCATGCACTTGTAATTGAGGGAAATTAGTAAACCATTCTGATGGATCCTTTACCTGACAATCTTGGTAATATAGAGATCTGAAGAAATTCTCTGCCATTTTCTTTAACTCTTCTTGATTTGTGATCCAGTTACCCCCTTCATCTTGTAGCCTATCAATTCTTTGCCTTTTCTTCTTCATCACTGTAGATGCATGGAAGTATCTGGTGTTCTTATCCCCCCATTTAATCCACTGACATCTTGATTTTTGGTACCAAATTAATTCTTCTTGTGTCATCAATTTATTATATTCTTGCCACAGCTTCTTCTTTATACGATATAATCCATTTGCCACCCTATTTTGCATTGCTCGGTCTATACCCTTAATTCTCCTCAAGATAGCACGTTTTCTTTTAGGGATACTTCCTGCAGTTAATGTATTCCATTCCATTTGGATGCATTTTCAGAAAATTTCTTTGACCCTTCACACCAGTTTTCATTATCCCAGGAGCTCCTCACAACCTCTTTAAAAGAGTCTTCCAGAGCCCATGTAGAATAATATTTAAACGGGATCTTCCTTTGCCTTGAAACTCTTCCTCCATCATCTGACACAACAGTGAGCCTGTGATCTGATTTGTATTTGAGTTTATGAAAATTTTTGCTCAGAGGATGATTAAGCTCCCAAGATACGTTGCAAAATCCCCAATCAAGCCTTTCCTTTATAATTGCCTATCATTAATGTCGTCAATAAGTCATTATGACATATTCTCTGATTTCCTTAAAAGAAAACGATTTGAATTTCAATCAGCAATAAATGGTGATTAAGTCAATTGTCAATTTCTCTCAGATCGCTTCTCATCAGTCGGATCCTTTTTCAGAGGATCCGGCCCATCAAGGGTGGACCCAAACATATAGTCCAACGAACCTAATACCCAAAAACCCTACTCAAAACATACCCAACAATCCCACTCAAAACCTAACTTCTTCAAATTTTGATTTAAAAGTTTTCTAAACAAGTTAGCACATTTGAAATCATCCATTGGCATCTAGAAACCATTTGAAAACACCAAATCTTAGAATTTGGATTTTTGAAATCATCACCAAATCCTAAGTTCTTCAAGTTTTAACAACCCATTTAGCATCCCAAATTGTTTTTCCAACAACACAAACTAATAGAATAGTTTAATAGAGTTAGAATACAAGTTTGAAGCTAGGAGAAATAAGAAAATTTGGTAAATTTTCGGACCCATGAGAAAACCCCAAAATAATCTTAAGAAATTTCGAGGAAAACAAGAGGAAATAAAGCTAGAGAGGTCTATGATCATATACCTATAAAGTGAGAGCTTTGAAATGCCCTTAGGAAGTGGTAAGAAAGTGGAGAAGTTATGTAGTGAGAGGCCCCTAACTGAGTAAGGAGAATATGAATCATTATCTTCCTCTCAATTTGGTAGTTGCCATTGAACTAGAGGACACAGGGAAAGCTGTGGCATCATCATTTTCAACCTTCAACTGTGAAAAAGAAATCAACCACAGAGCATGGGGTTATAGGACTTTTCCCTGCTTGGCAGGAACGACCAATACTTATTCTAATCTAGTTATTAATCTTCACTTTGATTTATGGGAAGAAGATAAGAAAAGACTTTGCAAGTATGGAAAACACAATGCCCAACTGCATAATGACATAAACGTGTCAGTCCTGAACTGTAATTTTCCAAGTTTAAAGGAAATTACATAAATGTCCTTCAATACAATATTTTTTTAATTATAACCCCTCGCCAGCTGTCGGAGCTTTGCTTTGACAACTCAATGGCTGCCCTCCCAGTGCACCGCAGCCCAGCCTAGGCATTACAACCGCCAACAGATCCTTTTTTTGTGACCAAAATAAATTAAAGGCAAAATAGTGAAACCACCCCATTTGTTTTGTTATAAGGCCACCAATTGTGTCGATATATGAGATGAGAAATAAACACTTTAGCTTTGTACCTAAATCGTTTCGAAGTTTCGATAAGGCTTTACCAATTTTTCATTAGGTGTTGCCTACTTTATATTAATAAGGGTAAAGGTGCTTATTTAGTACTCAACTATTACCAAAATTGCTACCAGCATAAAAAACAATTTCGAGTACCTGATGCGGTACTCATCTATAAAAAACGTTGCTTGATTAGTAACGCCGTTAATTTTGCCAAACGCCATTATAAATTACTGACGTTGCAGGGACAGCTGGCATTTTTTTTATTTTTTTATTTTTTATTTTTATTTTTTATTTTTTTTATTTTTTATTTACAACAGGAAGATAGGGCCTTTGGCCCCTAAAACCAGATGCCTCCCGGTATTCGGTGCGATTTTCTGAGTCCCTGGCTTTCTCAACTGGACCACGTAACCCGGCTTTATTTATTTTTTTTTTGTAACAACAGGCAGATAGGGTCTTTGGCCCCAAAACCTGGATTCCCCTGGGTATCCAGCGCCTTTTTCAGAGTCCCTGGTATTTGGCCCCCAAACCCAAATTTTCCCTTACCAATAAAAAATTAGATAGGGCATTTGGCCCCCAAACCCAGATTTTCCCGGTAACCTAGGGCAACCGATTAATCCAGAGTTAGGTTATATACGCTATCTAGTCTAGTTGACAAGGCCAGGGACTCTGAAAAAGGCGCCGGATACCCAGGGGAATCCAAGTTTTGGGACCAAAGACCCTACCTGCTTGTTGTTACAAAAAAAAATAAATAAAGCCGGGTTACGTAGTCCAGTTGAGAAAGCTAGGGACTTAGAAAACCGCACCGAATACCGGGAGACATCTAGTTTTGGGGGCCAAAGACCCTATCTGCCTGTTGTAAATAAAAAATAAAAAAATAAAAAATAATAAAAAGTAAAAAAATAAAAAAATAATAAAAAAAGCCAGCTGTCCCTGCCACGTCAGCAATTTATAACGGCGTTTGGCAAAATTAACGGCGTTACTAATCAAGCAACGTTTTTGATAGATCAGTACGGCATCAGGTACTCGAAATTGTTTTTTATGCTGGTAGCAATTCTGGTAATAGTTGAGTACTAAATAAGCACCTTTACCCTATTAATAAAGTAACGAATCTCAAGTTTTGATAAGATATTATCAAGTTGAGATATAAACTTTCCTATCAGCGTTATAAAGTTCAAGCATAATAGTTTAGAATTTGGATATGAAATTACAAATGTAAGATATAAAATTACCGAATTCTTCAATCAGATTTACCAAGTGCAAACATGATATTTTAGACTCTGATATACAATAACACATTTTAGATATAAATTTACTAAGTTGATATTTGTCATAAATCTTCATATAGCTTTTCCATTAGATATTTGTAAAATATTCACAATCATCATAGGCTCGTAGCTTTCTATTTATAATACTATGGGTCTTGTGCCAAAGACAGATAGTAACTGCAATTTGTTAATCCTTGTTAGATGACAACCATACCGGAAGAAGTTGCAAAAACCCTTATCCAGAGATTGATCGATGGAGCAATAGGAGAAGTTAATTACCTATGTTGCTTCAGGAAACATGTTGCAAACTTTGAGAAGAAAAGGAAACTACTGGTTGCCAAAAGAGAAGAAGTTTTGAAAGACATTGAAGATGCCAAAAAAAGAAATGAGACTCAAGTTAAAGATGATGTTCATCTTTGGTTAGAAGAAACCAATGGAATCATTGATGAAGACACTACAACAAATATGAAATGCTTTCATGGCTGGTGTCCCAATTGCATATGGAGATACAAACAAGGGAAGAAGTTAGCAGACAAGATGGCGGATATAATAGATCTCATTGAAAGATGTAACAACTTTGGCGAAGTGGCACGTCTAGCTCAACCTCCAGGCATGACATACTATTCTCCACAAAATTTTATTGATTTTGATAGCAGAAAGTCAATATTCAAAATTCTTGTGGGTATATTACAAGATGGAAGCTACTCATTAATTGGATTGCACGGCTTAGGGGGTACAGGTAAAACCACACTAGCAATAAAAGTGGGTCAACAAGTTGAACAATCCAAAGCATTTCAAAAAGTTGTCTTCGTTGTTGTGTCTAATTCACCAGATATCAACAAGATCCGAAGACAGATTGCAAGCCAATTAGAACTGCAATTAGAGGAAGGAAAGGAAGAAGAGCATTCTGTATTTTTGTGGGCTAGAATTGCTAACTATGAAGGAAAGGTGCTTATAATACTAGATGACATTTGGCAATGGTTAGATCTTAAGGATATAGGGATTCCTTATGGCCAAAATCACAAGAATTGTTGTGTTTTGATAACCACTCGTGATTCAAGAGTTTGTGAAGAAATGGGATGCCAAAAGGTTGCACTACAAAGATTGACTGATGATGATGCATTGAACCTTTTCATCAAGCAATTTGGTGAAAGAAGTGACAATTCGTCGAGTGAATTCATGGATTTAGCAGGAGGCATTGCGAAGGAGTGTGGAGGACTACCACTTGCAGTTGTTGCAGTGGCAACTATTTTAAAAGGTTGGCCTCTAAGGGATTGGAAGAGTGCTTTGAAAACCTTGCAAAAGTCTGAGCCATTGCATAATGTTCACAAAGACTTGGTAAAGGTTTATACAAGTTTGAAGTTAAGCTATGATAATCTTGAGAAAAGAGCCCAATCTCTCTTGCTATTATGCTCTATCTTTCAAGAGGATTTTGAAATTCCTATAGACCTTTTAAGCAAACTTGGTATAGGATTGGGCCTTTTTGGGGGTATCAACAGCTATTTTGAAGTGAGAAGAAGAGAAGTGATTGCAGTGAAAAATGACCTCATAAACTCTTCTCTGTTGTTGGAGGCTGGGAAAGTTTGTGTAAAGATGCACGATTTAGTTCGTGAAGTAGCATTATGGATAGCAGATGAAAATGTGCAAGTGATCATAAATTCAAATGAAACAATAAAATCAAACTTACAGTTTTTGTTTTGGCGTAATGATGAATTTCCCAATTGTTTTGAGGCTGCCAAGCTTGAGGTTCTAATAATATATACAGATGGAGAAGCTAAGGTGAGAGACGCAACAATTTTTGAAGGGATGGCTCATCTTAAAGTTTTATTTATAGAAGGTCCATATATTTACTCTTCCCGTAAAAGAAAAAGTTTCACCCCATTATTAGGGTCACTTCTTTCATTAAAGAATATCCGAACTCTTATCATTCGTAATTGGAAATTAGGTGACATCTCCATATTGAAAGGCTTAAAATTTCTTGAGACTTTTGATTTAGAGAACTGTACTATCATTGAATTATCAAAAGGATTTAGCGAGCTAACAAAGATGAAATTGTTGGGATTGAGACGGTGTCATATTGGCAGAGGTAATCCGTTTGAAGTGATTGAAAGATGTTCACAAATGGAAGAATTGTATTTTGTTAGGAATTACGGTGTAAAGCATTGGAAGCTAGCTGAAAATACAGATGAAGTTGCTCAAGATATATGCCCTCCTATGTTACAAAGGTATTCTATAGCTTGTTCTGAATTTGAAGATTTTGATGATGTTGACGGTCTCTTAAATTGTCTCAATATAGAACATGCAACAGAATTAATCTCCGAATCCATGTTTAATGACCTTATGGGAAGAGCAGAGGTTCTTGAGTTTCGGGAAACAGGAGAAGCACAGTGGAAGAGTCTTGTCCATGGAAAAATGATGAATGACTTAATTCAGCTTCGTTTGTGTGATTTAGATGACATACGGTGCCTCATTGATACAGATACACCTGATGGCTCTTTCAGGCAGCTACAAATTCTGAAGTTACAGAACTGTGAGAAACTTAAGCACTTATGCTTTGATGGCAATCTCAAACTTCCTCATCTCAAGAGTTTGCATTTGGAGGATTGTCCAATGCTGGAACCATCAATTTTCCAACTGCAACCATCTGTTACTCTATGTGTAGAGCGATTGGAAGAACTTGTTGTAGAAAACTGCGAGAAGTTGAGAAGTTTAATTGCATATGAGAGTTTGGAAGAAGAAAAATTAGTGAATGTTGATCAACAAAAGAGTTATTGCTCATCGTTCCAGAAGTTAAAATGTCTTCAGATTTTAAACTGTGGCAAATTAGAATTTGTATTGCCACTCTTTCCAGCTGGCGAATTTCCCCTACTGGAAGATTTAAGTATAAAATATTGTAAAGAGGTGAAATACATATTTGGTGAATATAGAGAGGAGGGCCATACTTTGAATCAACACATTATCCTCCCTTCACTCACAAACATAGAACTTGAGTATTTACCAAGTTTCATTGGTATGGTTCGAGAGTGTACGATATGTACACAAAGATCGTCATGCGCAATAATTGTGAAAGATGATTCCAAGGAGAAACAAGCAATACCTTTCTCTAGAGCTTTTGGGTGTTGTTTTCCACCCACAACTAAAGGCATTGATATTGAAGTTTCCAGTTCTTCTTCACAGAATCTTAAAGCGACAAAGGTAACACTTTGAACTCGTTATTCGTACACGTGTCAAGCTTGCTTCATTCTTTAGTTTAAAAAAGTAACGTTAACATTTTACATTTTGTCCTTTATGCTTAGAACTTTTTATTTAAAGAAACCTATTAATATTCCTGCATATTCCGTAAAAGTTTCAACATTTAAGCTTTTGTCTAGTGGTTGCTGATTGCTTGTTGATAATCTAATTTAAAATATAGGTTAGCATTTACAATATAGATCACTCAATCCAACATATAAGGGAAATGGACTTTTCTTAAGTTGATATAAACAATTTTATGCCTATATACTATTAAGAGATTTCCAAATGAACAGTGTAACATAGTATAAATTTCATAAGATATATAGATGAATTGTCCAACGTTGTAAGATGAAAACTTAAAAATCATCAAGTGCTTTCCTAGTAGTACTTCAATAAAGTATGTATAGTTCTATTAATCATTGTTTTTTTGACAAACCATTTTATACATGATTTGCAGGAATCAACAGCTTTTATGAAATGCATTGAAACATTTCATATGCCTCACATGTTTCATGACTACAGTCTCACAGCACACTAGATGACGCTTGAGACGTTAATTGTTGTTTTATGAATCCATGTTTTTAATTAGATTGTTATTGAGATATTTGATTAGATGATAGAAGTAATTAGTTATATAAGTTAAATATAAGAGAGGTGATTGGCTGCAGGAATCATATGGTGCATCAAGCAAAAGGATTGAAACATTTCATACAGCTGAATGTCTCATTAGACAACCATTAAGCCTACAAAATTTAAGGGATATGAGACTTATAGGATGCTCAAAATTAAAGTCATTGTTCAGTGTATCCATTGCCTCATCCATCATGTTGGAGATGTTGATAATCTCAGAGTGTGAAGAATTGAAATACATAATAACAAATGACGAAGAGGATGATGGGCATCTCAACTACACTTCTATCTTCCCAAAACTAGAAAATATCGGTGTCGTCAATTGCCATAATTTGGAATTTATATTTCCCTCAACTCTTTTAGGAGGTCTTCAAAAATTACAAATTATTGACATAAAAGGTGCTTGTCTATTGAAATATGTTTTTGGGGCATACAATGAGGATCAAAACATGAAGGCGGTTCCCATTAATCTCCCGGCCTTAGAAATGTTAGCCCTTGCAACAGTACCAGATATAATCAGCTTATGTAGCAACAATTATTATGTGGTGTGGCCTCCTCTACAACACATTATTTTGGGCAGTTGTTGGGGGGTGATAAGAAGTACTCTTCCATATTTCATGGCTTCTCATCAAGGAAGACAACTAGAGTTGAATATTGGAAAGGTAACACTTTCACTTAATATTGTTCAAATAACACTTTTACTGGAAAATGCCTATAAGGCTATAACATGTGTTCATTTGTCTGTAATCAGGGGTTGATTACTGGAAGTAGCCTTTTTCCAGATTTCATGATTTGTTTACAGTCAAGACAACCGAATACGGAAACTTACGAGGTAAGCTCTTACTTATTGTGTCACTGTCGCTTGTAAACTTTTTATTTACAAGTTATCTCCATAAAGTTTAGTATTCCTATTTTTTTTTCTTTTATTTTTGTGTGAAATTTAATACATAATTAATATCTGCTATGTTCTAATATCTCCTTGGTATGAATATTGTTTATTGAGGTATCTGTGGAAGGATGTGGTAATTTGATGAACAACTATTTCTAGCTACTTTTTTTTTTTAATTTTTGTGAATTAATTATAAGTAATTTATAAAATAGTAACGGGGGAATTATGTATTGCTTTGTCAATTTTACCCAGTTTCTGAGAAGTTTTCTTCAAGAATTAATCATTTATGACTTATGACTATACTCTTAAACTTCAACTTCTACTGCAATGAATCAACACACCCTATACTTATAATAAACTTCAACTTCTACTGCAATGAATGAACACACCCTATACTTTTAATAAACTTCAACTTCTACTGCAATGAATCAACACATCCGACCAAACGTGTTGATGAAAGCTCATTTCCTAACAAAAAAATACATTTGTTAGCTCAAGATAGAATATCCTCATTCTACCCATAGCCTATTTGATGGGTTGATAAAAAATAGTCTCAGAAATATATAAATTATAGGGTTTCTTTTTTAAATGTCCATAAATCTCGTTTGATTTCAAAATCATCACAAAAATATTTATAATTCACCAATATCTGATTTAAAATTGAGGATAAGTTATTAGCTCCTTAAAACCCAAAAATTCGAACCTCCCATTTTAGTAACATTACTCAATTTTTTTCAGTTATGATATATCATAAAAAAAATTTTGGCACTTGCTATAAAAATAAGTTAACGCAGATGTCTCTCAGAAAAATACAAGTGAAAGTTTTTGTAACTGATTTAGATCTAATGTTGAAAGCACTTCGTCTTCTCAATGTTGATTTGAGAGAACAGATATTGATATCCATAAATTTATTATTTGCATTACTTTTTTTCATACATTTATTTCCATTACTTTGATACTTCATAAAGCGTTTAGTATATAATTCTTTGATAATATTGGATTTCCAAATAATGTTTTTGTGATATAACTGGGTAGCTGATGTGGTGGGACTGAATTATTCTTGGTAGGACTACATGAAAATAACTATGAGCATGCAAAACCTGACAAGTCTTACAGTGGGGCAGTCCGAAACAATAGAAGAGATTCTTAATGTGGAAGGAATTCAAAGTAAAGGGCCGGTGACATTAAGCTTAGAAAAAATGGAGTTGGATGATTTGGTTGAGTTGAGACATATATACAAGGACCCCAATAATATTTTGAGGCTCCTCCATCTCAAGGTCCTAAGAATCCATAGATGTGGTAAGCTTAGAGCTCTCTTTACTACTTCAACAGCGAAAAGCCTACCACAGTTGTCCTCTTTGCAGGTAATGGATTGCATAGAGTTAGTTCACATAATTGAAGAAAATGATAATGATGAAACAAGTGCATGTGGTGGTGGTTCTCATCAACTATGCTTCCCAATGTTGGAAATCATTGAAATATATCGCTGTGATGGTCTGAGATCGCTTTTCTCGATCTCAGCGACATCCACTATGCTTCCAAACTTAAAGACCTTGATAATAGAAGTAGCCTCTATGTTGGAAGAGGTATTCAGATGTCAACAATATGATACGCAAGAAATATCGATACAAAATGTGTTTCCAAATCTATCAACAGTAGCACTCTACGGGCTGATGGAGCTTAGAACCATTTGCCGGGGGATCAACTTTCATTCCGTGCCAAAGTTTAAAGTGAAACGTTGTCCCAAATTTACTGGTATGAATTCTGAAATTATGTGGCTGGAGCTAGTTTTTGTGGATATTAATCAATATATAATAAAAAGTACTCCCTCTCATCCAAAATATAACACTTAATTAATAAGTGAGTTTTGATCATAAACATAAGACCTTATTCCCATTTTATTTGACATTCATCATTCTTCTCTAACCTGTAATGTAATTTGTTTGATTTATAAACTCATATAATCTAATGTTTACGCAAAAGTATTTAAAAGAAATCATGTCATATATTCTATAATTAGAAAATTTATTTAGCTTCCTCAATCTTTCCAAATTAAACAACTGTCTTACATTTAGGGTCTGCTTGGATGGAGGGAAAATGGGAGAGGAAAGAAAAGTATGGTGGAAAATGAGGAGAGGGTGAACATTTCCCCCTACTTGGATGAATAGAA
The DNA here is from genome assembly GCA_037074515.1 of Mimosa bimucronata. NCBI lineage: Eukaryota > Viridiplantae > Streptophyta > Magnoliopsida > Fabales > Fabaceae > Mimosa > Mimosa bimucronata. Next base: position 31,935,221 of record CM073440.1, on the reverse strand, counting down.
AATGTAAGAGGAAGGAAAAGTATGGAGGAAAAGTTGGTGGGGCCTACGCGTCCCATTTTCCTTCCAAAACTTCCCTCCAAAAGTGGAAAGATTATGAGAGAGAAAAGTATTACCCATTATTAGCCATAGTCTCACCTCACTTTTTTTAATACTATGCCTATGCAACTATGCGGTCTCTTCTCTATATTCACTTTTCAACATAGATTTTTTTTTTTTTACACAAATAATGAAATAACTCAGTCAAAAAAAACAATTGAACAATTTTACTTTTACTGATTATTAATTATGTTCAACAATCACGGTATATTTAATTTTTTTAATATACTTAATTTCATAAATAATTCACCTTTTTGTTTTACTTATTAAAAAATATTTTCAAAATTAGGGTAAAGAGTCAAAATTGACTTTGTACTTATGTCCAAGGTGCATTGGTACCTTGTACTTTTTTTGACTCAAAATTATACATCAACTTTCAAACTCAGGTCAATAATGACTTTCCACCAAATTGGTCCAACGAACGTTTTAAATTCTGGCCAATAACGACTCCTCTTTTAAACAGACCCAAGGAAGTTTCAAATTCGTGCCAATAATGGCTCCTTCGTCAAACAAGTCCAATTTCGGTTACTTTTTTATGGGTAGGTTTTACACTGGAATTTCAGAGGAATCTAATTTTTGTTGGGTCAGTTTGATGGAAGAGTCATTATTGACCCGAATTTGAAACATCCGTTGGGCTAGTTTGACAGAGGAGTCATTATTAACCCAAATTTGAAACATCTGTTGGACCAGTTTAACAAAAGAGTCATTATTTGCACGAATTTAAAAGTTAAGGGACATTTTTGAGCCAAAAAAAGTACAAGGTGTCAGATGCAACTTGGACATATACACTTCACCCTTAAAATTATTTGATTATCTTAATATCTACTCTAATTTTATATTGTTTTTATCTTGAAAAGTAACATTTTGTCTCTCACTTTGAAATCTAAGTCCGTTTTAAATATAATTCCTTTATTATGAGAGTAAGGGTATTTTAGTCACCACATATTAGTTCATTTTCTTTTCTTTCAATTTTCTCTCACTCATTCAAATAAGGAGAGTGATAACATTTTCTTCCCACTTTTCTCTCCAACCATTTTCTTTCCTCTCTACTTTTCCTCTTATCCAAGCTGACCCTTAGATTGAAGGTAGCATGAAAGACAAGGGAGTTGTACCATTCACAATCTATGAACGTAGTCACTTATTTTGGGTTCTGCTGTGTCATAATTCAGAATACGAATCACCAACAGAGGAGCTATATGCTACAGATAGAGATTCTGATCAAATTATTGATTCAGAAAACGAATCACCAACAGAGGAGCTATATGCTACAGATAGCGATTCTGATCAAATTATGTCAGATTTGGAGCAAAAAATAGAGACGCAAGAGCTGGCGACAAGTGCTTCACCAAACTTTACAGAAACAGAGGTAAGTTAGACCAAACCCATTCACTACTCAACTTGGATATCAATGTTGGAATGAGAAATATTGTTGTCTTCTCTTTTACTACTGAAATTAATTTTTTACGAAACTTTTTTACATCTTAGTAAATAACTTGTGGTCTTGGCCAGAATTTTGAGGAAGCAATGAAAGACATAATTGAAGAAGTTCCCAAATGATTTTGCACAGAAAAATCATGCATGCATGTGTTTGCACAAGTTGTAGGCAATATTACCTACATGCCCGTGCAAAGAAATTTTATTAATGCATATTAGTTGGAATGGGAAAAAATGACAACTGTTGGATACTCAATCTTATCACAAAATGTTGAAGCACTAAGGATTTCAATAAAATGACCAAATACTTATCATATTTCTATAGAGTCGTAATGAAAGTGTTCTAGAAGACACTACAACTATGAAAAGAAAAATAAGTTCTCCCCCAATTTATTCACAAGCAGAAGGCTTACAGACATATCCACCAGCCTAAGTAAGTTTAATACATTTTTAAACTTGCACATGCCAATAACTTTTACGATTCTAAATTAAGAAACCAATCATTCATTACTTCTATGTGAATTTTGCCAACAAATCCATGCATACATCTTGTCTCAAATTTTATCTTGAATTCTTCATTTATGTATTTAAATCAATTCGTGTAGTACGATCCAAGTAGCCGACTCTACCTAGAGTGATAAGGCACCGTTGTTGTTGTATTTAAATCAATTAGTCAATAAAAATAAATACTACAATTTATTAAGGTTACTTCATCTTTCTTGTAGAAGTGGTTGTAGTTATTCTTATAGATCCAGCTGGAAAGTGGTTATAATTATTCTTGAAATTAGTTTCTATTCTTCACGGGATATTGTTTCTTCCTTTAATTAATTTAAATAATATATGAAATGGATAAAAGGGTTAAGATTGATGTTTTGTGCTACTTCATATCTAGTACTAATACTTTTTCATGATCAAGTAACTACAAACAAGCAAACAAGATCTTAAAGACCCTCCAAAAGCACTTGAGATGTAGATATTTAAGATCGAGATCAGCTTTTCAAAGGAACAGTGACCGAGATCAACTTTTCAAAGGGCCAGAGAAAGTATCTTTTGATGCCATAGAGTACAAAAGAAAATGGAAGTTCTAGCCAAATATCCTACACTAACATTAGAGAAACAAGATTCTGAAACTTCAATGGCTAAATCAGAATTAGGAAGAATATCTCTCAGTTTAAGATTATGAATATTGCATCCAAAAATAGCCATAGACTAATAGTCTTGTGGTAGCTATTTAATTTTCAATATAACAAAAACTTGCATCCAAAATAGAAAAATAGCCAAATACTAATGCTCTTGGGTAATTTATCGATATTTCAAATAGGAGTTGCAGGATGTACACATAAGGAGAGAGCCAACAATGCAGCTTCAACGACAGGATCTTGGAGAAACAAAAACAACTACCAAAGCTCCTCACAAATCCAACACACCATCTGATTATGATGTGTGTTAGAACATAAGAAAACTCTGTTGGCTGATTAATTGTTTGTTAATTACTGAGTTATGCCCTTTTTTAGACAAGGATTAAGCATAATAGATAAAAATAACTAAGACATAAAGAAGATAGAGGGGATTATGAAGATTTAGAGAGGGAATTTGGAAGGAAAACAAGAAACAGAGGGATTGTAGAAGAAGAAGAAATTGGAGGGTTGAAGAGAATAGATCTGAATGAAAAATCACACTAATTAATTACATATTACATATCAGAATATGCTAATTGAATGGCTTTAACTTGTACATTTTTCTATATTCATTGCTTGTTTTAGGATCTGATGAAGACAAAATCAAGAAGAGAAACAATCATGACACACCAGCAGGAGTTAGAAGAAATGACGACCGAAGTATACTTGAAATCTTCACAACATATTAAAGAATCTAAGGATTATAATTGAACAACTTGATACTTACATATCTTCTTGCACTTTTGCAGAATGCCGTGGAAGGCTTTCCAAAATACAGTGAAATTATGAAAACTAGCATGATTACCACATCTACATTGGTAAGTTCAATGCGGTCATTCAAATTTATAGCATGTTTTCATACATATGTAAGTTTAAACACCATTCGATCTTTACATCTTCACATGTCAAGGGCTTGTTTGGCTGGACTTATTCCAGCCAAATAAGTCCTTATTTTAAAAAATAAGTACTTATTTTCAAAAAAGTTATTTTGAGTATGTTTGTCTCGACTTATAAAAATAAGTAACTTATAACTTATAAGTCAAAATAAGTATAAGTTCTTTTTTTCAACTTATGACTTATGACTTATAAGTCACTTTTTTGGTGGACCCCACAATTCTAACTTATTTTACACATCAAATCACAACTAACTCAAACATAAATCACTTTTTCAAAAGTCCATCCAAACATACATCTCATTACACAATATGACTTATGACTTATAAGTCACTTTTTTTAACAGCTCATCCAAACATAAATCTCATTACACAATCTGACTTATTTTCAGTTTGACTTATCTATAAGTCACTTTTTCAGAAGTCCATCCAAACACACTCATACCAACAAATCTATACCATACATCTAATCTCAACTTTAGTTTTATTAGTCATCATTAAATTTTTCTAGGAAAAAATTTAGTATCGGACAAAGAAAAGGTCTATGAATGAATGGAGTCAACTAATGAACTGCTCAGTCATGTCTTTTGGCATGTAATTTAAGACTTATAAAGCACCAGACCAGGAGGTTGGCAAAGTAGTTCCTGCTTAGTCATAACATGAACTTGCAAGTTATTATGATATTCTAAATGAAGTTGCATATGTATTAAGTTATAAGGTGCGTAGTACTAACTCTTTTATATATCTATACTTGGTATAGCAGTTGATTGAAGGACAACCAAAGGCTGAACAAGATTTGGTAGATCAACTCAATTCTAGAGAAGCAACAAGTGGAATAAAAGTCCCTCATCAAGCAAACGTATATTTTTCACAGTTGTGTACAAAGTTTATATAACTAGTAAGTATAATGGGAAATCCAAAATTAGTGAAAGCGTTCTTTTGTTTAGACTGCCATTATGGAAGAAGCAGTTAAGCAAAGCTATCAGGAGCAGGATAGATCAATGGAAGTCATAGCACCAACAAATTCCAACAAAGACCTTCATCATGTAAGTTCACTATTCTTATTTCTACAGGAATTGAAATATATTAGATAATCTTTTTTATCCTCAACACGTTTCAACAGGTCAATACCACTAAATATACCATTTATTTTATCTCAAACTTTCTTTTGCCCATATAAGTAATGTCACTGGGAAAGGACTCAATAACAAATAGAAAGATATATTCAATGAATTGATGAAGTTAAATTCTTACAAATATTTATATTTTGGTGTCATTCAGAATTTAGAACCAGGGAAGGAAGATGTAGGAATAGCTACTGCTTCAACTTCAACTACAGCTTCAACAAATTCAAAGGTGATCAAAATAGCATATCCAAAGAAAACATCGATGGCTTAAGATTTTAATTTTTCAAACCAGCCAATTTATTTTCAAAAGCTAAATTGGAAGAAGAATTGATGAGCTCAGCAATTATATTCTATGAAAGGAAAATCTAACTGTTAGTCCCTGAACCTTTTCTCAATTATTGATTCAATCATTGTACTTTGAGTCAAAATAACTCAACCCTTGTAATTCATTACTAACTAAGAACAGGTGAGAAAAAAAAATACTAAGAACAAGCCAGTTCTTATAGTTTAATTACTCAAAACAATTCAGTTCCTCTAATTCCTTAGCCAAATAAATTTCAAAGATCAAGATGTTCCAAGTCAAAAATCCAAGACTAAATCAATAATTGTGAGAAAGTCCGAGGACTATTGTTATATCATTCCTTCTATGAATTTGTGAAGTTGTTGGCTTGAACGAACTTTATCATTTTGATGTTGCTGAGGGCTCAGAAACAGGCAAAGAAGCTGTTGGAACGCTTCTTACTTCATGGTTATCAATGGCTAAAACTTCATCAGATTTAGGGGTGATCAAAATCACATATTGAATACCTATCTATTATTAACATGAAATTGGTTATAAAAGTTGAAGCACATTTTTTATTTTATTTTTTTGGAATTAACGAATATCCATGGCAGAACAACAGACACTTGCTTGGATCGATTAGTGTATTGTGCCATATTTTTAATATAATATTAGGTATATGGTAATTAAATGGCTGAATTTGTACCTTCTCCTACATCCACAAACTGTTTCAGGATTTGATGAAAACAGAGTTAAGTATACTAATCACGACTCAACTACAGGAATTGGGGGGAAAAAAATACAACTGTTAGTTGTATGCTCAATCCTTTCGCAAAATATTGAACCAGTAAGGATTTTAATTAAATGACCAAATACTTATTGAAATTTTCGTATTTCTACAGAGTGCTATTGAAGGTTTTCCAGACGACACTACAACTGTGAAAGGAAAAATAAGTACTCCCCCAATTGATTCACTAACAGAAGGCTTACAAACATATCCACCAGCCCAAGTAAGTTTACTACATTTTTATACTTGCATATGCCATTAAGTTTTACAATTCTAAATTAAGAAACCAATCATTCATTACTTCTGTGTGAGTTTGGCCAACATATCCATGCCATAGATCTTGTCTCAAATTTATTTTTTACTTTTTCATTTATTTAAATAATTTGTCAATAAAAACAAGTTCTACGATTTATTGATGTAGTTACTTTATGGGAAACAATTCTTTCTTCTAGAAGTGGTTGTAATCAATCTTATAGATAGATCTGGAAAGTGGTTGTAATTATTTTTGAAATTAGTTTCTATTCTTCACGGGATATTGTTTCTTCATTTAATTGATTTGAATAATATATGAAAATGAATAAAAGGGTTAAGATTGATGTTTTGTGCTACTTCATATTTAGTACTAGCATATTTTTTATGATCAAGTAACTACAAACAAGCAAACAAAATTTTAACGACCAACAAAAGCACTTGAGATGTAGAAAATGAAGCTAAAGTTTCTCATGAACTAGTGTATGTTACTTTCATCATCCACATAGTGCTGCAAAACTTCAGCAGTTTCTTTTTGGCAAATGCAACATCAGTGAAACTTCAAATTATTTCTATTTTCTAGGTTACTCCGAGTATTGAAGGAACATTGGAACAAGGACCCCAACAGAATTACGCAGCAGAGGAAGTCACGATAGCAAATAAGTCAATTGATTTAGATCCAAAGAGGCAATCTAGATTAGTTATTCTCTCAGAAAAAGAAAATGCAAAGGCAAGTTCATTATTCTTTCCTAATTAACATAGAAACTGAAGATTTGGAGACATGATTTATCTTTTGCTTGTTAATCATTATATAAGAGCTAAAAAAAATCACTCAGAAAAGTTTACTATGCTTGATATAGTTGTAAACAATATACTTTAAAAAAAGTGCGTCAAAACAAGCTACAGGTAATTTTTCATTTTGTTCTATGCAGACTAACAAAGAAACAAGAAATGCAAGTGATCTAGAGGGACATAAAGCAGAGAAGGCTACAGAAGCAAACCTGTCAACACAATCTCAGAGTTATTCGCCCAACACTACAAATCACAATACGATTCTTGATTATGTGATCCCTTCTCTTCAACATCGTAAGTGTTAATCTTTTCCTAACATTTTCATGTTTCCCAGAGAATGATAACTTTTGGTTCTTAAATTTTTAATCAATTTTGGTTTTGGTAAAAAACTTTAAATTAAAATCGATGATATTGCTCCTTAAACTTTCATTCAATTTTGTTCTTAACCCTTCAACTTAAATTTGTGATTTTAGTCCCTCAACTTTGTGCCATTTATAACCACTGGTTCTTGATTTTGCAACTTTTTTAAGTTAAGGGATCAAGACCGAAATTGATTGAAAATTCAAGGATAAAAACCACTTATTTTAAAGTTCAAGAACTAAGACTGAAAGTTCAGCTACCAAAAGTTATATTAGCCCTCCTTCTTAACTTTCTTGGAAATGTCAAAACCAGAAATTGCTTTTGCTGGCTCTTCATCTCCTACATTAGAGATTGGAGAAATTATCAGACTGGTGGAATTGAAAGAAAGTGAACAAGCTCTTCTCACTAATGCGCTGGAGCGATATCCAAAACTAAAGCTACGTCGAGAACGACGCACCAATCGTATCATAGCTTTGTCATACCGAGTGCTTGTTGATGTTCTGATCATACTCACCACCAAGACTCCTTGTACAATAACAGCATCAGATAGGTTGATTTTGGAGGATAATTTAGGGGAAGCGATGATTCTAGGGTTCGACAATGGGTGGATTGAATCAGTCAGGGCCAAAATTTCTGGAGCTGATATGCTTGATGTTTTGGTGGCAGAAAAGGAAATGAAAGACATGGAGGCGAAGCTGGAAACATGCGAAATGGAGTTGGATGGTGTTCGTAAACAGAGAGTAGAATTGCTTGAAGAATTTGATTCTCGATTGTTTCATCTGTTGGAAGATCGTAAGAAATTGATTATGAAGACGAAAGAAATTAGGGAATTTATGAGTTCCAAGGATAAACCTTTTGGATTTTAGGTTTTCTAATTCTTGTTGCCTTGCGTTAGTTTGGTTTAATTTCATAGATTCATATCCTCATGTTGTTGTGAGAACATTTGTTCAATAGACAAGAAATTTTGTCAATCGATAAGTTTGTCTTGAAATGCATGGTTGAATTATTAAATGTTTGCTTAAGATTTGATTTAATTTCATAATTTTAACCATCTTATGCATGTGTGATGACTTCCTATGTTTACAAGATTTTTAGATATATTTTTATTATATTTAGGAGTCATTATTCAAAAATTAAAAGATTTTATTTGTGATTTGAAAGATACTAATCTGAAACATTATTTGAGGATTTCTTTTAAATTATCTTGTTTTGAATTAAAATAAGAAATTAAAAATAAAAAAGGAAAAAGGATTTTAGATGAAGTGCTTTTAATCTAATTATTTGTTCCATCATATTTCTTTCATTTTCTTTTTGATTTTTTTTTTGACCTGTAATATATTTTCCATTAATAGAAAAAAACAGCAAACAGCAGTACAAACTAGCACGTCATAATAAAGAAAGGAAACAAGTGGCTGAAAGCTAAAGAAACTGAAAGTAGGAAATGCTAAGCTAGAGGGATTGATAACACAGCCCGTGAGACGCATTAGCCTATCCCTTCCCTGACTTGTTCTTCCGTGACAGCTTCCAGGATTGGGAGAGGAATATCCAGCCCAGCCATGTCGCGTGAGAGAATAGGCAACAGGGAAGGTGGTGGCACTGAAACCCACCCCGGGGGGCGCACCTTCTTGCGTTGAGAGACTGCTAAGAGATCAGCAGCAGAATTCCCCACTCGATTGGAGAAGGAGAAGAGAAGATCCAAACACGATTGAGCTAGGCTTAGAATATCCTTGAGCAGATGCCAGCAGCGCCATTCACATCTAGAGGAAGATTTATCTATCAAGCAGTAATAGAGGTCCTGGTTGTCAGTTTCAATGATGGAATGGCGGATATTTAAGTCACGGCAAATCAAGATTGCTTTTCTAACAGCCAAAGCTTCAGCATTAAAAGCTGATTCTGCACACACTCCTTCGCTGAAACCCCATAGATAAACCCCAACATTGTCCCTGCAAACTAAACCAATGGCAGCAGATTTATCTACTGGTGCAAAAGAAGCGTCGCAATTAATTTTCACCCATAATCCAGAAGGTGCCCGCCACCCCTCAATTACTGGAGTGTTGTCAGCGCACATAGTAGAGTGGTTATCATTATTTGCAACTAAGAAATCATTCACGCATATACGTGCCTTGGTCAGTACAGAGTCCGGGTTGGGAGATTTATGATTAAAAATTACCTCATTCCTCTCCTTCCAGATGAGCCAAAGCAACCATACTATGAGGGTCACGTCCACGTCTTTCAAATCCGATTTATGGCAGATAATACCACACAACCACTCCTCCATTGAAAAATTTGAACCTGGATCAAGTCTGATCGATAATTGACACCCAAACCACACGCACCTTACCCAGGGACAAAAAAACAGGAGATGTTCCAAAGTTTCTGGTTCTAACAAACACACTGGACAGAGGGGGTTTACCGAACAATGACGTGCAAACAGATTATTCCTGGATGGGATTGCTTTTGAACAGCATCTCCATAGGAACTGGATAATACGGGGAATTGCTCTAACCTGCCATAGCTTCTTCCAGAAGTCAAGAGGGAATGACCGGGAGGTGCTGGGCCTATCCGAAAGTCCTGCGTTTGATGACATTAGAACCTTGTAACCTGATTTGACTGAGAAAGTCCCATTTCTGGAGGCAGTCCATGCTAGCCAATCATCCTGATCAAGGTGATTAAGTTGTATCCCCTTGATTAGGGGCATAATTTCTGTAGGAATTAGCCTTCCAAATTCTACCAGATCCCAATTGTTGTTCACGATTAAATCACTAACCCTTCCTGCAGGGGGGTAGCCATACTTAGGTGGTCCTTGAGAGATTTTCCAGCAAGACCCGGGATCCAACTATCATGCCATACATCAATAGTACTACCATTTCCAATCAACCATTGGCAATGCTTTGAAATGAGAGAGCGTCCAGTAAGAATACTAGACCAAATCCAAGATGCCCTGTGCCCCTTCTTTGCTGTCATGAAAGAGTCAGTGGGGAAATACAAACCTTTCAACACTTGAAACCATAAAGTATTCTCTTCTTGAGTCAATCTCCAAGCTGTTTTAGCCAGCAAGGAATCATTGAAGGCAACGAAATCTTTGAAACCCATCCCTCCTTCTTTTTTTGGTCTTTTCATTTGATCCCATGCACGCCAATGGATGCTGTCACCCCACCAAAAGTCAGAAATCATGCGATCGAGGTCCTTACAGGTGCCTATGGGGAATTTGAAGCAGGACATCGGGTAAATGGGGATTGCATTCACTATAGCTTTGATCATTACTTCTCGCCCCGCAAATGAGAGTAAGTTCCTCTTCCATCCTTGAACTTTAAGTCCTACTCTCTCTTTTACATAAGCTAAGGCCTGTTGTTTGGATTTACCCCACATATTAGGGATACCCAGGTATCTCCCTTGTTCCTCATTGATAGGGATGCCCAGAATCTGGCTCACTGACTCCCTTATATCCACTGGGGTGTTTTTTGAAAAAATGAGCCCTGATTTATGGAGATTAGCTTGTTGTCCCGAGGCTGTGCAGTATTGCTGCAAGATAAGTGCTAGCTTATGGCAATCAGGATCGCTTGCTCTCATAAACAGAAGAGCGTCATCAGCGAAAAAAGTATGTGACAGCGTTGGACCAAGATTCGAAAGTTTGATCCCAGTCAAGGACTTGTTTTCCACCTCTTTGTTAAGCATGTAGGATAACACCTCCGCTACTAAAATAAACAAGTATGGGGACATGGGATCACCTTGCCGTAGACCTCTCCCTGGCGTCAAAGAGCTAATCTTCCTACCTGAGAGACATATATTTAGTTGAATGGAGGACACGCATGCCATAACTAGACTAGTCCAGCTACTGCAAAAACCCAATTTCAGCAATACAGCTTTGAGAAAGTCCCATTCGATTCTGTCATACGCCTTACTCATGTCCATTTTCAGTCCCATTTGATTGAGTGTTGCAGATTTGGATCAAATGAAAAGAAAAAAAAAAGGACAAATCGCACAGTTTTGGAAAGAAGCAATGGAGACCTACCTAATTGATTAAAGGGAAAATCAAAATGAGGTCCCACATAAGACATTTAATCACAATCAAGTCCCAAACAATCATCAAATTACATTGAAGTTCTAAGGGACCTAGGTGTAATTAAATTGAGTTGTCAATACCACCCAATTGAGTTGTTACTATGCCCAAAATAGTTGTCAATGGGTTGTCAATTCAATGTTGTCAATACCAGCCGTGTGAGTTGTCAATGCACACAAAAAGAATTGTCAATCGCAGCTCAATGGGTTGTCAATACCAGCTGTTTTGTGTGCACTGACAACTCACACGGCTAATATTGACAACTCCCATTTAATTACAGTGAGGTCCCTTGGGATGTCAATGTAATTTGATGATTGTTTGGGACCTGGTTGTGATTAAATGCCTTATGAGGGACCTCATTGTGATTTTCCTTTGATTAAATTCACACACATACGCTGAACCAAAAAAAAGGGGAAAAAGACAATAAAATTCCCCTAAATATAATGAACAATTCAGTCCTTCAACATTTGAAAATCCCAAATCAGACCTTAGGGATAAATCTAGGATTTTCCGAATGTTGGTAAAAGACATTTTTACCCCTAAGAGTGCAAGTAAGGAAAAGGGATGGGGTGGTCGAAGGTTTATTGCATTTGTTGCTTCTTGCAAGAAATAGATTGGTGGCACTGATGCATGCTACCATCCAAATCAATGGAACCTCCTTCTCATATGCAAACACTCTCTCATCTTTTAGAGGCCTTGCTATTGATATCCAAGGATTTATAACTTTGGCTCTTGACTCTCTTGGCATGGCTTTGCCTCCTCTTGCGGTGAAGTTTCCCAGCGTTGAAGAGAAAGGAGACTGCTACTCAGGTGTCTCACACGTAATAATTTCCTTGAATTTATCTTTTTCCATTTGATGTTGTGGTTTACAGTGTCAAGTCTTAGAAAACAAAAATATGATAGGCAGTTTTTTTTCTCTTTTTGTTGGGCTTTCTAATGAACCGAATTGTTACTGTATTGTGATTATTTCTGCATTACATGAAACTTGTAATCGATCGCAATTTAAAGATCAGTGGACTAAACTTGTGTCAACCCACCATTATGCTAAACTAATTATGATTAAAATAATATTATTTGTATAAAATGAATTAAAAAATTAATATTAGTATAATGCACTATTTTAACATATAAAGTATTTTGAAATCAATAATGACACTGTTTCTACATTTTGGATGCTGTTTTGACAACTTGGGTTGAGAATATAATGCTTTTCACATTGAGATTCAGAACTCCGTGGAATAATGTGGATGATAATTTATTTATTTATCATCATTAGCAGTCCGCAACCACCATATATATGTGCATCATTTACCAATTTTGCCAGAGGGATTTCTTTGATCTAAGACCGCATATTATGATATTCATACCTTCAGTAACGCGTGACCAATTGATAGTAAAAAAATAGGGAAAACCTTTAAAAGGCATCTTCATTGAAAAGTAGGAGTGCCTTCATTATCAAGCTAAGGTCTTTTGACTAAGAACTGCATTTATTATTAACATGTACTCCCTCTGATCTATATTATAAGAGGTAGTCAATCTTTTTATACATACTAATAAAAACATGTTGGTCCTATTTATCATTGGTTGATTTTACATTTTTACCCTTACTCATTTATTATACACACTTTCTCCCCTCCTTACATTTATTAATATATATAGGCAGAAATGGAAAACATGCATTTATTACTTTGACTTTTGCATATTACCTCTTATATTTTGGACCAAAAAATTTGTAATGTTACCTCTTATACTAGAGGGAGTAATATCAAAAAATTTGTAATGTTAACTCAGTAATGTCACAATTGCATTATATTACACATAGGTCCAAAGGATTGGTTAATAATTTTAAAATTTCAAAGGGCCTTACAATAATAAACTATCTTCTTTGGGACCTTGATGCAATTTTCCCTTTAAAATATTTATTTCCAAAAGTTCATGAAATTTGTTTAAAGATGTATATGTAACTTATCTTCAAGTTGCAACTTTAATTTCTTGGTGGTTGTATTCAATGTATATTCAACTATTTGTAAAATTAAAAAATTTGTATATAACTAAAAAAATATTATATATAACTAAGAGGGGAGTTACATTTGTGGAATATATGAGGCGTATCTAGTTAAGTCGAGTCTTCTTAGAAAAAGAAAAGAAAAGAAAAGAAATAGTAAACCTGAATAGTAGGTGAAATCAAATTTGTAACTTGAAGTTTTTTTCTTGGGTTAATGTGAAATTTTCATAACAAATTATCGCATATGAGCAACGTTGTGGAAAGTTATTTTAGTTACTATGTCACAATGTAAATTTTCAAAACATAATAATTAATAATTCTTCTTCGACCATTATCCATGTTAAGTTTGCCTATTAATTGATCAAACATGTTGATTTAACAGGTCTATATGTCATTTATATCATTTTTGTTTTGGATAAATGGTCAAATTTGTTCTAAAGGTTCTAACTCGGAATCAATATCTTCTCATAAGTTTCTAAATTATAGCAATTTTACTCTGATTGCTATCATAGGTTAAATTTGACAATTAGTTGACCAAATATACTTATATAATAAGTCCACATGTCTTCCACTTCATTTTTTTAAAACTGGATCTACAAATTAAAAAAAAAATTAATGGTCAAACTTATCTTAGATTTACAAATTGAAAACTTTTAAAGCAAATTTGTACCTTAACAAAAATAACGCGGATAATATGTGAACATGTTAGCTCAACATATTTGGTTAATTAGCAATGAAACTTAGCTTAGATAATAGTTGGACAAAATTGCTATGATTTAAAAAACATTGCTCGTAAAAAATATCTAGGGCAACATTATTTTTGTGTGATAACTTTATATAAGGGCAAAATTAGACTTTAACCTAAGTTTTTTTTTTTGAAATTGCACTTAGGTCCAAAGCAAGTCAACTTATTATAATTAGGTCCTTTAAAACCAACAAATTACTATAAAACCTCTAAGGACATAAGGGAAATATACATTTGCCCTTGCATCCATTCAGTCGTCATTACTTATCTTTAACAGTGTCAATCATGCCTCCCGATTGGCAATTTTTCTCTTTCGCTCATCAACAAATAACAAAATTACCTCATACGAGAGAACAGAGAAGTGAGGGACCATACTATTGAAAATGGCTACCCCATAATCTACAAACGGACAAGAGAAGTGAGGGACCATATTATTGACAATGGTTACCCCATAATCTACAAATTGACAAGAGAAGTGAGGGGAGCATTATTGACAATGGTTAGGGCATGTTAAAACAAATTAATGAACACAAGGGTAACGATGTCTACTTACTGTTACAATCTTTTAACCTTAGGTCCCTTTGTATTTGGTGATTTCCTAATTGTATAAATTGTCTTGCTTAAGATTTGAGTTAAATTTCCCCTTGTTTTTTAATTTTCTTATTAAACCCTTGAACAGTATCAATTTCATATTCATTTGTTGCATATCAGTTTCGAATTTTGGAACGCTATTATGAAATTTCTGAGTTAATATCAAATAGTAAATCAAGTTCTTCTTAAAATATAAATCTTCCTGTTACAATATATTCCTGCGGGTTCGAAATAATCAATACGTTTTGATCCAGAAATTGATTTAAATTAGTTAGATAATAAAAATGTAATTCACACACACACTGATTCTTAAATATATCTTTATTCATAAAGAAAATAATTTAGATATGATAGATGATAAAAGGGATGGAAGAAAGTGTATGAGAAAGAGAGTGGAATAATTGGAAAAAAGAACTCATTAAGTGACCGAGTCCAAAACTGTAAATTATATAAAAAAAATTAGACCCATTCACAAATTTTTAATTTATATTTTGAATTCTAGGGAGTAATTATTAAGGATTTTTAATTTGCTATTGAAATATAATTATTAAATAAATTGTTTATCCTAAACTAAAATCGAATTAAAATTTGTTCGTTGACTAGAAAATATCATTGCTCTTGAATACTGTACCAATGATCCTTACATGTATTTTTTTTTAAAAAAATGGACATGGTTTCTTTAGTCACTTTCAAAAAATTACAAGATTGTCACAGTATTTTTTTAACATCTATTTCTACAAAATATACCTTTTACGACCTAATTCATATCCGTTTTATAGAAACATACGTTAAAAAAATGCAGTGACAATATAATGTTGTATATTTTTTTTCGAAAATGGCTAAAGAAACCATGTTCATTCAAACCCCTTGCTTGCTATATCTTCAAAAAAAAAAAAAAAAAAAAAAAAAAAAAAAAAACGAATAGACTTGGCAGAGTGTGACCGATTGCAATTATTCCATGGCTTGGAACCCTTCTAAGGCTACCCTTGATGTCGTGCCAGCTAAGGAATATGGGAAAGATGAATAAGCAGTTTTACAGGATGTCAATCAATAGAAGAATATATACCACCTCACGTCCATAAACAATCAATCTGATTACTTTTAAGCCAAGGAAGGCTAGTGTGGGATTGAAACTTCTAAGGATTGAAAGTGCTGAACTGCTCTTTGGGAAATTGGTTGAGGAGTATTGTATGGGAAAGCACAGCGATACCCCAAGCAGAATTCTGTTTTTTGGCAAACAAACAAAAAAGAGAGAGAGACAGACATAGATTACACTTTACTAACGTCCGTTTGAGAAATGAACGTTAATTGTGTAAACTTTGCTAATATCAATAGGGGTAGTTAACAAAAATTAGAAATATGTCTTATATTTTGAACTAATATCAACTACCCAAATAAATTATATATTAACTACATGAGGGGCTATAAACTTAGCTAGTTGTATAATATAGAACCATGAGGAACCAACTCACACATATATTGACAAATAACTTATTATTACCACTACAAAAAATTCCACTTTCGGCGACGACAAAAATCGCTACTGAAAGTATAAAAAGTCGCCGTTGAAAGTCTTTGGCGGCGACTTTTTGGGTACCTTTGGTGTAACACCCCAAATTTTAGAAAATAGAAAATAAGGATTTATTTAAGGTCTTGGGGTGTTATTTAGAAATTAAAAAGCCTTATAAATAATTTATGAGGCCAGGCATATTTTTAATAATTTCAAGGCTTATTTTCTTCATTAATTGAGGAAAAATAATTAGAAGATAAAATTAAATTTTCAAAAGAAGAAATAAGGAGATGAATTTTAATATAAGAATTTTAGGTAAATTATTTTGAGACTTAAAGTAAATTATGGGTAAGAAAATATCTAATCTGATATGAGAATTAATTTTAGGAAATTAATTTTTCAGATAAGGACGAAACTGAAAATAATAGAAAGATTAAGGATAGGGACTAAATTGAAAAGAACAGAAGTTAAAAGGGTTGAATCGTAATTTTCCCTCTCACCCTTATAAAACCAAATTTCCTTCCTCCCTACCTCATTTCCGTCTTCCTCCTCTCTCTCTTCCTTCTTCACTTTCTCTCACTCTCTCTCGGGCTCTCTCTCGTCCTAGCGAGCTCCGGCAGTTTTGACGGTGATTCACGGCGGAGCAAGGTGGCGACGGCGCATGCAAGCTTAGGTGTGAACTCCGGTGAGTTTCCTCTACTCGATTATACCCTCTTTTTCTCCGATTTGAGCGATTCTTCAAGTGAGGTCCGAATTGGGTTTGGGATATTTTTGGGGTTTTCTATCGATTAACTTAAAGCTAGAGTTTAGTCATTGTTTTCTCCTAAAGAAATTTGAGCTTGTATGATGTTCTTGGTTGAATTCGATTTCTGATGCTTCGTTGTCACTGTTCACCGACGCCGTTTTTGGTGAATTTCTGGGCAAAGAGTTAATGAAACTTCAATTAAAATGTGTTCAGGTGTAAGCTGTAACATCCTAAAAATTTAATTGAGGTTTAGTGGGAGTAAATAAGAATGTATTAATGAGAAATAATGTGTTATGAGAATATTTGAAAGATTTTGAGGTATTTTTGAGGATATTAAAGGCCTAGTTTCTCCCTGATTTTGAGTATAATAATTTTTAGGAAAATATTTTTAGGCTCAAAATAAGTTATTATGGTAGGAAATAAATAAAAGATAATATAGGAAAATTTTGAGAGTGAAAAGAAAATTTGTTGTTCAAAAGAAATATCTTATTTGAGAATTTTGGGGTCTAACAGTGTATTTTTCCCTAATCTTTTTCTTTTTCTCTTTACTATTCACCCGTGAACTCCTTCCGTCGTCCCGTGATCATTTCACTATTTCAATTATTATTCCTCAACCAATCACATTCAACTACTATTTATATATATTATATTATATTATTAATATATTATATATTATATTATTATTATTACTATTGAGTTACTATTCATTAATTATATATAACTCACTTTCCGTCTCCCCTCACTCTCGTCTCTCATCTCTCTCTCTCTCTCTCTCTCAGAGTTCTCTCTCTTGCTCTCTTTCCATCACCTTTATTCCTATAACTGGACTTATCAGAGTCCGTCGTCATAGGAATATTAAGTTTTTCGGCCAAATAAGCACGTTTTTGGAACCCTGTAAGTCTCCTCTACATTTCTATATCATTAGTTTTTCGATTTGATATGCTTGAAAAATTAGATCTTGTCTAAATTGATAATTTTTGGGAGTCCTAAAATTAATAAATTGAAGCTTAGGCCTCGATTATA
The DNA here is from genome assembly GCA_037074515.1 of Mimosa bimucronata. NCBI lineage: Eukaryota > Viridiplantae > Streptophyta > Magnoliopsida > Fabales > Fabaceae > Mimosa > Mimosa bimucronata. Next base: position 31,917,346 of record CM073440.1, on the reverse strand, counting down.
AGTTTCTCTAAGTAAATTTTACATTATTGGAGGTTTTTCTAATTATTGGGAATTTTTGGGATTTGTAGATATTTTAGAAATTAGGATTTTTAATGATCTGAGGTACTAATGGTTAAATTGATAATTTTTAGATGTTTATTAAGGTTATATGAGGAGATTTAACTTATGGATTCGACTGAAGTTTGGACCCAAGAAAATATTGATGGATAAAGTTTGGAATTAGTGGGATTTTATGTAGGTAATTCTGTAATTCCGGATGTTGGATATGTGTTTATGGATTTATGGGATTAGTTTATACTCAACAAAAATAATATTTAATTAATAATATTTATCATTTAGTAATATTTTATCCGGAATAAAAAATAAATAAAGGTATGTATATATTTAGGGGTAGTTTAAGGAAAAATTGTGTTAGAATACTTTTAGGAAGTGTTGAACTATATTAATAGATATTTATATTGATATTGTAGAGTCTCATTAAGAATTACGGAGTGACTTTGTGTGATTACTTGTGAGCTAAGGAGTAACAGGTAACTCTGGAAATTTCTTTCGTATGCTTGCGAATTATGTGTAGTTTTATTTTAATTAATTATCACACAATAATAAGTTTGTCACTTTTCAAGCATGCTCGCTTATTGCCTATTTGCTATGGAAAATAAATTACGCTTGTTTTATTTTAAGCATGCTTGAGTATGCTGAGTATATTTGGGCTGAAAATTATTTATAAATTATTTATGGTGTAATGATGATTGCACTTGCATCCATGAGGGGTTAAGATTTGAAGAGGAGATATATGATATTCGTACTACCACGTGGTAAGCCATCACTCGGTGCACAATTGATGGCACTTGTCAGGGCCCCTCCTTCCATGTTTTCCTTTGGCCGGGATTGCATTGGAGTTGTGGGACATGTGACACCTCCTTAGTGTGATTCTTTAAGGAGGGGAGCCATAGTCCGGACTTGAGCTCTGTATCTTTGGCCGGATACATCTTAAGTACTGGTTAGCTTGAGATAATTCAGTTGTATGAATTAATTCTCTATTGGACAATGTGTGTTAGCCTATGATGGCTCCAGTCAGCGGGATAAGGATGGACGGTGATATAAGGAGTTGCATATTGCATATTATAAATATTTATTTATGGGTACAACTCGTTAAGAATTTAAATGAAATGTTTTCCTATGTTGAGTGTACCTAATATGTATTTGAAAGCCATGAGTTGTACAAAGAACTACATGTGTATAATTGGTTAAATTAGAATTATATGTGATTTGCTTGTGTATGTTAGGATTTTTCGGTAGTTACTGAGATGTCGATCTCATCCTATTATTAACAATTTTCCAGGTGAATGATCTAATAGGAAGCAAGGGAAGACACTTGAGGAGAGCCTCCTTAGAGGCTCTAGTGCTCATTGAGCACATTTTAACCACTTTATATTAAATTGCCATGACGGTAGGATTATTTATAAATTATGACGATTTTTAATGCTATAATAGCATTTTGGTCAAGTATTTGATCATTAATTTGGGTGGGGTGTTACATAAGCTAAGTGCATTCAGTGCCTTGCATGTAAGATTTCAGAAGTTTGAGAATTTTTGAGAAAAATCTTCCTCCTCCTCTGTTTTGTCGCTGACGGCAATGCAAAGAAAGAAATTAGTGAGGTGTGAATTAAGAGAAGGAACCCATAATTTGTGTTTTGCATGTTTAATTTCTGAAGTTGTTGAAATTCTCTATTGTTCTTCTTCCCCTGTTTTCTGCCAGAGCTATCGGTGATGAGGATCGATGGTGGTGAATTTATAAGATTAAGTGTAGATAAAACATGAAAATTATGCATGTGAAATTTTTCTGAGTTGGGTGTTGATTTGAATTATTTGTACCCTTGTTCTTCTCTTTCCTCTCCAAGACCGATTGTTCTTGTTGTTCTTCCATTTTTGTTTTATATTCTTTGTTTTTATTTTCTTGTTCTTGGTTCTGTTTAGCCGTGTGGTCATTTGACCATAATGGAAGTCAAGGAATTAATCTCCTGGGCTATCAATATAAATTAAAGAAGCATTGTAAGCATTTTGATTGAGAAGAGGTTAGTTGTTGCAGTTACAAGTTAAAATTTCAGTTTTGAATGAGTACGGAGTTAGTTAAGTATTAGCAAAGGATTTGAAATAATTACAGAATATTTATGGTTGCTAAGTAGGAATCTAAGTATAATCTATATATTTGGTAAATCGATGTGCTTGAGGTTTTGAATTGATGATTTCTAGAAATAGCTTTTGAGTTTGAAAATTTATTTAAGTTTCTATGTAAGGATTTTATGAAGGTAAAATAATTTATGTGATTCTGGAATTTATTTAAACGCATGAGATAAGAATATATATGTTGCTTTAATTGAACCAGTAGGGGTGAGGGCTAATTTGTACACACACACATAGTAAAGTTGTTGCTATGAATTGGTTTTACGGTAAAGGTTATTAATGGGCTTGTGCTGTCTAAATAATTGTTGATTTGGACTGTGAGATTATGTTTTAAACTAGTAGAATGTGATTTAAAAGCTATCAAATGACAGAGGGAGTAGTGATTTCAAAGCTGGAAATTTCAGAAGTAAAATGAAGGTCTTAGGAGGTGATAAAGAACTAAGTAGAAGTTGATAATATATATATATATATATAAATTGAATGACGAAATAAAAGTGATTAAACCAAAATGAATTTCGGAATCCATGACAACAGTTTTATATGGTGACCCCCAATGCGCACACTTCTATGCTATTTGAAGTTTACAAGAAGTAAAATATTTAAAGAGAAAGAAAACAAACAAGAGAGTAATAGAATTTTATAATGGTTGTTTGATGTTTGGAAATTAAATATTTTCAGTTTTACAATTGGAGTTGTCGTTTTAAGGAGCATGGAATTTGATTTCTTTGTGGTTGAATACAATTGTTTATGACTTAGTGAGAAGGATTAAGTTGATAATGGAATTTGGAAAAGTTCAAGTTTGGATACCAGGCACCGTCTAGTTTCAAGATCATAGAGAAGAACTCAATTAGTAAAGAATTAATGTGATAAGTAATGTTATATTTGTTATAGTTTTTCATTTTGGATTTTTGAAAGATTTTGGGATCTGGAATGAATTTGAGACTGTTGATGAGATGATTCAAAATGACCTTGGATTAGAACAGTATTGTTAATGAATGGGGTTTCCTTTTTGTTATCAAGTGTTGGAGTTTTGAGGTAATTATTAGTCAAACATTAAGAATAAGAAATACTAATTGGAGTAAAATAATTAAAAGTGATCTTTTTAATCTTGAATAGTCAAGATAGTTATAGTAAATAATGATGATTCATAAATATAAATAGTGGGGTAGTCACAAACATATTAGGACCCTAGAGAGACGCATAGTATAAATATAGAAGTACGTGTATTAACTTACTCTTATTATAAAATGATGTGTAGATAGGCTTTGATATTGGTATGAGTTCACCAAGATAATGGAAAGTATAGGATCTGATTCAAGAAATAGCTCTGGTATCCAGGTAGTAGTTTAATTCATAATATAAATTTCTATATATAATTTTGTAATATCTGTGGCATTTAAATGGGCATTATTCCTGTTATGATATTGATTATATTTATGGAGTACTCCAAGGCCTAGGTGGGTCGCTCCCCTTTTGTCAGTTAAATTCCTATAACCGTGAGGGTTATCGAGTAGCTGTGAGGGCTACTGATAACTCCTAGAAATTCATGATATTTGAGTATATTTTACTTGAGTTTTTGTCTATTATTTATACATTTTGGATACTCAAGAGGGAAAATGCTCATTTGATTTTCGGTTTCACATTATTGTTAATTATGTAGATTTTGGTTATTTTTGTAGTTAATTTCTTATGTTGATTTATGTAATTTTTGTAGGAATAATTTGATGCAATAACCAAGGGATCCGGATTAAGAAGAACACTTAGAAAGAGGAGAAATTGGGGCTAGAAGCTGAAATTTCAAGAAAAAAGGGAAAATACAAGTTTCTGGACGAATTGTAAAAATTACAGAAAATGACCTCGAATTTCCCAAATTACAGATAGGTCCCCGAATTTCCAAAATTACCAACAGGTCCCAGTTCGCCGTGAGCTCGCCGCGGCGAACTCACGGCGAGCCAAAACCCCCAAAAAGAGGCAGAAACGATCATAGTTCGCCGTGGACTTCGCCGCGGCGAACCCACGGCGAACTGCGTGCTCTGCTGCGCGTTTTTTGACAGATTTAAGTGATATAAAAGCTAGGGTTTCGATCTAGCTCGACATTCTTCGACTTCTGGGCATATTTTGGGCGTGTTTGGCTCTGCTAGGGCTTGGAGATTGGTGGGATTTGGCTTGGGCTTGGAGCTTCAGAGAGATTTGGGCTTCCTTCTTCGGTTTATCTCTTCCATCTTCATTCTCTTCTCTTGTTCTTTGTTTCTGAATGTATATATGTATGCTCCTAAGGAGTTATAGAACATGAGTAGCTAAATACTTGATTTCTAGGATTATTTTGAACCCTTGTATGTATTGATTCTTGATTCCTCCTCTTGATTTGTGATTAATGATATATAGGTGCTTATTTTACCCCGTTCTTAATGCTTCTAAGTGCTTGATCACCATTTAGATGTTGTGTTCGCTTGATTTATGACTCGAGAGAGCTAGGTTGAGTGTATAACTTGGGTAAAGTAGTGCAAGAACCGGAAGTTTGCGTGACGAACGGATGGTTTTGTTGGTAAGATAGAGATATACTTGCTAGCCTTGCATAGTCACATTAGGGTTGGAGTGTGATAATTGGGTTCTATCAAATTGTGGCAAGAGATTGTGCAATAGAATAGGACTAAACACTTGTTCTTGACTCGAGAGAGCATTACAAGTACTCTTTGAACCCTAGATTAGCACGTGGTTTCGTTGAGAGCTTCTTGAGGGGAGGTTAATTGAGTTTTGAGAAGTATAAGGGGGATAGATAATCTTAGGACCCTTTTATCCTTGAGGTTGGGGAATCACCTGTTTATAATTTTATCTTCATTTTATTTTCTTATTTCATTTTCAATACCAGCATTTGTGTCACTCAAATTAGGCGAGAGTGTGACAATCATTGCTTGACCGGGTTTTGGACAAATCCTCGTGGGAACGATACTTTACTCATCATTTTATTACTTGGCGCGACCCGTGCACTTGCGGCGCGTGGCGAACAGCTACAGTTAAATTCCTATAACCGTGAGGGTTATTGAGTGGCTGTGAGGGCTACAGTTAAATTCCTATAACCGTGAGGATTATTGAGTGGCTGTGAGGGCTACAGTTAAATTTCTATAACTGTGAGGGTTAAACTGTGAGGGTTATCGAGTGGCTGTGAGGGCTACAGTTAAATTCCTATAACCGTGAGGGTTATTGAGTAGCCGTGAGGACTATAATTGGAAAATCCTGTAGGTATTGGTTTAAAAGGGATATATGCTTTCATTATATGCACAAGTTTATGAAATTGATGTATATGTATGTATATATAAGTGCACACATGATATGGAATAAACTGCTATTAAGATTTCCAATCTCACTGTTTTTCCAAAACGTTTTCAGTATAGCAGAATGGGAGTAGCTAGCTGGGAAAGAAGTAAGGTAGTATGAAGAGGCAGGAATGTCTGCTTTGTCTTTTACCTTATAGGTAGATACTTTAAGAGTCTATTTACCTGTATATGTTGTATGTTTAAATAATTAAGACAAGTTGGAAGCTTGTCTAGTAGTTAATGTATATTTTATATATGTATATATATCCTTAAGGAATAATAGAGCTGCATACTCATATAAGAGGGTTATCAATCAAGATAACCCACCAATATATTATTATATTAAGAGAGGTGTAAATAGATAAATTGAACATAATCTAAATAATATGTAAATATAGTGTAAGGAGTTTGACTCCCCAAGCATTTTAATTCGAGTTATGTTAATTGTTTTAATAACCACTCTATTTTATTGAAAGTTTAAAGATATTCCAATTTGTCAGAAAATCCCATTTGAAAGAAAGGAAATTTGATTTAATACTTTAGAAAGAAAAAGTTTTAAATTTTTCGTATTTTTGAGCTTTTGGAATTAAAAAGTGGTTATAAATCAATTAAAATGCTATAATATAGTAGTAAAAATTTAGGTGTTACATTTGGTGGCGACAAATATCGCGGCTAATAGTGGCCAAAAAAATTAAAAAATTACCCTTTGGTCGCCAAAGGTATCACCGTTAAAAGTGGCAAAAACAATAAAAAAATTAAAGGAACATTAGCACCCTATGGCCACATGACTGATGATGCGGTGACCCTCACCCACTTGCCATATCGTTCACTCTCCTGCCACTTGTCATATGTCACGTTGTGCCACATCATCATTCTATACCACATTGTGCCACTTTATTACCTTTTATTTCACCCCCAAATGTGCCTTTCCCAAGGTGCAAACCTATAATCAATTTGCTCTTATATGAAGCTTCTACCAGTTGAGTTGTGATGGCCTTCAATCATATTACTACAAAATTAAATATATACACACACTAATATTATATGCATATATTTAATATATCAATTTAAATACATATATTACTATAATATAAATATATTATCATATTACCTACATTTAATATTTATTTATATACATATTTATTTATTCATTTAAATATTTAATATATAAAGATAAAATATAATATAAATGTTTCTTTATTAATATAATATTCATAATATTATTTTTAATAAATTAAAATGTTGGTATAGTTGATATAATTTTATTAATTTAAAAATTATTATTCTTTATTCATGTATAATATTATTTAATATATCATTAATTTAATTAAATTAAAGTATTTACTATAAATTAAAAACAATAAAAATTTAAAATATTACCTTATTTTATTTTTCATGATAAAATAATTTATTTAACATTTTAAACTTTTTAATATTTTATATTAAAAATAAAAAAGTAACATTTATTAGTATTATTCAAATAATAAAATATATGACTTTTAGCGGCGACTATATAAAGTCGACAAGAAAAGGTAGTGTTGGAGAAATTTGGCAGCGACTTTTTTATGTTGCCTTCAAAAGTTATACCTTCTGTGGCAACTTTTGTGTCGCCGCAAAAGGGAGGACCTTTGGCGGAGACAAAAAAAGTCACCGCTGAAAGTCGGACTTTTGGCGGCGACTCTTTTTTGTCGCCGTCAAAAGTGTCTCCTTTTGCAGGGCGACTGTGTCGCCACAGAGGGTATGACTTTTGGCAGCGACAAAAAAAAGTCGCCGCGAAAAGTCTGACTCTTGGCGGCAACTTCAGCGACAAAAAAAAGTCGCCGCGAAAAGTCTGACTCTTGGCGGCGACTTTTTTTGTCGCCACCAAAACCCTTTTTTTTTTGTAGTGTACGTATGGCTGGCACACATGTTTATTTGAAACAATTTTATATCAAATCTGCATGTGGATCTATGATAAAGTAAAAGCGAAGCATGGATTAATTCAACTCGCAAATTGAGAATAAATAAAATAGCTTAAGAATTCATCAAAAGAAGAATAATAGTACAGGGAAAACTTGGAAAGTTGACTTCAATAACTCTCATATACTTACAATGTTTACAATAACTGTTTCCATCACTGATTTCCCATTACCTAAAAATCTTCCTGTTCTCTGTGTGCTGTAAGCGATTGCTCTTTGTTTTTTTGGTAAGTACGTTCGTTGTTTCAACATTTAAAGTTGTCTATCAATTTTAATTTGCCGGTCTCTTTGTTATTTAAAGGCGATCTGATTTGAACCAGAAACTTAAAACTATTAAAGGCCAAGGAGGGTACTCTCTTGTTGAAGGCATCATCAAGTATTTGTCTGCAAAAACAGGTAACTTCATCTATTTCCCTTTTTATATATATGATCTCTTTTTTGCTTTTTGCTTATTGGTGTGTTAATATTATATGGAAAAATTTCAAATAAAGACTCTTGAAATATGCAGAGGACAATTGGATGCAATAAATTTCATAAAAGACCATAATATGTCATAGACATGAATATCCTTTACAAATTTAAAAGAAATGATAAAAATGCCTATAAAAAAAGGCTTTTTCTAAATAAAGAGAAAACCACCTTACCGGCGGCTAAAGCTCCGGCCTCCGCCAGACGGCTGGGGACCCTCTAGAGCCGAAGCACCAGCCTCTGGCATGTGGGATTATTTCTTTTGTTTTTTTTTTTTCTAAATATTTGAGACCAAGCAATCAAGCCCCTACGTCATCTTGCTATATGTAGGCTCAAATATTTAAAAAATGAAATAATCCCACATGCCGAAGAACGTAGCTCAGGCGTTGGAAGGTCCCCATCCATTCGGCAGTGGCCGGCAGCTGGTAGAGCCCTGCCAACTGCGACCAAAGTTCCAGCGTCCAAGGGGGTGGTTCCCTCTTTATTTTAAAAAGAACTTCTTTTGTCCAATTGCATTTTTGTCATATCATTTAAATTTGTAAATGACACTTAGGTCATGGTATGATATGGTCATTTATGAAATTCGCTGTACCTAATACTGTCCTTTGTATATTTTAAGGGTCTTCATTAAAAAATTTCCCTTATTATATGTCTCCCTTCGGCTTCAATGTAGTGAAAGTTAAAGGGAAAAATCAATCCCATTGTATATGTGTTACAGACATTTAACTCTTTTACGCTCTATATTGTGATACATGATTTGTAATGTAAGCTCCATTTTTGGGATTGTCAATGTTTTAACTAAAAAAATAATAATGGTAAAAAAACTTAGACAATAATGCTAGCTAGATAAAATGATAGCTAAATAATTTGATATAAATTTCATATTAATTAATATTGACATTGGTATTGATAATTGGGAATATTTCTTTTTTTTCTTATTATTGAGAATATTTTTTTGACTGCGTGTTTCAGCTTGAAAGTTGGATCTAGAAAAAGGAAAAATCACATCCCCACTCCAATACGTCCCCACCCAACCGCTTGAGCTAGTACCCCCCTCAAATCGAGACCCCACACTCTTCCCCACGTTTATTTTTTAAAAGGTTTCACCCTTTTATTTCTTAATTGTTGATTAAAGTCTTCTTTCTGTTGTATTCATTTCTGCAAATAAGTTTTCTAATATTTTGAGCTAAGAGATCAAATTTAGATTAGGGTTAAGGTACAAATTTATTTCGGACGTTTTCATTCAGAAGTTATTTTATTCCAAAGGTTTTTTTTAAGTTCGAAATTGCCTTGAAAGTTTCATAACATAGTAATTGCACCCTTTTTCGTTAAATAACTACCATCCAATGATAATTTTTTAATGGTCCACCTTGATATTTTAACAGAAAATGGAAAAATTATTATGTTTTAAAAGTTCCAAAGTAATTATGAACCTCAAAAAACTTTCCAGACAAAATAGCTAAAACTTTCAGGACAAATTTGCACATTAACCCTTTAGTTTACAACAAATATTTTAATTTTCCCATATTAGTTATATTAATTTCTTTTATATCTGTTTTCTCTTCCTCTGATCCTCGTGGATGAGGGAGACCAACAAGGATTCATGGGTTAAACTTTAAAGATTGGCCATTTGGCTCTTCAGCTTATCCTCCTTTCAAAATTTTATCCGTTGATTTACTGAAATCTTCAAAGACTTCTTAGAAAATAATCCTTACTGCATGATAAAGGTTTTCTTCCTTAATTTTCTCATTTAACCTATAAAATAACTTTTCTAGAAATATTTTTGATCAAAAATAAAGTTTAACTTTTTTTCTTAAACCATTACAAAAGAAAAAAAAAAGCGAACTAGTGATAAAATTTAGTGATAGTTTTGTTGTAAAATCTAATATCACGAAATAATTAGCAAACGAATTTTCTTCCTCAATTTAACAATGGAATTTTGTTGCTAAATTTCATGGCAAATTCTCTATATAGTAGTATCATTTATCAAGATAATAAGCCGGCAATTTTATAAAATAGCTTTAAAATTATTTATACCTCCATGAGAAACAAACTTTTTCGTTAACTAATTTAATTCCAAAAATGACTCTAAAATATAGGAATGACAGAAAGATGCAACAAAATTGCACAATCCTTATGAAATTATCTAGCAAAAATTAATTTCAGATCCCTTGTAAGAAACTTAATTAAGATGAGGTCCTATAAAATCACCTAATTAATCTGAGGTCCCACGAAGTTGTTATTGCAGGCCAAAAAGTTGTTATCACAAAGTCACAAGTTGTTACAGACCAAGAGTGATTTTCAAGCCACAAGTTGTTATTATAGGCCGAAAAGTTGTTATTGCTGGTCAAAAAGTTGTTAGTGAATGCTTAGTCACTAACAACTTTTGACCACACGATAACAACCTTTTGACTTGCAATAACAACTGTTTAGCCTGTTATAACAATTTTTTATTAGGGACCTCAAATTAATTAGATGCTTTTATGAAACATCACCTTAATTAAATCCCGAGATCTGAAATTAATTTTCCCAATTATCTAATTGCATAATATACCTCAGAGTCAACCCGCTAATTGCGGAGCTATGGTGGACCATGTGGTTTTTCTTGGGTCCCAAAATAAATAAAGTAAAGTGGTGTGGGTGGGATTTGAGCTCATTTCCTTTGGTTTGCCAGAGGGTTTTGGTTGGGCCAATAAACCTGAATTCAATCCATATTTTTCAAAAAAATAATATAAGTACTCTCTTTAACTTTTTTGCCCAATATGTTTTCAAGTTCCTATATTCATTTACCAAGTTCCGAAATGACATTACTAATTTCACATAAAAAATTACCAAGTGCTTCTATGGGACAAGTTTAGATCTTAAATTACCAATTTAAAATATGAAATTACCAAAATTTGATACAACATTACCAAGTTGATATATACATTCCCAAGTTTTGATTAAGATAAGCTTTTCAATAGGATTTACCAACTTCATTTACTTGATAAAAAATCTAAACTTTCAAGCTCCAGTGCTAGTGCGTACCCTACCAGCAGCTGTCTAATCCCCAACCACGGTGACTAAAGCTTCGATGGTGAGTGGATGGGTGCCATTAAAAAATTAATATTTAATGGGAAGGCACTTAGGTAATTTCAATTAAATTTTAAAAAGGCCAGTTTAATCTATAACACCTCATAGGAATTATACAATTTCGTTGCAATTTTGTGACGAAATATTTTTTTATACATTTTAATTTTCAAATTATATCTGTAGGCCTCAAATTTACCTTAGAAATTCCTTCTCGATTTTTCAATATTTTTCTCATAATTGTCTTATTATATCCCTTTGTGCCTACTTGATCACATCGGTCTGCCACCCTAGTAAAAAAAGAAAGAAGAGAGAGATGTTATCTATATAAAACGACATAAGGTTTCAATATGTCATCCATCTCTATAAATTCTTAATAATAACTTTATATACCTTTATTATATACTCCGTTAATAAATATAAGACTCAATTGGCGCTCTTTTTTGATAAATTAAAAAAAATTAAATGAGCCACTTAATCATAACGAATTTTGGATATTATTAGATTATATGTTAGCTTATAAGTTAAATAAACTAGTTTAAAAAAAAATTCAGGCAAATGTATTTATAAATAACTTATCTAACTTTCTTGGAATTTTCCTAAAAAATCAACTAGTTCCTATATTTAAGAACGAAGGAGTAGTATCTATCTACTGTTATCAAATCAAAATTAGTTGTAAATCATATACTTATAGTGGCTGGGATTACCCATTATATTACTAATTTTATCCTTTTATTTTCCAGTTTGTTCGCATTCAGATTCTTCATAGTAGCTTCTCTACTTATTTGATAGCAGTGTCCTTCTGCAAATTTATTTTTTAAAAATAAATAAAAAGACAAAAAAAAAAAGCATTTCTCTATCTAAGGCGGCAGCATCATCAAACGGCCTTGGAATCCCCAAAAACAAAGAGGTAATTAAAATATGATATTTGAAGTAAAATAAATAGATAGTAGAAATATGGAGAGAAAGAAGAGAGAACAACAAGATGAGAGAATATGAGAAGAAGATGGAGAGAAAGAAGATATCAATTTCACTTATGATTCAATTGTGTAAATGCCTTGTACATGATCTCTATTTATAGAGAGGTTACAAAGTGAAGGACATTATTAGAGAAAAGAATCCTAAGAGGGATCCTAAGAGATAATAATATGGACATCCACTAACTATAAATATTTTACAACACTCCCCCTTGGATGTCCATAAACAAATATTATTGTAAAGGAAAAGATTACACAATACTATCAAAGCTGCCTCATTAAAAACCTTACCAGGAAAACCCAGTGGGATAAAACATTGGTTAAGGGAAAAAGAGTACAGCATGACATTTTCTCCCCCTGATGATAGCATCACTTTGAGTGTAACAGTACAATATCTCCCCCTGATGATAGCATCACTTTAACTCCTTGAGTCTGCGCATTCCAATACTATATACTAGTTTTTCAAATGTTCTTGTTGGAAGTGTCTTGGTAAACATATTTGCAAGATTGTCACATGAGCGAATTTGTTGAACATCTATATCACCGCTCTTTACAAGATCATGAGTGAAAAAGAATTTTGGAGAAATATGTTTTGTTCTGTCTCCTTTAATATATCCTCCTTTCAGTTGAGCTATGCATGCTGTGTTATCTTCATATAATAATGTTGGAACCTTTTGTTCAACAACCATACCACACATTGATTCAATATGCTGAGTCATTGACCTTAACCACACACACTCTCGACTTGCCTCGTGAGCTGCAATTATTTCTGCATGATTTGATGATGTAGCTGACAAAGTTTGTTTCGTTGAACGCCATGAAATAGCTGTACGTCCATAAGTAAACAAATATCCTGTTTGTGATCTACCATTGTGTGGATCTGATAAAAATCCTGCATCTTCATAACCAACCAATTGTGATCCAGATTCATAAAATAATCCCATATCACTTGTCCTTTGAAGATATCGAAATATATGTTTGATTCCATTCCAATGCCTTCTTGTTGGACAAGAACTAAATCTTGCCAATAAATTTACAGCAAATGCAATATCGGGACGCATTGAATTGGCAAAATACATTAGTGCACCTATAGCACTAAGATATGGTACTTGTGGACCAAGAAGATTTTCCTTTTCCTCTTTAGGACGAAAATGATCTTTTTCCTTATCAAGTGATCTTATGACCATTGGAGTAGTCAATGGATGAGCTTTATCCATATAAAATCGTTTTAATATTTTCTCAATATAAGTTGATTGATGAAGAAGGATTCCATTTGTAAGATGCTCAATTTGTAATCCAAGACAAAACTTTGTTCTCCCAAGATCCTTCATTTCAAATTCTCTTTTTAAATAATTAACTGCTTTTAAAAGCTCTTCAGGAGTTCCAATTATATTTAAATCATCCACATATATAGCGATTATGACAAACTCTGATCCATTCCTTTTTATAAAAACACATGGGGGAAATTGGATCATTTTTATAACCTTCTTTCAACAAATATTCATTAAGACGGTTATACCACATTCTTCCAGATTGTTTCAATCCATATAAGGATTTATGCAAGCGAATCGCATAATTTTCTCGAGAATTTTTGTATACTTCTGGCAACTTAAATCCTTCAGGGATTTTCATATAAATTTCAGTATCTAAAGAACCATATAAATAGGCTGTGACAACATCCATTAGGCGCATGTCAAGTTTATTGCTTACTGTCAGGCTAATTAAATATCTTAAAGTGATTGCATCCACCACAGGAGAATATGTCTCTTCATAATCAATGCCAGGCTTTTGTGAAAATCCCTGTGCTACAAGACGTGTCTTGTATCTAACAATCTCATTTTTCTTATTTCGTTTTCGCACAAATACCCATCTGTATGCAACGGATTGTACACCATTTGATATTTGGACGACAGGTCCAAAAACTTCTCGTTTTGAGAGTGAATTTAACTCTACTTGAATTGCGTCTTTCCACTTTGACCAATCACTTCTATGTCTACATTCTTCTACAGATCTGGGTTCAAGATCATCACTTTGATTAATTATTTCAAGAGCAACATTGTATGAAAATGCGTTGTCGACAACTATATTTTCTCGATTCCACCTTTTTCCCGTTGTGACATAATTTATCAAGATCTCTTCATAATTTTCAGGTACTTGAACCTCTTTTGGGGTTTTTTGATTAATTATGTCTTGGGTTTTATCTATACAACCAGCCTCTTCAACTTGACCATCTTGATTGTTTGCTCCCTTTTTCTTTCTAGGATTCTTATCTTTGGAACCGATTGGTCTACCACGCTTCAAGCGAGGTTTAGTTTCATTTGCAACTTTTGGTTGTCCTTCAGGGACATCAATTCTAATTGGAGCATTTTCAGCTGGAATGTGAGATTTAGTAATTCTCTTGAGGTTAGTAAATGCATCTGGCAATTGATTAGCAATATTTTGCAAATGAATTATTTTCTGAACTTCATGTTCACATTGCTGTGTACGAGGATCTAGATGAGATAGAGATAACGTTTTCCATGTGATCTCTTTTTCCAGCTGTTTATCATCTCCCCCTAATGTTGGAAAAATTGATTCATCAAAATGGCAATCATCAAAGCGTGCCGTGTACAAATCTCCAGTTAATGGTTCTAAATAATTTATTATAGAAGGAGATTCATAACCAACATATATTCCCAACCTTCTTTGAGGTCCCATCTTTGTTCTTTGTGGTGGAGCTACAGGCACAAATACAGCACATCCAAAAGTTCTAAGATGGGAAATATTTGGCTCTTGACCAAAAGCCAATTGTAGTGGGGAGAATTTATGATAACTTGTTGGCTTGATTCGTATAATTGCTGCTGCATGTAATATTGCATGTCCCCAAGCTGAGATGGGAAGTCTTGTTCTTAAAAGCATTGGTCTAGCTATTAGTTGGAGGCGTTTAATAAATGATTCTGCCAGACCATTTTGAGTGTGGACATGAGCAACAGATTTTTCTATAGTTATTCCAGTTGCCATGCAATAATCATTAAACTTTTGAGATGAAAATTCACTAGCATTATCAAGACGAATTGTCTTAATTACATAATCTGGAAACTGTGCTCTTAACCGAATTATTTGAGCAAGTAATCTAGCAAATGCTAAATTACGTGTTGATAACAAACACACATGTGACCATCTTGTAGATGCATCTACTAAAACCATAAAATATCTGAATGGTCCACATGGTGGATGAATAGGTCCACATATGTCCCCTTGAATTCATTCTAGAAATGTAGGGGATTCAACTCCAACTTTTGTCAAAGAAGGTTTTGTTATTAATTTACCTTGATAGCAAGTAGCACAAGAAAAGTCTTTAAATTGAAGAATCTTCTGGTTCTTCAATGGATGTCCATGTGAATTTTCAATAATTCTTCGCATCATAGTTGATCCGGGATGGCCTAACCGGTCATGCCAAACAATAAATGTATTTTTATCAGCAAGCTTCTGGCTTACTATGACATTTGTCTCAATTGTTTTAATACTTGTATAGTACAAACCAGAAGACAATGTAAGTAATTTTTCTAGGACACATTTTCCCCCATATCTAACATTTGTAATATATAGATATTCAATATTTTTTTCACTGATAGTTTCAATGTGATATCCATTTTGACGGATATCTTTAAAACTTAATAAATTTCTTTGAGACTTGGGGGAATATAGAGCATCATTGATGACAAATTTTGTTTCTCTTGGTAATATTATAATTGCTCTTCCGGAGCCTTCAATTATTCTTGTATTACCCGCTATAGTACTGATGCTTGCCCTTCCTTTACTTATACAAGAAAAATATTTTCTATCCTTAAGTATGGTGTGTGTTGTAGCACTGTCTATAAGACATATATCTTCATTCTTGTGTCCAATGAAAGCATGGTGAACATCCATATTCTTCACGAAAGGAAAGAGAAGATGAGGGAAAAAAATTCATTAAAGCAAATTTGATACATTATAAGTATAGAAAGCAATAATGCTCTTATTACATGATGAAAATGAGGAAGTAAAAGTGAAAATTAAAGTAAAACATAACTGAAATAGGAAAACATAACTAATATATTCTTATTATTTTTCCAATAAAGCTTGTTTAATCATGATTGTTAAAGAAATCCGTCACCTCCAAATGTGCCATCGCATCAAGGCTATTCATATCATCTAGCTCATTATCATGGTCATTTTTGTATGCCTCAACATCATCATCTTGGAAAATCAAATTTGCTTCCACATTATTTGCATTCCTTTTCATTGAGGCTTGATAAAGTTTAGCTAGATATTCAGGTGTACGACAAGTACGAGACCAATGCCCCTTCATGCCACACCGAAAACATTTATTTTCAACAGCTTTTGAAGGACCACTCTTGTCTTTCTTCTGCCATTCATTATGTTTCTTCTTCTGATGGGCATTAGGATTAAAATTGTAAATTCCACCACCATGATTATGATAATATCCGCGTCCCCTGCCATGACCACGTCTACGGCCACGTCCGCGGCCGCGGCCTCGACCATTATCATGGTAATTACTACGCACATTCACATTCACTTCAGGGAATGGAGCAGACCCAGTAGGACGAATCTCATGATTTTTCATCAACAGCTCATTATTTTGTTCGACTACCAGAAGACATGAGATTAATTCTGAATATATTTTAAAACCTCTCTCACGATATTGCTGCTGCAGGAGCACATTTGAAGCATGAAAAGTGGAAAAGGTTTTCTCTAATAAGTCCTCATCAGTTATTTTTTCACCACATAACTTCAACTGAGAACTTATCTTAAAAACTGCTGAATTATATTCACTTATAGTTTTAAAATCTTGTAGCCTTAGGTGGATCCAATCATAACGGGCTTTTGGTAAAATCACCGTTTTTTGATGATCATATCTTTCTTTCAAATTAGTCCATAATTCTAACGGATCTTTTACCGTTTGGTACTCATC
Organism: Mimosa bimucronata; assembly: GCA_037074515.1. Lineage (NCBI taxonomy): Eukaryota > Viridiplantae > Streptophyta > Magnoliopsida > Fabales > Fabaceae > Mimosa > Mimosa bimucronata. The sequence continues at coordinate 31,900,422 of CM073440.1, read as the reverse complement.
TTTCAGCCCTTCATGGATATGGTAGCGAAGGAAAATCATAGCCTTGGCCTTATCTTGGCCACTCACTTCTTTGCCAGTCAAAATGGTATTTCCTAGACCATTAGCATTCAGGTGGATTTCAGCAAGACAGATAATTGTTTCCAGAAATGTCAAGAGCAGTAAACTCGAGTTTGGTAAGATTTGCCATGATACGAACTAAACAATAACAAAATGAAATTAAAATTATGATAAATAAACAAAATAAAATAAAGCAGCATGAATAAAAACTTTAGAATTCACAATATATCAGATCATTAAATAAACTTATAAATAAATTTAAATCAATGGAAATGAGCAACAAAATATAAATAACAAAAGTAGGATCAACATAATAATAAAATAATAATTAAAATAACAATAAGATAGTAATATATGTGTGCATATGTATATGTATAAGAATGTAAGCATGATAGTAATAAAAGATAATAATATGAAAGCATCAAATTAAATATGCAGACGGGGTGTTCTGTAAGAACTAAAGGGCGTATGAACTAAAGGCAGTAGAACCTGCCAATCTAGTTCATTGTGACAGCCTCTCTAATTCTCTAGAAGAGGTAAGGATATGATGCAATGAAATTTAATAAACTTAAAAAAAATATAATATGTAACACAGTATGTTATATATATAACGGTAACACTAAAATATATAAGGAGTATACCTTAATATTTCAGAGCGAACTCGTGCTGATAACATGAAGTAAAATAAATAGATAGTAGAAATATGGAGAGAAAGAAGAGAGAACAACAAGATGAGAGAATATGAGAAGAAGATGGAGAGAAAGAAGATATCAATTTCACTTATGATTCAATTATGTAAATGCCTTGTACATGATCTCTATTTATAGAGAGGTTACAAAGTGAAGGACATTATTAGAGAAAAGAATCCTAAGAGGGATCCTAAGAGGAATATGTTATGGAGATAAGATAAGGATAATTAGAGAGAAAAGAATCCTAAGAGGGATCCTAAGAGATAATAATATGGACATCCACTAACTATAAATATTTTACAACAATATTATTGTTTTCATTTGACTATTTATGTCCTTATTTGTCATTTTGCATCAGTGCTAGTAATATAGAGGCTCAACTCCTTAGCCCACATATTAGAGGAGGTTTAAGGTTGGCATTTTAACAGCAGTCAGAGTGCAGGTTACACAAGTCATACCTATATAACCCGCGGGCTAATGCTCCTTGACCTATGAATATTATTTTAAAAAAGAAAAGAAAAAAACCCCCCTAATACACTAAATTATTTCTTAGACACTTCAGAAATACAAATTATGGTTAACATAATAGATTATGGTGTTTAGATATTATAATTAAACTTTGTTAATAATATTGTTAGTAGAATAATATTAGGAAAATGTCTATGCAAAAAATGTATAATTGTGGGTCCATGATTTTAAGGTATTTAAGGAATTATACATTAGTTGATGCAATAGTGATATATTTTTATTGATTTTGAAATTTTCTCTATTATCCTTTGGCATTTGTTTTTTAAAAAAGTTGCAGGCTGATGTGTTAGCTTGCAAACCCACATGGAGGGTTAGGGTTGCTATTTTTGCAACCCGCCAAAGTGCGGCCTGCACGAGCCCATCTTGCATAATCTGCAGGCTAAGGCGGGCCAGCCTGCAACCCATGGTTTGTTACATATTACTGCTTAATTTGAGTTATTTTTATTTCAAGGGTAATTGTGCAAAATTAGTAACAAAGTGTTGCGATATGTGAACCCACAATAATTATGTTTTACTCCCTCCGGTCTTAAATATAAGACTACTTTGACTTTTTTTTGTGAAAAAAAAAGTCAAAAAAGTCAAAGTAATCTTATAATTATAACCGGAGAGAGTATTCAATTTAAAAATAGTATAAAAATTTTAAAAGATGGCAAAAATAACAAAGGCATTAACTCTCAAAATATTTGTTAAGAAGTTTTAAGCATCAACTCTGATTTTCTTGTTTGGGAATGTTTCTGAAACCTAGTTTTGGGCGCAAACCTAGGTTTACGGTGTAATATTCACTATCCAATTAATCAATCAAATCTCCTCCTAACCATCATTATGATGCTAGTAACTAAGATAATAAAAAGGATTTCACTTACTAACTATTATGGTTAAAAATGTTTCAACCCATAAAACTTATTTTCCAAATTCCATAAGAGATTATCTATATATGATGATAGAAAAGAATTTCCCAAATAGATTAATAGAAGTTATCACAGATAGGAAAGGCTTTTCCAAATCACAAATTGATTTATTTATGATGGAAAAAGATATTTACTAATAACATTCGAAAACCTTATCATGGATAGTAAAATGCTTCTACTGTTAGAATCTTAAGTTTTGATGAAGACTGACCCTAAGAAAACATAAGTGAAAGTTACCTCTGAATTAATCTTATAAAATCTGCCAAGTAACAAATCACCATTGCGAGAACAAAGATCTATCTCTAATGAATAATGATAACTTAGCAGACCAATAATGAATGAGTATCCCTACCGCTAAGTGTGTCTGTATAGCTAATTGATAGAAAGGAATAGCAAGTGAAGACTTAGCAATATCAAGGTTAATATCTATCGCTAAGTCTCCCTCTATCGCTAAGCAAAGGTTCCATCGCTAGAAGTTCATTGAGCTTATAAGTAAATGAAACCAGCAGAGAAATGAACTAAGTCCCTAAATCAGCTAGCGATAATAGGTTAAGCTATCGATAACCATAAGTGCTTCAGATAATGATCTTTCAGATAGCTAGTGCCTGAGAGCTAATGAGTCAAGAGCTGATATGTTTGCTTGCGTTAAAATGTTTATCTATCGATAATGGGATACCTTGAAGTTCTGAATTCTTTGATAGTTGTATCCTTAAAGCTAATAAGCAAATCAAGTATCTAACGATAGTAGTTTAAGCAATCGATAGAAGAATATATGCTGATATGATGCTCTCTGATCTAAAAGAATATGCTATCGATAGTTAACCATTCCTATCTATATAAAAATGCTCTGAAATGCCTTATATTGTTTTTATCTCAATTGAGCTAACAGACTAAGTTTGCAATAGCATTCCTATATCTTTGGAAGATTATCTGTTCAGCTAACAGTTTAAGTGCAGAGCTCACTCTATGAGATTAGCGATAGCAGATCATGCCAGCGCTAATGAAAAAGCTGACACAAGTACAGTGGTAGGTAGCAGCAGGATAATGTTACTCACAGTCTCTGACCTTCCTGTCTTATCCTCTGCAAGCAAATTTCTAACGACTAGTTCTTCAAGACTCTAACGGCTAGAAACTTATCAAGCTCCATATAAAAGAGTTGAAGACATCTAGATCAAGTGATGAATATACAACGCTCATACGAGAACAAAGTAATGAACAGAGCATTATACAGAATTGCGAATCTCTCAGATTGAGAGCATTAGAGAAGAAGAGCTAGAGCTATATTTTGTTCATATTGTTAGGCTCTATATTGTATCACATCATACATTTTCTATGTACTTAAATGTTTAACACAATCTGTTCATTAAGTGAACTTCATTGTTTAAATCCTCTATTGTTTGAGGTAGTTCCTTAGCTTGGTGCTTTGGAACAGGGATATAACCTTACGGGTAGTAAGGGGGAGTGTTTAGAAGACATTCTAAAACTCTGTAAAGGTTGGCTGGTGATCCCGTGTTGTAAAACCAGTGGATAAGGTTGACAGGTGAACCTGTATTCGTAAAACCTGTGGGAGGTTTCTCTTGTGCCTGGTTTAAACAAGAGAGTAGTGGAAATCTCAGGTGGAGCCTGAGGACTGGATGTAGGTCTGGACTGACCGAACCAGGATAAATATTGTGTGCTCTATCTCTCCCCTATACACTCTTAATTTCCAGTCTATCCTTTTATATTTGTCAGTCTATTTCATGTTTTGAAATATACTCAGTAAGAGTTTTTCACTACTACAAAAATCCCATTTTATGTCACCAATTAACGTCACTTATTTAAAAATGTGACATTGAAAATCAACAAAAAATAAACAACATCACACTTAAGATTAAGTGTGATGTTGAAACTTTTCCACGTCACACTAAAATTTTAGTGTGACTCAACAAAAGGCGCCGGTTGATGTGGTATGTACACTTAATTTTTGAGATTGCTTGTTTTAATATATTACAGCATGTAAGAATATATAACACTGATTTTTTCATCACCTACAGGTCTTTCCAGATCAATATCCTTCTCTCCAACTCCTGCGGGAGATGCAACCAAGTTTGCAATCCACATCCATTAAGATGCCTCCAGGAGTAGTCAGTCCAGATCGTACATATGAATTTGCGATTGATGGTGACGGAGATATCGTGGAGTTTTTGACAATGGACTGTATTGACCTCGCCTGGCTCGAATTAGCGACTATGTAAATTACTATTACTATTTATGTCTCTGCAATATTTGTACTTCTATCATTTTATAATTTCAATTATTTTACGATAGGTACTTCCACGAGCTATGCATCCAATTAAGCACAGAACAATACAGATTCCTTAGTCCATTGGCCTTGGCGAGGAGAGATGATTTCAACAACAAGGCGGACCAGCTGAGATATGAGGATGAGATGCGAGCTTATGTCATACATCAAATGTCAGCGAATCGGGGATCTGTCTATTTTGCGCCTATTCTTCAAGAGTAAGTGTGATTATTACTTTTTGCCAAATTTTTATCATTTGCACATTTACAAATGTTTTGTTGTTTCCGTGTGGCCTTAATAGTTTTAATGTCTTTCAGTAAGCACTGGTCATTAGCTGTCATTTGCCCCAGACAACATCGTTTGGTTTGGTTTGACTCCTTGAGGCATAATATAACCTCCTATTATAAAACTCTTTTATCGAAGTAAGTAGTTTTAATGACTTTTTACTTTGGGTTAAATAAATTATTTTCATGTATATGTGCTAATTTTGGTTCCATTTCAGGGGCATTCAGCAATGGCATTTTATGGAAGATACCGATGAAATGAATAATCCCATCACGGTGCAAAGACCTAAAGTAAGTATTTTGATTTAAATTCCTTCAATGTTAGTCAATTGAGATATTATTGAGATATTATTTACTTTGTTATTAATTTATATTATTTCCTTTGATTTATAAAGTGCCCCAAGCAACCGACGAATAAGGAGTGTGGGTATTATGTCATGAAGTATATGTGTGACATTATTGAGAGTGACCGTAGCGGATCCTTCCCACAGGTATAAATTCTTATCTATAGCTTATTATATGATTCATACAATTTTATCTAACTTTGTATTGATCATAGTATCCATTATTGTTGCAGTTTTATGACCGAATCGATGAATTTACAGTCGAAGACATCGATGCGATTCGTGAACGTATTGCTCAATTTTTCCTTTTATTTTTGATTATGTAACAATCTGAATCAAAATTATTTGCTGGTGATCTTTCCTTTCATTCGATTCGACTTATTTTCTTTGGTCTGGCCTATGTTGGTGATTGTATAGTAGTGATAGCATTTTATTGTTATGCTCTGTACATTGCTTGGAACTTGAATTTTGTGTATGTATTATCTGACCTGCATTTAGACATTTGCAATGTATATCAACGGGGAATAGAAAAATTAAAAATGCTTTTTTTTTTAAAAAAAAGAAACAACGTCACACAGAATATTTGTGCGACGTGGTTTCCTGGAAACCACGTCACACAGAATATTATTTGTGACGTGGTTTCCAGGAAACCACGTCACACATAATATTCTGTGTGACGTGGTTTCCTCCGAGAAACTTACAACATCACACCTAATATTATGTGTGACGTGGTTTCTCTGACTTTCTACGTCACTTATTTATGTGACGTTAAAAGTCCATTTTCCATGTCACTTGTTTCAATGTCCCCTGGAAAAGTGACGTGGAAACCCCCAAAATTTGTGACGTTAAAAATACTTTTTGTAGTAGTGTTTAAAGGATCGTCTTTATTATGATTTAGAAAAGGAAAGGGTTAAAAGTTATAATTTGTATCCTATCACCCAATTCACCCTTCCTCTTGGGTGACAGCCAGTACTAACATCTACCACATTTGAAAATTAACCATGTTAAAAAAGGATAATTGCTAACATAGTTATTAAAATTTACCCATATAAAGTAGTTTGACCTAACTATGTTGGAAAAAATTCTTAACTACTATCATAGTTAAAAAAGAATTTTTCTTAAAACACTTTAAATTTTTATCATGTTAGGATAAGAATGACTTAACCTAGTAATTAAAATAGAACTCTCATACATAAAATACTCTTTTGCTTTTCAACGCTTTACTTAAGCCAATCATTCATACATTAACATGTCTTTCCATTTTCCAAACTAATTCACACAACCATACAATCACCAATCACTTAGCTAATAGCACAACTAAAACTCTATGGCCAATACAGCACGCAAACGGAGCCTCTAGGAAACCTAGGGACACATGCATGTGATAAAACTACACAATTCATCAGTATATATAACCAAAAGTCCTCAACTACCAGAAAAGACAATCTCATAATATAAAAATCCACAACTAAGGCCTTCAACTAATAGATAAGACAACAATTTAGAAGCAGTTATCCAATACCAAATTTAGTAAAAACATGAAGAAGCTAAATGAATACCATAATTCTGGTAATACACAGAAACATACATAACATCACCGGGGGGAGCCTCACTTGGCCTAGTGAGAGGTCGTCGGTGCCTTTCTTGCAACTCCTCCACCAAAACAATTACCTGAAAAATATTAAGCAACCGGAGTGGGACTGCGTAAAAGTAACATACTACCTTACTCGCCATAAATGTTCGTGTATACTACAAAAGTGTTTATGTGAGACATATACCATAAGGTTCATTGCAAATATGTACAATCACCACATTACATGCATCACAATGTCATTATGCCATCCAGATCTGTATATTCTTAATAGTATGCGTTCCTATTATTATATTATATCTACTTTCTATTGTCAAAATTAGTTGTAAACCTTATAAATGTTAGCGACTTCACTCGAAAATGCTAATGATAAGGTTTTACCTTTATTTTCCAGTTTGTTCGCATTTGGATTCTTCATTGTAGCTTCTACTTATTTGGTAGCACTGTCCTTCTACAAATTTAAAAAGAAAAATTGAAAAAGGCACTTCTCTATCCAAGGCATCATCAAACAGCTTGAGAATCTCAGGAGGAATAAAAGGTTAGTATATGATTTGATTGAGACCATTTTACTGTTAATGTGCACCATTTTGTGATTTTCTTTATGTTTAATTTAATATGCCTGTTATCTGTTTCAATCACTTGCTGCACAAAGTAGTTAGCTAAATACAAGAGACAAGGAAAGGGAAAATTAGGCAGTACAAGGATTGGGCATATAAAGGCACATTACACTCACAATGTCAAACTTAAAATTTTCATATATGTGTGTGTGTGTGTGTGTGTATATATATATAAACACAAAAGCAAATGGCCAAGTGTGCTACAAACAGCGATAGACCTATCTTGAGAGGGGTCCTATATTAGAATATGCCTGATGTTATCCCACTATGCTCAAACAAACATGAACACCACATAATCATAGGGTACACCTGTCATTATGAGTTTGAACCAGAACAAAAAGAGCCTCTTAAAACCATCAGGGAAAAAAGGCTATTTCCACATATCAGTCGGTGAATAGATAAGTAAAATAAAGGAGATCAAACATTTAACAATACTCGAAGAACAAAAATTTAGAACTGCAAAATAAACTAAATTTATAATATGTTCAAAATTAATCAATTTAATAATATAAAAAAAATTCAATTACACATTACGGTTATGTTCTGGCCAAATATAAGTGTTCACTTGATTGTCAGGTAATATTATTATCAGGGAGGGTTATTTCGGTCAACAAAAAAGCTCAATGTTATGATTTATTGATCAAGTAACAATTTGGTGAATGGGATTTGAAAGCAAGAGAGGTTTGAATAATATATATTTTGAGTTGGAAAAATAAACTCCGTGGCTCTTACAGTGGTTTTGAGTTTTGAATTAGGTCTCCATAATTTTTTATTGGGTCGTATTAACTTAAATTTACTCAGTAGACCACTTATGTTGCGCGTGCGTATGAAAAGAAAAAAGAAAGCATTTAGAAGAGAAAAAGTTTTCAGTTGAAATTAGAAAAGAGAAAAGAAGGCTCCAAGCCTCCAACCCTCAAAATTCTCAAGACATGCGCGCTATGCGTTTATTAGTGTAGAAATAAGCCAAACCCTTATTAGGGTTGACAACCTAACTTATTTTAAAGGTATAAATATGCAAAACTTAGATTCAAACTTACTGCTTAGATCTATTTAGATAAACAAATTAGACCTATTTTTCGAAGGCCGAGTTTACAAGTTTAAATGCTTAACCATTTGATTTTTTTAATCTATACTATTAATAATATAATATGAATCAATTATATGAATTATTCATAACATAACTAACTAAGGTTTAACCATGAATTTCACATCTCATCCATCATTCATAAACTGACTATTTCATTTATCAATTGTTCACATCTTTCTTATCTCTTGTCTTCAATCACTTAAGAGGCAATGTTCGCTCATTTACTATCCCTCTAATTTGTATGATTTTCTAAAGCATAATAATTGTTTAAAGTTTATTTCAATTATGCCTAAATGAAATATTATAATGTCAATTGAAAGAGTTTGACTCAATTTCTACAATGAAAGTAAGAGATACAATCTAGTTTTATAACCACAAATATTACTTTAAGACAAAACATAGGCTTTTAAATAGATTTGGTAATATATGGAATTAGATGTATATACTTCCAAGCTAAATAAAAAGGCCAACATTTTAAGTTAGCTACTAAAAATGTTTCCGGTCTCATCAGTGTTTTGAAAATTCAAGCATAGACAGAAAAAGAAAAAGAAAGCCTACATACATGCTAAAACCTAAGCTCATATTTTATATCTCTTTGCAGGCCTAGGACTATATAGGTATAGCCTAGTCTATTTTTATACCTAGTGATGATGTGAGAAACAAAAGGGAGGGAGATACATGAAACTACAACGAGAGATTTTTCTAACGAAAAGCATGTTAGAAAAACATAAGAGGAATTATAAAATTTTAATAAATATAAAATGTAATATAAAATAACAGGAAATTTTTTTAAATCAAAGTAAAAAAAAATTTCCCTTCTATCACATTCCCTCCATCCCCTCCTAACGAACAATCCTTGAAGGATAAATTGGTCTCGGTCTTGCTTATCTCGTCCCAGTTCTTACAAGTTGGGGACTTGGAATTTTCTGTTGCGGGAAATTTAGGATTGAAAATCTTGGGGCCTGGATCGAGAAATATATGTGACTGAAACAGGATCTGACAAGGCTCAAGGATCCCGTTCCTAGTCCCGACCCTATATATATATATTAAATAAATAGTAAGGGCATGTTGCCATGACCAAAAAATATAAACACTTGGCACACTAAAATAGTGAGGCCCATAGTGGCCAAACCCAATTCCCTCCACCCACTTTCTTTTTGTTTTGCCACTACTATCACCCACTTTCTGAGTCACTAAACCCTCTCCCATCTCGAGAATTCTTTGTCCCAATGGGATTGATAAATCCCGAGACCAGGACTAGAAGTCAATTTCAGTCTTGGCCCCTTTCAATAGGCAGGGACTGAGAAATCCTAGTACAAGGACCGGAACTCAATTTCAGTCAAATCACCCTTTTAGGATGGGATCCGAGAATGGGTAATCAAGGTTCCAGTCCTGGATTTGTACAGCCTTATTTAGGTATAGTCCAACCTATTTTTTTCCTAGTGGTGATGTGAGGAAAAAAGGGAGAGGGAAAGGGATACATGAACTACATCGTGAGATTATGTAATGTAAGGCATGTAAGAAAAATATGAACAACAAGGGGTTATAAAATTTTAAATAAATATAAATTTTAAGATAAAATAATAGGAAATTTTAATCTTAAATTAGTAACCCCAATTATAAAATGTTTTTAAATCAAAGTAAAAAAAAAAATCCACTTCTGTCACATTCCCTCCAAACTCTCGTACCAGTCAATCGCCCAAGGACAAACTAATCTAGGAGAGAAAGCTTATAACACCAATAAAAAGAGAGAGAAAACATCCAAGGACGTAAACAAAGCTAAAAGAACTATAATGACCTAGTCTGGGAATTTGTTTTCCCTTTTGATTTTAAAGTAAGTCCATATATGTTTATATAAATCCTCTTTAGCTTTTCATTAGATACTTGTAAAGTAATAGATATTATCATAGCTTTCCCGTTATTATACTTGGTTCCAACGGGAAAGATTGACACTTACTACAACCTGTTATCGTCGTTAGATGACAAGCATAGTGGAATATGTTGCAACAAATGTTGCTCAGAGATTGATCGATGGAGCAATAAGAGAAGTTAATTATTTATGTTGTTTCAAGACACATGTTGGAGACTTTGAGAAGAAAAGGAACCTGTTACATGCAAAAAAGAATAGAGTTCTAAAAGACATTGAAGATGCCAGAAAAGGAAATGAGACTCGAGTTGAAGATGAAGTTCAACTTTGGTTAAATGAAACTGATGGAGTCATTTCTGAAGACAATAAAACAAACATGAAATGCTTTCATGGCTTGTTTCCTAATTGCATTTGGCAATACAAACAAGGGAGGAAGTTGGCAAAGATGATACCAGTTGTTACAGATCTCATAAAAAGAGGTGATGACTTCGGCATAGTGGCACGTCTAGCTCAACCTCCAGGCATAAAATATTATACTCCACAAAACTTTATTGATTTTGACAGCAGAAAGTCAGAATTCCAAAAGCTTGTGGATATATTACAAGATGGAAGCTGCTCTTTAATTGGATTGCAAGGCTTAGGCGGCACAGGTAAAACTACACTAGCGATAAAAGTAGGTGAAAAAGTTGAAGAATTGAAAGCATTTCAAAAGGTCATCTTTGTAGTTGTGTCTAGTCCCCCAAATATCAACAAGATTCAACGAAAGATTGCAAGCCAATTAGAACTGGTGTTAGAGCAAAGAAAGGAAGAAGAGAACTCTGAGATTTTGTGGAATAGAACTTCTAACGATAAAGGAAAGGTGCTTATAATACTAGATGACATTTGGGAAGAGCTAGATCTTAGGGAGATAGGGATTCCCTGTAGCCAAAGTCACAATAATTGTTGCGTTTTGATAACCACACGTGATTTAAAAGTTTGTGAAGCAATGGGATGCCAACAATCGATCACACTACAAATATTGGGTGACGAGGATGCAATGAATCTTTTCATCCAACAAGTGGGTAAAAGAAGTGATGATTCCTCTATTGAATTCAAGGATTTAGCGCAAGGCCTTGCAAAGGAGTGTGGTGGAATACCACTTGCAATTGTTGCAGTAGCAACTACAGTTAAAGGTTGGTCTCTACAAGATTGGAAGAGTGCTTTGAAAGGCTTGGGAAATTCTGAGCCACTACTCAATGTTCACACCAAATTGTAAGAAAAGATCTATAAAAGTTTGAAGTTGAGTTACGATCATCTTGATGAAAAAGTCAAACATACCTTGCTATTATGCTCTCTCTTTCCTGAAGATTATGAAATTCCTATAGACCTTTTAAGCAAACTTGCTGTAGGGTTGGACCTTTTTAAGGAAGCTGACAGCTATTTTGAAGCAAGAAGGGGAGTAATTCCAGTAAAAAATGACCTCATCAAATCATCATTGTTGTTGGATGCTAAGAAAAATTGTATAAAGATGCATGATTTAGTTCGTGAAGTAGCATTATGGATTGCAGATGAAAATGTGCAAGTAATAATGAATTCAAATAAAGCAATAAAACCAAACTTCAAATTTATGTCTTGGAGTAATGATCACTTTCCCAATTGTTTTGAGGTAACCCAACTTGAGATTCTAATAATTTGGATAAATGGAGAAGCTAAGGCGACAGATGTAACAATCTTTGAAGGGATGTCCAATCTTCAAGTTTTATTTTTGGAAGGTCCATCTATTATCCACACAAATCTGAAATGTTTCACTCCATTATTACAGTCACTTCTTTCACTAAAGAGTATACGAACTCTCATCTTTCGTAATTGGGAGTTAGGTGATATCTCTATATTGAAAAACTTGAAATGTCTTGAGGCCTTTGAGTTAGAAGACTGTTCGATAATTGGATTACCAAAAGAATTCAGTGAATTAAAAAAGTTGAAATTGTTGGGATTGAGGGGGTGTATTATTCAAGAATGGTATAATACTTTTGAAGTGATTGAAAGATGATCGCAATTAGAAGAATTGTATTTTGTTGAGAATTACGATGTTAGTTGTTGGATGCCAACTGAAAATATAAATGAAGTTGCTCAAGATATATGTCCTCCTAAGTTGCAAAGGTATTCTATAATTTGTTCTGCCTTTGAATATTTCGATGATGATGGTGATGATGGCCTCTGGAATTGCTTCAATACAAAGGATACAAGCGAATTAATCTCTGAATCCGTGTTTAAGGACCTTATTAGAACAGCAGAGGTTCTTGAGTTTTGGGAAAAAGGAGAAGCACAATGGGGAAGTCTTGTAGATGGAGGGATGCTGAATAATGATTTAGTGAAGCTCTGTTTGTGTGATTTAGCTGACATAAGGTGCCTCATTGATAGAGATATGCCTGATGGCTCTTTCAGGAAGCTACAGTGTCTGAAGTTACGAAACTGTGAGAAACTTCAACACCTGTGCTTTGATGGAAATCTCAAACTTCCTCATCTCAAGAGTTTGCATTTGAAGGATTGTCCAATGTTGCAACCATCTATTTTCAAATTGCAACCATCTGTTGCTGTATGTGTAGAGCAATTGGAAGAACTTGTTATTGAATATTGCGGGGAGCTAAGAAGTTTGATCACATATGAGAGTCTGGAAGAAAATAAGAGTTATGGCTTACCATTCCAAAAGCTAAAATCTCTTCGAATTTCAAATTGCGACAAAATAGAATTGATTTTGCCACTCTTTTCAGCTGGAGGCCTTCCCCTTTTGGAAGATTTGATTATAAGTGATTGTGAGGTGATGACATACATATTTGGTGAATATTTATGTGACAACCACGCTTTGCATCAAGACACTATACTGCCTTCACTTGCAAAAATAGAACTTAATTGCACACCAAGTTTTGTTGACATATTTCGAGAGTGCAAGATTAGTACACAAAGGTCCTCAGGTCCAATTTTAAAAGATGATTCCAGGGGGAAACGTGCAATGTCTTTCTCTAAGGCTTATGCTGATGGCTGTTGCTTTCTGCCCACAACTAAAGACATTGATATTGAAGTATCCAATTCTTCCTTACAGAATTTAGAATCGACAGAGGTAACACTTTTTGTCTCGTTATTATTTTAGAGCATCTCATTGTTGCATATAACTATTTATTAAAAGAAACCTCTTCCTGCATATTCTTAAAATGTTCCAAAATTTGAGCTGTAGTGGAATATTGATGATTGATTGTTGATAATCCGATTTGAAATAGGTTAGCATTTATAAGATAGACCACTCAATCCAACATATAAGGGAATAGACTGTTAATAGTAGATATATACAAATTTATGTCAAGAGAACTCAATTTTTTTCTAAGTTCAAAACAAACCATGCTATTCTTAACTAATATATAGTACTGTAACTTAATTTCTACAAAATTTTATACTTTCTCTATTCCTAAATATAAGACTATTTGAGAATGTAAACTTATTCATACATATAATATTTTTTTTCCTATTTTTCTTACATTTTCTCTAAATTATTCTTATCAATACTCCACAATCATAAACAAGCAAGAGTAGAAGGGTAGGAACAAAAAATGTGGTTAGGATATTTTTGTAACATCATGTAATATTAATTAACTTAACTAACATCTTGAATCTAATCAAATAAAGCAAATAGATCTTATATTTATGAATCATCAGTAATCAGTAACTAATATAATACTCTTCCACCACCTTCCATCCCAACTTTTATAAATCAAGAGTCAGATAACTATTCTTAAGCCATACATTTCACTGTTTATAAGGGTTTAGCCTTTCAGGGGAGGGGCTTAGCCTTCACAATGATCATCTTTCAAACATCTTCCTTGTCCTAACTTCCCCCCATTTTTTAAATTTGAAACTCCCGCCATATCTAAACCTTTGTAAGGCCTATTTAAGGAAACCCACACACAACATTTTTATTTCCAGTCGATAGTTCCTATGGATCCCACCAGGTCGATTGTTCCCCTTACACGGCTTTCCCCATGTCTCTTCGAATGTGATGTCATCGTGAAGGTTTATAGGATAGTTTTCAAGGAGGTTGTGCGTTTCCCACGTTTCCCTTCTCGTCCAATGAGGGAGCTTGTAGCCATTCATCTTGTCGTCTTTGATGAATCTGTAAAGTAAACGTTATAAATAGAAATTAAAAAATTCATCAAGTGCTCTCCTTGTAGTATTTCAATAAAGTACTGTTTTTTCAACAAACCATTATTTTTTATATATGATTTACATGAATGACCATCTTTGATGAAAGCATTGAATATTTTATATGCCTTATAAAACAAATCTTAGATGGCCACGACCTCACAGTAGAATACATGATAAGCTTGACACATTTAGTTTTGTAATTCATGTATTTAACTATCCAATTATTCTTTTTCAGTCCATCCATGTTTTTAATCAGATTGTTATTGAGGTATAGGATTAGAAAATAGAAAATGATTAGTTATATAAGTTTAATATAAGAGAAGTGATGGGTTGTAGGAATCATATTGTGCATCAAGCAAAAGGATTGAAACATTTAATACAGCTGAATGTCTTATGAGACAGCCATTCAACCTACAAAATATAAGGCAAATGACAATTAGGAGATGTTCCAAATTAAAGTCATTGTTCAGTGTATCCATTGCTACAACCATCATGTTGGAGGAGCTGGAAATAATGGAATGTGAACAATTGAGGCAAATACTAACAAATGAAGGTGTGGATGATGACCATCTCAACTGCACCTCTATCTTCCCAAAACTACAAAGGCTAGATGTTACATATTGCAAAAAGTTGAAATATCTATTCACTATCTCTGGAGGTCTTCAAAAATTACAAAGTACAGAAAATGAAAAGGCTTATGCATTGAAATATGATTCTGGGGCTTCGAATAACAATGCTCGGAATAATAGTTTCATTCCCATTCATCTCCCGGCCTTGGATAAATTATCCCTTAAAGAAGTACCAGAACTAATCAGCATATGTGACAGCAAATATTATGTTGTGTGGCCTTCTCTACAACATATTACTTTGAGGGATTGTGGGGGCCTGATGAAAAGAACTGATCCAGATTTCATTATGGCTTCTCATCGTCAAGGAAGACACCCAGAGCTGGAAACTGGAAAGGTAACACTTTCATTTAATACTGTTCACATAACACTTTCAACTGGAAAAGGCCTATAACAAGGAGTGTTCCTTTGTCTATTATTAGGGGTTGATTACTAGTAGCCTTTTCCCAGATTTCATGATTAGTTCACAACCAACACAACCAAATATGGAAACTTCCAAGGTAAACTATTTTTACTCATCATGTTAATGTAAACTTCCTATTTAAAAGTTTTTTCATATTCCTATCTGTAAGTCATTTTGTAAAATCTACGAAATAATTAGTATCTTTTTTCTAATAGTTCCCTTGATTTGAGTATTGTTGAGAAGCTCACGACATAAAAAAGAATAATATTGTTGGGAGGTTAGCTTGAATAGAGGGATAAAGACATCAGTTCAAAAAAAGAATAGAGGGATTAAGACAAACAACTGTTTCTAACTAATTTTTTTAGTTTTTTGAACGAATTAAATATGATATATAAAATAGTAACAGAGAAGAATTATGTATTGCTTTGTAGACTTGACCCAGTTTCTTAGAATTATTCAAATAGAATTAATTTTTTATAACTTATGATTTTACTCTTAAAGTTTTATTTTCTGTTGTAATGGGTCTAACGCAACCCAGGATGCGTCAATAGCTTTATGTATTTCATAATAACATGAAAGAATACATCTGCTAGCTCAAGATAGAACCTCCCCATGTTCTACATTATGCCCTATTAGATGGCTTGGTCAAGAATGCTTTTATAAATATAAATTTTGGGAGTATTCTTTTTTGTAATTTTCTCCATTTTTAATTTCAATTTCATAAAAAATTGTTTATCATTCCAAAATATCTGACTTGAATTGGGGATAGGTTTTTATTAGTTCTTTCAAAACTAAAATTTTGAACATGATACGTGGAATAAGAAGGGCCTATTAGTTACTTATTTACAATTCATGCTGATTTGCGCAATTTGAGCATGCCCCAATTGGGCTACTCATTTACAATTCAACTAGCATAGAGAACATCGTTATTATTTCTATTACTTCTGTTATTCAGACAAGTGGATTAAATATTGAACAATACTCCCTTCAATTCTAAATATAAGATCAAGTTAGATTTCTTTTTTTTTTTTGGAAGATATTAAAGATGCAAAATAAATAATTTAAAGTATTTATTTTTACTATGTTTTACAAAACTAAGTTAGCTTACTTATAAACTAACGTAGAATCTAATTATATATAACATATGTTATAAAATTAAGAAGTCTATTTGATTTCCTTAATCTTTACAAGAAAAAAAGTCAACTTGATCTTATATTTAGGATATGAGGGAATAGTATAAATAGAGAATAGGCTAACGCAATCGGCTTGTCGATTAAGAAGTATCTTCTATGTCACAGTTTCTCTCCCCCACATCCTATTTTGTGAATATTACACTTATTTTTCAGTTATAATCCAACATTTTGGTTGACACTATAAAACAAAGGCAGATTTTTCTCACAAGAATTTTATGTGATATAGATGCAGGCTACTGTTTTATTATGATTATTTTATTAATTCATGTCCATAGGAAATACAAAAAAGTTTAATGTTAGTTAGCTGTCAACACAACCCTTCTTCTTACCCCGACTTACCCCCACTTGGAACCGACAATAAACATGGACGCAATAAGACTTGTTATTGTTGTTGTCTATGTTATGATTAGAGACGCATTTTATAAGACTAAATGAACCATCCTCCATTTAATGCTGAAAACGCTTCATCTTCTGAATGTGGATTTAATGTCACAAGTATTGACATTCATAACTTGATTTACTGTACTTCGATACTTTTTTAACACGTATAGATCTATATTTGTTGTGCATAAGTGTACAGTTGTTTCATAATATTGGATTAGCAAAGAAAGTTTAGTGATATAACTTGTTGAATGAAGAAGTGGGTTGAATTATTCGTGATAGGACTACAAGAAAATAATTAAGGGCGTGCAAAACTTAATAAGTCTTGAAGTGGGGCACTCCGAGAAAATAGAAGAGATTTTTAATGTAGAAAGAATTCAAAGTGAAGGGCCAGTGACATTAAGCTTACAAGAAAAGGAGTTGGAAGATTTACGTGAGTTGAGACATATATACATGGACCCCAATAATATTCTGAGGCTCCTCCATCTCAAGGTCCTAAAAATCATAGGATGTGGTAAGCTTAGAGCTCTTTTTACTACTTCAACAGCGAAAAGCCTACCACAGTTTTCATGCTACCAAAATTTAAATTAAGCTCCGCAAGTGTACGAGCCGTAGAATAGTAAAATGGTAAATCAAGGTCGATCCCACAGAGACTCAAGGTAATTGATTATTAGGCATTAAATCTCCTACTTTTGTTTAAGTTGAGCGAAACAAGAATGAGTTTAAACGAGTAAAGAAAAATTAGCTAATATCTAATAAAAACTGTGAACTTTGAAACGGATTAAATTCAAGCGTTAACAAACAACCTAGATTCACTAATCCCTTGTTTGCTTCTTAGATTTTATTCCAACTAAATTAATTATGCCTTAATTTAAACAGCTAATCTAGAGTCTAAGTGTATATAAATGCCTATCGGTCCACTTATATCCTTACCCAAATTAATTGTGTAATGTCTCACACGTATTAATTATGTACAATTTATATCGGTAACACTCTAATTTGACTATGCGGAGCTTCTAGGTATATGTCTATCCTAGACGCCAATTAGATTAAATATAATTCCTTAGATTAAAATCTAATTCCACATTATTTAATCTCACGGTCGATTTAGAATTCCCCCGTCGAGTTCAATCCTAAATTCCCTAAACATGTTCAATGGTGGCCAATCACTAAATGTAACACCTAAATTTTTCTTACTATATTATAGCATTTTAATTGATTTATAACCACTTTTTAATTCCAGAAGCTCAAAAATCCGAAAAATTTAAAACTTTTTCTTTCCAAAGTATTAAATCAAATTTCCTTTCTTTCAAATGAAATTTTCTGATAAGTTGGATCATCTTTAAACTTTCAATAAAATAGAGTGGTTATTAAAACAATTAAAATAACTCGATTTATAATGCTTGGGGATTCAAATCACTTACACTATATTTACATATTCTTTAGATTGTGTTCTATTTATCTATTTACACCTCTCTTACTATACTAATATATTGGCGGGTTATCTCGATTGATAACCCTCTTACATGGGTATGTAATTCTATTATTTATTAAGGGTATATCTACATATGCAAATATATATATATATATATTAATTACTAGACAAGCTTCCAACTTGTCTTAATTATTTAATCATACAACATACACAGGTAAATAGGTTCCTAAAGTAACTATCTACAGGGTACAAGACAAAGCAGGCATTCCTGCCCCTTCACATTACCTTACTTCTTCCCCAGCTAGCTACTCCCATTCTGCTATACTGAAAACGTTTTGAAAAACAGTGAGATTGGAAATCTCAATAGCAGTTTATTTCATATCATGTGTGCACTTATATATATATACATATACATCAATTTCATAAATCTGTGCATATAATGAAAGCATATATTCCTTTTAAACCAATACCTGCAGGATTTCCAATTATAGCCCTCACGGCTACTCAATAACCCTCACGGTTATAGGAATTTAACTGTAGCCCTCACAGCTACTCAACAACCCTCACGGTTATAGGAATATAACTGTAGCCCTCACAGCTACTCAATAACCCTCACGGTTATATGAATTTAACTGGCAAAGGGGGAGCGACCCACCTAGGCCTTGGAGTACTCCATAACTATCATCAATATCATAACAAGAATAATGCTCATTTATTGCAACAGATTTTACAAAATTATATATATAACTTTATATAATGAATTAAACTACTACCTGGATACCAGAGCTATTTCTTGAACCATATCCTTTACTTTCCACTGTCTTGGTGAACTCATACCAATATCAAAGCCTATCTACATATCATATTAAAATAAGAGTAAGTTAATATATGTCCTTCTATATTTATACTAAGCGTCTCTCACGGGTCCTAATATGCTTGTGACTACCCCACTATTTATATCTATAAATCCTTATTATTTACTATAACTCTCTTGACTATCCAAGATTAAAAAGATCACTTTTAATTACTTTACTCCAATTAGTATTTCTTATTCTCAATGTTTGACCAATAAATTTACAAATCATATTTTGGTTTCAAATAACTAACTGCCATTAAAACTATATTTTCCTCTAACCTTAGACAGCTTCTAATAACATTGAAATTGCTAACACACACTAAATTATAATAATCTCAAGTCTTTGAATGCAATCGTAATTCAAGTGCCTTCCTAAACTTCACTGTCCAGTTTTTGATTCTAGAAATCTGAGCCCAAAACATCAATCATTATCAACATAATATTCTTGCATAACTTCCATGAGAACCAAACAACATCAACAACAAAACACCTTATATAAGTGGGCTTTTCTTTAAACTTTAGCTTGTAACAATTCAGTCCAACCAATAACTTTCTTCACACATTAGTTCATCACTATATACAACACAACTTCATCCCTATATATAACACAACTTTGATTTCATTAAAGCAATTGATCTTCTTCACACTGCTTATGTTCTATTCTGGAACTTTTCAAATCTTAAATCATGTCTCCCACTTTTATTTTGAAGTTTTGAAACCCAAACAAATATCTTCAATACCCATACTTCATGTCCAAGAATCTAGAAAATTATATTAACATATATTCCCATCTATCAAATACATAAGGGAGCTTTTACACTCACTAAGCTATAACGTTAATAATACAAATTGAACTTTTATCTCATTACTTACATTAACAAGTTCCAAATCATACTTGAAAGTAGCCTTGAGATGGAAAGTCTATAACACTCATTTATCACTTAGAACTCTGCTACAAGTTTTAACAAAAGACATGTATAATTAATTATAGGTTAATCTCTCTTCTTTGAGTCCTAGCATCCTTTAAACTGCCCAAACTTCAATAAATCATAACTTGAGCTAGGAATCTCCAAATAAGCTAATTTAGGACTTTTTGAAAAGATATATTCATAAACTATCTACTGCTAAATGCTCAGAGTCATCGGAGTCCATTTGAGTTAGAAAAATGATGAAACATCAGAGCTGATTCAGAAACTACAATGCTGTCTCATGACAGACTTTTAACATCACATTCAGAAATTCATTAACTATTCTCTTGAGCTCCGAAATTCACCATATTTGGTAAAATCAAACTTCTAAATTCCCTTTAAAAGCATGCCAAATTTCACCTATAGACTCAGCCTTTAAGACTTTTAAGTACCTACATATATTTGAGTGCTTATTTGGTTTTTATTTTGTAAGCTCAATGGTAGGATTTTCTTTCTTTTAATATCCTTCATCATGACATGTTCCAATTCTTCATATAACAAATCTCGTTCATCATCCAAGATTGGTTCTAAGATTATTCAAAGTAATAGCTTGACTAGCATTATTGCGTATGAAGTATATAAGGCAGCTTCAATACTCACTTGAATTACCCAAGAAGCACTTCAGCAATTCCTATAAAACAACTCGGAAATCCCATTCAGTTTTCGAGTCTCAAATGTCAGACTCCATAGGCCTTTGGCAACATATATTACTCGTATTCCATTCACTTAATTGACATATACATGTATCAAATCCACAACTTTGTTTCCTACTGCAGATACCGCAGGACGCGCAGGCATATATATCATTTTATCCTATACCCCATATAGCTTTTATTATCATAACTAATTTTAGATTTCCAAAACTCTCTTTCTGTGAAATAAATAAAGAAAAACAGAGCAGCAAGAAACTAAACTCTGAATGCATTCCTATCACCTCAAATCAGACATTCAATCACCAAAACAAAATCAAACATACTGATACATGCATCTATACACAGATTTACTTAGAATCAAGGCCGAATGCACACATGCAACCACCATTTCTTTAGAGAAAGACATATTAGAAGCTCTATACTTTATTTAATCGGTACAATCCCCCAAGAATCTCAACCTAAATCGGAACCCTCATTCTCAAAAACCCAAACCCCCAAATCCGAAATCCTCACCCAAAACGGCGCTCACAAAGAACAAAAGGGAGGAGAAGAGAGAGGAGGCTCACCGGAGTTTGAATCCGGTCTTGCATGTCTGATCGGAGCCTTGCTACGTGGTCGGCGTCGCTCGTCATCTACGGCCGTCGAAGGGAGTTGAGAGAAATGAGAGAACAAGAGAGAAGGTGAATGAGGGTGAGAGAAAATGAGATACAGAGGCAGAGAAAGGAATGTGACGGGAATGATGAGGAAGAGGAAGGGAAATTTTCTTTTATAAGGGAGTTAGGAGAAATTACGTTTCAGCCCTTTTAACTTCTGTTCTTTTCAATTTAGTCCCTATCCTTATGTCTTCCATTATTTTCAGTTTGGTCCTTATCTGAAAAATATTAATTTCCTAAATTAATAAAGAAAATAAACCATAAAATTATTTATAAGACTTTTTAATTTTTAAATAACACCCTAAAACCTTTAAAAAATCCCTATTATCTCTAATCGAAATTTTTGGGGTGTTACACTAAACAATAATAATTAAAATCAAGATTAAATAAACTGAAATAAATTAAGCATAACTAATAAGTGGAAAAAATCTCTAAATCACAAACAAGTTCATAGTACCCTAGGTTGTAAAAGAAAATTAGCCACACATAGTTTTGAACAAAATCATCTCAACAACAAGGAGTTTTGAATCCCAAATCATAAAGGAAATAGACTTTAAAGAACCCACAATTTTGCTCTTCAATGTTCACTGCCGAAGGAACTGGAAGATGAATAACGTTGATGATGAATATTGAACAGCCCCAAACACTCTCCAGTGCTACTGCATCTCTCCTTCTGCTCCGCGTGTGTGTGTGTTTGTGAATGAAAAAAATACAACTGTGTCACACTCTCTTGCATCAGTCTGTCTCCTTTTATGCTCCTCCAGATGATTCTTAAAGAAGAGGAAAAATAAATCTCCCTCCACCTGCGTGAATTATTCCTTGTGAGTGTTGTCCAGAACAAAAGTGCCGCTCCCTTGGTTCAATGAATGGGAAGAAATAGTGCTCTTCTGCGCTCCTGTCTCCCTCCTTTTTCCATTATAAAATATGATTCTTCAAGGAGATGAGTAATGCTCTCCAGCCACGTGAATAGTGCCTTGTGTTGTCCAGTGGCTTGCATATTGGTAGATGGTAGATGCCTTTTGTCCTTTTCTTTTGTTGCTGCACCCCACGTCCTTGGCTTTCCTTTTTTATATATAAATTGTTAAATCTGCCAAGTCAACACCATAAGCAATAAGAAAGCAATAAGCAATAGACAATAAAAAAAAAAAAAAAACCGCTGACCACACAACAATATATTTAATAAATAAAACTGATTTTTTTTTTCAATTATTCTCTCTCTTTTTTTTTCTATTTTAATTTAAGACATAATAAAATCCCTAAAAGAAATGTATCGACTTGCTATCTCAACAAATCTCCACCAATATCTTAATTTTCAACATAAATGACTTCCCAAATACAATAAAATATATAAAGAAATCTACTAAATATGGGGAGTCATCATCCTCCTCTTTAGAGGTAAGTGACTGCAAAGAGTTAGTACACATAATTGAAGAATATGATAATGATGAAACAAGTGCATGTGGTGGTGGTTCACATCAACTAAGCTTCCCAATGTTGGAAAAAATTCGAATCCATCGTTGTGATGGGTTGAGATCCCTTTTCTCAATCACAACAACATCCACCATGCTTCCAAACTTAGAGACCTTGGAAATAAAATCAGCCTTTGGGTTGAAGGAGGTATTCAGATGTCAACAAGATGATGACGATGATATGCAAGAAGTGGTGATAGATAATGTGTTTCCAAAACTAACACAACTAAGACTCACGGACCTGCCAGAGCTTAAAACCATTTGCCAGTGGATCAACTTTCATTCTGTGCCAGACTTTGAAGTAGTTGATTGTCCCAACTATAGAGGTACGAATCCTCAAGATTTGTGGGTGGAGTTAGTTTTTGTGAATATTAATCAAATAGAGTTCTTGTGAATATAGAGGTAAAAATCCTAAAGATTCGCTCCTTTCACAAGTTATGAACAGTGTCACTTATTTTGGATTCTGTATATAAGAAAGATGTAGTGAGCATATGAAAAAACTACTTCTGCACTCCTTGTAGGGCCTACAAGTATTGATTCAGAAAATGAATCACCGACAGAAAAGATACAGGATATACATTCTGGTTCTGATCAAGCTATGTCAGAAATGGGAGAAGCCAAAAGGGGACTAGAAATAGAAGCACAAGAGCCGACGACAAGTGATTCACCATACTTAACGGAGGTAAACTAGACCAAATTTATTGCAACTTCTTGCAAACGAAACACATTCACTTCTTGCAAGATGAATATAAATGTTTGAATAAGTGAGTTTGAACTTTGATGATCAATTTTAACAACCCGACGACAAATATGTCTGTCTTCTCATTCATTACTGAATTTAACTTTTTAAGACACATTTTTTTGCATCAAACTTAATTAGTTATTACTTGTAATGTTGGCCAGAATTTTAAAGAAGCAATGAAAGACATTATTTTCGAGATTCCCATGTCAAAATCAATAATGTTAACATCATCGTCTTATTCTGCATTCATAACAAGAATTATACAGGTGTGTGTTCTTAGTTGAACAAATGCAGTTAAGAGGCAATATTACCTGCATACTCATGCATTGAGATTTCATTAGTACATATTGGTTGGAAGCTTAAAAAGAAACTTGAATATTTGATGGCTTAGGAATTACATATATACATCGAGCTTTCACATTTGTTTATAAAGCAAAATCAGTTTTTGACAGAAAGCACTGCCACATAATATCTAATTAACATGCCACAACTTGTGATGAAGCTAAGATAACAGCTTTAACTCTCTGGGCAGCTAAAGCCACTAAAGATTTCCAAAGCTCCTTAGAAAAACTAGAGATAAGTTGTTTAAAACCTAAAAGATTCAGAGTTATGTGAATATCAAAATTAGAGAAACTAATGTATGAATAAAATGTATCCCCTGATAAATGCTGAAGTACAAAAGAAATAAGTATCCAAAATACAAAATAGCTAAAGTAATAGTCTTATGGTAGTTGTTTAAAGTACAAAATAGCCAAATACTACTCCCGTAGTAATTATTCAATAATTCAATAGGACTTGGAGGATGTACACACAACAAGGGAATCAATAATGGAGGTCCAACAATGGCGTCATGGAGAAGCAAACACACCCAACAATGCTCCTCAAAAAATCAACATGTCATTTGATGATGTACGTTATAATATATAAGACTTGGTGATTTTGAAGTGATATCACTAAATTATGTGATGTTTTTGTAACTATTTTGTATTGTTCAGAGCATTGATGCGATGTTGAAAGAACGCATTCACGAGGGTCCTATCTCAGAGGATGTAGTGGTGGCAACTCTATTAGCCGATTTAGCACCTAAAAACTCACCGGTAGCATTAATCACTCCTCTCCAAGATGATTTCTCATTGGTTATTGATTAGCATATAATGCCCTTCTTTAATAAAGGATTAGGAAATGCTAATTGAATGTCTTCAACTTGTACCTTTTTTCTACATTCATTACTTGTTATAGGAGTTGATGAAGGCGGAATCAAGAGAAGAAACAATCATGGCACACAAGCAGGAACTAGGAAAAGTGACGATTGTTGTATACTTGAACTCTTTACAAAATATTAAAGAATGTAACTTGACACTTACGTACCTTCTGGTGCTTTTGCAGAGTGTTATGGAAAGCTTTCCAGAGGACAGTACAATTATGAAAACTAGCATGATTACTACCTCAATTTATTTAAAGGTAAGAGACACGCAATATGGTACATCTGAATTGGTAAGTTCAATATGTTCATTTTAAATTTACATCATATTTTTATACATGTATGTTTAGACACAAATCTTATTATAGCTTCACATGTCAATACCAAAAAATCTATAACATATATCTAGTCTCAACTTTCGTTTTGTTGGTTATAAATTTAAATGTTTGTAGAAACAAAATTGAGTATCAGACAATGAACAGGTATATGAATAATTAAGTTACCTATGAACTACTTAGTCATATCTTTTCAAGTAATTTAGACTTACAAAGAAACAGACAAGGAAGAAGGTAAAGTATTTCCTACTTCAAAGTTACCAGCAACAAGTTCACCTAATTTTGAGGTGATCAAAATGGAATTTCTAACCTCTTCATATATACCCTATATCATGAAGAACTTGCAAGTGCAAGTTTATCATGGTATTCTAAATTATTTTGAACATGCATTAAACTAAAATATGTAAGACTAACTCTTTTATATATTAATACTCGGTATAGCTGTTGATCAATGGACAACCAAGGACCGAACAAAACCGGGAAGATCAACTCAATTCTAGAGAAGCAAGAAGTGAAATCGAAGTCTTTCATCAAACAAATGTAATCTTTTTAGTTGTGCACGAATGTTGTATAACTACTCCCTCCGTTCCTAAATATAACACCTAGCTAACTTTTCCATAAAATCATAAGAAAGCTAAATAAGTTACTTAAAAATTGGTTTTCTTAAATTTTTCTCTAAACCAGTTTATTTGACTTATAAGGTAACATGTAATCTAATAATACACACAATATGCTATAATTAAATGACTTATTTTGCTTTCTTAATCTCAAAGGAAAAAGTCAACTAAATCTTATATTTAGGAACGGAGAGAGTATATATTAAGTATAATTGGAGACCCAAAATTAGTGAAAGCGTTCATTTGTTTAGATCACCATTGTGAAAGAAGCAGTTGAACGGTGCTTTCAAGAACACGATGAATCAAAGGAAGAGACAACACCAACAACTTCCAACAAAGGCTTTCATCATGTAAGTTCTCTATTCTTATTTTCACAGAAGTCAAAGTATACTAGATGATCTTTTCTCTTCTTCAATACATTACAAGTCAATACCACCAAATCTACCATTTATGTTAACTCAAACTTTCTTTGGCCCAAATATCTACATATTACTAGAAAAGGACTCAAATAGCAAATCAAAAGATAAATTCAATGAATTGATAAAGTTACTTTATGAAACAAATTTTATCTTTTTGTGTTATTCAGAGCTTAGAACCAGGGAAGGAACTAGTAGGAATAGCTACAGCTTCATCAAACTCAAAGGTGATCAAAATGGTATCTCCAAAGAAAATATCTTCGATGGCTTAAGCTTTTAATTTTTCAAACCAGCCAATTCATCTTCAAAAACTAAACAAGAAGAAGAATTGATGAGACAATAAAAAGATCAATTATATTCTATGAAAGGAAAATGTAAAATTTAGTCCCTGAACCTTGTTCACCCGCAAGAGTACAGATCGTAACGTAGTAATAAATTATCGTCCCACAGAGATTTGTTTTAAAACCCCAATCAAACAACAGGTTACTGAACTCAATTAGGTTGAACAAATCAAATTCTTTTATAAACTGGTTTTGAAAACTAAATTTAAAATAAAAATAAAGAAACAAACAAGAAAGATTTAATTTATCAATGAACTAAGCCTACGATTAATTCTCACCATTGTATGTCATCAACCCTAATTAATTTCCCTTCCTTTAGTCTTTAAATAACAATCTATGTTTGCCTAAGATTCTAAAGTACTTGAAACGCTCTCTCGAGTCAAAATCAATTCTATACGTCTCATTAAACTTGCTCAATCTCTTATTACAAATTAATGAAAGTATGCATTAATATCCAATCTTAAACTGACAAAACTAGGTCGATAGATATATCTCTATTCTATCGACAAACTCTCTGTTAGTTGATTTAAACTTCAAGTCTAGTCTGATTTATTCTAGTTCTACACTTAAACTATCTCTCTCGAGTATAATTTAAATGAACAAATCGCTCTAAAGGGTGATCAGTCAATTAGAGGCATTAAGAACAAGATAAATCAACATAAATAATCATCAAATTCTAAAAGAAAAGGAAACAAATTAGGTTTCAATCCATACAAGGCTTGAATCAATCCTAGAACAAAAGATTTAGCTACTCATGAATGGATTAAACCAGAAAATACAAAGAAATCCCATGTTTAATTCACCAAAGTAACAAAGAATTGAAGAAAACAAGAAGAATCTATCACCTAGGGCAAGAAAATCCTCCAATTTTGCTTCTCAACCTCCAATTTTGCAAACCCTAGCTCCAAAAATGTGTGTATCTATGAGTCTAATGGTTCCTATGGGTTCTAGGGTTGAAAGGGGGCTGATTCTCTTCTAATTTTTGTGCCCTAGGAGTTTTAAAAGGATAAAAAATGAATCTGTGTGAAGTCAGAATTTTTAGGGATTTTCGCGCCGTGTCATGGCACTCAGGTGCAGTGCCATGGCACCAGAGGCAATTTCCAGCAATTTTCAGCAATTAAACTCCAGCTTTCTCCAATCTTTTCCTTTGCCTTTCTTCTCCTTCCTAGCTTAGAATATCCATTTGTACCTATCAAAATCATGCATAAATGTGAGGTAATCATGGCAATCAAATTTTCTAAAAAATTGTCATATTTATTTCAAAAATAATTAAATTAAGCTTATATGACAAATTTACATAATTTACTCTAAAAAGCTCTCAAAATTCCTTTAATTAGCATTGATGACTCCCCAAATATCTTCTAAATAAGCCCCAAATCAATGTTAAATGGGGAGTCATCACACCCCCACACTTGCACATTTGCTTGTCCTTAAGCAAAAGAAAATCACATTTCAAATAAAAAGAGCAATGCATATGAAATCTTTAAACAAAGAGCGTTACACCCCCACACTTTGATACTGCTATCAGTTATTATTTCAGTTAATGATTTATCACAATGAATTACCAAGCCAACAACTTTAAACAATTGTAATCATCCATCAGCTCACCTTGATCAAAGGAATAGAGCATAACAAGGACAACAATATGATTAATAAAGGAATATTATGCTTCCTAACTCCTATAGAAAATTTAAGTTCTCTTAATTAATCCAATATGCATTCAACACAAAAAGGATCCTCAGGCTATATATATGTTTTTCTTTTGACTTGCTTTTTCTTTTTCTTCTTTCTTTTTTTTTCTTTTTGTTTTTTTTATTTTGATTCAATCTTGAGTTGTTGTAGGCCCCCTTTTGACGCGACCCTGCACATGGGTGCAACTCTTAACCCTCTTTGACTTAACCGTTTGACGCGAGTGCCAACATTGGTGATGAAGTGCCCCCGGTTACTAATTTAAGTCTAGAAAGGCCAGCGGAGTTGTGTATTCAATTTTTTTTCACACTTTTTTTCTCTCTTTTTCTCTCTTTTTTTTATAACCTGAATCATATCCTAAAACAAACAACTAAATCAATCAAGATAGTCAAATTTCCTAGAGGAATTAGGAATCAAAGTATTCATAAATTAACCATTTGTTTGCCTTGTTATAAACTACTCCTTTTTTCAAGGTTCATCTCAAAATTTATACAAAAGGCTAAAGTATATGGCTTAGTTGAAACATTCTTCCTATTATAATATTTTAATTGTTTTTATAGCCATTCCCAAAGATGGGTAGAAGCTCAAAATCTAAATCAATCATAAGCAATGCACTCATTTCAATCTTAACAAATTCATTTTCAATTACATACTAGAACAAGAAATGCAAGCATGGTTTTCTACTCCTCCCCCACACTTAAATTTCACATTGTCCCTAATGTGAATAAAACAATAATACATATATGAGAGATATGAAAAGGTAAGGAAAAGTAAAATAATACTCCCCTAGATAATTTGGGAAGGAGATGAGACATGCTAGGTTTCCTTTCGACTGATTTTTGGCTGCAGGAGGTGCCATTGCAAGTCTGCAAAAACTTAAAGAACTTGGAAGCTCCATGCAAATTTGTAATATGTAAGTGGTATGTAACTGCAGAAATCATCTAAAACCAGACCAATGTACACTTTTTTAGATTTAAAATCCTCCTAGCTCATAGTAGAAGAGATTAGCTTAGCATTCATTCATTCCTTCAGTTTATCAAGCCCAAAGAAGAGCATTGTCATATAGCAGAAACTGATCAATGGCAAGTCTCATTAACAATATCTCAAGAAAAATGCAACCAAAACGAACTCATGTTCCACAACTTATAAATCAGCCAAGAAAATTATACTGCACATCATGATGCAGATTCAATTGAAACAGATTATAAGTTGCAAGAGTCAGGGGTCAAACGAACAGCAACTCAGAGGTAAGAATAAGCACTCAATAGTAGTATTGCTCAGTTAAAGTCAGGTGTATGTATAAAATACTCTGTAAAGTTCATAAAAAAAACTTCAGTGTACAACTCACTAGCATAGCATTCACAAGCACCAAACTCAAGTAACGGGTATGCCAAACAAGTGTACAGAGAATCCACATGTAACCAAGGTAGATAAACACCAAATTCCTCAAAACATTGAGTGAAAATTAGAGCAATCTATGGCATCAATCAGTGTTTAAGAATCTAATTCATAGTTCAATGGAGGAAGAAAATCAAGATGATACCTTCGAGGTGGCTGAGGAAGAACGGATGACAAATTGCAAATTTGGGAAAGCTAAGAAGGGGGAAAATGCTCGGGTAGGTGGTGGGGAAGAACACGATGGCAAGGGTTTCAAAAACTGGAGGGAGAGTGAGAGGAAGAAGAAAAAGGCGTGGTGCGAAGGTCTGGGTTTTGCAATAACTGAACAGGGAGATGATTCGGCGGCACTGACGATGAAAAGACGTGGTGCTACTTGCTGGAGAAAGACGATGTAGGCGATGGTTTTGAACTGAAGAAGGATAAGATGATAGGTGGCGGTGGTGATAGGGAAATAGAAATCGAAGAGCAAGAGGGGGGATTGGCACAGTGAATGGTGGTGGAGGTTGAGAAGACGCACGATGATGATTGAGAAGGTGTTGACGATGGTGAATGGGGGTTTGGACATCGTAGAAGAAGGGACGATGGGGAGAGGAAGGTGGTGCTACGACGGTGATGGAGGATGAAGAGGGGAAGGCGGCACGGTGATGAAGCTAGGGTTCAATATGAACAGGAGGACTCTTTTTTTTCTTTTTTTTAATAAAAAAAATATAAAATTGATTTAAATGAAACAATGGGAAATAGAAAGAACAATGAATATTTTTTTTTCAGTTTTTTTTCTTTGAAACAAATACCTAATTTAACTAAACTAATGAGAATCAAAACAAAATTGGATTTTTTTTTGAATTTTTTATTTTTATTTAGATTTTTTTGGAACTTTTTTTAAAAAAAATTAAACTAATTAAAATTTTGAAATTTTGAATTTTTTTTAAAACATAACAAATTAGTGCCATGGCACTTTAGGAAAATGCTGTGGTCCCAGAAGAGAAGATTTAGCAACCCTATATGTATCCTCTTTGGTGCCATGACACTTTGGAAAAATGCCGCGGCACCAGAGAGCATGTCATTGAAATTTATAAGAGGTGCCATGGCATTTTAGCAAAATGCCACGGCACCAGAGAGCATGTTCTCTTGAGCAAACTTTTGGTTGCTAATTTGTAAAAATAATGTCACAACATTATCCCCAAAACGCCATGGCACCTAAATCAAAATCAAAATGCTCGCTAAACTATCAAGACAAAAGAACCCCAATTTCCACATTGCCTTCCTAAAACATTGAATTTGACCACTTAAATGCCACTTAGATTTGGTATTCAATCTATAAAATCCTTGATCACATTGAACTACTCTCATATTACTCAAGATCACACAAGCCAAAGCAATTCACATCTCATTTAATCATTCAAATTTGATCCAAGAATATCTAAATCACATCACATGTATGAAAAGCAAAACAACTCATGATATCTTGCATAATATAAGAGCAACGTTACTTCCCTGAAACTACAAGTTGCCTCCATCTTTAGTAATTGCTCTTGCTTTCCTCAAATTGATTCCATAGCATTCGATTTCTTCCTACAAAATAGAAAAGATCAAACATAAACCTACCAACAAAAATAAGAAAGAAAAAAATGCAAATGAAAAGGAAAGTTCAGACTTGGGTTATAGTCATCCAGCCTGACTCTTCTGGACTCATGGTGGGTTCTTGAGGTGGATAGTGGATAATAGATAATCCACGTTTCCTCCCCAATAATGCTTTAAGCATTATCTGTTAGCATGAAACCTTTCACCTTTCTTGTTCTCAAGTTCAACATTCTCCAACTCTGATGCTTGCACCACAGTAAATGGTCCACACCATCTTGATTTAAGCTTGCTTGGGAGAAACTTTAGCTTAGATTTGTAGAGAAATACTTGTTGTCCTGGCTCAAAACGTTTAGGTCCAATTCTTCTGTCTGGTGGTTTCTTTGCCATGTCTTTGTCGAATCCAGCATGCTCATGTGTAACGAGTCGATGCTTCTCCTTCTCATTGAGTTGCATAATACTGTTCTCAAGCATTGGTGGTGCCTCACTAGATGGCCTCAAAGAATAGCTCAATGCCTTAGGGGCCTTAAGTGGCTCAAAAGGTTTAAACTTGGTATGAGGGAATGCTCCAATGTCGAATATCTCTTCATATTGGCCCTGCTTGGCATCTTCAGAGTCCTTTTGTCCAGTCAAGAGTGCTTCCAAAGGATCTTTGATAACTGGTTCATGATGCTCCTCTTGAATCACATCTCCCAACCTATCAGTGAAGTAACACTGACTATGGTCATCCTCATGAAATCTTAGTGCCTGAGACATGTTAAAGACAACTTGCTCATCATTTACTCTCAAGGTAATTTCACCCTTTTCAACATCAATAAGTGTTCTTGCTGTGGCCAAGAATGGTCGTCCTAATATGATTGGGATTTTCCAATCCACCTCGCAATCTATGACAATGAAATCTGCAGGGAATATAAACTTATCAACTTTTACCAACACATCATCAATGATGCCACGAGGTCTAGCTATGCTACGATCTGCAAATTGTAGTGTGACTGTGGTGGGTCATGGCTCACCAAGCCCCAATTGATTGAAGACAGCAAGTGGTATAAGATTAACACTAGCTCCTAAATCACATAGAGCTTTTCCGGCGAAGTTAGTAC
This sequence comes from Mimosa bimucronata, assembly GCA_037074515.1. Classification (NCBI taxonomy): domain Eukaryota; kingdom Viridiplantae; phylum Streptophyta; class Magnoliopsida; order Fabales; family Fabaceae; genus Mimosa; species Mimosa bimucronata. The sequence goes on along the minus strand of CM073440.1, from coordinate 31,867,942 downwards.
CTATATTGCATGGAAAATAGAAACTTCCCGGATCCTTAAGCTTGGTTGGTAACTTCCTCTGAATAACTGCACTACATTCTTCAGTCAAAGCAACAGTTTCAAACTCATTGAATTTTTGTTTCTTGGACAAAACATCCTTTAGAAACTTGGCATATTCAGGCATAGACTCTAATGCTTCAGCAAAGGGGATGTTTATGTGAAGCTGCTTGAACATGTCAACAAATTTCTTGAATTAAATATCTTCCTCTTTCTTCTTGAATCTTTGAGGAAACGGAAGTGGAGGCACATAAGAAGTAAAGGATGGTGCCTTTTCTTGCTTCTTTTTGTCATCCCTATGCTTTTTAGATCTAGCATCCGGTTCATTCTCTTCTTGCTTCCTCTTTTTGATGCCATCCTCTTCCATGACTATTTCTTCAGTGAAATTGTCATATTTGTCTAGAGCGACTTTATCATTAGCTTTATCGCACATTCTACTTGGTGTAGCCGCGTCTAGTCGTTGCTTCCCACTTCCTACATTGATTGCCTTACATTCCTCAACATGATTACTTTTAGTATTGGGGATGGTATCACTTGGAAGACTTCTTGTTGACATAGCATTCATGTGTGAGGCCAGCTGCCCCATTTGCAATTCAAGGTTCTTAATTGCTGTCTCGTGAAGAAAAAGAGTCACTTTAGTCTCAGCCCTTTCACTTTCTTGGTTAGCTAAGATTTGAGCTAACATCTTCTCCATTCTACACTCTCCTTCCTTAGTGGGAAATTGCCTAGATTGCACTTGAAAGCCCGGTGGTTGATTAGGCTTAACACTAGAAGAAGGAAGTTGATTCATGGTCTGCCCATTACTCTAAGAGAAATTTGGATGATTTCTCCATCCTGGATTATAAGTCTGAGAGTAAGGGTTATTCTGAGAGTTTTGAAATTTACCCATGTAGTTGACGGATTCAGAAGCCATGTAAAGAGGGCAATGATCTGGCAGATGAACATCATTGCATTGATCACAAACAACAGGGGTAGCATAGATAGAATACACATTTTGAGAGTTTCCCTGCTTCAATTGGGATTCCAAAGACTCAAACCGCTTATTTAATGAAGAGAGAATAGTGGTCATTTGAGATGAAGAGTCGTCTTTAATGGTGGAAACAGGTTGTGTAGTCCTCCTATCAGTGCCTTGAGTATTATTTGCAGATAATTGATCCAAGAGTCTGATCACCTCATTAACAGGTACATTACGATATCCTCCATTAGTCATTGAATCAACCATCGCCTTAGATTAAGGATTAAGGCGATTACAAAATATCTGAACTACTACCCATTTGTTCACCCCATGATTAGGGCATCGCTTCATCAACATCTTATATCTCTCCCAAGCTGCATAAAGATGCTCATCCGGGTGTTGTCTAAAGCTTAAAAACTCATCTCGAGCTTCCACAGATTTATCATCAGAAAAGAAACGAGCTCTAAACTTGGTTTCAAGCTGATCCCAAGAATTAATGGATCCTTCCGGAAGATTATTGAACCAGTCTCTAGCTGTACCTTGCAAAGACAAAGGAAATAAATGAAGCCTTAGAACATCTTGAGGGACTCCGTTTTGCTTGAAAGAGTCACAGACTTCCAAGAAATACATAAGATGTTTGTTTGCATCTTCATTGTAGAGCCCATGGAACATTCCGTGTAACTGCAGCATTGTGATCATAACAGGTTTGATCTCAAAAGAGTGTGCTGTCATCTCTGGCATCCGAATGCAAGATTGCATGCCCCTCATATTACGGCTAGCAAAGTCATTGACTGTAGCTCTATCATACTCATCGTCAGCCATGGTTTCAGCTTTCGACTCTAATTTAGATTCAGTCTCAGTTTCGGCTTGTGTGTTGTTAATGAATTCCACTCCTTCAAGTATCACTTCCAATCCATCTGGATATATACGCTGCATATGCCGAAAGGGTACCTAGAAGAAGAAAACCAAAACGCGAGTATCAAACTAGAAAAAGAATAAAAACAAAGCAAAAACAACTATGAATGAAAATTATAAACTAACCTAATAGTTCAATCGAAATTTACTAACACTAGCCTAGGGTTGACCAAGAGATTTTTACAAATCCCTGGCAACGGCGCCAAAAACTTGTTCACCCGCAAGAGTACGGATCGTAACGTAGTAATTAATTATCGTCCCACAGAGATTTGTTTTAAAACCCCAATCAAACAACAGGCTACTGAACTCAATTAGGTTGAACAAATCAAATTCTTTTATAAACTGGTTTTGAAAACTAATTTTAAAATAAAAATAAAGAAACAAACAAGAAAGATTTAATTTATCAATGAACTAAGCCTACGATTAATTCTCACCATTGTATGTCATCAACCCTAATTAATTTCCCTTCCTTTAGTCTTTAAATAACAATCTATGTTTGCCTAAGATTCTAAAGTACTTGAAACGCTCTCTCGAGTCAAAATCAATTCTATACGTCTCATTAAACTTGCTCAATCTCTTATTACAAATTAATGAAAGTATGCATTAATATCCAATCTTAAACTGACAAAACTAGGTCGATAGATATATCTCTATTCTACCAACAAACTCTCCGTTAGTTGATTTAAACTTCAAGTCTAGTCTGATTTATCCTAGTTCTACACCTAAACTATCTCTCTCGAGTATAATTTAAATGAACAAATCGCTCTAAAGGGTGATCAGTCAATTAAAGGCATTAAGAACAAGATAAATCAACATAAATAATCATCAAATTCTAAAAAGAAAAGGAAACAAATTAGGTTTCAATCCATACAAGGCTTGAATCAATCCTAGAACAAAAGATTTAGCTACTCATGAATGGATTAAACCAGAAAATACAAAGAAATACCATGTTTAATTCACCAAAGTAACAAAGAATTGAAGAAAACAAGAAGAATCTATCACCTAGGGCAAGAAAATCCTCCAATTTTGCTTCTCAACCTCCAATTTTGCAAACCCTAGCTCCAAAGATGTGTGTATCTATGAATCTAATGGTTCCTATGGGTTCTAGGGTTGAAAGGGGGCTGATTCTCTTCTAATTTTTGTGCCCTAGGTGTTTTAAAAGGATAAAAAAACGAATTTGTGCGAAGTCAGAATTTCTAGGGATTTTCGCGCCGTGCCATGGCACTCAGGTGCAGTGCCATGGCACCAGAGGCAATTTCCAGCAATTAAACTCCAGCTTTCTCCAATCTTTTCCTTTGCTTTTCTTCTCCTTCCTAGCTTAGAATATCCATTTGTACCTATCAAAATCATGCATAAATGTGAGGTAATCATGGCAATCAAATTTTCTAATAAATTGTCATATTTATTTCAAAAATAATTAAATTAAGCTTATATGACAAATTTACATAATTTACTCTAAAAAGCTCTCAAAATTCCTTTAATTAGCATTGATGACTCCCCAAATATCTTCTAAATAAGCTCCAAATCAATGTTAAATTGGGAGTCATCAAACCTCTTCCTAATTACTGATTCAAGCCTTGAACTTTGACTCTAAATAACGCTGTCCCTATAATCTATTAACAAAGAAAAAGTCAGTTCTTATATTTTGTTCACTCAAAACAACACAACTCCTATAATTAAAAGACCCTAAATTCAAGATTAAGTTGTTCTAAGTCAAAATTCAAAAACCTAATTGATAATTGAGAAAAATCCAAGGACCAAAGTCATAGTTTCCCTTCTATGAATTAGATAAGTTGTTGGATTGAACAAACATCATCATTTCGATGTTTTTCAGAGCTCAAAAACTGGGAAAGAAGTTGTTGGAATGCTTCCTACTTCAGGGTTGTCAATTACTACAACTTTATGAAATTTAGATGTGATCAAAATCACAACCCCAATTTCTATCTATTATTCACATGAAAAAGGTTATAAAAGTTGAAGCACACTATTTTTTTTCAAAATTGAAGACCATTTAGATTGAACAACAAGCACCTGCAGTCTTATATCGGTCACTGTGTTATACCCTTTTCAAATATAATGTTAGGAATATGTTAATTAAATATCTTAACTAACAATTTTTTCTACGTTCATTGATTGTTTAAGGATTTGATGAAAACAGAGTAAAGAAATAAAATATTCATAACTGAACAGAAGGAATTAGAAAAAATGACTACTGTTGTATAATCAATCTCTCACAAAATATTGAAGCACTAAGGATTGTAATAATGATCAAATACTTACATATGTTTTTGTACTTCTACAGAGTATTAAAGGAAGCATTCCTGTAGACACTACAATAATGAAAGTAGAAATAAGTAATCCCCCAATTTATTCACAAGCAGAAGGCTTCCAGACAGATCCACCAGCCCAAGTAAGTTTACTACTTTTTTAAACTTGTATATGCCAATAAGCCTTACAATTATAAATTAAGAAGCCAATCACCAATTACTTCTCTGTATGTTTGGCCAACAAATACATGCAATAGATCCTGTCTCAACTTCAACACTTCATTGTTAATTTTTCATTTATATATTTAGATCAATTCATCAATAAAAATAAATACTACAATTTATAGAAGATACTTTATCATATAACTTATGTCTCTTGGTATTACTCAAATCTCATAGATAGGGCCAGAAATAGTTGTAACTTTCTTAAAATTAGTTTATTTTCCTCACAAGAAATTGTTTCTTTTTATAATATATATGAATAATATATGAAAATGGATAATAGAATCAAGAGTAATCTTTAACCCAACTTAATTAGTATCTTTTTCATGATCAATTAACTACAAAGAAGAAAAATTTTAAAAATCAACATAGAGCACTTGGGGATGTAGAAAATGAAAAAATTAAGTGTCTCATGAACTAATGTACGTTATTTTTACAATCCACCTAGTGCTGCAAAACTTCAGTGAAACTATAAACTTTTTTCCTGTCTAGGTTACTCTAAGTATTGAAGGAACATTGGAACAAGAACCTCAACAGATTTATGCAACAGCGGAAGTCATAATGGCAAATAAATCAATTGATTTAGATTCAAAGAAGCAGTCAAGATTAGTAGGTCTCATAGAAAAAGAAAATGCTGAGGCAAGTTCATTATCCTTTTCCTAATTAACATAGCAACTGAAGATTTGGAGACATGATTTGATGTTTGCTTATCAATTATTACATAAGAGATGCAAACAATCACTCAGACAACAAAGATATGCTAATTAAATGACTTAACAATTTGACAATTTGCTTTTATGTTGCTGTTTTTTAGAGTCCTAGTGAACCTTTAAAGGATATTTCTGAAAAGGTTTCTGCTCCAAGGACATCATCAAAGTCCATTCTATTTGACTGCGAACTTGTAAGAGCGATTAAATGTCTACTAAGCAAGATACAGTTGTAAACAACAGTAAATTATAACAATGCATCGAATCAATTGCTACAACTAACTTTTCATTTTGTTCCATGTAGACTAAGAAAGAAACAGAAAATGCAAGTGATATAGAGGGACATAAAGCAGAGAAGGCTACAAAAGCAAACCTATCAACACAATTGCAGAGTTATTCGCCCAACATTACAAAGCACAGTACAGATCTCATTGATGTGATCCCTCCTCTTCATCATCGTAAGTGTCAATCTTTGCCTAACAATTCCATGTTTTCCCCAAACAATCATCTCTTAACTTTCTTGGATATGACAGAACCACAAATTGCTGTTGCTGGCTCATCATCTCATACATTAGAGATTGGCCAAATTTTCCAACTAGTGAATTTGAAAGAAAGCGAATCTTCTCTTCTCGCCAATGCGCTTGAGCGATATCCAAAATTAAAGCTACCTCGAGAACGACGAAGCGATCGAATCATAGCTTTGTCATACCGAGTGCTTGTTGATATTCTGATCATTCTCACCACCAAGACTCCTTGTACAATTACAAAATTAGATAGGTCAATTCTGGAGGATAATTTAGGGGAAGCGACGATTCTAGGGTTCGACAAAGAGTGGATTGAATTAGTTAGGGGCAAAATTTATGGATAAGATACCCTTGATTTTTTGGAGACCTGTTTCAAATGTTTTGAAATGCATGTGTGCAGTTTAAAATGCTTACTTAAGATGTAATTTAATCTCATAATGTTAACCATCTCATACATGTGTGTATATTGAGAGAGAGAGATCAATACATGTTCTTGATCTATGATTATAAGATCGGTGATATTAATCATGACAAGATTTTTTTTAATATAAACGGGATAAAAAGCTCATTTGAGCTTAAGTTTTCAAGAGAAAACTAGTGTCTGTTATTAGTATCATCCTTCAACGTTGCAACTTGTAGTGAGGTAGGCTGCTGTTCATAAGAGTAAAAGTTTTCGTACATCTCGTGTGCTGTTTTAGCCATCTAGTCAGCTTGAGAATTGTCTTCTCTAGGAATGTGGTCCACCATTACTTGCCAGTCTCGAGCAAGGAGGAGTCTGGCATCATCTATGATCTCCCTGAAGGGGTGATAGTTAGAACATCCCCTCATGACTATATTAACCACCTCCGTGGAGTCGGTGGAAACCTGTACCTATTTGTAGTTTATATTCCAGCATAGTTGTAGGCCCTGTATGATTGCTATAAGCTCGGCAATGGTGGGAGGAACGTTGGTTAACTTGAGGACATAACCCCCTTTCCACCCTCCATCTGGATCTCTGATGATACCGCCACAACCGCTGCTTCCTGAATTCAGGACTGATCCATCTGTTTCTAGGTGGTAGAACCCCGATTTCCTTGTTGGTCTTGGATAGTAGCATCCTATATGAGTCTTGAAGAAGGATACACGTGATGCCAAGTCTTGGTCCCAGGATGCTCGAAGGAGGCTGTCTGTAGCACACATAGTCTCTTGATCTACTTCTTCATTGAAGACCCGCTTGCACCTATCCCTCCAAAGAAGCCACTCCTTACCCTCAAGGTCCGAGAAGCCACTCCTTACCCTATTTCGTGTTTCAGGTTCCAAAGAAGCCACTCCTTACCCTCAAGGTCCGAGAAGCGATCCCAGTGTGTAGGGGACACCACGGATCTCCATCTCTTCTTCGCGTTCATGCAATCTCTGATCAGGTGCATTATGCTCTCCTCCTGTGGACATGCAAAAGGGCAGTTATGGGACTCTGCACAGCCCATGTGATACCTTAGACTGCTTGTATGGGTTCTCCCATGCGCAAAGATCCACATGAAGGTCTTGATCTTCTCTGGTATTGCCCATCTCCATATGGCACTCCATACGGATTCGCCTTGTTGGTAGGAACCTACAAGAAGAAATTGATAGGTAGAGTTAACAGAAAAACGGCCATCTGAAGATGGCTTCCATAAGTATTTATCATCTCCTCTCTCCTCACGGGGTGGGTGAGCACTCATAATGCAAGCAACAATATGAGGATGGAACCATCTCAGTAATTTATCCCTATCCCATTCTCCCTATGGGGTAACATAATCTGCAACCTTTTCTTGTCTTGGGGCAAACTCCTCAGATCCCAGTATTAGATGGATTAGAGGAATGTTTGTCTCTGCCCAATTGTGAAACCAGAAGAAAGCTGATATATCATTGCCAATTTTAACACCAAGGCCATTGTAGAATTTCCTCCATACACTGCAGATACCTCTCCAAGTGAGGGACACCTTATCCTTCTTTTGGACTAGGGGCATAGGTTGGTTCCCACTTTGGTATTTCCCTCTCAAGATACGAACCCACAAGGCGGTTGGTTAGGAGGTTCCAACAAAGTTTCATCCTGAAAGCTTCATTCTGCTTCGCCAAATTTCTAACCCCCAAACCCCTATCCTTCTTGTTCTTGGTAATCAGTTCCCAAGATAAGAGGTGGAGTTTTCTGTCTTGATCATTATCCCCCCAAAAGAAATTTCTACTAGTCTTCTCCAAATTCTTTAACGGGCCTTTAGGGAGAAGCATTGTTTGCATATGATAAGAGGGCAAGGCAGACAAGACCGCTTTAATCAGTGTAGCTTGCCCCGCCATATTGAGGCAGGCTCTCTTCCAACCCGTTAGCCTTCTTTTCGTCTTTTCAAAGATTGGAGCAAAGGTGAGGTAGGATGCTTTCTTATGTAATAATGGAATGCCAAGGTACTTCCCCAAGTCTCCTATCAGACCTATCCCCATATGCTGGCTCATGGCAAGACTACGAGAGATGTGGACATTCTTCGAGAAATACACTCTTGTCTTCGATCTATTCATCTTTTGCCCTGAGGCTTCACAAAAGCACTTAATACATCTCATCATCACATCTACTTGGTATTGTGATGCTTCTCCAAACAGAACTAGGTCATCGGCAAGAAACAGGTGAGATAAGGGAGGCCCCCAGGGCTCAAAAGGATTGGAGTCTATTCCCCCTCCTCAACTGAGTCCTGAATAATGTGGCTCAATCGCTCTATACATAAGGTGAACAGCTAAGGGGATATAGGGTCCCCTTGTCTAAGACCTCTGTTGGGTCGAAAGGTAGATGTTGCCTCTCCATTCCATAGCACCTGAAAAGAGGAGGATGATATACAAGCCATTATCGCATCCACCATCTAGTCCTCCAACCCTACCCCTTAATGGTGTCAAGAATGAAATCCCATTCCAAGCGATCATTTGCTTTCTCTAAATCGACTTTGATCATCATCCATCCTTGGACTCCTGTTTTAGCTCTCATGGTATGAATAACTTCTTGGGCGATAATGATATTGTCACTACTCTGCCTACCTGCAATGAAACTGCACTGATGTTTTCCCACTACCTTCCCCATGACTTCTCGGAGGCTGTTACTGAGAATCTTGGTGATTATCTTATAGCTTACATTGCAGAGGAATATAGGTCTGAAGTCTCTGATGTGTTTAGGAGTGTCTGTCTTCGGTATGAGAACTAAATTGGTATTGTTGATCTTCGTTACCCAGGTGGGATCATGGAAGAAGGCTTTAACCATATCCATAATTGAGGAAACTATGACATCCCAATACTCTTGGTAGAATATACTTTGGATTCTGTCTGGTCTTGGAGCTTTGAAACCCCCAATGTCAAAAGTGGCATTTTTTATCTCTTCATCTCTGATTCGATCACCAAGAGCCTGGCGGAGAGCCACCCCAATGTTGGGAAAGGTAACTCTCGTGGTCAAAGTCACTCCCATTGAATTATCACTCTTGAATAAATCCTTATAATAATTCCATGCAAGGTGCTTAAGACCCTCTTGGTTGAAAATCCATTCACCTTCATCATTCTTGAGACTCTCAATTGTGTTCTTCCTCCTTCTAACTGATGCAGCAGTGTGAAAGAACTTACTGTTTTTATCCCCCCATTTGAGCCATTGACATCTAGATTTGTGGTACCATGTCAGTTCCTCTTGGGAAAGAAGTTTGTTATACTCTTTCAATAGCTCCCTCTCTATTTGGGCTAGATATTGACTATCTCGACGGTTACGTGGTCGCACCACTCTCTCAATTCTCTTTAGGAGTGTAATCTTTTTTGAAATGTGTTGGATATGCTTAGTTTTGATGATGTCAAATATAGAGTTAAATGTAAGAAGCAAAAAGTGTGTATAAAGTGTTTATCTCCTACTATCTATTAGATTATGTTTGCTATATTTTTACTGTGATTGAAGCATTGCATATATGATCACATAACATGTCCATAAGCTCAGATTGCATACATAACAGCATGTAACTTAGTCTGGAATAAACTGAGATAAGAATCATAATCATAATGGCTAAGTAAAAGAGTGTAGGTTACCTCAGCAATGAATAAGTAAAATCTAATAGGTAACAAATTCTCTATCGCTGATCATTGAACTAAAAGAATATGCTAGCTATAGCATGATTTGCTATCCATAGCATGACTTGCTATCCATAGCATCATTTGCTATCTATAGCAAGATTTGCTAGCGATAGCAAGATTTGCTATCCATAGCAAGATTTGCTATCCATAGCACGATTTGCTATCCATAGCACGATTTGCTAGCGATAGCAAGATTTGCTATCCATAGCAAGATTTGCTATCCATAGCACGATTTGCTATCCATAGCACGATTTGCTATCTATAGAGTCTTTATCATTGAGCTAATGGACTAAGCTTACGATAACATCTGCTGTGCATTATATGATTATCTGTTTAAGCTAAGTACTGTAATTACACTATAAAGCTAGCGATAACTTTGTTAGCTATCGATAGCACAATATGTGGTGAGCAATACATTGTTTCTAAAGTGCAGATTTTACACTGTCAAGCTAGCGATAGCAAAGGGAGCTAGCGCTAGTGAAAAAGCTGACAGCAAGTACAGGAGTAGGTAGAAGCAGGTTACCGTTACTCAGAGTCTCCATCTCTCTTAGCCAAAGCACGAGAAGAAAGAAATACTCAAAACGGCTAGTTCTCCAAGTCTCCAACGGATAAAAATTCATCAAAACATATATAAAGACTTGAAGATATCAAAGAGAAAAAAACGATCAACAAAATAGACGCACACACGATGAATATACGCTAACAGCAATGAAAACAGAGGCTCTGCACAGAATATTAGTTATATATCAGTGAGCCCATAAATGATGGTTTGAGCGCATTAAAAAGGGAAGAAGAGCATGAGCACACATTGTTCAGATTATTAAGCTCTGATTTGTATTTCATCATACATCTTTTGTACTTCGTGATTATCACAATCTGTTCATTTAGTGAACTTATTACTTTGATAAAATCCTCTATTGTTTGAGGTTGTTCTAAAGCTTGGTGCTTTAAGAACAGGGTAGTAACCTTACAGGTTGTAAGGGGGAGTGTTTAGAAGGTTTCTAAAACTCTGTAAAGGTTGGCTGGTAATCCCGTGTTCGTAAAACCAGTGGAAAAGGTTGACAGGTGAACCTGAGTTCGTAAAACCTGTGGTAGGCTTCTCTTGTGCCTGGTTTAAACAAGAGGGTAGTGGAAATCTCAGGTGGAGCCTGAGGACTGGATGTAGGTCTGGGTTGACCGAACCAGGATAACTCTTGTGTGCATTATCTCTTCCCTATACTTTCTTAATTTCTAATCTATCCTTTTATACTTGTCAGTCCATTTCATGTTTTGAAATATTCTCAGTAAAGAGTTTTTAAAGGATCGTCTTTATTATGTTTTAGAAAAGGATAGTTTATAAAAATTTTAATTTTATCCTGACACCCAATTCACCCCCCCTCTTGGGTGTCAGCCAGTACTCTCAATTGGTATCAGAGCAGGTCCCTTGTTGAAAGGATCTAACGATCTCAAGTGTAAAGATCATGGCTGACTTTGGGTGTAATTCTTTTTCAGAAGGTTTTGATCATACTATTCCACCTATGCTTGAAAATATTGATTTTTCGTTTTGGAAAGCTAGGATGAAAAGTTTTATAAAATCAATTGATTATTATATGTGGAATGTTTTTAAAAATGATTTTGATTTTAAACCAAGAAAGGATTGGAATGACAAAGAAAAGAAAATGTTTTCCTTAAACATTGGAGCAATGAAAATTTTGCATAAAGGCTTAACTGAGAATGATTTTCAGAAAATCAAATTTTGCTCTAGTGCTAAAGATATTTGGGATACACTTGAGTCTATATATATCACTGATCATCTTGTTGAAATTGAAAGTGTTGACAGCTCATCTGAATTTCAAAGTTGCATATCTATGGTGGATGAACAAATGGAAGCTGAGACTGAAGAAGGAGAGATCACAGAACACTTCCATGATTCAGTCAACACAAAAGGTCAAGAGAAAGATATATCCCAAGAAGAGCTCAACATGAATGAGTCAGAAAAATCATCCTCTGGAGCTCAAGAAACAATTATGGTATACAGTTCCAATTCTTGTATCTATAAAGAAAACAATTTTGATCTGCATAAAACTGATTTATTACCTATCACAGATCATATTTCAAGGATTGAAAATGTTTTAAATGATGCTGGAAAATGTTTTGGGGAGAAAGATCTTTCAAATTTAAACAACTTGAGTTTGCACTCCTCTGGCCATCACAATAATTGCATAAAATCTCATGTTGCACATCATTCTATTATATGCCATTATTGTGGAAAATCTGGTCATATTTCTCACACATGTTATATTAGAAGAAATTTAAATGTGAGAAATAAATTTATTTGGGTTCCAAAAGGACATGTAAGGTCCAATGCTAACAATGAAGGACCCAAATATAAATGGGTACCAAAATGTCCATCTAGTACTTTATCTGTGCAGATTAGCTCTAAAAAAAATGGACATCATGGTACAAAGGCGACAAAGAAGAATCCAAGAGTTTCTCATACTTCAAGGAAAAGATTCACAGAATCTACACACAGAAGGAGAACTCATGGAAAAGCCACTGCTGCAACATCTGGTTCAAATCATAAAAGGCAGTGGACAGCAACAACAAGATCATGTTCTACCTCAAGAATAAGCTACCACAAAGTACCATTCAATTACCTTGAGGAGAACAAGAGAAATAGAATTCCTCATACATCAAGAAGAAGATTTTTGAATTCTATTTCTCATGAGAAAACTTGGCTACCCAAGCACAAGCTTATTAGACCCTTTTGGGTGACCCAAAGCAATCCTCCAAGTACCTAAGGTAGAGGTAAACAAGGGTAAAATCTCCTACACTATTATCAGTAACATTTATTGAGATTTTACACTCTGAAACCTTAGGGATGAACATTGAATTCTGTTTTTAAAAGACAATTGCAAAATGCTTACAATGTTCATAGGATAGCCTTATACACATGCATATTGAAAAAGTATATTTATATATATCCTTATGCATGTAGTCATGATTAATTCACTATGCTCAACTATCATGAATTAATTACATCTTTTGAAGCATGTGAATTTTGCTGTTGATTCCTACGAACTAACCATGGGCAGATCCATATGAAATTGGATACTGAAGAAAAGAAAAGAATTACAGTTCTGTAGGTAACAAGGACAGGAAGCTTCAAGACTATGATCTACATGAAAATTTACTCAAGTCTTGATAAGCTGAACTTCATGCTTGGATTTTGGTGTTGAACCTGTAAAAGAAAATATCAACATTATTCTGCCTAAATCAAGCTACTGCATGGGCAAGCTCAGACTGACCAATCAATAAGTGAAGTTCACTATCGCTAGCATATGCTGGACAAGAGCCAAGATTGAGCTGATTGCCATCAAAAGCACTATCGATAGCAAGGTCCGTTATCGATAGTTGGAAAGAGAAGTGATGAGCCTGTCCAAGACTGTGGGATCATGCCTGCTAGCGATAGCCACTCTCATTACCGATAGCAAGCTTCTGCCTAGACAAGTGCAGTTATGGTGATATCATTCTTATCTTATCTTGAATGAATATAATTTTGTTTGGATAATGAATGCTTGTCTCTCATCTCATTAGCAATCAATCTTTTACTGTCATGAAATATCTGTCAGATTGCTATATGACTGAAAAAGTTGAAATTGTGCATAGTTTATCTTTTGTGGAATTTATAAAATGCACAATTCAAATTTGTTTAGATTTCAACTTAGCATGTTTATAAAATTGCTTTTTGAAAAATATGTTCACCTCAATTACATTTGAACTATCTTTGAAAATTTGGAAGGTGATGTTTCAAACTGATGCATTAAAGTTTTCTACGAACTTCTATATGATGTGTAGTGCCTAATCTGTGCTAATCTATTCCATGATAAATGCTTAAATTCTTGACCAGTTGTTTGGACAAATGAGTGTGTACTTCATTATTCAAAAATCCATCCCTCATCCTTTTACTCAAATGCATTATCAGTCATTATCATTTCAGAGTATCTAGAGTCTTGTGTTTATCCTAATATTGAATATTCATATCACTCTGAACACAACTCTAAAAGTCAAGAAAATTTCTAAGTCATATCAAAGCCATTGTGTTTATCATGTCTATAGCTCAAAGCCTTCTTCGTCATAAGACTTTGGATATGTTCTCTAATCCTTAAAAGGTGAAGCATTTTGGCATATTTTCTTCATTGTTAACTTCCATCTCAATATTGCCATCCACTATCGCTAACACCTCTCCTAGCGATAGGAACCAAAGCACAGATTTCTACATGAGCATTGGATGTGAAAACGTTTGAAAAATGATTTTATATTTTAAATCTGCATCTCATTTATGCTTCATGATATCTTAAACCAATGCTGAGAAAGTTATTTATCAAATGTCTTTTATGCTTTTGCTAAAAAAAAAATTGAATCATACTAATGATTTCAAAACAAGCTTGATTTTAAAATTGCATATCAGAGTCTGTTCAAAATAGATGCCCATTTGGTGTCAGATTTTGCCATCAGTATTTTGCTTATATACGACTCAATTTGACATATTTGTACCTGGAAAAATGGACAAATCAATTTCAATATTTCAAATACCTCAACTCAGATTTCTTGATTTTTGGTTATACTGACATTGCAATCTTGTTTCTACAAGTTAATTCATTTCAAATTTGATTGCAACCTCCAGAAATCTGTGACTGAATTTTATTTTGATTTTGTTGACAAATCCTGAACACAAATTTCTTTGGTTCATCAGTAGCTAATTCTGGCTTTCTGCTTCATTCATATTTTTGAAACTGGTGATTCAAAGTTTTATTCTGATAGTAGCCTTCACTTATGCATCCTTGCTTGCTATGTGCTTAAATCTAACTAGATCTGATTTACATGCTTAAAATCTGATTTGAATATGGCTATGAATGCGTAAATCTGATCATGTCATAAAAAGACTTGTGTTGATATCTTGCTGTCAGATTTGCCGCTTGATTTGCTATCCATAGCATGACTTGCTATCCATAGCATCATTTGCTATCTATAGCAAGATTTGCTAGCGATAGCAAGATTTGCTATCCATAGCAAGATTTGCTATCCATAGCACGATTTGCTATCCATAGCACGATTTGCTATCTATAGAGTCTTTATCATTGAGCTAATGGACTAAGCTTACGATAACATCTGCTGTGCATTATATGATTATCTGTTTAAGCTAAGTACTGTAATTACACTATAAAGCTAGCGATAACTTTGTTAGCTATCGATAGCACAATATGTGGTGAGCAATACATTGTTTCTAAAGTGCAGATTTTACACTGTCAAGCTAGCGATAGCAAAGGGAGCTAGCGCTAGTGAAAAAGCTGACAGCAAGTACAGGAGTAGGTAGAAGCAGGTTACCGTTACTCAGAGTCTCCATCTCTCTTAGCCAAAGCACGAGAAGAAAGAAATACTCAAAACGGCTAGTTCTCCAAGTCTCCAACGGATAAAAATTCATCAAAACATATATAAAGACTTGAAGATATCAAAGAGAAAAAAACGATCAACAAAATAGACGCACACACGATGAATATACGCTAACAGCAATGAAAACAGAGGCTCTGCACAGAATATTAGTTATATATCAGTGAGCCCATAAATGATGGTTTGAGCGCATTAAAAAGGGAAGAAGAGCATGAGCACACATTGTTCAGATTATTAAGCTCTGATTTGTATTTCATCATACATCTTTTGTACTTCAGTGATTATCACAATCTGTTCATTTAGTGAACTTATTACTTTGATAAAATCCTTTATTGTTTGAGGTTGTTCTAAAGCTTGGTGCTTTAAGAACAGGGTAGTAACCTTACAGGTTGTAAGGGGGAGTGTTTAGAAGGTTTCTAAAACTCTGTAAAGGTTGGCTGGTAATCCCGTGTTCGTAAAACCAGTGGAAAATGTTGACAGGTGAACCTGAGTTCGTAAAACCTGTGGTAGGCTTCTCTTGTGCCTGGTTTAAACAAGAGGGTAGTGGAAATCTCAGGTGGAGCCTGAGGACTGGATGTAGGTCTGGGTTGACCGAACCAGGATAACTCTTGTGTGCATTATCTCTTCCCTATACTTTCTTAATTTCTAATCTATCCTTTTATACTTGTCAGTCCATTTCATGTTTTGAAATATTCTCAGTAAAGAGTTTTTAAAGGATCATCTTTATTATGTTTTAGAAAAGGATAGTTTATAAAAGTTTTGATTTTATCCTGACACCCAATTCACCCCCCTCTTGGGTGTCAGCCAGTGTACTCTCAAAATGAAACTATCCACTTTTTTCCTGTTCCAGTCCCCAGCTTCCTTGGTAAATGTACTCACTTTGTCCTCCCAGTTATCCACTACCCAAAAACTCTTGACAATGTCAATAAAATCCTCTTCCAGAAACCAAGCAGCATTACATCGGAAAGGGGGTTTTTTCCGCGATGATCGGAGAGAAGGTTCACTCTTAAGTAGAATAGGGTGGTGGTCTGACCCAAATTTGCTAAGATGGTGTACCTTGGTAAGGGGGTAATTATGGAGCCAACTATTATTTGTGAAAGCCCAATCAATTCTTTCCTTCAGGATGTCTCTTTCCCAAGTAAACCGATCACCAACTACATCCGTCTCTAGCAATGAAGCGTTTTGAATACAATTCTCAAAGTGTCTCATGGATTGAAGATTGAGTCTGCCACCACCCTTCTTGTCATCACTAGATAGGTAGGCATTAAAGTCACCCATCACAACCCATGGATCATGACAATCCCTACTCATTAAAATTAGTTCTTCCCATAAGCTGTTTCTTAAATTAAGGGGCAGCTCCACATAAATACAAGATAGTATGAATGAATGGGAGGTAATTACAACGCTGCCCCTAACATGCAAAGCTTGTGTAGAGGATGATAAATAGCCAATAGTTATGTTCTCATTGTTCCAAAGAAGCCACATGCCTCCCACAAAACAGGTTGCCTCTACTCTCATCCAATTGCTAAATCCCAATTTTCTACATATTGTATCAGCCTTACTCCCACTTACTCTAGTTTCACATAGGATCAGAATATCAACATTTTCCATTTAATAAATCTCTTATTCTACCCGGGAAGTTCCTTGCAGTAGCCCCTCTGTAATTCCAAGCTAGGATATTCATAATCATGAAAATGTAAAATTATTAGTGGGTACCTAACACTCGTGCTACTGTCCAGAGCCAGATAATTCCTACCCTTCAATCTCACTTTCTCTAACTTCGCCTTGTGGATCATACCATAAGTCATTTTGTTCTGGTGTTTCTTGAACCAATTGTTGCTTTTCTGAGACTTGTGAAGGGTCAGGAGGTTTAGTTGGTGGAGCAATAAATTTTTCTTCAATTATTGTGTGTTGCTCGTGTGTTGTGTGATTTTCTATTTGAAAAGAGGTAACTTCACTGGGCAAAACTCCTTCCTGTAGCGTGATCTCCGTGGTCTCCACATTAGTCTCAGGAAAATTCAGGTTTTTTCCTCCACTATTGGATCCAATTACTAACTGGTGGGCCCGTCCTAATTGTTTCTTTTTTAATAAGGGCGAAATTACTTTGGGTCTTGAGGTAATGCTTCTCTTTTTGCCTAATTTATTTTGGGTAGTTGCGCTTTGACACTCCTCTTGGTTCATATCCGTGGGGTCCATCTCATGTGTTGCTTTACTTGTCTTTCTTGTCATCTTCTTCATTCCCTTATGTTTAGCCATCCCTTTTTCCTTTAAAAGTACTTTTTCTTTCTTTCTTCATAGTACCACCATCTTCTTTGACCATTTCTCCTTCCTCTTTAGTCCACTTGTCTAACCAAACACGAAAGACGAGGGAAGATCCTCCATGCTAGCCTTGTTTGGCGTTACTTCCTTAAAGGGGTTTGGGATTGTAGCTTCTTTTTTCTTCCAAATAGGTTCAGGACTCTTTTTCTTGACAGGCTCTGACTTTGCATTAAAATAGTTATTTATCTCATCCTCCTTCAGTACTTTAAATCTGGATCCCGAGCCCCTATGGTCTAGCTTCTGTTCGGGTTTAGCAAAATTTGGAGGTTTTGGCATTTGGGTCTTTCCAATCTTTGGCTTTGGTGCTCTCTTTTTCGGGAAAGTTTTACTTTCATCCAGTCCCCAAATTGTTCTTCCATATTTACCCCTGATTCACTCACCAATGATGGCTTTCTGTACGCCGTTGGCTCTTACGTAGGGGGAGAGTAATCCGCTGTAGTCTCCATTTTGTCCGATGCATCGGGGTCCATCATTTTTTCCAGCGATGTCTGGTTTGCCGGGGCTTCCAGAGGGCAATGATCCTGGTGATGCCCATAAGTTCCACATTTAAAGCATATAGTGTTTAATCCTTCATACTCCACTGTATATATTCTGGTCCTCACCATGAATCTTGATTTCCATTGCTTATTCAAGTCAACTTATACACTGAACCGTGAAAATTTGGCTCTTGCAACTTCGTTTGTGTTATTGTCTTTCTGGGCCAAAGTATTGAGATCAACCTTTAAGGCCTTTCCTATCATGTTTCCCAATTCAAGCATAAAGTCTTTTGAGTACATATGGATAGGTAGAGTTGGTACCCGGACCCAAATAGCTACTTTCTTCACCTTATTGCAGTAGGGATTAAAGTTAGGGCTCTACCTCTGGACAGCAAGGTAGTGGCCCTGAATCATCCATGGACCCTCGAACAGTAACTTTTTGGCGAGGCATTTGTCTTTAGATCAGAACACAGTAGTTATTGGGTAAGTCTATCAGTTCAAAGTTCTCACACTTGAGTAGCCAGTAAATTCTATATTTCATCATATTAAGGTTGGTCTACTTACCTAACACAGTAAGAATGAGAGCATCCTTCCATGGTCTGCAAAGATCCTTTAGACGGTCATCCGATATTGACAGTTTCGGGATAGAGTTTAGAATTTCTTTCTGATCTTTAGTGAGAGTGGCTGCTGACTCTTGCTCCTCCTTTAGCCATTCTTTAACCAGGTCATCAAAATCTTGGTCCAAAGTCTTCTCCTCCTCTCCCATAAGCTTAGCCTTGTATGAAATTTGGGTTCGTTATTGTTGTTTTGGCTGCTTCAGGCTTTGTGTGGAGTTGTCCCCGAGTGGTATATCATTTTGGCTTGAAACATGCTACCTAGTTTCTCCTTCTGTCTCCTGCATCACTGTGTCTTCTTGCATTTTCTTAATATTCTGTCCCATCACCTCATCCTCTTCCTTATTCGATTCCTGCTGCTCCTTTGAAGTGGTTCCTTTGTTGCTCGCATGATCAGTACTCTCTCTTTCTCTCTCAACTTTCTCACTCATCGGCACTCTCGTTATTCCCTCTTCTCCGGTTTTTCCATGACAAGATTTCCAAAGCACCATTGAATAATTGGGATTTTAATTAAGTACGAGGCAATGACTTAATTCTTACATTATTATCAGTGCTTCTGAAAGTGCAATTCTTTACTTTTGAACCTTCTACTGTTTCTTTATAGTCATATTCCTAATTTTCCCAAGCTTCCTACATAAACGAGCATGTGCTCACCCATGTGTTGCACAGGGAGTTTGTTAATATGGAATATGCTGTCATTCTAAGTTGATCAAAAATCCCAATATAATAAAGCTTGCCAAAACATATAATATGAGGAATAATGTAAAACACCAAAGTGAATAAGAGGCAAGATGTATGAAATATGGAAATTTACTATAAGTGACAATGTTTAGAACATGTCTTTATTTCTTTCTTAATTGAAATATAGGGTTACTCTTTCATTTCATATAAAATTTGAAGCCTTCTTTTTTATTTTTCTCATTTGCAGCATACATATTTTTTTTAATAAAGTTAACTGAGCTTGTACTTTCCCTGACTTTATAGGTGGATTGATTTTACAAAGCATGTTATTTATGTAAAATAAAAAAAAATATAAGAATGATTAAGTATGCATGCAATTACTTCCCTAATGAACAAATAGTTTTAGAGATAAAAAAGGGAATCAAAGGTATGGTTTATTAAATATGAAAATTTACTTTAATTGACAATGTTTAGAACATGTATTTATTTCTTTCTGAATTGAAATATAGGGTTACTCTTGCATTTCATATAAAAATTGAAGCCTTATTTTGATTTTCCTCATTTGCAGCATACATCTTTTTTTTAATAAAGTTAACTGAGATTGTGCTTTCCTTGACTCTATGGGTGCAATGACTTTGCAAACCATGTTATTTATGTGATATAAAGAAATATAAGAACACAATTAAGTTTGCATGCAATTACTCCCCTAATCAACAAATATTTCTAGAGATAAAGATAACTGAGCTTGTGCTATGCTTGACTTTGTGGGTACATTGACTTTGCAAACCATGTTATTTATGTAAAATAAATAAATATAAGAACATGATTAAGTATGCATGCAATTACTTCCCTAATCAACAAATATTTCTAGAGATAAAAAGGGAATATGAGCCAAGATGTATTAAATCATGGCAACTTGGCCTTTACTTTGTATTAGTGAAATTGTAGTAAAATTGAACTATTTTAATTTATTCGGTTAAGGAGTTAGTGAAATTGCAATAAATTTGAATTTTTTTAACTTATGTTCCGTTAAGAATAATAAGTTTACTCTAATAAATTGCAAATTGCAACTTTTTTGACAAATTATTGTGAACTATTTCTGTATTTTTAGAAACAAAAATCACAATAATTTCTATATAAGATTAAATAAGAAGCTAAAAAAAACTGAAACCTTGTAGGGGAGAGAAACTCACAAATTAAAATATAAATCATAAAAAAACCCTTGAGATGAATGCTTACATTAATTTGCAATGTTTATGACATGTCTTTATTTGTTTTTAAAGTGAAATATTGGGTTACTCTTGCATTTATTAGAAAAGTTGAAGCCTCATTTCGATTTGTCTCATTTACAGCATAAATTGTTTTTCTAATAAAGTTAACCAAGTTTGTGCTATCCCTAACTTTATGAGTGCATTGATTTTGAAAACCATGTTATTCGATTTAGTCAATATAATGGTAGTGATGATATTACAAGGGGTGAGGAGAAAATGATGATGAGAGAATCCTCTCCCCACACTCTCTATTCAAATAAACATACTCTCTCTTTACACTTCGATCTGCATTGTGACTAAAATAATAATGAAGGTATAGATATTAATGGAAAAAAATTTAAATGACAAGAAAATTCAATAAAGATTTACATATTGTAAATTATATATTTTAATGTTATACATCTTCGTTCTTATAGAGATTTACATATTGTAAATTATATATTTTAATGTTATATATCTTTTTAAAACAATCATCTAGCTACTAGATACTTTTTCATTTTTTCTAAATACGTTTTATTTTGGCTTTTTCACTTTTTGTATATCATTAAATAATATAATGATCCCTTTCAGATTTCTTTCAAAGGTTTGTTACCAACAAAAAAGGCTTATAATATGAAATGAGCTAGTGGTTTGATGAATTTTGCCAAACAGGGTTTGAATAATTTTGTATTTCAAAATATTCTTACTTTTTTATAAAAGAAAAATATTAAAATAAATAACTCTATTTCAGCATTCCTTCTATTTCCCCAATATATATTATTCTCGTTCATTAGTGTGCACCATATATTGCATTAGATAGCAACATGAAGTTATAAGATTGTGCATGTTTTACTTATAAAATCAAAAACAAACATTTAAACGTAAGAAATTTTTTCATCCTTTTTCCTCTTCATCCTTGATCATGTTTTGCTTTCTTTCATAAATATGCCTTAACACAAGGTATTCTTTTGTTCCTTCATCTATTAAAAAAGAAAAAATAAACTAATTAACTCATTTTGCTTAATGCCTCAGAAAAAAGATCAATGTCATAACAAACTGTACTCACCAATGCTTCTCCAAACATCATTAAGGTACACCAAGGGACCTTGTCAGATAAGTGAGAGTACTGGCTGACACCCAAAAGGGGGGTGAATTGGGTGATAGGATAAAAACAAATTTTCTATCTTAAAAAGATTATCACACAGTAATTCAAAATCTGTTAAATGCACTAAGAGATATATAATGTAGATATGATGGAAACTGAAGGAGTGAAGGGAAGAGATAATGCACACATAGATTATCCTGGTTCGGTCAACCCAGACCTACATCCAGTCCTCAGGCTCCACCTGAGATTTCCACTACCCTCTTGTTTAAACCGGGCACAAGAGAAGCCTTCCACAGGTTTTACGAACACAGGTTCACCTGTCAACCTTTACAAAGTTTTAGAATCCTTCTAAACACTCACCCTTACTACCCGTAAGGTTACCACCCAGTTCACAAAGCACCAAGCTAAGGAACTACCTCAAACAGTAGAGGATTTTAACAATGAAGTTCACTCAATGAACAGATTGTGATAAACACTTAAGTATATGGTAATGAAGTACAACTAGAGCTTAATGATTTGAGCAAAGTAATGCTCTAGCTCTTCTTTTCTTTCACGCTTAATCTGAGGGATTTGCAATTCTATATAATGCCCTGTTCATCGCTCGATATATTCGTTGGTTAATCGTCGTCGTCATCTTCTTGAAGCAGATCTTGTTTCTATTTATATCTTCACAGATTGTCTTTTTGATTCAGCTTCATATGACTGTTAGAATATAGTCGTTGGAAGTCTATAGCCGTTGAAGATAATTACTATTCTTCAGCTAATTCAAACTTTTGATCTAGCTTCAACTGTTCATGCGTAGAGAGGGCTAGACTAAGCGTTCTAAACACCTGTACTTTTATAGCAGCTTTTTCAATAGCGCTAGCTTGATCAGCTATCGCTAATCTCATAGTATGAGTTCTGCACTTAAGCTATTAGCTCAACAAATAATCATTTAAGATATAGGCAATGCTATCGCAAACTTAGTCTATTTGCTCAATTGAGATAAGGACAATATAAGGTATATCAGAGCTTTTTATGTTGATAAGAAAGTGTATTATCGATAGCATATTCTTTTAGCTCAGAGATCATATCATATCAGCATAAAATCTTCTATCGATTGCTAATCCCTTATCGCTAGATACTTGATTGCTTATTAGCTTTAAGGATACAATTTCTAAGTATTCAGAGGTATCTCAAGGTATCCTATTATCGATGGATAAACATGTTAGCGCTAGCAATCATGTTAGCTCATTTGACTCTTGCTTTCAGGCACTAGCTATCTGAGTGATTATTATCTGAAGCACTTTTGTTATCGATAGCTTAACCTATTATCGCTAGCTGATTTAGAGACTTTGTTCATTTATCTGCTGGTTTCATTTACTCATATGATCAATGAACTTCTAGCGATTGTATCTTTATTAGCGATAGTGAATGACTTAGTGATTGATATTAACCTTGTTATTTCTAAGTCTTCACTTGCTATTCCTTTCTGTTCATTAGCTATAGAGATACACTTAGCGATAGTGATATTTCTTTTAGTTGATCTACTAAGCCTTTACTCAGTTACCATTTTCTATTTGATGGGTCTTTTTACTCTAGCGATAGTAATTCTGTTACCTATCAGATTTTACTAGTTTAATTCAGAGGTAACTCACACTTATGTTTTCTATGGGTCAGTCTTCATCAAAACTTAAGATTCTAACATTCTCCCCCTTTTTGATGATGACAAAACATAAGTAAATATATATTAAAGCACGTTCAGAATATATATCATCATTAACCATGTAGCATGAATAGAGTATGTTCAAGGTAAATAAGATAAATAAAGAAAATGCTCATTTGTATCTTGAATTGCAAAAGGAAATACTATACATATAAAAACTGTTAATCATTCAGTTTATATGAGATGCATGTGAAAATGATTTTAGAGAATAATTCAGGCTTTTGGTTTATTCAGAATTAGAATCATCCTTCCAATATGGTTTGTCCAGATCATAGTCTTCAGATTCGCTGCTAATTTTCTCAGAGTCAGATGAGGGATCTACAAGGAATTCAGACTCGATTTCAACCCTTTAATCTTAGCAGGAGCTTTCTTCTTCTTGGTGACTGCTTTCTTCTTAGGAGGAAGGGGAGGAATTTTCTGGATTATTTGGGCTAGAATTCTTTCCCCATAACTCAATTGCTTCTGCTTCTTCTTCGGAGGAGGCTTGACTGATTTTCCTTTCCCTTTAGGCACAGTTTTTCTTTTTGATGTCTTGGGGGCAGATTTGGGTTCTTCAATCACAATCCCTTTAGATGCCCTGTTTTTCTTTTCTGAGGGTTTTGGAGCAGACTTCTTAATCCTTATTTTCTTAGGAGCAGGCTGAAATTCTGGTGCTTTTTCTTTCCCACTAAGTTCCAGGTTCTGAGAGGGAATCTGAAGAAGATCTTCTTTTTCTTTTTCTGATTCAGCCTCTGCCCTTGCTGCATCTCTATCCTCTCTTTCTTTTAGATCTTGGGCAGATCTTTCTAAAAATTCGTCAACTTCCTCATGCAGCTCTTGTGCTCGCTGAAAATAGTGAGGGAGAAGATTCACAGACACTGGTTGATACTCTTCCTCATGCAATATCATGGCCATGCTCATATCCACATTATCAGGAGAACCATCTGGATTGATTGAAGCATTGTCTTCCTCATTAGATGCATCTTCCATTTGAACTTCTTCTTCCATATTTCTGTCCCTTTGATTCTCCCCTTTTTTGTCATCATCATTAGCAGGGGTAAGAGAAGAGGGTTGGTCAGGAATTTGAGAAGATATGGGAGGAGAAGGAGGGTTTGTGATTGAGGAAGCGTTAGAATTTAGTTGAGTTGGTGATGAGGTAGGATTGTTATCGCTAGGGGTGGTGGAGGCGATAGAGGTTGGTTGGATTGGTGGTGAAGTATGGGTGCTATCGCTAAGGATGGTGCTAGCAATAGGGGTTGTTTGTGGTGTTAGGACTCTAGTGGTTGAGGGTGACACTTGTGTTTGAGGGCTAGCGCTAGGGGAAGGATTAGCGGTAGGAGTATCTGTAGGTGTTGGGATTTTGGTTTGAGGAGAAGGTGGAGGTGTAGGTATTTGGATTTGAGAAGGGTGACTATCGCTAGGATGTTTGTAGGTATAAGGAGATGGATAATGTGACAAGTGAAGAGAGGAAAGATAAGGAGTTGAAGGTGAGTGTTTGGGAGAGAAATGAGAGGGTGAATGATGATAAAGAGGGGAATGATGATGTGATGAAGTACCTTCTGAAGGAGAAGCTGTTGTCCTTTGTTTGACATACTCGGGGACTAGGCATAGATGTTCTTCCAGATTTTTCACTTGATTCTGTAGCTCACAAATAGGCTTCATCAACTCTGTTTTTTGCATTTCCAAAGCCAGATTAAATTCGGCAGAGAGCCTGAATATAATTCTTCTATTGCATTCTTGGAAAGAATTGACGTTGATGCTACGAGAGCAGATTGAGGTACCTCTTGACCAAGATTATGCTGCTTCTGAGAAGAAGAAGCTCTTTGAGATTGAGTCTCTTCCTCCATAGGTTGAGACTGAGCTGATGAAGACGGAGCATGAGAGGCTTCAGAACCAGAGATAGCACCACTTGATTTAACAGGAATCCCCATTTTTCTCAAAGTGGAGATGGTAACCTGTTTGCAATTTTTATTGTCTCTGTCCCCTATAGATTTTATCTTTGAAAACTCTAAGATGTAAGATATGAGCTGCGGATATGGAAGAGGGGCTTTGGCAGACTTGTCAGATAAGAACCGGTAAAGCTCCATTGATATCAACTGCCCCGGATTTAAAGGTACTTTAGAAATTAGATTGGGCAGCCAGGGATTGTCTATCTTGGGAAGGCTACTGAAATTTCCTGCCTTGTGAGTCATTAATCTTGTTTACACATAGTGTAGAATTCTGTTGATCACAGGCATACTGGCTGGCTTATTGGAGGAGTTTTCATAAATTTATGCAAGTTCTTCCTCGGTGTAGGGCTCAGAGGAGTACCACTTGTTATGCTCTGCTTCAAATATCCCTAGAATCTTGTTAATAGCTAACCAGTTAAAAGAAATCCCCCTTCCTCTTACTGATGCCTCAAACACAATATTGACCAGCTCATTTTTCTTATATTCTGGCTTGGCTTTCATATTTGAATAAAATGACCTCAGAACATCCTCATTGTAGACATTTTGAATACTGAGCCAGTTCTTGTATGGAAGAAGCCAGGCATCCAAGTCAAAACCATTATGCTTGAAATATTCCAAATCCACCCAGACTGCCGTCCTATCTAGGGTTTTTCGTTTTGCGAAGACAGCGCTAGGGGCTTCAAGGGGTTCTTCTGAGTAGGGCAAATCGGAGGAAGTTCGCTTTTGACATTTAGGACCTGATTCGACTATTTCTTTCTGGGATTTGGACCTCTTGCTAGCAGATTGAGAAGAGGGTTTAGGGCTAGAGGTAGCCTCGACATCACTTACACTTGGAACTTTGGTTCTGGCCATTTCTGGGTTTAGAATTTTAGGATTTTGCAAGATATGTGAATGTAGAGAGTGCTCAGAGCGATGGGAGAGAGAAGAAAATGAATGTGAATGACAACAAATGAGAATGACCTAATTTTATAGGTTTTGAAAGATTACCGTTAATGATAAATTTTCGCTTGACGTTTCGCATTCTGGGCCTTTTAAGTTACTTGCTATCGCTAGTAATAGCAGCTATTGCTAGCAGGCATGATCCCACGCTAAGCAAGTGTCTTTAGACTTGTCACTTACTCCTTCCATCTATCGATAGCTGACTTTACTATCGATAATGCTTTTGGCTTGCGATTGCAATCTTCGCTTTACCAGCTTTTTGCCCTACATACAACTAGCGATAGTAGAACTTACTATCGATGGGTCAGAACTACAAAACTTAAGATTTATCATTTTAAAACAAATTCTATTGAGCACAATTGACATAAAACAATTAGTGAAACTTGTTATTTACTAATGATAATGACTATCGTTTGGATTATCCTGCATATTTTATCAAAAAAAATATGAGTGGAATTTTATAAGCAGGCTGAGTTGAAATTTAAACAAATTTGAATTGTGCATTTCATAGATTCCACATAAGATAATACTATACACAATTCCAACTTTTCAATCATATAGCAATTAGACAGATAGTTCAAAGATTGTTTGATAATTAAAAGAAACAATCATTCATTATCCAGCCATAATGATATTTATTAAAGATAGGGTAAAAATGATATCACCATGATTGCACTTGACTTGGCAGAAGATTGCTATCAGTATTGAGAGTTGCTATAAGTAGAGCTTTTGGTGGCAATCAACTCAATCTTAGCTCTGTCCTGTGAATACTAGCGATAGTGAATTTCACTATCGATTGATCAGTCTTGTCCATGCAGTAGCTTGATTTAGGTAGAAGGATGTTGATATTTTCTTTTATAGGTTGTCCACCAAAATTCAAGCATAAAGTTCAGCTCATCAAGACTTGAGAAGATTTCTATATAGATTATAGTCTTGAAGCTTTCTCTCCTTGTAACCTACAGAACTATAATTCTTTCCTTTTCTTCAGTATCCAAATTCATATGGATCTGCTCATGGTTAGTTCGTAGGTATTAATCAACGTAATTCATATGCTTCAAAAGATGTAATCAATTTGAGATAACTAAGCAAAGTGAATTAATCATGACTCCATGCACAAGGATTTATATAAATATATTCTTCTCCAAATCAATATGCATGTATATAAGAGCTAAGTTATGAACATTGTAAATATTTTGCAATTGTCTTCAATACACGATTCAATGTTCATTCCTAAGGTCTCAAAGTGAAAAATCTCAATAAATATTATTGATAATAGAGTAGGAGATTTTACCCTTGATATACCTCTACCTTAGGTACTTGGAGAGTTGCTTCTGCTAACCCAAACAGTTCTAACATACTTAGCATCTGGTTGCAGAGATCTCTCTAGTGAAACAGAATTCAAGAATCTTCTTCTTGATGTATGAGGAATTCTGTTTCTCTTGTTCTCCTCAAGGTAATTGAATGGTACTCTGTAGTAGCTTATTCTTGAGATAGAACTTGCTCTTGTTGTTACTGTCCACTGCCTTTTATGATTTGAACTAGATGTTGCAGCAGTGACTTTTTCATAAATTCTCCTTCTGTATGTAGATTCTATGAATCTCTTTCTTGAAGTATGAGAAACTCTTGGATTCTTCTTTGTTATCTTTGTACCATGACGTCCATTTCTTTTAGGGCTAGTCTGCACAGATAAAGTATTGGATGGACATTTTGGTATCCATTTTTACTTGGGTCCTTCATTGTTAGTTTTGGACCTTACATGTCCTTTTGGAACCCAAATAAATTTATTTCTCACATTTAAATTTCTTCTAATGTTACATGTGTGAGAAATATGACCAGTTTTACCACAATAGTGGCAAATAATAGGATGATGTGCAACATGAGATTTTATGCAATTATTGTGATGGTCAGAGGAGTGCAAATTCAAAATGTTTTCATTCAAAAGATCTTTCTTCCCAAAACATTTTCCAGCATGATTTAAAACATTTTTAATGCTTGAATTATGATTTGTTATAGGTTGTAAACCAGTTTTATGCAGATCAAAATTGTTTTTCTCAAAAACACAGGGATTGGATCTATATACCATAAATGCATCTTGAGCTCCGGAGGATGATTTTGCAGATTCGTTCCGGTAGAGCTCTTGGGATTTATTTTCCTCTTGACCTTCTGTGTTGACTGAATCGTTGAAGTGTTCAGTGATCTCTCCTTCTTCAATCTCATCTTCCAATTGCTCATCAACCATAGATATGCAACTTTGAAATTCAGATGAGCTGTCAACACTTTCAGTTTCAACAAGATGGTTAGAGGCATACATAGACTCAAGAGAATCCCAAATTTCTTTAGCATTAGAGCACAATCCGATTTTCTGAAAATCATTTTCAGTTAAGCCTTTATGTAAAATTTGCATTGCTCTAATGTTTAAGGAAAACATTTTCTTGTCTTTCTCATTTCAATCCTTTCTTGGTTTGAAATCAAGATCATTCGTAAAAACATTCCACATATAATAATCAAATGATTTTATAAAACTCTTCATTCTAGCTTTCCAAAATGAGAAATCTATGTTTTCTAGAATGGGTGGAATGGTATGATCAAAAACCTTCAGGAAAAATATTATATCCAAAACCAGCCATGATCTTTTCACTTGAGATCGTTGGATCCTTTAAACAAGTGACCCGCTCTGATACCAATTGAGAGTACTGGCTGACACCCAAGAGGGGGGTGAATTGGGTGATAGGATAAAAACAAATTTTCTACCTTAAAAAGATTATCACAGAGTAATTCAAAATCTGTTAAATGCACTAAGAGATATATAATGTAGATATGATGGAAACTGAAGGAGTGAAGGGAAGAGATAATGCACACATAGATTATCCTGGTTCGGTCAACCCAGACCTACATCCAGTCCTCAGGCTCCACCTGAGATTTTCACTACCCTCTTGTTTAAACCAGGCACAAGAGAAGCCTTCCAAAGGTTTTACGAACACAGGTTTTCCAAAGGTTTCTAAACACTCCCCCTTACTACCCGTAAGGTTACCACCCAGTTCACAAAGCACCAAGCTAAGGACCTACCTCAAACAGTAGAGGATTTTAACAATGAAGTTCACTCAATGAACAGATTGTGATAAACACTTAAGTATATGGTAATGAAGTACAACTAGAGCTTAATGATTTGAGCAAAGTAATGCTCTAGCTCTTCTTTTCTTTCACGCTTAATCTGAGGGATTTGCAATTCTATATAATGCCCTGTTCATCGCTCGATATATTCGTTGGATAATTGTCGTCGTCGTCTTCTTGAAGCAGATCTTGTTTCTATTTATATCTTCACAGATTGTCTTTTCTATTCAGCTTCATATGACCGTTAGAATATAGTCGTTGGAAGTCTATAGCCGTTGGAGATAATTACTATTCTTCAGCTAATTCAAACTTCTGATCTAACTTCAACTGTTCATGCGTAGAGAGGGCTAGACTGAGTGTTATGAACACCTGTACTTTTATAGCATCTTTTTCAATAGCGCTAGCTTGATCAGCTATCGCTAATCTCATAGTGTGAGTTTTGCACTTAAGCTGTTAGCTCAACAAATAATCATTTAAGATATAGGCAATGCTATCGCAAACTTAGTCTATTTGCTCAATTGAGATAAGGACAATATAAGGTATATCAGAGCTTTTTATGTTGATAGGAAAGTGTATTATCGATAGCATATTCTTTTAGCTCAGAGATCATATCATATCAGCATAAAATCTTCTATCGATTGCTAATCCCTTATCGTTAGATACTTGATTGCTTATTAGCTTTAAGGATACAATTTCTAAGTATTCAGAGGTATCTCAAGGCATCCTATTATCGATGGATAAACATGTTAGCGCTAGCAATCATGTTAGCTCATTTGACTCTTGCTTTCAGGCACTAGCTATCTGAGTGATTATTATCTGAAGCACTTTTGTTATCGATAGCTTAACCTATTATCGCTAGCTGATTTAGAGACTTTGTTCATTTATCTGCTGGTTTCATTTACTCATATGATCAATGAACTTCTACCGATGGTATCTTTATTAGCGATAGTGAATGACTTAGTGACTGATATTAACCTTGTTATTTCTAAGTCTTTGTTAGAATCTTAAGTTTTGATGAAGACTGAACCATAGAAATCTATCGATAATAAGAAATGATAACTTAGCAGATCAATAAGAATGAATATCTCTGTCGCTAAGTTAATCTCTATAGCTAGTAGACAGAACCATAGCAAGTGAAGACTTAGAAATAACAAAACTATTATCTATCGCTAAGTCATCCTCTATCGCTAAAGAAGAATCTATCGCTAGAAGCTCATTGATAACTCAGATAGAAAAAAGATAAACCAAGTTCTTGAGCAAATGAAATCAGCTAGTGATAACAGGATAAGCTATCGATAACAACAAGGGGCTTCAGATAATAGACACAGATAGCCAAGGCCTCAGAGCAAGAGTCAAATGAACTAACATGATTTTAGCGCTAACATATTTGTCTATCGATAAAAGGATACCCTGAAATACCTCTGAATACTTGGATAATATTGTATCCTTAAAACTAATAAGCAATCAAGTATCTAGCGCTAAATAATTAGCTATCGATAGAAGAGTGGTTATAAAGATGTCAGCTAGTATGATAAATGTTGAACTAGAAGAATATGCTAGCTATAATGATATGTCTATCGATAGAGAATGCATTATGAAAATCCTTAGCAGATATAAATATTATCTATCACATCGAGCTAATGGACTATGCTTGCGATAATATCTATTGTGCATTAACTGATTACTTGTCTAGCTAACAGTTCAAGTGCAAAAATTATATTATGCAGTTAGCGATAGCAAAGCATGCTAGCGCTACTATAAAAAGCTGCTATGAAAGTACAGGTGTTCAGAACACTGAGTCTAGCCTACTTTACACATGAACAGTTGAAGATAGATCAGAAGTTTGAAATCAGCTGAATCTCCAATGGCTAGAAGCTCCCAACGACTATATTCTAACGGTCATATAAAGCTGAATCAACAGATAATCTGGGAAGATATAAATAGATCAAGATCTGCTTCCAAAAGATGATGACAATCAATCAACGAATATAACGAGCGATGAACAGAGCATTATACAAAATTGCAAACTCCTCAGATTGAGTGTGTTAGAAAAATAGAACTAGAGTTATACATTGTTCAGACCATCAAGCTTTAGTTCTACTTTGTTATTTGTACTTAAGTGTTTATCACAATCTGTTCATTGAGTGAACCCTATTATTGAAATCCTCTTCTGTTTGAGGTAGTTCCTTAGCTTGGTGCTTTGTGAACTGGGTGGTAACCTTACAGGTGGTAAGGGGGAGTATTTAGAAGATTCTAAAACTCTGTAAAGGTTGGCAGGTGAACCTGTGTTCGTAAAACCTGTGGTAGGCTTCTCTTGTGCCAGGATTAAACAAGAGGGTAGTGGAAATATCAGGTGGAGCCTGAGGACTGGATGTAGATCTGGGTTGACCGAACCAGGATAAATTTTGTGTGCATTATCTCTCCCCTTAACTCCTTCAGTTTTTCATATACATTATATATCTCTTTATGCGTTTACCAAGTTTTGAATTAATCTGTAATAATTCGAAAAAGGTTTAAATTTTATTCTGCCACCCAATTCAACCCCCTCTTGGGTGGCAGCCAGTACTTACAGTCTTCACTTGCTATTCCTTTCTGTTCATTAGCTATAGAGATACACTTAGCGATATAGATATTTCTTTTAGTTGATCTGCTAAGCCTTTACTCAATTACCATTTGCTATTTGATGGGTCTTTTTACTCTAGCGATAGTAATTATGTTACCTATCAGATTTTACTCGTTTAATTCAGAGGTAACTCACACTTATGTTTTCTATGAGTCAGTCTTCATCAAAACTTAAGATTCTAACAATAAGAAGCATCTTCCCAAGTATAGTGGTGTTTCTTAACCTTGTACCTCCATAACCAGCAGCCAGACCACAACAACTGAATTGAGGAGGAAACTAATACTAAAATATTGATAAAAAATAATAGAAAATCATGGATCAGCTTAAAGGAATAAATAGCATATACGGTAAATTTTAACTGGACTAGAGCAAAAACAATATCCATATACTTTTTTTTTCAAATTTCAGCTTCCAGACACAGTTCGAGCTCAACCTTGCTTTATAAGGTAAGAGTATAAACTATAAAACGAACACCACCGATACATTCCCATGCAATGGGCTTCTCAGCCCCCTTTATCTGCAAGTCAAGTTCTTTGCTAAGGTCTTCCTAAACTTTCCTGCACACACACTCCTCACTTAGTCAGCATTAAAAGTTTTGAAAATATGGTCAGCTAAGCCTAATCTCATGTATAAATAAGATGGATTCACAAGAGAAAATAAAAGTTTGCAGGGAGGACAACAGCAGTAAGTATTTAAGTTGAAATAAGGAAATTACATCCAAGACCAGATGTTTTTCTACGGAATAAAGATGATAACCATACTTGTCTGTAATTTTCTTAGTCCTCTTCTTGTTTGTAACTCCTCCACTGCATTGAGTTCCAAAGCCTTTAGTCTATTTTTGTATGCCGGTGTCTTCTTGACCATAGCTATGGCCTAAAAACAAAGAAATGGCGGTGTAATGAGTTTAATGTTTTAATTCTCAAAAATAGTTATTTTTTAACAAACAGATGCATCAATCTCTAAAATAAACAGGCACTACATATATCTCTCAAGACAGGCATAAAAAAACATGTCTCTGACCTACACTAGGCCTTTATCATGCATCACACATCTGCACTAAAAATTCAAGTTGGTACTAACACCGGCATTTCTTGGATATGCATGCTATAGAAAAATTATCAACACTAATTTGCTGATGCGAAACTCAGGTTGCAAGAAAACAACCCAATTTAACTCAGTTACCTTGACAGCAAGATCCACAAACATAGAATGACTCCTTACACAATAAACATGGCATAAGTAGGGAAAAAAGAAGAAAGCACACAATGCACAATTCAGAGTGTATGATCTGACAAGATTCAAAAAGAAAACAACCAATAGTTCGTTGAAAGGAAAAGGCGAGACTCATACTTTTGAATGGCTAGAAACAACAATTCAAAACACTGCAAGTCCATTGGGTCAGTTTTACATATTATTGCAGCAAGATTGTTCTCTTATTGATTATGTTATGTAATGAAACTGTGACCATGGCACATTAATTAATATCTTCAACTTTCTTCTCTTATCTCTAATTTACTCAGATCTATACGCTAAGATAGATGACATTAAAAATTCATTCCCTTACAGCCTCAATGTCTCTAGCTAGATACTACTACACCCTTAACAGCCAAAAAATTGAAATATTCAAGCTGTATAATAATTCCCAATATTTCCTTTATTGGTCCATGAATATAAGTACCTTATGATAGCAAAGAATTAAAGGCAACATAATATCAAACTATCCCACAGACCCATTTCTGACGAAAATGTTATAAATTGCTGGTCTAAAGTTTAAATCATGATATTCACGAGCTACATCTTCAAAAAAAGGATTGGCTTTCTGAGTGTTGAGAACAATGAAATTTGTGACTAAAAGTTAGCCCTCTAGCAGATATCAGCAACTTAAGTAACAACTTATAAATCACAAGAAGAGCATGGACCCTTGTTATCAAGCAATACATGAATAACAATTTAAACAAAGATAAATGTTTGTGGATAGCCACGAGATCCCAGGGATATCACAAACACTCAACTCACGATGGGCAAACCAAAAAAGTTAGAAATTTTAGAGCACCATAAGCCACACAAACAAACATCAGAGCATTAGATGTTGGCCAAAAAAAACCACCAATGAAACACTGGTACTCTTCTACTTCAGCCATTTTGAACTTCCTACTCTTATGGAAAATAAGAACACCACAAAATATTTCAATTAGTCATCAAGGGATAGCCATCCCACACAGTCCACCTAAGTAAAGGGATGAAAAATACTACACCTGAACAAATACAGTCTTCAAGCAAGCAAGAGATGGGAAAAGAAGTAATAACTAAAAGGCAAAATAAACATACACGAGAGATTATTCTATGAGATTTCTTTTCCTTGGGTTTCTCTTCCTTTTCTCCCTTCTGGTTCCTTTCCTCATCCTCCATAGTTCCTAGCCTCTTGCTTTTCTTCTAACCTGGGTGTTAACACATGCCACCTGAAAAAGGTCCGATAACAGAAGGAAAGAAGAAGAAAGGGAAAAATCAAGTACCTTTGGAATGTAAAGAATGAATCCTTCTTTTCTTGTTCTCCTTAAACTTCCTATGGCTTTGAAGTCGAACGCAATTTTCCATCAGCTCTAAAGGCTGTAACAAAATTTGATCTCCATGTTCTCTCACTCAAAGCTTTGATGGAAAAGCACACCTGAATAATTTAAAAAAAATTACGACGGAGACTCTGAATATGTCCAGTGTTCACAAAGAACCACAAAATAAACAGTGGAAAAGCACAAATCAAAATAATAAACATAGTTCCTTCTTCCTTATACAATCACAGATCTAAACCCTAAGAAAAAAAAAGCATGACAACAGCTAACAAATATAATAAGTTACAAGATTAAATCAATACAAACAGGGCTTCACACATCCTTCAATTTGAAACACCAGAAGATTGATGTTCATGAAGGCGGGTGGGTCACTGAGTTGTGGTAGAGGAAGATGCGGATGAAGAAGATGAAGGAACAATTAATATTACTTGGCGAAGCAGTCACACACAGTACCCACTGAGTTGCACTATAGATTGGCGAGAGGTGAGGGAGGATGAGCCGACACGGAGCCTAACACATAATAAAAAATTGAAGGAAAATAAGATCAACAAGAAAATGAGTTAGGAGCCAATGCTAAGCCATTTAGGAGCTGACTCACAAGCTTTCATTTAAGAGATATAGGATGTCATGTATAGGTCCGCATGTCACATTCTCAATAGTCACTTGTCTCCTTTCATCACCAAGTGAGATACAATCATCTCCTTTTCTAATTTTTTAGTCAAGGATGTTAAGTTATGTTGATCCTCCAATGTGGATTTCATCTTTATGTAGATTGAAGAAGGTTTTCTTAATCCATTCCTTGAAATACAAAAAGATTAGAGTAGAAACTTTAATATTGAAACAACTATACCACGCACTTCTAGTTAATAGGCAAGCTACAAATAAATGATGTAGAGACTCCTCCGTATCACAACCAAACAAATATAGAGTTCGAGGGGAAATGTGATGTCGAGTGGTATCACTTATACCAGAGCATTATGAAGAAGTCTCTAAATGAAAAGAAGTTGTTTGTATGGTAAACAAAGTTTCCAAAACAATTGCCAAAATTGATCTTCAAGAATGAATTAGCAATTGTAACTACAATTCGTTGAGAGCACTACTAGAAAAAACACTTTTCACGTCTCTTATTTTGGACTTTTCACGTCTCTTTTTGCTGGGACGTGGATTGGGGAGTCGTGGAAAGTCTCACTTTCCACGTCTCTTTTTTAATATGAGACGTGGAAAGTGGAACTTTTCCACGTCTCATATTTTAATATGAGACGTGGAAAGTCTCACTTTCCACGTCTCTTTTCCATAAATGAGACGTGGAAAGTGGCCCTGGGCACACTTTCCACATCTCACAATAGAAAAGAGACGTGGAAAGTGGCATTTTCCACGTCTCTTTTTCATAAGGGAGACGTGGAAAGTGGCCCAGTGCAACACTTTCCACGTCTCATAATAGAAAAGAGACGTGGAAAGTGGCCCTGGGCACACTTTCCACGTCTCACAATAGAAAAGAGACGTGGAAAATTCCACTTTCCACGTCTCTTTTTCATAAGGGAGATGTGGAAAGTGGCCCAGTGCAACACTTTCCACGTCTCACAATAGAAAAGAGACGTGGAAAGTGGCTGAATATTTTTTTTAATATTTCCATCCAGGTATATACATTTGCACTATATACAGATCCGAATTGATTCATATCCAAATTGCCACAAATGGACAGAATTCACCAAAAAATATTATCTATATACATCTGCACTATATATACTAGCTGCGTCATACAGTTTAAAACAAGTAAGTTCTAATTTCTAATCCATATAATGTTGAAGAAACATGGCAGATAACTTATCCCGAATTTCATCAATTGCATCTTGATCAAAAGGCTCTTCCCCATCATAAATCTACACCATATAAGCGATAAAACATCAATTAGTTAGTTGTAATTAATAAGTGAAGCAAACAATTGAATTAGGAAATGCAATAGTAATGATAAGAATGAAACATACATTAGACAAACCCTCATTAAGTCCACTCATAAGTATGTCATACACATATCGAATTACATAGTACCCACATTCTGTATTGCCAGGTTGCTGAGGGCACTGTAAATCATACAAAAATAATTAGAACATATGAAAATAATTTACTAATGTTCAAGATATTATTGATTGACATTTAAATAAATACAATCTAAATGACTTACTGTAGGCCTAACAATCTCAATTTTTTGATTAGCTCCACGGCGTGTATGTAATGTGATATGCCAATGCAATATGGCCCTACAATGAAACTAAAATAAGAACTATGCTAATAATTTACTTATGATCATATTTTACTAATTCAAAATATTAACAGGCTTACTTGGTGAAAATCTTTTTATACAAAACGGGTGGCCCATGAGCTAAGGAATCAAACCAATAAATATGGTGTTCTCCAGGGCAGATAACACATAAACTCCAATGTCCCCTGAACCACAGAATTAAATTTACCAAAGATGCTCATAAATTAGAGTGTGCATTTAGAGGTCAAAATAAAATCAGGCTTCTCAAATTCACCAAGCAGCAATATAGAGACAAAAATCTCAGTCACTACATAAAACATGATGGCAAAGCTTTTGGTCAAACAAGTCAACAGCAAAAATGCAAATATGACAGCAGGAAATAGATTGTAGACATACAACAGAACCACCGAGTCAGATTTCAAATGAAATTTGCCTAGCAGATTTTAACACATGAGCAAACAGTTACTCAGAAATTCAGAAGAGGCAGAACAAACTTAAATGGTACGTATAGTGAACAAACTTACCTATCAAGGATTGGTGCGAAATAACATCGTTTTCTGCAATGTGAAATTTGAAACCCCACATAGGCCTCCATAATATTGTTGTGTTCCTCAATTGCTTCCTTTTCCTTGGAGGTTGTGTTCCTTAACAATGACATTGGACTTCGGAATGCGTACTCCGTGAAGCCCTCGTTACAGCACTTCAAGTGAAAGTACCTAAAATAGAACTTGAATTAGATCATATGATTATATTGGTACATAAATGAAAGGTAAAAATGACTCGAAAAAAAACTTAACTGAATTGCAAGTTCCATCCATCCAAGGTCCAAATTATTCATAGTCAAAAATGCTACGACATCATTTCGCCCAAGTCCAAAGGGATATGTCTTATCAGGTCCCACGACTCCTGGATCCATTTTGAAATTGATCTTGTTAGGCAGGGAAGCAACAAAGCTGCGCAGGAGTGCCAGCGAGGCATTGACATTGCCATCATCACCCAGAGGGGTTGTGATTGGTGCATCAAAGACAAGTCGCCTAAACCATAAAATGAAAGTCCCTGCTGCTTCATCTAACTTAGTGACCTCTGTGGTAGGAAACGGAACTTCTGTAGACTCCTCTCCTTCTACAACAAATACAACAGATACCTTAACTTGGTCCTCTAGAATGGCTATATTATGGATGGTTGAGGCCCTTGGGTACTGAGTAGCTTTGGCAACTGGTCGCAGCGTTGGGTCATCCAAATGGAGAAAGCAAGGTTGTCCCTCATCTATTGAGCTAGGACCAGGGGGATCGATCGGCACAGTGCAACTGCTCTTTGTGCTTCGAAAGCCGGGGGATTCCTACAGTGTTTGCGAAATTATAGAGATAATAAGCTCATTGAAAGATAAAATATATGCTAATTCATAGACAATATTCGATACTCACATGTCGTGGTGAAACACCAGGCTGCATCATGCTCATCATCTCACCCCGAACTTGTTGTATCACCTGATCCTGGATTGTTTCTGAGAGCTTTGCCACAAATTCCTGACTTGGTTCATACTGGACAGTGCTTCGAGAACGACCAAAATATTTTTTCAAACCAACTGTCCCATACTCGCCTCTAACTCGTCCAGGAGGATCAGGCTTCCCAATTGCTGTAGCAAGAATGTCCATCCTACCGGTATTGGAGAAGGACCCTTGGGAACTTTGCTCTTCAAGTTCATCCTATAAGTTACATGAAAAAAATTATTTGGTCTTGTTTAGAAGAGAAAGTTAGTAATACAATTTATTAAACATTAACAGAGAACTTACAATTTTTTGAGCAATTTTTTCCGCTGCAGGGCTTGCAAATTTCCCTCCACTCTTCTTCCTTCCTTCCACAAATTTTTTGTGACGTGGAATAGGTGGGGGAGGTTCTACAACAATGTTAGGGTCTGATTTTGCTGCTTCCTCCATTGCTTCCAAATGTTCCCTAACCATTTTTTGTTCTAACCACAAATAACCTCCACGAGACATTGTGTGTGGATACACATTTAGCTTTTGCTTCTCTTGCTGTTTCTTCCTTTTTTCCTATGCAAAGAAAACAAAGTTAGTATAATGCAATAAACAAGTAGTAAACAAAGTTTATATGAATCAAAGTTATAATAGACAAACCTGGAACTCCTCAGTTAACCGTGATGCTTTAAACTTTTGCCACTCTTCTGGTTTAAGAGATGGCCACATAAGACAAGGATTTTGATTGCATTTAGGTCCTTGAACATATTCTCTAGTAAGAGTAGACTTGAAATCTTTCCATCGATGTCGTACTTCCCTCATCCAATGCTTTTTAA
Source organism: Mimosa bimucronata (assembly GCA_037074515.1). Taxonomy (NCBI): domain Eukaryota; kingdom Viridiplantae; phylum Streptophyta; class Magnoliopsida; order Fabales; family Fabaceae; genus Mimosa; species Mimosa bimucronata. The sequence continues at coordinate 31,828,899 of CM073440.1, read as the reverse complement.
ATGCCTCAGTGTTTGGGACAGTGAAGTTTTGCTGCCAAATTATTAAAATGCTTAGTCAACTGTTATAACAAATAAATCAAATCATTTTATAACAAATAAATCAAATCATCAATCAATTTAAAGAAAAGGTTTAGAAAATACCAAAATATCCGTCCAGACTCTGTCCTTAGTTTCTTTGCGTATTAATCTCCAATCATCTATAAGTATGCTTAATCTGGTTCGTGCTAGATATCCGAGGTAACTAGCAAATGTGCTCCTGTTTGGACCAAGTGGGATCATGTCCTCATTAAAATCAACAGGAATGGGTTCAAAGTTGCTAGTTCCTTGCCGCTTAACGATCTTAGGAAGCTTGGTGGAGCCCCTACCCCGCCTTCCTTCGGGAGGATCGACATGTGGTTGCTCTTCATCATTTGAGTGATCCTCATACGAGTCATCGCCAGAATTGTCTGCCATTTACCTGTTACAAAATTGAAATAACTTCAATATAAAATATAAAAAATAAAAAACAACTTTTATTCATTAAGGTACTTACTTTATGTATTATCCCATATTCCTTCACAATGATCATTCCTAAAAGCATATTGATCATCATCTATCACTTCTATTTCACAGAGTTGGGGTGGGTTTGAGGAGAAAGGTGGTGTGTCATCTAGATTTGAAGTTGGAGCACGATCCTTTTGTTTTTTACTTTGTAAGACTATGGACAATTGGGGATTTGTAGGATCAGTCACATAGAAAACTTGCTTCGCCTGACTTGCTAAAATGAAAGGCTCATCACTGTAAGCAACCCTCTGAAGATCAACAGTGGTAAACCCAAACTGACGATCAATCTCAACTGCGTTTTGGCTAACCCACTTGCATTTGAAGAGCGGAACTTTAAACTTGTTGTAACTGACATCCCATATTTCTTCAATAACTCCATAATAAGCCATGGAAGCTACTTTTGGGTTTTTATCCTTCGAACTAGAATAGTGCATAGCTTCGGCTACAACATTTACACCACTGTTTTGCATAGTACTGTTATAGTCTTTAGTTTTTGTATAGAAAGAATACCCATTTATATCATATCCGCTCCATGTGACAACCTCAAAACGGGGGCCCTCAGCTAACCATTTAATTGTATCCGACACATCGGTCTTTTCTGTAATATTTTTCTTGAACCACTCAATGAATGTCTTGTTATGCTCATTAGCTATTTGTCTGTCATTTTTCCTTGGGTTCTTGTCCCTTAAACTTCTTTTGTGGTCATCTAAATAAGGCTGCACTTCTTCCATATTATTTAGAATATATAGGTGAGCTTGTAACACATCTTCAGGTTTCATACTCTTCACTTTAAGGCCCCTTCCCTTACCGATCCTGTCATCATGTCTGGACATTTCCTCTACACCTTTCAAGTATGGTTTGCAAAAGTCCATAGATTCTTCAATCACATATCTTTCCACAATGGATGCTTCAGGTCGATAGGGGTTCTTAGAATATCCTTTTAGGACTTTCATGAATTGCTCGAAAGGGTACATCCACCTTAGATAAACAGGGCCACATAGTCTTATCTCCCTTACCAAGTGAATGATCAAGTGGACCATGATATCAAAGAAGGATGGAGGAAAGTGCATCTCTAATTTGGTCAGAATAAGGTAACCTTCTTTTTCCAACTCATCCAATTTCTCAGTGTCGATAACTTTGCTGCATACAGCATTAAAAAACATACACAATCTAGTTATGGTGTTCCTTACATCATCTTGCATAATGCCTCTTATAGCGACTGGTAATAATTGTTGCATTAATATATGGTAATCATGTGATTTCATTCCCACCAATTTCAAATCATCAGACACAAGTCTACTAACGTTAGAAGAATAGCCCTGTGGCACCTTGATCCCACGCAAACACCCACAAAGACTTTTTTTCTCCTGTTTAGACAATGTATAAGCAGCTGGTTCCATATAAAATCTCTTGCCATTATCACTTACTTTTGGATGCAGCCGTTGTCTTATTCCCATTTCCACCAAGTCTAATCTTGCATTGATCCCGTCCTTAGTCTTTCCTGGAATGTGCAAAAGCGTTCCGATAAGACTATCACACACGTTTTTCTCCACATGCATCACATCAATACTGTGTCTCACATCAAGAAAGCGCCAATATGGTAGGTCAAAGAAGATTGACCTCTTCTTCCACATGTTAGACTCACTCCCAGTCTTTTGTTTCTTAGACTCACTCCCAGTCTTCTGTTTCTTACCGAATACCACTTTGATATTCGCAACACGGCCGTAAACTTCTTCCCCAGTTAATGCCTTTGGTGCCAATCCATGCTCCGGCGAACCATTAAAATTCTTTTTTAGCTTACGGTAAGGATGATACCGATCAAGAAACCGACGATGACCGAGATAAACGGTCTTCCTTCCGTGCTTGAGTTGATGGTAGTGTGTGTCTGCTTCACATATAGGACATGCCCTGTGCCCTTTCACACTATATCCAGATAGATTTCCATAAGCAGGGAAATCATTTATTGTAGTGAATATCATAGCGCGCAAGTTAAATGTCTCTTGCCTGTATGCATCAAACACATCGACGCCTTCCTCCCACAACTTCTTCAAATCCTCAATCAAAGGCGCCAGGTAGACATCAATGTCGTTCCCCGGCTGTTTTGGCCCCGAAATCAACATTGAGAGCATTAAGTACTTGCGCTTCGTACACAACCAAGGAGGTAGGTTGTAAATGACTAGGAGAACTGGCCAAGCACTATGTGTGCTACTTAGACTTCCGAAAGGGTTGAATCCATCAGTGCATAGACCAAGGCGAAGATTCCTTGGCTCACATCCGAAGTCAGGAAACATTTCATCTATCTTCTTCCATTGAAGAGAATCAGCCGGGTGCCGAAGATATCTTCCATCAGAGATTTTCTCATCACAGTGTCATCTCAGATTCTTTGCTTCCTGCGCATTTGCAAACAAACGTTTGAACCGCGGTACTATTGGCAGATACCACAACACCTTCAAAGGTGACCCGTTATTTACCTTATCACCACAGGCATCCTTCTTAATTTTATACCTTGGGGTCTTGCACTCCGGACACTCTGTTAGTCCCTCGTATTCATTCCTATACAGTACACAGTCATTAGGGCAAGCATGTATCTTCTTATACTCCATACCCATATTGTTGAGAACTTTTTTAGCCTCATACATTCGATTCGGAAGGACATTATCGTCTGGAAACATATCACTCAAAGCTTCAAGTAACTCTGAGAAACCCGAATCTGCCCATCCATTACGTGCCTTTATATTCAATAAGGTCAACACAGCGGTCAACCGTGTATACTTACGACACCCGGGGAATAACGGTATCTCTGCTTCACTCCGTAACTTCTCATGTTCAGGAAGTTGTGTAAATGACTCTGCCCCAATATCATTAATCATGTCATTCATTTTATCGACACTGACATCATCCACAACACCCACACTTTGTGACATTGAAGAAGGCGTTGTTATTCCTAATTCGCCATGCCAAACCCATTTTCTGTACCGGAGATTGATCCCGTAACAAATAAGGTCATCCCTTATATCATCAATGCTCTTTCGAATTTGATTTATACACTTCACACAAGGACAAAAATACATCCCACTTTTACTACGAGCGTTCCTTTTAGCAAACTCAAGAAACCCTTCCACCCCAAGTCCATACTCTTTGCTAGTTCTCAACTTATTCATCCAACTACGATCCATTCTATTCAAACCTTTACTACATTCCACAAAAGTCAGTTTTACATCATTACTAACTCAAAGTATTTTAATGATGATAGAGCAGTTAATTAAAGTAACTTTCCAAAAATTTTGATAACATCCCCCCATAAAAGAAAGCTGAACTTTATTAACAACATACAAAAAAGAAAATGAAGGAAGAAAGAGTAAGAATCTAACTCACAGTAGTAGCAAACAAATGAGAAGAAAGGATGGTTGATTCCTCTACACCAAATCAGGTATCTTAGCCCTGAAACCATAAATGACAAAAGCTTTTGTTTCACATTTCAAATGACAAAAGCTTATATATAGCTAGGAGAAAATCTGAAAAATCTAGTGACTATGAATCAAATTTCCAGCAAATTTCACCAATACAGCGCAATTAAACCAGAAAACTGACGTTTGTACCCCAGGTAACATCTCAAGCAATTGGACCATTTAGGATCAAGGAGGGTTATAGAATTAGTGACATTGAATATTCCATTAAAAGAATTTTAGGATAATGTAAAGAATCAGAAACAAAGACCCAAAATTTAAATTCTTCAAGCATCGTTGTTGGTTTACACTTACATAATGGAACCCATCCATATAATATGATTCCTAATTGATAAAACAAAACAGAAATTCACAGTTATTTTCAACTTCTAAATCCCTACTAAATCTTCTCTAAGATAAATCTTTAAGACAAAAGTTGGCAGAGATTTTCAACCAAGTCCTTTCAACCAAGTAAATTCATCATGAAAGTATAGCACATCAACCTACACAAACTTAAAAATCAGCAACATAGAAATTACAGAATGCTAAATGCAATAATCTAAAAGCTAATCAAATTATAATGCATCCATCTACTTGAGTAGCTTTATTCACGAGTTATGAATGACCTAAGTACAAGGTGACAACTCAACTAGGTGCTTTGAAAATATGAGACTGACCAAAATAAAAAGAGTGATAGCCACTAGATGCTCATGCAAACAAATTGGCAAATAAAAGGAAAAAAACGATACAAATATGGTGACAGCCTCCTTAACAACCCCAGCTATTGTAATTGTGACTGCACTAGTTACTAAGACAAGAACATATTCTGTTAATACCTGCAAAAGGGAGAACCATCTTCAAAACCAATTTGATAGGAGGAAATAACTAAACGCTTAAGAGGCAAAGCAAAAAGTCAAACAATAAATATTGTAATGTAATGTCCTTGGAAAGGGAACATTTGCTATTACCATAGGAAAAGCAAGTGCACCACCCAAAAGCATCAGTATACAACTCTGATTAATATGCAATGGACTATTAGAAAAAAGAAAATCTAATCAGAAGTGGTTATGTTCAATCACACCTCTAGAACATTCAGTCTTAATATCAAGTCATAACTCTATGCGAAAAAAAAAATCAAGCCATAATTACACCTCTAGAACATTCAGGCTTTATACACATGAGGATTCCAATAAAATATGTTAAACACACCAATGATACCAGTGGCCACATCAGAAGTTATCCCATGATACACCCAAATTGTGAAACCAATTTTTAATTTACATGCGTAATGCCTTAATCTTCAAAGGATTATAGATTGCAAGAGACTTTCAAATTGTTATAGCATACAATTTGAAACATACCTGATCAAATATATAGAATAATTCTATAAAAGTAAACTAGAATGGAAAATAAAAATAAAAAAATTAGCATTAAACTAGAATACAATAAAATGCTAGATCCATTCACCCACGTCTGTGTTTAAATAGGCTCTAACAGCCAACAACACTTTGTTTAGCTTCAACCACAAAGACAAGATTTTAACAAGAATTTCAATCACAAATAGAATCAGGCATGGTAACTTATGATCAGCAAACCAGAATTCAGCCACTTCCCAAACTCTAACAAGCTACCAGGATTAAAGAATGAATAAAAAAAGATCCATAAATTCCCAATTATCAACTTAAGATAGTAGCAGCAAGCACCAAACGTGGACTTCAGCAGCAAGCACCAAACGTACAAGTTATTATCAGTTTCAATCCAGAGGAATCTATATTAAATGGAAAGGTTGGGAAACGACCAATCTGCTAGGGATGCAACTGAAAGGGAAATAGGATGTTTTGTACAGAAATAAACAGAAGGAAGTAGGATAAAAAACATCTGATTCAATAACTGAAGTGTTCACGAATGAACAGGGACTTCCGAGACGCAGAAATCTGATTCAGTAACTCGTCGAAATCTGAAAATCAAAGGCTAGAGTGTGATTGGGATGACTTACCTAACTCCAAATCCGGTCTTGCATGTGCTAACCAACCTCCTTGCCGGCGAAGATGGAGAATGAAGAACGGAGAAGAACGGCGAAGACGAAGTGAGGAAAGGGAAAGCTGCTGCGCGGGTTGGGAGGGGTTTTTTTTTTATATTAAAGAGTAACCACGTCTCATATATGGATATGAGACGTGGTTACTAAAAGAAACCACGTCTCATATCAGATATGAGACGTGGTTTCTAATTTAAAAAAAAAAAAAAGCAACCACGTCTCATATCAGATATGAGACGTGGTTACTAAAAAGAAACCACGTCTCATATCAGATATGAGACGTGGTTTCTAATTTAAAAAAAAAAAAAAAAAAGCAACCACGTCTCATATCAGATATGAGACGTGGTTACTAAAAAGAAACCACGTCTCATATCAGATATGAGACGTGGTTTCTAATTTAAAAAAAAAAAGCAACCACGTCTCATATCAGATATGAGACGTGGTTTCTAATTTAAAAATAAAAAAAAAGAGCAACCACGTCTCATATCAGATATGAGACGTGGTTACTCATATAATCCACGTCTGATAAAATATATGAGACGTGGAAAATACCCCGCCTTTTTTTTTTGCCTGCAAACATCCCGCCTTTATTTTAATTTGGCGGGATTAAAATTTTTGGAGGAGAATCCACGTCTCTTATTTAAAAAGAGACGTTGAAAGTACCTAACATAATTACAAATTTGCCACCGCGTTTTTTCTACATCTCATATTGAAAAAAGAGACGTGAAATGGTGACGTGAATGCAGTTTTTTGTAGTAGTGGAGACTCCATCTTTGACAATATATATGTTAGATGAATTTCCAGCCCACATGAGTTTATTCCAGGAATCTAAAATGAAAAGCCAATGCCCAAAATAATTTGAGCAATGGAGGGTAAATATGATATGAAGACCAATTAAGTATTCCAAATAGAAGAATTCAAAGTAAAAAACATACAATAATACATCAACCATTTTTTCAATATTACATAAAGAAGCTTTATTGGTCTGCATGGGCCGCCAAAGATGGTGATTGATTGGAATTAAAGAACCATTTCTGACCCTCCATTTAGTTCCCCATAATAACACTTGCAATATCCAACAATTATATGGATTTTCGATAATTGATGGCTCTAATAGATCTATATATTTAACCGATATTGCAAAAGATGGACCGGAAGACTAACTGAAGAGGGCAGCATGTCACGGTTTGCACGGTCAGATCGATCGGACCAATGGTCAGACTGATAACATAATAATTAAAGAAATAAATATATGATTTTTTTAATAAACATTACAAGTAAACATATTCAAAAGTTTTGATCTATATTTCTTAAATACTAATTCCCAACATGTTGAAATAATTAAAAATTACATAATATTAAGTAAAGAATACCTATTACCAAATTACCAATAATAATATATCAAGTCAACAACCTAACAAGTAATGAAAACAAGCATAACTTCATGGCCTGTCAAATATTGGTTGATCTCGATCAGTTTGGGATATAAAACTAATGAATTTGGGATTCGGGAATATAATTTGGTTTTTTTTAATTATTTTGGGCTTTTTTGGTCGTGATTATAACTTTTTTAGCATTTTATGTGCTTCAAATTGAGTCGTTTGGTTTTCGGAAAACCACCCCCGGTTCCCGGTTTAACTCTTATTTTCAGTCCAATGTCCGGCTCAAAGCAGTCCAATTCGGCCTGACCTACTAAATAGCCAAACCATGAAGTCCGGACCAACTGGTATGTCGGCCGACGGTTGGACCGGTCTGACCGTCCGATCCGGTTCTAACATCACTATATTAACTACTACATAAAACACTTTTTACGTCCCTTTTTTAAGACTTTTCTCATCTCTTTTTGGCGGGACGTGGATAGAGGAGACGTAGAAAGTCAGAACTTTCCACATCTCATTTTAAATGTGAGACATGGAAAGCTGATACTTTCCACGTCTCGTTTTTTAAAATGAGACGTGGAAAGTGACCAGTGCCAACTTTCCACGTCTCATTTTCAAAAATGAGATGTGGTAAGTCTCACTTTCCACGTCTCTTATTCAAATAAGAGACGGGGAAAGTCTTTTTAAAAAAAATTGATATTTTTTTAATTAGGATGATTAACCCCAATCCAAAAAAAACCCAAAGAATAATAGAAATTAAACACTTAAGATGAAAAAATGAACTAATTTTATTATTTATATCCAAACTAATATTACAAAAATGTTATAATACAATTTTCATTAAAAAAATATTGGACAGCAACTTAAGGTTCCAGAAATCAAGGTTCTCCATCCAGAGCCATGTAAGTTAAGACCTGATATTGAGTAATTATATCCACTGCATCTAATTGCCTCTGCATGATCTCCTCACAATACGGGTGTATGCCTCAGAAGTTGCACAGCCACAAGAGTACAGAAAATCTATAGCTTGGTGAAGCCTTTGCTTGACCATCATATATGGTATCTAGCTAGCCAACCTTCACACCACAATCAGGTTGGATAAAAATCAACTTTGATGTTGCCTTCAACACAAGCATATGCTCTGGAAAAGTTTCTTATCCACATATCTAATACAAAATTTTTTATTGGAGTGCAGCTTCATCAAAATAATAACAATGATATCAAAAGTTATGCCACGGTTATAGCTCACAATCACTGATCAACAACCATTTCAAGGCAAGAGATTATCAAAATTCACTAAAACCAATTTCATAAAATTAACCACTAGAAACAGAGAATATAGGAATCTCTTCCCACTTCATCAGCATTCCTGGGAAAAGAATATCATACAAAATTCAAAGAGCAAGCAGAAGAAGAGGCATGTCACTCAATCTGAAGGCTAAGACGATTCTTCATTAAACTCATCATTTAGTCTCTCTTGCTTCTTCCTCTGCAATTCGGCTTCATAATTTCTCAACCTTCCATTCATTTTCTCCTGTCCTCAACACAAGTCCACACATCAGCCACTAGTTACACTTCAAACAAGACCCAAAAAAAAATACAATTCCAAAAACCCCATGGTTTCAGGTGGAGTAGAGGAGAAAACCTTGTAACCAATTTCAAGGCAATGCATAACGTAGAAACTGAGAATGCCTCCAACGATGGTGCCAAATAACCTCTTTTCCTTCAAATCTGTAAGTTTTTCATCTTGTTGAAGCTTATTATAACATCTAAAGTTTAAAATACTGATTCCCTGCTTCAATTAACCTAAAAATCCGAATAATGGCAACACATACTACAATTTCACTTCTTTTCAAACTTATCAGAAGAATTCACTTCATATTCACCATACCTTTATCTCTTCGGGTCTCAATCATAAAAACTGAACCTTAATTTCTAAAGGTTATGGATTCCCTGTTCAATTAACACTTAAATAGCAAAGAATCAAAATAGAAATTCAACTTATCAATCAATACATCATCCTTTTACTATAGAATATCATGATTAATAAAATACCTCATCAGTCACATATCCTGATCAATTAATCTTTCTGGAAAAAAAATTAAATTCCTCTCTGTATGCATATCTCATAAAATGACCAAAAGTATGAAGAGAAATGGAACCTTGGTTTATAACAAATTAAATAGATGAAATGGAGCCAACACCCCAATACTGAAGTTAAGCATGAATCAATTAAGAAGATCATAATTTGATGACATACAAGAACCTACATCAGACTTGATTCCAAGAAACCCCAAACAAAGTAACAAGGGGTGAGTTCGAAAGTTACAACACAAAGCCGCAATCACACATGTGCTCATAAATACCAACTCTATTCATTGGTATCCTTTGCTTAGGGTCACAATTCGACTCTTTCCCTTAGCAAACAGTAAGCATCAAACCCTAAAACCACAAATGAAGGCCAAACAAATAATGCAATCACATATTCAAGCTTTACTTTATCTTTAATAAACTTCTAGCTATAACTAGGTGTCATTTTCTTCGGATTTAGGTTGGGAATTAGAGAAATTCGCATGTGAACAGTAACATCTAAACAAAAGAGTTCGAAAGCCGGTTAAATACTCCGAGAAAGTTCACATTACTTTAGGGGAACTAATTATCTAAGTTCTATCTTCGATTCAATCCATTTTAAACTCCTAAAAATCAAACACCAAACCAGACCCACTCTCAGAAATGGCCTTAACCGAGAAAACAAAGGGTAGGAATAGGAAGAGGATGCTCACCAGAGTTCAAAACAGGTCTTACATGTCTGATCGGAGTTCATAGTGCTGAGATTTGGGGCTAGACAGTGATCAAAGCCAAATGAAAGAGGAAGCCCAAATAGTCTCATTCGCCTCTAAAATCTTCAGAATTTGTTCCATCAGGACCCTCCTTCAACGGTGACAATGCCTTCGCCGGCCTCAAGCTTCTTGATCTCACAATGAACAACTCAGTCAGCGGCACGTGGTGCTTCTTCCCATGGCGGAGCAAACTCGACATCGGAGAAGCAGATCTCGTTGGACTCTTAGCCCTCGACCTCCCTGGAGACAAGCCTCAACCACTTCTTCTTTAAGTGCCGAAAAGAAACCCTGCTTCCTCTCCATCTGATATGAAATCGCCACGTGAGTTGCGGTGATTAGGAGTGGAAAAAGGAGAAAGATGAACTTGGGAGACCGGGAATGGCATGAAGGGATGATTTGAAAGGCTAGGGCATGTGAGAAGGGGGCCATGTGAACAGTGAAGAAGAGAATCCATGTCTCACTTCTCCACGTTAGACGTGAAAAAATCTTTGAACTTTTTTTAAATGTTTTGAAGAGTTTTCCACGTCTCACTTCTACATGTGAGACTTGAAAAATCTCTGAACTTCTTTTTTTAAAATGTTTTGAAGAGTTTTTCACGTCTCACTTTCATATGTGAGATGTGAAAAATCTCTCAACTTTTTTTTAATGTTTTGAAGGGCTTTTCACGTCTCACAAATTTTGTGAGACGTGGAAAGCTATTAATGGCATGCTTTCCACTTCTCACAAAAATTATGAGATGTGAAAAGCGCAGTTTTCATGTCTCATATAATTTATGAGACGTGGAAACTATTTCCCACCTTCCCTTTTTTTACCTTTTCGTGTTTCCCACTTATTTTTGGTAGAATCCACATCTCATAAATAAAAAAAGAGACGTTGAAACTTTTTCATATATTTACAATTTTGCCACCGCCTTTTTTCTACATCTCATATTTAAAAAAGAGACGTTGAAACTTTTTCACATATTTACAATTTTGCCACCGCCTTTTTTCTACATCTCATTTAAAAAAGAGACATAGAATTGGGACGTAAATACTATTTTTTGTAGTAGTGATTGAACCTTCAAGGTGGATGCCAATAGTGACAGCAATTCTAAAGATATGATTCTCCAAGTCTACTTTATTAATAAATCTCTATTGACAACCTTAATCGGCCTTAAATCCAAACATCCCTTTTCAATACGAGAAAACAAGGAAGCTCACTTCAAAAAGTGCATTTTTCTCTTAACTTTGAAGACCCCATAAAAGCACTTGTGCAGCTAGCATTAATGCGATCAACCCATATCATAATATGGATGTTAATGAAGCGAGGACAGATTTAATTAGAGTCAATCGACAAGAACCAACATAATCCAAATTCAAATCGAAATCGAAGTATGACCATTCAGTTTCTTTTTTTTTTCTTTTTTAATTATTTTATTGGCCAACTTTTCTTTTGACATGACCTTTCAGTCTCTTTCTCTTAGTTTTTTCTTTCATTGTTTTCCAGGAGACCTTTCAGTTTCTTGTAGGATCGACAGAAAACAAATAGCAAATAGCAAAAGAAACACAAGTCTCAAAAATCCGCTTCAATGCGTTCTTGGGGATGAAGAGGAAGAGAACTATGAAAGGGCTTGAAGAAGAACTTCACGAAGTTGGGAGTTATAGATCTTAGATCCTTCGTTCTCTGTTGATGACCTCCTACGCCTTCTAAATGTGAGTATGGTCTTTCATTGTTTCCTACCGTCAATTTGTTTTGTTTCCAAATGGCTTTGTCCTGCTAATAATTCAAGTATTATTGTTCGTCCTCTTGTATTCTGGTTTTTGTTAAACCGTGTACTATTTTTCCCCCTCGGGATATTGTTTTTCTTAATAGTACTGAATTACATCCAAAGAAATGATAAAATAAAGAAGAAATTGGCCCTAAAAATGTTATGAGATGCTCGGAAATGGTTGAAGTAGTTGAATAAGCGGATCATTGGGACTATAGATCTTTGCTAAAAGTTCTAATAAGCTTCCTTATCAACAGCCTCCTCATTAACAGGAGTGGGTACAAAAAGTTTGTAACACGTTTACATGGGAGCCTTTTCTCTAATACCTTTGCAATAGTCAACTTCTCAAATGTTTTTTCTGCTTTTTCTTTTTATCTATCTTTAGATTCTATGTAAAATAAGAGACTAATGGTGAATTTTTAAATTTTATTTTGAAATGATTGTTCAAAATATAAATCAAAACTGCACACTTTTCTTTGAAAATAGTTAAACAAAATCCAAAACTGCAATGAATAGAAAAAAATCAATGGAAGGTTAGGCATCGCATTACAAATGACATTAGGCAGAGAGAAAGGCAAGAGGCCACAAATCTAGTATTTTTATTCCTAGCTAGGATTCTTATGTAACAATTTGGTTGAACTATCACTCAAAGGATCGAATTATGCTAAATAACTAAATGAATTGTATTTATTATAACTGTACTATTATTAAGATCATAGGGAGATGATATAGCTGTTGATAAAGGACGATATGATATGAAAGTTTGGTTGACAAGAGAATATATCTTTCTCATACCTATTGACATATTCTTTGCATGCACCATATTTCAAAGTATATTTTGCAACTATATGTTTTGCATACTACAGCATTTAAGAATAATTGTTGCTATTAGTACACCATGTGCTTTTCACAATTATGCCTTTAATCCCTAATGGAATTTGTGTGAGCGGATTTTAATTTGTTAGAGAAAACATTTCTGTGGGCTCATGTTTTTTTTCCTTGGACTTAAACTGTAGCGGATTGAGCCTTGCCTCTCAAGGGTTGGGAAGTATCCTACAAAATCAACGCAAAATGCACTTTCAGCAACACTAAAAGCGTTAATTGCTGATAAACATGCGAGGCACTCAAATTAGTATGTGAAAGTTTCTGTAGCCTCTTGTATCACTGAATTAACGAGAATAACTGCTCCTAAAGATGCTCCTAAAGCCTCTTGGAGATAAAGTTTATTTGAGTTTACAAATCTGATTTTTAGGAATGGTTTAAAAGTATATGGTTAGTAGAAGTTATATGAGACATGATTTAAATGGTGACATAGTGATTTAGGTTTATAATTCAAAAGTTGAACTTTTCAGTACTATTACTATTGTTTGTTGAGATTAAGATTATTGACTATATTATTTAGGATTTATTTTTTGTAACAATATGTTATTTAAGAGTGGTTGAAAGTGTGGATTTCAAGTTATGAAAAAAAAATCTTGTGAAAGATTACCAAGTATCATGGTTTAACATTGATCAGGTGTGATGCAAGAAAATACTCATAGAATGATTATTAGGTAAAGCCTAAACCAGAGATGGAATTTGGCCAAAGAATATCCTTAACTACATTGATATTTGTTTTCCCTTAGATAGAAAAAGCAGCGGCAAGGCAAGAAGGGTAAAACTTTATATCAATGTAATGGGAAGATTGACCAAGAGTAATGCAAGTAAAGCTCATGTTCACTCCAGGTTGTTTATTCCAGATTTCCAGTAGACATACATGTTAGCCGTTAGAAATTTAGTTTATTTCACTCAATTTTCACATGTTAATGCTCACACTTGTTTGATAATGTCCTTAATTGAAAAGATAACTTGTGAAAATTGTGTGAACTCTTCCTAGCATATTATTGATGAAAATTAATGGAATTCCTCTATATTTTGTAGGGGAGAGATCCAGGAAGAAGAGGAGCTCAAAGGAAGGCTAAAGGGATACACCAAGGCAAGCCAAAAACACAGGAACCCCTCTGTATGGTGTGCTGCAGCACACAAACATGCGTGTCGCGGCATATGAAGTAGAAATCAGAATTTCACTCTCTATCTGGTATGCCGCAGCACACAAACATGTGTGCCGCGGCACACGTGCTGCAGTACAGCTACGCGTTTTAGTCCTAAAACATGAAAAGTTGAGATATAAGCTAGGGTTTTGGCCGAAAATAGATGGAGAACACATTTGGGCGAGTTTGGGGAGCTGAGAAACACCTTGAGAGAGAGCTTCAAGGAAGATTTGGAGCTTGGGATCAACATTGAAGGCTTGGAGAAAAGGATTTACTTGGAGCTTCTTAAGAGTTCTTTGTGACTTCCTTTTCATTTGTTTTCCATGTCTTTGAGTTGTTTCTGTTATTGAGCATGTATTGGAACTTGAATCTTCATATTTCTTTCTTCATGTGTAGCTAAACTCCTAATTCTGTGTTTATTTAGAAGCTTTGTATGGATTGATACTTGAATCCTTGTCTCTTTTGATGATTAATGAGTATGATGTTGTGAATTTAACTTGTGCTTAATTTTCTTCCTAAGTGGTGGCCAACACTTAGCTTGTTAGCATGATTAGTGGCTTGATAGAGCATTAGTTAAGCATAGAACTAGGTTGAATTCAAACTTGTCTTGAAAATTCCAAGTTGGAATTTAGAGTTTGTTAATGAGATAGAGATATTCATTAACCAAGTTTTGTAAAATTGAAGTGGAATGTTTAGATAGACTAATTAACATAATGTGTAGTAAGAAATTATGCATATTAGTGTTAATTAAGGTTTGGGTAAGCTTGAGAGAGTTATTCAAATGGTTAAGTCTTCAAGCATCAACTTAATGCTCATTAATTATCATTAGAGGAGGGTTATTCAAGTATCATGAAATAAAAAGTGGATAAATAAACCTAGACTTTTCCTATTGTGTTAATTTGAATTAAAAAAACCATCTCTTGTTGTTTTTATTGGCCTAGTGTTAATTAAATTTGAATCAATCATTTGCCTATTGCCCATTATTAATTTTGAATATAAAGAATTTAATGAACTTGCTTTTAACGCGGTCCTAGTGGAACGACAGCCCTTTCTTGAACTATACTACTAAAATTTGACCCGTGCACTTGCAGTTGTATTTATGGTGAACAAGTTTTTGGCGCCGCCACTGGGGATTATGTTTTAAGTCACATAAGAGTTCATTAAGTACATTATTAGCTTGATTATCTTTGGGCTTTTTCTTTCTTGTCTTTTGGTAACTGGAATTGTGTTATTTCTACTCACTTGTCTAATTAGAGATAGCATTGCTTGAGTTACTTTGTTTACCTATTGTGATAAGTTTGATACTCGTGGGATCCTCTTGTGTTTGTAGGTACTTGCTCCAACTACATGCAACGAGATTTGGAGGTGGCTCTTGATCTAGATCCACACCAACCACTACTGTTGGAACCACCTATTCAACCGGAGGAACCAATTCAACCACCTATGCAAGACCCGCCCATTCAACTTGAAATGGTTGGTCAAGTTGCGGAAGACGAAAATATCTCTATGGAGGAGTTCTTGGCACGAGAGGAAATCACTTATTCCTCTAGCATTAGACTCCAAGGACATCACTGCAAGGAACTTTGAGGTTAAGCCGGTGATGATTCAGATGCTCCAGCTTATAGGTACCTTTAATGGTACTAAGATCGAAGACCCAGTTGAGCACCTCACCAAGTTTGTTCAGATGTGTAGCAACTTCAAACATCAAGGAGTCACTGCCGATGCATTGCGTCTTCGCCTATTCCCCATGTCTCTAGGGGGTAAGGCAATCGCTTGGCTCAATTCCCTTCCGGCAAATTCCATCAGCAATTAGGATACTTTGGCCACTAAGTTCAAGGCCCAGTTTCTTCCCACTGATTTGAGGGCTATCTATTAGAATCTTAAGTTTTGATGAAGACTGACCCCACAGATAGCATGGGAAAATAGAATGTAAAGTTACCCTTTGAAATTAACAAGTAAAATCTGATAGGTAACAAATCACTATCGCTAGAGCTAGAACCTATCGCTAATAGATAAAAAGGTATAGCAAGTGAAGACTTAGAAATAACAAGGTTAATATCCATCGCTAAGTCATTCACTATCGCTAAAGGAATACTAACTAGCTAAACAATGAACCATGTCCTTGAACTAATGGAATCAGCTAGCGATAACAGATTAAGCTATCGATAACAGAATACCTCAGATAACAAACATTCAGATAGCTAGTTCCTGAGAAAGAATTATCTAGTGATAACATAGTTGCTAGCGCTAACACGGTTAGCTATCGATAGTAGGATACCTGGAATTACTTTTGAATATTCATACAACTGTATCCTTAAGGTAATGAGCAATCAACTAGCGATAATGTAATTAGCTATCGATAGAGAATGCTTTTACCTTAGCTAATATATTGTATCTATCTTGTTGAGCTAGTGAAATACCCTATCGATAATATCCACTGCATGAGTATTTGTTTCAGCTAACATCTTAAGTGCAGGACTCACTGTCAAGATAGCGATAGCCAAGGGAGCTAGCACTAATGAAAAAGCTTACATGAAAGCACAGTGGCAGGTAGCAGCAGAATAACGTTACTCACAGTCTCTGTCTATCTTATCTTATCCTCTGCAAAATCAGTTGAACCATGAAAAGAAAGAAAAGGTGCTAACGGCTAGTTCTCTAAGCCTCCAACGGATAGAAAAGGATTCCACCATATATAAAGACTTGAAGACATCTGAATAAGAGAGCGAGCGAACTCACAATGCAAGACAATATGAAATGAAAATCAGAGCCTCTGCACAGAAAATCAGTCATATTCAAGTGAGCCCAAAAATGATGAGTCGAGCGCATTAGAAAAGAAGAATTAGAGCACATTCATTGTTAAAATTATTAAGCTCAAATTTGTATTTCATCCTACTCTACTCTGTACTTAAGTGTTTATCACAATCAGTTCATTAAGTGAACATATTTATTGAAATCCTCTACTATTTGAGGTTGTTCTGAAAGCTTGGTGCTTTAGAACAGGGATATTACCTTACAAGTAGTAAGGGGGAGTGTTTAGAGAGATTCTAAAACTCTGTAAAGGTTGGCAGGTGAACCTGTGCTCGTAAAACATGTGGTAGGCTTCTCTTGTGCCCGATTTAAACAAGAGGGTAGAGGAAATCTCAGGTGGAGCCTGAGGACTGGATGTAGGTTTGGGTTGACCGAACCAGGATAAACTCTGTGTGCATTATCTCTTCCCTTAACTCTCTTAGTTTCCAGCATACCAAAGTTATTTACTCTTCAGTGCATTTCATGTTTTGAAATATTCTCTGTGATAAACTTTAAAAGGAATTCAAAGATCGACATCGCTTGTGTTTTGTGAAAAGAATTGAAAAAGCTTTTATTCTATCACCCAATTCACCCCCCTCTTGGGTGACAGCCAGCACTAACACTATCCAAAGAGGTAAACTCCTCACCTTCCAGCAAGAGCCCGGTGAGATATTCTATGAAGCATGGGAGCGTTTCAAGGATATGTGGAGGGATTTCCCTAGCCATGGTCAACATACCTTTGTTCTACTTGATGCTTTTCAAAAGGGCTTGAATGAAACCACAAAAGTGATGTTGAACACGGCAGTTATGGGAGGAATCACAAAGTTGAGAACTTCAGAACTTCAAGAATTATTTGAGAACTTGGCTGCCAACACAATTCAATACAGGGGCAGTTCTAGTGATAATAGTGCAATTAGTGCTCAACTTGAAGATCTGACAAAGCAATTCAAAAGGTTTTAATCGAAGATAGAAACTCATTTACCAAAAGGTGTGCATGCACTTTAAAGCTCCATTTAATCCTGTGAGAATTGTGGAGAGGATCATCCTTCCCAAGATTGCCATTATACTATGGAATCGCTCAAATACATGAAAAATTCTAATAGGGTCCCTCAAGGAAATCCCTACTCCAACACTTACAACCAAGGGTGGAGAAACCATCCAAACATGTCATGAAAAAGTGGTCCGTCTTAATCCACCTCAAGCTTCTTCTTCTTCATACCGACCACCGGTACCCCCCGGATATGTGGCATCTCAACAAAAGCCGCTTGATGAGTCAAAAATTGAGAAGTTGCTCTCTCAAATACTGGCCAACTAGTAGGCAACCAATACCAAGACTTCTCTTCATGACACGGCTATCAAGAACCTTGAAGTGCATATGTGTCAATTGGCTTCTCAAGTCAATACATTGATTAGACAAGGGCTACCAAGTGATACCATTCCTAATCCAAAAAGGGAAGGTAAGGAAGAATGCCATGCGATCACTTTGAGGAGTGGTATGGTTGTAGATAACTCCTCTTTGCCAAACAAAAAATGGCAAGTGGTACAAGAGCCCAAGATAGTTGAAGTTAATGAGGATGATCAAGTTGATTAGGACATTGTGGTTGAAGCGGATGATACTAAGAAGAGGAAGATAATTGATGAAAGCTTAGATGAAGTTGTACGAAACTGTAAGAAGACCAAAGCTAAAGGTGAAGAAAAGAAGCCAAAGACTACTTTTTCTATCACACCTCCTCTACCTTTTCCTCAAAGGTTCAAGATAAAGGAGGAAGACACCCAATTCAAGAAGTTTATAGAGATGTTCAAGCAACTACATGTCAACATTCCATTTGCCGAAGCATTGGAGAACACGCCTAAGTATGCCAAATTCTTGAAAGATGTGCTTTCAAAAAAGAGGCGCTTCAATGAGTTTAAAACGGTTGCTATAACTGAGGAATGTAGTGTAGTCATCCAAAGAAAGCTACCTACCAAGTTGAAAGATCCGGGGAGTTTCTACATCCCGTGCAACATTGGCACAAGTTTCAATGGCAAAGCTCTTTATGATTTAGGAGCTAGCATCAATCTTATGCCACTTGCGGTTTTCAACCAATTGGGATTAGGTGAACCACGGCCTACTACTGTCACTCTACTTTTTGCCGATCGTAGCACCGCTCACCCAAGAGGTGTTGTTGAAAATGTCTTGATTAAAGTTGATAAATTCATATTTCCTGCTGATTTTGTTGTGTTGGACTGTGAGGTGGATTGGTATATCCCTATCATCTTGGGGAGACCATTTATGGCTACGGCTAGAATGCTCATAGATGTTGAAAAATGGGAGATCACTTTGAGAGTTAACGATGAGAAGGTGATTTTCAACATGTCCAATGCCTTGAAATTTCATGATGATGAAGCTAGTAAGTGCATTAGGGTGGATATGTTAGATTCGGCGGTTCAAGAGAAATCTTATAGGCCTATATGAGCAAAGACCCTTTGGAGGCATTTCTAATTAGTGAGAAGAATCTTGAAGACTCCAATCAAGAAAAGCTTAATGGGGTTGTTAGTATGGAAGCCTTCCCTTCATCTAGGTTCAAGCCATTGGAGCCTTTGGATGTGTCTCAAGCTTTACCATCTCCTTTGAAACCACCCATTAAAGTTGCACCTCCTCTTGAGATGAAGCCTCCCCCCTCACACCTCAAATATGCTTATTTGGATGATTATGATACTTTGCCGGTAGTCATCTCTTCTATTCTCTCAAGTTTACAAATGGAGAGATTGCTAAGGGTGTTGAAGGAGCATAAGGGAGATATTGGGTGGACCATAGACGATATTAAGGGTATTATCCCTTTCCTTTGTATGCACAAAATCTTGTTAGAGGAAAATCACAAGCCCTTCATTGAACATCAAAGGCAACTAAATTCAGTGATGAAGGGGGTCGTGAAGAAAGAAATCCTTAAATGGCTTTCGGCTGAGATTGTTTACCTTAATGATCAACCTTAAGGCGACAAAGTCGGGCTAAGGACTCAAAACTAAGCGCTACTTGGGAGGCAACCCAAGCTCTTCAACTCATCTTTTTCATTTTATTTTGATTTGTTTTAGTCTTTAAAGTTATGTTTGATCTTTTGTTTTGGTAGGAGAGAAAGTCCACACTTGCTCTAATAATGGAAGATTGCTAAGGATTGAGAGATGCCATGAACCCAAGCCAAGAAAAATTTCTTGAAAAAATAGGAGCTCTAAAGGGGAGTATACTTGAAATTTTCTTACACAGACATATATATGGAATGATTTGTTGCAAATGCAGTAGTACTGAAGCTACTGATGATATGCTCTCTGATGTGGATTGATGGATTGATGTTTAGCATGCTTTTTGTTCTTTGTGTTGAAAATTTTGTGTGAAGCATGAGAATTGTTTATTAGAATTGATTGGAATGTTATTGAATGATTTTTGATCTGAAATTGATGTGTTTTTATGGTGAATCTAGAGTCATATGTGTTGTTTGAGTGGTTCAAAAGGGTGTTAGGGCCACATGGTTTGCATAGGGAATTGTTGGGCTACTGATGGTCCATTGACAATGAGGACATTGTCACATTTAAGTTTGGGGGAGAGGAGCAAAATTTTTGAAAATTTTTCTTTTGAAAACTCCTCCTCTTTAAAACGTGTAAATTTCACAAACTTGGAAATTTTATTTGTGTTGTGCGAAGCTAGACCTTAATGATTGCATGGACTCCAATGATTGGAATTAAATTGTTCAACATTTAAAATGGCAGAAAATTTAGTTCACAAGTCATTTAGAGTGAATCTTGATGTTGGTTTGGCACTTTGTGAATTTCTTGAACTTGAACAAAGAAAAAAAAATGAAATCAAGAAGGATTTGAAAATTTTTGAGTAAGGAATAAGTGGTCATTCGATATACATACATATTTGCAATTATATCTATTCAAAAGCATCTTTGTAAAGTTTCTAACCTTAGTCTACTTTCATGGGATTTCAAAATACTAATAAAGAAATTAAAACAACTCCACTAGCCTAAAGACCAAACTTAGTAACCGGGGGCACTTCATTTACCAATGTTGGCACTCGCGTCAAACGGTTAAGTTAAAAAGGCTATGAGTTGGGTAAAAGCCTCTTGATGCGATTGTTGGAGTAACTGAGTAAATGGTGTTACACCATCCATATGCAAGGTCACGTAAAAAGGTTAATTACAACAGCTCAAGATTAAAAAAAACTAATATTCATGCCTGCCCCACAAAGTTATGATTGGTCCATACTCTAAGTTTGGGGGAGATTGAAAAGAAATTAAATGGGCAACAAAAAAAAGTAAAAAGTAATTGGTCCTTGTGATGAGAAAGCTAAGGTGAAAATTTGAGAAGATGTAGATCAGTGGGTTTAATTGAATATGTGTATGTAGTTCAAATCCTCACTAATGTTTGAAATGAAAGTTTTCAAATCATTCTAAGTCATAGATTTTAAATTATTTAATTTCAAGGAGCTCAATAAAGTGCATTTCAACATTGTGAAGCATGATAAGTTGCATGTGAATTATTTGTTTATGCCTTTTCTATGCAAAGAACATTCTGAGGACCAAAAAGCAATTGCATGAATCATATGTGAAGCTTTGCTTGAGGACAAGCAAAAGTTCAAGTTTGGGGGTGTTAACCGTTAGAAATTTAGCATATTTCACTCAATTTTCACATGTCAATGCTCACACTTGTTTGATAATGTCCTTAATTGAAAGGATAACTTGTGAAAATTGTGTGAACTCTTCCTAGCATATTATTGATGAAAATTAACGGAATTCCTCTATATTTGTAGGGGAGAGATCCAGGAAGAAGAGGAGATCAAAGGAAGGCTAAAGGGATTCACCAAGGCAAGCCAAAAACAGAGGAACTCCTCTGTATGGTGTGCCGCGGCACACAAACATGCGTGCCACGGCATACGAAGCAGAAATCAGAATTTCACTCTCTATCTGAAGCACTGCAGTACAGCTACGCGTTTTAGTCCCAAAACAAGAAAAGTTGAGATATAAGCTAGGGTTTTGGCCGAAAATAGATGGAGAACACATTTGGACGAGTTTGGGGAGCTGAGAAACACCTTGAGAGAGAGAGCTTCAAGGAAGATTTGGAGCTTGGGATCAACATTGAAGGCTTGGAGAAGAGGATTTGCTTGGAGCTTCTCAAGAGTTCTTTGTGACTTCCTTTCCTTCCTTCTCATTTGTTTTCCATTCCTTTGAGTTGTTTCTGTTATTGAGCATGTATTGGAACTTGAATCTTCATATTTCTTTCTTCATGTGTAGCTAAACTCCTAATTCTAGGTTTATTTAGAAGCTTTGTATGGATTGATACTTGAATCCTTGTCTCTTTTGATGATTAATGAGTATGATGTTGTGAATTTAACTTGTGCTTAATTTTCTTCCTAAGTGGTGGCCAACACTTAGCTTGTTAGCATGATTAGTGGCTTGAGAGAGCATTAATTAAGTATAGAACTAGGTTGAATTCAAACTTGTCTTGAAAATTCCAAGTTGGAATTGAGAGTTTGTTAATGAGATAGAGATATTCATTAACCAAGTTTTGTAAAATTGAAGTGGGATGTTTAGAGAGACTAATTAACATAATGTGTAGTAAGAAATTATGCATATTAGTGTTAATTAAGGTTTGGGTAAGCTTGAGAGAGTTATTCAAATGCTTAAGTCTCCAAGCATCAACTTAATGCTCATTAATTATCATTATAGGAGGGTTATTCAAGTATCATGAAATAAAAAGTGGATAAATAAACCTAGACTTTTCCCATTGTGTTAATTTGAATTAAAAAAACCATATCTTGTTGTTTTTATTGCCCTAGTGTTAATTACATTTGAATCAATCATTTGCCTATTGCCCATTGCTAATTTTGAATATAAAGAATTTAATGAACTTTCTTTTAACACGGTCCTAGTGGAACAACAACCCTTTCTTGAACTATACTGCTAAAACTTGACCCGTGCACTTGCGGTAGCATTTATGGCGAACACTACATGGCCTATAAAAACGTTAGAAAGTATGGACTAGGAAGCCTATAGAGATTTGTTTAGCGATTGAAAAGAAAATTCATGAAGAATCATGAAGTCATAAGAAAAAAGGTGATGACTGATGAGTAGGTATAAAGTATGAGCGTTCAAGAGAACTAAATTTTCCCTTTACATGGTGATGTAAAGAGTTTTAGCAGTAAGGTAATTTTTCTGAATTTTGAAGATGAAATTATTTTAGTGAGGGAAAATTGTAACATCCCAAAAATTTGAAAATAGTTAATAAGGAAATATTTTTGGAATATTGGGGTATTATTTAATATTTAAAAAGCCTTGTAAATAAATTTAAAAATTAAAGCATATCTAAAAAAATTGTTTTTGGAATAAATTTAAATTAAATTGAAAGGAAAATAATAATTAAAATTTTTAAAGAAGGACAAATGGGAAATAGAAAATTAAAATGACAATATCTACCCTTATTAAAAATATCTTCACTAATAAGTCTAAGGTAAAATGACAATATATCATTTAAAAATATCTTCTTTCCTTTCCTATTCCTCTTCCTCCCAGGTGTTCCTCACTATTCCCTCATCATCTCCCTATGTCTTCCCCGACTTCTCTATCTCTCTCTCTCTCGGCCGGCGAACGAGGCAGTGATTCTGGCAACGGTGAGCTTGAACGGAGCATGCAACCACCTAATTAACTTCAAGTGAGTTCCCTAGACTCTTTTCTAACATTTGTTCCTCCGATTAGAATCTGTTTGAGAGAGGGAGAGTTCGACTAGAGGTTGGGATTTGGGGTAAAATCACTAATTAAATCAAAGAATGAGTGAATATCAAAGCTTTTGTAACATAAATCGGGTTGTGTATGGATATTTGGCTCTGACTTGGATTTTGAGTTTTGAGGTTACTATTCATCATCAAACCCTTCGACTTCCTGGCCTAGATAAAAACGAAATAGTGTATAATTGTGATCAGGAGTGCAGTTAGTGTAGTTTTATGTGGCTGCATGTTCAATTTCTTACTAGGAATTACGATTTTGAATTTAATTGTTTCCAACTCTGTTTCTATTCTTATTACTGTCGTGTTTGACTTGGATTCTTAGGGGTGGAGTTTTGAATGTACTGAAAAGGTTTATAGGTACGAAGCATTGGTAGAATTCTAAGTTTGAGAGGCTTCACGGTGGATATTCTTGTGATTCCTCAATTGTTATGGAGATTAATTGAAACATGGTAATATAGTTACATGCAAAAACTGAGTCTGGTGGTTCAAGATGATGGTTAATTCGTGAAAGGTATATGTTTTTATTTGGTTATGGGTTCTTGTATGTGTTTGAATTAAGATCTAAAGCTAAGGTCAAATGGGCTTAGCTTTGGCAAAGAATTGAAAATGTTTGTAGGGTCTTGTTAAAAAGGGAAATGCTAAAAGGGGATGTATAGGTGATTCAAGTGTCAAATTTTAAAGATTCTGAGTGTTGGGTAAGTTATTAAATGAGAGGTTCAAAATGAAACTTTAAAAGTCTGTAACTTAGACTAGAAGTAAGAGTAAACGGATAAATTGATACAATGATTTAAATTAGATGCTGTGAGAATTTATTTACAAGATAAATGTGTTTGGGAAGTATTGCTTCTGCTTTAGAATTAAATTGTTAGGGTACAAGGAAAAGTCAAATGGTTCTCTAAGCCAACAGTATAATTTGAGTTATTTCTAAATGAAAGTCAGAATTTGGATGGTTTGTAGTGATGTACATAGCGTTGTTGTTGGAAGACGTGGGCTTGAAATTATTAAATAACAAGTAACAGAAGTAGTATAGCTTAGGAAGTCATTAATAGTTGAATGGTTTGGAGTTCTTAGGAATGCAATAAGGACATTAAAATATCAAAGTGTTTTGAATAGGAAAAGTTAAAGTTGAGCTGAGATGAATTTGATTTTTATGGTTGTCATGAGATTCTGAATATTATAAAGCTAGTAACTTTGTGAATTAAAAGTATGTTTGGAAGTACTTGGATAACAATTTAGAAACAATAGAATGAATTTTAAAGAGCTATAAAATGCTTTGCTGGAGTTTAGCTGCTAGAGGCTTGAATTTGGCAACAAGTGATTGTTTTGAATTGTGACTGTAAATTTTGAAGTTCACAAGTATGCTGAGGATGATGACATTACAGGTTTTATTTGGAAGGATTTTGGAAGGATAAATGGAAGAAATGTTTTGAAACAAACTACTATATTTTATCTTATATTAAAGCTACAATAGAGGGCGATGTAACATGAATTGGGCGGATGTCTTTTCAGTATTTGTGAACTAATTGATTGGAGATTAAACAATTAGAATAAGTATTATAGGGGTTTGTAATGAAATAAGATTATACATGCTGTGATTTTTGTTGATATTACAGGAATAATAGATTATTGGATTTAAATGAGTGCAATGGCCTTCGGCCAAGGGAATGTTGGAGGCAAGGATAAGAATCCAATTATTCTAAGATCAAAGCTGAAATATATCTTTATGAGGGTTAATTAAAGAGTTTTGAACAGGTAAAGGATGATAGTTTGATTAGAAGTTAAAGTTTTAAAGTAGTGACAGTTATGTGTTTTAAATCCATGTAAGATAGGGGAAAGTTTAATTAAGTACAGGTTAGTTAAGGAAGGGATGGGTAGAAATATATAATTTTCAAGTTTGATATAGAAATATGATGAAATATGTGAGGTTATTTATATGGTTATGAATGAAATTAGTATGTTTGTATATTGCTTAAAAGTTTTTAATTTATATTAAGTTGATTCGTAAAATAGAGTTAGAGTTACTGTTTTGAAGCTCCCAAATGTTGTGAAGGTAATTCAATTGTTAAGCTACTATTAAACTACAGTTTAATATGTTTAAAAATGTAATGAAGATATATACTTTGAGTTCAAAGTTGGATTTTTCTGAGTTCTAGAAAAATGAAAAAAGAAGTGACAATTAATCGGAGTAATGGTGTATTTGAATAGAGTAAGGTAATGATTGAATTGTTTTGATTTATCTAGTAAGGACATTGGAGTTATTAAAAATAATTGAGTAAACTACCATTTGAAGTTTATAAGGGATTAAACAATTATTTGAGGTTACAATTTGTTACTAGCATGTATTATGAGCTTAGGCTTTGAATGGATATGTAGGACATATATAAAGGTCAATTAGATATATGTTGTTGTTGTTGTTTATAGCCATGCACGTTGAAAGTTGGGGCAAAATATGAAAGAGGCTTGTTTGAAGTTTAGTTTATGGCTTTAGTTGAGAAACATACTAATAATGCTTAGAAATCTGATTTCTAAATATTGTTGAGATATTTAGTTGGTGAACCAATGTTTTAAGAAGTTATACTATTATGTTTAAAAAGCCTTGTTCTGTTTGTGTTCTCAAGATTCTTAAGGATTAAATTAAAGAAGAAAAAACAAATAAGATTATTGTAGGGTTAGTTTAGAAACCTTGAAATAAAGATTTAAACTTGAACTTGATGCTGAATTTATGCATTAAATAAATGATTAAGGTCTTTAAATAATGGTTCATATAGATACTATTGGTCAAACATTGAAAATAAGAAAATTTAATGTAAGTAAATTATCAAAGTGATCTTGGATGGTCAAAATCCTAAATAAGTATGGGTAAATTATAATTTACATAAATGAAAAGACTTGGTAGTATTAATTAAGTTAGAATTCGAGAGAGATGCACTGATTAGTTTATAATTCCGACTCTAACCCAAACCTATATATGTGCATAGATTTTGACTTGTGATTTGAGTTCATCAAGATGGTAGAGAGGAAAGGAGATGGTTCATGACTAAGTCATGGTAACATGTAGCAGTTTATTTCATAACATTAAAAATTGCATGTATAATTTTATAACATCTATTGTACGTAATTGGTAAGTTTTTATTCCTTTCATGTTTGGATTGCTCCAGGGCTTAGGTGGTTAGCTACCTCTTTGCTATATCAGTTTAGTTGTAACTTTAAATGTTATAACGAGAAATCCTGCAGGTAAAACATCCACTAGTTAACGAATATATTGTTATCAGTGGTTGGTAGGTGCTTATGGTACACAGATTAGTAGGATGAAAATTATCATTATTTGTACAGGTTTATAAAATGTATACATGATAATGCATGCATGAGAATATCAATGTATGAAAGAAATTGCTATTGGATTTCCAATCTTACCTCCCTCTCCAAATATTTTTCAGTATAGCAAGTTGAGAGAAGCTAGCTGGGAAAGGAGTTAGCTTTTGAGGAAGGTAATATGGAGAAGCAAGGATGCCTGTTATGTTTTTGTACCACCATAGTTAGATATCTTGGCAACCAGTTATTTAGATAGGTTATATAAGTCTTAGTAGACAAAACAAACTTAAAACCTATTTAGTAGCTAGTATAAAATTGTACATATGTATATAAATATCACTAATGAACCATACAATGCATGTACAGGTAAGAGGGTTGTCATCCGAAATAACCTGCTAATACATCATTATAGTAGGAAAAAAGTAGATAGTTAAATAATATATAATATAGTGAATATACGTATATACAATATAAGGGATTTTAACTCCCTAAATACTATTAGAAAAGAGCAAGTACATTAATTAAATTTAAGTTATTTTAATTATTTTAATAACCACTTTTTTTTATAAAGAGTTTTAAATTGTTCTAATTTGTCAGAAAAGTCCATTCCCCAACTGAATTGAAGTTGGAATATTATTTGAAAAAAAAATTAAAATTTTTCGTACTTTTAGGTTTTTGGCATTAAACGAGTGGTTATAAAACAATTAAAATGCTACAATAGAGTATTAGAATATTAGGTGTTACACCTTTGATGAATCTAGCCGTTACTATATTGGGTTAAGGTCGAATTTTGAGCCAAAAACTTTTATGTGTGGGTGTCTTGAAATTTTTGATGAATCTAGCAAGAGAAAGGAATTTTTGAATAAAATTAGTTTTCTAAAGATGATACTCTTAAGAAATATGAAAGGGTAAAACTAATATCCTTGGGTTTCTTAATAATGACTATATTGTCATTATTGCCAAAAAAAATTATCTTTAAAAATAAAGAGGCATGAATTACATTATGTAACAATCTAAACGATAATAATTATCTTTAGCAGATTTTATTTCCATCATCATCATGTAACATTTATCTCAAATTCCATCGAGTTAAATTTTAATTTGTTGAACTTTTGATGTAGACTCATCATCAATCACTTTATGGAGTCATTCACGAAATTATAAGAAAAATGAAAAGATATCTACATTAATTAATACTTCATCTGATCCTGAATATAAGACCTCCTGAATATAGGACCTATTAAACTACTTTAATAAGATTAATGTTAGTTAATATGGTATGTTTTTTTTCCAAAAACACCTCAATCGTCTGCCCTTATTCCCTCAACACCTCTTACTTGATTATTATTGGAGGAACACCAATAGGGATAATTTTGGAAGAAGTTGATAAAAATTAGAATTAGGCCACATATTTATGTCCAAGACTAACTCCCCAAACCTTTTTATTAAAAGTCTTGGTTGGAAGGCGGGGGACTAAGGGATGTTGTATGGTACCCTGAAATAAGAGTTGTATTAACCCCAAAATCCCATATAATGAGGTAACTTTCAATGGATTTATATATTAAAATATTATAAACTACGGTTATATTTTTATCCATCATTTGGATATGATATCAATTTTTAAAGTGTATCCATTAAATGAGATATATTCTGAATATATAATTGTTACAGTGTATTCTTCTTCTAGAGAATTAAGTGACATATAACTTAATAACATACGTAATTATAGTTAAATTCTTTTTGGTTGGAAATAGCTATTGTTAAATTCAACAAATATTCTCTATAATTCAAATATCTTTACTGAACAAAAATAAGTTATTATTGATTCCTTAAAACTGTAACATCCTAAAAATTAATTAAGGATTTATGGGGTAAATAGGAATTTATTAATAAGAAATGATGGATTATGAGAATATTTGAAGGATTTTGAAGTATTTTTGAGGATTTTAAAATGCCTAGTTTCCCCTTATTTTGAGGATAATAATTTTTGGGGAAATTATTTTTAGGCTCAAAAGAGGTTATTATAAAGGATATTATAGGGAAAATTTTGAGAGTGAAAAGAAAATTTTTATTCAAAAGAAATATCTTATTTAAGATTTTTGGGGTCTAGTAGTGTATTTTTTCCTAATCTTTTTCTTTTTCTTTTTACTATTCACCCGTGAATTCCTTCGTCGCCCGTAGGGCTATCCAACTCATCCCGGTCCCGATGATCCCGTCCAGTCTTGGCAAATCGGGACCGGGAATTTCCAATCCCGGGAAGTCCGGGAAAAAAATCCCGGGACCGAGATGCGGGCAAGGCCCCGGGACCCCGGTCCTGGTCTGTATTATTTTTTAAAAAAAATATAGTGAGGCCCAATATGAACTGACTTGCAAAAGTGGTCTCTTTAAAAAAATTGGCTATAGGCATTAAGCAACAGGCCTAGCTCTGGCCCAACAAACCCTTTCAGTTCCTACTCCCCCTCCCCCACCCTGCCTCAAGTTCCATTCGCATCACAACAAATCCTTCCAGTTCCCACTTCCCCCCACACAGTGACTGAACCAGTGAACCATATCCCATCTTCTTCATCTTTTCTCTTTTTCTTCATCTAGCGAGCCGATCCAACTATGGCACCTCTTTTTTTTTACTCACTCAGCCCTCTCTCCTTCCTCTTCCGACGCTTTGGGAGAGCCAAGTATTTGTGCCGTGGCAAGCATGACTTCGTACGACAGTGGTAGAGTTGTTGGCGAGAGTGCTGATGAATAGGAGACAGCAATTATATAAATGCTAAACACAGATGCAAAATCTTGGAAGGATGGTGACAAGATGCGAAGAAACTTTGATGTCTCTGAAATTTTTAATAGAAATAAATTTTCCCACTTTCAAATTTGTTGATCTTTTCTTCCCTCCTGTCTGATGTCTCTGAAATTTTTAATAGAAATAAATTTTCCCACTTTCAAATTTGTTGATCTTTTCTTCCCTCCTGAGACCATCTTGCACAAGTAATTTATATTTACTTTCAGTTCTTTTTTTTTTTTTTTTTTTGCTTCCTCTTACTTATCTTTCTATTTCCAAGTATGCTCCTCCTCTCTTTCTTCTTTTTCATCATGTTTCTTCACAATTTCTAGCCACACTTGCGGCCATTGTTCTTCACAAAGGAGATACTCATAATTTTTTTTTGGGAAATCCTGGACCTAGTCCCGGATTTCCCATTCCCAAAGGGACCGGGAATGGCTATTCCTGGTCCCATTCCCAGATTTGGACACCCCTAGTCGCCCGTGACTCTATTCCTTTATCTTTAATTATTATTTTATTATTCCTCAACCAATCACACTCAAGCATTATCTATATATTATATTATTATTTATATATACACACGTTCGTTCACCGCATCACTCTGCTTCTTCCTTTTCTTTTCTTTCTCTTCTTTCGTTCTTTCCTTTCCTTTCTATTTTCTTTACTTTAACACACCGCCATTACTCCTCTCATCGGATTTATCAGAGTCCGTCGGCATAGGAATAATAAGTTTTTCGGCCAACTAAGCACATTTTTGGAATCTCGTAAATCTCCTCTACATTCCTATGTCTTTAGTTTTTCATTTGGCTATGCTTGAAAAATTAGGCCTTATCTAAGTTGGTATTTCTGGGAGTTCTAAGCTTAATAAATTGAAGCTTGGACCTTAATTATAAGTTCCTTTAAATAGATTTTTCATTATTGGAGATTTTCCTAATTATTGTGAATTTTTGGATTTTTAGATATTTTAGAAATTTGGACTTTTGATGATTTGAGGTGCTTATGGTTAAATTGAGAATTTTTATATATTTATTAAGGTCATATGAGGAGATTTAATTGACTGGTTTGACTAGAATTTGGACCCAAGAAAATATTAGTGGATAAAGTTTGGAATGAGTGGGATTTTGTTTAGGTAATCGTGTAATTATGAACTTAAAGGGATAGTTTATGCCCAACAAAAATATTAATGAGGTTAATTAAATTAGATTTGGTGTAGGCCTTGATTTGGAAAAGGGGATATGTTAGGCTTGAACTTGAATTTATTGAGCTATTAATGTTTAGAAATAAATTGTGGATTAATGAATGGATTTTTGAGGTTGAGAAATGATGAAGGATGTTTGGAAAATTTTGTTTGGGCTTGAATTTTATAAATTGAAATTGGTAATGAATTATGGGGATTATTGGATGTTAAGGTTTAAAATAAATGGGTATTGGAAAGATTAATATTTTGGATATATGTATAAATGGAGTATAGATGAATTTTTAGAGATAGAGAGGGAGAATAAATGTTGAATAAAAATTTAAAATAAGTGATAGCAAAGAAATGGTAATTAGTAATTTAATTTCCAACATGTGAAATTGTTGGATAAATAATTAATTGCGGTCGTATGTATGATTGTGTAGTGCTTGAATTGCACTGAGTTAGCATGAGGGAGCTGCACTATTGTGATATTGGTGTCAGCTATCAGGTAACCACTTTTTGCTTGTTTATGTGTGTGTGTAGTGTTAGTCAGTAATTTGAAATTTTAGTATTTGATAATTATGATGTTATACGGAGATGAGGGTTCGAATCACAGTTTTGATATGATTATCAATTGATGATTGATGAGATCTTGAAATATTAATATTTTTCGTAATATAATGTTCTGTGGAGTATTATTTTGAAATGGCATGAATTTGTAATTTGAAATATTTGGAACTAAAATATATATGATTTTGGAAACTATTTCATATATATGTATATCATGAAAATACTGAAAGGCCTGGTGCCTGATTGTGGTGTTGCATATCAATGTGTTGTTTGTGAGAAATTATTTTTGTATGTGACACCGGTGAATCGGAAATTGTGCCATTACGTGATGAGGTACCCTGTTGCGCCACAGGGACTAATTGATATATTATGGAAAATAAAGGAGAGAAAGACGTAAGAGGGGAGATTGCCCATTACGGATTCAGAAAGGACGGAAATCCTTCTAATTCGTGGTACGATTCAGGGAGGGTAGAAAGTCCCTCGTGAATTGTACCGTGGTGATCAGGGGCGGGTGAAAGGTCTCGATTGGTCCCACATATTTTCCCAATGCTTCTATTAATATTCGTTTGGGTTGTTTGTAATTATCAATTATATATATTATTCTTGGAGATGATTTGAGATGGATTATTTTGCAGTTATAAACTGTGAAAAGATATTTGAGATCAAGATATGCATTATATGTGAATACCTGAGCATTCTAGTTGGACTGATATATATACATATATGTATTCCACTGGACACCTTGCTGACATACACCGCACTTAGATGAGTAGTCAGTGGTTGCGTTTGGGGCTATCCCCGTTGATCTCACTTTTGCAGGTCCTAGGAGCTAAATAGGAGGTCAAGGGAAGGATCCGGGAACTTCTCACTGATATCGTGAGATACTCTGGTTCGGAAGGACAGGAGGTATTGCTACATTTAGGATCATATTTTGTATGATGTTTCCGCTGAACCTTGTTACTATTTTGGGGAAAATTATTGTATAATTTCCATTATGATATGGTATTTTGAGGATGATGTGTGGGGATTAATTATGGATAATGTATTCTCTGTTATTGTACTGGGAAGAAAATTATAATGTGATGACAGAGATTGGAGTTGAGGTTTGAATTATATCTAAATATTATGGAAAGATCTTTCTCTAACTATGTTAGTTATTTTATTAAGTTAATTCATTTTCCAACATAGTTAGCTCTATAAACAATTTAATGTTTAATTATTAGTGGTTAAATAGTGGGATTAGGAAGTAAATGTTACAAAAACCATTAAATATACCAAACAAAAAATAAGATAAAAAAATAGAATAAATAATACAATCCGTACAACGTATATGAAAATACGTCTTGTTAGATTAAAGGTTAGTAAGTCAGACTATTGGTCAACCCAAACTCTGCCAAGTAACAATATAAATATAAATGATGTATTTTTCAATTCATATTTATTAATACTTTAATAAAAATAAAAATAAATATAAATAATAAATAATAAATAAATATATAAATACAAATACAAATACAAAATAATGGTACTTTGTGATTATATTACATGCAGTCCCATCAGTTTTGGCAGCGCATCAGTGAATTATTGAATTTCTTTGCTCGAGAGCTTCAACGAAGGGTAGGGGTAGACTAACGGGGGGAGTCCAAATCGTACGGCGGGACCCATGTTTTTGACACTGTTTTATATCTCTCTTTATTCTAGGGTAAATGTCCAATTTCACCACGGAAGTAATTTAATAGGAGCTGATTTACCCCGAAAGTAATAACATGAGCTTATTTACCCCGAAAGTAGTAAAAACGGCCCGTATTTACCCACAGAGGATACTGGATGCTCCCTTTGTTATTTGGCAAATGTCCAATTTTGCGCCATTTTTACTACTTTTGGGGTAAATAAGCTCCTATTGGGTTACTTCCGGGGTAAATAAGCTCATGTTGTTACTTCCGGGGTAAATCAGCTCCTACTGAGTTACTTCTGGGGCGAAATTGGACCTTTACCCCTTTATTCTGCCTCAAAGCGTGGAGCTCTTCTCATTTTTAATTTTACTTCGTTTGATTCTAATTATAAGATTATTTTGATTTTTTTTTATTTTTTGTAGTTTAAGAAAGTAGTTTCAATCCAAATAAAAATATTTTTTTCCTCAAAACTAATTTATTTTACTTATAAACTAACCTATAATCTAATTTCATGTGACATATATTATAATTTAGTGGTCTAATTTACTTCCTTAACTTTCAAAAAAAGGTCAAAGTGGTCTTATATTTAAGATCGGATGGAGTAATATTTTATCTCCTTTTTTCCCCAAACAACACTGACATACATCCACTCTGATTCTCTCTCACCCCTAGTAATCCATGTTCTCACCAATGGGAAGCCTCCAAATCACCCCTCGGATCATGCTTGTTGCTTTCTTAATTCTAATTATAAAATCACTTTAATTTTATTGAGAAATTAAGAAAGTAAAATTAATTATTTTTAAAATATCAGTAGTTATCATTTTTCTTTAAAATAATTTTTTTTACTTATAAATTATCATATAATACAATTATAACTAAGATATATTAAATTAAGTTGGTCTACTTGACTTCCTCAATTTCCGTAATAAAAGTTAAAATGATCTTATATTTAATATTGGAGGGACTGCACTATTTTTTTCACTTAATCACAATATATAAGACCCTTTTAATTAAATTACAGTTTTCTAAAAATTTATTTAAAATTAGTTAAAAACAATAAATGTGTAAAAAATATACTATTTTTTTAAAAAATATCTTTATTTATGAATGAATAAAAGAATAGATAATTATAAAAAGAAGATAAAATAAAATATGTGAGAGAAATTAAAGTAGGAATAAAATAGACAAAACATATTTATTATTAAAAAAAAGTCAAATATAACTTTATATATTTTGAGACAAAACTATTTAAAAGAAATTCACCATGAAACTCCCTCCTGCCTCTATGAGTGCGTTCCCACACTCTCTCATTTCTAATTTTAATATTTTATCTCTCCTTTCTTTTTTTTGTCCTATCAAGCATCATCAACTCACACACACTGAAACGCGGACACTCTCTTTCCTGAGACATTGATATGTCCATTATTACTTGCTTTATCTTTTCCCGCGCACCAATTATGATAATCCAGCTGCAACCCATTCATTCAGGGTCCGTTTGATTCAATGAAACTTTTCAAGGAAAGGAATGGAATGGAAGTCGATTTGTTTGATACGCACAGGAAAGAAATGGAATGGAATGAAAAATTTTATATTTGGTTGGTCAAAAATAGTGGTAAGAAAGTACAGAAATAGATATAAATGACCATATTACCCTTAATGAGTATTTCTTAATTAAACTCACTAATATAAAATTTTAAAATATTTTAAAATTAAACAATCATAAAAATAAATGAATAAATTATTTCTAATAATTATAATTTCAATAAATCTTTAATTTTAATAAAAATATTATAATTTACATAAATAAATAAAATTCCATTAAATAAATCACATGATTTTAATTTTAACATATATATTTATATAATATGATTAAAAAATAACTACATAATTACTTGAAGAGAATTTTGTGTCTTTAATAACTTCTCTTGGAGTTCCAACTATCTTTGTTTATCCAATAAAAATATATCTCTCACATTTTCTTCCTCAAACTCTCGTTAAAATTTTTAAACTCACTTAAGTTTAAACTCTTAGTTACTTCTCATATCAGGTAAATAATTACAATAAAAAAATATAAATATAAAATAAAATTTCAAAAAAAATCATATTTACACTAAATTAGTCTGCCAAATTAGTTGGATTCGAGTTTGACATCATTTTCACACTAAATTAGTTTACCAAATTCAAGTTTGACCTCATTTTCACACTAAATTAGTGTGCCAAATTCGAGTTTGACCGTACAAATTAGAGTTTAACTACGTCGAAATCTCTAGAAAAATTTCAAACATAATGCAGTTCAATACCCAGAATATACACAGAATATCACCATCAGAGTGGGTATCTGAGAAATCTCTACAATAATTCATTACCCAAATTATATACACAATATAATTTTACAATCAGAATTAAAAGTATGAAAGAACACAAGAAGGAAACAGAAAACAAATTTTGACAAAAGAAATAAACAGCAAAAATCGCATAACTGTGTGCCTAGGAATATGAAGTCTCTTCTTTCTCGGTTCATCTGTGGGAGTAGCATAAACATAAGAGGTGGTCGTCCACCCTCGTCAGCTGTAATGGGCCTTAAATCATTAGCTTACTTCCACCACTACATTACTGAGAGAATCTTTGAAATAAACCTACTTCTTCTATTATTACTGTGATTGCCTTCCACCGCAAAATGCTCTGCCATTCAGTTTCCGGCTTCGCGGCGGCATCGTTGATCTTTACCCCTCTTCTTTCTTCTACAAAATCATTACCCAGTCCAGTCCCCCAAAAGCAATGGCACCACCGTCGATGTCTTCCTTTTCGCCTTCACTGCACCTCTTTCATTTGGGAGACTCAAATCTGTCAACATCTCAAGTCATCTTCAAGGGCAATATTGTATTTTTTGTCTCTCATCATCTTCCACCAGAGGCGGGAAAATAGGTTCTTACCATTTTTTGTGGGAAGCCATTTTCCCTCTTTTAAAGGAAAATGGAAGGAGGCGGGAAAAAAAATTGGGAGATATTCTGCCAAACAAACATGATTTGTACAATAGAATTGCCCTATTTTCCATTTCCATCTCACAACCAAACGGGCCCTTAGTCCCAAACCAACCCATTCATTTCCTTTTCTTCATCTACTTGTCCTTTATCTCCTTTAAATTGTTTTTCTTCCATTCCCTTCCGTATTCTTCTGCTTTAGTCGCCCATGGAGATTTCTTCTGGCTCAGATCCAATCGCATGGCGTCTATGGTGACTGACCACTTTGTTTGCCCCACACAACTCCTTCTTCCACTATTTTCTTTCTCTTTCTCCCCTTTCTCCTTTTCTTCGTCAGAGTTTTTGCCGTATCTAAGTACTGTGATTCATCCTTAGAAGTTTTCTCTGATCAATTTGTTAATTGCTTTGTTCTTAAAAGATATCTGATTTAAACACAGAAAACTGAAGAAGCAGACTTTTCTTTCTTTTTTGAAGGAAACATCAAGCAACTTGCGATCAGCCAAAAACAGGTAAGTTCATGACCTTCCCTTCTTAATCTCGGTGTTTATATATTGTAGCTACATGTGTCTGTTTGCTTCATAAGTTGTGTCTTATGCTTCAGTACTGAGACTTGAAAGGCAAACATTTTCTGGGGAATTACTATAGAAGGTCTTGAAGAAAGATTACTCAAAAGTTCAATACTAACAACTGATGAAGTGAAATTAAATTCCAGTGTAAAAACATTTTTGAAGAAATTATTTTGGTGAAATATTTTTAGGGGAATTTCAGTGCAGATATCAAATGAGCAAGATCCGTCTCGTGCTTTGGGACTGATAATTGAAACGGAGACATCTCTTCTGGGAATTACGTACTATATAAGGTCCAAAAAGTCTAATAGCGATTAAAGGAGTGATTTCAAATGAAATTTTAATATATGATACGACAACAGATTTATATTGTTAACTCGTTATTGTGGCTTTTTTATTATTAAATCTTTTGAATGACATTTTATAGTAATTTTTCCAACATTTTTTCCGCTGTACTTTACACATATTTATACCCTTTATATTGTATCTAATAAATATTTTTGTATGTAAAGTGTAAACTCTATTTTTTTTGGGGTGACTGCAAATGTTTTAATTAGGTAATTGTATTTTTGTGAAAGTGTTTTTGAAAAATTATTGAAATATATGTACTTTCCAATCCAATTACGTACTATATATAAGGTCCAAAAAGTCTAATAACGATTAAAGGAGTGATTTCAAATTAAATT
Organism: Mimosa bimucronata; assembly: GCA_037074515.1. Classification (NCBI taxonomy): domain Eukaryota; kingdom Viridiplantae; phylum Streptophyta; class Magnoliopsida; order Fabales; family Fabaceae; genus Mimosa; species Mimosa bimucronata. Next base: position 31,791,597 of record CM073440.1, on the reverse strand, counting down.
GATGATTACAATTACATGACAGAAAAGGTATTTTGAAAAAATAAATGATAATTTAAAATCGTAGGATAATTAGCTACTTGAGGCTAATTTATGTGATAAGACATATGCGATATGAGCTGTGAATAAAGGTCAAAAGTTATAACCTTTTTACCCAAGCGAATAAATAGACTTTTATCAAATATAAGCAAATAAAATCACCAGAACTAATTTTAACCAAGTTATTACTCTGATCATTCTTTACTTTAAAATTTATTTTATCTAATACAATTTTCACAAAAAAAAATGGAAATAATTTTTTAATGTGTTGTCCAACTCTAGGTATTCTTAATAGTTTGCTTACCCATCCATTATTATATCTATCTTCGTTACATATTGTCAAAAATAGTTGTGGATCCCATACTTATTGCAACTTTGATTGCCTCATAAGTTTATCTTTTTATTTTGCAGATTGTATGCACTTATATCCTTCATAGTAGCTTCTGCTTATTTGATAGCGTTGTCCTTCTAACAATTTATTTTTTTAAAAAAAAAAAAAGAAACAGAAAAAGACCCTTCTCTGTGCAAGGCATTGTCCAACGGCTTTGACATAAGACTATTTGAGGGAGGAAAAGGTAAGTGTTTGCTTTGACTGTGTCCATTTTGCTATTAATATTATCCCTATTCATGGTTTGCTTTATGTTAAGTTTGATATGCATTTTGTCTTGATGACTATGCCAAAACTGACAGTTAATAGATATAAATTAAAGTATTAAACCCCAAATATTTTTATTTATTTGTGATAACACAAATAAGAGAACAGATTAGGGCTAGCAAGCTAATAAAAATCGATAATATCCTAAGCACAAAAAAAGGAAGATTCTTGATAGAGCTTGATATACATATTTCTCTCTCGAGATAGAGACATTATTGTCTTAGAATCGATTGACACTAAGATCATAATGACAAAATTAATAATATCCTTCTTCACATACATGCATCCGAATCCAGAGATGCAGTTATCCACTAAGAAGGCATCAAAATAGAGTTAGGTTCCTAAGAGCAAGCAGATACAGAGCAATCCCTGTGTGAGAAATTTTGACACGTTTCAGTATACTACCTAACACATTGAGAACACTGTGAACTTCAATTGTAAGTCCAACATACGGATGAAAAAATGAAAAAGTTATGTCTGTTTTTAAAAGAACGGACTTGATATATACTAACAATATTTAACTTAATTAAATTACAAAATCCATTAACCGAATCGAGTTATAGAAATTCATTTATGTGGGCAATTTGAATTACAAAATCCATTTACATTCAAAACGGACGTGAAAAAAGATTGGGAAATTAACTTGTTAAATCCTTCAACTTTTAACTCATTTATAACTCTCGGTACCTCAACTATGACTTTATGCGACTCTATCTCTGAATTATTGATTTGGTTATGACTTAGTCTTTCATCTTTTAATTTTTTTATAATACCATCCTTCCTAATGACAACTCAAAGTAAGCTGCACCTAGTTAGCAGGGAGAGCATGAATCATCATCTTCTTCTCAATCTGATAGTCACCATTTAACCGGAGAACATAGGGAAAGCTACAGCATCATCATCTTCAACCTTCATTGTGCAAAAGAAATCAACCACAGGAGCATGAGCTTAGTCATGTTGCAACATGCTCTCACAGTCCTGTCATTGACGTCGTCAAGTTGACCTCGGCGACACAAACCTTCTCCTCGACTCTTTAATTGCAGAAAAAGAAGCACAAACTACTCACAATCTAAGTATTGGATGCTGTTTCGAGAACGAAGAATGATGATGAACGAGGATATTTGAAGGGGTTATTGGATGGGGTTGGTATTTATAGGAATCAAATTGCGGTGAAAGTACCATGCGGGGCTAAGACGACTAGACGAGTCGGTTTTCTTCCCAGAAACTTATACGCGTAGGATTTAGATGGCGACAATCAAAGCCAGAAGAAGACTATGATAATTCATACTTTCCCTGCTGCCTAAATGGAGATTACTGGATTTGCCTCTCAATATGAGTTGTCATTACGGAGGATAGTAAAAGACGAGGGATTGAGTCTTAAACGAGTCAATAGTTTAAGGAATGAGTGGCAGCGAGTTATAGTTATAGTTGAAGGAATTGGTTATAAGAGAATTAAAATTTGGAGGAGTTGCAGGTTAATTTTCCCAAAAAGATGACATGTCTGTTTTAAAAAACAGAAAATAAATCTCTTACTTTTTTTGTTTGCTTTCAAAAAACAGAAGCTAAACCTTTGCGTTAAATTACAATAACATTATCGCCTATTTTGTTGAGTATATTTTTCTTAAAACAATACCTTGCACTTTGATGAAAATTAAAAATTATGCCATCACCTATTATTTAGCGTATGTTTTTGTTTTAAAAGCAGCCGTAACCTATGGATGTGAATTCTTATTTTTATACTTAGGGGAGTATACTAGGTTTTTACTTCTTGATAGCTAATAAATAATTTATTATCAATTTTGTATTGATATTGAGAACATTACTTTGGATTGGGTTTCAGCTTTAAAGTTAGATAGACCCGGTAAAATAAATTAAAACTTGATAGCTAGATTTCATAAGCACAACGTCCTAAAATTTAACAGTAATATGTGGTGTTGTTTTTTCCTTAAGATATACATTTATTTTTTTAACTTCATATAAGATTTTATTTTTATACCTTAACTTTAAAAAAATCCTTTTAAATATTTTTACCCTAATGTCGTAAACAAAAAATGTTGATATTGGGATTTAAAATTAAAAAATTCAAATGCTAACATATTACATTTATTTTTCAAATAACAATAATTATTACAAAAAAAATATTGTTTGAGACTTACAATATTAGAGATAAAGGACCGAAAATATGTTTTATAAGTTAATGGAACAAAATGAAACTCTGCGTGTGGTTAAAATATCAGATGTGTATATGTAATTTTAATTTTTTTTTTTTTTTTTTTTTTTTTTTTTTTTTTTAAGTCTTCTCTCAAACCTATCCCTCCAATAGAGGAAGGAGACCCACACATCCACATCCACAAACGTGAAAACGGAGCTTGAACTCATAGGACTCTTCCATGATTAGCGGAATGACTTCCTGAATTGTCCTTTTTTTTTAAGTTTAAAGGAAATTACATAAATATCCTTCAATACAATATATTTTAACAATAACCCCTCGCCGGCTGTCGGAGCTCTGCTTTGGCAACTGGTTGTCAATGACCGCACTCCCAGCACCCTAGAGTCTATCCTAGGCTTTGCAAACCCACACCATTTGTTTTGTTAAAAGCATTGGTCCAATGGCCACCAATGATGTCAATATATGAGATTGAAAAAAAAAAAAAACAGTAAACTCTTTAGTTTTGCACCCAACTGGTTTCCAAATTTCGATAAGGCTTTACCAATTTTTCATTAGGTATTACCTACTTTTTATTAACTAAGAATCTCACATTTTGATAAGACATTACCAAATTGAGATATGAAATTACCAACTTCATATGTTAGCTTTATAAAGTTCATGCAAAATATTTTAGACTTTGGATATAAAATTACAAATTTAAAATATAAAATTACAAAGTTCTTCAATCAGATAAACCAAGTTCAAACATGATATTGTAGACTTTGGATATACAATAACTAATTTTAGATATAAAATTACTTAATATTTGTCATATTTCCAATAGATATTTGTAAAATATTCATAATCATTATAAGGTCGTAGCTTTCCAGTTATAATACTATGGGTCTTGAGGGAAAGACAGACGGTAATTACAATTTGTTAATTCTTGTTAGATGACAACCATACCAGAAGAAGTTGCAAAAAACCTTATCCAGAGATTGATTGATGGAGCAATAGGAGAAGTTAATTACTTATGTTGCTTCAGGACACATGTTGCAAACTTTGAGAAGAAAAGGAAACTATTAGCTGCCAAAAGAGAAAACGTTTTGAAAGACATTGAAGATGCCAAAAAAAGAAATGAGACTCAAGTTAAAGATGATGTTCATCTTTGGTTAGAAGAAACCGAAGTAATCATTAATGAAGACACTACAACAAATATGAAATGCTTTCATGGCTGGTGTCCTAATTGCATTTGGAGATACAAACAAGGGAAGAAGTTAGTAGACAAGATAGCGGATATAACAAATCTCATTGAAGGATATAACAACTTTGGCGAAGTGGCACGTCAAGCTCAACCTCCAGGCATAGCATACTATTGTCCACGAAATTTTATGGATTTTGATAGTAGAAGGTCAAAATTCAAATATCTTGTGGATATATTACAAGATGGAAGCTTCTCATTAATTGGATTGTACGGCTTAGGAGGTACCGGTAAAACCACACTAGCAACAAAGGTGGGTCAACAAGTTGAAGAATCCAAAGCATTTCAGAAAGTCATCTTTATAGTTGTGTCTAATCGCCCAGATATCAACAAGATCCGACAAAACATTGCAAGCCAATTAGAACTAGAATTAAAGGAAGGAGGGGAAGTGAACTCTAAGGATTTGTGGGCTAGAATTGCTAACTATGAAGGAAAGGTGCTTATAATACTAGATGACATTTGGGAATGGTTAGATCTTAGAGATATTGGGATTCCCAATGGCCACGATCACAAGAATTGCTATGTTTTGATAACCGCACGAGATTTAAAAGTTTGTGAAGTAATGGAATGCCAAAAAACGGTTGCACTAGAGACCTTGACTGATGATGATGCTTTGAACCTGTTTATCAAGCAGTTTGGTGAAAGAAGTGAAAAGTCGTCTTGTGAATTCATGGATTTAGCAGGAGGCATTTCGAAGGAGTGTGGAGGATTACCACTTGCAGTTGTTGCAGTGGCAACTATTTTAAAAGGTTGGCCTCTAAGGGATTGGAATAGTGCTTTGAAAACCTTGCAGAAGTCTGAGCCATTGCATAATGTTCACAGAGACTTGGTAAAGGTGTACAAAAGTTTGAAGTTAAGCTATGATAATCTTGAGAAAAAAGCCCAATATCTCTTGCTATTATGCTCCATCTTTCCAGAGGATTTTGAAATTCCTATAGACCTTTTGAGCAAACTTGGTATAGGATTGGGACTTTTTGGGGGTGTCAACCGCTATTTTGAAGTGAGAAGAAGTGAAGTGATTGCAGTGAAAAATGACCTCATAAACTCTTCTCTGTTGTTGGAGGCTAACAAAGTTTGTGTAAAGATGCACGATTTAGTTCGTGAAGTAGCGTTATGGATAGCAGATGAAAATGTGCAAGTGATAATAAATTCAAGTGCGCCAATAAAATCAAACTTGCAATTTTTGTTTTGGAGGAATGATGACTTTCCCGATTGTTTTGAGGCTGCCAAGCTTGAGGTTCTAATAATATATATAAGGGGAGAAGCTAAGGTGAGAGATGCAACAATCTTTAAAGGGATGGCTAATCTTAAAGTTTTATTTTTAGAAGGTCCATATTCTTACCTTATGAGTAATACAAAAAGTTTCACCCCATCATTAGGATCACTTCTTTCATTGAAGAATATCCGAACTCTCACCTTCCATAATTGGAAATTAGGTGACATCTCTATGTTGGAAAACTTGGAATTTCTCGAGACTTTTGAGTTAGAGTATTGTACAATCACTGAATTATCAAAAGAATTTAGTGCATTAAAAAGGTTGAAATTGTTGGGATTAAGAAGGTGTCATATTGGAAGAAGTAATCCTTTTGAAGTGATTGAAAGATGTTCACAATTGGAAGAATTGTATTTTGTTGGGAATTCTGATGCAGAGCATTGGAAGCTAGCTGAAAATACAGATGAAGTTGCTCAAGATATATGTCCTCCTATGTTACAAAGGTATTCTATAGCTTGTTCTCGATTTGAATATTTTCATGATGATGATGATGGTCTCTTAAATTGTTTCAATATAGAACATGCAAGAGAGTTAATCTCCAAATCCATGTTTAAGGACCTTCTGGGAAGAGCAGAGGTTCTTGAGGTTCCGAAAATAGGAGAAGCACAATGGAAGAGTCTTGTCAATGGAAGAATGATGAATGACTTAATGAAGCTCTGGTTGTGTGATTCAGTTGACATACGCTGCCTCATTGATACAGATACACCTGATGGCTCTTTCTGGCAGCTACAGATTCTAAAGTTACATAACTGTAAGAAACTCCAACAGTTATGCTTTGACGGCAATCTCAAACTTCCTCATCTCAAGAGTTTGCATTTGGAGGATTGTCCAATGCTGGAACCATCGATTTTCCAACTACAACCATCTGTTGCTCTGTGTGTAGAGCGATTGGAAGAACTTCTTGTAGAAAACTGCGAGAAGTTGAGAAGTTTAATTGCATATGAGAGTTTGGAAGAAGAAAAATTAGTGAATGTTGATCAACAAAAGAGTTATTGCTCATCGTTCCAAAAGTTAAAACGTCTTCGGATTTTAAACTGTGGCAAATTAGAATTGGTATTGCCACTCCTTTCAGCTGGAGAATTTCCCCCACTCGAAGATTTAAGTATAAGACGTTGTAATGAGATGAAATACATATTTGGTGAATATAGGGAGGTGGACCACACTTTGAATCAAGACGTTATCCTCCCTTCACTCACAAGCATAGACCTTCAGTATTTACCAAGTTTCATTGGTATGGTTGGAGAGTGTAAGATATGTACACAAAGATCGTCATGTGCAATAATTGTGAAATATGATTCCAAGGAGAAACAAGCGATACCTTTCTCTAGAGCTTTTGGGTGTTGTTTTCTACCGACAACTAAAGACATTGATATTGAAGTTTCCAGTTCTTCTTCACACAATTTTGAAGCGACAAAGGTAACATTTTTGAACTCATTATTCGTACGTGTCAAGCTTGCTTCATTTTTTAGTTTAAAAAAGTAACGTTAACATTTTACATTTGTACTTTATGCTTAGAACTTTTTATTTAAAGAAACCTATTTATATTCCTGCACATTCCATAAAAGTTTCAACATTTAAGCTTTTGTCGAATGGTTGCTGATTGCTTGTTGATAATCTAATTTAAAATATAGGTTAGCATTTACAATATAGATCACTCAATCCAACATATAAGGGAAATGGGCTTTTCTTAAGTTGATATAAACAAATTTATGCCTAGATACTATGAAGAGCTTTCCAAATGAACAGTTTAACATAGTATAAATTTCATAAGATATATAGATGAATTGTCCAATGTTGTAAGATGAAAACTTAAAAAATCATCAAGTGCTTTCCTAGTAGTACTTCAATAAAGTATGTATGGTTCTATTGTTAATCATTGTTTTTTCGACAAACCAGTTTATACATGATTTGCAGGAATCAACAGTTTTTATGAAAGGCATTAAAACATTTCATATGCCTCACATGTTACATGACTACAGTCTCAAAGCACACTAGATGACGCTTGACACATTAATTCTTGTTTTACGAGTCCATGTTTTTAATTAGATTGTTATTGATATATTTGATTAGATGATAGAAGTAATTACTTATATTAGTTAAATATAAGGGAAGTGATTGGTTGTAGGAATCATATCGTGCATCAAGCAAAAAGATTGAAATGTTTCATTCAGCTGAATGTCTCATTAGACAACCATTAAGCCTACAAAATATAAGGGATATGACATTTAAAGGATGCTCAAAATTGAAATCATTGTTCAGTATATCCATTGCCTCAACCATCATGTTGGAGACGTTGCTAATCGAAGACTGTGAAGAATTGAAATACATAATAACAAATGACGAAGAGGATGATGACCATCTCAACTCCACCTCTATCTTCCCAAAACTAAAACTACTCTGGGTCCTCGAATGCCATAATTTGGAATTTATATTTCCCTCCACTCTTACAGGAGGCCTTCAAAAATTACAAAGTATCAGAATTAAAGGTGCTTGTCTACTGAAATATGTTTTTGGGGCATACAATGAGGATCAAAATATGAATGTGATTCCCATTAATCTCCCGGCCTTGGAAGAGTTAACCCTTGCAACAGTACCAGAAATAATCAGCTTATGTAGCAACAGTTATCATGTGGTGTGGCCTCCTCTACGACATATTACTTTGGACAGTTGTTGGGGGCTGATAAGAAGCACTCTTCCAGATTTCATGGCATCTCATCAAGGAAGACAACTAGAGTTGAATATTGGAAAGGTAACACTTCACTTAATATTGTTCAAATAACACTTTCACTGGAAAATCCCTGTAACATGTGTTCATTTGTCTGTAATCAGGGGTTGATTACTGGAAGTAGCCTTTTTCCAGATTTCATGATTTGTTTACAGTCAAGACAACCGAATATGGAAACTTACGAGGTAAGCTCTTACTTATTGTGTCACTGTCGCATGTAAACTTTTTATTTACAAGTTATCTTCGTAAAGTTTTGTGTTCCTATTTTTGTGAAATTTAATACATAATTAATATCTGTTATTTTCTCATAGTCTCCTTGGTATGAATATTGTTTATTAAAGATATCTGTGGAAGGATGTGGTAATTTGATGAACAACTATTTCTAGCTACTTTTTTTAATTTTTGTGAATTAATTATAAGTAATTTATAAAATCGTAACAGGGGAATTATGTATTGCTTTGTCAATTTTACCCAGTTCCCGAGAAGTTTTCTTCAAGAATCAATCATTTATGACTTATGACTATACTCTTAAATTTGAACTTCTACTGCAATGAATCAACACACCCTATACTCAGAAACTTCAACTTCTACTGCAATAAACCAACGCATCCCACCAAGACGTGTTGATGAAAGCTTATTTCCGAACAAAAAATAAATTTGGTAGCTAAGATAGAATATCCTCATTCTACCCTATAGCCTATTTGATGGGTTGATAAAAAATAGTCTCAGAAATATATAAATTGTAGGGTTTCTTTTTTAAATGTCCATAAATCTTGTTTGATTTCAAAATCATCACAAAAATATTTATAATTCACCAATATCTGATTTAAAATTGAGGATAAGTTATTAGCCCCATAAAAACCAAAAATTCGAACCTCCCATTTTAATAACATTACTCAATTTTTTTCAGTTATGATCTATCATAAAAAAAATTTGGCACTTGCTATAAAAATAAGTTAAAGCAAACGTCTCTCAGAAAAATACAAGTGAAAGTTTTTGTTAACTGATTTAGATCTAATGTTGAAAGCACTTCATCTTTTCAATGTTGATTTAAGAGAACAGCTATTGATATCCATAAATTTATTATTTCCATTACTTTTTTTTTATACATTTATTTCCATTACTTTGATACTTCATAACGCGTTTAGTGTATAATTCTTTGATAATATTGGATTTCCGAATAATGTTTTTGTGATATAACTGGGTAGCTGATGTGGTGGGACTGAATTATTCTTGGTAGGACTACATGAAAATAACTATGAGCATGCAAAACCTGATAAGTCTTGCAGTGGGCAACTCCGAAACAATAGAAGAGATTCTTAATGTGGAAGGAATTCAAAGCAAAGGGCCAGTGACATTAAGCTTAGAAAAAATGGAGTTGGATGATTTGGTTGAGTTGAGACATATATACAAGGATCCCAATAATATTTTGAAGCTCCTCCATCTCAAGGTCCTAAAAATATATGGATGTGGTAAGCTTAGAGCTCTCTTTACTACTTCAACAGCGAAAAGCCTCCAACGGTTGTCCTCTTTGGAGGTAAGACACTGCAAAGAGTTAGTTCACATAATTGAAGAAGATGATAATGATGAAACAAGTGCATATAGTGGTGGTTCTCATCAACTATGCTTCCCAATGTTGGAAAGCATTCTAATCCATCACTGTGATGGGTTGAGATTGCTTTTCTCGATCTCAACGACATCCACCATGCTTCCAAAATTAAAGACGTTGCTAATATCAGAAGCCGCTAGGTTGGAAGAGTTATTCAGATGCCAGCAATATGATACGCAAGAAATATTGATACAACATGTGCTTCCAAATCTATCAAGATTAAGTCTCTGGTACCTGACAGAGCTTAGAACCATTTGCCAGGGAATCAAATTTCATTCTGTGAGAGATTTTGAAGTAGTTCATTGTCCCAAATACACAGGTATGAATCCTGAAATTATGTGGCTGGAACTAGTTTTTGTGAATATTAATCAGTATATGGTAAAAAATTATTCCTTCTTATCCAAAATATAATACTTAATTAACATGATGAAGGGTCAAAAATGACCCTATACTTATGTCCAAGGTACACCTGACATCCCTTACTTTTTTTTGACTCAAAAATGTCCATCAAATTTTAAAATTGGGCCAAAAATGACTCCCACTATCAAAACTAAGAAACGTCCGTTTATTTTTTATAAGGGGGTGCCAATTTATTGCGCTTGACTCTAACGTGGGCATGTGTCATGTGAACTGTCTCTCTCTCAGAATTTAATTTAATAGCCATATTTCAATCTTTTATTTTTTATTTTATTTTTTTTAGAGAAAATTCCAGAAAAAGACTCTCGAATTACCAAAAGGACACTTTGATACAGCGAATTTCAGAAATGACCAGTCAGTACAAATCTGTACAGTGACTAAATTGTCCTTTCACAAATTTAAAGGAAAAGTCCAAAATGTCCTTGTTTCAATTATAGGATTTCCAACTTCCAATAAGGCTTTCCAACTTCCCTCAAGGGATTCCCAACTTCCCTTAAGGAATTCTCAACTTCTCTTAAGGGATTCTCAAATTAGTTGTGGAAATGGTATTTTGGACATTTCCTTTAAATTTGGGTTTGGACAGTTCAGTCATTGTACTGAATTGTCATTTTCAAAATTCATTGTATTGAACTGTCCTTTATGTAATTCCAGGGTCTTTTCTCTGGAATTTTCCCTTTGTTTTTTTTTTTTTTTGACTAAACGCATCATGTAAGGCAGCCCACTGGAGTGACTTTTTGACTAGTTAATATACCTCCTTTCCATTAAAAAACAAAAGAGAATTTAATAGCCATTACCATCTGATCCTTCTTCACCTCCCTCTCTCTCGCACCACGACAACATCACACCTTGGTGACATCAAATCCTCAACACTACCCACCTCCCCTTTCGGCAAACAACTCTCCAGTGAAGATGAAGATGACGATCGATGGCGGCGTCGCTCCAAGACTCGACCCACCTCGGCGTTCTACCTCCGGTGACGATTCCAGTACCCAAGATCAGAGGGCCCAGCGGCAAAGTAGTAATGATCGTGCGCAGAATGTGAAGTCCGAAGATTGCGCCTTCTTTTGCGGAAGTCTCCCCTTGCAAATCCAAGGCGTCGATTTATGAGCCTGTCAAGATGCCGGAAAAGTATGGTTTGTTTGCTTCTGATTCTCCTTTTCTCGCCATGTACATCCTTGTTTCCTTTGATTTCCGCTAAGATTTGACCGTATTGCACTGCATTGATGAAATTCCACAGCGAAATCGGTGGTTGAAAACGTGAAATTGATTACATACGGATTTTTCCTTCTTGCTTCTATCAAATTCCTATTGGTCAAAAAATGTTTCCGTCCATTTGACTGCTTCTGATTCCTTGTCTCATGGATTCTTCTTCTGGAGGAGGGAAGAGGCTGAATTAAGAAAACTGAAACATTCATGTTGCAGGGAAACGAATTGAATTGTGAATTGGAAGAACCGGCAATGTATAGAAGCCTTAGTTTAAATTTGATGTTTCTGTTCAAATAGGGAGGCATATACTGTGATTTTATTTTTGGATAAATTGGTGTGTGGATTATGTGATCTTACTGGTTAAATAATTAACTAACTCAGGAAAGTTGAATATTGAGATTGAGGAAAAGAATATGAAATATACTTTTTATTTTAATCATACAGTTCAACTCTGATTATAAGAATAAGAAGGATTCTTTTTTCTTAAATATATGTAATCATTAGGAGTTGTTGAACTTGGGTAATGCCCTGTTTACATGGAATTCCGCCTGAAAATTTGTGGCAAATCTTTTAGATTCTTGAGTTGCAAAAATTTGGGCAAAAATAAAATTATGTGCCGAAAAGAGGAGTTAGATTCATCCATCTAAGTTGAGTATAAGATGCATATGTTTGAGTGTGTCCAATTGTTTTCTGCTGCATGTGAGAAGATGCTCAGCCACTAAGGATGACGAGGGCTTGAAGGAAAAAGGGGAAGAATAAGAAGAAGAGGTGGTGAGGGAGAGGCTGGTGCCCACCTGTACAAAAAGCACGGGCCCCACATGATAAAAGTAACGGTGGTTTGGTGAGATTGACGGTAGGATCATTTTTTGCCCCATTTTGGAAGTTGGTGGATATTTTTGAGCCAAAAAAAAGTAGGAGGTGTTAGGTGCACCTTGGATATAAGTAGAGGGTCATTTTTGACCCTTTACCCTAATTAATAAGTGAGTTTTGATCTTAAACATAAGACCTTTTTTTCCATTTTATTTTACATTTTCCATTCTTCTAAAAACTGTAATTTTTTTTTCTTTTTATTTATAAACTGATGTAATATAATGTTACACAAAATTATTTAAAAGAAATCATGTTTATGTACGAAAATTAGCTAATTTATTTAGCTTCCTTAATCTTCCTAAATTAAATAACTATATCTTATATTTCGGATCGAGAGTAGTGTGAAAGATAAGGAGTTGTACCGTTCCCAGGCTGTGAGCTTAGTCACTTATTTTGGGTTGTGATATATGTATCATGACTCAGAAAACGAATCGCCAACGGTGGAGCTACATGCTACAAATTGTGATTCTGATCAAGCTAGGTCAGATTTGGGAGAAGACAAATTGGAACAAGAAATTGAGACGCAAGAGCTGGCGACAAGTGCTTCACCAAACTTTACAGAAACAGAGGTAAGTTAGACCAAACAAAACACATTCACTACTCAGCTTGGATATAAATGTAGGAATAAGAAATATTTTTGTCTTCTCTTTTACTACTGCATTTAACTTTTTAAGGAACATTTTTACATCTTACTAAATTACTTGTGGTCTTGGCCATAATTTTGAGGAAGCAATGAAAAACATTATTGAAGAAGTTCCCATCTGGTTTTGCATTCACAGAAGAAATCACGCATGCATGTGTTTCTATTTGAAAAAATGCAGTGACAGTAATTTGCACAAGCTGTAGACAATATTACCTACATACTTGTGCGAAGAAATTTTATCAGTACATATTAGTTGGAAACTTAGTAAGGAATTTGATAGCTTAGGAATCAGAAATAATTTGTCGAGCTTTCACATTGGTTGGAAAAAGCCCAATGATTTTTAGCATAAGGCATCAAATAGAACAAAAAAATATCTCAGATGGCTCAGATTATTTTGCTAGTCATTGTATGGTACCACTTAATACATCAAAATAAATATTTAATTAATATGCTATGACTTCAATTCATTTAGAAATCTACAGTTGGTAAAGATTTTGAACAGGAGATATGTAGTTGAGTTGTTCAAAGATTGAAACTTATGAGAACATTAAAAAACACCGAGAGAAAATAATGTATGGACAAAACTTTATTCGGTCTTAAATATATAACCTATTTACATGATTTCAATTAGATTAAAAATATTAGTTAAAGTAGTTGATATGACATTTTTGTTTCTAAAACACCTTAACTATCTTCCTTAATTCTCTCTAGTCCTCTTAATTATTGTAGTGGGAGTATCAATAGGAGTAATTTAGGTGAAGAAAATTAGAAGTTTTATATTTAAGACAAAGACCAACTCTCAAAATAGATCTTATATTAAGGACTAGAAGTATAAAGCATCAAATAGAGCTACCTAGTGAGCAGCTTAGTCATGTCTTTTTGGTGTGATTCACACTTATAAAGCACCAGATCGGGAAGTTGGCAAAGTAGTTCCTGCTTAGTCATAACATGGACTTGCAAGTGCAAGTTTACTATGATATTCTAAATGAAGTTGAATATGGATTAAACTATACGGTGCGTAATACTAATTCTTTTATATAATCTATACTTGGTATAGCAGTTGATCAATGGACAACCAAGGACTGAACAAGATTTGGTAGATCAATTCAATTCTAGAGAAGCAACAAGTGGAATCGAAGTCCCTCATCAAGCAAACGTATATTTTTTAGTTGTGTACAAATTTTATATAACTAGCAAGTATAATGGGAAATCCAAAATAAGTGAAAGCTTTCATTTGTTTAGATTGCCCTAATGGAAGAAGCAGGTGAACAAAGCTTTCAAGAGCAGGATGGATCAAAGGAAGTCATAACACCAACAAATTCCAACAAAGGCCTTCATCAGGTATGTTCACTATTCTTATTTCTACAGGAATTGAAGTATACTATATGATCTTTTTTATCCTCAATATGTTTCAATAAGTCAATACCACTAAATATACCATTTATTGTATCTCAAACTTTCTTTGGCCCATATATCTAAATGTTACTGGAATAGGACTCAATTAGCAAATAGGAAGGTATATTCAATGAACTTATAAAGTTAATTTCTTAAAAAAATTCATATTTTGGTGTCATGCAGAGCTTAGAACCAGGGAAAGAAGTTGTAGGAATAGCTACCGCTTTAACTTCAACTACAGTTTCAACAAATTCAAAGGTGATCAAAATAGCATATCCAAAGAAAATTTATTCGATGGCTTAAGCTTTTAATTTTTCAAACCAGCCAATTCATCTTCAAAATCTAAATAGGAAGAAGAATCGATGAGTTCATAAAGAGATCAATTATAATCTATAAAAGGAAAATGTAACTGTTATTCCCTGAACCTTTTCTCAATTATTGAATCAAAGATTGTACCTTGACTCAACCCTTGTAATTTAGACTAAGAACGGGGCAGTTCTTATAGTTTATTTTACTCAAAACAACCGAGTTCTGATAATTCTTTAACCCAATAAATTTCGAAGACCAAGTTGTTCCAAGTCAAAATTCCAAGACTAAATCAATATATTTGAGAAAGTCCCTATACTTAAGTTATATATTTCTTTCTATATATGAATTAGTGAATTTGTTGGCTTGAACAAACTTTATCATTTCAATGTTGCTCAGGGCTCAGAAACAGGTAAAGAAGCTTTTGGAACGCTTCTTACTTCAGGGTTATCAATGGCTACAACTTCATCAAACGTAAAGGTGATCAAAATCACATCTTAAATATCTGTCTATTATTAACATGAAAGAGGCTATAAAAGTCTGTGCACAGTTTTGTTTTTGAATTAACGAATATCCAATGACTGAACAACAAGCACTTGCCATCTTGGATTGATTAGTGTGTTGTGCCCTTTCTTTAATATAATATTAGGAATATGCCAATTAAATGGCTTAATTTGTACCTTTTCCCTACATCCACAAATTGTTTTAGGATTTGATGAAGAGAGAGTTAAGTAAAATAATTACGACTCAAGTACAGGAATTGGAAAAAATGACAACTGTTGTATACTCAATCTTTTCACAAAGTATTGAAGCACTAAGGATTTTAATTAAATGACCAAATACTTATAAGTTTTCATATTTCTACAGAGTAATATTGAAAGTATTCCAGAATACACTACAACTATGAAAGGAAAAATAAGTAGTCCCCCAATTTATTCACAAGCAGAAGGCTTACAGGCATATCCACCAGCCCAAGTAAGTTTAATACATTTTTAAACTTGCATATGCCAATAACTTCTGCGATTCTAAATTAAGAAACCAATCATTACTTCTATGTGAATTTGGCCAACAAATCCATGCATAAATCTTGTGTCAAATTTATTTTTAATTTTTCATTTATGTATTTAAATCAATCAGTGTAGTACGATCTAATTAGCCGACTCCACTTAGTGGGATAAAGTTCTGTTGTTGTTGTTGTATTTAAATCAATTAGTCAATAAAAATAAATACTACGATTTATTGAAGTTACTTTAACAGAAAAAATTCTTTCTTCTAGAAGTGGTTGTAATGATTCTTATGGATCCAGCTGGAAAGTGGTTGTAATTATTCTTGAAATTAGTTTCTATTCTTCACGGGATATTGTTTCTTCCTTTAATTGATTTAAATATTATATGAAATTGGATAAAAGGGTTAAGGTTGATGTTTGGTGCTATTTCATATTTAGTACTAGTATACTTCTATGATCAAGTAACTAGAAACAAGCAAACAAGATTTTTAGAACCAACCAAAAGCACTTGAGATGAAGAAAATTGAGTTAAAGTTTCTGATGAAGTAATGTATGTTACTTTTCATCTTCCACATAGTGCTGCAAAGCTTCAGCACTTTCTTTTTGGCAAATGCAACATCAGTGAAACTACAAACTTTTTCTGTTCTCTAGGCTACTTCAAGTATTGAAGGAGCATTGGAACAAGGACCTCAACAGAATTATGCAGCAGAGGGAGTCACGGTAGCGAATAAATCAATTGATTTAGATCCAAAGAAGATATCTATATTAGTAAGTCTTCTCTTAGAAAAAGAAAATGCAAAGGCAAGTTCATTATCCTTGTCTAATTAACATAGAAACTGAAGATCTGGAGACATGATGTAACATTCGCTTGTTCATCATTATATAAGAGATGCAAACAATCCCTCAGAAAAATATAGATATGCTGATTAATGACTTTACAATTTAACAATTTGCTTTCATGTACTGGTTTTTAGAGTCCTAGGGAAGCTTCAAAGGATATTTCCAAAAGGGTTTCAACTTTAGGGACATCATCAAAGTCAATTCTGTTTCACTCGGAATTTGTGAGTGCTATTATAAGTCTACTATTCTTGATATAGTTGTAAACAACAGTAAATTTAAAAAAAAAATGCGTCAAATTAGCTACAACTATTTTTTCATTTTGTTCTATGCAGAATAACGAAGAAACAAGAAATGCAAGTGACCTAGAGGGATATAAAGCAGAGAAGGCTACAGAAGCAAACCCACCAACACAATCTCAGAGTTATTCGCCCAACACTACAAAGCACAATACAATTCTAGCTGATGTGATCCTTCCTCTTCAACATCGTAAGTGTCAATCTTTGCCAAAACATTTCATGTTTTTCCAAGATTAATATAACTTTTGGTCTTTGAATCAGTCAATTTTGGT
This sequence comes from Mimosa bimucronata, assembly GCA_037074515.1. NCBI lineage: Eukaryota > Viridiplantae > Streptophyta > Magnoliopsida > Fabales > Fabaceae > Mimosa > Mimosa bimucronata. The sequence continues at coordinate 31,774,638 of CM073440.1, read as the reverse complement.
TTTGATCCTTGAACTTTAAAATCGATGGTGTTATTCCTTGAACTTCATCCAATTTTGTTATTGGCCCCTGAACTTTAAATTTGTAGGTTTTAGTCCCTAAGCTTTGTACCATTTATAACCATTGGCCCTGATTTTCTAAGTTAGTTTTTTTTTTTTTTTTGGTTAAGAAATCAAGACTAAAATTGACTGAAAGTTTAAGGGCAAAAACCATTTATTTTAAAGTTTAGAGATCAAAACTGAAAGTTCAAGGAACTAAAGTTTTATTAACCCTGCAAAAGAATCATCTCTTAACTTTCTTGGATATTCTAGAACCGCAAATTGGTGTTGCTGGCTCTTCATCTCCTACATTAGAGATTGTGGAAATTATCAAATTGGTGGAATTAAAAGAAAGTGAACAAGCTCTTCTCATCAATGCGCTGGAGCGATATCCAAAACTAAAGCTACCTCGAGAACGGCGCACCAATCGAATCATAGCTTTGTCATACCGAGTTATTATTGATATTCTAATCATGCTCACCACCAAGACTCCTTGTACAATTACAGGATCAGATAGGTCCATTTTGGAGGATACTTTAGGGGAAGCGATGATTCTAGGGTTCGACAATGAGTGGATTGAATCAGTTAGGGCCAAAATTTCTGGATCTGATATGCTTGATGTTTTAGTGGCAGAAAAGGAGATGAAAGACATGGAGATGAAACTAGAAGCATGTGAATTTGCATTGGATGATGTTCGTAAGCGAAGAGTAGAATTGCTTGAAGCAATTGATTTTCAATTGTTGGGTTTGTTGGAAGATCGTAAGAAATTGGTTACGAAGATGGAAGAAATTAGGGGATTCATGAGTTCCAAGGATAAACCTTTTGGAATTTAGGTTTTTTCAATTCTTCTTGCTTTGCATCAGTTTGGCTTAATTTCATATATAGATATCCTCATATTATGCCAACATTTGTTCAATAGACAAGAAAAATGCTTGCTTGAGACTTTGTTTATTTTCATGATGTTAACCATCTCAAACATGTTTGTGAATGTGTTGAGAGAGAGAGAGATAGCTATAAATACATGTTTGGAGTATTGGTTCCATTATTGGATCTTATTACTAAGTATCCGACAAATTGACTAATCTAGCTTGGGGGTTTATGGCCTCCCCTCCTAGCAGAAGGCTCTCCTATATAACTTGAACTCGAGACTTTAAGGGATTCAGCGAAGTCTTACACCGTTATACCTAAGGTTCAAAAAACCGGACCGAGTATTGAACCGGACGAGGCATTGGTTCAAGGTTTTAAGGTCAGACCGGGTCAAACCGGTTTTATTAAAATAATAAAATTTTATTGATATTAACATTAATAATCACTAATATCAAAATGTAAATGTAGATAGGTATGCATGATTCATCAAATATGAATATTTTAATGTTTCTATATAGGGAAAAAAGAAAATATTAGTTGATTACACGTGAAAATAAATATTATTCTACAATTCATAAATTAAAATACAAACATTAAGAGTAACAATAATTAAATATTAAGTATATGCAAGTAGAATAGCATTTAAGGTATTATAGTTTCCTAATTTCTAAAATTGAGTGGAGTGAAAGTTAGTAATTAGGTGAATTATAATAAAAATAAAAAATAAAAGGTACCCAGTTCAATCCGGGTCTTGACCGGGCCGACCGGGTTGACCGGTTTTTCCCGGGTCTTGACCAGTTCGAAGAGGCTCCGGTTTTTTGTGCCAACCGGACCGGACCAATGGCCGGTCCGGTTTTTTGTTCACTGGTTATACCAACTATGTATTTATTCCATCAACAATATTCTTGATTTATGATTATAGGATTGGTAACATTAATCATGACAAGATTTTCGAAGCACAATTGAGAAATTGGGATTTTGATTGAAGTACCGGACCATGTCTTAACTCTTACACCACTGTGCAATGCTTTTGAAAGTGCAATTCTTTACTATCAAATCTTTATTTTTCCAAGCTTCCAACACTAATGCCAAGTCTAGGTCCGCATGTCACATTATCAATACTCACTTGTCTGATACAATCACCAAATGAGATATAACCATCTCCTTTTCTAATTTTTGAGTCAAGTATGTTCACTAGTGTTGATCTTCCAATGTGGATTCCATCTATATTAGGAGTTTTTCCTGGAGCGCGTTAATGATGAATTGGGTGAATGTGATATTCCGGCACAAAGTGTTTGCTATTTTTCGTGCTATGGAAGGGAGCTGAGTTGTGCTTCTTCTAATTTTCTTTGTATGTAATCATCCTGTTTTCTTATTCTAATTTACCATTGTTATGCTTAATCATTGATTTCCTCTTCTTTGTCCTTGTTTTCTCTTGGTGTGGGTGATGGGTTTGGGTACCAATTAATTTAGATTTCTTCTCCTCTGGATTGTTTGTATGAATGGAGATGTGAGGTATAGTTATTGCATTTGTTTTTTAGGATTATATCCTCCCTTCCTTAAGAGTCACCAAAATTGAGGTTATCAGTGTAGTGCCACCTCAAGCCCGCCCTTTAAGAAAATTTGGGACCATAGGGATAGTAGGAGCTACCTCATGTGTCGTTCTCTTACGGAGCCTAAAACAAATGATATCTTAGTAATTAAAATGCAAACTAATTGGACGGGTAAAAAACATTTTGTTTAGTTTTATGTATAAGTTTATATAAATAGTGTGATATGTTTAAAAGCAAATTTAAAATTGGATGAAAGGGAGATTTGGATTCAAAGGGATGGATATTCTTGGCAAATGGAACCTTTTGGGAATCATTACTTCAAAAGATTTTTACCTTTAGACTAGGTTTAGATTAATATAATTTGGTAAATAATATTAAACTCAAAATTGAGTTACTAACCGAACGAACTAAAATACTTCGATTAATTCGGTTTTGGTCAATCGAGGAATCAATTTTGATTGGGTGTTTAAAACTATTATATTCGATTTTCGGTTATTTTGATTTTTTACCCAAAATTGAACCATATAACCATAAGTTCACCCCTATCTACTCCATTTGGCTTTCTATTTTGAGAGGTATCATTAATTAATAGTTAAAAACATTAAAACTGGGTTTAAGTAATACATAAAACATACTTTTTATAATTTGGACTTGGCTGTAACTCAACCTCTAATCTTTGACTTAGACAACTTATGTACTTAAGTTTTAATAGGTTAAATTAAAGAGACTGAGTTACATCAAATCAAAATTTAATAATAAACTCACAACTGATGAGTCATATCTGGGCTAAAAGGCTAATTTTTTCTAACTATTTTTAATGCCATGAAATTTTAACTCACTACACACACCTCCTCTCATATAGGTAGTTATACCATAGGTTCTATATCCTAAGTACCGAAAATTGAGGAGTGTGCATATTGCTCGCCTCAGAAATAATAGATCGATATTTAAAACCATTAATATCTGATTGAAAATATATATTTATTTATATATATATTCGGCTAACCTATTAAACCACACACCCACCCGGCTCATCTTCAGCAGCATTTGTTCTTCCATTATACCCACCACCCACCCCGGCCCCCTATGCATCAACATATATTCGGCCAATAAACTGTGCACGAACCCCTTTTTCAAGTTTTTTTTTAGTCACTGATTGGGACAAGTCCAATGATGAGAGAGACAAAGAGTATGTGTGGAAGCCATGTGAGGGTGTGAGAATGAGGAAGAAGGAATGTGAGAAGTAGTGGTGAAGATGATGAGAGTAACAATCTCTACTTCTTGTTCTTCAGGTGTCATATATCAGACTGAGCAAAGCATATTAAAGTTATGATTTGGACTTCTTCTCCTATGCATTCTCAATTATTATGTACACTCATGTCCTTTCACGTTTTATTATGTTTTGTACTGCTCCACTAAATGCGGGGCACCTTCTAATTTTTTGGACAACACCTACCTACGCCAAGGACAATCTCGCCTTCAACAGCATTTCTATCCTTCGATGAATGCCTTCAATCAGATCTTTTAAGTCGCTGCACAGTGTCAGAGTCCCACATCGAAGGGACTTGGGGCGATGTTGGGCTATATAAGCGGGCGCGCTGCACACCCCTTTGAGTGCACTTTTGGGGGAGAGAGTAATGGCCCCGTGACAAGTGGTATCAGAGCCAGCCCTGAGTTTGCCCAGGGTAGGGGCCCCTCAGGTGGGCCACCCGTGACGAGGACGTCACGGATTGGTCGTGGGAACTTTCAGAGTCCCACATTGAAGGGACTTGGGGCGATGTTGGGCTATATAAGCAGGCGCGCTGCACACCCCTTTGAGTGCACTTTTGGGGGAGAGAGTAATGGCCCCGTGACAACAGGTATGTGGGGGTCTGTGGTGTAACTGAAGATGGAGATGGTCACGGATTGGTATTCGAAGATAAACTAGAGATGGAGAGGGGTGGGTGGTGTCTTTAATGAAGGAAGAAAGGTTTGTCGCTTCCTTGTGCGTATACTGCAGAGTCACGTGTTGGAAAAAAGGAAAAAAAAAGAAAAAAAAAACTTCACAGTCACGTGCCATTAGGGGTGGAAATAGTCCAGGCCTGGCCTGGCCTGACCATAAATGGGCCTGGCCTGTTGTGTAGCTGATTGGCCTGAGCCTGGCCTGTGGCCTGTAGTAGGCCTTTATTTTTACCCTGAGCCTGGCCTGTTCAAAGACCAGGCCTGGCCTGAAGCCTGTTAAAAGGCCTGTTATCAACAGACCGCCTAACAAGTTTAAGATAGGCCTATGACTCAAAAAATCTAAAAGTACATTTTTTTTACTCAGCAATAATATGATACTCAGTAATGTAAGAACACAAATCTGATACAAAACAATTAGAGTCTAAAAGACGTACAAAGCAAATAAATATCAACAAAACTAGTAGTCTAATACAACCAACAAAAATAAAGTGAAAAGTGATGGTAGAGATGGGAAAGGAAGAGGAGAAGATGAATGTATTGATTCCAAGATGATGGATTTGTGTCCTTAACAAGAAGGAGAAAAGAAAAAGGTGAGATAGAGTGAAAAGTAAGGGTGAGTGAAAAAAATACCCTAAATACATATATGTGTAATTTTATTTCAAATCGAAGGTGCAAATATAATGTTACTAATTCTTTTTTTAAAAAATATATAACAGGCCTAGGCCGGCCTGTTAGTCCTAATAGGTTTTTTTAAGAGGCCTGGGCCTGGCCTATTTACGAAAATAGGCTTTAAAAAAAGCCTAAGCCTGGGCCTGTGGCCTGTTAGGCCTGGGCCTGGATAGGCCTGAAATAGGCCAAGCCTAAGGCCCCTGTTAAGGGTCTGGCCTGTTTCCACCCCTACGTGCCATTCATCACTCCTCACTTCATCTGCCACGTAGACTTACCTAAGCAATATTCCCAATCACAACTCAGCTGCCACCTCACATTATTAAGTCAAACTTATAAAAGTAATGGTCAAAGTGGGCTTATCTAACGGTCATGGCATTTTTGAGCCTTTTTTTAAAGGTGATAGGCATTATTAGACTAATGAAAAGTTTTTATCCTAGATGCCAATGTGATAAAAGTTTATAGGTATATTTACCCCTTTGCCCTATCCAAATTAATACAACCAAACAAGATTTGAATATGAGTCATGTTGGTGATGAGTTTCATTAGAGGACAAATTATATGTGTGTGATTCTTAAATGTGTCAAATCTATACTTATTAATTAGGTGATCAAATAGGATTCTAAAAATTGTAGCCCTTCTTAACAAATTACTGGGTTTTGATGGTAAGTCTCGTTACTCTATTATAAGCAATGGCGTTGTCTAGAAGCAATGTCCTGAGGGCCCATTTGGTTCATGAAAAAAGATTATAGCAGAAAAGAATGGTAAGAAATGCAATATTGATCACTGTGAATCTGTTTGATATAATATTAATAAGCACAGGTTGAAATTGGTTTTTACAATTTGTTTAGATGCAAAGTGAAGGGAAAAGACCATAATGCCCCTATCTTCGTCCATTCTACTAATGGAGTTTGTGGATGTCTAAGCATAACAAAGCAACAATGTTTGAGGACAAATAGGTCATTCTCATATTAGTGGCACCTTAATGGAGTTTGAGGATGTCTGAGCATAACAAAGCAACAATGTTTGAGGAAAAACGGGTCATTCTCATATTAGTGGCACCTTGTGGATTATGAGGAAAAAATCACATTTTCTTTGTTGAACCATGAAATTGACGGGAATATTGCAATCCTCTCCTTATATGAATATGTTTAATCTTTTCGTTATCATGTGAATATGTTTACTTGTTTGTTTTTTTTTTTTTTTGGTTGATTTATACTTTGATTAGCATACTGCGAGGATTCTTCTTCAAGTGTGGGTTAGAATATATAGTACAAAAGAAAACAGTGAATTATTCACGGAATACATCTTAAAATAGGCCATTGCTAATGAAGTAGCCACAAAATCTCTCATTTAGTCACGGAATTTTGTCTATATAGATGGAATTGTAGACAAAATTCTGTGACTAATTCACTATTTTTTATTTTTTTTTATGGTTAGAGGAATTGGCTAACAGTTGATACGTACTAGTTTTTTGTGAATGGTAATTTGGTTTTATGGGATCAGGTCCGTGCTTGCTATGCACAAAAAAAAAAGAAAAGACAAGAAAAACAGAGAGAGGGAGAGATAACGATAGGACAGTAAATAAAGATGCATGGTTTTGTTTGTTTGATATGTAACAATTAAAAAAAATATCATTTTGTTTTTTTAAAAAAAAAGGTAAAATGATATTAATTGTAATTAAATTAGGTTACATCATAGTAGAAGAAGGATTGAGTTAATTACTAATTACGAGATCATAGAAAATTGAGTGGGAGCTATAAAACAAGATAGATAATATATATAGGAGAAAGCCTTGAACATGACGGTCAAGTTTTGCCAAATAATATTTGGGTCAAGTGTCCATATATTTGCTATTGTATGTTTACGGTCAAGAATTAAAGAATCCAATTTCCTAAGTATACTCACATTTCATGATCAAATAGAAGTAGAATTTAGAAAGAATTAATAGAAAATGCTTATTGACATTAAGATATATTTGATATAGTTAGATTTTAAATAAATCAAATAAATTCTAAAAAAACTGAAAAAACATTGAGGAGTAATAATAATATTTAAAATTTAAAATTTTCCCTTTTTAAAAATCTTAAAAATACCTATTTGGAGAAAATATTTTAGCTCCTTAAATAACATTAGAAAGGCGAAGGAAATGAAAATGAATAGAAAACATATTTGAGTATTAGTTGTAAAATCATGGCGTAAAAAAAGTTGGTACAATCATATTAATATTCACATAGGATATAATATTGTATCCTATTGGCATATTGGGACAACGATTGTTTGTTTTTAAGTTCTCGACTAAAGTTAGTCACTTACAACAAAACAAGATCCTTAAAATCCGGAACAATTTTAATTATCTCATCCGAAAGGCTAAATGTAAATTATAATGGTTAAATAAACGGGCTTTAGTTATATTACTGTTTAAAGAAAAACAACTAGGAGTTTATAACTTCATTATTTGTCTATTTATATAACTTTTTCAGTTCTGCCCCAAAAATATAAATAGCACACAGTGTAATGGGGTATCACAATCTCATACAGCTCTAGTATACTATACATTGTTTGTATTTGAACAAGAGAGGGGGAAAAGGCCTTCAAAGAATTCAAAGGAAGAACTAAATATGGACGCAAATTTGAGTATTATTTATATTTCTGCTTTATTATTACTACTAGCACCTTCAATTATTGCTCAGCCTGTGGTTTTTGATGTAACAAAATATGGTGGAGCACCTAACGGAGATCTGACCTCAGTGAGTGTTTATCTTTTTATAATACCTAGTTCACATCAAGAAAATAAAATAAATTTGGGAAAAAGAATTAATAAGTATGTTACAGATTGATTTTGCATTATAGACCGTCCCTTTGCAAATATTTATTTTCTTTTGTGATAGATTCATAATATTTCCCTCGGAAAACTTGTACGACAAATTACTTGAAGAATTTTTTTTACGAAAAATAAGTTTTGTCATAAATAATTTCTTTTGTTGTTGTTATATCATGTTAAGTATATCTGGCTATAAAAAAAATTAACAATTATGTGTTTATTGATCTTGACAAGAGCTTGGAGAGAGCATGGAGAGATGCGTGTGCTTCAAAAATTGCAAGCAAAGTTTTGGTGCCAAAAAGTAGATATAAGTTGAGACAAATAGAACTAAATGGTCCTTGCATGGCTCCTATTGAACTTCACATTGAAGGCTACATTACAGCACCAGACAATCCTAATCAACTTAATGGTGATGCTCAATGGGTTAGATTTGGTTATATTGATTCCTTTAGCTTAACTGGTGGTGCCGTTTTTGATGGACGAGGTTCAATAGCTTGGAATCAAAACAATTGTCACAAGACTTGGAATTGCAAAAAGCTTTCCATGGTAAGTAGTAACATTTTATACAGTAAAAAATAGGTTATGACATACAGTAAAAAATAGGTAAAAAATAGGTTATAACATTTTATACAGAAAATTCATGGACATATGTTGAATTATATTACTTGTATCACCTTTCCTTAAATTTCTGCTTGAACCATGACATATGGTTTAACATGAAAAATCACGTGATTGGTAAATTTTTTTATACAGTAAAAAATAGGTTATGAGAAAGAAAAAGAAAATTAGATGGATTTGTGTTCACTTTGTAACATTTTTTTCCTTTTGACTTAGCTTCTTCTTATATAATGGGAAAAAAATCTAAACCAATTATGCACAAATTTTTTAAAAGCCTAACTTTCTTTGGAATCCTTTTTTCAGAATTTTGGTTTCAACTTCATGAACAATTCCATTGTCCGGGGTATAACATCAAAAAATAGCAAACACTTTCATGTGAATGTTCTAGGATGCAGGAATATCACATTCACCCAATTCATTGTTAAGGCTCCGGCAAACAGTCCTAATACAGATGGAATCCACATTGGAAGATCAACACTAGTGAACATATTTGACTCAAAAATTAAAACAGGAGATGATTGTATCTCATTTGGTGATGGAAGTAGACAAGTGACTGTTGAGAATGTAAAATGTGGACCTGGACATGGCATTAGTGTTGGAAGCTTGGGAAAGTATGAATATGAAGAACCTGTTGAAGGTTTGATAATAAGGAATTGCACTTTCAAGGACACTGACAATGGTGTAAGAATCAAAACCTGGCCTGGTACTACAGTGAAAATCCCAGTCTCTCAATTGCGTTTTGAGAATCTTGTCATGAAAAATGTCTCTAATCCAATAATCATAGACCAAGAATATTGTCCATGGAACCAATGTTCAAAACAGGTATGTATTAGTTCTCTCTCAAAAGTACATTCTCATACACACACAAACATATGTAGAAGATGGTTCACAATATAAAATTAAATTAAATCTTAAGCAGGTATTTTCAAATGCACCCATGCATTTCAAAACATTTGAAATTTATCAATTGAAAAAATTCCTTGTCTATTGTACATGTTGGCATAATATGAGGGTATGCTTCTATTTGTACAATTCTTCCTTTTGGTGTATAATATTTTTCAGTTTTTTCAACATATTTCTAACTAGTTTTTCATTGTATTTCCTTTTTTCTTGCATTTCGATCTGCTACAACAGACTCCATCGCAAGTACAAATAAGTAGAGTTTCCTTCGACAACATTAGAGGCACATCAAGAACAAAGGAAGGAATGATTCTAATTTGTAGTAGTAGTGTACCATGTAAGGAGGTAAAACTCACGAATATCAATCTCAAATTCAATGGGTCTCCTGCAATTGCTTCTTGTAAGAACATCAAGCCCCAAGTCTTTGGGGATGTACCTAGTTGTACCCCTTAATTAGCATGTATATTTTACTCATTTATAATAATCAATTATATTTCAAGGTTGAATTGTCCCTTTTTGCTTTGCTATTTTCTGGTTAAAAAAGCTATTGCACATTTTTATTTTGTCAAATTAAATATAAAATGTTTTAACGCATCTTCCTCCAAATATTTGGATAAGTACCAACCACAAAAAGGATGCAAACATAAATATATTAAAGGGTAGAATGATCAATTAAAAAAATCAAAGACAGAACGATAACGAGGTCCAATAAAAGAACTTGGTTATCAAAGTTGTGCAACATAAATCTGTTGTCATTTTCTATACTGAGATTTGTTACTGCTATGTGGTGATTAAATCCCATACTTCAAAGTTGATAATTCTTCAAAATAAGATACTCCCACCCTATTTGTGTTTTTAGGATAGAAGTACAACTTAGCAACAAAGTTTATGGCAATGAGAATCTAACATGGTTAAGTTTTGATATATGCAAAAATAGTACTCCCTCCGATCCAAAATATAAGACTTATTTATCTAATTTGATTAGATTAAGGATGTTAATTAAGTTAGTTAAAATCATATTATATTACCAATGCACCAAATCACATTATATTACTAATACACCTTAACCATCTACCTATATATCCACCATTCCTTTCTTGCTTGTTTATTATTAAAGAATATTAATAGGAATAATTTGGGGGAAAGTAGAGGAAAATTAAAAAGAAGTATTATATTTAGAACTAAGTTTATCTCCCTCATATGGGACCGACTTGCTCTCCCTCTAATTTTATAATAGGTCGTTTGGGACTATTTAACATAAATGCAAAATTTATTTTGTTTTAAAATAGTGTTATTATTTTTGCATCTATCATAATTAAATTGTGGCAGACATTCATGATGAAAAATTTTATTGCTAAAATTGCACCTAAACCCATATTTTTTTTATCAGTTATCAAGATTTGTTACCCAAACGTCCACTAAATTCCTAAGTTCTTCCTTTTTAGTATTTTCATTGTTCTGTTTTCTTCCACCGAGCTGTTAAACCGTTGCAAATTGACCCTTCTTTTTTCGCTAAACTGTATCGATTAGCCTTCCCTAACGGGTATATATTTTTTTAGAAATATTTTCAACACATTTTTGCACATGTTAACATTCAAATTGAGAACCGAAAAATTGGTTTTGTTTTCTTTTTATTTATTTATTTGGTGGGGGAGAGGCAAGTTAGCATACACTGATAGGCAAGTTCTTTTACAAAAGCTACACCAGCAGGCCATTCAAAGAGGGAAAAGACTTGGAAGGCATAGAGATCAATCCTCAATGCATAAATCAGCTGGCAAAAAGTTTCTACTCTACAACCTAAAGGAGATATTTCCACAGTCATGCGCTCGGTGTCCATACGATGTACTTGCATGTAGTTCTTCAACTCCCTGATAGAACGTTCCAAATCAAATAACATTTTCAATGAATTGCAAATAAAGGATAAAATAGAACATTCACTATATGACTTATAATACAAGCTTATTTTAGCCATTTCTTGCAAGAGCTCCGGCAGCAAAAAGCAGGTTCCTCCGGGAAAACTGCACCATGAACCGGATACAGACTTCAATATGATTCAGGACTATATCCATGGATATAAATACATGAAGCCATGCAAATAAACAATTTGAACATTTACCCGCAAAGAGGAAACTGGAGTAGATTTGGTCGGCAAAGTTCTCAGTGATCTGAGTCTGTTGGTAGTCCCACTCCTGCACATTACATATGATATAGTCAATCTTAGGTGAGGGTAAAAATGCCTACAGACAAACATCGATAGTTTGGACTTGTTCATATTCCCTCCGTTTTTTTTTTTTTATAAAATACAATTATATGGCATGTTCCCTTTTATAAGAGACATTTAGAGGTTGTCAATTTTTTTTTATTGATTTCCCATTTTACCCCCATTTAATTACTCATACTACCCATACCATTTTACTTAATTCCCAAACATTCTCTCTCCACCATAGAAGGGCATTATAGGCACCAAAAAAAAAAAGTTGTATTCTTTCATCTTTATCATCTCCAACTAATTTTAACCAACTTTCCTATAAAATTGATCGAAGGGAGTATTAAATAAACATACTTTTCCTCATTCCTTGGAAATTTTGCACTGGTAGTCACATCCCATAATTTCACAGTGCAATCAGCGGATCCGGATGCAAGAAGAGTACCTTCACAACTGACACATCCAACAACAACGTTAGGAGCAGAAGCAGAATTAGGATGAAAAATTGCCAAATAAACCGTCAATCCATTATCAAGGTTCATATATTATAAACTGAGCAGAGGATCACCTGAAAGCAAGTGACCAGACACACGAGGTGTGACCGACCAGAGGTGTAAGGCAGCTGCCACTAGAGAGATCCCACATCATGATCGTACCATCTTCATCACCAGATGCCATATAGCGACCATCAGGAGACATTGCCAAAGACAAAATCATACTCCTATGTCCGATGAAAATCCGGACACACTCCCCACTCTGCACGTCCCATAATCTAACAGTTTTATCACTGGAGCCAGTAGCAATGTAGTTGCAGTTGGCATGCCATTGCACACACTGAACAAGAGAATACAACAAGTAAGCATTCCTTCGTTGCAGATAGAAGAATTATCTGACTTGACTACAATAAATCCAAAATCTTTGCTTGAAGTTGAGTTTTGACTGGTTAGAATCAAGTCAGAAAGCAGAAGAATCAAAAAGTATTGGACTTCATAACTCACATCAACGTCAGACAAATGCCCAGCCATTATTCTTAATGGCTGTATCCTGTCCATGGACCAAATTCTAGCAGTTCTATCGTGTGAAGCACTGGCAAAATAATGCCCCACAGGACTAAACTGCACCAAAAGAAAAGCAGCATTTCAGGATGCGCATGTAATAAAAAATTCCCAAATGATGCAAGAGTAAGAAAAAAGAAAAAGGATAAAACAAATCTAATGAGTAAAAAAATGAAGAAAATCGTGCATATATATTAACATATCAAAGAAAGCTGCTGTACTTGAGAGAATAAAGCATAAAGGTGCCTAATAAATAATTATAGTCAACTGAAGCGGCCTCCAACTGATTTAAAAAATCAGATATATTTAAGCATATTTAAACCTAATAGAGGATGGGTACGAGAACAAAAAAAGAATTTTCCCTTCCAAATAATATTCAATTATAAAAATGCTATTTTTAACGTTATTTCAGTTTTAACTATTTTAGCATTTTTGACTTAATCTTATTATTTAAAAAAAAAATTCTATTGTTTTAAATCTTTATTTTGCCTAAGATAGTAAATAAATAATTAAAAGTTTAGTTAATTATTTACAGCCGGTTCAACCATGGTTTAACCATTAACCCTTGAACTGGCACATCAACCAATTCAATGACCGGTCTAGGTTTTAATACTTTGAGTATCAAAAAAGATCCAAGGCATCTATTTTTTGAAGTAATAGACTATATGGAAGAATGCACTGGCCACAAACCAAGGATGACAGAGAGACAACTGGGGAATTGAGAAGCCACACATTTAAACTATGGGTGAAAGTGCAAAAATACCTATGGTAAGTTGGCAAATGTACATCTAGCACTAAAATAAAATCTCAGGTGTATAAATACTCATCATAATTTAAAAGGGTGCAAGATTGTTTTTCTGTTACAATGAGTTATAAGCAGTTAACTCATTTTGTGGAAGAATTTTGAGGGACCCACAACTCAACTTAACTGCTATTAACTCATTTTAACGGAAAAAACAATTTTGTATCCTTCTAAATTTATGATAAGTATTTGTGCACCCGAGGTTTTATTATGGTGCCAGATGCACATTTGCCAATTTACCATAGGCACTTTTGCACCTTCACCCTAAAACTATTATTACTACTCATTGGGTAAAACGTGTAAACAAAGATGCATAAAACGGTGTGAACCACCTTACCTACAGTATGCAGGCACAACTATTCTACATGTATCATGAGAATACACAGGTGAAAAATCAGTTGAATTTAGAAAATCTTAAAAGAAAAGGCTCTTACTTGAACATCCCAGACGGGGTAGTTGTGGCCCTTGTAGCAAACAAGATTTGCGTTAAACTTTGTGTTCCATAATCTAACTGCATAATCCATGTATGAATTGGAGTCCAGAGTTGAAAATTACAAAGAAACATAGCAAAGATAAATCACAAAAGCAAAGAACAGTTCGTATAAACGTACTAGTAGAGTCTGCTGAAGAGGAAAGAATGAAATCCCCAACAGGACTAAAACTGGCTGCATAAACTGGCCCTGCATGGCCTTGAAATAATGTATACTGTCTTCTCCCACCACTTTGCCCAAGTAATTGTTCGTTTTGAGATGTTTCATTCTCACCTTGTGAAGGAGCTGATAACAAAGGAATTAATTAGTGGACTATTACATCCAGTAAAACAGCTTAGTGTGAGCATGTTATATTGCTCCAGACGTACAGAATCTTCCCCATATTTTTTAACCAACTTCACTTTGTCAAATAGCAACTTAATTTTGGCTTTCATTAGCTCAACTGTCTTTTTTTTTTTTTTCGTTATGATGCCCTGACACTTTCGACAGTAGAAAAAATATTTGAGTTCAAGCATAAAATTTTATATTTTATATGGATATCAATGTTTTGTTAGAACTATCAATGTTCTGTCTACAAATATCCACAAATTTTCAGCAAAGGACGGGACATGCAAAGTTAAATATAAAACATTAAATGTGATAACTACAAACTTACAATTGACAGTCTGATGTCCAAGCTTTGACATATCCCAGACCTACATGCACGATTGAAAAATTACCAAATCAAGCGAAATAACACTAATAGGTTAAAAGGAAAGGTTTGAACTCTTTTATTGGGAGGCCGAAGAAAGAAAACCTTCAATGCTGAGTCAGAAAACCCTCCAGCAACCAATGAACCATCATGGGAAATTGATGAGCAGCTTAAACTGTAACATTTTACCAAGAAAACAAGCATTAAGCAACAGAATTCAAACATGATCAAATAAGTCTGATCTGCCAATTATAAGAACATTACCCATTATGTGTGTTGAGAAACGTGTAAAAGCTAACTGAAGGCAGTGCAACACTACTCAATTGTACACGGTTCCTTAAATCTTCAAGGATGGACTGTTCTACCTCTGTTGGACTGCAATAATGCATCAATGTATAATTCAATGGAAAGTAATTACAAGATTTACTAGTTTATAATAATAATTGAAAAATCAAACTTCCATTTTGTAGTAACACCCTTTTTTCACGAATATTAACACCTTCACATAGCATTTGCTAGTTTATAATAATAATTGAAAAATCAAACTTCCAGTTTATAGTAACACCCTTTTTCTACAAATATTAACACCTTCACATAGCTAACATTGGACGGCATAAAGTATAGGAAGAATTCATTGTTTGGTCTTATGTAACAGTCTTCATCTTATGTTTTGAAATAAAATCACTGCTTGGTTTCTGCAACTATTCTAACTAAAAAAGACAAATGATACAGCCTTCTGCTTTGATGCACAGCCGACATGTAACTTTAAAGAGGTTAAATGAAAATGTTGAATTCAGAAGTCAATACGTTATGGGCAAGGGAAGTTCTGGCTTAACACGCGGTGCCGCAGCAATGTTAGCATCAGGTTTTGCACTTTTTCCAGATGCACTTCCACCCTTGTCCTTCTTTACTTTTTTTATTGAAGCACCTTGCTTTCCTCCTTCAATTGATCTTTTCTAGAATGCAAACATGTAAAATACAAAGTTAAACGTCATTCAAAAAAAAAACCTAAAAGATCAACCAAAACAAATTCATATGAAGTTTTTTGAATAGAAATTCATATTTGATGTTAAGTGATGTAATAAACGATGTATCCAACAATTAGCTCATGCAACAGAGAGCGCATGAATGTTGTTCAATAAGCAATATCAGAATTTTAAAGGATAGGCATGATGGTAAGAGGCACTGAAGTTTATAACCAAAAAGCACCTTATTCTCTTCATTCTCTGCTTCTTTCGCTTCCCCTTCCCCCTTTTCAGAATCTGAAAGCAAGGCACCAGCCTTCTCCAGGCGTTCTTCTAGAGTGTCTTCAAGCAACTGCGGCAGGATTGCAATTTATAACCAAATAGGTACCAAATTAGGCAGTAATAATCAACACAGCAAGCTCAACATAACCCCATATGAAGAATGATGACTATAACGTTGAGTTTACACTGAACACTGAATCAGATATACATCGAGGTTTTACAGTTCAAGTTTTCTCTTGCAACTCCCTATACTGTGGCAAATTTCGGATCATTGCATTAATTACACAGCCAACCAGAGTAATAACATATGATATTTGCACTAATTCATGGGGATCCAACCAAAGTAATAATATATGATATTTGCACTCATTCATGGGGATATCAGCATGTATAACGTTAAATTTGTATCACTAGTTAAGCCATAATATGTAGTTTTCTTCAAAATATACACACACATGAATACCTTTTTCACAGCCAACAAACCTGGTCATGCAATTTATATACTGAATTAATTTCTGACGTCGCTCTCAATTTCCCAATCCCCCTTATGAAGCAGAAGATACACAAGTAGTTTGAGCATTTGCTGAATAAATATTTCCTGGCAAAAATTATTTTATCCTCCTATGTTACCCTTTTCATTTCCACACGACAAACCAAGGGCCAAGCAGAGATCGTCGGTTTACAATTAGAACTTGAATCCTGATACCACGCATCATTCCAATCACTATGATGGAACAATAATAACAAAGAATGGCACCATGTATTTGATGATGGAACAATTGATTTGAGTTCCTCCTAAATTAAAGTTGTCGTAGAACCAATGATTTTCTCATCCTATGGTTGTAGACTGATCTCCACGCCAAGGAACTAGATCCAGTGAAGATTACATCATCTTATTATTGGAACTAACATTTATCTCAAGCACTACAGTGGTTGTTGGGATCACATTACTAAAATCATCATAGACAGAATAATTTCTAATAGTCAAGTTTTCAACCTGTATATACATTAACTAACTCACCCCCCAATGTATTTCTTTCTGATTTATCTGATTCGCTGCATCCTGGCTGCTTCCACATAGTGTGACAGCCTCTGGATCATCAGAAATTGAGCTAGGTTGTCCAGGAGTAACTGCAAATGTGGGAGGAAATGAGCAATGCCAGCAACATTAACAAGTGCCACTGAACAGATAAACTTAACATGACGAGATGTACCTTGGAAGTCTATGTGCTCATTAATTATTCCAAGTATAGTGGTAGATTGCGTACTGTGGAGATGTTGCAATAGAAGCTCGTAGGAATACTGAAATAAACATTAACTCAAATCATTTTTCCTAGAACATGTAGCTCAACCTTTTAAATTACGAAAGGGCCATTCCTTATAATAGAAACTACAAAACAACATATACTTGTATTAGAGCAAAGGGAAATAAAATAATGATTAATCAATTTCAGCAGATTCCAAAAGCTATTGCGGCATTGATGAATATATTGTTATTCTAATAAAAAAAGCATTTACGTGAAACAATCAAACAAACAGTGTATAATTTTATGTCTTCAAGAAAATCTCATCCACAATGGTGAGATTTGAACACAAAAATAACATACCATAACAAATAATCATGTGGGAGTAAAATCCCAATTACTTTAAATCATAAATGTCGGTCAAATTTAATTTACAACATATCTGATGGACTAATCCAGAAGAATCAAAAAATTACCTCACATATCTTTATGTTGAATTTGCTTTGTCTAAGGGAATGAGCAAATTCCATTTCCTGAGCAATAATATTGCCAGATTATTTTGAAGTTAATGATCCAAAAACAGAAGAAGAAGAAGAAAAAGAAAAAAGAAAAAAAAAAAAAAACACACACACACACACACACAAATGGCAAATTTTAGGTGGCAACCAACCTGCAGATGAGAAGGAGAAAGAACTCCTTCCAACTTCTGAAGGTCCCGTAAGTGCAACATGTCATGATCTTCACGGAAGGTATTGAAAAAGTTCCGAGCTGAGTATATCAACCACAAGCATATTAAAAAAAAGGCATAAAAATATACAATATATGGCCAGCTCATGTTGGAACATTTGCAATCTGTGACAAAAAAATAGTGGACATGATAATTTATCTATACCTTCTTGAATATGCCCTTTTGCCACAAGATCCATAAAACAATGAATAAATACTGGATAAAGCACACGCAATAGCTCATGCTGCAAGGACAAGGCAAAAAAATGTAATTACAGCATAAACTGAACAGAATGGTGTGTGAAGTTACATTCAGATGAGAAAGAAACTCATTGTTATTTTACCTTGTACAAATCCAATGAACTATATGCCCATGATCTCAGTCTGCTATACCCATCATGAAATCTTGCAGGACCACTTTCCAACCTACAAATTAAATGATAATTCATTGAACCATAGCAATTGCAACAATTTGGAAAGTACTCTGGTGACTAAAATTCACTCAATTGGATGATTATTTCCTGAGAATGTGCCCACCTACCCTTTAGCAATTGGATGGTTATGTTCCAGTTTGAAATTTATATTTGTGCAATAGTTACCATGTTAGAGACTGAAAGTGTCAGGAACATTTATAAATACTGGTATAAAAGCACATCATTTTTGTGGAAATACAAAGGCCAATTAGAATAGTAGTCCATTTGTTCCTCTGAGAGTCTTGTTTCAGCTAAATAATAAAGTTAACTTTTTTCTTTTCTATATCATAAATTGTAGGTTAACAAATATAATGTTTCTTCTGTTACCGCTTTATCCCTATAAAAATGGACCCAAACTACGCTTTTTAATCCACATGTGCATTGAAGTTTAAGTCACTCATATGGACATGCAAGTATGTTTAGACATCTGATCCAATACAAACTAGTATTCGTGATAGAAAGCAGAATGGGGTTACATATGAATCTCATCCTCAAACTTTTTTAGTAACATATAACACCAGCAGTCAGGGAGTGCATCTTAATTATGTGAAAAGACAAAGTCAGAATAAAAAAAAAAAAAAAAATCATATGCCTGCCCAAAGTCTTGCTCTATGTAACTGAATGATACCTCTTCAAGGGCGTTAAGCATATATTCTAAGGGACTAAAACAGTGAAAATCTGAAAAGCTTGAGTCTGAAGTATTGCAAGAATCAGAACAAGAGTAGTATGAACTGTATGATACCCATTGAACTGAACTCATCAAAGTACCATCGCGATGTAACATCAATGGCACATAAATTTTGCGAATCCACAATAATGTAAAATCATTAAGCATGAATTAACATTCAAACATATCCTACCATAAAATCCACAACCCCTAGGTAATTCAACTAACACTAGTATTTGAAAAAAAAAAATTTGAAAACTAGTCACATTATTCCATCAGAGTATCAGTTAAGACCTAATAGCATTGCTCCAAGGCATTACAATAGCGAAGTCCATAACAATCCCCAAAATTCAAATCAGCAATACGAGAAAGCATAAACTAGGGTAAGCAAACAAGATAAAATTACGATGGGCACAAAAATGAAAAATTTACTTGGAGAAGGCGAGAATCTGCTTGGCAATGTCCGGTTCGACAATAGAATTAGCGGAGGAAGTGTTCTTATTCTGTTGAAGCTCTTCCTGAAAAGCGTGTTCCGTATGCGAAAACCCTTTCTTCCTCAGATACGCAGTGACAAAACCCAGTATTTGATCTTCGTCCATTCTTCACTCTCAAGACAATTTTACCAAACCCTCAATTTCGCACTCGTAGGAAATAGCTTTCAATTTTGTAATGATAAGCTTTCACTCCGAAGAAGACGAAAGATTAGCTCAAGAAACCAAAAACAGACTCCTTTTTTGCATGAGAAGACAGAGAAAAAGAAGAGGAAGGTGAATTTCACAATACTTCCTCGTTTCCCCAGGCTGACTCGGGTTTTAGTGGTGAACTGGTTCACTTGTCTGATCAAAAGGTTTCGTCTTTTGGACGGGTGAGGATGGATTTTATCATAGGTCGGGTCGGGTTGGGTATTGGGCCGGTTTGTACGGTTTGAGGGTTAGCAGGTCAAATTGGGATTAACCCAGGGTTAAAACCCAAACCGACCATGTCAAAATAATTGATTTGCTTGATACAATAACGATAATCATAGATATCAAAATATAGATATAGACGGATATGTATGATTTATTGAATAATAATATTTTGGTATTTTCAAAAAGGCAATTAAAGAAAAGGGTTAAGAGTAACAAATACAAATACAAATGTGATTTTATCAAAAATGTTTCCATCACCGAGTGTTTTTTTAATCAATATTCATTTATGAAGCCGAACATATACTTGTCATACATTGTCCCCCTTTTTACATTTTTGTTACTATCAACATTATTACTGTATTAGAGAAAATATATTTGTCATCCTCATATTTACGTCTTAATTAGGATTCACTCCTAAAACATTGACTCTAATGTTGAAAATTGAAACAACTCAGCACAATACCTTCATGTTTTTTTTTATATATTTTTCAATAAATTTAAATCAACTCGATTCTTATTCTTTTTACTTACGTAACAATTCATTTTTTATTTTATTTTTTCATTTTTTATTATAAAAATATTAAATGAGTTGGATTTCAAAGGTTTACTAGAGTGAGGTATGCCTCAAGACTCAAATTATTTTTAAGTTGAAATAATTCAATTCATATAATTTTTCACTTTATAAATTAGAGTGACTAAGACGTTGGAATGGATGTTCATGAACCAAATAATAAATGAGATAAAGTTTGAACTAAAAATTATATGTTGGCAAAAAAAAAAAACTAAAACTTATACTTTCTCTTTTTTTTTCGATGGTATTAGTATTAGTATTGTTCTCAGATCTCAGATTCACTTCTTGGGCATTTGGACTAGTTGCTTTGTTTTTTTTTTTTTTTTTTATCAAAGGTACTATATATTAACTACAATTTCGGGCTTATGGGACCAAATGAGGCAAAAAAAAGGCTCAAGCCTTTTGTTTTGGGCCGAGGCCTCAAATTATTGGCCATTGACCAAAATAATGCTTTTGCCTTAAACTGCATTTGAACTTATGACTTATCCAATAAAATTTCAGGGGTACAAGTTAGATGAGCATGCAAATAGATATGTTTACTGTTTAGAAACATGATCCAATTCGAATTCGAAGTTATAAACTAAAACATCACATTTGATATACTAAAGTGATAGACACAATATGCTTATTAGTGAGGTAAGATTGAAACCATCCATACCTACTTTAGATTTAGGTGTCCTAGATATAATTTTTTAAATTTTAAAATGATGGATTTATTCTTTAAAAAATGAAAAATTAAAAGGGTAGTTTTATTTTTTATTTTATTTTTATCATTTTAAAAACATATTTCCTCATGTCCAAAATTTATGAATTAGATAACTAATTTGTAGATATTTAAAAATTTTAGTCAAGTTATTTTTTTGTGGAAAAGTGTGTTGGTTTATCTAAAATATACATTTTTATCATCTTTACAGGATACTACTTTCTTGTTGGAAAATCCCTTTGTTATGTGACATCAATATGGAGAATTTAGAAAATAAATTTATAAATTTCATTGACAAAGTTGTTTGATATCTTATACTACCTCTGGTTCTTAATATGATATCAAATTTGTAATATAATTGCACTACAGATTTCATCTTATTTTGAAGATCAGGGGTAATACTAATAAAGATCATAACAAAACCATGTATTAGTTCTTATGTCTGATACAAGAGGGAGTGATAGTAAAATTAAATTTAGTTTAAATCACCAACCTTCTTTTGTAAAGTTGGTATAAGTGATAACCACTAAATCCATTTTCTTTTTCTTTTTTTGGTAAACACTAAATCCATTTTCTAAGTGCCCTTTGGTTGAAAGAATAGTAGAAAATTTAAAGTCATGAAAGGATTATTATTGAGCATGTGCTGTAATTGATTGTAATCACAATTGCATTGCCTTATTTTACTAGGATAATCAAACACCTTGATTTAACAGAGTGCATAAGGAGCCTCGGTGCATGAAATTAAACCAAACGTACAGTAAATATCAAGATTAAGATAACTAAGTCAGTTTTCTCATCTCATTATTGCTACGATGCTTAGTTTGCAAATTCTCATTAAATTTGGATTCACCCATTCATTTTTATGAAAAAATATAAGCTTTTTTTTTTTTTTTTTTACCTTGAAATACTATAAGCTTAGGACTTTGGCTTTAGGTTCAAGTTTTCTTTTATTTATATTCAATTAGGTCCGGTGTATATTCATAGATGTGCTTCTAACAATAACACAACTAATTAGGTGTGCATGATTAGATTTCTCAATTAACTGCACAATCAAAAGTATTGGAAAGATTTCATTTGTGGTATGACCAAGATGCTTACAGAATTAAAAAATTTAGCCTAATTCCCTAAATAATATCCAATAAATTATTAAATAATAAATAATATCTCTGAAAAAAAAGTATTGGCTTAACCAAAGAGTATAATGACAACAACTTATTTTTAATTTTATATATCATATTGATGATTTACTAATGAATTCAAATTCTATGTATGAAAAAGGTATGTTAAAATATTTTTTTCTTTTTCGAGCCCATCAATATTTAAATTTGGACTTGTCACTATCACCAATTTCGGACACCATATGGTTATAGTCTTGTATAAGATTTAGATTAATCGAACAAATTACTATTTCAAAACCTTAATCAGATCAGATTTTTAAAGGTTGATTAATGACAACTGCAACATATTATGTTTAGGCATACACCAACCACTATCAAGTCTATGTTTTTATTCGAATTAAAAGTCAGTTATAAACCAAAATTTTCCTTTCTTTCAAATTCCAAAATTTTTTAAAAACATCCTGATCCATAAAAATTTAAGACTTTATAACAAAATATCCATTATATTACGAAAGTCAACTTTGCAACATCAAAACCTAATCCGAGTATACTTCATGGAACCACAAAACAACAACCTGTGAAACCATAACCAATGAAACCAGAGTCAACCAAGGTAACCCAAATCTCTTCAAACTAATTCAAATCAAAGCTCCAAGCCCCAAGCTTTCCCAAGTCTCTCAAGCAGCTCTAGATCCAAGCCTCCAAGGGGGTCTGAATGCCTTACAGCTCGAAAACCTAGGTTATTTGTATATGAAAATCAGACCAGTTTTAGCGAAACGCACAACTTCATCGGGCCGTCGCCGTGGTACAAAGAACATGCCAAATCCCCAGGCCTCACCGTGGCACAACAAGGTACAGAAACACGCCAAAGTAGAAGGCCTCACCGTGGCCCTTGTGTGGGGTGCCACAGTGTGGTACAGAGAAGGTGCCTATTATCTTGGGCCTCGCCGTGGGCCTTGCTGTGGGAAAGCCACGGCGAGATGCATTTCTTTGTCCCCTGTTTATTGCTTGTTTCTGAGTCATTTGCTTTCCTTCCATTTTCCCGAGACTTTCTTTGCACTATTCACCTCTTCCTATACAAGAGAGAGGGTTAATGAGTTCTAAAAAATTCATTCATAAAAATATCATTAAGCTCTAAATTTCACACCAATATGAGTGTTTCTTTGTTTATCTTTTTCCATGAGTTTTTTTACTCTATTTCAAAGCTATACTCTCAAAATCATGTACACGTGTAGGAAAAATGTGATTGACCATATAAAATTATGGAGCTTATCACCCGCCAAGCAGGGTTACTAGTAAAAAAACAAAAACCATAAATTCCAAAGGCCTCCGGCTAAGGGTGAGCAAATTAAAACTAAAACCGAAAACTGAACCAAACTCAATTTAGTTTTTTTGGTTCGGTTAATTTAGTTTTTGGTTGATTACGTTCAGTTAGTTTTTAATAATTTTGGTTTTCGGTTCAGTCATTAAAAAAATAATTCGGTTAAAACCGAAAACTAAAATTTATATAATATATTTATATTTAATATAAAATATTGACTTTTATATGATGAATATTGGATATTATAATATATATATATATTACATTATTTTATAATTTTTATGATTAATATATTTTATAATATGTTTGTTAGATAATATTAACCTCAAAATGCATTTAGTATTTTATACATAATGCAATATTGGGTTTGGTAAATAACATTAAAATCAAAAGTATTACGAACCAATTCAAATTTTAGAATCTTAGGGATGGAGAGAGTGACATTTTAGAACCAGAGAGACAGATAAAAAAATCAATTGACACAGATGTTGATGTCTAGAGTTTAAATTCTTGTGGTTTAACGTCCAAAAAAGCCTACATCCATTTTGAAAAATTATTTTCACCTTGATATCATACATCATATTAGTTAGTCCCTCCGGTCCTAAATATAAGACCACTTTAACTTTTTTTGTGGAAGTTAAGGAAGCAAATTAGACTACTTAATTATAACATATGTCACATGAAATTAGATTATAGGTTAGTTTATAAGTAGAATAAATTAGTTTTGAGGAAAATATATTATTTTTGGGACTAAAACTACTCTTTTCTTAGACTAAAAAAAAAAGTCAAAGTGGTCTTATAATTAGGACCGGAGGAAGTATAGGGTTAAGAATCTATTTTAACCCTGAAGTTTTCGCTCAAGTCTGGATTTATTTTGAAAGTTTTTGTTGGGTTCAAAATTACCTTAAATGTTTCAGAATAGCAATATCATCATATTTCATTAAAAAAATTCATGTTAACCATTAAAAAGTTGATTTTAACTACTTTAACGGTAAATGGAAAATTGCTCCATTTTAATGCTTCTACAATTAAATTTGACCAAAAATACTTTTGGAGTAAAATTACTCACGAACTAAAACTTCCAGGATTAAATCTACGCTTAATTCTTAGTTATATTTAAATGTACAATACTCTAAACCCCTTATAAGTTTGAGAGTTTCAAAAATTTTCATAATACACTTCTTGATTAATGATCAACTTTAAAATATTCTTGGAGTACTGCATTTTTTATATTCTTTTTAGTAGGAAAACCGTCCAAATCAAATAAGACGAAATGTACCAATTTGTAAAATAATGTGAGCTCCCATAACCATGTCATAATAATTAATAAACTAAGATCATTCACTACCCCACTAACGCACAAATCAATTGAATATGATATGAAATCCATATAGATGATGGGCCAATTTTTTTAAGAAAACAAAAAGTTGTTTTTAAAAATAAGGACAACTATTAGGTGTTTTTATTTATTTTTTAAATATGAAAAAATATATATATTTTTAAAAGAAATCTTGAATCCGTCACCTATGCCTGAAGTTCATGTAAGTAAATAGTATCTCTTTAACCATGATACATCTCTCATGATTAATTATTATATAGCTAAGGGCATAGGAATTATATTCTATTGCATCAAATTCAAAACCAAGATAAATAATATACATACTATATTTATCTATAATTATAATTTTAACTTTTGATTTTTAATTAGAAATTCAAGTGTCTTTTCATATTTATAAGCCTACCTCCCCTTTATTCTCTTTTCGTTTTCTACGTTATTTTACATAGCAAACGAGCACACAAATAAAATTCTTTGTAACAAAACATTATGTATTTTTTAGAAACCCGAAAAGGGTGAAGTCCAAAAGAAGTCATTATGATTTTTTAGTGATGTGAGCGTATATGGAATATTCTATATGACAATAGAGCATATTTAAAGATGATATGCTACATATATACATAAAGATAGAGACTCCAACTCTTAACTATTACTTACGTGACAAGACTCACTGCTTATAGCTATATACCAAGGTAAGTCGATGAAGCCATTATTAAATACTAGCAGCTCTTAATATAAAATTCAATTGATGTATGTCACATTTTTTTTTAAATAAACTATGTCTATCATAGATTATAAATCAATTTTGTAAGTTAGAGAAAAATTAGTTTGTGTAAAAATAACAATGATGAAATAAAATAAAAATAATTTTATATTTAAGATTTAAAATAAATCCATCTGCTCTTATATTAGGAGCTGAGGTAATACTTATCAATAAGATTGTCTTCACCAATGTGGTTTAATCAAACAGAAAAATATTGTGAGGGATAGTTCCTCACAGTACGATGAATTAAAGCTCAAAACCAAATATTCAATTGTTGATAATACTGCATGCATTGAGTACATGAGCATATAAATACTTTATGCCTGAATATAGATAATATTTTCATTTAGATTCCTCTTTATAATTTTTTCACCGATAGCAGTGACTAATCCTCTTGTTAGTGATCCTCTACTTAAGGGTAAATGATTGGCCATAAAATGCTTTACATGTCTAATGGTGGGATTCAAACTCCCAACCACTTAGTTAAGGGATCAAGTGAAGAACTACTAGACCACACTTACGTAAATATTGCTTTTTATCATTTTCATATTGGTAGGCATTGATTTAATTTTTGGTGACAATGGATTGATACTTTTATATTGTGACACTACACAAAAGCGAATACAAGCGTTCCTTTTTTCCTACTCATTGTTTCCTTTTCATATCCCTGATCTTGGACAATGCATTTACTTCAAAAAATGCCGAGAATTCAGATCCACAAATATTTGTACTGAATTTTTTTTTTTAGAAAAAAGGGAATAAAAAGGAAAAGGAAAAAGAAATGAACAACAACACGTGGGGTGAGGGAAAACTAAGCCCTCAAAAGGAAGAAAGAGAGAAGGTGCAGCCGCCTAGGGCCAAGGAAGAGATAAAGGGCCAATTTTCTTTGGTCCCATGAATGAATATGCCACTTTCATAGTTTCATTTCATTCCACCAAAGTGGACAAGAGATGAAAAATAAAATAATAATGAAGACATTTAAAAGCTTGCTGGGTCATTGACCAATGACACTAAATTACACTGGTAAAAGGGGAAAAAAAATGACACTCAATTACAAACAGACACTACACGACGAGTCCTTTCCTAGGGGCCCCACCACCACCCCCAAACACACACTGATCTCAAATTCCATCACGCAACCAAACAGATCTCAACTCGGCATTTCCCATTCCTCCACCTGTTTTCTGGGGTCCATCATCCATGTTCTCATGCCAGAGGATAAGCTCAAGTGATGAAGATAAAAATAAAAGGGGGGTCCATAAAAGGACAAGTATTTACTCAATTTATATCCATCCATTCCTAACCAATTAACCCACCAAAATTTCTCCTTCTTTGCTTAACCTGTTATATCAGATAAACAATATATATGGCAGAGTTCACTGAACCATGTGTGAATAAAACACTATTCATAATCTTCACTTGCAAATCAGTGAATCTGCCATACAGTAGAGCCCACTAATTAGTCATTTGTAAGCATCAAATATCAAATAATGAAAAACATCTTCTAACATTATGGAGCCCACATAGTCATGTTTGACAGGAACTGACAGTTAGGCCTATGCAGGCTGAACTAACAATTCTGGCCTTGATTTAAGGGGGGAAAGCTAAAATCTGAAGAAAGAATTGTAAATCTTATTTATATCACAGTCTTACATGAGTAATAGGACACATGGCTACACTGATAAAACACACATAATACAGGGTTATACAATATAATAGGAGCATCCATAGTTTAGTAACCCCATATACCAGACCTGCCAAGCGTAGAATAATTTCTAGACCTACAATGACCTTTTTTTTTTGGACATAACCTACAATTACATGTGAAGAAAAATGCGATAAACTACCTTTTTTTTTCTTAGGCACGGGATCTTCCCATTATTTCAAGGGAAAAAATAAGACTCCCGTGATACATGAGATTTCCACAAGTCATTTTCAATGGTGATACCATATTGATGACATGTCTGACTGTTTGTGAAGTGATTCCATTCCTCCTCCCACTCCTGCTTGCATCTCATCCTTAAAATCAAAAGATGCCAAATCACAAGGAGACCCAAACATTGAATGAAAACTGTTGTTGTTGTTGTTGTTACTGCTGTTGCTGTTGTAGTGGTGCTGATGGTTGGTTTCAAAAGGAGAGTTAAAAGCCTTGAACGGATCAGAACGACCTTCCTCACGGGCAAACATCTGCTGGTTATTGGAAATGTTGGGTTCTTCAAAGAAGTTCCCTTCCATCACGGCTCCTTGATTAGGGTAGAAATTGTTCTGTTGCTGCTGAATGTTGGGTTGGGCAAGGTTTTGATTTTCTACAGCAGCACGGTTATTGGAACCTATGTTCTTATTTCCTTGAACATTTGTATCATACACTGACATAAGGTCGCTGATCAATTTCTGGCCATCTTCAGGGACTCCAAGCCCTGATATATTTATTGAAGGTGGAACTACATTGACAGACTGGGCAGTGGGTTTCGGCTGCGTGAAAGATTGAGGGAAGATAACTGGCTTGACCTCATTAACATGAAAATTTGACCCACCAAAATCTGAGGAACCACCTTTACATGGGCAATTCAATTGATGATTATCCCTAGAGGTCCTGTCGGCAAAAGCCAGGCGAATTTCACTGTAAGGGCATTGAGGATGCTCGCAGGTGTAGATTTTCTGATTCATCAAGTTAAAATCATTAGGAGCCTTTCTCTTCCGAATGAAATCCAAGTTTGTTATCATCTCTCCCTTGAATGGAAAAGGAGGTTGCTGAAGTGGCAGCCTTCCCCTCATTCTATCCATCCCCATATTGGATGGATTAATATTCTCAGGTTTCTGCTCTTCCACATCAAAGTTTGGCTCATCCTCAGCCCCTTCAACATCATACTCACTGCAGTCATTCATGACTAAAGATCCACTACCTCCAGCTGAGGACAATGGAGGGCAATAGTCAGGGTACAGCTCTCGTGCCAAAGCCTCCTCTTGATTAATGATCGCAAGCCAAGTTGCACTTTCTTTGGCTGTCATTTTATCTTGAAGGCATTTTGACTGCCTCACTAGCTTGCGAATTTTGGCAATATCAGGAGACATGTGCTTTATAACAGCAGTTAAAACCCCAACCTTCCATGCCTTCTTCAGGTCATGCGGTTTCTTGTATGGTGGAGGGCCTTGATCTTTAGGCAAACCTATTTGTGGCCACCAATCTTCATTCCCAGAGGGCCACCATGGCGGAGAAACTCCCTTCTCTAATGGAAACCGTCGCTGAGGCGGATCACAATGCTGCATTAATGCTGACAAGAGAGAACCCAAGGTTGTATCCTGAAGCTCTTGCAGGGTGTGCGGAGTAGGACCAAGAGAATTGCATCCTTCGTTCTTGCCCGGAATTGCGTTATCAGCCTGATATTTGGCTATGGCAGCCGGGCCATTCCTATCGAATCTGACTTTATCCTTCCACCATTCGCGAAGATTGTCGGATGCACCCGTCACAGGCTTTCCCTTCTCTGGAATTATCCCATAAACAAATCCTTGAGCCTTGCAAACCTCCATCATCTTAAGCATGTACTTCAAGATTCCATCTTGGGCCCTTGACATCTTCTTCCTCCTTGCCTGCTCTTGGGACTGCCTTTGCTTCACTGCATCAATTCCTTCTTTAGATTTGCTCTGTTCTTTCAACCGTTTCAGACGCATCTTGTATCTCCACATCCTCCTCTCAAGCTCGTCCACGTCGGTTTCTTCATCACTGTAATCATCCTCAACTGCCACCTCTGGTTCAGCCTGCCGGGTGACAACATCCCCATCCCCAAGAGGAGCAGAAAACATATCCAAATCACCACAAAACCCCATCTCTTCAAACATCATCATCTTTCCCTACAGACAGAAATACTCCTACAATATTGCCTGAATGTTCAGGGAAAAAATGGATCCTACCAACAAAAGCTTGAGGACCGGTCTTCAAAGATTTTATCCTCCTTTACACCAAGATCAAAGTCAACAATTTCTCAGACTTTACAGAACTTTAACCTGTCAAAGGATATAAAACATAGAACAATTAAACCCAGCACAACAAAGCAAATCAAACAACTTTCGTGTAAATAGGGATTTTTAACAACAAAATTGTCAATAGCAGATTCTTCCTTTATAAGCGCAGATATATCATATAAAGGGCTAAAAAATCTCTCTGAGAAAAAAAGAGTAAATGTCCCAATCACCAATAAATATTCAACCAAACTATATCTAAAATCTTTAATCAGTCAAAATATCAATTAAGTGCTCAGGACTTAAATGACTGCACAGATCCAAACCAGCCACATATAAACTACGAAAATAGAAACATCCAAAGTAGCTGAAATGGTTATTCCTGGATGAGAAGCTTAAATTTCAAGTCGATTTTAAAAGATATCTCATCAACCAATCATCCAAAGGATAGCTGTTGAAAAAGAGACAGGCAAGTCATTCTCCCAAAAAAAAAATCACAAGAATCAAAATATGAGCAAAAGTTAAAGAAAAGAGGATCAAAGACAACCCAATCACCCAGACAATCAATATCAAGTTGAAACACAGAAGAGAAATCCACTATTAAGACTCATACAGATCCACCTGGAAGCAAAAATCAGCATAAATTCAAAGGAAACCAAAACCAAAGCCCCCCCACAAATCGGATTAAGCAATCAAAAGAAAAGAAGGAAGAAGCAAAACAACAAAACAGCAGAAAAGTAGCATAGCAAAACCAGGTGAAGGAATGTTACCAGAAGATCAAAATCACTGAAACTTTCTCTTTTTTTCTCTTCCCCTGAAGTCAATAATGGAAGGAGGAGAAAATGGGTTTCA
The DNA here is from genome assembly GCA_037074515.1 of Mimosa bimucronata. Taxonomy (NCBI): domain Eukaryota; kingdom Viridiplantae; phylum Streptophyta; class Magnoliopsida; order Fabales; family Fabaceae; genus Mimosa; species Mimosa bimucronata. The sequence goes on along the minus strand of CM073440.1, from coordinate 31,744,102 downwards.
GCTTCAGAGAGTTGACCACAAAGAGGAGGAGGAGGAGGAGGAAGAAGGAAGGAAGGTGGAAAGAAAGAAGAAGTGAAGAGGGAAGAGATGATTATGGCACTTGGTGAGTGCGTTCACGTTTCTTTTTGGGAGTGGGAAGATGACCATTTGTGATTGGCAAATCTCAACCCTTCATTCCATCCAACGGAGAAGAAATAGCCACGTCATAGATAGATTTTGCCTTTGTTTTTGAAGATGGCAATTATATGCTACTAATCATTCCAATTTTTTTATAAGATGTATATAATTGAGATTGCTTAATTACTTTAAAAAAAATTTATAATTGTTAGTCCCTGAACTTTATAGGATCAAAAGCACATATTTTAAAGTTCAAGGATTAAAACTAAAATTATTTTAAAATTTATGGACCAAAACAAAATATGAGTAAAAAGTTCAATAGCTAAAACCACTTATTTTAAAGTTAAGAAATTAAAATCATAATTGAGTTAAAGTTTAATAGTAAAAAATGTTGTGAACCCAAAAATTTATTACATACCACCTAGTCGCTTGCTTTTTTTTTTATTTTTTATGGAAAGTCGCTTGCTTCATAAACACTTTGTTTATAAAACAATCTGAATCTAAAATCTTTTGCATGTATTTTGATTTTATTGCGTCGAGTGTTTATTTTGTGTGTGTAAACAATAGTAAAATACAATGGCATTCACTTTATTTTTATCTTGATTGATAGTAAAACCCTCTTTTCCATTTTTGATACGAATATAAGCTTATTATAAAAATAAATAAAAAAAATGCATAACAAAGGCATCCCATGCCAATGGCCGGTCTCCTCTCCACTGCATAGCCTCTTTACTTCCTTTCCAGTTAGCATCTATATCATTGGATTTGTTTTCAAAGATCGATATCCATTACAATGGTAAAATATTATACAATCAATAATAAATATATAATAATATTTTACAATTTTAATAAATCTCAGTCATTGAAAGCAAATCCAGTGGTAGAGATATTAAGTGAAAAAGTTATGCAGTGGAGAGGATCCTAACTAGTTTTCATACATCCACTTGTTAATTTGTCCTTCAATCGTATATTTTGGGGAAAAAAATTATTTAGGGTAAACGTTGTAAAAAAATTCAAGGGAAAACAATTTAAAAATCTTATAACCATACATTATAACTTGACATATTTAACCCAAAAAACTATAAAATAAAAATGTGAGTCTTCATATTTACAATTCAGCCCAATAGACAATAATTTAGGAGGTGTCCCAAAGATTCATGGAATAAAACTAAGGAGGATGGCAACTAGGTCTTATGAAAAAAAAAAATTAATCACAATTAGATTTTTTGGAATCAGTAAATTACATTGAAGTCTTTAGGAACTCGAGTAATATTAAATCCAACGTGTTTGAAGTATAAATAAGTTATATTTTTGCTAAAAAATATTAAGATGTTGGCATGAGAAAATACCAGATAACTATATTTACAATTTAATTCCTTCCTATAAATCATTGTACGGATATCCATACACTGAATTATTTAATTCATGCACCTGTTAATTAATAACGTATCTTGTTCTTAAATTGCAGGTACGTATACGTACGGTTTCAAAATTTTACACCCTAGTTCTTAAATACTATTTATTATAGTGTAATCTGGCCCTAAAATCTTTTGCATTTATTATGATTTTATTACATGTTATACATATAGAAAAAATAAAAAACCAGATTTCATTGGTTCAATTATAACATTAGTTCATAGTAAAAAAAAAAAACATTATCATCGACAAAAAAACATTAGTTCATAGTCACTATCCCTACAGCTTATAAAATACATTGTTTTCCATAACAATATCATGGACAGATTGATCCTATCCTATGATATGTAACAAAAGATAACCCCTTTAACTTATATTTTGGGGGAGATAAATAGAAAATATTGTACTACTTTAATTTATTTAACAAAATGATGAAAATAGTTATAAACAATTCTGAAGAAAGCTTTTTCCATAGTGAAAAAGAAAAAATTCAGTCGTGTCCGGTGTACTGTGACTAATAATTTGACAAGAAAACCACATAAATAAACCCATTTACTATAATTACAAATTTCAGGTAAAAAAATATAATTACAAATTAATGACAATAAATGTATTAACATAGGTACCTGAAACTGAGAGGCTGAAACTCCCATGGAAACGTGGAATCAGAGGAAAAGACGTGTCCGGTGTGTTTCTAATAATTTCTAATTCAATCTCAATCGTTTTGTGACACAAAATGAGAGCATAATTAAATAAATTAAAAGTAATAAACAAAAATAATTTTTGTTAACAAAAGTATATATGATATGATATGGTGACACAAAACATATTTTTTTCAAAGATTTTGAGGCCTCTCTATATTTTGGTCTATATTACTACGTTTTGTAAACTTCTGAGTCAAAATTGGTCCAAAAGAAATTTTTAGGCCAAAATTGCTCTAAAACTAAAACTTTAGGGCTAAACATGACCATTTTCCCTACTTTAAAAGGTAAAAGATAACATTTGACAATCTTATTTAAACAATGATTTATTTAATAATCATTAATATTTTGAAAATCAAACTTAATATATCATAATCTAATTAATAATGGTTTATCAACATTTAACATTTTTATTTAGTATTTTTTAGTGATAAGGGCTTAAAATGCCGTGGAAGCATAAACAAATGAGCATTAGTTGTTTGGAAGTTTTTAAGGGGCAATATTACCTTTAAGGTTAATTTTTTTAAATATTTTTTTTTTGGGAAAATTAATTTCCCTCCTTGTATAACACAATGATACATCACAACGAAATGATCTTAATTATTTTTTTCAAGAATTTTCCCTGAAAAAATTTCATAAAAAAAAATCTCTTCTATAAAAAGGGTAACATGGATGCCATGTATGCATGCCACATATGCATATTAACGGTCATGTTGACCGTTAGAGTTTGCCGATGGAAGGGCTGTTTTGCCCATTTTTGTAACTTCTAATGTAATATTAACATTTCAAAAACTTCTAAATACCTATTCGTGATACTTCCAAGGTATTTTAAACGTTTATCCTTATTTTTTAAGACAATGGTTAAATCAATTTGTTTATATCTATTATATCAATTTCTCTAATCACATATACGACTATGTGTCCTATTTTTGAAATATTTTTAACTAACTATAAATTAATATGAAATAAATAGAATGAATGACAATGTTTAATTAGAAAACTTGAGATAATGAAATATAAATAATTTTACTTAGGTTTTTCCTTTTTTATTAATAGTGTTAAAAATGGCAGTTTTTTTATATTTTTGTCACAAATAGTAAAACAAAATAAAAAAATAAATATGTTCTTTTTTAATTTAATTTTTTTATTTTTTTTTAAATGTGTTAGTCTGTAGGTTGGCGGGTTAGCCCATCACTAGTTTAGGTTCAGCGATTTTGGGTCAAAAAAACCCGTTTTAATATAGGTTCCATTTTTCTCAACCCAACCCATAATTTTTAATGGGTTATAGACTGGCTTACGGATATTGTCCCATGTTACTGGTTATAGTTAATATATATTGTTGAAAGAATACAAGGGAGTATATACAATCAAAAAGCGACCTGAGCAACAGGTGAAGTAAGGTTTTATTCTGGTTGCCGAGCGTTGAAGCGACTAGAGGAAATTATGCTAACGTGTATGGAGAAGCTGGCTCGAAAATTAGAATTTAAAAAGAATGAAAGAGTGAAAATAGGGGACATACTGCATCTGAGACAAAAACCAAAAAGAAAGAGAGCTGTGAAGGGAGAAAGAAGAAGCGGAGTTGTAGAGGAGCTTTGTGGAGCCATTCCTGAAGACTTCTTTAGGGTTTTTTTTCTCTGTTCTTCTTATTCAGTTGTCTTGTTTAGTTACTTTAATCATGTTTCAATTTCATAGATTTGATTTTCTTTCAGTTATGCATAGCTAAACGTTAGTCTCTAAAGTTACATTCGAACCTCTATATAGATTGATTTGTTTGTTTGATTTTTTTTAACTATATATTTAATGCAATTCAATTTTAATTTGATTTTATCTTTTATATGTTTCCAAAAAGTGTTTGATCCATACTTTATTTGTTCAATGATACATCGCTTGAGAAATGGTGTTTCATTGTAGAATATAGATAAAATCATATTAGAGAGAAAATTCCATTGTTCACAGAAAAGAGATTTATTTGTCAACTTAATATCTTTAAATTGAAATTGGTACTTATTAGTGTTTTTATTGATTCAATAACATGATAACGTAAGAGTTTGCAAAAATAATGTTTCATAAGTCCAACAACGTGAGAGCATGAGGGTTTAATATTTTTGACTCTAGAAAGTGTTTCTGATTACATCCGATTTTAATTTAGACGAATATTGAATGCGTTAGAAATTTATTAGAAATGAGTATTTAGATAAGTCATGAAATATGGAGGGGATAAGGAATCTTAGAGTTAATCTTATGATCTTAATACCAGTATTTAGTCTTTATAGGAATGCTAACTTTTTACTACTTGCGACCCATATACTTACGATTAAGCTATACAACAAACAAGTTTTTGGCAATGTAGCTGGGAAGGCAACATCTAGTGGCAACAACAAAACAATCTATTCCATAGTCAAGGAGTTTTTTTGGATGGGATCTTTTTGAAGACTCCAATATGTCCAATAATCCGCATATGTTTGCACGCGAGGAAGGTCATATCGACCGGTTTAAGGCTTGAACTCTCCACTCGAAGCTAAAAATCATATCAACACCAACAATAACAACAACAATTTCAATTTAACGTTTGGGACCCCTTGTGATTTGGCTTCTTTTGATTTTAAGGATGATAACCAAATAATAGGGGGAGGGATGGAATCTCTTCAGAAACAGCCAGATTTATCGTCAATATGCTATCACCAGTGAAAGTGACTCCGAGCGAAAGAAACTCATGTATCATGGGACCTTTTTTTAAAGAATATTTCCTTCAAATCATGTGAAGTTCCCGTGGCTTAAGCGGTAGTTTCACTGTATTTTTCTTCACATGTAATCCATGTAGGTTTTGGCCAAAACAAAGGAAAAGAAGTCCTTGCAGGTCTAGATATTATTATTCTGTGCTTGGCAGGTCTGGTATTATTATTGTTATGGGGTTAATGAACAATGGGATATCCCAATTTATAGCCCTTTATTTTATGAGTTTTTATCAGTGTCGCCCTGTGGTCTTGATATTTTTATATGTATGAATGTGATATAAATAAGTTTTACAACCTCTCTAAATTTCAGTTTCGTCTTAGTCATATGTATTGTGTAATTAAGTTAAAAGCCTCTCTGAATGTCAAACATCACTTAGTGGGCTCCATTATGTTAAAATATGTATGTTTTTCATTATTTGAAGCTTGTAAATGACTCATTAGGGGATTCTACTATTTGATAGATTCACTTGTTTGCATGTGAAGATCATGAGTAGTGGTTTTTTTTTTTTTTTGTGACACATGATTCAATGAACTCTACCATTTTCTGGTCTCTAGACAGCTAATCTGATCTTATTCTCAATCACTGAGAATTTCTAATTCAAGTATTGTCAAGGCACAAATAAAAGTAGTTGCTCTCCTTCTCCAACATATCCTTTTTCCCCCTTTTTTTGTGTGTATAACTTCAAACCAAGATTTTTCTGCAGGGCTTTATAAATACTCCTTCTGATCCTAAATATATGACTTATTCACTTAATTTGAGTAGATTATTAAGAATTAATGTTAGTTAATTTATTTAGTATATCATTTTTTTTCAAACATCCTTATCAAATTATATTCCTTAATTTCATTACTTCTATTTTACTTGTTTATTATTGAGGGAGTAATAGTAAGAGGTAATTTTCAAAAAAAAACAAAAACAAAAATAGCAACTATTTTAAATGGATCTTACATATATAACCCAATAGAGTATTGGGTGGAAAAGCCTGTAAAAGCCTGTAACATATAAAACTCACTTTATTTGTGAGACTCATAATGCACCTCCTTCAAGGCATAGAGACTCAAAAATGTACTCAAGATCAGAAACTGCCAATGGCTCCACACTACAATACTCCACTCGTCCTCTTACTGATTGGAATCCTCTTTCGGTAGCCTCTTGATCATTAGACACTACAATGAAAGCACATTTTTTAAGAACTCAAATTCAAAGGGAAATACCAATCCAAAAATATCACTTTGCTTATTGGAAGAACCCCTTCAACTAATAAATCGTATTTCACTACGAGGCCTCTTGATATGGGACTTGTAACATATAAAGGATAAGTTGAAGAAGGGTTTTTGTCATGATATGATTCTCTCCCAAATTTTTCGCTTGTTTGGTTGAGCTTATCTTAAGGGCATGTGAAATGGGACCCAGAAACAGGTGGAGGAATGGGAGATGCGTGCCAAGTTGAGAGCTGTTCAATTGCGTGAAGAAGTTGAAAACTAAGTGTTGTGTTGTGGAAATGGGGATGGTGATGGTGGTGGGGTTTTTGTCTTCTTTTACAAAGTCTTTGGTCAATGAACCAGCAAGCCTTTTTTATTGTCTTCTTTTTCTTTCTCTCAATTTTGTTGAAATTGAAAGTGGCTTCTTCTTCTTCATGATAGAGATTAGGCCATGGAAAATAACTGGCCCCCTCTTTTCTCTGTTATTGCTCAAGGCGGCTGCTTTTTCTCTCTTTCTTTTCCTCATGTTGGAGTTAGTTTTCTCCCTAACCACACGTGTTGTTCAAATTTTTTCTTCTTTTAGCTTGAGATTCTCCCGACTAAGATGCCAAAACATTCTTTCTTGTTTTTCTTAAACATATTTGATATGCAAGGATACCAAAAATTATTCCATTTTCTAATGTCTAAGAACTTATTAGCTGTGAGGGCTTACCCTTGTTACTGTGAAAGAACAAATTCACAAATTAATTATTGATAATGTCCTCAAATTTATCACTTGCATAATGCAAATTTACTGATGGAACTATAAGTATTAATCATTCACATGACACAAATTTACAATCAAAAGTATATTTAACAATATTTATCACGCAAACAAATTACAAGAGATTTACAAATAGGAAAAAAAAGGTATTTTTATCAGTAGTGCGTACGAATAAAAGATTATTAAATTTAGTCCTTATTCATAATCCTTCCAAATTTATCTCTACTATTTTTTAAATAATTTTTTCTCTTTACTTTTGTCAAAAAAAGTACTCCTAGTCTATCTTTTTTTTTAAAAAAAAAATATCTATCAATAAATAAAAGTACTCTGTTTGATATTAAATACAAGATATATTTACCTAATTTGATTAAAATAAAGATGTTAGTTAATTTAATTTAAAATCATGTGATATAACCGAAGTATCGTCCTAACCAAGTTCACCTTCCTAAATAGGTGCTACATTTAGGACCGAATAAGTAAATTACAGGTTGTATGGTAATATAGCATAAAAGTTATATGTAATTTGCAAGGTATGAATGGTTAGTTTTATGAGAGGATTTTAATACTCCAATTCTATGTCAAAATCCTGAATAACTAAGTATGCTAAAGAATTCATAGTTAGGATTTTGAGAGACTTTAATTCAAATAATATTCAAACAGATATTTATAAACCACACATCAATAAAGTCGTCATTTGAAAATATATAGGGATATTTATAAACTACACATCAAGGAAGTCTCCATTTGAACATACACCTTTCTAAGATATGAATTGTATTATTGCATATTTGAGCAATATAATCTTTTGCTAGTGACCAAGTCAAATTTTTATTAGTATACACTGATCATTTTTATTCAAAGATGTCTCTATCATGGTGAATAATATATAGTGACATACTGAATAGTGCCATCTAATTCTAACATAGAAAATATTATTATAATATGTAAGATGATTATTAAGATTATATATCTTTATTACATATAATAAATAATATAAAAGAATTATAACTTGCATGTGCGTATTGATGAGTTCAATAATACAAAATTATTCAAAGTGTTATGGCACAAGTGTCACTGAATTCAACAAAGTAAACGATATACTTTGAAAAGGACTTTAGAGTATTACTTGGAATCATCAGAATTATTTAAAAGCTCCGTTAAGAAATAAAGAATGTTGAATTCATCAGTTCCTGTTTCCTTTTATTCTTTTTTCCTCTCTCGTTTATTTTTTAAGCGTTGATTTAATATCAGGGCCTCAGGCTGTGCCCTTGCGTCCGGCTACTCATCTGCTAAAAAAATCATGAATCATTTGAATATATATTTTTTCCAAAAACAAATTTAGCAATTATAAATTCAATTAAATTCAACAATTAATTAACTAATTAAATGCCTACAATATCCCTCGGAAGTTTAAGCAGAATTACCCAATTTAATCAATTTAAAGTTCTAAAAGCATAAGATAAATATATAAAACCATGAGAATAATGGGAAATATCAGCTATATAGTGATCGATTGATCCAAGTAAGTGCTAGCTTGCAATTCAAAATAATATTTTTGGTTAAAGCTCAAATTTTCTTCTTATCATGTGCCTGTGGCATTTGAATAATTCAAACTTGGTTGTATGATTTTGGCCTTGAAGTTAATTTATTATTAAGTGTATCAATAAATTCTGTTTGATTTTGATGATAAGGATTGTTTTAGGGATAAAGGCCAAAAATGGCCTGGAAGTATCCACCAGAGAGCACCTGGTGTCTGGAAGTTTTTTTGGGGGCAAATATGCCCTAGAAGTCAAAAAAAGAGGGCAAATATGCCATGAAAGTAAAAAAAAAAAAAAAAAAGAGGGCAAATACATAATTTTCAGGGCATATATGCCCCTAAAATAATTTCTAGGGTATATGAATTTTTACCTGGGTTGGGTAAAATTGCCCTTTTTTGTTGACTTTCAGGGTATATTTACTCCTAAAAAAACTTCCAGACACCAGGTACCCTTTGTGGATACTTCCAAGGCATTTTTTACCTTTATCCCATTGTTTTAAGACGAAAAAATAGTCTAACTTTGAGCAGTACATTTAACTATAGAATTGAAGGGGGAGCAAAAAAAAATTACAGTTGAATTTTAAATATTTTTTTTTTTGTTTCTGTTCAACATAAATCTATTTTGACGAGAAAAACAAAAGTTAAGTGCAAGTGACTTTTTTTGTCATATCAAATAACCAAAATAAATTCAAATTACTTCATTTTAAAATGAAATAAAAACTATTCAAATCCTGGATCTTTCCCTTGGAGAAACTTTCAGCCATACCATTTTTATTTGGGAAATTACACACAAAAAACTCTCAAAATTGAGAAATGATAGCAAGGTGCACCAAATTTAAATGAAATAACTAGTATACCCTTCATTAAGTTGTACAAAAGTTAAAGTATACTTTTACTCATATATGTTTGCATCAAGTATATTTTTGGTCATTTAAGTTTGAAAAGTGTATTTTTGAACTTTTTTTGTTAACACCGTTAATTCCATTTAGCGGAATATATATATAAATATATATTGATTCAACAAATTTAAACTTTGATTCTGTAGTTAAATTTTGATAAAAAAATTTTACATTTTAGTTCTTTAATATAAGTATTCAAACATTTTAAAACTGAAAATGACTAAAAGTGTACTTTTTAAACTTAAGGGACTAAAAGTAAACTTGATGCAAATTTAAAGGACTAAAAGTACACTTTAGCCGTTTAGAAATTTATTTACTTTCATAAGGATTTACCAATTTCACCTAAGTACTCACAAACTCTTTATTTATTGGACTTTACCAACTTCCTGTTTATGTTTACAAACTTTCTACACGGATTTACTAATTTTCTATTTGCAACCCGCAAATATAATCATTTAAAATTAATTAATGCAAAGGCCTCAAACATAAAAAGTAATGGATGTTTAACGGTGTTAAGTTTTGTGTTAAAAGTACTCCATTTTATAAAGTTTATGTGTATTTTTGTATATAAAAAAATTATGATGCTGGAGGATTCTGACATGAAATTTTGTTCATTAAAATTGCACTTTAACCCTTATTTAAATTTAAATGTGCCAAAATCCAATGATTGGTGGTAGAGTGGCAAGCTCCCTGTGTGATCTTTTTCATTAATTATTGAGCTCAAGGCTAAGAAAATGACAGATTACTTAAATTGATATTGATAATAAAAGAACATCTTAAACTTGACTTTTTTAATTTATTAAAAAGAATTAATGCAATCTGTGGGGAAATACTAAAAAATGTTGATAACGGTAAATGAACCCTGAAGTTAAAATACCATGCAATTGTCATTAATGAAGGCATAAGATTTTAGCTTGATTAATTAAAACTTTAACTAGAAACTTTTTTTCATATAAAGTTTGCAAAATGGTTCTTCACTCATAAATAGTATTCCTCTCTTGTCCTAAATATAATAGTATCTATTTATGGAGTTAGTTTTGGTTCTAAATATAGGACCTAATTCTAATTTTGGTCAATTTTTTTTCCAAATTATCCCTATTGCTGCTCCTTCAACAATAATCAAATAAGAGATGGGGGAGGGAATAAGGGAAGATGATTGGGTGTTTTACAAAAACACAACATACTAATTAACATAATTAATATTTTAATTTAATCAAAATAATTAAATAAGTCCTATATTTAGGATCGGATGGAGTACAATTCATTATATGAATCATTATTTAAAGTTCTAGCTTGTGCCCATAATTTTATAGTTATTTTTTTTTTTTTACTTTTCAATCCCTACACCGTTAGTATTGTTGGAAAAACATTGCTAGTAGGGGTGGATATACTGGCCATAAAAAAGCCCAGCTTATTATATGATTGATTGGCCTGTAGTTTGTAATTGGCCTTTTTTTTTCAGGGTTTAGCTTGTCCTATTCATAGGCTAGCCCTGACCTGAAGCCTGTTAGAAGGCCTGTTTATCAACAAAGCCCCCTAACAAACCAAAAAACAAGCCACACATAAACAGGCATAAAACATGCATATGATTCCAAAAAATCTAAAAGTACATTTTTATACACAAATCTGACACAAAACAATAAGAGTATAAAAAACAAAGCAAATACACTAAGATGAGAATTAAGGAGTTAAAAAACCCCAAATACATATATAATTTTATTTTAAGTTGAGGGTACATATGTAACGTTAATGAAATATTATTTTTTTATATATAACAAAACTAGGTCGGCCTGTTAGACCTAATAGGCTATTTATGAGGCATGGGCCTAACTTGGCCTATTTAGTAAAATAGGCTTTGGAAAAGCTTGGGCCTGACTTGGCCTATGACATGTTAGACCTGGCCTGGGTAGACCCAAAATAGGTAAAGTTTAAAGACCCTGTTAGACAGTCTGACATGTTTTCATCCCTAATTGGTAGTATAACAATTGCTGATTTCTTGTGTAAATCATTATTGTTTTAAACAGTTAAAAGTTACTGTATCAACATTATTTTTTTAACAATTAAATTTAAATGTTATAACTTTTTGATAACTAAAAGTAACAGTATTATTGATAGAAGATTGAAAAGATTCATTTATATACTTTTATAAAACAACTTTTGCTTAATTATAAAAAACCCTTGAACTTTGGGGAATGTGCATATATCTTTCTTGACATTTCAAAGTTAAAATTCAACTCTCCTGATCTTTTGTTTTTTTACTATAGGCCCTTGCCATTAATTTGCTGTTAACTTTATGATGGGAAATGCCACAACAGATTAAGAAAAGGCACCTCACAATTTGTATGGCTTCCTTCATAGTATCCTTTGTTAGCTAGTAATTTTACAGTCATTATATATCAATTTTAGGGTTACAAATGTCTTTCTTCTATCATTAAAAAAAAAAAAAAAACCCAGCGTTCATTGCATCTCATACTCTCCTTGAGGCTGCCCGCTGGTGCACCCTTATTGAGAGGTAAAACTGTCTTTCTCCAAATGATCAAATGAGTCTGACAGGATATTATTGAGATTATCCCCATTCTTCATTTGGATTAAAACCTTTGCAGACTCCTTGTCACTAAATTTGTCATTCAATCTAATGAAAAAATCATTCTACACATGATTGTTTCTAGAAACCTGATCAGCTCTACTCTCTTTAATCTCTTCTGTAATCAATGATACATGACCGAAGGGAAGCATGCTGCTATTGATTTTTCTAGATTGCTTTCATTTTGCAAGGCATATTGATAGAACCATACGAATGATTTTAATGAACAACCCAACAGCCATTGCCATAAATTCCCACGCTTTTAAATAAAAAACATAAGTTTCCTGGGATAAACCAAAAATTAGTCCGGATACCTTTTTGCTGATATCAAATATCTGAAGAAGTCGATGTCAAAATTTCACTTTAATGCATGAAGCAAATTAAGTAAACTCACCCTATGTTTCAAATCCCAGACCAATCCAGCCCCTATGAATTGTGAGTTAGAGAGTGCAAGAAAAACTTCAACAATTTGGTTTCAATTATTCCAAAAGGCTGAAAACGCAGGGCACAATTACCAGAAAATTAAGCTCTCGAAAACAATTGAAAACAAAAAATGGAAACCTAAAAAATTATATGGTTCTCGATCAAGTTATGTAGGCGGCAAGGAGGGTATGAGAAACAATGAAGACTAGGGTATTTTAATGATAAAATGAAATTTATAACGCTTATGTATAAATAATATATAATGACTGTAAAATTATTAGCTCACAAAGGATAAGCTACGTAAGTTGTAAGTTGTTTTCTTTTAATCTGATGTGGCATTTTTGTCACAAAGTTAACGAAACAAATCAACGGTAAAGAATTCATAGTAAAAAGTACATAGTTATGGGGTTGAATTTCAGCTATAAAATATTAGGAAAGTTATATGCACATTCACCAAGGTTCATGGGGCTTGTATATAATTAAGCCAAAAGCTTTTGAATTAAAGTCATAAAAGCGTCTTTCACTATCATTGGATAAAATATTACAGTAACAAAGATAATTACTCCCTCCGGTCTTAATTATAAGATCACTTTGACTTTTTCAAAAAAAATTTAGGATGCAAAATTAATCACTTTAAATTGTCTATAATTATCTTTTTTCCTCAAAACTACTCTATTCTACTTATAAACTAACATATAATCTAATTACATATGACATATATTATAATTTAGTGGTCTAATTTGTTTCCTTAACTTCCACAAAAAAAAGTTAAAGTGATCTTATATTTAAGATCGAAGGGAGTACATAAAAATAACAAAAAGAGTCTTGTGCTTCCCCACGTCTTTAAAATAGGTACTCATCCCAATGGAATAGCAGCCAATTGAAAAGAGATATTGGTATTGATGAAGGTAAATTTAATAAACAAAAAGGATGTACTACTTCCCTAGTCCATATCTATAATATAAGAGGTAATGTGAGAATTTTTAATCCATATTATAAGAGATAATATGTAAATGTCAAAAAGATAAATTTCCATTTTTATCTTTGCATGTTAAATGTAAGAGAAGCGACATTATGAGTGTATAATAAATGTCATAAGGTAAAATTTGAAAACTATATTTATTTTTCTTTTAATAAATGACTCCAATATTTGTTTAATTTGTGTAAAATAATTAACTACTTTTTATAAAATGAACCATATATATTAATAATACGATGGCTCAAGGAATTCTCAACCTTCTATTTGCTTTTAATTTTTTCAAAAAAATAATTTGATAAATTTGGGTCCACTCAATTTGGATTTCCGCATTGGTGCAACGGAACAGACTCTTTTTCCCTGTTTGGCCAAAAGTAAGGCACTCATACATAGGCCACAGATGAAGTAGCATTTTCTGACACAGGAACATGCAGGCCTACTTCTTGTAAGAATAATATTTAATTTATTTCTGTGAGAATAAATCTAAGATGAATGAACCTAGGCATCTGTGTGTATATATAGATAGATATACCTGGTTGGCAAAAAAAAAAAAAAAAAGATAGATATACCTGACCAACGACGTACAAAATTTATCAAAACTGAAGGAATAAATTATAAAACCTAAATTTTTTTGAATAATTAATTCTAGATCCCACATAAGGGGACATAATTAAAAATAGATCTCATGAAATATGGTAATTAATTTGAATTCCCTTGGGATTTAACTAAATAATATTATATCTGAAGTAGTAGGTCCCACAGTAAATAATAAATTAACAGCCTCCTAACACCATGGTGAGGCTGGGGTTGGTGGAGAGTGGCGATGGGGGAGGGGGCACCGGGAAGGGGACACTGTGACGGTGAACATGAGTTGCAGAGAGGGAAAGTTAAGAGTGGGAGGTGGGGCGGCGGGGGAGGCATCATGGGGAGAAAGAGAAGTGAGGTGGAGGCGGGTATTTTTTTTATTATTTACTATGGGATCCACTAATTTAGATATAATATTAGTTAGGTTCTAAGGAACTTCAAATTAATTAACATATTTCATGAGACTTATTCTACATTATGTCTCTTACATGGGATTTAGAATTAGTTACCCCAAATTTTTTTGCCTCTTTAAATAATTATACTTGTTGGAATTCAAACTCATGTCCTCTGCTTTACATTGATAAAGTTGTCTACGGCATCAATTAACAATTTGTTTATAGTTGAATTGTTTATTTTAGTGTTAATTAAGACAATATCTTAAACATTTCATTTCTCAAAATTATAATTTTTTAAAATTATTCCTATTGATTGCATATATTAAATGAGAAATATTGACCCAAGAAATGAGAATTTTAATTGATAAGGATTTTTTTTAATGTAAATGATTGAACAAAGTATTTTAGCAAAATTAACACAATTTTTTCAAATAATAGCTTAACTCATTTTCCTAATATCTTATAGACTGATAGTCTAAATCCTACAATTAGAACTTGAAGGACTAATAACAAGATGAAAATATGAAATTGTTGACCTTATAGAATAGTTTATGCTAATGTTAATTGATTTATAACACTAATCTGGCTTAGAGACTTATACCTTGCTGAGTTGCTGATTAGGATGCTTCACTCTTATAGTTATAACATAAAGTGAGTCGAATGAATGAAGAGAAGAAGAACTTGCAATTGGGTCGTTGCAATTATGGGTTGTATGTATAATTGGACGCTCTAGAAAATATTTACATATTTATATATAATCATTTATTTTATCAATAAACAAACACATCACCATCCAATGATTCATGAGACATATGTATCGATGTGTTAAATAAATTGAGTATGACTTCTATTCATGACTTTTACGCAATGGACAGCTTAGTTCAAGGGCTGAGAGATTTGTCTTCCCTTGATTCTTTTTATATTAAAACATAAAAATATATTGCTTCTTATCGCAACAATTATTTTGATTATGGTTGACTTTTGTGGTATGTACTATCGTGCAAATATTATATTATTTTTTTTAATTAAATGGTCAAAGCACTAACGACTTGAAGTTATAAGTGGGATCAAACTCACAACCTCCCACCTAATGAGGAGATGCCATACCACTGGGCTGCAAGATCTCTGCTAAATAGCATATTAATTAATTGTTATCTTATGCCAAATTAATTATGAGGTGTTTGACATGTAATGGTCTATGTTTTTAATAAAGAGACATGTACTGATTTAACAGTTTTTTTTCCCCATATCCGTGCAGGAAGTTGCATAAGTTTTAATTTTTAGGTAACAACAACTATTGTTAGGTAACCATAATTTTTTTTCATACGTTTAAATTTTTTTTTTGTAATAACTACTATTTTATTAGGAAGTTGCATATGTTTTAATAGTAGTGTGTTGTAAAAGAAGTCTCTGATTACTTTACTATATTAAGGAAATATGTCGACTTGAGCCGGGAAAAAGTTAAGAATAATTTTTAAAACTTATCAGTATGTAGAGCTCTCATATTCTCTTAACTCCTTTGTTAACATGATTTAATGACTTTAAAATGGTTTAGTTGCATTGAATCACCATTATTTAAATATTTAGAAACTTTCATGCAAATTGTCATTAAGCTATATTTAATCATCATAATATGACGCTAAACGGTTTTGTTTGCATTCTCTGCCTATTAAAGGGAATGCATGTCAAATAGTTAGTTGTCAATGAATTCAATAGACTTCGACCTATTCTCTTCTCCCTCCTGAATTATTTGTTCTCCTACTTCCTATGAGAAGAGTCTGTATAATTTTAGGAAGCGTCACATCTCTTATTTTGTGTGGCGGAATATATACTCATTTGGTCTTTTTTTTTTATCGTGCACAGAGAAAATATATTTTATATGGTTATATTTATAAGTCATGTTATTAATTTCTTTATGTGAATGTGCAGTTTTACTTTTAATTTATTATGTGGTAACTTCGTAAGTTCTCATGTAGTATAGGGAATATTAAATAAAAGTAAAATTGAGAATTTGTTAAATTTTGACGTAGAGTTGTTACTAGTCTAAGTAAAATGTATAGGAAGTGGCTTATAAATAGAGGCAAATCAAAAGATTAGTTCTTAAAGACAATGTTCTTGTGCCCGGTTTATATACTAGTGTTTTTAAATGATAATATTGACTTTGTTGAGTTCAAATAATGTTAGGTCTCATTTACAAATCGAACAACCAAACGTTCTTATTTCCATTTACATATTTCTTGATATTAGCTAATCTATCTATTATCTATTATCTTTACTAATACTTGTAGTAACACCGTTAATAACCGTTTAGTATCTCCTCTAAACCTTGGTGATGTTTGTTGACACCGTTAATATCTGTTTAGTATCATCTATGATGCATTGGAATGTGGTTTCTTTCTTTGAATTTAATAGAAAATTACTTCCTTTCTACCGTTTAGATTCCTTTCCTCGAATGTTCTCATAGCACAATGATAATAATAACAATATTATTGTTATTGTTATTATTAATAATTAATGTTTGTAACGTATGCTACGATCAATTTATTCCTTTTAATTAGAAGCATTAGTTTCATGAATCATTTTGTTCCTTCCTTTGTTTTGATATATTATTTATGTTTCCTAAAAAAGATTGGTTTCTTCTTTGAGGTGTTTTAATGACAGGAATAATAATAATAATAATAATAATAATAATAATATTATTATTATTATTATTATTATTATACTTATGTTTTGGGGTCTAATGAGATTCCTATATTTACTCCCTCTTTTAAATCATAAAAAACTGAATAGATGCCGTGATTATAGCCATTGTCTTGATTTTTCTAACGTTGTTTTGATAGAACAATAATAATAACAATATATTATTATAATATAATAATGATATTATTATTGTTATTATTAATTGAAAATTAATGATGTTTATAACCGTCTGAATATTCCTGCGCTACTTCTTCCACTGTTTTGATGGAACAATATGTTATTGTTATTATTATTCCCTCTTTTAAACCATAAAAAACTGAAGCGCATAGATGCCATGATTATAGCCATTGTCTTGATTTTTCTAACGTTGTTTTCATAGAACAATAATAATAACAATATATTATTATATTATTATAACAATAATAACGATATTATTATTGTTATTATTAATTGAAAATTGATGATGTTCATAACTGTCTGAATATTCCTGCTCTACTTCTTCCACTGTTTTCATGGAACAATAATAGTAATAATAACAATAACAATTTATTATCATTGTTATTATTATTATTATTATTAGTTAATGAGAATTGTTGATTAATGTTTGCAACCGTACAATTTGCCTCTCACCGAAAAGTGTGGATTCATCTGGAAAAGATATTACATACATTTTGGAGTGATGTTTATAACCGTCTGAATATTCCTGCCCTACTTCTTCCACTGATTTGATGGAACAATACCAATAACAATAATAATAATAACAACAATAAAAATTTATTATTATTATTAGTTAATGAGAATTGTTGATTAATATTTGCAACCGTAGAGTTTGCCTCTCACTGAAAAAGTGTGGATTCATCTAGAAAAGATATTACATACATTTTGGAGTGATGTGGCCTATTGAATGTTAGTACTCATCACTGTCATTGATGCAGTTCCTATCCCTATATATTGGTCGTTCACTTTTTGTCCTTGCCATCACAACTCCTTCCTTTCCCTTTATTCGTTTCTTCCACTTTGGATATCATGGCATGCCGCTCCTACGACCTTATTCAAGATGTTGACGACCGCAAAGACACATCGTTTAGAAAAACAACACTCTTTCACATATGGAAAGTGGGCATGACCCTGGCCGATGAGAATGTTTGTATCATTTCTGCTTCCCTTATTGTGCAGCCTTATTGTTTGGGCTATCCTCTTATACAACATCTTTTAGATGCAGGGTAGTCAGATTGAGGGTTCTATGACTCAGAAAGGGCACCTTAAGAGATTTATTCATGACTTAATTGAGGGAAAGGTCTACCGCATAGAGAACTTTAAGGTTATGCCTAATGAGGATGACTTCAAGTTATGCGACCATCCTTGAAAAATTTCCCTGCATGGCAAGTCGTTGTTCGACGAGTCTGATGTTTTTGTTCCCCCAAATTCATTTTCCTTTGTCAGCATCAAGGATATCGCAGGTTATAACGCGCCAAACAAGGGTCTTATTGGTTTGTCTCTTTAGATTGCTTTATGCGTATTTAAGTAGATCAATTCCATTGGTCATGCTAATTAAACCAGGACAAAACAAAACAAACATGTAGATGTCATGGGTTTCTTGCATGCATTTGGGAGCCTAGTGGACCATGAATGCCAATCTGGGGAAACAAAAAAACTTGATTTTACCATCTCTGATCAAGAGTTAGACACCGAACTTACCTTAATAATTATTTAATTTACCTTTATTCACTACAAAAAAAAGGGCTTTTAGTAGCGGTTACCTTAGTCGCGGAACACTAAAACCGCTAGTAATTATACATTAGTAGCGGTTATAAGCACAAACCGCAAATAAATACGACGATTTGACCACAGAAGTAGTTAGTAACGGACACTAGTAGCGGTTTAGGGGAAAGAACCACAACAAATTTGGCGCGCTTTGGCGGGATGAGTAGTGGCGTAAATTTAGTCGCGGTTCTGGAGGGGAAAACCGTTAGAAAATGAAAGGACCTTGAATTAGTGGCGGTTTTAGTACATTAGTAGCGGTTTCCCCCAAAACCGCCACTAATTCAGCGAAATAAATGCAACTGCATTTATTACTGGTTGATTTAGTCGCGGTTTCAGCAGCGGTTTTTGCTGAAACCGCGACTAATAGTAGCGGTTCGTGCAGAACCGCTACTAAAATGAACAGTTTAAAAAGGCTCGTGCCTTTTCAGAGAAAAGGCATGAGCTTTTTGAGAAAGAAAGTGACCTGACGTGACTTCGACTAGAAAAAAGATATCAAAATCATGGTGAAAAAGGGCGATCACAATAAGAGGCCATGACCGCTGAACAAATGGAGGCTGAGGAGCGGCTACGTAAGGAACTGACTGAGCAGGCCGAGAGGGATCGTATAGAACAAGAGCGCATCCGTGTGCAGAACGATCCGATTCCAGAAGATGTAATCAACGCATTCTGGAGCGGGGGAGAGGACTTCGACGAGACTGGAGGAGGAGCGGATTTTGAGGATATGGAACGTTGGTTGGACGGTGAGGAATTTGACGAGGCGGGGCACCCTAAACGATCCTCCGGAAGGTCCACCGGTTACGAAGTACAAGTTCAGGGTAAGGAAATTCAATTTTTATTGTTTTTATGAGATAATTATAATTTTTTATCGCTCATTAAATTGAAATTGTTCCCTAAATTTTACAGACCCTTCTGGTAGCATAAGTGAGAAGAGGTTGACGGTGCAAGATGCGATGAACCTTCCGAGCGGGCACAGAGTTATAGTTGAGTGGGACGACTTGACCAAATTACCGGTTGGACAAGGGGGGCAACTGTACTCGAGGTTCGTCGGGGGTGTAGGCCAGAATTATCAGCGATTTCCGATTGACGCTTTGGACTGGAGGAAGATTGACGCGAACTCTAAAAAGTTCGCGTTTGACGAAATTGTTAAGGTTTGTTGAATTAACTTTGAGCTTATTTATTGTTTATTATTTATTATTATTAGAATGTGATTTTAATTAATACTATAAGAAATATTCTTGTTATTATGTATTGTTTATTATTTATTATTTCTTATTTCTTATTTCTTTTATGTTATTATTTGAATTTGATTTTAATAAATATTATAGGAAATATATTTATTATTTCTTATTTCTTTTCTGTTATTATTTGAATTTGATTTTAATAAATATTATAGGAAATGTATTTATTATTTCTTATTTGTTTTATGTTATTATTCGAATTTGTTATTATTTATTAATTTCTAATTAAACATACTTAAATTTAATATTTTACAGAGGAAGTTTGATGTGAGGGACAGCCGCAAGAATTGGACAGAATCAAAGATGGGGGACGGTTGGAAGAACAAGCGGTTGGATATGTTTAAAGAAAGAGATCGGGGTGGGAGTAGGCCGCTTCAGGAGTTGGTCGATGATGTTCCTGGTGGCGTCCCTGCGGATGCGTGGGAGAGATATGTGGGTTGGAGGAGGGGAGATATTGGGAAGGTATAATGAATAATATTATTGAATTGATATTGAAATATTATATTGAAAAAATATTTTTGAATTACTGATGATTATTTAATTTTATTTTAGGTTAACAGAAGAGGTCGCAACAAGGTCTTGCCGCGAAGGCCCATCAGAAGGTTCATCATACGGCTGGGACGAAGCCGTTTTCGGTTGGGTACAAAGAGATGGTATGAAGGAATGAAGTTTCACTGTTTGATTTAAAAATAATTTATCTTTATATATTAATAACTGTTTGTATCTTAATTTTCAGGAGGAAGAGGCTGCGAAGAAAGGGCAGAAGGCTGCCTACGGTCGTTTCTACCAAATAAAGCACAGACACGCCGACGGGAGCCCAACATCCAGGGAGGCTGAGGAGCAAATTGTAAAATTTTTATTTATTTATTTATTTTTATATTATTATATTTTTAATAACAACGACATCAAAATAAAATTGTTAATATGTTTGTGTGTGCAGGCTAGGATTGAGGCTGCGGAGAGAGAGATCGCTGAGTCGCAGGGGGACAATGTAGACCCCACTGCCTCGCTAAGGGCTGCCCTAGGGACTCAAGAGCACCCTGGCCGGGTTCGCGGGATGGGATTTGGAGCCCGACCTACGGTGGTGTACGGCAGGTCAGGCGACCCAGGCAGCGCCCAGTCTACAGCTTCGAGCCAACCATCAACAAGTGGCCCTATTAAGGGAGACGCAGAGTTTGAGGCTCAAATGAGGGAGAGACTCACTCATGAGATTACGGAACGGGTGACTGATCAGGTGTACGACCGACTGGACTCCTGGGTGCACAACGCCAATAGCACGTTGGAACGGATACAGTGGATGTTCGACCCGGATAGATCTCCTTTGCGAGTACCACTACCTCCACGTCCACCGAAGCAGCCTCGCAACCGTTCTCCGGAGCATCAAGACGACGATCAGCCTCCTGCGGCGTAGCTCTAGGGTCTTTTTTTATTAGAATGTTTTTTATTTCAGGATTTCAGTTGAACATTTTTATATTTAAATGTTTGCTAATTTGAATATTAGTTGTTTAAACATTTCATATCTTTAATGTTGCATAATTTTGTTAGTTGTTATTATCTGATTTTATTTTTTACTTTACAAATGGCGATAATTTTTTTTAACAGTTAAACAAAAAAGTTTCTCCCTAACTTACTAAATAAACCATTGTTATTTGTTTATTTTCTTATATAGTATTTGAAAAAAAAAGATATAAATAACGTTAAAAACACAAAATAGCACATTTAGTAGCGGTTCCAGAACAGCTACTAACTGAAGAAATATTAAAAAAAATTAAAACTTAGTAGCGGTTTTAAAACCGCTACTAATATTAAATTATTTTTAAAACGGCCACTAAATTACTTATTATAAAAATAATTTAATATTAGTAGCGGTTTTAAAACCGCTAATAATGTACAATCAGACAGCTGCCACCTGTTAATTTTCCAACGGCATGATTGAGTTAGTTGCGGTTTTAGTAGCGGTTAAAGAACCGCTACTAATGTCTAAATTTCATTTTATAAGCCCTTGATTCTTTCCAATTCATTTTCACATTTCATTCAAACTATTAAGCTCTTTCCTTCTTTGATAATATCTTCAGTCATATGATGGATAAATCTTGGATAAATTTGCCAAGGACGTCGCCCCGCTATTTGGTTGGTGCTGACCACTTTTTAGATTTTGCTTTCAACCGCACCGGTGTTAACAATCAGATATTGTGTCCTTGTCCGAAATGTAAATTTAAGAAGTGGCATCCCAGAAATGTTGTGCGTGAGCATCTTATACTGAAACAATTCCCATCCAATTACACATTATGGGGTATTCATGGCGAGAACGATGATGATGGTGGTGAGGTAGTTGCTCGAACATCTCAGGTTGGAATGCAGATCGACGATGACTATGATGACGACAATCATGTGGATCCATTTAACGATGTTGTGCGTGATGCTTTCGGGTTGCAAGGTGACGGCATCGGGAGTCAGGAAGGGGTTGAAGGACCACTCCCGGAGTTTTTTCGAAATGAAGCTGCAAAGAATTTTTTCGACCTTATGACGGATTCAGATAAGCCATTGTTTCCAGGTTCTACTAAAAACTGCCTCTCATTTCGTTTCTAGTTTTGTCACATAAACGTTCATTTTAGAATAAGAATAATGTTTATTCATGGTGCAGTAAATATTCAAAACTATCATTTCTTGTCAAGCTCTATCATATCAAGTGCTTGTGTGGCTTCAGCGATAAGGGGATGTCGATGGTGTTAGAATTATTGGGAGATGCATTCTCTCAGGCAGAAATCGCACCATCATTCTACGAAGCAAAGAAGACTATTAACAAGTTGGGATTGAACTACACTAAAATCCATGCCTGCCCGAATGATTGTATGTTGTACTGGGGAGACGACGCCGAGTTGGACAGATGTAAGCGGTATAATGCGTCTCGGTACAAACAGGCGAAGAGGGGTCGAATAGCAACCAAGAAGCCTGCAAAGATTCTAAGATATTTCCCCCTGACTCCACGACTTCAGAGGTTGTATGTGTCATCCAAAACGGCGGAGCACATGCGGTGGCATTCATCAGAGCCCAACGTCGATGGGAAGTTGAGACATCCTAGGGATGCTGAGGCTTGGAAAGCGTTTGATGCTCTATTCCCGGAATTTGCCAGTGACCTGAGAAATGTCTGCCTCGCTCTCGCGTCAGATGGGTTCAATCCGTTCGGGAATCTTAGCACTACGTACAGTATATGGCCTGTGGTATTGATACCGTACAACTTACCCCCTTGGATGTGTATGAAACAGAGCTCATTCATTCTTTCGATGATTATTCCGGGGAAGAAAGCTCTTGGAAACGATATAGATGTCTACCTTCAACTGTTGATACAGGAGTTGAAGGAACTTTGGACCAACGGAGTTGAGACGTATGACGCTTACAGTAAGACGCTCTTCACACTCCGTGCGTCGTTGATGTGGACAGTGACTGATTTTCCCGGACTTGGCACATTGTCTGGTTGGAACGTGCATACAGGCAGAGCTTGCCCCAACTGCAACTTTGACCAAGACTCGGTCCGCCTTCCTTACAGTCGCAAGTGGTGCTTCATGGGTCATCGGCGGTTCCTACCTGGAGGTCACAGGTTCCGGCTGCAGAAGATTAGATTTAACGGATCGCAGGAAATAAGGGATCCTCCTACGTTTTTGTCTGGCGCAGATATTCTTCAACAGCTTGAAGATGTTCACGTAGAGTTCGGGAAGACAGACGGCGTTCAGCCTGGGGGAAGAAGGGGACGCGGCCAGTCCCAGGGGGAAAACGTGCAGCAATGGCGAAAGAAGAGCATTTTCTTCGAGCTCCCCTACTGGAAATATAATCTACTTCGCCACTGTCTTGATGTCATGCACATCGAAAAAAATGTGTGTGACAATATTTTGTACACTTTACTCAACGAGTCTGAAAAGTCCAAGGACCATCTTCAAGCAAGGAAAGATCTGATGGCGATGGGAATACGTGAAGACGCATGGCCGGATGAGAATGACAAGTTTGCCCCAGCCTCATTCACATTGACAAGAGTCAACAAGGAAGTCTTCCTCTCCACACTTAAGGACATCAAGGTCCCTGATGGTTATTCAAGCAACATCTCAAGATGTGTGGACATGCACTCTAAGAAGATTGCCGGGTTGAAAACCCATGACTGCCACGTTTTGCTCCAGCAATTCCTACCTCTGGCAATTAAACTCACATTGCCCCCGGAGGTGTCTAATGTTTTGGTTCAACTCAGTTCTTTCTACCGACGGTTGTGTGCAAAAGTTTTGGACAAAGCAGAGCTGGATCAATTGCAGGAAAAAATTGTTCTAACGCTCTGTCATATGGAGATGATATTTCCCCCGTCTTTCTTCACGGTCATGGTCCATCTCACTGTACACCTCGTTCAAGACGCAAAGATGGGCGGCCCGGTTCAATACCGCTGAATGTATCCCATAGAGAGGTTCGTTGATTCATTTTTCCAGTGGTTTCATGATTTTGTTTCAGTTACCTGATTGTACTTGTAATTACAGATACTTGGGGAAATTGAAGTCGTATGTGAGGAACAAAGCATCTCCAGAGGGTTCTATAGCAGAGGGTTATTCTGGTGACAAGGTGTTAACATATTGTTCGCGCTATTTTGATGATGACATCGAGACTTCATTCAACCGCCCTCCTCGTGTCGATGACAGCCCCACCAATGTCCAGTCACCTTCCAACACATTATTCCCGCCAGTCGGAAAGCCAGTTGGAGGAAGTCAGTATTACAGGCTCACTCCCACTGAGAGGTTGCAAGCACACAGACATGTCTTGACAAATTGCCCTCAAGTGGAGCCCTACATTCAGTAAGAATTCTAACACTATATACACGTATCATGTTATTTTTTTTATTTCAAAACCACATAACCCTCTGATATGTTCCATTGGAATTTAGGGATTTCCGCCGCTATGTTAAAAACCAACTACGAAGCCGTACAAGGTCATCTGCAGAGGTGGACAAAAAGGTCCATCGAGAGTTTCCGGATTGGTTTGCACAGAGGATACTCAATGACAACAATCCCCATGCGCCTGATATGATAAATCTAGCAACCGGTCCACTCGACCATGTCAGGAGATATACGGCATACAACGTCAACGGCTTCAAGTTCTGCACCATTGCAAGGGATGAAGGTTCTCTCACCCAGAATTCCGGAGTCTTTGGCACATTCGGTACAAGGAGTTATGCCAGCTCACGGGATACAGACATGCGATTTGGAGGCGTATCATACTATGGAAAGCTCGTGGACATCATCGAGCTTAACTATCAAGGTCATTTCACCGTGCCTCTCTTCAACTGCATGTGGGCAGACACCAGAACTTCTCGAGGCATTACATTGGACAGCTTGGGCATCACGTCAATAAATTTCTCGATGCTCATTCACACAGGGGAAATGGCAGATGATGAGCCGTATATTCTTGCCTCACAGGCGCAGCAAGTATACTATGTGGAAGATCGGACACATAAAGATTGGCACATGGTGATTCATATGAAGCCGCGTGACCTCTATGACATGGGTGACGAAAATGATCTGGAACTAGGCAGCCAACATTTTGAACCTGAAAACTTCGACAATCTCATTTCTGAAGAAGACGGTCATTTACAAGTAGTTAGGTGAGGATTTTCACTACAAATAATTTAAACAAATTTCAACACCTTTAGCAATAGAAATTTATATATTTGTTTATGTTCTTTTTAGGCAGGAGCAAGAAGAAGATGATTGAAGCAGCCAACCATAATTATATTTTTTTTAATGTAGGTTGAGCTTTTTTTTTTAATTAAAGACATCTAGTAGCGGTTCCAGAACCGCTACTAATTCTGCGGATAACTATTAGTGGCGGTTCTAGAACCGCTGCCCAAACCGCTACTAAATCCCGCACAAACCACTATAAATACCCACCCCTCCCCTCATTTTTCTTCACACATTCATTCAATTCCTTCTCCCTTTCCATTTAATTTATCCTCAGTTTGACCGCTAATGACTTTATTTTTTGTTCTGAAAACAATTTACCTTATATTTCTTATTATTTAGTGTGTTTTATTTTCTATTCTGAATTAATTTATTTGCTAATATATTTTTTTTTCAGGTAACAATATCCGAATTATTTCCCATTTTTAGTTATAAAAATGTTTTAATTAATTATTCATATTAATCTTACAACAAATATAATTAGTTGTTTATTTATAATTATTTCTTTTTTAAGTGTTTAATATATTGTTTTTTTATACATATGGTTGTTAATATAGTTGAGAAATTTTTTTTATTTTAACAATAAAAACATTTTGTAATAGACTAATTTATTATCATTATTTTTTTATTACATTTAATCATATGACATTGATTATTTAATATCTAATCGGGTTGTTTTTTAAAAATCCTTAAACTTTAGTAGCGGTTTCGAACCGCTACTAATAAATTGGAACAATTTTTTTTTTCCTTCTTAATTAGTAGCGGTTTGAGAACCACTACTAATTAAGAAATGGCCAATTTTTTTTTTATTTTTTTTGTTTTTTTAATTAGTGGTGGTTCAAACCGCTGTTCAAACCGCCACTAAATTGAGAATGGAATTTTCCCGCGATTACGCTAATTTTTACATTAGGGGCGGTTTTTTTATTTAGTAGCGGTTATTTGAACCGCTACTAATTAGTAGCGTCTTTGACTTTGTTACACGCGGTTTCAATAACCGCTAGTAAATGTTTGTCACGGACGATTTAGTGGCGGAATTAAAAACCGCTAGTAACATGTTAGTGACGGTTACAACCGCTACTAATCGGCATTAATAACCGCTACTAATGCACCCTTTTTTTGTAGTGATTGTCTCATCATTAATAAATAATGCATTGTTACAATAAGATTAATCAGTGATGAACTAAATCAATCTTGTGATTTAATTTCCTTTTTAGGAAGCCTAAGCACGTCTTTCCTACTCCATTTTCAACCGAACCCAGCCATGAATAGTTTTTATCTTTGGTTCATGACTATTAACAGATGAATTATATGAACTCTATATATAAATTAAAACCGTGATGTGATAGACGCAAGTTTGTATATTTAATTTTATGCCAACATGTTGTTTTTAAATTACGGGTCCCAAATTTTTTGCCAATAAATGATTATAATATTTGTGTCCTTATCATTGTTGTCTTTGCTGCTGCTATATTATAGACAAAAACAGGATCATGCTAATTATATGGCAAGGTAAAGGTTTAGGGACCAAAGAAAAAAAAATTCCCCGGCTAAAGACCTTAAAATTTTTTTTTAGAATGGTAAAAAAAAAAGACATATTTTAATAATCAAATTAGCCTATCAAACTCCCTATTCCTACTCTTCATATCTGTTATTTCTCCTTTAAATTGATTGACTCTCCCTCCCACAGTATGCTGAATTTGAAGGTTCAAACATTTAACTAACACATACTCCCTCCGGTCCTAAATATAAGATCACTTTGACTTTTTTGAAAAAATTTTAGGATACAAAATTAATCACTTTAAAATGTCTATAGTTATCTTTTTTCCTCAAAACTACTCTATTCTACTTATAAACTAACATATAATCTAATTACATATGACATATGTTATAATTTAGTGATCTAATTTGCTTCCTTAACTTCAAAAAAAAAAGTCAAAGTGGTCTTATATTTAGGACCGGAGGGAGTATCTTCCAAGCATATGCACATTATAGTCCATGCATACCTAAAAATGAATAAACAATAAGCCGCATTCCAAAGGGATAACTTTCCCTCCTTACCAAAATGCTTATCGAGAAGCACAAATCATTAACATTACATCCTCACACTTAAAGAAGATCAAATCACAGCCTTTTAGCTCTGTTTTTACTCCCACATGCATATCTAAAAATGAATAAACAACAATGTTCTTTCGCCACTTACAATTTTTTAGACACTTTCTAATTTTCTTTTCATTAATATAAGTACCGATGTTCCAAACTTCATCCAAATTTCCAAGCTCTATTATTGTTCCTTGGCTGATTTGAAATAAATGAAATTCAACAATTTAATTGATCAAAAAATAAACATATCCTTCAATGGTTATTATTAAAACTTCTTAAGGTTAGAGTTTAACACAGGAAAAAAGGTCCCCTTCTAAAGGGTCAGACATCAACACATGCCTTCAAATTAACTTGCCCGTGCAACGCACAGGTGGCAACACTTGTTAATAATATAAAGTACACATTCTTTATTTTTCAAGGGAAAAAAACTCATTTGTATCACACTCTTCGTAAACATCAAAAGCTCTTTATTTTCATGACGCATTCTTCATTCTAAATATTTTTAAGAATGCTTACAATTAATATAAAAGTATAAAAGCTGTTATGATAAGTCGTTGAATATTACTATTATGGCTTATTTTTAAATTTAGTACTACAATATTGTTAAGTAAGCAAGAAATCGGGATCTCTAGCCTCTGCTTTTTGATTGATCCTGCTTCATCTTCAATAAAAAGGAATACAACAACGTCCAATAGCTGGCCATTTATACATGTTGACCTTATGCTTCCTGAAAGACATAAAAGAAAAACAAAAGATATGGTTATACACTACTGTATGTTTGTTTTATTTCACGTTATCTATACTATGTTTTATTTATTGGTTTTTCCCAAAGTTTTAAAATTCGACTTAGGTTAACTGGTCAATGATCAGATAGGTATAAACTAGTAAATCAATTCCCTTGCTAATTTAGTCAAGGGTTTTTGATGGGTTAATCTGGTTTGAATGTCATACTTCCCCCTCTTAATTGAATTTGAAATGACATCATTTTAAGTTAGTTGTTAAAAATACAACAAACAATTAGATTTGTACTTCAATAATTTTGTTTTCTTGGTTTATTTGTGGTTTTATACATAAATGTTCCATTTTATAGTACATTGATACCTTCTTTTTTTAAGTATAACTCTTTTCATGATTATATATAAGTATTATTATATATCAACGAAAATATATTTAAATCATCATTCGGTTAACCCCAGTTTAGGGGTGGAAGGAGGGTAAAACAAGTTCCACTCTTAACAAGTCAGGCATACAGCATGTTACTGGCCTTTTGTTAGTTTGAGATTGGCATGAAGCCTGTTTAATAGGATTGAGTTTTTGAAGGCATTTGAACAGGCATCCCAACACTAACACTAACATACTTGCAAAAATCACAAAAAACATGTTCAACCCAAAAAGAAAAAAAGAAAAATTAAAAAATCACGATCGAAACATGCTAAGTCCAAAAATCAACAAAAACATGCTCAATCCAAAAATAATCAAATGTTCAGTCCAACTAAAAATTCACAGCAACATGATATAACCCTAAATAGCTGCCATTATCGATGGTTAAGCGTTGGTTTGCCACTCATGAAAGCTACTAGATCGATAAAAATAAAATGCAGAGGGCAAAGATCAATGGAAGTTGATTTGTAATTACCTGAATGAAGATAGTGAGTGGGGGCAACATAGTGAGGGTAGAGGAGAGGCTGGATATGATTTAAAAAAAAAAAACTAACAAGCAGTAGAATTACAAGGGGTTCGGAGGATCAAGTAAAATATACAAGAAATGTCCACTAAAACATACACTATAGAGGTAAACAGGCTCAGGCCAACTTTACAGACTTATATCAGTGAACCAGAGTTTAACTTGTTAAGTATAATATGCTTCTTAAATTGCATGATCATGCGCATGACTTGAAGGAAAATATGCTAGGCCCGGTCATAGGCCTTTGATAGGCTGTATGACATGTTTTCACAACTACCCATAGTCAACCACGGTTGATTCATTATATTTACCATTAAACCACTGCATCAATTAGTTGAATATGCAGAAGTTCTATTTTCACTACCTTGATTCCAAATGATTGAGCAAGCTTAACAAATTGAATATTAATGCGGATACAGAAAAAAATGAGTGGTTTACTTGAAAGTTATATTTTAACTTTGTTTTATGCTTTGATTGGTGTATTTTTCTTGAAGGTATTTTTAGATTACATCTAAAATATTTGTTGGAACACAAATAATTTCTTCTTGTTCATATATCACTACAAAAAAGGACTTTCAGCGACGACTTTCGACGTTGACATAAAAGTCGTCGCAGAAAGTGGGCCTTTTGGTGGTGACACAAAAGTCTTACCTGTCATCGTAGAAGGTATGCTTTTTAGCGGTGATACAAAAAAGTCGTCACAAAAAATCATACATTCTATGACAACTTTTGTGTTGCCACAAAAGGTGAGACTTTCAGTGGTGACTTTATATAATCTCCATTGAAAGGTCCTTTTAACAGCGACATATAACGTTGAAGCTAAAGATATGACTTTCCATGGTGACATTTAGAAGTTGCCATTAAAAGTGGACCGTGCATTTTTTTAATAAACTAATAAATGTTACTCCCTCCGTTCCTAATTATAAGACCACTTTGACTTTTTTGACTTTTTTTTCAAATAAAAAAAAGTAGTTTCAGTTTCAAAAAAATCTTTTTTCCTCAAAACTAATTTATTCTAGTTATAAACTAATCTATAATCTAATTTCATGTGACATATGTTATACTTTAGTAGTCTAATTTGCTTCCTTAACTTCTACAAAAAAAAGTCATAGTGGTCTTATATTTAGGACCGGAGGGAGTACTTTTTTATTTTTATATGAAATATTTAACATTTCAAAAAGTTAAATTAGTTATTTTATCTTGAAAAATAAAATAAGGTAAAATATTTTCAGTTTTATTGGTTTTTAAACTTATAGTGAATATTTTGATTTAAAATTAATGATATCTTGAGTATTCTTTTACACGAATAAAAAGTAATAATTTTTAAATTAATGGAATTATATCAACTATACCAACATTCTAATTTATTGAAAAGACTAATATGAATATTATATTAATAAACAAACATTTATATTATATGTTATATTTATATATTAAATGAATATATATACACACAAATAAATATGTGTGTATAAACTTAGGTAATATGATAGTATATTTATATCATAATATTATATCTATTTAAATTGATATATTCATCTTAGCTCAACTAGTAGAGGTTTCATACAATAGCAAAGTGGTCATGAGTTCAAACTTTGGGAGGCATATTTGGAGGTGAAATAAAAAGGTGATGAAGTGGTGTGATTTGGCATAAAGTGATGATGTGACGTAACATGACACATGATAAGTGGCGAAACGGCTGATGATGTGGCATGAGGTAGCAAGTGGGTGAGGGTCGCCACATCATCAGCCATGTGGCTATAGCTAGGGTGTTGATGTGGTTTTAATTATTTTATTTTTTTTGCCACCTTATGTCGCCGTTGAAGGTAACTCGTCGGCAGCGACTTAAAAGTAACCCTTAGGTGGCAACAATTGTCGCCACTGAAAGTCAACTTTCAACGGCGACCTAAAAAATCGTCGCCAACACTTTTAGTGACAGTGGCATAGACAACAAAAAGTCACTGTTAAAGACCGTCAAAAGTGGAATTTTTTGTAGTGTTTGATTATAAAATTCATATCAAATTGCATTATTGACAAGTTTTATTGATGGTCTGGTTTTGAATATATGGATATCTTTTTTTTAAGTCATCTGTTTCAAAAGGTATAAAGCAAAACATAAAATGTCATATCTAATTACAAGGATTTTCTTTATAACAATTGGATGTATACGAGTTTATATGTTTTATTGACCCTAATCGTAACTACAATGACCAGATTGAGTTTTTGTACAGCGCTGTATTTTTAACCCGTTTGTTGATACGACTTGATTTGTGATGACATAATTGAATTTTTTTGACACAGTCGTTGATTTCATTGTATTTCTTAAACTTTAAGGGGAAGTTACTTGAATGTAAATTATTTATTAAGAAATATTAAATTTGATTTTTGGTTGTTATCCTGTTTATTTTTTAACGTCACAATGTAAGAAGTTTAAAGGTAAAAACATATAATATTATCAAATTTTAATATATTTTATTTATGATTAATTATAAATTATGAAATAGTAATATGAATTTTCAAAGAAAGAAGTTAAAAAGCTGAATGTTATCTCATTTATTTTTTTCAAAATGATTGCTCAGTTTAACAACACAACATATAAAGATCAAAAGTTAAAATTAATATCATCAAACTTTAATATATTTTATTTATAATTTTAAAATTAGAAGACC
Organism: Mimosa bimucronata; assembly: GCA_037074515.1. NCBI lineage: Eukaryota > Viridiplantae > Streptophyta > Magnoliopsida > Fabales > Fabaceae > Mimosa > Mimosa bimucronata. The sequence goes on along the minus strand of CM073440.1, from coordinate 31,711,905 downwards.
ATATTTTTTCCAATACGAGGAATGTATTGTGCATAAGTTTAGACAAACAAGTGCCTTGACAAAATTACAATATATATAGCAACGTTGTTGAAAGACAATAATACTTACAGTTCAGCATCTCTTGTCAAAGTTCAAACTAAAAGGCATGTGCACAAGTTACAGCAAGCTGTCACTCTTTCTTTTTGCAATAGCAACAAGATATGGAAACTGAGAGAAAATTATTTATCTGAACCAAATCAATCAGCAGCTCCCGAAAAATAAAAAAGCAACAATTTTACCACCAACCTTCTACTCTTGGATAGGAATGTGAGATTATTATCTTCAAAGTATCAGTCCAGAAACTGTAAGTTGCATCTGGATGATGGCTGCCCATGTGATACAAAATAATCCTATGAAAAGGGAAAATTAGATGCAACAATGGTAAGGTCGATGTTTTAATGACTCAACCAATATACGCACGACAACTTATGTCATTAATTATTTTCAACTTTACCACATATTGAAGTTACATGACAAGATGTTAGATTCTATTAGGAATTGATCAGTATTGTTTTACAAGTGTCATGCTATCGAACTTCATCAAAAACCAAATTCCAGATATTGTACTGATCAAAATGCACCAAGCTTATGCAATGCATTCCTTGTCCAATGTATTGTCATTTGCCTTTCAAGTGTTGTAAATAATTTAATAATGGAGTATAATATATGCAACTGATTTGTAATTATTATATTTTCACCTTTATTTTTTTTTCTTCAAATTTTCCTATTTCTCCTAATTCAAAACTTTTCTATAGAGGCATTTATATAATTTCTTGTGCCAATGAAATGTCTCTTATGGGATAGAGGCACATATGCATCTTCTTCACTTCTTCTTCCTAACTTTCATGTTCTTTTGTTTTTCTTTAATGATGATTTCTTTTATCTTAATGAAATGGCAAAGTCATCCCTATATGTGATGAAAGCTCAAGCTCCTTGTATTTCTTTACTTCGTCCTCATCATCATAAGAATGTTGTGATTGCATATGATGCTATTCACGCCTTCTTTATTTGATTCATTCTTTAGAATTCATTGCTTGTCTTTTCCATGCTTCCTTACTCTTTTTCCTGTGTAGTTTTCAAGGACACAAGTATCAAGTGGTACATACACATCATGTTCTTTTATATTTACTTGTTGCACCTATAATGTTTGAGGCATGAATCTTAATGGTTTGTAATGATACACACACATGGATCAAAATGTATGCATTCTTCCTATGTGTTTCTGGATCTTCCACCATGAATAATAATGATTAAGACTTGTTTTCGTTAGCTTATCATTACTAATGATTGTGAATATTTTTTATAGATTAAACTAAAAAAAGGAAAATTATTTTATCAAAATAAATAAATCATTTTTTAAAGTGGTTTTTATACCGTGCAAGGTTTTTAGAACCTTCTTAGGTAAATATGATTATTCTTCCATGCAAGGTTATGGGAACCTCTTCAGGAAGTCTAATCCAAAAATCTTTCAAAATCTTGTTTTCCAAATAAAAAGAAAAACTTTTTTTTAAAGAAATAAAAAATACAAACCAATAAATTTTTTTTATAAATTTAATAAATGTTTTCCTAAAAAAACACAAACCAAATGACACGCATTTCTACCCCGAACTACGTAGACTTTGATCACTCTAAAGGGTACGTAAGCCCTAGATTAAATCATAGGTTAAGTCCAACTATGTAAATATTTATTTTTTATGTGAATATGTTTGATTTTTTGGGTAATTAAATTAAAATTAAAGACCATATTTATTTTTAAATAATTAATTTATGGTAACAATTCTTATGAATGGGTGCTGTGGGGTGCCTAACACCTTCCCCATGCACAATCGACTCCTGAGCCCAATTTGGTTTTAAAAGACTATTTATAATTTTTAAAAGGTTTTCCAAAATTATCCTATTTAAAAATTTTGGTGGTGACTCCATTTGACCGTATTTAGGGCGCTACACTATTTGTATTGAATAAGATGCTAAATGTATTGTTTAATTTAATTGTCACTACAAAAAAGGTAAATTTATTAAATTATTTAATGACAGAATTCCTCCGTCGGTAAAAATAAAATTCTGTGACATATTTTATGATGGATTTTGTGGCTAATTCACTATTTTTTTTTTGCTGTCAATAGCAAAGGCTAATTTCCTACATAGGTACTATTATATATGATTTTGTATGTGTTGATGCATTGAACATATATAATTTTCTTGAATTTATATATAATTCAGAAAATACAAATGACATTACCCACTATCTTCTTGGAAGCAGTTGAAAGCACCACACTTTCTTCCCACTCAATGACATTTGATGGAGCCATGCATCATCTATCTCTCTTTAATCGTGAGTGACAAATTGACATTGATATCTCTTCAACTTTTTGTAGTATGAGCTTTAAAATGAAGAAAAAAAAAGCATCTGAATACTAATAATAATATGCTTCTTACGCTATAATAGTCTTATCAGCAAATCACGGTAAAAGGTTGTGATCACGAATTAGATTATCCTGATTATGATGAGTTCATTGAATTTGGTTTTAAAATTTATATGCTCAACCTACTTTTATCATATTGTATGGGGCCTGTTTATGACTTGACCTAATTAAATCAAATCATGAATGTAATTACCCCTAATCTTTTTCTAGTCAATTATTAATGAAGAGTAATTACCGTAAATCAATTTCTTGGAAGAGAATGGATTCAACTAATACTACTTCACTAAATAATATTTTTTTATAAGATCGAGTAAATTATTCACATATTTATTACATTTAACTTAAATGACTAAATTTCTTAATAAATTATTCTCACCAATAATTACATTTTAGGGAGAAATCATGCTTAAGGAATTCAACAAGCAGCTTACCTATAAGGCAATTCAATTTTTGCAATTATTTTGCCAAACCAATATATATCATTCTTTGAAAGAAAATGTACGTAGAATGACTAATATAAGCATTAAACAAATGATTTATTTGTCTAATTGTCAGTCACAAGGAGAAAGTTAGCACTAAGCCAAAGAGATATATAATTACTATGTATGCATAGAAACTTTAGTACTGTCATCCTTTAAATACACAGACATGATTAGGAAATTTCTTATGCTTTTAATTATATTAAATTTTCTATTATGGCTATTAAATTGTCCATGTGTGACGATTAAATTATATAAATTATTTGTCTCATAGGCATTCCACCAGGTAATTGTAACACATTTTTATCGAAAGATCTTAATCCTGCAGAATAATTTCATAAATTTAAGGTCTTGGCTTTATGAAAAAAAAAAAAAAAAAATCTAACATCCTTGAAGATTCCTTCCCACATTTAATATTGTATGTGTCTTTGTGTACGTGTATTTATTGAACTAGAGTAATAAGTATCTAAACAAAAATTTTCTTCACTTAAACTCACGAATTTGGATTAAGTATTATCAATATATTTGAACGGCATCAAATATACTCCATTTTACTGTAGCACTTTATTTTTCCTCATTGTGTTTCAATAACTCACTAGCTAGAATTAGGATATATTCCGTGCTTCAAAAGGTGTTTAGAGTTCAAAGATACTTACAAAATAAAATCCTTGCATCATTAATAGATCAATTCTTAAAAATACGTTTTTGTGCATTATAAGTCTGGATGCTTACTAATTGAGCTGCTCCCTCTAGGTTCAAATATACTCTCATAAATACATTAGGTAAGACACCTTTTAGAAGGTATTGTTATAGTTTTTATATTACGTTTTATTAGTTTTATTGAGTATTAAATATTTTTCATGTTTACCCGTACTTTTTTTATCTGAACCATGTTTACCCATATTTAATAAGGGCAATAGGGAGTGGAAATCAACATGCCTGATGCTAAAGTTTAGTATGATTAGTAAAGATATAGGATTAAAAATTACTTCGATTTCATGGTATTTAAAATTTGTAACATTTTTTTTATTAAAAGGTGTGTATTAGTTAGAAACGTCTTATCATAAGAACTAGAAAGAGTTTGAGTTAGATAATTAATTTACATATGTTCAGAAAATTAGTTCATTTATTTGTAAATTGAGGTTCCTAGTTCTGATCATCAGAAAGTTGTCATATTCTAATAAAAAATGTTATCGTCCAGTCAAACGTTGTCAGAGACCTGAGTTTAAAGGGTTATGGTTGATGCTCATATATAATGTTGTTGCAAAGACCCAAAAAAGTTGTTACCATCCGACCAAACGTTATTAGTGACCAAGAATTTAAACTCTTGGTCACTAACAACTTTTGATAAGACAATACCAATTTTCTCATCAAAACTATGAACCTTAGTTTAATTAAAGGATTTTGTGGGATCTTATCTTAATTGAGTTCCTTCAATGAGACATGTAATTAATTTATCCTTTAAACCTTTAAAAATAAAAAATTTGGAAAAAATTTTATAAATAAGAAAAATGAAGTAAATTGGAATATTACATTTAATATCAAAACAACCTCATTAACTAGTTCCTATATTTAATATAAAAATGGTTTTAATATAAAAATGGTTATATTTATTAACCTTAGAGTCACTAATGTCGACGGAGAATGCTTCTAGATATATTCTAAAGATTGGCAAGATATGCTAAAGTGCAATGTAACTCATGTTGATAAGGTTACTGGTCGCATGTGCTTTTCATATATATTCATATTTTAATAAGGTTGTCATGATCTAATCACATATTGCTTTCAAGAATCAGAACCATTTCCTTTTTATAATCCATTGTTTATTTTTCTCTCTCCCTTTCTTTTCTTGAAACTTCAAAAGTAAATGTAGTTTAATTATAAGTAAATATGTATCACAATATTGGCATCAGAAATTCTAGAGGCATCTCATATACTGTGATGTGTTTGTATCTTGTTATCTCAGATAATGTCTGGTATGTTCATATTTTGATCACAAGATATGCGATCAAACTTTTGTATCTACATGCTGGCCGAGAAAACTTTTGTATCTACATCACTACAATATATGTGTGTATTGACTTATCATTAACAATTAAAAATATTTTTTATGTGGTGGTTCTGTTTGTTGGTGTTGATTATAGTAATATACTGCCAGCAATCCTTAAGATACCTTTTAAAGAAGGAAATAATTATTTATATTTATTACGTGAAATTCTTTTTTTTTTTTTTTGGCCAAGGTATTCCCCAACCCACCAGGTCAATGATTAATTCTCCAAGGATCTGAACTCCATTTAAGGGTCTGCCGTTGGCCAATAGGTTGCTGCATACACAAAGTAAGATTTGAACCCCCAACACTTGCTTAAGTGGACGAGTGAGATGACAACTCGACCAACAACGCTTATTTTGAAATATTACTACTTCCCATCCTAAATATAAATGCTGGTTACTTGACTTTTGATCTTAAATGTAAAGTCTTTTCATTTATCTTCTATATATATTATATTAATTTCACCAAATTGATTTTTCTAACTTATAAACTAATATATGATATAACAATGTACATACATTTTCAAAAATATCATGAAACCTATGCTATAATCAAGTGATTATCATCAAATCATTTTAACCTCACCATATTAGTCAGTTGGACTGAAGATAACGTCATTTATATTTTAAACTCATATGAAAAACATAGGTCGGTTGGTCATATGTGATTGAAGAATTTAACATTGTGATTAAGTTTAAGAAATCTACTGAGATATTAGATTCAACAGTATGCCTTTGATTGCTAACTACATAGTCATATCTAGTATTGCCCTCCTTCCCTTAATGGTTATTGCACGAATCAAGGTGACTACCAGCGTATAAGAAGAAACGAACCCCAACAAATAAAAGCCCCCACCGGCCTAAGCTAGAGAGAGGCGTTGGAAGACCCAGCTTACCATTGATGAGGTGATCAAGTTTGTCATGATAAAGAACAAAAAACACATAAAGCGTACAATCAAGCAAAATTAAAAAATTCATATATTCTCTCTAATTTCTATTATAAGGCAACCTTAGAAAGAACAAGTAATCCTTGTTGAGTCTCACTAAGTGGGATGGTAGTTGCATTATTGAAACATAGGATTTCGAGTGTACATATAATTTGATTAACATTCTAATTAACCACATGAGAATGGAAAATAGATATGAACTCTCATAACGTCATACGCCCGATTCACCATGGAAGGAAAAGAGAGTATGAGAGAGGAATTACAAAGGAGTTATCTATCAATCTATTCATTTAGAATAAACCTGACTTCCACATTTCCCTCTCATCTCATATCTCATATATGGGTAGTTATATGGTCTGAATTTTAAATTACAAATATAAACTTCCTTATTTGGACCCATATTTCTAGTTATGTACATGATAGGCCTACTAACAATGGACTTGGCCCTTAATCTACCAAGGGTGGATTTGATATATTACAATATGTGAGATTGCCCCTATTTAAAGTTTGGTGTTATTTTCCTTTTTTATTTCTCAAGATGTAATTCATTATCTAATGAACTTATTTGCATTTCAAAAAATAATGATTTAACTACATTAATTTGCTTGGTTTTGGTGAGGAGTATTATAATTGAGATTGGACAAGTATATCTTAATTTTTTGTCTTGCCGACAAACACATAAAGGCATAACTATATGTATCTATCAATTACAAGTTGTCTCAATAGTAATGTTCTAAAAGCCGGACAAACATCGGGCAAAAAGAAAAGCGGATCATGGTTTAATAAACCGTTAAAATTGTCGGACCGTTTGAAAAGGTTGTGTGATAACTCCTAGAAATTCATGAATATTTGAGTATATTTTACTTGAGTTTTTGCATATTATTTATACATTTTGGATACTCAAGAGGGAAAATGCTCATTTGATTTTCGGTTGCACATTATTGTATATGTATATAGATTTTGATTGTTTTTTTAGTTAGTTTCTTATGTTGTTGTATATAATTTTTGTAGGAATAATTTGAAGCAATAAGCAAGAGATTTTAGCCCATCCATCAAGCTCCCAAGTGAATAAAAATAAGAAGAATCCAGAGCAGCCCAAGGAATAAAGAAAAAGGCAAGAAAACAGAGAATAAAGGACTTCGCCGCGGCGAAGTGCATCTGCCTCTGCCCATTTTTGGGAAAGCTCGCCGTCAGCTCGCTGCGGCGAGCGTCAATTGTTTCTGTATTTTTGGACTTCGCCTTGGGCTCGCCGCGGCGAGACCCACGGCGAACTTCGCGTTTCTGCGCGTTTTGGACAGAACAGGCGCGTTTTAAACTGATATAAAAGCTAGGGCTTCGTTGTGAGCCCCCATTCTTCGACTTCTGGGCATATTTTGGGCGTGTTTTGCTCTGCTAGGGCTTGGAGTTTGGAGGGGATTTGGCTTGGGCTCGGAGCTTCAAAGAGATTTGGGCTTCCTCTCTTGGTTTATCTCTTCCATCTTCATTCTCTTCTCTTGTTCTGATTTGTAATGTTGTATATATATGCTCCATTGGAGTTGTAGAACATGAGTAGCTAAATACTTTGATTCTAGGATTATTTTGAACCCTTGTATGTATTGATTCTTGATTCCTCCTTTTGATTTGTGATTAATGATATCTATGTGCTTATTTTACCCCGTTCTTAATGCTTCTAAGTGCTTGATCACCATTTAGATGTTGTGTTCGCTTGATTTATGACTCGAGAGAGCTAGGTTGAGTGTAGAGCTTGGGTAAAATAGTGCAAGAACCTGAAGTTTGCATGACGAATGGATGGTTTTGTTAGTAAGATAGAGATATACTTGCTAGCCTTGCATAGTCACATTAGGGTTGGAGTGTGATAATTGGGTTCTATCAAATTGTGACAAGAGATTGTGCAAAGAATAGGACTAAACACTTGTTCTTGACTCGAAAGAGCATTACAAGTACTCTATGAACCCTAGATTAGCACGTGGTGTCGTTGAGAGCTTCTTTGAGGGGAGGCTAATTGAGTTTTGAGAAGTACAAGGGGGATAGATAATCTTAGGACCCATTTTATCCTTGAGGTTGGAGAATCCTCTGTTTATAGTTTATTTTCATTTCATTTTCTTATTTAATTTTCAATCTCAACATTTGTGTCACTCAAATTGGGCGAGAGTGTGATAATCATTGTTTGACCGGGTTTTGGACAAATCCTCGTGGGAACGATACTCTACTTATCACTTTATTACTTGGCGCGACCCGTGCACTTGCGGCACGTGGCGAACATTGTGACATAATAATTAATTAAAAAAATAATATTATATACTCATATCATGTTATAAACATAAGTAGTCAAATCTATTAAAAAGTTAATATGGTCACAACATATGCCCCTAGTCCAATTTGATTTTGTTTCAAAAAAATCATAAGGTAGGTAAAGGTGCATAGTTAAGAACAAACTATTGTGCAAGATGCATAAAATATAATAATATTTTGTGAGGTGCAAATGAGGTAATAATGAAATAAAAACGTTGCAAATATGATAACTCAGTTAACTTACCCTAACGTTGGTCAAATTTTTACAAGGTGGGGCCCACAAATATGTTAAAAGGACGATTGGAAAAATAAATGGATTTATCATATTTGCAATGTTTATATTTCATTGTTATTATATTGTACTTTACAAAAGATTATTATATTTCATGCACCTTGTACGATAGTTTTTTCCTAAATTTTCACATTTACCCAAAATAAAATTATAATATATAAATTTAGAATTAATTTATAAAATAAAAAAATTTGAGGTTTTTATTTTATTTATTTTGCTCAGAAAAATGTCGGAAATTTTGTTATTGATTGATTTTTAATCATTTATATTTAAATATAAAATATTGGGAAAAATCACATTGAACTAGGACTCTGAAACAAAGGAAGATAATTTATTCAACAAAAAAAAAAAAAGAATCAAAGAAAGATAAAGAAGTGACCTTTTGCCTCTTTTGAATATTACTAAAATAGAATTTTATACTCTCTCCGGCCCTTATTATAAGAGTCCGAATTTTGAATTGTTTAGTTCTAAAATATTAATATATGTATCTTAATAAACCTTAGTACTCCATTCGTTCTTAAATATATGACCCATTTGACATTTTTAGAAAATCATAAGAAAGTTAAATAAGTTACTTATAAATTGGTTTACCTGAATTTTTTCTTTAAACTATTTTATTTGACTTATAAGCTAACATATAATTTAATAATATACAAAATATGTTACGGTTAAGTGGCTTATTTAGTTTTCTTAATCTCACAAAAAAATCAACTAGATCTTATATTAGAAACATAAGCACTCCCTCCTTTCCTAAATTTAGGACTTATTTAGGGATGTGAGATTGTTCCTAAATTTAAAACCTCTTTCTATTTTTCTCACATTTTTCCTAAATTATCTTTGTTGATGTTTCTAAAAAATAAACAAGCAATTGATGGGGGTAGGAATATAGGTAGTTGGTAAAGATGTTTTGGTAATGGAAGGTGATTTTAATTAATTTAATTGACATATTTAATATAATCAAATTAGATATAAATACCTTATATTTAGGAAATCAGGGAGTATTATTTTACTCTTATCATTGGGTAAGCGTGTATTATTCAATTACTTGATGCATAATGGATAATTCTAGTTATTTGTAAACTATTGATTTATTTTACTTTTTGTTAATAGTAAATAAATTAGCCTTGTTAGAAATTTTTTTTTTATATCAAACGTATTTCATATGGACACAAAATTCATGAACCTTGTGAATTGTAAACAAGACATCGCCCTTATACGGGGTCAACTAAGAAGGAGCATCTTTTTATTTTTTTAATTAATAATCAGAATCAAGGTGCCAATTAATTAATATTATTTTTATGTGTTCAGGTAAGTTGACAGTTGGATGCACACAACTCGACATAACCCCTATAATAATGTCCAACGAGGAATTTTTCTTTTAAGAAATAAATTTCATAAATAATCAAAACTATTTAAAATTGACAATTCCAATTAGTCTATGCGCAGTGCGTGGCCCTATATGTTTTTATATAATAAAATAGCTCCATAATTTGATATTCCCTAACCTAAAACAGTTGGTGCAGTTTGCAATTAATTTATTGAAACCGAAAGGGTATCTACAATCTGGGAATGTAATAAAGAAATCAGCAAATGAAAGAGAAATATAAAAATAAGAAAAAATATTTATGTTTATACTGTAAATTGTATATATAGTTTGTGAACTTTTTTTTTTTGGTGAATATAGTTTGTGAAATTTATTAAAATCGATAGAAATTTTTAATAAAATATATAGCATATTTCTGAATAAAATTACATTAACATTTAAACTGAATAAAAGATTTAAGAAATTATAGTTATTTTCAATGGTTAAATTTATCATCAGAATTGGCATATTTACATTTTAATTTCAATCAAATTACTGTTAATATTTGTAAAAATCATAACTTTCAAAAAATCTAGTCATTATGTTTTTAAATTTATTAGTTCTTCCAAAAATACAAAAATTTCATTAATAAAAACTAAATATAGTTTTATATATAATTATAAATTAATATCATGAAATGTAGTCTTTCCTTATATAAAATATGTCACTGAAACAAATAGAATATCAAAGGAAAAAGTATAGTCTGGTGACGGAATAGTAATAAGTAGTAAAATATGAAAGCTTGATTATGCAGCAAAGCAGCTAATCCCCATACCCTTATCCAAAAGCGTTCTCCCTTAATACCATTATCATATTTAATCAAAAATAGAAATAAAAAACCACGATCAAAACACCAAAGCACCAAAATTTTATTTTAACTATATAAGTTAGTATTTGTTAGCAATTTGTGAGTTGGATCTTACATGTTATATCTGTAATAAAAAAAATTAGTGGGTAACAATTTGAACTATATTTTAGAAAAATATGAGTCCAAATTCTGTTACCAATATAAGAATTTTATTGAACGAAGATTTATAAGTAGTTTTAATGTGAACTAAAAAGCTTGTACTCTTGCTCTTACAATGTCAAGTCAATTGTAATCTAGAAGATAGGTATAGAAGAAGTATAACATAATCATACTTGCTCTGTCTAAATGACAAGATGAACGAACAATATAATATTGTCAAGTGGCCTTGTTTGGTAGCATGGAAATGAAACCTATAAAAGTGAAAGTTTCCAGCATGTTTGTTACTTTGTGAAAACACTTTCATGGAGAACTAACTTCCATCCACTTCGCCGCTAATGATTATTTTGCCCTTCACCTTGTGTTTGGTGACTTAAAATGAGAAATTAAGTGCTTATTATTTTATTAAAAAAAAAACACTTAAAATCGGTTACAGTTGGTGGATGTAGCAAGTTCTTTTCTTTCTTTCTTTTTTTTTTTTTTTAAATAGAACAACAACCATCTATAATCCCATAAATCACCAATTTACAGATGAAATAAAAAAAAATAATCATTTATTGATTTTTTTTTTGGATTTTTTTCTAGGTGCATTTATTTAGACTATGTTTAGTATTTTGGAAGTGTTTGTAAAAGAAGTGAAAGCGAGTTTAATGTGTTCGGCATCTCCATTGAAGAACTTTGGTGGTGGCACCGTCATATCAACCATGTCTCTACTGTTTACCACTACCATGTCCCCGGGGTGTTGTTAGTGTGTTTGAATTAACGATTGGAAAAATGACTTATTTTCAATTTGACTTATACATTAAGTAAGATTAGATATAAATCAGATTGTGCTATGAGATTTATATTTGAATTGGTAATGATCAAAATGACTTTTAATTTTACAAACTAAAACTTGTTTGGACAGTTGTAAAAAGTAGCTTTATATATACATTGTAACAATTTCAAGTAAAATATTAAAATTAAAATCATTGAAAGAATATTTTATTATTAAAAAATTCAAAATGTTTATTATTTATAAGTTACTTTATCATGTTAATACAATACAGGAAAATGATTTTTTTAATATGATTATATTAGAGAGATATGCACCATATATATACTATAATTAAATAATTTATTTAACTTTTTAATCTCTATAAATTAGTCAACTAGCTCTTATATTAAAGATTAAATGTAATTTTTTTTCTCTTTCCTTCATAGCCAAAAAGCATAAATCATAAGTCATAAATCATAAGCATTTTTTGTTTTTCTTGTGCTTATCAGTGACTTATAAACCATAAACACACACATTAAATAACTTTTATATTAAAGTTCCACGACGATAAACATATTTTTAAAAACTTACTTCCGTCTCTGTTTCTAATTCTATTTTCAAAAATACTTCAAGGTACTATCAAACAGAGCCTAATTAAATACACTTAAAAACATTCTTTCACTCTACAAAAGTTTAATATGCTTATGTATGCATGTACTCAACTTTTGTTATACTTATTTATTTATTTATTTATTTTTGCAGGTGTTGTAAAATGTTAACGTATAAAAAGAAGAACAAGTCCCCACTGGAGTCTAGACCCATTTATAATCACATCTCTATTACCATTTATTATTATATTAAATAAAACATCTATCTATTTGCTTATGTATTACGGATGGCGGCGGGCACTGTTTGAAAGAATTTTCAACACCATCTAAGCATAACCAATTGAATATTTTGAATGGTTAGGCAAAGGTAGATGAAAAATAATAAGTTGGCAGCAAAAGATGAAAACGAATAAGGGTACATAAAATGAGCTGGAAAACTATTTATTTTTCAATAACAAAACAAAGTATATAATTAAATTTTTAGTATTAATTTAAATTCTTGTCAAATTGGGTTTTAAATAAGAGAAAATTTTCTTAAAGTTACACCTTCTTTCATTTGCTATGCAAGGAAATTAGGCTGTAAGGAGAATTTTTTACTCATTTAAAGTATAACATAGCTTTTATTTATTATTTTTTTTTTTTTGCCAACAACTTTTATTTAAATTAATGGACACCACATTTTATTATGATATGAATATATTTACGGCCAAATGGAGAAATTACTTTTAATCCTGGGTACTTAATTTTAATTTTATCATATCGGGGCTGTTGATATCACTTGGGCAATTATTAGACTAATGAATAGTTAATCTTATCCTGATCAGCTTATAGCAATTCCCATAACGCATAACCTATGCACTGTAACGTCACGTCTTATCCAAATTTACAAACATTGATGAAACCACTTTAATATAGTACTACTTATGTGCATTTATTACGATCTTACCATTACAATGGATAAATAGATTGGCACAAATTTAAAATAAAATCTAATTTTGATCAGAGAGTTCATACATTTTTTTTTTTTTGACCTTTCAGAGAGTTCATAGTTGAATCTAATCTATTGCTTCTTTTTTTTTGGGGGGGGGGGGGGGGGGGTTTAATTAGTTCCAATGATATGGATATGGAAGATTGATGGATGAAAGCTTATCTTATCTTTATCATATTGTAATGTAAATTGGGTACTTAAGAATAATTTTTTATTTTTATATTATATTTTTGAAAAACCTTGGGAGAATATCATGGGGTCCATGATGAAAAAGATCGGTGAGACTCATAATGGAAAAAATAGATAATAGAAGTGGGACATGTGATAGAAAAAGATGGGTGTGACATTTGTAATGAAATTACTAATTTACTTTTCACAATTGCAAAAAGATTAAAAGGTTGGTGTGTGGCTCAGTGAACAATTTTTGGTTCCTTAGAACTTCAAGTTAAATAGAATAATAAATTTTAAATTAAATAAAACAAGAGCAAAGCTATTTATGTCGTAAAGTTTATATCACTTTTTCAATTAACAAATATATAATCATCCTTCCATTCCTAAACATACTTAATTGGTTAGGAAGGTTAGTCTAATTTAAAATATAGTATTATAATTCAATTTGTCCTTCAAATTTATAATTCTTTTTTAAATCATCCCTTTTCATTGTACATGTTAAAGGCTTCCATCAAAGGGTATCATAATTTCATTGCAAATGATTGATATGATATTTTAAGAAAATCAATACAAACTTTATACAAATAGTGTGCTAATTAATTTTGGGAAAATTAATTACAAGTCCCTTGTAAGGAACTTAATTATCATGAGGTCCCACAAAATTGGTTAATTAATCTTAGGTCCCACGCGAAATCACATAATTAATCTCAGGTCCCACGAAGTTGTTATAGCCTGCTCATTTAGTTGTTATCGGCAGCTCAAAAGTTGTTATCGAACAAGAGTTGTTACACATGCTTATTTAGTTGTTATGCTAAGTCACAAGTTGTTACACATGCTCAATAAGTTGTTATCATAGGCCGAAAAGTTGTTATGTCCTGCTCATTTAGTTGTTAGTGACTGAGAATTCCGTAACAACTTTTGACCAGATTATAACAACTATTTGGCATACGATAACAACTTAATGAGCATGCAGTAACAACTTCATTTCAGGGACCTGGAATTAATTAACCGATTTCGTGGGACCTCATCTTAATTAAGTTCCTTACATGGGACCTGTAATTAAGTACCCCATTAATTTTTATAATATTTACAAACTAGTTATCTAACCTTAATGTTAACTTTTATTTCTTTGGCAAAAAAAAATTATTAACTTTTATTTCATCGTAATTTTTATATTAATAACTGATGAAGGGAGAAATTCTTTATTATTGACCAATAAAAAGCCAAGTGTTATTAGTCCAGACGATGTTTGCAAAATGTTTCGTCAAGGTTGAAAAAGGGCTTGGCAGAGCTGGGAAATTTGGTGGGCTGGGCTTAAACGGACCAGACCATCACGGGTCAGGCCCACAAAAAAACCCTCATTTTTGTGAAGCTCGGCCCTTGAGCCATCTGGCCTCGGGCCTCGGGCCTCGGGCCGGTCCTCAAGTTTTGACTTTTTTAAATGTTTTTTTTCCCCGTAATTTTGAGTGTGTATTGCTAATGAAAATAAGGGACCTATAATAAAAAATATAAATATATATTATCAAAATTATATTTAAATACAAACTTACAAGTATTAGTGCATTGCCATATACTAACTCAATAACTCATAAATTAAGTACTAAACCTAGAATTAGAAGTCACACAACAATTACATAGAATGTTCTTAGTAATAAAGAATTAAAGTATAAAAGTGGAACGTAGGAGACTTGAATCTAACCTAATAAGCATTTAAATTATTTTCATTCATATGCATATATACAAAAATAACACACCCATTTAACTCTTTAAACAAATGAAAATAAAAAAATTGTAAAATAAAGAGAGGGGCAATAAACGGGCTAGCACGCCAAAGCCTCGCAGCCCGAATGGCCGACCCGTTTAAACCCGCTTCCTTTTTGTAGCTCCAAATTCCAATCCCGGCCCTCCTCAGGCTACGGCCTAAACGGACTCGACCTGAATTCCCGGCTCTAGGCTTGAGGGATATTTAAAGTGTGGAAAGAGTAATTAAGAAAGAGACATTATGAATATAAAACTTTGCTAAGTGAGGGTCAAAGAGAGAATTATTGAAAGCAAGCAAATATTGAAAGTTGAATTTTAGTTGTGTTTCTACCGATAAATTACTATTTCATCAACCGCCCATGGTTTCTTTTTCTTTCTGGTTTTTCTTCGTATGCTCCTTTCTTAAACTTTGATTCCTTGTTAACGCAGGACCTAAATGAGAGATTTATTCTAGTTCTAAGGGTAATATATCAAATTATTTTATCTCACAAATTTACAATTTTTATATTAAATTATATTTATTGATTGCATATATTGACTGAGGGTTTTTACTTTTTTTTTCCGAATGGAAATTGGTTTCAAACACAAATGATTAAAAAGTATTTTAAGAAAAACAGCACACAAAACATTTATTATAAATAAATAGTTTAACATATTTTCAATTAGGTAAATTAGAATTAATTCTTTAGCTCTTATATGGCTATAGTCATCAGATAAAGTATTTCTACACACACACACACACACACTCATGAATATACATTTATGACTGATAAGTTTAATCAATGTTTTTAAAAATAATTATTATGATATTAATTTCATTTAAAAAAGAAAACTATTTCATCCATGTGGTTTAAAAGATTTAAGACTAAGGGTTAACCAAAGATCACATAGTTTTGTGATATAACATTTCTATAATAAGTGCAAACATTATAAAAATATATCAATATGTTATAAGAACAAAAGTATTTACCATACTGCTACACTTTAAATCGTTCCTTAGTTTTTATACTTGTGAAGAAGTTATTCACATGAAGAACGACTATACTATTTCACAAGTGAGAATTCTTCTTCACGTGAATGATTTTAGAAATTGTTTTTCGTATAAACAATTTCAATTTGATGTGTCTTTTTTTAAATAATTACAAAAGGTTTGTCATTTTTTATGATATTTTTTCAGTAGTCATCATCCAAATCTTGTGAGCAATATGTTATAAGGACAAAAATATTTACCACAATGCTACACTTAAAATCGATAGCAAGGTTCTATCATTGAGGATCTTGGTATGCAACTACGATATTCAAATGATTATTTGGAGGCAGCGAAGTTCTTCTATCGATGGCCTACACTCTCACTAATTCGACTAATCAGTTTCTAGTAGTGTCAGATAGATATCGGGGATAAATCCAAATAAGATTAATGTTTTTAAATAAATTTTTAATCTCAATTATACACATCTCATAAAAGAATCGGGATGATTAGCAGCATATAATTGCCATCTTTTAAGAAGAAACAAAAGGCAAAATGCTTTCTATGGCGTGCCTATTTCTTCTCCATTGGATGAAATGAAGGGTTCAGATTCGTCAATCACAAAGGGTCACCTCACTGCTCCCAAAATAGATGTGAACGCACTCACCAAATGCCATAATCATCTCTTCCCTCGTCACTTCTCCTTCCTTCCCACCTTCCTTCCTTCTTCTTCTTCTTCTTCTTCTTCTTCCTCCTCCTCCTCCTCTTTGTGGTCAACCCTCTGAAGCTGAAACCCATCTTCTCCTCTTTCCATTATTGACTTCAGAGGAAGAGCAAAAAAGAGAAAGTTTCAGTGTTTTGATCTTCTGGTAACATTCTTCACTTGGTTTTGCTTGCCACTTTTCTGCTGTTTTGTTGTTTTGCTTCTTCTTTTCTTTTGATTGCTTAATACGATTTGTGGGGGGTCTTTGGTTTTGGTTTCCTTTGAATTTATGCTGATTTTTGCTTCCTGGTGGATCTGTATGATTCTTAATAGTGGATTTCTCTTCTGTGTTTCTAACTTTTGAACTTGATATTGATTGTTATGTGATTGGGTTGGTCTTTGATCCTCTTTTCTTTAGATAACCTCGTTTGGAAGTTTTCCCTGCGAGTTTTATGATATTCTTGTGAGTTTTTTAATATTGGAGGATATCCTTTTGATGATTGGTTGATCAGATACTCTTGAAAATCGACCTGATATTTTAAGCTTCTCATCCATGAATAACCATTTCAGCGACTTGGATGTTTATATTTTCGTAGTTTACATGTGGCTAGTTTAGATCTGTGCAGTCATTTAAGTCCTGAGCACTTGATATTTTGACTGATTAAAGATTTTAGATATTGTGTGGTTGAATATTTATTGGTGATTAGGACATTTACTTTTTTTTTTAAGAGATATTGTTAGCCCTTTATGTGATATATCTGCGCTTATAAAGGAAGAATCTGCTTATAACAATTTTGTTGTCAAAACGCCTGTTTACACGAAAAGTGTTTGATTTGCTTTGTTGTGCTGGGTTTAATTGTTCTATGTTTTATATCGTTTGACAGGTTAAAGGTCTAGAAAGTCTAAGAAACTGTTGACTTTGATCTTGGTGTAAAGAAGGGCAAAAGTTTTGAACACCGGTCATTGAGCTTTTGTTGGTTCATCCATTTTTTCCTTGAGCTTTCAGGCAATATTGTAGGAGTAGTTTCGTCCTTGGGGAAAGATGATGATGTTTGAAGAGATGGGGTTTTGTGGTGATTTGGATATGTTTTCTGCTCCTCTTGGGGATGGGGATGTTGTCACCCGGCAGGCTGAAACAGAGGTGGCAGTTGAGGATGATTACAGTGATGAAGAAACCGACGTGGATGAGCTTGAGAGGAGGATGTGGAGAGACAAGATGCGTCTGAAACGGTTGAAAGAACAAAGCAAATCCAAAGAAGGAATTGATGCAGTGAAGCAAAGGCAGTCCCAAGAACAGGCAAGGAGGAAGAAGATGTCAAGGGCCCAAGATGGAATCTTGAAGTACATGCTTAAGATGATGGAGGTTTGCAAGGCTCAAGGATTTGTTTATGGGATAATTCCAGAGAAGGGAAAGCCTGTGACGGGTGCATCCGATAATCTTCGCGAATGGTGGAAGGATAAAGTCAGATTCGATAGGAATGGCCCGGCTGCCATAGCCAAATATCAGGCTGATAACTTAATTCCGGGCAAGAACGAAGGATGCAATTCTCTTGGTCCTACCCCGCACACCCTGCAAGAGCTTCAGGATACAACCTTGGGTTCTCTCTTGTCAGCACTGATGCAGCACTGTGATCCCCCTCAGCGACGATTTCCATTAGAGAAAGGAGTTCCTCCACCGTGGTGGCCTACTGGGAATGAAGATTGGTGGCCACAGATCGGTTTGCCTAAAGATCAAGGCCCTCCACCATACAAGAAACCGCATGACCTGAAGAAGGCATGGAAGGTTGGGGTTTTAACTGCTGTTATAAAGCACATGTCTCCTGATATTGCCAAGATTCGCAAGCTAGTGAGGCAGTCAAAATGCCTTCAAGATAAAATGACAGCCAAGGAAAGTGCAACTTGGCTTGCGATCATTAACCAAGAGGAGGCTTTGGCACGAGAGCTGTACCCTGACTATTGCCCTCCACTGTCCTCAGCTGGAGCTAGTGGTTCTTTGGTCATCAATGACTGCAGTGAGTATGATGTTGAAGGGGCTGAGGATGAGCCAAACTTTGATGTTGAGGAGCAAAAACCTGAGAATATGAATCCATCCAGTCTTGGGATGGAGGATAGAATGAGGGGAAGGCTCCCAATCCAGGAACCTCCTTTTCCAATTAAGGGAGAGATTGTCACAAACTTGGATTTCATTCGGAAGAGGAAGGCTCCTAATGACTTCAACATGATGAATCAGAAAATCTACACTTGCGAGCACCCTCAATGCCCTTACAGCGAAGTTCGCCTGGCTTTTGCCGACAGGACCTCTAGGGATAATCATCAATTGAATTGCCCATGTAAAGGCGGTTCCTCAGATTTTGGTGGGTCAAATTTTCATGTTAATGAGGTCAAGCCAGTTATCTTCCCTCAATCTTTCACGCAGCCGAAACCCACTGCCCAGTCTGTCAATGTAGTTCCACCTTCAATAAATATATCAGGGCTTGGAGTCCCTGAAGATGGCCAGAAATTGATCAGCGACCTTATGTCAGTGTATGATACAAATGTTCAAGGAAATAAGAACATAGGTTCCAATAACCGTGCTGCTGTAGAAAATCAAAACCTTTCCCAACCCAGCATTCAGCAGCAACAGAACAATTTCTTCCCTAATCAAGGAGTCGTGATGGAAGGGAACGTCTTTGAAGAACCCAACATTTCCAATAACCAGCAGCTGTTTGCTCGTGAGGAAGGTCATTTTGACCCGTTCAAGGCTTTTAACTCTCCTTTTGAAACCAACCACCAGCACCACAGCAACAGCAGTAACAACAACAACTCCAATTTTCATTTAATGTTTGGGTCTCCTTGTGATTTGGCATCTTTTGATTTTAAGGATGAGATGCAAGCAGGAGTGGGAGGAATGGAATCACTTCACAAACAGTCAGACATGTCATCAATATGGTATCACCATTGAAAATGACTTGTGGAAATCTCATGTATCACGGGAGTCTTATTTTTTTTTCCTTGAAATCATGGGAAGATCCCGTGCCTAAGAAAAAAAAGGTAGTTTGTCGCATTTTTCTTCACATGTAATTGTAGGTTATGTCCAAAAAAAAAGGTCCTTGTATGTCTAGATATTATTCTATGCTTGGCATGTCTGGTATATGGGGTTACTAAACCATGGATGATCCCATTATACTATATAACCCTGTATTATGTGTGTTTTTATCAGTGTAGCCATGTAGTTCTAATGTAAGACTGTGATATAAATAAGATTTATAATTCTCTCTTTAGATTTTAGCGTTCCCCCTTAAATCATGGCCCGAATTGTTAGTTCAGCCAGCATAGGCCTAACTATCAGTTCCTGTCATACATGACTATGTGGACTCCATCACGTTGTTAGAAGATGCTTTTCATTGTTTGATGCATACAAATGACTAATTAGTGGGCTCTACTGTGTGGCAGACTCACCGATTTGCAAGTGAAGATTTTGAATAGTGTTTAATTCACACATGGTTCAGTGAATCTGTGCCTGTTATAACATGTTAAGCAAAGCAGGAGAAAATTTGGTGGGTAAATTGGTTAGGAATGGATTTATATAGATTGAGTAAAGTGTTGTCCTTTTATGGACCCCTTTTTATTTTTATCTTCTTCACTTGAGCTTATCTTCTGGCATGTGAACATGGATAATGGACCCCAGAAAACAGATGGAGGAATAGGAAATGCCAAGTTGAGATCTGTTTGGTTGCGTGATAGAATTGGAGATATGTGTGTGTGGGGCTCTTTGGTAGGAACTCGTCGTGTAGTGTCTGTTCGTGATTGTAAGTGTCATTGGTCAATGACCCAGCAAGCTTTTTAATGTCTTCATTATTTTCTTTTCCCATTTCCTTTCCACTTTGGTGAAATGAAATGGAAGTATGAAAGTGGCATATCCATTCATGGGACCAAAGAAAATTGGCCCTTTATCTCTTCCTTGCCCCTAGGCGGCTGCAACTTCTCTCTTTCTTTCTTTTGAGGGCTTAGTTCTCCCCACCCCACGTGTTGTTGTTCATTTCTTTTTCCTTTTCCTTTTTATTCTCTTTTTTATTGGAAAACATTAAGTACAAATATTTGTGGATCTGAATTCTCGGCATTTTGCATGTAAATGTATTGTCCAAGATTAGAGAAATGAAAAGGAAACAATGAGTAGGAAAAAAGGAACTCATATATTCACTTTTGTTGTTTACTGTCGCAATATAAAAGTATCATTGACACAAAAAATAAATCAATTCCTATCGAATATGAAAATTACAAAAAACAATGTTATTGTTAAGTAAAAAGAATATAAATGAAGATATTATCTTTTAATTAGGCATAAATTATTTATATCCTCATATGCTAAATGTATGCAGTATTGACATCAACTAAAAATTCTAGCTTTAATTCATTGTCTTATGAGGAATTAACTTTTTTGTTAGATTGAACAACATTGGTGAAGATAATATTATAGGTAAGTATTATCTTAACTCCTAAATATAAGAGCAATCGGATTGATTTTTAGTTCTAAATATAAATAATTTTTTATATACTAACATATACATTTGGTTCTTTATGTTTTCATTAGTATCATTTTAGTCCCTTAAATTTGAAATGTATATTTTTGTCCTTTTATGCTAATAACAGTTTCAGTTTCACTTAACAAAAAATGGCGACTCAGCAAATTTTAAAAAGTGCTTTTATAATTAAATGCAAATAAAAAATGGTTAAGTTTTTAAACTAAAAAATGATTATACTAAAAACTTAAAATTAAAGCATATTTTATCAACATTTAACTATAAAATCATCAATTAGATTTGTTAAGTCAACAATTTCGTTAAGTGAAACTACCACCGTTAATAAAAAAAGGGATTATAAGTACACTTTTCAAAGTTAACGGTTCAAAATGATATTTATTATAAATATAAATGACTAAAAGTATATTTCAACCGTTTTTATTTTATCTTATCTTTATCATTATTATACAAATTATACTTTGTTAGAATTATCAATTGATATGATCCACGCTGCACAGGTTTTTCTTTAAAAAAAATATTACGTAACATACACGTTATAATTAAATAGTTTATTTAACTTTTTTAATGGGTTGTATATTAAGAACATGTAGTAGTTAATAATGGCTTCACTGACTTAGATTGGCATATAACTATAAGCTGTGGGTCTGGTTATGGGTCCTAAATATAGAATCTATTTGGAGGATGAGATTGGTCTTAAATAAATTCAAATTGTCCCTATTAATGCTCTTTAATAATAAATAAGTAAAAAACGGATGGTGGAGATATAGGAAGATGGTTAGGGTACATTTATAATATTTTGTAATTTTAACTAACTTTATTAACATCATTAATCTAATTAAATCAAATAAAAACATATTATATTAAGTAACGTTTAGAGTTTCATTAAAAAAAAAACGTTTAGAGTTGGAGTCTCAATCTTTATGTATACATATAACATCACAGAAAATATCATAACACTTCTTTTGGCCTTCACTCTTTTTGGTTTTCTTCGAAGTCCATAATGTTTTGTTACAAAGAATTTTTATTTGTGTGCTCGGTTGATACGTCACACACACACACACAGAGAGAGAGAGAGAGAGAGAGAGAGAGAGAGAGAGAGAGAGAGAGAGAGAGAGAGAGAGAGAGAGAGAGAGAGAGAGAGAGAGAGAGAGAGAGAGAGAGAGAGAGAGAGAGAGAGAGAGAGAGAGAGAGAGAGAGAGAGAGAGAGAGAGAGAGAGAGAGAGAGAGAGTCTTATAAATATGAACCGACAGGCACGACTCCTAATTCACGATCTACTGAGGCTTATCCTTAGGCTATGGAACATGACAAGCAAACATCTGTCCACACAGGTAGGTTTTAGTTTAGTTTCATCTTAGTTTTAAATTTGATGCAATAGAATAAAATTCCCTCAGCTATATAAAAGTTAACAGACTATTTATTTACCGGCTATTAAAATAGAAACAAATTATGGCATAAGCCTTACGTAAACATCAGGCATGCCATACTATCACAATTAGTATATAATCTTAGATTCTTTTGCTTTTGTTTTTTGAAAAATTGGCCCATCATCTATATGAACTTCATATAATATTCAATTGATGATTTGTGCGTTAGTGGGGTAGTGAATTCTCTAAGTTTATTATGACATAGTTATGTGAGCTCACATTATTTTATAAGTTGGTACATTTCGTCTTATTTGATTTGGACGGTTTTCCTACAATAAAAAGAATACGGTTAATGCAACACTGCATGAATATTTAATATTTGATCATCAATCAAGACGTGTATTATTAAAATTTTTGAAACCCTCAAATTTATAAGGTGTTTAGAGTATTGTGCATTTAAATATTGCTTATATGGATGTATATTATGAATGTGTCTATATTACTAAAATACAACTACCAATGAATTTTTAATTTGTGAAATATTGAGCTAAGATCATCATATTCAACAAGGCGAACATAATGTTTCAAAATAGACGTAGGTTTTTTTGGGGGTGAAACCACAAGAGTATGAACTTAAGACATCAATATCTGTCTCAATAGTTTTTTTCTATCTGTCTATGGTTCTAAAATGTTATAAAATGGAATTAGCTGCATAGATTAGTAGACCGTTTACTCAAAAAAGATGAGTAGGGAGAGTTAAATATATCTAGAACACATATATTTCATTTGGACGGTTTAAATTTGATTTTATATTTTGTTTTCATTTTTATATTACTTCAAAAAAAAAAAAACAAATTTAGACTGCCTGAACGAGATATAAACTATTTAGATAAGCTTAGCTTCATTTACTCAATTTTTTATGAGTAAGAAAACAGGTTGGTAAATTAGAGAATTAATCTCTTGAGATGGTCAAGAATTTTAGATGAGTTGAACGATTTGGATTTCATATAATCCACTTTAATGTTGATACGACATTATTTTGAGTAAAAAGATAAAAAAAGTAGTTGATAGAATTAATGGTTTTGTAACTTTATTTTATTAGATTATCCATAATTTATAAAAGAATGTTCAATTTATCAAGGATTAATGTCTTTTTTTATTAAAATTTTACTTTGTTTAGCATAATATATGACTCCTTGTAGATTGTAGCTTTATAAGATGACTGCTGAAATTAGATTAAACTAAGCTATTTAGAGATGTTATGTTTTGTGGTTATTTCATTCCATTTCGACATGGACATTAGTAACCTTTCATACGATGTTCTTTGTGGAATTTTAAAGTTTGTTGGTCGAGATGATGAGATGTAGTATCTTTATATTGTTAAATGAAGCTGCCGTTTATTTCATAACATTGGTGAAGATCGATTTGTTGTTAACGATATATTCCATTTGTTACTGTGGATGATCATTATTTTTCAATTGATGAAATCATTGATTTGAATTTTCGACATTTTATCTTGAAGCTTGACATTTCACTTGAAATGCTTAACTTTTTTCTACCTCACATAATCTAATTATTGGGGCTTTTAAGCTAAGAACGTATGCCGCTGAAGATTATGATTATGCAATATATAAATGGACAATGTTCTGGATCAAACAGAAATGTTGATGTAGTTAATTCTTGTTTCAAACACTGGACTAAATTCTGTGATGAAGAAAAAAGTTCTTTGCATTAGAAACCGATAGTATTTTTGGTTCCTTTTCTTAGATTAGATCTCAAACATGAAGAATTTTTTAGAGATGTCAACAATAGAGCATGCACCACTCATAAGAGACCTTCAGAATGGAACTTATATATACCTACAACTGACAGATTTCTTAGCAATGAAGGAACCATTTGTAGATTCTGTTGATTAGACTTTGAAATTTGATACTTTGTTGAATCGTTGGGTGAATCTTTTTCCTATCAAATAGTTGTTAGTTGTTATCAATTTAGAATTAAAGTAGTTTAATTTAATTTTGTTGTTGTTCTTTTTGTTATAGTTTTTGCGTGATTTTTTTTATCCTTTCATCATCTGCTTTGTTATTATCTTACTATAATTACATTTTGGTCTATAATAAAAATTTAATTTCTAAGTGAATGTTCTATTGTGTTTCCTTCTAATTCTATGAGTTATTTTATAATTTCTTTTGCTTCAAAAGGTTCATTTGAAAGTTCTGTTCCGAAGAAAGGTTTGTATATAACTTGAAATAGCAAGAACGTAAAAATAGTGATCGAATCTTAAAAATAACATAAAATGATATTTTCTCTCGGTTATATTTTTTGGAGTATAAGGGAGAGTCAAAGGTCAACCATTTGGATACATCTTAACATTAAACAACCTTTTTTTTTTATAATTATGTCTTAATTTTTAGTAATTCTTAATATCCTAACCAATAGAAAAAATAATTTAATTTTCACTTACATCCGCAAAGAAATGCTTTTAAGATGACTAGCTACTTTCCTAAATTAGAACTAGTATTCACATTAATAGCATAAATATTTAAAAAAGATGATTTGATGTTTAACCATATTTGTATGGACCACTCATCCTTAGATAGAATTAAATCCTGAATAATTGAAAATCTTTATGCATAACTTTTGAAAGGATACAATAATGATCTTCTATGGGCAACAGATATATTCTATTTGCATTAGTTTCAAAATGATATTATGATAATAATTACTTTCTAGGATTAAATTTAACAATATGTCATGCTGTTGCATTTACTTTATTGTTGGCCTTAGTGATGCACTCATTGTCTTTTTTTACAATACATGAACTATAGAATAATTGACAAACTATAATTAAACTTAGTTAAATTTTTAAAATATGATCTATTACCTTTTTTCTACATTTTCTTAGTTGAAGAGTTGTTTTGATTAATTTAATCATTACTTTTATTGATGGATAAGGATAGCCCGTGCCAAATAAATTATCAATATCAAATAGACACTTTTGAAGAGATAAATTTCTTCGAGTAATTGTTCAATATTAATTAAATATGAAACATTGAATTTTATGAATTGAAGAGGCAAGTTAGAATTTTTTTTTTTTTTTTAAAATGAACGAACCTTTGAGTTACCAATAGAATTAGATGGTATTCAAATAATACTATAAATTTTATGATATGGTTGTCAGTTCTGATGACTTCATATCAAAAGTTAAGAATGGAATTCACTGATCTCCCATTCGACTTTTCGTGTGAAATAACTAAGAGAGTAGGCCGTAGAAGCGTCAAATCCTTTATATTTTTGAAATGTACTTGCAAATTATTACTTTAAGCCAGAGATGACTCTTTGGTCATTAAGAAAATTAGATTTATCTAGATTCCACACTTTGCTGAAGTGTTTTATGCAAGTATTAATGGGTTATCGCAAGTGGGTCTCAATAATCCTGATATTTTAGCAGAATTAGTAGCTGAATGACCGATGACGTTTTCTGTGCCAATAAGGATATTTCCAATGGATGCATCATGTTGAGAAATTGTGCTCATAAAGGACTTGATTATGGAACTTATATTTGGTCAATGATTTTATTAGTATGTGGATTATATTATCTATGAATAGAGAATCTACAAAAACAACACTGAAATACTAGAAGCATATTTCAAAGGAAGAGAATTATTTTTATGGTAAGATGGCGTCTAGAAAGTTAGTTTTTATTTTTTAAAACCGATATAAGGAGGAATGGACCTTTACAAAGGATTAAACACAGAGCTTGCCAAGTTCACCGAAGATCCCATGAATGAAATTTATACACACATATTGTCTATGAGGAAAACATGAATGATGCTAATAGGATCGTACAAATTTGTCAATCTTGTATATGGATTATGAACTACGTTGGTTTTTCAAGATTGGGTGGAAAATATAAGTCTATATAGATTTCAAAATGCTTACTATTATTCATCTCCAGCAAAATTTCTCGTATGTTTTCTTTAGCATTAACTTATGCAGATAGTTCTCATTTAAATCCTTTAAATAATGTAATTTTAGTTTTTGGATTATACGAAATTTTTTGCTTTGTTGAAAGACTGTAAGGAATATATCGGTCATTATAGAATTAAGTTTCTCTACTATTAATAAATATAAAAGAGTTAAAGGAGCAAAAATACCCATTTAAATTTGTCAAATGTGCATTTGACATCAGGTAAAAACTTAAGGCATAAAAATACCTATATTCATTAGAAAATGCCTATACCGTCAAATGTGCCGACGTTGATCAATAAATTGACCAGAGATGCTGACATGGAAGTTGATGTGGCAAAAAATGTTAGACATAAGTTAAAGTGCAAAAATACCCATGAACAATATAATTTTCAAATGTGCACCTGACACCATTGATATAATTTCAGATACAAAAATACCCATAAACTCTTATAAATTAGAAGGCCCACAATATTAATTTTAAATGATTATTTGATAGAAATATCCTCACATTCTGTCTCCCCTACACTTCTCCTCATCCTTTTTCCTTATGATTCCCCAACATTCTTTTGTCAGCCCATCACTCGATTCTCTTAATTTCTAGTCACAACTCTACATCTTTAAATACTTGCTATTAATGCACTACTAGATATTAATGAAGAAAATGGCCAAGTCACGTGAGTGGGGGTGTGCTATCATAGTGGTGAAGGGTGTAACATAGAAGAGTTCATGGTGTGTCACTATAATGGTGAGGTGATTAAGGTTCTTGACTTTAGAAGTGAGTTTGGGCGATAGTAGCGGTGTTGTTGGTACTTTTGTAACGAGTTTCTCTTAAGGGAGGTATAGCATAAGGTGGTTGACAAAAAGAATAATATGATTTGACTTTGGTCTAATATCTTTGGAAAAATATTTGCAAAAAGGGACTATGAAACATAAGCTCACTATGATAATATACTTAGAAAGATGGTTGATGAATGAGAGTTGAGAATAGAAAAGAGATGGGCTAATGCATTGACAAAAGAATGTTTTTTTTGGGTGGGGGTGGGTGGGGAGGATGTGGAAGAGTGTTGGGAGGGGGAAGAATATGAGGATTATGTATTAGACAGTAATATGTGCCCCATTAATTTAGAAGAGAGCACGAGTATTTTTGCACCCTAAATAATGTATATGCTGTCAAGCGCACATTTTGAAATTGTATGTGAGTATTTTTACACCTTAACCTATGGGTGTTTGATATTTTTATGCCAATTAGCTTACACGTCAACATCTTTGATCAACTTAACAGCTAGCGTTGGCCCATTTAATGGTGAAGACTTTTTTGTTCCACTTTTCAAATGTATATGAGTTTGGTTGCACCTTAACCTATTGGATTTGACTTTTTTATGCCACATCAGCTTCTAAGTCAGCATCTCTGGTTGACTTAATGTTCAAATGTTGGCCTATTTAATGATGTTGGCATTTTTGCCCCATTTTCGAATGTATATAGGTATTTTGCACCCCAAGTTTTTTTATGATGTTAGGTGCACATTTGACAAATTTAAATAGATATTTTTGCACCTTAACCCAATATAAAATTACTGAACTGTAGGAATATGTTAAATAGAAAATTTAATCTGTTAGAAAATTTTCGTTTCTAATAACTTCATTTAAAGTTCCATACACTATTATTTAAAAATTAGCCAACAGATCATAGGGTTTGATTAACGTTACCTTTTATTAATTTTGGAAATTAATTGCTGTTATTATATTGTTGCCAGATCTTTCTTCAAAATGTGAATGAATTATAAATGTATTCTCCATTCGAAGAACTTTAGTGGCGGGCTGGTGGCACTGATCAACCGTGTCTCCACTGTTTACCACTACAATGTTCAGTGTTCGCTGCTATTGTTGTCAACTAGGGTGAGGAGTAAAATGGTCACTAGATGAGAAGTTGATGGAAGTTAGTTTCTTAAGGAAAGTGTTTTCATAAGTAACAAACATGCTGGAACTAGATGTCCATCTAAACTTTCACTTTCATGTTTTGATTTAATTTCCATGCTACCAAATAAGTCCTTAAATATTATCATCGACAATATTCTTCATTCATCTGTCATTTAGGCAGAGCAAGTATGATTATGTTGTACTTCTTCTATATATGTTATGCTTCTTCTATACCTATCTTCTAGGTTACTTGACTTAATATTGTAAGAGCAAGAGTACAATATTTATTTTGATTTTGATTTTTGATCAAATATGATAATGGTATTCAAGGGAGAACCTTTTTGGATAAGGGTATAGGGATTAGCTGCTTTGCTGCATAATGAAGCTTTGATATATTACAACATATTACTCCCTTCGGTCTTAAATATAAGATCACTTTAACTTTTTTTGTGAAAGCTAAGAAAACAAATTAAACCACTAAATTATAACATATGTCACATGTAATTAGATTATAGATTAGTTTATAAATAGAATAAGTTAATGAGAAAAAAAGATAACTATAGACAATTTAAAGTGATTAATTTTGCATCTTTAATTTCTTCAAAAAAGTCAAATTGATCTTATAATTAGGACCGGAGGGAGTACTATTTCTTTACCAGCCTATACTTTTTCCTTTGATATTCTATTTGTTTCACTGACATATTTTAAAACTACATTTCATGATATAAATTTATAATTTTAAACTTATAATTAGATTTAAAAACTTTATGACTAAATGAACCAATAAATTTAAAAACTTTATTAGTGTGTTTGGATCAGCTTAAAAGGGGAAAATAAGTGCTTATTTTCTTCAAAAGCACTTAAAATGGGAAATTCATTTTTTTGGAGATGTTTGTTTTGGCTTATTTTTAGTTGGGCTTTTAGCTTATAAGTTAATCATAAGTAGAAGGAGAACAAAACAGTTTATAGCTTATTGTTAAGTGCTTATAGCCTATATGTATTATTATTTAGTTAAAAAACTTCATATTTATATGATTTTTAATTCATATGACTTTTTATCCAGTAAATATATTTATTTAAATTTCCATTTTATTTTTTTGGCAGATAATTGAGAAAATTAATTAGATGTCCCATGGAAGAAACATAATTAAGAATAGGTCTTACGGAGTTGTAAATAACAACTTCTGACCTGATAATAATAACTTTTAGCCTGTTGATAACAACTCGTGTGACCTTATCTTAATTATGTTTCTTCCATGGGACCTCTATTTAATTTTCCTCAAATAATTTTAATTTTTCATTCAAAATCATCATAATTCAAAGATTTAATTTAGTTCTATTATTCAATAAAATTCATGCCCCTTTTAGTAATTTTCATCTTCAACTTAATTTTCAAGATAATCCTCCAAACATGTTTCAAAAGTTAAATTCATTAAAAAGTTATTTTTTTCACAGCTAATCCAAATATAAATCTCATTGCACAATCTAACTTATACATAAGTTAGATTGAAAATAATTACATAAGTTAGATTGAAATAAGTTCTGATTTTTGAAAATAATAGTAATTTAATTAAAATTAAAATATAAATATATCAATTCTGATGATAAATTTACCCATTGAAAATAGTTATAATTTTTCAAAACTTTGGAAAAATTTATAGTTTAATGTAATTTTATTCAGAAAATGTGCGTATATATTTTATTAAGAAATTTCTATCTATCTTAATAAAGTTCACAAAATATATCTACATAGAAATCGTTTTTCTTATTTTTATATTTCTCTTTCATTTTCCAATTTCTTTAATACATTTGGGAAAATTTCAAATAAATACCCCTTGAATATCAAAAGGACGAAAATGTACCTCAAATATACAAAAGGACATAAAATGGATCGTTCCCAATTTGGGATAAACAATTTTAAGGCAAAAAGACCAAAATACCCCTGTTTCCATTAACCACTCGGGTATGGCCATTAACTACTCCCGTATAGCGATTAACCACTCTAATATAGCCATTAACCACTTCGCTGATTTATTAGTTAGGCTTGTTTTTGTGAAAGTTGTTAACTACTCTAATATAGCAATTAACCACTTCATTATAACGTTTAACCACTCAAGTATAGCCATTAAATACTTCACTGATTCATTAGTTGGGCTCAAATACTCTTATATTTGTGAAAGTCGTTAACCACTCTAGTATAACAATTAACCATTTTAGTATAGCCATTAACCACTCTAGTATAGCCATTAACCATTCTGCTTTATAAGTGAATGGAGACAGGGGCATTTTGGTCTTTTTACATTAAAATTGTTTATCCCAAATTAGGAATGATCCCTTTTATGTCCTTTTGTATATTAGAGGTACCTTTTTGTCTTTTTGATCTTTGAGGGATATTTATTTGAAATTTTCCCATTACATTTCCTGATTGTAGATACCCTTCCGCTTTTGTTGGCAATAAAAAGGGAAAATTAAAACTAAATTTTAAATAAGGGAATTAATCACGATCAAGTCCCAAAAATCAAATTACATGAAGTTCCTAGGGACTTGAGTGATATTTTAAATGGCCTTTTATTGATAACTAAATGCAGCTCAATGAGTTGTCAATGACAACTAAAGAGTTGCCAATTGTAGTTCAATATTGACAACTTATAGAGTCAACTAATTAAATTGTCAATATCAAGCCATTTAATATCACCCAAGTTCCTATGTAATTTAATTTTTTTAGGACCTGATTGTAATTAATTTATTTATTTGGGACCTAGTTGTAATTCTCCAAAAAAAGATGCCATGTCGGTTTCAATAAATTAATTGAAAAACTGCACCTACTGTTTTAGGATAGTCAAATTATGGAGCTATTTTATTATATAAAAACATATTATAGGCCACACACATATACTTATTGGACTTCTTAATTTAAAATAGCTTTGATTATTTATGAAATTTATTTTTTAATAGAAAACTCCTCATTGGAAATTATTAGGGAAAATTGCATATAGGTCCCAAGCAAGAGAATTAATTTCAGAGAGGTCCAAAGGAGTTGTTAATGACAGCTATTAACAACTGCAATAGCCTTAGTTAACAAGTAAAAAAGTTGTTAATGGACCTGTTTAAAATTAATTCTCTTATTTGGGACCTATTTGCAATTCTCCCAAATTATTATTGGCTTCATGTTGAGTTGTGTGCATCCAACTGTCAACTTACTTGAACACATTAAATAATATTTATTAGTTGGACCTTGATTCTGATTATTAACTAAAAAAAATGAAAAGATGCTCCTTATTAGCTGGCCCCATATAAGGGCGATGTCTTGTTTACAATTCACAAGGTTCATGAATTTTGTGTCCATGTGAAATACGTACAATATAAAAACATTTTTCCAACAAGTTTATACATCAATAGTTTGCAAATAACTAGAATTATCCCTTCTGCATCAAGTAATTGAATAATACACGCTTAACCAGCGATAAGAGTAAAATAATACAATGGTTTGTTTAAGATACATATACTTCTTTTGATACGATTAAATTAAACACATTCAAAAATATGTCAACACTGGTTTTAAATCCGGATGACAGAACCTCATCCAAATATAGTGGGTCGCATTGCTACTGAACAATGTTTGTTGAATCCCAACATTTTGATGGTAACAAATATATTTTAAGTGAGAAATTGCATAAGATATGATTCTGAGTTAGTATGACTTGTTTCTAAGTTTTTGAACTCAATTGTTTCTAAGGTTTTGAACTCAATACACTTGAGTATTCTATGAAACACTCGTTAAACACTATGTGAGATATCGAGTGTTCCTTTAAAAACTCATTGAGATATCGAGTGTTCGAGAATCTCTGAGTAAAACTAGAGAACACCTGAGCGTTTGTAAATACTCGAGTGTTTTTATATATGAAAACACTGGAGTGTAACATAATACCTGAGAAAGTTTTTCAAAATTTAGATTTCAAAGTATATATAGCGCTTAATAATGCTTGCGAGTTTCTATGGAAAAACTTGCAGGTTATATAACACTCGAGTGTCTATGTGAAAATTTTCAAAACAGTTTCTAGTGTTTAAATAGTTTCAAGTGTTGTTGGTCTAAACAGTTTTTGAAAAATACCTTAAACACCCGAGTGTCCTTAGAACACGCGAGTGTTACCTTGTATACACTCGAGTCTAAAGATTAGAAAACCCTGAGTGTTCTTTTTGATATATGCTCAATTTAAAATATTGATACTCTCTAAAACACCTAAGGGTTTATAAACACTCTATGATGTTTCATGAAATATCGAGTTTTAGTTTTTCAAGAAAGAATCTAGACTTCACAAAACACCCTAGGCTATTTTTCACTGAATAACCGAGTGTCACATTACAGACTTGACTGTATATTTCACTATGGCTGATATCGAGTGATATTTGAACTAAAATTAATATACTTGAGCTTCTAAAATTTAACCATGTTTTGTAGTGCATTTTGTCTAAGTTATTATGCAAGCATAAGCAATTTTTGCAGGCAAATTCAGAATATTCGAATTTGGGCAATATGCAAGTACAATTCAGAATGCACTGTGACATGAGAAGAGAGAAAACGGTTTAGCATTCATTCTATTCTCATCCAACGCACTCAATCGACTCTAGTTGAACTTCAAATTCTTTTAAAGATCAATATTGAAGATTAGACAGAGTATTATTCAAATTCACGCACTTCAATAGATATATCAAAAAATTCGAAGAATTTGCAAAGAAACAAAGCTTCAAGGGGTAAGAACTTAGCATCCAATGGCTATAATTACAACGCATATTTTACAACATTCGAATATACATCTTCAGAGTTTATAAATACCCTTTGAATATAGAAGAATGAAGTAAGAGAATACACTGAGAAATTTAAGCTATTAGCAATTGTGAAATCTTCATCTTCTCCCCATTTTCATATTCTCATAGAATTATTATCTACTATGTGAGAGAGAGCTATCAAATCTTGTATTCGTTGTTTGAGTGACTTAGAATTCTAGGAATTTTAAGGGATTACTTACAAGTTGTAAGGGAGAGTGATTGAAAGTTTTGATCACTTATATTGAGGCACCAAGAGCCAGTTGAAATCTCGGGGTTTAGTGGAACCTAGATGAGGCTAGGGAACTGGATGTAGGCCAAGATTGATGGGCCGAACCGGTATAAAGTGATTAGTGCTGGAAATTGGTGATGTTGTTCTAATCTCTACTCTACCCTGTTTTATTTTCAGTTTTTCATTTCAGTCTCTGTTTTGAAAATTAACATTTTTAAGAATTTAAAGTTTCGAAAAGATATTTGAAATACCCAAATTTTCCCTCTTGTTTATTTCCCATGCTCAACAATGTTTTGAGAAGTGATCCGGACTGGACGGTCAGACCATTGCTTGGACATGATGACAACTCAATTTTTAAGCAAAGACCGTTTTGAAAGTTCGACCAAGATGGGCCATTGTTGGTCAAAAATCCGCTTTTAGGTTAAAACCCATTACGGATTTTCAATGACTGAACGGACTGAAGGCTTTGTTAGAGTCATTTTTTTTACTCAAAAATTAGATTGGCGAGAAGTCATTGAAGACAATGAAAAAAGAAAGAAAGAAGAGATGAGATCGAACATAAATAAATAAAAGGGAAGAAGAAAAGCAACAACCCAGGAATCAGAAGAAACAAATGATCGAATTTGAGCTCCATAGAATAGAGATAAAATGAGGTTTATGGTTGGGTTTTCATTTTTGAACAAAGGGGGGAGAGAGACGCCAAAGGGAGCATTGGACTTGGGACATAAAAGAGGCAAAACGTGACTTGTCTAGTTAACTCCGTTCAAGGGTCCTCATTCAATGTGATTTTTCCTAATATTTTATATTTTAATATAAAATAATAAAAATAATCGATAACAAAATTTCCAACATTTTTTCTGAGCACATAAATAAGATAAAAATATCACATTTTTATATTATAAATTAATTCTAAATTTATAAATTATTTTTTTTGTAACAAAATCAAATTAGACTTGGGACATATGTTGTAACCATATTAACTTTTTAATAGATTTGGCCAATTCTGTTTATACCATGGTATGAATTATAATATTTTTAAAGTAATTATTATGTCACTGATATGACTAATCGGCCCAACTGTTTTAACTGATTGAACAATGACTACTGATCTTTTTTGACTCGACATTTGTCTGGCTTTTATAATATTGCTATTGAGACAACTTGTAATTGATAGATACATATAGTTATGTGTTTTTGTGTTTGTTGGCTAGACAAAAAATTAAGATATACTTCCACTAGTCTCAATTATAAGGTACTTTCAACCCAGCACCAAAACAAAGCAAACGTAGTTACGTCATTATTTTCTTAAATTCAAATTATCTCATTGAATATTGCATTACATTTTGAGAAACACAAAGGAAAATTTCATCAAACTTTAGATAGGGGGAATCTTAGATGTTGTAATATACCTATCCTACGCTTAGTGGATTAAGGGAACAAGTCCACTGTGAGTGGGCCTATTATGTAAATAAGGAGAATTATGGGTCCCAATGAGGAAGTTTATCTTTGTAATTTTTTATTCAAATTGTACTCATATATAAGATATGAGATGAGAGGGAAACAAGGGAGTAGAGTTTTTCTAAAAGAATAGATTGATAGATAACTCCTCTACTACAAAAAAGTTCGATTTTAGTAGTAACAAAAGTCGCCACTACATAAAAGTCGCCGTTGAAGGTTTTTGGCAACGACTTTTTAGGTCACTGCTGAAAGTTGACTTTCAGTGGCAACATTTGTCACAACCGAAGGGTTACTTTTAGCATCGACTTAAATGTCACCACCAAAGGGTTACCTTTGACTTGTCACCACTAAAAGTGGGGGAAAAAATTAAATAATTAAAGCCACATAAGCACCCTATGGCCACATGGCTGATGAAGTGGTGACTCTCATCCACTTGCCACCTCGTGCCACATCATCCACCTTCCTGCCACTTGTCATATGTCAGGTTGCGCCACATCATCACTCTATGCCACATCGCGCCACTTTATCACCTTTTTATTTCACCTTCAAATTGTTGGAACTCTGCATTTTGATGATAACCAAACATCACTTAGGCAATAGGATCATAGGAACTTAACTTATAAAAATACTTTGAAAAACTGTTTTTCTTTGAAATCTAAGTTAAGTAATCGATTGGGAGAACATGCAATCGATTGAAGAATTTATATCGCAATCGATGGCATATCGATTGCATATAGAGTGCAGGCTATCAATTAATAAAAAGCTAAGCAATCGATTGATGCACAGAATTACACTAAGTAATCAGAACTCAATCAATTGATTGATTAGAATGGCAATAGAGTGAGATAGCAATCTATGAGCAATTGGATGGCAATTGATTGAAGCTTACTTTGAAACAATGATATATGCAATCGATTGGAGCTTGATCAATCGATTGATAAGAGGCAATCGATTGAGAAATCATGCAATCGATTGACGGTCTCAGTTTTTATTCAATAGCTAACATTTCAATCGAGTGATGCAGGTGAAAAACTGAAGCAATCTGAAGGCAATCGATTGACGATCAGAAACGGAAATCGATTGATACATCTTGCAATCGATTGACAATCAGGAAAATTCAAATATGTTTCTTTTCTCATGACTAACTACCCTTATATTGAAAAGTGTACTTGTTACCATTTTGGGCAGTTAACGTTAGACACAAAGAAACTTAATCAACTAGCCGTTACAGCAGCAGCACACAATCTGGTACAACCCGCTGAAGGAAAAAGAAAGAGGAAACGTGTAGAAGTTCTGGAGCATTAATTACAACTCAGAAACCTTCATCAATCTCCAGATCTCTATCTCTCTCTATCTTGAAGTTTGCTGCACAGAAAGCTGAGAAAATATTCAACAGGCAGAAATTCTAAAGAGATTATAAAAGGAGTTAAAGTTGACATTGGTTGGTAGAGAACTTTAAGTGATATCCAACTATAATCTCCTACTGCAATCAATATTATCTGATTTTTCTCATTTGTTCTTCAATTGTAATACTATCAGCTCAAGTGTGTGAGCAATCCTTGCATTATCTAATACCCTTATTTATCGAGTGATTACCCTGGGATAGTGGGATCCCAGTGGAAATGTTGTATTCTTACAAGTTGTAAAGGGGAGTGATCAGTAAGGGGGAGTTCTTACTGTGAAATCACTTGTAAAGGCACTCAAGAGCCTGTTCTTAATCTTGAGAATTAGTGGAACCCAATTGAGAGTTGGAGAACTGGACGTAGGCCAAGAGTTTGGGTTGAACCAGTATAAACTTCGATTTGATCTGTCAAAATTTCTAAAAGCACAATTCACCCCCCTCTTGTACATTCCTGTCATTTACATTTGGTATCAGAGCCTGGTCTTCTCAGAATTCACTGATCCAACGATCAAGAGAAGAAAAGATATGTCATGGAAGGATATGATAATCTTCTCCCAGAAGGAAGCTCAATCAACAGACCTCTAGGTTTCAATGGAGAACACTACACCTTCTGAAAGATGAAAATGAGAACATTCATCAAAGCAAATGGATATATGCTCTGGAAGATCATAGAAGAGGGAGATATTATGCCAATGAAAACTAAAAATGGAATCCAGGTCCCTAAGCTGCCCTCAGAATTCACCAATGATGATCAAGACAACATGGAGCTGAACAGCAAAGCTATTCTAGTGATTCAAAGTGCACTCAATCAAAAGGAGTACTTCAGAGTGTGCCACCTTGAAACTGCTAAAGAAATGTGGGATGCATTAGAAGTTGCTCATGAAGGAACATCAGGAGTGAAAGCCAGAAGATCTGAACAACTAATCTTAAAATTTCATCTTTTCAAGATGGAAGAAGGAGAGCCTATCAGAGAGCTAGAAATCAGATTCACACATATGATAAATAATCTTACTGTGCTTGGGAAGAAAATCTCTGAAGCTGAACAGGTTTCCAAAATTCTTAAGATTCTCACTCCGGAATGGCAAATGAAAGCTACTGCAATTCAAGAAATGAGAGGAGAATCTATGGGATCTATCATTACTCTATTTGGTAGTCTGGCCGAATATGAAACCACAATTAAATCCCAAAGAGACCTATATGGAGACAAGAAGAAGAAAAATCTAGCACTCTCAGCTCCCATAAAAGAAGATGAGGATGAGGAAGATGAAGAAGAACTGGATGACGATGAGATGGCCTTTATGGTCAGAAAATTCAAGAAGTTCTTCAGGAATGGAAGAAGATTCCAGAGAAGTGGCTCCAGCAGCACTAGGAAGGATCCTTAGAAGAATGCTCCTGTGTGTTATGAATGTAAGAAGCCTGGACACTTCAAGTTAGAATGCCCAAGTCTTCAGAGATTCAAGGAGAAGGAGAAAAAGAAGGAAAGATTTCAGGGCAAGAAGAAAGCCTATGTCTCATCCATATGGGGAGATAGTTCAGATGAGGAAGCCAGTGATGCTGAAGAAGCAGCCAATCTCTGCCTGGTAGCTCAGGAAGAATTTGATAGTGAGGTATATCATTTTGACTCATCATTTCAAGAACTTCAAGATGCATATAATGATTTACATATAGAATTTGTAAAATTAGTGAAAGAAGTAACTGTTTTGAGAAAGAAAAACAAAAGGCTTGAAAAGAAATTTGAGGAATCAAACTACATGATGCATGAACAAGTTTTAACAAAAGATGCCACTCAGGAAAATGAAAAATCTGCATGCAAAAACTGTGAAAATCTTTTGAAAGAAAATGAAAAGATTTCTGGGATTTTAAAGAAATTTACTATGAGTACTGAGGCTCTAGATACTATGTTAATGAATCAAAGAGCCTATAGAAATAAAACTGGTTTAGGTTATACTTCAACGTCCAAATCTTTTGCTGAAAAGAAACCAGTAGAAAAACCTTACATTAAATTTTTCAGAAAGGCTTCAAATTACTCATCACCATTTAGTTTCTGTAATTTCTGCAACAGGAAGGGACACACTGAATCAATGTGTTACCCTAAGAAACATGGTGTGTCTGGACACTACAAATGGGTCCCCAAAGGGACACATCAGCCTAAAGTTCATCTAAACCAAAGGCAACAAACTAATCCCAAAGGATCCAAGAAAATTTGGGTACCTAAATCTGCTTAGTTTGTGCAGGTTTGTCTTAGGGCATCCAACAAAGACAACAAGTGGTATATAGATAGTGGATACTCAAGACACATGACTGGAGACAAAGAAAAATTTGATAATCTAATCATGAAGGATGGAGCCAAAGTCAGTTTTGGTGGAAACCAGTCAGGCAAAATTGCTGGAGTTAGAGAAATTGGGGCAATCAAAGATATCTATTTCGTGGAAGGTCTCTGCCACAACCTGCTAAGTGTCAGTCAGAGCACTGACAGAGGTAACTGGGTAATTTTTGACTCAAATGAATGTTTTATAGTAGATAAGAAAGATCTAACCATAGATAAAGCCAATCTTAATTGTCGGTTGAAGGCTAAGAGAAATGGAAACCTATATACTGTTGATTTAAGCCAACAATTCTCTGAAAAATGCTTCATAAGTAACTCTGATAACTGCTGGCTGTGGTATAGAGGATTAGCTCATGTGAATGACACAATTAGATAAGCTAGTAAAAAGGGATCTTGTAATTGGAATACCCCATATGAAAGTAAAAACTGATTTATTGTGTGAAGCATGTCAAAAGGGGAAACAAACAAAGTCTTCTTTTAAACATAAGAAGGAAGTCTCCACTACAAGACCCCTGGAACTGATTCACATGGATTTGGTTGGTCCAGCAAGAGTAAAAAGTCTAGGGGGAAGTTTGTACACTCTTGTGATTGTAGATGACTATTCTAGGTTCACTTGGACTATGTTTCTTTCTTCTTAGCATGATACTTTTGATGCTTTCCTCTTGTTTGCTAAGAAAGTGCAGATTGAAAAAGGATAGAAGATCAGCTCAATAAGGACAAATCATGGGGAGAATTTGAGAACCAAGATTTCCTGGAGCTGTGTGAAGATAATGGAATAAATCACAACTTCTCAGCTCCCAGAACACCTCAAAAAAATGGAGTAGTTGAAAGAAAGAATAGAGTGCTCACTGAAATGGCCAGAACCATGCTCAATGAAAAGGAAATATCACAAGTTTTCTGGGTAGATGCTATGAGTACAGCCTGCTACATATCCAACAGATCTTACATACGAAAAGGCATGGATAAGACTGCATATGAGCTCTACAAAGGAAGAAAGCCTAATATAAGTAATCTCAAAGTATTTGGTTCCAAATGCTTCATCCACAACAATGGAAAGGTAAATTTAGGTAAATTCGACCCTAAAGCTGACAGTGGAATTTTTATTGGTTATTCTAGCAGAAGTAAAGCTTATAGAGTATTTAATAAAAGAACTTCTACTGTTGAAGAGTCAGTACATGTAGTATTTGATGAAACTGACTCTGAACAGAAGTCATTAGCAGAAGAAGAATCTGATTTTTCAACAAAAGCTAAAGCCCCTACAAAACAAATTTCATCATCAGAAGAAAAAGTGGAAGAGAATGATTCTTATGATGAGCCAGTTGGCCCTTCTGCCTGGAGACATCATAAGGATCATCCTCCTTAACAAATAATTGGGGATGTTAGTGAGGTGTCAAAACCAGAGGCAAGATTTAAAATGAAATGCAATTTTCAGCATTTATCTCTAAAACTGAACGTTCTTGCATTGAAGACGAACTGACAGACTGTGACTGGATAGTAGCTATGCAAGAAGAGCTCAATCAATTTGAAAGAAATCAAGTTTGGGACTTGGTTCCAAGACCTTCAAACTATCCTATCATTGGAACCAAGTGAGTTTTCAAAAATAAACTTGATGAATATGGAGCTGTAGTCAGAAACAAGGCTAGACTTGTTGCTAAAGGGTATAATCAAGAAGAAGGCATAGATTATGAAGAGACTTTTGCCCCAGTTGCAAGACTGGAAGCAATAAGGCTCTTACTGGCTTTTGCATCCCTCAAAAATTTCAAATTATATCAAATGGATGTAAAGAGTGCCTTTCTTAATGGTTATATCATGGAGGAAGTCTATGTTGAACAGCCTTCTGGTTTTGAAGACTCTTCTAAGCCTGATCACGTTTTCAAACTTAAAAAGGCTTTATACGGACTCAAATAGGCTCCAAGGGCCTAGTATGAAAGATTAAGTAATTTCCTGATAGAAAAAGGCTTTACAAGAGGAAAGGTTGATACCACTTTATTTATACTTCATAAAAATAAAGGCATGCTTATAGTCCAAATCTATGTAGATGATATTATTTTTGGTGCTACTAATAAATCTCTTTGTGAAGAATTTTCTAAGACTATGCAAGGAGAATTTGAGATGTCCATGATGGGAGAACTGAACTTCTTTCTAGGTCTTCAAATTAAGCAGAGAAAAGATGGGATACTCATCTCTCAAACCAAATATGTGAAGGAAATCCTGACGAAGTTTGGAATGGATCTATCCAAAGAAGAAGAGACTCCCATGAGCTCCACAGCATTGTTAGATGCTGATGTAGAAGGGAAGGATTTCAACTAGTCCACATACAGAGGCTTGATTGGTTCCCTCTTATATTTAACTGCCAGCAGACCAGATATTCAGTTTAGTGTGGGAATATGCGCCAGATATCAGGCAAATCCTAAAGAATCCCATCACAAATATGTTAAAAGAATTTTGAGTCACCTGGTTGGAACTCAGGAATTGGCATTGTGGTATCCAAAGGGAACCCAGGAGTATCTCATGGCCTACTCAAACTCAGACCATGCTAGCTACAAGACTGACAGAAAAAGCACCAGTGGCCAGTGTGAGTTTCTTGGAGGATCCTTAGTCTCTTGGGCGAGCAAGAAACAGACTTGTGTTTCCCTGTCATCTACAGAAGCTGAATATATTGCTGTTGCAAGTTATTGTGCCCAAGTGTTGTGGCTCAAGCATTAATTGAAAGATTTGGGAATGGAATTTCCAGAAGTTCCAGTTCTCTGTGACAACACAAGCACAATTAGTTTGGCCAAGAATCCAGTGCATCACACAAGAACCAAGCACATTGATGTCAGACAACACTTCATCAGAGATCATGTGCAGAAGAAGGATGTCAAAGTAGAATTCATCCCCACACACTTGCAACTAGCAGATATCTTCACCAAACCCCTAGCAACAGAACAGTTCATGTTTATCAGAAGAGAATTGGGAATGGTAAATCCCAATGAACTGTAAGAGATGTATCACTTCCTTAAGTCTTGTGATTTTATTTGTTCTCAGTTGGATTTTGATGATAAAATACTGACTTAGGCATCGGAGGGTCTTAAAATTCTCTTTGCAGGTACTGTCGCAGAAAATGGAGACGCAATCGATTATAACCTCATGCCATCGATTGCAACTTATGTCTCTCAATCGATGGGACTTCGATTGTATATCGATTGTCAGCTACGTAGTGAAAAGCTTCAGGTAAAAAGTAAAAGGGTTCAATCAAATATCAGCAGCCTAATCGATTGGACAGGCCTAATCGATTACAATATGAACCAATCGATTGCAAAGATCCACAGTCTAAGGCATGGGAAGGGGCAATCGATACTCAATCGATTGCTCAGTGTGGGATTCATTCGAGCACATCACAACTCAATCGATTGCTAGGACACCAATCGATTGCAAAGCCTTGCCATCGGTAGCAAAACTACTCTCACAATCGATTGCATTCATCCTCAATCGATTGCAACCCCAACGGTAACATTACAGTGGTAACTTTTCTCTCTCCAAAATTTACATAAATGCTAATTTTTTTGTCTGTTGCATCATTTTGCATTTACTATTCATCATCACCCTTACCAAGACAGAACCCTAAGCGATGCTTCACTCTCTCATTCAAATCTCTCAAACTCTTGCCCTAACCATTCTGATACGAACTCAAAAAAATATTCATAGTTTCCTTCTGCAAAAGCCACAATGCCTCCTAAGATGGTCCTTCTTGGTTTGCAAATAGCCAAATCCACCTCCCAGGGCAAGTCTTCCTCCAAAAAGCAGGTTACTTTCGCTGATTCTGTCAACATTTCTCAACAGCGTTCTGATAAGGGGGAAGTCCAATCCAAGTCTTCTCCTCTTCAATCTGGCAAGAAGAAGGGAAAATCCAAGGCCAGAACTCTTGAAGAAGTAGTTATTCCCCCAGATGATTTTGTGACAGACAAAGATCTACCTGTTAGTGATGTCTTCAAGCACAGGGGCATCAACAAGAGGACCTGTTACTTCGACATTGACCATCTTCAGCAATTGGGAGTAGACCTGTCTCCCTGGTTATCTGAGTTCAAGGAATTTCTGAAGATAAGTCTCCTTTACAGTGAGCAAGTTGTGAGAAGCTTCTACTTTACGATGGAGATCAACAGCACCCATACAACCAAGAATGAGGTGGTTGATATTAAAGTCTCCTCCATAGTCAGGGGCAAGTCTTTCTCCTTCAATTGGAGAACATTAAATGAATGGTTCAAGATCATAAACCCTCTGTGTAATCAATGGCAGAAGAGGGAATAATACTTGGACCATGAGCTTCTGAGCATCTATCAGCCTTCTGGAGAAGCCAGAGACCCTCACAGTGTAAAACCAGCTGACATGACCTTCTACAGCAGACTCATTCACTATGCCTATTCACGCTGCATGGTCAACAAGGCAGGGAATCTGAGTCAGTTGAATAAAGTTGACAACCCTGTTCTACCTGCTTTGATTAAGGGAGAACCTCTCAATCTGGGGCAGATACTCACAGAGGAATTGATGACCTTTTGAAAGTCCTCAAGTGACAAGACACCTCTGCCATTTCCTCAACTGATATCATTCATTCTCCAAAAGAATGATATTTGGTACCTAGAGGAGAATGATGTGCATGAGGTTCTTCTTTTCTCCAGCACCCACTTGAAGAAAATGAAGATTGATTTACCTGGTGCTGCTGCTCAAGTTACCTCTGGTCCATCCCAAGCAGCCACAGAACCACAGGCTCCCTTTGCCTCAAGGCCGTTAAAGGGCAAAAATCCTCAGGCAAAAGCTTATAGGGCAATACAAGATAACGCCCAGTCCTCAGCGCCTACAACTCAAGCTCCATCTATGTTTGGATCAGCCATGAAGACTATAATATCAGATGAGGTGATCAACCAGATAGCTGTTAAGGTGACAGCCAATTTACAAGGAATGATTACTCAACTGGTTGCTGTAGAGATTTGTGGAAGGACTCAACACATCTCTAATTCCCTCAGTTGACAGCTGTGGAAAATTTGTATATGAGGGCTATCAGATTGTGGTAGACATGGTTGATCACTTGGAAGCCAGAGTGAGCAACATTGAGAAAATGCTGGGGTATCTCGACCCTAGTGAAAGGGAAGTTGCTGGTGCTCAATTCATGGCATCTCATTAAGGTGATGAAGCAGGACCCTCTAGGCAACCTGGTGCAACCACTTCACCAGTTTCTTCTCCTCATCACTCTCCCATCAACCAAGCCAGTCCACCTATCCCAGAAAGCTAAACACAAGCCCCACAAGATCCCTCTCCTCACCACTCACCCATCCACCACTCTCCTATCCCACAGCCTTCTCCATCTCATCCTCTTTCTCAAACTCAACCTATACCTCCACATCTCTCCCCACAGAAAACATCACCTCCATCTCTTTCACTCCCCACAGAAACACCACCTCTTCCCTCTTAGCCATCCTCTCAGCCTCCTCCTCC
Organism: Mimosa bimucronata; assembly: GCA_037074515.1. NCBI lineage: Eukaryota > Viridiplantae > Streptophyta > Magnoliopsida > Fabales > Fabaceae > Mimosa > Mimosa bimucronata. Next base: position 31,667,617 of record CM073440.1, on the reverse strand, counting down.
TCCTACAATCCATACTCCCCAATATACCAAACATCTCTCACATACCTTTGCCAGACGTAAATCCAAAGCTCCTGTCACCTCTCCTAACCTTCCCTCCCCTTATTCTCATGCCAATACCTCCTGTTCTCCCTCCTCAGAACCCTCTCCCTCCATTCAGTGAACCCTCTTTGCTGATGACAAAAAGGAGAGACAGAAGTAGAAGACAAAGAGCAATTCGAGTCCATCCAATCTGAGGCAACTCTGAGACAAATTTTGCCAGAAATTCATCAGCTGGCAGAAGGCCTTTTGGAAAAAGAACGTATTGAAATTGAAGATGTAACTCATGAGGAATCGGGTCCTTCAAATGTTCCTCCCTCAAATGCTGATCTGGTTCTGGAAAAGGAAGGATTTGTTGAAGAAAAAGATCTGAGTTTGTCAATCGTACCATATCAGGAGCCTCAACCAGTAACAGTAGACATTCTTCCTCATCTTCACCATCAGCCTGATGAACTTCATCAACAAGTGAAGGAGTTAGCTGAGAAACTGTCTCAAAAACATAAAGCCAGGGATATGACAAGAAATGAGGCTATAATACCCAGCTGGGGTAGCAGGAGGCAAGCTTCATACAGAGGCAAGCCTACTGTAAAGGATCAAATTCAGACCACTTCTTAGTTCATAGAGTCTGGAGAAGAAGAAGAGGGCCAGGAGGTTCAGTCTGCACCTAAGGCCAAAAGAATTAAGAAGACTGCTGCTAATCCACCTCCAAGGGCCTCAACCAAAAGGGGGACCAGAGCTTCAAAGGGCATAGTGATTGAAGAGCCCAATCATGCTCCTAAGAGGAAGGCTGAGCCAAAAGGAAAAGAGAAATCAGTCAAGTCTCTTTCTAAGAAGAAGCAGAAGCAATTAAGTGATGAGGAAAGGACTCTGACTCAACTAGTTCAAAAATATACATATCCTCCTAAGAAGAAAGATCCTCCTCCTAAGTTGTCAAAAGAAGAAAAGAAGGCTATTGCAGAGGCCTTGAGGAAAAAGAAGGAGGATGCTAAAAAGGCTAAGAAGGCTGCTGCTGAGGAAAAGAAAAAGTCAGAGAAAGAGGTTGCAGAAAGAAGAAAGAAATTGAAAAAGGAAATTGCTCAAGGGAAGAAAGCATGGGTATACAAAATGAGGTTTCATACGTCTAAGGCTCCCTCAAAGTCTAAGGCTGCCTCAAAAGATGTATCTCTTGCCGAACCCTCTAAGACCTCTAAGCAAGACAAATCTGAGAAAGTCAAATCTAAGCAAGACAAATTCGAGCAAGTCAATACAATTCATATTTATGTCTTAATTTATGCTCTGTACATGTTCTAATTTATATATTGTTTACTTATGCTCTGATCATGCTTTATTTTATATATGTTGTTACTTATGTTTTGTCATCATCAAAAAGGGGGAGGATGTTGGAACTCTGCATTTTGATGATAACCAAACATCACTTAGGCAATAGGATCATAGGAACTTAACTTAGAAAAATACTTTGAAAAACTGTTTTTCTTTGAAATCTAAGTTAAGCAATCGATTGGGAGAACAGGCAATCGATTGAAGAATTTATATCACAATCGATGGCATATCAATTGCATATCGAGTGCATGCTATCAATTAATAAAAAGCTAAGCAATCGATTGATGCACAGAATTACACTAAGTAATCAGAACTCAATTAATCGATTGATTAGAATGGCAATCGAGTGAGATAGCAATCTATGAGCAATCAGATGGCAATCGATTGAAGCTTACTTTGAAACAATGATATATGCAATCGATTGGAGCTTGATCAATCGATTGATAAGAGGCAATCGATTGATAAATCATGCAATCGATTGACAGTCTCAGTTTTTATTCAATAGCTAACATTTCAATCGAGTGATGCAGGTGAAAAACTGAAGCAATCTGAAGGCAATCGATTGACGATCAGAAACGGCAATCGATTGATACATCTTGCAATCGATTGACAATCAGGAAAATTCAAATATGTTTCTTTTCTCATGACTAACTACCTTTATATTGCAAAGTGTACTTGTTACCATTTTGGGCAGTTAACGTTAGACACAAAGAAACTTAATCAACTAGCCGTTACAGCAGCAACACACAATCTGGTACAACACGTGTAGAAGTTCTGGAGCATTAATTACAACTCAGAAACCTTCATCAATCTCCAGATCTCTATCTCTCTCTATCTTGAAGTTTGCTGCACAAAAAGCTGAGAAAATATTCAACAGGCAGAAATTCTAAAGAGATTATAAAAGGAGTTAAAGTTGACATTGGTTGGTAGAGAACTTTAAGTGATATCCAACTATAATCTCCTACTGCAATCAATATTATCTGATTTTTCTCATTTGTTCTTCAATTGTAATACTATCAGCTCAAGTGTGTGAGCAGTCCTTGCATTATCTAATACCCTTATTTATCGAGTGATTACCCTGGGATAGTGGGATCCCAGTGGAAATGTTGTATTCTTACAAGTTGTAAGGGGGAGTGATCAGTAAGGGGGAGTTCTTACTGTGAAATCACTTATAAAGGCACTCAAGAGCCTGTTCTTAATCTTGAGAATTAGTGGAACCCAACTGAGAGTTGGAGAACTGGACGTAGGCCAAGAGTTTGGGCTAAACCAGTATAAACTTCGATTTGATCTGTCAAAATTTCTAAAAGCACAATTCACCCCCCTCTTGTACATTCCTATCATTTACACAAATATGCCTCCCAATGTTCAAAACCATGACCACTTTGCTTTTGTGTGAAGTCTCTACCAGTTGAGTTATGATGAAATCTCATTATATTACTACAAAATTATATATATTTATATATATATATATATATATGTATGTATGCATATTATATGCATATATTTAATAACATATAAATGCATATTTACTATATCAATTTAAATAGATATAATATTATAATATAAATATATTATCAGATTACGTACGTTTGCACACACATATTTATATATATATTCATTTAATAAATAAATATAAAATATAATATAAATGTTTGTTTATTAATATAATATTCATAATATTCCTTTTTAATGAATTAGAATGTTGATATAGTTGATATAATTTTATTAATTTTAAAATTATTGTTGTTTATTCGTGTATAAGATTATTTAATATATATCATTAATTTTAAATTAAAGTATTCACTATAAGTTTAAAATCCAATTAAAATGAAAATATATTACCTTATTTTATTTTTCAAGATAAAATAACCTGTTAAAAGTTTTAAAATGTTAAATATTTTATATAAAAAATAAAAAAGTAAAATTTATTAGTGTTATTCAAAAAACAAATGCAAAACTTTCAGGGTGACTTGTAAATACTATTTCGGAAAGACATACCTTCTATGGATTCCTCTCTCTTGCTCACATATACTTTTATGGTGAATCAATTATATATTGTTAATAGAGTTGGCATCAGTTTTCCAATCTCGTATGGATACTTGGAGAGTTGTTAGTCGGATTACAAGTATGCATGAAATCATACATTTGAAAAAAGCCACTACCACCCCACTTGGTGACACAACAAGGATCACTCATTATTTCCTAAATGTGTCCTATAATACAAACAAGAGGGAATATATGAATTTTTAAATTTTGCTAGAATGTGAGCTTTATGTGTTTTTTGTTCTTTCTTATGAATAGTAAGTTGGGTCTTCCAACGCCTCTCTCTAGCTTAGGCCGGTGGGGGGTTTTCTTTTATTGGGGTTAGGCTTTTAGTTTCTTCTTTTATGGTGATAGTCACCTTGATTTATGCGATAACCATTAAGGGAAGGAGGGAAAGACTAGAGATGATGATGTAGTGACCAACAATGTGGATGATGTGAAATCAAAGGCATAACGTTGAATCAAATATCTCAGTGCATTTCTTAGATTTTTCGATACATTAACTAGCAATCAGCATATTTCCTAGATCATATTACCAAACATCAGAGTAATTGATTACTCAAGTTTGGGGTTTATAGTTTCCCTTCTCAACACAAGTTTCTCTTTTAAGACTCGAACACAAAACCTCAAGAAATCCAATGTGACTTTACATTACTAAACTAATTATGCATTCTTAGATTTAATCATAGGAGAATGTTAAATTCTTCAATCACATATGACGAATTGTCCTATGCTTTTCATGTGAGTTTAAATTTAAATGATAATATCTTCGGTCTAATTGACTAATTTGAGGGGATTAAAAATATTTAATAATTACTTAATTATAGTATATAGTATATGATATTTTTGAAAAATATATTTATATTATTAGATTATATCTCAATTGATAAGTTAAAAAAATAAATTTGAAAAAAAATCATAAATAGAGGAGATGGATTAAAAGACTTTATATTTAGGATCAAAAGTTATTTAACTAACTTTTTTATTTATGACTAGAAGTAGTAATATTTTAAAATGGGACACATGATCGACCACCTGCAATTAAAGAATTTGACGTATCCTTCTTTTAATTTTCTTTTCGAAATTATTTTCTCGTTAAAAAGGTATCTTGTAATAAGGATTGCGGGCAATATATTACTATAACAACATTTGATTAAGGCCACCACATAAAAGTGTAAATTGCTCGAGCTGAGCCAAACATTATGTAGGTTCGATGTCGGGCCTAAATTTTTTAATTAGGATGGTTTTATTAATTAATGTGGGACCCACTCCTTTAAAAATAATATTACCTAGGTTTTATGATATTTCAAATAATCATCACATTTCATGGGACCTATTCTTAATTATGTTCCTTACATGGGACCTATAATTAATTATCTCTTTATTAAATGTATTGAGTTAATTTCTTTTTTCAAGAAAGAAAAAGTGATATTCCAATAACCAACAAGGTTTACGTATTACATTACAAACAGAAGTAGAACATGAATTACAATTTACCATAAACTATGATAATATGACTAAGAAATAACCCTAATACTAATATATGAAAAGTCAAGAAGTAAAGCAAGCATTTCTTACCAAATGATGTTAAATTGTGAAGAATGATCAGTAGATGCGAATAAAGCATTTGTTAACACAATAAATTAAATGATCAGTTGGTTCTTACAGTCAAATGGTTGAAGTTTAGTATTCCGGATATAGTAAAAACTAAAAAGCAACATGAAGACATTTTGTGAGAAAATTTGTGCCAAGAACAGCTTGATTTTGTCATAAAACTCTTTAAAATAAAACCCCCTGTGATAAATGATTCCGTGACAAATGTATTGATTTAATAATTGTTAGAATTTAGCACTTGCCCCAATCAGATGCCAATACTGTGATACGTATTTTCTTATAATTAAACTACATTTACTTTTGAAGTTTCAAGAAAAGAAAGGGAGAGAGAAAAAATAAACAATGGATTATAAATAGGAAATGATTCGATCTGATTCTTGAAAGCAATATGTGATTAGATCATGACAACCTTATTAAAATAAGAATATATATGAAAAGCACATGCGACCAATAACCTTATCAACATGCGTTACATTGCACTTTAGCATATTTGGCCAATCTACAGAATTTATCTAGAAGCATTCTCCGTCGACATTAGTGAATAAAATATTTTCACATTAGATATAGGACCAAGTTAATGAGTTTGTTTTGATATTAAATGAAATATTCCAATTCATTTTGTTTTTCATATTTATAAATTTTTCCAAATTTTTCATCCTTGAAAGTTAAAATGCAAATGATTAAATATGATATTTTAAAAAGATAGCCAACACACATTTTTACAAATAAGTGAACTAATTTTCTGAACATATGTAAATTAGCTATCTAATTTAAGCTCTTTCTAATTCTGATAATAATACATTTCTAACTAATACACACGTACTAATAAAAATAGTGACAAATATTAAATGTCATAAAATTGAAGTAATTTTTAATATCATCTTTACTAATCATACAAAACTTTAGCATCATGCATGTTAGTTTCTTTTTTTTCTTTTTTATATCATGCATTTAATTTTCTACTCTCTATTACCCTTATTTAATATGGTCAAACATAAAAAATTAAACATACATTTAATACTCAATAAAACTATTAAATCGTATTATAAAAAAATAAAAATACATTCTAAAAAGTGTCTTATAAAATCATTGATGTGAGTATGTTTAAACCTAGAGGGATCAGCTCAATTAGTAAGCATGCAGACTTATAATGCACATAAAAGTATTTTTAAGAATTGATCTATTAATGATGCCGTTTGAATATCTTGATAATCCTTTATTTAAATTTGTGAGTTTAAGTGAAGAAATTTTTTGTTTACGTACTTATTACTTTAGTTTAAACATATACACAAGGTCATTAAACTCGTGCGTTTAAGTAACTTCCTGATAAGAATGTAAAATCGGATAGTGAACTCAAATTGTAAACCCATAAAAATTCACTTTTATTAATAAATATGTGTTTAAAGTATATAATTAAATAAAAATACAAAAAAAATAACTATTTTGATTTAAAGATTATTTTGTAAACTAGAAATTTTAAAATGGTAAACTCAGTGTCTAAACTCGTGAATTTAATCGAGTTTACAATTAATACAGATTTAAGTGACTAATAACAAATTTTGTTTAAGTAAAAACATAAAAATGGTAAAATCAGAAAATTAACTCGTGAATTTACAATAATACATAGGCGAACACAAACACACATACATTAAATGAAGGCAAGAGTTCCGCTCAAGGGTGTTATAGTTTTTTTTTTTTTTTCATAAGACCTTAAATTTATGAAACTATTCTGCAGGATTAAGATCTTTCTATAAAACTGTGTAATAATTAACTGGTGGAATGCCTGACAGATATAGTATATAATTTAATCGTCACACATGAACAATTTAATAGTGATAATAGAAAATTTAATATAAAAGTATAAGAAATTTCATAATCATGTATGTGTGTGTATGTGTCTGTATAAGAATTTTTCTATGCATGTAGTTATTATATTCTCTTTGGCTTATTACTAACTTTCTCGTCCTGGCGATAATTAGACAAAATAAATTATTTTTTTGATGCGTATTTCAGTCATTTTACATTTTCTTTCAAAGAATGATATTGTTTGGCATGATAATTGCAAAAATTGAATTGCCTTATGGGCAACAACCTGTTGAATTCCTTAAGCATGGTTTCTCCCAAAATGTAATTATTAGTGAGAATAATTTATTAAGAAATTTAGTCATTCAAGTTGAATGTAATAAATCTGTGAATAACTATTACATTATCTTATAGAAAATATTATTTAGTAAAGTAGTGTTAGTTGAATCAATTCTCTTCCAAGAAATTGATTTACGGTAATTACTTTCAGTAATAATTGACCAGAAAAAGAAAGGGGTAATTACATACATGATTTGATTAATTAGGTCAAGTCATAAACAGCCACCATACAATGTAATCAAATTTAAAGTAAGTCGAGCATATTTTAAAACCAAATTCAAAGAACTCCTAATCAGAATAATCAAAAAGCTCATGCTACAAAAGTTGAAGAGATATCAATGTAAAGAGAGATGATGCATGGATCCATCAGATGTCACTGAGTGGGAAGAAAGTGTGGTGCTTTCAAGAAGATAATGGGTAATGTCATTTATAATTTCTGAATTATATATTTATTTGTAAAATTCAAGAGGACTATATATGTTACGGTTCATCGATTCGTTCATGAACACATACAAATATCGGATAGTAGTACCTATATATAAGAAATTACTCCCTCCGTTCTTAGATATAGGACCCCGTTGACTTTTTTAAAAAATTATAAGAAAATTAAATAAATTATTTATAAATTGATTTACATGAATTTTTTCTCTTAACTAATTTATTTGATGTATAAAATAACATATAATCAAATAATACACAAAATAAATTATGATTAAATCACTAATTTAATTAACTTCCTTAATTTTTTCAAAAAAAATCAACTAGATCTTATAAATTACAAATAGTCGCATAATCTTATACGGGAACTATATAAGAAAATTTCAAAAAAATGGCAAAATTTCATAATTTCAAATCAGATATAAGTATTTTTCCCCGTGTAGGCGTGCATTACATAAGCTTGGTGCATTTTGATGAGTAAAATATCTGATTTTTTTTTATGATGTTCAATAGCATGACACTTGAAAAACAATACTGATCAATTCCTAATAGAATCTAACACCTTGTCACGTACCTTCAATATGTGGTAAAGTTGAAAATAATTGATGAAATAAGCTGTGGTGCGTATATTGGTTGAATCATCAAAAAATCCACCTTACAATTGTTGCATCTAATTTTCCCTTTTCATAGGGCTTATTTTGTATCACATGGGCATCTATCATCCATATGCAACTTCTAGTTTCTGGACAGATACTTTGAAGATAATCTCACATTCCTAGTAGGTTGATGGTAAAATTCTTGCTTTTTGAGTTTTTGGGAGCTGATGATTAATTTGATTCAGATAAATAATTTTCACTCAGTTTCCTTATCTTGCTGCTATTGCAAAAAGAAAGAGTGACAACTTGATGTAACTTGTTCATAAGCCTTTTAATTTGAATTTTGACGAGACATGATGAACTGTTTGTAGGTCTTTTTAAAAATTGTTGCTATATATTTTAATTTTGTCAAGGCGCTTTGTTACGTTGTCTAGACTTATGCATAATACATTCCTTGCATTGGAAAAAAATTATGGCAAAATCATAAATAAAAATATATTAATGTTTGATGATTTTTTTTTTGACTTTTTAACTTCATATGCCATGTTGTTAAAATTAACAATCATTCAGACAAAAAAAAAAATTAACAACCATTTAATAAAGATAAATGAGATATTATTCAAGTGGTGGCATTAACTTCTTATATTGACACTTTACTGTTTTATAATTCATAATTAATCGTAAATAAAATATTTTAAAATTTGATAATATTTTATGTTTTTTACCTTCCAACTTCTTACATTGTAACGTTAAAAATAAACAGGATAACAACCAAAAATCAAATTTATTATTATTTCTTAATTAAAAATTTACATTCAAGTAGGCCCCCCCCCCCCCCCCCCCCAAAAAAAAAAAAGTTTAAGAAGTATAAGGCATCAACAACTGTGTCAAAAAAAAAACACAATTATGTCATTTTAATTCAGGTCGTTTCAACAAGCGGGGCTAAAATAATACAGCGGTGTATAAAAACTCAATCCTGTCATTGTACACACGATTAGTGTCAATAAAACATAAAGTCATATACATCCAATTGTTATCAAGAAAATCCTTGTAATTAGATATGAAATTTTATGTTTTGTTTTATAACTTTGAAGACAGATGACTTAAAAAAAAAAAAGAGATATCATAAATTCAAAACCAGAACATCAATCCAATTATTATTTTTTTGGGATAATAAGTGTATTATTTAAAACTTATAAATAATGCAATTCGATAGGAATTTTAATTATAATCATATATGATAACACGATAGAAAAAATTGTATGAGTTTACAACGAATATTTTAGATGTAACATAAAAGTACCTTCGTGAAAAATACACAATCAAAGCACAAAATAAAGTAAAAATAAAACTTTCAAACCACTCTTATTTTTCTGTATTATTATTATTATTATTCAATTTGTTAAGCTTTTTCAATCATTTGGAAGTAAGGTAGTGCATATAGGACTTTTGATTCAACTAATTAATTGATGCAGTGGTTTAATGGTAAATATAACGTATCAACCATGGTTGAGCTTGAGCATGGGTAATTGGGGAAACGTGTCATACAGCCTATATCAAGGGCCTAACCTGGCCTAGCATATTTTCCTTCAAGTCATGCGCATGATCATGCAATTTATTAGGCATACTGTGCTTAACAAGTTAAGCTTTGGTTCACTGGTAACTGGTAAGTCTGTAAGGTTGGCCTAAAGCTGTTTGCCTTTATATTTTTTAGTGGACATTTATAAAATTTTTTACTTGATCCTCCAAACCCCATGTAATTGTACTTCTAGCTAGGGTTTTTTTTTTTTTTTTCAAAGACATATATTCAGCCTCTCCTTTGCCCTCGCTATGCTGCCCCCACTCACCCTCTTTCCTCTTTCCTTAAACTCTCCATCAATATTGCATCTCTCCCACTCACGTCAGCGAACTAGTGGCAATGGTCAACAACTAGAAGACGGCCTAAACTCTCCATTTCCTCTTTCTTTACTTTTTCTTTTTTGATAAATCTTTCCTTACTTTCTTTATCCGCAACATCCTTAACTCTTACCTCGGCTAGTGATCTTTCCCAACATCTCCGCCCACACCATGTTCTATCTTTATGATAGTAAACGACCTTATACTGAGATCAAAAATGGTTTTGAGAAAATGCTAATGACATTTCCTAATCAAAACTAAGAATCCCTCCCTCCCTTCACACTCTCGCTAAACATCTCCTCATTCCAATAATCACAACTCAACTTCCATTGATCTTCTCCCTTTTTTATCACCATTCTAGCTAGTAGCTTTCGTGAACCGCGAACCAATGCACAACCATCAATAGTGGAAACTATGGCTGCTTTTTAGGTTTAGATCATGTTGGTGTGAAATATTTTAGAAGTGAATATGTTTTTGTGGTATTTTTTGACTTGACATGTTTTGTGATTTTTTTTTAAGAATTTTTTTATGTTGAACATGTTTTTGTAATCGTATCAAGTCGGTTAGAGTTAGGGTTGGAAGACGTGTTGGAAGGCCTTTAAAAACTCATGCCTTTAAAATAAGCTTCACGTCATACTCAAGTAAAGAAAAGGCCAGTAACATGCCACATGCTTGACATATTAAGGGTAAAACTTGGTATAACCTGTTTCCACCCCGAAAATAGGGGATTAATCAAATGGTGATTAAAATAATATAATTTCATTAATATATGATAATACTCATGTATAATCCTGAAAATAGAGTAATATTTAAACAAAGAAAGCATTAATCAAATGGTGACATTAGATATTATGGTGATCAATAAGAAATGTGGTTGGACTTTCATAGAAGTATATATATATATATATAGATAAATAACCATTTACCACTTCAAGTCAACATCTTACCTTATACTTCTTCTGTTCCTAAATACTCCCTCCAGTTCTATTTATAAAAGTCCGGCCGCCAAAATACGCTTCTTAAGAAAACATGTGAAAGTAATTAAATATATCTGGAATATACAACTTTTTTCAATATTACCCTTATTTATGATGAGTTTATCAAGAGAACAATATATGAGCATAAATAAATATGAAAGAGAATTAGAGATAAATTAGGAAAAAATGCATTGAATGATGAGAGAATGCAATGTGAGCTCTTTTATTTTGGATCAAATTAATTCAAATTTTGAGCTCTTATAATAAGGAACAGAGGGAGTATAAGATTTAATTGATTTTTTTTAAAATCCTAATAAAACTAAATAAGTTACTTATAATTTGATTTACCTAAATTTTTTATCTAAACTAGTTTTGTGACATATAAGCTAACATATAATATAATGATGTACAAAATACGTTATGATTAAGTGACTTACTTAATTTTTCTTAATCTCACAAAAAAAAAAGTCATCTACGGTTACGTCTCATGTTTAGGAACCAAAGGAGTACTAGACAGTAAAGAACACAAACAACTCCTAAGACACATCCATCTTCCTAATAAAATAGTAGTTGTTACAAAAAAAAAAAAAAATTTAAACGCACACAGAAAAAAACTGTTATAACCTAAAAATAGTTGTTGTTACCTAAAAATCAAAATTTATGCAACTTCCTACACAGATATGAAAATTTTGTTAAATTAATATATGTGTCTTTATTAAAAACATAGACCATTACATGTCAAACACCTCATAATTTGGCATAAGATAAAAATTAATTAATATAGTACTCATATATGTTTGACAGTACGTACCATAAAAGTCAACCATAACCTATGTTATTGGAAGCAGGGGATTCATTGAATCATTGGCACTCTCAGTGTGTATATGTGTGTGTTATATTACGGTATATATAGAAACTTTCAGCTAATTGTTGCGATAAGAAGCAATATATTTTTATGTTTTCACATACAAATAATCAAGGGAAGACAAATCTCTCAGCCCTTGAAGTAAGCTGTCCATTGCGTAAAAGTCATGAAAGGATTTATATTCAATTTATTTAACACATCAATACATATGTCTCATGAATCATTGAATGGTGATGGGTTTGTTTATTAATAAAATAAATGATTATATAAATATGTAAATATGATTTATAGTTTCCCGGTGCTTCCGCTGAAATAGAAATTATTGTAATAGTATATATTTCGAAGGAATCTGGTTATTCAAATTAATTATTAGCTAAGCAATTTCATTTTTTTGCTCAATGATTATTCAAACGGTTAAAATGTTATGATTTTCTTTTCATTTTGACATGATATAGTTAGAATAATGATATAGCTCTGCATCCTACTTTTTTTTTTTTTAAGTAACATCCTACTTTATTTAGAGCAGGGGGATTATTAGAAACAAAATTCAGTGCGGCTTATTTTATAGACCCAGGTTACACGAGGTCCACTTAAATTTAATAAAATATGAATAAAATTAAAACGTATCAATCTCAATAATCAATTATATTAATATAGAATATTAAATTTATATCAACCCATTATTTCACAATATGAATAAAAATTGCATTTTAAAAATAAAATTCATTATATTGTTGATTATGTTAGTGGTTTTTTTTTTTTCGCTTGTTCTCTTCGTTCTTGCGACTTTCTTCATATTTTAAAATTGAAGCACCCTAACCAGCAAGCTGCAAGTGTCTAAGGCAGATTAGTGTTGTAAATTAATTCATATTATTGTAAACAATTCTATGAGGTCAACAATTTCGTATGTTCATTTTTTATTAGTCCTTCAAGTTCTAATTGTAGGATTTAGACTCTTAATCTAGGAGATATTAAGAGAATGAGTTGCTAATTTTTCTAAAATACTTTATTCAATCATTTGCATCAGAAAATACTCTTATTAATGAAATTTCTTAATCTTTTTTTAGGCCAACATTTCTCATTCAATATGTGCAATCAATAGGAATAATTTTTAAAAAATAATTATAATTGTGAGAAATGAAATGGTACCGCTGAAATATTGTATATAGAACTAAAATAAACACTTCAACTATAAACAAAGCGTTAATTGAGATGGTAACTTTATTGTTGGAAGAGTTTGAATTCAAGCAAATACCCTGTTGAAATAGACGAAAATCCTTTACATTCTCAGCCTCAAAAGAGATTAGTCTTTGATTCAAAGTGGCTTGATGATAACACTATTCGTTAATTTAATTTAATAAATTAAATGCACTTCAACTAACCCAAATATTTAGCACTCAACCGGGTAATAGAGGAGTTTCAAGAACTCTTCTTGCAGGAATTACGTAATTTTGTTTTTGTTTTTTTGTTTAGTGATTTAATGTATTTCGTTTTAGACTTATAAAAAAAAAAAAAAGAAGAAGTGAAAAACATAGAACACTAACTTTTAACAATTTACACTATTTATAAATTAGGGATAATAAAACGGGAAAATGCTAGAAAAGACCCTCAAAATACATGATGGACACTTGGATAAAGCAAATTTGAAAAGGGATAGTTGGGCACCATTGACTATCTGTCCTATTGCATATTGATGAAGGGGAATGACCAAAATGCCCTTAAACATAAAAGTAATTTTTTTTTTGAAAAAAATAACCCACCCCATCAGCCGCCAGCAGCTTGGGAGATCTGATGCTAACATGTGGGATTTATTTTTCTTTTTTATTTTGTTATTTGTATGGGGGATGGGGGTTCAAATTAATTATCATTTTGTTATTTTATTATGTGCTTAATAACACACACAAATTATTAAGCAAAGAATCATTAAGCTCTAAATTTCATGCATGTAAGCTTTCTTCTTCGTTAAGGTTTTTCTCTAAATTTTTATGTCCATTTCAAAACTTCACTTTCAAAAATATATACACAAATGGGGAAAAATGTGATGAAATATGTGAAATTTATGAGCTTATCACTCCCCCAAACTTGAGTTCTTGCTTGTCCTCAAGCAATTTTTGAAAATCTATTCACTTGCCTATAAGCTCACCTTACTTTGACTGAAATGCTTGTTCTCATATGTTACTATTTTCCTTTTCGATCGATAGAAGATACAGTGTGTGTGCCAAGATTAATGCTTCATAACACTTAAGACAAGCTTTCTAAAAATTCCTTGAGCTAGTGTGTGTGTGTTGGAGTTGAAAGAAAATTTTTCGGATCTTATTCAAGTCACTTGCAATACCCCAACTCATGTATAAGCTCTCATTTTTCGAATTTTATCCACCCTTTTCTTTATCCCTTTCCACTTACAACTTGCATCATATGATCTTTGAATCAAAAGGACTTTTCAGCTTGTAGCTTGGCCAAGGTATAAGGTACTTAAAATGAAAGGGAATAAGGGCATATACGAAAACCTTGAGATAATGGACTTTCTGTGCTTTTCAGATACCCATTCACTTCTCTATTCATTTGAGCTACTTTGCTGATTCCTACCAAGCCTTATTTGATATATATATATATATATATATTCACAAACTTGTTGATTCTCTTCCACTTTGTATTTCTTGTTTTCAGCCCATCTCATTATCTCAAAGCAGGATAATTTTTATGGTTTTTCAGGCTTAAGGGTTAGAATTCTCAATGGGTTTGCAAAAGACAAAATCTTGGTTTTTCTTTTAGACTCAAAAATTGGGATCAAATGGCATAGATATTATCAAGGTCAGCTTGAAAGGCCCAATCGCATTTAAAGAATTGCCTCTATCATTTTTCAAAAATCATATAAAGCTTGCTATGAATATTAAGGTCTTCCAAAGAGGATTTTTGAAATTATCAAATAAGAACAAACACATAAACCGGTTTACCACAAATTTCCTTCCTAAACTCCATCAAATCAACTTTCACTCCATTCGTGCTCAGTTTTACTCAAAGGAATTAAGAAAAGACCTCCTCTAATATTACAATTCATATCATACAATGCATGCATATCCAATTTTCTACCTATCATCAAGTCAAGCAACTTGTTTCAATCATTGAACTTTCACACCATTTTCAAGCAGGCTCATAGTCACAAATCACAAAAATGCAACAACTTTAGTTTGGCAATGAATTCGCATACTTTCATCATTATATATATCCCTATTATTCATAACCAAAAGCTTTCAAAATAATACCCTCACCCCCAAACTTAAAATGGACAGTGTCCGCACTGGCAAAAAGGGAAAAATAAGGGTTTTCACTCATGCAAAAGGATACACAAGCGGGTCAAAATTATTTGTAGAACATGTAATATGTACCATGTATGACAAAAAGCATAATGTAAAAGTTAGCTAAACATGTGTCAAAAGCTAACTAAAATAACAGTTCACAAAGTGCCAAAATTGCATCAAAAGAAAAATAATCAACCATTAAATCAGTTCACATCACAGGCTACAATGCAATCAACCATCTGCATAAAGCTACAAAATACGCACCCGTTCAAACAACAGGTAACCAAAAGAGAGAATCAGGAAACATCCGCTAAAGAGAATGTTGAGCTAACAGTAGCTCACAAAAAGATAATTTGAAATGAGAAACACACAATAACTACGGAACAAAAACAACCAAAAGCGGAGAAACAAAGCTACACAGATCATGGATCATCCTCCTCCTCTGACGAACCCTCTTCATCATCCTCCGATTCCTCCTCGTCAGTGTGTGGCGCCATTGGGGCTTTACCACGCTCAGTTCTCTGTCTAACCTCCTGTTCGCCCTACGCTGCAAGTGCATGGGTCGCACCAAGTAATAAAGTGATAAGTAAAGTATCGTTCCCACGAGGATTTGGTTCCAAAACCCGGTCAAACAATGATTGTCACACTCTCGCCCAATTTGAGTGATTCAAGTGTTGAGATTGAAGATTAACTATGAAAATAACATATACTAAATGAAAACAAAATTATAAACAAGTGATCCTTCAACTTCAAGGATAAAAATGGGTTCTAAAATTATGTATCCCCCTTGTACTTCCTAAAACTCAATTAACCTCCTCTCAAAGATGCTCTTAATGAAAGCATGTGCTAATCTAGGATTCACAAAGTACTTGTAAAAGCTCTCTCAAGTCAAGAACAAGTGTTTAATCTCATTAATTTCACAATCTCTTGCTACAATTAACAAAACCCAATTTTCAAGCTTCAATCCTAATGTGATTATGTAAGGTTAGCAAGTATATCTCTATCTTACCAACAAAACCATCCATTCATCATGCAAACTTCAAGTTCTTACACTATTTTACCCAAGTTCTACACTCAACCTAGCTCTCTCAAGTCATAAATCAAGTGAACACAACATCTAAATGGTGATCAAGCACTTAGAAGCATTAGGAGAAGAGTGAAATAAACATATACATCTCATTAATCACAAAATAAGAGGAGGAATCAAGAATTAATCCATACAAGGGTTCAACACAATCTTAGAATCAAAGCCTTAGCTCCACATGTTCAGAGAATCCAAAAGAATATATACATATATCAGCACATTCATGAACAAGAGAGAGGGAAAGGAAAATGGAGAAGAAAAACCAAGAGGAGAAGCCCAAATCTCTTCAAAGCTCCAAACCCAAGCTCAATCCCCTCCAAACTCCATGCCCTAGCAGAGCAAAACACCCCTAAGAATGCCAAGAGTCGAAGAATGTCGAGCTCCCTCGAAACCCTAGCTTTTATATCACTTAAATCTGTCAAAAAACGCGCAGCAGAGCAGTCCGTTCGCCGTGACGGAGTTCGCGGCGAACTATGATCGTTTCTGCCTCTTTTTGGGGGTTTTGGCTCGCTGTGAGTTCGCCGTGGCGAGCTCACGGCGAGCTGGGACCTGTCTATAATTTTGGAAATTCGGGGACCTGTCTGTAATTTGGGAATTTCAAGGTCCTTTTTTGTAATTTTTACAATTCGTCCAGAAACTTGTATTTTCCCTTTTTTCTTGAAATTTCAGCTTCTAGCCCCAATTTCTCCCCTTTTCAAGTGTTCTTCTTAATCCGGGATCCCTTGGTTATTGTATCAAAATATTCCTACAATATTTACATAAAACAACATAAGAAACTCATTAGAAATGTGATCAAAATCTACACTAGTAAACAATTATGTGCAGCCAAAAATCAAATGAGTATTTTCCTATCTTGAGTATCCAAAATTTATAAATGATTGAATAAAACCTCAAGGAAAATGTGCGTAAAATACATGAATTCCAAGAGTTATCACCTCCTCTGACCCCTTTCTTCGGTTCTCAAACTCTTCAGTGTCGGAGAATTCCACCCCCATTGATAGCGACATCTTGCTAACCATATTTCGTAACAGGAGGTTCTCATATCATTGTCCTTTCCAGTCCTGCACCATTTGGCGACCCAACTTATCCATCTTCTCCGAGAGTCGACGAATATCACCTCGGGTGGCTGGAGGGTCATCAGAGTTCTCCTCTGGCATTTCCTCATCCGGGACTGGATCTGCAGGCAGTTCAAGCCCCTTAATTAACTCATAGTTATAAACAGGCATCGGATAAAAGTGGAGATCAGAATCAGGGTCATCTACCCCCTGAGCCATGAACAAGTCAGAAATGAGATGCAGGAAAGCAAGAACCGATCCCTCTCTCTGTGTGGTAGCACTGTGAAGAATACTATTGTAGATGACAACCTCCACCTGGATTGGCAATCCATTGATAAAGCAGTATATGAGTAAGGCCAATTCTTTTGTTATGTCGCTTAGATGCGCTGAGGGGATCACGTTGTATGAGATGAGATGGAGCCATGCCTTAGCGTCTGGAGTTAGGTTTTTCTGCTTCCCTGTCCTTTTGAACCACCCTGGCTGCCCAGGAATGACCATTGTCTTAATCATGTCACCAAAGGGGTACTTCTATGTTTCATCCTTGATGCGCCTATACTCACAAACAGGAAGAGCAGGAAGGCTGTAGAAATCCCTAATGACCGACGAAGTTACAAAATGAGATAACACCTGACCAGAGTCTCGGTCCACTATGTTTTCAAGCAATCCCGTTTGAGCTTTCTCATAATAGTACCAGACCAATGTTTCATTACCCCGTTGGCGCGGGCCTAAAAGCTTGGCAAACTGATAATGTTGGGTTGCCTGCCGGTGAAAAGGGACTAGATCAGTCTCAGGGAAAGTGCGCTCCTGAAGGATGGGCCTTGGCTTCTTTTGTCCATAGGGGACTTGCTCTTTTTCTTGGGAGGAGGATTTTGGTCTTGCTGTTGGCTGAGGGATTGTTGCTGAGGTCTTTTAACCCTTCTAACTACCATCTTGTGGCGAGGCATGATCTATACAAGCAAACAGACAAACCAAAAGCACACGAAACAAGTCTATTGAGCATAAAAAGGAGACAAAATCACTATCCTAGCAAAGTCTAAACAACAATAAAAAGTCTACCAAACTAGGTCCAAAAAGAAAGTCTTACCCCCAAACTTCAACTAACGTAATCCCTTAACACTTCTCCAAAAGTCCAAACCTAATCCTGATCCTCACTGCCTTATCAGGTGGTCCATTGAAGCCCAATAACTCCAAAAACATAGCCCAAGTGCACCACCAACAGTAGGGGCATGAGGGGACCACACGGGGAAAATGTCCCCCAATTTACACGTGGCTAGTACAAACTAATTAACAATGGGCCCAATTTCCGCCAAATGCTTCTTGCCGGCGACAAAACAACAGACTAAATTCACAATGGTCCCCACACTTAAAATAACCCTTAAATGCCCCACTGTTCATGCCTACATATGTCATATTCAATTTGAACAACCCCACCAAAATTTCTTCATGAAATCAGAATGAGAAAACTATATAACTCCCTAAAAAAAAAGAAATTTCACATGCAAGGCCTTAAACTCCCCTGTTCATCCCTATCATAATCAATGTCTCCTTATTCCTTCAATACCCGCAAAATCTACATGATTCTAACAAAGAAAAAGCAAAAGAAGTGAGGAATCGTACCAAAAATGGGGGAAGAAGGAAGAAATTTGAAGTACAACTTAGGGCAAGAGAGAGAGGCCGAAAACTGCCAAATTAGGTCCTCTTGAGTGTTGTGAAGACTTGAAAACAATGAAGGAGGGAGGAATAAGGCGAATAGTGAGGATAGAGCCAGTGGGTGTCGCGGATTGAGGAAGAAAAGGATAATGAAGGGTGCATTCGTACGTTGTGCGCAGTGGGGAGGGGGGAGCAACGGCGAGAATGGGGAGAGTGAAATGGAAAATGAATAGTGTTTTGGGGTAATTTGAAAAGGGTAAAAAGAAAATGAAAGGACACAAATGAAAGTTGTGGCTTTAGAACAAAAATGAATCTGGACACAAAAGTGGGGTAAATTCAAGAGGGTGAGAAGAAAAAAAAAAGAATAATGAACCATCATAACTGTTCAAATGGTCTGGAAGGCAGAAGTGTGGGTTGTTCGCCATGGTTCTCGCTGCGGCGAATCCCATGGTGAAAACTTCAAAAGTGGCAAAGTCAAAGGGCTCTCGTCGTGACTTTCGCAGTGGCGAAGTCACTTCAATTCTGCCAAATGCTTAATTCAAGTGGGCAGAATTGGTGGTACTTCTCATCAAAATTCTGTAGAAGGGTCAGGATTCATACCAAACTCTATTAAAAGCACATAATTCATCCAAATGACCGAGCAAATCACAGATCTATACAAATATCCAGCCCACCCAAAGATCCACACACTTGATGCCAAAATGCACAAACAAGCATTAATTTAATAGGTTAAGCACTGCACACCAACCAAAAGCAAATTCATCACCACATAGCACCCATTGAACATTAAGTTTCATACCCTTTTATGACACACCTTTCACACCATCATTCATCATACAAAAACAGAACACATCAATTTCAATCAGAATGGTCAAATCAATTATCCATGAAACTCAACTTCTCACAGCAATCACCAAAAATTAACCAAGTTGATATTCAGTGAAATTTATCGGATAAAATAATGCACACTGGTGTTGTGAGAGTACTTCCCTTTATAGTTCACTTCTTGGTTTCTAAATTCCAAAGTGCAATTCCCTTCACCTCTCCATGCCATCCACACTTTTTAAGCATCACCTTTCCTCCTACAAAAAGGAGAACAAGGATAAATCTACTAACCTAAAAAGAAATGACTTGAAAACTACAATAAAGAGAATTAGTTCAAGAACTTGGGTTGTTTCCCAAGAAGCGCTTGGTTTAAAGTCAACCAGCTTGACTCTTTATTCAATCATGTTGTTGTAGCCAAGAAGAGGGTGGCCACTTGACGTTCCACATGCCCACCCCAATAATGCTTTAATCTATGGCCATTGACTTTGAATCTTTCTCCTTCAGCATTTTCAAGCTCAACAGCACCAGAATTTGAGGCTTGAACAACATTGAATGGCCCCGACCAACGGGATTTCAGCTTTCCCTAGAAGAGTTTGAGTTTGGAGTTGTATAGAAGCACTCTTTGACCAGGCGCAAAAGTCTTGGGGAGAATTTTCTTGTCATGGTACCTCTTTGTCTTTTCTTTGTAAAGCTTGGCATTCTCATATGCACTAAGACGGAACTCCTCCAATTCATTGAGTTGTAGGAGTCTCTTTGCACCAACTGCCTCAAAATCAAAGTTAAGCTTCTTAATGGCCCAATAAGCTCTATGTTCAAGCTCTAATGGCAAATGACATGCCTTCCCATAAACAAGTCGATATGGAGATATTCCGATGGGAGTTTTGTAGGCAGTTCTATAAGCCCATAATGCATCATCAAGCTTTGTAGACCAGTCCTTCCTTGTGGCACTAACCACCTTCTCCAGAATATTCTTAATTTCACGATTTGATATTTCAGCTTGCCCATTGGTTTGAGGATGGTAAGCCAAAGCTACTTTGTGTTTCACTCCATACTTCTTCATCAGGGCTTGGAATTGATGATTGCAGAAATGGGATCCCCCATCACTAATGATCACCCTTGGAGTACCAAAACGAGTGAAGATGTTCTTCTTCAAAAATTTAAGCACTGTTTTAGCATCACTCTTTTCACAAGCAATGGCCTCAACCCACTTTGACACAAAATCTACTGCCACCAAAATGTATTCATGGTTGAAGGATTTGGGAAAGGGTCCCATGAAATCAATCCCCCAAACATCAAAGAGTTCAACCTCTAACATATTCGTCAAAGGCATTTCGTTCCTTCTTGAGATATTTCCAACTCTTTGGCACCGGTCACACTGAAGCACAAAAGCATATGCATCTTTGAATAAGGTTGGCCAATAAAAACCAGTTTGAAGGACTTTTGCAGTAGTCTTCTCACCTCCAAAATATCCACCATAATCAGACGAATGACATCCCTTCAGGATTTCTTGTTGTTCATTCTCGGGGACACACCTCCGAATCATTTAATCAGCACATCTATGGAACAAATAAGGTTCTTCCCACAAGTAAAACTTAGCGTCATGCAGAAATTTCTTTTGTTGGTGATATTTCAATTTTGGTGGCATCACACCACAAACCAAGTAATTGACCAAATCTGCATACCAGGGTGTAATAGAGACATCAATTGAGAATAATTGCTCATCGGGGAAGCTTGTGTTAATCTCCTGAATAGAGCTTTGTTGATCTTCAACACTCAGTCTTGACAAGTGATCAGCCACTTGGTTTTCAGTCCCCTTTCTATAAATGATCTCTAAGTGGAATTCTTGCAACAGAAGCACCCAACGAATCAATTGTGCTTTGGAGTCTTTCTTACTGAAGAGGTACTTGAGAGCAGAGTGATCCGTATGAATGGTCACTTTAGTACCCACAATGTATGCTCGAAATTTCTCACAAGCAAACACCAATGCTAGCAGTTCTTTCTCAGTTGTGGTGTAGTTCAATTGAGCATCATCAAGCGTTTTGCTGGCATAATAAATAGGATGGAAAAGTTTATCCTTCTTTTGGCCAAGAGCAGCACCTACAGCATAATCACTCGCATCCGCCATAACGATGAATGGAAAACTCCAATATGGAGCTACCAAGATAGGTACAGAGACAAGCCGCTTCGTTAGATCTTCAAAAGCCTTCAAAAAATCCTCATCAAACTTAAACTCAACATCTTTCTCAAGAAAATTGCATAAAGGCTTAGCAATCTTAGAGAAATCTTTGATAAACCTGCGGTAGAACCCCGCATGACCCAAGAAACTTCTAATGCCTTTAACATTTTTCGGAGGAGGCAACTGCTCAATGATGGAGATATTTGCTTTGTCTACTTCTAGACCTTGCTTTGAGACACGATGTCCCAAGACAATGCCTTCTTGCACCATGAAGTGACACTTCTCCCAATTAAGAATCAAGTTAGTCTCCTCACATCTTTGCAGAACAGCAGCTAAATTATCCAAGCAACTATCAAAAGATTGTCCAAAAACTGAGAAATCATCCATGAACACCTCAATCGTCTTCTTAATCATGTCAGAGAAAATGGACATCATACATCGCTGAAAGGTGGCAGGAGCGTTGCACAACCCAAAAGGCATTCTCTTGAAAGCGAAGGTGCCGTAGGGGCAGGTAAATATGGTTTTCTCTTGATCTTCTGGGGCAATTGCAATCTGATTATAACCTAAATGCCCATCAAGGAAACAAAAGAAATCTTGCTCGGCCAATTTATCTAGCATCTGATCAATGAATGGCAATGGAAAGTGATCCTTTCTGGTGGCTGCATTCAGCTTACGATAGTCCATACACACCCTCCAACACGTCACAGTACGAGTCAAAATCAATTCATTGTGGGTGTTAGCCACTACAGTCATACCGCCCTTTTTGGGGATGCATTGGACTGGGCTCACCCAAGAGCTGTCAGATATAGGATAAACAATACCAGCAGAAAGCCATTTCAATATTTCCTTCTTCACCACTTCTTTCATGATTGGATTCAACCTCCGCTGATGCTCAATAGAGGTTTTGCGATCATCCTCCAAGAGTATCTTATGCATGCAAATAAAAGGGCTTATTCGCTTGATGTCGGCTATCAACCATCCAATAGCTTTCTTGTGGTCTTTCAGAACTCTCAATAATTTTTCCTCTTAGACTGGTGATAGGTTAAAGGAGATGATCACTGGCAAAGCATTAAACTCCCTAAGATAAGCATACTTGAGGTGAGGAGGTAATGGTTTCAACTCCAAAGTAGGAGGCTCTTCAATTGATGGTTTCAACGGAGAACTCAATGCATTAGACACATCTAAGGGTTCAAAAGGCTTGAATCTTGTATGGCTGGAAGTCTCCACAGCACATATTTCCCTTAATTCTTCATCATTAATTTCTTCAATATCTTTCTCTCCTACTAACAAAGCTTCCAATGGATCCTTCATCAACGAAGCATAGAAATTCTCTTGATACATAGAATCGACCACATCCACAAAAGAGCATTGAGTGGAATCATCTAAAAATTTCAAGGCTTTGTTCATGTTGAAGCTTACTTGCTCATCATTGACTCGCAGAGTAATTTCACCCTTTTCCACATCAATTAGGGTTTTAGCAGTTGCCAAAAAAGGTCTTCCAAGAATAATCGGGATATTCCAATCCACCTTACAATCATGTACTATGAAATCTACCGGAAAGATAAACTTGTCTACTTTTACCAAAACATCTTCAATCACCCCTCTAGGACGGGAAACGCTCTTATCAACAAGGAGTAAAGTGACAGTTGTGGGTCGTGCATCACCTAGACCCAGTTGATTGAATACAGCGGAAGGCATCAAATTCACACTTGCCCCCAAATCACAAAGGGCTTTTCCTTGAGAATTCTTCCCTATATTGCATGGAATATAGAAGCTTCCCGGATCCTTCAATTTTGGTGGGCACTTCCTTTGCAAGATGGCACTGCAATCTTCAGTCAGAGCAATTGTTTCAAATTCATTAAACCTCATTTTCTTGGCCAACACATCTTTCAAAAACTTTGCATATTTTGGCATTTGTTCAAGTGCCTTAGCGAACGGGATATTTACATGCAACTGCTTAAACATCTCAAGAAACTTCTTAAATTGACCATCTTCTTCTTTCTTTTTGAAACGTTGAGGGAAAGGAAGTAGGGGCATATAGGCCGGAGGCTCATTTGACTTGGGCTTCGGCTCCTTCATCTTTTCTTTGACACCACCATCAACAGCCTTCTCAACCAATTTCTCCTTTGGCTAGTGCTTTCCTCCATGATAATCTCATCATCAAATTTTTCTTCCTTATCGTGAGCAACTTCCTCAGAATCACCACTACTCTGGTCAACTGGATGGAGCACATTAGGGAATTGCCTTCTACTTCTCAGGGTTACCACTTTGCATTCCTCCTTGCCATCCATTTTTGGGTTAGGAATGGTGTCACTTGGAAGAACACCTCTTGTCATGGCGTTCACTTGTGAAGCCAATTGCCCCATTTGCACTTCGAGGCTTTTAATTGCCGTCTCATGCAATGAAAAAGTGGATTTAGTTTCAGCCCTCTGAGCCTCTTGTCCAGCTAAGATCTGAGCCAACATCTTTTCCATCTTGGATTCTTCCTCCTTAATAGGAACTTGCCTAGGTTGGGCTTGAAAACCAGGCGGATGTGATGGTTTTGCACCCGAAGAAGAAGGTTGATTTAATGATTGACCTTGGTTCCATGAAAAGTTAGGATGGTTTCTCCACCCAGGATTGTAAGTCTGCGAGTATGGATTGTTCTGCGGATTTTGAAACTTGCACATGTAGTTGATTGACTCAGAAATCATATAAAGTGGACAATGATCCAGGAGATGAACATCATTACAGTGATCATACACAGTCAGGGTAGATTGTACAGAATGAACCCCGTGAGATTTACCCCTAGTCATCTGAGATTCTATCACATCAAACCGCTTATTGATTGCAGAAATAATGGTTGCAAGTTGTGAAGAAGAGGGAGCATCTTCTTTGGGTGTTGTCATTGATGGCGAAGTCTTCTTATTAGTCCCTTGAGAGTTGTTGGCAGATAGTTGGTCTAGTAGTCGAAACACTTCATTGACAGGGACATTTCTGTACCCTCCATTGGTCATAGAATCAACCATCGCCTTAGACTGAGCATTCAGACAAGTACAAAAGATTTGAACTATCACCCATTTATCCACCCCATGATTAGGGCATTGTCTCATCAGCATCTTGTACCTCTCCCAAGCAGCATAAAGGTGCTCATCAAGGTGTTGCTTAAAGCTCAGAAATGCATCTCTAGCTTCTACCGACTTGTCATCAGAGAAAAATCTTGCTCTAAATTTTGCTTCAAGATTGGCCCAAGAAGTAATAGATCCCTCTGGTAGATTGTTAAACCATTCCTTTGACGTGTCTTGCAGAGAAAAAGGAAACAGTCGAAGGCGAAGAACATCATTAGGAACCCCATTTTGCTTGAATGATCCACATACTTCCAGAAAGTATAGCAAATGCTTGTTGGCATCTTCATTGTATAAACCGTGGAACAACCCATGCAGCTGAAGCATCGTAATCATCACTGGTTTGATCTCAAAGGTGTGTGCTTGCATCTCCGGCATCCGAATACAAGATTGAGTGCCTCGCATATTCCGACTAGCAAAGTCATTGACCGTAGCCCGATCATATTCATCATCAGCCATGATTTCAAATTCAGTGACCCCTTCTTCGTCAAATATATTAGCTCCGTCAAGTACTATTTCCAAGTTAGCGATCTCCACAGTTTTGCATGCGCCAAAGTGGTACCTACAAGGAGCATACCCAAGCAAGTATCAAACTAAACAAAGGTAACTATAAACAAGAAAAGAAATTAAAAGAAAAGTAAATAATTACAAGCTCAAGCGAAATCAATAACCAAGCCTAAGGTTGACCAAGAGATTTGTTACCAGATCCCCGGTAACGGCGCCAAAAACTTGTTCGTCACCGGCTGCAAGTGCACAGGTCGCGCCAAGTAATAAAGTGATAAGAAAAGTATCGTTCCCTCAGGGATTTGGTTACAAATGCGATCAAACAGAAGGCTTAGTGTATTAAATTAAGTTGAGCCAAACAAAGTTTTGGTGTGAAGAGTTAACATGTAAAGATAAATCACTAAAAGGTTGCTTCTTTTTAAGATTTTAGTTATAAGGGTTGTAAATGAGAAAAATGACTTAGAAACACTTGACAAATTAGATAAGAAAGCCTAGGGTTACTCATCCCCATTTAACTTCATGACCTAATAAATTCCTTCCCTTTTAGTACCCAATGAGTTTGATGTGATAGAGCTGGCTGTCACCCAAGAGGGGAGGTGAATTGGGTGATAGGATAAAAGCTTAAACTCTTTTTAAATCTTCTCTTTTATAAAACCACAATGAAGGCAATCTTTTCAAAACTGTTAAATGCACTAAGAAATGTATAATGTTGATATGCTGGAAACTAAGAGAGTTAATGGAAGAGATAATACAAACAGTATTTATCCTGGTTCGGTCTACCCTGACCTACATCCACTCCTCAGGCTCCACCTGAGATCTCCACTACCCTCTTGTTTAAACCGGGCACAAGAGAAGCATTTACAACCCACAAGTTTAGCCGGGCACTTGTGAAGCCTTTACCACAGGTTTTACAACACAGGATCACCTACCAACCTTTTCACAGAGCTTTAAAATTCTCTCTAAACACTCCCCCTTACAACCTGTAAGGTTACAACCCTGTTCTTAAAGCACCAACCTTTAGAACAACCTCAAACAATAGAGGATTTCAGATAATAGGTTCACTAATGAACGGATTGTGATAATCACTTAAGTACAGAGGAATATATGATGAAACTACAATTCTAGAGCTTATCAATCTGACAATGTGTGCGCTAGCTCTACTCTTCTAATTCACTCGATTCATCATTTCCGGGCTCACTGATTTATATCTAATACTCTGTGCATAGCCTCTTGTTTTTCATCTCGTATCATCTTGTCATGTAAATGCGTCGTGTGTTCGCATATATATTTCTGATGTCTTCAAGTCTTTATATATGGTATTATACTTTTCTATCCGTTGGAGACTTTGAGAACTAGCCTTTGACACTTTTCTTTCTTCTCTTGCTTCAACTAATCTTGCAGAGGATAAGATAAGAGAGACAAAGACTGTGAGTAACGTTATCCTGCTGCTACCTGCTATTGTACTTGCATGTAAGCTTTTTCATTAGCGCTAGCTCCCTTGGCTATCGCTATCTTGACAATGTGTCCTGCACTTAAGCTGTTAGCTAAAATAAGTAATCATGTAATGCACAGCAGATGCTATCGCAAGCTTATTCTATTAGCTCAATGAGATAAAGACAATATATCAAATAAGGAATTTTAAAGCATTCTCTATCGATAGCTAATCTCATTATCACTAGTTACTTGATTGCTCATTAGCTTAAGGATACTGAGTTATATGAATATTCAAAGTAATTTCAGGTATCCTGTTATCGATAGCTAAACGTGTTAGCGCTAGCAACTATGTTATCGCTAGTTAACTCATTTGCTCTCAGGCACTAGCTATCTGAATGTTTATTATCTGAAGTACTCTGTTATCGATAGCTTAACCTGTTATCGCTAGCTGATTCCATTAGCTCAAGGACTTGGTTTATTTTTCTGCTAGATGTTCTTCCTTTCATTTATCCATGTTCTCAATGAACTTCTAGCGATAGGATATTTCTTAGCGATAGTGAATGACTTAGCGATAGATATTAACTTTGTTATTTTTAAGTCTTCATTTGCTATGGCTCTTTGACTATTATCGATAGGCTCTAGCTCTAGCGATAGTGATCTGTTACCTATCAGATTTTACTTGTTAAATTCAAAGGTAACTTACACTCTATTTACTTATGTTATCTATTGGGGTCAGTCTTCATCAAAACTTAAGATTCTAACATGATGCATGAGTTCAAGGTTCAATTTCATTTGAAAAAGCTCTCTCAAGTCAAAATCAAATTTTTACTAGCATTAATTGCACAATCTCTTACCACAATTAATGCTAGCCATAAATGCTCCACCAACCTCATATGAACAATGTTAGGTGAGTAATTATATTTCTATACTACCAACTAACCATCCATTTAAAACCATAAATTTCAAGTCTAACATGATTTTACCCAAGTTCTAAAACAAAATATACTCTCTCAAGTCATACCTCATTTAACACATCAAGTGGTGATCAAGCACTTGTATATTCTAAAGCAAGATGAAAATCCACACATAAACATTCATTAAATACATCAAAGGAAGGAAATACAAGGTTCAATCCATCAAATGGTTCAAAGTAACCCTAGAAAAGGGATTTAGTTACACATGAATAAATAAGAGACAAAAATCGAAATTAAAAGAAGAGTCATGACAGAAAATAAAGAAGAGGGAAGAAGAAAAGAAACCAAGATCACAAACTTGAATCTCTCCAAGGTTCTCCAAGCTTCCTAGCTCTTCCCCACTCTCTCCTCAAGCTCCAAAATGTCCCAAATCATGCCCTAATTACGTTCTGCCCTCTTCCCTCAAAAATCCATGCTTTTATCTTCTTCAGACAACTTAATTTAAGTAAAACGCACAGCTTTGACATTTTCGCCGTGACCTCACTGCGGCTAAGTCACGGCGAAAGAGTGTGGCATCCAGAGAAGACATCTACTCGCAGTGGGCTAGCCGCGGCGAGATCACTTTGCTCCTGGTCTCTTGTTTTTTCTTCCCACTCATTCTTCATTTCCAGAGCCACTTGTGTATCTTTGGCTTTCTCACTTTATCACCTCTTCCTATACGAGACGGAAAGAGGGTTGATGAGCTTTACAATTTAATAACACACACAAATTATTAAGCAAAGAATCATTAAGCTCTAAATTTCATGCATGTAAGCTTTCTTCTTCGTTAAGGTTTTTCTCTGAATTTTTATGTCCATTTCAAAACTTCACTTTCAAAAATATATACACAAATGGGGAAAAATATGATGAAATATGTGAAATTTAAGAGCTTATCACTGGTAAAAGCAAATAGAGTACCCAAGAGCGTCATTTATAAAACAAATGACTAAGTTGGTAAAAGAAAAGAAACGTTTGGTAAAACAAAACCAAAAATTGGTAAAATCAGGGAACAAGTTAATAGAAGCTAATAGACCTCCCAAAATTATCATCAGTAAAACAAAAGGCTAGGAAACACAAATATAGAGTTGGTAAGCCCAAATATGATATTGATAATGGCTAATCAAAATTTGGGAATGGGTTGATAATTTATATCTCATAATGTCATATTGGAACTTGGTAATTTCGTATATCGAAACATATCAAATTGGTAACTTAATATATGAACTTGTCATATAGAAGATCTTGATAATTTATATGTCAATTTGGTAATTTTATATTGGAACTTGGTTATAACAAATAGAAACCTAGTGATTACATAGAGGAATTTTGAAACTTTTTGGCAATATATATTGAGGGGGCTTGTTGTTGTTGCCAAGTGGTTGGGCACCAAGCCCTTTAATGCTACATTTCTTCCTTCTAATCTACCTTTTCTCAAGTAGTTATACTGAAAAATGTTAGGAAAAAGGATGAGATTCAAAGAATCTCAGTAATAGCATATTCTATCAATAATTATATATAAACTTTATGAAACATGCAAATAAATCACCATAAATGAACCTTGCATGTTTTAAACTGGCTAGTAACTAGTGCTCAAATTAGTATGTTCAAAAATGCCATAAATCATGATCTAATAAGAATCTTGAAATAATAAATTTAACTCGTGGTCGCATTGATGATCATATATATAATAAGTATAACTCATGGTCTCATATGATCATATAACTTATGGTCTCTTAGGATCATGTAACTCATGGTCTCATAGGATCATATCTATAATAATATAACTTGTGGTCTTATAGGATAGGATCATGTAACTCATGATCTTTCAGGATCATGTCTACAATAATATAACTCATAGTTTCATTGGATCATCTAAATAATAATTGAAACTTGTGTAAGGCTAAAACATATATATATATAACTATTCGATACGATAGCTAGAGCTATTATCTGATGTGCGACTGAACCAACCTTTAAGAACTTTTCTTGACTTTATCACTAGTGGAAAGCTCATCAGATATAAAAGTAGGAGTTTGAATATGGTATTGCATGTTGGAAAAGCTTCCTCTTTTGGCGCCGACAACGCTATGGCACTCTGGCGACCTTCCTTCTCTATCGGGAGCTCTCTCCTTCTCTCTCGGTTGAAGAGGGTGAATGAAGATATAGAAATAAGGGAGTGAAGGGGAAAAATTAATGTGGCACGTGATGGAGGTGTGAGAGTGTTGAAATACCGATTTACCCCTCCCTCAACTTCCTTTTATTTTCAATTCATCACTTTTCCCCAAAGTAAATTTCTGAAATTAAATCCTTAAATCAAACTAGGGATTTTCTCCGATTATAATTTCCTTTGAACCTCAAAACAAATTCTTTACATTTTCAAATTGAAATTCATCTTCTAAATATTTTTCTTCAATTTCTTGAAGAAAATAAGCTTTAAAATCCTTAAAAATACCCCAAATTTCATAAATTTTATTTATAAGACTTTTTCTTTTCTATATAATACCTCAAAACTTTAAATATCTCCTTATTTCTTTTTTTTCCAAATTTCAGGGTGTTATATTTTCTCTATTGCAATTTTTTTTGGCCATGGGAATTGCAATTTTTTTTTGGCCATGGGATAATATAATTTATTCCTTCTGTTTCGGTGAATTTTGTACGTCGTTGGTCAGATATATATAGATGCCTAAATTATGTACTAGGTTCATTCATCTTAGATTTATTTTCGCAGAAATAAATATTATTGAAGTAGGCCTGCATGTTCATGTGTCAGGAAATGCTACTTCATCTGTGGCCTATGAGTGCCTTACTTTTGGCCACATAGAAAAAAAAAAAAAAGGTCTTTTCTGCTGCCCCTAAGTGGAAATCCAAATTGAGTGGACCTAAATTTATCAATTTTTTTTAAATTAAAACAAAGAAAAGGTTGGGGATTCCTTGAGCTATCATATGTATATACTCATCTGGTCCTATTTATAAGTCACTTCCAACATATTTCACACAGACCAAGGAAAGCCTTAAAACTCATTAACTTTCCACTAAAATCCAACAAATTTACAACTTTACCCATATTAAATATCCACTATACCACATGAAAATAAAGTCAACACATAATAAATGAAGGGTAAACTTGTACATTCACACTAAATATTTAATGAGGTGACTTATATATAGGACCAAATAAAACCTTCTCTCTCTGCCCTAAAAATAGGACCGGAGGAGTACATATATTTATAATATCATTTATTGTTTATTACATTTAACATTTATCCATGCCAATATCTCTTTTCAATTGGCTGCTATTTCATTGGGATGAGTACCTATTTTAAAGACGTGGGGAAGCACAAGACTCTTTTTGTTACTTTTATGTAATTACTTTTGTTACTGCAACGTTTTGTCCAATTATTGTCAAACCTGCTTTTAATGGCTTTAATTTAAATGTTTTTTTTATAAATGTATATCTTTGATTTTTAATTTTAGTTCAGTTTTATTTTAGTTCCTTCATTTTGTACTGAGTATCCTTAGTCCTCTAAAATTAATACTATTACTTTAGTTAACAAAAAGTTCTAACATTCAAATTTAAATTTAACAAAATACTTTCAGAAGTTGATTACAACTTTTATCTTTTTAAATTAATAATGATTTACACAAGAAATCATTATTTGATAAAGAGTAAATGTCCAATTTTGCCTCGAAAGTAACCCAATAGGAGCTAATTTACCTCGGAAGTAACAAATGGAGCTTATTTACCCCGAAAGTAAAAAAAAAATGGCTAATACGTGCATTCAGTGTCCTCTTAGGGCTAATACGTGCCGTTTTTACTACTTTCGGGGTAAATAAGCTCTATTTGTTACTTCCGGAGCAAATCAGCTCCTACTGGATTACTTCCGAGCCAAAATTGGACATTTACCTTTATTTGATACTAACAATTTTTTTCCACAATACTAACGGTGCTGGGGATTGAAAAGTAAAAATCTATCAAATTATGGGCACAAACTAGAACCATAAACAATGATTCATAATGAATTGTACAACTTATGAGTGAAGAGCTTCTTTTGCAAACTTTATATGAAAAAAAATTTAATTTCTCATTAAATTTTTAATTAATCAAACGGAAATCTCATGCCATGATTAATGACAAATTGACAATTATCTGGCAAAAAAAATTATGACAATTGAATGATATTTTAATTTCAGGGTTCATATACCGTTATCAACATTTTTTAGTGTTTCTCCACAGATTGCATCAATATAATTCTTTTTGATAAATTAAAAAAAAAGTCAAGTTTAAGATATTCTTCTTTTATTATCTATTATCGATCAAGTAAAGACCACACAGGGTACCTACCAATCTTTTATATATATATATATAAATTTTAGGAAAAGGGTTTGGCTCACTCACGATATCAGGGCCCGGCCCTTAACTCATGATCCACTGGGGCCTGTCCCTGTGTGCTCCTGGTTGTCAAGCTGTCCAATCCACACAGGTAGGTCACACCCAGCTTCACTAAGTTTTGGAGATGCCTCCCCAAGCGCTGCGACTGGAACCACAACAAAGTGGCATTTCCCAGGAATTGAACTCTCACCAAAATGGTCGAAGTCCAACCCTCTTTGCCAGCTAGGGCGCCTACTAATCTACCATCAACCATTAGAATTTCGCTCATTTAAATAATATGAAATAAAACACAAAAACGAAAAAAAGAAGAAGAAAAATCCCTTATAAAAACTCTCAAGATATAACAAGGAAAGAAATGTTCAACAAATTTAGGACATAACAAATATATGTCGTGGATTGAATTGTCCTTTTGAAAGTTTAAAAGAAATGATAAAAATATCCTTCAATAAATAAAAAGTTGATAAGTGCGAGTTGATAAAAGCAGATAGAAAACTAGTGAACCCATTAAGAGAGCTGGTAAGCGAAGTTGGGAAGTGCCTATGTGAAGCTAGTAAACACAAATAAAAAGTTGGGAAACTTATGTAGAGAATTGGTAAACATAAATACGGAATTGGTAAAATATAGTAAAAAGGGAATTGACAAATGTTTAGGTGAAGTTGATGAACCAATATAAAAAGTTGTAATATTCTTTAAATTCACTGGAGAGTATATTAGTCATTTTTCTTTTTAATTTATAAAAGGATAGATCGGTTCAGGTCACCTATTTGTCCTTCCCAAATTCAATACACCTTCCTATCATTTCCCTATTTTAAGAGTTATCTATTTCCAAAGGAATGATCAAGGATTTGAATAGTTTTTATTCCATTTAAAATGACATAATTTGAATCTATTTTGGTTATTTTATATGACAAAAAAGTCATATGCACTTACCTTTTATTTTTCTCGTCAAAGTATATATATATATAGATATATGTTGAACAGAAACAAAAAATATTTAAAATTTAACTGTCATTTTATCCCTCCACCCCCATTCAATAGTTAAATGTACTGCTCAAAGTTAGTATGTTTTTTAGTCTTCAACTAATTCTTATCCTCAAAATCAAACAGAATTCAATGATACAACTAATAATAAATTAACTTCAAGGCCGAAATCATAAAACCAAGTTTGAACAATTCAGATGCCACGCACATGATCAAAAGAAAATTTGAACTTCAAGCAAAGTTTTTCCCCCCTCAAATGCAAGCTATCACTTACTTGGATCAATCGCGCATTATATCGCTGATATTTCCCATTATTCTCATGGTTTTATACTTTTATCTAAAGCTTTTAAAACTTTAAATTGGGTAAGTTGTGCTTAAACTTCCCAGGGATATTTTAGGCATTTAATTACTTAATTGTTGAATTGAATTGAATATCTAATTGATAAACACTTTTATTCTTGGAATTATATGGTATTATATTCAAGTAGTTTTATATATTTAGCATGAGTTGCCAGCCACAAGGGCACAGCCTGAGCCAGGTGAAGAAACTTTGGGCCATGCATGCAAGAGGGAAAAGAAAAGAAAAGAAAAGAACAAGTGTATATAAAAAATGAAATAAATATTTTTTCGATCTAACAATGTCTAAATATGGATTACTTTATATTTGATAGCATCAAATACCAGACAAATATAGAAAAAATAAAATAAATATTTTGGCAATAAGAAGGAAGAAAATTAAGATCCTTTTTTTATGACTCTCATACATACATAGACAAATCTTGAGAATGCTATAGTTCTTTCCCTCTCACCTTTCTCGCGCTGTTTCTAGATTGTATGTGGATTTAATTTTAAAACACACATTTAATATATTATTTTAATAATAGCTTATATTAAATAAATCATTAAAAATATACGAGAGGTATAAAAAGAGAATAAAAGGAAATAAAAAGGACGCAACAGGAACTGATGAATTAAGCATTCTTTATTAACGAAGCTTTTTAAATAATTCTGATGATTCCAAGTAATCTCTAAAGTCCTTTTCAAAGCATACTTTGCTGAATTCAATGATACTTGTGCCATAACACTTTGAATAATCTGGTATTATTAAACTCAACAATACGCACATGCAAACTATAATTGTTTTATATTATTTATGATACATATAATAAAGATATATAATCTTAATTCAATCATCTTGCATATTATTATAATTTTTTTATGATAGAATTAGACGGCACTCTTTAATATGTCATTATATATTAATCACCATGATAGAGACATCTTTGAATAAAAATGATCAGTGTATACTAATAAAAATTTGACTTGGTCACTAACAAAAGATTATAATGCTCAAATATGCAATAATACAATTCATATCTTGGAAAGGTATATGTTCAAATGGCGACTTCATTGATGTGTAGTTTATAAATATCCCTATATATATTTTTTCAAACGACGAGTCTATTGATTTGTGGTTTATAAATATCTCTATGAATATTATTTGAATTAAAGTCTCTCAAAATCCTAACTATGAATTCTTTAGCATACTTAGTTATTCAGGATTTTGATTAAAATCCTCCCATTAAAACCACACTATTAATACCTTATAATTTACTCACTCTGGTCCTAACTATAGTACCTATTTAGGGAGATAAATTTGGTTAGGGCGGTACTTTCATAATATCATAAGATTTTAGGTAACTTAGCGACTTGTTTAATTTAATAAAAGTAGGTAAATAGATCTTATATTTAAAATTGGGGAGTATTATTTATTGATACATATTTTTAAAAAAAACATAGACTAGGAGTACTTTTTGACAAAAATAAAGAGTAAGAAATAACAGAGATAAATTTGGAAGGATTATGAATAAGGACTAAATTAAATAATCTTTTATTTGTACACACTACTGAAAAAAAATACCTTTTTCCGATTTGTAAATCTCTTTTGTTTGAGTGATAAATAGTGTTAAATATACTTTTGATTGTTAATTTGTGTTATATGAATTATTAATACTCATAATTCCACCAATAAATTGGCATTATGTAGTGATAAATTTGAGGACATTATTTGTGAATTCAGTCATTCACCATAAATTTTTTCCAATACTCCCTCTGTCTCTTATTATAAGAGCCAAAAAGCTAAAATCACACAGATTAAGAAAGTGGTTGAGAAAGATAAATATGTCTGAAATAATTTTGTTTTCTCAAGTTTGCCATATTTTATGATTGAGTATATAAAAGAGAGAAATGTGATAATAGTGTTATAAATTAGTATAAAAGAGAATATAAATAAAGAGAATAATGATGGATAAAATGGGAAAAAACTCATTAAATACTTTGAAAAATTTAGCCAGGCTCTTATAAAAGGGACAAAAACATTCAAATTTTTTGCTCTTATATATAGGGATGGAGGAAGTAAGTTTTTAGGAAAAATATGTGAACGTGTTCCTTCATTAAATTTTTAAATAAATTTTTTCTTAAAAAATTAATTTGTGAATTTGTTGTTTCACAATAACAAGGGTTATCCCTAACTACTAATAAGTTCTTAGACTTTAGAAAAAAGACAATTGCACTCAGGTCCAAAATAAGATATTTAATGTCAGATATGTTGTAAGGATTTTTTAATGACAACTTAAATAACAATTATTAACAAGTGAAAAAGTTGTCAATCATACCTGTCTGATATTAAATCTTTTAATTGGGACCTAAGTGTAATTGTCTTTAAAAAATCAAATAATTTGTGGCATCCTTGCATATCAAATATTTTCAAGAAAAACAAGAAAGGAAGTTTTGGCATCCTTATTGGGAGAATCTCAGGCTAAAAGAAGAAAATTTTTGAACAACACCACGTGGGGTTGGGGAAGAAAACTAACCCCAAGATGAAGAAAGAAAGAAAGAAAAAATTGCAGCCGCCTTGAGCAATAACAGAGAAAAGAGGGGGGCCAATTATTTTCGATGGCCTAATCTCTATCATGAAGAAGAAGAAGCCACTTTCAATTTCAACAAAGCTGAGAGAAAGAAAAAGAAAGACAATAAAAGGGCTTGCTGGTTCATTGACCAAAGACTTTGTAAAAGAAGACAAAGACCCCACCACCATCACCATCACCATTTCCACAACACAACACTTAGTTTTCAACTTCTTCACGCAATTGAACAGCTCTCGACTTGGCATCTCCCATGCCTCCATCTGTTCCTGGGTCCCATTTCACATGCCCCTTAAGATAAGCTCAACCAAACAAACGAAAAAAATGTGGGAGAGCATTATATCATGACAAAAACCATTCTTCAATTTATCCTTTATATTACGAGTTCCATATCAAGAAGTCTTATGAGTCAAAGTGCGGTTTATAAGTAGAAGGGGTTCTTCAAATAAGCAAACTGATCTTTTTGGAGTGGCATTTCCCTTTGAGTTCACAATAAACTTGCTTTCATCGATGTGCTTGAAGAGGGTTACAGACGGAGGATTCCAATTAGTAAAAGGTCAAGAGGAGTATTGTAGTGTGAAGCCATTGGCAGTGACAATTCGTGAAGCGAGTACAATGCTATGAGTCTCCATGCCTTGAAGTAGGGCTGTTTCGGGACGAGATAGAGTGAATATTGTGGACAGGATGGGACTCGGGACGGGGTCGTTCCGATCCCGTCCTGTCTCGATTATACATGTATTCATATTTTTTAAAAAAAAAATAGATATGCCTCTTAAGCAATCCATCAGCATATATGAATTTATTTATGGTTCTTTTATTGTTCTCTTCTTGTTTTCCGATACTGATTAATCCCACCTAGTTATTTCTATTAGACCATTACTTTGAGCTGTTATAGACACCTGTTATGGGCTGAGTAATTGAGTATTTTAGCTTTGATTTGAAGTTTCTAATTTGAAAACTTATTGACTGGTTCAGTGGATCTTATATAGATATAATAATTATTTTTTAGCATTGTCTACTGTTGTGGCTGACATTATCTAGCTATAATTTTCTGATTTATTTATTATGTTGTATAAGACAGATTTTTAGGAACAAAATTGGACCCGTTTCTTTGTTTATTAGAGGCCCAAAGGGCCATATTTTTTTAACATTGACTTTTTTTTTTTGAAGATCGGGATGGGACGGGACACGGGACAAAAACTCCGTCCCAAACCCCTTTTTTTAGGACAGGACCGGGCTGTCCCGATCCCTTCCCGTAAACACTCCTACCTTCAAGGAGGTGTATTATTATGAGCATGGTAATTAAACCCGGACCGGCAACTAGCCCGGTCGAGGCAGAGGGTTAGTTAATAACCAACCTGTAAGCTAGCCCAGTGAAGCATAAAAAATTAACTGAAAAATAATCCAAGTAATAATAATTTCCAAAAATCCAAACAATAACTTCACTTACCATCTTGAATCATTAACAAAAAAAATCACCGAAGTATCAACATTGTTTACAAATTCTTTGACAAAATGACATCATCATTTCATATCATGCTACCATCCAATGACACAAAATGGTTAGAAACAAATTAGTACCCAGTACTAACTATTTATTATATCAAAATAAGTATAAATAACAAAATATTTTCACCTTTAACCCTATCATCACTACACTAACGAAGAACATGGCGAAGGCGAGGGAACCGACGACCACGCCGGTGATGAACACGGTGACCACGAATATCAGTGACAGACACAAAGAACACAGAGGGTTTCATTTTTCTAGCGAGATTCTGAATGGAGTGAGGGAGAAGAGTCGACAAGAATGAGGAAAGGGAATAGAATAATGAAATTAAAATTA
Source organism: Mimosa bimucronata (assembly GCA_037074515.1). NCBI lineage: Eukaryota > Viridiplantae > Streptophyta > Magnoliopsida > Fabales > Fabaceae > Mimosa > Mimosa bimucronata. The sequence continues at coordinate 31,629,465 of CM073440.1, read as the reverse complement.
AAAAAAAAAAGTAAACGACTGCGTTCAGGCTTTTTTGGAGAGCGGGAATCAGACCGGGTCATCCTACTGACCCGCCGGGGCGCCCGGGTCAGAACGGGTTTCTTGGGCTTTGATCGGGTCATCTCTCCCCCAGGCTAGTTGTCAACTCGACCCGGTCTGATACCTGAGTTGGCGGGTTCCGGGTCGGGTCGGGTTTGATAACAATAATTATGAGTCTCACAATTAAAGTGAGTTTTATAAGTTCAACAGACTTCACCAAATACTCTATCATGTTATATAGGTAAGATCCATTTAAAATTTTTGTTCTTTTTTTCTTTCTTTTGGAAATACCATTCATCGATACTCCATCAAAAACAATAAAGCAAAAGAGAGTTTAAAATAAACATGATATACTAAATAAATTAACTAATATTTTTAATCTAATTAAGTAAAATAAATAAGTAATATATTTGGGACCGACAGGAGTATTTATAAAGGCCACCAGTAAATCCCGGTTTGAAGTTTTTGAACACCAAAAAAAAATTAAAAAAAAGGATTTATTGGAGGAAAGCAACTGCTTTTATTTGTGACTTGACAATACTTGAAGTACAAATTATCAGTGATTGAGAATAAGATCAGATTAGCTGTCGAGAGAGAAAAATGGTAGAGTTCATTGAATCATGTGTCACAATAAAGGGGAAAAAAAAAACCACTATTCATGATCTTCACATGCAAACAAGTGAACCCACCAAATAGTAGAGTCCACTAATGAGTCATTTACAAGCTTCAAATAATGAAAACCTTCTTTTAACATAATGGAGCCCTCTAAGTGATGTTTGACATAAACAACGAACAGTCACTCACATAGTGGCTTTTAACTTACACAATTTATATAACTATGGTGGAACTGAAATTAGAGAGAGACTACAAAACTTATTTATATCACATTTAAACAATAAAATATTAAGACCACAGGGCTACACTGATAAAGACACACAAAATACAGGGCTATAAAATGGGATATTCCATTGCTTATTAACCCCATAATATTAATACCAGACCTGCAAGCACAGAATAAAAATATATAGACCTACATGGACTTTTTTTTCCTTCTCTTTTTTTGGGCCAAAATCTACATGGATTACATGTGAAGAAAAATGCAGTAAAACTATCTTTTTCTTAGGCCACGGGAACTTCACATGATTTGAAGGAAAAAATTTAAAGAAAGTCCCATGATACATGAGTTTCTTTCAGATTCACTTTCATTGGTGATACCATATTGACGTTAACTCTGGCTGTTTCTGAAGAGATTCCATCCCCCCTCCTACTCCTTGTATATCATCCTTAAAATCAAATGATGCCAAATCACAAGGGGACCCGAACATTAAATTGAAATTGTTGTTATTGTTGTTGCCATTGGTGCTGTTGATATGATTGTTGGCTTCAAATGGAGTGTTCATAGCCTTGAATCGGTCAAAATGACCTTCCTCGCGTGCAAGCTGCGGATTATTGGACATATTGGGGTCTTCAAAGAAGATCCCATCCATAACAATTCCTTGACTATGGAAGAAATTGTTCTGTTGTTGCTGCTGGATGTTGTTGGACTGTGAAAGGTTCTGGTTTTCCACAGCAACCCGGGAATTTATGTTCTTACTTCCTTGAACATTCGTATCATAGACTGACATAAGGTCAGTTATCAATTTCTGGCCATCTTCAGGGACACCAAGCCCTGATATATTAAGTGAAGGTGCAGCAAAACTGACAGAGTGAGCAACAGAAGTAGTAGTAGTAGTAGGCTTGGGTTGCACAAAAGATTGAGGGAAGATAACTGGCTTGACCTCATTAACATGAAAATTTGACCCACCAAAATCTGAGGAACCACCTCTATATGGGCAATTCAACTGATGATTGTCCCGAGATGTCCTATCAGCAAAAGCGAGGCGAACATCATTGTAAGGGCAGTGAGGGTGTTCACAAGTGTAGATTTTGTGATTCATCATCATGTTAAAGTCATTAGGAGCCTTCCTCTTCCGCATGAAATCCAAGTTTGTGACAGTCTCTCCCTTGATTGGAAAAGGAGATTGCTGAATTGGGAGCCTTCCCATCATTCTATCCATCCCCAGATTGGATGGATTAATATTCTCAGGTTTATGCTCCTCCACATCAAAGTTTGGCTCATCCTCAGCCCCTTCAACATCATACTCACTGCAGTCATTCATGACTAAAGATCCACTACCTCCAGCTGAGGACAATGGAGGGCAATAGTCAGGGTACAGCTCTCGTGCCAAAGCCTCCTCTTGGTTGATGATGGCAAGCCAAGTTGCACTTTCCTTGGCAGTCATTTTATCTTGAAGGCATTTTGACTGCCTCACTAGCTTGCGAATCTTGGCGATATCAGGAGACATGTGCTTTATAACAGCAGTTAAAACCCCAACCTTCCATGCCTTCTTGAGATCATGTGGCTTCTTGTAAGGTGGAGGGCCTTGATCTTTAGGCAAACCGATCTGTGGCCACCAATCTTCATTCCCAGAGGGCCACCATGGCGGAGCAACTCCCTTCTCCAATGGAAACCGTCGCTGAGGCGGATCACAGTGCTGCATCAGTGCTGACAAGAGAGAACCCAAGGTTGTGTCTTGAAGCTCTTGCAAGGTGTGTGGAGTAGGCCCAAGAGAATTGCATCCATCGTTCTTTCCCATGATCGCGTTATCAGCCTGATATTTGGCTATGGCAGCTGGACCGTTCCTGTCGAATCTGACCTTATCCTTCCACCATTCACGGAGGTTGTCAGATGCACCGGTCACAGGTTTTCCCTTCTCTGGAATTATCCCATAAACAAATCCTTGAGCCTTGCAAACCTCCATCATCTTAAGCATGTACTTCAAGATTCCATCTTGAGCCCTTGACATCTTCTTCCTCCTTGCCTGCTCTTGGGACTGCCTTTGCTTCACCGCATCAATGCCTTCCTTGGATTTGCTTTGTTCTTTCAACCGTTTCAGGCGCATCTTGTCTCTCCACATTCTCTTCTCGAGCTCATCCACATCGTCAATATCATCATCACTATAATCATCTTCAACAACAGCCACCTCTGGTTCAGCGTGCCGGGCGACAACATCTCCTCCTTCCCCAAGGGAAGCCGAAAACATATCCAAATCACCACAAAACCCCATCTCTTCAAACATCATCTTCTTTCCCTTATTTTTATACACGGATCACAGATTCCACAATACCTCAACCTTGAATAGCTTTAAACCTGTTCAAAGACATGAAACTAGGATCAATTAAACCCAGTAAAACCAAACAAATCAAATACTTTCCATGCGAAAAACAGAGTGTTTTGGCCACAGGATTTTCATCAAAAGGCTCTTCTTTTTCATTTCTAACACAGGAATCTAAGATATTGGGTACATAATGCATTTTACAATCTAAAATTTCCCGATCACCAAAAAAATATTATCAACAGGACTACACCTAATCAGGATTTGATCGCACATATCTAAACAATGAGAACAAAAACATCCATAGCCACTGATATGCTGATTTAGGGAGAGGAAACTCAAATTTCAGATCGATATTCTCTCAAAAAATCATCAAAAGGATGCAGCAAAGAGAGGAATCCAGGCTTCTCCAAGAATATAAAAAGAATATTAGCAAAACTTAAGGAAACTTCCCAAACAGGCTTTCAAAATAGGATCTAAGACCAACTCAATCACTCAGAAAACCAACAAGCAAGTTTCAAAGTTGAAACAGATCATAAATCCAAAAACAAATAAAATAACCCATTATAAAATACTCATACAGATCCATCAAGCACTAGAACCAGCATCAATTAAAAAAAAAAAAAACCCATAAACACCAGAAGAAACCCCACAGATCATATTGAACAATCACACGTTACCACGAAAGAAACAACCCAACAAAAGGAAAACAGTTAAAAAGCAAGCAGAAAGCAGAAGCAGGCAAGGGAATCTCACCAGTAAGATCCCCAAAAAACAAACTGGGACTTCCCCTCTTCTTCAGTCAGCAAAAGTCAGAGAAGGCGGGTTTCAGAGAGTTTTTCCTTCAGAAGAAGAAGACGAAGAGAAAGAAATAGAGAGAGAAAGAGAGAGAGAGAGAGAAGGGGAAGAGAAGTGAGGAAGATGCTGGTTATATTGCTTTATAAGTGGAAGTGTGGTCCCCTGAAAGAGGGTTACTGGTGGGAATTGAGGAATGTGAAAAATGAAAGAGGGATATTTATATGTATCAATCAAAGCTTCAATCTTTCTATCTTTCTATTCATGTCCAGGTTTGGTGCTTATCCATCTCTTGCCTAGGGACGTACCCATTCGTTTCAGCAAATTCATTCATTGCTGTGAAATAATTATACGCGTTCCTTCTGTGTCAGAATACACTATATTTTGTTTTATGTTTTTTACTTTTAATTTTAACTTACTAAAGAATATGCGATTTTCTTTCTATACAATAACACGGATAGTACACAGTCTCTTGTATTCTTTCAACAGTATATATTAATTTTTTGCCAAAAAAAAGTATATTTCAACTCATTTTTCGATCAAAAAAATCAGTATATATTAACTCATGAAATTATGTAGACAAGAAAATTAATTAAAAATGAAATAAACGTGTGAAAAAATAATTTATCTTTTAAAAATTTCCTTATTTATAAGGTGAAAGAATGAGAGGAGATGATAAATAAAATTATTTAACTAAATTAGCATTGATAAAAACGAAAATGATAATAAAACAATAATATCTCTTATAAATAACATCATGTTATCACTAAAATTTTATTTGTATAGAATCGAAGGGAGTATATTTTTATGAGAAATGAAAATGTATCTTTTAATTTATAAGCTTAATGAAAATGTATCATTTAATTTATAAGCTTACTTTTTATTTTGTTTCCATTTTTTCTTTATGTATATTAAGTGGATAATAAAAATTTTACAAATTTATAATTTATTCCTTGAAAAGCTTTGGTTAAATAGTTTTTGTGTAAATTTTCATGTTAAAGTATAGCCTCAAAGAGTAAATGCAATGTTTATTCATATTTGTGTAACATCATATAAATTTATATGAAATCATAATCATAATACTCATAAATTATGGACATGTATTTTTTTCACTACAGCAAACCTCTTTTAATCACAAAATTAATGTTAAAATTAATCCATCGATTCATATTCAATATAAAAATAAAATATATGAGCATTATTTCTGGCAGAAAAATATATAAGCATTATCATTTTACTATTCCCCTAAAAACTCATTAATGTAATATTTATTCATATTGTTATTGCATTATTATTACTATTTTTGATTTTCTTGTCAATGACAAAAAATTAAATTTTTAAATTTTTTAACAAAACTTAAGTTTTAAAACAAGGGTACGGCATTGCTGCTAATTAATCTAACATAGTAATTATAAATGCCATTTAGGTTAAAGTACAAGAGTTTGATTACATATTTTTTTAGAAATATAAATATAAATATGGATAACTTTTTTCCGAAAATAGTGTTGACCTAAGTCAAGCATTACCATAGTAGTGTAAGCCAAAAAGCATGAAATCTCTTGGCCCTTTATCACCCCAGAAAGTTTAAATGAAATAGATTTTCATGACTCTTGTCGGGATATATACTACTCCCTTCGATTCTAAATATAAGATCACTTTAATTTTTTTTTTTTGTGGAAGTTAAGGAAGCAAATTAGACCATTAAATTATAACATATATCATATGAAATTAGATTATAGGTTAGTTTATAAGTAGAATAAATTAGTTTTGAGGAAAAAAGATTATTTTTTGGATTGGAAAAAAAAGTCAAAAAAGTCAAAGTAGTCTTATAATTAGGACCGGAGGGAATATCTTTTTATAAGTAAAATTTTAAGAAAGAAGTTGTGCTCACCCACAATTTAAGGGCACTACTTTTAACTTATAATCCATTAAGATGGTCGAGTGTCCAATTCTTTCGCCAGTTGAACCTAAGGATGATGGGTTATTATAGTGCCTTATAAAAAAAATAAAAAAAAAACTTTCATATTTTACCTTTACATAATATTTGTTCAGTTGTTTAACACTATTTATAAAAAGGAAAAAACTTATACTTCATTATGTCAAGTTGTCTGTTATTCATTCTATTTATTTCATATTGATCTATCATTAAGTAAATGAAGGTATTTGAAAAATAGGATACATAGTTAAAAAGGTGGTTAGAAAAATTGATATAATGGATATAAACAAATTGATCTAAACATTATCTTAAGAAATACTAACATTAAAATGTTCAGTGTCAATAAACTATTATGAAATAGATTACGATATACTAAGTTTAATTTTATTTTCAAAATCATTACAGAAGGTGCTGTAAATTAATGACAGAATTTAGCAACAAAATTCCATCAATAAAAACAAAATTCTGTGGCTAAATGAGAAATTTCATGGCTAATTTTCTAGTAACAGCCTTTTTAGGATGGATTCTATAGCTACTTCTGTAACTAATTCACTTTTTTTAGTGAATAGTAATAATTGTTAAATAAATCATTATTGCTCGATAATAATAATGTTAATGTTAGAGGAATGGAATTATATTTTTTAAAATTAAAGGACCAAACTAAAATGTTATATAAATTAGAGGGCCAAATGTACATTCTTAACTTTTCAAATATGATGTTTTCTGCAATCCTTCATTGAATGAAAAAGAACTCATATTCCCACTTTGCTCACCAAGGGTGAAACACAAACTCTCCCGATCAGTTTATTCATGCACAATTTGAAATCTTTTATATGTTTATCTAATTTGATTGGATTTAGTATTGTCAGACATAAATTATGGTAGCTTTCCTAAGAGATTTGTGTATCTATTACAATGACTCAAATTTGAGACTTCATGTTTAAATAAACAAAATCTTTTCCACTATGACCAAAGTATGTTGGTAAAAATTGGAATTGAACTCCCAACTATATTTATAATTGGTTCATATAATAATTCAAAGGGAGGGTCGATCAAATCCTTGATGATTGTAAGAATTAAGAGGGTTCAAACAGGATTCAATAATAAAGAAGGAAGGGGTGAATTATGAAATGTCTCACGGAGATAAAGTGATGAGGTGACAAATATGGAGTGCTACAAAGATAAACTAATCAACTTTACTAGTCAAAATTAACACTTCAAACTATAAGGGTCACATTGAACCATATTTGCAACTTCATGGGTAAAATGGCCGGTTCAAAAAAGAGAGAGGGTAAAATCGCCCATTTGACCTAGTGCTCAACATCAACTTCAAAAACACTGTTTATCTTTATATATATATTGGAAAAACCCATTTACCTAAACCTATAGTTTTTTTTTTCATGTTTAATTTCATACATGTGATTTTTTTCTCCTAATTAAATGTTTAATTATTGCTTTTACTCTTTTAAAACCTAACAATGTTAATAGTGCAAAGTTACATGAGTTAATGGTGTTGAAAGAGAAAAATTAATAATTTTATTATGAGAGAAAAACACACACGGGTAGCAGTTTAAAAGTTGAGGGAAAGTATATATAGTTAACTACAGGTGGTTTCTTTCTTCTTTTATTTTGTCTTTTTTTTTTTTTACAATTAACCCCGAACTATAATTGTAGATTTAATAGACTATAATTTAATTAAATAAAATTGATAATTACTAATTAAATTTTTGTACATCGATCGACTCTATGTTTTATGTCACCATATTTCTGGATCAAATTTTATATATACCATATCTTATATACTTTTGTTAATGAAACTATTTATGCTTATTACTTTTTAATTTACTTAATTTTTTTGAACAAACTTTTTAATTTATTTAATTACATTCTCATTTTGTATCACAAAACGATTGAATTATTAGAGATACACCGGACACGTCTCTTCCTCTGTTTCCACGCTTCCATGGGAGTTTCAGGTGCCTATCTGAACACATTTATTGTCATTAATTTGTAATTATAGTAAATGTGTTTATTTATGTGGTTTTCTTTTCAAATTACTATTAGTTACAGTACACCGGACACGACCGAATTTTTTTCTTTTTCACTATGGAAAAGCTTTCTTCAGAATTGTTTATAACTATTTTCATCATTTTGTTTAATAAAGTAGTACAATATTTTCTATTTATCTGCCCCAAAGTATAAGTTAAAGGGTTTATGATCTTTTGGTACATATCATAGGATATAGGATCAATCTGTCCATGATATTGTTACGGAAAAACATGTTTATAAGCTGTAGCCTGTAGGTATAATGTCTATAAACTAATGTTATAATTGATGAACTAATGAGATATGGTTTTAAATTTTTTCTATCTGCATAACATGTAATAAAATCATAATAAATGCAAAAGATTTTAGGGCCAGATTACCCTATAAAAAATAGTATTTAAGAACTAGTGTGTAAAATTTTGAAACCGTACGTATACGTACGTAGTACCTCTTAAGAAACGATGCAAATGTGCAATACTACAATCTAAGAAGAAGATAGTACATTATTAATTAACAAGTGCATGAATTAAATTATTCGGTGCATGAATATCCCTACAATGTAATTTATAAGAATGAATTAAATTGTAAATATAGTTATCAGGTATTTTCCCATGTCCACACCTAAAGTTTTTTTCCCCCTTCAAAAATACAACCCATTCAATTACATTGACAACTCGCATTCAAGTTAATAGGGTTAAGGGTCTTAAATACTCTGAAAATTTTCTCGAAAGAATTTCTAGCATCCGAAGTTTTTCTTGGATCATAATAAATACCCTAGACGTATTATTTTGTAGCATTTATACCTCAAATTAACAGATAGATAAACGGCTTTTTGCCACATCAGATTCAAATCCTTGTTGATAGGTGATGACCTAGCTCATATTAAAGTTTTTAATTATCCTAAAAGTTTTCTCGTGGGAGCACCCAACACCCGAAAGTTTTGATTTTTTAATCTTAAATGATTTGAAAATATTATTTTCTATCATTTAAACTCCAAGTTAGCAGAGAGGCAAATGATGGTTTGCCACCTAAGAATAAACAACACGTAAGAGTTAAACCCTTGTTAAATGAGTGTTAACTTGTATCAAACTTAATCTCCCAAACAGTGATTTTTGTCAACTCACAATCTTATATCCTTTTTTTCAAGTCAACATTTATTTGACAAGGATCTAACTCTTAGGTGATGTTTAGTCTTAGGTGGCAACCATTCATTTGTCCCTCTGTTAAGTTGATAAATAAATGCTACAAAATAATATTTTCAAGACATTTAAAATCCAAAACAAAAGTTCCATATGCTGGGTACTCTTTTGAAAAAAACTTTTAGGACATTTAAGAACTTTAACTTGAGCTACATCATCACCCATTCAATAAATGTTTAAATCTAACGTGGTGTTTGATCTGATGTGGCAAACGTTCGTTTGTCCGTCCACTAACTTGAGAAATAAACACTACTGCAGAAAGGGGATTCTATGTCTCTTATTTCAGGGTTTTCATGTCACTTTTTTATGTGACATAAAAAGTAGTGACTTAGAAAAAATGGAGATTTTACGTCACTTAAAATAGGGGACGTGGAAAGTCATATTTTCCACGTCACAACTTATGAAACAAGCGACGTAGATAAGTCCCTGAATGATTTTTTTTTATTAAATGGCTGAGATTTCACGTCACATGTATAGAAAACATATGACGTGGAAAGTGGCGTGGAGAAACCACGTCACTTATTAGCCAAATAAGTGACGTGGTTTCTTATAAACCACGTCACATTTTTGAATATATGTGACGTGGTTTTGGAGAAACCACGTCACTTATTTGGATAATAAGTGACGTGGTTTCTTGCAAGCATATTTCACGTCACATGTTTCTAAACATGTGACGTGGATTATTTTTTTTTAAATTAAATTTTAATATTTTCATTTGATCCCATTTTCTTTTTCTTGTTTTTGCTGTCTCAGAAAACAGATTCACCACAAATAGCAATCAACCAAGCTAACATATAAGTAATCATCTCTATTAGTGTTACTACTTCACAAATTAACCATTAGTGTTACACAATTTAGTATTTTGTACAATGATCAATCATCTCTATTAACCAATTCCGAAAGCAAAAATTCAGCAACATTCTCACGAATTGAATCAAGATCTTCATCTGTAAATGTGTTGGTATCATAAAACTGCAACAATAAAGATGTGATTATCAATGCAAAGAAATTATATAAAACATTATATATTTATGTATTAATTGTATTAATCATACAAGAATTTAACTTATACCTGTGAGAATGATCCGGTTCGTTCACTAATAATAATGTCAAAAATATATTTCATGACGTAATATCAGCACTCCTTATTGGTCGGTTGCCTAGGGCACTTCAATCACAAGAAACGGTATAAATTAATAGCAATCAATTTAATAAATCTCAATTGACTAACATTGAAAGAATTTAAATCAAAAGTACTTACTCTAGGTCTTTGTAGCACGACGTCTTGATGTTCTTGACCAGTTTTTTCCATTGAATGCCACTGAAATATACCCCTAAAATGAAACCAAAATTAGTACATATATATGGGACTAATTTATTTGGGACACTAGTATATGATAAAGATATTAACACTACTCACATCGATAGGAGAGTTCTATGATAGGGGGTTATATTACGCCTCAACGAGTCAAACCAAACCAGACAATGATCCCTAGGGCAAACGACAGCTAGTGCCCAGTGCTTACTGAAAGACATTAAAAATAATCATAACATTTACAAATGTGTATAATGATGAAAAGTTGGCAAAAGGAAACAATCAAACTTACTCTTCAAGAATAGGTGCAAAATAGATAATTCCCCGGTTCACTGACATTTGATGGTTGACGTATGCCTGCATGTTGTCATCATAATTCCTCTTCTTCGCCAGGGTATTGAAATTATCCCTCATCACCAATGCCATTGGACTGAAGAATCTGTATTGTCCCCTGCCTAATCTGTTACACAAGTTGTGGAAGTACCTATATATCATAGACAAGTTGAAATCAAAAAGGGATTTAATAAGAAATACTGCTGAGACATAAAAAGTAACGGTCATTTATTACATAGTCGCTAACTCAAGCCATCCAAGGTCAATTTCCTGCAGCAGCAAAAACTCCCTGATATCTTCGGAACTGTGAAGCAAAAATTTGTATGTACGGTCAGGACTGACTACTCCTGGAGGCATCGTAAAAGGCACAGACTCCAAATTTGGCTGCATCTCCCGTAGGAGCTGGAGAGAAGGATATTCGTCTGAAAAGGTCTGCAGGGGATGAAAAAAATCATTGTTATGTTATGCCTAAACCAGAAAAATATCAAACAAGCAGTCTCAAAACTTAAGTGTACATACCACATCAACCGGTGGGTCCGGCCTTGTTTGCGGGGTCTTGTGTACAAGATATCTAGGCCACAAGATGAATGCCCCGATCGCTTCGCCTAGTTTGGTGACTTCATGATCGAGAAAGGGTACATCTACCCCCGCCTCATTGCTTTGGATAGCTTTAACGGACACCTTCACTTGGTCCTCATCAATAGGAAAATTATGTATGAGGGAGGCATTTGGGAACTGGAGAGCTTTGGCTATCGCGCGCAGGCGAGGGAAATCAAGATGGAGATAACACTCCTCTCCATAGTCAGGGTTGTTTTCTGGTGTGGGATCTGAGTCGTCCTTATGAATTGATCCTAACTGTCCAGGCTGATTGCAGCTGTCTTTGCCGCTTGGACCGGCGGTACCGAGAGACTCCTGCAAGGGATGAAAATATACAGAGTAAGACTATAATTGATGAACCCGGAATATGGAAATCAACATATTTAGTAGATGATCAAACCTGATTATTTTGTCTAGAAGAATTCGACGAAAGTCCGAGCTGTACGGTAGATGCTCGGACCTGTGCCTCAACCTGCATCCGGATCTGCTCCGCCATTTGCCCATTAAGCTGCTGGATATGTGCATCCAATTGTTCCTGGAACTCGGCCTTCATCTCCGCCCGAGCCCTGGCCACAATCTCCTCAGTAGATTCTCTACGGGGGTAAGATCGGGGTTTACGACCGAAATACTTGGTCAGCCCTACATTCCTCGGCTCCCCGATAACTCGACCGTGGTGGTCGAGCTTCCCAATTGCCGTGGCAAGGATGTCCATCCTCCCAGAAGGTGTGAAGGACCCTTGGGTGGCTTGCTCCTCAAGTTCTTCCTGTAATGACCCAACAAAATCGTAGTTTACAATGTGCTACAAAACCACAAGTTAAATGCATAAACAACCAAGTAAAATACTTACAATCCTCTATGCAACTTTCTCAACCTCTGGAGTCACAATTTTTCCTTCTTTATTCTTCCTTCCCTCAGCCCATTTCGTATGACGTGGGAAGGGCGGCAGAGGCTCTACAACAAAGGTAGGATCGGATCGTGCCGCTTCCTCCATTTCTGCAATTTGTTTCTGGGTCAACTTTTTCTCTAGCCACTTGTAACCACTCCGAGACATCGTGTGCTTATAGATATTCTTCGCTTGTCGCTTCTTTTGTTTTTCGCTCTCCCCCTGTGAAACTAAGACTAAGTTAGCTAACTAATATAATATGTTAACAGTGCAATTTTTAACCAAAGTTAAAAATCTATTTATGAAATATACAGACCTTGAACTTTTTGTCTAGCCGTGATGCAACAAACTGCTTCCAAGTGTCTGGGTCAATATTGGGATAGTTCTGACCTAGATCTTGACCCTGCTTGTCTCCAAAGACATATTCTCTGGTCAGGAGATTCTTGAAATTCTTCCACATCTTGAGCCATTCTCCCAACCAAAAATCCTTGAAAAATTGTGTGTTTGTGACATCAAAGTTTTGCTGAAAAAAATGACGAACACATTAGTTGAATTAAGTGGAAATAAGAATACATACATATTAGGAACAAAAAGAAGTATAATGATAAAACATACCAAAATATCTGACCAACATTGATCCTTAACGTCTTTATTGACTCTCCGCCAATCGTTAACCAAGATGCTTATCCGGTTCCTCACCACAAAACCGATGTAGCTGATGAAATTCGCACCAACTTCCCCGATAGGATTCATGTCATCGTCAAAATCCACACGGATAGGCTGCACATTTGTCCCCTGACGGACAACAACATCATTGAGCTTCGTCGGACCTCTTCCATTTCTCTGAGGGGGATCGTTTCGTTGTTGATTGTTATCACCGTCTGCCATGTACCTGTTAACATATCAAAGATGTGATGAGTCACAATTCCACAACCTTCACAAAACCAAAACAAAAACAGTAACAAGAATTAATACATGATAATTCAAAAAGGTTCTCACTTTATATGTTATCCCATATCCCCTCACAATGATCATTTCTAGAGGCAAATTGGTCATCATCATCTACCAATTCAAATTCACTTGGTTTAGGTGGTCCTGTGCCTAAAGCTTGTATCTCATCTAGATCTAAATTGGGAGCACGGTCCTTTTTCTTTTTACCTTGCAAGACTATGGACAATTGCTTATTTGCGGGATCTGTTACATAGAACACCTGTTTCGCATGAATTGCTAAAATAAAATGCTCATCTCTGTACCTAACCTTCTGAAGATCAATTGAGGTCATACCAGTATGAAGATCAATCACAACTGCGCTATTGTTAACCCACTTGCATTTGAAGATTGGAATTTTGAAATTTGTGTAACTAACTTCCCAAATTTCTTCAATTACCATGGAAGCCAATCTTGGGTTTTTATCTTTCGAACTGGAGAAATGCATCGCTTCGGCTACCACCATCACGCCACTGTTTTGCATGGTGCTACTATTGTCCTAGGCCTTAGTGTAGAAGGAATAACCATTTATGTCAAAAGAGCACCAAGTAACAACCTCAAAACGAGGCCTTCCGGCTAATCATCTTATTGTATCCGGAGCACCAGTCTCCTTTTCAACATACTCCTTGAACCACCCAATAAATGTCCTATTATGCTCGTTAGAAATCTGCATGTCACTCTTTTTCGGGTTCTTTTCTTTCAGGATCCTCTTATGCTCGTCCAAATAAGCCTGCACAACTTCCATATTATTCAATATGTACAGGTGTGCTTGTAACACCTCTTCACGGCACATAGTCTTCACTTTAACGCCCCGTACCCCCTTACCGATCCCATCTTCATGTCGGGAGATTTCCTCAACGTCTTTTAGATACGATTTGCAAAAATCCATTGCCTTCTCAACTAAGTATCTTTCAACAATTGATGCCTCAGGTCGATGTAGGTTCTTGGAATACCCTTTCAACACTTTCATGAATTGCTCGAAAGGGTACATCCATCTCAGATAAACAGGGCCACATAGCCTTATCTCCCTTACCAAATGAATAATCAAGTGCACCATAATATCGAAAAAGGCTGGAGCAAAGTACATCTCTAATTGGCACAATATAATGTAACCCTCATTTTCCAACTCGTCGAGCTTTTCAGTGTCGATGACTTTGCTGCAAATCGCATTGAAAAACATACACAGTCTTGTTATAGTCATCCTCATATCATCTTGCATAATACCTCTTATAGCAACTGGTAAGAATTGTTGCATCAATACATGGTAATCATGCGACTTCATTCCAACCAACTTCAAATCGTTCATAGACACAAGTCTACTAACATTAGAAGAATAACCCTGCGGCACCTTGATCCCACGTAAACACTCACAAAGACTTTTTTTTCTCCTGTTTAGAAAGTGTATGAGCAGCAGGTTCCATATAAGCCCTCTTTCCATTTTCACTAACTATAGGATGCAACCATTGTCTTATACCCATTTCAACCAAGTCTAACCGTGCACTGAGTCTGTCCTTAGTCTTCCCTTGTATATGCAACAACGTTCCAACAAGACTATCACCGACGTTTTTCTCCACATGCATCACGTCTATACTGTGCCTCACATCCAGAAATCGCCAATAAGGTAGATCAAAGAAGATTGACCTCTTCTTCCAAATGATCTTCTCAGAACCGGTCTTCTTCTTCTGTTTCTTACCGAATACCACATTAACATTCTTAACACGGCTGAAAACTTCCTCCCCAGTTAAGGGGGTCGGAGCAGATCTATATTCAGATGAGCCATTAAAACACTTCTTTAGTCTACGATAAGGATGAAACCGATCAAGAAACCTCCTGTGACCGAGGTAAACGGTCTTTCTTCCATGTTTAAGCTGGTGGCAGTTTGTGTCCAACTCACATATAGGACATGCCATATAACCCTTCACACTGTAACCAGAAAGATTGCCATATGCAGGGAAGTCATTTATTGTAGTAAACAGCATAGCTCGCAACTTAAATGTCTCCTGCCTGTACGCATCAAACACATCGACGCCTTCCTCCCACAACATCTTCAAGTCCTCAATCAAAGGTGCAAGATAGACATCGATATCGTTCCTAGGCTGTTTCGACCCAGAAATCATCATAGACATCATCACATATTTGCGTTTTGTGCACAACCAAGGAGGCAGGTTGTAAATGACCAGCAAAACTGGCCAAGCACTATGTGTGCTACTGAGACTCCCGAAAGGATTGAATCCATCTGTACACAGTCCAAGACGAAGATTCCTCTGCTCACCACTAAATTCAGGAAACATTGAATCAATTTTCTTCCATTGAGGAGAGTCAGCAGGGTGCTGGAGATATCTTCCATCGGAGATTCTCTCATCACAATGCCATCTCAGTTTCTTTGCTTCTGCCTCATTTGCAAACAAGCGTTTAAACCGTGGTACAATTGGAAGGTACCACATTACCTTCAAAGGTACCCCTTTCTTTGATCAATCATCATCACCAACGGCATCCTTTCTCCGCTTGTACCTCGGAGTATCACATTTAGGACACTCTTTCAGGCCTTCATACTCATTCCTGTACAACACGCAATCATTAGGACAAGCGTGTATCTTCTTATACTCCACTGCCATCTAGCTTAGAACTTTTTTAGCCTCATACATACGCTTCGGAAGCACATTGCCAGCAGGGAATATATCACTCAAAGCTTCAAGCAACTGCGAGAAACCCGTGTCCGCCCACCCATTTTCTGTCTTTATTTTCAACAATTTCAGGACGCCGGTCAACTGAGTATACTTAGTACATCCAGGGAACAACGGTGTCTCTGCATCACTCCGCAACTTGTCAAACTCATTAACCACAGAAAATAACTCCGCCCCAATGTCATTGATCATCTCGTCCATTCCATCATCACAAACATCATCCACCACTGCTTCTACATTTTGTGACGTGCACACATGTACGGTACTTCCCAATTCCCCATGTCAAAGCCACTTCTTATAACGGAGATTGATCCCATCACAAAGAAGGTGATCTCTTATATCATCAACACTTTTACAATAAGCATTTACACACTTCACACAAGGGCATCGATACATGTCATTCTTACACGGCGCGTTTCTTTTGGCAAATTCAATAAATTCTTCCACCCCCATTTGATACTCTCTAGTGGTTCTCAATGCATGCATCCATCTACGATCCATTCTAATTAATTAACCTATGCCATATGCTCAACAAATTAGTCAAGTTTAGTTCACTACCTTGTGAAATGGGCAAGCCATACACTTAACTTCACTTCATACAAATTTTTTTAAAAATTTGGCAGAGTTTCCCCTTGTAAATGTGACATCCAAAAATTACATTTACAATCCAATTTCAGTCCAGTAAATATAAAAACATACCATTACTAATTCAATACCAATCAAATGGGTATGCCATACATTTAACTTCACTTCATGCAAATTTTGAAAAAAATTTGACAGAGTTTCCCCTTATAAATGTGACATTCAAAAATTACATTTACAATCCAACTTCAGTCCAGTAAATACAAAAGCATACCATTATTAATTCAACACCAATCAGTAATTACAAAACCTATAATTTCACCCTTTTTTGATGGAAATTAAACATTGCTCTACAATTAGTAAATTAAATACTCACTATGGATAAATTAAATAAGAACATGATTCAAACTAGCTAAAAGAAGAACATAATGCATGCAGTCCCAAACGCTGGCCGAAAAAAAAGAAATTAAACATTGCTCAACAATTATTAAATTAAATACTCACTATGGATAAATTAAATAAGAACATGATTCAAACTAAAAGAAGAACATAATGCATGCAGTCTAGGCCCAAACGTTGGCCGAAAAAAAAAGAAATTCATAACAAAAAAAAGGGATTATATCAGATCTAGCACCTGAGGGGACGAGCTGAGACGAGTTGAGGGAGAGAGCTGACAGCTGAGGGACGAGCTGAAGGAGGGAGCTGAGGGAGAGAGCTGAGGGAGAGAGCTGTAGGAGGGAGCTGAGGGAGAGAGCTGAGGGAGCTTCTTCCACAGATGGCGAAGCTGAGGGGTGAGGGAGAGAGGAGAGAGCTGAGGGACGAAATTTTGGAAGGAGTTCTGGGCGCGAACAATAAATTTGGGCAATGAAGACGATGGAAGCTTTTCAATCTGGTGTTGGAATTTTTTTTTTTTCAGAAACCACGTCACATATAAAAAATACGTGACGTGGTTTCTACTAAACGACGTCACATATTATCTATATGTGACGTGGTTTCTGAAAAATAAAAAAAAATTACAAAATTACCTGATTATTTCTATCAAACCACGTCACATATTATAATATGTGACGTGGTTCATCATTAAAAAAAAACCTGAGGAAAACCACGTCACATATTTATAATATGTGACGTGGTTTCTTAAAAATTAAAAAAAAATCCAAAACTGATGATTTTCTAATAAACCACGTCACATATTTATAATATGTGACGTGGTTTCTTAAAAATTAAAAAAAAAATCCAAAACTGATGATTTTCTATCAAACCACGTCACATATTATAATATGTGACGTGGTTCATTATTAAAAAAAACTGAGGAAAACCACGTCACATATTTATAATATAAGACGTGGTTTCTTAAAAATTAAAAAAAAATCCAAACCTAATTATTTTCTATCAAACCACGTCACTTATTATAATATGTGACGTGGTTAATTATTAAAAAAAATTAAAAACCTGAGGAAAACCACGTCACATATTTATAATATGTGACGTGGTTACTCAATGCTTTAAACCACGTCACATTTCTCCCATTATTGTGACGTGGTTTCTTCTTCTGTATGATATTTAATTACAAAAATGCCACCAAAGTTTTTTCAATGTCAGTTTTATAATTGAGTGACGTGAATTAGGGACAAGAAATGGGATTTTTGTAGTAGTGAAATGCTGCGAAATAATACTTCCAAGGCATTTAAGGTAAAAAAAAAAAATTCCGAGTGCTGGAAGCTTCTTCGATGAAACTTTTAGGGCATTTAAGACCTTCAATCCAAGTTAATATCACCAGGTTCTTAAAGACTTTAATATAATTTAATGATTTCAAATAATTCTGATGGTGAATAATTCTTTTCCATAGAACTCATTGTCTTCCTCTCTAGTTTTTATTGCATTCAGAATTCTCGGGGGGACCTCCTACATAATTGTCCCTTGGGCTGAATTGTAAATACGAAGACTCATATTTTTGTAGTTTTTATTTTTGGGTTAAATATGTGAGATTATAAGGTCCGAATTACAAGACTTTTAAATTATTTTTGCTTAAATATTTTTGACAACGTTTACCCCAAAGTTTTTTTTATTATCAAAATATACGATTTAACGGCAAATTAACAAGGGGGTGCTGGGACCCAGAATCTGCATATAACCTCCTTTCAACAACCGTTACATCTTCCACAAGCCCCGTTGCAGGACCTAGGTGATGTGGTTAGCAGAGATATTGCTAGCCTTGTTAAAGCTTTTCGAAGTTTATCTGTATCTTTCTCTCCTTTTATCCCTCAACACATGAGGGCTGAACTATCTTATTGTCCTAGCGTTTGTACTAGCATGTAATATTTTTTATGATTAATGTCATTTTGGCTCATTTTCAAAAAAAAAAAAAAAACAAGGGGGTGCATGAAAATATATGGGATGCCTGTGTTATGTAATTTTTCTATTTTTAGAATAAGCTGATATATATACATGTTTCAGAAATGGAAAAGTGGGTTTTTATTAGCAAGATAAAATGAAGGGAATGTCATTGTATTTTAGTATTGTTAACACACACACAAATACACACACTACGCAATAAAATCAAGATACATGCAAAAGATTTTAGGTTCAGATTATTTTATAAATAAAGTGTTTATGAAGCAAATGACTTGGTATAATCAAAATTTTGAAACGGTACGTACCTGAAATGAAATGGTGCGACTGCGACACAAGAATAAGATATGTCTTAACAAATTAGCGTATGAATTAATTAATTAATTAATTAATTAGAACATGAACATCATGAGATTTACAAAAATAAGTTTAACAAAATAAAACAAATAAAGTAAATTGTATTTTTATACAATTGTATTTTCACTTTTATTGCAAGATTCGCATTAAAATCATCCACTTGAATATGAAAATCCGAAAACAGGTTGACAATTCAACAAACTTTTAATTGGATCATGGTCCTAAATCGAGGCCTTGTGAATATTAGAAATTAGATTTTTTTTTTTTTTTTTTTTTGACCTGAATGACTTGAAAAGGTAAGATTGAAAACATAAGGCTACCTCTTCCCTGATATAGAGAGGTATTGGTACGGTCTGATGTCAATTCAAAGGGGGAGTTCGAAAGAAAATTGCCATACATAATGGGGGTAATACATCCTTTTGGTTAGAAAAACTGGTCAAAAATAAAAGTTCCGTTGATTGACCTAATTCCAGGGTATGAAGGATTCATTAATAGAGACGATCTAGTGGTAGACTAGGTTGATTCTAGAGGAGAATGTGATGTTGGAAAGCTATTTAGTTGGTTCCCTCACCATGTGGTTGATCGGATTACTAGTTAGGATACACCCATCCAGATAGGAGAGAGGAGAGGATAAACATTACTGGTACCCATCAAATGATAGGTTTTTCTCCATTAACTCTACATATCGTATCTTACTTGTAGGTACCTAGCAACAAGCGGATAGTGTGTGGCAACTCATTTGGAAATGGCCAGGTCTAGAGAAGATAAAATCACTTATGTGGCTCTTCGCAAATGGACGAACACACACCGGTCGACTGAGGAAGAGTCGTGGGATAGCCAATACGACTAATGTCTTTTTGATCGTTTGTAGAAAGAGGACTCAATACATTTGGTTCAGGATTACAGGAATGCCATCAACCGATGGAAATTAGCGGTAGCTACTTCTGTGCGGAATACATTCTTCTCCATTAAGGGAATAGATGGGTAAAATGGAAAGATACATGAAGTGGGCCAATCATTCACCAAGAAGGTCAAATGGGCTCAGCTATTCGGATATATATTTTGGGAAATATGGGTAATTGAGTGATGCAATAGGGTGCTTGGAGAGAGTGATGCAGAAGTCAAGGTCAATGCAAATGAGAGCTTAATTAGGGCTTGTTTGGACCTGGACCTACTACAAAGGAGTTCCTTGTATGCGGATTGACCAAGCTAAGGGACCACAGAAACACCCCATGAACTAGTAATAATGAAATTGTATTAGAAGCAGATGGATGGGTACTAGAAGATGGTCGGAGAAAATGTGGTGTGGAGTTGTTTGAGATGCAGGAGTAGGATAGATATGCAGATTTAGTTGCAAACTTGTAGACATCCCCCCTATGATTGCAGAGCTTCTTGGAATTCTGCAAGATCTAAACCTATGTGGGGAGCAAGGTTTCAAAAAGATTCTTTCTCTTTGTGACTGTACGGGAGCTATCGATGTAATTTAGATGGGTTGTGATAGTGATTATCCTTTTAAGGAAATAGTTAATGATATTGGGCTTATCTTAAATAGAGGTTGGCATGTGAGATTTGCTCATACAGAGAGGAAACATATTCCCATACACTACAAAAAAAGGGTATTTTAGTAGCGGTTACATTAGTCGCGGAACACCAAAACCGCTAGTAATGATACATTAGTAGCGGTTATAAGCACAAACCGCAAGTAAATACAACGGTTTGACCATAGAAGTAGTTAGTAGCGGAAATTAGTAGCGGTTTGGGGTAAAGAACAGCAAGAATTGGACAGAATCAAAGATGGGGGACGGTTGGAAGAACAAGCGGTTGGATATGTTCAAAGAAAGAAATCGGGGTGGGAGTAGGCCGATTCAGGAGTTGGTCGATGATGTCCCTGGTGGCGTCCCTGCGGATGCGTGGGAGAGATATGTGGGTTGGAGGAGGGGAGACATTGGGAAGGTATAATGAATAATATTATTGAATTGATATTGAAATATCATATTGAAAAATTATTTTTGAATTACTGATTATTATTTAATTTTATTTTATGTTAACAGAAGAGGTCGCAACAAGGTCTTGCCGCGAAGGCCCATCAGAAGGTTCATCATACGGCTGGGACGAAGCCGTTTTCGGTTGGGTACAAAGAGATGGTATGAAGGAATGAAGTTTCATTGTTTGATTTAAAAATAATTTATCTTTATATATTAATAATTGTTTGTATCTTAATTTTCAGGAGGAAGAGGCTGCGAAGAAAGGGCAGAAGGCTACCTACGGTCGTTTCTACCAAATAAAGCACAGACACGCCGACGGGAGCCCAACATCCAGGGAGGCTGAGGAGCAAATTGTAAAATTTTTATTTATTTATTTATTTATTTTTATATTATTATATTTTTAATAACAACGACATCAAAATAAAATTGTTAATATGTTTGTGTGTGCAGGCTAGGATTGAGGCTGCGGAGAGAGAGATCGCCGAGTCGCAGGGGGACAATGTAGACCCCACTGCCTCGCTAAGGGCTGCCCTAGGGCCTCAAGAGCACCCTGGCCGAGTTCGCGGGATGGGATTCGGAGCCTGACCTACGGTGGTGTACGGCAGGTCAGGCGACCCAGGCAGCGCCCAGTCTACAGCTTCGAGCCAACCATCAACAAGTGGCCCGATTAGGGGAGGCGCAGAGTTTGAGGCTCAAATGAGGGAGAGACTCACTCATGAGATTACGGAACGGGTGGCTGATCAGGTGTATGACCGACTGGACTCCTGGGTGCACGACGCCAATAGCACGTTGGAACGGATACAGCGGATGTTCGACCCGGATAGATCTCCTTTGCGAGTACCACTACCTTCTCGTTCACCGAAGCATCCTCACAACCGTTCTCCGGAGCATCAAGACGATGATCAGCCTCCTGCGGCGTAGCTCTAGGGTCTTTTTTTTATTAAAATGTTTTTTATTTCAGGATTTAAGTTGAAAATTTTTATATTTAAATGTTTGCTAATTTGAATATTAGTTGTTTAAACATTTCATATATTTAATGTTGCATAATTTTGTTAGTTGTTATTATCTGATTTTATTTTTTACTTTACAAATGGCGATAATTTGTTTTAACAGTTCAACAAAAAAGTTTCTCCCTGACTTACTAAATAAACCGTTGTTATTTGTTTATTTTCTTATATAGTATTTGAAAAAAACAAGATATAAATAACATTAAAAATACAAAATAGCACATTTAGTAGCGGTTTCAGAACCGCTACTAACTGAAGAAATATTAAAAAAATTAAACTTAGTGGCGGTTTTAAACCACCACTAAGTTACAAATTATAAAAATAATTTAATATTAGTAGCGGTTCTAGAACCGCTACTAATGTATACTTAGACATATCTGCCACCTGTTAACTTTCCAACGGTCTGATTGAGTTAGTTGCGGTTTTAGTAGCGGTTAAAGAACCGCTACTAATGTCTAAATTTCATTTTATAAGCCCTTGATTCTTTCCAATTCATTTTCACATTTCATTCAAACTATTAAGCTCTTTCCTTCTTTGATAATATCTTCAGTCATATGATGGATAAATCTTGGATAAGTTTGCCACGGACGTCTCCCCGCTATTTGGTTGGTGTTGACCACTTTTTAGATTTTGCTTTCAACCGCACCGGTGTTAACAATCAGATATTGTGTCCTTGTCCGAAATGTAAATTTAAGAAGTGGCATCCCAGAAATGTTGTGCGTGAGCATCTTATACTGAAACAATTCCCATCCAATTACACATTCTGGGGTATTCATGGCGAGAACGATGATGATGGTGGTGAGGTAGTTGCTCGAACATCTCAGGTTGGAATGCAGATCGACGATGACGATGATGGCGACAATCATGTGGATCCATTTAACGATGTTGTGCGTGATGCTTTCGGGGTGCAAGGTGACGGCATCGGGAGTCAGGAAGGGGTTGAAGGACCACTCCCGGAGTTTTTTCGAAATGAAGCTGCAAAGAATTTTTTCGACCTTATGACGGATTCAGATAAGCCATTGTTTCCAGGTTCTACTAAAAACTGCCTATCATTTCGTTTCTAGTTTTGTCACATAAACGTTCATTTTAGAATAAGAATAATGTTTATTCAGGGTGCAGTAAATATTTAAAACTATCATTTCTTGTCAAGCTCTATCATATCAAGTGCTTGTGTGGCTTCAGCGATAAGGGGATGTCAATGGTGTTAGAATTATTGGGAGATGCATTCTCTCAGGCAGAAATCGCACCATCATTCTACGAAGCAAAGAAGACTATTAACAAGTTGGGATTGAACTACACTAAAATCCATGCCTGCCCGAATGATTGTATGTTGTACTGGGGAGAAGACGCCGAGTTGGACAGATGTAAGCGGTGTAATGCGTCTCGGTACAAACAGGCGAAGAGGGGTCGAATAGCAACCAAGAAGCCTGCAAAGATTCTAAGATATTTCCCCCTGACTCCACGACTTCAGAGGTTGTATGTGTCATCCAAAACGGCGGAGCACATGCGGTGGCATTCATCAGAGCCCAACGTCGATGGGAAGTTGAGACATCCTAGGGATGCTGAGGCTTGGAAAGCGTTTGATGCTCGATTCCCAGAATTCGCCAGTGACCTGAGAAATGTACGCCTCGCTCTCGTATCAGATGGGTTCAATCCGTTCGGGAATCTTAGCACTACGTACAGTATATGGCCTGTGGTATTGATACCGTACAACTTACCCCCTTGGATGTGTATGAAACAGAGCTCATTCATTCTTTCGATGATTATTCCGGGGAAGAAAGCTCCTGGAAACGATATAGATGTCTACCTTCAACCGTTGATACAGGAGTTGAAGGAACTTTGGACCAACGGAGTTGAGACGTATGACGCTTACAGTAAGACGTTCTTCACACTCCGTGCATCGTTGATGTGGACAGTGAGCGATTTTCCCGGACTTGGCACATTGTCTGGTTGGAACGTGCATACAGGCAAAGCTTGCCCCAACTGCAACTTTGACCAAGACTCGGTCCGCCTTCCTCACAGTCGCAAGTGGTGCTTCATGGGTCATCGGCGGTTCCTTCCTGGCGGTCATAGGTTCCGGCTGTAGAAGATTAGATTTAACGGATCGCAGGAAATGAGGGATCCTCCTACGTTTTTGTCTGGCGCAGATATTCTTCAACACCTTGAAGATGTTCACGTAGAGTTCGGGAAGACAGACGGCGTTCAGCCTGGGGGAAGAAGGGGACGTGGCCAGTCCCAGGGGGAAAACGTGCAGCAATGGCGAAAGAAGAGCATTTTCTTCGAGCTCCCCTACTGGAAATCTAATCTACTTCGCCACTGTCTTGATGTCATGCACATCGAAAAAAATGTGTGTGACAATATTTTGTACACTTTACTCAACGAGTCTGGAAAGTCCAAGGACCATCTCCAAGCAAGGAAAGATCTGATGGCGATGGGAATATGTGAAGACGCATGGCCGGATGAGAATGACAAGTTTACCCCAGCCTCATTCACACTGACAAGAGCCAACAAGGAAGTCTTCCTCTCCACACTTAAGGACATCAAGGTCCCTGATGGTTATTCAAGCAACATTTCAAGATGTGTGGACATGCACTCTAAGAAGATTGCCGGGTTGAAAACCCATGACTGCCACGTTTTACTCCAGCAATTCCTACCTCTGGCAATTAAAAGCACATTGCCCCCGGAGGTGTCTAATGTTTTGGTTCAACTCAGTTCTTTCTACCGACGGTTGTGTGCAAAAGTTTTGGACAAAGCAGAGCTGGATCAATTGCAGGAAAAAATTGTTCTAACGCTCTGTCATATAGAGATGATATTTCCCCCGTCTTTCTTCACGGTCATGGTCCATCTCACTGTACACCTCGTTCAAGACGCAAAGATGGGCGGCCCGGTTCAATACCGCTGGATGTATCCCATAGAGAGGTCCGTTGATTCATTTTTCCAGTGGTTTCATGATTTTGTTTCAGTTACCTGATTGTACTTGTAATTACAGATACTTGGGGAAATTGAAGTCGTATGTGAGGAACAAAGCATCTCCAGAGGGTTCTATAGCCAAGGGTTATTCTGGTGACTAGGTGTTAACATATTGTTCGCGCTATTTTGATGATGACATCGAGACTTCATTCAACCGCCCTCCTCGTGTCGATGACAGCCCATCCAATGTCCAGTCACCTTCCAACACATTATTCCCGCCAGTCGGAAAGCCAGTTGGAGGAAGTCAGTATTACAGGCTCACTCCCACTGAGAGGTTGCAAGCACACAGACATGTCTTGACAAATTGTTCTCAAGTGGAGCCCTACATTCAGTAAGAATTTTAACACTATATACACGTATCATGTTATTTTTTTATTTCCAAACCACATAACCCTCTGATATGTTCCATTGGAATTTAGGGATTTCCGCCGCTATGTTAAATGCCAACTACGAAGCCGCACAAGGTCATCTGTCGAGGTGGACAAAAAGGTCCATCGAGAGTTTCCGGATTGGTTTGCACAGAGGATACTCAATGACAACAACCCCCATGCGCCTGATATGATAAATCTAGCAACCGGTCCACTCGACCATGTCAGGAGATATACGGCATACAACGTCAACGGCTTCAAGTTCTGCACCATTGCAAGGGATGAAGGTTCTCTCACCCAGAATTCCGGAGTCTTTGGCACATTCGGAACAAGGAGTTATGCCAGCTCACGGGATACAGACATGCGATTTGGAGGCGTATCATACTATGGAAAGCTCGTGGACATCATCGAGCTTAACTATCAAGGTCATTTCACCGTGCCTCTCTTCAACTGCATGTGGGCAGACACCAGAACTTCTCGAGGCATTACATTGGACATCTTGGGCATCACGTCCGTAAATTTCTCGAGGCTCATTCACACAGGGGAAATGGCAGATGATGAGCCGTATATTCTTGCCTCACAGGCGCAGCAAGTTTACTATGTGGAAGATCGGACACATAAAGATTGGCACATGGTGATTCATATGAAGCCGCGTGACCTCTACGACATGGGTGACGAAGATGATCTGGAACTAGGCAGCCAACATTTTGAACCTAAAAACTTCGACAACCTCATTTCTGAAGAAGACGGTCATTTACAAGTAGTTAGGTGAGCATTTTCACTACAAATAATTTAAACAAATTTCAACACCTTTAGCAACAGAAATTTATATATTTGTTTATGTTCTTTTTAGGCAGGAGCAAGAAGAAGATGATTGAAGCAGCCAACCATAATTATTTTTTCATTTTATAAAATTTTCATAAAAATGTGTATCAAACGTTCATATATCATATTTTTTTAATGTAGGTTGAGGTTTTTTTTAATTAAAGACATTTAGTAGCGGTTCCAGAACCGCTACTAATTCTGCGGCCAAATATTAGTGGCGGTTCTAGAACCGCTGCCCAAACCGCTACTAAATCGCGCACAAATCACTATAAATATCCACCCCCTCCCCTCATTTTTCTTCACACATTCATTCAATTCCTTCTCCATTTCCATTCAATTTATCCTCAGTCTGACCGTTAATTCCTTTATTTTTTGTTCTGAAAACAATTTATCTTATATTTCTTATTATTTAATGTGTTTTATTTTCTATTCTGAATTAATTTGCTAATTTGTTTGCTAATTTATTTTTTTTCAGGTAACAATATCGAATTATTTCCCATTTTTAGTGATAAAAATGTTTTAATTTATTATTCATATTATTCTTATAACAAATATAATTACTTGTTTATTTTTAACTATTTCTTTTTTATGTGTTTGATATATTGTTTTTTTATATATATGGTTGTTAATATAGTTGAGAAATTTTTTTTATTTTAACAATAAGAACATTTTGTAATACACTAATTTATTATCATTGTTTTTTGATTACATTTGATCATATGACTTTGATTATTTAATATCTAATCTGGTCGTTTTTTAAAATCCTTAAACTTTAGTAGCGGTTTTGAACCGCCACTAATAAATTGGACATTTTTTTTATTCTTTTTAATTAGTAGCGGTTTTGAACCGCCACTAATAAATTGGACATTTTTTTTATTCTTTTTAATTAGTAGCGGTTTGAGAACCGCTGCTCAAACCGCCACTAATAAATGGGCCAAATTTTTTTTTTAATTAGTGACGGTTCAAACCGCTGTTAAAACGGCCACTAAATTGAGAATTGAATTTTTCCACGATTATGCTAATTTTTACATTAGAGGCGGATCTTTTTTATTTAGTAGCGGTTTTACAAACCGCTACTAATTAGTAGCGTATTTGACTTTGTTACACGCGGTTTCGATAACCGCTAGTACATGTTTGTCACGAACGATTTAGTGGCGGAAACAAGAACCGCTGGAAACATGTTAGTAGCGGTTAGAACCGCTACTAATCGTCATTTATAACCGCTACTAATGTACGCTTTTTTTGTAATGATAGCTGATCACCTTGCCAAGCTATCATATAGCTTGGACACCAACTAGTGCTTCCAAGATCATCTACCATCTTTCATTAGTGGAAGCTAATGAAGGATCAGACTAAGCGCACTTGATGTATTCTTATTATTCAGTAATGAGATCCAGTACTTGTTCAAAAAAATGTAGGACTGAGTGTATTTGGCTGGCCTTATGTTTTTTTTTATGGGCCATATTGAGCATAACATGAATAACTAATACCAACATTTATATTAAAAAAAACTAGTAACATTATATGTTACCAATATGGTTGAGTTTAGCACAAAGGATTAATTTCTCATGATGTGACGCACAAATGTTTGAAATCTCAATGAGAGAGGTGCTTACGTTTAGACAAATTTGTGTTGGTGTGTCGCAATACAATGGATGTAGTAATGGCCTTGCCTCTTCTCCATCACTATTTAGGGAGATTGTTTAAACAAATTAAAATTTCCTATCATCTTGTGCGAAGCTTTTGCTAGATGGCCTGTAAAGACAGATCTTCCCTATCATAGTGTCTCACAAAAATATGCCAATTCGTGTGAATGAGATATCTAACATCCCTTATAATGTATTGCATAGAGATGAGATTTCTTACAGCATATAAGCAAAAATTAATAGCCTCCAATAATCAGACATAATGACAATAATCATATTCCCTCTATTCTAACACAATTGTAGTCCATTAATGATTACTAATCAGTTTCACTGGTGGAATAGAGGTAAGTTTACAACTAAACCCCTTGTCACGAATTTATACACATATTGTAACTCTCTTCATTGAAAAAAAAAAAAACAATTCTATTGGTAAAAACATTATAGACAAATTGACACTACGCACCTCCTTTAAGTTTTTTATTTTACTTTTTCTAAATAATAAGATTGTGAGTTTCTTATTAGATGATACAATATATACATGAGTTATGTTAAAAAAAAAATAGCTACATCATGTCTAATTTATTTGTAAAAACTCTATATAACTAGTTAAATACACTTTGTCTATAGAGTTTTGTAGAAGTTAAGCCCTAAATTTGAATAAGTTACATTGTGACCTTACCCGAAAAAGCCCTAATTTAAAATTCTTTTTGTGGAAGCTTGCCTGGAAATCATATCATTGATTAATAATTATCTATATCTATATCTATATTTTTTGAACATATTTTCCATGTTAAGTTCTGGTTTTGACTTTTGACCTACACTTTCATATTTTCATCCCTATGTGGGCTTTGCTTTGATCCATGGGCCATTTCTAAGCCCATGACCCCTTAATTGGGTCCTTTAGATAGTGTTTTTAAACCTTCGCCTACAGACACTCTCAAGCCTCTTGAAGTGTACAAGTATGCTATAAAACCTAAAATTGGGTTTGAAACCCATGTTTATGGATGTTCCATTATTTTCTTAGCACTTTCATTATAATTGCTAAACAAAAACTCATAAGATGCTCCACAATATATCCACACTATGGGTTCTCAGTACGTAGGGCACAGGCTAAATTAATATTTGAGAAGTTGTAATGATTATTTGTTTTGAGTGAAAAATGGACTTTATTGAAATTCAAAGGGAAAACATATTTGTTGATACCTATATTTTTATTTGATTTTAATTTTGGTTTCTATGTGTAATTTTATCATAATTAAATTATTTATTTTTGTTTTGTAAATACCATTAGCTCCTATACAAAGGTTAACAATGCTAATAATACGAAGTTATAGGAGCTAACAGTGGTAATTGAGTAACATTAATGATTTAATTAGAAGATAAAAACAATTTGCATATCAAAAAAAAAAAGAAGATAAAAACAATTTGTACCAAAATTAAATTGAATAAAAGGTATAGGTATCAACAACAAATGGTTTTCCCAAATTCAAAATATATACATAAAGAAAGTTACAATTACAAAAGGGATATCCACTTGAGTTGCTTGAGAACACTACCATTACCACTACCACTATATGAAACCAACAAAAAGAATAATTGAGTCATTTGATTTATCATAAAAATAGTTATCATAAAAAGTACTGCTAAATATGAAAAAAAATTAAATTAATTATTTTTGTTTTGTAAATACCATTAGCTCCTATACATACAACTATAATACGCATAACTAATATCTACCTCTGGGCTACTTAGAAAAAAAATTATCATTCTATTCCACTCAAGCAAACATGCCAATAATGAATATCAACTAAATGCATTTAAACTCATATGTATAATCTTTAGAATCTAACCAATTGATTTTAATCAGCAAAAATGTGACTAAATAACCATAACATTAAATTCTCCCACTATTTTATGTAACCAAACATTGCTTAGAAAATTATTTTTGACATATTTCACCTTGAATTTAATTTTTTAAAAATAAAATACTTAAATAAGTGTCCAAAAATTAATGATCCAAATATTTGGACAATTAAATAGCATATCGAAATGATTTTACAAATTTTTCTAGAATGTGAAATATCAAAAGTATTAATTATCCTTAATCTAAAAAATACAAAATTATGCATAAAATAGTTTCTATTTCAAGGCATATTGCTAAATAAATAGAATGATTGTTTACACACAATTCATATGTGGGAATTTATATAGAACAAATATCTTTAACATAAAACAAATTTATGCATAGAGCATGTTGCATAAAACAAATTATATGAAGCCCAGAAAATAGAGCCCAAAAACGTCACTATTACAGTTTTTTTAATAAAATGGCCCCTAAAATTATAGGGCCCAGATGCAAAAAAGAAAGGAAAAAGAAAACGAAATTCAATAGCCCAGACCAAAAGAAACTATCTGCCCAAATATATGGGCCCAACATGAAAATCCAGCCCATACTTAATAAATGAAACTGTTCGTTTCATTTGAGCTTTGTTGTTGTAATCCTTTTTTTTAATGAATGGGCCAAAAATGAATTATTACCCAATAAAAGACAACCCAAAGTAAAGCCCAATACGTGGTCTCACTGGCCTGAATTCCCCAATCCACTGAAGCAAAATGAATGAAACGCAGTGTTTCATTTAAATAGTGGAAAAATAAAATAAAATAAAAAATGTTGGGCCTTAGGCCATCTTCTTCATGGAATTGGGTTACAGATAGCTGGTTCTCAATTTTTTTTTTTTAAATCTTTTTTCCGGCCATGGCATCCGGTACCCATAACACCGCTGGTGATTCACCAGAGAATGATAACAAGCCAAGGAAAGTAATTTTCCAACCAAGACTTCATAAGGCAAGTCCAAAATGAAAAGAAAATGAGAACAGGGGGGGGGGGGGGGGGGGGGGATTCTGCACTCAAAACGCAAAAGGAAAAAAAATGGGTATAGGACCTTCCTTTATTTTTAATTGATTTCAAGCAAGAGGGAGTAACCCTGGGAACCTCCCACACCCATAAACATGAATTTCTTTTTTTTTTTTTTTGAATAAAACCTGAATCACATTAACAAAATATAAGAGTCCTTGCAAGCCTTCTAAGTATAATTGTCATCCACATCCACCTGTTGCTATAGGAGAGGTGGTTGATCAAACAATTGCCAATTACTATCTAGGCTATAGGCTAGCTTAGTTACGTAATCTACTAATACAAGATTATCTCTATTAGAGTGGATGAGAGTCACCCTCCACTCCCTTTGCAAGAACAGTCTTAGATCCTCAACAATCTCTTTGAAGGGGTGGGTGGAGTCACACCCCCTCAATACCAAATCGATAGCTCCTAAGTAGTTAGATACAAGAGCAATCTCCTTGAAACCTTTGTTCCTGCACAAGTGAAGACCGTGAAGCATTGCAAGTAACTCGGCAATCATGGGTGGGACTGAGACTAATTTACATCTGAAACCGCAGATCCATCTCTTTGAGGCATCACCAATCCCAAAGTAAACAATAGAATACTTAAATTATAAATACCTTTCGACATGCTAATTGATCTGTAGACATAATTCCAAAACGAAAAAGACCCTCAAACACAATAATTCTTCTGACTGGAAGATATGCATAATGATGGCTTGTTGGGTTGCCATCTCCAATTAGGGAATCCCTTTATATTAGAGAGTACATGAATGTATATATCTCTTTATGTAAATAGACATGTTTGTACCGCTTTAAATGTGACATTATTACTATTAATCTCCCATCAAAACTAATAATATTTTGACCAAATTAAATTATCCTAAACCAAAACATAATATATCTAACATGCGGGGCCATACATATGAGATATTCTGATATCTATAATATACATAATAAATAATATAATATATAAGAAAAAATATCTAATAAATTTTCCACTGACAAAATAGGGGGTTTACCCATTATATCGTTTTTTATTGCGACGCGGGGCTTAGTAATAGGTTAGAGGCGACCTAAATAGAGTGAAGTGCGTTGCTCCTTTTTCATTTTTTTCCCACCCAAGAAAAGCCTGTATGGTGCATATGAAACAACCTTATTGTCAACATATAGAATAGATTCAACTTATTCTTTCGGCATCTAGGGTTCCTCTCTAAGCGCCGAACCAGAATGAAGACCCCAAAAGCGTTTACAGGCTTCTCAGATTCAATCGGAGACGTTCGTACGGAGGCGATGGCGCAGGCGAGCGACGGTGACGGAGACGGTGGGGGAGGATCCGATGGTAAAAAATCTTCTGCTGAGAAAGGGAATTATTTCAATGGAATCAACAGTCCTCTAGGTAATTCTTTTTCTTATAAAGATAAACTCCTTAGTTTGGGCGACTCTGGCTTTTTGGTTACTAACATGGAGGCATCTGAGGCTTCTAATGGTTGGAGAAATTACTTTGCAAAAATGAGTGCTAGGCAGAACGAGGAACATATGACTAATTCTGAAGAAGATGATCCTTTTGAGGATGAGAGGAGTGCGGACTGGATTTCTTCTGGGAAATTACCGTGTCTTCAAGTCTCTGCTGATGAATACTCCTCCTGGTGCAAGCCATATGTGAATTCATTGATAGTGAAACTCATGGGCAAATCTTTCAGTGTTGCTTTCATGAAACAAAGAATTGAACGTATGTGGGGTAGACCACATACCCCAATAAAGGTTATGCCTTTGAGCAACGGTTACTTCATTGTATCTTTCTCATCCAAAGATGACAGATATTTTGCTTTACAAGAGGGGCCATGGATGATTGGTGATCATTACCTTTTGGTTCAAAGGTGGAGACCTAATTTTAATCCTTGGAAGGCCGATAACCAAAAGAGATTAGCCGTATGGATTCGAGTGCCTGATCTTCCTGCGGAATTATATAATGTAGAATCTTTAAGAAGACTTGGGAGTTTAGTTGGAAGAATTTTGAAGATTGATAGACGAACTGCTTTTTCTGAAAGAGGAGGGTTTGCTCGTATCTGTGTTGAGGTTGACTTGGAAAGGCCTCTCCTTCCAGCTTTCACTCATTTTGGAGAAAAATTCAAGATTGTTTACGAGGGTCTCCATTTGATCTGTTTTTCTTGTGGCCAGTATGGCCATCGGAAAGAGCAGTGCTTGCTAAAACCAGTTGAAACATGTAAGACGAATTCTACAGTGGTGCCAGAAGCATCTCCGGAGAAATCTTCAGTTGTTAATACTGACAAGCAGCAAGATGAGGTCCCAGGGATGGAAATTCCGCTGCCACAGAAATCACCGGAAAAAACGCAACCGCCACAGTCGGAGATTGACACCTCAGCATCTAGCGAGATTTTCGGGCCACACATGATTGTCAAGCGAGATTTTGGAAGGAAATCAGGGAAGAAGAATAACAAATCAGAGATAAATGCTGATTCGAAAAAAACTACTATTTTAGGTGGAGAATCTCCTACAAATCAGGAGTCAACGGCTCAGAATAAGAAACAAAATCATGCTCAGTCAAATATAAAAGAGGTTGCGAAACCTACAGGTAACCCTAGAACTTTTGGCAATGATTTAGCCAATCATGGAACAAATAACAAGGAGTGGATCCCAGTGGGGATGAAAAGAAAGTCAGTAGCCAAGCGTAAAGCTAGAGGGAAGGAAAATAAAAAGGGTCAAGAGGATAAGCCTATTTCTTATAATGGGCATGTGTATCCTGTCAAGATGAATGTACCTTTGACCGAGAACCCATTTGCAATCCTTAAAGATGGGCTTGGTGAGTCTTTGGACCAGGCTAATGTTACTCTGCCTCAAAGCCAGGAACAGGTTCCTTGGGTCGATGAACCAGTGGTAGCTGGGGATGACGTTATGACATATTCCCAAAATATGGGAGAGATTGCAATTTCTTCGGGTATGTCCTCCTCACCAAATGTTTTAGTTTCTCAATGAATTTTCTCATATGGAATTCTAGAGGGACGGGAGGCCAAAACTTTCCCAACCTCATTAGAGAATTGACAACTTTTTATAAGCTTGATTTTGTGGCTATTCTTGAGACTAGATGTGGTGGACCTAAAGCTATTTCGATATGCAGAAAATTGGGATTTCAGTATTTTGAGATCATTGATGCTGATGGCTTTCGAGGTGGTATTTGGTGTTCCTGGTCAAGTAGATTTACAGGGATTGAGGTGATTGTTCGTCATCCTCAATTTTTTCATTTAAAATTAGAAGATACAAGGGGACAGAGTTGGTGGTTATCCATCACCTATGCTAGCCCTTCTCTTCCGAATAGACGAATTTTATGGAGAGAATTAGAGCATATTCAATCTTCCTGTGTTGGGCCATGGTGTTTAGCTGGTGATTTTAATGCTATTTTGGCCTCAGATGAACGTAACTCTGTTAATGGAATTAGCAGTCCGGATAGGGATTTTACTAACTTTTTTCAAGAGATGCAGCTTAATGATTTGGGCTTTGTAGGTCCAAAATATACATGGAAAAGAGCAGAAGTGGAGAGCAGGCTAGATCGTGTCTTATGTAATGATGAATGGATGGATTTATTTGTTGATGCATCTGTTACTCACTTATCTTTCTTTAAGTCTGATCATAGACCTCTTCTCCTGAAGTTAAATGGAGTTCACTCTCAAAGGCGTGCTTCTAAACCTTTTAGATTCCTGGCTTCATGGGCTCTACACGATCAGTTTGGTGATTTTGTTAAAAGAAATTGGTCCTCTAACTCCTCTTGGTGCGATAACATGCTTAATTTTTCCAATGAATGTGTTGTTTGGAACAGAGAAATCTTCGGACATATTACGGGGAGGAAAAACAAGCTTCTTAGACGTTTAGATAGTATACGGAAAGTTGAAGCTCGAGGTTATCTTCCTCTGGATTTAGCCGCGATTCAGAAAAGCTTGTGGAAAGAACTAGATGAGATCCTCCTGCAAGAATCCTTGTTATGGGCTCAGAAAGCTAGAGTTGAGTGGTCTCTTTACGGTGATAAGAACTCAAAATTTTTTCACCAAAAAGCGAATGCTAGAATGAGACGGAATTTCATTGGGGCTTTACGTAATTCTAATGGTGACTGGACATATGACACTGATGATATTAAGAACATGGCTAATGAATATTTTATTGACCTCTTTACAGAAGAAACTCATGTTAGGGATCCGGTGCGTTGTACTTTCTCATATCCTAGGATTCATCCTGCTCAATTAAACAATCTTGCTCGAGAGATTCGTCCTGAAGAGATTAAATTCATTTTATTCAGTATGGGCGGTCTTAAAGCTCCGGGGCATGATGGCATGCATGCTTTGTTTTACCAAAGCCAATGGGAAACAGTGGGTCCCTCAGTTTGCGATTATGTCAAAAAGATTTGGAATGACCCTTCCATTGTTGCTGAGATTAATTCGACTTTTTTGGTTCTAATCCCAAAAACTGATCACCCAGAGGAGTTACGGGATTTTAGACCTATTGGTTTGTGCAATGTTATTTTCAAAATCATTACGAAGATAATTGCCAATAGATTTAAATCCTTCATGCATGATATTATTAGTCCTACTCAATGTAGCTTTGTTCAAGGACGACACAGCTCTGATAATATTATTATTGCTCAAGAAGTAGTTCACTCTATGCGGGATAAGAAGAGGAGAACAGGAATTATGGCTTTGAAAATTGATCTGGAAAAAGCTTATGACAAGCTTAATTGGAATTTCATCATACAGTGTTTGACTGAATTGAAAATTCCTAATTAAATTGTTGATCTAATATCCAGCTGCATCAAGACTCCTACCATGCAAATATTATGGAATGGAGAACAATCTAACGGTTTCACTCCTTCAAGAGGTGTAAGACAGGGTGACCCTCTTTCTCCTTATCTTTTTGTTATTTTCATGGAGAAACTCTCTCACATGATCCAGGAGAAAATTGACAAGAAACTGTGGACCCCAATCCAGCTATGTAAGAAAGGCCCTCTCCTTTCTCATTTATTTTTTGCTGATGACATTATTTTATTTTCTGAAGTGTCAATTCAGCAAGCTATTATCATTAGAGAATGTTTGGAGGACTTTTGCTCCAGCTCAGGCTTGAAGGTGAGCATCCAGAAAACTCGTGTGTTTTTCTCTAGAAATGTTAACCACAATAGACGTTCTGAGATTAGCAACGAGCTTGGTTTCCAACTAGCAGCAGACTTGGGAAAATACCTTGGTGTCCCTCTACATCATGACCGTGTATCAAAAGAAAGTTTTAATTATATGGTTGATAAAGTAAATTCGAGGCTGTCAAACTGGAAAGCGAATTCCCTCTCTTTAGCGGGTCGTCATACCCTTATCTCCTCGGTCACCTCAGGCATGTCGGGGTATACTATGCAGACATCTTTCCTTCCTTCTTCCACTTGTGAATCCATTGACAAACTCAACCGAAGAATTCTTTGGGGTTCCACGGAAGATACTAGGAAACCTCACCTTGTTGCTTAGGATTCAGTTTGTAAGAGTAAGCAGAACGGTGGGCTTGGTTTGCGACATTCGAGACAACAAAATCAAGCATATATGTCGAAAGTAGGGTGGAATCTTATAACTACTAGAAATGCCTTATGGGTCAAAGTCATTCGAAGCAAGTATAAATGTGGAGATGACTTGATTCCAAAAATTGATAAGGCAAGACAAGGTTCAAATTTATGGTCAGGTATTAAAAATTCATGGGAATTTGTTGAGAAAGGCATTGGAATTAACCAATCTCGGTCAGACATACGTTGGAAATATGATAGCAATGGCATGTTTTCTATCAAATCTGTATACAATCTGATTACAAAAGATGTGGCAACTGATGATCATATTTGGAAGAGGCTTTGGAAGATGCATACTCTCCAAAGATGCAAAACTTTTATGTGGATTGCTCTTCAGGACAAATTACTGTCTAATGAGATTAGATTTAACAGGAAATTCAGTCCTATTGCTTGCTGTCAATGGTGTGGGGCCTCTAATGAATCTCTGCTACATATCCTTAGAGACTGTGTTCTCACCAAATCTCTATGGATAAATATAGTGGCTCCTTCACACCGTCAGAAATTCTTTACTTTACAACTAGATGAGTGGCTGCGTTTTAACCTCTTAAGTCATCGTGGTTTATTTGGCGACAAGTGTGGTCCTTTCTTTGTAACTGTTTGTTGGCTTATTTGGGGACGGAGAAACAGCAAAATTTTTGAGAATAAGGCTGATTCTAATGATGCTCTGTCGATGAAAGCTAATTCAATCATTTCAAGTCTTAACCGAGCGTCGACTAAATTACAAGGTTCCAGAATTAATAATTGCCTTGTAGTTGCTTCTGATTGTGCCTGGTCCCCTCCCCCAAACAACTGGGTTAAACTCAATGTTGATGGTGCCTGCACTGTAATGAATATGTTGGGGTGTGGAGGTCTTTTGCGCAACTATCTAGGCTCTTTCATAGGAGGATTCATTTTTAAACCTCTTGAGGGGGACTGCTTATCTACTGAGCTTTGGGCTCTAATCTTTGGTCTCCGTTTAGCCTAGGAACGGGGTTTACGCAATATTATTGTTGAATCTGATTCAATGGAGGCTTTGCAGCTTATTCAACAAACCCCAGACAGCCAACATCGTGATATATCTCTCATCCAGCAAGCTAAGTTCATGCTTGACCAACCTTGGGAGATTGTTCTTAAACATATTCCAAGAACATGCAATGTAGCTGCTGACCATCTTGCCAAGCAGGCCATCAATGCCATGCCTGGTTATCATTCAATAGATACTTGTTATCCTGATTTGCTTTCTTTTCTTCTAGCAGATTGTAATTTGTTTACGGGCACTGGTGACTAAGCCAGGTTGACCTTTCTTTTTACATCAAAATAAAAAAAGAAAAGCCTGTATGGTCTTGTGATAATGATATTTGCGAGTCTTAGGTCTGGTATACTATTATGGTTGATGGTATGATTATGTTAATTGTAGGTGTGTGTATATATATATATTGGCCGCAGATTTTTTCCAACGATAAATTGATCATCATATATGTGAGTGTTGATTGAGTGAATTAACTTTTGAGAAAATATCATAAATAATATACCAAAAGAGTGTACCTCTACCATTTAATAATTAAAATTTAGGAAAAAATTTAAGTCATGCTCTAATTTTTCAATAACTCATTCTTATGTATTCTATTTATTTTATGTGAATTTTATAGTTAAATGATAAAATTTTTAAAAACAAGACATTGTCATGTGCGATTTGAAATTCTTAACTTAAAAGGTATGAGGAACTTAATCTTAATTATAGCCCCAAATGTAAAATATATGGTTAGAACAAAACTACTTTATTTATTTTTTTTTTGGGCCTGAAGAATAAAACTAAAGTTTTGAGAATAAATTTTATGATTTATTACAGGAAGAAAGATTAAGTACTCATATTTCTTCATCGACCCAGATTCCGGTACCCTCAACATCCCTCCAGATCCCACCGCTTGCTCCACCGTTCATCTCTCTCCAACTGAAAAGGAAATTTCTATAATACAGACACTCAAGATGTGCCTAAATTAAATTCTATGACGTGCATGCATGTAATTATTATATTAACTGCAACCAGAAACGAACACACACTAGTCATCAGTCAAATAATGTACTGCTTCTGGTCCTATTTCTAAGACTTCTGGTCCTATCTACAAGAGTCCGACCGTTAAATCACGTTTCTTAAGAAAACATGTGAAAGTAATTAAATGTGTCTGGAATATACATCTTTTTCCAATATTACCTTTATTTATGATGTGTCTATTAAGAGAGAGAAATATATGAGCATTAATAAATATGAAAGAGACTTAAGGGCAAAATATAAAAAACACATTAAATGATGAGAGAGTGCAAGATGAACTCCTATATTTTGGATCAAATCAATTCAAATTTTGAGTTTTTATAATAAGGACGGAGGGAATATCTAAATTATGACTCCCTCTATCCTAAAGTATAAGGTTGTTTTCACCGAATTGCGATTTCCTAAAAAAATAAATTCAAGGTAGCTAAAAACAACTAATGTGTAGGAAATATACCATTTTTTTTTCAAAAGTGTCATTGTTTATAAATAAGAAAGAGAAAGGGTAATTATGAAAAATGATGAAAGAAAATGAGTGGGGGAAATAAATGCGTGGGTAACATTGAAAACGTATTTATTAATCAAACAAACAAAGTAAACAATACATTATTTTTAGATTAAAAAAAAAAAGACCATTTATGGGAATGAGGGATTACACTCTCTCACATGCATGTATGTAATTAATGTACTATTAATTCAATGTGTATTATAGGCATGTTGTCAAACTAGTGAGTTGACTATCCGATTTTACCCTTTTTAAGGCTCTACCTAACCAAAACGTGTTACGAGTCACTTAAATTTGTACTGACTATAAACTCAATAAAAAATCACGAGTTTACAGGCTGAATTTACCGTTTTTACTTTTCTATCTTATAAAAAATCGTGTTAACTTACTATAAATCTCATGTTAATGATTTTTATTTGACTATATTCAATGAATTTATATATAAATTTCATAGAAATTTCTTTACACTCTCTGACATGCATGTATGTAATTAATGTAATATTAATTCAATATGTATTATATATAGCAATATTAAATAGGGGCGATGAAATCAATGCCTCTTCCCTGTCTATAAAAACTCCCACCTATTCTCACGATTTCCACACACACAGTTGCTTTGACTCTTCCCTTGCAAAAATGGCTCGACCTCTCTCCAGTGATGCTTCCAAAAACCTTCCAATAGATTTTTCTTCAGTGGAGAGCTTGCCTGAGTCTCACACATGGTCCTCAAATAATGAATGCTCCGACATGGTCATTGGCGGCTTCGTCTCCATACCTGTGGTGGACCTTCAGGACCCGAATAATGCCATAGAAACAACAATCAAGCTAGCATGTGAGGAATGGGGTGTTTTTCTGCTAAAGAACCATGGAATACCCTTGTCCCTTTTAAACGACGTGTACAATGAGATGAAGCTCTTCTTCTCCCTCCCCACCGAGCAGAAGGCAAAGGCCTTACATCTGCCAACCATCTCACCTTTCTTCCCCAAACTCATGTGGCACGAAGGCTTTACCATTGTCGGTTCATCCTACGACAATGTTAAAAAAGTTCTTCCTCAACATGATCTTCAACGATTTTGGTATATGTTTGATCCTTATGTACGTGTGGCATACTCGTAGTCATATTTATATATATCATACTCTTCCTTCATATAAGTGATTATTCCCTCACGTCCTTGTTCCAATTAGTAGTCAGCTTTTTGGCATACACTAATAAAACATGTTAGAATTGTTTAATATAGGTAAGACTTAATATAGTTTTTTATTTTTATCCTTACTCATTTATTATACACAGTTTCTCTCCCTTCCTTACATTTACTAATATACAATGACTAAAATGAAAAAGATGCATTTATTACTCTGGCTTTTGCATGTTACCTCTTATATTTTGGACAAAAAAATTTGCCATTACCTCTTATATTTTGGACCTGAGGAGTATTTTTGTTGAATACATGTGCATGCAGCAATACAATGGAAGAAATTAAGAACAAATTGAAGATGTTAGCAGAGAAGGTGACAAATGTCATACTGGACTTATTGGGTGCAAGTGATGAGGAGAGAAAATGGGCTAAGAGCGATAGCATACCATTTCAACTGAACTCGTATCCGAGTTGTCCGGACCCGGGTCAAGCCATGGGTTTGGCTCCGCACAAAGACACCTCCATAGTCACATTCCTGCACCAGACCCAAGTGGAGGT
Source organism: Mimosa bimucronata (assembly GCA_037074515.1). Lineage (NCBI taxonomy): Eukaryota > Viridiplantae > Streptophyta > Magnoliopsida > Fabales > Fabaceae > Mimosa > Mimosa bimucronata. Next base: position 31,588,682 of record CM073440.1, on the reverse strand, counting down.
CAAGACCCAGAGCGAGATCTTAACACAAGACCAAACCAGTGGGCTCCAAATATTCAAGGAAGGAATTGGGTGGGTTCCGGTCCGACCGGATCCGGATGTGTTTGTGGTTAATGTTGGTGACATACTAGAGATATTGTCCAATGGGAGGTTTAAATCTGTTATGCATAGAGCCACAGTGAATGGGACAACTCATAGATATTCGTTTGCATACTTCCATAGGCCTCCACTCGATGCTCTTCTATCTCCTTTTGGGCATCCTCCTCGTTTCCGTGCTCTCACTTTGAGGGAATATGATGCTCTCAAGGCCAAGGATCGACCCAATGCTTTGGCTTCCATCTCCATTTGAATGTCAAATCTCTGAATTATGATCTTTGTGTTTCATTTCATCAATAAAGAGTTATGACGATAAACTCAGTCTCATCGTGTTTTGATGTTAGAAATCCGTGTTTTTTATTGTAATGACGAGCGATAAGGATGTAACAATTTATCATAATGATATCAGAAACAAGGATTTAATTGTGAAATGTTCTAGATTCTTCTCCATTCAAGGTTTTAATAGATAAAAAATCATCGGCTTTCTTAACTAGTTAATTATAATAAGTCATATAATTTTTATTAGGTTAATTAGTTAAGTTGAAATCAACTAATTACTGTGTGTGTATTTAATAATTGATATTCGCTATCAAAAACAATATAATCACTTTTACCTGGTTCGTGATTTCTTGTGAATTACTATTGGGTAGATCGATAAAATGTAAATGTTCTAATTCATCTTAATTATGAATTATAGACAGGTTTATTGTACTTTTACTTAAAAGAGAAAAACTAACTAACAGGAAGAGATAACAAACAAGATCAGACCATTAATATACAATGAGGCCGCAAAATCATTGACAAATATATAATTAAATGAATATACGTATAAGTATACCTTCTTCTAATTAGTTTGGGCCTCATATTCCACAAGATTATTGACAAATAAAATACTACATCTTGTTCTTAATATAAGATTTTGGTTGATTTATTTGATCGGAAAAATTGCATTCTATTATCAGCAAGAAAAGAATTATCCAAAAAATACAAAGTGGAGTCTCAAAAGGTACTACTCAAAGACATAAGAAAAAAAACAGAAATCCAAACAACCAAGACTTCCAACTGAAATAGAGAGACATTAGCCTACTCCCCTTCTCTGATTAAGAAAAGCATCAAGGGATGACTCATTAGACCTCTGGGCATTGCATGTCAGGATGGACAGCAAAGAGAGTGATGGTTGTGACACCCACCCCAATGGGCACACTCCTTTAAAAGCCTTTGCTGCAATACAATATCCGCTGCATTTCCTTGTCTAGGGAAGAAAGTAACCGAGAACCCAACATTTGACGCCAGAAAGTTTATGATGTCCTGAATAATACTTTTGCACTTCCAATCATTTAGATCAGGTTGCTAAGATATGACACTATTAATAACGAGCTGTGAGTCCGATTCAAAGCACACTTTATCATGACCCAGGTCTGTAGCCAACATCATCGCCCTCTTAAGAGCCAAAGCTTCTGTCATAAAAGTTGAAATGGATTTGATGAATAATCCATATTCATCTCGACATATTATTCCAATTGAGGCGTACAGTGCTGTAGTGAAAAAAGCCCCATCAGAGTTGATTTTAAGAAATTCCGCTGGAGGTCTGGTCCAGTTCTTTTGTATAGCAGTCCTTCCTTGATCTAGTTCCCTGGAAATAGTCCCTATTTCATCCCATGCTGAGTGATAGAACTGGCCTAAAAAACCATCAGGGCCTGGAGCTTTGGTGGTTCTAAGGCTAAAGGCCGCTACTTTAATTTCCTCTCTAGTGACCCGAGCCGTAAAATGCTGATTCATCTGCTCATCTATTTTTGGCTCAATATAGGAAAACGCTTCAGTCATTGGTCTCTGTTCTGAAGAGAGAAATAAGCTCTGAAAGAATGTTGATATATTGGAGTAAATCTCTGATGAGTCATTCAACCATCGACCAAAATCATCTTTCAGCATTAGGATGCAATTTTGTTGCCTCTGTTTAATGGTAGATAAATGAAAGAATCGAGAATTTTTGTCTCCTGCCTTTAGCCATTCCAGTCGTGATCGCTGCCTCCAGTACAGCTCTTCAAGTTCAAAGACTGTCTCAATTTCCACTTTGATTTCTGCAGTTTGGTGAGTAGTATCACCGGTACTAATGTGTTGCATAGATTCAGCTAGTTGCATCTTTAGCTCTCCAATTCTTTTTCAATTATTGGGAAACTCCTTTTTACTCCATTTAAGTAAAGCATCCCTATATTTTGATAGAAAAGATGAGAAATGAAGAACACTTGAAGAAGGTAGTTAAGTAATCAGGGTGAGTAATCCACATTGCTTCAAACCTGAATACTTTGGGTCATCGGATACTCTTATCGCAGCAACTGACTAGTAACAAATGATGATCAGACCCGAGAGGATTGATGTTAAAAACTTGTAGCTGAGGAAAGGATTCTCTAAGTTGAATATTTCCAAGAGCCCTATCAAGCCTTTCTCTGATGATGTCTTCCCCCTCTATTATTAGACCAAGTATATATACCGAAAACCATTGAACCCAAGATCCAGCAATTCACAATCCGCTACAAAGCATTGAAAATTCAACAACTTCCTTATTGCTCTTGGATTACCCCTAATTTTTCATACTGATATAAAAATGTCATTGAAATCACCTACACATAACCGTGAATCATTTACGTCTCTTACTATTCTATGAACTTCATTCCAGCATAAATCCCTCTCTTGTTCATTTGGTGGACCATAGATGAAGGTGACGTAAGAGGGAGTATCAATGGTCACTGCAGATATTCTGGTGTGAATAATATTATTGGAGGAGAACAAAATATTGACCACCACTTCCTCCGACCACCATAAAGCCAGACCACCGCTCTTCCCTATAGGATCAACAAGCCACTCCTTTGAAAAACCATACTTCGTGTGAACTTTACGAACCCTTCGTCTTTTCTGCTTTGTTTCCACAAGAAAAACCAAGTGGGGTTTAACTAGGAAACATTACTCCTTCAAATTATGAACTGTCAGATCAACCCCAAGCCCCAGCTGACAGTTCCAGGACAAGATATTCATTGCGAACCAGTAGTTGGTCCCATCCAACCACCGGCGTTTTGTTGTAGAGAGGGAGAAGAAGCAGAACCATAAATCTGATCAACATCATACCCACCAGTTTCCAAATCCAATTTGGTTGATACATTGGACAGGTCAGATACATTTGCTCTCGTCGCTCGTCTATTACGTCAAATTGAATTCTTGATTGTGTGAACATTATTCTGATTACTTCTTCTGGGGACTTGAATAGGAACCACCGCTAGATTTTCCTTGCTAACCTCGTCTTGGAAGAGACGTCTCTTAGTGGATCGGTCAACATCTTCAGGAAGAATCTTCTTAGGCCTCATTAGATTTATTCCTTTATGCCCAATGCTAACTACTGACATAGGTGAGAGATCCGTAACCCTGATAATAGCCTTCGAGAGATCCCTATCCTCTACAGGAAAGTCTACTTGGTATGTAGTTGAATGTTTGGGCCCAACTCCTTATTAATATTGTGTTCGGATAGACTTTCTTCCTCAATTATATGCACAACTAGGGCCTTACCTTTTTGGGTCAGGGGGATAATGGGCTTTTTTGGTTTTACAATTCTCCTAACATCCACAATGAAGTCCAACTCTGCTAGCGGTTGCAACTTTAATGCTTGCCGAGTCAGCTATCCAAGTACTTGTAGGAACTTCCTTAAAAGGAATGATTGGTTGATCTTGATCCTCATTATTATGGAGATCCCCTGATTTTTGGCTGGTATCAACGAATATTCCTTTTCCAATATAAATCATTGGACTACCATTAATTTCATTTTCTGAAACAGATCCCGCCGCCTTCGTCTCTTCCAAATTTACTTTATTTAATTCATTTGAAATGACCCTATTGCCCACCGATAGCCTAGCCCTACAATTTTCGGTCGCCGAAAGTTTCATCCTCCACCTTTCTTCAACTTAGTCCTCCTTATAGACTATTACATGTGCTTCGAAGGTTTTAACTGATGGGCTGCTAAGCCAATTTCCAAATTCTTTCCCCTCCTTTATTGCATCTCCTTCCCGTACTGATTCACTATCATCCATATGTTCTTTGCAGCTTCTCATCTTGTGACCAATTCTTCCACAACCATAACAAAAATTCTGAAGCCTTTCATATTTAACCTTAACCCACGCAGGATCTCTCCCCTCCCTTGGAACCCGAAAGCCAGGAACCAGGGGGTTATCGAGATTAATTAAAACTCTCAACCTTATAAAACCATGTTGAATTTCGCCATCTAGCTTTGGAGGTTCAATCATCATGGTTTCCCCAACATCGTTACCAAGTGTGATAGCACAATCAACATCAAAAGTCTCCAGAGGAAGGCCATGGAATTGGATCCAAAACGGGGTAGTATAAAAGTCAATCTCATTCAACACCATGTACTTCTCCCACACTTGCAGACTTAGTAGGTAGCCTTGTATTGACCAAGATTTACCCTTCAACACATGAGCAACGTCTTCTTCTTTACTAAACTGGAACAAAAAGATGGATTTTGTCCTATCCAGATCGTGGATTTCTAAATCTTCATTAATCTGCCATACTTTTTTAATCATAAAAATCACCGTTGGTTTGTTCAATAGCTTTTCCGTCATGATCCTTCCGACAAGGGCCATACCTAAAATTTTGGTAGGTTTTTTAGACAAATCCAAAACTACTTTCATAGGTTTCTTCTGCCGAATTCCACGTCTTGTCTCCATACCGCCTACCTCCAACCTCCTATCACCAGTAATGAACACCAAACACACACACACACACACACACACACACAGAGCAACACCCACACACACACACCCTCACAATGGTCAGAATCGCTTGAAAAATAAAGACTAGGAGAGAGCAATGTCTTCATTCAGATAACAAAGACACCACACAAAGGAAAGCTCCCACCTTTACTCTCAAAGAAGAATAAACGAAGGGGAGACCGGCGTTGTTCAAATAACAATGCCGGAAGAAGGTTATGTAATGAACCTCACCGAACTCTCACATGGGAGAGGGAAAAGCTATCACAGGGGGAGAGAGAAAAATTTTCTAACATTGATTTATTTGAGAGATTAAGAAAGTGGTACAAATTTTAATAACAAGATATGTTGCATGATCTTTCTGAGATGTTGTATTTATATTTGTTCAATCATATTATCGGGTGAAGGCACGGTACAAAACCTTAAACCATACTGAATGGCTCTTATTCGTTATGGTAACATTAGATTTTATCCATCCCTTATTAATTTTAATTATATAAGTTTTCTATCCCATTAATATTAATATAATATTAAAATAGATTTGATTGGTTAAAAGAAGAAATAATTGAGATATAGAGAGAAAATATAAAGAGGGTTAATTTGATAACTTAATATGTTTATTTTATTTTTTGGTCCTTAATTCTAAATAATTATGTTTTTAAAAGGTCCTTAGGAGTAATTAATTTTTTTCCTTGGTACATCTCCTTAATTTTCCCAATTTTCACCTGTATACGCGTCATATACTAAGTTTTAGTAAAAGAACAACAAACAAACCGGGCTGGACTTTTGAACCAAGGACTCGTTATTTTGAATTTTTTTATAGACATTTGTATATATACTTTGGTATAGAAACGTTTGTGTGAATAGCGCTTTGAATGCTAAGTAAAATTAAAGCATGCATTATCTCATAACCCTGAAATTTATGAGCAAACACTTCTTATGGGATTTGGGAATCCTATGCCAGCCATAATATTCTCAAAACTACATAAAAGGAAAAGGGAAAATTCCAATTTAACAAATGATCCTTCAGTGCAAATTATTTATCTGTCCAAAGCCATAGTATTTGGGTCTCTTCCTTTTAAATTAGCTTTGGACAAACAGGTCATTTGCATTGAATAGTCATTTTTTTAAATTGGATGCATCAAAATGTCATTTTGCTATTTGGAAATTCTTTTTTCTAGAATTTTTTCAAAAAAAAAAATCAATTATAACGATAAAGAACGATAAACAAATGCCATAACTACAATGCTTGATTTTTGAACTTTATATCCGCTCACGTGTTTTTCTTATATACCAACCAGTAATCGGCGCCTTATCTAGATCATATTACCAATATCCGAGCAGCCAGTTACTCAAGTTTCGCGGTTCATGGCTTCCCCTCCCAATACAAGTATCTCCTTTAAGATTCGAACTCGAGACCTCAAGGGATCTAGTGGGGCCTTATACCACGAGAAGAACTATGTGTTGGTATCCGCTAGCGTGTTTACATATGGGAGAGTATAGATGGACAAAAAATAAAATATTATTGGCGGAGGATATTCAAAATTGAAATTATTTAGAAGGACTAATTATCAAAATAAAATATTATCATCATATCCATTAATATGCCCACTATTTAATAAAATAATTACGATTTATTTAAATTATTTCACACTAGAATTTCAAAGTTACATACTAATTCTAATTAACTTGAATTAATAATTGGGGGTTTTGAATGATGGGACTGTAAAATTCAACCTTATTTTGACATGATTTCTTTCACATTTCTATTTTATTTCATATAAATATAATCCCAATCACAAGGATTAAATTGTTAGTTAATAAAATAAAAAAAACTAAAAATGGGCTAAAATGTACTTTTGCTCTTTTATATTTGCATCAAGTATCATTTCAGTCTTAAGTTTGAAAAGTGCACTTTTAGTCATTTTTAACTAACGTCATTGTCACTCAAAATATCTAAAGGGTGATTTTATGATTATTAAATGGGAATAAAAATGGATAAATTTTAAAATAAAGAATGATTCTATTAAAAAATTAAAATTCAAGCATATTTTGTCAACATCTAGCTAATGCTACAATCGCTAACCAAATAACCAACCAATGTAGTATGACAACGAAGCTAGGGAAGAAAAGGATATCATGACACATGCCAAGCGAAAAACAACATGCAACATCCCATTACTCCCCAATCCAAGCGCTAAACTAAGCCACACTAACTATTTTGAGAAAATACAGAATGAACATTCATATTGTATCCTTGAATCGGAAAGAGGAACATCATGTAGATCAGACTTTAGAGCTTCCACAAACCTTGTTGAAAGTGTGCCAAGAGGCAACTAAGGACTCCAATCATAGAATAGATTGAATGAATGTGACGAGGAGGAATCAAGCCAACATTCACCATGATAATGAAGAAAGGCTTAATCATGCTTGAATAACCAACCCATTGAAATCCACAGAAAGCATCCTCATTTAACACTTTCTAAGCGTACTTAACAAACGCCTATCATAACTAACATTGAAACGCCTATCATAACTAACATTGAGATCACAATCACATAAGCCATGAGCAGACAGGAGCCATAGCTCTCTCCAGACCACAAAACTATCACATAATTGAAGCAATTAATGGTTAAGATTGGCTAAAAAATTCAAATTGGGTCTCCTAAGCCAAATTCCAACTGTAAAAAAGAATTGGACAAATAGGACGCCAAATAAAAGGGTGATTTAAGTACTTTGGAAGCTTTGGAGAGTTGAGCATGCAAATCAATCAATGTTGAATACCAAAGAATTATTTCTAAATTCAGGCCCTAAGCCCAGAAGATTGACATTAAAGTTTTGTTTGAATAAGAGGTTCTTAATGTTCACTCAAACACTAAGCATATAATCATAGGAGCTCCTTAGAGACAAACTCTGTAACAAAATTTGTTAACCTCACAGTCTACTCTCCAAAATCCTCACCTTTGAAGTTTTATAGAAGAAACATTCTGCTCTACCTCAACATCCTTATCAGACCTACTTCGCTTCATTATGATGAAGACACACCAAGAGAAAGATCAATTTCGATATCTACTATTTCATAAAGAAGCTTAAAATAAAAAAGATGACATCAATAAATTTAAATCAAAATAATTTCTTATTCCATAAAAAAAGCTTAAGCTCCTTTTGTTTTATACTAGCAGCAATACGAGCTACTACTGTGGTGGTAGTGGAAGTCGTGGCGGCCGCGGCAATAGTACCGGTGGTGGTAGTGGGAAAAATCCATTTTAAATGCAGACGAAAGACCAAAATCTAAATTTAACCCTACATTTTTAATAAATTCTTAATTATCAACGATAAGTGTTAAGTTTTTTCCCAGATTAACTCGCAGCTTAATTTGAATTTATGGACTCTAGTCTTAATTACATTTTTAAAGGGAGATATCGCTCAGATCTCACTAAATTTTTTCGCACTTGGTTGAAGATAAATTCCTTTAATTTCTGAGCAGGTAGAAGGAGGAAAATTAATTCAGATCATCATTTTCCAAATGAAAATTGATTTAGTCTACTTGTTAGTTCAAAGTTCTCTTTGAAAAGGATTTAGATACTTAGACACAATTAGTCAGGGACACATACTCTTTGCTGAACATTAGGGGCATCTTAAAGAAAAAATTAGGTTCTTAATTATTTGGAGCAATCTTCAATTTACTGAGAAATATTAGAAGGCTTAAATAGGGCTCAAGAAATTTAAAGTTAAATCTAATTCAACCGAGTTAAAATAATCAAAACCAATTTTTGTCTTTGTTAAGTACAAAGGGATATTTTGGTTTTTAAAAACATTTAAAAATTCTTAATTAGGCCTCTTGACCTAATTTACAATTTATTAAAAGTATAGGCATAAATTTTCGTTTTAACATCTTAACTTGATTTAAATGGGATTTCACAGTAGCAGTAGCAGTAGGCAAACCGAATATCTCATCCAAGAAGAACGATTTATAATGTCTTGTAGATAGATTCTAACTACATGATATTATATTTATATATATGTATATATATATGTGTATGTCTCATACAATATGATATTTGTGAATACTCTGCAGTGATAACTCCTAGAAATTCATGATTATTTGAGTATATTTGTCTTGAGTTTTTGTATATTATTGATACATTTTGGATACTCAAGAAGGAAAATGCTCATTTGATTTTCGGTTGCACATTATTGTATATTTATTAGATTTTGATTGTTTTTGTAGTTAGTTTCTTATGTTGTTGTATATAATTTTTGTAGGAATAATTTGAAGCAATAAACAAGAGATTTTAGCCCTCCTCCAAGCTCCCAATTGTACAAAAATAAGAAGAAGCCAAAGATCAGCCAAGAAATAAAGAAAGCAGAGCAAAGCACCAGAGAAGCAGGGACTTCGCCGTGGCTTTCGCCGCGGCGAAGTCACGGCGAAGTGCATCTGCCTCTGCCATTTTTGGAGAAACTCGCCGTCTGCTCACCGCGGCGAAAGCCACGGCGAGCGTCATTTGTATATGTCATTTTTTGACTTCGCTGTGGGCTCGCCGCGGCGAGACCCACGGTGAACTGCGTATCAGACGCGCGTTTTGGACAGATCAGTCGCGTTTTGAAGGAAATAAAAGCTAGGGTTTCGTTCAGAACCCTCATTCTTCGACTTCTGGGCATATTTTGGGCGTGTTTGGCTCTGCTAGGGCTTGGAGATTGGTGGGATTTGGCTTGGGCTCGGAGCTTCAAAGAGATTTGGGCTTCCTCTCTTGGTTTATCTCTTCCTTCTTCATTCTCTTCTCTTGTTCTATTTGTAATGATTGTATATATATGCTCCCTTGGAGTTGTAGAACATGAGTAGCTAAATACTTTGATTCTAGGGTTATTTTGAACCCTTGTATGTATTGATTCTTGATTCCTCCTCTTGATTTGTGATTAATGATATCTCTGTGCTTATTTTACCCCGTTCTTAATGCTTCTAAGTGCTTGATCACCATTTAGATGTTGGGTTCGCTTGATTTATGACTCTAGAGAGCTAGGTTGAGTGTTGAACTTGGGTAAAGTAGTGCAAGAACCGGAAGTTTGCGTGACGAACGGATGGTTTTGTTGGTAAGATAGAGATATACTTGCTAACCTTGCATAGTCACATTAGGGTTGGAGTGTGATAATCGGGTCCTATCAAATTGTGGCAAGAGATTGTGCAATAGAATAGGACTAAACACTTGTTCTTGACTCGAGAGAGCATTACAAGTACTCTTGAACCCTAGATTAGCATGTGGTGTTGTTGAGAGCTTCTTGAGGGGAGGATAATTGAGTTTTGAGAAGTATAAGGGGGATAGATAATCCTAGGACTCATTTTGCCCTTGAGGTTGGAAAATCACTTGTTTATATTTTATTTCCTTAGTTTATTTTCAATCCCATCATTTGTATCACTCAAATTGGGCGAGAGTGCGATAATCATTGTTTGACCGGGTTTTGGACAAATCCTCGTGGGAACGATACTCTACTTATCACTTTATTACTTGGCGCGACCCGTGCACTTGCGGCGCGTGGCGAACATGCAGCTATATACATGTAAACCATTGTAAGCAAAAGATCATCGACGTCAATTTTATCCAAAAATCTTTCTACATTTGACTTATAAGCTAACATATAATTTAATAATTCACAAACTATGTTATTATTAAGTGCTTTAGTTAGTTTTCTGCATCTTTTAAAAAAAGTCAATTAAGTCTTAGAGTAATAAAATATTACAAATCAATATACGCATCACTACCCACTGATTTGGTTGGTTGAGTGGCAAGAGTGTAATGAGATGTAATAGGGGTAATAGGATGGAACTAGATTTTTCTCCCTCGTGCGATGCACGGAAGTTAAAAATAAAAATGAAATAAGCTAAATAACATAATTTTTTTGAGAAACTATTTTATGATTAAAAATGTTGCTTTCAAAACAACAAAAATTGATTACATATGGATATAAATAATCTAAATCATTGATTGCAATTTTTTTTATAAAAGAGAAAATATGAATTATTTTTAAAAGGCTTATTACAAAATTGTAAGTTATCAAAATACATATTTATATGTTCACTATATATTTGAAGACAACAAAAGTTGATTTCATATGAATATAAATGATCTAAATCATTGATTGCACTCATTTGAATTTGAAATTGGAAGTAATGAAAGTGGGATTTGAATAGGTGCAATTAATTTGGAATTTTCAATATGATATACTTTTCCTTAAATTGGATTCTTTCCTTAGATAATATTACATATTGTAAATAAAAAATATATGTATTGATTCTTGCCAAAAATATAGCGATATATTTGAACACAATAATTAATTTCTAAACTTCAAAACCGAATATTGGAGATTAAAAAAATATATATAATTCGAATTTTTCATAAACAATAATAAATTAATAAGTATGTAAATGATCAAATATTCAAATAAGTGTAGTTTTTTCCTAGAGTTATGGCATATTATAAATGAAATATATATGTTTAAATTGTTGCCTAAACTAATGACTTATTTGAACATAGTTATCAATTCGTAAATTTCAAAAGCCAAATATTGTAGATTAAAAAACAAAATTTATATAGTGTATTTTTAAAAAAAACAATAGTAAATTAAAATATATGTATATGAGAACTGATTTTTATCAATGTAACTTTTTAGCAACCAATTTATTTTTAACAACAGAAATGAAAATTCAAAAGAAAACTTTCCAAATAGAAAAATAATGAATACCCTGTTGTCTAATTTACTGGTATATTTAAACACATTAATTTTTTTGTAAATTTCATAAGAAATAGTAATAATGTTGATTTTAAATCATATATATATATGTGTGTGTGTGTGTTTTAATTGTTGCCTAAAATAGTGACTTATTTGAAGATAATAACTAATTTGTATATCTGGAAAGTCAAATATTGCAGATTAAAAACAAATACATATAGATAGATTTTTTCCTAAACAATATTACACTAAGAAGTATGTATATGAAAAAAAAGAGAATTAATATAAAATACTTTCTTAAAAGTAGATATATATATATATATATATATGTATTTAATTATTGCTCAATATTAAATAAATTCCATATATTTATGTATTTAATCATTATTGCTTTGCTCAATTTTAAATAACTTTCAAAATTTAAAAAGTACCTTCTCATAAGTAGAAATATATGATGAGTGATGATTAATTATTGGCAATGAAATTTGAAATTAAGAATAAAACATTCCATTATGACTTTGATTATGTGAACATGTGGACTAATAATTGAGTTAAGTGAAGATGATGTCATTGGACATGTGGACCAATAAGATTGTTGGTAGGAGCTTTCAAGAAATATATAGATATAGATGCCGTGCATTTTTCACGGTGGTATGATCTTGTATTTAGTTTTGAGTTGTAACACTTTCACTTATGAATATAATTATTACAATTTTTATTTTGCAAAATTAACTTATATACAATTGTTTTATTTTGATACTATAAATTGTTTATCAAGAAGGTTTATTATTGAATCTTCGAATTTTCAAGCATCAATTATTAAAATTTAAAATATGATAAATTATTATTGGTTTTTCATACTCTCTCCCTCCCTCCCTCCCTCATGTATGATTTTTGCAATTTCTTAATCCCTCTTCATGTTCTTTGTCATCAATAAAGGTATATTTAGGAAAATATGTCAATACATGCAATAATGGCAAAATAATTAGCATATATTAGTCATACCATTTCACATTCTTTAGATTTTGAAACCCGTTCACATTCTTTTTGCCATATACCCTTTCACATTCTCTTAAATTGGAAAGTGTTATATTTAATAAAATTATTTCATTTAACAATTCCTTTCACATTCCATTGAATGATTAATTAATAATGTCTAAGAAGTGCAACTATATTAATTAGACACAAATTTTCACATTTCTTTAGAGTGTCATCTTAAAAAGTTGAACTATGCTTTTTCATATATTATATAATTTTTGAACCAAATTTATTTAACAGCTCTTTATGCATTCTTATTATTAGGCATTTGTTACACCTTATCACATTCTCTTGTATTGGAAATTGTCATAATAAATCAATTTTTTTAGTAATAAATCCCTTTCATATTCCATTGAATGATTCATTAATAATTAAAGGTTTGAGAAGCCCAAAAGTATATTAATTACAACTTGTCACATTTCTTCAATTAGGAAAATGTCATCTTGAAAAAAAAAAATTGAACGAAGCATTTTAATTTCATATTCCTTGTAGCATTTAAGCCAAATTTATTTAACAATCACTTTCGTATTATTGTAAAGCATTAGTCATATCATTCCACATTTCCTTCAATAGGAAAATGTTATATTTATGAAGCCTATTTTATTTAAAAATCTCTTTCACATTCCACTGAATGATTAATTAATAATTACAGGGTTTGAGAAGTCTAAAAGTATTAGCAACAACATTTCATTTTTTTTATATGAGAGTGTCATCTTAAAAAATCGAAACAAACCTTTCCATACTTTGTAGCAATTAAACGAAGTTTATTTAATAATCTCTTACATATTGTTAGGCATTAGTCATAGACTCATATCTTTTTACATTCCTTTGAATAGGAAAATGTTATATTTGAAAAGCCAACTTTTTTTTAACATTTCTTTCACATTTCATGATTAATTGATAACTAAAGGTTTGATAAGCCCAAAAGTATTAGTCACAACTATATATATTTATATATATATATATATTTATATATAAAAAGTATTAGCCACAACTTTTCTCATTTCTTTGAACAAGAGAATGTCATCTTAAAAAAAAATCCAACCCATTCTTTTTATATTTTGTAAAACGTTTGATCCAAATTATTTAGCAACCTTTTTCACGTTCCAATAACATTATATTTCACAAAAACTAATGCATACAAAAATAAAAGTGCATGATTGTTGATTTGAAAAGCCTTGATATTACTACCAAATCCTTTCACATTCCAAATCCTTTGTTTTTTAAATGGCACCTTTTGTGGCTGAACGTACTATCTATTTTGTCTTAAAAAATATGGCAAGCAAAATAAGCAAATAAAACTTTTGTAAGAAGGGATTATGTTGTTTCAAGTCATTTGACCCTGTCATTTCCAAGTAGTGATTTTTTTGCCACCAAGTAGTGTTGTATATCGAGTCTAGTTTTTTAGGGGTTCTTCGACAAAAATTTCCATCCAACTTCTTCACATCACATCGATAACTCTTGCATTTAAAGGAACTTGACAGGGATTGTAGTAGATCTCTATACAAATTTAATTAGATTTTTTGAGATATATATAAGAGCTTCATTTTAAAATTGTTAACAAAAGATATATGAAAGGAAGAACATTTAAAATTAATTACATGAACCAAGAGTTCACCGATAGTTCTAAGGATACACACGCATATAAGGAGGCAAAATAAAACAAGAGAGTTGAAAAAATTAAGTTGATTAGAAATGAGATAATTGAAACAAAAAAGAAGAAATTTGCGAATAATAAATAAAAGTAGACAACTCTACAAGAGCCTGTTGGTGTTGCCTTTCACAACTATGGGCGTAAAAGCATGTGGAGATCAGTATTATCAATTACTAACTAATATCTACAAAAAAGGAAGGGAAATACAAAATTAACAACTTCAATGAAAAAACTTGCAGAAATTAATGAAAAGAGGGAAAAACATACATGTTCAGCATCAATCTCCATACAAATCACATAAAAAAAAACATTTACATATAAACTCATCTTCATATCTGAAAAAGGGGAAAGATGACACAAAATCAATTAGCAAAGAAAGAAAGAGAAATTATTTACTAAAGCACAAAAAGAGAGAAAAACAGCATATGTCCATATCAATACGTCATGATATCATAAATAAAAAGAGACGAAAAATAGTATAGTTGATTATAAAATAAAATTAGAGGAAGAATAGAGGAATAATAATACCGGTTTTAATGCATAAATCTCCATGTGTATGAAAAAATAGAAAGAAAATGGATATAAAAAATTTATCACTTGAAGACAATACAAGAAAATGAACAACCAAATACAAATATATATATATAAATATAAATTGAACAAACAAAATATAAAAGGATTGACAATTAGAGGAGAAATCATCCTTTGACATGAGAGATGAGTCCACAATCAAAACTTTATATAGAATCCAAAAAACAACTATATAGAAAAAAAAACCACTAGTTGATGAATGGTAATCATAAATAACTCTCATAATTATAAGATAAGTGTAATAAAGATTGGAATGTGAATAATCCTTGAGTGGAAGATGAAGAAAATCAAATGGTTGATTAACAGTGTTTAAGTTAAGATTACTATGAGATACAGAGAATTCAACGGCAAACTAACGATGTTAGCGTGAGATTTATATATATATATATATTGATCAGTTGATAATCATGTAACAAAATTTATATTTTATTTTAAAAAAATACAAATAAGTTTACAATAATTAAGATTATTTAAATTACATGTAATCTAATAACTAGAGCTGGAAAACTGGTTGAGCCCGTCAGGCCAGTCCGTGTGTGCCCAAAAAATGTTGAGGTTGGGCTTTAGGTTTTTAGCCTTAAAATTTGAAATGGGCCTAAAAGAACTAGCCCTATAGGGTCTAAAAGGGTCAGCCCTGTCGGCCGGCCTGATTAGCCACTTTTATTTCTATATTTATTCAAAATTATCATATAATGTGAATATTGTTGGTTTGTTTACATTAATGGTTAATGATATTGCTAATCTTTAGTTACTTTTAGGTTTTTATAAGATTCAATTTCATAAAATAATTTTATTTATTTGGCTTGATACAATAATTTATCCATTCAAATTTTAGATAATGATTTGATTTATGTTACACTTATTAATATTTGTAAATTATGCATATATTTGAGAAGATAACATTATGATTATCATCTTTTTTATTTTTGTCAAAATTATGATTATTATCTAATTGTAGACTCAGTGCTCTATGTGGTATTTATGTCTTAAATTAAAAATATTTATTATTTACTTTTTTTAAGAAAATAAGAGAAAATATTTTTTTATCAAAAGGTGCGGCTCTCAAAGGCCGGACTTTGTAAAATCATCAGTTTTTTGCATTTAGACCTAAAAAGGTGAGCCCTTTTAATTCCAAACCCATGAAAGGCCAAACCTGTAAGACCAGGTCATCCAAAGTAGCAGCTCTAAATCCAACCATACTTGGCTTGGGATTAGGGATCAAAGCATGTGCGTGCGTTGATGGTGTGAATGCTTGGGCGAAGGGTTGCAAAATCTGTTTTCTCTTTAAATCATACCCTTTTCTGCCAGACAAATTCATACCCTTAAGACATTCAAGATTCAATTTCAAGATTATTAGGAAACAGGGATAATGATGTATAACAGCCAATCAAACGTCCTCATTTTTTATCAAACATCCTCATTTTATTAAAAAGATCTATTTCAGCCAAAAATCATTTTTTAAAATCACTTTCATCGTTTTTTGTCAAAAGTTCGGATAAAAAAATCTAATTGTCAAAATTTTAATTATCCACAATGTTTTTTTCCTGCTTCTTCATTCTAAGAGAAAATAGTTTTGATGACATATGCTGTGTGAAATACTTATGGACGGGCAATTGTTTCCATTGAGCCGGTACTTGAGATCTCTGTAGCCTCCATATTTAATAAAATTATTTCCCTAAGTCATACAGTAATTCACTTAGTTAAATATGATCTAATTGAATAAAAAAGCCTATTCACATTATCATACTTGAATAATCTATATATCAAGATTATATGACTTATATATTAAATTTAGATCATATTCATGAATTATATTAAGATATATCATTATCATATATGGTAAATATTTTGTAAGATTTAAAATATTTTTAAATCAAATTATATATATATATATATATATATATATGAATTGTGTTAAATCATAGCTTCATTTTCACATTTGAAAACCTCAATGGCATATGAGATAGGGTCATATCGAGACATTTGTAATATTATATACATATAATTACATTTATAAGAGAGTTCTATTCTTTTTATTCGATGAATATAATAGACTTATATTGTACATAACACACACACGCACATAATACTTTGCAGCATCACTTAATAAAAAAATTTATAACACTTATTAAAAAAAATATATACAATACTAGTTTTACTAACCATAACTCTATTGCTAGTGTAAAGTTCAGACCCTAAAACTTATAAATGAAAGGTGAACTTATATAATTTTTTTTTATGTATCCCAGAATCGGTTCGTTATTTCTCTCATCTTTTGTTTCCTATTTCTTTAGGGCCTTACCCATTGATGATTAGTTATTCCCTTTTCGTTTACTTTCTTCTAAATCATTTGTTCTTGTTTCGACAGATGAACTTCTGCTAGATTCTTTGTAGGATGAGTAGAAGACGCTTGAGATGATTGAAAACAAAATTAGCATCTCTAAATTCATTGAATTCTAATTCAGTCTGTCTAATCAAATAAGAATTTTATAATTGGGCGTGTCTTTACGAACTTTTTGGCATAATGAACAACGTTTACTTTTTAAAATTTGATACCAGGGCCAACATATGTTTGAATCCTAAGATTTAGTATCAGAGCTGGGAATTTAAATTTAGCTGCAAACATGTTTTTCAATAGCATGAGAGTCAACTGTTCCTATAACTCTGGCTTATGGTAATTTTTTCGCCAAGTTATTGACTATATAAGAGCTAAGTAAAAAGAATGATAACCATTGTTGGTTAACATCGTCAAGATTATTTTTCTTTTGGTTGATTTTGAAAGAATCATATTATCTATTTTACCTATTTTAATTTTCAAAATATAAATATATATAGATAAATTAAATATATAAATGATTTTGAAGAAAAGTTCATGGCTAATTACTAATGGGTTAGCTAGTTATTTTAGTAAAATTATTATTCAACCTCTTTATCATATTAATTATACTCATTTGGTAACGGATTTCTCTCTTAATTAAAAAAAAAAAAAGATAGAGAGGAATAGTATGTAAACTAGAATTTTTTTAATCCAATTAAGTTTTTATTTTCAACTTATTGACTCAGTTTGAGATTATACTTCTTCATTGTTGAGAGCAACAAATTTAGCATTAAAATATTAATTAATACTATTAGGCTTGATATTTATTATTTATTATATGTTAGGATTAGATATGGATATTGTATGCTATTATATCATATATTAATATTAAATGTTAATTTGTATATCTTAGAAGTATAAAGGCTAAAATATACTTTTGTTCTTTTTATATATATTTGTATCAAGTCTTTTCTCATTTAAATTTAAAAAGAGAACGGTAAATTTTTTGCTAAAGCTTTTAATTTCATGTAGGAAAAAATATTGACTAACCAAATCCATAGGGTGATTATATAACTAAATGTTGGTACAAAATGACTAAATTTTAAAATATAGGGTTAATAAAACTTTTTCTTATTGAACTTTGAGTCAATTTTGGTTTTTTTTAACAGCAGTCAATTTTGGTTTTAGTTCATGTACTTTAAAATCAGTGATTTTATACTTAAATTTTTGGTCAATTTTGGTATTAGTCCTGAATTTTAAAATAAATGGTTTTTTTGGTGAAATAAAATAAAATTAATGGTTTTGGTCCTTGAACATTCAATCAATTTTGGTCTTGATCCCTAACTTTAAAAAAAATTGGAAAATTAAGGAACAATGGTTATAAATGGCACAAAGTTGAGGGACCAAATCTAAAGTTCAAGGACAAAGATCAAAATTGATTGAAAGTTCAACGACTAAAGCCACCCATTTTCAAGTTTAGGGATCAAAACCGAAATTGAGTGAAAGTTCAAGGACAAAAACCACTCATTTTCAAGTTTAGGGATCAAAACAAAAATTGAGTGAAAGTTCAAAGACCATTATATTAAACCAAAAATATAAGAATGTTTATATCAAATCATTAAAATTTAAACATAATTTGTTAACATTTAACCAAAAAAATCACAGTTTAAATTTATTTTTTTTGGTCAATCAAGAATCAATTTTATATACCTCAAAACGCAAATATAATCACAGTTTAAATTTGTTGAGTTAGCATTTTCTATTAAACAAAACTATTATGGTTAATAAAATAAAGAATTACAAGTGCTCTTTCCAATCTTAAAGGATCAAATGTAAATTTTAGCCTAGCTGGCTAACAAGGCAGCTAGTTTTTCTTTTGCTTATAAAAAAAAATATAAGAAATTAGCATCTATACTCATTGGTCAAAATTTTAATTATCCATATTGCTCTTTTTTCTACTACTTCATTCTTAAAGAAAACAGTTTTGATGTCATATGCTGTGTGAAAGACTTATGGACGGACTATTGTTTCCATTGAGTTGGTACTATCTTCTTTTGAACTGAGATTGAGCCCGAACTCGAGATCTCTCATATTTAATAAAAATATTTTCCTAATTAATACGGTAATTCACTTAGTTAAATATGATGTAATTGAGTAAAAAAAATCTATTCATATTATCCAAATTAAATAATCTATGTATCAAGATTATATGGCTTAATTTAATATATTAAATTTAGATCATTTTTATGAATTATATTAGGATATATCATTATATCATATATGGTAAATATATTGTAAGATTTAGTTAAATTAGTTTTAAATCAAATTATATATATTAATTGTGTTAGATCATAATTTCATCATCACAATCGTTTTTATCTTATAAATGGATATATAATGTTATTTTAAATTTCTAAAGTATCCATGTTCAAAATCCTTATAAAATAGGGAGGCTTCTTTAATTTGAATTTAAATCTTATTTATGAATTATATTATGATACATGATAGAATTTAAATTCGTTTAAATTCAAATTTTACATTATATTTCATTAATTTAAGATAAAGAAGATATTGTCATGTACCTTAAATAATTTAAATTTAAACATAATTCGTTAACATTTAACCAAAAAAATCACAGTTTAAATTTGTACTTTTTTATTCAATCAAGAATCAATTTTATATATCTCAAAACTCAAATACAATCACAGTTTAAATTTGTTCAATAACATTTTCTTTAAACAAAACTATGATGGTTAATAAAATAAGAATTAAAAGTGCTATTTCCAATCGCTTAAAGGACCAAATGTATATTTTAGCCTAGCAACCTAACAAGTCAGCTAGTTTTTCTTTTGCTTATAAAAAAAATATAAGAAATTAGCATCTATACTAATTGAACAAAAATTTAGTTATCCATATTGTTCTTTTTTGTGCTTCTTCATTTTTAAAGAAAACAGTTTTGATGTCATATGCTGTGTGAAATACTTATGGTCGGACTTTTGTTTCCATTGAGCCGATACATTTTTATTTTGAACTGACATTGAGCCGCTACTTGAGGTCTCTCATATTTAATAAAATTATTTGCCTAATTAATACAGTAATTCACTTAGTTAAATATGATATAATTGAATAAAAGAATCTATTCATATTATCCATATTAAATAATCTATATATCAAGATTATATGACTTAATTTAATATATTAAGTTTAGATCATTTTTATGAATTATATTAGGATTTATCATTATATATATGGTAAATATATTGTAAGATTTAAATGAGTTTTAAATAAAATTATAATATATATATATATATATATATATATATATTAATTGTGTTAAATCATAATTTCATTATCACAATCGTTTTTATCTTATAAATGGATATATATTGATATTTTAACTTTCTAGAGTATCCATGTTCAGAATCCTTATAAAATATGGAGGCTTCGTCAAATTTAAATCCTATTTTTGAATTATATTACAATCTATGATAGAAATTAAATTCGTTTAAATTCAAATTACACATAATATTTCATTAATTAAGATGAAGAAGATATTGTGATATATCTTAAATAAACAATATACCATATCTTTCCTTGCTAAAATATTCATCTCCGTCTTTATATAGAGGCTTCATCTATCATTTGACGACATATGCGCTTTTGGTATCTCCCTCTTTCCCAGAGTATAAGCTGAAGTTTTGGAAGCAGGCGTCTCTTCACATTGCTTTCTCTGCCACTTCTTTATTTTCAACACAGTTGATATAAGAGTGATTTGTTTGTAGAGGACGATCATTAAGCATTCTTTGAAGGATGAAGCTTTCAAACAAGAACTTCGCTTTGAACCAACCAGGAATGGTGAAGATCATCCCTCAAGAACCAGACGATTTATGGGAACTTTACAACCTTATTGCCATCGGAGACGTAATCACTGCCATCACAACTCGCAAAATTCACCTAGCTGACAACCTCCCTGACAGTGCTATCACAACTAGCCAAATTCAACTATCTGACAACCTCCCCAAGTGCGGAAAACCCAAACGCATCACACTCACCATTCGCATCAAAGTTACACACCTTGACTACCACAAAGATTCCTCCACCATCCGCGTTCAAGGCAGAAACATGGATGAGACAGAGTACGTTCAAGCCGGCTCAATGCACTCCTTAACCATCGAATTGAACAAATCATTTGAACTCTACAAGAAAATTTGGAGTTCCACGTGTATTTCAATGTTATCCAAAGCTTCCAATAATTCCTCACCCGTTGACCTCATTGTATTTCTCATACAAGAAAACCAAGCAGAAGTTCATTTGGTGGGGAACGGGGTCACCAAGCTTTGCTCTAAAATCAAGGCTCCAAAAACAAAAAAGAAATCGGCAGGAAGCATGCTTTTTCAAGATTTGTTTAACACGTTTCTCAAGCACGTTGATTTCCAATACATTAAGAGCGTACTAATAGCGAGCGCAGGTTCGACAAAGGATAAGTTCAGGACTTATCTGATTGAGGAAGCGAAAAGGCTGGGGATGAAAAAAATGGAAGAGAATAAGTGGAGAATTGTGGTGGGAGAGTGTGAGAAGGAGTGGGGTCTAAAGGAGGTGTTGAATAATGATGAAGTGATCGATTTGATAAAAGAGAGCAATGTTGGGTTGGAACTTAAGGCTTTCCGTCAATTATGGGATTTGCTCGAGAGTGATTCGGATCGGGCATGTTATGGGCCAAAAAATGTGGAGGCAGCGCATGAGATGGCAGCGATTGAGACATTACTAATAACAAATGATTTGTATAGAAGCTCTGATATAGAGACAAGGCATAAGTATATGAATTTGGCTAAATCAGTGATGGAGGGAGGAGGAAAGGTTTTGGTTGATTCTTCCATATATGTCTCAACACACCAGCTTTCCAACCTTACCGGTATTGCAGCAATTCTTCGGTTTCCTTTGCCATTCCTTGATGAACAAGTTATGGGTGTTTAACTTCAGATCAAACAAGCTTTTCTAAATTTCTTCATTCTACTTGTTATTTATTAATCAAGAAAAAGGAGTGGTTGTTCCATTCATTTGTATGTGAAAATAATAATGAGCTTGAATTTTTTGCTTTTGGTTTATTGTTACCCAAATCAAGAATGAATCTGATTTTTGTTTATGCGTTGACTCGGTGTGTTTTTTATAGGTTATTGGTGTTTGTTTTTTCATATGTTGGGGAATTTTGTGCCAATGTCATCTTGAAAAGGTTCCATTTTTTTTTTGAAAGAGGGTTTTTAAAACAAAAAATTTAGTTTTGAAAATAATGACATTTAAAAAATTATTTTATTTTATATCCTATATCAATCAAATTAATTATTTTAAAAAAATAAACTTAAAAATAAAATACAATATCAATAATCCAGATCAGATCTCTTAATTAGATTTTGGAAGAAAGCTACAATTTACAACTCTCTCGTCCCCCAACCTCCATATTTGTTGGGAAAAGAACCCCTCCACTTAATTTTTCCTCCATTTAATTCCATTTAAATGAAACTACGTCATTTGATTAAATAAACAATGATCCAACAAATTTTTCAAAAATTATATTTTATGTTTTAAAGGCAAAACGACGTAGTTTCAACTAAATGGAGGTAAGTTGAGTAAAAAGTAAGTGGAGAAATTCCGTACCCACATTTGTAACATAGAGGCTAACACACCTATTGCACACAAATAATTGGATATCAGATTCCATTGTAATTTTCTCATCAATTATTAATTATAAACACTATTTCGAACCATATCAATTTATCACAAAATTCAAATATATGTTACACAAACCTCCTTTTTATATTTGAGATTTTATTTTCACCCACCCAAATAGTAACTTGAACGTTAAATTTGACTTTTAATCTTTGCTTGTACCAAAATGCCCCCTTTTAAAATAATGATTATTTAAACATTTTTTATAAAATAAAAATAATTCTAGCACAAACATTTTTTTGAACGGCACACACAAATATTTTCAATAATTTGTAATATGTTCAACAAACTTATTATTTTTTATTTTAATCATAAAATTTTATAATTTAAATTTTCAATACATTCATTAAAAAATTTTGATTTAAATTTATTTTAAATTGCTAAAATATATATTCATAATATAGTAAAATTATATAAATATGTGAGAGTATAAAATTTATTTAAGTTTATAATTCCAAAATTCTTCAATTAATACGTATCTTTTACCCGATATAAAACATAATTTTTGTTACTAATTGTAAACACATTTAACCAAAGAAAAATTTATTAAATAAATTGAATTTGTAATCAAGTTTTAATTGCTTAATTTTATATTATCTATTGGACATGAAATTTTGTGAAACCAAAGATATTTTAATACTCTTCTAATTTAGGGATTTATTATAATGAAGGGTAAAATAGTAAATAAAATATTAAGTAAACTTGAAAATTATGTTTTAGAATATTTTCAAAATATTCTTAACGATGTTAAATGATTATATTAAACTGTATATTTTTAAAATAGATGATATGTATGTGCAATTAAAGCAAAAAAGGAGGGAGGTCGGCCATATTTTACTCTAATTTAAAACACTATTCTAAATATATATATATATATATACATACTCTATCTTTCTTACCATATACTCACATTACAGGGGAGTATGTAGCTAGTAGCAAGTAGCAAGTGCGCCACCCTGTCACACTCCGTAATAATTATATTGCTCCATTTGTCTTTGATGATGATGATGATTATTGTCTTTATAATTTTACTCTGATTTGAGTTTTGGTCTATAAGAATTTTAAATAGGTAGTTTTATCCCTCAAAATTACGAGTATGATTTTTTTTATGAGAAAAATAAAAATATAATGCGTTAACTTATTGTAATCTCCCAGACATTTCTCTCCCTTAAATATATTCTGTGACGTAAAACAAGAAAATCCCAAGAATGAAAACCTTTCATTTGATGAATTTCTCCCGTTTATGTGCATTAATTTTTTTTCAAAAAAAAAAAGCTCCACTTCCTTTAAGAATATAAACAGTAGTTCAATTTTTTCATCAAGGGGTTGCGAATTTTGAAGCAAAATTAACAAATTCTCATCAATCAAGGGTGTGTTTGGATTGGCTTTTTTTCAAAAGGACTTTTTTAGAAGGACTTTTTTAGAAGGATTTTTGGAAAAAAAGTCAGATTGTAAGAAGTGATTTATGTTTGGATTAGTAATGTTAAAAGTGACTTTTTTTCAATTTGACTTTTAAAACATGTTTGGATGATTATTTTGAAAAGTAAGTTTAGATGAAAAATTACTAAAAAGGGCATTATTATTATTAAATAATACATATATAATATGCATATATTCTTATAGTTTAGAAAGAAAAAGTGAAATTTGGGTTTTTGACGGATTTTATAGGCTTAGTTTCTCCCTTATTTTAAGGAAAATAATTTTAAAAAAATTATATTTTTAGCTCAAAGAAAGATATTGTGGGAGAAAATAATTAGAGATTATTATGGTAAATTTTTGGAGATAAAAAAGAAATTTTATATTACAAGAAAATATCTTATTTAAAAATTTTAGGGGTCTAATAGTCTAATTTTCCTACCCACTTTATTAAATAACAACCAATAAAAGGTGTGGGACCCATCAGAAGCCAAAAGCCACAAGCCAGAAGTCAGAATTTTTAACTTATGGCTTTTGGCTTCCCCACCGAACTTCTGGAGCAGAAGTACTTCTTCACCTTATATCAACCCAAACATAACTTTTATCACAAAAATGACTTCTCCGGCTCAGAAGTCCTTTTGGGCCCAAAAAAGCCAAACCAAACACTCACCAAGCCTTTTTTTTTCCCAAGTCATCAATCAAGCATGTAAACTTTAGATTCAACAATTCCTTACTTATCAAGGTTTTACTTATTGTTTTTGTTATTGCATGGTCCTCACGCTTATACAGCTTTAGAGCACGCCATAGTTGGACTCACGAAGAACATAGC
This sequence comes from Mimosa bimucronata, assembly GCA_037074515.1. Classification (NCBI taxonomy): domain Eukaryota; kingdom Viridiplantae; phylum Streptophyta; class Magnoliopsida; order Fabales; family Fabaceae; genus Mimosa; species Mimosa bimucronata. The sequence continues at coordinate 31,563,525 of CM073440.1, read as the reverse complement.
TTGTGAGTGAAGATGATTGTGGAACAATGGATTGCAGTGCCCTAACCCCTCTTCCTTGTGCGATCTAGCTCTTATTAGGGTTTGCTTTTTTCTTTTAATTTTTAGAGCAGATTCTTTGTATTATTTTTAAATCATACAATCATTTTCAAGTCACATGTGGTGTCATTGAGTCAAGTCAGATTCAGGGATAGTGACAAACCATCACAATTAACACTGTTAATATTTGATTTAGGTCCTTCTAAAACTACGTTGACTAACGGTTTTAAACCGCATAAACTTTAGTTATTAAAACCACCCATTTTAAAATTTTAGGGACCAAAACACAAATCAAAGTAAAATGTTAAGACTAAAAGTGGGTTTAACCATAATAACTATTAGTTTCGCTTGTCCTAAATATGTGATGTATTTATCTAATATGATTAGATTGAAAATTGTAGTTTAGTTAATGTAACATCCTTTTTCTAAAACACTGAAAAATCTTCTTTAGTTCCCTCCATTTCTCTTACTAAGTCATTTTTAAGAAATATCGAAGTGGAACTGGGGATAGTTTGAAAAAATATTGACAAAAATTAGAAATAATTAGAAACATGCTGAGCACTAAATTCAGCTCTTCAAATAAGTTTTAAGGTAAGGCCAGATGAAGCATATTATAAATAGGGTCAAGGTGCAACTTTGCCTTGAAAATTTTCACTTATAAGCTATTTTGCCGTGGAAGTTTTATTAGGTTTAAAATCACCCTGAAAGTTTTAAAACGTATCAATTTTTCCCCTTTTTTGTTACAATATCAATGTTGACAGTTAAAAAAATGACATTGTGCTGGTAATTCTCGTTGAACTCCTCCATAGTATCCTCCCGAACCTGCTGTATGACCTCCTCACACAGATCCTCATGAATCTCCTTACGTAGGTCAAGGGTCACCTCTTCTCGAATCTGCTGAGTCAGCTCTTACCTCAAAGAGTCAATATCGGGCTTGCTTTTGATCGAGCCAGCGATAGAAGGTTGAGTCAAAGCTGCAGACTAAGCGCTACCTACCTCACTCCTGCCATAGACTACCATAGATATGGCTCCAAATCCAATTACATGACTAGTATGTTCTTGAGGCCCTAAAGTGGCCCTGAGCAAGGTAGTTGCATCTACATTCTCCCCTTACGTCTCCCTAAGTTCGGCCTTGGTTTGGTCAATCATAGCCTGTACACACATGTTTTAATCATTCAAAGAAAAAAAAATATTTTTAATAATCTACTAAAAAAATTAAGTAAATACTTACAATCTGCTCCTTAGCCTCCATAGATGTTGGAGTGTTGTCGCTATGCCTGTGTATGACTTTGTATATTTGACCATACATAACCTTCTTGCCTTGCTTTGCAGCTTTGTCCTCCTGAAAAATATAATAATATTTATTATTAATATACCAAAAATGTAATATCATTATTAATATTAAATTTAATAACAAAAATTCATAAATTCACACAATCTTTACATACGTTACAAAAAATGGCTTAACTATGTCTGTTACCATAAAACAAAATTGAAAAATTATTATTAAAAAATTTCTAAACTTAAATAGTAATAAAAATATATTATCAATTATATATGTCCTTGAGGCGACCTCCTCCATAGTATGTATCTTTCCCACTGATCGCCAGGACTCAACTAGGGACCATACTGATTATGTCCTCAATCAGCGTGGTCCCATTCCTATTCTGCTTGTGATACAAGTTTAACCTCTAGTTCTTCCAACCGTTATCCATCTTCAATTGGGAATATCCTTTATAGGTACCCCTTGTAGCAATTTTTTCAGCAGAAAAAAGTACACATTTATTTCATTAAATTAAATTAAAATAAAATGTTATTATTTTAATAATAAATAAACCTAACTTTCTTTAAAGTAAATTGATATTACCTTTGCAATGTCATTCCACGTTAGGTCCTTCTCCACCTTCGGCACCTTCTTCCAACCAATCGTGTCAATCAGGAATCGAATAAAATTTTGGGACAATTGCATATAGGTCCCAAGCAAGAGAATTAATTTCAGACAGGTCCCAAGGAGTTGTTAAGGACAGCTATTAACAACTACAATAGCCTTGGTTAACAAGTGAGGGAGTTGTCAATGGACCTGTCTGAAATTAATTCTCTTACTTGGGACCTATTTGCAATTCTCCCTAAAATTTTTTGCAACTTTCATTTAGAAACTTGTTGTGCAGTTGACCCCCTTGCCTCTAGGCTGTTTGGTCAACATATTCCAATCAACCTTTACCCTATGCCCACTCTGTAGGTTCTGCACATCTTGTACCTTCAACCTCTTCTTGCTTATGCTATCTTGTTGGTTTGTGTCAATTTACACTATATTAATATGCAGTAACAAAATATTTTATAAGATATATTAAAATTTTCTAATATAATTATTTTCTTTACCCCTAACATCTACTTCAAATCTTGTAGATCTGTTAGACAATCTATTAGGGTGCCCTGCTTCCTCATCCTCTTTAGAATCGATAAAACCCTCTATCTCATCCAAGCGATGTGGTCGTTGATAAATTTATGGAGTTCTTCATGAGTTGGTTCCTCCTCCTCTATTCAGCGACGCTTGTTCTCCTCAGCTTGCCACTATCGATGTCGTTCCTTTTCCTGAAGTTGCCTCGAAATCATCGACCTTTTTTACTCCTCCTTCCTTCATTGTCTCTGTCCATAATTCATGTCTTTCTATGATTTGACTGAGAAAAAGAAGTTTTGAGAGTTTTAATGAGAATATTCTATAAAACAGAAGAGACAAAGAAGATCACTCATGTGTTTTATAGAAAATCTCGTACGTAAGAGAAAAGGCTTATCTCTTAGGTAAAGGCTCGTGCCTTTTCTCTAAAACGGAATGAGATCGAATTAGTGGCCATTTCGCTCAAACCGCCACTAAGAGACCATTACCAACGTTTACGTAATTTATGAGCATCAATGGTCGCGTTCAATTAGTGGCAGTTTACAAGGAAACGCCACAAGCGTATTCAACCGCCACTTACTCTAGGGACCTTTCATTTTGTTACAGTTGGTTTGTCCAAACCGCTACTAATACACATCACTAAATTCCGTGCCATGTTAGCGCCAAATGGGGCCACATTAGCAGCGGTTTGACCACATAAACTGCCACTAACTTTAGCCACTAATCTTACCCTTTGCAAACGGTCAAATTTGTAAAATGATAAATTTTTTTGGGAACTTTTTCCTATAGAGGCTAGCCTTATTAAACCCGAACCCTTGAAGGGCCAGCTTTGTAGAGCTTGGCCAACCTTTTTTCCCAGCTCTATTATGTGGCCTTTGCTTTGATCAATTGGCCCATTTTAAGCCCATGACCCCATAATTGGGTTCTTCTGACAGTTTGTTTTAAACCTTCGCCTTACAAACACTCTCAAGCCTCTTGAAGTGTATAAGTATGCCATAACCCTAAACTTGGGCTTGAAGCCCATGATTATGGATGTTCCATTATTTTCTTAGCACTTTCATTATAACTAGATTTTTCTCCCCCGTGCGATGCACAGAAGCTAAAAATAAAAATGAAATAAACTAAAGAATATAATTTTTTGAGTAACTATTTTATGATTAAAACTAACTTCCATACATTTATGTATTTAATCATTATTGATTTGCTCAATTTTAAATAACTTTCAAAATTGAAAAAGTACATTCCCATAAGTAGAAATATATGATGAGTAATGATTAATTATTGGCAATGAAATTTGAAATTAAGAATAAAACTTCCATTATGACTTTGATTATGTGAACATGTGGACCAATAATTGAGTTAAGTGAAAATAATGTTATTGGAAATGTGGACCAATAGGATTGTTGCTATGAGCTTTCAGGAAATATATAGATTGCCAAAAAAAAAAAGGACTTGAAACCCATGTTTATAGATGTTCCATTATTTTCTTAGAATTTTCACTATAATCGCCAAAACAAAAGCTTATAAGATGCTCCACAATATATGAATACTATGGGTTCTCAATTTGTAGAGCACAGGCTAAATTATTACTCTCTTGGTTCTTAATATAGGATTTAGTTAAATTCTTTTGGACAGACAAATGAATCAAAATAAGTTAGTTAATCATAATATATGTGATATATTATTAAATTATGTATTAGTTTATAAGTTAAACAAACTAATTTGATAAAAAAATTCAAGTAAATCAATTTATGAGTGACTTATTTAGCCATGAGAAGAGCCCGTGTACCTTGAGAAAATCAAATATTGTATGATTCCTTTTTTCACTTTAACCTTTAAATTTGGTTCAAAGGAATTGGATAGGGCAAGCATTAGAGACATCTTGTCCTTGGACGCGTAAAAATAATTTAAGTGGAATGCATGATTTCTTTCACTTTTTCAGTTTTGATTTCCTATTTTGGGGTCCATTAGAACTGGAAAAAGGAAGGACAAGAAAAGAATGAGCCTAGTAACTTCCAAGTTCCAACCGAGTTGACTGCTTAAGCTTATGACAAGTCTGGCCACTGTTGAAGTTTATAGGGAGAATTGCAAATAGGTCCCAAGCAAGGGAATTAATTTCAGACAGGTCCATTGACAACTCCTTCAGTTGTTAACCAAAGATATTGTATTGTTAATAGTTGTCATTAACAACTCCTTTGGACCTCTCTGAAATTAATTGTCTTACTTGGGACTTATGTGCAATTGTCCCATATGATATGATATGATATGAAAAATGAAATTCTCTATTTTTTTTCTTTTGTCTTTTTATTTTCAGGAAAATTTCATTTTAACTTCTTGTATAGCCATTTAATAAGAAACAACCCCAAAAAAATTCTGAAATATCACTACATTTCCTAAAAGAAAATTGAAATAAATTTCATTTATGTTGGAAATCAATGTTCTTGTCTCGGAAATTTCTAGTATAGAAAATGATAATAGGTTTATGTTGCTCACTTCTCTTTGAGACTTAATAGTAATCATATTCTTTTATTGGAACTTTAGAATAATTCTCTCTTTTTACTTTAATAATAATTGTCTCTTTATTGCACATAGGTGCCAAATAAGATAATTAATTTTAGAGAGATCCCAAGGTGTTGTTAATGACAAGTATTGACAACTGTAACAGCCTTGGTTAACAAGTAAAAATGTTGTTAATAAACCTATCTGATATTAAATCTCTTATTTGAGACAATAGTGCAATTCTCCCTTTTATTTATCAATGTTCCCATGTTTTAAGAACAATTTAGTCAATTGACACCTTCACTTGTATACATGTTTTACGCCTTTACATATAGTTATACTCCATCAACCATTTCCAGAATATAGAATCTAGTTTAATTTTTAAGAGAATCCCAGTGAAACTAAATAAGTTATTTATAAATTGTTTTGTCTTGGCATAATGTGTAAGAAGTGGGTAATGAAGTGGCATGACATGTGGGTGGTTTGACTGACTTAATAGTCAAACTTAACATTAGGTAACCGTGGGACAACATTGATACCCTTTATAAATTTCTAGGACAAAATTGATAATAAAAAAAAACTTTTGGACATCCACCAATCCTTAGTGAAAACTTTTGAGCAAATTTGACTTGTATTCCAAAAAGATATTAAGGGAAGATTTAGAGTAAAGGGGTATTATTTAAAAATTAAAAAGCCTTATAGATAAATTTGTGGGATTAATCATATCTTAAGGATTATTTTAGATATTAAATTCATATCAAGATTCAATGGGTAAGTAATTAAATTTTAGAGTAAGGGCATAATGGGAAAAGAGAAAAATTGGGGAAAGAAAATAAAAAGACATGATTACCCTTAGTTTAAAACTCATTTAATTATAGTAGGAAGGGCAAAGTGGTAATTTCATATATAAAAGGGAGAATTTCAATATAGGCCGCGGTAGAAAATTAATTAAAAAGTAGGACCAAAAGATTCTGAAATATCACTTTAGGTTTAGGGTCCTTAAATGAAATTAAATTAATGTGGAAAAAGACAAAAAATGGTCCACCCCCACATGGCATATCTGACACTCTCTTGCTTCTCTCTCTCTCTCTCTCTCATAGACCACACTCATTTTCACACGAACAAGGAAAAGCTCATATGAACAAGGAAAAACTTATATGCACAAGGAAAATCTCATATGCACAAGTCTCAATAAAAAACAAAATATTCCTCTCACCCTCTCTCTCTCTCTGACACGCTTTTCTCTCTCACACACATACCCCACTCATTTTCACACGAAGAAGGAAAAGCTCATATGCACAAGGAAAATCTTATATGCACAAGCCTCAATAAAAAACAAAATATTCCTCTCACCCTCTCTCTCCTCTGACGCTTTATCTCTCTGACACGTGGGGTCAATATTGTCTTTTCTCCTCCCAATTTAATTTCAGTTTACCCACACAAGATTCAAGTGATATTTCAGAATCTTTTGGTCCCATTTTAAAATTAATTGACTATCGCGGTCCTATATTAAAATTTTCCCAAAATTCTTCTATTTTTTTTTTTTGGATCAGAATCCCTTCCCCTTCTTCATTTCCGTCATTTTTCTTTTCTCTTGTTCCCTCGTCCTCCCCGTTTCCTCTCTCGGTGACGCAGCAAACGACGACAACGGCGAGGACGTTTCCCCGTTTCCTCAAAGAAATCGAGCCTGCATGTGAGTTGTGATTCCGGTTTGGTGATCTCTGTGAGGGGTTACTGTTCACCGATGCTCTTCTTCAATTCTTCACCCAAAACGAAATTAATTAGTGTTTAAATGGTGTTAGGAGTTGATTAAAGTTGTCTTTGTGGGTTGCATGCCTAATTTCTGCCAACTATGCTCTAACCCTCTATGCTCTGTTTTCCTATTATACTTTCATTCTGTTTTAGTTTCGATTTCTCTGAGAATAAGCATAGAGTAAACTGGAATTATCTATTTAAGTTTATATATGGTAGAGTCAGAGGCTTTGGAAGGTTAATGAAGTTTTCAATTTAATTCTTCTGTTGATTTAAGGGTGTCCGAATCAGAAATTAAGGGCGTATGTTTATGGCTTTGGAATCTTAGAAACACGAGCCTATTGAAGGGTTCTGCACTGACATTACTTGTTACTTAGAAGTTAGTTTGAGAAATATGGAATTGTTTATGGGAGGCTACAGATTCTTGAGTTGATAAACCCATGCTCTGTTTTGGTTTCAATTAGGTGAAGATTTAAGTCCTAAAAACGAGAAATTTAGGATGTTGTGGGATTTAGAATAGTTATTGACTTTATGTTTTATGATAGAAAGGCTTGAAGTGGAAAATATCTTTATAAATATATAAAATACGTGATATAAGATATCACTGCCTGTTGAGCTGCCTGGATGTTTAAATGTGTCGCTATCTGATTTGGATATGTCTGTAGAATGTATAACTAAAAGGCATAAATAAGAAAAGAAGGTGTGGTATAACGGAAATATAGTTGCTGGAAGTTAGGAGTATATGGAAAATCGATGCTGTCCGGGGAGTTTGTGGAAGAAGGTGTTTCTTTTAATCTTATGATATGTTACAAGTTCCTTTACTGGTTAGGCAATGTATATTAATATGTGGCTGTAACAAAATTTTTAGAAGCTGAAGATTTACAATTAAGTGTGTGGTTTGTTGCCAGCATTTTTCAGTTAGAAGTTTAGTCCATAGTTTAGACTCTAAATGTTGCTTATGTGGTATTAATAGGGACTAAGTTGCTGTATCGGTATTCCTAGTGCAAAGCAAGTGTAGATATCTTAAAATAAAATATCAACTCTTGAGATTTGAGGCTGGAATTTTTAGAGCTTTATTAAGAGATTACTTAAAGGATGTTTGAGTGTTGCAGTGGTAGTATTAGGTGTAACACCCCCAAAATTTGGGGGAAAAAAAGGAGTTATTTAAAGTCTAAAAGTGTCATTTAAAAATTAAAAGGCTTTATAAATAAATTTATGAAGCTTGAGGTATTTTAAAGGAATTTTAAGACTTCTTTTCTTCTACCGTGAATAACTTGAGAGAGCGAGAAAGAGAGGGGGAGAGAGGGAGAGCTTCTGTACGGCAGAGACTTCTCGGCCATGATGAGGACGAAGTTTGGGGTTATGGGACATTTCACTAAATAAAACCTTCAAGATCATGCTTAATCTATGGAATAAGCTTAAATTCGGTTTTATGGTTCTTAAAGTTTGGATTTTTCAAAGCTTCAGAACTAAAGTTGCTGTTCGTCGGCGCCTTTTGGGTATGATTTCAGTTTGGAACTATGTCAAAGCTTAGTTAAATTTAGTTAGTAGTGAAATAGAGTTAATAAATCTGGTGGCATGTAAAAAATTTTCGATAAAGTCTGGGATTTTTGAAGTTTCTGAAGTTGTGTTCTATTTTGGATGATTTTCATGTGATTTGATTTTTTTGAACTGATTAAGAATTGATTATAACCATGTATGATTATATTTTTCTCCTAGCTTGTATGTTTGATTGAAGGGTCAGTGGACGATTTCTAGCCAATATATCAATGGTTGTTTTTGGGGCTGTTCTGTTGATGGTTGTTATTTAAGTTATATGTGTTTGTAGTATGTTTAAAGGATCTAATTAATATAATGGCATGCACACACGCTTATTTGAACTGAAGAAAAGTAGATACTGAATCTGAAATTAAACCTTGTTGAACTGATTTAAAGGATTTAGGCTTGAACTTTAGAAGTTTCAAAGGTGGTATGTGAAATTTTCCTTTGGTTTCTCCCTGATTTTCATAGGTCCTGAATAGAGGAACTATAATTGGTTAACAAGCCAAGCTTTGCAAGATAAAGATTTATTTTAAATACATATAAATATTAGCCTAATAATAGCAATGGGTTTAAAATGGAAATAATATACTGAAATTTTAAGTGGGAATAGGATTATAATTGTGAATAGGTGTGATTGTTACACTGATTTGACCTTTATCGAATTGGTGCGCCTCGGGGTCAAATGCAATAAAATTTGTAAAACCAAGGCTTAAGCAAAGTGGCTCAACCTCGGGTCGTCTCTCAAAGGAGTCAATTTATTTTGATGCCTAGACTAACCTAAATGCAAAAGAAAGCTATAAAACCGGGGTTTTGTCATTGAAGTGACGTTCTTGGTATTTGAGTTAAGAAATGTATATTGACTTGTTTTTGGGTTTTAAAATAAGGAAAGCAAAGTAGATTGTTTTTTAAAATTATTTAATGAAAAAGGATTCTTGATGAAAACTTTGCAATCATCATAACTTCTCAAATGAATTGGGAGTTCAAAATCCAAGACCGAATGTTAAAAACCAAAGGCAATCGCCTAAGTCCAATTGACCTAGTTACTAATGTACAATTAGTCAACTAGGCAATTGTTAGAAAATCGCTTGGTAATGAGAACCCTTGACAACATACAATGAGTCTCCTCTTGAAGGTATAATTTGACCCTTCAAGAATGGACCTAGTGTCTAATGCTAAGTATAAAAAGCACATGCATTAATCTAATCTAGCAATCCAAAGTAGATAATCAATGCTACCATATCAAATTGCATTATGCCAAGTGATTAACAGTAAGGTTTATGCACATAAAAGCAATCGCTTAATTACATACATAACCCAAAAGAAATCTACCCTTATGAATAGAAATCATAGCATCTCTTGTTCCAAAATTACATATCAAGTAGAAACAATTAAGAATCTAAATCAATTACATAATCTAGAAACAAAAGAAGCTAGAGAACTCCCCTAATTAAGCATTGAAGCTCCAATTGCATTGTTGCCACCAAGAGCACCCAAACTTAGCCACTCATCTTGTCACCAACAAACCCAACAACCTCCATGAATATGTGGGCCATGGAAAAGGGAAAAATGGCGTGAAATGTGTGATAATGGTGCTGGCCGAGGGATGAAAGGGATTGGTTAAAGGTGTGCGTAATCAATGGAGAGGGAGGAGAGGAATGTGATTTTGAGATGAATGGGAAGAAGATGGATTGTGGTGGTGATTTTGTGTGTGTGTGTGTGTGTCCGTGAAGGGAGTGAAGAAGGGAGGAGAAGTTGCTATCAATGCAAATGAAAATGAGGAAGTGTGTGGGCGTAAGTGTGATTGTTGGGTGAGGAAGATGAATGCCCAATGTGTGTGTATAGAGATGAAGGCGTGAAATTGATGGTGAAGGAAATGGATGAGGATGCGTTGTTCAAGAATGGAGTGATAAATGGTGCTGGTGCTGTGAGAGATGGAGGATGGATTAGGCGTGAAGATGGACCTGTGTGTGGAGGCATGGAGGAGGTGGAATGGAATGGGTGTGAAGATGGTGGTGAATGTGAAGGTGGGTGATGGATGGAGAGGTGATGATTTGGAGTTTTGTGCGTCAATGGTGGCTGTGTAATGTCTCTCTCGGGTTTCAGGTGTGATTTAGGGATGAAATGAGCTTAAGGGCTGTTTGGTTTAAGGAAATTAAGCCCAAAATCTAAGGGCTTTTGCTAGATACCCAAATAAGCTTCCAAACAGGACCCTTACTCATTTAATCTCTATTTAAAAAAATATAGAAATGAACCCAACAATTTTTATTCCATCTTTGCCCTCCTTTAATCTCCCAAATTACCCAACTTATCTTTGCCCAATTGAGATATGCAGTGCAGCGGGACCAAACTGTAATTTCTGAAATTCGGGCACTAAACTGTAATTTCTGAAATTCATGCCCTGTCCCTTCAAAAACTCCTTACAATGATAAATTCAAACACAAATGTAATATCTCAAGTCCATAAATAAGAAATGCATGAGTTTAAACCTTAAAATGCTCAATTTAGCACCAAAATACAATTAACTCAATGCATAGGAACTCTAAATGTAAAAGTGCTTAAATTGCCATGTATTAGCTTAGGACAAGTGTTAATTTCCCAAAATTAGTGGTTAGAAACATAAAATAATCAAGTGCAATCATTCGCCCACACTTAGACCTTTGTACTCCTGGACGAAGTGTAGATAAGCAATGACAATGGCCTAATCTAATCAGCAATCTTAAGTTGGAATGAGAAATGCTTAAGACATGCAAAGGAAAGATTGACAATGTACTTAGAAGCAAATGGCAATATGTGAGAACTCTCAAGGATTGAAGTGTTTAACTCATCTCACCGTATGGGTTCTTTCGCTCAAATTGCTTAATATGCAACTTACCATAAGCTTGTAACAAATCTAAGATCTCCATTTATAAAGCATGAAATGAATGATGAGGACTTTGAGGTTATAATAATGGGAGAAAGCTATATGGATCGAAGAATGAGATATGAAATGAAAATGGTTGAAATGCATGAGCAACATTCAAAAATGCATTGTAGCAACTGAATTCACACATTTGAACTCAAACTAGCCACACATTTCAATATGCCATATTTTTGCAATCTTTTTGATTTTCTACCTTCCTTTCTTTTCTTTTCTTTTTCTTCTTTTTATTTTTCATGCTATCTTTTCTTTTATTTACATGGCATCATACATATTTGCACAAGTGGCTTTTACAATTTAACTCAACAAAATGCTACATTCAAGAACTCAATTCAATGCAGATCAACCAATGAATGGCTCAAAGGGTGGACAATGGATGAATGATTAGGGCTTGTGTTTGGGATAAAGAGGTGATAAAATAAATGCCTCAATCACTTTCAAAACACAATGCTAATGCAATTTCGACCAAGAGTTGAAACAAGTTCTAGAAGTTCACATATCAAACAAAATGCACTCATGAATGGAAATTAGGCTCAATTTACCTCACGGCAAGGCTAATCTCACATATCACCATTTAACAACCAATTACGAAGCAATTTTCACAATGCATGCATCAAACAAGTCTCACATCCAACCGTCAAAAATTGAAAAGCAAAGGCTAAGGTCATTGCAAACTCAACCCAAAGTCCAAGATAACAAATAATAAAAGGAGGGGCTTCTTGCACAGATTTTTTTAAAAAGTAGGGCAATCTAGGTTTTTACCAAAAACAAGTTAAAAAGCACTTGAATTCACTCCTAACAAGTCTATCATGGCAAATGCGACCCTTTGCACATAATAGTCGAGCCAAAAGCGAAAACAAGCCAAATTTCGGAAAAAATTTCAAAAATAATCAAAGATTGCTCAAAGTTACCACTAATCAAGGGAAATAAAGCAAAGAAACCACAAAGATGCATCTACCCCCCACACTTGAACAAAACATTGTCCTCAATGTTTAAAATGACCAAATATCAATTGACCAAACTCTAGGTGTAGTTGAAAGTATGAAGTCCAATTCTAGATTGGAGCATACACGTCACCTACACAAAGAGAGAGAAGAGTAGAGAATGGTACAATCAACATGAGGTGATGTTTGAGAATTAGAGAGGAGCAATGGATGCAAGTATGGTGCAATCATCGAAACAATGCCTAGGGATTTTATTGAATTGTAAAATCTACCTTTTACCTACTAGGACGTCCCTTCCCCCACACTTGTTCAATACAATATATCAATTTAATCAAGGAACAAGGAAAGGAAAGAGACAACCTTATGATCATGGCGGCTTATAGCTAGAGAGGAGAATCAAGAGGAGGGTTAATTTTGTCCTCCTCACTAGTGGTCTAGGCTCCATCAACAGGTGATCCAAAATTGAAGATGTGTGATGATTGGCATGATGGAATGCTCCCGAATGATAGGCCTGAAAAGAGTTAGCCAACACAAAAGCAACAGTACCGACACCAAGTACACCACATGAATTGAAATACTTAAATCCATGGAAGGAATTTGTACAAATGAAGTGATAAAGTGGTGTATGCAATGTGAAAAGTCTAGAATCAGGCACATTCGATAACAAGTGCTTCTCACAACCAATGAAATCAACCAAAGTCATACAGTTATTAAAACTAGGTACGACAAAGTCAATGTGGTTTGTAACAATGGTAGTATCACAAGCAAGTACTACCCTCTCATCAACAGCATGAATCAAATCCACATAATTCATATCACAATCAAGTCCAAGTATGTCAGGAGGTAAATCACATGATAAGATTTGAGAATAGGAACACTCATGAAAGCAAGTATCAACCAGAGGACCAATGACCAAATTCAAATCACCATTGTTATCTTCACTCTTGTTTGGAGTGGATAAAAGAGGAGGGTGTATCTCCACATCATGTAACACATGCATATCATTAAGTCCTAAAGAATGGTCATTCTCAAACTTATCATCAACATTGGCACTCAAACTAGACTCACTTTTTTCAAGAGATTTGTTCTCAGTCACAATAGCAATCCCAGTATCATGCAATGCATGCTCATGAAATTCAACAGGCTAGTGGCACTTTTGATCAATGCAATTCATACAACTCATATGTTCATCACAAGTGCATGGCAAACAATCATTTTTTTCAACATCCTTAACATTGCTAGCACTAGGGGGAGTAACATGATCATCATAAGAAAAATCAACATTGCAATTGGTATGCTCAAGTGTAGTACTATTATTAATGACATCATAGTGGGCATGTTCAATTTTAGGCATGTGAGGGGATTCAACATTGATTTCCTCATCCACCTCACTATCATTCTCACTCGTCAAAATAGTAGTAAGAGGAGGGTAAACCTCTTCTAAAAGAGGAGGGATATTACTTATGTTTGAAAGTGCATCCTCTTGCACTGGAGGTACCGCTTGCTCAATCTCTTCACTCTTAGGATCATATGGCCACAGGGTTCCCTCTTTTCCATCCGTTCTTTTCCAAAGCACATGCATATAAAATGCATTGAGGTATGCCCCTAAACCTTCTAATTATTCTTCTAATTGCTTGGAGAGTCCAAATACGGTTTTCTTCCTATACAATTCTAGGGATTGAGCTTTATGTACCGCATACATCCTCTTAAGCTCTTTTGTATGGTCATCCATGTTGGGGTAGTCGAAGAAAGCATCAAGTCCAGTTGGTTTAGGGGTGATGGGTTCGGGTGGAGGTGAGGGCTCACGTGGTGTTGGGTGGTATGTAGTTTGATATGAGTGGTGAAATGGTGGTGGGCAAGGTTGGGATGGAGGGTATGTTTCGAATCGAAGTGATGGTGGCCATTGGAATTGTGGAGATGGTTCATAGTGTGACCTATATGGTGGGGCTTGATATGATGAAGGGCATGGTTGAGAGTTTGGTTCATGGTATGGATGGTAATTTTGTGGGAAAGGATCTTTGAAGTATGGATGATGGTTTGGTGAAGGTGAAGGTGGATCCCTACATGGTGATTCATAGGATTTGGAGAGGGAATTTAGAGAGGCCATTACATTGTTGATCTCTTTAGAAAACTCATTCTTAAATGAAGAAAGTGCCTCTTCCATGGTTAAAGCCTATTACTCTCGTCTAAGCGGACAATCCTTTGCAAAATGTCAAACAAAGATGCAATGCACACAAGCTAGTTCCTTTGATGTAAAATCTCAAGTCCAATTAGCAACATCACACTTAGCAAGTGATAAAGAATTTGTCCATGACAGCAACTCAAAGTTAGAACCAACAATTTATGCAGTAGAATAATGACCAATTCTTGATAGATTCTGGACAGCAAGGACAAATATTCAGATTTCCCAGATAAGCAAAATTTCAGCAAATGCAAGAAGTCACAATGTAGGCAAGCTCGGATCAGATTTCTACACTGAAAGTGCAAAGTTGGGCATGTTCACAGTAATAATTTGCACATGAATTTGAATCAGCAAAGTAGCATCAAAACTGACACAACATGAACAATACACAAATTTCAGCAAGAAGGAACAACCAGATGTCAAAAGCACTCTAGTGAATGGTCAAGGATGTACCACCAAAGCAATCAGATTTCATTCAGCAATCATTTCACACAATTAAGAGTAAATTATCTTCCAAAAATGTGAGCTTAATCTTCAAAATGTACCACAAAGGAAGCCAAGTCGTCACAACAACATATCAGCCATTTTACACAAGATTTGCAACAATACAAAGCACCAAGTCAAATCAGTCTAGTAGCAAAAATCTGATGCAAACCAATTTTTAGCAATTATGCAAACCAATTCAGAGTTATCACAGCAAACCTGAGTAAGGGATATGCATAACAAATTAAATGTGGGTCAAAACCACACTCGCTGCAACAAATTAGTAACAAGGGATGCGACTAAACAATAAAGAAAATCCATCAGCAAGAACTGTGACTAAAATCTGGTTCAATTTCAAAACTTTGACAACAAAATGGAAGTCCAGTCTCTCAACAATATAGATTCAATGCAGCAAATGTGGACAACAAGATCACATCAACACAGCAAAATAAACTGTGAGAGATTCAGCAATTATCAACCAGATATTTCAGATAATGAGCCAAAATAACAGCAAAATTGTTGCTACAGATTTCAGCAATTGTGACAGCAAGTTCAGCGAGTTATGCAGCAAGAATTCAGCCCCTTTCCAGAAGTTCAGCAACCAAAGTTCAATAAAAAAGATTACAGCCCAATGCAGAGTCTCAAATGCAAGTAAAGCTAATTATTTATGAAATTTCAAATCCTTGAAGGACCAAATTCTGCAATCTGATTAAGTGCAAGCAAATTTGACCACAAAATTTCAATTACTATCACTAGTAGCAGCAAGGAATTCTCACATTTAAGTTCACAAATTATCATTAACCAGTAAAGCTCTTTAGATAGCAAATCCTTTTCAAGTTACAGCAAACAATACCAAACAGAATTTTAAAAAGCTTCACTGAATTGCTATCACAAAACAACTAAAATTCCAGCTGCTACAAATTGTTTCAGAGCAACATTAAGTCAGATCAATGAGCTAACACCACAACCAAATCCAAGTTTCTGCATTAACTTCTGATAGCACACAATAACAGAATTTTATAGCAGTGATTTGTGATAGCAATTAACACTATAAATCAGCAACTAAATCAACAAAACTTGAGCTCAAAAGGGTAGCAAGACATCAGCAAAAATTCAACGCATATCAGCAAGAGAATAAGCAATTATGCAGCAAAGTTTTGAGCAATTTGAGCACAGCAACTAAGTGCGCATAAATCAGCAACTAAGCGCACACAAATCAGCTGCAATTTTCTGCACAAAACAGCAGCAAAAATTTATGCAAAAGAGCCGCAAGACAGCAGCAAATTGGTTGCAATTAAGCAACAAAAAGTAGGCTACTTTGAGCACAAATGCAGTAGCAATTGGAGCACAAATATAGCAGCAAATGACAGAAAAAACCATGCAAACGCAGCAGCAAAATTGACAGCAACTTCAGTGACAAAAAAATCAGCATTGAACAGCAAAAATGACAGCAATATTGCAAAAAGTCCCTAATTAATTCTAAGCTATTTTAAACCTCTCCAATGGTCAAAACAAGTTCAAAGGAGTTAGGGTGACTTGGGAAAAATGTCAAACCACTTGAATAATGCTCAGAATCAAATATGGCCTCTTGGGTTGTACAAATGCACAAAGTAATTCTTGAAAATGGGCCAAAGATGCAAAAGTGAGAATTTGGCCTTAAAAACTTGCAAACATGATCCAATCAAGTTCAAAACACTAAAAATGACTTGGAGAAATGGTTTTTGGAGCAAAGTGGATTGAAATGCAAAATTTGACCGTTCAAGGTGCAAATAACCACCAAATTTGTCTCCAAACCACAAAATTGAGCAATCAAGCCAATCAAACAAGTTTAGGTGAAAGAATAGCAGCAATACACCTATCCAAACATGTCCAAATCAGTATCAAAATAGGGCAAACGAAATTTTTGGTTTTTTTCTCTCAAAATTTCCAATGCAATGCTATCTAAAACTAGTCTAACTACCTAAATACAACTATATGACTTAAAACTATCCTATAATACTAAAAACCCCTTGTCAATGCTCAATTGACACTTAGTTAGCCTAAGGAGTCAAAATTGACTCCCCGGCAACGGCGCCATTGATTTGACCTTTATCGAATTGGTGCGCCTCGGGGTCAAATGCAATAAAATTTGTAAAACCAAGGCTTGAGCAAAGTGGCTCAACCTCGGGTCGTCTCTCAAAGGAGTCAACTTATTTTGATGCCTAGACTAACCTAAATGCAAAAGAAAGCTATAAAACCGGGGTTTTGTCATTGAAGTGATGTTCTTGGTATTTTTGAGTTAAGAAATGTATATTGACTTGTTTTTGGGGTTTAAAATAAGGAAAGCAAAGTAGATTGTTTTTTAAAACTATTTAATGAAAAAGGATTCTTGGTGAAAACTTTGCAATCATCATAACTTCTCAAATGAATTGGGAGTTCAAAATCCAAGACAGAATGTTAAAAACCAAAGGCAATCGCCTAAGTCCAATTGACCTAGTTACTAATGTACAATTAGTCAACTAAGCAATTGTTAGAAAATCGCTTGGTAATGAGAACCCTTGACAACATACAATGAGTCTCCTCTTGAAGGTATAATTTGACCCTTCAAGAATGGACCTAGTGTCTAATGCTAAGTATAAAAAGCACATGCATTAATCCAATCTAGCAATCCAAAGTAGATAATCAATGCTACCATATCAAATTGCATTATGCCAAGTGATTAACAGTAATGTTTATGAACATAAAAGCAATCGCTTAATTACATACATAACCCAAAAGAAATCTACCCTTATGAATAGAAATCATAGCATCTCTTGTTCCAAAATTACATATCAAGTAGAAACAATTAAGAATCTAAATCAATTACATAATCTAGAAACAAAAGAAGCTAGAGAACTCCCCTAATTAAGAATTGAAGCTCCAATTGCATTGTTGCCACCAAGAGCACCCAAACTTAGCCACTCATCTTGTCACCAACAAACCCAACAACCTCCATGAATATGTGGGCCATGGAAAAGGGAAAAATGGCGTGAAATGTGTGATAATGGTGCTGGCCGAGGGATGAAAGGGATTGGTTAAAGGTGTGCGTAATCAATGGAGAGGGAGGAGAGGAATGTGATTTTGAGATGAATGGGAAGAAGATGGATTGTGGTGGTGATTTTGTGTGTGTGTGTGTGTCCGTGAAGGGAGTGAAGAAGGGAGGAGAAGTTTCTATCAATGCAAATGAAAATGAGGAAGTGTGTGGGCGTAAGTGTGATTGTTGGGTGAGGAAGATGAATGCCCAATGTGTGTGTATAGAGATGAAGGCGTGAAATTGATGGTGAAGGAAATGGATGAGGATGCGTTGTTCAAGAATGGAGTGATAAATGGTGCTGGTGCTGTGAGAGATGGAGGATAGATTAGGCGTGAAGATGGACCTGTGTGTGGAGGCGTGGAGGAGGTGGAATGGAATGGGTGTGAAGATGGTGGTGAATGTGAAGGTGGGTGATGGATGGAGAGGTGATGATTTGGAGCTTTGTGCGTCAATGGTGGCTGTGTAATGTGTCTCTCGGGTTTCAGGTGTGATTTAGGGATGAAATGAGCTTAAGGGCTATTTGGTTTAAGGAGATTAAGCCCAAAATCTAAGGGCTTTTGCTAGATACCCAAATAAGCTTCCAAACGGGACCCTTACTCATTTAATCTCTATTTAAAAAAATATAGAAATGAACCCAACAATTTTTATTCCATCTTTGCCCTCCTTTAATCTCCCAAATTACCCAACTTATCCTTGCCCAATTGAGATATGCAGTGCAGCGGGACCAAACTGTAATTTCTGAAATTCGGGCACTAAACTGTAATTTCTGAAATTCATGCCCTGTCCCTTCAAAAACTCCTTACAATGATAAATTCAAACACAAATGTAATATCTCAAGCCCATAAATAAGAAATGCATGAGCTTAAACCTTAAAATGCTCAATTTAGCACCAAAATACAATTAACTCAATGCATAGGAACTCTAAATGTAAAAGTGCTTAAATTGCCATGTATTAGCTTAGGACAAGTGTTAATTTCCCAAAATTAGTGGTTAGAAACATAAAATAATCAAGTGCAATCATACACTTAAAACATAGATTAAAGTGAAATTTGCATTTTTAAGAAATCACTGGTTTACATGATGGTCTGGGAATGCCTGACTTATAAACTCTTCTGTAAATACAGAGGGAAGCCCTAAATAGATAACTGTGATTGTGGTTAGATCTGGCTCTGATCTTTAGCCTGTGAACAAGCTAATATTCTTGTTCGCAAGTATATCTTGTGCATGTTTATTGTAAGCTACTGAGTAACCAAAATGCCAAGTATGGGGTCAATTTAGTCTTTCCAGGTGTCGTTTTTGTGTGATCACTAATTCTTTATGACTCTTGTTTGATGCTCCTAGTTCTTTAGCATCAGTAATTCAGCCCATTTATGTTTATGTGCAGAGCCCACTAAGTGTTGTCAATAGAGAAACCTCAAGTTAACATAACCGATTGTACTTTATTGGACAATTCGCTAATTCATTATGCTGCTTTGTATATCATTGCCCTGTCTTCATTACTCTTGTATCCTAGTGACTATTTCAGCTCTCAAGGAGCTAACTTAATTCACGCTGGTGTTTTGAGTATTGTAAAAGGCAATTTCCCATAACCACTTTTGATGACATCGTGCCCTGCAAATAGGGCAGGGTATTGATGCACTTTGTGTCCATGCACACATAATTCAGGCTTGTAAGTAGGAAGTTTAAATGTGAAGTTTGAATGGCAACAATTTGCTACTTGTAAATAATGATTGTGTAAGTAAAGAAACTAGGAAACATGTGGAAATACATGAACTTTGGGAACTACAAGACTTTAAGTTTCATTTTATTAGAATCAGTATAGGATGTTTTGTGCTAAATATGGTATGGAGTTATTAGAATTTAAGGGCTGTTGCTTTGGATTTGAGATTAATTGAGTCAAGTTTTCGGTTAGTTGGGAAGCTAAATATGTTGCAAGTATGGTCCTTGTATCTAAGAGTATTATGTGAATGGTAGTCGAAGATGATGTAATTCTATGATCTTTATGGATTAATGAAGGATATGTGTAAAGAATTATCTAATAATGGAAGATTACTTGGGCAGTATTAAGTGAGTGATAATTCAAATGACGCGTCGATTGATTTATAGTTTAGACCCTAACCTAAACATATATATGTAGATAGGTTCTGATTTTTATTTGAGTTCATCAAGATAGCAGAGAGGAAAGGAGTCGGTATAGGACTAAGTTCTCGCAATCAGGTAGCAATTTCATTCCACTTCATTGACTTTGTATGAATGATCTCATAACATCTGTTAAAGATTTACTGTAAACTTCAAGGTCGAAAGACCACTCTAACCTTATCATAATTCCTGTGTATCAGAGTACTCGAAGACTAGGTGGTTAACTACCCCCAGTACAGTTTAAAATAAATATAATTGAAAAATTATGTTTAGGAGGTTGAGCTCATAGGCCACACAACTAGAGGAAAATAAATTTACAGTAATTGTGTGGTATTGCCTTTTGCATACTAACATGCAGGGTTAATGTTTATTTGTAACATTTTTATAGATTTATGAATTGTTATGCATGGTAATGAATGAAATAAACTGCTTTTTGAAATATGTTTTTATAGAGAAGCAGGGAGATGGAGGTTCTTTTGGGTAAAAAGTAGGTTTGAAGGGCAGGGATGCTTGCTGATGTAGAGTATAAATGTTTTAGTTAAAGTAATTTAATTTACCTGTGTTTGGCAGAATGATTAGTTTATATTATTATTCTTCTTGTCTTATTCTTCCATAAAGAGGTCCGATCACAATCAAAGGTAATAGGTGTTAGATATGCTTAGTTTTGATGATGTCAAATATAGAGTTAAATGTACTAAGCAAAAAGTGTAGATAAAGTGTTTATCTTCTACTATCTATTAGATTATGTTTGCTATATGTTTACTGTGATTGAAAGCATGCATACATGATCACATAACATGTCCATAGGCTCAGATTGCATACATAAGAGCATGTAACTTAGTCTGGAATTAATTGAGATAAGAATCATAATGGCTAAGTAAAAGAGTGTAGGTTACCTCAGTAATGAATAAGTAAAATCTAATAGGTAACAGATTCTCTATCGTTAAGCTAAAAGCCTATCGCCATTAAATGGAAAGCTTAGGATATCAATGGCTAATGAGGACTTAACAGTAATCCATTGAAAGAACAATATCTCTATCGCTAAAGGTCTTCACTATAGCTAATGGAATGTGTAGAGCCAGCCTAAGCAAGCCAAGAATAGATCACTATCGCTAAGGCCCCTCAGATAACATGAATAAATACTTAAGGGGAAGAATGTTAGATAACATAGTCAGCTAGCGATAACAGGTTAAGCTATCGATAACAGAGTACTTCAGATAATAGATATTCAGATAGCTAGTGCCTGAGAGCAAATGAGTTAACTAGCGATAACATAGTTGCTAGCGCTAACACGTTTAGCTATCGATAGAGGAATGATTGTTGAAATAATCAGATAGCTAACAACATTGTGAACTAGCTTGAAATAATCAGATAAGCTAATAACAGTGAACTGAGCTAGCGATAACATGTTAACTATTGATATGAGCATACATGCTGAATAATCAGATCAGAGCCAATGAAATACACTAGCGATATCATAGATAGCTATCGACAGAGAAATACATGCTGATAACCTATAATACATTGTCTTTATCATTGAGCTAATGAACTGTACTATCGATAAACATCCACTGCATAAATACTTGTTTAGCTAACAGCTCTAAGTGCAGGTCTTACACTGTCAAGATAGCGCTAGCCATAGCCAAGGGAGCTAGCGCTAATGAAAAAGCTGACATGCAAGTATAGTGGTAGGTAGCAGCAGGTTACCGTTACTCACAGTCTTCATCTCTCTTAGCTTATCCTCTGCAAAATTAGTTAAAGCGAGAGAAGAAAGAAAACTGTTAACGGCTAGTTTCTCCAACGGACAGAAAAGTATAATCCCCTATATAAAGACTTGAAGATATCTGGAGCAAACCGACACACATACGACGCACTACACAAGATGGATCAATGACGAAAACAGAGGGCTCTGCATAGAATACACAGAGTATCAATTATATACAAGTGAGTCCAGAAATGATGAGTTGAGTGCATTAGAAAAGAAGAGTTAGAGCACACATTGTTCAGATTATTAAGCTCTAATTTGTATTTCATCATACATTCTTCTGTACTTCAGTGATTATCAAAATCCTTTCTTTGTAAACATTCTGTTTTGGTGAGTGAAACTCAAGATTGGGTAATCTTGAGTGGGAAATAGATTGTATCCTTACAGGTTGTAAGGGGGAGCATTTAGAGGGAGTCTAAAGCTCGTTAAAAGGTTGGCAGGTGATCCCGTGTTGTAAAACCTGTGGTAAAGGCTTCACAAGTGCCCGGTTAAACTTGTGGGTTGTATAGGCTTCTCTTGTGCCCGGATTAAACAAGAGGGTAGTGGAAATCTCAGGTGGAGCCTAAGGACTGGATGTAGGTCTAGGTTGACCGAACCAGAATAAACTCTGTGTGCATTATCTCTTCCCTTAACTCTCTTAGTTTCCAGCATATCAAACTTGTTTACTCTTCAGTGTATTTCATGTTTTGAAATATTCTCTGTGATAAACAGAAAAAGATTTTAAAGATTACCTTCACTGTGTTCTAGAAAAGAGAAGTTTTGAATTTTAACCTATCACCCAATTCACCCCCCTCTTGGGTGACAGCCAGCATTAACAATAGGCTATCGACCGATGCCAAGTTATTGTTAGTTATACTTATGATAGATAGTTTTATGTATATGTTGATATATTAGGATTATGGGAAAAAGACAAATAAATACCCTCCAATTTACAAAATCCCATTAACAACTTCATGATAGGCATTAACAACTTCATGATAGGTTGTTGTGTTGTTAATACCTATCATGAAGTTGTTAATGGGATTTTACAAATTGGAGGGTATTTATTTGTCTTTTCCCCTAGGATTATTATTATTACTTTTGGCTCCCCAAGCTCTATTAGATAAGATTAAGGGTCAAACATGGCTATTTGAGTGGTTTATAACCACTTGAGATTTTGTAATACTTCGAAATATATAATTTTTGTCAGAAAGGCCCATTTATGTAAAACAATAATTTTACTTAAGCTTTTCAAAAGAAAATTTTTTAATTTATTCACATTTTTTAGCTTTTAAAATTTATAACTGGTTCTAAATTCTTTAAACAGCATTATTGTAGTATTGTAAAAAGTAGGTGTTACATTAGGGATGTTTTTAAATATGTTATAGTAATTTAGTTGTAAATATAGAATTTTAAGTACTATTAAGTTTTAAGGTTTCTATGTAATTAGCAAGTGTTCAAGATTTTTAAGAAATGAAATAGCGGGAAATAAAGTATTGTTTTGTTTCATTAGTGTGTGTTGCTTCAGTTTAATTATTGATGTGTAAATACCTAGAACCCCTCCCGTCCTTATCTTCTTCATCTGTTGCGGTTTTAGAGGGAGGATGATGACCGAATGTCCAATAGCTGCTAAGGAAAAAAGGAATAAGAATCAGAAATTTCAGATTAAGGCTAAGAGCTGTAAGACATCTTATAATGGAGATTTAAAGTTTAGAATATGGTTTTAGTTCCTATTTAAGGTTCTTAAATGCTGCATAATGGTATTAGGTCTGTAACTTATACCTCGACATGATGAAATTTAGATTTAAACCAAGAGACCAAGTTAAATGTTATTGGCATATGTTTCTTGATGTAAAGATATCTTTGACTATCTAAAGAGGCCTATATGTATTGATTATGTTGGCCGGGATAAGAGTATTTGGATTAGACTTTGGTGAATTGATATCTCTAAACAGTTAACAAGTATATATAAGACGTGAAAGTGTGTTTTTGAGATTTACTTAGTGCTGGGAAGACTGCCTCTGATTGTGTACAGTTTTGAAGATATGTTGATGATCATAGTCTCTAAACAGATTATTTGAATTACATTGTATCAGCTTTAGAAACTAGACCATTAAACTTTGGAATCTGATTTTTATTACTGTTATTGAGTTCCATATGATCAAAGTGTAAAGAAAGTCTCAAGCCTAGGTCAATTAAAGAAGGGAGTTGAAATTCGATTAGTAGGATTTTGTATTTTTCAGATTAATGAAATGGATGTCCTCAGATTAGATTTCAGGTTGTAATTGTTTTGGGAATATGGTAAAGTTAGGAATTCAATTAGACCCCTTAAATAGATAAGATCCTAAAGTTGAATAATGCTTCAAGATGCTAAATAAGTGGTTTAAATATATTGTCCAATAGATGTTAAAGATTCTAAAGAAATGATCTTGTGGAGGCTATGGTTAAAGGTATTTGAAAAGAGTAAGTTTAGATTTTAGTCACTGTTAAATGTTATAAGAATGAATCAAATTGTTTTTTTAACATTGAAAAGAGAACGCGAAAGAACTGTTGATGAATTCAATGGTTAACAAGAACTTGAGGTTTTACTAAGGGATCGAGAATTAAATATTTTAAGCTAATAGATTAATCAGAAGTGAGTCTTTGATCTAAAGAATCTATATCATGATAGCAAATTATAATGTGTCTAGACAAAAGAGTTAGGTAGTATACAAAGTGAATTAGGATATGTGAGAGATGCAAAGTACCTATATAAGACTGTAGATATTAATCTATTTAATTAAGTATATCTTATATTGAAGTATAGGTATAGATAGTAATGTAAGCTACTGAAGACAAGAAAGGGGAAATGAGCTAGTTTAGGACTAAATTTTGGAACCTGGTAGTAGTTTCATTTCAATCATTGATTATGTATGAATAATTGTATAACATCTGTTATGGATTTATGGTAAACTTTATAGTCGAAAGACCGCTCTAACATTGTCAAAAATATCCAGTATATAAAGATTATGTGGCTAGCTACATCTAGTACAAATTAAAATAGGTATAATTGAAAAAGTTATACTCGGGAGTTTGAGCCTCATAGGCCACACAAAGCTATGAGAAGAACCGTTGTAACTTGACAAAATCAAAGATTATATAATTCATTTTTTCGCTTTAACTTTTAAATTTGGTTCAAAGGAATTGGAAAGCAAGCATTAGAGACATATTGTTCCCAAACGCGTAAAAATAAATAAGTGGAATGCATGATTTCTTTCACTTTTTCAGCTTAATTTCTTTTTGCCAACTTTCACTTTTTCAACATTGATTCCATATTTTGGGGTCCATTAGAATTGGTTTTAGGAAGGAAAATAAAAGAAAGAGCTTAGTAACTTTCAAGTTCCAACCGAGTCGACGACTAAAGCTTATAAAAAGTCTGGACATTGTGGAAGTTTATATGATATGAAAAATGAAAGTATCTTTTTCTCTGCCTCTTTTGTCTTTTATTTTCTGATGAGTGACTTTTATCTGATTATTGTGGAAACTTTCTGATTCTTTCTCTCTCCATTTTTTTCTTGATAAATATATAGATCTCGGGCAAAAATTTAAAATTAAATAAGAAGAGGTTTCCCAAGGAATTGATTTTCTTAATAGATTTTATTTTTTTGATTTTTCAATAATGCAACTCAACTTACAAATATGTAAATTTAACTTGTAAAATTAAATGATTAAATGTGACTTAAAAATATCCAAATTTGACAAAAAATGTAACAATTAAGATTCGGTGCTTATCTTGATGTATTGGTTGGGATATGGTTATTATGTAACAATTCAGATTCGGTGCTTATCTTGATGTATTGGTTGGGATATGGTTATTATAATTTTCGCATTCTTGCATTTATGTGAGATTTTTCTTATCGTAGCTTTATTTATTTTTTGATACAAGTTGTTTGGTTTGTTATTAAGTTGTGCGCACATTTTGAGTAATATACGAGGGTCGTCTCAAAAATTTAATAAAATACTAAATATTTAATTTTTCATAAATAAACAAATATAGAGTATTCAAATTAATTGAATGGCCAAGGTTGTTCCAGAATTTTAACAAAAACACTTATAAAACAAAAGAACATGAAGAAATAAACTTCAACAATATCTCCCAAACTCCTTTAAATCCATTTGTTAAAGGCATTTGAGTTTTGGTACTGTAAATTTTAGAAATCTTATGAATAGTTTTCTCTTATAAATTGAATACCGTTAAATTGTAATTATTCAATAGGTTTTTTATGGCACATTTAAGGTCACTCTTGAGAAAGATATAAAATATATTTAATTTTTCAGACAAATCACAAATGGATGCAAAATAAGAATTCGGAAATATTCAAAGAACTATTGTAATTTAAGAAAAGTAAAGGAAATCATAGGATTCCTCTTTCACTTTAACTTTTGATTTTTTTTTCCAACTTTGATTTCATACTTTGGGGTCCATTAGAATTGGAAAAAGAAAAAGCCATGTAGCTTCCAATTTCCAACCAAGTTGACGACTAAAGTCTGGTCATTGTTGGAAGTTTATCTGATATGCAAACGAAAATATCTTTTTCTACGCTTGTCTTTTATTCTAATCAATGTCTCCTACGTGTTATACTTCACAGAGAGAGAGAGAGAGAGAGAGAGAGAGAGAGAGCTGATTATTTCCAATTGAGTTGACGACACAAGCTCCTGAAAAGTGTGGTGATTGCAGTGGAATTTTGTTCATCTCCCTCTCGAAAGTTTGCAAGCCAAGAATCATCAACTAAACTGTAGAAGCTTATATATCTGGTATGAAAATAAAAAACTTCGCAAGATTTTTAATTTCCTTATCAGTGTTTTCTATTTGTTATACTCCGCGTAGTCCTAAATATAAAACATATTTTGTAGTACAATTATATAATTTAGGACAGGACACAGTACTTTACTTGGTGGCTGTTTGAATTGACAATAGAATATGTTTTCTAATGTGATTCACCGAGAAGATAAGTATGTTTTACTTAACATGATTTTGTTTCTTAAATGCTAATCTGAATACACCCTTAAGAGACTAATATGCGATCACGCTCTCGATGGTCTGGTCATCTTAGTGTGTGCTAGGAATGGAACTGTCATTTAGAGACTACAATTTTTACCTGTTTTAACTTGGAATTAATCTGATAGAAAATACTACACTCTAAAACAATAAATTGGATTGGTCTAGTGTATGAAAATAACTGCAAAGAGCTTAGGTCTCATAGTAAGAAAGTTGCAAGAACTGATCTTATGTTTTTCGAGCATGGTATTTCTGAATGAAGTTCCAGCATCAACCTAAGACCAGTTCACTAATTTAAAAATAATTAAAGAAACTCAATAAACTACTTATTAATTTTAATAAGTTAAGGGTAAAAAATATAAATGTGATTTTGTCAAAAGTTCATCCAGCATCAAGTATTTTTTTTTTTTTTTGAATCAAAAGGGACCATGAGCTCGGAAATTAGGCTTAAAAGTCACAATTTCCGTTAAATAGTTTCAAATCAATAAACTATACTATATGAGTTGGTGCATGTTGTATTTGATATTTTTCATAGAAAGAGGACTCTTTAAGCTTTAATTTAGGACTTGAACCATATCAAAATCATTTTAGTGCAATTACATATGATTTTTCAAAGTTAATAGTAAAGTTTTCAGTATTTTAGAATTTCCCAGAAATCAAGAAAAGTTTGAAAAAGTTGTGGTGTAAATGTTCTAAATCCCATACAAGTTTGAATAAGTTTCCTATTAATAGTCTAACTTGGAAATGAGTCATAAAAGTATAGTGTTATAAATTACATGTGTATTTTTTAACCTATTTAACGGAAACGGTGACTTTTGAACCTAATTTAAAAGTTTATGGTCACTTTTGATTAAAAAAAAAAAAAAAAAAAAGAACTTGGTGTGGAATAAATTTTTGACAAAATCACATGTGTAATTTTTATCCTTAACCCATTATATATAATATGTTACATGATGTTTTTGAAAAATCATGTGTTCCACTGCATTACATATTAAGGATCAAAAGTTAACTCCAACTAAAGGTGTGAATTCGGTCGAACATCATAGGATCGGGTCAAAACGAACGAGCAAGCGACTTCAGAAAACAACCCAAGTTATGAAGTTTGACCGTAAGCAAGGGTTTGGCCTGGGTCTTTGAGCCCGTCCCCCCACTCCCCGCCCCCCCCCCCCCCCCCCAAAAAATCATTTTAAAGAAATAAAGTTGAAATGATAAATTTCTAATTTAAAATATAAACATTATCAAAATTAAATTACAATAAAATTAAAACAAGAAATGAAAATACCAACATTTCAAAACTTTGCACACATACACTTATTACTCACACGTAAAAACTATTTCTTTTTCTTTTTTATTTATCCACCAGAATCCGGCACTACTAACAACCGTCTAATCTAGTTTACAGGAATGTAGGCCCACAATAGGGGGAAATCTCATTACCTCCAAGTAATTTATGCGGCTGCAACCTAGGGCTCGAACTTAAAACCACTGGTTAAACTAGAACAACCCACAACCAATTGATATAAACACTTAATGGTCACGTAAAAACTATTTCTAACAGCTCAAAGAGAGTATAGATTTATCTTTTCCTTGTGAGAAAACAATTCTTATGGTTATATACATATAAGAATTTATCTTATATGATGAGTGAAGCTCTAAGATAAAAATTTTAGCAAAACATAACTATTTTTAGGGGGAAAATCATTATGTATGTATATATATATTTTAAAATAATAAACCATATAAAAAATCCTAAATAATAAAAGAATACATCTTACAACTATATCATATAAACTACATAAGGAAGCATTTGTAACTTCAGGACTAATATTATTTGACAATTTGTTATTGATCTAAAATTTAATTATCATGTAAGCAATTTAAAAAAATAAAAAATAAATAACATTGACTAAATGACTGGCCTTTTAAGCCCTCGGCCTATTAGGGCTGGCCTTTTTAGGCATGCTCTCACATTTTTTGGGCCTAAACGAGCTAGCCCGATGGGTCGGATTTGTTTCTTATACTTATGATCAGATGTAGTATTTTATCACGTAACTAAGTAACTTCCTAAACATTTCACTAAAATTAATAAATTTTTGACGTTGTTCCAATTAAATGTATATACTTTATCTCTAATCTAATAACATACACCACCTTAATTGGGGGTAAACAATAAAATTTACAAAAAAAAAATTAATGAGAATTTTGGTCAGTTAGGCCCTATCTAGGCCCGACTTCTGAAAACACCCCAAATTATGAAGCCTGACCCATATGTTTGTGGGCAAGGGTGTTTAACTAAAAACACTTATTTTTTTTTCAATCTCTTTAAAGAAGTGAGGTTAAAATAATGAATTCCTAATTCAAGATATAAATATTATCAAAATTTAAGTATAATAAAATAAAATTTAAACAACAAAATGAAAATTTCAACATTTCATTATGCTCACATGTAAAAATTATTTCTAAGGTCCACATGATCTTAGATTTATCTTTTATTATGAAAAAAAAAAATCATTATATAGTTATATACATATAATAATTTAGCTTATATGATGAGTGAAGCTGTAAGACAATAATTTGAGCAAAACTTTACTATTTTTAGGGTGAAATTCAATATGAATGATATATATTTTAAAAAAAATCAAATAATATAAAAATAAATCTTATAACCGAATAATATAAACTATTTAAGGAAGCACTTGTTACTTAAGGAGTAATATTATTTGAAAAATCATTAATGATACAAAATTTAGGCTCTACTTGGATGGAGAGAAGATAGGGAAGGAAAGAAAAGTGGGAAGGAAAATGGGGGAGGAAAAACATTTTCCCCCTCCTTGGATAGGAGAGAAAATGGGCAAGGAAGGAAAAGTGAAAAGGTAAGTCCCACACCCCATATTCCTTTCAAGTTTTCTCTCCACAAGTAGAGAGATTTGGGGAAGAAATGTGTGTCACTTGTTGTTTTCTCCCCCT
Source organism: Mimosa bimucronata (assembly GCA_037074515.1). Lineage (NCBI taxonomy): Eukaryota > Viridiplantae > Streptophyta > Magnoliopsida > Fabales > Fabaceae > Mimosa > Mimosa bimucronata. The sequence continues at coordinate 31,533,835 of CM073440.1, read as the reverse complement.
CCTTATAATGCCTTCGCTTGTTCTCTCTATCTGCACTCACCTATGTTATGTTTATTTTAAAAAAAACAAAAATAACTAATATTTAACATGGGTTATTTTATTAATTTGTTATAATACTTTAATCCTTTCATTCTTTTTATTAATTAGTTATAATGATGGATTATTATAATTAATTTAATTGTTTAATAAATTAACTTGTTATTTTATATATTCAAATGTAACAGTAAACTTATGTAATGATGTTAACATCTAATCAGAGTTTAAATTGTTCATATAAAAGTGAGGTTATTTTAGTCATCAAATATTTATTTATTTTCTTTTCTCCATTTTTCTCTCATTTATCCAAGCAAGTGATGACATTTTTTTCTCAGTTTTCTCTCCCTCCATTTTTTTGAATCGAAAATGGATTATATTAATTGACTCATTCTGGAGTTACATCATTCCATCAAAAATAACAAAAAAAAAAAAAAAACAAGAAAACCAATGTGAAAAACATGGAAAAGACTCTACCTAGAAAGAAAAGAGAAACTATAAGCTATCCCATATCATCTACCATCTCCCGTAGGAGAAGATCATGGTTGATCAAGGATCATAAAAATAATCTAAATTGTGTGCAATTTTTGCTAATAGGTCCGCAATAGTGTTTTTATCCCTAGGCATATGGTTGATCATGACTTGCCGATTCTTAGCTAACAAGAATCTAGCATCTTTTATGATATCCCTTAAGGGTTGACCTTGGTCACACCCTCTCATGAGCAAAGTAATAATCTCATAATAGTCCAAGAAAACTTCAATTTTCATGTAACCTTTGTTCTAGCAAATTTGAAGCCCCTGCATAATAGCTATCAATTTAGAAATAGCAGGAGAAACAATGGTTAGCTTAGCAATATATCCACAAATCCACCTATTATCCTCATCCCGAATGACTCCACTGCAGCCGCTACTACCAAATACTAACACTAATCCATCTGTCTCGAGTGATATGAGGCCCTCCCTTATATTGTACGCCACTCTAAGTTTAGTATGAGGAGGGCTACAGAAGTGACAAACTGACGACAGATCTTGATCCTAACACGCTCGAAATAAGCTAGAGTGAGCATACGTGCCTGCTATCTCCTTTGCCTCTCTAAAAACCTTTCTGCATCTAACCACCCAAATGTCCTAGCAAATGTATCCGAAGAGAGTCGACCATGTCACTTTCTTTGTGAACTCATTACCCACATCGTGTTTGAGGTTCCATTTGATCCACTCTGCCCCTTAAAGAGAAGTAAGCCTTTCCCATAATGGGGGGTTACCACCGAGTTTTACCTCTCCTTTGCCCCCTTGCAATCCCTAAGTAAGTACATTGAGTCCTCGTCTTGGTCACATCTATAAGGGCACCTGGCTGATCTTGGTAGTCCTTACTGGCACTTAAGTAACATAATGTGGGTTCTCCCATAGACAAACATCCACATAAACATCTTTATCTTCTCTAGCAACGTCCATCTCCAAATGGCCCTCCAAAGTGGTTCTGCTGCTCTATGAATACCTACAAACAAAAAATGATAGTTAAAGTTAATAGAAAAATGACTATTGGACGATGGTCTCCAATAGTATTTATCCTCTCTTCCCTCCTCACAGGGTGGGTGAGCATGTTGGATTTGATTAACAATGAGGGGCTGAAACCATTGACACAGTTTTGATCTATCCCATTACCCTCAAGGGGTTACATAATTAGAAGATTTCTCACATATATCAGCAAACTCCTCATAGCCCAACACGAGATCTATCAATGGCCTATTCACCTCAAACCAATTATCGTACCAAAAAGAATCTATTCTTCCATTTCCCATCTTGACCCCAAGCCTTTTTCAAACTTCTCTTGTACTGCGCATATGCCATTCCAAGTGAGAGATGCATTCTTCTTCTTTCAAATCTTAGGCATGATTTCATTACCACATACTTGGCCCTAAGAATAAGGACTTATAAAGCCTCTTGATTGTTCATAAGATTCCAGCACAACTTCATCATAAAGGCTTCATTCTAGTTCCTCCCAACTTTTCTTCTCATCCAAGCATGGTTATAACTATGATATGAGCAATTTTTAAAAATTTAAAAAATAAAATGGCTAATTGGACTTGCCCTTTTAGGCCCTCAACCTATTAGGGCTCGTTATTTTAGGCCTGTTTTCAATTGAAGGGTATTTTTTAAAGTCTGATCCTCATCTTTTTCTGGTCTAAATGGGCTCAAACCGTTTTGCCAGGTCTAAGCATATGTGCAGTAAAATTAAGGGTGAGAAAACGACTAACAAACCAATGGGTTTGCCTTATCCATGCACAAAATTTGTCTGTTTTTTGGCTCATCCAAGAAATACTTATGATAGGGTGGTTTCAAACCCACCTGCTTAATAAATAAATGGGCATTGTATAAAAAAAAGAAAAAGAAAATAAAAGAAATAAACAGGCGCAATATGAGCAAACCTTTAAGGCCCCCATGATCACCCATTTAAATTTTTATATTAGATTTTTTTTTTATTTTATTAACTAAGTTTTATTTTGCCACCGAAGAGAAACATATTATCAACACCCGAAAAATAGAGTTTAAAACATAACAAGTCTAAAAGAAAACAACATAAAAAACACAAAGAAATGAAAGACCTTGTTGCAATCGACCATCGTGGGTCAACTTCTTCATCACATAAATCTTGCTTCAAAATTCTGTGAAGAACCACTGGTGGTTTCCAAGCCCAACCCATAGGGTATAACCCGTCCAACGAAGCTATAGGATTCCCATAAGCTGCCAAAATTGCTTCCCTAAGAACCCAACTACTAGAATGATTGCTTATAATATTCTTTGAGATGACAATATTTTTAAAGAGAGTCTTGCATATCCAATTAGGTGATATTCCTTTTTTGTTAATGCAAACTTGATTAAGATTTGACCATTAGGTTCAAAGATAACATCATCTAACTGGTTAGCTAAAGCATACAAAATAGCATCAAACTAAGCGATTCCTTCAGTAAAGAGAATAGAATCAGTTTGTAAGGTTCTGCAACTGGCTTAATCATTATTTAATCTCTCACTTAGTCTCTTTAAATTGGCATACCTCCGAGTCCATGCTAGTTTAACATTAAATCTTTGAAACACGATATAAAATTGAAAGCTGAACCATTTTTGGCCCATAAATTATTAAATTATCACTAATTATATGTAAGATTTAATGACGAAAACAAACCCAAAAAATAATTTGACATAAAACAATGTAATTTCAGGTAAATGATAGCAACGGGTGGGTTAAGGAGAGAAGCCAAATCCTGGGGGTGGGCCAGTATTAGTAGTTGATGCCACGTCGTGAGGTTCAACACGAAAGATTTTCAAGCATGATGAAGTTACCAAGTATACAATAATTTGGTTGAGATCTATGCAAGTCATGTCCTTTGTTAGGCGTGGTTCAATATGAACCGACGATTCTGGATCTTGCGACACAGAGGGGTTATGTATGGGCAGAATTATTTCCACCCAGCTGTTAACTAAGCTCACAAAGAGTTTTCTCATTATGGAAGTTTATTTGGTATGAAAATGAAAATGGTATTTGTAACACCTAATATTTTAATACTATATTATAGCATTTTAATTGAATTATAACCACTTTTCAGTGTCAGAAACCCAAAAATACAGAAAATTTAAAACTTTTTCTTTTAAACATTTAAACCAACCTTCTGTCAGTTGGAATGTGCTTTTCAGACAAATTGGAACGATTTAAAACTCTTTACAAAATAAAGTGGTTAATAAAACAATTAAAAGTACACTAACCTCTTAGGGTATCTATTCTTGATTCATAGTGCTTGGGAAATTTAAATTCCTTTATAGATTTATACAATTCTATTTTCTATGCTTTCTACTATTAATTTAACAATTTAAATTTACATCATATATAGATAACCTTACTTTTCAAAACATAATCTTAATTCCTTCATCTAATCATCTTCCAGCACTCCTGCCTTATCTCAACCATCTCACTATATCCCAGCTTCTCTGTAAAACAGCAGTTCAACGCAGTTTATGTCATTCACTTTAAATCTCATGCATGCATTGTCATGTATACATTTTATTAACTTTCACAGATAGTAATAGCATTTATCCTATTATTCTGGGTGACATAAGCACATACCAACCACTGATAACGATATCCTCGTTAACTAGTGGAGGTTCTATCTGCAGAACTTCTCGTTATAACATTTAAAGCTATAACTAACTGGTTTGGCAAAGGGGTAGCGAACCACCCAAGCCTGGAGTACTCCAACTGAAGAATAAAAAACATACCACTTAAATGCAACAGGTATTACAAAATTATACATGCAATTTAGTGTAATGAGATAAACTGCTACCTGACTTCTTTAAACATTACTCATGTACCAGCTCCTTTTCTCTCTACCGTCTTGAGGAACTCAAATCATAAATCAAAGCCTATATATATTGGTTTCAGTTAGAGTCTGAATTATAAACTAATCGTTGGGTCTCTCTCGAATCCTAACTTAATACTACCCAAGTCTTTTCATTTAAGCAAATTATAATTTATCTAAACTTAATTAGGATATTGCCTATTCGAAATTACTCTAGTAATTTACTTACATTAAACTTTCTTATTTTCAATGTTTGACCAATAGTTTTTTTTATAAAAATCATTCTTTAAGGACCTTAGTCATTTATTTAATACATAATTAAGCCTTAAGTTCAAATTTAATTCTTTGTTTCAAGATTTATAAATTAACCTTTCAATATTCTATTTATTTTGCTTTTTAAAACAATAACTCTAACAATTGCTAAACTAAAATATTAAATTCTTAAACAACAAAAAGCAACCATCATGTTTAATTCTTGACGTCGTATAACCTTTAACCCACAACAGAACCTAATGCTATTATTTATTAAAAGCTGAAACTGTAGTTCATCTTCACCAAACCAAAATCAATAAATCTCCAAAATCTTCTATCAAAACTCAACATACAAAATAAAAATCTCAGAGTTTCTTAGAAATTATAGAACTTCAACATACCAATTATAATTCCAACTTAATCCCTACAATATTGAAACCGGAAATAGAACATAAACTTCCAATCCATAAATCTCACTCAACTTATTACATCTAAATTCTTAATCTTTAATAAATTAAATCCTCAAAAGTGATTCTTCTTCAATCAATCTTAGTTAAAATCCAAAATCTATAAGTTTAAACCTTAATTCATTATTATTGATAATAATACTAGGTATCCAACTCTTCTTTCTTTTCTCAGTACCACAAATAAAGTCCAAACTTTCTTCTTCAGTCATTTCCACAATCTTTCCCATTTCTAAATTTCTAAATTAAACTAAATCAAGTGATCACCCTATATACCCAATCATCTACCAATTCCCTTTTCATTCTTTCAACACCTTCAATCAGTATCTTAGTCTTTTAATATCTCTACGTCACTATTTAAAACCTCATTTCAATTCTTACTAGAGAAACACTTAACTTTATTCAGAGAAGATTGAATACATTTTAACTTCAATTCCTACACTTAAATAAACCTAAGCAAATCATGTATTCTTGTCTTTACAACTTTATTTTATTTGAACAACCATCTCTAAGGTAATTACAAAACAGCTCACTGCCTATTACCGAAACTTCAAATATCAGAGCAATACAAAGAAGTAGCTTGAGAATGAAAAAGAATCACCTCCACACAACAATAATTAGACTTGACTTGCAACACCTAAATCCAATCAATCATGAATCATTAATATCAATTTTATTATAACACAAATAGATTTCTTCCTATTACCATTAAAACATCTCTTCCACCATCTTTTAGTCCAAGATTATTGCACATTTAATAACCAAAGGTCAGTGCATAAAATCAGATTAGCCCTTGTTACAATACCAACTTTAATCATTCCATAACCACCTCCTAACCAAATCACAATTGCTTACTAATTTATATGCATTCAGCCCAATCACCCCTACTAAAATAAGCTTCTTTTATTCTCAAATAACTCTTCTTTTGATTCAGACATCAAAAACACTAAAATCAGTCACCATAACGCAATTATTATACCTTCTAACCTATGCTTCCATCTTTCCTTCTTTATTTTTCATAATCAAGCAATAAGAACAATTAATCCCTTGCCCCTTTAAATTTTCCTTGATCCTCAAAACACCATCGGTTCTTCATTCATTTTAATAACAATCTAATTACAACTCATAATGTTAAATATAACTTCTAATTCAAACATAATACCAACAAACTTATAAACCAATATTACTTATTCCATTTCTATTTTCTAACATATCTTACACACTCAAAGCTGAACAGAAAAATCCAACTATAACATCCCTTTCAACTTCAAATATCAAACTTTTGACAATATTTGAATAATTATATTTACTCTTAAAGAAACATATTCTTACCAACCTCAACAACACCTCCCCTCCCCCACTACTTACACTTCTCACTTTTCAACCAAAACCTTATTACTTCACTTTTCATTCCAAGATCAATGAATTCCTATGGCTCTTATGAAAACAATCCTAGTCCTCAACAACCATCTTCCTATTTCATCACTTCTATAATCAAATTAATCACTATTTTTCTTTTCCAAACTTCAGAATCCCATATTCAATAAATCCCAAACATAAACCACCCAAAATAAAATAAATTCTTCTAACTAATCAACCCCAACTTAACATCATTTCCTCTCCTTTAATCCAGTAACCCGAACACATACATAGGGCCAGAAGTCAGAATTTCCCATTATAATCGTGGTATTTAATCATATAGAGTAAAGCTTTAATCTAAACCTATCATCAATAAAATTTTCCCTCTATTCTTATAACCAACCGAGCCAACAGGCAGAGAGAAGAGAAAAACACAACACACTTCATACATTCTATTAAACATCAAATTCATCCTCTTATTCCTGCCTAGAAACGAAAATCACAGAGGAGCAGAGATTCAAAGGACAAAGGAATCGGCTGACAGAGAGGGAAGAAGAAGCAGAACAAAATTCTCAAAACCACCCAACTAAGAAATTAGAAATTCCAACATACTAAATATCATATCATTTCCTTCCTTCTCTTAAATTCATCAATTCATCACCATCGGTCTTCTATACCGACGGCTCCAAGCAGAATAGGGGAAGAACAAAATCCCAAACTCCCAAAATCAGACATACAAAGCATATTTATAGCATTAATCTTACTCCTATTGATGTTTAATCGAGCTTTAAAGCAACGAAACTCCAGAAATCAAGAAAAATGGCATCGATGAACAGTAACCGAAAAACGAAATGGGGAAGAACTTGATTAATACCCTTCCATTGCTCAAAATCTTTTACCAGAGATTGTTAATTGAAGCCTAAGCTTCGATTTCACCGGTTGAGAGGTCCCAGATTTTCCCCACACTCGAAATCGATCCCTGTTAAATCCACTCAAATCGGACTAGAAAGGAAGGAAAAAACGAAGGAGAAAGGCTTACCCAAGCTTCACATGAGTCTCAGCCATTTCTCACCTCCATGCTCCGCCATTCTCGCCGCCGTTCATGCCATCGTCAGCCATGGCCATTCGAAGGAAGCAGAGAGAGTGAGGAAGAGAGGGAATTTCGGGTGAGGGAGAGAGAAGAACATGGTGAAGAATGAAACACGTGGTATGTATATATTAAAATGTGAGGGTGATATTTTTAATGGGTATTTTACCATCTTACCCTTCTCTTTATAATTGGAGATATTTTGAACTAAGGACATATATTATCTTTTTCATTTCCCTTTTCCTATCTTGCCCTTAGATGGTAATTTTATTTACCATTATTATTTACAGATAAACCTGAATTTGTCTCCAAAATAATTTCTCTAGATATGCTTTAATTTCCAAATTTATTTATAAGACTTTTTAAATATCAAACAATACCCCAAGGTTCTAAATAATCTTTTATTTAAATTTATCTTCTAACTATTTTTCCTCAATTAATGGAGAAAATAAACCTTAGAAATTATTAAAAATACATTTGACCTCAAGAATTTATTCATAAGGCTTTTTAAATATCAAATATTACCCCAAGATCCTAAATATTCCCTTATTAATTCTTTTTTAAAATTAAATTTTATCTTCTAATTATTTTTCTTTGTTTCTTAAAGAAAATAAGCCTTAAAACTTATTAAAAATGTCGAAAACATCATAATTTTATTTTCAATGCTTTTTAATATTTTAGTTACATTCTTAAAACTTTAAATAATTCCCCATTTTCTATTTTCTAAAATTTGGGGTGTTACAGTATTAATATATTTTTGTTTATTCTTTTTTTGCCAACTGGTTTCTGTTTGTGATATATATTTACATAAGGGTCTATGAGAGAAAGAGAGAGGGTACTAATTTGAGAGTGAGCTGACTACTTAAGCACATGAAAAGTCTGGCCATTGCAATGGAATTTTGTTCATTTCGCTCTTGAAAATTTGCAATTCAAGAATTATCAATTGATTTGTGGAAGCTTATCTGGTATGACATTGAAACCCTCATTAGTCTTTCATTTTTCGATGAGTGTTTTCTATTTTTTATACTTACTACATGAGTGTCTATCTTCGGTCATACTTTGAATTCTCAAACCATGCATATCTTATTAGTTGTGCTAGGAATTGGAGCTTTCATTTACATACTTCATTTGTTACTTTTCTTTTCAATGGCGCACTAATGACTAATCTGATTGAAACTACTCCCTTTGTTCCTAAATATAGACCTACTTGAGGAGGTGAGTTCTTTTCTACATGTAATACTTCTTTCTATTTTTCCTCACATTTTTCTTAGATTATCTCTATTAATGCTCCTCAATAATAAATAAACAAGAGGGAGGGTAGGGATAAAGGAATCTGGTAAGGGTATTTCGGTAATATCATATAATCTTAACCAACTTAACTAACATCCTTAATCAAATCAAATTAAGAAAATAGACCCTGTATTTAGAAATGGTGGGAGTACAATCTAAGACGGTAACTTTACTTTATAAAAACATATAGCTAGAAAAAGTTTCGATCTCACGTCAAGAAGATTACAACAATTAATCTTCCGTATTTTTCATTTTGATCATATTGTCTAGGACGATAGTATGTAAGATGCTTCTTCTAATCTACATCATGAAATTTGCCTTTTAGGTTGCTGTTGCATATCAGAATGGACGAGGTGGCCATATCCGTAGCAACAAAGCTTGCTGAATATTTGGTGGATCCAACTTTACAGCAGTTGCAATTTTTGTTCTGTACTAGCAAAATCAGCAGAAACGCTGAGATTAGAAAAGAGGAGCTGATAATGAAGCAAGGGAGAGTGCAAGAACGTGTTCAAGAGGCAATCAAAAGGACTGAGAGGATTGATGGTGAAGTTGACACATGGAAGACTGATGTGGAGAGACTCATAGCAGAGGTTGAGAATTTGGAGGAACGACTAAGGGCCAACAATGGTTGCCTCAGAGGATGCTGTCCTACTTGGAGGAGATATTGTCTCTGCAAAAAGTTAGCTAAGACAACACAAAGGATGGTTGATATGACTACAAAGAGTGATAAATTCAATCCATTTTCACATCCCGTCATTATTTCAGATATAGAGTATCACTCTAATAAAGATTTCGTGCTTTTCAAGTCAACAGAAGTAGCATATGATGAACTATGGAAGGCACTGCAAGATGATAATTGCCCTATGATTGGGTTGTGGGGCATGGGTGGTTCAGGTAAAACCACTTTGGTAACAGAAGTGGGAAAGAATGCTAAGAAATCAAAGCTATTTGATCGAGTTATAATCACAACGATTTCCCAGACTCCAAATATTAGGAAAATTCAAGGTGAAATAGCAGACTTGTTGGGACTTAAGTTGGAGGAAGAAACTGAAGTGGGAAGGGCAAGAAGAATTGCAATGAAACTACAAAGTCAAGAGGAGGGGGTTTTGATTATATTGGACGATGTATGGGCTATGCTAAACTTTGAGCATATGGGAATTCCCTTTGGGGATGACGGTCCACCAAACTGCAAAGTTCTTCTTACCACTAGGCGTCAAGAAGTATGTACTTTGATGGATTGCCAAAAAACAATTCCATTGGATCTGCTAACAGAAGATGAGGCTCGGGATCTATTTCAATCTCATGTTAAAGTAGATGATGACGCTAGAGAAATAGCTCAAGAAGTTGCCATGGAATGTAAGGGACTACCCATTGCAATTGTGGCCATGGGGAAGTGCTTAAAAGGAAAAGGAGTTGATGAGATGATCACAGTATTGCACAAGTTGAGACATTCGAAGCATATTGATGTGGATAAGGGAGTCAGTGATGCTTTTAGATGCCTCAAGTTAAGCTATGATTATTTGAGAACTAAAGAGGCTAAGATGTTGTTCTTGATGTGTGCTATGTTTCCTGAAGATCATGAAATAATCATTGAAGATCTTTTCAGATATGGAGTTGGGTTGGGTTTATGTAAAGATGCGAGCTCATTTGAGATAGCTAGGAGTCAGATTATAACAGCTATAAATGTTCTCTTTGACTCTTCATTATTGATGTATTTTGTCAACTTCTGGAATGAAAAATGTGTGAAAATGCACGACATGGTACGCGATGTAGCTTTGTGGATAGCACCTAAAGAGCTGGGTACCATTATGGTAAACTATGCTGGAGACTTGAATGAATTGCTTGAAGATGAAGCAGTTAAAGAGTGCTATGCAGTATCTTCATGGAATAAATGGGATCAATTGCTTCAATTTCCTTCTCAATTGGATGCTCCAAAGCTTGAGCTTCTATTGTTGAATTCAAGCAAACCCTTGGATTTATCATGTGCGTCATTTGAAGGTGTAAAAGGACTAAAAGTTCTAGCTTTGATTCACAATATATCAGTCTATTTGACTAAATCACCACCTCAATCAATACAATGGTTGTCTAATCTTCGAACTTTGCGCTTGCATTGTTTGGATTTAGGTGACATTTCTTTTGTGCTCAGCTTGAAAAGGCTTGAAATTCTTGACTTGAAAAATAGCAAGTTAAAAAATGTGCCAGGAATTGAAATTCTAAATCATCTAAAACTGCTTGATCTATCAAGATGTACACTAGAAGAGTGTTCTTGTAAAGTAATAGGAAAATGTTGGCAGCTAGAAGAATTGTATGCTTATAGATATTCACATTCTCCCGGATACACATTTTGTTATGAATGCTTTGCAGGTGTCCCTGCTCTTCCAAAATTGAGGAGATATACATTGGAAATGGGGCAATGCAATGGGCCTATGTTACGAAATAGAGGCTTAAGGAAGTTATGCTTTGGAGAGTTAGATGTCTCCATCTCAAGTGAATTCATCAAGGACCTTACACAAAGGGCGATTGCAATTGAGTTTTTTAAGCTTCAAGGAGGCTGCAAAAGGTTCAGTCCAGATGTGGTTCAAGCTATAGGAGGCATGAATGAGTTGACTAAACTCTGTCTTCAACACTGTAATGAGATGGAATGCTTTATTGATCAAACTAGTCCTCATGAAGACAAAGTTGTCCTTAGATTGATTGAGTTGGTATTGGTGTATATGGATAGTCTAAAACAACTATGTCGTGGTCCTTCTAATAGTAGCTTATTCTTAAATCTACAAAGTCTAAACATAGAAAGATGTCGTCAATTGGTCAACATATTTCCTGCTAATTGCAACCTTGGCAAACTTAAGTTCCTCAACATTGTCAATTGTCCGATGTTGCAATCTCTCTTCCCTCTCTCTGTTGCTTGCACTCTGTTTTCGCTAGAAAAACTCACAATAAAAAGATGTCATGAGTTGAAGCATGTAATTGAAGGAGAGGATTATGCTGATATATGGGAGGATCCGAGATTCCCAAAATGGGAAATTCTATCTGTTTGGGATTGTAACCAATTAGAATCTATTTGCCCAAGCTTTTGTGTTCAAGGATTTGTACAATTGAAATCTCTATCCATAACAGATGCTCCTCAGTTGAAATCTGTATTTGGTGAACCTGTAGGTGAAGAAACATCAATATGTGATGGAAATGAGACTAAGTTAGTGCTACCTCTTCTTGAAGAACTGGAATTGAAATTCCTTCCCAATTTACTCAAAATTTGCGCAGGAAGCTTTCATCTATTATGGCCATCTATAAAGGAAGTCAAATGGACAGGTTGTCCCAAATTGAATGCTTCATGTGATTCTCTCATTATTGATTCAGAACTAAGGCAACCATGCCGAAAAATGGTATGCACTTACTCTTTGATGCTTTCATTTGATTCATGGAACTATTTATTTGGAGTTATGCATGAAAAAGCAAGTAGGGTTCATACAATTACATATCAAGGGATCTCCTACTTTATGAATACATCTTTACTCCCTTGGAGGATTTGAAAACGAATGTGAAAATAAGCAACCAAGTAAGTGACATAAAAATTTGCCTTCTTCAGTGAGTTCCTAAAGAAATTTCCGTTATTTCTCAAACTATAGATACCCTTCTTTAAAACCAATCTCATATAGCGCATGCATTTGTCAAATATAGTGAACTCCAATTTCTTATATTTTCATGCTGTTGCTTTTAATTTGTTTGCTTAACTGACCTAAAGTTAAATTGATAGACTGAGCCCATATAATAATATAGGCACATATTGACTTTTGGTAAACCTTACTTTATCACACTTTAGTAATGTGCTTTCTGTGCCCTTATATGAAATCAGTTAAAGTTTTTTCCTCTGTTACACAGGAATCTCATGCATTTAGTAACAATCAACTGAGAAATGGAGAGCCCAAGCTGCTAGCATCTGTTTCAAATGTAGAAAGCATTGTCCTTTCTGACTGCGGGGTGGTATCAACATTCATCCCACAAATTCCTATATTCCACTACTTGAAACAATTATCTGTGACAAACTGTGCAAAGTTGAAATTTGTTTTCTCAGCTTGTATCTTTCAAAGCCTTCCAGAGTTAACTTCTATAACCATATCTTGCTGTAATGAGTTGGAGCAAGTTTTTTTGGGGAATGAAGAAACTCAGAAGACTCTATCCACGACTCAATTTTGTCTGCCGAATTTACAGAGTCTAGAAATCAGACAATGCAACAAGTTGAAAAACATTTTTTCCTTTATGACCAGTGATGAATTCTTCTTCATGCTTCCAAAACTAAGAATTCTAAGCATATCAAATGCTTCTCAATTGGAAGAAATTTTCAGATGCTTGAATATTGAAGATCTTGACATTGACAGTGAAAACAAGATCACGTTCCTAAACTTGGGATTCATAACACTTGAGGGGTTGCCAAGGCTTGTTAATTTCTGTCAAGGGTTTAAGTGTCACATATCTATGTATTGCAGTGTTCTGATATATGAATGCCCAAAACTTATGCCAAATATGGGGTCAAGCACCAGGTGGATTATAGAGGTAAGTAATATTCTTCGATTGTGCTTATCAATGCTTCCTTCTATGTTGAGAACCTATTTATGTTTCATTGTGTTATGTTTACTTGATGCTAGGTGAATATTTCATACTTCTCATTAGTAAATGGGTACAAATGGTATAAGAATTATTTCTAATGCTCATCCAATTTGTGAAATATTTGACGATTTGACCTCTTTTTTATCCTTGAACTTTCCAATGACCTGAAATTTCCCTTCTTTCGTTTCTCAATAATGCAGACACTTAAGAGGAAGCATGCGTTGAAATGCAGCCAATTAGGCAACAATGGAGGTTTCTCTCCACCACTTCTTGTTCTGAATTCAGAAGAGCTCAATGATTTAGGTGTTAGTGTTCAAGATTCATGTAGAATCATCGGTGACAAGGACTCAGAGATGTTCAATTTACATCAAATAATAAAAGGTCTTACTCCCTCGCAAGGTTTGAGCTTCCAGTTTCTTCATTGCTTAGAAGTGGTTCGATGTGAAAAGTTGAAGTTCTTATTCTATGCAAGCACCATTGTCCATAACAGCCTCCCCAAATTGGAATTCCTAACCTTATCTGGTTGCGGGGAATTGGAGGAAATAATTGCATGCAATGAGGAGCCTCAGAACATATCTAATGCTCAAGTTTGCTTCCCAGCACTGAAGGAGTTGGAGATTCAAAGGTGTAACAAGCTTAAAAGACTCTTTTCTACAACCATAAACACCATTTTTCCACAGCTATACTCTTTGCTAATAACTGACTGTAGTCAATTAGAGGTGATATTTGGACATAAAAGGGAAGATGGTGCCAACAATGGCGAGAAAATTGTGCTTCCAAACTTGTCAGAGATAAAGCTCAGGAATTTGCCAAATTTTGTTAATGTTTGTCAAAGAGTGCAGTTTGAAGCAGTTCAGCTCTGGAGCATCATCATATGCAAATGCCCTAAGCTCCTTAATCCAATTTCAGGATCAACTCAAATGGTTTCACTTCAACAATGGAAATCAATGGTACTAATCAGTATTTTATTGACCATTTTTTCTAAATCTTCTAAATGAGAGCAAATTACATGTGATTTAGAATCCTGTATATAATGTTGCTAGTTGAAATTGTACACATATAACAAGTTACACAGAGAACAGACCCTTAACCCGCCCCCCCGCGGGGGGGGGGGGGGGGGGGAGAATACTTCATGCATGTACACTCCAATAGATTTTCTTCTAATTTGCATTAGCAGATGAGAACGTGGATATATATGCAGCTTCATTTCATTTATTTCTAACACTTATTATAGGCATTCCTTATAAAATCTTCATGTCACAACCATATCAAATTTCTGTCAAAAAATTATCACTGTGTTCACTGTTACTCTTTAAGTATTTTAATACGCTGAAGCACATTTTGATGTTTACCTGGTATGGTTGCATGTCTATTTGCAATCTGTATATTATAATTGTTGCTGCCGTTGCCGCCTTATTCATTGTGAAATTGGGTTTAACAAAAAGGTTTTAACTGTAACGTAAATATGTTCTGTTTTGTATTGAAACTTGAATGTCCACACTCCACAGGATTCTAGAGGAGTTGATGATTTCCAAAGTGAGGCAACTGTAGGAAAACAGTTCCATGTTAATGAAGAAGAAGGGACGATCATGGTCTCTAAAGTATGTTGCTTGGCTTTGAGGCATTCAGCTAACCTCATGACTACTTTATGGGAGGGTCCCACTTCAATCAGCTTCCAAAATCTTATGGAGTTAAGTGTGTTTAGATGCAGAAAATTAAAGTATATCTTCTCTTGCAATGTGATCAAAAGCCTTCCACGTTTATGGCATCTGTACATCACAGAATGTGAAGAGTTGGAGGAAATCGCATTAGAATATCATCACTCTCAAAATTCTTCCATGTACTTCCCAAAGCTTGCAAGGCTTGAAGTCTGTAGATGCAGCAAGTTGAAATGTGTGCTCTCTCTTCCCTATAATAATGGAGACCTTGCAAAGTTGGAACATCTGAAAATAAAAGGGTGCTCTCAACTACAGCAAATTTTTAGTTGTGAACTTGAAATTCATGAGCAAGAGTACGACAAGAACATGCTTTCAAATCTCAAATATCTTACACTTAAGGACTTGCCTAACCTTACTCACATTTGTGCAAGTGTTCCCTTTCTGTTAAAGTTGTTGTCAATAAGGAGTTTTGAAGTTAAGCATTGCCCCATGTTCCAAAACAAAGGTACGTGCATGCATATATAATAAAATACCTCTAATTCAAATACCAATTCTGAATTGGATGAGCCACATGTTGCGTTATCCCCTTCTGATTCGTTCCTTTTTTTACCTTTGTATTTGTTGTGAATTATTGGATCATAAATTCTGCAGATCTTGAAGAAAGTGAAGACTACTATGATTCTGATGATTGGTACGAAGAACAAGACTTCATAGAATTTGAGACTACACATCAATTTCTTCAAGCGAGAGCTCCCCAACCTCCCTCTGCCATGATGCGTGGTGATTTCGATGATGTACATCCCTTGCAGCTGAAAAGGTAATTATTTGCGAAAATATAATACACATATCTAATATAATATCCTAAAATAAATATGATATCCCATAATATTCCTGGAGCTGCTATGTGCACTCTTAAGAAAATTGTGAAATTATTTAACCCAGAATACTTCAAAATTAGGGTAATTAAACTCTTTATTAACAGTCATCGTTAAGTTAAATGTTTTTTAGTTCCATTTATGAAAATATATGGGTGAATATATCAATGGATAAAGAATCATTGAGGGAATGACCTGAAAATATAATTAAAAAATTGAATTTTTAAAATTACAGTTTTATGTTGTGTTTTGTTTGGTAATTTCACAAACAAACATCTATCCTTTCCCTTAGATATAATCGATTGTGTCGAAGAATGTATTGAGAAGAGGAAGAAAAATTCTAGAAGCTATCACGACCTTATTGGAGCTCCTCCTCTAATGGTGGTGTACCTGCCGGAGTTGCTCACCTTGATCGTCGTTGGCTTCCTCAGATATTCGATCCTTAGCTGAGCTTTATATATGTCACAAGTTTGAAATTGCATCACTGTACGTGTTGTTACTTGCACGAGTCATGTTGTTGCCAGTTGATTCATAAACTATGATACTTCAACTTTATTTTACTGTTATTTATCAACGTTTCCATGTTTCAAGAATTTTTGAAAGAATTGCACCACTGTGTGTGCTGTCACTTGATTGAGAAATTGTTTTTTGCCACTTGGTTTATATACTTTTATTTAAGGTTACTATAAGGTTTCATGAAAGTAATGTAATTAAGAAAATGTTTGCCGATGATTGAGAAACATGCAATAACAATTCTCAAGGTAGGAAATGTCAATAGGTTGATATATATTACTTGTTATTAAGGTTTGTGATTACATTTTGTTTTTGATACTTCATATTAACTGTCTTTTTTTTTACTATTATTATTGATTTAATATCACTCAAATTCCTAAAAATTTCCATGTAGTTTTATTATTTTAAGATATTTGGTTGAATTAATTATCTTTCCAATTTATTGCACTTGACCGTAACGTGGCAGGTGAACTCTGTCTTCTCATAATTTCATCAGACATACTTCAATTTTTTACTTTTTTTTGACTAAACGCATCATATAAGGTAGCCCATTGGAATGACTTTTTGACTAGTTAATATACTTTCTTACCATCATCACCATCCTCACCGACACCATCTGTGAAGAGCCAGAAATTCTGTGAAGATAGAGATTGGTGGAACACATCTCGATGACACCATGATCGGTGAGGATACAGATTGGAGTTTCAATTCTGTGAAGGTAAGCCTCTTTGGCTCTGTCACAGTGGCAGAATTGAAGGTCGTGGTCGCTGTTAAGCCAGAGGGGGAACCAGAACTGAAGGCTTTAGATGGGAGAGAAGCAGAGGAAGAAGAAACAGAGAACGTTCTAGTTGTTGGTGAGGGGGTTAATGTTGGTGATGAAGTTGGTTCTTTCTGGGTAATTAGTGGTGGTGGCGGTGGTAGAGGAGGTGAGATGATCGGAGGTGTCTTTGGTGCCATTGAAGGGAGCTGTACATGTATATCAGTATATGCGTGTGGATGATTTTTTTTTTTTTTATCTTTTTTTTTACCTGTGTGTGGATGGATTTTTTGTTAACAGCTACGCACTTATAAAAATTAACAGAAGTTCCATAGATTTAACGACGGAGTCATTTTTGACCCAATTTTAAAAGTATATATATATATATATATATTTGAGTAATAAAAGAAAAGTAGGAGGTGTTGGGTGCACTTTGGACATAAGTAGATGGTCATTTTTTACCCTTTATCCAAAAGATAAATAGACATTTCTCCGTTTCTAAATATAACACTTAGTTGATTTTTTTTTTTTTGGAAAAATTAAAGAAGCTAAATGAGTGAATTAATCATAACATTTTTTGTATTATTAAATTATATGTTAGTTTATAAATCAATTAAACTAGTTTAGAGAAAAATTTAAACAAATCAATTTATAAATAACTTATTTAGTTTTCTTAGGATTTAAAAAAAAAGTCAAATAGGTTCAATATTTAGGAACGGAGAGAGTATATTCTAAGCATACTGCTCGAGCAAACTCTTTGCTTGCTTATACAGAAATATGTATAAGAAATTATTCCATGTTTTGATCTATTGTGCTATGAAATTGAAAGAAAAAAATCTAGTTGTGCATCTCTTTGTAATTTATAGTTTCGGTGTTTAATTTATGCAATTGCAGGAAACAAAATCATAAATAAGATACTAATCCATATATTATTCTATCTAATCAACATGATATGGAATATTTAATCATACCGATATTGTTCCCCATTGTTGAAGAAATAGAGGGGCAGTTCCATATGCTGATCTCTCTGAGCTCCACCTGAATCTGCAACCTTTGACATTGGCATATATTTTCCTTAAACTGGAAAGCACAATTGTCTCATCATAGTTGGCATCATCTTCACTAGTATGTCCAAAAATCACCTCAAATTCCTCACAATCACATATGGCTAGAGAAGTCAATCTAGGGAGGCTATTCTGGATAATGCTTGAGAATAAAAACTTCAACTTTTTACTTAGTTACTTGTAAGGAATGAAGATATCGAAAGCTCAAAACTTGTGTGGGTACAAGACCTCCTTCCATTTGTTTTTTGGACATCAAAATTTTTGAGTCGTTGCTTTCTTCTTCCTCATCATCACCAATGACTCTCCGATTGTGCTCAACTCTAGGACTTCGAATTTCAAGCTCTTCAGAAAGTGGAAGATTGAGTGTCTCATTATTGTTTAATTGCATGTATTTCAACTCATACTCCCTTACAAGGCTCTGCATATAAGAGAGAAGTTAAAGGCAGGGGAATAAAATATTATAATTTTTTTTTTTGGAAACATCATAAAAAGAAAGAAATCAGATTAACAAATATGCTTAGATACTAGATGACACTATAGATTGTAAAATATTTAAAATTTGTACTCTTTTTCTTGTATAAAATGTTTGTTCATGACATGATCATTAAACTGTAGATACATGACATATTTTATATTTGGCATTTAAATTTTTTTTTTTTTTGACAAAAAGCATTTAAAATTTATTTAAGGAATACAAATTAACACATGCAATTCACTTTTTTTAATATATATATATATATATATATATATATTCAATTGTACTAGAATCATGTTAAAACAGGAAATATATAATGCTTGCTATATGTACACTTTATTTATGCTACATGTTAAAACCTGCACACATGATTCCAAAATATAAAATATTTATTTAAGTGTACAGGTTTGATTACTTCTTTCAAGTTCTTTCTCTTGATGATTGGACTCAATCTGCTTCTGCTACACCTGCTAATCCCACTGCTATTTCTAACTCAGCTGCTGATTCGTCTTGGTAAAAACATTTTGGTGCTACGAGTCATCTTACTCATGATGTACCAACCTAATTAATTCTTCTGCTTACAAAGGAGCTGATCAAATTCATATCAATGATGGTGCAGGTCTGCCTTTTAAGAACATTGGCACCTCTATTATTCATACATAATAACAAAGCTTCTCTATGATTGAATAATGTGCTATATGCGCCTAAAATTGTTAAGATCTTAACTTCTGTTAACAAGTTCTGCTATTATAATAATGTGTTAATTGAAGATGATGCTATTATGTAGTGTCGCGTTAGAGTTCCTAAAATCAGGCTTGTCATCTATCACTGCTACGTAATATCCTGCGTTAGGTCTCAAGTTTAAAGCCACATATGAGACTTGTCTCCCTGCTATTGTTTCAAATACAAGTTTTACTACATCTATAGATAATTCTTGTAAACACCTTTAAGTTGTGGCATAATAGGTTAGGACACCTACTGTTAAATGTTGTTGCTTCCGTTATGAAATTGTGTAATGATTCTTACAATAAAAGACTGATGCAGATTTGCAAACCTTATACAATGGTAAAAATCTCATAAACAACTTTTTTCCCGATCATATACTTCTTATTCTACTCCATTTGGTTCGATCTATTCTAACGTAAGGGGACCAGCACCTGTAGAGACCAGAGAAGGCTATCTTTATTATGTTTATTTATTGACAGTCTCAAAATTGTTCGGAAACTTCATATCCCCATTTACTTTCCATGAGGAATCTATGATGGGCCTCACAATCACTATATTCATCCTTTTAGTTCCCAAAATAGAGACGAGCTTCTGATGCATGATCACTAGGTCTAAAACAGGAAGTCTTAAGCCTAAAGTCTTTGTTGATGCTGAGACTATTGAACCAACCAGTCCCGAAGAAGTCCTCAGTGCATAAGGCAATGGAAAAAGGGTTTAATACTTTTCAAAGAACTGGTACATAGACACTAGTTCCTTTACTCAAGGGAGATGAGCTATTCGTTTCAAATGGGTTTTCTGGACAAGAGTCAACCCTATCAATTCTTCTCTTAAATGCAGAGCTCATTTGGCTGATAAGGATTTTCATTGACAAGAAGAGTTTGATTTTCATGAAACTTTCAGCCCCCTCATTCGGCCTATTACCATTTGCATTGTTTCAATCATTGTTTTATCTTAGAATTGGAATATTCATCAAAATGATGGGCCTTTTAAAATGGTTTTCTAATGGAGGAAAATTATATGGTTAAACCTCTAGTTTTCAAAAGTAGAAACATGTCCCAAGTTTGTAAGCTCAACAGATCTCTTTCTGGGCTTAAACAGTTTGGTTTGAATGACTGGGAGGCGCTATATGTAGCATGGGTGTTAAGCTAGCAGGCGTGAACCCTCTCTGTATCTGAACAACTTTCAAGGAGATGCTGTTTGTATTAGTCTATATTGATGATATAAGCATAACTGGTTCTTCTCATCCTGGTATCACTTGACTTGTTATTGATCAGGATCATGAAGTTTCACTCAACTCTTGGTTCACTGAGCTACATTCTTGGCAAATAAGGTAAAAGTTTTTAAGGATGGTTCTATACAGTTAGTCCAAACCAAGTGTCTAAAAGATATTTTAGCAAGAGCTATTATGGCCAATGCTAAGAGAGTTGTTACCATGTCTTCAAACTTGAAGCTTTTAAAAAATGGTTCTGATCTTCCTCTTGATCCTCACTTCTATAGGTCTATATGGGAGCTGTCCAATATGCCGCTATTATTCATCCAGAAATCAGTTTTTCTATAAAATCAATTTGCCAGTTTTTATTCAAACACTCTTTGGTGATTCATTGGAAGGCTATAGAACATATTCTTAAATATCTTGTAGGTACTATTGATCATGGCATTACTCTATAATAATAGACATAGTACTTAAGGCTTGTGCATCTACTTTGGTCCTAATCTAATTGTTACAGAAATATATTATTCTCTCGTTACCAGCACTTGTGCTATGTGACAACCTCAGCACTGTTATGTTAACTTCAAAAGATACTTGGGCGTTAAATGAAGACCAGAAGGGTAGTCCAGATTGAAGGAAGACATTAAATAATTAAATTAGTTTAAGCTTACCTATCAATTGTAACCACTTGCTTAATATAGAGATGACATGAGTAAACCATATAACTGTCTACACTCTGCATAAGACTCTGTACCCTTAGTAGTTAATTCAAGAATTACTTTATCATTTTCTCATATTTCTCTCTATTTATGAATTTTCACAGTTTGAACTGTCATTGATTGTTAGGTAAAATTGCATAAGGAAATTTTATATCTTATATTTACAAGTTGATAAATTAAATCGTAGTTCATATAGTTTGTTCAATGTATAATAGTACATTCCAAATAGATACATGCAAAGAAGTACAGAGGAATATTGTATGTAGATATCTTGTGCTTATATGCTTATGAAAGGAATGAATGTGTTAGACTGGAATTCTTTAGCCTAAATAATGAACAAAACAATAAAACAAATACAGGGAAGCTTTTCTTAGGCCGGAAAAATAGAAGCCTTGAATGTTTCCTTTGCATCAATTTAATTAATATTGAAAAGTAAAACTTAAACAAGATTTGCAGTATGGAAAAGGAAGCATTGATAAACACATGTAGAATATTAGATAACTCTTTAGTCCAATGAATAGTTGCACTCTTAATTGGCAAAAATTTTTGACAGTCATGAACCTGAACTCTGCAAAACTCCCTCATGTGCAACTTGCACTCTTGGATAACATTAACAAGTTTAGGCAAGTTCTTAAGTGTTGGACTATATGTCCGGGTCCGCCCTTGATGGGCCGGATCCTCTGAAAAAGGATCCGACGGATGAGAAGCGATCTGAGAGAAATTGACAGTTGACTCAATCAGCATTTATTGCTGATTGAAATTCAAATCGTTTCCTTTTAGGGAAATGAGAGAATCTGTCATAATGATTGATTGGCGACATTAATGAGAGGCAATTATGATGGTGGTATTCTTCCTTTCTGGCGTTCGTCCTGAACTCTATATAAAGGAGGTTCCCCTCATTGTGTTTCTCATCCCTAGCCAAGAGAAGTCTCTCTCTGGCTTCTCTCCCTGCTTTCTTTCTGGTGATTTGTTGTGCAAATCCGATCTAGGTTTTAGTAACCTAGATAGTGCGTGAGCCTTGAGAATCCTTTGATTCTCGGCTCCGATAATATTATTCGTTTGTTGTTTGTGTACCAGGTTACGGATCGTGAACCCGGTTCGAGTTCGAGCGTTCGAGTGATCGGGTGCTCGTGTTACAACATTGGTATCAGAGCCGCTTGATTCTGAGGCTGGAATTCAAGTAGGCCTGTCAGATTTTTTTTTCCGCTGCGCATAATTTATTAAATTAAATATGCATGAAAAGTATGAATAATTTTGAGATTTTTAATTGCTTATTTTTGTGTTAATTCCTGCACATTGTATATACTGTTTATATATGAACATGTGTGGAATTCCAATATGCAATTTATTTTTCAAAGAATATGTGCTTATCAGTTCTGGATTTTTCTGGGTTTAAACTCATTACTGTGTGTATGAAATAAAACCCAGATTTGTTTAATCTTGCTTATTGTAGGCTTGATTATTTTTTCCAGATCCCTTTGCTTTCCTATGTTTCATTGCCTAGAAAGATATATAGTTTTATTACTCTGGAAATTGTTGAATGATTTATCAATTTGCCTAAAACAATTTTTCCCGGTATGTTTTGTATCTGCGTGCGTGAGATCACTTACTTTGTGTTTTAAAGTCGCATGCCTATGTATAAGTAAAAGCAAAGTCATATGTTCATTGCTCAGTATGCGATTAACACATGGTTCTGTGTTTCTGGAAATTCATAGCTTTATATTGTAATATATATTGCTTCTTCTCATTTCTGGAAATACAGAAATAGTTATTGTGTGCTTATCCCATGGTTGCTTTCACGTTTTCAACTTCTGCCCAGATTTTCTGTTTTTCTTCTATGTTAAAAGATCTGTGTAAATCGAAAAACATAAGAGAAGAATGTTAAATCTGGAAAAGAATCAATAAAACTTAAAGCAATAAGAATAAAACACATCCGAGTTACATTACGGTATGCCGTCACGATGTTGAAGTTCGGAGAAAATGGGGTCTTCAAAATCTGGTGTTTTAGCTCAAACTGAGACATTGGATGTGTAAAGCTCATCGATACAAATCTAACGGCGTAAGAATCGCGTCAATCGGAGTCCGTATGAGGGAGAACAGAACGTCGGAAGTTTCGGGTAGCTTTGCCGCCGCCATGAAAAACGCGATCTGTATAATTCAAAAATGAAGTTTTTCGAGCACTCCAATGGCATGGATTTTTAGATCTCGTTGCAAAGATTCCTATGACACTAAGAACGCGAAAATCGGAGCTAAAGCGAGGGAGATATGGCTCCTCAAAGTTGGCGGGTCACGATGATCCGCGGGGCTCCAACGGGGTCAAATCGACCCGGTTGGAGGTTGAAGATGACGCAACGTCATCGAGTGACGTGGCGCCAGCTGGGCTGACCAGTCAGTGGTCAAAGGTTGACCGTTGACCGGATTTTTAAAAAAAATTAAAAAAAAATTTACATTTAAGCCCATCCGTTTTCAAAAAAAAAAATGAAAAGGCTGCCAAAGGGAGAGGACTAGGCTGGTCATTCCGGCCCAGTCCCTGAATAAAAAAAATAATATTAATTAATTATTTAATAAATTAATAATTACTTTTTTAAAAGAAAAAATTTAATTAATTTTTTTTAATTTCCTTATTTTTTCCATACTTCCTCTCAAGTATATGGAGGCCCAATTTTTTAGAAAAATAAATTAAACACAATTAATTGATTGAGAGTCAATTAAATAGAGTATCTCTACTCCAAAATTTTCCAAAATTTTCATGAATTTGTTTTTGAAACCTACAAATTAAATGGTGTGGGTTAGTTAATAAATTTTGGGTTCTGTGTGACCCTAAAATTCTTCAATTCATGGTTATTTAAATGGAATATGGTTTTCTATTTGAAAACAAATTTATATGTTTAATTTATGGTTTATTTTTCTTTAACTTATGGGCCGTTTTTTAAGGAAATATTTTTTTTATACTTGTAGAACTAATCATGAGTTTAATCGGTACTACAAGATAACCTTTTGGCAATGACCTCCTTGACCATTCCCCTGCATTAGGCAATGAGGGGTTTAATGCTACGAGCCCTAATAGTCATCTCCTGTTCCCTCTATTGGATCCAATGTTCCTATCAAGGAGCTACTTTATGAATGAAAGATATTCAAGTGTGATGATCCTGAGTAAGAGGTGAATGACCCTAATTGACAATTATGGCTTGAAGGAGATTAAGAGATCAACTCATAGAACAATTGCTAGAATTTGGCTTGGCAATTATGGCTTCAATGTAGCAAAGAATTAAAACTATGTTGTTTTGTTTCAATTTTTGACTATGTTTTTCAAATTTTGACTCGAGTTATAATTCCATCACACCCAATATATTCTTTCAGAATATTTTGCAACTTAAATAAATAGCATTAGTTGCCTTTTATTAATGTTTTATTTGAGTGGGAGTTTCTAGAACAATTTCTTGAAACTCAAAGGGGAATGTGTTTAATTAAGATCATAGTTAAAAAGATAGTAAGCTAACTAGCATGAGTGGGATGGGAGTCAACATAGTTGTCTCCTGAACACAAAACTAGTGAACTTATTATCTGATTAACCTTAGCCTTATTTGAACAATTAAATAAATTGTATACCCATTGAAATGCGTAATCGTCTACGTGACTGAATTATGTAAACCAAGTCCATTTAACTAAGCTTATGAGACAAGCTCTATAGAGATACATGTTGAGTCCTGTTCTCACAAATCTCTATACATTCTAGATGAATGGGACGTCAGAAACGTCTAACCAACCAATGTTCTATATTGATGAACTGAAGCACCATGAAGAAATCAATAAGCTTAGAAAGAACAACATCACTTAGATTGTGTTATCTAGTGATAACATGTTGATAACATGTTGCTTCAACATGAATAATATAACTCCATTACAGTGGTATGGATAGCCTAGGATAATGATATTGGTGTTCTTCTTCCGTAAAGTTGAATAAACTAAGTCAAGTTTGACGCTTGTGTACTAAGTCCTAACACATTCATTAGGCAACACTTAAAGTGAATGTTAAACAAGACAAATGTTTTAATGCGAAGGGCTATGTTCTTTCTGAAAAACAACGATTGCATGTTGCAAAAATGTTTCTCACATTGAGTGGGAGCATGCAAACAACTAATGCATGTTGTATCAAAGTCTCTCATAGTGAGTGGGAGGATAATTGTTACTCATGATAAGGTTATTGTAATCCTTCAGTAATATGGTTCGCCACATTGAGCTTCTATCTCTAAGGCTAAGTGGTACAAGATCCATTAGCCAAAAGTGCTTAACTAAATAGTAGGAGGATATACCTCTAAGCCTAAATCTAATAAGGCAAGAAACTTATAAAAGTACCCCGACCTAGTGAAGGTTGGAAATAGTTTCTGCCAAGAGATAAGGTTATGATCATAATCCTTTAAGGATCATCGTGGAAACAAGCCACAATGTGAAAGTTCTACATGGATTTTTATCGGTTGCCATCACAAAGTAGGAGGCTTCATGATAGGTGAAACTTAAGAGTGTAAAAAGGATTGGGACCTGTATGTTAACACTACATGGTAAAACCACCCTAATTCACTCTATGAAGTACACAACTGATAAAATCATGATTGATGCACCTCTTTAGTTAACAATGGGACTGAGATTTTCAAATCTTGTGTTAGATTTGATGTCCTCTTTCTTTCAGAAATATCTATCCATTCCTTACCATGCACAAATACTGATCAAGAGAAAAGGTCAGACTAGCAAAATAGAGTTTGCTAGGAGACAAGTTAAGAAAAACTAGTCTAGCTGGTAAGATAAACTAGGAAATCCTTTATGTAAGGAGAGTACGTAAAATATTCTCTAAGACTAGTACTCTATGATATTTGTAAATCATTGAGTGGGAGGGCAATACATGAAGCATAGTTAACCAATTAGGGTGGACAACACCCAAATGAACAGTTAAACATGCTCTGTAATTAAGAAAGCGATTGTTAGTCGCCTAACAATCCATGACGCTCTAAATGTGGGGGTTTCAAAAGGAAGAGACAGAACTCTTCTTAACATGGTTAAGTAAATGAATACATAAATGCAACTACCATCTCTATGTTGGAAGGTAAATTTAGCTATTGTCTCCATACTAAACCAAATGCACTCCATGATTAGCCACAAATATGCCTTTCATGTTATGGATATGCCTTAAACAAGGGTTAAGCATTTCAAGACCACAAACGATCAACTGCTTATATCCATAATTCTTCCTATGAGTTTGGAAGATTAGGGCTATAATTCAAAAGGTATGTCTTTATGACACAACTTAAGAATTGAAAGAGATGAATCTTCATTAGTGAAAATGATGACGTCTCAATGACTGATACAAATTCAAGGGATACAATATTCATAGAAGCCAAAGTTTCTAGCAGGAAAAAAGACATTATTTACACCAAATCTCTTAATGAGATTTCCAGTAATAAGGAATAAGTAAGTATTCCTAAGTTCACTGATCCGAGTAGGAGGGTTGAGCCATTTTCACAATTTTGGCCTCAACCATACATAGGAAGAGAATCCTGTGAAATCTACTTCGGAAAAGTGATATCTTTGTCCTCTTTATTAGTCTATAGGCTTGAAGTGTTTGAAAGACACTAAGCATACCTGCTAAGAAAAATGGCAAAAGGCCATACCAGAGGATATCGATTCCTTTAAAGACTGGCCAAGTGTATAGTGTATAGCTAATAGATTTGCCACCTAACCGAAAGGCAATAGGGAACAAATGTGTTCTTAAACACAAAAGGAGGTAGATCAAACCTATGACACTTACTGGCTGAGGGAAATGTACAACAAATAAAATGAGTTGGCAAGCAAGACACCTTCTCGATTGTTGTACATCATAACTCTATACAACATAATTTTGGCAACAACAATAAGCAAAGGCTTGATGTTGCATCTAAGGATGCAAAGACCACCTTCTAAAATTGGAAATTAGATTATTAACTCTTCATGAAGCAACTTGAGTGCTTTGTAGAAATAATCATTTGGGCAATAATATATGATGTTTCACAAAATGATAATCTCGCTACATGAATGCCAAATGGTCTTGAGATGATACTCAGTGGTATCATTCCATTATGTCAATGACATAGTGTTAGTCAAAATGAGTCTCAAGAGAGTTAAAGAAGTTAAGGATTAAAGTGATCCTTGAACTCTAACATGGTGGGTAAAACAGTATGATGAATAGAGATTGCACAAAAAACATACTGTCTTTGTCATTAAATTAAGTTAATCTTCGAGCATCTCAATATCATAAACTGTAAACCCATTAATGCCCTTTTAAGTTAACGACACATCACAAGTGAGGTTATGTGTCATATAAAGAATCCAAGATGGATAATGTCCCATAATGAGAATATGGTTGGTAATATAAAGTGCAATATATGTTGTGCACAAAGGCCAAGTAAAGTTGGTCGGACTTAAAAACTAATTCGGTACATCCCTGATTCCAAATACGGGGAGTTGTGAAAAGGATCATTGCTAAGACCATGGATTGTGAGTTGCTATATTTCAATGCAAAACCTAGTCTTCAATTAAAAGATCTAGGGAAGCAAAGAAATAGACAATATATCTATGACATCCATGGAATCAGAACACATGGTGTGTTCTGCCACCATTTAAGGAGTCGTACAGCTGAAAGTATTCCTACAAGTAATTGGGAACAATTGGTGGAGAAATAGGGTCAAATGTCGAGTAACGGCATCATATGATTTAGATCCTGAGTCTCACAACGTACGAAACATAAATATGTGTGTGAGTCATGTTTTTCTTTGAGTAGAAAACAATAGTTCAATGACCTTCTGCCAACAAAAGGTTGGCAGGTCCCCTTATAAATAAAGCCTATGACTGGATTTTCATTGAGCAAGTGAAAATCTTAGGCTTATATGAAATATAAGGTCTTGAATGCATTTCTAGTATGTATGAATACATAAATGCACGTGGGAGGTATACAATAACAAATATGTCGTATATACCCAAGAAAGGTTGGTTCACTCATACGAACAACCGTCTTCCATGTACGCTTAGGGCATGAGAAGATAAGACTTAAAAGTAATCATCATGAGATGATAAATACTTGCACACAAGTCGACCCAGTTAATCTGGGATGGGATTAGTGTAAATCACACGAAGGGATACATAAGTATTCCATCGGGTCTGTAGCCGGGCAATGAATTCTCCCTAAAGAGAGTGTGAGAAGTTTTGTGTCCATTCAGGGACTAATGCTTGTACGGTGATGTATAATATGAAATCGACATACGACAACCGGTCGATCACTGTAACATGTAATTCGTACTGCATGTGCTTAATAAACCGCAACCAGGGACGTAGATGGAAAATCCCTGATCAATTACGGTGTGAGTCCCAAGAAGGATAATATCCTTTTTATCGATACCCTTAAGACTTAAACGACATCAAGAATGCTTGTTTTGGTGACAGCTACTCTAGCTGAAACTCTATGGTCATGAGAGATCCGATCTAACGAGTGATAGCTGGGAAAGCGACCAAATCAAGCAGGACTGGTGTTCAGTCAGAAAGGAAAGGCTTTAACTTGTCAACACACTGTAACACTGGACTTCCATGACATGTCCCTTACTAGAAGAGCTAGTAAGTGTGGATACCAAGTGTACATAAAGGCAATTTGAGTTAATAATAGTTTTAACTCGTGAGGGATTAGAAATGCCACAAGTGTGTGAGTTAGCCTAGGGAATCTGAGGCAATGATCGAGAAATCTACATGCGCTAGGTGTCCTTGCATTTTGATCCCATTCAAAGGATTTCTAGTTTGAAAGCACCAAGTTTGCATATGTTGTGCTCACGCGGTCACGGCAAACACCAAGTATGAATCACAAAAAAAGTAAATCGTACGATGGGACGGCCATCAAGTGCGAGTGGGAGATATTGGACTATACGTCCGGGTCCGCCCTTGATGGGCCGGATCCTCTGAAAAAGGATCCGACGGATGAGAAGCGATATGAGAGAAATTGACAGTTGACTCAATCAGCATTTATTGCTGATTGAAATTCAAATCGTTTCCTTTTAGGGAAATGAGAGAATCTGTCATAATGACTGATTGACGACATTAATGAGAGGCAATTATGATGGTGGTATTCTTCCTTTCTGGCGTTCGTCCTGAACTCTATATAAAGGAGATTCCCCTCATTGTGTTTCTCATCCCCTGCCAAGAGAAGTCTCTCTCTGGCTTCTCTCCCTACTTTCTTTCTGGTGATTTGCTGTGCAAATCTGATCTAGGTTCTAGTAACCTAGATAGTGCGTGAGCCTTAAGAATCCTTTGATTCTCGGCTCCGATAATATTATTTGTTTTTTGTTTGTGTACTAGGTTACGGATCATGAACCCGGTTCGAATTCAAGCATTTGAGTGATCGGGTGCTTATGTTACAACATGTTTCATATGTTCCACAATCAATGTCATGATCCTCAAGATTTGAGCACTTGAAAAGTTCTTCCATTTGAGAAGTATCATATACAGTTTGAGTGCCTAGTTGTGAAATGATTGAGGTAGCAGCACACATAAGGTTGAAAGATATAATGAATTTAAGCTTGTTGCACTTAGAGATTCTTTGATTCTCAAGCTCTTTAATTTCAGGAAAATTCAGCAGTGAATAGATTCTTCTAAGTCTCTTCATTCTCCTAAAAAATTGCCTCCAACTCCTCACAACAAGATATGGTTACAGAAGTTAACTTTGGATGGCTTTGACGTATATTAGCATAAAACACAAATTTCAATCTTGCACATTTTTTTGAAAGTTAATTGTTTAAGGAATTTTTTTGGCCAAAATTCTTTAAGGAATTGATATCTTGAAATTTGTTCTTCAACCCAATCTGACTGTGGAAGATGGATTCTACTCCACGATTATCAAGTTTAACCTTTTTTTGTTGTTGCTAAAACAGGTCAATTTCTATTAAACAAACATATTAAAAGGTACATGGTTAGTCATTTGAACAAAACATACGCAATCTATAACCAAAGAAAACCTTCTAAAAACACGCTTCATCATCAAAAGATCCTGGCTATTGATGAATTTGAAGGCAGCGACCGGATACACCTGGATTGCTCCTTTGACATGGTAATTATGCTAAGGTCTGATGAACCCTCTCCATCAACATCATCAATAACTCTAGAGAGCACCATCCTTAGCGTCTGTAAAGCTGGATTGTTATTTGTATCAAATATACGTATTCTCCAATTTTTGTGCCAGCAATATGTACCTTCAAAAAAAACTTTAACAAACACCTGCAAAAACTTACAACCATGCTGGAATAGTACCTTATGCCGCCAACAAATGCATCATGATGATACCAAAGAGAAATGTGTCACCCGTTGAAAAACATCCATCCAACAATGAGAACTATAATTCTGATATGGGCCTTATAATGCTGGATAATGCTGTGCCATATTGCTGAATGAATGACAATGAATTAATTGTTTTAACTGATTTAGCGCTTGCTCATGGGATTGAATATTCTTTCCATGCCGCACACCATTACGGTTATCCCATATAAGATAAATAATCAAGAAAATATCTCTCAAGAACTCCATGTCACCATCATTTTCCAAGTTTGCTTGTTGTAATTTACCCCACACCCAATTAATGAAACCACCTATTTGAATGATTGTATCCACACAAATATTCCACTTTGTCATAAACCATAAGGCTCTGGTCCATTGACATTCCAAGAATAAATGATTAAAAGATTCATTCTCCTTCCCACACATAGCTCATAGTTCATATATGGGATATGATGATCTCGTAATACCTCACCTATCGGAATAGCTTTATTTAAAATTTTCCATATTCGAAGCTTAAACTTTGGCTGAATATCAATTCCCTACAATGTTTTCCAAACTTTCGAATCCGCTGACCCACCTTGAGAATCACATAACAACCTAAAAGCCTTATCTACTTTATATTGACCATCCGCTACAGGCCACCAGAGAAGACAATCTGGAACATCCATTATGGAAAACGGAGTCTGCAAAATCTGCACCTTAACCTCAGGATTATATAAGTCGTCAAGAAGTTCCTCATGCCAAACTTTCTTCCATCCTTCATCATTATGCTTCAAAAGGTCAGACACCACATGAACATTCGGTGGTGGAGACTGAAAAACCCTGTCGTTAGGCTTTCAAAATACTAGAATTAACTCCTATAGTGTAGTGAGTTAACCTAGGTCATATCCTCGCTTTCTTGGCAAATTATGTGATTAAATTGCAAAGTGGATAGATTAAATCCAATTTCATTTGAGAATGAACTATGCTAAATCCTATTTAACCCTTTTTGTGATTTTCCTTGAAGATAATGATTAAAACAAAGAAGTGAACAAATGGAATGTGAAGAAAATTAACAATGATGATTAATTCCCTTTGAGCTTCAAGCACACCCTCATTGCCTAATTAAATTGGAGTTCAATCTTGAATCAATTCATTATCTCTTGCCTAATTAATAAACTAACTAAGCTTTTCAATTAAACAAGGAACAATGAACATTCAAGAGCATTTGCATAATTCTAGACCAAGCAATTTGAACGGTTAACATATCAACTAGACATGCCATAGAATCTTCATTCAAATCAAGAATTCTACTCAACTAGACTAGGAAATTCTAGAATTGAATTACACATGATCAGTTCAAAAACAACTCGGCTCAATCCAGAATTCAACAAAATCTCATGCTACACCAGGATAGAACACAGACCAAACAAGAACTACTTGCTCATTCTCTCTCTGATACAAGACGCAACTAGAATCAAGATCAGAAAGCTAATTAGTGAAGGCATGAGATAAACTCCCTGATTATTTCGTTGGCTCTGGTTCAGTTTGGGCTCAAAAGAAATTGCAGGTTCTTAACTTCTCATTGCTCGACGGACTGCTCCAGAAACTTCAATCACATACAGGTCCGAAGAAACAATGGAAATGTAGGAATGGTGAATTCGATGGGAATGGGAGGATTCAGCGATGGTGAAGACGAAGATGAAATGGTGAAGATGATGGAATCAGTGGAGGGATGGGAGGACATAAATGGAGATGGGAATGGAACGAAGGAATACCCTAATGGATGAATCTGGACTCTTATATAACCAACCCCCAAATGCTCTTCCTTCCTCGATTTCTTCCCTCCGGTTCAGCACTTCATCTGGTCGTTTTTTTTCGTGGCCACGATAGCACTTCCTCGTGTTCTTCGCTAGCCATTTGATCTCTTCAACCACTAATTTCTCTCGTTGCTTGCTTCTCGTGCTTCGATTCATACCTGACAAGTCTCCATGCCTGTCATGGTAGCCCACACCGATCTTGTGCGCTTGCCCATGCTCCATTGTTCTTCGTCAGTCCCGAAGCCATCAACGAGCACGTTCCTCTCTTGGTGGATTCTGGTTCGCGTGTGTGTGTTTGTGTTCTGCGTTCAGCTTCAAGGGATGAAGCCTAAATGTGACTTTGGCTTAAATCCCACTTCTTGCCCCTTTAATTGCCTAAATTGCGAATTTGACCCTGTGAAAAAGAAATAACAAGTGAAAAGAGGGGTGCAAATCTGTAATTTCACATTTAAGACACAGAATTCACTACAAAAAAAGCGTGCATTAGTAGCGGTTATAAATGACGATTAGTAGCGGTTCTAACCGCTACTAACATGTTTCCAGCGGTTCTTGTTTCCGCCACTAAATCGTCCGTGACAAACATGTACTAGCGGTTAAAGAAACCGCGTGTAACAAAGTCAAAGACGCTACTGATTAGTAGCGGTTTGTAGAACCGCTACTAAATAAAAGAGAACCGCCTCTAATGTCAAAAATTAGCATAATCGTGGAAAAATTCAATTCTCAATTTAGTGGCGGTTTGAACCGCCACTAATTAAAAAAAAAAATTGGCCCATTTATTAGTGGCGGTTTGAGCAGCGGTTCTCAAACCGCTACTAATTAAAAAGAATAAAAAAATGTCCAACTTATTAGTGGCGGTTCAAAACCGCTACTAATTAAAAAGAATTAAAAAATGTCCAATTTATTAGTGGCGGTTCAAAACCGCTACTAAAGTTTAAGGATTTTAAAAAACGCCCAGATTAGATATTATATAATCAAAGTCATATGATCAAATGTAATAAAAAAACAATGATAATAAATTAGTGTATTACAAAATGTTCTTATTGTTAAAATAAAAAAAATTTCTCAACTATATTAACAACCATATCTATAAAAAAACAATATATCAAACACATAAAAAAGAAATAGTTAAAAATAAACAAGTAATTATATTTGTTATAAGAATAATATGAATAATAAATTAAAACATTTTTATCACTAAAAATGGGAAATAATTCGATATTGTTACCTGAAAAAAAAAGTAGCAAACAAATTAGCAAATTAATTCAGAATAGAAAATAAAACACATTAAATAATAAGAAATATAAGATAAATTGTTTTCAGAACAAAAAATAAAGGCATTAACGGTCAGACTGAGGATAAATTGAATGGAAAGGGAGAAGGAATAATTGAATGAATGTGTGAAGAAAAATGAGGGGAGGGGGTGGATATTTATAGTGATTTGTGCGCGATTTAGTAGCGGTTTGGGCAGCGGTTCTAGAACCGCCACTAATATTTAGTAGCGGTTCTGAAACCGCTACTAAATGTCTTTAATTAAAAAAAAACCTCAACCTACATTAAAAAAAATATGATATATGAACGTTTGATACACATTTTTATGAAAATTTTATAAAATGAAAAAATAATTATGGTTGGCTGCTTCAATCATCTTCTTCTTGCTCCTGCCTAAAAAGAACATAAACAAATATATAAATTTCTATTGCTAAAGGTGTTGAAATTTGTTTAAATTATTTGTAGTGAAAATGCTCACCTAACTACTTGTAAATGACCGTCTTCTTCAGAAATGAGGTTGTCGAAGTTTTCAGGTTCGAAATGTTGGCTGCCTAGTTCCAGATCATCTTCGTCACCCATGTCGTAGAGGTCACGCGGCTTCATATGAATCACCATGTGCCAATCTTTATGTGTCCGATCTTCCACATAGTAAACTTGCTGCGCCTGTGAGGCAAGAATATACGGCTCATCATCTGCCATTTCCCCTGTGTGAATGAGCCTCGAGAAATTTACGGACGTGATGCCCAAGATGTCCAATGTAATGCCTCGAGAAGTTCTGGTGTCTGCCCACATGCAGTTGAAGAGAGGCACGGTGAAATGACCTTGATAGTTAAGCTCGATGATGTCCACGAGCTTTCCATAGTATGATACGCCTCCAAATCGCATGTCTGTATCCCGTGAGTTGGCATAACTCCTTGTTCCGAATGTGCCAAAGACTCCGAAATTCTGGGTGAGAGAACCTTCATCCCTTGCAATGGTGCAGAACTTGAAGCCGTTGACGTTGTATGCCGTATATCTCCTGACATGGTCGAGTGGACCGGTTGCTAGATTTATCATATCAGGCGCATGGGGGTTGTTGTCATTGAGTATCCTCTGTGCAAACCAATCCGGAAACTCTCGATGGACCTTTTTGTCCACCTCGGCAGATGACCTTGTGCGGCTTCGTAGTTGGCGTTTAACATAGCGGCGGAAATCCCTAAATTCCAATGGAACATATCAGAGGGTTATGTGGTTTGGAAATAAAAAGAATAACATGATACGTGTATATAGTGTTACAATTCTTACTGAATGTAGGGCTCCACTTGAGGGCAATTTGTCAAGACATGTCTGTGTGCTTGCAACCTCTCAGTGGGAGTGAGCCTGTAATACTGACTTCCTCCAACTGGCTTTCCGACTGGCTGGAATAATGTGTTGGAAGGTGACTGGACATTTGATGGGCTGTCATCGACACGAGGAGGGCGGTTGAATGAAGTCTCGATGTCATCATCAAAATAGCGCGAACAATATGTTAACACCTCGTCACCAGAATAACCCTCTGCTATAGAACCCTCTGGAGATGCTTTGTTCCTCACATACGACTTCAATTTCCCCAAGTATCTGTAATTACAAGTACAATCAGGTAACTGAAACAAAATCATGAAACCACTGGAAAAATGAATCAACGGACCTCTCTATGGGATACATCCAGCGGTATTGAACCGGGCCGCCCATCTTTGCGTCTTGAACGAGGTGTACAGTGAGATGAACCATGACCGTGAAGAAAGACGGGGGAAATATCATCTCCATATGACAGAGCGTTAGAACAATTTTTTCCTGCAATTGATCCAGCTCTGCTTTGTCCAAAACTTTTGCACACAACCGTCGGTAGAAAGAACTGAGTTGAACCAAAACATTAGACACCTCCGGGGGCAATGTGCTTTTAATTGCCAAAGGTAGGAATTGCTGGAGCAAAATGTGGCAGTCATGGGTTTTCAACCCGGCAATCTTCTTAGAGTGCATGTCCACACATCTTGAGATGTTGCTTGAATAACCATCAGGGACCTTGATGTCCTTAAGTGTGGAGAGGAAGACTTCCTTGTTGGCTCTTGTCAGTGTGAATGAGGCTGGGGCAAACTTGTCATTCTCATCCGGTCAAGAGTCTTCACGTATTCCCATCGCCATCAGATCTTTCCTTGCTTGGAGATGGTCCTTGGACTTTCCAGACTCGTTGAGTAAAGTGTACAAAATATTGTCACACACATTTTTTTCGATGTACATGACATCAAGACAGTGGCGAAGTAGATTAGATTTCCAGTAGGGGAGCTCGAAGAAAATGCTCTTCTTTCGCCATTGCTGCACGTTTTCCCCCTGGGACTGGCCGCGTCCCCTTCTTCCCCCAGGCTGAACGCCGTCTGTCTTCCCGAACTCTACATGAACATCTTCAAGCTGTTGAA
The DNA here is from genome assembly GCA_037074515.1 of Mimosa bimucronata. NCBI lineage: Eukaryota > Viridiplantae > Streptophyta > Magnoliopsida > Fabales > Fabaceae > Mimosa > Mimosa bimucronata. The sequence goes on along the minus strand of CM073440.1, from coordinate 31,497,560 downwards.
GAATATCTGCGCCAGACAAAAACGTAGGAGGATCCCTCATTTCCTGCGATCCGTTAAATCTAATCTTCTGCAGCCGGAACCTATGACCGCCAGGAAGGAACCGCCGATGACCCATGAAGCACCACTTGCGACTGTGAGGAAGGCGGACCGAGTCTTGGTCAAAGTTGCAGTTGGGGCAAGCTCTGCCTGTATGCACGTTCCAACCAGACAATGTGCCAAGTCCGGGAAAATCGCTCACTGTCCACATCAACGATGCACGGAGTGTGAAGAGCGTCTTACTGTAAGCGTCATACGTCTCAACTCCGTTGGTCCAAAGTTCCTTCAACTCCTGTATCAACGGTTGAAGGTAGACATCTATATCGTTTCCAGGAGCTTTCTTCCCCGGAATAATCATCGAAAGAATGAATGAGCTCTGTTTCATACACATCCAAGGGGGTAAGTTGTACGGTATCAATACCACAGGCCATATACTGTACGTAGTGCTAAGATTCCCGAACGGATTGAACCCATCTGATGCGAGAGCGAGGCGTACATTTCTCGGGTTACTGGCGAATTCCGGGAATCGAGCATCAAACGCTTTCCAAGCCTCAGCATCCCTAGGATGTCTCAACTTCCCATCGACGTTGGGCTCTGATGAATGCCACCGCATGTGCTCCGCCGTTTTGGATGACACATACAACCTCTGAAGTCGTGGAGTCAGGGGGAAATATCTTAGAATCTTTGCAGGCTTCTTGGTTGTTATTCGACCCCTCTTCGCCTGTTTGTACCGAGACGCATTACACCGCTTACATCTGTCCAACCCGGCGTCGTCTCCCCAGTACAACATACAATCATTCGGGCAGGCATGGATTTTAGTGTAGTTCAATCCCAACTTGTTAATAGTCTTCTTTGCTTCGTAGAATGATGGTGCGATTTCTGCCTGAGAGAATGCATCTCCCAATAATTCTAACACCATCGACATCCCCTTATCGCTGAAGCCACACAAGCACTTGATATGATAGAGCTTGACAAGAAATGATAGTTTTGAATATTTACTGCACCCTGAATAAACATTATTCTTATTCTAAAATGAACGTTTATGTGACAAAACTAGAAACGAAATGAGAGGCAGTTTTTAGTAGAACCTGGAAACAATGGCTTATCTGAATCCGTCATAAGGTCGAAAAAATTCTTTGCAGCTTCATTGCGAAAAAACTCCGGGAGTGGTCCTTCAACCCCTTCCTGACTCCCGATGCCGTCACCTTGCACCCCGAAAGCATCACGCACAACATCGTTAAATGGATCCACATGATTGTCGTCATCATCGTCATCGTCGATCTGCATTCCAACCTGAGATGTTCGAGCAACTACCTCACCACCATCATCATCGTTCTCGCCATGAATACCCCAGAATGTGTAATTTGATGGGAATTGTTTCAGTATAAGATGCTCACGCACAACATTTCTGGGATGCCACTTCTTAAATTTACATTTCGGACAAGGACACAATATCTGATTGTTAACACCGGTGCAGTTGAAAGCAAAATCTAAAAAGTGGTCAACACCAACCAAATAGCGGGGAGACGTCCGTGGCAAACTTATCCAAGATTTATCCATCATATGACTGAAGATATTATCAAAGAAGGAAAGAGCTTAATAGTTTGAATGAAATGTGAAAATGAATTGGAAAGAATCAAGTGCTTATAAAATGAAATTTAGACATTAGTAGCGGTTCTCTAACCGCTACTAAAACCGCAACTAACTCAATCAGACCGTTGGAAAGTTAACAGGTGGCAGATGTGTCTGAGTATACATTAGTAGCGGTTCTAGAACCGCTACTAATATTAAATTATTTTTATAATTAGTAACTTAGTGGCGGTTTAAAACCGCTACTAAGTTTAATTTTTTTAGTATTTCTTAAGTTAGTAGCGGTTCTCAAACCGCTACTAAATGTGCTATTTTGTATTTTTAATGTTATTTATATCTTGTTTTTTTCAAATACTATATAAGAAAATAAACAAATAACAACGGTTTATTTAGTAAGTCAGGGAGAAACTTTTTTGTTGAACTGTTAAAACAAATTATCGCCATTTGTAAAGTAAAAAATAAAATCAGATATTAACAACTAACAAAATTATGCAACATTAAAGATATGAAATGTTTAAACAACTAATATTCAAATTAGCAAACATTTAAATATAAAAATGTTCAACTTAAATCCTAAAATAAACATTCTAATAAAAAAAAGACCCTAGAGCTACGCCGCAGGAGGCTGATCGTCGTCTTGATGCTCCGGAGAACGGTTGCGAGGATGCTTCGGTGGACGAGGAGGTAGTGGTACTCGCAAAGGAGATCTATCAGGGTCGAACATCCGCTGTATCCGTTCCAACGTGCTATTGGCGTCGTGCACCCAGGAGTCCAGTCGGTCATACACCTGATCAGTCACCCGTTCCGTAATCTCATGAGTGAGTCTCTCCCTCATTTGAACCTCAAACTCTGCGCCTCCCCTAATCGGGCCACTTGTTGATGGTTGGCTCGAAGCTGTAGACTGGGCGCTGCCTGGGTCGCCTGACCTGCCGTACACCACCGTAGGTCGGGCTCCGAATCCCATCCCGCGAACCCGGCCAGGGTGCTCTTGAGGCCCTAGGGCAGCCCTTAGCGAGGCAGTGGGGTCTACATTGTCCCCCTGCGACTCGGCGATCTCTCTCTCCGCAGCCTCAATCCTAGCCTGCACACACAAACATATTAACAATTTTATTTTGATGTCGTTGTTATTAAAAATATAATAATATAAAAATAAATAAATAAAAATTTTACAATTTGCTCCTCAGCCTCCCTGGATGTTGGGCTCCCGTCGGCGTGTCTGTGCTTTATTTGGTAGAAACGACCGTAGGTAGCCTTCTGCCCTTTCTTCGCAGCCTCTTCCTCCTGAAAATTAAGATACAAACAGTTATTAATATATAAAGATAAATTATTTTTAAATCAAACAATGAAACTTAATTCCTTCATACCATCTCTTTGTACCCAACCGAAAACGGCTTCGTCCCAGCCGTATGATGAACCTTCTGATGGGCCTTCGCGGCAAGACCTTGTTGCGACCTCTTCTGTTAACATAAAATAAAATTAAATAATAATCAGTAATTCAAAAATAATTTTTCAATATGATATTTCAATATCAATTCAATAATATTATTCATTATACCTTCCCAATGTCTCCCCTCCTCCAACCCACATATCTCTCCCACGCATCCGCAGGGACGCCACCAGGGACATCATCGACCAACTCCTGAATCGGCCTACTCCCACCCCGATTTCTTTCTTTGAACATATCCAACCGCTTGTTCTTCCAACCGTCCCCCATCTTTGATTCTGTCCAAGTCTTGCGGCTGTCCCTCACATCAAACTTCCTCTGTAAAATATTAAATTTAAGTATGTTTAATTAGAAATTAATAAATAATAACAAATTCCAATAATAACATAAAACAAATAAGAAATAATAAATACATTTCCTATAATATTTATTAAAATCAAATTCAAATAATAACAGAAAAGAAATAATAAATAATAAATATATTTCCTATAATATTTATTAAAATCAAATTCAAATAATAACAGAAAAGAAATAAAAAATAATAAATAATAAACAATAAATAAGGTCAAAGTTAATTCAACAAACCTTAACAATTTCGTCAAACGCGAACTTTTTAGAGTTCGCGTCAATCTTCCTCCAGTCCAAAGCGTCAATCGGAAATCGCTGATAATTCTGGCCTACACCCCCGACGAACCTCGAGTACAGTTGCCCCCCTTGTCCAACCGGTAATTTGGTCAAGTCGTCCCACTCAACTATAACTCTGTGCCCGCTCGGAAGGTTTATCGCATCTTGCACCGTCAACCTCTTCTCACTTATGCTACCAGAAGGGTCTGTAAAAATTAGGGAACAATTTCAATTTAATGAGCGATAAAAAATTATAATTATCTCATAAAAACAATAAAAATTGAATTTCCTTACCCTGAACTTGCACTTCGTAACCGGTGGACCTTCCGGAGGATCGTTTAGGGTGCCCCGCCTCGTCAAATTCCTCACCGTCCAACCAACGTTCCATATCCTCAAAATCCGCTCCTCCTCCAGTCTCGTCGAAGTCCTCTCCCCCGCTCCAGAATGCGTTGATTACATCTTCTGGAATCGGATCGTTCTGCACACGGATGCGCTCTTGTTCTATACGATCCCTCTCGGCCTGCTCAGCCAGTTCCTTACGTAGCCGCTCCTCAGCCTCCATTTGTTCAGCGGTCATAGGCCTCTTATTGCGATCGCCCTTTTTCACCATGATTTTGATATTTTTTCTAGTCGAAGTCACGTCAGGTCACTTTCTTTCTCAAAAAGCTCGTGCCTTTTCTCTGAAAAGGCACGAGCCTTTTTAAACTGTTCACTTTTAGTAGCGGTTTTGCAAGAACCGCTACTATTAGTCGCGGTTTCAGCTAAAACCGCCGCTGAAACCGCGACTAAATCAACCAGTAATAAATGCAGTTGCATTTATTTGGCTGAATTAGTGGCGGTTTTGGGGGAAACCGCTACTAATGTACTAAAACCGCCACTAATTCAGTGGCCATTCATTTTCTAGCGGTTTTTCCCTCCAAAACCGCGACTAAATGTACGCCACTACTTTTCCCGCCAAAACGCGCCAAATTTGTTGCGGTTATAACCCCAAAACCGCTAGTAATATCCGCTACTAACTACTTCTGTGGTCAAACCGTTGGATTTACTTGCGGTTTGTGCTTATAACCGCTAGTAATGTAAAATTACTAGCGGTTTTAGTGTTCCGCGACTAAAGTAACCGCTACTAAAAGCCCTTTTTTTTGTAGTGATTACACATTTTGAACTAAATTTCTCTAATTCATTGCACATTAAAATTAACAATACTATAATGCAATTTTAACAATTTAATCCACTAGTTTAAGATCAAAATGCACATTTTAATTAGTTGAATTAATGAATTATCAGAGACGACAACATAGGCCACCATACCTGGTGGTTGATTGGGATACAATCACCTTTACCAACTTTCCATCTAAGAAAACCCTCAACAACTTCTTTAGATTTTAGGATCCCTCGCCATAAAAAGGAAAGACCCTCCCTTGAGGAAAAGACTTTATTCTTGTCAAAAGATAAAATTATTGTTCCCATGGCCCTATTTAAAAAAGACGATCCTCGATCCCGTAAAACTCTCCATAAGTTTTTTGCTAACAAAGCTTCATTGTGAGGCAAAAATTAACGAACTCCAAATCCCCTTTTTTCCTTTGGGCGGCATATTTGACTCCATTTTAGACAATGAATCGATTTATGTTCTCCTGAAACTCCCCAAAAGAAATCACTACACATTGCATCTAATCTAGCAGCATCTTCTTTGGTTAATTTTACATTAGATAATTGAAAATTCAGAACAGATGATGCCACTGATTTAATTAATGTTAACCTGCCTGCCTGAGATAACAGCCGTTTGTTTCATCCATCCAAACGTAATTGAAGCTTATCTTGCAGACATTGAAAAATCGTAGTAGCTTTTTCTTTATAATCAATAAGAACACCCAAATATCTACCCAATCTGGGCTTATATTTTATCTGAAGCCGTGCCAACACTAGATGCCTCATTGCTGCTGGCACATTTGAACTAAATAGGAGAGCAGACTTGGATTTGTTGATTTTCAATCCAGAAAGGCGACCAAATTCATTTACCACATGATTAACTAATTCTGCATGCTGCTCCGTCGCTTGAAAAAATAACATAGTATCATCAGCATACATCAAATGAGAGATAGGCACAGTGTCTGATGCTGTCTTTAACCCCTTCCAAAGATTTTGACCTTGAAGATCATTAATCCATGCAGAAAGAACATTGGCACACAATATAAACAAGTACGGAGAAAGAGGATCTCCTTGCCGTATGCCCCGTTGCGGATCAAAAGGAGAAGATAACACCCCATTGATTTGAATCTGATAAGAGACAAATGTAAAACAATCCATGATCATCTGAAATCCATTCTCTTCAACACCGCCTTCAAGAAACTCCACAAAATAGAATCATATGCCTTTGCAAAATCCACTTTCAAAGCTGCAAATCCCTTAATACCCCTCCTTAAACCACCCATCTTATGCAGTAATTGTGATGCAATTAAAATATTATCAGAAATCAAACGTCCTTTAGTAAATGCAAATTGATTAGGTGAAATATTGTAAAAAATGATGTCTTTGATTCTATTGCACAGAACCTTTGATATAATTTTATATGAGACATTGCACAGGCTTATCGGTCTATAATCCCTGATAGAATGCGCAGATTCAGATTTTTTGAGAATGATCAGACCTCTGAAAGGATAGAACCATTTGAAATATATCATCTTTAACCAAATCCCAGTTTTTCTAGAAAAATCTAGCATGAAAACCTTTCTATTGCTGCAAACTGCTTGAATTCTTCATTCCTCAATTATGGCCCTTAAGTTTTTGCAGTTCCTTTACGAAAGAGGAAAAGGGGAAGGAAAAAAACGAAAACCATTGACATATTTCCTAAAACACAATACAGATTAGCCATGCCTACTTATATTATTTATACAGACTTAGCGTATCAATTATTTTTGGTAAATGAGACCAATAAATACCAGCCATATACATATACAAGAAAAATCGAGTTCAAAATGAAGTCAAGGATATAAGTCATGATGAAAGACCCATCAGAATTAATATTTATTGTGGGCATAAAAAATTGTGGATTATTAATGGATAAAAATGCTTCTTTGTCATCTCCTATTTGTTCTTCGTCTGATCTTCAGCATTTGCTGTTTGCCTGCTTTGGCTTGCCCAACCATATACATTATTTTTTTCCCCCGCAACCTTTTTCTAATTAATTATTATATTGTGTTATTTTTATTAATATTTTTCATATCATATATTGGTCTTATGATTATCATGAAGAATTTTTGCGTTTTCAATTATTAATTTCATTTAAAATTTTAAATTGAATTTAACTCTACTATGTGAAAACAAGGGATAAATGATAATATATATAAATATATGAAAAAATAATTAATCTTATCCCACTCTTATTTTAAAAACAGATACATTTTGGATGATAATAATTATATTTTTAGTGGTAAGCAAAATTATTGATATTTCTACATAAGTAATGTCACTCTAAAAATAAAAAAAAAATGTTATACCTTGCTTTCACATATAAAGTTTTAGACATAAAACTTCTGTGACGATAAATGATTCTATTTCATCTATTATTTCATTCCATTTTGAAGGCTCTAATAAAAATGATATGGAAAATCCAATCGTACCAATATAAAATACTTTATGAATCACAATGCAGACAACATGCCGATATTGTTTCCAATTGTTGAAGAGTCGATCCCAAACTTGAATTCAACAAAGTTGGGGCAATTGCATATCACTACAAAAATAAAGTCAATTACCGACCAAATTTCCGATATGTTGCTATGCATTTGATTAATTGGGCAACTTCTCAAACATACAACCTAGGTTTTCGAACCAGCAATGTTATAACTCACTTGGGGGCAATTTTATGAGAGTATGTGTCATCTAGAGAAAGTTTGAAGAGTGGTGAAGGTTGAGGATTTGAAGTGGAGAAGTTTGGAGAGATTTGGGTTTCATCATTTTGGTTGACATTTTTCTTCTTGTTCTTCTTCTTTTCTGTCATGAACTCCTTTGTAGCTATTATTTTTGTTTTAGTTCCAGTTATGTGTAACTAAAACCATTTGCTAGGGTATCTTTGAATTATTTCATAGATTGAACTATGTATTTCCCTCTTATGTTGCAAGGAGTGAAATTATCTGTGGATTTTCATCATGCTCTCTTTTATATAAGTTCTTGATCACAGGTTGATTTGTTAAATGAAATATGCCTTGAGAAATGGTATTTTATTTTAGAACCTGGTTTAAATCATGTTAGATTTGAAGTTTATGGTTCAAATAGGTCAATTGGAGGTTGATTTTGAATGGCAACTTTCATTAACTATGTCAAAAGATTATGCAATTAATGAAAGTATGAATTTGATCTTATCTTGAGAAAGCTTTTTTAAATGAGTAATAATGATTAGACTCACACAAAGTTTTATATGAGAACCTTAAACTCACACAAAGTTTTATATAAGAACCTCAAACTCACACAAAGTTTTATCAGGATATAATAAAGAGGGGCTTAAAATAGTTCATGAAGTAAAATGGTGCTAAGTAACTCTAGACTTTAATTACCCTGACCAATTGTGTTGAAACTCTAGGCCAAAAGTCATGAAGAGCTCAATTGGTGCTAATTAATTTGTACATGTCATAGTCCTTGCAAAATGACACTTTTAACTAGTCTATCAAGATATTTTATTCTATTTCAAAATAGTTTTAACATTGGATCTCGCTCCTCAAAATTATCTAAATCCAAGGAACATAGTAAGGGCAATCCTGAATGTTCTCTCACAAGAAATCAGTTTGTAATTTAATTATAATCTAAATGCAAATGAGTCAAGAATTTAATTTGCTTCACTTGTTAAAAGAGTTAAATGGATTCATAGAAGATAATAAAATGTGAATTATTTGTCTAGGAATGAGTTCGGAAAAAGAGTTTCTCTAAATCAATGGAATTACTATTATCGCTTCAAAGTTCCATTGAATATGGGGAGTTGCTACAGGTTCATAAGCATTGCTCGAGATACCTCTCGAGCTCGATAGGGTTGGATAAATTGGTATACCTGACTAGTTAAATACTAATTCCTCTACTTTCTAACTTGACAAACTCTAGCCTATATCAATTTGAATTGTTCCAAGGGATAACAGTAACCAAGATCTAGTTAGAAATTTTTTTATAAGACCTAGTTATAAATCTAAACATGTCACAACTACAATAAAAGAGTGGGAAAAAAATTATAACACCAGTATACAGTTGTGAACTATTCAAATGAAATTTTCACATTTTAATTTTATTTTAAGTACTTTTTGAATAAAATTAAAAATACTTATTTTTATAAAATATTTAATCTAAACCATTGTGTCAAGATTTAATGATGGAAAGGAGAAAAGAAGTGTAGATGATGAGAAAAGGATCCTCTTTCGATTCGAATCTGCTCTCTGCAACCTTCTCGTGTTCTTCCAAAACAGAGGTAGATAAGTACATACAAGTAGACTATTTTCACGCATGCCACATTTTAAGATCATTGATTCTTTCTAATTTCTACTTTCTTTCTGGTATAATGTTATTTTTAAATGGTGTACAACTTTGACGTATCGGTATTTTAAATAATGGAGTTGTATCATGTTCTACACTTGATTGTTTTTGGTCTGATCCTAGACTTGATTAAACCTTACATTTTAAGTTGCAGATCATACAAAAATTGCTTCGTCATTGTATTTTTTTTTTTTTTTTCCGGATGTTGAAGTTCGCAAAACGCAATGAATTTTTTTTTTCAAATGCCTCTCTTTACATCGTGATTGTGTTAAAAGAGGGATAACTGGGAGTACAACATATAACATAACTCAAATTAAAAGTAGAAAACATAAAACATAAAAGGTTTATAATAACTATAGAAAGGATCATGTTAATGGCCCATATACGAGTCAAACGCAGTTGAGGAAGGCCAAGACCATCCACTTAAACTAGCCCATAACATATAGCAGATCATAAGAGGGTTGGTTAAATAACTTTATTTCAAGTCCATGAGGCACATCGCTTCCATCTCTTTAGAAATCTTTACATAAGTCTTCCAAGGCAATTCGTTTGTTGAGCTTCTGCCAACTGTATGACGATGAGAAAAATGGCAATGTCAAAGTCAATTTACTATACACATTTAGCAGAGTGAAGAATGAGTCTGAATAAAACATGTCTGAAAACACGTTTCCTTCCCTAGTTTTTCAAAAACTTGTATCAGTTGCAAATCTGCATTTGAATGAACCTCAAATGGTATAGTCAAATATGTAGTTTGGGTTTGGATAGTATAAATGTGCGTACCTTTGAATAACAGCGAGTGTGGTTTGGGAGAAGATGGGGCAATCCTCAATGGTAAGATGTGTCGAGTTTGGAAGCAAGTTGTAGTAAAAGGCTCCCTCATCATGGATTTCAACTTCGCAATTGCAAAATCGATTTAGCTGAGGACACTCTTTAATCGTCAGTGTTCCCAACTTCGGAAGACGATGTTGAGCAGAGGGCAGAGAGGGGAAGAGGCATTTCAAATTGGGACATCTAATGACTTGAAGAGTTACAAGTTGTGGGAAGCACAATGAATTATCAGAGGATTCATTTGGAAGTGAGTTGTTGGAAAAGGCTTCCTCAAGGATTTTAATTTCGCTGTTAAAAAGTCCCTCTAGTTGAGAGCAATCTTCAATCCTCGCAACATGCAACTGTTGAGTAAAGGGCAGAGAGGGGAAGAGCCATTTCAACTTCCTGCATCCCTTGACTTCAAGATCGCGAAGTTGTGGGAAGAGCAATGAAGAATGAGAGGATTCATTTGGGAAGTGATGCTCTTCTCCTGATGTTGACACGATTTCCTCCAACTCTTCACATTCTTCAATCTTTAGATACTCCAAACATGGTATGCTTCTGATCACATTGCTCGGGAACATACACTTCATTTTTCTACATTTACCCACATTTAACGAATTAAGATTTTGGAAGATGATGAAAGTGGGACCGTCATAGACATGTAGTTGCTCTGCTGCTCCTGAGATCATCATCATCCCTTTTTCTTCATTTACATTTGATGATGTTTCCACATTTGAATCTTCAGTTGGAAGCTGTGGCAACTGCAATTTCAGTTTTAAAAAACGAACCATTCATTCACATAAATCAAATTTAGCGAGCAATCTCTTTATAACTGATTTTATTTACTAAAAAATATCTTTTTACTTAAAATAAATATGTTAAACAGATGTCAGGAAAAAAGAAAGAAAGAAAGAAATTAAGTCTCACACACAAGACCTCCAAACTTGTTCTCCAAACTTGTTGGGGAACAAGACCTCCTGACATTTCTGAGTCGTTGGTTTCTTCTTGCTCATCATCACCAATGACTCGCCACTTGTCCTCAACTCTAGCACTTTGAATGTCAAGCTCTCCAACATTTAGAGTAGAAAGTAGAATATTGAGAGCCTCATTATTATTCAATTGGCTGTATTTCAACTCATACACCCTTACAAGGCTCTGCATTAAACAGAGGAAATATATAATGCTTGGGATGGATGTCTTAGTCAAAAGTGTAAGATGTCTTAGGCAGTTGTGTGTAAGATGTCTTAGACAGTTGTTTATCTCTATTTATTCATACTAGAATCGTGTTAAAACAAAAAATATATAATGCTTCGCATAGATGGAATCCGTCTGCTCTTCAACTCATATCATTTGAGCTATCATTGATGTCAGATAAAATAATATAAAAAATTATATTGAATTTATATTGATAGCACTAAAATAATCTCGAGTAGATCAAAAATTAAATCATAGTTTGTTTGGTTTGTTCAATGTATCACTGTACATTCCAAATAGATTCATGTAAAGAAATACAAAGGAATATTGTGTGTAGATATCTTGTGGATATGGATGGGAAAGATATGGATGTATTAGACATACATGAACTTAAATGAATAAAACATTAAAAAAAAAAAAATGGAAGTATTAAATATTTAACCAGTATGAATTTAGTTAATATTGCAAAATAAAAACAACGACAAGATTTGCAGTAAGGAGAGACACAACTGCATAATGTTGGTATTAAGAAAATACCACTTGAGTCCCTAATTAATTCATATAGGAGATTTTGACTATACTAGTAATGATAGTAACCACATTAACAACTTCACATCACTTATCTAAAATCTAGGAATTCAAGCTTTTTTTTTAAAAACAAAATTCCCTATCTTTTTATGTCCAATAAATAGTTGCACCAAAAATTATATATATGACATTTATATTTGTAGCACCAAAAACTATACATATCACAATTATATTTGTAGCACCAAAATTGTCAATATTAATAAATTAAATCATAGTTCATTTCTTGTATAAAAAAAATATTTCATTTGGTTTATTCCATTTGTATAATAGAACATTCCAAGTATACTATAAAAAAAATTAAAACTTATCAGAAAATAGATACATGAAAAGAACTACAAAGGATCATTTAATTACAAACTAGCTTTTGTATGTATATCTCTTGTGCAAATGCATTTGAATAAAAAAAAGAATGTATTAGACTTGGGTTCATTAGCCCATTAAATGAGAAAAACAATAAAACATGTAATAAACCTTTTTTTAAATATAAACATCATAAAATATTCACCTTGCGTCAATATAAATAATATTGCAAAATAAAACAAAAACATGAGTTGCGATACGGAAAAGGAGGAATTGAGAATCGCAACTTACCTCTTCAGTCATAGAAATATATGCACTCATAACTGGCAAAAGTTTTTGGCAATCACGAATGCTAACCGTGCGAAGCTTCCCTGTGTGTAACTTAAATCCTTGGCAGACATTAAGAAGTCTTGGCAAGTTATTAAGTGTCATTCCTTCCATGTTTGGGAAAGTTATCTCCCTTTCACTTTCATTATCATGATCTTCAATATTTGAGCACTTGAAAATTGCTTCCATTTGAGAACAATCTGATATGGTTAGAGTGCTTAGTTGGGGAAGCATTGAGGTATCAGGATTGGTCATATTGAAAGATAAAATGAATTTGAGCTTGTTGCACTCAGATATTTCCAAAATCTTCAGTTTCTGCAAACAAGATTCAGTGACGGATAGATCCTTCTGAGTGTCTTCATTCCTTGAAAAAAGTGCTTCCAACTCATCACAATAAGATATGGTTACAGAAGTTAACTTTGGAAGACTTTGACATAGATGTGCAGAAAACACAAATTTTAATCTCACACATTTCTTCAAAGTTAACTCTTCAAGGTATTTAAATGTTGGAATTTGTTCTTCAACCCCAGTAAGATAGTGGAAAAATGATTCTATTCCACAATTAACAAGTTTGATTCTTCTTACTAATGTCGATGACTTGTATTCTTCTTTCCTCACTTGATAGACCTCATGTTCCTGCAGTTCCTTTGTGAGAGAGGAAAAATGAAGAAAATAAAACAAAAAGCATTAACATATTTCCTTAAAACCAATAAATGTTAGCCATACGTACATATATTATCCTTGCATATAGTCTAATTATTTGATAAATTAAACAATAAATCATCTAGGTGCATATATATAAGAAAATGGGAGTTCATAATCAAGTCAAGGATAAGTTATGTTGAAGGGCACACAAGAGTTAATATTCATAGTCGACTGTAAAGATGATAAATTATTAACCTATGTTGTGTTCTCTGCATGGAGTATATTTAGATTTGATTTCCCTTTCTTTTATATAGAATATTCAAATTTGACTTCATAACTAATTAAGAGTGCAAGAAACAGAACAAATATAGAAAATAATTTTTTTTTATTTAAAGTGAAAGAAAACAAATGAAACGATGATGAATCTTCCAGTAACGGTAGCTATCATGGTTCAAAAGGATATAGAGTTATTAATTTGATAAGTCCCAAACATAAAAACTCTAGATGAATGTCATAGATCTCAATCATTTAATTAATAATTATATCTAGGAACCTAGAATAAATTATCATCTTTTAATTGATTGTTAATTACTGCTCAGTATGCGAACTCAATTCCCAATTATAATTTGTTCCTCCTAATTACAACAATCAAATTCTATATTCTAAAGAGAATAAACAAACGCTACATTCAAAAATATAATTAATCATGCTAAGCATTTAATTACATAAAAGAATAGCAATCATAGTCCCATGATATCTATATATATATATATATATAAATATATGTATTTGTTATAAAAACTGTGAACTATAAATTCAAATGTTTATATATGTATGACTGCAGGCCAAGAAATCAATTGATAATTGATTAAGTTCAAAAAACAAAAAAAATCTTTTCTATTAAAATAGTTCATGGATCACCACACACAATTATTCTTACCAATATTGTTCCCGATTGTTGAAGAGCTGGTCCCAAACTTGAATCGGCAAATTTGGGGCAGTTATATATGTCGATGTAACTTAGCTTCACCACCTGAATCTGAAACCCTTGACAAATACTCATCAAATTTGGCAGATCTGTGAGATCTATCTTCGACAAGCTTGAAAGCACAGTTGTCTTAGTGTAGCTGGCATCACCTTCACTACTATTTCCAAAAATCACCTCTAATATACCAGCCTCACTTATCACCAAAGTGAATAGTTGTGGAAGAATAATAGCTGTGGATGTAGAGAAGAGTCTTCTGAGCTTGTTGCACCTCTTAACCACCAAATTTCTTAGTTCTGGGAAGCCAACTTGACTATTGGAAACCATATGATTTTCCTCATTTTCTGCAATTATTTCCTCCAATTCCTCACAATCAGATAAGGTCAAGTAAGTCAATTTGGGAAGGCTGTTTTGGACAATAGTGCTCACTGAGAATAAACGCTTCAACTTTTTATTGTGAGTCACTGTTAAGGAATGAAGATATTGGAAGCACAAAACTTGTGTTGGAACAAGACCTCCCGGCATTTGCTGTTCTACTCCCATTCTTGAGTTGGTGGTTTCTTCTTGGTCGCTTCTTCCATCATCAATGACTCTCCAATTGTGCTCAACTACTCTAGGACTTTGAATATCAAGCTCTCCAGCAATAAGAACAGAAAGTGGAAGATTGAGAACCTCATTATCACTCAATTGGCTGAATTTCAACTCATACTTCCTCACAAGTTTCTGCATATAACAGAGAAGTGAAAGGCGGGGCATAATTTTAGCAATCGTACGAATCTTGTTATACAAATGCTTCTTTTTTTGGTCAAATATACAAATGCTTCTTCATGTTTCACTACATTACATGATTATTAACTATCAAAATGCAGATAAATGACATATTTGGCATTTCATTTAATTTGTTGAAGGAATACAGTGTACATGTAGTTCACTAGTGGCAGTTTAATTTGTATGCAGGAATATAAGATGCCTTAGTCACTTGTTTTCTGTATTCATTTAAGCTAGAATCATGTTAAAACAGGGAATATGTAATGCTTTGCGTAGATGAAATCCATCTGCTCTTCAATTTCTATTATTTGAACGTTCATTGATTGCCAGATAAATAGTATAAGAAAAATATATATCATATTTATATTGGTAGCACCAAATTAAAATAGTCACAAGTTGATAATAAATTAAATCGAAGTTTGTTTGATTTATTGAATGTATGTATAACTATACATTCCAAATAGATGCATGTAAAGAAGTACAAAGGATTATTATGTGCAGATATCTTGCAGATATGCATGTGAAAGAAATGAATGTATTAGACATGAGCTTAAATGAACAAAACATTAAAAAAAGAAGCATTAAATATTCAACTGGTACGGATTTAATAAAGACTGCAACATAAAACACCGATAACGTTTGCAGTGAGGAGAAACACAAACGTTGAATGTTAGTTACCTCTTTTTCCCAATCAATAGATGCACTCTTAATTGGGATAAGTTCTGGGCAGTTATCAACCTCAATTCTGCTGAACTTATCTGTGCGCAAATTTAACCCTTGGAAGATATTAACAAGTCTTGGCAAGTTATTTAGTTTCATTTCTTTCATATTTGGGAATGTAATCTCCCCTTCTCTGTCAATGTCATGATCTATAATATTTGAGCACTTGAAAATTTCTTCCATTTGAGAACAATCTGATATGGTTAGAGTGCATAGGTTGGGAAGCATTGAGGTATCAGGATCGGTCATACTGAAAGGTAAAATGAATTCAAGCTTGTTGCATTTAGATATTTCCAAACTCTCCAATTTTTGTAGACAAGGTTCAGCAATCTCCTGACTCTCTTCTTTACCCGTAAAAATTGCCTCCTACTCATCACAAGGTATGGTTAAAGAAGTTAACTCACGAAGAGTCTGGAAGATATAGAAATAAAACACAAATTTCAATTTTGCACAGTTTGTCAAAGTTAGTTCTTTAAAGTATTGAAACGTTGGAATTTGTTCAATCCTTTCTATAGCTGCCAATGGCTTGTATCCTTCATTCTTCAATTGATGGCCCTTAAGATCTTGTAACCCCTTTGTGAAAGAGGAACATTATGACTCGATATAATTAACAATTTTATATGTAGATGTATTATTCTTGCAAAGATTTAGTCTAATATTGTTTTGTAAATTAAACAGATGTAGACAGCAATGTGCATATACGTAAGAAAACGGAGTTCACAAACCACAATGATATTTTTTTCAGCATACGAGGAATTTTCTTACTAATTACTAATGTATTGAAGTCAACTATTGATTCTCTTCCTTCATTTCAGTTATAATCTAATCATTTTAAAAATTTAAAAAAAAAATTCAACTTTTATATGTCCGTTATATTAATTTTCCAAATATTAATAAATACAAATGTAGTTATTTTATTTAAAAATAAAATAAAAAAGAGATTAGTAGCTAGGAATGATAAAAATTATAACTTAAAAAGGTAAGAAAATAAAAACAAAAAACTTTCTAGTATTTCCTAAAAACACCAAATACGACTAGTCCAGTATGTTACACTACGACTAGCCATATATATACATACACAAGAATATGGAGTTCACAATGAAGTCGAGGAAAAATTATGATGAGAAGCCCATACGAGCCGCTATTTATTAACTTGAATAATAAATAAATTAAATGATTAAAAAATTAAAAAAAATGCAATTTCTGCATAGAATATTCTACAACAGCGATGGCGGTGAAGTATCACGACAAAATAATTAAATGTGAGTGAATTAATTGACCGAATCATCTATCCATTTGTATTAACATGAATACTATTCGCTTTTCAGTCCAAAAAAATACTACTATTCGCTATTTGACGTGTTTTAAAGAATTTAATTGCGTGAGGAAAGTAATTTTTCATATGAAAAATAATACTACTTTGATCTTTAATATAATTAAGTTTATTTGACTTTTTTTTTATATTAAGGAAGCTAAATAAATTAGTTAATCATAATATATGTGTGTATTATTATATTTTATATTAGTTTATAAGTTAAACAAACTAATTCAAAGAATAAATTCAGAAAAATCAATTTATAAGTGATTTATTTAGCTTTCTTATTATGATTTTCCAAAATAATCAACTTAAATTTATATCAACAATGGAGCGAGTATTTTTTAATAAACGTTTTTGGAAATCAAATCAAATGAAATCATAGGAGAGAAAATGCGTACCATATTTGGACAATCCCTGCATTCCACGTTCCTTATAGATGGCCACATTGTATGATACCTCTCTGGGCAAATTCGGACAAGATTTGGAAGATTGGATAGATTGAGACGTTCCAAAAGAGGAAGCCCTAACTGAGTCTCATCTTGATCATGCGTTGCTTGTTCTCTACCAACATTTTCACCAAACACAAATTTCATCTGAGGAGCACTTGTTATGGATAGACTCTGCAATTGTACAATCCTTTGAGCTAAGAAGATAGGGCATATACATTCCAATTCGTAGCATTCAGAAACATACAAATATTTCAATTTTGGGAATTTCGAATTCTCCCATGCATCACCACCACCCTCTCCCTCTAATACATGCTTCAATTTACCGCAAAGTTGTATCTCAAGATTTTCTAAGGAAAACAGAGTGCAAGCAGCAGAGATTGCAAAAAGTGATGTCAACATCGGACAGTTGAAAATTTGGAGAAACTTTAGATTGCTTAAGTTGCAACCAGCAGGGAATATGCGCAGCAATTGAGGGCAATTCCATACACTTAGTCTTTCCAACTTTTGGAACATCCTAAAAGGAGGACCACGACATATTTCTTTAAGGTTATCCATAGTATTTAGCACTAACTCATCCAATCTGGGCACAACCATACCTTCATGAGTAGTTTCATCCATAAAGCATTCTATCTTTGAACAGCTTGTAAGACTGAGTTTGGTTAACTCATCCATGCCTCCTACAGCTTGGCCATCATTTGTCATGAAAATATTGTTGCCTCCCTTAAATTGATAAAGTTCTATTGCAGTTGCTCGTTCCGCGAGATCCTTTATGGTTGCACCTAACATAGAAATATGCAACTGACCCAAGTATAAATGTCTTGTGCTTTCTGTATGCAATATATGTCCACTGTTCGTCCCAATTCCTAACTCATACCTTCTCAATTTCTTCAAAGCACTGGGGCCCATGAGGTATTCATAGCAATTTTCTTTTCTTGAGTGTGAAACATGTATGGGAACATACAACTCTTCTAACTGTGAGCAGTGTCCTATTACTTTATAACAACATTCTTCTATTTTACAATGTGACAAATCTAACAACCTCAGCTTTTTCAAGTTTTCAATTCCATTTGGCATTCTTTCAAAATTACTAGATTTCAAGTCAAGAATTTCAAGCCTTGTAAGGCGTACCACAAAGGAGATGTCATGTAAATCCCAATATTGTAGTCTCAGAGTTCGAAGATTAGACAAGTGTTGGATTGGTTGAGGTTGTAATTTAATCTTATGCCCTGACGTGTGCATAATCAAAGCCTTGAGACGTTTGGTGCCTTCAAATGATGCATGTGACATATCCAATGGTTGACTTGAACGCAAAAAAAGGAACTCAAGCTTTGGAGCATCCAATTGGGAAGGAAATCGAACTAAATCATTGTTGTGATACCATGAAGATACAGCATAACAATCTTTTACCACTTCATCAACAATCAATCCGTTCAATTCTTTAGTACAATTTACCATAATGGTATGATGGTCTTTAGAAGCTATCCACAAAGCAACATCGCGAACCATATCATGCAATTTCACATATTCTTTTCTATCCATGTGGTGCTTTGGAGAAGAACGCATCAACAATGAGGAGTCAATGAGATACTTTATCAAATATTTAGCACGCCTCCTCATTGTATCGAAACAATCTACATCTCCATATAAGCTTAACCCCACTCCATATCTAAAAAGATCTTCTACGACAATGCTATGATCTTCAGGAAACATCGCACACATTAACAACAATTGCTTGGCCTCTATGGATTCCAAATAATTATAGCTTGATTCAAGACAAGTATAAGCAGCTTTCGCTTCTGCATCCACCACATTCTTTAGCTTCTCATTATTCAAGCTATCCAGTATTGCTTCCATCTCATAAACTTCTCTTCCTTTCAGGCAAGTTCCCAAAGCTACAATAGCAATAGGTAGGCCTTTACATTCCATAGCAATTTCTCGTGCCACCACTTCTTTAGCAGCATCATCGACATTAGCATGAGTTTGAAACAAAGTCCAAGCTTCATCTTCTTTCAACAAATCAAGTTGAATCATCTTCTGGCAGTCCATCGAGGCACATAGTTTTAAGCGTCGTGTGGTCAGGACAACTTTGCAATTTCTTGGATGGTCTCCCCCAAAGGGAATCCCTATGTGCTCAAGATTCAGCTTATCCCATACATCATCCAGTATAATCAAAATTCGTTCTCCACCTCGTAACCGTAGTGCTATTCTTTTTGCCCTTCCCATTTCAGATTCCTCTTCCAATCTGAGCCCCAAAGTGTCAGCAATTTCACCTTGAATTTTTCTTATATTTGGGCTTTGAGAAATTGTAGTGAACACAAATCGATCAAAGAGTTGTGACCCTTCGAATTTCTTCCACACTTGTTTCACCAAGGTGGTTTTGCCTGACCCTCCCATGCCCCATAACCCAATTGTGGAGCTTTCATCATCTCGCAATGCCTGCAGCAACTCATCAAAAGCCTTTTGTGTAGAGTTGAAGAACTTGAAGTTCCGAGAATCACGAGACTCTATATCAGGAGCAATAACAGGGTGTGAAAATGGATTCAAGTTATCACTCTTTTTAATTAGATCAATCATCCTTTGGGTTGTCTTGACCAATTTTTTGCAGAGACAATATCTCCTCCAGGTTGGACACCACCCTCGAAGGCAGCCATTGTTGGCCCTTAGTAGTTCCTCCAAATTCTCCACCTCTATTATGAGCCTCTCCACATCATTCTTCCATTTGTTAACCACGTCATCAATCCTGTCAGTCCTGTTGATGGCCTCTTGAACTCGTTCCTGCACACTCCCTTGCTTCAGTTTCAACTCCTCCTTTCTGATCCCAACATATCTGGTGATTTTTCTGACACAGAACAAATATTGTAGCTGCCGTAAAGTTGGATCCACCAAATATTCAGCAAGTTTTGCTGCCACCGACACTTCCACGTCTTCCATTTGATATTAATACCAACCTGAAAGCAGAGCAGTTGATCGTCATCAAATGATTAACTCAAAATTTCATTTTGATGAGTTCAAGCGTCGTGCGTGCTTATTCTTTCATGAACATATCATCAACATAAAAAGAATGAATTTTCTTCCATGCAGAGTAAAATAAAAAGGGTCAATTGTTTTGGCTCAGCTTTCTTGCTCTGATATCAAGCTTTTCGGACCTGCCATGTCCAGATATTAGAGTAACAAAATTTAGAGTTGTATGTTTCTAATTTTTTTTTTTCTAGCAGATCGATGCAAATGACAGCAGAA
Source organism: Mimosa bimucronata (assembly GCA_037074515.1). NCBI lineage: Eukaryota > Viridiplantae > Streptophyta > Magnoliopsida > Fabales > Fabaceae > Mimosa > Mimosa bimucronata. The sequence goes on along the minus strand of CM073440.1, from coordinate 31,477,014 downwards.
ATTATTAGCAACTAACAAGCTACTCATACTTTGAGATTTGAGACTGGCAAGTTGGGAGTCAGAGTACGTTGAAAAGTAGGATTTGTACCTCAAAACATGCCTTCCATATTCCAACATCCAATAGTTAAAAAGCAGCAATCTCATCATTTGTATTTTACAAGTGACAAGATTTAAAAATGAAATTTCGTTCAGTCCAAAAAAATGAAATATTGGAATTTTCTAACATTCATTGATCTATATACTAATTGCTAAAAATAGCGCTTGCATTCCAAAATCTTATATAATTGGTACATGAAATTGTGAATGTAGTTACTCATTTTGTCAAAATCATTACTTAAATAATAAAAATCTCATATATAGGATTTTAAAAATCAATTTTTTTTTGTTTTCCCATAAATTTTATATAGTTTAGTGATAAGATCAAATTTTGCCCCGAAAGTAACAATTAAGGGCCACTGAGTGTTTGCAAGTTTTCTTATGAGCAATTTTACCCTAAAAGTAATAAAAACTCAGCTTCTCTTTCAGGGTAAAATTGGATCTTATCCCTATAGTTTAAAAGAAAATATAAATCAATCATTTTCGACTAATTTTTCATTTATTTGATCTTAAGACAGTAGTGTCATTGATTATAATCTAAATTTTTTTTTTTAAAACTCTATTTGTTTCCCATATAATTTTACCCCTGAGCCGAAATTATTCTAAAAGTAATATCATTTTCATAAATCGACGGGTGATGGAACAAATAACAAATGCCATTTTTAAAACCGATTGCATATTCCAAGGTTATCATCTCATTCACATACCCTCTTTAATTTTAAGAAAAACAAACTAGAAAGAAAATGTAAAGGGGAAAAGCAATGTAAAAGAGGCTGAGCATGGGAGATTATTTCATATTCCAATAGTGCACTCGGTCCCAATAAAAGCAACAAAACGCTTGGAAAGCTTAGTGTAGTAGAAAAATAATTACATGTTTTGACACTATCATATCATTCTTTCTTCCTATCATACAAAGTGTTAAAGTATCAAAAAGGGTCTAGAAAAGATGACTATGAAAATATATTTATATATATATATATATATCTATTTAAAAAATTAAATAGTACTTGAATGATCTCTCTTTCTTTCTTTTCAATTGGAAAAAAATAACAATATAATCGACCAACTCAAGAACAGACTAATTGTCAATAACTGACGAGGAAAACCACCCCAACAATACTAATTTAAGGGTGATATTGCTCCTATTTTGAAATTTTCTGGGGGAATATTATTCTTTAAAAAAACTTCTGAACATTTACTGCTCTTTCGTAAAAGCTTATAAGAAAAATTGGACTTTATCCCTCTATTCGTGAATCTTAATTAACTCATCATGATGGGAAATGATTAATTAATAGCATATCTTGCTCTCCGGTTGCAGCGTTTCACAGTTTCACTTTCACTGTCAACTCAGATATATACGTACCACTTCAAAATATCAAAATTTTATTCCATGAACAAGCTGCGTATCAATCTTTTACTGCTTCATCTTCAAATACGTAAAAGCAACAATCTGAAAGGTAAATTAAATTTCATGAGGTAGAATATGAAAAATAAAAGATAAATTTCTGAAATTAAATCTACAGTTTTAGATGACTTCCGTATATCTGGGAAGAGTGGGAAGTTGAAAGAAAACCCCCAGAAAGTGACCAGTTTATTGTGTAAGAGAGAGCTCCAATTGCTAGCAGTCAGACTTTTAAGAATTGAGAGCACAGACTATTAAAGTGAGTGTGTGGGTGTAACTGAAAATCACAAAACAGCGACCAGAACATGGAAGACTAAGGAGAGTTAATTTTTTATGTTCATACCAGATCATAAGCTTCCACAATTGAATTAGTTGATAATTCTTGGCTTGCAATTTTTCATGTACGTAGCATAGTTTTCATTTTCTCTTTTGTTTTTCTTTGTAAAGGACTTTTCCAGCGCACTGGCACACTCCAAGTAGAAAAGAACAAGACTTAATATTTACCTACTCAACTGGAAGCCGAAGAGGAAATTAAACGGGTGATGAGGAAGAACAGAGAGAAATGTAAGAGGGACCGAAATGTTCAGAGTGTCCATATCTTGACCCGATCTAAAACCACTCAGGATAGTATTGGGAACTGGTCACATCCTTATTCTTCACATATAAGCTACCTTATTCTTCATTTCTTCTCTTTAACTTTTTGTTTAGCCGGAAATTGATTATGATTATTTGTTGCTTTGAATTTGAATGTTTAAATTATCAATCTTCTTGTTGTCTTTTTTAAATGATTAATATTTTGTAAACAAAGTTTAAAAGGATTTGTTGGACTAAATAGTTATTGACTAACTAATGTTTTTCTTCACATATAAGCATATGTGTGATACTGGAAAATTTGATATATTATGTTATTGTATGTACATGCCATCACGAGTGGGATGGGGCACCCCCAAGATTAGGAGTGACGGGATGTCCGGTCTCATCCCGTCTTTGAACAACTCTACATGGGATAGAAACAATGTTTAATTTGTTATTTATGTTTTAACTAAATCTTTTGTAAAACACAAGACATTCTATACATTCTAAGAAGTAATTAATTCATTCTTGGAGTGAATAGATTAATTAACACCCTCTCTTAGTATAAGATATAGAACAATTTTCTAAGAAATTAAAGAAATTAAATAAGTTCATTAATTATAACTTATGCTATATGTTATAAAATTATCTATTAACTTATAAGTTAAACAAACTAGTTTGGTGAAAAATATTCAAACAAATCATTTTATAAATAGATTATTTATTTTAATTAATATTTCTAAAAAAAGTTAATTGGATCTTACAATAAATAATTGATGGAGTAATATATTTTCTTTCCTACTAAGCATTTGTAAGCAGTAGGTAGAGCTAATCAAATAGAAGGTCTAGAAGGTCTAAATTTAATTTTTTTTCTAAAATTATGATTTTGATTTGTAAAAATTTTTCTTCAAGAATAATATTTAAAAGATTATGTTTACGTTAGATTTTATATCCATTATATTATAAAAGTGTGTTTATAAAAAATATAGAATTTTTAAAATAATCAGATCTCGAGCATACAAATTATATCTAGATGTCCATATATAATTAGCCCTCTATATTAAACTTTACAATTGGGAGGAAAACTGGTTCCTTGTGCCTTCGGACAAAACTGCTCCACTTTCAACTCACACAGTTTCACTTCACTGGGGACAAAAAAAACAGCTACTCTCTCAAAATCTGAATTTAATGCATTGATGAGATCCCCTTTTTATGCAGAAATATGTAAAAGAATCTTGAAAGTAAATATCGTGATGTAGAATATGAAACATGAGAAAGATCAATTGGAATAACTAACGAAGGCCTTGTATGATATAGATCTACAGTTTTAGATTGTATTTTACATCAGATGAGTGCGGAGTTTGGGAGAAAAAGAAGCAACAAATGTAGCCTATGAGTGACATCTCTAATTCCTATGGCACTTGCAACTAAAACATCTCTAATTCCTATGGCCCTTGCAACTACTGATCATGCTTTGAGAAATATTTGAAGTATAACAAATATTAAAAAATGTAAATGAAAGACTAAAAGATCGAGGTTTCGATGCTCATATACCTGATAATTAAGGTTCCACAATTAAGGTGATATTCAAGATCCAGATGAACACAATTCCACTGCAATCACCACACTTTTCATGAGCTTCACTGGTCGCGCGTCAACTCGGTTGAAAAGGATATTTCTCTCTCTCTCTCTCTCTCTCTCTCTCTCTCATAGTAAACAATTGTAAGAAGATATATGAAAGACTAAAGAGATTTGTTTTTTTTTTTTTTTTTTGCCAACGAAAGACTAAAGAGATAGGATAAGAGAAAGATATTTTTATTTTCATATTATTATGAGAAATTGTGTTTGGATTGACTTATGAAAAAAGTGACTTATAAATGAGATTTATGTTTGGATTAGCTGTGAAAAAAATGACTTATAAATTACTTATTTTCTATAAGTTAAATTGTGTAATGAAATTTATATTTGGACTAGTTGTGATTGGATGTGAAAAATAAATTAGAATTTGTGGGCCCCACCTACATAAGTTCTTAGTTTTTCCAATAAGCTCTTTTAAACAACTTCTACATATAAAGTCCATAAGTTCTTATTTTTTTCAGAAGACCTTATTTTTATAAGTTCAACCAAACATCTCAAAAATTACTTTTCCTATTTTAAATTTTTTTAGGAGAAAATAATAACTTATTTGTTAAAAAAAATCCAATCAAACACACCCAAAATAATGACCCGACATTCCATGAGCTTGAGTCGTCGTCAACTCGGTTGGAATTTGGAAGTTAATTGGCTCTTTCTTTTTCCAATTCTAATGGACCTGTTTTACGGGAGTGGCTTCCATCCTCTACTCCTTCCTATCCTCTTTCCTCCTTTATCCCAATTTTTTTTTTTAATTTTGGAGTCAATTTTTTTTATTTGTTTTTATCATTAGATTCTACATAAAATTAGTGACATTTTGATATCTCATGGACAAAAAATGATTCATTTTTCAATTTTATATGATTTTTTAAAGATTTAATACTTAAAAATCTGTATTTTTTTTTAAGTTAAAGTATTAAATCTTTAAAAAATCATATAAAATTGAAAACTGAACCATTTTTTGTCCATGAGATATCAAAATGTCACTAATTTTATGTAGAATCTAATGATGAAAACAAATAAAAAAATTTGACCCCAAAATTAAAAAAAAAATTTGAGATAGAGGAGGGAAGAGGATGAGAAAGGTAGAGGAGAGGATCATCTCCCTGTTTTACGCGTTTTCTTTTAAGGAATTTGATAGGATATATGTGATAAAGTAATCTTGCGATTTTAATTACTTTTCATTTAAAATATTCCTTCTTTGTTTTTTTTTTTTTTTTATGAAAAGTTAATCTCTCCGTCTCTTTTAAGTCATTCCCGCCAGGGTGGAAACCAATTTTCCTTCATGGGGACTGTAAAAAAATTAGCTTTATGAAAAACTGCTAAATTATAAATACAACAGGAATAGAAAATTCAAAATTGACATATTTCTTTTTTCACCAAAAAATTTTTACTCTACTAAACCACACCTAAAAGTTTCATCATGCGTGTGTCAGATAGAAGCATCTTCGAAACGTAAAACTTTTTTTATGAGCATATCGGTATCTGAATGAGTTGCCAATTGGGATAGGAATAAATCGCACTTTTATTAGAGGTTTACGATCTAATTTAGTCCATTTAATAAATAGTTCAGGCTCATAGTTAGATCTATTGTTAAGCATATTTAAGTAAATAAATTAGGCTTTCTTTTTGTAAGGCATAGTCTATAAGTCTAGCCTATTTAGTTTCTTTTTTTAATTTATATTATAATATATAATATAATATAAATAAATGATATAAATTAATTATAATATTTCCAACTTATCTTTAGCTGTAAGCTTCACATCTCATTATTCACACACAAAATTAAACCAAATCACTCATTAGTCATTCACCATTTTTTGATCACTCTCAAATCCTTAAAGTTGCATTGCTAACTCACTACTTTTCTCTAATTTGTATGATTTTTTCAAGCATAATAATTATTGCAATCAACAAGTTTATTCCAATTATGCCTATATAAAATATTATAATCTAAAAAAGAATGCTATATCATAGTTTGTAAGATAAAAGGTAACAAAAAAGGTCTAGTTTAATAGCCATAAAGTCTTTTTGAGGTATACATATACGTTTTAATAGATTTAAAGGGTAATATATGGAATTAGAAGTATAGACCTTTAAACCTATTTAAGAATCTGATCTACCTTTTAAGCAGACTTTTAAATAGGCTTTTACGGATGGGCATGCCTCTTGAAGACTCAGGCTGAGGCTTAAAAAAACTTATATATAGACTCAGACCTAAACTTAAGTTTTACATTTTTAATCAAGTTCAAACCTATTTAGTTAAAACTTACATAGGCCTGGCCTATTTCCACCCTAGTTACTACATAACTTTTTTTTTTTTTGATAACAGTTACTACATAACTTTTCCCAAAGAATTGTTACTATAAAATCGTGGTTAAAAACCAGGCGATTTCATTACTTTCAAATTCAAACTTCTATTTTTTTTATCTGAAAATTCAAACTTTTATGAAGACATAATTTATGGGAAAATCCCATTAAAAAGCGTTTGGAATACCCAAATTCTAATTTGGGCCACTAAATTTCATAATTCATTAATTAGGCATCACTTTAATGATCTCTTTTTCTTGTTTTTTAAATTGGAAAAAATAACAAAATAATCGACCAACTCTCAAGAACAGACCAATTGTCAATAAATGACGAGGAAAACCACCCCAACAATACTAATTTAAGGGTTACACTGCTCCTATCTTGAAACATTTAGGGGGATATTATTCTTTAAAAAAATTTCTGGACATTCACTGCTTCTACGTAAAAACATACAGGAAAAAATTGGACTTTATCCCTACAGTCGTTAGTCTTAATTTATCATGAAGGGAAATATTTAATTTATAGCATATCTTGTTCTCAGGCTGCAGCGTTTCAGTTTTAACTCAGGTATATACGTACCGCTTCAAAATATCAAAATTTTATTCCATGAACAAGCTGCGTATCAATCTTTTACTGCTTCATCTTCAAATACGTAAAAATAATAATCTGAAAGGTAAATTAAATTTCCCGAGGTAAAATATGAAAAATAAGAAAGATAAATTCCTGAAATTAAACCTACAGTTTTAGATATACTTCTGTATAAATGGGAAGAGTGGGAAGTTGAAAGAAAACCTCCAGCCAGTGACCAGTTTGTTATGTAAGAGAGAGCTCAATTGCTAGCAATCAGACTTTTGAGAATTGAGAGTGTCACAGACTATTAAAGTAACTGTGTGGATGTAACTGAAAATTAGAAAACAGCGACCAGAACATGGAAGACTGAGAGTTAATTTTTTACGTCCATACCAGATCATAAGCTTCCACAATTGAATTAGTTGATAATTCTTGGCTTGAAATAGTGCACCCGGTCCCCCAATAAAAGCAACCAAAATATTTAAATATATATATATATGTATATATAACACAGACTCACAGGAGAACAGAAAAAATGGCAAAAAATATATATAAAAATAGAAATAAAATAGTACTTGAATGATTTCTTTTTCTTGTATTTTAAATTGAAAAAAATTATTAAAAAAAATTGTGATCAAGTCAAGAACAGACCAATTGTCAATAAATGACGATGAAAACCACCCCAACAATACTAAGATTAGTTGTGCCCTGTTGACTGAGAAACGAGAGAGGGATAATTCATTTTGAAAAATATTTATTGTCATACAATATTTATTACATAAATTAATTTAATAAATCATAGTTCAATAAAAAAAAATTGAAGAAAAAGGATTAAAAATGAGTCTCAAGTTATAAAAAAAAAGTTAGATATAACAAATTTTAAAAAAGATCACAACATATAATTGATCTAACTATTAATAGCAAATTTAATGAAAATGTCATAGATACTCTTGGATTAAATTTTTTATTTTTTTAAATAGTCAACCCCGTCGCCGTTGGCCGCCAGAGTTCCAGTAGCCAGCGTTTGGGCTACATCGATCGCTAGGGGGCTGACGAGGCCCACCTACTACATAGCGAGGCAGTCGGGGTAACTAATTTGTTTTTTGGGAGGGGAATTTTTAAAAATAATATGCAAAATGGAGCGAGCCAAACCCACCCTCTTGGCGTTGGAGTACGTACCTTGTGGTCTTGTGGTAAGGCCAATAGGTCTCCTTAGTATATATGGTACAACGACTATATTTATAGTATCCCTAATTCATCCTAATATTTTCTCAAATCCTTCTTGTGTTATACCAAAATTGTTTTATGTGTTATCAAAAGTTTCTTATGTTTTACCAACTCGTTTTTTACCAATTTCCCCCCTAAATTTACCAACTTCTTCTTCATATTAATAAAAATTTCTTATGTTTTAACAAAATTCTTTAGTGTATTACCAATTTCGAATAATATAATGCCAACTTCATATAATATTTTACCCACTGCTTTAACTTTATCAACCTCGTTTTTTGTGTTACCACCCCTAACTTTGCATATTATTTTTTGAAAAGCCCCCTCCCAAAAGAAAAATTAAATGACCCCAATTGCCCTAGCACTGGTGGACCTCGCTGCCAGTTCCCATTTGACTGCCAGCTGTGGCCGGTGGTGGTGGGGTTGATTATTTAAAAAAAAATTAATTCAAGAATATTTGTGAAACTTCCCTGGAATTTGTAAAAGATAGTTTGTTCAATAGTATGTTAAGGTCATTTTTAAAATTTGTTGTATACCTGTATTTATCAGTTTTTTTTTATATTTTGAGAGTCTTTTTCTGTCCCTTTTTTTTCAACAATTTTTGCAAATTAATGTTATCTAAAATTTATTATTTCAACGATTGATCCAGACAAGTTGTAGCATAGGCAAATGTGCCTAAAAGCATTGAATTTAAATGTGAAAAAGTAAAAGAAAAAGCGTGTTCCAGCTAATTAGCGTCAGTTACGTTGCCCTTTTTCTCGACCCTAAAAGTCGCCATATGCAATTCCTTGCCTGCTCACAAAGACCCTACAGTTGACGACTTGATGTTGCCTTTCCTGACAATCCAACTACAATAAACAGTCATTGATTCATCTTTATTTAATTTTAGGCTGAAGACCTACGTTTCATTTGATAAAAGTGAGTCTGACACCAAGTTAAAATTTGGTATAATAATGCCTATAAAAATTTTAAAATGATGCAAAAATACTCACATTAATTTTATATGTTACCCCTTATAAAGATACTTTTGGTCAATAAAATTTGTCTTTCAATTCCACTCTGTCTTACCATTAACACTCTCACGGTCCCATTCCCTATAATTCTTTAATCTATTTTTCAATGGCTTTTCTTAGAATGGATTCTAAAACGGTAATGCAACAAATCCCTCCTTACCTTCCATTAGCACTTGATCCTGTGAGCGTATGATCTTTCGTCGATGCCACTGTCGCCAAGTCTAGACAATCATGAACACTGGCGAGCCTAACATCTAACACCATTTCTAACAAATGCATAACTATCATGAACATTACCATACTTATCATCCACCCAAATTTTAATATGGCGTTGGACACACCTTTTACAGATTAATGTAGCTATTTTCACACCAAAATTTTAACCTAGTGTTGGACACACTTTTAAAAAATTAACATGATTATTTTTTACCCTTTACCTTTAATTTTATGTCTTTTATTTTCATTTGTACTGTTTTAAATTTTTGGAGTATGAAATTTCTATTGTTTGGAATAATTATGCACCAACATTTAAATAGTACTAAGGTGCATAATTTCTACTGTAGAACATTTAAATAGTACTAAGGTGCATAATTTCTACTGTAGTTGGAATAGCCCTTAATTCATTTTCATTTGTACTATTTAAAATTTGTGGAGTATGTCTTTCTATCATCTTTATTGATTTCTTACATCACATTCTTTTTCCAGCTCACCCATTTCTATTGTAAGTTCTGTGTTATTGCACACAAAGACATGCACAGAGATGCATATATAGTTCAATCTTGATTTTCTTTTTGGGCCTTCTCAAAGGGAAAATTCAATACTAGAAAATCAAATCATTGAAAAAGTTGAAGAATTGAGTTGGGGGCATGATGATGATGTCCTCGTTACTTGCTTTCTAGGCTACCAGCTATGCTGCCCTTGGATTATACCCAAAAGTAAAGTGTGAAAAAAGAATCCTATATTGAATTATACTCCCTCCGTCCCTAAATATAAGTTTCAAATAACCACTTTGTTTTATTCAAAAAAATTACTTAAGTTAGTTAAAAGCATTAATTATGTGAGGAATCTAATTTATTTTCCAACTTTACCCTTACTATTAAAGATGAAAGAGAATGACAAATAAGAGATAATAAAGATGAAAGAGAGTGTATGGGAAAAAGATAAACAAGGGTAAAATTGGAAAAAATACAATAAATGCTTAGACAACCATAAAATGAAACTTATATTTTGGGATAAGCCCATTCACAAATATAAAACTTATAATTAGAGACGGAGGGAGTATATTGATTATATTTTTTTTCACTTTTGTAAGCTACAATCATCTGATGACATTTTAATTTGGGAACGACGTTATCCGCTTCCATGTTCGCCATACACTGTACCAGGGAACCGTAAAAAAAGTAGACGGGAAAAGTAATCGGATTTCATGAAACATGGTGACCAACCAAACAAATGGATGTGCAAAGTACTCATATAACTCACCAGTGATGGTCGGAAGAATGCACCGATGAATTGGTGTAGGCTTGCAGTGAAGTAAGGTCTGTTTATATAGGCCACAATTGAGAGCAAAGTTTGGAGGCAATTTTGAATTTGAATCAATGTAGGAGAGGTTTTGGGAGGAAAAAATGCTACACAACTCCCAATTAGCCTGTCAAGCCGCACCTCGCGTTCCTATTGTTAACCGTTTTCTTTTAAGAAGTTTCATAGATAGGTGAGTAAGGAATCTTATGACTTTAATTACTTTCATATAGCCTACAGTAGTTTTTGGAATTTTAAAAGTTCTTTCTTTTTTTTTCCCATTTATTTGTATGAAAATTTAACTATTTCTTATGTCATTCTTACCTGGGTGGGAAGTGGGAACCCCTTTTCCTTTATGCGGACTGTAAGAAAATGAGCTTTATGGAAAACTGCTCAGCTATATAAATACGTGAGTATAGAAAAATGTCACATTTTTCTTGTTTCATAAAAAAATTTTACTTTACCAAACCACGCCTAAAATTTTCATCATGTAGAATGAATAGAGGCATCTTAGAAACTTAAAATTTTCTTTGATGAAGATATCAGTATCTGAATGAATTACCAAGTAACTAGACCCCAAAGTAGTGTTGCTTAAAAAAAAAAAAAAAAAGAAAAAAAAAACCACGCGATCTCATTACTTTCAAACTCAAACTTTTATGAAGACATAATTTTATAGAAAATCCCTTTAAAAGTCGCTTGAAATACCCAAATTCTAATTCGGGTCACTGAACTTCATAAATCAGTAATTAGATTATATGGTCTAAAATACGATTTAGAAATTGGGTCAAATTACTTTCATAACTTTGAGTCATTAGAAATAAAAATTTAAGTGAAAAAAAATGAAATTTGTGAATATTCTGCAACAAAGTACATGTATAGCATCCTAAATGAAAGATCTTCCACTTAATTTTATTCGAAAATCTTCCTATGTTTGACAATAGTAATTATGTGTATGAGTATTTTATTATTAAATGAAGTTGAGGAGTCACGACGTATTGTTATCTGTTCGAGAAAGTGAAAAGGTTGGGGATGAAAAAAAACGTAAGAATAAATAAGTGGATAATTGTAGTGGGAGAATGTGAGAAGGAGTGTGGCCTAAAGGAGGTGTTGAATATTGATATTCGGTTGATGCATTGGGTCAAGGATCAGAGGTTCAATTGAGGGTCGATTCGAGGTCAAATTGGTCATATTAAAATAATATAATTTAATAATTAATAATATAACATACCAACATTTATGTCAAAATATAAGAAAATGTAAGGGAAAATCACAGGGGGGTCCCCCATAAGCCAATATATCACATAGAGGTCCCAAGGATTGCTGAAATTGAGTGGAGGTCCCTTGGGACCTCACTTAGATTAAATGCAAATGGGAAAAGACCAATTTATCCCTGGTTATTAAAAGGGAAAAGCCATGGGAGAAATCAGTTGGCGCCTCCTCACTGCTTCAAGAGAGGGAAAAAATCCACTTTGGCGCTCTTCTTCGTTGCTTCAATGGTCTCCACGATCGATCAACTAAACTACCCATCTGGAGTCACCATTGTTGTTCACCTTCGTTGCAAATTTTAAGGTTTAATACTTTCGCCTCTTTTTCACTATAAAGTACACAAAGTTTACATTTTTCAGCTGATTTATTATGTTTAAGTTTTGGGGTTTTCGGGTGTTTGGGAATCAAAGGTATAAGTTCATTAGAAAGTTAGGTAATTGTTTATTGGTGAGTGCCATTGTGTGTGTGGGGTTTCTGCTTTGTTTCTGGGGAGTTTTGCTTTATTTTCGTGTTTACTGGTTGAAAAGGAAGAAGGTTTGTATGTTGAGAAGCTTTGTTAGGCAATGAAAAATATGTATCGTCAATTTGGGCCATAAAGGTTGTTAACATTGCTGCCTGAGTTGTCAATGACTACAATATTCAGTTGGTTGACAATGCAAGCCTGAAACGTTGTTAATGTGTGTGATATAGCTGTCAATAACAACTTTATTCTGCAGGGGTACAGAGAAGATGGCAAGTACAACTGGAAAGCACATGTTATGTTTCTTGCACATAGGGGGACACTTTTTGTTGGAATTTTAAGACAAAATTAAAATTCTAAAGCATGTAGATATTATAAAATTCATGAACATATAAAAATCAAAATCCGAACCGTCGTTTGGAGGCTCCACCGGTCTTTGATTCTTTCTCCTAAGTGAGAGGACTACTAGAGTCCTTTTTGCTTGGCAGCACAACTAATCACCAGGACAGAATTAGAAGGAGGAGTTTTTCACTTTGAGTGAGAGTTCTCTAAATTTTGTACGTTGAATTAATGGGACCTGACCTCCTATTTATAGTAGTTGGCCAGGGAGGATTTTATGGATTCCTTAATCCATGCCAACTTAATTTAACCAATCAGGTAATTTCTCATAATTACCTGATTTGTTAATTATCCCTTAATCCATGCCAAATTAATTTAACCAATCAGGTAATTTCTCACAATTACCTGATTTGTTAATTATCCCTTAATCCATGCCAAATGGATTTGACCAATCAGATAATTATTTGATTAAGAAAATAAACTCATATTTTCTCCTAAATCTATGCCACACAGATTTAACCAATCAGATAATTATTTGAATTAATTAATTAGAAAATAAAACATTATTTTCTTAATCAATTATTTTGGCCCAATAAGGGCGGATCTAATTATCCAACATCTCCCACTCGCACTTAATGGGCTAATCATTGTGCATCCTCTTTGATTCTTATCCTTAATCATACTTGGTGTTAGTCGTGTCCGCTTGGGCATGACGTCTTCTGGTCGAGCATTTGTGTGTTAGAGATCTCTTCTTTGAGACCAACACACAAGAGCGCTCTTTTACCTGTAAATGAAAACATTGTTTTATTGCCTCGAATGCCCCAGGTTTTTCCATACACCTTTCCAACGGCAACTCTGATCCCTCTCGAGTTAATGTAACTCAGATTGCCTCTTATTGCATATGAGGTCCGCACTCACTTGCTGTTCTTTAACATTTCAGTGAGGGACATGTCTCAGAAGTTCATTGCAGTTGTGTATTTCTGGAGAAACCTTCCTCCTGACTGAACATCATTCGTGTTTATCACGATCGCTTTCCCAACCTTGATTCATTAGACCGTATCAATCATGATCATTGAATTCAGATTAGAGTAGCTATCACCGTGATTAACTCTTGTGGTGTTCGCCTAAGTCTTAAGGGCACAGTAAGAGGGTTTTTATACCTCTCTGGGACTCACACCATAATGGAACAGGGATCTTCCATTTATATCCCATATTGCGGATCTAAAAGCTCATGCAGTATGAATTGCATGCCACGGTGCATCAATGCATGTCGTTTTTCTCTAATACAACACCGTGCAGATTTCAACTTCAGACACACTTAGCATCTGTATCGGAACATATTAATACCCTTGACGTCTTATTAATTGTTCCATATCTGGCCACAGGTTTTATGGTTCAGATTGTATTCTGAACCAAATTTACCCTTTTGGTAGACATTTTGCTTAGCTCAATAACCTTTTATTCCGTCACATGGTGGTTATTAGCTAAGCTTTGCCTCACATCTCATAGTAAGGAGGTTGCTTGTGTGAGTAAGCTTATTCTTAAACCTGTACGACATTATATCTTTTGCATACTCAAAAACCCAAATGTTAAAAAAAAATACTTAACAAAGGGAAAATGTATTATTCATTGAAAGAGGAAAAAGTGTTCAATACAAGAATCATGCTCTACGCATGCCCAAAGCCTTTATATGCTTTAAAAATGGATGTCTAGCTATAGGCTTTGTGAGTGGATCTGCTATCATCTCATGGGTGGACAAGTATTGAACAACTACTTGCTTCTTAGTAATCATATCTCTAACAAAGTGATACTTAATGTCTATGTGCTTAGTTCTGTTGTGGTACTTGGGATCTTTAGCATATCCAATAGCAGTTTGATTATCACAGTTAATCAAGATTGGATTCCCATCCTTGTTGTTTATTCTTAAACGTTCTAGGAATCTCTTAAGCCATACAGCTTCTTGAACAGCAGCAGAACATGCTATGTATTCTGCCTCCATTGAGGATAAAGACACACATGTCTGCTTTTTGCTACTCCACGAGATTGCACCATTGTTCAGCAGGAATGCGTATCCTGACGTTGAGTGACGCTCATCAAGATCTCCAGCCCAGTCAGCGTCGGGGTACCCTTGCAAGAGTGACCCATTTCCTTGGTAGCACAGCTCGTAGTCCATGGTTCCCTTTAGGTATCTCATGATCCTTTTCACAGCTTCCCAATGTTTGACTCTTGGGTTTGATTGGAAGCGGCTCACCAGCCCAACTCCAAAACAAATGTCTGGCCTTGTACATAACATGGCATACATCAGGCTGCCAACTGCACTTGAGTAAGGTACCTTTTTCATGCGTTCTATGTCGCATTGTTTTGTAGGTCTCATGTCCTTATTCAAGTCATGTCCTTTGACCACTGGAGTGTCCATGGGTTTACAGTCCCTCATGTTGAAGCGTTCCAAGATTTTAGCTATATATGTCCTTTGGGACAATGACAGCAACTTCTTGGAACGTTCTCTTCTTATCTTGACGCCCAAGATATATTCTGCTTCACCCATGTCCTTCATTTCAAAGTTTAAGGATAACCAATCCTTAATTGTTTTAACGACTCCTAGATTTGATCCAGCCAAGAGTATATCATCAACGTAAAGAGATAATATAACAAAATTGCCTCCAAAACGTTTGATGTATACGCAATGGTCTTGTTCGATCATTTCAAAACCAAATGAGGTGACTGCTTTGTGGAACCTCAAGTACCATTGCCTAGACGATTGTTTAAGTCCATAAATGGATCTTAGGAGTTTGCAAACCTTTTGTTCACTTCCTTTCTTTATGAAACCCTCAGGCTGTTTCATATAGATTTCTTCGTCTAGTTCTCCATTGAGAAAGGCGGTTTTAACATCCATTTGATGTAATTCCAAGTCTAAGCTTGCCACCAATGCTAGAATCAATCTAATAGAGTTAAAACGAACTACCGGCGAGAAAGTATCCTCGTAATCAATACCTTCTCGTTGTGTGTATCCTTTGGCCACTAACCGTGCTTTAGGTTTGTCAATTGATCCATCTGCCTTTCTTTTATATTTGAGAACCCACTTGTTCCCAATTGCCTTTCGGCCTGGCGGTAGATCAACTAACTCCCAAACTTGGTTTGACCTCATGGATTCCATTTCCTCTTCTAAGGCCATTTGCCATTTTTCCTTTGCAGGTCCCGACAACGCATCCTGTACGTTTATGGGATCAGAATCGTCTTCTTCTGGATTGACGATGAGAACCGATCCTTCTACTGAGAATCGTCTCCTTGGGGTTTTATCCCTCTGGCTTCTCCAAAGTGGGGTATCCACAAGACTCTCTTCTTGTGGTTGGGAAAAATCTCCTTGAGGTTGAGAGGAGTTTTCTTCCCTCCCACTTAGGTTGGTTACTTGAGGGATATATGTTAACTCATCGTTTCTGCTTTCCTCATAAAGCGGTTCTAAACGGTCAACACCCCCCCTGCCAGGGAAATCATTCTCCATGAATACTGCGTCCCTTGATATTATTTCAGTCACTGATCCGTCATCATTTTCTCCAATGAAGACATACCCTTTTGAGGCTTCAGAGTATCTCACAAAAATACATTTCTTGCCTCTTGGTCCCAACTTTCCATATTTATGCGAAGAATCATGGACATAAGCTGCTGACCCCTATGGTCTTAAAAGATTTAAATCTGGTTTGCGTCCTGTCCATGATTCATAGGGTGTGGTAGAGACTGACTTTGAGGGTACGTGGTTAAGTATGTATGTGGCAGTTAGCAGAGCATCTCCCCAATATGAAATTGGGAGCTTAGCTTGTGCCATCATAGACCTAACCATATCAAGAAGGGTTCTGTTCCTTCTTTCGGCAACTCCATTTTGCTGAGGAGTATTGGGGACTGATAGTTGCCTAACAATCCCTTTTTCCTCACAGAGTGCCTTGAACTGATCCAAGAGATATTCTCGTCCCCTGTCAGTTCTCAAGGCCTTTACCTTGCAGCTTAACTGATTTTCCACTAAGTTAAGGTAGTTTCTAAAGCATTCCAGAGCATCAGATTTGTGGGAAATCAGATAAACATGCCCATATCGAGAATAGTCATCGATAAAGGTAATGAAGTACGCAGCTCCATGCCTTGCCCGTACACTCATCGGTCCGCAAATATCAGAGTGAATGAGTTGAAGAGGAGTGTTAGCTCTAGTTGCTTTACCGAAGGGTTTCCTTGTGCTCTTGCCTGCTAGGCAGTGCTCACATAGAGACATTTCTCTTTTCGATATATTTCCTAACAAACCTTTCTTTGCTAGTTTAGTCATTCGTTCTTGACTAATATGACCTAATCTAGCATGCCAGATGTCATAATGAATATCGGAGCTAATTGCATAACAAGAACTAGAATATTCATTGAAATTTTCAAGTATAAAGAAACCGTCCTTAACATAACCAGAGCCAAACATACCGGCTTTATTTGAAATGCTTACAATGAAGTCACAAAAACTAACATTGAAATTTAATTTGACTAAAGAAATGACAAAAACGAGATTTCGTCGGATTTCAGGAGCGTAGAGCACATCATGCAATGTCAAGGTTTGTCCTCCCTGCAAACTCAGCTCGCAGGTACCGATGCCTTTGACTTCTACCCTCGCATTATTCCCAACATAAAGCCATCTGCTTCTAGCTGGCAGCCGACGAAACTCAGTGAAATTCCCACGTTCCTTGCTTACGTGGTCGGTTGCTCCTGAGTCTACAACCCACACAGGATTAGCTTCAGTTAATAAAGTAGTACTCGACACAAAAGAGTAATGAATAGGCACATTATTCGTTACCTTCTTTTGATCAGGGCAATCTTTGGCATAATGTCCCTTTTTCTGACATGCATAGCACTTGATCTTGGCTAGATCACGCTTCTTGCTTGTCCTTTTGGTTTTCTTGAAAGGTTTCTTCCCCTTTTGTTTGGGTCCACCTTTCTTTTGTTGGGACTTCTTTCCCTTGCCTGACTGTCCCTTGGGAGCAGACTTGTCCTTTTCTTCAGTCAAAAATGCATGGCTAGCTGGTTTTGCAGCTTCCATGCGATCATCCTCCAGCTGGATATGATGAGCTACGTCAGCAAAGGTTTTTATGCTTGCATTATGAGTGATGGTGTGCTTCATGGTATCCCAACTCGCTGGGAGTGACCTGATGGCAGCTTGAATTTTCTGCTCTTCAGAAATAGTCCCTCCGGCTTCAGACAGCTCCCTAATCAAGTTGTGCATCGCCCTTAAGTGTTGCCTGATGGGAGTGTTCGGAGCCAGCTTGAAGTTGTTGAATTTCACAGTCAAACTCCTTAGCCTTGCGGCTGAAGTTCCGTCAAATTCTTCCTTCAGTGCTGCCCACATGGCGGAGGCTGTAACATGCCCCTCAAATTGGCACATGATGTCATCAGTCATTGAACCCAACATCGTGATACGTGCAAGCGTATTTTTCCTTTTCCAGACAGCAAATGCATCATGGTCCCTCCTGGACGCAACATCATCTGGTTCTTGGAGGACTTTGGTCAGGACATCAGTTATCTCCTGTTCTTCCAGGACATATGTAATTTTACGGCGCCATATGCCATAATTATCTCCATCTAACTTGCATCCCCCACATAGGTCAGCGACGATGGATTTGATTCCCTGATTGCACCATATTTTTATATACTTTTCATTGATAAAATCAGTAGATTATTGCATGTTCTTAGGGTAATTGCACCTAATTAGGGTAATTTCTGGCTTTTGCACTCTTTGTTGGAAGTTATTCTAGTCAAGGACAATTTGGGCATAATTAGCATAAATTATTGTTAACCTATTTTCAAGAACATTTGATGCTACCTCTAGTTCATTCTTATGCGCAGATGATAGAAGAAATATGCCCAAATTGAAGGAAAAATAGAAAATCAAGAGGACATGGTTTCTGTCCCTCGCCGTGGACCTTCCACGGCGAGGCCCACGACGAGGCCCACGGCGAGGCCCCTCCTTCTAAGCCCTTTTCTGCCCCTCGCCGTGGACCTTCCACGGCGAGGCCCACGGCGAGGCCCCTCCTCCTGAGCCCTTTTCTGCCCCTCGCCGTGGACCTTCCACGGCGAGGCCCTTTCTCTTGCATTCCCTCTGCCCCTCGCCGTGAGAGGCCCACGGCGAGGCCCCGAAAACTGGTGTTCTGCTGTGCGTTTCAGGAATTTTTGGGGGAGTATATAAGATAAAAATCAGACCCTCCTTCATTGTTCTAAGCCTCTCAAGCCCGAAAATCACCCTCTCTGCTAGGGTTTCCTCTCCATCTTCATTCTTCATCCAAATCTTCATCCACCCACTCAAATTCATCTCCATTCTTGTTGATTTTCTTGTTCTTTCTCCTTCCACCTTCCATTTCCACTCCATATTTCCTTCCATCTTCTTCATTCATGGAGGCTATCACCATGGGTCCTCTTGGGCACGAATTTGAAGACATGAGAGGCTAAGTTCTTGGTGCTTTGGTGGTGTGAAGGTGGCTCTAGCTTCATGGACCAACATAGGGGAGTTTCTAGTCTACAATTTCTTATTTCCTTTGTATTTGGCTTCTACTCTTTTGTATTGGTCTTGTATATGGATTTAAGACTTGGGATATGTGATTGCTATCCATGTTTGTGAACTATATTGTGTATGCTTTGAATTTAATGTGATTGAGATATAATTTCCTATCTACTTGTGGTTGTATTCTTGGTTGTAGCCATTTTAGTGGTTGCTAGTGGTTATAGTCAATTTCTTCCATGCATGAATGTTGTGGTTGCACTTCATGAGAGTTAAATTGTATTTGGTTCAAGGCATTTCACAAACCAAGTGGATCTTAACACTAACCCTAAGTAATGACTATGAAAGTGGTTGCTAGATTAGTCATTAATTAGGGCTAGTGGACCCCTAGTGGTTGCTTGGGGATTTTTCAATTAGACTTGGTAAATTAAACTCCCACTAATCATTTTGAAAGAAGCATTTGAGTCACCGAAGCACTACCAAAGCCCGTTTTATCAAATCACCCCCTAATCCAAACTCTTTTCACCTTTCACTTATTAATCTAAAACACCAAAAACAAGTAGCTGCTTTCCTTAATAGCTTTAGTAAATGAATCTCCAAACCAAAACCCCATACCCTTTTCATTGTTCTTAATTGCATTTAGTTAGCTTAGGTTGTTTGGAAGGACTCCTCAAGTGAAACGATCCGGGATTGTGCCAATTTATACAATCCTTGGTAATTATTGTGATTTTAACCCCAAGGCGTAAGGAAAAGGTTAAATCATTCCCTTTGGAGACATTGATCTAAGCACATAGACAATAATACATTTTTAGCAATTAGTATGCAAACTTAAGTATTAAATATGTGAACGAAAATATATGATCGTTTTGTTTACCATATTTGTGTTCAGGAGTCAACTAAGTTGAATCCCATCGCACTCATAGTGGTTTACTTACAATCCTTCAATTTCGATCTCATTTAAATACGACACATTTAAATTTTCTCCCACTCAAAAAGAGAATTAAATTTGCTCCCACTCAATTTAAAGCAAATAAAATTTATTAATGAATAATCAAAAAATTCATTACAATAAATAAAAGAAATGAAACAAATTGCAATCTATCCTAAGAGAAAGAACTAATCCTCCTCAAAATAACGACTGCCTACATGGAGTACATAGCCGGTTATGAGCATCCTTAGGTCCTCATTGACCTTGCAGAGGCCATTCTTAAGGAAATCCTTCCAACAGGAGCGTGAGAATGCAAGACCTCTCTCAAAAAGGGCTTTTTGATACTCATGTATCACTAACATGTAGAATTGAGCATCCTGCATGCTAGTGATAGATTCACCGTATCCGTGCAAGGTTATATATACGCTACAAAACCGGTAAGGGTGATTCTCAGCATCTTTCCTTGCTCTCCTTCTGGCTATGGTTTGAGTGTCGCCACTATCGACCTCTTCCATGGATTGAGGAGGTGCTCGTTCCTCCTCTGCCTCGACCCTCTTTGGTCGTTTTATGGGTCTTTGATAAAAGAAAGGTACTTCTTCCTTATTAACACTCAGTTTATAAGTATCCGAAGCTGGCGAGTATGATGACATTGGATATGTCAAATCAGTGGATGAAGAAATTATAACTGGATTTTGACTATCGTTTGAGTTTTCCATTTTTAAAACCTACAAAATCACATTTTGTGGAAAAATAAAAGTATATAGTCAAAAACATTGTACTTATGGTCAATTAATCGTGCAATAACGAAAATTAAATACAACTTTGTTTACAAAAAAACAAGAGCAATTATAAATCCACACATAGATTATAATTTCTGAATTTTTAGGATTGTATATTTCCCAAAGATTCATTTAAATGCATTCTCATACGCATTTGAATCCCAAATAAAATTTTGGAATTATGTATTTAATTTTGACCAAACCCAAATAAGAAAAAACTTTCCAAATTTCATCCATAAAAGAAAAGAAAAAAAAGTTTTTTTTAAATAAATTAAAATAATAAAATAATATTATTATAATATTAATTTAATTTAATTTTTTTTTAAATAAAACAACCAGATCCGGATCGCATGATCCGGATCTGGGGGGGAGGCGCGCTCTTGTAGCGCGCTACGTGGCGCGCTGAGAGCGCGCCACGTATACTCCCCCTGGGGTGCGCTGAGCACCCCACCTTTCTTCTTCCTCCAGCCGGGTTGACCCGGACCCGGCTGGAGGTGTGGCGGGTCTGTACGGACCCGCCGCCTTCCGGGCACCATATCTTGGCCGTCCGACCTCCGATTTATGCGTTTTCAGTGGCTACGGAATTGTCTCGGCGCGTAGATTTATTTTATACAAAAATTCGGGCATCAAACACAGTTATTTGAATAAATAATTTTCTCAAAGAAAAATGCCATTTTTGTAAAGCTTCATGATTTCAAAGGAAAAATTGTTACTTATACACATAGTAGACAATGGAAGCTTAAATAATGCAGCGGAAAAAAAATAAGCCTAGAATCTTATACTAAGGCTCTGATGCCAATGTTGGAATTTTAAGACAAAATTAAAATTCTAAAGCATGTAGATATTATAAAATTCATGAACATATAAAAATCAAAATCCGAACCGTCGTTTGGAGGCTCCACCGGTCTTTGATTCTTTCTCCTAAGTGAGAGGACTACTAGAGTCCTTTTTGCTTGGCAGCACAACTAATCACCAGGACAGAATTAGAAGGAGGAGTTTTTCACTTTGAGTGAGAGTTCTCTAAATTTTGTACGTTGAATTAATGGGACCTGACCTCCTATTTATAGTAGTTGGCCAGGGAGGATTTTATGGATTCCTTAATCCATGCCAACTTAATTTAACCAATCAGGTAATTTCTCATAATTACCTGATTTGTTAATTATCCCTTAATCCATGCCAAATTAATTTAACCAATCAGGTAATTTCTCACAATTACCTGATTTGTTAATTATCCCTTAATCCATGCCAAATGGATTTGACCAATCAGATAATTATTTGATTAAGAAAATAAACTCATATTTTCTCCTAAATCTATGTCACACAGATTTAACCAATCAGATAATTATTTGAATTAATTAATTAGAAAATAAAACATTATTTTCTTAATCAATTATTTTGGCCCAATAAGGGCGGATCTAATTATCCAACACTTTTTATATGGAGAAAGTGGTGATATGTGTTATGTGAAGGGTACCACGAGAACCAAAATCATAAAACAAGGCACTACATATGAGGAGTTGAGAACACTTGTAGCTTCAATTTTAAGAAAAGAAAGTAGTGGATTTTTAATGAAATTCACTATTACCTTTGATGATGTGACAACCTTTGTGGACATTGTAGATGATGAAGGAGTAGAACATTTTATTAACTTCAATAGAGAAAGTGGTCATGTATATGTAGGAGAAATTTCGGATCACAATACACAAAGAAGTGAAGATGCAAGAGAGGAGCAAGATGTGTAAGTCACATTTCCTTTTTAAACTAGTGTTGTATGTTGTTACTTGTGGCCATGTATGTTGTCATTGAAGTGTATTTAAGTTGTCAGTACGAATACCTTGGTTTGTCATTACATGCAGGATGGAGAGCATTGTAGGTGGTTCGTCTAGATTGTCCATGTCTCCACTCACCTTGTTGAATGAAGAAGGACCAGCATTGGAATATTCTATACAACAAATGATCTCAGAACCACCTAAAGAGATAAATTCCATGAAATTGAGGGATTTGATTATTGGACATGGACAAGAATTCTCAAGTGCCAACATCCTTCGAAAGACACTCTACAAATACAGCATTGGTCATAATTTTTCATACCATTTTGTGAAGAACAACAAAAAGAAGATCATAGTGAAATGTAATGTTGAAGATTATCCTTGGTACTTGGGGGCATATGTAATTGGTAAAGGTATTGAGGTTCTAGCGATTAAGAATTTCAAAAGTGAGCACATGCATAATGCTGCCCAAGACAACCTTCATGTATATCACTCAGCCCGGACAAATTTGACAGCATAAATCATGATCGATTCTCTTAGGTGTAACATTGACAAGACTTCCAGTGAACTAAAAAAAGACATGCTTAAAGAGTATGGTGTAATTTTGAATTATAGTCAAGCATACAGGGGGAGAGAAAGAGCATTGAAGGAAATAGAAGGTAGTGCATCTGAATCTTATATGTTAATCCCCTGGATTTGTGAGAGGCTACTTGAAAGTGATCCAGGAACTGTGGCTCGATGGGAAGCTCCGAATGACATATTTGAGAGGTTATTCATTGCTTATAGATGTTGTATTAAAGGTTTTTTAGATGGTTGTCGGCCCATAATTTACATAGATGGTTGTCATCTGAATGGTCCATATAAGGGAACATTGTTATCAGCTTGTACTTATGACGCCGATAATGAGTTGTTTCCCTTAGCTTATGCAATAGTTAGTGGGGAGACTCGTGATGATTGGACTTGGTTTCTCCAAAATGTCAAAGAAATCACAAGATCGATTGAGATGACAGTAGTATCAGATCGAAATATTTCCATCATCGGTGCTATTCGGGATGTATTTGGAAGTGAGAGACATGCATTTTGCTATAGGCACGTGAAAGAAAACTACAGTTCAGAGTACGTTAGACTCAATAAAGGTGGGGGGCGGATCTCAAGTAAAACCAAAGAGTTTGCGCTGAAATTGCTTGATGGAATTGCATATGCAAGGCATGAATATGGTTATAATGCTGCTATGCGAAAACTGACAGCATTCTCTCCAGAATTGGTTCAATGGGCTGAGACTCAAGGAGATGTGGAAAAATGGGCTCGAAGCAAGTTTAAGTTTAAAAGATGGGATAATATCACAACCAATATTGCAGAGTCATTTAATGCTTGGATTTTGAAAGAAAGGAAACACCATGTTTGTACTTTAATACTTGAGCACCGAGATAAGTTAGCTAGAAAAATGCTTGCAAGCAAAACATCAATGCAAAATTGGAAAAATGGTGTTGGTCCTAACATAGATGCAAGGTTGATGGATATAGTAGAGAAAACTGGAAATATGGATGTGGCATATTATGGAGACTATTTTAAAGTTGAAACAACTGCTGGGAAAAAAGTTATTAATCTGAAGGTACATATAGGTGAGCACAAATGTACATGTTTGGCATGGCAAATGAGTGGATTGCCTTGTACACATGCATGTGCTGTAATCAAACATATTCATGGTAGTGTGTACAACTTTGTTGATGATTGCTTTAAATTGTCATCTCAAGAGAAAATATATGCAACCAGCATGATGCCAATGGAAACTCATGATTGTCCACGACCTAATGAACTAACAGCTACAGAAAGGATGACAGAAACATTCTTGAAGCCACCAAAGACTAAACGCCCTGCAGGAAGGCCGAAGAGAAAAAGGATAGAATCTCAATTTCAAAACAAGAAAGTTTATCATTGTGGAAGATGTCATGAGGCTGGACACACTGCTAAGATATGCAAGAATCCAAATCCAGCTTGAGCATGGTAGAAGTAATTTTTTGTAAATGCAACTATGCAACTGTATGTGGTTGTACATGCATTTGTCATTAAACTGTATATGACAAAACACACCATTCAACCTGTATGGGTTTTTGGATGGGTTTTGAATGTGGTGTGTTTATTTTGTAATCAGATGTTGCAAAGCATTTTGATGTAAATATTTGAAATTTCGATCAAAGAATGCTGTTAAATAGGAGTAGTGATTTTCTGCCCAATGTGTTGTCACCTAGAGTTAAAGGAGTTGTCAATATGTGCCCATTGAGTTGTCAATTCTTGACGAAGGAAAACAGGTGAGATGTGTTTTTGTTAATTAATAAGATAGGAGTAGTGATTTTCTGCCCAATGTGTTGTCACCTAGAGTTAAAGGAGTTGTCAAAATGTGCCCAGTGAGTTGTCAATTCCTGACGTATATGTAGTGTGGTTGTTAATTAATAAGATATGAGTAGTGATTGTCTGCCCAATGTGTTGTCACCTAGAGTTAAAGAAGTTGTCAATATGTGCCCATTGAGTTGTCAATTCTTGACGAAGGAAAACATGTGAGATGTGTTTTTGTTAATCAATAAGATAAGAGTAGTGATTTTCTGCCCAATGTGTTGTCACTTAGAGTTAAAGGAGTTGTCAAAATGTGCCCAGTGAATTGTCAATTCCTGACGTATATGTAGTGTGGTTGTTAATTAATAAGATATGAGTAGTGATTGTCTGCCCAATGTGTTGTCACCTAGAGTTAAAGAAGTTGTCAATATGTGCCCATTGAGTTGTCAATTCTTGACGAAGGAAAACATGTGAGATGTGTTTTTGTTAATCAATAAGATAGGAGTAGTGATTTTCTGCCCAATGTGTTGTCACCTAGAGTTGAAGGAGTTGTCAAAATGTGCCCAGTGAGTTGTCAATTCCTGACGTATATGTAGTGTGGTTGTTAATTAATAAGATATGAGTAGTGATTGTCTGCCCAATGTGTTGTCACCTAGAGTTAAAGAAGTTGTCAATATGTGCCCATTGAGTTGTCAATTCTTGAAGAAGGAAAACATGTGAGATGTGTTTTTGTTAATCAATAAGATAAGAGTAGTGATTTTCTGCCCAATGTGTTGTCACCTAGAGTTAAAGGAGTTGTCAAAATATGCCCAGTGAGTTGTCAATTCCTGACGTATATGTAGTGTGGTTGTTAATAAGATATGAGTAGTGATTGTCTGCCCAATGTGTTGTCACCTAGAGTTAAAGGAGTTGTCAAAATGTGCCCAGTGAGTTGTCAATTCCTGACGAAGGAAACGTGGTTATTAATCGATAAGATAGGAGTAGTGATTGTCTGCCCAATGTGTTGTCACCATGTTATACAACTCTTTTGTCAAAATGTGCCCAATGAGTTGTCAATTCCTGACGTATATCTAGTGTGGTTGTTAATTAATAAGATATGAGTAGTTATTTTTTGCCCAATGTGTTATCACCTAGAGGTAAAGGAGTTGTCAATATGTGACCGGTGAGTTGTCAAATATTGAAACAGGTGAGGTGTCGTTTGTGGTTGTTAATGAATAAGATAGTAGTAGTGATTTTCTGCCCAATGTGTTGTTACCATGTTTTACAGGAGTTGTTAAAATGTGCCCAGTGAGTTATCAATGCCATAGTCACCTATTTGTTATAATGAAGCCTATATGATTTGCATTGATCATTCCATATCAATGAAGCCTAACAAGTAAGCATAATGCCTGTCATAACTTCAACTACATGGATAATTACTACCAATATCATTACGTGTAGGCCAACGGTTTAAGCCATATAGAACTTCAACATCATTACATTTAGATAGTATCAACAACAAAATAGTAATCAAAATCATTACATTTAGATTATCATTCCGATCAACTAATACAACAAGGAACTAGTACTTCTATTTCTTCATATTTTTTGATTGTTTCCCTGCTACAGTGGTTAATATTTTATCGCCATGTATGTTGTTGCTATGTGTAACAAGCCACCTCAAGCAGTCAACCTTCACTTGTTGGAGGTCATCGAAAGAGTACGCTGGCATAGTATACCCTTCAGCATCATGAACACTTCCATCCCACATCTTTAACCATGTTAGCACATGAACCCCACATGAATCCCTGTAAAACGGACATAATTCATAAAAGTGTCAATTAATGAAAAACCAAACCTGTAAGAATTATTTCATAACATCCGAACACCAAACAAACGCACATATCAGTTTGTAGATGCACTTTTGGCTAACGCACTTCCTTGTCAATTTTTCCTTCATTGGCTAATAGCTCAGGCTTAACTGTGCGGACTATTTCAAGAAAGCAATCCCGCTGTATATTAACACAAAAAGTCAGAACATGCATTAAAAGATACAGTTCTTGCATTGAGAAGTTCTAAACATAGCTATAACATACACAATAGGTTGCCATTTGATTCTTTCTTTTGAAATGTTCATCCTTGCTTTTATGTTGTGGCTGCTTACCCTTCTTAATAGCCTCTTTTTCCATGTTTAGCCTCATCAAATCAAAGCTGTCAATCATCGAGTTAAGGACATGGAAACGCATAGACTTTGTGTCTAAGACATAACAAAACCAATGATTTAACACAAGTGTCGGACCAAAAATGAATTCAGCATCTCCAATGTTATATCCAATATGTTTAGGCAAGATTTCAACTTTATTGTCATCAATAGACCATTTCAAGGGATTGTCCACCATTTTTAACATGAAATCAGCAGAGAATATATGCCTAGTCACTCGTCCGCCATCATTTTGTTGATCTCCCACTAATGTCTTGGCAACCATTGACATGAACTGTGCTCAATGAAAAAAGTTTGTTAGCACATCAACTTAGTATAAGCGTATAATAATATATACATTTGGTTTACCCGATCATTAATCCATCCTTTGGGCCGGAGACAATAAAGTTCCCTACGAGTAAGGTAATAGCCAAACATCTCCACAACATACCTAATGCAATAACATATGCAACAGGTCAGTTTGAACATATAAAGTTACCCATATTAACATACTTACATAGTACTAAAGGCATGACAAAGTTCAAATACATACTCTTTGCCTTCATCTTCATTGCACTTTCTTCTGTACTTGTGGAAGAAAGCATCCCATTCATCATTGGTTCTTTTCTTCCCACCCTTACATTCTGTTAGCACAAATCGGGATCTAATAGCAGCCTTCCTCAACCTAGTAGACTTCCTCACATCTGTTACACAAAGCCCTTGCCTTTCCTCACTTTCTCCTTTATCTTCTTCATACATTCCTTTTGATTCATTTTCTTGTTCCTCCACCTTTATTTCGTTTTCCCCTGACTCCTCTTGCACCACTTGAATTTCATTATGTTGTTGTTGTGATTCATTTCCTTTCATGTCATATCCCTCATCTTCCTCTGATCCAGTTTCTCCCTCATCTTCATTTGATCCAGTTTCTCCTCTGTCTTCATCCGATTCAGCTCCATATTTTGCATCTCCCCCGTCTTCATTTGATTCAGTTTCTCCGTTATCTTCATCTGATTCAGTTCATTCTCTTGCACTTTCCTCATCCTCCTGTAACTTATTTTCAGAGACATTCTCCTCACAGGCATCATCATCCTTTGCCATTAGCTTTAATTGAAGGCCCATGAGTTGTTCACCCACAAATGACATTACTTGCGCATATATTTTCCTTATCTCCTGAAAAATTAAACATGAATTTCATGTATAAATACTGACTAAATGTGTGAAGATAATAATTAAACATACTCTTAAACTTACTGGGTGAGTGAAATCCGATTCAACAAAAAGTCTTTTTCCATGATTAACATCATGCAAAATGCCATAACGTTTAGTCTTCTCTAGCCTCATCCTTGCATTTACTTTCTTGTCATCCCAATATTCAAGAGCTTTCTCATCCATAGAGGCTTTGTGTGTGCCCAATGGAAAACATTGTAAACCATATATCTACATGTAACATTAACCACAAGTAAGATTCAATTAATAGTTTACTACATAACATTAAAGGAGCATCAAAAATAACAAGATAAAACATACTACTCTCACTTACCATTAGGAAGTATAAACAACCCCCAACATTCTTCTTCCTCTTCCTTCTCAACACTTTTTTGTACTCTTCAATAGAGCAGCACAGTTCATTGAAGACAAAGCAAGACCAGTCATACTCGGCCAATTCATCTTTTGTCAAGAACATCATCTTTAATAAACGTTCACTGACTTTTACACTAGCACCTGGACACAACAATGTCCCTAGAGCATACAAAACAAATAAAAACTCAAAAGTTTTTACTCTCTTTCCCTCTTGTCAACTGTGAGGCTATTATGTTGTATGGCAATTTCCCATAACTGCTCCTATATTGGTTGAACATTTCATCTCTTTCGATCTCCAAGTCAGTGTCAATTTGCTTCCCACCACATGGTAGGCCCATAAACATATGCACTTGTGCCACCCCTATTTCCAATGTTATCCCTCGAATAGAAATTTTCTTTCTACGAGTGTCAAACGCATGCATCAACTCTTCACAAAATTGTCTTTGAATTGAAGAGCAACACAAGTTTACCAATTTGTCAAACCCTATCTTCTTCAACCTTTCCATCAGATTAGGTCTCTTTTTCACAAAGTCGCATACTTTCATAAACTGGTTAGGTGCACACCTAGTGTGGAAAGGAACACTATATTTTTTGGACTTCCTTGGGCCTCTTAATTTGTCTGCCCTTCGAAAATATTTCTCTTTTTCCTCCTCAGATAACTTGCTCCAGGCACTTTTCAGGTGTCGATTGCCTTCTTGGACTGACTTGTATTTTCCATCATTCTCAGCATAGAATTTATTTGTGAACAATGCAAACCCATTTACATTACCCTTCCTTTGTCCATCACTACTTTTTGTACTTTTACTCATTTTGTTACACTATCAAACAACTAAAAAAAATTAACAAAGATCACATCCGAACTAGAATTGCAAAATGAGCCAGCAATCAGTTAAAGAGCCAGAACGAAATACGCAACAATAAGAACTAGCACAATATCAAAATAGAACAAGTACCAATTTTGTCAACCAACCAGTGCAAAATGCAATAAAATTGGACAGCACAATACACCCTAAAATTATATAGCATGCTTTAAAGATTCACACCAGATTTCAAAACCATGAAAGCAAAATACAGAACCTTTATGTGTCCAAAAATTCACTGCAAAACAGGTTTCACAGAATGAGAACGCATTATCACATTAGAAGTCACAACAAAGCATTGAATAATATCTCCAAAACCACCAAATCTGATTTAAACTCCAAAAAGCAGAATATCTCATATGCAAAATAGCAACAATCTAGAGACACAATCTCAGTTACTCCAAATATTTCAGGAAAACAAATTTGAATCATATTTAAGCAACACAGATTTAACAATTCAAATTAAACTACACTGGCATAAAAGAAAATGTCAGCTCCCAGCAGAAGTTGTATATGAATCGACAGGGAAAATTCAAAGCAAAGGTGACACTTATAGAGACTACTTCACTAGATTATACCCAGACAATGGTAAAAACTCAACCTCAAAAGCTGAGAAAACGCAGAGGTAACACCATTTAGCAAATAGCTCAATCCAAAACAATCAATAACATTTAGCAAATAGCTCAATCCAGAACAATCACTAACCAAATCCCAAGAACATAAATGTGATATTTGACACAAACAATTAAACAAACAGAGGATGCGCAATGAGTGGATCATACCAACAAGAAGAACGAGACGCCTTGGCTGGGGCAGAGTAGCGAGGAATGACGGGATCGAAATGACTTTCGATCTTCTTCGTTTTCTTCTTCTTCTCCGCCGGTTATTGTCCTTCTCCGCCAGTTATTGTCGGCGTCGCTGGCCTTTCTTGTTTTCCGCAGATTTCGGTTGATTTTTTTTTTGATTCAGCTCTCTCTGCCCGAGTTTCTTCTTTGCAAAACCAAGGGAGAAAAGTTCCTTCCTCTTCCTGTTGCAGATGAAGAAGAAGGGGACGATTGAATCTGACAACGCTAGCTGCGAGAATTCACAGAGAGGGAAGTCTTCTTCTTTCCTGTTTTGATTTTCCCATGCTTCCTAGTTTTGAGCCCTAATTGATAGAACAAGATGGAAAGGGGAAAGGGGAGAATGGGAGGGGAAAGTTGGTCTTTTCCCATTTGCATTTAATCTAAGTGAGGTCCCAAGGGACCTCCACTCAATTTCAGCAATCCTTGGGACCTCTATGTGATATATTGGCTTATGGGGGACCCCCCTGTGATTTTCCCAAAATGTAATTGTTTTAAAAACACAATACATTAAATTAAGAATGTCTATAACTAGTTCCTTACAATCCTTCAATCAATACTATCAAAATCATTCATAAACTAAGTAGAAACTCTTTTAGTAATGTAATATTTAGGAAATTATTTAGGATTTGTGGAGGTGATTAGAAATTAATTAATACGAATTTATGAATTATTAGAATATTTTGGGAATTTGAGGTGTTTTGGAGAATTTTTAAAGGCTTAGTTATTTCCTTAATTTAAGTAAAATGACTTCAAGAAATTATTTTAGGTTCAAAAGAGGTTACGGGAGAAAATAAATAGAGGATATTATTTTGGGTGCAAGAATTTTTTTTTTAAAAAAATAACCCGGGTTTTGAGGGTCAACCTGGAATATTCCCGGGTTGATTCCTCCCCCGGGTGAAACACAAACCGACCCTCTCAAGTGCCCGGGTCGCCAGGTTTTCAGTCTGATCGACCGAGTCGAGCTGGGTTTTTGAACACTGTAAAAGAGTGAAGGAGGGAGAGAGAGAGTTTGGTCCAAAAAAATGGAGGAAGAGAGAGATAGAGGATGAGGTGTTACAACACCCCAAGTCCCAACAAATGGTAACAGATTAGACAATGATGCTATATGTTATTTATGTCATTTAGGATGTTTGATTGATTTAACGGTCAAAATTATTGTTAAAGAATGGTGGAGCAAAATTGATCAATTTTGTAAATTTTTAGGGTGAAATTAATCTTTAAAAAACATCCAGATATCCATTGCTCTTCACTAAAAATGTTCATTAAAAAATTAGACATTATCCCAATATTAAATATTGATGAATTGAAAAGAATATACCTAAATATAAAATATATGGTTATAAGGTTATTGTACATAAATACATGTACATCAATGGGGTTTAATTTGGTATCTTTTTTCCTTCTAGAAGTGGAAACCCCAAATAAAAAATCAAGGGTTAAGGGACAAAAATACACTTGTAATTTTGTCAAAAGTTCGTCTAACAACAATTTTTTTTGGCACTAAATGTAACTCTGAACCTCCATTTTAGGATCAAAAGATTCAAAAATCACACTTACCATTATGCTCCAAAAGAATTTCTTGGTGCTGAACAAACTTTTTGACAAACCTCCATTTTAGGGTTAAAGTGATTGATTTGATAAGTGTGACTTTTGATCTTAATTTAGAAGTTCAGAGTTACTTTTGTTAAAAAAAACACTTAATACTGGACAAATTTGTGACAAAATCACAAATACGCTTTTGCCGCAAAAGTTGACGAATTGAATATGGGGACATCATGATGATGATGATGATGATGATGATGATGATGTTAATTACTTGGTTTCCAGCGATGCTGCCTTTGGATCACATCCAAAAGCAGTGCGAAAAAAAATCCTATATTTGTTATGAAAATATAAGAACATAAGATGAGAAAGATGAACAAATACAAGAAAGAAAATTGGAGAGAAAAAGGGAGAAATTCTTATTCATTTAGATGCCCAATGTGTAGTATATTGTCCCCTATTTATAGGCACCCAACTTCAACCAAGAGTTACACAAAGTAAATAACAAGTTTAATCGTCATAAGTGCACAAGTTGTAACCTTTGAGTTATGGCAATAACAACTTTGATTCATTAAAGAGATTATGAAGTGTAGGATGAGAAATGCTAAGAGTTGGGAGAGGTTATGGACATCCATATATCCAATATTTATAACACTCCCCTTGGATGTCCATAAACAAATATTATGCCTCATTAAAACCTTACTAGGAAAAACTCAATAGGACAAAAACCCAATGAAGGAAAAAGAGTACACAGTACTTATCAAAACTGCTTCGTTAAAAACCTTACCAAGAAAACCCAGTGGAACAAAATCTTCGTTAAGGGAAAAAGAGTACAACATGACATTTTCTCCTCCTGAATATAATCATTTTACTCCCCCTGGTGACTACATCACTTTTGTTCTTTTGTCTCGATTGAGTATACTAATTTTTCAAGCATATTCCGTCAAAAGACATTTTTACAAAATCTTTATTTGGTCGAATTGCATTATCATCACATCTTCTGCTAAAATGCATTCCTCTAACATATCTCCATGATATATCTCAAATCTACGTATTTATTCAAATACATTATCCATTGTGCACCTGCAAAAGCTTAATTCTTCCACAAAATTGTAATATGTAATGCCAACAAAATCAGACGCATATTGTTCTGCCGGTCAGGTAATGTTAAAACTTATATATTTTCTAAGTATGTAACAATATATACAATTATTGACGCATATTTTGTTCCCATATACTGCCAGACTACTAATATTTGTAGAATACTTGTATCCACTACAAAATAATATGCCTTATAATAATCTTCATTACCTTTGCGAAAAGCTATATTTCACATAAATATTTATATCCCATAATAACTTTATATTACTGGATTTTGGACTTCAGGTCCATGATTTTCACATATTTTGAACCATAGTCATATTTTCATTTTTTATTCTTGTCTTTTGGCCAATCATCTGTTTGTCACTCCTCATGACATACCTTTGTGTAAGATCCTCATTTAATCATGTGATATCATTATTGAAACTTTTGTTGACAACTTTCTTCTTTTCGATTCCATTTTTCCTTGTTGTAACATAACTTATTGAGATCTCTTTGTTAATTTTCAAGTACATGTACCTCCTTTAAGGTTTTTTTAATTAGTTATGTCTTGGCACTCTTCTGGAGTACATACCTCCTCAATATGATCATCTTAATTATAAGCTCCTATTTACATTTGGAATCGATTAATTTCTCATGCTTTAGGTATGTCACATTTATTGGAGCAATTTCAGCTGGAATATGAGATTTGATAATTCTCATTTAGGTTAGTGATTATATCTGGAAGTTATTTTGTAATATCTCATGAATGCAAAATATGATGAACTTCCGGTTCATACTAGAGGATCTACATTTGATAATAAGAGTGTATTCAATGTATTTTCTTTTCCAGCTACTCGCTTTCTCCCCCTCATGTTTGGATAACTTTATTAAATAACAATCAAATAATTATGCGATATAAGTCTCATATAGCCACTTATTTCTTTTAGAAACATCATTTTGCTTCATTTTGAAACAAACAAGAAGAAGGAGATCTTTACCCAATATTTATCTCAATTTTCTTTAACATCCATCTATACACATTGTGGTGGATTATTAGGCATATGCAATGCATACTCCAATGTCTCAACATCCATCTATGCACATTGTGGTGTCTTAAATATTCTCTTTTATTTGCCATAGCGTTTTTTCTTAGCCAACTTTATAGCACGAAAGTGCTTACAACCACAAAACAAACAATATAATTATGAGGCATAAAAAAATAAGTAATATTATTTCTTTTCTAACTGACATAATAGAATGAAATTAATCATTATGTGAAACAAGACAAGAAACAAACTGAAGTAATAGAAGAAGTAACTGAATTAAGTGAATTCAAAAGCCTTATACAACATAAGAAAAGACAAATAAACTCACATAACATATTTAGTAAATTATATCAGATAAAAAAATCAGAATTAAGCAGATAACTACGTAAAATAAATATAATATGATAACAGGAGTGAGCATATAAAAATGATATACATATAATAATATATATATATATATATATATATTCTTGATTTAAATTGAAAAATAAATAACTCAGTAAAATGCATCAATACCATAGTGTGACCATTTTACTCTTTTTGATTTCATATATCCCTTTCTAACACTTATTAATATGACAATATCAAATAACACATATAATAATTTCTCACTCATAAATTAATCATAATAAATTTAAACAACAATAAATGAAATAATAATAAAAAAAAACATCAAAGAGCCTTCAGGGGTTATTAATATTTCGTTTCCTTACAATATGTTCTAATATCTTTTTCCACAATTCACTGCCTCATCTCATTTTTTCTTGAGATCATAATCATAATCTTTTGACTTTTATTTTCAATATCATAATTCTCTATAAATTATTTGTCTTCAGGAAAATATATTCTTAAAATATTTTTTAAGGCTATAAAGCTTTCTTTTTGTCATTTGATACATGACAATAAGCCTTCAGGGCTTCAATCTTTATAACAATTCAATCACCAGAATACCACAAATTTCTTATCTAGTACAATTTACTGAAACCCACAATATTCTTTTTATAAAAGAACTATTGAAAAAAAATGTGACATGACTTGGATCATCGAATCACGACTAATAAAGTATAATGGTTTCTGGCCATTCTATAAAAATAAAAGAGAAAAAAAAACCTAAGGGCTTCTGGCCATTCTATAAAAGTAAAAGAGAAAAAAAATGTAATGGCTTGTGGCCATTTCATCACAATATATAAAGAATTGATATATTGTGATGAAAAAAAAACCTAAGGGCTTCTGGCCATTCTATAAAAGTAAAACAGAAAAAAAAATTGTAATGGCTTCTGGCCATTTCATCACAGTATATAAAGAATTGATAAGCCCATAAAAATAATACTATATGTGTGTAATTATATATATAAACTAACGTCAATTCAAAAATATATATAAACTAACCTACGAGAAGAAACCAAATGAGAATAAAGAAAGAAACAAAAACGTAAATAATAGATACTCACACACAGTTAACAATCACTGTAGGTTTATGTTAATTGCCACTATAGGGGAAAATCAGTAGTGTTAGAAATCGTAAGTTTTGATGAAGACTGGACCCTATAGATAGCATAAGTAAAATGAACAAGATAAGAATATAACTTAGTCATAAAAGAATTAAGAGAAGTGACTAAGGAAAAGTATAAGCTATCTGAACATTGAACAAAGTCTTATAAATAACAGGTATACTATCGATAGACTGAAAGCCTATCGCTAATAGATGAAGAGATAAAGGTAATATTGGCTAATGGTCTTAGCAATAAACTTAAAGAAC
Source organism: Mimosa bimucronata (assembly GCA_037074515.1). Taxonomy (NCBI): domain Eukaryota; kingdom Viridiplantae; phylum Streptophyta; class Magnoliopsida; order Fabales; family Fabaceae; genus Mimosa; species Mimosa bimucronata. The sequence goes on along the minus strand of CM073440.1, from coordinate 31,441,395 downwards.
TATAGCTAAAGAACTTCTCTATCGCAAATAGAATGGGATAAGAATCTAAGCAAAGAACATTAGCTTATTATCTCTAAGACAAGCCTCTATCGCTAAGATTGATTAGAATAACTGGATTAGATCATAGTCACTAGCGATAACAAGATTAGCTATCGATAATGAAATCATTTGCTGAGATAACTAAGTCATTCTGATAGCTGACATATTATCTGTGTACACTGAGCTAATGAATCCTTCTAGCGATAACATCTGTTGTGCTTCACCTGAATACTTGTTTAGCTAACAGTCTAAGTGCAGGACTAACACTATGTCACTAGTGATAGCTTGAGCTGCTAGCGCTACTGAAAAAGATGCTATACAAGTACACTGTTGCAGGGAGTTGGTAGACACAGTCTCTATCTCTCATAACTCATCTCCAGCAAGAATTAAATGAAGTAAGAGATGAATGATGACTGAAATGAAGACCAGCATTAAATGCCAACGGCTAGGAACTTCCAACGACTATATTCAAACAGATTCAAAGCTGAAAGATTCAAGGAATACAAAGACGACATATAAAAGCCAAAGCTTGAGCATTTATGAAGTAGCGAACAATCTGATGAACATTCTTTTATTATTCTTATCTACTTTCTGCTCAAAGCTTTATTACTCCTAGTGAGTTTAAGTGTACTTCAGTGATTATCAAAATTTGTTCATTCAGTAAACTCATTTATTGAAATCCTCTACTGTTTGAGGTTGTTCTAAAATCTGGGATTTTAGAACAGGGTTGTAATCTTAGAACTTGTAAGGGGGAGCGTTTAGAGGAAGTCTAAAGCTCTGGGATTGTAAAGGTTGGCAGGTGACCCTGTGTTGTAAAACCTGTGATTTAGTGGAACCCAACGAGGAGTTGGAGAACTGGACGTAGGCAGTGTTTGGCCGAACCGGTATAAAGGACTGTCTTTGTGTTTTAAAGTTTAATTTGTAAAAAGCACAATTCACCCCCTCTTATGCGTTTTGCCACTTTCAAGTAGCTGTGAGTTATTATACACATGAGAAAGAAAGAACTATAAAACAATGTAATAATAAATAAAGAAAAGTAAAGGTTAAAGAAATAAAGAAATATGACAATATGAATCAATACACATATGTGAGTGTATATATTTAGAGGAAGAAAACTAACAAATATATATACACGCCCGTGTGCATATACTATAATCGAATAATATCAACAATGGAGAATATAACATTAAAAAATAAAATTAAAGGTAGCATAAAATAACAATAGGATATATATATATATATATTCTTAAAGTATCAAATTAAATATGTAGAGGGGGTGTTCCGTAAGAATTAAAGGGCGTATGAACTAAAGACGGTAGAACCTGTCAATCTAGTTCATTGTGACAACCTCTCTAATTCTCCAGAAAAGGTAAGGATATGATGCAATAAAATTAATAAAAATTAAAAAAACATTATTATATGGATTATAATATATAACACAGTATGTTATATATATATAACATCAACACTCAAATATATAAGGAATATATCTTAATATTTCAAAGCGAATCATGCTGATAACGTGTTATAAAAATATAAGAATATAAGATGAGAAAGATGAAGAAATACAAGAAAGAAAATTGGAGAGAAAAGGGAATAAACTCTTATTCATTTAGATGCCCAATGTAACGTCCCAATTTTTATTAGCTTGGAAATTACATTTTATAGGCATTAATTTAAAGCATGAGGAAGTTTAAGTATTTGTTGATAATGTCCCCTAAGAATTCTCATAAAACATTAAGAAGAATTTATAATAATTAAGTAGAATTTTGCATGGTATTATTTGCTTAGAAGGAGTGTTACACCTTAGCCCATGAGAAGTAGTAACTTTCCCTTGTGGAGCTTATGTTGGGCTTAGAAAAATGGACTAGAAAAAGACCTTAGCCCATGAAGAAGGAAGGAATTATGTTGCAAATAATAAATAAAAAAGGAATTGTATATGTGTAAGCATAAAATTATATTAGAAAGAAATAAGAAAATCATGAGTGGAAATTCTTGTGAGTAATGTCATCATGACTCATGCATGATAGGAGAAAGAAGTCTCTCTTCCTTTCCCAATTAGCCACAAGTGGACCATTAGGTAAAGAAAGGAAGGTATGAACATTAGGTAAAGAAAAGAAGGTAAGAGCATTAGGTAAAGAAAGGAAGGTATGAACATTAGGTAAAGAAAGGAAGGTAAGAGCATTAGGTAAAGAAAGGAAGGTATAGAAAGGAAGGTATGAGCATTAGGCAAAGAAAGGAAGGTATGAGCATTAGGTAAACAAAGGAAGGCATGAACATTAGGTAAAGGAATTAGGTGGAGCATTAGGTGAAGTGGCTTGATCCTTGCCCTCATTTCCCCTATAAATAAGACCTCTTCCATTCCATTCTACACACCCAAATTCGTAGCCCCAAAGAGAGTGAGAGAAAAAGGAGTGCTCTTGAGTGTTCTTGAGTGTTTTTGAGTGTTCTTGAGGAGCCTTGAAGGTTGGGACTCCAAGAGAAGTTGAAAAGCTTTAAGGTAGTACTTACTCTCTTACATTTCCAGCATTGTTTCAATATTGTGATGTGGTATTTGGCTGCCTTGATGAATCATGTTTGAAGTGATTATGTGTTTCTTATATATAATGCTATGGCCATATGTTATTATTTAAGAACATAAATGCTCACATGTATAAGTTATTGGTATTGCCATATCTTGTCCAATGTTAAACTTGCATGGTTGTTTGTTGAGTATTGTGCTGCTGAGATTTTCCCCAAAATCTCACCCCCCAAATCTAAACCATTTTAGGAGCAAGTTCATCGAAGGAGAAAGAGAAGAAGCTAGCCTAGTCAAGATGAAGAATTCAATGTTCTTGTTTTTGTTATGCATCTTTGAACTCATGATAAATCTGTAATATTGTTGGGATGCTTTTGATTATGCTGTTATTATGTTATCCTTTTGGATTTATGTATGTATATGGTCATTCTTGGCCATTAAGAACAAGTTTTAATTCATGCAAGTGAAATGCTGTTTTCTGGGTTCCATTCTGTGCAATGTCTATTGTTGATATTATTTGAGATAGAAGAGGAATTCCTTTAGCTTTGGAATTTTTATGTAAAATAATAGACATGTAGGGATTTTTGGAAACCTAAAAACGAAGTAAATTGGAGTTATGTAGCTTAAGCTAAAAATCACGCAAGAAGGCCAATATTTCTGGGCATGAAAACGAAGGCAGGTTAGGAAAATCAAATATCTGTATCACCTAGTTTGATGCATATTATGTTTGATATTTTTCCCAGAAAGAGGACTCTTCAAGCTTTAATTTGAGACTTGAACCAAGTCAAAACCATTTTTCTACAATTAGTTATGATGTTTGAAAGTTGCTGGAAAAGTTCCGCATTTTCAGCATTTTTCCAGAAATAAAGAAAAGTTTTAAAAGTTGTGGTTTTGATGTTCTAAGTCCCATATGAGCTTGAATATGATTCCCAAAGATTATTAGGCTTGGGAATGAGTCCTAGAAGTAGGTGTTACACCCAATGTGTAGTACATTGTCCTCTATTTATAAGCACCCAACTTCAGCCGAAATACAAGAAAGAAAATTGGAGAGAAAAAGGAAGAAACTCTTATTCATTTAGATTCCCAATGTGTAGTACATTGTCCTCTATTTATATGCACCCAACTTCAGCCAAGAGTTACACAAAGTAAATAGCAAGTTTAATCCTCATAAGTGTACAAGTTGTAACTTTTGAGTTATAGCAATAGCAACCCTAATTCATTAGAGAGATTATGAAGTGTAGGCTAAGAAATGCCAAGAGTTGGGAGAAGTTATGGACATCCATATATCCAATATTTATAACAATATTGAAATTATTGATTAGAAATGTGCAGAGCTACTGTGATCTGAATAGTCCGATTAAATATTATTGAATCATAGGGAGAATTAAATAGAGTACAGATCTGAACTGAATAGGAGACAAAACAAGAAATCTGATCTAAACCCTAACAGCCCTAGAAAATCTGATCTGGCCAAGATAATAGGACCTAGATACATTTAAATAATTAAAACACTGATCTCCCTAATAATAGGAACTGAATAATAATAATAATTACAATTATAATTATTGTTAATTTCCACACTCCCCCTCAAGTTAGATCATAGATGCTAATCATGTCCAACTTGCCCACAAATTTCTTAAATAGGTCATTGGCAAGTCCCTTAGTGAGAATGTCGGCTATCTGCTGCTTTGTGGGTACAAAGGACAAACAAATTATCCCTTCTTCTACCTTTTCTATGATGAAATGCCTGTCAACCTCGACATGTTTTGATCTGCTGTGTTGAACCAGGTTGAGTGCCATGTTTAAAGCTGCCTTATTGTCACAGTAGAACTTCATAGGTAACTTTACTTGTACCATAGCTTCCTCCATAACTCGTTGCAACCAGATTCCTTCCATAATACCTTGAGCTAAGGCTCGTAATTCAGATTCTGCACTACTCTTGGACACTACCCTTTGTTTTTGACTTTGCCAAGTAACTAGATTGCCCCAAACAAAGGTACAATACTCGGATGTTGACCTGCTGTCCTCTTGAGATCCAGCCCAGTCTGTATCAGTATATATTTCTACACTTCTGTCATCTCCCTTCTTGAAGAATAATCAATGTCCAGGAGTACCTTTAAGGTACCTGAGAATTTTGTATGCAGCCTCCATATGCTTCTTTATTGGTGAATGCATATGTTGGCTTGCAACACTAACTGCATATGCTATGTCTGGCCTTGTATGGGAAAGGTAGATGAGCCTTCCTACCAAACGCTGATACCTTCCTTTATCTGCATCAGCTTCATCATGTTTTGACTTCTCCTCTTCTCCCCCTTTCTTCGGCTTCTTGGGTTTTTTCTTTTTGGTGGTGATTGGTACCTTGCTTGGCCTACATTCAAGCATACCGGTTTCCTTAAGAAGGTCTAGAATGTACTTCCTTTGAGAAACATAAATTCCTTCTTTAGACCGGGCCACTTCCATACCAAGGAAATATTTCAACTTTCTCAGGTCCTTAACATCAAACTCTCGGTTCAGGGCAGCTTTTATTCTTTCCATCTCATTGACATCATCACCGGTAAGAATTATGTCATCCACATATACAATGAGAATGGTAGTTAGCTTTCCATTCTTCGTCACAAACATGGTATGGTCAGACAACCCTTGTTTGAATCCTTCAGTCTTTAAGACCTTAGAGAATCTATCAAACCATGCACGGGGAGATTGTTTCAGCCCATAGAGAGACTTCTTCAATTTACAAATATGATTTGTGCCTTTGTCAAAACCTGGAGGAAGAGACATATAGACTTCTTCTTTCAAATCCCCATTGAGAAAGGCATTTTTAATATCTAATTGCAGTAGAGGCCAACCAAGGTTGGCAGCTAAAGACAGCAGCACCCTTATAGTATTCAGCTTTGCCACAGGTGCAAATGTTTCACCATAGTCTAAGCCATAGGTTTGGGTAAACCCCTTGGCAACAGCCGGGCCTTATACTTGCTTAGAGTCCCATCAGGATTGTATTTTGGGGTAAACACCCATTTACATCCTACCACCTTTTTTCCTTTCGGCAAATCCACCAAATCCCAAGTATCATTCTGTTTAAGAGCTGTCATTTCCTCTATTACTGCATCTCTCCACTCAGGTACTTCAAGAGCCTCATAAATGTTTTTTTGGAATGGTAACCTTGTCAAGATTAGCAACAAAGGAACTATAATTATGAGATAAGGCAGCATATGATACAAATTTTTCAATGGGATGTGAGGTGCAGGTCCGGGGTACCTTGCTTAGTGCAATTGGCTTGTCCAGATTCAGGTCCGTGGGTTCCAGACCTGATGCCATTCAGTGATTGGCATAGCTTCAGATCTGTGAGCCTTTCTACCTTGTTGAGTCCGCCGTACATAGAATTTAAAAGGTTTCTTTAAGAGGATGCTTCTTTGTTGTGTGTTATTATGACCCCGTGTAGGAGAGGGATTGGATGGAGATGTGATTTCAGGTACAGGTTCAGGTGTAAGAGGAGGAATAGGTTTAGGAATAGGATAAGATTGTGTTTGGTAAGGCTGAAATTCACTTCAACTCTCCCCCTGAATTGAAGGCCTAGAGAAATAGGGTTCATTTTCATAGAAAGTAACATCACGACTAACAAAGAGACGTTTAGAACTAGGATCAAAGCATTTATAACCTTTTTGTGAATTTGAATACCCAAGAAAAACACATTTGAGAGCCCGAGGATCAAACTTAGAAATTGGTTGATGAAGATGAACAAATACAGAGCAACCAAAAACCCGAAGAGGAAGTTGATGATCAAGATGAGTGATGAAATGAGTGGCACGAAGCTTATCAATAGGGGGCATATAGGACAAGACTCTGCTGGGCATACGATTTATAAGGTGTGTGGCTGTAAGAATGGCATCCCCCCAGAAATATTTGGGAACATTATGCGTGAATAAGAGTGAACGTGCAAGTCAAGTAAATGCCTATTCTTACGTTCAACAATGCCATTTTGTTGAGGGCTATGTGGGCATGAGCTATTGTGAACAACACCGTGTTGTTTGAAAAACTCTGATAAAGAATGATTAAAATACTCGGTGCCATTATCAGTAAAAAGAACCTGAATGGTAGAGTTAAATTGAGTTTGAACATAGTTGAAGAACTCAATAAAAACAGAAGAGACATCAGATTTTTCCTTAAGGAGATAAACCCAGCACATGCGAGTGTGATCATCAATAAATGTAACAAACCACTTAGAATGTGAACGATTTGGAATTCGTGCAGGACCCCACACATCACTGTGAATAGTTGAAAAAGGATGTGTAGGTTTATATGAAGAAGGAGGAAAGGTTGTGCGATGGTGCTTAGCAATCTCGCAAATATCACAAGAAAAATCTGTTTTATTTAATGAAAAATGAGGGAATACATGTTTCAAATAAGAGAAACTAGGATGACCCATCCTTTGATGCCATAACAACACATCTTTACTAGAAACATTATTAGAAAAACTAGAAACAAATCCTCTTGATAAACTCGTTTGCAAAGCACTCATGGTTGATTCATCAAGGTAGTAAAGCCCATCAATCTCCTTAGCTATGCCAATCGTCCTCCCCGATGAAAGGTCCTGAAAAACACACTGAGTTGAGAAAAAATAAGCTGAACAGTTGGCATGCTTGGTCAATTTACTAATAGACAAAAGGTTACAAGCTAAATGAGGGACATGTAGAACAGATTCAAGTTGCAAGGAATTAGAGAGATGTATTTTCCCTTTGCCAGCAACAGGAGAAAAAGTCCCATTACCTGTCTTAATTTTTTCATGACCAGCACACGGAGAGTAGGAAACAAATTTCTGGATTCAGCAGTCATATGATCAGATGCTCCTGTATCAACAATCCATTTTGATGGAAATGCAGTGGTAAGAAAAGCACATAAATCATTACCACAGTGAGCAACGGAAGCAGAGCTATGAGAAGGTTGTTGCTGTAACTGAAGCACTTTCAGTATATTTTGCAGTTGCCCAATCTGTTCGATACTAAGTGAAGGTAACTGGTCAGCTGGTGGGTGAGGCAGGTTAGAGGACGCTGAATCATCAGTAGAAGCATGATAACCCAGTGGCTTTTGTTTCTTTGGTTTCCAATCAGGTGGTTTCCTGTGAATATCCCAGCACCGATCTTGTGTATGTCTATTTTTCTTGCAATGGGTGCACTGTACCCGTGGCTTGGAGGAACCAGAATCATTAGAACCTTTGCTCACCAACGGTGATGATTCAGAAGGAACAGAGCTGGGCAAATTTGGCGGCATCATAACTTCCCAGCGAGAACCTTCATCCCGAACCTCTGAATATACTTCTCGAATAGTGGGAAGAGGAGTCCTACCTAAAATTCTGCTACGGAGCTCATCAAACTGAGGATTAAGGCCAGCAAGAAAATAGAAAATCCTTTCACGTTCTTCTCGTTGCTTGTACCAAACAACATCATTGGAAGATAAGGATGTCATGTCATCCACAAGGTCTAATTCTTGCCACAAAGCCACCAATTCTAGCCAATAATCAGTAACATCCCGATCCTTTTGCTTGACCTTCCATATCTGACTTTTAATATAGAAGATACGAGACATGTTGGAGCGTTCAAAGTAGCATTCATGAACAACGTCCCAGATATCATGAGCAGTGGGAAGATACATGAAACTTTTCTTTAGTGATGGAGACATGGCATTAATGAGCCAAGAACACACAAGAAAATTATCCGTGGACCATTGTTTCATGGCCGAAGAGGATGCATCAGACGGGGGTTTTGATTCACCGGTAAGAAATTCCAGTTTTCCCCGGCCACCAACAGTCATTTTAATGGCCTGACTCCACTCACGATAGTTGTGTTTTGTGAGCTTTTCAGAGACAATAAGAGACCCATCTATGCCAGCATTCGACCCTAAGGGAACACTGGTTTTTGAGCCAAAGGTGAGGATCCCTCCATTAGAATTATCCATCGATGTGATAGACAAGTCAGAATGGTTCAACTCGGACTGGGAGACGTCGGATTCTATGTTTTCAGGATCATCCAGCTCTGATACCATGTAGAGCTACTGTGATCTGAATAGTCCGATTAAATATTATTGAATCATAGGGAGAATTAAATAGAGTACAGATCTGAACTGAATAGGAGACAAAACAGGAAATCTGATCTAAACCCTAACAGCCCTAGAAAATCTGATCTGGCCAAGATAATAGGACCTAGATACATTTAAATAATGAAAACACTGATCTCCCTAATAATAGGAACTGAATAATAATAATTACAATTATTAATTATTGCTAATTTCCACAAAATGTTTTCACTTTTTTGAGCTACAATCATTTGATGACATTTGAACATTCTTATATTAAATTTGTTTATCGGTAATACACAATTAATAAATGACTAGACCGGCTTCAAAAATATTGGCATATAATGAGCACCCATCACTACCTTCATATAATTCTTATTTTGCATTGTTATTTTCGTAGCGTATGGCAACATCATGTCCCTACCACTTGCTTTCCAGCGAGGTACTTTTAGAACATTTTCAAAGGCAAAAGTAAAAGAGAACCACGAATTTGAATGAAAATGACAATGGACGTATTTAAAGCTTGTTTGGGCTGGTTTTAGCCCAACCTAAAGATATAAATAATTATGAAAAAAATTAGACCAATTTTATTCATCAATAAAAAATGTGATTGTTATCATTCGAATTGCATTCAGTTTAAAAATAATATTGAGATGAAGAGAAATCATTTTTTTATTATTATATATGGGATTTTCCCATAAAAAAATAAAATATGAATAAGAATTAGGGATTTACTTGTCCTAAAACTTATCTCCTTTGGAATTTATAGTTCGATGTATTTATTTATGGATTTAACATAACTGGCTCCGAACACTCCATTAAGATTCATCTGAAATAGTAAAAGAATTACAAGAATAAGAACAAAAATACAACACTGCATCTTGAAGAACACTCGAAAGTGTAATAAGTTATCAAAGATAGCTACAAAGCCCTAGTGTCAATAGTATGGTAATTCTTGTTTGAGAATTTAACTGTACAAGTGGACATGTAAGAGCCTCAGCAGAAACTATTTTCGCATATTAAACTCTTGGCATGGAAGGGGGGCTTATTTTTTTTTCGCGGGGGGGGGGGGGGGGGGGGGGGGCGGGGGCCGTGGGGGGAGGATGAGGTGTTATATAAGATGTTTGATTATTTAATGGTCAAAGTTATCATTGGGGAATGGCATAGCAAAGTTGATACATTTTATAAACTTCTGAGGTGAAATTAATCTTAAAAAAGTTTCGAGCAAAATTAGACATTATCCCAATGTTAAATATTGAATCCGAAAGAATGTACTTTAATATAAAATACATGGTTATTGTACATAAATACATGTACATTGATGGGGTTTAATTTGATATCTTTCTTCCTTCTAAAGTGGAAAAACCACATAAAAATCAAATTATTGCAAAAGTTGAAGAATTGAGTATGGGGACATGATGATGATGCCCTCATTAATTAATTGGTTTTCAGCAGTGTTGCCTTTGGATCATATTGTAACATCCTAAAATTTTATTCTAAGAAATTAGTTAGATATTTATGATAATTGCTTGAGAAAATGGACTCATGATTATTTATAATAGTGGACTGAAATTCACTACTACAAAATACCCTTTCTATGTCACTAATTTATGTCTGATAATTAAAAATCTGAAGTTGAAAAAAAACGCGGTGGCATTTTTATAAATAAGTTAGAAACTGAAGGGAAACAACGTCACATATAATTTAATATGTGACGTTGAAAGTTTCAACGTCACACATAATTTATGTGTGACGTTGAAACTCCATTTGAAAAATAAAAAAAAACTATTCGTTCTAATAATAGAGTATCAACGTCACACAAAACATATTGTGTGACTTTGAAACTATATTAAAAAAGGAAAAAAAATATTCTCCAGTTTCAACATCACACAGAAAATATAGTGTGACGTTGAAAGTAATTTTTTTTTTAAAAAATATATTCGTTGGAATTTTAGAGTTTCAACGTCACACAAAACAGAATATGTGACGTTGAAACTCTATTTTTTTTTAAAAAAAAATAACGTAAATAACGTAGAAATATTAGAGTTTCAACGTCACATAGAAAATATTGTGTGACGTTGAAACTCTATTTTTTAAAAAAAAACAAGAAAAAAGTTGGAATATTAGATTTTCAACATCACAGAAAATATAATATGTGACGTTGAAAATCTATTTTTTTTAAAAAAAATATTAGAGTTTCAACGTCACGCAGAAAATATTGTGTGACGTTGAAACTGCATTTTTTTAAAATAAAAAAGAAAATAAGATTTTCAACGTCACACAAAATATAATATGTGACGTTGAAAAGGTCACTATAATTAAAAAAAAGGCGCGTTTTCTTCCCTCCCCCGCCCCTGCCTTCAGCTCCCCTAAAATCAAAACCCCATCCCTTAGCTCCGTTTTCCTCCCCCCCAGCTCCCCTCCCCCCACCTTCAGCTCCGTTTTTTCAGATCCTCCTCCCTTAGCCCCGTTTCGTTTTTTCATATCCTCCTCCCTCAGCTCCGTTTCGTTTTTTCAGCTACTCCCTCCCTCAGCTCCGCCCCCAGCTCCGCCGCCAGCTCCCCCTTCTCCCAACCCTCAGCTCTCTACCCTGTGAGTTCTTTTTTCGTGTTTTTTACAACTTTTTTTTTGTTTCTTTGTCATTATGTCATCGTGCTTAATTTTTTTCCTACCAGGTTTCTGAAATCATTTTTTTACCAATATATATGCAATTGAAAATAAAATAATGAAATTTATGAGGAAGAAAATTAGTTGTGGTGTTGAATGTAGTTGAGTTTTTGGATTTATGGAATATTGTTGTTTGTTCTTGTTCAGCAATTTTCTGTTTGCTTGGCCTAAACTGAAATTGCTGCTCTGTTTAGTGTAATTTAAATATTTTCTGTATGTTTGGCTGTTTCTGCTCTGCTTGGCTGATATGGCAGTACAGTTAAAGGGGTTTAAATAAAGAAACAATGATTTCAGGTTCATAAGAGTGTTTTAGAAAAGATTTTTAATGTGTATGAGTATTGGTATTGTTGGAAATATTGAAGGCATTAGAAACTGTAGGAAGTAAGGTGGAATTTTTTGTTTTATAAGGAGTGTTTAAAAGAGTTAGCAAAGATTGACATTGTTAATGTTAATTAAGTCTGGAATTTTATTATTTTGAGCTAATTAAAGGATTAAGAATATGGAATTGATTGTTTGATGATTGCTGAAAGGTATAGGAATGAAGTACATATTGATATACATAGATGTTAATTGAAGTGAATGATTTCTATATATGTGAAAACTAAGTTTATGTTGTTAAATAAAAAGAAAGGTTGGTTTAAGAGGAAATGAAAGATTTATTTATGTTTGGTGTTTTAAAAGGTTCAAATAAGTTTGTCTTGCAAAGGTTCAAATAAGCTTTGTTCCATTGAAGAGTTAAATCACATTTGGTCTCTCATACTTTATTTTTCAGCTCTGTTTTCTTATTGGGTTCAGCAACTTCAATTGTGCGATTCGAGGGTATTTTTGTGCCTGTGGTATGCTCTGATCTTCTTTGTTTTTTTTCTCAATTGCAAATTGTAAATGCTGCCATAGAATGTTTAATCGAAGAACTGAATTAGATTTGAATGTTTAAATGTGGAAAAGGGGAAAAAAGGGGTATTGCTGCTGTTACCTTGAAGTTGCTACAAATCTTGCATACTTGCCAAACTGTTTTGTAAGTCTTCTAAATTGGTTTGCTATTGGTTTTGTGCTCAAATTGCTACAGATTTGTTTGTCAAATTGATCTTTTTGCTGCTGAAATTGTTGTGAATTTTGCTGCATTATTGCTTGTTTCTTTGGTGCAATTTTATGTTCTGCGAAATGATGATTTGCTGCTCATTTTGCGTGTTCTACTTGTTGGTTTTGCTGCTATAAATCACTTTAAATTGCTGCTGTATTGAGCTGAATTTTCGCTGAAAATTTGTTCCATAATTCATCTTTTTGGTGATGATATGTGGCTGCCACTTTGCTGATTTTTGTTTGCACTGAAATAAGGTGAAATTATAGGTTTTGTAATCACTGAATGGTGTTGAATTAATAATGGTATTATTTTGTATTTACTGGACTGAAATTGGATTGTATGAAGTGAAGTTAAGTGCATAGCATGCCAATTTCTTCATAATGTAGTGAGATAAACTTGACTAGCTTGTTGGAAATGGCATAGGTTTAATAGAATGGATCGTAGTTGGATGCATACATTGCAAACCACTAGAGAGTATCAGATGGGTGTGGAAGAATTTATTGAATTTGCCAAGAGAAACGTGCCTAGTAAGAATGGCATGTATCTTTGCCATTGTGTGAATTGTGCAAATGCTTATCGTAAGAGCATTGATGATATAAGGGATCACCTTCTTTGTGATGGGATCAATCTTCGTTATAAGAAGTGGCTTTGGCATGGGGAATTGGGAAGTACCGTACATGCGTGCCCGTCACAAAATGTAGAAGTAGCGGTGGATGATGTTTGTGATGATGAAATGGACGACATGATCAATGACATTGGGGCGAAGTCATTTTCTGTGGTACAAGAGTTTGACAAGTTGTATAGTGATGCAGAGACACCGTTGTTTCCGGGGTGTACTAAGTATACTCGGTTGAGTGGCATCCTGAAATTGTTGAAAATAAAGACAGAAAATGGGTGGGCAGACTCGGGTTTCTCGCAGATGCTTGGAGCTTTGAGTGATATGTTCCCGGCGGGCAATGTGCTTCCGAAGCATATGTACGAGGCCAAAAAAGTTCTAAGAAATATGGGCATGGAGTATAAGAAGATACACGCTTGCCCTAATGATTGCGTGTTATACAGGAAAGAGTATGAAGTCCTAAAAGAGTGTCCAAAATGTAATACTCCGAGGTACAAGGCGAGGAAGGATGTCGTTGGTGATGATGATGGATCAAAGAAAGGGGTACCTTTGAAGGTAATGTGGTACCTTCCAATTGTGCCACGGTTTAAACGCTTGTTTGCAAATGAGGCAGAAGCAAAGAAACTGAGGTGGCATTGTGACGAGAAGATCTCCGATGGAAGATATCTCCAGCACCCTGCTGATTCTCCTCAATGGAAGAAGATAGATTCCATGTTTCTTGAATTTTGTGGTGAGCCGAGGAACCTTCGTCTCAGACTGTGTACGGATAGTTTCAACCCTTTCGGGAGTCTCAGTAGCACACATAGTGCTTGGCCTATTTTGCTGGTCATTTACAACCTGCCTCCTTGGTTGTGCACGAAGCGCAAGTATGTGATGATGTCAATGATGATTTTGGGTCCAAAACAGCCTGGTAACGATATCGATGTCTACTTGGCACCTTTGATTGAGGACTTGAAGATGTTGTGGGAGGAAGGCTCAGATGTGTTTGATGCGTACAGGCAGGAGACATTCAAGTTGCGAGCTATGTTGTTTACCACAATAAATGACTTCCCTGCATATGGCAATCTTTCTGGTTACAGTGTGAAGGGTTATATGGCATGTCCTATATGTGAGTCTGACACACACTACCACCATCTCAAACAAGAAAGAAAAACTGTCTACTTCGGTTATAGGAGGTTTCTTGATCGGTTCCATCCTTACCGTAGACTAAAGAAGTGTTTTAATGGCTCATCTGAGTACCGATCTACTCCTACCCCCTTAACCGGGGAGGAAGTTTACCGCCGTGTTGAGAATGTCAGTATGGTATTCGGTAAGAAACAGAAGCCAAAGACCGGTTCTGAAAAGATCATTTGGAAGAAAAGGTCAATCTTCTTTGATCTACCTTATTGGCGATATCTCGATGTGAGGCACAGTATTGATGTAATGCATGTGGAGAAAAAATGTTAGTGATAGTCTTGTTGGGACATTGTTGCACATACAGGGGAAGACAAAGGACGGACTCAATGCTCGATTAGACTTGGTTGAAATGGGCATAAGACCACGGTTGCATCCTATAGTCAGTGAAAATGACAAGAGGGCTTATATGGAACCTGCTGCTCATACACTTTCGAAACAGGAGAAAAAAAGTCTGTGTGAGTGTTTGAGTGGGATCAAGGTTCCACAGGGTTATTCTTCTAATGTTAGCAGACTTGTGTCTATGAATGATTTGAAGTTGGTGGGAATGAAGTCACATGATTACCATGTATTGATGCAACAATTCTTACCAATTGCTATAAGAGGCATTATGCAAGATGATGTCAGGAAGACTATAGCAAGACTGTGTATGTTTTTTAATGCGATATGCAGTAAAGTCATCGACACTGAAAAGCTAGACGAGTTGGAAAATGAGGGTTACATTATATTGTGCCAATTAGAGATGCACTTTGCTCCAGCCTTTTTCGATATTATGGTGCACTTGATTGTTCATTTGGTAAGGGAAATAAGACTCTGTGGCCCTGTTTATCTAAGGTGGATGTACCCTTTTGAGCAATTCATGAAAGTCTTAAAAGGGTATTCCAAGAACCCACACCGACCTGAGGCATCAATTGTTGAAAGATACTTAGTTGAGGAGGCAATGGATTTTTGCAAATCGTATCTAAAAGGGGTCGAGGAAAACCCACGACATGAAGATGGGATCGGTAAGGGGGTACGGGGCGTCAAAGTAAAGACTATGTGCCGTGAATAGGTGTTACAAGTACACCTATACATCTTGAATAATATGGAAGAAGTGCAGCCTTATTTGGACTAGCATAAGAGGATCCTGAAAGAAAAGAACCCGAAAAAGAGTGACATGCAGATTTCTAACGAGCATAATAGGACATTCATTGGGTGGTTCAAGGAGAATGTTGAAAAGGAGACCGGTGGGCTGGATACAATAAGATGGTTAACCGGAGGGCCGCGTTTTGAGGTTGTTACGTGGGGCTCTTTTGATATAAATGGTTATTCTTTCTACACTAAGGCTCAGGACAACAACATCACCATGCAAAACAGTGGCGTAATGGTGGTAGCCGAAGCGATGCACTTCTCCAGTTCGAAAGATAAAAACCCAAGATTGGCTTCCATGGCATATTATGGGGTAATTGAAGAAATTTGGGAAATTAGTTACACCAAGTTCAAGGTTCCAATCTTCAAATGCAAGTGGGTTAATAATAGCGCAGTTGTGATTGAACCCCACACTGGTATGATCTCAATTGATCTTCACAAGGTTGGGTACAGAGATGAGCCCTTTATTTTAGCAAGTCACGCAAAACAAGTATTCTATGTAACTGATTGCACCATATTTTTATACACATTTTATGATTAAAATCTTTGGATTATCGCATGTTCTTGGAGTAATTGCACCTAATTGGGATGAATTCTGACTTTTGCACATCTTGTTGGGATTTACGCTGATCAAAGGGGAGTTTGGTCAAAAATTTGCATGATTTATTGATTTATAAATCCTCAAGGACATTTGATGCTACCTCTAGTTCATTCTTATGTGCAGATGATAGAAGAAACATGCCCAAACTGAAGGAAAAATAGCAAATCAAGAGGACAAGGTTTCTGCCCCTCGCCGTGAGCCTTCCATGGCGAGGCCCACGGCGAGGCCCTTCCTCTTGAGCCCTTTTCTGCCCCTCGTCGTGAGCCTCCCACGGCGAGGCCCACGGCGAGGCCCCTTCTTCTGTGCCTTTTCTGCCCCTCGCCGTGGGCCTTCCACGGCGAGGTCCACGGCGAGGACCCCTGTTATGCACCTTCTTTGCCCCTCGCCGTGAGCCTTCCACGGCGAGGCCCACGGCGAGGCCCTTTCTCTTGCATCTCCTCTGCCCCTCACCGTGAGAGGCCCACGACGAGGCCCCGAAAACTGGGATTCTGCTGTGCGTTTCAGGAATTTTTGGGGGAGTATATAAGATAAAAATCATACCCTCCTTCATTGTTCTAAGCCCCTCTAGTCCGAAAATCACCCTCTCTGCTAGGGTTTCCTCTCCATCTCCATTCTTCATCCAAATATTCATCCTCCCACTCAAATTCATCTCCATTCTTGTTGATTTTCTTGTTCTTTCTCCTTCCATCTTCCATTTCCACTCCATATTTCCTTCCATCTTCTTCATTCATGGAGGCTATCATCATGGGTCCTCTTGGGCACGAATTTGAAGACATGAGAGGCTAAGTTCTTGGTGCTTTGGTGGTGTGAAGGTGGCTCTAGCTTCATGGACCAACATAGGGGAGTTTCTAGTCTACAATTTCTTATTTCCTTTGTATTTGGCTTCTACTCTTTTGTATTGGTCTTGTATATGGATTTAAGACTTGGGATATGTGATTGCTATCCATGTTTGTGAACTATATTGTGTATGCTTTGAATTTAATGTGATTGAGATATAATTTCCTATCTACTTGTGGTTGTATTCTTGGTTGTAGCCATTTTAGTGGTTGCTAATGGTTATAGTCAATTTCTTCCATGCATGAATGTTGTGGTTGCACTTCATGAGAGTTAAATTGTATTCGGTTCAAGGCATTTCACAAACCAAGTGGATCTTAACACTAACCCTAAGTAATGGCTATGAAAGTGGTTGCTAGATTAGTCATTAATTAGGGCTAGTGGACCCCTAGTGGTTGCTTGGGGATCTTTCAATTAGACTTGGTAAATTAAACTCCCTCTAATCATTTTGAAAGAAGCATTTGAGTCACCGAAGCACTACCAAAGCCCGTTTTATCAAATCACCCCTAATCCAAACTCCTTTCATCTTTCACTTATTACTCTAAAACATCAAAAACAAGTAACTGCTTTCCTTAATAGCTTTAGTAAATGAATCTCCAAACCAAAACTCCATACCCTTTTGATTGATTTTAATTGCATTTAGTTAGCTTAGGTTGTTTGGAAGGACTCCTCAAGTGAAACGATCCGGGATTGTGCCACTTTACACAATCCTTGGTAATTATTGTGATTTTAACCCCAAGGCGCATTAGGCAAAGGTTAAATCAGTAACGGATCCCGCAAATAAGCAATTGTTCATAGTCTTGAAAAGTAAAAAGCAAAAAGATTGTGCTCTTACTTTAGATCTTGATGAGATACCACCTTTGTGCGCAATTCCACCTGAACCAAGCGAATCAGAATTGATAGATGATGACGACCAATTTGCCTCTAGAAATGATCATTGTGAGGGGATATGGGATAACACCTAAAGTGAGAATCTTTTTGAATTATAATGTATTAAGTATTATTGTTTTTGTTTTGGTTTTGTCAACGTTGTTGCCTTGTAATGACTCATCACATCTTTGATTTGTTAACAGGTACATCATGGCGGATGATTCTAATAATCAACAACAAAATAATCCCCCTCGAAAAAAGGGAAGAGGTCCGACGAAGCTCAAAGACATTATTGTTCGTCACTGGACAAATGTTCAGCCTATCCGTGTGGAATTTGACGAGGACATGAATCCTATTGGAGAGATTGGCGCAAATTTCATGAGCTATGTCGGTTTTGTGGCAAGGAACCGAGTAAGCATCTTTGTTGACGATTGGAGGGAAGTCGATAAAGGCATTAAGGATCAATGTTGGTCAGATATCTTGGTATGTTTTATCTTTATTTATCTGTTTGTTCCTAATATGCATGTATTTGTTTTTTTTAGTTAACTCAACTAATGTGTCTTTTATTCTTATTTTTCTTTGCAGCAAAACTTCGACATCTCAAACACCCAATCGTTCAAGGATTTTTGGTTGAATGAATCACGCAAGATGTGGAAGGGTTTTAAGAATAACCTAATCAGAGACTACATCCGGGGGGACAAGATGGGTCAGGATCCTTGTCAGACCTATCCCTCTATTGACCCGAAGACTTGGAAGACCTTTGTTGAGAAACGGCTAGACCAAAAGTTCCAGGTGTGTATAGGTTATAAATAGTTCTTTAACTTTGCTTCAAAATTGAATTTTGATCACATTATATTAATTTACTAACTTAGTATTATTTTTATAGGAGAATAGCCAAAAACAAAAGGAGCGACAAGAAAAGAATATTTACAAGCACACAATGTCTCGGGGGGGTTACAAGTGGGTCAAGAAAAAGTTGATTAAGAAACAAATTGCAGAAATGGAGGAAGCGGCACAGACCGATCCTACCACTGTTCTACAGCCTCCACCGCCCATCTCACGTCATACGAAATGGGCTGAGGGAAGGAAGTCTAAAGAAGGAAAATTTGTTAATCTGGAGGTTGAAGCAGTTGCAAAGAGGATTGTAAGTATTTTGCTTGGTTGTTTATTCCTTTAACTTGTGGTTTTATAGCACATTACAACTTAAGATTTTTTCGGTCATTGCAGGAAGAACTTGAGCAGCAGACCACCCAAGGGTCCTTCACACCTTCTGGGAGGATGGACATCCTGGCCACGGCAATTGGGAAGCCCGATCGCCCCGGCCGGGTACTAGGGGAGCCCAGGACTGTAGGGTTTACCAAGTATTTCGGCCGTAAATCCCGATCCACCCGCACAGAATCTACTGAGGAGATATTGGCTAGGGCTCGGGGAGAGATGGAGGCCCAGTTGGAGGAGCGGGTTGCTTTATCCGAGCAGCAGATGAAAGCACAGTTCGATGGGCAGCTACACGCGAAGCTCGAGGAAGCTCTTTCGGGTTTTATGGGGGAGTAGATCCGAGAGTAGATTGAGGCACAGGTCAGAGCGTCTACCATGCAGCTTGGACTGTCATCACATTGTTCTCAACAAAGACAGCAGGTTTGACCATTTCCTATATATGTTAGTTACCGAATTCTGGATTTATCAATTAGGCTGACTCTGTATATTCTATCTCCTGTAGGAGTCCCCTGCTGCCGGCGGTCCAAGCGGTAAAGACAGCTGCAATCAGACTGTGCTGTTAGGATCAATTCGTGAGACTAAATCAAATCCCACAACAGACAATGACCCTGAAGTTGGAGTAGAGTGTTATCTCCATCTCGATTTCCCTCGCATGCACCCGGTTGCAAAAGCTCGCCAATTCCCAATTGCCTCCTTCATACATAACAAGCTTATTGGGGAGGACCAAGTGAATGTGTCTGTTACAAATATCCTAAATGATGAGGGGGGCACAACTGTACCCTTTCGCGATAATGAAGTCACCAAACTATATGACGCGATCGGGGCATTCATCCTGTGGCCTAGACGACTTGTACACAGCACTCCACAAAAGGCACCAATTGATACGGTATGTACACTTAATTTTTGAGACTCCTTGTTTCATATATTACAGTTTGTAAAAATATATAACATTGGTTTCTTCATCGCCTGCAGTTCTTTTCAGATGAATATCCTTCTCTCCAACTCCTGCGGGAGATGCAGCCAACTTTGCACTCCATAACCATTAAGGTGCCTCCAGGAGTAGTCAGTCCGTATCGTTCATATGATTTTCTACTTGATGGTGACAGGGATATCGTGGAGTTTTTGACGATGGAAGAAATTGACCTCGCCTGGCTCGAATTAGCGACTTTGTAAATGACTGTTACTTTTTATGTCTGTGCAATATTTTTACGTCTATCCTTTTATAATTTCAATTATTTTACGATAGGTACTTCTACCAGCTGTGCAACCAATTAGGCAGGGGACAATACAGATTCCTAAGTCTAATGGCCTTGGTGAGGAGAGATGATTTTAAAACCGACAAGGCTAAGCTGGAGTATGAGGACGAGATGCGGGCTTATGTCATACATCAAATGTCAGCGAATCGGGGATCTGTCTATTTTGCGCCTATTCTTCAAGAGTAAGTGTCATTATTACCTTTTGCCAACTTTTCACTATTTGCACATTTACAAATGTTATGTTTCTGTGTTGACATAATATTCTTAGTGTCTTTCAGTAAACACTGGTCATTAGCCGTCGTTTGCCCCACACAACATCGTCTGGTTTGGTTTGACCCCTTGAGATATAATATAACCTCATATTATAAAACCCTCTTATCTAAGTAAGTATTTTAATGACTTTTTACTTTGGGCTACATAAATTATTTTCATGTATATGTGCTAATTTTAGTTCCATTTTTAGGGGCATTCAACAATAGCATTTTGCAACAGAAACCGGTCAAATGGATGATGCCATCGTGACACAAAGACCTAGAGTAACTACCTTTAATTTAAATTCATTCAATGTTAGTCCATTGAGATATTATTTATTTTGTTATTAATTTATATTATTTCTTGTGATTTATAAAGTGCCCCGAGCAACCAACAAATAAGGAGTGTGGGTATTACGTCATGAAGTATATGTGTGACATTATTGAGAGTGATCGTACCGGATCCTTTACACAGGTATAAATTAAATTCTTATCTATAGCTTGATACAATCAGTGCATAAATATATGATTTATTTATCTAACTTTGCAGTAATCATAGCATCCATTATTGTTGCAGTTTTATGATGGAAACAACTCATTTGAAGACAAAGACCTTGATTCACTTCGTGACCGTATTGCTCAATTTTTTCTTTCATTTGTGGTTGGTTAAAAAGTGATCATTGCAAAAAGTACTTTGTTGTGTAAACATATGTTAGAATCTTAAGTTTTGATGAGGACTGACCCTGAGAAAACATAAGTAAAAGTTACCTCTGAATTAATCTTATAAAATCTGCCAGGTAACAGATCACTACTGCGAGAATAAAGATTCATCTCTAATGAATAATGACATCTTAGCAGACCAATAATGAATGAGTGTCTCTATCGCTAAGTGAATCTAGATAGCTAATAGACAAGAGCCATAGCGAGTGAAGACTTAGCAATAACAAGGTTAATATCTATCGCTAAGTCATTAATCATCGCTAGAGAAAGATCCATCGCTAGAAGTTCATTGAGCATATGAGTAAATGAATCCATCAGATAAATGAACTAAGTTTCTAAATCAGCTAGCGATAACAGATTAACTATCGATAACAGAAGTAATCATTCAGATAGCTAGTGCATTAGAGCAAGACTCAGAGCTAACATGATTGCTAGCGCTATCAAGCTTGTCCATCGATAATAGGATGCCTGGAACTATCTCTGCTTAAATAATAGTATCCTTAAAGATAATATCGATAATGGATTTGCAATCGATAGAAATAATTTATGCTGATATATAGTCTTCTGATCTAAGAATATGCTACCGATAATACATCTCTGTTATGAATATGAAAAGGCTCTGATATATCATCTTTATTTCATTGAGCTAATAGATTAAGCTT
Source organism: Mimosa bimucronata (assembly GCA_037074515.1). Lineage (NCBI taxonomy): Eukaryota > Viridiplantae > Streptophyta > Magnoliopsida > Fabales > Fabaceae > Mimosa > Mimosa bimucronata. The sequence continues at coordinate 31,419,698 of CM073440.1, read as the reverse complement.
GCGATAGCAACTTCTGTGCCATATATAATTATTTGGTTAGTTAACAGCTTAAGTGCAGAACACACTCTATGAGATTAGCGATAGCAGATCAAGCTAGCTCTAATAAAAAGCTGCCAGAAAGTTCTATTTGTATGGATGCTCAGAACGCTGAGTCTATCTCTCTCTTAGCTCACCCTATGCAAGAAGTAGTTGAAGCTAGAGCAGAGAGTTAAGCCCGATAAAGAAGCTGCATTAATTGCCAACGGCTATGAGCTCCCAACGACTAAATTCAAACGGCTTCTTGAAGATTGAATTTTAGGGAAAAATCTGAAGAAGAAGATATAAATACAGAACTCAAGCATTTATTGTGTATGAGACGAAAAACGAGAATATTCACAAGCTCATTCATTACCCTGTATTTATTATCTTAGAGATTTCATCTGTACTTAATTGTTTATCAAAATCAGTTCATTGAGTGAACGTATTTATTAAAATCCTCTTCTGTTTGAGGTTGTTCTGAAAGCTTGGTGCTTTAGAACAGGGATATTGCCTTACAGGTAGTAAGGGGGAGTGTTTAGAGATTCTAAAACTCTATAAAGGTTGACAGGTGAACCTGTGATTGTAAAACCTGTGGTTAGTGGAACCCAACAGAGTGTTGGAGAACTGGACGTAGACAGTATTGGCCGAACCAGTATAAATTTTGTGTTGAGTTAATTTCTCCTAGATTTTTAAATAGCACAATTCACCCCCCCTCTTGTGCGATTGCCACTTTCAACATGGAATTTTTTGTGTGTATATATATATGTTTAGTTTGATTTAGTTATAATATAGCTATGTATACATGTTGTGTGAATAATGTATACTTTTGATCTGTATTATATCTATTTTTGTGACATTTGCAATGAATACAGATTGGGAAACCAAAAGAAGTTAAATTAACCATCATTTTTTCAAAAAAAAAAACATTAACCACGTCACAATTTACAAATTTGTGACGTGGTTTCTCTGCCATTTCTTCATCATTTTTACTCTAATTTTTGACAAACAACGTCACACTTTCCACGTCACTTGAATTTATGTCATACCAAAATGTGATGTGAAAAGTCCAAAATTTGTGACGTGAAAACCCTGTTTTGTAGTAGTGATTATAGTAATGAGAATGATGAAATTTGTTAGTTGGAAAAGTTATAAAATAGATGCCTTGGTTATAAATGATTTTGGTGGGGAAATTGATTGGATATATAGTGATTGGGTTATGTGATTTGTAAGTAGGTATTGGATATTCTTTCATGTTGGTTAATACATTTAAGTGAGGAATAAAGCTAAAATTAATTATATGAAGTGAGGTTATGTTTTAGGATTTTCTAAGTGTTGTGATATACAAAGAGTTTTGAGGTAGCAAACAATATTATTTTTGGATGATTCTTTTTGTATTAGAAAGCTAACTTCCTGAGCTTTCCAAAAGTCTTAGCTAATGAATTTTAGAAACTCCTGAAGTGACTTATGCGATTTTGAACTTGAGCTCCTCCTTTTAAAATTGTGTTTTGGGAAGTTTTAGGACTTTTTTATTCTAAAGGCCAAATGATAGAATTTTTCCATCATTCTATTTTATTAGAAAGTAGAAATCCTATACTTTTCATAGAGTCCTAGATCACAATTGTTTGAGGTCTATAGCATTAGTTATGAATTTTCAAAGATTGCCTAGTGTTGCTGCCACCACAGAGAACTACCGATCTTGAAAATGTATAGAATTCGTCGGGGTTTGCTGGCTTTGGAACGCCTATAAATAGTCTGAGTGCCTGTTTGGATTTGAAAAAAAAAGCAATTTTTTCACCCAAACCTAGGTTTTAAAAAATGGCAGCCAAACACTTTTTTTTTAATAAACCTAGGTTTGGACTCAAAACCTAGGTTTTAAAAAAGGTAAGACAAACACTTGAAAAAATGTGAAAAGCTATTTTGGATTGGAAACCTAGGTTTTGGCCACCCAAACCTAGGTTTTGAATAAACTACAATTTTCCCCTTTTGCACAAAGTACGAGGTAAAAAAAAGCCATCATTACACATGTCATATTGAAATACCTAAAATGCCCTTATTCTTTCTCTTTCCCAACACATTAAACTTATGTCCTTTTTAGTAATTTACACAGAAAAAGCTATTCTCACAACAACCATCCAAACACTCTCATTTTTACAAAAGCTACTTTTTCTAAACATCAGCTTTTTCCCCAGAAGCTATTCTCTAAAAGCTAATCCAAACAGGCAACTACGTTTTTCAGCTTTTACGCGAATTACGAGACAGAAAACACCATCATTACACATGTCATATTGAAATACCTAAAATGCCATTATTCTCTCTCTTTCCCAACACATTAAACTTATATCCGTTTTAGTAATTTACACATAAAAAAAGCTATTCTCACAACAACCATCCAAACACTCTCATTCATCAAAAGCTATTTTTTCAGCTTTTTCAAAATCAACTTTTTTTTCAGAAGCTATTCTCCAGAAGCTATTCTAAACTCATCCAAACAGGCCCGAGACTGACAATGGGCGTATCTAACGTTTGTTTTGTTTGGGCTGGCTTTAGCCCAACCTAAAAATATAAATAATTATGAAAAATATTAGACCAATTTTATTCATCAATAAAAAACGTGATTGTAACCATTCGAATTGCCTCCAGTTTAAAAATAAAAACTGAGATGAAAAGCAATCATTTTTTATTATTTTATATGGAATTTTCCAATGAAAAAATAGAATATGAATAAGAATCAGGGATCTACTTTCCCTAAAACTTTTCTCCATTAATAATTCGATGCATTTATTTATGGATTTAACAACACTGCTTTATGATTCATCAAAAATAGTAAAAGAATTTCAAGAACAAATTATATAATACGAGAAATAATGGATGAACATGAATATTTTAATGTTATACACTTCTCAAGGAGTTACATTTTGATGGGTTAAATCGCATACTTATTATATTAAAAAAAAACAAGTTTTATCCTATTAAACGGGTCTGACTACTTATACCATTAACAATATGCACAAATCAACTAGGAACAAGAACAAAAATACAACACTGCATCTTGAAGAACTCTCGATAGTGTAACAAGTGGTTCGTCACCGGCCGCAAGTGCACGGGTCGCGCCAAGTAATAAAGTGATAAGTAAAGTATCGTTCCCACGAGGATTTGGTCCAAAACCCGGTCAAGCAATGATTGTCACACTCTCGCCCAATTTGAGTGATTCAAATATAGAGATTGAAAATTAACTAAGAAAATAAACATATATTAAATGAAAATAAAATTATAAACAAGTGATTCTCCAACTTCAAGGATAAAATGGGTCCTAAGATTATGTATCCCCCTTGTACTTCATAAAACTCAATTAACCTCCTCTTAAAGATGTTCTCAACGAAACCATGTGCTAATCTATGATTCACAAAGGACTTGTAAAAGCTCTCTCAAATCAAGAACAAGTGTTTAATCTTATTAATTGCACAATCTCTTGCTACAATTTAATAAAATCCAATTTTCAAGCTCTAATCCTAATGTGACTATGCAAGGTTAGCAAGTATATATCTATCTTACCAACAAAACCATCCATTCATCATGCAAACTTCAAGTTCTTGCACTACTTTACCAAAGTTCTACACTCAATCTAGCCCTCTCAAGCATCAATCAAGTGAACCCAACATCTAAATGGTGATCAATCACTTAGAAGCATTAAGAGAAGAGTAAAATAAACACATACATCTCATTAATCACAAATTAAGAGGAGGAATCAAGAATTAATCTATACAAGGGTTCATCATAATATTAGAATAAAAGTATTTAGCTACTCATGTTCAACAACTCTATGAGAGCATACATATATATACAATCAGAAACAGAGAACAAGAGAAAAGAATGAAGATGGAGAAGATAAACCAAGAGAGGAAGCCCAAATTCGAGGTCCTTTTATGTAATTTTTACAATTCATCCAGAAACTTGTATTTTCCCTTTTTTTTCTTGAAATTTCAGCTTCTAGCCCTAATTTCTCCCCTTTTTAAGTGTTCTTCTTAATCCGGATCTGTAATTTTGGAATTTCGGGGACCTATCTGTAATTTGGGAAATTCGAGGTCATTTTATGTAATTTTTATAATTTATCCAGAAACTTGTATTTTCCCTTTTTTCTTGAAATTTCAGCTTCTAGCCCTAATTTCTCCCCTTTTTAAGTGTTCTTCTTAATCCGGATCCCTTGGTTATTGCATCAAAATATTCCTACAAGATTTACATAAAACGACATAAGCAATTAACTAGAAATATGATTAAAATCTACAAAAATAAACAATGATGTGCAACCAAAATCAAAAGAACATTTTCCTATCTTGAGTATCTAAAATATATCAAAGATTGAATAAATCTCGAGGAAAATGTGCTGACATTACATGAATTTCCAGAAGTTATCACAAGTTACCAAAGATAGCTAGAAAGCCCTAGTGTCAATAGTATGGTAATTCTTGTTGGAGAATTTACCTGTGTACAAGTACACAAGAGCCTCAGCAGAAACTATTTTCGATCTTTGGCATAGTAAACTCTCAGTGGGTGGGGCGTTTCGAAGATTTAGGTACGGAAGAGTGAAGGAGTATGAGAGAGAGGATGAGGTGATGCGATCAACAACAAAAAATCGAATCGAACCAGGTGATCAGACTGGTCAAATGACGAACCGCCCAAAAAGCCGGGCTGTTTGGGCTTGAAACCGGGGCAAGTTGAACTAGGATTGGCCTAAGTCAACTCGCCCAAAACCAAGCGACATGGTTAAAACCAGCAGCTGAACCGCACTACAAAAAAATGGACTTTTGGCGACGACTTTTGGTGGCGAAAAAAAAAGTCACCGCCAAAAGTTTAACTTTTGGCAACAACATAGAAAAAAATGTTTTGTCTTGCGTAATGTAAGAAGAAGAGAAGGGAGTGCCCTCTATAAAGCCATGTAATTAGTTGAGAAAGGCAGAGGCAGATAGAGTTCTGAACTACCAAGCTCTCTTTGTAACCTAGAAAAATCCTAATACAATTTTATATTTGCAATATTTGCCTACTCTCCCAAATTTTAAATTTTAGTCTTAAGAAATATTAAATAATTATTGGAGTAGCTTTATCAGGTATGAGTAACTAAACTTTTATTCAGATCAAGGTAGTAGTATTATTTGATTGATAAAGTTATGATCCTATAAGGGATAACTGGTTATGATTTCTTAATTCTTATAATTACCTTAGAGAATATCCCAAAGATGACCAAAGATGATCCGAGTCAGTGAAGGATTCCTGTCCTATTTCATACAGGAATTATATTACAGTACCTCTCATAAGAGAGTCAAACTTTCGTCCTTCAGACCATCCCAGGATAGCTTTCCTTCATTTCCTACTGGAGGCGTAAATGGGTTTTCTCATAAGAAATCATAGCCAGTTATCCCTTATAGAATCATAACTTTATGAATCAAATAATATTACTACCTTGATGCCAATAAAAGTTTAGTTACTCATACCTCATAAAGCCACTCCAATACTCTTTGACTTCCTGATCTAATTAATCATCTGCTTGTTTCAGGCCTTCTTATAGGATAATATATACTTATTCTTGGATTATTTATATCTATATTTAAAGATGGTGTATTAATTCTCAACATTCTTTGTCCTATGTTATCATTAGTATGTACCCTTCTTGGTTTTGTTATTTGGTTAAAGTTAACAGTTATATCCAATTCTATTTGTAATTGTTCAAGGGTTGTTATATTTGTAGGATCTAAAGGAACTTCTTTTAATATTGACATAAAATATTTATCTATTCTTTCATGTGATTTTTCTATATATCTTATGTTCATTTGTAAAGACTAATAATCTTGTCATGGTAGTTATACTTATTGTCCTCGCTCCTTCTAACATTTTTATTCCTCCTAGTTTATGATATATGATTATAGATTTATTCATTTGTTCATCCGCTCTTGATATAGCAAAATTTTTATTTACTGTAAATTTTAATTTTTGGTATATTAAATTTCCTATCAATACTATCTTGTACACTACTTGCAAATTTCAATCTTGCACAGTTTGTCAAAGTTAATTCTTTAAGATATTGAAAAGTTGGAATTTGTTCAATCCTTTCTACAACTGTCAATGGCTTGTATCCTCCATTCGTCAATTGATGGCCCTTAAGATCTTGTAACTCCTTTGTGAAAGTGGAACAGATGGAAAGGTTAAAAAAGGGAACCATTAGCATATTTCCTAAAACATTATGACTCGAGATAAATAAAAATTTTATATGTAGATGTAGTATTCTTGCAAAGATTTAGTCTAATATTGTTTTGTAAATTAAACCGATGTAGACATCAATATGCATATATGTAAGAAAACGGAGTTCAAAAACCACAATGAAGTTTTTTCAGCATGCGAGGAATTTTCTTAATAATGCATTGAAGTCAACTATTGATCCTCTTTTTTTATTTAAGTTATGATTTAATCATTTTAAAAACAAAAATCAACTTTATACTTCCTATGGTCCTAATTATAAGACCACTTTGACTTTTTTGACTTTTTTTTCCAATAAAAAAAATAGTTTCAGTTTCAAAAAAACATATTTTTTCCTCAAAACTAATTTATTCTACTTATAAACTAACATATAATCTAATTTCATGTAACATATGTTATAATTTAGTGGTTTAATTTACTTCCTTAACTTCCACAAAAAAAAGTCAAAGTGGTCTTATATTTAGGACCGGAGGGAGTAGTTCGTTACATTAATTTTTCAAAAATTAATAAATACAAATGTAGTTAATTTTTATATAAAAATAAAACAAAAAAAAAAAGAAATTTATAGCTAGGCATGAAAATTGTTACTTATAAAGGGAAGAAAAATTATGATGAGAAGCCCACAAGAGCAAGTATTTATGAATGTGAATGATAAATAAATTAAAGGGCAAATCACAATCAGGTTCCTCACAATGGATTTAATCACAATTAGATCCCAAACAATCATCAGATTATATTAAAGTCCCAAGGGGCCTAGGTGATATTAAATGACTTGTCATTTATTACTCAATAGTTGTCAATACGAGCTCATTGAGTTGTCAATAACAACTGTTGATGATTGTTTGGGACTTAGTTGTGATTAAATACTTTATTAGGGACTTGGTTGTGATTTTCCCTAAATTAAATGATTAAAAATATAGAAAAATGCAATTTCTGCATAGAAATATTTTGCAACAACGGTGGCAGTGAGGTATTACGACAAAGTAATTAAAATGTGAATGAATTAATTGACCCAATCATCTATCAATTTGAATTAACATGAATAATATTCGCTATTTGACGCATTTTAAAGAGTTTAATTACAAATAAATTAGTTAATCATACAAACTAATTTGAAGAAACATTTGGACAATTTAATTTATAAATGATTTATTTAAATTTCTTAATATTTTCTTAAATAATCAACTAAAACTAAACTTTATATCAACACTAGAGGGAGTATTAATTAACAAACATTTTTAATCAAATCAAACAAAATTATAGGAGAGAAAATACGTACCATATTTGGACAATCCCTGCAATTTACTCTCTTTATAGATGGCCACATTGTATGATACCTCTCTGGGAAAATTCCGACAAGATTTGGAAGATTGTATAGCTCCAGATCATCCAAAAGTGGAAGTACTAACTGAGTCTCAGCTTGATCATGCATTGCTTGTTCTCTACCAACATTTTCACTAAACACAAATTTCATCTGAGGAGCATTTGTTATGGATAGATACTGCAATTGTACAAACCTTTGAGCTAAGGAGATAGGGCATGCATATTCTGATTCACAGCATTCATCAACTGATAAACGTTTCAATTTTGGGAATTTCGAATTCTCCAATGCATCACCGCCAAACTCTTCCTCTAACACGTGCTTCAATTTACTGCAATGCTGTATCTCAAGCTCCTCTAATGAAAACAGGGTGCAAGCAGCAGAGATTGGGAAGAGTGATGTCAACATCGGACACTTGTAAATGCTGAGAAACTTAAGATTGCCTAAGTTGCAACCAGCAGGGAATATGTGCAGCAATTGAGGGCAATCTAATACACTTAGTCTTTCCATCTTATGGAACAACCTAAAAGGAGGACCGCAACATACTTCTTTAAGGTTATACATATCTCTTAGCACTAACTCATCCAATGTAGGCATAACCACTTCTTCATTAATAGTTTCATCCATAAAGCATTCTATGTTTGAACACCTTTCAAGACTTAGTTTGGTTAACTCATTCATGCCTCCTACAACTTGGACAACATTTGTCCTGGATATATTATTTCCTCCATCAAACTGATAAAATTCAATTGCAGTTGCTCTTCGTGTGAGATCCTTTATTATTGCACCTAACATAGAAATATGTAATTGACCCAAGCGTAAATATCTTGTACTTTCTTTCTGAAAATTAGTGTATCCTCCTTGGTTCCCAATTTGTAAATTATACCTTCTCAATTTCATCAAGGCATTAGGGCCCATGAGGTATTCATAGCAATTTTCTTTTTCTGAGTGTACATCATGTATGGGAACATACAATTCTTCTAACTGTGAACACTGTCCTATTACTTTATAACAACATTCTTCTATTATACAACTAGACAAATCTAATAACTTTAGCCTTTTCAATTTTTCAATTCCATTTGGCACTCTTTCAAAGACACTACCTTGCAAGTCAAGAATTTCAAGTCTTGTAAGGCTTACCACAAAAGAGATGTCAAGTAAATCCCAATCTCGCAATCGCAGAGTTCGAAGATTAGACAAGTGTTGGATTGGTTGAGGTTGTAGTACAATCCCATTTGATGTGTCCATAATCAAAGCTTTGAGTCCTTTAATGCCTTCAAATGATGCATCTGACATATCCAATGGTTGACTTGAATGCAAAAATAGGAACTCAAGCTTTGAAGCATCCAATTGGGAAGGAAATCGAACTAAATCATTGTTGTCATACCATGAAGATAAAGCATAACAATCTTTAAACTTTTCTTCAGCAATCAATCCATTCAACTCTTTAGTACAATTTACCAGAATGCCATGATCCTCTTTTGAAGCTATCCACAAAGCAACATCGCGGACCATATCATGCAATTTAACATATTCAAGTACATCCATGCCAAACAACTTTGAAGAAGAAGAATGCATCAACAATGAGGACTCAATGAGATACTTCATCAATGTTTTAGCTAGGCTCCTCATTGTATCAAAACAGTCTTCATCTCCATATAAGCCTAACCCCACTCCATATCTAAAAAGATCTTCAACATCAATGTTATGATCTTCAGGAAACATCGCACACATTAACAACAACCGCTTGGCCTGTGTGTTTGCCAAATAATTATAGCTTAATTCAAGACAAGTGAAAGCATCCTTCACTTCTTCATCCACCACATTGTTTAGCTTCGAATTCTTCAAGCTATTCAGCATTGCTTCCATCTCATAAACTTCTCTTCCATTCAGGCAAGTTCCCAAAGCTACAATAGCAATAGGTAGGCCATTACATTCCCTAGCAATTGCTCTTGCCAAGACTTCTTTAGCAGAACCATAGACTTTAGCATGAGTTTGAAATAAAGTCCAAGCTTCATCTTCTTTTAATAAATCAAGTCGAATCATCTTCTCATAGGGACATACTTTTAAGCGTCGTGTGGTTAGGACAACTTTGCAACTTCTTTGATGATTTTCTCCGCAGGGAATCCCTATTTCCTCAAGATTCAGCTTAGCCCATACATCATCTAGTATTATCAAAATTCGTTCTCCACTTTGTAATCGTAGTGCTATTCTTTTCGCCCTTCCCATTTTAGATTCCTGATCCAATCTGAGCCCCAATGTATCCGCAATTTCACCTTGAATTTTTTTAATATCCGGGTTTTGAGAAACTGTAGTGAACACAACTCGATCAAAGAGTAGTGGCTCTTTGGATTTTTTTAATATCCAGGTTTTGACTTCTTTCACCAAGGTGGTTTTTCCTGACCCTCCCATGCCCCATAACCCAATTATGGAGCTACCATCATCTCGCAATGCCTGCAACAACTCATCAAAAGCCTTTTGTGTAGACTTGAAGAACTTGAAGTTCCGAGAATCGTGAGACTCTACATCTGGAGCAATAATAGGGTGTGAAAAGGGATTCATGTAACCACTCTTTGTAATTAGATCAATCATCCTTTGGGTTGTCTTGACCAATTTTTTGTAGAGACAATATCTCTTCCAAGTTGGACACCACCCTCGAAGGCAGCCATTGTTGGCCCTTAGTTGTTCCTCCAAATTCTCTACCTCTGCTATGAGCCTCTCCACATCATTCTTCCATATGTTAACCACACCATCAATCCTGTCGGTCCTATTGATGGCCTCTTGAATACGTTCCTGGACACTCCCTTGCTTCAGTATCAGCTCCTCCTTTCTGATCTCCACATTTCTAGTAATTTTTCTGACACAGAACAAATATTGCAGCTGCCGTGAAGTTGGATCCAACAAATATTCAGCAAGTTTTGCTGCTACCGACACTCCCACCTCTTCCATTTGATATTAATACCAACCTGAAAGCAGAGCAGTTCATCAGCATCAAATGATTAGCTCAAAATGTCATTTTGAAGAGTTCAAGCATTACGCGTACTTATTCTTCCATGAACAATGCATCAACATAAAGGAATGATTTTTTTCCTTAGCAGAGTAAAATATGAAGGGTCAATGGTTTTGGTTCAGCTTTGTTGCTCTGATATCAAGGTTCTGGGACCCGCTTTGTTCAGATATTAGAGTAACAAAATTTAGAGTCCTATGGTTCTGTTTTCTTCCCTAGCAGATCAATGCAAATGACAGCAGCAAGTATCAGCAACTAATATGCTACACATACTTCGAGATTTGAGAGATACTATCACAGATTGAAGCTTATGTATGTTTTAAAAAACAGAAAAAGGAACATCTGGAAGAACGAGACACTGAATCAGGAAAGGGATATTGGTTCATACCTCGGATGAATGTGCTCTTTCCGTAGTGGCTGGTAGATTTTCAAGAGTCAGAAGAACAGAATTGCAGATGTTGGAAGTCACAGTGCGTTGAAAAGTAGGCTTTTTTGGGACCAGGACTTAAAAAACTCTAGATGGGGTAGAAGCATCGTTTTAGCGAATATATATATATATATATATATATTTTAAAAATTTAAAATCATTCAAGCACGATGAGTTTCTAAATTTTTAAATGCATATATTCTCGGACAACACTGCTCCACTTTCAACTCATGCTGCTTATTGGTTAAAAAAAAAAAAAAAACTCATGCTGCTTCACTTTATCAGTAAAAGAAAAAAAAAAAAAAACAACCCATATACTGTTTCAAAATCTAAAGTTAATTCCTGAAAGAGTAGCGTTGAGATCTTTGGTTTTGCACAAATATGTAATAGAAATTTGAAAAGTACATATCATGATGTAAAATATGAAAAATAAGAAAGATCAATTGGAATAATTAATTATAAGGCCTTCTTTGATATAGATTTAGGTCTACAGTTTTTAATTGAACCTTCCATCATATGAGTGTGAAGTTTGGGAGAAAAACAAGCAACACATGTAGCCTATGAGTGACATCTCTAATTCTTATCGCACACTGATTAAAAAACTGTATATGAAAGGCTTAAAAATAGAGGTTTCGATGTTCATATACCTGATAATTTAGTTAATGATCAAGATCTATATGAACACAATTCCACTGCAATGACCACACTTTTCATGATCCTCACTACTCTTATACTCGGTTGGAAATAAATTAGTGCATGTTTGGATCTCACTTCTGGGGGCAGAAGTGGATCCCAGAATCAGAAGCCAAATTTTAGAAAAAAAACCACGTTTGGGTGGACTTATTTTAAAAATGACTTTTGGTCCAAAATGACTTCTGCAACACCAAAAGTCAGAAGTAAAAAAAAAGTGGCTTTTGGCTTCTGACTTCTAGTGGGTCCCACGCCTTTTGTTATGTATTATTTAATAAAGTGAGTAGGAAAATTAGACTGTTACACCCCTAAAATTCTCAAATAAGATAATTTATTTTAATCTAAGATTTTCTTTTTATCTCCAAAAATTTACCATAACAATTTCTAACTACTTTCTCCCACAATATACTCCTTTGAGCTAAAAGTATTATTTTTTAAAATTATTGGAGAAACTAAGCCTTTAATAAGAATATATACATATTATATATGTATTATTTAATGACAATAATGCCTTTTTTTAGTAAAATCTAAACGTGTTTTTCAATATAATCATCCAAACATGTTTCTAAAAGTCAGATTAAAAAAAGGTCACTTCTATTATCACAAATCCAAACATAAATCACTTTACACAAATCACTTTTATCCAAAAGCCACTTCTAAAAAAATCATTTTAAAAAAAAATCACTTCTCCAACGACAATCCAAACACACCCTTAAATGGTTGCTCTCTCTCTCTCTAAAAAAACTATTATACGAAGATATATGGAAGACTAAAGAGAGAGGCAAAGAAGAAGACATTTTTATTTTCATATTATTAGATAAACTTGCAAAATACAATGACTAAGCATTCCATGAGCTTGAGCCGTCGTCAACTCGGTGGGTACTTGGAAGAAGTTAATGGGATCTTTCTTTTTCCAATTCTAATGGACCTGTTATTACTCGTTTTCTTTTAAGAAGTTTCATAGATAGGTGAGTAAGGAATCTTATGACTTTAATTGCTTTTCATAAAGGGTAGAGTAATTCTTTGAATTTAAAACATTCTGTCTTTTCTTTTTCCATTTATATGTATGAAAAATTAACTATCTCTAATGTCATTCTTACTTGGGTGGGTACCCATTTTCCTTTATGTGGACTGTAAAAAAAAAAAATCGTTTTATGGAAAACTCATGGGGGGGTTCGAAGATCTAGGCATGAAAGAGTGAAGGAGGAAGAGTAAAGAGATGATGAGGGGTTACGCTACACAACAAATGCTTAACAGATTAGACAATGATGCGACGAGTCATGTAGGAATCCTACAGTAGGATGTTTGACTGATTAAACCGTTAAAATTATCATTAGAGAATGGCGGAGCAAGATGATACGTTTGGTAAACTTATTGGGCGAAATTAATCTTAAAAAAATTCTGTATGCCATTCCTCCTTATTAAAAACTTACTGGACAAAATTTGACATTATCCCAATATTAAATATTCAATCCAAAAGAATGTAGCTAAACATAAAATACACGGTTATTGTAGATAAATACATGTACATTGATGTGGTTTAATTTAATATCTTTTTTCCTTTCTAAAAGTGGAAAACCCATATAAAAAAGTCAAATTATTGTAAAAGTTGAAGAATTGAGTATGGGGACTTGATGATGATGATGTACTCATCATTAATTACTTGGTTTCCAGCAATGCTGCCTTTGGATCATATCCAAAAGTAGTGCCAAAAAAAAGTCATATATTGAGATTATTGATTAGAAATGTTTTCACTTTTTCTAAGCTAACATTTGAACATTCTTATATTAAATTTATTTATCGGTAATGCACAATTAGTAACTGACTAGACCGGTATAAAAAATATTGCCATACAATGAGCACACATAGCTACCTTCAAATAATTCATATTTTGCATAATTATTTTCTGAGCATTTGGCAACATCATGTCCCTACCACTTGCTGTCTAGCGAGGTACCTTTGGAACATTTTCAAAAGCAAAAGTAGAACATGAATCTTAACCAAGAAGATAGATAGATACCAAATATCTCAACCAAGAAGATATATTTTTATTGTTGATTTACTTATAGATAGATACCAAATATGGGATATTATATATTATACCAGATATTTGTGAATATTTTGCAACTCCATACATATACACCATAGTAAATAAAAGATCATCGACGTCAATTTCATTTGAAAATCTTCCTATGTTTGACAATAATAATTATATATGAGTATTTTATTAATATATTGCAAAACAATATATGCACTACCCACTGATTAGGTTGGTTAGTCGCAAGAGTGTAATGAGATGTAATAGGGGTAACAGGATTGAATGATCATTACAAAATATTTGTTTGAAATGCGTCTAATGAATCATGTAACAAAATTTATATTTTATTTGGAAAATAAAAAATAAATTTAAAACAATCTTTTTAAAACCCTAGTGACCAGTTTATTGTGTAAGAGAAAGCTACAGCTGCTCGCAGTCATACTTTCGAGAACTGAGAGTGTTGATCGCACACAGACTATTAAAGTGTGTATGTGTGTGCATATAACAGAAAAATATAAAACAGTGATCAGAACATGAAAGACTAAATGTTCAATTGTTTTGATTCAGCTTTCTTTCTCTTATATTAAGCTTTTGGGCCCCTATATGTTCAGGCATTAGGGTAACAAAATTTAGAGCCCTATGATTCTACTTTTTTTTTCTAGTAGATCGATCCTAAGGTGCAAGAATGAAAATGCAGTCTGCAAATGACTGCAGTAATTACTAGCAACTAACAAGCTACTCATACTTTGGTAGTTGAGAGATATCACAGATATAAGGTTATTTAGGTTCAAAAAAAAATTAAAAAAGGAACATTTGGAAGAATGAGACATTGAATGAGAGAGATATTGGTTCATACCTGGGATGAACTTGCTCTTTCAGTAGTGGTTGGTAGATTTTCAAGAGTGACAAGAACAGAATTGCAGATGTTAAGAGAGAGAGAGCTGGATTTTGCAAGTTGGGAGTCACAATACATTGAAAAGCAGGCTTTGTACCTCAAAACAGGCCTTCCATATTCCAACATCCAAGGTGAAAAACAGCAATATTATTGATTGGGAGTTTGGGAGAAAAACAAGTAACAAATGTAGCCTATGAGTGACATATCTAATTCTCATAGCACATGCAACTAACTCTACTCATACTTTGACAACTATTTGAAGTATAACAAATAAGAAAACACTGATTAAAAAACTGTATCTGAAAGGCTAGCTAAAAGATAGAGGTTTTGATATTCATATACCTGATAATTTATTTGGTGATTAAGATCCAGATGAACACATTTCCACTGCAATCACCACACTTTTCATGATCTTCACTACTCTTCAACTCGGTTGGAAATTAAATGGTATCTCTCTGTCTCTCTCTCTAAGAAAACTATTATAAGAAGATATAACGAAAGACTAAAAAGAGAGGCAAAGAAGAAGATATTTTTATTTTCACATTATTAGATAAACTTGCAAAATACACTAGGCATTCCATGAGTCGTCGTCAACTCGGTCGATACATGGAAGAAGTTAGTGGGCTCTTTCTTTTTCCAATTCCAATGGACTTGTTATTACTCGTCTTCTTTTAAGAAATTTCATAGATAGGTGAGTAAGGAATCTTATGACTTTAATTGCATTTCATAAAGGGTAGAATAGTTCTTTGAATTTTAAAAATTATGTCTTTTCTTTTCTTTTTTTTATCATTTATTTGTATGAAAATAAAATTAACTATCTCTTATGTCATTCATACTTGGGTGGGAACCAAAAGTTCCTTTATGCGGACTGTTAAAAAAAATGAGCTTTATGGAAAACTGCTCAACTATATAAATATGTCAAGTATAGAAAAATGTGACATTTTTCTTGTTTCATAAAAAATTTTTACTCTACCAAACCACGACTAAAGGTTCATCATGCAGAATGAATAGAAGCATCTTAGAATTTTCTTTGATGAAGACATCAGTATCTGCATGACTTCCCAAGTAATGTTGCTTCAAAATCGGCACCAAAAAAATGCGATCTCATTACTTTCAAATTCAAACTTTTTTGAAGAAATAATTTTATAGGAAAATCCCTTTAAAAGCCGTTTAGAATACAGAACTTCTAATTTGGGCCACTAAGTGCCTGTTTGGGTAGCTAACAAAACCCAGGTTTTGAGTCCAAAGCTAGGTTTTAAAAAATGGTAGTCAAACACTTTTTTCTAATAAACCTAGGTTTGGATTCAAAACCTAGGTTTGAAAAAAGGTAAGTCAAACACTTGAAAAAAAAAGTGAAAAGCCCTTTTGGATTGGAAACCTAGGTTTTCGCTACCAAAACCTAAGTTTTGAATAAGCCAGAATTTCTACTTTTTGCACGAAATATGATGTTTAAAAAATGCCATCATTACACATGTCATAATGATCTACCAAAAATACCCTTTGACAAATGTCTGATTTGTAATGCTTTTATATGCCTAATTTGAGTCAATTAACATGATTGAGATGCGATATTGGTTTAATAATGCTTAATGTATAACTTAAACTCTTAGATGAAATTAGTGTTAGATTAGGGTAATTTGTTCGTAATTGTAGATTAATTTGTATGAATTGGTTTATAGGGCTATTTAATCCTTGTTTAGTCTTGTTTCCACTTGCAGGGTCGTTTAGGACCAAAAGATCGGACTAGAGACGAAGAAAAAGGCCAAACTAAGGAGCAGAAGAAACTGAAGCCACCGTGGCCTAGCCATGGTGAGCCAATGGTAAACGGGCTTCAAAGAGGCAGACACAGCGAGCCCACTGCGAGAAGGCCCCCGAAATTCTAGAAGATAATCACGGCGAGTGGAACTTTCTGCAACTTATCAATTCATGAATTTTGGACCTCAAACTGGGTTTTCCAAATATCCACTCACTTGACCCGACTTGGGAGACATAAAACTCAAAAATTAGACCCCATTAGAGTAGATTTGGCTCACATACACATCCCCAAATCCCTAGCTCTCTCTCTTCTCCATTTTCATCTTCATCTTTCTCACTCTCCTTCCTTCTATCCATGGCTTCAACACCTTCCTTCCTTGTTGTTGGTTCTTCCATGGAGAGTAGCAGCTAGGCTCCACCATTCTTGGTGGTGTGAGCCAAGGAATGAGCTTGAAGCTTGAATAGGGGAGTTTTTCTAGTTCTAATCCTTCTTCCATTTGTTGTATTTATGCTTTTCTAGGGTTCTAGGGGTGTATTTATGGCATTTGGTTGTGTGTTTGAATTTTGTATATTGTAATAGGGTTAGAAACTATGTTGATGTTCTTTCCTTCTTGTTCAAATGCTTGACATTGTTATTTATTAACTTTGAGTTTAGTGAAATTTATGGGCTCATAGTTTTATTATCATCTTTGTGAAAATCATGTGCTAATGCAAGGTGGCTTGGTTAATGGATTAAGAGTGTTAAGTTATTTACTTGAGGGAGATGGCATAAGAATTAATTGATTGTGCTGAGACATTGGGCAAGCACTCTTTAGGCCTTAATTTATTGTATGGGTGGCCATCAATGGATTAGGGTTTAGAGAGAAATTTAGAGCAATTGTGGGGTGGCCCAAATTGTGGATTAAAATTCTTTCATAATTAATTACTTCTTGATTTTGAACTTATTAATCAACTTGTGTTAAATTAAGTAATGCTTGGGGATTTGGCATTAATTAAGTTAACCTAAGCCTAGTGATTGTACCATATTTTTATACACTTTTCATTGATAAAATCATTATATTATTGCATGTTCTTGGGGTAATTGCGCCTAATTAGGGTAATTTCTAACTTGTGCACACTTTGTTGGAATTTGTTCTAGACAAGGGCAATTTGGAAATGATTAGTATGAATTATTGTTTAACCCATTTTCAAGAACATTTTGATGCTACCTTAGGTCCATTTTATATGCAGGTCATAGAAGAAGCATGCCCAAACTAAGAAGCCAAGTTGCAGTGAAAAATTCTGGAAAGAGCAGAAGAAGAAAGTGAAGAGAGAAACAGAATCAATGAGCCGCAGCGAACTGACGGCGAGAAAGACAAATCAAGGCAGAACCAATGTTAGTTCGCCGTGGGTTTCGCCACGGCAAGCCCACGGCGAAGTCCCCAGAATCTGCAAAAATCTGACGCGTTTTTAGGGTTTCTAGGGCAGTATAAATAGATCCAAACACCCCCACCTTCAGAATCTAAGCCTCCCAAGCACGAAATTGAAGAGCTCTCCTAGAGTTTCACTCATTTCCTTCATTCCTCACTCAAATCTTCATCCTCCCACTCAATCTCACCTCCATTCTTGCTGATTCTCTTGTTCTTTGTCTTCCTACCTTCAATTTCCACCATACTTCTTCTTCTACCTTCTTCATCCATGGAGGCTATGGTCATGGGCTATCTTTGGCTCGAATTTGAGGACATGAGAGGCTAGAATATTGGTGCTTTGGTGGTGTGAAGATGGCTCGGGCTTCAATGGGCAAAATATAGGAGTTATTTGTTTTCATATGCTCTTTTCCTTATGTATTAAGTCTTGTGGTTGCATTTCTCTTTGTATATTTGGATTTGAGACATGATTTCCTTTTCTAGTTGTCTATGAATTGGAACATTTGTGTTGGATATTGAGTTATGTTAATTGAATGATATGTATGTTTAAACTTCCTATTGGATTTATGAATGCTATATGATTTTTAGTGGTTGCTAGATTGTGTAGCTTAATTTTTCCAATTGAATGTTGTGGTTGCACATTCTTGAGAGGAATCGGTTTTCAAAACTCAAGTTCCAATACACACCAAGTAGAGCTTAACACTAACCCTAAGGGATGGCTAAGAAAGTGATTGCTTGATTAGTCAATAATTAGGGCTATTGGACCCCTAGTGGTTGCTTGGGGATTTTTCAATTAGACTTGGTGCATCTTTTAACTCCCAATATCAATTTTAATGAAGCGTGAGAGCCACCGAAACACTACGAAAGCCCATTTTATCAATTTCCCTTAATCCAAACCCTTTTCTCCCTTTTAATCAAAAGAAAGTTACAAAAACAAGTAATAGCAATTGTCAATAGTTTTATTAAATGAATTTTCAAAATCAAACCCCCATACCTTTTATTGTTTCAATTACATTTAGTTAGCTCAGGTAGTTTAGAAGGACTCCTCAAGTGAAACGATCCGGGATTGTGGCACTTTACACAATCCTTGGTAATTATTGTGATTTTAACCCCAAGACGTAAGGAAAAGGTAAAATCACCTAGCCTAGAGCATTACAAAAAAAAACAGCCAATCACCTACAGAACAAATTCTGTTGGTGATTTCTGACGGGGTAATGTAAAAAAGAACCCTGACTTAAAGCAAATTAGTCCCCCCCCCAAAATTTCATTTCGTTTTCTCCATTTCGGGTTCACTTCAGCCACCGTTGTTCAACGCCATTGCTGACGCTCACCGATGCCGTTCACCGTCCTAGATTTGGATAACCCCCATTGCTTCCCAGATTTCGGTTCACCGACACCGTTCACCGTCCTAGATTTGGGTAACCCCCATCACATCTGAAGCCGACGGCGGCGACCACCGGAGGGCAATGGAAGAATGGTTCAGTGACGACCACCTCTCGGGAGTATCACGATCACCAGTGGCCAGCTTCATCGTTCTCTTTATTACCTCAGCCATCTCACTCGCCCATTTAAGGAAACTCCTAAATTTATTCACAAATATCATAATCTAGGGTTCGTTCAGTTTAATTTGATATTTGTAGGTTTTGCAAGTTTTGAAGAATGTTTTTGTTGAAGTTATTAATTCTGCAACTCCTAACATAATGTGATTTAATAAATTCAGTGATGTGCATGGTGATGCTTGATTTCATCTTGTTGCAGAGAAGAAGACAATTCGGTGAATTAGTGGTTTTCTTTACTTAACATGAAATTGTAGTGTATTTCCATTGGCTTGATGTTTAATAGCTGTGCATAGCTGCTGACTCTGGAAGATATCACTCAGCCTTTACCTATTTTTTAGGATGGCTTTAAATGTAAATGTGTGCCTATATGCTTGCTTGAATGCTTGATGATGATGATATTAACATTTATCCATTTGTTATATGATTTATGCTCTTATTTGGAAGGTTTTTAGTTAGATATTATTATTATTTGTTCTAAAATGCATGTATTAAATTTTAGGTGAGAAAAAGAAGAGGAAGAACAGGAAGCTGACAACAAAAAATGGTGGTCTCCAGTAACAATCCCCACAATAAGGAGATAGTCGTAGACAAATTTTTCTCGCATTTCTGTTCTGCATTCATAGTTTACGCATAAAATAGAACATAGGATTCGGCTTACCCCCATCGCTTCCCAGATTTCAGTTCATCTCCCTGCCTTCCCTCTTTCTGATCTGATCCTCTTCTCTTCCTAGTGTTTGGGTTTTCACTCTTTTTCCCTTTCCTCACTGCTTCAGCCATGGAGTCTACTCTAGTGATCAAGGTTTGAACTTTTTCAATTCCTATTTCCGTCTTTCGTTTGTTTTGTTTGTTTTGGGCTTCAATTTGTTGTTTTTTTTTCCTCTGACCTCTTTTGGGGAACACGTGGGTTTTCGTTCATTTCCATTTTTGGTTTTAATTTGGAATTTATCTCTTTGGATGGATGGATGGTTAAATATTTCTTGATAATTTCCTCCATAGCTCAAAAATTTATCTTACCTTGTCTAAATTTCACTGGTTTTTGTTTCCTATGTAGAAGCTTGAGCTTTTCGGTTTCCTCAGTAATACAGTCTTATTCTGACTTATCTCCATGTTTATCAACTTGTTCTTGTTTATTTGTATTTCCTATTTTACCGATTTTCTTCGACTACACCTACACTCACACGCTTATAGTTGTTTGACACCAAAACATATTGTGCCTTTTTAAATATTACTATTAGTTGATAGTTGATGTCACTACAAAAAAAACGTGTATTAGTAGTGGTTATTTAGGTTGATTAGTAGCGGTTTCAACCGCAACTAACACTTTACCAGCGGTTTCTATTTCCACTACTAAATCTCCCGTGACAAACAATTAGTAGCGGTTATACATAACTGCTGCTAAGTCGGTCAACTCAGCTACTAATTCAGTAGCGGTTAAAGAAACCGCTAGTGAACAACAAATGAAAATTTCATTTTTTTGTATTTAATTAGCGGCGGTTTATCAAACCGCTACTAATGTCAAGAAAGAAAAAAAATGTAATTTTATTTATTAGCGGCAGTTTATAACCGCAACTAAATACACATACATTTAGTGTCGCTAAAAAACCGTGACTAAGGATATGATGGATTTAGCGGCGGTTTAGAACCACTACTGATGTAACATAAGTTTATTAGCGGTTCCAAACCGCCGCTAAAGTCATCAATCATTAGTAGCGGTTTCACAACCACTCACAACCACTACTAATGGGAAAAAATTAAAAAAAAAAATCAGCACGTCAAATTAAAATTGTCAACTAATTTTATCAACTAAACTGCTTTTAAGCAACAATTTACAATTTATAATTAAGAAGGTTTTTTAGCTCATGAACTTATAAAAGAATATATCGAATTAATAATTAGCAATGCAAAAACATTTTACTAGAATAAAAGAACCAATTTAACTATAAACAAAATCAAATTTAATATTATAGTGCAAATCTGAACCAAAAATTAGAAGACATATTTGTATACATAACAATTAAATATTACATAAAATAATTATATCTATAAAAAAAATTATAACAATATTGTTAGGTGAAGGAGATGAAGGAATACAAGGTCAGATGGAAAGAAAGAAAAGAGCAAAGAAGGAAATGAGCAGAGGGTAGAGAAATAATGGGAGAGTAGTGAGTATTTATAGGTGCTGGAGGCGCTAATTGTAACACCTACTTCTAGGACTCATTCCCAAGCTTAATAATCTTTGGGAATCATATTCAAGCTCATATGGGACTTAGAACATCAAAACCACAATTTTTAAAACTTTTCTTTATTTCTGGAAAAATGCTGAAAATGCGGAACTTTTCCAGCAAATTTGAAAAATCATAACTAATTATAGAAAAATGGTTTTGACTTGGTTCAAGTCTCAAATTAAATCTTGAAGAGTCCTCTTTCTGGGAAAAATATCAAACATAATATGCATCAACCCAGGTGATACAGATATTTGATTTTCCAAACCTGCCTTCGTTTTCACGCCCAGAAATATTGGCCTTCTTGCGTGATTTTTAGATTAAGCTACATAACTCCAATTTACTTCGTTTTTGGGTTTCCAAAAAGCCCTACATGTCTATTATTTTACATAAAAATTCCAAAGCTAAAGGAATTCATCTTCTATCTCGAATAATATCAACAATAGACATTGCACAGAATGGAACCCACAAAACAGCATTTCATTTGCATGAATTAAAACTTGTTCTCAATGGCCAAGAATGACCATATACATACATAAATCCAAAAGTATTACATAATAATAGCATAATCAAAAGCATCCCAACAATATTACAGATTTATCATGAGTTCAAAGATGCATAACAAAAACAAGAACATTGAATTCTTCATCTTGACTAGGCTAGCTTCTTCTCTTTCTCCTTTGATGAACTTGCTCCTAAAATGGTTTAGATTTGGGGGGTGAGATTTTAGGGAAAATCTCAGCAGCACAATACTCAACAAACAACCATGCAAGTTTAACATTGGACAAGATATGGCAATACCAATAACTTATACATGTGAGCATTTATGTTCTTAAATAATAACATATGGCCATAGCATTATAAGAAACACATAATCACTTCAAACATGATTCATCAAGGCAGCCAAATACCACATCACAATATTGAAACAATGCTGGAAATGTAAGAGAGTAAGTACTACATTAAAGCTTTACAATTTTTCTTGGAGTCCTAACCTTCAAGGCTCCTCAAGAACACCCAAGAACACTCAAAAACACTCAAGAACACTCCTCTTTCTCTCACTTTCTTTGGGGCTACGGATTTTGGTGTGTAGAAAGGGGATGGAAGAGGTCCTATATATAGGAGAAATGAGGGCAAAGATCACCCCAAGCCACTTCACACATTATCCAATAGAATTGAGACTTCTCTTGCACTTTATCCTACCTAATGCTCCACTCATGCTTTCTTTTCCTTTCTTGCTTTTCTTTCCTTTACCTAATGCTCCACTCATGCTCTCTTTTCTTTTTCTTTTCTTTCTTTTCTTTACCTAATGCTCCACTCATGCTTTCTTTTCTTTTCTTGCTTTTCTTTCCTTTACCTAATGCTCCACTCATGCTTTCTTTTCTTTCTTTTCTTTACCTAATGCTCCACTCATGCTTTCTTTTCTTTTCTTGCTTTTCTTTCCCTTACCTAATACTCCACTCATGCTTTCTTTTCTTTCTTTTCTTTACCTAATGCTCCACTCATGCTTTCTTTTCTTTTCTTGCTTTTCTTTCCCTTACCTAATGCTCCACTCATGCTTTCTTTTCTTTAATATAATTTTATGCTTACAATTCCTTATTTATTTATTATTTGCAACATAATTCCTTCTTCATGACATGTGGTGCCAACCTAGGCTCCACAAGGAGAAATTACTATTTCTCATGGGCTAAGGTCTTAGTCCATTTTCTAAGCCCAATCTTAAACTAGATGGGTTTCTAAGCAAATAATGGGCTAAGGACTTAGTCCATTTTCTAAGCCCAATCTTAAACTAGATGGGTTTCTAAGCAAATAATGGGCTAAGGTCTTTCTCTAGTCCATTTTCTAAGCCCAATCTCAAACTAGATGGGTTTCTTAGCAAATAATACCATACAAAATTCTACTTAATTATTATAAATTCTTCTTAATGTTTTATGAGAATTCTTAGGGAAGATTATCAACAAATACTTAAACTTCCTCATGCTTTAAATTAATGCCTATAAAATGTAATTTCCAAGCTAATAAAAATTGGGACGTTACACTAATTAGTAGCGGTTTATGTGTCTTAGTAGAGGTTAAAAACCGCTACTAAACGTAGCGTAATTTAGTGCCGCTTTTAATTGCTACAAAATGTAGCATATATTTAGTAGCGGTTACATGTTTGAAATTGAAAAAAAAATTGATAAAAGAAATGTATGAATATTCTTTAAAAAAACATATATTAATGTTTGATACACACCGTTATGTAAAATGGTACAAATTAAAAAAAATTATCTCTTCAATCACCTTCTTGCTCCTGCCTAAGAAGAAAATAATAAACACCTATATCAATTTCTGATAATAAAATATATGAAAAATTGTATAATAACTTTGTAGTGAGCAAACTCACCTAACTACTGGTAAATGCCTGTCTTCTTCTAGAATGAGGTTATCGAAGTTTTCAGGTTCAAAATGCTGGCTGTTTAGTTCCACATCATCTTCCTCACCCATTTCGTAGAGGTCTCAGGGCTTCATATGAATCACCATGTGCCATTCTTTGTGTTTCTAATCTTGCACATAGTAAACTTGCTGCGCTTGTGAGGCAAGAATATACGGCTCGTCATCTGGTACTTCCCCTGTGTGAATGAGTCTTGAGAAATTGACAAATGTGATGCACAAGCTATCTACTGTAATTCCTCGAGAAGTTCTGGTGTCCACCCACATGCAGTTAAAGAGAGGCACGGTGAAATGTCCTTGATAGTTTAGCTCGATGATATCAACGAGTTTCCCATAATATGATACGCCTCCAAATTGCATGTCAGTATCACGTGAACTGGCATAACTCCTTATACCAAATGTGCCGAACACTCCGGAATTTTGGGTGAGGGAACCTTTATCCCGTGCAATGGTGCAGAACTTAAAACCGTTGATGTTGTATGCCGTATATCTCCTGACATGGTCGAGCGGACTAATTGCTAGATTTATCATATCAGGCGGATGGGGATTGTCGTCGTTGAGTATTTTGCGTGCAAACCATTATGGAAACTCACGATGGACCTTTTTATCTACTTCAATAGACGACCTTATGTGACTACGAAGCTGGCGTTTAACATAACGCCGGAAATCCCTTAAATTCAAAACAACAAATCAGAAGATTTCGTGGTTTGTATATAAAATAATACGATGCGTGTGCATAGTGTTATGATTCTTACTGAATGTAGGTATCTACTTGAGGGCAATTTGTCAAGACATGTCTGTGTGCTTGCAACCTCTCAATAGGAGTGAGCTTGTAATACTGACTTCCTCCAATTGGCTTTCCGACGAGTGGGAATAATCTGTTAGAAGGTGAGTGGACATTGGTGGGGCTGTCATCAACGCGAGGAGGGCGGTTGAACGAGGTCTCCATGTCATCAAAATACTGCGAACAATATGTTAACACCTCTTCACCAATGTAACCCTCTGCTATTGAACCCTCTGGAGATGCTTTATTCCTGACGTACGACTTCAATTTCCCTAGGTATCTGTAATTGCATTTACAATCAGATTACTGAAACAAAAATCATGAAATTACTGTACGGAGTAATTAATCAAATTACCTCTCTATGGGATACATCCAACGGTATTGAACAGGGCCACCCATCTTTGCGTCTTGAATGAGGTGGACAGTGAGATGGACCATCACAGTGGAAAAAGACGGAGGAAATATCATCTCCATATAACATAGCGTTAGAATTATTTTCTCTTGCAATTGATCTAACTCTGTTGCATCCAAAACCTTTGCACACAATCGTCGGTAGAAAGAACTGAGTTGAACCAAAAAATTTGACACCTCCGGGGGCAGTGTGCTTTTAATTGCCAAAGGTAGGAATTGCTGGAGCAAAACATGGCAGTCATGACTTTTCAACCCGGCAATCTTCTTAGCATGCATGTCGACACATCTTGAGATGTTGCTTGAATAACCATCAGGAACCTTAATGTCCTTAAGTGTGGAGAGGAAGACTTCTTTGTTGCCTCTTGTGAGTGTGAATGAGGCTAGGGCAAACTTATCATTCTCATCTGGCCAGGCGTCATGTCGTATTCCCATAGCCATGAGATCTTTCCTTGCTTGCAGATAGTCCTTGGACTTTCCGGACTCGTTCAGCAACGTGTACAAAACATTGTCACACGCATTTTTCTCGATGTGCATGACATCCAGAAAATGACGAAGCTTATTAGATTTCCAATAAGGGAGCTGAAAGAAAATGCTCCTCTTTCTCCACTGCTGCACGTTATCCCCGGTCGCATGGGACTGGCCGTGAGGCCTTCTGCCACCGGGCTAAACGTCAACTTGCTTCCCGAATTGTACGTCGACATCTTCAAGATGTTGAAGAACATATACACTAGACAACAACACAGGTGGATTTCTCATTTTCTATGATCCGTTGAATCTAATTTTCTGCAACCTGAACCTGTGACCTTGAGGAAGGAACCGTCGGTGACCCATAAAGCACCACTTACGACTGTGGGGGAGGCGAACAGAGTCTTGATCAAAGTTACAGTTAGGACAAGCTAACCCCATATGCACGTTCCAACCAGACAATGTGCCAAGTCCAGGGAAATCACTAACTGTCCACATCAAAGACGCACGGAGTGTGAATAGCGTCTTACTTTAAGAGTCAAACGTCTCAACTCCGTTGCTCCATAGTTCCTTCAACTCTTGTATCAACGGTTTAAGGTAGACATCTATATCATTTTCAGGAGCTCTCTTCCCCAGAATAATCATCGAAAGAATGAATGAGCTTTGTTTCATACACATCTAAGGGGGTAAGTTGTATGGTATCAACACAACAGGCCATATACTGTACGTAGTGCTAAGATTCCCGAACGGATTGAAACCATCTTATGCGAGAGCTAGGCAGACATTTCTTGGGTCCGCAGAAAATTCTGAAAATTCAGCATCAAATGCTTTCTAAGCCTCAACATCCCTAGGATGTCTCAACTTCCCATCCACGTTGGCCTCTGATGAATGCCACTGCATGTGCTCAGCCGTTTTAGATGAAGTATACAACCTTTGAAGTCTTGGAGTCAATGAAAAATATCTAAGAATCTTCGCAGGCTTCTTGGTTGCCCATCGACCCCTCTTTGCCTGTTTGTACCGAGACGTGTTACACCGCTTACATTTGTCTAACTCAGCGTCGTCTCCCCAATACAACATACAATCATTCGGGCATGCATGAATTTTGGAGTAGTTCAATCCCAACTTATTGATTGTCTTCTTCGCTTCGTAGAATGAAGGTGGGATTTCTGCCTGAGAAAATGTATCTCCCAATAATTCTAACACCATTGACATTCCCTTATCACTAAAGCCACACAAGCACTTAATGTGATAGAGTTTGACTAGAAATGAAAGCTTAGAGTATTTATTGCACCCTGGAAAAATAATAATTTAATGTAAAAAAGATGATTTAACTAACTATAAATGAAAGTTCGAAATTTTTAGTAGAACCTGGAAACAATGGCTTATCAGCTTCCGTCATAAGGTCAAAAAAATTCCTAGTGGCATCGTTTCGAAAAAAATCTGGCAGTGGTCCATCAACGCCTTCTTCAGTAATGATGTTGTCACATTGCACACCGAAAGAATCACGCACGACATCGTCGATTGGATCTACATGATCTTCATGATCATCGATCTGCATTAATCTAACCTGAGACGTTGCAGCAGCTCGTTCACCGTTGTCATCATCATCGTTCTCCCCATGAATCCCCCAGAAAGTGTAATTGGATGGGAATTGTTTCACTATAAGATGCTTAGACACAACATCTCTTGGATGCCACTTCTTGAATTTACATTTCGGACAGGGACAAAGAATATTATTATTGACACTTGATCGATCGAAAGCAAAATCTAAAAAATGGTTCAAATCGACCAAATAGCGGGAGGACGTACGTGGCAAATTGATCCAAGATCTATCCATTATATGAGAGAAGATATCAAAGATTGGAAGGATTGAAGTTTGATGGAAATGTGAAATGAAATGAATAAGCTGGAGTTTATATAAGCTAATTGATTGCAGTGCTTTTAGTAGCGGATCAGAACCACCGCAAATTAAGTCAATTGATTTTAGTGGCGGTTTTGAACCGCCATTAAAAGTACTGACAATTAGTGGCGGATTTGAACCGCTACTAAAACCAATAAGGATTTGTAGCGGTTTTAAACCTCTACTAAATAAGTATATTCTTTTTTTTTTAATAAATATCGCTATACTAGAGTAGCGGTCCCACTCAGTCGCATTTATATATATATTTATAAAAATCGCATTTACATATAAAATAAATGATATCACAACAAAAAATTTAGAAATTTCTGCAATCGTAGCCAAAATAAAACACAAGTTTCACAAATCATGATTATAAATAAAAAATATTTCTTAATAATGATGAATACCTTAATAATTAAATTATTAAATGTACCTTTCCTAAGTCTCCCCTCCTCTAACAGACATATCTCTCCCAGGCATCTGGAGGGACTCCACCAGGAACATCATCTATCAACTCCTGAATCGGCCTGCTCCCACCGGCATCCTTTTGGTTGAACAAATCCAACCTCTTATTCTTCCAACTGTCACCCATCTTCCCTTCTGCCCAACGTTTGAACATATCTCGCACATCAAACTTCTTCTGCAAAATATGAAAAAGATCATTGAACAAATAATGTACTTACAATTACAATAATATTTCAATAATAATAAATAATAAATAGAATTCATATCATTTAAGAAAATCATATTCCTAAAATAATAAATAATAGATAAACTATAACTTAATTAAATTGACCTTCACGATTTCCCTCCAGGCAAAATCCTTCGTCTCTTCATTAACCTTCCTCCAGTCTAAAGCGTCAATCGGGAAGCGTTGGTAATTCTGGCCGACATTCCCGCAGAACCTGCCAAACAGTTGACCCACCTTCCCTTTAGGTTGAAGGGTGAACAGGTTCTAGTCAACCTTCACCCTGTGGCCGATCGGGAGGTTGTGCGCATCTTGCACACTTAGCGTCCTCCTCGTGATACTACCAGAAGGGTTTACACAATTTAAAAATACTGTTAAACCCAAGTAAAAATTCAAATTATCTCATCAAAATGACAAAAAATTTAATTCCCTTACCCTACACTTGTACATTGAATCCAGTTGTCTTTTGACTGGACCTTCTGCTAGCACTGTAACAACCCAATTTTTAGAAAATAGAAAATAAGAAATTATTTAAGGTTTTGGAATATAACTAAAATATTAAAAAGCATTCAAAATGAATTTAGAATGTTTTAGGCATTTTTAATAAATTTAAGGCTTACTTTTCTTTAAGAATAAAGAGAAATAATTAGAAGATAAAATTTAATTTGCAGAAAATAAACCATAAGGGTTTATTTAAGGTCTTGGGGTGACATTTATAAATTAAAAAGCCTTATAAATAAATTTATGAGGCCATGTGTATTTTTAATAATTTTTAAGACTTATTTCATTTATTAATTGAGGAAAAATAGTTAGAAGATGAATTTAAATAAGGGAATATTTAGAATCTTGAGGTATTATTGGATATTTAAAAAGTCTTATAAATAAATTTAGAAATTAAAGCATATCTAAAGAAATTATGTTGAGGACAAATTTAGGACTATTTCTAAATGATAATGATAAATAAAATTATGATTTAAGGGGAAAAATAGGAAATGGAAAATGAAAAAGACAATATCTGCCCCTAGTTAAAAAATATCTTCAATTATAGAAGAGAGGGTAAGATAGTAAAATACCTGTTAGGAAAAAAATATTAGACTCACCTTTTAATACCTAGCCTCCACGTGTCCTTCTTGATCCTTCCATTCCTTTTTATTTCCTTTCAATTCCTCTGATATCTCCCTCAG
Source organism: Mimosa bimucronata (assembly GCA_037074515.1). Lineage (NCBI taxonomy): Eukaryota > Viridiplantae > Streptophyta > Magnoliopsida > Fabales > Fabaceae > Mimosa > Mimosa bimucronata. The sequence continues at coordinate 31,390,249 of CM073440.1, read as the reverse complement.
ACCCGAGAAACAAACACACACACTTCCCCTGTTCTCTCTCACTCTCCTCTCTCCGTTCCTTCGAGCCTCAGCAGCGGCATCAGTGTTCAGCGGCGGCGACCGGCGACGGAACGTGGCGGAAGACGGTCAAGGAAGCTTGGGTACATCTCAGGTGGGTTCTTTCTTCTTGTTTCCCTCTCTTTCTGCGCGAAATCGAGCGAGATGGGGGGGAGGGATCCGAATTTCTTAGACATTTTTGAAGCTTCTGGGCTTATAGAAATGAAGCTTAGGACTTGAATAAGGGTAATCTTTAAATGGATTGGAGGTAGGAAGCTTGGTTTGCCCGATTTTCAATTGTTCCTCTTCGGGTTACTATTCATCCGAAGCAAAAATTTGGGATATCTGGGTGTAGTTTCTTTGAAGCTCAATTAAACTTGTGTATGAGTGATTTTAAGTATGTTTAGTTCCTGGTATGTGGATTATTTAAGGTTAATGAATTTTTGAAACAATTGTTTGTCTTCCCTGTTCTGGTGAGGCCGACGAGTTCAAGAGAGGGAAATTTCTAAATTATTGTATGTACAAATTGGGAGCTAGAATGGGTGTTTTGGATGTGTGATTTCATGAAATTTGGAATGGATGAAATCTTGCTCTCCTTGTTGCTTTGTTCTGTTTTGGCCGAGCAGGAAGAAAGGGAGAGAAGGGAATTTTGGAGTTACAATTCTTGTAGTGTGATTATGATTTCTCCTTCTGCTATATGTGTGATTTGGTTAAGGTTAGAATTTTTAATCATTGTTCTTTTCTCCCTGTTCGTCTGACCGAGCTTTCCTTTTCTGGGATTGCTTGATTCTTGTTCTTCCCTTTGATGTAATCACACCTGTAGCATGAGGAAGAGACAGTGGAATAAGAAAATATGATTGAATGTGAATCCTTGGGTTCTTCTTGTTTCCTGTTCTGACGCCCTGGGAGGTGTGGAATTGTTATTTTTGTCATGCTATGAGTTGTGTATTGGAGTTGCTTGCTTATGGTTATTTTTCATAGGTTGTTAATTGTTTAGTTCTTCTTGTTGCACTGGCCGGCAGTCCTCATGACTGAGGAAGGGAAAATTTATGATTATTAATTTAGTGGGGATAAGATTTGATTGCAGATAGGAAATTGTTGTAATTCTTGTTCCTCTTGATCTGCTCTGTCTGGCGGATTTCAATGAAGGGAGGGGAAGCTTTGTTGATATTATATTTGAATTAGGATTATTATGTGAAATTGAAGCTCTTTGATGATGGTAGAAACTATATACTTCCTTGTGACTGCATTTAGTTGAGCAAGTAGGAGGTTTCTATGATATTTCTAAATTTTGGGATTTATGAAAAGCTGACAACTATTTATAAGTTGATATTAGATATGTTTGAGATTTATGATTAGGTGATATGGTGAAAAGGAATTGATGTACTTGAAGAAGTTATTTTTAGATTCGTTGGATTCTCCTGTTCTATTGGGTTAAAGGCCAAAATCTGGTCATGATGAAATGAACAAATGTTGTTAGAAAGTGCTCGGGAAAAGCTGTAAGTAAGAGGATTAGGAGGTACTCCATAGGAATTTATTTTGAAGATTTATAGGTAGCAGGAGATGGTATGAGTTTAAGGATTTTAATTGATTTATGAAGAATGGGTAATGGTGATTTTGATTATGATTGATAGGATGGTAAGTAGGATTGGAATATGAGATTAAATTAGTATAAGGTAATTTTGGAAGAATTGGTTTCATATTATTTGTAGGGGTTAATTGATATTTCGAATGTAATGACCAAGGTCTCAAATATGGGAGTTGATTGATGTCTCTTAACTTTAAATCAAATGGATAAATCCTAATTAAGTTGTCAAGATTTTGGGAAAATAGAAGCTTATCTATGAGGGAAATAGAATTAATGGAAGTAAGGATGGATGTAGTCGGTTAGAGGATGAGAGCTTTTGGAGTACGAATTTTAGGATCAAGGAAAGAGAGTTGATTCATAGAGTTATGGTTTATTTAAGGTAGCTGTTCGGAAAGTAAGGTTAGTAGAATATGATGATGATGAGGGCACGGTTATGTGCAGATGTCCTTGTATGTATGCGTCTGATGTTTGATTTGTTACTGGGTGTTAACTTTTTATTAAATAAAGGTTAGTATGTGTTTAATTGTTAAGTCATGATTTCATGATTCCATATACATGAGCTTATGGTTGTCTTTCATTATCGACGTTGGTTGATGAATGGTGTAAAACATTAGCATCTGTTTGAATTAACTTGTAGACTTCAAAATGATTAAATTCATTATGTGACTTAAGAAATCCTAATAATCAAGGTTATAAATAAAAGAATATAAATAACAGATAGACACGTACTCTAAGGATTTAAGAAAGGTAAAGCTCCTTAAAAAGAACTATTCTCGAGGTAATTATTAGTCAAACATTGAGAATAAGAAAGGTTAATTAAAATAGAATAATTAAAAGTAACCATCTGATCTTAAATGGTCAAATTAACTCTAATAAGTTAAGTTGTAATTAATTACCATTACGTGGAAGAAATTATGATTATTGAGAATTTATGTGTTGTTAATAATTTTATGATTAACAATTAAGGTAGAGACTAAGATTAAATGATACATTAGAAATAGAAAGGGGTAGTAAAATAGGATCGAGAGAGACGTTTAATTATTATACTTAAGATTAGATATTAATATATTATTTTATATCATAAATATTTATAGGACAAGATAGTGGGATTGAATCCACAAGAGTACAAAGAGATAAAGGAGTACAGTAAAGAGTAAGCTCAGGAGACAGGTAGCAGTTTATTTCATATAATATTTAATTATAGCGCATTACATGCATAAATTTCATAATATCTGTAGCAATGGTAATTTTATTCCTTAGAGGTTATGAGGGGAGTACTCCAAGGCTTAGGTGGGTCGCTCCCCCTTTGCCAGAAGTTATGAAATCCTGTTGCAGGTAGAGGTACCACCACTATATAATGAATATATCGTTAGTAGTGGTTGGTAGAGGTTATAAGGATAAAGATTATTCATATTGTGAAGATTTATGATTTATTATGCATGAACTCATATGAAAGAAACTGCTATTGGGATTACCAATCTCACCCCCATCCCCAAACATTTTCAGTAACGCAGGTTTGGAAGAATTTAGCTGGGAGATAGTGAGATGATTAAGATGAGGCAGGAATGCTAGAAGAAGATTAGAAGAAGAAATTAAGTTTTATAATTTGAAAAGTAAGATTACTGTATATGATGTAAAATTAAATTATCAGTAGAAAGTATAGAAAATAGAATTGTGTAAATTTATTAAGAGATTTAAACTTCCCAAGTATTATGAATTAAGACTAGTTACCCTAAAAGGGTTAGCGTACTTTTAATTGTTTTATTAACCACTTTATTTTATAAAAAGTTTTGAACTATTCCAAATTGTCCAAAAAGCCCATTCCAACCAACAGAAGGTTGGTCGAATGTTTTAAAAGAAAAAGATTTAAATTTTTACGTATTTTTGGGCTTCTGACATTAAAAAGTGGTTATAATTCAATTAAAATGTTATAGTATAGTAGTAAAATTCCAGACGTTACAAGCACCCCCGCCCGCTTCCTCAGTGTCCTCACTATTCAACCATTGTTTGAAGGCGTCCAAATTCGGAATATGAGGAGAGTTCTCATTGTAGAACTCATTGATGATATCCTCGGGAATTGCCTCTCGCTGTATACGTTCCCGCTCTGCTTGTATATGCCCCTCCTCTCTCAGTTGATTTTGGTGTTGTCACTCTTCCTCCTCCTCCTTAGTTGTCATATGAGCCTTTCCTTTACCGCGGTTGTTCTTCTCTGCCATAATTGGTGCCTAAATTGGTGTCTAAAAATCTGTATGTCCTTCTAATATTCAAAAAAGCCGAATAATGTACGTGCATATGTCTTTTTCACCAGATTCCTCGTACATTTACGAATGAAACCGAGGACATTAAATAATACTTGAATTTAGTAGCGGTTCATAATACCGCTACTATTAGTAGTGGTTATAAACAAAAACCGTCACTAATAGGCTCCAGCAATAAATGCAACCGTTGCGTTAGTGGCGGTTATAACCGCCACTAAAATAAACAAACCGCCGCTAATGGCCCACTTCAATTAATGCGTCCTTTCAGTCAGTTACTAATTCATAACTCCCTATTTACCCACAGTTTCTGTCTCCAAACCGCTACTAAATTAATGCCACTAATGTTCTCGCTAATGGGTGCGACCTTTGTAGCGGTTATTTTGAATGTAACCGCTACTAATGTACGCCACTATATTCATTTTGGTCAAACTGACCATTTTAGTCGCGGTTTTCCTCATTAACCGCGACTAATGTGTATTTAGTAGCGGTTTATTTTTTACGCTATTATAGTAGCCGCTAGTAAACCCCACTTTTTTTGTAGTGTGTGATTCTTAACTTTGCAGGAAATAGTTTGTGATATCACCGTATTCCATTTCCTAGGTTATCCTTTCAAAATTCAAAATTTCAAATACATCAGTTTGGCTTTTTTTATTTATTTTGTATCTTTTCTTGAATTTTGCTTATTAGCTTTATCTCTGATGAAGCAAAAGCACGGCTCCACTATCATGTAATCGCAAATATTTCTACCATTCGCCGTTCTTGGTTGCCGTTCTTGTGAGCCAAAATTCGTCCCCCTTTCGCAACGCTCCGTCGTCTCTGCCCACTCCACTATCACTAGCCACCGTCGTCAATTACTTCTCCGACGAGTGAACCACACTCGTGTTCATTAAAAACCATTTTTGGTAACTCCTTCCTTCTCTACTTCCACTTATTTTCTGAATTTTCTTATAATCCAATCATAAGGCTATATACCTTTAATTTTCATATTCCCCTAAATTTCTCTAGTTTCCAAGTTTATTTTGTTCATATTGTCCTATTTTTGAGTACTTTATCTGACAAAAGAAGGTATTGTCATATTGTCCTATTTCCCCTAAATGGTTTATTTTGTTTTCATAAACCATTTCTGCTTGTTTCCACACTCGTGTTTTCGTTTTTACTTTTTGATGAAACTAGGGCTAACATTTTATTGTTCCGGTAACTACTCTTATGGTTTTCTTTCTCTTTTGGCTAACATTAAAGTTAAGACGAGCATCTTTAATCTTTTGACCTGAAGATGAGTACCTTTATTATGCCTAATTTGTAGAGAAAATTTGAGTTGAAATTTAGGTGTTGATCACTATGCTCTACTTATTTTGCCTGAATCAAGCACAACCCAAGATGCTATTTCTTGACTTAGCAGCTGTATCTTTTGGTTCTTATATGAGTTACCTTCTACATTTGTGCTTCAATGTCACAACTACAATTTACAACTTTGAAGAATTAGGTGTTGATCACTATTTTTGTTGTGTGTTTGTTCGTTCATTCTGTGATTTGGATTCTGCTCTCTTTCAATTCTTGTTTCTATGAATTTGAGAGTGAGGATTTTACTGTGGTTAATATTCTCTCTATGTGTTAATCGTTCTGCTGGATTCACATTCTTTGATGGTGTTAGCTAGAAATTCTTACAAGGTTTTGTTTGTGAGCTGGGATGAGTAATTTTGATTTCTCTTTATGAATCCCTTTTCATATGATGTTTTTTAATTTTGTACATTGTTTTCATTGGTGATTGTTGGTTAGCTATTTGAGCTATGTGAGTCTGAGCTTGCGTTCTTCCTGTTTTGGTGAATTTAATTTCAGTTTTGTGATTTGAGATATTTCTTGATTCTTCCTATTGTTCTGGTAGCGTTTTCGGGTTAAAATTAGCTTCTCGTTCCCAGGGTTATGTTCAGAGGTGAGCGATTTCTGCACCTCTGTCTAATGTTGATTTTAGTTTCGTGTGAGGATTATATTAGGAAATTAAATGTCAGAGCAATAGGTTGTTTTGGGTGTTTTTGGAGTGATTATTTTTGGATATCAATGACCATAAATCTGTTCAATTGGCCCTGAAAATTAGTGAATCATTGCAGTTATTTTGGAGTTGTTTTCAGGACAATGATGATCATCTTGTGTTCTAAATCGGGCATGCTACATATCTGATTTTTTGTTCGGGCAATGTTGAAGGTATAAGTGCTTGATTTGTGAAGATGAAACTGGTAGATTAAAAATGCCCTCAATTTCTGCAACTCTTGGTGGCTTTCTTTCCAGTTTTTATGTTAGGATTAGAGTAAGGCAAAAAATTTCAGAGTTGATTGTTGTTTTGGTTTGTTTATGGTGATAATTTTGGCTGTAAATGACTTAGACTCTCTGGGATCGATTCTGAATTGGTGTTAAACCAAGAAACTGATTTTCATGTATATTTTTCAAGTAGGGTCAAGTATTAGTAAATTTGATTTTGGAAAAGTCTAATTTTTGGGCATGAGAGGATATGTTGTTGATTGACTGAAGCTGCAACATTTTGATTTTAAAGCATGTTTTTGTATGAGTATAATCTTGATGATAATCTGGTTTAGGCGTTGCTGCAACTGAATTTCTTTGTCAAAATTAAGATTAAACAGATGAAGCAATGTTCTTGGCCGATTTTGGAATCACAGAGAGATTGAAAGCGACCGCAAGCACCAAGGGGACACTGATTAGGATTTTTGAGACAGCTAATGGCACACTGCTTCGAGAAGTATGTGAATTTTGTGATTCTTAACAATCAAGGCTTTTCATATGCTCACGGCATTCTTAATAATTTTTCGTTTGATATTATCTGCATTTCTTAGGATTTGTTACATTGAAATGAATTTGGGAGGATATAATATATATTTGTTGTTGCTATTTGTTACATTGAAATAATTTTTCATTTCGTTGGATAGAATATATATTTGTTGTTGCTATTTGTGGACACTATCTCTGCAAATTTTTACTTAAGATTATTGTTTTCTCTCTCGTAACTTGATTTTTTTGGGGCCAAATGAACATAGATAGAATCTCAATTTTGCAAGAACTATTCTTGTTGCATATTTCACTGATTGATAGTTGATAGCTCATTGGCTCATCCTAAAACTCTATATCTGTTTTGTGCACTCTTTGGCTCCCTATACTTTCTTATGGTACTATTTTAGATCTGCTGTCTGATTGTTAATAGCTAAATTGGGCAAATTGTGTGTGATATTTTTCTCCATCTCGCTCTTTATTTTTGACAAGGATGAAAATGGCCCTTGGTTCTTAGTGCATTTGAAGCTTCTCAAGTTTTGTGGCTAAGTTTTAGAACTTATCTTCTTGCTGAGACCTCCATTTGCTGTCGGTAGCCTCCGACCTATGTTTTGGCCGTACTTTTTGCTGCTGGTAACACCTCCTCTCCTTCCTCTCATTCTTCTTTTTTTCTTATTGTTTTCCATTCCTAGTTGCAGTGATTTAATTGCGAAAACACACTATGAATTTTTTATTGTCTTCTTTGTTTCAAGTCAGTTTATATTAGTGAAAGTAGCTTGATAAGTGCTGCAATTAGGGTATTCTTATAAGGTAGTTAGGCTCTATTCAACATATGTTTTATTTTATCCTTTTGGTGAATGGTTGTTTAAAGTTGTTTGGTATGCTTTTTTTAGAAATCTTAAGTTTTGATAAGGACTGGACCCTATAGATAACCTAAGTAAAATAAACAGATAAGAATATAACTTAGTTAGAAAAGAATCAAGATAAGAATTAAGGTAAATGACTAATGAAAAGTATAAGTTATCTAAACGTTAAACATGTTCTATAGATAACATATATACTATTTCTAGACTAAGAGCCTATCACTAATAAGTGAAGAGATAAGAATAATAATAGCTAATGAAGTCTTGACAATAAACTAAGACAAATATTCCTATCGCTAAGAACTTCACTATCGCAAATAGAATAGGTTGAGTTAGTCTAAAGCAAAGAACAAAAGATCACTATCTCTAAAACATGTCTCTATTGCTAAGGTCTCATAACAGACAAAAGACATAGCCATTAGCGATAACATGAATAGATAGCGATAGCAGAACACTTAGATATTTAGTTACTATGTAGAGCTGATAACCTATCATCAACATGGCTACTAGCGATAATGAGCTTAGCTATCGATAATGAAATCACTTGATGAAATAACTTACATTCTGATAGCTAATATACTATTTGTATACACTGAGATAATGAATCCTACTAGCGATAACACCTACTGTGCTTCACATGAATACTTGTTTAGCTAATAGCTAAGTACATGACTCATTCTATGAAGCTAGTGATAGCATGGGATGCTAGCGCTACTCAAAAAGATGCTACACAAGTACAATGTTGCAGGTAGTTGGTAATCACAGTCTCTATCTCTCATAGCTCATCTTCTGCAAGAATTAAATGAAGTAAGAGAAGAAAGATCACTAAAATAAAGACCAGCATTAAATGCCAACGGCTAGGAGCTTCCAACGAACATATTCAAACAGATTCATGAAGCTGAAAGAAAAAGGGAAACTGTGAAGAGATATAAAAGCCAAGTCTTGAGCATTTTTGAAAGAGAGAACAAACTAACGAACAAGCATTCATTATTTCTCATCTACTCACTGCTCAAAGCTTTATTATCCTTAGTGAGATTATTCTGTACTTCAGTGATTAACAAAATCTGTTCATTAAGTGAACTCATTTATTGAAATCCTCTACTGTTTGAGGTTGTTCTTAAGTCTGGGACTTTAGAACAGGGTTGTAGTCTTACAACATGCAAGGGGGAGTGGTTAGAGGAAGTCTAAAACTCTGTCTTGTAAAGGTTGGCAGGTGAACCTGGTTTGTAAAACCTGTGGTTAGTGGAACCCAACGAGGAGTTGGAGAACTGGATGTAGGCAGTGTTTGGCCGAACCAGTATAAAGGATTGTCTTTAAGTTTTTAGAGTTTAAATTTTCTGAAAAGCACAATTCACCCCCCCTCTTGTACGTTTTGCCACCTTCAGCTTTTTATTAATTGAATTATGTTATGCTTATACTGAAGTGTTGTTGTAACAACAATAAGTAAACATACTCTTAAAGAACTTCTTCTGTCATTGCTGTTAACTTAACCTATCTTTTTACTTACATGTTGTAAGAGTCAAAATGGTTTAGGCTTAAGTTAATGTTTAATTTAGTTCTCTTTTTTATGCTTCTCAATTAAAGTTTTCATTATCTCTTTTATCATCTATTTCCTTTTATTATCTGATTTAGGATTAATTCATTGCTAACATTTTTTGCATTGATTCAAATGGGATTCATATTGCTTGCACGATTCAAAGTTTACACAGTATTTACATAGGATTTCTCTTTCTTAGAATGGAAATTCCAGAAAATCGAAGATGGATGTATAATAGAATCGCTTCGGGAACTGATTGGGTTACACCAAAGTTTGAAAGAGGGGTTCAACAGTTTTTTGATCATGCATGTAGATCCATTCATTCTCAAACAATGGGAAAGCTTAGGTGTCCATGTGTGAATTATAAATGTCTGCCATATAAACTATTTGAAGTGGTGAGGAGATACCTTTATAGTAAGGGATTTATGCCGGACTATTATATATGGACTAGTCATGGAGAAATCATAACAGAATGTGACTCACTTGTGTTTCAAAGACGAGGTCCCCTACAAGTCTCACTTGGGGCGCTTGGTAACTGACTAAGTCAATATGAGACGATGGTGATAGATGCAGCTGGACCGAGTTTTAGGGATAATTATAATGAAAGGTTGGAAGAGGAGCCAAATGCTTCTGGAAAAGCATTTTATGGCATGTTAGATGCTGCACAACAACCATTGTGGGGAGGTTGTGAAGAGGAATCTCAGCTTTCTGCAACTTTGCAGTTATTAAGCATTAAAGCTGCAACAAACATGTCTCAACAATCCTATAATTTAGTTTCCCAACTCATGCAGAAGACACAACCTAAAGATACTCTTATGCCTAAGGACTTGTATGAGGCTAAGAAGTCGGTGGCAAAGCTAGGTCTTGATTATAAGAAGATCGATTGTTGTGTAAAAGGATGTATGTTATATTATAAAGATGATGAATATGCAACCCAATGTAAGTTTTGTGGTGAGGAAAGATATTCCTCTAAAAGGTGTCATGGAAGAAGAAAAAAGATTTCAAGGAAGCAATTGTGGTACTTACCACTCATTCCAAGATTGCAAAGATTGTTTGCTTCTAAGAAAACCGCAAAGGAAATGAGATGGCATTATGAAAATTGCTGTAGTTCCAATGTCATCTCTCTCCCTTTTGATGGTGAAGCATGGAGGGTTTTAGATAGGACGTATCCGAACTTTGCGTATGATCCAAGAAATGTGAGGCTTGGGTTGTGTTCTAACGGATTTATGCCATTTGGGCAATCTGGGAGGTGTTATTCTTATTGGCCTGTGATTGTTACTCCATATAATCTACCACCCGAGATTTGCATGACACGAGAGTATATGTTCTTGATATTGATCATTCCTGGTCCTAATAACCCCGAAAGGGAAAATAGATGTGTACTAGCAACCATTAGTAGATGAATTGAAGTTGCTGTGGAGTGAGGGGGTGTGCACATATGATGCTTCACTGGCACAAAATTTCAATATGCATGCTGCATTGTTATGGACAATCAACGACTTCCCTGCTTACAGTATGTTGTCTGGGTGGATGATAATGGGAAGACTATCATGCCCAATATGTATGGAGAACTCGAAAGCATTTCAGTTGAAGCATGGGCGGAAAACATCTTTTTTTGACTGTCATCGTCAATTCCTCCCCAATGGTCACCCCGTTTAGGAGAGATAAAACCTCATTTTATAAGAATAGAGTTGAGCAATCAAAACATCCACCTCGATTGAGTGGATATGAAGTTTGGCAAAGAGTGCAGAATCTTCCGAAAGTTATTGAGCATGGAGAAACTATTCCCATTAAAGGGTATAATTGCACTTATCATTGGACAAAACAAAGTATATTTTGGGAATTGCCATATTGGAAAAGTAACTTGATTCGTCATAATCTTGATGTTATGCACATAGAGAAAAATTGTTTTGACAACTTATTTCACACTGTCATGGACACAAAGGGGAGAACTAAAGACAATATACATGCATGACTAGACTTGAAGGAATATTTTCGATGAAAAGAGTATGAACTTGTTGAAAGAAATGGGAAGTTAGTTGTTCGTACCACAAGTGCACAGGTCAAACATAAGGCTTAGTGAGTTAAATTAAGTTGAGCTAAAGCAAATTTTGTTGGGAGAATTAACTAATAGACAAATGCTTTTAAAAATAAGAGTTGATAACCACAAATGATTCTTTGACTTAAAGGATAAAATGGAGTTTAGGATTATTTATCCCCCTTGTATTTCATAACCTCTAAATAATCTCCTCTCACAAATGCTTTTAATAAATATACATATATTAGCCTTGGGTTCAAAATACACTTGTAAAAGCTCTCTCGAGTCAAGAACAAGTGTCTCATTTCATTAATTGCTCAATCTCTTGTTACAGTTAATAAAAACCAATTACCAAACTCCAACCCTAATGTGGCTATGCAAGGTTAATAAGTATATCTCTATCTTACCAACAAAACCATTCATTCATCAAGCAAATTTCAAGTTCTTGCACAATTTCACCCAAGTTCTACATTTAACTTAGCTCTCTCAAGCTTCAATCAAATGAACAAAACATCTAAATGGTGATCAAGCATGTAGAAGCATTAAGAACAGAGTAAAATAAACACATATGTACCATTAATCACAAAAGAGAGGAGTATTAAAGAGTTAATCCATACAAGGGTTCAAAATAATCCTAGATAAAAATTTTAGCTATAGTCAATGAAAAACTATAAATCCAAGGAGAAAATGCAGCCATAACATAAAACAAGAGAGGGAAGGAAGATGAAGAAGAAAAACCAAAGAAATTAAGCTCTAAATCTCTTCCAAAGCTCAATCCTAGCTTCCTTCTCTTCAAAAACCAAGCCCTAGCACCCCAGAAAGTCAAGAATGGCCGCCTCCACTTGTTTTCCCCAATTTACATCCTAATTTTTGAGTGAAAATAGAGCTGTGCGTTGTGCTGCGTGCCTGAGCCACGGCCCAGAAATCTGAGCTGCGGTTCAGTTTTCTTCTGCCTAGAAATGAGCTGGGGATGAGCTGCGGCTGAGAAACTAAGCTGCGGCCCAGTTTTGTTCTGTCCAGATTTGAGCTGCGGCTCAGTTTGTATATGGAAAATTTGATTTCTTCTCTTACAATAAAGTGGTCTATCCATAATTTGCCATCATTTTCCTCATCTTTGATTTGCCAAATGCCTTAGCTCTAATTCTCTTTCTAAAACACATCTTGCACAATAATAAATTTAATAAGCTCATATTAACAAAGAGAACATCCCAAAATATGCACAATTGAGCACAACTTGCAACCAAAAATATCATACACATTTTTCTAACCTTGAGTATCTAAAACATATACAAATGCTCCAAAAATGTATGAAATCCAATTGAAAATGTGCCAAAAGATATGAATCCAAGAGGTTAACATTAGTCAAGCCGATTGCAAAGTACGTGTTGAATTTAGAACAAAAACGGAAAATTTGTGAATGGGTCAAGAATTTGAACCTCCCTGATGGATATGCATCCAATCTAGCCCGTTGTGTGGATATAAAGGAAGCAAAGTTGTATGGAATGAAGAGTCACGATTGTCATGTATTCATGGAACGTTTAATTCCCGTAGCCTTTGCTTGTTTGCCAGATGGTATCTTTAATGCTATTGCAGAGCTTAGTAATTTCTTTAAACAGCTTTGTTCATATACTTTTATGGTAGATAAACTAGAGTTATTAGAGAAAAATATAGTTGTAGCCAATTCTTTAAGATCAGTAGTTCATACCTAGGCTAGTTGTAGCCAAATCAACTTCAAAATCATCATCAACAGCCTCTATGAACACCGGATCTTCGTCTGATTGAGAGGGAACTTTGAGGGCCTTTGCTAAAGTTTTTGAGATCTCCTCAGAAGGGGATCCTATTGCATCTTTGAATTTCGGTGCTATGTTGTTTACCTTAACTAGCGAATGGAGTTTGAATCCTCCTTTCCCTGAGCCTTTGTCAGGCGGTTTGGGCTTAACGTTCTCCTTTCCTCTCTTGTGTTGGGTCTTTGTTTTCGTGAGGGCCAATTCCTTCTTTAATTGATCTAGTGATGGGTTGGACCCAAGGGTTGATCTAGGCTCCATCAGGGCTATGACTGAGTGTTTGGCCTCATCTAATGTCATGGTTTGTCTCATTCCAACATAAGCTGGTGATTCAAAAAGGCTATCTTAGGGCTTTTCGATGAAGTGGCCTTAGTCAACACGACTTTCTTGGGCCCTAACCCCTGATCCTGCTTTTTCCCCTTAGCCTCTGTTGACTTTACTATCCACACTTGCTTTTTCTACTGTTCGAATCTTTCTGCTACAGTGACAACTCCTTTTAGTTCTGTGAGGCATGCCTTTTCAGAGTTACTAGGGATATTTTTTCCCCAAGTGTGCATCTCACTATCATCAGAGGTGGCTAGTATATCAAACCTATTCCTGCCCGTATCCTTTTTCTGAGCAGTGTTATCAGTCTCTTTTTTGTTACTACGCTCAGTACGCCAAGACCGTTGATGGGCTTTCATCCACGTGCCGAAAGGTTTGTCCTCACTGGGTTGTGGCCTACGTGCCTGATTGCACCTAATTATTTTATATTTTAACCCACTAATTATAGTAAATTTGCACTTGTCCTAGGCTAATACATGGCAATTCAGGCACTTTTGCACTTAGAATTTCAATACATTTAGTTAATTGCATTTTAGTGCTTAAATGAGAATTTTAAGGTTTAAACTCATGTATTTCTTATTTTTGAACTTGGGATATTACAATTTGTGGTTGAATTTGTCATTGTAGGAAGTCTTGATAAAGATGGGCCCGAATTCCAGAAATTACAGTTTAGTGCTCGAATTTCAGAAATTACACCTAGGTCCCGCTGCACTGCATATCTCAATTGGGAAAGGACAAGTTGGGTAATTTGGGAGATTAAAGGAGGGTAAAGATGGAATAAAAATTGTTGGGTTCATTTCTATATTTTTTTAAATAGAGATTAAATGAGTAAGGGTCCCGTTTGGAAGCTTATTTGGGTATCTAGCAAAAACCCTTAGATTTTGGGCTTAATTTCCTTAAACCAAACAGCCCCTAAGCTCATTTTCATCCCTAAATCAGACCTGAAACCGGAGAATCACGAACACAGCCATCATTGACAAGGCCACAAGCTCAAAATCATCACCATTCACCGTCACCACCTCTCGTCATTCACCACCATCGACCACCGTCAGCCTCCACCGTCTCCACCTCCATTTTCTCCATCTAGGCTGGTGGTTTCCACCACCAATACACACCCACACGACACACACACCATCTTTAATCATCATCATCGCACAAGCTCTCTTTCACCGCCCATCATCCACAACCATTGGCCGTCGCTCCCACCACCGTCATTCATCTTCATCGTCATCCTCTCCATTCATCTCCCTTCAGCCACAACCCGAACCAGCAAGCATATTAATCCTTCCCATCTCCATTTCCAACTCACCATTGATGCCAAAGCACCTTCAACCTCTCGGCTCCACATTCTTCTTCTTTTACATTCGTCCAACTTCACACCTCCAGTTCCATCTTCACGCATAGCACCTACACACCATTACTATCCCACACACTCTCACAGCGCCTTCACCATTCTTTTCTCTCCTCCAAATACCATCATTATTGTCCTCTCTCCATTTCACCCATACAATCAATTTCTTTCCTTTTTCCATGGTCCACATATTCATGGAGTTTGTTGGAGTTGTTGGTGATAAGATGAGTGGCTGATTCAAAGGTTTCTTGGTGGCAACGCAATTAGAGCTTCAATGTTTTATTAGGGGAGTTCTTTAGCTTCTTTCTTGTCTAGATTATGTATTTGGTATTTGTTTCTGCTTGATATATAATTTTAGAACAAGAATTGCTATAATTTCTATTTCTTTTCGGTTATGTATGTAATTTAGCGATTGCTTTTATATGCATAAACCTTAGTGTTAATCACTTGGCATAATACAATTTGACGTGGTAGCATTGATTATCTACTTTAGATTGCTAGATTGGATTAATGCATTTGCTTCTTGCATTTAGCATTAGACACTAGATCCATTCTTAAAGGGTCAAATTATACCTTCAAGAGAAGACTCATTGTGTGTTGTCAAGGGTTCTTACTACCAAGCGATTTTCTAACAATTGCCTAGTTGACTGATTATGTATCAGTAACTAGGTCAATTGGATTTGGGCGATTGCCTTTGGTTTTTAACATTCGGTCTTGGATTTTGAACTCCCAATTCATTTGAGAAGCTATGAAGATTGCAAAGTTTTCACCAAGAACCCATACCATTAAAGAGTTTTCAAACTACTTTTCTTTGCTTTCCTAAATCTAAAAAGCTAAAAACAAGTGTCTTTACATTTCTATATTTGAAAAAGAAAAAAATACATTTCTCAATGACAAACTCCAGTTTAATCGCTTTCTTCATGCATTAAGGTTAGTCTAGGCATCAAAATAAGTCGACTCCTTTGAGAGACGACCCGAGGTTAAGCCACTTTGCTCAAGCCTTGGTTTCACATATTTTCTTGCATTTGACCCCGAGGCGCACCATTCCGACAAAGGTCAAATCAATGGCGCCGTTGCTGGGGAGTCAATTTTGACTCCCTAGGCTAAGTAAGTGTCAATTGAGCATTGACAAGGGGTTTTTAGCTTTTTAGGATAGGTTTAGGTCATTTAGTTGCATTTAGGTAGTTAAGTAGTTGTAGGTTGCATTAACATTGCATAACTTTTGAAAATCCAAAAATATTGTGCTCTTGTATGTTATTGCTATTTGCTGACTGCCATATTGGTGTATTGCTGATTTCTTGCACCATTTCTTTGTGATTTGTGTGACTTGTTGCTGCTAGGTGTGTTTACGATTGAATTGTTGTGTGAATTTGGGTGCGTTACATACCAAGAATTTGACACATCACCAATTTTTCAAAGCGAACCACTCGACAAAGTCATTTTCATCTATTTAGACTTGTTGAGGCCATTTCCTAGTGTTTCTAGACTCAATTGCAAAATCTTGGTGTTCAAGTACATTTAGAAGTGCACTTTTGGGTGTCTTGGCATATTAGTGTCCAAATTTTATTCTAGACTTTTTCCAAGCGATTTGGTATTTTTCTCAAGTCCCTTTAACATATTTAAACATGCTTTGATCATTGGGGGGATTATATTTTCCTAGAATTGATTGAGGACTTTTTGCAACTTTATTCAAAAATTTAGTGAACCTTTTAGCATTGCATTGGAAACTTTGACAAGATCCCAGAAATTTCGTGTGCCCTGTGTTTCTAGTGTTTTGGACATGTTTGGATAGGTGTATTGATGCCATTCTTGCACCTAAACTTGTTTGATTGGCTTGGTTGCTCAATTTTGTGGTTTGGAGTCAAATTTGGAGGTTATTTGCACCTTGAACGGTCAAATTTTGCATTTCAATCCACTTTGCTCCCAAAACCATTTCTCCAAGTCATTTTTATTTCTTTGAACTTGTTTGGATCATTTTTTCAAGTTTCTAAAGCCAAATTCTCACTTTTGCAACTTTGGCCCATTTTCAAGAACTACTTTGTGCATTTGTACAACCCAAGTGGCCATATTTGATTCTAAGCATTATTCAAGTGGTTTGGTATTTTTCCCAAGTCCCCATAACTCCTTTTAACTTGTTTTAACCATTAGGGAGGCTTTAAATAGTTTAGAATTAATTGTGGACTTTCTGTAAGATTGCAGCCAAATGTGCTAAATTTCGCTGCATTGTTGCTTGTCTCTTTATTACAATTTTATGTGCTGCTAAGTGTTGATTTGCTACTGCATTTGTGTGTGTTTTACTTGCTAGTATTGGTGCTATAGGTCGCTTCAAATTGCTGCAGAATTATACAGCTGTTTCACTGCATTTCTGCTGCATTATTGTGCAGATTTGGCTGCTGAATTTTGCGCTGACACTTCATTTGTTTTACTGCATATTTGTACAGCGAACTTTTGCTGTTTTACTGCTGTCAAGTTGCTATTTTGCTGCATAATTTGCAGCAGAGTTTGTCGCTGTTTTGTGCTTCAGAATTGTTGCATTATGTTGCTGATATCTGCCCAAAATTGTTGCTGAATCTGATTCCATTTTGCTGCAAATCGCTGCTGAATTTTTGCTGCAAATCATTGTTGATTTTCACCTCGTTTTGTTGTTATATTGTTGCTGTTTTGAGCTGTGTTGTTGCTGAGAGTTTGCTGCTATTTTTTTTCACTGCCACTTTGCAAATTTGTTGCTGCAGATTTGCTGTAGTTTTGCAGCAGAATTTACTACTAATTGCCACTGAATTGCTGCAGCATATGTGCTCTAAATTTTGCTGGCATTCTGTGAATTTTGCTGTGATTAATTGCTGATTTTTGTGTTGATTCTGCTGAATTTTTCTTGCTGTACTGACGCAATTTGCTGCTGTTTTTGGGCTGGATTTGCTGCTGTTTGTGCTGTTGATTGGCTGTCAAGTTGCTGCATTTTTGCTGCAATCTTGTGCCTGTTTTGGCTTCCATTTTGCTTCAATTTACTGCTGCCTTGTTGCTGCAAATTGAGCCGATGTTTTGCTGCATTATTGTGCAGATTTGCTGTTGTTTTTTTACTGTTTATGCAGATTTCATGCTGTTGCAGCTGTTTCGCTGCATTTTTTTGCAGCTCTGAATTTGGCTGGCATTCTGTGAATTATGCTGCTTAATTCTAATATGATACCTGCTCAAAATTACTGCTTATATATGAATTTTTCTGTGCGAATCTTGCAGCTAACTTTTTTCTGTCATATTTTGCTATTGCACTGTGTAACGATGCTGAATATGGTTCTGTGATTTCATAAAGTTTGTCATTTGCTATTTTGTAGCTCATTTTCAAAGATAGTTGCTGCAGTGTCTGAATTTTCCTGAAACTTTCTTGAAAGACTTCCTTATGAAAGCTGTTTATGTTATGTGAGCTTGCATGAACTTGCAGAACTTGTTCGGATAGAATTAGGCTCATACATTATTATTGGCTTAGTTTGTCATTGAGTGTGAAGCCAAATATTTTCTGTTGGGGCCTTTAGTGAGTGATCTGGTGAGGTGTTGTAGATCACAATTGTTTTGAAATCAATTAGCTTGAATCTGTGAAGTAGCACTTTGCTTTGGCACTGAATTTGTTTCTGGAGTACAGATTTATTTTTGTTTTTGTCAGTGATTGTTCAAGGCTTCCATTTACTTAGTTAACAATGTTCTAAATTAATTGTTTGGTGCTGCGATACTGATCAGAATTGTTGCTGTGATTATTTCTTCCGCTTTGCATAGCTAAAACAATTATCCCTTAATGACACATTGCAAGTGCTAATTGTTGGAATTGATCAAAGAGGTTGTCAAGATTTTTCAAATCTGGTTTTCTGTGGATTTATTAAATTCTTGTTGAATACAACTTCTTGTTGTTGTTCTTAAGCACTTGAGAGTTCATATTTTCCTGCTTGAGAGTGGTTTGATGGAACCTCTCCAATTCTTTTGCCACATGATCTAAGTGACTAGTTTGAACTAAATGTCATCCTTTCCTCGATTTTTTTTATGCATCCAAGTTGGTTCTAACTTTGATTGAGATGTGCCATTTGCCAAATGTTCATGTGTGATGTTTGTTAATTGAACTTGAGATTTTACATCAAAGGAACTAGCTTGTGTGCATTGCCTTTTGGATATTTTGTACAAGATTGTCCCATTAGACAAGACCAGTAAGCTTTAACCATGGAAGAGGCACTTTCTTCATTTAGGAATGAGTTCTCAAAAGTGATCAACAATGTAATGGCCTCTCTCAATTCCCTCTCCAAACCCTATGAATCACCATGCAGGGACCAACCTCTACCTCCACCAAACCATCATCCATAGTTCAAAGATCCTACCCCACAAAATTACCATCCATACCATGAACCATACTCTCAACCATTCCCTTCATCATATCAAGCTCCACCATATCAGTCATACCATGAACCATCTCCACAATTTCAATGGCCACCACCGCTTCAATTTGAACCATACCCTCCATCTCAACCTTGCCCACCACCACTTCACCACTCATACCAAACTACATACCCCCCACCACCACTTGAACCCTCACCTCCACCTGAACCCATCACCCCTAAACCAACTGGGCTTGATGCTTTCTTCAACTACCCCAACATGGATGACCATACAAAAGAGCTTAAGAGGATGTATACAGTACATAAAGCCCGATCCCTAGAATTGTATAGGAAGAAAATCGCATTTGGACTCTCCAAGAAATTAGAAGAAGAATTAGAAGATTTAGGGGCATACCTCAATGCATTTTATATGCATGTGCTTTGGAAAAGAACGGATGGAAAAGAGGGAACCCTGTGGCCATATGATCATAAGAGTGAAGAGATTGAGCAAGCGGTACCTCAAGTGCAAGAGGTTGTACTTTCAAACATAAGTAATATCCCTCCTCTTTTAGAAGAGGTTTACCCTCCTCTTACTACTATTTTGACTAGTGAGAATGATAGTGAGGTGGATGAGGAAATCATTGTTGAATCCCCTCACATGCCTAAAATTGAACATGCCCACTATGATGTCATTAATAGTAGTACTACACTTGAGCATACCAATTGCAATGTTGATTTTTCTTGTGATGATCATGTTACTCCCCCTAGTGCTAGCAATGTTAAGGATGCTAAAAAAATTGAGTGTTTGCCATGCACTTGTGATGGACATATGAGTTGTATGAATTGCATTGATCAAAAGTACCACTCGCCTGTTGAATTTCATGAGCATGCATTGCATGATACTTGGATTGCTATTATGACTGAGCACAAATCTTTTGAAAAAAGTGAGTCTAGTTTGAGTGCCAATGTTGACGATAAGTTTGAGAATGACCATTCTTTAGGACTTAGTGATATGCATGTGTTACATGATGTGGAGATACACACTCCTCTTTTATCCACTCCAAACAAGAGTGAAGATAACAATGATGATTTGAATTTGGTCGCTAGTCCTTTGGTTGAGACTTACTTTCATGAGTGTTCCTATTCTCAAATCTTATCATGTGATTTACCTCCTGACATACTTGCACTTGATTGTGGTATGAATTGTGTGGATTTGATTGATGTTGTTGATGAGAGGGTAGTACTTGCTTGTGATACTACTATTGTTGCAAACCACATTGACTTTGTCGTACCTAGTTTTGATAACTGTATGACTTTGGTTGATTTCATTGGTTGTGAGAAGCACTTGTTATCGAATGTGCCCGATTCTAGACTTCTCACATTGCATACACCATTTTATCACTACATTCACTCTAATTCTTTCCATGGATTTATGTATTTCGATTCATGTGGTGTGCTTAGTGTAGGTACTATATCTTTTGTGTTGGATAACTCTTTTCAGGCCTATCATTTGGGAGTGTTTCATCATACCAATCACACATCTTCACTTTTGGATCCCCTACTGATGGATCCTATACCACCACTGAGGAGGACGAAATCAACCCTCCTCTTGATTCTCCTCTCTAGTTACAAGCCACCATGATCATAAGGTTGTCTCTCTCCTTTCCTTGTTCTTTGATTAAATTGATATATTATATTGAACAAGTGTGGGGGAAGGGACGTCCTAGTAGGTAAAAAGTAGATTTTACAATTCAATAAAATCCCTAGGCATTGTTGCGATGATTGCACCATACTTGCATCCATTGTTCCTCTCTGATTCTTAAACATCACCTCATGTTGATTGTACCATTCTCTACTCTTCTCCCTCTTTGTGTAGGCGACGTGTATGCTCCAATCTAGAATTGGACTTCATACTTTCCACTACATTTAGAGCTTGGTCAATTGATATTTGGTCATTTTAAACATTGAGGACAATGTTTTGTTTAAGTGTGGGGGAAAGTAGTTGCATAGCTTGTTGGCATTTTTGGGGTCTTTGCGTGATTTGCTATGATTAGTGGTAACTTTAGGCAATCTTTGATTAATTTCAAATTTTTTTTTTCAAATTTGCTTGTTTTTGCTTTTATCTTGCCTATTGTGTGCAAAGGGTTGCATTTGCTATGATAGACTTGTTAGGAGTGAATTCAAGTGCTTTTCAACTTGTTTTTGGTAAAAAGCTAGATTGCTCTACTTTTTCAAAACCTGTGCAAGAAGCCCCGCCTTTTATTGTTTGTTATCTTGGACTTTTGGTAGAGTTTGTAATGATTTTAGCCTTTGCTTTTCAATTTTTGATGGCTGGATATGAGACTTGTTTGAGGCATGCATTGTGAAAATTGCTTTGTAATTGGTTGTTAAATGGTGATATGTGAGATTAGCCTTGCCGTGAGGTAAATTGAGCCTAATTTCCATTCATGAGTGCATTTTGCTTGATATGTGAACTTCTAGAACTTGTTCAAACTCTTGGTCAAAATTGCATTAGCATTTGTGTTTTAAAAGTGATTGAGGCATTTATTTTATCGCCTCTTTATCCCAAACACAAGCCCTAATCATTCATCCATTGTCCACCCTTTGAGCCATTCATTGGTTGATCTGTATTGAATTGAGTTGTTGAACGTAGCATTTTGTTGAGTTAAATTGTAAAAGCCACTTGTGCAAATATGTATGATGCCATGTAAATAAAAGAGAAGGGTAGCATGAAAAATAAAAAGAAGAAAAAGAAAAGAAAAGAAAGGAAGGTAGAATATAAAAAAGATTGCAAAAATAAGGCATATTGAAATGTGTGAATTCAGTTGCTACAAAACATTTTTGAATGTTACTCATGCATTTCAACCATTTCCATTTTATTTCTCATTTTTTTTTATCCATATAGCTTTCTCCCATCATTAAAACCTCAAAGTCCTTATGATTCAATTCATACTTGCTTTATTAATAGAGATCTTCGATTTGTTACAAGCTTATGGTAAGTTACATATTGAGCAATTTGAGCGAAAGAACCCATACGGTGAGATGAGTTAAACACTTTAATCCTTGAGAGTTCTCACATATTGCCATTTGCTTCTAATTACATTGTCAATTTTTCTTTGCATGTTTTGAGCATTTCTCATTCTAACTTGAGATTGTTGATTAGCTTAGACCATTGTCATTGCTTATCTATACTTTGTCCAAGAGTACAAAGGTCTAAGTGTGGGGGAATGATTGCACCTAATTATTTTATATTTTAACCCACTAATTATAGTAAATTTGCACTTGTCCTAGGCTAATACATGGCAATTCAGGCACTTTTGCACTTAGAATTTCAATACATTGAGTTAATTGCATTTTAGTGCTTAAATGAGAATTTTAAGGTTTAAACTCATGTATTTCTTATTTTTGAACTTGGGATATTACAATTTGTGGTTGAATTTGTCATTGTAGGAAGTCTTGATAAAGATGGCCCGAATTCCAGAAATTATAGTTTAGTGCTTGAATTTCAGAAATTACACCTAGGTCCCGCTGCACTGCATATCTCAATTGGGAAAGGACAAGTTGGGTAATTTGGGAGATTAAAGGAGGGAAAAGATGGAATAAAAATTGTTGGGTTCATTTCTATATTTTTTTAAATAGAGATTAAATGAGTAAGGGTCCCGTTTGGAAGCTTATTTGGGTATCTAGCAAAAACCCTTAGATTTTGGGCTTAATTTCCTTAAACCAAACAGCCCCTAAGCTCATTTTCATCCCTAAATCAGACCTGAAACCGGAGAATCACGAACACAGCCACCATTGACAAGGCCACAAGCTCAAAATCATCACCATTCATCGTCACCACCTCTCGTCATTCACCACCATCGACCACCGTCGGCCTCCACCGTCTCCACCTCCATTTTCTCCATCTAGGCCGGTGGTTTCCACCACCAATACACACCCACACGACACACACACCATCTTTAATCATCATCATCGCACAAGCCTTCTTTCACCGCCCATCATCCGCAACCATTGGCCGTCGCTCCCACCACCGTCATTCATCTTCATCGTCATCCTCTCCATTCATCTCCAGCAAGCATATTCATCCTTCCCATCTCCATTTCCAACTCACACCATTGATGCCAAAGCACCTTCAACCTCTCGGCTCCACATTCTTCTTCTTTTACATTCGTCCAACTTCACACCTCCAGTTCCATCTTCACGCATAGCACCTACACACCATTACTATCCCACACACTCTCACAGCGCTTTCACCATTCTTTTCTCTCCTCTAAACACCATCATTATCGTCCTCTCTCCATTTCACCCATACAATCAATTTCTTTCCTTTTTCCATGGTCCACATATTCATGGAGTTTGTTGGAGTTGTTGGTGATAAGATGAGTGGCTGATTCAAGGGTTTCTTGGTGGCAACAATGCAATTAGAGCTTCAATGTTTTATTAGGGGAGTTCTTTAGCTTCTTTCTTGTCTAGATTATGTATTTGGTGGAGATTCCTTTTTGTTTCTGGTTGATATATAATTTTAGAACAAGAATTGCTATGATTTCTATTTCTTTTCGGTTATGTATGTAATTTAGCGATTGCTTTTATGTGCATAAACCTTAGTGTTAATCACTTGGCATAATACAATTTGACGTGGTAGCATTGATTATCTACTTTGGATTGATAGATTGGATTAATGCATTTGCATCTTGCATTTAACATTAGACACTAGATCCATTCTTAAAGGGTCAAATTATACCTTCAAGAGAAGACTCATTGTGTGTTGTCAAGGGTTCTTACTACCAAGCGATTTTCTAACAATTGCCTAGTTGACTGATTATGTATCAGTAACTAGGTCAATTGGATTTGGGCGATTGCCTTTGGTTTTTAACATTCGGTCTTGGATTTTGAACTCCCAATTCATTTGAGAAGCTATGAAGATTGCAAAGTTTTCACCAAGAACCCATACCATTAAAGAGTTTTCAAACTACTTTTCTTTGCTTTCCTAAATCTAAAAAGCTAAAAACAAGTGTCTTTACATTTCTATAATTGAAAAAGAGAAAAAAATACATTTCTCAATGACAAACCCAGTTTAATCGCTTTCTTCATGCATTAAGGTTAGTCTAGGCATCAAAATAAGTTGACTCCTTTGAGAGACGACCTGAGGTTAAGCCACTTTGCTCAAGCCTTGGTTTCACATATTTTCTTGTATTTGACCCCGAGGCGCACCATTCTGACAAAGGTCAAATCAGTGCCTTCGCCTCTGACTCATTCGGTGAAGGGTATGCCTGGGTACCGTCTTTTTTGGAGGGGACGCTCGCCGGTGCCGCAGCTTCTATTTGTTGTTCAGCCTTGCATGGGCATGATGCTTCAAGATGGCCATAATGGCTGCATCCATAGCATATCATAGGGTGTCCTACATATTCCACAAGATGACTTACCTTGTCTAGTTTAATCATGGATACTAAGGGCTTCGTTAGGTCAATTCTAACTGCCATTCTTGCAAACCTAGCTTTAGTTACCCCTTCTGTGTTGTAATCTATCTTCAATACTTTTCAGATGACTTCGCCAATGGCATGCAAAACACTTTTGTGGTAGTAGTGATAGGGAAGCCCAGGCAATCTGACCCATCCACAAACTTGCTTTATCTCTAGGTTAAGTGGTGAGAATGATGGTTCCCAAGGGTGTACAGTGAGGTAGTGGCCCTATACCACCCATGGACCACGTAGCATAGAATTCTGGTAATCGCCTTCATTTAAAAAATTAATCATGAAATAGCCGCCCTCGAGTTTCGTTAGCTTGAAACCACCAGTGGGCTTCCATAGAACCATGAGTCTGGTATACAGCACATCATGCCTGGTAAAATGTCCAAGGACCTTCACCACCACTGCATAGTCCATACAACCCACCAAAATGTCCTTAACTCGCTGTGAGAATGAGATTCAGGGAATAAGACCATCCAGGGCAATGTGGACATCTCCTGCTTCAATATGGATCTCCTCTATGCCCTGAGATAAGGTTTCTTGGATCTTGGACCTATTCCCCATTAGCTTGTCCTTCAAAGATGGCATCTTGGGTTGGTCAGCGGCGCTTTGAGATTGGTTTCCAATGATATGTCTTCATCGATCATCTTACATTTGTTAGCATCCCTTTTTTCCTCTGTCATTGGTATTCATTCAACTTTCTCCATCAGTTTGATGTACACTGCGCACTCCATTGGCGCCACAATAGATGTGGTTGGACCACAAGGGGGTTGTTCAGTTGGCTATTCTCCTCTGCTGCAGGGAGCAGCAGAGTTAGTGAGGGTGGAAGCCTGTAGGGTTTCCTTGTCTACTTTTTTTCTCTCTGTACTTTCACTCTCTACACTTTCTCTCTGAAGTTTGTGGATGGCTTCAGTGACAGCGAAGGAATTTGGGGTGCTTGAAGAAAATTTATCAAACTTCACTTACTACCCGAAATCACTCCTAAATCATCAAAATCAGAGCCTAAACTTCATTTTGATGGATTTAATCAAGCCTTGGACGTGTTTTAGAGCCTCTTACCGCCGTGCTTGCCGCCTCTACCGTCAATGAATGCTAGGGGAAGAGAGAGAAGATGGATAGGAAGAGAGAAAATGATGATGAGGAACAAAGGGAGAGATGGGTGAGGGGGAGAGAGAAATGGTGAGGTGAATGGGAAAAAAAGGGAAGGAGATAATAATGAGGGGGAAGATATTTTTAAAATAGTAGATTACTATTTTGCTCATCTATATATTACTGAAGATATTTTTAACTAGAGGCAGATATTGTCATTCTTATATTCTCTTTACTATTTTGCCCTTCTTCGGTAATTTTAGTTACTATTTCCTTTTCAATTTAATATGAATTTACTCCAAAAATAATTTATCTAGATATGCTTTAATTTTTAAATTTATTTACAAGGCTTTTTAAATATTAATTAATACCCCAAGATTATAAATATTCCCTTATAATTTTTTTCAAAATTAAATTTTATCTTGTAATTATTTCTCTTTGTTTCCTAAAGAAAATAAGCCTTAAAAATTATTAAAAATACCTAAAACATCATAAATTATTTTTAATGCTTTGTAATATTTTAATAACATTTCCAAAACCTTAAATAACTCCTTAAATCTATTTTTAAATTTTGGGGTGTTACAATTCTCCCCCCTAAAATAATTTCACATTCAAAATTTAGAAAATTACTTTACTATTAAAACTCCTGATATTACCTCATATCCTGCTTCAGTCCTTTTGTAACATATAGAGGTATCCTGGGACTTGTGGGTTATGGGCCCACACCTTCTATCTATTTATCAACTTCTTTTTACTACTTCATTATTTTCAGGAATTTTCTCCTCTTTAAGCAAATTCTGGTTATCTCCTCAACTGATAAACAAATTTCTATTTACTTCCCAGTCCATTCCTGCTAACATTACTGTAGACCATATAGGTCTACTGGGAATCTGGGGTAGCTAACATGGGGTGAACATGAGCTTTATCTTTATTACTCCTGGCCAATCTTTCCCGCTACAATGGAATAAAGTTTTACCCTTCTTGCCTTGCCTCGGCTGCTTTGTCTATCTGAGGGAAAACAATTACCAATGTAGTTAAGGATATTCTTTGGCCAGACTGAATCTCTATAATAGGCCTTGCCTAATAATTCTTTTTGTAAGCACTCTCTTTCTTAGAGCTTTTAGCTATATATCAATTGTAACAAACATTTCGACCCATCAAGCAAGGTCCTTGATTATGGTTCATATTACCATGATTGCATCTAATCAATCTATTGTCTCTCAAATTCTCAATCATCTAGGATAAATTCCTAGACTCTATCTCGAGTTTTCCCCAGTGAATGCTAAATTATATAGCTTGGTAGCCTCTCAAAAAGTTGTAAGAAACTCCAAAAATTGGACATAATCATATCCAACTTGCAAGATCATAAACCACTTCCCATCACTATACACGCCCCAAAACAGAGCAGGCAAAAGAAATCGATTTCACACTCAATCATAAGTAAAACATACAACTATATATATACACCTTGTTACATCTACATCGTTCACCAAGCAGAACAGAAAATCATCTAAAATAGAGGGAAACAGAGAACAAAAATTTCCGAAGCATGCAATTTCATATACCTATGCTGATATACCTTAGTTATCATTCATTCATTCTCACACAAGTAGGTTCATATCTAATTCACATCTATTTTCTTTTACCTCTTCTTCTATGCATCTAATCTACATAGGCAGTACTAGACTGGCATTTTTTAGCTTAAATAATGAACAAAACAATAAAACAAATAAAGAGAATCTTCTTGTTTTTTTAAAAAAAATAGAAGCCTTGAATGTTCCCCTTGCATCAATTTAATTAATATTACAAAATAAAACTTAAACAAGATTTGCAGTTTGGAAGAGGAAGCATTGATAAACACATATGCAGAATATTAGTTACCTGTTTAGTCCAATGAATAGTTGCACTCTTAATTGGCATAAATGTTTGACACTCATGAACCTTAACTTTGCAAAAATCCCTCATGTGCAACTTACACCCTTGGATGACATTAACAAGTCTAGGAAAGTTCTTAATTTCCATATCTTTCATGTTTTGGAACACAATCTTCCTTTCACTATCAATGTCACGATCTTCAAAATTTGAGCAATTGAAAATTTCTTCCATTTAATGAAGAACAATCAGATACAGTTAGATTGCTTAGTTGTGAGAGGATTGAGGTAGCAGCACGGGTGAGGTTGAAAGATAAAATGAGTTCAAGCTTGTTGCACCTAGAGATCCTCAAACTCTTCATGTCCTATTTCTTCTCATCTTCATCGTTTGCTGTTTTGGCTTGCCCAACTATATAAATTATTTTTTATTTTTTCCCAACTTTTTTCTATTAATTATTATATTGTAGTATTCTTATTAATATTTTTTTTTTATATATTGGTCTTATGATTATCATGAAGAATTTTTGTGTTTTCAATTATTAATTTGATTTATAATTTTAAATTGCTTTTAACTCTATCATGTGAAAACAAGCGACATTTGATAAATATATACATATAATTTTTTTTAAAAAAAATTATCTTTTTCCCAATATTAATTCAAAAACGATTCTTTGCATGATAATAACTATATTGTTATCGATAAATAAAGTTATTTTGATATTTCTAAATAATTAATGTCACTCTAAAATCAAAATAATTTCAAATGTTAAACATTGCTATCACATATCGTGTTTTTGAGATAAAACTTTTGTTACGCTAAATGATTTTTTTGAGAGAATATGATAGCTTTAGATAGGACATATAACAATCATATATGCTATCTTTAATCAGAGTAAGAAATACAGCGGAAGTCCAAATACCTCTCGTCATTGCTATTGTTTGATCAGAGAAGAATCTACATTGAACTGCAAAACAGAACACTGTCAGAAATAACCCAAAGGCTCTTCTAACTGAAGTCCGGCATAGTGATGGTATCTGTTGTGATAGCCTTAACTAGTTAGGGAACCCAGAATTTAGAGAGAAGAAATGCTCTCTTGTTGTGGTTATCTGTCATATCAAAAGATGATAGGTGTTGGTGTGTTTTCCCCATCAGAAAACCCCCTTTATATAGATAACCTAGATGTGAAACCCTAACTTTGACTATTGTGCCTAATGTTGACTACGGGCCACCTAAAGATATTATTATTAATCCTAAATATATCTAATGTGATAATATAATAATATTAATAATATTAATAATAATCTAACATTCTCCCACTTGGCCCGTACTCTGTATGTCAACTGTTCCCTTTAGTCAAATCAACTAAGGTCATGTTGCAAGAATCATGGTGATAAGTCATTTATCATAAAGTATTACCTTCCATGTATTATGAACAGTATTCCTTACCTAATGGATATTGATCCATGAATAAACCTTCAAAACATATATGTTTATACGGTTCCAAAATAAAACTTAAATGTTCATTAATCTCATCAACATCAAAAAGTGTGCACAACAACCATAGAGATAATAAACAAAATCCCAAAATACTCATTGCACACCTCAATTACTCAAAAAAACTTACAATCCCTATATGAGGTACATGTATAGCGAACTCAATCGGTTTCATCCCTTTAGTCAAAGGATCAGCTTGCATTTCCCTTGTTCCGATTAGATCAACAGTGATATGACCATCCGCAATTATTTCTTTCAAACTAAGGAATTTCAGCTCAATAAACTTTTTGCTTTTACTCATTCTTTTATTTGCTATGGCCACTGCTGCCTTATTATCGCAATACATCTTGATTGGCCTGGAGATTGATTCTATAATCTTCAGTCCAGCAATGAAGTGCCTTATCCAGGTAGCCTGTGAACTTGCCTCAAAACATGCGATATACTCAGCATCACAAGTAGAAGGAGCTGTGAGTGTCTATTTGGCACTCTTTCAAGAGATAGCTCCCTCAGCTAATAGGAAGATGTAACCTGTTATAGACTTGTTGGTGTCTACACATCCTCCCAGATCAAAATCTGAGTAACCTATCACTTCAAGATTCTCTGTCCTTTTGTAAGTCAATATAAGGTGCTTGGTGCCTTGAAGATACCTAAACACCTTCTTTGCAGCTTCCCAATGCATTTTACCAGGATTGCATTGGTATCTCCCTAACATGCCTACTGCAAAAGCTATGTCAGGTCTTGTGCAGACCTGTGCATACATCAAGCTTCCTACGGCAAAGGCATAGGGAACATTTTCCATCTCCTTTTTCTTTAGTTCTGTGTCAGGACATTGACTTAGACTGAAGAAATTTCCCTTTTCAATGGGAGCAACGTTAGATGCACAATTTCTCATCTTGAAACGCTCAAGAACTTTGTTGAAATAGGTTTCTTGAGAAAGGCCTAAAAGACCCTTTGCTCTATCCCTATGGATCTTAATGCCAATGACATAAGATGCCTCACCCATGTCCTTCATATCAAAGTTCTTAAACAAAAACTGTTTCACCTCACGTAACAGTCCTAAGTCATTGGTTGTAAGCAATATGTCATCGACACACAAAATCAAAAATATGGATTTGCTCCCACTATTCTTGTGGTATATACACTGATCCACGATATTCTCAACGAAACCAAATGAAGAGATTACCTCATGGAACCTTAAATACCACTGCCTGGAAGCTTAGTTTAAGCCATATATTGATTTTCCTAATCTGCATACCAGATGTTCCTTATCCTTTGCAACAAAACCCTTAGGTTGCTTCATGTAGACTTCTTCCTCAAGAACACCATTGACGAAAGCAATCTTAACACCCATTTGGTGTAACTCCACGCCAAAATGCGCAACCAATGCCATGATAATACGAAAAGAATCCTTAGTTGAAACATGAGAAAATGTCTCCTTGTAATCAACTCCTTCCACCTGAGTGAAGCCCTTAGCAACCAACCTTGCCTTATAGTGCTCAATGTTACCCTGTGAGTTCCGTTTGGTTTTGTAAACCCATTTACAGCCAATGGCCTTGAACCCATTAGGCAACTCTCAAGTTCCCATACATGGTTGTTTGCCATGAAAGTCATTTCTTCATTCATAGCATTATACCGCAATTTGGAGTTCTCACTTTTCATAGCCTGAGTAAACGTTAATGGATCATTATCAATGCCAATATCACAGTCATTTTCAGTATTATACACTACGTAGTCATTTGGAATTACCGGTTTTCTTGCTCTTGTTGATCTCCTTAACTCAACCTCGGTCAATTTGCTCGATGGGAACATTCTCTGTCACAACTGGTGGTAAGTCTATATTTGTGATAGGTGGACCTTCAGGCATATGTTCCACACCTCCCGCATGATCAACTATGGGTATTGGGACAGTCTCAATTGGAATGACATATCTAGCGGTAGAAATGTCGCCAATAGTCGATGTCCCTTCCTCAGTTGTGTTAGGGAATCCCAATGTGATCGTCTACAATCAGATCACTCACACTAATCACATCATTCTTAAGAAACTTGGCATTCCTAGATTCTACAAAACGCACTGAAGGTGGAGGACAATAAAACTTGTAACCCTTTGGCCTGTCCGCATAGCCTACAAAGTAAGCTCTAATGGTCTTAGGATATAATTTCTTTTCTTTTGGGTTATACACTCTTACTTCCACAGGACAGCCCCATACCTTAAAGTGATTTAAACTAGGTTTCCAACCTTTCTAGATTTCAAAGGGTGTCTTAGACACTGCCTTTGTTGGAACCCTGTTCAAAAGCCATCTAGAGTACTTCCTTCCACAAGGAAATTGGTAGTTTGGAGCTACTCATCATGCTCCTAACCATGTCAAGTAAGGTCCTATTTCTTCTTTCAGCTACAAAGTTCATTTGAGGTGAGCCAGGCATGGTATATTGTGCAACTATACCTTGCTCTCAAAGAAAATCCGTAAAAGGACCTGGCGCTTGTCCTTCAATAGTGTATCTACCAAAATACTCACCACCTCTATCAGATCTCACGATCTTGATTGGTTTCCCAATCTGTTTTTCTACATCAGCCTTATATGACTTAAAAGCATTTAGTGCCTCACTTCTATTATAAAGCAGATAGATATACATGTATCGTGAAAAATCATCAAGAAAGGTAATAAAGTACTTTTGACCGTGCACGGTTAGGTCTGGGCAACATATGTCAGTGTGTATAATTTCAAGCAATTCAGAACTTCTTTTAGTTCCCTTATGTGACTTATTGGTCTGCTTTCCCCTTATGCAGTCCACACAGGTACCAAGATCCGAATGGTCTAAAGATGGAAGGATTCCTTCTTTAGTTAACCTCTTGATCCTGTCAGTAGAGATATGTCCTAATCTCTTATGCCACAAGCTAATAGAGTTCACATTCATTATATTTCTCTTAACACCATGCATAGAAGAAAAAACATTTGAATATCCAGAAACAATTTTAAATAAACCATCAATCATAACAACCTCAGCAATTGGAGTAGAGTTCAAACTTAAATATTTCAAATCCTTTTCTAACAAAACACCATAATTAAACGGAATAAGTTTAGATAATGAAATCAAATTCCTCTTGTAAGAGGGTACATAAAAAGTCTCTAGTAAGTCCAAAACAAAATTATTTGAAAAAACAATTCGAAAAGTTACAACTGCTTTCATCGGATCTCCTTTCCCACTTCCTGATAAGACTTTAGCCTCATTGGGACGAGGAGGCCTGGTTGTTAGAAAGCCCTGCATGGTAGTAGAAATATGTATTTGAGCACCAGTATCAATCCACCATGTATCCTTTTTGATACTAACATTATGTGCTTCAAAAGTAACAAAAGACATTGGCATACCTTTACGCTCGAACCAAGTCTTTCTTTTATGGCAATCTTTCTTCATATGCCCTTTCTTCTTGCAGAAGAAACACCTGACATCCTTCTTCGTGTCGGTCTTAGCAGGAGGAATCTTATTCTTTTTCTTTTTATCATCCCTCTTTTCCTGCTTCTTGCTGCCACCCTTATTGGAGCTTTCCACCATATGAGCTTCCTTAGGTGCACCCTTTCCCTTTAATAACTGTCTAGTCTCCTCTTGTACACACATGGATATGAGCTCATCAATTGTCCATATATCCTTATGTGTGTTGTAAGAGATTTTGAAAGTTTGATATTGTTTTGGAAGGGATTTCAGAATTAACTGCACCAAGAATTGCTCAGTTGACTCCATACCGAAGGATTTCAGACGAGAGGATAAATCTCTAATCTTCATTATATGTTCCCGCACCCCTCCAAGACCTTGGAGCTCTATAGAGCACAACTCCAACATGATGGAACCACCCATCTGCTTGTCAGTTGGCTTATATTGTTTCTCAATAGCTTCCAAGTATTCCTTGGTGGTCTCGCATTTCGGAATTGCTTCCTGAAGGCATTTTTGGATCCTAGTCTTTATGAGTAGCATAGCACGACGATTAATCTTTTCCCAATAGCTATGGTACTCCTTATTTTCCTCATATGCTGAATCAGCAGGCATAGCGGGCCTGGAGTCTCAAGGACATAATCTATCTCCATGCACCCCAATTGCAAAAAGACATCATCCTTCCATTCAGAAAAGTTGTTGTTATCCAAAAACACATTCCTACCAACTTGAGCCAATATGCTAGTGGGAAACATGTTAGTGGGTAACTGGGATGAAATATTAGCTGCGTTATTCAGAGAATCAAAATAGAAATTAGATAAATATTTTGAGGCAATCACAATTCACTGTGCCATGCATGCTTTAGAAAAAACCAATAAAAGCATACAAATATAAATACGTATCACTAAAATCTACCTGTGGGCAAAGAAATTAGCATAGCATGTATTTATCTCAAAATTATGGAACTAAAACACATTTATATCTCCTAATACATATGGGTAACTTAGGAAATAATAAGGTAATTTTATCCCACCCTAATTAAATATACTCTTATAATTATTTACCTGTGGGATAAGATTAATTATAATTGCATATTTAATTACAATAGATATTTTCTAACCATATGTGATGTATGCAACTTAAGAAAAGGATGATGTGGCTACTCCTTTAAGGCAAAAGCATGTCACAAAATATCATAATGTGCAATCATTAAATTCAATTATATGCACATACTTTATTGGGAATTATTAAATTAATTTGACCTTTATTTAATTTAATAAAACTCCCATTAATTATAGCATCCACAAAAATATTGTTTAATAATTAATCTATAGCATATTTCACTTAATAATTCCAATATGTGAAATAGCCAAGATTAATTCTCCTAACTTTAAACAATTAAAAATGATGCTAAAATAACTACACATGCTAAGTGAAATCCGCGGCCCAGTTGTCTTGCATAAGTGAAACGATGTGTTTCACTTATAGCCCAAAACGGCATCGTTTCATGTAACTGGAAAGAGCTCTTGCATGAGTCAAAATGGTGTGTGTTGACTCTTCTTCCTCAGCAACTGGACCCTGAAGACCTACCCTGACCCGCACCGCGTGTGACCCGGTTCCCTGCAACTCCCAGTCACCGTTCGTCCAAGAACTCCAGTCGTCATTTCTGGCGACCTCTTGCACGATTCAGGCGTCCTTAATGCTGGGAAAAACACGGGTTTTGGGCACAACCTAATGGAGATTTTATCTCCTTGATTCTTTCATGATTTCAGCTTGCAAAAATCAAATTACAGATTTTCAAAAAATCCAAATGGGTATCCAACGCAAAACTACGTTTCTTGTTCTTCATGATTTTTCTAAAATCTCAAGAACCCATTCAACACAAATCGCTCACTGAAAATTTGAAGTTTGTTGAAACAAGAGGACCCGATTTTCCAAAATTAATGGCTTCAATAGATTAGAAAATCAAAAACCCAGTCTTTATTTCCAAAAATTATTGGCTTCAACACAGATCCAAAACAATATCCGACGAGAAAAATTAAAGTGATCATTCTCATGCACAAGCAGATCCATAAATGAAATTACGATACAAAAATTAATTTCATATTATCAACAAATAGCAAGGTAGAGAAAAATAATGGCTCTGATGCCACATGTGAGAATATGATAGCCTTAGATATGACATAGAACAATCATATATGCTATCTTTAATCAGAATAAGAAATACAGCAGAAGTCAAAATACCTCTCGCCATTGCTATTATTTGATCAGAGAAGAATCTACATTGAACTGCAAAACAGAACACTGTCAGAAATAACCCAAAGGCTCTTCTAACTAGAGTCCAGCACAGTGATAGCCTTAACCAGTTAGGGAACCCAGAATTTAGAGAGAAGAAACGCTCTCTTGTTTTGGTTATCTACCGTATCAAAAGATGATAGGCGTTGGTGTGTTTTCCCCATCAGAAAACCCCCTTTATATAGATAACTTAGATGTGAAACCCTAACTTTGACTATTGGGCCTAATGTTGACAACAGGCCACCTAAAGATATTATTATTAATCCTAAATATATCTAATGTGATAATATAATAATATTAATAATATTAATAATATTAATAATAATCTAACATCTTTTTCACATATTATGTCATTCCATGTGGAAGGCTTTAATAAACATGATATGGAAAATCCATCCATACCAATATAAAATACTCTATGAATCACAATGTAGACAAATTACCGATATTATTTCAAATTGTTGAAGAGCCGATCCCAAACTTAAATAAACAAATTTGGGGTAAATGGATATCTATACAAAAAAAATCAATTATTGATGAAATTTTTGATAGTTGCTATGTGTTTTGATTAATTGGGCAACTTCATAGACATACAACCTAGATTTTCGAACCAGTAGTGTAATAACTCACTTAGAAGCGGTTTTCTGTTAGTGTGTTTGAATATTGAAGATTTAGAGTGGAGAAGTCTGGAGAGATTTGGGCTTCATCATTTTGGTTGACATTATTCCTTGTTCTTCTTCTATTCTATCATAAACTCCTTTGTAGCTGTTGTTTTTCTTTTAGTTTCGGTTATGTGTAATTTGCTAGGGTAACTTTGAACCATTTCATGGATTGAATTATGTATTTGCCTCTTATGATGCTATGAATGAAATGAAATTATGTGTGGATTTTCATCTTCTCTCTTCTATACAAGTGCTTGATCACAACTTGATTAATTAATTAAAATATGGCTTTAGAAAGGGTATTCTGTTTTAGAACATGGAATGAAATCATGTTAGACTTGAAGTTTATGGTTTAAACGGATGGTTTATCAGTATCATTGAGAAAGTATATTGTCTATTGGAGTTTGATTTTGACTGGTAACTTTCATTAACTATGTCAAGAGACTGTGCAATTGCGAAAGTATAAATTTGGTCTTGCCTTGAGAAAGCTTTTTCAAATGAGTAAGAAACTTAGACTCACACAAGGATTCATTAGGATGCTAATAAGAGGGAATTAAAATATCTCATGAAGTAAAATAGTGATAGGTAACTATAGGCCTTAATTACCCTAACCAAGTGTGTTTTCAACTATCTTTTTAAAGAGCACTGAAATGGGAAGAAATCGATGTACTACCGCCTTGGATCTGCTCTCCAAGAATTTAAGACCCGTAGTGGAAGCTATCCTCGGTGATTGCACCATATTTTTATACAATTTTTATTGATAAAATCATTAGATTATTGCATGTTCTTGGGGTAATTGCACCTAATTAGGGTAATTTCTGACTTTTGCACACTTTGTTGGAATTTGTTCTAGTCAAGGGCAATTTGGGAATAATTAGTACGATTTATTGTTTAACCCATTTTCAAGAACATTTTGATGCTACCTTATGTCCATTTTATATGCAGCTCATAGAAGAAGCATACCCAAATTAAGAAGCCAAGTTGCAGCGAAGAATTCTGGACGGAGCAGAGGAAGAAAGTGAAAAAGAGGCAGAAACCTCTGTCCCCCACCATCGCCTCGCCACGGCGAAGGTCACAACGAGAAAGACAAGAAGAAGCATAAGCTTGTGTCCCTGGCTGCGGCGAGCTGACGGCGAGCTCAGAGGCAAAGTTCCAGAACTTATGCTCGCTTGCCATGGCCTCACCACGGCGAAGTGACGGAAATCTGCAAAAATTCTGACGTGTTTTTAGGGTTTTTGGGGGTGTATAAATAGATCCAAACACCCCCACCTTTAGTTTCTAAGCCTCCTATGTACGAAATACACCTCCTCTACTAGGTTTTCACTCATTCCCTTCATTCCTCACTCAAATCTTCATATTCCCACTCAATCTCACCTCCATTCTTACTGATTTTCTTGTTCTTCACCTTTCCACCTTTCATTTCCACCATACTTCTTCTTCTACCTTCTTCATCCATGGAGGCTATGGTTATGGGCTATCTTTGGCTCGAATTTGAGGACATGAGAGGCTAGAATCTTGGTGCTTTGGTGGTGTGAAGGTGGCTCGAGCTTCAAGGGGTGAAATAAAGGAGTTATTTGTTTTCTCATGCTCTTTTCCTTATGTATTGAGTCTTGTGGTTGCATTTCTCTTTGTATATTTGGATTGATTTCCTTTTCTAGCTGTTTATGAATTGGAACATTTGTGTTGGATATTGAGTTATGTTAATTGAATGATATGTATGTTTAAATTTCCTATTGGATTTATGAATGCTATATGATTTTTAGTGGTTGCTAGATTGTGTACCTTAATTTGTCCAATTGAATGATGTGGTTCCACATTCTTGAGAGGAATCGGCTTTCAAAAATCATGTTCCAACACATACCAAGTGGAGCTTAACACTAACCTTAGTAATAGCTATGAAAGTGGTTGCTTGATTAGTTATTAATTAGGGCTAGTAGACCCCAAGTGGTTGCTTGGGGATTTTTCAATTAGACTTGATGAATCCTTTAACTCCCAATATCAATTTAATGAAGTATGAGAGCCACCGTAATATCACCAAAGCCTATTTTATCAATTTCCCTTAATCCAAACCCTCTTTACTCATCAATCAAAAAATTACCAAAAAGAAGTCTTTAAATTCTCACTACTTTTATCAAATGAACTTTTCAAACAAAAACCCCCATATCTTTTATTGTTTTAATTGCATTTAGTTAAGATAGGTAGTTTAGAAAGACTCCTCAAGTGAAATGACCCAGGGTTGCAATCTATATTGCAATCCTTGGATTGAATTTCGATCTTAACCCCCAAGGCGCATTTAGGCAAATGTTAAATCACCCGGGTATAGGTCTCAAGGAGCCTTAGTGTAAATGACTACCTAATAGCTAGATACGAATCTAATTGGATGGGAACACATTTTGTATTTGATTTTAAGATGTAGAAGTTTGTATGAAAAGTGTCGTATGTTCAAAAGAAGAATTGAGATTGGATTTAAACGGGAGATTTGGATTAAAAGGGATGGTTATTCTTGGTTAATGGAACCTTCGAGAATCATTTCTTCTTAAAATTTTTGGGAGTTAAAACATGGCCAATTTCCTTAAGAACCCTAGAGGAACCCCTCTAGGCTAGGCTTAGATTAATTTAACTAATACCGGAACCCCGCACATTAATTAACTTAACCTAAGTTGATTAAGCACTTGACCCAATTAAATCTACTAATCGCAAGGGACTATTAATCTTACAACCGAAACCCCGAATTGCAACCAAATTAACCTATTAATTCCAATTTATTGGTGGAACCCTATCTAATAACTTATAAATACTTGAACCATGATCCACTAAACAAGAACCCTCATTTAGCACAAGATTTTAACGAGAAAACATATATTAAATGATGAACCCATACAAATAAAATATGCTCAAGTCAATAACTTCAATGTCAAGCTCCATACAAAGAAAATAAACAAGATAGGTTGTTTCTACCACTCTCATACAAAGATATAAGATAAAATTACATCTAGATGCATAAAACAACTCAGAGCCCTAGAAAAATTGTAATACACAAGAGCAAGAGAGAGTGGAGAACAACACTTTGTAGCTTCAAGCTCCTCTCTTGAGCTCCATCACCAAGAATAAACGGGCTTAGTTGTTGCTCTTCATAGGAGAAGCATCAACCAAGGTGGAAGAAAGGATGGAAGCCATGGATGTTGGGTGGAGAAGAGGGTGGAAGATGAAGATGAGATGAGAGAGTTGAGAGGATTAGGGTTTTTGTGTGTTGTGGGTGACCAAAATCTGAGTTTTAGGGTTCATTTTCGTGCCTTATGTGTCCATAGATCGGGTCAAGAAGTGGGTAAATGAATTGGACCCGGTTTGGCCCAAAATGACATCTTTAATTTTGCAGAATCAGGGCCTCACAGTGGGCCTCGTCGTGGGGTGCCACGGTGAAGGCCATAAGAAAAGAAAAATCTCAGACCATCGCTATGGGCCTCGCTGTGGGGTCCCACGCAAGGGACCTTTCTATAATTTTCAAATTTCAAGGTCCTTTTCTGTAATTTCAAAATTTCAGGGTCCTTTTCTGTAATTTTCACAATTTTCTAGAACTCATATTTTGACTTTTTTTCTTGAAATTTCAACTTCTAGCCCCATTTTTCTTACTTCTTCGCATATTGAATCCTTCATATTTGGTCCTCGGATGACCCTACAAGTAAAATATGCAACAAACAAGAATCTGTTATGAAAATAAGAAAAATATAAGACATTGAGAGGAGAAAGATGAAGAAGGACAAGAGAGAAAATTGGAGAGAAAGAGGGAAAATCTCTTATTCATTTTTTGTTATAACAATGCTTTGTACATAGCCTCTATTTATAGGCCTCCAAGACATAAAGACTAATCTAAATAGTTACAAGTATATAAAGAAGAGAATTAAGCAATATAATGGTACATTGGAGGTTATAGAGAATATGTACTTAAGACTCTTCAATTTGGGAGTTATATGATATAATATATTAACTAGGAGATGGAATCCTAAGAGAGTATATGAACATCCATATTCCATATTATTTATAACACTCCCCTTTGGATGTTCCTAAATAAGTATTGTGCCTCATTAAAACCTTACTAGGAAAAACCCATTGGGACAAAAAAACCAAGTGAAGGAAAAAGAGTACACAATACTTATCAAAACTGCCTCGTTAAAAACCTTACCAAGAAAACCCGGTGGGACAAAACTTTGGTTAAGGGAAAAAGAGTACAGCATGACATTTTCTCCCTCTGAACAGAATCATTTTACTTCCCCTGATGACTACATCACTTTTGTCCTTTTGTCTCGATTGAGTATACTGATTTTTCAAGCATATTCCGTCCATAGCTTTCTAAGCATATCTTCATTTGGTCGAATTGCATTATCATCACATGTGCTGCTAAAATGCATTCATCTAACAAATCTCCATAATATATCTCGCATCCATGTATTTATTCAAATACACTATCCATTGTATACCTGCAAAAACTTAATTCTTCCACAAAATTTTAACATGTAATAAAAATAGCAAATATTTACACGAGACATTTATTCATGATTTGAAAATCATTAAGGAAGTTGATAACTTGATCTACCGGCAAAGTAAAATGCAAATTTATATATATTCTAAGTGAAAATAAATTTTGAATGATTTTCTAATATATACTTTTGGCCTTTTAAATCCTTCAAGGATTCTCATATAAATTTCCTCATCAAGTGGGATATTTACAATTATTGACTCATATTTCCTTTTCATATACTGCCAAATTACTAATATTTGTAGGATAATTGTGTCCACCACAAAATAATATGTTTTATAATAATTTTCACTACCTTTGTGAAAAACTATATTTCACATAAATATTTATATCCCATAATAACTTTATATTTCTGAATTTTGGACTTCAGGTCCATGATTTTCACATATTTTGAAACATAATCATATTTTCATTTCATTATATTTTCTTTTGGCCAATCATCTTTATGTCTACTTCTTATGACATATCTCCATGTAAGATCCTCATTCAATCATGTAATACCATTTTTAAAATTGTTGTCGACAACTTTATTCTTTTCGATTCCATTTT
Organism: Mimosa bimucronata; assembly: GCA_037074515.1. Taxonomy (NCBI): domain Eukaryota; kingdom Viridiplantae; phylum Streptophyta; class Magnoliopsida; order Fabales; family Fabaceae; genus Mimosa; species Mimosa bimucronata. Next base: position 31,349,960 of record CM073440.1, on the reverse strand, counting down.
CCTTGTTGTGACATAACTTATTGAGATCTCTTTGTTAATTTTCAGGTACATGTACCTCCTTTGAGGTTTTTTTAATTATTTATGTTTTGGAACTCTTCTAGAGTACCTGCCTCCTCAATATGATCATCTTAATTATAAGCTCATATTTATTTGCAGTAATTATATTTGGAATCGATTGATTTCTCATGCTTCAGGCATGTTGCGTTTGTTGGAGCATTTTTAGCTAGAATATGAGATTCGATAATTCTCACTTAGGTCAGTAATTATATCTAGCAGATATTTTGTAATACTTTATGAATGCAAAATCTGATGAACTTCTGGTTCATACTACTATACTTGAGGATCTACATTTGATAATGATAGTGCATTCAATATATTTTCTTTTCCAACTACTTGATTTCTCCCCCTCGTGTTTGGATAACTTTGTCAAATGACAATCAAATAATCATACGATATAAGTCTCCAAAATCCATTTGTTTCCTTTTGAAATATCATTTTGTTTCATTTAGAAACAAGAAGAAGGAATTCCTTATCCAACATTTCTATCAATTTTGTCTAAATATCCATCTATATACGTTGTGGTGGATTAATAGGTAATGCATTGCACATTCAAAATTTTTGAGATGGAAATTATTTGGCTCCTAACCAAAAGCCAATTTTATTGGGAGAGTATATTGTTGGCTTGATATAAAGTGCTGCAATATGTGATATTAGATATATCAACATTTAAAAAAAACTTTGTTCTCATAAATATTTCACGGAGGCTTTAATAAATAATTTCTGGATCATATAATCTGAAAATTGTGCACTCAACAGAATGATTTATTCAAACAATCTTGCAACTCCAGGTTGCAAGCTAAATAATCGCACATGTAACCATTTTATAGATGCATCTATGAAATTTATTGAATACTTATATGGTTTACATGCTATTTGATTGAACCCATAAGTTTGATATATTTCCAGAAATATATATCCATTCCAAATCACAACTAGTGATCTTTTTATTATAAATTTTCTTTGAGAACAATCACAACATGATGTTAAATATTCGAGAAGAATCTTCTGGTTCTTCAATGGATGTCAATAAATAATTTGATAATTTATATGTATGACTTGGATGATCAAACAAGTCATGCCAACACTAAATTTACTTAGATCAGTAAACTTCTGGTTTACTGTATCATCTTTCTTATCTAACATTCAATTTCAATATTTAAAATCATTACGTGATATCCATTTTGGAGAGATCTCAAAAGATTTTGTGAAAGAAGAATATGAGTATAATTTCATTTAACATTTAACATTGGTCCACACTTGTATTCCAACAATCTCCCCCTCAAGTGTGAGTTGCCAATAAACTTCCCCCAATTCATGTATTTCAAAGACAGTTATAATAGGCTAATAACCTATGTACATTTCATTTGGAAGTTCAAATACTTAATTACTCAAGTAAAAATATGGATTTCAATCCAATTGGATTATCTTTTCATTCCCTTCAATGAACAGAAATTCTAATATCATTCTATGAAGCATGATTTTCATTATCAATTATTCTTCCACAAAAAAAAATTATTGGTTCTTCAAGAACTATAACATATAATATTATATTTTCGGTAGTAATATACTTCAATTTTTTTTTCTTAGAAATATATATATTCTCACAATCTTATGTGATAACTAATACATCATAATAAGTAAAATTCTCTCACATCCCAACAATGAAAATTACTCTAACAAAAATTAATTAATAATCATTTATCAAATCAATCAAGTCCTCATCAAAATTCGTGTCAACCTCACTTGCGAAATAAAACCAATAAACATATTATCTTACGATATATGTGACAATTAAATTAGAATTTCACATGATAATGTTTCATTTCAATGTAGTTGTCATTAAGTTAATGAATATATGGAATTTCTCCCACCAAATGAGATAAAATGTACCATTAACATATAAAATGTATCATTACCATTCTCAAATAATCACATGGAACAACTAACTCTTATCAACTCATGGTTCTTTCTTCTTCTTCTTCTTCTTCTTCTTCTTCTTTTTAAATACTATTTTTCACAAAATTAATTTTATGGCAAAATATTTAGTATTTATAACAAATTATATAGATTCAGTCACATGCCAAATTATAAATGACAAGGGTATATTTTACAAGATTAAACAAATAATGGAAACAACTAAATAATAATTAGTTGTCTTTACCAATATAATTTTTATAAAGTTATCATAATAAATCTCATGGTAAAATAATGAAGATGTCAACTCAAAGAGCAGTTGAGATATCATAACAAAATCATATATCAACAACAATAATTCAAATCATATTCTATGCGGAAGAATATATGGGTAAATTCAAGAATAATAGCCTTTTATTTTCAATGAAAATAAAAATTTATAATAAAAAGATAATTGACACATAATTATTTTGCAACATTTTAGACTATTTCAAAATAATTTTCAACATATACGTTTAAATGAGCATAAATATTGTATTCAGTTTTGATAAACTATACAACTCATATTGAATTAACACAATACTCTTATTTGTCATATATATATATATATATATATCTTATATATGCTATATCTCAATTATAACACATATATGCTGGAACATACCACAATATCTATGATAATAATATTTCTAAACATCTTATTAGTCATACATTTGAACAATATTATAGAAGTAAAAATAGAGGCGTACCTGTTTATTATCAACATCTGATTAAAGTAAGTCCAATGGCAGAAAAATTGAGCTCTTCTTAATATCATAAAATTAAATCGCTATAATTATTTTTCCCACACAGTTAATCATAATAAACTTAAACAATAATAAAAATAAACATAAGGTAGCCTTTAATATAAATTAAGTAAATTAAAATTCATAATCAAATCTATAAAAAAAATTTGTCATTGCATGTCTGAATCATTAGCCTTCGAGGCTTGAATATATGGATCATTAGCCTTCAGGGCTTTGACTAGATCATCAAATTATAAATATATATAATATGTATTATTTCATATGCATGTATATAACATGCAGATGTGTGTGTGTATTATATATAATAAGCATTATAATATGATATATATAGATGTTCTTAAAGCATCAAATTAAATATGCAGAGGGGGTGTTTCGTAAGAACTAAAGGGCGTATGAATTAAAGGCGGTAGAACCTGCCAATCTAGTTCATTGTGACAGCCTCTCTAATTCTCCGAAAGAGGCAAGGATATGATGCAATGTATAATACATATATATATATATTTATATATATAACAAAATATATAACAAACGTAATATAAACTAAACAAATAAATAAAAGAAGAATAAAACGTGATAATAGAAATGTAAGATAAATAATGTATATAATCACAAAAGAAAACTGAAACGATATAAATAACATAATAAAAGTGCATGACATAAGATATTGCCAAAAAAATGGAAAAAAATGACATATAAATATGAACAACATAATAAACAACACATTAATTATTTCATAATAAAAGTGCATATTACATATATAGTAAATAACAACCTAAAATAAATAATAAAAATTAATATATGGTAACACACACAACAACAAATATTATATATATATATATATATAAACACACATATATAGATATAAACACGTACGCACATCAGTGAAAACATATAAATAAGACTAATAACATATCTACTAATTGTGAACAAACAAAATGTCAAAATAAAGGAATATATAGCAGCAAAAGAAATATTAATAATGAGAGTTAAATAGCTTGATATATAAAGCAGCAAATAATATAAAAATAAAGAAAGGTAAAATGCTCAAATCTTTAGAGCGAATTCGTGCTGATAATGTGTTATGAAAATAAGAAAAATATAAGACATTGAGAGGAGAAAGATGAAGAAGGACAAGAGAGAAAATTGGAGAGAAAGAGGGAAAATCTCTTATTCATTTTTGGTTATAACAATGCTTTGTACATAGCCTCTATTTATAGGCCTCCAAGACATAAAGACTAATCTAAATAGTTACAAGTACATAAAGAAGAGAATTAAGCAATATAATGGTACATTGGAGGTTATAGAGAATATGTACTTAAGGCTCTTCAATTTGGGAGTTATATGATATAATATATTAACTAGGAGATGGAATCCTAAGAGAGTATATGAACATCCATATTCCATATTATTTATAACAGAATCAAAGAGCCCTAAAAATCAACTAATGCTAATTGATCTTCAATTATGGCATGTTAATTCTATTTTCATGTTACTTTAACCTAAGGATTTATATGATTATTTAAACATGTATGGACCAATATTGCATCTTAATTATATTAATTACATCAATTTAAGCACACAAAAGCATACAAGTCCAAGGATTTGTCACTTTTCCTTCCAATTTTTAAGTGCAATTTACTTTTTGTTTTTTTTAAATCAGATTCTAAAATTTTCTTTATCACTTATAATTCGGAGCTCAATTGGTGCTAATTAATTCTCTTATGTCATAATCCTTGCAGAACTACACTTTTAACTATACCACATTTTGACGACCCTTGTGCTTGCAGATTAGACTAAAAAGCAACCGATAAGTCATGAAGAGCTCATTTGTTTAATATAGTCTATTAAGAAAGTTTATTCTATTTCGAAATAGTTTTAACATTGGATCTCGCTCCTCAAAATTATCTAAATTCAAGGAACAAAGTAAGGATAAGTAATTTAATTGCCTCATAACCTAAATGCAAATGAGTTAAAAATGTAATTTGCTTCATTTGTTAAAAAAGCTAAATGGATTCACAGAAGATGTGAATATTTGAATTATTTGTAAGGGAATGAGTTCTGAAAAAGGGCTTCCCTAAATCAATGGAAACACTATCATCGCTTCTTAGTTCTAATGAATATGGGGATCGGAGTTGTTACAAGTTCATAAACATTGCTCAAGAGACCTTTCGAGGTTAGATAAATTAGTATCCCTGACTAGTTGAATACCGGTTCCTCTAATTCGTAACTCAATAAACTATCCTATATCAATTTGAATTGTTTCAAGGGATAAAAGTAATCAAGACCTCTGGCACAAATATAACAATGTCACAACTATAATAAAAAAAAGTGGAAAAAAATTATAATATAACAGTAAAGTTGTGAACTGTTCAAATCACAATTTTCATATTTAAATTTATTTTAACTAATTTTTTAAATAAAATTAAAAATACTTATTTTTATAAATGTCTAATCTAAACCATTGTGTCAAGATTTAATGGTGGAAATGAGAAAAGAGGGTAGATGATGAGAAGAGGATACTCTTTCGATCCAAGTCTACGCTCAGCAACCTTCTCATGTTCTTCCAAAACAGAGGTAGATAAGTACTAACGAGTAGACTATTTTCACGCATGCCAGATTTTAAGATCATTAATTCTTTCTAATTTCTACTTTCTTTCTGGTGTACTGTTATTTTTAATCAAACTACAATTTATGTTTTATGTGTCAAAAGAGGGATGACTAGAGGAGTAAAACATATAACGTAAACCAAATTAAAAGTAGAAAACATAAAACATAAAACATAAAAAGTTTATGACTATAGAAAGGATCATGTTGAAGGCCCATATGCGATTCAACGGAGTTGAGGAAGGCCAAAACCATCCAATTGAAGCTAGCCCATAACATGAAGCCGATCATAAGGTTCTATTCAGAGAAGTCGTCCGAGTCAGTTTGATAGTTGTGCAGCTGCCAACTGTACGAAGATGAGAAAAATTGACAATGTCAAAGTCAATTTACTGTACATACTTAGCAAAGTAATAAAGAATAAATCTGAATAAAACATATCCGAAAACACTTTTCCTTCCCTAGTTTTTCAAAAACTTGGATCAGTTGCAAATCTGCGTTATATGTAAGGTAAATATTAATTGTAGTGGTAAATTTGATGGCCTGCGAAATAATTGGACTTTGAATTTGTGCCTTTATGCACTATAATTCTTCCTTTAAATAACCTTTGAAGTGTGGTGTGGGTTTGGATAGTATAAATGTGCGTACCTTTGAAGTGTGGTTTGGGAGAAGACGGGGCAATCCTCAAGAGTAAGTTGTGCCAGGTTTGGAAGTAAGTTGTAGTAGAAGGCTCCCTCGTCATGGATTTCAACTTCGCAATTACAAAATCGCTTTAGTTGAGGACACTCTATAATAGTCAGTGTTCTCAACTTTGGAAGACGATGTTGAGAAGAGGGCAGAGAGGGGAAGAGGCATTTTAAATTGGTACATCTAATGACTTTAAGAGTTACAAGTTGTGGGAAGCACAATGAATTATCAGAGGATTCATTTGGAAGTGAGTTGTTGGAAACGGCTTCCTCAAGGATTTTAATTTCGCTGTTAAAATGTCCCTCTAGTTGAGAGCAATCTTCAATCCTCACACGCAACTGTTGAGTAGAGGGCAGAGAGGGTAAAATCCATTTCAACTTACTGCATCCCTTGACTACAAGAGTGCGAAGTTGTGGGAAGCAAAATGAATTATCAGAGGATTCATTTGGGAAGTGACGCTCTTCTCCTGATGATGATATTATTTCCTCCAACTCTTCACATTCTTCAATGATTAGATACTTCAAACATGGTATGCTTCTGATCACAGTGCTTGGGAACATGCACTTCATTTTCCCGCATTTACTAACCTGTATCCACTTAAGATTTTGGAAGATGATTAAGGTGGGACCCTCCCATACATGTAGTTGCTCTGCTGCTCCTGCGATCATCATAATCCCCTTTTCTTCATTTACATTTGATGATGTTTCCACATTTGAATCTTCAGTTGGAAGCTGTGGCAACTGCAATTTCGGTTCAGGAAAAGAATAATTTATTCATATAAATCAATTTTAGCAAGCAATCTGTTTGACTGATTTTATTTACTATAAAATACCCCATCCGGTCCTTATTATAAGATACCAACTAATAAATTTCACATACCAATAAAATTGGTTAAATACATTGGATTTGTCTTAAAATTCAAGTGATGTACAATATTAACCATACTAACTACAAAAAATTCAAATATCATACTAACTATTATACTCTCTCCCCCTTCTCTGATTAAATATGGAATGGATAGATAAACATATTTAATGTTTATTGGAAACTAATAACAAGTGCCTTGTAAAAAGAACCAAATGAACTTATTACTTGATGTCTTATAATAAAGACTAGAAGAAGTATCTTTTTATTTAAAAAGTCTATGTTAAATAAATGTTAAAAAAAGGAAATTAAATTACACACACATATGTTCCGTATTTTCATGTTTTATGCTCTGAAGTTAAAGAAAATCCAGTCGTGCACATATATGGACATGTATTACTTTTTCTTCTTCGTGTACATGCACATCTATTTGTAATTTTTACGCTACCTATTTAATTCATACAGTTGCAGCCAGAAAAATGATATATATGATTCTAATCTAATTTTGATGACTCAAATCTACATGATATGGAATATTCATTCTTACCCATAGAGTTCCCAATTGTTGAAAAACCGATCCTAAACTTGAATCCACAAATTTGGGGCAATTGCTTATGCTGATGCTCCCGGACTGCACCTGCAGCTGGAATCCTTGCTGACAAACACTCTTGAAATTGGGCAAATTTTTTAGCTCCAACCACCTTAAGCTTGGAAACACAATTACCTCACCGTAGTTGGCATCATCTTCACTACTATGTCCGAAAATCATCTCCAATTCCTCACAATCAGATAAGGTTAGGGAACTTAATTTAGGAAGGCTGTTTTGGATAATAGTGCTCTTAGAGAATATAAACTTCAACTTTTTAATTTGAGTTACTTCTAAGGAACAAAGATATTGGAAGCTCCAAACTTGTGAGGGAACAAGACCTCCTAACATTTCTGAAACGTTGGTTTCTTCTTGCTCATCATCACCAATGACTCGCCACTTGTCCTCAACGCTATCACTCTGAATGTCATGCTCTCCAACTTTTGGAGTAGAAAGTGGAATATTGGGAGTCTCGTTAGTATTCAATTGACTGTATTTCAACTCATACGTCCTTTCATGCAACTGCATATAATAACAGAGTAAAAGGTTAGGGGAACGAAATATTATTAGTCTTTGCCGGAAACATCATGAAAAGAAAGTCATGCACTTCACAAATTTGGAAGCTTTAATTTTGTATTAAAAAATGTAAGATGTCTTAGTCAATTATTTGTCCATATAATTTTGTATTAAAAAATGTAAGACGTCTTATTGTCTATATTTGTTTATACTAGAATCATGTTGAAACTGGAAATATATAATGCTTTGCATAGATGGAATCCGTCTGCTCTTCAATTCGTATTATTTGAACAAGTATTGAACAGATAAAATGATATAAAAAAATTATATCATATTTATATTGGTAGCATTAAAATAATCACAAGTAGATCAAACATTAAATTATAGCTCGTTTGGTTTGTTCAATGTATTACTGTACATTCCAAATATATTCATGTAGAGAAGTACAAAGGAATATTGTGTGTAGATATCTTGTGGACGTGCATGTGAAAGAAATGAATGTATGAGACGTGAGTTCAAATGAACAGAACATTAAAACAAAAAAATGGAAGCATTGAATAGTCAGCCAGTATGAATGTAGTTAATATTGCACAACAAAAAACAACGACAAGATTTGCAGCAAGGAGAAACATAACTGCATAATGTTGGTTATCTTTTTGGGAAAGTTAAAAAAAATAGCACTTGAGTTCTAATTATTTCATATAGAAGATTTTGAATATATGAGTAATGATTTTAACTAAATGATTAACCACATTGACAACTTCATATCACCTATCTAATAAATAGTTGACCAGAATCTATATCACATATACATTTGTAGTACCAAAATTGTCACCATTGATAAAATAAACCATTGTTCATTTGGTTTTATTCCATTTGTATAATAGAACATTCCAAGTATACTGTAAAAAAAATTAAAACGTCTGAGAAATAGATACATGAAAATAACTTCAAAGGATCATTTGTCTACGAACTAGCTTTTGAATGTAGATCTCTTGTGCAAATACGTGTGAAAAGAAAGAATGCATTAGACTGGGGGTTCATTAGCCCATTAAATGAATAAAACAATAAAACAAGCAACAAACCTTTTTTTAAAATATAAACATATATCATAAAATATTGGGACAACTGCACAAAAGTTCCAAATAAGAGAATTAATTTCAGAGAGGTCCGAAGGAGTTATTAATGACAACTATTAACAACTGCAGTAGCCTTGGTTAACAAGTGCAGAAGTTGCCAATTGACCTATCTGAAATTAATTCTCTTACTTGGGACCATGTGTAATTCTCCCTAAAATATTCGCCTAGCATCAATATGACTAAGATTGCACAATAAAACAAAAACATGACTGGCAGTACGGAAAAGAAGGCATGGACGATCACAACTTACCTCTTCAGTCAAATAAATATATGCACTCATAACTGGTACAAGTTTTTGGCAGTCACGAACTTTAACACTGCGAAGCTTTTCTGCGTGCCACTTAAACCCTTGGGAGATATTAACAAGTATTGGCAAGTTATTAAGTTCCATATCTTTCATGTTTGGGAACCTTATCTCCCTTTGACTTTCAATGTCTTGATCTTCAATATTTGAGCGCTTGAAAATTTCTTCCATTTGAGAACAATCTGAGATGGTTATACTGTTTAGTTGGGGAAGCAATGAGGTATCAGAATCGGTCACATTAAAAGATAAAATGAATTTAAGCTTGTTGCACTTATAGATATGCAAATTCTTCAATTTAACCAGACAGGATTCAGTGGCCTCTGCATTCCCTAGAAAAATTGCCTCCAACTCCTCACAATGATATATGGTCACCGAAGTTAACTGTGGAAGACTTTGATGAATCTGAGCAAAAAAGACAAATTTCATCCGTGGACAATATCTCAAAGTTAATTTTTCAAGGTATTGAAATGTTGGAATTTGTTCTTCAACCCCTTTCTGATAGTGGAAAATGGATTCTACTCCACAATTGTTAAGTTCAATCCTTTTTATAGCTGCCAACGGCTTGTATTCTTCATTCCTCAGTTGATGACCCTTACATTCTTGCAGTTCCTTTGTGAGAGAGGAAAAAATGAAGAAAATAAAACAAAAACCATTAACATATTTCCTAAAAAAACAATAAATGTTAACCATATGTACATCTATTATTATCCTTGAATATAATCTAATTATTTGATAAATTAAACCAATAGATCATCCAAATGCATAAATATATATATATATATAGATATATATAAGAAAATGGGAGTTCATAATGAAGTCAAGGATAAGTTATATATGATGAAGGGCACACAATAGTGAATATTTATAGTGAATACTGAATTGTAAAAATGATAAATTACTAATTCCATTCCCAAGGCCTACCCACTGATGAACAAACATGCTTCAAGGACATGATGTGGCCAAAATTTGGTGGGCGTCCTCACTAGTCTCTCAAGTTTGTTTCAGAATATTGATGCAGCATAACGACACAACCTATGTTGTATTCTTTGCATAGAGTATATTTAGATTTAATTTCTTTTTTTTTTTATAGAATATTCAAATTCGATTTTATAACTAATTAAGTGGAAAAGAAATATAACAAAAACAGAAAATAATATTTTAAGATTTAAAGTGAAAGAAAAATAAAACGATGATGAATCTTCCAGAGAACGTATCAGTGGCTATCATAGTTCAAAAGGATATACAGTTATTAATTTGATAAGTCCCAAACATGAAAACTCTAGACGAATATCATAGATCTCAATCAATTAATCAATAATTATATCTACAAACCTAGCATAAATAATCATCTTTTAATTGATTATTAATTACTATTCAGTATGTAAACTCAATTCCCAATTATAATTTGTTCTTCCAAATTACAACAATCAAATCATATATTCTAAAGTGAATAAAAAAACGCTACATTCAAAAAATATACTTAAATATGCTACTCATTTCATAACATAAAAGAATAACAAGAATCATCACATGAGAAAACTAAATATATATATATATAGGTATTTGTTATATAAACTGTGACTGTGAACTGTATATTTCAAATGTTTATATAGGAGTATAAAATGTTTGACTACAGGCCAAGAAATCAATTGACAATTGATTGAGTTTACTATGAAAAAATAATCTTTTACATTGAAGTAGTTCATGGATCACCACACCCACAATTATTCTTACCAATATTGTTCTGTTTTGTCGAAGAGCTGATCCCAAACTTGAATCAGCAAATTTGGGGCAGTTGCGTATGTCGATTTCTGTTAGTTCCAGCACCTGAATCTGAAACCCTTGACAAACACTCATCAATGTTGGCAGATTTATGAGCTCTATAAGCCTCAAACTTGAAAGCACAATTGTATCAGTGTAGTCGGCATCACCTCCACTATTATTTCCAAAAATCACCTCTAATATATCGGCCTCACTTATAACCAAAGAGAATAACTGTGGAAGAATAATAGCTGTGGATGTAGAGAAGAGTCTTTTGAGCTTGTTGCACCTCTTAACCGCCAAATATCGTAGTACTGGCAAGCCAACTTGAATATTTGACGCCAGATGATGTTCCTCATTTTCTGCAATTATTTCCTCCAATTTCTCACAATCAGATAAGACCAAGGAAGTCAATTTTGGAAGGCTGTTTTGGACAATAGTGCTCACTGAGAATAAACGCTTCAACCCTTTATTGTGAGTTACATTTAAGGAATGAAGATGTTGGAAGCACAAGACTTGTGTTGGAACAAGACCTCCTGGCATTTGTTGTTCTGCTCCCAAAATTCTTGAGTTGCTTGTTTCTTCTTGGTCCCTCTTTTCATCACCAATGACTCTCCAATTGTGTCTAACTAGTCTAGGACTTTGAAAATCAAGCTCTCCAGCAATAAGAAAAGAATGTGGAAGATTGAGAACCTCAATACTACTCAACTGGCTGAATTTCAACTCATACTCCCTCACAAGTAGTTTCTGCATATAATAGAGAAGTGAAAGGCGGGGTAATAAGTTTAACATTTGAACATATTTTGTTATACAAATGCAGAAATGCTTCTTCATGTTTCACTACATTACATGATTACTAACGATCACACTGCAGAGAAATGTCATATTTGGCATTTCATTTAATTTGTTGAAGGAATATAAGGAAACACATGCAGTTCACTAATGCGGTGGCTTTAATTTGTATGCAGGAATATAAGATGCCTTAGTCGCTTGTTTTTCTATATTCATTAAAGCTAGAATCATGTTAAAACATGGAATATGTAATGCTTTGCATATATGAAATCACTCTCCTTTTCAACTTCTATTGCTTGAACTATCAGGGGTTGTCCGATAAAATAGTATAAGAAAAATTTATATCACAATTATATTGGTAGCACTAAATTAAAATAGTCACAAGTTGATAGTTTGGTTTGTTCAATGTATAATAACTATACATTCCAAATAGATGCATGTAAAGAAGTACGAATGAAAATTATGTTTAGATAGCTTGCGAATATGCATATGACAGAAATGACTATTACACATGAGCTTACATGAACAAAACATTTAAAAAAAAGGAAGCATTAGATATTCAACTAGCTAGTATGAATTTAATTAACATTGCAACATTAAACATCGACAACGTTTTCAGTAAGGAGAAGCACAAATGTATAACGTTAGTTACCTCTTTTGTCCAATCAATAGTTGCACTCTTAATTGGGATAATTTTTGGGCAGTCAGCAACCTTAACTCTGCAAAGCTTATTTGTGTGTAACTTAAACCCTTGGCAAATATTAACAAGTCTTGGCAAGTTATCAAGTCTCATATCTTTCATGTTTGGGAATGTAATCTCCCCTTCACTGTCAATGTCATGATCTTCCATATTTGAGAACTTGAAAAGTTCTTCCATTTGAGAGCAATTTGATATGACCATAGTGCTTAGTTGTGGAAGTATTGAGGTAGCAGCGTTGATAGATAAAATGAATTTAAGCTTGTTGCACATATATATAACCAAACTCTCCAATTTTGGCAGACAAGATTCAGCAATTTTCTGACTCTTCTTTACCCGTAAAAATTGCCTTCTGCTCATCACAGCAAGATATGGTTAAGGAAGTTAACTCAAGAAGAGTTTGGCAAATATAGACATAACACACAAATTTCAATCTTGCACAGTTTGTCAAAGTTAATTCTTTAAAGTATTGAAAGGTTGGAATTTGTTCAATCCTTTCTATAGCTATCAATGGATTGTATCCTTCGTTCTTCAATTGATGGCCCTTAAGATCTTGTAACTCCTTTGTGAAAGAGGAACAGAGGGAATGGGAAAAAAGGGAACCCCATTAGCATATTTCCTAAAACATTTTGACTCAAGATAAATTAAAATTTGATGTATTTTTCTTGCAAAGATTTAGTCTAATATTGTTTTGTAAATTAAATAGATGTTAAAAGCAAACGGAGTTAAAAAATTACAACGATATTTGTTCCTCATGCGAGGAATTTTCTTACTAATACATTGAAGTCAAATATTGATTCTCTTTCTTATTTAAGCTATAATTTAATCATCTTTTTTTAAAAAAGGATCAACTTTTATATGTCCGTTATATTAATTTTCCAAATATTAATAAATACAAATGTAGTTAATTTTTTTAAAAAATAAAATAAAAAAGAAATTAATAACTAGGTATGATGAAAATTGTAACTTAAAAAGGAAAGAAAATAAACTTTCTATTTCCTAAAAACACCAAATACATAAAATGGGGGACTCTGTTTGGTTATATCTGCTGAGACATTTGGGTAGATAGATGCAAGATGATATTTGAGGTTGACAACCCTCAGTCCCACAGAAATATGTATATGGTAGTTTGTTGAGAGCTTGATGATTTCTAACTTCAAATTCTACTCTACCCTGCTAGCCGAAAGGAATAGAATCATATCCTCTCACCCCAATTTTTTCAAACTTGAAATGGATGGCTCTATCCTATGTTCAGGTCAAAGTGGTTGTGGTGGTGTTATTCGAGACTCATCAAGAGGATGGGCAAGTGGCTTTTCCTGCAAACTTACCAATGTTCCACTAGTAATTGCAAAACTCATTGCAGTTATACAAGGCCTACAACTTTGTTGGCGTTTTGGTTACAAGATGGTCAGGCTGTGTAGAGATGATCAGTATGTTGATGAGAGGAAATGCTTGGGACCACCCTTACAACGACATAATTGAAGATGCTAGAAGATGGCTGACTAAACAATCTAGCTGATCATATGCCAAATTGCCCATAATATTGTAGGAAGTTTTTGCTTTTTTGACCAACCTTCATCCTCCTTTCAAGGAGGAATGGGGGGTACTACTATTTAGACTATCTAACTGATGTAATTGCTCGCTTGAGCTATTGTTATCCAGGTTTATATTACCAACAAAAAAAAAAACCAAGTACTACTAGTCCAGTATGTGACACTATGACTAGCCATATACATGCACAAGATTATGGAGTTCACAATGAAGTCAAGGAAAAATTATTATGTGCTTATAAGATGGCCAGCATTTATTAACCTAAATGAAAAATGAATTAAATGATTAAAAAATAATAACTACAATTTCTGCATAGAAACATTTTGCAACAACGGTGGCCGCGGTGAAATATCAAGACAAAACAATTAACTGTGAATGAATTAATTGACCGATTCATCTATCCATTTGTAATATTACCATGAATACTGTTCGCTATTTGATGAGTTTTAAAGAATTTAATTATGAACAAAGTAATTTTCATATGAAAAATAATACTACTTCGATCTTTAATATAATAAGGTCTAATTGAGCTTTTTCTTAAACTAAGGAAGCTAAATAAGTTAGTTAATTTTAATCATAACATATATATGTGTATATTAGATTATATATTAGTTTATAAGTCAAACAAACTAGTTCAAGAAAAAATTCAGATAAATCAATTTATAAGTGACTTATTTAACAATTCAGATAAATCAATTTATAAGTGACTTATTTAACTTTCATAAAATTTTCCAAAATAGTCACCTCAGATTTATATCAACAGTTGATGGAGTATTTTTTAATAAACTGTTTTATAAATGAAATCATAGGAGAGAAAATGCGTACCATATTTGGACAATTCCTGCATTTTACTATCTTTATAGATGGGCAGATTATATGACACCTCTCTGTGCAAATTCCGACAAGATTTGGAAGATTGAATAGGTTGAGATCTTCAAAAAAAGAAAACACTAACTGAGTTTCATCTTGATCATGCATTGCTTGTTCTCTACCAACATTTTCACCAAACACAAATTTCATCTGAGGAGCATCTATTATAGATAAACGCTGCAATTTTACAAACCATTGAGCTAGGAAGACAGGGCATATATATTCCAATTCGAGGCATCTAACAACAGACAAACGTTTCAATTTTGGGAGTTTCGAATTCTCCCATGCATCACCACCACACTTTCCCTCTAATACATGCTTCAATTTACTGCAATGTTGTATCGTAAGCTCCTCTAAGGAAAACAGAGTGCAAGCAGTAGAGATTGGGAAGAGTGATGTCAACATCGGACACTCATCAATTTTAAGAAATTTAAGATTGCCTAAGTTGCAAACAGCAGGGAATATGTGCAGCAATTGAGGGCAATACAATACACTTAGTCTTTCCAACTTTTGGAACAACCTAAAAGGAGGACCACAACATATTTCTTTAAGGTTATCCATATCATTTAGGACTAACTCATCCAATTTGGGCACAACCACATCTCCATGAGTAGTTTCATCCATAAAGCATTCTATCTTTGAACAGCTTTCAAGACTGAGTCTGGTTAACTCATTCATGCCTCCTACAGCGTCCCCAACATTTGTCATGGAAATATTGTTGCCTCCCTCAAACTGATAGAGTTCAATTGCAGTTGCTCTTTGCGCTAGATCCTTTATTATCACACCTAACATATAGACATGTAATTGACCCAAGCAAAGATGTCTTGTGCTTTCTTTAGGAAAATTAGTGCATCCTCTGTGCCACCCGATTTCTAAATTATACCTTCTCAATTTCATCAAAGCACTGGGGCCCATGAGGTATTCATAGCAATTTTCTTCCCTTGAGTGTGAAACATGTGTGGGAACATACAACTCTTCTAACTGGGAGCAATGTCCTATTACTTTATAACAACATTCTTCTACTCTACAATTTGACAAATCTAACAACTTCAGCTTGTTCAATTTTTCAATTCCATTTGGCACTCTTTCAAATGTACTAAATTGCAAGTCAAGAATTTCAAGCCTTGTAAGGCTTACCACAAAGGAGATGTCATGTAAATCCCAATGTTGCAGCCTCAGAGTTCGAAGATTAGACAAGTGTTGGATTGGTTGAGGTTGTAATTTAATCATATCCCGTGACGTGTGCATAATCAAAGCCTTGAGTCTTTTGGTGCCTTCAAATGATGCATGTGACATATCCAATGGTCGATTTGAATGCAAAAATAGAAACTCAAGTTTTGGAGCATCCAACAGGGAAGGAAATCGAACTAAATCATTGTTGTCATACCATAAAGATACAGCATAACAATCTTTAACCACTTCCTCAGCAATCAATCCATTCAACTCTTTATTACAATTTACCAGAATGGTATGATCCTCTTTTGAAGCTATCCACAAGGCAACATCACGAACCATATCATGCAATTTCACATATTCGTGTCCATCCATGCCTAACTTTGTAAAAGAACGCATCAACACTGAGGAGTCTATCAGATACTTTATCAGTGTTTTAACATGGCTCCTCATTGCATCAAAACAATCCACATCTACATGTAGGCCTAACCCCACTCCATATCTAAAAAGATCTTCTACATCAATATCATGATTGAAGAGCTGCACCGATCTCTATCTATTTTGAGTGTGTGTGCGTGTAGTGCGCCCTTGGGTCCGCCCTTCAAGAAAATAAGAACCAAGGAGATAGTGGAAGCTAACCCCCGAGTGTCGTTCACTTGAGGGAACCTAAACGCAAAAGATTACCTAGTAGCTAAGATGCAAACTAACAAAAGCGGGTAAAAAGTATTGTATTTTGTTTTTGATTTAGAAAAGATGCAAAAGGTATGATATGTTCAAAAGTAGAATAAAAATAAGATAAAAGTGAGATTTGGAGGGGGATGGAGATGGAATCATTCTTGATGAATGGAAACCTCGGGATTCATTGCTTCAAAGGTTTTTAGGGAGTTTAATTGATCTTCTAAAGACCCCTAGAGGAACCCCTCTAGGCTAGGCTTAGGTTAACTTAATTAATGCCGGAACCCCGCACATTACTTAATTTAACCTAAGTTGATTAAGTTCAAAACCAATATGAATTTGCTAATCGTAAGGGGCTCCTAATCCAACAACCGGGACCCCGAGTTGCCACTTAATTAATCCTAGAGTTTAATCAATTACTGGAACCCCAAATAATAAACCAAGACTCTAGGATTGAAGTCCAATGCCACTCATGCAATTTGACAAATTCAAGAACTAATCAATCATGCAAGACTTTAAATCCACAATTTGGGCCACCCTACAATTGCACTTCATTTCTCAATTAACCCTAACTCATTGATGGCCACCCAAACAAGGATTAAGGTTGAAAAGAGTAATTACCCAATGTCTAAACACAATTAATTAATTCCTATGCCATTCCATTCATGCAAAACCACTTAACATTTCTAATCCACTAACCAAGCCACCTTGAGTTAGCACAAGATATTCGCAAAGAGAATAACAAAATCATGAACCCATAAATTACATCAAACTCAAAGTTAATATAGCACAATGTCAAGCATTCAACAAGAAAGAAACAACATAAAATAGTTTCCAACCCTTATACAACATATAGAAATGAAGAACACAACCAAATGTCATAAATATACTCCTAGAACCCTAGAAAAGCATAAATACAACAAGAGGAAGAAGGATTAGAACTAGAACTCCCCTATTCAAGCTTCAAGCTCATCCCTTGGCTCCCATCACCAAGAATGGTGGAGCCTAGTTGCTACTCTATGAGAAGAACAGCAACCAAGGTGAAGGTTGAGAAACCATGGAGGATTTGAAGGAAGAAGGTGGAAGATGGAAGATGGAGATGAGAGGAAAATGGGAGGCTAGGGTTTGGGACTCCAAAAATCTGCTCTAAGGGGGTGTGTATTTCGTGTTTTATCTTTCCCAAGTCGGGTCAAGTGAGTGGGGTTCAAGTTGGATCTGGATTGGGCCTGAAATTCGCGAACTGATAAGCTGCAGAACGTAGTTTGCCGTCTACTTCGCCGCGACGAAGCCGCGGTGAGCTCATGTTTTCTCTGGAAATTATGACCTGTTTGCCGTGGGTTTGCCGCGGCGAAACCCGCGGCGAACTACCTTCCTTTCTGTTTCTTTAGAGCTCCTTTCGCCGTCAGTTCGCCGCGGCGAAGTCACTTTGTCTCTGCTCCTTTGTTTGGCCATCTTCTTCATCCTGGGTCCCATATTTTGGTCCTGAACGACCCTACAAGTGAAAATAAGATAAAACCAAGATCAAATAGCCCTATAAATTAATTAATACAATTAATCTACAATTATGGCTAATTACTCCTAATTTTACACTCATTTTCCTTGAGAGTTTGAGATATTCAATTTGACATTATCAGACCAAAACTTGCATCTTAATCATGTTAATTGCCTCGATTTAAGCATATAAAAGCATTATAAATCAGAGATTTGTCAATGATCTTCAGGAAACATAGCACACATTATCAACAACTGCTTGGCCCGTGGGGCTGCCAAATAATTATAGCTTAATTCAAGACAAGTAAAAGCATCCTTCACTTCTTCATCCACCATATTGTTTAGCTTCGCATTCTTCAAGCTATTCAGCATTGCTTCCATCTCATAAACTTCTTTTCCTTTCAGGCAAGTTCCCAAAGCTACAATAGCAATAGGTAGGCCTTTACATTCCATAGCAATTGCTCGTGCCACAACTTCTTTAGCAGCACCATCGACATTAGCATGAGCTGGAAACAAAATCCAAGCGTCGTCTTTTTTTAACAAATCAAGTCGAATCACCTTCTCACATTCCATCGAGGTACATACTTTTAAGCGTCATGTGGTTAGGACAACTTTGCAACTACTTTGATTATTTCCCCTAAAGGGAATCCCTATGTCCTCAAGATTCAGAATAGCCCATACATCATCTAGTATTATCAAAATTCGTTCTTCACTTTGTAATCGTAGTGCTATTCTTTTTGCCCTTCCCATTTCAGATTCTTCCTCCAATCTGAGCCCCAGTGTGTCAGCAATTTCACCTTGAATTTTTTTAATATCACGATTTTGAGAAACTGTAGTGAACACAACTCTATCAAAGAGTTGAAACTCTTTGGATTTCTTCCGCACTTGTTTCACCAAGGTGGTTTTGCCTGACCCTCCCATGCCCCACAGCCCAATCATGGAGCTTCCATCATCTCGCAATGCCTGTAGCAACTCATCAAAAGCCATTTGTGTAGAATTGAAGAATTTGAAGTTTTGAGAATCGACTCTACATCTGGAGCAATAACAGGGCGTGAAAATGGATTGAAGTTGTCACTCTTTGTAATTAAATTAATCATCCTCTGGCTTGTCCTCTCTAATTTTTTGCAAAGACAATATCTCCTCCAAGTAGGACACCACCCTCGAAGGCAGCCATTGTTGGCCTTTAGTTGTTCCTCCAGATTCTCCACCTCTGCTATGAGACTCTCCGCATCATTCTTCCATTTGTTGACCACGTCATCAATCCTGTCAGTCCTGTTGATGGCCTCATGAACTCGTTCCTGCACACTCCCTTGCTTTTGTATAAGCTTCTCCTTTCTTATCTCAACATTTATGGTAATTTTTCTGACACAGAACAAATATTGCAGCTGCCGTAAAGTTGGATCCACCAAATATTCAGCAAGTTTTGATACTACCGACACTCCCACCTCTTCCATTTGATATCAATAGCAACCTGAAAGCAGAGCAGTTCATCATAATCAAATGACTAACTTAAAATTTTATCTTGAAGAATTCAAGCATTTTATGTACTTAATCTTCCATGAAGGCATCATCGAGATGAAAAGAATGATTTTTTTCAATTATAGAAAAATATAAGAAGGATCAGTTATTTTGGTTCATCTTTGTAGCTTTGATATTAAGCTATTTGGGCCCTGTCATGTTCAAATATTAAAGCAACAAAATCGAGTGTTGTGATGCTATTTTTACAAGCATATCAACGCATAGGTGGAAGAAAGAACGATAAATGTACTATACAAATGGCGGCAGCAGTTATTAGCAGCTAATTAAGAAGCTACCCATAGTCTGAGAATAGAGAGATATTACATATAAATGCTTATTTACAGAAGAACAAACAGAAAAAGATGGATGCGGAAAAAAATAAAGAGGGGAAAATGAGGAGAAGGGCTGTTGCTTCATACCTGTGATGTGCTTGCAGTTTCAGTGTTGGCTCTTAGTTTTTAAAGAGTGAGGAGATCAGAATTGCAGTGAGAGAGATTGAGTGATCAACTAAGTTGGAACTTTGAACTTACAAGTTGAGACTTGAGAGTGACACAGTATGCGGATAAGATGTTTCAACCTTTTTCAGCGGGCTTTGGACCCCAAAACACGCAAAAATAAAACCACTATTTTGAAATTGAAATTTCAGAACTTTTTTATTTTACATGAATTTGTGATGTATATTCTAATTTTACGAATGAGAGACTGAGGGAGAGGGTTTGGTCTTTGATGTTCATCCCATTGGCAAATTCATACTACCATATAAGAAAAGGTCGAATTATTGTGTTGGCAAAAAAGAAAGAAAAGGTTCAATTATTGAAAAAGGTCGAAAGAAATGCATTTGGAGACATGATGATGATATTCACCTGACGGGTTGGGCCCGAAATAGACCGAAAAAATGGGTCCTGAGCTGGGGGGAAAGGAGCCCGAAACTAATCGGGCTTATGCAACCCCAAGCCCGATAGTTTCGGGCTTAATCGGGCTCGCGATACTATTTTTTTAAAAAAAAAAACTCCCCCCGGCCCCCCCAAATCTGGCACACACACACATCACATTCACACACACATTTCCTTTCCTTCCCTCAGTCTCTCACTCTCTTTGTCTCTGCCCTCTCCACGCACGAACCCTAGAAGAAGACGAATCCATCACGCATCATCAGTGCATCACCTGACCATCGCTTCTCCCTCTTCGGCTCCGGCTCCGGCTCTCCGCTCTCCCTCCGTTCTTCCTTCTTCGTTCTCTAACTTCTTTCCCTCCAGCCTCGGCCTCGCCTTGCCTCACCTCTGCTGCTCTCAGTCTCGCCATTCGCCAATTGAAGGTAGCCAGGTAGGCTTCTCTAACTTCTGTCCCTTCATTCATTCCTTCTTTCTCATTGTGAATTTGTGATTGAATGTGAGATTTTTTCCCTTCTCTTCCTGCTCTGCTCACACTAAAATAGTGAAGGGGGAGGAATTTGTTGATGTTAACTATTAAGCTTGAATGAGTATGAAATTAAGCTCCTCGTCCTCTATGTGTGTCCGATTTCTCTCTTTGTTGAGTGTTGATATTAACCTCCTCTATGGTCACTGTGTCCGATTTCAAAGTCTGTTTTATGAGTATGAAATTGTTGAAGATAATATGAGTATGAAATTACCATGTGGATCTTGCATTTTGTATTAATTTGAGGCTATGATTAAAAAAAGGAAATGGTGATAGTGAAGTTTCGGTATTGCAAAGAGAAGGAAGAAGAGGAATTAATTTATAATAAGTGAAGTGAATTGGGTTGAGTGAGTATAATTTGGTTATCAAATGGAATTTAGTTCACTTTCTAGTGTTACTAATATCTGTGATTTTGTATGAATGCTAATTATTTATGCTAGGTAGAAAAGGGTATGACTAACTATGAACTGGTTGGCCTGACTTGTTGATTTTGTTGTTCATTTTGTTTGATTTTGTTGGTATAATTTTTTGTGGCTGCTTGGCTGTTTTGGGCAATAGAAAATGGCTTCAACATCAAATAGGGAGAAGAGAAAAAGACATATTATTGGCAGTGATGATGATGATGATGATATTGACAATGAGATCAACAACTCAATTGAAGTTGATGATAATGATGATAATGCTAATGCTATTGCTAGTGTGGTTGAGCCAAAACAATTGGGACAACAATCTTGTGAGGGAGAAGATGGTGAAGTTAAAAATAAAAAGGGAAGAAAAAATACTTCTGAGGTTTGGAAATACTTTACAAGAATAGGCAAAGTAGATGGGAAAGAAAAAGCTAAATGTAATGCTTGTGGACAAAAATATGTTGTGGGAAGCAAGGATTGTGGGACTTCTACGCTTCAACGTCATTATTTAGGTTGCAAAGAGACCCCAAAATACATGGATGTTAAGAACATGATGATAGATCATGCAGGGGCTTTGAGAGCTAGGAAAATTGATCATAACATAGTTCAAGAAAAGATTGCTTATTCCATTATTAGACACAATCTTCCTTATTCTTTTGTTGAGTATGATGGAATTAGGGATTTGCACTCATATTTGAATCCCGATTATAAGAGCATTTGTAGAAAAACTGTTGTGGCTGATGTTTGGAATTTCTACCTTGATCAAAAAGTGATCCTTAAGAAAAAGTTAGCGATGAGTTGTAGTAGAATATGTCTAACTTCTGATTGTTGGACTGCAATAACTGGTGAAGGATATCTTTGCTTGACCGCTCACTTTGTTGATGAGAAATGGCATCTCAATAGCAAAATACTTTCCTTCTCTAGGATGGAGCCTTCACACACTGGTGTTGAATTGGCAAAAAGAGCTCATGAGATATTGGTAGATTGGAGGATTGAAAAGAAAATCTTCTCTATTACTTTGGATAATGCATCAGCAAATTTCATCATGCAAGAAAGATTGAAAGAGAACTTAAATTTGAGTAACAGCTTGATTTGTGATGGTGATTTTTTTTCATGTGAGATGTTGTGCCCACATCTTACATCTCATTGTTCGAGATGGTTTGAATGTAACAGATGATGCTGTGAAAAAGATTAGAGAAAGCATTAGATATGTAAGGCAATCAGAAGCTAGGATGCTAGAATTCAAAAGACGGGTTCTACAAGTTGGGGGTATTGATGGTTCTGTGGGTTTAAGGTTGGATGTCCCGACTAGATGGAATTCAACACATGCAATGCTTGAAATTGCTATACGATATCGTCGTGCTTTTGCTAGCTTAGCTTTGAATGACTCCAACTATATTCATTGTCCATCTAATGAAGAGTGGGGTAGAGCAGAGGTGATGTGTGCATTCTTGATGCCATTTGCTGTGATTACAAACTTAATTTTTGGGTCAACATATCCCACTTCTAACAAGTAGTTCTCACAGATTTCAAAGATTGAGTTACTATTGAAAGGAATTTGAATCATCCTGATTTAGTAATTCAAACTATGGCTAAAAGTATGCTTATAAAGTTTGACAAATATTGGAGTGAGTATAGTGTCATTCTCTCACTTGCAATTATTCTTGATCCTCGCATGAATCTTGAAGGCATCAAGTATACATTCACAAATATTGATCCCTTAAATTCTAAAGAGAAGATTGAGAACATAAGGAGCAAGCTCTATGATGTTTTCAATGAGTACAAATGTGCGGGATCATCATCATCCTCGTCCCAAGTTGTTGAGAGTGCATCAGCATCAAATTCTACCCACAACAATGTGTTATCTAGTGGGCCAGTGACAAATCTCAGATTTGTATGGTTTTTATATGCCTAATTTGAGGAAACTAACATGATTGAGATGCAAGTTTGGTCCAATAATGCTTAATTGAATATCTTAAACTCTCAAGTGAAATGAGTGTAAAATTAGGATTAATTAGCCATAATTGTAGATTAATTGCATTGATTAATTTATAGGGCCGTTTGATCTTGGTTTTGTCTTATTTTTACTTACAGGGTCGAGCAAGGACGAATGATCGGATTCCGGACGAAGAAGAAGGCTAAACAAAGGGGCAGAATCATCGAAGCCGCGGCGAGGAGACGGCGAAGAGCACCCTGAAGAGGCAGAAAACAATGGTCATCGTCGCGGCGAGACGACGGCGAGAAGGCCTCCATAGTCCAGAAGCAACAGCACCTCTCCACGGCTTTGCTGCGGCGAGAAGATGGCGAACTGCGCGAATCTGCAGAATTTCAGTCGCGTTTTGGGCTTCTGTTTCGGATCCAACCCAATACCCACTCACTTGACCCGACTTTTTAGGACATAAAACACGAAAGTTAGAGACCCTTAGGGCAAATTTAGAGTCCCAAAACCCTAGCCTCCCATTTTTCTCTCATCTCCTCTCATCTCCATCTTCATCTTTCTCACTTCCTTCCACCCAAATCCATGTCCTCTCTCCTTCCCACCTTGGTTGCTGTTCTTCCGATGGAGTAGTAGCTAGGCTCCACCATTCTTGGTGGTGGGAGCCAAGGGATGAGCTTGAATATTGAATAGGGGAGTTTTTCTAGTTCTAATCCTTCTTCCTATTGTTGTATTTATGCTTTTCTAGGGTTCTAAGAGTATATTTATGGCATTTGGTTGTGTTCTTCATTTCAATATGTTGTATAAGGGTTGGAAACTATTTTATATTGTTCATTTCTTATTGAATACTTGACATTGTGCTATATTAATGTTCGGTCCGCAAGTGCACGGGTAGCATCAAGTAATAGAGTAATAAGAAAAGTATCGTTCCCTCAGGGATTTGGTTACAAATGCGATCAAACATAAGGCTTAGTATATTAGATTAAGTTGAGCTAAACAAGGTTTTGCTTTGAAGAGTTAGCATATAAAATTAAATTCCTAAAAAGTTACTTCTTTTTGAGATTTTTAGTTTAAGAGTTTTGAACAAGAACAATGATGTGAGAAATACTTGACAAATTGGATGAGAAAACCTAGGGTTACCTTTCCCCATTTAACTTCAAGACCCAATAAATTCCTTCCCTTTTTCTTACCTAATGAAGTTCATGCATGAGTTCAAGGTTCAATTTCATTTGAAAAAGCTCTCTCAAGTCAAAATCAAATTTTTACTAGCATTAATTGCACAATCTCTTGCAACAATTAATGCTAGCCATAAATGTTCCACCAACCTTATATGAACAATGTTAGGTCAATAATTATATCTCTATATTATCGACAAACCATCCATTTAAAATCATAAGTTTCAAGTCTAACATGATTTCCTCCAAGTTCTAAAACAAAATATACTCTCTCAAGTCATACTTCATTTAACACTTCAAGTGGTGATCAAGCACTTGTATCATTTAAAGCAAGATGAAAATCCATACATAAACATTCATTAAATATATCAAAGGAAGGAAATACATGAGTCAATCCATCAAATGGTTCAAAGTAACCCTAGAATAGGGAATTAGTTACACATGAGAAAATGAGAAAACAAAACAGAAATAAAAAGCAGAGACATAGCAGAAATTAGAGAAAAAGGGAAGAAGAAAAGAAACCAAGATCACAACTTGAATCTCTCCCAAGAATTTCCAAGCTTCCTAGCTCTTCCCCACTCTCTCCTCTTGCCCAAAATGCTCCAAAACGTGCCCTAAATGCTCTGTGTCCGTTTCAGATCGCATTCAATTTCATTTATTGCGTTCAGACAGCTCTAATTAATCAAAACGCGCAGTTTCTGGTGATTTCGCTGTGGCTTCGCCGCGGCGAAGTCACGGCGAACGAAGGGATTTTTGCTTCCAGAAGATGAGTACACTCGCCGTGGGTTCGCCGCGGCGAGACCCACGGCGAAGTCACTTCGCTACTGACTCCTTGCCTTTTTGTTATCTCTCGTTCTTCAGTGCATCTCTCCTTGCATCTCTTTGGCTTTTTCTCTTTATGACCTCCTCCTATACAAGATTGAAAGAGGGTTGATGAGCTTTTAACATTTAGTAACATTCACACACAACTTTTTAAGCAGAGAATCATTAAGCTTCAAATTTTCATGCACAAACACTTTCTTCTTCATTAAAGATTTTATTTGAATTTTTGTATCTATTTCAAAACATCACTTTCAAAAATATACACAAATGAGGAGAAATTGTGATGAAAGAAGTGAAATTTTACGAGCTTAACACTCCCCCAAACTTGAGTTCTTGCTTGTCCTCAAGCAATTTTTGAAAATCTATGTCCCTTGCTTATGAGCTCACCCTACTTTGGCTGAAATGCTAGTTCTCATATGTTCCTATTTCCTTTTCGATTGATAGAAGATATAGTGTGCATGCCAAGATGAATGCTTCATAATACTAAAGATAAGCTTCCTAAAAATTCCTTGAGCTTATGTGTGTGTGTGTTGGAGTTGAAAGAAAAGTTTCCGAGTCTCATTCAAGTCAGTTGTAATACCCCAACTCATGTATAATCTCTCATTTTTCGAATTTTATCCACCCTTTTCTTTTTCCCTTTCTCTCACAACTTACCTCATATGATTTTTGAATCAAAAGGACTTTTCAGCTTGTAACTTGGCCAGGGTATAGGGTATTTAAAATGAAAGGAAATAAGGGTATATACAAAAACCTTAAGATAATGGATTTGATGTGCTTTTCGGATACCCATTCTTTCTCTGTTCAATTGAGCAATTTTTGTTGGTCCTTACCAAGCTTTATAGGATATAAAATATCCTTCTTCTTCTTCTTCTTCTTTTTTTATTTTTTTTATACACTTGTTGATATTTCTTGCGTTCCTCCTATCCCATTATCTCAAAGCAGGGTAATTCTTATGGTTTTTCAGGCTTAAGGGTTAGGATTTTACTTGGGTTTACAAAAGACAATTTTGGTTTTTCTTTTAGGCTCAAAAATTGGGATAAAACGATATTGATATCATCAAGGTCAGCTTGAAAGGCCCAATCGCATTTAAGAATTGACTCTATCATTTGTCACAAATCACATGAAGCTTGCTATGTATGTTAAGGTTTTCCAAAGAGGATTTTTAAAATTATCAAATGTGATTCAACACATAAACCAGTTTACCACAACCTTCCTTCCTGAAACCCATCAGATTGACTTTCACTCCATTCGTGCTTAGTTTTACTCAAAGGAATTTAAGAAAATGCCTACTCTAATATCATAATTCATATCATACAATGCATACATATCCAATTTTCTACCTACCATCCAGTCAAGCAACTTATTTCAATCATTGAACTTTCACACCATTTTCAAGCAGGCTCATACTCACAAATCAAACAAAATTGCAACAACTTTAGTTTGGCAAAAATTCACATACTTCCATCAATGTATATCCCTATTATTTACAGCCAAAAGTTTTCAAAATGATATACCCTCACCCCCAAACTTAAAATTGACAATGTCCTCACTTGTCAACAGGGAAAAATAAGGGTCTTCCTCCATTGAAAACAATTTCATGGAAGGATCAAAAATACCTGTAAGCAGTGTAATATGTACCAAGCAGAATCAAATGCAACAATGTGAAAGTTAGCTGAATCATGTGCAAAAGGAGCTAACTAGAATGACAGTTCACACTATGCATAAATGCGCAATAAGAACCTTATCAACCGTTAAATCCACTACCACAATCTGTACTGGTTCAAACAACAGGTAATCAAAAGATAGAGTTTGGTGACAGTTTACCATCAAAAGCATGTAACAGGGAAAAGTTTAAATGACTACAATCAACTTGAAAATGAAATACAAACAAAACAAAGCCATAAACAACATAAAAACAACTAAAACAAAGCGGTCAGTCATCAGCCTCATCCCAGGAGTCGCCCTCCTGCCAGCTCTCCTCTGAACCATCCGCATCCCTGTCAGAGTCTTCCTCCACATCTGCATCTGCAACCACTGGGGCTTTACCGCGCTCGCTTCTCTCCCTGACCTCCTCCGACCCCTTCCAGCGATTTTCCAGTTCCTCATCTTCAGATGGCTCGATTTCCAGCTTGAGAGACATCTTTTTAACCATTTTGCGCAAGAGGCGATTCTCAGCCCGCTGGTGCCTCCATTCACGCATCATCTGATTACCCCATTGGTCAATCATCCTCCTCATCTCACCACGTGTGGCTGGGGTGCTGTCAGAATCTTCATCTGGTATGGGTACATCTTGGTCTGGGGGTGGAACAGCAGGTACTTCAACCCCTTTAATTGCCTCATAGTCAAAAAGAGGTACCAGATAAAAGTGGGGATCATCATCACGGTCATCGACATTCCGAACAGCAAACAGATCAGAAATAAGGTGCGGGAATGCTAGGACTGCTCCCTCTCTGGGGGTGGTGGCACTGTGAAGAATGCTGTTATATATGACGACCTCGGTCTGAACAGGTAACCCCTTGATAAAGCAATAGACGAGCAGGGCTAATTCTTTGGTCAGATCACTCAAGTGTGCAGTTGGAATCATGTTGAAGCAAATAAAATGGAGCCATGCTTTTGCATTTGGAGTTAAGGATTTTCTGTTCAAGTACATCTGGTTCCCTGTCCTTTGGAACCATCCTGGCTCATCCGGAAGGACTAATGTCTTAGCCATGTCACTGAAGGGGTACTTCCCAGTTTCCTCCTTGATACGTTTGTAGTGACAGTAAGGCAGAGTGGGGAGGCTGTAAAAGTCCTTAATGACAGAGGGAGTTATAAAGCGAGAGAGCACCTGACGAGAACTTGGATCCGTTATGTTCTCAATCAATCCCGTTTCAGCTTGGTTATAATAGTGCCGGACCCATGCCTTAATGCCCCGCTATCTTGGGCCCA
Organism: Mimosa bimucronata; assembly: GCA_037074515.1. NCBI lineage: Eukaryota > Viridiplantae > Streptophyta > Magnoliopsida > Fabales > Fabaceae > Mimosa > Mimosa bimucronata. The sequence goes on along the minus strand of CM073440.1, from coordinate 31,321,271 downwards.
AAAGCTTAGCAAACTTATAGTGCTCCTTTGCCTGGTTGTAAAACGGTACTAGGTCCGTTTCAGGAAAATAGCGCTCTTGAAGGAGTGGCCTGATCTTCTTTTTATCCATTGGGGCTTTGCGCTTTTTCTTGGATGGAGAGCGAGGAGCTTGTGGTTGGCTGGAGGATGATTCTTGAGATCTTGTACCCCTTCCAGCTAACATCTTGCGGCGAGGCATGGTTTATGGGAGCAAACCGACAAGCCAAAAGCAGACAAAACAGATTGAATGAGCATAAAAAATTGAGACACAATCACTACCCTAACAAAGTCTGAATCACCACCAAAAAGGCTATTAAACTAAGTCCAACAAAAGAGCCTGACCCCCAAACTTCAACTAATGTAATCCTGTAACATGTCAGCCAAAAATTCCAAGCCTAATCCTAAGCCTCACTGCCTTATCAAATGGCCCATAAAAAGCCCAATAACGCCAAAAACAAAGCCCCATTCACCACCAATACTGGGGTATGAGGGGACCACAGAATCTACTTTATTGACAATAGAATTTTCAGGTGGGAATCAAAATGTTTCATGTACATGTGGCTAGTGTAATATGACTACACATGGCCCAGATTTTCAAACGAAACTCAGAGTGGTCCCCACTATTCAAGCCTACCAATATCAATTTCAATTTGCACTACCCCCAAAATTTAAACACCAATTCAGAATGAGAAAACTATATAACCCTTGCAAACCTTACATGCAAAAAAAATCATTATCTCCCCTGTTCATCCCTATGAAACCCAATCAACCCAATGTTTCCCTAGTTCTTCAATACCCTAAAGATATACACGATTCTAACAAAGAATAAGCAAAAGAGTGGAAGAATCATACCACAAAAAGGGAGATAGGAAGATGAAATCAAAATCTGCTTTGGAGAAGAGAAAGAGGCCGAAAATCTCCAATGGAGTCCTTGGGAACGTTGTGAATGCTTGAGAACGTGGTAGAAGAGAAGAACCAGGGCAAATAATGAATGTGGATGCAATGGGTATCGTGGATTTGCGACGAAAGATGAGGAAGACGAAGAACAAGAGAGAGGGCGAGAGAGACGGCGAAGAACAAGAGGGAAAATGGTATAGAAAAAGGGAATAGGGTTTGTGAAATGTGGGAGAGGTTAAAAATAAAATGAAACGGTAAGAGTGGAATTTGAAAGGGTGTGATGAATTTGGACTGAAAATGGACTAGATTCAAAAGGGGAAAGGAAAAAGTAAAGAAAGTAACTGCCCAGTTCTCGTGGGAGCCAGAGATGGGGTGCACTCGCCGTGTACTTCGCTGCGGCGAAGTGCACGGCGAGAATTGGTAACAACACAGAGGGTGAGGGCGTTCGCCGTGTGTTTCGCCACGGCGAACCCAAGGTAAACATTACCAAAATTGCAGAGGCAAGAGGAGCTCGCCGTGACTTTCGCCGCGGCGAAGTCCACGGCGAGCTAGATTATTCTGTGCCAAAATCCATTCTTTTTGGCTCCAGACTTCCCAGGAATTTCAAATTAACACTCAATTCATTTAAAGCACAAAATCCACCAAAAGCACCAAAATTTTCAGATCTATGATCACTTCATATTCAGATCTGCACCCCATTCCCAAAAGTTAATTTCACTACCCCCAAACTTTCTAACAGTTCAATTCACACTTTTCATAACACAATCCAGTCCATAGCAGCAGTACACACCAATGCAATTCACTTCACACACCAAAAATTCATCAAGTGGATATTCAGTGAAATTAATCGGATAAACGTATGCAAAATGGTGTTGTAAGAATATTCCCCTTTGTAGTTCACTTCTTGCTTTCAGAATTCCAACATTCCATTCCATTCCCTTCCACTTCTTTCGTCCATCCATACTTTGTAAGAACCACCGCTCCTCCTGCAAAAAGGAAGATCAAGGATAAATCTACTAACCTACTAAGAAATGACTTGAAAACTAAAGTAAAGAGAAACAGTTTAGAGCTTGGGTTGCCTCCCAAGAAGCGCTTGGTTTAAAGTCCTCAGCCAGACTTTCTTTCTTCTTCAAGACGGATCAGAAAGAGGTAATTTGACCGATGCACGATCCACTTCACCACTCCAGTAATGCTTCAGTCTTTGACCGTTGGTTTTAAATTTCTCTCCATCATTGCTTTCAAGCTCCACTACACCACGATCAAGTGCTTGGACCACAGTGAACGGTCCTGACCATCGGGATTTGAGTTTTCCCGGAAATAGTTTCAGTTTAGAATTAAACAAGAGCACTCGTTGTCCCGGCACAAAAGTCTTGGAGAAGATCATCTTGTCATGCCACCTCTTTGTCTTCTCCTTATATAACCTTGAACTCTCATAAGCATTGAATCGAAATTCTTCAAGTTCATTAAGTTGAAGAAGCCTCTTTTCACCCACAGCCTTTGCATCAAAATTTAGCTTTTTTGATAGCCCAATAAGCATTATGTTCCAACTCCACCGGTAAATGGCATGCCTTTCCAAACACCAGCCGATAAGGAGACATACCGATGGGGGTCTTGTATGCCGTTCGATAAGCCCACAATGCATCATCAAGTTTAATGGACCAATCCTTTCTAGTGGTGCTCACGGTTTTCTCAAGGATTTTCTTGATCTCCCGGTTGGAGATTTCAGCTTGGCCATTGGTCTGAGGATGGTATGGCAAAGCAACCTTGTGTCTCACACCATATTTCTTCAAAAGAGCTTGAAATTGATTGTTGCAAAAATGAGTACCTCCATCACTCACAATGGCCCTAGGGGCTCCAAAAAGGGTAAAAATATTTTTCTTCAAGAACTTCACCACTACCTTTGCATCGTTAGTGGCTAAAGCAATTGCTTCAACCCATTTTGAAACATAATCAACGGCAACCAAGATGTATTGATTATTGAAAGACTTAGGAAAAGGTCCCATAAAGTCAATGCCCCACACATCGAATAATTCCACTTCCAACATGTTGTTCAGAGGCATTTCATTTTTTCTAGAGATGTTTCCCAATCTTTGACATCGATCACAATTCACTGCAAACTCATAAGAGTCTTTGAACAGCGATGGCCAATAAAAACCACACTGTAGAACCTTAGCAGCAGTTTTGTTGCCTCCAAAGTGTCCTCCATATTCGGAAGAATGACAACAGCTTAGAATATCTTGTTGCTCAAATTCTGGTATACAGCGTCTAAACATTTGATCGGCACATTGATAGAACAAGAAAGGCTCCTCCCACTGATAAAACTTAACATCATGCAAAAACTTTCTGCGTTGGTGAGGCTTCAAATCATGAGGTATGATTCCACAAACAAGAAAGTTGACAATATCAGCATACCAAGGAGTCATGGTAAGACTGACACTAAAGAGTTGCTCATCAGGGAATGTCTCTTCAATCTCTTTGTCACTCTCTAGTTGATCATCAGTATTCAATCTAGATAAATGGTCAGCTACTTGATTCTCAGTGCCTTTTCTATCCATAATCTCCAAATCAAACTCTTGCAATAAAAGCACCCATCTAATCAACCAGGCTTTTGAATCTTTCTTGCTAAAGAGATACTTCAAAGCTGAATGATCAGTATACACTGTAACTTTAGCTCCCACAAGATACGCCCGAAATTTCCCAAAGGCATACACTACTGCAAGCAACTCCTTCTCAGTAGTTGTGTAATTTTCTTGTGCATCATCAAGTGTTCTACTAGCATAATATATGGGATGGAACAATTTATCTTTCTTTTGCCCGAGAACAGCACCCACAGCATAATCTCTAGCATCACACATCACAATGAAGGGCAAAGACCAGTCAGGAGCCATCATAATTGGTGTAGAAACAAGCCTTCTCTTTAATTCTTCAAATGCTTTCATACATGCATCATTAAACTTGAATTCAACATATTTCTCAAGCAATGCACATAGTGGTTTAGCTATCTTCGAGAAGTCCTTGATGAAGCGGCGATAAAAGCCGGCATGGCCAAGAAAACTCCTCACCCCCTTGACATTAATAGGTGGAGGGAGTTGCTCAATCACAGAGATTTTTGCTTTATCAACTTCTAAGCCATTTTTGGACACTCGATGGCCAAGAACTATGCCTTCTTTCACCATGAAGTGACACTTCTCCCAATTCAAGACCAAGTGAGTCTCTTCACATCTTTTCAGCATATTAGCTAAGTTGTTCAAGCACTCATCATAGGAATCCCCAAATACTGTGAAGTCATCCATAAAAACTTCCGTAGAATGCTCAATCATGTCAGAAAAAATAGCCATCATGCATCTCTGAAAAGTTGCTGGCGCATTGCATAAGCCAAAAGGCATACGCTTGAATGCAAAAGTCCCATATGGACATGTAAAAGTTGTCTTCTCCTGATCTTCCGGCGCTATTGCAATTTGATTATACCCACAGTATCCATCCAAAAAGCAAAAGAATTCCTTTCCTGCCAGTTTATCAAGCATCTGATCGATGAAGGGAAGAGGAAAATGATCCTTCCGGGTGGCGGCATTTAGCTTGTGATAATCCATACAAACTCTCCAGCCTGTGATAGTGCGAGTAGGAATCAACTCATTGTGAGTGTTAGCCACTACAGTCATGCCGCCCTTTTTGGGGACGCATTGGACTGGGCTCACCCAAGAGCTGTCAGAGATAGGATATACAATGCCCGCATCAAGCCATTTCAAGATTTCCTTCTTCACAACTTCCTTCATAATTGGATTCAATCTTCTTTGATGCTCAATGGAAGATTTATGATTTTCCTCAAGAAAAATCTTGTGCATACAGGTTGAAGGGCTAATACCCTTGATATCAGTAATAGTCCATCCAATGGCCTTCTTATGAGCTTTCAAAATTTCGACTAGTTGTGCCTCTTGTTGCATTGATAAGTCTGAGGCAATGATCACTGGCAAAGTGTTGTTAGCCCCCAAATATACATACTTCAAGTGTGATGGTAAAGGCTTCAACTCAAGAGAGGGTGGTTCTTCGAGAGATGATTTTAGAGTTGGTCTATCAAGGGAAGTCAAGTCTAAAGATTTAAAATGCACCCGACTCCTAGGATAGGGCTTTGATGCATCCATAATAGCCAAACACTCCTGCATGTCCACACCCTTATTTTCTAGCCCAAGTAAAACTGATTCAACAGGATCATGACATCTAGACTCATTAAATCCTTCCTGCACCACTTGCTCCAGAACCTCCACAAAGAAACATTGGTCTGACTTATTAGGAGACTTCATCAACTTATGCATATTGAAGGTGACTTGCTCATGTGCAACTCTTAAGGTGAACTCACCTTTTTCTACATCAATCAGAGTTCTAGCTGTTGCTAAGAATGTTCTTCCTAATAAAATGGGCATTTCTCTATCTGCATCAAAATCAAGTACAATGAAATTTGCAGGAAAAATGAATTTATCCACCTTCACCAATACATCTTCAATAATACCCCATGGATAAGACAGGCTTCTGTCTGCAAGCTGTAAAGTGACAGTGGTTGGTCTTGCTTCACCCAACTCTAACTTGTTGAAAACAGAAAGAGGCATTAAGTTCATACTTGCCCCAAGATCACATAAAGCCTTGCCTAAGAATTTGTCTCCAATGTGGCATGGAATAGAGAAACTCCCCGGATCTTTCATCTTTGGAGGGAATTGCTTGATAACATCATTAAAACTCTTGGTCACAGCCACTGTTTCAAATTCGTTGAATCTTCTCTTCTTTGAGAGCACATCCTTCATGAACTTGGCATATTTTGGCATTTGCTCTAAAGCTTCAGCAAATGGAATGTTGATCTGTAATTGTTTGAACATATCCAGAAATTTCTTGAATTGACCATCTTCTTGTTGCTTCTTAAGCCTCTGAGGAAATGGAGGTGGAGGCACATATTTTGGCTTTGCCTCTTGCAGCTTCTTCTTGTCATCACCCTCCTTGTTGTCTTTGACTTCATCTTGCTTCTCAACAACATTCTTTCTTGGGCGATCTTTTTCTTCCACTAAAATTTCCTCATCCACTTTTTCATTCTCATCAAGAACAATATCGTCAACAACTGCATCATTCTGGTAATGAGGTAGAGGCATGTTAGCTACTTCCTTCCCACTTCTCAATGTGATAACTTTGCACTCCTCCTTACCATCCTTTCGAGGATTAGGAATGGTATCACTCGGGAGATTATCTCTTGACATAGCATTCATTTGTGAGGCCAGTTGCCCCATTTGCACCTCAAGATTTTTAATGGTCGTGTCATGAAGGGAAAGAGCTGTTCTGGTCTCAACCCTCTGAGCCTCTTGTCCAGCTAAAATCTGAGCCATCATCTTTTCCATTTTGGATTCCTCCTCCTTGACAGGGGCTTGCCTAGGTTGTTGTTGAAAACCCGGAGGATGAGAAGGTTTGGCACCCGATGAGGACGGTTGATTAACATTTTGCCCTTGATTCCATGAGAAGTTGGGATGTTTTCTCCACCCAGGATTGTAGGTCTGTGAGTATGGATTGTTCTGTGGATTTTGAAATCTGCCCATATAGTTGACTGACTCAGAAGCTATATAAAGTGGACACTGATCTGGAAAATGTACATCATTACACTGGTCACACACAATTAGGGTGGATTGTACAGAATGTACCCCATGAGATTTACCCCTCTGCATCTGAGTTTCTATCACATCAAAACGTTTATTGATTGCAAAAATAAGGGTTGCAAGTTGTGCGGATGAGGGAGCATCTTCTTTAGGTGCTGCCATTAATTGCAAATTCTTTCTATCAGTCCCTTGAGAGTTATTGGCAGATAATTGGTCTAAGAGTCGAAAAACTTCATTAACAGGAATGTTTCTGTACCCTCAATTGGTCATGGAATCAACTATCGTCTTAGACTGAGCATTCAGACGAGTACAAAAGATTTGAAGTATCACCCATTTATCTACCCCATGATTAGGGCATTGCCTCATCAACATCTTGTACCTCTCCCACGCAGCATAGAGGTGTTCATCTGGGTGTTGCTTAAAGCTCAGAAATGCTTCTCTAGCTTCAACAGACTTGTCATCGGAGAAAAATCGGGCTCTAAATTTGGCCTCTAGGTCAGCCCAAGAAGTAATCGATCCCTCCGGTAGATTATCAAACCATTCCCTTGCTTTATCTTGCAACGAAAAAGGGAACAATCTAAGTCTGAGAACATCTTCGAGAACTCCATTCTGCTTAAAAGACCCACACACTTCCAGAAAGTATATCAAATGTTTGTTGGTGTCTTCATTGTACAGCCCATGAAATAGTCCATTCAACTGCAGCATAGTAATCATCACCGGTTTAATCTCAAAGGTATGTGCTTGCATCTCCGGCATCCGAATGCAAGATTGAGCACCTCGCATATTCCGACTAGCAAAGTCATTGACCGTAGCCCGGTCATATTCATCGTCAGCCATGATGTCAGGTTCAGTGGCTGCTTCTTCGTCAAATATGTTGGCTCCTTCAAGTACCACTTCCAAGCTTCCAAACTCCAAGCTTTGCATAAACCGAAATGGTACCTACAAGAAGCACAACCAAGCGAGTATCACACTAAACAAAAGTAACTATAAACAAGAAGAGAAATTAAAAGAAAAGTATATAATTACAAGCTCAAGCGAAATCAATAACCAAGCCCAAGGTTGACCAAAGGATTTGTTGCCAAATCCCCGGCAACGACGCCAAAAACTTGTTCGGTCCGCAAGTGCACGAGTCGCATCAAGTAATAGAGTAATAAGAAAAGTATCGTTCCCTCAGGGATTAGGTTACAAATGCGATCAAACAGAAGGCTTAGTATATTAGATTAAGTTGAGCTAAACAAGGTTTTGCTTTGAAGAGTTAGCATATAAAATTAAATTCCTAAAAAGTTACTTCTTTTTGAGATTTTTAGTTTAAGAGTTTTGAACAAGAACAATGATGTGAGAAATACTTGACAAATTGGATGAGAAAACCTAGGGTTACCTTTCCCCATTTAACTTTAAGACCCAATAAATTCCTTCCCTTTTTCTTACCTAATGAATTTCATGCATGAGTTCAAGGTTCAATTTCATTTGAAAAAGCTCTCTCAAGTCAAAATCAAATTTTTACTAGCATTAATTGCACAATCTCTTGCAACAATTAATGCTAGCCATAAATGTTCCACCAACCTTATATGAACAATGTTAGGTCAATAATTATATCTCTATATTATCGACAAACCATCCATTTAAAATCATAAGTTTCAAGTCTAACATGATTTCCTCCAAGTTCTAAAACAAAATATACTCTCTCAAGTCATACTTCATTTAACACTTCAAGTGGTGATCAAGCACTTGTATCATTTAAAGCAAGATGAAAATCCATACATAAACATTCATTAAATATATCAAAGGAAGGAAATACATGAGTCAATCCATCAAATGGTTCAAAGTAACCCTAGAATAGGGAATTAGTTACACATGAGAAAATGAGAAAACAAAACAGAAATAAAAAGCAGAGACATAGCAGAAATTAGAGAAAAAGGGAAGAAGAAAAGAAACCAAGATCACAACTTGAATCTCTCCCAAGAATTTCCAAGCTTCCTAGCTCTTCCCCACTCTCTCCTCTTGCCCAAAATGCTCCAAAACATGCCCTAAATGCTCTGTGTCCGTTTCAGATCGCATTCAATTTCATTTATTGCGTTCAGACAGCTCTAATTAATCAAAACGCGCAGTTTCTGGTGATTTCGCTGTGGCTTCGCCGCGGCGAAGTCACGGCGAACGAAGGGATTTTTGCTTCCAGAAGATGAGTACACTCGCCGTGGGTTCGCCGCGGCGAGACCCACGGCGAAGTCACTTCGCTACTGACTCCTTGCCTTTTTGTTATCTCTCGTTCTTCAGTCCATCTCTCCTTGCATCTCTTCGGCTTTTTCTCTTTATCACCTCCTCCTATACAAGATTGAAAGAGGGTTGATGAGCTTGTAACATTTGTAACATTCACACACAATTTTTTAAGCAGAGAATCATTAAGCTTCAAATTTTCATGCACAAACACTTTCTTCTTCATTAAAGATTTTCTTTGAATTTTTGTATCTATTTCAAAACATCACTTTCAAAAATATACACAAATGAGGAGAAATTGTGATGAAAGAAGTGAACTTTTAGGAGCTTAACAATTAACTTTGAGTTTGATGAAATTTATGGGTTCATGATTTTGTTATTCTCTTAGTGAAAATTATGTGCTAATGCAAGGTGGCCTGGTTAGTGGATCAAAAGTGTTATGTGGTTTTGCATGAATGGAATGGCATAGGAATTAATTAATTGTGTTTAGACATTGGGTAATCACTCTTTTCAACCTTAATCTTTGTTTGGGTGGCCATCAATGAGTTAGGGTTAATTGAGAAACTAAGTACAATTGTGGGGTGGCCCAAGTTGTGGATTTAAAGTCTTGCATGATTGGTTAGTTCTTGAATTTGTCAAATTGCATGAGTGGCATTGGACTTCAATCCTAGAGTCTTGATTTATTATGTGGGGTTCCAATAATTAATTAAACTCTAGGATTAATTAAGTGGCAAGTCGGGGTCCCGGTTGTTGGATTAGGAGCCCCTTAGGATTAGCAAATTCACATTGATTTTGAACTTAATCAACTTAGGGTAAATTAAGTAATGTGCGGGGTTCCGGCATTAATTAAGTTAACCTAAGCCTAGCCTAGAGGGGTTCCTCTAGGGGTCTTTAGAAAATCAATTAAACTCCCTGAAAACCTTTAGAAGCAATGATTCCCGAAGCTTTCATTCATCAAGAATGATTTCATTTCCCTTTACCTCCAAATCTCACTTTTATCTTATTTTTGTTTTACTTTTGAACATATCATACCTTTTGCATCTTTTCTAAATCAAAAACCAAATACAATATTTTTACCCGCTTTTGTTAGTTTGCATCTTAGCTACTAGGTCATCTTTTGCGTTTAGGCTCCTCAAGCGAACGACACCCGGGGGTTAGCTTCCACTATCCCCTTGGTTCTTATTTTCTTGAAGGGCGGACCCAAGGGCGCGCTACACGCACGACAGAGGGAATCGCCGTGCTCTTCAGCCAGTGATACAAGTAGGATCAAGTTCAAATTCTTTTATGGATGAAGACATGAATGACAATGATGTTTTTGGGGTAAGTTTGAAAAACTTGTTTGTTGATTAGTTTTCAATGAGTACAAATGTTTATTTTTTCATTGAATGCTAGTTTGAAATTTCAGTGACAAATAGCTTACACTTCCTTTACATATATTGTAGGATTTACTAACACAGTGTTCTAAGGAGAGAGCAATTGACAAATCTGAATTGGATTACTATTTGGAAGAAGGGACACTTGATCCTAGAATTTCTACAAAATTTGATGTGTTAGACTTTTGGAAAGCTAACACGGGTCGATTCCCTTATCTTTCCAAGATGTCTTGTGACATTTTAAGCATTCCAATTACTACTGTTGCTAGTGAATAAGCTTTTAGCATCGGCTTTCGTGTTCTCACAAAATATCGAAGTAGTATTCTTCCAGAGAATGTTGAAGCTCTGATTTGTGCTCAAAATTGGCTTCTTGGTTTTCCATGGAATGGTACCGTAATATCTACAATTTTGTTTATTTATCAAGTATGTATTGATTAATGTGATAGTTTCAAATATGAAATAACTATGGTTTATGTATTATGTTTTTGTGGCAGAGGACGTCGAGGTCGAGAAAAAGGAAACCGCCCCTGTTCCAATTTTTTCAGCTTCAGAGAATGCTTCAAATACCATTGATTGAACTTTGAAGGATGAAGATGCTTATGATTTATTAGACGTATTTTGGTGTTGTATTAATGACTATTAACTAGTATATTTGGACAAGTATTTTGGTATATTTTGTGTGTGTGTGTGTGTGTGACTGTGAGCTTGGTATTAGTGTGTGTGTGTGTGTGTGGCAGCTTGGTATAATTACTATAATGGTATATTTAATATTAGTGTGTGTGTGAGTGTGACTGTGTGCGCATGATTATTGATTAAGTGGGATAAAATTAAAAGACAATGACATTTCATGCATGAATCATTGAATCCAATCCATTATCCATGTACAAATAATTAATTAGTGTGTGTGTGTGCCTGCCTAGTTCCTACTGTCGCCCAAAAAAGGCTCACTGTCGGCCAAAAAGGATGTTGGGCTTTTGGCCTGCATCCTTTTTTTTTAAAAGGTGTGTTTATCCCGACAGCCCGACAGCCCAATAAATTCGGGCTAGGGCCAGGGATGCATTGGCCTAGTTTTTTGGGCCAGAAACAGGCTAGCCCGTTTGTGATGCGGGCTGGCCCGAAATCCCGGCTCTAGTACAGGGATTCTATTTTATTTTTTTAATTTTTATGGAAAATAAGCTCCAGGTTAGGCATATTATTGTTTTTTTAAGTTTTTTTTAGACTTTAGGGCCTACCCAGGTGCTTATTATTATAAGCACAGGGGTAGGATATATTTTTTTTAAAAAAAATATATGCCCTAACCTGACGCTTATATTTTTAATCTGAAACCCTCTTTCACTATCCCAAATCTCGCCGTTGCCATCGTCAAATTCCCTCATCTTCGTCGTCGTTCAAATCCCTCTTGTCTTCGTTCACTACAAAAGAAGCAGCATTTAGTAGAGGTTAAAACTGTCATTCAGTGGCGGTTATAACCGCTACAGGTGATTACTAGCGGTTTTCAATACTGCTAGTAAAACTATCGCGACAAACATTTAGTAACGGTTATCAGGAACCGCTACTACAGCAGTCAACGCCGCTACTAAATCAGTAGCAGTAAAAATAACCGCCACTAAATAGTAAATAAAAATGTCGCCATTGGATTTACATTAGTGGCGGTTAAAAGAACCACTACTAAGGTCCAAAAAGTTGTCGAATTAATATTTTATATATTAGTGGCGGTTTGTAACCGTTACTAATCTCTTGCAAGTTTAGTGGCGGTTACAAACCGCTATTAATGTTTTGAAATTATTAGTAGCGGTTCCAACCGCCACTAATGTTTTGAAATGTTAATAGTGGTTATATGATTGTTAGTACTGGCTGTCACCCAAGAGTGGGTGAATTGGGTGATGCAATGAAACTTAAACTCTTTCCAAATCTTCTCTTTTCTAAAAACACAATGAAGGCAATCTTCAAAAACCTTTTCAGTCTATCACTGAGAGTATTTTAAAACTGTAAAATGCACTAAGGGATATATAATGTAGATATGCTGGAAACTAAGAGAGTTAAGGGAAGAGAAAATGCAAACAGTATTTATCCTGGTTCGGTCAACTCTGACCTACATCCATTCCTTAGGTTCCACCTGAGATTTCCACTACCCTCTTGTTTAAACCAGGCACAAGAGAAGCCTTTACAATCCACAAGTTTAGCTGGGCACTTGTGAAGCCTTTACCACAGGTTTTACAATACGGGATCACCTGCCAACCTTTTCAACAGAGCTTTAGACTCCCTCTAAATGCTCCCCATTACAACCTGTAAGGATACAATCTGTTTTACTTAAGCTGTTAGCTAAAACAACTATTCATGCAGTGGATGTTATCGATAGTGTATTTCATTAGCTCAAAGAGATAGAGACAATATATCAACTAAGGAATTTCAAAGTATTTTATATCGATAGATATAAACATTATTGCTAACATATTCTTTTAGTTTAATGTTCAGCATACTAGTTATGTTATCTCAATAGCTAATCCCATTGCTAGTTACTTGATTGCTCATTAGCTTAAGGAACTGAGTTATATGAATATTCTAAGTTATTTCAGGTATCCTGTTATCGATAACTAGATGCGTTATCGCTAGTGACCTTTGTTATTGCAAGTTTGTTTAGCTATTTAAGATATTCAATAAGTATACAGATATCGATAGCTAGACTTGTTTTCGATATCATCATTTGTTATCGCTAGCTGATTTCAAAGACTTGGCTCATTTTTCTGCTAGATGTTTTTCCTTTCATTTATCCAAGTTATAAATGAACTTCTAGCGATAGGATATTTCTTAGCGATAGTGAAGGCCTTAGCGATAGATATTAACTTTGTTATTTCTAAGTCTTCATTTGCTATTCCTTTCTATCTATTAGTGATAGGGATACTTTTAGCGATAATGATATTTATTCTAGTGTTTTGCTAAGTTTCCATCTACTATAGTTGAGCCTTTCATTAGCGATAGTCTTTAGCTCTAGCGATAATAATTGAATGTCTCAAACTCTCAAGGGAAATGAGTGTAAAATTAGGATTAATTAGCCATAATTATAGATTAATTGCATTGATTAATTTATAGGGCTATTTGATCTTAGTTTTGTCTTATTTTTACTTACAGGGTCGTGCAAGGACCAAAGATCAGATTCCAGACGAAGAAGAAGGCCAAACAAAGGGGGCAGAATCATTTGAAGCTCGCCATGGCCTAGCCACGGCGAGCCGACGGTGAGAGAAAACACCTTGAAGAGGTAGAAAGGAATGGTACTCACCGCGACGAGACGACGACGAGAAAGGCCCACTATCGGCAGAGAGTAATGCAGCTCGCTGCGGCGAGCAGACGGCAAGCGAAGCGTTCCGTAGCTTATCAGTTCACGAATTTTGGGCCCAATCTGGATCTAACACAATACCCACTCACTTGACCCGACTTGAGAGACATAAAACACAAAAGCAACATCCCATTAGGGCAGATTTAGCTCACAATTTCACCCTCCAAGCCCTAGCTTTCTCTTCTCCATTTTCATCTTCATCTTCTTCATCTTTCTTCCTTCCATTCATGGCTTCCACTCATTCCTCTCTTCTTGTTGGTTCTTCCATGGAGAGTAGCAGCTAGGCTCCACCATTCTTGGTGTTGGGAGCCAAGGGATGAGCTTGAAGCTTGAATAGGGGAGCTTTTGTAGTTCTAATCCTTGCTCCATTTGTTGTATTTATGCTTTTCTAGGGTTCTAGGGTTGCATTTATGGCATTTGGTGGAATGTATTAATTGCATTTGGTTGAAGTGAATTTATGGCACTTGGTTGAGTGTATTTATGTCATTAGGGTTAGAAACTATGTTTATGTTGTTTTGTTCTTGTATAATGCTTGACATTGCTACTTATTAACTTGGAGTTTAATGAAATTTATGGGTTCATAGTTTGTTATTCTCTTTGTGAAAATTATGTGCTAATGCATGGTGGCTTGGTTAGTGGATTAAGAGTGTTAAGTTGTTTGCTTGAGGGAGATGGCATAAGGATTAATTGGTTGTGTCGAGACATTGGGCAAACACTCTTTAGGTCCTAATTTATTGTGTAGGTAGCCATCAATGGATTAGGGTTTAGAGAGAAATTTAGAGCAATTATGGGGTGGCCCAAATTGTGGATTTAAAAGTCTTACACAATCAATTATTTCTTGATTTTGAACTTGATCAACTTGGGTTAAATTAAGTGATGTGCGGGGTTCCGGCATTAATTAAGTTGACCTAAGCCTAGCCTAGAGGGTTCCTCTAGGGTTCTTTAGAAATCCATTAAACTCCCTAAAAAATCTTTAGAAGCAATGATTCCCGAATCTCTCATTCATCAAGAATGATCTTTATCCCATTCTCATCCAAATCTCACTTTTAATTCCCACATTTTACTTTACCTTTCGCACATACTAAACTCCATACTAAAACCAAACAAAAATGCTTTTTATCCACTTTTTCAAGTTTACATATTAGCTATTAGGAATCATATTACACTAGGCTCTTTGACATCGACACCCAGGGTTAGCTTCCACTATCCCCTAGGGTTTAATTTCTTGGAGAGCGGACTCGAGGTGGCACTACTCCGATATAAACCCCAATCGGTGAGCTCTTTAGTCGTTCTCTTGAGGAGCCTAAAATGCAAATGATGACCTAATAGCTAGATGCAAACTTGATAAAGCGGGTAAAACATTTTGTATTTAATTTAAAAATGTAAAAGTTTGTATGAAAAGTGTTGTATATTCAAGAAAGAATTGAGATTGGAAAAGTGTTGTATATTCAAGAAAGAATTGAGATTGGATTTAACGAGGGATTTTGATTAAATGGGGTGGATTAATCCTTGGTGAATAGAGACATAAGACAATCATTGCTTCAATTTGTTTTTAGGGAGATCTTTGGTTCATTAAAAGGTCCCTAGTGGGATCCCTCTAGTCTAGGCTTGGATTGGGTGGATTAGTACCGGAATCCCGCTTACTAATTCCTCCAACATCAAGTTGATTAAGCTTGAAAACCAAAGTGAGTTTGTTAATTGTAAGGGGCTATTAATCCAACAACCGGGATCCCGAGTTGCCACTTAATTAATCCTAGGGTTCAATTAATTACTGAAATCCCATATAATAAATTAAAACACTAGGATAGAAGTCCAATGCCATTCATGCAACTTAACAAACTTAATAGGCAATTCACAAATGCAAAATACTTGACAAAATGGTCTACTAAATGAGAATCCTCAAATAGCACAAATATTAACTAAAACATTCATTCAAAATGATGAATCCATACATTCAAACAAAGTTTAAATAAACGAAGAACAAATGTCAAGCATACACAAATGGAAACAAGCTACAAGTGTTTTAGACACTCTCTAACAAAAGATAATTCATAGAAATTACATCCAAATGAAGAAACAAGCCCTAGAATCCTAGAAACATGCTTAAACATAAGGAAGAGAGAGTGGGAGAACAAGAACTCCCCTAATGAAGCTCCAAGCTCATGCTTCTAGTCCTTATCACGAAGGATTTATGCCCTCTAGCTGCTTGAAGAGCTCAGCGATTCCCTCTATCGAGTGTGTGTGCGTGTAGCGCGCCTTTGGGTCCGCCCTTCAAGAAAATAAGAACCAAGGGGATAGTGGAAGCTAACCCCCGGGTGTCGTTCACTTGAGGAGCCTAAAGCAAAAGATAACCTAATAGCTAGATGCAAAACTTGATAAAGCGGGTAAAAAGTATTTTATTTTGTTTTTGATTTAGAAAAGATGCAAAAGGTATGATATGTTCAAAAGTAAAATAAAGATAAGATAAAAGTGAGATTTGGAGGGGGATGAAGATGGAATCATTCTTGATGAATGGAAACCTCGGGATTCATTGCTTCTAAAGGTTTTTAGGGAGTTTTTGTTGATTTTCAAAAGACCCCTAGAGGAACCCCTCTAGGCTAGGCTTAGGTTAACTTAATTAATGCCAAAACCCTGCACATTACTTAATTTAACCTAAGTTGATTAAGTTCAAAATCAATATGAATTTGCTAATCGTAAGGGGCTCCTAATCCAACAACTGGGACCCCGAATTGCCACTTAATTAATCCTAGAGTTTAATCGATTACTGGAACCCCAAATAACAAATCAAGACTCTAGGATTGAAGTCCAATGTCACTCATGCAATTTGACAAATTCAAGAACTAACCAATGATGCAAGACTTTAAATCCACAATTTCGGCCACCCCACAATTGCACTTGATTTCTCAATTAACCCTAACTCATTGATGGCCACCCAAACAAAGACTAAGGTTGAAAAGAGTAATTACCCAATGTCTAAACACAATTAATTAATTCTTATGCCATCTCCCTCAAGCAAACAACATGACACCCTTAATCCACTAACCAAGCCACCTTGCATTAGCACATGATTTTCACAAAGAGAATAATAAAACTATGAACCCATAAATTTCATTAAACTCAAAGTTAATAAATAGCAATGTCAATCATTTGAACAAGAAGGAAATAACATAAACATAGTTTCTAACTGCATCACAATATACAAAATTCAAGCACACAACCAAATGTCATAAATATACTCCTAGAACCCTAGAAAAGCATAAATACAACAAGAGGAAGAAGGATTAGAACTAAAACTCCCCTATTAAAGCTTCAAGCTCATCCCTTGGCACCCATCACCAAGAAGAAAACACCAGCAAGGAGTGGAAGTTGAGAAACCGTGGAGGATTTGAAGGAAGAAGGTGGAAGATGGAAGATGGAGATGAGAGGAAAATGAGAGGCTAGGGTTTGGGACACCAAAATCTGCCCTAAGGGTCTCTAACTTTCGTGTTTTATGTCCTAAAAGTCGGGTCAAGTGAGTGGGTATTGGGTTGGATCCGAAACAGAAGCCCAAAACGCGACTGAAATTTTGCAGATTCGCGCAGTTTGCTGTCTCCTCTGCGGCGAGGTGTTGTTGCTTCTAGACTATGGAGGCCTTCTCGCCCTCGTCTCGCCGTGGCGAGGACCATTCTTTTCTGCCTCTTCAGGGTGCTCTTGGTCGTCTCCTCACCGCGGCTTCGATGATTCTACCCCTTTGTTTAGCCTTCTTCTTCGTCCGAAATCCGATCATTGGTCTTGCTCGACCCTATAAGTAAAAATAAGACAAAACCAAGATCAAATAGCCCTATAAATTAATCAATACAATTAATCTACAATTATGGCTAATTAATCCTGATTTTACACTCATTTCACTTGAGAGTTTAAGACATTCAATTAAGCATTATTGGACCAATCTTGCATCTCAATCATGTTAGTTTCCTCAAATTAGGCATATAAAAACCATACAAATCTAAGATTTGTCATTGCTGCCTTCCATGGAGAAGTCACCAACAAGAGAGATGAGAGTCGGTGCCATGGAAATTTTGGGGTAGAAAGGAGGTGGAAGATAAAGATGAGATGAGAGAATGAGAGAGCTAGGGTTTGGGTGTGTGTTTGATGGACCAAATCTGCCTTAATGGGGTGTAAATTTTGAGTTTTATGTCCCTCAAGTCGGGTCAAGTGAGTGAGTATTGAGTTAGATCCGGATTGGGCCCGAAAATTGCGAGTTGAAATTCTGCAGAACGCGTAGTTCACCGTTTACTTCGCCGTGGCGAAGCCACTACGAGGTAACAATGCTTCTGGTTCTTTCTGGCTTGGCTCGCTGTGGGCTCTCCATGGTGAGGCCACGACGAGCTACATTATTCTCTACCTCCTGGGGGTGTTTTCGTCGTGGGCTCACTGTGAGATGTTTCTGCCCCTTTGAAAAGCCTTTCTTCTTCGCCCAGAATCCGATCTTTGGTCCTTGCTCGACCCTATAAGTACAAATAAGACAAAACCAAGATCAAATAGCCCTATAAATTAATCAATGAAATTAATCTACAATTATGGCTAATTAATCCTAATTTTACACTCATTTCATTTGAAAGTTGGAGACATTCAATTAGACACTATTGGATCAAACTTGCATCTCAATCATGTTAATTTCCTCGAATTAAGCATATAAAAGCATTACAAATTATCAGAAAGCTCCCGGATTTTTCACATTGACTCCTATTAACACAGATGACCCACTTATCATCCGCAAGGATTCTGAGAGTGGGTGGAAGAAGAGATTGGTTTTCGTTCACAAGTCTGCTCTGGTGAGTTTTGGTATGACCGTTCGTACCCTGTGGAACAACTATGGTAAGCCATTTCTCTAGCAACTCTTCTGCATCTTGATGATGCCATGTTCACTTATTTTAACTATTCTGGATTTAGATTGCATTGAGGTTGTAGGAGCCCCGAACTGGGTCCAGAGTCAGACAAATGCACTACTATGATAAGGTCGCTGCCCAAGGAGAGGAGCACCTATACCGAGATCTTTAAGTCCCGTAAGTCATTTTTATCAATCTCATTTTCTTGTAATTATCCATCTAGCGCAGTTTTTTGAGATTAAGCTCAAAATCAAGGTGAATTTACTAATTGTAAGGGGCTCCTAATCCAACAACCGGAATCCTGAATTGCCACTTAATTAATCCTAGGGTTTCAATTCATTATTGGAATCCCACATAATAAACCAAGACTCTAGGATTGAAGTCCAATGCCACTCATACAATTTGACAAATCCAAAACCAATTAAACCTACTAATCGCAAGGAACTCTTGATCCTACAACCGGAATCCTGAATTGCAACAAGAATCCTCACTTGGCACAAAATTTTAACAAGAAAACATAGATTAAATGATGAATCCATACAAATAACATATGCTCAAGTCAATAGGTGCAATGTCAAGCATCCATACAAAGAAAATAAACAAGACAAGTTGTTTCCTCCACTCCCATACAAAGATATGGAATAAAGTTACAACCAAATGAAGAAACAAGCCCTAGAATCCTAGAAACATGCTTAAACATAAGGAAGAGAGAGTGGGAGAACAAGAACTCCCCTTTGAAGCTTAAAGCTCATCCATTGACTCCCACCATCAAGAATGAGGGAGCCTAGCTAATGTCCTCCATGAGAAAGCCAGCACCAAGGAGTGAAAGTTGAGGAGATATGGAGATTTGGGTGGAGGAAGGTGGAAGATGGAAGATGGAGATGAGAGGATGAGAGAGCTAGGGTTTTGGTGTGTGTTTGGTGGCTCCAAATCTGTCTTTAGGGTTTCAATTTCATGCCTTATATGTCCTCAAATCGGGTCAAGAGTGGGTGTTTCGGTTTGGACCCGGTTTAGCCCAAATCAAATGCTGATTTTCTACAGAATCGGGGCCTCACCGTGGGGTGCGGGGTGCCACGGTGAAGGACAGAAGCAAATAAAACTTTCGGATCCTCGCTGTGGGGTGCCATGGCGAGGGACCTTTTTGTAATTTTCAAATTTCAGGGTCCTTTTCTGTAATTTCGAAATTTCAGGGTCCTTTTCTGTAATTTTCACAATTTGTCCAGAACTTGTATTTTCACCCTTTTTCTAGAAATTTAAGCTTCTAGCCCCATTTTTCTTGCTTCTCATATTGGATCCTTCATATTTGGTCCTCAGATAGCCCTACAAGTAAAAATGCAACAAACAAGAATCAAAGAGTCCTAAAAATCAATTAATGCTAATTGATCTTCAATTATGGCAATTTAATCATATTTTCATGCTACTTTAACTTAAGGATCTATATTATTATTTAAACACTTTTTGGACCAATATTGCATCTTAATTATGCTAATTACCTCAATTTAAGCACACAAAAGCATACAAATCCAAGGATTTGTCAACTCCCCCACACTTAAACCTTTGTACTCTCGAACAAAGACAAATTTGAAAGCTTAAGCACAAATGGTAAGTAAGGCATAAATGAGAACTTCAACATGCTAGGTGAATATGAGATAATGCAAATTGATAACCCTCTAACCAACAAGCAATGAGGAATGAAATGATGCTAAAGAGCTAACCATGGATGTAGTGAACGCAATGTGGATAGGCAAAGGAGAAGGTCACTCAAGGATAAGTGTTTAACTCTTCTCACCATATTAGGTTCATTTTTCTACTCTCAAAATCCACCTTGAAGCACATTCTACCATATACTTGTAGGGATTCTAAGATCTCCACTTAAACGCAAGAAGTGTAATGCATCAAAAGGGCTTTGAGGGTTGTGATGATGGAGTAAGCCACATGACATGATGAAATAAATGAAACATGATGTTGTGCGTAATTGAATGCCTAATTAATCTCAAAAAACTAGTTGCAACTTGCTAGTAACCACACATGCCTTATTTTGTACTTTTTGTAATTTTTCAATTTTTCACATTTTCTTTTTCTTTTTCACTCTTTTTCTTCTTTTTGTATTATTTTTTTTCTCTATACATGGAATGCTTATGTACAACCAAGAAGTAGCATTTTTCATGTAATTCAAGTAATGATGCAACTTCACACATATTGGCAGTTTATGTAAAACATCAAGCGAATGGCTCAAATGGGGTGACAATTGGAAAAGGTGTTTGTGGTTTGTGTTTGGGATGTGAGGGTATGAAATGAATGCCTTTATCATGCTTCATTACACTAGATGCAACAAGTTTTGATCAAGAATGTGAACAAGTTCTAGAGAATGACAGCCAAGTGGATATCACACAAGAATGAACATATAGGCCCAAATAAACCTCACAACATGGATAATTCTCTAAAACTCATAAACATAGATCAATCACACCCAAGATTCAACCATAAAGCATCAATTCAAATCAACAAGGTTGACAATCAAGAAGATTAATCAAAAGCATCAACAACATATCAAAAAGCATGAAACAATTCCCATAATTGCCAAAACAAGTCAAAAATATCATGTCAAGTCCAAAGAGGAACAAAAGTGGAAGTGAGGTGAAGTTAAAAATTTTCAAATTTTTCCAACTTTTTGAAGCTAAAAACATAACCAAGATGCAATAATTTTTAACCCACTTCACCCACTACAAAACACATCCCTCCCCCACACTTAATTTCTACATTGTCCTCAATGTAGCAAAAACATGGAAATGTCAATTCAACACATGTTGAAATCAAGTGTGGTGAGCAAGAAGCTGTTATTATTAATCCTAAGAATTGAAAGAAAAACAACTACTCTTTTACTACTGGTGTGTGTCCCTCCCCCACACTTATCTTCCTCATACAACAATTAAGCTACAGTATACATGAAGATTAGGAAGAAAATAAGTGAGGAAAGAGACAACCTCCGTTATGGCCTCTCCAGGCACTTGAAGGAGAAGTTCTCATTCAAGATGAGAAGCATGCTTTTCTTCAATGTGACTCCTTCTCCTATATTAGACTTCCTTGGTAGTGGGGGTTCCTGAAAAAGAAACACCGGACCAGCAACAGTATCTAGTCCAAAAGAGAATACATGAAGAGATCTAAAACATGACATATGCAGTTTCAAAGCAAGATTCTCCAAGTAAACATCACAACCAAGAAAGTCAATAAGGCTCCCATCAGTGGGAATCAAGCATGCAGCCACATTATCATTACCCTCGACATTAGGCACTCCAAAATATTCAATTTCATTTCTACCAATGTCGGGTGGCAAATCACAAGATAAAATGAGATGGAAAGATTCATTCTTGTTTACAATTTTATCAATCAAAGCACTTGAATCTTTCCTTATTAAACTACCAAAAGCAAGAAGAGAATTGGGATCAAGAGATGAACAATTTTCATGTTTATTATCAAGTATAGCATGTGCATTAATGTTATCAATTAAACTAGATGAAGAAGCAACATCATGTGAATTGGAAAGCCAATCATTAATTTCTATGCAAGTGGCACATGGCCCATCACATTCACATGTGCAAATGAAAGAAGTATGTGGGGAGGAGGGGAAAATAAATTCTTCGTCATGTTCAATAGATTCAAAGAAGCTCAAGTCATGCTTAACAACACTTGAAGAAGAGGATGCCTGTTCACACTTCTCCACATTTCTAACATCCAAGCTTAATGAATTATTTTCCACAATATCATCTCTAGTACTAGTAGATGCATCATGCACTTCACCAAAATTCCTTTTATGCAATGCAACAAATTTGTCATATTTAAAATCAATGCAATCCATGCACATGTTGTCATCACTACAAGAACAAGGTAAAGGCTCATTTAAAACAAGATCATAATCAAAACTAGCACTTAGAGAAATATCATTATCACCACACTCATGAGTAGTACAAGCAACATCATCAACTACACAACTACCATGTGAGACTTCATAGTGAGCATTTTCAATATCAGGCATTTGAGGGGATTCAACAACAATTTCTTCATCCATCTCATCATCACTCACATCAACAATCACAGTAGTATGAGGAGAGTTAACCTCTTCAAGAAGAGGAGGAATATTACCAAAGTGTAAAGGCGACTCCTCCGGTGGTTGAAGAGATGCTTGCTTCTTGTTTGAATCTTGTGTGGGAGTAGGCATTAGGGATTGGAGATTATCCATTTGAGATGTGGCATTTGGCTCTTGTTTGTCAATCTCCTTATCATTGTTGAAGTCATAAGGCCATGGTACTCCTTCTTCTCCATTAGTCTTCTTCCATAAAACATGTTGTACAAATGCCCTAATGAATTCTTCTATTGCCTCAAGCCGCTCTTCCATCTCCTTTGAAAGTTGATTGACCTCCTTTAACATGAACAACTCATATTGTTAAACTTTAAGCTCATCATACATCCTTCTTAAAGAAAGGGTTTGGTCATCCATGTTTGGAAAAGTGAGGAAGGCATCAAGTCCATGTGTCGGGGGTGTGGAGGGTGGAGGTGGGGTCTATGGTAAGGGAGAAGTGAAGGGTTGTATGGATTTCTATGTGGTGTAGGGAGGTGGGTGGGGTGAATTTGTGGACAAGATGGTTCCAAGTGTGTTTGGAAGTAGTTGGGCATTTGAGATTCAAATACATTGTTGTGGCTTTGCAAATTCGCTCTCATGGAATCCAACTCTTGTAGAATGAAATCAACTTGGGAGTGTGTTGGAGTAGAAGACGCCTCATTTCTCCAAGTATGTGGAAGGCTTGGTGTTTCATTCCTTGAAAAAGAATGCATAGGAGGATCGGTGTAGAACAAAAGCTCATAGTTAATGTTAAACCGAGACATAAAAATTGCAATCAAGCAAATCCCAATATGCAAAATGCAATGCTATACAAATATGCCTAAACCTAAAATAAAAGAAAAAGATGCAGAAATCATGGTATGTACAAACAAAAAGAAAACCTAAAATGCAACTAAACTAAATGCAACCTAAGAAAATGACCCGTCCAAAACAAGTTTGACAACCGGCTACTAGGGAACCAATTACTTGGCTCCTCGACAACGGGGCCACTTGAAGAGCACCACTTTCGAGAGTGTGTGTGCGTGTAGCGCGCCCTTGGGTCTGCCCTTCAAGAAAATAAGAACCAAGGGGATAGTGGAAGCTAACCCCCGGGTGTCGTTCGCTTGAGGAGCCTAACGCAAAAGATGACCTAGTAGCTAAGATGCAAGCTAACAAAAGTGGGTAGAAATATTGTATTTGGTTTTTGATTTAGAAAATATGCAAAAGGTGTGATATGTTCAAAAGTAAAACAAAAACAAGATAAAAGTGAGATTTGGAGGGGAATGAAAATGGAATCATTCTTAATAAGTAGAAAGCTTGGGAATCATTGCTTCGAAAGATTTTTAGGGAGTTTCATGTTGATTTTTGAAAGACCCCTAGAGGAATCCCTCTAGGCTAGGCTTAGATTAACTTAATTAATGCTGGAATCCCGCACATTACTTAATTTAACCTAAGTTGATTAAGCTCAAAATCAAGGTGAATTTACTAATTGTAAGGGGCTCCTAATCCAACAACCGGAATCCCGAATTGCCACTTAATTAATCCTAGGCTTTCAATTCATTATTGGAATCCCACATAATAAACCAAGACTTTAGGATTGAAGTCCAATGCCACCCATACAATTTGACAAATCCAAAACCAATTAAACCTACTAATCGCAAGGAACTCTTGATCCTACAACTAGAATCCCGAATTGTAACAAGATTAATCCATTAATCCCAACTCCTTGATGGAATCCCAATCAATAAATTGGAACTAATAGATGGAAGTCCAATGTTACTCAAGTAATTAGTAGATTCACTTTCTACTTTCTAAACATAAACGCTTGAAATATGATCCACCAAGCAAGAATCCTCACTTGGCACAAGATTTTAAAAAGAAAACATAGATTAAATGATGAATCCATACAAATAACATATGCTCAAGTCAATAGGTGCAATGTCAAGCATCCATACAAAGAAAATAAACAAGACAAGTTGTTTCCTCCACTCCCATACAAAGATATGGAATAAAATTACAACCAAATGAAGAAACAAGCCCTAGAATCCTAGAAACATTGCTTAAACATATGGAAGAGAGAGTGGGAGAACAAGAACTCCCCTTTGAAGCTTCAAGCTTATCCATTGACTCCCACCATTAAGAATGAGGGAGCCTAGCTAATGTCCTCCTTGAGAAAGCCAGCACCAAGGAGTGGAAGTTGAGGAGACATGGAGATTTGGGTTGAGGAAGGTGGAAGATGGAAGATGGAGATGAGAGGATGAGAGAGCTAGGGTTTTGGTGTGTGTTTAGTGGCTCCAAATCTGTCTTTAGGGTTTCAATTTCGTGCCTTATATGTCCTCAAATCGGGTCAAGAGTGGGTGTTTTGGTTTGGGCCCGGTTTGGCCCAAATCAAATGCTGATTTTCTGCAGAATCGGGGCCTCGTTGTGGGGTGCCACGGTGAGGGACCTTTTTGTAATTTTCAAATTTCAGGGTCCTTTTCTGTAATTTCGAAATTTCAAGGTCCTTTTCTGTAATTTTCACAATTTGTCCATAACTTGTATTTTGACCTTCTCTCTTGAAATTTAAGCTTCTAGCCCCATTTTTCTTGCTTCTTCTCATATTGGATCCTTCATATTTGGTCCTCAGATAGCCCTACAAGTAAAAATGCAACAAACAAGAATCAAAGAGACCTAAAAATCAATTAATGCTAATTGATCTTCAATTATGGCAATTTAATCCTATTTTCATGCTACTTTAACTTAAGGATCTATATTATCATTTAAACACTTTTTGGACCAATATTGCATCTCAATTATGTTAATTACCTCAATTTAAGCACACAAAAGCATACAAATCCAAGGATTTGTCACTCTCAGTGGTTGAGGAAGAGGATTCTGTGAAGACCACTTGAGGCTACAATTCCTATATCTCGTTCTACTACTACACCATCTCATCAACAAGAGACCATTAAAGTGGATCATTCCCCTGACTCGGGAACTAACAAGGCAGCCAATGTTGACATGACGCTAGCTCAAATTTCAGTGAAGAGGAAGTTGACAGATTGGCAGGAGGGTCCTGATGATCCTGTTCTAAGATTTCCTCAAAGGGGTTCGTCTCATGAGGATTTCGAATGCATTCGGGATGAAGCTTCCAAGCTCCTTTTCACACAGTTCATGAGGCTCACTGATTTGAGGATGGAAAGAAGAAACCTAGAGAAGGAGGTGATGGCAGCGGTGATTGTGCATGATTATTATACTATTTTAACCACTTATGGGAAATTAGCATTCAATTTAGGAGAATTCAATGGGAATTAAGTGTTAGAATCTTAAGTTTTGATGAAGACTGACCCGTAGAAAACATAAGTGTAAGTTACCATTGAATTAAACGAGTAAAATCTGATAGGTAACAAATTCACTATCGACTAGATCCATCACTAATGGAAATGATAACTTAGCAGATCAATAAAGAATGTATATCTCTATCGCTAAGTTAATCTCAAAAGCTAATAGACAGAGCCATAGCAAGTGAAGACTTAGAAATAACAAGGTTAATATCAATCACTAAGTCGTTTCACTATCGCTAAGAAAAGATACCATCGCTAGAAGTTCATTGATCATTTGAGTAAATGAAACCAGCAGAAAAATGAACTAAGTCCATGGACAAAAGAAATCAGCTAGCGATAACAGGTTGAGCTATCGATAACAAAAGTGCTTTAGATAATAATCACTCAGATAGCTAATGCCTGAGAGCAAGAGTCAAATGAGCTGTAGTTACTAGCGCTAACATGTTAATCCATCGATAGTAGGATACCTTGAAATACCTTTGAATATTTAAAAATGTATCCTTAAAGCTAATAAGCATGCAAGTAACAAGCGATAATGATATTAGCTATCGATAGAAGTCTGGTTATAAAAATGACAGATAGTATGATAAGCGCTGAACTAGAAGAATATGCTAGCGATAATGTTCTTGTCTATCAATAGAAAATGCTTTAGGAAAATCCTTAGCTGATATAAATATTATCTATCACATTAAGCTAATGGACTATGCTTGCGATAACATCTGCTGTACATTATATGCTTAATTGTTTAGCTAACAGTTCAAGTGCAGAAATTACACTATGAAGCTAGCGATAGCAGATCAAGTTAGCGCTAATGAAAAAGCTGCTATGAAAGTACAAATGTTCAGAATGCACAGTCTAGCCTACTCTACGCATGAACAGTTGAAGCTAGATAAGAAGTTTGAATCAGCTGAAGATTAGTATCTATCTCCAACGGCTATAGACCTCCAACGTCTATATTCTAACGGTCATATGAAGCAGAATCAAAAGATAATCTGTGAAGGTATAAATAGAACAAGATCTGCTTCCAAAAAAAAAGGACGATAACCATCGAACAAATCATCAACGAGAGATGGAAAGAGCTTTATACCGAATTGCAAATTCCTCAAATTGAGAGCTTTAGAAAAGAAGAGCTAGAGCTATACTTTGTTCAGATTATCAAGCTCTATATTGTACTTCATCGTACATTACGTTGTACTTAAGTGTTTATCACAATCTGTTCATAGAGTGAACTTCATTGTTGAAATCCTCTACTGTTTTGAGGTAGTTCCCTAGCTTGGTGCTTTGTGAACTGGGTGGTAACCTTACGGGTAGTAAGGGGGAGTGTTTAGAAGGATTCTAAAACTCTGTAAAGGTTGACAGGTGAACCTGTGTTCGCAAAACCTGTGGTAGGCTTCTCTTGTGCCAGGATTAAACAAGAGGGTAGTGGAAATCTTAGGTAGAGCCTGAGGACTGGATGTAGGTCTGGGTAATGAATAAAAGAGAGAATTTACTGTGTTAGAACATAAGTGGCATATTGTCAAGAATCAACCGTTGCTGAGTAGTCAAAATTAAAATTTTACAGCCAAATAGCATTACTAAATGGATGTTAAAATATACAGTTATAAATTCGTGAGACAGATAAAATAAAACATATGCCCTGTCAAGATTAAATAAAGCATATTTCATAACTGAACAAGACAAAATAAAAGGTCGACTATAGATTCTCATCAGCAAATTGTATCCACAAACATCAAGATAATAAGCCAGTTTTTGTAACAATGCTGTGTAAAGCTCAGAATAGTGAACCAATGAAGATCCTTGGCAATGCTATAGTCGATCTTGTAGAGGTCTTGACACACACAAAAACACACTATTTCACCAGATCATTTACGCATCCTAGAAGTAGATCAGATGACAATTGCGCATTACTCAACATGAAAAGTAGAAATAAAGTTACATAACCCAGAAGTTTTCCACTTCAAGAAAACACAACACTAGTTTATCTTCTATGCACGACAACCATTGTTCTGCACAAAAACTAGAATTTGAGAGAAGGAGTTTGTTCACAAGAACTTTAGGGTTCTAAACATTTAGAAGATTCGAAAAGTGCTCGAGATCAAGAAAACTATTCCATAGTGTGATTATAGAAACATTACCTTTCAGATAATTTTGTGTAAAGCATGTGAAGAATCTATGGTGCCTTCAACGGCGACAGAGGAGTGGAAATTGAAATGTTCGAGGATTTTTTTTTGTTCTTATTTGTTGCTGGGATTTGGAGAGTAGCCCTGAAGCCGATGGAAGAAGACGATTAGAGCGCCGTACGACCCAACCCAACCCAACCCGATTCATCCCCTTCCTTTAGGATCGACATCACATAGCATCATCTCCACATCATCAAGTAAAAACAAAGCCTCAAAGACTCGAACTCTTGTCGCGAGACTACGCCATTCGTCATCTAGGTCGATGAGCCTCAAAGTCTGAGCGAGATTAGAGTGAATTTCAATGGAGAGATCTGACCAGTCGTGGTAGAAGTCAGGCAAGACGCTGGTAGGACGGTTGTGAGTAGAGTCTTCGAAGGAGGGTTGTGGCTTCATTGAGGTGAAGGGATTTAGGGCTTCAGGGATGATGTGTTAGGGTTGAGGTGGAGGGATTCAGAGCTTCATTGAGGAGGGAGGGTGGATGAAATTAGGGAGGGAAATAGGGAAAAATGGCACGGGTTTGGTTTTACATATCTTTTAATATAAAATTTAAGTTTCAGGGGGCCTATAGCAGCGCTTAAGCGCTGCTATAGGCCCCCTGGGACTTAATTTTTATATGTAACACAATTTAATAAAAAACTAATTCATTTAAAAATACTCCTCTGGTCCTATTTATAGGGCAGAGAGAGAAGGTTTTATTTGGTCCTATATATAAGTCACCTCATTAAATATTTAGTATGAATGTACAAGTTTACCCTTCATTTATTATGTGTTGACTTTATTTTCATGTGGTATAGTGGATATTTAATATGGGTAAAGTTGTAAATTTATTGGATTTTAGTGGAAAATTAATGAGTTTTAAGGCTTTCCTTGGTCTGTGTGAAATATGCTGGAAGTGACTTATAAATAGGACAGATGAGTACATATTTAGGCCTATAGCAGCGTTTAAGCACTGCTATAGGCCCCCATGTCATTTAAATTTTATTTAAAAAATGTCTAAAACCAATTTTAAAAATACTAATTCATTTTAGAAAAGAAAAGAAAATTTAAAAATACCTATTTAGGCCTATATAGGCCCCATGTCATTTAAATTTTATTTAAAAAATATCTAAAACCAATTTTAAAAATACTAATTCATTTTAAAAAAGGAAAGAAAATTTAAAAATACATATTTAGGAGGCCCCCATGTCATTTAAATTTTATTTAAAAAATGTCTAAACATAGTTTTAAAAATACTAAGTCATTTTAAAAAAGGAAAGAAAATTTAAAAATACCTATTTAGGCCTATGTAGGCCCCATGTGATTTAAATTTTATTTTAAAAATATCTAAAACAAATTTTAAAAATACTAATTCATTTTAAAAAAGGGGAAAAAATTTAAAAATAGATATTTAGGCCTATAGCAGCGCTTAAGCGCTGCTATAGGCCACCTGTCATTTAAATTTTATTTAAAAATGTTTAAAACCAATTTTAAAAATATGAATTCATTTTAAAAATGGAAAGAAAATTTAAAAATACCTATTTAGGCCTATGTAGGCCCCATGTGATTTAAATTTTATTTTAAAAATATCTAAAACAAATTTTAAAAATACTAATTGATTTTAAAAAAGGAAAGAAAATTGAAAAATACATATTTATGTCTATAGCAGCGCTTAAGCGCTGCTATAGGCCCCCTGTCATTTAAATTTTATTTAAAAAATATTTAAAACAAATTTTAAAAATACTAATTCATTTTAAAAAAGGAAAGAAAATTTAAAAATACCTATTTAGGCCTATCTAGGCCCCATGTGATTTAAATTTTATTTAAAAAATATCTAAAACAAATTTTAAAAATACTAATTCATTTTAAAAAAGGAAAGAAAATTTAAAAATACCTATTTAGGCCTATAGCATCGCTTACTACGTAATAAGCGCTGCTATAGGCGCCTGTGATTTAAATTTTATTTAAACTTGGTTTTAGATAATTTTTTAAAGAAAATTTAAATCACAGGGGCCTATAGCAGCGCTTAAGCGCTGGTATATGCTTATACCTAACCAACACTTTTTTTAGAAGCGCTGGTATAGGTCATATTATACCTATTCCATCACTTGCGTTTTGCAAGCGCTGCTATTGTTGCGCTGCAATAGAGTATTTCTGTAGTAGTGAAAGTAAACCAAACACTCTTCCTTTCTCAAAATCACCCACCGAATATTCAAGAGCAAAGCCCAAACACCATTTTTATGCATTTAGAATCTTCATATACCCCCCAAAATTCGAATCACTCTCCTCTAAAATGCTCCCAAATCAGACCAGAAGAAGAAGAAGAAATGTAGGGAAGAGACTTACCCAAAACCACCCAAGCTTTGTGTATCTCCGTCGCTGTTCTCCGCTGGTTCTGCTGTCATCCACCGTCAAAATTCGAAGAAACAGAGAGTGAGATAGAGAGAAGAACAAGGGAAGGTCGGGGAGAGAGAGTGAGGAAGACGAAATGAGGAGAATTTGGTTTTATAAAGATATTAGGGGAAAATTACGTTTCAGCCCTTCAGAAGTTTATTCTTTTCAGTTTAGTCCCTTTCTTAAAAAATAATTTTCTAAAATTAATTCTTATATCACATTAGAGATTTTCTTGCTCATAAATTTCTTTGATCCTCAAAATAAATTTTCCTAAAGTTCCTAGATAAAAATTTATCTTCTAATTACTTTTCTTTATTTTCTAAAGAAAATAAGCTCTAAAAAGTATTAAAACTATGTAAAACATCATAATTTATTTTTAATACTTTTTAATATTTTAATAAAATTCCCAAAACCTTAAATAATTTATTATATCTATTTTTTAAAATTTGAGGTGTTACAACTAACCCATAAATTGTTTTATATTATATAGGCTAGTACTCCCAGAAATCTAAGCAATGTGGGACTTCTTTCTTTTTTATACACCCACATTTATACACTTTTCACAACACTCCACACGTTATTGTACATTATAAACTTATGCACATAAACACATTATAATTTATCTTATACACACACATATATATTTAGTTTCCTTTTGTTTTTTGTTTTTTTTTGTAAAACTCAGGATATATATAATCAGGCACTGATTAATTGATTCATAAAGTTGAATTGATTAATTAATAACATCTTGTTTTCAGACTGCACCATTTAACTTTGAACTCAATCACCTACCGCTAAAAAGCCAAAAACTTTTACTGCTTTGTCTCCGAGTATGTGACAACAATGTGAAAGGTAATTGAATTTCACGAAGCAGAATATGAAATACTCCTGCTATTACTAAATACAAAATTTACTTACCTAATTTGATTAAACTAAGGATCTTAATTAAATTAGTTAAAACCACATGATATTACTAAAACACTCTAACCACATATCTTTATTCCCCATCTCTCTTTAGCTTGTTTATTATTGATGAGTACCAATAGGGATAATTTGGAGAAATGTTGATAAAAATTAGAAAGAAATATTATGGCCGAAAATGAGCTTGAAGGCTTTTGTCCCAGGTGAGACTGAAAGCAAAATTAAAAAAAAGGTATATTAACGAATCTATTCCATGAAAAAGAATGGACCAAAAAAACAAAAAAACAAAGTAACGAAGGTAATGTTAGTACCAGTCCAAGTATATAAGGAGGAAAGGGATGTTTCTTTAAAAACTTGAGTGAGAGCTGAAAACATCTTTTGGGTCGGAAAGGAAATGGTTGATTTTTTTGTATAGTTGGATTTGTAAATTTCATATGCTCTGTTTTCTACTTCAAAAAAAAAAAAAAAAGAAGAAGAAGAAGAAGATTGTTCTCAAGAGGGTGATGATAATATTATTGGTGCGAGATGATGAATGGGTGGTGTACAAGATTTTCCAAAAGAACACATACGTCAAAAAGGCCCCTATTATTTGATGGGCAGTGTATACACATGCATTCAATGGTGAGTTGGTCGTTTAATCATCATTATCATCATCAAATAATTCTTCTTCTTTTTCTTCTTCTCTCTTCTTCTTCTTCTTCATCATCATCTTCTTCTTCTTCTTCTTCTTCTTCATCATCATCATCATCATCAATCAATCCGTTTCTTCGCATACAGCTGTAAAAATATGAGAAAAATGACATTTATCAATGTAAAGAATAAATATGAGGGAAACATGAAGCATGTCTGAAAACATCTTTCATTCCCTATTGGATTCAAAACATGGATATTAATTACATCTTTCCAAAAAGAAAATGCGGCAAGGGGGAATCAGGCCTGATCATGACTAAACACCCTTCATTTCATATATAAGATCATGTTATTTGAGCAATAAATAGTGTCAAATACTTGTGAATCATAAATTATTGACGTTATGTGGATGGTGAATAGTTATAGTTCGAGTGGCAAACTTGCATTTTGTGAGTAACAAATTTGAGGGCCTACTAAATAATTAATTTGTGAATTTGGCGGCCCTTCACTATAGTTCTCTATTTTAAAAAAACTCGAACTTTAAAATAAACCAGTAGGACGATGTGTAGTCAAATATATGTGTACCTTTGAAGAGCGGCAAGTGTAGTTTTGGAGAATATGGGGCATCTCTTAACAATAAGACATGTCAGATTTGGAAGCAAGTTGTTGAAGTAGAAGCCATCCTCTTCATGGATGTCAGGCTCGCAATTATTAAGTCCCTTTATTTGAGCGCAATTCTGAATAATCAAATCTTCCAACTCTGGAAGAAGTTGAGTAGAGAACAGAGAGGGGAAGAGCCATTTCAACTTTTTGCAATAATAAACTTCAAGTCTGCGAAGTTGTGGGAAGCAGAAGGAATGAGAGGATTCATTTGGGATGTGATGCTCTTCTTCTTCTGATGACATTATTTCCTCCAGCTCCTCACATTCTTCAATTAAAAGAATCTCCAAACATGGTAGGCTTCCGATCACAGTGCTTGGGAATAGACAATTCAATCTTCTACATCTATACACTTCTAAGCTTTTAAGATTTTGGAAGAGGATGAAAGTGGGACCCTCCCATACAGATTTGAGGTTCCTTAAATCAAACAATAACAAAGACTCTGCTCTTGATGTAGTTTGAAATTTCGAATCTTCTGCTGGAACCTGTGACAACTTCAATTTCAATAAAAAAAAAAAGACAAATATTCACATAAATTAATATTAGTCGTAGATATTTTTTTAAAACTTGTATCTGAAAAGATAACAAAAAATATTATATGGAGTACATTGTAAGCACTCTAGAGAAACTTGTTGTTCATATCAATGCATTATTACCTGAGGAAAAAAAACTCAACTTGTAATTGATTTGTTTTACTCTAAAATATGTTCATATGTATATATATCTCTTATTTTCATATATTGTTCTCCAAAATTGAAAGAAAATCTAGTTGTGTACATATACCAAGTCTCGTTCTTATTCTTCTTCCTGTCCATTCCCATTGTTGCAGCTAGCAAATCGATGTATATAATATTTTTATCACATATTATTCCGTTTAACTTTGAATAATATAATCAACATAATATAGAATATTCTTTCATACCGATAATGTTCCCAATTGTTGAAGAGTCCATCCAAAACCTGAATCAACAAATTTGGGGCAGTTGCATATGGTGATGTCTCTCAGCTCCACCTGAAACTGTGATCCTTGACAAACACTCTTGAAATTTGGCAAATTTCTCAGCTCTATCATCCTTAAACTTGAAAGCACAATTGTCTCACCGTAGTTGCCATCATCTTCACTTCTATATCCAAAAATCACCTCCAATTCCTCACAATCAGATAAGGATAAGGAAGTCAATTTGGGAAGGCTACTGTGGATAATAGTTCTATTTAAGAATAAGAATTTAAACTTTTTGCAATAAGTGACTCTAAGATTGCGAAGTTGTGGGAAATAGAAGGAATGCAAGGATTCATTTGGGTTGTGATACTCTTCTTCTTTTGATGACATTATTCCCTCCAGCTCTTCACAGTCGTCAATCCTTAGATTCTCCAAACATGGTAGGCTTCTTATCACAGTACTTGGGAATATACACTTCAATTTTCTACATTTATACACTTCTAAGCTTTTAAGATTTTGGAAGAGGATGACAGTGGGACCCTCCCATCCAGATATGAGATTCCTTGAATCCAACATATACGAAGACTCTGCTCTTGATGTAGTTTGAAATTTTGAATCTTCAGCTGGAACCTGTGGCAACTTCAATTTCAATTAAAAACACAAAAATATTCACATCAATTTATTTTGGTCGTAAATTTCTTAAAACTTGTATATGAAAAGATAAAAAAAATATATATATATTATAAGCATTGATTGTAAGCATTCTGAACAAACCCTCTACTAGAATTGTTTATATATCAATGCATCATTAAAGGCAAAAAAAATAAAATCAATTTGTAATTGATTAAGTTTACATCAAAATATGTCCATACATATATATTCCATTCCATATTTTCATACAATATGATTTGAAATTGACAGAAAACCTAGTTGTGTGCGTGCATCAAGTATTGTCAATTTCTATAGTTGTAGCAAGCAAATCGATATACATATATATATATATGACGATTCTGATCAAATATTATTCCATTTAACTTTGAAGACTATAATCAACATGATATAGAATGTTCTTTCATACCGATATTGTTCCCAATTGTTGAAGAGCCGATCCCAAACTTGAACCAACAAATTTGGGGCAGTCCTGTATTTCAATGTCTCTCAGTTGCATATGAATCCGACGCCCTCGACAAACACTCTTGAAATTTGGCAGATATCTTAGTTCTATCTTACTCAAGCTTGAAAGCTCAATTGTCTCACAGTAGTTGGCATCATCTTCACTACTTATTTCTGCAATTATTTCTTCCAATTCCTCACAATCAAGTAAGGTTAGGGAAGTCAATATGGGCAGGCCGTAGTGGAGAATAGTACTCGTTGAGAATAAATACTTCAACTTTTTTATGTGAGTTACTTCTAAGGAGTGAAGATATTGGAAGCTCAATACTTGTGTGGGAACAACACCCAAAATTTGTTGTTCGGATCTCAACATTTCTGAGTTGTCGCTTTCTTCTTCCTCATCATCTTCACCAATGACTTGCCACTTGTGTTCAACTGTAGCACTTAGACTATCAAGCTCTCCAGCAATTAGAACAGAAATAGGAAGATTGAGAGCCTCATTATTATTCAATCGGCTGTATTTCATTGCATACTCCCTTACAAGGCTCTGTATATAACAGATAAGTGAAAGGCGGGGGAAATAAATATTATGAATCTTTTTTGGAAAAATAATGAAAAGAAGGAAACCAAATGAAGCAAAATCTTATTATACAAAATGAGACATGAGATTGTATATTACATCTAACATTTGTATTTATTTTGTTATATCAAATGGT
Source organism: Mimosa bimucronata (assembly GCA_037074515.1). Taxonomy (NCBI): domain Eukaryota; kingdom Viridiplantae; phylum Streptophyta; class Magnoliopsida; order Fabales; family Fabaceae; genus Mimosa; species Mimosa bimucronata. The sequence goes on along the minus strand of CM073440.1, from coordinate 31,285,991 downwards.
TCTTCCTGTTTCACTTCATTACATGATGGTTTACGGTCAAACTTCAGAGAAATTACATTTGTTTATATTTGGCATTTGATTTACTGAAGGAATACAAGTTAACACAGTCAGTTCACTAGTTCGGTAGCTTTAATTTGTATGTAGGAATATAAGATGTCTCTTACTCGTTTGTCTATATTTACAATACTAGAATTATGTTAAATCTAGAAATATATAATGATTCGAATGGATTAATTCCTTTTGCTCTTCAACTTATATCGTTTGAACTATCATAGGTTATCAGATAAAATAATATAAGAACAATGTACATCATATCTATTTGGTAGGACAAAAATATAGTCACAAGTTGATAAACTTCGTTTCTACAAGCACAAGCTTATAAACTAAACCATAGCTCATTTCGTTAATTCCATATATAATATAACATTCCAAGTATATCACATAAAGAAAATAAAACGTATGTGAGAATAGATCCATGTAAAGAGCTACCACAAAGTAATAATGTATAAAAATGCAGGATTATTTGTGCTCGAACTAGCTTTTGCATGAAGATGTTTAGTGCATATGCATGTGAATTAAATAATATATTATATAGGAGTTTATTAGCATAAACAATGAATTAAAAAATCGGACCAGCCAAGTTGGACTGGAAACTGGCGACCCACATGCATGTCCGGTCCGGGTGAGTAGAGAAACCAGGGAGAACCGGACCGATGCAACCCATGCCGACCTAGAGAAGACCGGGGTGACCCGAAAGGGTCATGGGTTGGCATGTAAATCTTTTTTCTTTCCTCCATAAACCACACCTCCATGAAGAAGAAGATTTATCTGAAACTCGAAAAGAGAGGAAGAGTACAAGAAAAATAGTGGAGATATAAAAGCAAACTTATTGTGAAGAAATTTCCTAAAGTATAACGTGTGGATGAAAAAAGGAATATCATTATTTTCGCAGAGAGAGCACTTGAAAGAGTCCCTGAAAACTATGGAGGATAAGAAGGGGAGAGGTTGTGTTTGAGATTTGAAAAGAGAAGAAAAGGCTATACCTTCAAGTGCTAGCTGTCAAAACTCGTTGGTACTGTTAAAAGTAAACTCAACTGATTTTCTTTCTCACTTTACAAAGCTCCCCACTTTGTCAGCGTGTTCTCCCATATGCTTCGTTGGTCATTATCCTATTAGTAAATTGGTTTTTTTTTTCATAAAATGATAAAATGCATATTCAAAATTTGAAGATGCTATCCATATAGCTCTTTTTTTTTCTCTTTTTTGCCTGGAGCTAGCAGTATAAAAGAGTGATATATCCTATGTAAAATATCGAGCGAAAAAATACTATATATGCATATCATATTTCTGTTGTTTAATTGGATATATTTAATACTATTATTAAAAAGATTATTTACAATTGAACATAAATACTTTTGTCAATCTAATTTAAATTATGTATTATAAATCAACTCCGGCCTAAGTACGGATTGACCCCCAATCTAACACACTAACCTTTGACTCACTGTGTCACTTGGTTTACTAGCTGGCTTTTAATACCTTAAACAATAGTAAAATGAATAATGAGATCTTTTAACAAATAAAATAGAAGCATTAGATATTTCACCTAGCATCCATTTAATTAATATTGGAAAAAAAAAGAAAAAAGAAAAAAGATTTGCAGTATGGGAAAGGAAGCATTGAGAAATGAAACTTACATTTGAAGTCCATTCCATAGTTGCACTCTCAAATGGCATATATTTTGGACAATCAGAAACTTTAATAAACTTCGAAATCTTCTCTGTTTGCCACTTAAACCCTCGGCAGACATTAACAAGTCTTGGCAACTTACCAAGTATCATATGTTCCATGTTTGGAAATGTAATCTCCCATTCATTATCAATGTCATGAACTTCAACATTTGAGCTCTTGAAAATTTCTACTATTTGAGAACAATCTGCAATGGTTAGAGAGCTTAGTTGTGGAAACATTGAGGTGGCATCACTGATCATGAAAATGAATTGAAGCTTGTTGCACTCAAAGATTTCCAAACTCTTCAATTTCAATAGACAAAATTCAGTACGGGATAGATTCTCCCGAGTTTCTTCGTTCCCCCAAAATATTGCCTCCAACACCTCACAACTTGATATTCTTACATAAGTAAGCTCTGGAAGACTTTGACAGATATGAGAAGAAAAAATATATTTCAATCTTGCACAAGCTATCAAAGTTAATTCTGTAAGATATCGAAATTTTGGAATTTGTTCAATCCTTTCTATTACTACTGGTCCCCCATAATCTTCATCCCTCGAAAGATGGTCCTTCAGTTCATGCAAAAAGAAAACGAAAACCATTAATAAATTTCATAAGAAAAGTGATATGTCGATATTAATTAAAATTTTTTTATGCTCGTATTATTGTTGATAGACTTGATCTATCCGTTTTTTAAAATTAAACAATAAATATAAGCCATATGCATATCTAAGAAATCTGAGTTATGAATCATGTTAATATTTATTTTGGGCAGTAAAAATGATAAATAAATTGAATCCCAAATACAACATAAAAATTGTAATTGTTGGATTATCCATGCATGGAAATATTTTGCAACGACGATGGTTGTGAATGAGAGCAGAGGAAGTAAGGCAAGGCGAGAGCCCAACTTCTATTTAGGATTTATTCATTCTAAATATTTAGAAATCAATTTGTTACCATTTAGTCTTTTATTCTTATTATAATCTTAATCATTTTTCACAGTAAAGTTTGAATCTTATATGTAGTACTTCTAAACCAAACTTTGCTATCGGTATTTGCATTTCATAATGCGGAACATTTCAAAACAAACCAAAGGTAGAGTGAGATTCAAATTTTCAAAAGAATGACACATCACTTTAGGAATTCTAATTTCATTTCTCATTAATTTGATCGTCTCTCAATATGAATCACATGAACACTATTTGCTTTCCGCATGCTAAAAGAAATTTATCATGTGAACAAAGATATTTTTATTATTTTAAGAACTTTAGCATTTTTTAACACATTTTGAATATCAAATTAAAGTACGGGAGAGGTAATGCGTACCATATTTTCACATTTCTTCAATTTTACTGCCTTCATAGATGGCCACATTGGTTGATACCCCTCTGAGCAAATTCTGACAAGTTTTGGAAGATCTTCTAGCTTGAGATATTCCAAAAGAGGAAGCACTATTTGCGTCTCATATTGCTCATGCATTGGTTGTTCATCACATGCATCACCACCACCCTCCCCCTCCACTACATACTCCAATCCATTGCAATGTCTTATTTCAAGCACCTCTAAGGATGACAAAGTGCAAGCAGCAGATACAGCGATGACAGATGTCAACATTGGACACCAGGAAATATGCAGAAACTTAAGATTGCCTAAGTTGCAATCTACAGGGAATATCACTACAAAAAAAAAGACTTTCGGCGGCGACAAAAGTCGCCGCCAAAAGCCTAAACCGTCGCCGCCAAAACCCTTTAGCGGCGACAAAAAGTCGCCGCCAAGTCGCCACCTATGTGGCCGTCGCCGAAGGCTTTGGCGGCGACAAAGGAAGGTCGCCGCTAAAAATGCAGTTTCCGCGGCGACAATTTGTCGCCGCTGAAGGCCATAATTGTGGCCACAGAAGCTGTGGCCTTCAGCGGCGACATAAGTCGCCGCCGAAGAGTTACCCTTTAGCGGCGACTAATGTCGCCGCCGATGATTGCCCCTTCAGCGGCGACTTTTGTCGCCGCTGAAACCCTTTTTTTTAAAAAAAAATAAATTGATTGATATTCATTTGCCATTAAATATATATCCCATAAACAAATAAATAAATGACTTAAAAATTAAATATTGGCAACAACAATACATTATACTAATAAAATCAATTATATTGTACTTCAAAACACAATCTTATACATAATATTCAAAGTCCTCAACATATATAAATACCAAGTCAGATGAAAAGACTAAGGATGGGGATTTGCTTGCATGTTTTTCATCATGGCAGCGAATTGAGCTTGCATTTTTTGCTCCATTCTTTGTTCCCATTGCATGTGCTCTTTTTCCAGCTTTGCTAGCTTTGCTCGCTCTGCTGCATGTTCTTCTTCCATCTTTGCTAGCTTTGCTCGCTCTGTTGCACGCTCTTCTTCCATCATTGCACGTTCTGCAGCAAGGTTTGCCTCATATTTTTCTCGCTCCTCTTGAATTTTCTTCTCAAAGTCTTGTTGTATCTGTATTCGCACTTGATCAATTGAAGTTTGACTCGATTGAGGGCGATCTCTCTTCCTTAAAGGCTGTGCTCCATAACCCTTTCCTCTAACATATCCAGATCTCTGCCCAAGAACACTGGTTAATATGTCATCATCGGTCATCTGGACATCACCCTGTAGTTCCTGTGTTTGTCTTAGATCCCTCATTTGCATCTGCATTAAAAGTATGAAGTTATGGAATAAAACAAATATTCATGAACAAAACAAGAATAAATAGTACCATACATACATAAGCTTCTTCGGCGGCAGGATCTGACCACTGTAATTGTCCATCTGCCGTCTTTCTGGTGTGTTTGATCTGCCACAACTCTTCCAGCGGTGGGCATTCTCCAGTTGTAGGGTCAGTCTACAAAGTGAAATAAAAAAATACAAATAGTATACTAAAAGATAAAAAATTAAGTAAAACATAAATCAAAGTAAAAGAGAGAGATTGAACTTACAACAGAGTAATCTACTTCAGTAAATGATAAACAACCACAAGTATGTTTTGTAACCTGTTTCGCTCTGTTTCCCTTGTTTCTAGCACTCACAGTCTATAATAAAGTTAGTTAACTAATAAGTATTTGATTGAGCAAATAATGAGAGTTCATTGCAAAAGTTGGTAAGGTACCTGGAATTGGGGGGATTTAAAATATGTCAATAAATACTCCCAATCTTCAGGACTTATCTGCTCAGGTGGGTTAGCTAACCTATCTTCATCACTTGCATATTTTTTGTAGTGATCATGCAATTTGCTCTTCCAATTGTTAAATGCTTTTTGGAGAGCGATTTTTAAATACATATCAAACTTTTCTTCTTGTCCAGCAATCGCAGGTTCAAATTTGTTCTGAAAAATATAAATGACAGCCAAATCAAATTCTTCACCAATTTTATTATCAAATATCATCAAATTGCAATCAGTGACTATCATTCTCATATCTTTAATTTCAATACTTTGTATTTCTTCCATCAAACATATCATTAATGACATAATAAGCCTAAGTAATCTATTTGTTCAATTGGAACTCATACATAATACATAGTTGGCCCAAAATCAAAATACAACATACACAGGTTAAAATTAGTTTTTCAAAAATTGAGCAATGAACTAACATAGACAAGTCCTATCAATGCTTAAGCATTATTGCTGATTAATATAAAAAAAAGACAATCCTTGAAAGAAACAATTTCACTTCACATAGTAAGCAGCAAACTATAACAAGATTTATAGCTAATTTCTTCATAAACCATTAAATGACTCAACTTCAGGTTATGTCACTAGTAATAGATGTAAAAGATCAAATAGCTCATAAGCACTAAAGCAGGTATCATTTTTGAGAAACAGCAACATTTGATTTTAAGGATAGTACCTTCACTTTGAATAGAATATCTTCACCATATTTTTTAAATGCATCCTCCCACTTGACACATTGCCGAAAAGATATTGTTGTCCTCATTGTCAAACCACAATAGTTAGCTAAGTCTCTTGCTCCCGGTCCGACTGGTCTGACCACCTTATCTGATAATTGAACTTTAATCTTTGTAAATCTTGTTCTCGATTCCACATTGATTGATTTATATACTCCTCTCCTCTTAATGATTGTGCTAGTAGAGCCTATCATTCAAATGGAACAGTTAAAATATGTGCTAGGCATTCAGAAATAAAGGTTAAGTGTCAGTAAAATCACGTTAGTGTCAATAAAATTTACCCGCACTACTATTTTCAGTTGGAGCGGAGTTGTCAGGCTGATTCTCATGCTGAGTACCACCAGTACTAGGCATAGAGCAAGTACCGCCACTACTAAGTGAGCCATGTCCTCTCCTTATGCTAAGTAAACGAGAACTCCCACCTCTTCCTCGAAGTCCAGACATATCCTGCAAGGATATACAAAATTTAGCGTATTCTCTAAAAAAACAGAAGTATAAAATCACATTTAATCAATTATAATTAAAATACCATTGATAATCACACTAAATTCATTCAATTGATTCTTCTGAGAAGTTATCACTACTATAGATATCTTCTGAGTCACTCTCTTCCATTTCATCATTTATGTCACTTTCTTCTTCACTATCGCTAGCATCATCATCAAGCACATCCTCCTCATCATTATCTTCATGAGATGATAAATGAGTCTGGCTACGTGATGGTGCTCCTGCTTCCATAGAAGTTTGTGGTGGTACAACATCATCGCCTAAGTCAATGAAAATATCAGGAACATCAAGACTTGTAGCATTAATATTCAAGTCAACCACCAATTGTTGATAAGCATCTTCATCAAATGTAGTAACATTTCCCCTTCTACCAGCATCATCATCATCATCATTCACACTTAGCATATTGAACAAGTCTCGTGGATTTGTTCTTATCACAACAAGCCAACCAGGATGAACAATATCGTCAACATAGAAAACTTGCTCCGCTTGAGATGATAAAATGAATGGTTCATCAGTTTCCAATGAATATTGAGTGTTAATACTCGTGAACCCATGCTTGTCGACCTTATATCCTTCTTCTAAATTATCCACGTCCCACCAATGACACTTAAACAAGTATATTTTCTTATTTCCTACATAAGACAACTCATAAATATGCTCTAACACACCATAATACTCTTTATCCACATTACCAATATCAACCTTTACCATGACTCCACTATTTTGAGTTTGTTTCCCCGTAGCTCGATCTTTTGTGTGGAAGCGAAATCCATTGCCTATAAACATGGAATAACGCCTCACTACCTTCATAGGACCAATGGATAAACTGTCAAGTTCAGGACCTAAGTTGCCTTGAATGGACAATGTCACCACCTATGCAAACAAAAACCATTTTTTAAATATCTCATACTAATAAAAACTAATACACACATCAAGGTCCAAAATACTAATGCTTACTCGGGAACGAAACCAATCATGAAACTCCTCATATTGTCTTTGCTTACTCATTGATTCTTGTTGGGTTCCAAGCATATTCTGATATTCCCTATAAGGTTTACACAAGTAAGAAAAATATAGATTACAAATACACCATTTTTAAGTAAGACAAACTTACTCTATGAATGGCCAAACTTCTTCACAATTTTGGAGGACATACATTCTCGCTTGACAATACTCTTCATGGGAAAGAGAAATTGTATCATACTGTCCCCTAGGTTCACCACTTCTCTTGAATACTGATAGTTCATAATTGGAGTCAACATCATTTTCTTCATTCCTACGTTGCACATTGAATTTTGTAGGAAAATCTTGTAAGTACCGCGAGCAAAATGTGAGACTTTCATCTACTAAATATCCTTCTGCAATTGATCCCTCAGGTCGAGCCATATTGCGAACATTTGATTTTAGTGATCGCAAATACCTAGAACAAAAAGGTTGCATAAACTTAAGTGGTAGGTATTTAACGATGTGAATGTAATAGTAATATGGTTTAATAAAGTATCTTACCTTTCTATGGGATACATCCAACGATATTGAACAGGCCCACCAAGTTTTGCTTCTCGTGCTAAATGTATTGGCAAGTGTACCATCACATCGAAGAAGGCAGGCGGGAAGATAGTCTCTAACTTGCATAAGGTTACTATTATTTGGCTTTGAAGCTTGTCAAGTTCTTCACATGTTAAACACTTCGAACAAATGTTCTTAAAAAACCTTCCCACTTCTATAATTGGTTCACAAACTTTGGGAGGTAATAGTCCGCGTATTGCAACAGGCAATAACTCTTGCAATAGCACATGATGATCATGACACTTCAAACCAAATATTTTCCTCTCATTAATGTTGACACACCTTGAAATGTTAGATGCGAAAGCATCAGGCACCTTTATGTTGGCTAAGAATTTACAGATATCTAGTTTCTGTTCCGATGACAGTGTGTAAGAAGCATGAGGCTTTGAAACATTATTACCCTCACCAACCGGGTGTAAATTACGCCTAATGCCTAGGTCCATCAAATCATATCTGCTCTTCAATGTGTCCTTGGTTTTTCCAACCAAATCCATTATCGTTGACACAATATTATCAGAAACATTTCTTTCTATATGCATCACGTCAAGATTATGTCTTATTAACAATGCTTTCCAGTAAGGCAATTGGAAAAAAATGCTTTTTTTCCTCCAATTGTAAGCCTTAGTCTCTGTATGGCGCTTTCGTTTATGAACTTTTCCAAACGACACATCACCCAATTGTTGTAACTGCATAAGTACTTCATCTCCAGTTAACGGAATTGGTGGAGCACCGTGTTCTTCATTCCCATCAAATGACTTCACATCTTTACGCCATGGGTGACTTTGCGGAAGAAAGCGTCGATGACCCATGTAAGCTAACTTATTCCTTAATGAAATGCAATGTGTGTCTTTGTGGCAACACGGACATGCAAGCTTACCTTTCGTTGACCACCCTGAAAGATTTCCATATGCAGGAAAGTCATTTATTGTCCATAATACTGCAGCGTGCATGTTGAAATTTGATTTTGTGTGTGCATCATATGTTTCCACCCCTTCTTCCCACAACTGTTTTAACTCTTCAATCATTGGTTGTAAGTAAACGTCTATTTCATTACCTGGACACTTTGGACCGGGAATTAGAAGTGTCATCATAAAATAAGGACTCTTCATGCAAATCCATGGTGGCAGATTGTATGGCACTAACACAACGGGCCAAATACTATGATTAGCACTCATGTTCCCAAAAGGTTGAAAACCATCACTTGCCAAACCCAACCGGACACTCCTTGGATCAATGGAGAATCTAGGGAATTGCTGGTCAAAGTGTTTCCAAGCAAGAGAATCAGCAGGATGCCTCATTACATTATCATCAACGCGTTTCTCCTTGTGCCACCTCATTTGTTTAGCAGTTTCTCCTGCCATATAAAGCCGTTGAAGTCTAGGCTTTATTGGAAAATGCCTCAATACTTTATGAGGAACATTTTCTCCTTTCACCTTATTCAACTTCCATCTAGGAGCTTTACACTTAGGGCATAATTTTGCATTTGCATGCTCTCTCCAATATAATATGCAATCGTTTTCGCAAGCATCAATTTTCTTATAATCTAAACCTAAATCACGAATTACCTTCTTAGCTTCATAGAATGATTGTGGGATTAAAGCTTGTGGGAAAGCTTCTTTCAATACGGTAAACAATAGATCCATGGATTTATTGCTCCAATGGCTAAGACATTTCACTTGAAACAACTTTACAATGAAAGACAATTTTGACTCTTTGCCACAACCTGGATAAAGTTCTGTCTCTGCATCTTTTAACAGGTCAAAAAATCTTTGAGCATTCACATTCGGCTCTTCACTTTCACTTCTTATGTTTGCATCATCTAAAGAAGGAATTCCATATGCATCATATACCATCCGTGTAAGATCTTCCTCCTCATAAGTGTCATTTTCTACCACTCTATTTGAAGTCTCACAATCACTTCGAAATCTAGAAGTTTCCCCATGCAAGTCCCACACTTTGTAACTAGCCCAAAAGCCTTTAGTCAACAAGTCTACTTTAACTTCTGTTCTAAATTTAAATGTAACGTTCATACATTTTTTACAAGGACAACGTATTTTGCTCCTCACTCCATTTTGACTAAAAGCCCATTCAATAAAACTTTCTACTCCTCTAATATATGCCACATTGCCTCTGTCTTTAATGTCCAACCAACTTTTGTCCATTACTTGAAACATGAAAAGTTTAAGGTAGATACTCAATGTCAAAAGAAAGGAAACAATAAAGTATTAAAGAAGTACAAAAGTTAAGCAATAAACTAATAAATACAAGATATAGACAACACTTTAACAAAGAAATATTAAAAGAATTGCAAAAGAGAAAGTTGAGTTGCTGAATGTACCTGATGAAGACTACAAGAGAAAATGATGCCCAGAAGATAACGGTGCCGGTAAGAGGAAAAATAGTAAACTTCAAAAGCAACACAGCAACATCAATCTAGCAAGTAAAGCAAGCAAATAAGGCCATATAAACTCAAATCAAAGAAAGAACTAGGAGAAACAAACAAAAGAAGCGTGTTTGAAAGCAATTATCAATCCCATATAAACTCAGTTTTGTGAGGATTAGATTATGGACAAAACAGAATCACTTAGATTTCACATTATGAAGCAAATCTGCAGCAATCCTAACAGCAAAAGTGGTGATGAAACTTCAGCACCTATGACAGCGCACCAATCAGCACCAAATAGAAAATGACACCAAACCATTGACAAAACACGTACTTAGCAGCAGAAAATCAACCGAAAAAATGCACAAATTGTAGCAGAGAATCTGCAACATGACATCACCAAACACAACTACAAATGACATCAAATTAAATACCAAAACAGCAGCAATTTGAAGCCAAAATCAATTGCAAATGATAGACAAAGAAAATGCAAAATAAGCAATTAAATCACAGCGTAATGCAGTGAAATTGCAGCTGCAAAACAGCACCATATCTAGCTGCAAAAATGCAGTAAATCAGCCCCAAAAACAGCACAAGATTCAGCAACAAAGCAACGCACAAATCAGCGCCAAATGACAGAAAAATCCAGTACAATTTAGCGGCAAATTGACACACTACATGCAGCAAACTTGCTGCACCAAAAACAGCAGAAAATCTACTGCACCAAACATTTGACTTGTAAGTAAATTCTTCTCTTGTAGCAACCCAAGTTTATCTTGTGGTTCATCAAATTCCCAGGCAATATAAGTATACCATGTAAATAAAAAAAATGGGGAAGTTGAAATTCAGAAACTTTCTATGATTTGTCCTAAAGCTTAGTTTATCAACATAGTTTGTACAATAAATAACAAAATTCATGTGATAGTGGCGTTAAAAAAATGAAATTCATGACAGAGGAACTATACAATATTATAAATAAATGAAAGAATTAGAAAAGAGATTAAAAGAATTGAACAGCTTTATTAGGACACATGCTGGGTGATATCCCATAAAGGGAAGCATGCCGGGTTTCAATCTCTCAGTCAGAAAATCATGATTAGGAAGCAATCAATACATTATATTATAATATTAATACAAGTGTCAATTATGTAGAATTGTACACTCACCTGCTGATTCTGCAGGAATTATTTCAACAAATAGTTATCATTTCAACAAATGCTGTGTGCCTCATCACCAAACCCACCTAAGTTTTATTCATCTCTCCTATAATTAATTTACTTGTTCTTCTTTTTAATGATTATAAACTTAAATTTTAATTAAACTAGCTAGTGGAGAAACTGTCAGCCTTTTCTAGAGCAACATGATAACATTATTATTCTTTGTACGACTTAAAAATTTGTGGTTACTTTGTTATATTATTTGTCAGGATTATTCTTGCTTTTTAAATAAATAAACTGTTGATAAACAGAGAGGACTGGGTAGCTGTAGCCCATATGGTGAGTGACAAATACCATGGTGTGAGTTGGGCTGTGAATGAATTATTGGATAATGGAATTAGCATTGAAAATTCAGAAACTTCAGAAATCATAGAAACCAAACAAAGAAAAATCATAGTTTGATGAACCAATGACAATGTTGATAAACTATGTTGATAAACAAAGAAACTTTCTATGGAATTATTGGGTTTGAAATTCAGAAACTTTCTATGAACATAGTTTGTCTTAGCAATAATTCCAATGACAATGAAAATTAGCCTTGTTACAGACAGACCCACGCTGACTAAACCAGGTTCTTGCAATGATGGTCAAAGAAAACAACTTAATTTTACATTCTAGTACAAGCAGAAACCAAACAAAGAGAGACTAAAACAAAACAATAATGAGAAGAATGCTAACAATTGAGATAAATCACAAAGCAAAGGCTTCAGTAGGTGTTTAGGTGGCAAGAAAGTGGTATTAGACAGATTTACTCTAGTTAAACCCATCACTAATTAAATAAACATTAAAACAGTACATACAGAAAGCCAGCAGCAGCAAAAAAAATGCAAAACCCTTGGGAAAAACGCCAGAACTTAAAACATTTTGATGAAGCTCAACAGACCAGAATGTTACATACTTCATCCAATCATCAAATCATCAAATCACAAATCAATAACTTTAGTACCAATAAACTAGAAAAAGAAATGGCATAGGAAACAAAAGTGGAATAAAGAATAGTTACATTCATGTAACTGCAAAGAATTAATATCTAACAAACTGAGCTCCCACACAGGCAAAACAAGTCAGTCTATTTCAAAGAAGATCTGCAGGTAATACAATCTCTGGATGAAGACTTCAGATAGATAAAGATACACCAACATTATTGCTTCAAGAACACAGTTACACAGCAGGAATCAGGAACAAATGATAACAGCAACAATATTTTATAAGTTCATTTTCAATTTTTAAAATTTTGAAAATTCAATCACTCTTAAAGGGGAAACATTTACATATCAAAAGATAATTGCAGAATCGCTTATTACCTCATCTTCATCTTGAGTCTCTACTTCAATATCAGACGATGGGAAGCCCACACAAAGAAGCGCATAACCCTGAAAAGACTCGTAAGTTTCACACACCTGTCTGGATCTTAATCTAAATTACAGCAGTATGGAAATCTTCTTTTCTTTTCTTTTCTTGTTTTTTTTTTAAATATAGCATGACAACTTTATGTTTAAGTTGAGTTAATGATTTTACCCTCCAATTTGTAACTGGAAGAAAGACGAGCAACTCCTTTGGTGGTAAGATTGCTTAGTACTATTAGTGATAGAGGAATGTCTATAGTGAAAAGAGGACAGAGTACAGCCAATGGCATCAAGCTAACCATTGTTTTCGACAATATTTTTTTTTTCACAGGCTAATTATTTTGGCGCATATCTAGTACAACATATCAGCAAGAAACTATAAAATATAAATGGACAATCAAGCTTTGTTGTGGGGGGTGGGGGGTTGGGGAATTAAATTTATCCAAAGCATCATACTTGCCTACGCCACCCACCAGTCCCTGTGAATCGGCTACATACTATGAAAATGCCATTCAATAGTGCTGCCACTATCACCAATTTTATCTCCTCTATTATATTATGCTTGGTTTAAACTGGTTCGTTTTTCCAGTTTAGTCCCCTACAACCAATATTGAAGATAAAACTGAAGTTCTAATTTTCTTCTTCTGACATGATTTGAGAAACAAAATAGAATTGTATTTATAAATTCTCTTATTAAATAGACCAAGATATCAAGATCGAGTATAACCAAATCATGCATTGATACAGAAGCCAAGTAGCCAACCCTAGAGATTCAAGTATGAAAAAAGCCCAGAAAAGAAGGGCAATACCTACTTGAGGTTTCACAGAAAAGATGACTACATCACTGGCTTCAACCACCTACGATGAAAAAGCAAGAGAAGTTATAAATGGATTCGCAAAATAACAAGCAGAAACAAAAATCACCACAGGAGTTCGTGAAGAAGAGGAATACGTCCTGATTGCGGGAAAGAACAGAGACGCCGAAGGAATCGAAGGCGGCACGGAGTGAGAAGTGCGAATACGAGAAGGGGGCAAGACGCCGGGGGAGAAAATCACTCACGAACAAAGCTTCACAACAATGGGGGCATACCCAGATTTCTTCAACCCTCACGCATGAACAAAGCTTGGCCGACGGAAGAAGCAAGAACGACGCTTGGTGGAGAATTTGGGGAAAGAAACGAGTGAGAGAGCGAGAGAAATTTGGGGAAATTTGGGAGTAGCTTCGCGGCAGAACGAGGGAAAATTTGTAGTCTAAATTTCATTTAGAGATGTTACATATAAAATATGAAGTAAATTTTGTCAACAATGGCTTACTGGTTTACTTGGCTTGAAAGGGGGTCAATGTATGCAGAAGACCCAAGTTCGATCCCCCAAGACAGTTTTCTTTTATTTTTTTTAGCAAGGACTTTCAGCGGCGACAAGAATTGTCGCCGCTGAAAGTGTTAGCTTCCGCGGCGACTTTTTTAAGTCGCCGCTGATAAACACACATTCAGCGGCGACAAGCATTGTCGCCGCTGAAAGTATACGCTTTCAGTGGCGACCCAAAGTGTCGCCACTGAAACCCCCACTTTCAGCGGCGACATTTTTTGTCGCCGCCGAAAGTGGCCACCAAAACCCCTATTTTTTGTAGTGTATGTGTAACAATTCAAGACAGTCATATATAGTTAAATTTTCCAGCTTTTGGAACAAGATAAAAGGAGAGGTGCTGAGACACACTTGTTTGAGATTATTCATGCTTGTTTTATCAATTAGGCATTCAACCTCTGGACAATTTCGAAAACAAAGTTTAGTTAACCCATTCATGCCTCCTATAGTTTGGACGATATTAGGCATGAAACTTTTACCGCATCCCTCGAGCTCACAAAATTCAATTGCAATTGCTCTTTGTGCAAGATCCTTGATTATTGCACCTAACATACACATATTTAACTGGCCCAAGCGTAAAGATCTTGTGTCTTCATTCTGAAATTCCGAGTCTTCATCAACATTACAATTCCCAATTTCCAAGTTATACCTTCTCAATCTGATGAGAGCACTGGGATCTACAAGGTACTCATAGCAATTTGTCTTGTCTGGGTGTGGAGAGTGTCCGGGAACATACAACTCTTCTAGCTGTGAACATCTTCCTATTGCTTCATAACAACATTCTTCTATTGTACAATCTGACAAATCTAACATCTTCAGCTTCGTTAATTTTTTAATCCCATTTGGCACTCTTTTGAAAGTACTACCTTGTAAGTCAAGAATTTCAAGTTTGGTAAGGCTTACCACAAAAGAGATGTCACATAAATCTGAATGATTTAAACGCAAAGTTTGAAGATTAGACAAGTGTTGGATTGATTGGGGATGTACTATTGTCGTATTCCAAAAATTGTCCATAATAATAATCAAAGCCTTGAGCCTCTTAATGCCTCCAAATGTTGAATGTGTTACATCCAAGGATCTTCTTGAATGTAACAATAGGATCTCAAGCTTTGGTGCATCAAATTGAGAAGGAAATTGAACTACTTCATTGTCATCATCATACCATGAAGATATGGCATAGCAGTTTTCTACCCTTTCATCAGGTGTCAATTCACTCAATTCTTTTGTAAAATCTACCAAAATGGTACGATTCTCTTCAGATGCTTTCCACAAAGCAAAATCATGAACCACATCATGCATTCGCACATATTCTTGTCCATGCATGTCGACCTCAAGAGAAGGCATCAACAACGAGGAGTCAATGAGATGATTTATGGTTGTTCTAACTTCGCTCCTTATTGTTTCGAATGAGTCTACATCCCTAAATAGACCTAACCCCACTCCATACCTAAAAAGATCTTCAACATCAATGTTATGATCTTTAGGGAACATAGCACCCATCAACAACAACAGCTTGGCTTCTGATGTTGCCAAATAATCGTAGCTTAATTCAAGACAAGCAAAAGCATCCTTCACACCTTTATCCGCATTGATTGCCTTTGCATTCCTCAACTTGTGCAACATTACTTTCATCTCATCAATTCCTTTTCCTTTCAAGCAAGTTCCTACAGCTACAATTGCAATGGGTAGACCCTTACACTCCTTAGCAATCTCTCGCGCAACATCTTCTTTAGCAGCGTCACTAAAATTAGCAAGGGTTTGAAACAAAGCCCAAGGTTCATCATCTTTTAACAAATGAAGTTGAACAATTTGTTGGCATTCCATCAAGGTACATACATGTCGACGGCGAGTAGTGAGGACAACTTTGCAACCTCTTTGATGATTTCCTCCCAAGGGAATCCCTATGTCCTCAAGATTTTGCATAGCCCATACATCATCCAGTATTATCAAAATTCGCTCTCCATTTTGTAATCTTAGTGCTATTCTTTTTGCCCTTCCTTTTTCAGATTCTTCTTTAAGTTTGATCCCTAACATGTCAGCAATTTCACCTTGAATTTTTCTTATATTTGGGATTTGTGAAATTGTAGTGAGCACAACTCGATCAAAGAGCTGTGATTCTTTGGCTTTCCTCCTCACTTCTTTCACCAACGTTGTTTTTCCTGACCCTCCCATACCCCATAGCCCAATCATGGAGCTACCATCATCTTGCAAAGCCTTCCACAGCTGATCATAAGCCATTTGAGTAGAGTTGAATAACATAAAGTTTTGAAAAGAGCGATACTCGATATCTGAAACAATGATGCGATGGGAAAACGGATTGAAGTGTTCACTTTTTGTATTTAAATCAATCATCCTCTTGGTTGCCTCATATAACTTTTCACAGAGACAATATCTCTTCCAAGTGGGACACCACCCTCTAAGGTAGCCATTGTTGTCGCTTAGTTCATTTTGCAATTCCTCCACCTCTGCTATGAGGTTCTTCACATCCTTCATCCACTTGTCAACTTCATCATCAATCCTCTCAGTCTTGTTGTTGGCTCGTTGAACACGCTCCTGCACCCTCCCCTCCCGCATTATCAGTTCCTCCTTTGCGATCTGAACATTTTTGGTAATTTTGCCAACACAGAACAAATATTGTAGCTGTTGTGAAGCTGGATCCACCAAATATTCGGCAAGTTTCTCTGCTAACCACACTGCCGCCTCTGCCATTTAATATTAATAGCAACCTGAAAGGGGATATACATTAACCATTATCAATCAAATGATTAACTCAAACTTTCATTTTGAAGAATTGAAGCATCTTACCTACTTAATCTTGCATGAAGATATCATCGAGATGAAAAGAATGATATTATTTTTTTATCCATGGTAAAATAAGAAACTTCAATTTTTTCGGTTTAACTTACAACCGCTGAAATTTGTTTTCCCCAGCTATGTTCAGATATTAGAGTAGTAACAAAATGTAGTGTTTTTATGGGTCTATTTTTCTAGCAGATAGATTCGTAGGTGAAAGAAAGAAAGGAAAAAAATGTAGTCTGCGAATGACAGCACCAATTAATTACTAGCAACTAACAAGCCACTCATATTTTTGATAATAGAGAGATCCACTATATAGATGATTGTGTATGTATGGAAAACAAATACGACAACGGTTAAAAATAGAAAAAAAATATCTGAAAGAATAAACGAGACTCATTAGATTGAGGAGGAGAGGGATATTGCTGATGCGTGTGGTAGGATCACTACAAAAAAACAGTGAATTAGCGACGGAATTAGCCACTGAATCCGTCCTAAAATAGTCTGTTGCTAAATAATTAGCCACAAAATTTCTCATTTAGCGACGGAATTTTGTTTTTACCGACGGAATTCCGTTACTAAATTCCATGGTTAATTCTCTGTTTTTTTGTAGTGGATATTTTTCAAAAATGACAAGTATTTAATATATTAAAATTTCAGATTTTTTTTTACATTAACATTTTGATGTATATCCTAATTCTAACGAGTTCTTAGGACGCGACTGACATCAACTTAAAGTTGTTAAAGTAAAAAAAAATATATTAAACTATGACAAAATACAAGAATAAAACCTTCAAAATATACGAAGAACAGTTGGATGTGGCGAATTAAAAAAATATATATATTTGGGTGCCATAGGCCTACTGTCTTTTACAAATTAAATGGAATTAAATGATCAAAATGATTTTAAACAAAAATTATTTTTTTTTATTAAAAAAGAATCTACACCCAATGATCGCCGAAGCTCTGACCGGTTTGGGAATCCACTGGCACCAAAGTTCTCGCCGCCGGCCAATGGGATTAATATTTATTATTTTTTATTTATGGGGGAGCAAAATAATTTTGAAAGTGAATTCAAATCCCACCCCCTTATGTTCCAAAATCTCTCTCACTCTCTCCTCTCTGTTCTCCGAGACGCAGCGGCGACTTCAGCCAAACCAGCGACGGTGGCCGGTGACGGAGCAACCAATGAGACGCACGAAGCTTGGGCCATTCCTAGGTGAGTGATTTCTTCTCATTTCCTTCCCTTTTTCTGGCGCGATTTTGAGCGAATTAGGGGGGAAGAATTCGAAATTAGTGAGGTTTTTGAAGCCTCAAAATGCATGAAATTGAAGCCTAAGACTTGAACAAGGATAATCTTAAAGTGAATTGAAGGTAGGAGGCTTGATTGGTCCGATTTTTGTCAAGGAATCCCGTCGGGTACTGTTCATCCGAGATGAAATTTTGGGGATTCCGTGTTTGTTGTTTTGAAGCTTAATTGTTGGTGATTTCTAGCAATTCTAAGGCTATGGAATGGATTGAATGTGTGTTCTTGAGATTAGAGAATTTTTGAATCAATTTCTTTGCCTCCCCTGCTTCGGTGATTCTGACGAGTAAAAAGGGAAGAATTTTGGGAAATGATATATCACTCATTTAGAAGTTGTGGAGGAACGTTTTCGGAGGTGTGATTTGGTTAAGCTTAGAATCTTTGATTGTTGGT
This sequence comes from Mimosa bimucronata, assembly GCA_037074515.1. Lineage (NCBI taxonomy): Eukaryota > Viridiplantae > Streptophyta > Magnoliopsida > Fabales > Fabaceae > Mimosa > Mimosa bimucronata. Next base: position 31,267,446 of record CM073440.1, on the reverse strand, counting down.
TGTTCTTCCCTGTTCCTGCGAATTTGTTAGGTTGAGAAGGGAAAATTTTTAAAGTAGAACATGTGCAAATTGAAACCTAGAATGGGGGCTCTGAATGGCTAATTCGATGAATTGTAGAATTCTATTTGTTGCTTTCTATCTTCCCTTGATTCTTTCTGCTCTAGCCGAGCTTCATTGTCTCGATGATGCTTGATTCTTGTTCTCCCTCTTGTTTCTCTGTTTCTGTTCGGCCAGGAGTAATAGGGTGGCTATTAATGTTTTGTTTTGCTGCTGGGAGAATGAACTGAACTTGTCCAAGCATGGTTGATTGATAGAAAGTTATTAGAGGTGCGATTCCTTGTTCTTTAGTGCTGGCCAAGTGTGAAGAAAAGAGAAGGAATGGGATTTTGAAACTATAAATCTTGATATTTCAGCTTTGTGAAATGTTAATTGCCTAATTTTATTCCCTCCTGGATGCTCTGGCTGATAGGTTTGGTTAAGGGAAGGAGGAAATGACATGATATTCAATTAAAAGAGTAGGAAACGGTTACCAATGTTTGTTGTAGTTTTAGGCTCTAGCATTCTAATTATGGTTTAAATTAAATGGCTGCACTGTGTTGGAGTAATTTAAATGCTCCCTAAATATATTGGATTACCATTGTTTTTACTTGATTCTAAAATAATGTTGATGATAACAAGTATGGTAATGATTTTCTGCTTTTGCTGGTATTTTTGGATGCTGGCTCAATAGGAGGAAAGAGAAATTGTGACATTAATTCAATAGGAATTAAGTTAAGGAATGGGGAAAATTGAATTGGTAGTTATTTGATTCTGTTGAGTGCTAGTTCAATTGTAATGGGATTGAATCTCTGGATTGTTGGTCTGATGATATATTTTTCTAAGAATGCAGTTTCTACTTTAATATGTTTGAAGTGTGGTATTTGGACACCTAAATGGCGAATTGGATCTTTAAATATTAAGTAAATGGTTGCAAAAGTTATTAAGAAACATGGAAAACAAATTGAATTAAAAGGGATAGCTGATTGATATATATATATTAATGGTATTTGTGCAATATTGATTAACAATGGTGTGATTAATTATTTAGTTAGGAATTAAGAAGTAGTTGGGATAATCTGATATCTTGAGATTAAGGATGGTGAGTGTAAGAGATGTAAGAATTGAATTGGATTTGTATGATAAAGACTCATGATATTTCTCTATTTATGAGCTTGCTGTCTTATAGGGATGTGCATATGAAGTATATTGTGATTAAGTTTCAATTGAAGAGGCATTATATAAGATAGAAATTATATGTATTTTGAATTAATATTGATTTTCAAGCTTATTAACTAGTTAAAGACTGATATACTGAACCATATGAAATTATTGTGGCATTTGCTTCTAATTGAATAAAAAATGTATTATTATAAAGTTAAATTATTATTGGGTGAGTTATAATGCTAGTTTGTTTTATATCCTATACAGAATTGTACTTATATAAACTACTGGTCAAACATTGAGAATAAGAAAGATTAATTGGAATAGAACTTAGATGATGTGAGTTTGATTTAAAATAATCAGGATATTTGTATGTATGTGTTTGTAGATGTGTGTATTGTTAATGATTATATAGTGCCAGCTAATGATATTATGATTAAGGTAGAGACTAGGATTTAATCCTATATTAGATCTGGGAATGGTAGTGATATAGGAACGTGAGAGACGCCAATTAAATATAAATGTATAAGTATTAATTTACGTTATTATTCATATGATGAATAAATAGGTTGTGATAATGGTATAAGCTCAGCAAGTTAGTGGAAAGGAAAGAAGCTGGTTAAGGATTAAGCTTGGAGTTCAGGTAGCAGTTTCATTCAATATCATTTATCATGTATGATAATTGCATAGCATGTTTTATAAATTTATAGTAGCTTTAACCTTGTCAGAATTATTTATGGGATCTGAGTACTCGATGACTAGAGGGCTAGCTACCCCTAGTACAGATTAGATATGACCGAAAGGTTATATTCAGGAGGTTGAACCTCACAGTAGTGCCTTAAGTGCACTGGCATACAAGGTTAATGTTTACTTATATGGGATGGGTGCGGGGGCCCACAGAGGGGCAACATCCCTACCCATACAGACATGTTTTTAGTTATACATATTTACTAATTATTATGCATGGTAATGAATGAAATGAACTGCGTTAAATTGCTGTTTCAGAGAAGCTGGTAGATGATAAGATGATTGAGATAAGGCAGGAGTGCTGGAGGAAGATTAGATGAAGAATTTAAGATTATGTTATAAAAAGTAAGGTTATCTGTATATGATGTAATTTAAACTTATTAAATTAATAGTAGAAAGCATGAAAAATAGAATTGTATAAATTTTAAAAGGGATTTAAATTTTCTAAGTACTACGAATTAAAAATAGATACCCTGAGAGGGTTAGTGTACTTTTAATTGTTTTATTAACCGCTTTATTTTATAAAGGGTTTTAAGTTATTTTAATTTGTCTGAAAAGCCCTTTCCAACTTAAAGAAAGTTGGTTTAATGTTTAAAAGAAAAAAATTTAAATTTCTCGTATTTTTAGGCTTTTGACATTGGAAAGTGGTTATAATTCAATTAAAATTGCTATAATATAGTAGAAAATTTTAGATGTTACAGAACACAAGCCACACTCACATTGATATTTGAGATATATCACAGATAGATGCTTATGTATGCTTGGGGAAAAAAAGAACAATTATAAGGATAACAGAAAAAGAAACATGTGAAACAATAAAGTGGGAAAAAAAAGAGATACAGAATCAGGAGAGGGATATTGCTTCATACCTGGGATTAACTTGCTTTTCAACAGTGACAATAACAGAATTGCAGTGCGTTGAGAAGATGTTGAGAGATATATTGATGAGTAGCCGTCAACTAATTTAGAACTTGCAAGTTGAAAATATGTTTCAAGTTTTGTACCCCAAAACACGCCTTCCACATTCCAACATCCAAAAGTCAAAATAATGCAATCTTATCATTTTAATTTTTTAAAGTGGTCAGCATTTTAAATTGAAATTTCAGATTTCGTGATATAATCCATTTATTCCTAAATATATGACATAGTTTATTTTCTTTTTAAAATCTAAAATGCAAAATAAACTACTTATAAATTGATATAATTGAATCCTTTTAAACTAGTTTATTTGACTGATAAACTAACATATAATCTAATAATACACAAAAGAGTTATGATTTAGTGATTTAATGAAGAAACTATATCTTTAACCCCTTTACTTCGTTAAATTAAATAAGTCAACCAACTTATCGCGGGAAGAAATATATATTCATATAATTTAACCCCTTAGCCGAATTTTTTTTGGTAGAAATTATTGCATTATCCAAGGTTATCAACTTACCATCTCATTCACAGACCCTCTTTAATTTTTTATTTTTAAAAAAATCTACATAGAAAATGTAAAGGGAAAATGCTTTGAAAGAGGATGTAAAGGGAGACCATTACATATTTCATAGTCCCCCCCCCAAAAAAAAAAATTTGAAAGCAACCAAACATTAAAAAAAATATAACAGTCTCAAAAGAAAAGAGAAAAGATGTCGATGAAAAAAAAATAAAAATAGAAATTAAATAGTACTTGGATGATTTTTTCCCTTGTTTTTTAAATCGAAAAATTAAAAATATTTGTGACCAAGTCAAGAACAGACCAATTGTTAATAAATGATGACGAAAACCACCCCAACAATACTAACTTAAGTTGTGCCCTACTAACTAACTGAGAAACCAGAGAGAGATAATTCATTTCAAAAAATATTTCTGTTCATACTGTAAAATTAAGACATCTGTTGATTTATGTTTTATAATTGATGTGCTATATTATAGGAATTTATGCGAGCAAATACTTTTATTAAAACTGCATAAAATACATTCTATTTTCAAAACTTATAGAGATTTTTTATGAAATTAATAGAAAATTAAACATTTTTAATTAATTTTACTAAATAATTTTGGGGTTTTTAATCCTAAATTTAAAAGAAAAAAACCGTGTTAGTTGAACTGAAAGAGAGAACACATAATTTGTCAGTTACACTAAAAATTTTTTGTAAAAATCAATGTAAATATAAATGTTGGGATAATTTTGATAGAAATATAAAATATTTAATTCAAGGGATCGTAAATATAAAAAAATAGTGTCATTGTACATAAACAAATGGACAGAAACACAGTTTAATTCAAAATCTATTTTATAGCTAAATTTTTGTAAAACTTAGGATATTGATTGACTAATTAATTAATTAATCATGATGCGAAATTATTGCGAAATAGCATTTCTTGTTCTCTGTGCTGCGGCGTTTCACTTTCAACTTTGGCTGCAAAGTATATATAAACTTACCGCTTCAAAATAATCAAAGTTTTATTCCATGAAGAGGCTGCATATACCAACCTTGTACTGCTTCATCTTCAAATATGTAACAACAACAATAACAACCGGAAAGGGTAAATAAAATTTCATGAAGTAGAATATGAAAAATAAGAAAGATGAATTTCTGTAACTATATCTACAGTTTTACATGTATTTTGTTTGAGATGAGTTCGAATCAGCAACCAATGTAGTGTGTAGAGGGAAAGTTCCAATCGCTAAGTCATACTTTTGAGAAAATAGCATACACCAAGGAGATAAGAGTTTTCATGAGCTTCTGTTTCGTTTCCCCTCTAATGGACTTTTTCCAGCGCACTAAGAAAACTAGTATACACCAAGGAGAAAAGAACAAGACTTGATATTTACCAATTGTTTCAGAGGCACACGAGGTGCTAGCTATCAGTCAAACTTGGTCAACTTCATTCCCTAACATAACTTCAGATTACCAAACTCACTTAATTACAAAAACTCGTTTAATTGATGAGTATGTACTATGAACGTAATTATTCAGATTTTATTACCATCATCTTTACTTGCGTCTTGCTCGTTGAAAGGTAGCTGTATTTTCACTAGTACTTATAGGTTTTTCTTTTTTCTTTTTTTTTTTTTTTTTACCTTTCATACTTTCTTCTTGTCTGATGTTATCTTTTTCATTCGTACTCATTTCTTTAAATATAGATTAATAAGTTAGGTAAGTTAGTTAGAAAAAAATGATAAATATAAAAGATAAAATGAAGAAAAGCTTATATTCAGGAGGAAAACTCAATACCAACTAGCTTATAATCCTTATATAATTATGACTAGAAGTAGTATTAGTTAAAATTTATTACAAGCAATAAATATGTAAGTGATTCTTTTTTTTAAATATAAAGGGAGGAGCTGAGGGAGGGGGAGCGAGGGATGTGATAAATCGAGGGTAAAAATGAAAATGATGCATTAAAGATTTAGATAAAGTCAACTTTTTGCTTATATGTAAGGCCAACTACTCCATATGAGAAAATGATTTTTATCAATAAGACCATAAGGAGCATATTTTCATATGTCTGCAACGAGGGAAAAGTGAGAATAAATAATGAAAAGAAAAGTATTGGAAAGAAAAACATGCAAAAATAATAATTCTTTTACTGTTTTCTATATTCTAATTTTCTCCCCCTCCAAATTATACAAAATGTGTTAAAAAATACTGAAGTTCTTAAAATAACAAAATTTAGAACTATTCCATATGGTTAAATCCTTATGACTCACAGCCTTGTACCATAAATGTAATTTCATGTTTTAACTTTTTCCTCAACCCTATTCTTCATTCATTCTCTTACCAAGTTTTTAAAGAGCCGGACCAGATTGAACAATCCAACTGGTTCAACCGTTAGTTGAAAGCTTTTATGGCTTCGTTTAGAGGGGAAAATAGCTGTGGAGGGTCACGTTGGCACGTCAAGCCTTGAGCTGCCAAAAGCTTGGAACTGTACATCCGGCCAGATCTTTTACCTCCAGAAGCCACTCTCCACTATGCATTTGTAAATACTGGTTTGTAAATACTGTTTAAATATATGGGATCGATTATACAAAAAGATTGTGAAATTGATGGCGATGTTAGTAATAGAATTTAAGTAGGGTGGTTTAAATGGAGAAAAGCTATTAGAGTTATACATAAAGTACTAGATAAGGTAAAAGGGAATTTTTATCAAATAGCCATTAGACCAGCAATGTTATATAGTAGTGAATGTTGGGCTATAAAGATACTACATGAGCAAAAGATATATGGGGGTTGCAGAGATAAGAATGATGAGAGGATATGTGGTCATACGATAAAAGATATGATCTACAATGATCATATACGAGGAAGAGTAAGGGTAGCATCAATTGTGGAGGAAATGGTAGAAAGTCGATTGAGGTGGTTTGGGCATGTTTAAAGAAGACAATTAGATGCGACGGTAAAGAGAGTTAATCAAATAGTGTGGAACCCTCCTAAAGAGGTAGAAGGAGACCAAAGAGAACCCTTAACAAAGTTATCTATCGAGATCTTTTGACCAATAATTTATCGCAAAACATGGCTATTAATAAAGTACAATGGCGTCGTAATCCATGTAGCAGACCCCACCTAATGGGATAAGGCTTTGTTATTGTTGTATTAAAAAAAAGCCGCTCTTGACTTCAAATAGGAAGAGAGATTGAGAGGGTGGAGGAGCCGATGAGTCACATAATAGAGAGGAGATACATGTGGAAGAGATTTTCTTGAGATATGTAAAGCATTCATCACATGATGAAGAGGAACATAGAGGATAGAAGTGAAAGGCAGATTATGACATGAAGAAGGGACATGAGAGGAAAATTACTTCATACTTGAGAATCGTGCATTTCCAATTTTGTTATATATTTATAACATTTTAGACTTCTTTTCTAAATTATATTTTATTTAATAATACTTTTGTTTTCTTTAATGACAGGGTTCTAATACTTGAACACAAGGGCACAAAACAATCATCCCCATTTAATGTTCTTTTTTTTTCTTTTTTATAAGTTTTACTGTGTTTCTATCATTTGGTGTCTTATATTTATATTAATATACATATAATAATTGTTCAGTATGTCACTGGCTCGATCAAACGATTCAGCCATTCTGATCATTTGAACCACAACCCACAAACATTTTCAACTAGACTTCTGGTCCACCTTTTGAAACATAGCTATTACCTTTCATTAAAACTGAAATTGATTATTGTTGTTTGTTAGTTATTTCTTTGAACTTGAATGCCTAAATTCTCATTTTGTTTGTTGTCCTTCTGAGAGATTAATATTTTGTGAATTTCGGAAAGGATTCGCTGAACCAAATGGCTATTGAATGATTAATTTTTATTTTACACATACTTGGGAAATGAGTTATACATATATATATAGACACACAGATGCCTCATTTTTTCAAACCCAAGCTAGTGGGTTATAATCCCAAAAAAATGGGATGTCCCACTCATGGCCTTATTTCCTTCCCTATCACAATGGGACTGGGATGCCCCCCATGACTAGGAGACTAAGACTGGGATGCAAATGGTATCCCAATGTTTTTTGGGACCATAACTTAGAATAGGGTGCCCTAATCTCGTCGTAGTCGTTAAAGAACTCTACATGGGATAGAAGCCATGTTTAACAAAAAAATTTGTAAAGGGTTAATGGTCTCAAATGTTTTAGAAGTTTCCTCGAAGGAGTACCCAATACTCGAAAGTTTTTTTTTATCTCAAATGTCTTGAAAGTATTATTTCGCAGCATTTATATCTTAAGTTAACGAAGAAGCAAACAGTCATTTGCCACGTCAAAACCTTAAGAAAACTTCCAAGGCATTTGATGAGATCCAAAACAAAACTTCTAGGTATTGGGTGCTACTTTAAGAAAACTTCTAGAATATTAAAAACCTTAATCTCACCCATGTAATCACCCATTCAACAAGAGTTTGACTTTGACGTGGACATGACAAATGTCTATTTGCGTCTCCGTTAATTTGGGGCACTATGAAATAATACTTCTAAAGCATTTAAGATCCAAAAAAACTTTCTGATGACGGGTGCTTTGTTTAAGAAACTTCCAGGGCATTTAAAACCCTTAGCCCTTTCGTAAAAGTCAAGACATTCAAGCAGGAGTTAATTCATTCATGGAGTAAATTGATTAATTAATAGTATATATCTTGTACTCTCGAAAACACTGCTCCACTTTCAACTCATGTTGTTTCACCTTATCAACGAAAAAACAACTCATACTGTTTCAAAATCTAAATTTCATTCCTGTATGAGTAGCATTGACATCTTTTTTTTTTTTTTGGGTGCATAAATATGTAATAAAAACACGAAAAGTAAATATCATGATGTAAAATATGAAATATAAGGAAGATCAATTGGAATAATTAATTAAGGCCTTGTTTCATATAGATCTACAGTTTTAGATTGAACTTTCCATCAGTTAAGTGCGAAGTTTGGGAGGAAAACAAGCAACAAATGTAGCCTACAATTGACATCTCTAATTCTTATAGCACATGCAACTAACTATACTCATACATTGAGAATTATTTGAAGTACAACAATAAGAAAACAAAAACAATGATTAAAAAACTGTATATGAAAGACTAAAAGATTCCGATGTCCATATACCTGATAATTGAGCTGATGTTCAAGATCCAGGTGAACACAATTACACTGCAATCACCACACTTTTCATGAGCTTCACTGCTTGTCAACTCAGTTGGAAATGATAGTCCTCTCTCTCTGTCTCTCTCTGAAAACAATTATAAGAAGATATATGAAATACTAAAGAGAGGCAAAGAAAAAGATATTTTTATTTTCGTATTATGAGATAAACTTGCAAAATATGGTGACCAGACATTCCATGAGCTTGACTCCTCGTCAACTCGATTGGCAGTTGGAAGAAGTTGATAAGCTCTTTCCTTTTCCAATTCTTATGGACCTGTTATTACACGTTTTCTTTCAAGAAAATTTCATGGATAGGTGAGTAAAGAATCTTGTGATTTTATAATTACTTTTCATAAAGGGTACGATATTTCTTTGAATTTTAAAATTGTTTCTTTCTTTCTCTCTTTTTTGCATTATTTGTATGAAAAATTAGTTATCTTTTATGTCATTCCTGCCTCGGTGGGAACCAATTTTCCTTAATCCGGACTTTAAAAAGATTAGCTTTATGAAAACCTGCTCAACGATAAATACGTCAAGTACAGAAAAATCTGACATTTTTCTTGTTTCACCAAAGACATTTTACTCTACCAAACCACGCCTAAAAGTTTCATCATGATGCATGTCAAATAGAAGCGTCTTAGAAACATAAATCTTTTTTTATGAGCATATCGGTATCGGTATTTGAATGATTTACCAAATAACTTACACCAAAGAAATGTTACTTCGAAAATTGTCATTAGAAACTATGAATCTCATCACTTTCAAATTCAAACTTTTATGGAGACATAATTTTATAGGAAAATCCCTTTAAAAGTCTCTTGAAATGCCCCAAATTCTAATTTTGGGCCACTGAATTTCATAAATCATTAATTAGATTATATGGAGTTAATTAGGACTTATAAATTGGGTCAAATTACTTCCATAATTAAGCTTGAGTCGTTAAATTAGGACTTATAAATTGGGTCTAATTAATTCTTCTTTAGATACATAAAAGGATGTTTGCTAAAAAAAGTAGAAAAAACAAGGTACTAAAGGGGAGTTAGATTTTCTAGTAATATTCCTAAATCCTTAATAATGCCTTTTGGTGTTTAAAAACCTTAACCCTTTTTGAGTGCTTCTTTAGCATATGCACTCTACAAACCTTATTAGAGGATCCAAAATATTTTGGGTGCAAATTAGAGGATTCAAATTGAATATATAGATCATTCCACTAAGCTCAGCTATTTCCCAAGTATTCGGCCCATATTATCAATAAAGGCCCACCTAGTTCTAAGTCTATGGGTGAATTGGGTTTACTGTTCGTTTCTTCTCGTGTTGTTACATTACTACAAAAATAGGTCAACACGGCTCTACAATCTTGGCGCTTATTTTCATAAGCACCGTGATAAGCGTTTGGTTTTATATTTTTATTTTTTTAATTTTTAAATTTCTGAACCCTTGCCTAACGCTTATAAAAATAAGTGCCTAGTTAAGGGATTCTATTTTATTTTTTTAATTTTTATGGAAAATAAGCGCCAGGTTAGGCTTATTATTGTTTTTTAAATTTTTTTTAGACTTTAGGGCCTACCCAGGTGCTTATTATTATAAGCGCTGGGGTAGGATATATTTTTTTTTTAAAAAAATATATGTCCTAACCTTACGCTTATATTTTTAATCTGAAACCCTCTTTCACTATCCCAAATCTCGCCGCTGCCATCGTCAAATTTCCTCACCTTCGTCGTCGTTCAAATCCCTCTTGTCTTCATTCACTACAAAAGAAGCAACAGGTTAAAACTGTCATTTAGTGGCGGTTATAACAGCTACAGGTGATTACTAGCGGTTTTCAATACCGCTAGTAAAACTACCGTAACAAACATTTACTAACGGTTATCAGGAACCGCTGTTACAGCAGTCAACACCGTTACTAAATCAATAGCGGTAAAAATAGCCACCACTAAATAGTAAATAAAAATGTCACCATTGGATTTACATTAGTGGCGGTTAAAAGAACCACTACTAAGGTCCAAAAAGTCGTCGAATTAATATTTTATATATTAGCGGCGGTTTGTAACCGCTACTAACCTCTTGCAACTTTAGTGGCTGTTACAAACCGCTATTAATGTTTCGAAATTGTTAGTAGCGGTTCCAACCGCCACTAATGTTTTAAAATGTTAGAAGTGGTTATATAATTGCCACTAATTTTATGGAACGTTAGTGGCGGTTACATAATCGCTATTGAGTGTAAAAAATACTAAAACAAATTTATCCGAGCCCATTCGAATTTTTTAGCAATAATTTGCAATATTATCAACAATTGAATATTTTAGCACTAAAACATAAAAAAATTTAAGATAGCAAATATAAAAGAATATGTGAAATTAATAATAGCACTACAAAAATAATTGACTACAATAACAACACAATCCTATTTGACATTATACAAATAAAGATAATGCCAATTTTCACCTGAAATCAAAAAGAAAAAAGAAGTATACACAATAATATAAGATTAAATAAAATAACAATAAAAAACATATCAGAATTTAAAATAATTGATGGGAAGATTGGGATGGAAGGACAGGAGGAGGAAGGAGGGAAATGAAGATGTTAGAAAATAAGGAGAGGGGTGGGATTTATAGGCACTGGAGGCACTAATTAGCAGCGGTTTGGGTACTTTAATAGCAGTTATAAACCGCTACTAATAACGCGTATTTAGTAGCATTTCTAGAACCGCTTCTAATTTTTCAAAATTGAAAAACAAATTGATAAAAGGAAATGTATGAATATTCATTTAAAAAAAGACATATATTAATGTTTGATACACACCATTATGGTAAATGCTACAAAATAAAAAAGAATTGTCGCTTCAATCATCTTCTTGCTCCTGCCTAAGAAGATAATAAACGCATATATTAATTTCTAATAATAATAATAATATATGTGGAAAATTGTATAATAAATTTGTAGTGAACAGACTCTCCTAACTACTGGTAAATGCTCATCTTCTTCCAGAATGAGATTCTCGAAGTTTTCAGGTTCAAAATGCTGGTGTCTAGTTCCAGATCATCTTCCTCACCCATTTCATAGAGGTCCCGGGGCTTCATATGAATCACCATGTGCCAATCTTTGGGTTTTTGATCTAGCACATAGTAAACTTGCTGCGCTTGTGAGGCAAAAATATACGGCTCGTCATCTGATACTTCCCCTGTGTGAATGAGTCTTGAGAAATTGATAGATGTGATGCCCAAGCTGTTGACCATAATGCCTCGAGAAGTTCTGGTGTCCGCCCACATGCAATTGAAGAGAGCCACAATGAAATGACCTTGATAGTTTGGCTTGATGATATCAACGAGCTTCCCATAATATGATACGCCTCCAAATTACATGTCAGTATCATGTGAGCTGGCATAACTCCTTGTATCAAATGTGCTAAATACTCCGAATTTTGGGTGAGGGAATCTTCATCCCGTGCGATGGTGGAGAACTTGAAACCATTGATGTCGTATGCCATATATCTCTTGACAAAATCGAGCAGACCAGTTGCTAGATTTATCATATTAGGCGGATGGTGATTGTTGTTGTTGGGTATCCTGGGTGCAAACCGATATGGAAACTCACGATGGACCTTTTTATCCACTTCAGTAGATGACCTTATGCGGCTGCGTAGTTGGCATTTAAATAACGCTGGAAATCCCTTAAATTCAAAACAACAAATCACAGGATTTTGTGGTTAATATATAAAATAATATGATGCGTGTGTAGTGTTATGATTGTTACTGAATCTAGGGCTCAACTTGAGGGCAATTTGTCAAGACATGTCTGTGGGCTTACAACCTTTCAGAAGGAGTAAGCTTGTAATACTAAATTCCTCAAACTGGTTTCCGTCGGGCGGGAATAATGTGTTAGAAGGTGAGTGAACATTGGTGGGGCTGTCATCGACACGAGGAGGTTGGTTGAACGAGGTCCGATGTCATCAAAATACCGCAAACAATATGTTAACACCTCTTTACCAATGTAACCCTTTGTTATTGAAACCTCTGGAGATGCTTTGTTCCTCATGTACGACTTCAATTTCCCTAGGTATCTGTAATTGCAATTACAATCAGATTATTGAAACAAAAATCATGAAATTAATGGAGCAATTAATCAACCCACCTCTCTATGGGACACATCCGATGGTATTGAACAGGGTCACCCAACTTTGCGTCTTGGAAGAGGTGGACAGTGAGATGGACTATAATAGTGAAGAAAGACAGTGGAAATATTGTAACACCTACTTCTAGGACTCATTACCAAGCCTAATAATCTTTGGGAATCATATTCAAGCTCATATGGGACTTAGAACATCAAAACCACAACTTTTAAAACTTTTCTTTATTTCTGGAAAAATGCTGAAAATGCGGAACTTTTCCAGCAACTTTGAAAAACTCATAACTAATTGTAGAAAAATGGTTTTGACTTGGTTCAAGTCTCAAATTAAATCTTGAAGAGTCCTCTTTCTGGGAAAAATATCAAACATAATATGCATCAACCCAGGTGATACAGATATTTGATTTTCCCAACCTGCCTTCGTTTTCACGCCCAGAAATATTGGCCTTCTTGCGTGATTTTTGGATTAAGCTACATAACTCCAATTTACTTAGTTTTTGGGTTTCCAAAAAGCCCTACATGTCTATTAATTTACATAAAAATTCCAAAGCTAAAGGAATTCATCTTCTATCTCGAATAATATCAACAATAGACATTGCACAGAATGGAACCCAGAAAACAGCATTTCATTTGCATGAATTAAAACTTGTTCTTAATGGCCAAGAATGACCATATACATACATAAATCCAAAAGGATAACATAATAACAGCATAATCAAAAGCATCCCAACAATATTACAGATTTATCATGAGTTCAAAGATGCATAACAAAAACACGAACATTGAATTCTTCATCTTGACTAGGCTAGCTTCTTCTCTTTCTCCTTTGATGAACTTGCTCCTAAAATGGTTTAGATTTGGGGGGGGTGAGATTTTGGGGAAAATCTCAGCAGCACAATACTCAACAAAAAACCATGCAAGTTTAACATTGGACAAGATATGGCAATACCAATAACTTATACATGTGAGCATTTATGTTCTTAAATAATAACATATGGCCATAGCATTATAAGAAACACATAATCACTTCAAACATGATTCATCAAGGCAGCCAAATACCACATCACAATATTGAAACAATGCTGGAAATGTAAGAGAGTAAGTACTACCTTAAAGCTTTACAATTTCTCTTGGAGTCCTAACCTTCAAGGCTCCTCAAGAACACCCAAGAACACTCAAAAATACTCAAGAACACTCAAGAACACTCCTCTTTCTCTCACTTTCTTTGGGGCTACAAATTTTGGTGTGTAGAAAGGGGATGGAAGAGGTCCTATTTATAGGGGAAATGAGGGCAAAGATCACCCCAAGCCACTTCACACATTATCCAATAGAATTGAGACTTCTCTTGCACTTTATCCTACCTAATGCTCCACTCATGCTTTCTTTTCCTTTCTTGCTTTTCTTTCCTTTACCTAATGCTCCACTCATGATTTCTTTTCTTTTTCTTTTCTTTACCTAATGCTCCACTCATGCTTTCTTTTCTTTTCTTGCTTTTCTTTCCTTTACCTAATGCTCCACTCATGCTTTCTTTTCTTTCTTTTCTTTACCTAATGCTCCACTCATGCTTTCTTTTCTTTTCTTGCTTTTCTTTCCCTTACCTAATGCTCCAATCATGCTTTCTTTTCTTTAATATAATTTTATGCTTACAATTCCTTATTTATTTATTATTTGCAACATAATTCATTCTTCATGACATGTGGTGCCAACCTAGGCTCCACAAGGAGAAATTACTATTTCTCATGGGCTAAGGTCTTAGTCCATTTTCTATGCCCAATCTTAAACTAGATGGGTTTCTAAGCAAATAATGGGCTAAGGTCTTAGTCCATTTTCTAAGCCCAATCTTAAACTAGATGGGTTTCTAAGCAAATAATGGGCTAAGGTCTTTCTCTAGTCCATTTTCTAAGCCCAATCTCAAACTAGATGGGTTTCTTAGCAAATAATACAATGCAAAATTCTACTTAATTATTATAAATTCTTCTTAATGTTTTATGAGAATTCTTAGGGAAGATTATCAACAAATACTTAAACTTCCTCATGCTTTAAATTAATGCCTATAAAATGTAATTTCCAAGCTAATAAAAATTGGGACGTTACAAATATCATCTCAATATGACACAACATTAGAACTATTTTTTCCTGCAATTTATCCAACTCTGCTGCTTCCAAAACCTTTTGCACACAATCGTCGGTAGAAAGCACTCAGTTGAACCATAACGTTTGGCACCTCTGGGGGCAGAGTGCTTTTAATTGCCAGAGGTAGGAATTGCTGGAGCAAAACATGGAAATCATGGCTTTTCAACCCAACAATCTTCTTAGACTGCATGTCGACACATCTTGAGATGTTGCTAGAATAACCATCAGGAGCCTTAATGTCCTTAAGTGTGGGAGGAAGACTTCTTTGTTGGCTCTTATGAGGGTGAATGAGGTTGGGGAAAACTTATCATTCTCATCTGGATAGGCGTTGTGATGTATTTCTATCGCCATGAGATCTTTCCTTACTTGCAGATGGTCCTTGGACTTTCCGGACTCGTTCAGCCACGTGTACAAAACTCTATCACACATATTTTTCTTGATGTGCATGCATGATATCCCGACAATGGTGAAGCTTATTAGATTTCCAATAAGGGAGCTGAAAGAAAATGCTCCTCTTTCTCCATTGCTGCACGTTATCCCCATGGGACTTGTTGAGAGGCCTTCTACCACCAGGCTAAACATCAACTTGCTTCCCAAATTGTACGTCAACATCTTTAAGCTGTTGAAGAACATCTGCGTCAGACAACAACATAGGGGGATCTCTCATTTTCTATGATCCATTGAATCTAATTTTCTGCAACCTGAACCTGTGATCTCTAGGAAGGAACCATCAGTGACCCATGAAGCACCACTTGCTACTGTGAGGAAGGCGAACTGAGTCTTGACAAAGTTACAATTAGGACAAGCTAACCTCGTATGTACGTTCCAACCAGATAATGTGTCAAATCCGGGGAAATCGCTTACTGTCCACATCAAAGACGCATGGAGTGTGAATAGCGTCTTACTGTAAGCATCAAACGTCTCAATTCTGTTACTCTACAGTTTCTACAACTCTTGTATCAATGATTGAAGGTAGACATCTATATCATTTTCAGGAGCTTTCTTCCCCGGAATAATCATCGAAAGAATGAAGAGCTTTGTTTCATACACATCCAAGGGGGCAAGTTGTACGCTATCAATACAACAGGCCATATACTGTACGCAGAGCTAAGATTCCCAAAAGGATTGAAGCCATCTGATGCGAGAGCTAGGTGGACATCTCTTGGGTCCACAGCAAATTCCGGGAATTCAACATCAAATGCTTTCCAAGCCTCAGTGATAACTCCTAGAAATTCATGTTATTTGAGTATATTTTCCTTTAGTTTATTAAATCATTGATAAATTTTGGATACTCAAGATAGGAAAATGCTCATTTGATTTTCGGTTGCATATCATTGTTTATTTATGTAGATTTTGATTGTTTTTATAGTTAGTTTCTCATATTGTTTTATGTAAATTTTGTAGGAATAATTTGATGCAATAAACAAGAGATTTTAGCCCTCCACCAAGCTCCCAATTGAACAAAAATAAGAAGCCACAGCAGCCCAAGGAATAAAGAAAAAGGCAAGAAGACAGAATGAGTGGGACTTCACCGTGGCCTCGCCACGGCGAGACCCACGGCGAACAGCATCAGCCTCTGCACAGTTTTTGGCCAGCTCACCGTCAGCTCGAGGCGGCGAGCGACAATTGTTTCTGTCATTTATGGACTTCACCGTGGGCTCGCCGCGGCGAGACCCACGGTGAACTGCGTGATTCGCTGCATTTTGGACAGAACAGACGCGTTTTGAAGGAAATAAAAGCTAGGGCTTCGAGCTTATTTGGCATTCTTCGACTTCTGGGCATATTTTGGGCGTGTTTGGCTCTGCTAGGGCTTGGAGATTGGTGGGATTTGGCTAGGGCTTGGAGCTTCAGAGAGATTTGGGCTTCCTCTCTCGGTTTATCTCTTCCATCTTCATTCTCTTCTTTTGTTCTGTTTGTAATGTTGTATATATATGCTCCTATGGAGTTGTAGAACATGTGTAGCTAAATACTTTGATCCTAAGGTTATTTTGAACCCTTGTATGTATTGATTCTTGATTCCTCCTCTTAATTTGTGATTAATGATAACTATGTGCTTATTTTACTCCGTTCCTAATGCTTCTAAGTGCTTGATCACCATTTAGATGTTGGGTTCACTTGATTTATGACTCGAGAGAGCTAGGTTGAGTGTAGAACTTGGGTAGAGTAGTGCAAGAACCGGAAGTTTGCATGACGAATGGATGGTTTTGTTGGTAAGATAGAGATATACTTGCTAGCTTTGCATAGTCACATTAGGGTTGGAGCTTGATAATTGGGTTTTATTAAATTGTAGCAAGAGATTGTGCAATTAATAAGACTAAACACTTGTTCTTGACTTGAGAGAGCTTTTACGAGTACCCAATGAACCCTAGATTAGCACATGGTGTCGTTGAGAGCTTCTTTGAGGGGAGGTTAGTTGAGCTTTGAGAAGTACAAGGGGGATAGATAATCTTAGGACCCATTTTATCCTTGAGGTTGGAGAATCACCTGTTTATACCATTATTTTCATTTTATTTTCTTATTTAATTTTCAATCTCAACATTTGTGTCACTCAAATTGGGCGAGAGTGTGATAATCATTGTTTGACCGGGTTTTGGACAAATCCTCGTGGGAACGATACTTTTCTCATCACTTTATTACTTGGCGCGACCCGTGCACTTGCGGCGCAGGGCGAACACTCAGCATCCCTAGGATGTCTCAACTTTCCATCCACGCTAGGCTCTGAAGAATTCTACCACATGTTCTCAGCCATTTAGATGAAGTATACAACCGTTGAAGCCTTAGAGTCAATGAAAAATATCTAACAATCTTCATAGGCTTCTTGGTTGCCCATCGACCCCTCTTTGCCTGTTTGTACCGAGATGCGTTACACTACAAACATCTATCCAACTGGGTGTCATCTCCCCAATATAGCATACAATCATTCGGACATGCATGAATTTTAGTGTAGTTCAATCCCAACTTGTTGATGGTCTTCTTCACTTCATAGAATGAAGGTGGGATTTCTGCCTCAGAAAATGCATCTCCCAAAAATTCTAACACCATTACATCCCCTTATCGCTGAAGCCACACAAGCACTTGATCTTATAGAGTTTGACTAGAAATGAAAGCTTAGAGTATTTATTGCACCCTGAATAAATAATATTTTAGTGCAAAATAGACGATTTAAGTATCTAAAATGAAAGTTCGCAGTTATTAGTAGAACCTGGAAACAATGGCTTATCTGCTTCTGTCATAAGGTCAAAAAAATTCCTAGCAGCTTCATTTCCAAAAAACTCTGGCAGTGGTCCGTCAACACCTTCTACAGTACCAATGTTGTCATGTTGCGCACTGAAAGCATCACGCACGACATTGTCAATTGGATCTACATGATCTTCGTGATAGTCAATCTGCATTAATCCAACCTGAGACATTGTAGTAGCTTGTTCACTGTCATCATCATCATCGTTCTCCCCATGAACCGCTTAGAAAGTGTAATTGGATGGGAATTGTTTCACAATAAGATGCTCAAACACAACATATCTTGGATGCCACTTCTTGAATTTACATATTGGACAAGGACAAAGAATATTATTGTTGACACTTGAGCGGTCGAAAGAAAAATCTAACAAATGGTTCAAACCAACCATATAGTAGGAGGACGTACGTGGCAAATTGAACCAAGATTTATCCATTATATGAGTAAAGATATTATTCAATAATGGAAGGGTTGAAGTTTGATGGAAATGTGAAATGAAATGAATAAGTTGCAACGTTTATAAATGAAAAGTCCAACAGTCAGCCAACATTAGTAGCGATTAACCAACTACTAAAACAGAAACAAAATGATATTACTGTTTATTTGATGCATTAGTAGCGGTTCGAAACTGCCACTAAATACATTAATAATTTAGTAGTGGTTTAAAACTGCCACTAAATGCATTACTCATTTAGTGGAGTTTATAAACCATTACTAATGTTTCTGACCGTTGAATTTTTCATTTATTAACATTCCAACTTATTCATTTCATTTCACATTTAGTAACAGTTTTAAACTGCAACTAAATGCTTAGTAGCAGTTTCAAACCGCACTAAATTATGAGACAATTAGTGGCGGTTTGTAACCACCATTAATTTCACACAAACTTAGTAGCGGTTACAAAACGCTACTAAATAAGGGTTTTCCTTTTTTTTCCCCGTCAATGGCCGTTATATAAAAAAACTTCAATTACATTTTCAAATATAAATAACATCACAACAAAAAATTTAGATATTTATGCAATTGTAGCCAAAATAAACACAAGTTTTAATACAAATAAAAAGGTGCAATAGTCTTGAATTTACAAATGTCCAACTAATAAAAAAACCTATAACTACTCATTTAGCTGAGTGTCATCCGGCTGACCACCATCTGGCTGACTGCCCTCTAGCTGCGATCCTGGAACGGTTATGTGTTGGTCTTGGTGGATGTGGAGGTACTCCTGGTGCATGCAAAGAAGGTCCACCGGAGTCAACCTTCTGCAATATCCGGTCGAGTGCACTGTTCCAATCTATCGTACACCTTATCTATAGTCTCCTGGGTCAACCGCTCCATCATCCAAGCCTCATACTCCGGATCGCTCATCATGGAAAGGCTGGAGGACGCGTGGCCGGCAGCTACAGACTGGGCGCTGCTTGACGCCCTAGACTGGCCATACACCACCGACGGTTAGGCTCCGAAACCTATCCCCTGTACCTGGTCAGGGTGCTCACGGGTCTCAAGGGTGGCCCTGAGTGAGGCAGTGGGGTCTATATTATCCCCTTGTGACTCCTGAAGCTCTCTTTCTGCTTCTTCAATTCTAGCCTATATACACAACATATATTAGACTTTTCTACAAATATAATTGTTATAAAAATATGATAAACCTAAATAAAGGTAACTAAATTCTTACAATTTGCTCCTTAGCCTCCCTGGATGTTGCACTCTCATCAATGTGCCTGTGTTTCTTGCGGTAGAAAAGACCATACATAGCCTTCTTCCCTTTCTTCACGGCTTCACCCTCTTGAAATTATTGATTAATTTATTACTATTATATACAATTAAATGAATGTAAATTAAACAACAAAGGTTTATTGCTTCATACCATCTCTCCGTACCTGACCGAAAATAGCTTCGTGCCAGTCGTATGATGAACCTTCTAATGCGACCAACTATAAATGCCTTGCTACGACCTCTTCTATTAACATAAAATAAAATTTAATCATGATTGTTAATAAAAAAAATATTTCTTGATAATGATAAATACCTTAAGAATTAAATTATTAAATATACATTTCCTAATCTCCCCTTCTCCAAATGACATATCTCTCCCACGCATTCGGAGGGACACCACCAGGGACATCATCTATCAACTCCTATAACGGCCTGCTCCCATCGGCATCCCTTTATACAACAGATCCAACCTCTTGTTCTTCCAATCATCACCCATCTTCCCTTGTGCAAATTTTTTGAACATGTCTCGCACATCAAACGTTTTCTGCAAAATATGAAATATATAAGTGGTCATATAATATTCCAATAATAATAAATAATAAATAATAAACTAAAACTCAATTCAACCAACCTTCACAATTTCCCTCCACACAAATTCCTTCACCCTCGTATCTGTCTTCCTCTAGTCCAACGCGTCAATAGGAACACTGGAAATTCTAGCCAATATTCTCGTAGAACCTGTTGAACAGTTGACCCCTCTTTCCTCTAGGTTGAAGGGTCAACAGGTTCCAGTCCACTTCACCCTGTGGCTGGTTGGGAGGTTGTGCACATCTTGCATAGTCAAGATCCTCTTCGTGGTACTACCAGAAGGGTTTGAACAATTTACACAATACTGTTAACCCCGAGTAAAAATTCGAATTATCTAACAAAAGCGGCAAAACATTTAATTCCCTTACCCTGCACTTGTACACTATATTTGGTTGTTCTTCCACTAGGCCATTTAGAATTCCCACCTTCCGCATTTTCCTCCTTATTCAACCATTCTTCAAACTCGTCCAAATTCAGAATTTGTGGTGAGTTCTCATTGTAGAATTGGTTGATAATACTCTTGGGAATCAGCTCTCGTGATATACGATCTCGCTCTACTCCTATACGCCCCTCCTCTCTCTGTTGTTATAGGTGCTGCTGCTTTTCTTCCTCTTCTTCGGCAGTCAAAGGCCTCCTTCTGAGATTATGATTGTTTTTCCTTTTCATGATTAGTGCCGAAACTAGTATCTGGAATCTAAATCTGCTTTTAATTTTTGAAAAATCCAAAGAAATGCACGTGTAAACATCTTTTTCAACAAATTCCTCGTACATTTATGAATGAAAAGACAGAGGTTAAATAGTACTTGCACTTGGTAGTGATTCTTCAAACCCGCTAGCGGTTATACAAAATAACTGCCACTAATCCGCACCTACAATAAATGCATCTATTACGTTAGTGGCAGTTCTCAACTAAAACTGCCACTAACTGCAAAAAAGCCGCCACTAATATCACCATTCAATTAATGCGTCCGTTCAATTAGTAGCGGTTTAGATAAAAACGCTACTAATTTAAAAGAACCAACCACTAAATTATGACCTTCTATTTACCCGTGGTTTGACTAATGTAATGCCACTAATGTTCCCGCCAAAGGGTGTGGCCTTAGCAACAGTTATTTTGACAATAACCACTATTAATTTACGTCACTATATTCAATTTGGTCAAATGACCAATTTAGTCACTGTTTTCTTGATAAACTACTACTAATGTGTATTTAGTAGTGGTTTTAGGCTTTCGCTACTAAATGAACCGCTAGTATACCCTGCTTTTTTGTAGTGGCTGTTCAACTCCCTCCACCATTCTCTGAAGCTCTCTCTCTCTTTAAAGCCCAACCCCACAAACTAACCCTAATCCCCGTGTTTTCCTCTCCATTCCCTTCTACTTACCTTTCATCCATGGAGGTCTTCATCCTATGAATGATGTCACCCCTATCTCTCTGCCTCATCACCACCTGTTCTCTCATCTTCATCGCTACACCGTCTACATCATTATCATTCTTTGACACCTAGAGTGAGCAATCGAGAGAGCTTGAGGAAGGGAGAGAGTTCGTGAGAGGGGAGGCAAAGGAACACGAGACTTCTAAAGACCATCAACCGTCACTTATTCCCTTTCTGTTGAGCGTCAAGGCTGAGAGAGATATGAGAATGAGCCGTCAAAAACTGAGCCTTCCTTGCCAGTGACGGAGACCTTAACTTCCTCTGTTCTACATTTAAGATCTGGAGAATTTGTGTTGTAGATCTGGTTTGGAGTTTCCGTCACAAATCAGAGAGCATGGATGTGGTTTCAAGATCGCTCACCTGCTTTAGCAAATTGAATACAGCCTAAGCTTTCATAAGAGAAATTTGTATCCCACTAGCATAAAAAAGTGGATTTTGCATACGGGAACCCTTAAGAAAGCCATTTAAACTGTTGGATTCTAGATTCGTGAAACTGGGCAAGGTATTGATTACCTCAGTTGTCATTGATTGCACCATATTTTTATACACTTTTCATTGATAAAATCATTGGATTATTGCATGTTCTTGGGGTAATTGCACCTAATTAAGTTAATTTCTGACTTTTGCACACTTTGTTAGAATTTGTTCTAGTCAAAGGCAATTTGGGCATAATTAGCATGATTTATTGTTTAACTCATTTTCAAGAACATTTTGATGCTACCTTAGGTCCATTTTATGTGTAGATCATGGAAGGAACACACCCAACGGAAGGGCCAAGTTGCAGAGAACAATGCTGGACGGAAACAGAGCATAAAAGGGAGCTAAAAAGAGGGCAGAATCAATGTGAGTTCACCGTGGGCTCGCACTCACGGCGAGCTCACAGGCCCCAAAATTCCAGAATCAATCTTAGCTCACCGTGGCCTCGCCATGGCGAGCGGGACGCATCAGCAATGCTCTGTTACAAATTCTAGGATTCCTATAGGGTTATAAATAGTTCCTAACACCCAAAAATGACTCCTTCAAGCCTCCAAACACGAAAATACCTCAGCTCTCCTAGGGTTCCTTCATTTTCCCTCATACCCATTTAAATCTTCACCATTTCCATCCATCTTCACCTCCATTCTTCTTGATTTTCAGCATCACCTCCCTTCCTTCTTCCATTTCTACCTTATCTCTTCTTCATTCTTCTTCACCCATGGAAGCTACTATGGTGGGTCTTTTTGAGCACGAAATTGAAGACATGAGAGGCTAGAATCTTGGTGCTTTGGTGGTGTGAAGGTGGCTCTAGCTTCATGGATCAACATAGGGGAGTTTCTAGTTTGCAATTTCTTATTTCCCTAGTATTTGACTTTTACTCTTTTGTATTGGTCTTGTATTTGGATTTAAGACATGAGATATGTGGTTGCTATCTATGTTTGTGAACTATATTGTGTAAGTCTTGATTTAAATGTGATTGAGATACAAATTCCTATCTACTTGTGGTTGTATTTTTGGTTGTAGCCATTTTAGTGGTTGCTAGTGGTTATAGTCAATTTCTTCCATGCATGAATGTTGTGGTTGCACTTCATGAGAGTTAAATTGCATTTGTTTCAAGGCATTGCACAAACCAAGTGGATCTTCACACTAACCCTAAGTAACGGCTATGAAAGTGATTGCTAGATTAGTCATTAATTAGGACTAGTGGACCCCTAGTGGCTGCTTGGGGATTTTTCAATTAGACTTGGTAAATTAAACTCCCACTTATCATTTTTTAAAGAAGCATTTGAGTCACCATAACACTACCAAAGCCCATTTTATAAATTTCCCTTAATCCAAACTCTTTTCTCTCATTAATTTAAAACTCCAAAAACAAGTAATTGCATTTGTCAATAGTTTTAGTAAATGAATTTTCAAACCAAAACCCCCATACCTTTTATTGTTTTAATTACATTTAGCTAGTTTAGGTAGGTCAAAAGACTCCTCAAGTGAAACGACCCGGGGTTGCAACCTATATTGCAATCGTTGGATTACATTTTGATCTTAACCCCCAACTTATTTAGGCAAAGGTTAAATCAATGGAGCCGTTGTCGGGGAGTCATTTTTGACTCCCTAGGTTAGCTAAGTGTCAATTGAAACTATTGACTAGGGGTTGGAGTCATTAGGATTAGGTTTAGGTCATTTGCATCCTTTGGTTAGTTTACATTCGCTTGTTTTGTTTTGCATCAAATTTTCCTTAAAAATACCAAAAATATTGCTTCTTGTTTTGACTGACTTGTGAATACTTGGCTTGCCATACTTCTACACTCACACATACCACACACTTCCTACACATACTTTACATTACACTTCATACATATCATACACATTTCTATACACTTCACACCGTACTCACTTGCATTATCATTTATCCATTTTTCCTTGAATTTGTGCAAGTGCAATTTTGTCTGAACCTTACTCTACACTTGTTGTCTGTGCCTTGTGTATGACTCGAGGGAACACTAGCGACTAAGAGCTTTACCCTGAATACCTAGAAATTGAGAGACACCTTACTAGTTTGAGAAAGACACATAAAGAGGGAACCTCAGTTACGTCCTTGATAGTTGAGCACTTATCTTCTCGTGAGTCAAGCATTGAGAGTGGGCCTAAAACTGAAAGTGAAACTAGAAACATGGAAGGAGAGCACCATATTCCTGAGGCACAAGTAGAGCCAAATCTAGGTGGTAATGGGGGAGGACAAGTGTTTAATGATGATGAGAAACCTAGAAGAAGAACCATTAGGGATGCCACCACAACCAACATTGACCACAACCCATTCATGAATGCATTTCCCACCATTAATGCTGACTATGAAATTAAAGGTTTATTGATGCAATCCTTACCTAAATTTTATGGTCTGCAGGAAGATGAACCACATGACCACTTGGATGAAATTTTCATACATTGCAACACCATGAAACCAGCGAGAGCATAGGTGGATGATGTTATGTGGAGAGTGTTCCACCTCACTCTAGAAGGCAAAGTGAAACAATGGTATATGAGCTTGCCCACTCTCAAGCCAGAAGCCTTAGCCTCTTGGGGCAACTTGAAGCAAGCTTTTCTGGAGAAGTTTTACCCGACCACAAGAACATTAGCAAGGAGAAAAGAGATCAACTCTATCATGCAAGAGCCAGATGAATCTCTCCTTGATTATTGGACAAGGTTCCAAGATCTTTTGAAGAGGTGTCCACATCATCAGATCCCAGATGAGCAGTTAGCCCACACTTTTTATGATGGTTTGATGGAAAGAGACCAAGACAAGTTAGATGCAGCCGCCGGTGGATCCTTCATTGACTATACACAGGAAGAAGTATGGCCTTTAGTCTGAAAGCTTGCCTCAGCCAAAGAGAAACATGGTTCAAGGAGGTCAGCCCGTAATCTCCAAAGGGTTGAATCCACCTCTCTTCACATTCCTCAATTGGAGAGGTTTGAGACCGAATTCAAAGTGATCCATTCTAGATTGGACAAGATCTCTGGACCACCTTCGCCACAAAGTCTCAAGGGAAATGAGTTGGTGGGTTCCTCTTGTGATTATTGTGCATCTTCTATGCATCTCTCAAGCAATTGCCCCTCAAAGCCGGAAGAATGTAATGCAATGTTCCAACAAAGGCAAGGGAACAATCCAAGATGGGACCCCTATTCTAATACTTACAATGAGGGGTGGAGACAAAATCCTAAGTTTAGTTGGCGCCAAGATGGCAATCCTCCAAGACAATTCCAAGGAGAGTCTTCCCAAGCACTAGCTCCTATGAGAAGAGAGAGACCCGCTAATGACTTTGAAGAGTTGAACAAGTCCATTACTATGGGATTCCGTCATGTGAAAGGTCTCATTGACTCTAAGGCAAATGAAACAAAACAATGAATGGAGTCGAGATTTGAGAAGGTAGACAACCGTATGAGCCAATGGGAGACTAAGAGTGCCAATTTGGAGGACTATGTTATGAAGCTCTCCAACTTTTTCAAGCTTCAAGCCAAGACAAGTGGCCCAACTCCATCCAACACGGTCATCAACCCTAAGTCCTTGAATGCCATTAATTTGAGAAGTGGGAAATCACTAAACCCCATTCCACTCAAGAAGAGGGTTCACTTTACAAGTAATGATGAGGAAGATAATGAACCGGTGGATGAGGAAATTGAATTGGAAAGCCCTACATGGAGCCCACCATTGAGTCCAATGAAGTTTGTGCAATCCGAAAATGCTAAGGAGAAAGAACTTCAAGAAAGGAGGGCATTTACTCAAAAAGAGAAAGTGATGGAGGACTTTAAGTCACAACCTCAAGAGAAGAAAAAGCGCACAAAACAGTTGAGCATTAATGAGAAAGGAGAGTGCAGCACACAAGATACCTTGGCCAAGCCTCTGGCCAAGGAGATAACTATCTCTCAACTCCCTTTTCCTCAAGCTTACTTTAGAAGCAAAAAAAACATGATGAGGTTGTTGAAAATGAAATGCTTGAACTTTTTAGCAAATTGCATGTGAATGTGCCTTTCTTTCAACTTGTGAAATCTATGCCTAGTTATTGTAAATTCTTGAAAGAATTGTGCACCAATAAAAGGAAGTTTAGACCAAATGATAGGATTTAATTGAACCCTAGTGTGTCAGCTTTGTTCAAGCCTCAGTTGCCGGTTAAGTGCAAAGACCCTAGATCATTTATGATCCCTTGCATGATAGGGAACTTGACGGTGACTAATGCATTGTTGGATTTAGGAGGGGCCATTAATGTGATGCCTAGTGCGATTTTCACTTCTTTAGGCATTACCGGTTTGAAAAAGACAAGTGTGATTTTACAATTGGCCGATCGCATACTCCGATATCCACAAGGCATTATTGAGGATATACTTGTTAAGGTTAAAGACTTAGTTTTTCCCGCTAATTTCTATGTTCTTGACACCGCTAGCGAGCCATGTGAATCGACTATCATTCTTGGTAGGCCTTTCATGTGGACCGTCGGATCAGTAATTGATATGAAAAATGGTTTGATAACAATGGAAGTGGGAGAACATAAGATTAGCTTTAACATGTATGAAGCAATGCGACATCCCCAAGAGGACTATCATGTCAATACATGCATGAGAATAAAAGTTAATGATATAAACTGTGTGGAACTGCTATTTTCAGAGAAGAGAAGCTGATAGATGGTAAGATGGTTGAGATAAGGTAGGAGTGCCGGTAGAAGAGTAGATGAAGAAAGCGAGATTATATTTTGAAAAGCAAGAATATCTGCGGAAGTCCTTTACAATGGTAGTTAAATATTTTAATAATGTTACCTGTATATGATACAAAATTAAATTGTTAAGTTAATAGCAGAAGGCATAGAAAATAGAAATATATATATGTGTGTGTGTGTGTGTGTGTGTGTATGTATAAATGAATTTAAATTTCTCAAGTACTATAAATAAGGAATAAATATCCTAAGAAGATCAATGTACTTTTAATTGTGTTATGGACCACTTTGTTTTAGTGAAAGTTTTAAATTGTCCAATTTTTCAGAAAAGGCGATTCCAACAGAAATAAAGTTGGAATGACATTTGAAAAGAAATAGTTTAAAATTTTTTCGTATTTTTGAGCTTCTGGCACTGAAATAGTGGTTATAATTTAATTTAAATGTTATAGTATAGTAGAAAATTTTAGGTGTTACAGGATTTGCTCTCACGCTTGTTAATCGTGCGTCTTGTACCTATGCTTGTTTCGTGGCCTCATGTTTTGCTTGTTTGATTACTTACCCTTGTGGACTGTGTGTCCACGTTTGTGTTCGTGGCTTGAAGCTGCGCTTGGTTAGTTACTCTCGTGGACTGTGTGTCCACGCTTGTTATCTGTTCTGTAAAAGTCCTAAGAAAATAAGGAATTTGCGATTTATTACTTGTCAACTGATTATATAAAGCAAGTGGCCATCTATTTTTATTTCTTCATCTATCTTTTAAATTGTTTCAATGTATGACTCTCGTATCATACTTCAGAGGTTGTAAATTATAGTGATGTTTTATTATTCAAGGTTAAGTTTCTTTTAGTATTTTACTTATTCTCATAAATGGGACGTTATTCACCAGAAAAAAATTGTTCTGATCTCAGATTATATCAATGATCGTGTACCACCAGCCGAATGGCGAAGTGCCACCTAATCGTTTGACAGCTTGCAGACCTGCTTTGCAGCTACTACCCAATGTAAATATAATGTTAAGGTCATATATTATATACTAGAGTTAGAAGCTCCACATAACTTATAGGTAGGATTCTTGTCTTCTCTTATATTTTGGATTATACGTGTACGTTGTGGTGGAACTGAGCTCCAAGCCAAATGTTGTTTTGAATTATAAGTTATTGTAGAAATTTTGGGATGTATCTCCTATAGAGAAGACCATGCCAAAATTGCTACAAGTAATTTTTATAGGTCTCCACATGCTTATATAGCCGATAGGAATTATGTTGAATATGCATGTTGAATTATGAAAAAGTAAATATATATATAAGATTACGGTTATTATATAAGACATTTAGTTTAATGTTTTAAGGCTTACAGAATGTGAGTTATCTCGTATTCCGTGCCAATCACTCCTTAGAATTTTAGGGTGTGAAAAAATAGTTCAACTCACCTCACAAAATTGATGTGCACACCAAAGCTACAACGAATAGCTGAGTAATAGATACATAGGAAGATCCTGTGTGTAACAGATGCCCAAGTTGGATTCTTGGCATTGTAATCGAAACACATCGACAAAACAATACAAGCAACCAAACTAAGATTTCACGTGGAGAGCAAATAAAACTCAGATCTGAGTCCGATCTCTCAAAATCCACAGCAATGAAACAAAACAAACTAAAAAATCATACATATAAAGCAAAAAATCATAAGATCCAAAGGAAGCCTAAAATAAAGATGACCCCAATTAAATTTCAAAAAGAAAAAGAAAAGGAACCTTGTTATCGGACTTGGCCTTGAGTTTCTTGAAGACAACATGCATTATAGCCAACCAACAAAAAATTTTAATTGTTTTATGGAATTTGAGGAGGGAGGAGGGAGCTGCGATCTGGGGGCGGAAAGCCATCGCAAGGAGGCTTTGTTGTTCACGCATGCAAACTCCATTGAGGGTAACAAGAGAGAACAAAGGAGGTGTGGCGGCAGACGCAGTTGCAGTTTTTCCGGTGAAGGAGAGTTGGGGAGGGAGGGAAGAAGATGATGATGAGAGATTCACTCATAAAGAAAAGGTGAGGTGGACGGAGTACTGTGTTCATGACAAAATCTAATCTTTCAAAATATTTAATATTTCAAATTATTATTTATTTCTAATAACAGTATCTGGAGACCAATTAGAAGTGGGAAAACAATTGAGGCCTACGGGTAATCTATTGGAGTCATTAGAATTATAGCAACAGTCATGGAATGAGAATTGTGGAACGAGTTAGTGTGAAGATTTTAATATACATAGAAGCATATTTTGATGTTTACCGGTTATGCTTGCATGTCTATTTGCAATATGTTCAATGTTGATTGCCGTTGTGTTTATAATTGAAACTTGAGTGCTCACAGGATTCAAGGAGTTGGAGATTTCCAAAGTGAGGCAAGTGTAGAAAAACAGTTTATGTTAATGAAGAAAAAGGGACGATCATGATCTCAAAAGTATGTTGTTTGGCTTTGATGCATTCATCTAACCTCATGACTCCTTTATGGGAGGGTCCCACTTCGATCAACTTCCGAAATCTTTTGGAGTTTAAATGTGTTTCGATGCAGAAAAATATTGAAGTCTATCTAATGCAGATCAGGGAAGGGGAGAAGAGAGATAAAAGGAGAGATGACAAATAGAAGGAAGGGGAAACAAGACGAATAGAGGGAGAAGAGAGAAAGAAAGAGGAGAAATTATCAATTCTTATTCAATCAGTCAAAAGTGTAATAAGTAAATAAGTTGAGGTGCTATTTATATGCATAATCCTAACCTTGATAATTACACTAAATCTCTGGAAATCCTAATCAATTATAATTCCTTTTCCCATCACTATCTTTCCTGTAGCACTGTGAGAAAAAACCTTCCATGTTTTTTGTATCTGTACATTAAAGAATGTGAAGAGTTGGAGGAAATCATATAAGAGAAACTAGCGTGTGCTCCCCGCATGATCCACGATTAGTTTCACTACCTAGAACTGCCACATTCTTGCTAACACCTAAATAATAATGCCTACACACATTGAATTTGTAATTTAACTTTGTCCAATGTTTGACAGTAGTACACTTTCGGTCCGATGGAGGTCAACAATTATGTCCATGCAGCTTGGAAAACTAGAAATAGATAATGAAACTTTCACATTTTAACTTAGTAAATTCAAAAGTTTTAGAGCTCTCTTTTTGTTTTGAAAAGATGTGTTTGAAAAATTTACCAGCAAGGTTATTAACATGATAAATATTTCTGCGCGTGAATAACAATCAACCTAATTAACTAACCAATTATGAATTTGTATATCACTCATTTCACTCTTAAATATATATAAGACCTAGTTTAGAAGGGAATTTTACTCCTAAATATAAGACTTTTTTTTATTTTATCTCATAATTTATTATTTTTTTCAAACTAATCCACTTGACTTATAAACTAATATATCACAAATATTATACAAAAATATTTCAAAAAAATCATATCACATATATTGTATACTATGCTAAATCATTTTACTTTGTTAATTTTTCAAAATCAAATAAAGAGGTCTACTTATATATAAGACACTACACTAGAGGGAGTATTTATATAGGCAAGGATAAACAACTAAAGAATAGTCTTACTGATTTACTTAAAAGAAAAGAAAAGAAAAGTATAACTCTAAGGGTTGATTGTGAGGTCCACGGCAATGAACATACATGCATTTTCCAGAGTCAAGTCTCAATTATTTTGTTGTTTGACCAAAAATACTTCGTGGATTATTTTCAATTGTTTGAAATTTGAGGGCATATGCTTTCTTTCACACACTGTCATGTGGGATATGGAATTACTCACATTAAAATGGAAGATTTACGAACCGGTGTACACATTATGTTCTTGCATGGGTTTTAAATCAATGGAAACATTAAAAAAAATATTTGATTAACATAAAGCAGAATATGTTTAATCCAGACAAGTAAACATTTCTATCTGTGTGTACGTGTTTTATCCGAACATCAAAGAGATAGATGCATTGTCGGCTGTGTTATGATTGACAGTGTAAAAGTCACTTTTTTTTTTCAATCTAATTTTCTTAAAAGTAAGATTAAATAAAAGTCAGATTGTATTATGTGATTTATGTTTCGATTTGTGATGGTAGAAGTGTCTTTTTTCAATTTGACTTATAGAAATATGTTTGGATGATTATTTTGAAAAGCAAATTTAGATAAAAAATTACTAAAAAGGACATAAATCTTATTAAATAACATATACATCATATGCACTTCCTCTGTTCCTAAATATAAGACACAGTTGACTTTTTTTGGAGAGATTGATGAATCTAAATGAACTACTTAATCATAATATAAGTTTAGATGTTCAATTTTTTTTAATTTTACAAGTTGAAAAAAAAATTTATCAGTTAGTTGATTTTTTCTTTTTGGTGTCAAGTCAAATTAAAAATTCCATTTCATGCCTAATGGTTTACTTGTGATTGGTCAGACCATGAATGATGTAGTACACCAAATTCATGTAAGAATTTCTCATGTTATTTTATTTTGCAAGTTGAAAAAAATATTTTTATCTACTAGTTAATCTTTTTAGTGTTCCAAGTTAGACTAAAAATTCCATGTCAGATCTAATCTATGATAGGTTATACCGCAAATGACGTAGTGCAAGAGGTTCACCTATATTTTTTCCCAATATCTAGGAAAATTATTTTTAACTTTAATAATAATTATCATATTTTAATTGAAGTTGATTGCACACATCTCCTTTTTTCTTCCACGTTTTCCTCTTCCATACTTTTCTCTCTCCACGCACTACCACAGAATACACCTATAGCGGCGCTTTTTTGACCCCTATAGCGGCGCTTTTGAAGTGCCGCAATAGGTCAGGTGACCTATAGCGGCGCTTACAAAGCGCCGCTATAGGTGACCATATAGCGGCGCTTTATTACCCAAAAGCGCCACTATAGGTATGTTTTAATTAATTTTTTATTGAAACTGAAAAGGCCTATACCGGCGCTTTTTACAAAAAGCGCCGGTATAGGACCATCTATACCGGCGCTTTTATGTCTTAAAGCGCCGGTATAGGCCTCTCTATAGCGGTGCTTTTCTTAAAAAGCGCCGCTATAGGTTTTATTTTTAAAAAAAAATAAATCAATATTGTTTTTTCACATTCACCTACATCAGTGCGAAAATTTCAGCACTGGAACTCAACAAAAAGCATAATACTCCTAATTCAGAATGGTTTTTCATGTGCTTATTGTTGTAACTTAATACAACGAGTATAAACAAGAAATCAAAATTATTTTCCCCTTTTTCCATTTTATGTGCTTAGTGTTGTAACTTAATACAATAAGTAGAAACAAGAAATCCAAATTATTTTTCCCTTTTTCCATTCCTATACAATGAGTAGAAACAACAAAATCTAGGTACCGAAGAAAAAAAAAGCTTCTACCATTTGAGATTCGTGAAATCACCTGGAAACTTGGAGCTCCATAATCTGTAATTGTAAATGATTTCTCCAGAAATGGCAGTGAGAGAAAGAGAATGCGATATGCCAACAAAAAAGAGAGGTAAATGGTGAGAAGCTAAGAGAGAAGAGAGAATATTTGAGGAAAGGAGGAGAAACTTACAAGTTGTTGATCAAATCCCTTGTGAAGAGAGAAGAGAGAGTGGGACAGGAAGAGCAAGAAAGAAGAGAGAAGAAAAAAATGGGACTGGAATATGTTAAGAGAGAATAAATAAGAAAAAGTTACGTGCACTTATAGCGGCGCTTTTTAAAGAAAGCGCCGCTATAGGCACCAAAAACTGGAGGGAAAGTTTCCCTCCTTTTTTATATTTTGAATTTATAACCTATAGCGGCGCTTTCTTTAAAAAGCGCCGCTATAGGTGCACATAATATTTTTAAAAAATACAAATTGATATTTAATTGTTAATTATTTATTTAATATTTAACTAAAATATTCCTATTCATTTTTAATAAAAATTATTTTTTTAGAATTTAAAAAAAAATAATAAAGAATATAAAAATTTAATATTAAATATTAAATAATTAATTAACAATTAAATATCAATTTGTATTTTTTAAAAATATTAGGTGCACCTATAGCGGCGCTTTTTAAAGAAAGCGCCGCTATAGGTGAAAATTCGAAAAAAAAAATGGGGGGAAACTTTCCCTCCTTTTTTTGATGCCTATAGCGGCGCTTTTTTTAAAAAGCGCCGCTATAGGTGCACGTAATATTTTTAAAAAATACAAATTGATATTTAATTTTTAATTAATTATTTAATATTTAAATAAAATATTCCTATTCATTTTTAATCAAAATTATTTTTTTAGAATTTAAAAAAATAATAAAGAATATAAAAATTTAATATTAAATATTAAATAATTAATTAACTATTAAATATCAATTTGTATTTTTTAAAAATATTACGTGCACCTATAGCGGCGCTTTTTATAGAAAGCGCCGCTATAGGTGAAAATTCGGAAAAAAAAATGACAAAATGAATGTTCTGTGGAGCTGGGTTCCTTGGATTTTTCGAATACTTTGAGGAGACATGCTTCACTATGTCAGAGATAAGCAAATATAAATTTTTCCTACACACAATTCAGAAGGGTAATGGAAGATGACAGCCATAAACGCATAAGTGCAGACAAAAGGTCTTTAATTAACCTTTGCACGAATTCATTGAGAAAAAAAAGTGTACAGAATTATATGCAAGAATGGCCGTGGGTTTTTGTTTAATTTGATAAATTTAGTTAATGTGTTTCGTTTTGGTTCAAATGTTTCCCATAGATGTATAGATTTTGAGTAAAAATCGAACAATTATATTTAAAGACTACACCTTCCATGGTCAAATATATTACATCAAACGTCACAGACTTGGAGCACATCACTGGAATACAATTAAACTTGGAGAACATCACAAAGACCAGAACGAAAACATAAACTTCTGCTAAACAGAACATCCACTACAGTTTAGTCCTTTGACGTAAAATACATCAAACTCAGATAACACGGATTAAAAAACGTGAAACTAATACTCTAACATGAGCGACTTCATCTCAATCACTGCCTCATCACTTGGATCAAAAACTATTGTTGTGGCGCCTGCAATTGAGATCAGTGTGAGGCAACCTGGAATAATAGTCGGACATTTTAAGTTGCACACACACTCAGGCAAGGAACCAATCAGCTCGTGAACACCAATGGTGGGAAGAAACTATATATATAATACAGAGGATGGACAAAATTCCCACGTTCGGCAACAACAAAATCACGAATCATGTAGCTTCGATGCGGCATCAAAGGACAAAGGATCTTAGTAAGCAACTCTTCAGCCTTGAGTATCACAAGCATTCAAGTTCCTTAGACGTACAAGCTTCATAAATTTTATGTTACTGTAAACGTATGATCATAAAATCTGAAATTACATTATAAGCTGATGTACCATTTAGTCACAAAGCACCAGATCTACGAAAATGACCTGGTTCAAGATAAGCGGCGAACACATTCATTAATTATTGCACGATCAACTCACACAGTGACAATGGATTCACAAAGCCAGGGTTGAAGATCAGAAAGGACAGCCATGTTTCTCTGTTCCATTACGCTGTTATGATCGAGGAAGACAGAATGTAGATGCAGAGGGACCTATTGCTTTGAACTGAAGTGGATGAAGCTTGAGGTTACAGCCAATACATCATACTTATATAGGCATTATTTGGCGGGGAACAGAATTTGAAAACAGATAAAGACAACGGGAATTTAATTGCTTTGTATGCAGAGAGGTCCAATGAATGAGACAAGGTTGCATATGTCATCATTCCAAAGGACCACTATGCATTTATTGCTGCTTGGAATGTAGGCAGCAAGCATTGCACTGATAAGGAGGTACGTAACATGAAATGAAGATAGAGTAGGACAACAACCCTTAGGATGTATTGCACAGACCTCGAGCTACGTGGAATGGATTGTGTGTGAGGAAAAAAATCCTTAGCTACAGTGAAATAAATCTATAATCTATAAATGAAAAGTAGCATGTGTGCTACTCATGGAATTGGTGGAAGAGATTCTAGATGGATGGTTGATGGTTGATGGTTGATGGTTGATGGGAATAAAAGTAGGATGAATCTATGATTTTTCAAATTCATCCTTGTGCTGTCCTATAATGGAGATCTTGCAATGTTGTAACATCTGGAAATAAAAGGGTGCTCTCAACTAGAACAAGTCTTTATTTGTGAACTTGAAATCCATGAGCAAGAGTACACAAAGAACCTGCAACCAAATCTCAAGTATCTTAACTTAAAGACCTGCCCAAACTCACTCACATTTGTTCAAGTGTCCCTTTCTGTTAAGGTTTTTTGTCTTTAAGCATTTTAAAAGTTAAGAAGTGCACCATGTTCCAAAACAGAGGTAAGTACATATATGTAAGCAAATGCAGGGACAAAGCATGTGTGTGCGCATGTTTTTTCTTTTGGAGACCTGAGGCAGAGCATATGTTTCAATGTATATGTATAATAAGTTATCAGCTTTTAGGATGGACCGATTGCGAGAGTTGTTAGCTTTTGTCTTTTGACAATTATAAGAACAGGGCCACGTGAAGAGTAGCTCTTCAAGAACCTAGCTAAAATAAAAGGTAGCAGAGTAAGCTTATAAAGGATAATAGAGTCATTTGATTAACCATAAAAAATTTCTGGCAAAAAAAAAAAAAAAACAAGAAGATTAACCATAAAGTATGTTATAATATTAACAAAGCCAAATAAATATCTTGGTGTTGGTGGCCAACTTTTGATAGTACAACTTCCACTATACGTGATTATTCATTTGATCATTGGCCACCGTGACCTGTGATAAGTGAAAAATCATTACATACTTTTGAAATATCATGCCATTAATATTGTCCTTGCCCTTGATTAGAAATAGTTTTAAATTAAATAAATTAATACTACCCTGAAAATGAAAAAATGATGCATTCCTGTATGTATTGAGGCAGAGGTGTTAATATATTGAAACTTGATAAAGTAATATTTGTTGATGTAGACAACAATAAACCCAATTATATAAATAACAATGGTACAAAAGAACCAATATATGAAGTTATAAAGTATTTTAGGTCAATTACCACACATTGCAACTCTTTCATACTTATTAACTAAGGTCTATGCTTGTTTTCTTCTCTTGATAATAGGGTCGGTTAGGGCTGAGCAACGGGCGGCCCATGGGTCTGCCCATACCCGTATCGATTTAAAATAAACGGGTATGGGCATGCCCATACCCGTGACGGGCGTTAAACGAGCTGTCCATAAGCAGGCTTGCTATATGCGGGCGGGCTAAACGGGTATTTGGGTGGCCCGTTTAATCATTTCCTTAAAAAAAAAAGACCTACATTATAAACAATAAACAACACACATAATTCACCATCTTCAACTTAATTCCTACATCCAACATCCAACATTCATATACATTCATAATCCAACATAAATCAAACTTCAAAGTTCCAAGTCAAACATATATAACATGATAGAATAATAATAATGCCAAAGTTGTAAGTTTCAACTTCTAACATCCAAAATTCAAAAAAAGAGATGATCTGTGAGTGTGTATCTATTTTTTGAACTGATCTGTATGGATATGTATCAGTGACATTGTATGTAGCATAAAAAAAATAATAAAAAAAATGGTTTAAACAGGCAGGTACGGGCGGCCCGTGGGTCTGCCCGTGCCTGAACCCGTTTAAAATAAACGGGTATGGGCATGCCCATACCAGTGACGGGCCCTAAACGGGAAAATTGCGGGCTGGCGCGGGTGGGTTACGCGGGTATGGGCCAACTTGCTCAGCCCTAGGGTCGGTGCATGTTTGCTTCCTCTTCCTCCTGTACAAAAAATGAGAAAGTTGACCATCTCAAACTTACAAGTTACCATACACATTTAGTTAGCAGAGTAAAGAATAAATCTGAGGAAAACATGAAGCATGTTAGAAAACATTACTTAATGCAAACTTTTTATACCGATTACAACATGCGAGAGCTTTAAATTTCAAATTTGGAAATTGGCCCTTTCCTTATAATATTTCTGCCTATATATGAATTCAATGTTCAAAAGAATAAAAATTCTGTAAGGTGTGGATAGGACCTGTAAGGTACAGCAAGTGTGGCGGGGCAATTGTCAGCACTAAGATATATCAGCTTTGGACTTAAGTTATTGTAGAAGGCATCCTCATAGATTTCACCTTCGAAATTAAAAAGTCCCTTAAATTGAGAGCAACCTTTAATATCCACAGTCTGCAACTGTGGAAGAAGCTGAGAAGTGAAGAGCCATTCCAACTTTCTGCAATTAGTGACTCTAAGCTTGCCAAGTTGTGGGAAACAGCAGAAGGAGTGAGAGGATTCATTTGGGATGTGATGCTCTTCTTCTTCTGATGACATTATTTCCTCCAGCTCTTCACAGTCGTCAACCCTTAGATTCTCCAAACATGGTAGGCTTCTGATCACAGTTCTTGGGAATATACACTTCAATCTTCTACATCCATACACTTCTAAGCTTTTAAGATTCTGGAAGAGGATGAAAGTGGGACCCTCCCATAGAGATATGAGGTCCCTTGAATCCAACAATAACAAAGTCTCTGCTCTTGATGTAGTTTGAAATTTTGAATCTTCTGCTGAAACCTGTTGCAACTTCAATTTCAATTAAAAAAACACAAATATTCACATCAATTAATTTTGGTGGTAGATCTTTTAAAAATTGTATCTGAAAAGATAAAAAAAAAAATTATATGCATTGTAAGCAGTCTGGACAAACCCTCTACTAGAATTGTTTACATATCAATGCATTATTACAGGCAAAAAAAAAAAAAAATCAATTTGTAATTGATTAAGTTTACAGTAAAATATGTCCATACATATATATATATATATATATATATATCCATATTTTCTTACAATATGCTCCGAAATTGACAGAAAACCTAGTTGTGTGTGTGCATCAAGTATTGTCCATTTCTACAGTTGTAGCAAGCAAATCGATATATATGATTCTAATCAAATATTATTCCATTTAACTTTGAAGACTATAATCAACATGATAAAGAATGTTCTTTCATACCGATAGTGTTCCCAATTGTTGAAGAGCCGATTTCAAACTTGAATCAACAAATTTGGGGCAGTTGCATATGTGGATGTCTCTTGGCTGCATATGAATCTGAAACCCTCGACAAACACTCTTGAAATTTGGCAGATTTGTTAGATGTAGCTCACTCAAGCTTGAAAACACAATTGTCTCACCATAGTTGGCATCATTTTCACTGCTTTTTTCTGCAATTATTTCTTCCATTTCCTCACAATCAGATAAGGTTAGGGAAGTCAATATGGGCAGGCCGTAGTGGAGAATAGTACTCGTTGAGAATAAATACTTCAACTTTTTTATGTGAGTTACTTTTAAGGAGTGAAGATATTGGAAGCTCAATACTTGTGTGGGAACAACACCTAAAATTTGTTGTTCTGATCTCAACATTTCTGAGTTGTCGCTTTCTTCTTCCACATCATCATCACCAATGACTTGCCACTTGTGTTCAACTCTGGCACTTAGACTATCAAGCTCTCCCGCAATTAGAACAGACATCGGAAGATTGAGAGCCTCATTATTATTCAATTGGCTGTATTTCATCGTATAATCCCTTACAAGGCTCTGTATATAACACATAAGTGAAAGGCGGGGGAAATAAAATATATTGGAAAGATAATGAAAAGAAGAAAGAAATAAAATGAACCAACATCTTAATATACAAGATGAGACTCGAGATTGTATATTACGTCTGGCATTTGTATTTATTTTGTTACAACAAATGGTTCTTCCTGTTTTACTACATTACATGATTGTTTACTATCAAACTGCAGAGAAATTACATTTGTTTATATTTGGCATTTGATTTATTGAAGGAATACAAGTTCACACATTCGGTTCACTAGTTTGGTAGCTTTAATTTGTATGCAGGAATATAAGATCTCTCTTAGTCACTTGTTTGTCTATATTTTCTATACTATAATTATGTTAAATCTAGAAATATATAATGATTCGAATAGAATAAATCCTTTTGCTCTTCAACTTATATCGGTTGAACTATCATAGGTTATCAGATAAAATAATATAAGAACAATTTATATCATATATATTTGGTAGGACCAAAATATAGTCACAAGTTGATAAAATTTGTTGTTACAAGCACAAGTTTATAAACTAAATCATAACTCATTTCGTTAATTCCATGTATAATATAACATTCCAAGTATATCACATAAAGAAAATAAAACGGATGTGAAAATAGATCCATTTAAAGAACTACTACAAAGGGATATTGTATAAAATGCAGGATTATTTGTTCTCGAACTAGCTTTTGCATGTAGATGTTTTGTGCATATGCATCTGAAAGGAATAATATATTATATAGGAGTTCATTAACATAAATGAACGAAATTATACAATAGTAAAACGAATAATGAGATCTTTTGAAAAAATAAAATAAAATAGAAGCATTAGATGTATTTCACCTAGCATCAATTTAATTAATATTGCAAAATAAAAAAAAAACAAGTTTTGGATTATGGAAAAGGAAGCATTGAGAAACGAAACTTACATTTGAAGTCGATTCCATAGTTGCTATCTCAAATGGCATAAATTTTGGACAATCCCAAACTTGAATAGAGTTCCAAATTTTCTCTGTTTGCCACTTAAACCTTCGGCAGACATTAACAAGTCTTGGCAACTTACTTAGTTTCACCTGCTCCATGTTTGGAAATGTAATCTCCCATTCATTATTAATCTCATGAACTTCAACATTTGAGCTCTTGAAAATTTCTTCTATTTGAGAACAACACGAAATATTTAGATAGCTTAGTTGCGGAAGCATTGAGGTGGCATCACTGATCATGAAAATGAATTGAAGCTTGTTGCACGCAATGATGTTCAAAGTCTCCAATTTCAATAGACAAGATTCAGTACGAGAGAGATTCTCCTGGGTTCATGCAAAAGAAAACGAAAACCATTAAGAAATTTCATAATAAAAATGATAAATCGGTATTAATTTAAATTTTTTATGCCTCTACTATTGTAGATAGACTTGATCTATCCGTTTTTTATAAATTAAACAAATAAATATAAGCCATATGTCTATATAAGAAATCTGAGTTATCAATCAAGTTAATATTTATTGTGGGCAGTAAAAATGATAAATAAATTGAATGTCCAAATACAAAATACAAAATGTAATTTTTGGATTATCCATGCATGGAAATATTTTGCAACCACGATGGCTGTGAATGAGAGCAGAGAATGTAAGGCAAGGCGAGAGCAGGACTTCTATTTAGGATTTATTTATACTAAATTTATAGAAATCAATTTATTACCATTTAATCTTTTATTCTAATTATAATCTTAATCATTTTTCATAGTAAAGTTTGACTCTTATATGGAGTACTTCTAAACCAAAATTTGCTTTCGGAATTTGCATTTCATAATGCGGAGCTTTTCGAAACAAACTAACTAAAAGTAGAGTGAGATTCAAATTTTCAAAAGAATGACACATCACTTTAGAAATTCTATTTTCATTTCTCACTAATTTGATCGTCTCTCAATATGTATTCACATGAACACCATTTGCTATCCGCATGCTAAAAGAAATTAATCATGTGAACAAAGAAATTTTTTTTATATTAAGAACTTCAGTATTTTTTAACATTTTTTTAATATCAAATTAAAATACGGGAGAGGTAATGAGTACCATATTTTCACATTTCACCAATTCTACTGTCTTCATAGATGGCCACGTTGGTTGATAGCCCTCTGAGCAAATTCTGACAAGTCTTGGAAGATCTTCTAGAGCGAGATATTCCAAAAGAGGAAGCACTATTTGCATCTCATATTGATCATGCATTGGTTGTTCATCACATGCATCACCACCACCCTCTCCCTCCACTACATACTTCAATTCACTGCAATGTTTTATTTCAAGCACCTCTAAGGAGGACAAAGTGCAAGCAGCAGATACAGAGAAGACAGATGTCAACTTTGGACACCAGGAAATATGCAGAAACTTAAGATTGCCTAAGTTACAATCTACAGGGAATATGTGTAACAATTCAGGACAGTCATATATAGTTAGTTTTTCCAGCTTTTGGAACAAGATAAAAGGAGAGGGGCCGAGACATACTTGTCTGAGGTTATTCATACTTGTTTTGTCAATAAGGCATTCAACCTCTAGACAATTTTGAAAACAAAGTTCAGTTAACTCATTCATGCCTCCTATAGTTTTGACAATATTAGGCATGAAACTTTTGCTGCCTCCCTCAAGCTCACAAAATTCAATTACAATCGCTCTTTGTGCAAGATCCTTGATTATTGCACCTAACGTACACATATTTAACTGGCCCAAGTGTAAAGATCTTGTGACTTTATTCTGAAATTCCGAGTATTCATTACAAATCCCAATTTTCAAATTATAC
Organism: Mimosa bimucronata; assembly: GCA_037074515.1. Classification (NCBI taxonomy): domain Eukaryota; kingdom Viridiplantae; phylum Streptophyta; class Magnoliopsida; order Fabales; family Fabaceae; genus Mimosa; species Mimosa bimucronata. The sequence continues at coordinate 31,226,000 of CM073440.1, read as the reverse complement.
CTTCTCAATCTCATGAGAGAAGTGGGATCCACAAGGTACTCATAGCAATTTTCGTTGTCTGAGTGTGGAGAGTGTCCCGGAACATACAACTCTTCTAATTGTGAACACCTTCCTATTGCTTTATAACAACATTCATCTATTGTACAATTTGACAAATCTAACATCTTCAGCTTATTTAATTTTTTGATCCCATTTGGCACTCTTTTGAATTTACTACCTTGTAAGTCAAGAATTTCAAGTTTAGCAAGGTTTACCAGAAAAGAGATGTCACATAAATCCAAAAGATTCAAACGCAAAGTTCGAAGATTAGACAAGTGTTGGATTGATTGGGGCTGTACTATTGGTGTGGTTTTCAAAAAATTGTCACTCATAATAATCAAAGCCTTGAGTCTCTTAACGCCTTCAAATGTTGAATGTGATACATCCAAGGGTCTTCTTGAACGTAACAATAGGATCTCAAGCTTTGGTGCATCAAATTGAGAAGGAAATTGAACTACTTCATCGTAATCATTATACCATGAATATATGGCATAACAGTTTTTTACTCTTTCATCATCAGCAGTCAATTCACTCGATTCTCTTGTAAACTTTACCATAATGGTATGATTCTCTTCAGATGCTTTCCACAAAGCAAAATCACGAACCACATCATGCATTCTCACACATTTTTGTCCATGCATGTCGACCTCAAGAGAACGCATCAACAACGAAGAGTCAATGAGATGATTAACGGTTGTTCTAACTTCGCTCCTTATTGTTTCAAATGAGTCTACATCACTAAAAAGGCCTAACCCCACTCCATACCTAAAAAGATCTTCAACACCAATGTTATAATCTTCAGGGAACATAGCACACATCAACAACAGCTTGGCTTCTGAGGTTGCCAAATAATCATAGCTTAATTTAAGACAAGCAAAAGCATCCGTCACACCTTTATCCACATTGATTGCCTTTGCATTCCTCAACTTGTGCAACATTACATTCATCTCATCAATTCCTTTTCCTTTCAAGCAAGTTCCTACAGCTACAATTGCAATGGGTAGACCCTTACACTCCTTAGCAATCTCTCGTGCAACATCTTCTTTAGCAGCATCACTAAAATTAGCAAGGGTTTGAAACAAAGCCCAAGGTTCATCATCTTTTAACAAATGCAGCTGAACAATTTGTTGGCATTCCATCAAGGTACATACATGTTGACGGCGTGTGGTGAGTACAACTTTACAACCTCTTTGATGATTTCCTCCAGATGGAATCCCTATGTCCTCAAGATTTAGCATAGCCCATACATCATCCAGTATTATCAAAATTCGCTCCCCATTTTGCAATCTTAGTGCTATTCTTTTTGCCCTTCCTTTTTCAGATTCTTCTTCAAGTTTGATCCCCAACATGTCAGCAATTTCACCTTGAATTTTTCTTATATTTGGGACTTGTGAAATTGTAGTGAGCACAACTTGATCAAAGAGCTGTGATTCTTTGGCTTTCCTTCTCACTTCTTTCACCAAGGTTGTTTTCCCTGACCCTCCCATACCCCATAACCCAATCATGGAGCTACCATCATCTTGCAAAGCCTCCCACAGCTGATCATAAGCCATTTGTGTAGAGTTGAAGAACATAAAGTTTTGGAAAGAGCGATACTCTATATCTGAAACAATAATGCGATGGGAAAATGGATTGAAGTGTTCACTTTTTGTATTTAAATCAATCATCCTCTTGGTTGCCTCATATAACTTTTCACAGAGACAATATCTCTTCCAAGAAGGACACCACCCTCCAAGGTAGCCATTGTTGTCGCTTAGTTCATTTTGCAATTCCCCCACCTCTGCTATGAGGTTCTTCACATCCTTCATCCACTTGTCAACTTCATCATCAATCCTCTCAGTCTTGTTGTTGGCTCGTTGAACACGTTCCTGCACCCTCCCTTCCCGCATTATCAGCTCCTCCTTTGCGATCTGAACATTTCTGGTAATTTTGCCAACACAAAACAAATATTGTAGCTGTTGTGAACCTGGATCCACCAAATATTCAGCAAGCTTTTCTGCTAACCACACTGCCGCCTCTGCCATTTAATATTAATAGCAACCTGAAAGGAGAGTGACATTCACCATCATCGATCAAATAATTAGCTCAAACTTTCATTTTGAAGAATTGAAGCACCTTACCTACTTAATCCCGCATGAAGATATCATCGAGATGAAAAGAATGATATTATTTTTTTTATCCATGGTAAAATAAGAAAGTTCAACTTTTTCGGTTTAACTTTCAAGCGCTGGAATTTGTTTTCCCCAGCGATGTTCAGATATTAGAGTAGTAACAAAATGTAGTGTTTTTATGGGTCTATTTTTCTAGCAGACAGATTCAAAGGTGAAAGAAAAAAAGGGGGGGGGTAGCCTGCGAATGACAGCACCAATTAATTACTAGCAACTAGCAAGCCACTCATACTTTTGATAATACAGAGATTCACTTTATAGATTCTTTTGTATGCATGGAAAACAAATACGACAACGGTTAAAAACAGAAAAAGAAACAACTGAAAGAATAAACGAGACTCATCAGATTGAGGAGGAGAGGGATATTGCTTCACGCCTGTGGTTGGATATTTTTCAAAAGTGACAAGTATTTAATATGAAAATTTCAGGTTTTTTTTTTTTTACATTAATTTTTTGATGTATATCCCAATTCTAACGGGTTCTTAGGACCCGACTGACGTCAACTTAAAGTTGTTACAGTAAAAAAGAAAAGATTAAACTATGACAAAATACAAGAATAACATCGTCGAAATATACAAAGGACGGTTGAATACGGAAAATTCGAAAAGAGACTGTTGGATATCATAGACCTATCTGTCTTTTGCAAAGTAAATGGAACTAAATGACCAAAATGCCTCTAAACAAAATTTTTTTTTTTTTTTAAGAAAAAGGATCTACCCAACCCGTTGCCGAAGCTACGGCTTGTTTGGAAGTGAATTCATATCCCACCCCTTTGCTTTGGAGCATTGGCCACCAAGCACCTTAGTATATATATTGCAAAAATAATATAAGGATGAAAAATGCAGGCTGCAAATGACAGCAGCAATCATTAGCACACCGAACACAAGCCACAATCAACAGTGAGAATAACATAATCGCAGTGCGTTGAGAAGATGTTGAGAGATATATTGATGAGTAGTCGTCAAATAAGTTGGAACTTGCAAGTTGAAAATATGTTTCAAGTTGTGTACCCCAAAACACGCCTTCCACATTCCAACATCCAAAAGTTAAAATAATGCAATCTTATCATTTTAATTTATCAAAGTGGTCAGCATTTTAAATTGAAATTTCAGATTTTGTGATATACTCCATTTGTTCATAAATATAGGACATAGTTATTTTTTTTTCAAAATTCTAAGAAAGCTAAATAAACTACTTATAAATTGATTAAACTAAATTTTTTTAAACTAATTTATTTGACTGATAAACTAACATATAATCTAATAACATACAAAATAGTTATGATTTAGTATTTCATTTCGCTTATTTAATCTCTCTAATAAAAAAATTTAAATGAATATAATATTTAGGAACGAAGAAACTATATCTTTAACCCCTTTGCCTTGTCAAATTAAATAAGTCAACCAACTTATTGCGGGAAGAAATATATTCATATAATTTAACCCCTTAGCGGAAATTATTTAAGAAGAAATCATTTATTTCAAGACTATCAACTTACCATCTCATTCACAGACTCTCTTTAATTTTTTCCCCCAAAAAATCTAGATAGAAAATGTAAGGGAAAATGATGTGAAAAAGGATGCGAAAAGGGAGACCATTACTTTTTTAAATTGAAAAATTAAAAAAAAATTCGTGACCAAGTCAAGAACAGACCAATTGTCAATAAATGACGACGAAAACCACCCCAACAATACCAACTTAAGTTGTGCCTTGCTAGCTAACTGACAAACCAGAGAGACATATATAATTCATTTTTAAAAATATTTATGTTCATACTGTAAAATTAAGACATCTGTTGATTTATGTTTTATAATTGATGTGCTATATATATTATAGGAATATATGCGAGCAAATATTTATGTTCAGCAACCAATGTAATGTGGAGGGAAAGTTCCAATCGCTAAGTCATACTTTTGAGAAAATAGCATACACAAAGGAGATAAGAGTTTTCATGAGCTTCTATTTCGTTTTCCTCTCTAATGGACTTTTTCCAGCTCATTAAGGTAAATAGCATACACCAAGGAGAAAAGAACAGGACTTGATATTTACCAATTGTTTCAGAGGCACACGAGGTGCTAGCTATCAGTCAAACATGTTCAAACTCACTCCCTAACATAACTTCAGAATTACCAAACTCACTTAAATACAAACACCCGTTTAATTGATGAGTATGTACTATGAACGTAATTATTCAGATTTTATTACTATCATCTTGACTTGCACATCTTCCTCGTTGAAAGGTAGCTGTATTTCAACTAGTACCTATAGTTTTTTTTTTTTTTACCCTTCATATTTTCTTCTTTTCTGAAGCTATTTTTTTTCATTCGTACTCACTTCTATAAATATAGATTTATAAGCTAGGTAATATAATTTGAAGAAAAATGATAAATATAAGAGATAAAATGAAGAAACAAGCAATAAATATGTAAGAGATATTTTTTCATAAAAATATATCCTTATTTATGAAGATGGAGGGGGGGGATGTGATAAACCCAGTGTAAAAATGAAAATGATGCATTAAAGATTTAGACAAAGTCAAATTTCTACTTAATAAGGAGCATATTTCCATATGTTTGGAACGAGGGAAAAGTGAGAATATATAATGAAAAGAGAAATTGGAGTCAGACCAAAAAAACAAAAGAGAATATTAGAAAGAAAAACTTGCAAAAGTAATAATGTTTTACTATTTTCTAGGCTCTAATTTTCTCCCCCTCCAAATTATACAAATACCGGGAAGGAATTTAGAATTATAACAAAATTTAATGATGTTTAGGCACCATGATTGAATTGATCAATTCACAGGACACAACATTTTATACACACGAAGAGAACGTGCATTTACTGGCAGATGAAGACTCAACCGTAGATACTTAATTACTGTGATCTTTGCTTTCAAATATATGAAAAATATCAGGAAATATAAAAACCTATCAAATTATATCCCAAGTTCTTCATTATAGTGAAAGAAACTAGATTTCTCCCCGTGCGATGCACGGAAGTTATAAATAAAAATGAAATAAACTAAAGAACATAATTTTTTTGAATAATTATTTTATGATTAAAAACGTTACTTGAAAACAACAAAAGTTGATTACATATGGATATAAATAATCTAAATCATTTATTGCAATTTTTTTTATAAGAGAGAAAATATGAATTATTTTTATGTTCATTAGATATTTGAAGACAACAAAAAAAAAATTTTGGCTAACAACAAAAGTTAATTTCATATAAATATAAAGGATCTAATAAATTATTGTACTCATTCGAATCAAAGAGAAAATATGAACTAATTTTATATGGCTTGATTGTAAAATTGTGTGAGTTATTAAAATGTAGATTTAGATGTTCATTTAATTTTAATCATAAATAAAGGAGGTAGGCAATTGTTTGAGTAATTATGATTATTGAAAATAAACAAATAACATTGATAATGCAATAATGATTTATTTTAGAAATAAATATGATTTAACAACTAATTGAGCATTATTTAGATTGCAAAAAAAAAAGTTATCTTTTTCGCTTGAAAAAGGAAAAAGTAACAGTTGATGTATTTGTTATATTTTCACATTTTACAATTTTATTTTATGAATATTTTGGAATTTTCAATATGAGATACTTTTCTTTAAATATTAATCTTTCCTTAGGTAATATTATATATTGAAAATCAAATATATATGCATTGATTCTTGCCTAAAATATGACGGTATATTTGAATACAATAATTAATTTCTAAACTTCAAAACCCAAATATTGGAGATTTAAAAAAAATATATGTGATTTGAATTTTTTATAAACAATTAATAAATTAATAAGTATGTACGTGATCAAATATTCAAATAAATGAAGTTTTTTTCTAGAGTTATGGTATATTATAAATGAAATATATATATATATATATATTTGGATTGTTGCCTAATCTAATGACCTATTTGAACACAGTTATCAATCTGTAAATTTCAAAAGCCAAATATTGTAGATTAAAAAACAAAATTTATATGGTTTTTTTTTTAAAACAACAGTAAATTAAGATATATGTACATGAGAACTGATTTCTATTGGTGCAGCTTTTTAGTAACCAATTTATTTTTAAAAATGGGAATGAAAATTCAAAAGAAAAACTTTCCAAGTAGAAAAATAATTAATAGCCTGTTGTCTAATTTACTGACTTATTTATACACATTAATTATTTTGTAAATTTCAAAAGCAAAATTAATAGTGTTGATTGTAAATCATATGTGTGTGTGCGTGTGTTTTAATCGTTGCCTAAAATAGTGACTTATTTGAAGACAACAATTAATTTGTATATATGAAAAGTCAAATATTGTCGCTTAAAACAAATACATATGGATTGATTTTTCTATGAACAATATTACAGTAAGAGTATGTACGTGATAAAAAAAGGATATTAATATATAATACTTTCTTAAAAGTAGATAAATATGTATTTAATCATTGCTCAATATTGAATAACTTTAATGCATTTATGTATTTAATCATGCTTAGCTCAATTTTAAATAACTTTTAAAATTAAAAAAATATCTTCCCAAAAGTAGAAATATATGATGAGTAATGATTAATTATTGGCAATGAAATTTAAAATTAAGAATAAAACCTTCCATTATGACTTTAATTGTATGAACATGTTGACCAATAATTGAGTTAAGTGAAGATAATGTCATTGAACATGTGAACCAATGAGCTTGTTGCTAAGAGCTTTCAAGAAATATATAGGTTTTAATATATTAAAGGAGAGATGACACCTACAGCAATAAGCACAAACAAATTCTAGTTATATTTTACAAGGGCTCCTTTTTGTTTTTATTTTTTAACGAAAAATAAAAAATAATCTTAACCTACTCAAGAACAGACCAATTGTCAATAAATAATGACGAGCACTGCTCCATCAATTCCAATTTAGTTTGTGTCCTACAGATTTTTTTTTTTTTTTTTGGGGCCTGAGCGTCCCACAGATTGAGCAACCAGAGAAAGAGACAATTCATCATCTTGTGAATATTTAGTTTTTATATCCGTATTTTTAAATTAAGAATTTAAATTAATTTTAAACTTATAATTGATTCTATGTACAAATGTAAAAGCTTTTATAAAATAAACATTCTATTTTCAAAGAATTGTGCACTTTTTTCATGAAATAAATAGTAAATTAGGCAAATTTTATTAGTTTTACTAAATAATCTTGTGATCATTCCTTTTCTGTGTATAACAAAATCTTTGGATTTCTAATCTTCAAAAAATATACTTAAAAAAGAAGCTGAGTACACTTAATTTTCATGATTAAAAATAAAAGACAAAATTAGTAGTTTGTAAACTACCAACCAAAATTAATCCTAGCACTAATATATCGTTTTAAGTTTAACCACTTAAACATAAACGTTTGAATTTGACTGTGCGTGAATGTTTAAAAAATGTGTTCTCAATTGAGCTAAACATAAAACCTATCACTCTGACTAATTTTTCATTAACTTGATCATAAAACATTAATGCCAATGTTCAGATCCTAAATTTATTATTAAAACCCCATATCAATATATAAAAGTGATCGGTATATTAAAAAATGATAATTATAGTTTTTACACTACTGTGTCATTCATTCATACTTACTTTAATAGAAACTGTAAAAAGAGAATGAAAAAAAAAGGACGACAGAAAAATTCAAAATAAATAAATAAATAAAATATCACTTGAATGATCTTTTTTTCTTTTTTATTTAAAAAGGGTAAAGAAACATCCCTGCTGGTTAAAATTGATGTCTGTTTGATGGAAAAAAAAAAGTTGGGAGAAAAAGAGATGATTTCTTTTTCTTTTTAATTAAAAAACTTAAAGAAACATCCTTGCTAGTTACATATGCCTGTTTGGATGGAAAAGAGAATTTAGGAGAAAAATTTAAGGATCTCTTTTTCTTTTTCTTTTTTAATTAAAAAGTGTTAAGTCCCTACTAGCTAAAACTAATGTCTGTTTGGATGGATTGGAAAAGAAAATTTAGGAGAAATAAAACATGATGATCTCTTTTTCTTTTTTAATTAAAAGAAAAATCCCTACTAGTTAAAACTGATGTCGGTTTGGATGGGAAAGAAAAGTTGGGAGAAAAAGATGAGAGTGATCAGGAGAAAAAAGTTGTGTAAATAAAAATTAATATTAGAATAAAAGTAATAAAATGTAAACTGATGCTCTGTTGGATGGAAAAGACATTACATTACTTTTTTATTTTTTATTTATGTTTTATGAAGGATGCTATATATGAATGCACGCGAGAAACTATTTATATTGAAACTGTATAAATAAAACATTCTATTTTCGAACTTATGAAGTTTTTTCATGAGATAAATAGGAAAATCGACAAGTTTTATTAGCTTTATTAAATAATTTTGAAGTGTTAAATCTTCAATATAAAGAAAAATTCCTGCTAGGTAAAACTGATGCTCTGGATGGAAAAGAAGTTAGAAGAAAAAATTGAGAGTGAGAAAAAAGTTTGTGCAAATAAACATATTAATACTATAATAAAAGTGATAAATGTAAATTATTTAGTGGAAAACAATATATTATGGCAAATATAAAAAGCATCATGGGATTCTTGCTGTTCAAACTTCAAAGTGTTCCTGTTTTTTGACCCCAAAAAAAAAAAAAGTGTCATTGTCTTAGTCCAATCCCAATCCTATTGGGATCAAATGCCCTGAGACAGTACTAGGATCTGGTTAGATCCGTATGACTCACAGCCTAGCATCATAAATGTAATTTCGTGTTTTATCTTTTTCCTCAACCTTATTCTTCATTCATTCTCTTACCAAGTTTTTAAAATTTAAAGAGCCAGACCAGATCGGACAACCCGATCGGTTCGGCTGTCGGTTGGAAGCTTTTATGGCTTAATTCAAAGGGGACAATAGCTATGGAGGTTGGATAACATTGGGTCGTTAAGCCTTGAGCTGCCAAAAAGCTTGGAACCGTCTGGCTAGATCTTTCACATCCAGAAGCCATTCTTGACTATGCATTTTATCTACATATGACTTGTAAACACTGCTTTCTTTAATTTCATTGTCTTTTTATAAATAAAAAAAAAAAAAAAAGAAAGCCACTCTAGACCTCAAATAGAAAGAGAGAGATTGCAGGGGTGGAGAAGCCAATGAGTCATAGAAGAGAGAGGGGATACATCAGGAAGAGATTTTCTTGAGACATGTACAACCAGTGTTTAAAGACCTGGATCGAACTGGGCGGTCGGACTGACTGAACTGTGAACCACCCACAAATCCTGTCCGAGTAAGCCTTTAAATCGAGAGGATAGTTGAACCGGCGGGAGAACAGGTTCAACCCGCCCAATACCGGGCAACCCTGCCAGAACCGGGTGTTGAACCGGTTCTCTCCTTTTCTTTTCTTTTTTTCAAAATTTGATTTTTTTATTTTGTTATAATTCACCTAATTACCAACTTTCACTTCACTTAATTTTAGAATCAAGGAAATTATAATATTTTAAATGTTATTATACTTGCATATGTTTAGTATTTAATTGTTATTGCTCTTAGTATTTGTATTTTAGTCTGTAGATTGTAGAATAATATTTATTTTCACGTGTACTCAACTAATATTTTATATTTTTCCGTCTGTAGAAACATCAAAATGTTCATGTTTGATGAATCATGAATACTTATCTATATTTACATTTTGATATTAGTGATTATTGATGTTAATATCAATAAAATTTTATTATTTTAATACAATCGGTCTGATCCAGTCCGACTCGATCCAACCATTAACCTTTAAATCAGTGCCTCATCTGATTTGATGTCCGATCCAACCTTGAGTACAACATTCATCACACCATAAAGAGGAATAGTGAGGATGGAAGGGAAAGGCAGATTATGACGTGAAGAAAGGACAAGAGAGCAAAGCTACTCATACTTGGGAATCGTGCATTTCCAATTTGGTTATATATTTATAACATTTTGGACTTCTTTTCTAAACTATATTTTTATTTAATAATACTCTTTTTTTTAATGACTGGGTTTTATTAATTGAACACAAGGTCACAAAAGAATTATCCTCATTTAATGTTCTTTTTTTATTTTTTATAAGTTTTAATGTGTTTCTATCATTTGGTGTCTTATATTTATATATTAATATACATATAATAAAAATAATAATTATTTATTTATTATATCACCGGTTTGATCGAACGATTAAATCATTTTGACTATTTAACCATAACTTGCAAACCTTTTCGATTCGATTTCCGGTCCATCTTTTAAAACATTGATACTACCTTCATTAAGACTGAATTTATTACTGTTTTTTTGTCAATTATTGCTTTGAACTTGAATGCTTAAATTCTCATTTTGATTGTTGTCTTTTTGAAAGGTTAATATTTTGTGAATTTCGGAGGAAGTTTGAAAGGAATGATTTGTATTTTTTTTACACATACTTGGGAAATGAGTTATACATATATAGACAAACACAGATGCCTCATTTTTTTGAACCCAGGCTAGTGGGGCTTACTCCAAAAAAACTGTGATTTCCCACTACTGGCCTCAATATCTTCCCTCTCACTATGGGACTGGGATGCGCCCATGACTAGGAGACTAAGATTGGGATACAAATGGCCCCCCAACGTTTTTGGGACCATAACTTAGGATGGGGGCCCCAATCTCGTCGTAGTCCTTAAACAACTCTACATGAGATAGAAGCCGCATTTAGCGAAATCTTTTTGTAAGGGATTAAAGAATACCTTGGAAATTTCCTTGAGGAAGCACCTAAAACCCGATTTTTTTTTTGTCAAATGTCCTGGAAATATTATTTCTTAACATTTATATTCCAAGTTAACGGAGAAGCAAATGAACATTTGCCACGTCAGAACCTTACGAAAACTTTCAAGATATTTGAGATCCAAAATAAAACTTCCGGATACTGTGTGTTTCTTTGAGAAAACTTTTAGGATACTTAAAAACCTTAATCTGAGTCATGTCATCACCTATTCAATAGAGGTTAGACTTTGATATGGCATTTAGTCTGACGTGACAAATGTCTGTTTGTACTGTGTGTTTACATGAAGAGGAATATTAAGACCCTTACGTTTGTAAAAGTCAAGACATTCAAGCACCAGATAATTCATTCATGGAGTGAATTGATTAATTAATTAGAATATCTTGTTCTCTCGGACAACACTGCTCCACTTTTAACTGTTTCACCTTATCAACAAAAAAATATAACTCATACTGTTTCAAAATCTAAATTTCATTCCTGTAAGAGTAGCATTGAGATCCTTTTTTTGTTTTTTGCGCATAAATATTTAATAGTAACATGAAAAGTAAGTAACATGATGTAAAATATGAAATATAAGGAAGATCGATTGGAATAATTAATTAATGCCTTGTTTGATATAGATCTACAGTTCAGTCCCAAAAAAAAATATAGGTCTACAGTTTTAGATTGAACATTGATGAGTGCGAAGTCTGGGAGGAAAACAAGCAATAAATGTAACCTAAAAGTGACATCTCTAATTATTATAGCACATGCAATTAACTATACTCATACTTTGAGCATTATTTGAAGTAGAACAATAAGAGAACACTGATTAAAAAACTGTATATGAAAGACTAAAAGATCGAGGTTTCGATGTTCATATACCTGATAATTTAGTTGATGATCGATCCAGATGAACACAATTCCACTGCAATCACCACACTTTTCATGAGATTCACAGCTCGTCAACTTAGTTGGAAATGATAGTCCTCTCTGATATAAGAAAGACTAAAGAGAGGCAAAGAAAAATATATTTTTATTTTCGTATTATGAGATGAACTTGCAAAATATAATGACCAGACGTTCCATGGGCTTGAGTCGCCGTCAACGCGGTTGAAACTTGGGAAGTTAATGGGCTCTTTCTTTTTCCATTCCTTGTGGACCAGTTATTACGCGTTTTCTTTCAAGAAATTTCATGGATAGGTGAGTAGAGAATCTTGTGTAATTTCATAAAGGGTACAATATTTGAAATTTAAAAATTCTATCTTTCTTTCTTTTTTGCATTTATTTGTATGAAAAATTAATTATCTTTTACGTCATTCCTACCTGGGAGGGAAAAAATTTTCCACAATCCGGACTCTGAAAAAACTAGCTTCATGAAAAACTGCTGAACTATAAATACGTCAAGTATAGAAAAATCTGACATTTTTCTTGTTTCACCAAAAAAATTTTACTCTACCAAACCACGCCTAAAAGTTTCATCATGCATGTCAAATAGAAGCATCTTAGAAACATAAAACTTTTTTTTATGAGCATATAGGTATGGGAATGATTTACCAAGTAACTTACCCCAAATAAATGTTACTTTTAAAATCGTCATTAAAAACCATGAATCTCATTACTTTCAAATTCAAACTTTTATGGAGACATAATTTTATAGGAAAATCCCTTTAAAAATCGCTTGAAATGCTCCAAATTCTAATTTGGGTTACTGAATTTCATAAATCATTAATCATTAATTAGATTATATGGAGTAAATTACGATTTATAAATTGGGTCAAATTAATTCTTCTTTAGGTACAGAAGAAAAGAATGTTTCCTAAAAAAAGTAAAAAAAAAAAACAAGGTACTAAAGGGGATTTAGATTTTCTAGTATTATTCATAAATCCTTACTAATGCTTTTTGGTCTTTAAAAACCTTAACCCATTGTGAGTTCTTCTTCCGCATATGCACTCTACAAACCTTATTAGAGGATCCAAAACTTTTTGGGTGCAAATTAGAGGATTCAAATTGAATATACAATATATAGATAATTCCATTGAGCCGAGCTATTTCCCAAGTATTCGGCCCATATTATCAGTAAAGGCCCACCTAATTCTAAGTCTATTGGTGAATTGGGTTCACTGTTAGTTCATTCTCGTGATGTTAGAAAGGGGTTTCATCCCAGCCCATCTAGCGAACCGGGGTCAACAACGCCGTTTTGTAATCAAATGATCTTCCGGGTCTCAAATTTTTTCTTCGTCCGCTAACTTTCAGGATCAATTTTGATAGAAAAATTTAATACATGCTAAAATCAATTTTGAATATAATTTATCCTTATGAATATTTGGTATTTTATGAAATTTATGAAATTGGAAGAGGATAATATTAAATCATAGGATAGAGCATATATTTGGTATTTTATATCTGCAATAAGTATCCGTTTAATCTCTTTAAGTTTCAAAAATGCACATATAATCACTAGTTTGTTAACACTGTTAGAAACACCCATTACTTGAATGTTTATCAAGATGCTACCCTATCAAAAATATTCATCAAAATACTACACTAAAAATCGTTCTCAAAATAAACATGTTTAGATTTGTACACAAGTTTTGTTCATGAGAAAACAAGTTTTATTATATGACAAACTAATATTAACTATTTTGATAAATAAGTGAATCTATTCTTCGTAACAATGATTTCACATTTTCCGGTAAATTTTTGGGGTTGGCTTCCCTCCTCTTCTCTATCTCCATTATTAGATTTTTTATGGTTGAGATTCAAAGATTTCTAAAAAAATCCTTTTATCATTTATTCCACTGCTCAGATATTATAGCCCCCAGATCCTCCCCTTCCCTCACTCACATTCATTCCCAATGGCAGATGTTACCTACCTCAATCAAAAAATTGTGCAATGGATATTTCACAGAGAGACTCTAGTTTCTCCAGTTTCCATTAGAGACACCTCCATCTTTCGAATAATAAGATCCACCACTACCACCACCATATCCATGGTCATCTCCACCACCGTAGCCACTGCCACCTTCATAGCATCCACCATCACTGTTACGGTTCACCTTCACGGTGGCCACCACTACCATATCCACCTCCCCTGCTGCCATGGCTGTAACCACCATTGCCTCCCCATATCAGCTGCCACCGCCATAGTGGAGATGGTGAAATTTTATAAAACTTTGAATCTGAACTATGCAAATTTCAATTTGAGGGTTAGGATAAAGAAGAAGAGGAAAGTCAACCTCTATATTTTGTCTTAAGATCATTACTCTCCCTCCCCTCGTCTCCTTCGTTTCTTCCTTTCTTCTCCCTCTTAAGCGAGCCACTCACCCCATTAGAGAAATTTCCTATCCTTAACTAAGTTAAAACATCTTTGTTATGTGCAAGGAATGCAAATTTTTCAATTTTGCAACCCCTTGACTGAAAAAATATTTAGATAATTCCATGCCCTCTTTCTTTATGTTTGGTAAGCTAAATATTATGCTATTGAAAATTCAAATATATATTTTATTCATGTGCTTTTGATATTTTCATTTATAAATAAGGCTAAAATATTATTTTAGTCTTTTATGTTTACACCAAGTTTTATTTTAATCATTTATGTTTGAAAAGTAAACTTTTCGTCCTTTATGTTTACACCCAGTTTCATTTTAGTTCTTTATATTTGAAAAGTACACTTTTAATCCTTTTTTGCTAATACAGTTAGTTCCATTTAACAGAAAATGCTGACTCACCTAATCTAAAAGGTGATTCTATAACTAAATGCAGATAAAAATGACTAATTTTTAAAATATAAAAATGATTATACTAAAATAATTAAATTTAAGTATTTTTTGTCCACATTTAATTATAAAATTGCCTTTTAGATTTGCATTTTCCATTAAATAAAACTAACGGTGTTAGACAAAAAGGATTAAAAGTGTACTTTTCAAACATAAAGGACTAAAATGAAAATTGACACAAACATAAATGACTAAAAGTATACTTTTCAAACGTAAAGGACTAAAATAAAACTTTACGCAAATATAAACAATCAAAAGTATACTTTAGCCTATAAATAATTATATACTACCTCATGCCCCGTAAATAATGATAAGTTTGTATTGACATTCGATAATATGTAAGGATTTTTCATTTTATTTTTAAATTTATCATTATTCTGAAAATTAATTTGTCTAACTTATAAAATAACATATAATATAATGATACATTTGGCAGCACTGAATTTAAAAAGGTGTAAAAATAACAATAAACTTGATAAAGTGGAACAATTTCAACAATGACATCAAGTTAGCTTAGCTAAATGTCCAATAATGTGGACCCCATTTTACATTATTAATTTTTTTTAAAAAATTGTTAAAAAAGCTTTGTATTCCCTGACGTGTTCCCCTCCTCCTCGTTCTTCTGCCTTCTTCCTCACTAGGGCTGAGCAAAATACCCGAAACCTGATGGGCTAGCCCACTACCCGCAATTTTTACCCATTTAAAGCCCGCCCAATTAAAGCCCATGATGGGCGGGTGCAAACCCTGCCCATTTAAAAATTAAATGGGCGGGCGATGGGCACACCCTCGGGCTGTCCATGCCCGCCCATTTATATATATATTTTTTCAATTTGTTTTAATTTTGTCCATGAGTATTGAGAGTGAGTCAGTAGCATTCCTGTAAATTTCAATAAATAAATATGTAAAATTGTAAGCGTGATATTAATCATTTTGAACTTGTGGTTGTAATATTTTAGTTTGAAGTTTAAACACTAAAAAGATGTTATTATGATATTTGTCTAAATTTAAGTTCTTTTGTGCAACAAACTATGATATAAACATGGATGTGGAGTTGTAGATCTTGCTGTCACTTTTAATATGTGAATGTGATGCTTGAATTATTAACTTTGATAAGAAATTTAAAAATTTGTAATAATAAAAAAATAGGTCAAGAGATTAATGGGTTTTCCCATAACCCATTTAACCCGCCCATTTAACCCGAACCCATTTAGTTCGGGCTTGAATGGGTTGAGGCTTGGGTATGGGCTAACCCATACCCATCTAATATTAAATGGGCGGGCGATGGGTTAGGCTTCGGGTTACCCAGCCCGCCCATTGCTCACCCCTATTCCTCACTGATCATTTTTCTTTTTCCATTTCATACCACCATACATCACCACTCCCTGCAAAAACTGAATTTTGCCCCCAGTGAATATAATCTTCCATTGCCGATCCATATCCACACTCGTAATTTATAGACATTTTTGCACAATTCAAAACACATTTTATGCTAGATAAGTGTATGTTTTCTTTTCAACATTTTCTAGGTGAGTTATCTGGGTTATCTGGTTTTTCAAAAAAGAGCTCCGAATTAAACCTCGGTTTCCAGTCCAATAGGCGATTTGAAGTACTGCAACACAGCTCAACTCTTAAGGCCGCTAAACCATTCCGAACAAGTTGAAGGACGTCCCGGGTATTATAACATTGATTTGGTTGGTTAATGGTTCTAACCATTGGTTAACAGACATCCTATATTTGCACTACTTTTATTTGAGTAGTACTATGTTTGCACAAAAAAATTATTATTTATGTTTGGTACGACTTACACAATTGTTGGATACTAAATCATACATTTACCCTTTAACCTATTAAATCTTAAGAACATAAGTTGTAAAGTCCAAAATCAGAGGTTGAGTCACAACCAAGTCAAAACTATAAATAGTATGTTTTATATAATACTTAAACCTAATTTTAATGTTTTTAACTATTAATTAATGATACCTCTCAAAATAGAAAGCCAAATGGACCAAATATGGGTGAACTTACGGTTATTCAGTTTAATTTTTGGTAAAAACTCAAAACAACCTAAAATTGAATAGTGATAGTTTTAAACATTGAATCAAAATCTATTGATCGATTAACACAAACCTAATTAACGGAAATATTTCGGTTCGGTTTGGTTAATAACCTAATTTAGAGTTTCATATTATTTACCAAATATATTGTTGCATTTTTTTATAAAATGTTCAGGGCATTTTGAGTCCAATATTATCTATAATACATATTATAGTATATGTATTAATTATAAAAAATATATAATAATGTAATATATATATTATAATATCCCAAAATTCTAATATAAGAGTCATTATTTTCTACTTAATATAATTATGTCATATAAATTTCTTTTTTTCAGTTTTAACTGAATTAACTTTTTTATAACCAAACTGAAAATAAAAATTCTTAGAAAAATAAAAACCGATTTGTAACCAAATAGGAAAAAAATTGAGTTCAGTTTAGTTCCATTTTCGTTTCTGTTTTACTCAGACAAGGGGCAAGAGAGAGAGGCGACCACATGATGGTACAAAAAGAGCAAGAAAATGAATGTGCCATTTACCAAAATGACCCTCAACAATAGTAGCATTCATGCTGTAAAAGCTGGCAATGCACCAATTTTTTTTCTTTTACGATTTGGAAGACACATCAGCCACTTACTGGGCTACTTTCCTCAACCTGGTTTCCATAGTGACTTTCTTAGACTCCATCATATTTAGGTATGTGTGTTGTAAAATATACGCAGAGAGCAACATTCATGTAAAGCTTGTAATCTGTCAATTAAAATATCATAAGATTTAATTCTCAAATGATTGCAGGATGAAGAAACCACGGCTAAGAACATGGTTGGGCAAAACTAAGACTTTTGTGATACTTCATCTAGTCATAAATATAAGATCAGTTTGACTTTTTCTGTTGAGAGTAAAGAAGTTAAATGGATCACTTAATAGTGCTTCAGTCATTTTCTTGTTGGGTCTAGTTTTTTGAACATTGTTTATTTGAATCATCCGTTTATTTTAAAAATCGTCGCGGTTCACGATTGAATCGCCCACTTCTGGTTCAATAGCCAATTGGAAGCATTACAACATAACTCAACTTTTAAAGCGGTTAAACCATTCAGAACGAGCCGAACATTGCTCCGGGTGACGATCTGTGTAATATTAACTTCCTAATCCCACTATTAACCACTCACAATTTATCATTAAAACGTTTATATAGCTAACTATGTTAGGAAAAGGAATTAACTTAATAAAATAACTAACATAGTTAGAAAAAGATCTTTCCATAATATTTAAATATTATCTTTTTAACTCAAACCTCAACTCCAATCTCCGTCATCACAATATAATTTTCTTCCCAGTACAATAACAGAAAATTACATTATCCATGATTAATCTCCACACATCATCCTTAAAATACCATACATCTCAAAGGTACCTACAATCATTAACGGTTCTCACAAATACCGAGCAAAGTTGCCGGAGATGGACCAGTCCCAACATAACAACAATTAGAATAGTATCCAACTACCATATCATAATGGAACTTATACAATAATTTTCCCCAACATAATAACAAGTTTCAGCGGAAGCATCGTATAAAATATGATCCTAAATGTGGCAATACCTCCTGTCCTTCTGGTCCAGAATATCTCACGATATCAGTGAGAAGTTCCCGGATCCTTCCCTTGACCTCCTACTTCGTTCCTAGGACCTGCAAAAGTGAGATCAACGGGGGTAGCCCCAAACGCAACCACTGACTACTCATTTAAGTGCGGTGTGTGCTAGCAAGGTGTCCAGTGGAATACATATATGTATATATATCAGTTCAAACAGCATGCTCAGGTATTCACATATAATGCATATCTTGGTCCCAAATATCTTTTCACAATTTATAAGTACAAAATAATCCATCCCAAATCATCTCCAAAAATAATATATATAATTGATAATCACAAACAACCCAAACGAATCTTAATAG
The DNA here is from genome assembly GCA_037074515.1 of Mimosa bimucronata. NCBI lineage: Eukaryota > Viridiplantae > Streptophyta > Magnoliopsida > Fabales > Fabaceae > Mimosa > Mimosa bimucronata. The sequence goes on along the minus strand of CM073440.1, from coordinate 31,207,252 downwards.
AAGCGTTGGGAAAACATGTGGGACCAGTCGGGACCTTCCACCCGCCCCTGATCACCACGGTACAATTCAGAGGGACTTTCTACCCTCCCTGAACCGCACCACGGATTAGAAGGATCTCCGTCCTTTCTGAATCCGTGAGGGGCGATCTCTCCTCTTACGTCTTTTTCTCCTTTATTTCTCATAATATATCAATTATTCTCTGTGGCGCAACATGGTACCTCATCACGTGGTGGCACAATTTCCAATTCACCGGTGTCACTGACAAATCTCTGATTTGTAATGTTTTTATATACTTAATTTGAGGCAATTAGCATGATTAAGATGCAAGTTTGGTGTAGTAATGTCTAATTGAATGTCTCAAACTCTCAAGTGAAATGAGTGTAAAATTAGGATTAATTGGCTATAATTGTAGATTAATTTGTATGAATTGGTTTATAAGGCTATTTGATCCTTGTTTAGTCTTGTTTCCACTTGTAGGGTCGCTAGGACCAAAAGATTGGACCCAGGATGAAGAAAAAGGCCAACTTAAAGGGCAGAAATGAAGTGGCCTCGCCGCGGCGAGCAGACGGCGAGAAACCTTCAATTTTTGCAGAAAAGACTGGAGCTCCCCGCTACCTCGCCGTCACCTCGCCGTCACCTGCGCGAATTCTGCAGATTTCAGTTCGCGTTTTTGGGCTTGATTTGGGTCCAACTTGAATACCCACTCACTTGACCCGACTTGGGGACTTAAAACTCGAAGGATACACCCCATTAGGTCAGATTTGGAGTCCCAAAACCCTAGCCTCCCATTTTTCTCTCATTTCCTCTCATTAGCCTCCCATTTTTCTCTCATTTCCTTTCATCTCCATCTTCATCTTTCTCACTTCCTTCCACCCAAATCCATGTCCTCTTTCCTTCCCACCTTGGTTGTTGTTCTTCCCATGGAGTAGCAGTTAGGCTTCACCATTCTTGGTGGTGGGAGCCAAGGGATGAGCTTGGAGCTTGAATAGGGGAGTTCTAGTTCTAATCCTTCTTCCTCTTGTTGTATTTATGCTTTTCTAGGGTTCTAGGAGTATATTTTTGACATTTGGTTGTGTTCTTCATTTCTACATGTTGTATAAGGGTTGGAAACTATTTTATGTTGTTTATTTCTTGTTGAATACTTGACATTGTGCTATATTATCTTTGAGTTTGATGAAATTTATGGGTTCATGATTTTGTTATTCTCTTGGTGAAAATTATGTGCTAATGCAAGGTGGCTTGGTTAGTGGATTAAAAATGTTAAGTGGTTTTGCATGAATGGAATGGCATAGGAATTAATTAATTGTGTTTAGACATTGGGTAATTACTCTTTTCAACCTTAATCTTTGTTTGGGTGGCCATCAATAATTTAGGATTAATTGAGAAATCAAGTGCAATTGTGGGGTGGCCCAAATTGTGGATTTAAAGTCTTGCATGATTAGTTAGTTCTTGAATTTGTCAAATTGCATGAGTGACATTGGACTTCAATCCTAGAGTCTTGATTTATTATTTGGGGTTCCAGTAATAGATTAAACTCTAGGATTAATTAAGTGGCAATTCCGGGTCCCGGTTGTTGGATTAGGAGCCCCTTACGATTAGCAAATTCATATTGATTTGGAACTTAATCAACTTGGGTTAAATTAAGTAATGTGCAGGGTTCCAGCATTAATTAAGTTAACCTAAGCCTAGCCTAGAGGGGTTCCTCTAGGGGTCTTTCGAAAATCAACAATTAACTCCCTGAAAACCTTTTGAAGTAATGATTCCCGAAGCTTTCATTCATCGAGAATGATTCTATTTCCTTTCCCCTCTAAATCTCACTTTTATCTTATTTTTATTTTACTTTTGAACATATCATACCTTTTGCATATTTTCTAAATCAAAAACAAAATACAATACTTTTTACCCGCTTTCTCAAGTTTGCATATTAGCTACTAGGTCATCTTTTGCGTTAGGCTCCTCAAGTGAACGACACCCGGGGGTTAGCTTCCACTATCCCCTTGGTTCTTATTTTCTTGAAAGGCGGACCCAAGGGCGCGCTACACGTACACACACTCGAAATAGAGTTGGGCTCTTCAGTCACATACACAAATAATTTCTCACAAACAACACATAAATATGCAACACCACAATCAGGCATCAGGCCTTTCAGTATTTTCATGATACATATATATATATATGAAATAGTTTCCAAAATCACATATATTTCAGTTCAAATATTTCAGATCACAAATTTATACCATTTCAAAATAATACTCCACAGGACATTGTATTATGAGAATAATATTATTCAAGATCTCATTTCCATATCCTATCATAAATATCAAATAATAATATTTCAAACTACTTACTAACACTACACACACACATAAACAAGCAGAAAGCGGTTACCTGATAGTTGGCATCAATCTCACAATAGTGCAGCTCCCCCCCGGTGCTAACTTAGTGCAATTCAAGCACTACACAACCATACATACAATCATAATTAATCATTTATCCAACAATTTCACATGTTGGAAATTAAATTACTAACTACCCTTTCTTTGACGTCACTTATTTTAAATTTTTATTCAACATTTATTCTCCCTCTCTATCTCTAAAATTCATCTCTACTCCATTTATACATATATCCAAAATATTAATCTTTCCAATACCCATTTATTTTAAACCTTAACATCTAATAATCCCCATAATTCATCACAAATACCAATTTATAAAATTTAGGCCTAAACAAAATTTCCCAAACATCCCCTAATCATTTCTCAACCTCAAAAATCCATTCATTAATCCACAAATTATTTCTAAGCATTGATAGCTCAATAAATTCAAGTTCAAGCCTAAAATATCTAAAAATCCAAAAATTCCCAATAATTAGGAAAACCTCCAACAATGAAAAATCTATTTAAAGGAACTTATAATCAAGGTCCAAGCTTCAATTTATTAATCTTAGGACTCCCAGAAATATCAACTTAGACAAGGCCTAATTTTTCAAGTATAGCCAAATGAAAAACTAAAGATATAGGAATGTAGAGGAGACTTACGGGATTCCAAAAATGTGCTTAGTTGGCTGAAAAACTTACTATTCCTACATAAACGAACTCTGATAAATCCAGTGATAGGAATATTGGTGGTGGAAAGAGAGAGCAAGAAAGAGAGATGAGAGAGATAGAAAGGAAAGAAAGAAAAGGAAAGAAAGAAAGAGAAAGAGAAAGAACCCAGAGTGAAGAAAGGATTGATGTGTGTATATATAAATAATAATAATAATAATATAATATATAAATAGTAGTTGAGTGTGATTGGTTGGGGAATAATAAAATAATAATAAAAGGAAAAAGTAAAAGTTACGGGGGAGGAAGGAAGGAACGAAAGAAATTATTGACGTGAGGGAGTGTCGGCAGGAGGAAATTGAGAATAAGAAGAGAGGAAAATACACTACTAGGCCCCAAAATTCTCAAATAAGATATTTCTTTTGAACAAAAAATTTTCTTTTCACTCTCAAAATTTTCACATAATATCCTTTATTTATTTCCTCCTATAATATCTTCTTTTTGGTCCAAAAATAATTTCCCCAAAATTATTATCCTCAAAATAAGGGAGAAACTAGGCCTTTAAAATCCTCAAAATCCTTCAAATATTCTCATAATCCATCATTTCTCATTAATCAATTCCTATTTACCCCCACAAATCCTCAATTAATTTTTAGGATGTTACAATCTGTAACACCCCAAATTTTAAAAAATAAAAAATAAGGATTTATCTAAGGTCTTAAGGTGGCATTTAGAAATTAAAAGCCCTTATAAATAAATTTATGAGGTTATGTGTATTTTTAATAATTTTTAAGACTTATTTTATTTATTAAGTGGGGAAACATAATTGGAAGATGGATTTAAATAAGGGAATATTTAAAACCTTGAGGTATTGTTTGATATTTCAAAAGTCTTATAAATAAAGTTGGAAATTAAAGTATATCTAGAGAAATTATTTTTGGGACAAATTCAGGTCTATTTGTAAGTGGGAATGATAAATAAAATTTCCATTTAAGAAGAAAATGGAAAAAAGGGAAATAAAAATGACAATATCTGCCCCTAGTTGAAAATATCTTTAGTTATAACAGGAGGGGTAAGATAGTAATCCATCTAATTAAAATATCTCCTCCTTCTAATCCCTTCATATATACTCCACGTGTGTTTTCCCTTTCATTTCATTTCATTTTCCCCTGTTTCTCTTTATTTCTTTCCATTTTCCGAGTTCCTCTGCTCCTCTCCCTCTCGTCCCCCGCTTCCTTCGAGTTTTGCGGCAGCAATCGATGGCGGATGAAGCGATGGCCGACGGTGAGTAGCTCCAAAGCACGTCCCAAGCTCGCTTGATCATGGGCGAGTCTCGTTTCTCCGTTCTTCCCTCTTCTCTGGTCCGTCTAAGCGAGGTTGAGAGGGGGGAGTCAATTTGAAATCTGAGGTTTTTAAGTTTTTAAATTCATGGAAATGAAGTTTAGACTTCGCTTTTGAGGATTTTGGAAGCGATTTTAGGATTGAGTTGGGTTGGTCGGATTGCTCTAAAATCCCAAATTTTGTACTGTTCACCCGTCGCCTATATGTGTGATTTCAGAGGGGATTGACTCAAAATCTTAACTAAATTTAATTAAGAACAAGATTTAATTAAGAAATCATGAGTGTGTGTGATGTTTGGGAGGATTTTGGATGATTCGATTGTTCCCCTGTTCCGTCAGATTTCTTGTTCTTCTCCTATGTTTCTTCACTGAAATTCTGCTCTGGTTGATCTTAAAGGTGTGAATATGTGTTTAAATGATGTTAGAAGTTGATTGTTTTGGCTGATAGTCAATGGGAAAGGAAGCTATGTAATTTTTCTTTTTCTTCTTGTTTGGCCGACAGAGGACAGTGAAAAGGAAGAAGAAATTGGATTGTGATATGATACAATTAATATTGATGATGCATGATTGATTGCTAATTGTATATGAAATTATGTTGTTTTATTTTCTTTGCCTGTTGGTTCGGCTGGTGGGAGTGTCAAGGGAAAGGTCTTATCGATGATAATTTGGATAGAGCTTTAGTTTGTGTGGTTGAATACCAAAGTGATCAGGGGGATTTCTGGTCTTCTTACCCCTGTGTATTGGATTTGGGTAGAAGAGGGAGTTTAGTAATAAATAAATTTTTGAGAATTTGTTCTTGATGCCTTAGGATTTTTCTAGAAACGTGTAGGTGCTATTTGAATTCAGTGGCTTTACGGTTCTTTTGTAAAAATTGGCTGAATGATCAAATTAGAGAAATTATAAATGGTCTTGGAGATAAAAGAATGCTACATATTAAGTTAGTCTTATATATGGTCTCAAGAAGATGATTCCTGTATTTATCTTGAAACTGAAGTATTTCTTGTGTTTGCGAAATTTTAAATAGATTAAAATAGACACTGTTTTTAGGTAATGGAGTTGATCTTGGTGTCACAAGGAGCTATGGTTTGAATAAATAGGAACCCATGTGGTGGATGACCTAAAGATTTGAGATTTGGAGTTTTGAGAAGATTAGTGTTGTGTTGTTAATGCAAATGGAACCCAAGAGTATTTTGAAACTGTCAAGTTGTATGTAGAGGCTTTAAGATGTTGTTTGAAATTTATTTCTCTTGCTTTGATAAGTGATCTGACGGCTTTATAGTAGAGAAATGGAAGGAGTTAAATTTTTGTAATTAGAGGATTCAATAGTGATGCATCATCTTGAGAATGATGTTTTAAATATGATACCAACTGGAGGAGTAGTTGTGTAAGAAGTTGATATGCAAAGTATGATTTGAAATCTGAAATTATTCCTAAGCTCATTGGATATTACCATATGTATGTTAAAGTTATTAGCCCCTTAATTCCAAGGGAAGACAATGTGTTAAGTAGTATTAGGAATGCTAAGAAGAGTTAAGATTTGATTTCTATGTTATTGACTATTAAATCCTGAGGTTTCATTTGGAGTTTCTGTAGTCACTGACTTAACGGCCATTTGCGGTCATTTCCGTAAGCGTACGGGTCGTCAAATTAAAAATGTAGTATAGGAAAAAGTATCGTTCCACAAGGATTGAGATTTGAGCAAGTTAATTAGTACTATTTGCGTGATTAATTAGAAGTGAGTAAGAAAGGATTTGAGGTTGATTTTAAAACTAAAGATTAATTGCAAAATGTGTAAAATAGTGAGATGGTTGAAAACACACTTGTCAAGATAAATAAAAGCCTAGGGATACTTATCCCCATTTCACTTTATGAACTAATAAATTCCTTCCTTTTTAGCAAGCTAAATGAATCAATGTGTGTGCCCAAGGTTCAATTTCATTTGAAGAAGCTTTCTCAAGTCAAAATCAAATTTCTACTTGTATTAATCACACAATCTCTTGTCACAATTAATACAAGTTATAAATGCCAACCAACCTCCTATAGACAATGTTAGGTTAGTAATTATATCTCTACATTACCAACTAACCATCCATTTATAACCATAAACTTCAAGCCCAACATATTTTCATCCAAGTTCTAAAACAAAATACTCTTTCTCAAGAAATACTTCATTTAACAAAGCAAGTGGTGATCAAGCACTTGAAGAATAAAAGCAAGATGAAAATACACACATATACATTCATTCACTGCATCAAAGAAAGAAAATACAATGTTCAATCCATGAAATGATTCAAAGTAACCCTAGAAAAGGGATTTAGCTACACATAAATGTATCTAAACCTAAAACAAAAACTGAAATGGAGTTCATAGTACAAGAGAAGAGAATAAGGAAGAAGAAGGGAAACCGAGATGTAGGAATCTTCAATCTCTCCGGGCTTCTCCAAAGACTGAGATGTACAAAAACTGAAATGGAGTTCATAGTACAATGTTGATTCTTTGTTTGGTTGTTTTGTTGATATCGAAGTTAAAGGAGAAGATTTTAGAAAAGTTGAATGACTGGGGTTTCATTAAATTTGGTTGATTCGTAAGGTTCATATCATGCAGTTATGTGTATGATGACGTATATGCTTTATTGAAGATTTTTATTTTATTATTGAATATGGGAATTTCTTTATGGAAAGCAAATCAAGAAAGGAAAGACAATTATTAGAAGATAAGAAAGTTTAATATAAGTAAAATTATTATTAAAGTAATTTTGGATGATTAAGATTCTAAATAAATATGAGCAAGTCATAATTTGCTTAAAAGACAAGTTTTGGGTAGTATTAATTAAATTAGGATTTGTGAGAGACGCTGAATAATTATATAGAAATATAGGTATTAATTTACCATTTATATATGATATGTCAATAGGTCTTGATAGTAACATAAGTTGAGAAGGCCAGTGGAAAGGAAAGAAGCAGATAAGGACTAAGCTTGAAGTTCAGGTAGCAGTTTATCTCATTACATTTAAATTGCATGTATTATTTTGTAATATCTGTTGCAAGTTACATTATGCATGAAGGTGATAAACTTTGTTAATTCCTGCATAGAAGTTTATAGAGTACTCCAGGCTTAGGTGGTTCGCTACCCCTTTGCCAAACTAGTTAGTTATAGCTTTAAATGCTATAACGAGAAGTCTTGCAGGTAGAACCTCCACTAGTTAACGAATATATTGTTATCAGTGGCTGGTAGAAAATGTAGCGCGGGAATTATGTATAAATGTATTATTTGCAAAGGTTTATAAAATATATACATGTCAATGCATGTATAAAAGTTTCAGTTAATGACATAAACTGCGTTGAACTGCTGTTTTCAGAGAAGCTGGAAGACAGTAAGATGGTTGAGATAAGGCAGGAGTGCTGAAAGAAGATTAGATGAAGAAATTAAGCTTATAATGTGAAAAGTAAGGTTATCTGTATATGATGTAAATTTTAAATTATTAAATTAATTGTAGAAAGCATAAAAAAATAGAATTGTATAAATTTATAAAGGAATTTAAATTTCATAAGTATTATGAATTAGGAATAGATACCCTAATAGGGTTAGCGTACTTTTAATGGTTTTATTAACCACTTTATTTTATAAAGAATTTTAAGTTATTTCAATTTGTCGGAAGAGCCTATTCCAACTGACAGATAGTTGGTTTAATGTTTTGAAAGAAAAAGTTTTAAATTTTCTGTATTTTTGGGCTTCTAATATTGAAAAGTGGTTATAATTCAATTAAAATACTATAATATAGTAGAAAAATTTTAGATGTTACACGATCTAACTATTCAGTCTGAGTTTTACAGCTTCGATTCCACATAATCATATGTTAGGAGTGGTTACCCCACAAACACAGAGCAATTCTTATTTCATGCATTTTTTTTTTGAAACGCTATATGAGAAAATCTTATTTGAAGACAATTGAATTACCCAAATTCTAATTTAGGTCACTAAACTTAATGAACCATTAATAAGGATATATTAGAAATTGGGTCAAGTTACCTCAATAACCCTTAGTTATTAAAAGAGCAAAATTGTAGGAAGAAGTGTATTTTAAAATACGATGTATATGCTCGATTGAGCTATTGCCATCCAGGTTATATTGAAAAAAAATGAGTTTTCTAATCATTTCCATGCATAATTGTGAATTATACTATACATCAATAGAAAAAGCATAAATAACATTAAACAGATAGAATCATAAATCTTGACTCGTTTCAATAGCAGTAAAAAAAAAGAAATAAATCAGATAATATATTTATATATATATATTTATATATATTAGGAAATATGATTACAGCACATCAAATTCCAATCAATAAGGGATTATGGAGGTCAAGAGTAATGTTGGGGAAAAAGAGAGGCTCCTGTGGTATTTTTGAGACAGAGAGAAATTAAAGTACGGAAAAAATGACGATCTCAATTATCCTTGAGATTTGAGGAAATGGGATTGTGCCGATTTTTACTGTAATAATCCTGAAACAATATATGATAAATCAAATAAATGGGTTGCTGAATTTTGGTTGCCCACCCCAATCACCATTGAGCTGGATTGTAAGGAATTATTTGAGGCTGTAACATCAAGAAAGCTTAATAGATGTGACTGGAAGTATCAAGGTGTCTTAAACAATATATTTCATCTCTTGCAGAATCGAAGTTTGATATCTTTAATTTCTCTCTTATACCTCTTGAAGGCAACCATCATTCTTCGGGAAGCTCAGGAAGAAATGTATGTCGAGGGCCAGTTGTTTCTGAATGACAATAGAGAAGGCATTAACTGACTAAACATCTGCAATGCTTCTTTTTTGGTGTAATATTTTGAGTTATAATGCTGCTATTTCGGTATCTGTAATGTCATTAGACAGCAGATATAGTGGATTAAATCCCTTCTTCATGAAATAAAATTTCTATGTTAAAATAAAAAATTCTATCATTTGTGAGTTGGTGGGTTAATGGCTTAGATGTGGCTGCATATTAATGGGGGGTTGGGGTTCTAATCTTTGGATGTTCCACTATTTTAACATCTGAAATTGCAATTATGCCCCTCGGTTAAATAAACTAAAACAAATAGAAGAGAAAATAAAAAAAATACAACTTAAATTGCAAAATCTAACCTAAGTGATGTAAAGTTATTTACTCCTCTTAGTTAAAATCATTAATTACTTGAATAGTTAAAATTTTCTAAACAAAATTTTGAAAGGGAAAAAGACAAAAAAATCGTTTTCAATTTGCAAAATTCTAATAACAATTTCATGATATGTATTAAGTATTAACAACCATTAACAATTCAAAATTCCTTATTTGGGATTTTACAAATTGGAAGGGATTTTTTTTTGTCTTTTTCCCATTTTGAAATTTGAGATTTTTTTTATTTTCCCTGAAAAGAGAGGGAAATTACACCATCACTCCACCATAATTTTTTTTTTTTTTTCTCAATCGTCTCAGATGGAAGAAAGGAAGAACCTTGGGGAACCTCTGAAACGCGAAGAAATTCCACCGCCATTATTCTTCTTCTTCTCTTCGTTTTGCTGTTGTTTTTACCTATCATCTTCCACAAACCAGCGTCTATGTTTCTCTCTGCGATTCCATTTCCAGATACTGTATGGATAACTATGCACATTGAACTCTTCTCTGTTCCTTCCCCTGTTTTGCTTGCCATCCTTACTGTATGGATAGCTATGTGTGAGCATCATCCTCCTCCTTCTCTTGTGTATCATTTATGTGGGGTATGTTCAAATATATCCTTTCTTTCTTTTCCAGCACTGCTCCGATTTTTTATTATGTGCAGAATGCTTCCTTTTCCTCTTTGTTTTGTCGTGTGTGTAGGTTGGGAAGTCTTTTCCCCCTGATAATTGGGCTTCGTTTGAGCTGTATCAAAGTTCAATGATTGAATGGAATTGGATTTATGGTTAGTTTTTTATGATTGGTTGCTGTGATTGAAAAGAAAATGAATGCTCTTTTAGGTATGATAGTTTGAATGCACATCAAGTGTTTGATAGTATGTTTGAGTAAGTAAATCTTGTGGAAGTGGGAATGAAATTTGTTTGTGATAGCATTGACTAATATGTACAGCTGCTGTTCTTCCACTAGTATTATTTTTGGTGATAATGAGGCTGATCAATTAGAGGTGATTTTTGCACATAATAGAGAACAAGATGGCAACTACGGTGACCGTGAGATAATTGTGCTTTCAAGCTTGAGGAAGATAGAGCTAAGAAATTTGCCAAATTTCATCGGTGTTTCCCAAGGGTTGCAGATTCAGGTGGAGTTGCGCAACATTAGAATGTGCAACTGCCCCAAATTGGTTGATTCAAGTTTGGGAAAAAATTTGTTATGAATGAATATTTTATGTCATGTTCATTAGAGTCTTCACAATTAGATGAAATATTAATGTGTGGATTTGAATCATTTATATCATTTTGCTAGCTGCTAATGTATAAATTAAAGGGTAAAGGTATAATTTAGCCAACATAGTATTGCGATTGGAGCGTCTAACACATGTAAGTTCAGAAATGATCTTGATTGTGAATAAACTTTTGAAATAGAGCAATTTAGCCTACGCCATTACCTAACCATAAACATTTGTTAATGCCAATTGGAATTCATATGTCTTCACGTTTGCAAAATATGACGGATGTCTAAGGCTAGGTAATGGCATTGGTTAAATTGCTCGTTTTTGAAAGTTTATTGGTAATCAAGATTCCTTTAAAACTTATTTGAATCAGACGCTCCTACCACTATACTATCTCCTCCCACTATATTATTGTTGGCCAAATTGCACATTGATCATTAATTACATGGGACTAATAAGTTACAAGTAGATGCAAGGACACAGAGAAAAAACTAATAGGTGTTTCTTGAACACAGCTAAATTTTATTTCAATTTCACAACACAGTAGATGAAAATACGGAGCAATTGTGTGTTTGTGAAGTAAACTAAATCAATTATAAATTTTATTTCAATTTCACGGCATATCTTCATGAGTAGTTTTATCCATAATACAATCTATCTTTGAACATCTTTCAAGACTAAGCTTGGTCAACTCATTCATGCCTCATACAACTTGCCAACATTTGTCATGGAAATTTTGTTGCCACCCACAAACTGATAATGAGTAATTTTGTTGCCTCCTTCATGAGTAGTTTTATCCATAATACAGTCTAGCTTTGAACATCTTTCAAGACTAAGCTTGGTCAACTCATTCATGCCTCATACAGCTTGGCCAACATTTGTCATGGAAATTTGGTTGCCTCCCTCAAACTGATAAAGTTTAACTGCACTTGCTCTTTGTGCAAGATCCTTGATTATTACACCTAATATAGAGATATGTAACTGAAGCAAGCATAAATATTTTGTAGTGCTTTCTTTCTACAAATTAGTGTCTCCACAATAATCCCCGATTTTTAAATTATATCTTTCAGTTTCATCAAAGTTGTGGGGCCCATGAGATATTCATAGCAATTTTCTTTTTCTAAGTGTAAATCATGTGTGGGAACATACAATTCTTCGGTTATACAACTTGACAAATCTAACAACTTCAGCTTGTTCAATTTTTCAATTCCATTTTTCAAATTTACCACCTTGCATATTCCCATATATGTGCATAATCAAAGCTTTGAGTCCTTTAATACCTTCAAATGATGCATTTGACATATCCATTATATTGGTTGACTTGAACACAAAAATAGAAAGTCAAGCTTTGGAGCATCCAATTCCAATCGGGAAGGAAACCGAACTAAATCATTGTTGTCATACCATGAAGGTACAACATAACAATCTTTAACCAGGAGAATGAGACACTGAATCAGGAGAGGGATATTGCTTCATACCTGGGATGAACTTGCTCTTTCAGTAGTGACTGGTAGATTTTCAAGAGTAAGAAGAACAGAATTGCAGATGTTGGCAGTCACAATGCGTTAGGCTTTTTTGGAAATTTTTTTTTCTTCTCTTCATGATGTAGGTTGGGTTGGTTGATGATATAACTTCTAACAATTGCTATGTCATTTATATGGAAGATTGAAACGAATCACTTGCAACACTAGACGACCTTTGAAATATCACATAAGGCCTTGTGTGGTGTCCCTACCTATCACATGTGGTGTTCAAACACATGACTTGGCGTTTTCCAAAAAAAAAAAAAAAAGTATTGAAACAAATTAAGTCCTGCCATACTAAAGCCAAACCATGCTTCCCCTAAACTTCCTTCTTTACTCCATTATTCAAAACCCATAATGAGGGAAAAAACATATGATTCTTCAGTTTTGAATTTCGGTGAAGTTTACAATCAGGGAACGGACCTAGCTTGTGGCAAACAATAATAATTAAATAACATGTGAAATGAAGATTGAGGATGTCGCAAATTTGAGTTTACTCATGTCATGACAGAGACATAAACTCATAATAGACTGGTAAGAGTTTGCCTACATTAATAAATAATTATTAAAAGTATATGATTTAGTAATTAAAATTTAAAAAAATGGCGTGTACAATTTAGTTTGAAATTATTTTGAATCCAATTCATTGAAACTAAATCCATTAGCATTTACAGTTTATCATACACAACATATAAATTTCTATTAAGCTATAATTAAATAAAAATAATTATGAACTGAAAAAGAAAATCATCAAATGTTGGATTTATCATTGCTGTCTTCAAAATATTTATCTCTGACGCTATTACATCCACTAGCCTTGTTCTATTATCAATATCACTATATTTTTCCCATTGTATGTCATCAACATTCAAGTTCACAACAAATTAAATGTTGGATTAGTAGTTACTGTTCTCATTAATTTTATAATTGATTTGAGGTTTGATTGGAAGATAGTACCAATATTAATTGATGTTTCCTTGGAAGATAGTACCAATAATACACTAGAATTGGTAATATAATCCATCAGTCCTTTTGACATGAGAAAAAGAGAATGTTTTATTTGGTCATATTATAAGTACATCATGAAATTTTTAGCATGAATGTACAATTTCATCCTCAATTTATTATGGATTGACTTTGTTTTAATATAGTATGATAGATATTAAATAAGGGTAAAATTAGAAAGTTAGAATTTGAGGCAGCGTCAATGAGATTTAAAATTTTTCTTTGTCTGAGTGATTGTGTAAAACATGTTGAAGATGCCTTATAAATAAGACAAAATAAGTATATTATTTTATTATATTTTGGGAAAATTAATGTAGATTCATAAATTTTTAATGTGGTATGTAACATCTAAAATTTTCTACTATATTATAGCAATTTTAATTGAATTATAATCACTTTTCAATGTCAGAAGCCCAAAAATACGGAAAATTTAAAACTTTTTTCTTTTTAAACATTAGACCAACCTTCTATTGGTTGGAATGGGTTTTTCAGACAAACGGGAATAATTTACAACTCTTTATAAAGTACAGTGGTTAATAAAACAATTAAAAGTACGCTAACTCTATTAGGGTATCTATTCTTAATTTATAATACTTAGGAAATTTAAATCCCTTTATAAATTTATACAATTCTATTTTCTATGCTTTCTACTATTAATTTAATAATTTAAAATTTACATAATATACAGATAACCTTACTTTTCAAATTATAATTTTAATTTTTTCATCTAATCTTCTTCCAGCACTCCTGCCTTATCTTAACCATCTTACTATCTTCTAACTTCTCTGAAAACAGCAGTTGATGACTCCCCATTTAACATTGATTTAGGGCTTATTTAGAAGATATTTGGGGAGTCATCAATGCTAATTAAAGGAATTTTGAGAATTTTTTAGAGAAAATTATACAAATTTGTCATATAAGCTTAATTTAATTACTTTTGAAATAAATATGACAATTTATTAGAAAATTTGATTGGCATGATTACCTCATATTTATGCATGATTTTGATAGGTACAAATGGATATTCTAAGCTAGGAAGGAGAAGAAAAGCAAAGGAAAAGATTGGAGAAAGCTGGAGTTTAATTGCTGAAAATTGCCTCTGGTGCCATGGCACTGCACCTGAGTGCCATGGCACGGCGCGAAAATCCCTAAAAATTCTGACTTCGCACAGATTTGTTTTTTATCCTTTTAAACCATCTAGGGCACGAAAATTAGAGGAGAATCAGCCCCCTTTGAACCCTAGAACCCATAGGAACCATTAGACTCATCGGTGCACGCATATTTGGGAGTTAGGGTTTGCAAAATTGGAGGTTGAGAAGCAAAATTGGAGGAGTTTCTTGCCCTAGGTGATAGATTCTTCTTGTTTTCTTAAATTCTTTGTTACTTTTGTGAATTAAACATGGGATCTCTTTGTATTTTCTGGTTTAATCCATTCATGAGTAGCTAAATCTTTTGTTCTAGGATTCAAACCTTGTATGGATTGAAACCTAATTAATTTCCCTTTTCAAGTTTTTGGCGTCGTTGCTGGGGATTTGTAAAAATCTCTTGGTCAACCCTAGGCTAGTGCTAGTAAATTTCGATTGAACTGTTAGGTTAGTTTATAATTTTCATTCATAGTTGTTTTTGTTTTGTTTTTATTCTTTTTCTAGTTTGATACTCGCGTTTTGGTTTTCTTCTTTTAGGTACCCTTTCGGCATATGCAGCGTATATATCCAGACGGATTGGAAGTGATACTTGAAGGAGTGGAATTCATTGACAATACACGAGCCGAAACTGAGACTGAATCATAATCAGAATCTAAAACTGAAACCATGGCTGACGATGAGTATGATAGAGCTACGGTCAATGACTTTGCGAGCCGTAATATGAGGGGCATGCAATCTTGCATTCGGATGCCAGAGATGACAGCACACTCTTTTGAGATCAAACCTGTTATGATCACAATGTTGCAGTTACACGGAATGTTCCATGGGCTCTACAATGAAGATGCAAACAAGCATCTTATATATTTCTTGGAAGTCTGTGACTCTTTCAAGCAAAATGGAGTCCCTCAAGATGTTCTAAGGCTTCGTTTATTCCCTTTGTCTCTACAAGGCACAGCTAGAGACTGGTTTAATAATCTTCCGGAAGGATCCATTAATTCTTGGGATCAGCTTGAAAGCAAGTTTAGAGCTCGTTTCTTTTCTGATGATAAATCTGTGGAAGCTCGAGATGAATTTTTGAGCTTTAGACAATACTCGGATGAGCGTCTTTATGCAGCTTGGGAGAGATATAAGATGTTGATGAAGCGATGCCCTAATCATGGGGTGGACAAATGGGTAGTAGTTCAGATATTTTGTAATCGTCTTAATCCGCAATCTAAGGCGATGGTTGATTCAATGACTAATGGAGGATATCGTAATGTACCTGTTAATGAGGTGATAAGACTCTTGGATCAACTATCTGCAAATAATACTCAAGGCACTGATAGGAGGACTACACAACCTGTTTCCACCATTAAAGACGACTCTTCATCTCAAATGACCACTATTCTCTCTTCATTGAATAAGCGGTTTGAATCTTTGGAATCCCAATTGAAGCAGGGAAACTCTCAAAGTGTGCAATCTATCTATGCTACCCCTGTTGTTTGTGATCAATGCAATGATGGTCATTTGCCAGATCATTGCCCCCTCTACATGGCTTCTGAATCTGTCAATTACATGGGTAAATTTCAAAACTCTCAGAATAACCCTTACTCTCAGACTTATAATCCAGGATGGAGAAATCATCCTAATTTCTCATGGAGTAATGGGCAGACCATGAATCAACCTTCATCTTCTGGTGCTAAGCCTAATCAACCACCGGGCTTTCAGGTGCAATCACTACTACATAAGAGGGCTATCGCGACGCAACAATACCGGCGCTTAGAGTAAAAAGCGCCGGTATTGCTATGTATAAGGCCTATACCGGCGCTTCATAAAGAAAGCGCCGGAATAGGTTGGGCCTATACCGGCGCTTATTACAAAAAGCGCCGGTATAGTGTTCATTTAATTTCTTTTTTTTAATCGAAAAACCATATACCGGCGCTTACATAGGAAGCGCCGGTATAAGTTTATATGACATTTCTGTTTATATTGTTAATAATTATTAAAATAATAATTTAATAATAAATATTACATAATAAAATAAAACATTTAATTTATTACATCTATACCGGCGCTTTCTAGGATAAGCGCCGGTATAGGCTTAATTCTGGTTATATTGTTAATAATTATTAAAATAATAATTTAATAATAAATATTACATAATAAAATAAAACATTTAATTTATTACATCTATACCGGCGCTTTCTAGGATAAGCGCCGGTATAGGCTTAATTCTGGTTATATTTTTAATAATTATTAAAATAATAATTTAATAATAAATATTACATAATAAAATAAAAAAAACTTTAATACACCTATACCGGCGCTTTCTAGGATAAGCACCGGTATAGGCTACACCTATACCGGCGCTTATTCTAGAAAGCGCCGGTATAGGCCCGGAATTTTGGAGGGAAATTTCCCTCCAAAAGTTTCGGCCTTAACTATACCGGCGCTTATTGAACTGAGCGCTGGTATAGGGCTACTTTAAGTTCACTTTTTCTTTCTTCCTCCCTTCAGTCGATCGTGTCGTCCCAGCTCCCCCTCCCCCACGCGTCTCCGTGCCGCCGTCCTCCCCAAGCCCACGCCGCACGCCGTTGCTCCCCAAGCCCCACGCCGCACGACGCACGCCGTTGCTCCCCACGCCGCTCGCCGCACGCCGTCCTCCTCCTCCTCCGTCGTTGCTCAGCCGTTCGCCTTCTTCCAAGCCGCACGCCGCCGTCGTAGCTTCGCTGAACCCAACCGCCGCCGCCGTCGCCTTCTTCCTTGACCACCGCCGTCGCCTTCTTCCTTGGTTCAATGTGCGTTTCTTCCTCTCATTTGTTTCTTGACCGAAAACAAAATTTATTGGTTAAATGGTGTTTATATTGAGTTAATATTAAAAGTAATTAGTGAAATGGTATTTATACTTAGTTAGTATTCAAATTTAGTTGATGTTAGAGGTTGCATGGTTGATTCGTTGGTTTCATAGAAGAACCTTCTTACTTTGTTTTTGATTCAATTTATTTCAGCCATGTATGGATTTGCAAAATTGATGTTGGAATAAGGTTTTCAAAGAAATTCAAGGTTCTATTGCAGATTTATTTATAGATTGTGTTATGAGGTTTTGTGTTTAAACGGTTTGCTATAACATGTACAAGAAAGACCCAAGCTTGAAACATATATACAAGAATTATATATTGGTCATCTTATATCTAATTTCCTTTAATCTACCGTTGTATTATCCCGACTGATTGTGGGACTTGACTTTCCAAGTTGGTAGTTATGTACACCCTCTGTTCTCTCAAGTTGGTAGTATTACCCAGACACACGTTGCTTCATGTTGTCAAGGGAGAAGATGAAAGCGCTAATTGAAGAATGGTGTAGTTATGTACACCCTCTGTTCTCTCAAATTGGACAGCCTGACTAGTAGTATGCACGTTTATTTTCCTAACTGAACAATATAACTTTTGGTCTTGTTGTACATATTCTTCTCTGTTTGAGTTACTGGTGTATATAGACTGCCTGGAATTGTATAGAATTGCTGGAATTTTTGCAATGATGCAGGTGGGTGTGAATTAAAAAACAAATTGTATATTTTAAAAAAATATAACCTATACCGGCGCTTTTTATGAAAAGCGCCGCTATAGATACCCTATACCGGCGCTTTTTAAAAAAGCGCCGGTATAGGCCTTTTCATTTTCAGTAAAAAACTAATTAAAAGATACCTATACCGGCGCTTTTTGGTAATAAAGCGCCGCTATAGAGAGGCCTATACCGGCGCTTTGTAAGCGCCGGTATAGGTCTCGTGACCTATTGCGGCGCTAGCTATAGCGGCACTTCAAAAGCGCCGCTATAGGGGTCAAAAAAGCGCCGGTATAGGTCTTTTCTGTGGTAGTGAATCTAAGCAATTTCCTGCTAAGGAAGGAGAGTCTAGAATGGAAAATATGTTAGCTCAACTTTTAGCTAACCAGGAAGCTGCAAGGGTTGAAACTAAAACCACCCTCTCTTTACATGAAACTGCTATAAAGAACCTTGAAGTGCAAATGGGTCAAATAGCTACTCAACTGAATGCTAGGCCAAGGCAAGGATTACCTAGTGATACCATTCCAAACCCCAGGAATGATGGTAACAAAGAATGCAACGCTATTAATTTAAGAAGTGGCAAGCAGTTGAATGTTATTCCAATTGCAGGTAACTCACACCAACCTGTGCAGGCTCATAAAATAAGTGGGATGGATAGTGATAAAGTGGTTGAAGAAGAGCGTGTTGTTGAAGAAGAAGTTGATAAGGGAGAGAAGGTGGAGCAAGAAAAAGTATACAACAAGAAACAAAAGGCACCGTCTTTTACTTCTTATGTGCCTCCACTTCCGTTTCCTCAACGGTTCAAGAAGAAAGAGGAAGATATTCAATTCAAGAAGTTCGTTGATATGTTCAAGCAGCTTCATATAAACATCCCCTTTGCTGAAGCATTGGAGTCTATGCCCAAATATGCTAAGTTTCTAAAGGATGTTTTGTCCAAGAAACGAAAATTCAATGAGTTTGAGACTGTTGCTTTGACTGAAGAATGTAGTGCTGTTATTCAAAGGAAGCTACCACAAAAGCTCAAGGATCCTGGGAGCTTTTATATTCCTTGTAACATTGGGAAGAATTTTTATGGTAGAGCTCTTTGTGATTTGGGAGCAAGTATTAACTTGATGCCTCTTTCTGTTTTCAATCAGTTGGGCCTGGGAGAACCAAGACCAACTACGGTGACTTTACTCTTTGCGGATCGAAGCACTTCTCAACCTAGAGGAATCATTGAGGATGTTCTGGTAAAAGTAGATAAGTTCATCTTTCCTGCTGATTTTATTGTGCTAGATTGTGAGGTTGATTGGAATATCCCCATTATCTTGGGTCGTCCATTCTTAGCTACAGCACGAACTCTCATTGATGTTGAAAAAGGAGAGATAACTTTGCGAGTTAATGATGAGAAAGTCATTTTCAACATGGCTAAAGCTCTTAAGTTTCAAGATGATTATGCTCATTGCTCTTATGTAGACGTTCTTGATTCAGTGGTTCATGAAGAAAGCTATGTTTCTATGTTGAAAGATCCATTAGAAGCTTTCTTGATTGGTGAGAAGAGAATTGAAGAGTTTGATGATGAAGAAGTTGAAGCACTCTTTCGCATGGAATCTTTTCCTTCTTCAAGGTTAAGACAGTTTGAATCACTTGATGTGTCTGATGCATTGAGTACCTCATTGAAACCTTCAGTTGAAGTTCCACCTAATCTTGAGATGAAGCCTTTGCCTTCTCATCTCAAATATGCCTACCTTGGGGATTCTAATACTCTACCGGTGATTATCTCTTCTATCTTATCTGAGTTGCAAGAAGAGAAGCTGTTACGAGTCTTAAGACATCATAAGCGTGCTATTGGTTGGACCATAGCTGACATCAAGGGAATAAGCCCTTCTATTTGCATGCATAAAATTTTCATGGAGGATAATCACAAAACTTCCATTGAGCACCAAAGACGTTTGAATCCAGTGATGAAGGAAGTACTAAAAAAGGAGATCCTCAAATGGTTATCTGCGGGCATCATTTATCCTATCTCTGATAGTTCATGGGTGAGCCCAGTTCAATGCGTCCCCAAAAAGGGCGGTATAACTGTAGTGGCTAACACTCAAAATGAACTTATTCCTACTCGGACAGTGACTAGTTGGCGAGTTTGTATGGACTATAGAAAGCTGAATAATGCCACAAGGAAGGATCACTTCCCGTTGCCGTTCATTGATCCAATGTTAGACAAGTTGGCAGGACAAGAATTCTTTTGCTTTCTGGATGGATATTCAGGTTACAATCAGATTGCCATAGCTCCAGAGGATCAAGATAAAACAACATTCACTTGTCCCTATGGTACCTTCGCTTTCAAAAGGATGCCATTTGGGTTATGTAATGCTCCTGCAACTTTCCAGAGATGTATGATGTCTATTTTCGCTGATATGATTGAGACGACCATTGAAGTTTTCATGGACGATTTTTCTGTTTTTAGTCCTACCTTTGATTCTTGCTTGGAGAACTTAGAAGCTGTCCTACAAAGGTATGAGGAGATCAATTTAATCCTCAATTGGGAAAAATGTCACTTCATGGTACAAGAGGGGATTGTCCTTGGTCACCGGGTCTCCAAGAATGGTTTGGAGGTGGATAAAGCCAAAATTGCTGTCATTGAGCAATTACCACCACCTACTTCTGTGAAAGGTGTGAGAAGTTTCCTTGGGCATGCCAGATTCTATAGAAGATTCATAAAGGATTTCTCCAAAATTGCTAAGTCATTGTGCAATTTGTTGGAGAAGGATGTGGAGTTCAAGTTTGATAAAGATTGCTTGAAGGCATTTGAAGAATTAAAAAAAGCGACTCATCTCTGCACCTATATTAGTAGCACCCGATTGGAGCTTACCTTTTATCATCATGGCGGATGCTGGCGATTTTGCTGTTGGTGCTGCTCTTGGGCAAAAGACTGATAAGTTGTTTCACCCGATTTATTATGCGAGCAAGACATTAGATGGTGCTCAACTTAACTATACAACTACCGAGAAGGAGATGCTGGCTATTGTTTTTGCATGTGAGAAGTTTCGCTCATATATTGTTGGTACTGAGGTAACTGTTTACTCTGATCACTCTGCTCTCAAATATCTACTTATGAAAAAGGATTCCAAGGCAAGATTAATTCGATGGGTGTTGCTACTGCAAGAATTCAATTTGAATATCATAAACCGTAAGGGGACTGAGAATCAAGTGGCTGACCATCTTTCAAGATTGAGTATTGAAGCTCAACTGAATTCCTTGAAGGCAATCGATGCATCTTTTCCTGATGAGCAGTTGTTTGCTATTGACCACTCATTAGTACCTTGGTATGCAGACTTTGTGAACTATCTTGTGTGTGGCATTCTACCACCTGAACTTAATTTCCATCAAAGGCGCAAGTTTCTACATGATACCAAAAAGTACTTTTGGGATGAGCCTTATTTGTTTAAGAGGTGTGCTGATCAACTCATTAGAAGATGTGTTCCGGAGAATGAACAACATAGCATTCTACATTGCTGTCATTCCTCTGAATATGGTGGTCATTTTGGAGGAGAGAAAACTGCTGCTAAAGTCCTTCAAAGTGGGTTTTATTGGCCTTCTTTGTTTAAGGATGCCTATGCCTTCGTTCTCCAATGTGATAGGTGCCAAAGAGTTGGGAACATCTCAAGAAGGAATGAAATGCCTTTGACCAACATGTTGGAAGTGGAGCTCTTTGATGTGTGGGGTATAGACTTCATGGGGCCTTTCCCAAAGTCTTTCAACAATGAGTATATCTTAGTTGGTGTTGACTATGTCTCAAAATGGGTGGAAGCAGTAGCTTGTGTATCCAATGATGCCAAAACAGTTCTTAAGTTTCTTAAGAAGAACATTTTCACTCGATTTGGAACACCAAGAGCTATCATAAGCGATGGTGGCACTCACTTTTGCAATCATCAATTTGAAGCCTTGCTTAAGAAGTATGGTGTGAAGCACAAGGTGGCCTTGCCTTACCACCCATAATCCAATGGTCAAGCCGAGATTTCAAACAGAGAGATCAAAAGCATCCTTGAAAAGGTGGTGGGAACTACAAGGAAAGATTGGTCCACTAAGCTAGATGACGCTTTATGGGCCTACAGAACCGCCTACAAGACCCCTATTGGTACATCTCCTTACCGTCTTGTTTTTGGGAAAGCTTGTCATCTACCGGTCGAACTTGAACATGGAGCTTATTGGGCTATTAAAAAGCTTAATGTTGATCCTCAAGCTGCTAGTGAAAGAAGACTCCTTCAACTCAATGAATTGGAAGAGTTTCGTCATAATGCTTATGAGAGCTCTAAACTCTACAAGGAAAAGACAAAAAGACTTCATGACAAGAACATCCTTGTGAAGAATTTTGAGCCAGGGCAGCAAGTTCTATTGTATAATTCTAAACTGAAGCTCTTTCCTGGGAAGCTCAAATCTAGGTGGTCAGGACCTTTCAAAGTTGCAGAGGTATTTGATCGTGGCGTGGTGGAGCTTGAATGTGATGATGGACAAAGATTCAAAGTCAATGGCCAGAGGTTGAAGCATTATTGGGGTGGCCAGGTGGATCGTCATATTGCCACCTTGCCCTTAAGCGATTCCACTTGAAGAGTGAAGAGTCAGGCTGGAGGACTATAAACCAAGCGCTTATTGGGAGGCAACCCAAGTTCTGAACTTTTCTTGTTATTTTCATTTGCAATTTTTCTTATTTTTTGTAGGTAGGTTTATGTTTGGTCTTTTCTATTTTGTAGGAAGAAATCGAATGCTGTGGAATCAATTTGAGGCAAACAAAAGCAATTACTAAAGATGAAGGCAACTTGTAGTTTCAGGGAAGTAACGTTGCTCTTATATTATGCAAGATATCATGAGTCGCTTTGCGTTTCATACATGTGATGTGATTTAGATATTCTTTGATCAAATTTGAATGATTAAATTATATGTGAATTGCTTTGGCTTGTGTGATCTTGAGTAATATGAGAGTAGTTCAATGTGATCAAGGATTTTATAGATGGAATACCAAATCTAGGTGGCATTTAAGTGGTCAAATTCAATGTTTTAGGAGGGCAATGTGGAAATTGGGGTTCTTTTGTTTAGATTGTTTAGCTAGAATTTTGTTTTAGGTGCCACGGCGTTTTGGGATAATGTTGGGACATTATTTTTACAAAATTAGCAACCAAAAGTTTACTCAAGAGAACATGCTCTCTGGTGCCACGGCATTTTTCTAAAGTGCCATGGCATTCGCACTAGTAGAGAAATACATGCTCTCTGGTGCCGTGGCATTTTGCTAAAATGCCATGGCACCTCTTATAAAATTTCAATGGCATGCTCTCTGGTGCCGCGGCATTTTGCCAAAGTGCCATGGCACCAGAGAAGACACATATAAAGGTTGCTAAGCATGCTCTCTGGTGCCGCGGCATTGTCCTAAAGTGCCATGGCACTAATTTTGCTATTTTTTTTAAAAAAAATAAAAAAAAATATTTCAAATTGAAAATTTTAAATTCTTAGATCATTTAGGTTATTTTTTAAAAAAAAAATTCAAAAAAAAAACAAAAAAACAAATTTCAAATTCAAATTTTAAATTTTAAATTCATAGATTATTTTAGTCGTTATAAAAAAAAATAGAAAAAAAAATTATCCAAGTTTGTTTTGTTCCTTATTAGTTTAGTTAAATTTCTTATTAATTATCTATTTAAAAAAAACCCCTTTCCACATGAACCCTAATTCCTCCATCTCCCTTCACCATCACCATCTTCCATTCTTCCCTTCACCTTCGTTCTAAACCTTCTTCGACCGCCGTAGTTCCTCCATCACCATCTGCGCCGTGAATCTCTCCTATTCCAACACCCAGCGCCACCTTCGTCTTCTTCTCCCAAGCCCAACGCCGCCACCAACTTCGTGTTCTCCCCTGTCCAGTCTCCAAAGCCGCCGCCCTTCTCCGCCGAACCAGACTCCCTCACCACCAGTCAGCGTCGCCTCTCCCTCCTCTCTTCTCCGTCGCTGTGCACTCACCACAGCGTACCCACAACCACACGCCCGCCGCCATTCTAACCTCCACCCTCCCCGTCGAGCTCCATCACCATCGTCCGCTCTCTCCCTCCTCCTTTCTCCTCCGTTCAAACCCCCTCTCTTTTCCCTTTCGGTCCAGGTTCTTTCTCCACCAGTATCGCCCCTGATTTCCAGTTTGCCTTTGATTCGAAGCTCAGGTCCAGATCACCACGCGAGCACTGTACCACCAAGGCTAATTCCCAATGCTAATTCATCTCCCCTGCATCCCCAAATTTTTGTTTTTGTTCACATATTTTCTTGCGTCACCTCGAGGTACATTCTTGATTCTTCCTTGAACTCTGCATATGCTGATCAGTTGCTTTCTTTGGGCTGATTATAGACTGATTCCAATATCTTGCAACTATTCTGATTTTCAAATTGGTCTCACACTGAACATGGTGGTCATCTGTGGCCTGTGTATTTGGTTGAATATACGCTTGATTGGCCTGAAATTTTGTTTGTACTGATCTGATTTATGTCCTGAAAGTCTTTCGGCAATAATCTGAGTACTTGGTGATGATTTTGACTTTCTGATTACTTCCACATCATTGTGCGCTTGTCTTCCATTCACTTGCTTGAGATGTTCTGCTCTTATGACTGCTTCTGATGTGTTTAAGCTGCTCTAATTATAAATGGACTCTATCATGAATTTGGTGCTGATCTTTCACATTTTTATTTGATAGTATCTATGCAATATTGGCCTATTCTTAAATTGTGATTGCTCTACTTCTTGAGATGTGCCTTGAGCATTCTTGACTTTGCTGGATATTTTGGACTACATTATGAGACTACCAATTTGAACTGTTCCATAACTCTGGCTTGTTTTAATCCGAATAGGGCTCTGCTTTTCAATTGTATGATACTACTGGGCCATCATTCAGTGCATTTTCTTGAGCTAGAGTGAGTAGGAATATTGCGATTATGATTATCCCTGTCTTGTGCAATTAATTGACCTCTAAAGCTTCAATTCTAAATTTTTATTTGAGAGGGAAATGATGCTATGGTTTGTTGAATGGGATTAATCTGATCTCTAGTCTCTTCTTGGACACTTTTATAACTTAAGAAGCTTTTGACATTGCTGCTATGTACTTTGATATACTCTTTGCTCATTCTTCTTGTGCATGGTAGCTACATCTCTGCTTTGATCTCACATTGTTTATCTCAGTTTTTGCAGATTTCTAATGGCACCTCCTAAAGCAACTAATCGATCAAAAAGGAGTGCCATTGGTAAAGCTTCTTCATCTAAGCGTCACAAGAAAACCGCTCCGTCAAGAGCTACTCATTCAGAAGCTTCTACACAGCCTGCTTTCGCACCTCATGACCCTCTGGGCTCACTCTTTTGTGTACCGGCTTAGGAGCATATATCATCTCCTTCCAGAATTATCCAGGGGAGTATTAGTTTGCTTTTCCTTACCTTTTCACCTCTCTCATTATGTATTGTTGTTTTACTCACATTAGGGACAATGTGAAAGTTAAGTGTGGGGGAGGGGTTGAAAATCATGCTTGCATTTCTTGTTCTTCCAATGCAATTGAAAATAAATTTGTTAAAATTTAAATGAGTGCATTGCTTATGATTGATTTAGATTTTGAGCTTTTACCCATCTTTGAGAATGGCTATAAAAACAATTAAAATATTATAATAGGAAGAATGTTTCAACTAAGCCATATATTTTAGCCTTTTGTATAAATTTTGAGATGAACCTTGAAAAAAGGAGTAGTTTATAACAAGGCAAACAAATGATTAATTTATGAATACTTTGATTCCTGATTCCTCTAGGAAATTTGACTATCTTGATTGATTTAGTTGTTTGTTTTAGGATATGATTCAAGTTATAAAAAAAAAGTGTGAAAAAAAAATTGGATACACAACTCCGCTGGCCTTTCTAGACTTAACTTAGTAACCGGGGGCACTTCGTCACCAATGTTGGCACTCGCGTCAAACGGTTAAGTCAAAGAGGTTAAGAGTTGGGCTAAAAGCCTCTTGAGATAATGTTGGAGTAACTGAGTAACCGGTGCTGTACCACCCATGTGCAGGGTCGCGTCAAAAGGGGACCTACAACAACTCAAGATTGAATCTAAATAAAAAAAAGGAGGAAGAAAAAGAAAAAAAAATATAACCTGAGGATCCTTTTTGTGTTGAATGCATACTGAATTAATTAAGAGAACTTAAATTTTCTATAGGAGTTAGGAAGCATAATATTCCTTTATTAATCATATTGTTGTCCTTGTTATGCTCTATTCCTTTGATCAAGGTAAGTTGATGGATGATTACAATTGTTTAAAGTTATTGGCTTGGTGATTCATTCTGATAAATCAGTAACTAAAATAATAACTTATAGCAATATCAAAGTGTGGGGGTGTAACGCTCTTTATGTAAAGATTTCATATGCATTGCTCTTCTTATTTGAAATGTGATTTTCTTTTGCTTGAGGACAAGCAAATGTGCAAGTGTGGGGGTGTGATGACTCCCCATTTAACATTGATTTAGGGCTTATTTAGAAGATATTTGGGGAGTCATCAATGCTAATTAAAGGAATTTTGAGAATTTTTTAGAGAAAATTATACAAATTTGTCATATAAGCTTAATTTAATTACTTTTGAAATAAATATGACAATTTATTAGAAACTTTGATTGGCATGATTACCTCACATTTATGCATGATTTTGATAGGTACAAATGGATATTTTAAGCTAGGAAGGAGAAGAAAAACAAAGGAAAAGATTGGAGAAAGCTGGAGTTTAATTGCTGAAAATTGCTTCTGGTGCCATGGCACTACACCTGAGTGCCATGGCACGACGCGAAAATCCCTAAAAATTCTGACTTCGCACAGATTTGTTTTTTATCCTTTTAAACCATCTAGGGCACGAAAATTAGAGGAGAATCAGCCCCCTTTGAACCCTAGAACCCATAGGAACCATTAGACTCATCGGTGCACGCATATTTGGGAGTTAGGGTTTGCAAAATTGGAGGTTGAGAAGCAAAATTGGAGGAGTTTCTTGCCCTAGGTGATAGATTCTTCTTGTTTTCTTAAATTCTTTGTTACTTTTGTGAATTAAACATGGGATCTCTTTATATTTTCTGGTTTAATCCATTCATGAGTAGCTAAATCTTTTGTTCTAAGATTGATTCAAACCTTGTATGGATTGAAACCTAATTGTTTCCTTTTCTTTTAGAATTTAATGACTATTTATGTTGATTTATCTTGTTCTTAATGCCTCTAATTGACTGATCACCCTTTAGAGCGATTTGTTCATTTAAATTATACTCGAGAGAGATAGTTTAGATGTAGAACTAGGGTAAATCAGACTAGACTTGAAGTTTAAATCAACTAACGGATGGTTTGTCGGGTAGAATAGAGATATATCTATCGACCTAGTTTTGTCAGATTAAGGTTGGCTCTTAAGGCATACTTTTATTAATTTGTAACAAGAGATTGAGCAAGTTAATGAGAAGTATAGAATTGATTTTGACTCGAGAGAGCGTTTCAAGTACTTTAGAATCTTAGGCAAACATAAATTGTTATTTAAAGACTAAAGGAAGGGAAATTAATTAGGGTTCATGAAATACAATGGTGAGAATTAATCCTAGGCTTAGTTCATTGATAAGTTAAATCTTTCTTGTTTGTTTCTTTATTTTTATTTTAAAATTAGTTTCAAAACCAGTTTCTAAAAGAATTTGATTTGTTCAACTTAATTGAGTTCATTAGCCTGTTGTTTGATTGGGGTTTTAAAACAAATATCTGTGGGACGATAATTTATTACTACGTTACGATCCGTACTCTTGCGGGCGAACAGCAGTTCAACGCAGTTTATGTCATTAACTGTAACTTTTATGCATGTATTGACATGTATACATTTTATAAACCTTTGTAAATTAATGATAGTATTTATCCTATTAACCCGGGTGACATAAGCACCTACCAACCACTGATAACGATATCTTCGTTAACTAGTAGAGGTTCTACCTACAGGACTTCTCGTTATAACATTTAAAGTTATAACTAACTGGTTTGACAAAAGGGTAGCGAACCACCTAAGCCTGGAGTACTCCAACTGAGGAATAAAAGACATACCACTTAAATGCAACAGGTATTACAAAATTATACATGCAATTTAGTGTAATGAGATAAACTGCTACCTGGATACCAGAGCTTAGTCCTTATCTGTTCTTTTCCTTTCCACTGACCTCCTTAATCTTATGTTACTGTCAAGACCTATTGACATATAATATATAAATAGTAAATTAATAGCTACAATTCTATATAATTATTCAGTGACTCTCACGATCCTAATATAATTAATACTACCCCTTTCTTTGCATTAGTGAAAGATTACAGTTTACTATAACTATCTTAACCCCTTTTAAAATTAAAAGGTCAATTATAAATAATTTATTTCAATTAATAATTCTGATTCTCATTATCATATTTTCCGAAATTAAATATAAAATCCCAATGACTTAATCATAATTAATTTATTAAATATTACCATCTTCTACCATATACTATTTCCTTATTCGTGCAAAGTATAACTTTAATTTTATCATAATCACGGCTTACAATTGATTCACTAATGTCACTGAAGATATTGTTTAAGAGAACAGAAATAGAACAGAGGTTTCAACATAATATCCCTTAACTTTCTCCTAACATACCTCACTATCTACTTTACTTTCCTTCCTTATAAGACCATCAAACACACTCAGCATATAATCATTTGAATAAAATTAAACCAATTCATATGTCATACTGTACTTATCCATTGAATAGCTTTATCTAGCTAACACTTAGAAGCCTCAAGCACTAACTAAAATCAGATGTTTGCCTCTTAACACCCATAATCCTATTGAAACCATTTATCAACTAAAGTATTATAACCATAATTCAATACCAAGTATGATCAGTTAAAAGTTCAACTTTTCTTCAATCTATCGTTCAGTCTCAACTATTCCATTTGTCAAAGTATCAATCCCATCATTTCAATAAATCTCAATTCTTAACAACCTTGAATCAATAACTTATTGAAATAATCTTATTTTTAATCCAAATTCAACATTTCTATTTCAATTTCAATATCATGAAAGGATCCCAAGACTATAGGCAACTAAGAATCAAATTTACCTATTATGGCTAAGTCATCACAATCCAACAACAGTTGAGAATGTAGCTCCCAACATTACTTAAATAGTTATTTGAACTAAGGAAACCTCAAAACCACATAACTAATCATCTTTAACTTAATTCCGCCCCATTCATAGCTTAAACCCATTAACTTAGTTCTATGAAACAGGTAAACACCCAACAATAACTAAAACTAAATTCTTCCTTAACAACTTAATTCGAATCTTAATTCTATCAATAATAGTACAAAATGTAATCCCAGCAATTATATATCCCCTCAAATAGAAATTGTAACTCCGCCAAACACCTTTAATCATGACTCTCTTCAAATCTTACAACTCCAAATGATCAGAATCCCTAACCATCTTCTTTAGTCTCCATACTTCATGTGGAATCCATTGCATTAATCAATTTACAAGACTAACTATTACAACACTTAGCAATCGAACAAGTCTTTAACAATTACCATAAGTTGAATCATGCTCTATAAGTCAACTTCCTTAACACCACTAAAACAGAATAATTAACTTAGAACTAAATCACCGTACTTCAACTTTCCACAATTTCATGTCTTCTTTATTTCTATCATTTCCTTTTTCAATGAGCTATATTGACAAATCAAAGAAACTTAAGCAAACAATATCAAAACCACTAACTAAGCAGAGAATTATCCTTTAGATTCTAACATCATCATTGACTAAAATAATTTGACATAAAAATGCTAGAGTCTAATTCCAATTGACTCTAATAAGCATCCAAACACCAACTTCAAGATACACTAAACTTTCTAAGCATTTAAGAATTCCAACTTCTTAATGAAAGACCTATTACCTTCATCTATTTACTCTAAATACTCAATCATAAATTAAAGCCACTTATCTCCTTTCTATTTTAAAACCAAGCATCACGGTATGAAAGCAATAGGGAAAATTATAATCAATCATACTTTCCTAATTTCAGCCTTAATTAGCATCCATTTACTTATAAGCTCTACCTATATTTTAATAAATTAAGGGCTTACTTATCCATTAGAAATTCTAGATAGCAACTCCAATGGTAATTGCCAAATATCATAACCATCACAACAAACAATAAATTACATTTATTTTGCTAGTTAACTGTAAGAATCTAGAACACTAGTGAACTTTGTTCCTATACACTCTTAACACATGTAATACTTACTTTAAACTATCCATATTTTAAATACCAATCAAATATGCAAAACAACACTTTATCCTTGGTTCCTAAACTTAAACCATCCAAATCATATCTTTTGCTATACTTAAGAAAATTCCAACCTTACAGATCAGAACCCATTAGCCATTTCAACAACAATTAAACATCTTCCATTATTTCAGTCAACTAGAATCCAAAGCCTAACCTCAATAAGAAATAATAACTAACAAATATAAATTTGTAGATTCCATTTACCACAATCAGTGAGGAATTCGACCTTAAATCTCAACATGTGTTTATACCTTCAAACACTTTGCTAAACCATTAAACTTCACCTTGTATTTTTCACCATTATATCCTCACTCAAATTGATTTTCAAGGAAGCAACTCATAGCCAACATATAACCCTTCTGTTTCAACTACTCACATTCAACATTTCAACAACTCTAAGAATTTAGCACCTCATCCGTATGAAACCTAAAATTTTTCCAACTTCTGTAATGGTTATTAGACCATCATTTTTGTGCTTCAAAGCAACAACTTATCACAAGTTTCCAGCTTTGTATTTTTCACCTAACCACCTCAAACTATCTCTTTTAAATCTGGAAATCTTCCAGCAACAATACATTATGATCATCCTAAAGAGGTAGTTCATATGCTTAAAAACATTAACAACTTGGGACTAGCTCTCAGCCCCAACAATTCCCATTTTAGAAAATCCAACCTTATTCTAACATATTCCCTATTCCTGGCAATGAATCCCACGACAGAACAAGCAAGAGAAGAAGAGAAATGAACAATTTAACATTCTAACAATATTCAGCCATCAAAATCAACATCAACGCCATCTTCTCTTCACCATTAACAGAACAAAATCATAAATGAACACATTCCTCAAGTAGCAAGAAAATCGGCAGAACAGAGAAAGGAAGAGAAACTGGAATTGCAAGATCATCAACCAAGACATAAGAAATTTCAACATACAAAAATGACCCCTTATCTCTTTCCTAATCTTAAATCATAGACTCATAAATTTCAGCCCCTTGGACCGACGGTTATGAACGAAATAGGGGAAGGAAGGAAAATTCGAAAATCCCCCAAGCTTCAGAAATTAACATACCAAAACACACAACCTTATTTCCTACATATAAAATTCACTACTTCATCATCCTCAGCCATGAACATCGATGGCTCCAGCAGAAACGAAGAAGAAGAAGAAGAAATTATTCAAAAATTCTCAAACTTACGAAATCACACATTCAAGACACTAAATGTTGTTAGGCTTACTCCTAATCACGTTTAATTAAGCTTTTATTCATCAAACACCCAGAAATCTTCGTCGGATGAACAGTGCACGGAGGAAGAAATTTGAGGAAATCTTGATTAATGTTACTCTACAGCTCAAATTCGTTCTTGGGGTTTGTTAATCAAATCATAAGCTTCAGTTTTGTAAATTTAGAAGCTTCAAAATCCCCCCAGAAATTCGAATCGATTTCTCTCAATACTCACACGAATCGAAGGAACAAAGGAAGGGAAAACGATGAAAAGAAGTTTACCTAAAGTTATCCTAAGCTTCCCTTGTACATCCGCCGTCTCTTGCCGTTGATCCTCATCGTTCTCGTCGTTGCAAGCCACAATCAAAGAAGAGAGAAGTCGGAGAGGAAGAGGAACAGAGGAAATCGGGGAGAGAGAGTGATGGTGAGGAATGACGGAAATGAAAGGAATAAGGAAGGAAAAAGAAATAGGAAGGGGAAGATATTTTTAAATGGTAGGTTACCATTTTGCCCTTCTGATTATAACTGAAGATATTTTTAATTATGGGCAGATATTGTCATTTTCCTTTTCTTTGATTTTTCCTCTTTCCTTTTATGCCCTTCTTTAAAAATTTTAACTACCATTTCCCTTTCAATTTAATCTAAAATTACTTCAAAAATAATTTTCTAGATATACTTTAATTTTCAAATTTATTTATAAGAATTTTTAAATACTAAATAATACCCCAATGTTTTAAATATTCCCTTATTTAAATTCATCTTCTAACTATTTTTCCTCAATTAATAAAAAAAATCGGCCTTAAAAATTATTAAAAATGCCTAAACATCATAAATTTATTTTCAATGCTTTTGAATATTTTAGTAACATCCCTAAAACCTTAAATAACTCCTTATTTTCTATTTTCTAAAATTTGGGGTGTTACATGGTAAACGTTTAATTTCCTAAATTTTTAATTTGATATGTGTTTTTTTATAAAATTTTTAATTTCAATCTTTAGTATCATCAATCTCGTTTAACTTTAATTTTATTTTAGCATTGTTAGCCACTGTGCGCAGAAGCTAATTGTGTTAGCAGAGTAAATTAATGAATTTAATATGGAAAAATCATATTAGCTTCCAAGTTAAAAAAATGAATACAAAATGGTTATCTTTTTTTTTTCAGTTCAAACTTTTACAAGGGTTGTGTACTAAGATGTGATTTTAGGTTTTTTTTTTAAGTGTTTGAAATAATTAAATCAAGTTGTTTGTATTGTTTATGTCAAGTTTTTCAATCATGTAGTCCATGTCTCCCATTTTTGAAATATTATTATGAAATTATAAATTCACAAAAAAAAAAAAAGAACACATGACCTTATGTGATTGGTGACTTTTACATACTGATGGATATGAAGAACTTGACATGGCCTTGAGTCATTTTAAAATCTCATTAACTGTAACTTCTATATAAATTTTTGGGCATAATTCATAGTATTAAATATGGATAAATTCAAAAAAAAAAAACATCATTTTCAAATAAATTTAATGACATAACACCTCTAATAATTTTTGACCCAAATAGAACCTCTAATAATTTATATTAAAATACTTCATAATAAATCCTAGAAAAAGTAATTTTCAAGATGTTGCTATTTTTTTGTAAAACTTTTATAAAGCTAATGTTGATTCCGTGGGTTGAATGTTTGTCCAATTTTTTTCCTTTAGCTGGAATGAGTTAATTTTAATAAAATAATTTTAGACAATCAATAATTAAGTAGAGGGAGTGTAAATTACTAAAAAAGTGTATGTTGATAGCGATTTTAACTAAAACCACATATTTTTAATAACGACTTGGACTTAGGTTTATGCTTTTAAAAAAGAACGGGGTTTTAAGACAAAACGCAATAGAGGTTAGAAATTTGGAATATATTTTATTATTGTTCAATTATTTTTTAAGATATTAATGTATTATAAATATTAACATTTTATGTATATGTAACATGTGGCATTCATTCAATATAAATACGGGGATTTGACCAAAAAAAAAAAATATAAATACGGGGTTAAATGCCTAAGTAGCACTGAGCTGTAACACCTAAATTTTTACTACTATATTATAACATTTTAATTGATTTATAACCACTTTTTAATTCCGGAAGCCCAAAAATACGAAAAATTTAAAACTTTTTCTTTCCAAAGTATTAAATCGAATTTCCTTTCTTTCAAATGAAATTTTCTGATGAATTGGATTATCTTTAAACTTTCAATAAAATAGAGTGGTTATTAAAACAATTAAAATAACTCTAATTATAACACTTGGCGAGCCAAACCTCTTACATTATATTTACATATTCTTTAGATTATGTTCT
Source organism: Mimosa bimucronata (assembly GCA_037074515.1). Lineage (NCBI taxonomy): Eukaryota > Viridiplantae > Streptophyta > Magnoliopsida > Fabales > Fabaceae > Mimosa > Mimosa bimucronata. Next base: position 31,173,337 of record CM073440.1, on the reverse strand, counting down.
ATTTATCTATTTCCAAATCTCTTACTATAATAATATATTGGCGGGTTATCTCGATTGATAACTCTCTTACATGTGTATGTAGCTCTATTAATTCTTAAGGATATATATATATACACACACGTATACAATTATACAATAACTACTAGACAAGCTTCCCACTTGTCTTAATTATTTAAACATATAACATACACAGGCAAATAGGTTCTTAAAGTAACTACCTACAGGGTACAAGACAAAGCAGGCATTCCTACCCCTTCATACCACCTTACTTTTTTCCCAGCTAGCTACTCCCATTCTGCTATACAGAAAACGTTTTGGAAAACAGTGATGAGATTGGAAATCTTAATAGCAATTTATTTCATATCATGTGTGCACTTATATATATACATATACATCAATTTCATAAACCTGTGCATATAATGAAAGCATATATCCCTTTTAAACCAATACCTGCAGGATTTTCCAATTATAGCCCTCACGGCTACTCAATAACCCTCACGGTTACAGGAATTTAATTGTAGCCCTCACAGCTACTCAATAACCCTCACGGTTATAGAAATTTAATTGTAGCCCTCACAGCTACTCAATAACCCTCACGGTTATAGAAATTTAATTGTAGCCCTCACAGCTACTCAATAACCCTCAAGGTTATAGGAATTTAACTGGTAAAGGGAGAGCGACCCACCTAGGCCTTGGAGTACTCCACAAATATCATCAATATCATAACAGGAATAATGCCCTTTTAAATGCCACAGATATTACAAATTTATATATAGAAATTTATATTATGAATTAAACTACTACCTGGATACCATAGCTATTTCCGGAACCAGATCCTTTACTTTCCACTGTCTTGGTGAACTCATACCAATATCAAAGTCCATCTACACATCATATTATAATAAGAGTAAATTAAAATTAATATATGTACTTCTATATTTATACTATGCGTCTCTCTCGGGTCCTAGTGTACTTGATATATACTATCCCTTTTTTTATCTTGTGAAAATTTATATTTATTATAACTATCTTGACCCTTTTAAGATTGAAAAATCACTTATAATTAATTCATTTTAATAAATCATTCTGATTCTCAATGTTTGACTATTAAACGTATCTAACACTTGAATACCTCAAGACAGATTTTATAAAACAACCACATCATAATAACTAGTTGGGTACTCATATAGATCCTTCCACATTTCATTTTTTTTTATATCTTTTATTTCTCAATAATTCAAATCACAACCATCCACAGCAGCAACAGACAAATAAATTTCGTTACATTTTAAACTTAATCCCTAAACCCAAGTTATTACAAAGCTAATACATGCTCACAGAAACAGAGAAGAGGAATCTTGGTTCGTTAGTTTGCTAAATCATTATCAAGTCTCAAATATCCTTGAGAACCCAAAGAAACATGTCACATATGACCTTCATCTCCTTTAAGAGTCTTACACTTCATTCAATTGTTTACACTTAACTTTTAAGGCCTAATCATATTGAACTCCTTCCCCAACAATTCAATTATTTTCTGATCCACTTTGAAAAGCACTAATCAGTAGAGTGAAAACATTATTTTCTTATCATCTTCTCAACTCCCAAAACTAAAATATAACTACCACCCTCAAATGAAATTTAGAACACCTTAATAGTTGATAAGACTAAAATCCTCCAGCCAAAACCAAAGTATATAATCATCCTCATTATCAAATTCTGAAATAAATTCCATATCCTTAAGAAAAATCCATAAATCCCAATCATCATTTTGTAAATTTCATTTCATATCCACATTTGCCTCTATTTTATCATTTGAATCAATAACAGCAACATAGATCTTACCAAAATTCACTTGAAGGCATTGAAACCCAAGTTTAAATCAGTTTCAACTTCTAAATTCATACTTAGATTAGTATTTCACAAACTCCAATCATCCATAGACACTATGAAATACTTATGTAATATTTGAGAACCTTAAATCAGTAACAAAGATCATATTTAATTTAATCCTGCAAAACCTCCAAGAAACTGCTCTTAATAATCTGGAGTATATTTCCAGTTTTCCAAACACAATTATTTTTGAATAAACTCACATGCTATTAACGGTTAGCCACTTATTCCATCTTGAGCCCATCAACATGGTTCAATGCATTAAACCCATTAACAAACAAGAATCCTAAGCTTAACTTAACAAATTCCAACGCATTTTAATGCTTAACTCCAGAAAATTATAGTCTTTGACCCATTAAATATATCAGTAATAACAGTAGCAAGTATAAGGCTATGTCTAAAAATCCTCGTGTAACCCTTCAAATCAAAGATTTTATTTACTAGTTTCGTTGTGTTTAAACAAAAATCAAAGAATTCCCCTCAGAAATAGTGATCTTAAATGGGAAACTCAAAATCAATCCCAAACACGGCATTTGAGAAAATCAGAAACGAATCAGAACCAAAAAAAAGAAGTCTAGTGTTTGAAAACTACCACAAAGCAAAAATCGAACATGCAGTAACCAACTCAATCTAATGCATCCCTAGCTACCATTAATCACTGTTTATCGTCACTTTTATCAAAATTGGAAAAGTTCTTCTTCGATGAACAGTATCTCTATTCGAATCTGTTATGAAATCTTTATGCATGTATAAATTTCTTTAAGTAAAATCTTCCTTATAGCTTATTACTCAGTTTAATCGGTGAAATTTTCTAAAACCCCAACTTGAATCGAAACCCCTCCTCTCACAAACGATCAGAATCGCTGAAAACAAGGTTAAAGGATTGTAGAGGAGACTCACCAGAGTCGAAATCTATGATTGCATGGCACATAGGTCGGCGTTTCCGCCGACGGCGCCGCTTCAAAGCTCCCATTGCCGCTGAAGTTGCAGAGAACAAAGGAGAGGGAGGAGAGAAATCGAGGGAGATGAAGAATGGGACTGGAATGAAGGAGGGTCTGCTTTTATAATGAGGTTAGGAGTTAATTTTGTTTCAGCCCTTCCAACTTGATTTCTTTTCAGTTTAATCCCTATTCTTAATCTTTCCATTATTTTTAATTTGATCCCTTTTCTGAAAATATAATTTTCCAAAAAATAATTTTTATACCATATTAGAGATTTTAATACCCATAAATTTCTTTGAGCCTAAAAATAAATTTTCCTAAAGTTCCCAAATTAAAATTTATCTTCTAATTATTCTTCCTTAATTAATGAAGAAAATAAACCTTTAAATTATTAGAAATACATCTTTATCTGATAAATTTATTTATAAGACTTTTTAATTTCTAAGTGACTTCCCAATACCCTAAATAAATCATTATTTCCTATTTTCTAAAATTTTGGGTGTTACATGAGCTGTAAAGTTTGGCCAAAAAAAAGAAAGAAAAAGAAATGAGTTGTAAAGTGAGCCTGTGGGTCAGATTGGAAGGACTAATAATAAATGGATCCTTTATTTGTTTTCAATTATGGGAAATAAGCTAGAGAAACCCAGAAAAAGCATCATAAGCAGAAGTGGAAAAATGTATTATACATACACTGTATGGTGGAGGAGCTGGATGAATTTAACAGTACACGCATTATCGGTACGCATGTGAACCTTTTCTACGAGCTTATGAAGTTATTCGACTGTGTATATTATCTCTTGAATGACATTTTGCATTTGTACTCCATACTTGAAAAATGATATCCAACATTTGTCATGGAAATATTGTTGCCTCCCACAAACTGATAAAGTTTAATTGCACTTGCTCTTTGGGCAAGACCCTTAATTATTGCACATAACATAGAGATATGTAACTGACCAAGCATAAATATTTTGTAGTGCTTTCTTTCTGCAAATTAGTGTCTCCACAACAATCCCTGATTTCTAAATTATACCATTTTAGTTTCATCAAAGTAGGGAAGCCCATGAGGTATTCATAGCAATTTTCTTTTTCTGAGTGTAAATCATGTGTGGGAACATACAATTCTTCTAAATGTGAGCACTGTCATATTACTTTATAACAGTATTCTTCTATTATACAATTTGAAAAAAGGGAAGCATTAGATATTCAACTAGTATGAATTTAATCAATATTGCAACATAAAACATCCACAAGGTTTGTAGTAATTGGAGAAGCATAAATGTAGAATGTTAGTTACTTCTTTCGTCCAATCAATAGTTGCTCTTAATTGGAATAAGTTTTGGGCAGTCATCTACTTTAACTCTGTAGAACTTATTTGTGTGCAACTTAAACCCTTGGCAGATATTAACAAGTCTTGGCAAGTTGTTAAATTCCATATCTTACATGTTGAGGATATAATCCCCCCTACACTGTCTATGCCATGATCTTCTATATTTGAGCACTTGAAAATTTCTTCCATTTAAGAGCAATTTGATATGATCATAATATGCTTAGTTGTGGAAGCATTGAGGCAACAGTGCTAATATATAAAATGAATTCAACCTTGTTGCACTCAGATATTTCCAAACTCTTCAATTTTGGTAGAGAAGATTTAGCAATCTTCTGGCTCTCTTCTTTGCCCATAAAAATTGCCTCCAACTCATCACAGCAAGATATGGTTAAAGAAGTTAACTCAAGAAGAGTTTGGCAGATATAGCCATAAAAGACAAATTTCAATCTTGCACAGTTTGGCTGATCTTTCTTGGTTTTTCCAAAACCTCCCATACCCCATAACCCAATCATAGAGCTATCACCATCTCGCAATGCCTGCAGGAACTCATCAAAAGCCATTTGTGTAGAGTTGAAGAACTTGAAGTTCTGAGAATTGCAAACTGAAAAAGAGAGGGATCCATCATCATCAACAGATTAAATTAGAATTTCATTTTGAAGAGTTCAAGCATCATGCGCACTTAATCTTTCACGAACATATCATCAACATAAAAAAATGATTTTTTCCATGCAGAGTAAAATAAGAAGGGATTCATCATCATCTAATTTTTAAATCAAAATTTCATTTTGAAGAGTTCAAGCACTGTGCGCACTTAATCTTTCACCAACATATCAATAACACAAAAAGAATGATTTTTTCCTTGCAGAGTAAAATAAGAAGACTCCATACATTGTTTTGGTTCAGCTTTCTTGGTCTGATATCAAGCTTTTGGGCCCAGATATGTTCAGATATTAGGGTAACAAAATTTAGAGCCCGATGATTCTACTTTTTTTCTAGCAGATCGATGCTAAGGTGCGAGAATGAAAAATGCAGTCTGCAAATGACATCAGCAATTACTAGTAACTAACAAGCTACTCATACCATGGGATTTGAGAGATATCACATATAGAAGCTTATTTATGTTTAAAAAAACAGAAACAGGAACATTTGGGAAGAATGAGACACTAAATCAGGAGAGTGATATTGTTTCATACCTGGGATGAAGTTGCTCTTTCAGTAGTGTGGCTGGTGGATTTTCAAGGGTAAGAAGAACAGAATTGCAGATGTTGGGAGTCACAATGCGTTGAAAAGTAGGCTTTTTTTGGAACCAGAACTTAAATAAATCTACATGGGACAGAAGCATGGTTTAGCGAATTTTTTCTTTTTTTAAAAAAATTCAAATCATTCAAGCACGAGTTAATTCATTCATGGAGTAAATTAATTAATTAATTAATTAACAAGATACTATCTTGTTCTCTCGGACAACACTGCACCACTTTCAACTCATTCTGTTTCACTTTATCAGTATATGAAAGGCTAAAAGATCGAGGTTTCGTTACTCTAATATCTGAACAAATAAGAAAACCCTGATTAAAAAACTACATATGAAAGACTAAAAGATCGAGGTTTCGATGTTCATATACCTGATAATTTAGTTGATGATCAAGATCCAGATCAACACAATTCCACTGCAATCACGATACTTTTCATGAGCTTCACTTCTCTTCAACTCGGTTGGAAATCAAATGATAGTTATCTCTCTGTACAGTCTGATTATTAATACACTTTCCCTCTAATCGGAAAAAAAAAATAAAATCGGATATTGCTTCATACCTGGGATGAAGTTGCTCTTTCAGTAGTGGCTGGTCTGTCGCTTCCACGCTACTCTTAGTGGTCTTTTTCTACAAAGGGTAGATGATAACTCAACTAAAACATGTTTTTAGTGCAACTCTGCATATTAGTTTGCCAGCATCTCAGAAAACACGGTCCAGAGGGGTTTGTGTGGCACGCTCAACGAGGAATTAGAGCCATTGTGGCTCTGTACAGGTTGGTCAATAACAATACTACAATAGTATAAATGGTCTATAGAATCCCTCCAAAAAAAAAAAAAATCTGCTTCTGTTTTTGGCTATTCAAAACTCTCAGCCCAAGCGTTACCATTACCATTTTTGTGTTTAACTGCAATCACGTAGGTTGGCAGAAGAAAGAAAGTAGCATAACCAGCTATAGGTATAAGGGCAGGAAACGCATAACGAAGAAGACGAAGACCCCTCATCTAGCTGGCTCCCTCACTTTATTTGACACTCTTACATTGCATTCAAACTTCTATCCTCTCTTTTCTTTCCTCATCTAGTTGGTATACTTGTTTTATTTGACCCGAGGCTTTGCTCTTTGTTTCCCCACTTTTTCTCTCCCTTTTCAAATTTCAAAATTTGATTTTGAACCCAAAAACAAGGATATAAAACAAATATTTGTGAAACTTTTGTATCCGCAAGACTGTGGCACGGGTGACTACTGCTTAGGTCATGTTCATGGGAGAGATTTGTGAAGCCATTGTATCCGCAAGGCTGTAGAACTCTAGGTCATGTTAATGGGAGAGATTTTTTTCAGGTAGTGATTGTATCACTCATGTTTTCTGGTGTTGCTCATGTTAATGGGAAAGATTTTCTGAGGTAGTAGGAAGATATGATACGTTTTTTACTTTACAAAATCTGTTATTCTATGTAGTTTTTTTAAATCAAATATTTACTTTATGATTTTTTATTGACATCTTGATTTCTCTGAATTTTAAGCTACAGTTTATTTGTTTTCCAGGTAATTTGATTCTCATTGAACAAGTTTGGTGCAAGAGAGCACAAGCCATTTGCTAATCAATGGTACTCCCTCCGGTCCTAAATATAAGACCATTTTGTTTTTTTTTTTTGGAAGTTAATGAAGCAAATTAAACCACTAAATTATAACATGTCACATGAAATTAGATTATAAGTTAGTTTATAAGTAGAATAAATTAGTTTTGAAGAAAAAAGATTTTTTTTGGGACTGAAACTACTTTTTTTTACTGAAAAAATCAAAAAAGTCAAAGTGATCTTATAATTAGGACCAGATGAAGTATTAAACTATTACGTACGATATTTCCCGTGGGCACCCTTCATTTTATTATGTTTTCGTGAAAAAAATTACTGTATACTATTATTAATATTTTTATTCCATCTGGTCCTTCATATGAAACTCAATTGACTATTTATAGAAGATAAAAAAAGTTAAATAAATCACTTTAAAATATCTATATTTATCATTTTTCTACAAAATTAATTTAACATATAAATAAAGTGATATATAATCTAATAACATGTTCTATGTGTAATAATTTAATAGTTTATTTGACTTCCTTAATCTTGTAAAAAATGCAATCGAGTCTTATATTTAGAATCGAATAGAGTATTAAATAATAATAATAATAATAATAATAATGATGATGATGATGATGATTATTATTATTGTTGTTGTTCTCTACCTTTTGGCCAATATTTCCCCCAACAACACTATTACCAAAAAAAATATTTATATAAATATATATACATATATATATATATATATATCCCCAACAACAATTTGTATGTTGGTTAGGAAACTTCCAGGAATATCGGTTTCATTATATACTATATGTCTGGTATATCACTAAGGAGCGGTGTAAACTGAAAGGTTTTCCTTTAAAATGTTAGTTGTTGTCATACTGTTTAAATTGGTATATGCTTGTAATATTGTTCGTATTCATTATGGAGTAAAGAGAGATGGGAAAGAGATTGAACTATCTGATCATATCTGCTAATGATCACATGGATCTCAATTCCAAATTAAAATGATAAAAATGACCACTTTTGTGTTTTGATCACACTTGTCACTTACTCACTTAGCCATAAAAATGAGTCTTAAATGAATAAATGTAGACTCGAAATCCAGGACTCTTCACAAAGAAGGAATAATGGGAGGGGAACCATATATTCTAACTTAAAGTAATGTACAAACGAAAATCACTGAGAAATATAAACGTTACGCGCTTATTAAAAGGGAGTACTATCAAATACCAAATTAACAATTGAACATTTTATCTCAGCTGGCCGCTTAGCCCCATATTGCATAGTTTCCCCCCCCCCCCCCCCCCTAAATCGTTAACAAATCGTCATCCATGTAAAAGTAGCATACACTTGTTTTGATGAACTACTTGCCATTGATGATCTAAAGCAGGGATGGGAGAAAATGATCTGGGAATCTGGCGTAACAGACATGCATGTGATGATGCGATTATTTTCAAGGGAAAATTACGTAGTAATTTCCAAAGCAGACACTTGAACAACAACAACAACAACCACCCCACCAGCAGTGGTGGGCCCTTTTTTAAAAAAATATTAAATTTATTTCAAGGGTGTTTGTGAAATTTACAGAGGATAGTTAGATCAGTAGTATGTTATAGTCCTTTTCTAAATTCGCTGTATCCAACTGTCATTTAAATATTGCCAAAAACTTTAATAGAAAATTTCCCTTCTTTAATTTTAATAATAACATTTTTTCCAATTCTTATGGACTTGTTATTACCAAGGAATAAAAAAATCGGACCAGATAGTGAACCGATAGAAATGAAGGGTCAAGGGTCAATGGGTCAGATCGAGAGATCAAACCATGGGTCAGACCGAGGTTAGTAAAGTATATATATTCCCAACCTCAAACATTTTGAATGGGTCTATGTAACTAATCCTATAATTGCTTATCATTTTTGTTTATGCGTTAGGGATCCTTATTTAGTTATGTTAGGGATCCTTATTTAGTTATGAATAGTTGTAATCAGTTATATATTCAATATCTTTATAAGTAAATCAATACAATATGATGCGGATATTAAGCCATTATAATTAAAATCTTTCAATCCCATCATAATTACACTATACTGAGTCTGTGACTATGAGACATTGCTATGAAGTTTAGAACAGCAAAATGGCATCGATTTCTGAGCAATTTTTTTATAAGTGACCCAGCGCAACCTACAAACCGTCCTGGTTGTGCCGGTTGGTCCAGGTCATTAAGGTCGGCTGGTTCAGTTTTTAATACCATGGTTATTACTCGATTTCTTTTAAGAAGTATCATAGACAGGCAAGTATGGAATCTTATGACTTTAAATCAGTAGTTCATTGAATTTTGAAAATGGGAAAATTTTGCTGTACTCACAAGGGGTCAAAGTGATATTAAATGTTTCAACTAAATGGCTAAAATTTCTTTATTGAATTTTGTACCTGATTTTGAAGACATATATGGAGAATTTTCCACATCAATTTGAGTATCTTTAAGTCTAAAAAGTCATGGAATCCAAAGTTAAAACATCCAAAATTTCACAATAAAATTTCTAAGACACATATGGAAAATTTTTAAGACACATATGAGGATTCCCAACACATTTGTGCTTATTTTCAACATAATGTGAGTATTTTCAAGTCTTAAAAATCATGGAATCCAATACTAAAATGTCCAAAATCTTACAACTATATTTTCAAGACACATATGGAAAATTTCCAAGACACATATGAGAAATTTATAAAACATTTGTACTTTTTTTAATAATGACATTTTGGGTTTTTAGATGAAACATTTAATATCACTTTAATCTCTTGAAGGTGTGCTATTTCTTTCTTCTAGGGCTAGATGGTGCTGGACTTCCCACTTCTCCCATTCTTCATTCCCTCACCCCTTGGCCTCAGTACAATTTCATATTATTTTAGGGGGAATATGAGATTAATTCTCTATTATGGGGGGTGCAGTGAAATTTTCCCTTTAAAAATTCTGTCTTTCTTTTTTTTTTTTTTTCCATTTATTTGTATGATAAATTAGCTATCTCTTATCTTTATTGAAAACTGCTCAACTATATAAATATGTTAACTATAGAAAAATGCGACAGTTTTCTTTTTTCACCAAAAATTTTTACTCTACTAAACCACGCCTAAAAGTTTCATAATGTAGGATGAATAGAAGCATCTTAGAAACCTAAAATTTTCTTTGGTGAAGATATCAGTATCTGAATGACTTACCAGTTACGAATTAACTTGACCCCTAAGTAGTGTTGCTTCAAAATCGTCATTAAAAACCATGAGATCTCATTACTTTCAAATTTAAACTTTTATAAAGACATAATTTTATAGGAAAATCCCTTTAAAACCCGTTTGGAATACCGAAATTCTAATTTGGGCCACTAAATTTCATATATAATTATGTACGTTATATGGAGTGAAATAGGATTTTAAAATTGGGTCAAATTTCTTCCATACCTTAAGTCATTAAAAATAAATATTAGAGAAAAATGACCAAAACAAGGCACTGAAAGTAAAATCCGGTGAAATTGCGATCAAATGTGGCATCCCCATACTCCAATAATGAGCATATACGTACAAAACTACATATTGAAACAGGGTGAAGAATTGCTCCTAATTTTTGGATATCACATTTATAAGGGGAAATTAAACTCTGCCAAATTTTTTTTTAAAAATTGCATTCCTAAGCTTCTAAATTATTGGGGAAGTGGTTATATCTCTATTCCTCTCTTATTCTCCTTGTTTATTAAGTTTCAAAGTTAGAAGATTAGGGTTTTGGGAATTTCGAGGTGGAAATTTCTTCCACATATTTGGTTTCGATCTCTCTATATGAGCTAAATAATGGGAGGTAATTTGGACACAATAATGATGAGGTCCACTAGCGAGAGAAAACGTACGTAGTAGCTGCAATGTTTTTATTTTTGTAGTAATGCATAATGCTATATGCCGTGTCAAGTGACATTAATGTTTGATAAAGAATCTACAGGAAGCTTAAGAAAACAAGTATTAACACAATGAGCGGTTAAGATGATGCAGATCCAGGTTATATGAGACCTGTTTTGTGGATCCAAAAAATGTATCATTATAGCACTTTGAGAGAAATATGAAAAAGAAAAGTCATATGATTCCCATCGACGTGTAAGTACATTTTCGTTTGCTAAGTTAGCCCTTCTCTACAATTTTCAAAATTTATAGTACATTGAAGTGTTTAATTTTCTTTTATATTAGTTCACTACTACAAAATCACAAATTTCGGGCTTTTCTCATTACTTTTCAAGGGGACATCGATTCAAGTGACGTGAAAAACTAGACTTTTAACGTCACACCAAAAAGTGACTTGAAAAGTCAGATTTTTCACGTCACAAATTACAAAAATTGTGACGTTGTTTCTTCAACATTAGATGTTAATGATGTGGTCATATGAGAAAGAAACCACGTCACAATTACCAATTTGTGACGTGGTTTATGGAAACCACGTCACAAATTGGTTATGTGTGATGTGGTTTCTCAGGAAACAACATCACAAATAACAATTTGTGACATGGTTTTCTAAGAAACCACGTCACACATAACAATTTGTGATATGAAAAGTCCAAGCCGGGACTTTTCATGTCACACATTCTCTAATATGTGACTTGAAAAGTCCCGGCTTGGACTTTTCACGTCACACGTTCTAAGACTTTTTACGTCACATATTAGATAATGTGTGATGTGAAAAGTCCAATTTTTTTTGAAAAAAATATGGACGTTTTTTGTATTGGAATCATTCATAATCCAAAAAATGCCTCTTACATGAACATTTGAATTATAAATAGGGGAAATTTTTCGGATTGGAATAACCCACAATCCAAAAGGGCAAGAACAATCCTAATAATAATCCCCAATATTAGCAAATCTAGAAGATAATACTACATTAAAACAATAAACCTAACAATTATAATAATACCCAATATTATTAGCAAATCTAAAAGATAATACTAAACTAAAACAATAAACCTAAAAAAGAGCTTACAACATTATCAAAGATTTCAACATTAACAAGGCAATACAAGGTCCTAACAGAGGAGATGCTTTCCTGTAACAAAGGTTAAATTAAGAAACATTCAGGACAGCTAAATCTGTCAACATCGAAAGTTGGGGACAGGACAAGATCAACATCTGTTAAGCTATAGCTAGACTGATAATATTCCTACTTTATCGTCATAACATCATAGGAGTTTAGATGATATTAAGAGCAAGCACATGATGAAAACCTCTGTAACAATTTCAGCCTGCTTCTGGAAAGGATTATACAAAGCTGGAAACTTGTGATAAGTTGTTGCTTTGAAGCACAAAAATGATGGTCTAATAACCATTACAGAAGTTGGAAAAATTTTAAGGTTTCATAAGAATGATGTGTGAAATTCTTAGAATTGTTGAAGTGTTTAATGTGAGTAGTTAAAACAGAAGGATTATATGTGGCTATGAGTTGCTTCCTTGAGAATCAATTTGAGTGAGGATATGAAGGTGAAAAATGCAAGGTGGAGTTTAATGGTTTAGCGAGTGTTTGAAGGTATAAACACATGTTGAGGTTTAAATTAGAATCTGAAATTTGGGATTTAATGTAAAAGGAAATACTTTGAAGTTTGGTGAACTTTATGAGGTTGGAAGTGAGTAATAAGAAGCTGATTTATGAAGTTTAAATTGGACTGCAACTTTGTGTGGCTAAACGATTTAGGTTAAGGAAACTGAAATCTTGCAAAACTATAGTAAGATATGAACTGAATAACGATACAAGTATGATTATAGAGACTTAATGGAGGAAGATGGATTTATAAATAAGAAGGGAGCTGCTGTTGAGTTGGAAGGATAATTGAGGTAAGATTTCAATTGTTGAATCTTGAGTATAATCTAAAAAAAAATGTCTAAATAACCCCATAAGGCAAGAACATTGTTGCTGTCCGAAAGTTTTGTAGGAATTTGGGTTATAAGTAATGAAATCAATGTATACAAGTGATAAGTAACAATAGAGGATTATAGGGTCTAAAAGTACTGATTTGAATGTGAATTTAGAAGCTAGAATTCATCATCTATCAAGTTTTAACCAGTTATCATCGGCTGTATAGCATTAATTTCTAAATTAAAGAGTGAATAAGTGTTTTAAAATATCAAAGCAAGGAATTGAAATAAGTGCAATATATAATGTTATTCTTGTGACAAACTTATCGGTTCCATTTTCTATCTTTTTCTTTGACTGCAGTAGCTCTCCTAGATAGTTGTTATTGTTAGGATGTTGGAGATATGTAGTATATTTCTCGGTCTTCATCAAGTGATGCTAACAGCAACTCAATAATAACAAAGATTGGTATTGCTTGAAGGCTTGGTGCTTTGTATTGCATTTGGGAAAAGTATACATATAATTAAGTATATGTGTATTTATATCTTTGTGTGTGGTGTTAGTTTTATATAATTGGGGATTCCACATGAGGTATAGAGATTAATTTAAAGGTTAGGAGTGAATTTATTGGTGTAGTCGGCTTGAGGATTAGAGTTTATGGAGTACTGATTTTAGGATCAAGGAAAAGGAGCTGATTTATAAAATTATGATTTAATTTAATTTATGATGGATGTTTTAAGGACTTTTGGTGGTATTAATAGTTAATATGAAATTTTTTATGGAACGCAAATCAAGAAATGAGAAGTAATTGTTAAAAAAAAGATAAAAGATAAAAATAAAGGGTGATTGATTTGTATTGTGGTTTTAGATTATAAGTATGTTGTTAAGAATTGTATTTAAATTCCAGGTGTAAGGAAGCGAGAATAAGGATAAGTTTGTGAGTGTTTAAGTATATAGAAATATTGGGATTGATGATTTGTAATGTTCTTTAATAAATGGAATTACTTGGGATCGATTTACATTGCTATCTGACATCTTTAGACCTTACTCCTGTACCAGCTCATTTCCTCTCTACCATCTTGATGAACTCAAATTACAAGTCAAAGCCTATGTATACATATATAGGTTTGGGTTAGAGTCAGAATTATAAATTAATCGACGCGTCTCTCTCGAATCATAACTTAATTAATACTACCCAAAGCTTGTTTTCTTGGTAAATTATGTTTTGCCCATATTTATTTAGAATTATAACCATCCAAGATAGTGCTACCTTTATCAAAAAAACTTCTGTAAATGTTTCAATTATTCTTTTGTATGACTTGCTAGAGTTTTTTTTTATATGTCGGAATTAAGTATGAATTGTTAGAGTTTCTCCATGTTTTCTATGGTAGGATACTTATTTCCTTTTATTATTTTGAAATATATGTATGTTGTTGAGCAGAGCTCCATATGCTTTATTGAATTGTTGGCTATTGTAAAATTTTTGGGAAGTCCTACTAACAGAGGAGACTCTGCCATAATGTCTAAAAAGGTTTAGTATCTTGATTATAAGAAATATATATATATATATATATGTAATGGGAATGTATTTGCATGTCAAAAAATCATTAAGAATACTATATTGCTATTGTTACATATTTATCTATATATTGTAAGGCTTATGGGATATGAATTTTCTCACATTGCATGCCGGTTACCCCTAGTATTTTTGGGGTGTGACAAATTGGTATAAGAGTTTAGGTTTTTTTTTATACATAAGGAAAATTAAAATGTAAATAAAAGACAAAGCAGCAAAATTAAAATAAGTGATTCCCTTGCTGCGTAGGAAATCCCCCGTTGACTCAGATGAGAGAATCTGAAACCTATAACCCTTGACAAGGGCCTCTTAAGCCAATGCATCAGCTGAAAAGTTGTCTTCCCTATCCACCAAAAGAATGTCTACTTCCCACTCTCTCTACAGCATCTCCTGGATTTGTTTAATGATCAATCTATCCTCGTGCAGCTCCTGAATCTCTTCGCCTACGAGTTTCACTGCCTCCTTTGAGTCACAACCAATAATTATCCTTCGAAAACCCCCTTCCCATGTCCTTCGGAGACCCCATAAACAGCCCCAAAGCTCCGCCATCAAGCAATCCGAACACTCCACCTTGCAATAAAATGACTCAACAATATCTAGATTCTGCCATTTGAGTATACCCCCACAACCAGTGACTCGGTGCACTAGTGAAAAAGCTCCATCAACAAAGACACATAGCGTATCAGCCATACGCCTCTCACCCGTAAGCAGCATAGAGCCTTGATCAAGACCAATCTGACCCGTGCGTTTAATAAACTCCTTAGCTTTCCTCATCGAGCAATGCCTCTTATTTCGGCAATCCCCTCATGAGTACTCAATCGAATCTAAGAATGAGTAAGCTTATTACGTCTAACCCAAATTACCCAACATGCTATTGAGAACAAATCTCTCCACCATACCCCTTCAATATTTTCACTGCGACACATATTCAATTTAATCCAGCGTTCCAAATCGCTATTCCAAAATTCATCGTTACTTTGCAATACCCCCAGGCCCATCCAGATTGAACGAGCATCCTCACAATCACGGCGCTTGTGTGAAGATTGGTTTCCTGAAATAATGGACAAGCGCTACAGTTTCCTGACAAGTGAAGCCCTTTCCTGAAAAGGTTAGCATTTGAGAGAAAATGATTCTGCAGGAGGACCCAGAGGTGAGTCTTGCATCGTTGGGGCACTTTAGTCCTCCAAATCTTTGACCAAATGGACCCACTTGCATTTTGATCAGCTGACAAACTCTTATAGGCCGAAGTAACAGAAAAGGAGCCACTCTTCTCATATAGCCATCTAGCACGAGAAATTCCATGAGAATTCACAACTTCTACCCCTTTCATCAGAGATTCCCAAGTTGTTTCAATCCCACTCCACAATCTTGAACCTTTCCTTTCCATATTAATAGTACGAAGAAAATCACTACCTCAACGGTACTTGCCTCTCAAAACCTTAGCCCACAAAGCTTCCTTATTAGTAATCAGTCCCCACCCTATTTTCATAAGCAACGCTTGATTTTGAAGTCTTGAATGCCGAATTCCTAGACCACCTTTAGGCTTAGGAGTACAAACCTTATCCCAAGCCACCAAATGAGCCTTTCTTTTATCCATAGTTGAACCCCACAAGAAATTATAGGACTCCTTATCTAAACTCATCACAGCAACTAGTCGGAATTAAGGCAGTTTGCATCACGTGATTTGGCATGCCCAGAGCAACTGATTTAATCAAGGTATATCTCCCCGAAAAAGAGAGTGTATGAATCTTCTAAGCCAAGAATTGTTTGCGAACTTTATCCACAACATATTGGTAAGTTGCTGTAGTTACCTTCTCATGGTGCAAGGGTACTCCCAAATACTTCCCCAAGTTAGCTACCATTGAAAAACCCAAATTAAAGTTTCACTAAGTTGGTTCTGGATATTATGGTTAATATTGTTAGAGAAAAACACTTGAGTTTTGGAGGCATTAACTTTCTGGCCAGAAATCTCACAAAAGTCCTGAAGACATTTTTTGATCACCTCAACTTGATCAACTTGACCTCAGCAAATAAAATCATATCATCTGCAAAGAACATATGGGAAATAGGGGGCCTTGCTTATTCAGTCGAATAGGTTGCCATGCACCTTCATTAATTTGCAGTTGAATCAAATGTGCTAATTTCTCCATACAAATTACAAATAAATAAGGAGAGAGAGGGTCACCTTGATGAATTCCACGAGACAGTCTAAAGTACTCCAACTTACAACCATTCCATAAAAGTTGCATTGAGGAAGAACTAATACAAGCTTCAATCAAGCTAATCAGATTACCTGGAATTTGGAGTTCCCTCAGACAGTCCAACACAAAAGACCATCTTATACAGTCGTATGCTTTCTCCAGGTCAATCTTTATTGCCATGAATCCCTTCTTCCCCGTCTTGGTCCTCATAGAGTGTATAACCTCTTGAGCCACAACAATATTATCAGAAGCCAGATGACTCGGGACAAAGTTACATTGATTAGGGGAAATAATCTCACTCCAGACAAGCTTGATTCTGTTAGCTATCAACTTTGTACTGATTTTATATAACACGTTGCATAAACTTATTGGTCTGAATTCCTTCAAGGACTCCGGGTGCTCAATCTTGGGAATCAACACTAGATAAGTCTGATTGATCTCTCTAACATCTTGTGGACTATGGAGTAATAATTTGGAGTTTAGGTTTCCTATAGTTACATGGAGTAAGAATTCTTTATTAGGGTCTTGATTATTATTATGAACCTAAAATTGAGACATCATTGAAAGCCTATAGGATGTGCCTTTATGCTTTTTGACTTCTTATGTAACACCCCAAAATTTAAAAAATAGATATAATGAGTTATTTAAGGTTTTGGGAATATTATTAAAATATTAAAAAGCATTAAAAATAAATTCATGATGTTTTAGGTATTTTTAATAAATTTTAAGGCTTATTTTCTTTAAGAAAAAAGATAAATAATTAGAAGATGAAATTTAAAATTAAAATTAATTAATTAATAAGAGAATATTTAGAATCTTGGTGTATTGTTTAATATTTAAAAAGCCTTATAAATAAATTCAGAAATTAAAGCATATTCATCGAAATTATTTTTAGAGTAAACTCAGATTAAATTGAAAGGGAAATAGTAATTAAAATTTCAAAGAAGGGCATAATGGGAAAGATCAAATAAAAATGACAATATCTATCCCTAGTTAAAAATATCTTCAGTTGTAAAAGAAGGGACAAAATGGTAAATCACCTATTTAAAATATCTACTCATCCTCATCCTTATTTTCTTTTTCCCCACGTGTCCCTTTTTATTCCTTTCTTCTTCATTCCTCTCTCATTCTCGTTCCTCCCTCTGATCCCTTCATTTTCTCTCTTTCTCTCTCGATGACTAGCGATGGCGAGACCGTTTTCTGGTGAGTAAAGGCTTGAGAATCTCATATAATACTTGAATCTTGGTCAAGTGAGTTCCTTCTTCTCATTTCCACTCTTCGATTTTCTTTTCCTTCTCTTATCCCTTCGTTTTCCATCTTGCATCCAGCAAGCCCGCCGACATCATGGGCTCAATTTTCGGCGATGGTGACCTCCTTTCACCCATGTAACACCTAATTTGGCTTAGGGTAAGCTCGTCCTTCCCGATTCTATCTCTATCTTCTCTGATCTGAGTGGTTTAAGTGAGGTTCGATTTTGGAGGATTTCAGGTTAAAACTGAATTAAAGTTTAATAAAACATGATCAAGAGTAAGATTGAGTAAGAAATGAAGTTTTATGTTGAATTTTGGGATGGTTTCAAGTCTGTTCAATTTTTCCTTTATGGTCCGAATCTCTACTCTTTCTTCTGCGATTTTGCTTTCTGTTATGGATGAAAGGAAGATGGAATTGATGTTGATTCTGTATGGTTGATTGTTATTTGAAAGCAAAGTTGTTCAATGTTTCTTTCTCTTTTCTGGTTTGTTCTGCCGGCGGGAACAATGACAGGGGAGGGAGTGCAATTGTTGTTCTTTTCTTTCTGAGAATTGCGTTTCTGAGCATGACAAGAGAAGAGGGAATTTATGTTTAATTGTGTAAGAGTGTAAGGTTGATTTTAATTATAGATGAAGTGGTTTGTTGTTTCTTCTTGCTCGTTCTTCTTCAGTCAGTAATGAGGAAGAGAAGTTCATGATATTTTTCAATTAGTTGATGTGTTATTTTGAATTCTGATGAATTGGGTTTGATTTTATGTTCTATTTGTTCTGTTGATTTAGCGTTTTAGAGAGGAGGAAGAATTAATAGTGTTAGAATTAATTTGGAATCACAATTTGTATGTTAAAATAACAGTGTATGAAAGAAACTGCTATTGAAATTTCCAATCTCACCCCCTCCCCAAACATTTTCAGTATAGCAGATTGAGAGAAGCTAGTTGGGAAAGAAGTAAGGTAGTATTGAAGGGCAGGAATGCCTGCTATGTTGTGTACCACTAATTTGTTATTACAGTAGGAGAGATGTAGATAGATAAATAATATATAATCTAGAGAATATATAAATATAGTGTAAGGGGTTTTAACTCCCCAAGCGCTATTAAAAAGGGGTAAGTCCATTTAGTAGATTCAAGTAATTATAATTGTTTTAATAACCAATCTATTTTATAAAAAGTTTTATATTGTTCCAGTTTGTCTAAAAAACCCATTAGAAGTGAAGTTGGATTAATATTTAGAAAGAAAAAGTTTTAAATTTTTCGTACTTTCATACTTCTGACATTTGCAAAAGTGGTTATAAATCAATTAAAATCCTCTAATATATTGGTAAAAAATTTAGATGTTACATCTTATCTATTAGGTTTATACATATGAGACATGTATTTCAAACTTAACACGTCTTATGTTTGCATTTATAGCAGAGATCTCAAGTATCGAAGGGCAAGGGACAGAAGACTTCCTGAGATAGTATCTACTCAAATAATGAAGAAGGTTTGCGCATTAGTTACCTAAATACATAATTAAGAATGATCGCTTTATTGATCAATTATTTTGCTTGTTATTCTACCTCCGGTAGGTATGGGATGATTAAAATGATCCTTGAAGGTGCATATTTCTCTAAGAAGTACTATGAAAATGAAGAGTTAAATTCATGTGTTTGCTTCTGTTTGTGATCTTTCATACATGTCCTGTATCTTTTTAAAATTAATGTTTGAAATAGGACCTAACTATGCATGCTTTTTAAAAGAAAAAATCTTTTCGTGGTGGGGAGTCAATTGGTGAAATTCCCCTGCCCCCCATGTTTTGATACTTAAGTCGGTGTGTGAATGTTGGAATGCCTATGCAACTCTGTTTTAACTTATTATTGCTTCCCCATCCTGAGGACTTTCCTCATGAAAAACTGTGTTAAATCTAGGAGTGTTCAAACTTTTCCATACAAAATGGCCTTCCATTCCGTCCCGTCTCATGCCGAATATATATGTATTTATATATTTCTTAGAAAAATGTATAAGTCAAAAGTTTTCACACATACATTTAAACTATTTTTTTTAAAAAAAAAAATTGTATGTGTGAAGCGGGAAGAAATTTTCGCTATTGTAATGGTGAGTTAACAGATTGTAAGAATTAATTTGTTTATTTAGTATGGGTTGAAATTGTTAATGGCCATCGAAAAAAAGTGAAATTGTTAACGAATGGTGGTGAACTCTGTAATTTTATTGTTAAGAGTATTAGCTTTTAAGCTTCGCCCCCATTTGGATTTTCTTTTGATTAAACTATCAATTTGGTTGCTTGATTGTCAGGCCCATTTGATCTTTGTTCCTGGAAGTAAAGTGTATTTATTTAGTCCCTGTTCAAAGTGGTATGAATGGCATAAGGATGGTGCAACAAGTTTATTATTTTAGGGTTAAAATATGAATATCTCTAACCTTAGTTTATTATGGGTATAATATTGGACCCTATATTTTCTTTAAAAAAATTGGTCATATATTTTTTTAATAGCATTTGTTTGCCAAAAAAAAATGGGGACATTCCCGTCCTGTCCCGTCTCGATTGGAACTGGGAGACAGGACAAGATTTCCGTCCCAAACCCCTTTTTTGGGGACGGGATCGTCCTGGTACCGTCTCATGCCGTGAACACCCCTAACTAAATCTTTTCCGTTGTAGAAGATGTTGTTCTGGTTAATATTGATAAGGATTTATGCTCAGATATACTTGCCATTGTCTATGTCATATGCTTAATCTTATCATCCATATAGATTGGTGCCTGAAGTAGTAGCTTTTAGTATTATTTTTTATCCTATAGAAGTTTGATAATTCAAATCCACACCATGCTACTGATGCTAAAAACGATTGTTTAAAGGGTTTTAAAAAGTGTTGATTATAATGATAATCTTTAAACTTAAAAGTAGCTGTAGTTTTTGGAAGGATTTCAATGAAATTCACTAATGACAAATGAACTGCTCAATGTTTCAAGTGTACCCACTCATTTTTGCAATTTCATCTAATAACTGCTTGCTGGTGGTTTCTTCCATCTTCTTCGATTCCTGTGGTATAATTTTCTCATCACCTTTATACCAGTGTTTTTTTTTTTTAACTCTGTGATGACTCCAGATTTTTAATTAGATTTGATATATATTTTGGTACATTTGGCGGGTCATTAAATCAAAATTGAGGGATATTGTTGAAATTTGTTGAGAAATCAATTTGATGCATGATTTGGGGATTTGGTAATAAATATCTTAGTTTTAAAATTAAAATTAAAATATTTTTATTTAGGTAAAGCACTAAATAAATAATCAATAGTTTAAAATAAAACAAAAAAAAAGAAAAAGAAAAGATCTATTATTATAATTACTCCCTCTGGTAAGATCACTTTGAATTGACCTTTTTCGTGAAATTAAGGGTGTAAAATTAATCACTTTAAAATGTATAATTGATCATTTTTCTTCGAAACTAATTTACCTTATAAACTATCGTATAATGCAATTGCATGTAAGTTACGTTAAAATTAAGTGGTCTATTTGGCTTTTTTAATCTTCATAAAAAAAGTTAAATTGATTTTATATTTAGGGCCGGAAGATGTATTATTATTATCATCATATTAAGTTACATTTTTTGTTTTCTGTCTTCTTACTTTCAGATTAGCGACGTGGCCAATGTTTTTTTAGGTACTTTGTTTTTTTGCCAACAGAAACGTGGCCAATTGGGAGAGTATAGTTATTGGTTTTAATTTGATCAAAGATAATGGCCCAGTAAGGAAAAATAGCAGGAAGCCACGTGTTTAGGCTATTGAATGGATCTAACCTAAGACCCAATTGAAAAGCGGTTCACTGGATTAGGAGAGAAGCAGCACAGGGCACTGTTCATCATCAGCCCAAAAACCATCTTCTTCGTCTATTGTGGTCACAGGAGGACGAGAGGACTGTGAAGGCGACTGAATCCAGGGCTTCAACAATTTTCTTCGTCCCCCTGATATGAAACGACGCTGAATCATTGAAGAAGGGAAAAATGAAATTGAGTTTTTTTGGTCTCTTTTCTCTTTGCTATGAACTCCGAAACTGTGGTTGCTGATTGAGATGATTTTGTGATTTTAGTAGTAATTATGAGTAGCTAGTTAATTTGTACTAGGATTATTTTAAACCATTGCATGGATAGATACTTATTTAGTGCCTCTTTTAATTGATAATGATAATTATGTGTTGATTTACCTTGTACTTAATGCTTTCATGTGATTGGCCAATATATGGTTTGTTTAATTTATTTAGATTATGCTCAAGAGTGATAATTTAAATGTAGAACTTAGGTAAACCATATTAGACTTGAAGTTTAGGGATCAAATAAATGGTTTGCTAGTAACATAGAAATATAATTATTAGCCTAGCATTGTCAAATTAAGGTTGATACCTAATGATAATTCTCAATAAGTGTAACAAGAGATTGTGCATTTTAATGTGAGTATAAATTTGATCTTGGCTTGAGAGAGCATTTTCAAATATTTATGAACCTTAGATAAACACATATTTTCATTATAATACAAATTGAGAGGGTTCTAATTAAGCTTCATGAAGTGCATTGGTGATAAATAATCCTAGATTTCTCTTGTCTTTAAGTCAATTTTGAATTTAGTTTTTGTCAAGTTATTTTCATTTTGGGTACATTTAAATTTCAAAATAGAAATATTTTCACTCAACCTATTTGCTAACATAATTGTAATTATTAATCTACTTTTTCCTTAATCCCTGTTGGAACGACAACCTTTTCTATACTATATTTTATTACCCATGCTCTTGCGAATATGCGAAATGCCGGACAAGTCACCAGACAAGTCACTCTGTCAAGTTGTTCAATCTCCCTTGTGGATTTCATGATATTGACTTAAAATTTTAAATTGATTTTTCAAGTCAATATCATGAACGTGAAAATAAGGAATAGATGTTAGTGTGTATACTTTTTCAAAAATGTTGCTCTTCATCCAGTGTTATTATTTAATTGAATGCATATTGAATCATGACAAATATTTTTTTATAAACTTACATGCTAAAATCGTAACTCCAAAGGCTAGTTTATGACTCTCAACTAGTCATGAAATACCGCACATGCCAAGGTCAAATTTAACCATGAATTTGCATTAGCTCAAGGAATCATTTATATAAATATTCCAGCGTCAAATCAATCAAAACAATGTCATCGGAAGTTCATTTCTCATCCCACTTACGGTTACACCTTTGCTTTTACTTTCTTTGGAGCCACATATAGCTAGTGCGGCTATTCAATCGGGGAGAGATTGAAACAATCTTAGTAGCAAACAATTACCATTCAAACAATAAAGTTATATGTTTCACGACAAATCCATATATTTCATATACTTTCATGTCATATTTTCAGGATATCAAGACTTATAAGGCTAATTTGATCGTCTTATACTCTAATCAAGTGTAAAGAGTGGATTTGGGAATTAGAGGTGAATTGTACTTAATTTTATGTAACTAGGTATATTTTAATACAGAACTTGATCTTTGATTATTCCATGTGCTTTAGATGTATTACCCTTAATTATCTGATAGATGCAGGTCAGAGCAAAGAGGGGAGGAATTCGAAGTTAAATGGAAGATAACTCGCAGTAACAAAACCATGGCAAAGGAGAGCAAGTATTGGATACATAAACATTCAAATTGGGGTGGTTTTCGTCGTGGCCTCACTGTGGCAAAATGGCAGCAAGCTTGGTCGTGGATTTGCCAAAATTAAGCAAAGGGCAGTGACCGAAGAAATGGCACCCAAAAATGATACGTTTAGTTGTGGCTTCGCTATAGTGAATAACAAATCTCTGATTTATGATGTTTTTATATGCTTAATTTGAGGCAATTAACATGATTAAGATGCAAGTTTGGTCCAATAATGTCTAATTGAATGTCTCAAACTCTCAAATGAAGTGAGTGTAAAATTAGGATTAATTAGCCATAACTGTAGATTAATTGCATTGATTAATTTATAGAGTTATTTGATCTTGGTTTTGTCTTATTTTTACTTACAGGATCGAGTAAGGACCAAAGATCGGATTCCGGGCGAAGAAGAAAGGCTTTTCAAAGGGGCAGAGAAGAAGTGATCTCGCCGTAGCCTCACCACGGCGAACAGACGCGAGAAAGCACCCCAGGAGGCAGAGAACAAAGCAGCACGCCGTGGCCTCGCAGCGAACCAAGCCAGAAAGAGCCAAAAGCATTGTCACCTCGCCGCGGCAAAGTAGACGGCGAAATACGCGTTCTGCAAAATTTCAACTCGCGTTTTTTGGGCCAAATCCGGATCTAACCCAATACCCACTCACTTGACCCGACTTGGGGGACATAAAAGACGAAAATTAGACCCATTAGGGCATATTTGGAGTCCCAAAACCCTAGCCTCCCATTTTCTCTTATTTCCTCTCATTTCCATCTTCATCTTTCTCGCTTCCTTCCACCCAAATCCATGGTCTTTCTCCTTCACACATTGGTTGCTGTTCTTCCCATGAAGTAGTAGCTAGGCTCCACCATTCTTGGTGGTGGGAGCCAAGGGATGAGCTTGGAGCACGTATAGAGGAGTTTTTCTAGTTCTAATCCTTCTTCCTTTTGTTGTATTTATGCTTTTCTAGGGTTCTAGGAGTATATTTATAACATTTGGTTATATTCTTCATTTCTACATATTGTATAGGGGTTAGAAACTATTTTATGTTGTTTCTTTCTTGTTGAATGCTTGACATTGTGCTACATTAACTTTGAGTTTGATGAAATTTATGTGTTCATGATTTTGTTATTCTCTTTGTGAAAATTATGTGCTAATGCAAGGTGGCTTGGTTATTGGATGAAAAATGTTAAGTGGTGAAGCATGAATGAAATGGCATAGGAATTAATTAATTGCGTTTAGACATTGGGTAATTACTCTTTTCAACCTTAAACTTTGTTTAGGTGGCCATCAATGAGTTAGGGTCAATTGAGAAATTAAGTGCAATTGTGGGGTGGCCCAAGTTGTGGATTTAAAGTCTTGTATGATTAGTTAGTTCTTGAATTTGTCAAATTGCATGAGTGGCATTGGGTTTTAATCCTAGAGTCTTTATTTATTATGTGGGGTTCCAATAATCGATTAAACTCTAAGATTAATTAAGTGGCAATTCGGGGTCCCGATTGTTGGATTAGGAGCCCCTTGCGATTAGCAAATTCACTTTGATTTTGAGCTTAATTAACTTAGGTTAAATTAAGTAATGTGCGGGGTTCCGGCATTGATTAAGTTAATCTAAGCCTGGCCTAGAGGGGTTCCTCTAGGGTTCTTTTGAAAATAAACAATTAACTCCCTGAAAACCTTTTGAAACAATGATTCCCGAAGCTTTCATTCATCGAGAATGATTCCATTTCCTTTCCCCTCCAAATATCACTTTGATCTTATCTTTATTTTACTTTTGAACATATCATACCTTTTGCATCTTTTCTATACCAAAAACAAAATACAATACTTTTTACCCGCTTTTTCAAGTTTGTATATTAGCTACTAAGTCATCTTTTGCGTTAGGCTCCTCAAGCGAACGACACTCGGGGGTTAACTTCCACTATCCCCTTGATTCTTATTTTCTTGAAGGGCGCGCTATACCCACACACACTCGAAAGAGAAATTGGTGCTATTCAGTGAAGCATTGGTGAAGACGCAATTATGAAATCAAAACTGCGCGTTTTTTGTGTAACTTGGACTCTAGACCTGTTTTTCCTCTCTTGAATCGACTTTTAGCAATTATTTGGCATGAAAGCCTAGATGCATAAGGCAGATTTTGACAGCCTCCAACTCTCACATCCCATTTCCGTTCTCATTCCATCCCATTTCCACCATTTTTTTTTCAATTTAACTGCATGGATAACTATCAATCCCTAAAATATAACCATTAATGTATGGACTTTTGTGTAGTAATTATTTAGTCTCTTAAAAACTAATTTATCTTAGACTTCTCCACTGATCACTTTAAGAGAATATCTAATAATTTTAATTGACCTGAAGAATGCATTGTTGCTTCATAAAAGTAGGGAGCAAAGTTCCGTGATCTCTGAATTAAAAAATAACATACCAGCATAGGATAATGAGCCATATACTATAAGCAAGCATTATATTTTACTAGTGTTTGGTAAGACTTTGATATGCGATTTTGGAATCTAATTCGTCGAATTCAAAATATTTACCTTTTCTTATTAGTCCGACGATCACACTTACCCAAGCAATGGCCCATTAAAAAGCTAAAAAAATTAATATTTAAAAATAACAATTAGGCCACCAAATCATATATTATGTATAATAAAGAAAATTTGAATTTGAAATCTCATCTTCTAAATTAAGGACTTGACAAATTAAAGAATACTATAAACTATTGTCTCCATTATTCTACTTGACATTAATAAAGTCAATAAATTATTGGAATAGTGTCATATGAATAAACCAACTGTGAAATTCTCGTAAGGGTTCATTCTGTATAAGATAACTCGAAAAAGTTATTTTTGAATTTTAATTCATCAAATTTTTGTAAAACAAAAAAATCAAGAAATTAATAAAGATAGAAATAATTATGAAATTGCCTAAATTCCTATTATTATAAGATCAACAATGTTATACGGTAATGATGTTGAGTTTTAAGAAGAGAAAAAGAATAGAGTTGAAGTGATAAAAACAATGATGTTAAGATGAATGTATGATCACGTAAACAAGAAGAAAGAGGTATAATCAACATGGATGAAGAAGAGTTGGAATGTCATCTTTTGAACAGAAAATGATACTGTTGGGAAAAAGAAAAAGAATAGTAACTGGTAAAAAAATCATTTGATATGGTTTGAATATTTGTAAAAAAACAAAATACTGTTGGAGGCTTCAGGGACAAGACTTCTCTAAAAATAAGTAGAGAAAAAGAATGAAGATAATGTTGTTCATCCAAAAAAAAAAAAAGAAGAATGAAGATAATGTTCAATGAAAAAATTATACATAACATTTTTGTTAACAGTTTGTCCTAAGATTTAATTGTTAACATAGCACAATAGCTTTTTGTTAAACATATATTTAAACTATACAAAATATGATTGCTTTTGTTAATATATAAAATTGATTATGTAATAAAAAAAAAATTGAATGGCAGAGGTGGTATCAGTTGCAATAATTGTTTTTTGTTAGCAACATCACCCGAAATGTTGAGACCAGGAGGAAGAGCTAATGCTCAAGCAAGAGACTGTTCATCAATTTGCCACTAACCAAAAACAAAAAATCAAATAAAAATAAACTTTAAAAGGATAGATACGATTATGTAATAAATTATGGAGTTGTAAATTTTAATATATCAGTTGTAAATGGAGTTGATTAGCATAAGTGAAAATTTTAATATTTCAGTTCTAAATGGAGTTGATTAACATAATACAAACTAAGTTTAGATTCCTATTCTTTCAATAATAAATTGTCTCATTCTTAATGCATTAAATTATTCTCTAAGATCAACGCGCATGCGCAAGAACATGTGAAAAGGCACATTGAACAATGCAAATCAATTTTATATGCTTGAGGGAGGCAACAAAAGCTGGAGGCCATATCAGCTATATAATTGAGTGTGTTAGATGAGATTGATTTAGATCTGCAGTTTTGGAATCTTACTCTTGGAGTTCAAATTAGTCCTCTTTATTGTATTATTCCTATCACATGAACCAAGTAGCGATGGGGACTCGTCAAAAAGCCAAAAATTTGTATATTTGAAAATAACAAATAAAGGAAATGGTAGGAAAATACCTTCTGAATTTCAAAATTTTAAATATGTGATTTGCAATTGCCAATATCTATGATCAACTAGTTAATATCGTTACTCAATTAGTTAAGATGTCTAAAGAATTTTGAAATTCAGAATGTATTTTCTGTCATTTTCCCCAATTATATACAAAATTTGAATATGAAATCACATCTCCTTATAAACCAAGAACGTAACAAAGAAGACAGCAAACTATTCTCTCCATTATATTGTTCTAATTGAGATTGATGAAGTCAGGAAATGAATAGTTAAGGGCATATTCAATAGATAACTTGGAAAAAAAAATATTTTTTTCAATTTTAATTTACCATTTTTATGTAAAAAAATTAAAAATTGCAGTAAAAAAAACTAATTATGAAAATATCTGACATAAATAAGTGCATCAAATCTGCTTCATAGTCAAATATTTTAGAATACTATATATTTTACAGAAGTACAATTTAATTTATATATCCATAATGAGTAGATCACTCTCATGTCTGTTATATAATTGAATCAAATTATATTATCTAAAGCCATTCAGTCATACATTAGGAAAACATTAGTGTAGACAGAAGGCAATTATACTAACAATGTGTATAGAACTCGGTTTTCACCCTTTCCTTCGTTGGTCTCTTTTCTCTCAATTTCTCTTTCATTTTATTTTAAGTAATAAAATGGTCAAATAAACCATCTCAAGCTTTAACACACACACAGTCTCTAAATATAGCAACTGGTTAACATTTTCAAAACTAAATAATGAAAAAGTATCTGACTTTCATGCATTAATAGAAGCCAAGGAGGGTAAACACACACACACACAGCGTTGCTCTCTTATACTCATTTCTCTCTTATGTTTTTCCTATTTGAAAAAAAAAAAAAAAAGCATCGTGTGTGTGTATGAATGAGGAAGGAGAGGCGGGCCCCCCGCCATTAATTACTACCTAGGGTTCACCAGTCCACGTGAAGGGCTTATAGGAGAGGCCAATGTCTTATTCATGAACTCTTCTGTGCCGCATATCACTCAGGAGCAAGCTGAATCTGTTCAACCCCAAAAATCATTAGTGAATTGTGGAAACTTCTCTGGTATGAAGTGAAGCCCTCGTTTCGTCCCTTTAGTCTTTCTTTCTTTGTTTTTATCATTGTTTGTTATGTGATATATTTACAATAATTCTCAAAGTATGTGACAGGAATTGGAGTTGCAACTTACAGATTACATTTGTTGTTTTTTCTTTCAACTTCGCACTGATGTGATAGAAATACAATCTAAAACATTAGATCTAGTGTCTGAAAATAGCTCGAAGAAGTTTACGTTTCATGTCAATAAAGTTACAACAATTGATCTTCATCATTTTTTATAATCTACATCGTGAAATTTACCATTCAGGTTGCTGTTGCATATTTGAATGGCTGAGTTGGGAATATCAGTAGCAGCAAAACTAGCTGAATATTTGGTGGATCCAACTTTACAGCAGCTACAATATTTGTTCTGTGTTAGAAAAATTATCAGAAATGTCGAGATCAGAAAGGAGGAGCTGATACTAAAGCAAGGAAGGGTTCAGCAATGTGTTCAAGATGCCATCAACAGAACTGAGAGGATTGATGATGAGGTTAAGAAGTGGAAGAATGATGTGAAGAGTGTCATAGCAGAGGTGGAGAATTTGGAGGAACAACTAAGGGCCAACAATGGCTGCCTTCAAAGGTGGTGTCCTACTTGGAGGAGATATTGCCTTTGCAAGAATTTGGCTACGATGGCCCAAAGAATGATTGATCTAATTACAAAGAGTGATAACTTCAATCCATTTTCCCATCATGTTATTGTTCCAGATATAGAGTACCACTCTTCTAAAGATTTTATGCTCTTCGAGTCTACAAGAAGGGCACATGATGAACTATGGGAGGCTTTGCAAAATGGTTATAGCTCTATGATTGGGTTGTGGGGTATGGGCGGTTCAGGCAAAACCACATTAGTAAGGGAAGTTGGAAACAAGGCAAAAGAACTAAAGTTGTTTGATCGAGTTATAATCACTACAATTTCCCAAACTCCAAATATCAGGAAGATTCAAGGTGAAATTGCAGACTTCTTGGGGCTCAAGTTGGAGGAAGAAACTGAATTGGGAAGGGCAAGAAGAATTGCAATGAGATTACAAAGTCCAGAGGAACGGGTTCTCATTATATTGGATGATGTATGGGCTGCACTAAACATTGAGGATATAGGGAATCCCTTTGGGCATGGAGGTCCAAGTAACTGCAAAGTCCTTCTCACCACACGTCGTCAAGATGTATGTACTTTGATGGACTGCCAAAACACTATTCCATTGGGTCTGCTAACAAAAGATGAAGCTTGGGATCTATTTCAAACACATGCTAAAGTAGATGATATTGCTAGAGTAGTGGCTCAAGAAGTTGCCATGGAATGTAAGGGATTACCCATTGCAATTGTGGCTATGGGGAAGTGCTTAAAAGGAAAAGGATTTGATGAGGTGAATGTGGTATTGCACAAATTGAGGCATTCGAAGCGAGTTGATGTGGACAAGGGAGGAAGTGATGCTTTTGCTTGTCTCAAGTTAAGTTACGATTACCTGAGTACTGTAGAAGCCAAATTGTTGTTCTTGATTTGTGCTATGTTTCCCGAAGATCATCAAATTATAATTGAAGATCTTTTCAGATATGTAGTTGGGTTGGGCCTATGCAAAGATGCTGAATCATTAGAAATAGCAAGGAGCCAAGTTGTAGCATCTATAAATGTTCTTGTTGGCTCTTCGTTATTGATGTCTTCTGTCAACTTCATGAATGAAAAATGTGTGACAATGCATGACATGGTTCGCGATGTAGCTTTATGGATAGCTCCTGAACAGCATGGCACCATCATGGTAAATTATGAAAGAGAATTGAATGGATTTCTTGAAGATACAGTAGTAAAAGATTGGTATGCAATATCTTCATGGAATGGAAATAATGAATCGCTTCGATTTCCTTCTCAATTGAATGCTCCAAAGCTTGAGCTTCTATTGGTGAGTTCAAGAGAATCCTTGGACTTATCATGTGCGTCATTTGAATCTGTAAAAGGACTAAGAGTCATAGCTCTGATTAACAATGTGTTTGGCTATTCGATGAAGCTACAACTTCAATCAATACAATCAATACAATGGTTGCATAATCTTCAAACTCTGCGCTTGCAAGGTTGGAATCTAGGTGACATTTCTTTTGTGGTGGGCCTAAACAGACTGGAAATTCTTGACTTGAAAGATAGCAAATTCAAAAAATTGCCCAATGGAATTGAGAAACTGAATCATCTGAAATTGCTCGATTTGTCATGGTGTATAACAGTAGAAGAATGTTTTTGTAAAGTAGCAGGGAAGTGTTCACAGCTAGAAGAATTGTATATTTCTAATTCAGATCCTTCAGGATACACAGTTTGTGGTGAATGCTTTGTGGGTGCCCCTGCTCTTCCAAAATTGAAAAGGTATACATTAATAATTGGGAAATGCAACAGGTCTATGTTTTCAAATAAAAGCTTAAGAGAGTTAACCGTTGAAAAGTTAAATATCTCCATCCCAAGTGCATTTATCAAGGATCTTGCACAAAGAGCAATTGTACTTGAATTTTTAGATCTACAAGGTGGCTTCAAAAGGTTCAGTCCAGATGTGGTTCAAGCTGTAGGAGGCATGAATGAGTTAACTAGACTCTGTCTTCGATATTGTCATGATATTGAATGCTTTGTTGATCAAACTGTTCCTCATGAAGCCATAGTTATGCTTAGATTGGTTGAGTTGGTATTGATGTCTATGGATAATCTAAAACAACTGTGCCGTGGTCCATCTAGTCTTGCATTTTTCCAAAATCTAGGAAGTCTAAATATTAAAAGTTGCCCCCTATTAGTCAACCTGTTTCCTACTAATTGCAACTTAAGAAACCTCAAGTTCCTCGAAATTGACAGATGCCCAATGCTGACATCTCTCTTCCCTATTTCTGTTGCTTGCACTTTGTTATCACTAGAAACAGTCACAATAATAACATGTCATGAATTGAAGCATGTAATTGAGAAAGAGGATGGCGTTAATACATGGGAGGATCAGAGATTCCCAAAATGGGAAACTCTTGTTGTTTCGGATTGTAAGCCATTAGAATCTATTTGTCCAACCTTTTGTGTGCAAGGGTTTGTACAATTGAAATATCTATGCATAACTCTTGCTCCTGAGTTGAAATTTGTATTTGGAGAACATAATGATGAAGAAATTACTTCAGTATGTCATGGAATTAAGGCTAAGATGGTGCTTCCACTTCTAGAAAAACTCGTGCTGAAAGACCTCCCAAATCTACTGAGAATTTGCTCAGAAAACTATCATCTATTGTGGCCATCTTTAAAGATAATAGAATGGAAAGACTGTCCAAGACTGAATACTTCATGGGATCATCTCATTATTGATTCAGAACTAAGGCAACCACGTCCAAATATGGTATGAATTTACCCTTTGATGCTTTTATTTTATTAGAATAAAATGTTAATTGAATATAGAAAATTTCTAGGTTTTTAAATGTATCATTTCATGTAATGAATTTAAAAATAAACGATCAAAGAAGTGACTTAAAATTATTTGCCTTCTTCATTGATTTGTTTTTGAAAAATGAATTTGAAAATATGGATTCAAGGAAGTGACATAAAAAGTTTCCTTCTTCAGTGAGTTGATAATAAAAGAAGCCATCGTCTATTGCAACAATTATATAACACTACAGATATACAGACACGCTGAGATTAATTCCCATCATTTCTCAAACTGTTAATGTCCTTTTTAATTAAAATCTACCTCATAGCACATGCATTTGTTGATTATAGTGAACCCTTTTTTATATGTGCATGTGGTTGTTCTTTATTTTCTTTAGTGACAATTGATAGACTGTGTCTATAAAATAATACATGCACATGATTATTATAAAAAAAAAATACATGCACATAATGACTTTTAGTAAACCTCAGTTTATCATACTTTAGTAATGTGTTTTATATGCATTTATGCTTGACCGAAATATGTCTATGGTTTTCTTTTTCTTATCTCTTCGATCCCTTTATTTCACACAGGAATCTCATGCTTACGATGACCATCAACTACAAAATGGAGAATCTAAGCCAGCAGTAGCTATTTCAAATGTAGAAAGCATTCTCTTTTCTAATTGTGGGATGGCATCAACATTCACCCCACAAATTCCAATATTCCAATACTTGAAACAATTATCTGTGGCAAATTGTGCACAACTGAGATTTCTTTTCTCAGCAAGTATATGTCAAAACCTTCCTGAGTTAACTTCTCTAATCATATCTTGCTGTGAGGAAATGGAGGAAGTTTTTGTGGCAAATGAAGAAACTCAGAAGCATTTATCCATAGCTCACTTTCGTTTGCCAAATTTACAGAGTCTGGAAATCAAACAGTGCTACAAGTTGAAAGGGATTTTTTCCTTTATGAGCAGTGATGCTACCTTAATGCTTCCAAAACTAAGAATACTGAATATATCATATTCTTCTCAATTGGAAGAAATTTTCAGATGCTTGCATGTTGAAGATCATGACATTGATGGTAAAAAGGAAATCATGTTTCCGAACTTGGAATCAATTATACTTGAGAATTTGCCGAGACTTGCTGATATCTGTCGAGGGTTTAAGTTTCAAACATCAATGTATTGCAGAGTTTTAGTCTATAAATGCCCAAATTTTATGCCAAATGTGGGCGCAAGTGTCCATTTGACTGGAGTGGTACGTAATATTCTTCACCAGTGTCTATCAACGCTTCCTCTTCTATACTCATTTTGTAATATTTGTTTGGTGCTTGGTGTATCTGTTATAACATTTAGCTTTAACTAAATGTGTTTTTTTTTTTTCCTTTACTTGAGATGGCCTATTAGTGCTTACCATTAACGGCTTGATGAGTAGAAACATGGGAAATCAATTTGAGTGGTATATTTGTAGATGATAATCAGGTTTTTTTTTTTTTTTTTGAAGTGAGACTCTACCAACATCATCCCTCATTTAACTAGGTTGTAGCTAGATTTTCCGGAATTTATTTTTTGTTGATGGTTACCCTTAAAAAAGGTAACCTTCCTGCAGATACATTCTATTCCAATCTGTAGAAGAGATGCATAATATTTTTCACAAATTGTTTTACATTACAGGCAATTATTTTAACTTACATCCCTGGACATATTAGTCATGGCACTCTTTGAGGTCTAAACTATTCCCGTAACCAATTGTTTGATCTATTTTAGGTTCAAGAATATGCTAAAGGCTACACGTTGTTGCGTGAAATGGGGTTTGCAGAAAGCAGCGTTACGGAAGCCTTGATTATGAATGAAAATGACACGGACAAGGCATTAGCTCACTTCCTTAACGGCCCATCGTGAGGGTTCTCAAGCTAATTTGTTGTTCATCATTTATATTCGTTGATAGATATTAGATTGGTGCTTCTGTACAATGTTGAATGAGGTTTAAGTATAGACGATAGAGACGTGTGTACATTCAGATAATCCTCACACCGTTGATTACTGAAGCCATGAGAAAATTGATTCTATGCACAAAGTATGGTTTCTTGTTTCTTCTTATTGGTGACATTAGGCACTACGCTTGATAAAAATTGTATTTTGTTTTTATCCCAAACCGTCATCTTTGTTTTTTTGGGTAATGAGTTGCAATTCTGTTTTGATTTGGGATATTCTCATTCGTTAACCTAATCATAGGGGAAGAAAGAGTGTACAATTTTGCTTTTGCAGTGGCGATCGAAAGAGATGGAAGGTCATTGTAGTATTTAACACCATACAGGCAACAATGAAATTTTAGTAATTAGGAGTAACTTCAGCATTGTTTACGTAAACTTGATCCAGTTCTAATACGGGAATTAGAAATAGGCGGCTGGTGATATAAATATTTTTTGAACTTAAGGCAATAATTAGGACAAATTCGGGAAGCAGCTCTCAATATGCTTCAAAAGTAACAAAGGATTGTATTGAAGATTGATCATTGTGTACTTGGTGGCATAAATGACCTTATTACTTGTGCAAAATTAGGCGATTTAAAGTGAAAGGAAGTATTGTATCTTGTTTTTTTCTTTTCCTGAGATGCATTATATGGAATCTAGATGCTGAACTAATCTTTTCATGATTAGCAAAAGTGTACGGTGCTATTAAATTTATTATAATCCATCACGTGTAAATTTCATTTTACAAAAAAAAAAAAAAATTATTACGACAAAATTTTGAAAGGAAAAAAAACACATTAAACTAAATCTCTGTTCATAATTAATCACAAATAATCCAGCTGTTTCTGGTGAAATACGAACAAAAAAACACTTGCTCTAGCCGTATGATACAATTTGGTGCGCCTAAAAACAGGCTTTCTTGATAGAAGTGACGGTTATGCAGGAACCCAACGGGTACTTTGCCGCCTGTATATCAAGCGAATCATATCGGAGAAAAAGCTCTGGTGAAGAATATTACGTACCAAACAAAAACTAACATAGTGAGGAAGAGGAAGAGGAAGCTTTGATAAACACAGGTGAAGAAGATTTTATTAAAAAATCTTATAATAGATAGAAAATCTAAAATCAAATGCAGATAGTCCAGATGAGATCTAGACGGTTTAGATATGACTAGCTCTCCCTACTTATATTTTTTATGAGTAGGGAAACCGGTTCCAATACTTTGAGTATATTGATTATTTCTTTTACAAAGAATAGTTTGAATCAATTAGGTTGAGCAAATTCGGAAAATGATGGAGGGTAGGATGTAAGGTTTCTGATCTGATATGCTTCAAAGGACAAGAAGCATGCAAGATTTCTGATATGCAAGATACAGAAATCCTAATCCAAGAAGCAACTAGACGTTGATTTTTTTTTTTTTTAAATTTTTACAGTAGACTTATCATTATCAATCAACTTGCCATTTGGTATACTTGTACTTTGGTTCAGATCTGCAAGGTATCGAGTTTTAGATATCTCGAGAAGAAAAATTCTCGAGAGTTTGGTTTCCTACTTTTCCCGTTTTCCTAGCGATGACTCTCTTTTTAAGTAGATTTTAATTATATATATTTGGTGAATCATCAATTCAAATTTTAAAGGATTTTCTACATATTTTATGTGATATCAATTTGATGTATTATTTTGGAGATTTCATTTTAAATATCATATCCCTGATTAAAATAAGATAGTTAAATCTAGATCTGATTTGTTTCTTTTTCTATTAAGGAGAACATGCACAAGGAAGGAGGGAGACAACATCAAAAGCGAATAAGAGACAAAGATGTCTGGACTGGAAGTCTGTATCTGTGTTTCTAATTCCTTTGTCCAAGCGATTCAATTGTCGTCCACTACAAAAAAAACAATCATTTTGCGACGGAAAAAATTCCGTCGGTAATTTCCGATGGATTTTCAACGGAAATTCCATCGGAAAATTTACCGACGGAATTTTTTCAGTCGGTAATTACCGACGGAATTTCCGTCAGTAATTTAATTAATTATATTATTATATTATTTTATTTTTAAATTATTATTTTAATTTATAAATAATATAATAAAATATTATTAC
Source organism: Mimosa bimucronata (assembly GCA_037074515.1). NCBI lineage: Eukaryota > Viridiplantae > Streptophyta > Magnoliopsida > Fabales > Fabaceae > Mimosa > Mimosa bimucronata. The sequence goes on along the minus strand of CM073440.1, from coordinate 31,137,118 downwards.
CAACGGAAAACTTTCCGTCGGTAACTTTAATTATTTATTATTTTATAAATAAATTGTTATTTTAATTTATAAATAAAAAATAAAAAATATTATATTAATTTATTTTTAAAAATATTTTATAAATAAATAAAATATATTTAATAAAAATTAATATATATACACGTATATAGATATATATTTATTATCAAATTTAATTTTTAATTTGTTATTAAATAATATTTTATTTTTTAATAAATAATTAAATATTAGTAATAAAAACGAAAAATAATTATAATTTAATAATATATGTAATAAAATAATTATTTAAAAATGTCATAAAATAAAATGAAAAATAATTATAATTTAATAATATAAAATGAAAATACTAAATATAATGGATTGTATATGAATATAAAAATTATTTATGAAAAATAATAGAATTATTAATATGTAAATTATATATTAATAATTATAAAATATTTCATAATATATTAAGATTCAATATAATTATAATAATGGGAGTTTAAATATTGTAAATATAATAGTTTACAAATAATTTCACAAAGTGTTCGTAGCTCAACTGGTTAAGGCGTCAGACACGCCCCAACAGGCTGCGGGTTCGAATCTCTCCAACTACAAAATTGAAGGCAATTTGTGGGAGCGACATGTGGCGGGGTGTGGGGCAGGAACACGTGGCGGCACGAGAGAGCGACACGTGGCGGATTAAATTTTTTAAATATTTAAAAAAATTACGGACGGAAATTCCGTCCCAAATTTCCGTCAGTAATAATATTTTAATATATTATTTATAAATTAAAAAATATTTTATTTATAAAATAATATTATTAAATTACCGACGGAATTTCCGTCGGTAATTCCCGACGGAATTTTTTTTCCGTTGGTAAATCGATTTGTGACGGTGGAATTTTCGACGAAAAAAATTCCGTCTGAAATTCCGCCGGAAATCTGTCGGAAAAGTCGATTTTCCGACGGAATTCCGTCGCAAAATCATTGTTTTTTGTAGTGGTCGTATATGCCTTTGATATAAAGCAAAGAATATGCAGATCGAATTGCAAGGGTGTAGCAATAGCGGTACAATCCGAATCGTCTCTTAAGGAACCAATGTTTAGCTAAACTACTGTTAACCTCTTGAAACTCATGTCTTTTGGCTTATTTTCCTTGGTTTTTATACATTTTTAAGAGCATATGTACATCTTTTGGATACTCAAATATACGAAAATGTGCATAATGTTTTTGGTTACATATTTTTGATCAATTGTCCATATTTTGGGCTTTTCTCCATGTTTGTTATGAGCTTATCAAATTTATTATTTTTTTAAGGTATGTTTTGGCAAGAGAATTAGAGTCGAGCCATTTGAGAAATCAAAGATGATAAAAGTGATGGCAAATTATAGATGGCACACTTCATTTGGAATAAAAGAACTCAAATTTTTTAAAAGCAAACTGAGTCACAGCTCAAAAACTAGGTTACAACTCACCATTGTATAGAACCAAACTAGGCCGCAGCTCATTTCAGTACAGAAGCAAAAAATCGACGACAGCAAAATGCACAACATGGTTTAGATGGGAAAGTTAGGTTTTAAAGTGGAGAAATCGAAAAAGGAGGCCGATATTCTCTACTTCTTAGGCATTCTTGGGAGCTTTGTGTGCTAGGGTTTGGGTCTTGGAGGAGCTTGAAGCAAGGGATTGAAGTTTGGAAGAGATTTTGGCTTCAAACATTGGTTTTTCTTCTCTATTTTCCTTTCCCTTCCTCTTGTTCTATGATTATGCTGATATATGTATATATTCTTTTGGATGTTCTGAACATGTGGAGCTAAAGCTTTAATTCTAGAATTATTTTAAACCCTTATATAGATTAACTCTTGATTACTTCTCTCATTTTGTGATTAATGATATGTATGTGTTTATTTCACTATTTTCCTAATGCTTCTAAGTGATTGATCACCATTTAAATGTGTTGTTCACTGAAGAGCTCGGGAATTTTTTATTAACGGTTTAGGTTCGGAGCAGTGCCGCCTCGAGTCCGCTCTCCAAGAAATTAGAACCCGAGGGGATAGTGGAAGCTAACCCTGGGTGTCGATCTCAAGGAGCCTAGTGTAATATGGTACCTAATAGCTAATATGTAAACTTGAAAAGACGAGTAAAAAGCATTTTTGTTTGGTTTTGATAAGAAGTTTGGTATGTGCAAAAGGTAAAGTAAAAGATTAAAGTTAAAAGTGAGATTTGGATGAAAGTGGGATAAAGGTCATTCTTGATGAATGAAAGCTTTGGGAATCATTGCTTCAAAAGGTTTTCGAGGAGTTTGTTTGATTTCTAAAGAACCCTAGAGGAACCCCTCTAGGCTAGGCTTTGGTTAACTTAATTAATGCCGGAACCCCGCACATTACTTAATTTAACCCAAGTTGATTAAGTTCCAAATCAAGAAATAATTGATTATGCAAGACTTTAAATCCACAATTTGGGCCACCCCATAATTGCTCTAAATTTCTCTCTAAACCCTAATCCATTAATGGCCACCCATACAATAAATTAAGATCTAGAGAGTGTTAGCCCAATGTCTCAACACAACCAATTAATTCTTATGACATCTCCCTCAAGCAAACAACTTAACATTCTTAGTTCACTAACCAAACCACCTTGCATTAGCACATAATTTTCACTAAGAGAATAACAAAACTATGAACCCATAAATTTCATTAAACTCAAAGCTAATAAGTAGAAATGTCAAGCATTATACAAGAAGGAAACAACATAAATATAAACATAAGTTCTAACCCTAATGTCATAAATGCATCCAACTAAGTGCCATAAATTCACCTCAACCAAATGCAATAGCAATTAATACAACCCACCAAAATGTCATAAATGCAACCCTAGAAACCTAGAAGAGCATAAATACAACAAATGGGGAAAGGATTAGAACTAGGAAAACTCCCATATTGAAGCTTCAAGCTCATCCCTTGGCTCTCACCACCAAGAATGGTGGAGCCTAGCTGCTACTCTCCATGGAGGAACAATCAGTAAAAGAGGAACGTAGTGGAGCCATGGATGAAGGAAACAAGAAGAGGAAGATGAAGGTGAAGATGGAGAAGAGAGAGCTAGGGCTTGGAGGGTGTGTGTGTGAACCAAATCTGTCCAAAATGAGGTGTATCCTTCGTGTTTTAAGTCTCCAAGTCGGGTCAAGTGAGTGGGTCTTCAATTTGGATCCAAATCATGCTCAAAACGCTATTTGATCTGCAGAATTCACGCAGTTCGCCGTGGCTTCGCCGCAGCGAAAGCCACGGCGAGCTCAGGTAGTTTCTGGAAGTTGTGGCCTGTTCGCCGTGGGTTCGTCGCGGTGAAACCCACGGCGAACTACATTCCTCTCTGCTTCTTGGAGCTGCTTTCACCGTCTGACTCGCCGCGGCTTCACTTTGTTTCTGCTCTTTTGTTTTGCCTTCTTCTTCATCCCGGGTCCGATCTTTTGGTCCTGAACGACCCTACAAGCGAAAACAAGAGTAAACAAGGATCAAATAGCCCTATAAACTAATTCATACAAATTAATCTACAATCATGGCTAATTAACCCTAATCTAACACTAATTTCACCTAAGAGTCTAAGTTCTACATTAAGCATTATTGGACCAATATCGCATCTCAACCATGTTAATTTCCTCAATTTAGGCATATAAAAACCATACAAATAAGAGATTTGTCATTCACTTGATTGATGCTTAAGAGGTCTAGATTGAATGTACAGCTTGGGTGAAATAGTGTAAGAACTTGAAGTTTGCATGATGAATGGATGGTTTTGTTGGTAAGATAGAGATATACTTGCTAACCTTGCATAATCACATTAGGATTGGAACTTGAAAATTGCGTTTTATTAATTGTAACAAGATATTGAGCAAAGTACTTTGTGAATCCTAGACTAGCACATGATTTCATTGAAAATATCTTTGAGAGGAGGTTAATTGGATTTTGAGAAATACAAGCGGAATAAATAATTTTAGGTCCCTTTTTATCCTTAAAGTTGAAGAATCACTTGTTTATAATATTATTTTCATTTAGCATAGATTTATATCATAGTTACTCTTCAATCTCGATATTTGTCTCATTCAAATTGGGCAAAAATGTGATAATCACTACTTGACTGGGTTTTGGAACCAAATTCTTGTGGGAACAATACTTTACTTATCATCACTTTATTATTTAGCTCGATTCATGCTGTTGGGTACTGATAGTGGCAGCTACCAGCCCACCATGTTGGGCACCCCAGGGGAGCGGATCTCTCTTCACCCCGGTATTGGCAAGCCCAACTCAGGTATTGTAGGGAGGCCCAAGGTGCTCTCGCATCCACGACCCCCAGGCTGCAGCCCTGGTGGGATCGAAGTCACGACCTCCCACTTTATAGGCATTCTAGATGCCTCGCTTATCACCACTTGAGCACCAGTAGCTTAAACTTGATTTTTGTATATATTTGTTCTTGTGTGTTTGTTTTTCTATTTTGACTTACTTTCTTGTGACCATGTATATATTTGTTCCTTTTGTGCTTCTTTGCTTTTGTTAGCTATTTTCTTTTAAATAAGACTTAAAACCCCGCACGATGCACGAGTGACATATACTTTAGAATGATGTCATCCTGTACTAAAAAATAAATCATTTGTTACATAAAACCATTTAATATTTTCAAAATTTTAGTTCCAAAATTGAAAATTCAAATCGCTTTAAGAAGGTTATCCTATTTAGGTCAAACCTATATTTCAAAATCAAAGTACACAAACACCCTCAGCTATTTAAAAATAGCTTTTAACTGTCAAAACATAAGTTTCAGTTAAGCTAGACAAACACTCACAGCTCTTTCAGAATAGTTTTTTTGTCTGAAAACCTAAGTTTGGGGCAGAAAGCCTAGGTTTTACCAGAAGCTACTTTTTATCTATAATCTCAAAAGCTATTTCCCACAATCTATTCTCTAAAAAGCATGTTTTCAGCTTTTTTTAAGAAGCAATTCTCCATAAGCTAATCCAAACAGGCCCTTATTCAAAGACAAAATTAGGGTTGCTTAAAAAGATCATGCCCCTATAGGGGTGGGAATATGCGACGCTTTTATCAGGGGCCTACGGCCTAGCCTAGTTTAGGCCTAGCTCGGCCTTTTTAGTAAATAAGTCAGGCTCGTTATTAGGCTTGCTGTTAGGCCTATTTAAGTAAACATACCAGGTTTTTTTTTCCGGAAGGCCTAGCTTACAGGCCTGACCTATTTATTTATTTTTTAAAATTTATCTTATGATATATAATATAAAATAAATTATATAAATTATTTACAACATGTTAGAATCAAATATATAATTTCCTAAGTATGTCTTGATTATTATTTCCTATTATGTTCTATCAGATTCTTAGACATTTAATGCCTTGATTATGTGCTGATTGTAATTCTTTTTATTTCCTTTTTCTACTCCCTCTTCTTTCCTATAAGTTATAACCTCTTTGATCATTCTAATTATCAATAAGAGAATGATTTCTCTCTGAAATTCCACATGGTATCAGAGCACAGGGGTTCTGTTCGAACCCAGAAAACGAGCGAAACAGTGTGAGGGAGAGAGGCATCAGATCTGAGAAACAGAGAAGGAGAGGTACACCTAGGGTTTATGTTTTCCGGCGAGTGAGACAACACCACCACCCTAGGAGTGATCGGAAACCTCCGATCGGCTAACCCCCAGAAGCTGGCGTCAATCTAGGCTGCGCGTGAAGCTCACGCTCCACCTCAGCCAAAGCGTGTGTCGTCCACACGCCGCCGTCCTCCGCCGCCGGAAATCGCCTCCGCTACCGGAAATCGTCATTTTGCCCAGAAAGATGAATCCAGATGATTTTCCTCCTATTTTTGGTTCCTATGCTCCTAAGTCTGATATTCCAGATCCAAATTCAAAAGCCTTCATGTCCGGGAGTTCTTCAAAGATGCCGGAATTTGTTCCAGATTCTCAGGTGATGATCATTAATCACAAATTGAATGGCAGCAACTATCTCCAGTGGTCTCAAAGTGTATTGAGATATATTAGGGACAGAAGGAAAGAAAAATACATTAATGGAGAGGCTCCTCAACCTGCTCATGATGATCCACAATTTGACACGTGGTTTGCTGAAAATAATCAGGTAATGACTTGGTTATCTAATTCAATGACTGATGAAATTAGTGAGGGTTATCTTCTTGCAAATACTGGTAAAGAGATTTGGGATGCGGCCAAGCGCACCTATTCTTCTTTGAATAATACTGCAGCTTTGATCCAACTAAAGCGGCAACTCCGAGATATGAAACAAGGAGATATGACCGTGACCCAATACTACAGCGCCTTACAACGAATCTGGCAACAACTGGATTTGTTTGAAGTTCATCCCTGGAAGAATGTTGAAGGAGCTCAGTTCTACAAGCAATTAATTGAACAGGGATTGATACATGATTTTCTTCTTGGACTTAATGATGTATATGACGAGGTGCGAGGCAGAGTTATGGGACTCAAATCTATTCCGTCTTTATTTGAAGTCTTTAATCTTGTACAGTTTGAGGAGAGCAGAAAGCAATTGACTCAAAGCAGTCAACCTTCTGTTGAGGGATCTGCCTTGGCTATCAAAGGTGCATCAACTGAGCAAAGAGAAAAAGAAAGACAACAAATATTGCAACTACTACAAAAAGAAGGGTCATGTCAAAGATGATTGTTGGAAGCTGCATGATAGACCACCCAACACAAGGTCAAAGTTTCAGCAAGAAGGGAAGAGTCACTTAACTACATCGGAGCAGAAAGATGATGAGGATAGTTTAAGCAAGGAAGAAATACAGATGCTGCGGAAAATTCTTGACAAACATAATAGGTCACAAACTGTTCCTAATGTGAACCTAGTTCAATCAGGTAATTCAATAATAGCCCTTAATGATGTGATGACTGATGATGATACATGGATTGTTGACTCTGGAGCTACAGATCACATGACAGGAAATAGAGGTTTATTCAAAACTCTTCGATTATGCCATGAAAATCTTAGAGTTAAAGTTGCAAATAGAGTTGTTACAAATGTTGCAGGGATTGGTTCTGTTATGTTAACAGAATACTTAGAAATCCATAATGTTCTCTTTGTTCCTGCATTTACTTGTAATTTGATATCTGTAAGCAAATTGATTAAAGGGAAGAAATGTCGAGTGATTTTTTATGACATTGGGTGTGTTTTTTAGGATTTAAACTCGGGGAGGACGATTGGGAGTTCTAAGGAATGGGATGGACTCTACTATCTTGAAGACTTGCACCAGAAGAATTGGGAAGGAAAGAAGGCACTTGTTAGCTCAAATTCCAATAATGAAGATGTACTTTTGTGGCATCATAGGTTAGGCCATCCTAGTTTTGATTATATGAAGCATGTATTTCCAAATTTATTCAATAAAAACTCTATACCATTTTCTTGTGAAACTTGCCAATTTGCAAAACACAAACGATCCTCCTATCTTAAACAATCCTATAAACCTACCACACCATTCATATTAATACTACAGAAATGCCCTATTGCAGCACACCAATAGCAGCGCACAACAAAAGTAAGCGCTGGGATAGGTATATAAGACCTATACCAGCGCTTTAAAAATACTTATAAGCGCTGGTATAGGTCATTGTGAATTACAGCTAATTCCCTGAATATTAATTTAAAAATGTCTTTTATTTAATAATGTCTAAATTACCTCCTAGGTTTGTCTTTATATAGGTGATTTCCTTTGAACTTAATTCTCTTAACCTTATCTGAACAATATTTAATCCCCTGAATATATTATACGTGTCCTTATTATTATTTAATAATTTGTAAATTCCCCCAGTTTTTTTTTTAATTTTTAATGACCTATACCAGCGCTTTTTACATAAAAAGCGCTGGTATAGATCATTTATGGGTTGTATTTTATGCCCTGAGTATTATTTAAACTTATCTATTTTATTTAATAAGTTCTAAATTCCCCCAGTTTTTTTTTAATTTTTAATGACCTATACCAGCGCTTTTTATGTATAAAGCGCTGGTATAGATCATTTATGGGTTGTATTTTATGCCCTGAGTATTATTTAAACTTGTCTATTTTATTTAATAAGTTCTAAATTCGCCCAGTTTTTTTTTTAATTTTTAATGACCTATACCAGCGCTTTTTATGTATAAAGCGCTGGTATAGATCATTTATGGGTTGTATTTTATGCCCTGAGTATTATTTAAACTTATCTATTTTATTTAATAAGTTCTAAATTCCCCCAGTTTTTTTTTAATTTTTAATGACCTATACCAGCGCTTTTTATGTATAAAGCGCTGGTATAGATCATTTATGGGTTGTATTTTATGCCTTGAGTATTATTTAAACTTATCTATTTTATTTAATAAGTTCTAAATTCCCCCAGTTTTTTTTTTAATTTTTAATGACCTATACCAGCGCTTTTTATGTATAAAGCGCTGGTATAGATCATTTATGGGTTGTATTTTATGCCCTGAGTATTATTTAAACTTATCTATTTTATTTAATAAGTTCTAAATTCCCCCAGTTTTTTTTTTAATTTTTAATGACCTATACCAGCGCTTTTTATGTATAAAGCGCTGGTATAGATCATTTACGGGTTGTATTTTATGCCCTGAGTATTATTTAAACTTATCTATTTTATTTAATAAGTTCTAAATTCGCCCAGTTTTTTTTTAATTTTTAATGACCTATACCAGCGCTTTTTATGTATAAAGCGCTGGTATAGGTATTATTTTTATTTTCCCTCTTTTTTTAATTTTTTTTGATTTATTTAATATATTTTTTTTTAAATTTCTAGGACCTATCCCAGCGCTTTATATGTATAAAGCGCTGGTATAGGTCATTTCCCTCCATCTTTTTCCCTGTCAAAATTAAACTCGATCTTGTTCCCTCTTGTTTACTCTCCATCTTATTTCAACCCAAAGCTTTGAAGCCCGAGACCCAAAGCTTCGTGTTGTTCCCTCCCGTGTTGTTTCCTCTTGTTTCAACCCAAAGGTCCGAAGCTTGCGCCGCCATAGACCGCCGATGGAACTCCCTCATCTTCAACCTCTGTCTTGTTCTTCTTCTTCTTGTTGCTTCGTGAACCCAGATCTATAAACCCAGCCCACCATTTTACTCCCATTCCTCCCATTATACTCTCAAATCCGTTCTTGCTTCGTCAAAGTCATCAAGCTCATTAAAGTCGTTTTGCTCCGTTCTCAAATCCGTGGTGGTTGTTGCTTCGTGGTTCAGCTTCTTCTTCGCAGGTAATTGTTAATTTTCAACCCAGTTTTTTGCCTCTCTCTTACACTAGCCACCACCCTCAAGTTCGATGCTCAGCCACAATCCTCAGGCTCCAAGCAATCTCTTCTCCTCTGCCTTCATAAGTTGTGTCCTAGGCCCGATTTTGGACAAGCTCTCCAACCACTTCGAATTTCTCCACCATTCCTCTAGTTTTGGTAATTTTCTTCCTTATTTATGCTTTCTTGTTAGTTATAATCATTTAGACTAGGTTAGTTTAGATTGATGGGGTTTGGGCAACGTGGAACAATTGTTTATTGTAGGTTGAACAGGGAATTATTTGGTTTTGAGATGCTTAATGTGAGAGATTTTTGGACCTTATTTTGTCTGATCATTCTGTGAATTAACATGGAAATTTTGTTGCAGACCTACATGTGGTTATTTAGACTTGAACAGGGGAGTACTGATGTTGAAAGGTTCAAATTATAGTGTTGAAATACACTATGAGAAATTATCCATTCTGCTTTTGGTCTCACCTTCTGTTGGGGTAGATTGGACTATTTTGATGAAGTTTTGGGACACTTGTAGGCCTAATTTTGCTTTATAATAAGGGTGCTAGAAGGGTGTAAATCATTGGGAAATTCTACTAAGCACGTGTTCAGTTGAATGTATCTTTGAATTGATGTGATTGTTTTGAGTTGCACCTATGTAATTAAAGAATTGAGAAATTAGACCATGCTTAGCAATGTGGGACCCTTAGGCAATTATTGATGATTCTTATTTTTAGGCCCTGCTTTTGAAGTACCAACATTAGTGGGTGGGCCGAAGAGCAGAGCATATGGACTAGAATTAGACTTCGAACCATTTGAGGAAGTTAGTAGGTTTAGTTTAGTTCAAGTTTGGGGTTAGAAGTTTTTCTTCTAGGACTTATTTACTTGGGACTTTTTCTTCTAAGATTTTTCTTTTCAATCTTAAGATTAGTTAGGATATGTGTTGTTATCTTTTTGTGCTAAGTGTCTTTGTTTGGTTTGTGTTGTTTGTCTTGTGTGCACCCCTGCAGGTCATGCCTCGACTTAAAACCGTTGGTGAGTCTTCAAAGAAGGGTTCAAAAAGGAAAGAAAAAATTCTCGCACAAAAGAGCAAAGGAAAAGACTCTGATCTAATTATGTTATTTATATGTTGTAGGAATTTGAACAAGCATTTTCGTGGTCCATATTTTCATTGTCCACCTAAAGACAAATTAGAGAATTGAATCAGGTACAATATATGTTATGTTAGGTGCTAAAACTACTGTGTGGTCATTTAATGTACTTTTATGAAATGATTGCCGTGTGGAACTGGATTTGTGAGCTGTAATTGAGTTTTTCCGCCTGTGAATATATGCTCTGTGATGAGTTCTATTGTGGTGGGCTATCCATTTCTAATTAAAAAGATAGGGCCTTGAGCCTGGGAATGTTCATTTTGTAGCCGTTATGCTGCCGAATTTTTGTTAAAAAAATAAGGTAACATCGTAAGGTGGCTACCTAATGATTAAGTCATGCACATCGATCTTACTTCCACTTTCCTTTAGTAGGTTATAATGTTGGATCGGAAATGGATGTCTTGTGATCGACGTTCAAAGGAATATATAGATGGAGCAAAAGAATTCATTGAATTTGCCGCTGAGCATGCAGAGAATTCTAACAAAATTGTATGCCCCTGTATGTCGTGTTTGTATGGAAAGCTTCTCCGTCCTCTTGACTTGTTGGGCCATTTATTCTGTCATGGGATCGATCCGTCCTATACACGTTGGACAAAGCATGGTGAGACGTATGAGTGTTCTGGTGGAGACCGGGTACCTGATGTTAGTAGCGCTTCAAACGTGGTTGACACAGACATGTGTGATGAGAGCGATGATCTTGAAGAAATGTTGAATGTGGTGGGTGAGGAGGATCCTGAAATGTTTGAGACACTGAATAGCGATGCAGAGACGCCTCTGTATGTGGGATGCAGTAAATACACCAGATTGCGTGTGGTGCTTAAATTGTATAACCTGAAGGCGCGTTACGGTTGGAGTGATGCAAGTTTCACTGCTCTGCTATCCGCTCTGCGAGATATACTCCCAGAAGGGAACGTACTCCCCTCGAAAACATATGAGGCAAAGCAAATTCTCCGGTCGACCGGTATGAAATATGAGAAAATACATGCATGTCCCAACGACTGTATTTTATTCCGGAACCAGTATGCGTCGTTGGAGAAGTGTCCTAAATGCAGCACATCTCGGTATGGAAAGAAAGGTAAGAGTCCTTCTAAAGTCTTGTGGTACTTTCCGATCATTCCAAGATTCAAGCGCATGTACAGTAATGCGGATGTTGCAAGACTTTTGACATGGCACGCTGATGAGAGGATTCAAGACATCAAGCTTAGGCACCCCGCCGACGCCCCCCAATGGAAAAAAATTGATTACGAGTTCCCTGAGTTCGGTGAAGAACCAGGAAACCTACGGCTTGCATTGGCAACCGATGGAATCAATTTTTAAAACAATATATCCATAGTTAAAATATAACGTAAATGTTTCTTATATGATATATTTGGTGTTTCTTGTTACAGTGCCCCTACCAACCCAATAACAACGATTGTGGTTACTATGTGATGCAATACATGCGAGATATCGTTACACATGATCGACTCGGCATCCCACTGACAGTAAGTTTTATATTTTTCCAAATCTAATGTGTTTGTATTTGTTAGACTTCAAGTAAATTTACTTGTCATTTAAATGTGTTCGTGCAGTATTACCCAGACGCTCGCTCCTTCATGTTGTCAAGGGAAAAAATGGATGCAATAATTGAAGAATGGTGCACTTATGTGTACCCTATTTTCTCCAACATTAGATGATCCATTCATTAATTGGTATGCTTTTGTTTTCAACTTACAATGGTTGGTTTTATTGTACAATATTAGTATGACTTTTCTGGTGTGTATGTATATATGGTTTGGCTGGAATGGATAGTGTTGCTGGTTTTTTGCACTGATGCAGGAGGTTGTGAAACAAAAATAAGTGAATATTTAAAAAAAAATAATGCCTATAGCAGCGCTTATTACGTAAAAGCGCTGCTATAGGGTAACCTATACCAGCGCTTATTACATAATAAGCGTTGGTATATGAACCTATACCAGCGCTTATTATGTAATAAGCGCTGGTATAGGTTACCCTATAGCAGCGCTTTTACGTAATAAGCGCTGCTATAGGTATTCTATTTTATTTTTTTTTAAAAAAATTCATATATGTATGACCTAAAGCTGCGCTTTTCATATTATGAGCGCTGCTATAGGTTACCTATAGCAGCGCTCATAACACAAAATAAGCGCTGCAATAGGTCATATGACCTATTGCAGCACTGGCTATAGCAGCGCTTAAAAGCGCTGCTATAGGGTAAAAAAAACGCTGCTATAGGCTTTTGCTGTAGTAGTGGGGCCTGCTAAGATTAAAACCCTAACCAGTGCCAGATGGTTCGTAGCTTTCATTAATGACCACACTAGAACTACTTGGGTTTACCTAATGAAAGAAAAATCTGAAGTAGGCCAAATCTTCCAGAATTTCTACTCCTTTGTTAAAAACCAATTCCATACCTCTATCAAGATCTTAAGGAGTGACAATGCTAAGGAATACTTGAGTGGTTCCCTAAAAGAGTTTCTTACCCAGCAAGGTATCCATCACCAAACCTCTTGTGTGTATACCCCTCAGCAAAATGGTGTAGCTGAAAGAAAAACTAGGCATATACTAGAAGTACCTCGAGCCATCATGATGGGAAGAAATGTTCCTGACATATTTTGGGGTGATGCCATCTTAACTGCAGCTTACCTTATAAACCGTATGCCATCCAAAGTCCTAATTTCTCCACCCCTATCCAAAAACTCCTTGAAACCTACCCTAATTCTCCTCTCATTTATACTCTTCCTCAAAAGATTTTTGGGAGTGTTGTATTTGTTCACAAGCATGGTGAGGGAAAACTTGGTCCTAGAGCGAATAAATGTATATTTCTTGGCTACTCTCCAATCCAGAAGGGTTAAAAATGTTATTGTCCAACTACTCAGAAAACCATTGTCTCACAAGATGCGGTGTTTTATGAAAATGAGGCCTATTATCCCAAATTACCCATTCAGGGGGAGAACTGTAGTACAGAATGGCTAATTGTGAACCATGAAATTCCTGAAAGTCAACCTGACCCAACCACAGCCATCCCAGAAATACCCGATCCAACCATAGCAATCCTAGAAATACCAGTAAACCAGGATAACACTGAACCTAATCCTCAACCCATAGGGGAAATCAATGCTAAAATCAATACAAGGATGGCTGATGAAGAACAACATGAACAGGAGTTACAATCAGGTGATGAAGACACTGATAGTAGAGTTCCTCCCTCTCCAACGAATCACCATGAATCTGACTCAGGAATAGATCCTGAAGAGATGGGCTGGCCTATTGCACTCCGAAAAGGGGTAAGATCTTGTACTCAGCATCATATTCAGCGATTTGTCTCTTTTGGTAACCTGTCTGTAAAGATGCAGAGTTTTGTGATTAACACTGCTCAGGTGAAAGTCCCAAACAACTTCCAAGAAGCCATGACCGATCCTAACTGAAAGTTAGCTGCAGAGGAAGAATTGAGGGGCCTTAAGGAGAACAAGACATGGGAGATCACTACTCTTCCAAGAGGGAAGAACCCAGTTGGATGCAGGTGGATATTTCCTAAATTCAATACTGATGGGAGCATCAATAAATATAAGGCCAGATTGGTTGCAAAAGGGTACACCCAGACATATGGAGTTGATTACCAAGAGACATTTTCTCCGGTTGCCAAGTTCAATACCATCAAGATATTACTCTCAATTGCAACCAACCTGGATTGGTCCTTACATCAATTAGATATTAAAAACGCATTCTTGAATGGTGACTTGGAAGAAGAAGTGTATATGGAGATTCCTGAGGGTGTCAAAGCTCCTAATAATACTGTGTGCAGGTTAAATAAATCGTTATATGGCTTAAAGCACTCTCCAAGAGCCTGGTTTGACAGGTTCGCTAAGGCATTGAAGAAGATGGGTTACATTCAGGGGCAAGCAGATCACACCTTGTTCACCATACATAATGGTGACAAAGTAACAATCTTAATTGTTTATGTCGATGATATTGTCATTACAGGGAATGATGAAAGTTCCATAGCTCAGCTGAAACAGGCTCTAGCAAAAGAATTCCAAGTTAAAGATCTTAGCCAGATGAGATATTTTCTTGGCATGGAGATAGCCAGAACCAGGAAGGGCATTAATGTGTCTCAACGCAAGTACACACTGGACTTGTTACATGAGACCGGCATGCTAGGAGTGAAACCGGAGGAGACACCAATGGATGAAAAATGCAACCTGGAAGTCAAAGAGGATGGAGTTCCTGTTGATGCAGAGAGATATAGAAGACTTGTTGGAAAACTGATATACTTGACTCACACTCGTCCAGATATCAGTTATGCAGTTGGAATAGTAAGCCAATTTATGCATCAACCTCAAGAGGATCATATGAAAGCAATAATGAGAATCCTTGGCTACTTGAAGTTAAATCCAGGTCGAAGTATTTTCTTTAAGAAAGGCACAGCTCGAAATATGGAGATTTACACTGATGCTAGTCATGCAAGAGACCTAGAGAATAGAAGATCTACAACAGGTTATTGCACATATCTCTGGGGAAATCTAGTTACATGGAGAAGTAAGAAACAAACAGTTGTGTCAAGAAGCAGTGCTGAAGCAGAATTAAGAGCTGTAGCTGTTGGTGTATGTGAAGGAATCTGGGTTATCAGATTACTAAGTGAGTTAAGAATTCCGTTTGAAGGGTTACTTCAATTATGGTGTGACAACAAGGCCAGCATTGAGATGACCAGGAATCCAGTTTATCATGATCGGACTAAGCATGTTGAGATCGACAGACACTTTATCAAGGAAAAGGTGGAAGCCAGGATCATGAAATTGACATATATCCGATCATCTGAGCATATTGCAGATATGATGATAAAGCCTCTTACCAGAGTCAAGTTTAAGGGTTTTCGAAGCAAGCTGGGAATGATCGACATCTATTCTCCAGCTTGAGGGGGAGTGTTAGAATCAAAGATATAATTTCCTAATTATGTCTTGATTATTATTTCCTATTATGTTTTATCAGATTCTTAGACATTTAATGCCTTGATTATGTGCTGATTGTAATTCTTTTTATTTCCTTTTTCTACTCCCTCTTCTTTCCTATAAGTTGTAACCTCTTTGATCATTCTAATTATCAATAAGAGAATGATTTCTCTCAGAAATTCCACACAACATTATGAAATTCCACACAACATTATCAACTTAACCTTAATTTTAAGCCTAACACCTTATCATTCATATACAAAACCCAACTCTTTTATTCATTAGTCGTTCATAGTTTCTGTGATAAACGTAAGAGAAAAAAATTTAGTTTCATAGTCGTAAAAACTTTTTATGACATATATAGACCTTTAAATATATTAAAAGGCCATATTTGGAATAAGAGTTATAGAATTTTAAGTTTAATTAAATGTTTATATTTTAAGTAGGCTTTTAAAAAGGCTTTTAGGCCTTTTGAAGGCTCAGGCAAAAATATGTCTACATATAGGCCCAGGCCCAGGCCTAAATGTTACATCTACATACAGGCCCAGGCCCAAACCTAAACGTTACATTTCTGTTGCAAGCTCAGGCCTATTTAGCTAAAGCCTAGTTAGGCTTATCCTATTTTCATCCCTATGTCCCGTTCCTATCCCAGATTTGTTGGGACCAGAATTTCTTGGGACTAACGAGACCTGGTACCGAGATCAGCCATACCAGGACCAAATTGGAAATGGGATATGGTCACACCTTCGGTATTCCCGATCCCGGTATTATAAATATAATCACTTATCTAATTTTTCCCTGATCTAATTATACATTTCTTCATTTATTTTTTCAATTAATTTGTTTCCTACCAATATATTATTTTTTATCTTTCTTCATATAGAATAGTTTAATTGATTGATTTTTTACTATAATTAATTGATTGATTCAATAATTTCATTTTTAGGATTTAACTATTTAGGAGCCTTTCTTTTCTCTTCCACCATTAGACATTCCTTCCAAGTTCCAAGTTGTGTTCAAGTTTGTTCTAATTTATAGGTGGAATATAAACATGTGTCTAAATACATTCAAATCCAAATCTGGAGCCCCTTAAATGCGTGCAAGTATAGAAAAGAATCACGGGTATCAATATATGTGATATTAAAAAATTAATTATATTATATTATTAATAACCAAAGTATAAATACACACATATGCTTTGTTTTTTTTTTCTTGGCAATTAAGTGAAATCGTGTTAAAGAAAATTGGGACGTTTCGGTCCCGATTCATGTCCCCGATCTTAACCCAGTGGGTCCAATACCCCCTCGGTACCGATACCGGGACCGGGACATAAATGTCATCCCAGCCTTTTTCTAGTACTGAAACTCGGGAAAGGGGTGTTCCAATACTTGAATAGCCTAGAAAAATTATGTTTTAACAGACACCTTAAATTGAAATGTCATGCTCCATATAACTAACAACCCCTGTTGACCAAAAAAGAACTAACAATTCCCGTGTGATGCATTGTCATGTGTAATAACATGGTTGCAGTCATTTGGTAATATATCTACAAAAATAATTACATTGAGTTGAATTTTGAAAAGCTAAGTAATATTTTTTAAAAAAATAAAAACAATTGCATTGAGTATAATAATTATGGTTCAGAAATATTTTCAAATTATAAAAATAATTGTGAAGTTGAATGTAAAATGAAAACAATTTTTCAAGCATAAAATAATACATGTAAAAAGCAACCGACACAATTTAAAGAAAAATTGTTTCAAATAAACCTTACAAATTTAAAGAATATCTTTTCTCTGATTTCACTATATATTAATAAAATGGAAATCCTCCCCTGAAATAAACCCAACAAATATTTTTTTTAATTTCACTAAACATTAATCCATAAAAAAGCGTTGATGGATCAACATCTTAGTCGGTGAAAACACATTTTGAGTAAAAATATATAATTCTAGTGGTTAATTTCAATAAACCAATATCAATGAATGTTATTGAAATAATAAGTCATTTTATTTCAAGTAGGACACTACTTTTTTTTGAATTATTTTTAATCTTTCATCCAATGTAGAAGCATAATTCAACACCCCTATAAAATGAAATTTCAATTGGTATAAGAAAATTAAATTTCAAATTTCAATCATTACGGAAAATTAAATTTAGGGGAAAAGACAAATAAATACCCATTGAATTTCAAGAGCCCAAAAATGTATCTCCATATAAGTAAAGATATAAAACGGATTGTTCTCAATTAGGGATAAGTGAATTTGGAGCAAAAAGACTTTCGCTCATATTCAATTGGTTAATACCCTTACTGGGATGGTTAAAACCATAACATAAATCAAGTGGTTAACGGCGTTTACTATTGTGAGCGAAAATTATACTAATTATAATTGTGTAAACACTACCACAGAAAATGTCTATAGCGGCGCTTATGAAGCGTCGCTATAGCCAGCGCCGCTATAAGTAGGCCTATAGCGACGCTTTTTAGGTAAACGCCGCTATAGGCCATTTAATTTAAAAAAATATTAAAGCAAAGGCCTACAACGACGCTTTTCATGTATAATCGCTGCTATAGGCTATTCAATAAAAAAAATTAAATGCATATAGCGGCGCTTTATTTTTAATTTTTATCCCTGCATTATTTCAAAAATTACATACATTTCCAATGCATATTCACCAAAAAGTCATATATCCGAAGATTAAATACATTTAAAACAAACATTTTAATTAGTTAACTACTATATAGTATATACTACGAATTAACTTACAATATACAAATGCTTGTCAAAACAAGCAAATAATTTTACATGTAAATGAATTTGTTGTCAAGGAAAACAAAATAAAAACTAAAAATTTCAAATCTCACTGTCATCATAAACAAGATAAACACAAGAACTTAAGCTAAAGTCCAAGACTGTTCCTTGATGCTAAAATAAAGGCATCATGACAAAACATGGTAAATATGGGCAAGGCCTAAAAACAAACCTCTTTATCAGATACATGTTGCCAACTCTCCAAAGCAGCTGCTTTCAACTTTCTTCTTTTTAACTCATACAATCTTCGCTTCTCCTTCTTGGCTGCACCTAGCAAAAAAAACTTTTTAAGTCCCAGTGCAATACGCCACTGACGAGGAAGCAAGGATGATCTCTATATGTTATAAGATATTGCCATATTGACATCCAATCAAATTTATGAACCTTAAGTCCCTGTGCGTTTTAGGTCATGTATCAGCAAGTCATAATGCTGTCTATCAAAGATAATATCATCAAAATTTAAATCCTATAAGCTGTTCACTATAATACCTCATGAATACGTGCTATCTCCTCTGCAGTTAATGGAGAAGTTTTCATTTGCCTGACTGCTTGCAAACAATGGAAGGCAACCATATCAACATCTATATTAAATGACTTAGTGAGTTACTATGATTACATGTGTGCATCATTGTAAATTAATCATATAATTTAAGCACTTGAGTTCACCTTTATTGGATTTTCTGGAGCTTTAGAAGAACAACGGCTTTTCTGCCTGACAAAAATCTGTAAGCAAGGGACCCCATATCATATCAGTCACAAAAGTTGTCACTAAAATGAAGCTGCTCGTCCAAACATTACATTTAAAACAAAAAGCTGAGCAAAAACTAAAACAAGGAAAAGCATTAATTTGCATTTAATCAATATAATGAACATTTAAGACCACAGAACAAAATCACCATGCCATGGTAAGTGTAAAATGTACTATACTGATTATCTATAAAACTATTTAAACTTTTTGATGCTTCCAAAAACATCTCAACCCATCTACAAATAAATGATATCATGTCATCCCGAAAATATGATTTATATGCTCAACAAATTTGCAGAAAGCCCAGCAATATCCATAAACCTTTCATTCTTTTCCTTTCCTTTTCTAGGTGAGATTTTCTTACATCCCACACATGTCATGGTTTGCAAACTACAATGTTCTATGAAAAGTAAGTATATGGATATTTTCAACCACATCATGCAATTTGATAATAACAAGTTAACAACTGTGATTCAAGCATATTACTACTTCTGTTTTTATAGGATGAGAATGTTCACAAGTCAGGCAATTTATCTCTAGGAAGAAAAGCAAGGCAGAGAAGCTCAGCATGCATGATTCAAAATCGCTGGTGTCAGAGAGTTAAAGAAAAACAACATGAATAGCCTTCAACTTCCCCAACTACATGAGCTTCGTGTAAACCATAAGGACAAAATGCAGAAAATAAAAGTCATAAACCAAGTACAGAGCTGATGGCTTTAGATTTACAGCACATATCCTCTTACTAAGCAGGCCACATGACACTATTAAAAGCAAGAGCAGACCTTTCAAAACGCCCAAGATGTACTTAGAATGAGAATAAATCCGGTTTCTTAAATTGAAACAAGAACAGTTACCTTTTTATGGCTACCTTGCCTTTTCTGGGAAGATAATCCCTGAAGAAAGGGTGAATTTAGCCTTTCTATAATAGCATGCCCCATAAAAGCAGCCTACACTTGCATGTAACATTAACCATGAGCTAAAGGGCAGCAAGGTTCAATATGAATATTAGGATGAAGTTCCATTATCACTGTTGCAATATTTCCCTTGATGCATATGGAAAAACTAAACTTTGGCATTGCAAACATGGAAATTAAATGAAAATTATTGTTCATAAAAACTAATCCCAAGAATAACAAAGACTAAAATCAATTTTAGATTATATTGAAGCAATTAATGATAACATGCAAATACACCCAAACCCAGCTTCTTATCCGGGTCAAATGAAAAACCTAAAATTCAGAGGGGGTGAGTTATGCTAAAACAAAACGTAGGCAACAGTATCACACCAAGAGAGGCATTTACATGCATGAAAGGAATATATTTATGAAAAGATTGATTTCCATTATCCATTTATAGTGTATAATTCATGATTCATAATAACATTCACCATAGATTAAATGATAGCATTTATACTGAAGCTGCGGATCTTACCACACATGATATGGTTAACATATTAGTTATCCTCATATAGTTCTACAGAATTACTGAGGAACGACTAAAATGACAAAAACCTATATGGACCAATGCTTCACATTAACAACACTTATAATGCCAAAAAGATGGTGCTCAAGTTATATATTTTAGGGCACTGTGTTTGCAATTTAGACTGAAATATTTTGTCTAATTGTTTCTCTCGTGGAAATACTGCAATATACCCAACTTTCCCCAGAAAGACTGATCATTAACTTAAGTAGTATGTCAAAAAGGATATATCAAGGTGGCTACACTAAGGAGAGTACCAATTGGATACAAGGAGGCACATTTCATGTAACCCATACATTTAGTTGAAAACTGAATGACCTGAGCCAACAAAGTCAGAGGGAAATTGGAAAAAAAACAAACGCATCACACAGATAAATCAAATAATGATTGATACATTTACCATAATAGATTATGCCGTTCAAAGAAAGTATGCACAACAAATTCACAATTAGTGTTTGTCTTATATAGTATACCTGAATAACTTGGAATTGTGACTAATTGATGACTCCCCATTTACCATTAATTTAAGGCATATTTAGAATATATTTGGGGAGTCATCATTGCTAATTAAGGGCATTTTAAGAGTTTTTAAGAGAAAATTGTGTAAATCTGTCATATGAACTTAATTTGATTAATTTTAAGAAAAATATGATAATTTATTAGGAAATTTAATTGGCATGATTCCCTCACATTTATGCATTTTTTGATAGGTAAATATGGACATTCTAAGCAAGGAAGGAGAGAAAGATCAAAGAAAAAACGTGGAGAAAGTTGGAGGTCATTTAAGGAAAATTGCTGAAAATTGGTTCTGATGTCGCAACATTGCACCAGGATGTCGCGACATTGCGCGAAAATCCTGAAAAATCTGCAAAACGTACAGCTTCAATTTTTACCCTTTTAAATCACCTAGGGCACAAAAATTCAAGAGGAATCAGCCCCCTTTGAACCCTAGAACCCTTGGAATCATTAGACTCATCGGTGCACACATCTTTGGAGCAAGGGTTTGCAAAATTGGAGGTTGAGAAGCAAAATTGGAAGGATTTCTTGCCCACGGTGATAGATTCTTCTTGTTTTCTTCAATTCTGTTTGTAACACCCCAAATTTTAGAAAATAGGAAATAAGGAATTAATTAAGATTTTAGAATATTACTAAAATATTAAAAAGCATTAAAAATGAAATTATGATGTTTTAGATATTTTTAATAATTTTAAGGATTATTTTCTTGAGAAAATAAAGAAAAATAATTAGAAGATAAATTTTGATTTGGGAACTTTAGGAGAATTTATTTTAAGGCTTAAAGAAATTATGACTAAGAAAAATCTCTAATATGATATAAGAATTTATTCTAGAAAATTATTTTTCAGAAAGGGACTAAACTGAAAATAGTAAAAAGTTGGTTATAGGGATCAAAACGAAAAGAAGAAAGAATTTAGGGGCCAGAACTCTAATTTTCCCCTCAACCTATATATAATACTCCCTCATCCTCACTATCCTCACTCTCTCGATCTCTCTCTCCCGAAAATCCCTCTGTTCCTCTCCCGTTCTCTGTTCCTTCGTCCTTCCAGTGACGGCGCCGGCGAGATTCCCGGCGATTGGCAGCTCCAGTGACGTCGGCAAGATCGCGTGAGAGCCTAGGTGAGCTTTCCCTTCTCATTCCCTATCTTCTCCCTCTGATTTGAACGATTTCTTTTGAGAGAGGTTCGATTTAGGGTTCGATTTCTGGGGGGTTTTAGAGCTTCAAAATCTAGGAAAATGAGGCTTAGGCTTCGAATAACAAACCCCAAGAACGAATTTGGGAAGGGAAGAGTGTTTGGTTGATTTTCTTCAAAACCCCAACTCGGATCACTGTTCATCCGACCCTATTTCCTCCGATTTCTAGAGTTTTGTTGCTTTAAAGCTTAATTAAACTTGTTTAGGAGTAATATTAATGCTATAACTGAATTTGTATGAATGTTCTTAGCTTCCCTGTTCTTGTTCTTCCCTTGGCCGAATTGTGTTCCT
Source organism: Mimosa bimucronata (assembly GCA_037074515.1). Lineage (NCBI taxonomy): Eukaryota > Viridiplantae > Streptophyta > Magnoliopsida > Fabales > Fabaceae > Mimosa > Mimosa bimucronata. The sequence goes on along the minus strand of CM073440.1, from coordinate 31,114,699 downwards.
CTGTTCCGCCGAGCTTGTTCTTTTGTGTTCAGCCGATCCTTGTTCTTCCTTTGTATTATTAACGTTATAAGCATAAGAAAATGATGATGATATTGATGAAGTTGATTGTGTGAAATTTCTGCCCTTCTTCTTGTTCTTTTGTGTTCTGCTCGGCCAGGGAGTAAAAAGGGGCCATTGGTGTTTCATTTGGCTGGGATGTAAGCTGAAATTGCTTAATTGTGACCGCTTGATATTGTTGGTTTATTGTTCTGATTTCCCCTGTTCTTGTTCTATTTTGTTGCCCTGTGCTGCCAATTTTTGGGTGCATGGAAGAAGTATGCTTTTGTGATTTGTTGCTTAGCTTTAGTTGGATTTTTCTCCCTCTGTTCGTGTTCTGCTCTTGCTGGCCGTGGGGATTGGAGGGGAAATTTTGTAATGTTTAATTATAATTAAACTTGTTCTAATGTTGATTTTGATGGCTAAATCTTATTAGAATGTTAAATTGTTGTTCCTTTCTTTTCCTCTCTGGTTGTTCTGCCAGCAAAAATAACGATAGAGGAGGAGTGAAAGTGTTGCTCTTTTCTTTCTATGAACGGTGTTTCTAAGTATGACAAGAAGAGGAAATTGATGTTAATTGTTGTTTCTCTAATTGTGAAGTTTGAGCTGATTATTCCTTGAATCTGTGTGGGGGTTGTTTTGTGATGAAGAGTGGATGGGTTAGAGAATTTAATTTAATTTAATTCCTATAGAAAAGATAGGTTAATGTTTATGCAAGGAGTTATTCTTGTCTTTGAGATAAATCTGAAGTTTATAAGAAAAATGGGAACTTCTGAGTTATGTTTGATATCACTTAGCATTTGCATAATAAAAACATGGACAGATATAATATGCTAATTAAATATAAGTCCCCATTTAGTCAAATGATTCTTAAAGCAATGCAAATCGAGATAAGGAACCAATGATGATAGGAATTGTTTAAAATGATTTTCTTGAATAATTAAAGTGAGTATAAAAGCTGATTTTATATTGACATAGGGAGTTAGGATATCGAAACAAGTAACTAAAGATGCTAGAATTCTAGAATGTATTCTTGTAGGTAATAAAGAAGATGGAAATTGGAAAAGGAAATTGTTGTAATTTTGTTCTGTTTTGTTTGTGTTATGTAGTTATTCAGTAGCAAGGCAATTGAGGCTTTTGTTGATATTAAATTTGAAATAGATATTATAGGAATATAAATATAAATGGAATTTAGTTAAAATAACAAATGTTAGGTAGCTTCGAATGGGTTGAATTGATTTTGTTCTACTTATTGATTGATAATTCAGTGATTGAAAGGAGTTAATGGTGATTGAATTGAATCATATTGTGAGTGTTAAGGTTTTGCTAATTCTAGGAAGTTTGGATTTGCTGTATTAGTATTCTGGAAGTTACTTTGTTGTCGGTGGATTGGTCATTTACAGGTCTTAGGGATATTGAGACAGGGATTATAATTGTTAATTAGAAGGCATCAATTTCAGTATTAAAAATGGTTAGGATAGGAGGTTTATTTTGAAATTGGAAACTAAATTCATATATACTTAAGTTTTATTTGAAGTATTTAAGGAAAGATTAATGTCATGGTTAGGGTTGAAATTTTGGGAAGCTCGATAAGGTGTTACGTTCATTATTCTCTGGTTTAAGAGTTTTAAGAGTATAAATGAAGTTTAGTTTCTGAAATTAGGTTGAGCAAAAGTGAAGTAGTTAGAAATTGGTATTATGATGTTGATAATAGAATGGACAAAATGGGTTGGAATGGTGGAAGGACTAATTTCCTTCTTTTGGAGTTTGATTAAGATTTAGATAAGATAATTTGAATTGAAGCTAAGATATTGTTAGAGAAATTTAAAAGCAAAGAGTAGATAGGAATCTAATGGATAAAAGGAAAAGGGGGATGTATGGAAAGAACATTTGAAGGTAAATATTTGTTAAGATATATAGTAAAAAGGGGCTAATTGTAGTAATTAGGTTAGTAAGACAAGTGTATTGGATAAAATCTGAATTTATTTTAGTTATGCATAAAGCTCCCAAGTGTATTGGAGGATTATGTGTGTGTTATTGTTTAATTGAGTTGTTATATAATATTTAAAGCTTGACTAGGTATCATTAAATAAGTTAGTAATAAAGCAAGATAATTTTGAAATGCAAAGGAGACATTTAGGCATTCTCTGTAATTGGCTGTGGTGTGAATGCTTGAATTTTAGTTTCTATTAGAACGAGAGTGTTACCTGATGATGATTTAAGTAGTAAAAGAAATAGAATCATTAGTTTTCTTTATTAATAATAAGAGATTTGAATATAAATTTATTTAAACGAAAGTTATTAGATATAAGTTTAATTTAAAGTAATTAGGATATTTTTACGATTGTGTTTGGAAATGTGTGTGTAGTGATTGATGATTTGGTTTATGATATTCTTTAGTAAATTAAATTAATTGGACTTGATTTACACTATTGATGGATTTATTATTAAAATTCTATAATAAATAGGAAAAATATATATATATATATATATATATTGGTGGGTGTGCTAGTGTGTGTGAATGACTAAGGCTTTTTAAGAATAATTTTTATAGAAATTATTGATCAAACATTGAGAATAAGAAAATTTAACATAGTTAAATTATCAAGATAATCTTGGTTAGTCAAGATCCTAATTAAGTTTGAATAAATTATAATTTGATTAAACTAAAAGACTTGGGTAGTATTAAATTAGGATTCGTGAGAGACGTCGGTTAATTATCCAAGAATATAGATATTAATTTATTATTTGTATATTATATGTAAATAGGTTTTGATAATGACATAAATTAAGGCGATCAGTGGAAGAGAAAGGAGCGAGCTTAGGATTAAGCTTGGATTCCAGGTAGCAGTTTATTTCAGTAACCATTAAATTGCATGTATTATTTTGTAATAACTGTTGCATTTAGTTGGTAAGTTGTTATTCCTCAGATGGAGTACTCCAGGCTTAGGTGATTAGCTACACCTTTGCGAGATTAGTTACGTTTTAGCCTTATGTGCTTTAACGAGAAACCCTGCAGGTAAAGCCTCCACTATAACGAATATATTGTTATTAGTGGTTGGCAGGTGCTTTTAGCACACAGATTAATAGGAGTAAGACTATCATCATTTGCACAGCTTTATGAAATATATACATGACAATGCTAGCATGATAATATATGTTAATGAAAGAAACTGCTATTGGGATTTCCAATCTCACCCCCTTCCCCAAACATTTTCAGTACGCAGGATGGGAGAAGCTAGCTGGGAAAGAAGTAAGATAATATAAGAAGAAGTAGGAATGCCTGCTAAGCTATGTACCACCCTAGTTAGTTAATTTAGAATTTAATTATCTGTGAGAATGATTATAAAGAATTAATACTTAACCGTATGTGAATGTATGTATTACCCTAATGACGCTGCTTATTCTGGTAGAAGGGTTATCAACCGAGGTAACCCCAGCGTTTTAATATCGGGAGGGTAGAGACCCATAAATAGATACAGAGAACCCATGAATGGGTTTTCACTCCCCACACACTATCATCAAGGGGAGGAAATTATAAGGGAACCTAGGTAGTTTAATTGTTTTATGCACCACTTGGTTTTATAAAAAGTTTTAAATTCTGAGTTGTTCGAAAAGCCCATTCCAACTGACAGAAGGTTGGATAAATATTTTAAAAGAAAAAGTTTTAAATTTTCCGTATTTTTGGGCTTCGAATATTCATAAAAGTGGTTATAATTCAATTAAATTACTATAATATAGTAGTAAAAGTCCAGGTGTTACACTGTTACTTTTGTGAATTAAACATGGGATCTTTTTGTATTTTCTGGTTTAATTCATTCATGAGTAGCTAAATCATTTGTTCTAGGATTGATTCAAACCTTGTATGGATTGAAACCTAATTTGTTTCCTTTTCTTTTAGAATTTAATGACTATTTATGTTGATTTATCTTGTTCTTAATGCCTCTAATTGACTGATCACCCTTTAGAGAGATTTGTTCATTAAAATTATACTCGAGAGAGATAGTTTAGATGTAGAACTAGGGTAAATCAGACTAGACTTGAAGTTTAAATCAACTAACGGATGGTTTGTCAGGGTAGAATAGAGATATATCTGTCGACCTAGTTTTGTCAGATTAAGGTTGGCTCTTAAGGCATACTTTCATTAATTTGTAACAAGAGATTGAGCAAGTTTAATGAAAAGTATAAAATTGATTGACTCGAGAGAGCATTTCAAGTACTTTAGAATCTTAGGCAAACATAGATTGTTATTTAAAGACTAAAGGAAGGGAAATTAATTAGGGTTCATGAAATACAACGGTGAGAATTAATCCTAGGCTTAGTTCATTGATAAATTAAATCTTTCTTGTTTGTTTCTTTATTTTTATTTTAAAATTAGTTTTCAAAACTAGTTTCTAAAAGAATTTGATTTGTTCAACTTAATTGAGTTCATTAGCCTGTTGTTTGATTGGGATTTTAAAACAAATCTCTGTGGGACGATAATTTTATACTACGTTGCGATCCGTACTCTTACGGACGAACACTAATCCTGGCAGTGTCTTGCAACTTAAATTCAATCCATTTATTAGGAACCAAAACTGCAATGACAAGAAGAAATCCTCAATCTTCCTTATGAAACACTTGAAATAAAACAAACTCAACTACCACTACAAAAAATTCAACTTTCAGCGGCAACAAAAGTCGCCACCAAAAGCCTAAAAGTCGCCACCGAAAAGTCTTCCGCGGCGACAAAAAGTCGCCGCAAAGTCGCCGCTTATGCAACCGTCGCCGAAGGTATTGGTGGCGACTAATAAAAGTCACCGCGGAAAGTGTAGCTTCAGCAATGACAAAAGTCGCCGCTGAAGGGTATAAATGTCGCCGCCAAAGCTATGGCCTTCAGTGGCGACTTTTGTCGCCGCCGAAGCTAGAGTCGCCGCTAAAGCTAAGGAATCAGTGGCGACTTTTGTCGCCACTGAAACCCTTTTTTAAGAAAAATAAAATAAAATTAATTAATATTCATTTCCCATTAGATGTATATCCTATAAACTAATAAATAAATCACTTAAAAAATAAATATTGGCAACAACAATACATTATACTAATAAAATCACTTATGTTATACTCCAAAAAACAATCTTATACATAATATTCAAAGTGGAGATCAACATATATAGATACCAAGTCGGATGAAAAGACTAAGGGACCCTAGAAAAAGGAGTGAAGGTATCGGGATTTGCTTGCATGTTTTTCATTAAGGCAGCGAATTGAACTTGCATTTTTTGCTCCACTCTTTGTTCCCATTGCGTACACTCTTCTTCGAACTCTTCTTCCATCTTTGCACTCTCTTCTTCCATCTTTGCACGCTCTTCTTCCATCTTTGCAGAAATATCTAACATGTAAAGGCTGACATCAGAATATAATGGAAGAAAAACTTTACTGCAAATGTTAAATGTTTAAAGAAAAATTCAATTTTCAGATAAGAGGCAATATGAAAAAATTATGGTTTTGCAAATAAATAACTTAGCACAAATGCTCTACTCACTTTCTCTTGATCCCCATTCACCAATAACTCCGGGATATCTTGGTCCACTAACAGACTTGTTCAACTGAAATCAAAGAAAAAATGTCCAATCAAAAATATTAGGACAAAAACAAAAAAAAGCAACTATAGATTCACAGGAAAAAAATTAGTGATCTTAACACTCGGGTCCAATTTTAGAACAATTGAATTTAATCAACCTGGGCCCCACATATATTAAGTGTAGCAGAGCTTATAACTGTAAATCATTATCATCATGATATCTATCTATAAATCATTATATTATACTTATATGTAAAGCTTATAACTGTAATCATTGTATTAATCACCATGACCTTGTTGAGAAGTATTACCTAGGTAAAACTCAATCTTCAAGTAGTTTTGAGTTTCGAAAGAAGTTTCTTATGAAAGAATTTATCACTGCTTCAAAAGAAGAACTACAAAAAGGATACGCAGGAAAAGGCAATAGTATCAAGATTCTCATATTCTTTTATCCAATTTTGGAGGTCAAAGCTAAATAGTTGAAGCTTCAATCATGCAGTAAAGTACCAAAATAATCAAGCTCTAGGATACATACAATTATCAATAACGGCTAAGTAAACAATTAAAGAACCAGCTTATTGAAATGCAATAGCCCAATCATTTATTTTTCAGCAATAGAGATACAAGGCATAATCAAGGTGCCAAAGCATGCAAGGCTATTATGGAATATTAATAAATAGTTAATGGGTGCAAATGATTAGGAAATAGGATTATATATCAGTTACCTACTCCCTCAACCAATCAGATTAAAAAATGAGATAACTGACATATAATGGCTCTAACTAACACAGGGACATATTTGCACTCATTAACTATTTATTAATATTCCATAACAAAGGCATAACCAAGAAGTTCAAGAAATATTCAGATCAACAAATTTTTGGGATAAAACATGAAGACAACAAATCATATCAATAATCAAAAGTTAATATTAAAGGGAAAAAAGTCAACAATCAGGTACCTATTGGAATGTGAACTTTTCATGCAACAAAAGTGCCAAAACAAAGCACGCCCCAACAAGAAAAATATGGCGGAAAGTGTCAAGTTCTATATCATAACTTCTCTTAACCATTGGGTGCATTCGCATGGACCACACGATCGCTAAAGAGCTTGCAATAAAAACAATCTTCATAATAGTGTTATAAACTGAGATGAAATCTGTGAACAGATCCAAGTAACGAGCCAGAAATACCAATGCATAGAGCTCCTGGGTTTTAAGAGATATCCCTGCAGTTAAAAGTAGCCAATTAAAAACAATTCCCCTAAATCAGCGAACTAATTCAACACCCAATTCATAAATTCTTATTCCTGGTTCTTTGTTTCCAAACCCAGATATTAAAAGTTGGGAAAAAAATTAAACCCCAATTTCCCGATCCTTTTCCACCCCTATTTTTTCACAACTCAAACATCCACCATAACTATGCTTACAAAATTTCCAACAGATAGAGACTAAACTACACGAAGGTCAAAATCTAATAAGAAATCTTAAGTATTGACAACAAAAATCCTTCCTTTCAGACTTAATTTGTGGGAACAACTGTTTATAGAAGAACGGGGAAATGGGTATGCGAATTTCTCAAAAGAGGCTCAGTAACTTTAATTCTTGAGATGATCACCGTGAAATAAAAAAACCAAGTGCATGATCAAAAGTGAAGGACTTGGGGAGAGTCAGAGATGATTACCTGAGCATGATTTAGTAGCGTAGATTTTGAGGAAAAGCCGATGAATGGTGTCGGCGATGGTGAGTCCCCCCCAACAGTGGCGCTGCTCTGTCCCCCTCTCTCTGTCTCTGTCTCTAGATCTTTCTCTGCTCTGCTCCACCGCCCTCTCCCTCACACAACATCTCTCTCTTGCAGTGACGGACGGTGGCTCTCCCTCGACCTTTCATTATCAAAGATTATTCAACAACAGAGGAACGGCAATCTTCAACCCGATCATTGATGTCCGAAATTTTTTTATAAAAAATAAATAAAAAACAAAAAAATTTCACAACCGACCATCAAACTAGCCGACGTGTAGCAACAATTTCTCAAGCACAGATTGACCAGAAAAAATATTTCTTTCGAGGAAAAAATTCCGGACACAAATATGTAATTTTTTTTTTGGACAAACCGACCACAAACATTGACAGATCTCAATCCGGTAAGCTGAAAAACAGAAGGATCGGAGGCAAAAACCAAAGAAGAAGAGTGGAAAAGAAAACAAACCGAGGACGATTGGAGTCGGATCGTTGTAGTTCCAGTGAAGAAAACAAAGAGGCAGACGCAATCAACGCATTACGAGAGAGAGAGAGAGAGATAAGCTTTTACGTTTTTGCAGGCAGTGAAGCTATGGAAAGGGAAGGCGTATGGGAATTTAGGGTTTGAGAAATGAAAGAAAGAAAGCTTAGGAAAAGTATTAGGTGAAGGAGTATATGGTTTAGAGGCTTTTTTTGGTGTAGAAACGAAGATGTCGACACCCAAAACTTCACTCTCAGCGACACGAAGAAGAGAAGGAAGCAAAGGATGGTCAAACGACACAAGGGAGAGGGCGATGAAAATTCTGGGTTTGGCGATTATGCTTCACAGACCGGTTTACAAATTTGGGGAAATTTAGGATGACTTACGCGGGAGAAGGAGGGAAATTTTGGAAGTCTTTCTCTCCTTTAGGAATGTAGCATATAAATATTTAAGAAAATTTTAACAGCACAAGCTTTCTAGTTCAGTTGGTTTAAAAAGGGGGCAACTTGGGTAAACCATCCAAGTTCGATTCCTTCTGGGGTGGCATTTTATATTTTAGCAAGGACTTTCCGTGGCGACTTATTGTCGCCACCTATAATATTATCCGCGGTGACTTTAAAAGTCGCCGCCAAAAGTCAGGCTTTAAAAGTCGCCGCCAATACATACACATTAGGTGGCGACTTTTTTGTCGCCGCTGAAAGTGTACCCCTTCAGTGGTGACCCAAAATGTCGCCACTGAAAGTGGTGGTTCCAGTGGCGCCTTTTTTTGTCGCCGCTGAAAGTCGCCACCAAAGGTCCTGTTTTTTGTAGTGTACCATGTGACATAAACCAACAGTAATTATCAAAAAGAGAAATATCTTTGTCACAATATATGATCTGGAAACAAATAGCTCCTGTAATGTTATTAGAATATTGATTTTAGGACTCTAACCTCATTCATGAATAGTTATAATGATAAGAAATGACAATAAATACTTCTTGTAGTCAATTTGCAGACATGATGGGCAGACAAGCATTAAGCATGAATTATTCCTAACTACCAGACAACATTGTTCCAACTTACTAAATTCATCTATGACCAACACAATCCTTATCACATCTGACAGTTATTTTCATCCATCGAATGATTGTCCCAATTGGTATGGAAACAATAAACCACTTCAAATATGATAAGCTGTCATTGGAGAGACCAAGTTGCCAAAAGTCTGAAAATAAACCCAAAGAACAAGCAGGTGCAATCTAATCCGTTAAAAACAACTCAAAACACAATAATGACAATTTAAATACCATAATATAATTCACATTACACAACAAAAGTTAAACTTGCAAGAAAAAAGAGCAGGATATGATAAAACTCAAACTAAACAGTTACAAGAACAACATTTGATAGAGAATACATAATAAAGTACCGCTCCGCCAATAATCTAGCCAAAAAAATATGCAGCTGAAACAACTTGGAAACAAGTACTCATATATATGCAAAACATTTAAGCAAGCGAGATAAAAAAACCTGAACATCAAAATGGTGCATTCCAAGTTTTCTTCTTGCAGCTTCACGAACAACAGCAAATTCCTCTGAAAGATCACATTAAATTAAAAAAAAAAATAGCATAGAAAAATCAAAACTCCGACCAAACCATTTGAGTAAAGAAGCGAACCAGCAACTTGAATTTCAGTAAGCAAATCCCCTCGTGAACGTAAGGGTTAGGGTGCGCGTTTCAGAGGATTTGTGAGAAGAGGAAAAATTACAGAGGGAACAACACATCACAAACCCTCCCATCTCCACCGATCCCTCACATCACAAACCTTTTTGATGCTGTTCTCATCAGGGCCTATTACTTGACGCAGCGGAAGCAAGAAATCGAGATCCTCAACGCCGTCTTCATCAAGTTCTCCCCACCGTAGTTTCACCGGCTGATAAGGGTTTTGGGCCGCCATGGATGAATCTACTGAAGAAGAGGGAGGGAGGTGAGGTTTGGGGGCTAGGGTTAAGCTTAGAAAGACGGAAGACAAATTGACGTTTTGCGTTTAGATCCGGTGTTTGGCTTCTCTGGATTTCCTTATACTCCTTTTTGTACGTTTAAAGTATATATTTTTTATTACATTAAAAAAATAAAAAAAATTACTTTTATCAAGATTTTTTTGCCACTATCATATCAAGATTATTATTATTATTATTATTATTATTATTATTATTATTATTATTATTATTATTATTATTATTATATAAAAATACAAATAGATTTAAATTATTGAAGTTAATGTGAATCTAAAAATAAAATTTTACAAAAAAAAAAAAAAATTAACAACCACTTAACGTTGTATATTTAAATCAAATTTCTTTTTAAGATAATAATTGAAAATTTCGTATGAATCAAATTTATGTATATTTTTTTATAAAATTTAAATTTTGAAAATCATCATCAATTAAGAAAAGGAAGACATATCAATATAGATTTAACCTTTATGAACCAGCCAATCTAACTAGTATTATAATCCAACACTTAACATATACATACAATAATACAAAATATGAGGACAAAAAATAATACAAATAGATTTTTTTAAAAAAAATAAAATAAGCCTCACCTGGAGCTTGAGAGGGTTTGGGAAGTAAGGAAGAATAAAGAGAGAAGGAGCTTGAAAGGGAGCACGAAGGGTAAGGCAGACAAAAGAGGGAACATAATTTGGCAAAAAAAAAAAGGAAAAGAGTATATTAAAAAAATAATAATAATGCAAAATAGCCTATCCCAGCGCTTACGATAATAAGTGCCGAGAAAGGTCAGAATATTTAAAAAAAATAAAAAGTGACAAAACCTATCCCGGCGTTTAAAACTATAAGCGCCGGGATAGATAAAATTTTTTAAAAAGAGAATAAAAAATATTATAACCTATCCCGGCGCTTATACAAAAAAGCGCCGGTATAGGTTTTAGACTACAAACGTAATACCTATAGCGGCGCTTAGAAATATAAGCGCCCGGATAGGTCAGATCTATCGCGGCGCTTAAAGATAAAAACGCTGCTATAAGTCATCTACAGCTAATACGCTATTTAGGCGCCGCAATAGGCCCAAACTGTGGTAGTGAAAATGGTTAATACTTCTAATTGAATGGTTAATAGTGTTATTAGAATGGTTAAAGCCCCAAATTTACTTACCCTAAATTAGGAATAATATCTCTTATTTCCTTTCTCATATTGGAGATAACTTAATTTCTCGGCTTTTGAAATGAAAGCGTATTTATTTGTCTTTTTCCCATAAATTTACTTCATTAAATACGTGCCATAAAATTAATTTTACTTTAACCTCTAATTGTAATTGCAAGATTTGTTCGGAATCATTTTTCAATTATCATTTTTGCTTTTATTATATAAGATGCTTCAAACGCACAAATTTACAAATTTAGATCAACTCAATGCAAAATAGACAATTCAAAATTTTACATACTTGGCTCCCCATTCAAATCACTTCTTGTACATTAATACGCAAAAGATACTAAACCGTACTTGGCTACACTATAAAAGCCTGCATTCAAAATCAAATACAACAAAAGCTATTGTAATTGAAATTTCAAAATACTTACAAAAATTATATAATTGTACAAAAATATGTCAAAAACAAATGACATAATTATAAGAAAAGTTTATTAGAATACATTGATATCTAAACTCTGCCTTTGCCAAGAAGAAGAAGAAGAAGAAGAAGAAGAAGAAAGAAGAAAACCTGCAAATGGGACTTCAAAATCAATCAACTACATGGAATGGTAGGGCATTTGTATATTGATTGGACATCCTCCTGCAACCATGAGTTCAAATCATAAATTTATGTTACTCTCACCAAAAGGTTGTGGCTAACAAATACATAAACTCCTATACGAGAAACACTACAAAAAAAGCGGGGTTTACTAGCAGTTACAATAGTAGCGTAAAAAAGAAACTGCTACTAAATACATATTAGTAGAGGTTAATGAGAAAAATCGCAACTAAAATGGACATTTTAACCAAAATGAATATAGTGGCGTACTTTAATAGCGGTTACATTCAAAATAACCGCTACAAAGGTTGCGCCCTTTGGCAGGAACATTAGTAACGTCAATTTAGTAGCGGTTTGGAGACAGAAACCGCAGGTAAATAGCGGGGTTACGAATTAGTAGCTGTTAATTTTAAATTAGTTGCGGTTATATCAAAACCGCTACTGACTGAAAGGACGCATTAATTGAAGGGGGACATTAGCGGCGGTTTTTTATTTTAGTAGCGGTTATAACCGCCACTAACGCAACGGTCGCATTTATTGCTGGAGCGTATTAGTGGCGGTTTTTGAGTATAACCGCTACTAATAATAGCGGTTTCTATGAACCGCTACTAAATTCGAGTACTATTTAACTTCCTTGGTTCCATTCGTTAATGTACGAGGAATCTGGTGAAAAAGACATACGCACATACATTATTCGGCTTTTTCGAATATTAGAAGGACATACAGATTTTCAGACACTAGTTTAGGCACCAATTATGGCAGAGAAGAACAACCGCGGTAAAGAAAATGCTCATATGACTACTGAGGAGGAGGAGCAAGAGCGACAACGCCAAAATCAACTGAGAGAGGAGGGGTGTATACAAGCGGAGTGGGAACTTATACAGCGAGAGGCAATTCCCGAGGATATCATTAACGAGTTCTACAATGACAACTCTCCTCATATTCCGGATTTGGACGCCTTCGAACAATGGTTGAATAGTGAGGTGACAAATCTCTAATTTGTATGGTTTTTATATGCCTAATTTAAGGCAATTAACATGATTGAGATGCGATATTGGTCCGATAATGCCTAATGTAGAACTTAGACTCTTAGGTGAAATTAGTGTTAGATTAGGGTTAATTAGCCATAATTGTAGATTAATTTGTATGAATTGGTTTATAGGGCTATTTGATCCTTGTTTAATCTTGTTTCCACTTGCAGGGTCGCTCAGAACCAAAAGATTGGATCCGGGACGAAGAAAAAGGCCAAACAAAAAGGCAGAACTGAAGGCACCTCGCCGCGGCTTCATCGCGGTGAGATAGACGGCGAAGAGGCCCCCAAATTCCAGAGAACCACGGCGAGAAAACCAGAAGGGTCCAGAAGCAACAGCTCCTCGCCGGCGAACTGCGTGAATCTGCAGAATTTCAGTCGCGTTTTGGGCTTCTGTTTCGGATCCAAAACCCTAGCCTCCCATTTTTCTCTTAGGTCAAATTTGGAGTCCCAAAACCCTAGCCTCCCATTTTTCTCTCATTTCCTCTCATCTCCATCTTCATCTTTCTCACTTCCTTCCACCCAAATCCATGTCCTCTCTCCTTCCCACCTTGGTTGTTGTTCTTCCCATGGAGTAGCAGCTAGGCTCCACCATTCTTGGTGGTGGGAGCCAAGGGATGAGCTTGAAGCTTGAATAGGGGAGTTTTCTAGTTCTAATCCTTCTTCCTCTTATTGTATTTATGCTTTTTTAGGGTTCCAGGAGTATATTTATGACATTTGGTTGTGTTCTTCATTTCTATATGTTGTATAAGGGTTAGAAACTATTTTATGTTGTTTCTTTCTTGTTGAATGCTTGACATTGTCCTACATTAACTTTGAGTTTGATGAAATTTATGGGTTCATGATTTTGTTATTCTCTTTGTGAAGATTATGTGCTAATGCAAGGTGGCTTGGTTAGTGGATGAAAAATGTTAAGTGGTGAAGCATGAATGAAATGGCATAAGAATTAATTAATTGTGTTTAGACATTAGGTAATTACTCTTTTCAACCTTAATCTTTGTTTGGGTGGCCATCAATGAGTTAGGGTTAATTGAGAAATCAAGTGCAATTGTGGGGTGGCCCAAATTGTGGATTTAAAGTCTTACATGATTGATTAGTTCTTGAATTTGTCAAATTGCATGAGTGGCATTGGACTTCAATTCTAGAGTCTTGATTTATTATGTGGGGTTCCAGAAATCGATTAAACTCTAGGATTAATTAAGTGGCAATTCGGGGTCCCGGTTGTTGGATTAGGAGCCCCTTACGATTAGCAAATTCATATTGATTTGAACTTAATCAACTTAGGTTAAATTAAGTAATGTGAGGAGTTCTGGCATTAATTAAGTTAACCCAAGCCTAGCCTAGAGGGGTTCCTCTAGGGGTCTTTTGAAAATCAACAAAAACTCCCTAAAAACCTTTAGAAGTAATGAATCCCGAGGTTTCTATTCATCAAGAATGATTCCATCTTCATCCCCCTCCAAATCTCACTTTCATCTTATTTTGTTTTACTTTTGAACATATCATACCTTTTGCATCTTTTCTAAATCAAAAACAAAATACAAAACTTTTTACCCGCTTTTGTTAGTTTGTATATTAGCTACTAGGACACCTTTTGCGTTTAGGCTCCTCAAGTGAATGACACCCGGGGGTTAGCTTCCACTATCCCCTTGGTTCTTATTTTCTTGAAGGGCGGACCCAAGGGCGCGCTACACGCACACACACTCGAGAGAGAGAAGTTCAGTGCTCTTCAAGTGGCGCCGTTGCCGGGGAGCCAAGTAATTGGTTCTCTAGTAGCCGGTTGTCAAACTTGTTTTTAGACGGGTCCATTTTCTTATGTTGCATTTAGTTTAGTTGCATTTTAGGTTTTCTTTTTATTTGTATATACCATGATACTTGTATAGTATTGCATTTTACATTTTGGGATTTATTTGATTGCTATTTTCATGTCTCGGTTTAACATTAACTATGAGTTTTTGTTCCAAACTGATCCTCCTATGCATTCTTTTTCAAGGAATGATGAGACACCAAGCCTTCCACATACTTGGAGGAATGAGGCACCTTCGACTCTAACTTGTTAGAATCTTAAGTTTTGATGAAGACTGATCTATGAAAAATATCGCTAATAAGAAATGATAACTTAGCAGATCAATAAGAATGAAAATCTATCGCTAAGTAAATTTCCATAACAAATTGATTGAAAGGAATAGCAAGTGAAGACTCAGAAATATCATAGTCATTATCTATCGCTAAGTCATTCTCTATCGCTAAGAAAGAATCCATCGCTAGAAGCTCATTGATAACTCAGCTAGCAGAAAAATAAACTTAGTTCTTGATCTAATGAAATCAGCTAGCGATAACAGGTTAAGCTATCGATAACTAAAGTGCTTCAGATAATAAACATTCAGATAGCTAGTGCCTGAGAGCAAAAGTCAAAAGAGCTAACGTAGTTGCTAGCGATAATGGATTGAGCTATCGATAATAGGATACCTGGAAATATCTGAATACTTGGATGATAGTATCCTGAAGGATAATAGCGATAATGAATTTGCAATCGATAGAGATAATCTATGCTGATGAAATGCTTTCTAATCCAAGAAAATATGCTATCAATAAAAAGCTCTGATATTCCTTATATTGTCTTCATCTCATTGAGCTAATGGATTAAGCTTGCGATAGTAACCTCTGTGCAATATATGACTATTTGGTTAGCTAACAGTTTAAGTGCAGATCACACTATGAGATTAGCGATAACAGATCAAGCTAGCGCTAATAGAAAGCTGCCAGAAAGTACTATTTGTACGGATGCTCAGAGCGCTGAGTCTGTCTCTCTCTTAGCTCACCCTATGCAAGAAGTAGTTGAAGCTAGAGCAGAGTTAAGCCCGATAAAGAAGCTGCATTTAATGCCAACGGCTATGAGCTCCCAACGACTAAATTCAAACGGCTTCTTGAATGTTGAATCAAAAGGGCAAAATCTGAAGAAGAAGATATAAATACAGAACTCAAGCATTTATTGAGTAGAGACGAACAACGAGAATATTCACAAGCTCATTCATTACTCTGTATTTATTGTCTTAGAGATTTCATCTGTACTTAAGTGTTTATCAAAATCAGTTCATTAAGTGAACGTATTTATTGAAATCCTCTACTGTTTGAGGTTGTTCTGAAAGCTTGGTGCTTTAGAACAGGGATATTTCCTTACAGGTAGTAAGGGGGAGTGTTTAGAGATTCTAAAACTCTGTAAAGGTTGACAGGTGAACCTGTGCTCGTAAAACCTGTGGTTAGTGGAACCCAACAGAGTGTTGGAGAACTGGACGTAGGCAGTGTTGGCCGAACCAGTATAAATTTTGTGTTGAGTTAATTTCTCCTAGATTTTTTTTAATAGCACAATTCACCCCCCCTCTTGTGCGATTGCCACTTTCACTTGGTATCAGAGCAGGTCTTCTCTGTTATTAAGATTCCAACGAATCTGAGAAGCAAAGATCTAAATGGCATCGCTTGAAAACATCCTCCCTGAAGGAAGCTCCATTAATAAGCCTCCTGGCTTTGATGGGAAACATTATACCTTATGGAAATTAAAAATGAAGATTTACATCAAAGCCAATGGATACAAGCTCTGGAAAATTATAGAAGAAGGAGATATTGTTCCCAGAGATCCCATGGGCATTCCAAAGGCAGAAGATGAGTACACAGAAGAGGATATTGCTAATCTGGAGCTGAATAGCAAAGCAGTCCTCATGATCCAGAGTGCTCTTAGTCAAACAGAGTTCTTTAGAGTGAGTCATCTTGACTCTGCTAAAGAAATGTGGGAAGCCCTGCAAATAGCTCATGAAGGGACTTCTGGAGTAAAAGATAGGCGTGTGGAAATGCTAGTGGAAGAGTTCCACAAGTTTGAAATGATTGAGGATGAGAAGATAAGGGATCTAGAGATCATATTCACTCACCTCATCAATAATCTTGCTGCTCTGGGGAGAAAGATTACAGAGAAAGAGCAGGTCAACAAAATTTTGAAAGTCCTAAAGGGAGATTGGCTCATGAAAGTCACAGCCATTCAAGAAATGCAAGGAGAATCAACAAAATCCATCACTGCCCTGTTTGGCAGCCTTGCAGAGTATGAGCCTACCCTGATAGCTCAAAGAGAAGCACAAGGAAATTCCAAGAAAAAGTCACTTGCTCTTGGTTCTTCAGAAAGAAATGAAATCAATGATGACGAGGAAGACCTAGATGAGGAGGATATTGCTCTTATGGCCAGAAAATTTAAAAAGTTCTTCAGAAGAAGAGAAAGATTTCAGAGGAGTGGCACCAACTTCAAAGACTCCCAGAAAGACAAATCTCCTGTATGCTTTGAATGCAAGAAGCCTGGTCACTTCAGAGCTGAGTGTCCCAGTCTTCAAAGATTAAAGGAGAAGGAGAAAAAGAAGACTTATGGGAAGAAAAAGGCCTATGTGTCATCTATCTGGGGTGATAACTCTGATGAGGAAGCTAGCGATAGCGAGGAATGTGCCAACCTCTGCCTAGTTGCTCGAGAAGAGCAAAGCGATTCTGAGGTATCTGATTCTGAACCTTCTTATTCTGATCTTCAAAACTCATATGATGAAATATGCATAGAATTCTTAAAACTTTCTAAAGAAGTAGCCAGACTAAGAAGAGAAAACAAAGAATTTCAAAAAAATTCCTCACAAAAGACTTCTTCTTCCTTTCTATCGATAGAAGAGGAGCTATCGCAAACTCTCAGAAAAGAACTATCGATAGCTGAGCCACTTTCGATAGCAATTCCTTCAACTTCTGAAAATTGCTCCAACTGTGAAAAATTATTGAAGGAAAAAGAAAAACTCTCGCATGTTCTGAAAAAATTTACAAAAGGCTCAGAAACTTTAAATGTGATTTTAAGCAATCAAAAAGTTTTTAGGGATAGAACAGGAATTGGCTATGAGCCTAAACAAAAGTTTTCAAAAAAATGGGTTGAACCAAAAGTGAAATCATACATGAAATATTTTAGAAAATCTTCTGAAAGTTCTTCACCTTATAGTTTTTGCAATTACTGCAACAAGAAAGGCCATACACAGTCAACTTGTATTCACAGAAAAGATGGTGTTAGAAGCTCTTATAAATGGGTTCCTAAAGGAACTCATGTGCCAAAGGTCCCTACACACCTAAAGCACAAGTCTGACCTTAAAGGACCCAAGAAAGTTTGGGTACCTAAATCTGTATAGTATGTGCAGGTGTGCCTGAAAGCATCCAGCAAAGGGAAATGGTATATTGACAGTGGATGCTCAAGACATATGACTGGAGACAAAGACAAAATCAACAATCTGGTGATGAAAGATGGAGCCAAAGTTAACTTTGGTGGAAACCAAAGTGGAAAAATCACTGGAGTGGGTGAAGTAGGTCTGGTCAGGGATGTCTACCTAGTGGATGGTCTCTGCCACAACCTACTAAGTGTTAGCCAAAGTGCAGACCATGGTAACTGGATAATTTTTGATTCAAACGAATGTCTTATTGTTGATAAGAATGATCTAGATATAAATAAATCCAGTCTGAAGTATAAGATAAAAGGAAATAGAAATGGAAATTTATATACTCTGGATTTATGCCAACAGCTTGAGGAAAAATGCTTTATTTCAAATGATGAAAAATGTTGGCTATGGCATAAAAGATTAGCTCGTGTGAATTTTTCTCAGCTAGATAAATTGATTAAGAAGGAGCTAGTCATGGGAATTCCCAGTTTTAAATCAAAGCATGATTTAATTTGTGAATCTTGTCAAAGAGGTAAACAAACAAAGTCCTCTTTTAAAATCAAGAAGACAGTCTCTACTAGTAGGCCATTGGAACTAATTCATATGGATCTAGTTGGGCCAGCAAGAGTGAAAAGTCTAGGAGGAAGCCTATACACTCTTGTAGTTGTGGATGACTACTCAAGATTTACTTGGACTATGTTTCTTTCCTCTAAGCATGAAACTTTTGATGCTTTTTGTGTGCTTGCTAAGAAATTGCAGAATGAGAAAAGCTCAAAGATTATAGCCATCAGGACTGATCATGGAGGAGAATTTGACAATAAAGAGTTCATGGAGCTATGTGATGAAAATGGAATTGACCACAACTTCTCTGCCCCTCGGACTCCTCAACAAAATGGTGTTGTAGAAAGAAAGAACAGAGTGCTCACAGAAATGGCTAGAAGCATGCTGAACGAGAAACAAGTGCCTCAAATATTTTGGGCAGATGCTATGAGTACAGCTTGCTACATTTCTAACAGAGCCTACATCAGAAAGGGGATGGAAAAGACTCCATATGAGCTCTACAAGGGAAGGAAGCCTAATATCAGTCACCTGTGGATTTTTGGATCAAAATGCTACATCCACAACAATGGAAAGATAGAAAAAGCACAAGTGGTCAATGCCAATTTCTCGGTAACTGTCTAATCACTTGGGCAAGCAAGAAGCAAACTTGTGTTTCTCTTTCATCCACAGAGGCAGAATACATTGCAGCAGGAAGTTGCTGTACTCAAGTCTTATGGCTTAGGCAGCATCTGAAAGATCTGGGTTTGAACTTCTCAGAAGTACCTATTCTCTGTGACAACACCAGCACAATAAGCTTGGCTAAGAATCCAGTTCAACATTCCAGAACCAAGCATATAGATGTGAGACATCACTTCCTGAGAGATCACATTCAGAAGAAGGATGTCAAGATATAATTTATTTCAACCCATCTACAACTTGCTGATATATTTACCAAGCCTCTTGAGCCTGATCAATTTCTCTATATTAGAAGAGAGCTAGGAATGGTAAATCCAAATGAATTGTAAATATTATTATTCTTAATTTGTTTTATTGATTAGTCATCTAAATTATTGCTGACTTAGGCATCGGAGTGCCAAATCTTAAGTTTTTGCAGGACTGACCAATCGATAGTGAGTCATACTATCGCTATCATATGCAGAACAAAGCTAAGTTTGAGGTGAGATTGCCATCGCTAGCCTACAGAACTATCGATAGCAAAGTCAGCTATCAATAGATAAACCTTGGAAGGAGTAAGTGAAGCCCAAACGTCACTTACTCAGCGTGGGATCATGCCTGCTAGCGATAGCTGCTCACACTAGCGATAGCAAATCACTAAAGAGTCTCAGAATGCGAAACGTCAGCGAATATTATATTATTTCTGGTAATTTCTGAACTCTATAAAAGCAGGACATGTGTATTGTGCATTCATTATTCACCCAAAGAGTCTCATCATCTCTTTAAACACTCTCTGAAATCTCGAGCCTCCCTCGTCTCAAAACCCTAATCCCAGAAATGGGTAGAGTCAAGAATCCAAGAATAGGTGATGATAAGGAACCCTCTAGCGCTAAACCATCCTCTCAATCCGCTAGCAAGTGTCTCAAAGCCCAGAAAACTGTGTCATTCTCCAAAGAAATCATCAAATCCGGTATCCAGCGTCAAAAGTGCGTCTCCTTTGATTATATTCTTTCAGAAAAATCCTTCAAAGTTCAAATCGCTCTCCTCGCTCATGGAAAAGCCCTAGTCGGGGCGAGAGTTTTAGTGGATTTGTTCTTCTACAGAGAGCCTGAGGAGACACAACCTCTTGAGGAAGACGAAGCGACTCCTGTCCAAGATTATACTGTTGATCTTAGTATCGGTCCAGGGGTACCATTCGTCCAGGGTTTGATGGGTTCAATCATTTCTCTCCAACAAATGATGACAAAAAGGGGGAGAAATGGTTCAAGAAAACTCTTTTATTAGGGAGATCGAGTCAAAAGCCAAAAGCTCAATTTCTGGAGGCCTCTCTCATATGCATCATGCATAAATAGATAGATTATATCTTAAGCACTTTTCTTCTGCAAGATGCACTATGTTCTGAATATATATATCAGATGTTCTATAAAAGATTTATTGTTATTCAAATTCTGATATACAAATCTTGAAAAATGCTTGTGCTGATATGAATATGTTTATGTTTCCGAACTTGTCTTTGTGTATATTTTTCCTTATGTTTTGTCATCATCAAAAAGGGGGAGAATGTTAGAATCTTAAGTTTTGATGAAGACTGATCTATGAAAAATATCGCTAATAAGAAATGATAACTTAGCAGATCAATAAGAATGAAAATCTATCGCTAAGTAAATTTCCATAACAAATTGATTGAAAGGAATAGCAAGTGAAGACTCAGAAATATCAAAGTCATTATCTATCGCTAAGTCATTCTCTATCGCTAAGAAAGAATCCATCGCTAGAAGCTCATTGATAACTCAGCTAGCAGAAAAATAAACTTAGTTCTTGATCTAATGAAATCAGCTAGCGATAACAGGTTAAGCTATCGATAACTAAAGTGCTTCAGATAATAAACATTCAGATAGCTAGTGCCTGAGAGCAAGAGTCAAAAGAGCTAACGTAGTTGCTAGCGATAATGGATTGAGCTATCGATAATAGGATACCTGGAAATATCTGAATACTTGGATGATAGTATCCTGAAGGATAATAGCGATAATGAATTTGCAATCGATAGAGATAATCTATGCTGATGAAATGCTTTCTAATCCAAGAAAATATGCTATCAATAAAAAGCTCTGATATTCCTTATATTGTCTTCATCTCATTGAGCTAATGGATTAAGCTTGCGATAGTAACCTCTGTGCAATATATGACTATTTGGTTAGCTAACAGTTTAAGTGCAGATCACACTATGAGATTAGCGATAACAGATCAAGCTAGCGCTAATAGAAAGCTGCCAGAAAGTACTATTTGTACGGATGCTCAGAGCGCTGAGTCTGTCTCTCTCTTAGCTCACCCTATGCAAGAAGTAGTTGAAGCTAAAGCAGAGTTAAGCCCGATAAAGAAGCTGCATTTAATGCCAACGGCTATGAGCTCCCAACGACTAAATTCAAACGGCTTCTTGAATGTTGAATCAAAAGGGCAAAATCTGAAGAAGAAGATATAAATACAGAACTCAAGCATTTATTGAGTAGAGACGAACAACGAGAATATTCACAAGCTCATTCATTACTCTGTATTTATTGTCTTAGAGATTTCATCTGTACTTAAGTGTTTATCAAAATCAGTTCATTAAGTGAACGTATTTATTGAAATCCTCTACTGTTTGAGGTTGTTCTGAAAGCTTGGTGCTTTAGAACAGGGATATTTCCTTACAGGTAGTAAGGGGGAGTGTTTAGAGATTCTAAAACTCTGTAAAGGTTGACAGGTGAACCTGTGCTCGTAAAACCTGTGGTTAGTGGAACCCAACAGAGTGTTGGAGAACTGGACGTAGGCAGTGTTGGCCGAACCAGTATAAATTTTGTGTTGAGTTAATTTCTCCTAGATTTTTTTTAATAGCACAATTCACCCCCCTCTTGTGCGATTGCCACTTTCATAACTCACTCACAAGTTGATTTCATTCTAGAAGAGTTAGATTCCATGATAGCAAATTTGCAAAGCCACAACAATGCCTTTGGATCTCAAACGCCCAACCATTTCCAAATGGGTTTGGAACCATCTTGTCCACCAATTCACCCTACCCTCCTCCCTACACCACATATAAATCCATACAACCTTTCCCATCTCCCTTACCATAAACCTTCACCTCCACCTCCACCTCCACCCTTCATACCCCCAACCAATGGACTTGATGCCTTCCTCACCTTCCCAAACATGGATGACCAAACCCTCTCTCTAAGGAGGATGTACGATGAGCTAAAAGTTCAACAATATGCGTTGTTCATGCTAAAGGAGGTTAATCAACTTCCAAAGGAGATGGAAGAGCGGCTTGAAGCAATACAAGAGTTCATCAGGACGTTTGTACATCACGTTCTCTGGAAGAAGACTAATGGAGAAGAAGGAGCACCATGGCCTTATGACTCCAACAATGGTGAGGAGATTGAAGAACAAGAGCCAAATGCCACCTCTCAGGTGGATAATCTCCAATCCCCAATGCCTACTCCCACACAAGATTCAATGAATGAGCAAGCATCTTTTCAACCACCGGAGGAGTCACCTTTACAATTCGGTAACATTCCTCCTCTTCTTGAAGAGGTTAACTCTCCTCATACTACTGTGATTATTGATGTGAGTGATGATGAGGTGGATGAAGACATTGTTGTTGAATCCCCACAAATACTTGATTTTGAAAATTCTCACTATGATGTTTCACATGGTAGTTGTGTAGTAGATGATCTTGTTTCTATTACTCATGTGTGTGGTGATCATGATAGTGCTAGTTGTGATGATGATCTTGATTTGAATGAGCCTTTACCTTGTTCTTGTGGTGATGACAACATGTGCATGGATTGCATTAATATGAAATATGACACATTTGTTGCATTGCATAAAAAGAACTTAGGTGAAGTGCATGATGCATTTGCTAGTATTAGAAAAGACATTGTGGAGTTAAGCTTGGATGTTCAAAATGTGGAGCAGTGTGAACAATCACCCTCTTTTTCAAGTGTTGATAAGCATGATTTGCGCTTCTTTGAATCTATTGAACATGATGAAGAATTCATTTCCCCCTCCTCCCCACATCCCTCTTTTATTTGCACATGTGAAGGTGATGGGCCTTGTGTCACATGCATAGAAATTAATGATTGGCTTTCTACTTTGCATGATGTCGCTTCTTCATCTAGTCCAATTGATAACACTAATGAACATGCCACACTTGATAATCAACATGATAATTGTTCATCTCTTGATCCCAATTCTTTTCTTTCTTTAGGTAGTTTAATAAGGAAAGATTCAAATGCTTTGATTGATAAAATTGTAAACAAGAATGAATCTTTCCATTTAATATTATCTTGTGACTTGCCACCCGACATTGGTGAAAAAGAAATTGAATATTTTGAAACACCCAATGTCGAGGGTGATGCCAATGGGGCTGCATGCTTGGTTCCTACTGATGGGAGCCATATTGACTTGCTTGGTTGTGATGTTTACTTGGAGAATCCTGCTTTGAAACTACATATGCCATGTTTTAGATCTCTCCATGTATTCCATTTTGGACTAGATACTGCTGCTGGTCCAGTGTTTCTTTTTCAGGAACCCCCACTACCAAGGAAGTCTAATATAGGAGAAGGAGCCACATTGAAGAAAATCATGCTTCTCATCTTGGATGAGAACTTCTCCTTCAAGTTTCTGAGGAGACCATAATGGAGGTTGTCTCTTTCCTTAGTTATTTTCTTCCTAATCTTCATGCATACTATAGCTTAATTGTTGTATGAGGAAGAAAGTGTGGGGGAGGGACACATGCCAGTAGTAAAAAGAGTAGTTTTTTTTCTTTTGATTCATAGGATTAATAAATGCTTCTTGCTCACACACTAATACCACACTTGATTTCAACATGCTTTTAATTGATATTTTCATATTTTGCTACATTGAGGACAATGTAGAAATTAAGTGTGAGGGAGGGATGTGCTTCATAGTGGGTGAAGTGGGTAAAAATTATTGCATCTTGGTTATGTTTTTAGCTTCAAAAAGTTGGAAAATTTGAAAAATTTTGAACTTCTCCTCACTTCCACTCTTGTTCCTCTTTGGACCGGACATGATATTTTTGGACTTGTTTTGGCAATATGGGAATCACTCCATGCTTCTGGATATGTGTTGATGCTTTTGAGTAATCTTCTTGATTGACAACTTTGTTGATTGAAATTGATGCTTTATGGTTGAATCTTGGGTGTAGTTGATCTTTGTTTATGAGTCTTGGAGAATTAGCCATGTTGTGAGGTTTATTTGGGCCTATATGCTTATTCTTGTGTGAAATCCACTTGGTTGCCATTCTCTAGAACTTGTTTGCATTCTTGGTCAAAACTTGTTGCATCTAGTGTAATGAAGCATGACAAAGGCATTCATTTCATTCCCTCACATCCCAAACACAAACCACAAACACTCTTTCCATTTGCCACCCCATTTGAGCCATTCGCTTGATGTTTTGCATAAATCGCCAATATATGTAAAGTTGCATCATTGCTTGAATTAAATGAAAAATGCCACTGCTTGATTATACATAGGCATGCCATGTATAGAGAAAAACAAAAGAAGAAAAAGAAAATGAAAAAAAAATGCAAAATAAGGCATGTGTGGTTTCTGGCAAGTTGCAATTGGTGCTTTGAGTTGAATTAGGCATTTAAGCATGCACAACATCATGTTTCATTCATTTCATCGCACCATGTTCCCATTCCATCATTACAACCCCAAAAGCCCTTTTGATGCATTACACTTTTTGTGTTTAAATGAAGATTTTAGAATTCTTACAAGCCTATGGTAGAGTGTGCTTCAAAGTTGATATTGAGAGTAGAAAATTAACCCAACGTGGTGAGAAGAGTGAAACACTTATCCTTGAGTGACCTTCTCCTTTGCTCATCCTCATTGCATTCACTACATTCATGGTTAGCTCTTTAGCATCATTCCATTTCTCATTGCTTGTTGGTTAGGGGGTTGTCAATTTGTATTAGCTCATATTCATCTAGCATGTTGAAGTTCTCATTTATGCCTTACATACCATTGTATTTAAGTTTTTAAACTTGTCTTTGTCCAGGAGTACAAAGGTTTAAGTGTGGGGGAGTTGACAAATCTCTGATTTGTATGGTTTTTATATGCCTAATTTGAGGCAATTAACATGATTGAGATGCGATATTGGTCTGATAATGCTTAATATAGAACTTATACTGTTAGGTGAAATTAGTGTTAGATTAGGGTTAATTAGCCATAATTGTATATTAATTTGTATGAATTGGTTTATAGGGTTATTTGATCCTTGTTTAGTCTTGTTTACACTTGTAGGGTCGCTCAGGACCAAAAGATTGGACCCGGGACGAAGAAAAAGGCCAAACAAAAGGGCAGAACTAAAGGCACCTCGCCGCGGTGAGATAGACGGTGAAGAGGCCCCCAAATTCCAGAGAAGGAGTGAGCTCGCCAGGGCGAAAAAACCATAAGGGTCCAGAAGCAACAGCTCCTCGCTGCGGCGAGGAGACGGCGAACTGCACGAATCTGCAGAATTTCAGTCGCGTTTTAGGCTTCTGTTTCGGATCCAACCCAATACCTACTCACTTGGCCCGACTTTTAGGACATACAACACGAAAGTTAGAGACCCTTATGTCAGATTTGGAGTCCCAAAACCCTAGCCTCCCATTTTTCTCTCATTTCCTCTCATCTCCATCTTCATCTTTCTCACTTCCTTCCACCCAAATCCATGTCCTCTCTCCTTCCCACCTTGGTTGCTGTTCTTCCCATGGAGTAGCAGCTAGGCTCCACCATTCTTGGTGGTGGGAGCCAAGGGATGAGCTTGAAGCTTGAATAGGGGAGTTTTCTAGTTCTACTCCTTCTTCCTCTTGTTGTATTTATGCTTTTCTAGGGTTCTAGGAGTATATTTATGACATTTGGTTGTGTTCTTCATTTCTATATGTTGTATAAGGGTTAGAAACTATTTTATGTTGTTTCTTTCTTGTTGAATGCTTGACATTGTGCTACATTAACTTTGAGTTTGATGAAATTTATGGGTTCATGATTTTGTTATTCTCTTTGTGAAGATTATGTGCTAATGCAAGGTGGTTTGGTTAGTGGATGAAAAATGTTAAGTGGTGAAGCATGAATGAAATGGCATAGGAATTAATTAATTGTGTTTAGACATTGGGTAATTACTCTTTTCAACCTTAATCTTTGTTTGGGTGGCCATCAATGAGTTAGGGATAATTGAGAAATCAAGTGCAATTGTGGGGTGGCCCAAATTGTGGATTTAAAGTCTTACATGATTGATTAGTTCTTGAATTTGTCAAATTGCATGAGTGGCATTAGACTTCAATTCTAGAGTCTTGATTTATTATGTGGGGTTCCAGTAATCGATTAAACTCTAGGATTAATTAAGTGGCAATTCGGGGTCCCGGTTGTTGGATTAGGAGCCCCTTACGATTAGAAAATTCATATTGATTTGAACTTAATCAACTAAGGTTAAATTAAGTAATGTGCGGGGTTCTAGCATTAATTAAGTTAACCCAAGCCTAGCCTAGAGGGGTTCCTCTAGGGGTCTTTTGAAAATCAACAAAAACTCCCTAAAAACCTTTAGAAGCAATGAATCCCGAGGTTTCTATTCATCAAGAATGATTCCATCTTCATCCCCCTCCAAATCTCACTTTCATCTTATTTTGTTTTACTTTTGAATATATCATACCTTTTTCATCTTTTCTAAATCAAAAACAAAATACAAAACTTTTTACCCGCTTTTGTTAGTTTGTATATTAGCTACTAGGACACCTTTTGCGTTTAGGCTCCTCAAGTGAACGACACCCGGGGGTTAGCTTCCACTATCCCCTTGGTTCTTATTTTCTTGAAGGGCGGACCCAAGGGCGCGCTACACGCACACACACTCGAGAGAGAGAGAAGTTCGGTGCCCTTCATGAGGACACTAAGGAAACCGGCGGGGGTGCTAGCAGATGGTCCAATCGAAGGACAACTGGATTCAATGTACAAGTGCAGGGTAAGGGAATAAATTGTTTTTTCATTTTTATGAGATAATTTAAATTTTTACTTGGGTTCGACAGTATTTTTAAAT
Source organism: Mimosa bimucronata (assembly GCA_037074515.1). Taxonomy (NCBI): domain Eukaryota; kingdom Viridiplantae; phylum Streptophyta; class Magnoliopsida; order Fabales; family Fabaceae; genus Mimosa; species Mimosa bimucronata. The sequence continues at coordinate 31,087,606 of CM073440.1, read as the reverse complement.
TGTGCAGACCCTTCTGGTAGTACCACGAGGAGGACGTTGAGTGTGCAAGATGCGCACAATCTCCCAACCGGCCACAGGGTGAAGGTTGACCGGAACCTGTTCACCCTTCAACCTAAAGGGAAGGGGGGTCAACTGTTTGGCAGGTTCTACAGGAATGTTGGCCAGAATTTCCAGCGCCTCCCAATTGACGCTTTAGACTGGAGGAAGGTTAATGCAGAGACGAAGGATTTTGCGTGGAGGGAAATCGTGAAGGTCAATTTAATTGAGTTATAGTTTTATCTATTATTTATTATTTTAGGAATATGATTTTCTTAAATGATACGAATTCTATTTATTATTTATTATTATTGAAATATTATTGCAATTGTAAGTACATTATTTGTTCAATGATCTTTTTCATATTTTGCAGAAGAAGTTTGATGTGCGAGATATGTTCAAACGTTGGGCAATAGGGAAGATGGGTGACGGTTGGAAGAACAAGAGGTTGGATTTGTTCAACCAAAAGGATGCCGGTGGGAGCAGGCCGATGCAGGAGTTTATAGATGATGTCCCTGGTGGAGTCCCTCCGAATGCCTGGGAGAGATATGTCCGTTGGATGAGGGGAGACTTAGGAAAGGTATATTTAATAATTTAATTATTAAGGTATTCATCGTTATTAAGAAATATTTTTTATTTATAATCATGATTAAATTTTATTTTATGTTAACAGAAGAGATCGCAGCAAGGTGTTTACAACCGATCGCAGCAAAAGGTTCATCATACGGCTGGCACGAAGCCATTTTTGGTCGGCTACAGAGAGATGGTATGAAACAATAATCCTTTCTTGTTTAATTGATATTTATTTTTAATCTATATTTATTTAAATGTATATAATAATAAATTATTCAATAATTTCAGGAGGACGAAGCTTTGCAGCAAGGGAAGAAGGCTACGTATGGCCTTTTCTACCGTCAGAAACACAGGCACCATGACGGGAGTGCAACATCCTCAGAGGCTGAGGAGCATATTGTAAGAATTTTATTACTTTTATTTGGATTTATCATATTTTTTTAAAAATTATATTTGTAGAAAAGTCTAATATATGTTCTGTGTTCAGGCTAGAATTGAAGAAGTAGAGAGAGCTTCAGGAGTCGCAGGGGGATAATATAGACCCCACTGCCTTACTCAGGGCCGCCCTTGGGACCCGTGAGCACCCTGGCCGTGTGCGCGGGATGGGTTACGGAGCCCTACCGTCAATGGTGTATGGCCGGACTGGGTCGGCAAGCACTGCCAGTCTGTAGCAGCCGGCCAAGCGTCTTCCAGTGGCTCTATCATGCACGATCCGGAGTATGAGGCTCGGATGAGGGAACGGTTGACTCATGAGATTACAGATCAGGTGTACGATCGATTGGAGTCCTGGGTCGAAAGTACCAACAGTGCACTCGACCGGATCATTCAGAGGGTGGACCCAGGCGGACCTCCTATACGTGTACCAGGACTACCACCACGTCCACCGAGACAAACCTGCAACCGTTCTTCAGGATCCCAGCTAGAGGTCAATCAACCAGAAGGTGGTCAGCCGTACACCACTTAACAGATGCGTAGTCATAGGGTTTTTTTATTAGTTGAACGTTTGTAATTTCAGGATTGTTACATCTTTTTTTTACTTGTGAAACTTGTGTTTTATTTTGGCTACGATTGTAGAAATTTCTAAATTTTTCGTTATGATATCAATTATTTTATATGTAAATGCGATTTTTTTTAAAAAAATATACTTATTTAGTAGCAGTTTCCTTAATTGTTTTAGTAGCGGTTTAAATCCGCCACTAATTGTCAGTACTTTTAGTAGCGGTTCAAAACCGCTACTAACTAAATGTTTTTAGTAGCGGTTTTGAACCGCCAACTAAAATTAGTGGCGGTTCAAAACCACCACTAAAATCAATGGACTTAATTTGCGGCGGTTCTGATCCGCTACTAAAAGCACTGCACTCAATTAACTTATATAAACTCCAGCTTATTCATTTCATTTCACATTTCCATCAAACTTCAATCCTTCCAATCTTTGATATCTTCTCTCATATAATGGATAGATCTTGGATCAATTTGCCACGTACGTCCTCCCACTATTTGGTCGGTTTGAACCATTTTTTAGATTTTGCTTTCGATCGCTCAAGTGTCAACAATAATATTCTTTGTCCCTGTCCGAAATGTAAATTCAAGAAGTGGCATCCAAGAGATGTTGTGTCTGAGCATCTTATAGTGAAACAATTGCCATCCAATTACACTTTCTGGGGGATTCATGGGGAGAACGATGATGATGACGACGGTGAACGAGCTGCTGCAACATCTCAGGTTGGATTAATGCAGATCGATGATCACGAAGATCATGTAGATCCAATTGATGATGTCGTGCGTGATGCTTTTGGTGCGCAACGTGAAAACATTGTTACTGAAGAAGGCATTGATGGACCACTGCCAGATTTTTTCCGAAACGATGCCGCTAGGAATTTTTTCGACATTATGACGGAAGCTGATAAGCCATTGTTTCCAGGTTCTACTAAAAATTTTGAACTTTCATTTATAGTTAGTTAAATCATCTTTGTTTCACTAAATTATTGTTTATCCAGTGTGCAATAAATACTCTAAACTTTCATTTCTAGTCAAACTCTATCACAACAAGTGCTTGTGTGGCTTTAGTGATAAGGGAATGTCAATGGTGTTAGAATTATTGGGAGAAGCATTTTCTCAGGCAGAAATCCCACCTTCATTCTATGAAGCGAAGAAGACAATCAATAAGTTGGGATTGAAGTACACCAAAATTCATGCATGCCCGAATGATTGTATGCTGTATTGGGGAGACGACGCTGAGTTAGACAGATGTAAGCGGTGTAACGCGTCTCGATACAAACAGGCAAATAGGGGTCGATAGGCAACCAAGAAGCCTGCCAAGATTCTTAGATATTTTCCATTGACTCCAATACTTCAAAGGTTGTATACTTCGTCTAAAACGGCTGAGCACATGCAGTGGCATTCATCAGAGGCCTACGTGGATGGGAAGTTGAGACATCCTAAGGATACTGAGGCTTGGAAAGCATTTGATGCTGAATTTCTGGAATTTTCTGTGGACCCAAGAAATGTCCGCCTAGCTCTCGCATCAGATGGTTTCAATCCGTTCGGGAATCTTAGCACTACGTATAGTATATGGCCTGTTGTGTGATACCGTACAACTTGCCCCTTGGATGTGTATGCAACAAAGCTCATTCATTCTTTCGATGATTATTCCGGGGAAGAGAGCTCCTGGAAATGATATAGATGTCTACCTTCAACCGTTGATACAAGAGTTGAAGGAACTGTGAAGCAACAGAGTTGAGACGTTTGACGCTTTATTCACACTCCCTGCGTCTTTGATGTGGACAGTTAGCGATTTCCCTGGACTTGCCACATTGTCTTGTTGGAACGTGCATACGGGGTTAGCTTGTCCTAACTGTAACTTTGATAAGACTCTGTTCGCCTCCCTCACAGTCGCAAGTTGTGCTTTGTGGGTCACCGACGGTTCCTTCCTCGAGGTCACAGGTTCAGGTTGCAGAAAATTAGATTCAACGGATCACAGGAAATGAGAGATCCACCTGCGTTGTTGTCTGGCGTAGATGTTCTTCAACAGCTTGAAGATGTCGACGTACAATTTGGGAAGCAAGTTGACATTCAGCCCGGTGGCAGAAGGCCTCGCGGCCTATCCCATACGGCTGGGGATAACTTGCAGTAGTGGAGAAAGAGGAGCATTTTCTTTATGCTCCCTTATTGGAAATCTAATAAGCTTCGTCATTGTCTGGATGTCATGCACATCGTGAAAAATGTGTGTGACAATGTTTTGTACACGTTGCTGAACGAGTCCAGAAAGTCCAAGGACCATGTGCAAGCAAGGAAAGATCTCATGGCTATGGGAATACGTCATGACGCCTGGCCAGATGAGAATGATAAGTTTGCCCCAGCCTCATTCACACTCACAAGAGGCAACAAAGAAGTCTTCCTCTCCACACTTAAGGACATTAAGGTTCCCGATGGTTATTCAAGCAACATCTCAAGATGTGTCGACATGCATGCCAAGAAGATTGCCGGGTTGAAAAGTCATGACTGCCACGTTTTGCTCCACCAATTCCTACCTCTGGCAATTAAAAGCACACTGCCCCCGAAGGTGTCAAATGTTTTGGTTCAACTCAGTTCTTTCTACAGACGATTGTGTGCAAAGGTTTTGGATGCAACAGAGTTAGATCAATTGCAAGAGAAAATAATTCTAATGCTCTGTCATATGGAGATGATATTTCCTCCGTCTTTTTTCATTGTGATGGTCCATCTCACTGTCCACCTCGTTCAAGACGCAAAGATGGGTGGCCCTGTTCAATACCGTTGGATGTATCCCATAGAGAGGTAATTTGATTAATTACTCCATACAGTAATTTCATGATTTTTGTTTCAGTAATCTAATTGTAAATGCAATTACAAATACCTAGGGAAATTGAAGTCGTACGTCAGGAATAAAGCATCTCCAGAGGGTTCAATAGTAGAGGGTTACATTGGTGAAGAGGTGTTAACATATTGTTCGCAGTATTTTGATGACATGGAGACCTCGTTCAACAGCCATCCTCACGTCAATGACAGCCCCACCAATGTCCACTCATCTTCTAACACATTATTCCCACCCGTCGGAAAGCCAATTGGAGGAAGTCAGTATTACAAGCTCACTCCTACTGAGAGGTTGCAAGCACACAGACATGTCTTGACAAATTGCCCTCAAGTAGAGACCTACATTCAGTAAGAATCATAACACTATGCACAAGCATCGTATTATTTTATATACAAACCACGAAATCTTCTGATTTGTTGTTTTGAATTTAAGGGATTTCCGGCGTTATGTTAAACGCCAGCTTTGTAGCCGCACAAGGTCATCTGCTGAAGTGGATAAAAAGGTCCATCGTGAGTTTTCGGATTGGTTTGCACGCAGAATACTCAATGACGACAATCCCCATCCGCATGATATGATAAATCTAGCAACTGGTCCGCTGGACCATGTCAGGAGATATACGGCATACAATGTCAACGGTTTCAAGTTCTGCACCTTTGCATGGGATGAAGGTTCCCTCACCCAAAATTCCAGAGTGTTCGGCACATTTGGTACAAGGAGTTATGCCAGCTCACGTGATACTGACATGCAATTTGGAAGCGTATCATATTATGGGAAGCTCGTTGATATCATCGAGCTAAACTATCAAGGCCATTTCACCGTGCTTCTTTTCAACTGCATGTGGGTGGACACCAGAACTTCTTGAGGCATTACGGTCAATAGCTTAGGCATCACATCTGTCAATTTCTCAAGACTCATTCACACAGGGGAAGTACCAGATGACGAGCCGTATATTCTTGCCTCACAAGCGCAGCAAGTTTACTATGTGCAAGATCAGAAACACAAAGATTGGCACATGGTGATTCATATGAAGCCCCAAGACCTCTACGAAATAGGTGAGGAAGATGATGTGGAACTAGACAGCCAGCATTTTGAACTTGAAAACTTCAATAACCTCATTCCAGAAGAAGACGGGCATTTACCAGTAGTTAGGTGAGTTTGCTCACTACAAAGTTATTATACAATTTCTCACATATTTTATTATCAAAAATTGATATAGGTGTTTATTATTTTCTTCTTAGGCGGGAGCAAGAAGATGATTGAAGAGACAATTTTTTTTAATTTGTACCATTTTACATAACGGTGTGTATCAAACATTAATATATGTTTTTTTTAAAAAAATATTCATACATTTCTTTTATCAATTTTTTTTCAATTTCGAACATTTAGTAGCGGTTACAACCGCTACTAAATATACGCTACAATTTGTAGCAATTAAAAGCGGCACTAAATTATGCTACGTTTAGTAGCGGTTTTAAACCGCTACTAATTAGCGCCTCCAACACCTATAAATACCCACCACTCTCCCATTATTTCTCGACCCTCTGCTCATTTCCTTCTTTGCTCTTTTCTTTCTTTCCTTGTATTCTTTCAGCTAACAATGTTGTTATAGTTTTTTTTATTGATAATATAATTATTTTATGTAATATTTAATTGTTCTGAATACAAATATGTGTTCTAATTTTTGATTCAGATTTGCACTATAATATTAAATTTGATTTTGTTTATAGTTAAATTGGTTCTTTCATTCAAATAGAATGTTTTTACGTTGCTAATTATTATTTCTATATATTCTTCTGAGTTATGAGCTAAAAAACCTTCTTAATTATAAATTGTAAGTTGTTGCTTAAAAGTAGTTTAGTGATAAAATTAGTAGACAATTTTAATTTGACGTGCTTTTTTTTTTTTATTTTTCCCACTTAGTAGCGGTTTCAGAACCGCTAGTAATGATTGATGACTTTAGCGGCGGTTTAGAACCGCTACTAAACTTATGTAACATCAGTAGCGGTTCTGAACCGCCGCTAAATCCATCATATCCTTAGTCGCGGTTTCTTAGCGCCACTAAATGTACGTGTATTTAGTTGCGGTTAGAAACCGCCGTTAATAAATAAAATTCCTTTTTTTCTTGACATTAGTAGCCGCTAATTAAATACAAAAAACGAAATTTTCATTTGTTGTTCTCTAGCAGTTTCTTTAACCGCAACTGAATTAGTAGCGGAGTTGACCGATGTAGCAGCGGTTATGTATAACCGCCACTAAATTTTTGTCACGGGAGATTTATTAGCGGAAATAGAAACAGCCAGTAAAGTGTTAGTTGCAGTTGAAACCGCTACTAATCTACATAAATAACCGCTACTAATACACGCTTTTTTTATAGTGAAAGAAGAAAGTCTTACATTGATACAAAGATCCCTTCAGCTTTTTCGTACCTAAAATGTTCTAGAACATAATAGTTCAATTTAGATCATTTTTATAGGATTTCTCGGATATGATGTAAGATAAAAAAAATAAAGAGGAAACCGCTAGAACATGCTTTGTGAACAATGGAGCAAAATGCATAAGTGAATTTGAAGTGATCCTAAACTTGGACTGATCCAAAGACCGAATCCCCATGCTTTTTCCTCTTTAGGCAAACATTTGCTAACCTTCCCCCGTTCATATCAAAAATACCCAGAAGGAGGATAAATACCTTGAAAGAAGATCTGAATCGAATGATTGATGGCTAATAATCGCTGCAAAGAGGCAAATCCAAACTGATTAAAAACAGCATACAACGTCTATTCCTGACCAAAGTCGTCACCATACTCATCAATGCTCATTCCATCGTCGTGGTGGTCACCAGTCTCTCCGACGTATATGATACTCCTCATCAACAAAGATGAAGGAGATAGGAAAAATAATACGATGAAGAATATCACAGAGAGAGAGAGAGATGGGGTGTGTATGTGTGTGTTTGTTTTGGTTGGGGGGGACAGAGGGCATGAGAGGTGAGAGGAGATGCGAAACGCTAGTATAAATGAAAATGAAAAGGAGAAATGAAGAAGAGGAGAGAGACACGGCAGAATGGGAAAGGATGAGGCAGTGATGGGATACATGAAAATTGAAAAGGAATAAGAAGCAAAATCTGGAGGAATGAGCATTTTGTGATTTGAATTTGAAATTGAATTGAATTGAGGGCCTTGGGTGATAGAAATTTGAAAACCTTGGGAAGGAAAAAAATTTACACACATCACACCCTTGAATGCAGTAAGTAGTATAATGGGAGTCGGGAAGACAATAATGCATTGGAAAATGTAAAGGTGCGCAATAAAAAAATGCAAAAAAATCTTTAAAAAAAACAGATTGGTCACCGCCAGTCAATAATGGGATATTTGAATAGTTTTTTGTTTTGAAGAATTGATATTTGCAATTGCACCCAATAGTTAACAACAAAATAAATATAACAAATAAGTCAAATATCCGATTGGTCAATCGATGGCAGGAATTTCAAATTGTTATTTTTTTTAATTCAATCCGATGATATGTTTGCTGATTAGGTTAATTGGGCCAATGATTAACGGAAAGACATGCCACATAAGGTGCTTAGTAGGACCAATCAACATTCAGCTACCACTTTTAATAGATATTTGATTTTGCAAATGGATCTTCTTTAGTGGACTAATAGGGCAAATAGTGGATTTGAACATGATAATGATTATCTAAATTAATGTTATGACCTAATGCTTGTGAAAATCAACATGAGTATATTTGTTGTAACTATTGTGGAGGTAATCATTATATTGAGCAATGCCCCGTGTCTCAACCTTGGATTATGTAGAGGATGATTTTGCTAAAATTTAAACTAATTTGCATGATATAGTTTGTTTAATGACAAATCTCTAATTTGTATGGTTTTTATATGCCTAAATTGAGGAAATTGACATGATTAAGATGCGATATTGGTCCAATAATGCTTAATGTAGAACTTAGACTCTTAGGTGAAATTAGTGTTAGATTAGGGTTAATTAGCCATAAAAGTGACTTCGTCGCGGCGAAAAGAGCTCCAAAGAAACAGAAAAGAAGGTAGTTCACTGTGGGTTTTGCCGCGGCGAACCCACGGTGAACAGGCCAGAATTTCCAGAGAAAACATGAGCTTGCCGCGGCGAAGTAGACGGCGAAAATCGTTCTGCAGAATTTTTCAGTTCGCGATTTTGGGCCTGATTTGGATCCAACTTTAAACCCACTCACTTGACCCGACTTGGGAAAGATAAAACACGAAATACACACTCCCTTAGGGCAGATTTGGCTCACATTTCACACACCCAAGCCCTAGCTCTCTCTTCTCCACCTCCACCTTCATCTTCCTCTTCTTGTTTTCTTTCATCCATGGCTGCACTATCTTCCTCTTTTGCTGATTGTTCCTCTATGAAGAGTAGTAGCTAGGCTCCACTAATCTTGGTGGTGGGAGCCAAGGGATGAGCTTGAAGCTTCAATAGGGGAGTTTTTCTAGTTCTAATCCTTCCTCCATTTGTTGTATTTATGCTTTTCTAGGGTTCTAAGGTTGCATTTATGGCATTTGGTGAATGTATTAATGGCAGGTGGTTGAAGTGTATTTATGGCACTTTGTTAAGTGCATTTATGTCATTAGGGTTAGAAACTATGTTTATGTTCTTTCCTTCTTGGATAATGCTTGACATTGCTACTTATTAGCTTTGAGTTTAATGAAATTTGTGGGTTCATAGTTTTGTTATTCTCTTGGTGAAAATTATGTGCTAATGCAAGGTGGCTTGGTTAGTGGATTAAGAGTATTAAGCTATTTACTTGAGGGAGATGGCATAAGAATTAATTGGTTATGTTGAGACATTGGGCAAACACTCTTTAGGTTCTAATTTATTGTATGGGTGGCCATCAATGGATTTGGGTTTAAAGAGAAATCACGTGCAATTGTGGGGTGGCCCAAATTGTGGATTTGAGAGTCTTGCATAATTAATTTGTTCTTGATTTTGAATTTAATCAACTTGGGTTAAATTAAGTGATGTGCGGGGTTCCGGCATTAATTAAGTTAACCCAAGCCTAGCCTAGAGGGGTTTCTCTAGGGTTCTTTAGAAATCAAACAAACTCCTCGAAAACCTTTTGAAGCAATGATTCCCAAAGCTTTCATTCATCAAGAATGACCTTTATCCCATTTTCATCCAAATCTCACTTTTAACTCTAATCTTTTACTTTACCTTTTGCACATACCAAACTTCTTATCAAAACCAAACAAAAAATGTTTTTTACCCGGCTTTTCAAGTTTACATTTTAGCTATTAGGTACCATATTACACTAGGCTCCTTGAGATCAACACCTAGGGTAGGCTTCCACTATCCCCTCGGGTTCTAATTTCTTGGAGAGCGGACTCGAGGCGGTACTGCTCTGAACCTAAACCCTTAATCAATTTCCGAGCTCTTCAAGTGGCACCGTTGCCGGGGAGCCAAGTAATTGGTTCCCTAGTAGCCGGTTGTCAAACTTGCTTTGGCCGGGTCTCGCTTCTACTTTCATTTTAGTTTAGTTGCATCTTAGTTTATCTTTCATCTTTGCATATCCTATTTTGGAAATACCTCTGACAATTGGTATAGTTGCTTACTCTTTGCATTTTCTTGGCTCATTGACTTACTTTTGTGCTTGGTTGCTTTAGTGGTAGTTTTATTGCACTAATTGTGAATGTTGTCCTTTGTTGGATATTAAGTGCTTAAATCTATCCCCCACGTCACACTTTTTGTTGCTTGATGCTTACTTCTGCATAGCATACTTGCTTTGACTGATTTGCACTTGCTTGAAGTAGTCTCTCACATTTTCATTCAACTTGTGCAAGTTTCTGAAAAATTCTACAGGTTGCCTTTTGTTCAGTGGCAGAATCAGCCACTCCTGACTTTTGATTCCTCGCCGTCACCTCGCCGCGGCGAAGAGACGGCGAGCTCCACCTGAGTCAGCCCCTGTTTTTGCTGACTTTTGCTATTCTCTGATCATTCTTGCTGCATATACACTCCATACTCACACCATATTCGTACATACACATTTCATACACACTTCATACACTTTCATACATCACATACCATTGACTCTCACTTGACTTTTGTACATTCTAAGTCTTAGTTGCTGCTGATAGTCCACTTGTTGTCTGTGCCTTGTGTGACTCAACTTTGACTTGCTTTTGATTTCTTCTACTTGTTTATATCTCATTGTGCATGCCTAGAGGGAGAGGTAGAAGGAGAAGAGGATCAAACCTTCCATCCTTAAACCTTGGGATTGAGCCACACCTTAGGAGAGCCAACCAAGGAGGCCCCTCTAGCCCTATTTTAGAAGAGAGTTCTTTTGGAGAGTCTAGCAGTTCCTCTCATTTAGACACTGAAAATTCTATTCGCATAGAGATACCCCTAGATATCCCTATGGCCCACAGACCACCACCCAATGACAATAATGGAAACAATAGTGAGGGTGAGGGAGTAGGAAACAATGACATCCCTAGGAGGCATAGTATTAGGGAAGTTACCTCGAGTGGTGTCACAGACGACCCATTCCAAACTGCATATCATGCTTTAAATGCTGATTTTGAAATTAAAGGACCATTGATTGCAGCATTGCCTCATTTTGCAGGATTGGAAGGGGAGGATCCATATGGCCATCTATATGGGGTCTACCTTGCTTGCGCAAGCATGAAACCAGCTGGGGCAAATGTTGATGATGTGCAGTTGAAAGTCTTTCACTTGTCGCTGGATGGAAAGGCCAAAGAGTGGTTTAGACTCATACCAAGGCATGATGAGAATGCCCTTACTTCTTGGGCCAATTTAAGGAGAGCATTTTTGGAGCATTACTTCCCGGATGTTAAGACTGAGGATCTGAAGAAAGACATTTATTCCATCAGACAAGATCCTTCTGAAAGTTTCTATGAGTATTGGTGCCGGTTTCAAGAGTTGTTAGCCAAGTGTCCCCACCATCAGATTATAGATGAACAGTTGATTCAGTTCTTCCACAAGGGGCTGTTGCCTAATGAGAGAGGCATTATGGATGCTAGTGCCGGTGGTTCTTTGGAAGACTTACCCGCCGCAGAAGCTTGGGCTATGATTAAACTGAGAGCCAGAAACACCCAACAATACAACAGAAGAGGTTCCAAATGGGTGTTTGAGTTGAGCTCCAATCCACAACAAACAAGGAGAATGGATTCTCTAGAGGCTAAGGTGGACACTTTGAGTTCCCAACTCACTTCTCAACTTGCCTTCATTACTTCTGAGTTCAGGAACCTTAGCATGCAACAGTGTGCTCCCACTTCCTCTACCTCCAAGGCCTTAGTTGCACCAAGTTGTGAGCATTGTGGTTCAGTGATGCATATCAGCCTTTGTCCTAATGAGCCAGCGGATGTCAATGCTATGTACCAGGGGAGGTCCAGCTCTAATCCCAACCAAAAATGAGATCCCCACAGCAACACTTACAATGAAGGGTGGAGGTCACACCCAAATTTCCGGTGGAGAGACAACGATAATTCCATGACCAGTTACAAGGGCCAATCTTCTTCTTCCCCAAGGTCCTTAGTTCCCCAAGATTCACCAAGAGGGGATGATTCATGTGATAGAATTCTCAAGAGCATACAAAGGATGCATGAGGATATGAATGCTCGCAACGATGCGAGATTTACATATCTTGAATCCAAGATGGAGCAATGGGAGACTAGAACTACAAACCTTCAATCCTTTGTGACCCAATTGTCGGATGGTTTGAGTGACAAGCAAGCAAGGTCAATTGGAGCTTCTCCCTCCAACATTGTGATCAATCCAAAGTCCCTTAATGCCATCACCTTGAGAAGTGGCAAGAAAGTCAAATTCCAAGGCTTTAAGGGTGATGAGTCCGATGTTGATGAAGAAATTGTTTGTGAAAGACCACCTTTGGGTATGGGAGAGTATTCCAACTCTAAGACCATTGAGGAGAGCTCCTTGCCAATGCCGACCCCTCCGGTCCAAAGTGAGAGCAATGAAGAGAAAAAGCTCCTAGCTACCCCACCTTCCATAAGAAGAAAGAGAGGAGTTCGCTTTGAAACACAAGAGTCACCCAACCAAGAGCCACAACAAAAAGGTAAAGAGGTAAAAGTCTCTGACGTTCCTTTTCCTCATTCATACTTGGCTAGTAAAAAGGTTGTGGATGATAAATGTGATAAAGTAATGTTTGATATGTTTAGTAAAGTTGAAGTGAACTTACCTCTTCTTGATTTGATTAAGAAAATGCCCAAGTCGGCAAAATTTTTAAAAGATTTGTGCACCAACAAGAGGAAATACAAGCATAGTGAAAGAATCCAACTGGGGTCTAATGTAAGTGCTTTGTTTAAACCACAATTACCTTTGAAATGCAAAGACCCAGGTTCTTACACTATCCCTTGTATCATAGGCAAGACCACCATTTCAAATGCTTTACTAGATCTTGGTGCTGCGATAAATGTCATCCCTACCTCTATTTTTGAGTCATTGGGTACCCAATCCATTTGGGACACAAGTGTGGTTCTCCAAAGGGCATCTTGGAAGACATTTTGGTGCAAGTAAAAGGGCTTGTTTTCCCAGCCGATTTCTATGTCTTAGACATGACCAGTGACAACCCTAGTGATAGTACTTTGATTCTTGGCCGACCTTTCCTTAGGACAGCTGAAACTATCATTGATATGAAACAAGGTACAATCACTATGAGGACTGGTGACCAGGAGGTCAAATTTCTATTTTCTGAGACCATGCGCAATGCTAGTGATGACTGTACTTATCTAGGCATTAGTGCGATATCTTGTGTGGATGATGAGATTGATGAGCTTTGTGATTCTACATGGTTTGATTCGATTGAGCATGTTGAGCCATCCCCCATTATTTCCCCCTCCCATACATCTTTGTGTTGTGCATGTGGTGGTGATGTGAAATGTGTTGATTGCATTGAGATTGATGATTATCTTTCCACCTCACATGATTTGGATGAGTTTACATGCTTAGTTGATACTTTATCTACTCACCCCACACCCAATGGTCTTGGGAAAGTTTCTTCTGATTGTGATGCAGGTTCTGCTGACCCCATAGACACTGTTATGCAAGCTACATCGGTAGCTTTGTCTATGGTGGATACTTGCTCACCTTTAGGAAGTGGAGAAGTTACAGCATTAGTAGATGCACCCATATCTCCTTCCCTACTTTGTGATGACACGATCTTGCCACTTGCTACACTTGAGCTTCAGGAGGTGGTACCGTCTGTGGTAAAACCCCCAATTGTGGATCTCAAACCCTTACCTCTTAACTTGAAATATGCATTTCTTGCTGATTCTGATAAATTGCCTGTGATTATTTCAAGTGCTTTGTCTGATGTTGAGGAGGGTAGACTTGTTTCTCTTCTTAGGTCTTATAGGGGTGCAATTGGATGGTCTCTTGCTGACATTCCAGGGATCAATCCCTCGGTTTTTACACATAGAATCCTCTTGGAGGAGGGTTCTAAGCCTATTCGGCAACCACAGAGGAGACTGAATTCTCTTATTCTTGATGTTGTTAGGAAAGAAATAGCTAAGCTCCTGAGTGCTGGGATCATTTATCCCATTTCTGATAGCGAGTGGGTGTCACCGGTACAAGTAGTACCGAAAAAGAGAGGAATTACCGTTGTCCGGAGTGACAACGATGAGCTAATTCCTACCAGAGTCCAGAATTCGTGGAGAGTGTGTATAGACTATAGGAAGCTTAATTCCTCGACTAGAAAGGACCACTTTCCCTTGCCTTTAATTGATCAAATGCTTGAGAGAATTTCTGGCAAGTCTCACTACTGCTTTCTTGATGGTTTCTCCGGGTACTTCCAAGTACCAATTGCACCGGAGGACCAAGAAAAAACTACCTTCACATGTCCTCTTGGTACCTTTGCTTACCTTAGGATGCCTTTTGGACTTTGTAATGCTCCTGGTACTTTTCAAAGATGCATGATGTCCATTTTTAGTGATTTGTTGGAGCATAACATGGAGGTGTTTATAGATGATTTCACTGTTTATGGTTCTGACTTTGATGAATGCCTCTCTATTTTAGAACTTGTTTTGAAAAGATGTTTGGAAAAGAACTTGGTTTTAAACTATGAGAAGTGTCATTTCATGGTAGATAGTGGCATTGTTTTAGGTCACTTGATCTCCCAAAAGGGGATTGAGGTTGACAAGGCTAAAATTGAGGTTATTGCATCTTTGCCCTATCCCACCAATTTAAAAGAAGTTAGATCATTTCTTGGGCATGCGGGGTTCTATAGGCGTTTCATTGCTAATTTTTCCAAAATTGCCTTACCCCTTTCATCTTTGCTTAAAAAGGATTCTGATTTTGTGTTTGATGATAAATGTAAGCATACCTTTAACACATTGAAATCTTCCTTGATTTCTCCTCCCATTATTAGTGCACCCAATTGGCAATTGCCCTTTGAGGTTTCATGTGATGCATCTTATTATGCGGTAGGAGCCATGCTTGGTCAGAGAGTTGACAAGGTCCCTAGGGTCATTGCATATGCATCTAGGACACTTGATTCCGCACAAGTTAATTACACCACTACTGAAAAAGAGTTGTTTGCTGTGATTTTTGCACTTGACAAGTTTAGACAATATTTGATAAACTCTTCTGTGGTAGTATACACTGACCATGCAGCTGTGCGGTATTTATTTCAAAAGCCCCAGTTTAAGGCTAGACTGCTGAGATGGGCTCTTCTGATGCAAGAATTTGATGTGAGGATCAAGGATCGGGTTGGAGGTGAGAATCATGTGGCCGATCATTTGAGCCGCTTGCCTCCCGATACAGGGGAGTTGATTCTTCTGATCTTTGCATTGATTTTTTTCCTGATTCTGCTTTATTTACCTTGGCCACTGTTGAGCATTGGTATTCTCATATTGTGAACTATCTTACTGCTGATGTGGTTCCCTCTTCCTTGTCTCATTTCCAGGTTAACAAACTGAAGAGGGAGGCCAAGTACTACATCTAGGATCCACCCACTTTGTGGCGCATTTGTAGTGACCAGATCATCCGCCGTTGTGTCCCAAATGATGAGATTCACTCTATCCTTACTCATGCTCATTTTTTATCTTGTGGTGGCCATTTTAGTGCCAAAAAGACTGCTAAGAGAGTGTTAGAGTGTGGATTTTTCTGGCCTACTTTGTTTAGTGACGCATTTAATTATTGTAAGTCTTGTGAGAAATGTCAACAGTTTGGGAGTTGGGGTAAAAGGCATGAAATGCCTATGAGGCCTATGCACTTTTGTGAGGTTTTTGATGTGTGGGGCGTTGATTTTTATTAGAATGATAAGTTTTGATGATAACTAAACATAGCTTAGGCATAGGAAAGGGCAATGATAAGATCAGAAATATCTTGGGCTTAATCTGATAGAGAATACTAAATCTTAACCAATTGATCAGGGATAGATTGCAAGTCAGATAACTTAAGCCCAATCGATTAGAGAAGAATTAGATAGCGCCCAATCGATTAGAAGCCCCTGTGATCGATGAGTGAAATTAAGCCTAATCGATTAGAGATGAAACAAGTTCAAATTATATAGCGCCCAATCGATTAGAGGTCCTTGTAATCTATGAGAAAATTTTAGCCTAATCGATTAGAGATGTGTAATCGATTAAAGAGACCTTAGACCAATCAATTAGGGTCATGTAATCGATTAGGAGATCCCAGTCTAATCGATAAGAGTCCAGTAATCGATTAAGAGAAAATTGCCTAATCGATTAGAGCCATGTAATCGATTAGGAGAAGATTGAGTAATCTGAATGTAATCTGTTTGCAATCGATTAGAGAAATATGTGTAATCGATCAAATCTGTCTAATCGATCAGGCCTCCCCTGTAATCGATGAGGCGCATGAATTACTAATCTAATGTTCAGTGATGCAGGCTATAATCTATAGGTAATCGATGTGTAATCGATTAGACAACAGATCCTGTGATCGATCAGAGGCATGTAATCGAAGTGGCGACAGAAAATATTCAAAATCAATGTCAAGCCCATTTTTAGCTTTCAAAGTATAGAGTTGTTCAGACCTACTTATGGAAATTAACGTTAACACACAAGTTGATCAAAAGAGCCGTTGGAGCTTACCTACTCTGTCAGCGATAGAGGAAGAAAGGTGAACTAAAGCAAAAGCAAGTACAATGGAGTAAATGCATAGCAGATTTCATCACCATTACTCTACCAGACTTCTCAATCTTCCCTTGAGGATTTCAACGGCCATATTCTCAACGGATATATTTCTAAGAGAATCTATAAATGCTATTGAGAAGAAGTTAGTTGGAAGAATTGATTGCCACATTGATTATCTGTATCTACTGCATTCAATACTCTCAACATTCATTGATTTCATATTCTTAAGTGTGTAACAAAATCTGTTCAATTGAGTGAACAATTATATTGTATTCATTATCAAAGTGAGATTTACTCTTAAGATAGTGGGATCTTAAGAGTAGGGTGTAATCTTACAAAGTGTAAGGGGGAGTGATCAGTAAAGAGGGTAGTTCTTGCTGTCACTTGTAAAGGCGGTCAAGAGCCTGATTGAATCTTGAAGAACTAGTGGAACCCAACTGCAAGTTGGAGAACTGGACGTAGGCCAAGTTTGGGCTGAACCAGTATAAACTGTGTTGTCATTCAAGAATTAGTTTTTGAAAGCACAATTCACCCCCCCTCTTGTGCATTCCTGTTTGTTACAATTTTATGGGACCCTTTCCCCCTTCCTGTGGATTTACTTACATTTTGCTTGCAGTGGATTATGTGTCTAGATGGGTTGAGGCAATCCCAACTAGGAAAGATGATGCCGTTACTGTTTCTAGATTTTTACGTTCTCATATCTTTTGCAGGTACGGCATCCCTAGAGCTATCATCAGCGATCAGAGTACACACTTCTGCAACCGGATCATCCAGTCCCTTTTTGCCAAGTATGGAGTCAATCACAAAGTCGATACACCTTACCATCCCCAGACCAATGGGCTGGCTGAAGTTTCAAACCGGGAGGTGAAGCGTATTCTTGAAAAGATAGTGAAGCCATCACGCAAGGACTGGAGTGATCGCTTGGAAGAAGCTCTTTGGGCATATAGGACGGCCTACAAGACACCTATTGGGACATCACCCTTCAAAGTTGTCTATGGGAAGTCTTGCCACCTACCTATGGAGTTGGAGCACAAATCATACTGGGCTATTAAAGCTTGCAATGCCGATTTGGAGTCTTCCTTAACTAATCAGATGATGCAACTCCAAGAGCTTGAGGAACTGCGATTGCACACCTATGAGAATGGGCTAATCTACAAGGATCGGTTGAAGATGATACATGATAAGCATATCATGAAGAAAGACTTTAAAGAAGGGGACAAGGTGGTGATGTTTAAGGCGAGACTTAAGATCCTACCTGGCAAATTCAAGTCTAGGTGGGAGGGTCCATATCAAGTTGTACAAGCCTACCCCTATGGTGCATTTGAGCTTCTAGATGGCGTCACCGGATCAAAATTCAAAGTCAATGGCCATTTGCTCAAGCACTATCACGAACCATCTCAACCACCTTAATCATGAGGTTGTTCCTTTCCTCTTTACTTGCTCCTTTGCTTTATAATTGACATATGTTTTTGAGCTAAGTGTGGGGGAGGGAACTTACCAGTAGGAAAAAGTAGTTGTAGTTGCTTTTAAATTCTTAGGCTAGTCATAAAAGCTTCTTGCTCACCACACTTGATTTCAAACATGCTTTGAAAATTTCATTGGTATAACATTTTGACTCACTCTTGCCTCTCCCTATTTTTCTTTTGGTGTTGATGACGTGTTGTGCTTCAATCTTGAATTGGACTTCACAACTTTCCACTTCACCCCAAGAGTTGAGTTGAATTGATATTTCCATATTTTTGCTACATTGAGGACAATGTAGAAATTAAGTGTGGGGGAGGGATGTGTGTTGTAATGAGTGAAGTGGGTAGAAAATCATTGCATCTTGGTTATGTTTTTAGCTTCAAAAATTTGAAAAATTTGAAGTTGAGAAATTTGAAAATTTCTAATTTTTCCTCACTTTCACTTTTGTTTCTCCGTGGACTTGATATGAAATTTTTGGACTTGTTTTGGCAATTATGGGAATTCCTTCATGCTTTTGGATGTGTGTTGATGCTTTTGACTTAATCTTCTTGATTGACAACTTTGTAGATTGAAATTGATGCTTTATGGTTGAATCTTGGTTGCAGTTGATCTTTGTTTGAGTTTAGGAGAATTAGCCATGTTGTGAGGTTTATTTGAGCCAAATGCTTATTCTTGTGTGATATCCACTTTGCTGCCATTCTCTAGAACTTGTTTGCATCCTTGGTTGAAACTTGTTGCATTTAGTGTAATGAAGCAAGATAAAGGCATTCATTTCATACCCTCACATCCTAAACACAAACCACAAACATCTTTTCCATTTGTCATCCCACTTGAGCCCTTCACTTGATGTTTTGCATTTGACATGCCAATATATTGGAAGTTGCATCATTGCTTTATTGATTGAAAAATGCCAATGCTTTGTTGTACATAAGCATGCCATGTATAGAGAAAAACAAAAATACAAAAATAAGAAAAGAGTGAAAAAGAAAAAGAAAATGTGAAAAATCAAAAAGTTGCAAAAAGCGAAAAATAAGGCATGTGTGGTTTTAGCAAGTTGCAATTTGCTGCTTTGAAGTTGAATTGGGCATTCAAGCATGCACAACATCACATTCTTTTCATTTCACCATACCATATGACCTATTCCATTATTACAATCCCAAAAGACCTTTGGATGCATTACACCTCTTGTTTTTAAGTGAAGATCTTAGAATTCTTACAAGCCTATGGTAGAATGAGCTTTAAAGTGGATATTGAGAGTAGGAAATTAACCCAATATGGTGAGAAGAGTGAAACACTTATCCTTGAGTGACTTTCTCCTTTGCTCATCCTCATTGGATTCACTACAATCATGGTTAGCTTTTTTAGCATCATTTCATTCCTCATTGCTTGTTGGCTGAAGGGTGGTCAATTTGTGTTAGCTCATATTCAATTAGCATGTTGAAATTCTCATTTATGCCTTGCTTACCATTGTGCTTAAGCTTTGAAAATTGTCTTTGTCCAGGAGTACAAAGGTTTAAGTGTGGGGGAGTTGACAAATCTCTGATTTGTATGGTTTTTATATGCCTAAATTGAGGAAATTGACATGATTAAGATGCGATATTGGTCCAATAATGCTTAATGTAAAACTTAGACTCTTAGGTGAAATTAGTGTTAGATTAGGGTTAATTAGCCATAATTGTAGATTAATTTGTATGAATTGGTTTATAGGGCTATTTGATCCTTGTTTACTCTTGTTTTCACTTGTAGGGTCGTTCAGGACCAAAAGATCGGACCTAGGATGAAGAAGAAGGCCAAACAAAGAAACAGAGACAAAGTGACTTCGCCGCGGCGAATTGACGGCGAAAAGAGCTCCAAAGAAACAGAAAGGAAGGTAGTTCGCCGTGGGTTTCGCCGCGGCGAACCCACGGCGAACAGGCCAGAATTTCCAGAGAAAACATGAGCTCACCGCGACGAAGTAGACGGCGAAAATCGTTCTGCAGAATTTTTCAGTTCGCGATTTTGGGCCTGATTTGGATCCAACTTGAAACCCACTCACTTGACCCGACTTGGGAAAGATAAAACACGAAATACACACTCCCTTAGGGTAGATTTGGCTCACATTTCACACATCCAAGCCCTAGCTCTCTCTTCTCTACCTCCACCTTCATCTTCCTCTTCTTGTTTTCTTTCATCCATGGCTCCACTATCTTCCTCTTTTGCTGATTGTTCCTCCATGAAGAGTACCAGCTAGGCTCCACCATTCTTGGTGGTGGGAGCCAAGGGATGAGCTTGAAGCTTCAATAGGGGAGTTTTTCTAGTTCTAATCCTTCCTCCATTTGTTGTATTTATGCTTTTCTAGGGTTCTAGGGTTGCATTTATGGCATTTGGTGGATGTATTAATGGCAGGTGGTTGAAGTGTATTTATGTCATTAGGGTTAGAAACTATGTTTATGTTCTTTCCTTCTTGGATAATGCTTGACATTGCTACTTATTAGCTTTGAGTTTAATGAAATTTATGGGTTCATAGTTTTGTTATTCTCTTGGTGAAAATTATGTGCTAATGTAAGGTGGCTTGGTTAGTGGATTAAGAGTGTTAAGCTATTTACTTGAGGGAGATGGCATAAGAATTATTGGTTGTGTTGAGACATTGGGCAAATACTCTTTAGGTTCTAATTTATTGTATGGGTGGCCATCAATGGATTAGGGTTTAAAGAGAAATCAAGTGCAATTGTGGGGTGGCCCAAATTGTGGAGTGCGGGGTTCCGGCATTAATTAAGTTAACCCAAGCCTAGCCTAAAGGTGTTTCTCTAGGGTTCTTTAGAAATCAAACAAACTCCTCGAAAACCTTTTGAAGCAATGATTCCCAAAGCTTTCATTCATCAAGAATGACCTTTATCCCATTTTCATCCAAATCTCACTTTTAACTCTAATCTTTTACTTTACCTTTTGCACATACCAAACTTCTTATCAAAACCAAACAAAAAATGCTTTTTACCCGCCTTTTCAAGTTTACATTTTAGCTATTAGGTACCATATTACACTAGACTCCTTGAGATCAACACCCAGGGTTAGCTTCCACTATCCCCTCGGGTTCTAATTTCTTGGAGAGCGGACTCGAGGCGGTATTGCTCCGAACCTAAACCCTTAATCAATTTCCGAGCTCTTCATTTAACCTTAGTTGTAACCATGAATATTCATTGTCTTAGGAGCCAAATTATTCTTTCCCTTTCCCTTCATATGTATCACATCATCCTCAAACATCACCCAATCATGTAGATGAAACTACTCCTATTCATGACAAGAAGCCTACAGAAGAGGATATGCTTAAGTGTATTCTTGGTAATAAAAATGAAATGAGAGCTTGGACAAAAGAGAAATTGAGTGAACATGATTAGCTCTTGAAAATTTAGCATTCAAAGCAAGTGAAATTGCTTCTAACATAGAGTCTTTATAGCAAATAGGTGTTTTCATTGATATTTCAAATGACTCTTATGTAGAAGATGTGGTTCAGGTGGAAAATTGACCATGAGAAGTAATGATGTGTTGTCAATGGTTTGTGATCATTTTGTGGGTGATTGTGAGTTGGAAATTGAAGAGTAAGAGAACAATATTAAGTGTTATAACACAACTCAACCTCAATAGACCAACTAGGTTAATTACAATCTAAAGCCAACTAGAGTTAGGTTCCAATAGAAAGATAGAATAATTTGGGTACCATCCAAATTACTCAATATCCTTTGGATCCAATAACTAATTCTATTAGCTTATAATCAAACCCTCATACTTGTAGAACTTTATCTAATTACGTTCTATATTGAATCAATAGCATGGTTTCTTTAAGTGAGATTAATTGATTGGATTACTTAAACACTTAAAGAAGAAACTCAACATCAAAATACCCAAAACCAAATAATCCATCCAAATAACATAATCAAGACAAGCTAAATGGACTAAATCATAGCACACAATGATAGGCAATAAAATCAACAAGTACTTATAAAGATAATGTCAAATGAAAATATAGATGAAACCAACAAGATCCAATACAAACACAAAGATAAAATTCAACAATTACGTAGCCTATAGTCTCAAATACAAATGAAGTCTAAACATAAGAAGAACAAATATTCAAAGAAACATATAAAAATCCATAGCTACATAATTGGAACTCAGGAAAACTCCCATAGAGTGGAAAATTTGCTTGTTTCATGCCATCATGTGGTTCAAGAGAGCATATGATCGAATTAGTTCTACATATAGGAGGAGAAATCACCCAAGAGGATTTGCAACTTAAGCTCCATAAAGTACTGATAAAAATTATGAGATAGGAGAGTTAATAGGTAAATGAAAGAAGTAAAGTTCGGATTCCCCTCTTTATGGCACAAGAAACCACTTTAAAACTTTCAAAAATGGCTTTGGTTGCCTGTTTCGACTAGGATTAATAAATAGAAAAGATTTGGGGAAGACCCAATCACTCAATCTCAAGAAATCTATCAAAAATAGAAGTAGTGATTAGAATAACCAATTAGGAAATTTCTTAACCTCAATTAGGCCTAGGGTTACCTATTCTAAGCAAAAATAACAAAATAGGAAATATTTTAGACAGATCCAATCAACCACCGGATCGAAACAGGTAGTTTCCATGATTTTACCAATTAGGGAAGTTTAGAGGCCAATTCATTAGGCCCCAATCAATCAATCCAGTTTTCTAATCAGAAATATAGTTATTAGCCTAACATTGTCAAATTAAGGTTGATGCCTACTTATAATTCTCATTAAGTGTAGCAAGAGATTGTGCGTTTTAATGAGAGTATAAATTTGATCTTGGCTTAAGAAAGCATTTTCAAATGTTTATGAACCTTAGACAAACGCATATTTTCATTATAATATTAATTGAGAGGGTTCTAATTAAACTTCATGAAATGCAATAGTGATAAATAATTCTACACTTGACTTGTCTTGAATTAAAGTTCCAATTTAGTTTTTGTCAAGCTATTTCCATTTTAAATACTTTTGAAATTCAAAATACAAAAATTCTCACTCAACCTAATTGATAGTATAATTGTAATGATTAATCCACTTTTTCCTTAATTCTTATTGGAACGAAAACCTTTTCAATACTACCTTTGATGACCTATTCGCTTGCGGATATGTTAAATGCGAGACAAGTCAGTACAATACTGGATGTCATTCTTTCAAGGAACCAGTTGTGAATTAATTACCTAATAACCTATATACAAAATTATTTAATTAAAAGAGCTAAATGGAATGATTGTGAATATGTTGCTTATTTACTAAAGGGATGAAATGAATTTCTAAAGAGCTTCCCTAAATCAATGGAATTTACTATCATTGCTTCTAATGAATATAGGAGTTACAATAGGTTCATCAATATAATATTGCTTGAGGACCTCTTCGAGCTCATTAGGGTGAGATAAATTAGTATCCCTGACCAGTTCTATACTAGTTCCTCTATCTCCTAACGTAATAAGCACCAACCTATTCTAATTTGAATTAATTCAAAAGAGTAACCGAGACCTCTTACAAATCTAAATATGTTTCATGACATAAATTGAAATAACTGCCGACCGATCTAGTTATACAAATAAAAGTCATGTATGAAAACCAGGAATCAAATTAATAAAATGAATTAGAAAATATATAATATTTCAATTAAAGACGCCTCCAACGATTAATCTAAATTTTGAATAAGCTAGACCTAGACATAGAATCTAGAATAAACAGTACAAAAAATTAAGAGATAGATAAAAAAAACTCCCCTTTTCAGCCCATAGCTCAATCTTCTTCCATTTCTTCAAGGAATTTGGTTGCTTTAGCTACTCATGGAAATGTTGATGAGAGAAAAGTTGAGATAATAGCCAATTGCAGCTGCCATTGCCAGGATCTAGTTATTTTCAACCTAAGAGGGCATATTTATAAGCTTAGGAGAGACCTACTTGAACTAGGTTATCCAGAAGTATCTAAATATCCACAATATCTTATCATAAGCCAAAATACCAGAAATATCTTCAAATATTGAAGGTTCATGTTCGCCCTGCGCCGCAGGTACACGGGTCGCGCCAAGTAATAAAATGATGAGTAGAGTATCGTTCCCACGAGGATTTGTCCAAAACCCGGTCAAACAATGATTATCACACTCTCGCCCAATTTGAGTGACACAAATGTTGAGGTTGAAAATTAAATAAGAAAATGAAATGAAAATAAAATATAAACAGGTGATTCTCCAACCTCAAGGATAAAATGGGTCCTAAGATTATCTATCCCCCTTATACTTCTCAAAACTCAATTAACCCCCTCTCAAGAAGCTCTCAACGAAATCATGTGCTAATCTAGGGTTCAAAGAGTACTTGTAATGCTCTCTCGAGTCAACAACAAGTGTTTAGTCCTATTCTTTGCACAATCTCTTGCCACAATTTGATAGAACCCAATTATCATATTCCAACCCTAATGTGACTATGCAAGGCTAGCAAGTATATCTCTATCTTACCCACAAAACCATCCGTTCGTCATGTAAACTTCCGGTTCTTGCACTACTTTACCCAAATTCTACACTCAACCTAGCCCTCTCGAGTCATAAATCAAGCGAACACAACATCTAAATGGTGATCAAGCACTTAGAAGCATTAAGAACGGGGTAAAATAAGCACATAGATATCATTAATCACAAATTAAGAGGAGGAATCAAGAATCAATCCATACAAGGGTTCAAAATAATCCTAGAATCAAAGTATTTAGCTACTCATGTTCTTCAACTCCAAGGGAGCATATATATACAACATTACAAACAGAACAAGAGAAGAGAATGAAGATGGAAGAGATAAACCAAGAGAGGAAGCCCAAATCTCTCTGAAGCTCCGAGCCCAAGCTAAATCCCACCAATCTCCAAGCCCTAGCAGAGCCAAACACGCCCAAAATATGCCCAGAAGTCGAAGAATGAGGGCTCTGAACGAAGCCCTAGCTTTTATATCAGTCAAAACGCGCCCTTGTTCTGTCCAAAACGCGCAGAAATGCGAAGTTCGCTGTCACTTCGCCGCGGTGAAGTCCAAAAATTCCAGAACTGAGAGACGCTCGCTGTGGCTTTCGCCGCGGCAAGCAGAAGGCGAGCTCACCAAAATAGGGGCAGAAGCAGATGCACTTCGCCGTGGCGAAGTCCTTTATTCTCTGCTTTGCCTTTCTTTTCTTTAGTCTTTGAGCTGCTTTGGCTTCTTCTTATTTTTGTTCAATTAGGAGCTTGGTGGAGGGCTAAAATCTCTTGTTTATTGCTTCAAATTATTCCTACAAAAATTATATACAACAACATAAGAAACTAACTATAAAAACAATCAAAATCTACATAAATAACAATAATGTGAAACCAAAAATCAAATGAGCATTTTCCCTCTTGAGTATCCAAAATTTATCAATGATTTAATAAAATTCAAGGAAAATATACTCAAATGACATGAATTTCTAGGAGTTATCACACCCCCAAACTTAAACTTTTACTCGTCCTCGAGTAAAACAAAATATGAGATGTTAGATTGATTAAGTATCCTCTTACTATGCATGCGGAGAATTTTCCTCATTAGTTGCTCAAGAAGATATATTCAATAGGAAAGCAATGGAATATGGAAGAATGCAAAACTCACACATTAAGAACAAACTTCCCAACAATTATTAAGTATGTGTGTGCAAAGCCAGAAAACAATTCTTCAGCAAATGTCAAAAAGAAAATTGCAACATTTCAATATATATCTAGCTCTCTCAACATTCAAAACTTCATATGCCTACTCTCTTCCTCTCTCTCCACCAAAAGAATGTTTCTTACACAAATTCAAAATCAATGGGACTTTATAAGCTTGTAATGACGCCAAGGGTTAAGCTCATAGAAAGAAAGGTATAAAGAGAATTCAAATATCTTGAGATAAATGACAATACGTAGCTCATCTTTCTTTTCTATACAAAATTCCCTTCCAAAACTCAAACCACTCCCCCAAACTTATCTCAAAATGATGTATGTGCACTCCAAGTCTTATTGGAAGCAAACTATTTTTCTTTTTCTTTGTTTCTTTCTTTCTCTCCTTTTTTTTTATATAAAAACTTGCAATGACTTTGGAGTACAGACGATTAAACATCATGCACCACTTACACTCCCACACCAATTTTTTTTTTGTAGCAACCATCCAATACCTTCTACCAATGATTCATCAATTATCTCAAAATTTGGGTAGTTCAGGGTTTTTCAAGTTGCTAAGGTTAAGGTCTATTGTGGGTTCCAAAAAGAAAATTCATATGGTTTTTCATTATAAGGCTCAAAGAGGGTGCAAATGGAATTAAGTCAAGGGTTGGCTTGAAAGGCTCAAACGCATTTGAAAAGAATGCCCATATCATTTTCCAAACTCATGTAAAAACCATTACAAAGCCTCAAGAGATTCCAAGATAGGTTCTAGAGTCTATCAGTTGAGAAAGAAAATATACACTCAAATACTACAACATCTCCAAACAAAAGCATCCAAACCATTTCCAACTCCGTGCAAGATTTGGTTCAGAATTGTCAAAAAGCCAGTCTCAATAATGCAAATCAAGCATTCAAAAATATTAACCAAAATTTCCTCTCAACCATATGATCTAAGCAACCATCTATCATTGGATCCCACATTTAGTTCAGTGGATACTGAATCAATCCAAATCATGCTTATTGCAAAATGACAAGTAAACGTCCAAGTTTCCAAAATTGAAATTCATGTCAATGTAATTAGCAGTCTATCATCAATTCAGTCAGTTCAAAGCAAAATTAGAAATGCAATAAACTTCCCTGTAAATGCGCTGTACGCTCCAATCTTGCTTTCCTTTGCCTCATGTAAACTTTGATGATAGACCTTGAAAATGCTCAAAAGAGGTCACACCTACTAAAGGAAACAACAATAAAATCTATTAAATTTTTAAAACTTGGGTTGCCTCCCAAGAAGCGCTAAGTTTATAGTCTTCAGCCAGACTTTCTAATTACTAATCATACGTATCAAAAACAAAAATCACCTTGTCTTCATTTCTCTTTGGAAGACAAGGCTTCAGAAAAATTGGGAATTCATTCATATTAGCACTACATGTTCCTTTAATCAAAAGTGACTTCAAGAAACATGCTTCAATGTTGTACATGGGTGGCTCCAAATTAATTGTTTCAAAATTATCCCCATTAGCCCCCAAATACTTTGAAAACCCAATGAAGTCTACTTGACTCCCCTCAGTAGGAGTCAAGCTTTCAGCAAGAGGATTTTGAACACAAACTGCAAGGAACTCAATGTTTCTCTCTCCCTCTCCCATTTCTAGCTCACAATCACCCACAAAAGTATTACAATCTATTGACAGCACATTATCACTTCCCACAGTTAATTGCTCACTTGAAATGACCTCTTCCCTATGAAAGTTTTGCTTTAAAGATTCAATGGAAGAAGCCAGTTCATTTGCCCTAGATGCTAAACTTTCAAGAGCTAATTCATGTTCATTTAATTTCTCTTTTGTCCAAGCTCTTATTTCATTTTGATTATCCAAAATGCGTTGAAGCATCTCCTCAACTGTGGGCTTTTTCTCATGAATGGGAGTGACTTCATCTAAATGATTGGGTGAGGATTGATAACATGATGCATATGAAGGAAAAGGAACATTTGGATCCCAAGGCAATTGATATTCATGATTCCAACTAGGGTTAAAAGAATTATCATGCCAATCAGTTTGAACCCTATTGAAATCATCCCCTACATAATCCAAGGTTGAGACATGGGGGCATTGATCAATTTAATGACTATCTCCACAAAAACTGCAACAGATGTACTCGTATTGAGTGTCAAAAGCATTAGGATCATAGCAAGGAGGTAGATAATCATTATCTTGTTCAAATCCACTACATTCCCCAATAGTCCACCAAGGATAATCCATAACCAAAATTCAAAAGAAAATAACGAAAACAAAAAGACAATCAAAGAAAACAAATATACACATATGACACAAGAAAAGAAACTACACAAGAAAAACAAACACACAAACAAATATATACACACTCAAGCTTAAGCTACTAGGCTCTAATCAAGGTTGACCAAGGACGGTTTTGGGAAACAAATCCCCGGCAACGGCACCAAAAACTTGTTCGCCCTGCGCCGCAAGTGCACGGGTCGCGCCAAGTAATAAAATGATGAGTAGAGTATCGTTCCCACGAGGATTTGTCCAAAACCCGGTCAAACAATGATTATCACACTCTCGCCCAATTTGAGTGACACAAATGTTGAGGTTGAAAATTAAATAAGAAAATGAAATGAAAATAAAATGTAAACAGGTGATTCTCCAACCTCAAGGATAAAATGGGTCCTAAGATTATCTATCCCCCTTATACTTCTCAAAACTCAATTAACCCCCTCTCAAGAAGCTCTCAACGAAATCATGTGCTAATCTAGGGTTCAAAGAGTACTTGTAATGCTCTCTCGAGTCAACAACAAGTGTTTAGTCCTATTCTTTGCACAATCTCTTGCCACAATTTGATAGAACCCAATTATCATATTCCAACCCTAATGTGACTATGCAAGGCTAGCAAGTATATCTCTATCTTACCCACAAAACCATCCGTTCGTCATGTAAACTTCCGGTTCTTGCACTACTTTACCCAAGTTCTACACTCAACCTAGCCCTCTCGAGTCATAAATCAAGCGAACACAACATCTAAATGGTGATCAAGCACTTGGAAGCATTAAGAACGGGGTAAAATAAGCACATAG
Source organism: Mimosa bimucronata (assembly GCA_037074515.1). Lineage (NCBI taxonomy): Eukaryota > Viridiplantae > Streptophyta > Magnoliopsida > Fabales > Fabaceae > Mimosa > Mimosa bimucronata. Next base: position 31,058,832 of record CM073440.1, on the reverse strand, counting down.
ATATCATTAATCACAAATTAAGAGGCGGAATCAAGAATCAATCCATACAAGGGTTCTAAATAATCCTAGAATCAAAGTATTTAGCTACTCATGTTCTTCAACTCCAAGGGAGCATATATATACAACATTACAAACAGAACAAGAGAAGAGAATGAAGATGGAAGAGATAAACCAAGAGAGGAAGCCCAAATCTCTCTGAAGCTCTGAGCCCAAGCTAAATCCCACCAATCTCCAAGCCCTAGCAGAGCCAAACACGCCCAAAATATGCCCAGAAGTCGAAGAATGAGGGCTCTGAACGAAGCCCTAGCTTTTATATCAGTCAAAACGCACCCCTGTTCTGTCCAAAACGCGCAGAAACGCGAAGTTCGCCGTCACTTCGCCGCGGCGAAAGCCACGACGAAGTCCAAAATTTCTAGAACTGAGAGACGCTCGCCGTGACTTTCGCTGCGGCAAGCAGACGGCGAGCTCACCAAAATAGGGGCAGAAGCATATGCACTTCGCCGCGGCGAAGTCCTTTATTCTCTGCTTTGCCTTTCTTTTCTTTAGTCTTGGAGCTGCTTTGGCTTCTTCTTATTTTTGTTCAATCGGGAGCTTGGTGGAGGGCTAAAATCTCTTGTTTATTGCTTCAAATTATTCCTATAAAAATTATATACAACAACATAAGAAACTAACTATAAAAACAATCAAAATCTACATAAATAACAATAATGTGAAACCGAAAATCAAATGAGCATTTTCCCTCTTGAGTATCCAAAATTTATCAATGATTTAATAAACTTCAAGGAAAATATACTCAAATGACATGAATTTCTAGGAGTTATCAGTTCACCATGGGTCTCTTTTTGGTCTTCTAGATATCCTGCAAATTAGAGCCGGTAATACGGGCCGCAGCCCATGGGCTAACCCAAAACCCTTAAAAAATACGGTTATGGGCTTAGAAAAATAGGGTCCATATTAAATTGGGTCTTTTGGGCCAAAACCCGTCAAACCTGAGCCCGTAACGGGCTAACCCGTCAAAACCGTGGGCCAACCCGAACCCGTTTCCCCCCTTTTTAAAAAAAATATATAATAAATATAACAAAGGTAGTTAAAAAAGTAAAAATATAATAATATTTAAATGATAAAAATATAATATTTTCTTTTCTTTTTATCAGTGTTATTTCATTTGTTTTAATCTCATTTATTTTATTAATGTTATTTTATTTGGTTTCGGGTCCTCAATTGGGTGAACGCCGAAGACAGTCCTCACTTTGCTAATTATTCCATCTGGTCCTAAATATAATATCCCTTTGACTTTTCTTGTGCAAGTTAAGGAAGCAAATTAGACCACTAAATTATAACATATGTCACATATAATTAGATTATATGTTAGTTTGTAAGTAGAATAAATTAGTTTTGAGGAAAAAAGATAAATATAAAGAATTTTAAGTAATTAATTTTGCACCCTTAATTTCTCCAAAAAAATCAAAGCGATCTTATAATTAGGATAGGAGGGAGTATATTGTAAAAATGGGGCTCATTCGAAAAAGGGAAAAAAATATCAAAAGAAAATGAGCTTAAAACAAGCTTTTTTAAGCCCAGCCCGAAACCCAAACAATATGGTCCGGGTCGAAAAATCAAGCACATATTCAAAACGGGTTTTTTTGGGCTCGGCCCATTTTTTCACGGGTTTTTTTAGGCCCGGCCAGAACCCGTCAAGCATGCCCATATTACCAGATCTACTGCAAATAAAAATATAATAAAATAAGTATCAAATGTCCTAGCAAATTAAATGTTCTCACTTAATCACCAATTATAACGCTTTTTGACAAATCCTTATATTTGTATGTATTTATGTGTTTAAATTGAGGCAATTAACATGATTAAGATGCAATATTGGTCCAATAATGCTCAATGTATATCTTAGACTCTTTAATTGGAATTAGCATGAAAATGAGGTTAATTAGCCATAATTGGAGATTAATTTGTATTAGTTGATTTCTAGGGCTTTTTTATTCTTGTTTATTGCAATTTTATTTGTAGGGTCACCCAAGGACCAAAAAGGAAGAAGTTTGCATGAAGAAATGGGCAAAATCGAGGATCGAGTTGTGGAGAAGGAAGCCAGTGAAAGCACAAAATTCAGCTCCAAAGTTCTGTCAAGTTGGCTGCAGCGAGAAAATGTTCTAGCTGCAGCGAGAAAAAAGTCCTGGCTGCAGCGAGAAGAAGTCCTGGCTGCAGCCAGACAGACAGAGAGCAAGGGCCAAGACTCTGTGCTCCTGGCTGCAGCGAGCAAACCTTCTCGCTGCAGCGAAAATGCGATTTTCTGACGCGAAATTTTGCTGATATTTCGGGTTTTTAGGGTTCCAAATGGGTAGATCCGACCTTCAATGACCTAGACCCGACTTCCCCGGCAACGGCGCCACTTGAAGAGCTCGCTGAACTTCTCTCTCGAGTGTGTATATGCGTGTAGCGTGCCCTTGGATCCGCTCTTCAAGAAAATAAGAACCAAGGGGATAGTGGAAGCTAACCCCCGGGTGTCGTTCACTTGAGGAGCCTAAACGCAAAAGATGACCTAGTAGCTAAGGTGCAAACTCATAAAGACGGGTAAAAATATTGTATTTGGTTTTTGATTTAGAAAAGATACAAAAGGTATGATATGTTCAAAAGTGAAACAAAATAAGATAAAAGTGAGATTTGGAGGGGGATGAAGATGGAATCATTCTTGATGAATGAAAACCTCGGGATTCATTGCTTCTAAAGGTTTTTTAGGGAGTTTTATTGACTTTCAAAAGACCCCTAGAGGAACCCCTCTAGGCTAAGCTTAAGTTAACTTAATTAATGCCGGAACCCCGCACATTACTTAATTTAACTTAAGTTGATTAAGTTCAAAATCAATATGAATTTGCTAATCGTAAGGGGCTCCTAATCCAACAACCGGGACCCCGAATTGCCACTTAATTAATCCTAGAGTTTAATCGATTACTGGAACCCCAAATAATAAATCAAGTGGCGCCGTTGCCGGGGAGCCAAGTAATTGGTTCCCTAGTAGCCGGTTGTCAAACTTGTTTTTGTCGGGTCCATTTCCTTAGGTTTCATTTAGTTTAGTTGCATTTTAAGTTTTCTTTTTGTTTGTACATACCATGATACTTGTATAGCATTGCATTTTGCATTTTGGGATTTATTTGATTGCAATTTTCATGTCTCGATTTAACATTAACTATGAGTTTTTGTTCCAAACTAATCCTCCTATGCATTCTTTTTCAAGGAATAAGGACACACCAAGCCTTCCACATACTTGGAGGAATGAGGCACCTTCGACTCTAACTCACTCTCAAGTTGATTTCATTCTACAAGAGTTGGATTCCATGAGAGCGGATATGCAAATACACAACAAAGCCCTTAGATCTCAAGCACCCAACCATTTCCAAGGTTTGGAACCATCTTGTCCACCAATTAACCCTACCCTCATCCCTACACCGCATAGAAATCCATATACCCCACCCTCTCTCCCTTACCATAAACCCCTACCTCCACCCTCCATACCCTCTACCCATGGACTTGATGCCTTCCTCACCTTTCCAAATATGGACAACCAAACCATTTCATTAAGAAGGATGTATGACGAGCTCAAAGTTCAAAAATATGAGTTGTTCATGTTAAAGGAGGTTAATCAACTTCCAAAGGAGATGGAAGAGCGGCTTGAAGCAATAGAAGAATTCATCAGGGCGTTTGTGCAGCACGTTCTCTGGAAGAAGACTAATGGAGAAGAAGGAGCACCATGGCCTTATGACTTCAACAATGGTGAGGAGATTGAAGAACAAGAGCCAAATGCCACCTCTCAGGTGGATAATCTCCAATCCCCAATGCCTACTCCCACACAAGATTCAATGAATGAGCAAGCATCTTTTCAACCACCGGAGGAGTCACCTTTACAATTCGGTAACATTCCTCCTCTTCTTGAAGAGGTTAACTCTCCTCATACTACTGTGATTATTGATGTGAGTGATGATGAGGTGGATAAAGACATTGTTGTTGAATCCCCTCAAATACCTGATTTTGAAAATTCTCACTATGATGTTTCACATGGTAGTTGTGTAGTTGATGATCTTGTTTCTATTACTCATGTGTGTGGTGATCATGATAGTGCTAGTTTTGATGATAATCTTGTTTTGAATGCGCCTTTACCTTGTTCTTGTGGTGATGACAACATGTGCATGGATTGCATTGATATGAAATATGACACATTTGTTGCATTGCATAAAAAGAACTTAGGTGAAGTGCATGATGCATCTGCTAGTACTACAAAAGACATTATGGAGTTAAGCTTGGATGTTGATAATGTGGAGCAGTGTGAACAATCACCCTCTTTTTCAAGTGTTGATAAGCATGATTTGCACTTCTTTGAATCTATTGAACATGATGAAGAATTCATCTCCCCCTCCTCCCCACATCCCTCTTTTATTTGCACATGTGAAGGTGATGGGCCTTTTGCCGTTTGTATAGAAATTAATGATTGGCTTTCCACTTCGCATGATGTTACTTCTTCATCTAGTTTGATTGATAACACTAATGAACATGCCACACTTGATAATCAGCATGAAAATTGTTCATCTTTTGATCCCAATTATTTTCTTTCTTTAGATAGTTTAATAAAGAAAGATTCAAATGCTTTGATTGATAAAATTGTAAACAAGAATGAATCTTTCCATTTAATTTTATCTTGTGACCTGCCACCCGACATTGGTGGAAATGAAATTGATTGTTTTGCTACACCCAATGTCAAGGGTGATAACAATGTGGCTGCATGCGTGGTTCCTACTGATGGGAACCATATTGACTTGCTTGGTTGTGATGCTTACTTGGAGAATCCTGCTTTGAAACTGCATATGTCATGCTTTAGATCTCTCAATGTATTCTATTTTGGACTAGATACTACTGCTGGTCCAGTGTTTCTTTTTCAGGAACCCCCACTACCAAGGAAGTCCAATATAGGAGAAGGAGCCACATTGAAGAAAAGCATGCTTCTCATCTTAGATGAGAACTTCTCCTTCAAGAGCCTGAAGAGGCCATAACGGAGGTTGTCTCTTTCCTCACTTATTTTCTTCCTAATCTTCATGCATACTTTAGCTTAATTGTTGTATGAGGAAGATAAGTGTGGGGGAGGGACACAAGTCAGTAGTAAAAAGAGTAGTTGTTTTTCTTTCAATTACTAGGATTAATAAATGCTTCTTGCTCACACACCAAGGCCACACTTGATTTCAACATGCTTTGAATTGGTATTTCCATATTTTGTTACATTGAGGACAATGTAGGAATTAAGTATGGGGGAGGGATGTGTTTTGTAGTGGGTGAAGTAGGTAAAACAATTATTGCATCTTGCTTATGTTTTTAGCTTCAAAAAGTTGGAAAATTTTGAAAATTTTGAACTTTACCTCACTTCTACTTTTGTTCCTCTTTGGACTTGACATAATGTTTTTTGGAATTGCTTTGGCAATTATGGGAATTACTGCATGCTTTTGAATACGTTGTTGATGCTATTGATGAATCTTCTTGATTGGCACTTTGTTTATTGGAATTGATGCTTTATGGTTAATTTTGGTTGTAGTTGATCTATGTTTATGAGTTTTGGAGAATTAGCCATGTTGTGAGGTTTATTTGGGCCTATTGTTCATTCTTGTGTGATAATCCACTTGTTGCCATTCTCTAGAACTTGTTTGCATTCTTGGTCAAAACTTGTTTCATTTAGTGTAATGAAGCATGATAAAGGCATTCACTTCATACCATATCATCCCAAACATAAACCACAAACACTCTTTCCAATTGTCACCCCATTTGAGCCATTCGCTTGATGTTTTGCATAAATTGCCAATATATGTGAAGTTGCATCATTGCTTGAACTATATGAAAAATGCCACTGCTTGGTTGTATATAAGCATGCCATGTATAGAGAAAAACAAAAATACAAAAAGAAGAAAAATAGTGAAAATGAAAAAGAAAATGAGAAAAATTGAAAAGTTGCAAAAAGTGCAAAATAAGGCATGTGTGGTTTCTAGCAAGTTGCAATTGGTGCTTTGAATTGAATGAGGCATTCAAGCATGCACATCATCATGTTTCATTCATTTCATCATACCATGTGGTCTACTTCATCATTACAACCCTAAAAGCCCTTTTGATTCATTGCACTTTTTGTGTTTAAGTGGAGATCTTAGAATCCCTACAAGCATATGGTAGAATGTGCTCCAAAGTGGATCTTGAGAGTAGAAAATGAACCCAATATGGTGAGAAGAGTGAAACACTTATCCTTGAGTGCTTTCTCCTTTACTCATCCTCATTGCATTCACTACACTCATGGTTAACTCTTTAGCATCATTTCATTCCTCATTGCTTGTTGGTTAGGGGGTTGTCAATTTGCATTAGCTCATATTCATCTAGCATGTTGAAGTTCTCATTTTTGCCTTACTTACCATTTGTGCTTAAGCTTTTAAATTTGTCTTTGTCCGGGAGTATAAAGGTTTAAGTGTGGGGGAATTGACAAATCCTTATATTTGTATGTATTTATGTGTTTAAATTGAGGCAATTAACATGATTAAGATGCAATATTGGTCCAATAATGCTCAATGTATATCTTAGACTCTTTAATTGGAATTAGCATGAAAATGAGGTTAATTAGCCATAATTAGAGATTAATTTGTATTAGTTGATTTCTAGGGCTTTTTTATTCTTGTTTATTGCAATTTTATTTGTAGGGTCACCCAAGGACCAAAAAGGAAGAAGTTTGCATGAAGAAATGGGCAAAATCGAGGATCAAGTTGTGGAGAAGGAAGCCAGTGAAAGCACAAAATTCAATTCCAAAATTCTGTCAAGTTGGCTGCAGCGAGAAAATGTTCTAGCTGCAGCGAGAAAAAAGTCCTGGCTGCAGCTAGAAGAAGTCCTGGCTGCAGCCAGACAGACAGAGAGCAAGGGCCAAGACTCTGTGCTCCTGGCTGCAGCGAGCAAACCTTCTCGCTGCAGCGAAAACGCGATTTTCTGACGCGAAATTTTGCTGATATTTCGGGTTTTTAGGGTTCCAAATGGGTAGATCCGACCTTCAATGACCTAGACCCGACTTCCCCGGCAACGGCGCCACTTGAAGAGCTCGCCGAACTTCTCTCCAAGGTGGAGGTTGAGGAACCATGGAGGATTTGAAGGAAGAAGGTGGAAGATGGAAGATGGAGATGGGAGGAAATGAGAGAGTTAGGGTTTGGGAGTGAGTGGTGGCTCCAAATCTCACTTTTATCTTATTTTGTTTCACTTTTGAACATATCATACATTTTGCATCTTTTCTAAATCAAAAACCAAATACAATATTTTTACCCGTCTTTATGAGTTTGCACCTTAGCTACTAGGTCATCTTTTGCGTTTAGGCTTTCAAGTGAACGACACCCGGGGGTTAGCTTCCACTATCCCCTTGGTTCTTATTTTCTTGAAGAGCGGACCCAAGGGCACGCTACACGCATATACACACTTGAGAGAGAAGTTCGGCGAGCTCTTCACTTTTACCCTTATTTTATGCTATTTCTATTTAAGAACTTGTGACATTATTTACCCTTATATTAAACCAAAACAGCATTATGAACATATTAATATTTCCAATTAAGAACATAAAACTCATGCAAATCTAAGAATTTATCATGGACTAGATTAAAAATTGTGACAAACAAATAAAACAAACTACAAAAAAGTATTCTAAAACACTAATAATGGAACTTATGATTGCTTATCCCTTCTACATGTCATGATTTACCTAAATTTTCCTTTTAAATAACTTCTAATGTATTCAATTTTCATCTAAAATTCAAATGTAATCAGAAATGCTCTCCTGAGCCAAAAATCTAATCTTTGATTTTTCAGAACCCTCACACTCTCTTGATGTTGGGTTTATGATGAAAAATGTTTTCAAAAATTCTCATGCTCTCACACTACTAAAATCAATAAATGCCTTTAGAAGTTTCAATTTTACTCTAAGGATATTAGGTTGACGATAAACCTCTTCTTTGTCAACAATAAATTCCTCTGTAATATGATTTAACCTATGTTCTACAATAAAATACTCTCTCTCTCTCTCGAACAATGCATCGTTGAAAAGATAAAGATGTGACCAAGAATTTTTTAGAAATAGAAAAGATAAAATGAAAAATTAAAATTCATTAAGTCGCTAAAAGAAAGGAAACAAATAAATCGGTTCACAGATAATCCTAGACTAAGGAAATATAAACACATATCTATTGCCTAATGCAGACTTCTCTAATTTCTAGTCTCATATGCAGTTTGTCTTCTTCCCTACCTCCTGCGTGTTCTCCTTTATATAAAAAGAAATTAAAATTAAATCAAATCTATATTTTAATATATATATATATATATATATTGTTTTAATTAAAGATATGATATTTAAAATTAAATCCCCAAAATACTACATCAAATTGATATCACATAAAATCTGTCGAAAATCTTTTAAAATTGGAATGGATGATTCACCAAATATAATAAAATCTATTTAAAAATATTTTAAATATGGAGAGTCATCACCGATTTCTATTATATTCTTCTATATTTCCACTACACTTTTCAGTAATTCATGTCTCTAAAAACATTATTATTGATTCGTATCGAAGCCTTGGGATTAATAATTTGATAGTCACTTACGGATCTAACATAATTGACTCTCCAAAGACTGCACTATCATATTCATCTGAGATAGCAAATAATTTCAAAATTATATTGACTCAAAATTATATTGACTCTCCAAAGACTGCCCTATAATATTCATCTGAGATAGCAAATAATTTCAAAATTATGTGATTCCAGGCTATGAATATAATCATATCACACAAAACGAGAAATAATAATGGATGAACATGAATCTTTTATTATAGGGTAAATGGTCATTTTTGGCCCGGAAGTTTTAACTTTGGAGCACTTTTGGCCCGGAAGTTTTTTTTGGATCAATTTTGACCCACAAGTTTACAAAACGTAGCAATATAGGCCAATTTTACAATATTTTGAGGCCTATATTACTACGTTCTATAAACTTCCGGGTTAAAATTGGTCCAAAAAAACTTTCACGCCAAAAATGCTCCAAAGCTAAAACTTCCAGGCCAAAAATGACCATTTTCCCTTTATTATAATCTACGCTTATGAAGAAGTTACAAATGGCTGATCAACAATCACACACTCATTGCACTAACAAGTTACACATATTTGCTGTGACCAAGAACAAAATGAGGAGGCAAAAAAAAAAAAAATTCATCACCACATCTCACAAGAAGAAGAAATAGAAGAGCTAGCTAGAGAATCCTAGTCTTAATTGTGATGATTCCTGTTTACGAGAAATTTGCCTGTGAGTCCACAAGTAAGAGCCTCAGTAGGAATTTTCTTGACATTTTGAACTGCTTCAGCAAAAACCACACCCATACCCATATGCAAGTGCGGCTCAATGTGACAATGGAAGGCCCAAGCACCCGGGTTATCTGCCTTAAACCTAATGCCAGTCCATCCAAAAGGGAATAATGTAGCAGTACTTCTATATGGAGGGTTCTTCAAGTTGAAATTCTTCACATCCTCTTCTTTAAACTTGCCTTCTCCAGATCCTAACACCCAAAAATCATGCCCATGCAAATGCCAAGGGTGGATTTCACTTTTATTTGCATCCAACATATTAGCGTTTTGTAATATCACATCCACCACCTCGCCCTTATTGAACATGTACACCCCGTTTCCTATTGTCGAATTAGGGTTTTTCGGTGGGACCGTGATGTCATAGTCCTCTGGGAAGGTGGCCGGAGGAGGTCGCTGGTCGAACGCATCCGTGAGGTTGAACTTGATGGCGCCAAGGTATGGTGTTGGAGGGAGGCTTAAGGAGACATTGTTGATGGACCATTTGGTATATCCATTGACTTTGTTTTGAGTGTTGAGAAGGAGAATTGTCCTATTTGAATACTTAGGAGGTTGTGGGGTTCCCATTAGGGCAACAATTTTCTTAGTGAAGGCCTTGCTTCGTTCATAATCGTTCCAAAGAGGAATTTTTGGAGGTGGGGTAATAGGGTATACTGAGGCAGAGATATTTTTGTAGTTTAGGATTTAGGATTGTTAAGGCTTGGGTGGTGTTAGGTTTTCAACCTGGAACTCCGACCGAGACCCAATAGTTTTGGCTAGGGTTTTGGTCTGTTGTTAGTAGGACGGAGTAGCTCTCACCGGAGTATATGTCGATGTCATCCACCACGAATGGCTGCATATAGTTGCCGTCAGCTTCCACCACCACCAGTTTGTGATTCTGTGGGGAAATAATTTATGATAATTTGGTTAGATAATGGAATATGTTTTGTAATAAAATACCGTACAGCGAGTTGTTTTAAATAGACATTCACAAATCTTATAATTATAGTTAGGCTGTGAGATGTGAAGAATAATTCTGAAAAAACTATAAAATTAGAGAGCATGCAATGTAAGCAATGTGATTTTAAAGAACCAGATGCACGTGTATTCGTATATCTTTGAAAACAAGAATAAATTAGAATTAACCTTTAGATGGATACGGATAAAAATTGTGCAAGTATACAATAAAGCAATTCTTCTTTATATTGAAAAGTAATTCTGAATTAAGAAAGATAACGCGGAGAATAAATGTGGATTTGTAGGTGTGTGTGTGTGTGTGTGTAAATATCCATATTTATGCACGCAAAAAACAACCAGAAGAGAAAAGACAAAACAAAGTTAGATCTGGACTTTTATCTCCCATCAATAGTTTTTGTCCGATCTTTGACATGGGTGACATGGGACCCAATAAATATATTTTTATTCATTTTATTTTTAAAGACTATGACACGCCAGTAATTCAAAATCGGTACAAACCAAAACCAAAAAGGTTGTACTTTGGGATCAATATTTCAACTTCATACAGTATAAATCAAAATCATAAAAGGTGGGAGATTGTTAAGCTCCTAAATTTCACATATTTCATCACAATTTTTCTCCATTTGTATATATTTTTGAAAGTGATGTTTTGAAATAGACATAAAAATTCAAAGAAAATCCTTAATGAAGAAGAAAGTGTTTGTGCATGAAAATTAGAGCTTAATGATTCTTTGCTTAAAAATTTGTGTGTGAATGTTACTAAATGTTAAAAGCTCATCAACCCTCTTTCAATCTTGTACAGGAAGAGGTGATAAAGAGAGAGAGCCAAAGAAACGCAAGGAAAGCTAAAATGAAGAATGAATGATAACAAGAAGGCAAAGAACCAGAATCAAAGTATGAACCCACGGCGAAACCCACGGCGAGTGTATTCATTCTCTGGAGGCTAAACTCATTCGTTCGCCGTGACTTCGCCGCGGCGAAGCCGCGGCGAAAACACCTGAAACTGCGCGTTTTGATTAATTAACGCTGTCTGAATGCAATAAAGGGAATTGAATGCGAGCTGAAACGTACACAGAGCATTTAGGGCACATTTTGGATCATTTTGGAGCTTAAGGTGAGAGTGGGAAAGAGCTAGGAAGCTTGGAGATTCTTGGAGAGATTCAAGTTGTGATCTTGGTTTCTTTTCTTCTTCCCTTTTTCTCTAATTTCTGCCATGTCTCTGCTTTTTATTTCTTGTTTCATTTCTTATTTACTCATGTGTAACTAAACCCCTATTCTAGGGTTACTTTGAACCATTTGATGGATTGACTCTTGTACTTCCTTCCTTTGATGTATTTAATGAATGTTTATGTATGGATTTTCATCTTGCTTTAAATTATACAAGTGCTTGATCACCACTTGAAGTGTTAAATGACGTATGACTTGAGAGAGTATATTTTGTTTTAGAACTTGGGGGAAATCATGTTAGACTTGAAATTTATGATTTTAAATGGATGGTTTGTTGATAATATAGAGATATAATTATTGATCTAACATTGTTCATATAAGGTTGGTGGAACAATTATGGCTAGCATTAATTGTTGCAAGAGATTGTGCAATTAATGCTAGTAAAAATTTGATTTTGACTCGAGAGAGCTTTTTCAAATGAAATTGAACCTTGAACTCATGCATGAAATTCATTGGGTAAGGAAAAGGGAAGGAATTTATTGGGTCTTGAAGTTAAATAGGGAAAGGTAACCCTAGGTTTTCTCATCCAATTTATCAAGTATTTCTACATCATTTCTCTTGTTCAAATTAAAAATCTTAAACTAAAAATCTCAAAAAGAAGTAACCTTTTAGTGATTTAATTTTATATGCTAATTCTTCAAAGCAAAACCTTGTTTAGCTCAACTTAATCTAATACACTAAGCCCTCTGCTTGATCGCATATGTAACCAAATCCCTGTGGGAACGATACTTTTCTTATTACTCTATTACTTGATGCGACCCGTGCACTTGCGGACCGAACAGGGATAAATCTAGATGTCATTGACTTATTAAAAAACACACGAGATATGTTTCTAAGCAGTGCCTAAAATGTGCTTTAACTTTGTATTGTTTTATTATTTTTCTTTTTAAGTTCCATCATACCATTGTGCTGTATATTTTGAAGTCTATATTCAAATGCATGTGATCTCAACAATAATCAATTAAAAGGAAGATGAGAAATTGAGGAAGATAATTAGTGTGTTCTAATTAAAAAAATACCATAGTTACTAGAACCAGTTTCTCTCTACACATTAAAAAAATGAATAGGGAGAGTTAGGAATAGTTACAACAACCAGTTTTTCTCTACTCATCAAATAGATGAGTAAGAAAAGTTAGGCGTATCTAGACCGTCTAAATTTTATCTGAATGATTTAGATTTGATTTTAGATTTTGCATTTATTATAAAATTTGTATCTGAAATCAAATCTAGACCTCCAGTAATTATTAAGTTCCATCTTTTTGTTGAGTTACTAATTTAATTAACACATTTAATCTTATCAAATTATGTAAATAGATTCTACATTTAAAATTGGATTAAGTAATATTTAATAAGTAATAAAAAATCAACTTCCAAATCTATATATAGTTATAAATAAAATGCATGATCGACAATATATTCGACACCAAACTTATATGGCCAAAATTATCTCGTGATGACATAGAATCACCTACAATTATTATTCCCTGTAGGAAAATGGGTTGGGCCCAGGCCCAGTCCACCCTTGGTGAATTTAACCCAAATAAGTGTTTGGGGTCTGAATAGAATTATTCAGAAATATTGGGATATTATTATATGTAATATTTCCATTAAATTTAAATTTATTTAAATTTGAATTTAAAATGTGAAGAATTGTGTCTGTTAGTTCTGTGTTTTATAAATACAGGAACTTGACAGAAACAACTCTACGGTGAAAAACAAAAACTTTCTCTTCTCTTTTTCTCTTAAGTGTTTCTGCAGTATACAAAGGTCAATGTCCATATTGTGATTCTGACTCCGTAAAGGCATAAAGACCAGTGTTCGACCACCGGGTATGTTCCCTGATTCCCTACATTCCCATATACAGTGTTGACAATTATTGTGTCTCTTTGTGTGCCATTAGCGGCAACATAATCAAGCGTTTAAGTGGCAACCACGTCATCTATCAAAGTCAAACACCTAATAATTACTTTCTAACAAAATCCAATCTCACCATCTCAATAAAAATTAGGAGCCTTTGCACATGTCATATTCTCTATAGATAACATGACTTGTTAAAAATTTTTATATTAAAATTGTAAGCAAAAACCATTATATTAAGATCATGTGTATATCTTAAAATTTTTCGCATAGAAATAAATATTAATACACGTGCAGTAAAACTAGATATTTTTAACTTGCATTGCATGGGATTAAAAATTGCTCATCTGTAAAGAGAATTAATATATTTTTTCAAGTTACAAATATAAATTATTTATAACTAAGTGACACGAATGAAGAAAACAATTTTCAAACATCAATTTTACCATAATTGTATATTTAATATACCTTTATCTATAAACAAGATTTCATTTTATGTATGCATATGTATGAAAATATGTTGCAAAGATAGCTAGGTCATACGTTCTCTGTCAAATTCGATGTATCTTCTTTTGAACAATAAAATTTTACGACGGAAGATTTTTCAACTAATTTTTCCGGCCGTGTTTACAAATTATGAATAAGTTATAGTTAATTTTGTGTAGTGAGAGAAATATATATATATATATATATGTGTGTGTGGGGGAGGGGGGGGGGGGGGGGGGGGAGACTTACAGAGATGGCAAAGTTGAGCGAAGCCAAGGCAGTGGTACTAGCAATCCTAATTCTATAGGTTTTGTTTGGAAGAACATCAAGAATATGAGGAGCACACTCTTCGCCTCCTGTGAAATTGCATTGAGGAAGGCTTGTCTTTAAAAACTTGGCCCCCAATGAACAATTGAACTGTCCTCTTCCATTAATCAGCAATGTCTATAGCCATAAAATAAATTAATCAAAGTTACACTTAATATTATCAATATATATATATATATATATATATAACTTAACCATAGCCCTCTCATATAAATAAAAATTAAATAAATTATCAGCCTATCGAAAAATTATGCTAAAATTACATAGTACATATCTACATTCAAAATCCATACAATGCAAAGCCATCCCTAAAAATATAGAATATTGTGTTTGTGTGTGTAATCAATTTCTCCAAATTTTTGCTAGAATTAAGAAATCCTTTATTCTATTGTCATTTATTTAGATTTGTGTATATTTTTAGAGTTAATATAAAATTGAATGTTAATAAAATGTAAGAAAGGCTTATATAATTTCATTTCTTTTACCAAAGAAGTGACGACTTACAAATTTTACTACTAACAATATGTATTATTCATGAGTTATTTTGTGACAAATTTACATAATGGGACTTATTGGTAACTAAGTAGATTTTATAATTAGGACTTCTATAATATTACCCAAAGAATATGTACATAAATCCCAAGAATTGAGGTAACACTCAAATTAATTCAGAGAAAAATTAATATGATTAATCTTAATTGGAATCTATGAAGTTAATTTATTTTAGGTGTCTCCACCAACCTAACCAAGACAATATCTAATAATTGTAGCAGACTTGAAGATTGTGCTGCTGATTCCAAAAAGTAAGGGACAAAGTTCAATGATCTCTTAATAAAAAACAGCATACAACTTGGGATCTTGGACCATATAAGTAATTATTCTATTTTATTATGAAGTGTTTGGTAAGAATTTTTCGATCCGTAATAACACACCCGACAAACGTCCAAAACCTATGGACCTTTCCCTAGGAAAGGAGTAGATGCCACTTGACCAAAGAGTCATTTAGAAATCTTTATCGTTGGATTCAAATTCTTCCACCTTTGCCCAATTAAAAAGACACGTCAAAAGGCTTGAAATTTTAATATTTGAAAAATAACAAGTTGGCCAGATCATATTATATATATATATATATGTGTGTGTGTGTGTGTTGTGTGTGTGTGTGTGTGTGTGTGTGTGTGAAGTAATTTTTTTAAGCAACATTCTTTCACATATGGTTGGAGATATAAGTGTGTGCATAAAAAAACGGCAATTTGTATATCTGTAATTGAAATAGTTCCACCCATATATAATAGGTACGTCAAGTCTACTTTATAGTGATAAAATCTTTTAAAGTATTATAGATTTTTCAAAATTATTTTAATTTAATTTGTTCTTAGTGAGCATAGGATCCCACGTCATTCATATAACTGAATCAAATTATTATATCATCCAAAGCCAGAAATTCAAATTAGAAGATTAATAATACACACAAAAGTAGGTATAGGACAAACTTCTCACCTTTCCCTCACTCTCTCTGTCACTATATTTTCATTAATTAATCAATTTGTCAAAATGAGTCATCTAGCATTAACATATACTAAATCTAGCATTCTGTTTCAAAATGACACATTCCAAAAAAAAAAAGAAAAATTATCAGACGTTCATGCACTTAGTCTCTTCTAGACGCGTTTCTCCATTTTATTTTTCCAAACATGTGTTTTCCCATTTGGAAAAAAAAAAGATAATGGTGTGATTAATGATTATTATACCTGAGGTTCACCAATAATCCACTTGAAGGGATTAGAGGAGAGACCAACTTCTTGTTCATGAACACTTGTGTGCCACCAATCACTGAGCAGCAAGTTGAATTCTTCATCATAGTGAAATGGTTCTTTCTGTCCCTCCGGTAATTCCACTATTAGTGATCCATACAGCCCTGCTGATCTTTGCATCCCATAGTGACCATGATAGAAATATGTCCCTGCCTGCACCAATTCATTATTATATTATTATCCCCACATTGATTATATATTACTTAGTTACCCAAACACTCTTCAAATAATTAAAGGTTGTATGTATATAATAGTATACATCTGGTTCATTGTATAATTACAGTACTTCCATCACATAAGAGTCAGAATATAAATACTCCCCCTAGTCATTACTCATTATCTAATCATTATTATAAGGTACATTTAACCGTCTCATTAAATTAAAGTCTAGGTGATAAGGTCATTAACTTTGTAAAAAAAATTACTAAAAAGATTCAAGTTTGCCTTTTTAATACTTTAAATTTCTCATATAATCCTATTTGTAAGATATAAAGAGTTTATTTTCTTTTAACATAAGTCACCTTGTTAAATTTATTTTATGAATATACAATTTTACTCCATGTAATTCGTTTGGATTTCTCAACTCTGACTCATTCATTCATATTAAAGAATGATAAATTTAAAAGGTTATAAAATTCAAAACATTGTTAATAAGATTTAAAGTTTTTATTTATCTTGGTGAAATAGATTAAAAATGTCATCAGATGAATACATGGATCTAATAAGTCATTAAATGTGTCTAATAAATATGATCAAATGAATACATCTAGTATACAATTATAAAATGTCAAATAGGGACAATCTTAAAAATGGTATGGTATTAATACTCTAGTTTCTTATTATAACAACAATCAGCTATTGCTTTTAAAAAATACCTTATAATAATAATTAGCTAGAAGGAGATAGACAAATGATAGTAATGATCATATGTTATCTGTAGGTGGAGTCCACACCATCATATGTCTATCTGTTCCTCATTTGAGGTAAAATCGCTTAGCTTGAACGAGGGATTCAAAGAAAATAAAACCTAACTAATTACTTAGAGATATTAGTTATTTTGAAATAATAATATAGTTCATTGTGTATATATATAACTACCTTATCAACTTTGAATCTGTAATGAAATGTTTCTCCTGGGTTGATAGGACATTGGGATATGGAGGCTGTTCCATCTGCCCACGGTGTTCCTTCCTGCACAAATGCAACACACAAATAAGTTATTACATTAGAAGCTTCTTTTCCTCAATCATTCATATACAGTTTGATGCTAAAAGCTTAGTTTTATAAATTTCTTATATGCTTGTTATATACTACTGTATAATATTTATGCCTCCATTACTGACCGTTCCTTTCTAAAAGTTAATTTACATTTTTTTTTATTTATTTACATATAATATAACATTTGTACATAAAAAGCTATACTATTCATAAAATTCTTTTACTTTGTACCTTGAACTTCTAACCCAAATAACTAACTCTTATTATTAGGGAATACACAATCGAATCGTAGGGACAGTTATAAGAAAACAAAACAGTTTGATTAGACACAGATTAGTTCGAAGACTTAGATTTAAATATTCTCCTCTTCCTTAATGTCCTCCGTCTCAACTTCAAGAATTACACACCTTGCCACCTTTTTATTGTTTTATTCTTTCTTTTTTCCGTCTTTTCTAATTTTTATTGTTTTATCCACCAGTGCTTTTTGTGTGTGTGAGAGAGGGGGGGGGGGGGGGGGGGCGCTAACATCTAAAAAAACACAACTCAAGCACTCCCAGATTAAAAAACTCTTATCGATGCTTCTTCCAATGTATAACATAGTTTTAGTTCTTAGTTTAGTTGAAGATTCAAACAAAGGGAGTCATATATACATATATATTTCAGAAACTAACCATTCTAATTCCATGCCAATGAATCACAGTTCCCTCTGTGTGAAGCTTGTTAGTGACAACGATGTCGAGGGTGTCGCCGGCCTCTGCGCGGATGGTGGGGCCCGGAAACTGGCCGTTGATTCCCATCACAACGTGCTCCAAGCAGTCCACCTTCTTAAAAATGTATTCCACATTGAATTGGTAGTGCCTCACCTTTGCTCCTAACACCGATGATGTCTCAAACACTAGTAAGCACATCAAAATGCACCATAGCATCACAGTTTTGAAGCCCTCCATTGTCGTTTTGGTGAAGGAGCTCAAGCTCTGAGAGAGCCTAAGGAGGAGGAGGAAGAAGAAGTTGTGTGATGAAACTAGAACTGGAGGCTCATTTATATACTTTGAGAGCTAGAGGACCTGCTTGAAACTTTTTTCACTGTATACTCATAAAAGTTGTAATTATTATTTAACTTTGGAGGAATGAAATGAATATTTTATACGCACATGGGTTGTGTGAAACAATACTTTTAGTCTTCTTTTTTTCTGTCTGAAATACTTTTAGTCTTTAATATATGGTATTTCTGAAAAAAATTAAGTTTATCATTGTATTATATATCAGTTTATAAGTCAAACAAATAATTTAAAAAATACTTCATTCGTTCTTATATACAGGACCTAATTACTTTTTAAAAAAATCCTAAGAAAACTAAATAAATTACTTATAAATAGATTTGCTTGAATTTTTTATCCAAATTAGTTTATTTGACTTATAAGCTAATATATAATATAATAATAGACAAAATACGTCATGATTAAGTGACTCATTTTACTTTCTTAATCTTTCCAAAAAAAATTAATTACGTGTTATATTTAGGAATACATGAAGTAATAAATATAAGAGATAAAATAAAAGAAATTATATGTACTTCTAAAAATCAATCTCAACTTTTTTATATTTAGGACCCAAACTAATATAACTTTGTGTGCTTTATAAGGCATAGCCTATCACATAGGTCAGTGCTTGCTTGATTGGTGTACTCAAGTATTATTCTAAAATCATGTAGTTATTATACTTATAATAAGCTCTACTCCACGGGTGAGACTTAATAAACTAGCAAATCAGTTTCTTGGTCAATCCGATCAAGAAATTTGACTAAGTCAATTAAATCCGATTTTGTTTTTTTCTTCTCTAGTTGAGTTTGAGATGACTTAACTTCAAATTTAAAAAATTACAAGCTATTAGATTTGTGTTTAAGTAAATTTGTTTTATTAAATTGTCTGTTATGTATATACATGAATATCTTGTGAATCAAAGTCTTTTTATTTAAATAGTAATACTCTTTTTTTGTAAATAAATAGTAATACTCTTTTTATAGTTACGTTTAAATAATCTTATATATTTTAATTAAACTGTAGTATTTTATTTATTATTGGTTTACCTTAGTTCAACTAGAATTAGATCAATTATCAATAAATCATTGTTTCGACCAATTTAATCATCAATTCAATATCTAGTACCTTACAGAAAAATGGAAAATGAAATAAAGTTACTAAGTTAGAGAGCTTCTAAAAATGGATGGGTTTAAAAAGTAGAGAGAGAACAACTAAATAATTTCAATAAGGCTAATATCATGCCAATTTTTTATCAGAAATATGAAATATTACGTCAATATCAATCAACATAAATTAGTGTAAGCATACATAAATTCGTGAGTTGACTTTCTGATATTATATCATTTTTATGTAATTACTTAACAAAAATGTGTCACGATTTAGTCAACCTTATACCAATTGTAAATCCAACTAAACTCACAGGAAGAGGAACCCATCCTGTTCCTTTTTCTACTCGTTCCTCCCAACTCTAGACCATTAAATTATTGATATAATAATTATAAAAAGAGAATATGAGGGGTTCCTCTCTCAACTCACAAGTGTATGCACTAAATTTACCATTTTTACATTTCTACATTATAAAATAATATTGTTAACTCGTTTTAAATCTTATGTTAGCTTTTTTTAATTAACCGTATTCAATGACTTTATATATACGAACTTTATGGAAATTGTTTTATTTAATTTGATGAAGTATGAATGTTTTTATATTTAATGTGAACTATTCATATTTAAAATATATTTAAGCCAAGTTATTGTCATTATTTATTTTTTTATTTTAATTATATGTTTTAAACACATATTCCTTGATAAAGATTAACTCTTACAAGTTGATATTATCAATTCGAACCTGCAAATACGTATAGTTATGACAATAACCTTAGGTTGCCAAGTTTTTTCTTAAGTATTTGTTCAATCCTTAAACTTTGACTAAAAAATATTATTTCTAATCTCATCGGTCCTTAATGTAAGATCCATTTATGTATGTGATCTTAATTATAAATATATGGTATAATTTTAATTTTTAGTCAATTTTTCTCAAATTTCCCTAATTAATGCTCCGTCAGTAATAATCAAAAAGAAAAGGGGGAGGGAATTAAAGAATATGATTAGGATGTTTTAAAAAAGTTTCATATTAATTAAAATAACATTATTAATCTAATCAAATTAGATATGTATGTATTAGATAGAGTAATTGATTGATTCACAACAAATCAATTGTTATAAGATTTTAGACTCCAAACATGCAGCTTATTTTTCATAATTTTTCAACTTAACAAACTACAAATATTGATTTGTTTTGACTCATAATTCAAGAAAACGATAAGATACAAAAATAATTTAAGGACTAAAAACTTTATATTTAAAAATAAAAATATTTAGAATCAAATTCCTTGTATATAAAATGTCAAGTTCTCATAATCACTTACAATGATATATCTATTCTTTTTTTTTTTTTTTGATATATTATCACTTAACTATAAATCTAAATGAAAGAAAAATATGATACATGACCATTTAGGATTGAAGAAGTTGACATATAATGAATATAAGAAACTTGATATAAATATACTCATAATTTCATAGAGATAGTAAGGTTTCTTTATTATTGTTAGCAGGGGGATAAAAAAGTATAAGTAATTATTATTAGTATACTAATATATTTTGAATCAAATAGAGTGTAATTTTAAAACTCAATTTTTTACGTAGAAAAATAAAGAAATCAAGTAATCAACCCACGTTCCAAAGTCTGAAACATTATTTATTTCAAGGACATTATACGGACGTCCTTTGCTGTATATGTATGATCTTTCTTCAGCTTTAACGTTCGCAGCTTTTTGCAAAACCATGAAAGAAGTCCTTATGGTGGTCCAATAATGCCAAATTGATGTAAGGAGCTTGTGATTCATTTCCCATGAACGAGGTTGTGGAAAATGAGAGGGAATCATATCATATCACTTCAATTCCCAAATTAGAAAGATGGATACATCCAAATATGTACCCCAAAATACCGTGCAATTATTTCACGTGCGTTGATTTCCCCTTGTCCCCCACTACTCTATTTCTTTACTGCATCATTCTTTGTGGAGAATATGCAAAATATGCATTCTTTCCAGAAGGTGATTTATTTATTTTTTTTGACCGGAGAGAGTACGTAAGTATCCATATTACTCTTTGGTTCTTATTATATGCTCGCAATGAAAGAAATCTTTGTTCCTATATATAAGTCTATCTAGAGGGTTAATGACTGTTTTCAATTTTATTGTTATGTAATTCTCATTGAAAAAAGATAAAATAAATAAACATGTGAGAATTTACTTGTAAATATTGAGAGAGTGTATGTGTTTTAATAGTAAAGGTCTGCTGCTGGCCAATAGGTTACTGCATACATGAGGCGGGGATTGAACCCTGACACTTGTTTAAACAGACGAGTGAGCTTACCACTCGACCAACCCAAGTTGATTGGTGACTTTTACATATTGATGGATATGAGGAACTTGACATGGCTTTAAGTCATTTTAAAATCTCATTAATCGTAACTTCTATAAATTTTTCAGCATAATTCATATTATTAAATATGGGTAAATTCAAAAGAATTTATCATTTTCAAATAGATGTAATGACTTAACACTGACAAATCTCTGATTTGTATGGTTTTTATATGTCTACATTGAGGAAATTAACATGATTGAGATGCGATATTGGCCCAATAATGCTTAACATAGAACTTAGACTCTCAGGTGGAATTAGTGTTAGATTTGGGTTAATTAGCCATAATTGTAGATTAATTTGTATGAATTGGTTTATAGGGCTATTTGATCCTTGTTTAGTCTTGTTTCCACTTGTAGGGTCGCTCAGGACCAAGAGATCAAACCCGGAATGAAGGAGAAGGCCAAACAAAGGAACAGAGATAAAGTGACTTCGCCGCGGCGAGACAGACGGCGAAGGGGCCCCTACATTCCAGAGAAGAAGTGAGCTCGCCGTGGCTTCACCGCGGCGAGCCCACGGCGAGAAAAGCTAAGGGAGCCAGAAGTATTGTCACTTCGCCGCTACGAAGTAGACGGCGAAAATCGTTCTGCAGAATTTTCAGTCGCGAATTTTGGGCCCAAACCAGATCTAACTCATTTTCCACTCACTTGACCCGACTTGAAAGAGATAAAACACGAAAAACACACTCTAATAGGGGAGATTTGGTTCACAATTTCACACCCCAAGCCCTAGCTCTCTCTTTTCTCCATCTCCACCTTCATCTTCTTCTTCTTGTTTTCTTCATCCATGGCTCCACTACTTTCCTCCTTTGCTGATTGTTCCTCCGTGGAGAGTAGCAGCTAGGCTCCACCATTCTTGGTGGTGAGAGCCAAGGGATGAGCTTGAAGCTTCAATAGGGGAGTTTTCCTAGTTCTAATCCTTTCCCCATATATTGTATTTATGCTTTTCTAGGTTTCTAGGGTTGCATTTATGACATTTTGGTGGGTTGTATTAATTGCTATTGCATTTGGTTGAGGTGTATTTATTGCACTTAGTTGGATGCATTTATGACATTAGGGTTAGAAACTATGTTTATGTTTATGTTGTTTCCTTCTTGTATAATGCTTGACATTGCTACTTATTAACTTTGAGTTTAATGAAATTTATGGGTTCATAGTTTTGTTATTCTCTTGGTGAAAATTATGTGTTAATGCAAGGTGGCTTGGTTAGTGGATTAAGAGTGTTAAGCTATTTGCTTGAAGGAGATGGCATAAGAATTAATTGGTTGTGTTGAGACATTGGGCAAACACTCTCTAGGTCCTAATTTATTGTATGGGTGGCCATCAATGGATTAAGGTTTAGAGAGAAATTTAGAGTAATTATGGGGTGGCCCAAATTGTGGATTTAAAGTCTTGCATAATCAATTATTTCTTGATTTGGAAGTTAATCAACTTGGGTTAAATTAAGTAATGTGCGGGGTTCCGGCATTAATTAAGTTAACCCAAGCTTAGCCTAGAGGGGTTCCTCTAGGCTACTTTAGAAATCAAACAAACTCCTCGAAATCTTTTTGAAGCAATGATTCCT
This sequence comes from Mimosa bimucronata, assembly GCA_037074515.1. NCBI lineage: Eukaryota > Viridiplantae > Streptophyta > Magnoliopsida > Fabales > Fabaceae > Mimosa > Mimosa bimucronata. Next base: position 31,035,446 of record CM073440.1, on the reverse strand, counting down.
AAAGCTTTCATTCATCAAGAATGACCCGTATCCCATTTTCATCCAAATCTCACTTTTAACTCTAATCTTTTACTTTACCTTTTGCACATACCAAACTTCTTATCAAAACCAAACAAAAATGTTTTTTACCCGCCTTTTCAAGTTTACATTTTAGCTATTAGATACCATATTACACTAGGCTCCTTGAGATCGACACCCAGGGTTAGCTGGCACTGCTCCGAACCTAAACCCTTAATCCAATTGCCGAGCTCTTCAAACACCTCTAATAATTTTTGACCCAAAAAGAACCTGTAATAATTTATATTAAAACATCTCACAAAAAGTCCTAGAAAAAGTAATTTTCAAGAAAATTCCTATCATGTTGATATTTTTTTGCCAAACTTTTATAATGCTAGTGTTGATTCCGTGGGTTGAACGTTTGTCCAATTTTTTCCTTTAGCTGGAAGGAGTTAATTTTAATAAAATAATTTTAGACAATCAAGAATTAAGTAGAGGAAGGGTAAATTAGTAAATAAAATTGTATTTTGATATAGATTTTAACTAAAACCGCATACTTTTTTATAATATTCTTAACTAGGCTAACGACTTGGACTTAAGTTTATGCTTTTAAAAAGGAACGATGTTCTGTGTAATTAAGACAAAATGCAATAGAGATTAGAAATTTGGAATATATTTTAATATTGTTCTATTATACGTTAAGATATTAATGTATTATAAATATTTACATTTTATTTATATGTAACATGTGGCATTCATTCAATATAAATACGGGGATTTGACCCAAAAAAATAAATAAATAAGTGCGGGGCTAAATGCCTAAGTAGTAATGAGTTGTAAAATGAACCTGTGTATCAGATTGGAAGGACTAATAATAATGGATCCTTTATTTGTTTTCAAATATGGAAATAAGCTAGAGAAACCCAGAAAAAGCATCATAAGCAGATGTGGAAAACTGTACCATAGCCTATATGGTGGAGGAGTTGGATGGATTTAAATTTACACGCATTTTAACCGTAAACAGTTAAGCTCATCATTTGTATAGTACTTACTGCATCCATGCACATAGAGGAACCGATAGGGATGCCAAAACTTTTTCTACGAGCTTATGAGGTTATTCAATTATGTGTATATCATCTCTTGGATGACATTTTGTACTTGTACTCCATTACTTGTAAAATGAATTCCAACATTTGTCACGGAAATATTCTTGCCTCCCTCAAACTGAAAAAGTTTAATTGCACTTGCTCTTTGTCCAAGATCTTTCATTATTGCACCTAACATAGAGATATGTAACTGACCCAAGTTTAAATATCTTGTAGTGCTTTCTTTCTGCAAATTAGGGTCTCCACAACGATCCTTGATTATTGCACCTAACATAGAGATATGTAATTGCATCTTTGTTCAAGATCCTTGATTATTGCATCTAACATAGACATATGTAACTGACCCAAGCGTAAATATCTTGTAGTGCTTTCTTTCTGCAAATTAGAGTCTCCACAACGATCTCTGATTTCTAAATTATACCTTTTCAGTTTCATCAAAGTACTGATGCCCATGAGGTATTCCTAGTGATGGAAAAATTAGAAATTAAATGAGGGAGAGAGAGACAACATACCAAACGGATCCTGTTCTGATCCGGGTCAAACCTCCGGAGCTCCATGATTGGTTCTTAAAAGAACCCACGCAAAATTCAGACTACTGGAAAAACTAGAGTCCAAACATGTGGCACAGCAGAGCACCACACAAGAAAGAATATAAAGAGAATGAGAGAGTCGGAAAACTCAACGACTGGTGTATTTTGAACTGGAGGGGAGGCCTTCTATTTATAGAAGAGGGCTGGGCATATTTTAGGAATACAAAATATCCACTACCACCACTCATGGCTTAGTCAGCAATCATCGCCTCTCTTATCTGACCAATCAAATAATTGAATAATTAATTGATTAATTAATTAATCAATTAATTACTCATAGCTGAGTCAGTAATCCACACCTTGCCCATTCGACCAATCATATTAATTAAACACTTAATTAATAAATCGGTTGGGAATTACTGAGTCAGCAATCCACAACTTTCTCATTCGGCCAATCATATTAATTAAACACTTAATAAATAAATCAATTGGGAAAATACTCATATTTCCTAATTAATTAATCCAGCCCATCAATGGCGGATCTAGGCCCAAATTTCCAACATCTCCCACTCGCACTTGATGGACTGACCATCTTGTGGGTATCACATCTTTCTTGCTTCATACTTGGTGTCTGCCGTGTCCGCGTGGGCACGACGTCCTCGATTCGGGTTCTCGTGTACTAGAAGTCCTTTATGCAGGATCAGCACACATGGATACCTTAGTTGCACCTGCAAGTAATATGCAATTGCCTCAAATGCCCCAGATTTACCAATACACATTACACATGGCATATCTAATCCCTCACGAGTTAATTCTAGATTAACTCAGATTGCCTTCTTTTGTGTTTAGTATCCACACTTACAAGTTACCCAGCTAACAAGTAAGGGATCGATCACAGACACTAGCACAGATGTGTACTTCAGGGTAAGTCTTCCTTCCCACTAGACATCAGTCAGGGCTGGCCAGGTCACTTTCCCAGTATTTGACCTATTAGGTCGAATCATTCATGACCATAAGGTGCAAACTAAAGTAGCTATCGCCAAGTCAGTCCTTAATGATGTTGTCAAAGTCATAAGGGCATTGTGAAAGGTTTCTCTCCTTTCTGGGACTCACACCGTAATGGAACAGGGATTTTCTATCTATGTCCCCTTTTGCGGATCTAATTATTCATAAACATATGCAGTATGAATTGCATGTTACGGTGTTCATCTTAGCTTGAAAGAGTGCGTGTCGATTTTAATCTAATAACACCGTACAGACTTAAGTTCCAGGTATGTACAGTACCTGAACCAAAACTCTTCAGCTCAAAATTCATCATGACGTCTTTGTGGAGGAGTTTTATGCCCAGCTACAGGTTTCATGGGTCACATATGTCCATGATTCAATCTATTTCATGTATAGATTTTATCTCAAACTCTTTTGAGACGACATTTATGCAGTGATACTTATTGACCATCTCAAGATGATCACTTGATGTCATACCTACTATGTCCTTTGAACATAAAGGCGACTACCCGTGTGAGTGGGTTAGCCTTAACCTGTACGACACACTAGTCATTGTATATCTTACACATATATGTATGTATCTATACATACATAATAGGAATGTATCTCTTTTACTCTCATATAAAAGAAGTTCAAAACCTTATGTTATACACGTGCCCAAGTCTTGGCTCATCTCTAAAATAAACATTCAGCTGTGGGCATCATAAGGGGGTCTGTCAACATTTTTATAAACAGAAAGATGTTGAATTGTTGCTTGCTCCTTAGCAACCATGCTTCTCACAAAGAGGTATCATGTGTCTATGTATTCGGTCTTGTTGTATTGGGGAGGGTCTTTATAATAGGTTGTTGCCACTTGCTATTGTGACGTACTTTGGTCCTTTACCATTCATTCCTAATCGCTTTAGGAATTTCAAGCCACTCAACTTCTTGAGTAGTTATTGAACACTTTGTGTTCTGATTCCATGGAAGATAAAGACACACTTGTCTATTTCTTATATCCCAACTTTATCAATCAGCAAGAACACTTTTCTTTTTAAACTGAATGTTGCTAGCTTAGGCCTCCAACCCAAATTGTGTTAGAGTATCCTCTTTAGTGTAAGTCATTGATAAATCTCTTATTTGTATGGTTTTTATACGCCTAAATTGAGGAAATTAACATGATTGAGATGCGATATTGGTCCAATAATGCTTAATGTAAAACTTAGACTCTTAGGTGAAATTAGTGTTAGATTAGGGTTAATTAGCCATAATTGTAGATTAATTTGTATGAATTGGTTTAGAGGGCTATTTGATCCTTGTTTACTCTTGTTTTCACTTGTAGGGTCATTCAGGACCAAAAGATCAGACCTGGGATGAAGAATGAAGCAAAACAAAAGAGCATAAACAAAGTGACTTCGCCGCGGCGAGTCAGACGGCGAAAGCAGCTCCAAGAAGCAGAGAGGAATGTGGTTTGCCGTGGGTTTCGCCGCTGCGAACCCACAGCGAACAGGCCACAACTTCCAGAAACAACCTGAGCTCGTCGTGGCTTTTGCCGCGGCGAAGCCACGGCCAACTGCGTGAATTCTGCAGATCAACTCGCATTTTGAGCCTGATTTGGATCCAAATTGAAGACCCACTTACTTGACCCGACTTGGAGACTTAAAACACGAAGGATACACCTCATTTTGAGCAGATTTGGCTCACATTTCACACCCCAAGCCCTAGCTCTCTCTTCTTTCTTCTCCATCTTCATCTTCTTCATTTTTCTTCCTTCTTCCATGGCTTCCTTTCCTTCCTTCCTTCTTGTTGGTTCCTCCATGGAGAGTAGCAGCTAGGCTCCACCATTCTTGGTGGTGAGAGCCAAGGGATGAGCTTGAAGCTTCAATAGGGGAGTTTTCTTAGTTCTAATCCTTTCCCCATTTGTTGTATTTATGCTCTTCTAGGTTTCTAGGGTTGCATTTATGACATTTTGGTGGGTTGTATTAATTGCTATTGCATTTGGTTGAGGTGCATTTATGGCACTTAGTTGGATGCATTTATGTCAGTAGGGTTAGGAACTATGTTTATGTTTATGTTGTTTCCTTCTTGTATAATGCTTGACATTACTACTTATTAGCTTTGAGTTTAATGAAATTTATGGGTTCATGGTTTTGTTATTCTCTTGGTGAAAATTATGTGCTAATGCAAGGTGGCTTGGTTAGTGGATTAAGAATGTTAAGTTGTTTGCTTGAGGGAGATGGCATAAGAATTAATTGGTTGTGTTGAGACATTGGGCAAACACTCTCTAGATCCTAATTTATTGTATGGGTGGCCATCAATGGATTAGGGTTTAGAGAGAAATTCAGAGCAATTATGGGGTGGCCCAAATTGTGGATTTAAAGGCTTGCATAATAAATTATTTCTCGATTTGGAACTTAATCAACTTGGGTTAAATTAAGTAATGTGCGGGGTTCCGGCATTAATTAAGTTAACCAAAGCCTAGCCTAGAGGGGTTCCTCTAGGGTTCTTTAGAAATCAAACAAACTCCTCGAAAACCTTGTGAAGCAATGATTCCCAAAGCTTTCATTCATAAAAAATGACCTTTATCCCATTTTCATCCAAATCTCACTTTTAACTCTAATCTTTTACTTTACCTCTGCATATACTAAACTTCTTATCAAAACCAAACAAAAATGCTTTTTACCCGCCTTTTCAAGTTTACATTTTAGCTATTAGATACCATATTACACTAGGCTCCTTGAGATCGACACCCAGGGTTAGCTTCCACTATCCCCTCGGGTTCTAATTTCTTGGAGAGTGGACTCGAGGCGGCACTACTCTGAACCTAAATCCCAATCAATTTCTGAGCTCTTCAGTCATTGCTTGATGACATGACTTACACTCCATGGTTCTTCTAAGGTATCTTATCATCCCTTTTTACAGCATCCTAGTACCTCGTAACTAGGATGAACCAAAAAGATTTACAAGTCCAACCTCATACCATGTATTTGGTCTTATACATTATGATGTATACAACAATCTACCAAGTGTGCTTGAGTATGGGACTCTTTCTCATATTTTATATTAGATTCCTTTGCAGGGTGCATGCCCTCACATAGATCACATACTTTGGTTAAGAGGGCATATTTGGGATATAGACTTTCATATTAAGATGCACAAAGAGTATACTTGTGTGTGTCCTCTATGACAAACACATCATTCTCCTTGTTCAATCTCTGTTCATCTTGTCTTTCAAGATATATATTTTGTCTTGCCCATGTTCTCTCAAGGGTAACTAATCCCTAAGTGTTTTAACTTCCTTAATACTTATTTAGGCTAATGATGTGTTATAGACATAGGACAATATAACAAATCATCCCAAGATCCTTAAACGTGCACACAGTGGTCTTCTTTGATCATTTCAAAGTTGACAAAGTTATCACTTTGTGAAACTTCATACACTACTGCCTAGATGATTAATTCTCTGTTTCCCACAAGTTGCTTCAGGTTGAATTACTCATCTAGTCTCCCAACTGGAAAACGTTCAATACACCCGATTGATGTAATTACAAGCCTAAGCTTGTCATCATGGCTGAAATTAGCTTTTAGGCGTTAAAACACACAATGCCACTTGTTGTATACCCCTTAACCACCAAGTGTGCTTTAGGTTTTTCAATTGATTGGTTCACCAATGTATTTGGGAATCCTACTTGTCCCCAATTGCCTTTCGGCTAGATGGTAGATAAACCATTTGCCACTATTAGCTGATTTTCAAAGGAATCCATATCCTCTTGCTTGGTCTTTTGCCACTTTTCTTAGCATGTCTTATTAGTGTTTCTCATACACTTTTTAGGGTCACCATTTTCTTCTTTTAAACAATGACTAGAGCATCTGGCCTTTCAGGGATGTGAGCCCTTATAATTCTTCGTGATGGATTTCACAGGATTCTCTTCCTGTGTTTGGGGTGGATGAGGTCTTCTTCTGGTATCGACTTGTGAATGACTATTACCTGTTGTTTGTCTTGTCTTCTGTTGTAAAAATAGGTCATCCCTCCCACTCGGATCAGTGTGTTGGGAATACATGCTTATTCCTCATTATTGTCATTCTCGCAAAGAGATTCGGTGTGGTCAATGCTCATACTGCTAGGAAGTTCAGCTCTATGAAAGTTGTGTCCTTTGATTCTTTCTCAGTCACTGGGCCGTCATCATTTTCACTTAACGAAGACGGGCTTCTCAGGATATCTCACAAAGATGTACCCTTTATACGTTAACCCTAATATTCCTTACTTAAAGGAAGAGTTACAGATAAAGCTATTGACCCTCATGGTCATTGGACATTTAAGTCCAATATTTACTATATCTATTACTCATAAGGTGTCGTTGTGACTTTCTTGGAGGGCATTCGGTTAACTATGAAGACAATTAATGTGAGATCATCTTCTAACACGAGGTTGGAAGTTTCACTTGTACTTACTTAACCATGTCAAGGAGAGTTCTATCTCTCCCTTTTGACAACTCCATTAAGAGTGTTAGGCATTGTTAGTCTTTTAACAATTCCTTTCTTAATTACACAGCACTTCGAACTAATCATACATGTATTTTCAGCCTTTGCTAGATTTCAAGACCTTAACTGCGATTGATTCTAAACTAGTTGAAGGCGTTGTCTGAAATATTTCAGAGCCTTTTATTAGTATGAGATTTCACAAACATGATCATTATACATGAAATCAGAGATAAAGACTATACCTAGCTCTGTGTTTTGCCTTCTTGCTCTTTTGGTTCACAAATTCATAGTATACCAATTGCAAAGGATATTTGTCATGGTTGTCTAAAGGTTACTTTATTGTCTTGCCATATGATTGTGCTCACTTAGTAACTTTTCCTTTTGAGCTTATCACTTGGCAAAAACTCTTTTTCTCCTTTTTAATCATTTCTCTTGATCAATTTATGTATATGGCAAAGTGGAGTCATTATCTCCAATATAAATGAACCATTTGAGACAATATTATATTTAAGAGATTCTATCCCATTGATGTTTAACTAAAGGGCTGATTGACACAATGTTTTATCGGTTGTTTAGAGCATAGAGTGTATCTTTTGGTACTGGGGTGGTCTGCTATACAGAGTTAACGTGTATGCTCCAATCCCCTTGACTTGTACTCTTATGCTGCTTCCTTCTTGAAGCCGTATGCTTCTAGATGGCAACCGCTAAAATCAGTGATGTCATATGACCTCTCACATGTTTGATGCACATGTGAAACAACTTTGAAGCCTCTCACTTGATATGACGTTTCTCAAAACAACCTTCATCAGGTTTAGTTTTTCTTCAAGGTTTCTCACCTTATTAGACGTAGGTTTTTAGGAACAAATCCTTTGACTCTTTAGTTAACCATGTTAAGCTAATGGATCTCGTATTCTTAAGCTTTTAACTTTCAAGCTTAATGTGGCGAACCACATTATCGAAGGTTCCAAATGTACTCCTTGTGAGTTTTGCTTGCTTTCATGTGCTCTCACTCAATAAGAGAGTCCTAAATGTAACATGCACTGGCTATTGACTAGAAAGAACATTGTTTGCCTACCTTAGTTCCCTAGTCTTGTTTGACATCACTTTCAAGTGTTGCCTAATTCCTGCATTAGGTCTTAGTACTTGAGTGTCCAAACATGACAGAGTTCTTTCAGCTTAATGGCATGAATGCCTTCATATTTGTTTCTCAAGGCTATTCTTATAGCCTAAGATGTATCACACTATTCGAACTGACACTTTTGTCAACAATCATAGCATAAAGCATGACGATTCGAGCTACATTGTTCTTTCTTCATCAATTAGCTTCTTTGTTACCTTCGAGTATTTCAACATCTAAATGTTGAAAGTTAGTCGGTAGGGCATACACAATATCTCATCCCTTAAGGATGTAAAAGATCTTACAAAATTCAATTTCGTAGTCATCTATATTGAGCTTGTCTCATAAGCTCAGTGAAGATGGACTTGTTTGTCATAACTCGATCACATAGACGATTATACATTTCATATTTGTTCAAGGTAGACAAAGGTTAATTGGATGATAAATTTACTAGTTTTGTGTTCAGGAGACAATTAGGTTGGCTCCCATCGCACTCATGCTAGTTAGATTATCACCTTTTTGACCATAATCTTACTTGAACATGTCCCCTTTTAGGGCCTCTGGATTTCACATTCCAAAAGCTTCCACTCAAATAAAGCAGTTATAACTCAAAATAATAATTCACAATTATAAAATAAATAACTGCATGAATGTTCAAAGAGAATTCAATTATTGAGAAATAATTTAACACAATATTCAATCAAATAAAGAACATTCACATGTCAAATCATACTTTATTATATTTGTTTTATGTTGTGGGCTTAGACCCTCTCAAAACCCTTAGCCATCTGAACCCACCAAGCACGTTCTCATGTGCTTGAAGCTTTCATAGTAATTTTATTACCATGTTAGCATATGACTCAATGTCCATTCATTTAGAACTAGGTTACAACATACCTCCCAATACGAATATCTCATATTGGTTGCATCACTTGTCACAGTGATTGCCAAGAAGTTGACTCATAAGTCACCACTCACTACTACAGAATAGGGCTATTGCGGCGCAGCAATACCGGCGCTTACTTAAATAAGCGCCGCTATAGGGTTTAAAAGACCTATATTGGCGCTTACTTAAATAAGCGCCGCTATAGGTCTAACCTATCTCGGCGCTTATAAAACTAAGCGCCGCTATAGACTTTACATATTAAATTTTTTTATTTTTTTTACTAGAAAACCTATCCCGGCGCTTGTGACTGTAAGCGCCGGGATAGGTTATTAATATAAAAATTAAATATTAAATATTAATATAATTATTTAAATATTAAATAAAATATTCCTATTCATTTTTAATAAAAATTATTTTTTTAGAATTTAAAAAAAATAATAATGAATATAAAAATTTAATATTAAATATTAAATAATTAATTAACAATTAAATATTAATTCTTATTTTTTAAAAATATTACGTGCACCTAAAGCGGCGCTTTTTAAAGAAAGCGCCGCTATAGGCATCAAAAAATGGAGGGAAAGTTTCCCCCCATTTTTTTCGAATTTTCACCTATAGTGGCGCTTTTTAAAGAAAGTGCCGCTATAGGCAAAAGAAAATGGAGGGAAAGTTTCCCTCCATTTTTTTATTTTGAATTTATAACCTATAGCGGCACTTTTTTTAAAAAGCGCCGCTATAAGTGAAAATTTAATATTAAATATTAAATAATTAATTAACGATTAAATATCAATTTGTATTTTTAAAAAATATTATGTGTACCTATAGCAGCGCTTTTTAAAGAAAGCGCCGCTATATGCATCAAAAAAAGGAGGGAAACTTTCCCTCCAGTTTTTTATGCCTATAGCGGCGTTTTCTTTAAAAAGCGCCGCTATAGGTGCACGTGACTCTGTCTTATTTATTCTCTCTTAACACATCCCACTCCCATTTTTTTCTTCTCTCTTCTTTCTTTCTCTTCCCGTCCCACTCTCTCTTCTCTCTTCACAAGGGATTTGATCAACAACTTGTAAGTTTCTCCTTCTTTCCTCAAATATTCTCTCTTCTCTCTTAGCTTCTCACCATTTAACTCTCTCTTTTTTTGGCATATCGCACTCTCTTTCTCTCACTGCCATTTCTGGAGAAATCATTTACAGTTGCAGATTATGGAGCTCCAAGTTTACAAGTGATTTCACGAATCTCAAATGGTAGAAGCTTTTTTTTCTTCGGTACCTAGATTTTTTTTTCTACTCATTGTATAAGAATGGAAAAAGGGAAAAATAATTTGGATTTCTTGTTTCTACTTATTGTATTAAGTTACAACACTAAGCACATAAAATGGAAAAAGGGGAAAATAATTTTGATTTCTTGTTTATACTCGTTGTATTAAGTTACAACACTGAGCACATGAAAAACCATTCTGAATTAGGAGTATTTTGCTTTTTGTTGAGTTCCAGTGCTGAAATTTTCGCACTGATGTAGGTGCGTGTGAAAAAACAATATTGATTTATTTTAAAAAAAAATAAAACCTATAGCGGCACTTTTTACGAAAAGCGCCACTATAGAGAGGCCTATACCGGCGCTTTAAGATATAAAAGAGCCGGTATAAATGGTCCTATACCGGCGCTTTTTGTAAAAAGCGTCGGTATAGGCCTTTTCAATTTCAATAAAAAATTAATTAAAACATACCTATAGCGGCGCTTTTGGGTAAAAAAGCGCCGCTATAGGTCACCTGACCTATTGCGGCGCTAGCTATAGCGGCACTTCAAAAGATCCGCTATAGGGGTCAAAAAAGCGCTGCTATAGGTGTGTTCTGTGGTAGTGACTTCAGTTTCAAATCACCTCAATGTGTTTGAAGGTTTGGAAGGATTTATTAACAATTAATAAGTTTTAGTTGCTGCAAGTAGGAGTTTAGGGTTCACCTCATTATCCTTTATTACAAAAAAAAACTTTTATGTATGTTCCATGGTATCCCAAGCAAACAAGTACATGACATGGAAAAAGAAATATTATATTCACATAATATAATATTTAAGAAAAAAAATAGAAGGAAAAAAATATTTTTTATTTTTTTTAATTTTTTTTCTCGGTCAACTGTTTGACCGTTGACCGGTCAACGGTCAACCCTTTGACCGTTGACCTGTCAGCCCCCCACCGCCACGTCATCTTCTTCAACCTCCATCCATACCATTGGACACATCAGAAACTGTCGATTGATGATGTGGCATCTGATGTCGTTTTAGCTCCGATTTTCACGTTCTTGGAGTCATTGAAATCGTTGCAACAAGATCTACGCATCCATACCATTGGACACATCAGAAACTGACGATTCTGAATTCCAAATCACACGTTTTTTGGTGGCGGTGGCTAAGCTATCCGAAACTTCCGGCATTCCGTTCTCCCTCATACGGACTCCGTTTGACGCGTTCTTTGCGTTGTTAGAATCGTATTGATGAGCTCTACATGATCATGCTTCTGGGTTGATTGAAAAACCTCATTTTCGAATACCCAAATTCGAGCTTGACGGCAACGGAAAAAACGGATCTGAAACTTTCGTCCTTTCGTTCTCCCTCATACGAACTCCGTTAGACGCGTTCTTGGCTTCGTTGGAATCGTCTTGCAGAGCTCTACATGACCAATGCCTCGGTTTGTCCCAGAACATCAGATTTCAGAGACCCCATGTTCTCCGAATTCCGACATTGTGTCCGCACTACCTATCGGCTTTAGATGCATTTGCTTTTAAGTTTTATGCCTTTTGTCCAGATTAAGATCCTCTAATGCTTTCTACTCACACAGATTATTTCAAAACACATGGAAACTTTAAATCTGGGCAAAAAAAAAATTTAAAACAAAGAAAGCAAATTTCTGAACAAAGGTAATATCCAGATACTATATAAGCAATATACTGAAACATAGTGATCTGGAAAAAAGGTAGTTATCGATCTGGGCATATTAATATTTATGCAATATTTAACTTAATTAATAATGCGCAGCGGAAAATATTTATGCATACTCATAAAGCATATATACACAGCATCAGGATCAACATAGGCTCTAATGCCAATGATGGAAAAATTAGAAATTAAATGAGGGAGAGAGAGACAACATACCAAACGGATCCTGTTCGGATCCGGGTCAAACCTCCGGAGCTCCATGATTGGTTCTTGAAGAACCCACGCAAAATTTAGACTACTGGAAAAACCAGAGTCCAAACATGTGGCACAGCAGAGCACCACACAAGAAAGAATATAGAGAGAATGAGAGAGTCGGAAAACTCAACGACTGGTGTATTTTGAACTGGAGGGGAGGCCTTCTATTTATAGAAGAGGGCTGGGGATATTTTAGGAACACAAAATATCCACTACCACCACTCATGGCTTAGTCAGCAATCCTCGCCTCTCTTATCTGATCAATCAGATAATTGAATAATTAATTGATTAATTAATTAATCAATTAATTACTCATAGCTGAGTCAGTAATCCACACATTGCCCATTCGACCAATCATATTAATTAAACACTTAATTAATAAATCGTTTGAGAATTACTGATTCAGCAATCCACAACTTTCTCATTCGGCCAATCATATTAATTAAACACTTAATAAATAAATCAATTGGGAAAATACTCATATTTCCTAATTAAGCCCATCAAGAGCGGATCTAGACCCAAAATTCCAACACCTAGTAATTTTCTTCTTCTGTGTGTAAATCATGTGTAGGAACATACAATTCTTCTAACTGTGAGCATTGTCATGTTACTTTATAACAGCATTCTTCTATTATACAACTTGAAAAATCTAACAACTTAAGCTTGTTCAATTTTTCAATTCCATTTGGCACTCTTTCAAATTTACTGCCTTGCATATTCCCATACATGATTTAACCACTTCTTCAACAATCAATCCATTCAATTGTGACTCTTTGGCTTTTTTATCCACTTCTTTCATCAAAGTGGTTTTTCCAAAACCTCCCATACCCTATAACCCAATCTTGGAGCTACTACCATTATCTCGCAATGCCTGCAGCAACTCATCAAAAGCCATTTGTGTAGAGTTGAAGAACTTGAAGTTCTGAGAATCACAAGACTCTACATCTGGAGCAATAATATGATGTGAAAATTGATTGAAGTGATCACTCTTTATAACTAGATCAACCATCCTCTGGGTTGTCTTCTCCAACTATTTGCAGAGACAATATCTCCTCCAAGTAGGACACCACCGTTGAAGGCAGCCATTGACGGCCCTTAGTTGTTCCTCCAAATACCTCTGCTATCAGACTTTCCACATCATTCTTCCATTTGATGAACAAATTATTAATCCTCTCAGTCCTGTTAATGGCCTCTTGAACACGTTCCTGCACACTCCCTTGCTTCTGCATCAATTCCTCCTTTTTGATCTCAACATTTCTTGTGATTTTGCGCACACAGAACAAATATTGCAGCTGCTGTAAAGTTAGATCCACCAAATATTCGGCAACGGTCGCTGCCACCGCACTCCCACCTCTGCCATTTAATATCAATAGCAAACTGAAAAGGAGAGTGATCCATCATCATCAATAGATTTAATCAAAATTTAATTTTGAAGAGTTCAAGCATCGTGCGCACTTAATCTTTCACGAACATATCATCAATATAAAAATTTAAAGTAAAATACTCAGTTTTGTCGCTCTGATATCAAGCTTTTAGGACCTGCTATGTTCAGATATTAGAGTAACAAAATTCAGAGTCCTATAATTCTTTTTTTTTTTTTCCAGCAGATCGATGCAAATGACAGCGGCAATTATTAGCAACTAACAAGCTACTCATACTTTGAGATTTGAGAGATACTATCACATATAGAAGCTTATATGCATATTTTAAAAAAGATATAGGAACATTTGGAAGAATGAGACATTGAATCAGGAGAGGGATTTTGCTTCCTACCTGGCATGAAGTTGCTCTTTCAGTAGTGGCTGGTAGATTTTCAAGAGTAAGAAGAACAGAATTGCAGATGTTGGGAGTCACAGTGCGTTGAAAAGTAGAACTTTTTTTGGAACCAGCACTAAAACAACTCTACATGGGATAGAAGCATCATTTAGCGAATTTTCTTTTTCTTTTTTAAATTCAAATCATTCAAGCACGAGTTAATTCATTCATGGAGTAAATTAATTAATAAGATATCTTGTCCTCTTGACAACACCGCTCCACTTTCAACTCATGCTGTTTTACTTTATCTAAAACAACAACTCATACTGTTTCAAAATCTAAATTTGTTCCTGTAAGAGTAGCAGTGAGATCTTTTTTTTTAAATTTTTTTTACATAAATATGTAATAGAAATGTGAAAAATACATATCATGATGTAAAATATGAAAAATAAGAAAGATCTACAGTTGGAATAATTAATTAAGGCCTTTTTTGATGTAGACTTAGATCTACAGTTTTAGATTGAACTTTCCAACAGACGAATGTGAAGTTTGGGAGAAAAACAAGCAACAAATGTAGCCTATGAGTGACATCTCTATTTCTTATAGCACATGCAACTAACTATACTCATACTTTGAGAATTATTTTAAGCAGAACAAATAAGAAAACACTGATTAAAAACATGTATATGAAAGGCTAGCTAAAAGAAAGAGGTTTCGATATTCATATACCTGATAATTTAGTTGATGATCAAGATCCAGATGATGAACACAATTCCACTGCAATCACCACCCTTTCCATGAGCTTCACTACTCTTCAACTCGGTTGGAAATCTCTCTCTCTCTCTCTCTCTCTCTCTGTGAAAACAATTATAAGAAGATATATGGAAGACTAAAGAGAGAGGCAAAGAAAAAGATATTTTTATTTTCATATTATTAGATAAACTTGCAAAATATAATGACTAAACATTTCATGAGCTTGAGTCCCGTCAACTTGGTGGGTGGTTGGAATAAGTTAATGGGCTCTAAATTTTTCCATTTTTGTTTTATTTTTTTGTGAAAAAGTTACTGTATACTATTATTAATATTTTTATTCCATCATGTGCTTAATATGAAACTCAATTGACTTTTTGTAGGAGATTAAAAAAGTTGAATAAATCACTTTAAAATATCTATATTTACCATTTTTCTCCAAATTAATTTACCTAAAGATAAATAAATTGATATATAATCTAATAACATGTATTATGTGTTTAATAATTTAATAGTTTGTTTGACTTCCTTAAACTCGTAAAAAAATGCAATCGAGTCTTATATTTAGAATAGAATAGAGTATGACCTCCTCCTCCTCCCCCGCCGCCGCCGCCGCCGATATTTTCCCCAACAACGCTATTACCCAAAAATATTTCCCGAACAACAATTTATGTGTTGGTTAGGAAACTTCTAGGAATATCAGTTTCATTATATACTCTATGTCTGGTCTAACACTAAGGAGCCGTGTAAACTTAAAGGTTTTCCTTTAAAATGTTAGTGGTTGTCATAATGTTAAAATTGGTATATACTTTTATTATTGTTCGTATTCATTATGGAGTAATGAGAGATGGGAAAGAGATTGAAGTATCTGATCATATCTGCTAATGATCACATGGATATTAATTCCAAAATGATAAAAAATGACCACCTTTTTTTATCACACTTGTCACTTACTCACTTAGCCATAAAAATTGAGTCTTAACACTACTACAAAATAGGGTTTTCACGTCACAAATTTTGGACTTTTCACGTCACTTTTTGGTGTGACATAAATTCAAGTGACGTAGAAAACTAGACTTTTAACGTCACACCAAAAAGTGACGTGAAAAGTCATCTTTTTCACGTCACAAATTACAAAAATTGTGACGTTGTTTGTCCAAAATTAGATTATATTGATAAAGATATGATAGAGAAACCACGTCACATTTTACAAATTTGTGACGTGGTTTCAAGAAACCAGGTCACACATTACACAATATGTGACATGGTTTCAAGAAACCACGTCACATTTTATAAATGTGTGATGTGGTTTCTGGAAAAATCACGTCACACATTACCAATTTGTGATGTGGTTTCTTGAAACCACGTCACATATTGTGTAATGTGTGACATGGTTTCTTGAAACCATGTCACAAATTTGTAAAATGTGACGTGGTTAGTTTTTTTTTCTTTAAAACGATGGTTTAATTAACTTCTTTTGGTTTCCTAATTTGTATTCATTGCAAATGTCACAGAAATAGATATAATGCAGATCAACAGTATACATTATTCACACAACATGTAAACATAGCTATATTATAACTAAATCAAACTAAACATATATATATACACACACAAAAAATTCCATATTTACACAACAAAGACATTGTAAATTTTATAAGATAAAAATGAAAAATTTCCAAATTAGTATGAACATTCCAAAAATGACATGTTTCATAATACATCTAACAAAATTATACTTTACTAACCCATAAATAATCTCCATTCTTGTTATAATAACTCAAAGAGCTTTTCAATGCATAATACCTTGAAAGGAACACACAATCAGTCTTGCAGAATAACTCATTTTATCCAAGAAAGTTATTATTTGCCTCACGCTTTCTTGAACTTTTTAAAATAAAATGTTACTTATAAATAATCTATTCTAATTGATTTTTCCTTATTCTTAATGATTAATAACTTCAGGAATCATTCTCTTCTACAGTCATAATCAATCATAATCAAGCTTGACACTTTAACATAAAACAAAATTTCCTTTAATTTAAAATTTCTCAAGATAACTTTTCATGATAACTTTCTTGCCACAATTAAATCAGTCTAAAATATAATTTAATAGCTAGGAATTTAATTACATAAAATGAGATTTTAACTATTCATTCCTTCAAGGCCATATACTTGTTCCACACTCAATTTAACCCAAGGTACACTCATAACCATCCAGGATATTAAATATATTTAGCACACCTAAAATTCAAGTAAGCAATACTAGTTTATTCAATCTCGATAATGCTTATTATTTGTTTTTCATCCATTACAACAAACACCTTGTAGGCACTTAGGATTAACTTGTAACACAACAACCCCAATATATAAACTACAAACAACAAAAATGAATATGCCTTTAGGTATCAATTAAATGTCCTAGAGTACCTAAAATTCAATTTCCTTACCATAGTTAATATTAATTCCTTTTTGAGTCTATAATAAATTTATTAGCCTAAATTCCAATAAACTAACATTATAACTCCTTTTATTTCCCTAAATCAGCGATAATCTAAGAGCAAAGGAAAAACTTGGGCTGACCACACACATAACAAATCATAAAGAAATGAATGAAGGAAGGAAAAGAATGGAACACCTAAACCCATGTCAGCAATGGACAGTTAAAGAGGAATTAAAATACACCTTCATTCCACTGTGCAAGCATCAGTAAGGAAAAATTACAGACATACCTAAGCTTTCACAAAATCTTAACCAACTCCTCAAAATATTTCACAAAACTAACTACTACAAAAAACAGAATTCACGTCCCCATTTCACGTCTCTTTTTTGAAAATGAGATGTAAAAAAAAGGCGGTAGCAAAATTGTAAATATGTGAAACACTTTTAACGTCTCTTTTTTAAATATGAGACGTGGATAGTCTCCTATATAAAAAAAATAGGCTTCCCCGAACATAACCCTTTCCTCCTCCCCACCTCCTCTTTGCCTCTTCTCCCTCCGTCTTCTCTCTCTCACCACGACAACACAGGCTTCTCCCTCCGTCTTCTTCCTAGAACGTCGAAAAATCGAGCTTCTACCTTCGTCTTCTTCGATCTCCCTCTCACCACGATTTGAGCACGCAACATAGGTCTTCGGCCAGGGATGGAGAAGCTAATGTCGCCCTTCAAGAAAATTCATCATCAGACCCTCGCGTCGTCGGAATCACAATCTCCGACAAAAATCTCAAAGGCTATATCCCCTTATAACTTGGATCTCTAACCTACCTCGGTAGAAAATTTCTACGGCTTTATCCTTCTATTTGTGTTGAAACATGTTCATCTTTTGTTTCCAAGCTAGTATCACTTCATTCTAAATTTCTTGATTCTGATCTTGGACTAATATGGAACCATTTGTTCCCTTATGGACCATGAGAAAGAGTTAGCATTAGCCTCTTTATTTGCACAGATAAAATTGGATTCTGGCTTTGGTTATGTGTTTCTCATTATGTTTCATCGTGGTTTGTTGGAATTTGCAGTAAGTAACAGCTTCTATTGATAAAAGAGTAAAGGAAAGAAGGAAGAAACTTGAGGTACGAATTTCTTATTTGTCTTTCACTAGTTCTGGACTGTTTTGGGAACATACTTCTTGTTGAAACATATTTTTATCATTTAAAGTTTGCACATCTGTGAACATTTGGTATCTTGTTTAAGGTCTTTGCTGGTGAAAAATAGATAGAAAAAAGGTTAGAGTCAGTTTGGGTGAACTGATACTGATAGGGCTCTTTTATTTTTTTTGGAACTAATACTGATATGGCTCTAGCATTTGTGTAATATTAGTTTGGATATAAATAATAAAATTAGTTCATCTTGTTTACATTTTAAGTGTTATATTCCTATTATTCTGATAAAATATTGGGATTTTTTTTGGATTGGGGTTAATCAGCCTAATTAAGAAAATATTCTTTTAAAAAAAAAGACTTTCAACGTCTCTTATTCAAATAAGAGACGTGGAAAGTATTTTTCACATCTCTCATTTAAAAAAGAGATGTGTAAAGTGGGAACTTTCCACGTCTCACATTCAAAAAGGAGACGTGGAAAGTTCTGTGACCACTTTCCACGTCTCATTTTTGAATATGAGACGTGGAAAGTGGGCACTTTCTACATCTCTTTTTTGAATGTGAGATGTGGAAAGTGGAAAGTGCCCACTTTCCACGTCTCATTTTTGAATGTGAGACGTGGAAAGTGGGACTTTCCACGTCTCCACTTTCCACGTCTCACATTGAAAAATGAGACGTGGAAAGTGGTCACTTTTCACGTCTCGCATTTAAAATGAGACGTGGAAAGTTCCGACTTTCTACGTCTCCCTGATCTACGTCACACTAAAAAGAGACGTGAAAAGTCCAAAAAAAGAGACGTAAAAAGTATTTTTTTTAGTAGTGACTCCTTAACCAAAGCTTAAACTTGTTTTTGACCAATTTAGAAGATTCAAAATTCCCTAACACCCAGATCGATCCTCGCACAAAATCGCTCAAACCAAAGGAGTTAAGGGTAGAAATAGGAGAGAGGGAAGTCACCTGAACTCAACCCAGTGCTTGCATGTGCCGTCGAAGCTCCATGCCGCCGTGAATCGCAGTCATTAAGGGGGGAAGCTGGGGGGCTTGAGGGATTTGGAGGGAGCTAAGGGCGCGGGATCTGAAATATTGGGGATGTTGGGGTGGAAAGTGTTTCAATTTTAAAAAAAAAATTTGTGACTTTCAACGTCACACTTTATTAAAGTGTGACGATGAAAGTCACATAAATTTTTAAAAAAAAATATTTAAAAAAAATTCGTGACTTTCAACGTCACTGTTCGCACCGCAAGTGCACGGGTCGCGCCAAGTAATAAAGTGATAAGAAAGTTCGTTCCCACGAGGATTTGGTTACAAATGTGATCAATCAGAAGGCTTAATGAAATCAATTAAATTGAGCTAGAGCAATTTTTGGTTGGAAGAGTTAATTGGTAGAAAACTAGCATTAAAAATAGAAGTTGATAATTACAATTGATTCTTTGACTTTAAGGATAAAATGGAGTCTAGGATTACTTATCCCCCTTGTATTTTATAACATTTAATTAACCTCCTCTCACAAATGCTTTCAATGAATATAAATGCACTAGCATAGGGTTCAATTTATACTTATAAAAGCTCTCTCAAGTCAAGAACAAGTGTTTCATTTCATCAATTGCTCAATCTCTTATTACAATTAATGAAACCCAATTTCCAAGCTCCAACCCTACTATGACCATGCAAGGTTAATAAATATATCTCTATCTTATGAACAAAACCATCCATTCATCTAGCAAATTTCAAGTTCTTGCACAATTTCACTCAAGTTATACATTCAACTTAGCTCTCTCAAGCCTCAATCAAATGAACAAAACATCCAAATGGTGATCAAGCATCTAGAAGCATTAAGCAAAGAGCAAAATAAACACATATATATCATTAATCACAAAAAGAGAGGAGTAATAAAGAGTTAATCCATACAAGGGTTCAAAATAATCCTAGATAACTAGTTTAGCTACTCATTGTCAGCCAAAAACTACAAATCCACGGAGAGATTACAGCCATAGCAGAAAATAAGAGGGAAAGGAGATGAAGAAGATAAACCAAGGAAATGGAGCTCCAAATCTCTTCCAAAGCTCAATCCTTTGCTACCCACTCTTCAAGAGCCAAGCCCTAGCACCCCAAAGCTCCAAAATATGCCCAGCAAGTCGAGAATGTCCGCCCCAACTCGAGTCCTTCAAAATATATGCTCCAAACCCTTAATTTTCGTCATCAACAAAACTCAGCGTTTTGTTGTTTTGATAGGAGCGCCTGGGCGCTGGAGTCTTCTGTCTGTGGAGCGCCTGGGCGCTAGATGTAGTGCCTGGGCGCTGCTGCTCTCTGTCCAATTCTTCAAATGATCAACGCCTGGGCGCTAGAGGTTGTAGTTTTGCTTCTTCATTTTGTCCTCCTATGTATCTTATCTTCACTTCATGTCCCCTAGCCCTTCAAAAATGGTTATAACAACTAGATATATATTCAAAATATAGATATTTGAGCAATAATATGCAATCAAGAATCAAATGCACATTTTCTTCCATTCAACTCCCAAAATATGCACAAATATACACATTGGTGCACAGAATTGTAATAAAACATGCCAAAATGTCATGAAATCCAAGAGATTAACACACCCCCAAACTTAGACTTTTACTCGTCCTCGAGTAAACAATTAATACAATGGCTAGATTACTCAATTATCCCCTCCATGCATGTATGGTATTGTCCTCATTGGTTGCTCAAGAGATATATCAAATAGGAAATGAAGTACATGAGGATGTAAGATTCACAAGAACAACTTTGCCAACAATTTCAAAGTGTGTGTGTGCAAAGCCAGAGAACAATTCTTCAGCAAATGCCAAGGAGAAAATTGCAACATTTCAATATATATTAAGCCCTCTCAACATTCAAGCTTCATATGCCTACTCTCTTCCTCTCTCTCCGCCAAAATAATTTTTCTTATATAAATTCAAAATCAATGGGACTTGATAGGCTTGTAATGTGGCCAAGGGTCAGGCTAATTAAAACAAATGGACAAGAGAATTCAAATATCTTGAGATAATTGATTATATTCACTCATCATCTTTTTAGAACAAAATTTTCTTCCAAAATGTTAACCATTCCCCCAAACTTATCTCAAACTAATTTATCTGCATTCCAAATCTTATTGACAGTAAACTTTCCTCTTGTTTTCTATTCTTTTTTTTTCTTTTCTTTTTTCTTTTGTTTCTTCTTCTTTTTTTTTTTTTGAAATAAACTTGAAATGACTTTGGAGTGCAAATCATTGAATATCATGTACTATTTCCCATACCCACTTTTACAATCATATTCATCTCAACATCCCGAAACCAATCCTCACTACCAATACTAATCATCAAATAATCAATCATCTCAAGATTAAGGTAATTCATGGTTTTTCAGGCTTTAAAGGTTGGGGTCTATTGAGGGTTTCAAAAAGAATATTCACATGGTTTTTCAATCAAAGGCTCAATAAGGGATCAAATGGAAAAATATGACACAGGTAGGCTTGAAAGGCTCAAACGCATTTAAAAGAATGCCCATATCATTTTTCAAAATCATGCAAAATCATTACATAGCCTCAAGAGGTTCCAAGATAGGTTCTAGAGTTTATCAGTTGAGAAAGAAAATATACACTAATATGCTACAAAATCTCCAGACAAAAGCATCCACATTATTCCCAATTCTAGTGTGCCAAATTTGTTTCAAAACCATCAGAAAACCTGCCTTAACTGGTAATCAAACACCCAAAGATATTAGCCATAATTTCCTATTAAGCATATGATCCAAGCAACCATTCTTTCATTGGACTACATTTAGAGGATAATTAACCAATCTAACCCATATTTCACAAAAACGATAAGCAAAAATTCCAAGTTCCATTGGAAATCATGACATATCAACAAGTATCATTAGTCAAAAATACCTTCACCCCCAAACCTAAAATGAACAGTGTCCTCACTGTTGATAGGAAAAAAAAATTGAAGGTCTTCCCTCATGCAAATGAATGGAAAGGAGCAAAAATTGTATGAGAGGAACAAAACATAAAACCTGCAGAAGCATCAACAACTAAGAATCACATAACAGCAGGTAAGCACAAGCATCAACAAACATCACTAACCAAAAAGTGTCATTGCTATTGACAGTATCATGAAACTATTCAGATTAGTTACACTTCACAACATGTCTAAAGCTAACCAAAAGGTCATTAATTGACCAAAAGAAGTGTCATGTGCCTTAGTGGGGATTTACAGCATAGCTATCAACTAGGCATAAGCACAACCAAAACAAACAAAAGTGATTGTGAGTGAGTGAGCTAATGAGCACAGGTGTCCTCTTCCATTGGCTGATCCCCATCCATGGAAGTGGAAGGACCAACTACAGCGTTGGCCTCCTCATCAGAATTAGACGAGCAGTCTATGTCCAAGAAGTTAGTGAGGCGAGTAAGTTTTTTCATCATCTTTTCTATCATCAAGCTGTTCTGGGATATCAGCTCACTCTGTTGCTGGTATATTTGCTGCATTAGACCAAATAAATCCTTTATGGTGGGGTTAGAAGCAGGGCATGGTTGTCTATTTTCTGCTGGTCCCTCATTTGATCCTTCCTTAACCTCATCTCCACTAAGTAAACTATAATCAAAGGCTTTCGAGGGATTCATCTTTCCATCTTTTATTGAGGCCTTAATGCCCTTGGACTTGCAAACTTCAGAGATAAAGTGACCCAACAACAAGCATTTGTTATGCTTTGTCAAACTTTTCTTCAGCTGATCATACATTATTTCAGCTAAGTCCACCGGGTCACCGCACAGGAGGAAGTAAATCAAGCAGGCCTTGGCTATGGAAACATCACTGACATGAGAAACTGGCCAAACATTGGCAGCCAAAAAATACCCTTAAGCTTTCAAAATATCCTCACAATGATTTTCTTGCAATTATTCTCATCAATCCTAATTCCTAAAGGTAACAACATGCTAAACTAATTAAGAAGTCTTAGACCAAAAATCAGTGGTAAAGATCAGTGAGAGTGGTTCAACAAAAACGAAATTTCATTTTTATTTTGCCAAAAGAAATTAACAAGTTACATACCATGCCTTTGATAGCTCTCAAATTTGCCAAATACACTCATTTACATATATAGAAATATATGTAAATGTTTCCATCATTTTTTTATATATACAAACTACCAAAGGCATTAGTATACACACAGGTCATCCTCTTTCGTGAAAGAAATGAGTGATTCAATAGAGAGGAATCACGCCACAGCTACAGATTCAAACAATAATTTTCTGAATAGTTGAAAAATTATTTCTTCCACTGTTATCAATGAACCAGCCACAAATACCAAACCAAAAATATGGAACTAAATCCCAAAAGTGAAAATCCACAGAGGAGCACTGAATTTACCACTAAGCTTTGCAAGAAACAACAACAAGGAAGTAGCTCGCCACCGAAAATGATCAAATGCAACTACCCAAAAGCTACCCCAAATAAAAAAAATTCACTAGTATGAGAACAGGGCCGAAAGGCAAACAGAATGGGGAGCAAAAGATGTACCAAAAATCGTGAGGAAAGAGAAAGAAATCCGGCCAAGAGGAGGAGAACCTTGGTTGCTGAAGATTGGAGCGGATGAAGCGGCGGTGAACGGCGATGGTTGACAGCGAGGGAGTTGGGAATTCACGAACGAGCAAGCAGGGAGGCAAAGATTCGGCCTCGGAAGAAGGCGGAGGCGTCGATGTTTCAGCACCCACCGCCGGCGCCGGAGAAGATGACGGCCATCGCTGGAGAAATTGTGCTGGCCGAGTATGGGAGAAATAGTTGGGAGAGATGAAGAACGGGTTTAGGGCAAGCAGAGATGAATTGCATCAGAAATTGGGGGGGGGGGGGGGGGAATGTTGGCCGAATGGTTCAGTGGAACAAGAAAGAGAACAGTGATTTTTTTTTAATATTACTTTATTAATATATATATTTTATTCTTATATTATTTAATTGTTATTATTATTATTATTATTTTATATTTATATATATAATATTTTTTTTTAATTTTTTTTTATAAAAATCTGATTGTCAGGAGGGCCTAGGCGCTCCATCTTGCGCCTGGGCGCTCATGCTCTCTGTCTCCTTACTCTTCTTTCACAGTGTTGTGGAGCGCCTAGGCCCTTTTGGTCTCTGGAATTTTTAGTTAGAGCATGGCCTAGACGCTAATTCTTGCGCCTGGGCGCTCTTGTCCTCTGCAATATCATCTCAAACACCAGCAAACACACCAGAAACAGCCCAATGACTAATATTCAACCCAAAATAACATCATCATGCACACACTCAAACAAGCATTCACCTTCATCTCCATAATCCACTATCACCCAAATCAAATTTCCATTCCAACACATCAAGTTCATTCCACATCTAAGATAACATGTAGCAGCAACAAAAATGTTTATATATCAGTCCACCATCTCTACACCAAAATGCACACAACTAATTTAACACTCAAAAAAGCTACCACCAATGCAAGCATCAGATTTAATTCAGTTAGAAGACAAGTCATAGAATACTTCCCTGAAAGTGCCCAGGCATTTATTAAGCGTCAAATCAACCACATTGCACATGCCTTTTGTCCTTTTAACAGCAATATTTATGAATACTTCCCATCAAACCTACAAAACACATAAGAACAAGCATAACCACCAAAACAAGCACGAATTACTTAAAAATTTAAAAGAAAAAGGTTAGAATTTGGGTTGCCTCCCAAGTAGTGCTTGGTTTATAGTCCTCAGCCAGACTCTTCTCTGCTTCAAGAGGGATCAGAAAGAGGTATGGTGACCGATGCACGATCCACGTCACCACTCCAGTAATGCTTCAACCTTTGGCCATTAGCTTTAAATCTCTCTCCATCATTACCTTCAAGTTCAATAACACCCCGATCAAGTGCTTGGACCACAGTGAACGGCCCTGACCATCGGTATTTGAGTTTCCCCGGGAATAGTCTCAACTTGGAATTAAACAAGAGAACTTGCTGTCCAGGCACAAAATTCTTGGAAATGATCTTCTTGTCATGCTACCTTTTTGTCTTCTCCTTGTATAACTTTGAACTCTCATAAGCATTGCACCGAAATTCTTCAAGTTCATCTAGTTGAAGGAGTCGCTTTTCACCCACAGCCTTCGCATCAAAATTGAGCTTTTTGATAGCCCAATAAGCACTATGTTCCAATTCCACCGGTAGATGACAAGCCTTTCCAAACACAAGATGATATGGAGACATACCGATGGGGGTCTTGTATGCCGTTCGATAGGCCCACAATGCATCATCAAGTTTAATGGACCGATCTTTTCTTGTTATGCCCACGATCTTCTCAAGGATCTTCTTGATTTCTCGGTTAGAGATTTCAGCTTGGCCATTAGTCTGAGGATGGTATGGTAAAGCAACCTTGTGTCTCACACCATATTTCTTCAAGAGAGCTTGGAATTGGTTGTTGCAAAAATGAGTACCTCCATCACTCATAATGGCCCTAGGAGCTCCAAAGCGTGTGAAAATGTGTTTCTTCAAAAACTTCACCACCACCTTTGCATCATTAGTGGGCAAAGCAGCTGCTTCAACCCATTTCGAGACATAATCAACAGCGACCAAAATGTATTGATTGTTGAAAGATTTGGGAAAAGGTCCCATAAAGTCAATACCCCAAACATCAAATAATTCCACTTCAAGCATGTTGTTCAGAGGCATTTCATTCCTTCGAGAGATGTTGCCCAGTCTTTGGCACCGATCACACGTCAAAACAAATTCATAAGAGTCTTTAAACAAAGAAGGCCAATAAAAGCCACACTGTAGAATCTTCGCAGCTGTCTTGTTGCCTCCAAAATGGCCCCCATATTCAGAAGAATGGCAACATCTTAGGATTTCTTGTTGCTCAAATTCAGGGACACACCGTCTAAATACTTGATCAGCACATTGATGAAACAAGAAAGGCTCTTCCCAATGATAGACTTAACGTCATGCAAAAAATTTCTTCGTTGGTGAGGCTTCAAATCATGAGGTATAATTCCACAAACAAGGAAGTTGACAATATCAGCATACCAAGGAGTCATAGTATGACTGACACTGAAGAGTTGCTCATCAGGAAATGTCTCATCAATATCTTTGTCACTCTCAAGTTGAGCATCCGTACTCAACCTAGATAAATGGTCAGCTACTTGATTCTCCGTGCCTTTTCTATCCATAATCTCCAAGTCAAACTCTTGCAATAAAAGCACCCATCTAATCAACCGTGCTTTGGAGTCCTTTTTGCTAAAAAGATACTTCAAGGCTGAATGATCTGTATACACTGTAACTTTAGCTCCCACAAGATACGCCCGAAATTTCCCAAAGGCATACACTACTGCAAGTAACTCCTTCTCAGTAGTTGTGTAGTTTTCTTGTGCATCATCAAGTGTTCTACTAGCATAATATATTGGGTGGAACAATTTGTCTTTCTTTTGCCCAAGAACAGCACCCACAGCATAATCGCTAGTGTCACACATCACAATGAAGGGCAAAGACCAGTCAGGAGCCATCACAATTGGTGCAGAAACAAGCTTTCTCTTTAATTCTTCAAATGCTTTCATACATGCATCATCAAACTTAAATTCAACATCTTTCTCAAGCAATGCACATAATGGTTTAGCTATCTTCGAGAAGTCCTTGATGAAGCGGCGATAGAAGCCGGCATGGCCAAGAAAACTCCTCACCCCCTTAACATTAATGGGTGGAGGGAGTTGCTCAATTACAGAAATTTTTGCTTTATCAACTTCTAAGCCATTTTTGGACACTCGATGGCCAAGAACTATGCCTTCTTTCACCATGAAATGACACTTCTCCCAATTTAAGACCAAGTTACTCTCTTCACATCTTTTCAACACATTGGCTAAGTTATTCAAGCACTCATCATAGGAATTCCCAAAAACTGTGAAGTCATCCATAAAAACTTCCATAGAATGTTCAATCATATCAGAGAAGATAGCCATCATGCATCTCTGAAAAGTTGCTGGTGCATTGCATAAGCCAAAAGGCATACGCTTGAATGCAAAAGTCCCATATGGACATGTAAAAGTTGTCTTCTCCTGATCTTCCGGCGCTATTGCAATTTGATTATATCCAGAGTATCCATCCAAGAAACAAAAGAATTACTTTCCAGCCAGTTTATCAAGCATCTCATCGATGAAGGGAAGAGGAAAATGATCCTTCCGGGTGGTGGCATTTAGCTTGCGATAGTCCATACAAACTCTCTAGCCTGTGATAGTGCGAGTGGGTATCAACTCATTGTGAGTGTTAGCCACTACAGTCATGCCGCCCTTTTTGGGGACGCATTGGACTGGGCTCACCCAAGAGCTGTTAGAGATAGGATATACAATGCCCGCATCAAGCCATTTCAAGATTTCCTTCTTCACAACGTCCTTCATAATTGGATTCAATCTTCTTTGTTGCTCAATGGAAGATTTGTGATTTTCCTCAAGAAAAATTTTATGCATACAAGTTGAAGGGCTAATACCCTTGATATCTGTAATAGTCCATCCGATGGCTTTTTTATGAGCTTTCAAGACCTCAACTAGTTGTTCCTCTTGTTGCATTGACAAATCTGAAGCAATGATCACTGGTAAAGTGTTGTTAGCTCCCAAATAGACATATTTCAAGTGTGAGGGTAAAGGCTTCAACTCAAGAGATGGTGGTTCGTTGAGAGAAGATTTCAGAGTTGGTCTATCAATGGAAGTCAAGTCTAGAGATTCAAAGTGCACCCGACCCCTAGGATAAGGCGTTGAGGCATCCATAATAGCCAAGCACTCCTGCATGTCCAAGCCCTCATTCTTTAGCCCAAGTAACACTGCTTCAACAGGATCCGGACGTCTTGACTCATTAAATCCTTCTTGCACCACTTGCTCCAGAACATCAACAAAGAAACATTGGTCGGAGATTTCATCAACTTATGCATGTTGAAAGTGACTTGCTCATCTGCAACTCTTAAGGTAAGTTCACCTTTTTCTACATCAATCAAAGTTATAGCAGTTGCTAAGAATGGTCTTCCTAATAAAATAGGCATTTCCTTATCTGCTTCAAAGTCAAGTACAATGAAATCTGCAGGAAAACTGAATTTATCCACCTTCACCAACACATCTTCAATAATACCTCGTGGATAAGACATGCTTCTGTCTGCAAGCTGCAGAGTGACAGTGGTAGGTCTTGCTTCACCCAACTCTAACTTGTTGAAAACAGAAAGGGGCATTAAATTCACACTAGCTCCAAGATCACATAAAGTTTTGCCCAAGAATTTGTCTCCAATATGGCATGGAATAGAAAAACTCCCAGGATCTTTCATCTTTGGAGGGAATTGCTTGATAACATCGGTAAAACTTTTAGTCACAGCCACTGTTTCAAATTCATTGAATCTTCTCTTCTTTGAGAGCACATCTTTCATGAACTTGGCATATTTTGGCATTTGTTCCAAAGCTTCAGCAAATGGAATGTTGATCTGCAATTGCTTGAACATATCCAGAAACTTCTTGAATTGGCCATCATCTTGTTGCTTCTTAAGCCTTTGAGGGAAGGGAGGTGGAGGCACATATTGCGGCTTTGCCTCTTGTTGCTTCTTCTTGTCATCACCCTCCTTTTTGCCTTTGGCTTCATCTTTCTTCTCAACAACATTCTTCTTTGTGCCATCGTTCTATTCTACTATGATTTCCTCATCAACTTTATCATCCTCATCAAGAACAACACCTTCAACAACTTCATCACTCTTGGAATGAGATAGAGGCATATTAACTACTTGCTTCCCACTTCTCAATGTGATTACTTTGCACTCCTCCTTACCATCCTTTCTAGGATTAGGAATGGTATCACTTGGGAGATTACCTCTTGACATAGCATTCATTTGTGAGGCCAGTTGCCCCATTTGCACCTCAAGGTTTTTTATGGCTGTGTCATGAAGAGAAAGAGCTGTTCTAGTCTCAACCCTCTGAGCCTCTTGTCCAGCTAAGATCTGAGCCATCATCTTTTCCATTTTAGATTCCTCCTCCTTGACAGGGGCTTGCCTAGGTTGTTGTTGAAAACCTGGAGGATGAGAAGGTTTGGCACCCGAAGAGGACGGTTGATTAACATTTTGCCCTTAATTCCATGAGAAGTTGGGATGGTTTCTCCACCCAGGATTGTAGGTCTGCGAGTATGGATTGTTCTGTGGATTTTGAAATATGCCCATGTAGTTGACTGACTCAGAAGCCATATAAAGTGGACACTGATCTGGAAAATGTACATCATTACACTGATCACACACGATTGGGGTGGATTGTACAGAATGTACCCCGTGAGATTTACCCCTCTGCATCTGAGTTTCTATCACATCAAAACGTTTATTGATTGCAGAAATAAGGGTTGCAAGTTGTGCGGACGAGGGAGCATCTTCTTTAGGTGCTGACATTAATTGCAAAGTCTTTCTATCAGTCCCTTGAGAGTTATTGGCAGATAATTGGTCTAAGAGTCGAAAAACTTCATTAACAGGAATATTTCTGTACCCTCCATTGGTCATGGAATCAACCATCGTCTTAGACTGAGCATTCAGACGAGTACAAAAGATTTGAAGTATCACCCATTTATCTACCCCATGATTAGGGCATTGCCTCATCAACATCTTGTACCTCTCCCACGCAGCATAGAGGTGCTCATCCGGGTGTTGCTTAAAGCTCAGAAATGCTTCTCTAGCTTTAACCGATTTGTCATCAGAGAAAAACCTGGCTCTGAATTTTGCCTCAAGATCGGCCCAAGAAGTAATCGATCCCTCCGGTAGATTGTCAAACCATTCTCTTGCTTTGTCTTGCAACAAAAAAGGGAACAGTCTAAGTCTGAGAACATCTTCGGGAACCCCATTCTGCTTGAAAGACCCACATACTTCCAGAAAGTATATCAAATGTTTGTTGGCGTCTTCATTGTACAGCCCATGAAATAGCCCATTCAACTGCAGCATAGTAATCATCACCGGTTTAATCTCAAAGGTATGTGCTTGCATCTCCGGCATCCGAATGCAAGATTGAGCACCTCGCATATTCTGACTAGCAAAGTCATTGACCGTGGCCCGGTCATATTCATCGTCAGCCATGCTTTCAGATTCAGTTTCTTCTTCCTCGTTAGAGAGATGGGCTCCTTCAAGTACCACTTCCAAGCTAACAAATTCCAAGCTTTGCATAAACCGAAATGGTACCTACAAGAAGCACAACCAAGTGAGTATCACACTAAACAAAAGTAACTATAATCAAGAAAAGAAATTAAAAGAAAAGTAAATAATTACAAGCTCAAGCAAAATCAATAACCAAGCCCAAGGTTGACCAAAGGATTTGTTGCCAAATCCCCGGCAACGGCGCCAGAAACTTGTTACCTACAAGTGCATGGGTCGCGCCAAGTAATAAAGTGATAAGAAAGTTCGTTCCCACGAGGATTTGGTTACAAATGTGATCAATCAGAAGGCTTAATGAAATCAATTAAGTTGAGCTAGAGCAATTTTTGGTTGGAAGAGTTAATTAGTAGAAAACTAGCATTAAAAATAGAAGTTGATAATTACAATTGATTCTTTGACTTTAAGGATAAAATGGAGTCTAGGATTACTTATCCCCCTTGTATTTTATAACCTTTAATTAACCTCCTCTCACAAATGCTTTCAATGAATATAAATGCACTAGCCTAGGGTTCAATTTATACTTATAAAAGCTCTCTCAAGTCAAGAACAAGTGTTTCATTTCATCAATTGCTCAATCTCTTGTTACAATTAATGAAACCTAATTTCCAAGCTCCAACCCTACTATGACCATGCAAGGTTAATAAGTATATCTCTATCTTATTAACAAAACCATCCATTCATCTAGCAAATTTCAAGTTCTTGCACAATTTCACCCAAGCTATACATTCAACTTAGCTCTCTCAAGCCTCAATCAAATGAACAAAACATCCAAATGGTGATCAAGCATCTAGAAGCATTAAGCAAAGAGCAAAATAAACACATATATATCATTAATCACAAAAAGAGAGGAGTAATAAAGAGTTAATCCATACAAGGGTTCAAAATAATCCTAGATAACTAGTTTAGCTACTCATTGTCAGCCAAAAACTACAAATCCACGGAGAGATTACAGCCATAGCAGAAAATAAGAGAG
This sequence comes from Mimosa bimucronata, assembly GCA_037074515.1. NCBI lineage: Eukaryota > Viridiplantae > Streptophyta > Magnoliopsida > Fabales > Fabaceae > Mimosa > Mimosa bimucronata. The sequence continues at coordinate 31,003,919 of CM073440.1, read as the reverse complement.
GGAAAGGAGATGAAGAAGATAAACCAAGGAAATGGAGCTCCAAATCTCTTCCAAAGCTCAATCCTTTGCTACCCACTCTTCAAGAGCCAAGCCCTAGCACCCCAAAGCTCCAAAATATGCCCAGCAAGTCGAGAATGTCCACCCCAACTCGAGTCCTTCAAAATATATGCTCCAAACCCTTAATTTCGTCATCAGCAAAACTTAGCGTTTTGTTGTTCTGATAGGAGCGCCTAGGCGCTTTATGGAGCGCCTGGGCGCTGGAGTCTTCTGTCTATGGAGCGCCTGGGCGCTAAATGTAGCGCCTGGGCGCTGCTTCTCTCTGTCCAATTCTTCAAATGATCAACGCCTGGGCGCTGATCAGAGCGCCTAGGCGCTAGAGGTTGCAGTTTTGCTTCTTCATTTTGTCCTCCTATGTATCTTATCTTCACTTCATGTCTCCTAGCCCTTCAAAAATGGTTATAACAACTAGATATATATTCAAAATATAGACATTTGAGCAATAATATGCAATCAAGAATCAAATGCACATTTTCTTCCATTCAACTCCCAAAATATGCACAAATATACACATTGGTGCACAGAATTGGTATAAAACATGCCAAAATGTCATGAAATCCAAGAGATTAACAGTCACACTTAATTTAAGTGTGACGTGGAAAGTCACGAATTTTTTTTAATTAAGTGTAACGTGGAAAGTCACGAATTTTTTTTTATTTTTTTTAAAATTCGTGACTTGAAAGTCACGAATTTTTTTAAAAAAATTAAAAAAAAATTGATGACTTACCAGGTCACATTTAAATTAAGTGTGACGTTGAAAGTTACAAAATTTTTTTAAAAAAATTGATGACTTTCCATGTCACACTTAAATTAAGTGTGACGTTGAAAGTCACAACAATTTTTTTTTCGTTTTGTAACATACAACGTCACACATATCTAAAGTGTGACGTTAAAACTTTCAACGTCACACTTTAAATTATGTGTGACGTTGTATCTCCCTCCACCTCCAACTTAATTACGAAAATGCCACCACGTTTTTTTTCCATGTCACTTTTATAAATATGTGACGTTAATTGGTGACATGAAAAGCCTGTTTTGTAGTAGTGTAAATGTAGACCCAAAATTCAGGGTTCTTCACAAAGAAGGAATAATGAGAGGGGGACCATATATTCTAACCTAAAGTAATGAACAAACGAAATCAATGAGAAATATAAGGGTTACGCTCTAATTAAAAGGGAGCACTATCGAACGTCAAAATTAATAATCGAGCATTTTCTCTCTCTCTCTCTCTATCTTTTTTTTTTATACATCAAGAAAGAAAATTACAAAGGACTAAAAAGAAAACAGCTAAGACTAGGTAACTCCTCCTTCATGCAGGAGGGTGTACGTTGCACAAGCTGACAAAACTTGAATTCCAAAACTCACACTAAGGGCACGCTTTGCTAACCAATATGCTTTCACATTGTCTCTGCCATCCGAGGTTCAAAAAATCGGATCGGACATCAAACCGGGTGAAACACTGGTTCAAGGGTCAATGATCGGATCAGGGTCGGACTGGGTCAAACCGGTTATATTAAAATAATAAAATTTTATTGGTATTAACATTAATAATCAATAATATCAAAATGTAAATGTACATAGGTATGCATGATTCATCAAATATGAATATTTTAATGTTTCTATAGAGGGAAAAAGAGAAAATATTAGTTGATTACATGTAAAAATAAATATTATTCTACAATCCACAGACTAAAATACAAATATTAAGACTAACAACAATTAAATATTAAGTATATGCAAGTAAAATAGCATTTAAAGTATTATAGTTTTCTAATTTCTAAAATTGAGTTAAGTGAAAATTAGTAATTAGGTAAATTATAATAAAATATTTTTTTTATTTTATTTTTTTTAAAAAAAGGCCAACCCGGTTCAAGCACCGAGTTGGCCCGATCCTTAGTCGGATCAACCTCCATCCCATTTTTCTCCTTGCCCGGATCGGACCAGTGGCCAGTTCACTGTTGACCCGGCCGGTCGGGTCCGGTTTGGTTTTTTAATCCTTGCTGCCATCAATAACCAATAGTTTAGTTGAACATCCCATCAAAGTTATACCGTACGTCATTCAGCTCAGAAAACCCATGTGATATTAAATGAACTGCTTCCCGATATTACCAGCTGCATCGTACCAGAAACTTCAGTCCATCTCGAGAAACTTCATTTGAGGGAGTACGCATGAGCACAAAAAGGGGTTCATCTCATTAAATGGAGTTCCCTTTGTATGCCCAAAGATTGCGGGGGGTGTGGAGTTAAAGACCTGACAACGCATAACTCAGCTTTCTTACTAAAAGTTGCTTATGCCATCAAAGCTAACCCCAATCTCTTTTGGGTTAAAGTTCTCCGTACCATGGTTATTACATGTTTTCTTTTAAGAGGAAGTTTCAAAGATAGGCGAGTAAGGAATCTTAATTATGACTTTAATTACTTTTTATAAAGCATACAGTATTTCTTTGAATTTAAAAATGGGCAAATTTCATTGCACCCCCATAATACGGAATTAATTTCATATTCCCTCAAAACAATATGAAATTTCACTACACCTTTAAAGGGTCAAAGTGATATTAAATGTTTCAACTAAAAGATCAGAATTTCCTTATCAAATTTTGTATTGAATTTTTAAGATATATATGGAGAATTTTCAAGACGTTGGTGCTTATTTCCAACATCAATATTAGTATTTCTAAGTTTAAAAAGTCATGGAATCCAATATTAAAGCATCTAAAATTTTACAATAAAATTTTCAAGACACATATCACTACTACAGAAAACACCTATAGCGGCGCTTTTTTGACCCCTATAGCGGCGCTTTTGAAGTGCCGCTATAGCTAGCGCCGCTATAGGTGACCATATAGCGGCGCTTAATTACCCAAAAGCGCCGCTATAGGTCATGTTTTAATTAAATTTTATTGAAACTGAAAAGGCCTATACCGGCGCTTTTTACAAAAAGCGCCGGTATAGGCCCATCTATACCGGCGCTTTTGGGTAATAAAGCGCCGGTATAGGCCTCTCTATAGCGGCGCTTTTTGTAAAAAGCGCCGCTATAGGTTATATTTTTTTAAAAATATACAATTTGTTTTTTAATTCACACCTACCTACATCATTGCAAAAATTCCAGCAATTCTATACAATTCCAGGCAGTCCATACACACCAGTAACTCAAACAGAGAAGAATATGTACAAACTAAAACTTTTTATTGCACAAACTAAAACTTGATAAGAGAGTACATGCTATGTACAAGTATAAACAATGAATCAGCTTTGGTTTACGGCTTCCAGCGACGCAGAACAAAAAAATGAAAAAAAAATGCAAAAGACACATAAACTCACCTAATTTATCCGATTAAGAATGAGGCGAAAAATCCCCACCAGCTTTGTTTGCAAAAACCGCACCTTTAAATACAATAAATCAGATGTTAGAACATTTGTTTCTCAAACAACAAAAATCTGGGAATCCCAAAGACTAAAACAAGTTAAAAAAAAAGCAAAAACAAGGGGAAACTCACCGAAGGAAGCAAAGATTTGGGGAAGAGGCTTGGATGCTTGAACGGCGTGACTGAATAACAGACGGCAACGGCGGCGAGAACGGCGGCGTGACTGAAGGCGAGGTGAAGATGAAGCTAAGGTGAACAGCGGCAAGAGGAAATGAAATGACGACAGAAAGTGAAAAATGAAAACATAAGAGGAAATAAAAAAGAAAAAGAGAAGCCTATACCGGCGCTTTTTTTAAAAAGCGCCGGTATAGGGGGGTCCGAAAATTTTTGGAGGGAAATTTCCCTCCAATTTTTTGGCCTATACCGGCGCTTTTTAAATAAAGCGCCGGTATAGGTGCATTAAAATAAATAATTAATGTTTTAATATTTAATATTAAACTCTTATTTTAATTATTATTTAAATACAAAAAATTATTTATTATTAGCCTATATCGGCGCTTTTTAAAAAAATCGCCGGTATAGGTGCATTAAAATAAATAATTAATGTTTTAATATTAAACTCTTATTTTAATTATTATTAAAAAACGAAAAATTATTTATTATTAGCCTATACCGGCGCTTTTTAAATAAAGCGCCGGTATAGGTGCATTAAAATAAATAATTAATGTTTTAATATTTAATATTAAACTCTTATTTTAATTATTATTAAAAAACGAAAAATTATTTATTATTAGCCTATACCGGCGCTTTTTTTAAAAAGCGCCGGTATAGGGGGGTCCAAAAATTTTTGGAGGGAAATTTTCCCTCCAAAAATTTTTGGACCCCCCCTATACCGGCGCTTGTTAAAAAAAGCGCCGGTATAGGTGCATTAAAATAAATAATTAATGTTTTAATATTTAATATTAAATTCGTATTTTAATTATTATTAAAAAACGAAAAATTATTTATTATTAGCCTATACCGGCGCGTTTTTTAAAAAGCGCCGGTATAGGGGGGTCCAAAAATTTTTGGAGGGAATTTTTTGGACCTCCCCTATACCGGCGCTTTTTAAAAAAATCGCCGGTATAGGTGAATTAAAATAAATAATTAATGTTTTAATATTTAATATTAAACTCTTATTTTAATTATTATTAAAAAACGAAAAATTATTTATTATTAGCCTATACCGGCGCTTATACAGAAAGCGCCGGTATAGGTATTTTAATAAAAAAAATAATAAATAAATGATAAACTGAAACCCTATACCGGCGCTTTTAGTACCAAGCGCCGGTATAGGCTTACCTCTATTCCGGCGCTTTTCTTGGTAAGCGCCGGTATAGGCTCCTTCTTTACCAATACCGGCGCTTTTTTCTATGAGCGCCGCTATTGTTGCGTCGCAACAGGATAATTCTGTAGTAGTGTATGGAGAATTTTCAAGATATTTATGGAGAATTTCCAAGATACATATAGAGATTCCCAAGACATTAATGCTTATTTTCAATATCAATGTGAGTATTTTTAAATTTCAAAAATCATGGAATCCAGCACTATGTGAAATTTTCAAGACATTTATACTTCTTTCAATAAGGATATTTTGGTCTTTTAGCTGAAACATTTAATATCATTTTGGCTCCTTGGGGTGCAATAAAATTCAGATTATTTTAGGGGATCTGAGGTTAATTCTCTATTATGGGGGTGCAGTAAAATTATCCCTTTAATAATTCTGTCTTTTCTTTTTTCTTTCCATTTATTTGTATGAAAAATTAACTATCTCTTATGTCAATCTTACCTGGGTGGGAACCGATTTTCCTTTATGCGGACTGTGAAAAAGTGAACTTTATAGAAAACTGCTCAACTATATAAATACGTCAACTATGGAAAAATGTGACAGTTTTCTTGTTTTACCAAAAATTTTTACTCTACTAAATCACGCCTAAAAGTTTTATAATATAGAATGAATAGGAGCATCTTAGAAACTTAAAATTTTCTTTGATGAAGATATCAGTATCTGAATGACTTACCAATTACCAAGTAACTTGACCCCAAAGTAGTGTTGCTTCAAAATCGTCATTAAAAACCATGCGATCTCATTACTTTCAAATTCAAACTTTAATGAGGACATAATTTTATAGGAAAATCCCTATAAAAGCTGTTTGGAATACCGAAATTCTAATTTGGGCCACTAAATTTCATAAATCATTAATTACGTTATACGAAGTGAAATAGGATTTAAAAATTGGGGTCAAAATTCTTCCATAACCTTAAGTCATTAAAAATCAATATTAGAGAAAAAATGACTAAACAAGGCAATGAAGGTAAAATCTGGTGAAACTGCGATCAAATGGGGCATCCCGATACTCCAACAATGAGCATATACGGACAAAGCTACATATAAAAACAGGGTGAAGGATTGCTCCTAATTTTTGGATGTCACATTTATAAGGGAAAATTCTACCATATTTTTTAAAAAAAAAATTGCATTCCTAAGCTTCAATGTTGGAAGATTAGGGTTTTTGGGGATTTTCGAGGTGTCAATTTCTTCCAAATACTTGGTTTCAATCTCTTTATATGAGCTAAATAATGGGAGGTAATTTGGGCACAATAATGATGAAGTCCACTAGCGAGAGAAAACGTACCTAGTAGCTGCAATGTTTTACAGTTTGTAGTAATGCATAATGTTATATGCCACTTTATAGTGCTGCTATATTCTCTCACAAACTTGTAATCAAGTGGGCAAAAATACAAATATGAAGAGAGAAGGGGAGATGAACTAGGAGGATAGATATCATTACTATCGTGGTGGAATGCGTTTGTCCACAAAACTCCAACTTCAAATTTAGTTAGCTGCATTCTCATCTTTTGCATGTTAGGTAACAGAAGAGGCTTTGGATAAAATTGAGATGAGACTTGACTTTTGGCTTGGAGTGGCACGTCTTTACCTAACTTTTTCCTTTTATGTGCTTACATATCCTTTCCCTTGTGATTGGGCTTCTTCCCTCTCCCCATGAAACAGCTTCACTGTGATATTCCAATACGACATGTCTGGTTTGAGGCTTTGGATAAAATTGAGATGAGGCCTGACTTTTGGCTTGGAGTGACACGTCTTTACTTAACTTTTTCCTTTTATGTGCTTACATATCCTTTCCCTTGTGATTGGGCTTCTTCCTTCTCCCCATGAAACAGCTTCACTATGATATTCCAATACGTCATGGCTGGCTTGAGGAAAATAAACAAATGATATTAAAGCAACTAGAGTTTACAATTTAGCAATAGTTAAAATGCTGAAATGAAATTGACAAATCCTTATATTTGTATGTATTTATGTGTTTAAATTGAGGCAATTAACATGATTAAGATGCAATATTGGTCCAATAATGCTAAATGTATATCTTAGACTCTTTAATTGGAATTAGCATGAAAATGAGGTTAATTAGCCATAATTGGAGATTAATTTGTATTAGTTGATTTCTAGGGCTTTTTTATTCTTGTTTATTGCAATTTTATTTGTAGGGTCACCCAAGAACCAAAAAGGAAGAAGTTTGCATGAAGAAATGGGCCAAATCGAGGATTGAGTTGTGGAGAAGAAAGCCAGCGAAAGCACAAAATTCAGCTCCAAAATTCTGTCAAGTTGGCTGCAGCGAGAAAATGTTCTAGCTGCAGCCAGAAAAAAGTCCTGGCTGCAGCCAGACAGACAGAGAGCAAGGGCCAAGACTCTGTGCTCCTGGCTGCAGCGAGAACGCGATTTTCTGATGCGAAATTTTGCTGATATTTCGGGTTTTTAGGGTTTCAAATGGGTAGATCCGAGCTAGAATGACCTAGACCCGACTTCCTCACATATATTTCGAACTAACACCTCAGTCCATTCATTCCATCCACCTCCATTTCATCTCCTACTCCATTTCTCTCAACCCTACCACCATCTCCTCCATTTCCCACACCAAATCATCCATGGCTTCCATCCTCTTCCTCTTGGTTGTTGTTTCTCCCATGAAGATCAGTAGCTAAGCCCATTTATTCTTGGTGATGGAGCTCAAGGGAGGAGCTTGAAGCTTCAAAGGGGAGTGTTGTTCTCCACTCTCTCTTCCTCTTGTGTATTACAATTTTTCTAGGGTTCTAGGAGTTGTTTTATGCATTTGGTTGTAATTTTATCTTATATCTTTGTATGAGAGTGGTAGAAACAAATTATCTTGTTTATTTTCTTTGTATGGATGCTTGACATTGCACCTATTGACTTGAGCATATTTTATTTGTATGGGTTCATCATCTAGTATATGTTTTCTTGTTAAAATCTTGTGCTAAATGAGGGTTCTTGTTTAGTAGATCATGGTGTCAAGTCTTTGTATTTAGAAATTGACAAGTAAATCTACTAATTGCTTGAGTGACATTGGGCTTCAATCTATTGGGTTCAATTTATTGGATGGGGTTCCACCAATGAGTTGGAATTAATAGGTAAATTTGGTTGCAATTCGAGGTTCTGGTTGTAGGATTAATAGTCCCTTGCGATTAGTAGATTTAATTGGGCCAAGTGCTTAATCAACTTAGGTTAAGCTAATTAACGTGCGGGGTTCCGGCGTTAGTTAAATTAATCTAAGCCTAGCCTAGAGGGGTTCCTCTATGGTTCTTTAGGAAATTGGCCATTTTTAAACTCCCAAAAATTTTAAGAAGCAATGATTCCCGAATGTTCCATTTACCAAGAATAATTATCCCTTTTAATCCAAATCTCCCGCTTAAATCCAATTTCAATTCTTTCTTGAACATACAACACTCTTCACACAACTTTTACACTTAAAATCAACGAAAAAATGTTTTACCCGCTTTGTCAAGTTTGCATCTAGCTATTAGGTTATCATTTGCATTTTAGGCTCCTCAAGAGAACGACACTCGGGGGTAGCTCCCACTATCCCCTTGGTCCCTAAGTTTCTTGAAGAGAGGGCCCGAGGCGGCACTACACTGATTTACTCCCATTTCGGTGCTCTTCAGAAATCTTGAAAAAGTATAAGAAAGAGATCTCAAGGGAATCCTAGTATTGATAATAGAACAGTATAAGAAAGATTTCCTGTCAAGTGATATTAATGTTTGATGAAGAATCTACAGGAAGCTTGAGAAAAAATGTGTTAACACAATGAGTGGTTAAGACTGACGAAGATCCAGGTTATATGAGGCAAGTTTTGAGGATCCAAAAAATGTATCAGATAGCACTTTGGAGAAATATAAAAAAGAAAAGTCATGATTCCCATCAACGTGTAAGTACATTTTCGTTTGCTAAGTTGGTCCTTCTCTACAATTTTCAAAATTTATAGTGCATTGAAGTGATTAATTTTCTTCTATATTGGTTACATACTTACATATCAATTTTTCACGTATTTGAAGTTAAAGGAAAAAAAGTATGATGTCCTTATTAAACCTTGCGTGGTGGATTCTAATACTCTAGCACACAATCAATAGGGCAAGGCATGGTTTTCGTTCCTTTTGTCAACATATTGAAATATTTATCAATGTGAAATGTTGCCCATAAAGTATCTCTCTCGACATTAATGAGAACTATGTAAATTTAGGATTCTGAGTATTATTAGGGAAAAAAAATATTTGAAGGCATGAGACTAACCACAAATTAATTTAAAATGCTGTGTGCTATTAAAAAATGTTTTAAAATATCGAATGTGACATTCAACTTTCAGATGTACCAAAATAATTAATTCGCTTTTCGATAATAAACTTATTTGATTTAATTATCCAACAAAGTTTCATTTCTTATACTACATTTTATAAAATACACAAGTGAAAAAAAAACTTTAGGTTGCTGAGCTAAATACAAATTAATTTAAAATACTAGAAGTTATTGAAAAATATTTTAGAATATTGGATGTGACAAACTATGTATATGTATAGTGATTTCAAATATACCAATTAGTTAATTTCTTTTTTTAATCACCTACACAATGAGCAGACATATTTGGTCAACCAACAAAGTTTAATTTATTTTCTTATAGTACATTTTGTCAAACAATTTATATGCATTCCAACATCAAAGCACACAAATATTATAGTTCATAAGTGATCAACAATACAGCTTTCAAGCACAAAGTAGTCTCACAAGATTTTTAAGTTCAATCGTCATGCGTAAATATCTTAAAATAACAAATAAAAAACTCCCGATGCATCACCTTATCGATACATTATTTCAAAAATGCCTTTAACGTCACTAATTGACGTCCATTAAATATAATACAAATCTAACATAAAAAGGGTTAAGGTGCATTTTAGCCAATAATTTGTTACAAAAAGCGCACCTGGTACAATTATTTTTAAAATGGTCCATATAAGCCAACCATCTTTTAAAATGGTCCATATAAGCCAACCATATTTTAAAATGGGACAACTTGGCCAATAATTTATTTCAAAAAGGAGCATCTGACACAACAGAATTCTGTATGGTATTGGCCAATTTGCCCCTTTTTAAAAGAAAGTTGGCTTATATGAACCATTTTAAAAATAATTGTGTTAGATGCACTTTTTGTAACAAATAATTGGTCAAAATGCACCTTAAAGACAATAATATTTTTGTAAAAAGTGACAAGCGGAGGAGGGAAATGATATCTCTCGTCACTTATGAGAAACATCGTATCATAAGGGAGACAGATATGGCATCTCTAATTATTAGAGGCATTGTTTCTAGTAGTGAATGCATCATTTTAAATTTCAGAAGAGAAATGATGTCTCTCTTTAGTGATGAGAGAAGTCATCTCGGGCTCCCTTATGATTTGGCATCTCTCGTCACATAATAACTAACGACGTTTCTCCTTTTAACTAAGAGAGAACTTTAGTCTCCTCCATTTTCACAAAAACGTATAACATTTCCCTCGCTTCCCTTTGTCGACATCGTATACATTGAAGGCTATTTAGCCATTGTTGGAGGCCGAAGAGGTTACTTCGTGAACCCTAAACTCTCTTCTCCTTGAAAGAACGCCACAACAAACCCCATTGTTTGAGTTTCACCCCTAGTGGCCAAAGAACGTTAGCTATGGCCTTTTCCTCACCATCTTTCGATTTCACTATACCCATTGTTCAATTTTTTCTTTAGGTCGTTCAGGGTTATGGGTTTTGAGAGTACTGGCTGTCACCCAAGAGGGGGGTGAATTGGGTGACAGGATAAAATTTAATCCTTTTTCAAATCTTTTCTTTTCTGAAACACAGTGAATGTAATCTTCTGAAAACCTTTTTCAGATTATTACAGAGTAATTCAAATCTGTTAAATGCACTAAGAGATTTAATGTAGATATTCTGGAAACTGAAGAAGTTAAGGGAAGAGATAATGCACACATAGTTTATCCTGGTTCGGTCAACCCAGACCTACATCCAGTCCTCAGGCTCCACCTGAGATTTCCACTACCCTCTTGTTTAAACCGGGCACAAGAGAAGCCTTCCACAGGTTTTACGAACACAGGTTCACCTGCCAACCTTTACAGAGTTTTATAATCTCTCTAAACACTCCCCCTTACTACCTGTAAGGCAATATCCCTATTCTAAAGCACCAAGCTTTCATAACAACCTCAAACAGTAGAGGATTTCAATAAATACGTTCACTTAATGAACTGATTTTGATAAACACTTAAGTACAAATAGAATATCTAAAACAATAAATACAGAGCAATGAATGAGTTTGTGAATATTCTCGTTTTTCATCGCTATTCAATAAATGCTTGACTTCTGTATTTATATCTCTTCTCAGATTCAGCCCTAGCGTTCAATCTTTAAGAAGCCGTTTGAATTTAGTCGTTGAGAGCTTCTAGCCGTTAGCATTAAATGCAGTTTCTTCATCGGGCTTAACTTTCTGCTCTTTCTCCAACTACTTCTTACGTAGGATGAGCTAGGAGAGAGATAGACTTAGCATTCTGTGCATCTGTACGAACTGTACTTTTTGGCAGCTTTTTCAATAGCGCTAGCTTGATCTGCTATCGCTAATTTCATAGTGAGTTTTGTACTTAAGCTGTTAGTTGATCAATTAATCATGTAATGCATAGAGGTTGCTATTGCAAGCTTAGATTGTTAGTATAATGAGATAGAGACAATATATAAGGTATGTTAAAAGCATTCTTCTATCGATAGACATAAACATTATTGCTAACACATTCTTTGAGTTCAATGCTTTGTGTTCTAGCAATATCATACCAACAACCATTTCTCTATCGATGGCTACTCCAATTATCGCTAGTTACTTGAATGCTCATTAGCTTTAAGGATACAGCTTTAAATATTCAAAGGTATTTCAAGGTATCCTACTATCGATGGATAACCATGTTAGCGCAAGCAACTATGTTATCACAGCTCATTTGTTCTCAGGCACTAGCTATCTAAATGATCATTATCTGAAGCACATTTGTTATCGATAGCTTAACCTGTTATCGCTAGCTGATTTCATTATATTAGTTCATTTATCTGCTAGTTTCATTTACTCATATGATCAATGAACTTCTAGCGATAGAATCTTCTTTAGCGATAGTGAATAACTTAGCGATACATATATTAGCTTTGTTATTTCTAAGTCTTCACTTGCTATGGCTCTGTCTATTAGCTATAGAGATTCACTTAGCAATAGAGATATTCATTCTTATTGTTCTGCTACCATCTGCTATTTTTGAATCTTCCATCTAGCAATATATCTTTTACTCTTGCAATGGTAATCTGTTACCTATTAGATTTTACTCGTTTAAATCAAAGGTAACTTATGTTTTCTATGGGTCAGTCTTCATCAAAACTTAAGATTCTAACAGGTTTTGCAGTGTTAGGTTTTCTTTGTAGGAATACATTCAGACTGATTAAACATTGCTTCCGTCACCCATGTAGCATTGGAACTAGGTAGAGGAAGAGGAAAATTAAGCGTTGAAAACAGAGGAAGTTTGCAAAGTTTTCATAGATTTTGAACCCTTCAAAGTGGTAAGTTTGTTCTGTTCGTTTTGCCTTGGTTATCATGGATTGAAAATGTGTTATGTTGCAAATTTGTTGGGATTTTTTACTGTAATGATATTGGTTATTGGTTGTTGAGGATTGATAGAATTCTTTTCAAAGTTTTGGAAGTCATATTAATGAAGGAAGATTCTATAAAATATTTATTTAAAGCTGGTATGTGATTGAAATAGTGTGTATATGTTTATTAATGTTGAATTAGTGGGTAAATATTTTTTTAAACCCTGTCAAATTTTTTACAGAAAAATTGCAGTCCCAAGATTCTATATCTTCACTTAGGGGATTGCCTTCCAGACAACTAGACTATTCCTCATTATCAGTGATCTGTACCAAATGGACTATATGGACTACATACAGTTTGAAACCCGAAGCCTCTTTGTATAGAGATTTGCTCTTGTACGATATGTCTTTAGCAAATTTATGTAACATAAGTGCTATAGCGGTGACAAAGAAAGTTAAAGAAATTAATATTAAAGACTAACACTACAAAAAAAATGCGGCTTTATTGGCGGTTCGTTTAGTAGCGGAAATAAAAAACCGCCACTATTTACATATTAGTGGCGGTTCTAACAAGAAAACGTGACTAAATTAGTTTGTTTGACCAAATTCAAATATAGTAGTGTATTTTAGTGGTGGTTATCTGTTCGCCCTGCGCCGCAAGTGCACGGGTCGCGCCAAGTAATAAAGTGATAAGTAGAGTATCGTTCCCACGAGGATTTGTCCAAAACCCCGGTCAAAAATGATTGTCACACTCTCGCCCAATTTGAGTGACACAAATGTTGAGATTGAAAATTAACTAAGAAAATAATTGAAAATAAACTATAAACAGGTGATTCTCCTACTTCAAGGATAAAATGGGTCCTAAGATTATCTCTCCCCCTTGTACTTCTCAAAACTCAATTAACCCCCTCAAAGAAGCTCTCAACGACACCACGTGCTAATCTAGGATTCACATAGTACTTGTAAACGCTCTCTCAAGTCAAGAACAAGTGTTTAATCCTATTAATTGCACAATCTCTTGCTACAATTTAATAAAATCCAATTTTAAGCTCCAATCCTAATGTGACTATGCAAGACTAGCAAGTATATCTTTATCTTACCAACAAAACCATCCGTTCGTCATGCAAACTTCCGGTTCTTGCACTACTTTACCCAAGTTCTACACTCAACCTAGCCCTCTCAAGCATCAATCAAGTGAACCCAACATCTAAATGGTGATCAAGCACTTAGAAGCATTAAGAACGGAGTAAAATAAGCACATAGATATCATTAATCACAAATTAAGAGGAGGAATCAAGAATCAATACATACAAGGGTTCAAAATAATCCTAGAATCAAAGTATTTAGCTACTCATGTTCTACAACTCTAAGGGAGCATATATATACAACATTACAAAAACAGAACAAGAGAAGAGAATGAAGAAGGAAGAGATAAACCAAGAGAGGAAGCCCAAATCTCTTCGAAGCTCCAAGCCCAATATCAATCCCCTCCAAATTCCATGCCCTAGCAGAGCAAAACACCCCCAAGAATGCCTAAAAGTCGAAGAATCAGGACTCACAACGAAGCCCTAGCTTTTATATCAGTTAAAACGCGCCCCTATTCTGTCCAAAACGTGCAGAAAACACGCAGCTCGCCGTGGGTCTTGCCGCGGCGAGCCCGCGACGAAGTCCAAAATTTCCAGAATCAAGTGTTGCTCGCCGTGGCTTTCGCGGCGGCGAGCTGACGGCGAGCTCTCCAAAAATGGGCAGAGTGAGCCGCGGCGAAGTCCTTTCTTCTTTGTTTTCTTGCCTTTTTCTTTATTCCCTGGGTTGCTCTGGTTTCTTCTTATTTTTATTCTCTTGGGAGCTTGGTTGAGGGCTAAAATCTCTTGTTTATTGCATCAAATTATTCCTACAAAATTTACATGCAACAATATGAGAAACTAACTATAAAAACAATCAAAATCTACATAAATATACAATACTATGCAACCAAAAATCAAATGAACATTTCGTATCTTGAGTATCCAAAATTTATCAATGAGTTAATAAAACTCAAGGAAAATGTACTTAAATGACATGAATTTCTAGGAGTTATCATTATCCCAAAAAAACCACCACTAAAGTGGCACCGTTTGGTGGGAAACTTAGTGGCGTCACATTAGCGACGGTTGTGTTTGAAGAACAGTGGGAAATTTGAAAATTATGTTATTAGTAGCGGTTTTATTTGCCTTTAGTGGCAGTTCTAGTGTAACCGTTACTAACGCAAACAGATGCATTAATTGCTATTGTAATTTAGTGGTGGTTTTCCCCAGAACTACTACTATTACTAGCGGTTTTAAGAACCATTGCTATTACTAGCGGTTTTAGTGGCGCTTTTCCCCAGAACCACTGCTAAATCGTCGAATTGTCGCACATTTCCTTGTATCATTAATTTTTTTATATGTAAAAAGAAATTGTAGCGGTTCATAATCGCTACTAATTTTATGTAAGGTTTAGTAGCGGATTGTAAAACCGCTGGTAAACGTTTAGTAGCGGTTAGAACCGCTACTAATCACCATTTATAACCACCACTAACCGCTACTAATCACCATTTATAACTGCCACTAAATGCCACTTTTTTGCAGTGTAAATTTAAAACAAATAAACAGATGCAAACTAGAACAAATAAATGAAAAGGTAAGGAAAAATGAGCCACTTTCAACGTTTGTTATTAAAAATATAACAGACGTCGAAAGCCCCATGTAATGTCTCTTACAATTATCGATAGACGTTAAGAAGCCCTTTAGTGGGACTTTCAACGTCTCCTATTATATCTAATACCTGAAGTCGAAAGTGTCACGTTTAACGTCCATTAGTTGAACGGACTTTAAAAGGCCCATTTTTCAATGTCACTGTAGTTGACGTCCCATTAATGAAATATTCTAAAATTTAAATTCTAAGAATTAAATATCTATATATAAGATTTAAAATAAATATTATAAAATTGAGATAATTTTGATTTAGGTAGTTAACATTTAATAATAATTTTTCTTTTTGCAAATATTTAAAGAGAATATCTATCCAATAGGGTTAGATTTCAAAATAAATAAATAAATAGAATAATCTGAATACATAATTGTAGGAAGAGAGAGGATGCTATTTAATATGTACAATGAATACATGTAGACTCTCATCTCATTTAAAATATTTTAATTATCTAATTATAATAAAAAAATATTAAATAATTCATAAGACCATTATATTAGATTTTAAATTTGGATAGCAGATGAAAAATTATATATAATAAACTAATAGATAAAATAAATATAACTATAAATAAATAAATAATAATAATCTAAAGATATATATGAATATATGGGGTGGCGTGAATGAATGATTCACGCCACTTTCACCATATATATATGTATATATATATATATATATAGTATGTTCACATATGCTCTCTAATGCTACACCAATTACAAATCAAGAGGGTTAGGGTTACTTTTATATATTTTGTTAATAGTTCAAACTTCTGAGTTCTACTTCGTACTCGTAATTTCTTCCAATCACAAAATATCCTCACAAACTTTGTTCTGTACGATGAGATCTTTCAAACAAAATAACTTTTCTAAGGAGTAGAGCGTGGAATTGAGGTAACCAATGTTACTTTACTTTATATACCTATTTTGGAACATAAAAAATTTTTTAACTATATTTTGATCGTATAAATTTGATTTATAAAATTCTATTTTAATTGTATAAATCTTCAATGAAGCGGGAAGTATGTTAGCATACATTCCATTATAAAAATTATCTTTCAGGCTCACTTATCATAAGTGTATAAAGATTTATGTGATGATGTGTTATATATATAGTATTGTGATGATACATGTTACGAATGATATCTGTTTGGTTACTTCTGTGATGGAGACTTGGAGCAGGGTTGTGGAGATTTTTGTTTGGAAGCCCGCACAACAGCCTCTAATAGTGATCATAGTAGTTGGCATTTTGTCAAGCCCATGTAATAGCCAACATTGAATAGTAATATTTGAAGAATTACATATTTTGTTACTACTGTTCCATTCTTTCTTTCATATAAAAATGGAACACTCTCAAAAGAGAATAGAAAAGATTACGATGAAAAAAATTCTACAAGATTGAAACCAAATAGTACTTGAATTATCTCCTTTTCTTGTTTCTTGAATTGAAAAAAGTCAAAAAAAAAAAAAAAATTGACCAACTCAAGAACAGACCAACTGTCAATAAATCACGGCGAAAACCACCCCCAACAATACTAATTTGAGTTGTGGCCCGTGAAATAAAGAAATCATTCAATTTGTAAATATTTATATTCATACTTTAAAATTACAAAATAAAATTACCTATTTATTTATGTATTATTTCCCTCCGTTCTTAAATATAGGACCTAGTTGACTTCTTTGGAGACTACTAAGAAAGCTAAATAAATTACTTATAAATTGATTTGTCTTAATCTTTTTCTCTAAACTAGTTTATTTAACTTACAAGCCAACATATCATCTAATGATAGGCAAAATATGTTATAATTGAATGGTCCATTTAACTTCCTTAATTTCTCCAAAAAAAAAATTCATAGTATGATTGATGTTATATAGAAGTATGTGTGAGCAAATATTTTAATTAAAATTTTATAAAATACGTTCTATTTTCAAAACTTATGGAGCTTTTTCAGGAAATAAATAGCAAATTACACAATTTTAATTAATTTTACAAAATAATTTTTGGGTTCTTTAATCCTCGATATAATGAAAAATCCCACTTAGTTAAAATTGACGGTGACAACACATAATTTATTGAATACATTAAAATTTTTTGTGCAAATCAAATATGATAATTTTAACGAAAATATTTTATATATATATATATATATCTGTCAAAGTAACGTAAATATAAAAAAAATTGTCATTATACATAAACAAATGTACAGAAACACAGTTTAATTTATTTTCTATTTTATAGCTAAATTATTGTAAGACTCATAATATAAATCCTAAGATATTTAGGGTGCAATGTTGCCCCTCATAAATTGAAATTGGACCCCAACCCAACAGACCCTTTAAACGGGCGTTTTCTTCTAACCCAATCAATATCCAACTATTTGTTGGGTCCTCTTCTCCCAACCTAACGGCCTTGGCAAGCGAAGTAATTTCATTACTCGCATTAGCAAGGTTATGAAACCCGGCCCGGACCGGCCGGTCCGGGTTAGTTGTTAGCCCTGGTACGAACTGACTCGGCCGTGACTCGGCCGAACCCGGACATAACCCGTCCGACTAGCCGAGTTGGGCGAGTCGCTAGTTTATTATTCTTTTTTCACCGAACTTGCAAAACGACTCCGTTATTTTCTCGCCATCTTCTTTTATCAGAGCAAAACGCAGGTGGCGCTTGAGGAAGAAGATGGTGAAGAGAGCAAGATGGTGAATAGCCTTTCATGGTTGCTTCTTTGTTAGCGGAAGGAGGAAAGAGCACGATGGAAGAAGGAAGTGGAAAGAAGCTTTATCAAATGAAAGAAGCAAAAAGAAAGAGCAAAGAAGAAAAGAAAAGCACAAATGAAACAAAGAAAGCCGTGGTTCCTCTTAGTCTGAAGATTGCTTGCTTCTAAAAGTCTATCACCGTGATTTGTGTCAAGCAAAAAAGGAACTCCGTGATGTGTGTCCCATGCTCCGTGATGCGTGTATATTTAGTGATGAGTGGATTGTTGGTCAGTGGTCACGTGGGTGATAAATGTTTCAATAAAAGAAATAGGAAAAATGAGAGAAAATTTAAATTGAAGATTAAAAAATTGGGTAGGTACTCTTTCTTTTTAAAATATAGGATCACATTAATTTTTAACGAAAAAAAAAAAAACAAAATGGACAATTTTAACATATGTTATACATTATAAGGAAGATATAATGAGAATTTAAATATTTTTTAATTTTTTATTTCTTACCGGTCTGGCTCCCGAGTCAATTACGGTCTAACCCACTGACCCTTAATCCACTACCTCAGCCGATCTAGTATCCGGTCCGGGTTTAATTACCTTGTGCATTAGTGACCTTCTCGTCGTGGTGAGCGCTATATTAAAAAGTCTAATTTGAGACACAATCAAACAGAAATAACAAGAGAGAGCAAAAGAGAAACATGATGGGAAGAAGGAGGTTGTGCTAGGGCTTGAAGATTGAAGGTCCTAAGGTTGATTTGAAACCGCTAAACCCTAGGTAATCATCTCCAATCCCATTTATTTTCTTTTCTCTTGATTTTTCTGAAATCTTCAAATGGAAATTTTAGGGTGTTCTTAGGGGATTCAAAATGGGGTCAAATTTCTTTGGTCCTTTCTACTTCGAATTACTCATGGAACCTAATCTAAGTGTTCTATGGGTTGGGTTTAGTTTGATTTTGGTCTTAAGATGAAATTGTTGCTAATCGAAAGTTGTGAAAGCTAGGGTTACATAGGGATTTCAAAACATAGAGAAATTTTCTGAGGTTTATTGTTGCAAATCGATTTAGGTTAGTGAGAATTTAGTTGTGTGAATTTATGGTTTGATCCTATAGGCTAAATTGGGCTAAGTAGATTGGAGGTTTGAATGTACTATTAACTATTAAGGATTTATATATGTTAAATGAAATGTGAATTGAGGATCATTGGATTGAAATCTTGGATAGGTTTGAAATTCGGAATTGGACATTGTATAGAGATTTTTTTTTTGTTCAACGTATAGAGATAATTTCAAAGTTATAAAATCTTGAGATTGATTGGGATTTGGAATAATTGAGGTTGATAGATGATGATATTGGGCATGATGGGAGTTGGTTCTAAGTAATGGGACTTTGAATTTGTAAGTTGTTTCCTTAAAGTGTCTAATTATGACTTTAGAAGGGATTAAATCCATTATTGTGTTTGCTTGATTAAGGGATTAATCATGTGTTTATATGTTAAAATTTGTGTAGAGGAATATTTGTTGAGCTTGAGCACGGAAAAGTTGGCACTACAAAAAAAAAAAGGAAATTAGCCATGGATTCCCGTCAATAATGACAAAATTACGTGGCTAAATAAGAAATTTTGTGGCTAATTATTTAGCAATAATGGTCAATTTTAGGGCTAATTCCATGTCTAATTGATAGTTTTTTAGTTGTATTGGTTGTGGTAAATTTCCCCTTAGCATTAAAAAGCAACCACATTTCACTTGTCATATGTGTGTGCTAAGTTAGTGTATGTGAAACTGTTAGATATATTTATCCATGAATATGAACTGATTATGAAATGATTATTTCTATACTATATGTCTTGTGGGATTCTTATTATCAAGTTGTCATTGTTGTAATATTAGCATGTTTAAAAAATGATACATGATTTTAAAAAAGTATATATGATGAGAATGTGATTATTCGGTTATTATGTTGCATATTGGAAACAAATAAATGTATATGCATAGGTCCCATTTGACACCTTACTAGTACAAACGCACGTGTTAACATGTACGAAAAGCAGGACTAGTGAGTTATTGAGACATTCGTCTCACTCTGTTGCTCAATATTTTTTAGGTGATTCCTCACAATTGGGGATAGGCGGGGAGGAAACCAGCTGAGACTCACTAAACTGACGGTGAGGTATAGTTTGGGTTATTTATGTGGTGATTTGTATATTACCAAACATTATTTATTTTATTTGAGTCCACATGTTTTTCAAATTATTTTTGGATAATTGCTATTATACCTATACATTATCATGTGGCGACGTGTTTCCGGTAGAGGTCTAAGGTTTTATATAATGTTTTGATATATTGGTGACATTTTCATATGCATGTGACACTGAATTTTTGGGTAAATTTTATGTTTGAAATTGACTTTTGAATTGTTGTTTGATTATGTTTTGATTCAAAACTGGATGTGGTTACAAGTGAATGGGTGGATGATTTTGTATGCTAAGAGGTTTTTAAAACAAAATGGCAAGTTTTATATGTATGTTGTCTTTCAATTACCATGTTAGTTGAGCTTTTTTTAACATGGTAAATCTCTAAGTTTTGTATGAAAAGTTTTAATGAACTATGTTATATGGAAAAGTCTTTTTTAACATAGTTAGTCTTTTTTTTTTTTTATGAATTTTAACATAGTTAGTCTAATTGTTTTATAAAATGATTTTTATTAATTATATTAGGTATTCTCTTTTCTATCATAGTTAACCAATTAAGCATGTTTTTATAACTTTGTTAGGTGTGTCTTCTTTTTCTAACATAATTAAATTGTGATTTTAATAAAAGTAACACAGGAATCTTCCTACTTTTAGTTTTTTAAAGCCACCATTATTTGATTGTTTAGAATTTCTATTTTTATTATTTTATATGAAGAACTAGTCATCTTTTATTTCTCTCTAAAAAGTGCATTGACACCAAAATGTGCGAGCGGGGGAGAATTGCCTAGTCATTTTTAAATCAAATTAAATTTAATAATATATGTTTCAAAATCAAACTTTCACACCAAGTCGAATTGTGTTATTTATATGTCACACATATATATAATATTTGTGAATACAATTAAAGAGAAGAAGCTACTCCTTTCATTGAATTTACAATTTGAATGAAAATGACAATGTGAGAATTAGCTTTGCAAATTACAATATGAACTCACTAAATATTACAAGATTGGAGACGATAGTAAGATGAACCATTTATGTTTACACCACTACGTATCAACAACGAGAACCACGAATTTGAACGAAAATGACAATGGGCGAATTTAATGTTTGTTCGGGCTGGTTTTAGCCCAACCTAAAAATATAAATAATTATGGAAATATTAAACAAATGTTATTCATCAATAAAAAATGTACTTGTTATCATTCAAATTGCATTCAGTCCAAAAATGATATAGAGATGAGGAGCAATCATTTTTTTTATTAGATATGGGATTCTCCCATGAAAAGATAGAATATGAATAAGACTCAGGGATCTACTTTCCCTAAAACTTTTCTCCTTTGGAATTAATAATTCAATATATATATATTTGATTTATTAACTAGCATTCAGCGCCTAATGTAGATCCTATTACAAGGTATCCGAGCAACTAATTACTCTAATTTTGAATTTCGTGGCTTATTTAAGAATTTAACTTAACTGACTCCGAACAGTGCATTATGATTCATCTGAAATAGAAAAGAATTTCAAGAACAAATTATATAATACTAGAAATAATGGACGGACATAAATATTTTAATGTTATATACACTTCTTAAGAAGTTACGTTTGGGTTCAATCACATACTTATTATATTAAAAACAACAAGTTTTATCCTATTAAATGCTCCGGCTACTTATAAGATTTACAAGTTACCCAAATCAACTAGGAACAAGAACAAAAATACAACACTCCATCTTGAAGAACTCTCGAGTGTAATAAGTTATCAAAGATAGCTAGAAAGCCCTATTGATAACAGTATGATAATTCTTGTTTGAGAACTTACCTGTATACAAATCCACAAGCAAGAGCCTCAGCAGAAACTATTTTCGAATATTAAACTCATTCTGCAAGAATCAAACTCATACCCATATGCAAGTGAGGCTCAATTGACAATGATACTTGTTCATCTTGTGTTCAAACTTCATTTGTCTTTTAGATTTTAGACTATATGATTGTTGAATTATATTTACATGTTTTGATGAAGAATTTTCCAATTTAATCCTTTGCTCCAAGTATCATTTGCTTCTATTAAGAATCTGATTTTTTTGTTTTGAATTGAGGTTTGAGTTCGGAAGTGACAAATCCTTAGATTTGTATGTTTTTATGTGTTTAAATTGAGGATTCTAACATGAATAAGATACAAATTTATTCCAATTGTGCTTATTTAATATATTAGACTCTTGGGTGAAATTAGTATTAATTGGTCATAATTGTAGATTAATTTGTATTAATTAATTTATAGGCCTATTTGATCCTTTTCCATCTTATATTTACTTGTAGGGTCACTCAATGACCAAAGGAATTGATCCTGGATGGAGAAGGACACTTGAAAAGGGGAGAAATTGGGGCTAAAATCTGAAATTGCAAGAAAAAAAGGGAAAATACAAGTTTCTGGGTAAATTATAAAAATTGCAGAAAAGGACCCCGAAATTCCCAAATTACAGAAAAGGACCCGAAATTTAAAAAGTACAGAAAAGTCCCAAGGCAGAGAACATGTTTGCTCGCCATATTGGGACTTTTCTCGAGCGGCCTTGCTACAGAAACATAGCAGACACAAATTTTGGACTTCATTCGGGTCCAATCTCATACCCACTCACTTAACTTAACCCCAGACCATATATAAACGATTTTTGAAGCCCTAGACCTCAAAGTTGGAGCCACCACACACTTCCTAATCCTAGTTCTCTCATTTTCTCATCTCCATCTTCATCTTTCTGTTAACCTCTTGAAATTTATGCCATTTTAGCACATTTTCCTATAGTTCATACATTTTTTGGGTGGAATTATATGCATTTTGATGTAGATATGATAGGAAAATGTGCCAAGTTGATATTTGGGTTAAAGTCATTGAATTCTTGATTTAAATGTGAATATGTTACCCTCTTTTTATCAACTTTGGCTTTTGTAGATTTGATTGCTTGTTACGTGGGTGAAGCCAATCAATTAAGCCACATTTGAGTTGTATTTGAAGCTAAAATCAAGGAGTAAGAAATGGAAAAGAATATTCAAAGCAACCAAGAAAACTGAAAAAGTAGCAGGCAGAAAGTTATTGGCTACAACCAAAAGCACAGTGTAACAACTAGAATTTTTTTACTATATTATAACAATTTTTAATTGAATTATAATTACTTTTCAATGTCAGAAGCCCAAAAATATGAAAAATTTAATAATTTTTCTTTTAAAACATTAAACCAACTTTCTATTAGTTGGAATGGGCTTTTCAGAAAAAATGGGAACAACTTAAGATTCTTGATAAAATAAAGCGGTTAATAAAACAATTAAAAGTATACTAACCCTCTTAGGGTATCCATTTTTAATTCGTAATACTTAGGAAATTTAAATCCTTTTTTATCAATTTATACAATTCTATTTTCTAAGCTTTCTACTCTTAATTTAATAACTTAAAATTACATCATATACAGATAACCTTACTTTTCAATTAAATCTTAATTTCTTCATCTAATCTTCTTCCAACACTCCTGCCTTATCTCAATCATCTTACTAACTCCCAGCTTCTCTGAAAATAGCAGTTCAACGGAGTTTATGTCATTAACAGTAACTTTTATGCATGCATTGACATGTATACATTGTATAAACCTTTGCAAATTAATGATAGTATTTATCCTATTAATCTGGGTGACATAAGCACCTACCAATCACTGATAACGATATCTTCGTTAACTAGTGAATGTTCTACCTGCAGGACTTCTCGTTATAACATTTAAAGCTATAACTAACTGGTTTGGCAAAGGGGTAGCGAACCATCTAAGCCTGGAGTACTCCAACTGAGGAATAAATGACATACCACTTTAAATGCAACAGGAATTACAAAATGATACATGCAATAAGAATTTGTTTAGTTAAAACAAGTGTTACACTAATCAATAAGAAATCAAACATGTAAACCTCAGTTTCAACCAAGATAAATCTTCAATGCACTAGTTTAGTTATTATGAAGTTCGTATTCTAAGATTAAGAACTTGCCACCTAAAAAATAGGAATTCGATCAGCACAACAATACAAGTTTAGGACTCCAATAATTCTCATTCAACCTATACTACCCATCATCCTTTAGAAATCTTGAACACTTACTACTATTTAGAAATCTCAAACCAGAAAATTACAATTACCTAGAATAATATTTGAACCTCTACTTATCTCTTGCCACCTTATATTATTTCTTTAAATTCCCAAACATTTCTTATTTACAGAATTTGTTCCATTTCAAATTTAATGTAAGGATTACCCTTCATTCACATTCACCTAACAACATCTCTAAACTTCGTATTAATCACAAAATAAACATCAACATTCAATACATATTCACTAATACTCAAAACAACATTTAACTTGAATAGCATCTCCTTATCAATACATTCAAGGCTCAAACTCTGGAAGACTCATCAAGACTAAAAATAACTTTCCAAACTCAACTATTTCTTATCATTCCTTTTCAATAAACATCCTCTTATTAACCTTAATCATTGCCTGAGTCACACCACGCAGACTCAACAATAGTCCCTTATCTTGGACAGCTCAAGAATTAGAAAAGTAATCCTTTAATATATTTTTACTAAATTTCACATTATCATCTAGCATGAACAATGTATCAATCATAGTCAAAGATTACCACTAATCCTTCCTTTAGATCCTCGAAATCATACTCCTTTATCTTCTCCTAAAAGTAACTCAGCCAACTACATAGTATGACTATATTATATTCTTAACATTCACCCCATCAACTCCAAGATTACCATATAATTCAATAATTTTTTTCCTACTCTAAAGCAATTACTTACACATTTCCTATCTCATGCATCCTTTATCAAAACTTACTTAACTTACAACTATTTTCCTAATAAGCCATAGCTTATCGTTACACCCAGACCAACCTCATTATATAAAGCAAAATGTCCAATTCAATCCATTTAAGAACTTCACAGCCACATATATATACATTACTTTATATCATATTATTTACCATTCAAGTCTAACGAAATCACCATAATCCAATCTTTATTTCAATCTCCTAATGCCTTAATCATCAAATCCAAACGAAAGAGAATTAGCCAAAATTTCCCATGTAAACATAAATGAACATATCATCCCTTAATCATACTCGAAATCCCTTTCATTTCTAAGTTTGAACTTTTGAAACATATTTCCAAAGTACTGAAACCTTTCCCTTATCAATAGATCAAGACTTACAAAACTTAAAATACTTCAAACAAATCCAACTACTAAATCCTTTAACAATTCTTCCATAAGTTTGTAATTTTCCAACTCTTGAACCATAATCAAATAACTTTCACTAAAGTAAACCTTTAAACAGTAATCCCAAGTTCAAGATCTAACAGAAAATCATATACTCCTCTACTACTAACCATTTAATCTTTCTAATCCAATTAAACATTACAAAAAAACCTCGATTTTGCGACGGAATTTAGCGATGAATTCCGTCGGAAAAATTTTTCCGGCAGAATTTACGACGGAATTTTTTCCGTCGTAAATTCCACCGTCGCAAATCGATTTACTGACGGAAAAAAAATTCCGTCGGTAATTAGCGACAGAAATTCCGTCGGTAATTTAATAATATTATTTTATAAATAAATTATTTTTTAATTTTTAAATTAAATATTAAAATATTATTACCGATGGAAATTTACGACGGAATTTCTGTCGGTAATTTTTTTAAATATATAAAAAATTTTAATCCACCACGTGTCGCTCTCTCGTGCCACCACGTGTCCCTTCCCCACACCCCGCCATGTGTCGCTCTCTCGTGCCGCCACCCGTCGCTCCCACAAATTGCCTTCAATTTTGTCGTTGGAGAGATTCGAACCCGCAACCTGTTGGGGCATGTCTAACGCCTTAACCAGTTGATCTACGAATACCTTGTGAAATTATTTGCAAACTATTATATTTCCAATATTTAAATTCCCGTTATTATAATTATATTTAATCTTAATATATTATGAAATATTTTATAATTATTAATATATAATTTACATATTATTAATTCTATTATTTTTTATAAATAATTTTCATATTAATATACAATCCATTATATTTAGTATTTTCATTTTATATTATTAAATTATAATTATTTTTCATTTTATTTTATGACATTTTTCAATAATTATTTTATTACATATATTATTAAATTATAATTATTTTTTGTTTTTATTACTAATATTTAATTATTTACTAAAAAATAAAATATTGTTTAATAACAAACTAAAAATTAAATTTGGTAATAAATATATATCTATATACGTGTATATATATTAATTTTTATTAAATATATTTTATTTATTTATAAAATATTTTTAAAAATAAATTAATATAATATTTTTTCTTTTTTATTTATAAATTAAAATAAAAATTTATTTATAAAATAATAATTAATTAAAGTTACCGACGGAATTTCCGTTGGTAATTACCGAGGGAAAATTTTCCGTCGGTAATAATATTTTATTATATTATTTATAAATTAAAATAATAATTTATAAATAAAATAAAATGATTAATTAAATTACCGAAGGAAATTCGGTCACAAATTTCCGTCGGTAATAATATTTTATTATTTAATTTAAATTAAAATAATAATTTATAAATAAAATAATTTAATTAATTAAATTACCGACGGAAATTCCGTCAGTAATCCGTCGGTAAATTTTCCGACGGAATTTCAGTCGAAAATCCATCAGAAATTACCGACGGAATTTTTTCCGTCGCTAAATTCCGTCGCAAAATCATTGTTTTTTTGTGGTGAAATCAGCATCTACATACCAATTTCATCACTGCCACAACATTTATAACAGAATGAATTTAATACATTCCCATACACCTCAAAAGTTTCCCAACTTAATTTTCTATAGACCTCAAGATTACCTTCCAATTCAAATTACTACTTCCATTAAGAATTAATATCACTATTGCCAAATTATAAGCTAACTCCATTTGATAGAGCTTCAAACACTAACATCCAATTATTATCCATTTAATCATAAGATCTACCTATATTTGAATACCTCAAGGGCCTACTTATCCTTTAGAAATCCTAGATAGCACTCCAATGGTAGTTGCCAAATACATAACCACCACAACAAACAATAAATTACATTTATTTTGCTGGTTAACTGTAAGAATCCAGAACACCAGTGAACTTTGTGTTCGTCCTGCGCTGCAAGTGCACGGGTCGCGCCAAGTAATAAAGTAATAAGTAAAGTATCGTTCCCACGAGGATTTGTCCAAAACCCGGTCAAACAATAATTGTCACACTCTCGCCTAATTTGAGTGATTCAAGTGTTGAGATTGAAAATTAACTAAGAAAAGAAACCTATGCTAAATGAAAATAAAACTATAAACAAGTGATTCTCCAACTTCAAGGATAAAATGCGTCCTAAGATTATCTATCCCCCTTGTACTTCTTAAAACTCAATTAACCTCCCCTCATAGAAGCTCTCAACGAAACCATGTGCTAATCTAGGGTTCATAGAGTACTTGTAACCGCTCTCTCAAGTCAAGAACAAGTGTTTAGTCTTATTAATTGCACAATCTCTTGCTACAATTTAATAAAACCCAATTATCAAACTCCAACCCTAATGTGACTATGCAAGGCTAGCAAGTATATCTCTATCTTACCAACAAAACCATCCCTTCGTCATGCAAACTTCAAGTTCTTGCACTACTTTACCCAAGTTCTACACTCAACCTAGCCCTCTCAAGCATAAATCAAGCGAACCCAACATCTAAATGGTGATCAAGCACTTAGAAGCATTAGGAACGGAGTAAAATAAGCACATAGATATCATTAATCACAAATTAAGAGGAGGAATCAAGAATCAATCCATACAAGGGTTCAAAATAATCCTAGAATCAAAGTATTTAGCTACTCATGTTCTACAACTCCAAGGGAGCATGTATATACAACATTACAAAACAAAACAAGAGAAGAGAATGAAGATGGAAGAGATAAACCAAGAGAGGAAGCCCAAATCTCTTCAAAGCTCCAAGCCCAATATCAATCCCCTCCAAATTCCATGCCCTAGCAGAGCAAAACACCCCCAAGAATGCCCAGAAGTCGAAGAATGAGGGCTCACAACGAAGCCCTAGCTTTTTATATCAGTTAAAATGCGCCCCTGTTCTGTCCAAAACAAGCAGAAACACGCAGTTCGCCGTGGGTTTCACCGCGGCGAGCCCGCGGCGAACTCCCAAAAACTCCAGAACTAAGAGGCGCTCGCCGTGACTTTCGCCGCGGCTAGTTGACGGCGAGCTATCCAAAATGGCCACGGCGAAGTCCTTTCTTCTCTGTTTTCATGCCTTTTTCTTTATTCCTTGAGCTGCTCTGGTTTCTTCTTATTTTTATTCACTTGGGAGCTTGATGGATGGGCTAAAATCTCTGGTTTATTGCATCAAATTATTCCTACAAAAATTACATAAAACAACATAAGAAATTAACTACAAAAATAATCAAAATCTACATAAATATACAAGGATTTGCAACCAAAAATCAAATGAACATTTTCTTATATTGAGATCCAAAATTTATCCATAATTGAATAGAACTCAAATAAAATGTGCTAACATAACATTAATTTCTAAAGGTTATCACTTTGTTCCTATATACCCTTAACACATGTAATGCTTACTTTAAACTATAAAGATTCCAAATACTAATCAAATATGCAAAACAACACTTTATCCTTGGTTCCTAAACTTAAGCCATCCAAAACATATCTTTTGCTATACTTAAGAAAATTCCAACCTTACAGATCAAAACCCATCAGCCATTTCACAACAACTAATCATCTTTCCTTCTTTCAATCAACCGGAATCCAAATCAAGCTTAACCTCCAGTAATTTCTTCCTTACAATACACCTAACTCCCTTCTTAAATAAACAGGTTCTAACAATCATATTTCAAATACCTTCAAGCCTTCAAGACTTCATAATCAGCCACAACATAAATTTCTATACCTTCCAAATTCCAGTTTTATATTCTAGTACCTCTATACAAGTTTCTCCAATGTATTCAAAGCTTATATCTCAAAATTCATGATCAGCATAGGATCAAAATTCCATCAACCCTCCACGGCCAGAACAGGGAATTAATCATCAACAACAATTCACAAGAATATCCTTCTGTAATACACCAGAAATTAACAGCACAGAGGACACAAAACTTTGAAGGAACAAAGAAAAACAAGGACAAGAAATCTGACGGCACAGAGGGAAGAAATTCGAAGGAACAAGGCAGCATGAAGGGAAAGAAAATTGAACGATTATTATCTAACATAATCAAACACTTAAATAAGTAAATTAAGTCCTTAATCATTGAGCATAAATTCCTCACTTCCTCTTCCCTTTTCGCTAGCAACGACACTGAACAGGGGAGGAAGAAGAGAAAGTTCAAAGAAAACCTCAAACTTCATAAATCAACATACAAGACACAATATGGACTTAATCTTACTCCTAATCATGATTAATTAAACATTCGTTCATTAAACAATCAAAAATCGATGAAATTCCTGACGCGTGAACAGTACACGGAGGAAGAAATTTGGGGAAATCATGATTAATGTTATTCCAATGCTCAAATTCGTTCCCAAAGGTGGTTAATCGAGACCTAAGCTTCGTTTTAATGGATTTAGGAACCATAGAAACCCCAAAATCCAAACCAATTCTCCCTCAAACGCTCTCAGAATCAGCCATAAACAGGAAGAAAATGAAGGGAAAAGGCTTACCAAAGGCTAATCCGATCTTTCCATGCGTTTTAGCAGCTTCTCGCCGCCACGCGTCACAGGAGATGGCCTCCCCTGCCGCTGGAAGTGGCTGGCCAAGAAAGAGAGGAACGAAGGAACCAGAGGAAGAGTGAGGGTGAGACGGAAATGAAAGAAGAGAAGGGTGAAGAAAATAAGGAACACGTGGGAGTTTCTAAATTGAGAAGGGAATATTGATATTTTCAATAGGTATTTTACCATCTTGCCCTTCCTTTTATAGCTGGAGATATTTTCCAACTAGGGGTAGATATTGTCATTTTCATTTCCCATTTTCTATTTTCCTCTTAAATGGCACTACTACAGAAATACCCTATTGCAGCGCAACAATAGCAGCGCTTATAAAATGTAAGTGATGGGATAGGTATAATATGACCTATACCAGCGCTTATGAATAAAAGTGATGGTATAGGTATAAGCATATAGCAGCGCTTAAGCGTTGCTATAGACCACCTGGAAATATGTTAAACAATTTAAAAAAAATTGGCCAATTGTTTTACAATTTTTTTTAAATAAAAAATAAACCCCAGGGGCTTATACCAGCGCTTAAGCGCTGGTATAGGCCCCTGTGGTTTATTTTTTATATTACAAAATATTTAAAGCAATTTAAAAATAATTGGAAAATTGTTTTACAATTTTTTTTAAATAAAAAATAAACCCCAGGGGCCTATACCAGCGCTTAAGCGCTGGTATAGGCCCCATGGGCTTTAATTTTTATATTAAAATATATGTAAAACAATTTAAAAAAAATTGTGAATTTGGTTTACATTTTTTTAAATAAAAATTAAACCCCAGGGGCCTATACCAGCGCTTAAGCGCTGGTATAGGCCCCTGGGGTTTAATTTTTAATGTAAAAAATATGTAAAAGAATTTAAAAAAAATTGTGAAATTGTTTTTATTAAATGGGGTAAGATATAAAAATTAAAACCAAGGGGCCTATAGCAACGCTTAAGCGCTGCTATAGGCCCCTGGGATTTATTTTTTATATGTAAGCCAATATCTGATGATCTTTTTGGCGCCACATATGCCAAAGTTCCCCAAATATTTGTTTTTCCCTCCTTATTTCCACATAAGCCAATATCTGAACCCAAATCCTTATTTTCTCTTAGCTTCGAGCGCGTACCCAGAGCTGAGCGTCGTCCGCCGTCTTGTTCGTCTTCATCCAGTTCGTCGCGTCTTGTTCATCTTCATCCAGTTCGTCTTGTTCGTCGCTGGCCATCCAGTTCTTCTTCTTCTTCTTCTCAGAGATCAGAGCCCGGCAACGATTGTGTTCTTCTTCTTCTTCTTCATCCAGTTCGTCGCGTCTTGTACTCTCAGATCTGTGCATTTTCAAATTTTGGGGTAAGATTTTCAGTCTTCTCTCCCTTCGATTGTGTTCCTGAGTTCTGACTCTTTGGTTCAATGGTTTGTTTTGGGATTAATTTATCTCATGTTGATTTAGGCGCATGCATGTACTGATTAGATTAGGCCATTAATTTTCAGAGCACATTTTGTAAACTGATTAAGCTAATGATCTTTGGATTTGGGTGTTAGGATGTAGTTTGTTTGTTCTTTTAAAATGTTTCTGTTAGTATTAGCGTATTGCTTTGAGCTCTGACAAACTGTTCCTAATCCAAAAACGAAAAGGAAGGCATTTGGCAGTCATGTTCTGATTTAGGTGCTCTGATTTAGGCGCATGTTCTTTTAGCAATTTCTACCTTTCTTAACTTATTTTAAAATAATTACAATACACTATAAATTAAGAGATAATACTAAAATTTGATATAAATGTAACAAAACATATATGTTGAAAAGTTAATTTATGACCAAACAAGAATCATGATTATATGGTAGTAAATTTATCTATGTATACACCTTGCCTTGTATAGTAGTATTTGGTGTGATGGAGTAGAGTTCAATTTTTTCTTTAATTTTTGGAACTTAAGAATTGTCATTGATTGATAATGAATGAATTGTGATGTGGTTAATAATGTTTGGAAGTGTATAGGCAGCCATTAGCTTTCCATACATATCATTGCCCACAAGAAAAATATACATTGCCACTGAATGAAAGAAAGAAAGCAAATATGAAATAATTAAAAATAATAATGATAATTAAAAGTACTTTATGGATAGATAACTCATAAATTAATCAGAAGATATTAATAACTATTGGCTAATATTGGATTGGTATATGCTATATGGTGAAGAATGTTATTATGAATTAGAAGTATAAATGTTATGTTTAGGAAGTAAGAACAAGGGTTTGAATTTATGATTGCTTGATTAATGAATTGAATTTTTTAGGCTTAAAAATTATCCACATTTCAAATGATTTGCATTCCTAAGTTGCAACATGTTAAGAAATTTATAAAGACTTTGTTTATATGTTGTAGGAATATCACCTAGCATTTGTTTGGTTCACATTTTGATCTCCACCAAAAGTCAATTCAAAGAATCTATTAAGGTACATTTTTATGTTAGATGTTACGAATATGTGGTCTGTTAATATACATTTATGAGATTATGGCTTTGTGGAACTGGATATGTGAGCTGTAACTATGTTTTTCTGCCCGTTAATATATGCTCTGTGAATTCTGTTGTCGTGGGCTGTGGAAATATATTGAGTTGATTCTGTTTATATAGTTTGCTATCCATTTCTATGTTAAAAAGAGAGGGCCTTGAGCCTGGGAACTTTCATTTTGTAGCCGTTATGCTGCCGATTTTTTGTTAAAAAAATAAGGTAACATCGTAGGGTGGCTACCTAATGAGTAATTCATGATGTACATCTTACCGGCACTTTCCTTTAGTAGGTTACCATGTTGGATCGGAAATGGATGTCTTGTGATCGGCGTTTAAGGGAATATATAGATGGAGCAAAAGAGTTCATTGAATTTGCTGCAGAGCATGCAGAGAATGCTAACAGAATTGTATGCCCCTGTATGTCGTGTTTGTATGGAAAGCGTCTTCGTCCTCTTGAATTGTTGGATCATTTAATTTGTCATGGAATCGATCAGTCTTATACACGATGGACAAAGCACGGTGAGACCTATGAAGATGAATGCGGAGACCGGTTACCTGATGTTAGTAATGCTTCAAATGTTGTTGACACAGACATGTGTGATGAGAGTGATGATCTTGAAGAAATGTTGAACGTGGTGGGTGAAGAGAATCCTGAAATGTTTGAGACACTGAAGAGCGATGCAGAGACGCCTTTGTATGTGGGATGCAGCAAATACACAAGATTGAGTGCGGTGCTTAAATTGTATAACCTGAAGGCACGATACGGTTGGAGTGATGCAAGTTTCACTGCGCTGCTGTCCGTTCTGCGAGATATACTCCCAGAAGCGAATGTACTCCCCTCGAAAACATACGAGGCGAAGCAAATTCTCCGGTCGACCGGTATGAAATATGAGAAAATACATGCATGCCCCAACGATTGTATTTTATTCCGGAACCAGTATTCGTCGTTGGAGAAGTTTCCTAAATGCAGCACGTCTCGGTATGGAAAGAAAGGTAAGAGTCCTTCTAAAGTGTTGTGGTACTTTCCGATCATTCCAAGATTTAGGCGCATGTACAGTAATGTGGATGTTGCAAGACTTTGACATGGCACGCTGATGAGAGGATTAAAGACATCAAGCTTAGGCACCCCGCAGACGCCCCCCAATGGAAAAAAATTGATTACGAGTACCCTGATTTCGGTGAAGAACCGAGAAACCTACGGCTTGCATTGGCAACCGATGGAATAAATCTGTATGGAGTTCAGAGTAGTACTCACAGTACATGGCCGGTGATTCTGATGATATACAACCTCCCCCCAAATTTGATCATGAAACGCAAGTTTATGATGCTTTCCATGCTTATTTCCGGGCCTAGACAGCCCGGCAACGATATAGACGTGTACTTGGATCCTTTGATTGAAGACCTGAAGCATATGTGGGATTCGGGTGAGACGGTTTTTTATGGATGTAAGGAAGAAAGTTTCAAATTGAGGGCCATGTTGTTTGGCACGATAAATGATTTCCCAGCGTATGGTAATTTGTCTGGATACAGCATCAAAGGATATGGTGCGTGCCCTATATGTGAAGATGATACCCATTCGATGTGGCTGGAGCATTGTAGGAAAAATGTATACATGGGACATCGGAGGTTCTTGCCGTTAAAACATCATTGGCGGAGGTGGAAGAAGGCATTTAACGGGAGCTTAGAAGAAGGTAGGCCACCGAGGATATTGATTGGGGATGACGTTTTTGAAAAGGTGAACGCGTTGGAGAATGATTTTGGCAAGCCTTTTGCTAAAAATGTGTTGACAAGTGGCTGGAAGAAGAGGTCCATATTCTTCGAACTCCCGTATTGGAAGTCCTTATACG
This sequence comes from Mimosa bimucronata, assembly GCA_037074515.1. NCBI lineage: Eukaryota > Viridiplantae > Streptophyta > Magnoliopsida > Fabales > Fabaceae > Mimosa > Mimosa bimucronata. The sequence continues at coordinate 30,969,709 of CM073440.1, read as the reverse complement.
TTAGGCACTTTTTGGATGTGATGCACATTGAAAAGAACATCTGTGATAACCTAATTGGCACGTTGCTAAATATGCAAGGAAAAACTAAGGATGGTGTCAATTCAAGGTTAGATCTGCTTAAGTTGGGAATAAGACAAGAGTTGGCACCTGTCGAGAGAGGATACCGCAGTTATTTACCTCCAGCAGCATATACCCTTTCGAAGAAAGAGAAAAGATCATTCTGTGAGTTCTTGAATGGGATCAAAGTTCCAGAAGGCTACTCCTCAAATGTAAAGAACCTTGTATCCGTGAAAGAGTTGAAGTTGAAGAACCTGAAATCTCATGATTGTCACGTCCTGATTCAAAATTTCTTACCGGTCGGCATACGCAACATTTTACCCAAGAAACTGCGTAGGACGATCACTAGACTGTGTATTTTCTTCAGGCTCATTTGTAGTAAAGTGGTTGATATAGGACGGTTGCAGGATTTGCAGAGGCAGATCATTCATATCCTGTGCGAACTTGAAATGTATTTCCCCCAATCCTTCTTTGACATCATGGTTCACCTTACGGTACACTTGGTCAAAGAGGTTCAACTGTGCGGCCCAGTCTATTTGAGATGGATGTACCCGATTGAGCGGTTCATGAAAGTTTTAAAGGGGTATGTCAAAAACAGATATCGACCAGAGGGGTGTATTGCTAAACGATACATCGTTGAAGAAGCGAGTGATTTGTGTGCCGATTACTTATCAAGTGTCGCACATGTTGGTTTGCCGAAGTCTCGTCACGATGGGCGATTATTGGGGAAAGGAATAAGTGGGTTCAACTTAATACACATTTCAAATGCTGAAAAGGAGCTTGCTCACTTGTATATTCTTCACAACACTCCTGAGGTTGAACCATTCGTTGAAGAACATAAAAAACTCCTGCGGGAAATACACAGTGATAGAAATGAGAGTTTGATTACAAGTGACAAATCTCAGATTTGTATGGTTTTTATATGCCTAATTTGAGGAAATTAACATGATTGAGATGCAAGTTTGATCCAATAATGCTTAATTGAATGTCTTAAACTCTCAAGTGAAATAAGTGTAAAATTAGTATTAATTGGCCATAATTGTAGATTAATTTGTATGAATTGGTTTATAGGGCCATTTGATCCTTTTTCTCTCTTGTTTCTACTTGTAGGGTCATCCGAGGACCAAATATGAAGGATTCCGGACGAAGAAGAATGACACTTGAAAAGGGGAGAAATTGGGGTAGAAGCTAAAATTTCAAGAAAAAAAGGAAAAATACAAGTTTCTGGATGAATTATAGAAACTACAGAAAAGGACCTCAAAATTCCCAAATTACAGAAAAGGACCTCAAAATTCCCAAATTACAGAAAAGGACCTCGAATTTCCAAATTACAGAAAAGTCCTGCCCAACAACATTCTTCACCATCACATTATCTTCTTCTTCATTCTCCACTCAACAACACCCACCATCCACTCAACAACCCCACTATCATTTATTCTCCACTCAACACCCACCATCCACTCAACAACCCCACTATCACTTATTTTATTCTTCATCATCACATTATCTTCTTTATTCTCCACTCAACACCCACCATCCACTCAACAACCCCACTATCACTTATTTTATTCTACACACCACAACACTCATTCTCCACTCAACAACCCCACCATCATATTTGTCTTTCATCACTCACTATAAATACCATCTTCACCACCACCAAGCAACACACCTCTTCTTCATCCTCCTCTCTCTCTCAACTCTCTTCTATTTCTCCTTCCTCCACTCCATGTCTACTATTTTCTTCCACCTTGGTGTTGTTCTTCCCGTGGAGAGTAGCATTTAGGCTCCACCATTCTTGATGGTGGAAGCCAAGGGATGAGCTTGAAGCTTCAAAGGGGAGTTCTTGTTCTCCCACTCTCTCTTCCTTATGTTTAAGCATGTTTATAGGATTCTAGGGCTTGTTTCTTCATTTGGTTGTAATTTTATTCCATATCTTTGTATGAGAGTGGTGGAAACAACTTGTCTTGTTCATTTTCTTTGTATGGATGCTTGACATTGCACCTATTGACTTGAGCATATGTTATTTGTATGGATTCATTGATTAATCTATGTTTTCTTGTTAAAATCTTGTGCCAAGTGAGGATTCTTGGTTGGTGGATCATATGTCAAGTGTTTGTGTTTAGAAAGTAGCAAGTAAATCTACTAATTGCTTGAGGAACATTGGACTTCCATCTATTGGTTCCAATTTATTGGTTGGGATTCCACCAAGGAATTGGGATTGATAGATTAATCTTGTTGCAATGCGGGATCCCGGTTGTAGGATCAAGAGTTCCTTGCGATTAATAGGTTTAATTGGTTTTGGATTTGTCAAATTGCATGAGTGGCATTAGACTTCAATCCTAGAGTCTTAGTTCATTATGTGGGATTCCAATAATGAATTGAAACCCTAGGATTAATTAAGTGGCAATTCGGGATTCCGGTTGTTGGATTAGGAGCCCCTTACAATTAGCAAATTCACCTTGATTTTGAGCTTAATCAACTTAGGTTAAATTAAGTAATGTGCGGGATTCCGGCATTAATTAAGTTAATCTAAGCCTAGCCTAGAGGGATTCCTCTAGGGTTCTTTTGAAAATCAACAAACAACTCCCTAAATATCTTTTGAAGCGATGAATCCTAAGGTTTCCATTTATCAAGAATGATTCCATTTTCATCCCCCTCCAAATCTCATTTTCATCTTATTTTTATTTTACTTTTGAACATATCACACCTTTTGCATCTATTCCATCAAAAAACCAAATACAATATTTTTACCCGCTTTTGTTAGTTTGCATCTTAGCTACTAGGTCATCTTTTGCGTTAGGCTCCTCAAGCGGACGACACCCGGGGGTTAGCTTCCACTATCCCCTTGGTTTTTATTTTCTTGAAGGGCGGACCCAAGGGCGCGCTACACGCACACACACTCGAAAGCCGAGCTCTTCAACAAGGGAGCACAACAAAACATTCATTAGATGGTTCAATGCTCGCATTTGTCAGCAGTTTGATCTTAATGCTGGTTCAGTTTCTGAAAGATTGTTTTGGCTGTCGAAAGGACCGGGTTTGCACGCATTTTCCTACACCGCCTATGCAATCAACGGTTACACATTCTATACAAAAGACCAGGATGAAAAAAGCACAATGCAGACTAGTGGAGTCACACTTGTTGCCGAGGCATTACATATATCCAGTGCCAGAGATACAAATCCTATATATGCGAAGATGGCATACTTTGGTGTGATTGATTGCATTTGGGAGTTAGATTACACCATGTTCAGGGTTCCTGTGTTCCGATGTCAGTGGGTTAACAACCATAGTGGACTGCGGTTAGATGAATTTGGGTTTACATCGGTCGACCTTTCTAAAGTTGCATATAAGGATGATCCTTACATTCTACCGTCCCAAGCATCACAAGTGTTTTACATTGTCGATCCTTCTAAGAAGAATTGGTCAGTTGTCATGCAGTCGAACAAAAATTATGCCGAACAAGTTGATGATGAAAGTAGTGATGATGATATGAATATGATAGAAGAGGATCCTTCATTTGATACGTTACTGGCAGAAGAGATTGATGCAGACGGATAAGACGATGAAGATGAGCATGTTTATGTAAGGAGTGATCATGAAGAAGGCATTTGGCTCAACACAACCCTAAATCCAACAAAAAAGAGGAAGCAAACAATTTTAGATAATATAACACAGAGGAAAAAGAGACGAAAGCCCTCATATTGATTTAAGTTTGTATCTATTTCTGTTTTACATTGTGAACTACTTCATTTAATTATTCTACACTAAAATCATGTCTTGTTTCATTATTTTAATTTGCAGGAAAATGGATCCCCCCCTGAGCGACGAGGAAGAAGAACAACCGATTGTGGAGCCAGATATCGATGCGGGTAGACAGGCTGTCGAGGCGGATGCTACCCGTGGCATCACCCTTATCCGTAAACTACTTAAGCGCATATCTCTGGGAAAAAAGACTAGACTTAAATGGAACGAAAATAACAAACCAATCGGGGAGACTGCGAAAGACCTCTCTGGTTTTATTGGATGCGCTGTTCGGCAGAAAGTGCCTATTACTATCACAGATTGGAGAACCGCGGGGAGCTGCAAGAACGAGGTTTGGTCAGAGATTCAGGTTAGGTGCCTTTTTACAATTTAGTTTTATTATGACAACATTGTAACTAGCAAATCTAATATGATTTCTATTGTTACAGTCCATGTTTCATATTGATGATTCTCATAGGGAGTATGTCATGCTGAAAGCTTCCAGAATGCATCGCGGTTTCCGCACAAATTTGACCAAGTACTTCCTGAGAGATGCAGACGGGGAGATCGTTCCAACACCCCCAGAGGCATTCGCAGGGTCAATTACCCAGGAACATTGGAATGAATTTGTGCAATCACGTTTGACACCGGAGTTTGAGGAAGTAAGTCAAAGAAATAGACAGGCGGCTAAAAGCTGTGAATATCCGTATATGGGCGGACGAAAGAGCTTTCCTGAATTAGAGCAAGATATGGTATGTTAGTAACGTAACGCTTCTAAATACAAAATTATGAATACATGTTTACCTGATTAATTATGTGTTCACCTGGCTTGCTTGACAGATTAAGGAACATGGCCTAGAAGGGAAGCTACCACGGCATGGCCTCTGGTTTCGGGGACACTCTCAAAAGGACTGTACCATCATTCACGACGAGGTCAGAAGAGTCCGTGAACGATGTGTAAGTCATTCTCTTGGACTTTGTAATATCTTTTTAACTGGTGACTTTGCTAAGTTAATATCTAACAACCATTTCTTCTTGTTATAGGATATGTTATCACAAGAATACCCTGACGAGGTCAACAAATTTGGCCCCGATGATTTCCTGAGCAGAGCGCTCGATCGCCCTGAGTATTCGGGCCATGTTCGGGGCACAAGTCTAGGGGTCACGCCCTCTTCTTACTTTGGCCGCCAACATAGGGCATCAAAAGGCGAAGTAAGAGCGTTACAAGAAGAAGTTCAATCTCTGAGGGAGGAGATGCAACGACGGGACGAGGAGATGCAACGACAGAACGAGGAACTGCATCGGAAGTACGAGCAGATGTTCGAATTTTACCAGCGATATAATGTTGCATCACAAATGTCCAACTTCGTGCAACAAGGTAACGTTCCTCCCTTCGACAGTCCAAGCATAAGGGAGAGCTGTACGATGCCGCGGGCCCAAATTCCTCAGGTAGTTCATACATTCTCTGCTTACAAACTTGCAGCGACATTGTTATATTATGCGTTGTGAGCTAATGTTGTCAACTCTTTCGTAGGGCGAGTCAGACTGCAGGCTGTATATCGATTACTCTTTCAGTGAAGTAGTTGGTAAAGGGAAGGTCTACAACACTTCCAACACGACCCTGCACAACTCGCCGTTGCCTAAAAATGCATTGAGAGTAATGATTGAATCCTCCTACAACAACGCAGCACCAATACCGTTCCCTACTGATGAGATGACTATCGTCCAAGATGCTATCGGTGCTTTCGTTGCTTGGCCCATTGGTTTGATTGAGCCAACACCATAGGTGGTTATTTACTAATAGCATTTACACTAGCATTCATTGTGTTGGAAGAATGCTCTTTTATTTACATGTTTTTTCAGGGTACACGCTCTACCGGAAAGAAAGCACAAAGGCCTAATGTCCAAGGTACCGGTGGTCAAGTGATGAAGAAAAAGAGTTCACATACTGATCCATCGTCACAGGTGATTATTTACTAATCAATTAAACTAGCATTCTTTTTTATTGGAATAAAATTTCAGACTTTCTATTTACATGGTTTGTAGGCAACAAAAGCCAAGGGCAAGAAGAAAGTACAAGCGCCTCCTGTTATTGAACGTACAAGCGCCGAGACGCCAAATCATGCTTGATTGCAAGCATTTACTGCCAATATTCCATTCGACAAGCGTATATTTGGGGTGTCAAATATGGTTGAGCATGTTTTTAAGGAGCAGATTGTAACATCCCAAATTTTAGAAAATAAAAAAATAAAGACTTATTAAAGGTTTTGGAAAAAAAATACTATCAAATTATTAAAATGCATTAAAAATAAATTTATAATATTAGGCATTCTTACTAATTTTTAAGGCTTATTTCCTTTAAGGAATAAAAGAGAAATAATTAGAAGATAACATTTAATTTGAAGAAAAGAGATAATAAGAATTTAGTGTAGAACCTAGAAATGTATTTAGAAATTAAAAAGCCTTATAAACAAATTTATGAGGTCAGGTGTATTTTTAATAATTTTTAAAGCTTAATTTGTTTATTAATTGAGAAAAAATAGTTAAAAGATAAAGTTTTATCTGGGAACTTTAGGAGAATTTATTTTAAGGCTAAAGGAAATTTATAATTAAGAATATTCCTAATATGATATAAGAATTTATTTTAGAAAATTATTTTTCAGAAAAGGGACCAAACTGAAAATAATGGAAAGATTAAGAACAGGGACTAAACTGAAAAGAATAACATTTCGAAGGGCTGAAATGTAATTTTCCCTACATACCTTTATAAAACCAAATTTGCCTTCTTCCTTTCCTCATTCCGTCTTCCTCACCCTCTCTCCCTCACCGCCTCTCTGTTCCTCTCTCTGCCTCACTCTGTTTCTTCAAATTTCGACGGTAGACGACGGTGGAACCGGCGGAGAACGGCGACGGAGATACACAAAGCTTGGGTGGTTTTGGGTAAGTCTCTTCCCTTCGTTTCCTTCTCCTTCTGGTCCGATTTGAGAGCGTTTAAAGGAGAGTGATTCGGATTTTAGGGGGTATATGAAGCTTCTAAATGCATAAAAATGGTGTTTGGGCTTTGCTCTTGAAGATTTGGTGGGTGATTTTGAGAAAGGAAGAGTGTTTGGTTTATTTGATTAAAGAACCCTAAATTTCTTCACTGTTCATCTACGCCTTTAATGGTGTTTTCCGGTGGAAATTGTCCCAAAATCTTAACTAAACTTGATTAAGAGCACGGTTTAACAAAGGAATTGGGTGGTATGTCGAAATTTCATGGTGTTGGGTATTTTGGCATTTTGTTCAGTTTTCTTCCCTCTGTTTCGTCGATTTTCTTGTTCATTGAGGGATGGGTTTATGTGATTTTGTTTCTGAATATGATGAAAAGAAGATGGAGTGATGTTTGATTGTATTTGGTTGATTTTGATTTGAATGAGAAGTTGTTTTGTTTTTTTTTCTGTTTGCTGTGATCGGTTATTTGCAGTAAAGGGAGAAAATTTTGTGATGTTGGTTTACTAGGGGAATGAGGTTTAATTGAATGTGATTGTTTGAATTTAATTTGTAACTTTAAACTTAGTGGCTGGTGTTCAATGTGAAAGGCATCGGGTTATAATTTATGAGGAAAAGGGAAATAGCGAGTAAAGGCCCATAGGAGCATCTTAGGAAATATTTTTAGTGTGCTTGTGTCTTAGAGTTTTGTTTCTTAATTGCCTAATCGTAAGCCCCTGTTCTGGTGTGAATTTATCCTATTGTTCAAATTGCTCTTTCCTTGGAATTTTGGTAGGATTACCGGCAATAAGCAAAAATCAGTGTTAGTTAATTGATAATATGCTGAAAGCTAGAATTAAATTTAATTCTAACTTGTTTGACTGCCCCAATTAATTAAGAGAGAAACTGATTTGAAGTTCTGATTTATGACTCAAATTGGCGAGTAATTGTTCTAGATAATTATAGTTTTGAACTGCAAATGGAGGTAAATTCCTTTGGGAATTTAGGTGCAGATTGGGAATATAGTTAATTTATAGATGAAGATTTCTTTTTGTTTCATATAACCAAGATCATGAGTTGAAGGTAGGAAACTTTCAGATTTTCAAGGTGGAGTATTTAAGTGGTTTGGAGAGTTAAACAAAGCTTCGGAAATAAATAAGGGATAGAGTGGATACATTAGTATATAATTATCATTCGTATTTCTATGTTTGGAGCATGTGTATTTTATAAAAATCATTTAGAACTTAGACGTTGAAAGATAAATGCGTAAGTCAGCAAACTCATTATAGCTGCAAGATTAATGTATCAAGTGGAGGATCCACTTGGTGTGGCACCTCTTGTTAACAAACTATAGCTTTCTTAAAGAAAGGGTACGAATTGGAAAAGCAATTTATCCATGGTCTATCACTAAACTATTGGAAATGGATCTATAGGAGACTTGAGACAAAATAAATCTGACCTTGTGACAGTAAGATGATTAAACGGATGTAATGGGAACTCCAACCTTTACGTAAGTGAGGCTGATTATATGCTTTTCCAAGGACTTCCGTAGGAAATAGTTTTGGTTGAATGATAAAAGATTGGGTCTTCATTCTCTTCTTGCTTGACATAGAAATATTTCATTGTTCTTCGCTTTAATGCTAAATGTCAGCATTGAGTATTATTTATCCATATTTTTATTGGTTGACGGCATTAGGTGCTGTTTGGTGAATGAATTGTATGATTATAGTTCAATAAATGATTTTTGGATACGATTGACTCAATAAAAGTTTCTGTTGATATGGAAAATAAAATAGAATCTTTGTAGTTGAAAGCTCACTATTATAAATTAAAGGACCTATATTTCAGGTTTAGAAGAAAAGAGAATAATAGGCTAAACTGGTGATGTTTATTTCAAACATAAACTATAACTCAGGAATATACTAACGCTACTGTATTGAGGGTTCTTTAGTCCAAATAATTATATTTTGGGATTAAACATTCAATAATGTTTTGAGATAGTTTAAGCAAATGAGGTAAGAGTAACTAGATTATGCTTGAGTAAATGATTAAAGTTTGAATTTGATGCTGGATTTATGTGTTAAATAGATGGTTAAGGTCTTTAAATAATGGTTATTATAGGAATTAATGGTCAGGCTAATTATAATAAATTACGTTGTAGGTAATTATCATAAATGTGGTAGAAAAGTCTGATCATTGGAAATTTATTTGAAATCCAGTAAAATTTAATTAGGTAAAGTAAGTTGTTATATATGTTAATATATGATGTAAATTTGATTTAAGTAATTAAGGATGCATTGATGCTTATGCTTGTATATACTTGTATTGTTTGATGCTTAAGTATGTTCTGAATTACTTTAGCTTCTATGTGTGTGCTTGTTGTTAATTGATTCTTGACATCTGTATGTGTGTATCAATTGAATCCTTGGTTCTCTTGATTAGTAACCGGAAAATTATATATAAGTTAAGTAAAGGAAAGTCATTCTAGATGATGGTATTAAAGTGTATGATTATTTGGAAATGGAAGTAGCTAGTGCTTAAAGTTAACAAGGGAAGGGTAGTAATATAGGATCGTGAGAGACGTTTAATTATTATAAATAAGTTTAGATATTGATGTAGTGTTCTATATTATAAATATTTATAGGACAAGATAGTGGAGTGGAAACTCCAGAGTATTGTGAAGAAAAGGAATTCAGTGTCGAGTAATCTCAGAATCCAGGTAGCAGTTTATTTCAGTAACAATTAAATTGCATGTATCATTTTATAATATCTGTTGCATTTTGTTGGTAAGTTTTTATTCCTCAGAGGGAGTACTCCAGGCTTAGGTGGGTCGCTCCCCCTTTGCCAAAACAGTTAGTTATGGCTTTAAATGCTATAACAAGAAATTCCTGCAGGTAAGGCCTCCACTAGTTAACGAAAATATTGTTATCAGTGGTTGGTAGGTGCGGATCGCACATAGATTAATAGGGATATAACTATCATCATTTGGGCAGTTTTATGAAATGCATACATGTCAATACATGCATGAGAATAAAGGTTAATGAGATAAACTGCGTTGAACTGCTGTTTTCAGAGAAGCTGGAGGATAGTAAGATGGCTGAGATAAGGCAGAAGTGCTGAAAGAAGATTAGATGAAAAATTAAGATTATGTTATAAAAAGTAAGATTATCTGTATATAATGTAAATTTAAATTAATAGTAGATAGCATAGAAAAGAAAATTGTATAAATTTATTAAGGGATTTAGATTTCCTAAGTATTATAAATTATGAATAGACAACCCAAGAGGGTTCGTGTACTTTAATTGTTTTATTAACCACTTTATTTTATAAATAGTTTTAAGTTATTTCAATTTGTCCGAAAAGCCCATTCCAACTTAAATAAAGTTGGTTAAATGTTTTGAAAGAAAAAGTTTTAAATTTTTACGTATTTTTGGGCTTCTGACATTAAAAAGTGGTTATAATTCAATTAAAATGCTATAATATAATAGTAAAAGTCCAGGTGTTACACAGATCATGGACGTGCTTGATCAAGGATGGCTCGGTGGTACCGTTATCAATTTATGGATCAGGTATAAATGTGTTTTCATTGGGGTTTCGTTTAATGTCATTAGTTTACACTAATTGGGAGTTTGTATGGTTTCTTTGAAGGCACCTGCACGAACATGTCATGATTTCCGGGGATTATGTCTCGTTCGAATTCATAAGCCCCTATGACATAGCACATATTGCTGGCGTGAGCTATGACGAGCAGTCCGCGAAGCTTAAAAGGCGTTTTTCTTTAAAGGCAACAGGCATGACTTTATTCTTAGCTCCAATTAATACAGGGTAAGTCGATATGCATTATAGGTTTCATCGTATTCTTAGCTTCAAGCATCATTTATATATACTGACATAACGTTCTAAAAAATTTTAGGCAGCACTGGCTTTTGCTTGTCATCTATCCGCAAGCACAAGCGAATCCCATTATTTACTATTTGGATCCTGTGTATGGTGCTGAACCAGAAAGTCGCACAGCTTTGATGCGCCTCGTCAATAGGTACGTGAATGTCAGCATTCTTTGAATCCGTTGCATCATTTGTCATTTTATGACCCTAGCTAATAAAATTAATTTATTTTGTTTTGTTTCCAGCGCATTGACCAGTTTTCGGTCCTCCGTTAACTTGAGTTATTCCAAAGCCCTTGACCAGAAAGATGCTTATAAGTGGCTCACAGTCCAGGTTCTATAAGTTATTCAATTTTTTAAACAATCTACTCAAACATAAAGTAAATGTTTCTCATATAATATCTGGTATTTTTTGTTACAGTGCCCCTTCCAACCCAATAACAACGACTGTGGATACTATGTGATGCAATTTATGAGGGATGTAGTTACACATGATCGATGTAGCATTCCATTGACAATAAGTTTTTTATTTTGCCAACTCTAATTGTATTTGAACTTGTTATTAGATTTCAAGTAGATTTGATTGCCATTCAAATTTATCTCTTTGTGCAGTATTACCCAGACGCACGTTGCCCCTCATTGTCGAGGGAAAAAATGAATGCGCTAATTGAGGAATGGTGCACTTATGTTCTACCTCTTTTACACCAAGTATAAATGTAGATATATAATAGTATAGGCTGTTTCCCAATTAGAATAGTTGGTTCATTTGTACATTGCTCTCTGGATGAGTTATTGGTGTATTTTCGTTGCCTGGAACTGTATAGAATTGCTGGTATTTTAGCACTGATGCAGGTGGGGTATATAAACTAAAATGAAATATTTAAAAAAAAAATCAATACCAGCGCTTACTTCATTAAGCGCTGCTATAGGTAACTTTTAGGTATCCTATAGCAGCGCTTAAGCGCTGCAATAGGTGCCCTATAAGTAACTTTTAGGTATCCTATAGCAGCGCTTAAGCGCTGCTATAGGGCACCTATTGCAGCGCTTAACAAGCGCTGCAATAGGCCTAATAGCCTATAGCATCACTGGCTATTGCAGCGCTTATAAGCACTGCTATAGGCCCAAAATAAGTGATGCTATAGGCATTTTCTGTAGTAGTGTGGTAATTTTGTTTACCATTCACATTTACAAATAAGCCTGAATTTGTCTCAAAATAATTTCTCTAGATATGTTTTAATTCCCAAATTTATTTATAAGACTTTTTAAATACTAAACAATACCCCAAGGTTCTAAATATTCCCTTATTTAAATCCATCATCCAACTATGTTTCCTCACTTAATACAGAAAATAAGTCTTAAAAATTATAAAAAAAAAATATTTGACTTCAAGAATTTATTTATAAGTCTTTTTAATGTTTTATTAATATTCCAAAACATTAAATAATTCCTTATTTCTTATTTTCTAAAATTTGGGGTGTTACACACAGGCCAAATTCCTGGCCATAACCAAATCCTGAAAAATTCTAGGCAGAGAGTTATTGGCCGTGGCCAACCAGTGCAGGCAAAATTCTTGGTCGCGGCCAAGACTACTGACAGACTGCACAATGGACAGGAAAGCTGCGAAAATTAGGTTATAAAACAGCTCCAACTCGCACCCAAACACAGCTTTTGGACTTGGGCTTTCTTTGGGGACTAGTTGGGAGCTAGGGTTTGGAGATTTTCAAGGAGATTCAAGTGGAGATCTAAGATTTGAAGAGATTCAACCTCATTTCCCTTGGTTTTTCTTGTTCTTCTCCCTTTCTTCACTGAAATTCTTCCATGGTTGCTCTGATTTTCCATATTTGTATATTTTTCTTTATGAGTGGCTAAACTTTCATTCTATGATTATTTTGAACATTTGTATGGATTAAGACTTGATTCTTCCTCTCTTTTGGTATTAAATGATATATATGTGTTGATTTTATCCTTCTCTTTATGCTTCTAAGTGCTTGGCCACCATCTAGTTTAATTTGTTCATGTGGGTTTGACTTGAGAGAGCTAATCCATGTGTAGAACTTGGTTAAAATCATGCTTGACTTGAAATTTACATGATAAATGGAAAGTTTGTTGATAAAATAGAGATATCTTTGCTAACCTTGCATTGTCACATTAGGGTTTGTTCTTAAAGGAGATTTTCATGATTTGTAGTAAGAGATTGTGCATTTTAATGAAAAGATAAACTTGGTTTTGACTTGAGAGAGCTTAGTTAAGTGCATATGAACCCTAGATAAACACGTATATTCATTGAAAGTACCATTTGAGAGTGAGTTCTTCATGTCTTATGAAATGCAAAGAGGATAAATAATCTTAGACCCCATTTAATCCTTAAAGTCAAAAGAACAATTGTTTTATTCACTTTCTAGTTTTTAGAAATAGATTTTCATCGTTTCTTTACATAACCCAAAAATATGTTCTTAGTTCAACTTAATTGAAATCACTTAGTCTTTTGCTTGGTCAAAGATTTTAATCCAAATCTCTGTGGGAATGATATTTTATACTACTTGGGCCATGTGCGCTTGCGGTTAACGCTTAACGACGAACACTTTTTCACTTTCTTCTATGGCCTCTTTTCTTTCCCACCTTGGTTGCTGTTCTTCCCATGGAGAGTAGCAGCTAGGCTCCACCATTCTTGGTGGTGGGAGCCAAGGGATGAGCATTGGAGCTTATTAGGGGAGTTTTACTAGTTATAATCCTTCTTCCATTTGTTGTATTTAGGCTTTTCTAGGGTTTTAGGAGTGTATCTATGGCATTTGGTTATGTGCTTGATTTCTATCTCTTGTAATAGGGTTAGAAATTATGACTATGTTATTTCTTTCTTGTTCAAATGCTTGACATTGCTTCGTATTAACTGAGTTTAATGAAATTTATGGGTTCATAGTTTTGTTATTCTCTGTGAAAATTATGTGCTAATGCAAGGTGGCTTGGTTAGTAGTGAATTAAGAATGTTAAGTTATTTTCTTGAGGGAGATAGCATAAGAATTAATTGATTGTGGTTAGACATTGGGTAATCACTCTTTTCAACCTTAGTCTTTGTTTGGGTGGCCATCAATGAACTAGGGTTAATTGAGAAATTAAGTGCTATTATGGGGTGGCCTAAATTGTGGATCATAAGTCTTGCATAATTAATTGGTTCTTGAATTTGTCAAATTGTATGAGTGGCATTGGACTTCAATCCTAGAGTCTTAATTTGTTATGTGGGGTCCCAATAATTGATTAAACTCTAGGATTAATTAAGTGGCAATTCGGGGTTCGGGTTGTTGAATTAGGAGCCCCTTACAATTAGCAAATTCACTTTGATTTTGAGCTTAATCAACTTAGGTTAAATTACGTAATGTGCAGGTTTCTGGCATTAATTAAGTTAACCTAAGCCTAGCCTAGCCTAGAGGGGTTCATCTATGGTTCATTAGAAAATCAATAATAAACTCCCTAAAAATCTTTTGAAGCAATGAATCCCAAGGTTTCCATTTATCAAGAATGATTCCATTTCAATCCCACTCCAAATCGCACTTTTATCCTATCTTTATTTTACTTTTGAACATATCATACCTTTTGCATATTTTCTAAATCAAAAACAAAATACAATACTTTTTACCCGTGTTTAATAGTTTGCATACTAGTTACTAGGTCACCTTTTGCGTTTAGGCTCCTCAAGCGAACAACACCCGGGGGTTAGCTTCTACTATCCCCTTGGTTCTTATTTTCTTGAAGGGCGGACCCAAGGGCGCACTACACGCAAACACACTCAAAAGTGGTGCTCTTCAGGACGTTATTGCTACTGACCAATACTTGATGGTTTCTATTTTTGGGTAATCAATTTCTTCATTTTTAGTTGTGATTTCATTTGGTGAAAGCTTAAATTGTATAAACGAAAGCGTAATATGGTTGAAGCAATGCACGTTTCACTGCACTGCATTCCGCTATGTAAGATATACTTCTAGAAGTAAATGTACTCCCTTTGAAAACATATGAGGCAAAGCAAATCATCCGCTCCACCGGTATGAAATATGACAAAGTACATGCATGTCCCAACGACTGTATTTTATTCTGAAACCAGTATGCGTTGTTGGAGAAGTGTCATCCTAAATGCAGCATATCTCAATATGGAAAGAAAGACAATAGTCCTTCGAAAGTCTTGTGGTACTTTTCGATCATTCCAAGATTCAAGCACATGTTTTATAATACGGATGTTGCAAAATTTTGACATGGCACACAGACGAAAGGATTAAAGACACCAACCTTAGGCACCCCGCAGATGCTCCTCAATGGAAAAAAATAATTACGAGTACCCTGAATTTGGTGAAAAAATAAGAAACCTACAGCTTGCATTGGCAATTGATGGAATCAATCCCCATGGAGTTCATGGTAGTACTCACAGCACATGACCTGTCATTCTGATGATATAACCTGATGACTCCTAGAAAGTCATGATATTTGAGTATGTTTTTCTTGAGTTTTTGCTTATTATTGATACATTTTGGATACTCAAGAGGGAAAATGCTCATTTGATCTTCGGTTACATCTTATTGTAAATTTATATAGATTTTGATTGTTTTTGTAGTTAGTTTCTTATGTTATTATATACAATTTTTGTAGGAATAATTTGAAGCAATAAGCAAGAGATTTTAGCTCTCCTCCAAGCCCTCAATTGAACAAAAATAAGAAGAAGCCAAAGCAGCCAAAGAAATAAGAAAGCAGAGCAAAGCACCAGAGAAGCAGGCACTTCGCCGTGGCTTTCGCCGCGGCGAAGTCACGGCGATCTGAATAAGCTTTTGCCCATTTTTGGGAGAGCTCGCCGTCTGCTCGCCGCGGCGAGACCCACGGCGAACTTCGCGTTTCTGCGCGTTTTGGACAAAACAGGCGCGTTTTAACTGATATAAAAGCTAGGGCTTCGTTGTGAGCCCTCATTCTTCGACTTTTGGGCATATTTTGGGCGTGTTTAGCTCTGCTAGGGCTTGGAGATTGGTGGGATTTGGCTTGGGCTCAGAGCTTCAAAGAGATTTGGGCTTCCTCTCTTGGTTTATCTCTTCCTTCTTCATTCTCTTCTCTTGTTCTATATGTAATGTTGTATATACATGCTCCCTTGGAGTTGTAGAACATGAGTAGCTAAATACTTTGATTCTAGGATTATTTTGAACCCTTGTATGTATTGATTCTTGATTCCTCCTCTTGATTTGTGATTAATGATATCTATGTGCTTATTTTACCCCGTTCTTAATGCTTCTAAGTGCTTGATCACCATTTAGATGTTGTGTTAGCTTGATTTATGACTCGAGAGAGCTAGGTTGAGTGTAGAACTTGGGTAAAGTAGTGCAAGAACCGGAAGTTTTCATGACGAACAGATGGTTTTGTTGGTAAGATAGAGATATACTTGCTAGCCTTGCATAGTCACATTAGGGTTGGAGTGTGATAATTGGGTTCTATCAAATTGTGGCAAGAGATTGTGCAAAGAATAGGACTAAACACTTGTTCTTGACTCGAGAGAGCATTACAAGTACTCTTTGAACCCTAGATTAGCACGTGGTTTCGTTGAGAGCTTCTTGAGGGGAGGTTAATTGAGTTTTGAGAAGTACAAAGGGGGATAGATAATCCTAGGACCCTTTTTATCCTTGAAGTTGGGGAATCACTTGTTTATATTTTATTTTCTTATTTAATTTTCAATATCATCATTTGTATCACTCAAATTGGGCGAGAGTGTGATAATCATTGTTTGACCGGGTTTTGGACAAATCCTCGTGGGAACGATACTCTACTCTTCACTTTATTACTTGGCGCGACCCGTGCACTTGCGGCGCGTGGCGAACAAGTTTTTGGCGCCGTTGCCGGGGACTTGTTTCCCAAAACCGTCCTTGGTCAACCTTGGTTAGAGCATTAGTAGCTTAAGCTTGAGTTTGTATATATTTGTTCGTGTATTTGTTTTTCTCTTGTAGTTTCTTTTCTTGTGTTCTTATGTGTATATTTGTTTTCTTTGTTTTTCTTTTTAGTTTGTTATTTGTTTTCTTTTAAATTTTATTATGGATTATCCTTGGTGGACTTATGGGGCAAGTAATGGATTTGAACAGGATAATGATTATCGACATTCTTGCTTTGATCCTAATGCTTTTGAAACTGAATACGAGTACATTTGTTGCAATTTTTGTGGAGATAATCATTATATTGATCAATGCCCCCATGTCTCAACCTTGGATTATGTAGGGGATGATTTCAATAGGGTTCAAACTGATTGGCATGATAATTCTTTTTACCCTAGTTGGAATCATGAGCATTCATTGTCTTGGGATCCAAATGTTTCTTTCCCTTCATATGCATCATATTGTCAACCATCACCTAGTCATGTAGAAGAAATCATTCCCATTCATGAGAAAAAGCCCACAATTGAGGAGATGCTTGAGCGTATTTTGGATAATCAAAATGAAATGAGAGCTTAGACAAATGAGAAACTTAATGAACATGAATTAGCTCTTAAAAGCTTAGCATCTAGGGCAAATGAATTGGTTTCTACCTTTGAGTCTTTAAAGCAAAAAGGCATTTGCATTAATACTTCCAATGACTTTCATGAGGAAGAAACCATTTCAAATGAGCAATTAATTGTGGGAAGTGATTATGGGCTGTCAATGGGTAGTAAGACTTTTGTGGGTGATTGTGAGCTAGAAATGGAAGAGGGAGAGAGAAACCTTGAGTTTCCTGCAATCTGTGTTCAAAACCTCTCTACTGATAGCTTGGCTCCTACTGATGGGAGTCAGGTAGATTTTATTGGGTTTTCAAACATGTGCCATATTGAATCATGTACCTTGAAATCACTCTTGATTGAGGGCTCATGTAATTCTTGTATAAATGAATTCCCAATTCTTCTGACACCTTGTCTTTTGAAAAGAAATGAAGACAAGGTGATTTTTGTTTTTGATACGTATGATTAGCATTAGGAAAGTCTGGCTGAAGACTATAAACTTAGCGCTTCTTGGGAGGCAACCCAAGCTTTTAAAAGTTTAATAGTTTTCTTTGTTGTTTTTCTTTAGTAGGTGTGACCTCTTTTGAGCATTTTCAAGGTCTATCATCAAATTGATCATGAGGCAAAGGAAAGCAAGATTGGAGTGTACAGAACATTTACAGGGAAGTATCTTGCATTTCCAATTTTGATTAGAATTGAGTGATTTGATGATAAACTGCTGGTTACATTGACATGAATTTCAATTTTGGAAACTTGGACGTTTACTTGTCATCTTACAATAAGCTAGATTTGGATTGATTCAGTATCCACTGAACTAAATGTGGGATCCAATGATAGATGGTTGCTTAGATCATATGTTTGGGAGGAAATTTTGGTTAATATTTTTGAATGCTTGATTTGCATTATTGAGACTGGCTTTCTGACAATTCTGAACCAAATCTTGCACAGAGTTGGGAATGGTTTGGATGCTTTTGTTTGGAGATGTTGTAGTATTTGAGTGTATATTTTCTTTCTCAACTAATAGACTCCAGAACCTATCTTGGAATCTCTTGAGGCTTTGTAATGATTCTTGCATGGTTTTGGAAAATGATATGGGCATTCTTTCAAATGCGTTTGAGCCTTTCAAGCCAACCCTTGAAGTAATTCCTTTTGCACCCTCTTTGAGCCTTATAATGAAAAACCATATGAATTTTCTTTTTGGCACCCACAATAGACCTTAACCTTAGCAACTTGAAAAACCATGAACTACCCGAATTTTGAGATAATTGATAAATCATTGGTAGAAGGTATTGGATGGTTGCTACAAAAATTGGGTGGGAGTGTAAGTGGTGCATGATGTTCAAAGCTTGTACTCCAAAGTCATTGCAAGTTTATGGAAGAATAAAAAAAAACGAGTTTAGTTTCAATAAGACTTGGAGTGCACATACATCATTTTGAGATAAGTTTGGGGGAGTGGTTTGAATTTTGGAAGGGAATTTTGTATAGAAAACAAAGATGAGCTATGTATTGTCATTTATCTCAAGATATTTGAATCCTCTTTATACCTTTCTTTCTATGAGCTTAACCCTTGGCCTCATTACAAGCTTATAAAGTCCCATTGATTTTGAATTTGTGTAAGAAAAATTCTTTTTGTGGAGAGAGAGGAAGAGAGTAGGCATTTGAAGTCTTGAATGTTGAGAGTGTTAGATATATATTGAAATGTTGCAATTTTCTTTTTGACATTTGCTAAAGAATTGTTTTCTGGCTTTGCACACACACACTTAATGATTGTTGGGAAGTTTGTTCTTAATGTGTGAGTTTTGCATTCTTCTATATTCCATTGCTTCCCATTGAATATATCTTCTTGAGCAACCCATGAGGAAAGCTCTCTGCATGCATAGTAAGAGGATACTTCATCAATCTAAAATCTCATATTTTGTTTTACTCGAGGACGAGTAAAAGTCTAAGTTTGGGGGTGTGATGACTCCTAGAAAGTCATGATATTTGAGTATGTTTTTCTTGAGTTTTTGCTTATTATTGATACATTTTGGATACTCAAGAGGGAAAATGCTCATTTGATCTTCGGTTACATCTTATTGTAAATTTATATAGATTTTGATTGTTTTTGTAGTTAGTTTCTTATGTTATTGTATATAATTTTTGTAGGAATAATTTGAAGCAATAAGCAAGAGATTTTAGCTCTCCTCCAAACCCTCAATTGAAAAAAAATAAGAAGAAGCCAAAGCAGCCAAAGAAATAAGAAAGCAGAGCAAAGCACCAGAGAAGCAGGCACTTCGCCGTGGCTTTCGCCGCGGCGAAGTCACGGCGATCTGAATAAGCTTTTGCCCATTTTTGGGAGAGCTCGCCATCTGCTCGCCGCGGCGAAAGCCACGGTGAGCGACTAGTGATTCTGTATTTTTGGACTTCGCCGCGGCGAGACCCACGGCGAACTTCGCGTTTCTGCGCGTTTTGGACAGAACATGCGCGTTTTAACTGATATAAAAGCTAGGGCTTCGTTGTGAGCCCTCATTCTTCGACTTCTGGGCATATTTTGGGCGTGTTTAGCTCTGCTAGGGCTTGGAGATTGGTGGGATTTGGCTTGGGCTCGGAGCTTCAAAGAGATTTGGGCTACCTCTCTTGGTTTATCTCTTCCTTCTTCATTCTCTTCTCTTGTTCTATTTGTAATGTTGTATATACATGCTCCCTTGGAGTTGTAGAACATGAGTAGCTAAATACTTTGATTCTAGGATTATTTTGAACCCTTGTATGTATTGATTCTTGATTCCTCCTCTTGATTTGTGATTAATGATATCTATGTGCTTATTTTACCCCGTTCTTAATGCTTCTAAGTGCTTAATCACCATTTAGATGTTGTGTTCGCTTGATTTATGACTCGAGAGAGCTAGGTTGAGTGTAGAACTTGGGTAAAGTAGTGCAAGAACCGGAAGTTTGCATGACGAACGGATGGTTTTGTTGGTAAGATATAGATATACTTGCTAGCCTTGCATAGTCACATTAGGGTTGGAGTGTGATAATTGGGTTCTATCAAATTGTGGCAAGAGATTGTGCAAAGAATAAGACTAAACACTTGTTCTTGACTCGAGAGAGCATTACAAGTACTCTTTGAACCCTAGATTAGCACGTGGTTTCGTTGAGAGCTTCTTGAGGGGAGGTTAATTGAGTTTTGAGAAGTACAAAGCGGGATAGATAATCCTAGGACCCTTTTTATCCTTGAAGTTGGGGAATCACTTGTTTATATTTTATTTTCTTATTTAATTTTCAATATCATCATTTGTATCACTCAAATTGGGCGAGAGTGTGATAATCATTGTTTGACCGGGTTTTGGACAAATCCTCGTGGGAACGATACTCTACTCTTCACTTTATTACTTGGCGCGACCCGTGCACTTGCGGCGCGTGGCGAACATAACCCCTCCCCCCAAAATTGATCATGAAACACAAATTTATGATGATTTCCATGCTTTTTTCCGAGCTTAGGCTGCCCGACAATAATATAGACGTGTACTTGGATCTTTTAATTGAAGACCTGAAGTAGATAATCCTGGAGATTTGATGTTCCCCTTCCATAATTAAGTGATTGTCAACATTATTTGAATGCATTATATTATTTGTGATTTTATAACCCTAGCTAATAAAATTAATTTAATTTGTTTCGTTTGCAGTGCATTGACTAGTTTTAGGGCCTCTAATAGGTTGACTTATTTCAAAGCTATTAGCTAAAAAGATGCCTATGTTTGGAAGAAAGTCCAGGTTTTATAGGTTATTCAAGTTTTTAAAAAAATCTAGTTAAATCATAACGGAAAAGATATAATGTTTCTTATATGATATTTGGTGTTTTTTGTTACAATACCCCTTCTAACCAAATAACACTGATTGTGTGGATACTACGTCATGCAGTTCATGAGGGATGTTGTAACACATGATCGAAATGACATTTCATTGAACTTAAGTTTTATATTTTCTCAGTTCTAATTGTGTTTGTACTTGTTAGGTTTCAAGTTGTTTTAATGTCATATAAATTGTTTTGTGCAGTATTACGCATGTTCACATTCCTCCATGTTGTCCAAGAAGAAATGGATGAGCTAATTGAAGAATGGTGCATATATGTACACCCACTTTTCTCTCAAATTGTACATATGTAGATAAATTTAGCTCACTTAGTTTGTTGGAAGATTGAATTTATCTAATCAACTAACATGTTTTTGTTATTTTATTATAATTTGGTTTAATTGTATTTTGTTCTCTGGATGAGTTATTAGTATATATGGTATGACAGGAATTTTAGAATTGATGCAGATGGATCTGTATAAAATATAAATGATTTAAACCCAAATAAGCGCCGCAATAATAGGCCTTTTGTGTAGTAGTGTAGGCTGCACTGAAGCTTGATGAGGATATAGGGAATCCCTTTGGTAATGGAGGTCTAAGTAACTGCAAAGTTCTGCTCACCACACGGCATCAAGAGGTATATACTTTGATGGATTGCCAAAACAATATTCCATTGGGTTTGCTAACAAAAGATGAAGCTTAGGATCTATTTCAAACACGTGCTAAAGTAGATGATGGTGCTAGAGAAATGGCTCAAGAAGTTACCATGGAATGTAAGGGACTACCCATTGCAATTGTGACCATGGGGAAGTACTGTTAGCCCTGCGCCGCAAGTGCACGGGTCGCGCCAAGTAATAAAGTAGTGAGTAGAGTATCGTTCCCACGAGGATTTGTCCAAAACCCGGTCAAACAATGATTATCACTCTCTCGCCCAATTTGAGTGACACAGATGTTGAGATCAAAAATTAACTAAGAAAATAAAATGAAAATAAAACTATAAACAAGTGATTCTCCAACTTCAAGGATAAAATGGGTCCTAAGATTATCTATCCCCCTTGTACTTCTTAAAACTCAATTTAACCCCCCTCAAAGAAGCTCTCAACGAAACCACGTGCTAATCTAGGGTTCATAGAATACTTGTAAACGCTCTCTCAAGTCAAGAACAAGTGTATAGTCTTACTAATTGCACAATCTCTTGCTACAAGTTAATAAAACCCAATTATCACGCTCCAACCCTAATGTGACTATGCAAGGCTAGCAAGTATATCTCTATCTTACCAACAAAACTATCCGTTCGTCATGCAAACTTCAGGTTCTTGCACTATTTTACCCAAGTTCTACACTCAACCTAGCTCTCTCGAGTCATAAATCAAGGGAACCCAACATCTAAATGGTGATCAAGCACTTAGAAGCATTAAGAGAAGAGTAAAATAAGCACATAGATATCATTAATCACAAATCAAGAGGAGGAATCAAGAATCAATACATACAAGGGTTCAAAATAATCCTAGAATCAAAGTATTTAGCTACTCATGTTCTACAACTCCAAGGGAGCATATATATACAACATTACAAACAGAACAAGAGAAGAGAATGAAGATGGAAGAGATAAACTGAGAGAGGAAGCCCAAATCTCTTTGAAGCTACGAACCCAAGCCAAATCCCCACCAAGCTCCAAGCCCTAGCAGAGCAAAACACCCCCAAGAATGCCCAGAAGTCGAAGAATGAGGGCTCACAACGAAGCCCTAGCTTTTATATCAGTTAAAACTCGCCTGTTCTGTCCAAAACGCACAGAAACGCGAAGTTCGCCGTGGGTCTCGCCGCAGCGAGCCCACGGCAAAGTCCCAAAACACAGAAACAATTGTCGCTCGCCGTGGCTTTCCCCGCGGCGAGCTCTCCCAAAATGGCCAGAGTGAAATGCGCCGCGGCGAAGTCTTTTGTTCTCTGCTTTCTTGCCTTTTTCTTTATTCCTTGGGCTGCTCTGGTTTCTTCTTATTTTTGTTCAATTGGGAGCTTGGTGGAAGGCTGAAATCTCTTGTTTATTGCTTCAAATTATTCCTACAAAATTTATATACAACAACATAAGAAACTAACTATAAAAACAATCAAAATCTATATAAATGTACAATAATGTGTAACCGAAGATCAAATGAGCATTTTCTATCTTGAGTATCCAAAATGTATCAATAATAGACAAAACCTGAGGCAAATATACTCAAATAATCATGAATTTCTAGGAGTTATCAAGTACTTAAAAGGAAAAGGATTTGATGAGGTGAATGTAGTATTGCACAAGTCAAGACATTCAAAGCAGATTGATGTGGATAAGGGAGTGGGTGATGCTTTTACTTGTCCCAAGTTAAGCTATGATTATTTGAAAACTATAGAAGCAAAATTGTTGTTCTTGATGTGTGCTATGTTTCCTAAAGATCGTGACATTGTCATTGATGATCTCTTCAGATATGGAGTTGGGTTGGGCTTATGTGAAGATGCTAGACCATTTGAAATAGCAAGGAGCTAGTTAATAACAGTTATAAATGTTCTCTTTCCAATGGGGCCAGCAGTGAGAGCCAGTGTAGTTTCTATCATCACGCATAGAACCACCCTAAACCTTTGGAGGAAGAGCTTCACATGCTTCATGCTGTTGAACCCTAATTTTTATTTTGAGCCTGATGCTATGATACCATGTGAACAACGGACAGATTTGAGAGAAAGAAATTGTATTTCTCATATGAATATTGAGTTATATATTCCTATTTATAAGCAAGGAGGAAGACAATCTTATAAATACTAATTAAGTCTAATAACTACTAATAACCACGTACAATCATACAGAATATTTATAATCAATACACAATATTCCCAAAACAACTTTAAACTTTAATATGGACCTTAAATTCAAAGTTTATAGACCAATAAACATCTATTTTGATGACCCATCATTGAGAAGTACAAGCCAGTAAGCTTCAAACCAGATTTTAGCTTCCAGAGTAACTATGTTCCATAATCAAAAGAACTTAATTCATGTTGCATAATTACCATATAATTATTTTCTCCAAGAGAACTTTTGCACAGCAAGAAAATTTTAATATGGAACTTTTCCAGATTTAATATCAATCACTACTACAAAAATCCCATTTCTTGTCCCTAATTCACGTCACTCAATTATAAAACTGACATTGAAAAAACTTTGGTGGCATTTTTGTAATTAAATATCATGCAGAAGAAGAAACCACGTCACAATAATGGGAGAAATGTGACGTGGTTTAAAGCTTTGAGTAACCACGTCACATATTATAAATATGTGACGTGGTTTTCCTCAGGTTTTTAATTTTTTTTAATAATTAACCACGTCACATATTATAATAAGTGACGTGGTTTGATAGAAAATAATCAGGTTTGGATTTTTTTTTAATTTTTAAGAAACCACGTCTCATATTATAAATATGTGACGTGGTTTTCCTCAGTTTTTTTTAATAATGAACCACATCACATATTATAATATGTGACGTGGTTTGATAGAAAATCATCAGTTTTGGAATTTTTTTTTTAATTTTTAAGAAACCAAGTCACATATTATAAATATGTGACATGGTTTCTTAGAAAATCATCAGTTTTGGATTTTTTTTTAATTTTTAAGAAACCACGTCACATATTATAATAAGTGACGTGGTTTGATAGAAAATAATCAGGTTTGGATTTTTTTTTAATTTTTAAGAAACCATGTCACATATTATAAATATGTGAAGTAGTTTTCCTCAGGTTTTATTTTTTTTAATAATGAACCACGTCACATATTATAATATGTGACGTGGTTTGATAGAAATAATCAGATAATTTTGGATTTTTTTTTATTTTTCAGAAACCACGTCACATATAGAAAATATGTGACGTGGTTTATTCTAAACGACGTCACATATTACTAATATGTGACGTCGTTTAGTAGAAACCACGTCACATATTTTTTATATGTGCCGTGGTTTCTGAAAAATAAAAAAAAAATTCCAACACCAGATTTAAAAGCTTCCATCGTTTTAATCGCCCAAATTTATTGTCCGCGCCCAGAGCTCCCTCCAAAATTTCGTCCCTCAGCTCTCTTCTCTCTCCCTCACCCCTCAGCTTCGCCATCTGTGGAAGAAGCTCCCTCAGCTCTCTTCCTCAGCTCCCTCCTTCAGCTCTCTCCCTCAGCTCCCTCCTTCAGCTCGTCCCTCAGCTCTCTCCCTCAACTCGTCTCAGCTCGTCCCCTTAGGTGCTAGATCTGATCTAATCCCTTTTTTTTGTTATGAATTTCTTTTTTTTTCGGCCAGCGTTTAGGCCTGGACTTCATGCATTATGTTCTTCTTTTAGTTTGAATCATGTTCTTATTTAATTTATCCATAGTGAGTATTTAATTTAATAATTGTTGAGCAATGTTTAATTTCTTTTTTTGTTCGGCCAGCGTTTGGGACTGCATGCATTATGTTCTTCTTTTAGCTAGTTTGAATCATGTTCTTATTTAATTTATCCATAGTGAGTATTTAATATACTAATTGTAGAGCAATGTTTAATTTCCATCAAATAAGGGTGAAATTATAGGTTTTGTAATTACTGATTGGTGTTGAATTAATAATGGTATGCTTTTGTATTTACTGGACTGAAGTTGGATTGTAAATGTAATTTTTGAATGTCACATTTATAAGGGGAAACTCTGCCAAATTTTTTTCAAAATTTGCATGAAGTGAAGTTAAATGTATGGCATGCCCATTTGATTGGTATTGAATTAGTAGTGGTATGTTTTTATATTTACTGGACTGAAATTGGATTGTAAATGTAATTTTTGGATGTTACATTTACAAGGGGAAACTCTACCAAATTTTTTAAAAAATTTGCATGAAGTGAAGTTAAGTGTATGGCTTGCCCATTTCTTCACAAGATAGTGAACTAAACTTGACTAATTTTTTGGACATATGGCATAGGTTAATTAATTAGAATGGATCGTAGTTGGATGCATGCATTGAGAACCACTAGAGAGTATCAAATGGGGGTGGAAGAATTTATTAAATTTGCCAAAAGAAACGTGGCTAGTAAGAATGGCATGTATCGTTGCCCTTGTGTGAAGTGTGCAAATGCTTATTGTAAGAGCGTTGATGATATAAGGGATCACCTTCTTTGTGATGGGATCAATCTCCGTTATAAGAAGTGGTTTTGGCATGGGGAATTGGGAAGTACCGTAGATGAGTGCACGTCACAAAATGTAGAAGCAGTGATGGATGATGTTTGTGATGATGGAATGGACGAGATGATCAATGACATTAGGGCTGAGTCATTTTCTGTGGTAGATGAGTTTGAGAAGTTGCGGAGTGATGCAGAGACACCGTTGTTCCCGGGGTGTACTAAGTATACTCGGTTGACCGGCGTCCTGAAATTGTTGAAAATAAAGACAGAAAATGGGTGGGCGGACACGGGTTTCTCGCAGTTGCTTGAAGCTTTGAGTGATATGTTCCCTGCCGGCAATGTGCTTCCGAAGCGTATGTATGAGGCTAAAAAAGTTTTAAGCAAGATGGCGGTGGAGTATAAGAAGATACACGCTTGTCCTAATGATTGCGTGTTGTACAGGAATGAGTATGCCGGCCTGAAAGAGTGTCCTAAATGTGATACTCTGAGGTACAAGCCGAGAAAGGATGCCGTTGGTGATGATGATGTATCAAAGAAAGGGGTACCTTTGAAGGTAATGTGGTACCTTCCAATTGTACCACGGTTTAAACGCTTGTTTGCAAATGAGGCAGAAGCAAAGAAACTGAGATGGCATTGTGATGAGAGAATCTCTGATGGAAGATATCTCCGGCACCCTGCTGACTCTCCTCAATGGAAGAAAATTGATTCAATGTTTCCTGAATTTGGTGGTGAGCCGAGGAATCTTCGTCTTGGACTGTGTACAGATGGATTCAATCCTTTCGGGAGTCTCAGTAGCACACATAGTGCTTGGCCAGTTTTGCTGGTCATTTACAACCTGCCTCCTTAGTTGTGCACGAAACGCAAATATGTGATGATGTCTATGATGATTTCTGGGCCGAAACAGCCTGGGAACGATATCGATGTCTATCTTGCACCTTTGATTGAGGACTTGAAGATGTTGTGGGAGGAAGGCGTCGATGTGTTTGATGCGTACAGGCAGGAGACATTCAAGTTGCGAGCTATGCTGTTTACCACAATAAATGACTTCCCTGCATATGGCAATCTTTCTGGTTACAGTGTGAAGGGTTATATGGCATGTCCTATATGTGAGTTGGACACAAACTGCCACCAGCTTAAACATGGAAGAAAGACCGTTTACCTCGGTCACAGGAGGTTTCTTGATCGGTTTCATCCTTATCGTAGACTAAAGAAGTGTTTTAATGGCTCATCTGAATATAGATTTGCTCTGACCCCCTTAACCGGGGAGGAAGTTTTCAGCCGTGTTAAGAATGTTAATGTGGTATTCGGTAAGAAACAAAAGAAGAAGAAGACCAGTTCTGAGAAGATCATTTGGAAGAAGAGGTCAATCTTCTTTGATCTACCTTATTGGCAATTTCTGGATGTGAGGCACAGTATAGACGTGATGCATGTGGAGAAAAACGTCGGTGATAGTCTTGTTGGAACGTTGTTGCATATACAAGGGAAGACTAAGGACGGACTCAATGCACGGTTAGACTTGGTTGAAATGGGTATAAGACAACGGTTGCATCCTATAGTCAGTGAAAATGGAAAGAGGGCTTATATGGAACCTGCTGCTCATACACTCTCTAAACAGGAGAAAAAAAGTCTTTGTGAGTGTTTAAGTGGGATCAAGGTGCCGCAGGGTTATTCTTCTAATGTTAGTAGACTTGTGTCTATGAAAGAGTTGAAGTTGGTTGGAATGAAGTCGCATGATTACCATGTATTGATGCAACAATTCTTACCAATTGCTATAAGAGGCATTATGCAAGATGATGTGAGGATGACTATAACAAGACTGTGTATGTTTTTCAATGCGATATGCAGCAAAGTCATCGACACTGAAAAGCTCGACGAGTTGGAAAATGAGGGTTACATTATATTGTGCCAATTAGAGATGTACTTTGCTCCAGCCTTTTTCGATATTATGGTGCACTTGATTGTTCATTTGGTAAGGGAGATAAAGCTATGTGGCCTTGTTTATCTGAGGTGGATGTACCCTTTCGAGCAATTCATGAAAGTTTTGAAAGGGTATTCCAAGAACCCACATCGACCTGAGACATCAATTGTTGAAAGATACTTAGTTGAGGAGGCAATGGATTTTTGCAAATCGTATCTAAAAGGGGTTGAGGAAATCCCCCGACATGAAGATGGGATTGGTAAGGGGGTACGAGGCGTTAAAGTGAAGACTATGTGCCGTGAAGAGGTGTTACAAGCACACCTGTACATATTGAATAATATGGAAGAAGTGCAGCCTTATTTGGACGAGCATAAGAGGATCCTGAAAGAAAAGAATCCGAAAAAGAGTGGCATGCAGATTTCTAACGAGCATAATAGGACATTTATTGGGTGGTTCAAGGAGTATGTTGAAAAGGAGACTGGTGCGCCGGATACAATAAGATGGTTAGCCGGAGGGCCTCGTTTTGAGGTTGTCACTTGGTCCTCTTTTGACATAAATGGTTATTCCTTCTACACTAAGGCCCAGGACAATAATAGCACCATGCAAAACAGTGGCGTGATGGTGGTAGCCGAAGCGATGCACTTCTCCAGTTCGAAAGATAAAAACCCAAGATTGGCTTCCATGGCATATTATGGCGTAATTGAAGAAATTTGGGAAGTTAGTTACACAAAGTTCAAAATTCCAATCTTCAAATGCAAGTGGGTTAACAATAGCGCAGTTGTGATTGATCCCCATACTGGTATGATCTCAATTGATCTTCAGAAGGCTGGGTACAGAGATGGGCCTTTTATTTTAGCAAGTCACGCAAAACAGGTGTTCTATGTAACAGATCCCGCAAATAAGCAATTGTCCATAGTCTTGCAAGGTAAAAAGCAAAAGGACCGTGCTCCCAATTTAGATCTAGATGAGATACAACCTTTAGGCGCAGAACCACCTGAACCAAGTGAATTCGAATTGGTAGATGATGATGACCAATTTGCCTCTAGAAATGATCATTGTGAGGGGATATGGGATAACATATAAAGTGAGAACCTTTTTGAATTATCATGTATTAATTCTTGTTAATGTTTTTGTTTTGGTTTTGTGAAGGTTGTGGAATTGTGACTCATCACATCTTTGATATGTTAACAGGTACATGGCGGACGGTGATAACAATCAGCAACGGAACGATCCCCTTCGGAGAAAGGGAAGAGGTCCGACGAAGCTCAATGAAGTTGTTGTCCGTCAGGGGACAAATGTGCAGCATATCCGTGTGGATTTTGACGATGACATGAATCCTATCGGGGAAGTTGGTGCGAATTTCATCAGCTACATAGGTTTTGTGGTGAGGAACCGGATAAGCATCTTGGTTAACGATTGGCGGAGAGTCAACAAAGACGTTAAGGATCAATCTTGGTCAGATATTTTGGTATGTTTTATCATTATACTTCTGTTTGTTCCTAATATGTATGTATTCTTATTTCCACTTAATTCAACTAATGTGTTCGTCATTATTTTCAGCAAAATTTTGATGTCCCAAACACACAATTTTTCAAGGATTTTTGGTTGGGAGAAGGGCGCAAGATGTGAAAGAATTTCAAGAATCTCCTGACCAGAGAATACGTCTTTGGAGACAAGCAGGGTCAAGATCCGGGTCAGAGCTATCCCAATATTGACCCAGACACTTGGAAGCAGTTTGTTGCATCACGGCTAGACGAAAAGTTCAAGGTCTGTATCATAAATAGCTTTTTAACTTTGGTTAAAAATTGTACTATTAACACATTATATTAGTTAACTAACTTAGTCTTAGTTTCACAGGAGGAGAGCGAAAAACAAAAGAATCGACAAGCGAAGAATATCTATAAGCACACGATGTCTCGGGGTGGTTACAAGTGGCTAGAGAAAAAGTTGACCCAGAAACAAATTGCAGAAATGGAGGAAGCTGCACGGTCCGATCCTACCTTTGTTGTAGAGCCTCTGCCGCCCTTCCCACGTCATACGAAATGGGCTGAGGGAAGGAAGAATAAAGAAGGAAAATTTGTGACTCCGGAGGTTGAGAAAGTTGCACAGAGGATTGTAAGTATTTTATTTGGTGTTTATGCATTTAACTTGTGGTTTTGTAGCACATTGCAAATTATGATTTTGTTGGGTCATTACAGGAAGAACTTGAGGAGCAAGCCACCCAAGGGTCCTTCACACCTTCTGGGAGGATGGACATCCTTGCCACGGCAATTGGGAAGCTCGACCACCACGGTTGAGTTATCGGGGAGCCGAGGAATGTCGGGCTGACCAAGTATTTCGGTAGCAAACCCCGATCTCACGCCCGTAGAGAATCCACTGAGGAGATTATGGCCAGGGCTCGGGCGGAGATGAAGGCCGAGTTCCAGGAACAGTTGGATGCACATATCCAGCAGCTTAATGAGCAGATCCGGATACAGGTTGAGGCACAAGTCTGAGCATCTACCGTACAGCTCGGACTCACGACGAATTCTTCTGGACAAAATAATCAGGTTTGATCATCTACTAAATATGTTGATTTCCATATTCCGGGTTCATCAATTATAGCCTTACTCTGTATATTTTCATCCCTTGCAGGAGTCTCTCGGTACCGCCGGTCCAAGCGGCAAAGACAGCTGCAATCAGCCTGGACAGTTAGGATCAATTCATGAGGACGACTCAGATCCCACACCAGAAAACAACCCTGACTATGGAGAGGAGTGTTATCTCCATCTTGATTTCCCTCGCCTGCGCGCGGTAGCCAAAGCTCTCCAGTTCCCGAACGCCTCCCTCATACATAATTTTCCTATTGATGAGGACCAAGTGAAGGTGTCCGTTAGAGCTGTCCTGAGCAATGAGGCGGGGGTAGATGTACCCTTTCCCGATCATGAAGTCACCAAATTAGGCGAGGCGGTCGGGGCATTCATCTTGTGGCCTAGATATCTTGTACACAAGAGCCCACAAAAGGGGCCGGACCCGCCGGTTGATGTGGTATGTACACTTAAGTCTTGAGACTGCTTGTTTGATATTTTTCTGGTTTAGGCATAACATAACAATGATTTTTTCCATCTCCCTGCAGACCTTTTCAGACGAATATCCTTCTCTCCAGCTCCTACGGGAGATGCAGCCAAATTTGGAGTCTGTGCCCTTTACGATGCCTCCAGGAGTAGTCAGTCCTGACCGTACATACCAATTTTTGCTTCAAGGTTCCCAAGATATCAGGGAGTTTTTGCTGCTGCAGGAAATTGACCTTGGATGGCTTGAGTTAGCGACTATGTAATAAATGACCGTTACTTTTTATGTCTCAGTTGTATTTCTTATTAAATCCCTTTTTGATTTCAACTTGTCTATGATATATAGGTACTTCCACAGCTTGTGTAACAAATTAGGCAGGGGACAATACAGATTCTTCAGTCCAATGGCATTGGTGATGAGGGATAATTTCAATACCCCGGCGGAGCAGAGGAATTATGATGACAACATGCAGGCATACGTCAACCATCAAATGTCAGTGAACCGGGGAACTATCTATTTTGCACCTATTCTTGAAGAGTAAGTTTGATTGTTTCCTTTTGCCAACTTTTCATCATTATACACATTTGTAAATGTTATGATTATTTTTAATGTCTTTCAGTAAGCACTGGGCACTAGCTGTCGTTTGCCCTAGGGATCATTGTCTGGTTTGGTTTGACTCGTTGAGGCGCAATATAACCCCCTATCATAGAACTCTCCTATCGATGTGAGTAGTGTTAATATCTTTATTATATACTAGTGTCCCAAATAAATTAGTCACATATATATATGTACTCATTTTGGTTCCATTTTAGGGGTATATCTCAGTGGCATTCAATGGAAAAAACTGGTCAAGAACATCAAGATGTCGTGCTACAAAGACCTAGAGTAAGTACTTTTGATTTAAATTCTTTCAATGTTAGTCAATTGAGATTTATTAAATTGATTGCTATTAATTTATACCGTTTCTTGTGATTGAAGTGCCCTAGGCAACCGACTAATAAGGAGTGCGGATATTACGTCATGAAATATATTTTTGACATTATTATTAGTGAACGAACCGGATCATTCTCACAGGTACAAGTTAAATTCTTGTATGATTGATACAGTTAATACATAAATATATAATGTTTTATATAATTTCTTTGCATTGATAATCACATCTTTATTGTTGCAGTTTTATGATATCAACGCATTTACAGATGAAGATCTTGATTCAATTCGTGAGAATGTTGCTGAATATTTGCTTTCGGAATTGGTTAGTCTTGGTTAGTAGAGATGATTGATCATTGTATAAAATACTAAATTGTGTAACACTAATGGTTAATTTGTGAAGTAGTAGTAAACACAAGTTATATATGGTTAGTATGATTGATTACTTATGTTAGCTTGGTTGATTGCTATTGTGGTGAATCTGTTTTCTGAGACAGCAAAAACAAGAAAAAGAAAATGGGATCACATGAAAATATTAAAATTTAATTTAAAAATAATAATAATCCACGTCACATGTTTATAAACATGTGACGTGAAATGTTCTGGCAAGAAACCACGTCACTTATTAGCCAAATAAGTGACGTGGTTTCTCCAAAACCACGTCACATATAACTAAAAATGTGACGTGGTTTATGAGAAACCACGTCACTTATTTGGCTAATAAGTGACGTGGTTTCTCCACGCCACATTCCACGTCACATTTTTTCTGGACATGTGACGTGAAATCTTAGCCATTTAATAAAAAAAAATTATTCAGGGACTTATCTACGTCGCTTATTTCATAAGTTGTGACGTGGAAAATATGACTTTCCACGTCCCCAATTTTAAGTGACGTAAAATCTCCATATTTTCTAAGTCACTACTTTTTATGTCACATAAAAAAGTGACATGAAAACCCCTAAATAACAGACATGGAAACTCCTTTCTGTAGTAGTGAATATTTAAACAGCTAGTCGATAATTCTTTCAATACAAAAAAACACAAAATTACTGGTGAAAATTGCCAACAGAAATTTCGTCAGAAATGAATTTTCTAGTAGAATTTTCGATGGAAATTTTTCCGTTGGTAATTCTTCCATTGATTATTGATTTACGGATGGAAATGTTTTTCAGTTGGTAATTTAAATTTTTTTAAATTATATGCCACATGTTCCTCCTTATGGCTGTCACGTGTCACTTCTCACCGCCGCCACGTGTCGCTACCACAAATTGTCTTCAATTGTGGCGGAGTGAAGACTCGAACCTCCAACCTCTTGCGTGTGTGTTGATACATAAATCAATTGAGTTATGAAGACCCTGTGATATTTTTTTACAAACTATTATATTTATAATATTTAAACTACCACTATTATAATTATATTTGATCTTAGAAATACTTTACATTATATTTAAATTACTATATTATGAAATATTTTTAATTATTAATATATAATTTACATATTAATAATTATACTATTTTTATACAAATAATATTTTATATTCATATACATTAGACTATATTTTGTACTTTTTTACCTGATAATATTATATTTAATATTTCCATTTTATATTTATAATAAATAGTATTCTTGTGAATTGCTTTTAGTATATGAAATTTCTTAATTATTATTTTATTATATATATTATTAAATTATAAATTTTTTCGTACTAATATTTAATAATAAATAACATATTATTTAATAAAAATTTAAATTAAATTTGTAATACATATATAAATATATTATTTTTTATTAATATTTATGACATATTATTTATTAACTAATTTATTTATAAATATTGTTAATATAAATTAAAATATTCCGTCGGTAATTTTTACCGATGAAATTTCGTCGGTAATTTATTTCTAATTACCAACGGAATTCCAAAATCCATCAGTAGTAATAGATGTTCTTTTGTACTGTTTGATCATATTCTAATACTTTCAGGCGCCTATTTAATATATAACAACATTAAAACAGCACCTAGCTACAATCAATTTTAAACTTCAACTCACATCCTAATGCTGTCCAGAACAATATAGTATATAACATCGACATTTCTAAATCTTCTCAACATGTAAACACTCATTTATAACTATCCGAAACATATAAAGTCTTAATCTTTACTTGTTCTTTGTTTTAATCGGTTACTCCCATCGAAAATCCCAACTTAGGTTTGGACCTCTCAATTCATCTTGCCCAAATCGCAGAAATCGAAGATAACAGAAGGAGGAGAGGGTTATCTAAACTAGAATCAGATCTTGCATGCACTTTTGCCCCACTCGTTCTCTCTCACGGTCACTCTCCATTCTGATTCGAAGGGTAGAATGAAGAAGGGAACATATGGGTTAAAAGGGGGGTTAGGGGTAACGATACTATTTTGCCCCCACTCCTTTAACCTTTTTAAGTTTTTCCCTGTTTGTAAAATAATTCCTAGAAATTAATTCTTATATCTAATTAGGGATTTCCTTTCACCATAATTTT
The DNA here is from genome assembly GCA_037074515.1 of Mimosa bimucronata. Lineage (NCBI taxonomy): Eukaryota > Viridiplantae > Streptophyta > Magnoliopsida > Fabales > Fabaceae > Mimosa > Mimosa bimucronata. The sequence continues at coordinate 30,935,172 of CM073440.1, read as the reverse complement.
CTCTAAGATTTAAAATAATTTCCCTAAAATTCTCAAAATTAAAATTTATCTTCTACATGTTGTTCTTCAAATTCTGAAGGAAATACAACTTAAAAATCATTAAAATAACTCAAACATCATAAAACTATTTATAAGGCTTTTTAATTTCTAAATAACACCTTAAGACTTCAAATAACTCTTTATGTATATTTTTTAAATTTTGGGGTGTTACAATTTGGGTATTTCATACGATTTTTAAAGGGATTTTCCTATAAAATTATGTCTTCATAAAAGTTTGAATGTGAAAGTAATAAGATCGCATGGTTTTTAATGACGATTTTTAAGTAACACTATTCTGGGGTCAAGTTACTCTTGGTGACTCATTCAGTTGCTGATATCTTCATCAAAGAAAATTTTAAGTTTCTAAGATGCTTCTATTCATTCTATATGATGAAACATTGACAATTTTAGGCGTTGTTTCGTTGAGTAAAATTTTTTGGTGAAACAAGAAAAATATCACATTTTTCTACACTTGATATATTTATGTAGTTAAGCAGTTTTTCATTAATCTCATTTTTTTACAGTCTGCATAAAGGAAAACGGGTTCCCACCCAGGTAGGAATGACATAAGAGATAGTTAATTTTTCGTACAAATAAATGTAAAAAAAAAAAGGAAAGAATTTTGAAAATTCAAAGAAATACTGTGTACCCTTTATGAAAAGTAATTAAAGTTATACGATTCCTTACCTCTCTATGAAATTTCTCAAAAGAAAGCGCGTAACAAAAGGTCCATTAGAATTGGAAAAAGAATGTTATAAGAAAGGAATTGCAAAAAAGAAAGAGCCCACTAACTTCTTCCAAGTTCCAACAGAGTTGAGGGCGAGTCAAGCTCATGGAATGTCTAGTCATTATATTTTGCAAGTTTATCCAATAATCCAATAATATTAAAATAAAAATATCTTTTTCTTTGCCTCTCTCTCTTTTTTCTTTTTTTTTTTTTTTGAACTGCTCTTTGCCTCTCTCTTTAGTCTTTCATATATCTTCTTATAATTGTTTTCTATAGAGAGTGGGACAGCTATCATTTCCAACCGAGTTGAAGAGTAGTGAAGCTCATGAAAAGTGTGGTGATTGCAGTGGAATTGTGTTCATACGGATTTTGATCATCAACTAAATTATAAGGTATATGAACATCGCAACCTCGATCTGTTAGTCTTTCATATACAGTTTTTTAATCAGTGCCTTCTTATTTGTTCTACTTCAAATAATTCTCAAATGAAGAGTATAGTTAGCTGCATGTGCTATAAGAATTAGAGATGTCCCTCTTAGGCTACATTTGTTGCTTGTTTTTCTCCCAAACTTCGCACTCATCTGATGGAAAGTTCAGTCTAAAACTGTACAAGGCCTTAGTTAACTATTCCAATTGATCTTTCTTATTTTTCATATTTTACATCATGATATGTACTTTTCACATTTCTATTACATATTTATGGAAAAAAAAAAAATCTGAATGCTACTCTTACAGGAATCGAAAAAAAATTATTTTGAGACCGTAGATCTAATCTATATCAAACTACGCCCTAATCAATATGGAAAACATGTTTTGGGGTACAATGCTTGGAATATGGGAGCCTAAAACATATTTTCAACTTGCAAATTCCAACTTAGTTGACGAGTACTCATCAATATCTCTCTCAACGTCTTCTCAGTGCACTGCAATTCTGTTCTTCTCACTGTTGAAAATCTACCATCCAATACTGTTTATTTTCTTCAAATATCCATTAATATCTTGGCCCATTTATTGTATGCTTGCTCTGATGGATATTTAGGGAAATAAACCATATTGGTTGTTTTGATCCATTTAAAAGTTTACTATTATTTTAACACTTTTTAAAATATATTTGTCTTAGATGCTCATACTGTAACTCTTCATACAGCAACTCTTCATTGATTAAATTGTACGTACATTGAGCGTAAAATTAGTGTCAAAAAATTCTGAAATTTCGTTTTTGAATACTCTGACCCCTTTGAAAAATAAAATGATTCGAGTTACTTTTTAACTTTTGGATGTTGGGATATGGAAGGCGTTTTTTGGGGGGTACAAAGTCTACTGATCAAAGCCTGAATATCTTTTCAACTTGGTTGACGACTGAACGAGCAAGCCATCACAGGTATGCAGCAATATCCCTCTCCTGATTCAGTGTCTATTTCTTTCCCACTTTATTGTTTCAGATGTTTCTTTTTCTGTTATCCTTGCAATTGTTCTAATATTTTGAGCATACATAAGCATCTATTTGTGATATCTCTCAAATATCAAAGTATGAGTGTCGCTTGTTCTTTGCTAATAACTGCTGCTATCATTTGCAACCTACATTTTTCATTCTTGCACCTTTGCTTCGATCTGCTAGCAAAAAAAAAAAAAAAAAAGAATTATAAGAAACTATTAAATCTTGTTACTCTAACATCTGAACATAGCTGGGGCACAACAAAGCTGATATCTGAACAAGAAAACCGAACCAAAAAGTTATTCTTCTTATTTTACTCTGGATAGGTGATTAAGATACTTATTTTAATCTTGATGACCATAAGGTGCTTGAATTCTTCAAAATGAAATTTTAAGCCAATAATTTGATGATGATGAATGGCTCTCCTTCCTCAGGTAGCTATTAATATTCAATGGAAGAGGTGGGAATATCAATAGCAGCAAAACTTGCTGAATATTTGGTGGATCCAACTTTACGGAATCTGCAATATTTGTTCTGTGTTGGAAAAATCAGCAGAAATGTTGAGATCAGAAAGGAGGAGCTCATACTCAAGAAAGGGAGGGTGCAGGAACTTGTTCAAGACGCCATTAACAGGACTGAGAGGATTGATGATGAGGTGAATAAGTGGAAGAATGATGTGGAGGGGCTCATAACAGAGGTGGAGAATTTGGAGGAACAACTAAGGGCCAACAATGGCTGCCTTCAAAGGCGGTGTCCTACTTGGAGAAGATACAGTCTTTGCAAGAATTTGACTAGGATAACCCGAAGAATGATTGATCTAACTACAAAGAGTAATAACTTCAATCCGTTTTCCCATCATGTTATTGTTCCAGATATAGAGTATCATTCTTCTGAGGATTTTATGCTCTTTGAGTCAACAAAAAGGGCACGTGATGAACTATGGGAGGCACTACAACATGATGATAGCTCAATGATTGGGTTGTGGGGTATGGGTGGTTCAGGCAAAACCACATTGGTAAAGGAAGTTGGAAAGAAGGCTAAAGAATTAAAACTATTTGATCGAGTTATAATCACAACAGTTTCCCAAACTCCCAATATTAGGAAGATTCAAGGTGAAATTGCAGACTTGTTGGGGCTTAAGTTGGAGGAAGAAACTGAAGTGGGAAGGGCAAGAAGAATTGCAATGAAATTACAAAGTCAAGAGGAACGGATTCTGATTATATTGGATGATGTATGGGCGATGCTTAACCTTGAGGATGTAGGAAATCCATTTGGGGATGGAGGTCCAAGAAATTGCAAAGTCCTTCTCACCACACGTCGTCAAGAGGTATGTACTTTGATGGATTGCCAAAACACTATTCCATTGGGTTTGCTAACAGAAGATGAAGCTTGGGATCTATTTCAAACACATGCTAAAGTAGGTGATGGTGCTAGAGAAGTGGCTCAAGAAGTTGCCATGGAATGTAAAGGACTACCCATTGCAATTGTGGCCATGGGGAAGTGCTTAAAAGGAAAAGGACTTGACGAGGTGAATGTAGTGTTGCACAAGTTGAGACATTCAAAGCAGATTGATGCGGATAAGGGAGTGGGTGATGCTTTTACTTGTCTCAAGTTAAGCTATGATTATTTGAGAACCACAGAAGCCAAATTGTTGTTCTTGATGTGTGCTATGTTTCCTGATGATCATGAAATTATCATTGAAGATCTTTTCAGATATGGAGTTGGGTTGGGCCTATGCGAAGATGCTGGATCATTTGAAATAGCAAGGAGCCAGGTTATAACAGCCATAAATGTTCTCATTGACTCTTCATTGTTGATGTATTCTATCAACTTTGAGAATGAAAAATGTGTGAAAATGCATGACATGGTTCGCGATGTAGCTTTATGGATAGCGCCTGAAGAGCGTGGTACCATTATGGTAAACGTTGCAAAAGGATTGAATGAATTTCTTGAAGATAAAGCAGTAAAAGATTGGTATGCAATATCTTCATGGAATGGAAATAATGAATCGCTTCGATTTCCTTCTCAAATCGATGCTCCCAAGCTTGAGCTTATATTGATAAATTCAAGCTCGTCTGACTTATCATGTGTGTCATTTGAAGGAGTAAAAGGACTACGAGTCGTAGCTCTTTTTGGCATATTTGAGTTTTCAACAAAGTCACAACTTCAATCAATACAATGGTTGCATAATCTTCAAACTCTGCGCTTGCAAGGTTGGGATTTAGGTGACATTTTTTATGTGGTGGGTCTAAAAAGACTAGAAATTCTTGACTTGAAATGCAGCATATTCAAGAAATTGCCCAATGGAATTGAAAAACTGAATCATCTAAAATTGCTCGACTTGACTGGATGTTCGACAGAAGAATGTTTTTGTAAAGTAGTATGGAAGTGCTCACAACTAGAAGAATTGTATATTTCTGAAGTTTTCCATCCTTCAGAATACACAGTTTGTGGTGAATGCTTTGTGGGTGCCCTTGCTCTTCCAAAATTGAAAAGGTATACGTTAGTAATTGGCGAATGCACGAGTCATATGTTCCGGAAAAAATACTTACGAGCATTATCCGTTAAAAAGTTAAATATCTTCATCCCAAGTGCATTTATCAAGGATCTTGCACAAAGAGCAATTGTTCTTGAATTTTTTAATCTTCAAGGAGGCTTGAAAAGGTTCAGTCCAGATGTGGTTCAAGTTGTAGGAGGCATGAATGAGTTAACTAAACTCTCTCTTCGAGATTGTCATGATATTGAATGCTTTGTTGATCAAACTGTTCCTCATGAAGACATAGTTGTGCTTAGATTGGATGAGTTGGTGTTGAAGTCTATGGATAATCTAAAACAACTATGCCGTGGTCCATCTAGTCTTATCTTTTTCCAAAATCTAGAAAGACTAAGTATTGAAAGTTGCCCCCTATTAGTCAACCTGTTTCCTACTAGTTGCAACTTAAGAAACCTCAAGTTCCTCAGCATTGACAGCTGTCCAAGGTTGACATCTCTCTTCCCTATCTCCGTTGCTTGCACTTTGTTATCACTAGAATACCTCAAAATAAAAAGATGTCATGAATTGAAGCATGTAATTGAGGAAGAGGATGGTGTTGATACATGGGAGGATCCTAGATTCCCAAAATGGGAAAGTCTTAATGTCCGGAATTGTAAGCAATTAGAATCTATCTGTCCAAGCTTTTGTGTGCAAGGTTTTGTACAATTGAAATATCTATCCATAACTCTTGCTCCTGAGTTGAAATTTGTATTTGGAGAACGTAATGATGAAGAAATTACTTCAATATGTGATGGAAATGAGACTAAGATGATGCTTCCACTTCTAGAAGAACTCATACTGAAAGACCTCCCAAATCTACTCAGAATTTGCTCAGAAAACTATCATCTATTGTGGCCATCTTTAAAGAGAATAGAATGGAAAGACTGTCCAAGATTTGATACTTCATGGGATTGCCTCAATATTGATTCAGAATTAAGGCAACCACTTCCAAATATGGTATGAATTTACCCTTTGATGCTTTCATTTTATTTGAATAAAATGTTATTGAATATAGAAAATTTGTAGGATTCTAAATATATCATTTCATGTAATGAATTTGAAAATAAACGATTAAGGAAGTGACTTAAAATTATTTGCCTTCTTCATTGATTTGTTTTTGAAAAATGAATTCAAAAATAAGGATTCACGGAAGTGACATAAAAAATTTCCTTCTTCAGTGAGTTGATAATAAAAGAAGCCATCGTCTATTGCAACAATTATAAAACACTACAACTATACTGACACACACAGATTAATTTCCATCATTTCTAAAACTGTCAATATCCTTTTTAATTAAAATCTACCTCATAGCACATACATTTGTTGATTATAGTGACCCCACTTTTTATATGTTCATGTGGTTGTTTTTTACTAAGTGACAATTGATAGACTGTGTCTATACAATAATACATGGACATGATTATTATAAAAAAAAAACATGCACATAATGACTTTTAGTAAACCTCAGTTTATCATACTTTAGTAATGTGTTTTATATGCATTTATGCTTGAATGAAATATGTTTGTGATTTTCTTTTTCTTATCTCTTCCCTTTATCTTTATTTCACATAGGAATCTCATTCTTATGATGACCATCAACTACGAAATGGAGAATCTAATCCAGCAGTAGCTGTTTCAAATGTAGAAAGCATTATCCTTTCTAATTGTGGGATGGTATCAACATTCACCCCACAAATTCTAATATTCCAATACCTGAAACAATTATCTGTAAAACATTGTGCAAAACTAAGATTTCTTTTCTCAGCAAGTATATGTCAAAACCTTCTTAAGTTAACTTCTCTAATCATATCTTGCTGTGACGAAATGGAGGAAGTATTTTTGGCAAATGAAGAAACTCAGAAGCATCTATCCATAGCTCACTTTCGTTTGCCAAATTTACAGAGTCTGGAAATCAAACAGTGCAACAAGTTGAAAGGGATTTTTTCCTTTATGAGCAGCGATGCTACCATAATGCTTCCAAAACTAAGAACGCTGAATATATCAGATTCTTGTCAATTGGAAGAAATTTTTAGATGCTTGCCTGTTGAAGATAGTGACATTGATAGTGAAAAGGAAATCATGTTTATAAACTTGAAATTGATATTACTTGAGAGGTTGCCGAGACTTGCTGATATCTGTCGAGGGTTTAAGTTTCAAACATCAATGTGTTGCAGAGTTTTGGTCAATGAATGCCCAAAACTTATGCCAAATGTGGGCGCAAGTGTCCAATGGACCGAAGTGGTACGTAATATTCTTCACCAGTTTATCAACGCTTCCTCTTCTATACTCATTTTGTAATATTTGTTCGGTGGTAGGTGTATCTATTATAACATTTAGCTCTAACTAAATGTGTTGTGTTTTTTTTTTTTACTTGAGATGGCCTATTAGTGCTTTCCAGAAACGGCTTGATGTTGAAAGTATTATAGTAGAAATGTGGCAAAATAAATTTGATATATTTGTAGATGATAATCAGGTCATCTTTTTTTTTTTTTTTTGAAGTGAGACTCTACCAACATCATCCCTTATTTAACTAGGTTGGAGCTAGATTTCCTGGAATTGATTTTTTGTTGATGGTTACCCCAAACAAAGGAAAACTTCCTGCAGATACATTATATTTCAATCTCTAGAAGAGATGCATAATAATTTTGACAAATTGTTTTACATTACGGGCAATTATTTTAACTTGCATCCCTGGACAGATTATTCATGGCACTCCTTGCGGCTTAAACTATTCCCGTAATAAAGTGTTTGATCTATTTTAGGATGAAGAATTTGTTGAACGCTACAACTCGTTGCTTGCAATGGGGTTTACAGAACGCAGCGCTGCAGAAGCCTTGATTATGAATGAAAATGCCATTGAAGAGGCAGTAGCTTACTTGATGGAAGGCCCATCGTGAGGGTTCTCAAGCTAATTTGTTGTACATCATATATATTGGTTCATAGCTACTCATCCTCTGTGTTAATTATAATATTAAGTTGACTTTTTTTGAGAAACTAAAGATGTAAAATAAATCACTTTAAATTGGTTATATTTATCTTTTTTCCTCAAAACAAGTTTATTTTTCTTATAAACAATCATATAATCTAATTACATGAGGTATATGTTATAATTTAGTGATCTAATTTGCTTTCTTAATCTACAAAAAAAAAATCAACTTAATTTTATAATTAAGACGGGGAAGGAGTATTAGATTGGAGCTTCTGTACAATGTTGAATGAAGTTCAAGTATAGACGGTAGAGATGTGTGTACATTCAGGTCACATTCGATGAGTCAACTCGCTTCTGTGTCATCCACCGATCCCGTCACTGCTTCGTCTGAAAATGACAAGTCGTAGGCGGAAATCGGCGATGTTATCATGCAGCATGTGGTGCTCCTGCGAGACCTGATTGACACGTGGCCCCTCAGAAGCGTGGTTATACAAGGCTGCGCCATGCTTCTGTGTCAGCCATCTAGTCCAATAAAGATGATCCTCACACTGTTGATTATTGCAACCATGAGAAAATTTATTTTATGCACAAAGTATGGTTTCTTGTTTCTTCCTTGTTGGTGACATTAGGTACTACATTGATAAAAGTTGTGCTCCCTCCATTCCTAAATATAGGACCTAATTGACATTTTTTTGATAATCCTAAGAAAGCAAAATAAGTTATTTAAAAATTGAATTTCTTAAATTTTTTCTCTAAATTAGTTAATTTAACTTATAAGGTAATATATCATCTTCTTTTTCTCTTTTGCCATGAAGCTAACATATCATCTAATAATATGCAAAATACGTTATAAATTAGTGGTTCATTTCTCTTCCTTAATTTCTTCAAAAAAAAGTCAACCGAGTCTTATATTTAGGAATGGAGAAAGTATTTTGTTTTATCCCAAAACAGTCATCTTTGTTTTTTTGAGTTGCAATTCTGTTTTGATTTAGGATATTCTCATTCGTTAACCTAATCGTAGGGGAAGAAAGAGTGTAGAATTTTCCTTTCGTAGTGGCGATCGACAGAGGTGGAAGGTCATTGTAGTATTTAACACTATACCGACAACAATGGAATTTTAGTAATTAGGAGTAACTTCAGTGTTGTTTATGTGTGAACTTGATCCAGTTCTGATACGTGAATTAGAAATGGGCGGCTGGTGATATAAATGAACTTAAGGTAATAGTTACAATGAATTCGGGAGGCAGGTCTCAATCTGACTCAAAAGTAACAAAGGACTGTTTGAAGATTGATCATTATGTACTTGGTGGCATAAATGACCATACTAATTGGGCAAAATTAGGCAATTTAAAGTGAAGGGAAATACTGTATCTTGTCATTTTTTTTCCTGAGATGCATTATATGGAATCTAGATGACGAACTAATCTTTTAACGATTAGCGAAAGTGTATGGTGCTATTGGTTTTATTATAATCCATCACATGTAAATTTCATTTTTCAAAAAAAAAAAATATTATGACAAAATTTTGAAAAAATTAAACTAAATCTCTGTTCATAACTAATCACAAATAATCCAGCTGTTTCTCTCAAACCTAGTGAAATACATACAAAAAAACACTTGCTCTAGCCGTATGATACAATTTAGTGCATCTAAAAGATGGCTTTCTTGAGAGAAGTGACGGTTATGGGGGAACCCAACCGCGACTTTGCCGCCTGTATATCAAACGAATCCTATCAGAGAAAAAGGTCTGATGAAGAATATTACGTACCAAACAAATACGAACATGATGATGAAGAGGAAGAGGGAGCGTTGATAAACACTGGTGAAGAAGTTTTTATTAAAAATCTTGTAATAAATACAAAACGCAAAATCAAATCTACACCGTCTATATGAGATCTTAACAGTTTAGATATGACTAGCTCTCTCTACTCATCTTTTTTGTGAGTAGGGAAACCGGTTCCAATACTTTGAGTATATTGATTCTTTCTTTTACAAAGAATAGTTTGAATCAATTAGGTTGGGCGAATTGGGAAAATGATGGAGGGTAGGATGTAAGGTTTCTGATCTGATATGCTTCATAGGATAAGAAGCATGCAAGATTTCTGATATGCAAGATAAAAAAATCCTAATCCAAGAAACAACTAGACGCTGATTTTTTTTTTCATTTTTACATTAACTTGTCATTTGGTATACTTTGTACTTTGGTTCAAATCTGCAAGGTATCGATTTCTCGAGAAGAAAAATTCTCGAGAGTTTTCCTACTTTTCCCATTATCCAAGCGATGGCTCTCTTTTTAAATAGATTTTAATTATATTTGGTGAATCATCAATTCAAATTTTAAAGGATTTTCTACATATTTTTTGTGATATCAATTTGATGTATTATTTTGGGGATTTCATTTTAAATATCATATCTTTAATTAAAATAGGATAGTTAAATCTATATCCGATTTGTTTCTTTTTCTATTAAGGAGAACATGCACAAGGGATAGGGGAGACTATATCGAAAGTAAAAAAGAGAGAGAAGTCTGTACTGGGATCTGGGATGTCTGTATTTGTGTTTCTGATTCCTTAGTCTAGGCGATTCGACTGTCGTCATATCGCCCTTGAATCAAATGCAAAGAAACTGTAAATCAAATTGCAAGGATATAGCAATAGAGGTGCAATCCGAATCGTCTCTCAAGGAACCAATGTTTAGCTATACTACCCAATAAACTAAATGTCTAAATGCAAAATGAAATGGGTAAAAAACATGTTATAGTTGGTTTTCAAAGATTGAATGCAATTGAAGTAAATCTTTTTGGTATTTTTTTACAAAAAGGGTGGAATGAAAGTGGTTTTAATAATAAAGATGCTCTTGAAGATTGACTTTCAATAGTTATCCTCGCTCAAATATGATATTTGGGGAGTAAGAGGCACTAAATCACTAAAATACCAAACCCCATTGACCCATGGGTCCAATGTCTAATTAATGGAATCACATATAATTAAATATTGTTAAGCCCTTAAGTACCTTGAGTTTTCTCTAATACATAATCTCATGAATCCATTTAATTATGCATTTTGAAGCACCTTATAGTGTAATTAATGGTTAGTAATGCATTAGGTTTATTTACAATCCATTTCAATCCATCTACCATGACTATGTGTTCGCCACGCGCCGCAAGTGCACGGGTCGCGCCAAGTAATAAAGTGATAAGTAGAGTATCGTTCCCACGAGGATTTGTCCAAAACCCGGTCAAACAATGATTATTACACTCTCGCCCAATTTGAGTGACACAAATGTTGAGATTGAAAATTAACTAAGAAGATAAAATTATAAACAAGTGATTCTCCAACTTCAAGGATAACATGGACCCTAGGATTATCTATCCCCCTTATACTTCTCAAAACTCAATTAACCTCCCCCCAAAGAAGCTCTCAACGAAACCACGTGCTAATCTAGGGTTCAAAGAGTACTTGTAATGCTCTCTCGAGTCAAGAACAAGTGTTTAGTCCTATTCTTTGCACAATCTCTTGCCACAATTTGATGGGACCCAATTATCACACTCCAACCCTAATGTGACTATGCAAGGCTAGCAAGTATATCTCTATCTTACCAACAAAATCATCCGTTCGTCACGCAAACTTCCGGTTCTTGCACTACTTTACCCAAGTTCTACACTCAACCTAGCTCTCTCGAGTCATAAATCAAGCGAACACAACATCTAAATGGTGATCAAGCACTTAGAAGCATTAAGAACAGGGTAAAATAAGCACATAGATATCATTAATCACAAATCAAGAGGAGGAATCAAAAATCAATACATACAAGGGTTCAAAATAATCCTAGAATCAAAGTATTTAGCTACTCATGTTCTACAACTCCAAGGGAGCATATATACACAACATTACAAATCAGAACAAGAGAAGAGAATGAAGAAGGAAGAGATAAACCAAGAGAGGAAGCTCAAATCTCTTTGAAGCTCCGAGCCCAAGCCAAACCCCACCAATCTCCAAGCCCTAGCAGAGCAAAACACTCCCAAAATATGCCCAGAAGTCGAAGAATGAGGGCTCACAACGAAGCCCTAGCTTTTACATCAGACAAAACGCGCCTGTTCTGTCCAAAACGCGCAGAAACGCGAAGTTCGCCGTGGGTCTCGCCGCGGCGAGCCCATGGCGAAGTCCAAAAATACAGAAACAATTGACGCTCGCCGTGGCTTTCGCCGCGGCGAGCTGACGGCGAGTTTCCCAAAATTGGGCAGAGGATGGGCTGACGTCCTTTATTCTCTGCTTTCTTGCCTTTTTCTTTATTCCTTGGGCTGCTCTGGATTCTTCTTATTTTTATTCACTTGGGAGCTTGATGGATGGGCTAAAATCTCTTGCTTATTGCTTCAAATTATTCCTACAAAAATTATATACAACAACATAAGAAACTAACTACAAAAACAATCAAAATCTATATACATATACAATAATGTGCAACCGAAAAGAAAATGAGCATTTTCCCTCTTGAGTATCCAAAATGTATAAATAATAGACAAAAACTCAAGACAAATATACTCAAATAACATGAATTTCTAGGAGTTATCACTATGCATAAACAGAGAGAATTCAATAGAAATCATTAAGAACATGCATATAACAATATGTTTTCACTACAAAAAAACACTCAATTTATAATGGTTTCTTTGTCACTTTGGACAAAAACCATGACAAATGTGCGATATTTGTCACAATTTGACACAAAAACCGTGACAAAGAAACAGAAAAGCCACGAGGTAAAAAAAATTGAGATCTTTGTCATGGTTCCATGACAAAAACTGTAACAAATCTCCCAGGAAGCTTGCCGCCTCTTGGCGTAAAGCACTTTGTCATGGTTTGAGCATGCCAAACCATGACAAAGAGGCATTAAAAAGGTTCAACATAGTAGTAACAGTTCAAACCGTTACTAAGTGTAATAACGGTTTGACAAATCCTTGGATTTGTATGCTTTTGTGTGATTAAATTGAGATAATTAATATAATTAAGATGCAATATTGGTCTATAAGTGTTTAAATAATAATATAGATCCTTAAGTTAAAGTAGCATGAAAATAGGATTAAATTGCCATAATTGAATATCAATTAGCATTAGTTGATTTTTAGGGCTCTTTGATTCTTGTTTGTTGCATATTTTACTTATAGGGCCATCCGAGGACCAAATATGAAGGATTCAATATGAGAAGAAGCAAGAAAAATGGGGCAAAAAGGTGAAAATTCAAGAGAAAAATCAAAACACAAGCTTTTGGACAAATTGTGAAAATTACAAAAAAAGACCTAAAATTTAAAAATTACAGAAAAGTCCCTCGTCGTGGGACCCCACAACGAGGGTCCAAAAATTTTCTTGGCTTCTGGCCTTGGCCGTGGCACCCCACAGCGAGGCCCCGATAAGCATATCAGAAGTTGATTTTTCGGGTCAATCCGGATCCATACCCAACACCCACTCACTTTACCCAGTCCATGGACATATAAGGCACGAAAATGAACCCTAAAACTCAGATTTAGAGCCACCACAAACCCTAGCTCTCATCTTTCTCTCATTTCCTCTCATATCCATCTTCCACCTTCTTCCACCCAAATCTCCATGTTTCTTCTACCTCCACTCCTTGGTGCTTGCTTTCTCATGAAGGACAGCAGCTAGGCTTTTCCATTTTTCTTGATGGTAGAGGCCATGGGATGAGCTTGAAGCTTCAAAGGAGAGTGTTGTTCTCCATTCTCTCTTCCTCTTGTGTATTTCAATTTATCTAGGGTTCTAGGGATTGTTATATGCATCTAGTTGTAATTTTATTCTATATCTTTGTATGAGAGTGGTAGAAACAACTTGTCTTGTTTATTTTCTTTGTATGGATGCTTGACATTGCACCTATTGACTTGAACATATCTTATTTGTATGGGTTCATCATTTAATATATGTTTTCTTGTTAAAATCTTGTGCTAAATGAGGGTTCTTGTTTAGTGGATTATGGTGTCAAGTGTTTGTGTTTAGAAATTAGCAAGTAAATCTACTAATTGCTTGAGTAACATTGGACTTTAACATATTGGGTTCAATTTATTGGTTGGGGTCCCACCAATGACTTGGGACTAATAGATTAATCTTGTTGCAATGCGGGGTTCCTGTTGTAGGATCAAGAGTTCCTTGCGATTAGTAGGTTTAATTGGTTCTTGAATTTTTCAAATTGCATGAATGGCATTGGGCTTCAATCCTAGAGTATATATTTATTATGTGGGGTCCCAATAATAAATTAAACCCTAGGATTAATTAAGTGGCAATTCGAGGTTCCAGTTGTTGGATTAGGAGCCCCTTACAATTAGCAAATTCACTTTGATTTTGATCTTAATCAACTTAGGTTAAATTAAGTAATGTGTGGGGTTCCGGCGTTAATTAAGTTAACCTAAGCCTAGCCTAGAGGGATTCCTCTAGGGGTCTTTCAAAAATCAACATGAAACTCCCTAAAAATCTTCTGAAGCAATGAATCCCAAGGTTTCCACTTATCAAGAATGATTCCATTTTCATCCCCCTCCAAATCTCATTTTTATCTTATTTTTATTTTACTTTTGAACATATCACACCTTTTGCATCTATCCTATAAAAAAAAGATACAATATTTTTACCCACTTTTGTTAGTTTGCATCTTAGCTACTAGGTCATCTTTTGCGTTAGGCTCCTCAAGCGAACGACACCCGGGGGTTAGCTTCTACTATCCCCTTGGTTCTTATTTTCTTGAAGGGCATACCCAAGGGCGCTACACGCACACACACTCGAAAGTGGTGCTCTTCACGGTTCAACTGTTACTATGACCGTTACTAACCAATAACGGTCAGAACCATTACTAGCTGTTAGTAACGGTTCGAACCATTACTAACAGCTAGTAACTGTCACTTTTGTGAACCCTCCATCTCCTTCATGCATGCGAGTCTATTAGTTGCATTTGTCACATTTTGTTGTTTGTGAACCATTACCAATCTCCCGTATAGAAAGCATTTTTCCACCGACAGCTCACGTGCATGCTTAGTAGTCCTTTGTTGTTTTCTCTGTATAACGTTTATTTATAACAATGTCATTCGGGAGAGGCAAGGAAAGGGAATTGAACAGCCTAGACATTTCATTTGAGGAGATTTTGGTAGAGATTATGGTCGCAGTAGAATAGGAGGAGGTAGAATACCGGTTACTCACTGAAGAGCACCTAACCGTTGGGGTTATGTCGGTGCAGTGCCACCTCGAGTCCGCTCCCCAAGAAATTTAAAACCCAAGGGGTAGTAGAAGCTAACCCCGGGTGTCGATCTCAAGGAGCATAGTATAATTTGATTCCTAATAGCTAATATGCAAACTTGAAAAAGCGGGTAAAAATCATTTTTGTTTGGTTTTAATGTGAAGTTTGGTATGACAGTGTGGTATGTTCAAAAGTCAAAGTAAAAGATTAGATTTAAAAGTGAGATTTGGATGAAAATGGGATAAAGATCATTCTTGATAAATGAGAGCTTCGGGAATCATTGCTTCTAAAGGTTTTTAGGGAGTTTAGTTGATTTTCTAAAGAACCCTAGAGGAACCCCTCTAGGCTAGGCTTTGGTTAACTTAATTAATGCTGGAACCCCAAACATTACTTAATTTAACCCAAGTTGATTAAGTTCAAAATCAAGAAATAATTAATTATGCAAGACTTTTAAATCCACAATTTGGGCCACCCATAATTGCTCTAAATTTCTCTCTAAACCCTAATCTATTGATAGCCACCCATACAATAAATCAAGGCCTAAAGAGTGCTTGCCCAATGTCTCAACACAATCAATTAATTCTTATGCCATCTCCCTCAAGTAAATAACTTAACACCCTTAATCCACTAACCAAGCCACCTTGCATTAGCACATGATTTTCACAAAGAGGATAATAAAACTATGAACCCATAAATTTCATTAAACTCAAAGTTAATAAATAGCAATGTTAAGCATTTGAACAAGAAGGAAATAACATCAACATAGTTTCTAACCCTATTACAATATACAAAATTCAAGCACACAACCAAATGCCATAATACACTCCTAGAACCCTAGAAAAGCATAAATACAACAAATGGAAGAATGATTAGAACTAGAAAAACTCCCCTATTCAAGCTTCAAGCTCATCCTTTGGCTCTCACCACTAAGAATGGTGGAGCCTAGCTGCTACTCTCCATGGAAGAACCAACAACAAGAGAGGAAGGTGTGGAAGCCATGATTGGAAGGAAGGAGAAGAAAAGAAGATGAAGATAGAGAAGAGAGAGCTAGGCTTGGAGGGTGTGAATGTGAACCAAATCTGCCCTAATGGGGTGTAAATTTCGAGTTTTATGTCCCCCAAGTCGGGTCAAGTGAGTGCGTATTAAGTTAGATCCGAATCAGGCCCAAAAACACGAGTTGTCACTTGCAGAATTCGAGAAGCTTGATGTGGGCTCGCCGTGGTCTGCCAAAAGTGGGCCTTTCTTGCCGTCTGCTCGCCGTGGCGAGGTGACGGCGAGGACCATTCCTTTCTACCTCTTCAGGGTGCTGTCTCACCGTCTGCTCGCCATGGCCAGGAGCCTTCATTTCTGCCTCTTTTGTTTGGCTCCCAGGTCCAATCTTTTGGTCCTGAGCGACCCTACAAGTGAGAATAAGATAAAACCAAGATCAAGTAACCCTATAAATTAATTAATGCAATTAATCTACAGTTATGGCTAATTACTCCTAATTTTACACTCATTTCTCTTGAGAGTTTGGAACATTCAATTAGACATTATTAGACCAAACTTGCATCTTAATCATGTTAATTGCCTCAATTTAAGTATATAAAATCATTACAAATCAGAGATTTGTCACTTACCATCCCAACCCAACCAAACCGGACTGAGTCAACGCAAGCTCATCTGCATTTTCCTAATGTCCTGCTTAATATAACAGACATCAGTGTAAAAGCTTATAAGTTAAAAGAAGAGTTGTTCCACGATTTTCACCTATCAGAGGAAGAAAACATGATGAATACCAAGGCAAAAAACAAGCAAAATCGTCCCCAGCAATCATCTTCATGGACAAATGGATGGTGGGTTGAAGTTGAAGGTAAATAAAATAAAATAAATAATACGTTGTTGTTTGTTGGATTTTGCTAAGTTATTAAATTAAGGTGATTTTAATTGTTATTTAATTTGTGATATTTTGAATATCAACAAGGGAGGGTCACTAGGAGGAAGTTGGATGTGATTACAACGAATTAATTGGATCGGGGCCTATGGGTTGTGGTGCCCTTCAATGATGGAACAAGACAACCTAGATGTGATGGAGGCCATTTATTCAACTAGTTTTGCACCAATCTAGGAGGCAATTAGAGGTTGTTTCCACTCTACTATAGGACCTGGAGGTAGGTGTCTGATGAGAATAAGGTCGAAGCTTGGAATGAGATTATGCAGGTAATAATTTGAATTAGAAAAATATGTGAATTTAGTCAATATAAAGTTATAATTTCACTACTATAGAAAACACTTTTCACGTCTCTTTTTGGTGGGACGTGGATAGAGGAGACGTAGAAAGTCAGAACTTTCCACGTCTCATTTTAAATATGAGACGTGAAAAGTGGCCACTTTTCACGTCTCATTTTTAAAAAAAAGATATGTGAAAAGTCTCATTTTTCACGTCTTTTTGTTGAAAAAGAGATGTGGAAAGTTGGCACTGGCCACTTTCCACGTCTCATTTTAAATGTGAGATGTGGAAAGTGGACATTTTTCACGTCTCTTTTTTGAAAAAGAGACGTGAAAAGTGGCCAGTGCCAACTTTCCACATCTCTTTTTCAAAAAAGAGACGTTGAAAGTCTCACTTTCCACGTCTCTTATTCAAATAAGAGACGTGGAAAGTCTTTTTTTAGAAAAAAAATAATTTTTTTTAATTAGGATGATTAACCCCAATAAAAAAAACCCAATATTTTATCGGAATAATAGAAATATAATGAAAAAAAGGAACTAATTTTATTATTTATATCCAAACTAATATTACAAAAAATGTTATAATACAACTTTCACCCTAAAATATGGGATAGAAATACACCTTCAAGATGAGATATAGAATACTTGAACCCAAAGAACTAAGAGATATATCATATTCAGTTAACTAATGGGTAAAGCATAGATTTGAACTTGAGTAGATAACCTTTAGTTCCTTTTCAGCAACAATCTCGTGTTTCAATAACAGCTTTCTCACTCTCTCAATTGGATTACACTCCTACAATAAAAAACAACCAAGAGAATAACATTAAAAACAAACTCAAAAAAATAATCTGGTATAGATTCTTTTATAGCCCAGCTTGGCACACACCAAAGCATACAAGGAAGTGACAACTTCAGACTCGATGTTCTGAATTTTACTTTAATATATATTATAAACCATGTTCTCAATTTTGAAGATGCGAACTTCAACTAGAAAAACAAGAAAAAAGAAACATGACATGACCAAGTTAAAGTACAATTTTACAGTAATCACGACACTCTCTGTTTGAAAAATACTGGAGATATGAACACCCAAAAGATGTCATAGAAGAATCCACAACAGAGGAAGACGGTGGCAACCTATGGTATTAAATGCAAAAGCTAAGTTTGAAGAATTTTTATAACACGTAAATAATAAACAATGAAGAAGTATAATTAGCTTATAATCTTGAATAATATCCATACATCACCACCTATGAATCTGAAAAATATTTCCAGTTTCCCAAAAACCTCATCTTCAAGTAAAATTCATCATGCAAACAATTACATTGTCATTTTTATCATCAACTACAATTTGAATACTATTTCCATAGCAACGTTGAAAATCAAAATTCAATAGGAAAATAGGAAGGTTTCAACCATCATTTAAAAGTCTTTCAAATTGATTGAAAGTTTTAAACATCTATAATAATGACTTAATCATTTTATATTATCACTTTGTTTAATACTTTAGAGATCCAAAACAGAAACAATACTTCCCAAAGAACTCCTAAGCTATGGCTAGTTTCAACTATGGGAATGATCAAAATCACTCAACTCCCAAGATTGAAATCTGTTTTCCAAGTTTCATACTTGATCTCTAATATATGTATATGATCTACCTAACATCTTTCAAACTTAAATCCTCATAACATGGAGACCATAAACAGAGCATAGGTTATGCAGCAACTAATAGAAAATTTTGGCAACAAACAAATATAGTCAAGACAAACAATTTCTGCAGCAACAAGAAACCTTCAATTGTTCTTACAAATACCAACAGATTATTATGGGTTCAACAACTAGTTGCAAGGTACATATCTGATTCTCCACAATTTTAATCTTGCAGCAGCAAATACATTAGATATCAATAGCAAAATTGACAGAAATGAAGCAAATTTGCAGCAAACCAGAGTAAATGTGACAGCAACTAGATCGAAGTTGTAGTAAAACTCAAATTAAATTGTGAGCAATGGGAAATTCCAGCAGTTTGTTACATCAATTAACACCACAAATCAGCAACTGAACAACGCCAAATCAGCCCCAAAAATAGTAAGAATTCAACAGTAAAAATTTAGCAATTTGGGGTACAAAATAAGATCAGATTCATGCGACAAATAGGGCACAGAACAACAGTAAATAGGGCTGCACAATGCAGCAGAATTGCTGCAAAATATGCAGCAAATTCAGCACAGAATACAGTAGAAAAGTTTAGCGCATAATCAGCAATAATCAGTGCAAAAATCAGCAGCAATGCAGAGAACACACCAAACGGAAATGGTATTAGAACATTTTAATACCTTCAAAGCTTTAATCCCAGAAAAATGGTATTCCTTGCACGGTAAAAGGAAGAACCAAAAGTAGAACATACAACGAAGAAGATTGAATCAACCGCTCATCGGGCTTCACATCCTTCTCTTCCAGAAGGTTGAATCAACCGCTCATCAGTATCTCCCATGGATTGATTCTTCACACAACTGAAGCATATTAATAATTAGTAGCTTAGCTTAACCACTAGCTACTAACTAACTAACAAATCTCTCTCCAAGATATGAGCCCAGACAACGAAGAAGAAAGAAGAACCAGAAGGAGAAGAAAATCAATGGAATTGGAAACACTATCCCTACAAATAGACAAATATCCAAGGGATCTACTCCGTACATTCACATCCAGGGACGAAACCACTCAACAATCTGAAATCTCAGAGGTTGAAGGTGGTTCGGAGGAGATTGAGTTAAATCTAGGGCTTTCTCTTAGCGGTCGATTTGGTGTTGATAAGAGTGCGAAGAAATTAGGGCGATCGTCTTCGATAATCAGAACAATGCCTTTGGTGAGAGAGAACGAGTCGGAGTTGACGGCGGCAACGGAGGAAGAGACGGCGGCGTTTTCGAAGACGGTTCTGAGGACGGCGTCGTTGCCAACGGAGACGGAGGAGGAGTGGAGGAAGAGGAAATGAATACTGATGAGCGGTTGCTGCATATTTGGTTGAATCGGCCCACATCGCAATCTTGAAGAATGAGAAAGAGGAAATGAAGACCCAATATGGTTGGATTCTGAACTTTTTTTTTTTGAGTTGGGGAAGGTTTTTCACATCTCACTTTTGAAAGTGAGACGTGAAAAACCTATTTTTCACGTCTCACTTTTAAAAGTGAGACGTGAAAAATATGTCCCCCACACACTTTTCACGTCTCATAAAATTTATGAGACGTGAAATGTCACTTTCCACGTCTCATAAATTTTATGAGACGTGGAAAGTTTTTTTAAAAAATTTACGTCTCATAAGATTTGTGAGACGTGGAAAGGTATTTTTCACGTCTCACAAAATTTGTGAGACGTGGAAAAGGACTTTCCACGTCTCACAAAATTTGTGAGATGTGGAAAGTTCTTCCCGCCTTCTTTTTCACCCTATTTCGTATTTACCGCTTTTTTTTCGGGAATCCACGTCTCATAATTAAAAAAAGAGACGTTGAAACTTTTTCATTTATTTACAATTTTGCCACCGCCTTTTTTTTACATCTCACATTCAAAAAAGAGACGTGAAATGGGGACGTAAATACTGTTTTTTGTAGTAGTGTTTATTGTTAATTTATTAAATTCATAGTCTAATATAATGTATCTGATAAATTGAGTTTTACATGAAAAGTTTATAGTAGAAGGAGAATAGATGCAGGACTACCCATTTATGAAGATGTGTGAACGGTGGAAAAGCAAGAGGAATCGCCTATTCCACAAAATGGAAGGGGATGGCACAAGAATCTTGCAAGAGGTTATAGTGAATGTGCTAGATGACGATGATCATGATATGTGGACAAACTTTGTCCAATATAGGACAAGTGCAGAAGCAAAATAATTACATATCTCTCCATAGGATACATCCATTGATACTACACTGGCCCAGCTAACTTTGTTTCATGAACAAGGTGGATTGTTAGGTGAACCATGATGGTGAAAAAGGATGAAGGAAAGATCATCTCCAAATGACAAAGTGTCAGAATAATTTTTTGTTACAGTTGATCAAGTTCATTGATCACCAAAACCTTTGAACATAACTATGAGAAGAAAGTGCACAAACCAACAAAAAAACTGTATTTTTTATTGCCATTGGAAGTAGTTGTTGCATTAGAATATGTGAGTCATGACTCTTAAGACCAGCAAGCTAGTAAGCATGTGTAACATCCTAAAAATTTAATTAAGGATAAGTGGGATATTGTGTAGGTAATTGTGTAATTATGAATTTAAGGGGATAGTTTATGCCCAACAAAAATATTAATGAGGTTAATTAAATTAGATTTGGTGTAGGCCTTGATTTGGAAAAGGGAATATTTTTAGGCTTGAATTTGACTTTGTTGAGCTATTAAGGTTTTGAAAATAAATTATGGATTAAGGAATGAATTTTTGAGGTTAAGAAATAATTGGAGGATGTTTAGAAAATTTCATTTAGGCTTGAATTTTATAAATTGGTATTGGTGATAAATTATGGGGATTATTGGATGTTAAAGTTTAAAATAAATGGGTATTGGAAAGATTAATATTTAGGCTGGGATATATGTACAAGTGGATTAGAGATGAATTTTGGGGATAAGGAGGGAGAATAAATGTTGAGTAGAAATTAAATTAAGTGAGGGCATGGAAAGGGTAATTAATAATTTAATTCCTATGTATGAATTTGTTTTGGTAGGCAATTAATTATAATATTCTATGTAGTGTTTGAGCTATCTTGAGTCTGTACGGGGGAGCTGCACTATTGTGAGATTGGTGCCAGCTATCAGGTAACCGCTTTCTGCTTGTTTATGTGTGTGTGTAGTGTTAGTAAGAAATTTGAAATATTATTATTTGAAAATTATGATGTTATATGGAGATGAGATTTTGAATCACAATTGAGATATGATTATCAATTGATGATTGATGAGATATGAAAATGAGATCTTGGAATATTAATATTTTTATAATAAATGTCCTGTGGAGTATTATTTTGAAATGGCATAAATTTGTGATGTGAAATATTTGAAACGGAAATATATGTGGTTTTGGAAATTATTTAATATATGTATATCATGAAAATACTGGAAGGCCTGGTGCCTAATTGTGGTGTTGCATATCTATGTGTTGTATGTGAGAAATTATTTGGGTATGTGACACCGGTGAATTGGAAATTGTGCCATCACGTGATGAGGTACCCTGTTGCGCCACAGGGACTAATTGATATATTATGAGAAATAAAGGAGAGAAAGACGAAAGAGGGGATATCGCCCCTTACGGATTCAGAAAGGACAGAGATCCTTCTAATCTGTGGTACTATTCAGGGAGGGTAGAGAGTCCCTCGTGAACTGTACCGTGGTGATCAGGGGCGGGTGGAAGGTCTCGACTGGTCCCACATGTTTTCCCAACATTTCTAGTAAGATTTGTTTGGGTTGATTGTAATTATCAATGATATATATACTATTCTTGAGGATGAATTGTGATGGGTTATTCCACAATTATAAACGTTGAAAAGAGATTTTGGGAATAAGACGTGCATTATATGTGAATACCTGAGCATGTTTCTGAATTGATATATATATGTATTCCACTGGACACCTTGCTAGCACACACCACACGTAGATGAGTAGTCAGTGGTTGCGTTTTGGGGCTACCCCCCGTTGATCTCACTTTTGCAGGTCCTAGGAGTGAAGTAAGAGGTCAAGGGAAGGATCCGGGAACTTCTCACTGATATCGTGAGATATTCTGGACCAGAAAGACAGGAGGTATTGCCACATTTAGGATCATATTTTGTATAATGCTTCCGCTGAACCTTGCTATTATTTTGGGGAAAAATTATTGAATAATACCTATTATGGTATGGAATCTTGTGGATGATGGGTGGAGATTAATCATGGTTATGGAAATTTTCTGTGATTGTACTGGGGAGAAAATTATATTGTGATGACGGAGATTGGAGTTGAGGTTTGAATTAAAAAGATAATATCTAAATATTATGAAAATTCTTTTTCTAACTATGTTAACTGTTTTACTCAGCAAGTTCCTTTCCTAACATAGTTAGTGTTTATATTATGAGTTAATAGTGGGATTGGAGGTGAATGTTACAGCATGCATATCAATGCAACGTAAAATGTTGCTTGACTATCCATTAAGAACTTTAATATTTTTCAAGGTCGCTAAGAAGATGTCCTTATTCTGTTTTGAAGATGATCTTTAGACTTCTCTGGTTCATTGAGCAATGTACATAACACATTATCACACGCATTTTTTTCAATATGCATGATATTAATACTTTGGTGCAACAAATTGGAATGCCAATATGGAAGAATGAAGAAAACACTTATCTTATGCCATTGTTGCTGCTCAAAAGATGACGACCTGTTGTGTAACATCCTGAATTTTAAATTACCAATAAATGTGTATAATTCCCAAATTTATGAAAGAGGCAATAAGGAATCATTTAAAGTTCTCAGGTGTCTCTAGAAAAAAATACATTAGCTATAAACAAATTCACAAGTTTAAGGTATTATTGGAGGATTTGAAAACGGATTCTCAATATAAATTAAGAAGGAATGATTGGGGATTTATTTCTAATTTACAAAATTAAGGGAATTATTTTTAAAGCTTGAAGGAACTTTAGAGGATTTAAAATTTCCTAATCTGACATAAGGGTTAATTTCAGGAAAATAATATAATCTGTTAGGCCTTAATTATAAACTATTTCAAATTTTAGGGCACTTTAGTAATTTTTCCCACCTAACAACCCTAATATTCCCCTTATATATATTACACGTTCTTTCTTCTTCTTCTTCATGCACGAACCCGCCGCTGTACACACACTCTGCACTTCGGTTCTTCGTCCAGCGCCGCTCATATACACACACCCCCACACACTAGGCTTTCCATCCATTCCCCGTGCGTCCCTTCTTCCTCATTGTCCACTATCACACGCTCATATATGCACACACATAGCCAATGCATCATGCGCCGCCGCCATTCTTCTTCGAGCTCCAGTCACCGGCGAGAGACAGAGAGAGATAGGGAGAGAGGGAGTGAGAGGGAAGGCAGAGAACGTCTTCTTCCTCCTCCTCCTCTGTTTGGCCGAAGGGAAAGAGAGCAAGAGAGGAGTCCGTACGCTGCGCCGCCGCCTCTTCCCTCCGTTTTGCTTCTCTTCAAACGCCAAATTTGAACCTCTTTAGCTTTTGGCTCTTCTCTGGTTTCTCAATAGGTAAACAAGCTCCTCATTCCTCTTGTTTTGATTTCCAAACGATTAGCCTATACTATCATGTAGCTTGTCACTCCTTTAGGTAGACATGTGGTGTTGGTTTTCAAACACCAACTATTGTTTTTAGTTTTTCATTAGAAAAATGAGTTATTGTGTTAGCTAGCTTAAACATGTATGAATGAAAATATGGACTGAATATGTTTCTAATGAGAAGGGATAATTAATTACTAAAATTGTTTAGGATTGATTTAGAGTTGGTTGTGAGGCTGTAGGTTCTTTCTATGGGCTAATTAAGATTAAGAATAAAGTTTTAATTGGGGTCAATTAATTATTTTTCTTGAGCTCTTGTCTTGAGGGATTAGTATTAAGAATTTAGTTGATGTGGGGATTAATTGGCCAAGACTTGAGATAGGTTAATAAGTGGCATAAGTGTTGGGTTATAATAATAGTTTCAAAAGTTAAATAGAATTTATTTATTTTGATTCGTATGAAGAATTTAATGGTTGGCAAGGTTTTTTTTAAATCATAATTCCAAGCCTTCATTCAAATGTAAATATATTTTTATATGAGATCATCATAACTTGTAGCATGGTGGATGATTATGGGAATATGATAGATATGGGTTAAAATAAACTTAATCTAGCTGTGTAAGTACAATTTGTTACGTAGCATAGCATTAGAAGCATTGTAGGATTAATTTCCTAAGTTTCGAATGGTAGTACTTGATTAGTTACTAATTAGGTGCGTGTATATAATATTAATTGTAGACTCTGATTTTGCTTGACATTGAGCATGGGGGGAGCGTCTACGGTAACTAGTGGTTTAACTTCACGGAGGTAACTACTTCTGTTTGTTTGCGTGTGTGTGTGGGTTAGTGAGTATTTGAAACTTATAATTTGTGATTGGCTGTAGTCTTGATGGACATGAATTTTGGAAGCTTATTTTATAATATGACTTGTTTAGTGGAGTATGTATTTTTAAATGGCATGAAGGTGTGAACTTGTATGTTTTGGAAATTTACAATATTTATTAAATATATCTGCATGATTGAAATCTAAGAATTTCTGAACTGGACTTTGTGCCATATATTGGATGTGAATATTTATGAGGTATTGTGCTGATTGTACGAACACCGAATAAATAAACAAATAATAATGCCATCGCACGATGAGGTTCCTTGTAGGCCCACAAGGACTAAATAACATAAAATGGAAAGACGAATTGGGGAGAACGCCCCCGGTCTCAGGCGAGGGTTGTGAGTCCCTACTGGACCGTATAATAACGGTGTTACTGTTGGTTTGGTTTTATTTATCTGTATATTGGATTGCAATATATGAATGTGAATATGTGATTTTATGTGTGATTTATATGAATATGAATATGTGCTTTTATGTGTGATTTTGAGAAACTGTCATGTGACGATAATTTATGTGGAAATACATATTATGATATTGTCTTGCATTTAAATGGTAACTGCCTCATGTTTTCAATCCAGTTATACTTAGTAATACTCCACTGAACACCTTGCTAGTACACACCGCACGTAGGCGAGCAGTTAGTGGTTACCTGGGTCTACCCCCATTTTATCTATTTTTACAGGTCCTAGCAACGCAATAGGAAACTAAGGGAAGGATCCGGGACCGTCTCACTAAGCTAGTGAGTTCTGGATTGGTTTGACGGATGATATTGCCACAAATAGGGATACATATCACATGTTTTGCTTCCGCTCATTTTTCCACGTTATGCTTCTTTATTTTCAAATTGAGGATTTTCCTTTAGAATATTTGTTTTGGTAACTTGTTATTTCATTTCTGAGAGACCGGTCTAAACTTTATTGGTGTTTCTACTATTTTGATATTATTATGGATTATTGGGATTTTGCATATTTTGAGGACGTTGAATGGCTGACAGATTTGAAGTTACAATGGTTTAGATATTTTTCATAAAAGTGTTTAATGGTCAAATATGTTTTGGGTGTTTGTAAATGTGTCGATTAGTCAGGTGGTAGGTTGGCTTTATTTATCCATGTTAGTCGTTGTTGTATTAGAGAAATTCTTTTCTAATATGGATAATCTTCTATTATATTATGTTAAATTCTTTTCTAACCATGATAGCCTTTTAATATTAGAAATCCTTTTTCTATCATGGCTAGGGTATTTAATCGGTATTTTTATTCAAATGACAAAAAGCCTTTTTCTAACTATGTTAGTGTTTGTGTTGGTAAACTTCTTTTTCTAACATAGTTAGTCAATAAATAATTTTGTAATTATTAATTGGTAACTAAAAATGTATTAAAAAGTATAATTAGGTAGTTAATATTACATGTTGACCTGACAAATCTCTGATTTGTAGTATTTTTACATGCTTTAAATGAGGCAATTAAAATGATTAAGATGTAAATTTGGTCCAATTGTGCTTATTGAATATCTTAGGCTCTTAAGTGAAATTAGTATGAAATTAGGGTTAATCAATCATAATTGTAGATTAATTTGCGTTAATTAATTTATAGGGCTATTTGATCCTAGTTTTGTCTTATTTATACCTATAGGGTCGCTCATGACCAAAAGAATTAGATCCAGATGAAGAGGGCAGCCACAGGAGGCAGAAAAGCCTAATATTCGCTATGGAATCATGGTGTACACACCCCCAGAGAGGCAGAGGCCACGATGAGCCACACAACGAACGCGCCCAGAAAGGACCAGAGAGCATTGCTGCTCGCTGTGGTGAGTGCACAGATTTTTCAGTGCTTCAGTATTTGAGTTTTGGGCTAAACTGGGTTTTATCCAAACACCCACTCATGAACCAACTTTAGAAGGCTATTAAGGCAAAAAATTCTAGCCTCATTTGAAAGATTTGAAGCCACCACAAACCCTAATCCTCTCATTCTCTCTCAACTTCATCTTTTCATCTTCCATCTTCTCTCTTCCAATCTCCATGGCTTCCATTCCTTTCACATTGGTTGTTGTTCCTTCCATGAAGAGCATCAACTAAACTCTCTTATTCTTGGTGATGGAGCTCAAGGGAGGAGCTTGAAGCTTCAAAGGGAAGTGTTGTTCTCCACTCTCTCTTCCTCATGTGTATTTCAAATTATATAACGTTCTAGAATTTGTTGTATGCATTTGGTTGTAATTTTATCACATATCTTTGTATAAGAGTGGTAGAAACAACTTGTCTTGTTTATCTTCTTTGTGTGGATGTGAAGAGCACCGAAATGGGAAGAAATCGGTGTAGTGGCGCCTCGGATCTGTTCTCCAAGAATTTAAGACCCAAGGGGTAGTGGAAGCTATCCCTAGGTGTCAGTCTCAAGGAGCCTTAGTGTAAATGACTACCTAATAGCTAGATGCGAAAATAATTGGACGGGAAAACATTTTGTATTTGATTTTAAGATGTAGAAGTTTGTATGAAAAGTGTCGTATGTTCAAAGAAGAATTGAGATTGGATTTAAACGGGAGATTTGGATTAAAAGGGATGGTTATTCTTGGTAAATGGAACCTTCGGGAATCATTGCTTCTTAAAATTTTTGGGAGTTGAAAAATGGCCAATTTCCTAAAGAACCCTAGAGGATTTCCTCTAGGCTAGGCTTAAATTAATTTAACTAACACCGAAACCCCGCACGTTAATTAACTTAACCTAAGTTGATTAAGCACTTGACCCAATCAAATCTACTAATCGCAAGGGACTATTAATCCTAAAACCGGACCCCGAATTGCAACCAAATTAACCTATTAATTCCAATTTATTGGTGGAACTCCATCCAATAACTTGAACCCAATAGGTTGAAGTCCAATGTCACTCAAGCAATTAGTAGATTTACTTGCCAATTTCTCAACATAAATATTTGAACCATGATCCACTAAACAAGAACACTCATTTAGCACAAGATTTTCACAAGAAAACATATATTAAATGATGAACCCATACAAATAAAATATGCTCAAGTCAATAAGTTCAATGTCAAGCATCCATACAAAGAAAATAAACAAGATAGGTTGTTTCTACCATTCTCATACAAAGATATAAGATAAAATTACATCCAGATGCATAAAACAACTCTAGAGCCCTAGAAAAATTGTAATACACAAGAGGAAGAGAGAGTGGAGAACAACACTCCCCTTTGTAGCTTCAAGCTCCTCCCTTGAGCTCCATCACCAAGAATAAACGGGCTTAGTTGCTGCTCTTCATAGGAGAAGCATCAACCAAGGTGGAAGAAAGGGTGGAAGCCATGGATGTTGGGTGGAGAAGAGGGTGGAAGATGAAGATGAGATGAGAGAGTTGAGAGGATTAGGGTTTTTGTGTGTTGTGGGTGACCAAAATCTGAGTTTTAGGGTTCATTTCCGTGCCTTATGTGTCCACAGATCGAGTCAAGAAGTGGGTAAATGAATTCGACCATGTTTGGCCCAAAATGACAGTTTCAATTCTGCAGAATTGAGGCCTCATTGTGGGCCTCGCTGTGGGGTGCCACAGCGACGGCCAAAAGCAAAGAAAAATCTCGAACCCTAGCTGTGGGGTCCCACGGCGAGGGACTTCAGGGTCCTTTTCTGTAATTTTCACAATTTATCCAGAACTTGTATTTTGACCTTTTTTCTTGAAAGTTCAGCTTCTAGCCCCATTTTTCTTGCTTCTTCTCATATTGGATCCTTCATATTTGGTCCTCAGATGACCCTACAAGTAAAATATGCAACAAACAAGAATCAAAGAGCCCTAAAAATTAACTAATGCTAATTGATCTTCAATTATGGCAATTTAATCCTATTTTCATGTTACTTTAACTTAAGCATCTATATTATTATTTAAACAATTATGGACCAATATTGCATCTCAATTATGTTAATTACCTCAATTTAAGCACACAAAAGCATACAAATCCAAGGATTAGTCAGGATGCTTGACATTGACCTATTGACTTGAGCATATTTTATTTGTATGGGTTCATCAATTAATCTATGTTTTTCTTGTTAAAATCTTGTACAAGTGAGGGTTCTTGCTTGGTGGATCATGGTGTCAAGTGTTTGTATTTTGAAATTGGGTAAAGGGTCAAAAATGACCTTGTACTTATGTCCAATGTGCATCTAACACCTTATACTTTTTTTTTGGCTCAAAATTGTCCCTCAAATTTCAAATTCGGGTCAATAATGACTTTTCCTCCAAACTAGTTCAACGACATTTCAAATTCGGGCAAATAATGACTCATCCAATAAACTAGCCTAACGGACGTTTCAAATTCGAGCCAATAATGGCTCCTCCGTCAAACTAGCCCAACTTTTGTTACTTTTTTATGGGTAGGTCCTACACTGGAATTTCACAGGAATCTAATTTTTGTTGGACCAGTTTAATGGAGGAGTCATTATTGACCTGAATTTGAAACATCCGTTGGGCTAGTTTGATGGATGAGTCATTATTGGCCCAAATTTGAAACGTCCATTGGTCCAGCTTGGCAGAAGAGTCATTATTGGCTTGAATTTGAAAATTGATGGACAATTTTTAGATAAAAAAAGTACAAGGTGCCAGATGCACCTTGGACATAAGTACAGGGTCATTTTTTACCCTTCACCCTTTGAAATTAGCAAGTAAATCTACTAATTGCTTGAGTGACATTGGACTTCAACCTATTGGGTTCAATTTATTGGTTGGGTTACCACCAACGAATTGGAATTAATAGGTTAATTTTGTTGTAATCCGGGGTTCCGGTTATAGGATTAAGAGTCCCTTGCAATTAATAGGTTTAATTTGGGTTAAGTGCTTAAGCAACTTAGGTTAAGTTAGTTAAAATGCGGGGTTCCGGCGTTAGTTAAATTAATCTAAGCCTAGCATAGAGGGGATCCTCTAGGGTTCTTTAGAAAATTGGTCATTTCTAACTCCCAAAAATCTTAAGAAGCAATGATTCCCAAATGTTCTATTTATCAAGAATAATCATCCCTTTTAATCCAAATCTCCCTTTCTAATCCAATTTTTTCTTGGACATAACACTCTTTTTAAAAACTTCATACTTAAAACCAACTGAAAATGCTTTTACCCATCTTTAGCAAGTCTTGCATTTAGCTACTAGGAATTTAATTGCATTAGGGCTCCTTGAGATCAACACCCAAGGATAGCTTCCACTACCCTTGGGTTTAATTTCTTGGAGAGCGGATTCGAGGTGGCACTGCACCGATAACCCCCAATTTCGAAGCTCCTTATGACCTTCCTACCCACATTAGCAGAATCAACAGGCTTTCCAAATTCAAATTCAACATCAGTAAGTTGCTCTTAAATCTCTACACCAAATAAATTTTTGGGGGCCGCTCTTTTCTCCTGTTTCCCATTAAAACACTTGCGTTACAATCAAAACTTGTGTCCTCCGTCTAGAAAACTTTGATGACCCATGAAACAACACTTCCGACTGTGTGGGAGGCAGACTGAGTAAGAGTCAAAATTGCAAGTCGGACAAGCAAGACAATACGAACATTCCATCCAGATAATGTCCCTAAAGTCATGATCTTCCACATCAAAGCTACACGCAAATTGAAAGAAGCCTTGTCAATTGCGTTATATGTTTCTATGCCATCATTCCACAGGTATGTTAGCTTATGCATAAGCAATTGGAGGTGGATATTTATATCATTACTAGGTATTTTTTCCCCGGAATGATCATGGACAAAATAAAGGAGATCTGCTTCATACACATCCAAGGAGGCAAGTTGTACGGCATTAGGACAACCGGCCAAATACTATAACTCGTGCTTAGGTTCCCAAAAGGATTAAACCCATCAGTTGAGAGAGCCAGACAGACATTTCTTGGATCAGCAAAAAATGAGGGAAATTCATAGTCGAAATCTTTCCATGCTCTTGGATCACGTGGATGTATTAACTTGCCATCCGAATTCTTGTCAACGCTATGCCACCTCATGTGTTTAGCCGTCTTAGAAGACATGAATAGCTTTTGTGATCGAAGCTTCAAAGGAAAGTATTTGAAAATTTTTGCTGGCTTTTTCTTTTGCCTTTTTCCCTTTCACACTAGCCTATATCAGGAAGCTTTACACCGCTTATAGGTCTCTGATTTGAGCCTTTTCTAATACGCCTTGGGGCTCAAATGCAAAATATTATTTTACCAAGGATTGCACTATAGTGGTGCGATCCTAGATCGTCTCTCAAGGAGTCTAATCAACTAATCTAGAAAAACTAAATGCAACGAGAAAGCTATAGGTATTTTTGGTATTTTTCATAAAACAAATGTAAAGACTTATTTTTGGTATTTTTATGATAAAAAGGTATAGTTGATGGAATGCAAATGATGAGAAGCCCTCTTAGTTATGGTAGACATGTAGCAAGCATATATTTCACACTTTTAGGGAATTAAGAGGTTAATTGGGCCAAGTTCATGTAAGTAAACACAATTAGCCTTAATTGAAGGAATATGTTAGTTACAACACCACTCAACCTCAATAGATCAACTAGGTTAATTATAATCTAACACCAACTAGAAATAGTTTCCAATAGATAGAATAACTTGGATCCTATCCAAATTACTCAATATCCTTCAGATCCATTAACTAACTCTATTAGCTTATAATCAAACCCTCATACTTGTAGAACTTTACCTAATTACGCTTATGTAATTATATTGAATCAATAGCATGGTTTCTTTAAGTGAGATTAATTGATGGAATTACTTAAGCGCTTAAAGAAGAAACTCAACATCAAATTGCTCAAACCAAATAATCCATCCAAACAACATAACCAAGATAAGCTAAATGGACTAAATCATTGCACACAATGATAGGCAATAAAATCAACAAGTACTCATAAATATAATGTCAATTGAAAAGATAAATGAAACCAAACAAGATCTAATACAAACACAAGGATAAAGTTCAACAATTACATAGCCTATAGGCTCAAAAACAAATGAAGTCTGAACATAAGAAAAAAAATATTCAAAGACACATATGGAAATCCATGGCTACATAATTAGAACTAAGAAAAACTTCCCTAGAGTGGAAAAGTTTCTTGCTCATGTCATCCCATGGTCCAAGAGAGCATCTGGTTGAATTAGTTCTTCATAGAGGGGGAGAAATCACCCAAGAGGATCTGTAACTGAGCTCCATAAAGTACCGATGAATAATTATGAGATGGGAGAGAGAATAGGTGAATGAAAGATGTAAAATTCGGATTCCCTTCTTTATGGCACAAGAAACCACTTTAAAACCTTCTAAATTAGCATCCAATCGCCTATTTTGACTAGGATTAAAAAATAGGAAAGATTTGGGAAAGATCTAATCACTAAATCTCAAGAAATCTAGCCAAAATAGAAGTAGTTATTAGAATAATCAATCAGGAAGCCTAGGGTTGCCTATTCTAGTTGAAAATAACAAATAGAAAATATTTTATGCTAACCCAATCAACCCCAACCAACCAATCCGATCAAAATAGGTAGTTTCTGAAAGTGGCAATCACACAAGAGGGGGGGTGAATTGTGCTTTCTAAATATCTAGGAAAAATTAAGACAACACAAACTTTATGCTGGTTCGGCCAACACTGCCTACGTCCAGTTCTCCAACACTTTGTTGGGTTCCACTAACCACAGGTTTTACGAGCACAGGTTCACCTGTCAACCTTTACAGAGTTTTAGAATCTCTCTAAACACTCCCCCTTACTACCTGTAAGGCAATATCCCTGTTCTAAAGCACCAAGCTTTCAGAACAACCTCAAACAGTAGATGATTTCAATAAATACGTTCACTTAATGAACTGATTTTGATAAACACTTAAGTACAGATAAAATCTCTAAAACAATAAATACAGAAAACAGAGAGCAATGAATGAGTATGTGAATATTCTCGTTTTTCGTCGCTTTTCAATAAATGCTCAAGTTCTGTATTTATATCTCTTCTCAGATTTTGCCCTAGCGTTCAATCTTCAAGAAGCCGTTTGAATTTAGTCGTTGGGAGCTCATAGCCGTTGGCATTTAATGCAGCTTCTTCATCGGGCTTAACTTTCTGCTCTAGCTTCAACTACTTCTTGCGTAGGGTGAGCTAGGACAGAGATAGACTTAGCGTTCTGAGCGTCTGTACGAATTGTACTTTCTGGCAGCTTTTTCAGTAGCGCTAGGTTGATCTGCTATCGCTAACTTCATAGAGTGAGTTCTGCACTTAAGCTGTTAGCTAAACAAATAATCATTTAAAGTATAGAGAATGCTATCCCAAATTTAGTCTATTAGCTTAAGTGAGATAAAGACAATATAAGGTATTTCAAAGCATTTTATATCGATAGGCAGGAGTATTATCGATAGCATATTCTTTTAGCTCAATGTTCAGAGTACTAGCTATATCATATCAGCATACATTCTTCTATCGATTGCTAATCCCTTATCGCTAGATACTTGATTGCTTATTAGCTTTAAGGATACTGAAATGTTTATTAAAGGGTGTTTCAAGGTATCCTATTATCGATAGCGAAATGAGTTAGCGCTAGCAACTATGTTAGCTCATTTGACTCATTTGCACTAGCTATCTGAATGATCATTATCTGAAGCACTTTTGTTATCGATAGCTTACTCTGTTATCGCTAGCTGATTCCATTAGCTCAAGGACATGGTTCATTGTTCAGCTGGTTATACTTCCTTTTATTTTTCATGTTATTAATGAACTACTAGCGATAGGATCTTTCTTAGCGATAGTGCTAGACTTAGCGATAGATATTAACTTTGTTATTTCTATGTCTTCACTTGCTATTGCTCTGTCTACTAGCTGTAGGGATACACTTAGCGATAGAGATATTTATTCTTAGAGTTTTGCTAAGTTTCCATTTGCTTTGAGCCTTTCATTAGCAATATATCTTTATTCTTGTAATGGTGATCTGTTACCTATCAGATTTTACTTGTTTTAATTCAAAGGTAACTTGAACTTATTTGCTTATGTTATTTATGGGGTCAGTCTTCATCAAAACTTAAGATTCTAACAGTTTCTAATTTTGGTTGATTTTCTGAATTAGGGAAGTTTAGAGACCAATCCATTAGGCCCTAATCAATTAATCCAGTTTCCTAATCAGAAATTTCCTATTGTGCAGAAGTTTCCCATTTTGCACAAGTTTCCCACTTTTACTTTGTTCCTGGTTTGATCCTCATTCTTTCCACCTATAATAGAAATTTAAGTACATGTGAAGTATTTCAGGTCCAGAAATCTATAATGCATGAGTTGAGGGCCTAAAACACCCAAATTAAGGTCTATATGCAACTAACTCAGTAATATTTTACCCTAAGTGTAAAAGTGCCTAAGTCCCCATATATTGGCCTAGAACAAGTGCTAATTTCCCATAATTGATGGACAAAAACATGTAATAATCAAGTACAATTAGTATTCCTTTCAGCATCATCTCCCCAGTACAACATACAATCCTTCGAGCATGCATCAGTTTTTTCATAGTTCAACCCAAGCTTGTTTTAATCTTTTTTGCCTCTGAAGAGCACCTAACCGTTGGGGTTATATCATAGCAGTGCCACCTCAAGTCCGCTCTCCAAGAAATTAAACCCAAGGGGTTAATGGAAGCTAACCCGGGGTGTCGATCTCAAGGAGCCTAGTGTAATATGATTCCTAATAGCTAGTATGTAAACTTGAAAATGCGGGGAAAAAGAATTTTTGTTTGGTTTTAGTGTGAAGTTTGGTATGTGCAAAAGGTAAAGTAAGAGATGGAGATTAAAAGTGAGATTTGGATGAAAATGGGATAAAGATCATTCTTGATGATGAGAGATTCGGGAATCATTGCTTCTAAATATTTTTAGGGAGTTTAATTGATTTCTAAAGAGCCCTAGAGGAACCCCTCTAGGCTAGGCTTAGGTTAACTTAATTAATGCCGGAACCCCGCACATTACTTAATTTAACCCAAGTTGATTAAGTTCCAAATCAAGAAATAATTGATTATGCAAGACTTTAAATCCACAATTTGGGCCACCCCATAATTGCTCTAAATTTCTCTCTAAACCCTAATCCATTGATGGCCACCCATACAATAAATTAGGACCTAGAGAGTGTTTGCCCAATGTCTCAACACAACCAATTAATTCTTATGCCATCTCCCTCAAGCAAATAGCTTAACACTCTTAATCCACTAACCAAGCCACCTTGCATTAGCACATAATTTTCACCAAGAGAATAACAAAACTATGAACCCATAAATTTCATTAAACTCAAAGCTAATAAGTAGCAATGTCAAGCATTATACAAGAAGGAAACAACATAAACATAAACATAGTTTCTAACCCTAATGACATAAATGCATCCAACTAAGTGCCATAAATGCACTGACAAATCTCTTATTTGTAATGTTTTTATATGCTTAAATCGAGGCAATTAACATGATTAAGATGCAAGTTTTGGTCTGATAATGTCAAATTGAATATCCCAAACTCTCAAGTAAAATGAGTGTAAAATTAGGAGTAATTAGCCATAATTGTAGATTAATTGTACTAATTAATTTATAGGGCTATTTGATCTTGGTTTTATCTTATTTTCACTTGCAGGGTCGCTCAGGACCAAACGATCGGACCCGGGATGAAGAAAAAGGCCAAACAAAGGAGCAGAGACAAAGTGACCTTGCGAACTGACGGCGAAAGAAGCTCCAAAGAAACAGAGAGGAATGTAGTTCGCCGCAGCGAACCCGCGGCGAACAGGCCACAATTTCCAGAAGCAACCTGAGCTCGCCGCGACGATGCCACGGCGAACTGCGTGAATTCTGCAGATCAACTCACGTTTTGGGCCTGATTTGGATCAAAATTGAATACCCACTCACTTGACCCGACTTGGGGGACTTAAAACACAAAAAATACACCCCATTAGGGCAGATTTGGTTCCCATTTCACACCCCAAGCCCTATCTCTCTCTCTTCTCTCTTCTCCATCTTCATCTTCTTCATTCTTCTTCCATCCTTCCATGGCTTCCTTTCCTTCCTTCCTTCTTGTTGGTTCCTCCATGGAGAGTAGCAGCTAGGCTCCACCATTCTTGGTGGTGGGAGCCAAGAGATGAGCTTGAAGCTTCAATAGGGGAGTTTTCTTAGTTCTAATCCTTTCCCCATTTGTTGTATTTATGCTTTTCTAGGTTTCTAGGGTTGCATTTATGACATTTTGGTGGGTTGTATTAATTGCTATTGCATTTGGTTGAGGTGCATTAATGGCACTTAGTTGGATGCATTTATGTCATTAGGGTTAGAAACTATGTTTATGTTTATGTTGTTTCCTTCTTGTATAATGCTTGACATTGCTACTTATTAGCTTTGAGTTTAATGAAATTTATGGGTTCATAGTTTTGTTATTCTCTTGGTGAAAATTATGTGCTAATGCAAGGTGGCTTGGTTAGTGGATTAAGAATGTTAAGTTGTTTGCTTGAGGGAGATGGCATAAGAATTAATTGGTTGTGTTGAGACATTGGGCAAACAATCTTTAGATCCTAATTTATTGTATGGGTGGCCATCAATGGATTAGGGTTTAGGGAGAAATTTAGAGCAATTATGGGGTGGGCCAAATTGTGGATTTAAAAGTCTTACGTAATCAATTATTTCTTGATTTTGAACTTAATCAACTTGGGTTAAATTAAGTAATGTGTGGGGTTCCGGCATTAATTGAGTTAACCCAAGCCTAGCCTAGAGGGGTTCCTCTAGGGTTCTTTAGAAATCAAACAAACTCCTTGAAAACCTTTTGAAGCAATGATTCCCAAAGCTTTCATTCATCAAGAATGACCTTTATCCCATTTTCATCCAAATCTCACTTTTAACTTTAATCTTTTACTTTACCTTTTGCACATACCAAACTTCCTATCAAAACCAAACAAAAATGCTTTTTACCCGCCTTTTCAAGTTTACATTTTAGTTATTAGGAACCATATTACACTAGGCTCCTTGAGATCGACACCCAGGGTTAGCTTCCTCTATCCCCTCGGGTTTTAATTTCTTGGAGAGCGGACTCGAGGCGGCACTGCTCCGAACCTAAACCCTTAATCAATTAACGAGCTCTTCATGCACCTCAACCAAATGCAATAGCAATTAATACAACCCACCAAAATGTCATAAATGCAACCCTAGAAACCTAGAAAAGCATAAATACAACAAATGGGGAAAGGATTAAAACTAGGAAAACTCCCCTATTGAAGCTTCAAGCTCATCCCTTGGCTCTCACCACCAAGAATGGTGGAGCCTAGCTGCTACTCTCCATTGAAGAACCAACAAGAGAAGAGGAAGGAGTGGAAGCCATGAATGGAAGGAAGGAAAAGGTGAAGAAGATGAAGATGAAGATGGAGAAGAGAGAGCTAGCGCTTGGAGGTGTGAAATGTGAACCAAATCTCCCTAAAATGAGTGTATTTTCGGCCTAATATGTCCTCCAATCGGGTCAAGTGAGTTGGGTTTAAATTAGATCCGATTCAGGTCCGAGAATACGCACTGGAATTCTGCAGAAAGCGATTTTCGCCGTGGGCTCGCCGTGGCGAAAGCCACGGCAAGCTCACTTCAACTCTGCCTCCTTGAGGTCCTTTTCGCCGTCGGCTCGCCGTGGCGAAAGCCACGGCGAGCTACATTCTTCTCTGCCTGGATATGGGGCTTCCTCGCCGCGGCGAAGTCCAGGTGATTCTGCCCTTTTGAAAAGCTTCCTTCTTCGCTCGGAATCCGATCTTTGGTCCTTGCTCGACCCTGTAAGTGAAAATAAGACAGAACAAGGATTAAATAGCCCTATAAACCAATTCATACAAATTAATCTACAATTATGGCTAATTAACCCAAATCTAACACTAATTCCACCTAAGAGTCTAAGTTCTATGTTAAGCATTATTGGACCAATATCGCAACTTGATCATGTTAGTTGCCTCAATTTATGCATATAAAAACATACAAATCTAAGGATTTGTCAGCCTCATAAAACGATGTAGCCATCTCTGTGTTGGGTCATGAATTATGCAATAATTCAAGGATCATATATATACCCTTATTAGTGATTACACATATGCACTTTATATGATATAATTTAACCAAAAAGGATAATTTAAAGTACTTCTGACAATTAGGATACAAGACTTATTTGCTTCATCCATTAATTGGTAAAACTCACAAGCTACATTGTTCTTATAGCAAACTGGGTCAGATCCTTCTGCTTCTTAGGTGATGTTGCAATCATGAACGCCAAAACATCATGAACAACATCATTCAACTGGTTGTCGTCATCACCTAATTGAACTATTGCTTGCAAACTTTCAACAAACGGATCATAAACCATGTTAGGTGTTTCTCCATGTAGACACCAAAATGCATATCCTTCTGGGAAAGCCTTCACAATTAAATGTTCCCTAACAATTTGTTGTGGATACCACTTCTTACACTTGCATTTGGGACACAAACATAGGATCTTCCCATTACAACAATCGTGAATTGTAGCAAAATATAAGAAAACATTCAATACATCCAAATAGGTTGAACTCATTAGGGAAACTTTATTCGCTTTGATATCAACATTATAGAAAAAAAATGTGAGAAAAGTAAGAATTTGTGTTTTTGCAATGTCCTCACTGTCTATATATGGTTAATATACTGAAAATTTCCACATTCTACATTTTATAACGATCCAAATCGTTACTAAACTATGACCGTTGGCCAATCTAGATGTTGCTGTACAACATTTATCACAATTTTACAAATGTGTTTGAATTTATCAAAAAAAAATTCGGACAACATCCAAAAATGTGACAACACTTGTGACAAACTGCATGCTGACTCCTATATAAACCCCCTCCACTTCTCTTCTCTCCTCACCCTTTCATCTCCTTCTCCACCGATATCTATGATGTTCCATCTTTCCTTGGTTGTAATTTTCTTTAAATCATTTATGCTATTTATTTTATACATATATAATTCAAATATTATTTTAAATAATTTCTAATTATTTTTTAAATTTTTTCATTGTAAGCTTTTTATCTTTTTGAACAATGATAATTATTATTCCTCATAAAATATATGAAATTAATCATATATATAATATGAACGAAGAAGCCATTTAAAAAAATTTGAAATAACAAACATAAAAATAAAAATTTTTACAAGTAATGAATTACTTTAGTAGTTCAATGATGCATTGCTAGAGAGAGTGTGTGTGTGTGTGTTTTGTTCAAGAACATAAGTAAAATCATATAATAGAGGAATTCATTGTTGATAGAGAAGAGATCCATCTATCAACCTAATATTGTCAGAGTGAAATTAAAACTTATAAATGTTTTCGTTGATTGCAATAGTATTAGAATGTGACTGTTTTGAAAACAATTTTTCATAAATCCAATATCACGAAGGTGTGAGGGTTTTGAAAAATAAAAGATTAGATTTTTTTTTTTACTCGGGAGAGCAATTACATTTGAATTTCATATTAACATTGAATACATTAGAAAGTTATTTGAGAGGAAAATTTAAGTAAATCATGACAAATAAAGAGGATAAGTAATTCTACGGTTTACTTATTACCATTTAGTGCAAAATCATTATTTTATTGTTTTAGTTTTCATTATTAGGGAGTAGTTTAATCTACAAAAGTTCTCAAAGGTTGAAACAATTTTGTTCAAATTGATTAAACTCATAATTAAATTGATTTACGTGTTTCTAACATAGTCTTTATGGGAACGATATTTTTATCACTTGACAACCCATACGTTTGCGGTTAAGCTAAATGATTCAATCAAGTTCAGGTTAGTTAAGTTACTTGTGTTTCTAATTAATCTGCGTAAAAGTAGTGACTAAAGAGCTCTAGATCTAATATATTAAGTAATATTGTTTTATTTGAAAATAGTTTAAAACCTTGGATTTCACTCTTCAAAGAATATCTAAATCCAAGGGACGTAATAAGTAGATCCGGATGTCGTCTCTCAAGGAACTAGTTGTGAATTAATTACCTAGTAACCTATATGCAAATGATTTAATTAAAAGAGCTAAATGGAATGGTTATGAATATGTTGCTTATTTACTGAAGGGATGAAATCAATTTCTAAAGAGCTTCCCTAAATCAATGGAATTTACTATCATTGCTTTTAATGAATATGGGAGTTATAATAGATTCATCAATATTGCTTAAGAGACCTATTCGAGCTCGTTAGAGTTAGATAAATTAGTATCCCTAACTCATTGAATACTGGTTCCTCTAATTCCTAACGTGGTAAGCACCAACCTATTCTAAGTTGAATTAATTCAAAAGAGTAACAGAGACCTCAGTTACAAATCTAAATATGTTCCATAACATAAATTAAAATAACCGCCTATCGGTCCAGTTATACAAATTAAAGTAGTCATGTATGAAAACCAGGAATCAAATAAATAAAACGAATTAGAAAGTATCTAATCTTTCAATCGAAGAGACCTTTAACGATTGATCTAAATATTGAATAAGCTAGACCTAGACCAAGAATCTAGAATAAACAATACAAAGAATTAAGAGATAGATAAAAAAAACTCCCCTTTCAGCC
This sequence comes from Mimosa bimucronata, assembly GCA_037074515.1. Lineage (NCBI taxonomy): Eukaryota > Viridiplantae > Streptophyta > Magnoliopsida > Fabales > Fabaceae > Mimosa > Mimosa bimucronata. Next base: position 30,894,378 of record CM073440.1, on the reverse strand, counting down.
CATAGCTCAAGCTTCTTTCATCTCTAAAGGGAATCTGGTTGCTTTAGCTACTCATGGAAGTGTTGATGAGAGAAAAGTTGAGATAATGGCCGATTGCGGTTGCCAAGATTTGATTATTTTCACCATAAGAGAGCCTATTTATAAGATTAAAAAAGACCTACTTGAACTAGGTTATCCAGAAGCATCCAAATACCCACAATATCTTATCCTAATCCAAAATATCTTCAAATATTGGATGTTCACCGTGGATCTCTTCTGGACTTCTAGATATCCTGTAAATAAAAATATAATAAAACAAATATCAAATGTCCTAGCAAATCAAATGTTCCCACTTAATCACCAATTATAACACTTTTACCCTTATTTTATGTTATTTCTATTTAAGGACTTGTTACATTATTTACACTTATATTAGACCAAAATGGCATTCTGAACGTATTAATATTTCCAATTAAGCATATATACTCATGCAAATCTAAGGATTTATCAGTAACTCGATTGAAAACAATGACAAACAAATAAAAAGAACTACAAAAAACTACTCAAACAATATGAATGGAACCTATGATTGCTTATCCCTTCTATATGTCATGATTTACCTAAATTTTCCTCTCAAATTTGTAATTGGCAGGAAAACACAAGAGGGGGGTGAATTGTGCTAACTAAAAATTCAATTACTTGTGACGCAAAGCTTATACTGGTTCAGCCTAAACTTTTGGCCCCAGGTCTCTAACCTTCAGTTGGGTTCCACTAATCCCTCAAATTCAAACAGGCTCTTGAGTACCTTTACAAGTGATTACACAGCAAGAACTCTTTCTTACTAATCACTCCCCCTTACAACTTGTAAGAATACACCATATTCTTAAGATCCCACTATCTTAAGAATAATCCTCACTTGAGATGTGATTACAGAAAAACTTGTTCACTCACTGAACAGATTGTGATACACACTTAGGTACAAAATCACTTAATGATCTCTCTAAAAGTTGGTAAGTATTGAATGCAGTGAATAATCAATGCTTCATCATCAATGCCTTAACCAACTTCTTCATCAAGGCTTTTATATTAGTCTCTGGAATTTTGCCCGTTGATGAAGTTATAGCCGTTGCATTATCTTAGAGGAGAGATGATTATAGATGGAGTGTTGAGAAGAATGTGTTCTGGGCAGCATTAACTCCATTGTACTTGATTTGCTTCAATTCCTATCTCTTCATTAATTGCATAACTTAGTTGTTGAGTCAAACGGCTTTAATGGCCGACTTATGTGTCTAACGATAACTTCTTAAAATAGATCTGAGCAACTTCTGTACTTGAAAGCTAAAAGTAGGCTTAACTTGAATCTATCGCCACATCGATCATAGGCTCTGATGTATTCAATTTTTGTCTGAAATTCAAATGTAATAAAAAATGCTCTCCTGAGCCAACCAAAAATCTAATCTTTTATTTTTCGAAATCCTCACACCCTCCAAATGTTGGGTTCATGAAAAATTGTTTTTGAAAATTCTCATGCTCTCATGTTAACGAAATCAACAAATGCATTTATAAGCTTCAATTTCACTCTAACAATATTACGTTGATATATGAATCTCTTTTTTGTCAACAATGAATTCCTCGCTAATATGATTTTACCCATGTTCTACAACAAAATAATCTCTCTCAAGCAATGCATCATTGAAAAGCAATGTTCAAAAAACCGGACTGGGCATCGAACCAGACGAGGCACTGGTTCAAGGGTCAAAGGTCCAACCAGGGTCAGACCGGGTCAAACCGGTTATATTAAAATAATAAAATTTTATTGATATTAACATTAATACTAATTAATATTAAAATGTAAATGTAGATAGGTATTCATCAAATATGAATATTTTAATGTTTCTATATAGGGAAAAAAAGAAAATATTAGTTGATTACACGTGAAAATAAATATTATTCTACAATCCACAGATTAAATTATAAATATTAAGAGTAACAATAATTAAATATTAAGTATATGCAAGTAAAATAGCATTTAAAGTATTATAGTTTCCTAATTTCTAAAATTGAGTAGAGTGAAAGTTAGTAATTAGGTGAATTATAATAAAGTAAAATTTTTTTTTAAAAAAAAGGGGGGTTAACCTGATTCAACCCCCGGGTTGGCCGGGTTAACCGGTTTTTCCCGAGTCAACCCAGGTCTTGACCGGGTCAAAGCCCCTCCCGTCTTTAGAGGCCACCCGGACTAGACTAATGGCCGGTCCGGTCCGGTTTTTTTCATTGTTGAAAAGATAAAGATGTGACCAAGTATTTTTTAGAAAATAGAAAAGATTAAATGAACAACTGAATTCATTAAATCGCTAAAAGAAAAGAAACAAATAAATCACTCCATATAGAGGTTCATAGATAATCCAAGACTAAGGAAATATAAACACATATCTATTGCCTAATGCAGACTTCTCTAATTTCTAGTCTCAGATGTAGTTTGTCTTCTTCCCTCATGCATGTTTTCCTTGATAGAAAAAGAAATTAAAATCAAATCAAATCTAGATTTACCTATATCCTGTTTTAATTAAAGATATGATATTTAAAATTAAATCCCCAAAATATTACATCAAATTGATATCATATAAAATCTGTCAAAAATCTTTTAAAATTGGAATGGATGGCTCACCAAATATAATAAAATCTATTTAAAAATATATTCAATAGGGAGAGTGATTGTGCATTATTATTATATGATTTTAACCATTAGTAATGGGAAATTAGCACTCAATTTAGAAGAATTCGATGGAAATTAGGTACAATTGCATATATGGCCCATACTTAAGGAATTAATTGCATTTTGATGGTAATTTGAGCATATTAGGCTTGTAACTCATGCATTTCATGATTATGGACTTAAAATACCTCACATGTACTTTAATTTCCCATTATAGGTGCAAAGGATGAGGCCTTAATTGAAGAAAATGCGAGAAAAGCAAAGAAGAAAGAAAGTATCCTCGCCGTGGACCCCCACGGTGAGAGACAGAGAAGGAGCCAAATTCTGGGTGACTCGTCGTGGCGAGCCACAGCTAGGGCGCGCGAATCCTGAACACAATAAGAAGTCTCTTATTCAAATTTATTTCCTTGTTTTAGCAGTTGGGCATCCTTCCATCGTTTCCTAATCAATATTTTCGACCCTAACAAGAACCCTTAGGCCAAATTGAGATTAGGAAGTTTCCTAATTAATTATCCTACTTCTATTTCCTATCTTGACTAGATTTCTTGAAGATTAATTGATGGAGTCTTCCCCAACCCTTTCCTACTGGTTTTGGGAGATCAAAATAGGCAACCCTAGGCTAATTTGGATAGTTTATAAATTACTCTAGTACCAGAGGGGGGAGCACGGAAAACACACACTAATTCTCACCACCATTCAGACAACTATTCACCATTCACTCATTCTCATCCCTTCCATTCTCTTGTCCTCAGCCCTCTGCACGAAATTCACCTTCTCATCCATCCATCTACACAACTTCCACTCCCTTCACCTCAATTTCCATGGCTTCCATATCCAAACTCCAATCAATTGTGTTCGAGAGCATGAGCGGCTAGACTTCTTGTGGGGATCTTGATGGAGAAAAGCAACCGGAGCTTCAAGGTTCTTAATAGGGAGTTATTTAGTTTCTCTTGTCTAAGTTCTTCTTATGTATTGCAATTACTTGTAGTTGCTATATGTTTTTGGTCTTAGAACAAGTGTGCTTTAATGTTTAATCTTTTGTTCAATGGTCATGCATGTAATTAAGCGATGTTCTTTTATATGTATGAACCTAAGTGTTGAATTCTTGATATTATGCAATGAGTGTGTGATTGTTAATCAGCCATTTGTAACTTCTTCATAAGCGTAGAATATAATAAAAGATTCATCTTCATCCATTATTCTTTCTCGTTTTGTGTGATATGTTCAATGCCTGGAATCACATAATTTTGAAATTATTTGCTATCTCAGATGAATATGATGGTGCAGTCTTTGGAGAGTCAATTATGTTAGATCCGTAAGTGACTATCATATTATTAAGCCCAAGGCCTTGATACGAATGAATAATAATGTTTGAGAGACATGAATTACTGAATAGTATAGTGGAAATATAGAAGAATAGAAATCAGTGATGACTCTCTGATTTACCACCTTCCTAAACGCTTTGGGGGTGTAAATGCCAAATATTTCTAACCAAGGATTGCACTATGGTGCTTTCTCAGATTATCTCTCAAGGAGACTAATGAACTAACTTAAGCCAACTAAAGCATGAAAAGCTATAAAAAGTCGGGGTTTTTGTGATTTTGATGATTAAGGAAACTAAACTACTTCTTTCTGGGATTTTTTATAAAGAAAACAATTAAAATGGATTTGTACGTAAAAACTATATGGATGAACATGGGTCACTTAATGAATTGGGTAACATTCATAGCTTCTAAGATGATATGGGAGTTTTTAAACCAAGTTCTAATGCAAAACCAAAGGCAATTGCTCTTAGTCCAATTATCCTAGTTAATTAACTAACGTGGCGCATCACTCATTTAATTAATCAAATAGGAAATTGTTAAGTTCCAACTTGGCAGTGAAGACTCACATGATAAATATGCAAAGAGAGTGTGTAAGTTGAACTTACACAAGAGAAACTAAATAACTTGATTGGATGATACCAGACCCCAAGTTGATTTAAATTATGATTTAAATTATGATAATTTGATTGGAAAAAATTATCATTTATATCACAAATTAGTAATAAGTGAAGATACCAGACCGCAAATTGATTTAAATAGACAATCACAAATCTTATGAGTTATAGTTAGGGTGTGAAATGTGAAAAATAATTCTGAAAAATTATAAAATTAGAGAGTGTGTAAGTAAGCAATTTGATATTAAGGAACCGGATGCACGTGTATTTGTATATCTTTGAAACAAAAATAAATTGGAATATAACCTTTAGGTGGATATGGATAAAAATTTACGCAAGTATATATACATAATAAAGAATTTCTTTATATTGAAAAGTTTTTCTAAATTCTAAGAAAGATAACGCAGAGAATAAAAGTGGCTATATATGTATATATATACATATATATATACACACACACACACCATATTCACGCATGCAAAAAACAACCAGAAGAGAAGGCAAAACAAAGTTAGATCTGGACTTTGATCTCAATCATTTTTGTCCGATCTTTGACATGGGCGACATGGGACCCAATAAATATATCTTTATTCATATTAGTTTTGAGGACTATGACACGCCTGTAGTTCAAAATGGATAAAAACTAAAAAGTTTGTATTTTGGGATTAAAACTTCAACCGCGCACTGTAAATCAAAATCATAAAAGGTGGGGGCTAAATCTACATCATTGACTTGTTAAAAAGCACAGAGATAAGTTTCTTTTTTTCTTTTTATTCAAAGAAAAATTTCATTAAAAAGTAAAAAGATTACAACAGAGATATGTCCCCCCGGTGATCGCGGAATTGCTTGGTTTCATCCATGGCCTACAGTTGTGTTGGTCAAAGGGGCTTAGACATGTTACTTTATTATCTGATGGCATAGAAGCTCTTAACCTTGTTTTGAGAGGGTGTGAGGAAACCCATCCATTCATTGAGCTCGTTAATGATGTTAGGTTGTTGCTGCATAGGAACTGGAGTGTTGAACTCCTTCATACTTATAGGGAGAATATTGTTATAGCGGACAAATTAGCTAAGTTATCACACAGGATAGATGGAAACTTTGTTGTCTTTGATCGACCACCTCCTGGCGTTCATCAGGTGGGAGTTGATGAAGGATAATACCCTGTTTGATTAGGGACATGTTTGTGTTTCTTCTAATGTTATCCAGTTTTATTCAAAAAAAAAATTGTGCTTTAGCTTTGTATTGCTTTATTATTTTTATTTTTAAGTTGCATCATATCATTGTTATATTTTTAAGTCTATAATTCAAATTACCCCATCATTGCTATCTCAACAATAATCAAGTAACAGAGAGATGAAGAATTAAGAAAGATGATTAGTGATGAGTTCTAATCAAAGAAAAACATATCATAGTTAATAACCCAACTAACATATTTAATCCAACCAAATTCGGTAAATAGATTCTACATTTAAGGCCGAAGAAGTAATATTTAATAAGTATTCCTTCCATTCCTAAATTTATAACCTAATTGACTTTTTTAAAAAATCTTAAGAAAGTTAAATAAGTTATTCATAAATTGATTTGCCTGAATTTTTTCTCTATATTATTTTATTTGACTTATAAACTAACATATAATCTAATAATAAACAAAATACATTATGATTAAGTGACTCATTTAGCTTCCTTAATTTCTCCCAAAAAAAATCAATTGGGTCTTATATTTAAGAATGCAAGAAGTAATAAAAAAATCTAGATTCAAATTTATATATAGTTATAAATAAAATGTATGCTTGACAATTTGACACCAAACTTATATGGCCAAAATTATCTCGTGATGACATGGAATCACTTATGATTATTACTCCTATATACAATGTTGACACTTATTGTGTCTCTTTGTGTGCCATTAGTGGCAACACAATCAAGCGTTTGAGTGGTAACCGCATCTTCTGTCAAAGTCAAACTCCTAATAGTCACTTTCTAATAAATCCAATCTCACCATCTCAATAAAAATTATGAGTCTTTACACATGTCATATTCTCTATAGATAGCATGACTTGCTAAAATTTTTATATTAAAATTTTGAGGAAAACAAAACATTATATTAAGATCATGTGTATATCTTAAAATTTTTAGCATAGAAATAAATATGAATATAGATATATATATATATAATAAAACTAGATATTTTTTTACTTGCATTGCATGGGAAGAAAGATACCCCCATTAGTGTGATAAACAAAGACAAGAGAATTAATATGTTTTTTCAAGTTTCATCAAACATAAAATTATTTGTAACTAAGTGACACGAATGAAGAAAAAATTAAAAACATCAACTTTATTATAAAAGTAAAGTTATTTTCAATATATTATCTTATAAATTATAATATACTTCAACATCCTGATAGATTCTATAATATATCACACTACCCTTATTAAAAATATAGATAAATGTATATATATATACATATGTATATATGATGACTCCTAGAAAGTCATGATTATTTGAGTATATTTACTTGAGTTTTTGTCTATTATTTATACATTTTGGATACTCAAGAGGGAAAATGCTCATTTGATCTTCGGTTGCACCTTTTTGTATATTTATATAGATTTTGATTGTTTTTGTAGTTAATTTCTTATGTTGTTGTATATAATTTTTGTAGGAATAAATTGAAGCAATAAGCAAGAGATGTTAGCCCTCCTCCAAGCCCTCAATTGAACAAAAATAAGAAGAAGCCAAAGATTAGCCAAGAAATAAAGAAAACAGAGCAAAGCACCAGAGAAGCAGGGGCTTCGCCGTGGACTTCGCCCCGGCGAAGTACATTTCATTCTGCCCATTTTGGGAGAGCTCACCGTCAGCTCGCCGCGGCGAAAGCCACGGTGAGCGACACTTGATTCTGTAATTTTTGGGACTTCGCCGTGAGCTCGCCGCGGCGAGACCCACGGCGAACTTCGCGTTTCTGCGCGTTTTGGACAGATCAAGGGCGCGTTTTAACTGATATAAAAGCTAGGGCTTCGTTGTGAGTCCTCATTCTTCGACTTCTGGGCATATTTTGGGCGTGTTTGGCTCTGCTAGGGCTTGGAGATTGGTGGGATTTGGCTTGGGCTCGGAGCTTCAAAGAGATTTGGGCTTCCTCTCTTGGTTTATCTCTTCCTTCTTCATTCTCTTCTCTTGTTCTGATTTGTAATGTTGTATATATATGCTCCCTTGGAGTTGTAGAACATGAGTAGCTAAATACTTTGATTCTAGGATTATTTTGAACCCTTGTATGTATTGATTCTTGATTCCTCCTCTTAATTTGTGATTAATGATATCTATGTGCTTATTTTACCCCTTTCTTAATGCTTCTAAGTGCTTGATCACCATTTAGATTGTTGGGTTCACTTGATTTATGACTCGAGAGAGCTTGGTTGAGTGTAGAACTTGGGTAAAGTAGTGCAAGAACCGGAAGTTTGCGTGACGAACGGATGGTTTTGTTGGTAAGATAGAGATATACTTGCTAGCCTTGCATAGTCACATTAGGGTTGGAGTGTGATAATTGGGTCCTATCAAATTGTGGCAAGAGATTGTGCAAAGAATAGGACTAAACACTTGTTCTTGACTCGAGAGAGCATTACAAGTACTCTTTGAACCCTAGATTAGCACATGGTGTTGTTGAGAGCTTCTTTGAGGGGAGGTTAATTGAGTTTTGAGAAGTGCAAGGGGGAGAGATAATCTTAGGACCCATTTTAGCCTTGAGGTTGGAGAATCACCTGTTTATAATTTTATCTTCTTTTATTTTCTTATTTCATTTTCAATCTCTACATTTGTATCACTCAAATTGGGCGAGAGTGTGATAATCATTGTTTGACCAGGTTTTGGACAAATCCTCGTGGGAACGATACTTTACTCATCACTTTATTACTTGGCGCGACCCGTGCACTTGCGGCGCAGGGCGAACAATATATGAAAAAAATAATATAATACTCTTTAAATCTATCAAAGCCTTATAAGAATGACGAAGAAGACCTTCTATAAGGTGCCATATATATAAGATTGGTGAGAATAGTTAAGAAAGAAAATATTTAAGAGTATGTTGCAGTTTTTTAAGTAATACAGATCTGTCTATATAATCGTATGCAATGAATCTTTATCTATAATCAAATATCTTTCGTTTTATGTATGTATGAAAATTCGTTGCAAAAATAGGTTGCATCTATGTTCATTACAAAATGTAAAGTATCTTCTGTTGAACAATAAAATTTTACAATGAAATTAATATTTTTCAACTAATTTCTTCCTGTTTACAAATCATGAATAAGATATGGTTTATTTTTGTTGGTGTGTGTAGTGAGAGAAATACATACACAAACACACACACACACATATATATATATAGAGAGAGAGAGAGAGAGAGACTTACAGAGATGGCAAAGTTGAGGGAAGCCAAGGCAGTGGTACTAGCAATCCTAATTCTGTAGGTTTTGTTTGGAAGAACATGAAGAATCTGAGGAGCACACTCTTCACCTCCTTTGAAATTACATTGCGGAAGGCTTGTCTTTATAAACTTGGCACCCAATGAACAATCGAACTGGCCTCTTCCATTAATCAGCAATGTCTATACCAATAAATTAATCAAAATTATAATTTATATTATCCCAAAAAAATATAACTTAGCCATACCCCTTGACAAATCTCTGATTTGTATGGTTTTTATATGCTTAATTGGAGGCAATTAACATGATTAAGATGCAAGTTTGGTCCAATAATGCTTAATTGAATGTCTTAAACTCTCAAGTGAAATGAGTATAAAATTAGGATTAATTAGCCATAATTATATATTAATTGCATTGATTAATTTATAGGGCTGTTTGATCTTGGTTTAGTCTTGTTTCCACTTGCAGGGTCGCTCAGGACCAAAAGATTGGACCCGGGATGAAGAAAAAGGCCAAACAAAGAGGCAGAACTGAAGGCACCTTCGCCGCGGCGAGCAGACGGCGAGAAACACCTCAAAGAGGCAGAGAAGACTGGAGCTCGCCGCGGCGAGACGACGGCGAAAAGGACCAAAAGTCCAGAGAACAATGGAGCTCGCCGCTGCGAGATGACGGCGAGCGGGCGTTCTGCATAAATATCAGTTCGCAAATTTCGGGCCCAATCCGGATCTAACTCATTACTCACTCACTTGACCCGACTTGGGGGACATAAAACACGAAACTTAGACCCAATTAGGGCAGATTTTGGAGTCCCAAACCCTAGCTTCTCATTTTCCTCTCATCTCCATCTTCCACCTTCTTCCTTCAAATCCTCCATGGTTTCTCAACTTCCACTCCTTGTTGGTGTTTTCTTCTTGGAGGACAGCAGCTAGGCTCCACCATTCTTGGTGATGGGAGCCAAGGGATGAGCTTGAAGCTTGAATAGGGGAGTTTTAGTTCTAATCCTTCTTCCTCTTGTTGTATTTATGCTTTTCTAGGGTTCTAGGAGTATATTTATGACATTTGGTTGTGTGCTTGAACTTTGTATATTGTAATGGGGTTAGAAACTATGTTTATGTTATTTCCTTCTTGTTCAAATGCTTGACATTGCTATTTATTAACTTTGAGTTTAATGAAATTTATGGGTTCATAGTTTTGTTATTCTCTTGGTGAAAATCATGTGCTAATGCAAGGTGGCTTGGTTAGTGGATTAAGAGTGTTAAGTTGTTTGCTTGAGGGAAATGGCATATGAATTGATTAATTATGTTTAGACATTGGGCAATTACTCTTTTCAACCTTAATCTTTGTTTGGGTGGCCATCAATGAGTTAGGGTTAATTGAGAAATCAAGTGCAATTGTGGGGTGGCCCAAATTGTGGAATTAAAGTCTTGCATGATTAGTTAGTTCTTGAATTTGTCAAATTGCATTAGTGGCATTAGACTTCAATCCTAGAGTCTTGATTTATTATGTGGAGTTTCAATAATCGATTAAATTCTAGGATTAATTAAGTGGCAATTCGGGGTCCCAGTTGTTGGATTAGGAGCCCCTTACGATTAGCAAATTCATATTGATTTTGAACTTAATCAACTTAGGTTAAATTAAGTAATGTGCGGGGTTCCGGCATTAATTAAGTTAACCTAAGCCTAGCCTAGAGGGGTTCCTCTAGGGTTCTTTTGAAAATCAACAATTAACTCCCTGAAAATCTTTAGAAGCAATGAATCCCAAGGTTTCCATTTATCAAGAATGATTCCATTTCCCTTCCCCTCCAAATCTCACTTTTATCTTATCTTTATTTTACTTTTGAATATATCATACCTTTTGCATCTTTTCTAAATCAAAAAAACAAAATACAATACTTTTTACCCGCTTTCTCAAGTTTGTATATTAGCTACTAGGTCATCTTTTGCGTTTAGGCTCCTCAAATGAACGACACCCGGGGGTTAGCTTCCACTATCCCCTTGGTTCTTATTTTCTTGAAGGGCGGACCCAAGGGCGCGCTACACGCACACACACTCGATAGAGGGTGGAGCTCTTCACCCCTCTCCCTTTGTCCAATTTAATTGTTTTTGGACATACACACTTTTCACACCAATTTCATATAAAAAAACCCAAATACAATTTTTTCACCCACCTTATAAGTTTAAAATTCACTACTAGTAATCATTTGCATAAAGACTCTTCAAGAGAACGATACCCAGAGGTTACCTTCCACTATCCTCTTGGTTCTAATTTTCTTGAAGGTTGTACTGAAGGGCACTACATCGATCAACTCACATTTCAATGCTCTTCAATTATTTATTTATTTGTTTGTTTTAATTATATTTAATTCAAGATTTATCTTTTATATTTTTTCCTTAAAAATTATTTTTTTTAAAAAATGGTGAGGATTAAAATATCATGATATATTTATACATAGAAGGGGTAATTTAGTCTTTTAGATATTTGCTCATTTACCTTTCACTCTATTTTCTTTTACCCATTCAAACAAGTGAGTTGATACTATTTTCTTCCCCATTTTCTCTCGTGTCATTTCTTTCCTCCATACTTTATTCTCATGCAAGCAGCGCCTAAAACATTTTGTTTCATTCATAACTTGGCCTTGAGATTAAAAAATTAATATATTCACTTACGGATCTAACATAATTGACTCTTAAAAGACTGCATTATTATATTCATCTGAGACAGCAAATAATTTCAAAAGTATGTGATTCCAGGCTGTGAACATATCACACAATACGACAAATAATAATCGATGGAGTTGAATCTTTTATTATATTCTACGTTTATGAAGAAGTTACAAATGGCTGACCAACAATCACTCATTGCACTAACAAGTTTCACATATTTGCTGTGACCAAAAACAAAATGCGGAAGACAAAAAAAAAAGTACATCACCACCTCTCACAAGGAGAAGAAATAGAAGAGCTAGCTAGAGAACCCTAGTCTTAATTGTGATGATTCCTGCTTGCGAGAAATTTGCCTGTGAGTCCACAAGTAAGAGCCTCAGTAGGAATTTTATTAACATTTTGAACTGCTTCAGCAAAAACCACACCCATACCCATATGCAAGTGAGGCTCAATGTGACAATGGAAGGCCCAAGCTCCTGGGTTATCTGCCTTAAACCTAAAGGCAGTCCAACCAACAGGGAATAATGTAGCAGTATTTCTATATGGAGGGTTCTTCAAGTTGAAATTCTTCACATCCTCTTCCTTAAACTTGCCTTCTCCAAACCCCAATATCCAAAAATCATGTCCATGTAAATGCCAAGGGTGGATTTCACTGTTATTTGCAGCCAACATATTTGCATTTTGTAATATAACATCCACCACCTCGCCCTTATTAAACATGTACAACCCGTTTCCTATTGTCGAATTAGGGTTTTTCGGTGGGATCGTGATGTCATAGTCCACAGGGAAGGTCACAGGAGGAGGTCGCTGGTCAAACGCGCCCTTGAGGTTGAACTTGATGGCGCCAAGGTATGGTGTTGGAGGGAGGCTTAAGGAGACATTGTTGATGGACCATTTGATGTATCCATCGACTTTGTTTTGAGTGTTGAGAAGGAGAATTCTCCTGTTTGAGTACTTAGGAGGTTGTGGGGTTCCCATTAGGGCCAAAATTTTCTTAGTGAAGGCCTTGCTTCGTTCATAATCGTTCCAAAGAGGAATTTCTGGAGGTGGGGTAATAGGGTATACTGAGGCAGAGATATTTTTGTAGTTTAGGATTGTTAGGGCCTGGGTGGTGTTAGGTTTTCGGCCTCGAACTCCGACCGTGACCCAATAGTTTTGGTTAGGGTTTTGGTCGGTAGTTAGTAGGACGGAGTAGCTCTCACCGGAGTATATGTCGATGTCATCCACCACAAATGGCTGCACGTAGTTGCCGTCAGCTTCAACCACCACCAATTTGTGATTCTGTGGGGAAAAATTTATGATAATTTGGTTAGATGATAAAATTCGTTTGGTAATAAGTGAAGATACCAGACAGCAAGTTGATTTAAATAGACATTCACAAATCTTATGAGTTATAGTTGGGGTGTGAAATGTGAAAAATAATTCTGAAAAATTATAATATTAGAGAGTGTGTAAGTAAGCAATGTGATATTAAGGAACCAGATGCACATGTATTTGTATATCTTTGAAACAAGAACAAATTGGAATATAACCTTTAGATGGATATGGATAAAAATTTACGCAAGTATATATATAATAAAGAATTTCTTTATATTGAAAAGTTTTTCTAAATTCTAAGAAAGATAACGCAGAGAATAAAAGTGGATGTGTGTGTTTGTGTGTGCGTTTCTATACCATATTCACGCATGCAAAAAAACAACCAGAAGAGAAAAGACAAAACAAAGTTAGATCTGGACTTTGATCTCAATAATTTTTGTCCGATCTTTGACATGGGTGACATGGGACCCAATAAATATATCTTTATTCATATTAGGTATGAAGAATATGACACGCCTGTAATTCGAAATGGATAAAAACTAAAAAGTTTGTATTTTGCAATTAAAACTTCAACCGCGTACAGTAAATCAAAATCATAAAAGGTGGGGGCTAAATCTACATCATTGACTTGTTAAAAAGCACAGAGATATGTTTCTAAGCAGTGCCTAAAATTGTGCTTTAACTTTGTATTGCTTTATCATTTTTACTTTTAAGTTGCATCACATCATTGCTATATTTTTAAGTCTATAATCCAAATTGCCCAATCATTGTTATCTCAACAATAATCAAATAATAGAGAGACGAGGAATTAAAGAAGATGATTAGTGAGTTCTAATTAAAGAAAATCATATCATAGTTACTAACCCAGCTAACATATTTAATCCAATCAAATTCGGTAAATAGGTTTTACATTTAAGACTAAAGAAGTAATATTTAATAAGTACTCCATCCGTTCCTAAATTTATGACCTAATTGGCTTTTTTTAGAAAATTTTAAGAAAGCCAAATAAATTATTTTTAAATTGATTTGCCTATATTTTTTTCGCTAAATTATTTTATTTGACTTATAAACTAATATATAATCTAATAATAAACAAAATATATTATGATTAAGTGACTCATTTAGCTTTCTTAATTTCTCCAAAAAAAGTCAATTGGATCTTATATTTAAGAATGCAAGAAGTAGTAAAAAAAATCTACATCCAAATTTATATATAGTTATAAATAAAATGTATGCTTGCCAATTTGACACCAAACTTATATGGCGAAAATTATCTCGTGATGACATGGGATCACTTATGATTATTAGTCCTATATACAATGTTGACATTTATTGTGTCTCTTTGTGTGCCATTAGTGGCAACACAATCAAGCGTTTGAGTGGTAACCGGCCACATCATCTATCAAAGTCAAACTCCTAACAGTCACTTTCTAATAAATCCAATCTCACCATCTCAATAAAAAGATGAGCCTTTACACATGTTATATTCTCTATAGATAGCATGACTTGCTAAAATTTTTATATTAAAATTTTAAGCAAAACAAAACATTATATTAAGATCATGTGTATATCTTAAAATTTTTATCATAGAAATAAATATGAATATATATATATATAATAAAACTAGATATTTTTAACTTGCATTGCATGGGAAGAAAGATACCTCATTAGTATGATAAATAAAGACAAGAGAATTAATATATTTTTTCAAGTTTCAAACATAAATTATTTATAACTAAGTGACACGAATGAAGAAAAAAGCTAAAAACATCAACTTTATTATAAAAGTAAAGTTATTACAATATATTATCTTATAAATTATAATATACTTCAACATTCTGATAGATTCTATAATATATCACACTACCCTTATTAAAAATACAGATGTGTGTGTGTGTTGTAACACCTAAATTTTTACTACTATATTGTGCATGTGTCATTGGAGCCTCTGATCGCCGGAATCCCGCCGTCGAGATCGACGGCCACGCTGGAACACGAGAGAAAGCCCGAGAGAGATGAGAGAAAATGAAGAAGGAAGAAAGAGAGAGAGGGAAGACGGAAATGGAGAAGGAAGGAGGGAGTGTTATATAAGAGATGAGGGGCAAATTCAAGTTCTGACTCCGAAAACTTTCGACTTTTCGATTTAATCCCTAAAATCCACTTTTTACTATTTTCAGTTTAGTCCCTTCTTGAAAATAATTTCTAGAATTGAATCCTTGTATCTAATTAGATATTTTCTTCCACCATAATTTACTTTAAGTCTCAAAATAATTTACCTAAAATTCTTATATTAAAATTCGTCTCCTTATTTCTTCTTTTGAAAATTTAATTTTATCTTCTAATTATTTTTCCTCAATTAATGAAGAAAATAAGCCTTAAAATTATTAAAAATACGCCTGGCCTCATAAATTATTTATAAGGCTTTTTCATCTCTAAATGACACCCCAAGACCTTAAATAAATTCTTATTTTCTATTTTCTAAAATTTGGGGTGTTACATGTGTGTGTGTGAAAAAAAATATAATACTCTTTAAATTTATCAATACCTTAAAAGAATGACGAAGAAGACCTTCTATAAGGTGCCATATATATAATATTGAAGGGAATAGTTAAGAAAGAAAATATTTAAGAATATGCTGCAGTTTTTTAAGTAATACACACTGTCTATATAATTGTATGCAATGAATCTTTATCTATAATTAAATATATCTTTCATTTTATGTATGTATGAAAATACGTTGCAAAGATAGGCTGCATCTATGTTCATTACAAAACTTAAAGTATTTTCTGTTGAACAATAAAATTTTACAATGAAATATTTTTCAACTAATTTCTTCCTGTTTACAAATCTTGAATAAGATATGGTTTATTTTTGTTGGTGTGTGTAGTATGAGAAATACACACACACACACACATATATATATATATATAGAGAGAGAGAGAGAGAGAGAGAGAGAGAGAGTGACTTACAGAGATGGCAAAGTTGAGGGAAGCCAAGGCAGTGGTACTAGCAATCCTAATTCTGTAGGTTTTGTTTGGAAGAACATGAAGAATCTGAGGAGCACACTCTTCACCTCCTTTGAAATTACATTGCGGAAGGCTTGTCTTTATAAACTTGGCACCCAATGAACAATCGAACTGGCCTCTTCCATTAATCAGCAATGTCTATACCAATAAATCAATCAAAATTATAATTTATATTATCCCAAAAAAAATATAACT
Source organism: Mimosa bimucronata (assembly GCA_037074515.1). Classification (NCBI taxonomy): domain Eukaryota; kingdom Viridiplantae; phylum Streptophyta; class Magnoliopsida; order Fabales; family Fabaceae; genus Mimosa; species Mimosa bimucronata. The sequence continues at coordinate 30,878,127 of CM073440.1, read as the reverse complement.
TAGCCATACCCCTCTCATTAAAGTAAAATTAAATGAATTATCAGCCTATCCAAAAATTATGCTAAATTAAATTACTTTATACATATCTACATTCAAAATCCCTACAATGGAAAGCCATCCCTAAAAATATAGAATTATATATATAATCAATTTCTCCAAATTTTTGCCAGAATTAAGAGATTCTCTATTCTATTTTCATTTATTTAGATTTGTGTATATTTTTAAAGTTAATATAAAGTGAAATTTTAATAACCTGTAAAAAAGGCTTATATAGTTTCATTTCTTTTAACAACGAAGTGACGACTTACAAATTTTATTACTAACAAGTCTTATTGAATATCAATATGTGATATTCAAGAGTTATTTAGTGACAAATTGTACATAAGGGGACTTATTGGTAACTAAATAGATTTTATAATTTGGACTTCTGTATTTATTACTTCCCAAAGAATCTGTACATAAATCCTAAGAATTGAGGAAACATCCAAATTAATTCAGACCAAAATTAATACGATTAATCTTAATCGGAATATATGAAAGTTAATTTATTTGAGGTGTCTCTCCACCAACCAAACCAAGACAATATCTAATAATTTTAGCAGACTTGAAGATTGTGCTGCTTCAAAAAAGTAAGGGACTATGTTCAAGGATCTCTAAATAAAAAACAGCATACAACTTGGGATCTTGGGCCAATAAGTAATTATGCTATTTTATTATGAAGTGTTTGGTAAGGATTTTTCGATCTGTAATTTTGGAATCTATGTGAACATATATATATATATATATATGTATATAAATAAGGATCAAATGAAAGCACATGCAAATTTATATAACACAAATTCACACACCCGACAAACGTCAAAACCTATTGACCTTTTCCCTAGATGGGAGTAGGTGCCACTTGACCTAAGAGTCATTTAGAAATCTATATCTTTGGATTCAAATTATTCCACCTTATTTTATTATCCATATCACATGGGCCCAATTTAAAAGACACGTCAAAAGCCTTGAAATTTTAATATTGGAAAATAACAAGTTGGCCAGATCATACTCTATATATATGTATATATGTGAAGTAATGTTTTATAAGCAACATTCTACTATTACATATGGTTGGACATACATGTGTGTGCATAGAAAAATGGCAATTTGTACATCTGTAATTGAAATAGTTCCACCCATATAATAGGTACGTCAAGTCTACTATACAGTGATAAAATCTATTAACGTATTATAGATTTTTCAAAATATTTTAATTTAATTTATTCTTAATGAACATAATATCCCACGTCATTCATATAACTGAATCAAATTATATCATCTAAAGCCAGAAATTCATAAATTAGAAGATTAATGATACACACAAAAGATAGTAATAATAATAATAATGTGTCTGTATAGACTGAACTTCTCACCCTTCGCTCACTCTTCTCCGGTCTCTCAATTTCTCTGTCACTATATTTTCATTAATTAATTAGCTTGTCAAAATGAATCATCTAGCATTAACATACACTAAATCTAGCGTTCTGTTTCAAAATGACACCTTTTCCTAACGAAAAAATGAAAAATTATCAGACGTTCAAGCACTTAGTCTCTTCTAGACTCGTTTCTCCATTTTATTTTTTCTAAATATGTCTTTTCCCATTTGGAAAAAAAAAAAAAGATACCGGTGTGATTAATGATTATTATTACCTGAGGTTCACCAATCCACTTGAAGGGATTAGAGGAGAGACCAACTTCTTGTTCATGAGCACTTTTGTGCCACCAATCACTGAGCAACAAGTTGAATTCTTCATCATAGTGAAATGGTTCTTTCTGTCCCTCTGGTAATTCCACTATCAGTGATCCATAGAGCCCTGCTGATCTTTGCATTCCAAAGTGACCATGATAGAAATATGTCCCTGCCTGCACCAATTCATTATTATATTATTATCCCCACATTGATTATATATTACATGATTACCCATACACTCTTTAATAATTAGTATATATCTGGTTCATTGTATAATTACAGTACTTCCATCACATAAGAGCCAGAATACAAATACCCCCCCCCCCCTCGTCATTACTCATTATCTAATCATTATTATACGGTACATTTAACCGTCTCATTAAATTAAAGTCTAGGTGATAAGTTCATTAACTTTGTAAAAAAAATAAAAAAGATTCAAGTTTACCTTTTTAATACTTTAAATTGCTCAGATAGTCCTATTTGTAAGATATAAACTATTGTTAATAAGATTTAAATTTTTTATTTATTTTGATGAAATAGATTAAAAGTGTCTCATAAGTAGGATCAGATAAACACATCTAATAAGTCATTAAATGTATCTTATAAATAGGACCAAATGAATACATCTAGTATTCAATTATAAAATTTTAAATAGGGACAATCTTAAAAATGGTATGGTATTAATACTCTAGTTTCTTATTATAACAACAATCAGCTATTGCTTTTAAAAAATTCCTTATAATAATAATTAGCTAGAAGGAGATAGACAAATGATAGTGATGATCATATGTTAGCTGGAGGTGGAGTCCACCATCATATGTCTATCTGTTCCTCACTTGAGGTAAAATCGCTTAGCTTGAACTAGGGATTCAAAGAAAATAAAACCTAACTAATTAATTAGAGATATTAGTTATTTTGAAATATTAATACAGTTCATTGTGTGTGTGTGTGTAATTACCTTATCAACTTTGAATCTGTAATGAAATGTCTCTCCTGGGTTGATAGGACATTGGGATATGGAGGCTGTTCCATCTGCCCACGGTGTTCCCTCCTGCACAAACGCAACACACAAATAAGTTATTACTATATTTGAAGCTTCTTTTCCTCAATCAATCATATACAGTTTGATGCTAAAAGCTTAGTTTTATAAAGTTCTTATATGTTTGTTATATACTACTGTATAATATTTGTGCCTCCATTACTGACCCTTCCTTTCTAAAAGCTATTTTGCATATTATTTTTTTTTTTTATGTATTTACATATAATATAAAATTTGTACATAAAAAGCTATACTATTCATAAATTTTTTTTACTTTGTACCTTCAAATTCTAACCCAAATAACTAACTCTTATTATTAGGGAATACACAATCGAATCATAGGGACAATTATAAGAAAACAAAACAGTTTGATTAGACACAGATCCATAGATTTAAATATTCTCCTCTTCCCTAATTTCCTCCGTCTAAATTTCAAGAATTACACACCCTTGCAACTTTTTATTATTTTAATCTTTTTTTTTTTTTTTTTTTTTGCCTTCTTTTTTAAATTTTTATTGTTTTATTCACCAGTGCTTTTGGGGGTGTGTGTGTGTCAGAGAGAGGGGTGGGGTGGCTAGCATCTAAAAAACACTCATTTAACAACACAAGCACTCCCAGATTCAAAAACTTTTACTCATTTTATCTTGATGCTTCTTCCAATGTATAACATAGTTTTAGTTCTTACTGTAGTTGAAGATTCAAACAAAGGGAGTCATATAAACACACACACACACACACACACACATATATAAACTTCAGAAACTAACCATTCTAATTCCATGCCAATGAATCACAGTTCCCTCTGTGTGAAGCTTGTTAGTGACAGCGATGTCGAGGGTGTCGCCGGCCTCTGCACGGATGGTGGGGCCCGGAAACTGGCCGTTGATTCCCATCACAACGTGCTCCAAGCAGTCCACCTTCTTAAAAATGTATTCCACATTGAATTGGTAGTGCCTCACCTTTGCTCCTAACACCGATGATGTCTCAAACACTAGTAAGCACATCAAAACGCACCATAGCATCACAGTTTTGAAGCCCTCCATTGTCGTTTTGGTGAAGGAGCTCAAGCTCTGAGAGAGCCTAAGGATGAGGAGGAAGAAGAAGAAGTTATGTGATGCAACAAGGACTGGAGGCTCGTCTATATATTTTGAGAACTAGAGGACCTGACTGAAACTTTTTTCACTGTATACTCATAAAAGTTGTAATTATTATTTAACTTTGGAGGAATGAAATGAATATTTTATACGCACATGGGTTGTGTGAAACAATACTTTTAGTCTTCTTCTTTTTTTCTGTCTGAAATACTTTTAGTCTTTAATATATGGTATTTCTGAAAAAAATTAAGTTTATCATTGTATTATATATCAGTTTATAAGTCAAACAAATAATTTAAAAAATACTTCATTCGTTCTTATATACAGGACCTAATTACTTTTTAAAAAAATCCTAAGAAAACTAAATAAATTACTTATAAATAGATTTGCTTGAATTTTTTCTCCAAATTAGTTTATTTGATTTATAAACTAATATATATAATATAATAATAGATAAAATACGTTATGATTAAGTGACTCATTTTACTTTCTTAATCTTTCCAAAGAAAAAAGTTAATTAAGTCTTATATTTAAGAATGTAGGAAGTAATAAATATAAGAGATAAAATAAAAAAAATTATATGCACGTCTAAAAATCAATCTCAACTTTTTTATATTTAGGACCCAAACTAATATAACTTTGTGTGCTTTATAAGGCATAGCCTATCACATAGGGCAGTGCTTGCTTGATTGGCGTACTCAAGTATTATTTTAAAATCATATAGTTATAATTATAATAAGCTCTACTCCACGGGTGAGACTGAATAAACTAGCAAATCAGTTTCTTGGTCAATCCGATCAAGAAATTTGAATAAGTCAATTAAATCTGATTTTATTTTTTTCTTCTCTAGTTGAGTTTGAGATGACTAACTTCAAATTTAAAAAATTACAAGCTATTAGAATTGTGTTTAAGTAAATTTGTTTTATTAAATTGTCTGTTATGTATACATGAATATCTTGTGAATCAAAGTCTTTTTATTTAAATAATACTCTTTTTATAGTTACGTTTAAATAATCTTATATATTTTAATTAAACTGTAGTATTTTATTTATTATTGGTTTACCTTAGTTCAACTAGAATTAGAACAATTATCAATAAATCATTGTTTCGACCAATTTAATCATCAATTCAATATCCAGTACCTTACAGAAAAATGGAAAATGGAATAAAGTTACTTACTTAGAGAGCTTCTAAAAATGGGTGGGTTTAAAAAGTAGAGAGAGAACAACTAAATAATTTCAATAAGGCAAATATCATGCCAATTTTTTATCAAAAATATGAAATATCACGTAAATATCGATCAACACAAATTAGTGTAAGCATATATAAATTCGTGAGTTGACTTTATGATATTATCATTTTTATGTAATTACTTAACAAAATTGTGTCACAACTTACTCAACCTTATACCAATTGTGAATTCAACTAAACTCACAGGAAGAGGAACAACCCATCCTGTTCCTTTTTCTCCTCTCTCCTCCCAACTCTAGATCATTAAATTATTAATATAATAATTATAAAAAGGGAATATGAGGGGTTCCTCTCCCAACTCACAAGTGTACGCACTAAATTTATGTTTTTTACATTTTTACGTTATAAAATAATGTTGTTAACTCGTTTTAAAACTTATGTTAGCTTTTTTTAATTAACTATATTCAATGACTTTATATATAAATTTTATGAAAATTTTTTATTGAATTTGATGAAATATAAATGTTCTTATATTTAATGTCAACTATTCATATTTAAAATATATTTAAGCTAAATTATTGTCATTATTTGTATTTTATTTTTAATTATATGTTTTAAACACATATTCTTTGATGAAGATTAACTCTTACAAGCATGGTTTTCAGAGCCGGACATAGCCGGACGGTCCAACCGGTTGGACCGTCAGCCGGACAAGAGAGCGGACCGGACTTATGCATTGAGCCGTTTCACCATTTAATCCGTTTTGGGCCGTTAATTATCCGCTATTGGGCCGGGAACTGCTATTGAGCCGGGAACCGGACCGGTTATATAAGAACCGGACGGGTCTGAAAAAATGACTAAAAATTCAAGAAAAAAATTATAAAAAAAAATTACATAATAATTTTTAAAAGGCCCAAAATAAAATAAACACCCATTAGACCACATCCCATCCATTTAGTTTACGTTTTCCTCATGCCCTAGATGAAAAGTTGAGATTGTTATGCCTTCTTTAGATACAGCACTCATCCGCTAACAATGTCATCCGTTGTTTGCACGCAGGCGACTGTGGTTCCTGATACTTCACTTCTCCTTGTCTTGGATATTGTTTATATGTGAGTTTTCTACCTCTCATTCTCAACATTCAATCCCTCCAAAAATTAATCACAGAGACAATTAAAATAAAAAAGCAAAATCTCAAAGTTAAATGTGATCAAACTTTGATTATCAAATACAATGAGAGGTAACTAATTCCTTAATTTTATTATTAAGTTGTTATAGTTAGTGTTATGTACTTAAGTTGACTGTTGACTTATTATATACCTTCAATGGTATTTTGTATTTTGTGATATTGTTAACTTTTTAACTAATTATATTAACTGTATTTATATAAATACTTTTTTAAATTTAATTATTACGTCACCGGTCCAACCGAACGGCCCGACCGTTTCAACCGTTTGAACCATAACCCGCTCGCCTTTCCGGCTTGACATCCGGTCCGGCTTTTAAAACATTGCTTACAAGTTGATATTTAAGTTCATGTTCTTCTGACGGATTATTTAAATTCACGAGTTCACAAATAAATTATAACATTAGGTGGAAATACAAATTAGACAACTCATATCTTCGACTTTAGTATGATACACGAGACCTGCCTAATTTATTATAGAAAATATAAAGAAAAGCCACCGTTGACAGACAAAAAGTAACGATGTCCCTGTACCATCATTTTCTTATACCTAATCCCATCCTTTATATTTTTACTAATATACGCATTCAAAAAGTTGCTCCTTCATGATTTCAGATTACTTGATGAGTCTTTTTTGTTCTTCTCTAGTTAATGTTTTATCCGACATTATATTCATAATATTCTTTAATTGAGTGCATGTTATTTTTGTGTCGCTGTAAGAATAATCTTAGAAGCACCGAAAGATTAAAATGCTATTACAAGTTATACTGCAAAATTTATTCTTCTTGTACTGTAAGTGCAGGAATTCATTGGAATAAACAGGATAATAATTAATGCACGTCTTAATAGGCAATAATTTTGATGATGTGATTGATAATTCCAAGCTGAATTATTGATAAATTATTGTTTAATTCAATATTTTATTAGTTTTGTTTTTCCAGATTAATATGTCATTATTTATTCGTATATACTCTCTTTTATTAAAACTTGTATATACTCTCTTTTTTTTTAATTATGTTTATATACTCTCTTCATTCTTAAATAAATATAGTACATAATAGTTTCAACTTATGTCCCTCTTCCTAATAAATAGTCAAAATTTTATAAAATATCTTTTAAAAAATATTCCTATTTAATGATTCTCTCTTGGCTCTTAATAACTTTTTTAAGAAAATATCCTTATCTAATTTAGGATAGAAATAGTATGAACAACAAATTATTCAAATCTGCATGATTTTGCTAAACTCACTTCAAACCACACGGGGATCTAGCAAAATGCCCTAATACTGTTTTAAAAGGCATTTGATAGTTTTTTTTTTATAAACTACTTGATAGTTTTATAGGGTGGTGAATATTTTCTATATTTATTCATATTTAATAATAATTGTAAGAGAACATAGATTATATTGATATGATATTAGAGTTTAGTATAGTGAATAATATTGATATGGAAAATCACTTAAATTTTAAAACAAATTACATATTTTAACAACTTTTTGTGTGTATGAATTAATCTAAAATTGATTTTTTACTAGATTAAATTTAATAGAGATTAGAGGAATATTCGGAGGTATTCTTTATTTTGTGCTCTTTATTATCGTTAATTTATATGACAGCTAGCTTTTAACCACACATAAATTAATTATACCTTTTAAATTTTCTTGATTAATTTACCTAATATAAGTATAATAACACCGGAACTAATTTCCTAGCTTCATGCTAGCTACTAGATAGTCCACTTAATTAATACTAATATTAATTTGTTACTACTATTTTTATTTTTAAAGTGTTATATCAAAAAAAAATTATCTCCATATATATATTCATGTACCTTTCATTTGTAGGGATTGTATACAGCCCCCTTTTTTGTATCAAGAGAATGCAAATACCCTAGAATTAAAGTTCCCCGGTTGCTGATGTACAGATTGCACCATTTTAAATACTTCAGACAGAAAATTGTTCCAAAAGTTGGCACATGATATAAGCGGTGATGATGGGACAGAAAATAATGGAAATAAGGTCATTTTATGTCCCAAAAATTTTAACTTAAAGAGTGGTGGGTATCTAAAAGTTTTTTACGGAATAATAATATTGCCCCCAAAGCGTGAAAAATGAAGCAATGCTCCCCCACTGTTTACTATTATTTTTTACCGTTGAGTTTGACTAATATCCCACACGGCAAAAATATCCCACACGCAAAAAATCCCACACGGCACCCGCATACATGCCACCTCATCATGAGTTTAAAATATTTTTAATCTTTTTTCCGATTTACACTAAACGGAATCTTTATTCCCCCAGCCAGCCTAGATTCTGGTTTGGCTCTTCCCATAACTCAACCCAAACTCAGGAACTAGTCTCATGCTTTGAACATAATCGAATCACTAATCACTCTCTTAGGAGATAGGTAATTTTGGTTGTTGGGAACTCTGGGATCGGAATTGTGACAATAACGACAAATGAAATCATGTAAAGGACAAGGGGCTGATGGGTGTGGGCACAGTATAGGAAATTTTGTGGACAATAATATAAATTCATCAAATAAGCATGTAATTATTACCATAAAAAATACAAATTCACGCACTTGTTTAATATAGTAAGCTTCAAGTGGCATACGTTGGACAAGGTTAAAAAAAAATTGCTCAGAAATTGGACAAGGTATATAAATCACAATTTATATGGATTCATTGATTTTATATACACACGCGCCAAATTTAAAACCATCAATAATTAAATGTAGTGAATTAAATCCCAAGCATAAGTATCGAATTCCAAGATTGAAATAAAATTAAAATTAAAATTTATTTTTGATCTTTTAAATTCACATCAAATTTCAATTTATAAAGTGTATTTTAAATCCCTATTTTTACACTTGTTAGTCTTATTAAAGGAAAATGATCACATATTAAATAGTTGAATTGCATGATTAAATTTTAATCGATTATTATAATATTTTAATTTTAAAATTACAATATAAAAATATTCTTTTTTTTATTTAACTCTTAATCTCTTAAATTTTATCACAAAGTGCTCATCTAATAAACTCCTTGATCATCATTCTGTGCTATGAGAGTAATGATCAATGGTCAATTTAGCTTTAAGCAATTATCCCAGGGAAAATTTCACTCCAACCCCATAATAAAAAACTAATCTCAAATTTCCCCCATAAACCAATCGAAAATTTCACTGCACCCATAAGAGAACAAAATGATATTAAATATTTCAGTTAAAAGACTAAAATATCTTGGAATTTCCCATATATGTCTTGAAAATATAATTATGAAATTTTGGACGTTTTAGTGTTGGATTCCATTATTTTTTAGACTTAAAATTACTCACATTAATGTTAAAAATAAGTACAAATTTCTTGAAAATTTCCCATATATGTCTTGAAAATTCCCCATAAATGTCTTGAAAATTCTCCATATGTGTCTTAGAAATTTTATTATGAAATTTTGGATGCCTTAATATTAGATTCCATGATTTTTTTTAGACTTGAAAATACTTACATTAATGTTGAAAATAAACACAAATATCTTAGAAATTCTTCATATGTATCTTAAAAATGTAATACTAAATTCAATAAAAATATTTGATCTTTTAACTGAAATGTTTAATATCACTTTAACTCTAAAATTTCAGATTATTTTGAGGTGTTTAATATCACTTTAACTCTAAAATTTCAGATTATTTTGAGGAGAACACGAGGTTAACGGGTGCAGTAAAATTTTCCCCTGTGGCAACTTTGACCCATCACATTTTTTTTGTTCGAATATTTGACCCATCACGTTTGAAAAATCATATTCTAATCAATCAAAATAAAAGATGTGACAACCACAATGCAGTGATCATCTTGTGAGTTGTATATCACTAACAAGGTACTGTCACTTCTGTAATTATCATTTTTTATTTGTGTGATAATTGCGTGTTTGCTCGTGATTCTTTTTATCAGCTTCTTGGTAACTTTGGCTTGAGCTAATGAGTTAAGAAGAAATTTTATTGTCAAAGTATTATTTTAATAGTATTCAACATTTAAAGTATTTTTTTATGCAATTTTTTTAAAATATTTTTCCAATAACACTCTACATGTTAAAATAATTGTTGGTGATATTTTGCCTATATAATATTTTTTTGGTAGAAATAAGCACTCTAAGCTAGTCTTTCGTACGATCTTGATTATGAAATTTAAGGGCACTGAGAGACAATATTTTCATAGTTAAAACTGCTTCAAAAATGATTTTAAGGCTACTGTTAAATGTTACAAAGAAAATACTTTTGAGTTTTGAGCATGTGGATGCTCTAGCTAGATAGTGTTTTAATTTATATCGTAGTCAGTCAATGATTTTGTTTCTTCAAAAAATTATTAAGTTGAGTTGACACTACATAAAAGTTAGGGTACTAAGGACAATCTAATGCAGTTTTTTATATAAAAAAGTTACATTTGAGCATAAATTATACCAAAATGAGTACTATGATAAAAAGCAGTGAATATATAAAGACTAAACCAAAATCTTTAATGAGGTTTTATATATCTAAGTGGAAGCAGTAACAAATCTATTAATTTATTAACAAAGAGTTTGATAAAGCAATTTTAATAAGCATAAAATTAATTTAAATATGAAATGTAAATATAATCCCAAAATCGTTTATGATTTTTATTTCGAATTGTCGCCACCATCACCGCATTTGAGAATTTGTTGAGAATGTTAAGTTAAAATAAAATAAAAAAGAAAATAATTACTAAAAAAAGAAAAGAAAATAATTATATAGCCCACTGAGCCGGCAGGTATTAAAAAGTAAAATAAAAACACTCATAGCCCATCATCATCTTTATCAATCATCACGAGCCCATGGAAAAAATCTAGATAATCTTTGGTGTATAATTACCCATGAAAAAAATAAATGGTTCCGATAATTCCTTTACTGTTTCTCACACAAAAAATGCGTTTCTAATTAAACATTAGTGCCCATGCACAATGCAAATGAAAAAGGACATGGTTTATCATAGTAATATATTAAAAAATATAGTTCATTTATATTTTTTAGAAATGCAAATAAAATAAGGAATTTGTAAATTATTATTTTTATGATTCATACATCATTATAAATATAATTTTTTATGAATTCATTGAGCTAATCCTTCACTCTTCACCAAAATAAAATAAGCTTTTTATTTGGAGATTGGGACTATATAATGGTGAACACTAATGCTATTATTCTCGTTTTTTCGAATGACTAGTATTAACATTCAATTTAACAAAATAAAAAGCTTTTCTTCAACTTCGAACAAATGATATTTGGCTTGTTCAAATATATATTTGCCTATAAAGAAGGAGTACATTATTAGATTAATATATATTTACCTATCTTAGTTCAAATTTATTTTATACATATTATCATTAATTTCCTTCGTATATGCTTGTAATTGAGCATATGGAATTTGAACTGCAATCATTGTTTGTTAGTGAGCATGATTTAATCTCTTCCATATCCTTGTAGGAGCTGCTACATTATTTTATTTATGTATTTGTATTATTGGTACTCAATGAAAAGGAAAAAATTATTTAACTTTTGAGAACATATTAATACAGCTAAGAATTGTCTTTTTTTCTCCATGTGATTTCAAAAGGATTCTTTTTTCAAATGTTCTTCATTTGGTTTTTGAAAAGTTCTAAATAATTTTACAAGTGCTTATATTATTGCCTACTACTCTGGTTATAATTTTATATTAGCTTACCAACCATGCATGCATCAATAATGTCTTGATTGCTATAATTATTATTAATAAAATAAATTCATCGTAGTATTTAGATAGAGAACAAGAATATGACACATCAAAAGATGCTAAGTTTGAATACAGAAAAGGTAAAATAAAAAGTGTGGGTATCGATGTCCGCTCTATCGTTTGAAAATCTGTGTGCTTAACTAAACGGCATAGAAATTAAATACATAAAACATTTCATAGACATTTGAACTGAGATTGCTTCATGCTCAAACAAATGCATTAATAAACAAATAAATAAATAGAGTGTAGAGCATGTGCAGCTATATTATTTAAATTAGTAGTATGCATGTGTAACTTCATGATTTTTTTTGGACTGAAAGCGTGTAACTTCATGATTGGTGTTTATATTTATTAATTTTATGACTTCTTGTAAGGACGCGTTACGTGTTCCTCTCGTAGCGTATTATTTAATTTACTTAAATTGAAATAAATTAAGAACGCTCCTATCCCTACAATAGAGACGAAAGTGAGTAACATTATATTGTTTCAAATTGCCTCTAGTTGCAATTTACTTAAGGAGAAGCTTAAAGTCTAATGTGATTATTCTCTTTATTTTTAAATAAAAATTAATTCAAAAAAATCATTCATCTTCAAACAAAGTCGATAAGTTAACCATCTTTCTTCGATTTTGATGAAATGGTTAAATAGTAACTTTTAATAAGAACTAGAGGAGTATGTGAATACTCTATATATATATATATGCGTTCTCCAGCCCTCATCTAAATATACAAGTTACCTTTGATCAATTCATCATAATCAACGAAGAGCGGTTACTCATTAAATTTGTTTTAAATTAAAATAATTTCACATTTTACCTCTATTTAAATGTGCCCCACATCTCTAACTTTTCTCAAAATTCAATGTATGCCACTAATAAATAGAGATAAAATTAGAAATACTTCCTCTATTTCAAAATTACAAAATTGTGTCAACCAGCATTTTAAACTTGATCATGTTTTGTTACTTCATATACAAATTTCATATACATCTTTTAGCATGATAAACTAATAAATGTTGATGAATTTAATTTCAATTATTTGAATTTGAAATATATTTAAACTATACTATTGTAATTTTTAGATATAATTATATAATCATGTGTTTAATAATTACATATTAAAAAAATAAACTTTTACAAGTTTACGATCTAATATAATTCTCAATATGAGTTTAGATTCCTGTACACGAGTTTGTTTAAACTCATGATAATTTTAATTAAAAGCATTAAAATTATTATAAAATTCAAGTGATTTTTACTAATATTATTATAAAGTATATTGAACTCCAATATTATACTGCCTCCTTTTCTTAAATATGGATTACGCACTATAATCGAAACCAATGGGGTAGTAATCAATTACCCTTCATGCAACCAAAAAATTTCTTCTGGAAGACTTCCTGTTTTTATTCCAGTTGGAGTGTCTTAAGTATGTGTGTAAGGAACTCTAAACTCTTATCAAGACAGATCAAATCCCCGAAATTATAGAGACATTTATCTGGACAGATCAAATCTCGTAAACTATATAATTTATTAATTTATCTTGCTATATCAAATCTCAGTGATAGTTGGCATACAAATTAAATAAAACATTCACAGACATTTGAACTGTGCTTTAAGTTCAATTAACGTATCACTAAACGAATAGAGAGACAGTAATTTTATGATATCTCTCAAGATAAGATTAAAATAAGCTAAGCAAACAAGTGTTTCATGTGCACGTTGAATTATGACAATGTGAGCTTTACAAACCCTTTTCGCTTTATCAAAAAGCAACAACATGTGTTGATTTGTTTTATAATCCGAATCACACGCTCTAATTTGGTCAAAAATTATCGCAGTCTAACGGCATTTATTTATATGTGTACATGCTACATTTTCTTCTAAGGGCCCTTTAATTTGTAGGGCCATGTCAACAAGTTTTATCTAAGGCAAAATTATTGAAAGGGCCTACTATTGATGATAATGTTATCTATATATTATCTTTTAATATACATTAATACCTCAATTATATTGGAGTATTTTACTTAAAAAATTTACATTTGGTACTTTAATTTTATAGAAGATTTGATTTTGATTTCTTAATTTTATAAAATATTTTTCCCTTGTAATTGTAACATTATTAAAAAATTTATCATTTAAATTTTAAAAGTAGAAAAAAAAATTCAAATGTTGAAATTTTTTATTTTTAAAAGAAAACAATAACTTGTATAAAAATATCATTGAAAACAAATATTATTAGGGTTAAATGATTAAAGACATTTTATAAAATCAACGCACTAAATAATTAAAATATTATTTAAAGTTATAGAATCAAAATTAGACTTTTGCCTATCATTTATTAATATTTCTCTTGGTATCTTTAACTATGAAAATAAACTTCAGACTGAAAACAATTATGAAAATCAACTGAGATCATCAATATCAAAATGTATGTTAAATCTTAACAACTTTTTAAGACTGATATAATTTTTTTATAATTGATCCTCATCTAAGGTTCTAAGTTTTCAGATTTAAATAAAAACCAAATATAATTTCATAATTAAAAAATTGGCTCTATAAACAAAATAGATTAATATAACTTGTAGAAAATATCTATATAAAAAAATAAAAAGAAAATATTGTAGATGTGAAAAGAATTTTCAAATGAATATAAAATCTCTTCACGGAAATTTTTATTAAAATTTCCTTTTTATTGTCATTTGTTAGTTATAAAGGTTAGGCTCTGTAATAAAAAAAAAAAAAAAAGGTTAGGCTCTATTCTCATTTCTAATGGTATGATCTTTTAAGTTCAAAGCAACGAGAAACCTCATGCCATAGTAAAAAGTAATTCGAAACCATGTTTTCTATAATTTTTTAAATAAGTATTAAAAACCTCAAAATTTTCTCATAAGCATTATTAATGTAATATTATATATGTCCGCATCTCTGTGTGTGTGTGTAACAACCCATACAATGGTAATATAGACATGGGAACTTATGTGATTATGTGATTATGTCTATGATGAGCTATATTCGTGGGCTCTCCAATTAAAGCTAAGTTAAATGCAATGTAATAGCACTAACTTGGGTCGAATCATTACGTGGAGTCTATCTAGCTTCTAAGTGATTTAGTGTAAATAACAAATCAATGAAAGAGTTGAGATGTGTGTCATTTATTAACTAATTGAACTAAAACTACTTGTTTATGTACTTTTCATAGTATAGTGAAGATCTAGGTGATTGAATGTACTAATTAATCTTCTCTGTCCAACTTTAACATTGAGTTTCTAATTTAACTAATTAAGTACAAGGACATAAAGAACTCTTACTTATCAATGTTCCTAACATCTCAATGTCATCTAAACCTAAACATAACCGAGCAATATAAAATATTTTAAAGTATTTAACTCATGTTAGATTCATAATAAATCCTGCGTATCTATGGTTAATCCCTGGAATCCTAGTGAATCCATTAAGACAAAGAGAATAGAGAATGATGATCGAATAACAAGAACAAGTGCTTCAATTCCATCAATATTCAAAGTACAATTCCAACATAAGTTTCACCATCCAGATCATACAAGAGACTAGATACAATCATCAATCCAATATACATCAATTACAACTCTAGAATAATAGAAATGATAATCAATACATTAAGACAAAGTAAATAGCAAAATTAATATGGAAGGAACTCTGTAACACCTCAAATTTTAGAAAATAGAAAATAATGAATTGTTTAAGGTTTTGGAAATACTAATAAAATATTAAAAAGCATTAAAAAATAAATTTATGATGTTTTAGAAATTTTTAATAAATTTTAAGGTTTATTTTGTTTAGAAAATAAAGTGAAATAATTAGAAGATAAAATTTAATTTTCAAGATAAATTTAAATAAGGGAATATTTTGAACCTTGGGATATTATTTGACATTTAAAAAGTCTTATAAATAAATTTGGAAATTAAAGTATACCTAGACAAATTATTTTAGGACAAATTCGGTTCTATTTCTAAATGATAATGACAAATAAAATTATCATTTAAGAGAGAAATGGATAAAGGGAAATTAAAAGACCATATCTACCCATAGTTGAAAATAGCTTCAGTTATAAAGGAAAGGGCAAGATGGTAGAATACATGTTAAAAATATCATCATCTGCCTTTAAATTTCCAAGCCACACGTGTCCTTCTTATTTCTCAAAAGGAGAAATAAGAAGGAAGTAGGCATTCCCCTTGAAGTTGCTCAAAAGATAACATTTCAGGAAATGGTTTGACAAGTTATTCTCTGAGAGATAGCTCTAAGGGGCAAATGATTGGATAAAAGTTACTGTTTACACCTTTGAGAAAAGTATAATATTGAAGTATTGGAAGTAGATTATATCGACATTCTATTGAGGTTTAGATCAAATTTGTAATTTGATTCTAGATATTGATAGTTTTAGGCTTGAATTTAGCATTTGTTGTACCAATTTCTAAGGAATGATTTAGTATAAAAAGCCAGATTGAAAGAAGATTTTCATTGAATTCTAACGATAATTAGGGTGATTTTGATTATTGGAGGCTTTCAAATGTTAAATAATGGATAATATAATTGATTGATTCCATATATTAGTTTATTCTTGAGAGAAAATTTAAGTATTTCAGTGTGAAGAGCTTATATTATTAAATGCGAGTTAAGAAATGGGCAGACGTTGAAGTTAAATTCCTAACGCGAGGACTATCAAAGGATTGTTATTGCTCGATGATCAATGAAAATTGAAAGTTAGAATTTCAAATGAGCTAAGTTTATTATGAGTATTTGAAGAATTATATTAATATTATAAGCCCTTATAGGATCTTGAGGATGATGACATTAATTAGGGCCATAAATGTTTAAATGTTCCCAGGAATAGATCAAAATAGTAACAGAAACATGGTAGGTCTATAGTCCTTTAAGGGATTATATGATCATTAAAAGAACTGATTATTGTTGAGGTTAAGATTAGTAATTGAATAATTTGAGGTTTATTCTAATAGAAATATGTTTTAAGTTCAGAATTCTGGAAGTATATATGTATTTTTATAAAGTTATGAATAGCTTGAAGTGTGGATTTCGAGTTATGGAAGAATCTTGTGAAAGATTACCGATTATCATGATTTAACACTGATCAGGTGTGATGTAAGAGAATGTTTACAGAACAGATATTAGGCAAAGCCTAAACCAGAAATAGAATTTGGTCAAAGAATATCCCTAACTATATTGGTATTTGGTTTCCTTCTATTGAACAAGAAGCCATGGCCAGGCAAAAAGGGGAAACTTTATATCAATATAGTGGGACAGATTGACCAAGAGCAATAGAAGTAGATCTAAGAAAAAAAAAGAAAAATAAAAAGGGGATCGCAATAGATCCAGAAGAAAGACATGTTTTCATGGGTGAGTGTGGGGGGCTGTGTGCCATCATCCCTACCATGAGAAACGAAATTATGAGGGGTGAGCAATATACGACAATTTTCTGGATAGATTATAACCAAGATGAGTTAGAATATAAAAACCTTATAGTTCAGTTAAAGAGAAAGTTCATTTCCACTCCAGTTTACTCAATCTTGATTCCCAGTAGACCTATATGGTCTACAGTAATATTAGCAGAAAATTTGTTTATCAATTGAGGAGATAACCATAATTTGTTCAGATAAGAGAAATTCCTGGAAAATACGAAGAGATTAATATAGGAAGGTATAGGACTTCGAGTATATAAGACAAAATTTCTAGAAAGTTAAAAAAAACTGTTTAAATATAAGATTATAGTTTACAAGTGAATGATAAGGTTATGATAGAACTGATATGAGATATTGCATGTGGATTGTCGTTGAGGAACCAAATTTCAGATTATTTTTCAAGTGTTTGTTCATGTCTCTGTTTGAATTTTTACTGGTATTGTGTTCTAAAATTCTAATTTTAGGAGTAGGGATTCATGTATTACTTGCATGTTTAAGTTTCAATTGATATTGAGATATTGGGAATTGATAATGAAAAATGAATTGTAATATACCTGTGTGTGTGCTTGAATATCTGAATATTTGTGTCATGAAATAAATTATAACTGTATTAGTTTACTTACTTGACGTTGATAATAGGGAAATACTAGTCATGGTAAACTTAGGAAGCGGTCGATCAGGGAACCATTCCATGAATAGCACCCCCAATCGATCCACTTCAAATTATTTTAGGTCGTTTACGTGAACAACAGACAACCATGAATCAATTAAGAGAGACTCAGGAACGACAAGCAAAACAACTGGAGAATATTGAAGCTAATAACCATCATGAAGAATCACGAGAAGATCCTCCAATGCAACCTGAACCTTCTGGAGATGTTTTACAACGGGCAGTAATTCGATTTTGTAAGCACCATCCTCCCACATTCGCAGGAAAAATGGATGTAAGGCAAGCAAAACATTGGATAAGGGCTTTGGAGAAAATTTTTAGAGTCATGACGTGTTCTTCGGAGCTCAAAGCCCAGATGGCGATCTATAAGCTAGAAGATGATGCTAGTCATTGGTGGCGGAATACTGAAATAATCCTGCAGGCCCAGAATATTTCTCTTTCATGGGAAGTATTTAAGGAAAAATTTAATGAAAAATATTTCCCTCGTTCTATTAGGGATGATAAGGAGGCTGAATTCCTTACTATTAGCCAGGGAAACAATGAATCTTTTGAAGATTATTTTTCTAGGTTTCTACAGCTGTCTCGGTATTACTCGCACCTCAACGAGAGAAAGGATGGTCGTTGGTTAACCGGTAGATTAGTGAGAGGATTAAATCCTTATATGAAAGAAAGATTGACTCCTATGCAGATAGAGAATTTTGATAAGGCAATTGAGGTCTGTCGGTTGACTGAAAGTAGTATGCAGAAACCGGTTAAGGAATCTGAGTATATGAGATCTCAGAATTCTTTGACTATTATAGAGGGAACACCACAGAAGAGGAAAAACCTTCTTCCATGGCAAC
Source organism: Mimosa bimucronata (assembly GCA_037074515.1). Lineage (NCBI taxonomy): Eukaryota > Viridiplantae > Streptophyta > Magnoliopsida > Fabales > Fabaceae > Mimosa > Mimosa bimucronata. The sequence continues at coordinate 30,859,134 of CM073440.1, read as the reverse complement.
AAGGGAATACTCAAAAGAAAGCAAAACAACACCCTTATCAGCAACAATTTCATCAACAACCTCGATTACAAAGTCATCAGCAATTGGGAGTTTCACAGACTTATAACCACAGGAACTACTCTAATTGCAGAAGAAACCATGGCACGAAACCATGTTTGGCTAGCAAAAAAATGTGTTATTATTGCCATAAGCCAGGGCATTTATGCTAAAGAATGTTGTCAAAAAAATAAATCAACGGGAGCTATTTAGCATGAGAAAGTATTTATTTTGACTTGTGAAGAAGTGCAGAAACCTCCGGAAATAGTTAGAGCTACAATTCCTATTAGTTAGAAACCCGTCATGCTATCTTTTGGAAAAAAAAAACATTTCCACCTTAGAGTAAAAATTTACCTAGCGAGTAATTCTCTTAATTTCGAGGACGAAATTATTTTGGGGGGGGAGAATTGTAACACCCCAAATTTTAGAAAATAGAAAATAATGAATTGTTTAAGGTTTTGGAAATATTAATAAAATATTAAAAACATTAAAAAATAAATTAATGATGTTTTAGAAATTTTTAATAAATTTTAAGGTTTATTTTGTTTAGAAAATAAAGTGAAATAATTAGAAGATAAAATTTAATTTTCAAGATAAATTTAAATAAGGGAATATTTAGAACATTGGGATATCATTTGACATTTAAAAAGTCTTATAAATAAATTTAAAAATTAAAGTATACCTAGACAAATTATTTTAGGACAAATTCGGTTCTATTTCTAAATGATAAGGACAAATAAAATTATCATTTAAGAGAGAAATGGATAAAGGGAAATTAAAAGACCATATTTGCCCATAGTTGAAAATAGCTTCAGTTATAAAGGAAAGGGCAAGATGGTAAAATACATGTTAAAAATATCATCATCTGCCTTTAAATTTCCAAGCCACACGTGTCCTTCTTATTTCTTCTATTACCTTCCATTTCTTTTCTATTTCCCCTGCCTCCCAAACCCGATACACGCACACATTCACCCTCTTCCTCCGTTTCTTCGAGTACAGCGGTGGCACCAGCTGCGAGCGGCGGCGGAACGAAGTGGAAAATGCTCGAGGAAGCTTGGAACAAGTTTAGGTAAGCTCTTCCTTCTTGTTTCTTCTCCATTTCGGGCCGATTTTGAGGGAATGGGGGGAAGATGATCCGAATTTTTTAGATGTTTTTGAAGTTTCTGAAATTATAGAAATGTTGCTTGAACCTTGTTCTTGGTTGTTTGAGTGTTGAATTTGAGAAGGAAGTTGAAATAGGCTCGGATTTGCTCAAATTGTTCCGTCGGTTACTGTTCATCCAAAGCTACATTTGGGGATTTTCGGATGTTTCTTGTTTTAAAGCTTGATTAAACATCAATAGGAGTAAGTTTAAGCATGTTTGTTGCCTTGAATGTGGATCATTGGAGCTCAAGGAATTTTTGAACAATTTCTTCTTCCCTGTTTCGTTGAATTCGTTGGGCCGAGAGGGAAAATTTTTGAAGCAACATATATGGATGAATGGGAAGCTGAGATGAGTGTATTGGAGGTGAAATGGATGAGATTAGAATTTTGTTCTTCCTCCCTGTCCCTATTCTTTTCTGGCCGAAGCGTGGAGGGAAGGATTTGAGAGTTTTGATTAATTAAATTGCATGTCTTGATTGTTGGCTTGGTGTTGATTGATATAGTAGATGATTGTTGATGCTTGATGGTAGTTGTTTAATTTTATTTCCTTCTGATTGCTGCCTGGCCGTGAGTTTTGTTCAAGGAGTATATATTATTGTGGATGCTTTGTCTTGGCTGAGTTCAATGTCTGGTTGCTCTGTTGTAATGGTTAATTGTTCATTTCTCTTCCTTCTTGTTGCTCTGGGCTGACAGGTTTGCTTAGAAGAAGAGAAAAAAAAATGTGTTATGGTGATTAATTAAATAAAAGGGAGTAGGAAGTGTCATTGGTGGTTGTTGTAATTTTAGATCTTAGAAACCTAATTTGTTAGTTTAATAGGAATAAAGTTACTGGAATGTGAAGTGAATTAGCTATTCTTGGATTTTATTGGATTTTGGTTTGAAGTATGCTTTGAATTGAAATGCTGAAATGGTTGGTTTGGTTGTGGTGTTATTAGATTGAATTAATGTCACAATTGAAGAAGGAATGGATAGGAATTGGATGAACCACATATATGGTTAAGAGTTAAGTTCTTTTAGAGCATTATTTCAAAGATTTTGAGCTAAGGAAGGATTTAATTAGAAAGCAGAAACTTGATTAGTAATTTACTGTTTGAAATCCCAAGTCAATAATTTAAGTTGGTTATGATTGATTGGGGATAAGTTAAGAAGTTGCAAGTTTAATTTGAAAGCTTAATTCATTGCTTAGAATTTTCAAAGACTAGGACAAAGTTGTAAGTTGAATTTAAGGATTTATAAGTTACAGTAATGTAAGTCATTTAATTAATAATTGATGGTTTACTAAGAGATTTAGAAAATAAATTGAACTACAAAAAAAAGGGGTTAATAGGCAACGTAAGTTAATTTAAAATAATAAAGATGCTTTTATGATTATATTGTGTGTATAGTAATTTATAGTTGTGCAATGTTGATTGACAATGGTGTGACCAATTACTTAGTTAGGAATTAAGAAGTAGTTGGGATAATCTAATATTTATCTATTTAATATTGGTTGAGATTAAGCGTGATGGTGAGAATGAATTGATAGTGTGAGATATAATCAGGATAGTCATGTTGCTGATTGAATTCTGGTTTGTGCAATTGAACTGAATGCTTTGAGAAAAGTTCAGTGAAGCTTTTAATGATAATTACCTTAATGTTACTGTAAAATGGCAAGAAATTATTTAAATAATTTAATTATGATATTAAAGAATTGATAATGATTTAATCAAGTTAAATATAGTAATGTAGTACTTTGAATGTCAAATATTTTAAGGTCAAGGAGTGGAAAACATAATGGGCATTTTAATATGTAATGGAATCCTAAATAAGAGAAAAAGGTTGTGTATTGAGTTCAAGAAAATATTGGCTTTAGTTTGTGATGTTAGTTTAGCAAGAATGGAGTTTAACTTGATGCGAGGTGTGAATTGATGTTTGTTCTGTGAGTTGTTTGGTAATTGAGTTATGTAATTTATGGCTAGTAATAAATGGATCCTAAAGGAGAGGAAAGATTAATAACTTGTATTATAAAGTATGAAATAAATAAGTTCTTATTGTTAGAAATTTTAATTTTAATTGAATTAAAGTTGTTACTTTTCCCTATTATGTTGTAAGTTTATTATGGCTTGATAGAATTGGTAAGTAATAATGTTATTCAAGAAATGAATTTTCTGTTAATCTTGTTAAAAATGGTGTGAATAGTAATTAAGCTAGAGACTAGAATTTAAAAATAAATTAGATTTGGGAAGGGTACAGTTATAGGTAGTACAATAGGAACGTAAGAGCCGCAAAATTTTTACAAGTTAGTATATATATTAATTTATCTATATGTAATTATAGGAGAAATAATGAGACTGGATCCCTAAGACACAGAGAAGGAAAGAAGCCAGTACAGGAGTAAGGATAAAGCTAGGTAGTAGTTTCATTCAATTTCATTTATTATGTATGATAATTTCATAGCATGTTTTATAAATTTATAGTAGCTTTAACCTTGTCAAAAATATTCAGTTTATCCGAGTACTCGATGACTAGAGGGCTAGCTACCCCTAGTACAGATTAGAAATAACCGAAAGGTTATATTCAGGAGGTTGAGCCTCACAGTAGTGCCTTAAGTGCACTAGCAACAAGGTTAATGTTTACTTATATGGGATGAGTGCGGGGGCCCCAACATCCCTACCCATATAAACATGTTTTTAGTTATACATATTTTATTAATTATTATGCATGGTAATGAATGAAATGAACTGCGTTAAATTGCTGTTTCAGATAAGCGGGTAGATTGTAAGATGATTGAGATAAGGCAGGAGTGCTGGAGGAAGATTAGATGAAGAATTTAGGATTACGTTATAAAAAGTAAGGTTAATTGTATATGATGTAATTTTAAATTATTAAATTAATAGTAGAAAGAATAAAAAAGTAGAATTGTATAAATTTATAAAAGGGGTTTAAATTTCCCAAGTACTGTAAATTGAAAATAAATACCTTAAGAGGATTAATGAATTTTTAATTGTCTTATGAACCACTTTGTTTTATAAAAAGTTTTAAATTCTAAGTTGTTCGAAAAGCCCATTCCAACTGCAATAAAGTTGGAACATTGTTTGAAAAGGAAAATGTTTAAATTTATTCGTATTTTCGGGCTTTCGGAACTGAAATAGTGGTTGTAATTCAATTATAATGTTATAATATAATAGTAAAAATCCAGGTGTTACAAACTCCCCTAACAAATAATTTGGACTGAAGCTAGCTTCTTCAACCACCATTGGACAAGAGATTTAGTCACTAATTGCTTGAAGATTGACTCCACCAAAATCTAAATCTTTAATGTCAAATCAATTGCCAGAGGTAGGAGGAAGAGAAATCGAAGTGGCTAAATCTTTCACGTAAAATACAAGGATTGCAATATTAAGTAGGGGTGGTAATGTGGGTTGTGCCCAACCCGTTATCCCAAAGAAAACAGCAGGTTTCGGTCACTGAGCGACAAGCCTTTTTTATGCATGTTTTTTAAATATACTACTCTGATCCTATATATGACTTCAATTTGACTAAATCTCACGTACCAAGAAATGGAATATAAGACAATAAGTATGCTTAAATTAATTATGTTTTTCAACCTTGTTCTTGATTTATACTGAGTAGTTGAAAAAATAGCCATTAATACCCTAGAATTAATAGGAGTAAATTTGTAAAACAATCACTGATGACTCAAAAATAGACTTATATTAAGGACAAAAAATTTTGGTCAATCTAGAATTATATATAAGATAAGAATGATATATTATATATAATTAGAATAGTATATTTTGTTTCCTTACCCCAATCAAAATTAGCTTGATCTAATATTAAAGATCCCAGGGTATCGAAAATTATATAACACTCCTCGCTGATGAAGTTTACCATATAAGGGTGTCTTTGGTTTAAAGGGAAGTGTTGGGGGGGGGGGGGGGGGAGTCCCTGTCTGGTTCAAGACGTAAGAAGTGGTAATAATAAATTTAACATTATATACCCCTATATAATTATATTTTATTTTTATTTATGTGACATTTAATCTTTCTTACTGTAAAGTATTACCATAGGGTAAAATAGTAAAAAATTGTTTTTAATTTTTAATTTTTTTTAAGAAAAAAGACCAATTATATTAAAATGATGTAACTTATACACGTAAAGTCGATGTAATGTGATCAGGGTACTGTGAAGGTGATAAAATGTTAGTTGTATATAGGGAATAGCTAGAAAAAGTATGAGCAATAAATTTAGATCATTTTGCAAGGTGACACTTCAATTTGAGTGAACCAGAAGAACACTATAGATAGATCTTTTTTTGTATGCTGCAATGTTGATATGATTCATCGTTACTGAGAAAGTGACGCCTGATGTAATAGCAAACCTCATACAGTAAATGCGAAAAAGGTGAGGGCTACAAGACTGCAAACTGTAGTTTTACCCTATGAAAGTTTGAAGGGTTAATACTATTTGTTGTCATTAAACTTTGGAATGATTTTGATCTTGGTGACTCAACTTTAAGATTGATATTTTTTATCATTAAAGTTTCAGTCAAATTTGATTTTGATCATTAAACTTTCACTTAATTTTGGTTTTAGTTCCTCAACTTTGTGCCATTTATGGCCATTGGTCCCTCATTTTCTAAGTTTTTTTTTAAAGTCTAAGGACCAAAAGTAGTATTATCCCAATTTTTTGGAGAATAGCTTCTAAGAAAAAAGGTAAAAATGTGCTTTTAAAGAATAGATTATGGAGAATAACTTCTAAAATTATAGATAAAAATAGCTTTTGGAAAAACCTAAGTTTTCAGTCTAAAAAGCTATTCTAGAAAAGTTATGAGTGTTTGTCTGACTTAACCAAAACCTTAGTTTTGACAGTTAAAAGCTATTCAAGAAAAGTTGGGATCTTTGTCTGTTCTAATTTTGAAACCTAGGTTTGAGCTCAAACCAGTTGAAAAAACTAAGCCAAACAGGCACTAAGTCGAACTATAGAAATCAAGTTGCAATCAGTCAAAATATATGGTCTAAATTACAATAAAGTTAAAATTATGGAAACTAAAAAGTCAAAGGAAAATTAATTACAGGTCCAAGGATGAAATATAATTAAGACGAGGTTCTACAGAGTTGTAATCACTTTGTCACAAATTACTTCTGTCAGGTCAAAAGTTGTTATTTACAACTCAGTGAGAGCTCATCTTAATTATATTTCTTCCTTATGACCTCTAATTAATTGTCTCAAAAGTTCATTGAGGTAACAGGCCTAACGGTAGAACCCATCATTTCTGGGATATCAGCTTTTTATTTCTACAAAAAAAAATGGTATTTGAGACCAAACAAGGTATTGCCTTCGTTCCTAAATATAGGATCTGGTTAACTTTTTTGAAAAATCCTAAAACATCTAAATAAGTTACTTATAAATTAATTAGCCTAAATTTTTTCTCTAAATTAGTTCATTTAACTTATAAGTTAACATATAATATAATACACAAAATACGTTATGATTGAGTACTCATTTAATTTAGCTTCTTTAATTTCTTAAAAAAATTAATTGAGTATTATATTTAAGAATGGAGGGAGTATATACTTTTCTGACACCGTAAACACTGCTCAAGTAAACTATTCCAGATCCACAAAAGCCCAGCCCATTACTAACAGCTTAAAATCAGCATTTGAGAAATATTCTTCTTTTAACCCTTTTAACACAAATAGCATCCATTCTTTTAATTAGTGGAAGGTCTAATCGCACTAAGCATATTCTTATTCTTCTTTTTTTTTTTTACTAAAAGACAAAATGACATTAAAAGTAGGAATGGTTACATAGTCCTGACAATATTTTGAGAAGGAAATAAGCTATTATAGCATTGTAGTGATTAACAGAAATAGTCCATTTCCCTATATTTATCACGCTAAAAGATTTTAAAAACTCTGCAGTGTCTTTGACAATGATGTGGTTAGCATTGTGTGCCCAACTTGAAAAATCCAATAGGCGTTTCCCAACTTATCAAATAGTTAAAAATACCTGGGATAACCTGAAACCTTGATCCAGTTTAGAGCACCTGAGACAAGCTAGGGTGAAAAGATGCCTTGGTAGAACTTCTCATTGCCAATAGAACTGCTGTTATGGCTTATCAGCTATAAAAAATGAGGATGCGGTAATACGAAATGGCGACGCAATTTCCACTTTTGTGTGAATACTTCCCATTGTTTATGCTGCCTTAAACAGGCGATCATAGAGTGGCATCCCGCAACAATGTAAAATTTTTAAAAATAAACTTCATAGTATATATATATATATATTGATATTACAATGATTCTCAGTCCATCAACTTGATAGTTTCTCAATGATAACATCATACCCATCATAAAATCAGCAATAAGAACCTGGGTTGCAATTAATGTCATGACACAATTACATATGACAATGCATTTTAATAAAGAAAATTTACATACACTTTTACAGCTGCCAATTACAGTGCAAGATAACACACTTCAATTTTCTGATACACATATGATCCAGTTTAGATTCAGATCCTAAGGCTGTGTCATTCACGAGCAACTTGTTTCATAACTTGCAAGTCCCAGCAACTCCGGACCTTCCAACCGAGGGTTATTCTCAAAGCTACAAAATTGAAGCAAAAACAAGTGATTTAGGCTTACTCCTCAGGTAATGTGAAGAAAAATAAATGGCACATAATAAACATACAACAGACAGTACATCTTTAGTCCTATAGTTTCGCACAAATTTCATATTTTCCTTTTAATGTTATTAAGTGTTTTTTCAGTCCTCTAGCAAGAAGCCCGAGGTTCACATGCTTTCAGAATTAGTGAAACAAATGAAAACTTATAGAAGCAGAAAGAACAATCTGCTCCTATCCTCCAGATCACTATACTACATTTCATCACCAGCTGCCATCAAGGAACAAGGTATGTTGAAATTAATGACCCATGCTATATTGTTTTCCAGTGGTTAATCATTCATGTTACATGTACGTTTCAAATTCTATCACATGGTTGCTACAAAACAACGTCCACGTTTACTTGTCCAACTTCCTTTTTATTCTATTTATCTGCTTTTCAGCTGCAGCATGAAGACCATTTTCAGCCATAAACAAATAGACGAAAACCCATCTGATTAAAAAAATAAATGAGATTTAATAGATCGATTTGGCAAATTAGACAGGAAATAACAAACGCACTAGCAAAATCATTCATTTTATGACTGCATTATGCGATTCATATTACACAACATTCAGATATGAACTTTACAGTGTAATAAAATCTCAGCCATTAGGATGTATACAAAGTTAAAACCACTAAGAATATAATAACTAAGCCCCAACCTTCACCCTCGTCCCCAAGATAGACGGCAGAATATAGCAGTAAATGTAAAGGTACATTCAATTCTTTGTTTTCCTTTGCAAAATTGTTATTCAGAAAATACATTTGTTTTGGGGAGTGATATGGTGTTCGTCTTTCTTTACCACCTCCCAATCGCCACACCCATACAATGAGCCAAAAAGATAAATAAATAGCCATAACCTACTCACCACCCGCTCCCATAAATGGACTTTCACCAAACTCAAAACTCAGATTAGCTGAAAAAAAATGGTGTTCATCTTTGTTTGTGAATCAAATAAACGTAAGTAGCCATTAATACTGCATGACTTCTGAGTTTGACAATCTATAACCTTTCAATTAGTTAGTTTTCTTTAATTATTTTACATTTAATGGCAAAATCTACAAAAACCTAATCAGTCAATTTGTGAAAATACTGAGAACATCCATTAGAAGTTTTAGATTTAAACATATTTTAAAAAATACTTTCAGAATATATTTTCTCCTCAAATACTCCAAACGCATTTCCATTCAAGCCTTTTTAATTTCAATAAAAATGACAATATAGAACAAGAAAACCAAATATGCTATAAATTTAAAAAACTTATCGCCAGGACTTAGATGATTTCTCCTCAAAACACAAGACTTCCAGGAAGAAACGGAAAAAGCTCGTTCAATCAAGAAATCTTCTACTAGATGATAACCATATCAGTGAATAAAACTTGACACTAATGTATCAGTCAATTGACAGCTGACATCAGATCCAATCCTGATACACTTTTCATTTCATGAGGTTTTCAATATATTAAAGTCAGGTAGCTGTTATTATGAAATATGGATTAAACTTGACAAACTAGGAAAGCTACAAAAGTATGTTTACAGAATTTAGTAGCAATTCACAAGTTAAAAAATAAAGCATATTTGATAGGTAATTTCATACTATATTGCATGACAATGTATGTGCAGTTTCAAAGCATGGTTCTGCTACTAATAGACAGGATTACAGGAAGCATATGAACAGTCAATAGCCATGACACCTATAGCATCTGAAATTCTCAATCAATTAATAACCACATATTGCAATTTGCAACCAAAAGCAACATGATCGGTCCACTTCAAGAAACAATGCGCATGACAAAAGTTAAAAATTAGAAGATAAATATTTGGAGACGTACTTATTCAACGGAATATGCTCAAATGGCCCAGCAGTAGGAATTGTTCCACATAAATCATTGTTTGAAACATCCCTGAAGAGAAAGTTTAGAGTGCATTAAGACTGTTTCTATGGGCATTAACTCAGAATACCACCCTAGAATTGCACCATAAAGAAAACATTGACTTACAAGACTTTAAGGCTTTTAACATCAGCAAGTTGCCTAGGGATTGGACCAGTTAGCCGATTGTCATTCAGCCGCCTGTAAAGAAAATATTGATTTCCTGAGAGAAATGGAAGTGATACAAATAAGGAGGACAAGCAATTTTCTAACAGCAAAAAGCAAAACAAAAAAAGACTTTAAAGTGAAAGAGTTCCCAAGTCCCAATCCTCTAGCAAGTCCATTAATCACAGTCCCCTAACCAATTAGACAACTTATATGGTTCTTATTTATTTAAAAAAAGAAAAAAAAAAGTTCAGCAGCCGAAAATTCCAACTTATTGTGGAATTTACAAGCACTTGTACTTCCAACTTATCAAGGAATACTTTTGAATGGAGTTAGGCTGTGGTCCATTTGATTGTCCAATAGAGTCTTATATTAGTTATGAATTCTTGTATTTCTTAGTAATTTGAATGGAATCACATTGTCACATTACTGATCATTGTAACTTTAGAAATCTCAATTTCATCAAAATATATATCATTGCCTTGTCAAGAATTCTTCACTATCATTGAATGGGACCTTTTGATTAGCAATATCTCCAATCTCCAAATATCATAATGGCGTTGTACAATCTAATAGCTAACCCCACCAAATGAGACAAGGCTTGTTGTTATTGTTGGTACCATTGCATGGATATCAAATATATATTTAGATTCTCTATTACTCCTAGAAGTTGACATTTATTAGAAGTTTTCAGTGCTTGGAACTTTGTGAATAAGACAAGTTCTCTGATATCTCCCCTTCTTGTGTAGTTTTAAATTGCATTATTCATTCAGCATAGCTTACACTCACAATAACACATTAATATCCAACCCACAAATCAAACCTAAAAAATTTCTCTGTTTGCTTAAGTCAGGGTATGTGAATTTCAGAGTCAATTCTTCGATTGAGAGCCACTACTAAGCCAAATGAATCCTACATATATTCAGCGCAGATGGACCTAACAATACAACTAGACAACCCCAAATTCTATGACATGATCCTGAAAGATGAACCTTCCAATACAACTTTATAGGTTTCATCATAGCTTTTACTTTAGCAACAACATTTTCTTTAGTCTGTCCCATGTCACATATTCTATCTAATAATTCTTCAAAGAACAATGACGGAGTTAATCATACTTACAGAAAGACAAGATTCTTCAGCTTCCCCAATGAAGGAGGAATGCTTCCTGATATGTTGTTGCTATACAAGTCCAAGCTAATAAGGTTCTTCAGGTTCCCAAGCTCTGGAGGAATTGTTCCTTGAATGTGGTTTTTATAAAGCTCACTGCATCAGTGTGAGTAAAGCATATTGAAGTCAATGATAAATTTGAATACTTCAAAATTAGAATTCATAACGAAAAGATAGATAAAATTATAAAAACAAGTTGATGATTTCAGTTAGGGCACGTTCACATATTTGGAGTCAAAACGCCAATGCAGAAGATTAACCAGAGATTAAAAAACATACAGATATTGTATATGTTCCAGGTTCCCAAGTTCAGGTACCAAATGTCCGGATAGGTTTGAGTTGCCAAGATCCCTGCAGAAAATAATACAAGACCATCAACACAGTCATCAAGGAAGAGAAAAAATAGAGAATGCTTTTAATCAACCAAATACATCAACTTCCGCTTCCAATAAAAAAGATTATGTAACTGAATGAACAAGCAATCCATGGACTAAAATCTTAAAATTGCAAAGACATAACTCAATGCACAAATGAATTCAAGGAGATTTATTTCAACAATGATAGATAGACATGTTCTTCTTCCAAAGAAAAGGCATCATGATTTGTTTCTTTATACAAAGATTCTGAGCTTTGAACAGGGGAACACCACAGAAAACTTGTACAACAGAAAAACAAAATATGCTGCCTCTTTGGAGATTAACGGGATTATATTACCCATAAACACCTGCCCTAACTTGCCCAACTGTGCCATTCACCTCCCCCACCCCATACCCAAAAAGGAAGAGTAAGAAATAAAGCAGCAACTCTGTAGCGAACGGATATAGTTGAATTACATATAACTAGACATGTTTCCCTGCATGTTGCATGGAATTTGTGGGACGAGTCATAACATTCTTGTATAAATTTAGTCGATGTTGTTGATGATGCCTTGTTTTATGATTCCATCCATAAGATGGAACCCCATTATTAAGTCAGACCACAAAAATCCAGCAATGTACACAATATACACCAGCAGGACAAAGACAAGCAATAGAAAAAAAAAGGGTAAAGTAGCAATTCTAACAATAATGTTTAGTCAAAGGAGCATGTGGCACCATAATGTTTCATAAGGTCCAAAAGTAACAATAAACATTTGCAAACTAAGCAAAAGTACCACTATTCCTAACACCGTTAAAATTTTGGTTACTTTTTGTGTTGTGGGCCCCACATCCCTTCCTTACTCCTCCCTCCCTTTTCTTTGTTCTTCCCCCCACCTGATCCATTTCATCTTTATCTCCAAGTCTCTGTGCACAAGCTTGTGACATTCATTTATCAGCGATCCATATTCATGCATCTCAGCATCCTCCATTTTACATCCTCCATTTCAGAGTTACTTCGCTCCACCATCATCATCAACAACCCCACCTAAAACCTCTGCAAAACCCTCTTCTGATCAACATAGGCGAATTATGCCCCCCACAATTATAATCCTTGAATATATCCATCATGCTCCAACCATTATCTCCAACCTCAGGGATCATTTTTCCTTCTCATCATCATCATTTCTCTCTAATCCAAATCCTCAGAACTGGCCCGCCATTAAAAACGGCAACTGCAAGCAACCATTAAAGAAAAGAAGGACGAGCATTTAAGGAAAAAAAGTTGATGTTTGATGAAATTGTGTGTTCGGCATTTGAAGAAGAAATAGAGAGATTAGAACACACTAATGGCTGCATCATAAACTGCATCGACGGCAAGATGCAGGAATGCCGCCGACCTTTACTCCTCTAAGACGGAAATCGAAAGACGGCGACGGCACCGAAGTTCCTTCCATTCTCAGTCCGACCACTGTCTAACATCTCTCTCTCCTCTTCCTCTCTCTCTCGCTCTTAGGCATCATGGTGGAAGACGATGAACGGTGGCTTGTGATGGATGCTCCCCACTCATGCGTTTTCCTCCTTATTCTTTAGGTCTAATGTTTTGCTCAAACGATGTAGTTTTTCCTTGCCAGCATGGTATTGGGTCAAAAAGACCTCTCTCTAATGGCCACATCATGGTATTGGGTCAAAAAGGCTTATCTCTCATCCTTACAAACGGTGAACACGCTCTGACATAACGGGAGTGGCCAACTTACTCCACTTTTAAAACTTTATTGTTACTTTTGAACCTTATGAAACATTATGGTGCCACATGCTCCTTTGACTAAACATTATTGTTAGAATTGCTACTTTACCCAAAAAAAAAAGGAAAAAGCAAGAAGTTGCTGATCTGGAACAAAATGGATAATCTGATCAGGGTTGTGTGTCCCCTTCATGTAGTAGAGGATGAAGCAAAATAGGGGAGCAGTGATGATTTTATAGCTGATATCGACAATGCTTCATTCCATGATTCCATCTATAATAGATGGAACCCCGTTACTAAGTCAAACCACAAAAATCCAGCAATGTACACCATACAAACCAGCAGGACAAAGACAAGCAATAGAATGGCTAATCTGTCCAAGTATGTCATGTTGCAGTATAAGTTTGTCACGGATCAGGGTTGTGCGTGTCCCCTTCGAGTAGTAAAGGACGAAGGAATATAGGGGAGTAGTGATAAATTTGATGAGAGATTTCACTTGAAGTCTCTACTATGACTCAACGAAGAAAAACCAACCTTCACCTTTGTTTTCATCCCAATTCATCTCCGTTTTTTTCTGATTCTAATTTCTAATTCCTTCCTGAATGCAACTGTATCAACATTTCTCAGTTGTTCAGGTCCACATATTGCTGATATATACACAGCAGCACGCTTTACTTAGCTAGGCTATCAGCGCAAAGTTACTCAACAAAGACCCCCAAACAGAATTATTGAAGTCCATGACCTCAATATTCAGGACACAATACACAACAATCAATCAACGGGTGCATTTTGGCCCGAAGAAGAAAGCAACTAATGAACAAATCTAAAGGAAAACTACAACAAATCATAGTAATCATTCATATCACTAACTTTTAAACATAAAAGGCCAAAACTCAATTATCCATATTCAATCAAACAAACAAAAAAATGCAGTCCCATCCATCAGATAACAAAAACACAGAAAAAAAACAGAAAATACAATAGGATAGAAGCACATAAAAAATGAACAAACCTTAGGAGGAACTACTTCTAATCATAATAATGATTCATATTACTAGCTTTTAAGCTTAAAAGGCCCAAATCCAATCATTCCTATTGAAACAAACAAACAAAAATATGCACTCAAATCCATCACATAACAAAAACACAGAAGAAAAATGCAAGAAAAACAACAGGGATAGAAGCACATACACACGAGTGACTTGATTGTTCTGATTACAGGTGACATGGAACCAAGTACAAGGATTAACAAGGGTTGGATCCCAGCTTTGGAGGATGTCATTGGGATCGTACAAGCTTCGACGAAGAGTATAGAGTGCGTCTCCTTCGGAATTAGCACTCGCGAGGTTAATTACAGTTAGGATTAGTGAAAAGCATAACAAACCCCAAATGGGAAGAAAGGAAGGTGATTCCATGGCCGAAGATTTTTGTGATTTGGATTGGACTGTACAACTGTTATTAGGGTTTTGCTTTATGAGTTCTGATTCAGTAATATGCACCAACAGGATGATGAAGAGAAGGTTCGGGAAGAGAGAAAGTGGAAGACAAGATCAACTTTGGGAATATCATCAAACAGTGTGAAGCTTGGATTTTTTGTTTGTAATTATTTTTCAGAAAGTGTTGGTAACTCATATTCTTATTCCTCCACATACAATTGGCCCTTTTGGTTCAACATCATTACACCCTATAATGCAATACAAATGCAATGTAATGATAATGTAATGCAATACAATATTAATTACAAGGCTTGTGTTTGGTTTGTTTTTAAAAGCAAGTTGCAATACATCATTTTATAATAATTATTTAAAACTATAATATAAGACAAAGTCTAATTTACCCTTCAACTTATCTGTCAAAAAGAATAACTTGATCCATTACAATGCCTTGCCATATCCCTAACGGCTAACGCCAACTTGCTTGATCATTCTGCAGAGGTCGCCATCGACTTGCTTTATCATTCGGCAGAGCTTGTTGTTGCCTCCACCCCCACCACGCAAGATGTTCAAATGGATAAAGGCAAAAGATTGAGAATCCATCCAGTGGGAAATATAATGATCACAGGAAAAATTTCACAGATTCAAGACTTAACAGTTTCATGGTTTAATTGGTATATTCATAGTTTAAGAGAATCAAGTTCTAGAAAATCTCTATTTAGACTCGTGTATGTATGTGAAAAGTTTTTGGCTTAGGAGTTTCAAGAGTGCCTACTAGGTGTTTGAAGAAAGACCCAGTGGAAAAAATTTCTGACGTAGTTAAGTCCAAGAGGAAGAACCCAGCACTCTTCTTTGACTTTGAGCTTTGATAGAGATGCAGACTCTGTATTGGAGCAAGATAGGGAGATTCTCTCCAAATGGGCTGCCATAGAAAAACTTCCCACTTTCAAAAAGATCAAAACTTCTTTATTGATGTGATTGATGATGAAGGTGTGCAAACCTGCAATAGCAGCAACATCGATTTAAAATCAAAGAGTAGAAGACAAAATCGAAACAAAAACTTACCTCCTGGCTAGTGAATTCCGTTTGCCGCGAATGGAACTCAGCCTCTACTCTTGTTGCTCTCGTATGTGTTCTCTTGTTAGGGCTTTTGAATATGAATGATTTCTTTCATTGAATTTTGACTCTGAATGATTTCTTTTTAATTTTTCTTTGATAAATTTTTATGATGAACAATTTTTTTCTGGTACACTTTGATGAATAACGATCTTTTTTTTCGATTGTATTGTAGGATGAAACATCTTATTGTTAATTTGTTTGATGATGGTAAATATTGTCTTTTGATTATGTTGATGAGATTAAAATTGACATTTTACAAACCATTACAGGGCTGCAATGAGTATTCATAGGGGGACCCCTATGAATGGACATTACCAAAAAATATGCAATTTTTTTACAATTATAATCAGCATTACCATTAATAAATCTAACCAAACAAGCTATATATGGTAATGCAATAAATATTACCATAGCATGTGTGCAATGTTTTTTAACCAAACAAACCCAAAGATACCAATTTGTTACCACTTCTTATAAATGGAACTACCACTAATTTTTATTCTTAAATATAAGTTTAGTTTGGGATCAATTAATACTACTACGGCTATTTCACCCCTATATAAGAATTAGGAAAGATAAGAGAGAAGATTTATAATACATAAAATATTATTTTAACATATATTCTTAAATAAGGGTAAAGTTGGAAAAATTTTAAAAATAGAACATATTTAATACTATAACTTCCACTCATTGGTATGGGAGAAGTAGTTATGGTGGACTTATAATAAGGAACAGAGTGTAGACTCCCTCATATCCTAATTATGATGTTAAGTTGACTTTTTTTCTTCTGCTAAGAAAGCAAATTAAACCATTAAATTATAACATATGCTGATACATATAATTAGATTATTGATTAATTTATAAGTAAAATAAATTAATTTTTTAAAAAAAGATAAATATAAACAATTTAAAGTGGTTTATTTTGCATCTTTAATTTCTCTAAAAAAAGTCAACTTGATCTTATAATTAGGACCAGAGGGGTATAAAATATGGCTTATGCCACTTTTAAGTTTCAACTAGCAGAGATATTGATATATAAGCCATTTTGAACTAGTAAAGAGTAGAGAGTTTGAAATTGATAAAATAACAATGAAGATAAGAATAGAATGGAATGTTAAAAAGGGTTAGTGCTTATCCAACATACTGAAATATTTTTGATGCAGTACAAATAGTTTAAGAGTACTTAAATAAATTGGTGTTATTATTGATAACCTACTAACATTTTTCATATTTTGAGTTTTGATGTGAGACATGCAGGTTTTTGGATATACTTTTTTGCTATTCTCCCCTTTTTTTTCCTTTTTCCCTTCGAGTTGGCATTTGATCAAACGAAGTGAAGGTGAATTGGTAGAATTTGAATTGTTGCACTTACGGATTACATAACCTTGCAAATTTAACATCATAGATTTCACTTCATGCTCCCAGTATATCTAATTTCAATTCCAAATTTCGTCATTTTTTAGCTACTCTCTAATTCTAAATATAAAATATAATTAACTAATTTGAATATATTAAGGTGTTAGTTAAATTAGTTAAAATCATATAATATTACCAATGCATTAGTAAAGTTAGTTAAAATTATACGATATTAACAATGCATCTTAACCATCTACCTTTATCCCCACCATCCCTCTCTTACTTGCTTATTATTAAGCAGCATTTATTCATAGGGATAATTTAGGGAAAAATTGATAACAATTAAAAAGATGTCTTATATTTAGGATCAATCTTAACCCTCCAAATAAGTCTAACATTTAGGATTGGAGGGATTACTTTGATTAGAAACCTCAATGTATCATTAAATCCTTTAATTATAAAAAAACGCCATGCTTCTTCACTTCATCCAAACATGCAGGTATGTGACCTCGATCAACAGATCAAACTTCAATCCAACCTTACATCATCAGAATCAAACCATTAAATTGGATATCAATAGAAAATGGGCCCTTTTTAAATGGGCCTTAGCTAAGTCTTGGGGTGTGGGTGTGGGTGTGGGTTGAGGTCAGTGAGGAAGGGGGAAGAGAGAGGTAAAAAGGTGTATGATGCAAGTGATATTTGCAAAGCACCGAAGATGCCAAAAGAATGGTGGCCCTTCATTGGTCAAAAAAATTGGAGAGAAACAAGCTCCTTTCAAATCAAGAGATGACCTTCACGGCAATTTGAGGGACAGTTATGATGGAAAAAGAATATTTCAAATCCAAGTTCAGAGTGTTATGTGCCTGCCCGCCCTATCTATATTTCAACTTAACGGAAAAGGTAAAAACAACTTAACCACTCTCCTCCACCCACTATCTCATCTCATCTCCTCTCCTCTTCCCTTCTTTTTCCTCTCACACCGTTGATCAATGGTTGAGATTAAATATTTTTGTATAATTATAATAATATTTTAAAATTTTAAATAAATTTAATATATTAAAATTTGATTTGAACAGTTCAATATTGTGAAAAAAAGAAAAGAAAAATAAGATTGTGTGATAAAATAAATAGAAAGTAGAAATATGGAGAGAAAGAAGAGAGAACAACAAGATGAGAGAATATGAGAAGAAGATGGAGAGAAAGAAGATATCAATTTCACTTATGATTCAATGGTACAAATGCCTTGTACATGATCTCTATTTATAGAGAGGTTACAAAGTGAATGACATTATTAGAGAAAAGAATCCTAAGAGGGATCCTAAGAGGAATAGGTTATGGAGATGAGATAAGGATAATTAGAGAGAAAAGAATCCTAAGAGATAATAATATGGACATCCACTAACTATAAATATTTTACAACACTCCCCCTTGGATGTCCATAAACAAATATTATTGTACCTCATTAAGGAAAAGATTACACAATACTATCAAAGCTGCCTCATTAAAAACCTTACCAGGAAAACCCAGTGGGATAAAACCTTGGTTAAGGGAAAAAGAGTACAGCATGACATTTTCTCCCCCTGATGATAGCATCACTTTGAGTGTAACATTACAATATCTCCCCCTGATGATAGCATCACTTTGAGTGTAGCATTACAATATCTCTTCCTGATGATAGCATCATTTTAACTCTTTGAATCTGCGCATTCCAATACTATATACTAGTTTTTCAAATGTTCTTGTTGGAAGTGTCTTGGTAAACATATCTGCAAGATTGTCACATGAGCGAATTTGTTGAACATCTATATCACCGCTCTTTATAAGATCATGAGTGAAAAAGAATTTTGGAGAAATATGTTTTGTTCTGTCTCCTTTAATATATCCTCCTTTCAGTTGAGCTATGCATGCTGTGTTATCTTCATATAATAATGTCGGAACCTTTTGTTCAACATCCATACCACACACTGATTCAATATGTTGAGTCATTGACCTTAACCACACACACTCTCGACTTGCCTCGTGAGCTGCAATTATTTCTGCATGATTTGATGATGTAGCTGACAAAGTTTGTTTCGTTGAACGCCATGAAATAGCTGTACCTCCATAAGTAAACAAATATCCTGTTTGTGATCTACCATTGTGTGGATCTGATAAAAATCCTGCATCTGCATAACCAACCAATTGTGATCCAGATTCATAAAATAATCCCATATCACCTGTCCCTTGAAGATATCGAAATATATGTTTGATTCCATTCCAATGCCTTCTTGTTGGACAAGAACTAAATCTTGCCAATAAATTTACAGCAAATGCTATATCGGGACGTGTTGAATTAGCAAGATACATTAGTGCACCTATAGCACTAAGATATGGTACTTCTGGACCAAGAAGATTTTCCTTTTCCCCTTGAGGACGAAAAGGATCTTTTTCCTTATCAAGTGATCTTATGACCATTGGAGTAGTCAATGGATGAGCTTTATTCATATAAAATCGCTTTAATATTTTCTCAATATAAGTTGATTGATGAAGAAAGATTCCATTTGTGAGATGCTCAATTTGTAATCCAAGACAAAACTTTGTTCTTCCAAGATCCTTCATTTCAAATTCTCTTTTTAAACAATCAACTGCTTTTAGAAGCTCTTCAGGAGTTCCAATTATATTTAAATCATCAACATATACAGCAATTATGACAAACTCTGATCCATTCCTTTTTATAAAAACACATGGGGAAATTGGATCATTTTTATAACCTTCTTTTAACAAATATTCGCTAAGACGGTTATACCACATTCTTCCAGATTGTTTCAATCCATATAAGGATTTATGCAAGCGAATCGCATAATTTTCTCGAGAATTTTTATATGCTTCTGGCAACTTGAATCCTTCAGGGATTTTCATGTAAATTTCAGTGTCTAAAGAGCCATATAAATAGGCTGTGACAACATCCATTAGACGCATGTCAAGTTTATTTCTTACTGCCAGACTAATTAAATATCTTAAAGTGATTGCATCCATCACAGGAGAATATGTCTCTTCATAATCAATGCCAGGCTTTTGTGAAAATCCTTGTGCTACAAGTCGTGCCTTGTATCTAACAATTTCATTTTTCTCATTTCGTTTTCGCACAAAAACCCATCTATATCCAACTGGTTGTACACCATTTGGTATTTGGACGACAGGTCCAAAAACCTCTCGTTTTGAGAGTGAATTTAACTCTACTTGAATTGCGTCTTTCCACTTTGACCAATCACTTCTATGTCTACATTCTTCAACAGATCTAGGTTCAAGATCCTCACTTTGATTAATTATCTCAAGAGCAACATTATATGAAAAAGCGTTGTCGACAACTATATTTTCTCGGTTCCATCTTTTTCCCGTTGTGACATAATTTATCGAGATCTCTTCATAATTTTCAGGTACCTGAACCTCTTCTGGGGTCTTTTGATTAATTATGTCTTGGGTTTCATCTATAAGACCAACCTCTTCAAATTGACCATCTTGATTGTTTGCTCCCTTTTTCTTTCTAGGATTCTTATCTTTGGAACCGATTGGTCTACCACGCTTCAGGCGAGGCTTAGTTTCATTTGCAACTTTTGGTTGTCCTTCAGGGACATCAATTCTAATTGGAGCATTTTCAGCTGGAATGTGAGATTTAGTAATTCTCTTGAGGTCAGTAAATGCATCTGGCAATTGATTAGCAATATTTTGCAAATGAATTATTTTCTGAACTTCATGTTCACATTGCTGTGTACGAGGATCTAGATGAGATAGAGATAACGTTTTCCATGTGATCTCTTTTTCCAGCTGTTTATCATCTCCCCCTAATGTTGGAAAAATTGATTCATCAAAATGGCAATCATCAAAACGTGCTGTGAACAAATCTCCAGTTAATGGTTCTAAATACTTTATTATAGAAGGAGATTCATAACCAACATATATTCCCAACCTTCTTTGAGGTCCCATCTTTGTTCGTTGTGGTGGAGCAATAGGCACAAATACGGCACATCCAAAAGTTCTAAGATGGGAAATATTTGGCTCTTGACCAAAAGCCAATTGTAGTGGGGAGAATTTATGATAACTTGTTGGCCTGATGCGTATAATAGCTGCTGCATGTAATATTGCATGTCCCCAAGCTGAGATGGGAAGTCTTGTTCTTAAAAGCATTGGTCTAGCTATCAGTTGGAGGCATTTAATAAATGATTCTGCCAGACCATTTTGAGTGTGGACATGAGCAACAGATTTTTCTATAGTTATTCCAGTTGCCATGCAATAATCATTAAACTTTTGAGATGAAAATTCACTAGCATTATCAAGACGAATTGTCTTAATTGCATGATCTGGAAATTGTGCTCTTAACTTAATTATTTGAGCAAGTAATCTAGCAAATGCTAAATTACGTGTTGATAACAAACACACATGTGACCATCTTGTAGATGCATCTACTAAAACCATAAAATATCTGAATGGTCCACATGGTGGATGAATAGGTCCACATATGTCCCCTTGAATTCGTTCTAGAAATGTAGGGGATTCAACTCCAACTTTTGTCAAAGAAGGTTTTGTTATTAATTTACCTTGTGAGCAAGCAGCACAAGAAAAGTCTTTAAATTGAAGAATCTTCTGGTTCTTCAATGGATGTCCACGTGAATTTTCAATAATTCTTCGCATCATAGTTGATCCGGGATGGCCTAACCGGTCATGCCAAACAATAAATGTATTTTTATCAGCAAGCTTCTGGCTTACTATGACATTTGTCTCAATTGTTTTAATACTTGTATAGTACAAACCAGAAGACAATGTAGGTAATTTTTCTAGGACACATTTTCCCCCGTATCTAATATTTGTAATATGTAGATATTCAATATTTTTCTCACTGATAGTCTCAATGTGATATCCATTTTGACGGATATCTTTAAAACTTAATAAATTTCTTTGAGACTTGGGGGAATATAGAGCATCATTGATGACAAATTTTGTTCCTCTTGGTAATATTATAATTGCTCTTCCGGAGCCTTCAATTATTCTTGTATTACCCGCTATAGTACTGATGCTTGCCTTTCCTTTACTTATACAAGAAAAATATTTTCTATCCTTAAGTATGGTGTGTGTTGTAGCACTATCTATGAGACATATATCTTCATCCTTGTGTCCAATGAAATCATGGGGAACATCCATATTCTTAATATTTCAGAGCGAATTCGTGCTGATAACGTGTGATAAAATAAATAGAAAGTAGAAATATGGAGAGAAAGAAGAGAGAACAACAAGATGAGAGAATATGAGAAGAAGATGGAGAGAAAGAAGATATCAATTTCACTTATGATTCAATGGTACAAATGCCTTGTACATGATCTCTATTTATAGAGAGGTTACAAAGTGAATGACATTATTAGAGAAAAGAATCCTAAGAGGGATCCTAAGAGGAATAGGTTATGGAGATGAGATAAGGATAATTAGAGAGAAAAGAATCCTAAGAGATAATAATATGGACATCCACTAACTATAAATATTTTACAACAGATTGAAATTTATAATAGTAGTCTACAGTTCTGAAACTTCATTTTGCCCCCAATGCAACAAAGTGAAATCGAATGTTTCAGCTAAAAGACCAAAATGTCATTATTAAATTTTGTAATCAGAATCCAAGACACATGTAGCGAATTTCCAATACGTTTGTACTTCTTTCCAATATCAACGTGAGTATTTCAAAGTCTTAAAAATATGGAATTCTACATTAAAATATCCAACATTTCACAATTGGATTTTCAAGACACATATGAGGAGTTTCCAAGACGTTTGTGCTTATTTCCAACATCAATGTGAGTATTTTAAAGTCTTAAAAATATGGAATTCTACATTAAAATATCCAACATTTCACAATTGGATTTTCAAAACACGTATGAGGAGTTCTAAGACATTTATGCATATTTCCAATATCAACGTGAGTATTTCCAAGTTTCAAAAACCATTGAACCCAACACTAAGGGCCTGTCTTGATTAGCTTATGAAGAATTGCTTCTGAAAAAAGAGTTGAAAATGCTCTTCTAGAAAATAGATTCTAAAAAATAGCTTTTGAGATTATAAAAAAATATCTTCTGGTAAAACCTAGATTTTCCATCCCAAACCTAGATTTTCAAACAAAAAAGCTATTATGAAAAAGCTAACAGTGTTATTTTGGCTCAACCAAAACATAAGTTTTGACAATTAAAAGCTATTCTAGAAAAGTTTATGGTGTTTGTTTGCCCTACTTCTGAAACCCAGGTTTGGGCCCAAACCTATATTTCAAAAGCAGTTGCCAAATAGGCTCTAAAGCATCCAACATTTCACAACTAGATTTTCAAGAATTATATGGGGAATTTCCAATACACTTGTACTTCTTTTCAACATCAGTATGAGCATTTTCAAGTCTCAAAAATCACGGGGTTCCAATACTAAAGCATCCAACATTTCACAACTTGATTTCAAGATACATATGGGGAATTTTCAAGACATTTGTACTTATTTCAATAAGGATATTTTAGTCTTTTTAGTTGAAAAAATTAATTTCACTTTGTCCCTTACAGACAAAGTGAAGTTTCAGAATTTTGTGGGAGGAATCTGAGGTTAATTTGCTAGAGGGATTTTAATTGACAATTTCCCTAAAAAATAATATATAATTAGATTAGATATTAAGATGATCAAATAATTTTAAAAATGTTATTAATATATAAAATATAAAGGTGAATTATTTTTAAAATTAAGTATATTAAAAAATTAAATAAATTGTCATTCTCGAACATCATTAATAATCAATAAAAATAAAATGATTAAAGGTTTGTTTTATCTTGAATTGAGGCTATTTCATTATTTGTTTTTTTAAATAAATATATGTTGAAAGGAGATATGGAGAAAGACTCTGGAATCGAAGGATTTTCGTCTAAGTAGGAGTAAGACAGAATATATGCATTACAATTTTGCAAATAGACAACTTAGAGATGATTTGGAAGTTAAACTGGGAGATCAATCAATCCCTCAAGTGACAAAGTTTAAGTACTTGGGATCAATTATATGACAATATGGTGGGATTGATGACGATGTCAACCATAGAATTCAAGCTGGGTGGTATAAGTGGAGGAAAGCTACTGGAATTCTCTGCAACCGGAAAGTACCCCATAAGATAAAAGGGAAATTTTATCGTACTGCTATAAGACCAGCAGTTTTATATGGTAGTGAATGTTGAGCTTTGAAGGGACAACATGAACATAAAATGGGAGTAGCTGAAATGAGGATATTAAAATGGATGTGTGGTCATAAAATAAAGGATAGGATTAGGAATGACCATATACGCGATCGAGTTGGAGTGGCACCTATCAGTGAGAAAATGGTAGAAAATCGTTTAAGGTGGTTTGGACATGTACAAAGAAGGCCATTAGATGCGCCAGTGAGGAGGTAGATCAAACAGTCTGGAGTCCGATTAAGAGAGGAAGAAGGAGACCCAGGCGTACACTAGGGGAAGTTGTAGAGCGAGATCTTTTAGTGAATAATATATCTAAGGATTTGGTTAATGATGGAGCACAATGGCGCGTGTGATCCATGTAGCCGACCCCATCTAGTGGGATAAGGCTTGGTTGTTGGTGGTGTTGTTGTTGTTGTATATGTTGAAAGGAGAAAACAAGTAATGCATAGGCACATTGTTAAATGGGCAAAGGCTCTTAAATATCTAGGAAGTTATACCCAAGGAGCTGCCAGCACCAGGAAGTTTTTTTGGGACCTTAAATGTCGGGGAAGTATTATTTTCGTAGCATTAATGTCCAAAGTGAACGAAGATGAAAACTGACGTTTGCCACGTCAGACTGAATAGATGATGATGTGACTTGGGTTAAGGAACACCTTTGAGAAAACTTCCGAGGCATTTAAGAACCAAAGCAAAACTTCTGGGTGTTATATGATCATTTGAGAAAACTTCTAGGGTATTTAAGAACCTTCACCCAAGCCACATGTCCACTATTTGTCAAGTCAGAGTGTTCACTTAACGCCAATTAAGTTGGCACGTTAAAATGGTCAACATTGTAAACACCCAATTTTGTCCGGACCCCGCCAAATAAAAAATTAAAAAATATATATGACAATAAAAATAAAAATAGGCACTCTTGATTCTTTCTTGTGAGGCAAGCATGAGTTGTGGAGAGTCAAACATGATGATGGGCCACAAGCGAGGGAATAAATTGGAAATGATTATGGTGATTTAATCTTAGTCATGATGGTGAAATATGGATGGAAATAAATCAAGGAAAAGAAGGGAATGATTCGCTACCATGTGAGCAATTAAGGGAAATTTGATTGGGTGTAGATTATTAGGAAAGGTCTAGAGGGAATAAGAGAACTAATAAGGTAACAAATGACCTTTTCAAAATGCTGAAGTGTGTATATACATCTATCAGATTATTTTTATTTTAACATGATAGTAATTAGGAAATTATGCTTGTGAAATAAGCCAAAAAGGGAAAGAAAATTGCATGGTTCGGCTACTGATTGATCTCACAAGAGAAAATGAAGTATTGAATATAAAAGGAAATGATAAAATCAACCATCAGATTTTCAAAGACAACCAATCATAGGCCACGTGATTGCAAAATTGAGACACCATAAGGGAAGCTATTAACGAGTGCTAAAAGGGAACAATTGGATTCTTGAAGCAACAACGTGTTTTCTTGCAAGAGAAGAATAAAATAAAATAAACAACAATAAAAAGGCATTTAAGAGGTAAACCCTAGGGAGGTGGCCTATATAAGTGAGAGTAAGAGAAATCTTATAGGGAGTTTTTTTGGAGAGGAAAAGAGGCAGTTTTGAGAGAGAAAGAAGGAAAGTTTATGAGAGAAAAACACAGGTAGAGAGGTTTATCTTTCATACATACTCATCTCATTCTGACATAGGGTGGGTAGTGTAAAGTGAGTCAAGAGTAGTTCTTCGTTGCACCATCATCTAATCTTTGATTGCTCAAGCCAATGAACATCTCCTTGCTAGAGATGGAGGCATTTTTGTGAGCATTAGGCAATTTGCCTAGAATTTCTCCTTTTTTTTTCTTTTTCTTCTTCTTCTTATTTTCTTTGCCTTGCTAATGATCATGGTCTATCTTTACTAATTTGAGATCATGTGAAGAAACTAGTGATGTGAGCCTTTTCTTTTGTTTGATTACTTTTAATCTTCTGATGAGTAACATGCCTTAAATATATGATGCTTGCATAACATGATGGATATTTCCGGGTATGATTTCTTCACTTTGCTCTTGCTAATATTATTATTGCTTGATTACTCATATGATCAAGGTTTTCTTGTGATTATATTTTCTTATCAAAATTTTAAACCTATAAAAAGAGTTTTCAAACAAAATAAAGAAAACATGATTTTGAAATTGGTTTTATGTCGTGTGAAGTTTTTATAACTTCCCCAGGCATAAAATCGATTATTCTTCCGTGTGATATTATATCCCCAGGAAGTTTAATCTAAAATTATTTCAAAATTTGTTTTTCCTAAATATAAATAATACACTTTTTTTATAAATAAAAAATACAAACCAAAGATAAATTGTTTTTGTTCTATTTAAATAAATGTTTTTTTCTAAAAGACACCAACTAAGTGACACGGATTTCTACCCACTCGAACTACGTGGGCTTTGATCCCGTAAGGGTACGTAGGCCCTAGGTTAAAACCTAGGTCAAGTCCAGTAATGTAAATATTATTTTTTTTCTTTATTTTTTTATTTTTGTATATATATTAGTTTGTTCTTTTGTGATTAAAATAAAATTAAAAAGACCATATTTATTTTTAAATAAGTATTTTAGGGTAACCGTTCTTTTGAACGGGTGCCGTGGGGTGCCTAACACCTTCCCCACGCATAATCGACTCCCGAACCCTATTTAATATTTTAAAGGTTTACCAAAGTTTTCCTTTTTAAAAATTTTGGTGGCGGCTTCATTTTATTTTTTTTAACCTAATTTTCGGGCGCTACAAACATAGCTACGAAAATTAACTTCCATGGTATTTAAGGTCCTAAAAAAACTTCCTGGTGCTGGCAGTTCCTTGGGTATAACTTCCTGGGTATTTAAGAGCCTTTGCCCTTGTTAAAATAAAAAAGAGAGAGGGGTAGGACCATGGATAGTAATAGGCAACAATTTCCTTTTTCCAAATCTCTCAACCTGCGGAAGGAAGTTTTGGAAGGAAAATGCGGCTTTAAGCTCACACACTTTTCCTCCCCACTTTTACTTTCTCTCACATTCTCTCTCTTATGTAAGCAGGGGAAAATGCCCTCTTTCCCCAATTTTCCACCTACTTTTCTTTCCTCCCCATATTTTCTCCACCCAAGTAGACCTTTAGTCTTGGGAATCATCTAAGATTTAATACGCTATAATCTTCAAGATTTAGTTCGAGCTCTTGAAGCTTCAGTACAATCCAATTAGTTCGATCCAGGCTCAAATGATGATACACCTACTCTTTGATATTACAACAAGTACTTAACAACCTAATCTCTCTCAAGTTTAATCAGGTACTTGAACACCTAAACTTCCCCTTGTAACCTATAAGATGACAACTCTCCTCTAACACAAATAACTCAATGTTCTTCTCCCACATAAGAGATTATGAAAAAAAAAAAAGATAAACATTTAAGCGCAACCAATTAACTCTCCTCTCACTAAAATGTTAATGATTGAAATACTAAGTGAGAGTGTTATTGTAGTTGATAAAAAAAAAGTGAATAGCACCGCCCCATGTAACATCCAATAGTTATTTGTGCTGAAAACTCTTCAGACAATTGTTCAATGGTAATATTGCACATTAACAATTTCTTAAATCATAGGTATCTTGGGTTGATTTATTAACTTTCAGTTTAGGCACTTTAACTTCTAGTTGAGCATACTGTAACATAGTATAAATTAATTGAGGATTAATGGGCATTACTAGTAATTGATTAATGGAAAATTTATGGATTAAGTGAATATTTGAGGAATTTGAGATATTTTTTAAGAATTTTTAAAGGCATAATTTCTCCTTTATTTTAAAAACAAAAATTTGAGAAAAATATTTTTGGGTTTAAAAGAGCCTATTATGGTATAAAATAATTATAGGGTATTGTAGATGTATTTTTGAAAGTGAAAAGAAATTTGTAACTCAAAATAAATATCTTATTTGAGAATTGTTAGGGCGTAGTAGTCAAATTTTTCCATCCTTATTTTATTTTATATCATTTTCTCTCTCCCCCTCTTCTTTTTATTCTCTTCCTCTCTCCCCTCTTTTATTTTTCCTGTCGCAGGCATCCCCTCTCCCCACATCGTTCTCTATTTCTTCATCTCTCTCCACTCTTCATTGCCAGCAACACCATCGCCCTTCTTCTTCCTCCTCCCCTCCTTCTCTTTCCTTCCTTTCTCTCTTTCTCTCTTCCCTTCTCCATTAGCACCGTCGCCTAAGCTTAAAGGGGAGGGAAACCACCACCGTTCACCTCCCCTCACCACCTCTCACCTCCTACATTACTCCTCTACCAATTTCTAGCCTAATCCTTGCCCAAGAAAAGTGATCGAAAAAGGTTTTTGCCGGACCTTTCGGAGCTCGCCAGCAATTGAGCGATGGGTTTTTCGGCCAACTAAGACCATATTCGGACTCCCAGTAAGTCTCATCTACGTGCCTATGTCTTTAGTTTCTCCATTTTGCTTAATCTGAAAAATAGGCCTTGTTTGAGTTGGGGTTTTTGGGATATCTAAACCCATTATATTGAGGTTTAATATGTGATTAAGAATTCCCCTGAAGATATTTTTAAGTCAAATGAGTTTTTTTAATTTCTAAGCTCAGGGAAAATTTGGGGATATTGTGATCTGACTTGTCTGAGATTAATTGATGAATTCTGAAGTTTATTTAATATTATAATATGATGTTAATATGGCTAATTTGGTGGAATTTGATTTGGTAAAATTTTTAGACTGATAAAATTTGGAGTAGGCTAATGATTAAAGAGGGAGTTGTAACGTCCTTTCAAAAATTACTTATAACTTAATAGTTCTGAAACTATTTTTGAGAAATTCCCTTATAAAAAGCAACCGTGATAATTTAAAAATAACTCATTGTACCCAAAGTCTACTTAGAGACCTAATATCATAAACCCATGTCCCTTTATTAATTTATAAATAATAAATAATAAATAAATAATAACAAATGCACAAAATGTCCTAATCGAGGCAATATTCAGAAAACAACAACTAAGAGTATAAGCCTAGTTGACGTAATCTCAATCCTCCAAAGCCTTCCCTGACGTTCCTTCTCTATATCTTTCACCTAAAAAAATGTTAAAGTAACGGGATGAGACCACTGCCTCAGTAACCGACTATCCTACCCACCGTACACACCAGCACATGCTTGCAAGGTGTCAGGTGGGACAGTTATAAAACATTTATATATATATAATCATACACATAAATACTTATCAATAAGCCAAAAGTAACATCCATATTCACAATTAATCCAAAATCATAGAACTTAGGGAAAAACAGGATCATAGTACCAAATGTTAATCCTAATCATAGTACCAATAACCTCCCAATCGTTAATCTCCCTTATATCCTCCTTATTCCCGCCGACTGAACCCATAGGCTAAGTTAATTACCCATGTCACTGGTTACTCCAAAAGCTCACTGATTATGTGGAGTGGATGGCCAAATCCACAGATCACACAACCGGACCATGGGTTCCCCCTCATAGAACAGGTGGGGTGTTGCAGCCCCTCATAGAACAAGTGGGGCGGTCCCTTATAGAACATGTGGGACAGTCCCTCATAGAACAGGTGGGACATAGTAACCCCTCATGGAACAAGTGGGGCACCGTACCCTCGTAGAACATGTGGGTACGACTGGGCCAGCCAAAGAGCTCCGAATAGCGGCCTCACCATGTGATAAAATATCCATCTCCCTCAACTACATCCTTATTATCTTTAATGTTATCATAGAACACATATTTCACAACTATAACTCACAAATCATAGGACAATATTCATGAATATAATCATTCAAGCTCGAATCTTTAACTATCATATAACATATTCACAACAATTCTACAACCTTCAACGATTCATAACAATCAATTATCATAGTAAAAGTACAATATCATAATAATCATTATATAAAACATCAAAACATATTTCTTTTACAAATAATGTCCCACAAGACGGTTTTTCATAAAAACAATTCATAAAACAATTTATAATACAAAAAGATAGAAATTTTATATAATAATATAATTTGCAAAAACTCACAAACACATACTGATATGCACGACAGATAAGAAAACCAGTTACCTGATTTACCGCTCAGGATTTTATGCATTCAATTCGGACTTAATAACTCACTCTACATAACACATATCAACGATCCAACCGTTGAAAACGACCCAGTGGCTGTTTCGAACATGGTGACCAAATTTCACTTCGATCCAACGGTTAACAAATGCGCAACTACTATTTTAATGAGACTGCCTCATAATTGGGTGAAAATATCTTAATATGTTTAATTTCAACCTATCACCTCCTATATATAAGCTCATAGAGTTTGCTCCTCTTTTCATTTAATCGATGTAGGACTTCTTACTATTCTTATTTTATTAAATATTTATTTGTGTATATATGGGATATATCTTCAATATCTACAACTTGATTTATCCTTATCTTTCTCTTTTTAAAAAAAATCAATATAAATAAATATCCAAGAATGTCATCTCTTAATATCTTTAAGATTTGATATCTTTATCCTTTTTGAATATTATCACTTGATATTACAACTCTCTCCTTGATATATTATTTTAGATATACTTTTCCTACTTAAATATTATTTCCTAAATTTCATTTAGGGTAAGATATTCATACATAAATATCACATTAAGTCTTATGAACAAAAATTGGGATGTTACAGGAGTTCTCAAAATGTGGACCTTTAAGGTTAATTATTGTTTTCAATAAATTTATGGATATTAAATTAACGATACTGTTTGGATAAATAAGATTGAATTGAGATGTTATGGGAGTTGAAAGGATTTACTTGGGTAGGTGAGGTCGGATTTTGGGATCTTAGAATGGATATGAATAGAGGTTTTTAATGGTTTTGTTGAAAGAGAATTAAGGAGAGGTTTGGGTTAAATTTCTTGAGGATTGGTGTCTTTATTTTGGTTAGAAACATTTCCCTAACTTTGTATTTGAACACTTAAATTAAGTGTTAATTTTATTGTATATGATTATTATGTAAACGGTGACTTATCTTGAGTCGAGCAAAGGGAGCGTGGTTTTTCTGCTTTGATTCTGCTTGAAGGTAACCACTACAACTTAGTCTATGTGTGCATGCGTTGTTAGTAAGAGCTTTGGAATTATATTTTTTATTATGAAATTCTGGGATGTGGTGGTATACATATAATATGATTTAAAATTGTTTACTTTGATATAAAAATGTCATGCGGGATGTTTATGTTAAACCTAACATATATATTTGTGTATTGCATCATAAATTTTGGAAAGAATATATATATGGTTTTGAAATCTTATCGCATGACTTTTGGGACAATGGCAAGGCCAAGTGACTCATTTTCGGTTAGATTGCAAATTGCTTGTGATACATATGTTGTGGTAGTTAGCATCGATGCCTTGGACACTTTTACCATCAAGTGATGAGGTATACTATTAGTCCACATGGACTAATTATATTGTCAGTATACTGGTATGGGTTAGACCCCATCGAATACTACCCTTTGGTGTGCTGGATAAGGATAACCCCCATCGAGCATTACCCTCATTGTGGTGTTGGGTATGGGTTGAAATCCCCATCGAGTTTCATTTCTCCTTGATTCTGGGTACGGGTTGAGATTCTCATCGAGTTCCATTCTGATTCACTTAATGGTAGGGGATAACCTAACATTTTGCAAGGCGGACGTTATGGATGATTGTGCAAAAATGTATTTTGAACTATTTTTTTAAAATGATGATATACGTGGTGTTGTTAAATGCTTTTCCTAGTATGGATTATTGCATGATTATCCGGTTATGTGCTCATATTTCAAGTTGTTCATATCTATATGTTATAGCCTCCCATATTGATACCTTGCTGGCACACACCAATGCATAAAGACTGATAGTTAGTGGTTACTAGACATTGTCTACCTTCCCTTTGCTCATTTTTTTAAGGTTCTGGTCTGGTAGCCGATACTCTGGGAAAGGAGCTCTCATATACTCACTGAGCTATAGTGAGATTTTATTTTGGGTTTTTATGTGAGAGTGTTGTATATTGCCATATTTACTTAGACTTCCATATCTCGCTTCCACATTATTATGTTTTAGTAAAATTGGATAATTGTAGACGTTATTGTTTTGGTTAGGATCGGTCCATTTCTGGCAATTGTTGATATTGGTTATTTTTGAATTGTTGGTTGGAAACCACCTCATATCTACCATGGATGTTTTGAGATTTATCCGGATATTTTTATGATATTTGAACTTGGTAGGATTAAGTAAATAGTTAAAAAGATGTTTTATATGATGGTTTAGAAAAGTGGAATGTTCTTTTTATTAACATGGATTGAGTTAGGTAATGATTAAGTTTTAAATATCCATGTTAGTTGTGATTCGGTGAACTTGTTTTCTGTAATACCCCATCCAAAACCCCCCTTTAAATTAATGTATATACTGCCATGATAATATAGAATTTAATACCCAAATATTAAATTTTACCATGGTAGAAAGTTTAAAAGCAAATTATAACTACTAATCAAATGAATAAACCCTATTATGGTAGAAAAAGAATGAAAATAGTTGAAAACTCTACCATAGTATAAAAGGATTAAATTTAAATTCTTAAGAGCTAACCATGGTAGAAAAGAATAAAACTACATGTGGAAGGTCTACCATGGTTATTTAGAAAACGACAATATTCTTCAAGACTTTTAATACATTACATGGTAGATCATCTACCATGGTAAAATAGTTTCAAACGACAATTTAAAAGATTATCACAGGGTAGAAAAAAACAAGCATAATAAAATAGCATCTACCTTGATCAATAGAAAACATCCACAATAGTTTGTTAAATCATTTTCTAACTAAAAGTTTTTATAATGTAAAAATAATCCTATTATCATGACAATTTAATATAAAGTGGCAAGAATGTGCTCTATAAGCACAACAAAGACTTTCAGGCTCACTCCTCTAGTGTCTTCCCTTGCTTCCTAATAGATTTTTCACCTGAAAAATGCTAATAATAGGATGAGATTGACATCTCAGTAACTACTAAAAAATCCTAACATACACAAGCAAATCACATATAATTTTAATTCAATCAATTATACACATGTAGTTATTTGTACAACTCATGGCTTTCAAATACATATTAATATTTTCAAAAATAGAAAAAACTACCATTTAAATTCTCAACAAGTTGTGCTCCCAAATAACTATGCTGTGCAATATGCAACTCCTTATATCACCATCCACCATTATTCTGCTGACTAGAGACATAGGCTAATACATATTGTCCAATAGAGAATCAATTCATACAATTGAATTGTCTCAAGCTCACAAATACTTGAGATGAACCCGGCTAAAGGTACAGAGCTCAAACCCCGAACTATGACTCCCCTCCTTAAAGAATCACACTAAGGAGGTGTCACATGTCCCACAACTCCAATGCAATCCTGGCCAAAGAAAAATATGGAAGAAGGGGCCCTAACAAGTGACATCCACTGTACACCGAGTGATAGCTTACCACGTGGTAAAATAGATATCATACAACTCCTATGCTAAACTTAACCAATCATGGATGCAAATGCGATCATAGTCACACCATAAATAATTCTCAATCCAAATGTACCCAATGTATTCAAGCATGCTTGAAAAGAAATAAACTTAACTTATTTTTCATACGAAATAGGTAAAAAGAAAGCATGCTTAAAAAGGAATAAACTTATTATTGTGTGATAATTAATCAAAACAAAACCATACATAATCTATAAGCATACGAAAGAAATTTTCCAGAGTTACCTGATTCTCCTGTCATAATATAATCACAAAGAAGATCATTTCAAAGTTCTCATTAAGAGTTTACAAAGCCATAAACATAAATATTTATCAATATATGACTCAAACTTACTCTAGAGTCATAAAACTAACCTAAAAAATCAATAATATGCACATACGTTATATAAATACACTTGTTGACTCAATATATATATATAAGTTATACAAATCAAAATATATATATATATATTTCTTTTTAGCTAGAACTTAGTATATCTTGATGATAAAAGATTTTACTATGAGATTCCAAATACATATACATTATTACATTTGTTTGTTGCAATGGGGCATTTAAAGTATGTATATCTTGATAGTAAAAGATTTTACTATGAGATTCCAAATACATATATGTTATTACATTTGTTTGTTGCAATGGGGCATTTAAAGTACATATAAAAAAGGTGTTTGAAGCAAGACTTAAAGAAAATACTTATAAACTTTATAACTATAATACACACTTAAATTTACATACCCGTAAGGTAGGCGAAAACATATCATATGATGCGTGTATATATATCACAATTCGTGAGCTTAAATTTGTAGTGGAGGCAAACCCAAAACTAAAATAAGAACATATCAAATGAAATATGAAAGACATACATGCCAATGATTCATAAGGAATTAATGTATATAATACATATAGATGCACTATGTGAGAGGGAGGGAGGGCTAACAACGTGTTGGGATGGGCTGGAGAAAAGGACAGAAAAATGGGGATTGGAAGAAGAAATTTAATGCACCCATGTACCAATTAAGAAAAAAGAACTATGGTTTGGTGTAACAATGAATGGATTAATACACACACACACTGCCACAGTTTAAGGAAATTGTGTGAGTATGAAGACTGATGATAACATATACTCTCATCCATAGCGATTGAAGGAAGGGTGTGGGGTCAATATCCATGAATCATATATGCACACACTGTTCATGCTTGTGGAGTAGGGCCACGAGAATGAGTGTTGGAAAAAAAAAACACACACACACAAATATATTTGATGGAAAGACTAAGAGTGAGGGGATGAAGCAATATATTTACATAGACACTTCATTCATGCACAGAAAGAGGAAAAAGGGATGATGGGTTTAGGTTTCAGTTGACATAGACCTGACTCAAGAGGGAGGCTGCGGCAGTGAAAATGATTGTAGGGAGAGGAAAGGATTTTTCAGCTAGAATGAGGTAGGGTTTGTAACGTCCTTTCAAAAATTACTTATAACTTAATAGTTCTAAAACTATTTTCGAGAAATTCCTTTATGAAAAGCAACTGTGATAGTTTAAAAACAACTTATTGTTCATATGCAATAACTTACTGTACCCAAAGTCATACTACTTAGAAACCTAATATCACAGACTCATGTCTATTTATTAATTTATAATTAATAAATAAGAAATAAATAATAATGAATGAATGAAATGTCCTAATTGTGGCAATATGCATAAAACAACAAATGAGAGTATAAGCCTAGTTCGCGTAATCTCAATTCTCCATAGCCTTCCCTGATGTCCTTTCTCTATATCTTTCGCCTAAAAAAGGTAAAGTAACAGGATGAGACCACTGCCTCAGTAACGGGCTATCCTACCCACTGTACACACCAGCACATACTTGCGAGGTATCAGGTGGGACAGTTTCAAAACATGTATATATGTATCATAAATTTAAATATTTATCAATAAACATCAAACTTAACCAAAGTAGCATCCATGGTACGCAACTAATTGAAGATCATAAAACTTAGGAACATAAAGATCATATTACGTAATGTTAGTCACATTCATAGTACTCATAGGCTCCTGACAATTAATCTCCCTTATATTCTCCTTATTCTTGCCGACTAAACCTATGGGCTGAGTTAATTACCCATGTCATTGGTTACTCCAAAGGCTTACCAATTATGTGGAGTGGATGGCCATATCCACATATCACATAACCGGACTATGGGTTCCCTCTCATAGAACAGTTGGGGTGTTGCAGCCTCTCAAAGAACAAGCGAGGCGGTCCCTCATAGAACAAGTGGGGTGCCATACCCTCGTAGAACATGTGGGCTACGACTAGGCCAGCCAAAGAGCTCCGAATGACTGCCTTACCACGTGGTAAAATATTATTCTCCCTCAACTACGTCCTCATCATCTCTAATGTTATCATAGAACACATATTTCACAACTATGACTCACAAATCATAGGACAATATTCATGAACATAATCATTAAAGCTCAAATATCTAACTATCATATAACACAGTCACAACAATTCTATAACTGAGGCAGCCGCATATCACACACAGCACAACAACAACTTCGTTTCATCGTCTCTGACTCTCTGCAACTCCATCTTCTATTGCAAGCTCCAGATGCATCTCCTATGGTGAAAATAAACCATTCTTATTCCCAGGTTTCTCTTATTTTCCTCTTCAATTCTCATTACAATCCTCCATTCTTCAGTTTTTCACCCTCCTTCCTTATCAACATCTCTGATTCGAGCCTTGCACTATCTGAGAAATTTTTTTTTTCAAAGTCTTACTCTTAAACGGCCCTGTTTCAGTGGGAATAAGGGATTTTTGTAAACCCGGCCGGGCCTATCCAACCGTCGGGTCGCTAAAACCGGCCGGATCATCCCGGAATATTCCGGGTTGATCCCTTCAACGGGTGAGATGTGATTTGGCCCCTCTGTCCATTGGGTCCCGAGTTTTCCGGTTCAATCGGCCGGGTCCGGGTTTTTGAACCATGGTTTTTATACTATTCATACCCTTTAAACTTAATCATTTTCTGTAATCCACTTCATTATCATATCTTCTCAGTTTAAGTCCCAGAAATAAAATTAAGATGTTAGAATTTCGCTCAAAGACACATAAAAAACTCTTCAAAAAAGAAAATTTCCCTAAGAAATGAATCAAATGATCAATCTTCAATCTAGTGTGAAAGAAGATATGTTATGTATAAACTTATTTAGTATGATAGTAACTGATATAGTATGTATAGAAAAATAGTAACAATTAATAATTAATAAATTATTAAATAATAACAAGCCAAAGTTAAACTATCAACTGGTAATGCGAATGGGATGGGGTTTAAATAATATGGTCATTTATTATAAAAACAAATCCTGCATTAAGCTCTGTGAATCTGCCCCTTTTATATAGGAAAAAGAATTCTCTATCCTTCACGATAGCCATAAATATTTGATATTCCCAGTACAACTACTGTTAATTTTGCTAAAAAATTACAACTTAAAATGTAGTTCTATTATCCCATATCATTACCAACAAAGTCAAAGAAATCAATGGAGTTAATTAGAATTTTATGGAAAATTTCTGCCTTCTTTAATTGAATATTAATTCTTTTTATTTCTAACCTTACCAATAAATTACTGCCACATTTACTATCAATATTTTCTATATTGCAATCGACCAAATGGAGATGAGGAATTATAAGATTAATAACTAATAATAATATGTTACCGATGATGATGAGCCTAAAAAATCATGGTTTTGAAACGTATTAGTATTACTTAAACTTATAACAATCATCAGTTCAGATAAAAAGGAATAAGAATCGGTCACAAAAAGTAATTCATGGCATTTTCTAATACTTTTTGGCATAGTATTAATTAGAATAGAATCATATTATTTGTGTTGATGCTAAAAACCGGAATAAGAATATTCTAGTGTAAAGTAAAGGATTTTATTGATAATATGGGTCACCGGCAACGGTGGATACAAAAAGTCTTTCTGACAGATCGAATACAATCAGCTTAACGTAGCAACGATGTGAGCTCAGAGAGTGCCTTTAGTGATCAGTGTGCATTCCTTGAACTCTGCCCCACTGACGTTACACCAGCTTGTTATATACGTTCCAGGAGACTTGGTCGCCCCCGAAAATGTCGGCGACTCTTGTGGGTTGGTGGACGTTGGAGGGCGACAATCTAGGTCAGTTAGCAACTTCCTCCGATTTGTCCGGGATGTGGCGTCGTGCAGTGTCAACCGTCTTTGAATTTGAATCTGCGCGGTCAGCTGTGGACTTTAAGTTAATGTGCTTTGGAGTCATTAGGCTTGCTATCTTGCTGGCAGGCCCAAAGAGCAAAACACGGCCCAACAATTTGTTAATGAGCTTCCAATCGTAATCTTATCTTAATATTTTTGAAAGTAAGAAAATTGATTTTGATACTAAGGAAATAAATACACGATAAAGAATTTATGATGTAGTAAAAAGTTGCTGAATTGAGGTAACAAGGAGTAAAAGATCAATATCCATAGGACACATGAATTATTATTCCAATAATAATCAATAATCTAAAACAATTTTTAATGCACGCATCACTTTTGAATATTTTTTTAGTAGTAGTCAGTATCTTAAAATCATTTTTTATATCCAACAACTTAAAGTAATCTTTTAGTATTAGGGTTAAGGGTAAAAAATACACATGTTATTTTGTCAAAATTTTATTTAGCACCAAGTGCTTGTTTTTGACTAAAAATAACTCTAAATTTCCAATTTATGATCAAAAGTCACACTTACAGTTATGGTGATATGGTCTAAAAGAAAGCGCTTGGTACTGGATGAACATTTTGATAAAATCACATGTATATTTTTTACCTTAATTATAAGTGTGACTTTTGATCCTAATTTAGAAGTTTAATGTTACTTTGGATTTTAAAAAACTTTTGATAAAATTATATGTATATTTTTTACTCTTAACCCTTAATGTTATTCTAATACAAAGTGTACAATGTTTTATTAAAAAATAACTTCACAACACGGTGCTGTTAAAAAAGTCAAATACTTTTTGAAAATTTCATCGAAAAAAAAAATACTTTTTGAATGTTGAATACATCAACAATTTCTTTATATCGACCACTAAATGCGGCACCTCTTACAATCGAGATTTGAGCATTGTTCTCTTTTTTAATCTTCCATGAAGGGTGCACCAGGCCCAAGCAGTAGTACAAGACACAAGTACAACGCATGGGCGATATGTGAGGAGCCCAATAGCAAGCTATTGGAATGAAAGGAGGGTAAAAAATTAATTTAATAACATGTGGGCCCATGACCCACCTATTAGATGTTGAACATTGGCTCACCACTAAGGGTGGAAACAGGCCAGGCCCTTAACAGGGGCCTTAGGTTTGGCCTATTCCAGGCCTATCCAGGCCCAGACTTAACAGGCCACAGGCCCAGGTCCAGGCTTTTTTTAAAGCCTATTTAGCTAAACAGGCCAGGCCCAGGCCTTTTAAAAAAGCCTATTAGGACTAACAGGCCGGTCCATGCATGTTATATTTTTAAAAAAAATATTTTAGTAACATTACATTTGTACCCTTAATTTGAAATAAAATTACGCATGTATGTATCTAGGTTTTTTTCCACTCGTTCTCAGTGGCACCTCCATTCTCATCCAAGTGTTCTCACTTTTCACTGACTCTCAATGTTTCCCTTTCTCTTGTTGGTTGTATCAAACTATTAGTTTTATTGCTTTGTATTTCCTTTGTCTTTTAAAATCTTGTTGCTTTTGCATCGGATTTGTGTTCTTGTATTGTTATTGTGTATCATACAATTGTTTATCATAACAGGCCTTTTAACAGGCTTCAGGCCAGGCCTTGTCTGTAAACAGGCCAGGCTCAGGCCTAAAGAAAAGGCCTATTACATGCTTCAGATCAGGCTCAGACCAATCAACTATACAACAGGTCAGGCCTATTTATGACCAGGCCAGGCCAGACCTGGTCTATTTCCACCCCTACTCACCACTTGATAGGGGATTAGCTCATTTCCTTCGATTCAACCCTTTTACATTTTTAACTTTTTAACTTTTTTTTATACAAATTACTATTTATAACCCTATCTTGAAATCCCAATCTCAATTGATCACAATAATATCAATTGAAAACATGAATTCTTTCATTTCCTTTTTGGTGAGAATAAGGCTGTCAAAAAGAGTAAGGCTGTTTTATGTCATCTTAATCTTAATATATTAATACTAAAATAATTTCTTGGGAAAATGGCAAAAAAAATCCCTTCCAATTTGTAAAATCCCAAATAAGGAATTTTAAGTTGTTAATGGTTATTAATATCTATTATGAAATTGTTAATACCTATCATGAAGTTGTTATTGATATTTTGAAATTCAAAGGGATTTTTTTTGTCACTTTCCCTAATTCCTTCATGGAGAATACGGCTTTTTTTTTTTTTGGAATGAAAAGAGAAAACATTATCAGCTTGAAGTTACAAACATGATATTAAACTCGCAACTTCCATTTATTGGATAGATATCATACCACTAAGCTACAAGACCTTTGGTAAAATAAGGCAATTTTAACATCTTAATATCTGATACTAAAATATTTTAGCCATAAGATTGAGAGTTTGAAAAAAACAGCGAAGTCAAAATTGTTTTTTTTATCTTGAGAGTGAAATTGCTTTGAAGAAATTATGTTTTTAAGCAGAAATTTTTTCCACAAAAATTTTTAAGAAGCTTAACAAACATGAAAAATATTTTAAGATGACAAGTGAAAAATATTTGGTCCCTTAATTTTGAAAAGTATACTTTTTAATTTTCTTTGTTTACGCCATTTGTTTGACTTAAGGGGAAAATATTACTCAATAAATCTAAACAATGATGATATGATTAAAGGCACAAAAGATGCCATGGCAAAAAAAATGCATAGTAGATGATTAATTTTTGAAATATAAAAATGATTGCACCAAAAATTAATATTCAAGCCTATTTTATAAACATTTGTAAACAAAATCACCTTTTAAATATGTTAAATCAATACTTTCCATTTATCTATCTATTATAGGTGTGTTTGGATGGACTTCTGGAAAAGTGACTTATATATAAGTCAAACTGAAAATAAGTCAGATTGTGTAATGAGATTTATGTTTGGATGGGCTATTAAATTAAAAATATGACTTATAAGTCATAAATCATATGTGTAATGAGATGTATGTTTGGATGGACTTTTGGAAAAATGATTTATGTTTGGGTTAGTTGTGATTTGATGTGTAAAATAAGTCAGAATTGTGGGGTCCACCTCCGTAAGTAACTTATAAATCATAAGTCATAAGTCATAAGTTGAAAAAAAGAACTTATACTTATTTTAACTTATAAGTTATAAGTTACTTATTTTATAAGTCCAGCCAAACACCCCTAATTTAACTTTTCACAAAATAAGTCCTTTTGTAGGGTCCACCTCCGTAAGTAACTTATAAGTCATAAGTCATAAGTTGAAAAAAAGAACTTATACTTATTTTGACTTATAAGCTATAAGTTACTTATTTTATAAGTCCAGCCAAACACCCCTAATTTAACTTTTCACAAAATAAGTCATTTTTCTTAAAAATAAGGACTTATTTTGCCATTGGTAGCCTAGCGAAACACCCCCTATATAAAAACGAGACTTTGGAGGTCTTGTTGCATGCTATCCAGCTCACCCACCTAATGCCATGTGTTATGGAGTTTACCGCCGTGCCTTTCGCCATCTCCACATCTCGTATTTCCGCCCTCAACACTATTTAAAATAAATAATTTTAAAATTTTTATTTAGCGGGAAGTTACAATTTCATCTAGGGTTAAAGGTCATATTTACTCTATAAGTGTATAATTTTGTCTCCGGAAGTATTTTTTTTCCAATTTTGCCTCGAAAGTGTGTAAGGTGTATCATATTCGCCCTTGACTGTTAAATAATTGACGCTGATCGTTAATATTTTAACGGTAAAGGGCGAATATGATACACCTTACACACTTTCGGGGGCAAAATAAACATATTTCGGGCATTCAAGGGCAGATATGATACACCTTGCACAATTCTAGGGCAAATATGACCTTTAACCCATTAATCTATTTTATTTTTTATTAGAAATTAGTATTGTTTTAATGGGAAGATATTGGTCATTTTTCTTTCCTTTTCTTTTTTATAAAAAAAAGGAACTAGGATGAAGGTACAATTATTTTTCTATGACCCTAATTTTTGGGATGATTCCGTCAAAATAGGGATCTTGATTCATGAGAAAATAATAATCCTATTTTTTTATTAATTTAATTTAATAAATCATATGGTGAATAATGTTAAATTTTACACTCCTATATTATTTTAACTTATCATCCCTCATCCCCTGCATAGCACATGAAGTGCAAAGTTAAGGGATCAACATGATACCCAATAGAAATATAAAGGAACTGAATATATTATATCGATTAAATACACTATACAACTAAAAAAAAAAAGAACAAAAAAATAGGATTTGTTGGCGTGGATTATGGCGAACATTTTAAAATTTTTTTTTAAAAAAAATCCCATCCCAACAACAATTATACTTGATGCAAATATAAAATGACCAAATAAACTTTAACCTAATCAAATGATATATTGATTAAATACACTATAGTACAACTCACAAGGGGAAAAAAATAGGATTTGTTGGGGTGGCTTATGAGTGAACATTTTAAAAATTAAAAAAGAAATCCCATCCCAACAGCAATTTTGTTATGGATGATGGATGATGCCATGTGGGGCCCACAAACCACATCGTAACCGTGGAGATACCCACCTTCCCGTGCTTCCCCCAGTTTTCAATTTCACCAGATCACTTTCCAACTCTACCCCTTACACGTGTCGCACTCACGAGAACGTACAAACCATTTTACAGTAGGGACAATCCCATAAATTTCCCAATTGTGTCTGTCCAAAATCGTCAAACAACCTAAATCAATTAATACTGACGCTCGAACCTAGACGACACATGTTGTACAATCCGAAAAGCCTTTCCACACGTAGCAATGACCAATTCTTAATTGTCCAACATCACAACAAATCTCAACCGTCAATTTAATCTTCATGTCAAATCAACGGTCTCGATCTCTTTAACTTGACGCACTGCAGGGAATTTTTACTTCAGAGAGATACTTCGTCATTTGACAGAGTCTTTATATGGGTGATGATATCACTCACTCCCTATTATCACTCTCTCTACAAATTCAATTTTTCTCCCCTTTCTCCTCCTACTTCTTCGAAATCACTCTCTTGAGTTTTTAGGGTTTTCATTCTCTTGCGTCTGTCATCCTCATTCTCTGTAAGGTTAGGAA
The DNA here is from genome assembly GCA_037074515.1 of Mimosa bimucronata. Classification (NCBI taxonomy): domain Eukaryota; kingdom Viridiplantae; phylum Streptophyta; class Magnoliopsida; order Fabales; family Fabaceae; genus Mimosa; species Mimosa bimucronata. Next base: position 30,815,949 of record CM073440.1, on the reverse strand, counting down.
TTTTTTTTTCAGCTGTTCATGGCGTTTTAGTGTGTTTGACTCTGTTGTTGTCTGCTTTTTTCCTGAAATGTGTTTGCTTTGTTTTCCTTTTCTGGGTCTTCTGACTGTGAAATGATGTAATGTGGGTTCATTTTTTTTACTGGGTTTTTTTTTGGTTTTTTAAGGTTTACCATGTGACGATCATCTTTTCTCTCTCGTATGTTTGGAAAAATTGTACCTGCATTGTTTTTATACTCTGAGAAAATTGTGCTAGAGTTTTTCTAATGTTTTGTTTGTTTTTTTTCCTTGAAATTTTGGGTCTTCTGGTATTTTTGTTTCTGCTGAGAGGTAAAATTTTTACCTGTGGTGAATCTTTGGGCGTTTTCCTCTTATTTTGATGAGCTTTTGGGTGTTACGAATAAACCATCTGGGTTTTTTTTTTCCTATGAAAGGTTACGCCTTTCTGACATTTTTGGGTCAACTTTGTTTGGAATGGGTTGTAATCTGTGATTTTTATGACAATCGGGTATTTAGACGTTGCAGCTGGGGATTTTTCTTTACATCCTCTGCATGTATGTTTCTTGAGTTGTTTCACATGTGAAAATTACTTTGTCAAAGTGTTCTACATGATTTTTCCACTTCCTGCTTTTGTTTTCAGAAATTGTGTCAAATTTTCGTGATTTTTAGTATTTTTTTTTATATTTTTTTTGTGCAATTGTGCTTTCCACAGAAGAGCTGGCTTTTTAATGTCTTATTTTTTTCTACCTTTTAATAAAATTAACACATTATATTCCCAGGATGGATTCACTTGAGCCAAATGGAAATGGGAATGATGATAGTTTGCCTCCACCACCTCCTCCGCCTTCTGAAGTCCCACCAAATGTTGTTCCTGTGAAAGCAGAAGAGCTCCCACCTGAACCAGTTAAGAAGAAGCCTTCTCGACTTCCAATAGCTAGAAGGGGCTTGGGATCCAAAGGAAGTAAGCTACAACTTCTCACCAATCACTTCAAAGTTGATGTCAATAACAAGGATGGACATTTCTTCCATTACAGTGTAAGACTATTTTGTTTTTCTTGCCTTACTTTGAGGGTTGCCCTTTTTCTGTTTTTTTCATTGGACAATGTTTTTAAGGTTATTTATGCCGAGTTGACTGATCCACTTGGTGTCTGAACAGGTGGCACTTTTTTATGAAGATGGACGACCTGTAGAAGGTAAGGGTGTAGGAAGAAAGGTTATTGATAGGGTACAGGAGACTTACTCTTCTGAGTTAGATGGAAAAGACTTTGCCTATGATGGTGAGAAGAGTTTGTTTACCGTTGGATCTCTTCCTCGAAACAAACTTGAGTTCACGGTTGTTCTGGATGATGTCATATCAAGCAGGTTGATTTTCCTTTCTTTGGTTGTTGATTTTGTATTTTGTTTTGCATTATTTATTAATTAATTTATCAATAATATAACTTGGTTTCTTGCCTTTGCAGAAATAATGGAAATTGTAGCCCTGATGGGCATGGAAGTCCACATGAGGGTGACAAGAAGAGAATGCGACGCCCAAATCGTTCGAAAGCGTTTAAAGTGGAGATCAGTTATGCTGCGAAGATTCCGATGCAGGCCATTGCCAATGCATTACGTGGGCAGGAAACTGAGAATTTTCAAGAAGCCATAAGAGTTCTTGATATTATATTGAGGCAAAATGCTGCTAAGAAGTAAATTGTCTCCCTTGTTCTCTATAAATTGTCACTTAAGACATCTCAATGTGAGGATTTATTGCTGTAATATAATGCTTAGCATTACCTTCACTTTAACCGTTGCAGAGGCTGTCTACTTGTTCGGCAATCCTTCTTCCACAACGACCCAATGAATTTTGCTGATGTAGGTGGTGGTGTTCTCGGCTGTCGAGGTTTTCATTCCAGCTTTAGGACCACTCAGAGTGGCTTATCCCTCAATATTGGTATGTTCTGTGCTTGCTTTACACCTTATCTCAATGTTTTGTGTGGACTCATCCTTACATTTTTAATGTGCAGATGTATCTACCACGATGATAATACAACCTGGCCCTGTGGTGGATTTCTTGATTGCAAACCAGAATGTGAGAGATCCTTCTTCCCTTGACTGGGCCAAGGTAATTGAATTTTCTGTATATTTCTTCAGTTTTGTTTAATCTTTATGTTGTAGAAATTAGAAACTGTGTAATATGAGCTCAGTGCTGAATTCTGGACGGTGACTGGAATTGGGGCTTGAATTTTTGCAATTGTGCAAGTCATTTTCATACAATTTATGATGATTTATGATTCAAAGTTAATCTCTCAACATATGATTTGGGTTTATATTGATTTCTAAGCTTTCGATATACAAATTCAGCAATCTCATTTATTTATTAAACAGGCCAAAAGGACTCTGAAGAATTTGAGGATTACAGCAAGCCCATCTAATCAAGAGTACAAGATATGTGGACTCAGTGAACTCCCATGTAGTCAGCAGATGTATTTCACTAACTCTTAAATTGCCTTGAGGATGATTAATTTATTGTATGTGCTGTGTGATAATATTAGGAATTAGGATGGCATCTTGCATAGGTTGATGTTTCTAATGAAGTGTGATTGTTGTAGGTTTACTCTCAAGAGTAAGGGTGATGGTGCAGAAGAGGAAATAACTGTTGAAGAATATTTTGTACGGTATCGTAATATACCGCTTCAGTACTCTGCTAATATGCCTTGCATTAATGTTGGGAAGCCAAAACGGCCAACCTATATTCCGATTGAGGTGAATTTTAGGGTCTTCAATGAAAATGTTGATTGTGAAAGAAAATGATTCCTCTTAACTTTGTTTTATTGATGGTTCAATATTTTTGTTGCTTCCATAGCTTTGCTCTTTGGTATCCTTGCAACGTTATACAAAGGCACTCACTACTCTACAAAGGGCTTCGTTGGTTGAAAAGTCTCGGCAGAAGCCACAAGAGCGGATGAAGGTTTTATCCGATGTAAGCCTCTGCAAAATTATGATTTATGGGTTAATTTGGATATAATCCTTGGTCCAGGGTTTCTTCCGAAAATCAAAATTCATGGTTCTGGTTATTTACTGTTCTATCCAGGTTTTAAAAGTCAGCAAGTATGATTCTGATCCTATGCTTCAAACTTGTGCCGTTCGAATAAATTCTGGTTTTACACAGGTGGATGGCCGGGTTCTACCAGCTCCAAGGGTATTTATTTTAGTTCTTGTATTTTCAATTTCAAACTTTTAATGTTGTGGTGTTTTAATATTGTACTTGTACTTTTGAAGCAACCTAGCCTCCCTAAACTCTGTAAAATTTTCAGGGGAAAAATGACAGGATTTAATAAAATCAGAGAAACAATAGTGCGATGTTGCTTTACTTGTGATACTGATGATTGCCTGAAGCTGAATTGTCCATAATGTTATGTTTATGTGTAATGCATGCAATGCAATTTTTGTTCTATCTTCTGCAGTTGAAGTTTGGCAATGGAGAAGAATTCAATCCAAGAAATGGGAGGTGGAATTTTAACAATAAGGTTTGCCTTTCCTCTTCTATTTGGAATAAATTTGCTATGGTCTATGTATATCAATAATTTGGAGGAAATAAATGGAACTGTTATAATTTGAGTCTTTAAGATCTAACTGTTAAAGAGTTTGTGCAGACATTTGCGCAGCCAACAAAGATAGAGCGATGGGCCGTGGCAAACTTTTCTGCACGTTGTGATGTGCGAGCTCTTGTTCGGGATCTGACTAGATGTGCAGCAAATAAAGGGATTGTAAGTTTCGTAAATGAATCTAATCTGAGAAGATAAAAGAGATATTGACATGTTTGGACTTTGCTTTTGGCAGCAAATAGATGCCCCATTCGATGTATTTGAGGAAAGCCCACAGTTTAGGCGTGCCCCACCTATGGTCAGAGTGGATAAGATGTTTGAATCGATACAGTCAAAACTTCCCGGAGCTCCTCAGTTCCTTCTCTGTCTTCTTCCAGAGCGGAAAAATTGTGATATTTATGGTTGGTCTTGCATCATTTCATCTCGTATTAATTGATGTTGTTGTCTAAATAATGAGATTGCTGATAACTATTTAAATCTTCCAGGTCCCTGGAAAAAGAAGAATCTTGCCGACTTTGGAATTATTAATCAGTGCATGTGTCCACAGAGGGTCAATGATCAATATCTTACCAATGTGTTGTTGAAAATCAATGCTAAGGTAATTACATTACTCTTTGGATGGTTTTCCTGGAAGTATTCTTTTCAAAGCTGTAAATTATGTGATTGGCTTTGTGGCTAAGTTAATTTGGCATCATACATGTTCTTGCAGCTAGGTGGGATGAATTCATTTTTATCTGTTGAGAAATCTCCTAATATGCCTGTTGTTTCCAAAGCTCCTACACTTATACTTGGGATGGATGTGTCCCATGGTTCACCTGGGCAGACCGACATTCCTTCTATTGCGGCGGTAATGACAATTTATCTTGGGTGAACAGTTATGAGAAGAATAAAACCAACATTACATCCATTGATATTGTAAGGTACTTCTATTCAGTGGGTTTATGATTGATTACCTGCGTGGTTGTTGCTAATTTTGCAGGTGGTGAGCTCCATGCAGTGGCCTTTGATCTCGAAGTATAGGGCATGTGTTCGAACCCAATCTCCAAAGGTTGAAATGATTGATAATCTGTTCAAGCCAGTAGGTGAAAAGGAAGATGAGGGCATTATCAGGTTAATTTTCTGTATCAGTTATTTTTTCAGAAAAATGAGAAATTTTCCTCTCTATTTTGCTGTACCATGGTATCATTTCTTCATGTCTTCTAATAATAATTGTATATGCTATGCTCTTTGGTTATGGAAAACTGTAATGCTGACGGATTTTAAAATGTGCAGGGAACTTTTGGTTGAGTTCTATAAAAGTTCTGGGAATAGAAAGCCTGAAAATATAATCATCTTCAGGCATGTCACATTTCTATGAAACAATTCTGTCAGTAGTTATATTCTATTCACTTGCTTTTGTAAGCTAGAAGATTATTTGTTGATTTAGCTGTATTCTCTCTTTTATATTCTTATTTTTCCTTTGTCATTTTTGAGTGTTATAATTTTTACTGTAGCTTAGATTTCACATTACTGTTATAAACTATGCTCTAATTTTTTGTTGTATCAGTGCTGTGTTATGTCCATTATTTTGTCAGTTCTTGAAAATTGAAATAGTTTTGAGTGAATTTATTTGTGCCGGTGTTGTCAAGTCTTTTATAGCCTCATTATGGTTGACCTGCAATAAATGTTGACTTTGTGTCTAATATACATATTTGATAATTTCTTTCGCAAAATTTTGTCCCAAAATTTGAACCTTTCTCTGCAGTTATGTGCTTTTGGTCTTGTTGCTTTCTTGACTCTTTATTTCCTGTTACTTAACGTGCTTTTCTTGCCTTTGTATAGTTTACCTTCTTGAATTGTTTACTTTCTGTCTAATATACCCATCAGTAATTTCTTTTGCAATATTTGTCTCAAAATCTGAACCCTTTTCTGTAATTGTGTGCTTTTTGTCTTGCTTGACTCATTATTTCTTGTTACTTAACATGCTTTTTCTTATTATCTGTTGGATGTAGGGACGGAGTGAGCGAGTCACAGTTCACTCAAGTTTTAAACATTGAGCTTAATCAGATCATTGAGGTTCTTGGTCAAATCATTGATCAATTATATTATATTGAAATTTGATCAATTTTATGATAAATGAGATGTACTGTTTTGTGATTTTTTTAGGCCTGTAAATTCCTTGATGAACAGTGGAACCCCAAATTTGTTGTCATTGTTGCTCAGAAAAACCACCACACCAAATTTTTCCAGAATGGTTCTCCTGATAATGTACCCCCTGGTATGCATTTTATGCAAGTATCTTTCATTGCGTTGTAGGGAATTTTTATCTTTGCATTAGCCTATGTTTGATTATTTTTAGAAAAATCTCTAAGAATGTCTTATTTCATTGTTCATGACGTTTTTCTTTTCATTAACCTTTGGGTTTGTGTTCTCATTAGTTTTTTTCTTTGTGACCAATTGCTTCAAAGTTCGATATGTTTTGCTTCATGTTAATTGAATTCTCTTTTTTCCCTTGTAGGAACTATCATTGACAACAAAATTTGCCATCCCCGAAATTATGATTTCTACTTGTGTGCACATGCTGGAATGATTGTGAGTATCCTGCTACCTTGTTTCTTGCAATTTGCATGCATTCACTGTTGGGGCTTGCAATTATCCATCCCTCATTTTTGTCATTTTTCATTGTCGGCATAAGAGGTTCCTTGAATATTATTTGAATGTCATGTCTTTTCGATTTATTAACAATCAGTTAGATTTCACTTGCCCTTCTGCTTGCCTGCTCTTATTTTTTCTTATCTCTTGAAGGACACGATAAAATCTTCAAAGCAGAGTCCATGATTAGTCCCTGTCTTTATTGGGATTGTTGATTATGTGTTGATCATCTTTTACTGGCCAAGCATGATGGCCAACACTGCCCATTTCATGGATATCTACCTTGTTTCCTATGCCTTGTGAATTTGTTTGTCTCATCCATATAGCATTGGAGTCATGATTATATTCTGCATCTACACTATGTTAAATTGTCTTTTTTTTTTGGGGGTGTAAAACTTGAAAAATAGTAGAAGTAAACTTGAGACCTTGCTGTTTGGTTGAAATTCTCAGAACTTGTATTGATACAGAGCTTTTAATTTTGCCTCGTAAATTCCTATACAGGGAACCACTAGGCCGACACATTACCATGTTCTATTAGATGAGCTTGGTTGCTCTGCGGATGAGCTACAGGAATTGGTGCATTCTTTGTCATATGTGTAAGTAGGATTTTAGCCTTATTGATTGCTCACTTGACTCAAGTTTCAAGCAGAGTGATTAATTGATTGTTTGTATTGGCATGGCAGGTATCAACGGAGCACAACTGCCATATCTGTGGGTAAGTCCACATGGTTTTGGACTTTGGTGCCTGTTTGTATATGGGTTTCGGTTTTTGCCCTTGTTTGAAGCTTTTTTTAATAATAGTTACACAAACCATGGTAATATAAGTGGTTAATGTACCAGTCAAATATCTTGATAATATGGGTTTCAGTTTTTGCCCTTGTTTGAAGCTTTTTTTAATAATAGTTACACAAACCATGGTAATATAAGTGGTTAATGTACCAGTCAAATATCTTGATAAGTGTTTTTTATTGCTGTCAGTAGTGTTTGATCAATCTGTTATTTGCTCAAATATGGTAAAAAGAAAATTAAGGACATTGGAAGGATTTGTTAGGTAGGATAGTATTCGTGACTTACTGAAGTATGTTATTGATTAAAATAAACTACATTTTGTATTTGTCTTCATAGGAGAATCTTCATTTTTATGCTTTTACAACCAGAAATTTTCTGTTCTTTAAATAAAATTCTTACTCTTGTCGAGTATGATCTCATAAAAACTTAAAAGGCACATTTGCTTGGGGCCTATGAGCTGAAGATTTCAGCATTTCTCCTCCTCGTATTCACAATACATCAGTGCTTTAATTTTCCTTTGATTCCATTTTGTGTATTTCAGTCGCTCCGGTCTGTTATGCACACCTTGCTGCAACTCAAGTTGGACAGTTCTTGAAATTTGAGGACAAGTCTGAGACTACGTCGAGCCATGGTGGCAACTCATCTGCCTCTGGTGCTCCTGTTCCTCAGTTACCTGCACTGCAGGAAAGTGTCAGCAATTCTATGTTTTTCTGTTGAGAGGCTCATGAGCTCCGGCTTCTTTTTAGCCTCTTCTGCTATCGAAGTTTATATATGCTGCTTTATTTTGACATATGCTCAAGACTTGTGATCAGTGTTACTCTTTGTTTTGGAATTGTGGAAACACAATTGAACTTGTCCTTTCACTGAACCAAACCTTGTCATGTGCTTTTGGCACTTCCTATGTTTATTGTAGGTTTAGTATTTATGACTTGTCTAGGATTTGACCTTCGGCTTCTTCTGACGTTGGTATGTATGAAGCCTCGGCATGTGTTTGCTTTTGTTTATATCTTTAGTGGACTTGTTTATATGCTACCTCTTAGTTTAAGCTTGTGAGTGAACCATCTGCAATTTAGCTTTATCATTGAAGCGGACAACACTTGGTTTGAGGTTCACTGTTCTGTTTTTTTATAAAAACTTTTGGTTTGATCAGTTTGATTTTTTATTGGTTTTCTTTCTGATGGAATTTTTAAATGAATTTTTATTTTTTTCCCACGTGGCTTTAAAAGAATGATTTTAGACGTTTTTACACCAAGTTTTTGCTTAGCGATGTGCTGTTCTATTATGATTATCTCCATATCGATTGCTTAAATGAGTTTTGACATTGCAATTACGCGTTATTCGTATAATAAAAATGTAATTTCCTCAAGAAACAAAGGAAAATGAAGTAAAATTTATCTGTTTCTCCCTTTTAATCAATTACAAAATTAGTTGTAATGATTCATCACATTTATTTATGGATGAAGATGATCTTATCAAAGCAGAACAATTTTGAACGGGGAAAGTAGTATTTAGTTTTCTAATCTATGATGTGTTTTAACGAATTTATTTTTCAGTTACATTCAACAATCTTGACATATCGTTTATGATGATAGATGCTCTATAAATAAGATGAAGGTGTTGGTTGGACAAAAGATCTATGGATATCCACTCAAAAATTAAAATGATGGGTTTTTCTTTACCTGAATTAATACAAGGGGTTGGAAGCATTGAAAAAATAACCGTAAATAAGATTATGGTGTAGGATATAATTGAAAAATAAGATTATGGTGTAGTATGCACCTTATCTCTTCTATATGTTATCAATTTGCAGCATGAATTTGAAAAAAAAATAAGGGTTAATATAACTTTTGGTCTCTGAACTTTCACTCAATTTTGGTTTTGGTCCCTGGACTTTGAAATTTTTGGTTTTGGTCCCTGAACTTTCGGTTAATTTTGGTCTTGGTCCCTGAACTTTAAGTTATTTTGGTATTGGTCCATCAACTTTAATTTTTCTTTTTGAAGTTTTTTTTAAACTGAGGGGCTAAGACCAAAATTGACCGAAAGTTCAGGGACCAAAACCAAAATTGACCTTAAGTTCAGGGATCAAAACAAAAAATATTAAAGTTCAAGGACCAAAACCCAAATTAAGTGAAAGTTCAGGGACCAAAAGTTATATTAACCCAAAAAATAATTATGTTTGGATGGGCAAATTTTGAGAATGACTTCTGCGCAACCAAAAGTCAAAAACAAAAAAAAAGTGGCTTTTGGCTTCTGACTTCTGGCTTTTGGTGGGTCCCACGCCTTTTGTTATGTATTATTTAATAAAGTGGGTAGGAAAATTAGACTGTTAGACCCCTAAAATTCTCAAATAAGATAATTTCTTTTAATCTAAAATTTTCTTTTTATCCCCAAAAATTTACCATAATAATTTCTAACTACTTTCTCCCACAATATACTCTTTTGAGTTAAAAATATTATTTTTTTAAAATTATTTTCCTGAAAATAAGGGAGAAACTAAGCCATTCATAATAATATATGCATATTATATATGTATTATTTAATAACAATAATATCTTTTTTAGTAATTTTTCATCTAAATTTTCTTTTCAAAATAATCATCCAAACATGTTTCTAAAAGTCAGATTGAAAAAAAGTCACTTCTATCATCACAAATCCAAACATAAATTACTTCACACAATCTGACTTTTATCCAATCTTACTTCTGAAAAAGTCAGATTAAAAAAAAAGTCACTTCTCCACCGCCAATCCAAATACACCATTGGTTCTATTTTGTAAGTTTATCTGCTAACAAAATTGATTAGTCAACCATGTATCCTCACAGGTAGTTTTTTTTTTTATTAGTCAACCCTATGTCCTAACAGGTAGCTTTTCTTTATGAAGATGGACGCCCTGCGGAAGGTAAGAGTGTGGGAAGAAATATAATACAGCTTCCAATTTCAAATATTATTGGAGTAATATATTTAATTTGATTAGATTAAAGATGTTATTTAAATTGGTTTATATGTTTTTCCTGAAATATCTCAATTATCTTCTTTAATTTCCTCCATCACTCTCACTTATTTATCATTGAGGGAGTGTCAGTGACATTTTAGAGAAAAAAATTAAAAATAAATTTTATATTTAAAATTAAGATTAACTCCTGAAATAGTTGGATCTGAAACTAAAGTTAGATATGGTGCACGAGACTTGTGATTCAGAGATAGGTGGAAAAGACTTCGCCTATGATGGTGACTCTGGGAGCTCTTCCTCATAACAAACTTGAGTTTACAGTTGTCTATAGGATGTCACATCAAACAGATTAATTTTCCTGCCTTTAGTTGTTCATTTGTTTAGTTAGTTTCACATTTCTCCCACCATTTCTCAATAAAAAATATCTAGTTTATAGTTCAATTTCTTTATGGAAGTATATCTTATATTAATGACTTAAGAGAGTATTATTTGTTACTTGCTCTAATTTGGAGAGAACTGGAAGCTAAATAATAAACTATCTAATTACTATATATGCTACATGATCTTTCTAAAATACTTACTTGTATCATGGAATTATGTATCAATATATAAATCTGACAAATTAGTTTAGAGAAAATTGAGATAAAATAAAAAATAGTTTTATATTTAAGATAAAAATTACTTCTAAATTAACTATTATATTTAGGACAGTATATAGCATTATATATTCTGTTTCTTGTCTACACAAAAATACCAAGAATGCGGCTCTAATGAATTTGGAAGTCCAAATGAGAGTGAAAAGAAGAGGATGTGTCACGTGAATAGTTCAAAAACCATTTAGGTGGATGTTGTCTTTGCTGCGATAATTCCAATGCAGGCCACTATAAATGCATTCAGAGTCTGTTTGGTTCATAGTAACTTTTCGGACAAAATGGAAAGAAAAAGAAGGGAATCTAATGGAATTCGACACATTTGGTGAGCAGAGGAATAGGAATGCATGAAATGAAAAATTTATATTTGTTTTATTGAAAATAGTGGTAAAGAAGCTCAGAAATATAGACAAATGATCATATTGTACTTAACGAGTATTTCTTAATTAAACTCATTAATATAAAATTTTAAAATATTTTAAAATTAAATAATCATAAAAATAAATGAATAAATTATTTCTATATAAAAAAATTATAATTTATATAAATATATAGATAAAAATATTTTGTGGTAAATATAAAAATTACATAGATTTTAATTTTAACATATATAATATGATTAAAAAATAACTACATAATATTAAAAAACACGACTAAGATAACCTTAGTTTAGATATTTAAAATACTTACAACCATATCTAACAAATTAATTAATAATAAAGTTAGATAAATAATTTTATGTAGTAAAATATCAAAAATGTGATTACACTATGGGAATTTTGTGGCTTCAACTCATCTTGGAGCTCCAACTACTTCATTTTATAAAAAAAATATATCTCATATATTTTCTTCTTTAAACTCTCTCGCTAAAATTTATAAACCCACTCCTTAGATCTCAAATATTAACTATTATTCATATAGTTTAAATAATTACAATAAACAAATATAAACATTTTAAAAAAATTATATTCACGTTAGATTTTATATTGATGCACCCAAATTCGAATTTTGGTTTCAAAAATACATTTTGAAGTTTCAAAATACTTGCATCAAAATTTCTGAAAATCTCAATAATAATCCATTAATTAGATTATATACACAATTTCACAATTAGAATTTTAGTTTCTACATAGGCATAATTACAAGAGATAAAGAAATAAAAAATGCCAAGCATTTTTATCAAAAAAACTTCTACCCTATTTTTTTCTCCTTCTCTGACTCCATGAGGCGAATGGCCTAGAGACAGAGAGACTGTGTGTCGAAGAAGCAAGAGTAGATTTGTTCATCTTCTTCGCCTCGAGCAGTGACGGAAGAGAAGGTGAGAGAGCGAGAGAGATGGAATTTGGAGAAGGAGAACAAAACAGAGGTGAGTAAGAAGAGGGTAAAACGGTATTTCTTCTCTCTCACCATTTTCCTCCTACACGTCGGAAAATGGGTTCCCACCATTTTTTGTGGAAATTGATTTTCCTGCCTTTAAAGGAAAATTGCCCACCATCGGAAATGGAAAAGACGGAGACTTCGTCAACCCAACGCTCTAGGCCTAGGAAAAATCTTGATTTTCTGCTTCCATGGCCAGAGAATATGTGAACCAATGGGCCCTAAGTTGGTTGGATAGCAATTTTCCTACTAAATACAAAACTCAGTAAAAAGAGTTAATTATATATGGGTCATCCATATCACATTTGAATAGTTGAGGTTAGGCTTTTAAAAAGGTTGGTATTTTTCTTTTAGAAAAATATTTTAAAAGTCATAAAATCTAAAATAAAGAGAAGAGAAAATTGGGGATAAATCCATATTTGACAAATTAAATGAAAAACAGGATCTAACACGTGTTTATTGTGATCGTCATGTTCATGTGTAAGGATAAGGTCCCATTTCTCTATTAATGTGTCAAATAGGGGTTCATTCCCTATTTTCTCTAAACGTAATTGTTGAACTATCATTTTTCTTAAAAAAAAATAAATTTTTATTCAAAAAATATCATTCCATAAACAATCAACTTTAGTTCATCTAGATTAGATATGAATGACTCAGGTATGAATAGCTCTCCCTGCTAATCACAAATACTTAGTGAGAAAATTGGTTCCAATAGGAATGTGTAGAGAAGGAGAAAAGGGCCAACACGTGCCTGACCCATTTAGATTCGAGTTCCATAAACATTCCACTTTCACAACCCAGCCCTCGAACTCACGGATTCAGGCCGGCCCACAAACTAGGGGAGAGTAACGGGCGGGTACGGGTGGCCCATGGGTGTACCCGTTACCCGCCTGTTTATAATACACGGGTACGGGTAAGCCCGTACCCGTGTGAATACCCGTTTGGCCCATAATTAAACGAGCCAGACATAGACGGGCTAAACGGGCGGGCGGTTCATTTGCCCTTTTAGCCCATATCTTTTTTTTAAAAAAGAAAGAGCAGCTGCATTTTTTTTTCTAGAACCCTGCGTGATTGCCCATACACAAACATCCCATATAAACTTTTAAAAATGAAGCTAAAAGTCCATCAGATTCAGTCTTTGCATGCATTATGCAACATGCATTCTCACTCAGTCTTTGTAATGAACATCCACTGATCCACACAAGAAAAAGTGTCTAAATAAACTAAAATCATTATTACAAAAGTCCATTCTCTAACATCCAGCTTGCAATCCTAACTTGCAATGCAATGATAAATGCTAGCAATCCTGAGTTCCTAACCTGCAATGATAATTGCATAAAAAAACCAGTTTAAATATACATTTGATTAGTTCATTATTACTTCACTATTTTAGTAGCTAACTAATAAATATAAAGAACTCACCATGAGTAATAAAGGGAAGTACCACCTTCACTCAAATAGATTCAAATTTGAATAGAGAGTTTCAATAAAAAAAATCTGAATGCCACTTAAAGTTTAAAGCTAGCAGTAGTAAAGCATATAAGTATATTAAAGCTTCCATCAAAGCATTAACAAAAAAATACCTCAAAACAGATTTCAGCTCCCATAAAAAAATACCTCAAACAGATTTTAGCAAAGCAAAGTAACAAAGCTTTCAGATCATATAAAAAAATACCTTAAACGGATTAAGTCTCACTAGCTTCATAATCTTATGCATAAATTGGTCCATTTTTATAAATTTCAAATGAAAAAATCATTGTCCAACATCAAATATCTCAAAACATTTTATGAATTGAATTTTAAGATTTGGTCACAAGTAAATATTTGAAACATCAGTAATATATCAACCCTTTTAGGCCTTCCTTAATTTGAAGACTAAAATGTTTAAGCTCATCCCTCAAAATTGAATTTAAACGGGGTGGTCCGATGGGTTTGACTAGTTTTATGAGGAGGGTGGAGTGAAATTCTCAAGAAGCCATAAGAGTCCTTGATATCACCTCGCAAAATGCTGCTAGGAAGCAAGTAATTAGTGCTTTTATCAGTTTATTGGATAAGTTATTGCTGCATTAAAATGTAATTAATTATTACATGCTACTCTTAACCTTTCTGTAGAGGCTGCCTATTTGTTCGGCAATCATCATAGGGATAGAAATAGGCTAGGTCGATATAGACTTTAACTAAATAGGCCTGAGTCTGATTAAAAAAGTAAAATTTAAACCTATGCTTGAGCCTGTATGTAAGATTTTTTAAGACCTGAAAGCCAACTTAAAATGCAGACTCTTAAATAGAGTTAGAAGTTTATACTTCTAGTTTCATATTTTACCCTTTAAACTTTTTAAAATGTATATATATGTCTCAAAAAGATTTTATGGTTTTAAAATTAGATTTTTATAAAATGATTTTTTTTTCTGTTACTTTTATAGTAGAGAGTATGGTAAATTATTCATTTTGAGATTATAATATTTTATATAGGTATAATTGAAATAAACTTTCTAATTAGAGAAGAATAGTAAGTTAGCAATGCATCTTAAGTATTTGAAAGGGATCAAAAGGGGGTGAACGACTAATGAATGGAAGTGTGATGTGCATCTTAGAGTTAAAGATAAGTTGTTAATGTAATAATTAATTTATATAATTAATTTATTTTATATTATATATAATAATAGATATTTCAAAACAATTAAATAGGCCTTATGAAAAAGATCTTGCCTGTTTGCCTAAATAGGCCTAAATATGAGTCTGACCTATTTAATCCTATTTATAAAATAGATTAGGCTAAGCTTATTATATGATAGGTTATATGCCTCTGATAAGGGCCTTGCCTATTCCTATCATTATCTCCTTCTTATTCGTCTTCATAAGAAAAGCTCCAATTGTATGCTTATTTTTACAATTGAAAGATAATTGTATGCTTATTTTTACAATTGAAAGATAGAATTTGCTGGTTGATAGAGAACCATAAACTAAAATGATGGACCTAATTAGCTCATTGTAAAATGTGTTAAGTCTTATTTTACTAGAGGGGGTGTGCTCAAGCTCTGACAACTCGTAAGATATTCTTTTATCTTATTGTAGATAAACCTAATTTGTCACAACATTTATGATTTGACCAATCACATGCAAATATTTCACTAATATTTTAGTTTATGTCCTATGAAGTTTTGATTTTTTTTCTCTCCTACGTTAAAAAGAAAAAAAATAAACGGTGCATTGATTTTTTCTCACATGAGTGATAAGTGTCACATCATATTAAAAATTATTCTAATTAGATTAAAATATATGTGAGATGTTTGCTTGTGATTAGTCAGTGACATAGCAAATCGGATTCACCTAATAATTTCTCTTCTTATTATTAAGTTTGTTTATTTATTTTAGGGAAAATTCTTGAAAAATACCACTTGCATCCTTATTTCATATCCGATATTTTGACAATATGAGTAAGGATTTTAATTAAATGAGTAACCAAGTTGACAATTTTCGATCACATATTTGAAATTAAGGAATTCAAATTTTAGTTTTTGTGAATAAGACACAGAAATCCTTCTGAAAATAAAAAAAGACATATCAATCCCTCAAATTTTGGATATCACAAGTCATATGTTGGGGCAATGTGGGATTTTTATTGGTTACCAAAAGAAAAAAATATGCTTTGTCAAAGCTCATTTCAAAAATATGGTAAGAAGTTATGATTTGTTATAATCAACTTGAAAATCGTTATGGTAAAATTGTAAATCCTAATAAAAAAGTCGTGAAAAGTAGCACCACTTGAATTTCTTTTTAAAGGCCATGTCAAAAACTCTTTACAAAAACAAGGTAGTTAGTTGTGAATTACTATGATCAACGTGAAAATCATGATGATAAATTTTTAAATCCCTATATAAAAGTTGTGACAAGTATTACCAGTTGATTTTCATCTTAAAAGCATTGTCAAATGATCATTATAAAAATAAGGTAGTTAGTTGTGAATTGTTACGCTCAACGTGGAAATCATTATGATAAAGTTGTAAACCCTTATGTAAAAGTTGGGAAAAATAGTACCAGTTGATTTTAATCTTAAATGCCTTGAAAAACATGATAGTTAGTTATGAATTGCTCTTCTCAACTTGGGAATCATTATGTTAAAGTTATAAATCTCTGTGTAAAAGTTGTAAAACCCTAAATCTTTTCCTTTATTTCTCCCTAATGTCTAATAGTAATATGTAATTTCCAAAGTTTGAAGGATAGAAATACCATTTTACTCTCTCTCTCTCTCTCTCTCTCTCTCTCTCTCTCTGGTTTTAGTTGAAATTTTCCCTTTATTTTAATCATATACTTGACTGACCAAATAACTTAGCAAAATTAGGCATGCACGGCGGTGACTGGAAATCGAACACCACCCTCCCAACTCAGAGCTACAGCCACTTATCACCGGCAATTTTCCGTTTTCTGCTTTTCCAGTAAACCCACGACTTCTTCTTCTTCTTCTTCTTCTGTGTAGAAATGTTCGCGAAGCTCCAACTCTTAGACACCAATTGTTTCCACGTTGTGGGTTCTTCTAACACACTTCCCGGCGTTGGAGTTTCAGTTTCTCCATCTGAAAAGTCTCACCCAGGAACACAAAAATCCAGAGAACAGAAAATTCCTCACGCCCCTAATAATGGCAAGTTTAGGTGGTCTCGCAGAGTTCAGCGAAGTGTTCCTGATAATAGGAGAAGGGATGGCGTAAATCATGAACACGTGCTCACAAAAGAGAATTTAGCGAGAAATTTGAATGGTGGGGAGCCTAGAAAGAGGATAAATGGTGAAACTTTGGGAGATGGTAATGTTGGTGTTGTGAAGGAAAAAGTGCAGACCAAGTGTTCGACGAAATGGGTAACTTATGGTGGATGCATTCCAGCGATTCTGACAGCTTTGGAGATGTTTCAGGATATAGATGAGGCTTTAAGACCATGGGAAGAGAGGCTTAGCAATAAGGAAAGGAGTATAATTTTGAAGGAACAATTGAGGTGGGAGAGGGCTGTGGAGATTTTTGAGTGGTTTAATAAGAAGGGTCATGAGTTGAATGTGATTCATTACAATATTATGCTGAGGATATTGGGTAAGGCAAGGAAATGGGGCCATTTGGAGAGTTTGTTTAATGAGATGGATGCAAGAGGAATTGCAGCAACTAATTCCACTTATGGAACTTTGATTGATGTTTATAGCAAAGGTGGATTAAAAGAAGATGCTCTTGTTTGGCTTGAAAGGATGCTTAGGAGAGGGATGGAACCTGATGAGGTCACAATGGTAATAGTGGTTCAATTGTACAAGAAGGCAGGGGAGTTTCAGAAAGCTGAAGATTTTTTCAGAAAGTGGTCATCAGGTGAACTTCTAACTCATGAGGGAAATAATGCAATGGATACTTCAGAAATGGATAAAAAGGGAGCACATAGTTATGTCTGCCTGAGCTCACACACATATAACACTTTAATTGACACATATGGGAAGTCGGGTCAACTCAAAGAAGCATCCGAAACTTTCACCAAGATGCTTAAACAAGGCATAGCTCCAACCACAGTGACATTCAACACAATGATTCATATTTGTGGCAACCATGGACAGCTAGAGGAAGTTAATTCACTACTGCAAAAGATGGAAGAGCTTCGATGTCCACCTGATACAAGGACGTATAACATTCTCATATCTCTCCATACAAAGCACAATGATATAGCCATGGCAACAGAGTGTCTTTCAAAAATGAAAGAAGCCTCCCTTGAGCCAGACGTTGTGAGTTACCGGACTCTCTTGTATGCGTACTCTATTAGGCAAATGGTCCATGAAGCAGAAGAGCTTATATCCGAGATGGATGAGAAGGGTCATGAAATTGATGAATTCACCCAGTCTGCCTTAACTAGGATGTATATAGAGGCAGAAATGCTTGAGAAGTCATGGTTATGGTTCAGGAGGTTTCATCTATCTGGGAATATGACATCCGAGTGTTATTCTGCCAACATCGATGCGTATGGGGAGCATGGTCATACTTTAGAAGCCGAGAAAGTTTTCAGTTGCTGCCAAGAAATGAAGAAGCTTAGCATCCTTCATTTCAACGTGATGATTAAAGCTTATGGCATAGGAAAGTGCTATGATAAAGCATGCCAATTATTCGATAGCATTGAGAAGCATGGTGTAATTGCAGACAAATGTAGCTATAGTTCTCTTGTTCAAATTTTGGCTAGCGCTGACCAGCCACATACTGCCAAATTTTATCTAAAAAAGATGCAGGAGGCAGGTTTAATTGATGATTGCATCCCATATTGTGCTGTGATTTCCAGTTTTGCAAAGTTAGGTCATTTGGATATGGCAGAAGAATTATACAAGGAAATGATTGAACGTGATGTGCAGCCTGATGTAATTGTTTATGGGATTCTGATCAATGCTTTTGCTGATGCTGGAAGTGTTGCAGAAGCCCTCACTTATGTTGATGAAATGAAAAGGGCAGGCTTGCCAGGGAACGTGGTCATATATAACTCTCTGATCAAGTTGTACACAAAAGTTGATTATCTGAAAGAAGCAGAAAAAACATACAAGTTGCTTCAATCATCTGAAGAAGGTCCTTCTATATATTCTTCTAACTGTATGCTTGATCTTTATACCAAGCGATCTATGGTTGAACAAGCGAACAAGATATTTGAGAGTGTGAAGGAAAAGGGATCTGCGAATGAGTTTACATATGCAATGATGCTTTACATGTACAAGAGAATGGGAAGACTGGATGAAGCCATTCAAATTGCAAAGGAAATGAGAAAACTAGGGCTCTTAACTGACTTGTTGAGTTATAACAATGTGCTTGGTCTATATGCAATGGAAGGGAGAACCAGGGATGCCGTAGAGACTTTCAAGGAGATGATAAGAGCTACCATTCGACCTGATGATTGGACACTCAAATCTCTTGGCTTCGTTTTGCTCAAATGTGGGGTTTCAAAGCAGGCTGTTGGCAAATTAGAAGTAATGATGAAAAAAGACGCTTCTCGTGGTTTACAAGCATGGATGTCAGCACTCTCTTGTGTGATTGATGTGGAAGATTTTGATGATGAATAGACATTTCCTCTGCAAGTTTTCTTTCAAAATCTTTCAGAGTTCGGTTAGCAACTGTTAGTGGTTTGTTAAAGAGAATGAGACCTGATTCGGAATGCCAGCTGCACCCATCTGCCAACTCAAGGTTTCCTAGTGGATGGTATAATGTAAAGGTGACACGGCACGTCATTCATTGGCTCCATGCTGATACACTTGAAGGAGAACCTGGGTTGAAGCTGTGACAAAAGAAAGATAGCCTTTTCTGTTGATGATCCACACTGTATCATAACTCATTAACTCAAGCAGCTTGACTATGGGCTCTGCTCTGATTTAGAGCCGATCTGAGTACTTCCATCCTGAGGAAACCTGGAAATAGAATCACCTGTAAGTAAATGTATTTTGATATGTAAAGAAAGGAGGAAGTTTTGGTTGTAAAAAGCTTGCTATATGTAAGAGATTCAGAATCATAAATATTGCGCAATTCTCTGCCTTCTCTGTTTCTCTTTGATCTGTTGTGACTAGCAAAGTATACATAATTTCTTTCAGTCTCCAAAAAAAAAAAAAAAAAAAAAATCAAATAAAATAAAGTAAAATAAAATAAAAAATTAGCGAGTGATTCTATTTGGGTTTAGTGGGGCTGATTATATTTGTATAGGAGTTTGTGAGGTGAAGTTTGTGTATTTTATTGTCAACGTTGCAACTATAGCTGATTGCACCCTGCCTTTGTTTTAAACTCATAACATTCAGTATAAGAGTGATACAAATGAAAAAGGTAACAAAACATTCCCACTACAGAAGGATGGCATTGAAACTCTTTTGGAACAACTTTAATGCTTGAGATGAGAGGCCAAAATGTTGGAACCAGAAGCTCTGAGCATCTATACTAGCTGCTCATTTATATGTTCATTGATTCCATAATTCATCATCTAGCCCCTGCTAGAAGCAATAACGATATTATCACTTCTTTTATAGCCAATTGCATGAGTTAGAATATTTTTAATTGTTCTTCCAATGACTTTATTTCATCCCTTCCTTAGAGAGAATAGCTTCTTTAAAATTGAGATGAAATATTATTCTGATAAATATTTCTCTAATTCTTTTAAGTCTTCATAACTAATTTTGTTCTTAGTACTCAATTTCTTTCATTTCAAAATTACTATTTTTCTCCCATCATCATTTGTCGTTTGGATGTGGTTCTTAGCTCACTGAGGATGCCGAAGTATTCCATCAGGCTGAGACTTTTGGGTCCACATTAATGACAGGTCGAACCAGAGCAATTGCTGTTGGTAAATTCTATACTGATGCAGTGATGCAATGCAAGTTACATTGCATATTTTAAGATAGATAAAATAACTGCTATTTTTTCTGTTTGAATTCGGTCCCCCCAGTAGCCATGACATAAACTTTATATTATGGCGCTTGAATTGTCGTAGCTTGCATTCAATATATAGCCAAAAGCACTGGCTTTTGACTACCTTGCTTGCATTGTGGGCTGATCTGGTTCTTTTTGTGGGTTTCAAGTATCAACTTAATACAAACTTTGAAGTTTGAAGTACGCATAACCTATCAGTTTTTCTGAACAACAAATTTTTGAATCAAATACAAACCATTTCTTTTTAAACGCATTGAACCATGGCATGCAGACTTCCATCTATCTTATACAAATGTCTGAATCTTCTCAAAGTACATCCAAAAGATACAGCTAATACACAAACTGTTTAAAAGTAAGCTACTAAACTTGGGAAAAGAACTAAGCATATGAAATCTTATAATTATTAAGTGTCTAATTTTTCTTCCAGGTTAAGTGAAGACCCAAGCCGTAGCCAATAGCAGAGAAAATAAAGCATGGCTGTGTTTGTGAAATGTGAAAGCCCTGCTGGTTATAAGAAACCCTGGATCTTCTGGTGGTAATTCCTCAACATTTATTGCCATTTTCATGCCTTTAAGGCAGAATCCCTTGCCGCCGATAAAGTAATACGGTTTCACCTCTAAGAGTTGAAACACATCTCTCCCTCCTCTTGTGATGTTCTTGATGAAGTCTCTGTCAATGCAATGCTCGTAGCTTGTTTTGTTCACCTCCAGGACATTGTAAAGTTGCTTGTTAAAACCAAAATCTGAAAGCAGCAAAAAAGAAAAAAAGAAAAAGAAAAAAGAGAGAGAGAAAAACACCCAGTCTATGAAGTAAGAGCTTTTTGAAGAGATAAACTGATCATGATACTTAGTGAATGAGAAGAATGAAGAGATCTTACACAGCCAAT
Source organism: Mimosa bimucronata (assembly GCA_037074515.1). Lineage (NCBI taxonomy): Eukaryota > Viridiplantae > Streptophyta > Magnoliopsida > Fabales > Fabaceae > Mimosa > Mimosa bimucronata. The sequence continues at coordinate 30,794,682 of CM073440.1, read as the reverse complement.
CACCCTTGTAGAAGTGATCATGACTAGCCCACTCTGTGAAGTTAACATTTGGTCTCCAGGTGTACTTTCCTCCTCCAACCCTGTGCAACACAGGATCTCTGCTCTCAGTGCAGAAAGATCCCATTGCCATGGCCATCATTAAGCATAGTATTGTTTTTCTCTTCATGTCCATTTTCAATATCTGAGGCTGGTAGTCTTGAGAATGATATTCTTCCTGTTTCAAAAGGAAACTAGAACATATGTATACAATTCTTTGAGAGATTTGGCACCAAGTGAGCATTTTTGTACCAATAAGATTGTTTTTCAAAAAAGAAAAAAGAAATTTATCCAATGGTACATGTATTGTGAACGAAGGATATTCACAACAAATTTGCAGTATAATTGTTTTTCTCCTTATACCTACTCCTATCATGCATTTTTAGTTGCTATTGTACAGGTGGCTCTTGGTTTCATTCCTGTACTTGCGAATGTCATTAAAGAAAAAGAAAAATCATATTGCTGTTTGAGAAATGGTTACAAGAGCTATGATTTAGAAAGATAACGTGTTTCTCTGTCAATGTTTGTCATATAATTAGTTAATAGTTTATGTTTTTCTAACAATGTTTATCATGCATTTGTGACTAGACTAGTTTTGCTGTTCAGCATGCGGAATTTTAACAAGTCATAATGTTTATTACTTATGTATAGTGTAACTTGTTATAAATAATAAATCTTCCTAGTATTATATTGATGATGATGATTGTTGTATCTTGATTGCCAACGTTTATCTCTATTTTTGCCTTTTGAAATAAGAACACAAAAACCTTTTTTTTTTAAGTTCAATTATTCAATTTTTTTTTCAATTTATTACTGTTTATGCGCAAGACAATATAGGCTTTAAATTAACTCTTTTTTTGAGTCTTTTTTGTGGTTTGGACTGCTTGAGTCATTTATTCTGCATTGGTTTATGCAGTACAAAGTAATCACTAATCAGTTTCATACATCTTGCAATTATTTTCCTTTAAGTTTTTTATCATTAATTTCATTTTAAATCAGCATCTTGATATTTTGCATTTGACAAAACTGATGCACATTGTACTGAGTTTGTTATTGACCAATGAGAACAATTATCCTATGCATCATATAATAATTTCCATTAAAAAGATTCACATTAATATATAAGATCAACAGTTTTTTCCTTCTCGTTGTGAAGCTTTTTTTTTTTAATAACAAATTCTTCATTGTAAATAGCATTTTGTTTTAAAATAATAATTTAATTGTGAAATGAAAATGTAATGATAAGTTCACTAATGATGACAAGCTCGAAATACTAAATAAAAATAAGACTAGAGTATACATGTGGTCATCTAAATTTGGGAAAATTTCATTGTAGGACCACTGTAGCAATTTAATGTCAGATGAGGACCAAAAAAATCTGAAATTTCACTGTAGGACCAAGGTCCTTATATGAAAAAAATTTGTTGTGTGAAAAGACCTAAAAGCCCTTGTGAATTAATTTCAGATAGGGACCTGTACAAAAGTCTTCTGACGCTGACCGCTGACGCTGACACGTACTTCCTTGACTAACAACGTACTCCCTCGTGCATATGGCGATTTCCTTGTGCATATGGCGATTTCCTTGTGCATATGGTTATTTCCTTGTGCGTGGACCTGTACAAAAGTCTTCTGACGCTGACCGCTGACGCTGACACTGACACGCTGACGCTGACAACGTACTTCCTTGGCATACAACGTACTACCTCGTGCATATGACGATTTCCTTGTGCATATGGCGATTTCCTTGTGCATATGGCCAATTAATTACTCCTTGTGCATATGGCCATTTCCTTGTGCATATGGGCATTTCCTTGTGCGTGGCTTGGACATAACACATTATAAGGCATTTCCAGGCCACGCACAAGGAAATGGCCATATGCACAAGGAAATTGCCATATGCACAAGGAGTAATTAATTGGCCATATGCACAAGGAAATGGCCATATGCACAAGGAGTAATTAATTGGCCATATGCACAAGGAAATGGCCATATGCACAAGGAAATCGCCATATGCACAAGGAAATGGCCATATGCATAAGGAGTAATTAATTGGCCATATGCACAAGGAAATGACCATATGCACAAGGAGTAATTAATTGGCCTTATAATGTGCTATGTCCAGGCCACGCACAAGGAAATCGCCATATGCACAAGGAAATCGTCATATGCACGAGGTAGTACGTTGTCAGCGTGTCAGCGTCAGCGTCAGAAGACTTTTGTATATGTCCACGCACAAGGAAATCGCCATATGCACAAGGAAATCGCCATATGCACGGGGAAGTACGTTGTCAGCCAAGAAAGTACGTGTCAGCTTCAGTGGTCAGCGTCAGAAGACTTTTGCACAGGTCCTTATTTGAAATTAATTCACAAGGGCTTTTAGGTCTTTTCACACAACAATTTTTTTTCATTTAAGGACCTTGGTCCTGCAGTGAAATTTCAGATTTTTGTGGTCCTTCTTTTACATTAATTGTCTATAATGGTCCTACAATGAAATTTTCCCTCTAAATTTACATCAATACTCAATTGAACCCTTAAGTATACTTTAAATCCCTAAATCTTAACACGGTTAGTTTTACCTAATGAAAAAAGTGATAGCTCGATAAATTTAACCATTATTTTGAAATTAAATACTCATAAAGTATATTTAAGTTTTGAAATATAAATTTGATCATATTACAAAAATAAAATGCAAATGACAAGACATTCTAAAAAGCGGTAATTAATTATCGGTCCCGTATAATTATGAAATTAATCTAAGGTCCCTGTCAGGAAGTTGTTATCACATGCTCATTAAGTTGTTATCAGCCGTCCAAACAGTTGTTATCGCTTGGTCAAAAGTTGTTACTGACTTAGTGATAACAACTGTTTGGCCTGACGATTACAACATTTGACCAGACGATAACAACTTAGAGCCTGACAATCACAACTTTTAAACCCTTATTCAATAATAACTTTTGAGCTTCCGATAACAACTTAATGAGCATGAGATAACAACTTCATGGACCTTAGATTACTGTCGTGATTTCGTGGGACTTCATCTTAATTAAGTTTCTTACACGAGACCTATAATTAATTACTCCTTTAGAAAACCTACTGAATTATGATTAATGATAAAAAATGTCCCTTCCGAAGACATCCGATTAATGATAAAAAGTATAACAATCAATCAAATAAAGATAAAAAAAATCCTAACTGGCACTCATAATCAATCTCCAATCTCCAAGTTCGAACCCATAACCTCTAGATAAGAGGTTAAATGCCGTACCATCGAGTCAAACATCTTAATTAAGTTTCTTACACGAGACCTATAATTAATTACTCTTTTAGAAAACCTACTGAATTATGATTAATGATAAAAAATGTCCCTTCCGAAGACATCCGATTAATGATAAAAAATATAACAATCAATCAAATAAAGATAAAAAAAATCCTAATTGGCACTCATAATCAATCTCCAATTTCGAACCCATAACCTCTAGATAAGAGGTTAAATGCCGTACCACCGACCCAAACAACTTCTAGGTCATTAATGGGCGTTTTATATAATCAAATACCTAGTAGATTTTGGTGGCTAGTTTTCGACCTCTATTTCTCCGCCGTCGTCTTCTTCTTCGTTCCGATCACTCTCCACCGCAAATAATGGTTACGCAGTACGGCATCAAATTTGCCGTCCATTTGATCACAAATCACTTTGGCAACCTCGTCTCTGTAATAATACTTTATTACCATTTCAACTCTCACCATAATTTCCTTCGTTATTTTTTTCCCCTTGATTTCGTTTTTAATGCTGTCTTTTATTTATTTATTTATTTTTTGCAGAAAGTTTGTGAATGCCTTCTTAGGAGGGGATACCTCACTTTGGAGCACTTGGTTCGCTTCACGGAGCTTACCAAAGAGCAAGTCAAGAACTCACTACTTGTGTTAATTCAACACAATTGTGTTCAAGCTTTTGTTCTTGAACAAGAAGGTATATAACTTTTTTTTTTTTTTGGTACTTTGAACCCATTGTTGCTTCTTGTGTTGTTGTTCTTTGTTTTTGATTTAAAATGTTGGAGGAATGGTGTAGTTTGAAGTGGTTTATGGTTTGGTTGGAGCTTCTTCTGTGACTATTGTGAAGATGGGTTTTTGTTAATGATTGATTGTGGGTTTGATTAAAGCTCAACAGTTTTCTTGATAGAATCAACACGAATTGAAATTTCAATTGAGAATTTTGAGATTGAGTATGTGAATGAGTGCCATTTATATCAACCTGAAAGCCAGTCTGAATCTGCCCAGCGCATTAGATTGGAACTTTTCCTTCGATATTAATCATTTTAGACAGTTCATAGATGTGCAACAGCATAACAGGTGAAGATAATCATCGACTATGATTGATGACGATTCCAAATGTACTTAATATGTTAGGATCAAACATTGCACGTTTTGTCAAATATTATATATATAATGGAATTACTCCTTCCGGTTCTATATGCAGGCACCTGATTTGATTTGATTAATTATGTTAGTTAAGTTAGTTAATATAAAATGTTTTTTTTTCTCTAAAACACCCTAATTTAACTCTCTCTCTCTCTCTCTCTCTATATATATATATTATTGTTGAAAGGGTATCAATAGGGGTAATCTGAGAATAGATAAAAAAAAAATTAGAAGCAGGTTCTACATTTAAAACCAATATCACCTCCCCAATTATGTCGTTCATTAAGGACCAGAGGGTGTACAATCCATGGGGTCTTTGTTTGTTTGTTTATTGATGATTTATTTCATAAATACATATATTATTGGAATGTTGTTTTAATGCTAGTGTGAGTATATGTTTTTCCCCTTAAAACTTAATAATGATGCTTAAGGTTGATGTTCTGACTAATAATAAATATTGGTCATGAAGGATCAAAGGTTAATCATACACAGTACTTGGCACTATTTGATAACATACTCCATCGGTTGAGATTTCCCAAATTCTTGGAGATCGTTTCACAGGATCTTGATGAAGAAGTTAGTTTTATCATGACCCTTCTCTTCTTGGGTTTTAAATTCAGTTTAAGCTTTGAATGCTGAGTATATTGGTGATTGGTATTGCAGTGCTTAGAACTTCTTGAGGGATTGCTTCGTGATGGTAGGCTAACTCTGAATCAGATGGTTGACAGAGCAAGCCAAAGAAAAGGTTATTCTACCATGATGCTAATGCTATATTGGATATTATCTGGCTTATATTTATATGTAAAATGGAAACCCTAATGTGGGAGGGATTTTTCCCTACTCCTGTTGGATTTATGTATATACTGTGATTGTATTTTTTGCTTAATGCTCTGTGTAGCAATGGTTTTGCTAGATGCATTCATAAACCATGAGGATTGGTTGACAAACTACTAATCTTTAGTTTCTTAGTCTTAAAGCAAATATCACTTACAAGAGTCATATAGCATAATAAGTAGGCCCCCAACTTGGCTGTTCTGGTTACCTGCGTCTTCTTCTCTAAGCGATAGTTGTATAGATGATAGGAAATGGAAGTTTGTGGCATAATAGTTGGCTAATTCTTGTGGTATAATTTATTTAGTAAATAAAACAAGAGATAGCTTCTAAGGCTGAATTTTGATTAGCTGGGATCCCATCAAACATGGGAAGATTATGGAGTTAAAAAATGGTCTTTAACATGTCAAACCCAATTTTTTCAGTTCAGTTTGATTTGTTGTGATGGTGTTATTTTTCCCCTTACACCAACTTTTGCAATATTATACGGGACTATTCATCTAGTGGGATTAGGGCAGCTTTGCTTCGTGATTAAGTTTTTATCTTTTATCCTTCCCTTTTCTTGTTTTTAGATAACTCTTTTGTTTAAAAATTTCCTATGAATGCTTGCCTTTGGTATTATTGTTTCAAGAAATGACTTCAAAATATCTCTCCTTTCTATTGCTATTTTCCTTCATCTATTAATGGGTCAGCTCTGTTGCTTCTTGTATCTCATATAGATGGACCCTTGGTCTAGGAATTTTGGAGCGCATTTTTCTGTATTTGACCCTGGAGATACATGTGCGTTATACTCCATGAACTTTAAACATAACCAAGAATTACCGGATCCTACTTGTTGGTTGAAGAATGATTTAAATATAAATGTCTTAGAGGCTTCAATTACTGGGGGTGTGGTATGATCTGGGTTTCGCAGAGATAGGGGTTCGGGTGTGCCATTTAGTTAGAATTTGTGGTGTTCTTAAGGAGTGGGCATTACTGGTATGCTATTTCATGTAAATCCTCTTGAATTAGTTTTTTTCAAATCAATGGACTTCTACTTTCAGAAAATGCAGTATCCTTAGATGTTGTGCAAGAGAGCCTTCGCAGACTCTTAATGATTCGATATGTTGAACGCTGCCCTTCCCCTGAGCCGCTTGTTTCTCCTCCAGTTGAGCAGGATACTAAAAAGAGAGGTGCTAAGTCCAAGGTCATTGTTTCTACATCTCAACATAAAAATAGATTTGCTCACTATACTATCACATTATTTTGTTTTATGGGCTGCAACAATAACTTCTCTACTGGGGTGTGACTTAGTTACATTGCATATGGTTTTCTTTTGTACTCTTTATTTTGTCCTCAGCAGTTTATGTTCTTTTTGTCATTGATAATATAAAAAAACTATCAGACTTGATGAAAAGATCAAATTACTGGTCAGTTTTTTTTCCCCCTTTTCTGCTCGAAAATAAATTTTCCTCTGTAAAAATCTGATTATCTTTGTATTAAATTGTAATCAAAGAATATTCTAAGATGTGTGTTATTTTGATTTAAGACAAACAAATCATTATAAATCTCAAATAATTTTTAGCAGTATTAAGATCCCTCTGAATTGTGAGGGACCCAGCAAATAATCTAATGACTTGAAATCTTCTCCAGTTCCATGCTTGGTCTGGTGCTGTTGTAATAAGTACTTGATCTCTTTATTTGACAGTGAATCAATGCTTTGATGTCGCCTTTTGCACTGAAGCTGAAAAACTGAAGTGTTCAGTTTGGTATCCCAAATATGAGTTTTTTTTATGCTCTTTGTTTTGGTAATCATTGCTTGTAGATAGCTGAAGAACCAAAGACGATAGAATATCGTGTTTTAGAAGCAGCTGTGCCTGCAGAAGAAGTCAGGTTTTCTCTTGCTGCAAATTCTGAATTAATAAATAATTCAGACATTTCCCCCATGAGTGTTGGAGAAAATGTTTGTAAGACTCCTGCTATCTTGAGTGATCAGAAAAACTAGGATTACTTCTTCCCTGTTTGCAATAGTTGTAGCTTATACCTGAATTATGATTACCTGAAGTGCAGCAAAAGGGGATTCAACTCTTTTTCATGCCAATTTTGAGGAGTTTATACGCCGTTGTAGGCACAAGGTTGGTTTCACTGTATAATGTCCCATCACAACTTCTTTCTGCTGCAATCCTCCCTATTACATTTTCGTGCAAATCCTATCTTAATTGCCTTTCCCTTTTTCTTTGAAAAAATCTGTGTTTTGATGTTTTTTTTTTTTCGGACGTGGACATTTGAACTTGAGACCTCCTTCATTGCTTAGGTTTTAATGTGCATCTGTTCTGTAGCTTGGTTTAATGAGTGATGAATCTTGAAATTAAGTTGTTTCTTTCTCTCAAAAGGCAATCAATGTGATTTACAATATGCCAAATGCATACTTCTAACTGTTGAAAGTCAATGGAAAGTAACTAATCATAATATCTTGTAGATTAGACAACTGATTGACGTTGAGTTGCTTTTCTTTTTCTGCATGTATTATATTTTCACTTATTTTGGACCTGGCAACCAGGAACTATGTTCATATGTTGCTCATTCTCTTGATTATCTTAATGTCATTAGCAAAACATTACAACAGGGATCTCACACAGTAATTTATTGTGCTTTCAAAATTAAAACATTTTGTCTCCAATCTGTCTTTCCTTAGAGAATCATTATTAATGCTATTATCTGTATGCTTTTCTTAGGTATTGATTGAGAATGTTAGAGCAGCACATGATGATGAACCTGCTACTGTCTTAGGGGCAATACTGGACGCAACTAGAAATGCAGAGAAAAAAGTGAAAATGGAGAAATCAGGTGAACCAGATCCCTTTCTTTATGAATATGGAAACCTAAATATATATTTTCACAGCAATGACTACATCTATTTGTATTAGTCATGGGATATAATTAATTATGGTTTCATGCCCTTGCCTATTGCAACTCAATGTTATGTATGGCCAAAAGAAAGCTGGTTGGTCAGTCTTCGGATTTGTCTCACACATTTTGAATTATTTCTTCTATTTACTAGTTGTTTTTGTTAACCATTGCTTAAAATTTAGTGATATTTGAGAAATTCGATTTCAGTAGCCACAGTAAGCATGGAAACATCAATTAGTTACGTGTGTGTGTGTGGGTGTTGACAGCTATTTACTGCTTTATTTGTGCATCGTCCAATATATTATTTCTTTTACTGGTATGATCTACCAATAATATTTTATATTTGTATGGTTGAGAGGTAAGTCACCCCTACTGTATCAATAATTGTTGATGAAACATTATTTTATAAGTCACACCAAATATTTGAAAATTCTACTTAAGATAATTGTTCTAGTCCCATATGTTTACATTTTATTCCAACTGTCATGTTATTTTACTGTACATTATTTCATAATCTTAAGCAACCAGCTTTCTCAAGCTTTTCCTTTTTTTTCTCTGTAATATTTCACACTGAGAAATGAAAATGAAAAATATGTATGCTTTCTATGTCTTCGCTACCACGAATGCTGTCTCTGGTGAGTTTTGACTTACACTTGTTCTCTTTATGTTTCAGTTCCATTGACACTAGATGATATTTTCACTGAGGTGCAGAAGACTGAAAATGGCCGTGCTATGACCATGGAACGTGTTAGATCTTCTCTTATCCTGCTGGGTTGCACTCCGGGAAATGATTCATATAGTATTGGTGCAAATCTGAACTCTTTCCCTTATGTTATGCTTTACTGTGTGTTGTGAAATACTGAAATAACCACTTTCGGTTCATTTATTTATTCTCATTTGGGACTCCATCTTTATCTTATTTACTTCTCCAATAATTTGTTTATGACAATTTGTTCTTTTTCTTTTTTCAGAACTGAAGAAAATTATTGAGTCAGCTCGAGATGAAGAGGTCCTTATATGTTTTATTACATAATATCAAAATTGGCTTATGTAGAACTGTCTCATTTCTTGTTCTATCTTGCAGGTTGAGTCAACTGTATTAAAAAGGTACGGAATGGATGCCTACAGGATGTTCAGATTGTTGTCCAAAGCTGGTTGTTTTTTTGAGACGGATAAGGTGGTTATTTCTTGTTGGCAGATTAGGATTCTAATTCAATTGATATAGATATTGATAATACATGTCTTCTAAAGAGAACTATTAAGATTTTGAAAAAAGTAAATAGAGCCATAGACAAATTTAAACATGTAACTCTAATGAAAACACAACTGGAATTTGTATTAATCAAAGGGATAACGTCTCCACAGAGTATGATCTAATGGAGGAATTACAAACAAGATAACAGAAATAGCTAAAGAACAGTAAGCAACCACAAGAACAATGGTGCATTCGAGAGGCACTCCAGTCTCCCAATTCTCCATCTTTTTCATGCCCTCTCCTTATTTCCCGCTCACTACATATACTCACTCGTCCATAATTGTCAACAAGACATTCCCACAATGCCCTCGTCACAGTATCTGCGCATTCCTACTAATTGGGCCCTTTGGACTTGGGCTTCTTCGTGTAACACATGAACGTGGGCTCGGATCCATCATCACCCGCTCACTACATATACTCACTTGTCCATAACTGTCAACAAGACATTCCCACAATGCCCTCGTCACACTATGTGTGCATTCCTACTAATTGGGCCCTTTGGACTTGGGCTTCTTCGTGTAACACACGAACGTAGGCTCGGATCCATCATTACCCCCCGCTGTAAGAGTGGCCTTGTCCTCAAGGTTGAAAGAAGGAAACCGCTGCTTAATAATGTCATAGTCCTCCCACGTGTTGTCCAAGTCTGAGAGAGTAGACCACTTGATAAGAACTTCCACACGGCCTTCTGTCATCTTCCTATGCTTAATGACAGCCTCAGGAATAACCTGTAACTCCAGATCAGCTGTCAGGCCCGCTGGTAAGTACATGCAGAGCTAGAGACTTCTTGAGCTAGGAAATGTGGAAAATAGGGTGAATTTTTGCTTCAGCTGGAAGTTGTAGACGGTAGGCCACTGACCCGATACATTCTACAACAGGAAAAAGTCCATAGAAACGTGGGCTTAGTTTCTCATTGGGACGGCGTGCCAAAGACTGATGACGATAAGGCTGTAATTTGAGATAAACATGACCGCCCACTTGATAATGAATATCACGTCTCTTCTTGTCAGCAGTCACCTTCATATATTGCTGGAACGTTCTAGATTTTCTTTTAGGACTCGAAGAATGTCATTGCGAAGGCTGATCATAGATGCCACGGCATCAACCTGTGAGAGAGATTCTTGGAACTTGTGTAAGGTGGGAGGGTCCTGTCCATACAGTGCACAAAAAGGTGTCATCTTCGTGGAGCGGTTATAATTTGAATTGAACCAATTTTCTGCCCAACACAACCAACGGCTCCAAGTAGTTGGTTTTTCACTGCAAAAACAACGCAAATATGTTTCCAAGCTACGATTTACCACTTCAATTTGTCCGCCACTCTGTGGGTGATAACTGGAACTGTAGCATAATTGTGTTCTGGCCAGCCGAAAATGTTCTCCCTAGAAGCGGCTCAAAAAAACCTTGTCCCTATCTGATACAATTGAATGTGGGAACCCATGAAGTAGTACTACCTCTCTTGTGAACAAATCAGCTACTGTAGATGCTGTGTATGGATGTCTTAAAGGAATGAAATGGGCAAATTTTGTGAACCGGTCTACTACCACTAAAATGACATCAAAAGTCTGAGACTTAGGGAGGCCAGTGATGAAATCTGAAGAAATGTCAGACCAGATCTGATTTGGAATGGGTAGTATCTGGAGTAGGCCTGCTGGGCTCAAAGCCGACTGCTTATTCCGCTGACACGCTTCACAAGCTGCTACATAACGCTGGATTTCTTTCCTCATGCCGTCCTAGTAGAATAAGGACCGTAGGCGTTTGTAAGTTCGCAGGTATCCAGAATGTCCCCCAATTGGGGAATCATGGAATTCCCTTAGTAATATAGGGATCCGAGAGGAAGATTTAGATGGTGCTAAACCTCCTTTGAAAAATAAATGCCCACCTTTTGTTGAATAACCTTCAGGAACTGACTTGCCCAGTAACAAATTTTGCATGAGATTAGCCAAGGCCGGATCACGTTTGACTTCCTCACCCCATACATAAAGTTCATCAGGTTGGACCATGGATACATCATTCAGGATCAGGTGTTCATCTCACCGTGATAAGGCATCAGCAGCAGAATTTGTGGAACCAGGTTTGTATTGAATGTTAAAGGTGTAGCCTAACAGTTTGGAGACCCACCCTTGTTGCGTATCTTCAAGAACCTTCTGCTCCATCAGGTATTTAAGTGCTTTTTGGTCTGTCCTTATGATAAAGGGCCATCCTAGTAAGTAATAACGCCACCTCCGCACTGCCAGAACTATAGCCATGAGTTCTCGTTCATAGACTTAACAATGACGCTTCCTTAGTGACAATGATTGGCTAAAGAAAGCTAAAGGTTGGCCAGCCTACATGAGTACCGTTCCCAATCTACTTCCCGAGGCATCTGTCTCAACAATAAAAGGCTGGGTAAAATCAGGAGCATCCAACACAGGAGTTGTAACCATTGCCCTTTTCAAGTTGTCAAAAGCGGTCTGAGCTGCATCATCCCACTGAAATGCATCCTTCTTAGTAAGAGTAGTCAAAGTTGCAGCAATCAATCCATAATGTCGTACAAACCGCTGATAATACCCGGTAAGACCGAGGAATCCACGTAACTCTTTAACAGTGGTAAGGGTAGGCCAAGATACCATGCTCTGTACTTTGTTCGGATCCGCATGAACTCCTTCCTTCGAAATAATATGGCCCAAGTATTCCAGCTCGGGTTGAGCAAACACACACTTCTTGGTGTTGATGACCAAAGAATGTTGCTGCAAAATCTATAAGGCAGTTCGAATATGGTGGAGATGAGTGGTTCGATCGCTGCTGTAAATTAAGATGTCGTCGAAGAAAACCAGTACAAACTTCCGCAAGTAATGGCGGAAAATGTCATTCATGAGAGACTGAAATGTTCATGGAGCATTCTTGAGCTCAAATGGCATAACCAAAAATTCATAATGGCCATCGTGAGTTCTGAAAGCATTTTTTGGTTCTTCACCTTGCTTCATATGGATCTGATGGTAACCAGATTTTAAATCCAGCTTTGAAAATATAGTAGCGCCATTGTGTTCATCCAGCAATTCTTCAATGGCCAGAATAGGAAACTTGTCCTAGATCGTAACCTTATTTAATGCACGATAATCAACACAAAAACGCCAACCACCATCTTTCTTTTTGACGAGCAAAACTGGACTGGAGAAGGGACTCTTGCTATGCCTAATAATCCCAGCTGATAACATTTCCATCACCATCTACTCGATTTCTGCTTTCTGATAGTGGGAATACCTGTAGGGTCTGAGATTAGGGGGTGTAGCTCCAGGTTGCAACTCAATGCTGTGGTCATTCTCACGAGAAGGGGGGAGGCCGATAACTGGCTATTGTACTGCAGGGAACTCCCCTATAGGCCTTGTATGTCGTCCGGGAGTGGCGTCTGTGTGATAGCTGTCATTTTGAGTTCTGAAAACTCCACAAAGAATGATTCCTCATTTTGTTTGACGGCTCGGCACAAAGCATTAATGGACATCGGTGTTCGTTGGAGGTTTGGATTGCCTTGTAAACAAATCCACTCGCCCCTTACATCAATCTTCATAGTCGAGCGCTTCCAACTGACCATCACCTCATCAAGAGTGGCCAACCAATCAGCTCCTAGAATTATATCTGACCCACCTAACTGAAAGGGATATAAAGAATGCAGAATGCACAATATGGCAGCCTTGCACATAAATATTTACATTCTGACACACTCCCTTTCCCGAAACATTCCTAGAATCCCCCACTTGCACAATAAAAGAAACATTGGAATCTAAAGATAATTGAGAGTAGAGATTAAGTCTTGGTGGATGAAGGTATGGGTGGCTCCCCCATCAACAAGGATTAGAACATCCTTACCAGCCATGGTGCCCATGAGTTTAAAAGTTTTACCTCCCATTACACCTGCTAAGGCATTCAAGGATACAGTTATCAGTTGGCCATCTGGTTCAATTTCGTTGGGCACGTCGAAAGAAGCTGGTGGTTCCTCTTCGGTTCCACTATCAGGAGTATCTTCGGATAAAATCAGCACCTGCAATTGCTTCTTCTGACATCTGTGACCTAGCCGATATTTCTCATCGCATTTGAAACAAAGGCCTTGCTCTCTTCTTCGTTCAATTTCTGCATTCGTGTATTTTCTTGGCACCGAACAACTCGTGTAAGTCACTGGAATAGCGGTGTTCTTGGAATCTGGAGTGGTTTTGACATCCCTGGCCATGGAGAGTGTGGACGAGACTGTCGAAGAAACAGGGGTTTCAGAGGTTGTGGTGCGGTTCGACCCAACCCGGTTCCATAACTTCCTGTACGCCTTGTTTCGGCCCAATAAGTTTGAGGCCCATCTTTGCTTGGTCCATATGTTTGTGACATGATTAGGTTCCTTTCTTCTAATCGGAGAGCCATATCCATCAATTCTGTTAAGTTGCCCAGCTTCAAAACACGTAAATCAGCTTTGATCTCTAACCTCAGCCTATTCATGAAGGCGGCGATGAGCATCTCTTCATCGCAAGTACTGAGCATTGCAGAAAGGAGCTTAAATGTTCAATATAGTCAGCTACTCCTTTGGTTTGGCGCAACGCCATCAACATCTCCTGTGTGCTTCCAAATTGAGATGGATGGAAACGAAGTACAAGGTCTTGCTTCAATTCTTCCCAACTCGCAATCGGGGATCGCATCTCCTTCCATTGGAACTAGTTCAGGGCCCTACCTTTGAAACACAGTACTGTAGCATCTAGTTTGGAAGAATCTCAACGTGATTAACCTTGAAATACCTCTTAGCTCCAAATATCCATCCGAGTGGATCATCACCAGAGAATAAAGGGATCTCTAGGTGACGATGAACAGAAACTTCAGGATATTTGTTCCGACTCACTCCTTCTTGCTCGGTCTTGCTTGGACTACCTTCTATCGATTCCTGAGTCATCTTAACTTGCTTCTCGGGTTCCCCACTATTGCTACCCGATCCTGTCTCCAAATTGCTCTTACCCCCGTCCCCTGCATTTTCCAGGGGTATCGCGTGAATCGCCTTCCCTTTCGCTAAATTGGCTTTGCGATACTTGGTCACGAACTCGCCAATCAAAGATTTGATAGTGACTAACTCGGTTTTGACAGAAACCATGTCTTCTAACAATCCGCCGACCTTCTGTTTCGTTTGCGACAATCTGGATTTGATGGCATCAACTCTGTTTTCCATCTTCTTGCCGACCATTCCTCAAGATCGTAGAGGCTCTGATACCTTTGATGAAAACACAACTGGAATTTGTATCAATCAAAGGGATAACGTCTCCACAGAGTATGATCTAATGAAGGAATTACAAATAAGATAACAGAAATGGCAAAAGAACAGTAAGAAACCACAAGAACAATGGTGCATTCGAGAGGCACTCCACTCTCCCAATTCTCACTTCATCTTTTTCATGCCCTCTCCTTATTTCCCGCTCACTACATATACTCACTCATCCGTAACTGTCAACAAGACATTCCCACAATGCCCTCGTCACACTATCTGAGCATTCCTACTACTTGGGCCCTTTGGACTTGGGCTTCTTCGTGTAACACACGAACGTGGGCTCGGATCCATCACTCTCACTGCTTAAAACATAGTGATCTCATATGTGCCGATTATTTTTACTTTGAGTTCTGGTTAAATATCAAAATAACTACTAACATATTTTCACTATTAAAATACCATTTTCAGCACTTAATAAATGTTTTGAACAGATTCTTACCCTGATAAACTATAAAACTCATAAAACAACATGGATGTCTAAAGTATATGACAATTGACTCTATCTCACACTTTGAATTTGAAACATTCCATGTTCAGCTCTTAAATTGAATATTTGAACAGATCCTTACTCTTTGATAAAATATAAAATCCTTGTAAAAAAAAAAATATTGATGTATAAAATATATAACTATATACTCTTACAGTTCTAGATTTTTATAATATGTTTCTTTTGTCGATAGTCAAGATTTAGATTAGTTGCCCAACAAATTGTAAAGATTGAAATAAGAACTTGTGAAATGTCCAATAATAATTGAAGGATAAGATGTTAAGACAACGTATATGTAAAACTTAATGCCTTAGCACCACCAGAGAACGATTTCTTTGAATGCACCAGGAAATAATCAATACATATACAAGATACTGAGATAAAAAAAGGTTAACATTACCAAAATTAATAATAAAATTGTGGTAATGACAGAACTTAGTCGTTAGCAAATAATGAACCATATTTATGGAAGGGAAGGGAACAGCAAGACTTGAGTGCATGCAATACTTGAGTGCACGACCTTAGAAACAACTATGGTATCTTACAATCAAGAAAATTTTTAGAATTTGGAAGGACGAGAATTTCAGTGACTTGTACATCTATGTCTATATGCAAATGAAAGAAAACACCTCTCAGATGACCCTACCGCTATATTAAGCAACTGTTTATGACCATTTTGTACTTTTCTTTTCCTTGTAGATAGCAGAGTTTACTTTTGTTGAAAAAAGGGATACCCCAAAGATACTATACAAGTTATGGAAGGATGAGTATCTAGATATGGAGGTGATTAATCTCCTTTTAAAATTTTCAACCCACCAGGGTTCAGCTTATATTTGCAGACTGATTTGTCATCCCATCTTTAATCTTCCTTGCAGAAATTAGTTTTGACAGGAGCCAGGCAATCAAAGTTCTTGTTGTGGAAAGTTAATAAGCCTATTTTGTGGGAACATGTACTTGATGAGATGTATCATGCTGCCTTAAATTTGAGCCTACGACAAGCTTATGAGCAGGAAAAGGATGCTGAGGTTAGTAAGCACATGGTTATTAAAGTTTCCTTTCCTTAAAAAAGTTTGTAGGAAATATTCTCAAAAGGGTTCAACTTTATTCATAGACTTAATCATATATTTATACAAGAGAATAGAATAATCTAGAACAATTAACTAAAATAATATCTAACCTAATATTCCTAATATCCCAACTAACATCCCTAATTAATAGGGATCTTAATCTGATTGAAAATAAAATATTTCCTAATTATTAAATATTTCCTAATACTCTAACACTCCTCAAGTTGGAGGATAGATTTTAATCATGCCCAACTTGTTACAAATATAATCCAATGACCAACAAAGGAAAACTCATTCCCCCTGAGCAACAAAACCATATTTGAATCCCAAAACGGCTCAACAAAGAGCAACCAAATTCAAGCCACAAATGCACCAAACCAGAGCTCGCCATAAACCCAAGAACCAAACCCGAATGCAATCACCATTAGGATTCGCCGGTAATGGGATGATAGCTCCAAAATATAAAATTCAACCAAATGTCACACAAAGGACATTCAAACCATAAAGTTATGTCAAGAGAATTAGTAGCCACATCAAGGACTCTAATTCAAACAGCCACATAAGGGGCTCAAACGCCAACAACCACACCAAGGGCTCAAATCCAAATGGCTATGCCAGGGCCACAACAAACAAAAGACACTAAGGCCTCCAAACGCTGAAAAACAAGGTCATCTGAATATGAAAAATTCCAGTGAAAAAGAGGAGGCAACACTGCAACAGAAGATCCGGCCAAAACTCGCCAGAAAAAATGCAGCAGAAGAAAGAGGAAAAAAGTGAACAATGTCGGGTGAACAGTACATGAACAGTACACACGAATAGCGATGATGAACAATAAACGAACAGTGAAGCAAACAGTACCCCCGAACAGTCAATGAACAGTACTGAACAGTGTGATGAACAATAGCACGGCCCTAAAGCCTAGACTTGACTTTTCAAACGTCGCCCTCACTTTTTATGGAACCGGCAAAGCACAGAGAAGGTTGCAAAATTTTGGAACCCGTACCTGGCTCTGATGCTATGTAGGAAATATTCTCACAAGGGTTCGACTTTATTCATAGACTTAATCATATATTTATACAAGATGATAGAATAATCTAGAACAATTAACTAAAATAATATCTAACCTAATATTCCTAATATCCCAACTAACATCCCTAATTAATAGGGATCCTAATCTGATTGAAAATAAAACATTTCCTAATTATTAAATATTTCCTAATACTCTAACAAAGTTTTTACATGTATTTTTCTTTTTGCCATTCTGAAGTGATCATGTTCCCCAAAAACTGGGTTTTGTTTCATTTTTATGTCTAGTTATATTGGTAATTGGTAAACTAATTAAATATGCAGATATAATCGTCAGTCTTGCCTTGCTTTGTGGTTGCTGCTTGAGTACCAATTTTCTTCTTTTGTGATGGGGCAAAAATTAAATCAAATGATAGGCCAAAGCAAATAGAAATGATAACAGAGCAGTTTTTCTATCGGAAAGATCTGATATAGTGCTCTTGTTACTTCTATTTGTTCACAGCTTAAAGCTCTAAAGTATCACTACAGATGTTTTGCTGGTTGGGTTGGTTAAATATCAGTGTAAATTAATTCTATTCGGTGTAGAGTATCCTACTCAATTCCTCTGGTTTGTTCCATTACTGTTTAATCAAACTAGTAATTTTGGTCTTGACTAGATGTGGACCCCTATTTTGCAAGAAATTTAAGGTGATTCGCATTGTTGATGGCCTTCAAACAATGCAGCTTTTAAGAGGTTATATATATATATATTAATGTTTGTAGAAATTATCTCTTTAATGTTATAATGATGAAGAATTTCATTGTTAGAAAACAGTGTAAATGTTCAAAATATAAGCAAAAGCATAGTTGTCAAAATCATCCAATACACACTCTAAGCATGAGTGTAGTGGTGAATGTAGTTTACATTCATTTTTTTGTTAATTCTATATTTTGTCTTTATAGTTTTCCCTTGTTTTGGTTTTGATTATTATAGTTTCAAACCATAGATTTTGACTTGTCAAGGGCAAAATGGTCCAATATAGGGACTAAAATTTTATACAGAAAGAAATTTAAGGGATCACAACCTATGTTTTGGCACTATAGGAATCAAAACCAAAATGAGGGTAAACTATTAGAAATTTAGAACCTAACATAATATTAACGCACTTTTTATTTGCAGATGGTATTTTAACGTTTAATTTGAACTCGAACACTGTAAATATTCTTGCCCATTGGCTGATATGTTTTGTGAACAGTTGGTTGCAATGTTCTCAGTTTATTCCAGACTATTGTCCTTGTGTGTTGCATTATTCAATTTTAGTGTCGCCATTGATTTGTATTAAAGATGATATTGCTACTCTATTGCAGCTTTTCACTGTCCCTAAAGACAAACTTTCTGATAAAGACAAACTTCTTGAGCCGCTTTCGAAGAGATATGAACGGCTTAAAAGTGCCTGGTTATTACTGGAATCCTCTTTGATGAAACTTGATGATGCTCTGATGCTTTTTCATGACTTCTGAATATAAGTTTTATTAAAATAACTTACTGTGATCTTTTTTTTTTTTTTTTTTGCCCGAACTTACTGTGATCTTTACATGAAGGGGAGAATGTGTATAGCAGAAAATTTTATTCTTTTATGGCTTAGATATAGTAATAGGTTATGCAGTTAGGTATAATGGTTCCAAATATGCGGTAGATAGTCCGTTTGAGTTGCTCTTACACATTTTTTATGGCTCGACATTATGTTTGAGACATTTGATCTTCTCTCGTGAATACCATTTTATATTAGTCATTCCCTCAAATTTTACCATATTAATTATAAATATTGTATAAAAAGATGGAAAATGTGGCCTTTTAAAAGAAAGGTTTATATTGTTTATCTTGATAATTTGTTGGAATTTTATGTGATAAAATTTTTATTCGAATCTAAAAGTTTTGATATTAAATATTCAATCTAAATTTAATTCACCATTTATATTATATTTTTCTTAAATCAATTGAAAGGAGATACCATTTAAATGCACTATCCTATTTCCCGAACAGCAAGTTTACAAATTATTTTGCTCCTGTCATGGGAAGAAATAGTAAAATCAAAAGCAAATGATGAATTCGTGCATGTTTGGTTTATCTTTTTTGGGTCTAGAAGTCCTTCTGAACCGAAGAAGCTAACTGAAAAGAAAAAATCATGTTTGGTTCATAAGCAGATGAAAAGATCTTTTCCTCCAGAAGTCCAGTGGGGAAGCAAAAAGCCAGAAGTTAAAAATTTTGACTTCTGGCTTCTGGCTTTTGTCTTCTGATGGGCCCCACACATTTTATTGTTTGTTATTTAATAAAGTGGGTAGGAAAATTAGATTATTAGACCCCTAAAATTTTTAAATAAGATATTTTCTTGTAATATAAAATTTTCTTTTTATCTCCAAAAATTTACCATAATAATCTCTAATTATTTTCTCCCACAATATCCTCCTTTGAGCTAAAAATATAATTTTTTTAAAATTATTTTCCTTAAAATAAGGGAGAAATTAAGCCTTTAAAATCCTTCAAAAACCCAAATTTCACTTTTTCTTTCTAAACTATAAGAATATATGCATATTATATATGTATTATTTAATAACAATAATGCCCTTTTTAGTAATTTTTTATCTAAACTTACTTTTCAAAATAATCATCCAAACATGTTTTAAAAGTCAGATTGAAAAAAAGTCACTTCTAACATTACTTATCCAAACATAAATCACTTCTACAATCTAACTTTTTTCCAAAAAACCTTCTGAAAAAGACCTTCTGAAAAAGTTCTTTTGAAAAAAAGCCAATCCAAACACACATGAAATAGAAAATTTAACCCAACATTACGTAAAGTGAATGTAAGAAAAAGTATATATGCATTGAAAAGATGTAAAGCTAATATTACTTTAGTTTCTCAGTATTAGACCTAAATTAGGAATGTAGGTTTGTTATGAAATATAAGATTTTTTTTCTATTTTTCTTACATTTTTCCTTAAATTAGTATTCTTAATGTCCCTCAATAATAAACAAGTAAAAGAGGGAGAGTAAGAATAAATGTAGTGTTTTGGGTGATATGATGTGATTTTAATTAAATTAATTAACACCTTTATTTTAATTAAATTAGATAAATATATTTTATATTTAGTAACGTACAAGTAATTGTTTTGGTGTTAGATGATCTAATTGCCTAACCGATGGATAATATTCCAATGCTTTTAAATTGGGAGTCCTATTTTGTGAAACAAGGATCTTGTACAGCCATGTTTTTTAACTTGGGTACTAAATTCCATTCAATTCTTCTGACTTTAGTTTTTTATCATATTTTCTTCACCTAATCCCTTATCAAATTTCATTTCATACCAGAGTTCTAAAAACATTATATATAAGTTAAAAAATCTCAAAAAATTTATTATGTAATTTTTAAATTAAGGCATATCACACCTAGGCTATCTTCTTGTTCAGTACCATATGCCCTACAGCACATGGGCCAATGACATCGTTCATCATCTCACTTGTATCTTTGCACCTGCATATCCAAACTTCAATGTAATATTACACAATTTTATTTTTCAACTAAACACTCTGATATTGCTTTAACAATTGACTTGCCTCAAACCACTTGATCTATGGTGTCTACATTTACTGTAGCCCGCTGAGATATGACTTTTCACGAGAAAATTGATGCAATTTTATTATATCTTGTTTACTCAGATCATATTTCATCAAAGTTTCCAATAACATCTTAGATGCTTCCAACAAAAACTTTTAACGTGAAGATTCAAGGAGATGCAAGATTATTGATTTGTCGAAATCCTAAAAATGATTTACCTTTTGAAAAAATTGAGGAGTATTGACTTGTATGAGTGTATTTGAAAATGTACTCAGATTCCAAGTAAGAGATTTAATATCAGACAGGTCTCATTGACAATTTTTTCGCTTGTTAACAATGGTTATTTTAGTTGTCATTGATAACTCCTTGGCATCTCTCTGATATTAAATCTTTTATTTGGGATTTGGGTGCAATTGTCCCAAAACTTTTTTTTTATATATATAAATGGTCTATTTAAAAGAATCAAATATAGCATATTAATGGAAATAAATAACCCAGTTTGGTTTTTTTACAAAGTAGTGTATTGGACAATGACAAGGCTTTTACATGCTAAGGTATATTATATCACTTTTTGATATGGTATCGGAATATTCGACTTAGTATCATTCTCATTACGGTTTGCTTTACATTTGTAAAGCGTGTCCCCAAAAGTGATTCTCATTGGCCTACCCCATTTTTGAAGATAAGTATAATACTTCTTTTGTCCTTATTATAAGAGTCAAGGAGGAAAAATTGCACAGATTAAGGAAGTGGTTGAGAGAGATAAATATGTGTAAAAATTTTGTTTTATCAAATTTGCCCTTATTTATAATTAAGTATATAAAAGAGAGAGATGTGTATGAAAGAGAATGTGAATAGAGAGAATAATGATGAGTAACATGGGAAAAACCTTATTAAATGTTTTGACAAATTTATCCAGGTTCTTCTAAAAAAGAACAAAACCATTCGAATTTTTTGCTCTTATATATAGGGATGGAAGGAGTACTTCTGAACGTGCGAGTCTCACATACCTACCCCACTTCCAAAGACAAGTCCGATACTCCTCAATGTAGTAGCTATTGCTAAAAACAAATTAGAACGGGCAATTCCACTAGTGAACCGTCGAACCAACGCCCCTGTACGATTTTCTATAATAATAATAATCTCAGAGGACTATTTGAATTGGGAGTGGCACATATCGCCTACAAGAAGGAGGTGACACAAAATGTTTATATGTGCCTTTTGGTGCTACTGTCTATAGAGGAGGTAGGATAAATTTGATGAAGCATTACTGGTGTCACCTGTAATATTTGTTCTTATAAGAAGGTCCCTCATAATGATAGGTTGTCAATGTCTTTGAAAGAAGGTTCAAAGAAAGTAAATATGGAAGATATAAGAGAAGAGGAAGTTGGACAAGGTAATGCCAATTCACAAGTTTCTGCAATTAATGATAAGAAAAGGAAAGCTTCTGGTTCTATGGATAATTGTATTGACAACTCCTGGTTCTCAACCAAATATTAAGAGTATTTTAGCATCGATACAATGTGAAGATGATGATTGCTGAATGGGCTCTTATCAATTATATTCCATTTAATGCATTGGGCCGCCCTTTATTTCAAAAGAGTTGTGGATTGAATTTGCTCCTGGGTATAAAGCCCCTAGTCCTTCTAATTTTAAAACCAATTTGTTGATATATTGGGAAAAAAGAATGCCAATTACTTATTAATGATCATCAAGCTAAGTAGAAAGTTAATAGTTGTACACTCATGGCTAATGGATGGACTAATGTGAGACATCGAACTTTGATAAACTTCTTAGTGTACTTTACGCACGGTATGGTATTTGTAAAGTCTATTGATGCATCGATTTAAACAAAGATGCTAAAATTTGTAAACTCTGTAATTTTTTTTTAAGTTTGTGAATGTCTTCTTAGGAGGGGATCACTCACTTTGGAGCAATTGGTTCGCTTCACGGAGCTTACCAAAGAGCAAGTCAAGAACTCATTACTTGTGTTAGTTCAGCACAACTGTGTTCAAGCTTTTGTTCTTGAACAAGAAGGTGGTATATCATATAACCATTTTGTTTTTAAGGTTAATATAACTTTTGGTCCCTGAACTTTCACTCAATTTTGGTTTTAGTCCTTGAACTTTAAAATTTTTGGTTTTGGTCCCTGAATTTTTGGTCAATTTTGGTTTTGGTCCCTGAACTTTAAAATTTTTGGTTTTAGTCCCTGAACTATCGGTTAATTTGGTCTTGATCCCTGAACTTTCAGTAATTTTGGTATTGGTCCCTCAACTTTAACTTTTTTTTGAAGTTTTTTTAAACTGAGGGACCAATACCAAAATTACTGAAAGTTCAGGGATTAAGACCAAAATTGACCGAAAGTTCAGAGAGCAAAACAAAAAATTTTAAAGTTCAGGGACCAAAACCAAAATTGAGTGAAAGTTCAGGGACCAAAAGTTATATTAACCCTTGTTTTTACTTTGAACTATTTGTTGTTCCTTGTGTTGTTGTTCTCTGTTTTTTATTTAAAATGTTGTTGGAGGAATGGTGGAGTTTGAATTGCTTTATGGTTTGGTTTTAGCTTCTTCTGTGACTATTGTGAAGATAGGTTTTTGTTAATGATTAATTGTGGGTTTGATTAAAGCTCAACAGTGTTCTTGATAGAATTAATACGAATTGAAATTTCAAGTGAGAATTTTGGGATTGAGAATGTGAATGAGTGTCATTTATATCAACCTGAAAGCCAGTCTAAATCTGCCCAGCGCATAGATTAGAACTTTTCCTTCGATATTATTCATTTTAGACAGTTCATGGATGTGCAACTGCAAAGCAGGTGAAGATAATCAATGATTGATGAGTATTCCAAGTGTACTTAATATGTTAGAATCAAACGTTGCACTTTTTGTCAATATATATATATAAATATTATTGTTGAAAGGGGTAAGTTTTACATTTAAAACCAATATCACCTCCCCAATTATGTCGTTCGTCAAGGACCAGAGGTTGTACAATCCTTGGGGTCTTTGTTTGTTTATTTATTGATGATTTATTTCATAAATACTTATATTATTGGAATGTTGTTTTAGTGCTAGTGTGAGTATATTTTCCCCCCTTTAAACTTAATAATGTTGCTTAAGGTTGATGTACTGACTGATACTAAATGTTGGTCGTGAAGGATCAAAGGTTAATCATACACAGTACTTGGCATTATTTGATAACATACTCCATCGGTTGAGATCTCCCAAATTCTTGGAGATTGTTTCACAGGATCTTGAAGAAGTTAGTTTTATCATTACCCTTATTTTCTTGGATTTTAAATTCAACTTAAACTTTTTTTTATGCTGAGTATATTGGTGATTGGTGATTGGTATTGCAGTGCTTAGAGCTTCTTGAGGGATTACTTCGTGATGGTAGGCTGACTTTGAGACATATGGTTGACAGAGCAAGCCAAAGAAAAGGTGGTACAGGCAAGAAAGGAAGAAAGAGAGAGAACGAAAGATGAAAGAAATTCCAGACTATATTCCACAAATCACATTTACAAGTACATCCCCTTTTAAAGGAGTGTTATGCTCTGTTAACCATCTAACTAAGCTATAACAGAAGTAGTTACATCCTAACGGCTCATTAATCCGCCACCTCATCTAATGACAGCTCAGCATATGACTATTACACACTAAACACGTAACAAAAGGTTATTCTACAATGATGCATAGGCTATATTGGATATTATCTGGCTTATATTTATATGTAAAATGGAAACCCTAATGTGAGAGGGTTTTTTCCCTTCTATTGGATTTATGTATATACTGCGATTGTATTTTTTGCTCAATGCTCTGTGTAGCAATGGTTTGGCTAGATGCATTCATGACAAACTACTAATCTTTAGATTCTTGGTCTTAAAGCAAATATCACTTACAAGAGTCATGTAGCATAATAAGTAGGCCCCTAACTTGGCTATTCTGGTTACACGCGTGTTCTTCTCTAAGCAATAGTTGTATTGATGATAGAAAATGAAAGTTTGTGGCATAATAGTTGGCTAATTCTTGTGGTATAATTTGTTTAGTAAATTAAACAAGAGACAGCTTCTAAGGTGGAATTTTGATCAGCTGGGATTCCACCAAGCATGGGAAGATTATAGAGATAATAAATGGTCTTTAACATGTCACACCCAATTTTATCAGTTCAGTTTGATTTGTTGTGATGGTGTTATTTATCCCCATGCAACAACTTTTGCAATATTATACGGGACTATTCATCTAGTGGGATTAGGACAGCTTTGCTTCGTGATTAAGTTTCTATCTTTTATCCTTCCCTTTTCTTGTTTTTAGATAACTCTTTTGTTTAAAAATTTTCCTATGAATGCTTGCCTTTGGTAATATTGTTTCGAGAAATGACTTCAAAATATCTCTCCTTTCTATTGCTATTTTCCTTAGTCTATTAATGGGTCAGCTCTGTTGCTTCTTGTATCTCACATAGATGAACCCTTGGTCTAGGAATTTTGGAGCACATTTTTCTGTTTTTGATCCTGGAGATACATGTGCGTTATATTCCATGTACTTTAAACATAACCAAGAATCACCAGATCCTACTTGTTGGTCGATGAATGGTTTAAATATAAATGTCTTAGAGGCTTCAATTACTGAGGGTGTGGTATGATCTGGGTTTGGCAGAGATAGGGGTTCCGGTGCCATTTAGTTAGAATTTGTGGTGTTCTCAAGTGTGGGCATTACTGGTATGCTATTTTATGTAAATCCTCTTGAATTAGTTTTTTTTTTTTTTCAAATCAATGGACTTCTACCTTCAGAAAATGCAGTAGCCTTAGATGTTGTGCAAGAGAGCCTTCGCAAACTCTTATGCTACGTTTGGTTCACTAGAACTCGCTCCCGAGAATTGGAACTGAGGATGGAACTCGTTTTTGGGGCTGTTTGGTGCGACTGAATCGGGTTCAATGGAAGTGGCAATTCCATCAAATATGGGAACTACCACTTCCATCCTCCCCCCATTGGAACTGGGTTCCACTTCCATTGGAACCCAGCCTTAGACCATTTTGCCCCACAGCCACCAAGAGAAGATGGAGGACAGCAAGGATGGCGGCGGTGGAGGACGGCAGAGATGGCGGACGGCGAGGATGGCGGAGGATGCGGACGGCAACGACGGCGGCATATAGCAACTACACTCCTTGTATCGATCTGGACACCCCCTCTCGACCTCTTGGAACAATGGTGAAGCATAGCATCGGAGGCGGCAGATGGCGAGGATGACGGTGAGGACAACGGATGATGGTGAGGACGACGGCTGAGAGTGAGACGACAGCCGATGGTGAGCAACATCGAGATCTGGACCATATCCTTTCCTCCTTCTCCTTCTTCAATATGCGAGGGTATCTTCTCTTTCTTCTCCCTTGTTCGAACTACGACGGCAGCACCCCCTTCTCCTCCCTTTTTGATCTACGACGGTGGCGTCTCCTTCTTCGTCTTTGATCTGCAACCTCCATCTCCCTCTTCGATTTCTATTCCTCCGATTGCATCTGTTCGATCTTTGATATTTTCTCTCTTCAATTGCAATTTCTTTGATTTTCCTTGTTTCTGCTGCTTTCAATTTTCAATCAGTGGACCATATGATTTTGATGTTGTCTTCTTTGTCAGTGGTTATGTTCCCAGCGTTAATGGTGGTCGGTGAAGGTGTCGGCGGTGGTGAGGAGAGGTGAAGGAGGAAATTTTTTTAGGTTTGAGGGCATTTTGGTATTTTCACATTTTAAATGAATATTTTAATTAAAAATTATATCTCACTTCCATCATCCTACCAAACATGTTTTAAAACCCACTTCCACTTCCATTTCTACTTCTATTTCCACTTTTATTTCCACATCAACTTCTATCAAAACCTCTTCCATTGAACCAAACGGGCCCTTAATGATTCGACATGTTCAACGCTGCCCTTCCCCTGAGCCGGTTGTTTCTCCTCCACTTGAGCAGGATACTAAAAAGAGAGGTGCTAAGTCCAAGGTAATTGTTTCTTCATCTCATCATATTAAAAATAGATTTGCACACTATACTATCACATTACTTTGTTTTATGGGCTGCAACAATAACTTCTCTAAGTTGTGTATTACTCCCTCCGGTCCTAATTATAAGAGCCATTTGATTTTTTTAGAAAAATTAAAGATACAAAATACACCACTTTAAATTGTTTATATTTATCTTTTTTCCTTAAAACTAAATTATTTTACTTATAAACGATCATATAATTTAATTACATTTCGTATATATTAAGATTTAAGGGTCTAATTTGCTTCCTTAATCTCCCCAATAAAAGTCAACTGGCTTCTATAATTAGGACCGATGTAGTATTTTGATTTAATACAAACAAATCATCATAAATCTCACATAAACTTTTTAGCAGTATTAAAACCCCTCTGGATTGTGAGAGACCCAGCGAATAATCTAATGACTTGAAATCTTCTCCAGTTCCACGTCTGGTCTGGTCCTGTTGTAATAAGTACTTGGTCTTTTATTTGGGACTTGGCTTCCCTCCTCTACCACTTCCCATCCTCTTCCCTCCTCTACCCCAAATTTTTTTAATTTTAGGGTTAAATTTTTTTTTGTTTTTATCATTAGATTCTACATAAAATTAGTGACATTTTGAAATCTCATGGACAAAAAATGGTTCAGTTTTCAATTTTATATGATTTTTCAAAGATTTAATACTTAAAAATCTGTATTTTTTTTAAGTTAAAGTATTAAATCTTTGAAAAATCATATAAAATTGAAAACTGAACCATTTTTTGTCCATAAGATATCAAAATGTTACTAATTTTATGTAGAATCTAATGATGAAAACAAACAAAAAAAATTTAACCCCAAAATTAAAAAAAGTTAGGATAGAGGAGGGAAAAGGATGGGAAGTGGTAGAGGAGGGAAGCCACACCCTTTTATTTGACAGTGAATCAATGCTTTGATATCATCTTTTGCACTGAAGCTGAAAAACTGAAGTGTTCAGTTTAGTATCCCAAATATGAGTTCTTTTGATGCTCTTTCTTTTGGTAATCATTGCTTGTAGATAGCCATCTGAAGAACCGAAGACATTAGAATATCGTGTTTTAGAAGCAGCTGTGCCTGCTGAAGGAGTCAGGTTTTCTCTCGCTGCAAATTCTGAATTATGATTATCTGAAGTGCAGCAAAAGTGGTTTCACTGTATAATGTCCCATCACAACTTCTTTCTGCTGCTATCCTCCATATTACATTTTCGTGCAAATCCTATGTTAAATGCCCTTTCCCTTTTTCTTCGAAAAAAACTGTGTTTTAATGTTTTTTTTTTTTTGGGAAGTGGACATTTGAACTTGAGACCTCCTTCATTGCTTACGTTTTAATGTGCGTCTGCTCTGCAGCTTGGTTTAATGAGTGATGGACCTTGAAATTAAGGTTCAAGTTGTTTCTTTCTCTCAAAAGGCAATCAGTGTGATCTACAGTATACCAAATGCGTACTTCTGACTGTTGAAATCAATGGAAAGTAACTAATCATAATATTCTGTTGATTATACTACTGATTGACGTTGAGTTACTTTTCTTTTTCTGCATGAACTCCCTCCAGTCCTAATTATAAGAGCCAGTTGACTTTTTTGGAAAAATTAAGGTTGCAAAATACATCATTATAAATTGTTTATATTTGTCTTTTTTCCTCAAAACTAAGTTATTTTACTTATAAACTATCATATAATATAATTACATTTCGCATATATTAAGATTTAGAGGTCTAATTTGTTTCCTTAATCTCCCCAAAAAAAGTCAACTGACTCTTATAATTAGGACCGGAGGTAGTATTATATTTTTGCTTATTTTGGACGTGGCTACCAGGAACTATGTTCATATGTTGCCTATTCTCTTGATTATCTTAATGTCATTAGCAAAACATTACAACAGGGATCTCACACAGTAATTTATTTTTCTTTTAAAATTAAAACATTTTGTCTCCAATCTGTCTTTCCTTAGAGAATCATTATTAATTTTATTATTGAAATGATGCACCTGTATGCTTTTCTTAGGTATTGATTGAGAATGTTAGAGCAGCACATGATGATGAACCTGCTACTGTCTTAGGGGCAATACTGGACGCAACTAAAAATGTAGAGAAAAAAGTGAAAATGGAGAAATCAGGTGAACCAGATCCCTTGCTTTATGTTTGGAAACCTAAATATATATTTTCATAGCAATGACAACATTTATTTGTATTAGTCATGGGATATGATTAATTATGGTTTCATGCCCTTGCCGGTTGCAACTCAATGTTATGGCCAAAAGAAAGCTGGTTGGTCAGTCTTCGGATTTGTCTCACACATTTTGAATCATTTCTTCTATTTACCAGGTGTTTTTGTTAACCATTGCTTTAAATTTAGTCATATGTGAGAAATTCGATTTCAATAGCCACAGTAAGCATGGAAACATCAATTAGTTACGTGCGTGTGTGGGTGTTGACAGCTATTTACTGCTTTATTTGTGCATCGTCCAATATATTATTTCTTTTACTGGTATGATCTACCAATAATATTTTATATTTGTATGGTTGAGAAGTAAGTCATGGTTGAGAAGTAAGTCATGGTTGAGAAGTAAGTCACCCCTATTGTATCAATAATTGTTGATGAGACATTATTTTATAAGTCACACCAAATATTTGAAACTTCTACTTACGATAATTGCTCTTGTCCCATATGTTTACATTTTATTCCAACTGTCATGTTATTTTACTGTCCTTTATTTCATAATCTTAAGCAACCAGCTTTCTCAAGCTTTTCCTTTTTTTTCTCTGTAATATTACACTCTGAGAAATGAAAATGTAAAATATGTATGCTTTCTATGTCTTCACTACCAAGAATGCTGTCTCTGGTGAGTTTTGACTTACACTTGTTCTCTTTATGTTTCAGTTCCATTGACACTAGATGATATTTTCACTGAGGTGCAGAAGACTGAAAATGGCCGTGCTATGACCATGGAACGTGTTAGATCTTCTCTTGTCCTGCTGGGTTGCACTCCGGGAAATGATTCATATAGTATTGGTGCAAATCTGATCTCTTTCCCGTATGTTATGCTTTACTGAGTGTTGTGAAATACTGAAATAACCACTTTCGG
This sequence comes from Mimosa bimucronata, assembly GCA_037074515.1. NCBI lineage: Eukaryota > Viridiplantae > Streptophyta > Magnoliopsida > Fabales > Fabaceae > Mimosa > Mimosa bimucronata. The sequence goes on along the minus strand of CM073440.1, from coordinate 30,764,709 downwards.
TTCATTTATTTATTCTCATTTGGGACTCCATCTTTATCTTATTTACTTCTCCAATAATTTGTTTCTGACAATTTATTCTTTTTCTTTGTCAGAACTGAAGAAAATTATTGAGTCAGCTCGAGATGAAGAGGTCTTTATATGTTTTATTACATAATATCAAAATTGGCTTATGTAGAACTGTCTCATTTCTTGTTCTATCTTGCAGGTTGAGTCAACTGTATTAAAAAGGTACGGAATGGATGCCTACAGGATGTTCAGATTGTTGTCCAAAGCTGGTTGTTTTCTTGAGACGGATAAGGTGGTTATTTCTTGTTGGCAGATTAGGACTCTAATTCAATTGATATCGATATTGATAATACATTATTGAACGTCTACTGAAGAGAACTATTGAGATTTTGGGAATTAAAATGATGTAAAAAAGTAAACAGAGCAAATAGACAAATTTTAACATGTAACTCTCACTGCTTAAAACATTTAAGGGTTAAAGATCAATTTTACCAACAGACTGTCGTCCAAGTTGTAGATAACACAATTAACAATTGAAAAGGTTAGAAATACTAATGGACCTTTTAACCGGGGTCAGATTGGTCAACACCGTTAAAAATACCAAACGTCCGTTACAAATTTTAGTGGGGCTCACAATTTTTTAATATAAAAAAGTGTGCCCCACAATTTTTTGTGGGGTTAAAGAGTAATTTTACCAACAGACTATTGTCTAGGTTGCAGATGGCACAATTAACAATATAAAGGGTTGATATCACCAATGGACCTTTTAACTAGGGGCGGATAGGCCAATACTGTTTTATTTATGCAACCCGCCATTAGTTGTGGGACAATTGGCGTAATGATGTCCACCTGGTAACTTGGTGAATTCCACATGATGGACCTGATTTCACCTCACCCATCCCCACCCTCACCCTCACATACCTTTACCCTCGACGACAGAGCCCTCATCATAACCATGAACGAAAGAACACTCGAGGATGGTGGACAACAACGGACAGTGGACACCCTCATCCTCACCCACCCTCGACAGTCTAAAATGTGCCACATGGCAACTTGCCACAGTGGGAGGGATTTTCTAATTGCTTGGGCGCATTTTGGTATTTTCCTATTATTAATCCATGTCACAGTCTAAAATGTTCCACATGGCAACTTGTTGTCTGTCGCGTCTCCAAATTAAAATTAACTGTCAACATCCATAAGTAAAACTGTATTGGCCAATCCTCCCTGGTTAAAAGGTCCGTTGGTTATAACGACCCTTTTTATCATCGATTGTGCCATCTGCAACCTGGATAATAGTCTATTGGTAAAATTACTCTTTAACCCCATAAAAAGTTGTGGGCCACAATTTTTTATATTAAACGTAACGGCCGTTTGGTATTTTTAACGGCGTTCGCCAATCTGCCCCCGGTTAAAAGGTCCATTGGTATTTTTGACCATTTCAATTGTCAATTATGCCATCTGTAACTTGGACAATAGTCTATTGGTAAAAGTGCTCTTTAACCTAACATTTAATGATCTCATATGTGCTGACTTTTTTTTTTTTTTTTTACTTTTAGTTCTGGTTAAATATCAAAATAACTACTAACATATTTTCACTATTTAAATACCATTTTCAGCACTTCATAGATGTTTTAAACAGATTCTTACCCTGATAAACTACAAAACTCATAAAACAACATGGATGTCTAAAGTATATGACAATTGACTCTATCTGACACACTTTGAATTTGAAACATTCCATGTTCAGCTCTTAATTTGAATATTTGAACAGATCCTTACTCTTTGATAAAATATATGGATGTATAAAATATATAACTATTTACTTACAATTCTAGATTTTTATAATTTTTTCTTTTGTCCATAGTCAAGATTTAGATTAGTTGCCCAAATTGTAAAGATTGAAATAAGAACTTGTGAAATGTCCAATAATAATTGAAGGATAAGATGTTAAGACACGTATATGTAAAACTTAATGCCCTGGCACCACCAGAGAACGATTTCTTTGAATGCACAGGAAATAATCAATACATATACAAGATACTGAGATAAAAAAAAGGGTTAACATTACCAAAATTAATAATAAAATTATGGTAATAACAGAACTTAGTTGTTAGCAAATAATCAATCATATTTATGGAAGGGAAGAAAACATGAAATAGTTAAGTGAATGACCTTAGAAACAACTATGGTATCTTACAGTCAGGAAAATTTTTAAAAATTGGAAGGACGAGAATTTCAGTGACTTGTACATCTATGTCTATATATAAATGAAAGAAAACACCTCTCAGATGACCCAACCACTATATTAAGCAACTATTTATGACCATTTTGTACTTTTCTTTTCCTTGTAGATAGCAGAGTTTACTTTTGTTGAAAAAAGGGATACCCCAAAGATTCTATACAAGTTATGGAAGGATGAGTATCTAGATATGGAGGTGATTAATCTCCTTTTAAAATTTTCAACCCACCAGGATTCAACTTATATTTGCAGACTGATTTGTCATCCCATCTTTAATCTTCCTTGCAGAAATTAGTTGTGACAGGAGCCAGGCAATCAAAGTTCTTGTTGTGGAAAGTTAATAAGCCTATTTTGTGGGAACATGTACTTGATGAGATGTATTATGCTGCCTTAAATTTGAGCCTACGACTAGCTTATGAGCAGGAAAAGGATGCGGAGGTTAGTAAGCACATGGTTATTAAAGTATTTAAGTTTATTTTCCGAAGAAAAGTTTTTATATGTATTTTTCATTTTGCCATTCTAAAGTGACCATGTTCCCCAAAAAATGGTTTTGTTTCATTTTTATGTCTAGTTATATTGGTAAACTAATTAAATATGCTGATATACTCGTCAGTCTTGCCTTGCTTTGTGGTTGCTGCTTGAGTACCGATTTTCTTCTTTTGTGATGGGGCAAAAATTAAATCAAATGACAGGCCAAAGAAAATAGAAATGATAACAGAGCAGTTTTTCTATCGGAAATATCTGATATAGTGCTTTTGTTACTTCTATTTGTTCACAGCTTAAAGCTCTAAAGTATCACTACAGATGTTTTGCTGGTTGGGTTGGTTAAATATCAGTGTAAATTAATTCTATTCGGTGCCGAGTATCCTACTCAATTCCTCTGTGGTTTGTTCTCTTACTGTTTAATCAAACTAGTAATTTTGGTCTTGACTAGATGTGGACCCCTATTTTGCATGAAATTTAAGGTGATTCGCATTGTTGATGGTCTTCAAACAATGCAGCTTTTTAGAGGTTATGTATAAATATATATATATATATTAATGTTTGTAGAATTTATCTCTTTAATGTTATAATGATGAAAAATTCCATTGTTAACAAACAGTGTAAATGTTCAAACTATAAGCAAAAGCATAGTTGTCGAAATCATCCAATACACACTCTAAGCATGAGTGTAGTTCCTGCATACCTCTGGAGAGGTGAATGTAGTTTACATTCTTTTTTTGTTAATTCTATATTTTGTCTTTATATAGTTTGCTCTTGTTTTGGTTTTGATTATTATAGTTTCAAACTATAGATTTTGACCTGTGAAGGGCAAAATGGTCCAATATAGGGACTAAAATTTTACAAAGAAAGAAATTGAAGGGACCGCAACCTATGGTTTGGCACTATAGGAATCAAAAGCAAAATGAGGGTAAACTATTAGAAATTTAGAACCCAACATAATAACACTCTTTTTTTATTTGCTGACAGTATTTTAACGTTTAATTTGGACTTGAACACTGTAAATATTCTTGCCCTTTGGCTGATATGTTTTGTGAACAGTTAGTTACATTGTTCTCAGTTTATTCCAGACTATTGTCCTTGTGTGTTGCATTATTCAATTTCATTGTCGCCATTGATTCCATTGCAGCTTTTGACTGTCCCTAAAGACAAACTTGATGATGAAGACAACAAACTTCTTGAGCCGCTTGCGAAGAGATACAAACGGCTGATAAGTGCCTGGTTACTACTGGAATCTTATTTGATGAAACTTGATGATGCTCTGATGCTTTTCCATGATTTCTGAATATAAATTTTGTTACTTACTGTGATCTTTACATGAAGGGGAGAATGTGTATAGCAGAAAATTTTATTCTTTTATGGCTTAGATATAATAGGTTATGTAGTTAGGAATAATGGTTCCAAATATGCGGGAGATAGTCCGTTTGAGTCGCTCTTACACATTTTTTATGGTTTGACATTGTGTTTGAGACATGTGATCTTCTCTCGTGAATATCATTTTATATTAGTCATTCCCTCAAGTTTTACCATATTAATTATAAATATTGTATAAAACGATGGAAAATGTGGCCTTTTAAAAAAGGTTTATATTATGTATCTTGATAATTTGTTGGAATTTTATCTGGTAAAATTTTTAAAAAAGGTTTATATTATGTATCTTGATAATTTGTTGGAATTTTATCTGGTAAAATTTTTAAAAAAGGTTTATATTATGTATCTTGATACTTTGTTGGAATTTTATCTGATAAAATTTTTAAAAAAGGTTTATATTATGTATCTTGATATCTTGTTGGAATTTTATCTGATAAAATTTTATTCGAATCTAAAAGTTTTGATATTAAATATTCAATCTAAATTTAAATCACCATTTATATGATATTTTTCTTAATCCAATGCAAAGGAGATACCATTTAAATGCACTATCCAATTTTCCCGAACAGCAAGTTTACAAATTATTTTACTCGTGCCAAGGGAAGAAAAAGTAAAATCAAAAGCAAATGATGAAAGAGAAAATTTAAGCCAACTTTATGTAAAGTGAATGTAAGAAAAAGTATATACATGTATTGAAAAGATATAAAGCTAATATTCCTTTTGTTCCACAATATTACACCTATTTAGAAATGTAAGTTTGTTTTTAAATATAAGATCTTTTTCTATTTTTCGCACATTTTTCATAAATTATTCCTGTTGATGGCCCTCAATAATAAACAAGGAAAAGAGAGAGAGAGAGAGAGTAAAAATAGATGTAGGTAGTTGAATGTTTAGGTAATATCATATGATTTTAATTAAATGGGTTAATATAACTTTTGGTCCCTGAACTTTCACTCAATTTTTGGTTTTGGTCCCTGAACTTTCGGTCAATTTTGGTTTTGGTCCTTGAACTTTGAAATTTTTGGTTTTGATCCCTGAACTTTGGGTCAATTTTGGTCTTGGTCCCTGAACTTTCAGTAATTTTGGTTTTGGTCCCTTAGTTTAAAAAAAACTTCAAAAAAAAAAAAAAAATTAAAGTTGAGGGACCAAAACCAAAATTACTGAAAGTTCAGGGACCAAGACCAAAATTGACCCAAAGTCCAGGGACCAAAACAAAAAATTTCAAAGTTCAGGGACCAAAACTAAAATTGACCGAAAGTTCAGGGACCAAAACAAAAAATTTTAAAGTTCAGGGACCAAAACCAAAATTGAGTGAAAATTCAGGGACCAAAAGTCATATTAACCCTAATTAAATTAACTAACGCCTTTATTTTAATCAAATTAGGTAAATATATTTTATATTTAATAGGTTGCAAGTAATTGTTTTGGTGTTAGATGATCTAATTGCCTAACCGATGGATGGATTGGGAGTCCTATTTTGTGAAACAAGGATCTTGAATAGCCATGTTTTTTAACTTGGGTACAAAATTCCATTTAACTCTTCTGACTTTAGTTTTTTATTACCATATTTTCTTCACCTAATCCCTATCAAATTTCATTTCATACCAAATTTCTAAAAAATATTTTATATTAGTGAAAAAAATCTCAAAAATTTTATTATGTAATTTTTAAATTAAGGCGTATCACACCTAGGCTATCTTCTTGTTCAGTACCATATGCCCTACAGCGCATGGGCCAATGACATTGTTCATCACCGCACTTGTATCTTTGCTCTTGGATATCCAAACTCCAATGTAATTACACCATTTTATTTTTCAACTAAACAGTCTGATATTGCTTTAACAATTGACTTGCCTCAAACCAGTTGACCTATGGTGTCTACATTAAGAGTAGCCCGCTGAGATATGTTAGGCCCCGACAGCCAGCGTAAAAACCCCGTCGAATCTCATGAACATGGATCAACGAAGAAATTGTGTAAATGTTAGGTCGTTGCCCGTAAGCAACGCGCTGTATGGCTCGAGTACAGTGAGAAGAGAGCGAGAGCCGCTGCATCCTAGCCTGAATGCAGTGTTAAGAGAGCAAGGGCTAAAGGATAGGTCGTTGCCTGGTTGTAACGCGCTGTATGGCTCTAGTACAGTGATAAGAGAGCAAGAGCCGCTGCATCCTCGCCCGAATGCAGTGTTAAATGAGCAAGGGCTACCGCACTCTAATGGACGGAGGCGGCTAAAGAAGCTAGTTCATGAGAGTAAGATCAGATTTGGTTCTTGGAATATTGGGACGCTGAATGGGAAGCTTTTTGAGGTTGCACAAGTTATGAAGGATCGTAAGATTAATATATTATGCTTACAAGAAACCAGATGGGCTGGAGAGAGATCTAAAGAAATCGGAGTTAATGATTCTAAACTTTGGTACACAGGAAAGGTAAATGGGAGGAATGGTGTTGGTATTATTGCAGATAAAGAGTGGCGGAAGAATGTAGTGGAAGTTAAGCGGATCGAGGACCGAATCATATCGGTGAGAGTAATTGTGGGAAATGATACAATAAATGTTATTAGTGCATATGCACCCCAAGTAGGCGCAGAAGCACATCTTAAGGAGAAGTTTTGGGCAGATATTGAAGGGTTGATTCATGGTATACCGGCAACCGAGAAAATTTTTATTGGAGGGGATCTTAATGGATATGTTGGGAAAGAGGCGGGATCATATGCAAGGGCGCATGGTGGTTTTGGTTATGGGGAGTTGAATAATGAAGGACAAACAATTATCGATTTTTCCTTAGCATACAATCTTAAGATTGTTAACACATGCTTTAAGAAGCGGGAAGAACATTTAATTACATATAAAAGTGGAACTCACAAGTCACAAATTGATTTCTTTTTGGTAAGAAACCCTGATAGAAGGTTATGTACTAATTGCAAAGTGATTCCTGGGCATGGGGAGACCGCTCAACATAGACTTCTAGTTCTTGATGTGAGAATTAAATGTATAAGACAAAGGCGCCGGGCAGTTTTGAACCGAAAGATCAAGTGGTGGCAGTTAAAGGGGGAGAAGCGAGAGATTTTTAAGAGAAATCTATTGGATGAAGGGGTATGGGAGCCACAAGGAAATGCTAACAGCATGTGGAAGAATATGGCTACGAAGATTGAAATGGTTGCTAAAGCTACTTTAGGAGAATCAAAAGGTTTTGGACCACGAGATAAGGAGACTTGGTGGTGGGATAAGGATGTCCAAGAAAAGGTGCGGAATAAAAAGAATTGTTTTAAGGCTATACACTTGTGTAATAATACTGAAAATTGGGAAAAGTATCGCTTAGCTAAAAAGGAGACTAAGAAGGCAGTGAGTGAAGCTCATGCTAAAGCATACGAGGGGTTTTATAAGGAGTTAGGGACAAAGGTTGGGGAACAAAAGATTTACAAGATCGCAAAGAGTAGGGAGAGGAATTCAAGAGATTTGGATCAAGTAAGATGTATAAAGGATGAAGAAGGTAAAGTTTTGATTACTGATGAAGATATTAAGAATAGATGGGAGGCCTACTTTTCTAAGTTATTCAATGATGGAGGTGAAGGTCTATCTTGTGAGTTGGGGGATTTGACAATTAGTGAAGATGGACTTAATAGATCATTTTATCGTAGAATTAGAGTTTGCAAGGTTAGAGAAGCTCTTAAGAAAATGGAAAATGGTAAAGCAGTTGGACCTGATGGTATACCGATTGAAGTTTGGAAATGTTTAGGGGAAGAGGGTGTGTTATGGTTAGCTGAATTGTTTAACGAGATTTTACGGTCTAAGAAGATGCCTGATGATTGGAGAAAAAGTACTTTGGTTCCGATTTATAAAAACAAAGGCGGTATACAAAATTGTGCAAATTATAGGGGAATTAAACTTATGAGTCATACAATGAAACTATGGGAAAAGGTGATTGAGCATAGGTTAAGACTAGAAACTAGTATTTCTGAGAGACAGTTTGGGTTCATGCCAGGGAGATCCACAACGGAGGCGATATATCTATTAAGGGGGATAATGGAAAAGTATCGAAGTAGAAAAAGAGACTTACATATGGTTTTTATTGACTTAGAAAAGGCGTATGATCGCGTGCCGAGAGATTTATTTTGGAAAGCGTTGGAAAAGAAAAGAGTATGTGTTGCTTATATTAAAGTTATACAGGATATGTATGATGGGGTGTTGACTAAGGTTAGAACGCCGGGAGGTGAGACAAAAGACTTTCCTATAAGAATTGGCCTACATCAGGGATCAGCTTTGAGCCCATATTTGTTTAACTTAGTAGTAGATGCTCTAACTGAGCCTATAGAAGAAGAGGTCCCTAAGTGCATGCTTTTTGCTGATGATATAGTCGTTCTGGCCGAATCAAGAGAGGAGATTAATGATAAATTAGAAATATGGAGAAACACGCTGGAGTCGAAGGGTTTCCGTTTAAGTAGGAGTAAGACAGAATATATGCATTGTAATTTTGCAAATAGACAACTTAAAGGTAATTTGGAGGTTAAACTGGGAGAGCAAACAATCCCTCAAGTGACAAAGTTTAGGTATTTGGGATCAATTATAAGACAAGATGGTGAGATTGATGACGATATCAATCATAGAATTCAAGCTGGGTGGTGTAAATGGAGGAAAGCTACTGGAGTTCTCTGTGATAGAAAAGTACCCCATAAGGTAAAAGGGAAGTTTTATCGTACTGCTATAAGACCAGCAGTATTATATGGTAGTGAATGTTGGGCTTTGAAGGGTCAACATGAACATAAGATGGGGGTAGCTGAAATGAGGATGTTGAGATGGATGTGTGGTCACACAAGAAAGGATAAGATTCGGAATGATCATATACGCGAACGAGTTGGAGTGGCACCTATCAGTGAGAAAATGGTAGAAAATCGTTTGAGATGGTTTGGACATGTACAAAGGAGGCCATTAAATGCGCTAGTGAGGAGGGTAGATCAAACAGTCTGGAGTCCGATTAAGAGAGGAAGAGGGAGACCGAGGCTTACACTCAATGAAGTTGTAGAGCGAGATCTTTTAATAAATAATATATCTAAAGATTTGGTTACCAATAGAGCACAATGGCGTCGTGCGATCCATGTAGCCGACCCCACTTAGTGGGATAAGCCTTTGTTGTTGTTGTTGTTGTTGTTTACACAGATCATATTTCATCAAAGTTTCTGTTAACCTCTTAAAATTCATGCCATTTTAGCACATTTTCCTATAGTTCATATACTTTTTAGGTGGAATTATACGTATTTTGATGTAGATATGATAGAAAAATGTGCCAAGTTGATATTTGGGTTAAAGTCATTGAATTCTTGATTTAAATGTGAATATATTACCCTCTTTTTATCAACTTTGGCTGTTGTAGATTTCATTACTTGTTAGGTGTGTGAAGCCAATAAATTAAGCCACATTTGAGTTGTATTTGAAGCTAAAATCAAAGAGCAAGAAGTGGAAAATAAGATTTAAAGCATCCAAGAAAGCTGAAAAGAGAAGCTGCAGAAAGTTATTGGCCACAGCCAAAAGCACAGGCAAAATTCCTGGCCACAGCCACATCCTGAAAAATTCCAGGCAAAGAATTATTGGCCACGGCCAACCAGTGCTGACAGAGTGCACAGTGGAAAATTCCAACTCGAAAATAGGGTTTAAAAACACCACAAACTCATACTCAAACATATTCTTTTGACTTGGGCTTTCTTTGGGGGCTACTTGGGAGCTAGGGTTTGGAGAATTTCAAGGAGATTCAAGTGGAGATCCAAGATTTGAAGAGATTCAACCTCATTTCCCTTGGTTTTTCTTGTTCTTCTCTCTTTCTTCTCTGAAATTCTTCCATGGCTGCTCTGATTTTCCAGATTTGTATATTTTTCTTTATGAGTAGCTAAACTTCCATTCTAGGATTATTTTGAACCTTTGTATGGATTAAGACTTGATTCTTCCTCTCTTTTGGTATTAAATGATATATATGTGTTGATTTTATCCTTCTCTTCATGCTGCTAAGTGTTTGGCCACCATTTAGTTTGATTTGTTCATGTGGGTTTAACTTGAGAGAGCTAATCCATGTGTAGAACTTGATTAAAATCATGCTTGACTTGAAATTTATATGATAAATGAAAAGTTTGTTGGTAAAATAGAGATATCTTTGGTACCCTTGCATTGTCACATTAGGGTTTGTATTTAAAGGTTTTCATGATTTGTAGCAAGAGATTGTGCATTTTAATGAAAAGATAAACTTGGTTTTAACTTGAGAGAGCTTAGTCAAGTACATATGAACCCTAGATAAACACATATATTCATGAAAAATACCATTTGAGAGGGAGTTCTTCATGTCATATGTGTTAGAATCTTAAGTTTTGATGAGGACTGGACTCACAGATAACATAAGTAAAATAAACAACTAGCATATAACTAGTCTGGAATAAATTGAGATAAGAATAATGATAAATGACTAAGTAAAAGAGTGTAGGTTATCTTAACATTGAACAAGTAAAATCTTATAGATAACAGATACACTATCGCTAAGCTAGAACCTATCGCTAACAAATGGAAAGCTTAGGATAACAATAGCTAATGAAGACTTAGCAATAATCTGAAGTCAATATCTCTATCGCTAAAACCTTCACTATCGCTAATATAAAGAGTTGAGCTAGCCTAAGCAAGCAAAGAACAAATAGATCACTATCGCTAAAGCTCTGTACTATCGCTAAGGCCCCATAGATAACATGGATAACACAAAAGGGGAGAATGTTAGAACAGCTAGCAGAAATAAACTAAGTTAGCTAGCGATAACATGATTAGCTATCGATAACAGAACACTTGTTGAAATAACTTAAGACATTCAGATAGCTAATACAGTGTCGTTGAGCAAATGAGCAAATAAGATAAATAGCGATAACATAGTGATTTGCCACCTTCCTAAACGCCTTAGGGTGCAAATGCAAAATTAAATTAACTAAGGATTGCACTAGTGGTGCTTTCCCAGATCGTCTCTCAAGGAGCCTAATGAACTAACCTAAGCTAACTAAATGCATGCAAAAGCTATAAAAGTTGGGGTTTTTGTGATTTTTATTATGGAAACTAAACTACTTCTTTTTTGGATTTTTGTTTATAAGGAAAGCAATTAAAATGGTTGGTGAAAACTATATGATGAATATGGGTCTCTTGATGAATTGGGCAAACTTCCTAGCTTCTAAGAGGATATGGGAGTTCTAATCCAAGTTCTAATGATAAAACCTAAGGCAATCGCTCTTAGTCCAATTACCTAATTAACTAATTAACGTGGCGCATCACTCATTCAATTAATTAATCAAGCAACCATTAATTCCCAACTTGGTAGTGAAGAATTATGATAAACATGCAAAAAGACTCTCGTTAAAAGTAAATCAAACCATCTAACGTTTACAATCGCACATGCATTCAACATATTCTAGAAATCCAAAGGAAATATAAATGAAGCATATCTATTGCATAATATCATGAAATCAACACTTAGGTTCATATATATAAAAGAACATCGCTTAATTACATGCATGACCGATAGAAATTCAAAGACAACTTGTTCCAAAAACATATACATATACCAAAACACATGGAATTGAAATACATAAATGAAATTGGACAAGAAAAGAAAACTAATAACTCCCCATTAAGAATGTTGAAGCTCCGGTTGCCTTCCTCCATCAAGATCCCCACAAAGATGCCTAGTCACTCATGCTCTCAAAGCAACAGCCCGCATATTGAATTGATAGCCCCATGAGAGTGTAGTGGAAGGTTGGAATTCGGCCAAGAGAGAAGAGGAGAAGGGAGAGGATGGAAATTGAGAGAGGGATGAATTGTGGTATGAATTGGTGTCTATATATAGCACAAAAGGCAACCCAAAATATTCCAAATTGGCCTAAGATGTCCTATTCTTACTAGGATTAACAAATAGGAAAGGTTTAGGGAAAGAATTATGGGATAAAAGAGAGAATGGGTGAATAAATATGAAAATTCGGATTCCCCTCTCTATGGCACAAGAAACCACTCAAAAACTATCCAAAATGGCCTCCAGTTGCCTAATTTAGCCACCCATACCATATAGGAAAGATTTGGGGAAGATCCAAACACTTTCTCCCAAGAAATCTAGCCAAAATAGGAAGTTTTGATTAGAATAATCAATTAGGATCAAGCCTAGGGTTGCCTATTCTTACTAGGATTAACAAAAAGGAAATATTTTAGGCAAACCCAATCAACCAATCCCATAGGGAATTTCCTATTCTTCTTGATTTTACCAATTAGGAAAGTCTAGAGGCCAATCCATTAGGCTCAATCAATCAATCCAATTTCCTAATAAGTATCTTTTGTAGAAGTTTCCTATTTTGATTTGTTCTTGCTTTGACCTTTATTCTTTGCACCTACAATGAAAATTTTAAGCATATGTGAAGTATTTCAAGTCCAAAAACAATAAATTCATGAGTTAAATGCCTAATATGCTCAAATTATAGTGAAAATGCAATTAACTCTCTAATCTTGGACCCTAAGTATAAAAGTGCCTAAATCCCCATTTAATAGCCTAGAACAAATGCTAATTTCCTATAATTAGTGGATAAAAATATGTAATAATCAAGTGCAATCACATAGTAACTAGCGATAACATAGTTACTAGTGATAACATGATTAGCTATCGATAGGAAAACACTTGAAATAACTTAGAAAATCATATAGCTAATACACTGTCTATGAACATTGAGCTAATGAAATACACTAGCGATAACACCTTCTGTACTTCACATGAATACTTGTTTAGCTAACAGCTAAGTGCAGGAATTACACTATTAAGCTAGCGATAGCCAAGGAAGCTAGAGCTACTGAAAAAGTTGCTATGCAAGTACAATGTTGCAGGTGATCGTTACTCATAGTCTTTATCTCTCTTAGCTCATCCTCTGCAAGATTAGTTGAAGCAAGAGAAGAAAGTTGACCAAGATGAAGAACATCATTAATTGCCAACGGCTAAGAGCTCCCAACGACTAATTTCAAACGGCCTCTTGAAGCTGGAAGAAAAGGCAAGCTGTGAAGAGTGATAAATATCAAGACTTGAGCATTTATGAAAAAAACACACACAATTGACAAACTGATTGAGTTACTCACACAGAGACTAACCTACATTCAATACTCTCATATACTCTCTGCTCACAAAAGCTCAAAGTATTTATTACTCTTAGTGAGATTATTTGTACTTAAGTGATTATCAAAATCTGTTCATTGAGTGAACTCATTTATTGAAATCCTCTACTGTTTGAGGTTGTTCTAAAGCTTGGGGCTTTAGGACAGGGTTGTGTCCTTACAAGTTGTAAGGGGGAGCGTTTAGAGAGAAGTCTAAAGCTCTGTCGTAAAGGTTGGCACGTGAACCCGTGTTATAAAACCTGTGATATAGTGGAACCCTACGAGGAGTTGGAGAACTGGACGTAGGCATTGTGTTGGCCGAACTAGTATAAAAGATTGTTTTGTGTTTAAGTTGCATTTAATTTTGTAAGCACAATTCACCCCCCTCTTGTGCGTTCTTGCCATTCTCAAATGGGGGATAAATAATCCTAGACCCCATTTAATCCTTTAAGTCAAAAGAACAATTTTCTTATTCACTTTCTAATTTTTAGAAATAAATTTTCACAGTTTCTTTACATAACCCAAAAATATTTTCTTAGTTCAACTTGATTGAAATCACTTAGTCTTTTGCTTGGTCAAAGATTTTAATCCAAATCTCCGTGGGAACGATATTTTATACTACTTACGACCCATGCGCTTGCGCTTAACAATTGACTGCGAGTTCCTGGCGCCGTTGCCGGGGATTTGCAAACCCTTAGCCAACCCTAGGCTAGTGATATTAGATTTCGATTGAATTGTAAAATTTGTTTATAATTGCACTTTCTAGTTTGTTTTCTTATTTCTTTTGTTTTAGTTTGATACTTGATTTGAGTTGTTTTTCTTCTAGGTACCCTTCACGTCTATGCAAAGATTGGATACGGACGGATTGGAGGTAGTTCTTGAAATAGCCACCTTCTTTGAAGAAAGTGAGACTGAATCTGAAACCATGGCGGAGGATGAGTATGATAGAGCTACTGTGAATGACTTTGCAAGTAGAAATATAAGGGGTACTCAATCTTGTATCCGGATGCCTGAAATACAAGCTCATACTTTTGAGATCAAGCCGGTGATGATCATAATGTTTCAATTTCATGGGATGTTCCATGGGCTTTACAATGAAGATGCAAACAAGCACTTGATGTACTTCTTGGAAGTATGTGGTTCATTCACGCAAAATGGTGTTCCTGATGATGTTCTTAGACTTCGGTTGTTCCCTTTTTCTCTACAAGGAAAGGCTAGGGAATGGTTCAATAATGTACCAAAGGGGTCTATCAATTCTTGGAATAATCTTGAAAGCAAATTTAGAACTAGATTTTTCTCTGATGACAAGTCCGTGGAAGCTAGAGATGAATTTCTAAGCTTTATGCAACATCCTGATGAGCACCTTTATGCGGCATGAGAGAGGTACAAAATGTTGATGAAGCAATGCCCTAATCATGTGATAGACAAATAGGTGATAGTCCACATTTTCTGCAATCACCTTAATCCTCAGTTTAAGGCAATTGTTGACTCTATGACAAATGGAGGGTATAGAACTGTGAATGAACTGTTCAGACTCTTAGATCAACTATCTGCTAACAATTCTTAAGGTACTGATAGAAGGACTTCACAACCATTGACAACTCCCAAGGAAGATTCTCCTTCCTCTTCGCAAATTGCTACTATTCTCTCTACACTGAATAAGCGGTTTGATGTGTTGGAGTCTCAAATGCACAAAAGTAATTCTCAAGGTGTGCATGCCATTCATACTACTCCGGTTGTTTTTGAGCAATGCCACGATATTCATCTTCCTGATCATTGTCCTCTTTATATGGCCTATGAATCTGTCAACTACATGGGAAAGTTTCAAAACCCTCAAAACAACCCATATTCTCAAACATACAATCTGGGTGGAGAAATCATCCTAATTTCTCATGGAATCAAGGCCAATCTTTGAATCAACCTTCTTCCTCCGGTGTTAAGCCTACTAATCCACCGGGCTTTCATGTTCAACAAAGGTAAATTCCCATTAAGGAGGAAGAGTCAAAAATAGAAAAGATGCTCGCTCAAATCTTGGCTAATCAAGAAGCTACAAGGGTTAAGACTAAATCTATTCTTTCTCTCCATGAGACGGTAATCAAGAATCTTGAAGTGCAAATGGGGCAATTAGCGTCTCAAATGAATGCTATGTCAAGAGGAAATCTCCCTAGTGATACAATCCCCAATCCAAGAAGGGAAGAATGCAAGGCAATTACTTTAAGAAGTGGGAAGCAACTACCTAATGTGCCTAATCCTAGTGGAGTGAGCAAAGAAGTTCAAGATGATGTTGTTCTTGATGTAAGAGATAGAGATGAAAAGCTTCTAGATGACAATGATGAGGGTAAACAAAAGAAGCAAGTTGAAAAGGCTAATGACGATGTGGTTAAGGAAAAAGTGCAAGCGAAGAGGCCAAAGACCAATGGCCCTCCGGCTTATATGCCTCAACTTCCATTCCCTCAAAGGTTCAAAAAGAAAAAAGAAGATGGGCAATTCAAGAAATTTCTAGAAATGTTCAAACAATTGCATAACAATATTCCATTTACGGAAGCACTTGAGCAAATGCCTAAATATGCAAAGTTCTTGAAAGATGTGTTGTCCAAAAAGAGGATATTCAATGAATTTGAAATCGTGGCTTTGACTGAAGATTGTAGTGCTATCCTACAAAGAAAGCTTCCACCAAAGTTGAAACATCCGGGGAGTTTCTATATTCCATGTAATATTGGCAAGAACTTTCAAGGAAAAGCCCTTTGTGATTTGGGGGCAAGTGTGAATTTGATGCCTTCTGCTGTTTTTAATCAATTAGGCTTGGGAGATGCAAGGCCTACTACGGTAAGATTGCTCCTTGTTGACAAGAGTGTCTCTCATCCTAGAGGGATTATTGAAGATGTCCTAGTGAAAGTGGATAAGTTCATTTTTCCAGCTGACTTTATTGTTATTGATTGTGAGATGGATTGGAACATTCCTATCATACTTGAGAGACCATTCCTTGCTACAGCTAGAACCCTTATTGATGTGGAGAAGGGTGAAATCACTTTGAGAGTCAATGATGAACAAGTGAGTTTCAACATGAACAAGTATTTGAAGTTCTCAAATGATTTTCCTCAATGTTCTTTTGTGGATGTACTTGATTATGCTCATCAAGAGAAGTTTTATGCTTCATTGATTAAAGATCCCTTGGAAGCCTTATTAGTGGGAGAGAAGGGAGTTGAAGATGATCATGATAGAGAATTAATGGAAGTGTGTGTTATGGATACTTATGGTCATGCAAGATTCAAACATTTTGAACCATTAGATGTGTCTAATGCATTAAGCTCGTCTTTGAAGCCATCTATTGAAGAACTTCCAATCTTGGAGTCGAAACCATCACTTCCTCAACTCAATGAATCGGAGGAATTTTGTCTCAATGCCTATGGAAATGCAAAGCATTTTAAAGAGAAGACCAAGAAGTGCAATGACAAGAAATTTTTTTCAGACTTTTGATCCTGGTCAAAGAGTGCTCTTGTACAACTGTAAGCTGAAATTATATTTGGGAAAGCTGAAATTCCGTTGGTCTGGACCATTCACCATTGTTAAGCCTCAAATTTTGGTGCTGTGGAGCTAGAAAATGAAAAGAGTGAAAGATTCAAAGTGAATGGCCACCTGTTGAAGCATTATTGGGGCGGACATGTGGAGCGTCAAGTAGCCACCCTCTACTTGTCTACCACAATGTGAAAGAATGAAGAGTTGGGCTGAATGACTTTAAACCAAGCGCTTCTTGGGAGGCAACCCAAGTTCTTAACTTTGTTTTTATGTTTATGTAGTGTTTTAAGTGTTTTAGAGGTTTTATGTTTGGTCTTTTGCTTTTTGTAGGTGAAAGAGGTACTCCAATGCTTGGATGGAAATGGAGCATTTGCAACTGATATGTAGGCCATTTTTAGGGAAGTATTTCATTTATCAAGATTTTTCTAGTTTAAATCTATCATGAGAATCATTTATCTTGATCTGAACTTGTGTAAGCAATTTCTTGGTGTTTGGAATTTTTTTGGACATGTGTATTTGTTTGGTTGTTGAAAATGCTGTCATATACTGAATATTTTGGGCTACTACTGATAGAAAATTACTATCAAGAATTAGTGTACAATAGGCTCATGCTTGTGAATGATTGATCTCTTGTGAAGAATTGCAGTTGGGAAGTGATTTAATGTGATTTTAGACTGAATTGTGATGTTGGATGCTATTTTGAAATTGCTGTCAAAATCTGCATAATTGGTGTTTTAATGATGGAAAATGCTGTCAAGAGTTGGGACAATATTTTGACCATGCTGCAATAAGTTCATGTGTGTGGATAATTCATTTCCAGTGAAAAACTGCACTTAGGAATTGATTTGATGTGGTTGTGGAATAAACTGTGATGTTGAATTATACTTGGAGTTTACTGTCATGTGCTAAATATTTGGGACTTGTACTGATAAACAGTGGTGTCAAGATTGGTCTAAATATGTGTTGTCATGTGCTTGTGATTTTGGACTGAGCTGCGATGTTAGAAGCTATTTTGAGTGTGCTGTAAAATTCTGCATAATTGGTGTTTTTAATGATTGAAAATGCTGTCTAGAATTGAGAAAAATTCTGACCATGTTGCAGCAATATGTTCATGATTGTGAATAATTTATTTCTTGTGAAAAATTGTAGTTGGGAAGCGATTTGATATGATTTTGGGCTGATCTGTGAAGTCAAATGATATTGTGAATGCATTGTGATGTTTTGAGTATGTGGGGAATTTGCAGCTGATATATGGGTTATGTTCAGGGAAGTAAGTCACTCATCATGATTTTTCTGGGTTAAATCTGTCATGGGAACAATCTGGTTTGATCTGAGAGTATACAAGCAATTTCTTGGTGTTTTGAACCCATCTTGACATGTTTGTTTGGGTGTGAGGTGCTTGAGAATTTTGAGTGTGCTGTCATGTTCTTGATGGTTGTAAGTAGTGCTGATAAAAATCGCTGTCAGAATTTTTGGGAACTTTTGCTCATGTTGCATTGAATTCATGTATGTGGATGATTGATTTTGGTGATGAATTTTGTTTGGAGATGGATTTGATGTGATTTGGAGTGATTTGTAGTGTTAGATGTTATTTTGGGTGTGTTGGAAGTGGTTTTGCACTTGGTAGAAAGCTGAAAAAAATTTTGTACGCATTGCTGTATTTTTTGTTGCTAGTTGCTGTGTTGCTGTCTGCTGTGTTCTTGTTTTGGGCAGAGAGTTATTGGCTGCAGCCAAGCCAAAAGCCAGTGAGTTTCGGCTGCAGCCAAGAAAGAAAGAAAAATATAATAACAATAAGCCAGTGAGTTTCCCGGCGCTTATAAGCGCCGTCGAAGAGTTTTAATCCTGCCTTCGAAGAGTTTTATAGCCTATCCCACCGTCGAAGAGTTTTAATCTTCTGACAACAACAACCTCCTCTATGCCCCTATAACCCACACTAGAAAACCAGACTAAAATCCAAGCAATCTTCGATGGATCGGGATCTTCATATTCAAGAGAAGCCCTAGCACCTTCGTCACAATCGCCAGACTATTATTCACAATCAAAATTTCGAGAGAAGCCCCAGCTTGAAGAGGAGTTCTGGATCTGTGGTGTTGGGATCCGCCTCCGTGTTCGCTGCCTCCTCCCCCATCTTTCATCGTGCTGCATCATTTTAACAGTAGATTTGGATCAATCATGTTATTTTTACGAGTAAATTGTTGTTTGTATTTTGGTTTTGGTTTTGTAATTTATTGTTAGCAAGTCAAGAACCCTAATTAATGTCTTACCAGTTAGTAATTTAGAGTCTTTTTTTCCTTTTTGTGATTACCTAAAGTGATTGTTGGAGAGGACGCCAATTTTGTGGCTTATATTTACGCCCCTGCAGTGCTTGTGACACCACTTGGTGCTTTGAGTATTATTGTCAGGTACTACTTATCTCCGATTATCCATGATTGGTTTCTTGTTTGCTTTTGGCTTTGTTATAACCCACTGGGTTCACTTACTGGCTTAATCTTTTTGGTTAACAAAGCCACTGGTGAGGCCAATAAGCATTCCATCGGTGCCACGCTCATCCGGTAACTTCTCTTCTCTCATCAAATTTTGACTCTCTTGCTGCACCAAACCATCACAATAGCTAGATTAAGTGATATAAATGGATTGTTCAAAGTCAAACCATTTCCTGATGTTATGCTAAGTACCTCCCCCATCTAATCCCACTCTCTCCTTCACAGCACCTCCCCTCTCCCTTGGCTGCCATCCCCCCCAAAACAAACCAAGCCGCCATTTCACCCTCCTCACCCAACCAAACCATCACGCTGGCGTTCATCTCGCCCTCACCATTCTCATTCTCCTTTCTCTATTCTGTTCGACCACACCAAGCATGCCGTCCTTCACACCATTGTGTTCCAGATCGCAATTCCCTTTTTGGCCGGGAAGCTCATCGTTTTTGGCTGTCGTCCATGCAAAGCTCGCCGTCATTCGAGCTTCTTTTCTCCGTCATCCGCCATTCGTCGTTCTAGGTCATTTTTTTTATTAGATTTCGTCCTTCCTTCATGTGGTCGCAATCTTGTGCCCTAAGTTCCCAATCAGTTCATCTTCACTATTTTCAGTCTGGTAAGACATTTCTGAACCTCTTGCTTGGTTGGTACTTTGGTTTCAGTTTTGTGTTAGGTGTCTTAAAAAAATTTTCGGAAGAATAAGGTGTTCTTGGGTATGCTCATGGTGATTCATGTTGCTGTAATAATCTTGATCTTGGCACGTTACCTCTGAAATTTCGTTGATTTGATGCAACTAGTTTCACAGTGTTTTTCAAGAAGACTCAGTTTGACATTTAAAGGTCTGAGTTTTTGGGCAGCAGTAAAATGATATTTACCTGGGAGTAGAACCTTGAATTTGATGTGAATGTAGCTGCTGGAAATTTTCTGATCGATGAAATTAGGCATGGATAGGTTGATGATAAATGATAGTAGAATGTACTTGTGGTCTTGAATTAAAAAAATTTTCATGGTACTTCTGACTGAATTTAACATGGGAAAGATCTGATTTTTCTCTTGGGCAACACTGATTATATATGATAGATTTTGTAAAGCTGAAACTTGTTGATTAAAAATGTCTGTGAGGAGCGCTAAAAAAAATTGTTTGATTGCAACAATTAGGCTTGAACAATGTTGAGAAGGAATGAATTTAGACTATAATTTAGGTCTTAGATCAAGTATTTCATGGCAACTTTGATTGAGCTTCACACTTGGGAGATGGCTGAAGAGCTCCACCTCTTTCGAGTGTGTGTGCGTGTAGCGCGCCCTTGGGTCCGCCCTTCAAGAAAATAAGAACCAAGGGGATAGTGGAAGCTAACCCCCGGGTGTCGTTCACTTGAGGAGCCTAAACGCAAAAGATGACCTAATAGCTAGATGCAAAACTTGATAAAGCGGGTAAAAAGTATTGTATTTTGTTTTTGATTTAGAAAAGATGCAAAAAGTATGATATGTTCAAAACTAAAATAAAGATAGGATAAAAGTGAGATTTGGAGGGGGATGGAAATGGAATCATTCTTGATAAATGGGAACTTTGGGATTCATTGCTTCTAAAGATTTTCAGGGAGTTTTTGTTGATTTTCGAAAGACCCCTAGAGAAATCCCTCTAGGCTAGGCTTAGGTTAACTTAATTAATGTTGGAACCCTGTACATTACTTAATTTAACCTAAGTTGATTAAGTTCAAAATCAATATGAATTTGCTAATCATAAGGGGCTCCTATTCCAACAATCGGGACCTCGAATTGCCACTTAATTAACCCTAGAGTTTAATCGATTATTGGAACCCCACATAATAAATCAAGACTCTAGGATTGAAGTCCAATGCCACTCATGCAATTTGAAAATTTAAGAACTGACTAATCATGCAAGACTTTAAATCTACAACTTGGGCCACCCCACAATTAAACTTAATTTCTCAATTAACCCTAACTCATTGATGGCCACCCAAACAAAGATTAAGGTTGAAAAGAGTAATTACCCAATGTCTAAACACAATTAATCAATTCTTATGCCATTCCATTTATGCAAAACCACTTAACATTTTTCATCCACTAACCAAGCCACCTTGCATTAGCACATAATTTTCACAAAGAGAATAACAAAATCATGAACCCATATATTCCATCAAACTCAAAGTTAATATAACACAATGTCAAGTATTCAACAAGAAAGAAACAACATAAAATAGTTTCCAACCCTTATACAACATATAGAAATGAAGAACATAACCAAATGTCATAAATATACTCCTAGAACCCTAGAAAAGCATAAATACAACAAAAGGAAGAAGGATTAGAACTACAACTCCCCTATTCAAGCTTCAAGCTCATCCCTTAGCTCCCATCACCAAGAATGGTAGAGCCTAGCTGCTGTCCACCAAGAAGAAAACACCAACAAGGAAGAAGGAAGTGGCTGCCATGAAGTTGGAGGAAGGAAAATGGAAGATGGAGGGGGTGGAGATGAGAGGGAATGAGAGAAAATGGGAGGCTAGGGTTTTTGGGACACCAAATCTGCCCTAATGGGGTGTAATTTTTGAGTTTTATGTCCCCTAAGTCGGGTCAAGTGCGTGGGTATTGGGTTAGATCCGGATTGGGCTCGAAATTCGCGAACTAAAATTTCTGCAGAATGCAGGATCGCCGTCCACTCGCCGCGGTGAGGCCGTGGCGAGTTGATGTTGCTTCTGGAACTTTTGGGGCCTTCTCACCGTGGCGAGGCCACGGCGAGTTACACTCTTCTCTGCCAAAATTGAAGCTTGTTCACCGTTGCTGCGGCAAGGAGCCTTCATTTCTGCCTCTTTTGTTTGACATTTTTCTTTATCTCGGGTCCAATTTTTTGGTCCTGAGTGACCCTGCAAGTGGGAACAAGACTAAACAAGTATCAAATAGCCCTATAAACCAATTCATACAAATTAATCTACAATTATGGCCAATTAACCTCAATCTAACACTAATTTCACCTAAGAGTCTAAGTTCTATGTTAAACATTATTGGACCAATATCGCATCTCAATTATGTTAATTGCCTTAAATTAAGCATATAAAAACATTACAAATTAGAGATTTGTCAATTACCTTGAATTTATTTGGGTGTTTGCTAGCTGTTTTGAGGCTTAAATGGTGATTAAGTTTGGGGGAACCTCTCTTTTGCTGTCTTATAGGATAGGGTCTAGATTATAATGTTGTTTCCAGGTTGTTTTTAGGGGTGTGCTTACTTTTCACTGAGATTAATTGCTTGTTTGTTTTGGTGGTCTGCTTGTTCTATGTTGGCTTGCAGGGAATATGAGGATAAAACTTAGTGCTGCACATTTCTAATGAGGAGACCAACATTGATGTTGGCGTTGTAGATGAACAAGTAGATCTGGATAATTGTTTTATTGTGATGATAATCATAGGAAGTAGTTAGCCTTTGGGTGTTAGTCCTAACTTGCTGTGTGGGTGTTAAAACCTCTAGGACTTTTTGACAACCCTTTATAGCGCAATGCTTTTGGGCAAACTGTGATTTTTTCACTACTCTGCTCACTTGCTTTGTTGTTAACTGATTGGATAAGATTTGTTGCACATTGTGAATTGCTATTTTAGTCAACTCATTTTGTATATGATTTAGCTAACTTTCAATTTGTTGCTTGTGGATATGATTGCTATATGCTGGATTGATTACAGGGATGTTTTGAACCTCTTATGCAATTTATTTTGCTTATATTGGAGACACTATTGTATAAGAGAAGGTCCACTGTCAATTTTAAGTTTGGGGGTAAGGGTATTTTTGAACTTTTTGGCTAATTTGGCATGGAATTCAATTTTGGGAAATTTGGACTATTTTGTGATTTTGAATGTTTGAAAGTTGAGTTAGATTAATTAATTATCTCTTATGATGAATGTGTGATCCAATGATAAAAAAGCTGCTTTGGTGATATGCTTGATAGGAAATTGTGGTCAATATTTGTACATGATTGATTTGCATTTTAAAGCTTAATTCCAAGCAACTTTTGGAAACAAAATTCATACACATGAGATTATGGAATGATTTGAATGCTTTTGTTGGGAGATTGACAAATCCTTGGATTTGCATTGGTTTTGTATGATAAAATGAGGCAATTAACATATCTAATATGCAATTATGGTTCAAAATGTGCTTATTTAATATCTTATATCCTTAGGTGAAATTAGCATAAAAATGAGATTAATTTGCCATAATTGGTAGTTAATTAGAAATAATTAATTTCTAGGGCATTTGATCCTTTTTCTATGGTGTTTTTACTTGTAGGATCATTGAAGAACCATTGAAGAACAAATAAAAGAAGAAAAGGGTAGAAGAAAACAGAGGAAAATCGCCCAGGCGCTCAGAATAGCGCCCAGGCGCTCCGAGTAGCGCCCAGGCGCTCCTATCAAATCAGATTCGCGAATTTTGCTGTTCTTTTGGGCCAACCCGGACCCAAAACCAAGACCCACTCGTTTTACCCGACTTGGGGAGGATATTAGGTCGAAACTTCACTCTATTTGACAGATTTGGAGCCACCACAAACCCTAGATTTCATCTTTCTCTCATTTCCTCTCATTTTCATCTTCCATCTTCCACCTTCCTCCACCCAAATCTCCATGTCTCCTCAACCTCTACTCCTTGGTGCTGGCTTTCTCATGGAGGACAGTAGCTAGGCTCCCTCATTCTTGATGGTGGGAGCCAATGGATGAGCTTGAAGCTTCAAAGGGGAGTTCTTGTTCTCCCACTCTCTCTTCCTTATGTTTAAGCATGTTTCTAGGATTCTAGGGCTTGTTTCTTCATTTGGTTGTAATTTTATTCCATATCTTTGTATGAGAGTGGTGGAAACAACTTGTCTTGTTTATTTACTTTGTATGGATGCTTGATATTGCACCTATTGACTTGAGCATATGTTATTTGTATGGATTCATCATTTAATCTATGTTTTCTTGTTAAAATCTTGTGCCAAGTGAGGATTCTTGCTTGGTGGATCATATATTAAGTGTTTGTGTTTAGAAAGTAGCAAGTAAATCTACTAATTGCTTGAGTAACATTGGGCTTCCATCTATTAGTTCCAATTTATTGATTGGGATTCCATCAAGGAGTTGGGATTAATGGATTAATCTTGTTGCAATTCGGGATTCAGGTTGTACGATCAAGAGTTCCTTGTGATTAGTAGGTTTAATTGGTTTTGGATTTGTCAAATTGCATGAGTGGCATTGGACTTCAATCCTAGAGTCTTGGTTTATTATGTGGGATTCCAATAATGAATTGAAACACTAGGATTAATTAAGTGGCAATTCGGGATTCCGGTTGTTAGATTAGGAGCCCCTTACAATTAGCAAATTCACCTTGATTTTGAGCTTAATCAACTTAGGTTAAATTAAGTAATGTGCGGGATTCCGGCATTAATTAAGTTAATCTAAGCCTAGCCTAGAGGGATTCCTCTAAGGTTCTTTTGAAAATCAATAAACAACTCCCTAAAAATCTTTTAAAACAATGAATCCCAAGGTTTCCACTTATCAAGAATGATTCCATTTCCATCCCCCTCCAAATCTCATTTTTATCCTATCTTTATTTTACTTTTGAACGTATCATACCTTTTGCATTTTTTCTAAATCAAAAACAAAATACAATATTTTAATCCGCTTTTGTTAGTTTGCATACTAGTTACTAGGTCATTCTTTGCGTTTAGGCTCCTCAAGCGAACGACACCCGGGGGTTAGCTTCCACTATCCCCTTGGTTCTTATTTTCTTGAAGGGCGGACCAAAGGGCGCGCTACACGCACACACACTCGAAAGTGGTGCTCTTCAGAGATCTTGTAGCAAGTTGGCATATATTTTCTATCTCAATTGAAAAGCTTTAGAACTCATCTTTGAATCTCTTGAAACAATTGGATGTTTTCACACATTTTTGAAAAATGATTTGGGCATTCTTTTAAATAAGATTGAGCCTTTCAAGCCAACTGATGGCATAATTCCTTTTGCACCCTCTTTGAGCATTATAATGAAAAACCATATGAATTTTATTTTTGGAACCCACATTAGACTTTAACCTTAGCAACTTGTAAAACCATGAATTACCCAAAATCTTGAGATAAGGATTGGATGGTTGCTAGATGTGCATGATGGTACAGAATTAATTGGTGTGGGGAATATAAATGGTGCATGGTGTTCTAAGCAGCTTGTACTCCTAAGTCAAAAAATATGCAAAAAAATGAAAAAAAAAGAAAAGGAAAAAAATGTAGTTCAATTATCTCAATAAGATTTGGAGTACAAAGATTTCAATTTGAAACAAGTTTGGGGAAGTAGTTGCTTCTAAAAAAAACAAATGTTGTGAAATGAAGGATGATGGAAGAGATGCTTATAGTCATTTATCTCAAGATGTTTGAATTCCTCTTTTGACCTTTCTTCCACTAGCCTAGCCCTAAACCACATTGCAAGCTTATAAAGTCCCATTGATTTTGGAATGGTGTGGAATCATTTTGTGGTGGAGAGAGAGAGAGAGAGAGAGAGAGAGAGAGGAGATTTTGAGCTTATGAGGTCTTGATATTGAGGTTGATTTATACATGTTGAAATGTTACATTTGATC
Source organism: Mimosa bimucronata (assembly GCA_037074515.1). Lineage (NCBI taxonomy): Eukaryota > Viridiplantae > Streptophyta > Magnoliopsida > Fabales > Fabaceae > Mimosa > Mimosa bimucronata. The sequence continues at coordinate 30,738,869 of CM073440.1, read as the reverse complement.
TTGATAATTGGAGGATTTTTATTCTATGACTCTTCACACACACACTTTTGAAAATTGGTAGAAAATTTGTTTTTAAATTGCAAATCTAGCATTTGCATCTATTTCACTTCTTTCCTATTGATTATATGATTTTGAGCAACAAATGAGGAAATCATCATGCAGTTTCCAATAACATCTTAGATGCTTCCAACAAAAACTTTTAATGTGAAGATTCAAGGAGACGCAAGATTCTTGATTTGTCAAAATCCTAAAAAGGATTTACCTTTTGAAAAAATTGAGGAGTATTGATTTGTAGGGGTGAGCATATTTGAAATTGCATTCAGGTTTCAAATAAGAGATTTAATATAGACATGTCTTTTTTTTTTTGCTTATTAACAATGGCCATTTCAGTTGTCATGGACAACTCCTTATGATTTTTTTGATATTAAATCTCTTACTTGGGACTTAGGTGCAATTGTCCCAAATTTTTTTATATAAATGATCTATTAAAAAGAATTAAATATAGCATATTAATGGAAACAAATAACCCAGTTTGGTTTTTTGTTTTTACAACGTAGTGTATTGGACAATGACAAAGGTTTTTACATGCTAAGGTATATTATATCACTTTTTGATATGGCATTGGAGCATTCAACTTAGTATCATTTTCATTATGGTTTGCTTTACATTTGTAAAGCGTGTCCCCAAAAGTGAATCTCATTTGCCTACTCCATTTTTGAAGATAAGTATAATACTCCTGAATGTGTGAGTCTCACACACCTACTCCACTTCTGAAGACAAGTCTGATATTCTTGAATGTAGTAGCCATTGCTAAAAAAAAGGATTGGATGTGGCAGTTCAACTAGTGAACCGTCAAACCAACGCCCCTACTCGATTAGTTATAATTATCAGCCCTGGAGGTGACACAAATTGTTTATATGTGCTTTTTGTGCTACTGTCTATAGAGGAGGTGGGATAAATATGATCAACATCTTGCTGTGTCACTTGTAATATTGCTTCTTGTAAGAAGGTTTCTCATAATGTCCGTCATAGGTTGTTAATGTCTTTAAAAGAAGGTTCAAAGAAAGTAACTATGGAAGATAAAAGAGAAGAAGAAGTTGGACAAGGAAATGCTACTTCACAAGTTTCTGTGACTAATGCTAAGAAAAGGAAAGCTTCTCATTCTATGGATAATTGTATTGAAAACTCCCCGTTCCCAACCAAACATTAAGAGTATTTTAGCATTGAAAGAAACACGATATAATGTGAAGATGATGATTGCTGAATGGGCTCTTGTCAATTATATTCCATTTAATGCATTAAGCTGCCCTTTATTTCAAGGAGTTGTGGATTGAATTTGCTCAATTGAGCCTGGGTTTAAAGCCCCTAGTTCTTCTGATTTTAAAACCAATTTGTTAATAGATTTGAAAAAAGAATGCCAATTACTTATTAATGATCATCAAGCTAAATAACAAGTTAATAGTTGTACACTCATGGCTGATGGATGGACTGATGTGAGACATCGAACTTTGATAAACTTCTTAGTGTACTCTACGTATGGTATGGTATTTGCAAAGTCTGTCGATGCATCAGATTTAATCAAAGATGCTAAAACTTTGTAGATCAATGGAGCAATTTACTTACGATACTTAGTTGACATTCATAAAAAAGATTTAATGAATTATGAGTTCAATACATCCTGTTTAGGTTGTTTCAGATCCACAATTGCAACGTGTTACAACAAGTATTCTCAGCAAAATTCTTCTGGTTGTGAAAGAAGGTGCTTATTTGTGCACATCTATACAAAAGGAAGAACTAGATTGAAACATCAGAAGTTGAATGATTTGGTTTGCATAAACTATAATTTGCGAGTAAAACATAGGTATCCTTATAAACTATAACAGTTTTTTGCTTTTATTTTGTATTGATTTCATTTAATTAAAATTCTATTTGTCATAAAGGAGTGCATTGAGCAAGAAGAAGATGAATCTTGATTCTATTGACTATGAAAGCATTGATGAAGTGGATTTTTGGGTAACTGAAGAAGATCCTATTCAAGAGTTTAATGATGAAAATGCCACAAATCTTGAACGTACCTTGAGTGATTGCATTGTAAATTTGACCTTATTATTCTGGTGTGGCACGTTTGACCGTTAGGACTGCTTAATCTGGGGGAACATTGCTACCTTCTAAGAGTTTTGGGGCAACATTAAGACAAAAAACTTCCATGGCAACATTGAGACTATGTGCATACTTTCGGGGCAGATTTGCTATTTAACCATTTGAATTATTGTCTTTTCTCTTTGTAGCCCATTAAATCTTTTTGATAAAAAAAAAGTAGAAATGATGAAAGGAGGAATAAAGACAATATCCCCACCCCCCAAAAAAAATGGTTACTTTCATTAGAAAAAAATAGATAATTAATGACCATATAAAATGTGGACTTTTAAGTTATCAGTGAAAAAAATCTAGTGAGACTCGCTCAATTCTAAATGTAAAATATATGTACTTAATTTAATTTAGATTAAAAATGTTAATAAAGTTAGTTAATATGATATATGTTTTCCTAAACACCTAAATCATCTTTCTCAATTCACCGCTGCTCTTGTTTGATAATTATTTAGAAAGTATCAATAAATGTAATTTAACAAAAATTGATAAAAATTAGAAATGCATTTTATATTTAGGATTAAGATCAATCTCCAATTAGGTCTTGCAATAAAAATAGTAGCTACTACTTAGCAATGGCAAAATAAGTTATTCCTCATGTAGGTTTGGTGTGTAGCAAAATATGCTTATATGCCAAAAAAAAATCCATATCACAATTTCTTACTGGGTATTGGACAAAGTATGTAAGTTTTTCCAATGTCAAATATGTGTTCTTCAACTGTTATTAAAATTCTTAGATGAGTGCTGGTTATCAAAATAAATTCCTAAATGAGTAATGATTTACCTACATTTTAAATGAGTAATGAGAAATGATTTGCCTAAATGAGTAATGATTTTCCTTCATTTAGCCCAATAAAAATTTTTTTTTTTCACAATGCAAGCTAATTTTTAATTGCCGTCTTAAACTTGCCACATTATGTCTAAAGTATTTGTTCGTGATTAGTCAAAACAGCTTGACCAACTTGTCAAGGGTGGAAATAGGCTAGGCCTTTGTAGGCTTTAATTAAATAGGCCTGGGTCTACAATAGAAATGTGAAACTTAAGCCTGGGCCTAGGCCTAGGCCTATATATAAGCTTTTTTCTCAACCTAAGCCTGAGTCTTTGAAAAGCCTAACAAGACTTGAAGCCTTTTTAAAAACCTACTTAAAATGTAGGCCATTAAATAGATTTAAAAGCCTATAAATCTAATTCCGTATATTACCTTGTAAACCTATTGAAATATAATATTTTATTGAAGTATAACTGAAATAAACTTGTACGTTACAAAAAATTATTATGTTTTATAAGATCATAATAATTAGAGAAGAATAATTAAGCTAGCAGTGTATCTTAACTTAACTAAGTGAAGAAATCAAGAAGTAAAGAACTACTAATAAATTAAGGGATTGAACTTTGTAAAAGAATTATGAAATGTGAAGTTTAGAATTAAAGTTAAGTTGGTAATGTTATAAATAATTTATATATTTTCTAATTGATTATTTTATATTATACATTATAATGTAAATTAAAATAAAACTAAGTAGGCTAGGCCTCTAGGCTTAAAGGCTAGACCTCAAGAAAAAATGCCTGGCCTATCTACTTAAATAGGCCTATAAAAGAGCCTGAATATAAGTATGACCTATTTAGTAAATAGGCTAGACTAGGATTTTGTAGGCTAGGCCATAGGCCCCTGAAAGGGCTTGGCCTATTCCCATCCCAACTGGTTGATCTAAGAAAGTGAAATTTAAATTTAAAATTTAGTAAGTGAAAATTCAATAATATTAAAATGGGTAAAGGTGCAATTTTATGCATGAACTATTACGTTAGGTGCATTCAGCAGAAAAATGAATTTTTCGAACACATTTTAGTCATGACGAATAAAAGTAGGAGCAATTTTGAACACATTTTCGAGCACATTTTAGTCATGAAGAATAAAACTGCAGTCAGCAAAATCCCTCTTGCTTTGCCCTTCAAGAATGTCCCATCCACCCCAATGAATGGCCTGCAACCAGCTTTCCAACCAACCTGAAAGAGAATTAACGTTTCCAAATGAATCAAATATTCACAAAATGTAAAGAAATACATATTCTAATATCCCTTAGTCAGAATAAGATTTTGTGTCAATTGTGGTAAATTAGATTCTAATATCACTAAATGCTCAGTTTCAATTAATAGTGCATACTAAATTAATAGATGACAACTGTGTTAGATAATTACATTAGAATAGATGACATAAATCTAATAGTTGACAACTGTGTTTGAACAAGTGTTAGTTGAAAGAGAGATTACAACTGCCTAATTTTAATAGTGACCAAAGCAATTTATAGATGACAACTGTTAATTATCTTTTTATCTTATTCTGACCTTCAATTTTAATAGTGCTTGTTGAACAAGTGTTAGTTGACAACTTGTGTCACATAAATAAACCTAAGGGTCAATTAATAGATGACAACTATGTTTGTATCTAATAGTCGGAATAAGATTCTAATATCCCCCAAAATACAGATTCAACCAGCTTTCGGTGCTTTTAATCACACAAGCTTGGACACATGAAGAAACTATCAACATGCTTGAATTTATATGAACAAAATAATCAATCCATTTTAAAAACAACTAACCTTGGAAGCGATGAAGCATAAATACATCCTTTTGAATACTCTTCCCCCGCGATCCAACTCTTCTCCACTTACCTCAACCGAAACATCTGTCCTTGGATTTGTCAACCTCAATTCATTACAATATGCTTCTAGCTTTGAAAATATTCATCTACATAACTCCCATCCAATTCTTGCATTATCATCCTCTTCACTCTCTTGCACTTATGTATAATCACATGTACATGTCATTCATGCTCAACCTCATTCTTCATCTCATTGACCTTGAATTGAGGCTTATCCTGGATTCTGTCCTTGAACAACTCAACAATCCATTTCGTACTTGCCCTTATATTCTTGTAAACCCTCATACACTCATGCTCCCTATTCAAACTCTTCAACACAAACCCCACATTGTCCACATCTCTGGAAGCATACAATCTAAATGGGCACCCTCCTTTACACCTTGCTAATACCAGTTTTTGGTTGCTGCCAACAATTTTCACATTAACCCCATTCTTTATTGCATATCTGTCAATTTCCTTTCTCAGCTCAGCCTTGTCTGCGAAAGTCCTACCTACATAGAAGAATTGCCTATTTCCCAGCCCATCAACCTCTTCAGGCCAAATCCTTTCTTCAAGAGGCCAAACAAAGTCATGCCCATCCATTCCTTCTTCTTCGTTAGGATCATTCTCACCAGAATCGTTTCCCTCATCTGCACCGTACTCATCCTCCACTCTCTCACTAGTATCTGAGCTCCCACCCTCTGCCAAATACTCTTCATCTTCACTGTTTGACTCTTCTTCCTCACCAAAACTCAAATCCCTGGTATCTAATAGGTCTACATCTCCAAACTCACTTTCAATAATATCCTCAAGTCCTGCACCATTATCGACCAATTCCACTGTTCCTTGAACACAACCAAAGCCTTCATCAAGTGGTTCTTTACCTTTAAAACTTTGCCCAATTTCTCGTACACTACTATGATTTTTTGCATACTTTTCCTTAGTTAGTAACACGTTTCTTATCGCACTATTAGAAACATCACTAACCTTGTTCAGTAGCCTAGAATACAGTGCTTCGAATGTCTCCTCAGAAGTCCACTTTGTTTTCTCGTTACGGCCAGCATCATTTGTCGCCATTAAGCCTGAAACAAGTAAATAGACAAATCACTCAAGGGCTTGAACGACAATTCACTGTTCAACCTTAAAGGGCCATTGATGCTTACCTTGTCGGATTGTCCACTTACTTCGTTCGTACAAAGATTCTCTCTTCGCATGTGGTTTGTGGTCCTCCTCTGTCGTCGAACCTCCTTTGTCGCTTTACACCTTCGAATCTTCCAATATCACTCTCTCAAACCCTAACACTCTCAATCATTGCTTTATCAAACCGCCCGATCACTCGAACCCTCACACGCACGAAGCTTCATCGCAACACTCTCTCAATGAACCCTAATTTCCAGCCTTCTCTGCTTTTGAAATGTGACAAAGGGTTTATGTTGTTATGTTTTTTTTCGGTGAAATTATGTTGTTCAGTATTTTAAAAAACCTAGCTTTTAGTTTTTACCTTTCATTTTCTCAAATAAGAAAATGTATTACACACTAGGAACTATTTTTTCTGCCACCTAATTTTTCCTTTCTGTCACATCAGATTATGTGGTCAAATTTTATCCTACATTGATCTATAAACCAGTCAACGTAGGTGGAACTAACGGGGTACCCAAAATTGCTCCTATTTTTATTCTTCATGACTAAAATGTGTTCGAAAAATTTATTTTTGTTGAATGCACCTAACGTAATAGTTCGTGCCTAAAATTGCACATTTACCTATTAAAATTAATTCATTTGATAATAAAATAAAATAAATTAACAATTATAAATCTGTATGCTCTCCATCGCATCCTCCCCCTTCCGCCATACTCTTCCCACTGTCCTCTCCTACGGTGCGTGCTCCATTTTTTCTTCTTCCTTCATCTTGTCTTCACTTTGGTGTTTATGCTTCTTAATTTAATATTCTTTCTTCTCCATTTTTTTTTTCCTAAGCACTTGGCTTTTTGATTGACCCCGCCTTTTCGTTTGTGCTTGTGCTTGATTCTGCATTCTCGAATTGGTCCCTATATTTTCTCTGCTTTGTGGTCGCGTGAGTGGCTCAGATTTCTTGCTACCCAATCTCTCTTTCTTTCATAGTTTCTTCTGCGAGAGTGTGGTGAGCTTGAATTATTCATCTTTCTTGAGGGGGTTGCTATAGAATGTTTGAGTCAGAGGGATTAATAATTGGATTTGGATACTGATTTGATTTGATTTGATTAGAAATTCGAACTGGGAGACTCTATGATTTAATGGTGATGTTTGAGATTGTTGGGTTAACAATGTGTGGTCGTAGTGATTTGTTTTTGGAGTTGATTTGTAAAGTGCATATGAAGTGTTTGGTTAAAAGCTTGAAAATTGGACTTATGGGAGTTTGGGAGGTATGGTAATTCTATAAAAGGAACTTTATTTTGTGATAAGATGAGGATGTCGAGGTTATAGTATTGCATGATTATAAGCTATTTATTTTCTCTGTTAATACGGAAAACATATATGATGTTTACACACACACACACACTAGTGTATATACTTCATATACATGTAGAAGTCCGATAATTCTTTCAGAAAATAGAATGGTGGACTATAAACTTATCTGTGTGCTTACACACACACACACACACTATATTTTTTATTCATTATGGGTTAAACTTAAGTTTATGCACTTCATTTACATGAAGAAGTCAGATAATTCTTTCAGAAAATAGAATTGTGGATTATAAATAACTGTGTGTTTACGCACACACACTATGTTTTTATTCATTATGGATTAAACTTAAGTGTATATACTTCATATACATATAGAAGTCAGATAATTCTTTCAGAAAATAGAATTGTGGATTATAAACTTATCTGTGTGCTCACACACACACACACACACATTAGTTGTTAGAATTATTGTTCTAAATAATTATGGAATTTTTGAGTCTGTTCAAATTCTGTGAGAAGATAAGCAAGATTCTTGTTAAGGAAATGGAAGAATTTGCTAAATAAGGTTCTTATAAGGCTACAATTAGAGTGATAAATGTGAATTTTCTCATGTTCTATACCAGTCACCCCTTCATTTTTAGGGTGTGACAGTTTACTTCTCCGTATTGCCAAGATCTTAGCCCTGATGCCATTATGATATGCAAAGAACGACAAGAGTGGTAGTTTGCCTCCGAGCAACTTCATGAATCATTGGCAGTCTTTTTCAATTTGCTATAGCCTCGTTTTGTAACTCTCAAGGATGCTAAATTTATTCTGCATAATAAAACAGCTACCTAAAATAACTATCCCTAGCTTATTCTCTTAATTCCTTTTAGTTCTGTTCTTATTCTCTATTTCCCACATGCGGTCTTTCTTTTGAGGAACAACAAGCTGCATTCTGCTTCATTACAAATTGGTTGATAACATTAGGATTTGATTTTGCAGAATCTTCACAAGAATGTCACAAGAAAGTTACGTTCCAGCAGAATCCTGTCTCTTAGGTCCTTTTCATCTGAAACTTCTCATGTACTAAAGCCTGGGGATGTCTTGAGGAAGACAAGGATTTTTACTGATGATGATGTCCTTCAATACTCCAAGGTGATCCACGATTCTAATCCTCTGCATTTTGATTCTGAAGCTGCCTGGAATGTCGGACTTGAAGGTCGACTAGTGCATGGGATGCTCGTCGCTTCTCTCTTTCCTCATATCATTTCGTCACATTTTGTAAGCCTCTCTCACTGTCCCTCTCTAAATTTTGTAACGCTGCTGTGGATGTGAGTTATCAATTATCTCAGTAAACTAAATGAGATTTCAACAAACAGATTAATCAGGTTACTTGCTTTTTAACGAAATTTAGATTAACTGAAATCTGCCTTTTTGAGGCCTGTAACCTCTGTGATTTTGAGCATGATACACTAAAGCATGGCCCTGAGCATAAGCCTCCCACTAGGTGGGGTCTGGGGAGGGATATATGTTCGCATCTTTACCGTTATGAGTAGATAGGTTTTTTCCAGTTTAGCATGATACAATACGTCAAAATACACAGATATAGGGTGGCTCAATGCATAAGGCTCCCGCTAGGTGAGGTCTGAGCGAAGGGTCAGATGTGCACACCTCACTAGTGAAGAGGTTGCTTCAAAATGCACATTAGACCTGATTTCCTTGATCCAATAATGACGAGGGAATGCTCAAAACAGAACAAAGAAATCCATCTTGCTTTCCTCATTTAAACTCTACAAGAACTTTGGTGCTCACCATTCAAGTAACTAAGTTTAGGTCTTAACTTTTTCTCCTAAAATGAATGATCTGTTACTCTGGTTCTCTTATGCTAACTTTCCTGATGAATCTTTCCTTCCATGTTCTTTTTGCCCATCCATATTTCTACTTCTATGGATAGTTATAGCCTGGAGCTGTATATGTATCTCAAAGCTTGAATTTTAAGTTACCGATCTATATTGGAGATCAAATTACCAGTGAAGTACAAGCAACCAATCTTAGAGTAAATAAAAATCGATATCTGTAAGTTACTCTTGATATTTCTGTTGGCATTTATTGAATAACTCAGAGTTCTGCTTCTAACTGGGTCTTTGTCTTTTAATTAGTGCAAAGTTTAAGACGAGTTGCTTCAAGAATGGTGAACTTCTTGTTCTTGAAGGTGAGGCTGTGGCTATTCTAGAATCCTTGACTATGGAAGAGGGTTATTGCAAGTATCAGTGATAGTCTTGACGTATTTCCCATGGATGCCTTGTTTGAAGAAAAATATTTTGGTTTTCAGGATTTTTTTTTTTTTTTTTTTGAGTTCTACTGATAGACATACAGCCATTAGAGGTTGCACTTTTGATTATCTTAATAAACTCCTCTTAAACACGGGAATGAAAGAATTAGATATCTCTGTGATTACAAGGTGTTCATTGTTATTGTATGTGTGCGGCTAATTTTTAATAGACTTCTTTGCACATAGCTCCAAATATAATTGGCTCAAAGAGGCATTTATCTTGAGATATTTTCAGGCTTATTCAAATTCTCTATTCATAAACTTGTGGAAAATTTTATTTTAATATCTAATTTCAAACAATTACTAATATGGCCACACTCTAACTAGGTTACTACTTTAACATTTAAATTTGGGTTGAGTTATGCAAGTATTCCTTCTCATGTGACATCTTTCTAATTACAGTTGAAACAGAGTTTCTAATTTTCTTAGCCAGCTCGAAACACTCTGTTAATGAAACTTGGAAGTATTTTCCTGGTTGACATAAAATGGAATGTTACTTCTCTCAAATGTAAAGGGGATAAAAAGCCAATGCCATTGTGATCGTGAATTCGTGATCTAGTGGCAAATTCTCCAATAAGTGAAAAAAGTGAGTTCGATGTCACTAATAATCTCATATCATTAGTACATGTTTTAATTCTTGAAAAAAAGTGACAAGTGAATGAAAATTGGTTCATTCATCAAACTCATATGGGCTCTTTAAACATTTTTATGAACCAAAACAAATAAAAAATTATCCATTGATAAACTTTACATGTATGTGTTCTAATTTAGTTTGACATGAATTACAAGTTGGAATTTTGTATGACTTGCAGAAATTAGGCGTGGTGTTCACAAGTAGAAAATGGAAAATTATTTGATAGCATGTGAACTACTCCATCTATTCCTAAATATAAGACCTAATTACCTAATTTGATTAGATTAAGAGTATTAGTTAGTTAGTTAATATCATATGATATTACTAAAACACCCTAACCATATCTACCTTTTTTCCCTCTCTCTCCCTCTTCATTGTTATTATTGAGAATCATTAATAGGGATAATTTTAAGAAAAATTTAGAAAAATCATAAAGATATCTTATATTTATTAATAAGTTTACCTCCCCAAATAGGCTTGGAGGGAGTAGCTAATAAGATTTAAAAGCAATCTTAAAAAGAAACGTCACTCCATAGGAACATACCTAACAGTAATTTTAGTTAGCATGAGAATAACTATTTGATGAGAAAGACGGTAATGACGAACAAACTAAAAACATGACAAAAAATCCATCCCAAAAACTAAGACTAATCAGACTCATTCAACATAATTGGTCAAAGACCAATAGACAATTCAAAGTGATTTGATTCTAGTTTGTGAGATCTGCCATTTCTAGTGATAGAAGAAGCTCCAAACCAAGGCTGACAGAAGGAAAACCAAAACCTGAATTCTGCCATTATTAAAACCAAAACCAGAAGCAGAATTTTTTTGTGAAAGTAGTGAAGAAGGAGAAGGTTGTGAAGAATTATTCAGAACTTGTAAAGCAACCTTCATTCCCTGCCAGCAGAAACTTCTTCCACTCAAGAAGTAATAGAATCTTGGCTCTGTGAGTTAGAACACCTCTCCCATCTTTTGTTATGTTGTTGATGAAATCTGTCTCTATGCAATTCTCATAGCTTTATCTTATTCACCTCCAACACATTGTACATGCTCTTGTCAAATCCAAAGTCTTTGAAAGAGAGAGAAAAAGCCATAAATCTAAATATTAGTATTCATAAATTGGATTTGTTCTTTCTTTTATAGCCTATGATTCTGACATAAAACTTCAGAGAATTAAACAATTTTAGAAATAAATGAATTAAAAAGTGATTATTTTTCATTCATATTAAGCATAAAGGCTCATGCATTGTGCATAATCTAAGATGAGTTATACTGTTCATGACTCATAATTAGTGTGACTTTTAACAATTTTACATTGTATCTATAGATACAATTATGAAGTCCTCGCCATTTGCTATTAGTGATTTGATGCAACAATCAGCAAATGAACAACGATCAGCAAATGAACTAACCCAACCATGAATCAACACAAAAATGTATTTTCTAGCAATACTCTCCTTTTACTTCATGCTAATTTTTGTCCTCTATGTTCTTCCAAAAATGTTCTCCGATCTAGGATCTGATATGCTTGTTTGACCCAACCTGAAAAAAAAAATTAAATCAAAAGTTTTAAGTAAACTTGTAATAAGAATGTAAAATCGAATCATAATTTGAATTGTAAACTCGTAAGAGTTTACTTTTATTAATAATTACGTGTTTGTAGTATATAATTAAATAAGAAATAAAAAAAAAAGTTGACTTAAATATATCTTAAATATGAATAGTTGATATTGAATGTATCAACATCCATACTTTATTAAACTCAATAAATAAATATATAAAATTTAATATAAATTTATTGAATATGGTCAAATAAAAGTAATTAACATAAAATTTAGAGCAATTTAATAAATTATTTCATATAGTAGAAATGTAAAAATGGTAAACTCGGTGTATAAACTCATGAGTTAAACCGAGTTTACACCTAGTATGAATTGTCATGACATGTTTTTGGTAGGTAGAACCGTAAAAAAGAAAAAATCAGAGAGTCAACTCGCGAGTTAGACAACAATGGTAATGAATGCTATATGTGATATATCCCTGTTGGACAGTCTATATTCAATTTATCTAATTCAAATTTTTTTTGGTATTTCTTAATATTAATTACTGTTTTAATGAATCAATATTGAAATTATAATTGTTTACACATAATATTAAAATGAATTTTAACTTATTTTGAGTTAAAAAAAAGATGACATTCCGTAAGATTCGTACTTGTGTATTCATACATTTTTATTTAAATATTATGAAATAATTAAGTTATATTATTTTAATTATAATAGGTTATTGTTTTTAACGAAAAATGTAATTATAAAGAATCAAAATTAAATTTATAAATAATTGATATGAGATTAACACAGGATAAGGGGAAAAAGCTACTAAAGAGAAAGGCCGTGGTGTTGAATCAAATGTTTACTCCCACATGCTCACGTATTCGAATCAAGAGAAAGGCCGTCGATTTTTCTTAGCCACATACTTAGAATGTGTTCACATTATGGAAACTTGAAATTTTATTTCGGGAAATAAAAAAAATGCATTTCATTGAAATCAATTATGAATGTTACCATTTGTTGGCTATTTTTCTTTTTTTTCCTAAGCATACAAGTATTCTCCCAATGGAGGTAATCCAGTTAGTCAGTCGATGGTTTTTTATTCATATTAAGCATGAAGGCTTATGCATCTACATGGTGTGGACTATGAATTCACAACTCTTAGTATATACTCCCTCCGGTCCTAATTATAAGATCACTTTGACTTTTTTTAAAAAAATTAAGAAAACAAAATTAATCACTTTAAATTGTCTTTAACTATCTTTTTTTCTCATAACTACTTTATTCTACTTATGAACTAACCTATAATCTAATTACATGTGACATATATTATAATTTAGTGGTCTAATTTGTTTCTTAATTTCCACAAAAAAAAGTCAAAGTGGTCTTATATTTAGGACCGGAGGGAGTATTAGAGGTATTATTAGCCAAGTTATATCCCCACATTTCCTGCTATAAACAATGGTTTTACACATTGAACATTCATGTGTGTGTCATATATTTAACGAATGTTCTAGAGATCTTGTCATAATCTCATATGACCACCTTCACTCCTCATCAGTATATATGATTTCATAAAATAAACCTGTAATGAACATACCATTTTGTAGGATTATGAAATTATGAAGAGCTTTCACTCAACTTCACTAAAATGCATTTATCACTTTGTCATGTCATAGGAATTGACTAACAAAATAATTTTGTGTTAGTAGAACTAACAAATGACTTAGCTTGTTCTTACTTGTTACAAATGTTAGGTTGTCATCGTTGTTAACTTAAAGTTGGCTTAAATCAAATTCCCCTCGTCTAATTTTTTCTTCCCATGGTATTATTACTGGATTAGATAGGTCAACTTTTGACCTCATGAATTGATTGAGATAACTCAACTATTTTTAAACATACTTATTTACATTGTATTTCAATAGATTTTGACTTGCACTTTTGTGCCGTTTGCAATTGTTATTGCCATTTGGCAATCACAACCTATCAACACTAAGTGTTGAATTCACACAAAAAATATTTTATGTTCATTGTTAATAGACTTCCTCGCATAAAACTACAATTTAGTTAACATCTATATATCTCAACACAACGTGAATCGTTGGTAAAAAGAAAACACAACGTGAATCCACTGTAGATGATACCAGCATCCATGGTACCTCTCAAATATTTTATTTTTCTTCGCATGGCTACATATTTATATATGCTCAATCTCCATGCCTAAATTGAGATTTAAAATCAGTTGGTATTACAAGTAATATTGACCTAATGGTATTCAAAACCGAATTGAAAAACAAAATAATTCAGGTAGTTACCCCAAGCTTTCAAATATCTCATATTATATCTAAAATTTTTTAATACTTCTAATTAAATCAAACTATCACGCTATAGTTCCTTCTATTCTAATTAAATTAGAATTCTCCACATTTAACCTTATAAATATATCTAATTTTTGCTATCAAATTTGATAAAACGGCTTTACCCTTCTCGAAGCTCAACCAATTCTTATGGTTCTTTTACAATTAAACTTTCCTTTACAAAATCAATTCATAGCATTGAGTTTGTCACGTCATATTTACAAGTGGACCTCCTCCACATATTCAGACCAACGAATAGCTTAGGAAAAATTGCAGCAAACTTAAACCTCTGTTTGCCAACTTGTGGAAAATTTTGAGGACTCCAATGGCTGATCCAATAGGTCCAAAATGAAGCTCCATATGTCTGGAATCTCCACAAAAAATTTCAGCTAGATTTGAGAATAAAACACCTTCCAATCATCACTACGATCAAATAACGTATAAGTTGAAATTAGAAAAAATTGTAGTGTTCTCAAGAGGGACAACCAGAAAGTTCTCTTTTTCACTCTATCACTTTCTCTCAATGACGGCAAAAAATTCTCAAACCCTAATTAGGGTTCCTTCTTTTTCTTTTTCACGTTTTTTCACCAATAAGAAATACATGAAAAAAAAATGCAACAATTAGAATTTGGCGTTGACATTGGATTGAAATCTTATATATATGGCCCAACATGATCCTGGGACTCAAATTTTCGCACATTTTTCATTATTGAAGTTGAGAGAATAAATCAACAACGAATTGTCAATGAAAACATTTATACTTGTCTGGCAAAAAAAAAAAAAAGAAAACATTTATACTTGACTCCTTACTATTGCAATCTTCATGTCAGCGTCCTCGCATATGCCCAAACCAACTCTATTTGAAAACATCGTTCAAAAGTAATTGGCAAACAAATAAAGATAGGAAAAAAAAGAAGACGAAAAAACAAAACAAAAACATACAACAAACTAATAAACAAGCTAAAAATAAAGCAACAATTTTAATTAAATCTAGCTTAATAAATAAAAATTCCTATTAAATCGTCCTTAAATTTTTATTTTTAACTATATAGAGCATTTTGATCGTTTAACAATATTCAGAAATCCTTAACTAATTAGGCATCTTGGTTTGATTAGAAAGTTGTTAAAAGTTTAATCCTAAATTTTGGTTTTAATATATCTGGTGGCTGGATTAAATTTAATTATGATTTCCCAACAAAATTTATGCAAATCAATATTGGAGTAAAAGTAGCAAAAATGACAGAAAGAACCAAGAAATTGCAGAGATCTTAAATATTAAGGTATTCTTATAAAATGAGTTGATAAATATTATTTATAGGTATGGTCAATTCCTAATGTATGTATATTGTACACAAGTCTGATTGAGGTTTTTTGCAAGTTTTCTATTTTTTTTCTGGTTATTCTGCCATGAAAGTATGTTTTAATTTCGATAGAGATATAAAAAGTTGTGCTAATGTGCGGAAAGACAGTTTAATTTATTATCTATGTTCTGGCCTTTTATATATTTATATATATATATATATATATAAAACTCGGGACTTTCATGCATGAATTATTTAGTTGGAGTGGACCTATTAATTAATGACAAATCTTGTTTTCGGACTGCATCATTTTACTTTTAACACAGGTACGTACTCTTTCAAAAATAAAAATCTCAATTACGAATAGTTAAATTTCTACGTATAATCTGATGTTTTGAAATCTCATGAAGTTGAATACAAATATTAAATCTTATTGATATGATAGGGAACATAAGTATACATATCACCAAAAAAATATGGGAAAATCACAACCAGGTCTTTCATAAGGGATTTAATCACAATCAGGTCCTAAACAATCATCAAATCACATTAAAATCCCAAGGGAACTAGGTGATATTAAATGGCTTGTCATTGAGTTGTCAATACCAACTCTTTGAGTTGTTAGTACTAGCTCTTTGAATTGTCAATGCACAACTCAATAGTTGTCAATAACAGCTCCTTAAGTTGTCAATGCATCTCTGTCATTGACAACTCAAGGAGCTAATATTGACTTATGGCACTGAACAAAAGATCAAGTTGACATATATCTTTGGACTGGGTAAAAAAATAGACTTGTTGGGAGAAAAATAGTCCTTTTACCACTTTTATGTAAAACAAAGTGTAAGAAATAGATACATTTATGAACATGATTCCAGAATCTTTAACATGTAGTTAAGAGATGCAAACATTTTGAAACAAAAGTAAATTGAAGTTCACACATCAAAGCATCTAATCGAATGCTAATAGTCTCGTACCCAAATGGTATGAAAGCCATTCTATAGATTGAAAGTCTCAGATTCAATCTTACTTGTTACCTTGAGCTCTGTTAATTCCTTTGTCGGGTCATTTGTTGGAATAACAACCGTTCAAAGGATTTCTGCGATCTACAAAAGGAAAATTTGTTTGTGAAATGACCAAACAAAACCCAATCTTTAAACAATTGAGAGGAAAGGATAACTGGAAACTTGACTTTTGTTTCTTTTATTTTATAATATTTTCAGGTCATTTGTCGAGAGTTTTTTATATATTGCTCATTATAAATATATAATTTTATAATTCACCAAAAGCAAGTGATTTTATCAATAGGGTTAACTTATATCAAACTTAAGGTTGACTATTAAAAAGGAATAAAGTGCAAGAATGTTGAAGAACTAGCATAATTCTGTTCCACAATTACCTCGAGGTGAAATATTGTTGGGAGAAATTATACTTTAACACTATATAAACTATAGTACTAATTTTAGGATACAATGTTAAATGTGTATATTTCCGAATAATTACGTCAAGAGGGATTTTCTTCCTTACATTCACGTGAAGAAATTGACGTGTAGAGCCACGGCTCATGAAGAAGTACTCTTCACTTTCTGCAGAGGAATCATCCAAATCATTGTCCTCTCCTGCTTCAGAGTAATCGTCCGAATCATAGCCTTCACTTTCTTCAACATTATCTGCAGAATGTAAAATCCAATAATTCAAAACAAATTGAAGGCAACATGTGGCTCATTCATTCAGCCTTTTCAGTATGATTGATGAATCAACCCACACATTATCCTATATCAAAGCAACAATATGAAGCTTATATTTGAATTAAGAGTTAAAATGCAATTTTAACAACAAAATTTTGTGTCAGAGGCATTTGACACAATTAACCTTTCAATGGTTAAAAATGCCAACAACCTTTATAAAATAGGACAATTTTAACAACATGGTTAACCATTCAAAAATGCCACTTTTTCTACCGCAGACCCCACATTAATTAATTCAAGCTTTGTTAAACGTATTTATATAGAAATTAAGTAAGAATTTGATGTGAACAAACATCGTTGAGTTTTCTTGAAGACGGATAAAAAGATGGGTTTTGGCTTAAAAATAGTCCAAATACACATTGTCTAGCTATACAAAGTCCAACACGAACTTAAACATGTGGAAAAAAAAGGCAAGCACAAGGATAAAATAAAATATTATTTGTTAGGTTGAATCAAGTGTTAAACATGTGGCAGCTCAATTCTTCAAAATACCAGCGCAATTTAGAAAACATCATCATCACACAAGAAAGAAGATAGAAAATTAGGAAGCGTTAATGATATTAAATCAAATATGAGCATGTATGCATATAATGTGTGTGTACATACCTATGTTTTGGAGCATGGGACAATCCTTAACTATGAGCTTCCTTAAAGGCACAAACTTTAACAGAAAGGGAATACTTGCACAAATGTGAGTGAGTTTGGGAAGGCCTTTAAGTGTAATATATTTGAGATTTGGAAGCAGGTTCTTGTTGGACTCTTGCTCATGGATTTCAAGTTCACAACTAAAAACTTGCTCCAGTTCAGAGCACCCTTTTATTTCCAGATGTTTTGGGAAGCACAAGGAAGTATTTGAGGATGGACTTGGAAAGTGGTCATTTTCAGATACGATTTCCTCCAACTCTTGACATTCTATAATGTACAGATACGCTAAACATGGAAGGCTATTGATCACAGTGTAAGGGAAGATAGACTTCAATTTTCTGTATCTAATCACACGTAAAGAGGAAAGATTTTGGAAGCTCATTAAAGAGGGACCCTCCCATAAAGAGGTCATGAGATTATCTGAATCTATCAAAGTCAAAGAAAGTCCATTTGAGATCTTGATCGTCCCTTTTTCTCCGTCTACATGAGACTGTTTTTCTACACTTGCCTCACTTTGAAAATCTTCAACTCCTCTAGAATCGTTGTGAAACTGAAGTTTCAGTTAGAAAATAGAATCAACAATAAAAAATATTGCACAAAAGCAATTGAAGATTTGGTAGAAATGGTAAAGAGAATATTGATAAGTACCGTTGATTTCCATTGTTGAAGGGAAACCACTTGAGCTGATCCTGAAATTGGATTAAGAAACTTAGGGCATCGGCATATTTCGATGCTCCGGAGCCGCACTGCTTCAAACTGCACTCCTTGACAAACATTGACGAAATTTGGCAAATTTCTGAGATCCAACTCTTTCAATTTTGGAAGTACAATTTTCTCTTGATTGTTGCCATCATCTTCCCTTTTATTTGCAAATATCACCTCTAGTTGATTAGCGTCAGTTATTAGCAAAACGTCTAGCTGTGGAAGAATGTTATTTATAGGTGTAGAAAAAAGTCTTTTGAGCTTGTTACAACTTTGAATCCTCAGCACTTTTAGTTCGGGGAAGCAAACTTGACCATTAGATATGTTCTGAGGCTCCTCATTGCAAGCAATTATTTCCTCCAATTCCTCACAATCAGATAAGATTAGGAATTTCAATTTGGGGAGACTATTATGGACAATGGTGCTTCGAGAGAATAAAAACTTCAACTTTTCACATCTAACCATTTGTAAAAAATGAAGAAATTGGAAGCTCAAACCTCGTGTGGGAGTAAGACCTTTTGGTATTTGATGTAAACTGAACATCTCTGAGTCCATGTCACCAATGACTCTACACGAGTCTCGTAATCTATCACTTAAATTATCAAGTTCTGCTGAGTTTAGAAATAGAAGTGGTGGAGAAAGACCTTCATTATTGTCTAATTGGCTGCATTTCAAAACAAGCTTCCTAACAAGTTCCTGTATAATTGAGAAGTGAAACAAGGGAAAAATGGTAGTTTTAGCTCATTCGAAAATTCAAGGAAAATAGAGGTCAATCAACAAATATTTCACAATTTGGATGTACTTTAAAGTTATTTCTTATAGCATTTGTACCCATTTTTTAATGAGAAACATTAAATATTCACTTAACATCAAAAAAATATTACAATATAGAAGGAAGCATTGATAAACACTGGTGAAGAATATTACTTACCTCTCCAATCCACTGGGCACTTGCGCCCACATGTGGCATTAGTTTTGGACATTCATATACCAAAACTTTGCAATACATTGATGTTTGAAACTTATACCCTGGACAGATATGAGCAAATCTCGACAACTTCTCAAGTAATATTAATTCCAAGTTTGGAAACATGATTTCCTTTTCACTATCAATGTCATTATGATCTTCAACATGCAAGCATCTGAAAATTTCTTCCAATTGAGAAGAATTTGATATATTCAGTGTTCTTAGTTTTGGAAGCCTTAAGATAGCATCACTGCTCATAAAGGAAAAAACCCTTTTCAACTTGTGGCACTGTTTGATTTGCAGACTCTGTAAATTCGGCAAACAAAATTGAGCTATGGATAGATTCTTCTGAGTTTCTTCGTTTGCCAAAAAAACTTCCTCCATATCCTCACAGCAAGAAATGATTACAGAAGTTAACATTGGAAGGTTTTGACATACAATAGCTGAGAAAACAAATCTCAGTTTTGTACAATTTTCCACAGATAATTGTTCTAGGTATCGGAATATTGGAATTTGTGGTGTGAATGTGGATACCACTCCAGAATTTGAAATAGCTACTGCTGGCTTAGATTCTCTATTTCGTGGTTGGTGGTGATCATAAGCATGAGATTCCTACGTGAAATAAAGATAAAGGGAAGAGATAAGAAAAAGAAAACCACAAAACATGTTTCGTTTTAAAATAAATGCATACAAAACGCAATGTTAGAGTATGATAAAATGAGGTTTACGAAAAGTCATTATGTGCATGTATATTTTTTTTTATAATAATCATGTGCATGTATTATTGCATAGAAACAGTCTATCAATTGTCAATTAAAAATAAATAAAAGACAACCACATGAACATATAAGAAAGTGGGGTTCACTATAATCAGCAAATGCATGTGCTATGGGTTAGATTTTAATTAAAAAGGATATTGACATTTTCAGAAATGATGGAGATTAATCTGTGCGTGTCTGTATATTTGTAGTGTTATATAGTTGTTGCAATTGACTATGGCTTCTTTTATTAGCAACTGAGTGAAAAAGGAAATTTGTTATGTCACTTCCTTGAATCCTTATTTTCAAATTCATTTTTTAAGAAAAATCATTGAAGATGGCAAAGATTTTTAAGTCACTTTCTTTATTGTTTATTTTCCAAATTCATTTTTTTAAGAAAAACTCAGAATATGTAAGATGAATCACACGAACTAATATATTTAGAAACCTACAAATTTTCTATATTCTACAACATTTTATTCAAATAAAATGAAAGCATCAAAGAGTAAATACATACCATATTTGGATGTGGTTCCCTTATTTCTGAACCAATAATGTGAGAATCCCATGAACCATTCAATCTTGGACAGTATTTCCATTCTATTTCCTTTATAGATGGCCACAATAGTTGATAGTTTTCTGAGAAAATTCTGAGTAGATTTAGGAGGTCTTTCAGTATGAGTTTTTCTAGAAGTGGAAGCACTTTCTTAGTCTCAGTTTCATCACACACTGAAGTAATTTCTTCATCAACATGTTCTCCAAATACAAATTTCAACTTAGGAGCGAAACTAATGGATAGATATTGCAATCGTATAAACCCTTGCACGCAAAAGCTTGGACAAATAGATTCTAATTGCCTACAATTACAAACATCAAGAGTTTCCCATTTTGGGAATTTCGGATCCTCCCATGTATCGACGCCATCCTCTTTCTCAATTACATGCTTCAATCCATGACATTCTTTTATTGTGAGTTTTTCTAGTAATAACAAAGTGCAAGCAACAGAGATAGAGAAGAGAGATGTCAACATTGGACATCTGTTAATTCTGAGGAACTTGAGGCTTCTTAAGTTGCAATTAGTAGGAAACAGGTTGACTAATAGGGGGCAACTTTTAATACTTAGACTTTCTAGATTTTGGAATAAGGTAAGATTGGATGGACCACGGCATAGTTGTTTAAGATTATGCATAGACTTCAACACCAACTTATCCAATCTAAGCACAACTATGTCTTCATGAGGAACCGGTTGATCAACAAAGCATTCAATATCATGACAACATTGCAGACAGAGTTTAGTTAACTCATTCATGCCTCCTATAGCTTGAACCACATCTGGACTGAACCTTTTGAAGCCTCCTTGAAGCTCAAAAAATTCAAGTACAATTGCTCTTTGTGCAAGATCCTTGATAAATGCACTTGGGATGGAGATGTTTAACTTTTCAATGGACAACTCTCGTAAGTCTTTATCCCTGAACATAGACCGGGTGCATTTCCCCATTATTAATGTGTACCTTCTCAATTTTGAAAGAGCAGGGGCACCCACAAAGCATTCACCACAAACTGTGTATACTGAAGGATGGAAAACTTTAGAAATATACAATTCTTCTAGCTGTGAGCACTTCCCCACAACTTTACAAAAACATTCTTCTGCCATACATTTTGACAAATCGAGCAATTTTAGACGATTCAGTTTTTCAATTCCATTGGGCAATTTCTTGAATATGCTCCATTTCAAGTCAAGAATTTCTAGTCTTTTTAGGCCCACCACAAAAGAAATGTCACCTAGATACCAATCTTGCAAGCGCAGAGTTCGAAGATTATGCAACCATTGTATTGATTGTATTGATGGAAGTTGTACCTTGCTGGGAAATGCAAGAATAAATATACTACTAATAAGAGCTACGACTTGTAGTCTTTTTACACCTTCAAATGAGGCACATGATAAGTCCATCGGTTCGATTGAATTTACCAATAGAAGCTCCAGCTTTGGAGAATCCAATTGAGAAGGAAATCGAAGTGATTCCAAATTTTTATTCCAGAAAGATATTGCATACCAATCTTTTACTGCTTTATCTTCAAGAAATCCATTCAATTCTTCTGCACAATTTACCATAATGGTACCATGCTCTTTAGGTGCTATCCATAAAGCTACATCGCGAACCATGTCGTGCATTTTCACGCATTTTTCATTTTTGAAGTTGATAGAATACATCAACAATGAAGAGTCAATGAGAACATTTATGGCTGTTATAACCTGGCTCCTTGCTATTTCAAATGATCCAGCATCTTCGCATAGGCCCAACCCAACTCCATATCTGAAAAGATCTTCAATGATAATTTCATGATCTTCAGGAAACATAGCACACATCAAGAACAACAATTTGGCTTCTGTGGTTCTCAAATAATCATAGCTTAACTTAAGACAAGTAAAAGCATCACCCACTCCCTCATCTGCATCAATCTGCTTTGAATGTCTCAACTTGTGCAACACTACTTTCACCTCATCAAGTCCTTTTCCTTTTAAGCACTTTCCCATGGCCACAATTGCAATGGGTAGTCCCTTACATTCCATGGCGACTTCTTGAGCCACTTCATTAGCACCATCATCTACTTTAGCATGTGTTTGAAATAGATCCCAAGCTTCATCTTCTGTTAGCAGACCCAATGGAATAGTGTTTTGGCAATCCATCAAAGTACATACCTCTTGACGGCGTGTGGTGAGAAGGACTTTGCAATTTCTTGGACCTCCATCCCCAAATGGATTTCCTACATCCTCAAGGTTAAGCGTCGCCCATACATCATCGAATATAATCAGAATCCGTTCCTCTGGACCTTGTAATTTCATTGCAATTCTTCTTGCCCTTCCCACTTCAGTTTCTTCCTCCAACTTAAGTCCCAACAGGTCTGCAATTTCACCTTGAATCTTCCTGATATCAGGAGTTTGGGAAACTGTTGTGATTATAACTCGATCAAATAACTTTAGTTCTTTTGCCTTCTGTCCTACTTCCTTTACCAACGTGGTTTTACCTGAACCGCCCATACCCCACAACCCAATTATAGAGCTACCATCATCTTGTAATGCCGCCCATAGTTCATCATGTGCCTTTTTTGTTGACTTGAAGAGCACAAAATCTTTAGAAGAGTTATACTCTATATCTGGAACAATAACTTGGTGGGAAAATGGTTCAAGCTGATCGCTCTTTGTATTTAGCACTGTCATCAGCTGGCTTGTCTTGGCCAACTTTTTGCATATATGATACCTCCTCCAAGTAGGACACCACTTTTGAATGCAGCCATCGTTTGCCCTTAGTTCCTGCACCAAGTTCTCCACCTCTGCTATGAGGCTCACCACATCATTTTTCCAGTTGTTCACCTCATCATCGATTCTCTCAGTCCTGTTGATAGCTTCTTCAACCCGTTCTTGAACCCTCCTTTGCTTGAGTATCAATTCCTCCTTTTTAGTATCAGCATTTCTGGTGATTTTGCCGACACAGAACAAATATTGCAGCTGCTGTAAAGTTGGATCCACCAGATATTCAGCAAGTTTTGCTGCTACTGATATTCCCAACTCAGCCATTCAAATATGCAACAGCAACCTAAATGGTAAATTTCATGGTGTAAGATATAAAAAATAATGAAGATCAACTGTTATAACGTTATTGATATGAAAAGATAAACTTCTTCAAGCTATTTTTAGACACTAGATCTAATGTTTTAGATTCTGTTTTCTATCACATCATTGCGAATTGAAAGAAAAAACAAGTAACAAATGTAGTCTATAAGTGGCAACTCCAATTATTCCTATCACTACTTACAAGCTGCTTATACGTTGTGAATTATTGTAAATATATCACTAGCAAACGATTATAAAAACAAAGAAAGAAAGACTAAAAGGGAGGAAACGAGGGCTTCATTTTCATACCAGATAAGCTTCCACAATTCACTTGATTTTTGGGCTTGAACAGAATTCAACTTGTTCCTGATTAATATGCGGCACAGAAGAGTTCATGAATAAGACGTTGGCCTCTCCTATAATCACACACATGCACGTGCTCCCCCCCCCCCCAAAAAAAACACTCCCACACACAAAGAAGAAGAAGAAGAAGAAAAAAAAAAAAACTCACACACACACACACGAATACTTTTTTTCATATAGGAAAAATATAAGAGAGAAAGGCTGTGCGTGTTAAACACGGAAGACAACGTGCATTTTCTGGCAGATGAAGACTCAACCGAAGATACTTACTGTGTGATCTTAGCTTTCAAAGATATGAAAAACATCAGGAATCAGGAAATATAAAACAACTGTCAAATTATATCACAAGTTCTTTATTATAGTAAAATAAATTTCAATATATTCAAGGAGAAACGACACCTACTGCAATAAGCACCAGTTATCGTTTACAATGGCTCCTTTTTGTTTTTATCTTTTAACAAAAAATATAAAAAGATTCCTAGAACGGACCACTTGTCAATAAATAATGACGATACTACCCCATCAATGCCAAT
Organism: Mimosa bimucronata; assembly: GCA_037074515.1. NCBI lineage: Eukaryota > Viridiplantae > Streptophyta > Magnoliopsida > Fabales > Fabaceae > Mimosa > Mimosa bimucronata. Next base: position 30,714,153 of record CM073440.1, on the reverse strand, counting down.
TTAGTTTGTGTACTCCTACCGATTGAGAAACCAGAGAAAGAGATAATTCATCATATTGTGAATATTTATGTTTTATGTCCATATTTTAAAACTAAGAGTTTAAATTAATTTTTCTTTATACTTATAATCGATGCTGCAATCAATTGTAAAAACTTTTATAAAACAACATTCTATTTTCAAAACCTGTACACATTTTTCATGAAATAAATAGTAAACTAGACCGACTTTATTAGTTTTAACTAAATAATCTTGTGATCTTTCCTTTTTTTGTGTATAAAAAAATATTCGGATTTCTATTCTTCAAATATAAAGAAAATTAATTTTTAGTTAAAAAAGAAGGTGAGTACACTTAATTTTATGATTAAGGTAAACGACAAAATTTTTAGTTTGTAAACTACCAACCATAATTAATCATAGTGGTAAGGGTTTTAACACCTTAAACATAAACATTTGAATTATTTGACTGTGTGTGAATGTTTAGGAAATGTATTCTCAATTGAGCCAAACAAAAAACCCTATCATTCTGACTAATTTTTCGTTAACTTGATCGTAAAACATTAATGTCAATGTTTAGATCCTAAATATATTATTAAAACTCAATGCCAATAGATAAAAATGATCGGTATATTAAAAATGATAATTACATATTTTTACATTACCGTGACATTCATTCATACTTTCTTTAATAGAAATTGAAAAAGAGAATCGAAAAAGGACGAAGGCAAAATTTAAAAAAAAAAAAGAAATAAAATATCACTTGAATGATCTCTTTTTCTTTTTTTAATTAAATAACACAAAGAAAACATCCCTGCTACTTAAAGCTGATGTCTGTTTGGATGGGAAAAAAAGCTGAGAGAAAAAGATGAGAGTGATTAGAAGAAAAAAAGTTTGCGTAAATAAATATTGATATTAGAATAAAAATAATAAATGTAAAACTGATGCTCAGTTTGGATGGAAAAGACATTACATTACTTTTTAATTTATGTTTTATGATGGATGCTATATAGGAAGGCACGCCATAAAATATTTATATTAAAACTGTATAAATAAACATTCTATAGTCAAACTTATAAAGTTTTTTCATGAAATAAATAGGACAATCAACATGTTTTATTAATTGTACTAAATAATTTTGGAGTTTTAAATCTTCAATATAAAGGAAAATTCCTGCTAGTTACTCCTCTGGTCCTATTTGTAGGGCAGAGAGAGAAGGTTTTATTTGGTCCTATATATAAGTCACCTAATTAAATATTGAGTATGGATGTACAAATTTACCCATCATTTATTATGTGTTGACTTTATTTTCATGTGGTATAGTGGATATTTAATATGGGTAAAGTTGTAAATTTATTGGATTTTAGTGGAAAGTTAATGAGTTTTAAGGCTTTGGTCTGTGTGAAATATGCTGGAAGTGACTTATAAATAGGACCAGATGAGTAAAACTGATGCTCTGGATGGAAAAGAAAAGTCAGAAAAAAAATGAGAGTGAGGAGAAAAAATTTCGTGCAAATAAATATTAATATTATAATAAAAGTGATAAATACTGGCAAACAGTATATTATGTCAAATATAAAAAGTAATCATGGGCTTATGGCTCTTCAAACTTCAAAGTGTCCCTGTCTTTGAGGGGGGGAAAATGGTGTCCTTACCTTACCCCAATCCCAACCCTATTGACAATTAAGAAAGTAAAACTTCTCTCAGCGTGAGGCGATTGGGGAAATCCCGCAAAACCTAGACTCGTTTCTTCGCCGGAATGGTGATTTAGCCGTGGTGCTATGACTCACAATACTGCTTTAACTTATCGAAGGTGTGAGGGTTCGTTGAAGTAAATCTGAGGAGCGATTCTGTAAGCTAAAGAAAAGCAGGAGGTAAGAGATGGAAGGAATTCGAATTAAGATGCAATGGAAAGGAGGTACTTCGAAACAAGATGCAGATAAGAAACTCATTGGAAGGGTAATAGCGGACACAAAAATTGGTGTAGGAGCAGTGAAAGAACAGGTAATGGCAGCATGGAAACCTAAGTCTCGGGTGGAGGTGAATATGCTTGGTTTCAACCTATACTCATTCACTTTTGAGGAGCCAATAGAAGCCAAGAAAGCACTAGATGAGAGTCCATGGGTAGTAAGACAACATATGCTGAGTTTAGAAAGGAGGAAGCCGTTTTTAAGCGATAGCGAAGTCCAGATTAAAACATGTGGAATGTGGGTCCAATTCCATGATATTCCACCGGAGGGGATGATGGCAGTTAATATTCAAGACATGGCAGAAAAGGTAGGAAAGGTTGTAGAGGTGGAGGACCCGGAGGATGAGAGGTTTTCAAACAGGAGTATTGGGAGGGCAAGAGTTGAAATTGATACAGAGAAACCTCTAGCAGCAATGTTCATTGTGCCGAGACCGGATGATCTTCCTGACGCAAAAGTGAAGGTGAGCTATGAAAAACTAGCTAAATTCTGCTTCACATGTGGGAAGCTGGGGCATGATGAGAGGTCGTGTGAAGAAGATGATGATGAAGACCCAACTAATGAACCAAGAAGAGTGTTTGATGCAAGTATGTGCGTTCCACCGTATCGGTCGAACTCGGCAACGCCGGCAAGAACAGCTAATCACCGGCAACCAAATCACAACAGAGGGCATAAGGACAAAAGAGAGGAAGCGACGGCGGGTGTCATGAATCAAACATCAGAAATAGTACAAAAAACTAGCAAAGAAGTACAGAAGGTAGGGGAGTTACCTGGAGCAAGCAATGATAAGCCTCTGGGAGTAATTAATTTTGGGGGCAGAGGGAAAGAAATCATATCAGAGCTGGGCCCACAGAATCAATACTTTAATCATGGAATGAAAAACCGGACCGGACCGGACCGCCCGGGTTGGATCGGAAACCGGTGACCCGCATGCATGTCCGGTCCGATTGAGCAGCGTGACTAGGGAAACTCGGACCGGAGTGAACCGTAGCGACTCGGGACAAACCGGGATGACTTGGGGCAAACCGGGCGGGTTACGAGTTGGCTTAGTTGCTTTGAAAAAAAAAGTCTCCTTTCAAAAAGCCAAGAACAAAGACAGAAGAAAGAAGAGGGGCGAGAGGATGAGGAAGAAGGAGACGGAGGCGAGGAGGAAGGACATTGACAGAGAGGAGATCACTAACTTTCTCTTGGAGGTGGTGAGCTTCCACGTCCACCATGTTTTCGCTGCTTGAACCACATGAAGGAGAGAAGAAAAGATACTAATTTGGTGAGAGAAATCCTTCATAGAAGATAAAAGAGAGGGAGGAAGAGTCCGATAAAGCAACCAAGGATGGATTTCAAATTTGATATACAAACGAATTCAATTGATGCAAAAGAAGAGATGGGTCAGGAAAACATTAATGACCTACGAGTCTATCACATAGTCTGGCTTGGCTATGTTGTAGACCTTGTAGGCTTTTTAATTTCATTTTTTTAAAGGTTTATTCATAATGTTTTGGGAAGAAAATTTCTTTATGCAATCACATTGAACAATTCATGTGCTTGAACGTGCATCAGTTAGAATACTATATTTTTTAAATTGAAATATTTTTTTTTTTGCCAACAAGTATTTTTTACTTTTGCAAAATATGTTTTTGTTACTGTTACAATTAAATTATTGTTGTATTTTTTAATATGTTGATATAAGTGATTATTATTATTGATATATTTTATTCTCATCAATTAAATTGTATTATTTTCATAAAACCGGTCTACTCCCGGGTTGACCCCGATCTAACCCTCTGACCCTTGAATTAGAACATTAAACGGTTCAATGTCCGGTCTAGTTTTTAATACCTTGACTTTAATATGAATTTCACAAAGTAAATGGGTAGTGGGCTGTCTTCTTGGGAGATACGGCCCAATATGGGGGTAATTGATGATGGGGGTGGGGCATCCTCTAGTCGGAGTAGGCTGGAAAGTAATGGGTTCAATATGAGGCCCGTGATAATTAGGGAGGAGATAATAAATGCGGGCCAAGATAGTGAACATCAGGCTCAGATAATGGCAAGGAATGAAATGGTGGTTGGAGCCTTGGTAAATCAAGTGGAAAGGGTCCACCTAAAGAGGGGCACAGAACAAGAATGGACATCTCCCTCAGGCAAAAGAAGGAAAACTCATGATCAGGACTCCCCAGGAAAATCGAGCCATCATCAGCTAATAGAAGAGCAGATTGATAGATGGTCGAAGGTGGACTTCAAAGAGGGAGGTCTCGGTTTAAATATGGAGAGTACCGGGGAAAAAAGTAAGATTTCCTCTGAGGCTTTTCAAATTGATGTAGAAGAGGAAATTACTTATGTGAAAGGGAAAGGTTATGGAAAAGTAAGTAGGTACAAGTACAGGAGCAATAAAACAAAGAGAGCTCTGTTTGTAGAATATGAGGCAGGAAAAATGAGAGAGGGGCGCGGTGGCCGGCCTTCTTCAACCACCAAGGGGCCATGAGTTGCTTGGGATGGAACTGTCAGGGACTGGGAACCACCCTGACAGTTCGAAACCTAAGGTTCCAAGGCAGGAAATTGAAACCAAACATTGTATTCCTGACAGAAACTAAAATGAAAGGGGAGAAAATAGAGAAATTGAGAAGGAAATTGAAGTATGAGCATGGGGCCTATAATGACCCAGTAGGCAGAGCTGGGGGACTTGCGTTGTGGTGGCGAGAAGGGGTCTAGATAAATATGAGTGTGCTGAATTGCAACATAATCCACCTGGAAGAGGTAACTATTAATGGGAAGGATCATGGAGCTCTAACTTTAGTGTATGGCCCTCATGAGCTGAATCAAAAAATCCGGTGGTGGAGGACCCTGGGGAACTTAAGACCTGAACAAAATAAACCTTGGAGCATTATGGGGGATTTTAACGAGCTATTATATCACTCTGACAAAGAAGGAGGAAATATGAGTTCATAGAGGGATTTACAGAGATTCCGAGACTTTATGAGCAGTATATCATGATGGAACTGGAAGCAAAGGGAGGCAGATTTACATGGGCAAATAATCGAGAAGGAGATGAATTTATTAGAGAAAAACTGGATAGAGTAATTGTCCATTGTAGATGGAGAGTCAGCTTCCCGAAAAGCCAATGTCATGTACTTGAGGCAATAGTGTCAGACCATAGCCCGATTTTAATGGAGTACAACCATGATGAAGCCAAAACCCCATGGTTATTCAAATTCAATGCAAGATGGCTAAGTCATCCAGAATTGATGGAAATAATTAAAGCCAAATGGAAAGGTAATGGAGGGAATGATACCATCAAGGACCTGGCAAACAATTTAGAAGCTCTGGGGAAATTGTTGACAGAATGGAGCAAGAAGAAATTTGGAAATTGTGCAAGAACAATTAACATGCTGGTGGAGAAGGTGCATCAATGCATGAACAGGGAATGGAATGATGAGACAAGGGAAGTGAGCGACTTGAAGAAGAGAATTAATGAACTATGGGAGTGAGAAGAGTTATTTTGGGCCCAGAAATCACGGGTACAGTGGCTGAAGTGGGGGATCAGAATTCCAAATTTTTCCACATGACCACACTATACAGAAGGAACAGAAACAAAATAGTGAGGCTAAAGAATGAGAGTGATGAATGGCTGGACAAAGAAGAACAAATTGGGGAATGTTTCTCAAATTTCTATGAGCAACTTTTCACCAAATCGGAGCAGAGGGATTTCAATGAGGTGTTGTCATGTTTGGAAGAAGTCATCACCCAGGAGGATAACAGGCAACTAATGGCATCAGTCTCAAATGAAGAAGTGAAAAGAGCCGTGCATGAGCTAGGAGGAGGGAAAGCACCTGGCCCTGATGGATTTACAGGAATGTTTTATCAGAAAGCATGGGACACGGTGGGCCCTCAGGTATGTTTTCTAATCCAAAAGTATTTCGGAGAACCAAAGAGCCTTTGTACCGGGTAGATTAATTCAAGACAATATTATTGTGGTACATGAGGCTTTCCACCACATGAAAGCAAAAAGAAAAGGGTCGTGTGAAGTTGCAATTAAACTAGACATGAACAAGGCTTATGACCGTGTTGAATGGGACTTCATGTGTGCTGTCTTGATGAAAATGGGGTTTTGTCAACAATGGATAGATAGAATTATGTGGTGTGTAAACTCTGTTGATTTTTCTGTAATGTGTTCAGGAAAGAAAATCTCAAAAGTTAAGCCGCAAAGGGGATTAAGACAAGGAGACCCCTTGTCTCCTTACCTTTTCATAATCGTATGCAATGTATTATCCAAATTAATTGAGAAGGCAGAGAGACAAAAACATATTAAAGGCATAAAGATAACTCCAAGATGCCCAGTGCTAACGCATAGCTTTTTTGCTGATGACTCAGTGTTATTCTTGAGGGCTGAAATGAAGGGTTGCAGGAATCTAAAAAAGCTGCTAGACATGTATTGTAAAGCTTCAGGACAAATGATAAACACGAGAAAATCATGTTTATATTTTTCAAAAAACACTCAAGCTTTACTAAGAGAGGAAATTGGTCACATATTTCAGGTACATGCAGCTGATATCCTGGGAAACTATCTGGGACTACCTATCACATGGGGCAGGTCAAAAGCCCAAGTGCTTAATTTCGTGATCGATCGGCTCAAGAAAAAGATGTAAGGATGGAAACAGAACTTTTTATCAGAAGCGGGAAGAGAGGTACTAGTTAAAGCCGTTGCCAACTCTATACCAGTGTACCCTATGTCTTGTTTCTTATTCCCACAAAATGTAATTAAGAAAATCGATCAACTAATCTCGGGTTTTTGGTGGAAAAGTACAGAGGAAAAAAAGAAAATTCACTGGGTATCTAGAGAAAAATTAAAAATGAACAAACTGGAAGGGGGCTGGGCTTTAAGGAATTTGAAGCTTTCAACTTAGCCTTATTAGCAAAGCTTGGGTGGTGAATTCTACAGGAACCAGAGCAAATGTGGGCAAAAATCCTAAAGGAAAAATACTTCCCAAAATGCAGTTTTTTGGAGGCAAAGAAGGGGAATAGAGCTTCATGGATATGGGCTAGCATTATAGAAGGAAGGAGAGTGTTGGAAGGAAATATTATTGCAAGCATTGGCAATGGAAGAAGAACCAAGGTTTGGACAGACCCGTGGCTAGCAAACGTACCAGGTAAAAAACTCTTGTCCCCATGCCCTTATGGATGCTTTTTTGATATGTTAGTATGTGATATAAAAGGGGGGGACGGCTGGGAAATTTCACTGATTGAGGAGTGGCTGGAGGATTTTGAGAAGAGAGCAATATTAAGTACACCTATGGCGATCAACAACAGAGAGGATAAATGGAGGTGGACAGGGGGAAGGAGAGGGGAGTATGTGGTGAAGGAGGAATATAGAATAGCAATGAACTTGGTAGATAAGGGGAGAGAAAACAGAGCCAGTTCATCACAAAACCCACAAAAAGTATGGAAGGAAGTGTGGAAATTAAAGACGCCCCACAAGGTTAAATTGTTCATGTGGAGGCTATTATCAAATGCCCTTTCTAGTTTTGAAAATCTGAATAGAAGAGGAATTAGTGTAACTGATGTATGTCTGATTTGCAAAAATAAAGTTGAAAGTTTAAAACACCTGTTTTGGCATTGTCCCTGGGTTCAAAAAACATGGTTTGGGAGCCATTTTTGTTTAAATCTGGGACAAGTTGAATGCTTTGAAATGAAAGGATGGTTAAATGAGATATTCACAGTGATGGGTTTGGATGAATGGCAAAAAGCTTTGTTGGCAATGATACTATGGCAGATTTGGAAGAACAGGAATAGCTTTATATATGAAAGAAAAGAACCTAACCCAATTTTTACATTCTCACAATCAGGGAAGCTGCTGCAAGAATTTTGGGAGGCGAGAGGGTGGATAGTAGGAAACAAAAATGCGTCCACAAAGAAGACTAGTGAAAGGCAAGAAAGAGGGAAGTGGAGGAAACCAGAAGGTAATGCTTTAAAAGTGAACACTGATTGTGCATTCAACAACAATTATAATGAGGCTGCCTTAGCTTTTGTGGTTAGGGACTCTAATGGTTGGTTAATTGATGGGGAGACTAAAATTATAAAAATTGAATAAACTCTTCTAGGGGAATGTATGGCCATGCAGGAAGCAATGAACTATGTCGTAGAGAATCAGCTTGAAGAGGTAGTTTTTGAATCCGACAACCAGACCCTCATTAATTGTTTGAATGGAGGGGCGAGTCCCCCCTTGCTAGTGGAGTGAAATAATTTTGGAAAATATCCTTGCTAAAAGGAATTTAAGTAGGGACCTATATTTTGATTGGGTTCCCAGAGAGGTGAACTTGGTGAGTGACTGGATTGCCAAGGCCTCAATTCGGGGGTCATGCCCAGAAGACTGGATGATCAGACCGCCGAAAGCGCTGATGGATCTTTTGATGAAGGATGCTGAATGGACGGAATTTGACCCAGGATAGAGTAAATAGACTGATCTTTTGATGTAAATATTATTAAGATATAGACAGTAGTAGAACAGACTGATAGTATGCATGTAGTTTATTTGATATCAATATATATATATGAATCTGTTGGCAACAAAAAAAAAATCCCAACCCTATTGGGATCAAAATGTCCTGTATAGTAGTAATATAGAAGCTGTTTTCTTTTTCTTTTTCTTCCTTATGAACCAAAGTCTATTATCGTAAATGTAATTTCCTGTTTTATCCATTCATCCTCTTACCCAATGTTTAAAATGTCAGATTGCTGCACCAGACAACAATCCGGCCAATTTGACCGTGATGGGGAAGGGACCGGACGATCTCTTCCCTGTTACGGTGGGACAGGGACGCTCCCAAAACTAGAAGACTCATTTTTTTTAAGGACCAAGACTCATCGTGGTCCTTAAACAACTCTATATAGGATAGAGGCAGAGTTTAGTCAACTTTTTCTTTGTAAAATTCAAATCATTCAAGCACGAGTTAATCCATTCATTGAGTAAATTGATTAATTAATAATACATCTTGTTCTCTTAGACAATTCATGCTGTTTCACTTTATCAGTAAAAAAAAAAAAACAATCATACTGTTTCAAAATGTAAATTTGACTCCTGTAAGAGTATCATTGAGATCTTTTTTTTTTTTTTTTTTTGTGTGCGCATAAATATGTAGTAGAAATTTGAAAAGTACATATCATGATGTAAAATATGAAAAATAAGAAAGATCAATTGGAATAATTAATTAAGGCCTTCTTTTAAATAGATTTAGATCTACAGTTTTAGATTGAACTTTCCATCAGATGAGTACGAAGTTTCGGAGAAAAGCAAGCAACAAACGTATAAATAAGAAAGATCAATTGGAATAACTAATTAAGGCATTTTTTGAATTAGATTTAGATCTACAGTTTTGGATTGAACTTTTTATCAGATGAGTACGAAGTTTGGAAGAAAAGCAAGCAACAAACGTATATACTCATACTTCGAGAATTATTTGAAGCAGAAAAAATAAGAAAACACTGATTAAAAAACTGTATATGAAAGGCTAAAAGATAGAGGTTTCATTCATATACCTGATAATTTAGTTGGTGATCAACATCCAGATGAACACAATTTCACTGCAATCACCACACTTTTCATGAGCTTCACTGCGTACTTCAACTCGGTTGGAAATGAAATGATAGCTCTCTCTCTCCCCCTCTCCCTCTCCCTCTCTAAGAAAACAATCATGAGAAGGTATATGGAATACTAGTGAGAGAGGCAAAGAAAAAGATATTTTATTTTTTTATTATTAGATTATTAGATAAACTTGAAATATCCTAATCCCATAATACAAGGTCTTTCTAACTGAATTGCAGTTTCCTTAAAAATGAGTTAAAGTCAGTTTCTTAAAAATGAGTTAAAGTTAGTTAAAAACAATAAATGTGTAAAAAATATATCATTTCTTTTAAAAGTACCCTTATTTATGAATGAGTAAGAGAGATGGTAATTATAAAAAAAGATGAAAGCTAATGTATGGAAGAAATTAATACATGAATAAAAATAGACATGTACATGGACTAGACCGGCCGGGCAGGCCACTAAGCCGTGGTCTGGTCCTATTCATGGTTCGGGCTGGTCATCCTAACCTGAAACCCGATCTAACTCGATGGAAAACCCAGTGGTCATCGGGTTGGGCAAACTGGACCGGGTTTGTGGTCTAGGTTGCCCAGTCCAGTCTTTTTTTTCCAATAATCTGGGCATAAATATTTTCAAAGAAACTACACATCATTTTATCAACAGAACCTGGGCAACATTTTTTTAAAAAAATATGGACATCATTGACACTTTATCAAGTGAATCTGGGCATCATTTCTTTCAAAGAACCTAGACATTAAATACCCTGCTGATACTGCAGCCCAAAAATTCAAGTATTATCATCTCATAGTTTTCAACCACAAAGAAGTAAGAGCACAATACAACATCTTGAAGAAAAAAGACTCTAACTTTTTATTAAAATGAAGACTTACAGATACGAGAGATTGAGACGGAGAAGAGAACGACAGACGGCCAGTCGGACGGACAACAGACGAGAAGTGGAGACGAGAAGAAAAACTGAAAAGGCGCAGTGAAATTTTGGGATTTATGGTTAGGGGATTTTCGTGTGAGCTCCAAAGCCTCCACCTCCTAACACCAAATATGTCAAATGAGAAGGAATTTGAAAGAAGAGTTCCGTTCAAAGAATATGAAGGAAGGAGAGAAACTGTACTACATAGACTGGAGATCATGTGGGCATGAAAGAAGGAGTTCAATTCAAAAAATATTAAAATATGAAGGAATGGGAGGACCCATAGGCTTGTATTCCTTCTTATCCTTCCTTATTATAAGGCACCAACTAACAAGTTTTTTTTGTCCTTTTAATAAGGCGCTTGTTAGTTTTTAAGGTATATTAATTATTTTTTTTCCATACATACCCATATTTAATAGAGATAGTGTGAGAGAGTAATAATTAATACAGTCCTTTTGAAAATTAGTGTAATTAATGGGGGTATTATTGAAAATTATTTGAATTTTAAGATAAATTTAATGCATTTAACCAATTTTATTGGTATGTAAGAATTGTTAGTTGGCACCTTATAATAAGAAGTAGAAGGAGTACTACATAGACAAGATATCCTGTGTGCCCATGTGAAATGGGTTAATAGGAAAATATCTTTGACATAATTGGCTCTTATGGAGCCACTTGGGTGCATTGCTTTTTTTAATATATTTATTAGAGTATCACATGTTTAATAAAAATATATATACATATGCTTTTCTAGCCAGGTAGGACCAGGCTCACTGGTCCAATATGCTAACCGGAAACCTAGTCTTACCTGGACATCGGGCCAGACCGGTCTAGTCCAAAATTGGCCGGGTTCTTTTTTATTCTTTTTGGGCTGGACTGACCAGATTGGGTTGGGTTAACCGGGTTTCCGGATTCCTTGAACAGGCCTAAATAAAATGGGAAAAATTATATTTATTATTCAAATAAAGTCAAATCGGACCTTATAATAAGGTCGTTAAAAAAATAGCTTATATTACGAGAGAGGGAGAGAATAATGACTAGACATTCCATTAGCTAGAGTCGCTGTCAACTCAGTGGCTCCTGTCACTGCTTACAAGCTGCTTATACTTTGAGAATTATTGTAAATATATCACATAGCAAACAATGATAAAAAACAAAGAAACAAAAGACTGAAGGGAGGAAACAAGAATTTCATTTTCATACCGGATAAGCTTCCACAATCCACTTGATGATTTGTGGGGTTGAACAAAATTCAACTTGTTCCTGAGTGATAGGCGGCGCAGAAGTGTTCATGAATCAGACAATGGCCTCTCCTATAAGCCCTTCAAGTGGATTGGTGTGCCCTAGGTAATAATCAATCTCCCACTTGCGCGTGACCTCTCTCTCCGCGATCACCCTCCTTGAATTCTGTTAAAGCATTAAAGTCAGACACTTTTTCATTATTTAGTTTTGAAAATGTTAGCCAGTGCTAAATTAATAGATTTAGTGTGCATGTCAAGCTTGATGGCTTATTTGGAGTTTTGGACCATTCAATGAATTAAAATATAATGAAAGAGAAATTGAGAGAAAAGAGATCAACGAGGGAAAGGGTGAAAAATGAGTTCTATACAAATTATTATTATAATTTCCTTTTGTCTATCACTAATATTTTCCTATAATATCTGACTGTATGGCTTTAGAGGATCTAATTTATAACTGACGTGAGATATATCTACTCATTCAGGATAAATAAATTAAATTCTACTTCAGAAAAATATACAGTATTTTAAAATATTTCACCAGGAAGGAGATTTGACTCACTTATTTATGTTGGTGAAACTATTTCAATAAGAGTTTTCAGATATTTTCTTCATTCATTGTTTTTTGTATTTTTACTTAAATCTTTATTTTTTACAAAAAAATTGGTTACTTAAAATAAATAATATTTTTTGAAGTTATCTTCTATAGATTGAATCTGCCCTTTACTATTCATTTCCTGATTTCATCAACCTCAATTAGAACAATTGTAAATGTTGCCCATCTGGAAATTAGTGAGAAACTTCACCTTTCCTGCTTTCGTTGCCTCCCTCAAGTTTATAAAATTGATTTGCAGTGTTCAATGACCTTGTCACATGTTCTTGCGCGTGCGCGTTGATCTTAGAGAATCTTTTTTTTTTTAACAAAGGAATTTTGCATTATATTATAAAGTAATATCATGGAAAAACAACAAACATGGTTCTTATTTCCCGTACAAGAAAATTGAACTGCCAAGAGACCGTAATGTCATGCTGAAGTATTTTAATATGAGAAGAGCATGGAATATATAAAAACATAGGATAAGTTACTGCACGAACTATTAATTATTGATTAAACACAAACACCAAAGCATCCCGTAATGCTGTAAGTTGTAGTTGTAAAGCTCTGAGAGTGATAGTATGATGAAGAGACCATTGATGCAAGATTGATGAATTATAACGGATCTAGATAATCGCATTTCTTCTTGACCGAGGCCAATTATTTATCTTAAAGGTGAGCAGCCAATGATTCTGAGATACCGTGTGGAAGAGATGAGAAGAGATAATGTACGATGGTAGCTTCCTTTGGACAACCCCTTGAATTGCATCATTTGTTTGAGTTGTGTCTTTTTAAAACACTATATGTTCTGCATTTGTTCTAGCTATTGCCATTGCAATTACCTGGCTAGGAGTATAAGATTTTCCTGAAAAACACACCTGGTTTCTTGGATACCATATTAGTGAAATTAAAGAATCAAAATCTAAACTTAATTTCTAATAAATTTCCTCTTCCATTCCTAAATATAAGATCTAGTTGACGTTTTTTTGAAGAAGTTAAGGAAGCTAAATGAGCCGCTTAATCATAACGTATTTTGTGTATTATTAGATTATATGTTAGCTTACAAGTCAAATAAACTATTTTAGATAAACAATTCTAAAAAATCAATTTATAAATTACTTATTTAACTTTATTAGGAGTCTCTAAAAAAATCAACTAGAATCTACATTTAAGAACGGAAATAATTAATAAACCCCATTTATATACAACTAAAATATTATGTTATTACATAATCGTATCTATCCTTTTGAAGTTCATTGCTCATTTATTTGATATACTTTTTCTTTTTTGTTAGTGGCTCATTGATGAACCGTCCTGTGCTTGAGTATCAGCTTTTCCTCCTGGTCTTAACATTTCGGGTGATTTTTCTGACTCAAAACAATTATTGCAATGATACCACCTCAGCCATTCAACTTCATATATTAACCAAAAAACAATTATTTTTTATAGTTTCAATATTTGTTCAATAAACAATAATAAGCCTTTTGTTGTTAAGTAAGGTCAATTACATGAATTACATAATATCTCACTTGGGAAAAATTGTTAACAAAAAGTCCTGTACAATTACTTCATTAAATTAAATGATATCTTCATCATTATTTTTCTACTCACTTTTAGAGGAGTCTCAAATGATTAACCCTTCTTACTGGAGTTTTTTACTGTCTTTTTTTTACATGTTCAAACCATCTGAAACTATTTTATTGTACAATTTTCTTTTTAATAGATGACATAACTCTTCTTCATCTATTTTGATTAAACCTCTTTTTTCTTGTATATGTTATCTTAACATCCTCATCTTTACCACTCCTACTTTATACTCATCTTCTCTTTTTAAAACTCAATATTTATTTCCATATAACATTGTTGATCTTTTAAAAAAAATCGGAATTTTAAGCAATTTCATAATTATTTTTATTTTACTTAGTTTATTGATTTTCTTGTTTACAAAAGCTTGATAAATTAAAATTAAAAAATAACTTTTTTTCAAGTTATATAGAATGTATTTTAACCTTATGAGAATTTCATAGTTTGTTTATTTATATATCACTATTCATGTAATTTTTATTGACCCATCAATCTCACGTAGATTAATGGAGACAATAATTTATAGTATTCTTTCATTTGTTAAGTGTTTAATTTATATGGAGACAATATGTATATATATGCCTTAGTTGTTATTTTTAAATATTAAAACTTGTAGCTTTTTGATGGGCTGTCGCTGAGGTACATGTGAATTCGATGGGCTGTCGCTGGGGTACATGGGACCGGATGAATACGAAAAAGATAAATTTTTTGAATTCGACTAGTTAGATTCCAAAATCGCATTTCAAAATCTAACCAAGTACCGGAAAAATAAAATAGTTGCTTTCATGGCCATTTTCCTATGCTGCCAATTGCCATGCTGGTATGTTATCTTTTTTTTTTTTTAATGAAACATTAAGATATCCCCACCCGACAGGTGGAGATTAATCCTCCGCTGAATTGTAGGCACCTCAAAGTGTGGGACAGCTGGCCCGGGAGATTTAATGTTTCTCCATACCCAACGCTAAGGATCGAACCCTTGATAATTGGTTAAGGGTGAATGAGTCCCTTCCACTCAACCACACACCCCGCACTACTACAAAAATCCCATTTTATGTCACCAATTAACGTCACTTATTTAAAAATGTGACATTGAAAATCAACAAAAAATAAACAACATCACACTTAAAATTAAGTGTGATGTTGAAACTTTTCCACGTCACACTAAAATTTTAGTGTGACGTTAAAAGTGTTTTTCAGAAAATGAAAAAAATGAAAAAATGGTTGGAGGGAAAATGAAAAAAAAAAAGAAGAAGGGGGGGTTTTCCACGTCACACCACTAAGTGGTGTGACGTGGAAACCCAGTTTCAACGTCACACAAGTTTCAACGTCACACCACATTGTGGTGTGACGTGGAAAACTCATTTCCCGCCCCCCAATTTTCCCCTTCCCGCCCCCCCCCCCCAACAAAAACAAAAAAAAAGCTCCTCACCCAAAAAAAAAACCCTCAGCTCTCAACCCCCCCAACAAGCTCACCACCCCGAGACCCCACCCCCAAACCCCACCCCCCCACACACCCCCACCACCCCCACCCCCACCCCCCCCCACACACACACGGCCAAACCCCCCCAAATAAGCTCACCACCCCGAGACCCCACCCCCCACACACAGACACACACCCCCACCACCCCCCCCACACACACACACGGCCAAACCCCCCCCACACACACACACGCACGGCCAAACCCCCCCAACAAGCTCACCACCCCCACCCCCCACCCCCACCCACACACGGCCAAACCCCCCCCAAAAACCCACGGCCACACCCCCCACCCCACACGGCCCCACCCACCCCCCCACACACACCCACACACACGGGGACCCCACCCCCCACCCCCACATGGCCAAACCCCCCCCCCCAAACCCACGGCCCCACCCCCCCCACCCACCCACCCCCACACGGCCACACAACCCCCCAACACACACACACAAACCCCCCACACTATGAAGTCATTGAAAATTGGTACGTTCTTCTTGCTATTGCTATTTCGGTTTCTGTTATAGTTTAGAATCAAATCTTTATTTTTTCTGTAATTTGATATTGATAGGAGCTTAGAGGGAAGCTGTAATGTGGGCTATTTGTTGGTGGTGAAATGGTTCTTTGCTTTGCTCATAGGAATTGGTACGTTCTTCTTCTTTCTGCCTTGAGTTTCTTATCTTAACCATGAAGTGTATATATATTCTGGTAGTTTCAATTTTATAAGCTCTAGTTCTGAATTGCCATGGTTGAACTATTAATGGTTCATTTGGTATGTGGTTAGAAAAATCCTTTTCTTTTTTTAATTTGATTATCTTGCGTCTGCTATGATTATTTTTCATTAGTTCTGTTTTTATAAATTATTATTATTCTAATGCAGATTTGATGGTATTTTTTTAATTCTAAAAAATCATTTTTTGGAGGAGGAAAAAAAATGAGACATAGGCATAAAGCTTAGTGACGTTATGCCTTTCATGCATGCACCTTATATATCCTTAGCTTTCTCATATATGTTAAATTATTGTTGATTATGTGTATTTCATCAAATTTTAACAGGTACTGGAATAGCTGCTGTTTTCATCAATATATCTGTTGAAAACTTCGCTGGTTGGTAATTAAATATGCAATTCTATCTATCTGGTTCTTTTTTTTTACTTGTTCAAAGTTTTTTTCAGCTCTGATTTCCTCCTATCGGGTTCAGCAATTTCAATTGCGCCTCCGTTCACAGCTTCACTTCATCAAGGTTCCTTCTTTTCCTTATTTTTTCCTGATAATTAAATCTGCTGCCTTTTTTTTCTCAATTGAAATTGCAAAAAATGCCATAGCATATTTAATGGTTTTGTAAGTCTTATAAATTGGTCTCCCATAGAATGTTTAATGTTCAATTGTAAATTGGTTTGCAAATGCTGTTACGTTGTAGTCACTGCAAATATTGCATACTTGCCAAAATGTTTTATAAGTCTTGTAAATTGGTTTGCTATTGGTTTTTGTTCTCAAATTGCTGAAGATTTATTTTGTCTAATTGATCTTGTTGCTACTAAAATCGTCGTGAATTTCGTTGCATTGTTGCTTGTTCCTTTGTTGCATTTTACATGCTGGTTTTGCTTCTATAAATCACTTCAAATAATTGGAGTGAAATTGGATTGTAAATGTAATTTTTGGATGTCACATTTACAAGAGGAGGCTTTGCCAAATTTTTTAAAAAATTTGCATGAAGTGAAGATATGCATAGCATGCCCATTTCTTCCTAATAATGTAGTGAGATAAACTTGACTAGTTTGTTAGAGACGGTATAGGTTTAACAGAATGGATCGTAGTTGGATGCATGCATTGAGAACCACTAAAAAGTATCAGATGGGTGTGGAAGAATTTATTGAATTTGCCAAAAAAAACGTGTCCAGTAAGAATGACATGTATCTTTGCCCTTGTGTGAAGTGTGCAAATGCTTATCGTAAGAGCATTGATGATATAAGGGATCACCTTCTTTGTGATGGGATTAATCTCCGTTATAAGAAGTGGCTTTGGCATGGGGAATTGGGAAGTACCGTACATGCGTGCCCGTCACAAAATGTACAAGAAGCGGTGGATGGTGTTTGTGATGATGGAATGGACGAGATGATTAATGACATTGGGGCGGAGTCATTTTCTGTGGTCCATGAGTTCGACAAGTTGAGGAGTGATGCAGAGACACCGTTGTTCCCGGGGTGTACTAAGTATACTCGGTTAACCGGCGTCCTGAAATTGTTGAAAATAAAGACAGAAAATGGGTGGGCAGATGCGGGATTCTCACATATGCTTGAAGCTTTGAGTGATATGTTCCCGGCAGGCAATGTGCTTCCGAAGTGCATGTACGAGGCTAAAAAAGTTCTAAGCAAGATGGGCATGGAGTATAAGAAGATACACGCTTGCCCTAATGATTGCGTGTTATACAGGAAAGAGTATGAGGGCCTAAAAGAGTGTCCAAAATGTCATACTTCGAGGTACAAACCGAGGAAGGATGCCGTTGGTGATGATGATGGATCAAAGAAAGGGATACCTTTGAAGGTAATGTGGTACCTTCCAATTGTTCCACGGTTTAAACGCTTGTTTGCAAATGAGGCAGAAGCAAAGAAATTGAGATGGCATTGTGATGAGAGAATATCCGATGGAAGATATCTCCGGCATCCTGCTGATTCTCCTCAATGGAAGAAGATAGATTCCATGTTTCCTGAATTTGGTGGTGAGCCGAGGAACCTTCGTCTCGGACTGTGTACGGATGGTTTCAACCCTTTCAGGAGTCTCAGTAGCACACATAGTGCTTGGCCAGTTTTGCTGGTCATTTACAACCTGCCGCCTTGGTTGTGCACGAAGCGCAAGTATGTGATGATGTCAATGATGATTTCAGGGCCGAAACAGTCTGGTAACGATATCGATGTCTACCTGGCACCTTTGATTGAGGACTTGAAGATGTTGTGGGAGGAAGGCGTAGATGTGTTTGATGCTTACAGGCAGGAGACATTCAAGTTGCGAGCTATGTTGTTTACCACAATAAATGACTTCCCTGCATATGGCAATCTTTCTGGTTACAGTGTGAAGGGTTTTATGGCATGCCCTATATGTGAGTCTGACACACACTGCCACTATCTCAAATACGGAAGAAAAACCGTCTACCTCGGTCACAGGAGGTTTCTTGATCGGTTCCATCCTTACCGTAGACTAAAGAAGTGTTTTAATGGCTTATCTGAGTACCGATCTGCTCCGACCCCCTTAACCGGGGAGGAAGTTTACCGTCGTGTTGAGAATGTCAATATGGTATTCGGTAAGAAACAGAAGACGAAGACCGGTTCTGAGAAGATTATTTGGAAGAAGAGGTCAATCTTCTTTGATCTACCTTATTGGCGATATCTCGATGTGAGGCACAGTATAGATGTGATGCATATGGAGAAAAATGTTGGTGATAGTCTTGTTGGGACACTGTTGCACATACAGGGGAAGACAAAGGACGGACTGAATGCTCGATTAGACTTGGTTGAAATGGGCATAAGACCACGGTTGCATCCTGTAGTCAGTGAAAATGGCAAGAGGGCTTATATGGAACCTGCTGCTCATACACTTTCCAAAGAGGAGAAAAAAAGTCTGTGTGAGTGTTTGAGTGGGATCAAGGTTCCGCAGGGTTATTCCTCCAATGTTAGCAGACTTGTGTCTATGAATGATTTGAAGTTGGTGGGAATGAAGTCGCATGATTTCCATGTATTGATGCAACAATTCTTACCAATTGCTATAAGAGGCATTTTGGAAGATGATGTCAGGATGACCATAACAAGACTGTGTATGTTTTTCAATACGATCTGTAGCAAAGTCATCGACACTGAAAAGCTCGACGAGTTGGAAAATGAGGGTTATGTTATATTGTGCCAACTAGAGATGCTCTTTGCTCCAGCATTTTTCGATATTATGGTGCACTTGATTGTTCATTTGGTAAGGGAGATAAGGCTGTGTGGCCCTGTTTATCTAAGGTGGATGTACCCGTTCGAGCAATTCATGAAAGTCTTGAAAGGGTATTCTAAGAACCCACATCGACCTGAGGCATCAATTGTTGAAAGATACATAGTTGAGGAGGCAATGGATTTTTGCAAATCGTATCTAAAAGGGGTTGAGGAAAACCCACGACATGAAGATGGGATCGGTAAGGGGGTACGTGGCGTCAAAGTGAGAACTATGCGCCGTGAAGAGGTGTTACAAGCACACCTATACATCTTGAATAATATGGAAGAAGTACAGCCTTATTTGGATGTGCATAAGAGGATCGTGAAAGAAAAGAACCCGAAAAAGAGTGACATGCAGATTTCTAACGAGCATAACAGGACATTCATTGGGTGGTTCAAAGAGAAAGTTCAAAAGGAGACCGGTGGGCCGGATACAATAAGATGGTTAGCAGGAGGGCCTCGTTTTGAGGTTGTTACTTGGGGCTCTTTTGACATAAATGGCTATTGTTTCTACACAAAGGCTCAGGACAACAACAGCACCATGCAAAACAGTGGCGTGATGGTGGTAGCCGAAGCGATGCACTTCTCCAGTTCGAAAGATAAAAACCCACGATTGGCTTCCATGGCATATTATGGGGTAATTGAAGAAATTTGGGAAGTTAGTTACACCAAGTTCAAAATTCCAATCTTTAAATGCAAGTGGGTTAACAATAGTGCAGTTGGAGTTGATCCCCACACTGGTATGATCTCAATTGATATTCACAAGGTTGGATACAGAGATGAGCCTTTTATTTTAGCAAGTCACGCAAAACAGGTGTTCTATGTAACAGATCCCACAAATAAGCAATTGTCCATAGTGTTGCAAAGTAAAAAGCAAAAGGACCGCGCTCCCACTTTAGATCTAGATGAGATACCACCTTTGTGCACAGGACCACGTGAACCAAGTGAATTTGAATTGATAGATGTTGATGATGACCAATTTGCCTCTAGAAATGATCATTGTGAGGGGATATGGGATAACACATAAAGTGAGAACCTTTTTGAATTATCATGTATTAAGTACTGTTATTGTTTTTATTTTGTTTTTTTGAAAGCTGTTGCCTTATATTGACTCTTCACATCTTTGATTTGTTAACAGGTACATCATGGAGGATGATTCTAACAATCAGGGACAAAACAATCCCCCTCGAAGAAAGAAAAGAGGTCCGACGAAGCTCACTGACATTGTTGTCCGTCATGGGACAAATGTGCAGCCTATCCATGTGGAATTTGACGAGGACATGAATCCTATCGGGGAAATTGGCGCGAATTTCGTGAGCTACGTCGGTTTTGTGGCAAGGAATCGAGTAAGCATATTGGTTGACGATTGGAGGGAAGTCGAAAAAGACATTAAGGATCAATGTTGGTCAGATATCTTGGTATGTTTTATCATTATCTATCTGTTTGTTCCTAATATGCATGTATTTGTTTGTTTAGTTACTCAACTGATGTGTATTTTATTCTTATTCTTTGCAGCAAAATTTTGATGTCCCAAACACCGAACAGTTCAGGGATTTTTGGTTGAACGAAGCGCGTAAGATGTGGAAGAATTTCAAGACTACCCTGACCAAAGATTACATCCGGGGGAACAAGATGGATCAAGATCCCTGTCAGACCTACCCCTCTCTTGACCCAGAGACTTGGAAGACGTTTGTTAAGAAACGATTAGATAAAAAGTTTCAGGTTTGTATAGATCTTTTACTTTGCTTCAAAACTGATGAATTTTAACATATTATATTAGTTAACTAACTTAGTTTAGTTTTCACAGGAGAAAAGCCAAAAACAAAAGGAGTATCAAGAAAAGAATATCTACAAGCACACAATGTCTCGGGGGGGTTACAAGTGGGTCGAGAAAAAGTTGACCGAGAAATATTTTGCGGAAATGGAGGAAGCGGCACGGTCCGATCCTACCATTGTTATAGAGCCTCCGCCGTCCTTCTCACGTCATACGAAATGGTCTGAGGGAAGGAAGAATAAAGAAGGAACATTTATCAATCCGGAGGCTGAAGCAGTTGCAAATAGGATTGTAAGTATTTTACTTGGTTGTTCATTCATTTAACTTGTGGTTTTATAACAAATTACCACTTACGATTTTGCGGTCATTGTAGGTCGAACTTGAGCAGCTGGCTACCCAAGGGTCCTTCACACCTTCTGGGAGGATGGACATCCTGGCCACGGCAATTGGGAAGCCCGATCGCCCCGGCCGAGTACTCAGGGAGCCCAGGACTGTAGGGTTTGCCAAGTATTTTGGCCGCAGATCCAACTACAACCGTAGAGAATCCACTGAGGAGATTGTGGCTAAGGCTCGGGCGGAGATGGAGGCCCAATTGGAGGAGCGGTTTGCTTTATCCCAACGGCAGATGGCAGCACAATTCGAAAGTCAGGTGGCTGCGCAGGTCCAGGAAGCTCTTTCGGGTTATATGGGGGAGCAGATCCGTGAGCAGATTGAGGCACAGGTTAGAGCGTCTACTATACAGCTTGGAATCTCATCAAATTCTTCTCAACAAAGACAGCAGGTTTGAGCATCTTTTATATATTTTAATTACCGACTTCCGAGTTTGTCAATTAGAAAATTACACTCACTCTGTATAATATCATCTCCTGTAGGAGTCCCCCGCTACCGGAGGTCCAAGCGGCAAAGACAGCTGCAATCACACTGTGCTGTTAGGATCAATTCGTGAGGACCAATCAAATCCCACACCAGACAATGACCCTGAAGTTGGAGAGGAGTGTTATCTCCATCTCGATGTCCCTCGCCTGCGCGCGGTCGCAAAAGCTCTCCAGTTCCCGAACGCCTCCTTCATACATAATAAGCGTATTCCGGAGGACCAAGTGAAGGTGTCTGTTACAAATGTTCGAAAGAATGAGAGGGGTTCAGCTATACCTGTTCATGATAGCGAAGTAACTAGACTAGGCGATGCTATGGGGGCATTCATCTTGTGGCCAAGACGACTTGTACACAAGACTCAACAAAAGGCGCCGGTTGATGTGGTATGCACACTTAATTTTTGAGATTGCTTGTTTTAATATATTACAGCATGTAAGAATATATAACACTGATTTTTTCATCACCTACAGGTCTTTCCAGATCAATATCCTTCTCTCCAACTCCTGCGGGAGATGCAACCAAGTTTGCAATCCACATCCATTAAGATGCCTCCAGGAGTAGTCAGTCCAGATCGTACATATGAATTTGCGATTGATGGTGACAGAGATATCGTGGAGTTTTTGACAATGGACTGTATTGACCTCGCCTGGCTCGAATTAGCAACTATGTAAATTACTATTACTATTTATGTCTCTGCAATATTTGTACTTCTATCCTTTTATAATTTCAATTATTTTACGATAGGTACTTCCACGATCTATGCATCCAATTAAGCACAGAACAATACAGATTCCTTAGTCCATTGGCCTTGGCGAGGAGAGATGATTTCAACAACAAGGCGGACCAGCTGAGATATGAGGATGAGATGCGAGCTTATGTCATACATCAAATGTCAGCGAATCGGGGATCTGTCTATTTTGCGCCTATTCTTCAAGAGTAAGTGTGATTATTACTTTTTGCCAAATTTTTATCATTTGCACATTTACAAATGTTTTGTTGTTTCCGTGTGGCCTTAATAGTTTTAATGTCTTTCAGTAAGCACTGGTCATTAGCTGTCATTTGCCCCAGACAACATCGTTTGGTTTGGTTTGACTCCTTGAGGCATAATATAACCTCCTATTATAAAACTCTTTTATCGAAGTAAGTAGTTTTAATGACTTTTTACTTTGGGTTAAATAAATTATTTTCATGTATATGTGCTAATTTTGGTTCCATTTCAGGGGCATTCAGCAATGGCATTTTATGGAAGATACCGATGAAATGAATAATCCCATCACGGTGCAAAGACCTAAAGTAAGTATTTTGATTTAAATTCCTTCAATGTTAGTCAATTGAGATATTATTTACTTTGTTATTAATTTATATTATTTCCTTTGATTTATAAAGTGCCCCAAGCAACCGACAAATAAGGAGTGTGGGTATTATGTCATGAAGTATATGTGTGACATTATTGAGAGTGACCGTAGCGGATCCTTCCCACAGGTATAAATTCTTATCTATAGCTTATTATATGATTCATACAATTTTATCTAACTTTGTATTGATCATAGTATCCATTATTGTTGCAGTTTTATGACCGAATCGATGAATTTACAGTCGAAGACATCGATGCGATTCGTGAACGTATTGCTCAATTTTTCCTTTTATTTTTGATTATGTAACAATCTGAATCAAAATTATTTGCTGGTGATCTTTCCTTTCATTCGATTCGACTTATTTTCTTTGGTCTGGCCTATGTTGGTGATTGTATAGTAGTGATAGCATTTTATTGTTATGCTCTGTACATTGCTTGGAACTTGAATTTTGTGTATGTATTATCTGACCTGCATTTAGACATTTGCAATGTATATCAACGGGGAATAGAAAAATTAAAAATGCTTTTTTTTTTTAAAAAAAAAGAAACAACGTCACACAGAATATTATTTGTGACGTGGTTTCCAGGAAACCACGTCACACATAATATTCTGTGTGACGTGGTTTCCTCCGAGAAACTTACAACATCACACCTAATATTATGTGTGACGTGGTTTCTCTGACTTTCTACGTCACTTATTTATGTGACGTTAAAAGTCCATTTTCCATGTCACTTGTTTCAATGTCTCCTGAAAAAGTGACATGGAAACCCCCAAAATTTGTGACGTTAAAAATACTTTTTGTAGTAGTGCCGGGTTGGTATGTTATTTTTTAATTCAGAGATCACGGAACTTTGCCTCCTACAAGATAAGGGGAAATTATCTTTAGGTCCCATGCAAGAGACTTTAAAAATGTAAAGTCCCATGAATTATCAAATGAATCTAACATCCCAAGGGATTTGACTGCAATTAAATCTAAATTTGTAATTACTAGTTTAACCTTGTTCATTTAAAAGAAAAATTCAATCAGTTATTAACGCCATTTTTTCTCACAAAAATGCAGCCCAAGCTTAGTTGCCAGCACCAGTACGTGCTTCGACAAGCAAGATCATGAGGTCTTCCAAAAGCTCGCTAAGATCTAACTCATCGTGCAACAATTGTAAATTTTATATTCCTCAGATTTTTAATCCCAACACTCTCGTGCTCAACCAAATTTAAAATGCTCCAATCCCTTAATTTTTTTAGATGATTCAACCAACAAATATCTCTTTATGAAGTTGAAATCCCATCATCATATTTTAAGATCACAACCTTTCTTCTCTTCCTTCCCTCTATAAAAATCTCTTTTTTTGAATTTGTCAATGGAAGCTTTATTAGTTGTCATTCCCTGCCATAGAACTTGTCAATTGTTCACCATATACTTGTCTTATGAGCCATACGTACGCAATTTCTATTAAGTATTAACAACCCATGAACTTGTCAATACAAACTTTGTTAGTTGTCATTCCCTACTATAGAACTTGTCATCCATTCACCATTTACTTGTCTTATAAGCCATATCCAATTCATATCAACAACTCATAACCCTGTCAATACAAGTTTTATTAGTTGTCATTCCCTGCCATATAACTAGTCAATCGTTCACCATTTACTTGTCTTATGAACCATATACAATTCCTATTAACAACTTATAAACTTGTCAATACAAGTTTTACTAGTTGTCATTCCCTATCATAGAACTTGTCATTCAATCATCATTTGCAATTTAGCAACAAGTCATAGTGTTTGTAATAAATAGTTAATTGAAATTAAAAAAAAAAAGCCATTATTTATATGCATATGTGAATTTATATCTGAAATGGATTTTATATTCAAATTAAAAATCCTAACTTCCAAATTTATACTCTTAGACAATGACAATTGACAATGCTTCAATGGTGAAGTGACAAGTTAAGGTGCAAGAAATGACAAGTGTGAGTGCCAATCATAAACAAATAAGGGTGATTGCGGGCAATTGAGGGTATTTGCAATGACAAGTCATTTGTATCAAAGGATATATCTTTATATCATAATATATCTAAAATAGATATACAATTGTATTTGCATCTTCTATGTAATTACAATTTTAACCACTGACAAGTGCACTAGTAAGCAATGACAAGCTATGGTGCTTGTAATGACAACAATCCAATTCAAATTGACCATTCATATATTGTAATATCAAATGACCTGTCATTAGATACACCCTCGTCATTATTTGCACCATCACTTGTCAATACTTGCACGTTAACATATCACTATTGTGCTGATGAAAATTTGATTATTTTCGTCACAAGCACCCTGACTTGTCAATATCAACTAACATGTTGTCATTATAGGCACCCTAACTTGTCAATGTGACAGTGCTAACTTGTGAATAACTAGTTTTTCAAAATCACATTTTGACAAGAGACCACAAACTAATTACATGAAACTTTACATAAATTACACATATTCATATCCATAAAGGTTCCAAATAGATTCAACCTTTTAAGATTCAAATCCAAATTACATATAAGTTTTCAAAACACGTCCAAAATACACAAGAGGTTATAAATACATCCAAAATACATATAGAATTCCATAATACATAAAAACTTTAGCATATGGCTGGGAAGGACCCATATGCTTCACCATATCAAAATTTGTAATGCAATCATGCCTTCTATTTGTTCTAGCATATACAGAAGAAGGACTTCGCTCTGTGCTAAGCATTCATATTCCATGATCAGGAGTCCAATCTCCCTTGTTCGTATTTTAAGCCCTTCCAATTTGCCATAGTAGGAGAATGAGCCATGTTAGACACCAGATCATATTCAACCTCAAATCTCTATTGTTTTCCCCCTTCATCACTTTATTCTCTACCAATTGAACCAAGTAAAGGTTCTATTTTGGTGATGAAACCATCAATATAAAGTTTGCAAATTCTTGCTGGTTTCTATGGTCATATAATGTCACGCCTCAAAATATTAAGGCATGAGTGGCACGAAGTATAAGGAAACCTCACTTCGTAAGTCCTTTCCAACTAACTATTTCTTATTTATATTTAGCAAATTCTATTTCAATAATATCATATTAGATAGAATTATAATATTTATGCATCAATATTTTATCCTGCATATTGAGCATAAATTCCTTTAACCGTAGAACTTTCCAAACATTTACAATTCAATCATTTTTGTTTACTGCTTTTAAACATTTTTCTCTTAATCCATGTAAAGATAAATATACAAGAGAAGTGAACATCTATGGAACAACCTTATTTACAACAATGGAATAAATCAAATTTTAAAGTTACTTTGAATAAGAATTCCTTAAAAGAATTTTATTCACTGATTAAAAAATACTTTAAAACCTTGTCTCATCAGAGGAACTAACAAAAAATGATTAGCAAGTGTAGCGCCAGTCACGATTTACAAGCGCAGCACCAAGGCCACGAACAAGCGTAGCTCAAAGCTACGAATAACAAGCGCAGCACCAAGGCCATGAACAAGTGTAGCTCAAAGCTATGAATACCAAGCGCAACCCGAAGGCTACAAATAATAAGCGTAGATGAAGGCTATGAATACCAAGCAGACCCTAAAGACTACGAGAACCAAGCATAACTGGAAGGTTACGAATAACAAGCGTAACCTGAAGGTTACGAGTAACAAGCGCAACTCGGGGCTATGAGTGACTAGCATTTTTTGATTAGCTCCTCTACTCAAGGCATTCCTATCCTTACAAGAAAATAGTTTCTTTTAATTTGTGAAAATTGCTTATGCGTATAAAAAAAATCACTCCATATTGAATAAGAAATTGTACAAAAATTTCACAATCCATTAAATATATGTTGTTTATTTACTTGCAACCATTAAATTTTAGTAAAATACACACATAATTAAAATTCCATCCCTCATGCCATGGAAAAGCAAAAACGTTGAAATATGAATCTTCTTGCACACAATTCATCTAACACCTTATAGGCATCCAAAAACTCTATAAACACGCCTCTTTTTTTTTTTTTAAGTTAAAAGTTACATATTTCCAATCATCCACATTCAAACAAACTCACAAAGTTTATCAAACTAAGATTTTTAAGCTTCCATTTTCCTTCTTGCTCTACACATAGCCACATTACACAAAAGTTATTAAACATACCACATATTTACACAACCTACGGTGGTCATACCCATTTAGGGAAAGAGAAGCTTTGTACGCAAACCACTATGCTCACCTACATATTGATAAAAATCCCATTGTCACGCAAATGTTGAAGAAAAGAAGCTTATTGCAACATACCCATATTCAAGAGACATAGCAAGTAAATAATAAAAGAAGTTTAATAAAGGGAAAGTAGCATAAACAATTTTTCTTTTGACTCATTGGAAGCTTTTAAGTTATCAAAATCCCACTCTTCATTCTTGCCTTGATCAGGCCGCCGTGGGTGTAATGAAAGAAGAAGGAAGTGATTTTTCCAACTTCCATTTCAATAACTATCATAATTCAACAATAATTGACCACACCCTTGATCATAATTTCATATTTCATCATGCTTTCTATATTATTCCCAAAACTTTGGACACCATATCCCTCCATTTTCAAAGATTCCCAAACTAACAAGATTTCAAACACAATTTAAAGAACCATAGTCAACAAGATAATAACCATAATGACCATCACTTGCCTTATTAGTCCATGTATGGTTTCTTCTTCTATCTTATTTTTTTCTTCTACTTGAAATGCTTGAGCTCTCAACCTCCTCTCCCTCCCCCCCCCCCCCTCTCTCTCTCTCACTCACTCTGTGTGTGTGTGTGTGTTTTTTTTTTTTAATATACCAATCATCACTAGATTTAGAGACTAGAGGGGATTCAAGCACAAGAAGTAGAGGTAAAGATTAAATTGGGATCAACTACTTACCTAGAAGTAGAGGTAAAGATTAAATTGGGATCAACTATTTACCTAAGGAAACTTAATCTTCCTTCTTTCTCTTCTCATTTTCTATTCACTACTTTTCTCCCTCCAGCACTCTCTACTCCCTCTTTCTTTCCTGGATTGGTTGAAATGACTCCTTAGGTATCAAAGGAATGTGTGTAGCCTTTTCCCATCATTAAGCAATTTTTTGGCATTCATTCTAATTTCACCGCCTTTTCAACAAACTAATTAATACTTTCTTAAATATAATATAATCTACTCCTTCTCCCTTCATCCTTATCTGACACATCACTCCATTTAGGAGTTTTTTTTTTAATTTGGATAAATTCTATTATTTCCCAGCCAAGAAAGCATGGCTACAACTAATCATATTTGGCCACATTCGTGTTTTTATTCATCATTAACCTTACTTCTCAAAGATGAATTGGCCATTCATTTTAATCTTCCATGCTTGCCCTTGAAATATATTTAATCTCTCACTTCGACCTTAAATGTGATGTTAATTACTAATCTAGCCATCCATCCATTTTAACCATGGTAAATTTTCTTATTACTATAATTAACTACTTCACATATTTGAATTTTTTTCCTTAATTAATTCCTTCGGCGAATCATAATCGATAAAATCAAGGGTAACGGTGTAAAAATGCCTATGCAATTTGGTCCAAGGTGCGCCTAGCATCATAAAGTTTTTTCTTGTCCAAAAGTGCCTACACAGTTAACAAAATGATACTGTCCGTGCCCATGCCGTTTATTTTCATCAACATCCGTCATTTTTCAGTGTTAGGGAGAGGAAGATTGAAAAGTGGCATTACAATGTTGTACACTTCATGTATGTTGAATGGACACGTCAGCATTGGTGAAAAGTCAAAACCTGATTCAAAGATAGGTGTTCGTTATCTAAGCTCTTGCATCCCCTTTTATAAGTGTTGGAGATCTGAGACAATCAAAGCAATACCCTTATTTGAAGCCACAGGATGAGCTCCAGACTTAATTACAAAATTCTCGTCCTAGTAAGTGAGACCCGACAAGCAGTAGAGTACCTTTCCATATTGATTTCTCTGAAAATAAACGATACATTCCGTTTTTGATTGTGAGGTGATCTGAAAGCTAACTTCACACAGCTTCAACTTAATTAATTGATTATTCAACTCGAAAAAGTTTTGCCGGGATGACTTCACCAAACATATTAGTGCTACTGATTTCTGAGGGTTTGGTTTCCATCTTTCACTGCTTAGCTACACAATGTGTAGCTGCTCTTCACTCTTCTGCAGATTTGTCACTGTTTTTGCTTCAAGAATGATCCTCATGCTTCTACCTCATAATGACGATGGTAATGGAAATTCGGCACTTCGAGAATGATGCTCGTGTTCTAGGTATGGATCTAGATCAATTTTTGTTCAACACATTCTCTAGCGAATTCCCACTCGATTCAGTCTTTGAAAATTGGATCTTGCAGGATTGGATCTGCTAAATTCGCCCATTCCTCGTAGTCACGAGCGCGCAAATTCTTTGAGATCCATTTGAGGTATGTGGATGGTAAGGTTTCGAGCATCTTGCCTTTGAAATTTCCAAAATCATTTACTCTATCACTGGCTGGGATTTGTTGTGGGGAAGATATTGGTTTTTTGGGAGGTGTTTAGCATCGGAAATAGCATCTCATCGATGAGAATAATCGATTCTGGTGGTGAATGAAAGGATTTAGAGAGATGGGTATTTGTAGATGAGGGAGATTCATGGATGAATAGAGAAGTGAAATGAATAAATTTAGTTTTACCCACTTATCTGCTGGATTTGTATTTTGGTGAAAAATGATGTATTTTAATGCTGACTTGTCCATTCAACACACATGACAATGCCACCTGTCAATTTCCTTTCCCTAACTGAAAAATGACGGAGGTTAATAAAAATAAATGGCATGGGCACGGACAGTATCATTTTGTTAACCGTGTGGGCACTTTTGGATTAAGAAAAATTTCACAGTGTTGAGCGTATCTTGGACCAAATTTCGTGGGCATTTTTGCATCTTAACCCTAAAAGAATTCAATTTCTCATAAAAAAATCACTCATATAATAAAAATAAATCCTCCCCTATTATTTCTGTAACACCCCAAATTTTAGAAAAGAGAAAATAAGGAATTATTTAAGATTTAGGAAATGTTATTAAAATATTAAAAAGCATTAAAAATAAATTTATGATGTTTTAGGTATTTTTAATAATTTTAAGACTTGTTTTATTTAAGAAACAAAAGAAGAATTAATTAGAAGATAAAACGTAATTTTGAGGAAAAATGGATAACAAGGATATAGTTGTTATTTTAGAAATGTATTTAGAAATTAAAAATCCTTATAAATAAATTTATGAGGCCAGGTATATTTTTAATATTTTTTTAAAAGTTTATTTTCTTTATTAGCTCAAGGGAAATAGTTAGAAGATAAATTTAAATAAGGGAATATTTAGAATCTTAGGATATTGGTTATTAATTAAAAAGTCTTATAAATAAATCTGGAAATTAAAAGTATACCTAGAGAAATTATTTTGGGACAAATTTCAGATTTATTTGTAAATGAAAATGGTAAATGAAATTACCATTTAAGAGAAAATATAAATTGGGAAATTAAAAAGACAATATCTGCCCCTAGTTGGAAAATATCCTTAATTAAAAGGGAAGGGCAGGATAGTAAAATACATGATAAAAATAAATATAAGTTTCCCTTTTAAATCTCAGCCACACATGTGTCAATTTGATGATTCTACTTTCTTCTCATATCTTCCAAAATATTCCCTCTCTTCCACGTGGATACACACACACACACATATATATATATATAAAAAAAATTTATTAATTATATACTCTCTCTCCGTCAGAATTATACATATATATATATAAAAAAATAAATAATAATAATAATAACATTATATACTCCCTCTCTCCCGAAATATACACACCACACACCTTCCTCTAATCACTTTCTCACCTCTCACTCTCGTCTCCCTCTGTTCTTCGACTCCAGCAGCGGCGGACGGCCGAATCGACGGCGAGCAACGGTGGGAAACGTCCAAGAAGGTTTAAGCAACTTGAGGTAAGCTTTGATTTCTCGTTTTCCTCTCTTTCTGGGCGCGAATCCGAGTGTATATGGGGGGATGGATCAGAATTTTTGAATGGTTTTTGGGACTTCTGAAATTATAGAAATGTTCCTTGAACCTTTCTCTTGGTTGTCTGGGTATTGATTTTGGAAGAGAGGATGAACTAGGCTCATATTTCTTCAAAAACTTCCGTCGGTTACTGTTCATGCGACGGTCAAATTTGGGATTTCTGGGAATTTGTTGTTTTGAAGCTTAGTTACCCATGATTTCTAGCCATTCTAAGGTTATGGAACGGATTATATGTCGATTATTGAAGGATAGGGAATTTTTGAATGATTTATTGCTTCCCCTGTTTCTGTGATTTCCGTCGGCCAAGAAGGGGAAGAATTTCTGAAATGATATACGCATGAATGGGAAGCTAAAATGGATGTCTGGGTGTGTGATTTGATTAAGTTGGGATTTTGTTCAATTTTCCTTGTTTTCCTCTGCCTGACCGAGAAGGAAAAAAAAATAATAAAAACAGGATTTTAAGGTTACAATTCTTGAGGTTTCATATCTATGAAGTTTAATTGATTAAGTAGGGATTCTGTACTCCTTATGGTTTCCTGGTTCTGTCGGCCAAGGGGGTAAAAATTATTGTGGATGGTTTGTTTGGTTTAGGGAAGAAAAAGTAATGTTGTGATGTTTAAATAAAATAGGAAATGATTATTGATGATGGTTGTGGTTTAGGTTCTAGAATTCTGATTGTTGCTAAGGCTGAACCAAATGACTGATTGTATTGGGAGTTTTTATTCCCTGTTGATTCAAATTCTGTTCCTTTGCATTGTTAAATTCTGGTTTATTTAGAAGAAGTATTTTGTGTTGATTTTTCTCTGTTAAATGTATGTGGCTGATGTGAAGTGAAGTTGTTTAATTCTGGTCCTCCTGGTTGCTTATGTAGATTGTGGTGATTAATTGGACAAGAAAATAGGAAGTTGTTAGTGCTAGTTGATTAGAGGTTCTAAGCGCTGAAATTCTAATTCTTGATTGCTCTGACTGCTGGTTTTAGGGATAGGAAAAGAATAAACAGAGATATTAGTCAATAGGAATGAAGTATAAGGAAATGTGAAGGAAATTAGTTATTCTTGGATTTATTGGATTTTGGTTTGAAATATATTTTGAATTGAAATGCTGAAATTGTTAGTTTGGAAGGGTATTGATTAGATTAAATTAGTGTTATGATTAAAGAGTATATGAAAAGGAATGTGAGTTAAGGTTGGATTTGGAATTAAGATAAGATTAATTAGATAGAAGGAAATTGATTAGTGATTATTACTTGAAGTGCCAAGTCAATATTGTTAAGTGTTTATGGTTCGTGAAATTAAGTTAAGAATCTGCAAGTTTAGTTGGAAGGTAATTCATTGCTTAAGGATTTTCAAGGATTAAGACAAAGCTTTAAGTGGAATTATAAATAGGTATTATTGCATTTAATAGGTAACTTGGGAGTTAATTAATGCTAAGTGAATTTAAAGCTTTAAAACTTATAATGAATGTAAGTTCATTGAGGTATTAATTGATTGATAAGAAAGGTTAGTTAATTTAAAGTAGTTAAGACACTTTTGTGTTTATGTGTATATTAATTTTATTTGTATATATATATATATTAATCTATGTTTGTGCAATGTTGATTGGTAATGATATGATTAATCATTTAACTAGAAATTTAGATTTAATAGTATTAGAAATAGAAAGGGGTAGTATAATAGGAATGTGAGAGACGTTTAATTATTATACTTAAGATTAGATATTAATATATTATTTTATATCATAAATATTTATAGGACAAGGTAGTGGGATTGAATCCACAAGAATACGAAGAGATAAAGGAGTAAGCTCAGAAGACAGGTAGCAGTTTATTTCATATAATATTTAATTACAGCGCACTACATGCATAAATTTCATAATATCTGTTACAATAGTAATTTTATTCCTTAGAGGTTATGAGGGGAGTACTCCAAGGCTTAGGTGGGTCGCTCCCCCTTTGCCAGAAGTTATGAAATCCTGTTACAGGTAGAGGTACCACCACTATTTAATGAATATATCGTTAATAGTGGTTGGTAGAGGTTATAAGGATAAAGATTATTCATATTGTGAAGATTTATGATTTATTATGCATGAACTCATATGAAAGAAACTGCTATTGGGATTACCAATCTCACCCCCATCCCCAAACATTTTTCAGTAACGCAGGTTTGGAAGAATCTAGCTGGGAGATAGTGAGATGATTAAGATGAGGCAGGAATGCTAGAAGAAGACTAGATGAAGAAATTAAGTCTTATAATTTGAAAAGTAAGATTATTGTATATGGTGTAAAATTAAATTATCAATAGAAAGTATAAACATTAGAATTGTATAAGTTTATTAAGAGATTTAAATTTTCTCAAGTATTATGCATTAAGAATAGTTACCCCGAGAGGGTTAGCGTACTTTTAATTGTTTTAGTAACCACTTTATTTTATAAAGAGTTTTAAGTTATTTCAATTTGTCTGAAAAGCCCATTCCAACCAACAGAGGGTTGGTCTAATGTTTTAAAAGAAAAGTTTAAATTTTTACGTATTTTTGGGCTTCTGACATTAGAAAGTGGTTATAATTCAATTAAAAGGTTATAATATAGTAGTAAAAGTTCAGGTGTTACAATTTCCCAATTACTTGAGGCATTCTTATATTTTTCATGAGTTAAATTTAGCTAATTATCCTTTAATTAACCAAAATTCTTAATAATTTTTAAAATTCATTTTATAAAGTATTTTCCTCACTCTTAACTTCATAAGGGGCTTCATGCATCATGTCCTCTTTTTTTTAAATTTTTTTTTTGTCCGTGATAATCATTTCACCATTTTGGAACACTTTTAAGACCTCATCTTAATGAGGTCTAGTAGCCTAGTAAATTTAACTTATTTCTTAAACTTCTAGGTCCAAAATTTGGGATATTATATATAATTTAGCTCTTAATCATATTTGAGTGCTTGGGACTGAAGTTGCAACAACTGAAATGTTATTCACATCAGATCAGAGGAATAAAACTCATCCATGATTAGTTAGTTTTTTCTTCCTGCACAGTAATAGTTAAGACATATTAGTGATTGACCTTCTAATCAAACACTGAACAGCCCGTAGTACCACAAAAATAATGTGCCCTCTCTGCAAGTATCTAACTCAAATTCCTACCCTAATGCACTCAACTAATCAAAATCAGAATATAGGAAGTCAAATTGAATAGAAAAATCAACCTGGAAGAGCAAAAATGTAAGTGCAACAATGTAAGCAACAACTATGCCATGGACCAGATGCTAAATTACAGGATGCGTGGTCTAATCAGAACCCTGAATGAAGACAAAAGATACTAGAAGGCAGACAAAAAATAATTGTCTCAGCGTCTAATTGACCACCAAAAATAAGCCAACTAGTATCCTAACTCATAAAAATCATCCCATATGAAAATCATATTTCATTACATCACATGACTAACTGCAACTATTCATAAAACACTAATAAAATATGGTCAAACTAACCTCATAAGTATCAAGCTAATTAAGCTGTTTAGTACATATTTTATGGAATTTAATTGAGAAAACAAACATAATATCATTTTGCCTAATTATACATTGCATCTATTACCCATAACAGATTTTGAAGGTCAAAGGAAAATTATGAACGCAATACTTGGCTTTCAAAGGGCAAAAAAAAAAAAAAAAAGAGTAATATTAAAGATGGATCATATATATGTGGAGATAGGTTGCGATGAAGGAGAGAAATGAACGAACAAAACCTGTTATTGGCATCCTTGTTTTTTTTTAACTAAGTTATTGGCATACTTGTTCAAGCGACCATGATTAACAAAATACAACTATACCCATTAGTATTAGTTTAAAGAAATTAAAATCTCTTAACCCTTATATGCAAATTCACCAGACTCCTCTCGGCCGTCGCAGGCCTGATCTTCCTCCTCCTGTCCAACCTAGTGGTGAATCTGCAAACTGTTAAGAGTTAGGAGTTTTTAATTTTCGTTAAACTAATACTGGTATGTACATTTGGATTTTTATTTTATTTTCTCTTTTCCCCTCTACTACCACTTTGAATTAAAATTAGCTTAGTGTTTGCCGTATAACTTAACTGCTGGTGTATGGGGTTTAAATAGTAAAAATATTGTTCCCATACAGGGACTAAGGTTGAATCAAGTTCAATTTAATTAATTTACTTGTATTTCTAATTAATCTGAGTAAAATTGTTGACTTGATGAAAAATATTATTAGTAATAAAAAATTAAAACGAACTATGAAAATCTACTCTAAAATAATGCAATTGAAAGCTAGGGTTCCTTCAAACAATTATCTAATTAATTTATATGTCATGATTTTTCCAAATGTTCCTTTCTAACAATTATCTAATACATTCAGTATTCGTCTAAAATTCGGATGTAACAAAAAATGCGATCTTGATCTTTCACAACCCTCACACTCTCATGA
This sequence comes from Mimosa bimucronata, assembly GCA_037074515.1. Taxonomy (NCBI): domain Eukaryota; kingdom Viridiplantae; phylum Streptophyta; class Magnoliopsida; order Fabales; family Fabaceae; genus Mimosa; species Mimosa bimucronata. Next base: position 30,678,288 of record CM073440.1, on the reverse strand, counting down.
TTGAATTAATAAAATCATATTTAAACGTCAATTTCACTTCGACGATACTAGGTTGACATATGAATCTTTTCAATGTCAACAATGAGTTTATCTCTCTAATATGATTTTATCTAAGTTCTACAATAAAACACCATCTATCAACCAAAGTGTCATTGAAGATCACCGTATTAAAGTGTGCGGTGTAGCGCCCTTGGGTCTGCCCTTCAAGAAAATAAGAATGAAGAGGATAATGGAAGCTAACCTAGGGTATTGTTCTCTCGATGAGCCCTAATGCAATATGATTCCTAATACCTAAATGCAAAACTTGTTAAGACGGGAAAAGGCATTATATTTGATTTTTGTATAAAAAGTGTGTGATATGTTCAAAACAAATTGAGATTGGATAAAGAGGGATTTGGATTAAAATTGGATAAAAATCATTCTTGGTAAATGAGAGCTTTGGGATTTTTTGCTTTTAAAGATTTTTGGGGAGCTTTTTGTTGATATTCAAAAGACCCCTAGAAGAACCCTTCTAAGTTAGGCTTATGTTAACTTAATTAATGCCGAAACCCCACACATTAGTTAATTTAACCTAAGTTGATGATTAAGCTTAAAATCAATAAATAATTAATCATGCAAGATTTTAAATCCACAACTTGGCCCACCCCACAATTGCACTTAATTTCTCAATTAACCCTAATTCATTAATGACCACCAAAACAAAGATTAAGGTCAAAAAGAGTGATTATCCAATGTCTAAACACAATTAATTAATTCATATGCCATTTCATTCAAGCAAACACACTTAACATTTTTAATCCACTAATCAAGTCACCTTGAATTAGCAGAAGATATTCACAAAGAGAGTAACAAAATTATGAACCCATAAATTTCATTATACTTAAAGTTAAAATAGCATAATGTCAAGTATTCAACAAAAAAAAAATAACATAAAAATAGTAGCTAATCTTCATACAACATATGGAATTGAAAAACACAACCAATTGCTACACAAATGTCCCTAGAACCCTAGAAAAACATAAGCATAACAAGAGGAAGAAGATTAGAAAAAACTCCTCTACTAAATGCTCCAAGCTCATCCCTTGGCTTCCACCACCAAGAATGGTAGAGCCTAGCTGCTGCTCTTCATGGGAGAAACACCAACAAGGAAGGAAGAAGTGATGGACATGGTAATGAGGAAGGAAAAATGGAAGAAAATGAAGACGGAATGAGAGAGTTGAGAGAAAAAATGAGGGCTAGGGTTTTGAGAGGTTCCAATATGTGTTTTAGGGTTGAATTTTTGTGCCTAATACCCCCTCAAATCAGGACAAGAGTGGGTGTTTTAGTTTAGATCTGAGTTGGCCCAAATAACAAGTCTGGTTTGCTGCAAAATCGAGGCCTCACCGTGGCCCTTGCTATGGGGTGCCATGGCCAAGGACAGAAACGATGAAAATTTTCAAACCCTTACTGTGGATCTCGCTGTGTGTCCCCACAGAGAGGAGGGACCTTTTTGCAAATTTTCAGAAAGTTTTGGGGTTTTTATGTAATTTTCATAATTTATTTAGAAACATGTATTTTGTCTTTTTTTTTCTTGGATTTTTAGCTTTTTGTCCCAATTTCTCCCCTCTTTAAGGTTCCTACAGTATAAAACAACCTCAAGTAATCACAAAAAATTCCAAAAATGCCATTTTTACCACTAAGTGCGTGTAATTACTCTAGACCTAATTTCTTCACAAGATATTCATTAATGCCCAAATAACATGATAAAATACCTCCAAAATGATATGAAATATTTACAAATCTTGGGATCTGTCAATCATTGAACAAATAAAGTGTTGATCAAGCACTTTATAAAATATAGGGTTAAGTAGTAAATCCGCCCCGGAAGTGTACCCCCCAGTCTCTATTTCCCCCTGAAAGTTTTTATTGGTTCAAAATTGCCTCAGAAGTTTCAAAATAGACAAGTGAACTTTTTCAAAGGAAAACGGAATTTCTACTCAGAAAAATGTTAAATATTGAAAGCTAAACATATGTAACTTTTATTTAAATGATATAGATTTTATTTTTTATGGTTATTTTTTTTTAAAAAAAATAGTTGCTTTAATGGACATCACATCTAAAATAAAGAGTATTTAATAACTATAAGTTACAGCAAAAAAAAAAATTTGTCTTAGAAAAAGATTTTTTTTTATATAAAAAAAGTTAGCTATTTTAAAGATAAATCGTTTCTCTACATGCAAAAAGATGAGTACAGACTTCTAAACATATATAGATTATCTTGATATTATTTAGACGGTGTAAAGGCTGGGTTGGGTTTCACCTATGACTATTTTTCTCATTATCTTATGATAATCTCATATCACCATTAGATAAGTATCATTGCTGTTTGAAGAAGATGCTATAATTATCTTTGCTTCTATATTATTTAGGCTTCCTCCCCCATGGCTTTGAAACAAATTGTAATTTCATTCTGCGTTTTTTCTTTATTTTTGTTCAAAGTAAGGAATGCATTAAATATAAATCACCCATATAACGTACTGAAGTTCCAGCTTGTTTATAAACAATGGGGTTGGCTACTATGTTTTAGACTTTTGGTTCTAGCGTTATATTTTATTTATTTCACATATTGTGTTAGTGTGTACTAAACTATAATTATGTTAATAGTTGTTTTATTTTAAGAATATTTATTTTACTTTTGGATGTATTAGTATTTCTAGATTTTGAGTCTCCAATTTGATCGATCGGTGGTTTTATTTGTATCATTTTACATTTTGTTACATTAATAGACTTTTATAATGAAAGAGAGAGGGATGATTTAACTATAAATTTGAATTTATTAGCGAGTGAAAACTGAATAAAATTAATTCATTTGGGAAAAAAATAACAATTATAAATTAAAAAAAAGATAAAAAAAATAATCTTAAAATTTAAAAAAGACATTTTAATCCCGTAAATTTTGGAAATCCCGAATTAGTCCTTAGGGAAGATTTGGGATTTCCAAATATTATTAAAATACATTTTCCCTTTAAGTACATGTAAAGGAAAATGTGATGAAACTATTTGATCTGTCTTAATTTCGTTGGACAGTGCACAAATGACGTTGAGCATGCAAGAATTTCTCCTCCCCTTCCGCCATATTCTTCTCTGTCCTCCCTTGGTACGTACTCCATATTCTTCAATTAGTTGTTTGTGCTACACTTTTTTGTGAGCACTTTGATTCTTGATTGACTTATGTTTGTGCTTTGATCTTCTTGATTCTGCATTGTCGAATTGGTGTTTATATTTTCTCTGCTTCGTGGTCGCGTGAGTGGCTTAGAGTTCTAGCTACTCAATCTCTCTAGACTCTTCTGCGAGAGTGTGGTAAGCTTAAGTTATTCATTTTTCTTTGAGGGGTTGCTTTAGAACGTTTGAATCAGAGGGATTAATAATTGGACTTGGATACTGATTTAGTTTGATTTTGGGCTGAACCTTGTTAAGAAATTCGAATTGGGAGATTCTATGATTTTAATGGTGATGTTTGAGATTGTTGGGTTCACAATGTGTGGTCGGTGGTAGTGATTGTGTTTGAGTTGATTTGTAAAGTGCACATGAAGTGTTTGGTCAAATGCTTGAGAAAGGTGTCTTGTGGGAGTTTGAGAGGTATGGTAATTCTATACAATGGTATTGGAAAGGAAGTTGATTCTGTGATAAGATGAGGATGTAGAGGATAGTGTTGCATAAGTATAAGCTATTTTGTATCTTTGCTGAGACTAGCGAAACTGTATGTGATGTTTATATAAATATACTATACATACTGTGGTTTTATTCATTATGGATTCAACTTAAAGGCATATGCATATTCATGTAGAAGTTAAATAATTCTTTCTGAAAATTGAATTGTGGATACACAAAAATATTTGTGTGTGTGTGTGTGTGTGTGTTAGTTGTTAGAATTATCGTTCTAAAAAAGTTATGAAAGTTTGATGGTGTTTAAATGATGTGAGAAGATAAGCAAGGTTCTTATTAAGGAAATGGAAGAATTTTGCTAAATAAGATTATAAAGATTTCTGTAAGGCTGCAATTAGAGTAAGGTATGTGAGGTTTCTCATATTTTGTGTCAGTCATTCCTTGGTTTTCAGGGTATGACAGTTTACTTCTCCGTATTGCCAAGGTCTTGGCTCTGATGCCATTATAATATGCAGAGAACGACACAAGTGGTAATTTGCCTTTGAGCAACTTCATGGGTCATTGAGTAGTCTCTTACAATTTACTATACCCTCGTTTTATAACCCTGAAGGATGCTGAATCTATTCTGCACAATAGAACAGCTACCTAAAATAACTACTCCTAACTTATTCTCTTAATTCCTTTTAGCTCCGCCCTCATTCTCCATGTCCCACGTACTGTCTTCCTTTTGAAAAACATTATGCTGCAGTTTGCTTTATTACCAATTGGATGACAGCGTCAGGATTTGATTTTGCAGAACCCTCTCAAGAATGATCACTAGGAAGTTACTTTCCAGCAGACTCCTGTCTCTTAGATCCTTTTCATATGAAACTCCTCGTGTACTAAAGCCTGGGGATGTCTTGAGGCAGACCAGGATTTTTACTGATGAAGATGTCCTTCAATACTCGAAGGTGAGTCATGATTCCAATCCTCTGCATTTTGATTCGGAAGCTGCCCGGAATGTCGGATTTGAAGGTCGACTAGTGCACGGGATGCTCGTTGCTTCTCTCTTTCCTCATATCATATCGTCACATTTTGTAAGTGTCTCTCACTAGCCCTTTATCTGAATTTTGTAATTCCTGCTATGGATGTGAGTTATCAATCATCTCAGTAAACTGAATGAGATTCCAATATTCAGATCAATCAGGTTACTTGCTTTTCAATGAAATTTAGATGAATTGAAATCTGCCCTTAACCTCTCTGATTTTGAGCATGATACGTTAAAACATGGCCATGTGCATAAGCTCCCACCATGTGGGGTCTGGGGAGGGATATATCTATGCATCCTTACTCCACAAGTAGATAGGTTGTTTCTAGTTGAGCATGATACGCTAAAACATGGCCATGTGCATAAGCTCCCACCAGGTGGGGTCTGGGGAGGGATATATCTATGCATCCTTATTTGCAAGTAGATAGGTTGTTTCTAGTTGAGCATGATACACTACTTAAAGATAAACATATATAAGGCGACCCAATGCACAAGGGTCCCACCATATGGAATTTGGGGGAAGATGTACGAAGCCTTATCCCGGCAAGTGGACAGGTTGCTTCGAAATACACATTATACCTAATTTCCTTGATTCAAAAATGACAAGGGAATGCCCAAAACAGAACAACGTAGTAAAAACCTGCATTCCTCGTTTATACTCTACAAGAACTTTGGTGCTCACCATTCAAGAACTCAGTTGAGGTCTTAACTTTTTCTCTTAAAATGAAATGATCCTGCACTCTGGTTCTCCTATGCAAACCTTCCTGATGAAGCTTTTCTCCCTTGTTCTTTTTGTCCCTCCACATTTCTACTGTTACGCATAGTTGTAGCCTGGAGCTGTATATGTATCTCAAAGCTTGAATTTTAAGCTCCCAGTCTATATTGGAGATCAGATCACCAGTGAAGTACAAGCAACTAATCTTAGAGTAAATAAAAATCGGTATCTGTAAGTTACTATTGACATTACTGTTGGCATTTTGTTGAACAACTCAGTTTTGCTTCTAACGCGGCCTTTGTCTTTTAATCAGTGCAAAGTTTAAGACGAGTTGCTTCAAGAATAGCGAACTTCTTGTTCTTGAAGGTGAGGCTGTGGCTATTCTACAATCCTTGACCATGGAAGAGGGTCATTCCAAGGATCAGTGAAACCTGTTCACTAGTCTTCACGTATTTCCCATGGATGCCTTGTTTGAAGAAGAATATTTTGGTTTTTGAGATTTTTTTTTTTGAGTTCTACTGATGGACATACAGCCATTAGAGGTTGTACCTTTGATTATCTTAATAAACTCCTCTTAAACACGGGAATGAAAGAATTTGATATTTCTGTGATTACGAGGTGTTCATTGTTATTGTATGTGTGCGGCTAATTTTTAATAGACTTCTTTGCACAGAGCTCCAAATATAATTGGCTCAGAAAGGCATTCTTGAGATATATTCTGGTTTATTCAAATTCTCTATTCATAAACTTGTGGAAATTTTTATTTTAATATCTAACTTCAAGTTTTGACGGTAACAAATACTAATACGGCCACACTCTAACTAGCTTACTACTTTAACATTTAAATTTTGGTTTTGAGTTATGCAAGTATTCCTTCTCATGTGACATCTTTCTAGTTACAGTTGAAACAGAGTTTCTGATTTGCTTAGCCAGCTCGAAACACTGTTCATGAAACTTGGAAGTATTTTCCTGGTTTATATAAAATGGAATGTCACTTCTCTCAAATGGAAAGGGGATAAAAAGCCAATGGCATTGTGATCGTGAATTCATGATCTAGTGGCAAATTCTCCAGTAAGTGAAAAAAGTGAGTTCGATCTCACTAATAATCTCATCTCATTAGTACACGTTTTAATTCTTGAAAAGAAGGGATAATTGAAGGAAAATTGGTTCATTGATCAATCATCATATGGGCTCGTTAAACATTTTTATGAAGAAAAAAAAAATTATCGATTGAAAAACTTCACATGTATGCATTCTAATTTAGTTTGACATGAATTACAAGTTTGAATTTCGTATGACTCGCGGAAATTAGGCGTGGTGTTTACAAGTAGAAAATGGAAAATTATTTGATAGTATAATTTAATCATAATTTTGATAGCATGATAACTACCTAATGAGACTATAAAGGAGTCTTAAAAAGACACGTCAGAGAAACATACCTAAAAGTAGTTTTAGTTAGCATGTAACTATTTGAATTACATCAGAAGTAGTAGAAGAGAAACACATCTCTCCCACCTTTTGTTATGTTATTGATGAAATCTGTCTCTATGCAATTCTCATAGCTTTGTCTTGTTCACCTCCAACACACTGTACATGTTCTTATCAAACCCAAAGTCTTTGAGAGAGAGAGAGAGAGAACCATAAATCTAAATATTGGTATTTATATATTGGATTTGTTCTTTCTTTATAGCCAATGATTTTGATAAAAAAAAAAGGTAAAGGTGCTGATTTAGTACTCTACTATTATGAAAGTTGCTGCCAACATAAATAACAATTTCGAGTCGCAAATATGGTATTCATCAATTAAATTTGTAACTTGATTACTAACGCCATTAATTGGTCTAAACTTCCGTTAGAAATGGCTGACGTGGCATTTTTTTTTGCTTGTGATGTGGAATGGACAGGTGGCATTTTTTATTTTTTATTTTTGATAACAACAGACAGATAGGGCCTTTGGCTCCCAAACCCATATTCCCCCCTGTATCCGGCACCTTTTTCTGAGTCCCTGGCCTTCTTAATTGGACCAGCTAACCTGGGTTTATTTTTTTTTTGTAACAATAGGCAAAGCCCCAAACCCGGATTCCCCCCGGTATTTTTTCTGAGTCCCTGGCCTTCTCCACTGGACCAGATAGCGTATATAACCCTGCTCCGGATTAGTTGGTTGCCCCTGGTTATCTGGTCCAAAAATAAAAAAATAAACTCGGGTTACGTGGTCCAGTTAAAAAGGTCAGGGACTCAGAAAAAGGCGCCGGATACTGGGGGGAATCTTGGTTTGGGGGCCAAAGGCCAAATCTGCCTGTTGTTACAAAAAAAAAATAATAAAATAAATCCAAGTTACCTGGTCTAGTTGAGAATGCCAATGACTCAGAAAAAGGTGCCGGATCTGGGTTTGGGGGACAAAGACCCTATCTGCCTGTTGTTATAAAAAATAAAAAAAATAATAAATAATAAATAATAAAAAAAATAATAAAAGATAACAAAAAATGCCACATGTCCATGCCGCATCACAAGCAAAAAAAAATGCCACGTCAGCCATTTCTAACGGACGTTTGGACCGATTAACGACGTTACTAATCAAGCTATGAATTTAATTGATGAATGCTGTATTTGCTACTCGAAATTGTTATTTATGCTGGTATCAACTTTCATAATAGTGGAGTACTAAATCAACACCTTTACCCGATAAAAAACTTCAGAGAATTAAACAAGTTTAGAAATAAATGAATCAAAAAGTGATTGTTTTTTATTCATATTAAGCAAGAAGGCTTATGCATTATGCATAGTTTAAGATGAGTTATACTGTTCATGACTCATAAATAGTGTGACTTTTAACTATTTTTATATTGTATCTATATATATAATTATGAAGTAATCTCCATTTGCTATTAGTGATTTGATGCGGCAATCAGCAAATGAACTAACCCAACATGAATCAACACAAAAATGTATTTTCTAGAAATACTCTCCTTTTACTTCATGCTAATTTTTGTCCTCTATGTTCTTCCAAAACTTTTCTCCCATCTCGGATCTGATATACTTGTTTGATACAAAGAATTAAATCAAATGTTTTAAGTAAACTCGTGACAAGAATGTAAAATCAGATTGTATTTTAAATTGTAAACTCGTAAGAGTGTACTTTTATTAATAAATATGTATTTGAAATATATAATTAAATAAGAAATAAAGATATAACAATAATTTGACTTAAATATATTTTAAATATGAATAGTTAATATTGAATGTATTAACATTCATACTTTATCTATCTCAATAAACAAATTTATATAAAATTTATATATAAATTCATTGAATATGGTCAAATAAAAATAATTAACACAAGATTTATAGCAAATTAATAATATTATTTCATAAATTAGAAATGTAAAAACGGTAAATGCGGTGTATAAACTCGTGAATTTAATCGAGTTTACATATATTATGAATTTAAGTGACTCACGACATGTTTTGAGTAGGTAGAACGAACCATAAAAAAGAAAAAAATTGGAGAATAAACTCGCGAGTTAAACAACAGTGATAATGAATACTGTATGTGATATATCCCTATTGAACAGTCTATATTCGATCTATCCAATTCAAAAAACAATTTGGTATTTCTTAATATAAATTACTGTTTTAATGAATCAATATTAAAATTATAATTGTTTACAGATAATATTAAAATAAATTTTAACTTATTTTGAGTGATGACATTCCGTAAGATTTGTACTTGTGTATTCATACATTTTTATTTAACTATTATGAAATAATTAAGTTAGATTGTTTTAATTATAATAGGTTATTTTTTTAATAAAAAATGTAATTATAAAGAATCAAAATTAAATTTATAAATTATTGATATGAGATTCACACAGGATAGGAAAGAAAGCTACTAAGGAGAGGCCGGATTGGTGTTGAAGCAAATGTTTACTCCCACACGATCACAGGTTTGAATCAAGAGAAAGGCTGTCTGAAGTTGGGATTTTTCTCAGCCACATACTTACAATAGTTAAAGATCATATTTACCCCGGAAGTATACATGGTGGATCACATTTGTCTCAGAAGTTGTTTTTAGTTTAATTTTGCCCTGAAAGTGTGTAAAGTGTATCATATTCGCCCTTGACTGGTAAAATGCTCATGTTAAAGAGCGAATATGATCCACTTTACACACTTTTGAGGCAGATGTAATCCACCTTGCATACTTCCGGGGTAAATATGATCTTTAACCCTACTTACAATGTGTTCGCATTATGGAAACTTAAAATTTTATTTCAGGAAATGCATTTAATTGAAATCAATTATGAGTATAACCATTTGTTGGCTTTTTTCCTTTTTTTTCCTAAGAATACAGGAATTCTCCCAAAGGAGATAATCCTGTAAGTCGATGGTTTTTTATTCATATTAAGCATGAAGGTTTATGCATCTACATCGTGTGGACTATAAATTCATAACTCTTAATATATATTAGAGGTATTATTGGCCAATTTATATCCCCACACTTCCCTATATAAACGATGGTTTTACACATTAAACGTGTAACACCAAAATTCTACAGTCAATTTAACCTCTTTATAACCACTTATTCTTTATTAGAAGCTCAAAAAATAAGAATAAATTAAAACTTTTCTTTTTCTTTTTTTTTTAAATTTACATAGAAATAATACTTTGAAAGAATGGGCTTTCGTGACCAATTGAAATTATTTTCAAACTAGTATTAAAGCTCAAGTGGTTTACCTGTGCTTGTAATCGGACCTTCTCCTTATGGAGGAATGATACAACTTATATAATATAAATTAAATTATTCTGCTAAACACAAGTAAATTAAATAACTAAAACTAAACTATTAGATACACTATATCTATAGGCATCGCTGCCCTTCAACACTACCTTACTTCTTCCCCAACTAGCTTCTCCCAATCTGTTATACTGAAAAATGTTTGGGAAGGGGGATGAGAATTTTGGAAATCCCAACAGCAATTTATTTCATACTGTTATTCTCATGTATACATTATCATGTATACATTTTATAAACTTGTACAAATAATGATAATTTTTATCCTACTGATCTGTGTGTCATGATCACCTACCAACCACTGATAAAAATACATTTGCTAACTAATGGAGGCCTTACCTGTAGGATTTCTCATTATAACATTTAAAGTTACAACATAACTGATCTAGCAAAAGGGTAGCGAACCACCTAAACCTTGGAGTGCTTCAAACATGAGAGGAATAAATACTTACCAATTACGTGCAACAGATGTTACAAAATTATACATACAATTTTTAATGTTATGAAATAAACTGCTACCTGACATCAGAAATTACTCAACTTGGTTCTTTCTCTTCGCAGTGTCCTGGAGATTCAATTCCACTACCTTCTCCTATAATTACATATAGATAATAAATTTATATATACATATATATACTAACTTGTAATAATTCTATGTCTCTCATGTTCCTATAGTGGTACCTATATCTCTACCCTTCCCCTTTCTAACATATGTTCCAGTCGTAGTCTCTAATTAAATCATTAATTACACTATCATCAAACAAGCAGACATTTTACAATAATCAAATAATGCACACATATACAAATACAAGCATAAATATATCCTTAATTACTTTAAATCAAACTTATATCATATAATAACATACTCATATGGTCCTATTTATAAGTCATTTTTAACATATTTCACACAGACCAAGGAAAGCCTTAAAATTAATTAACTTTCCAGTAAAATCCAACAAATTTACAACTTTACCCATAATAATTATCCACTATACCACATGAAAATAAAGTCAGCACATAATAAATGAAGGGTAAACTTGTACATTCATACTCAATATTTAACTAGGTGACTTATATATAGGACCAAATAAACCTTCTCTCTCTGCCTTATAAATAGGACCAGAGGAGTATATAACAACTTACTTTACCTAAGTAAATTCACTGGATTTCAAATAAATTTCTAATGATCATACTTTTCTTCCACATTTATAATAATTACCTACAACTTGACTTATTATAATTAGCCTGACCATTTAAGATCAAAAGATCACTTTTAATTATTCTATTCCAATTAGTCTTTCTTATTCTCAATGTTTGACTATTAAATTCCTCAAAAAACCATTTCCTGTAACCATAGAATTTTTCAATTCATAATACCACACCAATTCCACATTTAATGCCACTTCAAATTTATATCACAACTTCACAAGTTATACAACGGATACACTCATACACGATATATTTTTCACTAACATAATATTTGAAAGCATAAAAAAACAACCCAAGAAAGTATGTCATCATTAACTCTTCTAAGCCCCTTGAACATTATAATTTTAAATCTGAACCCTTTTCTTTTAATCATTGAAAATATCAAACATCAAGTCTTCTTTACTGATTTTAGGAAATTCAATGAAAGATCATTACATCAGACCCACTACTCTAAACACTAACCCATTTGAAATTGAAACTTTCCAATTAAAAAGAGCAATGCTTAAATTACCATCTTAGCACCTTTACATGATCTAAGCATTTCAGATAATTAAATATGGGAAGCATCAAACAAAACTTGAACCATCGTTTTTCCTTCTCAAACATGACATGTATACCTCAACTTCAAGATCTAATCAAAACATCAATTGAAGATTCACCACACACACATATACTTTTACAATCCTTTTAATAACCCCCTGCATACATATATATATATATACATCCTTATTTCCTATTTATTACTAAGTCTTAAAAATAAATTAATCAATCAATAATATAAAATCATTTTCAAGGCTAAGCAATTCAAATCATTACATGATATTTCGAATTATTAATCACAATATATTCCAAATGATTAAACACTCACAATCCTATCCTTGTTCTTGGAATAACATATCTTTAGTGGTATTATATCTACATTGTTTCGTAATAAATTAGTTGAATCAGGATAACAATTTGAATGTTAGTAAAACTGGACATGTTTTAGACTTCTCATTTAAAGGCATACAAAAATACTCAGCATTCCCTTTTGTAACATAAACAAAGTGGTTGCTTATGATTTCCCATTTCCTTTTTAATTCCTTCACAAAACAGCAGCAACAGAAAAATGTCTTAAATTGGATCCATCATCCTTTATTAACAAACAAGCTTCCCACTACTGCACATCTTACTTAAAAACCTTCTATAACAATTGTAGTCATTTGCTTAACATTCAAAGCACTTAAGCATCTTTTAAGATTTCAAAACAACAAGCCTCCATAAACTTTTCAAATTTTAACTCAACAGAAATTCAAAACTTCATTACAGGAAAGATTAGAAGAGTTTCAGCGACATAGAAATTTTTCAAAGCTAAACCACATCTCCATTAGTACAGAAAATTCTTCAAAGTTCATAAAACATCTTTAATCTAATTCTTATAGCTTTGCAAATTCGAAATTATTTCCACATTTCATCTAAACCTCTCAAATAATACCTTAAACACATTAGAACGTATTTTAGCAATTTAGATCACTTTCATATCACTTTAGGAACTTTAAAACAATAAACCTACCCACAGTTCCAGATTTTCCAGTTTTGAGACTTTAACTAAATCCTCATTTTGACATACTATAACATATCTTGATCATGTTGTCAATATATCACATATTCAAAATTCTTAGATGCCATTAAACTCTTTAAATAAATCAGGTTTCATTTTGATACAGATTTGTAAATCTGTAGTGAAGAATTTAGAAAAGAAGTAGTAGAAGGGTAGAAGAAAGAAGGAACAGAGGGTTTAAAGAACAAGAAATAGATAAGGTTAAGATAAAAGAATGAGACAACAAGAGAGCAGAGAAACCAAACACACCAAGTAATTACATTATGTCAAATCTCATCTGAAATTAGGGTTAACCAGGTATATATATACCTTGGCTATCTTGATTAACAATTGGACCTTATTTACCTAGGCCCATTTATCCCTTAAAACCCAAAACATATTAATAAACATATCCCATTTAAACCTAATTAGCTAATTAATCTCATTAGTTAAGTAATCGATACTAAGTTAGACTCTAGTCAACTAACCAAATTAACTAACCCTATTCCTAATTATATTATCATATCAATACCCCATTCCCAAAGAGATCATTGCCCTCAAGAATCAAGTAAAAGCAAAAATATAAAAGACTGAAATCAATTTTAAAAAAAAATATAGGCTAAAATTCTGAAAAAACTTTCTGTAGCTTAGTGAAGAAATCTGGAACTTGAATACTGCTGCACACTTCTTCTCTTTTCTGCTTAGATAGCAAAATCCTTCAACAAGCATAGAAATTAACTCTCCCTTTGAACCATATTTGCCGCAAAATTCTTGTAGGAGAGAAATTAATAGGTAAAATCCAAATATGAGACAGATTTGTAGGCTTCACAGAAGTACCCCACTGCAGCAACGAACATGGGCCATTTTCTTGAAGAACAAAGCCTATATATGGATCCGATGGTGCCCAACTTGGCGTGACTTCAAATACTTTTGACCCATGAAAAAATTGGTAGCCAACTGTGAACTATACGAAAGAATAGAAATTGGTACAGGTTGTACAGTGCTTGATCAGTGTAAGCTGAAGAAAAAAGTCTTCACCTGGGACCCACTATGTGCAGTACATACTTTATTTGCTGCAGAGATGTTATACAGAACCTTTCCATCTTTTCTACCTTTTTCTACCTGCCCCACGATCCAAGCTATTGTCCACTGGATTCTGTCCTCAGTCCAGTATATTGAACATGGAGCCAAACTAGAACCTATCAGCATCTCAATGAGACTTCCCTTGTACCATGTCAGATTAACGCATGGAGTAGGGAAGAGTTGACAGCATAATAAAACTCTATTAATTGTCCAATGGACACATGTATTTACTTTGGCCAATAACTGGTATGCCCTCATGAGATCATTTCTGCCAGATTCACTATTTTTTGCATGCCTAGGCTCTGTATCTGAATCTGAAGAATACAAAAAAAAAAAAAAAAAACAGAACCTTTCTTTGACACATAACCTTGTGATTGGGACGAAAAGTCACTTTTGCTCCTAATTAACTGGGACCCATCCGCTCTAGACTAGACCTCATTTTCAAACTTCTTCATGACCCTGGAGCTCGAAAGTGAAAAATAATTGCACATTTCATGTTGATCTTCGTTTCTCTAATACGCTCCATCTCATTAGAGTCGAGACACGATGGCCTACTCCTTAAAGATGGTTTCTTGGAGCACCATTGTTTGTCTTGAGTAAGAGAGGACACCAGATACAAGGATAGCGACGTTGATGAACCCTGTTCCTCGTGTCCGCTTGTTTTCAGGCCACCGCTAGGCAAGAGAGTCCCATGCATCGCGAACCCAGCTTCATTCAAGGTCAACTTTGTTTCATTATTTCGGTTTGTCGCTTGCCTACTTGGATGCGTTGAATCTTTTATTTCTTCTGTCACCATCGAAGACATCTGGAGGAACCAAGAACGCTCAAACTCGTTTTGGCTTCATTATCACTGTCGGCTTCTTGTACAAGAATAGGGGGTTCAAGAACTTCATCTTCCTTGTCGTCGAGAGAAACTTCCGCATCAGCAAAGCGTTTGTGGGTCTCAGTTCTCTTCAGGTTTCCATCTTCTAAGGCTTTTCTTGCTTTCTCGGCTTGTAATTGCAAGATTATTTCTTTGCTTCTTGCAAAAAATCTGGCTTGGTTCATGTTTCTTGGTCTATATAGTCGAACTGACTTAGCTATATCTTCTTTCAACCCAGAAATATATGTGTCTACAAGGTAATGTCTGGGAAGTCAAGTGTCGCAGAGAGGGAATCTAACGCACGCTGCATTGAATTCTGCCAATGATCCCTGCTGCCGAAGGCTCATTAAATCCCATCTTTGCGTGGATTTTTGCAGTTTCATGACCAAGTCTTGCAATCTATCCACTGAGTCTAGCCTTGGCTCAATATGGCGAAGGCGTGCTTCCATATTTCTTGAATTTTTTTCTTTTTTTAAAAAAAATTTGCAGTGGAAGGCCAAGGAAAGAAGGGCTCTAGTAGCATGATACAGATTTGTAAATCTGTACTGAAGAATTTAGACAAAGAAGTAGTAGAAGGGTAGAAGAAAAAAGGAACAGACAGTTTAAAGAACAAGAAATAGAGAAGGTTAAGAGAAAAGAATAAGACAACGAGAGAGTGGAGAAACCAAACACACCAAGTAATCACATTATATCAAATCTCATATGAAATTAGGGTTAATCAGGTATATATATACCTTGGCTATCTTGATTAACTATTGGACCTTATTTACCTAGGCCCATTTATCCCTTAAAACCCAAAACATATTAGTAACCCTATCCCATTTAAAACTAAGGGAAAATTTCATTTTACTCCCTAATAGTGAGTTAATGTCAGATTCCCCCCCAACTTTCTGAAACTTCACTAATCCCCCAAGGGGGCAAAGTGAAAATAATTGTGGGAGCCTCAAAGACCATTGTACCCCTCAATGAATTATGTTTGCTTGCAAAATTGAAGGGGGACTCTGAGGGCCGAACTCATGAAATTGCTTCCCTTTCACCTGGAGCACGCACACAACTGAGGAAAGAGGGAGTGACCAGACCGAACTTGCAAAGGCTACCTGCAGTGAAATGCGACCGGCGGCGAAAGGCTACGAGAACACACACGGAGCACGAAGCTTAGGTTAGCCTTTTGTAAGTTCCTTCCCTCTGTTTTCTTCCTCTTCTAGATCGATTTGAGTGAGTTTGGGGAAGGGTTCAGTTTGATTTCAGAGGTCTTTAATGATTCTAAATTCACAGAAATGAAGTTTAAGCTTCGATTTTGAAGTTTTGGGAAGGATTTTGAGTAGTGTGTTGTTCATTTTCTCCGAAGCCCCAAATCGGGCACTGTTCACCCGACTTGGTTCTTACTGATTTTTGGCAAGAATCGAACAAAACCCTTTAGTAATAATGAGTAGGAGTAACTTTAAGTTCATAGAGTGTCTTGTATGTTTGACTTGTGGAGTTTTTGAAATTTTTGTATTGTTCTTCTCTCCCTGTTCATTCCAGACGTCGGCATTAGGGGGTTTGAAATTGATGACCTGATGAATTTAAGATTTGGAAGAAATAATGTGTTACTTTGCATGTTGAATTTTTGGAAGAACTTGAAAGTTCAGCTTTCCTTATTCTCCTCTGTTTGCTGTGTATGGTCCGATTTATGGTAGCTTGAATTTCTATCTCTCTGTGATGTTGTTTTTGAGTATGAGGATTGGAGGATTAAATTGGTGTTTAATGGTATAAGATTGATTTTGAATCATTTTCTCTTCTCTACTTTTTGGTGCTGTCTATTGGCTTCAGTGGCAAGCAAGGGAATAATTGTTGATATTAATCATATATGGTTGCATGTTTAATTCATGAATGAATGTGGAATTGATTTTCTTTCTTCTTGCCCTGGTTGAGTCGTTTACAGTGATGGTAAGAAATTTATTTATGTTATGATAAGATTGATATTGATGATTCATGATTGATTGTATTTGGGTGTTGCAAGTCAAGTCTGATTATTGTTGTGCTGGGTGGTTTCTTTTTATTCTCACATTTTTGCTTTGTGTTGCTCTTATTGTCCTTGTATTGAGCTTTAGTTCTGTGGGTAGAAGTTATATAAATATGTGAAGTGATTGTTAATGAGTAGCTGAATCCTGAAGAATATTTGTGATAATTTAAGATTATGATGAGTATGTGTGTGAAAAATTCTGTGTTCTAGTTGAAGTATAGGCTGGGGTTGTTTTTAAAATGTTGAAATCTGATCTCTTATAATTGGTGGTTGCTAGGTATTAACATGCTTGAATATGATATAGACTTTTTAAAAGGTTGAAATGCTGAAGGGTGATGATTTTGAGAACCCGAAATATACAAATTTGAAAGAGGAAGCGATTAAATTGTTAATTTAATGATAAAGATGATCTGGAGTTTGTAATGAATGTGGTTGTTTCATATTTACTATTTTTTTAGTCTGTAATGAGTAATGAATGCTCTCTTGCATTTTCATCGATCATTGAGTTATGTAAGGTTTGTTTTATTAATAATTGGATCCTAAATAAGAGAAAAGGGTTAAGAATTGAGTTGAAGAAAGTTTTAGTTTTAATTTGTGATGTTAGTTCAATAGGAATGAGATTTAATTGAATGTGAAGCTAACTTGGTCATTTTTGATTTTGTTTGATACTTTGGTGATGTGAAAGAAAGTAATGAAAGGGGAAATGCTGAACTTTGAATTCTGGATGTTTTGTTGTGCTTTGTGGTTGTACTGAATCGAACAAAACCCTTTAGTAAACATGAGTAGGAGTAACTTTAAGTTCATAGAGTGTCTTGTATGTTTGATTTGTGGAGTTTTTGAAATTTTTTTATTGTTCTTCTTCTCTCTCTGTTCAATCCAGCCATCGGCATTGGGGGGATTTGAAATTGATGACCTGATGTGTTTGTGTGTTAATTGTTTAGGGTCTATGAAGATGGAGCATAAAGATAAAGAAAGGAAACAGCAGGTTCGTGTAAGTGGATGGGAAAAATTTAGGAAAGATTTTGTTGAAGCCAACAACATGAGGAAGAAGGATCAATTCAAATATGCCTCCAGAGCTGCTGCAAAAGCGTGGAAGAAATTAGGAGAAGATCATAAGGACATTTATGCGACAAATACGTTAATGACAGGCATGGAGAATGATTACTCTACGCCCTTTTGACACCCGATGCTCTACTAGGAAATTTATGGTGCTTGCTTCCTTCATTAAAGGGAAGAAAAACTTACATTAGAGGGTGGAGAAAATTGGGTTTGGGCACTTGTTAGGTATAAATTTGCAAAAGATTCCACGAGAACTTTGCAAGGAGCTGATGGCTGCATATGACCCGCCATCCAGGATGATGAGAATTAGAGGGAAGAGAGTTAAAATAAAGGCCAAGCATGTGGAGAAACTATTTGGATTAAGAAACAGAGGATTGAAAATGAATTTAGATGTGAAGGACGTTGAAGTTGATGAGGTAAAAAGAGACTATGCCAATATGTCCTTTACGAATCTATTAGAGAAGATAAAGAATGAAGTAGAAGATGAAATGTTTGAATTTCATTTTGTTCTATACACATTAGGGATATTGCTTTGTCCCACGACAAGCTCTAGTGTGAGTCAAAAGTTGCTAAGGATCATGTTATTCATCAATAACAAACGGGAAAAGGTCAATTGGGCTGCATTAGTGCTTGATGATATGAGTCAAGAAATACAACAATACAAGGGACAACAAAGGAAAGTAAAGGCACGTGAGTCGAAAAGCGTTGGGGGCTGTATTTATTTTTTACTGGTAAGGGTGTTTTTCTATGCATCGCGAACCTAGCTTCATTCAAGGTCAACTTTGTTTCATTATTTCGGTTTGTCGCTTGCCTACTTGGATGCGTTGAATCTTTTATTTCTTCTGTCACCATCGAAGACATCTGGAGGAACCAAGAACGCTCAAACTTGTTTTGGCTTCATCATCACTGTCAGCTTCTTGTAAAAGAATAGGGGGTTCAAGAACTTCATCTTCCTTATCGAGAGAAACTTCCGCATCAGCAAAACATTTGTGGGTCTCAGTTCTCTTCAGGTTTCCATCTTATAAGGCTTTTCTTGCTTTCTCGGCTTGTAATTGCAAGATTATTTCTTTGCTTCTTGCAAAAAATCTGGCTTGGTTCATGTTTCTTGGTCTATATAGTCGAACTGACTTAGTTATATCTTCTTTCAACCCAGAAATATATGTGTTTACAAGGTAATGTCTGGGAAGTCAAGTGTCGCAGAGAGGGAATCTAACGCACGCTGCATTGAATTCTGCCAATGATCCCTGCTGCTGAAGGCTCATTAAATCCCATCTTTGCGTGGATTTTTGCAGTTTTGTGACCAAGTCTTGCAATCTATCCACTGAGTCTAGCCTTTGCTCAATATGGCGAAGGCGTGCTTCCATATTTCTTGAATTTTTTTTCTTTTATTTAAAAAAAATTTGCAGTGAAAGGCCAAGGAAAGAAGGGCTCTGGTACCATGATACAGATTTGTAAATCTGTAATGAAGAATTTAGACAAAGGAGTAGAAGGGTAGAAGAAAAAAGGAACAGAGGGTTTAAAGAACAAGAAATAAAGAAGGTTAAGAGAAAAGAATAAGACAACAAGAGAGCGGAGAAACCAAACACACCAAGTAATCACATTATGTCAAATCTCATATGAAATTAGGGTTAACCAGGTATATATATACCTTGGCTATCTTGATTAACAATTGGACCTTATTTACCTAGGCCCATTTATCCCTTAAAACCCAAAACATATTAGTAACCCGATCCCATTTAAAACTAATTAGCTAATTAATTCCATTAGTTAAATAATCGATACTAAGCTAGACTCTAGTCAACTAACCAAATTAACTAACTCTATTCCTAATTATATTATCATATCACATTCCTAGTACATAGAGCAGTATAACAGGTTCAATCCAAAATTCCTCTTCATATTCTAAATCTCAATCTGTACCATATGGAGCTATTTAATCACACATAACTGCTTCATATCTCTGAATCTTTATGACATGATTTTCAAACTTCCTTTCTTCAACCCAAACTGATTCTGAACAGATTAAACGTCAGAGCAGAAGCATCGGGTTTAAAACAGTTCCAATTCTCATTATATGTTGTAGAAACATAAAAATTTAAGAATAAAACACCATCAACTCTTTCTCTTCTCTATAGCACCGAGACCTACAGAGCCAAGGGAAAGAAATATCACCCAGAATAGAACACAAACTACACAAACAAAGATTCAACAAGCAAGATGATTATTCTAATTAAATTCCAACACCCAAACCAAACAGAATTAGAAAGAATCAAGCTCAAAAATTCACATTCAAAGCATAAATGGAACATGCAAAACCATATATCAGCTCTATAATACCGTCCTTATCATTTATTTATCATCAAAGACCAAGCATATTAGAGAAATCGAAGAAGACATAGGGATAAATAAGAAATTTCCAGAGGTTAGCCAAATTCAACATGCAATGAAATCTATTGACTCAATCTTACTTCTAACTAATTTTAATTAAGTTGATAAGTATTTTTAGACTGAAGTTTGAATTTGGAAACTAGGATGAACAGTAATTGTGAGAAGAAAGATTAGAAATCTGGTCAAAACTCCATGAGAACTCAAATTTCTTCAAGGAGTGAGAGAAATTAGAGAGAGAGAGAGAGAGGGAGGGAAAATGGGAAATGAGGGGAAGGAAGAAGAAAATATGATGTTATATAAAGGGGTTAGGGTACAATTACGTTTCTACGCTTCCAACTTTTGCACTTTTCAATTTAGTACTTATTCTGAAGCTTTCAATTATTTTTAGTTTGGTCCCTTTTCTGAAAAATAATTTCCTAAAATTAATTCTTATATCATATTGGAGATTTTCTTACCTATAAATTTCTTTGAGCTTCATAATAAATCTTCCTAAATTTTCCAAATTAAAATTTATCTTCTAATTATTTTTCATTATTTTCTAAGGAAAATAAGTCTTAAAAAATTATTAAATATACCTAAGACTTCATAAATTTATTTATAATGCTTTTTAATATTTTAATAACATTCCCAAAACCTTAAATAACTTCTTATATCTATTATTTTTTTTAAAAAATTTTGGGGGTGTTACAGAACGTATGTCCTATATTTAACGAATGCTTTAGAGATCTTACCATAATCTCATAGGACTACCTTAAGGTGTTAGAATGTAGGAAATGCCATTAAACCAATTAAAAACAATTAGGTAAAGGAATTGGCTCATTTAAGTATAACGCATAGAATATCAAGGAATTAATGCCGGTCTACATTCATGAATACCTCCTTATAAACTACGTTCTTCGTCTTGTTACTGCGCTCAAGTTCGTTAGGGCTCAAAACAATCTTTAACCCTTCCACGCTCCTCACTCTGAATGGTGCAACATAAAGTTGTCTGTGTGTGAAAATCGGTTTTGAAAGGTATATTCCAACCTTTTTTAGAGATTGTCCCTGACTCTTGTTTATTGTCATTGCGAATGACAAAGTGAATGGGAACTGCCTCTTTTTCATTTTAAAAGGCCATCTTGATTTCGAAGGGTTCATGTCCATTCTATGTATTAGTACCTTCTCATTTGGCCTAGAACCATTCAATGGTACTGCCTCAATGACCATCTTTCCTATCTTAGTGACTTGTAATCTTGTTCCATTGCAAATGCCTGATTCTTGATCGATGTTTCGTAATGACATGATTGGAGCACCAACTTTAACAATTAACTTGTGAGGTGCGAGGCCAGAGGATGCAATCGTGTTGAGGAACTCTGTAGTGTATAAGTTATCAATGCTATCACTATCAGTTGAAGATTTATAGACAGTGTCACAACTTAGAAACTCATAAGCTTCACCAGGTAGAAGAGAACACATGTGCTCATTAATTTGATTAACCATTTCGAGTGTTGGAGCAAGGATTGCACGGTCATTGAAGTATGAATGGTCTAATAAACTTGATAAGAGGTTATCATAAATTGATTACACTGATAGGATCGTTGAAGTAATTGAGCAATAGTTCCTTTGATATTTCTATATCACTTTCACCATCTATGCTTGCCCCTAAATTTCCATCACCTACATCTAAATTATATATTTGTTGTAAATTAGATTATTTAAAAAATAGGCCAAATTAATAATGGAGATAGGTAGAAGGCTTCACTGATGAGTTTACACAATTATATAATTATATATTTGTTATTCGGTAGAGGGTTGCTCATATTGTTTATATAATTATATATTTATAATTAGTTTATAATTCAAAATAAATGGTTAATGGTTATAACCAATCAAATATAATTAGTGATAGATTGACCTATCAAAAGCTTCTTAGGAACATAATTTTAGGGCTTATCTTAAATATAATAATTATGGCCAATCATTCTTTAAATTTACATATACTTATTAGTAGATATAATTAGTAAATATCAGTTTTTAAATTTAAATATAATTATTAGTTGATACAATTTATAATAATTATGGCCAATCAGTCTTTAAATTTAAATATTTTTATTAGTAGATATAATTAGTTATTATCAGTCTTTAAATTTAAATATAATTATTAGTAGATCCAATTTTAGGGCCTATCTTAAATATATTAATTCAAAAATAATGATTATATTTTTCTTAAATATAATTAGCGATATATATATTTTGGGATTGACCAATCAAATTTAATTAGTGATATAATTAGTAGATTATATAATTAGTGATATTTTGACTCATTAATCTGAATAGAACTAATTATCTGGGTCGTTAATTCCTTATGAATAGTGTTTTGGTGAAAGAGTAATTTATGTTTAAAAAAACTTCAAAAAAAGAAATTAAAGTTGAGGGACCAAAACCAAAATTACTGAAAGTTCAGGGACTAAGATCAAAATTGACCTAAAGTTCACATACCAAAACAAAGGGACTAAAACCAAAATTGACTGAAAGTTTAGGGACCAAAACCAAAAATTTTAAAGTTCAGGGACCAAAACCAAAATTGAGTGAAAGTTCAGGGACCAAAAGTTACATTAACCATTTATGTTATATAGATATAGATATAGATATAGATAGTGACCTAATGGTATTCAAAACCGAATTGAAAAACAAAAGTACTTGTAAGGTAGCTACCCCAAGCTTTCAAATATCTCATATTATATTTAAAAATTCTTAACACTTCTAATTAAATCAAAATATCACGCAATAGTTCCCTTCTATTCCAATTAAATTATAATTCTCCACATTTAACCTTATAAATATATCTAATTTTCTCTATCAAATTAGATAAAATGGCTTTTCCCTTCTCGAAGCTCAACCAACTCTTATGGTTCTTTTGCTATTAAACTTTCCCTTACAAAATCAATCCATAGCATCGAGTTTGTCACGTCATATATACAAATGGACGTCCTCCACATATTTAGACCAATGAATAGCTTAGGAAAAACTGCAGCAAACGCAAACCTCTGTTTGCTAACTTGTGGAAAATTTTGAGGACTCCAATGGCTGATCCAATGGTCCAAAATGAAGCTCCATATGCCTGGAATCTCCACAAAAATTTTCAGCTAGATTTGAGAATAAAACACCTTCCAAGTTCCAATATCACTAAGATCAAAGACCGTATGAGTTGAAATTAGAAAAAATTGTAGTGCTATCAAGAGTAGGAATGGAAATAGGCTAGGTCTAACTAGGCTTTAGCTAAATAGGTCTAAGTTTGCAACATAAATGTAACATTTAGGCCTGAGCCTGGGCCTGTAAGTAGACATGTTTTTAGCTTTAGCCTAAGCCTTCAAAAGGTTTGACAAGGCCTGAAAGCTTTTTCAAAAGCCTCTTTAAAATATAAACATTTAAATAAACTTAAAATTCTATAACTCTTATTTCAAATATTGCCTTTTAATCTATTTAAAGGTCTATGTATATCATGAAAAGTTTTTACGACCATAAAACTAAATTTTTTTCTCTTGCTTTTGTCATAGAAACTGTGAACGACTAATGAATAAAAGAGTTGGGTTTTGTGTATGAATGATAAGGTGTTAGGCTTAGAATTAAGGCTAAGTTGATAATGTTGTAAATAATTTATATAATTTATTTTATATTATATATCATAAGATAAATTTAAAAAAAATAAATAAATAGGCTAGGCCTGTAAGCCTGTAGGCTAGGCCTTCAGAAAAAAAGCCTGGCCTATTTATTTAAATAGGCCTAACAATAAGCCTAATAACGAGCCTGACCTATTTACTAAAAAGACCGAGCTAGGCCTAAAGTAGACTAGAATGTAAGCCCCTGATAAAAACCTGACATATTCCCATCCCTAATCCTATATTCCCAAACATCAAGTTTACAAATTATTTTGCTCGTGTCATGGGAAGAAAAAGTAAAACCATAAGCAAATGATGAAAGAGAAAATTTTAGCCAACATTATGTAAAGTGAATGCAAGAAAAAGTACATACATGTATTGAAAAGATATAAAGCTAATGTTCCCTTTCTTCCTTAATATAATATCTTTTTTTATTTTTCTCACTTTTTTTTTCTTAAATTATTTCTATTGACATCCCTCAATAATAAACAAGTAAAAAAAAGAGAAAGTAAAAATATATGTAGATAGCTAGGGTGTTAAAATAATATCATATGATTTTAACTAAATTAAGTAACGCCTTTATTTTAATCAAATTAGGTAAATATATTTAATATAGGGCGCAAGTAATTGTATTGGTGTTAGATGATCTAATTGCCTAACCGATGGATTGGGAGTCCTATTTTGTGAAACAAGGATCTTGTACAGCCATGTTTTTTTAACTTGAGTACAAATTCCATTTAACTCTTCTGACTTTAGTTTTTTATTACCATATTTTCTTCACCTAATCCCTATCAAATTTCATTTCATACCAGAGTTATAAAAACATTTTATATTAGTTAAAAAAAATCTCAAAAATTTTATTATGTAATTTTTAAATAAGGCATATCACACCTACGCTATCTTCTTGTTCAGTACCATATGCCCTACAGCACATGGGCCAATGACATCGTTCATCATCTCACTTGTATCTTTGCACTTGCATATCCAAACTTCAATGTAATATTACACCATTTTATTTTTCAACTAAACGGTCTGATATTGCTTTAACAATTGACTTGCCTCAAACCAGTTGACCTATGGTGTCTACATTAACAGTAGCCCGCTGAGATATGACTTTTCACGAGAAAATTGATGCAATTTTATTATGTCTTGTTTACACAGATCATATTTCATCAAAGTTGCCAGTAACATTTTAGATGCTTCCAACAAAAACTTTTAATGTGAAGATTCAAGTAGATGCAAGATTCTTAATTTGTCAAAATCCTAAAAACGATTTACTTTTTGAAAAAATTGAGGAGTGTTGATTCGTAGGGGTGAACATATTTGAAATTGCACTCAGGTTTCAAATAAGAGATTTAATATCAGACAAGTCTTTTTTTTTCGCTTATTAACAATGGTCATTTCCGTTGTCATTAACAACTTTTTAGGATTTCTCTGATATTAAATCTCTTACTTGGGACTTAGGTACAATTGTCCCAATTTTTTTTATATAAATGATCTATTAAAAAGAATTAAATATAGCATATTAATGGAAACAAATAACCCAGTTTGGTTTTTTGTTTTTACAACGTAGTGTATTGGACAATGACAAAGGTTTTTACATGCTAAGGTATATTATATCACTTTTTGATATGGTATTGGAGCATTCAACTTAGTATCATTTTCATTATGGTTTGCTTTACATTTGTAAAGCGTGTCCCCAAAAGTGAGTCCCTTTAGTATCATTTTTATTAGGGGTGTCCATATGGTCCCGGTCCCGGAAAATTCAAGCCGGGAATTTCCCGTCCCGGAAAGTCCCGAGACCGGGACGGGATCCGGGAAAGGGGCCGGGGTTCCCGGTCCCGGTCTCAATCCCATATATTAAAAAAAAAGTTGAGCCCAAACAAAAAAGAAGAAGGAGATGTGAGTTGTGACTTAGTGAGGCCAATATTAGTAGCCCAATAAAATCCCCCAACCCAACCCAACCCACCCACCCACCCCCGGCCCCACACAACCCATTCATTGTCCCCCCACGTGAATGCTAACAACAACCCCCCACCCCACCCCAAATATGTTAGAATCTTAAGTTTTGATGAGGACTGACCCTGAGAAAACATAAGTGAAAATTACCCCTGAATTAATCTTATAAAATCTGCCAGGTAACAAATCACCATTGCGAGAACAAAGATCTATCTCTAATGAATAATGATATCTTAGCAGACCAATAATGAATGAGTATCCTTATCGCTAAGTGTATCTGTATAGCTAATTGAAAGAAAGGAATAGCGAGTGAAGACTTAGCAATATCAAGGTTAATATCTATCGCTAAAGTCTCCCTCTATCGCTAAGCAAATGTTCCATCGCTAGAAGTTCATTGAGCTTATAAGTAGATGAAACCAGCAGATAAATGAACTAAGTCCCTAAATCAGCTAGCGATAATAGGTTAAGCTATCGATAACCATAAGTGCTTCAGATAATGATCTTTCAGATAGCTAGTGCCTAAGAGCTAATGAATCAAGAGCTGATATGTTTGCTTGCGCTAAAATGTTTATCAATCAATAATGGGATACCTTGAAGTTCTTTGATAATTGTATCCTTAAAGCTAATAAGCAAATCAAATATCTAGCGATAGTAGTTTGAGCAATCGATAGAAGAATATATGCTGATATGATGCTTTTTAATCCAAGAAAATATGCTATCGATAAAAAGCTCTGATATTCTTTATACTGTCTTCATCTCATTGAACTAAAGGATTAAGCTTGCGATAGAAACCTCTGTGCTATATATGACTATTTGGTTAGCTAACAGTTTAAGTGTAGATCACTATAAGATTAGCGATAACAGATCAAGCTAGCGCTAATAGAAAGCTGCCAGAAAGTACTATTTGTACGGATGCTCAGAGCACTGAGTCTGTCTCTCTCTTAGCTCACCCTATGCAAGAAGTAGTTGAAGCTAAAGTAGAGAGTTAAGCCCGATAAAGAAGCTGCATTTAATGCCAACGGCTATGAGCTCCCAACGACTAAATTCAAATGGCTTCTTGAATGCTGAATCAAAAGGGCAAAATCTGAAGAAGATATAAATACAGAACTCAAGCATTTATTGAGTAGAGACGAACAACGAGAATATTTCACAAGCTCATTCATTACTCTGTATTTATTGTCTTAGAGATTTCATCTGTACTTAAGTGTTTATCAAAATCAGTTCATTAAGTGAACGTATTTATTGAAATCCTCTACTGTTTGAGGTTGTTCTGAAAGCTTGGTGCTTTAAAACAGGGATATTTCCTTACAGGTAGTAAGGGGGAGTGTTTAGAGATTCTAAAACTCTGTAAAGGTTGACAGGTGAACCTGGGCTCGTAAAACCTGTGGTTAGTGGAACCCAACAGAGTGTTGGAGAACTGGACGTAGGTAGTGTTGGCCGAACCAGTATAAATTTCGTATTGAGTTAATCTCTTCTAAATTTTTAAATAGCACAATTCACCCCCCTCTTGTGCGATTGCCACTTTCAAAATATACTCCAAAACACGTGAACACCACCAACCCCCCCCAAAAAACCCGCCCCAAACAAGAACAATCCAACGCCTCCCCACCCAAACCAACCACCAAAAAAGCAAAGGTGAACTCTTGCTCTCTTTGTCTTCTTACAATTTTTGCAAATTTATCTTCAAAGAAGTCAAATCTATATGGCTGGGCAAAGATGGAGGTGCCGATGGAGCCGAGAGAGACGGCTCTGCTGGAAGCTCCTGGTGGTGAGAACCTCAGATCGGCCACGGCGACGGTGAAGGTAGCGGCAACGGCGAAAAAGACGGTGAGTGCAAGCTTCTTCATCTCCATGGCATATTTGTTAAAATCAAAGAGGAATACTTTGTTGTTGTAGAAATAAAAGCTTCTTCCTTTCTCTTTTTATTCCCTCTTTCACTGGTGGTGCAGTTGCTTGATAGGATTTTTTTCGGGAAATCCCGGTCCCGGTCCCGAACCGGGACCGGGACCGGGACCCAATCTTAGTCCTGGCCCCCCTTCCGGGACGGGATCCGGGAATGGGTATTCCCTGTCCCGCTCCCGGGTTTGGACACCCCTAATTTTTATTATGGTTTGCTTTACATTTGTAAAGCGTGTCCCAAAAGTGAGTCTCATTTGCCTACCCCATTTTTGAAGATAATACCCCTGAATGTGTGAGTCTCACAGACCTACTCCACTTCTGAAGACAAGTCTGATATTCTTGAATGTAGTAGCCATTGCTCAAAAAAAGGATTGGATCAGGCAGTTCAACTAGTGAACCGTCAAACCAGTGCCCCTACTCGATCCGTTATAATTATCAGCCTTGGAAGTGACACAAAATGTTTATATATGCCTTTTTGTGCTACTGTTGTTAAGTGTTGGAAATTAAGCATATGTCATACAATTTTCACATAGTAATGTGCATACTTAATAATGTCTATAATTGAGATGATAACTTGTGAAAATTGTGTAAATTCTTCTTAGCATAATATTGGAGAAAACTAATGGAATTTCCCTATATTTTTTAGGGGAAAATTCGAGGAAAAAGAAGAGTTCAAGAGAAGGAAAAATAAAGAAGCACCATGGGCATAGCAGACTAGAATAGAAAAGTCTCTATGCATGGTCCGCTGCGGCAAACATATGTGTCCGCTGCGGTGGACGAATAAAGAAAAAGGCAGTTGCTCTCTGTAAGGTTTGTCCTCCACGGCGAAAACGCATCAGTACAGCTTCACGTTTTGAGGACTGAAACACAAATTTGGAAGGCTTATAAGCTAGGGTTGGCCGAAAACAGAGAACAAAACTGTTGGGCATGAGTTTGGAGGCTGAAAAACACTGCAAGAGAGCAAGAGAGCTTGGAGAAGGATTTGGGAGCTTGGGAGAAGTGGAAGCTTTGAGCTTGAAGAAGGAATTTCTTGTGGTTGCTTCTCTTCTCCTCTCTTCTCTTCTTCCTTTCTCTTGTTTATTTCTAAACATTGTGATGTTTTTGAAGATGTTTGTTGAGATTTCTTTCTTCATGTGTAGCTAAACTCCTAATTCTAGGTTTATTTATAAGATTTGTATGGATTGATACTTGAATCCTTTTCTCTTTTGATGATTAATGAGTATGATGTTGTGAATTTAACTTGTGCTTAATTTTCTTCCTAAGTGGTGGCCAACACTTAGCTTATTAGCATAATTAGTGGCTTGAGAGAGCATTAATTAAGCATAGAACTAGGTTAAATTCAAACTTGTCTTGAAAATTCCAAAGTGGGATTGAGAGTTTGTTAATGAGATAGAGATATTCGTTAACCAAGTTTTGTAAAATTGAAGTGTGATGTTTAGAGAGACTAATTAACATAATGTGTAGTAAAAAATTATGCATATTAGTATTAATTAAGGTTTGGGTAAGCTTGAGAGAGTTATTCAAATGCTTAAGACTTCGAACATCAACTTAATGCTCAATAATTATCATTAGAGGAGGGTTATTCAAGTATCATGAAATACAAAGTGGATAACTAAACCTAGGCTTTTCCATTGTGTGAAATTTACTTAAAGTGCTTTGTTTTACAACTTGCCATTTCTTTTAATCATTTTAACTTTATTAAATCACTTGCCTATTGCCCATTGCTAATTTTGAATATAATAAACTTAATGAACTTGCTTTTAACGCGGTCCTAGTGGAACGACAACCTTTTTTTAACCTATACTATTAAACTTGACTCGTACACTTACGGTAGTAATTTATTGCAAACAACTGTCTATAGAGGAGGTGGAATAAATATGAAGCAACATCTTGCTGTGTCACTTGTAATATTGCTTCTTGTAAGAAGGTTTCTCATAATGCCCGTTATAGGTTGTCAATGTCTTTGAAAGAAGATTCAAAGAAAGTAACTATGGAAGATAAGAGAGAAGAAGTTAGACAAGGAAATGCTACTTCACAAGTTTCCATGACTAATGCTTAGGGCTGTGCAAATTTTTCCCATCCCGGTTGTCCCATCCTGTTCTCGAGCACGGGAAAAATTCGGGACGGGACACGGGACAAGGGTGTCCCGGTCCCGTCCCGTTCCGAATATTTTTGTTTTATTTTTTTATTTTTTATATCCAAATTTTAAATTCCTTTCCCTAATTTTGATATATTCTCTCACTTTGTACTCTCCCTCTCCCATCATTTTTACTCATTGTCTCACCTTAGTATTCATCCCATTTAAATTTTCATCTCTTTATCACAAATTATACAAAAAAATTTCAAAAAAAAAAAGTCGGGACATTCCCGTCCCGTCCCTTCCTGATCGGGATCGGGACAGAGTCGGGACGGGACGGGACGGGACACGGGACAGAAAATCCGTCCCGAGCCCCTTTCATCGGGACGGGACGGGACGAAGTCCTCCCGATCCTGTCCCGTCCCGTGAGCAACCCTACTAATGCTAAGAAAAGAAAAGCTTCTCGTTCTATGGATAATTTTATTGACAACTCCTCATTCCCAACCAAACATTAAGAGTATTTTAGCATCGAAAGAAACACGATACAATGTGAAGATGATGATTGCTGAATGGACTCTTGTCAATTATATTCCATTTAAAGCATTAAGCTGCCCTTTATTTCAAAGAGTTGTGGATTGAATTTTCTCAATTGGGCCTGGGTTTAAAGCCCCTAGTGCTTCTGATTTTAAAACCAATTTGTTAATAGATTTGAAAAAAGAATGCTAATTACTTATTAATGATCATCAAGCTAAATAGAAAGTTAATAGTTGTACACTCATGGCTGATGGATGGACTAATGTGAGACATCAAACTTTGATAAACTTCTTAATAGTATACTCTATGTATGGGATGGTATTTGTAAAGTCTGCCGATGCATCGGATTTAATCAAAGATGCTAAAACTTTGTATATCAATGGAGCAATTTACTTACGATACTTAGTTGACATTCATAAAAAAGATCTAATAAATTATGAGTTCAATACATCCTGTTTAGGTTATTTCATATCCACAATTGCAACGTGTTACAACAAGTATTCTCAGCAAAATTCTTCTGGTTGTGAAAGAAGGTTCTTATTTGAGCACATCTATACAAAAGGAAGAAATAGGTTAGAGCATCAGAAGTTGAATGATTTGATTTGCATAAACAATAATTTGCAATTAAAACATAGGTATCCTTATAAACTATAACTATTTTTTGCTTTTATTTTGTATTGATTTCATTTGATTAAAATTTTATTTGTCATAAAGGAGTGCATTGAGGAAGACGAAGATGAATCCTGATTCTATTGACCATGAAAGCATTGATGAAGTGGATTTTTGGGTGACTGAAGAAGATCCTATTTGAGAGTTTAATGATGATAATGCCACAAATCTTGAACATACCTTGAATGATTGCATTATAAATTTGACCTTATTATTCTGGTGTGGCATGTTTGACCGTTAGGGACTACTTAATTTGGGGGCAACATTGCTACCTTCTAAGAGTTTTGGGGCAACATTGAGACAAAAAACTTTCAGAGCAACTATGTGTATACTTTCGGGGCAAATTTGCTACTTAACCATATGAATTATTGTCTTTTCTCTTTGTAGCCCATTAAATCTTTTTGATAAAAAAAAAGTTGAAATGATGAAAGGGGGAAATAAAGACAATATCCCCCCCCCCAAAAAAATAGTTACCTTCATTAGAAAAAAATAGATAATTAATGACCATAAAAATCTTAATATAAAATGTGGACTTTTAAGTTATAAGTGAAAAAAATCTAGTGAGACTCGCTCAATTCTAAATGTAAAATATATGTACTTAATTTAATTTAGATTAAAAATGTTAATAAAATTAGTTAATAGAGTTAAATGTCATATTTGCCCCTGAAGTATGCACGATGTATCATATCTTCCCCTGAAGTATTTTTGGGTTCAAATGTGCCCTCGAAGTATGAAAATGGATCATATTCGCCCTTCAGCAGTTAAAATATTAACGGTCAACGTCCACTGTTTAACGGTCAACTTGAGCTTTTTAACGGCTGAAGGGCGAATATGATCTATTTTCATACTTCGAGGGCACATTTGGGCCCAAAAATACTTCAGGGGAAGATATGATATATCGTGCATACTTCAGGGGCAAAAATGACCTTTAACCCTAGTTAATATGATATATGTTTTCCTAAACACTCAAATCGTCTTTCTCAATTCGGCGCTGCTCTTGTTTGATAATTATTTAGAAAGTATCAATAAATGTAATTTAACAAAAATTGATAAAAATTGGAAATACATTTTATATTTAGGATAAGATCGATCTCCAATTAGGTCTTACAATAAAAATAGTAGCTACTACTTAGCAATGGCAAAATAAGTTATTCCTCTTGTAGGTTTGTGTGTAGCAAAATATGCTTATATGCCAAAAAATTCATATCACAATTTCTTATTGAGTATCGGACAACGTATGTAAGTTTTCCAATGTCAAATATGTGTTCTTCAACCGTTATTAAAATTCTTAGGTGAGTGCTGTCTATTAAAATAAATTCCTAAACGAGTAGTGATTTACCTACATTTTAAATCAGTAATGAGAAATGATTTGCCTAAATGAGTAATGATTTTCCTTCATTTAGCCCGATAAAAAATATTTTTTTTTCACAGTGCAACCTAATTTTTTATTGCTGTCTTAGACTTCTCACATTTTGTCCAAAATATTTGTTTGTGATCAGTCAAAACAACTTGACCAACTGGTTGATCTAAGAACTTCAAATTTAAATTGAAATACTCCCTCCGATCTTAATTATAAGATTAAATTGATTTTTTTTGTGGATGTTAAAGAAGTAAATTAGACCATTAGTTTATAACAAATGCTACATGTAATTATATTATAGGTTAGTTATAAGTAAAATAAATCAGTTTTGAGGAAAAATATAAATATAAGTAATTTAAAATGATTTATTTTGCATCATTAATTTTTTTAAAAAAAGTCAACTTAATTTTGCAATTAGGACCGGAAGGAGTATTTATTAAGTGAAAATTGAATAATATTAAAATTAATTCATTTGAAAAATAAAATAAAATAATAAATTAACAATTATAAATCTGTACGCTTTACCTTGCATCCTCCCCCTTCCGCCATATTCTTCCCTGTGTCCTCTCCCACGGTACGTTCTCCATTTTTTCTTCTTTCTACATCTTGTCTTCACTTTGATGTTTGTGCTTCTTAATTTAATATTATTTCTTCTTCATTTTTTTTTTTGTAAACACTTGGATTCTTGATTCACCTTGCGTTTGTGCTTGTGCTTTAATTTGCACTCTCGAATTGGTCCCTATATTTTCTCTGCTTTGTGGTCGCGTGGGTGGCTTAGATTTCTAGCTACCCAATCTCTCTTTCTTTCATAGTTTCTTCTGTGAGAGTGTAGTGAGCTTGAATTATTCATCTTTCTTTGAGTGGGTTGTTGTAGAATGTTTGAATCAGAGGGATTAATAATTGGATTTGGATACTGATTTAATGTGATTAGAAATTCGAACTGGGAGACTCTATGATTTAATAGTCATGTTTGAGATTGTTGGGTTAACAATGTGTGGTCATAGTGATTGTTTTTGGAGTTGATTTGTAAAGTGCACATGAAGTGTTTGGTTAAATGCTTGAGAAAGGGGTCTTATGGGAGTTTGCAAGGTATGGTAATTCTGTACAATGATATTGGAAAGGAACTTGATTTTGTCATAAGATGGGAATGTAGAGGATAGTATTGCATAGTTGTAAACTATTAAGTTTCTATGCTGAGACGCGGAAAACTGTATGTGATATTAATATAAATATACTATACATACTGTGGTTTTCCTCATTATGGATTAAACTTAAAAGCATATACATATTCATGTAGAGGATAAATAATTCTTTCTAAAATTAGAATTGTGGATATATAAAAATATATTATTAGTGTATATATATATATATCTCGATACATTAGTTGTTACAATTATCGTTCTAAAAAATTTAAGTTTTGATGGTGTTTAAATGCTGTGAGAAGATAAGCAAGGTTCTAATTAAGGAAATGGAAGAATTTTTCTGAAGAAGATTATTATAAATTTCTATAAGGCTACAATTAGAGGGAGGCATGTGAGATTTCTCATATTGCCAACCTTTAGTTTTCAGGGCATGACGGTTTACTTCTCCGTCTTGCCAGGGTCTTAGCTCTGATGCCATTATGATAAGCAGAGAACAACACGAGTGGTAATTTGCCTCTGAGCAACTTCATGGATCATTGAGCGGTCTCTTACAATTTACTATAGCCTCATTTTATAAGTCTCAAGGATGCTGAATTCATTCTGCTCAATAGAACAGCTACCAAAAATAACTACCCTGAACCTGTTCTCTTTATTCCTTTTACTTCTGCCCTCATTGTCCTTGTTCCACGTACTGTCTTCCTTTTGAAGAATATTAAGCTGCAGTTTGCTTTATCACCAATGACAATATCAGGATTTGATTTTGCAGAACCCTCTCAAGAATGATCACTAGAGTGTTACTTTCCAGCGGACTCCTGTCTCTTAGATCCTTTTCATCTGAAACTCCTTGTGTAATAAAGCCTGGGGATGTCTTGAGGCAGACCAGGACTTTTACTGATGACGATGTCCTTCAATACTCCAAGGTGAGTCATGATTCCAATCCTCTGCATTTTGATTCGGAAGCTGCCCGGAATGTCGGATTTGAAAGTCGACTAGTGCATGGGTTGCTCGTCGCTTCTCTCTTCCCTCATGTCATCTCATCACATTTTGTAAGTGTCTCTCAGTAGCCCTCTATCTGAATTTTGTAACGCCTGCTGTGAATGTGAGTTATCAATCATCTTAGTAAACTGAATTTCAATATTCAGACGAATCAGGTAATTGCTTTTTAATGAAATTTAGATGAATTGAAAACTGCCTTTTTGAGGGTTGACCCGGAACCTGCCAACCCGACCACTCAACCGGGCCGGGTTTGATGCTAACCCGGACCCCCACTGACCCGGATCAACCCGGGGCTAACCCGGTGGGTCAGTGGGTTAGCTTCTTTTTTTTTTTTCCTAAAAAAAATATTTTTTTGCATGAATGGTAGAAGGCAATATTTGTTGAAATTAATGACAATTTTAATGGTAATAACTATTAGTTTAATGATAAAGTACTATGAGTATGAATATTTTGTAATCATTTATCTATTTTGATAATTATTATGTGAAGAATATTTTGTGATTACTAATTTTGATGTTATTTGATAGTGGATTGATGCTATAATGTCAATATGTCAAATAAATCATAAGGAATGTTGGATGAGTATATGATATTTTGTTAGTGATTTAAGGTAGTGAACTAATAATTAGTTAGTTGGCAAAAAAAAAAAAAGAATTAATATTTAGTATTTAATGGAATAATGAGAGTTTAAATTATTTTTTAATTTTTTATTCCACACCGGTCTAGCCCACGAGTTGACTCCGTACTGACCCACTAACCCTTGACCCACTACCTCCACCGGTCTAGGCCCCAGTCCAGGTTTGATTACCTTGGAAAAAAGTATCAATTGAAGAGCTTTACATGTACGCATTATAATTTAGTTTGGCTTGAATTATAAGTTGGGCTTTTGTATTACTGGCAGAATTTAGTCGTGGTATTTAAAAGTAGAAAATGGAAATGTACTTGATAGGATAATCTAATAATAGTTTTGATAGCATGAGTACTACCTGCTAAGATTTTTTTTTTTTTTTTTAACATAAAGTCTTCAAAAGAAATGTCCATCCACAGAAACAAATCTAAAAGTAATTTTATAGTTAGCTTGGGAATAAATGTGAATTACATCAAGAGTAGTAGAGAAAGACAGTAATGAGGAACAAGCTAAAAACATGACATCAAATCTATCCAAAACTAAGTCTAATAAGACTCATTCAACTTGACTGGTCAAAGACAAGAAGACAATACAGAGTGGGTTGGTTCTGATTTGTGAGATCTGCCATTTCTAGAGCCAGAAGAAGCTCCGAACCGAGGCTGAGAGAAGCAAAGCCAAAACTTGAATTCTGCCATTATTAAAACCAGAAGCAGAAGCATATTTTTTTCGTGGAAGTGGTGAAGAAGGAGAAGGTTGTGAAGAATCATTCAGAACTTGTAAAGCAACCTTCATTCCCTGCCAACAGAAACTTTTTCCACTAAGAAGTAATAGAATATTGGCTCTGTGAGTTGGAACACATCTCTTCCACCTTTTGTTATGTTGTTGATGAAATCTGTCTCGATGCAGTTCTCATAGCTTTCACCTCCAACACATTGTACATGTTCTTGTCAAATCCAAAGTCTTTGAGAGAGAGAGAGAAAACCATAAATCTAAATATTAGTACTCATATATTGGATTTGTTCTTTCTTTTATAGCCTATGATTCTGATATAAAACTTCAGAGAATTAAACAAGTTTAGAAATAAATGAATTAAAAAGTGATTGTTTTTCATTCATATTAAGCATGAAGGCTTATGCATTGTACATGGTCTAAGATGAGTTATACTATTTACGACTCATAATTAGTGTAACTTTTAACTCATTTTATATTGTATCTACAGATATAATTATGAAGTCCGCTCCATTTACTATTAGTGATTTGATGCAACAATCAGCAAATGAACTAACCCAACCATGAATCAACACAAAAATTCAGTTCAAAAAAAAAAAAAAAGGATCAACACAAAAATGTATTTTCTAGCAACACTCCCCTTTTACTTCATGCTAATTTTTGTCCTCTATGTTCTTCCAAAAATGTTCTCCCATCTAGGATTTGATATGCTTGTTTGATCCAACCGTGACAAAGAATTAAATAAGTTTTAAGTAAACTCGTAACATGAATGTAAAATCATATCGTAATTTGAATTGTAAAATTGTAAGAGTTACTTTTATTAATAAACATGTGTTCGAAGCATATAATTAAATAAGAAATAAAAATATAATAATAATTTAACTTAAATATATTTTGAATATGAATAGTTGATATTGAATATATCAACATTCATACTTTATGAAACTTAATAAACAAATATATATATAATTTATATATAAATAATTGAATATGGTCAAAGAAAAATAATTAATTTAAGATTTAGAGCAAGTTAATAAAATATTTCATAAAGTAGAAATGTAAAATAAAATAAACTAAGTGTATAAACTCGTGATTTTAACCGAGTTTACATCTAGTATGAATTAAAGTGAGTTATGACATGTTTTGAGTAGGTAGAACCGTAGAAAAGAAAAAATTGGAGAGTCAACTCGGGAGTTAGACAACAATGGTAATGAATACTATATGTGATATTTCCCTGTTGGACAGTCTATATTTATCTAACTCAAAATTTTTTTGGTATTTCTTAATATAAATTACTGTTTGAATGAATCAATATTGAAATTATAATTGTTTGCACATAATATTAAAATGAATTTTACTATTTTGAGTTAAAAAAATGACATTCTGTAAGATTTGTACTTGTGTATTCATACATTTTTATTTAGATATTGTGAAATAATTAAGTTATATTATTTTAATTATAATAGGTTATTGTTTTTAATAAAAAATGTAATTATAAAGAATCAAAATTAAATCTACAAATTATTGATACGAGATTCACACAGGATGCGAAAGAAAGCTACCAAAGAGAAAGGCCGTGCTGGTGTTGAATCAAATATTTGCTCCCACATAGTCACGTGTTGGAATCAAGAGAAAGGCCATCGCAAGTTGGGATTTTTCTCAACCACATACTTAAAATGTGTTGGCATTATGGAAACTTGAAATTTTATTTCGGGAAATAAAAAAATGCATTTAATTGAAATCAATTATGAGTGTCACCATTTGTTGCCTTTTTTTTTTCTTCTATTTTTCCTAAGCATACAGGAATTCTCCCAATGAAGCTAATTCTGTAAGTGGATGGTTTTTTATTCATATTAAGCATGAAGGCTTATGCATCTAAATCTTGTGGACTATGAATTCACAACTCTCAGTATATATAAGAGGTATTATTAGCCAAGTTATATCCCCACATTTCTCGCCATAAACGGTGGTTTTATACATTGAATGGTCATGTGTGTGTCCTATATTTAACAAGTGCTTTAGAGATCTCGCCATAACCTCATATAACCACCTTCAACTCCTCATTGATATAGGTGATTTCATAAAATATACGTGTAATGAGCATACTATTCTGTAGCATTATGAAATTATGAAGAGCTTTCACTCAATATCACTAAAATGCATTCTATCACTTTGTCATGTCATAGTTATTGACTAACAAAAATAATTGAGTTAGCACAACTCACAAATGACTTAGCTTGTTCTTATCTATTAGAGCTCCTTCTTTCGATCACCAATAACAAATGCTAGGTTGTCATCGCTGTTAACTTAAATTTGACTTCAGTTAAATTCCTCTTGACTAATTTTTTTCTTCCCATGGTATTATTACTGGATAGGTCAACTTTTGACCTCACAAATCGACTGAAATAAGTCCACAATTTTTAAACATACTTATTTACATTGTATCTCAATATATTTTTATTTGCACTTTGTGCTATTCACAATTGTTATTGCCATTTGGCAATCAGAACCCGTCAACACAAGTTTGGATTCATACCAAAATATTTTATTTTCATTGCTAGTGGACTTCCTCGCATAAAACTAAAATTTCATTTATATCTATATATCTTAACACAACATGAATCCACGTAGATGATACCAACATTGATGGCATCTCTTAAATATTTTATTTTTCCTCACATGGCTGCATATTTATATATGCTCAATCTCCATATAACATACACTATATTGCATGAATCAATATTCATTAATGCAACAAATTCTCAAAAATTTCTATATACCTATATTTAAAAAATTTTAACACTTCTAATTAAATCAAATATCACGCTATAGTTCCCTTTATTCCAATTAAATTGGAATTCTCCAACGTTATAAATATATCTAATTTTTGCTATCAAATTAGATAAAATGGCTTTACCCTTCTCGAAGCCCAACCAATTCTTATGGTTCTTTTACTATTAAACTTTCCTTTAAAAAACCAATTCATAGCATTGAGTTTGTCACGTCATATATACAAGTGGACGTCCTCCACATATTCAGACCAGTGAATAGCTTAGGAAAAACTGCAGCAAACGTAAACCTCTGTTTGCTAACTTGTGGAAAATTTTGAGGACTCCAATGGCTGTTCCAGTGGTCCAAAATGAAGCTCCATATGTCTGGAATCTCCACAAAAATTTTCAGCTAGATTTGAGAATAAAACACTTTCCAATCATCACTACGATCAAAGAACGTAAGAGTTGAAATTAGAAAAAATTGTAGTGTTCTGAAGAGGGACAGCTAGAAAGCTCTTTTTTTTCACTCTCTCACTTTCTCTCAATAACGGCAAAAAATTCTCAAACCCTAGTTAGGGTTCCTTCTTTTTCTTTTTCACGTTTTTTCACTAATAAGAAATACATGAAAAAAATGCAACAATTAGAATTTGGCGTTAACATTGGAGTGAAATCTTATATATATGGCCCAACATGATCCTGGGATTTGTGGGTTGCACAATGAATTTTCACACATTTTTCATTCTTGAAGTGGGAGAATACATCAAAAACGAATTGTCAGTGAAAACATTTATACTTTTTTTTTTTTTTTTAACAAAACATTTATACTTGAGTCCTTACTATTTCAATTTTCATGTCAGCGTCCTCGCATATGCCCAAACCAACTCTATTTGAAAACATCATTCAAAAGTAATTGGCAAACAAATAAAGATAGGAAGGAAAAAAAGACGAAAAAACAAAACAAAAACATAAAACAAACTAATAAACAAGCTAAAAATGAAGCAACAATTCTAATTAAATCTAGCTTAATAAATAAAATTCCAATTAGATCGTCCTTAAATTTTTATTTTTAACTATATAGAGAATTTTAATCGTTTAACAATATTCAGAAATCCTTAACTAATTAGGCGTCTTGGTTTGATTAGAAAGTTGTTAAAAGTTTAATCCTAAATTTTGGTTTTAATATTTCTGGTGGCCGGATTTAATTTAAATAGAATTTCCCAGCAAAATTTATGCAAACCAATATTGGAATAAAAGTAGCAAAAATGGCAGAAAAAGAACCAAGAAATTGCAGAAATCTTGAATAATAAGGTATTCTTATAAAATGAGTTGAGAATTGTTTATAGGTGTGGTCAATTCTTTATATATTGTACACAACAAGTCTGATCGATGTTTTTGTAAGTTTTCTATTTTTTTTTTTTTTTGGTTATTCTGCCTTGAAAATATGTTTAAATTTCAATGGAAATATAAAAAGTTGTGCCAATGTGCGGAAAGACAGTTTAATTTATTATCTATGTTCTAGCCTTTGTTTTTTTTTTTTTTAAAATAAAACTCAGGATATTCATGCATGAATTATTTAGTTAGAGTAGACTTATAAATTAATGACAAATCTTGTTCTCGGACTGCGTCATTTTACTTTTAACACAGATACGTATTGTTTCAAAAATAAAAAATCTCAATTACGTATAGTCAAATTATGAGGAATATCAGTATACATTTCACCAAAAAAAAAAAAAAAGGAGAGAGAGATCACATACGGATTCGCTTACGGCACGGAACAAAAAATCAAGTTTACATATATTTTAGGACTTGGTAAAAAAAAAATAGACTTCTTGTGAGAAAGATAGTCCTTTACCACTTTTATGTAAAACAAAGTGTAAGAAATATATACATTTATGAATATGATTCCATAATCTTAAACATAAAATGTACTTATTATATAATGATAAAATGGGGGCAAAAGCGTACAATAAATGTATAAGTGGAGACTCAATTCAGTAAACAGTACTTTAACATTTATTTAAGAGAAGCAAACGTTTTGAAACAAAAGTAAATTGAAGTTCACACACCAAAGCATCTAATCCAATGCTAATAGTCTTGTATCCAAATGGCATGAAAGCCATTCTATAGATTGAAAGTCTCACATTCAATCTTACTTGTTACCCTTGAGCCTCCGCCGGATCGTTTGTTAGTTTAACGACCGTTAAAAGGATGTCTGTGATCCTCACTTGATCAAGGTTGATGGTTCGATCCTCACTTGAATATGGAAAAATGTTAAATCCCCTGGCCAGTTATCCCACCTTTTGGATTGCCTACAATTTGGCAGATCTAGATTAGTGAGGGCCGTTGACCACCTGAAAGATTGCTTGCTTAGGACATTGGATTAAAAACTCAAAAAGGATGTCTGCGATCAACAAAAGGAAAATTTGTTTGTGAAATGACCAAACAAAACCAAATCTTTAAACAATTGAGCGGAAAGGATAATTGGAAACTTGACTTTTATTTATTTTATTTTATTATATTTTCAGGTCATTTGTCTTGAGAATTTTTTTATATATTGCTCATTCTAAATATATAATTTTATAAATCACCAAAAGTAAACGATTTTATCAATAGGGTTAACTTATGTCAAACTTAAGGTTGACTATTGAAAAGGAATAAATTGCAAGAATGTTGAAGAACTAGAATAATTCTGTTCCACAATTTCCTTGAGGTGAAATATTGTTGGGAGAAATTATATTTCAACACTAAATAAACTATAGTACAAAATTTAGGATACAATGTTAAATGTGTATATTTCCGAATAATTACGTCGAGAGGGATTTTCTTCCTTACACAAAATTCAACCAGGCAGGTACGGTCGGGGATCAATCACATGAAGAAATAGACGTGGAGACCTTATGAAGCAGTACAGTTCACTTTCTTCAGAGTAATCGTCCAAATCGTCAGAATCATAGCCTTCACTTTCTTCAGCATTATCTGCAGAATGTAAAATCCAATAATTCATAACAAATGGAAGGCAACATGTGGCTCATTCATTATATTCAGCCTTTTCAGTATCATTAATAAATCAACCCACACAGTATCCGATCAAAACATCAATATGAAGCTTATATTTGAATTAAGCGTTAAAGTGTAATTTCAACAACAAAATTTTGTGTCAAAGACATTCGACACAATTAAGCTTTCAGTGGTAAAAAATGCCAACAACCTTTATAAAACAAGGGCAATTTTAACAACATGATTAACCTCTAAAAAATGCCACTTTTTCTACCTCAGACCCGCACGTTAATTAATTCAAACTTTGTTAAACGTATTTTATACAGGAATCAAGTAAGAATTTCATGTGAACAAACATTGTTGAGTTTTCTTGAAGATGGATAGAAAGATGGGTTTTGGCTTAAAAATAGTCCAAAAACGCATTGTATAGCTATACGAAGTCCAATGCTAACTTAAACATGTGGAGAAAAAAAAGGAAAGCACAAGGACAAAACAAAATATTATTTGTTAGATTGAATCAAGTGTTAAACATGTGGCAGCTCTATTTTTCAAAATACCAGCGCAATTTAGAAAACATCATCACACAAGAAAGAAGATAGAAAATTAGGCAGTATTCATGATGTTAAATCAAATATGAGCATGTGTGAACATAGTCTACATGCGAGCATGTATGCATATAATATGTGTGCGTGTATATACCTATGTTTTGGAGCATGGCACAATCCTTAACTACGATATTCCTAATAGGCACAAACTTTAACAGAAAGGGAACACTTGCACAAATGTGAGTGAGTTTGGGAAGGCCTTTAAGTGTAAGATATTTGAGATTTGGAAGCAGGTTCTGGTTGGGCTCTTGCTCTTGGATTTCAAGTTCACAACTAAAAACTTGCTCCAGTTCAGAGCACTCTTCTATTTCCAGATGTTTCAACTTTGCAAGATCACCATTATAGGGCAGAGAGAAGAGGCATTTCAACTTGCTGCATCTATACACTTCAAGCTCGCAAAGTTTTGGGAAGCACAAGGAAGTATTTGAGGATGGATTTGGAAAGTGATCATTTTTAGATACGATTTCCTCCAACTCTTCACATTCTTTAATGTACAGATATGTTAAACATGGAAGGCTTTTGATCACAGTGTAAGGGAAGATAGACTTCAATTTTCTGCATCCAAACACATTTAAAGAGGAAAGATTTTGG
Source organism: Mimosa bimucronata (assembly GCA_037074515.1). Classification (NCBI taxonomy): domain Eukaryota; kingdom Viridiplantae; phylum Streptophyta; class Magnoliopsida; order Fabales; family Fabaceae; genus Mimosa; species Mimosa bimucronata. The sequence goes on along the minus strand of CM073440.1, from coordinate 30,635,332 downwards.
AAGCTCATTAAAGAGGGACCCTCCCATAAAAAGGTCATGAAGTTAGCTGAATGCCTCAAAGTCAAAGAATCTACATTTGACATCATGATCGTCCCTTTTTCTTCGTCACCATAAAACTGTTGTTCTACACTTGCCTCACTTTGAAAATCTTCAACTCCTCTATAATCGCTGGGACACTGAAGTTTCAGTTAGAAAATAGAATCAACAATGAAAATATTGCACAAAAGCAATTGAAGATTTGGTAGAAATGGTAAAGAGAGTATTGATAAGTACCGTTGATTTCCATTGTTGAAGTGAAACCACTTGAGCTGATGCTGAAATTGGATTAAGGAGCTTAGGGCATTTGCGTATATCGATGCTCCAGAGCCGCATTGCTTCAAACTGCACTCCTTGACAAACACTGACAAAATTGGGCAAATTTCTGAGCTCTATCTTTGACAAGTTTGGAAGCACAATTTTCTCTTGATTGTTGCCATCATCATCCCTTTTATTTGCAAATATCACCTCTAGTTGATTAGCGTTAGTTATTAGCAAAGAGTCTAGCTGTGGAAGAATGTTATTTATAGTTGTAGAAAAAAGTCTCTTGAGCTTGTTACAACTTTGAATCCTCAAATCTCTTAGTTCGGGGAAGCAAACTTGAGCATTAGATATGTTCTGAGGCTCCTCACAGCATGCAATTATTTCCTCCAATTCCTCACAATCAAATAAGGTTAGGAATTTCAATTTGGGGAGGCTATTATAGACAATGGCGCTTGCAGAGAATAAAAACTTCAACTTTTTGCATCGAACTATTTCTAAAGAATGAAGAAATTGGAAGCCCAAACCTCGTGTGGGAGTAAGACCTTTTGGTATTTGATGTAAACTGAACATCTCTGAGTCCATGTCACCAATGACTCTACACGAGTCTTGCAATCTACCACTTAAATTATCAAGTTCTGTTGAGTTTAGAAATAGCAGTGGTGGAGAAAGACCTTCATTGTTGTCTAATTGGCTGCATTTCAAAACAAGCTTCCTAACAAGTTCCTGTATAATTGAGAAGTGAAAGAAGGGAAAAATGGTAGTTTTAGCTCATTAGAAAATTCAAGGAAAGTAAAGGTCAAATCAACAAATATTTCACAATTTGGATGTACTTTAAAGTTACTTCATATAACATTTGTACCCATTTTTTAATGAGAAACATTAAATATTCACCTAGCATAAAAAAATATTACAATATAGAAGGAAGCATTGATAAAGACCGGTGAAGAATATTACTTACCCCTTTAATCCACTGGGCATGTGCGCCCACGTATGGCATTAGTTTTGGGCATTCATATACCAAAACTCTACAATACATTGATGTTTGAAACTTAAACCCTGGACAGATATCAGCAAGTCTCGACAACTTCTCAAGTAATATTAATCTCAAGTTTGGAAACATGATTTCCTTTTCACTATCAGTGTCATTATGATCTTCAACATGCAAGCATCTGAAAATTTCTTCCAATTGAGAAGAATCTGATATCTTTAGTGTTCCTAGTTTTGGAAGCCTTAAGATAGCATCACTGCTCATAAAGGAAAAAATCCTTTTCAACTTGTTGCATTGTTTGATTTCCAGACTCTGTAAATTCGGCAAACAAAATTGAGCTATGGATAGATTCTTCTGAGTTTCTTCGTTTGCCAAAAAAATTTCCTCCATATCCTCACAGCAAGAAATGATTACAGAAGTTAACTCTGGAAGGTTTTGACACATACTAGCTGAGAAAACAAATCTCAGTTTTGTACAATTTGCCACAGATAAATGTTTCAGGTATTGGAATAATGGAATTTGTGGTGTGAACGTGGATACCACTGCACAATTTGAAATAGCTACTGCTAGCTTAGATTCTCCATTTCGTGGTTGATGGTCATCATAAGCATGAGATTCCTATGTGAAATAAAGATAAAGGGAGGAGAGAACAAAAAGAAAACCATAAACATATTTCGTTCAAGCATAAAGTCATATAAAACACACTACTAAAGTATGATGAATTCAGGTTTACTAAAAGTCATCATGTGCATGTATTTTCTTTATAATAATTATGTGCATGTATTACTGTATAAACACAGTTTATCAATTGTCACTTAAAAAAAACTAAAAAACAACCACATGAATATATAAAAAAAGTGGGGTTCACTATAATCAACAAATGCATGTGTTATGGGTTAGATTTTAATTAAAAAGGATATTAACATTTTGAGAAATGATGGAAATTAATCTGTGCGTGTCTGTATATTTGTAGTGTTATATAATTGTTGCAATAGAGGATGGCTTCTTTTATTAGCAACTGAGTGAAAAAGGAATTTGTTATGTCACTTCCTTGAATCCTTATTTTCAAATTCATTTTTTTTTAAGAAAAATCATTGTAGAAGGCAAAGAATTTTAAGTCACTTTCTTGATTGTTTATTTTGAAATTCATCTTTTAAGAAAAACCCAGAACGTGTAAGATATATTACACGAATTAATATATTTAGAAACCTACAAATTTTCTATATTTTACAACATTTTATTCAAATAAAATGAAAGCATCAAAGAGTAAATGCGTACCATATTTGGACGTGGTTGCCTTAGTTTTGAACTAGTAATGAGAGAATCCCATGAGATATTCAATCTTGGACAGTCTTTCAATTCTATTTCCTCTATAAATGACGACAATAGATGATAGTTTTCTGCGCAAATTCTGAGTAGATTTGGGAGGTCTTCTAGTATGAGTTTTTCTAGAAGCGGAAGCACTATCTTAGTCTCAATTCCATCACATACTGAAATTTCTTCATCAACATGTTCTCCAAATACAAATCTCAACTCAGGAGCAAAAGTTATGGATAGATATTTCAATTGTACAAACCCTTGCACACAAAAGCTTGGACAAATAGATTCTAATTGCCCACAATCACAAACTTCAAGAGTTTCCCATTTTGGGAATTTCGGATCCCATGTATCAACGCCATCCTCTTTCTCAATTACATGCTTCAATTCATGACATGCTTTTATTTTGACTGTTTCTAGTGATAACAAAGTGCAAGCAACAGAGATAGAAAAGAGAGATGTCAACATTGGACATCTGTCAATTTTGAGGAACTTGAGGTTTCTTAAGTTGCAATTAGTAGGAAACAGGTTGACTAATAGCGGGCAACTTCCAATACTTAGACTTTCTAGATTTTGGAATAAGCTAAGACTAGATGGACCACGGCATAGTTGTTTTAGATTATCCATAGACATCAATACCAACTCATCCAATCTAAGGCCAACTATGTCTTCATGAGGAACAGGTTGATCAATAAAGCATTCAATATCATGACAACATTGAAGACTGAGTTTAGTTAACTCATTCATGCCTCCTACAGCTTGAACCACATCTGGACTGAACCTTTTGAAGCCTCCTTGAAGTACAAAAAATTCAAGTACAATTGCTCTTTGTGCAAGATCTTTGATAAATGCACCTGGGATGGAGATATTTAACTTTGCAACGGTTAACTCTCTTAAGCCTTTATTCCAGAACGTACGCCTGATGCATTTCCCAATTATTAACGTATACCTATTCAATTTTGGAAGAGCAGGGGCACCCACAAAGCATTCACCACAAACTGTGTGTCCTAAAGAATACAAATCTTTAGAAATATACAATTCTTCTAGCTGTGAGCACTTCCCTACTACTTTACAAAAACATTCTTCTGCCATACACATTGACAAATCGAGCAACTTTAGACGTTTCAGTTTTTCAATTCCATTAGGCAATTTTTTAAATTTGCTGTATCTCAAGTCAACAATTTCTAGTCTTTTTAGGCCCACCACAAAAGAAATGTCACCTAGATCCCAACCTTGCAAGCGCAGAGTTTGAAGATTATGCAACCATTGTATTGATTGTATTGAAGGAATTTGTGCCTTTGCATCAAAGTAAGGATTTCCAAGATCTACGACTTGCAGTCCTTTCACGCCTTCAAATGAGGCACATGATAAGTCCATCGGTTTGATTGAATTTACCAATAGAAGCTCTAGCTTTGGAGAATCCAATTGAGAAGGAAATCGAAGCGATTCAAAATTTTTATTCCAGAAAGATATTGCATACCAATCTCTTACTGCATTATCTTCAAGAAATCCATTCAATTCTTCTCCACAATTTACCATAATGGTACCATGCTCTTCGGGTGCTATCCATAAAGCTACATCGCGCACCATGTCGTGCATTTTCACGCATTTTTTATCCTTGAAGTTGATAGAATACGTCAACAATGAGGAGTCAAAGAGAACATTTATGGCTGTTATAACCTGGCTCCTTGCTATTTCTAATGATCCAGCATCTTCACATAGGCCCAACCCAACTCCATATCTGAAAAGATCTTCAATGATAATTTCATGATCTTCAGGAAACATAGCACACATCAAGAACAACAATTTCGCTTCTGTATTTCTCAAATAATCATAGCTTAACTTGAGACAAGTAAAAGCATCACTCACTCCCTTATCCACATCAATCTGCTTTGACTCTCTCAACTTGTGCAACACTACATTCACCTCATCAAGTCCTTTTCCTTTTAAGCACTTCCCCATGGCCACAATTGCAATGGGTAGTCCTTTACATTCCATGGCAACTTCTTGAGCCACTTCTCTAGCACCATCACCTACTTTAGCATGTGTTTGAAATAGATCCCAAGCTTCATCTTTTGTTAGAAGAGCCAATGGAATAGTGTTTTGGCAATCCATCAAAGTACATACCTCTTTGCGACGTGTGGTGAGAAGAACTTTGCAGTTACTTGGACCTCCATCCCCAAATGGATTCCCTACATCCTCAAGGTTAAGCATCGCCCATACATCATCCAATATAATGAGAACCCGTTCCTTTGGACTTTGCAATTTCACTGCAATTCTTCTTGCCCTTCCCACTTCAGTTTCTTCCTCCAACTTAAGTCCCAGCAAGTCTGCAATTTCACCTTGAATCTTCCTAATATTGGGAGTTTGGGAAACAGTAGTGATTATAACTCGATCAAACAGCTTTAGTTCTTTTGCCTTCTTTCCAACTTCCCTTACTAATGTGGTTTTGCCTGAACCGCCCATACCCCACAACCCAATTATAGAGCTACCATCATCTTGCAATGCCGCCCATAGTTCATCATGTGCCTTTTTTGTTGACTTGAAGAGCACAAAATCTTTAGAAGAGTTATACTCTATATCTGGAACAATAACTTGGTGGGAAAATGGTTCAAGTTGATCGCTCTTTGTATTTAGCACTGTCATCAGCTGGCTTGTCTTGGCCAACTTTTTGCATATATGATACCTCCTCCAAGTAGGACACCACTTTTGAATGCAGCCATCGTTTGCCCTTAGTTCCTGCACCAAGTTCTCCACCTCTGCTATGAGGCTCACCACATCATTTTTCCAGTTGTTCACCTCATCATCGATTCTCTCAGTCCTGTTGATAGCTTCTTCAACCCGTTCTTGCACCCTCCTTTGCTTGAGTATCAATTCCTCCTTTTTAGTATCAGCATTTCTGGTGATTTTGCTGACACAGAACAAATATTGCAGCTGCTGTAAAGTTGGATCCACCAGATATTCAGCAAGTTTTGCTGCTACTGATATTCCCACCTCAGCCATTCAAATATGCAACAGCAACCTGAATGGTAAATTTCATGATGTAGGGTATTAAAAATAATGAAGGTCAACTGTTGTAACTTTATTGATATGAAAATATAAACTTTTTCGAGCCATTTTTAGACACTAGATCTAATGTTTTAGATCGTGTTTTCTATCACATCAGTGCGAAGTTGAAAGAAAAACAAGTAACAAAATGTAGTCTATAAGTGGCAACTCTAGTTCCTGTCACTACTTGCAAGCTGCTCATGCTTTGAGAATTGTAAATATAACACATAGCAAACAATGATAAAACCAAAGAAAGAAAGACTAAAGGAAGGAAATGAGGGCTTCATTTTCATACCAGATAAGCTTCCACAATTCACTTAATGATTCTTGGGCTTGAACAGAATTCAACTTGTTCCTGAGTGATAAGCGGCACACAAGAGCTCAGGAATAAGACGTTGGCCTCTCCTATAATCCCTTCAAGTGGATTGTGAACCCTAGGTAATAATTAATCACACACATGCACGTGCTCTCTCTCTCTCCCACCCCCCCCCCCCTCTCTCACTCATACACACATACACACGAATATTTTTTTCAAATAGGAAAAATATAAGAGAGAAATGAGTATAAGAGAGCAAGGCTGTCTGTGTGTATACCCTCCTTGGCTTCTATAAATGCATGAAAGTCAGACACTCATTCATTATTCAGTTTTGAAAATGTTAACCAGTGCTATATTTAGTGTGTGTGTGTGTGATAAAGCTTGAGATGGCTTATTTGGATCATTTAATTAAGCTTGAGATGGCTTATTTGGACCATTTAATTACTTGAAATAAAATGAAAGCGAAATTGAGAGAAAAGAGACCAACGAGGGAAAGGGTGGAAATTAAGTTCTATACACTTTGTTACTATAGTATAACTGCTTTCTGTCTATCACTAATGTTTTCCTAATGTTTGACTGTATGGCTTTAGATGATATAATTTGATTCAATTATAAAACTGACATGAGACTGATCTACTCATTATTAATTAATTAATTAATTGTACTTCTGTAAAATATATAGTATTTTAAAATATTTCACTATGAAACAGATTTGATGCACTTATTTACGAGGTGGACAGTGGAACTATTTCAATAGGGGTTTTCAGATATTTTCATAATTAGTTTTTTTTATATTTTTACTAAAATTTTTATTTTTTACATAAAAAAGGTAAATTAAAATTCAAAAATTATTTTTTCTAAGTTATCTATTGAATATGCCCTTAACTATTCATTTCCTGACTTTATCAACCTCAATTACAACAATATAACGGAGACAATCGTTTGTAGTCTTCTTTGTTATACGTTCTTGGTTTATAAGGAGAAGTAATTTCACATTCAAATTTTGTATATAATTGGGGAAAATAACAGAAAAATACATTATGAATTTCAAAATCCCGTAGAGATTTTACCTAGTTGAATATAGATATTAGTAATTACAAATCACTTATCTGTGATTTTGAAATTCAGAAAATATTTTTTTGTATTTTTCTTTGATTGTTATTTTCAAATAAACAACTTTAATTTTGGCTTTTCGATGGGTTCCCATTGCCACTTGGCCCATGTGATAGGAATAAATAATACAACAAAGAGGACTAATTTGAACTTCGAGAGTGAGATTCCAAAACTGCAGATCTAAATCAATTTCACCTAACACACTCAATTGCTGATATGGCCTCCAGCTTTTGTTGCCTCCCTCAAGCCTATAAAATTGATTTGCAGTGTTCAATGTGCCTTGTCACATGTTCTTGCGCATGCGCGTTGGTCTTAGAGAATAATTTAATGGATCAAGAATGAGACAATTTATTATTGAAAGAATCGGAATCTAAACTTAGTTTCTGTTATGTTAATCAACTCTATTTATATCTGATAAATTAAAATTTCCACTTAGTTTCTATTATGTTAATCAACTCCATTTACAACTGATATATTAAAATTTACAACTCCATAAGTTATTACATAACCGTATCTATCCTTTAAAAGTTTATTGGCCATTTACTTGACCTCTTTTTTGTTTTTGTTTTTGTTTTTGTTTTGTTTTGTTTTTTTTTTTTTTTTTTGCGGTTAGTGGCAAATTAATGAACAGTCTCTTGCTTGAGCATTAGCTCTTCCGCTTAGTCTTAACATTTCGGTTGATGTTGCTTATAAAAAAACAAGTATGGCAATTGATACCACCTCAGCCATTCAATTTTATATATTAACAAAATGCAATCATTTTGTATAGTTTCAATATTTGTTTAACAAAAAGCTATTGTGCTATATTAACAACTAAATCTTAGGACAAATTGTTAACAAAAATGTTATGTGCAATTATTTTATTGAACATTATTTTCATTCTTTTTCTACTCATTTTTAGAGGAGTCTTGTCTCATCAACACTCCGCCTTACTGTCATCTTCAACAGCATGTTTTTTTTTTTTTTTTTACACATATTCAAACCATGTCAAATGATTTTATGTACCATTTTCTATTCTTTTTTCTTTTTGCGAACGGTACCATTTTCTAGGGGAAAAAGGCCATTTTCGGCCCGGAAGTTTTACCTTTGGAGCAATTTTGGCCTGGATGTTTTTTTAGGACCTATTTTGACCCGGAAGTTTATATAACGTAGCAATTTTGACCTGGGCTAACGGAAATATAACGCTGACCGTTAATTACTTATGACACATGGCAAATTTAGACTACTAGGCCCTGAAATTTTCAAATAAGATATTTATTTTTGTAACCAAAAATAAACTCCATCTACATCTAACTAATCTTAATGTTGAAGAATAGACATTAAATAGACATCAAACCAAAAATAAACTCCATCTACATCTAACTAATTTTAATGTCAATTTACTTTAATTTAACCACAATCTGGAAAGAATCATTGATGAACAAAACCACAAAACAATTTCAACTCAACTGAAAACAACACAAAGATGAGAGAAGGAGGTTTCAGATTAAAAATTCCAATTGTAGAGCAACAATAAATCATACAGTCACCATAATAAACTATAATATAATCCTAATCTAAGCTTATACCTCATCTTGCTCCAGATTAAGTCGAAAAATTGCAAGTTCAGGAATAGGATAATTAGGAATTGTAGATGTAGATGGAGTTTATTTTTGGTTTGATGTTGGGTTCCTCACTAGTTTTTGGAAATCAAAGTGTGCTGGTACGATTTATCTTGCTATTGAATTAAGCTCAGTTTTGAGGTCAAAAGCTATATAAACATAGAAATTGTGTCTTATATAAACATCATAGAAATTTAGTTGAGGATTAGTGGGCTAATTAGAAATTGATTCATGATAGATTATGGGTTATGAGAATTTTTGAGGAATTTTTAGGCATTTTTAAGAATTTTAAATGCTTAGTTTCTCCCTTATTTTAAGGACAATAAATTTGGAAAAATTATTCTTAGGTTTAAAAGAGGTTATTATGAGAGAAAATAATTAAGGGGTTTGGTAGGTAAAACTTTTGAAGTGAAATGAATTTTGTAGCTCTAAAATAAATATCTTATTTGAAAATTTCAGGGCCTAGTAGTCTAAATTTGCCATGTGTCATAAGTAATTAACGGTTAGCGTTATAGTTCCGTTAACCCAGGTCAAAATTGCTACGTTTTATAAATTTTCAGGTCAAAATAAGTCCTAAAAAAACTTCCAGGCCAAAATTGCTCCAAAGACAAAACTTCCAGGCAAAAAATGGCCTTTTTCCCCCATTTTCTATTCAACAACACATTCTGACTCTTTCGGGAGAATAGTCAAGAGAATATTAATAAGTACTGTTGATTTCCATTGTTGAAGTGAAGCCACTTGAGCTGATCCTGAAATTGGATTAAGAAGCTTAGGGCATTTGCATATGTTGACGCTTTTGAGCTTCACTGCTTCAAACTGTAATCCTTGACAGACATTGATAAAATTTGGCAAATTTCTAAGCTTTAACTTTGTCAATTTTGGAAGCACAATCTTCTCTCCATTGTTGGCACCATCTTCCCTTTTATGTCCAAATATCACCTCTAATTGACTAGTGTCGTTATTAGCAAAGAGTATAGCTGTGGAAGAATAATGGTGTTTATAGTTGTAGAGAAGAGTCTTTTGAGCTTGTTACACCTCTGAATCTCCAACTTTATTAGTTGTGGGAAGCAAATTTGAGAATTAGATATGTTATGAGGCTCATCACTACCTGCAATTATTTCCTCCAATTCCTCACAATTAGATAAGGTAAGGAATTTCAACTTGGGAAGGCTGCAATGAAAAATGGTGCTTGCAACTTGGGAAGGCTGCAGTGAAAAATGGTGCTTGCAGAGAATAAAAACTTCAACTTTGTACATCGTACCACATCTGAACAATAAAGAAATTGGAAGCTGAAATCTTGCGTGGGAATAAGACCTTATGGTATTTGATGTAAACTGAACATCTCTGAGTCCATGTCACCTATGACTCTACACGATTCTTGCACTCTACCATTTAAATTATCAAGTTCTACTGAGTTTAGAATAGGAAGTGGTGGAGAAAGACCTTCATTATTGTCTAATTGGCTGCATTTCAAAACAAGCTTCCCAACGAGTTCCTGTATAATTGAGAAGTGAAACAAGTGAAAAATGGTAGCTTTAGCTCATTCCAAAATTCAAGGAAAATAGAGATCAAATCAACAAATATTTCACAATTTGGATGCTCTTTAAAGTTATTTCATATAACATTGTTACCCATTTTTAATGAGAAACATTAAATATTCACTTAACATTACAAAATATTACAATATAGAAGGAAGCATTAATAAACTCTGGTGGAGAATATTACTTACCTCTCCAATCCACTGGGCACTTGCGCCCACATGTGGCATTAGTTTTGGGCGTTCATATACCAAAACTCTGCAATACATTGATGTTTGAAACTACTGGGCAGGTATCAGCAAGTCTCGGCAACTTCTCAAGTAATATTATGAATCTCAAGTTTGGAAACATGATTTCCTTTTCACTATCAATTTCATTATGATTTTCAACATGCAGTATTATTCTTAAAATTTCTTCCAATTTAGAAGAATCTGATATATTTCGTATTCCTAGTTTTGGAAGCTTTAAGATAGCATCACTGCTTATAAAGGGAAAACAAATCCTTTTCAACTTGTTGCAATGTTTATTATTAATTTTTTTTTCCGAATAGGAAAAGAGATGTATGGAACAATATGAGACAGAAATGGGTAAAAAAGAGAGCAAGGGTGTGTGTGTTCACCCTCCTTGGATTCTGTTAAAGCATTAAAGTTAGACACTTTTTCATAATTTAGTTTTGAAAATGTTAAACAGTGCTAAATTAATAGATTTAGTGTGCGTGTTAAGCTTGATGGCTTATTTGGACCATTCAATTAATTAAAATACAATGAAAGAGAAATTGAGAGAAAAGAGATCAACGAGGGAAAGGGTGAAAAATGAGTTCTATATACATACACATTATTATTGTAATTGCCTTTTGTCTATCACTAATATTTTCCCAATGCATGACTGTATGGCTTTAGAGGATCTAATTTATATAACTGACGTGAGATATATCTACTCATTCAGGATAAATAAATTAAATTCTACTTCAGAAAAGTATACAGTATTTTAAAACATTTCACCAGGAAGTGTATTTGACTCACTTATTTATGTGAGTGGAACTATTTCACTAAGGGTTTTCAGATATTTTCATACTTAAGTTTTTATTTTTTTTACAAAAAATTGATTAATTAGAATAAAAAATATTTTTTGAAGTTATCTTCTATAGATTGAATCTGCCCTTTACTATTCATTTCCTGACTTCATCAATCTCAATTAGAGCAATTGTAAATGTTGCCCATCTGGAAATTAGTAAGAAACTTCACCTTTCCCGCCCTTGTTGCCTCCCTCAAGCTTATAAAATTGATTTGCATGGTTCAATGTGCCTTGTCACATGTTCTTGCGCATGCGCGTTGATCTTAGAGAATTCAATGCATCAAGAATGGGATAACTTATTAGTGAAATTAAAGAATCAGAATCTAAACTTAGTTTCTAACACTTCATCGGTTCCTAAATATAAAATCAAATTGACTGTCTTTAGAGAAATTAAGGTTACTCATAGTGTATTTTGTGTATTAATAGGTTATATGTGAACTTATAAGTCAAATAAACTATTTTATAGAAAATTCTGAAAAATCAATTTAAGAGTTACTTATTTAACTTTACTAGGATCTCAAAAAAGTCAACTATGTTTTATATTTAAGAACAGTAATAATTAATAACTCCATTTATATACAACTAATAATATAGTATGTTATTACATAATCGTATATATCCTTTTGAAGTTTCCTGCCCATTTACTTGATATACTTATTCTTTTTTGTTAGTGGCTTATCGATGAACCGTCATGTGCTCGAGCATCAGCTCTTCCTCCTGGTCTTAACATCTCAGGTGATTTTTCTTACTCGAAACAATTATTGCAACTGATACCACCTCAGCCATTCAACTTCATATATTAACACACACAAAATTATTTTTTATAGTTTCAATATTTGTTTAGTAAACAATAATAAGCCTTCTGTTGTCGTTAAATGAGGTAAGTTACATGGATTACATAATATCACTTTGGATAAATTGTTAAAAAAAAAGTCCAGTATAATTACTTCATTAAATTAAATGATATCTTCATTCTTTTTCTATTCACTTTTAGAGGAGTCTTTTATGATTAACCCTTCTTACTGGCATTTTTAATGGCCCTTTTATATACATGTTGGAACCATCTGAAATTATTTTCTTGTACAATTTTCTTTTTAATAGATGACACAGCTCTTCTTTGTCTATGTTGATTAAGCCTCTTTTTTCTTGTATATGTCATCTTAACATCCCCATCTTTGCCATTCCTACTTTATACTCATTTTCTCTTTTTAAAACTCAATATTTATTTCCATATAACATTGTTGATCTTCAAAAAAAAAATTAAGCAATTTCATAATCATGCTTTTTTATTTTTACTTAATTTATTGATTTTCTTGTTGACAAAAGCTTGATAAATAAAAATTCAAAAATAACTTTTTTCAATACAGAATGAATTTTTACCTTACGAGAATTTCACAGTTTGTTTATTTATATATCACTATTCATGTAATTTATTGACCCATCAATCTCACGTAGATTAATGGAAACAATAATTTATAGTATTCCTTAATTTGTTAAGTGTTTAATTTATATGGAGACAATATATTTATACTCCATCCGTTCCTAAATATAAGACATCTTTACCTAATTTCATAATATTAAAGATGTTAGTTAAGTTAGTTAAAATAAAATGATATTACCAAACACCCTAACCATTTGCCTTTATTTCAACCCTCTCTTATACCCTCTTGTTTTTTAATTGAAAAGCATTAACAGAGATAATTTGAGATAAATTTAAAAGATGTCTTGTATTTAAAAATGGAGGGAGTATATATATAGGATCTAGCTTAGTTGTTATTTTTAAATATTAAAATTTGTAGCTTTTTGATGGGTTGTCGCTGTGGTACTGTGACTAGGTTAATAAGAAAAGATAAATTTTTGGGAAAATCACAGGGGGTCCCCCATAAGCCAATATATCACATAGAGGTCCCAAGGATTGCTGAAATTGAGTGGAGGTCCCTTGGGACCTCACTTAGATTAAATGCAAATGGGAAAAGACCAATTTATCCCTGGTTATTAAAAGGGAAAAGCCATGGGAGAAATCAGTTGGCGCCTCCTCACTGCTTCAAGAGAGGGAAAAAATCCACTTTGGCGCTCTTCTTCGTTGCTTCAATGGTCTCCACGATCGATAAACTAAACTACTCATCTGGAGTCACCATTGTTGTTCACCTTCGTTGCAAATTTTAAGGTTTAATACTTTCGCCTCTTTTTCACCATAAAGTACACAAAATTTACATTTTTCAGCTGATTTATTATGTTTGGGTTTTGGGGTTTTCGGGTGTTTGGGAATCAAAGGTATAAGTTCATTAGAAAGTTAAGTAATTGTTTATTGGTGAGTGCCATTGTGTGTGTGGGGTTTTTGCTTTGTTTCTGGGGAGTTTTGCTTTATTTTCGTGTTTACTGGTTGAAAAGAAAGAAGCTTTGTATGTTGAGAAGCTTTGTTAGGCAATTAAAAATATGTATCGTCAATTTGGGCCATAAAGGTTGTTAACATTGCTGCCTGAGTTGTCAATGACTACAATGTTCTGTTGGTTGACAATGCAAGCCTGAAACGTTGTTAATGTGTGTGATATAGCTGTCAATAACAACTTTATTCTGCAGGGATACAGAGAAGATGGCAAGTATATCTGGCAAGCACATGTTATGTTTCTTGCACATAGGGGGACACTTTTTATATGGAGAAGGTGGTGATATGTGTTATGTGGGGGGTACCACGAGAACCAAAATCATAAAACAAGGCACTACATATGAGGAGTTGAGAACACTTGTAGCTTCAATTTTAAGAAAAGAAAGTTGTGGATTTTTAATGAAATTCACTATTTTCTTTGATGATGTGACAACCTTTGTGGACATTGTAGATGATGAAGGAGTAGAACATTTTATTAACTTCAATAGAGAAAGTGGTCATGTATATGTAGGAGAAATTTCGGATCACAATACACAAAGAAGTGAAGATGCAAGAGAGGAGCAAGATGTGTAAGTCACATTTCCTTTTTAAACTAGTGTTATATGTTGTTACTTGTTGCCATGTATGTTGTCATTGAAGTGTATTTAAGTTGTCAGTACCAATACCTTGGTTTGTCATTACATGCAGGATGGAGAGCATTGTAGGTGGTTCGTCTAGATTGTCCATGTCTCCACTCACCTTGTTGAATGAAGAAGGACCAGCATTGGAATATTCTATACAACAAATGATCTCAGAACCACCTAAAGAGATAAATTCCATGAAATTGAGGGATTTGATTATTGGACATGGACAAGAATTCTCAAGTGCCAACGTCATTCGAAAGACACTCTACAAATACAGCATTGGTCATAATTTTTCATACCATTTTGTGAAGAACAACAAAAAGAAGATCATAGTGAAATGTAATGTTGAAGATTGTCCATGGTACTTGGGAGCATATGTAATTGGTAAAGGTACTGAGGTTCTAGCGATTAAGAATTTCAAAAGTGAGCACATGCATAATGCTGCCCAAGACAACCTTCATGTATATCACTCAGCCCGGACAAATTTGACATCATCAATCATGATCGATTCTTTAGGTGTAACATTGACAAGACTGCCAGTGAACTAAAAAAAGACATGCTTAAAGAGTATGGTGTAATTTTGAATTATAGTCAAGCATACAGGGGGAGAGAAAGAGCATTGAAGGAAATAGAAGGTAGTGCATCTGAATCTTATATGTTAATCCCCTGGATTTGTGAGAGGCTACTTGAAAGTGATCCAGGAACTGTGGCTCGATGGGAAGCTCTGAATGACATATTTGAGAGGTTATTCATTGCTTATGGATGTTGTATTAAAGGTTTTTTAGATGGTTGTCGGCCCATAATTTACATAGATGGTTGTCATCTGAGTGGTCCATATAAGGGAACATTGTTGTCAGCTTGTACTTATGACGCCTATAATGAGTTGTTTCCCTTAGCTTATGCAATAGTTAGTGGGGAGACTCGTGATGATTGGACTTGGTTTCTCCAAAATGTCAAAGAAATCACAAGAGCGATTGAGATGACAGTAGTATCAGATCGAAATATTTCCATCATCGATGCTGTTCGGGATGTATTTGGAAGTGAGAGACATGCATTTTGCTATAGGCACGTGAAAGAAAACTACAGTTCAGAGTACGTTAGACTCAATAAAGGTGGGGGGCGGATCTCAAGTAAAACCAAAGAGTTTGCGCTGAAATTGCTTGATGGAATTGCATATGCAAGGCATAAATATGGTTATAATGCTGCTATGCGAAAACTGACAGCATTCTCTCCAGAATTGGTTCAATGGGTTGAGACTCAAGTAGATGTGGAAAAATGGGCTCGAAGCAAGTTTAAGTTTAAAAGATGGGATGATATCACAA
This sequence comes from Mimosa bimucronata, assembly GCA_037074515.1. Classification (NCBI taxonomy): domain Eukaryota; kingdom Viridiplantae; phylum Streptophyta; class Magnoliopsida; order Fabales; family Fabaceae; genus Mimosa; species Mimosa bimucronata. The sequence continues at coordinate 30,619,706 of CM073440.1, read as the reverse complement.
CCAATCTTGCAGAGTCATTTAATGCTTGGATTTTGAAAGAAAGGAAACACCATGTTTGTACTTTAATACTTGAGCACCGAGATAAGTTAGCTAGAAAAATGCTTGCAAGCAAAACAGCAATGCAAAATTGGAAAAATGGTGTTGGTCCTAACATAGATGCAAAGTTGATGGATATAGTAGAGAAAACTGGAAATATGGATGTGGCATATTATGGAGACTATTTTAAAGTTGAAACAACTGCTGGGAAAAAAGTTATTAATCTGAAGGTACATATAGGTGAGCACAAATGTACATGTTTGGCATGGCAAATGAGTGGATTGCCTTGTACACATGCATGTGCTGTAATCAAACATATTCATGGTAGTGTGTACAACTTTGTTGATGATTGCTTTAAATTGTCATCTCAAGAGAAAATATATGCAACCAGCATGATGCCAATGGAAACTCATGATTGTCCACGACCTAATGAACTAACAGCTACAGAAATGATGACAGAAACATTCTTGAATCCACCAAAGACTAAACGCCCTACAGGAAGGCCGAAGAGAAAAAGGATAGAATCTCAATTTCAAAACAAGAAAGTTTATCATTGTGGAAGATGCCATGAGGCTGGACACACTGCTAAGATATGCAAGAATCCAAATCCAGCTTGAGCATGCTAGAAGTAATTTTTTGTAAATGCAACTATGCAACTGTATGTGGTTGTACATGCATTTGTCATTAAACTGTATATGACAAAACACACCATTCAACCTGTATGGGTTTTTGGATGGGTTTTGAATGTGGTGTGTTTATTTTGTAATCAAATGTTGCAAAGCATTTTGATGTAAATATTTGAAATTTCGATCAAAGAATGCTGTTAAATAGGAGTAGTTATTTTCTGCCCAATGTGTTGTCACCTAGAGGTAAAGGCGTTGTCAATATGTGCCTAGTGAGTTGTCAATTCCTGACAAAGGAAAACAGGTGAGATGTGTGTCATTTGTGGTTGTTAATCAATAAGATAGGAGTAGTGATTGTCTGCTCAATGTGTTGTCACCATGTTATACAGGCGTTGTCAAAATGTGCCCAGTGAGTTGTCAATTCCTGACGTATATGTAGTGTGGTTGTTAATTAATAAGATATGAGTAGTGATTTTCTGCCCAATGTGTTGTCACCTAGAGTTAAAGGAGTTGTCAATATGTGCCCATTGAGTTGTCAATTCCTGACAAAGGAAAACATGTGAGATGTGTGTCATTTGTGGTTGTTAATCAATAAGATAGGAGTAGTGATAGTCTGCCCAATGTGTTGTCACCATGTTATACAGGCGTTGTCAAAATGTGCCCAGTGAGTTGTCAATTCCTGACGTATATGTAGCGTGGTTGTTAATTAATAAGATATGAGTAGTGATTTTCTGCCCAATGTGTTGTCACCTAGAGTTAAAGGAGTTGTCAATATGTGCCCATTGAGTTGTCAATTCCTGACAAAGGAAAACAGGTGAGATGTGTGTCATTTGTGGTTGTTAATCAATAAGATAGGAGTAGTGATTGTCTGCCCAATGTGTTGTCTCCATGTTATACAGGCGTTGTCAAAATGTGCCCAGTGAGTTGTCAATTCCTAACGTATATGTAGTGTGGTTGTTAATTAATAAGATATGAGTAGTGATTTTCTGCCCAATGTGTTGTCACCTAGAGTTAAAGAAGTTGTCAATATGTGCCCATTGAGTTGTCAATTCCTGACGAAGGAAAACGTGGTTATTAATCGATAAGATAGGAGTAGTGATTTTCTGCCCAATGTGTTGTCACCTAGAGTTAAAGGAGTTGTCAATATTTGCCCAGTGAGTTGTCAATTCCTGACGAAGGAAAACGTGGTTATTAATCGATAAGATAGGAGTAGTGATTTTCTACCCAATGTGTTGTCACCATGTTATACAGGAATTGTCAAAATGTGCCCAATGAGTTGTCAATTCCTGACATATATGTAGTGTGGTTGTTAATTAATAAGATAGGAGTAGTTATTTTCTGCCCAATGTGTTGTCACCTAGAGGTAAAGGAGTTGTCAATATGTGCCCGGTGAGTTGTCAATTCTTGAAACAGGTGAGGTGTCGTTTGTGGTTATTAATCAATAAGATAGTAGTAGTGATTTTCTGCCCAATGTGTTTGAAGAGCACCACTTTCGAGTGTGTGTGCGTGTAGCGCGCCCTAGGGTCCGCTCTTCAAGAAATTAAACCCAAGGGGTAGTGGAAGCTATCCCCAGGTGTCGATCTCAAGGAGCCTTAATACAATTTAATTTCCTAGTAGCTAAGATACAAACTAACAAAAGCGGGTTAAAATATTGTATTTGGTTTTTTTTTAGAATAGATGCAAAAGGTATGATATGTTCAAAAGTAAAATAAAGATAGGATAAAAGTGAGATTTGGAGGGGGATAGAAATGGAATCATTCTTGATAAATGGAAACCTTGGGATTCATTGCTTTAAAAGATTTTTAGGGAGGTTATTATTGATTTTCTAATGAACCCTAGAGGAACCCCTCTAGGCTAGGCTTAGATTAACTTAATTAATGCCGGAACCCCGCACATTACTTAATTTAACCTAAGTTGATTAAGCTCAAAATCAAAGTGAATTTGCTAATCGCAAGGGGCTCCTAATCCAACAACCGGTACTCCGAATTGCCACTTAATTAATCCTAGGGTTTCAATTCATTATTGGAATCCCACATAATAAACCAAGCTCTAGGATTGAAGTCCAATGCCACTCATGCAATTTGACAAATCCAAAACCAATTAAACCTACTAATCGCAAGGAACTCTTGATCCTACAACCGGAACCCCGCATTGCAACAAGATTAACCTATTAGCCCCAAGTCATTGGTGGAACCCCAACCAATAAATTGAACCCAATAGGTTGAAGTCCAATGTTACTCAAGCAATTAGTAGATTTACTTGCTAATTTCTAAACACAAACACTTGACACCATGATCCACTAAACAAGAACCCTCATTTAGCACAATATTTTAACAAGAAAACATATATTAAATGATGAACCCATACAAATAAGATATGTTCAAGTCAATAGGTGCAATGTCAAGCATCCATACAAAGAAAATAAACAAGACAAATTGTTTCCACCACTCTCATACAAAGATATGGAATAAAATTACAACCAAATGAAGAAACAAGCCCTATAATCCTAGAAACATGCTTAAACATAAGGAAGAGAGAGTGGGAGAACAAGAACTCCCCTTTGAAGCTTCAAGCTCATCCATTGGCTCCCACCATCAAGAATGAGGGTGCCTAGCTACTATCCTCCATGAGAAAGTCAGCACCAAGGAGTGGAGGTTGAGGAGACATGGAGATTTGGGTGGAAGAAGGTGGAAGATGGAAGATGGAGATGAAAGGAAATGAGAGAAAGATGAGTACTAGGGTTTGTGGTGGCTCCAAATCTGTCAAATAGAGTGAAGTTTCGACCTAATATCCTCCCCAAGTCGGGTAAAACGAGTGGGTCTTGGTTTTGGGTCCGGGTTGGCCCAAAAAACAGCAAAATTCGTGAATCTGATCTGATAGGAGCGCCTAGGCGCTACTCGGAGTGCCTGGGCGCTCGTAGCCTCTGTCTGCCCCATCGCCTAGGCGCTATTCGGAGCGCCTGGGCGCTCCCAGCCTCTGTCCACCTAGCGCCTGGGCTCTATTTTGAGCGCCTAGGCGCTTTCCTCTGTTTTCTTCTATCATTTTCTTCTTTTGTTTGTTCTCCTATGGTTCTTCAATGATCCTACAAGTAAAAACACCATAGAAAAAGGATCAAATGCCCTAGAAATTAATTATTTCTAATTAACCACAAATTATGGCAAATTAATCCTAATTTCATGCTAATTTCACTTAAGGATATAAGAAATTAAATGAGCACATTTTGAACCATAATTGCATCTTAGATATGTTAATTGCCTCATTTTATCATACAAAACCAATGCAAATCCAAGGATTTGTCAGTGTTGTTACCATGTTTTACAGGAGTTGTTAAAATGTGCCCAGTGAGTTATCAATGCCATAGTCACATATTTGTTATAATGAAGCCTATATGATTTGCATTGATCATTCCATATCAATGAAGCCTAACAAGTAAGCATAATGCCTGTCATAACTTCAACTACATGGATAATTACTACCAATATCATTACGTGTAAGCCAACGGTTTAAGCCATATAGAACTTCAACATCATTACATTTAGATAGTATCAACAACAAAAGGGTAGATAGTAATCAAAATCATTACATTTAGATTATCATTCCGATCAACTAATACAACAAGGAACTAGTACTTCTATTTCTTCATCTTTTTTGATTGTTTCCCTGCTACAGTGGTTAATATTTTATCGCCATGTATGTTGTTGCTATGTGTAACAAGCCACCTCAAGCAGTCAACCTTCACTTGTTGGAGGTCATCGAAAGAGTACGCTGGCATAGTATACCCTTCAGCATCATGAACACTTCCATCCCACATCTTTAACCATGTTAGCACATGAATCCCTGTAAAACGGACATAATTCATAAAAGTGTCAATTAATGAAAAACCAAACCAGTAAGAATTATTTCATAACATCCGAACACCAAAGAAACGCACATATCAGTTTGTAGATGCACTTTTGGCCAACGCACTTCCTTGTCAATTTTCCCTTCATTGGCTAATAGCTCAGGCTTAACTGTGCGGACTATTTCAAGAAAGCAATCCCGCTTTATATTAACACAAAAAGTCAGAACATGCATTAAAAGATACAGTTCTTGCATTGAGAAGTTCTAAACATAGCTATAACATACACAATAGGTTGCCATTTGATTCTTCCTTTTGAAATGTTCATCCTTGCTTTTATGTTGTGGCTGCTTACCCTTCTTAATAGCCTCTTTTTCCCTGTTTAGCCTCATCAAATCAAAGCTGTCAATCATCGAGTCAAGGACATGGAAACGCATAGACTTTGTGTCTAAGACATAACAAAACCAATGATTTAACACAAGTGTCGGACCAAAAATGAATTCAGCATCTCCAATGTTATATCCAATATGTTTAGGCAAGATTTCAACTTTATTGTCATCAATAGACCATTTCAGGGGATTGTCCACCATTTTTGACATGAAATCAGTAGAGAATATATGCCTAGTCACTAGTCCGCCATCATTTTGTTGATCTCCCACCAATGTCTTGGCAACCATTGACATGAACTGTGCTCAATGAAAAAAGTTTGTTAGCACATCAACTTAGTATAAGTATAAGCGTATAATAATATATACATTTGGTTTACCCGATCATTAATCCATCCTTTGGGCCGGAGACAATAAAGTTCCCTACGAGTAAGGTAATAGCCAAACATCTCCATAACATACCTAATGCAATAACATATGCAACAGGTCAGTTTGAACATATAAAGTTACCCATATTAACATACTTACATAGTACTAAAGGCATGACAAAGTTCAAATACATACTCTTTGCCTTCATCTTCATTGCACTTTCTTGTGTACTTGTGGAAGAAAGCATCCCATTCATCATTGGTTCTTTTCTTCCCACCCTTACATTCTGTTAGCACAAATGGGGATCTAATAGCAGCCTTCCTCAACCTAGTAGACTTCCTCACATCTGTTACACAAAGCCCTTGCCTTTCCTCACTTTCTCCTTTATCTTCTTCATACATTCCTTTTGATTCATTTTCTTGTTCCTCCACCTTTATTTCGTTTTCCCCTGACTCCTCTTGCACCACTTGAATTTCATTATGTTGTTGTTGTGATTCATTTCCTTTCATGTCATGTCCCTCATCTTCCTCTGATCCAGTTTCTCCCTCATCTTCATTTGATCCAGTTTCTCCTCTGTCTTCATCCGATTCAGCTCCATATTTTGCATCTCCCCCGTCTTCATTTGATTCAGTTTCTCCGTTATCTTCATCTGATTCAGTTCCTTCTCTTGCACTTTCCTCATCCTCCTGTAACTTATTTTCAGACACATTCTCCTCACAGGCATCATCATCCTTTGCCATTAGCTTTAATTGAAGGCCCATGAGTTGTTCACCCACAAATGACATTACTTGCGCATATATTTTCCTTATCTCCTGAAAAATTAAACATGAATTTCATGTATAAATACTGACTAAATGTGTGAAGATAATAATTAAACATACTCTTAAACTTACTGGGTGAGTGAAATCCGATTCAACAAAAAGTCTTTTTCCATGATTAACATCATGCAAAATGCCATAACGTTTAGTCTTCTCTAGTCTCATCCTTGCATTTACTTTCTTGTCATCCTAATATTCAAGAGCTTTCTCATCCATAGAGGCTTTGTGTGTGCCCAATGGAAAACATTGTAAACCATATATCTACATGTAACATTAACCACAAGTAAGATTCAATTAATAGTTTACTACATAACATTAAAGGAGCATCAAAAATAACAAGATAAAACATACTACTCTCACACTTACCATTAGGAAGTATAAACAACCCCCAACATTCTTCTTCCTCTTCCTTCTCAACGCTTTTTTGTAATCTTCAATAGAGCAGCACAGTTCATTGAAGACAAAGCAAGACCAGTCATACTCGGCCAATTCATCTTTTGTCAAGAAAATCATCTTTAATAAACGTTCACTGACTTTTACACTAGCACCTGGACACAACAATGTCCCTAGAGCATACAAAACAAATAAAAACTCAAAGTTTTTACTCTCTTTCCCTCTTGTCAACTGTGAGGCTATTATGTTGTATGGCAATTTCCCATAACTGCTCCTATATTGGTTGAACATTTCATCTCTTTCGATCTCCAAGTCAGTGTCAATTTGCTTCCCACCACATGGTAGGCCCATAAACATATGCACTTGTGCCACCCCTATTTCCAATGTTATCCCTCGATTAGAAATTTTCTTTCTACGAGTGTCAAACGCATGCATCAACTCTTCACAAAATTGTCTTTGAATTGAAGAGCAACACAAGTTTACCAATTTGTCAAACCCTATCTTCTTCAACCTTTCCATCAGATTAGGTCTCTTTTTCACAAAGTCGCATACTTTCATAAACTAGTTAGGTGCACACCTAGTGTGGAAAGGAACACTATATTTTTTGGACTTCCTTGGGCCTCTTAATTTGTCTGCCCTTCGAAAATATTTATCTTTTTCCTCCTCAGATAACTTGCTCCAGGCACTTTTCAGGTGTCGATTGCCTTCTTGGACTCACTTGTATTTTCCATCATTCTCAGCATAGAATTTCTTTGTGAACAATGCAAACCCATTTACATTACCCTTCCTTTGTCCATCACTACTTTTTGTACTCTTACTCATTTTGTTACACTATCAAACAACTAAAAAAATTAACAAAGATCACATCCGAACTAGAATTGCAAAATGAGCCAGCAATCAGTTAAAGACCCAGAACGAAATACGCAACAATAAGAACTAGCACAATATCAAAATAGAACAAGTACCAATTTTGTCAACCAACCAGTGCAAAATGCAATAAAATTGGATAACACAATACACCTTAAAATTATATAGCATGCTTTAAAGATTCACACCAGATTTCAAAACCATGAAAGCGAAATACAGAACCTTTATGTGTCCAAAAATTCACTGCAAAACAGGTTTTACAGAATGAGAACGCATTATCACATTAGAAGTCACAACAAAGCATTGAATAATATCTCCAAAACCACCAAATCTGATTCAAACTCCAAAAAGCAGAATATCTCATATGCAAAATAGCAACAATCTAGAGACACAATCTCAGTTACTCCAAATATTTCAGGAAAACAAATTTGAATCATATTTAAGCAACACAGATTTAACAATTCAAATTAAACTACACTGGCATAAAAGAAAATGTCAGCTCCCAGCAGAAGTTGTATATGAATCGACAGGGAAAGTTCAAAGCAAAGGTGACACTTATAGAGACTACTTCACTAGATTATACCCAGACAATGGTAAAAACTCAACCTCAAAAGCTGAGAAAACGCAGAGGTAACACCATTTAGCAAATAGCTCAATCCAAAACAATCAATAACATTTAGCAAATAGCTTAATCCAAAACAATCACTAACCAAATCCTAAGAACATAAATGCGATATTTGACACAAACAATTAAACAAACAGAGGATGCGCAATGAGTGGATCATACCAACAAGAAGAATGAGACGCCTTGGCTGGGGCAGAGTAGCGAGGAATGACGGGATCGAAATGACTTTCGATCTTCTTCGTTTTCTTCTTCTTCTCCGCCGGTTATTGTCCTTCTCCGCCAGTTATTGTCGGCGTCGCTGGCCTTTCTTGTTTTCCGCAGATTTCGGTTGATTTTTTTTTTTATTCAGCTCTCTCTGCCCGAGTTTCTTCTTCGCAAAACCAAGGGAGAAAAGTTCCTTCCTCTTCCTGTTGCAGATGAAGAAGAAGGGGACGATTGAATCTGACAACGCTAGCTGCGAGAATTCACAGAGAGGCAAGTCTTCTTCTTTCCTGTTTCGATTTTCCCATGCTTCCTAGTTTTGAGCCCTAATTGATAGAACAAGATGGAAAGGGGAAAGGGGAGAATGGGAGGGGCAAGTTGGTCTTTTCCCATTTGCATTTAATCTAAGTGAGGTCCCAAGGGACCTCTACTCAATTTCAGCAATCCTTGGGACCTCTATGTGATATATTGGCTTATGAGGGACCCCCCTGTGATTTTCCCTAAATTTTTTGAATTCGACTAGTTAGATTCCAAAATCGCATATCAAAATCTAACCAAGTACTGGAAAAATAAAATAGCTGCTTACATGGCCCATTTTCCTATGGTGGTATGTTATTTTTTAATTTAGCTATCAGGGGACTTTGCCCCTGCAATATAAAGGGAGCATTAATGGGGAAATTACCCTTAAGTCTCAAGCAAGAGAATTTAACACTGTAAAGTCCCATGAAATCATCAAATGAATCTGACATCCCAAGGGATTTAGCTGCAATTAAATCTAAATTTACAATATAATAACTAATTTAACCTTGTTCATTTAAAAGAAAAAATCATTCAGTTATTAACGCCATTTTTTTCTCACTGGCTGGGAAAATATAGAAGCTTCCATATGCAGAAATGGAGCCCAAGCGCAGTCACCAGCGCCAGTACATCCTTCTGCAAGCATGATCATGAGGTCTTCCAAAAGCCCGCTAAGATCTAACTCATCGTGCAACAGTTGTAAATTTTATTTTCCCCAGATTTTAATCCCAACACTCTCGTGCTCAACCAAATTTAAAGTGCTCCCATCTGTTAATTTTTTTTCTTTTTTTGGATGATTCAACCAACAAATATCTCTTTATGAAGTTGAAATCCCATAATCATATTTTAAGATCATAATGTTTCTCTCTTCCTTCCCTCTATAATAATCTCTTTTTTTGAATTTGTCAATGGAAGCTTTATTAGTTGTCATTCTTTGCTATAGAACTTGTCATCAGTTAGCCATTTACTTGTCAATTGAGCCATATCCAATTCATATCAACAACTCATGACCTTATCATTTATCAATACAAGCTTTACTAGTTGTCATTCCCTGCCACACAGAACTTGTCATCTGTTCACCATTTACTTGCCCTATGTGCTGGAGTTTTAAGAGTTTTAGTGGGTGTGTCAAATAGGGAGGAGTCTCACATTACTTGGAAGAGAAAGAATATAAGGGTATATAATATACTTTATGTCCTAGCACAAGTAAATGGGTCTAAGGAGTAGTGGTCCTCACGAGCACAAAGATGGGAAACTGAGAGGCAAATGCAATGGAAATCCGGCGATTACCCCAACCCCCGGGCGCGCGTGGTAAATATGGGCCAGGCACTTTTTACTTAAATGTTTTTCCGGAAAATACAAATAAATATTTTTAATCAAATGGCTTACCAGAAAACCTTATATTTTGGGGTTTTAATTTTTGACTTTAAACCTTCGGTTATAGAGGCGTAAATGGATCTTAATGTGCGTGTTCATTGCCTTCATAAACCGACAGATTAATTACACAAACGTTTGAAACTGATGGATTAATTGTGCTTAATTGTGCCAACGTCTTGTAACCGAGGATTTATGGTCATCAATGTGTTTAAAAATGAGCCCAACGTTCATATGCACCCCCTGCCTATAATAGGCAGGGTCTAATAAAGGTTCAGTGCACCCAGCTCTTGAGTTTTCGAGCTACTTCTTTCCTCCTCCTCTGGCTTTATTTCCTTGCTGAGTTATTATATACTTTCGTTGTTCTGCTTACCTTGCTATTGCAAGAAGAATCTGTTCAATCCTGGGGAGTCCCGCATCCAATCTTGCCGGTGGTTGCGGAATAACTCTATAGGATAGTGTCCCAAAGGATGCGACTCAAATTACTGTGGTTCTGTACGTGCTGCCGCCAACAATCTATAGAGTTATTCGTACGTTGTTTGTGCTGCTGTGATTGAGCCTAACACTACTGCTGCTGATTTCGTTCAACCCGTTATCAATGTTCTGCTGATTCCTCTCAACCCACTGTCAATGTTGCTATTCTAGCTGCCATACCTTTGCATAGGCTGTTCCCTGATATTACCAAAATTGAACCATTTGACTGGAAGAATTTTAGGTGGTGGCAGGAACGTGTCTACACTGTCCTAGATCTGCATAGGGTGGCTAATGCGCTTACTGAGTCTACACCTCTTCCAGATGCTGAACAAGCCAAGATTAATGCTTGGGCTTATGCCAATAAGATTTGCAGACATGTTCTCATCAATACTTTATCTAATGATTTGTTCGATGTGTACAATGTCTACAAGGAGGCCAGCAAAATTTGGGAATCGCTTATCCTCAAGTAAACTGCTGAAGAAGCTAGGAAACAGAAGTTCGTGGTTGGAAATTTCTATAAGTGGGAGATAACTGACGAGAAGGATATTAAGCTGCAAATCAATGAGTGCCATAAGCTGCTTGAGGAGCTAAGAGCTGTAAATATTAATCTGCCTAATGAGTTCATGGCTGGTGTACTAAACGAGAAGCTGCCAAAATCATGGAATGACAACAAGCAACAACTAAAACACAAATAGAAGCAGTTATCTCTTACGGACTTGATCACTTACATTATTATTGAAGATACCAACAAAAAGGTGATACAAGCTGATAAAGCCAAAAAAGTAGTTGCAAAGGCAAATTTGGTGGAAGAAAAGCCTCACTCCAAGATGTATGATTCCAAACATAAAAAACAAAAACATAAGCAAAAGCAAAATTCTGATTACAAGCCCAAGGATACTAACCTTAAGTTCAAAAAGAAAGGAAAATTTTATGTTTGTGGAAAGCCAGGTCACTATGCAGGGCAATGCAGGAAAAGGGCTATTGGAGACAACTCTAAAAGAGGTAATAATCCACCAAAGCCAAACATCAATTTGGTTGATGGTGATGGTGGCAGTTTTGATGACAGTTATTGCGTAGTGGTCTCTCAAGCCCTCTTGGTTTCTGATGTGAAGAAGTGGGTGGTAAATCTAGAGCTACCAAACACATTTGTGCCAACAAAGAGCTGTTTACATCCTTTGAAGAAGGGGAAGACCGTATCTACCTTGCTGATTCTTACACCACTAAGGTTTTGGGAAAAGGAAAAGTGGTACTTAAGCTCACATTAGGAAAGACTTTGGCACTAAATGATGTACTGTATGTGTCTGAGGTCAGAGCCAATTTGGTCTCTGTAGCACTGCTTGGAAAGGATGGGGTTAAAGTGTCCTTTGAGTTTGACATGATTGTCATGACTAAGAATAATGTACTGATTGGGAAGGGCTATTGTAATAAGGGTCTGTTTGTGCTGAGTATTGATGAAATGAATAATGCATCTTCTTCTACTTACTTGATTGACTCGTTTGATATATGGCATGTTAGACTAGGACATGTTAATAAATCGTATATAATTAGACTGCAGAATATTGGAATAATTCCTATAAAATAATATGATGTGAAGAATAAATGTGAAGTCTGTGCAGAAACTAAATTAACTAAAATGACACATTTTTCTACATAAAGAGAAACTGAATTGTTGTCCTTAGTTCATACTGATCTAGTTTATCTTAAACAAACTGAGGCTAGAGGTGGTAAAAACTACTATATCACTTTCATTAATGATGTTTCAAGATCTACTAAAGTATATTTGTTGAGAAATAAGGATAAAGCATTTGATAAATTTCTTTTATAGAAAGTAGAATTAGGAAATCAACTTGATAAAAATATTAAAAGAGTTAGGTCAGATAGAGGAGGAGAATTTTTATTGCTAAATGATTTTTTTGAAAAAGAGGGAATAATTCATGAAGTAACACCTCCTTATTCACCTGAATCTAATGGTGTTGCAGAAAGGAAAATAGAACTTTAAAAGAAATGATGAATAATATGCTTGTGAGTTCTGTTGCACCTAATAACTTGGAGGGAGAAGCTTTGTTGTCTACATGTTTTCTACAAAATAGAATACCCCATATGAAAACTAAAAAGACGCCTTATGAATTGTGGAAAGGTTTTGTGCCTAATCTCAAATATTTGAAAGTATAGGGGTGCCTCGCAAAATTTTTATTGCCTGATTTAAAAAAGAGGAAAATTGGTTCTAAAACTTCAGATTGTATGTTTATTAGATATGCTCAACAAAATGCTGCTCATCGTTTTCTAGTTTTGAAAAGTGATATTTAGATCGTAATACAATTACAAAAGATGCAGAACTTTTTGAAAATATATTTCCTTTGAAGGTTGAGCATATTCCAAAAAGAATTGAAAATCATTCTTCTTCTTTTGAACAAAATTCAAATGAAAATTCTCTTGAGAACTTACAGAGAAGTAAAAGGCAAAGAAAAGAAACATCTTTTGGAGATGATTTTTACACTTATTTGGTACAAAGTGAGCCCAAAAATTTTTATGAAGCCATTTCTTCTCCGGAAGCAGTTTTTTGGAAAGAAGCTATAGAATTAGTTGAACTTGATTCTTTGAGTCAAAATAAGACGTGGGTTTTAGTAGACTTGACTCTAGGAGCATAACCAATTGGCTGCAAGTGGGTTTTTAGGAAAAAATATTTTCCTGATGAATCAATTGATAAATATAAGCCCAGACTAGTAGCCAAAGGTTTTAGATAAAAAGAAAATGTTGATTATTTTGATACATTTTCTCCTGTAACTAGGATTACTTCTATAAGAGTTCTAATTGCTTTAGCTTCAATTCATAAGCTTTTTATTCACCAAATGGATGTTAAAACAGCATTTTTGAATAGTGATTTAGAAGAGGAGATTTATATGGTACAACCTGAGGAGTGTGTAGTTCCTGGACAAGAAAATAAAGTTTGTAAACTTGTTAAATCACTTTTTGGCCTTAAACAAGCACCCAAATAGTGGCATGAAAAATTAGATCAAGTTTTGTTAAGTGGTGGGTTTTCTACTATAGAAGTAGAAAGATGTATTTATACAAAACTTGTGAATAATGATTATGTGATTATCTGTCTATATGTGAATGACATGCTTATTTTTGGCACTAGTATGAGTGTTGTGCTTGAAACAAAATGTTTTCTTGCTTCTAACCTTTATATGAAAGAACTTGGTGAAGCAAAAGTAATTTTGGGTGTTAAGATCATAAGGAATGATAGTGGTATCATATTTTCTCAAGAACATTATATTGAGAAGATTCTGAGAAAGTTTAAACAATATGATGTATCTCCTATTAGTACTCCTTATTATCCTAGTGTTATTTTAACAAAACTTAAAGGAGATCTAGTTAAATCTGAATATGAAAATATTATTGGGAGTCTTTTGCATTTAATGAATTATACAAGGCCAGACATAGCTACTGCTGTGTGCAGATTGAGCAGGTATAACCATCGTCCGAGTAATGAACATTGGAAGGCCTTGCAAAGGGTATTGAAATACCTTAGAGGTTCCATGAGTTATGGTATTAATTATAGTGGATTTCCCTCTGTTTAAAAGGATACAGTGATCCTAATTAGATCTCTAATTCAGAGGAGTCCAAATCCACTAGTGGTTATGTTTTCAATTTTGGTGGTGGAACTGTGACGTGGAAGTCAGCCAAACAAATAGTGTTAAACAAATCCTCAAGGGATTCTGAGTTTATAGCACTAGAGTTGGCTGGTTCTAAGGCTGAGTGGTTGAAAAACTTCTAAAAAATCCTTAGATATGTATGATTTTGGTATGCTAAAAATGAGGTTTTTAACATAATGAAGATGCAATGTTGATCCAATTGTGCTTATTTAAGGCCAAAAATAATAATAGCAGAGCACAAAGATTTGCAAACAGGAATTCAACATACAAAATTGATAACTTCCAAGAATTCATGTAATTTCAGTACATTTTCCTTGAGTTTTACTCACTCATAGATATATTTATACATATTTCGGATACTCAAGATAAGAAAATGTTTATTTGATTTTTGGTTGCACATCATTGTTCATTTGTGCATATTTTGATCATATTTTTAGTTAATTTCTTATGTTGTTTTATGCAATTATTGTAGGAATATTTTGATGAAATGATTAAGTGATTCTAGGCACTTTACCAAGCTCTAAAGACATTTCACGGGAGAGACACTCAGAAAAATCATTCTACAATGAAGAAATTTAAGAAATAGAACCAAGCAGCGCCTAGGCTCTAGAATCAGCGCCTAGGCCATGACCAAATGATGAAACAGAGTATTGAGGCAGAGAGCAGAAGCGCCTAGGCGCTAGAATTAGCGCCCAGGCGCACATCGCAGAAATCAAAGGCAGAGAAGAAGAGCGCCCAGGCGCTCCAACTAGCGCCTAGGCGCTCCGTCCTGACAGCAAAACGCTGTGCTGCGAAAAGTGACGAAATTTTAGAGTTTCTCCAATATAAACCCTCCCACTTCACATTGGCCGACATTCTGGACTTTGGGGGCCTTATTGGGAGCTTTGTGGTGTGCTAGGGCAAGGGTTTTGGTGGAGATTGAGCTAGGATTTGAAGATTGGAAGAGATTTTGGCTTCACATCTTGGTTCTTCCTCTCCATTCTCCTTCCCTCCCTCTTCTTTGCTCTAGGGTTATTTTGAACTCTTGTATTTGATTAAGTACTCATTTCCCTTTCTATTTGTGATTAATGGTATGATTATGTTGATTCTACTCTATGCTTAATGCTTCTTGTTGATTGGCCACCAATGAGATTGTTGGGTTCACTTGATTGATGCTTGAGAGGGCTAGATTGAGTGTAGAACTTGGGTTTAATCATGTGGGAACTTGAAGTTTGATGTTGAATGGATGGTTTTGTTGATGGGATAGAGATATACTCATTAACCTCACATAGCCACATGGGATTTGTAATGAGATTTAGGAGTTCAATTATTCAATTGAGAGATCAAGGAATTAATTGAACTAAACACCTATTTGGAGACTTGAGAGAGCACTTATGGGTAACTTAGTATCCTTGGCTAGCATAATATATCATTAAGAAGCAAATATAGTTGGGAATTAATTGAGTGCTTTTGAAATATAAGGGGGATAAATAATCCTAGGTCCTAATTGAATCCTTGAAGTCCATGAATCATTTGTTTATAATTTTATTTTCATTTAGCATATGTTTATTTTCTTAGTTTATATTCAATCTCAATATTTGAATCACTCAAATTGGGCAAGAGTGTGATAATCATTGTTTGACCGGGTTTTGGAATCAAATCCTCGTGGGAACGATACTTTACTTATCACTTTATTACTTGGTGCGACCCATGCACTTGTGGTAGCAAACAAAAATAACACATTATCTCTTCCTAATTTTTAAGTTCAACAAATTGTCATTTTCAATCTTCTTTGCCGTCGGCTCGGCTGAACAGGGAAGAAGAAAGGAAAAATCCAAAAATTCCAAAAACCTCAAAAATCAAACATGCAAGACACTCTGTGAACTTAAGCTTACTCCTAACCATTTTTAATATAGTCAAACTAATAGGTCTTATATTTAGGAACGAAGGGAGTACATAAAAATGGGGAGCTAATCAAATGCTGACATCTAATCATTGTTAACATTTCTTCCTCTTTTGCGTCATCGTTGAAAAACCATGGGTACAGGTGGCCCATGGGGGTACCCGTTACCCACCCGTTAATAATACACGAGTACGGGTAAGCCCGTACCCGTGTGAATATAAACGGGCCAGACAATAAACGGGTCATATAATAGACGTGCTAAACGGGCGGGGCCCATTTGCCCGTTTAGCCCGTCTCTTGAAAAAAACAGCTTCTTTTTTTCCCTTCTTTTTTTTCCTCATCATTTGTAGTTTCAATTCCAATTTCCTCTCTAGCACTTTTGACATGCTCTTGCACATTTCCTTCAGGAGTTCTCACCATTTTCCTTGTCACCTTTAGTTAGCAAGAGTATTAATGTGAGCATGCTTCAAATTAATTAATTGATAGAAAAATAAAGATCCTTCTTATTGATTGAATCCAGAGCACTAAATGGTCACAAGCACAAAAAGAATAAAGCTGGGCAGTCAATCAGTCATGAACAACCTATTTTCAAGGATTTACATTCACGTACGCACACAATAAACAGGGAGAATGCAGTGAAATCAAAATGTTAACACATGAAGATAGAAATTTAGTCAAAAGATATGATGCTACATTACTCAAATTCAAGGTAAATCTTACAGAGATCATTTGCAAGGAAAGAAGTAATCTGATAGAAGAAGTCATTTTTGGTAGTGCACAAATATAAGATAGGTATCCATAACAGCAACTTTATATGCCTTTCATAGAAGCATTCTCTAAGAATAGCATTGTAACCAATAATGTCCTCATTATTCTTTGATTTGCTTACTAATTCAAAATGCCCACCAAAGACCAAACCATTTAATTGAAGCCTTGCAGCTTGCAGGTGATAGCCCCATTTGTTTAGTTAAAGGTTTTCATGATTAGAAACCACAACATAATTTACATTACCCTTAATGCACATAGAAACAACAAAAGTGAACTGAGAGCTTTCGGAATAATGATGTCACAGACTGAGAATATTACTTCACTCCCAAATTTCAAGTTTACTAAAATTCAATCAAAAATACTAAACTAAGGTCTGAGAAGTAAAAAAACGCAAATTGGCTACACAAATAAAGTAAACAAAGCATGCAGAAAGCTAAGCTTTTAATTGCACAAAAGGAAGAAGGGAGGGGGAAATATCATCAATGTCATATCAAATTATCCATAAAGACCACTGGAGCTCTCTCATATAAGCACTGAAAACAAAGCGTAAAAGTGAAAAGTGAAGAGTGAAACCTGCGAAGGATGGGGGCTGACACTGACGAAGAAGAGAGACACTAAGTGTGGCTGGAAGACGATAAGGGTTATCACTTGTCACGCATTGGGACGACGGCGATGGGAGCTGAAGATGAAGACAGAGAGAAATCGACGGCGGCGGCGCTTCATGGAGACGTCGGAGATGATGAGAGGCGTTGGGATGACGGCGTCGGCGATGCTGAGCTTGAGAGCTTGAGAAATCGAAATCCTTTAGGGTTTGAGTGAGAAGAAGTCGAGAAAGGAAAGTGAGATGAGACTTGAGAGGCAGAGGCGCAGAGCGGTGAAAGTGAGGAGTGAACAGTGAAGACAACTGATAACTTCTGGGAATTCATGTGATGTTAGCACATTTTCCTTGAGTTTTATTCAATCATTGATAAATTTTGGATACTCAGGATAGGAAAATGTTCATTTGATTTTAGGTTGCACATCATTGTTTATTTATGTAGATTTTGATTATTTTTATAGTTAGTTTCTTATGTTGTTTTATGTAATTCTTGTAGGAACATTTTGATGCAATAAACAAGAGATTATAGCCCCTCCACCAAGCTCCCAAGTGAATAAAGCAAAGAGGAAACCAGAGCCAACAAAAAAAAAACCTCGCCGTGACTTTAGCCATGGCGAAAGTGACAGCGAAGTCACGGCGAGCTCAATTCATCTCTGGACATTTTGAGAGTTCGCCGTGGGTTCGCCACAGCGAAACCCACAGCGAACTGCGTATTTTGCTGCACGTTTTGACAGAAAAGGCGAACTAAAATGAAATAAAAGCTAGGGTTTCGATCTCATTCGACATTCTTCGACTTTTAGGGCATTTTGGGAGTGTTTTGCTCTGCTAGGGCTTGGAGCTTGGTGGGGATTGAGCTAGGGCTTGAGGCTTTGAAGAGATTTGGGATTCTTATCTTGGTTTATCTTTTCCATCTTCATTCTCTTCTCTTGTTCTCTGTTTCTGTTTGTATATATATATATGCTCCCATGGAGTTGTTGAACATGTATAGCTAAATACTTTGATTCTAAGATTATGTTGAACCCTTGTATGTATTAACTCTTGATTCCTCCTCTTATTTTGTGATTAATGATATCTATGTGTTTGTTTTACTCTATTTTAATGCTTCTAAGTGACTGATGGATGTTGGGTTCACTTGATTGATGCTTGAGAGGGCTAGATTGGGTGTAGAACTCGGGTAAAATAGTGCAAGAACTTGAAGTTTGCATGACAAATGGATGGTTTTGTTGGCAAGATAGAGATATACTTGCTAGCCTTGCATAATCACATTAGGGTTGGAGCTTGATAATTGGGTTTTATTAATTTGTAACAAGAGATTGTGCAATTAATGAGATCAAACACTTGTTCTTGACTTGAGAGAGCGTTTACAAGTACTCTGTGAACCCTAGATTAGTACGTGATTTCATTGAGAGCTTCTTTGAGGGGAGGTTAATTGAGCTTTAAGAAGTACAAGGGGGATACATAATCTTAGGACCCATTTTATCCTTGAAGTTGGAGAATCACTTGTGTATAATTTTATTTTCATTTAGCATATGTTTATTTTCTTACTTAATTTTCAATCTCAATATTTGAATTACTCAAATTGGGCGAAAGTGTGACAATCATTCTTTGACCGGGTTTTGGACCAAATCCTCGAGGGAACGATACTTTACTTATCACTTTATTACTTGGTACGACCCGTGCACTTGCGGCCAGTGCGAACAACAACTAACACAATTACACAAGTGACTAAGTGAGGAGAGGGTTATTTGGTTTTTTTTAAAAAAAAATAAATATACGGGTAACGGGCTACCCGTACTCGTATCCGTACACAATAAACGGGCAGGCCCCGCCCTTTTATTTCACGTGCCCAAATTAAACGGGCCAGCATGGGTAAAATTGCGGGTTTAACGGGCGGGGCCCGCAACCCCTAACCATGACACGTCTACTTCACCAAAAAAAAAATCCTCCCATTTCCTCTCCTTATCTAATCTTTCTTCCTCACAACAAGAGCTTGATATATAGTTCCTTCACATAAAACCATCATGACACTCCCTAAGTTGCCTAGGGCGCTATGTGTAACATCCTGAAAAATTAATTTAGGGATTAGTGATTTTTATCTAGAATTTTAATAATGAATTTGGGAAATTATTGCTACCTTGTTGGAAATTGAGGATTTCTAGGGGTTTAGTATTTTCGTATTTTAATAAATATAATTAATTATTTAATTTGAATGGGAGGATGTGATTTGAATTTGAGACTTAATTTGTATTTGAGGATATAATTTTAGATTTGAGGATTTAATTTGGATTTGAAGATTTAATTTGAATTTAGGGATTTAAATTGAATTTGAGTAGAGGATCTTATGGAGATACGTTGGAGAGATTTATGGTGAAAGAAGAGATTTCTAGATGACTTAAGATTTATTGATGAGAATTAATAGGTAGGTTGAAACTAATTAGGAGATTAGATAATAATTTAAATGAGAAATCTGAAAATAGAAAATGATATCCTTGTTCTTTTAAAATAAATAAATAAATAAATTTTTGAATAAATTCTTAAACTTAGTTAATTATTTGAATTTTCGGGAGAGTTACTAAAGTATTGATAAGATTTATTTTATTAGATATGATTATATATATATATAACAAAAGAAAGTTTGTGCGCAGAAAAAAAAAAAGGGATACATATCTATCCTATATTAACAAATAGAAAGAAAGAAAAAAAAACAATAAAATAATATATTGGGCCCCACACGTAGAATACATATATATATAGACACACCCAATCCCCTTACTCTTATCGTTTGCGACGCTGAAGGGATATTGTTTCGTCTTCTTCCTCTTCGTTGCACAGTATTGTGGTCATTGATCTGATTTAGGTGAGTTTTAAAGATAATTTAGGTAACCTAAATCACTTCTTTTGACTTAACTTCCTTCATAAAAGCTTTTGCATATAATTTTAGCTTTCCAAAGGCAGTAATATTAGGGCGATTAGAGCAAAAATTAGGACTTATGTTTGAAGTAGAAGCTGAACTTTGATAATAACTGACCATAGATTTGTCGAGGTAAATTAGTAGGTCGATTCTATGGGTTTAGATTTGTCTGTTAGGTGATTTGAGAATTTAAAATAATTTTCTTAATTTAAAAACTTAGAATTCATAAAAGATTTTGAAAATTACTTCTTGGGTAATATATTATAGTTTATCGTTTGGGTTATCTAAATTGATTAAAGACATTTAAAGGTTTAGTTGTGATAGAGTTGATCCTTGTAGGTGATTTTTCTTTATTTGAGTAGCTTTAAGCTTGGTTTTAATCGGATGGATCTATGAATTTGGGTATTTGAGATGAAATTATGGAATTTAAGAAATCATTTGGACTCAACGATATTACTGGAAATATTGAATGTGTAGGTTTGGTGTATTAATTGATTTGAGAAATTTGATTATCTCTTAAGCTTGAATATGAAAGAATTTGCATATGGAAGATTAAGGAATTAATTATTGAATGATGAAGGGATTTTTGAGGTTAAGTAATGATCGATTGATGATTGGAAAGATATATCTAGGCTTGAATTTGGTAATTAGAATTAGTGGTGAATGATGGTTGTGGTGGAATAAAGAAAGGTTGAGATTAGAAATTAATAGAAGTAAGGTTGAGTAACTAGGAATTTAATCTATAGCTTGTAATTGCTTTTATTAGATAGTGATTGTGTTATATGAATATGCGTGTAGAGTCTGATTGTGCTGGGTTGGCACGGGGGAATGCTGCACTGTTGTGAGATCGGTGCGAGCTACCAGGTAATTGCTTCTGCTTGTTTGCGTGTGTGTGTGGGTTAGTGAGTATTTGAAACTTATAATTTTGTGATTGGCTATATAGTCTCGATGAACATGAATTTTGAAAGCCTATTTTATAACATAACCTGTTTAGTGGAGTATGTATTTTGAACTAGCATGAAGATGTGTATTGTCATGTTTGAAACGATATTATACATTAAAGGTTATTGCATGATTAGATTTTAAAGAATTACTGGATGGGCCTTGTGCCATATATTTGTTGGTGCTGCATACAGTTGTGATCTGATTGTGGTGATTGTGTATGTAATACCGGTTAATTAAATAAAATGCCATCGCGCGATAAGGTTCCTTGTTGGCCCACAAGGACTAATAGAAAATAAAGACGATAATGGGGAGAACGCCCCCGGTCTCAGGCGAGGGTTGTGAGTCCCTACTGGACTGTAATATGATACCGGTGATTTTTGTGATACACTGTGATTTATGATTTTGGTATTATTTTATGTGAATGACATTTGAGAAACTATTGCATACTGATTGATGATTGAGAAGGTTTGGAAAGGGATATTGGATATTATTATGCATTTATTTGGTATTTGTCATATGATTTAATCCTATATATATTAATACTCCACTGAACACCTTGCTAGCACACACCGCACGTAGGCGAGTAGTTAGTGGTTACCTGGGTCTACCCCACTTTTATCTCACTTTCGCAGGTCCGAGTCACGGAGTAGACGGTCAAGGGAAGGATCCGGGAGCTTCTCACTGATATAGTGAGTTCCTCTGGGCCGTTAGGACAGGGGTTATTGCCACACTTAGGCTCATGCATTTTTATGCTTCCGCTTTGATTTAGCATTATTGTCTCTTAGATTTGATTTGCAATTTCCTTATATATCATTGTATAGGTGCACTTATCTGTATTAGTCCTACTGCATTGTAATTTGGTTGTTTTAAATATCCATGTTAGGCAAATCCTTATCTAACATGGATTAACTATTTTATAAGTATTTGCGATTTTAAATATCCATGTTAGCTTCAAAATTTTAGAAAGTTCTTTTTCTAACATGGATATATTTGATTTATAAGTGTTGTTTTATTGTCCATGTTAGCTTATTCCAATTAGTTAAATTATTTTCAAACATGAGTTACTTGTATAATGTTAAATTCTTTTCTAACTATGATAGGCGCATTTTATTATTTTGGAAATTCCTTTTCTATCATAGTTAGACCGTGAAAATTGTTTTATTAAAAATATTTATGAAAATTCTTTTCTAACTATGTTAGTCATTTAAAATAAGACAAATCATTTTTCTAACATAGTTAGCTGCTAAAATGGTTTTGAAGTCGGTTAATGGTGACTTAAAATGTTTTTAAGGAAGCATTTGTTACACTATGGGGGTCATCCCTTTTAATGACTAATCAAATGATAGGTGTTTTCTTCAGTAGGTTTGTAATAAGAAAAATATGCTTATAAATATATGCTGACAAATGGGAAATGAGCCTGGGATGTTGGATGTAAGAAAGTCATAATCTGCTGTGACTCTAGAGAAGCGGTTCATTTAATATCACATGGAGCTTCTGAACTGCATGATGATATATCTTTGATAGATGAAATTAAAAGGATGCTGCAAAGGGAATGGGATGTTCAACTTTTGACTATTTATGGCAGAGACAACGTGAAAGCTGATTGGTTAGCAAAACATGCCCTTAGTATGAGCTTTGGCATTCAAGTTTTGTCAGCTAGCGCAACGCACACTCTCCTGCATGAATGGGGAGTTACCTAATCTTATTTGTTTTTCTTTTTAGTCTTTTGTAATTTTCTTTCTTATTGTATCAAAAAAAAAAAACAAATGGGAAATGACAAGAAAAACCCTCAAATTCAAGAAGACATTTCAATCTCTCAAATTTTAGAAATCCTAAATCAGTCCCTAAGGAGGAATCTGTGA
The DNA here is from genome assembly GCA_037074515.1 of Mimosa bimucronata. Lineage (NCBI taxonomy): Eukaryota > Viridiplantae > Streptophyta > Magnoliopsida > Fabales > Fabaceae > Mimosa > Mimosa bimucronata. The sequence continues at coordinate 30,596,783 of CM073440.1, read as the reverse complement.
TTTCCAAATGTTATTAAAATATATTTTTATCCTTAAATGCAGGTAAAGAAAAATGGGTAGGTGTTATAATTTTAACATAGAGATTTGCAACTTTACCATAATAATTTACAAATTGAGCATATCAAACAAAAAATTACTACATTTTTTTTTGCGATGACCATTTAACAAGGCATTTAAGATGAAAATCAAATGATACTACTCTTCACAACTTTTACATTGGAAATTATAACTTTACCATAACGATTTTCAAGTGACCATAACAATTCACAACTAACTCTAAGCAGTTGTAAAAACAAGATAATTAGTTGTGAATTGTTATTATCAACTTGGAAATCGTTATATTAAAGTTGTAAATAAATATGTAAAAATGAATTAGATCTTATATTTAGGAAGTGAAGGAATATATATTTATAAACAATAGGGGGTGGCTACTATCTTTTAGACTTTTGGTTGCAGCGTCATGTTTTATTTATTTTACATATTGTGTTAGTGTGTACAAAACTACAATTATGTTAATAGTTGTTTTATTTTAAGGCTATTTATTTTATTTTGGTATGTATTTATATTGCTAGACTTTGAGTCTCCAATTTGATATATTGGTGGTTTTATTTGTATCATTTTATATTTTATTGAATAAATTGACTTTTATAATAAAAAAGAGAGAGATAATTTAAATTTAAATTTGAATTTATTCGGTCGTGAAAACTCAATAAAAATTAATTCATTTGGGAAAAAAATAACAATTATAAATTGGAAAAAAGAGAAAACATTCTCTTGAAATTTGAAAAAGACATTTTAATCCCTTAAATTTTAGAAGAATTTGGGATTTCCAAATATTATTAAAATACATTCTTGCCCTTTAAGTACATGTAAAGGAAAATGTTATGAAACCATTTGATCTGCCTTAATTTTGTTGGACAGTGCACATATGATGTTGAGTTAGCTAAAGCATACATATCCTATGATCGTTGCATCAGCACAGTTGTCACGTAATACACATGTTAAGCTTCGCTGCGAACTGATTAACCAACTGTTACATAACTCTTTAACAAAAATTAACATACTAATCCAGCAAATATTAAACATACCCAACAGAGAGAACACCATTGTCCTCCAAAGTTAAGAACACCTCCCTACTGTAAAAGCGGTTGCTCTGTCCCATGCCGCCTTCATTGACTACAGCAACTGTATTTAAGGATAGCAAAAATAGGAATATGTAAGATGACTCTCTTATATAAGCAAAGCATGGGGAGTGAGTACGGGAAGGTTGGAGGGAAAGCTGGAATTCAGAATTCAAATTGTTTGGCGGCAACACTCATTTGAGGCAAGGGCATTTGGTGGAATTATTTTTCTTTGATAGGCCTTATGAATCCTTCGCTACAGTGATCGCAGAGAGGGACACATACTTGGGGCGGGGAAAATTTGCAGTATTTTTATTATATGATTGATGATTGATGATTGATGATTGATGATTGATATCTTGTAGAAACACAATAGGGTAAATCATCAGCTATTTAAAATACATATTTCATCATTCATATTCATATTCATATTCCTCACCATTTCCCTCTCTCTCTCTCATCACGATCCTCATTCTCTCTCGGGCTCTCTCCGTCGTTCAGCGAGCACCGGCGGGTTCAACGGCGATTCACGGCGGCGCAGGACTCCGACGGCGCATTTAAGACCAGATTCGGGCTCAGGTGATTCTTCTCTTTCCATTGCTACTAATTTCTGCCCGATTTGAGTGAGATTTTAGAGGGAGCAATTTCGAGTTTGGGGTCTTAGGAACTGATAAACTGAGGAAAATGAAGCTTAAGCTTCGATTAACCACTCTTGTCAACGAATTTGAGCAGTGGAGTAGCATTAGTCAAGTTTTCCCAAATTTCTTCCTTTGGTCACTGTTCATTCGAGATGGTTCTTGGTGATTTCTGGGCAGAATTCGAATGAAAGCTTAATTAATCATGACTAGGCGTAAGATTAAGCTCATAGAATGTGTTGCATGTTTGATTTTCTGAAGTTTGAAATTTTGGGATTTTGTTCTCTTCACTCGAGCCGTCGGGCTGGGTGATCTTAATTGTTGATTGAATGAGTTTAAGGTCAGGGTAAAAATGGGGTATGCTTGTATATGAATTTGTTTGTTGAAAATTTCCTGAGTTTTGAGTGAGGATTCCGAAATCTCTGTTCCTCTGTTCTGTCCGATTTTGTTTTTCCTGTTTAAGCCGAAATGCTTGTTTTCTTCTCCCTGTTCAGTTCGATTTCTTGCCCTGTTCGGCCCTTCGTTCTGTTGGGCCATGATGAAGATGTAAAAGAACTTATACATGTGATTGCATGATTAATTATGCTTTGATTGTTAAGTTTGATTTGTGTTCTACTTGCTCTGTTTGGCTCGGTTTCCTGACTTGTGTGATATTGGTGTGCTGAAGTAAGATAACAAAGATTGGGATATTGATGTTGGGGTTTGATTTTCTTGTGTTGATATAACTGTTTTGCAGCCTTATAGTTTACATTTCACGGTGGTGTGAATACATTAGTGTGATATACTCATGTATTTGGTTTATTGTTGCTGCTTAGAGAAATATGGCTTTATATTGTTCATTCTTGGGTGCTGAGACTATAAATGAACCATGCTGCATCACTGTTTTATGTCATTTAGAGTAGATAATAGTGTAGTTGTTTGCATTATGTTTAAGGCTGTTAGAATGATGGTAAAATGAATGATATTAAAGCTGAAACAGTTTTACAGGATGGAATGGTTCAAGAAGGGAGTTTGGAAAAAGAAAATGTATTTTGAGGAATTTAAATATTATATACATAATTCTTTTTGCTGATGAAAGGTTTAAGATGATTGTTTTGGATTTATTCAAATAAATAGTATTCATAATTGCTATTCATAAGTTTCATTTTTCAAAAGGGCTTAATGATGCATTTGAGATTGATTTTCTAAGATAAGTATGTTTTCATATATGTGAGTAAAGGTGATACTGGAAGTCAAATGAATGGTGGAGAATTTTCTTATCAAAAAGATTAGAGTTAGATTTTCTTTAGAAGTAAGAGTCAGATAGTGTGTTTAATAATGTAGCAAAACTCAAGATTTATAGATTTTGAGGTTAAGATAAATAAAGAAGCATGAGTTTGTTGTTTTAGTGGTTCTAACCTCTTAAATAAGGATATTGGATGATTATGTGTGTTTTATTGTTTAATTGAGTTGTTATATGATATTTAAAGCTTAATTAGGTTGATTAAACAAGTTAGTAATAAAGCAAGATAATTTTGAAATGCAAGATAGACATTTTGGGTGTGCTCTGTAATTGGCTTTGGTGTGAAATAAATAGTACATGTTTGTTTAAGTCCCTGTTGTGACATTGCATGACTAATACATTGAAGGTTTTATTGTATTTGAAGAGAGATTATTTTGGAAGTATAAATGAAATGTGGGGTGCAATACTTGAATGAGATTGTCTGGTGGTAATTATTGTTTTAAGGTTTCAAATGCATGGATAAATTGTAATGTGAATATAGCTTGTGGATGCTTAACTTATATTGAGATTGAGGATTTTGTAGTTAAAGTAGTTAACTAATTGTAAATATGGAAGCTTTCAGGTTGAAATTGCTTGTTTAAAATAAAGGTTTGAATGTTGTTCCTAAAGCTGTGAGTTTGATGCAGTGATCGTTATGGGATGAATTCTAAATTATCACAAGTTGCTGATTAAGATTCTCAAATGATCTGCCCAAAGTTTATGTTGTATAAGTATGATATTGTTTGTTTTAAAGGATGCTGAAATGAAGTTACAAAATCTGGAGATTTTAGATTCTTACAAGAGTTTATGTCTAGTTTTGAGAATCATATGATTAGAGAGTTTTGAATGATATTAATTATGAGTTCCAAGTTAGAGGTAAAGAATTAGTAGATCAACATTGATTTCAAACTTGCATGGTTGACTTTTATGGTGCTAACTGAGGTTTGATTCAATGTTGTTTTCTCTCTGTTTTGCTAGTAACTTTGTTGTTTTGGAATCTGGATTCTGTAAGTGTTATTTCGAAATTTATTTCCTGACTTTGTTATATGTAACGATTTTCTGGGTTAGAAATCATCTAAGAGTTGAATAAAGTTAATATATGGGATTGTTTGTTTGATTTCTATTTAAATGTTAGTAATTGTGCACCGAAAATGTTAGGCTCTATTTCAGTTCCTTTCGTTGCTGTCACATCTTGCTATGGTTTCAAACATTGAAACTTATGTGATTAAATACATATAATTATTAGAGAAGTTCTGGTAATTTTCGAATTTATGTTATGAATTCTTGAAACTTTGAGGTTCTATTTGGTAACACTATGATGTTAAAAGTTCTGAGAATTTGGAAAATATATTAGAAATGAAAGGGGTAGAAATATAGGTAACACTATAGGAATGTGAAAGACGCAGAATTATTATAAGTCAATATGTATTAATTTATTATCTACATGTAATTATAGAAAAAAATAGTGGGATTGGATCCTCGAGAAGGGAAGGAACCAGCACAGGAGTAAGGTTTAAAGTCATGTAGCAGTTTATTTCATTACATTAAAAGAATTGTATGTATAATTTTGTAACATCTGTTGCACTTAATTGGTAAGTTTTTATTCCTTTCATGTTTGAAGTACTCCAGGGCTTAGGTGATTAGCTACCCCTTTGCTAGATCAGTTTAGTTGTAATTTTAAATGTTATAACGAGAAATTCTGCAGGTAAATCATCCACTAGTTAGAGAATATATTATTATCATTAGTTGGTACAGATTAGTATGATGGAAATTATCATTATTTGTACAGGTTTATATAATGTATACATGACAATGCATGCATAAGAATAACAGTGTATGAAAGAAACTGCTGGTGAGATTTCCAATCTCACCCCCCTTCCCAAACATTTTTAGTATATGATATTGAAAGAATTTAGCTTGGGAAGAGGATAAGGTAGTATGAAGAAGAAGGAATGCCTGCTATGTTGTATACCACTATTTTGTTATTATAGTTAGAGAGATGTAGATAATATATAATCTAGAGAATATATAAATATAGAGTAAGGGATTTTAACTATCCAAACGCTATCAAAAAGGGGCAAGCACATGTAGTAGATTAGAGTTATTATAATTGTTTTAATAACCACTCTATTTTATAAAAAGTTTTAAGTTGGTCCAATTTGTCTGAAAAGCACATTTCAACAAAAGTGAAATTGTAATAATGTTTGAAAAGAAAAAGTTTTCAATTTTTCGTACTTTCGGGCTTCTGGTTATAAATCAATTAAAATACTCTAATATAATAATAAAAGTTTAGGTGTTACATCCAGTATGGTTTATTACCAATTGGATGATAACATCAGGAGTTGATTTTGCAGAACCTTCTCAAGAATGATCACTAGGAAGTTACTTTCCAGCAGACTCATATCCTTTTCATCTGAAGCTCCTCGTGTACTAAAGCCTAGGGATGTCTTGAAGCAGACCAGGATTTTTACTGATGAAGATGTCCTTCAATACTCGAAGGTGAGTCATGATTCCAATTCTCTGCATTTTAATTTGGAAGCTGCCCGGAATGTCGGATTTGAAGGTCGACTAGTGCATGGGATGCTCGTCGCTTCTCTCTTTCCTCATATAATCTCATCACATTTTGTAAGTGTCTCTCACTAGCCCTTTATTTGAATTTTGTAATGCCTACTGTGAATGTGAGTTATCAATCATCTCAGTAAACGGAATGAGATTTCAATATTCAGATTAATCAGGTTGCTTTTTTAACAAAATTTAGTATGAATTGGAATCCGCCTTTTTGAGGGCTTGTAGCCTCCCTAATTTTGAGCATGATATGTTAAAACATGGCCATGTGCATAAGCTCCTGCCAGGTGGGGTCTGGGGAAGGATATGTTCACTCATCCTTACCCCCGTAAGTAGATAGGTTGTTTCTAGTTGAGCGTGATACACTGCTTCAAGATAAACGTATATAAGGCGGCCCAATGTACAAGGCTCCCACCATGTGGAATATGGGAAACATCAGATGTATGAAGCCTTACCCCTGCAAGTAGACAAGTTGCTTCAAAATACACATTAGACCTAACTTCCTTGAACCAAAAATGACGAGGGGATGCCCAAAACAGAACAACGTAATAAATACCTGCATTCCTCTTTTAAACGCTACAAGAACTTTGGTGCTCACCATTCAAGTAACTAATTTAGCTCTTAACTTTTTCTCTTAAAATGAAGTGATCCTTCACTCTGGTTCTCTGATGCAAACTTTCCTGACGAAGCTTTTCTTCCTTGTTCTTTTTGTCCTTCCACATTTCCACTGTTGTGGATAGTTGTAGCCTGGAGCTATATATGTATCTCAAAGCTTGAATTTTAAGTTCCCAGCCTATATCGGAGATCAGATCAACAGTGAAGTACAAGCAACTAATTTTAGAGTAAGTAAAAATCGATATCTGTAAGTTACTCTTGACATTACTGTTGGCATTTTGTTGAATAAAAGTTTTGCTTCTAACTCAGCCTTTGTCTCTTAATTAGTGTAAAGTTTAAGACGAGTTGCTTCAAGAATAGCGAACTTCTTGTTCTTGAAGGTGAGGCCATGGCTATTCTACAATCCTTGACTATGGAAGAGGGTCTTTACAAGGATCAATGAAGCCTGTTCACTAGTCTTGACGTATTTTCCCATGGATGCCTTGTTTGAAGAAAAATATTTTGGTTTTTGATTTTTTTTTTTTTTTTTTAGTTCTACTGATGGACATACAGCTATTAGAGTTTGTACTTTTGATTATCCTAATAAACTCCTCGTAAACACGGGAATGAAAGAATTGATATTTCTGTGATTACGAGGTGTTCATTGTTATTGTATGTGTGCGGCTAATTTTTAATAGATATCTTTGCATAGAGCTCCAAATATAAGCGGCTCAAAGAGGCATTTATCTTGAGATATTTTCTGGCTTATTCAAATTTTATATTCATAAACTTGTGGAAATTTTTATTTTAATATTTAACTTCAAGTTTTGACAATGACAATTACTAATACGGCCACACTCTTACTAGCTTACTACTTTAACAGTTAAATTTTGGTTGAGTTATGCAAGTATTCTTTCTAAAACATGTACTATTAATCTCATATCAATAGTACATGTTATAATTGTTTAAAAAAAGTGACAATCCAATGAAAATTGGTTCATTCATCAATCGTTGTATGAGCTCTTTAACCATTGAAAAAATATCAATTGAAAAATTTTACATGCATGCATTCCAATTTAGTTTGACATGAATTACAAGTTGGAATGTCGTATGACTCGCAGATATTGACGTGGTGTTCACAAATAGAAAATGGAAAATTATTTGATAGTATGATTTCGTCATAATTCTGATAGCATGAGAACTACTACCTAATAAGATTTAAAAGGAATCTTAAAAAGAAACGTCACTCCATAGAAACATACCTTAAAGTAGTTTTAGTTAGCATGAGGATAACTATTTGAATTACATCAAAAGTAGTAGAAGAGAAAGAAAGTAATGACGAACAAACTAGAAACATGACATCAAATCTATCCCAAAAAATAAGATTAATCAGACTCATTCAACATAACTGGTCAAAGACAAATAGACAATTCAGATTGGTTTGGTTCTAGTTGTGAGATTTGCCCTTTCTAGTGATATAAGAAGCTCCAAACCAAGGCTGAGAGAAGAAAAACCAAAACCTGAATTCTGCCATTATTAAAACCAAAACCAGAAGCAGAATTTTTTTGTGGAAGTGGTGAAGAAGGAGAAGGTTGTGAAGAATTATTCAGAACTTGTAAAGCAACCTTCATTCCTTGCCAACAGAAACCTCTTCCACTCAAGAAGTAATAGAACCTTGGCTCCGTGAGGTGGAACACATCTCTCCCACCTTTTGTTATGTTGTTGATGAAATCTGTCTCTATGCAGTTCTCATAGCTTGTCTTGTTCACCTCCAACACATTGTACATGTTCTTGTCAAATCCAAAGTCTGAGAGAGAGAGAGAGAGAGAGAGAGACCATAAATCTAAATATTAGTTTTCATATATCAGAACTGTTCTTTATTTTAAAGCCTAAGAATCTGATAAAAAACTTGGAGAATTAAACAAGTTTAGAAATAAATGAATCAAAAAGAGATTGTTTATTTATTTATATTGTATCTCCTATTATAAAAAGATACAATTTTATTTTCTTTATAAGAAAATTAGGCCGCATGCTTATGCATCATGTATAGTCTAAGATGAGTTATACTGGTCATAACTTATAAACAGTGAAACTTTTAATTGATTTTATGTTATATCTATAGGTATAATTACGAAGTCATCTCCATTTGCTATTGGTAATTTGATGCAACAATCAGCACATGAATCAACCCAACAATGTATCAACCCAAAAATGTATTTTCTAGCAACGTTTTCCTTTTACTTCATGGTAATTTCTGTCCTCTGTGTTCTCCCACAAATTTTCTCCCATCTTATGCTAGTTTGATCCAACAGTCACAAATGTATTAACCCACATATTTACTCTCATCACATCTTTCTTAAACTTCAGGCTTAATTTTGCACTTTATTTGTCAGTCTTAAATCAAGCTATACAACAACAAATTCTTTATTTCACCTAGTTGGTTGTCAATCAAGTTATAATGCGTGTGAACAATAAATCATCTGGGTGATGATGCAATCATTTGACTTTAGGGGAAAAGAGTGACAGAGTAGAATTTGATTATTTAGGGGGGTGGGGGGATGATGCAATCATTAGACTTTAGAGAAGAAGAGTGATATAATAGGATTTGATTATTTATGGGGTCCATATCTACTAATTGGTCCTTCTCTCTCTGTTTATCCCTGTCCAATGTTATCAGCTATGTGAAGTTAGAAGATTTAGAATAGCCTATATCACAAACAATAAAGGGCTACATGATTTTTTTGTAAGAGATATAAATAAAAATCAAAATAGAGAAAGACCCCTAAAAGCTAATTCAAGTAAGAGTAAATGGTAAAAAATGACCATGTACTTATGTTTAAGGTGTATCGTACTTTTTTTAGTTCAAAATTATCCATCAACTTTCAAATTTGAGCCAATAATAACTCTCCCGTCAAACTGGCTCAATGGACGTTTCAAATTCGGGCCAATAATGACTCCTCAGTCAAACTGGCCCGACAAAAATTAAATTGCTGTGAAATTTTAATGTGAGACCTACCCATAAAAAATGTAACGAAAATTGAGCAAGTTTGACGGATGAGTCATTATTGGACCGAATTTGAAACATCCGTGGGCCAGTTTGACGAAGGAGTCATTATTGGCCAGAATTTGAAATATCCATTGGGTCAGTTCAATGGAAAAAGTCATTATTGACCTGAATTTAAAAGTTGGTGAACAATTTTGAACCTAAAAAAAGTAAAGATATCAGATGCACCTTAGATATAAATACAGAGTCATTTTTGACCCTTTACCCTTCAAGTAAATAGACGAAGATATAAGAGACCTCCTAGACAAGATAAAATGAGTGTACATGGAGGAAATTTGATGTTATACACGCATATATAACTTGTTTGGTGCAAGTAATTTTGAATTCAACACAATTAAGCCTTGAATTTCTATACCATTATTTCACATGCATATGAAAAGTTTTAGTGTATGTCTAATTATTTATGAAATTCGGTGTGAATTCCTAAGACTTGTCATACTAAAAACAATTTAATAGTTACTTCTGAATAGACATAAGTTTAGATGTAGCAGAACAACAACAACAAAGCCTTGCTTAATAGACAAGGATGGCTACATAAATAATACGGAATCATAGTACTCTAGATCATAAAGATTTGATAAAAGTTTAAATTGACGGTTAAGGACATAACACAACCCTAATTCCCCACTATTTCTTATAAGTAGAGTTTAGAATATTATGATATCAACAGAAAAATAAACAAAGAAACGTACATATAAGAATTATAAGAAAGACTTACACAGCCAATCGCCAACGTAGAAGTGCTCATGAGTTGACCATTCTGATAAATTAACATTGGCTGCCCAATTATACTTGCCTCCCCCAACATAGTGAATTTCAGCTTCAGCTATTTTTATTGTCATCATCGTCACTATCACTATAAACAACACCATTCCTTTCATCTTCAATATCTTCATTTCTTCTCCGTCAAAATCGAGATCTCTCTCTCTATATAATGCAATAAAGGTTTATCAGGAGACTATCAGTTAATATGAAGAAAGGAGAAGCAACTGATTATATATGTTTATGTTGGAGAAAAGGAGGATTCGGCGCACACGTTTTGAAATTTAGGGTATGAATGTAATGTAATGAATATATGTATTGTGTTGATAGTCTAAATTTGATTTATCTAATTATTATTTTTTTTGTATTTCTTAATTTAAATTATTGTTTTACTGAATTAATATTGAAAAATTATTGTTTACACGTAATATTAAAAGAGTTATAATTCATCTGTCATAAAATAAAAAGAGTTCTAACTCATTTTGATTAAAAAAAAAAAGATAACATTCCATAAGATTTGCACTCGTGAACTCATAAATTTTTTATTTAAATATTACGAAATAATTAAATTATATTATTTTAATTATAGTATGTTATTATTCATATTAAAAATTAACTATAGATAATCGAAATTAAATCTATGAATGATTGATATGAGATTCACAAAGGATATGAAAGCTAATTAATAAAGAGAAAGGCCGTCGCAAGCTGGGATTTTTCTTAGCCATATATTTAGCATGTATATTCGCATTATGGAAACTTAAATTTTATTTCAGGAAATAAAAAATTGCATTTAATTAAAATCAATCATGACTGTTACCATTTGTTAGCGCCTTTTTTTATTTTTATTTTCTTTTCTAAGCATAAGGATTCTCCTAATGGAGGTAGTCCGCAATACATATATCTTTCTTTAAAAGGTAATTATGTTTCATACGAAATTAAATGTGAATATATCTTCTGGCAGGGTGGAACCTTGATTCGTGGTATGAGATGATAAACCATTCACAAAACCCAAATTCGGTTACCGTTTATTCAAAGTTCAATCCTGGATTTAGTGTCCATTGGTAGAGGAAGAAAAGGCTAACGATATGTAAATTAAAATGGTAGGAAAATAAATAATTGATATCACGCAAGATTCTGGTATTAAATATACATAATTGTCATTATTTTATTTGTAAAGCGGTGCAAACTGCAAACAAAATAAAATTGAAAATTTATCAAAAAAAGAAAGGAATGAAAACAATAATCAAATTAACTATACATCAAATTAATAATTGAGGTGGAGCCATGAAGCATCATGGAGGAATGGTGTTATTGTTTAGTAATATCGGGGTATTGGTGGATAAAAAAAACGTCAGAAAAAATTGATGATTTTTTAAAATGTATAGGTGGATAAATTAAAAAAGTCAGAAAAGAATGATGATCTTTTATATTGAGATTAATAACAAAATAAAATAACATTTCATGGATCAAAATCTTATCAAAATATTTAAGAAATTATGATTTTTTACTGTTTGATTAAATAAATTATCGGTTTTAGACTTAGAGCCATTCAAATATTGGGATGAAACTAAGATACCTCTTTCCCGAGTCTCGGTACCAGAAGAAGGCCGGGACACCATTCGTGTGCCGACACCGAGATAGGACCAAGACATAGACCGAGACGTCCCAATTTTCTTTGATATAATCTCACTTACAAAAAAAAAACAAAAAACCTATGTATATTTATACTTTGGTTACTAATAATATAATATAATTAATTTTTTAATATCACATATATACTTAAATGTTTGAATCAATCAATCAATGTGAAACGGTGAAAGAGAAAGAAGAAGTGTATCTCCTAAATGGTTAAACTATAAATCTTAAATGATTGAATCAACCAATCAATCAATCAATCAAAAGATTATGTGGAAAAAGAGAGAGAAAAATGATATCTGGGTAGGGGACATATTGCTTAAAAAAATAAAGAAAGAAATGTATGGTTGGATTAGGGAAAAAAATTAAATAAATAATTATATTTATGGTACATGGTCTAGGAATCCCGAAGACATGACCGTATCCCAGTACTGTCCTGGTTTCAATTTGGTCCCAGAACCGAATCCAGCTAATCTTGAAAAATTTTGATCCCAGCATGTTTGGGAGAGGTCCGAGACAATAACTTTTTTTATTTATCTATTGGTATCCGACGTTATTAACAATCGATTAATCCAATTTGCGGAAATGTAGGCCGATAATGGGGGGAACCTCACTACTTCCAAGTAATTATTGTCACTGCATACCCAGGGCTCGAACTCGAGACCATTGGTTAAGTAGGAACAACCCACGGCCAGTTGATCCAAGCGCTTCGTGGTAGGAACTTTTTTTTATACATAATTTTCAGGAAAGGGGTTAGGCTCACCCACAATCCAAGGGTAAGGCTCCTGACTCATGATTCATTACGGCCTATCCCTATGGGTTCTAGAATATGACAAGCAAGCTCTTTTTTTCTGTCCACACAGGTAGGTTTTGCCCTGCTTCACTAGCTGTAAAGATGCCTCCCCAAGTACGCTATTTGAACCACAAATAAGTTATACTCCCCATGAATCGAACACTTGTCAAGATGATCGAATGTCCAACTCTTTCGCCAGTTGAACCCATGGACGATGGGTAGGAACTTTTAAACACCCCTATGTTTAGTATACGTACATTTTAAATTCAATCAAATTATTATTAAGGTTTTTAAATAATAACTTTAATAAAATGTAGACATAATTTCTTTTAAAAAATTTATCAGTTCTTTGTTAAATATAAAACAAATTCACTAATTAAAATTAATTATAATTTTAAAATTGCGAATTTATATCATGAAGTGTATATAATCTGTCCATATTAAATGTCATATGAATAAATATGATAGTTAGAGAAAAAGTATAGGCTGATGATATATCGTCCTTAAGATCATTGTGATGCTATAACTCACCTTATGTATGCGGATGATACTCTTTTGTTCTGTCAAGCATCAGATGAACATTGCAGGATCATGAAGGCCATTCTTAATAGATATAGCATTTCATGAAAACATATAAATTATCAAAAGTCGGTACTTGTATGTAGCCCTTCAATTTCTCATTCATTGAAGCGATCTCTGGCTCATATGCTTGGTGTTAGATTCCATTCTCGACTGAGGAAATATCTTGGTACTTATATAGATTATTACAGAGGAGACAGAAGAATTTATAATGAGGCAATCCAGAGAATAGATGCAAGACTTGCGGGATGAAAAAGTAATCTTTTGTCTCAAGCAGGTTGGGTAATTTTGATCAACAGTTCCCTTTCATCCTTGTTGGTTTATCCTTTATCCTTTTCAAAATTTCCAAAACATATTTGTCAACAAATTGCAATGCGTATGGCAAATTTCTTTTGGGGTTTTACGGCTCAAAAGACGAAAACTCATCTTCTCAGTTGGGATCACCTATGTCAACCAAGACTCAGTGGTGGTTTACAATTTCATCAGATTGAAGATTTCAATTTAGCCTTATTGGGAAGGCATCTTTGGCGAATAATTCATGATGATCAATCATTAGTGAGTCGTATTATGCTGCAAAAATATTTAGATGATGAGAAATCTTACCAGTTCAGAACAGCTTACAATAGTTGTAGATTATGGAAACAAATCGTCAAAAATTGTGGATTTATATCATATAACCTTACTTGCTAGGTTGGTCCTGAATCTACTCTCCCTCTTGATAACCGGCTCTGGTGGCCTTTGAAGCAGTCAGGTTTGGCATACAGTTCTTATACTGTGTCAGATCTTATACTGCGCCCTCATATAAGATGGAATTTCCCTCTTTTACGCTCTTTGTATCCTTTGGAAGTGGTCAATCAATTTAAAGCTACTCCCTTACCGATTTTTCAAACAAAGGATATAATTCGATGGAAAGGAAATATACTAGGGTCTTACACTATCAAAGAAGGTTATCAATTATTATCTACAGCTCATCCATTCCAGCAATCACGTCACTCTCAATTGCAGGATTTTCTTTCAGATTTGTGGCCTCAGGTATGGAAACATAATCTTCAGCCAAGAACAAAACTATTTCTGTGGAAGATTTTGAAAGGAATTCTTCCAACAACCACCTTACTCAAGCATCGACATATGGTAATGAATGAGGTTTGTTTTTTCTGTTCAGAAAATAATGAATCTTTAGAGCATTTGTTCCTACATTGTCCTTTTGCAAGAGCATGTTGGTTTGGATCCTTTTTAAATTTAAAAACAGATGTTCATGCACATTGGACTTTAACCCAATGGATTCAACTTTGGTTTTCCACTCATAATTCTATGCCTTCTTATATCTTTCAGTTCCCTTTTAAATTATTAGAATCCATATGGTATGCAAGAAACCAGGTGTGTTTTTCAGGAAAATCTTATACTCCTAGCCAGGTAATTGCAATGACAATAGCTAGAACAAATGCAGAACAGATAGAGTTTCAAAAAGACACAACTCAAACAAATGATGCAGTTCAAGGGGTTGTCCAAAGGAAGCTACCATCGCACATTATCTCTTTTCATCTCTTCCACACGATATCTCAGGATCATTGGCTGCTCACTTTCAAGATAAATAATCGGCCTCGGTCAGGAAGAAATGCAATTATTCGGATCCATTATAATTCAACAATCTTGCATCAATGGTGTCTTCATCATACTATCACTCTGGGAACTTTACAACTACAACTTACAGCATTACAGGATGCATTGGCGTTTTGCTTAATCAACAATTAATAGATCGTGCAGTAACTTTACCTTTGTTTTTATATATTCCATGCTCTTCTCATGTTAAAATACTTCAGCAAGACATTTCGGTCCCTTGGCAGTTCCATTTCCTTGTACGGGAAATAGGAACCATGCTTGCTGCTTTTCTTTGTTATTACTTTATCATATAAATGCATAATTCCTTTGTTATCAAAAAAAAAAAAAATCCTCAAGACCATTCCTTCTATGTTCTTCATTGATAAATTCAAACCATTAAAATTTAATCTAAATATTCAAGTCAAGTTTAAAATTATTAATGCTTGATACTATAACACTATTTTTATAATATATTAAATATTTACCCTTTAAAATTTATCTTATCATAAATATAGAGAGCGGAGAATAGGAGAAACCAAGAGAATCTTCTCCCATAATAAACTTATGAGTTGCATTTTTTTCATATAAAAAAATTGGGGTGTTTTGTTTTGTGGGGAGGTGGGGGGGGGGGGGGAGATGGTATAAAATTTTTACACAATAATAAATTTTGCAACTTTATTAATCAGGTTGATTAAGGCACTTGTATAAAATGTGATTTTTATTTTTATATCGGAAAGTGGATTTTTTTTACTCGACACTTGTATAAACAGTGGCATGAATCAAATTTTTTCAACCATATTATATAAGGGAAATGATTCATTACAACTAGTAAACATGTTTTTTTTTTAACCTAGTAAATATGTTGTTGTCCTCTAACACAAATCAAATTCAAAAAATTGAAACTAGGAGAGAAAATTATTACACAAAACAAAAGTCTAAAGTTTTGAGCAAATAAGTCATGCATAATAATAATAAAACAAATTACAAAAAATTTAAAATAGGGAATGATTCATTAAAACCAGAAATAAAGTTGGTGAGGACCGATCAAATTTCAAAAACTAAAGTATGGAACAAATTTATTATGAAAACAAAAATATAAAATTTAAATTTTTAGGCTGATAAAGCAAGGGTGAAATAAACTTCCACACCATGGCCATACTCATTTCAATCATCCAAGCAAGTTAAGAAAATTGTACTGGAATAGAATGAAAAGGAGCAAATAAATAAGCATTGTAATGTTGTAACAAAAAAAAAAAGAATTGTAATATAATAGAATAATCTTAAGACTTAATAATAATTTTGCTTTGCTAATTTTGTATACAGATTATGTTGTGCTATTGTAATAAAACTATATTGTGATATTTTGACTTGAATAAAAGCACTACCAAACATTTATATCAATTGACATTGGGATGCTCTAATTTAATAAGTGGTCTCGATTTTGAACTTGGGTTTACAGCCACGATAATTATTTAAAGGTAATAGTGTGTATCCTCATTCATAGATACTTTGACATGACTCTCGTGCACAAACTAAGTCTGCAGATCTACTCTGAAGAGGTGAAAAAAAAAACATCCAGTTATTATTATTAAATCCCAACCGTAATTGATTCCAATAAGTCATTAAATAATGAATTTTTTTAACATTTATTTCATATTTCTACCTTAAAAAAGTGTGTACTTACTACTTATGTTTGCAGTGATGATGTTTTATTAAACACCATCCAATGATGATGTTTCAGTAAACAGCAACCTCATCGTCCCTTCGGGGACATCCGATAACACCAACCTCATAAATATATCAAATTATTTTGTAATTGAAAATATATTTAAATCATTATATTACAGTTAATTTTGTTATTATATAAAGGATTTATGTGCAAATCCACACATAAACTCATACCTAACGTGCATCCAGCATCATTTATATTGGGTTTGAGTTCTCTCCTCATTTTTTTTCATTTTATCTTATAATCATATTACCACTGTTTAATTGACAAAATTAACGGTTCAGATTAAAAAATGAGTAAAATTATGATAAATTCTATATAAAAACAAACAAATAAATTTAAACTACTAAGATTTAACCCGGATAGTTTATTGCAACACCATCTAAAAAATAATAAAAATAATAATATTAAAAAATTATTCAATCGCGTTGATTTATCAATCTAATGATAGGACAATAAAAGACAAGGAAAAGAAAAAGAAAAAGAAAGATGATGAGAATCATCTTCCCATACCTGTCACTTATTATAATATTATATACACACAAGTTGAGAAACACTGTCCGGTTATGCGATTTTATCAAAATTATTATTTTATTTTGGGAAATTAATCATTCAATGCTTATAGTTTCAGGTATATGTAGCTCAATCATTATTTATACACTCTCTCCTCTTTCGGTACGTATATTTATTATTACTGTATAAAATATACCAATCATGATGGAATCATACATTATGCTATCTTTATTTTCAAAACAGAGAGTACTTAAAATAAGAGAACTTGATTTTTTTTATTTTAAATAACTTCTAATTACTTGAAAAATACTTCTACTTAAAAGATTTTCATGATACTAATTAAACGTAACATAATTTCAATTTTCATTAAAATTTTATACAATAAATTATCTCTAGATAAAATAATTAATTTCTTAAGAAATAAAGTTTTTTTTTAAGAAAACGAATGCATTTCAAAATCAACGTGCACAAGGGGTTGGAATAAAGCCAACAAAAAATATTAATAATTTTATTTCTTATATATAAATATATGTATGTTTGTATAAATGATTTGTCTGTCTTCTCTTGTCTATTATGAATTAATTGATGCCATACCAGCTGGGATTTGTCTGATAATTAATCATGATTTTTAAATAAATGAAATCTCATTAGTCAATAAGGGTATCTTTAAGCCATTTTAAACTTAAGACAAATGTTTCTCTAATCTTAAAATGCAAAGGATTTTCAGCTCTCTTAACGAATTCATTTCTTAGGATTCAAAGTTGTGTTCTTTTGAAGTCGTTTATTGCCTTAACTGATCGTGTTATCTCATAAGTTATTATATTAACTTTTAAATTTTATAATTTATTTTAACTTGAATTCAAGTAGTTGGTAACTTATGAGATAATCAAAAGTTTAGGTTTGTAATTCATTTTAGTATGTTTAAAAACGTTTGGTTTTGAATTTACAATTAGTTTCGAAATTTATAAAAATATTTGTATATGTTTCATGAAAGTCATAATTTTGACTCTTATAATATATTAACGCATGTTTAATTGAATGTATGATCGATTCTATAAAGCAAAATTTTGGTTTCGTTAAAGCTTAAAACTGATCAAAACTTCCCTCCTGAAAGTATTCTTGATCTATATAACATTGGTTCAGCCGTAAGTTATTTAATTAAAGGTGATTTAGATAGTCAATTATTATAAATCATTTTTTTATTTATCATGATTTAAGCATATTAATTGGGTAAAACACAGTTTTAATTTTTTAAATTCATATCAAGTATTAGTTTATCACTTAACGTTAACAGCATTTTTCTCATTAATTGAAAATGTTAATTCATCAAAATTATTTGAAGACTTTAACCTGTGACTTTGTAATCCGGTAGTATAAGAGTTTCCTTCTAAGTGGGAGGTCGTAAGATCGATTCTACTTGTAACGTAAGTTTGTTATACATGCCCTATTTATTCAAAAACATGAAGACTACACAATTAAATGTTGATATAACATGCTTAAAATTTAATCTTTTAAAATAACATTTTCATTTAATTTTCATCCGTTGACATAATATAATATTCTTATATTTGGTTGAGAGTTGATTTATTGAAATTGAGATTCCATATTAGGCTCAATCTTGTCATAATTTTCTTTCTCATTTTCTTCTCAAATGTAATCTCTTATAAAATGCTAGATTATTATACTTTTAAAATATAACTAAATAATTTTAGGTTGTTAAATTTTAATGTGAACTGTTAACATTTATAGTATATAAAAAATTTAATTTATAAAATAGTTTGACATTTGTTTTATAAAGTATTACATCTGAAGTTCTGACCCATTCATTTTTGTGATTTAGGGGTAGGTAACAAATTCTGATATTAAAAAAATGAGAAAAAAGTAAAAGAAGAGAAACCCAACCCATAGAGTTCAATATATTTTTGTTAAGGATTAAGGTATAAAAATGTTCATATACATTTTCCAGAGGTGCGTCTAACACTATAAACCTTTTTTTGGGTGCTAAAATAATTGTTGACTTTTGAAAATGGAGCAAAAATACACACCACTGTTAAGTATAACAAACTGACGCTGCTATTTTTTGTTGAGTAGGCCTCATATTTTTTGTATTTAAATTGATTAATTTAGAAAAGTTGTGCCCTTCCTCACCCTATTCCACCGTTCCATCTTCGCCACTTCGCCAGCCAACCATCCTCCCTCTCTTTCTCTCACTCACAGATGAGATAAAATAAGGGAAAATGACAGAAAAAGACCCTCGAATTACACAAAGGACAGTTCAGTACAACGAATTTTGAAAAGGACAGTTCAGTACAAATGACTGAACTATCCAAACCCAAATTTAAAGGAAATGTCCAAAATGTCCTTGCTACAACTAAGTTGGGAATCCCTTAAGAGAAGTTGGGAATTCCTTAAGGGAAGTTGGGAATCCCTTAAAGGAAGTTGGGAAGGCTTATGGGAAGTTGGGATTCCCAACTTCCCACAAGGGATTCCCAACTTCCCTTAAGGGACTCCCAACTTATTAGTATAAGCCTTCCCAACTTCCTTTAAGGGATTTCCAATTTCCCTTAAGGAATTCCCAACTTCTCTTAAGGGATTCCCAACTTAGTTGTAGCAAAGGGCATTTTGGACATTTCCTTTAAATTTAGGTTTGGACAGTTCAGTCATTTGTACTGAACTGTCCTTTTCGAAATTCGTTGTACTGAACTGTCCTTTGTGTAATTCGAGGGTCTTTTTCTGTCATTTTCCCATAAAATAATCAGCAAAATATGGAAATCACAAAATGGGCAATATATAGGATGAGATAGAATATATATTTATATATATATATATATATATATATATATTTAGTAAACTCACTTCTCAAGTCATCAATACTTTTAACTTAGCTATAAAAATGAAAGCCCTACAAGCTTACACCTGCAACTTGTCATTCCCTCTCTCTTTCCTCTTTTGCTTTTACTACATATCTAATAGTAAAAATAAAAATTAAATATTTATTATCTTAACTTTTTTTCATGTTGCTTTTTATAATATTGATAAAAAAATTAATATTTCCTCTAATAATGTGGATTGAAGGCGGTATAAATATATTTTATTTAAATTTGGTTGTAAGCGGTTGGTAGCTTGTCTAACAAAGGATAAACATGCAATTAAAGACAGCCATGTGCTATAGGAATCGGCCATCATAAGTTATAACCATATATATCATTGATATTTGAGACACACAGCCTTTGCTTTGGTCAACTACTCGAAATTCCTAACCATTTGTGTTGATCTGAATCGCCATGGAAGCTCAATCACCTAACAACAATGAAGGGAAGCCGATCCAATGCAAAGGTTAGTAAATCATCCATCCATTCATTCAGATTTTTCTTTTTCAATACTCAAATGAATATATGCCAATATATTGTTTAAAATAGTATAGTTTAATTTCTTACTTATGATGAAATAATCCTTTAATTTCCATATCTCTTCTTTCTCCAGCCGCCATCTGTCGGAGTGCCGGCGAGCCGTTAGTGATTGAGGATGTCGTCGTAGCGCCGCCGATGTCCGGTGAAGCTCGGATTCGTATAATCTGCACCTCTCTATGTCACAGTGACCTCACGTTTTGGAAGTTGAAGGTATGTTTAATTTCTTTAGTTGTTTTGTTCTTCTTCTTTGATTTGGTCAATTCAACTTTTGGAGGGATTATATATTATTTTGAGTTTATGAGATGATGATTTTTTAATTATTTTAATTTCTGTGTGTTGAATTGAAGGAGCCTCATGGAATTTTCCCAAGAATTCTGGGCCATGAGGCCGTCGGGTAAGTTTTTTGGATTCATTATATTCCAAATGAAGCTATGAGATTTTACTTATAGTTTTAACTACTGGCTCAAACTTTAAATACTGGAGTCTGGATATGGTTTGTATATAATATCATCACATCTAACTAATTCTTGGAAAGGAGATATACTTAAGGAATCAACTAAATTTATTTATATTTTATAATAAAGAAGATTTTAATAAATTTATCTCTATTGTTGCCCAAAAAAAATTTATCTCTATTTAAAGTCATGAACTGAAAAACATTATATACTTTCTCTCACAATTAACTGTTATCTTAGAAAAATTAGAAAATGTTAGATCTTAATTATTAAAGCATCATAATTATTACTCCACCCGTTGACTATTACTTCCACCCTTCCTTTCCGTAAGAAACTTCTAACCGAATTATGTGAATAAATACATATAGTTAAATTTGAATAGAAGCTTTTAATTTTTTTCGAAAATTAATGTGAAACTTCAAACATACCCTTAACATATAAAAGCTAACAACCACTCCCAATTTTCTCTGTCCAATATTTTAAAGAGGGTTAAGGTGCAATTTTGAAAAGGAATTTTAATTTTCTATTATTAACATGTGACATATATGAAGTTTTGAAGTGCGTAAAAGTAGATATAACTATTTTTAAAAAAACAGAGCAATTTTCCCATTTTCGTTAACAGGCTGAAAAGTATGTCTCTTGTTTTTGTTGTGGATCCCACATATAACGCAAGTTTTGGCTGATTTGCTATTTTAACAGGGTTGTGGAAAGTGTAGGAGAAGGTGTAAGTGAGGTGAAGAAAGGAGATGTGGTGATTCCAGTGTTCATAACACAGTGCTTAGAATGTGTAGATTGCAAGTCAAAGAAGAGTAACCTTTGTTCAAAATTGCCATTCAAAGTGTCTGGTTGGATGCCAAGACATGAAAGCAGCAGATTCACTGACCTCAAAGGACAAACCATTCACCATTTCTTGTTTGTTTCAAGCTTCAGCCAATACACTGTGGTTGATGTTGCTAACTTGACTAAGATTGATGATCCCTACTCTTCTGTTCCTCTTGATAAGGCTTGCCTCCTCAGTTGTGGTATTTCTACTGGTAAGTTCTCTTTCCCATTCTTTTGGGCTTATTTGGTTAGAATTCGAAAAGCGTGTTAGCGGAAGTCAAGACAAAACCCCTTGTACAAAATAAATGGTGTTGGAGGAGGAACTTCTAATACCAATCCAAATAGGCACTTTATCTCTCTTCCTATTTTCTCTCTATAATTTTCTTCACATGATCAATTTGGAATCTTGGCTTGATCTAACAACTAAGAGTTTACGTGGGACCTCATTTAGATAATGACACATATCTTTTGGAGTTTTAAAAGTCAATTAGAGCAATAAATCATTTTGATTTAACCATGCATGAGAGTTGGTAAAAGAGCTTTTCTGATCTTCAAAAAGTTAGTTGATTTGAGAGCCAGAGCATCCAAGATTGGTTTCAATTCAAATGAACTTCTCTTCTGCTTCAATATTTTATATTATTTATTAATTTTATATTTACATAAATTTATATATATATATATATATATATATATATTTCATTCATTAAATTCTATCAACTTTCTTACAGTTTTAAACATGCTTTTTTATTATATCTTCCAAACAAATTCCATTTTTTCAAAGTTAACATTTCTATATAAGCATCTCAAAAGACAAATCACATTACATACCTTACTAATTGACTTTAGTTGGTGAAATTAAAGTCAGTTTTGCCATTAATCCAAATTTGAAAAAAAAAAAAAACTTGGCATGATATCTCATTCATTCAAAGAGATTTTATCGTCTTTTAGATTCTTGAGTTTGACTTGACTTAATTTGAATTAGTCATAGTGTAATATATACAGTAGATTGTTCGATACACACACATCACAATGTTTTATATATATATATATATATATAGATATAGAGAGAGAGAGAGAGAGAGAGAAACATAAGTGGAGGTTATTATGACTTAATTTTTTGGGAGCAACTTATATATATATATATATATGTTATAGGAGTAGGTGCTGCTTGGAAGACAGCAGAAGTGGAGGCAGGTTCTACGGTTGCCATATTTGGGCTCGGTTCCATTGGATTAGCGGTGCATTTTCTCACAAACCTCACTTCATTTTCTCTTCCTTACTTACTTACTTATTTATTTATTTATTTATTTTCTACCAAAAAAAGTGAACAAATACACAAAGGTCCCTTTGCCAACAAATTGATACATTTTTAATATTCTTTCAGTTTTTAAATACTCATTTATGTCTTATTTATAAGTCACTTATAATATTGGGATAAAAACCTTAAATATCTACTATTTAATAAAAAATATTATTATAATTATAAATAAATAATATTATTTTCAGAAATTATATTATCCAAAAAAATTATAAAAATATATTATAAAAATTGGAAAATATTATTCCATTTTGAAAATATATTATTATATTAATTACAAATAAAGATTTTATTATGTAAAATAAAATTAATATGTCAAATAAAACATTATTAAAAATAAGAAATTATTTATTTTAATATAAAAATAAATTATTATATAATATATTTTTACATATAAAACTGATGTTATTAGAAATAAAAATACTATTACAACTAAAAAAACATACACTGCCAATTAATTTTAAATAAAAATATCTTATCATAAAATTGGAAAATATTATTTTTTAAAATATATTATTATATTAATTTTAAATAAATATTAATATATAAATTATAATTGAGATGTAAATTAGTTTTTATAACATATAAAATAATGTGTGATGATCTAATGGTAAATTGTTATCATCTCTCCCCTTCACTCCCCTATTAAATCAAACAATGGATCATTAAAAATCTTTATCTTCCTCTTCACTCCTACCAAACTAAACAAGATAACACCATCCACTCCCCTAGAGGGAAAAACAAGTAAAAACTTAGAGGCAATGGCCTATGCCAGTGTCTCGGGAAATTGCCTATATATAGCTATGTATGTACTTTTATAATTTAATTTTGGATTTATTGGTTAAAGTCAAAGTAGTGTAAATTTCAACTTTGATTATGGAATTTAAAATCGTATATTACTTTCTTCATGGAAGAAATTTTTTTCTCTTGAAAAAAGTTGAAAATACAATGTTTGAATTGGTGTCATTGAAATGGATTAGTTTTCACTTTGGTAGGTTGCAGAGGGAGCTAGACTGTGTGGAGCTGCTAGGATTATTGGGGTTGACTTGAACCCACAAAAATTAGAAATTGGTAACTACTTGCACAATTCATAAATTATACCTCTAATTGACTAATTAATCTCTCGATCTCAAATTATACGTGTGAAGTTTAAGATGAATTGCATTATTTATATCTTACATTTTTCCCCAAATGCATCAAATGGTAATAGAATATAATTGACAATACTTAGACGAATAATTATTGTCAAAATAATTTTTTTCCTAAATTAAATTTTACAATTATTGAAATGATCTAAATTGAATGGAAATATTTCTACATTATGTATAATTTTGTAACTCAGAAAGTTATTAGAAGGATATATGGATTGATAAGTTACAATAAAAATTTAAGAAAGTACCAGCTCATAGTTTAGTTTGATCATAAATACTGATAAATCAATGTGATTGAAGGTTATATGAACGAAATGTGGTGATTAGTTCCGTTTATGGAAAAAAAATGTTAAATTGATTCTCAATGATTTTTTTTTTCTATTTTCTGTTTTAACTCAGGAAAGAAGTTTGGAGTCACACACTTCGTTAATTCTGGAGAATGTGGGGACAAACCTGTTAGCCAGGTCCATTTCATGCCATAAATTATTGAAAAAATGCATTCATATCTAAAAAAGATATTAATATGAAACAGATCATAACTATTTATTAATTATGTTTTTTCAGTTATTAATAGTGATCATTTCACTTGTCATTAATAAGTCATATAACTTTATTTAATATTAATTGTCTTTCTAGAGACCTAAATGCAATTCTCTCTAAATTATTTTGTATTGCTTGATATTTTAGATATTAGGAAAAGAGCCTTTTTAGGTAGTGCTTTGATGCACATGATAGAATATAATCCATAACTTGCAGAAAAGAAAATTAAATACAAATAGATCTTTCAATTTTTTTCACATTAATAAGCTACAAAGGATTTAATATTTATAGGTTAGATACAAATCAAATTTAGAGAAAATTACTCTATTAATTCCTATAGCATTTACTTTGTTATAATTTATTCTCAACACTTTGATTTAATATAATTCAATCTTTATAGTTTTGACTTAGCCGTAATTCAGCTTCTAAACTTTGACACACTGCAACTCAATATCATCAAGTTAAACAATCTTATAATTTAGTCCACATGTTTTAGAAAAAAATCATAATCATATACTCCCTCCGTCCCTTATTATAAGAGTCAAATAGGTAAAATCACATAGATTAAGGAAGTGGTTGAGAGAAATAAATATGTCTGAAATAATTTATTTTTCTCAAGTTTGCCCTTATTTATGTAAGAGAGAGAAATGTGATAATTGTGTTATAAATGAGTATAAAAGAGAATGTGAATAGAGAGAATAATTATAGATAAAATGGGAAAAAACTCATTAAATGTATTAACAAATTGTGTCTGGCTCTTATAAAAAGGGACAAAACCATTCAAATTTTTTGTTCTTATATATAGGGACGGAGGGAGTGTATAATAAAAGACGTGGACTAAATTATTAAATGGTTAAAACCACAAGAATTGACTTAAGTGAACCAAAGTTCAGGATTGACAAAACAAAAAAATCAGGGTTTAGAGACTGAGTTATAATTGAATCAATGCTATGATAACCCAGTACAACTGAGTCAAAGGTTTTAATGTGAGTGATAGTCAAATAAAAAGTATAGTTACAAGATTAGTTTTTCTCCAACAATGTAATGTTTACACGGGGTTGAAACTTTTATAGTTAGCACAATATGAAATAAAATAATTTATTGCATGTAATCTGAACTCAAGATCATTGATGGCATAATAACATTGGTTTGTTAGCTATTATGGAATTCTTTTGCATATAAGAGAGGGGGAGATGAAAAGAATTTTAAAAAAACTACAAACTTATGGATCTCAAATAAAAAAGTAATCATTTTCTCGTTTCTGTATATAAATCAAATTTAATTTTATGTATTTACAAGTGGTCAGGAATATAGGTAATTATTTTGTTAGACGTTGCGTGTAATTTTTCCAAATTTATAAGTACCTTAATCAAAATTCCCAAAAACTATATTTTAAATGAAAATTGGGTTTTTTAAAACTAAAAATGAGTTCATTGATATCAATGTAATTTTTGTGGAACAGGTGATTAAAGAGATGACTGATGGAGGAGCTGATTATTGCTTTGAATGTGTTGGAGCTGCATCTTTGGTGCATGAAGCCTATGCTTCTTGTCGTAAGGTCATTTCTCTCTCCCATCCTCCAAATCCAATTCAACAATTTGGAATTTCATTATTAGTAAATACTACTTCACTGCTTCTTAATATAAAACCAAACGCAATGGCATAAGCTGGTTATTTACAGTAAATGAAACACCATTTTCAGTCATTTGCATCGGAACACTGGCTACCTCTTTTAAAATGTCTAACCAATTAATAGGAATAACTTAAAAAATATATATTTTGGGTTTTTTTTGGGGGGGGGGGGGAGGGATGGATTCAACATCTTATTAATTCTACATTCTCTTACTACTCTAATTAAATAGCGAAAATTATGAATAAACCCTCATTTAACAAATTAATAGGGGAATGAGACATAACACTCACACATGAAATTAATAGGAATTTATCCCCAATTTTGCTTATTGAATAATATGTGCGTATATGAAAAAATTGATCAATACTCATTAAAACTATCAATTATAACATCTTATACGAATAATTAAAACATTCATCTTCTAAAAGAGATCTTATAAAATGGAGGGATGGATAATATTCTATCATGTCGAACTTCAAGTTTGAAGCTTAACAATGGAGATTTTTAATTTGAAATTGTGATGCTTTGCTTTGATGACTTTAGGGTTGGGGGAAAACAATAGTTGTGGGAGTTGACAAGGCAGACTCTAATTTGAGCTTTAGCTCTTCCGAAGTTCTTACGAGTGGGAAAAGCCTAATGGGATCTTTATTTGGAGGACTCAAACCAAAGTCTCACATCCCCATTCTTCTCAAGCGTTACATCGATAAGGTGATCATCTTTACATTTATGCTTTATCTTATAATTGGTTTATTTTTGGGTAAAAGTCCACATATAATTTTTTTAAAAAAAGAAATTTACATAAAATTTTGCTTTAATCTCTTAATTTCATCATATGGTGTTTTTCAGTCATCTCATATGGTGTTTTTCAGTCATCAAACCCTTATTTAATTTTAATTAGTTTTTTAAGAAAAATATTACCATTGAAATTATAAAGTTGGCTGAACGTTCTCAAATGTTAACACTTAACATACAAAATTTATTTCTTTAAAAGATTAAAAAGCAATTCTATCAATGAAGTATTTCTCTTCTGTATTTAACACTGCAAAGTTTTTTCATGGATACAATAACATACATAAACATTTCCAATTTTCTCTCTCTATATATATGTGTGTGTGCATAGAGTGAATGTATGATATATTATGATAATGTCTTGTTGAAAAATATTATGGAAATGTTTACAATTTTTAAGATTGTCATAAAATATGAGTAAGGGTATTCACGGAACCGTCTATCCCAAAGAAATAGGGTCGGGACAGGATTCTTGTCTCGTGTCCCGTCCCGTCCCGTGCTGCTTTTTTCTTAAAAAAATTATATATATTTTTGGGCTGTTTTTTTTCCTGTAAAATTTTTTGCAACCTCTATTCTTCAATGTTTTAAACTAATATATGTGCAAGCATAAAAAAATTAAACAATAAAACATGCCGCTAGCAAACAACATATGTATATTTTTTTCCAATGAACGGTATATGTATATTTGTGATATAGGGAACATGCAACATATTAAAAAAGCAAGATTTTGATTCTTAAAGATAAGATTTTTCAACTACTACGAATATAATGTTAAATGACTAGATGTTACATTAAAGACTAAGGAACAATAAACAATATAATGATGATTATTTTTTGCTCTTGAATGCAAGATGTTTCAACTAAAATGGTACTGTAGTAAGAATAATGTTAGTTGAGTAAAAGTTATATTTTAGAAACATGGATGTACAGGTAGCATATTAAAAAAAATATGGGTCTAATAGTAACTTCTATCAAAAAATATGCCAGAGATAAGAAAAATGTGATTATAGATATTGAGATATTTGACTAAAAGAATGATCTAAATAATTAATCTTGTCCCGTCCTATCCCAAACATTAATCTTGTCACCCAAATGTTCGGGATGGGACGGGACGACCGGGACGGAACAAACTTGAACACCCCTAAATATGAGTATTGAAAGCATTTGAAAATTACTATAAACAAATTGAAAAATTGAGTATTGGAAATGTAAAAGATGTGTGCTGATAAAATAGAAGATGTTTGTTAAAAAAAATTAACTTCAAAAATTTTTAGTTTCAGTCAAATTTCATGGTGTTGTTTTTTAAGATTTCATTTTGTCAAAGTTTTTCATTGTCATTACTTTTTTAATGTGTTCTTATATATTATTTTTTTCTTCCTAATATATTGATTTCTCCAAAGGTTGTCTTTTCAGTAAAATCATTGAAAACTTTTCCATTACGAAATTATTGTTTAGAGATATATATAATTCTTTAAAAAAACTCGTGCAATCTATCTTCAATAGATACAACTCTATTTGATATACATGCACCCTATCTTTAAATATCTATAAAAACAAATTTGGCAAAAAAATATGTATATAAAATATTTGCACAAAATAACTATACTTGTTTAATTCGCAATTTTCTCAATTTTATTTTGAAGTTATTCTCATCTATATTAAACTTGCTACCAACATAATTAACAGGAACTGCGGCTAGATGATTTCGTGACACACGAGATAGAATTTGAGGACATAAATAAAGCTTTTGATTTACTGCAAGCTGGTCAGTGTCTTCGATGTGTGATTTGGATGGACAAGAAATTGTGAGAAAAAAGAATTTCAGATATATGACTCTTTTATTTGATGTGATCAAATAATGGACAATCATTCGTTAAAACAGAAAATGTTGATTGCATATAGCACTACAATGACATTTGGTGCTCATGTGAAGTATTTGTTGATTTGGAGTGTTTTATCATGTAATGGCACCATTTGGCGCATTACATAAGCACTGATTTTCAAATATTATTTAAGTATGAATAAAAGCTTACTCTTATAGAAAAAATAATTATTTGATTCTTATAGTTTTGAATTAGTTAAAACTTAGCCCTTAAACTTTGATTTAGTATAACTTAAATATCAATATGTGTAGTTTTATTTTTAAAATATATGGACTAATATTTTAAATGATTAAAACTATAAGGGTTGAATTGATCTAAATCAAATTTTAAAAATTGAATTCATCGAGTTAAAATTATAAGGATTCAATTAAACTAAATTTTTTTGTTAAGTTAAAAGGAGTTGCACTTCACATATGTTTGGGTAGTGAAATGAGAAAATTATTTACAGGTCCTCTACAAGGAATATAATAAAATGAGATCCCATAAAATCTTCTAAATAAACTGAGGTCCCTAATTTTAGCCAGAAAATTGTAATTGTTGGGCCAAAAGTTGTTATCTCCTCACAAAAATTTGTTAGTGACCAAGAGTTTAAAAAATTTCTTATTGATACTCATAATGTTATTACAAAAGTCTAAAAAAGCTAATATTATTAATTACCAAGATTTTATAACGGTTGTCAATTATACTCATATTGTTGTTATAAAAGCTCAAAAGTAGCTAAAAGTTGCTAGAACCAGACAATGACAACTTTCTGGCAAAACTAGTGACATTAGTTTAATTAGGGGATTTCGTTGGACCTCAATTTAATTAAGTTCCTTCCATAAACCTGTAATTAATTTCCTCTATTGAATTTAAAATTAATTAATTAAATCAAATTATCGGCTTAAAATATTTATTTTTTATTTTCATCAAAAGGATTTGACTATTTAACTTTGTTTTGAAGGGTATTGAATCTCTTATACCTGACTCAATTACTTCAATTGGTATTTCTTTTTCTTTGACCATTCTTACTTATAGTTTGTTAAAAAAAAAAAAAAACATTCTTAGTTATCGTCTTATGGAATGCACCACACTTTTCATTATATGCAAATACTCTCTTTATCCTAATTATAAGATCAAGTTGACTTTTTTGGAAAAATTAAGGATGCAAAATAAATCACTTTAAATTATTTCTATTTATCATCTTTTTCCCCAAAACTAATTTATTTTTCTTATAAATTAACATATAATCTAATTACATGTTGTATATGTTATAATTTAGTGGTTTGATTTCTTCCTTAACTTAAAAAACAAAAGTCAATTTAATCTTATAATTGAGACCGGAGTGAGCATATTCTATTTTATATATGAATGAAGATATGTTACACACATGATTAAAAGAAGTTTAACATCATTAACATCACTAAAAGGATGTGACTCACAGCATCCCCTAAGAATTAAGTTAACGACTTCAATACAATGGGAGACGATGATGCTTATATATATATATATATATATATATATATATATTATTCTAAAATTGCTTATCCCAATATAGCTGTAGTTCCTGAATAACTTCTAAGATTTTTGTAATGGCTAGTGGGACGTTTCGTGGTTTGTAGTTGAAAACCACACATTCATCATCTCCCCCCGTGGTCCTTTGATGATACCACCGCATACGCTATTGCCATCAGGAAGCACCAAACCATCCACCTAGACTTTGATGGAATTCATTTGATAACTACAAGATTCTGTCACAGCGATAGGCTTATTGGAGTAGAAGCCACACTTTAGATGCCAAATCTTTATCTCCACATGCACGAAGAAATATGTCATTTGCTTTATCACATGTCAAAACGTAGGAGCTGAGCGTTTGCCATAAAGTGATGCCCAAATATCCCCACATAGATGGTGAACCTTTAACTTCAAAATTAAAATTTGAAAAATATCGATTGACAGATATATCTCAGCCAGGAGGCTGATTGTGCACAAAAACCCCGACTGGCACCGGGGAGGAAAAAGAAAAGAATCAAAATACTTTATGAATTTCAATATCATAGATAAGTTACTAAATATAAGACATATTTACCTAATTCGATTATATTAAGGATGCTAGTTAAATTAGTTAAAATCACATCATATTATTAAAACACCGTAACCACATTCATTTATACCTACCTTTTTTATAATTAAAAGTTTAGATAAGTTTGGTCCCGGGGGTTCACCAGGGCCAGGATAAGCCTCTAGGATTAAATAGTGCTTACAGAGGTACTAACAGATCACCCACCACCAAGGTTCTCACATCAGCGGGATTCGAATCCACAACCTTATGGTTATGAGTCAACTCCTTTGCCAACTTGACTAACGTTGTTGGCTCCTTTGTACCTACCTTCCCTCTCTCTCTCTCTCTCTCTCTCTCTCTCTTGTTTATTTATTTTTTATGAGCATTAATAAGGATAATTGAGGGAAAAAGTGAGAAAAATAAAATAAAAAGAGGTCTTCTATTTAGGAACGAGTTCACCTTTCCAAATAGGTTGTATGTTAATGGAGGGAGTAATAAATACCCTTATTTATCTAGTTAAAATTTTCTATATATGCATGATTTTGAAATTGAGAAAGGTATTAATCCCTCATTTTCTCAAAAAAAAAGGGCACATAGCTAATTTGTTAATAAACAAAGGAATTTGGGGAATAAGATATTAATATAATATTGGATTTATCCACCTGTATTCGGCTCTATTAGTGATATGCTAATCTATTTGTGGGAATGTAGACTCAGAATGGGGAACAAAGTTACCTCTAACTAATTATTGCGTTGGTATACCAGGCTCGAACTCAAGACCACCATTCAAATTAAAACAATTTACTACCGGTTAATCTAATGAGTTAAAGAAATTGGAAATAGGGTGATGTATGAGCAGGAAATAAACCTGACACTGTGATAACCATATGAAGAGCTTAACATAATTGTTTCTCCTTTTACCTTTTAAGGATGAATTACTCCCTCCATTTCTAAATATAAAACATATTTATCTAATTTGATTAAATTAAGAATATTAGTTAAATTAGTTAAAATCACACGATATTACCAATACAACTTAACCATCTGCCTTCTTCTCCACCACTTTCTTATTTTTTTTTTTTTATCATTGATGAGCATTTATAAAGGAATAATTGAGGAAAAAATTGAGAATAATTAAAAAATAATTTTATATTTTAAATTAACTCACCTCCCAGATAAATCCAATATTTATTTAGAAGAGAAGGACATACTCTGTTTCTTTGCTTCCAAAAAAAAAAAAAAAATTATAATAGTTGACCGAGCAAGCAAGAATATTGACTAAGAAAACAATAATAGCCATTCTGCCCAGAAATGTGAAATTATTTGGCGTAAGGGAAGAGTTAGGGCTTTTTGGTTCAAAACCACACTGCGCGGCTTCTACCTCTTCACTCTATCTTTCCCTACCTCGTCTTCGCACGCTTCTCCGGCTTTATCACTGGTCAGATCTCCGGTGACACTAACAAAATTTCTTATTGAGGTATTGACTATTGAGATTATTGATTATTGATTTGTTTGTTTGTTATGTTTTTGTTACAAAAACTCCAATGCTCTGTCAATTATAAATATTGAGGAATCTTATCTGTGTTCTTTGTGTGCTATTTGTTGGCTTAATTTTGCAGAGATACGAAGATTTTAGGGTTGAGATAAAATGAGCGGAGGAATTGAGAAGTCTTCAACCACTACGAAGACCCCTGCTGATTTTCTCAAATCCATTCGTGGTCGTCCTGTTGTTGTCAAGTTGAATTCTGGCGTCGATTATCGAGGTAATCCTTCCCTCTCTATCTTCTGACTCTGTATTCTGGAATATATTGTATTAAACTGTTGTATGTAGCTGATATTTTTCTGTTCCATTTATTTTGTGATAAAACTGAAAAGTAGAGTTTTCTGAAACATGACTTACTCAGCTAACATCTCCGTGCATAGGCTTCATTTGATGCTTTACTCTTTTTCTTTTTTTTTGGGGGGGGGGGGGGTGTTCACTTGTTCTTTGATGTGGTCTCACCTTGAGAAACAGCTTCAGATCTTGTTTCTGGAAAGTTGCTTCATTTTTTGGATTTTAAGTGGTTAATGTTTTCTGTAGGATTTAAAATTGGCCCTATTAGATCAGCTCGTTTTTAGTGGCTTGAATCTTTGATGTTGCTTTTTTCTATACTCACTTTGTTCATGATCTTGCCTGTATAGGTTTGGCATGTTTTAAGTTATAAAGTATTAGCTTGTTCCTCCAAAAAGTAGCTTTGAAATTTTCGCTGTAGAAGAATGTGAAAATCATAGCATGTCAATTGAAGAGATAAACGGTTGTGTTATTGACTGTGAATATAAAACCTTGATCGCAATATTATTTTGATCAATTATCTATGTAGCCAACTACACCTAGTGGGGATAAGGTTTGTTGTTGTTGTTTCCTATTCTTTCAGTTCAATAGTCCATAGATTTGTATCTGTATTCCATCCAAATCAACTTATATTAACATTGAACAAATTGTAAGTGGGAGTGTATTTGCTCATAATTATTTCATATGATCTTTGACTTTTGTCTTTCGGTTTATTTGTCAATGAAACTTGTTATGCATCTCCAACTCTTGTATATTCATAAAGTGCACTAAGTTCATAACTGGGCCCCATAAAGGAAAGCACAAGTTCCTATAATTTCATATCTAAGGAACAAAACCCGCTTTTTCCTAATGCACGGTGCTTTGTATGAATGGACAAAACTTTGTAGCAGATGAGGGAAGGAGTACTTGTAAAGTAAATTGACAAAACAAAATTAAGGATCACATAAGAAAACTGAAATACATGTATACTTCTTGTTATGGTTAGTTTAATAATGACTTATTTTAGTTTGAACGAGATTCAAGTACACATTTGTGAATTGCTGAACAAGAAGTATGGGATAAATTCACTGAGATAAGTAGATAGCCATGGTTTATATACACTATCAATAACGTGTTTGTTTCTTCAATTTTACATGACTTGAATTTCACATTCTTTTGCTAAGATAAAGCCCCCAGTTACATTAGAAGAAAAGCCCCATCCAATGAGTTCGATCCCCCCCCCCCCCCCGCGGGGGCGAAAGATCATCTTTATATTAAAACACAAACACAAAGGATGGGTACAATAAGTGCATATGAGAAAAAGTGACCCCCATTATACATGGTACATGACGATTCCCATAGCTTATATGCCACCATTCCCTAGAAAAAAACAATACAATACCTTAAGCTATGCAGAACATCTTCTGTAAGAGTTTGACAGCTTATAAGTTCACATAACCACGAGTGCGAGAAAGTGAGGAAGAAAAGGTGTTAGAATATTAGAAAATATTTAATAATTAGGAAATATTGCTATAACAGATTAGGGAATATTATTCTGTCAATCACTATTAATTAGGGGTATTAGTTGGGATATTAGGAATATTAATTTAGATATTATTTTAGGTAATTGTTCTAGATTATTCTATCCTCTTGTATAAATATATGATTAAGTCTATGAATAAAGTTGAACCCTTTTGAGAATGTTTTCCTACAAAAGGATACAACATCCAGCTTTCTAAGCCATAGCTTCTAGTGCCATAAATTGAGATTGAGACCCAAACCAAACTAGGGGATATGATGTAGCTTTCAACTCCAAAGAGGACAAAGACCAGTATCGACCATTTTTTGAAAATGGCTTGATTGAATTGGATTGAAACTCATTATGACCTCAAATGAGCCATTCTCAAAGGAATAAGAGCACCATAGAAAGCCTCCTGCTATATCCATCTGATTCTCCTTTCTCACTTAAAGGGAAAACATATATACTAACCATCATTAAGAACACAGAACAACAGAAGTAGTATCTTCCTACAGCCAATATCCTACACTCCACTAAATCCTCAAATAATAGAAGCAAAGGATTCAGGTTAGCAAGGAATCCTAAATTAGGTTTCTTGCCATAGCCAAACTATACCACCTCCCAAAGGCACCAAGCAAAGAGATGATAAAATAACCTTCCTGATTTTGAGGAATTGAAACTCACAAAAGAAAATTTAACTCCATTCCTTTCTTCCTCTGCATCAACAGACCAAAAAGATAATAAGTTCATATGTAAATTATTAACCATTGGGTACCCCATAGCTTGTTCAGAGACAAATTTCATTCTCACTCGCTCTTCCCATTACCGATCCATTCATAACAACCCATTTGTATGATATATTTCCCACCGTAGACATTTCTTTTTTTGACTTCTTAGCAATAGATCCTTCCTCTTCCTTCATATCCTCCTCAGATCGACATCTCTTAGAGGAGAATAGTTTAGACCACCCATCAATATCCATATCTACTATTTCAGAGGATGTAGACACGTACCCGGTTCTTCTTCAAAATTTTAGTTGAACAAACTTCTTCGATTTCTTCTTCATCTCGAAATCATCTTCAACCCAATCAGTTGGTCGCCTCCTTTTTTGAGAAATAGAAGAAGAAACCTTTGGGATAAACCACCGATGAAGGAGAAATTTGCAGAATCCATCCACACTTGCTGCGCTTTGTTGCCAGATTTAGGGTTTTTACTTGCTGCGCTTTGTTTCTTTCCCTTTTAGAAATCGAAGATACAGGAGACTGAGGAAATACAGAAAAGCAAAGGGAAACATTTTTTATTTACAAAGGCAAGCCAAAAGTTGAAACTAAGACCCTGTTGGACTTCCTAGGTACACCTTACAAAATCAAAATCAAACAGAAGCAAGTGCTAAACACAGCCTTGTGAATCCACTAGGTACATCCTTAAGCAGTCAGATGTAACATCTGGCTCTAGGACTGTCTCAAAAGTATTCTACTGTCATTGTCTTGCGAAAAAATGGGCGTATGTGATGATATCTCTATGTGCATATCTCAATTTTGCCTCTACCATATTGGAGTAACTCTCTAAGATCACCCGCAAGCCCTTGCAAAGGATGGTCTGATGCACAGTCTCTCAAGAGAAGATTGAAAGCATCCAGCAAATCATTCCTTTCTCTGTTCAAATATCATTTTTACAATAGGTAGAAAGATGTTGATCTATTATCTCACAGAACTGGGGTTCAGTTCTTTTGCCAGTTAGAAATGTGAGTATCGATAGACGTTGTATCATTCAGATATTGATTGTGTTTGGTGAATTTCTTATTTAGTGTTGGTCTGGAAAAAATCATTGGTATGGCATGTGTGTTCTTGTGTTGAGCTGCTTTGCAATTGTAGAATAGAGGCTTGACACTATTTGATTATGTACGCAGGTATTCTAGCTTGTCTAGATGGCTATATGAATATTGCCATGGAACAAACCGAAGAATATGTCAATGGGCAATTGAAGAACAAATATGGTGATGCATTCATTAGAGGGAATAATGGTAGTGTCCAAAAGATGGTGTCATTTCCTTCATAATCTATGGGTTATTGCACCACTAATGAGATTTTTCTCATTTGGTTTGTGATGCAGTTCTGTACATCAGTACGTCCAAGAGGACTCTAGCCGAAGGGGCATAGTGTGCAACACTGTTGAACATTTTCCAAGACTTCTGACCTTCAGCCAATGTTACAGCCGAAAGCTTCTTTGTTAAATTGTTTAGCTTTGTTTTCTGTAGTGGAATTTTAATTTTTCTGATGCTGAAAGGCCAAGTTGTGGAATATGTATATTTGATCCTTCTGATATTAGTGTTTGCCAGAGAATTGTGTGATTCACCTATATTAATTAATCATTTAGAACGAAAGTGGAGAATTGTGAAGAGCATTCTTCTGTTTTACGATTTGTAATGCAATTTACCAGTTGGACAACTGTAAAATTTGCAAATTAGGCAACGGATGCTGAATGTTTAATACTATTGCTGGTATCTTACATTTGTGTAACAATTAGTTGGTCTTTCTTCAACTTTTTGATTCTAAATTACTGTAGAATGATGCTTGTGAGGGGATATACCAAAAAGTGGAAGTCCTTTTACTCATAACAAAATTAGCCAAGTTCGTTATTTATGAAAAAATGTGTATTACCTTTCTTAAAATACTTTCAATTATTTACATTGAAAACTATTTTGTACGT
Organism: Mimosa bimucronata; assembly: GCA_037074515.1. NCBI lineage: Eukaryota > Viridiplantae > Streptophyta > Magnoliopsida > Fabales > Fabaceae > Mimosa > Mimosa bimucronata. The sequence continues at coordinate 30,559,850 of CM073440.1, read as the reverse complement.
GCAAATTAATAGGGGTAGTTTGAAAAAAAAAAAACATGAGAGACAAAAGAATTGAGATTTTATGTTTAAGACAAACACATTTACTTACGAGGATAGTTATAGGACATTCAAAATCAATGACTTTGTTTGGTGTGGAGTTCATTCAATGCTTATTTGGGATAACTTTCAAAGCTAAGGTTTTGGCCCAAAGGAAGGTCTTAAAAGCAGAGGCGCTGAACACTTTTATCTCTGAACACCCCAGTTAGAGGCTAGGAAACTGGTTAGATAAAAAAGTTGGATGGGTTCTGGTGTGAAAAAAATTACTTTGGGCTTCAAGGAGTGAAGTAAAATCACGGTAATGAAGTACACCTTTCGATCATAAATATACGATTTATTTATATAATTTAATAAAATTAAAAATGTTAATTAAGTTAGTTGATATGTAATGTTTTCACTAAAGCACCATAACATTATCTTCTTGAATTTCCTTTCTCCTCTCTTACTTGATTATTATTTAAAGAGTTCTATTAGGGGTATATTGAAAAAAAATGACAAAAATTAGAGATATGTCATATATTTATAACTAAGATAAAGTAGAGTATATAGTAAGGATAGGAGAGAATATTATAGATATGGGGGAAAAAATGCTCATGCCAATCCCTTGGTAAGAGAATAGCGTGCCTAGAAAGGTAGTAACGAACCAGCTGAAAAAGACAGGAACGAAAATGCAGAACTAAGCTCAACTCAGATCCCTAATTTGAACTCTATCCGTCCTTGTTTCTTATCCTTTTTTAACAGAGCTTTTTCCCCCTTATGCAGACTTTTGGTTTTGTTAATCACATGGTCGGCCCCAAAACAAAATAGAGAAGGGAATATTTCATTGGCTTTAGGCTTGTTTGACAAAGTGGCAGCAACTTTTATGTCAGAATGAGAAAGCACAATGCTCCAAAGACTCCACCATGCTCTCTGGTTTCAAAATATGGCTTTAAAGCATTCGAGTTGTGTGGCATGTCGTAGCTCTTCAACCCTTATCAATCTTCTCAATGATGTCCCGCTAAATATATTCTTTTGTTTTTGTTAATAAAAGATATAGATGCTATCCATTTGAAATTACAAGTGCAAACAAACAACGTGAATACATGATTTCCCAACGATTTCCAAATGACGAGATAACTTCCATGTTATTGAGGTTACAAGGCCATTAGCTTTGGACTAATGATCAAATGAGCCCCAAATGTATGGAGGGTAATCCATTTATTTAGTAGAATGTCATATACTTGGTCTAATTCAAATCTTTTGCTTCCACAATTTATTGTCTTCCTACAAGAAGAATCACCAACTCCTTCAATTAACTCCGAAATCTGATAAATTCCACTTCTATGGACACTATATATAATTAAGCTACTCTCATTAATCTCGCTAGTTTGGTTTTTCTCTTTGTTATTTGACTACATCAACAAAAGGGCAATAACCCTACTTTGTTCAATTTTTAGAAAGCCTCATTTTCTTTATTTGAATCAAAAAGTCAAAATAAGGCTTGAATTATCCACAAAACCTTGCTAAATTCACTGCTTGTTTTTCATAAATATGCCTATGTGGTACCATTAACGTCTCAGATTATTTATTGTGACCTTCATGAGTCAAATAGTCAGTACATCTAACAATATCTTTGAATGTGTGGTGTGGCTCTACAATCCTGTACTCATAGAGCATGTTTCTAATTTTCAATTTTTCATGATGATACAGTGCAATGGATGACCTAATTTACAATCCCATCATAATAATGGCGCAATTTTGAAGATTGAGCCTTTCAGTTGGTGGGTCAGAAGGTCACTCTTTGCAAACTGGCTCCTTTTAATCTCGCTTTTCAAAGAAATTGAGTCTCAATGATCTGATCTTATAATTTAAAATTAAATATAATAAAAATAGAAAATTGCTAATGCTTTATCCTAGAGCCTATATCGTCTTACTAAGGGTAAAATCTAGCTATGTTACAAAAGGAAGTAACCACATTACCCCTCTTCTTTCTTTGTGTTCAGTTAGTATGGGGTTGAACACTCACAAATAAAGTAGGATTTTTTTTAACCTTACAAATAAAGTAGGATTAATCCCTTCGTTGTTGGTCAAGAAGTTAGATGAGGCATATTCACAACTTATTGAAGCTGAAAGATTTCTATATATTTAGGCCAGAAAAAAAAAATGGTATGTCTGGTTATGTTCTTGTGCCCTCAAAGAAAAACTTTAATGGATCATAAATTAGTCTTCTTATATTTAGATTGTGAGTGAATGTAACCCATCTCCTAAAATCTTCCTACAAAAATACATGGAAGCATTTACTTATTGGATAAAAAGATTAAATATATTTATCTATATTGTGAAGAAAGGGGAGACAACAAGCGACTCCCATCAAATTAAATGTGCGATAAAGTTTTCAATTTTTCTTGATTAATTTAATTGTTACAATGACTAATAAGGAATAATTTCCTATTTGGGCTAGACAATTAAAATGATTTGTCACTAAAATGCAACAAGAAAAATGAAAAAGCACAGGAGAATCTTATCCACACCACAAACCTCAATTCCTCTGTGGACATCACGTGACTATCACGCCCCCACCACGCACACAAACTTCTCATTGCAGTTATCCGTGGGTCCCACATGTAGGATCTTTTTAGCCACGTAAGTTCACACTCAGCTCCAATCCATACTCTAACGTCACGCGCCAACCACTCGCCACAACTTTATTTGTTTGTTTATTTATTTTGTGAGTTTTTTAATTTTGGGAAAAAGACTAGAAAAAACCCTAAAATTAGTAAAAGGATAATTTGCTACAACAAATTTCAGAAAGGACGAGTCAGTACAAATGAATGAATTGTCCAAACCAAATTAAAATAAAAAATATAAAATACTCTTGGTTTAAATTTGTTTTAATAAAGGGGCCCTCCACCGGCTACGCAGGGCCCTACCTACCACGTGACAATGTGATGGGGGTGGAAGGGGTGAGAATCAAACATATCCTCTCACCTTTGAGGCTTTGTGGCTATCATTATATATATTACAAAAATTATATATATATACACTATATTTCATTCTTTTTTTAATATTTTCCCAAATTCGTATATTGGATTACTAGAATAGAATAATGGTTTGTCAGTGTTAAATAATACATTACTAATTTTGGATAATGGTTTACAAATATTTGTCTATCCATTTACTAAATTCCTAAATTTAACAACTAGTTTTTTGTTTGTTTTCAAAATTGTATAAGATATTACCAAATTCGAATAAGAGATTACCAACTTTGGATAACGGATTAAAACATGTTTCTATCCAATTATCAACATTATTACCAACTACTTTTTGTTTATTCCCATAATTGTAGGAATTACCAAATTTGAATAAGGGATTACCAACATGTTTCTTTCCAATTTATTGTTTGTTCTTACTTAGCAGGGTGTGGGGCTGCCAAATAGAGAGATGGGGGTTAAAAATGGGATAAAACGAGGGGATGGGATTTGAGCCCACCCCCATAGGCTTTGTGGTAACTGGTAAGCATTACTAGCAAGCCACCATGGTATTTTTGTTATATATATTACAAAAAATATATATTTTATCTTTCATTCAGTCTTAATATTTTACCAGAATTGTATAAAGGATTACCAATATGTCTCTATATATTTACCAACATCACAACTTTACCAACTTCTTTTTGCTTGTAATCAGAATTGGATAATGGCTTACCAATGTAGCATAACGGGTTACCAACTTTGGATAAGGGTTATCTATCAATTTACCAACTTCTAACATTACCAACTTCTTTTTGTTTTTTCCCAAAATTGTATAATTGATTACCGAATTCAGATAAGGGATCACTTATATTGGATAATGGATTACCAACATGCTTCTATCCAATAAACATGTTGGCAATCCCTTATCCAAATTTGGTAATCACTTATCCAAATTTGGTAATTCCTTATACAATTCTGGGAATAAACAAAAACAACTGATAAAGATGTTAGTAATTAAATAGAAACATGTTGGTAACCTATTATCCAAAATTGGTAATATCTTATTCGAATTTGGTAATACCTTATATAATTCTGGGAAGAAACAAAATATAGTTGTTAAAGTTAGGAAGTTAGTAAATGGACAAACAAATATTTGTAAACCATTATCCAAAGTTGGTAATGTATTATTCAACGTTGGCAAATCTAGTAGTCCATTATACAAATTTGAGAAAATATTAAAAAAGAATGAAATATAGTACTCCCTCCGGTCCTAAATGTAAAACCACTTTGACTTTTTTTGTGGAAGTTAAGGAAGAAAATTAGATCACTAAAATATAACATATGTCACATATAATTAGATTATAGATTAGTTTATAAGTAGAGTAAATTAGTTTTGAGGAAAAAAGATAACTATAGACAATTTAAAATGATTAATTTTGAATCCTTAATTTCTAAAAAAAAAGTCAAAGTGATCTTATAATTAGAACCGGAGGGAGAATATATATAATTTTTGTAACATATATCATGATAAAGCTTGGTGAGCCTCAAAGGTGAGGGAGTGGGAACTTAGGATACTATTTTTGGCTCCACCTGTCACATTGCCATATGGTAGGTGGGGCCCCACAAACAGCCGGTAGTGGTGGGCCCTTTCATTAAAAAAGTTAAAAATTTTCAACCAAGAGCATTTTATACTTTTTATTTTAATTTAGTTTAGATAATTCAGTCATTTGTACTGACTTATCATTTCTAAAATTTATTATAACAAATTGTTCTTCTCCTATTTGAGGGTTGTTTTTGTCTTTTTCCATTTAATTTTCATATTACTTGTTCGAGACAAGACTCAACGAAGATCGAGAGAGCAAAGTTTGGCCATTAAAACAGCATCGATTCGTGATTTCTTGTAATAATAATAGAACATCATGCTCCCACTTGGAGAGTGGAGACAATATTCTTTTGATTGTTTCTCGAAGATAGAATGGTGTAGAGTGTATTGCCAAATTTGAGACGTTGCTGTTTTAATAATTTAAAACTTATATGAATATATTTCTTAAAATATATATCATTAGGTTTGCTGTTTTAATAATTTAAAACTTATATGAATATATTTCTTAAAATATATATCATTAGGTTCTAAATACAAGGTTACTAGTGGAGTTTAGTTTTATTATAAATATTCTTTTATTTTCATATTTATATATATATATATATTGGGATAAATACAAATTTTGTTATGAAAATATTCAAGAAATATATCAATTTTGTCTTAGAGGTTTTATTTATCATTGTCGTCTTGAAAATGTGAAAAGTGTAGTGACCTCACCATGATTCTTTAAGACTATAACAAAGGGTTAATATAATGTTTAGTCCCTGAAGTTTGCCCTCATTTTGGTTTTGGTCCCTATAGTTTCAAACAAGAGGTTTTAGTCCTTAAAGTTTCCTTCTGTTTATAAAGTTAGTCCCTGTAGTTCAATAAGGACCTTAATGGTGTTAAATATGATGACGTAGCATCAAATAGGTTGATGTGGCTTGAATATTAGACAAGCTGACTGTGCATATTGTGTCTTACATGGCTAACTTATAATATTAAAAAAAATAAAGAAATGCTTCACCATCTCAGCCATCTTCTCTTCTTTCCTCTCCTCTCCACCCTCTTCTCAAGCACCGGTGATGGTCCGGCGTCTTCCACCTGCGATGGGGGCCCTTCCATTTTCTTTTATTATTAAGCACTATCCATGGGTTCAGATCTGCATTGCAAGGGGAAGGGGTGACAGTAAAGAAGTAGCTTAATTGATTTAGATTTGTAAAGTAAAAAAGGAAAAATAAATCGACAGGTTCACCATGTTCTGTAAAGGGGGGAGACGCTGCTTTCAAGACTTCAAGAAACGCGAGATTCACCCGATTGCTGGTGGAGGTTTGTCGGCGTCGGCATTGATGGAAGATCTGGCCGTTGTCGCTGAGTTGGTGGACTGCCAGGGATTTCGATTAATATTATACTAAAAAAGGTCATATATTCAATGGCTTTGATTTTGACATCTCTAGCTTCTGTAAGAGAAGAAAGGTAGAAGAAGAGGAAGTAAGGGTGATGAATTGTGGGGCTTGGTGACTAGAGAAATACTACAAGGATGTGGAGGGATTGATGCGTATTCAACGGAAAATCAAGAAGGTGCTTGGTGGCTGATATTGACAATCTTCCAAATGCATCCCATCGGATGGCCTTCCCTCTTGATGAAGATGATGATACAAGTCGTGGGAGTGTTCTCTCACCTGGAGCATTTGTTTTTATTTTTAATTTTACGTAAGTTAGCCATGTAAGCCACAAAATGCCCAGTCCACTTGGGATGGGGGGCCTCAACTGCCCCCCTCTCAGCTGCTCTCAGCTGCCCCTAATTTTTGGGGCAGCTGTGATATATTTTTTTTGTTTTTTTATATGAGTAAATTCTACATTAAAAGAGTGACATTTTGATATATTATGGGCAAAAAACGGATATGTTTTCAATTTTTTATGATTTTTCAAAGATTAAGTACTAAAAAATAAGGCTGTTTTTTTAAATTAAGAGTACCTAATCTTTGAAAAATCATAAAAAATTGAAGATATATCCGTTTTTTGCTTATAATATATCAAAATGTCACTTTTTTAATGTAGAATTTAATCATATAAAAAAACAAAAAAAAAATATACAACAGCTGCTCCAAAAATTAGGGGCAACCGAGGCCCCCCTCCCGTCCACTTGTCTAATCTTCAAGCCACGTCAGCATATTTAACGGTGTTAATGTCACACCACCATATTTAACACCGTCAAGGTCCTTATTAAATTATAGGGACTAATTTTATAAACTGAAGGAAACTTGAGGGACCAAAACCTCTTGTTTGAAATTACAGGGACCAAAACCAAAATGAGGGTAAACTTTAGGGGCCAAACATTATATTAATCCCTATAACAAATGTCATGTCATTGTCCATATCAGAATAAAGATAAACTACTTTTGCCTGTAAATTTTCTCGAAATAGTGAATTTGCCCAAAAATTTTTTTGGATCTAATGTCACCTCAAAATTTAAAAAAAAAAATTGGTGGAAAATGCTCATTGAGGAAAACTTTCCTCTGTAAATTCTAGGTAACATTGTTATATTTTTCATATGTGACTTGGATCGTGAGTTTGAATAATAAACTTAGAAGAGTTTCTTTTTTTTAATAAATATTTGTTTAAGTTGTATAATTAAATAAGAGATATTAAAAAAACAATAATTTAATTTAAATATGAATAGTTGGTACTCCCTCCGGTCCTAAATATAAGACCACTTTGACTTTTTTTTTGTGGAAGTTAAGGAAGCAAATTAGACATCTAAATTATAATATATGTCACATGAAATTAGATTATAGATTAGTTTATAAGTAGAATAAATTAGTTTTGAGGAAAAAAGATTTTTTTTTGGACTGGAACTACTTTTTTTACTGGAAAAAAGTCAAAAAAGTTAAAGTGGTATTATATTTAGGACCGGAGAGAGTATTAAGTATATCAACCTTCATAATCTATTATCCCAATAAATTATTTACGAAGTTGGTATATAAAATCATTGTATATGGTTAAATAAAAAAATTTAACATGAAAATGATTATTTACTAGTTGACAAGATTATTTTACCAATTAGAAATATAAAAATGAAAAGTTTGGTGTGCAAATTTGATATTTTTAATTGAATTTGTAACTAATACTAAGTTTAAACCATAAACAACTTATAACATAAATATAAGGTAGAATCATGAAAATATGAAAATAGTAAGATCGGAGAATGAAGTTATGAATTTGACAACAATTCATACGCCGAGGATAGTAAGTAACTTAGTGAAGTGTTAAAACTATTGTGGATTTTGATATTTGTAAGGAATTTTCGTGAAAATGTACCTTTGTTGCCATCTAATTTTTGTTGTTAGATTTTGCTTTGGGAAAATTAATTTCAGTCCCTTGTAAGGGATTTAATTAAGATGAGGTCACATAAAATTATCTAATTAATCTAAGGTTCTTATCAGAAAGTTGTTATGGCAGGCCAAAAAGTTGTTAATGTGCTGTCAAAAATTGTTAGTGACTAAGATTTCACTTTTTGGCCTGCAATAACAACTTTTGGGCCTGTCATAACAACTTGTGGCATGGAAATCACTCTTGATTTGTAACAACTTGTGACATTGCGATAACAACTTTTTGATTTGTAATAACAACTTCATGGGACCTCAGATTAATTAGATAATTTCGTGAGACCTCATCTTAATTAAGTCTCTTACAAAGGAGCTGAAATTAATTTTCCTATTTTATTTTTACAACCTAAATATTCGAGCAAATTATTGGGTTGAGTAAAATGCAAGAAAAGTGGTTTGTTTACGTCATGGTGTATTTATTAATTTTCAACAGTTTTCTCTGTGGGCCAAGATTCTCAATGAGTGCAAACTGAAAAATATCGTGAAAGAAAACAAACGAGTCCCACACGCAGCCAACGAGAGAAAGCCAAACGCAGGTCACATCGTCGTACTAGTACGACTTGTAATAAATACTTTGTTATTAATTATAAGATCAAATTGATTTTTTTTAAGTTAAGGAAGTAAATTTAATGATTAAATTATAATATATTACAATTTAATTAGATTATATGTTAGTTTAAAATTAAAATAAATAAGTTTTAAGAAAAAAATAAATATAAACAATTTAAAGTGATTTTTCAATCCATAAATTCTCTAAAAAAATCAATTTGATTTTATAATTAGGATATGAAGAGTAAATAAATAAATTGTTGTTAAAATAAAAAAAGATTGGGGATATTGTGCTCAAGTACTTATAAGTCCCAAAAAAATTGAGGATAATGTAAACAATTGTGAAATCATCTTATTATTCTTATTAATAGGCAAAGAAAAACAAGTATGCGTGCATTCATCAATGAGGTAATGTGTCGCAGGATTCCTACTTCTTGAGTCCAGATTAGTTGATTACCAATAAGGATTGGATAACAAAAATAATAATAATAATAATAATAATAAGAAGGTCATGTATGATGATTTTTTTTTTTTTTTGGGACTAACATGTATGATGATTGACAACGCCCTTGTTATTGACAATTACTGGTAAACACACAAAACATTTGTTATTAACAACCAAATAAAACTATATTAACCATTTTCGCTAAGCACATTAATAAATAACTGATGAGGCTAAATTGTTGATTTCATAGTTACATTATACCACTATGTTCTTTATTATATGACCAACTATCACAAATATCTTGTTCTAAAATATGAGTCAAGTTTGGGATTAATTAATGCTACCGTAACAATTTTATCTTTATGTTAGAAATATGGAATGAGAGGGAATGTTTATAATACATAAAATATTATTTTAACACGTATTCTTTAATAAAGGTAAAGTTGGAAACTTTTTAAAATATGACATATTTAATGATATAACTTCTCCTCCTTAATTTGGAGAAGTAGTTAGGGTAGACTTATAATACTCCCTCCAGTTCTAAATATAAGATCACTTTGACTTTTTTTTGTAGAGATTAAGGAAGCCAAATAGACCACTTAATTTTAACGTATCTTACATGTAATTGTATTATACAATAGTTTATAAGTAATGTAAATTAGTTTTGAGAAAAAAAAAGATAATTAATTTTATATTATTAATTTCTCAAAAAAAAATAAAATTAATCTTATAATTAGCAGCATACTAACAAACATAGTGATATGACTAAAAAACTTGTGAAAAACAGATAAGGACTAACATAGTGACATGACTAAAAAACTTGTGAAAAACAAATAAAAATACAAATAAGGAGAAAGGAGCAAAAATTCCTGTAGCTTTCAATTTTCCTTCTTTGAGCAGAGAGGCCTCTCTCTCTCTCTTCTCTTTGCTCTTCATCCATGGCGGACCTCAACAAGAGAACGCTTCTCTCCACTTCATCTCGCGTTTCTTCCTCCTCCTGAAATTCCTCTACATCGTTTATTCCAACCAACTTCTTCGTCTCCTTCTACTTTTCCCGCCATTTCTGCTTCTACATTCCCCTATAAAACCACTCAACTTCCTTCAACCTCAAAGCTCTGTGCTGTTTTTTTCTCGAAGCGTGAGTTATCTGGAGAATTCCCATGGGAAACGCTAATGGAAGAGAAGTTGGAGAAGATGCTGATAGGGATGCTCATCGTTACGCCGCCGCTGCACCTGATCCTGGCCTCCGCGCCAATTTCCTCTCCGATTCTCGCCCTCCGATTCGTCCTTCTCCCACTCCTCCTCCGATCTTGTCCGTTCCTCAGGTTTCAACAATTTAGTTCACTTCTCTTACTTTTTTTTTTTTAAAAAAAAATTTCTTTGTGTTTTTTTTTTTTTTTGCATGCGAGCAATGCATGTTTCTTTACTTAAGTGTGTGTTATGGTACTTGTTATTGTTGGATAATTGGTTTTTCTATGGAGCTTTGGTTTTGGTTTAGTTCACTATTTCTTTGGCCTTTGACCGTTGTTACTTATTTTGTGTTCCCCCACTTACATGTGATTCTTACTTCGTGTGAAATTGTAGGAATGGATTTGGTTGAGTTTGGAGTTGTTTTTGCCTTGTTGTATGGTTCGTAGCTCGTAAATGTTCTGTTTGTTTAAGTTGATTTGTTTAATTATACTAAGTGTTTTGTATGTGTGGGTGCGCGCCCGGGGGTGAAGGCAAGAGAGGGAGATTAAAAAAGCAGTGTAAAAGGGCATTCGGTGGAAAAATTAGAGAACAAATGCTAAAAGTTGATGTTATTGCGGTAAATTTTCAAACTTTGTATAGAGATTTTTGCAAACACACACACACACACACACACACACAAATCTAACAGAGCTGGGAGTTATGCTATTGACCATGGCCCCGTTCTTGCTTATACCCTATAATTCTGGCGTATGTGATTTTTCTATAATAAGCATGACGATGATTGAAAGTAAAGTGGCTGGTTTTGAAATTTTGATTGAATATAAGGATAATTGCACATAGGTCCCAAGCAAGAGAATTAATTTCAGAGAGATCCCAAGTAGTTGTTATTAACAACTGCAATAGCTTTGGTTAACAAGTGAAGAAGTTGTCAATGGGCCTGTCTGAAATTAATTCTTTTGCTTGGGACCTATGTGCAATTCTCCCTTGAATATATGGGTTGGATTTGTCAAAATTCTGGAACACTGTGAATCTTACGCACTTATCACTTTGGACTACTGGTCATTTACATAATTTTATCTTCTGTCGTCATAGTTCTGCGACCTTGGTTTGGTTGAGAGTTAAGAACTTTTTTCTGGAATTATAGATATGCTTCACTCTATATTATCACTCTAGATGAAAAATGCTGCCTACACAATACTGCTGTGAGTGCTGCACAGAACTGGTAGACATGATTCCATCTAAGTTCTATTGGACGTTGTTATAGTTATTAATGTTAAAATCAGATGATCCATGGTGAGTTGTGTGTAATTGAGACTGCAGTGTTCTGTTAGTAGTTTACTCAGTTTACCATGATACTAGGTTTAGCCACTTGATTCCATGCTGTTTGAATATCTTGTGCATGCATGTTAGTGGGCTCTGCTGTTTGAAATGTCAATGAAATGAATGATTGTTTTAGGAATCTACTCTACTGGGGCAAAATTGCAAATTTTGGTTTATGTATGGCATGTGAGCTGTGACATCTGACCTCGGCTGTCAATTTCCTGTTCTTAGATTCTGCATTATTTGTGTGACGACAAGTTAAGCATTGTGATATGACAGGGTTCATTGCTTCAATTGTTCACCAATAGTGAAGCAATAATTTCATATGTGGTAATGCAAACGTGTTCTAGTATTCACTTAAAAAACACACATGATCCAAGAGGATCAGGTGTGGTTATATGTAATGCAGCCATGTATTTTGCAAGGATTTGGCAGATGTTCGCCTAATATGACTGTTGATCAGATACAGTTTAGAATGATTTTTCTTTGTCATTGATTGGCGAAGTACATGGAGAACAAAGATTGTGCCCAGTATTTGAATTGGTTTTAAAAGGGGAAACTGCAAATCATTCTGATTTATTTGACAACTCATTGCAATGAGGAGAACTAGGCAAGGAAATTTTACTCCACAGCAGTTACACCTTTCTCTCTTTCCCTAACCACTCTCGTTGGATTTTTATTTATAATCAGACTTACTGTCTGTTCACTATCACTATGAGTTTTGCTTATTTTCTTATGGTGGCAATTATTTCTTTTCTCACTTTTCCTAACATGTAATATGACTATTTATATAAGCAGTCCAAACTTGTCATCTATAAGTTTTCTTCTCATCTTTTGAAGTGAATGAGTGATAATATTTAAATTTAACAAATATACTAAAGGCTATTTTTATTTTGCTTTGTATGAGACAAGTGTTTGCCAGGTATGCAATTGTGTATTAGCTAACTTGTGTTTTGCAATTGAAGGTTTCCCCTTTACAATCTCTTTGCTAAGAAGAGTATAATCTTTTTGGCAATGTGCATTTTCCCTTCCTAATCTCTCCGTGAAGTAGATTATAATATTCTGAAGTATTGTGCAAATTTTCAGGTGTTTGGGGCTGTTGGCAGCAGAAAAATCATTTTCTAGCAATTTCATTAATATTCAATACTTTCAATTTTCCAAGGTGGGAGTCATTTTTTCAAAAAAATTTAAGCATGAATGATTAGTGACAGTCAGGATATTTCATTACCCTCATTGTGGCGCATCTTCTAAATACCTTGATTGCACCTAAATTATGAAAAAAAATATCGTTTCTCTTTTACAACGCAATCATTGTTTCATTATTTATTTTAGCTGCTCACTGTATAACTGGAAACACTGTAAGTACTTCTCAAATCTGTTGTTTTCGTAGTAAATTTTGTGCATTATTTACTATGGTAAAACCCATAGATATAGCTGTTAAAATCAATAGTGGTTGGTATTACTTTGCAGCCTAGCTGTTTGCTCCTGCTGTTATCAGTGTTTGGAACTATTGTTATTTCATGCTTATAACCATGAATGCTGAAAACTGGAATATAAAAGCCCATTGCTACTTTAGTAACTCACCCATCTAATGGCCTAGTGGGATAAGGCTTTGTTTTTTTGCTAGTTTAGTAACTCACAGTTACAAATGAATGAGTTGTCTTGCTCTTTTCATGGGATAGCAACAAACATGTATGTGCGTTTATAATAATACTAATAATTAAAACAATGGGCATACTTTTTGTTCTTTTCTCATTTTTATGGTTTTTTTTTTTAAATAAAACATGCATTTAAGGCAAGGCATAAATTTCAATGTCTGAGTAAGGGTTTGAAAGGCAGAATAGTATTGGCCTGCATTACATGGCATCGTGGCAAGGTAGTTTATTGAGTAACAAAGTGTGATTGATTTAGAATTCAATCTGGGAATAGCAGTTCCTAAATGTATTGCAAGTGGTGTTATTTACACATCTCTTCTGGCAGAAACTGTGCTTAACTTTTGCTGTCAAATTGACATGCAGCCACAACAGCAGATGTGTGGTTATTTTCTAACAGATTGTATCAGTAGCCTTTCTCATTGTTGCATAAATGTATGATGTGATTCTTTGCCATTCCAGCTATTTGTCATATTCCCTTGAATTACCTGAAATATTGGCCAGTTGATTTGCTCAGTTATAAGAACAGTACCACAAAAGATGAACACCTAGCAAATATTTTCACGCAGATAAATTTGGTTCACTAAACTTGAATCTGAAATAATAGGATGATTATACACCTGCATTAGAAAACAAAAATAAAGATTAAGACACTCAACTCTAGGAATTATTAGTAATTGGATTCTGTCTGCCTTTCTTAAGTTCATTGTTAATATTGGCCTTCCAAGTCATGGTTTTTTATCATTGAATACACCTATCCTTTATTAATATGATTTTCTGTGAAGAAAATGATTTCATTACTTTGTATGTGCAATAAACTTTGTGAGAACTATCTCCTTGAAATATTGAATATCTTTCTCATTTAAGAATGATATCATTGACTTTGAGTTGAATTAATAAAATTCAACTCCAGCATTGTATTTGTATATCCTACACACTCACTGTGTGTGTGTGTGCGATCTCGCTTTTGTTGTGGGTGAAGGGACTTGTTTTACTTTTTCTTGAAGCCCTCATTTACTTTGCAGGTTGCTGTTGCCCCATTGCCAATAGGTAACGGGCCCCCTTTTCTCAATCATATACGGCAGAATGAATGCCATGGAATTGTTGATCAACCTGCAGAGCAACAGATTCCTGTCATGATAACATGGCATTATGGTGGTAGCCATGTGTTTGTTGAGGGATCTTGGGATAATTGGACTCATAGGTTGGACTCTTTCACTTTTCCTTTGCTAATGCCAACTTTAATGTTTGCAACATGAATGTAATTATAGCTGCAAGTGTTCAATAATGAAGATTATAGCTTAAGTGAATTTTTATTACTTGCAGGAAGATGTTGCAGCGATCCGGCAAGGATTTCTCAATTCTGATGGTCCTGCCATTGGGCATATATCACTACAAATTCATTGTGGATGGCCAACCTAGATTTCTTCCGGAGCTTCCTCATGTTGCTAATGAGATGGGCCACGTCTACAATCTTCTCAATGTTGATGTAAGCATCATTTCCCCACCTCCCTTTTTCTTCCCTTGATGACATAACATTGAATCATTTTGTTAACTTGTTTTTCCAAATAAAGCGCACCCTTCTATATTATTAATTGTAAATAACACTTCTCATGTATATGAAATTGGACAAAACTTTTGGCAAAAAAAAAAAAAACACACAAGAAGAAATTGGACAAAAATCAGCAAGTTTTTTATATCCATTATGTCAAGTCCTCTAATTATATATGGTGATGTGTCCCTTTTCCCATATGAATTTTTAGTTAAATGGTAATATTTCAAAAATAGGTACATGGTCATGTGTGATTAGATAAGGTGACATGATGGAGATAAGAAATTTGACCTAAGTATTTTCTTATAATTTTTTTATACATATTAAACAGTTAATGTAATCTTTATCCTATCACACTCATAGTCATTTCTCCTGATGATGATGCGGTGTGTTCAAACTGTAAAATGAATTTGTCCTGAATTTTCTGTTTTCATTTTCTGTATACCTAGACATGAATTGTTCTTTCCTTTGTTTTATGCAGGATTACGTGCCTGAAAACCTCAAATCTGTGAGTGAATTTGAGGCTCCACCGTCTCCTGACTCAAGCTATGGTCAATCATACCTAACTGATGAAGACTTTGCAAAAGAGCCGATGGGCGTTCCTTCACAGCTACACCTGACTGTCCTAAACAAAGAGAACCCAGTTATAGGTAGCCCTTCAAACCCAAAGCCTCAACATGTGGTGCTAAACCATGTCTTCACTCATAAAAACTCAGCCTCCCAGTCTGTTGTTGCCCTTGGATTGACCCACAGGTTCCACTCCAAGTATGTGACAGTTGTCCTTTACAAGCCACAAAGTGTGCAGAAGTAAAGATACAACAGAGGTTTCATTTTCTTCTTTCTTTCTCTCTTTTTATTTGGCAGCTTCACCATGTAAAGATAAAACACACAGTAGCTTTAAGCTTCAAGGTTTTCTTATCTCCTACATTCATAGAAGAGAATGTACATGATGATGCATTTTGGGTAGAGAGAGAGAAAAGAATAGATGAATGTAGTGATTGAGTTGTGGATTCTATTCTATATATAATAATGTTTTTCTGTTGGCAAAAATAAAAATAATAATGTTTTACTATTTCTCAACTTCTCTGAATAGATGAAAGCTATAAATGGAGGAATGCTAATCTTGGTTGGTCAATGTTTATGTTCCTTCATGTTTACTGACATGCCCAATTTTCAAAGTTGAGGTGTTTCGTATTTGCTGCAAGCTGAATTCAAAATGTCTCCAGTAATATTTTTTGTTTAACAATCTTCAACTTAGTTTTGACATTTTTAAAATTGGAAAAAGTTGAAGAATGAATCATGAATGACTCAGATACTTTATACTCCTATAGAACCTATTTAACTACCTTGAATAAAGTAAGGGTGTTAGCTATGTTAGTTGGTTTGTTGTGTTTTTTCTAGAACACTCCAATCGTTTTCTGTTATTCCCTCCTTCATCTCTTACTTGATTATTGTTGGAAGAGTACAAATCATTTTCCCTCACTTAACACACTGAACACACGGCGAGAGGGAGGAGAGGGAGAGATTGAGTTTTTTTAAAAAAAAAAAATTGGGTCAAAGGTCAATTTTGTCCTGAAGGTTTTGGTTTAGAATCAATTTTGCCTCAGAAGTATTTTGTGGTCCAATTTTGCCTAGAAAGTGTTAAAATGTAACAATTTTGTCCTTCATCATTAAAATATTAACAGTCAACGTGAGTTTGTTTAGTGAAATAAGCCGATTTTGCTTACGTTTTGAAATTTCCTTGGCAATTTTGAACCCAAAAAAAATTTCAGGAAAAAATCTGTCTAGAGCAAAGCTTTTGGGACAAAATTGACCCATAACCCTTTAAAATTTTTCAAGTGTAATATAGGTGCCACGTGTGGTGATGAAATGGCTTGTTGAGTGATATGTAGAGTGCCACATGTCATTTAACGATTAAATTATATTTTGACTGACAGTCAGGTTAAAATTACTACGTTGTGGTTACTTCCAAGCAAAAAAAAAACGCTCCTAAAGAAACTTCTGGACATTCAATGCTCTTCCATGAAAACTTCCGGCCTAAAATGCACTTTATTCCCCCTTTTGATTAAAAAAAAAAAAAACCTCAACTTTTGCACCTTATGCCTAGAGATTGTGACATGGGCCTTTCATATAGGGATGTCATAGATGAAATTCGGTTCACAATGCATTAGAGACTGAGGTAACAATTGATCAAATCCCTAAGGAGAGCAATTTGTTGGCTAATCAGTTAGCAAAGGCAGCCTCTTCACGTCAGTGGCGTGGTAGTAGATGATCCTACTTAGTTTATTTACGGTTTTTGTTTTGTAATCTTATTATGAGTTAGTATCCAGTATTATATAAAGGAATAAAAATTGCATTTTAAGGTACTTCCTGGTTTGTGAATTGCACTATGATTGGATCCACATTGTTTATTAAATTTCGCTTTTAGTACATCCATTCTCTAATATGAGAATTAATAAACATTATATTCAATTCTAAATATAATATCTTACTTCATTTTATGTTAGCTATTTACCATCCCCTTGTAGACTAATATAATATAATAGATGTCATTCCATTCAAATTAACTAATTAAATTATTTTAATTTACCCCAAGTCACACGAATACTAAAATGTATTGTATTAAATAAAAAGTTCACAGGGGACGATTCCCCCACGTAACCAGATCCTTCCAGATCTAGGATAAATGACCGAAAAGAAACAATGATATATCAAAACATGTAAAAATATGAACATGCTTAGTCACCCATAAGCAACAACACAAATTGCACCCAATTTTAAAGTTTCATATTAATAACCAAAAAAGAGTAGAGAGCAAAGCATGGGGGAACAAGGCTAAGCCAAACCTACTAAACAGAACAAAGAGGTGGAAGGTGCAGAGCAAACAAGTAGGGGATACTAATGAACAGTAAATAACGGTTTCATCAAACTGGAAAAGAAAAGACAGCCAACCAACCGACCAAAAAAAAAAAGAGCTAAAGACACCCAAATAAAAGATAATCCTAGTTTTGAATAGAATTCTTTTCAAATTTTTGGTTTATTGGTCCCTCCCTCACTTGGCCATCATGACCTTGACAAACTCCTCATAGTTGATCTGCCCATCACCATCAACATCAGCCTCGCGGATCATCTCATCAACTTCCTCATCTGTCAGCTTCTCACCGAGATTGGTCATAACATGGCGGAGCTCGGCCGCAGAAATGAACCCATTCTGGTCCTTATCAAACACACGGAAAGCTTCCTTCAGCTCCTCCTCGGAATCAGTATCTTTCATTTTCCGAGCCATAAGGTTGAGGAACTCAGGGAAATCAATGGTGCCGTTTCCATCAGCATCAACCTCATTAATCATGTCCTGGAGTTCAGCTTCAGTTGGGTTCTGCCCAAGTGATCTCATCACAGTCCCAAGCTCCTTGGTGGTGATACAACCTGCATCACATCATTAAATTAATAACTTTGATTTACTGAACAGATAAAAACAAAATCAGTAAACAATCCCCACTCCCAAATAAAACGGATAAAATAACAAGATTAGAAACATGGGGGAAAATGAAAATGAGAAGCAAATGCTTAAAACTTCAAATGCATTTATCTTTCCGCAAGTCATTGGTGCCTTATTCAGAGGAAGCTTAAAAAATAAGCAACCACATAATAGAAACTAATGACCATTGATAAAGAGAGAAGGATATCATTTTCAAAGCCGACAGTTATTTAGACCGTATAAATGACTATTTACGGAAGCAATTGCCCATTGGGGCATTTCAATCAACGTGCACACTAAACAACCAATCGCCTCATTTCTGCTGTTAGATCAAATAGCGATTAACCAGGTTCTGGAACTAACAAATAATTCACAGTCTCTATTTGATAGCTAATTCATTAGAAAAAAAACTATTATTTAAAGACATTCATTTTCAAATGAACGGACAAAATTCTTGATTTCAAGCGCCACTATCCCCAAACAATTACCAAGCAGATTCAGAAAGGCTGGTCAGAATTCAATTAGACAAATCAACCTTCGGATCAGATGTATGATCATTCTCTTAAAATGACTAATAGATAAGACATATCATAAAAGTCCAATCTAAATGTTAAAAATACCAGCACATGCAATAGAAAAGGAAAACAAAATGCCAATCCAATGCATCAAATTTAGAAGGCTATTTCCGTAATGAACTTTCGTAAATCAGGGGCAACAACTTTAACATCCGCAAAAGCCATCCGATCGCATCACAAGGCTAAATCAAATCTCGCGAAGATCAAAACAGAAATGCCAAAGAGAAATGATTTATAACACAAATCCACGAATTCAAATCAACAAGCGAAAAGTCAAACAATAAAAAACCCTAGATCCCGCAAAATATGTCAATTTCTAAAAGGCAAACGAGGAAATTCAACAAACACAACACAAATTCAATCGCAACCAGATCTATGAAACAAAGAAAGCAAAATCATGCAGTAAAACAAAGAAATCAACCAAGAAAATGAAAATAAATCGAAAAAAAAAGAGAGGATCTGAGAGAAGAGACCATCGCCATCCTTGTCGAATAGGCTGAAGGCCTCCTTGAACTCGGAGATCTGATCATCGGTGAGCTGATCGGCCATTTCTAGAGAGAGAGAGAGAGAGAAAGGAGAAAACGGAGTGTGTGAGATTTCTATGTAGTGAGGAAATGGAAAACAAAATGAGAACGATTGAAGATGAAGAAGAAGGGGAAGGGTCTATTTATATAGGGGGCTATTCATGTCCCAACCTCAATTTTCTTCATCATCATCTCACTCCTTTTTCTTTTTCACTTTTTTCCCCCAATTATTGTGAATTTGTGATTCAATGAAAATTAGTAAATTTGTTGGCAAAAAAAAAAAAAAAACAGAAGAAAGAAAATTAGTAAATTTGTTTGGAATACCCCCTTGCAATCTAAATGTATGAGCTGGTTTGGGATTTGTTTTAGTCTTATATATGACTCCAATTTCTTATATTTATGAACCAAACAATTTTCCCTAGTAAAATTATTATTTTTAAAAAAATAATTTTGCATTTCACTTTATCATGAGGTTGATTCGAACATGGGAAAATGATAAAAAAAATACCTTATAAATTTCAAAATCTCAATAACTATTTCAGTATTGATATAAACAAATTGATTATAGATATTAACAAATGCAAATCACGTGTATTTGGGATTTTGAAATTTTGTATTTTTCTTTTATCATTTTCCCTTCAAACTTTATCATGCTCAATTTCTTATAAAAGTGTTTTTTTGGAAGTTAATGGATATGAACTCGAAAAATGGTATACTTAAACGGACATAGTCTCGTCGGTTGGCAACAATACATGTTGGTCAAAAATTAATTTTCATATTATTGTATCCAAATTTAAACGAATTTGTATAATTGATGTAATAATTTTATTACCATACTTGAAGGAAAAAAGATAAATTTAGAATAAATGATATTTGTTCTGAATTATGTTTTTTACACGCGGCCCTAAAATTACGGTGATTTCCAAACGTTGACTTGTTTGATTTGCTTAATTTCGAATTGTATCTTTTTTTTAAAAAAAAAATTATAACAGAATTATTAGAGTTCAAAACACTTCTAATATAATCCTTGGTAGACAGGTCAGCATTGACATTGTATGGAGCCCAGAGCTGCAAGAGGCATCAATATTCATGATTTCTTATGAATACTACTTTTTCATTCATTTTTATGTATTTAATATTAGTAATAAGATGCATATTTTGTAATCCAACATAAAAATTCTAGTGTGAGATGCGTTAATCAACACCCGTAAACAATGCAACTTATGAGTATTAGTCTCATTTGATTGTTTATATTTTTGTCCCTTTTATTAATATAAGTATGTATGCTGTAAAGAGTATTAATTACACATCAATTATATTGATTGTATGAATTAATTTCAAAGATCACAAAACAACCTAATTAATTTTAGATATTCTCCTGTTCCTCCACTGCTATATATATAAACGGATTTTCGCAATTAAAAAAACATAGAAGCTGGTTGAGAGATTTGTTTTAAAAATATTTTTATTGATCACACGAATTAAGAATGTTTTTATCATTGAGATAATGTTCACAAGAGGTGTTTTAAATTTTATGAAACAATGTGTATTTATCACAAATAACAAACTAAACTAATTTGTTTGTATCTCATTTTTTTGTCATATCAAAAAGCTCATATCAACTCTGAAAATTAAAAAATGAATTATTCATTTAAATGCTTTTATATGCATCTCTTTTTTTTTTTTTTTTGGTCAAAGCTTTATATGCATCTCATTAACTACAATAAAGGCAAAATAAGTGAGTAAGGGACCAAATTCAATATATTAAAGTTGAGCAACGTATTTTTTAATTTAAAGGTGGAGATAAGATAAAATTTAGAAAAGAAAATCTGAGAAATGAATCAATGATTGCATCACGATTTTCGTCAGGGGGCCTTAGTTAGTTAGGAGTGGGAATATAACAGGTTTTTATCATAAGCCTATAGCCCAACTTACTTTAGGTTTAATCTGATCATTTTAATAAATAGGTCAGGTTTGTTGTTAGGCTTATTTGAGTAAATAAGTTAGGCTTTTTTCAGAAGGCCTAGCCTATAATATAAGTCTATAGGCATGGACTATTTATTTATTTTAAATTTATCTTATGATATATAATATAAAATAAATCATATGAATTATTTATAACATTATCAACTTAGCGTTGATTCTAAGCTTAACACATTATTATTCATACATAAAACCCAACTCTTTTATTTATTAGTCGTTCACAGTTTCTATGATAAAAATAAGAGAAAAAATTTAGTTTCATGGTCGTAAAAACTTTTTAAAACATACATAGACCTTTAAATAAATTAAATGGCAATATATAGAATAAGAGTTCTAGTATTTTAAGCTTATTTAAAGGTTTATATCTTAAGTTGGCTTTTATAAAGAGGCTTTCAGGCATTGTCAGGCCTTTTGAAGGCTTATGCTCAAGCCGAAAAAAAATTCTATATACAGACCCAAGCCTAAACCCAAACTTTACATTTATGTTATATAGGCCTAGGCCTATTTAACTAAACCCTAATTATGACTAACCTATTTCCCGTCCCTAACCTTAGTAAACCCATCTACCTGTGTTCTATTCTAATGAATCTTATCATTTGAATAAGCCATACATGATAGTTGCCCTATGTTCAATGTTTTAGGGTTTTAATTGCACCTCTAAATATTTTAACATGTTTTTCACACCTCCAAAAATATATAGGGACCTAAAATCAATGATAATAATTTAGTAATTTCATAATTACATATAATATTCCTATAGATTGCAGTACTTAATACTAATTTTGAGATTTTAGGGTACCTTACAAATTTACAATGTTAATTTGTCGTTTTTATAATCTGAATGCCAGGCAAAAGAAAAAAAAAAGTCTTTTATAATCTGAATGCAATTCTCATAGTACATTATGTTTAAAATGACCTATAAACATCCCAAAAAAAATTCATGTTGAACTAGTGTCCTCGAGTAATATGGGACCACGCCAATAAAAATGAATTGATTTCTACAACTATTCCCTCACTCTGTTTCTAAATATAAGATCTATTATAGGAGATGAGTTTCATAAATATAAAATATCTTTATCATTTTTATCAAATTTTCCCCAAATTGTCCCTATTGATATCCCTCAATGATAAATAAGTAAGAGATGAAGGGTGGGAATAAAAGTATATGGTTAGGGTATTATGGTAATATCATGTAATTTTAATTAACTTAATTAACTTCCTTAATCTAATCAAATTAGACGATTAGGTTATATATATATATATATATGAACGAAGGAGTATAATTTATCCTTCACTGGAATTTTTAAATCTTTTAAATTAACTAGCATTAAATTTTTTGTTCTTAAATTGTTATTCTCATGTCTCCCTAAAACAAGTCTTTATCTTAAAGAAAGGTATGAAGTATCTCGAATATAATGATAAACGGCATAGAAAAAGAAATGGTGGGGCAATTATATTGACCAATGAATAGTGAACCTTTGATTATTCCTCACCCCCTTTTTGGACTTTTAAACTATTACCATTCCTTCAACTTCCCACATGTAATTCAAATAATACAACTCCCAATTTAATGCAAAAAAAAAAAAAAAAAAGATCCATTCAACCAAGTTGCTCCTTGTTTCCTTCACTAGTCTCATCTTGACTATTTCTCCCATTTGACTGTCACTTAATGATATCAACTACCATAGACGTGGGCAACATTTATTTTCTTTTCTTTTTATTTTTTATTGGCCAGGTGGGCAACACTTCCTATTAATTAAAATTTCATAAATGAGTTCGTTATACACATATTATTTGTAAATACTCCTATAATTTTATATAGAAGTTATATTGTATCAGGTCAATATATGCTTTAGGACTTCAGTTTTACTTTAACTTTCCGTCTTCAATTTTATTTTGATTTGACTTGTTTCTTAATTATTTTTTTTTAAATTTCATTCATTTGATTTTATTTTTTATTTTTCATTCTTTCTTGAGATTCAGCCTCAATCTAGATTTTGAAGTTCTACCTTATTGTTAGTTTTCAGCTACTCAATCACTTACCCAACTAATTACTTCCTCTAATCGTAGAAGTGTAGAACCTATTTCGTATTTTTGTAAAGTCTTTTTAATCTACTACCCCTATAGATATTTCCTCCAATTCTGATTAAGTAATTTAAAAAAACATGTCATACTAATTCACTTATGAACATATTTAATTTAATCTAATTAGATACATATGATATGCTAAAGTTAAGGTTTTTAACATAATTGAGATGTAATTTTAGTCCATTTGTACTTTTGAATAACTTAGACTCTTAGGTGAATTTAACATGAAAATGAGATTAATTGGCCATAATTGGATATTATTTTGATTTATTAATTTCTAGGGCTTGTTGATTCTTGTTCAATGTGATTTTCACTTGTAGTATAGGGTCACGACGAGTGAAGTTCCATTTTTTTAAAGAAAAAAACCCTTACTGTGGCCCTCCATAAATAAGGCCACAGTGAGGCCACGACAACAAAAATTCATATTCGAATTTTGGGCCTCAAACTAGGTTACCCACTCAATTTACCCTGACTCAAAAGCATTAAGGTCGAATTTTGGGAGCTTATTTGGTAGATTTGGAACCCTAGAAATACCATCCACTCCCATTTCTCTCAACTCTCTCATTTCCATATTTCATTTTCCACCAAATCATACATGGCTTCCACCCCATTCCTCTTGTTGGTAATTTCTCCATGAGAAGCAGCAATTAAGGAGCCCTGTTATGGCAACATGAGCTTGAAGTTTCATTAGAGGAGTTCTTATTCTCCCACTCTCTCTTCCTCTTGTTTTGGCATTTTTTCTAGGATCCTCGGATTATGTCTTTGCCTTTTACCGTATTCTTCATTTTTATCTTATGATAGAGTGATAAAAACACTTATAGCTTGATTTTTATTTGTGTATGCTTGACAATTGCTTTTCCTTGACTTGAACTTTATTTAGATGTATAGATTCATCATTTTAAATGAATACTTTAGTTAATATTATATGCTATTTGAGGATTCTCACGTAATGAATCTTGTTGTCAAGTAATTACATTTGAGAATTGGCTATCAAATTTGTCAAATTGTATGAGTAACATTAGGCTTCAATCCTAGAGTCTTGGTTCATTATGTGGGATTCTGATAATGAATTAAATCCATATGATTAATTAAGTGGCAATTATTGATTCCAGTTGTTTGATTAGGAGTCCCTTGCATTTGGCAAATTCAACTTGGTTATTGAGCTTAATCAACTTGGAGTTAGAGGGATTAGTAAGCGGGATTTCGGTACTAATCCACCTAAGCCCAGCCTAAAAGAATTCCTCTAAAAATCTTTTAATTAGCCAAATAATTACCCAAAATTAATTTGAAGCAATGATTGTTTAAATCTCTCGTCACCAAGAATATACATTCCCATTTTAAGTCAAATCTCCCATTTTAGTCCAATTTTAATTTGCTTTCAAACATACCACACTTTTCGTGCAAATTTTATACCAAAAACACCAAACAATGCTTCTTACACACTTTGCAAGTTTTAATTAGTTACTAGAAATCACATTGCATCAGGCTCATCAATAGAATGACACCCGAGGGTTAGCTTTCACTATCTCCTTAGCCTCAGAATTCTTGAAGGGCGGGATCGAGGCAACACTACACCAATAAACCCCAATTTTGATACTCTTCAACTACCCTTATAGATATTTTCTCCAATCCCGATTAAGTAATTTAAAAAATAAAACATGTCGTAATAATTCACATATGAACATATTTAATTTAATATAATGAGGTACATATGATATACATTTAGGACAAGAGGAAGTACTATTCTGCAATCATTTGCATTATCGTTAAAAAATTCACCTTGGGTGGTCATTGATTAAGGGATTGGACTTTGTTAACCATGGCTTACTCTCATCATGATTTACCAAGTGATGATTGTATACTTGCTTACTTTTCTTGTTATAATTTTTTTGTGCAATATGCCATTTACTTGTATGACAATGGTGAATGAATTATGGGAAATTGAGCATAAATCCTCATTTAACAAAATAACTATGAAATAGGATCGGACATATTTTAAATATGATTGTCCACTTTCACTGTTAGTTTCATTCCCCAATTAGTTTGTCAAATGTAGATTTATTTCCAAGTTTCTCTACATTATACCCATATTGCTTTTAATATTTTGTAAAATAAGAAAAATAAATAAAGATACATATACATTAATAGTGTAGAAGAAATAGTGTAATTATGAATAGAGTTCAAAGCAAGTCCATATGATTTTTCTAACATTCTTTTCTGTTGCACGACTTTTCATACATTCTGCCCCCGCATTAGAATCAATATTAATGGACAATGTGCATGTGTGTGAACCTCATTTCTTAGCTTACATATACGTCCTCGTTTGTTTTATGTTGTTAACTTTGTTATTTATAATTAATAATATTTTAATATGATTAGCCGTTTCATCACATCCACAAACCATCGTTGAATTGACATACTTTCTCTCATTTTTCCATTGTATCCTTTTTTTCTTACTCTTTTTTAATTGATGAGCACCAAAACAAGATAAGTAGTTGAATTGAATTATTTGGATGTAATGTAATAAAATAATCACTGTAGAGCATTTGTTTAGTATATCATCAATGAATATGTTGAAAAAACCATAAATTGTAGAATTAAATTTATGTATATCTTATCTAAAAAAATAAAATAAATATGAAATAATCTATCTACAATACCTAAATATAGGGTAAATGTCTAAATAGTAGTTCATATAGGATTTAAATATTTATAGGTTGATTCTTGTAAGTTGGAATTCGGATTACTCAGTTAAAAAAATTTAGGATTACACAACTGTTATGTAATGATAATTACCTAATTTATTGTAATTTGTTATAATTATGATTAGATTGGATTGATTTACTATCAATTAAACACCCTAAATCAACAAATTGTACAAGGATTTGTAATCTATGGAATCAAACGATTTACATATGTTCTCGAAATTTCCTTTTTCCGTCATAAGTGTGTCCCACAACTAAAAAGCTTAGGATTTGAGTCTAAAAAAAGAAACATAATTAAAATAAGATCCCATAGAGTTGTAATCACTTGATCATAAGTTGTTATCGTTAGGCCAAAAGTTGTTATTTATAACTCCATAGGACCTCATCTTAATTATGTTTCTTCTTTTGAAAACTCAAATTAATTTTCTCAAAAGCTAAACGTTGAAGAAGGAATTAATTAACGTTTTCCCCCTTGCCGACCACAACTTTTTGACGGTTGCTTTCCCTAATTTATTTAGTTTCAAAAGATGTTACACTAGAAAGCCATATATCTTTTTTTTTTTTTTTTTGCCAAATAAGAAAACCATACATAATTAATACTCCTATGCTTTATTTTTTTCAGAAAGAAGGCAAGATTCTTACAAAATTTTCTTCTACCATTTTGGTTCTTGAGAGAAGGGTTGTTAATGCGAAATGGTTATTTTACAGAGTCATACTGATACTTTCAAAAGAAGTAGAATAAAGCAGAAATAATCAATCATTCAAACAATTTGTATCTAAAATGCAAGTCCAAGCCATTGCTCATTTATCTTATTCACAAGTTTAAATGAGATGGATTTTAAAAGTTAACCAAAATTTTGCTTGTTAACAGCTCAACGTGTTCTTAAGACCTGTAGATGCAAAATTGAGTTTGATGGTCAAAGACTTAGGAAGTTAATAATTTCCATAAGCAACATGACCAATTAGTGATTAGTAAATCACTCCGAAAGTGCATGTTTGGATTAATGATCATATCTGATTTTTCGTTGTTGTTTACCATATAGGAGAAAAACATGTGAGAACCACATACTAGATAAGCATATGGGGTTTTGCCTGATATGTATAAACGAGCTTTTTAAACAATAATCCCAAACAAACCCAAATAAAACGCTTATATGTTCTAGAAGATTCCAACTTACCATTCTAAGATATAACTAACATTCATTGACCACCAAATACCCAGTTTCCCATTTGAATATATATATATATATATTTTGGTTACATAAAGTTTAGATGAGTTGGGTTTCAGGAACTCACCAGAGCCATGGCTGACCTCCAAATTCAAAGAGCACTAACAGAGATATTTATAGACCGCCCATCAACAAAGTTCTTACATCGGCAGAATCCAAACACACAACCTCATAGTTATGAGTCAATCCCATTACCAATTGGACCAACTTTTATTGCCTTCCCATTTGAATATTTTATGCGTCCAAAATTTTTTATGTCCAAAGTATTGCTCATCATATACACGTTTCAGGTCTTGAAAAATCTAGTTAGATTTGGTCAAAAATGAATTCGAACAAAAATAATGAGAATAATTTTGTCTAGTGAGGAATAAAATTGACTTTTCAAAGTGTTGCTGTTACCAAACAAAGCCCTTGGCAAACTTCCACCTTTCCACGTCAAACAGCAACTATATTTTTTGCGTTCACATGGGCTAATTGCACATCTTCCAAAGGAGAGAGAACCATGACAGAAAAGAAACTAGATGTTCAACAAAACACCTTTGAATCCCTCCCTAAAATGAATCTAGTAATTTATCAAGCAATTTATAACAGTATCGATAGCAAACAATGACTAATTTCACACAACGGAAAACAAAAACTTTTCACCATGGAAAGAGTTGAGGATGCTGTAAAACCTGTAACAGCATTCTTCTTCAACAGGCATTTTAGCTGGGGGGTGACAGACCTTTAAACAATCATCATCATACAACATAATTTCCGTATAATTTATGAGCAGGACAGAGCTACCTTGACGGTAACATATTGCACCGAGATATAGTAAAAAAACACCCTGAAAATCTCGACACTTTTTGACAAGGCAGAATGCAGTGTGTCCTTTTGTTGGAACCTTAGGTGGAGCCATTGAGGCAGAAACTACAGAAGATGAGACGAATTGCTTCGTCCTACTTAACTGTTGGGGTTGATGAAAAATTGTAGAAAACTTGTGACCTGCTATATTCTACTTTACTTGTAATTCAACCTCAGAGTAACCTGCTGAGAGACTTGATGAGTAACTTCAAGTTCTTTCTAGTCGTCTCATCGCCGGTAAAACCAAGTATATCAGAGCTGATATTCTGCAATCACAAACATTGAAGGAAAAGTTATTCACTATCAACTAAAACTTCAGGCAGTTTTAAAGTATTTTTACCTCAATGTTCTTCAGGGTGAAAATAAGAGTGTAAATGGATTTCTGAATTAGTTCCGTATTCTCAGGGGTCATAATGGAAGAATTTACCCTTCTGCATAAACATGTGATCGGCATATCCATCAGTTGTCAGACTTCAAGAATAGACTTCAGGGTAAAATGGAAGGTAAATAAACTTTTTAAAATCAGTTCCCATAATGGATGAATTTACCCTTCCCCAAAATTCAAAGATGATCCCTACAAGTCATACTTCCAGAATCTTAACTACTATTCCTCATTCTTAAGTGTCCTGCGAATACTACTATTCAAGATAATGGTGAAAGAAAAATGACATCTATTACAAATGATATATGAAGAGTTCTCATGCAATCAAAATATTCATAGACCACAGACTGAAGTTCTATTACTTTGACAAATATGAGACTTTTGCCCACGGAAAAAATATATAAAGTTATTGTAATCGTTAGACTACCCATGGCCCAAAATCCAAGTTTTGCGTACTTTTGCAATAGCTGGGAATTGATTGAACTCAAAATTATGAGTATAAACAACATTTACAGACACCATCAAGTCTCATCATTTAAAAACTCTTGAATTGTCCTCGTATTTACCCCAAATCTCCTAATCTATTCCAAGGTCAGATATTAAAAAGGTAGTCGTCATTTCTTATACTGATATCAATGAGCCACACAGCTACACATGAGCATGCATATGAATTTACATAACTGACCTTAAATCCTCAGAGGCTTGTGTAAGGCTTCGGGTTAAATTCTCCGCTTCTTTCAACAGACCACTATCATGAACTTCAGCCAACAAAGGTTGAATGTCTTCAGCCATGGCTTTGATCTGGGACATCACTACATCAAAGCCAAAAGTATGGGTATTAGAATGCATGACAGAATAATCACAAAAAGAAAGTAAATTTCCAGTAACAGAAATAAGATACACGGGTACCAAAATAATGTAAAGAATATATAAAAACAGCAAAAAGATTACTGAGACTTTTCATTATCATTTCTTTCACTTATCTGTCCATAAATACAGTGCTGTAGTGTCACCGTAAACTGCTAGAGTGACCAAAATAGTGACAATCAACTGAGATAATTTCCCCACATTTTAGATGATTATACTAATTTTAAATGCAGCAAAATTCTAAGTTACTAACAAATGATCTGAAGCTGACCAAAACTATTTCCTTTTGCAAGCTATGAGTGCTTACAGTACCTTAATACTCATATTTGGCATTATGGTAAACTTATTCACTACCTTAAATATACATATACATATGTATATAGAGCAGAAAAACATGATTGAATTCTCATACAATCTTGTCAAACAGATAACCAGGGATCGGCGTTCTTGTATATGATTTAACATATCACAAGTTGCAACAAACAACTACTCAATGCGAGGTTGAGAGAGAGATAACAAGTGTGTGCTACCACAACATCATTCAGTTTTTCTTGGAAAGAAAATGTCTATCCCATTGACAGAATTTGTTACCATGAATGATGCATGACTAAATTAGAATAGTACATCACACCTTTATAAGAAGTGGCCTTGCTTCTTCAATAACAGAAGAAACTCGTTCAGCAAGGAGATATGTATTAAAAACACCAATTTCTTCAACATCTCGTCCAATGCGGGTAAATATGCCAACCAATGCATCTAAGCTCACTCCTTGGTACCCCTTAGCCTTTTCTCGATCACACACAATAACACCTTCCTTCTGACAGTCTTGGTCAAGAGGTCCAGCTTTTGGCATTGGTACTGGATCTCGAGGAGTAATGTCAATCAAAGTTTCCATAAGAAGGCCAGACTGATTAACTTCAATTAATGAATTTCTGGGTATAATTGTTTTGTCATCTTCAATCTGAAAATTAAAATATAGAGAATTAGTATATTGCACCAGCCAACTAAGAATGATGAAATCCAAATCCAAACAAGTATGAAGCTTGATGTGAGGATAAAACAACAAAATATGGTTTCATATCATGACAAGATTAAGCTAATTGTGAAACAAACCTCTACAACTGCTTCAATACTTTCTAATGAAGGATTCACACGAACAACATTGCCAACGGTCACCCCTCTAATTCTAACAGGAGTTCCAGTACATAAACCACAAGCCTGGGCAAACTCAAACACTGCTGTGTACTTCCTGAATCTGGATCGTAATTGAAAACCCCTCAACCAGGCCAAACTAAGTGCAAGTAGAACTGTACCAGACAAAAGAAACAGTCCAACCCCACCTTCCCAGATACTCCTACGCCCAAACCCAAAATCATTTAATGGACGTAATGTTTTCTTCCAGATAGTACGAGGTACATCCAGAACAACTTCAAGTGGACTCTTCTTTTCGGTAACGGATGGCGACTGACCATTTCCTGCTTCAGCAGACATAGCCCTTATACTCTTAAATCTGGTTTGAAGTCTGGGTGGGAGATAAGGGGTGTATTTAAGAGAATCCCCGGATAAGATTAACAAAGATGAAGACAATGCAGTTGGCATTGTTAAGCCCTGAACTAATGGTGTCCAAACCATCTCTTATGCAAAAGCAGATTATAAACAATGCACCAAGGAGCTGCAAAGGAATTTAAAAAAAAAAAAAAAAAAAAAAGTCAAATAATCAAATCTCATAAGCTTCAAAATTGACAAAAATTAACTCAATCTTCCAGAGAAAAACCTTACACTTGAAATGGGCAAGCTAACGATATAAACCAAGAGAATTATATGATTATATAAATTTAATACAATCCTAACCAGCCCACATTTCTCTTGTCCTCACTGTTTCTTAACAGCCTGAGGTTGGATACAGTAAAGTGTATACAAAGTAAATGTAGATAACCCTTCACTAAGACAAAAGGAAAGGATAACGAGTAAAGATCACCTCGACAAAAGTTTAACTTGATGTCAGTTTCCGACACCCTAATCCCAAATAAGATCGATACAATCTAGGAATATGTTTCAGATTGTGACTACTGACTAAACACCCTCCACAAGTGATTCTTAAACGCAAAATTTGTCATAGAAACGAAAACTCAAAGACAATAATTGAAACTGTTAAATGGGTCATCTTTGGTAGTGAAGCCATCACCAAACACCGTTTCCCCCATTGAAACGGTGAGGAATGAATCATTTGCACACGGAAATGAAAAAAAAATAAAAAAAAAAATAAAAAATTCGAAGTGATAATTGGTTGAAATTAGAAATAAAGGAAGAAAGACATACCGAAAATGGGGGGCGAAAGATCTCTACCCAAGTGTTACACTCATCGCCAATTTGGTGCTATGGCGAAAGAAGAGGCCGGTGGGTGAAGAAAAATGATGCCAAAAATAAGAATTTTAAAATCAATGTTTTTATTAGAAGAAAGAACACGAGGACACAATTTTCACATGGTAGGGAACAAGGTCCATTTGAGCCCAAGATATCACTCCACTGGGCCCATCCCTGAATTTTCGATCCAAAAAAGTGTGTTGTTCGATGTAGTAATAGATTATTTGGTTCGGGGATTATTCTACCTTAACCAGTGGTTTTAAACTCAAACATTAGGTATGCATCTGCGACAATCACTTGGTGGCAGTGAGTTCATCCACTGTGGGCCTACATATTCGTAAAACAAATTAATCTATTGTTTGTTAGTAGCACCGAATACCGGTAAATAAATAAAAAATAATA
The DNA here is from genome assembly GCA_037074515.1 of Mimosa bimucronata. Taxonomy (NCBI): domain Eukaryota; kingdom Viridiplantae; phylum Streptophyta; class Magnoliopsida; order Fabales; family Fabaceae; genus Mimosa; species Mimosa bimucronata. The sequence continues at coordinate 30,527,740 of CM073440.1, read as the reverse complement.
CGAGGATTCTTAATATAAGTTTAGGTTGATAATTTGAAGGGATTAAAAATGTTAAATAAATTACTTAACTATAGCATGTGTCACATGATATTTTTGAAAAACTTATATGTATCGATAGATTATATATTATTTTATAAATCAATAAATTATTTTGAAGGAAAAGATAAATAAAATTGTTAGTAGCATTGATGAGAGAAAGAATAAGAAAAATGATTAAGAATATTATTATTATTGATGATCAAAGAACGTACAAAAATCTAACCTATTTGGGTTTAGATTTATTATCCTTCACTTGAGGTGATGAGTTTACAACCTAACCCTAGGGATTATGAGGTGAGAGATCCAAGTTACCCTCTCCATCTTTGATATGGATTACACAATCTCACACCTTAAAATATGACTAGGATCGCTCTTTTTATAAATGCTAAAATAGCTAACCTTTTAAAATTAACTAACTAATACCCCCAATTTCATTGCATTACATTTTCACTGTTTCCACAAACGTAGGGGCTATTTTTTAATTTTTAATTAGATATATCAAACATGAAGGCGTTAGAGGAATTAATTCTCAATCTGTGAAAGGAAACAATTTGGCTAAGATAAAACATCATTTTATCAATTGCTTATGCTTAATATAGTAGCAACAATGTGCAGCAACACTCATCTACTATAAAAGCAACCTCCTACAATAAAAGCAACCTCATACAACATTTTTGAATGTCTAGCTCATCAATAATGTTATAATTGTATTTGGATGGTGGAGAAAATTATAGGAGAAAAAGTTAGAGAAAAAAATAAGGGGGTGAAATTGGTTTTCACTGTTCAGAGGAAATAGAAATAGGGAGAAAATGAGGTGCTCAATATTCATTTAAATGCTCTGTCATTTGATTTTTATCTTGAAAAATAATTATCCACAAAAAATGAGCACCATTTACTTAGGTAATTAACTATTTCCTTTTATTATATTGGAAAAATGTATTCAACAAATCAACACCATTTCATTTGATTTTTTTCATAGTTTTAAATCCTGGATCGGCCTAGACGGTTAAATCGGAAACCAGGCTAACCGACCTTTTGACCGACTTGGGTTTGTATGTGACCTAGACGGTGGGTTGGCCCGACAAGATAAGGGTTGAACTAGCAAAAACTTGGGGAAACCGATCAAAACCCGTGATGGTTAAACCGGCTATTTTTTTAATGTTTTTTATTTTGTTATAATTTGTCTCATTATTAACTTTCACAAACTTAATTTTAGGAACCACACATAGGTGATTATAATATAATTATGTTGATTTTTTAAATGCTATTTTACTTGCAAATGTTTAATATTTAATTGTTGTTGCTCTTTGTATTTGTATTTGGCCTGTAGACTATTATTAAATATTTATTTTCATGTATGATCATTTTTTTAATTCCCTCTTTACAAATATTAAAATATTCATGTTTAATGAAACAAACATACTAATCTATATTTATATTTTGATATATGGTAATAATTAATTTTATTATGTTATTATCAATAAAATTATATTAATTTAATAGGGCTAGTTTGACCCTGAATTGACTCTCAATCCAACCATTAACTATTGAACCGGTGCCTTAGCCAGTTCTAAGCTCGGTGATTCCAAATATGTAGCACCTACTTTTTACAGTACTAGACTTAGGCTATTTAATCAATTTAGAACCACTTGATAATTATTAGAAGCCCAAAAATACGAATAAATTAAAACTTTTCTTCTCAAAATATACACAAAAATAATACTTTGAAGGAATTGGCTTTTCTATTATATTAATTTGATTATTATTATTATTATTATTATTATTACTATTATTATTATATAGTTCGTAATCTCATTTCTATAACGCCATTAACGGTAGTTTTCAGAGTGCACACTATTAGTCACCTCCTTGGAATTAAATACTCCATATGTACTTATGTAGTCAAACTGTGATACGTGGATTTTCAATAGTGGCTTTATGAGCATTAATTTGGTGAAAACAATCATTACACAATTGAAAATGTTGCAAAATTGGTTGCCGAAAGTTTTATACGAATAATAATCATTATCGTTTGTATGGCTTAATACAGTTTATTCACAATTATGGCATGTGCTTCGTAACTTTCACTTTGAGATTTTTTTTTATTCAGAAATTTTAGGAAAGGAGTTTGGCTTACCCACGATCAAAAAACTCATGATCCACTGGGGCCTGTCCCTGTGAACTCTTGGTTGGCAAGTCGCCCAATCCACACAGGTTGGTTTCACCCAACTTCACTTAGCTGTGGAGATGCCTCCCCAAGCGCCGCGACTTGAACCACAATAAAGTGGTCATACCCAGGAATCGAACTCTCATCAAAGTGGTCAAAAGTCCAATCCCTTCGCCAGCTGAACCAACGGACTATGAGTAACTTTAACTTTGAGATCTAAAATACAATTGCTCTTATCATGGTCCATAAAAAGGATTATTACTTAATATTATGAGAAAAATTCTGATTTAATTAGAATTGAGTTGACAAGTTTCTAAATATGTTTGAGAAATTTGAAATTGTGGGGTACCTAAAATGTGGGACTGTAGGGATATGAATAAGTCAGGCCCTTATCAGGGGCTACGATCTAGCCTATAATAACTCTAACCTAGCCTATGTATTTAATATGTCAGTCTCATATTTAGGCATATTGTTAGACCTATTTAGGTAAATACACCAGGTTTTTTTTTCCATAAGGCCTAACCTACAAGCCTATAGGCTTGACCTATTTAATTGTTTTTAATTTCTATTAAGATATATAATATAAAATAAATTATATAAATTAATTATAACATTACCCACTTATCTTTAGCTCTAAGTTTCGCATTGCATCATTCATACACAAAGGGTTAAACATTTTACTCATTAGTCATTCATCTCTTTTTGATTTATTTCAAATGCTTAAGATGGATTGCTAACTCAATACTCTTCTCTAATTTGTATGATTTTCTCATGCATAATAATTGTTGCAGATAGCAAGTTTATTCCAATTGTACCTAAATGAAATATTATAATCTCAAATAGAATAACTTATCATATTTCCTACGATAAAAGTAATAGAAAAAAAATCTAGTTTTATAGATATAAAATCTTTTTAAGACATACATATGTATTTTAATAGGTTTAAAGGGTAATATGTGAAATTAAAAGTATAGACTTTTAGGACTATTTAAGAGTCTACAATTTAAGTAGGCTTTTAAATAGGCTTTCAGGCCTTTTGAAGGCTCAGGCTCAGGCCTAAAAGAAAGCTTACATACAGGCCCAGACCCAAGTTTAAGTTCTACATTTTTAAACAAGCCCAAACCTATTTAGTTGAAGCCTACATCGACCTAATCTATTTCCACCCTTATGTGGGAGGCACTTTGAAATATTTTTGAGACTAAGCTGGCAAAAACTTCTCAACAAATATCTTGGTGGAAACTTGACATTTATTGCCTATGATTTGTGATCGCCAAATGGAAATAACCATTGTTAAGCGCACAAAGAAGCAAGTGGAAATTGTTTGACAAGTGATAAAGCATGCTTAAAATTATGGAGCAATCTCAATTAATCTTGTGAGATCAGAAGGTTGATCTATCAGATTCGTAAACAAAACCCTATGAAGAATTAAATTAACTGAGTGGAATGAGACTGAAGCCACTTCGAAATTAACAATGATGGCAACCCAACCTCTATGATCCCATGAAGGAGGTTTGATTGGTAAAAACAAGTCGTTCATTAGTTCTACTAACACTAACTAAATTGTTAGTCCCTTCCTATGGTCTGAGAAAGTGCTAGAATGCATTTTGGTGAGGCTCTTAATGATTTCAAAATCTTATGGGATGTTGTGCTTATTGCAGGTACACTTCATGAAATCACCTCTACAAATGTAAAGTGGGGCTGCTCCGAAGAGATTGTGGTGATATCTCTAGAGCATTTGTTATGCACCAGGCGCACTCATGACAATTTTAACGGGCAAAATCTGAAAGTGGCAATCGCACAAGAGGGGGGTGAATTGTGCTATTAAAAAAATCTAGGAGAAATTAACTCAACACAAAATTTATACTGGTTCGGCCAACACTGCCTACGTCCAGTTCTCCAACACTCTGTTGGGTTCCACTAACCACAGGTTTTACGAGCACAGGTTCACCTGTCAACCTTTACAGAGTTTTAGAATCTCTAAACACTCCCCCTTACTACCTGTAAGGAAATATCCCTGTTCTAAAGCACCAAGCTTTCAGAACAACCTCAAACAGTAGAGGATTTCAATAAATACGTTCACTTAATGAACTGATTTTGATAAACACTTAAGTACAGATGAAATTTCTAAGACAATAAATACAGAGTAATGAATGAGCTTGTGAATATTCTCGTTGTTCGTCTCTACTCAATAAATGCTTGAGTTCTGTATTTATATCTTCTTCTTCAGATTTTGCCCTTTTGATTCAACATTCAAGAAGCCGTTTGAATTTAGTCGTTGGGAGCTCATAGCCGTTGGCATTAAATGCAGCTTCTTTATCGGGCTTAACTCTCTGTTCTAGCTTCAACTACTTCTTGCATAGGGTGAGCTAAGAGAGAGACAGACTCAGCGCTCTGAGCATCCGTACAAATAGTACTTTCTGGCAGCTTTCTATTAGCGCTAGCTTGATCTGTTATCGCTAATCTCATAGTGTGATCTGCACTTAAACTGTTAGCTAACCAAATAGTCATATATTGCACAGAGGTTACTATCGCAAGCTTAATCCATTAGCTCAATGAGATGAAGACAATATAAGGAATATCAGAGCTTTTTATTGATAGCATATTCTCTTGGATTAGAAAGCATTTCATCAGCATAGATTATCTCTATCAATTGCAAATTCATTATCGCTATTATCCTTCAGGATACTATCATCCAAGTATTCAGATATTTCCAGGTATCCTATTATCGATAGCTCAATCCATTATCGCTAGCAACTACTTTAGCTCATTTGACACTTGCTCAGGCACTGGCTATCTGAAAGATTTATTATCTGAAGCACTTTTGTTATCGATAGCTTAACCTGTTATCGCTAGCTGATTTCATTAGATCAAGGACTTGGGTTATCTTTCTGCTAGCTGAGTTATCAATGAACTTCTAGCGATGGATTCTTTCTTAGCGATAGATAATGACTGATATTTCTGAGTCTTCACTTGCTATTCCTTTCAATCAATTTGTTATGGAAATTTACTTAGCGATAGAGATTTTCATTCTTATTGATCTGCTAAGTTATCATTTCTTATTAGCGATATTTTTCATAGATCAGTCTTCATCAAAACTTAAGATTCTAACATTCTCCCCCTTTTTGATGATGACAAAACATAAAGAAAAATATACACAAAGACAAGTTCGGAAACATAAACATATTCATATCAGCACAAGCATATTTCAAGATTTGTATATCAGAATTTGAATAACAATAAATCTTTTACAGAACATCTGATATATATATTCAGAACATAGTACATCTTGCAGAAGAAAAGTGCTTAAGATATAATCTATCTATTTATGCATGATGCACATGAGAGAGGTCTCCAGAAATTGAGCTTTTGGCTTTTGACTCGATCTCCCTAATAAAAGAGTTTTCTTGAACCATTTCTCCCCCTTTTTGTCATCATTTGTTGGAGAGAAATGATTGAACCCATCAAACCCTGGACGAATGGTACCCCTGGACCGATACTAAGATCAGCAGTATAATCTTGGACAGGAGTCGCTTCGTCTTCCTCAAGAGGTTGTGTCTCCTCAGGCTCTCTGTAGAAGAACAATTCCACCAAAACTCTCGCCCCGGCTAGGGTTTTTCCATGAGCGAGGAGAGCGATTTGAACTTTGAAGGATTTTTCTGAAAGAATATAATCAAAGGAGACGCACTTTTGACGCTGGATACGGGATTTAATGATTTCTTTGGAGAATGACACAGTTTTCTGGGCTTTGAGACACTTGCTAGCGGATTGAGAGGATGGTTTAGCGCTAGAGGGTTCCTTATCATCACTTATTCTTGGATTCTTGACTCTACCCATTTCTGGGATTAGGGTTTTTAGACGAGGGAGGCTCGAGATTTCAGAGAGTGTTTAAAGAGATGATGAGACTCTTTGGGTGAATAATGAATGCACAATACACATGTCCTGCTTTTATAGAGTTCAGAAATTACCAGAAATAATATAATATTCGCTGACGTTTCGCATTCTGAGACTCTTTAGTGATTTGCTATCGCTAGTGTGAGCAGCTATCGCTAGCAGGCATGATCCCACGCTGAGTAAGTGACGTTTGGGCTTCACTTACTCCTTCCAAGGTTTATCTATTGATAGCTGACTTTGCTATCGATAGTTCTGTAGGCTAGCGATGGCAATCTCACCTCAAACTTAGCTTTGTTCTGCATATGGTAGCGATAGTATGACTCACTATCGATTGGTCAGTCCTGCAAAAACTTAAGATTTGGCACTCCGATGCCTAAGTCAGCAATAATTCAGATGACTAATCAATAAAACAAATTTAGAATAATAATATTTACAATTCATTTGGATTTACCATTCCTAGCTCTCTTCTAATATAGAGAAATTGATCAGGCTCAAGAGGCTTGGTAAATATATCAGCAAGTTGTAGATGGGTTGAAATAAATTCTATCTTGACATCCTTCTTCTGAATGTGATCTCTCAGGAAGTGATGTCTCACATCTATATGCTTGGTTCTGGAATGTTGAACTAGATTCTTAGCCAAGCTTATTGTGCTGGTGTTGTCACAGAGAATAGGTACTTCTGAGAAGTTCAAACCCAGATCTTTCAGATGCTGCCTAAGCCATAAGACTTGAGTACAGCAACTTCCTGCTGCAATGTATTCTGCCTCTGTGGATGAAAGAGAAACACAAGTTTGCTTCTTGCTTGCCCAAGTGATTAGACAGTTACCGAGAAATTGGCATTGACCACTTGTGCTTTTTCTATCTGATTTATAGCCTGCATGGTCAGAGTCAGAATAGGCAAGAAGGTACTCTTGAGTTCCCTTGGGATACCACAGCCCAAGCTCTTGAGTCCCTTGTAAATAACGCAAAATCCTCTTTACATTTGATAAATGAGATTCTTTTGGATTTGCCTGATATCTAGCACATACTCCTACACTAAATTGAATGTCAGGTTTACTAGCAGTTAAATAAAGTAAAGAACCAATGATTCCTCTATAATGTGACTGATTTACTTCTTTGCCGGGAAGATCTGCATCTAATTTGGCAGAGGTACTCATTGGAGTGTCCCCTTCTCTGGATAGATCCATCTCAAATTTGTTGAGAATTTCTTTACAATATTTGGTTTGGGATATGAAGATGCCATCCTTCTTTTGCTTTATTTGTAGTCCCAGGAAGAATGTTAACTCTCCCATCATGGACATTTCATATTCTCCCTGCATTGTCTTAGCAAAATCCTCACATAGAGTTTCATTAGTTGCACCGAAAATAATGTCATCAACATAAATTTGAACTATAAGCATATGATTATTTTTGTGCATGATGAACAATGTAGTATCTGATTTTCCTCTAGAAAATCCTTTTTCAAGCAGAAAAGTACTAAGTCTCTCATACCAAGCTCTAGGTGCTTGTTTGAGACCATAAAGAGCCTTTTTGAGTTTGAAAACATGGTCAGGCTTAGTCTTTTCTTCAAAACCAGGAGGTTGTTCTACATACACCTCTTCTTTAATATAGCCATTAAGAAAAGCACTTTTAACATCCATTTGATAAAGTTTAAAATTTTTGATGGATGCAAAAGCTAGAAGAATCCTTATTACTTCAAGTCTTGCAACTGGAGCAAAAGTTTCCTCATAATCAATGCCTTCTTCTTGGTTATATCCTTTTGCAACTAATCTGGCTTTATTTTTCACTATTTGACCAGCTTCATCAAGTTTGTTTTTGAAAACCCATTTAGTACCAATAATAGGATGATTTCTGGGCCTTGGTACTAAATCCCAAACTTGATTTCTTTTGAATTGATTAAGTTCTTCCTGCATAGCTATTATCCAGTCATATTCAGCAAGAGCTTCATCAATATGAGTTGGTTCAAGTTGAGAAAGAAATCATGAAAATTCTACTTCATTTTGCAGTTGCCTTCTTGTTTTAACTCCTTTTGAAATTTCTCCAATAATCTGTTCAGGAGGATGATTTTTAAGATGTCTAATAGAAGATTGAGGCTCAACAGTTCCCTCTAGATCATCTTCAGTTTTATCCTGATTATTTTCAATATTGTTTTCAGGATTTGCTATCGATGGCTGAGGTGCTATCGGTAGAGGCTGTTTTATAAACTTTGAAAAATCTTCATCCTCATCAACAGATTGTTGTTTTTCCTGAGGGGTTTCATCAAATACTACATGAATAGATTCTTCAACAGTTTGAATTCTTTTATTATAAACTCTATATGCTCTACTTCTATTTGAATACCCGATGAAAATGCCAATATCAGATTTAGGATCGAATTTACCTAAGTTTACCTTTCCATTGTTGTGGATGTAGCATTTTGATCCAAAAATCCTCAGGTGACTGATATTAGGCTTCCTTCTCTTGTAGAGCTCATATGGAGTCTTTTCCATCCCCTTTCTGATGTAGGCTCTGTTAGAAATGTAGCAAGCTGTACTCATAGCATCTGCCCAAAATATTTGAGGCACTTGTTTCTCGTTCAGCATGCTTCTAGCCATTTCTGTGAGCACTCTGTTCTTTCTTTCTACAACACCATTTTGTTGAGGAGTCCGAGGGGCAGAGAAGTTGTGGTCAATTCCATTTTCATCACATAGCTCCATGAACTCTTTATTGTCAAATTCTCCTCCATGATCAGTCCTGATGGCTATAATCTTTGAGCTTTTCTCATTCTGCAATTTCTTAGCAAGCACACAAAAATAATCAAAAGTTTCATGCTTAGAGGAAAGAAACATAGTCCAAGTAAATCTTGAGTAGTCATCCACAACTACAAGAGTGTATAGGCTTCCTCCTAGACTTTTCACTCTTACTGGCCCAACTAGATCCATATGAATTAGTTCCAATGGCCTACTAGTGGAGACTGTCTTCTTGATTTTAAAAGAGGACTTTGTTTGTTTACCTCTTTGACAAGATTCACAAATTAAATCATGCTTTGATTTAAAACTGGGAATTCCCATGACTAGCTCCTTCTTAATCAATTTATCTAGCTGAAAAAAATTCACATGAGCTAATCTTTTATGCCATAACCAACAGTTTTCATCATTTGAAATAAAGCATTTTTCCTCAAGCTGTTGGCATAAATCCAGAGTATATAAATTTCCATTTCTATTTCCTTTTATCTTATACTTCAGACTGGATTTATTTATATCTAGATCATTCTTATCAACAATAAGACATTCGTTTGAATCAAAAATTATCCAGTTACCATGGTCTGCACTTTGGCTAACACTTAGTAGGTTGTGGCAGAGACCATCCACTAGGTAGACATCCTTGACTAGACCTACTTCACCCACTCCAGTGATTTTTCCACTTTGGTTTCCACCAAAGTTAACTTTGGCTCCATCTTTCATCACCAGATTGTTGATTTTGTCTTTGTCTCCAGTCATATGTCTTGAGCATCCACTGTCAATATACCATTTCCCTTTGCTGGATGCTTTCAGGCACACCTGCACATACTATACAGATTTAGGTACCCAAACTTTCTTGGGTCCTTTAAGGTCAGACTTGTGCTTTAGGTGTGTAGGGACCTTTGGCACATGAGTTCCTTTAGGAACCCATTTATAAGAGCTTCTAACACCATATTTTCTGTGAATACAAGTTGACTGTGTATGGCCTTTCTTGTTGCAGTAATTGCAAAAACTATAAGGTGAAGAACTTTCAGAAGATTTTCTAAAATATTTCATGTATGATTTCACTTTTGGTTCAACCCATTTTTTTGAAAACTTTTGTTTAGGCTCATAGCCAATTCCTGTTCTATCTCTAAAAACTTTTTGATTGCTTAAAATCACATTTAAAGTTTCTGAGCCTTTTGTAAATTTTTTCAGAACATGCGAGAGTTTTTCTTTTTCCTTCAATAATTTTTCACAGTTGGAGCAATTTTCAGAAGTTGAAGGAATTGCTATCGAAAGTGGCTCAGCTATCGATAGTTCTTTTCTGAGAGTTTGCGATAGCTCCTCTTCTATCGATAAAAACGAAGAAGAAGTCTTTTGTGAGGAATTTTTTTGAAATTCTTTGTTTTCTCTTCTTAGTCTGACTACTTCTTTAGAAAGTTTTAAGAATTCTATGCACATTTCATCATATGAGTTTTGAAGATCAGAATAAGAAGGTTCAGAATCAGATACCTCAGAATCGCTTTGCTCTTCTCGAGCAACTAGGCAGAGGTTGGCACATTCCTCGCTATCGCTAGCTTCCTCATCAGAGCTATCACCCCATATAGATGACACATAGGCCTTTTTTTCCCATAAGTCTTCTTTTTCTCCTTCTCCTTTAATCTTTGAAGACTGGGACACCCAGCTCTGAAGTGACCAGGCTTCTTGCATTCAAAGCATACAGGAGATTTGTCTTTCTGGGAGTCTTTGAAGTTGGTGCCACTCCTCTGAAATCTTTCTCTTCTTCTGAAGAATTTTTTAAATTTTCTGGCCATAAGAGCAATATCCTCCTCATCTAGGTCTTCCTCGTCATCATTGATTTCATTTCTTTCTGAAGCAACAAGAGCAAGTGACTTTTTCTTGGAATTTCCTTGTGCTTCTCTTTGAGCTATCAGGGTAGGCTCATACTCTGCAAGGCTGCCAAACAGGGCAGTGATGGATTTTGTTGATTCTCCTTGCATTTCTTGAATGGCTGTGACTTTCATGAGCCAATCTCCCTTTAGGACTTTCAAAATTTTGTTGACCTGCTCTTTTTCTGTAATCTTTCTCCCCAGAGCAGCAAGATTATTGATGAGGTGAGTGAATCTGATCTCTAGATCCCTTATCTTCTCATCCTCAATCATTTCAAACTTGTGGAACTCTTCCACTAGCATTTCCACACGCCTATCTTTTACTCCAGAAGTCCCTTCATGAGCTATTTGCAGGGCTTCCCACATTTCTTTAGCAGAGTCAAGATGACTCACTCTAAAGAACTCTGTTTGACTAAGAGCACTCTGGATCATGAGGACTGCTTTGCTATTCAGCTCCAGATTAGCAATATCCTCTTCTGTGTACTCATCTTCTGCCTTTGGAATGCCCATGGGATCTCTGGGAACAATATCTCCTTCTTCTATAATTTTCCAGAGCTTGTATCCATTGGCTTTGATGTAAATCTTCATTTTTAATTTCCAGAAGGTATAATGTTTCCCATCAAAGCCAGGAGGCTTATTAATGGAGCTTCCTTCAGGGAGGATGTTTTCAAGCGATGCCATTTAGATCTTTGCTTCTCAGATTCGTTGGAATCTTAATAACAGAGAAGACCTGCTCTGATACCAAGTGAAAGTGGCAATCGCACAAGAGGGGGGGTGAATTGTGCTATTAAAAAAATCTAGGGGAAATTAACTCAACACAAAATTTATACTGGTTCGGCCAACACTGCCTACGTCCAGTTCTCCAACACTCTGTTGGGTTCCACTAACCACAGGTTTTACGAGCACAGGTTCACCTGTCAACCTTTACAGAGTTTTAGAATCTTTAAACACTCCCCCTTACTACCTGTAAGGAAATATCCCTGTTCTAAAGCACCAAGCTTTCAGAACAACCTCAAACAGTAGAGGATTTCAATAAATACGTTCACTTAATGAACTGATTTTGATAAACACTTAAGTACAGATGAAATTTCTAAGACAATAAATACAGAGTAATGAATGAGCTTGTGAATATTCTCGTTGTTCGTCTCTACTCAATAAATGCTTGAGTTCTGTATTTATATCTTCTTCTTCAGATTTTGCCCTTTTGATTCAACATTCAAGAAGCCGTTTGAATTTAGTCGTTGGGAGCTCATAGCCGTTGGCATTAAATGCAGCTTCTTTATCGGGCTTAACTCTCTGTTCTAGCTTCAACTACTTCTTGCATAGGGTGAGCTAAGAGAGAGACAGACTCAGCGCTCTGAGCATCCGTACAAATAGTACTTTCTGGCAGCTTTCTATTAGCGCTAGCTTGATCTGTTATCGCTAATCTCATAGTGTGATCTGCACTTAAACTGTTAGCTAACCAAATAGTCATATATTGCACAGAGGTTACTATCGCAAGCTTAATCCATTAGCTCAATGAGATGAAGACAATATAAGGAATATCAGAGCTTTTTATTGATAGCATATTCTCTTGGATTAGAAAGCATTTCATCAGCATAGATTATCTCTATCAATTGCAAATTCATTATCGCTATTATCCTTCAGGATACTATCATCCAAGTATTCAGATATTTCCAGGTATCCTATTATCGATAGCTCAATCCATTATCGCTAGCAACTACTTTAGCTCATTTGACACTTGCTCAGGCACTGGCTATCTGAAAGATTTATTATCTGAAGCACTTTTGTTATCGATAGCTTAACCTGTTATCGCTAGCTGATTTCATTAGATCAAGGACTTGGGTTATCTTTCTGCTAGCTGAGTTATCAATGAACTTCTAGTGATGGATTCTTTCTTAGCGATAGAGAATGACTTAGCGATAGATAATGACTGATATTTTTGAGTCTTCACTTGCTATTCCTTTCAATCAATTTGTTATGGAAATTTACTTAGCGATAGAGATTTTTATTCTTATTGATCTGCTAAGTTATCATTTCTTATTAGCGATATTTTTCATAGATCAGTCTTCATCAAAACTTAAGATTCTAACAAAATCTACCTACTAACATCAAAAGTATATGATATAATTTGACTTTTAATACCTCTAGTATACTTCACTTAGATTTGTTGGCTCATAGAAACAGGCTTCATCGATATCTCTATATATCTAGTGGTATCAGTCTCAGTTTTGTTCATAGTTCTAAGAACCACAAGATACAACGATTATATCCATGTGTGTAACTTAGCTAATGGTGTTCCTTTTGACACATGTGCGGGATTATTGGCAATTTCGAGTAGATGTGTCAAAAGGAACAAGTCTCACATTATTTGGGATTGTGTGGTCCAAGTTATTAAAAGTGAACTTGGATTATTAAATGAATTAAGAGAGGGAATGACTTGCACAACAATGGGCCACCAAAGGCAAAATCAGGCGGCGCAAAACTCCTTCATTTTCTTGCTCTCCATTTCCCTCCGCTACCCTAAATCACAACCCTTCATTTAATTTAATGGCCTAAAACATCCCACATTCCCAAAAAATTTGCCACTTTTTTCTCCTTTCGTTTTCTTCTTTTCTCATTCTCGAAAGTAAAGTTGCTCTTTGTGAACCTTGAACATGAACCTCCACAGTTATTTTCCTGCTTTGGAATATCGCCCCAAATATATATATATATACATATTAACCTTCCTCCTTTTCTAATATATTTCTTTTTTCTACCTTAAAACATACATTCAAATGATAACAGAGATTGAAAAAATCCCATTAGGATCGCAACTCATATCAATTCAGAAGTTGTTCTTGTCTATACTTACTCCTGAGGGAAAATACAATCCATCATCATCTCAAGCCAGAGAGCTTATGGATGATTCTCAATCCTCTTGAAGTCAGGTTCTTTATTCTCAATATATAGAATCCATTAAGATTTTTTTTTCAATTGTTTGTTTTTTTAATTAAAGAAGCAAGCACTAACGGTTTAAAATTACAAGCGGGATCGAACCCTGCAACCTCTTACTGATCGAGGAGATGACATGCTACTGGACTACAAAGCCTCTGGTAGTTGTTTATTTACTTTAATTGCATAAAAAAGAAGAAAGCAAAAGGAGCAAAAAGTGACAGATTTTTTGGGAATATGAGATGTTTTGGACCATTAGATTAAATGAAGGGTTATGATTTAGGGAAGAGGAAGGAAATGGGTAGCAAAGAAATGGAGGCGTTCCATACAAGAAATCAGGCTATTACTCCCCACTCCTCATACGTGCGAGGAAAAAGGCAGAATGAGCACTTTACTAAATTGTTTTTGTGAATTTCAAAATTAAGGTTTTGGAATTCATGAGCCTTAACCAGGGGCATGTGGTGGAGTGGTATGGAGCTCCTCCTCCCTTAACCAGCACTACTACAAAACAGGGTTTTCACGTCACAAATTTTGGACTTTTCACGTCACATTTTGGTGTGACATAAATTGAAGTGACGTGGAAAACTGGACTTTTAACGTCACACCAAGCAGTGACGTGAAAAGTCATCTTTTTCACGTCACAAATTACAAATATTGTGACGTTGTTTGTCAAAAATTAGAGTAATTTGATTAAGATGTGGCAGAGAAACCACGTCACAATTTAATAATTTGTGACGTGGTTTCTGAGAAACCACGTCACAAATTATTAAATTGTGACGTGGTTTCTCCTGAAACAACGTCACAAATTGGTAATTTGTGACGTTGTTTCTGAGAAACCACGTCACAAATTATTAAATTGTGACATGGTTAATTTTTTTTTTTTTTAAAAAAACGATGGTTAATTTTAACTTCTTTTGGTTTCCCAATCTATATATTCATTGCAAATGTCACAGAAATAGATATAATGCAGATCAACAGTATACATTATTCACACATGTATACATAGCTATATTATAACTAAATCAAACTAAACATATATATATATATATACACACAAAAAATTCCATGTTTACACAACAAAATATTTTTTGCAATGATCACTTTTTAACCAACAACAAATGAAAGAAAAAATTGAGCAATACGGTCACGAAGTGAATCAAGGTCTCTGTCTTCAAATGAGTTGTTTCCATCATAAAACTGCAACAATAATGGATGCTATGATTAATGCATGTAAAGTTAGATAAATAAATCATATATTTATGTACTGGTTGTATCAAGCTATAGATAAGAATTTAATTTATACCTGTGTAAAGGATCCGGTACGATCACTCTCAATAATGTCACACATATACTTCATGACGTAATACCCACACTCCTTATTTGTCGGTTGCTGGGGGCACTTTATAAATCACAAGAAATAGTATAAATTAATAACAAAGTAAATAATATCTCAATTGACTAACATTGAATGAATTTAAATTAAAGGTAGTTACTCTAGGTCTTTGTGTCACGATGGCATCATCCATTTGACCGGTTTCTGCTGCAAAATGCCATTGTTGAATGCCCCTAAAAATGGAACTAAAATTAGCACATAAACATAATGCCATCATCATCACCAACGGCATCCTTCCTCGCCTTGTACCTCGGAGTATTACATTGCCGAAGATATCTTCCATCGGAGATCTTCTCGTCACAATGCCATCTCAGTTTCTTTGCTTCTGCCTCATTTGCAAACAAGCGTTTAAACCGTGGCACAATTGGAAGGTACCACATTACCTTCAAAGGTACCCCTTTCTTTGATCCATCATCATCACCAACGGCATCCTTCCTCGCCTTGTACCTCGGAGTATTACATTTTGGACACTCTTTTAGGCCTTCATACTCTTTCCTGTATAACACGCAATCATTGGGGCAAGCGTGTATCTTCTTATACTCCATGCCCATATTTTTTAGAACTTTTTTAGCCTCATACATACGCTTCGGAAGCACATTGCCCGCCGGGAACATATCACTTAAAGCTTCAAGCATCTGCGAGAAACCCGAGTCTGCCCACCCATTTTCTGTCTTTATTTTCAACAATTTCAGGATGCCACTCAACCGAGTATACTTAGTACACCCCGGAAACAACGGTGTCTCTGCATCACTCCGCAACTTGTCAAACTCCTGTACCACAGAAAACGACTCCGCCCCAATGTCATTGATCATGTCGTCCATTCCATCATCACAAACATCATCCACCGCTGCTTCTACATTTTGTGACGGGCACGCATGTACAGTACTTCCCAATTCCCCATGCCAAAGCCACTTCTTATAACGGAGATTGATCCCATCACAAAGAAGGTGATCTCTTATATCATCAACGCTCTTACGATAAGCATTTGCACAATTCACACAAGGGCAAAGATACATGCCATTCTTACTAGGCATGTTTCTCTTGGCAAATTCAATAAATTCTTCCACACCCATCTGATACTCTCTAGTGGTTCTCAATGCATGCATCCAACTACGATCCATTCTATTAAACCAATGCCATTCCCACAAATTAGTCAAAAGTTTCAAAAAATTTTGGCAAAGTTTCTCCTTGTAAATGTGACATCCAAAAATTACATTTACAATCCAACTTCAGTCCAGTAAATACAAAATCATACCATTACTAATTCAATGACAGCAAAGATACAAAATCCATTATAAATAACAGAGCAGCAACAACATTATGAATTAGAGGAGTTGTGGTACCTGCAATGTCAAAATATTTTGCACAAAGAGCCCTAATTGTGGAGGTAGCACTAGCAATCTTTAAGAAGTTATATCCTACATAATATAAACTTCAATCAGTGAAAAAAGCCCATATGGTTTTACATGAACAATCCAAAAATGACATGCTAGTATATAAGATATTGATAAAGCTGGGCGATAGTCACAATAGTGGAGAATCATATGCAATCATCGTAATCTTAACACTTATCATTCAACTCTTGACACTTAACATTTGCAATCAATATGTAACAAAAACATATTGAGACCAATATAAAATATAACAATGCCAATTTTAGTGCTTATAAAAAACAAAACTAAGGAAATCAAGCATATAGGGAACATCTAAATTACCCCAACCCAGTGCAGCCATTTAATTTAAACCACAATTAGAATGCTAGAGTCTAAAACTACAACAAACATTGGTAACCCCTTTCCTACTCCTTTAATTAAATATCATAACATTTCCTCCTTCCCTTCAACAAACCTATCGGCCAGAGCATCCCAAAAGACAAAGAACTGAACATTTAACAACTCAGTATCCATCATCCATTAGCAAACAACTTTAATTTACATCACAAAGCAAAATAAAATACCATTACTTCCTTTTATCCTCTCTGGCCGACAGAAACAGAAGAGCAAGAGAAAGAACAAGAATTCTGAAGTCTATCTAATTACCTCCATCTCATCTTCCATTCCCTATGATTAGGATGTCAATACATCCAAGGAAATAACAAAAATAAAGCAACCACAAGGGCTTGAATTCGACCAGAACAGAACAAGAATAGGGAAGAACAAGAACATTAATCTAAACCATCAAATCACACATCCAAAACACTTATTCTAACTTCCAATTCATACATACATATTCTACAAAATTTCCTCCTCTTGAACCCGTCGGATTCGCCGAACAGGGGAGGAAGAAGAAATTGTTCAAAAATTCCTTAATCTTCAATAATCCTCATACAATCTACCTCATGAGCTTAAACTTGTTTCTAACTACCATTAATTAAGCTCGAAAAAAACAAACATCCAAATCCCCAAATTTGCCATCGGGTGAACAGTAACATAGGAAGAACATCTCATAGAAATCGGACCAACTTCGCCTTTCCTTTCAAAATTAACACTCAAAACAACAAGGACAAACTTGAAGCACCATTTTCCTAAGGTTAGAAGCTTGAAAAACCATCCAAGAATTCGAATCCCCCTCCCCCCATCTCGCTCAAGCTCGACCCAGAAAGAGAAGAAAGCAAGAAGGAATAGCTTACCTGAACTCAACCCAGTGGTTGCCGGAGCTCCACACCGCCGTGAATCGCCGTTACTGAAGGAATGAGGAAAGGAAAGAGAGAGGGAAGATGGAGCTGAGGGCGGGATAAATTGGGAGGGAGGGATTAGCTGTGGGCGCGCGAGAATGAATTTTTTTTTATATTTGCCAGAGTTTCAACGTCACACATTTAAAAATGTGTGACGTTGAAACTAAAAACGACGTCACACATACAGTATGTGTGACGTCGTTTTAAGTTTTAACGTCACACATTTTTAATGTGTGACGTTAAAACTAACCACGTCACAAATATATATGTGACGTGGTTTCTCCCTCCAGGTCTGATTTCAGGTCCGAATAATTTTTTTATTTTTTTAAGGGGTTTCAACGTCACATATAAATTATTTGTGACGTTGAAAGTCACGAATTTTAAAAAAAAATTTAAAAAAAAAATATTTGTGACTTTCAACGTCACACTTAAATTAAGTGTGACGTTGAAAGTCAGAGAAAATATTTTTTTTTTTTTGCGTTTTTAAACATTCAACGTCACACATATTTAAGGTGCGACGTTGAAACTTTCAACGTCACACTTTAAGGTTTGTGTGACGTTGTAACTCCCTCCACCTACAACTTAATTACAAAAATGCCACCGCGTTTTTTTTCCATGTCACTTTTATAATTATGTGACGTTAATTGGTGACGTGAAAAGCCTATTTTGTAGTAGTGCAGGTTGAGGGTTCGATCCTCGCTGGGTATGGAAAAATGTTAAATCCCCTGGCCAGCCATCCCACCCTTTGAGGTGCCTGCAATTTGGCGATTTGGATTAGTCTGGGGCCGTTGATGTGCCTGAAAGATGGCCTGCCCTGGGATCATCGAAGGAGAAATCCCAAAAAAAAAAAAAAATTCATGAGCCTTTTCAGGAAATTCCATCTTGCTTATTAATGACTTTAACACGTTGAAGTTTTCATTCTAACGCTAAAATGTATTTCTCCAATTCCTTTAATTAATGCATAACGTACAAACATAAAGCATGCTCTGAATTCTATAGGGAGAGAACCACTCTCTAATAGCCGACTTCATCAGCATCTTCCTATTTCCTTTTATGTCTATGCTATTTTATCAACCTCAACATCATCATCATCGTCTCTCTAAGTTCATTAGTTTCTTCTTGTCTCCTTTATGTCTAGAATATTTCAACAGCATCAAATTCCTGAGCTTATCGGTTTCAGTTTCTGGTTTTGGTTCTTTTCTATCTTTTGTGTCTGTGCTTTGCTGATATATTGGATATTAAAAATCATGAAGCTTCCTCGATCAGATCAAAAGGTACTTCATTATTGTTATGATCGTTACCTCTCCATGCGAGTATTATATAAACAGTTCCTTCATGCCTTCAAGGTTCAATCACTGATTTCTATACACTAGCATCTTCAAGGCAAAATCTCCATTATTCAAGCATATGTAAATCATTTTCTGGTTTTCTTTCAGAATAAGTTTGATAAGGATTATTTTCCGAATCATGGAACTTGGAGGCTAAAAAAATTCCTGTGTGCAATGGCTCTCAGACATGCCCATCCAATCTTTGAATCTTCAACATGCTTATGTTTGGGTTTCTGTTTATGGTCTGCCAATTGAGTACTATACTGAAGCTACTACGAAAATCATTGGGAATTGGTTTGGCTCTTACGTAACACATTTTGTTCTTTATTATTAATCCATCCTAACTACTTCTTACGTACTAAAAATTGGAAGTTATAGCATTAAATATGCACTATTTTTAAAATTTTTACAACGTTGCCCTTATTTAAGAATATGTGTTATAATAATGTTTTATTCATTATAAATATTCTCTTTCATTTTCTTTCCAAAATCGGGTAAAGTAGTCATATTAGCATTAATTGATCATAAATTAGACTTGTATTTTGGAACAAAAAATTTGTGGTAATTAGATTTATAATAAGGAACATAGTGGTATCATATGATCTACTCCCTCTGTATAGTAACTAGTCCACTTTTTTAAAAATCCTAATAAAAATAAATAAGTTATTTATAAATTGATTTATTTGAATTTTTTTCTCTAAACTAGTTTATTTGATTTATAAGGATGCACAAAAAATGTTATAATTACGTAACTCATTTATCTTCCTTAATTTTTTTTAAAAAAAATCAACTAAATTTTATATTTAAAAATAAGTATCAAGCAAATTCAAGCATTTTGGATTTTGGATTGAGGATAAAAGTTCGAATGTTTCTTCACCGATCCATCTTAGCTGTTCCACCAGAGATATCGCCAACATCTGACAAGTCGATTAAACTTACACTTTCTAGAACAAGTCCGTGTCTTGTGCTGTGTGGTTCCCTTCTCCATACAACAATGCACTGTGCCAATATTGATCGTATTTTCCACGTGCAATCTTTGTTTTTATGCAGGTTTAATTAATGGGCTACCTCAAGTTTTTGGAATCTCTGTTTCACATGGACATAACGAAAAATGCAGGGACTTTTAGTTTACTTAAAGTTTCTATATGGCGTTGCTCAGCTTCCTCCTTCGAATGGCTCATCCCGATGGCAACCAAATTATGTGTTCTTTAGGTTTTTTTTTTTTTTTGAACTGATCTTTAGTTTCATACTTCCCTGGGTTCTTTCTTCATACCTGATGAAGAAGATGGAGAATATGAATATTCATTCAAATCCCATTTTGTGTATGTAGTAACCCATTGGTCAGTGGCAAACCCTTAAATGGAGTTTAAATCCGTGGAGGATTAGTTCTTAACCTGTCGGCTGGGGATACCTAAGGCAACCAAAAAAGAATATAAATATTCATTAGGTTGCTGGATGCTTGGTTCACGGCCCATTTTGAATGTTTAATACTCCCTCCGGTCCTAATTATAAGACCACATTACCTAATTTGGAGAGATTAAGGAAGTTAGTTAAATTAGTTTATATTACCTGTTATTCCAAAAATACCCTTAAATATAATTCATAAGACAATCGCATCCGGTCTCAGATCGACAAGAATCTCGACATTCCTCGCACCAAAGCTCTTCATACCTCAAGCAGGAGATCGTCCTTAGATTTCAGATATGCCAAAGTTCCTCACGGATCGCAGGTACTTAATGTGTTCCTCTGAGTTAATCTCGGCGAATCCACAGATTTCATGGAGTATTTGAGAATTATCCATTCACAGATTTCTTTAATCTGATTTCATCAAACTAGGCTTTGATTGCTGGGACTTAATCGGATCAGGTACTTAATCGGATCATTCTTTGATTTCAGAATTTCGATTCGGATCAATGTTTTCCTCTGAGTTCATTCTGTTTATCCAATTTCTTGTTCTTCCTTCAGTTTTGTTCATCGATTTGAATATGGATGGCAAAAGTGGTAAGAAACCAGTTAGCCTCAACGATAGCCATTATCGATTTCTCCAAGACCTTTATGCTCTTCCGAAACCCTCCACAAATCCATCTGGTACCTTTTTTTCTTCAAACAAATAATCTCTCCCATATTTTAGCCTGAACTTTAGTTTGCTTGATTCTTTTTCTCTTCGTTTTTGCAGATGACGAGGACGAGTTGTCCAAGATACTCAGAGGTGGAGGGCAGCAACATCAGGGAAAATGCTTAGTATTTAGGGATGAGGAAGATGATAGCATCCCTCGATTTTCAGCGATTACCGACTTTGATTCTCCAATAGGTAATCCCACATTCCTCTAATCAATTTACCATTATTTAATATTGCAGCAGATGATTTGATTCTCAACATCCATTTGGTTCCTTCAGGACTGAACTGAATCTGATTCCATTGCAACTAAGAGCAGGGATGTAGTATTCTCCTTAGGCACATCATGGAGATTCATATTTACTGGCATAAAATGTTTCCTAACCAACTTATAACATCATGGTTACTATGAGATTCTCTCTTCGCATTGAATTTTTTGTTTTACACTCCTAAGAATTCATGCCCATGTTGGTCTAGTCCATATACTGGAGTTGTTTATTTTAGTCCAGAATTAATCTCTCATTTTATGTCATTAATGTGGTTACTAATATGTAATATGTAATATCGATGGGAAGGGGTCTGTTATGACAGTTAGCATAGATAATGTCAGTTGGCATAAGTGATGTTTGTTGTGTTCTGTTACTGCTGACCTGGATAATAGAATTTCAGTTTCCTTTTCTCTCTTTTCTCTGTTTCTTTGTTAATTTTCTGGGTTTTCCCTATCAGTTACTTATTCTGTTTGCTCTGAGAGAGATCACTTTCAGATGAGTTTCTCCTAGACCTAAACAAATTGCCTAGTGATCACTTTCAAGAAGTGGAAGATTATTCTGTGGAAATTTTAGACACTGAACATAATGTTGAACAACAAATGGAGGAGGAACACATTCATGCATCCGAAACTAATGGTACTCAATATGCATGATTTATTATTTTGGCTAAATGACACAAAGGAAGAACACAGTCTTTTTTTTCATTGATATAACTGAATGACTGAACAAGTAACTCATGTTCTAGTACTATTGGACAAATTCATTTGCATTAAATTCTATAAGTGAATACATTGCTGCCCTGCCACTTCGGTTATACTATAACTCATGTTCTAGTACCATTGGAAAAATTCATTTGCATTAAATTCTATGACTGAATACATTGCTGCCCTGCCACTTCATGTTCTACTATAACTCATGTTCTAGTACCATTGGAAAAATTCATTTGCATTAAATTCTATGACTGAATACATTGCTGCCCTGCCACTTCATGTTCTACTATAACTCATGTTCTAGTACCATTGGAAAAATTCATTTGCATTAAATTCTATGACTGAATACATTGCTGCCTTGCCACTTCATGTTCTACTATAACTCATGTTCTAGTACCATTGGACAAATTCATGCATTGCTGCCTTGCCACTTCATAGGTCTTATATTCAATGTTCCAATATGAGCTCTACTATCATAAGTTTCCCAAAATCATTGTATAAAAAATTTATAATAGAACAAGAATTTCCTTACTCATAGCTTGCACATAGTTCCTGAACTTTGCTCTCAGCATCACTGTCACTTCACTGAGTCTCTTGCAGAACATAATTGATGACTGCCTTACCTCATTATACTCAATATTGCCATAGGATGCATTATTTGGATGTACAACATTTCTATAATATGCGAGTACTTCCATTTTTATTAATTTCACTGGTTAATAGGATCTACAAGTACAATTGGGAATGAAACATGCAAACAAAGTAATTTCTTGTCTAATGGAGACCGTAAAGCCATCTCCTATCTACTATTGAAGCATAGTAGAGATGGGAAACTGATTAGAGGGTCTGTAAAGAAGATTGCATCTATGTATTCAGTGTCCATGTGTGTTATTAAACGCATTCGGCAAAAGATGAAGGTTGGAGATGATGTGTCTCATAAGAAAACAAAAAAGTGTGGTCACAAGAGAGTTGAATTTGACCCTAATGAGTTTCTTCAGGTTCCTCTTTCTAAGAGGACCACCTTGCGAGATTTATCGTGTGCATTGAATATAAACAAAACATCACTTGTTAGGCTTCAAAAAAAGGAAGTCATTGAGCGTTGCTCTAATGGCATTAAGCCATTTTTGAGGGAAGAGAATAGAGTTGCTAGACTACGTTTTTGTTTGTCTATGATTGAAAATGGTTCAGTTCAAGGAGAGCTAGCTTTTAAAAGTATGCAAAACATAGTGCATATAGATGAGAAATGGTTCTATATGACTAAAAAGAATGTAAACTACTACATGCTATCAGGAGAAGATGATCCATTACGTACTGTGAAGAACAAGAACTTTATTGGAAAGGTCATGTTTTTGGTTGCCATTGCCCACCCAAGGTTTGATTCGGAAGGCAATGAAACCTTCTCTGGAAAAATCGGAATCTTTCCTTTAGTGATGCAAGAGCCCGCAAAGAGAAGAAGTGTTAATAGACCTGCGGGTACATTGGTAACAAAACCAATAACTTCAGTTACCAAAGAAGTTAGCAGGTAGTTTCTTATTGAACGTGTTTTGCCTGCTATAAAAGAAAAGTGGCCAAGAGATTCAATTGGTGAACCGATTTACATTCAACAGGACAATGCAAGATGTCATGTTGATCCAAATGACAATGAATTCTCTCGAATTGTGACAGAAGATGGGTTTTGCATACGCCTGATGAACCAACCTCCGAACTCTCCTGACTTGAACATTCTAGATCTGGGTTTCTTCAACAGTATACAATCTTTACAGTACAAGGAAACACCAAAGACAATAGATGATTTGATTGAGGGGGTGATTAAATCATTTGAGTCATTTCCATCTGTTAAGTCTAATAGAATATTCTTAACACTTCAATGTTGCATGGTTGAAATCATGAAGAACAAATGTTGTAATAAGTATGATCTTCCACATATTAGAAAAGAAGTCATGGAAATGGAAGGTCCTTTACCCAGTCAACTAAAGTGTGATCCAAAGTTAGTACAAGAAGTGAGGGAGAACTTGAGGTAATTTTTCCTTTCTTCAAGTATTTCTTCTATGTTTTCAGTTTTCTTTTTGTTAAGGTGTGTGCATGGTGTTTAAACTTATCTTTTTCTTTTTCTTCAGTAAGTCATGAACATGACTGTGTTAGATGACTCAATGGTGGAATGAAGAATGGGGATGGGGGTGTGATTTTATCTTAAGTATGTTATACTCGTTTTTGGGTCAGGCTTGATTGTTACGTCTGCACTGATAATATGGAAGGCGCTGATGTGTTTCACTGGTAGTGAGTCTCCTGTTGTGGTTGTTCTTTCTGGAAGCATGGAGCCAGGATTTAAGAGAGAAGCTTCATCTTTTTTTGATCGGTTCATGAATATTGTGTTATATAATGTGCAGGGGGATATCCTATTTTTGCACATAAGCAAAGATCCAATTTGTGCAGGGGAGATTGTGGTATTCAATGTAGATGTAGGTTCTTGATCAGTTTCCTCTTTATTCTGCTCACTTTCTATGTTTATAGGAGTAGAATATCATGTGACAATCAGTTTTCTTTTTGTGTTTCATGAACTTCTCTAAGCCCTAGTTGTTTTGTCAAGCGTTTTTCTACTCCATCCCTTAGCTTTGAGTACTTATCCTCTCACAAAACATGGAGTTAATTCGTATCGATTTGCATAGATTCAAATATCTAGCCTTTTGTTTTGTTGGATGATTAAAAGCCGGATTCTCTTCTTTGGTAATGCCTCAGCAGGGCCTGTCAGTTTTTTTTTTCATTCGTTCATTTTCCTTTATCATTGTACACTTCAGTTTCATTCTAATATGTCTCCGCTGGTTGCTTGCTGCTATAGGGAAAGAACAGAATAATAGAATTTATTCCATACAGCATATGTCAATATTGGATTAATAATGAGAATGAAATAATGTAGGGAACACTATCATTCCATTTTCAGAAAATGTGTGAGCTTCAGAAAATGATTTTTTTATTTGCTTCACCACTTTTTGGTTCATTTGGATTTGGTTTGGCTTTATGTGAATTTTTTTGCTGATTGTTCATATTCCCTCAATATGGTTGCTCTTTGCTTTGTTTGGTTTGTTAGCAGAAATCATCCCTAACAATAGGTGCTGTGGAGGTTCCTGCATGCTATTCATGGTTCCCCTTATTCGTTTGGGCTGTGGAGGTTTTTAATGTAATGTGAGAGACCCAGGAATTTGCAGCATGCTTTTAACTCTTTCTTTCATTGCTTTCTAGTTCAATAACAATAGGTGCTCATGGAAGCTGAAGGTTCTGTACAGAGCACTATTTAATTTCATTTTTCTAGTTCAATAACAATAGTATAGGAGTATTTTCTTTGTTAGCTTTTTTTCTAGGCATGAATTCATCACTTGAATAATTTTTTACCATACATTGCAATTTTAAATTGTCCTTATTGAAATTTTGTCATTTGATTTACCAATAGATTTTAGTCTAAATGGTTGAGATGGGAAGTGGAGAGGAAATAATTTCTGTGTGTAATATGATTCTTGAGGTGGTTTATAGAACTTTTTTAAAACAAATTTTCTATATTTAACATGATTTTTTTTACCATGTGAGACATTAGTTTTTAGTTTTAAAATAATTTTTCATGTATAAAATTCCATTTTTCTATCTTACTTATGTTTTTAGAGATAAATTCATCTTCCAAATAATCTTTCATTGCAGATTTAAACGGTTCTGGTGAAAAAATTGAACAATATCAATTTTATTTATTTATTTTAATATGTTAACATTTCATTAAAGATTATTTAAAATACTCCATTCTACTATATTAAAGATTTTAACATTTAGTATTAAACATTATTTAAAAATTGTTTTCTTATAAGTGGGAATATGCACAGCAACTGGCAGCATGATTAATTTGATTTTACGCGGAAATGGGAAAAAGAATTCTTTGGGTACTGGAGATAAGAGTATACACAATTAAGGAACCCAAAATTCGCTGAAGTGCCCAAAAAAAAGAGTATACATAATTATATTTATATATATATATGTTGCGGTGACTGTTTCATGAGAAAAAAAAAAGATTGCGGTGACTGGTGCTGGTAGGAGGAGGCGCTGGTAAAAAAAAAAATAAACAGAGCATGGAGGAGGGCAGGAGGCGGTATATTACATCATTAGGGGTAGTTTGGGAAAAAAGGGATAAATATGTGAGACAAAGTGGATAAGGATCGACCAAATTGAATTTCAAAAGTGGTCTTATTGATAACTCCTAGAAATTCATGTCATTTGAGCATATTTTCCTTGAGTTTTATTAAATCATTGACAAATTTTGGATACTCAAGATAGGAAATGTTCATTTGATTTTCGGTCGCATATTATTGTATATTTATGTAGATTTTGATTGTTTTTATAGTTAGTTTCTTACTTTGTTTTATGTAATTTTTGTAGGAATAATTTGATGAAATAAATAAGAGATTTTAGCCCTCCACCAAGCTCCCAATTGAACAAAAATAAGAAGAAGTCAGAGCAGCTCAAGGAATAAAGAAAAAGGCAAGAAAACAGAATAAAGGAGACTTCACCGTGGCCTCGCCGCGGCGAAGTCACGGCGAAAATCATCTGCCTCTGCCCCTATTTTGGTGTCCTCGCCATGATCTCGCCGCGGCGAGCTACAATTATTTCTGGAACTTTTGGACTTCACCGAGCCCGCGTCGAAACCCACAGCGAACTGCGTGATTCTGCGCGTTTTTGGACTGAACAGGGACGTTTTAAGTGATATAAAAGGCTAGGGTTCCATTCTGAGCCCTCATTCTTCGACTTTTGGGGCATTTTGGGAGTGTTTTGCTCTTCTAGGGCTTGGAGCTTGGTGGGGATTGAGCTTGGGCTTGGAGCTTTGAAGAGATTTGGGCTTCCTCTCTTGGTTTATCTCTTCCATCTTCATTCTCTTCTCTTGTTCTGTTTTGTAATGTTGTATATATATGCTCCCATGGAGTTGTAGAACATGAGTAGCTAAATACTTTGATTCTAGGATTATTTTGAACCCTTGTATGTATTGATTCTTGATTCCTCCTCTTATGTTGTGATTAATGATATCTATGTGCTTATTTTACTCTGTTCTTAATGCTTCTAAGTGCTTGATCACCATTTAGATGTTGGGTTCATTTGATTTATGACTCGAGAGAGCTAGGTTGACTGTAGAACTTGGGTAAAATAGTGCAAGAACCTGAAGTTTGCCTAACGAATGGATGGTTTTGTTGGTAAGATAGAGATATACTTGCTAGCCTTGCATAGTCACATTAGGGTTGGCGCTTGGTAATTGGGTTTTATTAAATTGTAGCAAGAGATTGTGGAATTAATAAGACTAAACACTTGTTCTTGACTTGAGAGAGCTTTTACGAGTACTCTATGAACCCTAGATTAGCACATGGTTTCGTTGAGAGCTTCTTTGAAGGGAGGTTAATTGAGCTTTAAGAAGTACAAGGAGGATAGATAATCTTAGGACCCATTTTATACTTGAAGTTGGAGAATCACTTGTTTATAGTTTTATTTTCATTTTATTTTCTTAGTTAATTTTTAATCTCAACATTTGTGTAACTCAAATTGGGCGAGAGTGTAATAATCATTGTTTGACCTGGTTTTGGATAAATCCTCGTGGGAACGATACTTTACTCATCACTTTATTACTTGGCGCGACCCGTGCACTTGCGGCGCAGGGCGAACACTTATATTTAGGACCGGAGGGAGTATTATTAGGTCTATCTCTGTTGCAGGGGCATTAGCAAGCTTTACGGCCCACTTCATATGTGATCCAAATATGTATTATTTTGCTTTGTAGTTGGCCCTTAATATATGTAAAATATGAAAAACTACAGCATTTATATAGCTTTTATGCCCAACGTCCAAAGCCATCTTATTTAAGCATTTTAATGGCATTTTATGTTGATTTAAACGGACCATTCATTATGTTATCGAGGCTGCCAACGTTCGGCAAGGTGAGGCGTATATTAAGTGCCTCAGTTGGAGGTTCAAGTAGTGTACTTGAGTTCCACAGCATCTCTCCTTTTCCTCTTGAATATTTCTGTGTTGTTGAGTAGATTATCTTCTGTAATTCTATTTATTGATTTTATAGGAATAGTTCTTTCAATCCTAAAGAGTGCTGTAACTTCTTTTACCGGTCGGAATAACTCTTAAGAACGGTGTCATCGGACACGACTCAAACTATACATTTGTATATTTGCAGGTACTGTTGCCAACCGGAGTGCACAGCAATGGGGAGAAGCTTGAGAGAAGCTGAACGATGAACTAAATTACAATAATTTAGATGTGACGCCAAATATTTTTGATGATGTGGCATCATATGGCAATAATACCTTGTATCAGGCATCATATGGCAATAATACCTTGTATCATTTACTAGATAATAGGGCCACCGGGTTAGTTGACTGTTTGGTTTATTAACGGAGGGGCTAAATTGTCCCATTTTTTAAACATCAAATCCAATATTATCCCCTCAAAAACTTCTAGACATCTAATGCCCATTGGTTGAAACTTCCGTGACACTTTTGCCCTTTATCCAATTTTATTAATTTCGGGTTTCTTTTTTGCCAATATATAAAGGACTCGTTCAATTTTTATATTGAAAGGTATTCAAACTTTCTCAAATATAGTTTTTTTTTTTTTTTGATGAATTGTCGTCGACGTAATCATTATAAACAAGAGGATTGGACCAAATAAATCAAAATTATAGGACGAGCATTCCAATTCCAAATTGTAATAAATGTCGTATTATTCTTTCACAACATATTCAATTCAACACGTAAACGTAGTCGATGAAATTAAAGAAAGACTCAAACACATTAATTTTATCAATTTAATAAAACAACAAATACCATTGACCTTAAAACAAATTAAAATTAAATTAAATTAACACGAATATCACATGACGTTTGTCTAAAGACATTGATTTTTTTTTTTTTAAGAAATGTTGCCAAGTCCAACAAGGAAAAAAAAACACAAGATATATTCAAATCAAAATTATACTGATGTAGACAAGTCCAAAATTCAGATAAATGTTTCAGGTAATTCTTTAATTTTTATATCTTACAAGCAACAATATCTTTTTGGGTGGACCAGTTTTCAATTAAATAATATATGTGTGCCGCCGAGGAACCAGTGCCATGATGGTCTGAAAGGATTAGGTAAGGTACCTCCTTGCCTTTAGGTCTTGGGTTGATTTATGGCACGCCCCATTTATTCCGGGCAACCTCGGATTAGTCGTCACCCAAAGGGTGGCGGATACCTGATGCTTTTGCTAAATAATAATAATAATAATAATATATGTGTGTGTTTATACACATATATATTGGTATAATGTATGCTTGAGAGAGAAACAGTTTCAAATTTTACGTTTCTAGACCATTCGTTTGTACAATATCTAGTCAGTGGCTTATAGCTTGACGGTATGAAAGTTTTCAGCTTATGCTAGTAGATCATATGTATCCGTTTTTTTTTTAATATCAATACAACGTATAAATCATATATCAAATCACACTGTTTATAAACCATAAATAGTAATAAGTGAAATACATGAACTTCACCATCTAATTTAATGAAATTTTGCCTTCTTTTTGGACGAAGACATTAAAAAAGGTAAGGAAAAGATAAATTTATTGAAAAAAATAGGAGAAAACTTTTTTCCCTCTTGTCTCTGGATTGAAAGAAAAAGATACAAAAAGAATGAAGGAGGGAAAAAAAAGAAGGTAATTAAATTTAAAAGGATTGCATGGTTTCTCCCTCAATTTTTATTTTCAACTTGAATAAAAAATATGTTTCTCAAAATTGCTTGGAAGAAGATAAGACTGCGCATGAGACCCACATTTTTTTGGCTATGAATGGTACTCCCTCCGTCCCTATATATAAGAGCCAACAATTTGAATGATTTTGTCCATTTTTATAAGAGCCTGAGTCAATTTGTTAAAGCATTTAATAAGCTTTTTCAGACTTTACTCATCATTATTTTCTCTATTCACATTCTCTTTCATATTCATTTATAACACTATTATCACATTTCTCTCTCTTATATACTCAATCATAAATAAGGGCAAACTTAAGAAAACAAAATTATTTCAGACATATTTATCCCTCTCAACTACTTCATTAATCTGTGTGATTTTACCTATTTGATTCTTATAATAAGGGACGGAGGGAGTACAATCGTTGTGGTATGCATTTATATATATATATATATATATATATATATTTTAAAGTCATCTCTCAATCTTCTATCTTTTTCTATTTATCCAAACAATAGAAAAAGACATTTTTCTCTTATCCATGTTTTTCCTCATTCAAAGAAGTCATAATAGAGTAAGATAATATTTATAAATATTAAAGTCTTAAATAAAAATCTCTTGAACAATACGAAATCCAATCATCTAGAGAATATGTATTTTAATATATACTCAATGGTCCGAGGAGGAAGAAAACAAGCAAGCCAACACAAATTAAATCAGTGACTTTAATATATACTCAATGGTCCGAGGAGGAAGAAAACAAACAAGCAGAACACAAATTAAATGGATATCGTCGAATTAAATAAACAATTCTAATAAATCAGTGACCAAACAAGAAATTTTATTTATAATAAAATTCCATACAGGAGATTAGATTGAGGAGAACTTTGAAAAGGACTGAGGTGAAGCCTTTGTATACATGTCCATTTCCTAATCAGTTTTTTCATTAATAAATAAAGGGGAGAAAGACATGTAAGGAGTGCTGAAAATACGGCAAACTCGACATAGTCTTTTGAAATGACTTAATTCTTATTAAATTCTTGGAGACTATTTTAGAATTAAGTTTGGAAAAATCCCAGAAATATACCTCTAAAATACCTCTAAAAAAAGGCAAATTAGACATTTGAATTAGGGAAATCCTAAGTCAGTCTCAAGGGAGGAATATGGGATTTCTATATTTTAACAAAAGACACAAATGCCCCTAATAATTGATGCTAGTATTCACAAGTTCAAAATAGATATTTCAAATTTTATTACAATGATTTTCTAAATTACAACATTGGCTTTGATCATGGGAAAAAGGAGATAAATGAGTCGTAAATTCTTAACTTAAAATTGGAAATGTCTATGATATAATTGAAAATCTTTATTGTTAACATGTGAATATTAGAATGAGGAATTTTCAACATTGACCTTATCAACTGTTAATGGAAAAAGGATTAAGCTAATTGTGAATTGTTGATCTACAATAAAAATTGTTATGAGAAAGTTGGAAATGCTTATTTTAAACTTGTGAATATTAATATAGATTATTTAGGGCATTTCTCTCTCTCTCTCTCTCTCTCTCTCTCTCTCTCTCTCTCTCTCTCTCTCTCTCTCTCTCTCTCTCTCTCTCTCTCTCTCTCTCTCTCTCTCTCTCTCTCTCTCTCTCTCTCTCTCTCTCTCTCTCTCTCTCTCACATGTGTACCCGGTATTCCAGACCAGCCCCTATGTCATGGAGAACTTAACGGGCCAAGACTAATACAGAAATTAAGGTTGGTACTCCTAGCCAATGAGATGTTGCATTCCCATGTTTTATACTCGAGACCTGTGATTAAATTAGAACATTTGTATGTTTTGATAAGATATAAGATATGAATATATGAAATTCTTCCCTTGAGATTGACTTAGGATTTTCCTAATTCAAGGGTTTGATTTGTTCTTTTTTAACTTTATATGGATTGTTTTTGGAATTTTCTCATGAAGCTTTTTGTGTGGAATTAATGTTAGTCCCTCAGTTGTTGTCATCATTTGGAAAGTTGGTCATTCAGAACGAAATTTCACTAAAATTAATCGTTATTTGATTAATTAAAATTGTTACTTATCAAACTGCTGTTTTCCATTTTTTTTTCAAATTAATAACAACTAGTTAATTTTACTGCAAAATTTAATTTAAAGCTAGTTCCCACGAACTTCACAGTATCTTTGTACTGTATGTCACCCATTTGAAGGACAAATTTACAAGTAATACATTTAGAGGAAATTTATCATTATTTTTTTGAACTGAAAAATTTATCATTATTAGCAGTAATAAATTTCTATATAAACATTTGGATTAGGTTTGACCATATGGGAAGACATCATTTTTCCTCCATTCATCATCTTCAAGAAATCTAAAGACAATCATTTATTCCTGCGAAAAATAAACAGAAAGAGCATTTTCCTTATCTTCCCCTCTTATTAATGGCCCAATAGCACTAACTAGGAAAGATGATTATTTTATTTCACATGATGACTGACATATCAAATATGCAATATCTATTATATTACATCATCATCATCATCATTACAATTTAACAAAAACAATTTTTTCTATTTTTAACCTTATTTTTCACATAATGGGAAGCTAGCAACAAAGGGAAATAGACATTACATTGACAAAAAAAAAAAAAAAAGATATGTGCATATATAATTTACAGTTTTTTCTTAACATTTGATGTTTCGTTGACATGATTCAACTCTGGTAATACTTACATGAACCTACACAATGCATGCTTTCTCACAATAATAACCCAGAAAGCAATGTGATGATGATGAGCAAATACGTCCAACCAAACCTCCAACAAGGTAGATTGTTGGGAAAATTAAACCAAAAAACTGGAAAAATGACAGCATCATAAACAATCAAAAAGCTACACTTGACAGCGATATGACGATTCAATTTGTTTCTTGCATATCATCTTCACTTTTCCAGACAACATCCTTCAGAGTTGTCGATAGATTTTTGTAAAACTGCAGATAGGGACAACGAACAATTTGATTTTCAGTTAGAGAGAATCTTCTCATACAATATTCTTCCAAGTAAACTTATATTTGAATTCCAAAAAGTAGTATGCTCCCATCACTTTCTTCATAAATAAACCAATTTCCAAGTTAATCTCTATGATTTTCATTCGTATTGTATTATCCCTTAGCAAAAAGAACAGTCCATCAGCAATACAATGCTCTATTTCTAGTTTGATCAATTTAGTCTCTAAAAGATAATTATTAAAATTTGGCATTGAGATTAACTAAAATAATTGTCAACAAAACTCACTCCAAGGCCATCATAATGGGGAGGATTCAAAGAAATGAAGTCAAATTATGGTAAATTGGTAACTTGCTCTTAAGGGCTAGATTTAACATGTATCTTTCAGGGACATAAATATTAATTTTCTTTATCATTTTACAAAGATGGAGCCTACAGTTGTAATTTGAACACAAATCTGAGAATGAAATCATGAAAAGCACAGGTTTCTTGTGAAATAAACGTCAAACTAAAAACCTCATAGTAATGAATAGTGAAGATAGCTTCGCTCGCATGCACATGGCCTACTTTAAGATGTAAAGAAAAGAAAAATAGAAAATGAAATATGGGAAGGAGTATCATTGGTCATAGAAGAAGAAGCTATTCAGATCAATAAATGATTAAATTATTGAACAGCAATAAAAAAATCCATTCACATTTCATAATTTTATTGAATAATTTAATAACACCAAAGACTTTTTTCAAAAAGATTGTTATTGTATTCTAAAATGCTTAATGCTTAATGGTGACCGCAAACACCTAGGAGCTTGAAAATTGACATAATAAGTGATCTTGACCTTTAATTATAGCAATCAATCAAGGACTTGGTCAATGAAATAATCAAAGAAAGAGAGAGAATGATATACCTTGTGGAACTCCAATGTATCACCTTTTGCTTTCCTCACCTCAACCATGTGAAGAGAAGGTCCCACTTGAAATACCTGCTTAAAATATAAAGCACCATAAATATCACACAAGAAAAATTATGTTACACTTCACCATACAACAAGAACTTGTGTAATATACCTCTGTGGCAACATTAAGGTTTCCTTTCCTCCCAGCCTTCACGTTTTCTAGCCTCATCTGATGGTTTAAATACATAAAACTAACTGTAGATCAAGTTTTTCTTTGAGTGTGTTGATAGTGAGTTCAAAACTATTGGGTTACCTTGTAATTTTTCTTGTGCACATCGAAACCAAGAGGTTTTGCAGCTTCTTCAATCTTGTTGATTATCTCATTGGCAGGGCATTTCAAAGCGAATCTTGTTTCCCGTTTAAAGCCCTGAAATAAATTACATCAGAATAAAAATTCTGAATAGTAATCAAGCAAGAAAGAAATGGGTGTATGCTTGAGAAGCAGAAGGAAAGAAATGGGTGCTCATTCTGTGAAATCTACTCTAAAATTCCATAACAATTCAAGAAAATCTATTGATCATGTGAAGTTGTGTACCTGCTCTGCATCAAACAAATTTTCAAGGTTCAGCCCTTTGGACATGGAGATTAAGTCAAATGCATTCATAGGTGTTGGCCGCTCTTCTTTCTTCTCTGTCACATGGTGCTCCTGTGAACATGAAAAACACCTTTATATAAGATTGCCATCACATAACTGACAGAAGCCAATACCATAATCATATAACTGATCATCTTCAACATACTTCGGAATCTTTAAAGACAGCTTCAACATCATCAATGTTAGCCTCCCCTTTCTCATCAAAAACAGGAGGCTTGTAATCTTTCTTAAACCATTCATCTTCTAAAATCTCAGGTATAGTGATACGCTGCCATAGAGGGTAAATAAAAAATGTAAACCATTAGGCACGTAACAGATTACTGAAATAGTAAAAAAACCAAGACTTGATTGTTAGTTCCTAATTTTTCTATCCCATTTTTTCCCTTTCACTATATGCTTCTGAAAGGTCGACCTTTTTACATATTTCACAACATTAAGTGGATATGGTGCCACTGAGTCAATCTCAGCCTACAAAAAGGGCTTTTACTTTCAGGAAAAATATACTTTTATATGGAACAGCTAGGAAGTCAAATGTATTTTCGTACAGTTGCGGGATTTGGATCCAAGATTCGAGTGATCAGTTTCCTGGCACTGAAAGAAAGCCAAGGGGGGCAAGTAAATTCAGCAGCTGAGATCTGTGGATCAGGAAAAAGAAAGTAATAAACAGAAACTTAACGGGCAACAGAAAGATTGTGCATAAGAAATCAATCAATGCTCACTTTTTTATACAGGTTCACAAGATTAGGTTCATCGAAAGGCAGGTAACCTGCAAGCAGTACAAAGAGAATCACCCCACAGGACCACAAATCTGCATTTGCCCCATCATAGCCTCTATCATCAAGGACCTGTTAAGAAAGAGTACACATTATTATCATGGAATGATTGAAATTTATAAAACACAAAAACACAACAAAGTAGCATGGGACGGTATTAGTTTGAACCTCAGGAGCGACATAATTTGGAGTTCCACATGTAGTATGCAGCAAACCATCATCCTGTCAACACGTCATATTGTAAGATGTAGCATTACCTCTTGGAAAGGATTCAAACTGTTTTACCAAGACTACTCTACACTAGCATTCTAAACGTAGGTTCAAGCTCAGCTACCATTATGTGCGGACAAGAGATCAGATTATGAGACAGGATATGGCACGATGCTTATTTGAGGAATTCAAACTCAATTTTTCAGTATCAGTTCAAAAAAATGAGACATTCTAACTCAATAACCACATCCCACTGATAAAAAAAAAAATAGTTTTCCTGTGATAAGGATGATAATGATTTTTATTTAGTCTGAGACTTTAGGACACACTCAATGCAGCCAAAAAATGATAAAAAGACAAAAGATGGGGAAAATCACGTTTAAAAAGTATTATAAATTATTAAATTTACAACACCTACCAAATAAACAAGGTTTTAATATAAACCTGCATTATCATTCATCAGTTTCACTAAAAAAAAGACCGCCAATACAGAATTCATGCATACAGACAAGCACATTCATGATGTTAAAAGAAAGCTATTTATCTAGCCAATATAAAGATATGGTAAAGTAAATTCAAAAACAATATATTTTCAAAGCTCTAACATACAATGATTTTTCTTTCTAATTCATTTTCTTTTTATATAAGTATTAGCAGTGGACTTGGCAGCAGGAATATCAATATATTGAACAAATATAAATAACAAAGAAAAGTAAACCTTAGATAAACATAAATACCTTGACTTGCTGGGAGAGAGCACTTAACCCAAAATCGGAAACTTTAAGATTTCCAGAAACGTCTAATAGCAAATTTTCTGGCTGCAAAAATTGTTAAATAAGAATGAAAAATAAGTAAAAAATTCTTTCTTCTGACATCAAAGCGTAACTGTTCTGGTAAGACAGGAGAAGAAGTCCTACCTTTAGGTCTCGGTGATAGACACCCCTGCTATGGCAATAATCAACAGCATTTATAAGCTGCTGGAAATATCTACGTGCTTCACTTTCTTTCATCCGTCCATGGTTTACCTATAACAAAAGGTCCATTAGATAATATACATGGCATTTTTTTCTTCTTCAACAACAGTTAGGGACTAAAACTCAATGCAGGCCTATCAACAATAATGACAACATGGGAATAGAAAAAAGTTGTGGTGCACGGATAACACTATAGTCTCACAAGTTTCATGAGGTCAAGGAGCCACAAATATGACCCAGTCTGTCCTTGTTTTATTCTTTTCCTCAGAAATGCTTGAGAAAATCTAAAATAAAAGGAAAAACACAAAATAAATGGGACTAATATAAACTTGCTTACAATTTTGTCAAATAGCTCTCCACCAGTCACAAACTCCAATACAATGTATATCTTAGTCTTGCTTCCCATGACCTGAAGATGAATCATATAGTTCAGCATTACACAATTTCATGAATGGAAGCAAGCAACAAAGTAAACGAAAAGTAGAGAATAGCTGGGTTTCAAATCATGATTTTCAATCAATTAATGTTTTTTTACTTCTCTAGAGTCCCAACTAAGGCGAAATGCAAGACGAACCTATCAGCAAATTTTTTTTTTTTTGGCCAAGAACTATCAGCAAATTTGAAAATGAACAAAATTACACTATTTCTTTCTACCCTTTCATTAGGAATCCAAACTATGGGAGAACAGAAATCAATTTGTTAGATATTTTGTTTTAGATGAATTTTTACCAATGACCCTAAACTTTTCCTTCATTTCTGAAGTTTAAAGTTATTCTCTGTCAATCAACTAATGGTTTGGTATGACTAGTGCAAGAATATAGACTAAAGACTATTCATCATATCATAGGACTTTATTCAACCAGATACTTCTACTCTTATCCATCCCACAAACACATTTTTCATATGCAAACTCATCTATGTAGACCTTGAGTAGAAACTTGACCAATAAGGGTGCTTGACAAAAATAAAATCCAAATTGAAAAAGTTGTTTATTTGAGTCCATTTGGAGGAGGATTAAGTTGTGTTTTTCCCTAATCCATTTTGCTGATCGAACTTGTAACTTCAGCCAGAGATAACAAGCAGCATTTCCAAAATAATTTTTTCCTAGTTCTTTCTAAATAGAAAATATAAAAGGCCTTTCAATTTCAAACCCTCCAGTGGCTTTGAATATACAGTCAGGGTACAGAAATCTCTGGAATTGTTCTAAGAGTCATAGTGAAAAACTTGGGTTCTGGACAATTTTATGCACACCCATAAGCTGTTTCTTTTATGAAGAGAAAAACTTCTTCAGGGTATATTCTCAGGCCAACAAAAAGATTTCGCCAAATAGAGAGCTGACAGTTCTTTTTCTCCTGAACCAAAGGTATGTGTAGATATTTATAAACCAAATAGCAAAGAGAAGACTTAATTAACAGAGGGAAAATGGAGACATGGTGTGTGAGAAGGAAACCTCATATAATCGAACAACATGTGGATGCTTGATTAACTTCATTGTTGCAATTTCCCGCCTGATCTGCAAAATCACATTGAAAAGCATTCAAGAGGTTTGGCTTTATTATGTCAGGGTCTAGATCAGTTTTACAACAGAATATATGCTAAACAAAAAGTTCTCGTACAATAGACAAGAACCACCTTAACTCTGTAAACCCACACCTAAAACTTAATGATAGATTTATCATTAGTTTAAAAGCCTTCTAAGACAGGAAAAACAATCATGATATAATTATCTGTAAGTCTTTTGTAAATTGAATGAACTCATACAAAATGGGGGAAGAAAATTTAAGAAACAGAAAACTTTAACCCACCTGCTCAGCCATCTTGTGCTTGAGAACCTTTTCTTTGTCAAGAATTTTGAGAGCCACAGGTTCGCCAGTCTCTGAGTTCCTTGCAAATCTCACTTTTGCAAAGGTTCCCTCACCTATGGTTCTTCCAACCTCGTATTTGCCAACTCGGCGCTTGATTTTAGGTTGACTCATCTTCAACGATTGTTGAACTTTATGATCAGTTGAGCTCTTGCTGTCTTAGAAATCTGCCCAAACAACATACCAGACTTCAATTCCTAGATAAATTTTTATCAGCAAATTGAAGCACAAATGAAAGTCAAACTTTAAACAGATTTAAGATTTTTTGGGATCAATTAAGATGAATAGTTTAAGAATGCTGCTACTGCTTATGATTCAAATGATAAATTAAAGTTGAAGCTCCACAAATCATATAATAACGAAGTCAGCAATTCATTCTGTATGAATTCTGCAAACATTATGTACTACTATAATAAAACTTCCCAGCGATCTCATTGTCGACCAGTAAAGCAATACATAGAGACCAAGGAAAACCGTGTTTAGTGTACAAGAAGCCTGAAGATGAAATAGAATATATTCTAACTCAAAGGCACTCAAAAGAATAATAAATCAAAAGATACAATAGAATCTAATCTACCCAAAAGGAAGGAAGAAGAGAATTTAAATTTGACCTAACTCATAAACCAAGTGCTATAAAAAAGGATGAAGAACAAGAAAGAAAAACCCCAGCAATTTACATCTAAGAGGCTTACTACAAATGTACAATGAAACGCCATAACCAAGTCAAAATAGAACATTATTTTATTTCAATGTTCAAACGAAATTGTTGTACGCTAGATTTAAGTTACAGCAAAACGAAGCAACATAAATTGAATGAGGAATAACCTCAAGTTCTGTCTGACAGCCTTCAACAAAGTGATTGTCACCAACACTGGCTTTCAGCTACAATTTGAATAAGGGAAGACAAACACAACGTTCTTCTAGTAAATTGTTATAATTATTATCAGATATTTGGTAAACTAATAATCAATGTCCAAAATTTCACAGAAACCATCACAAAGAACGGAGTTCCAAGATTAAGAAATCAAAATACTCAAAACCTGGACAAATTGAAGAAAGAGAAACTCAGAACCAGATAAAAAACACCCCCAAAAAATTTCAAATTACACAGACCCAGAACACAAAAGAGAAACCCAATTAGATCCCAAGAAACCCAATGGAGGGGAAATCCCAAAAGCTCCACACTTCAAACGCAATTCAGAAAAAAAAGAAACAGGGGTTAAAAAAAACTCAAATTCCGTTGAAGAAATGAACAAAATTGAGAGTAGCAAAAGGGAATAATCAAATAATCTAAGTACCACACGAGCTCCACAAGGGCAAAATCCTACACAAGAGCTTGAGATTCAAGTAAGCGAACTACTATATAAGCCTTTGTTTTGTCTATAAATAGGAAAAAGATGAACAGTGAAAAGCGCTAGCGACAAGAAGATGGCGAGGCAGGTAGATGAAGAGAGATAGAGAATATATGTATATGTATATGTAGAATTATACACAGACACACTTTTAGCGTTGAGGAGATAAGAGAGAAGGAAAGAAAAGGTTTTGGCATGAAAAATGAAAAACCCACAAACAGTGTCTCGGCTTTTGAATGTACGGAAAAGCCGAGCAAATTTTTCGGTGATTTTCTGGGATATAGCCACCAACGGCTTACCCCACAATCAGACAAAATTTATATATATTTATATATGTTTGCTTAATCCAATTCCAATCCATTCTCATCTAGTCACTATTTTTTTTTCCTCATTCTTTGTAGCAAATCTTTTGTTCACCAAAAAAGTGAAGTTGTGTTAAAAATGTTAAGAACGTGTTTAAATTAACAAATTAGAAAACATTACCAATATTACATAAGGCATTCTTGCATGAGTATGTGTGTCCAATTACGCCACATCAAATCAAAAAATTAATTGGAGATATGAAAGAGTAATTTAAGGGAGAGAAACTTGTGAGATTAATTTACTAAAAGTCATGTAAGTTTCCACGAAAAATTAAATGATGTTATTTTGTAGTTTGTGAATAGTGGAAGAAATTGAGAAATAATTATATATTCCATCTAATTCTAATTATAAAATTAAGTTGACCTTTTTTTTTTAGAAATTACGGATACAAAATTAACTACTTTAAAATATATATTTTTCATCTTTTTTCAATCATAATTAATTTATCTTACTTATAAACTATCGTATAGTCCAATTATGTGTAACATATGCTAAAATTAAGTTGTCTATTAATTTCTTTAATCTCCACAAAAATATCAATTTGATTTTATAATGAGAAGTTAAATATGTATGTGTATGTATTATATTTATAGGAGGCATGAGAAGAGTTTAGTCCTACGATGAGTTTGTATGCATGGTAGCCTCCTAGCGGTTGTAACGGCCACCAGCAACATGGATTCGCATAAATGCTATATGGTCCTCACTTCTCCCATTCCATCTCTCCATTTGTATTGAGAAACTATTATAACTTTTGGTCTAATTTTTTTTATTTATTCATTTATTAAATCCTTGAATTTTGATTGAGAATGACTCAATCTATGTGCTTTCCACAGCCTTAAACATAAGATCGAGTTTTTTTT
Source organism: Mimosa bimucronata (assembly GCA_037074515.1). Taxonomy (NCBI): domain Eukaryota; kingdom Viridiplantae; phylum Streptophyta; class Magnoliopsida; order Fabales; family Fabaceae; genus Mimosa; species Mimosa bimucronata. Next base: position 30,486,926 of record CM073440.1, on the reverse strand, counting down.
TTAAATTAAGAAAAAAGATTGAAAATTTAAGTCATAAAAGTTCAATTACAAATAAAAAAATGGAAGATTCAAAGTAACTTGAAGAGAAGTATTTAAAATATGTTTAATTATTATTCTTTGTTAAAAAATATATATATATATATATAAGTGAGTCTAAAAACTCACTAAGATTATGGCATCTCTCAAGACTCTAGTAATATTTTCATAGGCTCTTAAAAAAATATACCTAATGTTCATGTGTGTATAAAAATGAAAAGGAAATTGTAAAATAAAATTAAGAAAAGCATGCTTATATTCTTTTCTTCTGGCTTAAGGTCATCGGCTTTCAATAATCAATATAAAATATGAAAAATGTAGGGAGATTTATGACATAAAAGTAAGAAATAGTGACTTATTTAGGTATATATTGGGCAAAGTTAAAAAAATTCACAGTAGTTTATTTGTTGAATAGATATATAGATATAAATCATATCTTATTGAGCCAATAAAAAGTTCCTGAAAAAGAAGGAATTTGGACAGTGTTTATCCCACTCCCTAAAATATTTTTTTTTCCAACTGTATTCAATTACATAAAGTATTTTGATGATTTTTTTTTTGCCAGATAAAGTATTTTGATGATTACTTTTACCTCAAACTATTTTTTTTTTCAAAAGCAATGTTGGCCCAAAGTATTTTTAAGAGCAATTGTAACCAAATGTCGACTCGTCAAAAAGTTTGCTGAACGAAGGTGCATCTAAAAAATATTTTTAACGGCAAAATTATTTTTAATAAAAATAATTTAAAGACAAAATTACTTCACAAATTATTTTAGAATATTAGACATACCAAAAATAGGAGAGGTTTATTATTTTAAAAAATATTTCAAACTAGTGGATCCTCATTCAATATATTCATATCTTATAGGAAAGAAAAATAAGAGAGGTTCATTATTTTATATAAAAAAAATTAGATATTCATACAACTAGAGAATTAGACTAACTATTTAGAATTTAGAGATTAAAATTAGGAAAAAATTTCTAAAATTTCATAGGTTGCAAAATTTCTTTTCTAAAGTGTCTAGAGAGTAAGTAATAGTGTGTGCAACTCATTTTTAAGGAGTTCTAATACATATTTTTCTACTATGTGCGACATATATATATCCTCATTTATGTACAATTTTTTTCCATTTTGTACGTAATTGAAGATTGATTGTTCATAGGTGAATGATCATAACACTCGTTCAAGATCGGTGGCACTAAATTTTTTAAACAAATTTCAGGTAATTTAAATAATATATTTTGCGACCAAGATCTATTAGCATTTTTCCCTTTAAACTTCTGTGGGGGGAATTTTCATCATAAAAAAGATATTATAAAAATGAAAAAGAAAAAGAGGAAATGCGACACATCCATATCTTTTTTTAAAAATGAAAAATAATTTATTTTGTTTTCATGAGGACGAAAACAAAATTGACGTAAAGGATAATTCTTGTTTAAATTGTCTCTATGCGTTTTTTCTCCAATACGTGAAGATTGAAGGAAGATTGGAATCTTTTGTTTCTCTCACGGAACATGCATGCATGATCATGCACATCTGGTTTCAAATTTTTTTAATTAAATTTAAATGATTTGTCTTTTCTTGTACCTTTTTTTTTTTAATTTCTGTTTATTTGTTTGTCTGTTTGTTTTGCATGTGGTGTGCCATATTTTTATTTGTTTCTGGAGATTTATGTATAAATTTGGGGATATGAAAATTTGTCAAGGAGCCCTCTATATATTCAATCTCCTCTGTGGGCTCAGCTTTTCATCATCATTTTATATGTTATTGTTAACTACTACCGGAACTCCATTGGAAGGGTTACTTTCCGGTTTTTTCTGTTAGATCAATGATTCAACCAATTCATCAATGTTTAGTTGCTGAACCAGTTGTGTCTGACTCTTCTATCTTCAGTCTTCTTGTTGTTTGTTTCATTCTATTAGGTAGGGTGGATTTGGCTCTTAATCTATTTGGTGATTCTTAGGTTAGTCTCTTAACTCCCTGTAGATTTAGGTCTATTATATTATGTAACTCGTTTTATCATTTCAACAAACTGTCTTTTTATAAAAATAAAATGATCTAAATTGTAACAATAAATAAGTAATAAAAAATGATAGACATGTAGATATTTCAATATTAATTAAATACGAATCCTACTCAATTTTAAAGTAATAAAAATTCATGAGTTGAAAAAGAGATCTTCACCCATCAAACATCTCTGAATAAACTCTTCCTAGCAAGAACAACTTTTTTTGACTTGTAGGGGCAAGCACTAACAGGTTTTTAAAACTACGTGGATCGACTTGCAACCTCTCACTTATCGGGGTGATGCCATACAACTAGGTTACAAGACCTTTGATAGCAAGAACAACTTTCTTGGCGAACAATACTGCAATTCATACTTGATTCCCTCCCCATTCTCTTCTTAGTTATTTCTCTCTCAGTTCTAAATGTTTAAACTAACCTAAAACTCTTATCCATTTTATCTCTCAAAATTCATAATTTTTCTCAAACTAATTCCTATTGATTGTACTATCGTTAAAGAAGATTTTCACATGGAGTTATTTAATTTCCACTGTATATTATTAAAATGATATTTTCTTATCAATAATTTAAATGAAATTTTAGAAGATCCAACATATATTATCTTTTACCAATAATTAACTTGGTTAATTTTTTAAAATTTTTGTAAATGAGTTATTTGGCTCTCAAGTTTAAAATCGATCAAAGGGAATAGTTAACAATGTCAGGAGAAAAGGACAAACTAGGGTTAAAATTGAAGAGGAATTGGACACGAGCTTTAACTCAAGTGATAAGGATAACATAAGGTATACTGATCAAGTAGTTAACGATGAAGTATACATATTGTTTAGGTTCGATGCATTATATCCTCCATTACTTTTAAAACTTTTTTTATTAAAGAAAAAACTAAACTTCAGAGTCATTTGCGTATGCCTTGACTTTTGAGATTTTATATCTACACATTAGTCAAAATTTGAGGGTTTTTTTTTTTTTTTTTTTTTTTGCACCAAAAGATAAAGTTCAAAATAACGAGGTATTTGGTTAAAAACATATTATGTTTTTGTATAAAAAAAACAGAATCATGTTTTCGTAAGTAAAATAATAAATAATTATGGTAATAGGGGTTTTTTTTTTTTTTTTGCCAAACACAAGAGGGTTATTTACTCTAACTTAATACTGTGTTTGGTTGGGGAGAAAACTTGAGGTAAGAGAAAAGTAGGAGGTAAAATGGGAGAAAAAATGAATTATTATCTATTTAGAATATGGGAAAAAATAGGAGGAGGAGAAAAGTGGGAGGGTAAAAAATCATAAGGACCCATGTTTTTGTCAAAAGTAGTTAAAATGAATTCTCCCCCTCTTTTTTCTCTCCCCCCAAGTTTTCTTACCAACCAAACATTGCGTTAAAAGTTTAGAGATGTTCTTTGTCAATTTTTAAAAGTCTGGGGATAATTATTTGCTTGTAGGAATTGAAGTGTAGGAGTATATTAGACACAACCCAAAAAAAAAAAAAAACAGTGAATAGCCATCAAATCCATTTCAAAATATGTCGTTGCTAAACAATTAACAACATTATCTCTCATTTAGCCACATAATTTTATCTTTACCAACTGGATTCCGTTGCTAATTTACTATTTTATTCGTAGTGAGGGGAAGAGTTATTAATGTGAAATATATTAAAAAAAAATAAAAAATCATTTGGTGTGATTCATGCATGCATAAATAATGTTGTTGGAGGCACTAGTGATGAGGTAGATAGGAACATATGGAGTCCTCTAAAAAAATGTGTGAAAAAAGACGGAAAAGAATGTTTAAATGAAGAATTTAACATGATCTTTTGGTCAACAATTTATTTAAGATTTGATTACTAGTAAAATGCAATGACTGATAAAACTTGGAATGGTATTAATATTTAGATTTGAATCTAAACATAATAATAGCTATTAATTGATAGAGAAGTTGGAATGAAAAAGATAGGTTAGGATTTTGCCCATAATGTGTGGCCACACATTGTTACATTCTCCACGCCTACGATTGACCCATAACTTGGGTGGCATCTAATGCGTACAAGTATGCTATTATTGAAGAATATTCCTCTCAAGGGACCAAAAAGTTCTCTCACCTCTTTGCTTATTTAATTTGTTTTTGGACTTTTATGCTAACAAGATCCTCTCTCATGCACATTCTTCAATTTTTAGTTCAGTATAGCAAAGAAGTGGTATCATATTCCACAAAAGCATAAAGCAGAGGTAGGTATGATTTTTAACTTTCGAAATGTAGCTTCTTTTCAGAGTTATATCTAAATATTTTTGTAAATGGATTTATAATAGAGCGAATGTACAATTTTAATAAACAAAATTTTCTATTAGAAGCATCTGGCAGACTAGCACCATAAAATTTTTTGAGGAGAGCAAAAATGCATATAAAATTTATAAAATGAAGTAATTTTTACACAAGCTCTAACACTGTTAAACTTATGTTAACTTTTTAGATTTGTAACCCCACATTAATTAATTTTAAATTATCATTTTATAAAGTTTATTTGTATTTTTAGTCTTTTAAAAACTTTATGGTGTCAGACACTCCTAACACAAAATTAAGATTGCACATTTTCCCTTTTTAAAAATAATCATTCAAAATTAATTATGTGGTACCCAAAAACCTATAAAGTTACGGAAATTTAAAAATGTTAAGGCATGTGTTAGAAATACTCTATTTCATAATTTTTATGTGCATTTTTGCTTTAAAAACCTTTGTAATATCAGACGCTCTAACATTAAAGGTTGTTATTAAAATTGTATATTCGGCCTTTATAATAATATAAAGTGAGCTGAATACCTACTTTGATCTTAGAAAATTTGTCAAGACATTGACTTTTTTAGATTTTTTTAAGAGATGATGTTCCATTCTCTTCCCCTCATTTTTCTTTTCTAACTATTAGATTCATGTTTAAATGGGTCAAATTTGATCTCTTATAAAATAAAATCATCATTAAAATATTAATAAATTATATAAAAAAAGGATAAATAATCATATTCAGGGTATGTCTCTTATGGCCTTTGGCCCTCCCAAAATGACTTCATCAACTCAAAATGCGAATGTATCCTTTAAAGTCAAATTGAAGTTCAAAGAACATTTTCTAAATTTGATTTTTCAATATTTTCTCCAATTCAATTTATGTCAAACTGAAGCTTTGATAAAATCTATCTAAAAGCATAAACCATATTATACTCATTAACTTTCACGCTCCCACTTCAATTTGTAAATGTAAGTTGAAATAAAACTAATTTTTAAAAATTTTAATTTAAACAAGCAAAATGGTTAGAATTTAATATGATTAATTTATACCAATATCAAAACAAATAAAATATGTTAAAAAAATTAATTTTGAACCATTCAAATGTTAATCTTAATGCAAGACGAGGTAGGAGAAAGGATTATGAGAAAGGAAGTGGAGAAAATCCTCTCAATTTTGTTATAAAAAGGTTAAAGTATATATTTGATCCTTTAACTTTATACAATGTTTTTTGTTTTGATTCATTAATAACTTTAAAAAAGTATGTTTTCAATTCTTTAACCTTGATATCTTAGTGTCAAACGATAATTTTTTTTGTAACAATCATTATTATTTTTAAAAATAAACTTAATATGTCAACAATTTAAAATGTTTTTTATATTTAAAATCTTGATATCAACATTTTTTTTGTTAATGACATTAGAGTAAAGGGGAAAGTAACCTCTCCACTTAATTTTCCCTTCATTTACCTTCACTTAGTTGAAATTACATAGTTTTATTTCATTAAATGAACAATGATCCAATAAATTTTTCAAAAATTATGTTTTATGTTTTAAAAGCAAAACGACGTAATTTCAATTAAATAGAGGGAAGTGGAGTAAAAAGTAAGTAGAGAGATTCCGCACCCAAAGTAAAGGGGTTAGAAGTACACTTTCTAAATTTAAAAGAGTCAAATGGATAATTTATCCTCGTAAAAAAAAAATTTAAAAGTGAGAGAGATGAGAATAATTGTAACTAGACTTGACTTGTTATTGTACGATTTCACACACTGCTTTTTTATAGTAGCAAAAATACATTATCAAAATTTTGGTTTAGAGGATTTACATTTCATAATTTTAATTTTGCTTTTCTGTTATTATATTCTAAAGTAGAAGATCATGTTAAATTTTTAAGATATTGTCTTTGAATTATTCTTATATGTGTGATAAAAACCCATTTGTTAATTGAGGCAAACTTTTATGTATCTAAGATACGAATTGATAATTTGAGTTTACACATTTCTTATAGATTTACTTGCACATATTTGATAAATTCTATTAGAAAGAACACACTTTGTATAATCAAATGATCAAACTAAAATCTCAAATTGAGTTAAACGACTAATGATACAATTTTATCATTATTTTATAATAGAATATTTTTGTATTTTTTTTCCTTTTGAATTAAAATGTAGTGTAATTAAAAAAGTAATGCAGAGCAAAATATTTGGACCGTCCAATTCAAATACAAACAATTCAATATTGTGATAAAATATCGCACAAAAAATCTGCTTTCATTTTCGGGTGGTTATCATTGTAAGAGGAACTCTCACGTCTTTTTTTTAATTTGTTTATTTTTATAAGACGGAAACTATCACATATTTTTCTTCTTTCTTCCTCGTAAGTTCTTTTAAAATTCATTCTGAAATATCTTAAATATTGATTATTAAGTTTTGATTTAGATTAGGGTCAACAAATATGATTTTAGATTATCGGAATTTTCATTAGAAACATTAATTATAAGTGATAATATTCAATTTTGAGTTAGTAATTTTTGTTTGAATACTTTTTTAAATACTTTGTGATTTCTTTTTTGAAAATCATTTATGGATATGTATATTCACTAAATTAGTACTAAAATAATTTAATAATTGACATGAATATTTAAATGTGATTTTTATTTAATAATAAATATTATTAAGAATTTTAAAAATTTATGTGTAGTACAAATCATAAATTATATAATAAATAAAAAAGAAGGGAGCAGGATGGTAAGCAGAAGAAATGTTTGTTGCAAAGCTCTGTTAAGATTTTTCCAATACAGAAAACCCTTTATGACTTAAATTTGAAGTGCCGCATTTTGAAGCGAAATCGCGATTCAGGTTTCAAAAAATTATCCAAACTATATAATATAAATAAATTTCGTAATTACTTTTTAAAGTTTGTTTTGGACAGAATTTTTTTTAGACTGAAATCACTGTTTAAAGTTCAAACGACAATTATATGGACTTTTATCAGTAAATTAAAGAGGCACTAAGTCTAACAAAAGCGTAATTATATTTATATTGCACGCTGACACATACAGAATTTTTCAAAAATGAAATAACAAAGTTTATATGACAATTATATTTGACGATAATTCTAATTTTTTGTGTGTTACTTTTACTTTTTGCCTTTTTGAAAAGCTAATTTATCTGAAATCTTCTTTACATTTTACTTTGACGAGGAGGACAATAATTACCATGTTTCACTCGCACACGCATCGTGTCAAAAATTTCGATTGCAAATAATTATGTCCATATTTTGTGAAATATTATCATTAAACTATGACCAACATATAAAGAACTTTACATAATAAGTATAAGAAACTTTATTTAAGTATGGTCCTTTATTTTACGTTCTTATACAATGTATTTTTTATTACACAAAATTTAAAATAAATTACTAAATTTGACTTGGTTAACAATGGAGAGGCATATATGATTGAATACTTTGGATTTTAAAGTGGAACCCTCATTATGCATGCTCCTCTAATTAACAACTTTTATTAAGAATAATTTGATGCTGTCATTTCATAAAAAGTACTCATTTCGCTTCTTAATATAAAAACTAATTTTTAAAAAAATTATTAAAAAATTGAATAATTTATTTATAAATTGATTTGTTTGAATTTTTTTAAATTAGTTTTCTTGACCTATAAGCTAATATATGGTCTAAAAATATACTACACATGTTATAATTAAGTACATTATTTAGCTTCCTTCACCTCTTAAAAAAGTTAACTAATGTTATATTAAGGAAAAAAGAAAGTACCTAATTTTAACTAATTTCATGAACTTGCATAAGATTGCAATAATGTGCTTATAAGTTTATAATGACCAGGGAGGGAGTACTAATTATGAATAATATTACCATTATGATAACTTTTTATAATAAGGCAAAAGTAGGCACAACTTTATGTTATGGACAAATGACCTACCTAATCTTTGAAACTTTCCAATCAAACGCTCTAAATTCTTATATTTTACACGACTCTTTTACCAGATCCGTTTATTGCTTATATATTTGCACATATCTTAAAGCTTATAGGCCTTGTATGCATGGAACTTGATGTTTGAGTTTGAGACGGCCTATAAACACAAGAGCTATAACTTAAGGGAATATGATTGATAATGATTGTTGTTTATCCATACAGAGTTAAAGTTTCAGTAGGTTTATTATTAATTTTTATGGTTGAGGGCTTATTTTTACACTTGTAAATGGTTCTCAATTTAACCTACTAACAATAACTTCTTGTCCAGTATATAATTCCAGTTTAAAATAATGAAAACTAATATTAAAATGATAGAAAGTAAATATCAGTTATTTAAATGGTAATGTAAACCATAATCATAAAACAACCTTATCTAGAATTTTGTAAAAAAACCATGGAAAGAAATAAATGACTTTTACCACCAAGCGTTTGGATCAACTGGCTGTAGTTTTTTTAACTTAACCAGCGGTCTCGAATTCGAACCTTACGATAATTACTTACAGATAGCGAGGTTCCTCCTATTGTGGGTCTACGTTTCAACAAATGGGATTATTCGGTTGCCAATAGCGTCTGATACAGATGAATAAATAAAAAAAAGAAAAGAAATAATGACTTTTTTATGAGAAAAACGACAAGACATTTTGAAGAATATTTCTGTCCTAGTTTGAAAGTTTTGATGTGGGGAAAATAAGATATGAAAGTGAGATTCATTTCAGTCCAAAAAAAAAAAGTGAGATTCATTAAAATTTCATTACCATTCAATTTATTGATGTGAAAAAGAGGTTCCGAAACTTAATGGATAACTTTTTCTGATTTGGTTATGGATTTCGTTATGGCACAACGAAAAGATAAACTCAAGATATCTAATAATGTTTTTCTATTTCTATTAAAAATAATTTTATTAAAAAATGTATAAAATAAATTTTTATAAACTCATATTTTCATTTTAATTTTGTTTCCACGCTCCTGTCTCGTATGTGTTGTCTTTATGTCTTTCTAGCTAGTAAAGTTTTCCTCTATTGGCCAGACTTTCGTGCCAATGCTTTTTACATTTAATAATAATAAAGCTTGCATATAAACTATTTCTAAAAAGAAAGCTAAAATTCTAAGCAAAAACTAAGAAAATAAAAATACCAAATAAAGGAATTATCGAGAACCATGTAATATATTAAATGTTGTTATGAAAATGTATACGTATATATCCCCTATAGATTAACGCTATTTTTAAACTATCAACCGTATAAATATATTTTTTAAACTCTTTGCTATACATAAAGAAAAATGTCTAAAAATAAAAAGGACAAAACTTACGTAGATACATTTGCTTATAACTTTTAGATCTAACAAGACTCTGGACCCGCGCATTGCGCAATGAGTTGTAGTTAAGTGTTCCATGCTAACGATGATTTAAGCTGAACGATATCTTCATAAGGGATGCACAATCGGTAGGAGTTGTAATAAAATGAAAATTATACATATGCACAATCCGAACACCTAAATAAGAATTATGTGAATGCAATTCTGTAACGTCTAGAATTTTACTACTATAATATAACATTTTAATTGAATTATAACCACTTTTTAATGTCAGAAGCCCAAAAATACGTAAAAATTTAAAACTTTTCTTTCAAAAACATTAGACCAACCCTCTGTTGGTTGGAATGGGCTTTTCAGACAAATTGAAATAACTTAAAACTCTTTATAAAATAAAGTGGTTAATAAAACAATTAAAAGTACACTAACCCTCTTAAGGGAGTCTATTCATAATTCATAATACTTAGGAAAATTTAAATCTCTTAATGAATTTATACAATTCTATTTTCTATACTTTCTACTATTAATTTAATAATTTAGTTTTACAACATATACAAATAATCTTATTAAAATAATTACTGCCTCTTGCTTTCCAAATTATGATCCTAATTTCTTCGTCTACTCTTCTTCCCCAGCTAGCCTCTTTCAACCTGCTAAACTGAAAAATGTTTGGGGATGGGGGTGAGATTGGAAATCCCAATAGCAGTTTCTTTCATTAACTTATATTATCATGCTAGCATTGACATGTATTAATTTCATAAACCTGAACAAATAAAACAATTATACATACTTCCTGCGCTCAATGCTCTACCAACCACTATTAACAATATATTCGTTAACTAGTGGAGGCCTCACCTGCAGGATTTCTCGTTATAACATTTAAAGTTATAACTAACTGATCTGGTAAAGGGGGAGCGACCCACCTAAGCCTGGAGTACTCCATAAATAACTATGCAGTAATTAACAAGGCTTATCACCTTCATGCATAATGTAAATTTGAAACAGATATTACAAAATAATACATGCAACTCTTTTAATGTAATGAAATAAACTGCTACCTGAAATCCAAGCTTAGTCCTTATCTGCTCCTTTTCTTTCCATTGACATTCTCAACTTATATTATTATCCAGACCTATTGACATTTAATATAAACAGCAAATTAATATCTAAACTTTTATATAATTATTCAGCGTCTCTCTCTCGGTCCTATTGTACTACCCCTTTCTATTTCTAATACAACTAAATCTAAACTTCTAATATAATTAAATCTAAATTCTTAATTCAATGGTTAATTATACCATCAGCAATCAACATTGCACAACCATTAATTTACATTCACACAATACAAATATAAGAATATCATTACTATTTTAAATTAAACTTACATTTCTTATCAATCAATTTTCCTTTTATTTCAATTTACTTTCTAAATTTCTTAGTAAATCATATAACTACTTACTTTACATTTTAAAGTTTAAATCACTCTTTAGGTATCCAAATATAACAATCCAAACAGGATAAGATAGGAATTTCATTTTCAAAATAATATCGTCAATTGATAATTCAATTAAACAATTATAAACTTTCAACCATTGTTATTTACTAATATCTAAATTCATCATGACAACAATGGATCCACCAGGCATACACCCCAAGAATTAAATACACATACCCAGCAGAAGAGCCAAAAGTTTTTAATTATGTTCACAATAATTATTTACACATATGAAATATCTAATCATTATTTAATTATTCATACATCTCTAATCAACTTCTCTTTAAACTTTAAGTTCCCCTTATTTAATATAGTTAACAATATTAATTTCTATTTATCCAAACCATACCTCCTTAAGATGGCAAAGATTAGATACGCCAATCAAAGATTAAAACCCCCTTTCTTATCTTTCAACAACTGCATTTACATTTCTTGTTTTACCTTGCACAAATAAAAGTCCAGGTTAACTACTATTACATAACCTCCAATATCATCAATAACTTTAAACAACACTCAATCATTTTATCTTACCACTAAAGATCCTTACAACAACCACCACAAATTAGATCTCAAAATAAATTGCTCTTGCTTCAATTAAATTTCCAGTAGTCCCATTGTTCTTTTAAATTCATAATAGCTATTTACGATCTATCTCATTCAAGTTCCAAAGTTAAACACACAATAACTAAATCTTAAAACCTCAAATGGCAACCTAAATATTAATACTTCAAAACCCTTCCATCTCGTCGATAACTTCTATAATAATCTAAATCTCCAATTAGGTGCATCCAATCTCCCACCTATTTCAAACTATCATATGTATCTTAATATATGTTCCAAAATTCCGATTCTATTTCAATACCTTTCTAATTCCCAATCTAATCATTATTAACTTCGATTAAAACCTAACTAATACCTTAAGACCTCAACCAAAGCGTAACCATTAATACTAAATCTTTAGAATGATCACCATATACTACATTACCATTTTAAGAATCAATCTACATTTCCCAGTACTTTTCACCTTTTTGCTTCCTAATAGGAATTCAAGCTTAGATATATACAGGTACAATATATATCAGTAGAAATTAGTATTACACCTCACTATTTGATGATAATTCTCTTCGAATTCTTAACTTCAGTCTTGAGCAATTGTAAACTAATTGGAAGCCTTGAATCATAAATTGACACTTTGAACTTATCCCATTTCTTTGAGCAATAATATAGCACCCAAGAGCCATCTTTCCCTAACTTAAACAATTCCATTAGCTAGACTTAACCAGTGAATGCTTTAAGCTTACAATTATCATAACAAATCAAAGATTGGGTAGATTATCTCAAAAATAATTTAACAACAGTGAGCTCAAGAGGCCCGTATTTCCACTGATTACTTCAATATATAGCCGAATGAAATAGAACCAAAAGCAAGCAACACACATCACAAAACATATCCCTCAATGAACAAGCAACCAGCTACACAGAGGAAGTAAGATTCGGCCAAAGCAACAAAAGAGGGGAAAATTTGAAATTGAACAGTTAACAATTCGACATCCTCCTTCATCATCATCAACAAACAAAATAACAATAGAATATCACCAAGACGAACAAGAAAATTAGCAGCACAGATGGATCAAAAGTCGGCCAAACAGAGCAAAAATAATAATAATAATAATAAAAAAAAATCCACAAGTTCATATATTCAACCAACCTCAATCCCTGATCATTAACATTAATTCACCCTTCCTTATTCAGACTTAGAAATGAAAATCACGAAGACAGAGCATCACATTTTCGGGTCCAAAACAAAGCAAAATTGAATAAACAGAGGAGGAAGAGGAAAGATCGAAATCGGACATGAAACTTTGAACAATACCTTGAATCAACCCTTAGCATCATTTAACTACTAATTGATTTCGTTTTAGATGAAGAATCGAAGAAGAGCATCGGTGAACAGTAACCCGAGTTTGGGGATTTTGCACCAATCAGCCGAATACCAAAGCAATATTCGAAATCTTCCCCCAAATCCCCAAAATCGAAGCTTAAATTTCGATTCTACAAGTTTAAGAACTTGAAAACTTGAATTGGTCCCCCCTTTCCTCACTTGGATCGAACAGCAAGAGGGAAGAACATGAGAAGAAGAGGCTTACCTAGGGTTCCCCTAAGATTCCTGAGCGTCTTCCACCCCTTTCTCGCCGCCGGTCACCACGAAAATCGCCGTCGTCCGCCGCTCGAGTTTGATGAAATCAGAGAGAGGGCAGAGGAGAGAACGAGGGAGGGAAGGCAGAGAGGGAGGACGGGTTTTTGGAAGAAGGCAGAGAGGAATGGAAGCTATATATTAATTGGGAAGGAAATAGAAAGAAACACGTGGAACATATATGTTAAAAGTAGGATGAGATATTTTTTTTATTAGGTATTTTACTATCTTGCCCCTCCTTTTATAATTGAAGATATTTTCAATTAGGGGTAGATATTGTCTTTTTCATTTCCTATTTTCTATTTTTCCCTTAAATGATAATTTTATTTACCATTATCATTTAGAAATAGTCCTAAATTTATCCCAAAAATAATTTCCCTAAATATACTTTAATTTCCAAGTTTATTTATAAGACTTTTTAAATGTCAAGCAATACCTCAAGGTTCTAAATATTCCCTTATTTAAATTAATTTTCTAACTATTTTTCCTTGACTAATACAGAAAATAAGCTTTAAAAATTATTAAAAATACACATGGCCTCATGAATTTATTTATAAGGCTTTTTAATTTTTAAATATCATCCCAAGACCTTAAATAAACCCTTACTATCTCTTTTCCTCCAAATTAAGGTTTATCTACTAATTGTTTCTCTTTATTTCTTAAATAAATAAGCCTTAAAATTTATTGAAATGCCTAAGATATCATAAATTCGTTTTTCAATGCTTTTTAATATTTTGATAACATTCCTTAAAACCTTAAATAATTTCCTATTTCCTATTTTCTAAAATTTGGGATGTTACAAATTCGGATTGCTAAAAAATTTGAACCGTGAAGGTAAAAGATATTTCTTTCAATTGTAAAATAAATGAGGTCAATTAGTGTACAAATTTTGGAAAACCTCTCTGTATACTATATTACTGGTCTTGCTTATTCTTATTCTTTTGTCGTCCAAAATTAGTATTTTCAAGCATTTTACACTCTTCACACGTGACAAAGCGACATACAGCTGACCATGTGAGAATACAGGGCTCGGTAGGTATAAACCAACAGTCGACATTGATTGTCTTTGACTTTTGTTTATTGTCATTGCAAAAGAAATGATAACAGGGAATTGCCTTCTTGTCATGTTGAATGGTAACTTAGACTCTGATGGATTCATGTCCATGCAATGTATAAGAACTTCTTGTCCAATGCTGCTCCTGTTGAGAGCAACTGCTTTAATGAAATTATTTCCAAGATGCGTAACCATCAACCTGGTGCCATTACAAAGACCTGCGGCTTGGACAATGTTTCTTATTAGTATAATCGGAACTCCAACCTTCAGCTTCAATATGTGATGGGGCATTCCAGAACAATTGATTGAATTCAGAAACTCAATATTGTACAAATCTTCAAACCTATCGTTCACATTGTCCGTGTGGCTAATTGCATCTGAGCTGAGATGTTCAACCACATCACCTGGGAGTGAAGAACAAATGTAGTCATTTAAACTATCGACCACATCATTTGTAGGAGCAAGAATTGCACTGTTTGTTAAATAGTTTTCCTCAAATAAGTGATCTGATAAATCTGGAAATGTAACTTCAACTATTGATTTAATAGGATCACCCCTATCTGATAACAATAATTCATCTGTCATTTGAATTTCTGTAGTTCCATCATGTGGTAGTCCAATCTCCCCATCTCCAACCTTCAATAACCATTCAGAGAATGACCTGATTATTGCCTATTCCTCTGGATCGTTTGAGGATTGTAGTCTCATGTTCTTCTTGAGCTCCATTAATGCACACTCACGCCATAAGTTGGACATGTTTAATGTTGCATCAACAATTTCTGCTCTCCCATCTCTTGGCACTACAGGTACTATCTGCCTGAAATCACCTCCCATGATAACGCACTTACCACCGAAAGAATCACATTTCATTATATCCCTCAATGTACGATCAACAGCCACTATGTCTCTTTATCATGGGTGCTTCATCCCAAATGATTAGGCTAGATGCTTTGATGAGGTTTGCTTCTTGCGAATTTTGGGTCAAGCCACAGATTGAATCCTTATTAATTGCAATAGGAATGTGGAATCTTGAATGCGCTGTTATACCAGATGGCAACAAAGTTGCAGCTATTCCACTTGATGCCACATTTAATATAATCCCCCCACATGCTCGTATTGCTGCAGTGAGTGTATTCCAAAGGTAGGTCATACCAGTTCCATCGCATCCTTGAACAAAGAAGAAACACCCGGTTTTTGATTGAATAGCTGCCATCACACAATAAAAAATGATTCTCTGATCCTCATTCATTAATGACTTTAACATCTCACACTTTTCTCTTTCATGATCCTTATTGAAGTTTAGCTCATGAAGGATAAGTTGGTTCATTGTATCAAAGTAGTCTACTGAATTTGCTCTTGGCATAGATGGATAATCTGCTAGACTCTTCCCATTTCTTTGTAGAAGTTGCTCAATTTGACACAGTCCAGCTTCTTCCTTGCTCAGTTCATTAAATTCAATATCTGTTAAAACAATATAAAGTGTGTCAATCAATCAACAAATTGCAAATGCAAATATTGTTGTCCTTCATTTGCAGTTATCAATATATTTAATATTTAATAGTAGTACTATAAAGTAATGCCTGTGGATGCATGTTGTAGGGACATAAAGCTCTTACTTATGTGTTAAATTTCAATTCAAAAAAATAGTAATTATGCGTTAAATAAATATGATTGAGGAATGAGGAATTGGTACTAGAGTGATGTGGGTCATTGTGGCTGACATACAATAAATCTTCATATATAATCTTCTTCGTCTGCTCCCACACAATAGAAGGTTGAGATAGGGAGTGACTTAGTAGCATGCTTACAAAGAATCTCCGAAGATAATTTCCATATGCCCATAATGAAGCCTCTTTAACCGCGTCTACAAACTCTTGGTCATCATTAAGCAACCCAAGAGAATAACATGTATCTCTAAATGTAGAGTGCACAACACCATTAACACTCCTTATGTCTTCATAGCATTTTGGTCCTTGAACCTTTGTGAGCATAAGCCGCAAGTAGAATAACTCTCCTTGAGACGGCGTCGCATGTGCCAATCTACCGCAGATCCACCCCGTTGCCTAAATTTCCACATACGATTCTTCTTGTCAAAAGTAAAGTGATTAGGAAATTCCAAATATGTTAGTTTCCTTGCATACGGGTCATCTTTATTTTTCTGCATCCAAGAAAGGAACATAGACTCTTTGATTCTAGGTTGATCCAACAAAGAAGACATTGTGTCATGCCTAGAATAGTACACTGGTTCTTGTTGTGGTAGGTGGAAGCTCAACCTTTGCACAGGTGGAAACCTATGATGAATTTCAAATGAGAATATCCTCCAAGCAGCCTCACATGAGGAGATATATCTACAATTAAGGTAATGTGCTATCTTATCAAAGGGTCTTTGAGATTCACATGAGTCACTGTTATTGTATATGCCAGCAATGACACGATTGGGTCCTTTAGTCACGTATTTGAACAAATATTTGATTGCACATGTTTGATTTGTCTTCTCCACATTCAGATGAGCATGAAATAATTTCAACAATGTTGCATTGTAGGGAACAACATATCTATTGTCAAGTTTTACTCCTTTCCTCTCAACTGTACGTCCATCTTGTCTCCTGCGATATGTTAGATAGCCTTTCTCATCTACAATTGTGTTATTGACAAATTCCTTAGGAAAGAATTAGGAACAAAATCCATCCTTCATGCATGCAGCTTTATTGTTTGACCTTCTACAGGGGCCGTGCATCATGTAATTTCTGACCAACTCATATAGTTTAGGATCTTCATCTCTGTCAGGTATCTCACTTGAAATAATTTTGTCAACATCGGAAGGTGTCTTTGGTTTATCTGCATCCAGTAACCACAATATAATATGTGCATGTGGCAAACCCCTTTTCTGGAATTCAATTGTGTATACCTCTGTCATACAAACACAATTGAGAATGTCATAAACAGGCATAAGTAACAGAAATGAAGCAATAGGATTAGTGAACCAGAAACAAAATTTTTACCTGCTTTGATGGTCCCAAAAATCTTGTCATTCCTCAAAACATTAATCAAAGCATCTAATTTTAAGGAGAAAATCCTGCTCAAAATTTCAGGACTATTTGATGCATTTAAGTCTTCTCGAGTATAGTGGCGTATGATCTCTAGCCAAGTAGGATTGCATGTGAATGTAAGAAACAAATATGGGTTTTAATTTTTAATTAAATTTAAATTAAGCCATTAAGATTAAATTTCGATTTTTTTTTATTCTTTTATTGATTATCATAGAAGATTGATTTTCAGTTAAACATAAAGATTAAATTTCTTTTCAGAATTGAATTTTTTTTATGCTGACTTGGACCAATGATAGAGAGTTCATGAGATTTAGAGAAGTATATTGACGATGATGATGATTCTCCAATCAAATTTTGTCATGTGGTGTGATTTTTTATTAATAATAGTCTAACATAATTTTGAAATTTAATCGATTTTTATTATTAAGAAAAGTCTACCTGTCAAGACATAACTAGAGAATGGGGTTCCATAGATATAAACAAATGGACGTAATAAAATTCACACAGAATAATAAAAATTGAATTTTCAATGTATAAGGTACAACTTGAAAC
Organism: Mimosa bimucronata; assembly: GCA_037074515.1. Taxonomy (NCBI): domain Eukaryota; kingdom Viridiplantae; phylum Streptophyta; class Magnoliopsida; order Fabales; family Fabaceae; genus Mimosa; species Mimosa bimucronata. Next base: position 30,468,926 of record CM073440.1, on the reverse strand, counting down.
TTTTGCAGACTTAGCTTTATTTCATTTTTTTTTGTTGCCCTTTTGAGTAGATAGGAGGCCGCAAATTAGAAGAAAACTAAATATAGGGACTAAAGCTAGCTTAATTAATAAGAGGGGTGAGAAATGTGTGTGTGTATATATATATATATATAAAAGATCCTATTAATGTACACACAGGAGAAAAATACTACTCATCTTATCAATTAATGATGCCAATGTCCCTGTGGCGTAATGGAATGCATGGTGCTCAATTATGATTTTTTTTTTTTTTTGTGATAAAAGGCCAAATGAGATTACTAGTCCTCAATTACGAATAGACCTATAGTTGAGGCCGTCAATGTGAATAGACCTTTTTTTAAACTGAAGATGTGAATAGACCTTAGCTTCCTATGGAAAAGGAAGTGAAAATTTCATTGCACCTCTAGATAATCAATTTTAGATTCTCCACAAAACAATACGAAGCTTTACTGTAATCTATGGGACTAAAATGATATTAAATGTCTCAGATAAAAGATTAAAATGTCCTCATTGAATTTTATAACCATAATCCAAGATACATGTGGAGAATTTTCAATTTGTTTGTGTTTTTTTTTTCAACATCAATGTGGGCATTTTTCAAGTCTAAAAAATCGTGGAATCTGACTCTAAAGTATCCAATATCTCACAATTGGATTTTCAAGATACATATGGAGAATTTCTAGGATGTTTGTAATTATTTTCAACATCAATGTAAGTATTTTTAAGTCTAAAAAATCATGAAATCCAACACTAAACATTCAAAATTTCACAATAAAATTTCCAAGACACATATGAAAAATTTTCAAGACATTTATAGGGAATTTCCAAGATATTTGTGCTTATTTTCAACACCAATGTGAGTATTTTCAAGTATTAAAAATTAAGGAATCCAACACCAAAGCATCCAAAATTTTATAACTATATTTTTAAAACACATATGGAGAATTTTCAAGACACATATGAAAAATTTTCAAGACATTTGTACTTCTTTTAATAAGGGCATTTCGATCTTTTACCTGAAACATTTAATATCATTTTAGCCTCTTAGAGGTGCAGTGAAATTTCATATTATTTTTGGGGAAAATCTGAGATTACTTCTTTATTACAGGGGTACAGTGAAATTTTCCCAAAAGAAATGCGTGCGTATGTAATTTTATTATTTTTTTTTTAAAAAAATCAAATAGTGAGAGGTGTAAGCATATTAATCAAACCGTGCTATAAAATAATTATTTATTCAGTCAACATTTTGTGCTTTATATGGGAAATATTCTCAATGTCTTATGTGAAGATTAAAAAATGAGTTACATCATTTATTAGTAGATAATATCGAGATTTGTTATGAAAAGTGTTGAACATGTCTTTTAAAAAAAACGTTAGGCTGTTAATATAAAAAAATACTTTAAAGTGTTAAGAATACTTAAAAAATAATTCAAGGTACGGATCACCAATAAATATTTCGGGTGTTTAATTTACTCTAACACATTTGAATATAAACATTAATGTATTGATAAATTAAATATTTTCTTGTGGAATGCATAGGAGAAATAATAATATAAAAGCTTAATATCATTCACATCAATCAAACATTATGTTGATAATGGTTAAATTCAAATATCAAGTATGAAGTTGGTAAACACAAATAGATAGTCGGTAAACACAAATATGAAATTGGTGAATACAAATAAAGAGTGGGTAAACCCAAATGTGAAGATTCTATTTGTATAAAAAAAACTCAAATATGAAGTTGTTAAACGCAAATAGAGAGTTGATAAGTCCAAATATGATTTTGGTAATGGCTAATCAAGACTTGGAAATGCATTAATAATTTATATCTCAACTTGATATTTTAATATCAGAACTCTCTAATTTCATATATCGAATTGGTAATTTAATATATAAACTTGTCATTCAAAAGTTGGTAATTTTATTTTTCCATTTGATAATGCTATGTCGGAAGTCAAGTCGGAACTTATAGTTGCAAATAGTAGTTTAATAATTGCATATAAGAATTTTGGAAAATATTGTGGCAGATAGAAAGTGTGTGCTTATATTATTTTTGCACATTATTGAGCGGCTTGGTGGCCAAGTGGCTGGATACCACTTCCCTTCACTTCACTTTGCCAATTTATTTTATCTCCCTCCCACACAAATTAAAAATAAAAATTAAAAGTAACCCCACCGACCAGTAGAGGCTGGAACTTCGGTCATTAGGGAACCCATCAATGGGGTGGGTCCTTCTTTTGGATTTATCTATCGATATCCGGTGTTAGTAGTAACTAACTAATTCAGTTCTCAGGATTGCAAGCTCATAATGGAGGGAACATCATTACCTCCAAGTTATTATCGCAGCTGCATACTTGAGGTTCGAATTTGAAACCATTGATTAAGTTAGAACAACTCAAAACCAATTAATCTAAACACTTGATGGTATGGAGTGGGTCCTTTATTTTGGAAAAATATAAACTTTTGTTGAATGCTAATTTAGTCATTTCCTTCGAATTTGGATAAGGATATACTCCCTCTGGTCCTTATTATAAGGCACCAACTACCAATTCTCACAAACCAAGGAATGGTAGTTGGGTCCTTAAATCTATGCTTAATTGATCATGTTTTCCAACTTCACCCTTCATTAAATGATACAACTTAACATTTTAAACTATGAACATTCATTAATAACAAGGGTAAAGTAGGAAAAATGTAATTAATGTGGCGGTTGGTGCCTTATAATAAGGACCAAAAATTTTGTTAGTTGGTGCCTTATAATAAGGACCAGAGGGAGTATGTGTTTATGGCAACCGACTGTCATTTTTTTTTTCCTAATTTTTTGCATATTTGGAAGGCCTTTTGTGGTATGTTTCCAATTTCTCCCTTCCCAATAATTGAAGAATGTCATAAATGTTGGTAGATGACGAGGCAGACATGATTTAAGGGAGAAAATAAATAAGGTTGAATTGTGAGCCAAAATGATCAAAGGTCTAGAAGGTTCCGTGATCCAGCGGGAAAAAGGTAATGCATGCTCATACTCGAATCTCTAGGTCAAGTTTTTACATTTATTAATTTCCCCCTCACCAGGCGGAAGTACTGGATCATGGCTGGCTAAGGCTGACCCCAACTTAGTCAAATCATTCGTTAAACTCTATCACTTTATTATTTATTATAAGTTTAATTATTATAAAATTTTAATTTTTAAATATAAATCCATTTTTGGATCAATTAATGTTATTGTGACTAATTTACCTCAGTATTGAAAATAAGGAATATGAGAGAGAATGGTTATAATGTATAAAATATTTATTTCACACATTGTTAAATAAGGGTAAAGTTGGAAAAATATGATATATTTAATGACATAACTTCCACTCCTTGGTATGTGAGAAGTAGTTAGGGTGGACTTATAATAAGAAACAAAGTGGCATCCTCTTAGCGTTATTATAAGATACCAACTAACAATTTTTTGTCCTTACTACAAGGCACCAACCGTAGCATTAATTGCTTTTTCCCATTTTACCCTTGTTATTAGTAGAGGTTTAAAGTTAGAAAAGTAAGTCATATCATTTAATAAAGGGTGAAGTTGGAAAAAATGACAAATTTAGCATAGATTTAATAACCCAACTATCAATTCTTGATATGTGAGAATTGGTAGTTGGTCCCTTATAATAAAGACCAGAAGGAGTACTTCTACTCCTCTACTCCTTTAGCTTGCATCAAGTATTCTTCATATCATATTTACAAGTTTCATAAAGATCAAGAAAAAAACATTAAATCTTATTAATTCTACCTTAAAATTTTTAATAACTTTTCAATACTACATCTATTTAATATTCACTACACTACATAAAAACAAAGTCAACATTATAAAAAACGAGGGATAAAATTGTATATTCATTTGAAGAATTTAATGAGGCAACTTATATAAATAAGACCAAATGAAATATACTCTCTTTTCCCTATAAATATGACCACAAAAGTATATTTTTAGTTTATTAAATTTTAAAAGTTCATTTTAGTCATTTTCAGCTAACACTACTAGTTTCATTTAACAGAAAATGCTAATCTTAAATATCTAAATGATAATTCTATAGTTAAATGCTGAAAAGAATGGTTAAATTTTGAAATATATGAATAATTATACGAAAGAATTAAAATTTAAACTTATTTTGTCAAAATTTAACTATAGAATTATTATATTGTTTCAATTTGTTGAATCAACATCTTCTGTTAAATGGAACTAACGGTATTAATAAAGAAGGATCAAGAAGTGTACTTTTCAAAATTAATGACCAAAAGTAGAATTAACGTAAACATAAAAGACCAAAAGTATACTTTAACTCAAATATTTAATATGACTCAAAATTGGTAGCTTATTTTGGTTTTTGATACTTATCATTATTGTTTTTAAATATAAAAGGTCAAATAGTATCATTAAGGTAAAAGAACCCGTGTATGAGTAGAAAATAAGTACAAGGATATGATTGTAGCCTATGTAACAGTTAAAATTTCTAGTCTTAATGAAAGCCAAGTTAAAAGATTTTCATATATATTCCCTCGGATTCGACCGTCATCATGTCACCCTTAGGTCAAATGCAAAGATATTTATAAATTTGAATGCAAGGGTGTAGCATTAATAATGTAATCCGAGTTGTTCTCAAGTAGCCACTGTTTAACTAAACTACCTAGTGAACTAAATGTCTAAATGCAAGAGGAAATTTGTAAAAACATATTGTGTTTGGTTTTCAAAGGTTAAATACAATTGAAATAAATATTTTTGGGGATTTAATTAAAAGATTGGAATGAAAATGTGTTCTTGATAAAATGATGAAGATGCTATCGGAAATTGATTTTCAATGGCTATCCTACTTTAATTAAGATATTTGAGAAGTGATAGGTACTAAGTTATTAAAATACCAAACCCCATTAACCAATGGGTCTAATGCCTAAATAATGGAACCCCATATAATTAGGCATTGCTAAACCCTTTAGCACATTGAGTTTTCTCTAAGTTTCCTAAACTACCAAACATCACCAACCGGCAAGTCTAACACATAATTTCATGAACACATTTAATTAGGCATTATTAAGTACCTTAGAGAGTGATTAGTGGTTAGCAATGTATTAGGTTCAATTACAACCTATTTCAATCAAACTATCTACCATTACCATGCATAAATAGAGAGAAATCAATGGAATCATAAAGAATATATATATAACCATATATATTTGTTAAGCTCCTAAAATTTCACATATTTCATCACAATTTTTACTCATTTGTGTATATTTTTGAAAGTGATGTTTTGAAATAGACATAGAAATTCAAAGAAAATCCTTAATGAAGAAGAAAGTGTTTGTGCATGAAAATTAGAGCGTAATGATTCTCTATTAAAAAATTTGTGTGTGAATGTTATTAAATGTTAAAAAAAGCTCATCAACCCTCTTTCAATCTTGTATAGGAAGAGGTGATACAGAGAAAGAGCCAAAGAAATGCAATGAAAGCTGGAATGGAGAATGAGAGATGACAAAAAGGCCAAGAACCAGAAGAAAAGGGACTTCGCCGTGGGTTTCACCGCGGCGAGTGAATTTATTCTCTGGAAGCTAAAATTCGTGCGTTCGCCGTGACTTCGCCGCGGCGAAATCACCTAAAACTGCGCGTTTTGAGTAATTACGCGATCTGAATGTAATAAATGACATTGAATGCGATCTGAAACAGACACAGAGCAATTAGGGCACGTTTTGGAGCATTTTGGAGCTTAAGGAGAGAGTGGGGAAGAGTTAGGAAGCTTGGAAAATCTTGGAGAGATTCAAGTTGTGATCTGGGTTTCTTTTCTTCTTCCCTTTTTCTCTAATTTCTGCTATGTCTCTGCTTTTTATTTCTGTTTTTATTTCTTAGTTTCTCATGTGTAACTAAACCCCTATTCTAGGGTTACTTGGAACCATTTGATGGATTGACTCTTGTATTTCGTTCCTTTGATGTATTTAATGAATGTTTATGTATGGATTTTCATCTTGCTTTAAATGATACAAGTGCTTGATCACCACTTGAAGTGTTAAATGAAGTATGACTTGAGAGAGTATATTTTGTTTTAGAACTTGGGGGAAATCATGTTAGACTTGAAATTTATGCTTTTAAATGGATGGTTTGTTGATAATATAGAGATATAATTATTGACCTAACATTGTTCATATAAGGTTGGTGGAACATTTACGGCTAGCATTAATTGTTGCAAGAGATTGTGCAATTAATGCTAGTAAAAATTTGATTTTGACTTGAGAGAGCTTTTTCAAATGAAAGAGAACCTTGAACTCATGCATGAAATTCATTAGGTAAGGAAAAGGGAAGGAATTTATTGGGTCTTGAAGTTAAATGGGGAAAGGTAACCCTAGGTTTTCTCATCCAATTTGTCAAGTATTTCTAAATCATTTCTCTTGTTCAAGAATCTTAATTTAAAACCTAAAAAAGAAGTAACATTTTAGTGATTTAATTTTATATGTTAACTCTTTAAAGCAAAACTTTGTTTAGCTCAACTTAATCTAATACGCTAAGCCTTCTGCTTGACCGCATTTGTAACCAAATCCCTGAGGGAACGATACTTTTCTTATTACTCTATTACTTGATGCGACCCGTGCACTTGCGGACCGAACAAGTTTTTGGCACCGTTGCCGGGGATTTGGCAACAAATCCTTTGGTCAACCTTGGGCTTAGTTATTGATTTCGCTTGAGCCTGTAATTATTTACTTTTCTTTTAATTTCTTTTCTTGTTTAAAGTTACCTTTGTTTAGTGTGATACTCGCTTGGGTGTGCTTCTTGTAGGTACCATTTTGGTTTATGCAAAGCTTGGAATTTGGTAGCTTGGAAGTGGTACTTGAAGGAGCCCATCTCTCTAACGAGGAAGAAGAAACTGAATCTGAAAGCATGGCTGACGATGAATATGACCGGGCTACGGTCAATGACTTTGCTAGTCAGAATATGCGAGGTGCTCAATCTTGCATTCGGATGCCGGAGATGCAAGCACACACCTTTGAGATTAAACCGGTGATGATTACTATGCTGCAGTTGAATGGGCTATTTCATGGGCTGTACAATGAAGACGCCAACAAACATTTGATATACTTTCTGGAAGTATGTGGGTTTTTCAAGCAGAATGGGGTTCCCGAAGATGTTCTCAGACTTAGACTGTTCCCTTTTTCGTTGCAAGACAAAGCAAGGGAATGGTTTGATAATCTACCGGAGGGATTGATTACTTCTTGGGCCGATCTTGAAGCAAAATTCAGAGCCCGATTTTTCTCTGATGACAAGTCTGTTGAAGCTAGAGAGGCATTTTTGAGCTTTAAACAATACCCGGATGAACACCTCTACGCTGCTTGGGACAGGTACAAGATGTTGATGCGGCAATGCCCTAATCATGGGGTAGGTAAATGGGTGATACTACAAATCTTTTGTACTCGTCTCAATACTCAGTCTAAGACGATGGTTGATTCCATGACCAATGGAGGGTACAGAAATATCCCTGTTAATGAGGTGTTCCGACTCTTAGACCAATTATCTGCTAATAACTCTCAAGGGACAGAGAGAAAGACTTTGCCATCAATGACAGTACCTAAAGAAGATGCTCCCTCTTCCTCACAAATTGCAACCCTTATTTCTGCAATCAATAAACGGTTTGATGTGATAGAAACTCAGATGCAGAGGGGTAAATCTCACGGGGTACATTCTGTACAATCCACCCCAATTGTGTGTGATCAGTGTAATGATGTACATTTTCCAGATCAGTGTCCACTTTATATGGCTTCTGAGTCAGTCAACTACATGGGCAAATTTCAAAATCTGCAGAACAATCCATACTCGCAGACCTACAATCCTGGGTGGAGAAACCATCCCAACTTCTCATGAAATCAAGGGCAAAATGTTAATCAACCGTCCTCTTCAGGTACCAAACCTTCTCATCCTCCGGGTTTTCAACAACAACCTAGACAAGCCCCTGTCAAGGAGGAGGAATCAAAAATGGAAAAGATGATGGCTCAGATTTTAGCTGGACAAGAGGCTCAGAGGGTTGAGACCAGAACAGCTCTTTCTCTTCATGACACGGCCATTAAAAATCTTGAGGTGCAAATGGGGCAACTGGCCTCACAAATGAATGCTCTGTCAAGAGGTAATCTCCCGAGTGATACCATTCCTAATCCTCTAAAGGATGGCAAGGAGGAGTGCAAAGCTATCACATTGAGAAGTGGGAAGCAAGTAGCTAACATACCTCTACCTCATTCAAAGAATGATGAAGTTGTTGAAGATGTTGTTCTTGATGAGGATGACAAAGTTGATGAAGAGATCATAGTTGACGAAAAAGATAGCCCAAGAAAGAATGTTGTTGAGGAGCAAGATGAAGTCAAAGGCAACAAGGAGGGTGATGACAAGAAGAAGCTACAAGAGGCAAAGCCAAAATATGTGCCTCCACCTCTATTTCCTCAAAGGCTTAAGAAACAACAAGAGGATGGTCAATTCAAGAAGTTTTTGGACATGTTCAAGCAATTGCAGATCAACATTCCATTTGCTGAAGCTTCGGAGCAAATGCCAAAATATGCCAAGTTCATGAAGGATGTGCTCTCAAAGAAGAGAAGATTCAACGAATTTGAAACAGTGGCTGTGACCAAGAGTTTTACCGATGTTATCAAGCAATTCCCTCCAAAGATGAAAGATCCGGGGAGTTTTTCTATTCCATGCCATATTGGAAACAAATTCTTGGGAAAAGCCTTATGTGATCTTGGGGCTAGTGTGAACTTAATGCCTCTTTCTGTTTTCAACAAGTTAGAGTTGGGTGAAACAAGGCCAACCACTGTCACTTTACAGCTTGCAGACAGAAGCATGTCTTATCCACGGGGTATTATTGAAGATGTGTTGGTAAAAGTGGATAAATTCATTTTTCCTGCAGATTTCATTGTGCTTGACTTTGAGGCAGACAGAGAAATGCCTATTCTATTAGGAAGACCATTCTTAGCAACTGCTAGAACTTTGATTGATGTAGAAAAAGGTGAACTTACCTTAAGAGTTGCGGATGAGCAAGTCACTTTCAGCATGCACAAGTTGATGAAGTCTTCTAATCAGGCAGACCAATGTTTCTTTGTTGATGTTCTAGAGCAAGTGGTGCAAGAGGGATTTAATGGATCAAGATGTCATGATTCTGTTGAAGCAGTATTACTTGGGCTAGAAAATGAGGGTGTGGACATGCAGGAATGTTTGGCTGTTATGGATGCATCAAAGCCCTATCCTAGGAGTCGGGTGCATTTTGAATCTTTAGACTTAACTTCCCTTGATAGACCAACCCTAAAATCATCGCTGGAAGAACCACCGTCTCTTGAGTTGAAACCGTTACCCTCCCACTTGAAATATGTCTATGTGGGTGCTGTTCTTGGGCAAAAGAAAGACAAATTGTTCCACCCAATATACTATGCTAGTAGAACACTTGATGATGCACAAGAAAACTACACAACTACTGAGAAGGAGTTACTTGCAGTAGTGTATGCCTTTGGTAAATTTCGGGCGTATCTTGTGGGAGCCAAAGTGACAGTGTATACAGATCATTCAGCCTTAAAATATCTTTTTAGCAAAAAGGACTCCAAAGCACGGTTGATTCGATGGGTGCTTTTGTTGCAAGAGTTTGACTTAGAGATCATGGATAGAAAAGGCACGGAAAATCAAGTAGCAGACCATTTATCTAGATTGAGTGCCGAGGCTCAACTAGAGAATGACAAAGAGATTGATGAGACATTTCCTGATGAGCAACTCTTTAGTGTCAGTCATACTATGACTCCTTGGTATGCTGATATTGTCAACTTTCTTGTTTGTGGAATCATACCTCATGATTTGAAACCTCACCAACGCAGAAAGTTTTTGCATGATGTTAAGTTCTATCAGTGGGAGGAGCCTTTCTTGTTCTATCAATGTGCCGATCAAATGTTTAGACGTCGTATACCAGAATTTGAGCAACAAGATATTCTGAGCTGTTGTCATTCTTCCGAATATGGAGGACACTTTGGAGGCAACAAAACTGCTACTAAGGTTCTACAGTGTGGTTTCTATTGGCCTTCCCTGTTCAAAGACTCTTATGAGTTTGCGGTGAATTGTGATCGATGTCAAAGATTGGGAAACATCTCTAGAAGAAATGAAATGCCTCTGAACAACATGTTGGAAGTGGAATTATTTGATGTGTGGGGCATTGATTTTATGGGACCTTTTCCCAAGTCTTTCAATAATCAATACATCTTGGTTGCCGTTGATTATGTTTCGAAATGGGTTGAAGCAATTGCTTTACCCACTAATGATGCAAAGGTGGTGGTGAAGTTCTTGAAGAAACATATTTTTACCCGTTTTGGGGCCCCTAGGGCCATTGTGAGTGATGGAGGTACTCATTTTTGCAACAATCAATTTCAAGCTCTTTTGAAGAAATATGGTGTGAGGCACAAGGTCGCTTTGCCATACCATCCTCAGACTAATGGCCAAGCTGAAATCTCCAATCGGGAAATCAAGAAAATCCTTGAGAAAACCGTAAGCACCACTAGAAAGGATTGGTCCCTTAAACTTGATGATGCATTGTGGGCCTATCGAACGGCATACAAGACTCCCATTGGTATGTCTCCTTATCAGATGGTGTTTGGAAATGCATGCCATCTACCGGTGGAATTGGAACATAATGCTTATTGGGCTATCAAAAAGCTCAACTTTGATGCAAAGGCTGTGGGTGAAAAGAGGCTCCTTCAACTTAATGAACTTGAGGAATTTCGATTCAATGCTTATGAGAGTTCAAGGTTATACAAGGAGAAGACAAAGAGGTGGCATGACAAGAAGGTTATCTCCAAGACTTTTGTGCCAGGACAAAGAGTACTCTTGTTTAATTCTAAGCTGAAACTATTTCCGGGAAAACTCAAATCCCGATGGTCAGGACCGTTCACTGTGGTCCAAGCGCTTGACCGTGGTGTGGTGGAGCTTGAAAGCAATGATGGAGAGAAATTTAAAGCCAACGGTCAAAGACTGAAGCATTACTGGGGTGGTGAAGTGGATCGTGCATCAGTCAAATTACCTCTTTCTGATCCTTCTTGAACAAGAGAGAAAGTCTGGCTGAGGACTCTAAACCAAGCGCTTCTTGGGAGACAACCCAAACTCTAAATTTTTTTTAAAATTTTTTTTTCTTTTCTTTTGACTTTAGTTTTCAAGTCTTTTCTTATTAGGTTAGTAGATTTATCCTTGTTCTTCCTTTTTGTAGGAGGAAAGGTGGTTCTTGTAAGTATGGATGGAAGACAGGGGTGGAAGGGCATGGAAAGTTGGAATCTTGAAAGCAAGAAGTGAACTACAAAGGGGAGTATTCTTACAACACCACTATGCATTATTTTATCCGATAAATTTCACTACATATCCACTTGATGAATTTTTGGTGTGTGAGGTGAAAACTTTTGTGTCTTGGGTGATTGATTTGACAATATTGAATTGCATTGGTGTGTAATGCTGCTATGGACTGAATGGTGTTATGAAAAGTGTGAACTGAACTGTTAGAAAGTTTGGGGGTAGTGAATTTAACTTTTGGAATGGTGTGCTATTTTGGTGATTTTGGTGAATTTTTTGCTTTAAATGAATTGAGTGTTAAACTTGAAAATTCTGGGAAGCTGGAGCACGAAAATTGGATTGTGGCAGAGAAGAATCAAGCTCGCTGTGTACTTCGCCGCGGCGAAAGTCACGGCGAGCTACTCATGCCTCTAATCTTGTGGAACTTTTCGCCGTGGGTTCGCCGCAGCGAAACCCACGGCGAACTCCCTCTGTCTCTGCATGTTCACCATTTCTCGCCGTGTACTTCGCCGCGGCGAAAGTCACGGCGAGCTCACCCCAGCTCTGCCTTCCACGAAAACTGGGCAGTTACCTTTGTTATTTTTTTCTTTTACCCCTTTGAATCTAGTCCATTTTCAATCCAAATTCTTCACACCCTTTCAAATTCCACTCTCACTGTTTCATTTTATTTTTAACTTCTTCTACCTTTCACAAACCCTATTCCTATTTTCTATATCATTTTCCCCCTCTCTTCTTCGCCGTCTCTCTCGTCCTCCCTCTCGTTCGTCTTCTTCCTCATTTTTCTTCGCAATTCCACGATACCCATTGCATCCACACTCATTATTTGCCCTTGTTCTTCTCTTCTACCACGTTCTCAAGCATTCACAACGTTCCCAAGGACCCCATTGGAGATTTTCGGCCCTCATTCTCTTCTCCAAATCAGATTTTGATTTCATCTTCCTATCTCCCTCTTTGTGGTATGATTCCTCCACTCTTTTGCTTGTTCTTTGTTAGAATCGTGTATATCTTAAGAGTATTGAAGAACTAGGGAGATATGGGGTTGATTGGGTTTGATAGGGATGAACAGGGAAGATGATGATTTTTTTTTGCATATGAGTTTTGCATGGGTGATATAGTTTTCTCATTTTGGTTTGATGTTTAAATTTTGGAGGATAGTACAAATTGAATATGCTATTTTTAGGTGGTGGGGACCCTCTGAACTTAGTCTGGTGTTATGGGGCCTGCAAGAATTTTGTCTGACAATCTGGGCCCATATGTAGTCAATTTACACTGGCCTCATGTACAGGAATAATTTTTGGTCTCTCGTGGAAATTTTGTTGTCTATAAAGTGCATTATGTGGTCCCTTCATACCCCAGTGTTGGGGGTGAATAGGGCTCTGTTTTTGGCGTTATTGGGCTTTTATGGGCCAGTTGATAAGGCAGTGAGGCTTAGGATTAGGCTTGGAATTTTTGACTGACGTGTTAAAGGGTTAAAATAATTAAAGTTTGGGGGTCAGGCTATTTTGTTGGACTTAGTTTAGCAGCCTTTTTCTTGTGTTAGGGTAGTCATTGTGTCTCGATTTTTTTTATGCTCATTTACTCTGTTTTGTCTGCTTTTGGCTTGTTGGTTTGCTCCAATAGACCATGCCTCACCGCAAGATGTTAGCTGGAAGGGGTACAAGATTTCAAGAATCATCCTCTGGCCAACCACAAGCTCCTCGCCCTCCATCCAAGAAAAAGCGCAAAGCCCCAATGGATAAAAAGAAGATCAGGCCTCTTCTTCAAGAGCGTGCTTTCCCTGAGACGCCTCTAGTCCCTTTTTACATCCAGGCAAAGGAGCACTATAAGTTTGCTAAGCTTTTGGACCGGCGCCAGCGAGGCAATGAGACGCTGGTCCGGCACTATTATGCCCAAGCTGAAACGGGATTGATTGAGAACATACTGGATCCAAGCTCTCGTCAGGTGCTCTCTCACTTTATCACTCCCTCCGTCATTAGGGATTTTTACAGCCTTCCCACTCTCCCGTACTGTCACTATAAGCGTATCAAGAAGGAGACAGGGAAATACCCTTTCAATGACATGGCTAAGACGCTGGTCCTTCAAGGAAAGCCAGGATGGTTCCAAAGGACAGGGAACCAGCAGTACTTGAATAGAAAAGACTTAACTCCAGATGCTACGGCCTGGCTCCATTTTATAAGCTACATCTCTGCTTTTTATTTCTGTTTTTATTTCTCAGTTTCTCATGTGTAACTAAACCCCTATTCTAGGGTTACTTGGAACCATTTGATGGATTGACTCTTGTATTTCGTTCCTTTGATGTATTTAATGAATGTTTATGTATGGATTTTCATCTTGCTTTAAATGATACAAGTGCTTGATCACCACTTGAAGTGTTAAATGAAGTATGACTTGAGAGAGTATATTTTGTTTTAGAACTTGGGGGAAATCATGTTAGACTTGAAATTTATGCTTTTAAATGGATGGTTTGTTGATAATATAGAGATATAATTATTGACCTAACATTATTCATATAAGGTTGGTGGAACATTTACGGCTAGCATTAATTGTTGCAAGAGATTGTGCAATTAATGCTAGTAAAAATTTGATTTTGACTTGAGAGAGCTTTTTCAAATGAAAGAGAACCTTGAACTCATGCATGAAATTCATTAGGTAAGGAAAAGGGAAGGAATTTATTGGTCTTGAAGTTAAATGGGGAAACCCTAGGTTTTCTCATCCAATTTGTCAAGTATTTCTAAATCATTTCTCTTGTTCAAGAATCTTAATTTAAAACCTCAAAAAGAAGTAACATTTTAGTGATTTAATTTTATATGTTAACTCTTTAAAGCAAAACTTTGTTTAGCTCAACTTAATCTAATACGCTAAGCCTTTTGCTTGACCGCATTTGTAACCAAATCCCTGAGGGAACGATACTTTTCTTATTACTCTATTACTTGATGCGACCCGTGCACTTGCGGACCGAACAATATTGATGAGTTTAAATCCTCATTACAAACCAAACTCACAACAAACTCAAATCAAAACGCATAATCCAAGTCTCAAATGCATAAATGATAAACCTATACCTAAGAATTCATAAACAAAGAGAAGAGAAAAGAAACGAAACTCCCCTATGAAGACCATGAGTTCAAGCTACCTCCAATAATTCCCAAGAGTTATGAAATGCTTAGCTACTCACAGAAGGGAGCCCATCCTCTCCAAGCCCCAATACATGAGCAGCCGTGGTGGGTGGATGAAGGGAATTCGTGGAATTATGGGAGGAAAATAGAAGGAAATGAGAGTGGGTATCGGGTATAATCTGATTTGAGTTCAAAATTTACGTATGCAAAATTGCTGATTTCGGGACTTCGCTGTGGGCCTCGCGTGGGGTGCCATGGCGATGGGGTTTTTCTGCAATTTTTAGAAAGTTCTGGGGTCTTTTTCTATAGCTTTTATCATTTACCCAGAAACTTGTATTTTGACATTTTTTTTATTGAAATTTCAACTTCTTGTCCCTAATTCCTCCCATTTTCAAGATTCTTACAATATAAAATAATCTCAAGAAAGATGAATAGCTCCAAATAATCAATTAAATCAAGAGTAATCACAAAAACATCCCCAAAAGCCATTTTACCACTAAGTGCATGTAATTACTCTATAACCTATTTTTTTCACCAAATATGAAATAATACCCAACTAACATGATAAAAGACCTCTAAAATGATATGAAATATGTACAAATCTTGGGATTTGTCACCCTCCATCCCAAAATATAAGATTCTTTTAACCGAATTGTTGTTTTAAAAAATAAATTAAATTAAAGTTAGTTAAAAACAATAAATGTGTAGGAAATTTACCATTTTTCCAAAAGTTCTCTTATTTATGAATGAGTAAGAGAGAGGATAATTATGAAAAGAAGATGAAAGAGAATGTTTGGTGAAATTAATGTATAGATAAAATGGGAAAAAACACATTTATTACTTAAATAAAATCAAATATGACCTTATATTTTAGGACAATATCATTAAAAAAATCTTATATTTTGGGATGGAGGGAGTAGTGAGAACATTTTTTTTTTTTTTTGATACAAGCGGGAAATAAAAGACGAAACGAACAATATAACAAAAGAAAACTAAGCAATGCCTCTTTCTTGTAGAAAGGAGGCCGTCGTGTCTGCCGCCATTATTTGAAGACCCAGCCCTACATGGAGTAGTGAGAACATTCTAACGATAATATATATTGTATTTGATTATGATATGAAGTCCTGACAAATAGTTCCAACTCAATACTCTTCTTAAATAGTGCGTATGGAAAGAGTTTGGTCTGGAGTCTAGACAATAGATTATGCCATTTGAAAAGATGCATTAAAGCTCCCTTTGAAGATATAATGCCATAACGAAAGATTCATGAGTCGCTTCTACTTGGCAATAGTCATAGCAAAATACAAATGGATACGTTTTATATGATAGCTGGTTTCTTTCAATGACATTTTTCTATGAATGGTTAGAAAAGGACGTATCATATAACTTTTTCAGATTGTATCTACAAAAATTAATGAGGTTATCCGTTTTTATAAAAGACAAAAATTTCATTATTACTATCAATGGTTCAGATTTATTTTTGAAGAATACTGAAGAAAAGAGATAATGAAGATATTCGCTTTCATGTTTCATCGGTAAAATTTTCGTACGGACAACGCCAATTTTCAAGGGTAAGATATCCGCTTTCCAGGAAGCTTTAGTTAATTTCTTGTTGTTGAGTTTGCATGGACAAGGCCAATTTTCGTAAAACTGACCATCCATGATATGTCTTTCATTACTGTATTTGGTTTATGAAGCTTCTCAACAAAAAAATACAAATACAAAGTCTAACACGCAGAACAGTGTTTTATTCACCAGTAAGAATTACAGAAATGTTGGGCCATTCTCTGTACCTTGAATCGTTATTAATGTCATTGCATGCAACAAGAATTTGCGCAATGATCTCCTTATTTATTCTGATTCAAGTCACACCTTGAAAAAGGATATCAATATATGCTGCTTCAATCTTTTTATAATCACTCACTAAAAAAGGGATGTCTTATCATTTCCACGTTTCTCAAAATCCATAACACCAACCTTATTTGTAATTTTTATTTATTCAGTATAACTAATGTTTTTACGGAAAAAAAAAACAGAGAAGCTATGTTTGGAGAAGCTTAACACAACTTGCACGAATCATCATGGTAGCCCATTTTGCAAAAGTGTGGAAGGCGGTTGCTTGACTTTTTATGTGCAGTATATAATATACATACATAAATTTTGCATAGGGGGTTAATTGAAGATGGTCCTATATTGTTTGAAAATTTTGAAGGAGGTTTTCATCAAAAAAATTTTTTTTTTGAAGGAGGTGACATGTTTAGTGAGAAAAAATAAAAAATAAATGACTTTAATACTTTTGTTCAAAAACTTTTGAATTCATCCTCCAAATTTCAATTTGACATACACTTTCTCATTTCTTATTGTTCAACTTTACCATTGGGACGACTTCGACGGCAACCCACGCCTTTATCTTCTACTTCTCTGAGCACCCATCGATCATTGTCTCTCGTCAGAGCACACCATCATTGGGTTCCACGTAACTTCCATTAATGCTTGCAGAGAATGAATTGAAGAAACCATAAACATAGATGAGAAAGAACCCATAGATAGAGAATGAAGAACAAATCATCAATGCGATGAAGACTGAAGAGGCTGACAAGTTAAGTGCAATTGTCGGTCTTCAAGCTCGTGGAGGTGGGCCAATATGCGTTGGAAAATGAGTTGACACCAATTTTAGTGAGAAGAGATCTTCCACATTTAAAAGAATTTAGGACGGCGGTGGAAATTATGTTGGCAAAAACTTTAGCTACCAAACGGTTTTGTGTCTGATACAAAATGTCACATTTTCCATTTCTTTTGCACATTTTCAATGTGCCAAAAGCCTGTTTAATGCGAGAGAAATGAAATGGAGGGTACAACCGCACAAGAGGATGTTAACGTTAAGATCAAAAGCTTTAATTATTTTCTTACCTCTTATCTAATCACTATATTCTCAAGGGTAAATGGTCATTTTTGACCCGGAAGTTTTAGTTTTAGAGTACTTTTGGCCCGGAAGTTTTTTTTGGACCAATTTTGACCCGGAAGTTTATAAAATGTAGTAATATAGGCCAATTTTACAATATTTTGAGGCCTATATTGCTACGTTTTGTAAACTTCCGGGTTAAAATTGGTCCAAAAAAAACTTCCAAGCTAAAAGTGCTCCAAAGCTAAAACTTTCGGGCAAAAAATGACCATTTTCCCTATTCTCTTTAATAAAATTTAATAACCTCATCTCCCCATTTTTTTTTAAATCGAACTCATTTAATTTCCCCTCACCTTCCCTTCATTTTCCACACACCCCAGATAGGATTTTTTGGTTGCTACAAATAGGGCTAAGTCTATTGACAATGACTAGTTTCTAAAAGTATATATGGTGAACTAAAATTCGAATCACTAATGAAAAAAGTAACTAATAGTGCTTCAAACAAACTTCTAAAAGAAGGATAACATGTACTTGTCACAAAAAAGATTTCTTTGGTTGCTATTAGTTCATGGCTACAAATTTCATGAGGGTACTTGTTCATATGAATTACTTAAGTTGAAATTAGTTGTTAAATATGTAAATGTACTTTGTCTTTTAATTAATTTGATTTGATGTTGTTATTTCTAGATTGATTTTTGTTACTGATTTACATCAGTTACCACTTTTATCAAGTTAGGTTATGAAAATGAAAATAAATAACTTGTAATTGGAATGACAGTTATAAGTAGATATGTTACTGATGCTTGCAGATACCTTTACATGATTTATCAATTTGTTAAATGAGACTTGGCAGTAACGGCACAGTGAGTTAAAAAAAATTTGTCATTTTCATATTTTGGAAACGCACAGTAATAAGTTTGTCATTTTTCACAAACCCACTTGTCCAATTTTTAACTCCTACTTGCCAACATGTTAATCTAGTCAGTTTAACAAATAATAAAAATTGCAGATGCGATTTTTTTGACCTTACCTAACTTGTGAATTTATGTATGCTTGCTTGTCAATCCACTAACTCAAAATTAGCTCGGAAGTCACCAAAAAGGAAGTGAATTGGATAATAATGACTTTTGTGGTTAAAATACTGAAATAAAATAAATGCGAACAAAAATGTGATTAGAAAAAAAATCACACTAAGCAATCATATTGCTTCAATCTAAAGAATGCAACCTACATCTAATCTGGAATAAGCTTTTTGTTAAAATAATAAATCGGCCTATTTATGTCACTGGACAAAGTCTCCAGTTTTCAATTGGAAGTTCCTACTTACACAACTTAATATATTGACCCACTCAAAATTTCCACAGACTTGACTTTACTCGAGTGTTGAGAAATTAAATGATTATCGGGTAAATAGAAGATAACCCCGCAAGTTGATGAGTTGATCATGTGATACACAACGAAGAACAAAGATAGTGTGTGAGTATATGCGACAGAGAGATTTCCAAACTTAATTCTTTTGAAATTGATTTTACTCCCTCTCCCTCTCCCTCATGTCGATACATAACTATATGGGAGCAACACTTGCTTCATCACCAATATGACACTTGAATACTTGCTCTAAAATTGAATTATTTCTTCTTACATGGCTACAATCCTATATTTATCCATCAAATCTTTTTCAATGCAAGTGAGTTTGATGTCAGACATGAATGCGGAAAAAACAAAAAAACCTTCATTTTTTTCACTTTACGTTTTGTTTTGACCCCTCATCAACATTACCTATTAACTTAATCTACATGGAAATCTATTGGATGATCTTTTATGGTTGGCCAAAAGAAAGCAAGAAACTCTAAAGAGTTTGTTTATACAAGGAATTTGGAGGGGATGGGAGTGGAAAGAAAATTTGTGAGCTGAATTTAAAAAATATTGAAAAAAATGGGGTTGTAATTATTTAACAAATATTAAATGTAAAATAAAAGATTAAAAAAATAATTAAAATTTTTTACCATCCTTTATTTTTCTAAATTCAACTCAAAATTTTCCTTCCATTCACCTCCCCCTCGCTTCATACCAAACATACCGTAAAAAAGAACTATCAATAAAATATAAAAATGAGGTATGGGCCTAATTCTGATATATATATATATATGTGTATGTGTGAGAGCTAAAATATCCATGTGATTTTGTTATTTGTGGAATAATAATACGCGTAGATGATTTATATAATCTCTCAAATGTTACATCATAATAACCCTTTCAACAATGTATGCAAAAATAACAATCAAAGACCCCACGAGAGAGTTTATTACATATAAAAACTAGAAATTATTAAAATCCTTACACATTGAAAAGGTGCGAACAAAACTTCCATTACAGAATTTGTGGTCTAAAAGTACCTAGATTTGCTTAGGAATTAAGGTGAAACTATATTATTCAATCAGGAACAATATGTCTTTAACTATATACAAAATAAAGTTATTCACATATAACTAAAAAATATTTTGTATACAACTGAAGAAAAGTTATTATTTCTTAATAACCTAAATTCTTAGTTACATTTCTCATCTCCCAAAAATAGAGTGAAAGTATATATGAAGAGTTAGTTAGGAAAACAAAAAGTAACATAGTTGGAAAAGTTGCAAGTGAATGATTTAAAATAAGTTTGTTATAAATTCTAATGGTAATGGCTGGAAATATTAAAGATCGGTAAGAAATATAAGAAGAGTTAGTTCATATATATAAAAAATATAATTCAGTAAAAACACTTTTAATTTTTTTAGTGAAATCAGAATCATTGTAGTGGATTCAACTTATTTCGAATTCCAGCCAAAAGCCCATAGTCTTCATCGAGAATTCTATAATTTATGGTTCTCAAATGCGTTAATTTCTCTTAAAGTAGGTGTTCAAATGTCATTCTCCCAAAAATAATTATAAATCTCTCCCATCACTTCACACTTTTACTAAAAACTAAGGGCCTATTTGCTACAATGGAAGAAATGGAGGTGGACGTAGAGCTAGAAGTGAGGTTAAAAGTCTATTTGGTGTGCCTATATATAAAAGTGGAGTATTATTTTTATTTTATAAATTCATTTTCAATATAAAAGTACCAAAGTACCTCTTACTTGAAAAGCCATCAGCATCTTCCTCCCAATTTTATCTTCATCGTCATCCTCCAGCCCAAGATTGAACTTAACTAGTGAATAAATTCATCCAATCACAAAATAAAACTACAACAATTCATCAAATGCAAACCAACTTCATGAGTAAAGAAATGAAAAATTGTCAAATAATGAAGAATTGATTTGTATTGTTCCAAAGCTTCTTTAGAGTACAAAGCACTAGCTAGCCACCACAAAAATTATAAACCTCAGCCATGGATTGACCACCATAGGAACATCAGCGACACAGACAAGGCACCAAACTTGCACTATCGAACTTCCTGAATCTCTCTTTTGAACAATACAAACCACACCATCAACCAAACACTTGAGCCCAATGTCTCTGAGTTAAGAATAAAAAGGCACAACTTGGTGGAATCGAAGAACAATCATGAAGCTGCAATCGGAGTAGTGAAGCACCAGAATAAGAGAAACAAAAATGAAATTAATGCTATTGTGAACGGAGACGAAAGGGGAAATCCATGGATGGGTTCAATGCAAGTTGAAAGCTGGGTTCCTTGTTACCGTCGAGTGCGCACATCAACTGGGAAATCAAAGATCACAACCTTTTTATCACAGTGGTAACACCAATACTGCGGATCATTGGATTCCAACAAGGGTTGCTCAGGCGTCGGGGATGGTGGCTGAGCAATTATTGTATAAAAATGAGAACACATCTCTTATAGACTAGAGAACCACATAAAACAAATATCGTGCGATTGATAATGCAGAAACTAAATAAACAGAGCGATTACACAACAAATCATTGACATGAAATCAGTGCAAAGTAGTGGATTGATTTAGAGCACACATGGAGATTTAGCACTTCACAGGAGTAGGTAGTGAGAGATGCAATGGTCGCCGCCTTTGTAGGTGGTATCTTTCACCCAATATTGAAGGGTTTAAATCAAGATTTTCAGATGGATAGGATAGGGTATTTGTATATCTGACACAAAATTTAAATATGGAATTTTTTCCTCAAAAAAGGAAATATTGAATGGATGGATGGTAAATTATAGGATTTTATGATTTCTGCCTTCTTTAAGGAAGGGATTAATTGTAGGGAAAATGGAATTTCCAAACCGACAGCAAGCCCCTATGATATTATTTGAGAATACAAATTCTTGTTATACCTCTAAAATGGATTTTTGTTAGAATTATTAGTAGAAAAATAAAACGATTATGTTGATACATTCGAGTAATTAAACATTTTACAATTAGTAAACTAAATTTATTGTCATAACCTAGATTTTACACCAAAATGGAATTATTTAAACCAAGATCATAAGCAAGTTCATAAATACACTCCCAAAAAAATGGGTATAGTAAGTCATGTTAATAACACCGCTGCCGTCGAAGGTGTTGGACGTGGTCACCGTTGCTGGTTCCTAGTGGAGCATGTTGTCGCCATGGCTAGTGGAGGGAAGGGTGGTGGAGGGAAGGGCAGGAGAGAAGAAGGGCAATTCAGGAAATATATTGATGGAAGTGGAAGTGGAACCCACTCCCATAGAGGTATGCAAGAAAGTCACTTCCATCAATTTTGATGAAAGTGGGTTTCATGAGGAAGTGGGTTTCAAGACATCAAACACATAAAAATATGGCTTCCACTTCTACTTCCACTTCCACTTTTCAGCCTCCAATTCCTCCAAACCAAACAAGGCATAAGAGTGATTTTGAGTAGATACGTTCAAACATGTGAATATAAAATTTTTTTAAAATATTGATTTGCCTGCTCCACATGCAATGTTTTTTTAAACAAAATAAACGTAACATTCATAAACACTAAAATAAAAAAATGATTAGGTGAAAATATGAGTAAATAAACAAACCTTGTTTAGACCACGAAAAACGTAAACCTTCCAACTGATACAGACGATGAAAAGGATATATCTCATCTCCTAAATATAATATTTAGTTTATTATTTTTGAAAAGATTAAAATAGTAAAATAAGTTCGTTAATCATAATATATGTAATATATTATTAGATTATGTATTAGTTTATAAGTCAAATAGCCTAGTTTGAAAAATTCAGTCTCACTGTTAGAGGATTTAGTGGAGGATCTATGGTATTAATCAATATATAAGTGACTTATTTAAATTTCTTAAAATTTTCCAAAAAAATCAATTATGTCTTGTATTTAGGATATGAGGGTTACAATTTATACAAATAAATTTACAAATTCTTACTCCTAAAAATCATATCTATAATTTAACAAAAATTTGAACCTGCTTGCTTTTAGTATATTTTTAAGTTAAAGTCATTTATATGTACGGGCTTAAATTCGTTGAAAATAATTCAGAGTCTAAACTCTAAAATCTTTTAGTCGATACCACAAAATATCATTCTTACCATCCCCTTGCTGCCAATTGTTTTGTACAAAAATTTGATTATTTATATAAAATAATTTTATGAATCTTTTAATATTAAACTACTATAGGAAATAAAATAAAACAAAAATAATTATAATATATATTTTGTCCTTTAAGTTTGTATAAGATTTCATGTCAGACCTATAACTTTATAAAGTGTACTTTTAATCCTAAAAATTTAATACTGTTAGAGCCATTAACAAAAAAATATTGACTCAACCAATTTAAATAAAAACTATACAGCATGCTTAAATGCTAAACATCATTAATAATTTTACAACTAACTTTTATATACTAAAAAACTCATTCCTAATCAAATAATGACAAGTATGTTTTTTTACTTTTAATAATGTTAATATTTAATTAAATTTTTAAAAAATAATAAAATTTATAAACTGTTATAAAAATAAAGAGAAGAAGAGAGAATATAATAATAAGAAAGAAATATGAGAAGAACAAGAAAATATGAGAGTATGAAACTATCATTCATTTTCATTTGTGATTCAATGGTGTAAGAATGCTTTGTACATTACCTCTATTTATAGGCCTCTCCACATTGAAGTTTCTACATATGGTTACAAATAAGTAATGGTAAGCGGTAAAGTTGAAAATTCTTTTTAGGGACCAAAATTATCTACAATAAATCAATTAGCTTGATATAAAATAGTTACAGCTTTAATATAATAAATCTCAAGTGTAAAGATCTATGGCATTACATAAAAAGATCATGGCTGACTTTGGATATAATTCTTTTTCAGAAGGTTTTGATCATACCATTCCACCTCTGCTTGAAAATATTGACTTTTCGTTTTGGAAAGCTAGGATGAAAAGCTTTATAAAATCATTTGATTATTACATGTGGAATGTTTTCATAAAAGATTTTGATTTCAAACCAAGAAGGGATTGGACTGAAAAAGACAAGAAAATGTTTTCCCTGAACATTAGAGCAATGAAAATTTTGCATAAAGGCTTAACAGAAAATGATTATCAGAAAATCAGATTATGCTCTAATGCTAAAGAAATTTGGGATTCTCTTGAATCTATGTATGCCTCTAACCATCTTGTTGAAACTGAAAGGGTTGACAAGTCATCTAAGCCTCAAAATTGCATATCCATGGATGATAAATCACAGGAAGCTGAGAGTGAAGTAGGAGTAATCACAGAAACATCTTCAGATTCCGTCAACACAGAAGGACAAGAGAAAGATGACTGCCAAGAGTTTTGTATGAACGAATCTGATCAATTACTCTCTGAAGCTCAAGATGCAGTTATGGTATACAGTTCAAATTCCTATGTTTCTAACAAAAACAATTTTGATTTGCATAAAGCTAAGTTACTATCTAACACTGATCATACTTCAAAAAGCGTAAGTGCTTTAAAAGATGCTGGAAAATACTCTAGGAAGAAAGATCATGCAAATTTGTCTTTATACTCATTTGACCATCACAATAATTGCATAAAATCTCATGTCGCACATCATCCTATTATTTGCTATTATTGTGGTAAATCTGGTCATATTTCTCACACATGTAAAATTAGAAGAAATTCAAATGTGAGAAATAAATTTATTTGGGTTCTAAAAGGACATGAAAGGTCCAAAACTAACAATGAAGGACCCAAATATAAGTGGGTACCAAAATGTCCATCTAGTATTTTATGTGTGCAGATTAATTCTAGAAGAAATGGATATTCTGGTGTAGAAACAACAAAGAAGAATCCAAGAGTTTTTCATGCTTCAAGAAAGAGATTCATAGAATCTACATATAGAAGGAGAACTCTAGAAGAAGCCACTGTTGCAACATCTGGTTCAAATCATAAGACACAGTGGACAGTGACAAGAAGAGCATGCTCCACCTCAAGAATACGCTTCAACAAAGTGCCATTCAATTATCTTGAGGAAAACAGGAAAAACAGAATTTCTCACATATCAAGAAAAGGGTTCTTGAATTTCGTTTTTCATAAGAGATCTCTGCATCCCAGATCTGAGCATGTCAGAACAGCTTGGTGAAATTCTCTATCGCCAGCATATGCAATCAGAGCTAAGATTGGATTAATTATCATCAAGATCTCTATCGATAGTAACTCTCATTACTGATAGCAATGGTGATATCATTCTTACCCTATCTTGAATGAATATAACATTGTCTGGATCATGGATGATTTTTTTTAATTGCAATCAATCTTTAAACTATCTGACAAATTGCTATATGATTAATTGAAACTTGTGTATAGAGTATTATCTTGTGAGGAATCTCTAAAATAAAAATCAAATCTGTCCAAATGTTAAATCTTAAGTTTTCGCAGCACTGATCAATCGATAGTGAGCACCACTATCGCTAACTATGTGCAGAGGAAGTCAAGATTGCAATCGCTAGCCAAAAGCATTATCTATAGCAAAGTCAGCTATCAATAGATGGAAGGAGTAAGTGGACTAAAATCTAAGTCACTTGCTCAGCGTGGGATCATGCCTGCTAGCGATAGCTAAACATATTAGCGATGACAAGTCACTTACACAGGTCAGAATTCGAAACGACAGTCGAAGTACGACACTCATGGTAAAACCCTAAACCCTAAAACTTATAAAGGTGGATCATTTTTTTATATGCATTCATATTTGCATTCACTCTCTTCTCTCCAATCATTGCCTGAGTTCCCTCTGAGCATTTTCGAAAAACATTTTTGAATCTCTTAAAAACCCTAATCCAGAGATAGCCAGAACCAAATTTCCTAATGTGAGTGATCTTCATACTACTTCTAGCGCAAAACCCTCTTCTCAATCCGCTAACAAAAGGCCCAGAACCCAGAAAAGTGTGTCATTCTCAAAAGAAGTGATTGAATCAGGCCAAAAGCGTCAAAAGAGAACTTCCACAGTTTTGCCTTACGCATCAGATCCTCTTGAAGCTCCTAGCCTTTTCTTTGCAGAGAAAGGGACCCTAGATAGGGCAGCAGTTTGGGTTGATTTGAATTATTTCAAGGAGCAGGGTTTTAACTTAGACGCTTGGTTACTACCATATCAGAACTGGGTGAGTGTGAAGAATGATTATAATGAAGACGTTATGAGATCCTTCTACTCAAACCTGAAGGTTATCCCAGTTTACAAGAAAGGGCTTCTAAGAGACGTATCTTTTGAAGCCACTATCAAAGGAAGAAGTTTAAGTTTTGGTTGGTCTGCTATCAACAAAATATTGGGAATTTCCGGGGCAGATTACAACAAGTGGTTCATGACTGAGCAATATTCAGATGAAGAACTTGCTGAAATATATGAGACTTCATCCAAGAAGCCTGCAGATATGCCTGTGCTCAATCGAATCCTTCACTATGTGTACACCAGGCTTATGACTCATAAGTCTGGGAACTTCAGCAGTTTTGCCAAGATTGACAATCCTTGGTTGGCCAAACTCATCCAGAAGATACCCTTAAATCTAGGACAGATAGTGTGTATGGAATTGTTGTGATTCATGTCTGAAAAATCTGCCAAGGCTCCTCTTCCATATCCTCAATTGATCTCCTTACTTCTGGAGTTTTCCAAAATCAAGTCTATCGGGGATGGAGAGAATAAGAAATGCAAGCAAGTCACAATCTCCACCCTGAAGAGGATGGGGATCTCAATTGGCCCAGTCAGAAGAACTACTGGCTCTAAGTCTCAAGCCTCACATGTCTCTACCTCGTCTGCTCAGCCTGATTCCCAAGAAGAAGAAGCTCAATCCAGAAGAGCTCCATCTCTCCCACCTGTTGTAAATCAAGCATCAAGTTTTTCAAAGGAAGCTGTGGAGGAAATAGTCTTCAGGCTCTCTGCCGAGTTTGCTTTTGCTCTAGATGCTCAAAAAGAGGAATTGCTAAAGCATATCCAGGAGCTTCAGGCTCAAGTAAGGAATCTAGAAGATAGTCTCTACATTGCCCCAGTTAATGATCATCAAGGTACATCATCATCATCACCTCCCTCACCCATTCTACACTCTCCCATACTTAATCCAAATCCCTCTCCCAATCACTCACCATCTCCTTCTACTTTCAAACACCCTAGCGATAGTCATCCTTCTCAAAGCCAAAAACCTACACCTCCACCTTCTCCTCAAATCAAAATCCCATCACCTACAGATATTCCTACCTCTAATCCCTCTTCTAGTGCTAACCCTTTCACACAAGTCTCACCCCTTCATTCACCAAATCACTCTTCTACTCCTTCCTCATCTTTTAGTCCACCACATTCCCCTCTTCATCTTCACTCACCCTCTCATTCCTCTCCTCAACAATCATCTTCATTTCATCTCTCTTATTACCCCTCTCCTACCTCTTTCAAACATGCTAGCAATAGCCCCCATTCGCAAGCCAAAACACTTGTACCACCATATTCCAATCAGCCAACTCCTCCAGATACTCCTATCGCTAACCCTTCCTCTAGCACTAATCAACAATCTCAAGCCTCACCCTCTCCAAAACCCAAAGTTCCAACACCATCAGTAACCACTATCGCCAGCCCTTTTCTTAGCGATAGCACCCATACCTTACCACAAACTCAGCCAATCCTTAGTGCTACCACAAAACCTCTCTCTTCTTCCATCCTTTCCCAAATTCCTACCCAACTCTCTTCTCTTACCCTTGCCTATGATGATGACAAAAAGGGGGAGAAATTCATGGAGACAAATATGGAGCAAATTCTCAAGGATCCAATGTTAGCAGACGATCTTGAGCAAGTTATCAGACAAATTGCACGCTGCTACATGGAATTAGAGGAACATACTACTCCTCCTCCCCAAGTTAAAGCTCAAGCTCCTCCAGAAAAAGTTCAAGCTCAAGCTCCTCAAGATTCAGCTGAAAGTCTGAAAGGGAAAAGGACCAAGAGAAAAGCAAGGAGAGAAATGTCCTGTAAAGTCACTCCCAAGACCCCAGAATTTTCTTCAGCCAGAACTCCAAGAATAAAAATGACAGCCCCTAAGCCAAAAGCCAAAGCATCTGAAAAACTGTCTCTCCCTCCAGACTTGTCAAAAGAAGACAAGAAAGCAATAGCTGAGATCTTAAAGCAAGATAAGAAAGAAGCAGCTAAGACCAAAAGGGAAACTGATAAGGCGAATAAGAAAGCAATAACTGAGATCCTAAGGCAAGATAAGAAAGAAGCAGCTAAGGCCAAGAGGGAAGCTGCTGAGGCAGATAAGAAAGCAATATCAGCTCTCTTAAGGCAGGACAAGGAGGAAGCCAAAAAGATGGCTGAATGGAAGGCTGCACGTGAAGCAAGAATGATTGAGCAGGCTGCATGGAAGAAGAAATTCGAGGAACAGAAAAAGGCCATAAAGATGCCAGAAAAAGAAATAGCTAGTTCTCGACCTCGCAGAATGACAAAAGAGGAAAAGAAAAGAGCTGAAAAAGAGGCTGCTAACAAGGAAGCTCTTGTAAAAGCTAAGAGGAAGCATAAAGAAGCTCTTGAGAAGAAAGCAGTACTTGAGGCAAGAAGAAGGGCAAGAATAGAGAGAGAGGCAGAGGTAGCTGCTCAAAAGGCAGAAGAGAGGAGAAAAGAAGAAATTTTTCAAGGAAAACAGGTGTGGGAATATCAGAGAGGATTTCACAAATCAAAGAGTAGCTATTCAGGCATTTCTATCAGAGAACATGTTCAGAAAATTGAAGAAGAAAGAGCTAAGGGTGGTCCCAAGGACATTGACCAAGACAAATTCTTCTACTCAGACTCTGAGCTATCTGACAGTCCTGATCAGGAATTCGTTGGCACAGCCTCTGGAAAGGATTTTGAAAATAACTACACCTTAACCTTTAGAAATTCCTCTGAATACAAATCATACGTAGCTTCCTCTGATGACCTACCTCTTTTAGATTGCATGCTAAATATTCCTTCTATTCCATTCATGCATGATTTTGATGAATTTAAAAAGGAACGTTCTGAGGGTATTATTATTCAGACTGATCCTAACTGTTTACCCTGATGTATTGCAATAATAGTACTTGTTGGTGATCCGAATGTGTTTTATTTTACCTGCTTTTACTTATGTTTTGTCATCATCAAAAAGGGGGAGAATGTTAGAATCTTAAGTTTTGATGAAGACTGAATCATATAAATCTATCGCTAATATGAAATGATAACTTAGCAGATCAATAAGAATGAATATCTCTATCGCTAAGTGAATCTCTATAGCTAATTGATAGAAAGGAATAGCAAGTGAAGACTTAGAAATAACAAGGTTAATATCTATTGCTAAGTCATTCTCTATCGCTAAAGAAAGATCCATCTCTAGAAGTTCATTGATCATATGTGAAAATGAATCCAGCAGATAAATGAACTAAGTTTCTAAATCAGCTAGCGATAACTGGTTAAGCTATCGATAACCATAAGTGCTTCAGATAATGATCATTCAGATAGCTAGTGCCTGAGAGCTAATGAGTCAAATAAAGCTAATATGGTTACTAGCGCTATCAATTCTATCTAGCGATAATAGGATGCCTGGAGTCTCTTTAAATATCCATATAGCTGTATCATCTAGCGATAATGGAATTAGCCATCGATAGAGAATGCCTTGAAAATATTCTAGCTCATATATTATCTCTATCTCTTTGAGCTAATGAAGTATCCTATCGATAATATTTGTTGCATGAGTATTTGTTTCAGCTAACAGCCTAAGTGCAGGATTCACTCTGTCAAGATAGCGATAGCAAATCATGCTAGCGCTAATGAAAAAGCTGACACAAGTACAGTGGTAGGTAGCAGCAGGATAACGTCACTCACAGTCTCTGTCCTTCCTGTCTTATCCTCTGCAAGATTAGTAAAGCAAATTTCCAAACGTCTAGTTCCTCAAGTCTCCAACGGTCAGAAACTTATCAAGCTCCATATAAAAGACTTGAAGACATCTGGATCAAGTGACACACACACCTAACGTATATACACGAACAAAAACAAGAGATGAACAGAGCCTTATACAGAATCGCAAATTCCTTAGATTGAGAGCATTAGAAAAGAAGAGCTAGAGAAATACATTGTTCAAATCATTAAGCTCTAGTCGTACTTCTTTATCATGTACTTAAGTGTTTATCATTATCTGTTCATTGAGTGAACTTCATTGTTAAAATCCTCTACTGTTTGAGGTAGTTCCTTAGCTTGGTGCTCTGTGAACTGGGTGGTAACCTTACGAGTGGTAAGGGGGAGTGTTTAGAAGTTTCTATAACTCTGTAAAGGTTGGCAGGTGAACCTGTGTTCGTAAAACCTGTGGTAGGCTTCTCTTGTGCCAGGATTAAACAAGAAGGTAGTGGAAATCTCAGGTGGAGCCTGAGGACTGGATGTAGGTCTAGGTTGACCGAACCAGGATAAACTGAGTTTGCATTATCCCTTCCCTTTACTCTCTTAGTTTCCAGCATATCTACATTATATATCTCTTGAGCATTTAACAGTTTTTGAAATACTCTGAAAAGATCATAAAGATTACCTTCATTGTGTTTTAAGTTATCAGAACTTTATATTGTAGCCTATCACCCAATTCACCCCCCTCTTGGGTGACAGCCAGCACTTTCAGATTGAAGTGAAAAAGAAAGTTTATACATTCTCAACAGAGAATGTTGTCCAATCAGGACTGGAAGAATGTTTTCCATGCTTGAAGAATTGGAACTTCAAATGCAAAGAGAAATCTGTGAAAGATATGCTTTATGCTATGGCTTTCTCTTGTTGTTCAAACAGTTCACTTCAGAATCTGATGTTTTTTGGAAAACACTAGCCCTTCTTAATTAGTTATATCCAAAGAATAAAGTGGGTGTTTTTACTATTTACTTGCAAATTGAAACTTCAGGCTGAGAGTTTTAGGCTGAAGGTTCGTTTGAGAGCTTTCGAACGGCATCTCCTTAACATTATGTTGTGTGTTTTATATATAGGTAAAAGGAAAACCAGACAGGAACGATTTTGCCATGAATGCCATATCCTGTCTGCTGAATTCTGGTACATGGAGTTTTCTTTAAAAGTGAATATTCTTTATCAACTTTTTGGATTATTATTTCTACAGTTGCTTGCATAGGAGATTAGAAAAGCCATATTTTGTTTTGAGAAAAGTATTTCCCGGCCTAGATTCATATTCAATTTTTCTGAGAAAAATAGAAATTAAGCTTTCTGGGTATAAGAATTAAGTGCACATCAGTTGTACTTGTCCATGTTTTTAAGGGGAATATATGGCCGAAATGTAGGAATTAAATACCAATGTTACGAAATCAAAACAATTAGTTAAGTTAATTAATTGTTAAAAATGCGTGCTAGTATTTTTTTAATAATTTGCATTTGAACTAATCTTTGATTAAAAAAGATTAATATGTGCACTCAATGATATAAATACTTTGGAAAAATATTTAGTAGATATAGAGGGATGAGATCTTACATTTAATTTAAGAAAAATACTCATATCAAGTTCATTATATCAATTTTATTAAGTTTTCCAATCACATGTGCTCATGCATCTTATTTTTTAATATGACATTCATTTAACAATAAATCCACATTAAATAAATAGGGCATATGACCTTGTGTGATTAGAGAACTTGATGCAATGAATTTAAAAAACTTGATGTAAGAATAGTCATTTATTGAATTTTGAAGTGAATAGAACTTTATATAATGAAATATAAGAAAATTGATGTGGGTATAGTCCTTTATTTGATATTTCTTAATATAATCCGATATCATGATTCATATGAGCTTAGACAGATCAAATATATCAAAATCTACACTACTACAGCAAAAGCCTATAGCAGCGCTTTTTTTGACCCTATAGCAGCGCTTTTAAGCTCTGCTATAGCCAGTGCTGCAATAGGTCATATGACCTATTGCAGCGATTATTTTGTGTTATGAGCGCTGCTATAGGTTACCTATAGCAGCGCTCATAATCTGAAAAGCGCAGCTTTAGGTCATACATATATGAATTTTTAAAAAAAAATAAAAAAAAATACCTATAGCAGCGCTTATTACTTAATGAGCGCTGCTATAGGGTACCTATACTAGCGCTTATTACATAATGAGCGCTGCTATAGGTTAACCTATAGCAGCGCTTTTTACGTAATAAGCGCTGCTACAGGCATTATTTTTTTAAAAAAATATTCACTTATTTTTGTTTCACAACCTTCTGCATCAGTGCAAAAAACCAGCAACACTATCCATTCCAGCCAAACCATATATACATACACACAAGAAAAGTCATACTAATATTGTACAATAAAACCAACCATTGTAAGTTGAAAACAAAAGCATACTAATTAATGAATGGATCATCTAATGTTGGAGAAAAGAGGGTATACATAAGTGCACCATTCTTCAATTAGTGCATCCATTTTTTCCCTTGACAACATGAAGGAACGAGCGTCTAAGTAATACTGCACGAACACATTTAAATGACAAGTAAATTTACTTGAAGTCTAACAAGTATAAACGCATTAGATTTGGAAAAATATAAAACTTACTGTCAGTGGGATGCCGAGTCGATCATGTGTAACGATATCTCGCATGTATTGCATCACATAGTAACCACAATCGTTGTTATTGGGTTGGTAGGGGCACTGTAACAAGAAACACCAAATATATCATATAAGAAACATTTACGTTATATTTTAACTATAGATATATTGTTTCAAAAATTGAAAAACTTTATAAAACCTGGACTTGTTGCCACTTATAAGCATCTTTCGGGTCAGGGGCTCTAGAATACTTCAACTGAACATCAGCCCCGAAAACTAGTCAATACTCTGAAAAAGAAACATATTAAATTAATTGTATTGGCTAGGATCGGGCATAAAGTGACAAATAATACAACGCATTCAAATAATGTTGACATCCACTTACCCATTGAAGAGACGCATCAAATCTGGGCGATTATTTGGGAGAGCAGATTCCACAGGATCCAAATAGTAAATTATGGGTTCTTCTTGTGCTATCAAAATCCAATGTAGCCTAAAATGTTTTATAACGTTATGTCAGTAGATATATCTATGATGCTCGGAACTAAAAATATGTATAGACTTACCCTGTATTAATTGGAGCTAAGAATAAAGTTCTGGCTATTGCCTTTAAAGAGAAACGCCTTTGAATCGCTCTGAACTGCTCCTCACGTTTCGTGCCCGGAACTTGTGCTATCGAATAAGGGCTTATGAATTCGAACGAAATGTTGCGCACGGCAATCATGACATGTTCATGCAGATACCTTCATAGAAACCATACCAACTCCCAATTAGTGTAAAACTTATGACATTGAATGAAACCACAATGGAAATGTATATATACCTGATCCATATATTGATAACCGTCACACCGACCCATCTTTGGTTAAGCACCTCCATTACCTGATCCTTAGACAGAGCATCAGTAAAATTTACCTCGTCAAATATAGGCCTGCTGAATGGAATGAAGACAATAGCATCGGGAGAAACGGTAGCTGCAAATGCTCGCAACCGAGCACGATATGGCGTTTCGACGCTTGTATCTTCAATCACAGGATCAGGCACTTGAACTTTTTTCTTACCCTTAGCTTTTGGTTCCTATAAACCATGTAAGTAGAAAGTTTAAAAATTAATTCCAATAATTAAGAAGAGTGCTAGTTTAAATTAATTAGCAAATAATCACCTGTGGTAACGGATCGGTACGGGTACTCTTTTTCTTGATTTGAGCAGCTGAACCACGGGTACTTTTGACATTAGCCACTTGTGCTTTCCCATAAATTGGGTACCCTGTAAAAACATTTAAATAAAAGAGCGTTATTCAAAAACAATGAATGCTATTGGAAATGTTATTACTAAATAATTACCTGTGGTGTTGGCACAATCAAAGCAATGGGCCAAGCAACGTATGCACCGACAACCTCTCCGACCCTAGTCATCAAATCAGGAGTAGGGAATGGTAACGAGGCCCAGTCGTTGTACGAGTATTCAATCAATACCCTTAGTGCATTTTCAGGCAACGGTGAGTTGTGCAGGGTCATGTTCAAAGTGTTGTAGACCTTGCCAACCACAACTACCTCACTGAAAGATTGATCCGTATACAGCTTGCACTTTGTCTCGCCCTACGAAAGAGTTGTCAACATTAGGTCACAATCGATAATATAACAGAATCACTGTTAGTTTGTTAGTAGAAAATGTATGAACTACTTGAGGAATGTCAGCCCTGGGCATCGTACAGCTATCCCTGATGCTTGGACTCTCGACGGAAGGAATGTAACTTTGATGCACGAAGTTAGACTTTTGTGATGCAAAATTGCTTTGCTGGAAGAATTCGTACATCTTCTCATATCGTTGTTGCATTTCTTCATTCCGTCGTTCCATTTCCTCGTGCCGTCTTTGCATTTCCTCGTTCTGTCGTTCCATTTCCTCGTTGCGTCGTTCCATCTCAAGCATTTCCTCCCTCATAGTAAGAACTTCATCTTGCAACGCTCTAACATTGCCTTTTGATGCCCTCTTTTTGCGCCTAAAGTAAGATGAGGGCGTGACGCCTACACCCGCACCCCGAACACGGCCCGAATACTCAGGGCGATCAAGTGCTCTGCTGAGGAAATCACCACTGCCAAAAGTGTTGACCTCGTCAGGGCATTCTTGCGTTAACAAAACCTATAACAAGGAGGAAGGATTATTAGCTATTAACTTAGCAAAGTCACCGTTTAGAAAAGATTTAGAATTTCCAAGAGAATGACTTACACATCGTTCATGGACTCTTCTGACCTCTTCATGAACAATGGTACCGTCGGCCTGCGAGTGACCTCTGACCCAGAGGCCATGCCGTGGTGGCCTACAGTCTAGGCCCTGTTCCTCAATCTGTAATGGTAAACCAGTTGAACGTATAAATTAATCACGTAAACATTTATTCATAATTTTGTAACCAAAAGTATTACTAACATACCATATCTTCCTCCAATTCAGGAAATGTCTTTCGTCCGCCCATATACGGATACTGACTGCTCTTAGCCACTTGGCTATTTTTTTTTACTTCTTTCTTGGAACTCCTCAGTCAAACGTTGTCGCACAAATTCATCCCAATGTTCTTGAGTAATTGACCCAACATATATAGATGGTGGCGTTGGAACGATATCCCCGGTGCATTCTCGAAGCTTTCTTCAGCACATAATCCCTGTGAGTATCGCCGATATCAAAGACAGTCTGTAACAACAAAAATCATATTCAATTTGTTAGTTACAATGTTATGATGACATATATGCCATTAATTGTAAAAGTGTAATTTACCTTAATCTCTAACCAAACCTCCTCATGATTGTCGCCTGCTCTTCTCCAATCCGTAATAGTAATAGGGATTTTGTCCCGAACAGTGCACCCAATGTAACCTGAGAGGAGCTTCGCCGACTTTCCAGTAGCTTGGTTATTTGGATTCCATTTAAGTCTTGTCTTTACTCCCTGAGCTCTGCGTGTGAGGAGTTTGCGCATAAGGGTCCTGCCACGAATAACATTCGCCTCATGCCTTGCTCTACCTTCAGCAATAGCTACCTGCTCACTAGGTTGTTTGTAACACCTACTTCTAGGACTCATTCCCAAGCCTAATAATCTTTAGGAATCATATTCAAGCTCATATGGGACTTAGAACATCAAAACCACAAACTTTTAAAACTTTTCTTTATTTCTGGAAAAATGCTGAAAATGCGGAACTTTTCTAGCAACTTTGAAAAATCATAACTAATTGTAGAAAAATGGTTTTGACTTAGTTCAAGTCCCAAATTAAATCCTGAAGAGTCCTCCTTCTGGGAAAAATATCAAACATAACATGCATCAACCCAGGTGATACAGATATTTGATTTTCCCAACCTGCCTTCGTTTTCACGCCCAGAAATATTGGCCTTCTTGCGTGATTTTTAGTTTAGGCTAAATAACTCCGTTTTACTTCCTTTTTGGGTTTCCAGAAAGCCCTATATGTCTAGTATTTTACATAAAAATTACAAATCTAAAGGCATTCACTTGCTACCTCGAATAATATCATCAACCAACATTGCACAGAATGGAACCCAGAAAACAGCATTTCATTTGCATGAATTAAAACTTGTTCTTAATAGCCAAGAATGACCATATACATACATAAATTCAAAAGAGAGACATAATAACAACATAATCCAGGGAATCCCAACAATATTACATATTTATCATGAGTTCAAGGATGCACAACAAAAACCAAGAGCATAATCTTCATCTTGACTAAGCTATCTTCTTCTCTTTCTCCTTGGATGAACTTGCTCCTTAAATGGTTTAGATTTGGGGGTGAGATTTTGGGGAAAATCTCAGCAGCACAATACTCAACATACAACCATGCAAGTTTAACATTGGACAAGATATGGCAATACCAATAACTTATACATGTGAGCATTTATGTTCTTGAATAATAACATATGGCCATAGCATTATAAGAAACACATAATCACTTCAAACATGATTCATCAAGGCAGCCAAATACCACATCACAATATTGAAACAATGCTGGAAATGTAAGAGAGTAAGTACTATGTAAGAGCTTTACAACTTCTCTTGGAGTCCCAACCTTCAAGGCTCCTCAAGAACACTTAAGAACACTCAAAAACACTCAAGAACACTCAAGAACACTCCTTTTTCTCTCACTTTCTTTGGGGCTACGAATTTTGGTGTGTAGAATGGGATGGAAGGTGTCCTATTTATAGGGGAAATGAGGCTTGGATCACTCTTAAGCCACATCATTCATTGCCCAATCACATGAAGATTTCCTCCACCACCCTTATCCTTCATTTACACTAGCCAACCCTAATGCACCACTCATGCATTTTCTTTTTCTTTTCTTGCTTTTCTTTCCTTTTCTTTTTCTTTTCTCTCTTCTTAATAATGATTATTTTATCCCTAGTAAGTGGCCCCTTTTTACTTCTTAAAGACTAAAGCTAATTTCTCACTTTTTGCTTATTTACTTAATCCACAATTTTCTTTATGCCTATTGGTGGACTATACATATTTTTATTATTTTCTTTGCCTTCTTTTGCCCCTCCATGCGCCACTTGTGGCTAATTGGGGAAGGAAGAGAGACTTCTTTCTCTTATCATGTATGAATAAAGGTGACATCACTCACAAGAGTCATTTAGGCTTGCATGTCTTCTTATTGGTCACTTATTATCTTATTTCTTTTCTTTTACCTCTTGCATGCATTTCCATTGGCTCTCTTATTATACTTTATTTTCTATTTTGATTTATTTCCTTGCATGTCTTCCTATTGGTCATCTTGTCATGATAACCTTTTCTACTTTTTCCCTTGCATGCATTTCTATTGGTCATTACATAATCTTTTCTTTCTAATATAATTTATGCTCTCACATATTACAATTCATTTTCTATTTATTATTTGCAACATAATTCCCTCCTTTTCTATGACATGTGGCGCCACCTTATGCTCCACAAGGGGGAATTACCATTTCTTATGGGCTAAGGTCTTCTCTAGTCCATTTTCTAAGCCCAACCCTAAACTAGATGGGTTTCTAAGCAAATAATATCATTAACATGCAAATTTCTACTTAGTTATTATAAATTCTCTCTTAATATTTTATGAGAATTCTTAGGGAAAATTATCAATAAATTCTTAACTTCCTTATGCTTTAAACTAATGCCTATAGAATGTAATTTCCGGACTATTAAAAATCGGGACGTTACATTGTTCTTCTTCCTCCTGGCCACTATGTTGTTCTTCTTCCTCCTGGTCACTATGGGGATCCATTCTCCTATAAAAAAAAATTAGACAAGAAATGATTTTAGTGCATATACATATAATCATGCTAATTGTAGCGAACTGAGGGCTAAAAAATTCAGTGTACAACATAAATACATACAAACAGAGGGCTTTCGCCTCTTTTTCCTCTTTGTTATATTGTCTACAATTGTCTGCTTCCTCTTTTTTGTTGGATTTAGGGTTGTGTTTACCCAAATGTCTTCTTCATGATCACGTCTTACATAAACAGGCTAATCTTCGTCATCATACCCGTCTGCATCAAGTCTTCTGACAGTAATGTCTCAAAGGAAGGAACATCTTCTATCACATTCATATCATCATCACTACTTTCATCATCAACTTGCTCGGAATAATTTTTGTTCGACTGCATGACAACTGACCAATTCTTCTTAGAAAGATCCGCAACGTAAAACACTTGTGCTGCTTGAGACGGTAGAATGTAAGGATCATCCTTATATCTAACTTTAGAAAGGTTGACCGATATAAACCCAAATTCATCTAACCGCCGTCCACTGTGGTTGTTAACCCACTGACACCGGAACACGGGAACTCTGAACATGGTGTAATCTAACTCCCAAATGCAATCAATCACACCAAAGTATGCCATCTGCGCATATATGGGATTTGTATCTCTTGCACTGGATATATGCCACCCTTCGGCAACAAGTGTGACTCCACTATTTTGCATGGTGCTTTTTTCATCTTGGCCTTTTGTATAGAATGTGTAACCGTTGATTACATAGCCGGTATAAGAAAATGCGTGCAAACCCGGTCCTTTCGACAGCCAGAACAATCTTTCACCAACCGATCTGGCATTAAGCTCAACCTGCTGACAAATGCGTGCATTGAACCATCTAATGAAATGTTTGTTGTGCTCCTTTGTGATCAAACTCTCATTCCTATCACCGTGTATTTCACGAAGGAGATTTTTGTGTTCTTCAACGAATGGTTCAACCTCAGGAGTGTTGTGAAGAATGTACAAGTGCGCCAACTCTCTTTCAGCATTCGAAATGCGTAATAGCTTGAACCAACTTATTCCTTTCCCCGTTAATCGTCCATCGTGAGAAGGCTTAGGCAAGCCAACAGGTTCAACATTTGATAAGTAATCGGCACACAAATCACTCGCTTCTTCAACGATGTATCGTTTAGCAATACAACCCTCTGGTCGATAACTGTTTTTGACATACCCCTTTAAAACTTTCATGAACCGCTCAATCGGGTACATCCATCTCAAATAGACTGGGCCGCACAGTTGAACCTCTTTGACCAAGTGTACAGTAAGGTGAACCATGATGTCAAAGAATGAAGGGGGAAATACATTTCAAGTTCACACAGGGTACAAACGATCTGCCTCTGCAAATCCTGCAACTTCATTGTATCAACCACTTTACTACAAATAAGCTTGAAGAACATACAAAGTTTGGTGATCGTGGTCCGTAGTTTCTTGGGTAAAATGCTGCGTATGCCAACCGGTAAGAAATTTTGCATTAGGACGTGGCAATAATGAGATTTCAGGTTCTTCAACTTCAACTCTTTCACAGATACAAGGTTCTTTACATTTGAGGAGTAGCCCTCTGGAACTTTGATTCCACTAAGAAACTCACAGAATAATCTTTTCTCTTTCCTCGAAAGGGTGTAAGCAGCTGGAGGTAAATAAGTGCGGTATCCCTTCTCGACAGGTGCCAACTCTTGTCTTATTCCCAGCTTGAGCATATCTAACCTTGAATTGACACCATCCTAACTTTTTCCTTGCATATTTAGTAACGTGCCAATTAGGTTATCACATATGTTTTTTCAATATGCATCACATCAAGAAAGTGCCTGACATATAAGGACTTCCAATACGAGAGTTCGAAGAATATGGACCTCTTCTTCCAGCCACTTGTCAATACATTTTTAGCAAAAGGCTTGCCAAAATGATTCTCCACCGTATTCACCTTTTCAAGAACGTCTTCCCCGGTCAATAATCTTGGTGGCCTACCTTCTTCTAAGCTCCCGTTAAATGCCTTCTTCCACCTCCGCCAACGATGCCTTAACAGCAAGAACCTCCGATGTCCCATGTAAACATTTTTCCTGCAGTGATCCAGTCACATCGAATGGGTATTATCTTCACATATAGGGCACGCACCATATCCTTTGATGCTGTATCCATAAAAATTACCATACGCTGGGAAGTCATTTATTGTGCCAAACAACATGGCCCTCAATTTGAAACTTTCTTCCTTACAGCCATCAAAAACTGTCTCACCCGAATCCCACATATGCTTCAAGTCTTCAATCAAAGGATCCAAGTACACGTCTATATCATTGCCAGGCTGTCTAGGCCCGGAAATAAGCATGGAAAGCATCATAAACTTGCGTTTCATGATTAAATTTGGGTGGAGGTTGTATATCATTAGAATCACCGGCCATGTGCTGTGAGTAGGTTTCTTGGTTCTTCACCGAACTCAAGGAACTCGTAATCAATTTTTTTCCATTGGGGGGCATCGGCAGGGTGCCTAAGCTTGATGTCTTGAATCCTCTCATCAGCATGCCATGTCAAAAGTCTTGCAACATCCGCATTACTGTACATGCGCTTGAATCTTGGAATGATCGAAAAGTACCACAAGACTTTAGAAGGACTCAACCTTTCTTTCCATACCGAGATGTGCTGCATTTAGGACACTTCTCCAACGACGCATACTGGTTCCGAAATAAAATGCAGTCATTGGGATAGGCATGTATTTTCTCATATTTCATACCGGTCGACCGGAGAATTTGCTTTGCCTCGTATGTTTTTTAGGGGAGTACGTTCCCTTCTGGGAGTATATCTCGCAGAGCGAATAGTAGAGCAGTGAAACTTGCATCACTCCAACCGTATCGCGCCTTCAGGTTATACAATTTAAGCACCACACGTAATCTGGTGTATTTACTGCATCCCACATACAGAGGCGTCTCTGCATCGCTCTTCAGTGTCTCAAACATTTCAGGATCCTCCTCACCCACCACATTCAACATTTCTTCAAGATCATCGCTCTCATCACACATGTCTATGTCAACCACATTTGAAGCGCTACTAACATCAGGTACCCGGTCTCCGCCAGAACACTCATACGTCTCACCATGCTTTGTCCAACGTGTATAAGACGGATCAATCCCATGACAGAATAAATGAGCCAACAAGTCAAGAGGACGGAGAAACTTTCCATACAAACACGACATACAGGGGCATACAATTTTGTTATAATTCTCTGCATGGTCAGCAGCAAATTCAATGAATTCTTTTGCTCCATCTATATATTCCTTTGAACGTCGATCACAAGACATCCATTTCCGATCCAACATTATAACCTACTAAAGGAAAGTAGAAGTAAGATCGATGTGCATGACTTAATCATTAGGTAGCCACCTCACGATGTTACCTTTTTTTTAACAAAAATTCGGCAGCATAACGGCTAAAAAATGAACGTTCCCAGGCTCAAGGCCCTCTCTTTTAATATAAAAATGGATAGCCCACCACAACAGAATTCATCACAGAGCATATATTCACAGGCAGAAAAACTCAATTACAGCTCACAAATCCAGTTCCACAAGGCAATCATTTCATAAAAGTATGTTAAACGACCACACTGTAATCTTAGCACCTAACATAACATATAATGTACCTGATTCAATTCTCTAACTTGTCTTTAGATAGAGGATGAAAATGTGGACCAAGAAAATGCTTGTTCAAATTCCTACAACATATAAATAACATAATTACATCAACCTTGAATTAATGGGACCTTCCAAACTTAAGAGAAGCATAATTTCTAGCATCAACCTTGAATTTCTAGCATCTACTTATAATTGTACCTAGGAACAATAGCTAAATATACATGTTAAAAAAATTAGCTTTTTTGTTCCAAAATCAATAAAATTAGTTAAAGTTATGTAAAATATGATTTACTATTATATCTACTTTTATATTTCTCTCACACTATGATTAATAATGACATTTAAAGGGGGGAAAAGGACATTTGATGACTGCAAAATTGACTTAAATTTTTCAGCTATTGATAAACTTGTTGCATGTATTTTCAAACAAAATAATATATTTTTCTGGAGGACATATTGTATCATTTATTATTCATTATATTAATTTAATGTTCATTTATAACTAGGCAGATGCAAATTAAATAAGGAGCTAACATTCAAAATATTTCCAGACATCTGTCGAACAATTTGGAATTTGATTGCAGGAAATGAAAAGCAATGGATCAAATGTAAATAACCAGCTTTTATAAATTAAAAAAGAAAAAGAAAAACTAGGTTCAAAATAATAGGGTACCTGCGAAGAAGATGAAGCTGAACGACGAAGCAAGAAGAAGAACAACCATGGAGCTTGATGACTTTGACGAAGCAAGAACAGATCTGAGAGTAAAATGGGAGGAATGGTAGTAAAATGGTGGGCTGGAGTTCAAGGATCTGGGGTTCACGAAGCAAGAAGAAGAAGAACAAGAAGGAACAATACGGAGGTTAAAGAAGAGGGAGCTCCACCGGCGGTTAGAGGGAGGTTGAAGAAGAGGGAGTTCCACGGCGGCCCACGGCGGCACTGGCTTCATTGGGTTGAGCTTTGGGTTGAAATAAGAGAGGAAGATGATGACTTTGGAGTTTAATTTGTGTTTCGGGTTTAGCTATAAGTTGATGACTTTGGGGTTGAATTTTGCCGGGGAAAAAGATGAAGGGAAATGAAATCACTTGGAGGGAACCCTATCCCAGCGCTTTATACATATAAAGCGTTGGGATAGGTCCAAGAAATTAAAAAAAAAACCTTAAATAAATCAGAAAAAAGATTAAAAAAAAGAGGAAAAATAAAATAATAATTATAAAAACTATCACTACAAAAAAAAGGGCTTTTAGTAGCGGTTACCTTAGTCGCGGAACACTAAAACCGCTAGTAATTATACATTAGTAGCGGTTATAAGCACAAACCGCAAGTAAATCGACGGTTTGACCACAGAAGTAGTTAGTAGCGGACATTAGTAGCGGTTTAGGGGAAAGAACCGCAACAAATTTGGCGCGCTTTGGCGGGATGAGTAGTGGCGTACATTTAGTCGCGGTTCTGGAGGGAAAAACCGCTAGAAAATTAATGGCCACTGAATTAGTGGCGGTTTTAGTACATTAGTAGCGGTTTCCCCCAAAACCGCCACTAATTCAGCGAAATAAATGCAACTGCATTTATTACTGGTTGATTTAGTCGTGGTTTCAGCGGCGGTTTTAGCTGAAACCGCGACTAATAGTAGCGGTTCTTGCAGAACCGCTACTAAAAGTGAACAGTTTAAAAAGGCTCGTGCCTTTTCAGAGAAAAGGCACGAGCTTTTTGAGAAAGAAAGTGACCTGACGTGACTTCGACTAGAAAAAAGAGATCAAAATCATGGTGAAAAAGGGCGATCGCAGTAAGAGGCATATGACCGATGAACAAATGGAAGCTGAGGAGCGGCTACGTAAGGAACTGGCTGAGCAGGCCGAGAGGGATCGTATAGAACAAGAGCGCATCCGTGTACAGAAAGATCCGATTCCAGAAGATGTAATCAACGCATTCTGGAGCGGGGGAGAGGCGTTCGACGAGACTGGAGGAGGAGCGGATTTTGAGGATATGGAACGTTGGTTGGACGGTGAGGAATTTGACGAGGCGGGGCACCCTAAACGATCCTCCGGAAGGTCCACCGGTTACGAAGTGCAAGTTCAGGGTAAGGAAATTCAATTTTTATTGTTTTTATGAGATAATTATAATTTTTTATCGCTCATTAAATTGAAATTGTTCCCTAATTTTTACAGACCCTTCTGGTAGCATAAGTGAGAAGAGGTTGACGGTGCAAGATGCGATGAACCTTCCGAGCGGGCGC
Organism: Mimosa bimucronata; assembly: GCA_037074515.1. Taxonomy (NCBI): domain Eukaryota; kingdom Viridiplantae; phylum Streptophyta; class Magnoliopsida; order Fabales; family Fabaceae; genus Mimosa; species Mimosa bimucronata. The sequence continues at coordinate 30,425,479 of CM073440.1, read as the reverse complement.
AGAGTTATAGTTGAGTGGGACGACTTGACCAAATTACCGGTTGGACAAGGGGGGCAACTGTACTCGAGGTTCGTCGGGGGTGTAGGCCAGAATTATCAGCGATTTCCGATTGACGCTTTGGACTGGAGGAAGATTGACGCGAACTCTAAAAAGTTCGCGTTTGACGAAATTGTTAAGGTTTGTTGAATTAACTTTGACCTTATTTATTGTTTATTATTTATTATTTATTATTTCTTTTCTGTTATTATTTGAATTTGATTTTAATAAATATTATAGGAAATGTATTTATTATTTCTTATTTGTTTTATGTTATTATTGGAATTTGTTATTATTTATTAATTTCTAATTAAACATACTTAAATTTAATATTTTACAGAGGAAGTTTGATGTGAGGGACAGCCGCAAGACTTGGACAGAATCAAAGATGGGGGACGGTTGAAAGAACAAGCGGTTGGATATGTTCAAAGAAAGAAATCGGGGTGGGAGTAGGCCGATTCAGGAGTTGGTCGATGATGTCCCTGGTGGCGTCCCTGCGGATGCGTGGGAGAGATATGTGGGTTGGAGGAGGGGAGACATTGGGAAGTTATAATGAATAATATTATTGAATTGATATTGAAATATCATATTGAAAAATTATTTTTGAATTACTGATTATTATTTAATTTTATTTTATGTTAACAGAAGAGGTCGCAACAAGGTCTTGCCGCGAAGGCCCATCAGAAGGTTCATCATACGGCTGGGACGAAGCCGTTTTCGGTTGGGTACAAAGAGATGGTATGAAGGAATGAAGTTTCATTGTTTGATTTAAAAATAATTTATCTTTATATATTAATAACTGTTTGTATCTTAATTTTCAGGAGGAAGAGGCTGCGAAGAAAGGGCAGAAGGCTACCTACGGTCGTTTCTACCAAATAAAGCACAGACACGCCGACGGGAGCCCAACATCCAGGGAGGCTGAGGAGCAAATTGTAAAATTTTTATTTATTTATTTATTTTTATATTATTATATTTTTAATAACAACGACATCAAAATAAAATTGTTAATATGTTTGTGTGTGCAGGCTAGGATTGAGGCTGCGGAGAGAGAGATCGCCGAGTCGCAGGGGGACAATGTAGACCCCACTGCCTCGCTAAGGGCTGCCCTAGGGCCTCAAGAGCACCCTGGCCGGGTTCGCGGGATGGGATTCGGAGCCCGACCTACGGTGGTGTACGGCAGGTCAGGCGACCCAGGCAGCGCCCAGTCTACAGCTTCGAGCCAACCATCAACAAGTGGCCCGATTAGGGGAGGCGCAGAGTTTGAGGCTCAAATGAGGGAGAGACTCACTCATGAGATTACGGAACGGGTGACTGATCAGGTGTATGACCGACTGGACTCCTGGGTGCACGACGCCAATAGCACGTTGGAACGGATACAGCGGATGTTCGACCCGGATCGATCTCCTTTGCGAGTACCACTACCTCCTCGTCCACCGAAGCATCCTCGCAACCGTTCTCCGGAGCATCAAGACGACGATCAGCCTCCTGCGGCGTAGCTCTAGGGTCTTTTTTTTATTAGAATGTTTATTTTAGGATTTAAGTTGAACATTTTTATATTTAAATGTTTGCTAATTTGAATATTAGTTGTTTAAACATTTCATATCTTTAATGTTGCATAATTTTGTTAGTTGTTAATATCTGATTTTATTTTTTACTTTACAAATGGCGATAATTTGTTTTAACAGTTCAACAAAAAAGTTTCTCCCTGACTTACTAAATAAACCGTTGTTATTTGTTTATTTTCTTATATAGTATTTGAAAAAAACAAGATATAAATAACATTAAAAATACAAAATAGCACATTTAGTAGCGGTTTCAGAACCGCTACTAACTGAAGAAATATTAAAAAAATTAAACTTAGTAGCGGTTTTAAACCGCCACTAAGTTACTAATTATAAAAATAATTTAATATTAGTAGCGGTTCTAGAACCGCTACTAATGTATACTCAGACACATCTGCCACCTGTTAACTTTCCAACGGTCTGATTGAGTTAGTTGCGGTTTTAGTAGCGGTTAAAGAACCGCTACTAATGTCTAAATTTCATTTTATAAGCCCTTGATTCTTTCCAATTCATTTTCACATTTCATTCAAACTATTAAGCTCTTTCCTTCTTTGATAATATCTTCAGTCATATGATGGATAAATCTTGGATAAGTTTGCCACGGACGTCTCCCCGCTATTTGGTTGGTGTTGACCACTTTTTAGATTTTGCTTTCAACCGCACCGGTGTTAACAATCAGATATTGTGTCCTTGTCCGAAATGTAAATTTAAGAAGTGGCATCCCAGAAATGTTGTGCGTGAGCATCTTATACTGAAACAATTCCCATCAAATTACACATTCTGGGGTATTCATGGCGAGAACGATGATGATGGTGGTGAGGTAGTTGCTCGAACATCTCAGGTTGGAATGCAGATCGACGATGACGATGATGACGACAATCATGTGGATCCATTTAACGATGTTGTGCGTGATGCTTTCGGGGTGCAAGGTGACGGCATCGGGAGTCAGGAAGGGGTTGAAGGACCACTCCCGGAGTTTTTTCGAAATGAAGCTGCAAAGAATTTTTTCGACCTTATGACGGATTCAGATAAGCCATTGTTTCCAGGTTCTACTAAAAACTGCCTCTCATTTCGTTTCTAGTTTTGTCACATAAACGTTCATTTTAGAATAAGAATAATGTTTATTCAGGGTGCAGTAAATATTCAAAACTATCATTTCTTGTCAAGCTCTATCATATCAAGTGCTTGTGTGGCTTCAGCGATAAGGGGATGTCGATGGTGTTAGAATTATTGGGAGATGCATTCTCTCAGGCAGAAATCGCACCATCATTCTACGAAGCAAAGAAGACTATTAACAAGTTGGGATTGAACTACACTAAAATCCATGCCTGCCCGAATGATTGTATGTTGTACTGGGGAGAAGACGCCGGGTTGGATAGATGTAAGCGGTGTAATGCGTCTCGGTACAAACAGGCGAAGAGGGGTCGAATAGCAACCAAGAAGCCTGCAAAGATTCTAAGATATTTCCCCCTGACTCCACGACTTCAGAGGTTGTATGTGTCATCCAAAACGGCGGAGCACATGCGGTGGCATTCATCAGAGCCCAACGTCGATGGGAAGTTGAGACATCCTAGGGATGCTGAGGCTTGGAAAGCGTTTGATGCTCGATTCCCGGAATTCGCCAGTGACCCGAGAAATGTACGCCTCGCTCTCGCATCAGATGGGTTCAATCCGTTCGGGAATCTTAGCACTACGTACAGTATATGGCCTGTGGTATTGATACCGTACAACTTACCCCCTTGGATGTGTATGAAACAGAGCTCATTCATTCTTTCGATGATTATTCCGGGGAAGAAAGCTCCTGGAAACGATATAGATGTCTACCTTCAACCGTTGATACAGGAGTTGAAGGAACTTTGGACCAACGGAGTTGAGACGTATGACGCTTACAGTAAGACGCTCTTCACACTCCGTTCATCGTTGATGTGGACAGTGAGCGATTTTCCCGGACTTGGCACATTGTCTGGTTGGAACGTGCATACAGGCAGAGCTTGCCCCAACTGCAACTTTGACCAAGACTCGGTCCGCCTTCCTCACAGTCGCAAGTAGTGCTTCATGGGTCATCGGCGGTTCCTTCCTGGCGGTCATAGGTTCCGGCTGCAGAAGATTAGATTTAACGGATCGCAGGAAATGAGGGATCCTCCTACGTTTTTGTCTGGCGCAGATATTCTTCAACAGCTTGAAGATGTTCATGTAGAGTTCGGGAAGACAGACGGCGTTCAGCCTGGGGGAAGAAGGGGACGCGGCCAGTCCCAGGGGGAAAACGTGCAGCAATGGCGAAAGAAGAGCATTTTCTTCGAGCTCCCCTACTGGAAATCTAATCTACTTCGCCACTGTCTTGATGTCATGCACATCGAAAAAAATGTGTGTGACAATATTTTGTACACTTTACTCAACGAGTCTGGAAAGTCCAAGGACCATCTCCAAGCAAGGAAAGATCTGATGGCGATGGGAATACGTGAAGACGCATGGCCGGATGAGAATGACAAGTTTGCCCCAGCCTCATTCACACTGACAAGAGCCAACAAGGAAGTCTTCCTCTCCACACTTAAGGACATCAAGGTCCCTGATGGTTATTCAAGCAACATCTCAAGATGTGTGGACATGCACTCTAAGAAGATTGCCGGGTTGAAAACCCATGACTGCCACGTTTTGCTCCAGCAATTCCTACCTCTGGCAATTAAAAGCACATTGCCCCCGGAGGTGTCTAATGTTTTGGTTCAACTCAGTTCTTTCTACCGACGGTTGTGTGCAAAAGTTTTGGACAAAGCAGAGCTGGATCAATTGCAGGAAAAAATTGTTCTAACGCTCTGTCATATGGAGATGATATTTCCCCCGTCTTTCTTCACGGTCATGGTTCATCTCACTGTACACCTCGTTCAAGACGCAAAGATGGGCGGCCCGGTTCAATACCGCTGGATGTATCCCATAGAGAGGTCCGTTGATTCATTTTTCCAGTGGTTTCATGATTTTGTTTCAGTTACCTGATTGTACTTGTAATTACAGATACTTGGGGAAATTGAAGTCGTATGTGAGGAACAAAGCATCTCCAGAGGGTTCTATAGCAGAGGGTTATTCTGGTGACGAGGTGTTAACATATTGTTCGCGCTATTTTGATGATGACATCGAGACTTCATTCAACCGCCCTCCTCGTGTCGATGACAGCCCATCAAATGTCCAGTCACCTTCCAACACATTATTCCCGCCAGTCGGAAAGCCAGCTGGAGGAAGTCAGTATTACAGGCTCACTCCCACTGAGAGGTTGCAAGCACACAGACATGTCTTGACAAATTGCCCTCAAGTGGAGCCCTACATTCAGTAAGAATTTTAACACTATATACACGTATCATGTTATTTTTTTTATTTCCAAACCACATAACCCTCTGATATGTTCCATTGGAATTTAGGGATTTCCGCCGCTATGTTAAACGCCAACTACGAAGCCGCACAAGGTCATCTGCCGAGGTGGACAAAAAGGTCCATCAAGAGTTTCCGGATTGGTTTGCACAGAGGATACTCAATGACAACAACCCCCATGCGCCTGATATGATAAATCTAGCAACCGGTCCACTCGACCATGTCAGGAGATATACGGCATACAACGTCAACGGCTTCAAGTTCTGCACCATTGCAAGGGATGAAGGTTCTCTCACCCAGAATTCCGGAGTCTTTGGCACATTCGGAACAAGGAGTTATGCCAGCTCACGGGATACAGACATGCGATTTGGAGGCGTATCATACTATGGAAAGCTCGTGGACATCATCGAGCTTAACTATCAAGGTCATTTCACCGTGCCTCTCTTCAACTGCATGTGGGCAGACACCAGAACTTCTCGAGGCATTACATTGGACATCTTGGGCATCACGTCCGTAAATTTCTCGAGGCTCATTCACACAGGGGAAATGGCAGATGATGAGCCGTATATTCTTACCTCACAGGCGCAGCAAGTTTACTATGTGGAAGATCGGACACATAAAGATTGGCACATGGTGATTCATATGAAGCCGCGTGACCTCTACGACATGGGTGACGAAGATGATCTGGAACTAGGCAGCCAACATTTCGAACCTGAAAACTTCGACAACCTCATTTCTGAAGAAGACGGTCATTTACAAGTAGTTAGGTGAGCATTTTCACTACAAATAATTTAAACAAATTTCAACACCTTTAGCAATAGAAATTTATATATTTGTTTATGTTCTTTTTAGGCAGGAGCAAGAAGAAGATGATTGAAGCAGCCAACCATAATTATTTTTTCATTTTATAAAATTTTCATAAAAATGTGTATCAAACGTTCATATATCATATTTTTTTTTAATGTAGGTTGAGGTTTTTTTTAATTAAAGACATTTAGTAGCGGTTTCAGAACCGCTACTAAATCTGCGGCCAAATATTAGTGGCGGTTCTAGAACCGCTGCCCAAACCGCTACTAAATCGCGCACAAATCACTATAAATATCCACCCCCTCCCCTCATTTTTCTTCACACATTCATTCAATTATTCCTTCTCCTTTTCCATTCAATTTATCCTCAGTCTGACCGTTAATGCCTTTATTTTTTGTTCTGAAAACAATTTATCTTATATTTCTTATTATTTAATGTGTTTTATTTTCTATTCTGAATTAATTTGCTAATTTGTTTGCTACTTTTTTTTTCAGGTAACAATATCGAATTATTTCCCATTTTTAGTGATAAAAATGTTTTAATTTATTATTCATATTATTCTTATAACAAATATAATTACTTGTTTATTTTTAACTATTTCTTTTTTATGTGTTTGATATATTGTTTTTTTATATATATGGTTGTTAATATAGTTGAGAAATTTTTTTTATTTTAACAATAAGAACATTTTGTAATACACTAATTTATTATCATTGTTTTTTGATTACATTTGATCATATGACTTTGATTATTTAATATCTAATCTGGGCGTTTTTTAAAATCCTTAAACTTTAGTAGCGGTTTTGAACCGCCACTAATAAATTGGACATTTTTTTATTCTTTTTAATTAGTAGCGGTTTTGAACCGCCACTAATAAGTTGGACATTTTTTTATTCTTTTTAATTAGTAGCGGTTTGAGAACCGCTGCTCAATCCGCCACTAATAAATGGGCCAATTTTTTTTTTAATTAGTGGCGGTTCAAACCGCCACTAAATTGAGAATTGAATTTTTCCACGATTATGCTAATTTTTGACATTAGAGGCGGTTCTCTTTTATTTAGTAGCGGTTTTACAAACCGCTACTAATTAGTAGCGTCTTTGACTTTGTTACACGCGGTTTCTTTAACCGCTAGTACATGTTTGTCACGGACGATTTAGTGGCGGAAACAAGAACCGCTGGAAACATGTTAGTAGCGGTTAGAACCGCTACTAATCGTCATTTATAACCGCTACTAATGCACGCTTTTTTTGTAGTGTATACCTGCGCTTTTTACATGAAAATTTTTGGTATAGGCCCTAAAAATGAAAAAAATTACCAAAATTAATTAAATCAAAACAATTACTAATGAATAAAAAATATCCCAGAAATTATTAAATAATAAGGACAATGTTACATATATTCAGGGGATTAAATATATTTCAGAAAAGACCTATTCCAGCGCTTTTTTTCTATAAAGCGTTGGAATAGGTATTAAAAATTAAAAAAAATGGGGGACTCAGAAATTATTAAATAATAAGGACAATGTTACATATATTCAGGGGATTAAATATTTCAGAAAAGACCTATTCCAGCGCTTTTTCTCTATAAAGCGCTGGAATAGGTATTAAAAATTAAAAAAAAAATCCTGGGGGACTCAGAAATTATTAAATAATTAGGACAAGGTTACATATATTCAGGGGATTAAATATATTTCAGAAAAGACCTATTCCAGCGCTTTTTCTCTATAAAGTGCTGGAATAGGTACTAAAAATTAAAAAAAACTGGGGGACTCAGAAATTATTAAATAATAAGGACAATGTTACATATATTCAGGGGATTAAATATATTTTAAAAAAGACCTATTCCAACGCTTTTTAGGTATCAACCGCTGGAATAGGTATTAAAAATTAAAAAAAAACTGGGGGACTCAGAAATTATTAAATAATAAGGAAAATGTTACATATATTCAGGGGATTAAATATATTTCAGAAAAGACCTATTCCAGCGTTTTTTAGGTATAAAGCGCTGGAATAGGTACTAAAAATTAAAAAAAACTGGGGGACTCAGAAATTATTAAATAATAAGGACAAGGTTAAGAGGATTAAATATAGTTCAGATAAGGTTCAGAGAATTAATTTCAAAGGAAATCACCTATATAAAGACAAACCTGGGATGTAATTTAGACATTATTAAATAAAAGAGATTATTTTAAATTAATATTCAATAATCTATGACCTATCCGAGTGCTTATAATTATTTATAAAGTGCTGGGATAGGTCTTATGTACCTATCCCAACGCTTACGTTTGGTAAGCGCTGCTATTGTTATGCTGCAATAGGACATTTCTGTAGTAGTGCTACTTCTAGTACCACTATCAATCAATAATGAAATCTGGGTTATCGCATCACTCACTTACTTTTCTAGTTTTTTTTCTCTGCATTGAAAATATTCAAGGTCTGATTATTTATCCTTCATAATTCCTATATGACAGAGTGGGATTAAAAAATCAACTAAGGCTTATAAAACCCATATATATACTCTTTTGATTTGCATTGTAAGATCTAGATTAGATTTTTTTCCCATAGGGTTACACCAGTTAGGATCCGAGAGAGACGCTAAGTATAAATATATACAAGTATAAGTATTAATTTACTTTTACTATACATATGTGTAAATAGGCTTGGATAGTGTCATAAGTTCATCAGGGTAGTAGGAAGGAAAGGAGCTTGTATATGGCTAAGTTATGGTATCCAAGTAGCAGTTTACTTCATAACATTAATTTTGCATATATAATTTCGTAATATCTGTTGCAAGTATATGGTAAGTTTTATTCTTTTAAGTTTAAAGTTTAAAGTACTACAGGGTTTAGGTGGCCAACTACCTTTTTGCCAGATCAGTTCTATTATAACCTTGTCGTTATAACTAGAAATGCCTCTACTATTTAACAAAGATGTTATTAGTAGTTGGTAGACCTCCACTATTTAACAAAGATATTGTTATTAGTGGTTGGTATGTTCGCACCTGCGCCGCAAGTGCACGGGTCGCGCCAAGTAATAAAGTGATGAGAAAAGTATCGTTCCCACGAGGATTTGTCCAAAACCCGGTCAAACAATGATTGTCACACTCTCGCCCAATTTGAGTGACACAAATGTTGAGTTTAAAAATTAACTAAGAAAATTAAATGAAAATAAACTATAAACAAGTGATTCTCCAACTTCAAGGATAAAATGGGTCCTAAGATTATCTCTCCCCCTTGTACTTCTTAAAACTCAATTAACCTTCCCTCAAAGAAGCTCTCAATGAAACCACGTGCTAATATAGGGTTCATAGAGTACTCGTAAAAGCTCTCTCAAGTTAAGAACAAGTGTTTAGTCTTATTAATTGCACAATCTCTTGCTACAATTTAATAAAACCCAATTATCAAGCTCTAACCCTAATGTGACTATGCAAGGCTAGCAAGTATATCTGTATCTTACCAACAAAACTATCCATTCGTCATGCAAACTTTAGGTTCTCGTACTATTTTACCCAAGTTCTACACTCAATCTAGCCCTCTCAAGCATCAATCAAGTAAACCCAACATCTAAATGGTGATCAAGCACTTAGAAGCATTAGGAGAAGAATAAAATAAGCACATAGATATCATTAATCACAACATAAGAGGAGGAATCAAGAATCAATACATACAAGGGTTCAAAATAATCCTAGAATCAAAGTATTTAGCTACTCATGTTCTACAACTCCATGGGAGCATATATATATACAACATTACAAAACAGAACAAGAGAAGAGAATGAAGATGGAAGAGATAAACCAAGAGAGGAAGCCCAAATCTCTTCGAAGCTCCAAGCCCAAGCTCAATCCCCACCAATCTCCAAGCCCTAGCAGAGCAAAACACTCCCAAAATGTCCCAAAAGTCAAAGAATGAAGAATGAGATCGAAACCCTAGCTTTTATTTCTATTCAGTCCGCCCTTTTTACAAAACGCGCAGCAGAATATGCAGTTCACCGTGGGTTTTGCCGTGGCGAGCCCACGGCAAACTCCCAAAAATTCCAGAAATGCATTGTGCTCGCCGCGGCGAGCTCACAGCCAGCTAACCAAAAACTGGGCAGAAGCTGATGCTGTTCGCCGCGGCGAAGTCCTACTTATTCTGGTCCTTTGCTCTAGTTTCTTGTCTTTGTTTTCTTTATTCCTTGGGCTGCTCTGGCTTCTTCTTATTTTTGTTCAATTGGGAGCTTGGTGGAGGGCATTTAATCTCTTGTTTATTGCATCAAAATGTTCCTACTAGAATTACATAAAACAACATAAGAAACTAACTATTAAAACAATCAAAATCTACATAAATAAACATTGATGTGCAACCAAAAATCCAATGAACATTTTCCTATCTTGAGTATCCAAAAATTATCAATGATTTAATAAAACTCAAGGAAAATATGCTCAAATGACATGAATTTCTAGAAGTTATCAGTAGGCCTTCACTATTTGACAAAGATATTGTTATTAGTTGTTGGCAGGCCTTCACTATTTAACTAAGAGGGTGTTATTAGTGATTGACAGACCTAATGTTATTAATGGTTGGTAGGTGCATAGAGCAAACAGTTTATAAGGATAAATACTTTCATTATTTGCACAGATTGATAAAATATATATATATATAAGTATATGAGTGTATATGATAATAAGAATGTATGAAATAAACTGTGTTGAATTGCTTTTTTTTCAGAGCTGGAAAGGAGTTGAACTTTTGAGATAAGGTATTCTATGAAGAAGCAGGAATGCCTGCTATAATTCGTACCACTGTAGAAAGCTATTTTGGGACCATAAGAGGATTCAAGTAATTTAATTGTTTTATGAACCACTTTGATTCATAAAAGGTTTTAAATTGTTCTAATTTATCAGAAAAGCCCATTCCAACAGAAATAAAGTTGGAATAATGTTTGAAAAGAAAAAAGTTTTAAATTTTTCGTACTTTTGGCCTTCTGGCATAGAAAAGTGGTTATAATTCAATTAAAATGCTATAACATAGTAGTAAAATTTTAGGTATTTCAGGGATATTAGGGTCTGGACTAACCGAGACTCCTGAGGAACTCAACTGTAATATAGATGTCAATCTAAATGTACAACAAAAAACAGTTGATTTCCACATAATTATACTAATATATATATATTAATAAATAACATATTATTTTATAAAAATTGAAAATTAATTTTGTAATAAATTTATATGTGTGTGCGTGTATACATTAATTTTTACCAATATTTATAACAAATTATGTATTAAAATAATTTATTTATAAAATGTTTATCAAAATAAGTTATTTATAATATATTAACCATAAAAATTCTGTGGCTAATTAGTCATTGAAATTCTGTGGGTAAAATTAGCCAAATAAATTATGTGGCTAATCCGTGGGTAATTAACCATGGAATTTTCAGTGGCTAATAAGCCATGAAATTCCGTCGAAAATTTTTCTAACATAAGGTGCTCGAATATGTTCTAAGGTGCTTCTGTGTAGGTGTATTTATGTGTATGTGTTTGATACTTGTTTTACAATGGTATAATTGATAATAGAGTTAGAATTGTGATTGAAAATATTATAAAGGGGAAGGGTAGTATTATAGGAACGTGAGAGACGCCTAATGATTATCAGTCCGTGTATAAATACTAAGTTATTATTTATATATATGTAATGATAGGAGACGATAGTGGGCTCTGTGACGAGGAAGCACCAAGTTACGAATAAACTTGAAAGTCAGGTAGCAATTTATTTTAGTAACAATTAAAGCACATGTATAATTTTATAATATCTGTTGCATTTTAATTGATAAGGTCTGATTCCTTTCATGTGGAGTACTCCAACGCTTAGTTGGTTAGCTATACCCCTTTGCGAGATCAGTTAGTTGCAACTTTAAATGTTATAACGAGAAAACCCTGCAGGTAATGCGCCACTGGTAACGAATATATTATTATCACTGGTTAGTAGGTGTTTATAGCACACAGTTCAGTAGGATAAGAATTATCATTATATGTAAAGTTTTATAAAATATATACATGTTAGTGCACTCATGAAAATAACGGGTAATGAGATAAACTGCATTAAAAATTGTTGTTTCAGATAAACTAGAGGCAAGTTGAGCTTTTTGGGAAGGTAATATGAAGAAGCATGGATGCCTGCTATGTTTTTGTAACCACCGTAGCTAGATCCTTTTGGTTTTAGTTATTTGGGCATGTTTTAAGTTCCAATAGGTTAAGCGAACTTTAATCTTGCTTAGTTGTTAGCATAACACTGTATATATGTATGTAAATATATATCTCTAATGAGCTGTACAGTAAATGTACAAGAAGAAGGGTTATCACTGAGATGACCCGCTAGTAAATTGTTTTAGTAGGAAATACGTATATAGTTAGATAATATATAATACAATGAATAGACATATATATATATAATATGAGGGATTCTAACTCCCTAAAACCAAGGCAATCAAACACAGACCGGTAACTAGACCGGTCGAGACAGTGGGTTAAGGGTTAGTGGGTCAGACCGTAGCCAACTCGGGAGCCAGACCGGTAAGGAACAAAAAATAAAAATATAAAAAAATGATTTTGAATTCTCTTCAAATCATTCAAATGGTAAATAATCATATAATTATGCAACTTTTTTTAAATATTTAAACATATATTCTCATTCATTAATTTTTAAAAATTGCAGTTCTTTTTTTTTATATAGTTGGGAAAGTGATAACTCCTAGAAATTCATGATATTTGAGTATATTTTACTTGAGTTTTTGTCTATTATTTATACATTTTGGATACTCAAGAGGGAAAATGCTCATTTGATTTTCGGTTTCACCTTATTGTATATTTATATAGATTTTGATTGTTTTTGTAGTTAGTTTCTTATGTTGTTGTATATAATTTTTGTAGGAATAATTTGGAGCAATAAGCAAGAGATGTTAGCCCTCCTCCAAGCTCCCAATTGTACAAAAATAAGAAGAAGCCAAAGCAGCCAAAGAAATAAGAAAGCAGAGCAAAGCACCAGAGAAGCAGGGACTTCGCCGTGGAGTTCGCCGCGGCGAAGTGAATCTGCCTCTGCCCCTTTTTGTGAGAGCTCGCCGTCAGCTCGCCGCGGCGAAAGCCACGGCGAGCGACACTTGATTCTGTAATATTTTTGGGACTTCGCCGTGGGCTCGCCGCGGCGAGACCCACGGCGAACTGCTCGTTTCTGCGCGTTTTGGACAGATCAGGGGCGCGTTTTAACTGATATAAAAGCTAGGGCTTCGTTCTAGCTCGACATTCTTCGACTTCTGGGCATATTTTGGGCGTGTTTGGCTCTGTTAGGGCTTGGAGATTGGTGGGATTCGGCTTGGGCTCGGAGCTTCAAAGAGATTTGGGCTTCCTCTCTTGGTTTATCTCTTCCTTCTTCATTCTCTTCTCTTGTTCTGATTTGTAATGTTGTATATATATGCTCCCTTGGAGTTGTAGAACATGAGTAGCTAAATACTTTGATTCTAGGATTATTTTGAACCCTTGTATGTATTGATTCTTGATTCCTCCTCTTGATTTGTGATTAATGATATATATGTGCTTATTTTACCCCGTTCTTAATGCTTCTAAGTGCTTGATCACCATTTAGATGTTGTGTTCGCTTGATTTATGACTCGAGAGAGCTAGGTTGAGTGTAGAACTTGGGTAAAGTAGTGCAAGAACCGGAAGTTTGCATGACGAACGGATGGTTTTGTTGGTAAGATAGAGATATACTTGCTAGCCTTGCATAGTCACATTAGGGTTGGAGTGTGATAATTGGGTCCTATCAAATTGTGGCAAGAGATTGTGCAAAGAATAGGACTAAACACTTGTTCTTGACTCGAGAGAGCATTACAAGTACTCTTTGAACCCTAGATTAGCATGTGATGTTGTTGAGAGCTTCTTGAGGGGAGGTTAATTGAGTTTTGAGAAGTATAAGGGGGAGAGATAATCTTAGGACCCATTTTATCCTGGAGGTTGGAGAATCACCTGTGTATATTTTATTTTCATTTATTTTCTTAGTTTATTTTCAATCTCAGCATTTGTGTCACTCAAATTAGGCGAGAGTGTGACAATCATTGTTTGACCGGGTTTTGGACAAATCCTCGTGGGAACGATACTCTACTCATCATGTTATTACTTGGCGCGACCCGTGCACTTGCGGCGCGTGGCGAACAGAAAGGAATTACAATATTTAGGGAAACAAAGTTACAAAATAAAAGTTGAAGTAAAATTACACACTATGACCAACAAAGAAAAAGAAATCCGGGGCCCAACTATGTATAATCCCCTTTATCTTTCAGCAGCTTCCTAGCATCATTAAATCGTTTTTATATGAAGTTTAGGCCCAGCCCATGAAACATCCCCTTACCTAAACCCTAAGTTCACTTCCTATACCTTTCCCACTTCTTGCAGCTGACACATCACAGGCACAGAGGTCACCACTTTACAACTCCATCTAGCCGATGCTCTCTGGTCCGTTTTGATGAAGATGAGTGCAAGGAAAGAAGGGTCAACTACCACAGGAAAAACAACCCCCACCAACATCATCAAGATAGAACGGTTTTCATAGATCTCGATCCTTTCTTTTTCAGCCATTACTCTTATCCTCCCTCTCTTGTTCTTCTCTCCTTTTTATCTTCATCTTCTTTGAACTGTAATGTCTGCTAGTGGGTTAGGCCGAGTTCTAATCTGATTGATTTTTCTTTTTTTTACTCGGTTGGCTCGCTTAACTCAGCTAGTCAGTGGTGGGTCAAGCTGAGTTTTCTGGGTCATGGCCGAGTCACCACCACTCCGAGTCAGTGGCCTAATCGGACCGGACTTATGGCCGGGTCGGCGAGTTCCGGGTTGACTCGCCCGGTCCGGTCCGGGTTTAATTACCCTGCCTAAAACGGTATTAGAAAAGAATAGGTACAATAATTAGAATTAAGCCATTTTAATTGTTTAATAACCTCTTTATTCTATAAACAGTTTCTAATTGACCCAAATGTCAGAAAAGCCCATTTCAATAAAGTTGAAACTGGAATATGATTTAAAAGGAAAAAGTTTAAATTTATTAACATTTTTGGGCTTCCGACATTGAATAAGTGGTTATTAATCAATTTAAATGTTATAATATAGTATAAAATTATTAGGTGTTACATGGGACTTCTTGGTCCTAGTCCTGATCCCATTCCGATGGCTTTGGGACAACTTTGGTATTGGGACCGAGATGCAAATGGCATTTTAGCATTACCAGGACTTGGGATATAAAAGATTTAAGTGTGAAATTTGTGTCAATGGATCGCTTTGGAAGTCTAGTTTTATACAAAACAAATTTCATCTCAATCCAATTAATATTCTGAGATATGACCCAAATACTGAACCAGGGTCAAACTAAATGTTCCAATCGATTGGCACTCCTTCCAATCAATTGTTGAGCAACAATCGATTGGAAAATCACCCAATCGATTGTTCCATAGGTCTAGCAATCAATTGGTGATGTTGCTAATCGATTGGGAACCCCCCAAATCATAAAATTCACCTATAAACATGCTATGTGATCATATATGCATGGAAACTCATGGCTTGATAATGTGTACTTCATTTGAGCTTCTTTAACCTCCAATTGAGCATAGAAACTTCTAATATCAAACCAAACAAATTGATTCTTGATTTTATCATTCAATCTTTCTTCTTATTTGATTATACCATCCTCTATAAACAAGCATAGTAACTCTATTCTTTCTTTGACTAATCTATACAAGATATTCACATGACACAATGGTTAGCCAAAGTTGGAGATGAATATTAAACTTTTTACTCATTAGATTGAAATCTATAGTTGACATTATCAAAACTAATCATATCCAAAATTCTCTCCCCTCCTAAAATATCTCATTTTCCATCTCCTCATACCAGACACATCCCTGGGTTTCATTGCATCCCTTTTGTAGAATAGTTTGCAGCCCTCTTTGGATTGTCACATGTAAGAAGCTCCACTCCTTATTAGATTATTTTTTGATGCATATTTTAGCTTAAAATGGCAGCTCTCTAATCTAATATATCTCAATTAGGGGTGTCCATCCGGTCCCGGTCCCGGCCTTCCGGGATCGAAAATTTCCCGTCCCGGAAATACTGGGAAAAAATCTCGGGACTGGGACAGGGAATTGACCGAGACCGGGACCGGGAAGCGGGAAAGGCCCCGGGAATCCCGGTCCCTGTCCCGGACACATATATATATTAAAAAAAATTAATTATATGGTATTTTGACCCAATTGTGCAAGTCAGTGTTTAAAAAAATTATAATATTGAACAGCCCAGTTGGCCCAACTTTATTACACAACACCTCCCCCCAATTTCCCGGAATTGGTTTCAATGCTCGTCGCAAAGATAGGTAGAGGGCGCTCATCCACTCTGGACCGTTTAGATTGGATTTGGACGGTCCAGATTTAATTTTTTTAAGTTTGTGATTTAAAAAAAAAACAATTATTTTTTTAGTTACAAAATCTAAAATGAAGATAATATCTTAACTATCATTTTGTCAAAAAACATATTATTCATTTAAAAATTACATACTTAAAAATATTAAATCTGGACCGTCAAGATTTAAATCTGAACGGTCCAGAGTAGATGAGCGCCCTCTACCTATCTTTGCGACGAGCACCGAAACCGGACCCCAATTTCCCCAAACACTTCATTTACTCTCAATCTGACAATCTCTCACCACTCAATCGTGCTCAGTGCTCACTCTTCTCCTCCCTCACGTCACGCTTGAAGTCTCGAAGAACAAGCCGGCTGAGTGAACCTAGATCTAAAGTCGACACACACTCCTCAGCCCTCGCCTCCTCACTCTTCTTCTCTTCTTCCCATCGGCTTCTTCCTCTCTCCCTTGTCCCTCTTCGCATTCCGAACGGCGTCGCCTGCGTCTTCTTCAGTGTCATAGAAGCAAAATGAAATCTGATCCCAATCTGAGTGTGCGATTTGCTTGGCTAAATTCGCAGGAGAAGATGAGATCCGTGTTCTTCCTCAGTGTGGCCATGGATTTCATGTGGCTTGTATTGATACTTGACTTGAATCTCACTCTTCTTGTCCAATCTTGTCGTCAGATTCTTGCTCTTCATCCACAAGTACTACAAGTGACAATCAACAGCCCAGAGATAATATTGGGTTCCTTCCATAATTTTTTTTAAAAAAAGAAGAACTGGTAGGTGTATTTATTTTTTTTACTCTCTTAATGTAATGTTAGCAGGTAGGACTTCTCTTTCTTAGATTTGACTTGGTGAATGCTATTTGGAATTTTTTTTTATTGAAATTCCCCTGTCTGAAATTTTAATCTTTTTAGTTATATATGTACAATATCTTACTGTGTTGTTCATTCATATATTTGTCAAACTGTGTTGTTCTTAATCTTCCGCCAAGGTTTAAAATTTTTCAATATCTCAATCTGGGTTTGCTTTGTTCATTCCACGCGTTCATTTCAGTATCTGGAGATTTTGTGCTGTGTTCATACAAGTATATTTGATAGTTATTTCAGGATCAGGTATGTGACTGTTCTAAGCATTTTTTTGGGCTTTGATTATGGATCAGATTTTTTTATATATATTTCTCATGCTTGTGGACTTTGAAAGCTAATAGGTGTTTTGGGTGGTTTAAATCAGTGTCAATGGGGCTGGTGGAATTAGGCCTAAATTTTTTTTAATGTCCAGCCACTGCAAAATTGTCCCGGGAATTCCTGGGGATTCCCGGGAACATTCCCGGTCCCAGCGGAACCAGAACCGGGAATGAAACTCATTCCCGGCCTCATTCCGGGACCGGGATTCCCGGTCCCGATCCCGGGTTTGAACACCCATAATCTCAATTCTTATATTATAATTATAGTAAATTTTAAAACAAGAAGTTACAACAAGAAAAAAATTTAAATGTAATAGTGTAATAAAATCACCCACACAATCACTAAACAAAAATAATGTTGTTTTTTTGACCGGATAAATAATAATGGTGTTTGACAAGTATTATAATTAATAACAAATCAAAATATATTTCATTCTATTGGATCTGTTGAAAAACACGGGTGCAACCTATTGAATCTTTTTAACTACGACCTAATACCCAACACCTAACACATTAGAATATTTTCTTAATACTTAATTGTGTCGATGTATGAACATAAACTTCCAGCCTCATGGAGAATTCTTGATTATACGCCCAAGGAGCAAGGTCTCATCATCTGTTGCACCAACTTGAATCTCCACCTTACGGTTAGGTGAATTATCTAAATATACGATTGGTCTTGAAAGTCCAGACTTGAAATGAATGTCACCGAATGTATCCTTGAACTGCAACTCATCAATCAATCAAATGTTAATAAAATCACAATCAAATATTAATAAAATCATGTGAGTACATATATTTATGATTGATTTCTATGGTTCATCAAGTTTTGAAATAACACAAATGAAATAATAAATTTTGTAATAGTTAATTAACTTACTGTTTTAGAGACAAAAGGATCATAATAATCCTTCTTTATAGTCAGTTCGAAGGTCTCCAATGATGGAACTTTTTTTCACAAAAGACACAATTGTTTGATGAGTATTCTCCCGACACCTAGCTTTTGTAATCTTTTTTTGGACCTGACACTTGGATTTCTTTTTTACTTCAACACATACGTGCAATTTCTCTAACGTGTTAATTGAATTTACTGAATGTCTTAACATTCTACTACACCAAATCTGCAAGAAAAAAAAGAATAATAACAATATAATTAATAAAATATAACCATTGCATAGTCGTATTGTAGGCAAAACAAGATGTAGAGACGACATCCCTATGTATATATAATATAATATGCATACTATAACATGTCATAACATTATATTCTCAGTTTTTGATTAAAAATATCTCATGACATTTAAAAGAACTTTTTTACTTCGTTTCATGAATATTTTCCTTCTATTATTTATATACTCATCCTATTGTTAAGTGACCTTCAAAGATGTTGTAAATAGATTGAAAAAAACTTAAATCTCATCAAATTTGTTTTAAAATTTGGTAACCTTCCAATTTTACTCAAATTTAATATACAATAATATATCACATGAAAAACAAAGTCAACATCATAATAAAATAAGAATAAAATTGTACAGTCATATAAAAGATTTAATGATATGACTAACAACAAATGAGACCAAAATAAACCTTATTTCTGTCTTATAAATATAACTAGAGGAGTATGCATATACACAACATTTTTAGTTTTAATTATTTGTTCTTACGTTAAATTATTCAAACAATTTAAATTACATTTGCATTAAACAAACAGTAAAAATAAAATAACATTAATTTTATCTAAATCATTCCATTTAATTTGTACCAAATCTAATGCAACATTACTTAAAAAGCCAAGTCAAAGTCTAATTACGTACCTTGTGAAGAATGATGCCAAATATAGACTCTTTTCCAGCTGGATTAATATCAAGAAGGAGTCTTTTCATGGAATCAAGAGAGATATTATTTTTTATTTTAGAAATTAGCAGACTCACAGATTCAAGAGAAGGAAAATTGCTCTTGTCATCACCACAACTATAATAATCTAAAGGAAGTGACATGTGCAAATTCCACAAAAAAAAAAAAAAATTCTTTAAGATATGGAGAATAGTCTGAAAGACAGGTTTGTTTCATTGGACCGGAGATAAACAAAAAAACGAGTCACGTAAGGTGACAAGTTTGGGTGCAAAAACATGAAGGTCCTTGAAGTGAGTATTAATGGTGAAAACCTTAAGAGATGAGCATGTAATTTTGAAATTAGTTGGAATCACCAAAACACCCTTCAGATTAAGTTCTTGTAAATTAGTACAGCAAGTGGAAATCCAGTATTCAAAATTATGGTTCAAGCCGATAGAGATATTCTTAAGGGGGATAATTCTAAGATTCTTCAAAGAGATTATCCACCTCTTGAATATCCAAACACAGAGCATTTTGAAGTCATCCCAAAGGAATTTGAAGACGATTTGGTGTAATTAATCAAAGAAGAAATACTTTTTATAAAAGATAAAGTTGCATCAGCTTTCTCCCACCACTAGTGTTCTTCACCTCCTTCATATGCTTCATATTCATTAATAAATACAGCAAGTTTCTCTAAGATTATACATTGAGTCGCATAATATTGCATGCTTCCTTCCAGTGACATCTGCAGAAATTTATATAAGCATTACTAGATTAGTTTGCATTCTCACACACACGTTATGATTTGGTTTCTCTAGTGCATGCAAGATGGCTCTACCAGCCATGTGATTTGTATTGCATTGTAATTAGATATATCACAAAAGATGTGTGATTCTGTGTGATTTGGATTGCATGACACATCAGTTCATAATTAGCTGTGATTTTTTCATAAAATAATTAAGAAATGGTAAAGTATTCATATGGTCTTTTAAAATTGTACTAAGTTTCAATTTAATCCCTTAAATTTAAAAAGTCAACCTTTAGTTTTCTTTCCTTAAAACATTTAATTTAACTTAACAATATGCTGACTCAAAAAATTTAAATGGTAATCAATTATCAACTTATAATATAAAATCTTGAAATGGCAGTCTAACAACTCGTTTAACCATAATATGGGTAGGATTTTTCATGAGCTGTTAGTTATATGTATTTTCATTTTCAATAAACATTAATTATATTTAAATATAATCATCAACTTCTTATATTAAATCTTGTATTACCCACCAGTTAACCCATATTCAAATAAAACGGGTTAAATTCCTTTCACCTCCAATAAGAAATACTTATTATTTTTCATTAGCATTTATTTAATAAACCCAAACTCCTTTGTAATTTAATACTTATTCATACCGTAATTTGTTATATCTACTAAATTTATAATACATTGTAAAAAACAATAGATATTCCATTTTCATATTTGAAATATAATTTCATTCAATTATAGATTTTATGTTTTTATCATCTTATTTTTAATAGAATTAGTTATTATCAGATACTATTAATTTGAGTATTAATAGGTTAACAAATAATATTTCAAATTTCAAAATATAATTAATCATTATAAAATGTTATCAATCAAAATTTTAATATATTTCTATTGCATCTCACAGGGAGAAAATTTTAGTTTGTTATTATGAGATGTTATTAATCACAGTATCAATAGGCCAACAAACCATATTTCAAATTTTAAAATACACATAGATGTTATAAAATGTTATTGCTTAATATATTAATATATTTCTTGTATATGGTACCAGAGATAATTCTAGGTATGCAATTAAATATGGTTAAAATATGCTTAAATATCAATTCTTCAATTAATTATTATATATTTAAAATTTAACCATTTTTTAGTATTTAATTACAGAGTAATCATTTAAATTTGATGACTCAGTAGGGAGCGACATGAAATTTGATGCAACCAAACATATACTTAAGCAAAATAGAAAAAAAAGGTTAAAGATGACGACAATTTAGAGAAAATATTGATAATAAAGGAATTTATCAGCGTAAACTCGAAGAGTTTTTGTTTTGAATCGAGACTTCAGAGATTTTTTTGACCAAGTGAGACTTTAGAGATTAAAATATTTGTATAGATCCATATTGTAAATGTAGTTTTAGATTTTTTTTTATAGGTACTCATGTAATGATTGGGGCTTTGGTTTTTGTGCCTAAATTTTGCTCTATGCATATTAAAGAACAAAAGAGTTATATACTAAATGTATCGTTATTTTCATAGTCTAATAATACTCCTTAATCGTTCTCCAATTTAAGCAGAGTCAATGTGATTGTTACTTGTTTATAAAGAATGCTAACCATCAAACTCTTTTAGTTTTGGTATATGCATATGATCTATGTAAGATCTTCCTATGTAATACAATAAATAATCATACTAATCTTTTCCAAATCATCATAATTATTGTCCTAACTATGATAGTCTTCAATAATTTAGTAAGTGAATTTTTTTTATCATATTTCAAAATAAGTTTAATAATAGTAAAAGAGGCTATTCATGATAGAAAATATGCTTTCTGGTTAAAATAAAATTCTATCATGGATATTAAAAGCTTTCTACTCATTTTCCAAATGTAAACCATGCTAGACAAGGATTCCCCTCACATAGTTACAAAATTTTACTCAGAAAATACTCTGTTAAAAAAGGTTTCACCTAACATAGTTATTAAAATTGATTTTCATTCAATATAAACTGCTGACCATGTTAACAAAGAAGATGTTAACATGGTTATTAAATAATCAATATCAAATCAAAGTCATCAATCATGTTAGAGGGGACTACTGTAACATGGTCTTTAAAATGAAACTTGACAATCACATTTTTTACAATAAAATAAGGGCACCAGGTGTACAATTTCAAAATTCTCAATCAACAATAGCCCTGAACTATATCTCACAAAATACACACTTTTCAAATAAGATACACTTTCACTAACAAACACATGAATGTGATTACATAAATTGAACATTATATTTGCCCTCATGCCAAATGTCAGAATGATAATCGGCTCAAAATCCATCCAATAATCCCAAATAAAATGTAAATTTAACGGAAGCAATAAAGTATGTCTACACGGTTTGGAAATATACATAATCACATAATTCACCCGAAAGATGACCTTACAACTAACTAATGAGCATTTTCCAGTCCTTTCCACGATGGTTCCACTCGGAAATGATCACTTAAAAACATTTGAGCAATGAAGAGAAACAATTGTCTCAATAACACTTGTGCTACTTATTGTACAAGTGAGTGTGTGTCATTATAGTGTTCAAGGGAAGCTAATACACATATATGTTTAATTATACAATAACTAGTATAAACAACTAATCAGAAATCAATATCAGTTCATAAAAATAGTATAATTCAAACAAAGGATTATGGGCCTATCTCTCAATGAAGATACAAATGGAACCAAGCCTCAACATGCCTATTTCCTATGTACCTTAGTAGACGTACACTAAGTCAATAGCTAGGGTCCGATGAAAAGTGTATCATTTGAAGTGAAAAAGAGATGGATGCAAACTACGTACCTCACTTTTTATAATGTAGGTCTCACATAACAAGGCCCTCATTTTTGTGCATATCTCTCTAAATGTTAGGTAAAATGCACTTGATGCAATCAGTGTTCAAAGTAGAATGAGTTACAAACCAATTGCTGGTAATCCAGCAAGTATAATGAGCCATAAATTCAATAAAGTAGTCAAACAAACTATAACAAGCCACAAATTAGATTTTGAAATAAGATACAACTAATAACTCTCATTTTGTTTTTAGTGTCTCATTAGGTTCAGCATTTGAATTGCTGGAGTACCCGAATAATTTATGTTCAATTTTCTCCAACCTAGACGAGATATTTGTTCGCCCTGCGCCGTAAGTGCACGGGTCGCAGCAAGTAATAAAGTGATGAGAAAAGTATCGTTCCCACGAGGATTTGTCCAAAACCCGGTCAAACAATGATTATTACACTCTCGCCCAATTTGAGTGACACAAATGTTGAGATTGAAAATTAACTAAGAAAATAAAATGAAAATAAAACTATAAGTGATTCTCCAACTTCAAGGATAAAATGGGTCCTAAGATTATCTATCCCCCTTGTACTCCTTAAAGCTCAATTAACCTCCCCTCAAAGAAGCTCTCAACGAAACCACGTGCTAATCTAGGGTTCATAGAGTACTTGTAAACGCTCTCTCAAGTCAAGAACAAGTGTTTAGTCTTATTAAGTGCACAATCTCTTGCTACAAGTGAATAAGACCCAATTATCAAGCTCCAACCCTAATGTGTCTATGCAAGGTTAGTAAGTATATCTCTATCTTACCAACAAAACCATCCATCCATGCAAACTTCAGGTTCTTGCACTATTTTACCCAAGTTTTACACTCAACCTAGCTCTCTCGAGTCATAAATCAAGTGAACCCAACATCTAAATGGTGATCAAGCACTTAGAAGCATTAGGAACAGAGTAAAATAAGCACATAGATATCATTAATAACAAATTAAGAGGAGGAATCAAGAATCAATACATACAAGGGTTCAAAATAATCCTAGAATCAAAGTATTTAGCTACTCATGTTCTACAACTCTATGGGAGCATATATATACAACATTACAAACAGAACAAGAGAAGAGAATGAAGATGGAAGAGATAAACCAAGAGAGGAAGCCCAAATCTCTTCGAAGCTCCAAGCCCAAGCTAAATCCCCACTAAACTCCAAGCCCTAGCAAAGCAAAACACTCCCAAAATGTCCCAAAAGTCGAAGAATCAAGAATGAGATCGAAACCCTAGCTTTTATTTAGTTCAGTCTGTCTGTTCTGTCCAAAAACGCTCATAATCACGCAGTTCGCCGTGGGTTTCCCCACGGCGAGTCCACGGTGAACTCCAAAAATTCCAGAACTGAGAGATTCTCGCCGCGGCGAGATGACGGCGAGCTATCCAAAATGGGCAGAGGCAAATGGACTTCACCGTGGGTCTCGCCATGGCGAAGTCCCACTTATTCTGGTCCTTTGCTCTGTTTTCCTTATTCCTTGGGCTGCTTTGGCTTCTTCTTATTTTTGTTCAATTGGGAGCTTGGTGGAGGGCTAAAATCTCTTGTTTATTGCATCAAATTATTCCTACAAAAATTACATAAAACAAAATAAGAAACTAACTATAAAAACAATCAAAATCTACATAAATATACAATAATATGCGACCGAAAATCAAATGAACATTTCCTATCTTGAGTATCCAAAATTTATCAATGATTTAATAAAACTCAAGGAAAATATGCTCAAATGACATGAAATTCTAGGAGTTATCACACCCCCAAACTTAAACTTTTACTCGTTGATAAGCTCCTATATTTCATTCATTTCATCACAAATTTCCTCAATGTTGTAAATAAATTTTGTGAATAAAATGTTTGAAGAAGTTAAAAATCAATAGTAAGAAAGAACGAAAAGAGGAACCGTATATGTGAATGAAATGTGAGCTTAATGGATATAAACTTGAGTTATTTGTAGAACTCATCAACCCTCTTTCTATTTCTTATGTAGGAAGAGGTGGACCAATGGACAAGCTAAAGAGCAACCAGAGAGATGGAGAGCCAGAAGCAAAGAAGCCAGAGAACAAGGGAGCTCGCCGCGGAGAGCTCATGGCCAGGAGAGGGCTTTTCTACCCAATTCACTTGTTAGCTCGCCGTGGCCTTGCCGCGGCGAGGCGACGGAGAGCGAGAGCCTCTGCTGCGCTTTTTGAGTAAGCTGAAGCTAATTTAAGTCATATTTAATGCTAGGGCTTCGTGGGACGAAGTAGAACGGACTTGAGCACGATTTTTGGGAGCTAAGAGTTGCAAGAGAGAGCTTGGGAAGTGCTTGGAAACTTGGAGAAGCCCGGAGAGATTGAAGATTCTTACACCGTGGTTTCCATTCTTCTTCCTTCTTCTCTTCTCTTGTACTATGAATTCCCTGTCAGTTTTTGTTTTAGGTTTAGATACATTGATGTGTAGCTAAATCCCTTTTCTAGGGTTACTTTGAACCATTTCATGGATTGAACCTTATATTCCATTTCTTTGATGCAATGAATGAATGTAAATGTGTGTATTTTCATCTTGCTTTTATTCTTCAAGTGCTTGATCACCACTTGCTTTGTTAAATGAGGTATTTCTTGAGAAAGAGTATTTTGTTTTAGAACTTGGATGAAAATATGTTGGGCTTGAAGTTTATGGTATTAAAGGGATGGTTAGTTGGTAATGCAGAGATATAATTACTAACCTAACATTGTCTATAGAAGGTTGGTAGACATTTATGACTTGTATTAATTGTTGCAAGAGATTGTGCATTTAATGCAAGTAGAAATTTGATTTTGACTTGAGAAAGCTCTTTCAAATGAATTTAAACCTTGGGCACACACATTGCTTTATTTAGTTTGCTAAAAAGAAAGGAATTTATTAGTTCATGAAGTGAAATGGGGATAAGTAGCCCTAGACTTTAATTAATCTTGACAAGTGTTTTCCAAACCATCTCACTATTTTACAAGTGATTCTCCAACTTCAAGGATAAAATGGGTCCTAAGATTATCTATCCCCCTTGTACTCCTTAAAGCTCAATTAACCTCCCCTCAAAGAAGCTCTCAACGAAACCACG
Source organism: Mimosa bimucronata (assembly GCA_037074515.1). Taxonomy (NCBI): domain Eukaryota; kingdom Viridiplantae; phylum Streptophyta; class Magnoliopsida; order Fabales; family Fabaceae; genus Mimosa; species Mimosa bimucronata. Next base: position 30,399,588 of record CM073440.1, on the reverse strand, counting down.
TGCTAATCTAGGGTTCATAGAGTACTTGTAAACGTTCTCTCAAGTCAAGAACAAGTGTTTAGTCTTATTAAGTGCACAATCTCTTGCTACAAGTGAATAAGACCCAATTATCAAGCTCCAACCCTAATGTGTCTATGCAAGGTTAGTAAGTATATCTCTATCTTACCAACAAAACCATCCATCCATGCAAACTTCAGGTTCTTGCACTATTTTACCCAAGTTTTACACTCAACCTAGCTCTCTCGAGTCATAAATCAAGTGAACCCAACATCTAAATGGTGATCAAGCACTTAGAAGCATTAGGAACAGAGTAAAATAAGCACATAGATATCATTAATAACAAATTAAGAGGAGGAATCAAGAATCAATACATACAAGGGTTCAAAATAATCCTAGAATCAAAGTATTTAGCTACTCATGTTCTACAAATCCATGGGAGCATATATATACAACATTACAAACAGAACAAGAGAAGAGAATGAAGATGGAAGAGATAAACCAAGAGAGGAAGCCCAAATCTCTTCGAAGCTCCAAGCCCAAGCTAAATCCCCACCAAGCTCCAAGCCCTAGCAGAGCAAAACACTCCCAAAATGTCCCAAAAGTCGAAGAATCAAGAATGAGATCGAAACCCTAGCTTTTATTTAGTTCAGTCCATCTGTTCTATCCAAAAACGCGCATAATCACGCAGTTCGCCGTGGGTTTGTAAAAACAATCAAAATCTACATAAATATACAATAATATGTGACCGAAAATCAAATGAACATTTCCCATCTTGAGTATCCAAAATTTATCAATAATTTAATAAAAATCAAGGAAAATATGCTCAAATGACATGAATTTCTAGGAGTTATCAATATTCATGTTCACTTGTCTAAGATCTTGATTCTCTTGTCTTAGCACTTTGATAAGATTTCATACTCCTGTATCCTCAATTGCACTTCTTGTTCAAAATCAGGATGAAGTCTTGAGTTGTTCAAGCTAGTATGAGAGTGAGGTGTGGAGCCAATATCTTGAGCCTTAGATCTTAACCCACATATGTTGGCCTTCTTGTTCTTGTCACTTGTAGTACCCTCTTTATCTTTTACATTATTTGACTGCTCAATTGGAGACATGGGTAATTCATATTTGATTTCTTTCTCCATGACTATTCCATATGTAATAGTTTGGCATAAATACATATTTATAAATGTGTGCCTTGACCTCATCCATGATTAGATAGGGCCTACATTTACACTTGACACATGGACACCTAAGTTGTCCAGAAATTTGGGAATAAGGTGATAGTAAGGGCATAGGCAAGAACCTCGTCAACACCTTTCTCAAAATTTTTTGTAACACATTTAATAAGTGGGTCTATTTATACATCCATCTTCGATTCTCAGAAACTTCCATTCTATGGAGTTCTAAGTTGTTGATGGGAGGAGGAGATCAAGGTGTGGAATCAATATCTTGTGCCTTGGATCTTAACCCATCGATGCGGCCTTCTTGTTTCTAACACCTATAGTCTCTTCTTTATCTTTTACATACATCATTTGATTGCACGCTTGAAAACATAGGTGAAGCATATATGGCTTCTATTTCTCCTTGACAATTTGGCTTAAATCCATGTTTATAAATATGTGCCTTGACTCTTACCAAAAAAAATGTGTGCCTTGACCTTGTCCATGATGAGATAGGGCCTACATTTACATTTGACACATGGGATGCCTAAGTTGTCCAGAGTTTTGGGAATAAGATGATCGAAAGGCATAGGCAAGAAACTAGTCAACACCTTTCTCAAAATCTATTGTAACATAGTCAATAAGTGGATCTATTCTATTATACATCCATCTTCAATTCTCATGGACTTCAATTTCTTGGATTTCTAAGTTGTTGATGGGAGCTTGAGAATAAGGAGTGGGACCAAAATCTTGTGCCATAGAGCTCAAATCATCGATGTAAGCCTTCTTGTTTCTACCACATGTAGTTTCTTCTTTATCTTTTGCATCATTTGATTGCACACTTGGAAACATGGGTGTATCATATTTGATTTCTTTTTCTCCATGACTATTCCATATATAATGTTTTGGCATAAATCCATATTTATAAATGTGTACCTTGGCTTCATCCATAATTAGATAGCACCTATATTTACATTTGACACAAGGACACCTAATTAATCTGCCTTGATTTTTGAGAATACAGTGATCGAAATGCAAAGGCAAGAAGCTCCTCAACACCTTGCTCAAAATCTGGTGTGACCCATACATATAGTACACAGATTTATTCTATTATACATCTATCTTAAATTTTTAGGGACTTCCATTCTATTGAAAAAGAAAGAGAAATCCTGTATAACCAGCATAAATTGCTCAAAAATATTTTTATTTAAACATAGTAATTCTATATAATTTTGCAAATTATACATCATTATAAATGATGTACACAAGAAAACCAATAGCTGTTTAAAGATGCCCAAGAATATGAAGTGAATTAAATGAGAAAAAGGGCATGATAATGCTTTCATGCTTCAAATCTTTAACGACTTGGCAAATAATTTTCAAGAAAAAACAAACAACTTAACACATAAAAAAGAACATAAATAAAGCAGAAAATAATTTTTCCCGTCACACATATAGAAATGTAAGGAGTGCAGAGGTAGCAAATTTACTTTCTCCCCTAAAAAATCAATCATCCTCACATCACAAACACAAAACCAGCACAACAGCACAATCACAATAAAATTTCCAGCAAAGACAGATATAGTGGCATATCAGTACCAAGAAATTAAAAAAAAAAAAAAAGACATAGACGGAATGAATCTGAGAAGTGGAATAGGCAAAACCAATCAAACAGCTGAACAAAACCAGAATCTAAACAGCCGCCAAGAACAGAGAACACAAACACATGCACAGAAGACGAAGAAGACAATGTTGAGAACAAAATTAGAAATCAATCAGAAGAAATGAAATTACTAATTTAGCAAATGCGACAATTCCGTTGTTCTGGATAGAAATGGAGGATGATTGTGAGCTCAGCTTGCAAGAGAAGACATGTGAAGGAAGAAGGCAGGAAATGGAATTGGATTCATGCTTTCTCGAATGGAAGCACAAAATAAAAAATGTGAATGTGAGCGAGAGAATTGGCCAATGGGCAGAAGAAAGAAATCATTACCAATTACCAACACATAGTTGGTCTAACTTTGTAAGTTGTGGTAGATCCGTTTGGGATATTGAGTTTGAGTATTAGAAGGAAGGCACAAACCTGCAAATTTAGCATTTAGTTGCTTGGACACCTACCAATAGGATCAAGAAAATTCGCTAGTAGCTCATTGATATTTATATATATATATATATAAATCATCAAAAATAAAACTAAATGATCCATCAAATTCATCCAAATATATAAAAAAAAAAAAGAAATTTACCTAAACGACACCTCTAGCTGCACTATGTTGAACTCATAAATAAAATAAGAAAAATAATAGGAATTGTTTTCATTGTAATTCTGAAAGTTTGAAGAGTGCCCTCTTAATTTTTTAATATTGTAAGTTTCATTTAACAAAAAAAAATGTGGATTTAGCAAATTTAAGCTATAAATTTATAGCTAAATGCAATCAAAATGTGATTAAATTTTAATTTTTAAAATATAGTCATTTTATATTTTAAAATTTATTCATTCTTATCATCTTTTACTTATAGAATCACATGTTAAATGAAACCAAAGGTGTTAACAAAAAAGTTATTAATAGTGTATATTTCAAATTTAAAAAATTAAAATTAAATTTGATGCAAATGTAAAAAGATCAAACATATACTTTAATTTAGAAAGTTTTATTGGTTGCAAGGGAATTATATGTTTTTATATGCAAAAAAAAAAATACCATTACTGGAATGGATCTATCCACAAGAGTTACAATGTTAGAATTCAAATCCCCACTCTCTCTCTCTCTCTCTCTCTCTCTCTCTCTCTCTCTCTCTCTCTCTCTCTCTCTCTCTCTCTCTCTCTCTCTCTCTCTCTCTCTCTTATACATGAAGAAATTAAAAAAAAACAAAACTAAAGGCAACAACTACAGCTACTGCATTATAACCCTCCCCTTCAAAAGTTGGGTTATTTCGAGGGAAAATGTTATATTTTGATATGTTTCAACTATTTTAATAAAACATTAAACAATATTTCGAGGGAAAGATTGTTTCGACTATTTCGAGGGGAGCAAAAGTTTTATCTATATTTTAATAAAACATTAAACAAAACCAATCAAACAGATAATAATATATTTTAATAAAACTTTTTAACAGATAAAATATATTTTATACATCATTATTTATTAGATTTATCTATATTTTAATAAAACATTAAACAAACCAATCAAACAGATAATAATATATTTTAAGAAATAAAAAATATAATAAAAAGTAACATTAAAACTTCTTCCCTTCGATCCCCTCTAATCATGTCCAAATAAGTATAAAAAAAAAAAACAATCAATTACCAACGGAATTTCCAAGTGTATGGAGAAAGCTGGATCTGGGGTATGGAGTGGGATTTAGGCTACTTGGGAGGATGTAGAGAAGGGGATGGAGATGGTAAATCAGCAAGGAGAACTTCGGCCCAAGTGTAGGAGTAGAAGGAGATTGGGTTTCCATTCTGGAGAGGAGATTAAGGAGTCAATGGTGAAGAGTGGACGGCAGAGGTTGGTGGTGGTTTGGGTTGGTTGAAGTCCTGATCTGATTTTTACGTTTTGTTGGATCTTTGAGGGTGAAATGGTCTCATTGTGGCATCACTCTCTTGGTTCTTGATCATCACACGCTCGTTACATTTTGTGGTAGTTTTGGGCTTTTCTGTATGGCAATAAACATTTTTGTAATTGAAGGTTCCATCCTTTTACAACTTAATTGAATTCTTCATGATGAGAATGAGTATAGGTTGAATCTATAAGGAGAGGCGAAAAAGAATCTTTCAAGTTTAGTATCCATCCTAATTATAAGATCAAATTGACTTTTTTGTGGAAATTAAGGAAACAAAATAGACTACTAAATTTTAACATACGCTATATGTAATTATATTATACTTTAGTTCATAAGTCATATAAATTAGTTTTGAGAAAAAATGGAGATAAATATAAACAATTTAAAGTGGTGTATTTTGCATCCTATAACTCCCTATTGATAACTTGAATCAGGGACCGAACATCTGGAGCAAGATGTGGAAAATAAATACTGCTCCATATTGATGTAGAAGTCATATGAGGTTGCTCAAGCATAATAGGCTATTAAGTAATGAGTCTCTCTTTTGACGTCGTTTACATCAGAGTGGTTGTTGTGTACAATGCCCAGATTGTACTGATATATCGTACTTCCTGTTTCAAGAGATTGTATGAGGGCTGCAAAATATGGAGGAGTTGGCTCTAAATATTAATGACTCTCGGGATAAAGGTTTTGGTAGGTGGGTTGCTATTTTTTGTGTGGCTTGCTGGATATTCTGGAGGGGATGTAATGAACTTGTGCATCAACAAGTTTCATCGAGCATGATTGAGGAAGTTGTTGAAATCAAAGGGATAGTCAATTGTATGGTTCAAGCAAAGAATTTCTTACCCAGAACTCAGAGGAGGCTATAATGGTTTTTGGTGCATTGTCTCACCTCTCCTTTACAGCTGGGTGTGGTGGTGTTCTTCGTCAAACTAGGGGTGATATCCTAGAATCTTTTATGTGCAATATCAGTGAACAAGCTAGCATCACATCGGAGTTATAGGCATGCATGTGGGGTCTCCGTAGGGCATCTGTTCATAGATTCAACTGAAATCTTGGAATTCATCGAGAAGGTCAATATTGAGTTACATGACGAGCGTGATCTTATTAAAGTAATGAGAAGCTTGGTTAGACAAACATGGGAGGTTCGTCTGCATCTGATTCCGAGAGAGGAGAATCTTCTGCTGATTCTCTAGCAAAGCACAGTCTAAACATTGGCCAGGACTTGCATATTATGGCTAAGGAGGTGACTCTCTCCTTCTTGAGCAGCACAGGAGCAATAAGGATAGGAAATTAGAGAAAACATTCTCTTCCGCGTAAAAATCTTGTTTTTGCTCCCCTCATGCCAAAAACAGTCCTACCTTTCATTGTGCCCACTCCGTAAATTATCGTTTATGCATATTTTAGCTTAAAATGGTAACTTCCTGATCTAATATATCTCAAATTCTCAATTCTAATATTATATTTTAAAAAAAATTATTGTATATTATAAAACAGAAATTTACATGAAGAAAAAACATTAAACATAATAGTATATAATAAAATCACGCACACAGTCACTAAACCGAAATACGTTTTATAGTATTCGATATTTTGAATTAATTTTTAGAAAAGTACTATAAAATATTTATCGAGTACTACCCAATATACAACACCTAGCATATTAAAATATTTTCTCAATATATGACATCCGTAAATGTGGAATATATAAATACGACAAAGTATTTTTTTTAACAGTTATACAAAAAAAGATAATAATACTATTTGTCAACTACATACAAAAGTTATACATCAATTGTGACGATATATGAACATAAACTTCCAGCGTCGTGGAAAATTTTTGATTATATGCTCAAGGAGCAAGGTCTCATCGTCTCCTGCACCAACTTGAATCTCCACCTCATGATTTGGTGGATTATCCAAGTATACGATCGGTGTTGAAAATCCAGACTTCAGATGAATGTCACCTAATGACTCCTTGAACTGCAATTCATCAATCAAAGATTAAAAAAATCATGTGAGTACATATATTTATGATTGATTTCTATGATTCATCAAGTTTTGAAATAACACAAATGATACATTAAATTTAGAAACAAAATGTGATATTTAATTGACTTACTGTTTTAGACACAAGAGGACCATAATAATCCTTCTCTAGCCTTAGTTCGAGGGTCTTCAACGAAGGAACTTTTTTCACAAGAGACACAATTGCTTCATGAGCATTCTCCCAACACCTAGGCTTTATGATCTGCTTTACGACCTGACACCCGGATTTCTTTATTACTTCAACACATATCCGCAATTTCTCTAACTTGTTAATAGAATTTACTGCATGTGTTAACATTTTGTTATAAGAAATCTGCAAGAAAGAAAGAATAACAACATAATTAATAAAATATAACAATTGCATAGTTCCATTGAAGGGAACAAGATGTAGAGACGACAACTCATATGCATATATAATATAATATGCAAATTATAACATGTTATAACATTATATTTTTAGTTTTTTATTGAAATATTTAAAACATATAAGATAACTTTTTTACTTCTCTGCATGAATATCTTCCTATTTTTATTTATATACTTGATCTATTTATAAGTCACCTTCCAACATGTTGTACGTAGATTGAAAAAAAAAACTTAAATATCATCAAATTAGTTTTAAAATTTGGTAACCTTCCAAGTGTACTCCTATTTGATATACAATAATGTATCACATAAAAGACAAAGTTGATATCATAATAATTTAAGAATAAATTTGTATATTCATATAAAAAATTTAATGTGAGTAACAAATAGAATCAAAATAAACTTTATCTATCTTATAAATAAAATTAGAGGAGTATGCATATACACACAATTTAAGTTTTAATAATTTGTTCATATTCAAATTAGATTTGGATTAAGCAAACTGTAAAAATAAAATAAAATTAATTTAATCTAAATCATTTCATTTAATGTGTGCCATATCTAATGCAACATAATTGATTCCATGTAAAAAAGCAAAGTCAAATCTAACTACGTACCTTGCGAATAATGGTGTCCGATAAAAACAATTTTGTGGCTGGACTAACATCAAGAAGCAATCTTTCCATGGAATCAAGAGAGACATTATTATTTATTTCAGGGATCAGCAGAGTCGCAGATTCAAGAGAAGGGAAACTGCTCCTGTCATCACCACAATTATGATATTCCAAAGGAAGTGAACTTTGCAAGTTGGACAACCAAAATTCTGTAAGATCTGGAGAATGTTCTGAAACCTTAAGAGACAGGTTTGTTTCATTTGTACCAAGATAAACAAGATTCCAAGTCACACGTAAGATGACAAGTTTGGATGCAGAAACATGAAGTTCCCTGAAGTGAGCATCAATGGTGAAAACCTTGAGAGATGAGCTTGTAATTTTGAAACTAGTTGGAATCACCAAAACGCCCTTCAGATTCAGTTCTTGTAAATTGGTACAAGTGGAAATCCAGTCTTCAAAACTATGGTTCAAGCCCATAGGAATATTCTTAAGGGTTAAAATCCTAAGATTCTTTAAAGAGACCATACAATCTTGGAGATTCAGTTCTGGTACATTGAGGTAATTATATTTATCCATATTTTTGTCATTATCATCGGTTTGTAAATCCAGCTCTTGAACATTCAAACACAAAGCATTTTGAAGCCATCCCAAAGGTGTTTGAGAATCGAAACCACGATTCGGTGCAATTAACTTTAAGAACTTCAAAGAAGAAATACTTTTCGCAAAAGATACAGTTGTATTTGCTATCTCCCACCATTGGTATTCTTCCTCTCCCTCATCTCCTTCATATTCTTTAATAAATACAGCAAGTTTCTCTAACATTTTAAATTGATTCGCATAATGTTGTATCCTTCCTTCCAATGACATCTGCAAAAATTTATATAAGCATTATTGCATTAGTTTGCATATCCACACTTACACACACGATTATTTGGTTTCTCTAGTGCATGCAATATATAACCAAATAAAGATATTATTCTGATCGTTCCCTCAAAAACAAGGATTTTGTCATTTGCATACTAGAAATTAAACAATTATATATGCAAGTAAATTCCCAGATTAATTAAGTAGGTACCTCATGAAGAAAGTGACCGTATATATTTAATGTCCTGGTCGAACTAATATCATGGAGGAGCCTTTTAATGGATGAAAGAGCTTCCGCATATGACACACATGCTGAAGGGATTCAGGAGACATACCCGGTTGTAGAACACTGATCTTTATGCCTTTACGGAGTCAAAATCACAATAAGGAACTTGACTTTTGTATACTGCAGAAACACTTAAGAGGAAAAAAGAGAAGAGGGAGTTTTTTTTGTTGTTCACGATAGTTTTGTTCTGTCAAATGTCTGTATTTATAAACACAGAACTAACAGACACAACCCTTCATATTTTAAATTCAAATTTAAACAAATTCAAATTTGATGGGAATATTACATATAACATCCCAATATTTCTGAATAATTATATTCAGACCCCAAACTCTTATTTTGGGCCAAATCCACTAAGGGTGGACTGGGCCTAGGCCCAGCCCATTTTCCTACATCTCCCACTCACACTTGGTGGATTTAATCTTCTCGCCAACCTCTCTTATTTCTCTTTCTTTGATCATACTAAGTGCTCTGCAGTAACCGCATAGGCATGACGTCTCATTGGTGTCTGTACTAGTAACCCCCTTTACAGGATCAGCACAAGACTACCATACTTGTGTAGCTTGAATTATATCGTTGCCTTAGACATCCTAGATTTACCAATATACTTATACACTTCACATGGCAAAAACTAATCCCTCTCGAGTCATAGTAAAAACTCATATTGCCTTTCTCATATGCATAGTATCCACACTTATGAAATCACAAATAATATCATAAGGGACATGTCTCAGATACTAGCATAAGTGTGTACATTCCAGGTAATCTTCCTTTCGCCCATGTATCATCTCCATACACATCAACCGCTTTCCTAACACAATACCATAGATCGCATAAATCATGACCGTAGGACATGCATTAAGGTAGCCGTCATTGAAGTATATTTCCATGATAATGTCAAAGTCTAAGGATATCATAGAAGTATAGAAACTTCTTAGGACTCACACAGCAATGAAGCAGGGATCCATTCATTTGCTTCCTGTTTGCGGTTCTCTAGCACATGTGGTATGAATCACATGCTACAGTGTTACTCTTATATCATAAGAGCGTACGTCGTTTTGAGTTCTTATCAATAATACTGTACAGACTTAAGTTCCGATACTCCTAGTATCCAAACCCAAACTCTTCATACTTTACTCATCTCGTGACGTCAAAGTTGAAGAATTTGTTATCTGGCAACAGGCATCATGGTAGTGGGCATCCACGATACGATCTATATTTTGTAATTTATGTTTATAGATCTCATCTCGACATGCTACACTATTGTCGAGGCGACATGATTTTGTGTTACTTCTCTACCATATTAGCATTCTTGCTACTTTGCTGGTGAACACAAATGTCTCATCTTTGCACACTCTTCCTGAATGTCAAAGGCGGTTTGCTCGTGTGAGAGAGCCAACCTCTCTTGCCTGTACGACATACTAGACATTGTATATATTTATGTAGACACAAAAGAATATGGGAATAATAAAACACTTCATTTATCACAAATGAATTACATAGTGTCTGCATATTCTACATTTTACTCATACCAATAGCTTTTGCATGTTTTTCATACATTTCTCTAGCTATCGGTTTAGTCAGGGGATCTGCGACCATTTCCTTGGTCGAAATATGTTGTATAGTAACAACTTTCTGTGCTACATAATCTCTGACAAAGTTATACTTTATGTCAATGTGCTTTGTCTTGCTATGATACTTAGGGTCTTTCATATAGGCTATGGCTGCGGTATTGTCACAGTACACTAACACCGGATTGGTACTCTCATTACCAAAACCCAGGTGTTTAATAAACCTTTTCAGCCATATAGCCTCTTGAACTGCTGAAGTGCATGCCACAAACTCAGCTTCCATAGGATGAAGTGCAATGCATGTTTGCTTTTTGCTGCTCCAACTTATAGCGCCATTGTTCAGCAAGAAAGCATAACCAGAAGTTGACCTTCTCTCTTCTTCATCCCCTCCAAGGTCTGCATCTGAGTATCCAACTAGACGCAAATCACTTCCTTTATAGCACAATGCATAATCTGATGTGCCCTTCAAGTATCTCAAGATTCTCTTTACTGCTTTCCAGTGTTTTTCACCGGGATTTGATTGGAATCTACTTACCAATCCGACTGCATAACATATATCTGGTCTTGTACACATCATTGCATACATTAGACTGCCAACTGCACTGGCATATGGAACTCTTTCCATTTTCTGTTTGTCTGATTCAGTTTTGGGACACATTTCGTTGCTCAAGGTTACTCCGAAGGCTACAGGAGTATCCATGGGATGGCAATCTTTCATATTGAATCGTTCAAGAACTTTCTTGATGTAATTCTCTTGTGAAAGAGCTAGTATTCTCTTTGAGCGATCCCTTTGGATCTTAACTCCAAGTATATACTCTGCCTCACCCATGTCTTTCATTTCAAAATTCGATGATAACCATTCTTTAATAGTTAATACCGAATTCAGATTATTTCCAGCCAATAGTATATCGTCTACATACAGGGATAATATCACAAAATTACCCTCAAAACGCTTTATGTAGACACAGTGGTCTTCTTCAATCATTTGAAAATTGTATGAGGTTACTGCTTTATGAAACCTCAAATACCACTGTCTGGATGATTGTTTTAGTCCATATATGGACCTATTGAGTTTGCAAACTTTACTCTCCATTCCTTTCTTAATGAAACCTAATGGCTGTTGCATATAGATTTCTTCATCCAGATCACCGTTTAGAAAAGCTGTCTTTACATCCATTTGATGTAATTCCAGATCTAAACTGTTTACTATTGCCAGAATTAATCTTATTGAATTGAAACGCACAACAGGTGAAAAAGTATCTTCGTAATCTATACCTTCCTGTTGTGTATACCCTTTTGCAACCAATCGAGCCTTATACTTATCGATTGATCCATCCACTTTTCTTTTAATTTTGAGAACCCATTTGTTCCCAATGGCTTTTCGCCCTTTTGGTAGATCAACCAATTCCCAGACTTGATTCTTTCTCATTGAATCCATTTCTTCTTCCATTGCTTTCATCCACTCACATTTAGCAGGACCTGACAAGGCTTCTTGTACAGAACGTGGTTCGTCATCTCCATCAGGAGTGACTAAGAGTGCTTCTCCCTCTATTAAGAAGCGTCTCCTGGGTACATTACCCCTATTACTCCTTCTTATAGGAGTGTCTTGTCTTTCTCGTCTGCTTTGTTCAGGTCTTTGTAAAGACCCTTCTAAGCTCCCACTCAAGGTTATGATTTGAGACGATTGAGACTCATTCATTAGTTCTGTATTACCTTGTTCCTGTGTCTCATAAAAAGATACAGTTCGATCAACTTCTCCTCTGTTAGGATAGTCATTCTCTAGAAATCTAGTATTTCTAGATTCAATTTCAGTTACAGTTCCATCTTCGTTCTCTCCAATAAGAACGTATCCTTTTGATTGTTCAGAGTATCTTATAAAGATACACTTCCTTCCTCTTGGACCCAACTTCCCATACTTATGAGAATCATCATGGACATATGCAGCTGACCCCCATGGTCTAAGGATACTTAAATCCGGTTTGCGTTTTGTCCATAATTCATAGGGCGTGGAAGTAACTGACTTTGAGGGTACACGATTAAGTATAAAAGAGGCTGTTAATAAAGCATCTCCCCAATATGAAATAGGTAGATTTGCTTGAGCCATCATTGACCTAACCATGTCAAGAAGAGTTCTATTTCTTCTTTCTGCAACCCCATTTTGTTGTGGAGTGCTAGGGATAGTTAGTTGCCTAATTATTCCCTTTTCTTTACAGAGCTGTTTGAATTGATCTGACAGGTATTCTCGACCTCGATCAGTTCGCAATACTTTGATCTTACTGTCCATTTGATTTTCAACTTCGTTGATGTAACGTCTAAAACACTCAAGTGCTTCAGATTTGTGTGAAATCAAATAGACTTGACCAAATCTTGAATAATCATCAATGAAAGTGATGAAATACCAAGCTCCGTGTCTTGCCCTCACACTCATAGGTCCGCATATGTCAGAGTGAATTAATTGTAATGGAACTTCAGCTCTAGTTCCCTTACCGAAAGGCTTTCTTGTTGCCTTACCAGCCAGACAACTTTCACACAAGGACATTTCCATGTTTGATATTTCACCTAGCAAACCTTGTTTAGCTAGTTTAATCATTCTGTTTTGGTTGATATGCCCTAGTCTAGCATGCCAGATATTCATGTCAACAGTTACATTGGAGGAAACAGGAAAACAGTCATGCACATAGGAATCACCAACAATATCCATTACAAAGAACTTCTTGAAAACGAAAGCTAAACCATAAAAGGACGAGTTGCTAAAAATGTCTGCAACTTTATCATGAAAGTTTACAACAAACCCACAATCCATAAGACATAAAACAGAAACTAAATTCCGTCGGATGTCCGGTGCATGAAGAACATCATGTAGAGTCAAAGTCCTCCCACCTCGCAAATTTAACTTGCAGGTGCCGATTCCTTTAACCTCTATTCTAGCATTGTTGCCCACATAAAGCCACTTGCTCTGGTTCGGCAACCGACGGTATTCTACGAAGGATCCTCGATCCCTCGCTACATGGTCTGTTGAGCCTGAGTCCAAAATCCAGGAAGAACAAACAGGTTCTGTCAGAAAAGCAGTACTTAAAACATAGGAAACATGTGAATTCACATAATTCACTAGTACCTTTTCATGGTCATTTTGCTCGGTGCAATCCCGTGCAAAATGTCCCATTTTCTGGCAGGCATAACATTTGACCTTTTTCAGGTCAAACTTCTTCTTTCCGCCTTTCTTTCCTTTCTTCTTGAAAGTTTTCTTGCTTTTCTTGGATTTTGAGCCGTCCTTTTTGCCTTTCTTGTGAGATCTCTTGCCCTTCTTGTTATCGGGCTTAGCATGAGAAGGACCGGCATCCTCAGTGTAATAAGCATGTCCAGAGGCCCTGTATGCCTCCAAACGTTCATCTTCAAGCTCAATATGCTTTGCCACATCATCAAAAGTGACAATGCCATCATTATGGGTCAGATTAACTTTCATGTGCTCCCAACTAGAAGGGAGTGACCTTATGACAGCTTGAACTTGTTGTTCATCTGTCAACTTATGTCCAGCTTCCTCAAGTTCTCTGATCATGTTTGACATATCTCTCAGATGCTGTTTCATGGAGATATTTGCTCTAAGCTTATAAGTGTCAAACTTGATAGTCAACCTCCTAAGCTTAGAGGTTGATGTGCCACCATACTTGTCCTTAAGATCCGCCCACATTTCTTGTGCGGTTTGGCGTTTTTCATATTTGCACATCAAATCATTCTCCATTGAGCTCAGTAAGGTGATCCTTGCAACACTGTTTTTCTTTTTCCAGTTTTGGTAAGCTTCCAAATCCCTCCTGTGCTGGGCAGTGTTACCAGCCGCAGGTTCCACTACAACAGTGGTTAGGGTTTCCAAAACTTCTTGTTCCTCCAGAATATACTGCACCTTACGGTGCCAGATATCCCAGTTATCACCGTTCAGTTTGTCCCCCTTGTTGAGTTCAGCGATAATGTTCTTAGTGGCCATTTCAATTTCTGTGAAAAAATTTTCCATATCAAATTTCGTTCTCATTCAAGAGAACGGGCCATAAAGAACATACCAATTATGTAGCACATACTTATATACAATGTCTTATACTTATATTGTCCTTAATCAGAAAATGATGTCATTACCGGATTCATGATCGGAAGTATACGTTTGTATCTTCCATCACATAAAAACTGATAATTTCATCTTATTCTATCAAGGACATTATATATAAGTATTCGTTATTCTCACTTTTAGAAGCCTCATCTTCTAAAAGCTCCCACTAATCATAAGTGAACTTGGAATTCAAATGACTAACAATAACATATACTTTAAACATGCTATTTGCATAAGAAAAAAAAATATCAAGTTCTACAAATTACATGTTCACAATATTATAAAGTACATGTTCACAATACAATACATGTAATCAATAAGAAAGAGAAAAACACACTAACTTGTGTATATCAATAAATGTCACAACAATATCTCACAATGGCTTTCCTCATTTTTCTAAGTCTTGGGTTTTCTAACATAGACCTAGTAGTTTTCTTTATAGCATCAACCCAAATGCCAGTTAACTTATGAAAACCTCTTGCCCTTATTTCCTCACGATACTTCATCATGAGGTTAACATAGAACTCTGCACTCTTCTTATCATATATATTATCTATATTTTCTCTAACAATTGTATAAATAATCTTAACGTTTTTAGCTTTAATTGTTCTTGCTATAGCTTGATCAATTATTCTCTGAGCTCTAGTAGGTGTATAAGGTTGGTCCACTTCTATGTCCAAAACTAGAGTTTCTTTGGGTAAAGAGGGTTCCGATTTAGGACCACTTATAGTTAAAACCTCTTGAGGTTGCATAAGGCGCTGTACAAGATCTTCTAATAGACCTTCATCAGCAAGCACATCGAGATACTCTTCAAGTAACTCATCTTCGAGATCTTGATCAATTTCTTGTTGAACAAACTCTATTTGTTCATGTTCATCAAACTCAACCATTTCGAGTTCGGGATCCTCCAGATCGTCAAGAAATTGATCATCTAGGTACTCGATGCTAAATGATCCATAATCATGAGATTCAGTGCCTCTTGAAGCCTCTTGCCTCATTTCTTATCACCTAATCAAAAATAAATTAGGTTTAATAGCTTTTCACATTTTAAAACTAAACATAAGCACTGAAAAACTCATATACGGATCTCAATTATGTCTTGAAACCATACAAATAGTATACCAAATTAAAGGTCTCAAATTTAGGGATTTTTCAAGACAAACCGTACCCAAATCGGAGGTCCCACGCGCCGTCACGCGCCCCTAGAAGGTGCTCAGTTTTTTTTTTTATTTTGAATTTTGACACGGCGCGTGTATCACACGCGCCGCCTTAGAGCGGCCGGCTTGTGACACGCGCCGGACTGTTGGCTTCTACGCGCCGTCAGCAGTAGAGTGGGTCCCTCAACTTTCTGACGTGGCTTTCCACGTGGCTGCACGCGCCACGTGGCGTCTGCTGGCCTCCTTTTTTTTTTTTTTTTTTTAAATTAAACTGGGTGTTGGGCCGAACTGGATTCGGCCCAACTGTTCCTTTTTTTTTTTTTTAAATTCGCTGGGCCTGATACACGAGGCCCAGCACTGTAATTAAATTTTTTTTTTTTTTTTAATTAAACTCCAAAACGACGCCGTTTCGCCGCGGGGAGTCATCTTCATCCTTGAACCGGGTCAACTTGACCCGGTTTCTGGTTCTGGGTCGGGTCTGACAGACCCGTTTTGAACCCAAACTTCTCTCTTCATTTTCTCCCTCATCCGGAGTCCGTTTTTCGCGTTCTAATAGTCCATTTTCATCTTTTTTTTCGTGCTCTACACAATGGTATAATTTTTATACCCTAAAAGTGTCAATTTCTAAATACCCGATTTAGAAAAAGAACGGGTGTTTTGTGTTTTTCTTTTATTCCTTTCCATTGTTTATAAATGCTTTTCCTTTCTGTAATGTCTTTTATATTTGTCATGCTATTCCAATGTATGCATAGAACAAAAAAAACAACAACAGAAAAGAAACCCGAAAACGCACAACAAAGAAAAAGAAAATCGATAAAACACATAGTATCCTTAAATCACAATTAAACATATTCATGATGACTTGCTTAATATTTATCAGTAGCAAATCATGTTCAGAACCAGATTTCAGATTTTAGATCAAAACTAAATCAAAAAAAATTGCAGCGGAAAACAAACAGAGACTAATTTTCATACTGTATAAAAAATAAAACACAGCCTTAGAATCATAACTGCTCTGATGCCAATGAAGGGATTCAGGAGACATACCCGGTTGTAGAACACTGATCTTTATGCCTTTACGGAGTCAAAATCACAATAAGGAACTTGACTTTTGTATACTGCAGAAACACTTAAGAGGAAAAAAGAGAAGAGGGAGTTTTTTTTGTTGTTCACGATAGTTTTGTTCTGTCAAATGTCTGTATTTATAAACACAGAACTAACAGACACAACCCTTCATATTTTAAATTCAAATTTAAACAAATTCAAATTTGATGGGAATATTACATATAACATCCCAATATTTCTGAATAATTATATTCAGACCCCAAACTCTTATTTTGGGCCAAATCCACTAAGGGTGGACTGGGCCTAGGCCCAGCCCATTTTCCTACACATGCACATTTGAGAGCACTAAACTTGGAATCATTATCACAAGAGGAATCATATGTCAAAGAATCATAAAATGAATCTGAATCATATAACTGAAAAAATTCAAGGTTTGGAGTATTTGAAATCTTGATTAATGGATGTGATTCATCCCTATCAAGATTAATAGGAGTCCAAGTCACGCGTAAGGAAACAAGTTTTGGTGAAGACACAACATGAAGTTCCTCGAAGTCACCTTGAATGTTGAAAATCTTGAGAGAAGAGCTTGTAATTGTGAGGTTAGTTGAAAGCATTAAAATATCATAAAGAGTCAGTTCTTCTAAACCGACACAGTAAGTTGAAATCCACTCTCCAAAACTATCATTCAACGAGATAGGGATATCTTTAAGATTCAAAACCCTAAGATTCTTCAAAGGAATCATAGAATCTTGGAGGTTCAGTTCAAGTCTTTGATGGGTATATTCAAGATCTAGTGGTCCGCCATTGAACTGTAAGAAAAGTTCTTGAACATCCAAAGACAAGACTTTATGAAACCAACGAAGAAGATGAACTGTAACAAAATCCAATAATCTTGGAGAGTCCATTTTCATTGATAAGGACATGTAAAGCCTTTTCAAATTCTTTTGAAGGATTATATTTTCCTTCTTCATACAAGAATCTAAGAATTCATCGAGGTGTTTGATTAATCCGACATCATTGTATTGGACGTTCCGGAACTCTAGAACGGAAGGGTAAGAACAGAGTGAGCTGAATCTCTTAGAGGTCATGCCTAATTGAAAAAGGGATTTTGCACAATGCACACGAGAAAGGATTTCGTTGACGACGAAATCATCGTGTAGGAAGTCAAAAGCATATTTAGAACAAGGTTCATCCATGTTTAGTTAGCTTTTGCAGGAGATAATAGCAAGTTTTGATTTGTGTTTTGGAGATATACGATGAACGATGAACCGACGACGATGGTGGCTGTGCGTGAGGGAAAATTTTGAGCAATAGGCAGAAGAACAAAAAATGCCGATTGAAAGTATGTATATATAGAGGCTGTTTAGGGTTATAATTTAATTTGAATATAATATTTTATTTGGATTAGTTATAAGATATACCTATATATCCGATTTTCTTATTAATATAATATTTATGTCGATATCCATATCTATCTATTATCTGTTGATAAAAAAATCTATCTATTAGCTCATATAATATAGGGAAAACTAGGGAGATGAGCCAAGAAAAAAAAAAGTTACTATGAAAGAACCTTTTAAAAAATAATTATTTAGCTAAAAATAAATAAGTATTTTAAAATATTAATTTGACCCTGCCTATATCTCTCAACTATCTCTTTTTCTAATCAATTGACTCTCTCCCCCAACTCTCTCTATCTCTCTTTTCTTCTCTCCCGCTCTCTTTAAACTAAAATTTAATTAATAAATTATTTAATTTCATTATATCCATTATAGCAAGAGATATTCAATATCAAAATAGTATTTATTTTATCTAAAAAAATTTTAACATAGTCAATTGGGAGGATCGCAACAGTAATATCTATAATTAAAATTACAAATTGATTAAAATTATTTATTTATAGCTATACACTCATGTATGCATATGTACATAAGCTTTTTTAAAATATTTGTTTACAAAATGAAATATTTTTGTATAAAAAAATGAAATATTGTTTTCTATCGTTGTTTTCATATTTGCTCAATCATATGACTAGAGTTATAAACAGCCAACCGAGACTTAGTACAAAACTTTAAATTATATTGAATGGCTCCCATTTATCATGAAAACATTTTCTCTCTCAAGATTTTGTCTATCTCTTAATAATTTTAATTTGATGTGTTTTCTATCCCATTAATATTAAAATAATATTAAGATATAGACAATTTTGCTACTATTTCTTTTTTTTTTCCTTTCAAAATGATTTGCAAACACATAGAAGAAGGAAGTAAGGGAATAAGGTTTATCATGACGAGAGAGTCAATTTGTTAAAAGAAAAAAATTGATGAGATATGGAGATAATATATACGGATAGTTAATTTGGTAACTTAAAATAATTTTTTTTATTTTTTTCCTTTTAAATAATTATTTTTTAAAAGGTCCGTAGAGTAATTAATTTGTTTCCTTAGTCTCTCTCCCTAATTTTCCCTATAATATACCCCATGACATTTATTGACCTCATTGTCCTTTATTTAGATATTTAGATGTTGATATTCAATTTATTGATTGTCCTCTACCCTCCCTTTCTTTATTTATATTTCTCTTTGATTTTATGTTTCATTGTATCTCTCTGCATATTAAATTAATTATTTTATTTTATTCATGTTTGATAACCTGCTACGCGCTCCCTGGATATTTCATGCCAAAGAAATCACACTTGTTATTCACTGGATAACCAAAAAAAAAAAAAAAAAAGGGATAACCAACGTAGGTACAATGAGCACATGAAAAAAAAAAAACAGTTTTATTACTTCCATTTCCACCAATATTCTGTTCATAACAGGTTTTCCAACAAAAACTATTATGAAAATTGTACAACTAATACAATGGTTAGATCTTTACATATCCCTTGATCTTATATTTTCATTGTGATAATTAAATCATGTGAACTATTTGTGATTATAAAGAAACTTAAAATTTAAGAGTTTTAAGAGTTCTAAATCATTGTTGAGTTTCCTTGGTGTCTGGTTCACCATCTTATTTAGATAATTTGATGGATGATATAGTTTTAAACGGATAATTAAGGGAGTTTATGTGCAGGCCGTTTAAGTTGAAAATTTAAATTGGATTTGAAATTTTATTTGTATCAAATAAGATATTCATATTCAATTTCTAAATAATGTTTTAAATTTCACATTATATTTAGATAATTATTAGTAATTAACACCTTCAATTTTTTCTCATATTTCAAAACGTACGATTTTTTGAATTAAAATTCTACAAAATAAAAGAAATTATATTTAAAATAACAAAAAAATGTATGGGTTCATAATAATAAAAAGAATCTGATTCGCCTTTGCAAGACTTTCTTAGACAATTAATACTCCCTCCGTTCCTAATAATTTAGGAAAAACGGTGAACATTTTAATTCTGCCACATATATGTAAATTGAACACATTCTTTCTTGATTGAAGTGTATTATATATTTTTCATTTTTATTTTTTTAATAACAATATGTTTTTCTTCAATTAATCTTTTTAATACCAAACCAAAGGTATTAATAAGTGCATATTTTGTATTTAAAAATAGATTTTGAGATTTATTATATTAAAGCTGTAACTATTTTATATCAAGCTAATTGATTTATTGTAGATAATTTTGGTCCCTAAATAGAGGTAGAAGAAGATTCTTAAATTCTGTTTCACGAGAAAGATCTCTGCAACCCGGTGCTAAGTATATCAGAACCGTTTGGGTTAGCAGAAGCAACTCTCCAAGCACCTAAGGTAGAGGTATATCAATGGTAAAATCTCCTACTCTATTATCAACAATATCTATTGAGATTTTACACTTTGTAATTCTAGGGATGAGCATTGAATTCTGTGTTAAAGAAAATTGCAAAATCTTTACAATGCTCATAATCTAGCTCTTATACACATGCATATTGTTTTAAAAAAAAAGGGAATATATTTATATATATCTTTGTGCATGTAGTCATGATTAATTCACTATGCTCAACTATCCTGAATTAATTACATCTTTTGAAGCATGTGAATTTTGCTGTTGAATATCTACGAACTAACCATGAGCAGATCCATATGAATTTGGATACTGAAGAAAAGAAAAGAATTATAGTTCTGTAGGTAACAAGGAGAGAAAGCTTCAAGACTATGATCTATATGGAAATTTACTCAAGTCTTGATGAGCTAAACTTCATGCTTGGATTTTGGTGTTGAACCTGTAAAAGAAAATATCAACATTATTCTGCCTAAATCAAGCTACTGCATGGGCAAGCTCAGACTGACCAATCAATAAGTGAAGTTCACTATCGCTAGCATATGCTGGACAAGAGCCAAGATTGAGCTGATTGCCATCAAAAGCACTATCGATAGCAAGGTCCGTTATCGATAGCTGGAAAGAGAAGTGATGAGCTTGTCCGAGACTGTGGGATCATGCCTGCTAGCGATAGCCACTCTCATTACCGATAGCAAGCTTCTACCTAGACAAGTGCAGTTATGGTGATATCATTCTTATCTTATCTTGAATGAATATAATTTTGTTTGGATAATGAATGCTTGTCTCCCATCTCATTAGCAATCAATCTTTTACTGTCATGAAATATCTGTCAGATTGCTATATGACTGAAAAAGTTGAAATTGTGCATAGTTTATCTTTTGTGGAATTTATAAAATGCACAATTAAAATTTGTTTAGATTTCAACTCATCATGTTTATAAAATTGCATTTTGAAAAATATGTTCACCTCAATTGCATTTGAACTATCTTTGAAAATTTGGAAGGTGATGTTTCAAACTGATGCATTAAAGTTTTCTTCTAACTTCTATATGTTGTGTAGTGCCTAATCTGTGCTAATCTATTCCATGACAAATGCTTAAATTCTTGACCAGTTATTTGGACAAATGAGTGTGTACTTCATTATTCAAAAATCCATCCATCATCCTTTTACTCAAATGCATTATCAGTCTTTATCATTTCAGAGTATCTAGAGTCTTGTGTTTATCCTAATATTGAATATTCATATCACTCTGAACACAGCTCTAAAGGTCAAGAAAATCTCTAAGTCATATCAAAGTCATTATGTCTATCATGTCTATAGCACAAAGCCTTCTTTGTAATGCTATTATTCATAAGACTTTGGATATGTTCTCTAATCCTTAAAAGGTGAAGCATTTTGGCATATCTTCTTCATTGTTGACTTTCATCTCAATATTGCCAACCACTATCGCTAACTCCTCTCCTAGCGATAGGAAACAAAGCACAGATTCCTACATGAGCATTGGATGTTAAAACGTTTGAAAAATTATTTTACATTTTAAATCTGCATCTCATTTATGCTTCAAGATATCTTAAACCAATGCTGAGAAAGTTATTTATCAAATGTCTTTTATGCTTTATGGAAAATATTTTTATTTGAATTTATACATAAAAGCATAAGCAAATTATTTCAAACCTTATCCTGAGTTTTTCTATACTTTTGCTAAAAAAAAAATATGAATCATACTAATGATTTCAAAACAAGCTTGATTTTAAAATTGCATATCAGAGTCTGTTCAAAATAGATGCCCATTTGGTGTCAGATTTTGCCATCAGTATTTTGCTTATATACGACTCAACTTGACATATTTGTACCTGGAAAAATGGACAAATCAATTTCAATATTTCAAATACCTCAACTCAGATTTCTTGATTTTTGTTTATACTGACATTGCAATCTTGTTTCTACAAGTTAATTCATTTCAAATTTGATTACAACCTCCAGAAATCTGTGACTGAATTTTATTTTGATTTTGTTGACAAATCCTGAACACAAATTTCTTTGGTTCATCAGTAGCTAATTCTGGCTTTCTGCTTCATTCATATTTTTGAAACTGGTGATTCAAAGTTTTATTCTGATAGTAGCCTTCACTTATGCATCCTTGCTTGCTATGTGCTTAAATCTAACTAGATCTGATTTACATGCTTAAAATTTGATTTGAATATGGCTATGAATGCGTAAATCTGATCATGTCATAAAAAGACTTGTGTTGATATCTTGCTGTCAGATTTGCCGCTTGATCTTAATCTGCTATATCCTGTTTGACTGGAATAATTGAATGCATAGATTAAGGGGGGAGCTTCAAATTTAACATATGTATATCTTAAAACTCATCTCCTTTGATGATAAAGATGATTCCTCGTATAGATTCCTTTCATGATCTCAATACGATATTATCTTACATTAAGGTTTCTTTACATTTGGTATCAATTTTTGATAATCCTTGATTATATTAACCCCTCTCCTTGCAAGAAAGATAAACATTGATGACAGGAGAAATTAATCTGGGAAAGAGCATCCCTCAATACTCAACATTTCACACGGACACACTATCAAATCTGAGGATTGATGCAGATGCACAATAAAGCACTGATTGGCTTACACTTTCCCAATAACAATTGGTATCAATACCGGCTTATCACATATAGCAGATCAAGAGAGGAAGGCACTAGGCTTCATGGATTAATCAATTCTTTTGCCTAATATCAATGAGCATTTCTAAACCCTCCTTCTCCAAATTTCATTTAAAGTTTTTCTTTGATAAATTTGCAGTATCAAATCTGTATGCCTTGTTTGAGAATCTTGCATATCTATGGCAAAACTTCAGCAAACATAGAGTCAATATTTTTACATTTGGTCAAGAACTTTATTGTTTTCCACAAACTTTTGATATCCCTTACATTTGATTAAAATTTTTGGGAGCGAAAAGCTTTGTTACCAACTTTTTGCTGATGTCAAATAGGGGGAGAGAAAAGCATGAAAAATATATTGATAGGAAGAGATAAAGCCATGAACAACATATTGCATCTACATTAACTTCCATGATCTTACTCTTACATATTTTTCACCATGGATTTGTCATCATCAAAAAGGGGGAGAATGTTGGATATGCTTAGTTTTGATGATGTCAAATATAGAGTTAAATGTAGTAAGCAAAAAGTGTGGATAAAGTGTTTATCTCCTACTATCTATTAGATTATGTTTGCTATATGTTTACTGTGATTGAAGCATTGCATATATGATCACATAACATGTCCATAAGCTCAGATTGCATACATAACAGCATGTAACTTAGTCTGGAATAAACTGAGATAAGAATCATAATCATAATGGCTAAGTAAAAGAGTGTAGGTTACCTCAGCAATGAATAAGTAAAATCTAATAGGTAACAAATTCTCTATTGCTGATCATTGAACTAAAAGAATATGCTAGCTATAGCATGATTTGCTATCCATAGCATCATTTGCTATCTATAGCAAGATTTGCTATCCATAGCATCATTTGCTATCCATAGCAAGATTTGCTAGCGATAGCATGACTTGCTATCCATAGCATGACTTGCTATCCATAGCAAGATTTGCTATCCATAGCATCATTTGCTATCCATAGCACGATTTGCTATCCATAGCAAGATTTGCTATCCATAGCACGATTTGCTAGCGATAGCATGATTTGCTATCTATAGAGTCTTTATCATTGAGCTAATGGACTAAGCTTGCGATAACATCTGCTGTGCATTATATGATTATCTGTTTAAGCTAAGTACTGGAATTACACTATGAAGCTAGCGATAGCTTTGTTAGCTATCGATAGCACAATATGTGCTGAGCTAATACATTGTTTCTAAAGTGCAGATTTTACACTGTCAAGCTAGCGATAGCAAAGGGAGCTAGCGCTAGTGAAAAAGCTGACAGCAAGTACAGGAGTAGGTAGCAGCAGGTTACCGTTACTCAGAGTCTCCATCTCTCTTTGCCAAAGTACGAGAAGAAAGAAATACTCAAAACGGCTAGTTCTCCAAGTCTCCAACGGATAGAAATTCATCAAAACATATATAAAGACTTGAAGACATCAAAGAGAAAAAAACGATCAACAAAAATAGAAGCATACACGATGAATATACGCTAACAGCAATGAAAACAGAGGCTCTGCACAGAATATTAGTTATATATCAGTGAGCCCAGAAATGATGGTTTGAGCGCATTAGAAAAGAAGAGCTAGAGCACACATTGTTCAGATTATTAAGCTCTGATTTGTATGTCATCATACATCTGTTGTACTTCAGTGATTATCACAATCTGTTCATTTAGTGAACTTATTACTTTGATAAAATCCTCTATTGTTTGAGGTTGTTCTAAAGCTTGGTGCTCTAAGAACAGGGTAGTAACCTTACAGGTTGTAAGGGGGAGTGTTTAGAAGGTTTCTAAAACTCTGTAAAGGTTGGCTGGTAATCCCATGTTCGTAAAACCAGTGGAAAAGGTTGACAGGTGAACCTGTGTTCGTAAAACCTGTGGTAGGCTTCTCTTGTGCCCGGTTTAAACAAGATAGTGAAAAATCTCAGGTGGAGCCTGAGGACTGGATGTAGGTCAGGGTTGACCGAACCAGGATAAATTCTGTGTGCATTATCTTTTCCCTTAACTCTCTTAGTTTCCAGCATATCTACATTATATATCTCTTGTGCATTTAATAGTTTTGAAAAGCTTGCTTTCATTGTATTTTAGAAAGAGAAGTTTATAAGTTTTTATTCTATCACCCAATTCACCCCCCCTCTTGGGTGACAGCCAGCATTTACAATATTCAACTCGGCTAACTCGCCTCGCTCGGCGAGTTTGCCGAGTTAGTCCTGGGTCTCCCCGGGCTAACCGAGTCAAGGCCGGGCAGCAGGACCCCGAGTCAGGGGTGCAACCGGACTAGCTAGGTGACCGAGTCAGCGAGTTCCAGGTCAACCTAGCCGGTCCGGTCCGGGTTTAATAACCCTGACTTTTTTCAATTTGTGCCACGTGTCCTTCTTGCCATGTGTTTCTCTCACAGTCCGCCATGTGTCGCTTCCGCACGCCGCCACGTATCGCTCTCACAAATTGTCTGAAATGAGGCGTTGCTGCAATTCAAACCTGTGATCTCATGTGCTTGTGCTCATGCCTTAACCAGTTGAGCTATGAAGACCTTGTGATATTATTTGCAAACAATTATATTTATATATACTTTACATTTTATTTAAATTAATACATTATAAAATATATTTAATTATTAATATATATTTTACTTATTAATAATTATTATTTTATTATATATATTATTAAAAAAAATTAAATTTGTAATAAATAACATATTACCTAATAAAAATTTCAAAATTAAATTTTAATAAATATATATGTATGAATTAATATTTATAAAATATATTTATTAACTATTATATATATAAAATAGTTAATAAATTAAAATAAATAATATTAATTTTTTAATTTTTTTATAAATTACCGACGGAATTCCGTCGGTAATTTTTATTAAATAATTAATTTTTAATTTTTTTATTAATTACCGACGGAATTCCGTCGGTAATTTATTAAGACGGAATTCCGTCGGTAATTTTACCGACAGAAATTACCGATGGAATTGATTCCGTTGGTAAATTCCGTTAGAAATTACCTGCTTTTTTGTAATAAAAGATCATATTTATTCTTATTAAGGAGGGACATGATAAACTAGTGTTGCTCAAACAAGCACATGTCAGTTAAATGGTATTCTTGTAGCACTTGAGGTTACGGATTTTCATTTTATGGGAAGTATAGTTCGTGAGCCTTAATTAGTAGCTGAGAAAATCACCCATTTGATCAAATATGAAGCCGATCTATTTTTTTTTATATATATAAAAAGCCAATCTATTTTTACCTTTTATTCTAGTATGTGCTTTTGGAGGAGTATGAATGTAAGAAGGAAGTTTGATCTTGATGGGTTAAGACTAGTTTGGTATGTTGATGGATATTATTATTTTTATTATCAAACCCAATACTTACATTGCATTTAGATAAAAGAGTAATTGTACAAACATTAAATAAAATAGTACATGGATATAATGTTCACATTCGGCTAAATTTTTATTCAATAAAGGATTACTTCACTATAAAAAAACAATGAACTAGTGATAAAATTTAATGATGGAATTTCGTTGATAAAGACTCAATTATATCCCTAAATCAGGAATTGAGTAGCAAATTATTTAGTGACATTCTATTTTACAATGAACTTCGTCACAAATATACTAATTTTTTACAGTGTTTGATTCAATTGTACCATGCAATTCTCTTTCCATGAAAAAAATGTCGTATAATTCTTTGAAGGACGTTTTTAGTGAGACATTTAAGTTTCATGCATTAATCCTTTGAAGGACGTTTTTAGTGAGACATTTAAATTTCATGCATTCTTTCCTTTAATATCACTAATTTATTTAAAGCTTCCTTATATCCGTAAGAGCTAAATAATTAATTTGTAAATACTAAGAACTATAATTAAGTTAATTTTTTCAACAAATATATATTGGCTTTCTTAAAATACCTTTTTAATCACATGCATTATAACAACTCTTAATGAAAACTCTTTTATTATGAAGGAAGAAAGGGAAGAACATTACAGCACCTGCTGCGATCCGACATCAGATTAAAGGCCGCAAATCGTGGCCGCTGATTCCTAATCGTAAACCCTAGCGGAGAGCCTCTAGAAGTTTCGGGGAGTTTTCATTAAGAAGCAGAAATCGAGGAGGGTCGTCCATCAAAGGTTTCGAAGAAGACCCAGATGTGCTCTACAGTCATTTTTGTTTTCAATGCTGACGTTTCATCGATCATTGTGGGGAGAAAAATCGTTCTCTCTCCTCATCCAGTCAGAAGAAAAGGGAAAAACCCAAAGATTGGGATATGAAGGAAGTATCGAGGAAGGAGATGAAGTTGAAAATGGTAACAGTTCGAAGGTTATGGAGAAGAAGAATCAGATATGAACTTACAAGATCTGATGTTACAGGTATGGATATTGATTATCCTATTAGCCCACCTCCATTGAAGCAACGTTGTTCTGAGGAAGGTGTAAAGGTTAAACAAAAAATAGCCTTAAAAAGAATCAAGGGTTCGGGGGCTGATACATTGGGGGAACAAGTTGTCAGTATTAAAAAATGTAGAATTTAAAAGCTGTAATGTAGGAAGTTATTGGTCTGAGCCAAGGTCTAATATTAAGTTTAGATCATGAGGGTATAGATCTGGTGGTGATTCGTCTATGTGTGGTGCACTGGTGATGATTTTGAGGGCTTTATGGAACCAAAGAGCCAAAGGAAGGTTAGATTTAGATGTGATGGATCATTTTTTAGTCTAATTGTCTCTATCAGCTTCAACATGACTAGGAAACCCAATTTGGGATTTTTAGTCAACCTTAATCCCCTGCTTTTATTATTTGATAGTCTTGGAGAGTTGAGGATCTTATGTTTCAAAGAATTTCTGGGTATCCTATTTACTTCTGGTTTATATGATGTGATCTCAGTGTTACTTATCAGGGATGGGTTAACAATGCCTAGAATGGTGTTAAATAAGGGGGTATTCTGTGCATTTAAGGGCGTTGGTTATTCAAGCATTATTATGCCTTTTTATGTGGTTGGTGCTCACAGTTGGGTCTTGGAGATTTGGCATATGGCACTACTACAAAAAGTATTTTTAACGTCACAAATTTTGGGGGTTTCCACGTCACTTTTTCAGGGGACATTGAAACAAGTGACATGGAAAATGGACTTTTAACGTCACATATTTATGTGACGTAGAAAGTCAGAGAAACCACGTCACACATAATATTAGGTGTGATGTTGTAAGTTTCTCGGAGGAAATCACGTCACACAGAATATTATGTGTGACGTGGTTTCCTGGAAACCACGTCACAAATAATATTCTGTGTGACGTGGTTTCCTGGAAACCACGTCACACAGATTATTTTTGTGACGTGGTTTCCAGGAAACCACGTCACACAAATATTCTGTGTGACGTTGTTTCTTTTTTTTTTTAAAAAAAAAATATTTTTAATTTTTCTATTCCCCGTTGATATACATTGCAAATGTCTAAATGCAGGTCAGATAATACATACACAAAATTCAAGTTTCAAGCAATGTACAGAGCATAACAATAAAATGCTATCACTACTATACAATCACCAACATAGGCCAGACCAAAGAAAATAAGTCGAATCGAATGAAAGGAAAGATCACCAGCAAATAATTTTGATTCAGATTGTTACATAATCAAAAATAAAAGGAAAAATTGAGCAATACGTTCACGAATCGCATCAATGTCTTCGACTGTAAATTCATCGATTCGGTCATAAAACTGCAACAATAATGGATACTATGATCAATACAAAGTTAGATAAAATTGTATGAATCATATAATAAGCTATAGATAAGAATTTATACCTGTGGGAAGGATCCGCTACGGTCACTCTCAATAATGTCACACATATACTTCATGACATAATACCCACACTCCTTATTCGTCGGTTGCTTGGGGCACTTTATAAATCAAAGGAAATAATATAAATTAATAACAAAGTAAATAATATCTCAATAATATCTCAATTGACTAACATTGAACGAATTTAAATCAAAATACTTACTTTAGGTCTTTGCACCGTGATGGGATTATTCATTTCATCGGTATCTTCCATAAAATGCCATTACTGAATGCCCCTGAAATGGAACCAAAATTAGCACCTATACATGAAAATAATTTATTTAACCCAAAGTAAAAAGTCATTAAAACTACTTACTTCGATAAAAGAGTTTTATAATAGGAGGTTATATTATGCCTCAAGGAGTCAAACCAAACCAAACGATGTTGTCTGGGGCAAATGACAGCTAATGACCAGTGCTTACTGAAAGACATTAAAACTATTAAGGCCACACGGAAACAACAAAACATTTGTAAATGTGCAAATGATAAAAATTTGGCAAAAAGTAATAATCACACTTACTCTTGAAGAATAGGCGCAAAATAGACAGATCCCCGATTCGCTGACATTTGATGTATGACATAAGCTCGCATCTCATCCTCATATCTCAGCTGGTCCGCCTTGTTGTTGAAATCATCTCTCCTCGCCAAGGCCAATGGACTAAGGAATCTGTATTGTTCTGTGCTTAATTGGATGCATAGGTCGTGGAAGTACCTATCGTAAAATAATTGAAATTATAAAAGGATAGAAGTACAAATATTGCAGAGACATAAATAGTAATAGTAATTTACATAGTTGCTAATTCGAGCCAGGCGAGGTCAATACAGTCCATTGTCAAAAACTCCACGATATCTCTGTCACCATCAATCGCAAATTCATATGTACGATCTGGACTGACTACTCTTGGAGGCATCTTAATGGATGTGGATTGCAAATTTGGTTGCATCTCCCGCAGGAGTTGGAGAGATGGAAAGACATGTAGGTGATGAAAAAATCAGTGTTATATATTCTTACATGCTGTAATATATTAAAACAAGCAATCTCAAAAATTAAGTGTACATACCACATCAACCGGCGCCTTTTGTTGAGTCTTGTGTACAAGTCGTCTTGGCCACAAGATGAATGCCCCCATAGCATCGCCTAGTCTGGTTACTTCGCTATCATGAACAGGTATAGCTGAACCCCTCTCATTCTTTCGAACATTTGTAACAGACACCTTCACTTGGTCCTCCGGAATACGCTGATTATGTATGAAGGAGGCGTTCGGGAACTGGAGAGCTTTTGCGACCGCGCGCAGGCGAGGGACATCGAGATGGAGATAACACTCCTCTCTAACTTCAGGGTCATTGTCTAGTGTGGGATTTGATTGGTCCTCACGAATTGATCCTAACAGCACAGTGTGATTGCAGCTGTCTTTGCCGCTTGGACCTCCAGTAGCGGGGGACTCCTACAGGAGATGATATTATACAGAGTGAGTGTAATTTTCTAATTGACAAACTCGGAAGTCGGTAATTAAAATATATAAAAGATGCTCAAACCTGCTGTCTTTGTTGAGAAGAATTTGATGAGATTCCAAGCTGTATAGTAGACGCTCTAACCTGTGCCTCAATCTGCGCACGGATCTGCTCCCCCATATAACCCGAAAGAGCTTCCTGGACCTGCGCAGCCACCTGACTTTCGAATTGTGCTGCCATCTGCCGTTGGGATAAAGCAAACCGCTCCTCCAATTGGGCCTCCATCTCCGCCCGAGCCTTAGCCACAATCTCCTCAGTGGATTCTCTACGGTTGTAGTTGGATCTGCGGCCAAAATACTTGGCAAACCCTACAGTCCTGGGCTCCCCGAGTACTCGGCCGGGGCGATCGGGCTTCCCAATTGCCGTGGCCAAGATGTCCATCCTCCCAGAAGGTGTGAAGGACCCTTGGGTAGCCAGCTGCTCAAGTTCGACCTACAATGACCGAAAAATCGTAAGTGGTAATTTGTTATAAAACCACAAGTTAAATGAATGAACAACCAAGTAAAATACTTACAATCCTATTTGCAACTGCTTCAGCCTCCGGATTGATAAATGTTCCTTCTTTATTCTTCCTTCCCTCAGACCATTTCGTATGACGTGAGAAGGACGGCGGAGGCTCTATAACAATGGTAGGATCGGACCGTGCCGCTTCCTCCATTTCCGCAAAATATTTCTCGGTCAACTTTTTCTCGACCCACTTGTAACCCCCCCGAGACATTGTGTGCTTGTAGATATTCTTTTCTTGATGCTCCTTTTGTTTTTGGCTTTTCTCCTGTGAAAACTAAACTAAGTTAGTTAACTAATATAATATGTTAAAATTCATCAGTTTTGAAGCAAAGTAAAAGATCTATACAAACCTGAAACTTTTTATCTAATCGTTTCTTAACAAACGTCTTCCAAGTCTCTGGGTCAAGAGAGGGGTAGGTCTGACAGGGATCTTGATCCATCTTGTTCCCCCGGATGTAATCTTTGGCCAGGGTAGTCTTGAAATTCTTCCACATCTTGCGCGCTTCGTTCAACCAAAAATCCTTGAACTGTTCGGTGTTTGGGACAGCAAAATTTTGCTGCAAAGAATAAGAATAAAATACACATCAGTTGAGTAACTAAACAAACAAATACATGCATATTAGGAACAAACAGATAGATAATGATAAAACATACCAAGATATCTGACCAACAATCCCCGATAGGATTCATGTCCTCGTCAAATTCCACATGGATAGGCTGCACATTTGTCCCATGACGGACAACAATGTCAGTGAGCTTCGTCGGACCTCTTTTCTTTCTTCGAGAGGGATTGTTTTGTCCCTGATTGTTAGAATCATCCTCCATGATGTACCTGTTAACAAATCAATGATGTGAAGAGTCAATAAAAGGCAACAACTTTCACAAAAACAAAATAAAAACAATAACAGTACTTAATACATGATAATTCAAAAAGGTTCTCACTTTATGTGTTATCCCATATCCCCTCACAATGATCATTTCTAGAGGCAAATTGGTCATCATCAACATCTATCAATTCAAATTCACTTGGTTCACGTGGTCCTGTGCACAAAGGTGGTATCTCATCTAGATCTAAAGTGGGAGCGTGGTCCTTTTGCTTTTTACTTTGCAACACTATGGACAATTGCTTATTTGTGGGATCTGTTACATAGAACACCTGTTTTGCGTGACTTGCTAAAATAAAAGGCTCATCTCTGTATCCAACCTTGTGAATATCAATTGAGATCATACCAGTGTGGGGATCAACTCCAACTGCACTATTGTTAACCCACTTGCATTTAAAGATTGGAATTTTGAACTTGGTGTAACTAACTTCCCAAATTTCTTCAATTACCCCATAATATGCCATGGAAGCCAATCGTGGGTTTTTATCTTTCGAACTGGAGAAGTGCATCGCTTCGGCTACCACCATCACGCCACTGTTTTGCATGGTGCTGTTGTTGTCCTGAGCCTTAGTGTAGAAACAATAGCCATTTATGTCAAAAGAGCCCCAAGTAACAACCTCAAAACGAGGCCCTCCTGCTAACCATCTTATTGTATCCGGCCCACCGGTCTCCTTTTGAACTTTCTCTTTGAACCACCTAATGAATGTCCTGTTATGCTCGTTAGAAATCTGCATGTCACTCTTTTTCGGGTTCTTTTCTTTCAGGATCCTCTTATGCTCATCCAAATAAGGCTGCACTTCTTCCATATTATTCAAGATGTATAGGTGTGCTTGTAACACCTCTTCACGGCGCATAGTCT
This sequence comes from Mimosa bimucronata, assembly GCA_037074515.1. Taxonomy (NCBI): domain Eukaryota; kingdom Viridiplantae; phylum Streptophyta; class Magnoliopsida; order Fabales; family Fabaceae; genus Mimosa; species Mimosa bimucronata. The sequence goes on along the minus strand of CM073440.1, from coordinate 30,366,750 downwards.
TCACTTTGACGCAACGTACCCCCTTACCGATCCCACCTTCATGTCGTGGGTTTTCCTCAACCCCTTTTAGATACGATTTGCAAAAATCCATTGCCTCCTCAACTATGTATCTTTCAACAATTGATGCCTCAGGTCGATGTGGGTTCTTAGAATACCCTTTCAAGACTTTCATGAATTGCTCGAACGGGTACATCCACCTTAGATAAACAGGGCCACACAGCCTTATCTCCCTTACCAAATGAATAATCAAGTGCACCATAATATCGAAAAATGCTGGAGCAAAGAGCATCTCTAGTTGGCACAATATAACATAACCCTCATTTTCCAACTCGTCGAGCTCAATATAACATATCTTTGTCCAGTAAGCATTTGCACACTTCACACAAGGGCAAAGATACATGCCATTCTTACTGGACACGTTTTTTTTGGCAAATTCAATAAATTCTTCCACACCCATCTGATACTTTTTAGTGGTTCTCAATGCATGCATCCAACTACGATCCATTCTGTTAAACCTATACCGTCTCCAACAAATGGGCATGCTATGCATATCTTCACTTCATGCAAATTTTTTAAAAAATTTGGCAAAGCCTCCTCTTGTAAATGTGACATCCAAAAATTACATTTACAATCCAATTTCACTCCAATTATTTGAAGTGATTTATAGAAGCAAAACCAGCATGTAAAATGCAACAAAGGAACAAGCAACAATGCAACGAAATTCACGACGATTTTAGTAGCAACAAGATCAATTAGACAAAATAAATCTTCAGCAATTTGAGAACAAAAACCAATAGCAAACCAATTTACAAGACTTATAAAACATTTTGGCAAGTATGCAATATTTGCAATGACTACAACGTAACAGCATTTGCAAACCAATTTACAATTGAACATTAAACATTCTATGGGAGACCAATTTATAAGACTTACAAAACCATTAAATATGCTATGGCATTTTTTGCAATTTACAATTGAAAAAAAAAGGCAGCAGATTTAATTATCAGGAAAAAATAAGGAAAAGAAGGAACCTTGATGAAGTGAAGCTGTGAACGGAGGCGCAATTGAAATTGCTGAACCCGATAGGAGGAAATCAGAGCTGAAAAAAACTTTGAACAAGTAAAAAAAAAGAACCAGATAGATAGAATTGCATATTTAATTACCAACCAGCGAAGTTTTCAACAGATATATTGATGAAAACAGCAGCTATTCCAGTACCTGTTAAAATTTGATGAAATACACATAATCAACAATAATTTAACATATATGAGAAAGCTAAGGATATATAAGGTGCATGCATGAAAGGCATAACGTCACTAAGCTTTATGCCTATGTCTCATTTTTTTTCCTCCTCCAAAAAACGATTTTTTAGAATTAAAAAAATACCATCAAATCTGCATTAGAATAATAATAATTTATAAAAACAGAACTAATGAAAAATAATCACAGCAGACGCAAGATAATCAAATTAAAAAAAGAAAAGGATTTTTCTAACCACATACCAAATGAACCATTAATAGTTCAATCATGGCAATTCAGAACTAGAGCTTATAAAATTGAAACTACCAGAATATATATACACTTCAAGGTTAAGATAAGAAACTCAAGGCAGAAAGAAGAAGAACGTACCAATTCCTATGAGCAAAGCAAAGAACCATTTCACCACCAACAAATAGCCCACATTACAGCTTCTCTCTAAGCTCCTATCAATATCAAATTACAGAAAAAATAAAGATTAGTGTTGGGGGTTTGTGTTGGGGGGTGTGGCCGTGTGTGTGGGGGTGTGGGTGTGTGGCCGTGTGGGGGTGGGGGGTGGGGGGTGGGGTCCGTGTGTGTGTGTGGGGTCCTCAGGGTGGGGGTGGGGGTGGGGGTGTGTCCGTGTGTGTGTGTGTGTGTGGGGTGGGGGGGTGGGGGGTTTGGGGGTGTGGTGGGGGGGTCTCGGGGTGGGGGTGGGGTGGTGGGGGTGTGTGTCCGTGTATGTGTGTGTGTGTGGGGGGGTGGGTGGGGCCGTGTGGGGTGGGGGGTGTGGCCATGGGTTTTTGGGGGGGGGTGGGGGCCGGGTGGTGAGCTTGTTGGGGGGGTTTGGTCTTGCGCGTGTGTGTGTGTGGGGGGGGTTTGGCCGCGTGTGGTGGGGGGTGGTGGGGGTGTGTGTCTGTGTGTGGGGGGGGTGGTGAAGCCGTGTGTGTGTGGGGGGGGTGGGGGGTGGTGGGGGTGTGTGTTTGTGTGTGGGCCCCCTCACCAGCTTGTGGGGGGGAGGGGGCGGGAAGGGGAAAATTGGGGCGGGAAACCTGGTTTCCACGTCACACCACATTGTGGTGTGACGTGGAAACCAGGTTTCAACGTCACACCACATTGTGGTGTGACGTTGAAACCTGGTTTCCACGTCACACCACAATGTGGTGTGACGTGGAAAACCCCCCCCCCCTCTTCTTTTTTTTTTTCATTTTCCCTCCAACCATTTTTTCATTTTTTTCATTTTCTGAAAAACACTTTTAACATCACACTAAAATTTTAGTGTGACGTGGAAAAGTTTCAACATCACACTTAATTTTAAGTGTGATGTTGTTTATTTTTTGTTGATTTTCAATGTCACATTTTTAAATAAGTGACGTTAATTGGTGACATAAAATGGGATTTTTGTAGTAGTGTGGTTCATGAGCCACCGATGGGCACTATTTTCTATTTAGGTGTTAAAGATTTGTATGTTCTTTGGAACCTCCAGAGGCTAATATGCATGATAACCCTTCCTTGGATTTATGGATCCCATCAAAGTCTACTGTCCATGTGTCATCACAACAACCAAGATGGTCTCATTCAGTGTCAGGATTGGGGAAAAATGGGATGTTGCTTGTGTTTTTTGGATTGGTAATTATCTGCAGAGCTTCTATTCAATCAAACCAAATTTGTTATTCGGAAGATGCTGGCCTTTGCTATGCTGGCCTTTGTCATGTTGGCCGTTGCCCTCCTTGGAGTTGGCGCCCACACCATATCTCTTTACCCTACTTCATTTACATGCTCTCAGGCATCCAATTGGAAATCATCGTTGATATCCTTTTATTTCCCAGTGCTGATGATTTACTTTTACTGTTAATTTTGATAGCTATTGTGGTTATTTCAGTCGTAGGTCGTTAGTTTTCTTTTGAGTCTGTGTATGGTAGATGTTGATGCTTATTGTATACATATTGCCTTGTACTTACCTTTATTTACATAATATAATTGGATCCCTTTATTAAAAAAAGTGCAATTTACATTGATATTTTGGGAAAAAATATAAATTAGAGATGTAAAGTGGACTGAGATCTTATATATATATATATATATATTAAAAATCAAAGTGAACTCCTTATCTGGAATCACTTTCGGTGCTCGTCTAAAAGATGAGTAGAGAGTGTTCCTCAACTTTGGAACGTCTAGATCCAATCTGAATGGTCAAGATTTAATATTTTTAACCTTATGATTTTAAAATGAAAAGTATGTTTTTTTTGACATAAAGATAGTATAGGGATTATCTTTATTTTAAATCTTTTACCCATTAATGTAATTGTTTATTAAAAATTGTAAAGTTTAAAATATTAAATATGAACCATTTGGATTGGATTTGGACGGTCCAAAGTGGAGGAGCGCCCCCTACTCATCTTTCTGACGAGTGCCGAAAATAGTTTTCTCCTTATCTATCAAATATTTAAGTTTGACCACATGTATTGGAAAAAATGAAAAGTAATCAATATAATTATAGATTTAAAGTTTAAGTATGCAATTGTTGGGCATATATTTTCCTACTCATATACCACTATATTTCTTATTATAAATCTACCATAACTGCTTTTCACATACTAAGAAGTGAAAGTTATAGCATTAAATGTCATATTGTTAAAAAAATTCAACTTTGCCCTTATTTAATTATAGGTATTAAAATAATATTTTATGCATTGTAAACATTATTTCTCATCTTCCCTATTTCTAACATATGGTTAAAATTGTTGAAGTAGCATTAATTGATCTCAAACTGGACTTATATTTAGAAACAAAAAAATTGTGATTAGTTGGACTTATAATAAGAAATAAAGTGATATAGTTTTATACTATAATTGCAGTCAATGATGCTTCATTTTCCTAATTGCGGTCCAATTAGTCACATGTGACGCTACCATATTTAATCCTAAGCAATCTAGGAAATATGATTGCTTGCAATAATAGGATATGCCCATGACCAGCAACAAAAAATAAGACCACATAAAATTGTTCATATTTTTTCTCTATTTCTTAAGCTAACATGAGAATAGGCCTTATATGCAATAACTTAACATTCGTGAAGAAAACTAGAATTAAATCAGAACCGCAATTAAACATAACATTTTATGCTATGGTGACATCTCATATTGATCATATTATTATCATCTAATAAATCGAAAAGTTAGCAGGAGAAGAAGCTAATAATGAGTCTAAAATTTTTAGTTAGATAATCTCAAAGGAAAGGTTAATTAGAAGATCTTATTAGATTGGTTGATTTGTTTGTTTCTTTTTTTTCATTTTGATAAAATCATGTGTTTCGTCTTGGATTAGCTGTAATTAAAATTATCATATCCACGGAATCATTTTGGAAAAACTTTTAAACCGTTAAATGTCAACTTAATAATTAAATGGCAAATTGGTGATAGCAACCCTTGTTTCATTTTTCATATGGTCTCGATATTAAAAAAATTTCAACGGCATGTTTAATTATAATAGGTAAACAAATCTGAACAGGAAATCATGTGGGTCATTGACCTTGAAGGTTAAAAAAAATGTAGGCATTGACGAGAAAATGTAGGAAGACTTGCAGGCCAGAAATAGTATAGAAAGACTTGTTATTTTTCAAGGGTAATGAAAGAATTGTCATTTTGTTAGCTATGAAATTGCAATTGTTTTTGTGGTTCATGTATAAAAAAGTGTAAAATATATAAATATTCCAATTTTATTGAATTTTCATTGTTTTTTTTTCAAAAAAAAAACTATAAAGCCCCCTCAATATGGTCTTCCAAGAATTGATCATGTCGATTTAATTATTAAAATATTCTTTTCAAATTGAAATAATACCCAGAGTTAATTTGTCATAATCATTAAAAAGTAACTAATGTTTACAATTAAAAAAAAATGATGCTAACCACTAACATTTTTTATAACAAGGGAAAAATTGTTACATTTAGATTATTTTTACGATAAAATTACCCTCATTTGTGGTAACTTTTGAGTCTAAATTGGAACTTAAATCTTAATTATAATGGTCAAATCAATTTGTTTGATTGATGTGCACACAAGACATAATCATAGTAATGCTTTATACACCAATTCACGATGGCAAAAATAATAATAATAATAATAATACCAAATCATCCACAAACCTTGTTATATATATATATATATCTCTCTCTCTCTCATCCCATCCTCTTCTCTCCACCTTATCCCACTATTTTTCTTAAAAAATGTTTGGATATCTAGTGCTCCTTAGTAGTAATGTTGTTTCTGTCCGCCACCATTGTCGCTGCGCCCCTTCGCCTCCACCCCTCCCCTTTGTATCCTTCCCATCGATGATGCAGGCTCAATCTTCTGTACTTGGGTTAAAGTGCATTTTGGCCAATAATTTATTATAAGAAGGGTGCCTCGCACAATTATTTATTTAAGATACCAAATAAGCCAACTATCTTTTAAAACGGTGCAAGTTGGCCAACACCGTCAGGATAAAGATGACGGCCTCCGTTAGGGATGATATGGAGGTACAACGTAAATAATTTTGCACACGTGGCCGCTAGCATATGGGATGACGTGGAAATGTGGAATTTTTAAAATGATGACTGGGCAGATCATTTAGCGGGTATTTTAAATTGTTTTTAAAATGGAGTCACAATATCTGATAAATAAAAATGGAGTAACAATAGATAAAGAAATCTTTTAACCAAAACCTTGCCCCCAAATCATCGAACACACGCAGAAGAAGACAGCAAGAAGGTCAAAGGAACCTTAGTTGATCAAATGGCTTCTTCTTCGTCTTCTACAACGAGTAGACGAAGAAGAAGGGTTGTGGTGATTCGACATCCCAGTAGCGAGGATGAATACGAAGAGCCAACGAGATTTTGCCACCGTGGATTGCCGGCTCCACGATGGACGTCATGGAGCGATGCCAACCCAGGGAGGAGGTTCTACGGTTGCCGATACTACAAAAAGGTGAGAAATTTTACCATAGATTCGATATATTGTTTTGATTTTTTGGGTCCTGATCCATCATTGTTCATCGCTGAGGCTTCTCGAGTATTGTGGTAATGGAAGCAAAATAGGTGTTTCGATAATTTATGTTGCTTATATTCCTTTGCTTTAGATTCTGAAATTTTTAGTTACACCAAATGTTAAAGGATGTTTTGATCGACTCTGTTTATTTATCTATAAGTGCAGGGGTCAGTGAAGAACTCACTTTTGTCCCCACTCTATTTTTTTTTCTGAGTTAATTGTGATGATGAGTGCTTTGAAAATTATTGAATGGATGTTTGGTCCTCAAAGAACTGAGTTCCTTAGATGTGTGTTGGTGATGTCTTTCTTGTCCTTCTTTTTGTTGATTGGATTTTCTTCCTCTTTGTGTTGAGGAAGTTGATTTGTTGAGATTGGTTTGGAGGTCTTTGTTGTAATGTGATTCTGTTAGCTTCATCTGGTCCGAAGGGACAGACATTTACCTGGCAGAGAAAGCTTGTATAGGAGGAAATTTATGTTGCTATTGTCATTTACTTAGTTTGCTTTCTTCACTTTATATATACACAGGTCTCTATCTGCTCTTCTGTGACAATAAATAAAATTGACCAATGATTCCTTTCTTTATTTATTTATCTGCTTTTCACCAACACTGAAAGTAAGTTCTTTGTGTAATGCTTACTGGTAGCTTATGGTTGTTTTGATACAGAGTGATGCTTGTCATTATTTTTCCACGTCATCGCATATGCTAGCGGCCACGTGTGCAAAATTATCCACGCTGTACCTCCACATTATCCCTAACGGAGGCCGTCATCTTTATCCTAATGGTGTTGGCCAACTTGCACTGTTTTAAAAGATAGTTGGCTTATTTGATACCTTAAATAAATAATTGTTGCAGGCGCCCTTCCTGTAATAAATTATTGGCCAAAATACACATTAACCCCCTGCACTTTGGAAATCAATAATCAACTAATTTTGTTAGAGAAACAACCAACTATATTTAATATATACATTCACAGCTCACATATACATGAGGGTTTATGACTATATGCAAATACAAATCTTCTCATTACCAATTATTTTTCCCAATTAATTTACTTTATTTCTTTATATCTCTAAAGTACCTAAAGAAATTCAATATTTTTTAGTAAAGAAATTCAATCTTTTTTAAAATTATTAGGAATATCATAGATGAAATTCTGTATATAGTTGGTGGAAAAAACTGGAATAAGATCATAAAGTAATTAAATTTAATATTTCATTTTATGTTATGCATTTGACATCTCACATTTATCATATTATTAGTAGCTAATAAATCGTTTGTAAAAGAAAAAAAAACAAATCTTAAATAAAGGATTGCTAGAACTTATTTTTTCCGATACATAATTTTTAGGAAAGTGGTTGCGCTCATCTACAATCAAAGGGCAGAGCTCCTAACTCATGATTCACTAGGGTTTTTCTATTCACACAGGTAGGTTTCGTCTAATTTCACTTAGCTGTGGAGATGCATCCACAAATGTCAGGAATAGAAACACAATTAAGTAGTATTCCCCAAGAGTTAAACACTCGACAAGATGGTCAAATACTCAACTCTTTCACTAGTTGAACTCATAAACGATGTGTTAATAAAAACTTATTAGGTTGCTTTATTTCTTATAAAATCACAGGATACCCATAATATAATAAGTTTCTATATTTTGTACTTTTCTATTGTTGGTCTTGGATTTGCTGTAATTATCACGGTTGCTTTTTTTTTTTTTTTTTTAAATCAGGTGATATCCGTAATATAATAAGTTTCCATATTTTGTACTTTTCCATTGTTGGTCTTGGATTTGCTGTAATTATCACATGGCAGAAATCATTTTGGCAACTTGTTGCCTTAAATGTAACCTTATTAATAATTAAATGGCAAATTGGTGATATCAACCCATGTTTCAACTCTCATATGGTATGTTCCAACATTATAAATTTTTGGGAGAATTGTAAATAGGTCCCAATCAAGAGAATTAATTTCAGACAGGTCCATTAACAATTCCTTCACTTGTTAACCAAGGCTATTGCAGTTGTTAATAGTTGTCATTAACAACTCCTTGGGACCTCTCTGAAATTAATTCTCTAGCTTGGGACCTATATGCAATTGTCCTAAATTTTTAATAGCATATTTGATATTAATAAGCAAAGCAAATATGGGAAGATTTATCCCATTATGAGCCATGAAATTGTTCATAAATAAGTGTAAAATATATGAAAGGTTCAATTTTATTGAATTGACGTTGATTTTTCATAAAAAAAAAAATACCGCCTTCTTTTATATATATATATATTAATTGGTAATCAGTTTCTAATCTGGATCCTATTACCAGGTATCCAAACAATTGATTATTCTAATTTCAAGGTTCGTGGCTTTCCTTTCTGACATAAGCGCCTCCTCTGGGACTTGAACTTGAGACCTCAAGAGATCTAACGGGGCCTTATTACACCACAAGACCAACTATGTGCTGGTAATATACTACTTTCTTTATTTGGGATTCCAAGAATTGATCATATTAATTTAATTATTCAAATTCTTTGAAAAAGAGATAGCACCAGCATAAATTTTTTGCGGGGGGCCTTTTAATTTTCCTTAATAGACCAATAAAAAGTTCCTCGTAAAATATTTATAAAACAAATTAATCAAAAATTTATTTTTTTATCAATAAGTCATATCATCTCCTACAATTTATACTCAGAGAATCTAAGATGCAGATGGGTTCTCAGTTAAAAATTGACCATGTTTGTTTGTGTTTTTAATTTAACTGTAATTAAAAAAACAAAAAGTCTTAGATATTAAGAAAATTGATTGAGTGAAGTTGTCTTTGTAAAATTTTGGGAAATAATTATATAAATGAATTCAATATCATTCTAAATTCAACATGTTCTTTTCTGAATGAAAATGGATAAGTACAGCCTATAAAGGGAGAAAACAGGAAAGGAATAGGAAATTAATTTCTCTATTTCATATTCATGGGATATCAAACTCAACGTCACACTCCGTAAAAATCTAAAGATAAAGCTTATTGTCATTGGGCTGCAAAATATCAAATATGGTTGTTTACGGCCGGGACACTCCTGTTCTAAGTATTTGTATTGGAAGAAGATCAGGATATCATTTGCGTCTTAATCCTAGTCTAGGCATCGACGATGTCTCGATCCTGTTGAGATAGGACTAAGACTAGAACTAAGATTAGGAATTGCTAATTTTCTTGGACACAATCCCGCCGACTAGAAAAAATTGAAGCACCAATATAAATTTATGTCTTGGTTAATAATAATATAGTATGATTAATTTTTCTAATATCATATATATCGTTATGTGTAAACAAATTATTAATCATTTAACAACCATTTGGTACAAACAAATCATTTGTAACTACTTTGAAGTCCTCAAAATATTAATAATGGAACTAGACAACATTCACAATAAAAATTAATTAAAATAAGGTAAAAGAAGAAATGAATATTTAGACTGGAGAAAAATTAATTAAAAAATTTAATAGGGTAAATAAATATTTGTGTCAATTTTTTTTTTTTAACAAAGTAATCACATATATGGTAAGAAAACCGGTATCATAAATCCCATAGAAGTGACCATATCCAACTACTGTCCCAATTATAACCAATTATAATTTGGCTCTGGTTCTATTGAACACCAGAAAATTCTGGTTCAAACAGGTTTGACACAACGTGGGATGGTTAGGACATGGAAACTTTAAAAACCCCAAATATCAACATCAATGGTGGGATTTGACCTTATTATGAGCTGAGTTGGCTCATTTTTATTTTCATTTAAATTACTAATTTCTGTAATCCCAAAACTACCTATCCCAAATGAATTAAGTCCCACACTTTAGAGGAGCTATTTTTCTCCGGTCTCTATTCTATTTTAATACACTAATTGATTTTTATCACACAATAACAAAATTATTATTATCTCCTTTTTCACTTTCTTTATCTCAGATGTAACAAATAACCATGTGAGTTGAAATTCGAATAATTTATAGTTAAAATGATACAGTGCACAAAAAATTTATGAAATAATTGAGAACTTCATGTTATCCCACGCTCAACATATTTCACAAAAATCTTAATTTTTTAAATTATCTTAAAAATTAAAGGACCAAAATCATTGTTACACACAAAAACTAAAATAGGTTAAAGGTTTTAAATGCCCTAGAAGTTTTCTCGAATGAATTTCTAGTATCTGGAAGTTTTTTTTATCTTAAATGCTCTTCAAGTATTATTTTGTACCTTTTATGCCCCAAGTTAACCGACAGACAAATGAACATTTGCCACGTCAGACTGAACGCCATGTAAGATTAAATCCTTGTTGAATGGGTGATGATGTGGCTCAGGTTAATATTGTTAAATGCACTTGAAGTTTTCTAGAAGGAGTACCTAGCCCCCCCTGAAAGTTTTGATTTTAGATCTTAATGTCCTCGAAAATATTATTTTGTATAATTTAAACCCCAAGTTAACAGAGGGCCAAATGAAGGTGACATTTAAAACTAAACAAGTAAGAGTCAAATCCTTATAGAATATGTGTTAACTTCTATTAAACTTTATCTCTTAAACAGAGATTTTCGTCAAATCATAATCATATATCCCTTTCAAGTCAACCGTTCATTTGTCTCTCTGTTAAGCCGATGCATAAATGCTACAAAATAATGCTTTTAGGAGATTTAAGATCAAAACAAAACTTTCGGATTGTTGGTACTCCTTCAAAAAAAAAATTAGGGCATTTAAAAACTTTAACATGAGTCGTATCATCACCAATTCTACAAGAATTTAATCTAACTAAGCGTTCAGCCTGACGTGATAAAGGTTTACTTGTGTGTTTCATTAACTTATGGTACAAAAGCTACGAAATAATACTTCCAGAGCATTTAAGGTCCAAAACAAACTTCCGGATACCGGAAACTCCTTCAAAAATACTTGCAGGTATTTAAGACCATTAACCCAAACTAAAATTCAAAACTTAAAATAATAAATCAATGTCAATGTCACTCAATTATTTATACGCGTACCAAATCTATATGAATTCACTTTATTTATAAACCATAAATGGTGTGACTTATTACTTAAATTTCTTTTAATAAATATAAATTCATTAAATCTATAACAAGTTATGAGAGCATTAATATAACATGAATATTACAGCTCATTTTTCAGCCTCCATGCAATAGAATAGAACCATAGAGTAAAATAAACTATATAATAAGTATTTAACTTTCCGGCCAAAAAAAGTATTTATAACATGTTAATATGATGATATATTTTTCATATTTTATTCAAGGCACATAGACACACTAATTTATTTGTCGTGTAAATTAGAAGAGTACAATAATAAAATGAATATCCTTTTATATAAATGACACAGTAGTCAAACTAGGCGATTAGGAAAGAGCAGCTCTTAGTGGGTTAGGACTTCCTCTCTCTTGGGAAACGTGCAAAGCTGAACTCAATGCCGGAAACAGGTCAGAGTAAGGTTCCGCCGGACAGAAAACAAGTGGAGGGCGAGGTAAATAATCGAAACAAGAAAAAGAGGTTGGAAGACGAGGTGCACACAATCATGGACGATGCCATGGAAGGCAATCATCTGGAGGGCGAAGAAGGAGAAACTGGTAAACTAAAGCAAGTTGTAGATGGCATTCCAGGGAACAAAACACAAGAACAGAGAGAAACAGAGGTTAGCCCACCAAAATTCCCCTCTTATCGTGCCTCACTAATGGGGTTTAATGGAGTGGCAAATGGGGGACTAGATGCGGAGGATGATGATTTTATGCTAGGGGATGAAGACTTTGAATGGAAATTGCCTCAACCTTCTGAAGAGATCAGGAAACTAATGGAGGTGTATCCAGTAATTCCAGCTACGCAAGAAGAATATAACGAGTGGTGTGAACCTTGGAAGCATTCTCTGGTGTTAACAGTACTGGGACGAAGATTCAACCTGTTTTGGTTACAAGAATACTTCCAGAAAATTTGGGGATTCTCAAGCTTTGAGTTAATAGATTTACCAAATAATTATTTTATAGTGAGACTAAAAGACGAAGAACAATGGAGCAATCACTACCGGAAAATTCTCTGTGAAGGGCCATGGACAGTAAGACAACATTGTGTGTTAGTCCAAAGATGGACCCCATATTTTAATCCATACAACAACCCCCTCAGCAGAGTAGCAACTTGGGTAAGAGTCCCAGATGTTCCTATTCAGTGCTATAATAATCACTTTATGCAGAGATTGGGGGACAGAATTGGGAGAACTTTAAAAGTTGATTTAAGAACTTTGAAGGATTTTACTTCAAATCAAGCCAAAGTGGAACGGGGCAAATATGCCAGATTGTGTGTGGAACTGAATTTACAGAAGCCTTTAGTGCCGAAGATTATTTTTGCTGATGCAGTATTTAATGTGGAATATGAGGGCCTTGGCTTAATATGCTTTTCATGTAGAAGATTTGGGCATAAGAGAGAGGCTTGTTCATGGAAGACAAGCACGAGTGCTGGTTGCCATCAAACGCAGTACCACCAACATTCTAGTGGAGCATCGGCAAGAAAGAATCCGGCAATGGCGGAGGTTGGCGTTAGAAAGCCAAGGAGGGAGAGAGATGATGGAGATCATGACAGAGAAGAGACCTTTGGTCAGTGGATGGTAGTGCCTCGGGGAAACAAAAACTGGCTTCCAAGCAAAGCTCTGAGACAAGAATGGCAGGTGACAGGGACAAAGGGGGCGATCCGTACAGCAAAAGAACAAGATTTTGTTCAAAAGCCCAGATTTGCGGTGCTCGAGAATGATGGTGATGAAGAGTTAGGGAGGAAAATACATGAGATAAGGAGTATGGAGGTACCTGTGCAAGCTGAAAATTTTGAAAAAGCTATGGTGGTAATAGAGAAGAGGAAAGTGGCTCAGTGTGATTCTGACAAGGATGACGTGAACAAGGAAGGATTTGGGTCAAAGAGAAAAAGCAAAAAGAAGGAAAATAATATTATAATGGGGAAGGAAAATGTGGATTCAGGTACTGGGCTTCTTGGAACAAATGAGCCGAATGATTTAATAAGTGAAGAAATTAGAAAAGACCAAAATGATAAGGTGGGCCCGAAAATGGGTAAGTCACGTGTGGGAAAAACAAAAGATAAAAGGACTCATCAGGTAGTCCAAGGATGTGTAAATGATGTGGGCCAAAAGACAAATATAGGCGAAGAAGAAAATATTAATCTGGGACCAGCTGTTAGGCCAACAAATGAGAAGAATGATGGCGAAGACAAAGAAAATGGTTCATCACAGCGTCAAAAACCTCCTGACCCATGGGAGTCTGACTTTGATGACGCGGAGGAATTCATGGAGGACCAAGGCTCGTTTGTAACAGAGACACAAGATGAAGTTCAGGTTATGGGAGAGCCGGTTGTTCAGTGATAGTAAGCGATAATCTTGAATTATTTAGTGCATATTTATCAATGATTATTGCTTCTTGGAATTGTCGGGGAGCCGGTAGCCGTGCATTCCCTATAATTATTAAAGATATAGTAGGAAAATACAACATTGAAATTTTATGCCTGTTAGAACCCCGGATAAGTGGCAATAGAGCAGATTCACTTATTAGAAAATTGGGATTCAGTCACTGGATAAGAGTGGAGGCCAGTGGTTTTGCTGGGGGGATTTGGATGCTGTGGAATGATTCAATATTTAGAATAGAATATATCACTTCAAATGCTCAATTTCTGCATTGTCAAGTTACTGATAGAAGGAATAATAGTGGAGTGGTTGTCACCGTGGTGTATGGGGAGACAAGAACGAGGAACAGAGGTATATTATGGGAATCTCTCAAAACAGTGGCTCAACTAACGCATGAGCCATGGCTTGTTTTAGGAGATTTTAATGCCTACCAGTCAGTAGCAGATAAGGAGGGGGGTCACAACATGATCGAACCTCAATGCAACAATTTCAAGAGTGCATTGGTGACTCAGGCCTATTGGAGACCAAACTAAGAGGAAGCCGGTTTACATGGGAAAGAGCGGAAGTTAAGGAACGAATTGACTGGGTCTTTCACAACACAAATTGGGAAATGACTTATCCCAACACTGTTGCATCACATGAGCTTAAGTTCAAATCTGATCACAGTCTAGTAGTGGTTAGTTCAGAACCATCTGGAGTGAATCGGAGTCGACGAGGTAGGAGATTCCAGTACCAGGCAGCATGGCAGCTTGAAGAGGGGTTTGAGGAAGTGATTTTACAAGCCTGGGGAGAGAAAAATTGGCAAGAGGGGCTAATGGAATTTCAAATAAAGGCGTTGGAATGGAGCAAAGCCAGAATGGGAGATGTGACTAGACGGAAAAAAGAGATTATCAGGAGGCTTGAAGGGATTGAGAATAAGAGAAGACAGAATGTTGCCACTGGTTTGTATCGTGTTGAACAGAAATTGTGGAAACAGTATGTCAAACTTGCGACCCAAGAGGAGCTACAATGGTTCCAAAAATCAAGGAGTAAATGGCTTAAGTGGGGAGATAAAAATACAGCATTTTTTCATGCTTCGACGGTTATAAAAAGGAAAAAACAAGAATTGAGGACTCTCCAAAATGACACAGGACAGTGGGTGGATGACCAAGAGGAGTTGAAAAGTATGGCAAGGAGATATTATCAAGAGCTGTACACGAAGGAAGCCACAACACTCAGTCCTAATGGATGGTATGCTGCCTTTCCAGAATTGTCTCAGAACGATCTGAACAGTATTTCCAGGATGATAGACAGGGAAGAGATAAAGCAAGCGGTGTTTAATATGGATCCATTTAAGGCACCGGGGCCTGATGGCGTTCAGGCACATTTTCTTCAAACACAGTGGCATATAATTGGGGGGAAAATCTGTAACATGATAGAAGAGCTGTTCATGGACCCTCGAAAGATTGCAAGTATTAATCATACAAGGGTGGTACTTATCCCTAAAGTGGAGCATCCTGCCTCTCTTAGGGATCTAAGACCAATTTCGTTAATTAATGTTAGCTTCAAGATACTCACAAAAGTGATAGCAAATAGATTGAAGAAGGTAATGGGAAAACTGGTTGGACAAGAACAATGCAGTTTCATATCCAACAGATCCAGTTGTGACAACATAATAGTAGTACAAGAAGCCATTCATACCATGAGGGTGAAGAAGGGGAGTAAAGGATACGTGGCAATCATGGTAGATATGGAAAAAGCCTATGATAGACTGGATTGGGCGTTTCTTCAGGACACTTTGAAATGTCTGAAATTAGAAGACCATATCATCCAAGTTATTATGGAGTGTACAAGTTCGGTGACAATGAGTATTCTTTGGAATGGGGAAGCAACGTCAGAATTTAGCACATCCAGAGGAATTAGACAAGGGGATCCTCTAAGCCCTTATTTGTTTATCTTATGCATGGAGAGATTAAGTCACCTCATTGCGGCGGAATGCAAAGCAAAGAGATGGAAACCGTTATGTTTTAAGAGAAGTGGGCCCAAAATATCCCACCTGTTCTTTGCATATGACCTAATTTTATTTGTGGAAGCAACAAATAGCCAAATGGAAGAAGTGAAGGATGTCATGGCTAGTTTTTGTGCTGTTACAGGACATAAAATCAATTTGGGCAAATCTAAGATGTTTTGCTCAAGCAATGTTCATTTTAACAAAGCCATGGAATTGAGCCAGATACTTGGGATAGGACTTACAGCAGATCTTGGGAAGTACCTGGGAGTTCCAATAATCCACAAAAGGGTAACCAAGGATACGTTTAAGTACCTAGTGCAGAAGACTAAGAAAAGGTTATCCACATGGAAGAGCAGGTATCTTAGCATGGCGGGAAGATCAGTTCTTATTAAGTCGGTTCTAGCAGCAATCCCAAGTTACCAAATGCAATCACTTATAATCCCAAAAAGTATTTTGAAGGAGATAGATAAGATTAGCAGAGAATTCCTATGGACCCAAGATGAGAACAGAAGGAAAATGCACCTAATTGCCTGGGATAAGATCATTAGGAAGAAAAGAGAAGGGGGATTGGGATTTAAAAATTTATTTTCACAGAATGAGGCTTTTATTATGAAACTCTGTTGGGGGTTGTTGACAAAGAAGGAAGCTTTATGGGTTAGATGTCTAAAGTCAAAATATAAATGTGGTGAAGCTGAAATCCCAAATGTTCAAAAGAAAAGGATAGCATCTCGAACATGGTAGAGCATTGTCTCAGTATGGGAAATATTTTCCCAAGGGGTAGGAAGGAAAGTTAACAGTGGAAGGAATACAAAGTTTTGGTGGGATCGGTGGCTTCCATTGAATGAACCCCTTATCACATATGTTGAAAGTAATAGATTAATGGATACAGGTGAAATGGTTAGGGATTATGTGTTATCTACTGGAGCCTGGGATGCAGCCAGATGGTATGGTTTCCTTCCACATCGAATTATATTTATGCTGAAACGAATAAGGCCACCGAGCAACAGTGAGGATGATGTATTTATATGGAGACCGGCTAAAGATGGAGCGTTTTCCATTAAGTCTGCTTATGATTTCATCGATTTCATCAGAAATCCGTGTACAAATTCTAGTCCCCGAATTTGGGGATGTATTATGGAAATGGAAGATACCGGAGAAAGTGAAATACTTCATGTGGCAAGTGTCCCATGAGAGATTAGTTACTAATTCACTAAGAGCTAAGAGAGGGCTAAACTCTGAGAGTGAGTGTCCTTTTCATTGCCAGAGAGAAGAGAGTGTGATCCATATATTGAGAGACTGTGAGAGAGCTAAAGAATTATGGATGCAAATGTTATCTCCTAACTTTATTTCTAGATTTTTTAATGGGAATTTGCAGGTATGGCTGGATTGGAATACTAAACACAAACCAGGACGTGGGAAAATTCGGCAAGAAGAATGGACCAAAGCTTTCAGTATAATTTGCTGGTGTTTGTGGACGTCCAGATGCAGATTCGTCTTTGAAGGTCAAATGGTTACAAGCAGAGAACTCAAACACAAGTGCTGGTATTACATAATGGAAAGTGATACTAGCAATGGATATCAGAACAAAATTTACCAGATGGGGGAGAGCACGGAGACTAGCTGGACACCACCGCCGGATGGCTGCGTGCGAATAGATGTTGATGGATCGGTGAGGCAAACAACTCAAGCTGCTTGTGGAGGGGTTATCAGGAATCACGAAGGAGAATGGCTCATAGGGTTCCAGAAATTTTTGGGATTTTGTTCGGTCACTGAGACTGAATTGATTGCAATTCAGGAAGGATTAGAAGTGGGGCTAAGATTCGGATTCAAGCAAATAGTCATATGCTCCGACTCCTTGGATGCTTTTAACTTACTCATGAGGGGTTGTGACTCGGATCACCCATTGTATGGGAGGGTTGCTGATATAAGAGATAGGTTGGTTCAAGAGGAAGCAATCAAATTAAGACATGTGTTAAGAAGCACTATCAGGTGTGCTGATTTCCTAGTGCGAACAGCTCATCAAGGAAGCGTTGAAACTGTTTTTACTACAAGACCACCAGCTGGATGTTCAAACTGGTACCAGGAGGAATTGTAGATCTGTGCAGGGATGACTAGGATAAGGTCTTAGTGCTTTTAATTATATCAAGCGAAAGCTTGCCAATGTACTCCCAAAAAAAAAAAAAATCCTTTTATATAAATATCCTCAAATCAAGAAAAAAAAATCCTTTGACCAAAAAAAAAATCAAGGCTGTTTAGTGTGGACTGTGATGTTGTCAAAGCAAAATCCTTTTTTTCCCCTACTAATGCCACAAGCGGAAGAATCTCTGTACCTTAACACAGAAACGTCTTTTCTTCAATGTATTTTTTTTTTTTTTTTTTGAACTGAATTCTTCAATGTCTTTTGCTCTCTCTATTTTCTACACTCCATTCGTAATCAATCACAAGAGACAAATTGTGTCCTATCAAGTTAAGTACATGTCTTCATCAATATGGGTCCGTCATTTTGACTTAAGATGAACTTAAAAAAGGAACAGCATGCAAGACACAATATCATTATATCAATATAAAGACTATTTAAAATGATTTTTTTGAAAATAACTTAATTTTCATTAAATTTGGACTATCATGAAATTAATTTTTTTTCAAATGACTTAATTGTTTTATGGGTTAATATTATTTTTGATCATTGAACTTTCAATCAATTGTAGTTTTGGTCCCTAAATTTTAAAATCGGAGCTTTTAATCTTTGACCTTTCACTCAATTTTGATTTTGATCCCTTAAATTTATAAATAATTTGAAAAATTATGGACCAATGGTTTTGCCTTATCTAATTCTTTATAGTTGATTATGAATTTTTAAATTTAATTAATTTATTTTATTAATATATTTTTTAATTTTAGAAATGGCACGTAACCATAATAATTTATATTTTGTGATTAAATGACAAGAAGTCTTATTACTTTATATAATAATTATTCAGTATTTGTGATTGGATGACCAGAAGTCACACCACCTTTTTAATAGTTTATAAAAAGAACATTAAGAACATTATGAGTTCTACTAAATTGTACAAGAAAAAGAAATTGTGGTCCTCTCATGATTGAATTGTTATAAAGCACTAAGGATTGTTGTCATGGATCAAAAGATAAAAATGAGCTTTATAACCTTAAAAAAAACATTTTAAGGATATATTGTCATGAAGATAAATACTTTATAGAGAAATATAATACTCAAACACAATAGTCGTGAATACTAATCAACATATTTTCTTAAGATCACACATGATTAATGCCCAAATTAATAATTAGAGGCCAAAATGTTTGGTAATATTAAAATAATAATAGTTTGATATAAAATCATGAGAAAATGTTTTAATTTGGCAAAGCCAAAAGCCAATATGCACCTATCTATAAACTGAAGGTAAAAGGTCTAAATGATTGTAATAAAATTAAAAAGAACATAAGATGACAAATATCAAAAGTGACACTAAGTTGACAGATAACAAAAGAGCAAATGGGATATAGAGAAATATGCCCAAATTTATTGTAAATGAAAAAAGAGATTATTATAAGCTTAGAAGGCTACCTTATGTTTATTTTTATTGTTTCAATTTATTACGATTAAATTGTGTGAGAAAAAGTACTCTATTTTTATTTTTATATGTTTAAATGTCAAAAAGATAAGATGTTTAGAAAATATTACTATTATAGATATCTTTGTGCTTTCTAGCATATAAGGTTCAATGAATTTTATTGCATTTATTGAATGAATTTGTTTTTCTCTTTAAAAAGTAGCATTATGTTTATATCATGAAAAAAAAAGATATTTCAGTTTTCTTGATATTATAATTGTTGGATTATGGAACAAAAAGTTGTTTGTGTTCAAATAAATCAATAGATGATTATATAAAAGAAGGAAATTAAAAAAAGGAAAAAAAGGAAAAAGATTAATAATTAGATTTAAAGTTACAAAATACTATGAGTCGATTATCTTTTTATTATAAATTATCATTTTTATTGAATAAAAGGGTTATTGCTCTTGAATTTACCCACATCTTTTGCCACTCACAATATGATTTAATTTATATAGTTGTTGATATATGACTTTGATATGATATCTCAACTGACATTTTGTGTTGACATATTGATTATATTACCATGAGAATTTTATTTATAATAGACTCAGATCCATCAGTGCAATGCACAACATTGTTTATTCTAAATTAAAGCCTAAAAAGGTTATCTTTATTATTGAAGAAAAAGGGTTATTGCTCTTGAATTTACCCACTAGTTTTTCCGCTCACAATATGATTTGATTTGTATAGTTGTTGATATATGATTTTGATATGATATTTCAACCGGCATTTTGTGTTGACATATTGACTATATTATCATGAGATTTTTATTTATAATAGACACCAATCCCCCTGCTTTGCACAACATTGTTTATTCTAAATTTTCTGATTTTGTTTTGTTTTATTGTTTTATTATTTTTAACAATTCATTTTTGCTGCAAAAATGAAAATAATCCAACCGTAGAGAATATCTGTTGAGTCTCATAATATATATGCTTAATAAATCATATAATCCTCAAGAAAATCCTACCCAAAATATTCAATGCATGACATCAAATTTGGATGCTATAATATTGATCATGCACCGTTGTGTTTTCAAATGTATGAGCAGTATCTTTGAACTTTAAATTGATGTGCGAATGGGAACAAGACAATACACATGCATAGTAGTTTATTCTGTCTTAAGCTGTTTCCTTTATTATGCTCTGTCATTCTTCTTCCTTTTCACCCTTCCCCCTTTTGCCCCCTTGTCCTACATCAACTTGTCTAAATAATTTTATTGGTACCGTATAAAGTATAATTTACAATCTGAAAAATAGAGTAATGATCATATTTAATTTTATGATAATATGAGCAACTTAATGGATTCACCATAGAAAAGTCCCTAAAAAGCATACTTTCTCTGTTTAAGACAAGAATTTTCTGGTTTAGTCATTGAAGGCTTCCTCTTCGTTGAAGTGTCATAACAATATACTCCTCTGGTCCTATTTATAAGGTACTTCCAGCACATTTCACATAGACCAAGGAAAGCCTTAAAACTCATTAACTTTCCACTAAAATCTAACAAATTTACAATTTTACCCATATTTAATATCCACTATACCACTTTAAAATAAAGTCAACACATAATAAATGAAGGGTAAACTTGTACATGCACACTAAATATTTAATGAGGTGACTTATATATAGGATCAAATAAAACCTTCTCTCTCTACCCTATAAATAGGACCAGATGAGTAGGCCACATGACTTAGAATCTCCAGATGCCCTCTTTCACATCAAGTGTATCAATACATTCAATTGCTTCTAGATAAAAAAGTTAAGAAAATCATTTTATAAATAAGAAATTATAAACATTCAGAATTGATTCATTTCCCTGCAAACATCTCTCAATTTCCCTATATATTATTAATAATTCATAAAAAATTAATTTTTTAAAGATAATTTTAAGGGAAAATTAATCTTAATCAAGTAGTTTTTGCTATGGACCTGTAATTAATTTTCCCTAATTTTAATTCATATCCAAAATAAAGTAATAACTGTAGTCAAATTCAACACACAAATATAACCCATTTCATCTACTATTTAAAATAGTGAAATTCCAAATTTCGTAATAAATTGTGAAAACCACTAAATTTTTGGAGGACATGGCTACAATTCATGTTATAACGTTCAATTTACGTATCATATCATCATCTAATCAATAATGTAAAAATTTAAAATTTGTTATTTATATTTTTCCAATAACTTCCATTAATCCGTTTGTTGGAATTTCTTTTGTGTCACCCCATCGATCCCTTAGAAGTGTTCGTATAGGCTTTGTTGATATTCCACGTGTTAAATTTTGTTAAGTGCCGCAAGCATTAGTTTAGTACCGGTATTTGTATTGTTATAATTTGAACTGTTTTTTTTTTTTTTAAAGGCCTTCCCCTCAAGGTCCAAGGAAGTTTTTTTCTAATTCAAAATCAGGAGTAACCGGCTGTTACGTAGACAATTGAAATAACCTTTTTTATTTACCTTTAAATTTCTTTCTTATACCATCTCTCCCTTTGACAATGTAGTTAAGGGAATTTCTAGGAGGGAAATAGAATTTAGTGTTATAGACCTATTACAAAACCGTTTATAATAGAAATCTTTCAGAAGATGCCTTAATAGGAGGGAGTACTATAATTAATACTTTGGCCCCCCTTTTTCAGCATCATTTCAATATTCTAAGGTCATTTTTTATTTATAAAAAACTAAAATTTTGAAATTATTTTCAAAAAATAAAAGAGAAACCACCATTCCCACAACAATTTTCAATTCATGACTTATAATTAAATTGAAATATGAATGTCGTCAACTTACCATTTTTTCTTCCAATGTGATACCTGTAATTTTTCTTCCAATGTCACTGCTCTATAGTTTCCATAATCTTTTCTTTACACTATAGATTTAATGATTCTACTATATAAAACAATTTTACTTGAAACACTGTAACTCTAAACACTGACATCTCTCCTAGCGCAACTTCCGCGCCCTTTTCTTAATCAATCACAAAAGATATAAATGATTGTGGGCTAATCAAGCATTAAGTTCAGTAAATGTCCCGGTCAATTTGGTCAGTGTATTTTGTCCAATATGAACCTCAGAATGAAACTGATGTGGGACTCGAACTCATAATGCGAGCCATATATCATAACAGCTTTGGGAAAAGGATATTCAGGACTTTCTGAAACTAGTAATTATAGTTAAAGGCGTTGTATTTTGGAAATTCTTTAAGAAAATAATATCGAGGTTCTTACTGGGACTAAAATTATTATGAATATTGGTGGTCATCTTTAATATTTCAGCAGTAAAATTTGATCTTAAGAAAATCCATATGTTTACTATTTCTGTTACTCATTCTTTCAATTTTTCGCTTTGCTTTTTTTTTGTTTTGTTTTAATACTACCTTTTGATATTTTAGGATTAGCACTTTTTTGTTTTTTGGTACTGAAAATATTAAAATTAAATATTCAAAGTATTCAAATTAAGTATTGAGAATATAGATTGATAAGTATTAAAAAATAAAAAAAATCAAAGCTCAATGCTAAACAATGAAAATTTGAGTGCTGAAAAATAATTGGAAAAAAATTTCAACCAAAAACCTAAGCCCATTATACCAAAAAAAAAAAACTGGGTCCATTTCTTAAATTTCAAAATTTGTGGTTTCAAACTGGGTCCATTTCTTAAATTTCAAAATGACCGCTAGATGCATGGAATTTTAAAAAGAACAGTCATATGTCATGAACATATATGTCTTTTTGCAAATTTAATGGAGATGACAAAAATACCTTGAACCAATTTTTTTTAAAGGACCCATTCATCAGTTGTTGGAACTTCCACAGCTGACCGGCACTGGATCTCCGACTGGTGGGAATTTTTTTTTTTTTTAATTTGTGTGGAGGGGCTAGTGCAAAATATATACAAATCAAAGGGGATGGGATACGAACCCACCTCCTTTGTTTTGGAGGTATATATTGCTGAAGTTATATAAGTATCATTTTTCATTGTCCTAATATTTTTCCAAATCCTGGTTTTGTTTTACCAAATGTTTATTTTCTTTTACCAATTTCTTCTTTTGTTTTACCAACAACGCTTTACAGTGCTCTATTTGTTTCTACCAAATCATTCTATAATTTTATCAACTCCTTGTTTTGTTATACCAAAATTGTCTTTTCCATTTTCAAATTTGTATTTCGTTTTATCGACTACTTGTTTGGGTGTATCACTTGTATATTTTCTCTTATCAGCTAGTTCATTAACATCACCAACTTCTGGTTTTGTTTTCCCAAACTTTTCTATTATTTTACCAACTTAATCTTTTGTTTTACCAACTCACCTTTTGGTAATATAATAGAAATTGATAAATTTATGGAAGAAGTTGGTAAAAATATATACACAAAAGTTGGTAAAACAAAAGACTCAATTGGTGAAACAAAAGAAACTTTTAGTAATATAAAAGAAGAAGTTGGTGAAGTTACGAAGAAGTTAGTAAAAGGAAATACACACAAGTAGGCAAAACAAAAGACTCAGTTGGTAAAATAAAATAAACTTTTGGAAATATAAAAAAAGAAGTTGGTGAAGTTACGGAAGAAGTTGGTAAAACAAAAGACTAGTAAAAGAAAAGAAACGTTTGGTAAAACAAGAAAGGGAATTTGGAAAAATATTGGGACAGAATAAAAGATGATATTTATATAATTTCACTTTATATAATTTTGAACCAGCGCCCCCCCCCCCAAAAGAAATAAATTTAAAACAAAATAAAAAATAAATCCTACCAGCCAGCTGCTAAAGCTCCGGCTCTGGTAGGTGGATCTTTTTTAAAAAAAGTCGGTTGTAAAAAGGCAAATATGTCAATGGCATATGACCGTCATTTTTCAAGTTCGCTGCATTCAATTGTTCTTTGCATCTTCGAGAGTTTTTTTTGTGTATTTTCCTGAAAAAAATTCTAATTCTTTGCTATTTTTCCATAGGGTTAAGTACAATTTAACATTAAAGAGTTGTACCGGGGGCATCTGGCATGACTAATTAATGTTGGGTCTACAAACAAAAAAGTGAAGGGATTTTAACTCTATTAACGGTATTGTTAAAATTGTCCATTCTTATAAAGTTTATGTGCATTATTGCACCCTTAGAACTTGATTATACTAGTTACCCTTGACATAATTTTTTTTTTTTTTTAAAAAAAACTACACTTTAACCCTTTTTATATAATAACAATTGTCATGGCTCCTGTGGGACATTTGACTTTCTTGCTTCATTTTATGGGCCACACCAGAGTGGTCCACCCGCATGTGCTTATGAAACAGTCAGCTATAAAATGAAAGTGCATTTTAGCTAACAAAAATCCTTGATTTAATATAATAGTTTATATAACTAATTTTAATATATTAAAAAATTAATTGCATTAATTAATTGTAATAAATAAGTGTCAATTTTCCTAAACAATTTCTTTTTTTTATATATATATATATAAAATGATCAATTATATTAAATATTAAAGATTGTTACATTAAGACACTTGCAAAAGAACCAACATCACACTCATGGTACCTAACTTCAAACATAACTATTCCAACTAACCTAAAGAAACTATACTTGTTTGCAAACACCTCAAAACACAAACATAGAGTAAAAATTCCAATATTATGACATGAATAAGTAATACACAATATGGAAAAACCTTGTCCTGAAACGCCGCATATAGATAAAGCCACTAACATGAATTTAATGAAGATTATCCCACTAACTTCACTCTCAAATGAGCGAAAAGGGGCATATACCTAAATTGGATTTGAAAGAAAATGACAATCCAACACTAAGTTGGGAGTCCCGTATTGACTGTAACAACCAAGGTTCAAAAAACCGGATCGGGCATCGAACCGGATGAGGCACTGGTTCAAGGGTTAATGGTCGGATCGGGGTCGGACTGGGTCAAACCGGATTATATTAAAATAATAAAATTTTATTGATATTAACATTAATAATCACTAATATCAAAATGTAAATGTGGATAGGTATGCATGATTAATCAAATATGAATATTTTAATGTTTCTATAAAGGAGAAAAGAGAAAATATTAGTTGATTACACGTGAAAATAAATATTATTCTACAATCCACAGACTAAAATACAAATATTAAGAGTAACAATAATAAAATATTAAGTATATGTAAGTAAAATAGTATTTAAAGTATTATAGTTTCCTAATTTTTAAAATTGAGTGAAATGAAAGTTAGTAATTAGGTGAATTATAATAAAATAAATTTTTTTTTTTAAAAAGGGCCAACCCGGTTGAACCCCCTGGGTTGGCCGGTTCAATGGCACCTCCGGTTTTCCAGCTCGCCCGGACCGGACCAGTGGCCGGTTCACGGTTGAACCAGTCGAA
This sequence comes from Mimosa bimucronata, assembly GCA_037074515.1. Taxonomy (NCBI): domain Eukaryota; kingdom Viridiplantae; phylum Streptophyta; class Magnoliopsida; order Fabales; family Fabaceae; genus Mimosa; species Mimosa bimucronata. Next base: position 30,341,071 of record CM073440.1, on the reverse strand, counting down.
CTGGCCGGTCCGGTCCGGTCCGGGTTTTCTTTCCTTGGTAACAACGTTTGCAGGACTCAGAAATTTCACCAAAGTAAGGCATGATCATGATTCTATATTGGAATTTAGACTCTAAACCCAGAAGAAACAAGTCAATACCTCCATAAGAAAGAACACATAACTAAACACATATAATTTAAACCCAAATAACAATATGCCGCAAATGGAAATTGTTGAATCTTCAAAAGCCAGTAAATCCCCCCAATTTGTTGAACCTTCACATAATTTAAGTAAAGGATTAATATTTGGTAAAAGTCTTAGATTGGGTTTCTGACACGCAATCCATATGTGAAACCTCTGTGAACCCATTGAAAACCAATTTGAGAAGACCTTAATCAATTTTGTAGACACAGAATCTTCATGCCCTGAATGCAAATCCCAAACTATGATCTCTTCCGGATCTTTAGCCAGTGAAGGCAAGAAATAGCATTCCTTAGTCCATCCATCAACACATAGGGATGATTCTATCTTCCTAGTCTCGCTTTTAAGTTTCCTAACATAAGATCTTTGTTCATCCTTATCCTCCTTCTCAATCTGGCCTCTTTTTAAGGAGAACTTCTCAACCCACAAATCGACATCCCCATCAATTTTTTTTGAAAGGGTAAAAACATAACTCACTTTTCTTTGAAATTTTCTCTGAACTACCATCTTCAAATTCTTCCCCATCTTCTCCTATACAACTAGTCTTGGTTGTCTTTTCCCAATCTGAAACTGGGCTACATTCAAACATGCATCAACCATCCATATTTGGCCTACAATTTAACATGCATAAGTGTTTGAAGCTCCTGATAATGAGTTCAAAACAGGTTTGTTCGAAACAATTCCTGTGTGTGAATAGGAACTACTTTACTGATGTAGCTCCTGAAAATATTGAAGGCACGGAGAAAAGGGACGTTTTGAGATATTTACCTCACCTTTAAGTAACACGTAACTTGTATTGGGTTCTACAAAATGTTAGCTATATCTCATCTAATATAGTCTCATTGGTAGGGGTGTTCACGCGACGGAACCGGACCGGGACGGCCCCGTCCCTAAAAAAGGTGTTTGGGATAGGAACTACGTCCCGTGTCCCGTCCTGTCCCGAACTTGTTGCGGTCCTGATTGGGAAGGAACGGGACCTGGATGGGATGGGAAAATCCCGATTTTTTTATTATTAAAAATAGCTAATTGTTAAAAAAAATAGCTACTGTCTTATGCAACATAGTAAGCCCAAAAATAACAATAACATATATAAATTGAGTTTGAAAGAAACTTCCATATTAATATATATACTTTAAATTAAAAGCATGTCTTCAAATGTGAGGTGCTACACATAGAGTATAGTGGCAGTGGAAGTGAAATTTGAGATCAATAAATAGTTGGAACTTAGGTTGGAAATTAGAGTTGTCTTTTTTTTAAGAAAAATGCCATATATGCTCACACATGAGACAGATGACACATATATTTTTTTTAAAAAATATGGATATACATATATATTCGGGATGGCACTCTGTCCCGTCCAGAAATGATCGACATGGGATGGGAAAATGTTGAGCAGCCCTACTCATTGGTCTAGTGTGATAGAAAGTTCAAATGTAATTGGGTTGATTGCATTTTCTTAAATGAAAGATTTTCCATAAATTATATGTCTAGTTTTAAGTTATGTATACATAATTGTTTTTTCTATAGGTTTGAAAAGGTGTTTGATGCTCTCATTGTTTTTTTAAGGTCAAGAAAAGTCCCTTCATTTGACCAATACATTTATTGTGCCATGTGCTAATACTCCCTCTTGAAAGAGGAGGATAAGAAGCATTTTATAATCTTACAGGTTTGACAAAAAGTCTTGTGAAATCACTATCAAAGAGTGATAAATTCATTCATTTCTATAACAAGAATATGTAACATATCCTACTCTTGTACACATGGCATTTTTTTTTTGTTAGGATCAACTAACCTCATTTTTCTAAAAGAAAAAATTGATTGTCACTTATAACTTATAAAAAAGGTTAAAGTATACATTTGGTTTTTTATATTTGCATAAAGTAGTATTTAAGTTTGAAAAATGCGTTGTTCCTCATTTTTTTATTAACGCCATTAGCTTCGGTTAACGAAAAATGCATATTCAACAAATTAAAACGGTGATTTTATAGTTAAATGCTAACAAAATATGTTTAAATTTTAATTATTAAGTATAATCATTCTTATAGTCTAAAATTTTGTCATTTTTATCAACATTTACTAATAGAATCATCATTTAGACTTGTTGAGTCAGCATTTTCAGTTAAATAAAACTAACATTAGCAAATAAAGGGGTTAGAAGTGCATTTTTCAAACTTAAGAGACCAAAATGAGACTTGATACAAACGTAAAGGTCTAAAGAGTATACAAGAAAATGTTCAAACTAGAAGCTCTCCCACAAAAATGATAATTTGGTTAGTTTGAGCTGCATCATGTTAAAAATACCATAATCTTGAAGAACATGGATAGCGTCTTCTACCAAACTATACCGTCACAAAAGAGGAATTTAGTAAATTAACTTTTCGATTTATTAATAAGAAATTAGTTTTTGAAGTTAACCGATAAAACAATACTCATTTATTCAATCTCTCCTCAGTTTTATGTTTAATTTTTAATTTTAATACAATATTTGACATTATATTGAATATCAGAAGTTAATTGGGAATATTGTCTAACCCTGAATAACGATAACTCTTTAAAGAGAGATTTATGCGTTTTTAAATATAGCAAGTATTTGAGTCTTCAAGTTCAATGCAGTTGAACAATAAAACTGATAGACTAAGTCAAAGGCATTCTGACATCCTTATCCTCTAATAATACTCACATCGTGGGTTCAAGTCAGGTTTATACATTTATTTTCAGAAATACCTTCATTTAATAATTGGTTGGTGGTTTGAAAAAAAACAAAGATTAAGTGGAGTATTCGGTATGGTATAATGGTACTAGTTAATATTAAAATTTTCAAATATTAATAATTGTCCATGCAGGAAATTTGAAAATTAGGTTATACATTCCATAAAAATTAGATCTATTAAGAGGGGTATACTACAGAAGTTGCCTATAACAGCGTTTATTTTGCCCTTATAGCGACGCTTATAAGCGCTGCAATAGTCAGTGCTGTGATAGGTTATTAAGCCTAACGCGGCGCTTAGTAAGCGCCGCAATATGTTACCTACAGCGGTGCTTACTTCATTAGAAGCATCGCTATAGGTATACCAAAAGTGGCTCTTATTTCGTTAGAAGTACAGCTTTAGGCCATTTAATTTTAATAAAAAAATTAAACGTGTAACCTAAATCAGCGCTTATTATTCAAAAGCGCCGGGATATGCCATTTAATTTTGAAATTTTTTTTTACCTATTCACGGCGCTTTCTGAGTAAGCGCCGCGATAGGTCCTTTTTTCCAAAAATAAAAAATTAATTTTTAATACTATCCCATTTCTACATCAATTCAAAAATTGTATACATTTATGATATATATACACTAAAAAGTCATATATCAAAAAATCAAATACATTGAAAGTAAACATTCTAATTAACTAATTACTATGTACACAAAAAAAAAATGAATTGTTCTTTTTGAACAATACCATTCAATTAGCCAGTAGCTCCCATCAACAACCTAAAACTCAAACAAAAAAGCAACAAACAAAACTCAATTTTCATCTCGAAATCTAAAAGAAAGAATTATTCAAACACTGTACTACAAACAGAATTGTCCCAATCAACACTTAGAAGATGACTACAAATTACCATCGGTTCACCAAAAAAATGAATGGATTAACATAATGCCAGTGGGTGCCACAAATTGATGGACAAGATGTGCACTTGTACAAACACTCCAACATATCTATACATAAGCAACAGTGTAATTTAAAACTTATTACTTCAAACATATTCGTATATAAATGGCTCACATCATTCTTAATGTCTGCGATATGGCTTTCAAAACCCGCAAATAATTTCCAAGAGCCTTCTTCAAACTTTGCAGCTGCAATAGACTTGCAGTGAAAAAAAAACACATTATGATTATAAATTGCAATGTGGTAAAAGTAAAGAAAATTATATTTATTCTAAAATAAAATTTAAGCAATCACATTCAGATTCTAATGGTTCGGCAGAAATAACCTCGTGCAAAAGTAATTTTGACTAAAGCTCACCACAGCCCTTTTCAGCAACAATATATCAAGGTAACTGTTTCAGTGTTCCTTCAACATCATTACTACTCTTATAATTCTCACGTGCCTTGGTTATTGCATCTCTTTGTATTAAAAAAAGTTATGAAAAACAAAGAAAAACAGTATGCCGACAACCTGTATCAGCACACAACAAAATAACGAAAGAGGATATATCATCCATCATAAATGTGAAAAAAATAGGAAAAGAAAAAATAATTTGATTCAATCAAAAAATGATATCTCCATCTCGTGGATCAAGAATTATATCTACAGCAAGCTTCCATTACCCTATAACATATCATTCATGAAAATGCATGTTGAGTCAAATCATATTAGAGAAGGGCAACAGAAATACAAAATCATTGCAAGGAAAAAAATTCCCATGTAGTTTCCATTAATAAAAAACATGATGGAATAAGAAACTCTCAACAAATTCACGACAGAATGACTTAAGCACTAATTATTTGAGAGTTCTTGAGGAAGAAGAATGTAGAAATGGTAAAGTGGTAAAATTACCAGATCCCTCATAAAGTAATCAGACCATGAAGCCAATTACACTTGCACTACTTCATCATAAGCACATAAATAATAAAAAACTAATTTGGTACTATATAAGCCAGCACCAAAGCTTATAATATATCATTAATTGCCAAAGTTTAGATATATATATATGTACCTATCCAAGTTTCATTTCAATATAAATGAATAAGACAAGATGGGCATTATATTAATTATAATAACCACAAATATAATGGAAGACGATATCAATATGAAACCTCTAACCAGCAAAATCAGGGGAAGCGTAGGTGGTGAGGAAATTGGAGATGCTATCAGCCAAGAGGGGCAACTAAATGCCACTAAATCCCACAGATTTGAAATAACACCATGCACTTTAGTGTCAGACCCAATGTGCCTGAAATTGTAAAGCTCCAACAATTCTTTAACAGTTGGCTGTCCGGGTGATGATTCAGCTCCACTCCCCACCGAACCAAATGTGAGAAATCTTTGGAGATAAGATGATAAATAAACTAATTCAATGTAAAGTGATAATAAGAACCCATTTCATAACTCTTATCAACATAGATGTACAAGATTTTCAGCATTTAATTATTGCTAGTGCTCTTTATTACTCTAATAGCAGTAATTGTAGCATGCTTATATGCCAGATCCAGATGTTAATAGACATAATATACAAGGGATACAGGAGAAAAGAATTTGAAGGATTTCCATATTTGGAAGGTACGGATCATATTACAGATACTTGATAGAGGCTCTAACAACAAGTCCAAAATTAATTCAACCCAAAAACATTAAGCAATCACGTGAAGACAAACCTTTGGTACTTTCAACACCTGTTGACAAGGGAAATTTCCTTGTTCGTTACCGTCATGCATATGGTTCTGTTTAATCTTTCAAACAAATGCCTTCACAATTATTAGATTCAATAGTAAGACAATTATTAGATTAAATGGTAACTACTAAATTAAATGGTTCCCTCTCTGGATGCCAGAGCAAGCATCGCCGAAGACCAAAAGTGTACACAAGCTTCTATATACTACTAGCACAACAAAAAGAAATTAATTTCCAAGTAAAAATTTCCCTTTAACAGCATTTGAACTATTGAATGTACATCATTTATAACTTTATTTGCATAATAATTCAATGAAGTTAACTGGCCCTGGTTCATTCCACTTTTGTATAATGTAAAAGAATAGATCATGTGTCACATAAGGAGAACCACTAGCTTCCCTGTAACTTGTTTTAATAATAAAACCTGATGAATCTAGACATATAAAGGCATGCCCAGTTAGTCAATATCAAAAAATTGAGCTCTCAAGCAGATGCCAAATCATTATTGGAGAAAAAAAAAATAAAACAATCCAAGGCATAAATCATTAAAAAATAAAAGGGAAAATTTCACCTAAGGACCACTGTAGCCATTTAATTGAAAAGAAGGACCACAAGAATCTGAAATTTCAGTTAGGGGCAGTGGGGGCAAAGTGAAATAAAATTGGAAGGCGAAATGACCAAATCACCTTGCTCCCAAATCACCCTTTCTCCCCCCGTTTTCTTTCCGAAATTGACCCAATTTCATTTTGATTTTGAAATCAAAATCTGAGAAGCCGCTTCACCAACAGTAACCAACGAAGATATCGGCGAGGCAACCTCTACAAACCGTCCCCAGATTTGAGCCATGTGTCGATTTGAACAATAAGAAGAATAAGAACAAGAAGAAGCGCTCAATCGTTTGTGCGAGACATGCGTCGATTTGAGCCAAAGGTTATCTAGCCAAAGGTTCGCACCGATCCCGTCCCTAGATTCACTATTCGTCCGTTTCTCTTCTTTCTTCACAGTCCCTTCTTCAATAATCATATTCACCGCTTGATTTCGTTTCATCTTCCGCATATATTCATAGCTAAACGGTACGTACGTCTCTATCTCTCTCTCTCTCTCTCTCTCTCGTTCCTCGCTCTTCTTTTGTACTGTTGGCTTTGGGTTGTGACTGATTTGTTTGGCGCTGGTTACTCATATTGTGTGTGTTTGGTCATCTATTTACTTCGTTTGGCTTGTTGTGATTGGCATTAGGGAGAACTTTTACCTGGCTAAGGAATCAATTGTTAAAGAAAAAAAAAGAATACAAAGATGGATTAGGATCATTCTCTGAATTTGATTCGTGTGTGTATGTCTGTAAGTTAAGGTTGATTTTACTATTTGCAATACATAATTAATAAATTCAAGAATCAAGTGGCCTTAATCAACTTTGTTCATCTTGTAAGCTAAATTTAGAGGAGTTGGTTTCCCCTGTTTTCTGTTTTCTCTCTCTCTTTTAGGCTCAAGTGAATTATTCAATTGGTAACATTTCTGACATTGTCACTTTGCTTCAGTCACAGTCAATGATGGTATATATTATAAAAAAATAGAGGTTATTAAACTTATGGTTTTGATTCAGCAATTTCCATGATTGCCCAATAAACTAGCTTTACCTGGGAGTTGTTAGTGATGGAGATAAAGCAGAGGACATCACGTATGTTGAAATAGGACTCTGTTGTATTTCAAATATAATGGTTTAGGAATTGTTTAGTGGCACAAATAATAACAATAATGGGTTAGGTTGCCAAATTCTAATAACATGTAATTGAACAAGGATTAAATTTATCTTGAAAGGGAACCATTCGTGATGTATTGATTCGATAGTATTCTTACGTGAAACTTCAACTTAAATTTCCAAATCTGTCTACGCTAGTTTGATACACAATTCTACTTGTTTTAATTAAGCTTTAATGAGTTTGTGGATGCTTTCTATGTTGTTGAAGTTATTGAAGAATCTCATTAACCATTCATATGTAGATGAATATCGGTAGGTAGATTTGTATATATATACTTTTGTTTTAAATTTGTTAGTTCTTTGGAAATATCGGTTACTTTTGTTGTTGGTAAAAAATCGGAGTTCCAATAGGAGAAGAACTGAGCTTAAGATTGTCTTTGTGTAAGAAGGCAAAAAAAATAATGTTACTCCATTGATTTTAAACTGGAATATGTATTTAGGTTTTGTTGAATAAGTGATAAGGTTATATACACATCAATGCATAAGAAAGGGTATAGCTGGGGGAAAAATAACTTGGGAGGCTAAAAAGATGCTTTTATTAATATAGAGTATCTACACCACTAGCAGCGACTAATCTCCCACCACAAGGCCAGCTTGATGCACTTACTAATCATTTGTTTGTTTTCAGGATAGTATAAAGGGCATATGGAGAAGAAATACGTCCCACTCTTCACCACAAGATGCTCACCACAAAGAATCAAGAACTTGGCTAAGGTTATTAATGAGGATACAAACCTTAGAAGAAAGGTTGAAGAAATGGGGTTTGGGAAGTTGTTGAATGTAAGAGGAACCAAGATGCCAAAAGACCTCTGTGCAGAGGTGAATTGTGGATATGATGGCCCCTCAAGACAACTGGTCATGAGGGGAAAGAAAGTGAAGATAACCCCTCAACATGTTGAGACAATGATGGGTTTAAAAAGCAAAGGATTGAAAGTTGAGGCAGTGGCAAGTAAAGAAGTGTTTGAAGATTTGAAGGAGAAGTGTGGCTCACTGACGTACGAAGAAATATATGAAAGGATTAAGAAGAAAGATGATGATTTCGATTTCTATTTTGTGTTGCACACGTTAGGCACATTTCTTTGCCCCATGGGAAGTGGGCGTGTGAATGACAAATTGTTGAAGGTGATGGGGTGCACAGATAAAAAGTGGGGACAATATGATTGGGCAAGTTATGTGTTAGAAGATGTGTCCTTGCAAGTAGAAAAATTTGTCAACGAAGGGAAAAAAGGGAAGGCATCCGAAAGTAAAACTCTAGAAGGATGCATTTATTTCCTGATGGTAATTATTTTAATCCCGCATGGCTTAATTATAGTAATAGTGATGATTGCATTTGTAACTATTGATTACTGACACAATTTTGATTGCAGCTATTCTTTTTTGGACATTTTGGCCTAGAGGATGAGGTTGAAGATCCAGAAAATGCTCTTGAGCACTGGACAGACAAAAAAAATTGGATAGGGTTGATCTTGAGAAGAGAAGCCGGTTTGGAGTTTTGTTGTCAGCCCCAAGGATGCCGCAGAGCCTTCATATGAAGTGCCGTTGTTGTCTTATTTACACGATCCTGTGAGTAGTATAAATTAAGTGGGTCCTGATGGCATGATTAATATGTTCGTAACAGCTTGTAAATTGTTGCAGGATTTAAGAGATATATATATATATATGAGGTTTACAGGTGAGATGAAGGCTAAGATGGGACAGCTGCAAGAGTTTGTTGGTAAAGAATTAATCCAGCTCCAAGAGAAAAGGGCAACCAAAGGAGGGGACGAAGAAAAGGTAGATGAGAAGGTGGGAGATAATGCAAAGATAGTGGATACTGAGAAGGTGGCAGAGGGAGTTAAAGGTGTCACTCCAATACAGATGTCAAAGACCAAAAGATTAAAGAGGCGTGCGGGTAGAAATGTCAGTGTTGGTGCTGAAGCAAGTGTGGAGCACAAGGGAAATGAGAAACAAACAGTTGATATGCAGCCACGAACAAACGAACCCGGTAGGTCTCTAATGAAGTCTCTAATGGATACGAAGGACAAGGGAAAGCAGGTGGAAGAAGAGAAAAGAACCCTAAAAAGATCAATAAGCGAAGTTGACATGCCTGTAAGGAGGTCGAAGAGAGATAAGATACCTGCTGTTAGATCTCCGTATGTGACAACCTACTTCAAAAAGGGAAAACTGAATAGCAAGCAACAAATGTATCTGTTGCTCACTTAGTGTTGTGCCAAAGAGGACGAAGAAAAGTCAGTAACGTGTTTTGCTATGTGTTGGAAGTATTATTGATTAATGATAGTGTTGGAATTTTGGGCCTAGATCCGCCCTTGATGGGCTGGATTAATTAATTGGGAAATATGAGTATTTTCCAATTGATTAATTAATATGATTGGTCGAATGAGAAAGTTGTGGATTGCTGACTCAGTAATTCCCAACCAATTTATTAATGAAGTGTTTAATTAATATGATTGGTCAAATGGACAAGGTTTGGATTGCTGACTCAGCCATGAATAATTAATTGATTAATTAATTAATCAATTAATTATTCAATTATCTGATTGGTCAGATAAGAGAGGCGAGGATTGCTGACTAAGCTATGAGTAGTAGTAGTGGATATTTTGTATTCCCAAAATATCCCCAGCCTTCTTCTATAAATAGAAGCCTCCCCTTCAGTTCTAAATACACCAGTCGTTGAGTTTTCTGACTCTCTTATTCTCCCTATATTCTTTCCTGTGTGGTGCTCTGCTGTGCCACATGTTTGGACTCTTGTTTTTTCAGTAGCCCGAATTTTGCGTGGGTTCTTCAAGAACCAAATCATGGAGCTCCGGAGGATTGACTCGGATCCGAACATAGATCCGCTTGGTATGTTGTTTTATCTCCTTCATTTAATTCTAATTTTTCCATCATTGGTATCAGAGACACCCATTAGGTTGATTTGGTAGTTCTCCTCAAGACGATTCCAACGACGCCAAGAACGCGTTAAACGGAGTTCGTATGAGGGAGAACGGAAGGAAGAAAGTTTCAGATCCGTTTTTTCTGACTCCGTCAAGCTCGAAATTGGGTCTTCAAAAATGAGGTTTTTCGATCAACCCAGAAACATTCTCATGTAGAGCTCATCGATACGATTCCAACGACGTAAAGAACGCGTCAAACGGAGTCCATATGAGGGAGAACGGAATGCCGAATGTTTCGGATAGCTTTACTGCCGCCACCAAAAAATGCGTGATTTGGAATTCAAAAACCATGGTTTTGATGCATACAATGAGATATATGTGTAGATCTTGTTGCAAGGATTCCAACGACTCCAAGAACGCGAAAATCGGAGCTAAAACGAGAGAGATATGGTCTCTCAAAGTTGGCGGGTCGGCATACCCACCAGAGCTCCAACCGGGTCAAAAACGACCCGGCTGGAGGTTGAAGAAGATGCCACGTCATCAGATGACGTGGCGGTCCAGGTGGGGGCTGACCGGTCAATGGTCAATGGTTGACCATTGACCGGTCAACGGTCAAACAGTTGACCGAAAAAAATATAAATTTTTTTTTCTTCTTAAATATTATATTAAGTGAATATAATATTTCAAAAATTTTCCCTTAAATATTATTATGTGAATATAATATTTCTTGTCATGTACTTGTACTTATTAACTTGGCATGCCATGGAACATACATAAAAGTTCTGTGATAAAGGATAATGAGGTGAATCCTTAACTCCTACTTGCAGCAAATAAAACTTATTAATTGTTAATAAATCCTTCCAAACTTTCAAACACATTGAGGTGATTTGAGTGGTGACTTATGAGTCAACTTGTTGGCAATCACTGTGACAAGTGATGTAACCAATATGAGATATTTGTATCATCTCATCCATCGGGAGGTATGTTGCAACCTAATTCCAGATGAGTGGACATTGAGCCTTACACTAACATGGTAATAAAATTACTATGAAAGCTTCAAGCACATGAGAACGTGCTTGGTGGGTTCAGATGGGTAAGGGCCTTGAGAGGGTCTTAGCCTAAAACATAAAACAAATATAATAAAGTATGATTTGACATGTGAATATTCTTTATTTGATTGAATATTGTGTTAAATTCTTTCTCAATAATTGAATTCTCTTTGAACATTCATGCAGTTATTTATTTTATAATTGTGAATTATTATTTTGAGTTATAACTGCTTTATTTGAGTGGGAGCTTCTGGAATGTGAAATCCAGAGGCCCTAAAAGGGGACATGTTCAAGTAAGATTATGGTAAAAAAGGTGATAATCTAACTAGCATGAGTGCGATGGGAGCCAACCTAGTTGTCTCCTGAACACAAAACTAGTAAATTTATCATCCAATTAACCTTTGTCTACCTTGAACAAATATGAATAGTATATCTGATGAAATGCATAATCGTCTATGTGATCGAGTTATGATAAACAAGTCCATCTTCACTGAGCTTATGAGATAAGCTCAATATAGATGACTACGAAATTGAATTTCGTAAGATCTTATACATCCTTAAGGGATGAGATGTTGTGTATGTCCTACCAACTAACTTTCAACATTTAGATGTTGAAATACCCGAAGGTAACAAAGAAGCTAATTGATGAAGAAAGAACAATGTAGCTCGAATCGTCATGCTATGACTGTTGACAAAAGTGTCAGTTCAAATAGTGCGATACATCTTACGCTATAAGGATAGCCTTAAGAAACAAATATGAAGGCATTCATGCCATTAAGCTGAAAAAACTCTGTCATGTTTGGACACTCAAGTACTAAGACCTAACGCAAGAATTAGGCAACACTTGAAAGTAATGTCAAACAAGACTAGGGAACTAAGGTAGGCAAACAATGTTCTTTCTAGTCAATAGCCAGTGCATGTTACATTTAGGACTCTCTTATTGAGTGGGAGCACATGAAAGCAAGCTGAACTCACAAGGAGTACATTTGTAACCTTCGGTAATGTGGTTCGCCACATTAAGCTTGAGAGTTAAAAGCTTAAGGATACAAGATCCATTAGCTTAACAAGCTTAACTAAAGAGTCAAAGGATTTGTTCCTAAAACCTACGTCTAATAAGGTGAGAAACCTTAAAGAAAAAACTAAACCTGATGAAGGTTGTTTTGAGAAACGTCATATCTAGTGAGAGGCTTCAAAGTTGTTTCACATGTGCATCAAGCACTACTTTTATGGCTAAAATATATCCTATGTGGATGATAGACTTGGGTATAACAAAACATGTGAGAGGTCACATGACATCACTGATTTTAGCGGTTGCCATCTAGAAGCATACGGCTTCAAGAAGGAAGCAGCATAAGAGTACAAGTCAAGGGGATTGGAGCATACACGTTAACTCTGTATAGCAGACCACCCCAGTACCAAAAGATACACTCTATGCTCTAAACAACCGATAAAACATTGTGTCAATCAGCCTTTTAGTTAAGCATCAATGGGACATAATCTCTTAAATCTAATATTGTCTCAAATGGTTCATTTATATTGGAGATAATGACTCCATTTTTCCATATACACAAATTGATTAAGAGAAATGATCAAAAAGGAGCAAAAGAGTTTTTGCCAAGTGATAAGCTCAAAAGGAAAAGTTCCTAAGTGAGCACAATCATATGGCATGTCAATAAAGTAACCTTTAGACAACCATGACAAATATCCTTTGCAATTGGTATACTATGAATTTGTGAACCAAATGAGCAAGAGGGCAAAACACAGAGCTAGGTATAGTCTTTATCTCTGATTTCATGTGTAATGACCATGTCTGTGAAATCTCATACTAATAAAAGGCTCTGAAATATTTCAGACAACGCCTTCAACTAGTTGAGAATCAATCGCAGTTAAGGTCTTGAAATCTAGCAAAGGCTGAAAATACCTGTATGATTAGTTCGAAGTGCTGTGTAATTAAGAAAGGAATTGTTAAAAGACTAACAATAACTAACACTCTTAATGGAGTTGTCAAAAGGGAGAGATAGAACTCTCCTTGACATGGTTAAGGAAGTACAAGTGATACTTCCAATCTCGTGTTGGAAGATGAGCTCACATTAATTGTCTTCATACTTAACCAAATGCCCTCCAATAAAGTCACAACGACACCTTATGAGTAATAGATACAGTACAGATTGGACTTAAATGTCCAATGACATGAGGGTCAATAGCTTTATCTGTAACTCTTCCTTTAAGTAAGGAATAATAGGGTCAATATATAAAGGGTACGAGATATCTTGAGAAGCACGTCTTCGTTAAGTAAAAATGATGACAGCCCAGTGACTGAAAAAGAATCAAAGGACACAACTTTCATAGAACTAAACTTCCTAGCAGTACGAGCATTGACCACACTGAATCTCTTTGCGAGAATGACAGTAATGAGGAATAAGCGTGTATTCCCCAGCACATTAATCCGAGTGGGAGGGATGAGCCATTTTTACAACAGAAGACATGACAAACAACAGGTAATAGTCATTTACAAGTCGATACTAGAAGGAAACGTCATCCACCCCAACACAGGAAGAGAATCCTGTGAAATCCATCACGGAGAATTGTAAGGGCTAAAACCCCTGATAGGCCAAATGCTCTAGTCATTGTTTAAAAGAAAACAATGGTGACCCTAAAAAGTGTATAAGAAACACTAATAGGACATGCTAAGAAAAGTGGCAAAAGGCTAAGCAAGAGGATATGGATTCCTTTGAAAATAAGCTAATAGTGGCAAATGGTTGATCTACCACCTAGCCGAAAGGAAATTAGGGACAAGTAGGATTCCCAAATTCACTGGTGAATCGATCAATTAAAAAACCTATAGCACACTTGGTGGTTAAGGGGTACACAACAAGTGACGTTGTGTGTTTTAACACCTAAAAGCTAATTTTGGCCCTGATGACAAGCTTAGGCTTGTAATTACATCAATCGGGTGTAATGAACGTTTTCCAGTTGGGAGACTAGATGATTAATTCAACTTGAAGCAACTTGTGGGCGACAGAGAATTAATCATCTAGGCAGTAGTGTATGAAGTTTCACAATGTGATAACTTTGTCAACTTTGAAATGATCAAAGAAGACCACTGTGTGCACGTTTAAGAATCTTGGGATGATTTGTGATATTGTCCTATGTCTATAACACATCATTAGCCTAAATAAGTATTAAGGAAGTTAAAACACTTAGGGATTAGTTACCCTTGAGAGAACATGGGCAAGACAAAATATATATCTTGAGAGACAAGATGAACAGAGATTGAACAAGGAGAATGATGTGTTTGTCACAGAGGACACACACAAGTATACTCTTTGTGTATCTTAATATGAAAGTCTATATCCCAAATATGCCCTCTTAACCAAAGTATGTGATCTATGTGAGAGCATGCACCCTGCAAAGGAATCTAATATAGAATATGAGAAAGAGTCCCATACTCAAGCACACTTGGTAGATTGTTGTATACATCATAATGTATAAGACCAAATACATGGTATGTGGTTGGACTTGTAAATCTTTTTGGTTCATCCTAGTTACGAGGTACTAGGATGCTATAAAAGGGATGATAAGATACCTTAGAAGAACCATGGAGTGTAAGTCATGTCATCAAGAAATGACTTACACTAAAGAGGATACTCTAACACAATTTGGGTTGGAGGCCTAAGCTAGCAACATTCAGTTTAAAAAGAAAAGTGTTCTTGCTGATTGATAAAGCTAGGATGTAAGAAATAGATAAGTGTGTCTTTATCTTCCATGGAATCAGAACACAAAGTGTTCAGCAACTACTCACGAAGTTGAGTGACTTGAAATTCCTAAAGCGATTAGGAATGAATGGTAAAGGACCAAGGTATGTCACAATAGCAAGTGGCAACAACCTATTATAAAGACCCTACCCAATACAGCAAGACCGAATACATAGACACATGATACCTCTTTGTGAGAAGCATGGTTGCTAAGGAGCAAGCAACAGTTCAACATCTTTCTGTTTACAAAAATGTTGACAGACCTCCTTATGATGCCCACAGCTGAATGTTCATTTTAGAGATGAGCTAAGACTTGGGCACATGTATAACATAAGGTTTTGAACTTCTTTTATATGAGAGTAAAAGATATGAATTCCTATTATGTATGTATAGATACATACATATATGTGTAAGATATACAATGACTAGTGTGTCGTACAGGTTAAGGCTAACCCACTCACACGGGTAGTCGCCTTTATGTTCAAAGGACATAGAAGGTATGACATCAAGTGATCACCTTGAGATGGTCAATAAGTATCACTGCATAAATGTCGTCTCAAAAGGGTTTAAGATAAAATCTATACATGAAATAGATTGAATCATGGACATGTGTGACCCATGAAACCTGTAGCCGGGCATAAAACTCCTCTACAAAGACGTCATGATGAATTTTGAGTTGAAGAGTTTTGGTTCAGGTACTATGCATACCGGAACTTAAGTCTGTACGGTGTTATTAGATTAAAATCGACACACACTCTTACAAGCTCGTAACATGAAATTCATACTGCATGTGCTTATGAATAATTAGATCCGCAAAGGGGACGTGGATGGAAAATCCCTATTCCATTACGGTGTGAGTCCCAGAAAGGAGAGAAATCTTTCACGATACCCTTATGACTTTGACAACATCATTAAGGACTGACTTGGCGATAGCTACTTTAGTTTGTACCTTATGGTCATGAATGATTCGACCTAATAGGTCAAATACTGGGAAAACGACCAAGCCAGCCCTGACTGATGTCTAGTGGGAAGGAAGACTTACCCTGAAGTACGCATTTGTGCTAGTATCTGTGATCGATCCCTTACTTGTTAGCTGAGTAACTTGTAAGTGTGGATACTAAGCATAAAAGGAGGCAATCTGAGTTAAGCTAGAATTAACTCATAAGGGATTAGATATGCCATGTGTAATGTGTATGGGTAAATCTGGGGCATTTGAGGCAATTTGCTTATTACTTACAGGTACAACTAGGGTATCCATGTGTGCTGATCCTATATAAAGGACTTCTAGTACACGAGAACATGAATCAAGGACGTCGTGCCCACGCGGACACGGCAGACACCAAGTATGAAGCAAGAAAGATATGATACCCACAAGATGGTTAGTCCATCAAGTGCGAGTGGGAGATGTTGGAATTTTGGGCCTAGATCCGCCCTTGATGGGCTGGATTAATTAATTGGGAAATATGAGTATTTTCCAATTGATTTATTAATTAATTGATTAATTAATATGATTGGTCGAATGAGAAAGTTGTGGATTGCTGACTCAGTAATTCCCAACCAATTTATTAATGAAGTGTTTAATTAATATGATTGGTCAAATGGACAAGATTTGGATTGCTGACTCAGCCATGAGTAATTAATTGATTAATTAATTAATCAATTAATTATTCAATTATCTGATTGGTCAGATAAGAGAGGCGAGGATTGCTGACTAAGCTATGAGTAGTAGTAGTGGATATTTTGTATTCCCAAAATATCCCCAGCCTTCTTCTATAAATAGAAGCCTCCCCTTCAGTTCTAAATACACCAGTCGTTGAGTTTTCTGACTCTCTTATTCTCCCTATATTCTTTCCTGTGTGGTGCTCTGCTGTGCCACATGTTTGGACTCTGGTTTTTCCAGTAGCCCGAATTTTGCGTGGGTTCTTCAAGAACCAAATCATGGAGCTCCGGAGGATTGACCCGGATCCGAACATAGATCCACTTGGTATGTTGTTTTATCTCCCTCATTTAATTCTAATTTTTCCATCAGATAGGATAGCACACTGATACAAATGTTCTTGTAATTGTTGCAGGACTGTGGTTGACATGTATGGTTACTTTTTAACTCGAGATAACCTCATCTCACTTGGACCCAATGGTTGGATTAGCACTGGTATATGTGTACTTATCAATTAGTTTATGTAATGCATATATGTAGGAAATTATTAAAACATGCTAAGTTTGTTAATGTTAATGTGTAGGTAATGGTTATGGTAGCTCGAACAATGAATGGGGACCAAAAGGGGGACCCCAAAGTAATCAAGAGGCACGTATTTGATGCTGATTTCGTGGTAAGATTGTGTTGAAAATAAAAGGGAGAACTATTCACTTGTATGCAAACTAATTGTCTGTATTTGTTGGAATATTTCTTTTTGTTGTAAAGGATGACAAATACTTGGAGAAGGAGAAGAATTTGGTACATATAATGCCCGAGCATGTGGGGTATAAGTTGGGAAGCTGTGAGTATATTTTTGGACCAATTGTGGATGGTGACCATTGGTATTGTACTGCAATGGAACTAACAACGCTGAAATTCTATTGGTTGGATTCCTTAAGAGGTGGGAGAGAACCTCCTGAGCCAATTAAAAGTTTGGCCCAAAACATTGTAAGTGCAATTAACTTGTTACGTTCTACTATTTCAACATATTCAGTTTACTTAATGTTTGTATATATGTTTTATTGGTTAGAGGGATATGTTCATAGAAATTTTGAAGAAGATAGACCCGTGTATTGCAACATTGGAAGACGAGGGGAGACAAAGAGCAATCTTGTACTCGCCTGTGCCCATACAAGAGAACACATACTATTATAAAATTCCCCTGATTTATGACATATCATATGCATTATTGAAATAGTATAAATATTTACTTGTTTTACATTTCAATTTTCGTAGGGATGATTGCGGGGTACATGTCATCAATTTCCTTGTGCATATAGCCATTTCCTTGTGCATATGGCCATTTCCTTGTGCTTGTGCATGTGGCAATTTCCTTGTGCATATGGCCATTTCCTTGTGTGTGGCCTAAACATGGCATGTTATTAGGTCAGTTTAGTATTGCTTGTGCATATGGCTAATTCCTTGTGCATATGGCCATTTCCTTGTGCATGTGGCCATTTCATTGTGCATGCTTGAATATGGCATGTTATTAGGTCAGTTTAGTTCTGCTTGTGCATATGGCCATTTCCTTGTGCATATGGCCATTTCCTTGTGCATGTGGCCATTTCATTGTGCATATGGCCATTTCCTTGTGCGTGGCCTGAACATGGCATGTTATTAGGTCAGTTTAGTATTGCTTGTGCATATGGCTAATTCCTTGTGCATATGGCCATTTTCTTGTGCATGTGCATATGGCTAATTCCTTGTGCATATGGCCATTTCATTGTGCATATGGCCATTTCCTTGTGCGTGGCCTGAACATGGCATGTTATTAGGTCAGTTTAGTATTGCTTGTGCATATGGCTAATTCCTTGTGCATGTGGTAATTTCCTTGTGCATATTCCTAATTACTTGTGCGTGGTACAAAATATGCCTGCTCATATGCATATGTAAAGAACATAAAGGGGTATCATTAACTTGTGTACCATTTCATACATCATGAATTTCATCCTGGTGCTTGACACATTTTGCCATCAAGTACCATCCTAAAATTGTTCATCTAGTGACAATTGCTATACAAAAAGACAACTACCAAAGATGCAACTCATTCCAAAAAAACATAATGGGTGCAATATGTACATCATCACAGCTTCTTCCCCCACCAAATACAAAATATGCAGAAGCTGGTTTAACAACAAAAAACTAAGTGTAAGCATGTCAACAAGGATTGGGGTTAGCGCAAGTCTTTACGGTATGACCACCCTCGCCACATCTTGAGCAATGATAGACTTTTTTATCTTGAACTTGCAATTCTTTCCTCCGAACTCTAGGCCTTCCGGGACTGTGACTTGTCTTTGGAGGCAACAACTTTTTGTACGGGGAATCAAGATCTTTGAGTGTCTCAGGTGTTGGCATGTCATAAGTCTCAACTGGAATCATTGGTCTTACATACATTTTCTCTTGTGCAGCCTTCAAGTAACATTTTTCAACATAAGCATATAAATTTCCATGTATGCTCTTAATTGCAGCACATGCTTTAGGACATGGCAAGCCAGACATTTGCCAGCCTTTGCATGTGCATTCACGTAGGACCAAATTAACCCTTACATCACCTTTCTTTGTTATTACCTTAAAAATACTCATTCCATGATCTTTCACAGTCATTCTTCAACATTTAGACACATTCTCCTGCAGTTTGGCCTCAATATTTGGGCCCACACCATTAACCCAATTCCTCAAAGCTAACTTGCTATTCAACATCTTTTGTGCTAATTTTTCCCTGTGCTCATGTATCAAAACAACAATGTTATGCCTTCACTCAGTCAAAATCCATGCATTGAATGACTTAGCAAGGTTTGTTGTTATATTGTCCCACCTCTTATGCGGAAACTTGCTCCTTGCCCAGCGCTCCATGTCACCATTGCTTTCAAGCCACTGCACTAATTCTGGATTGAATGTCATCATCTTTCCCATTGCATTGATGAACTCACTGTCTAGTCTTGCATATGCGATGGCATCAAGATATTTCAATGCAGCTTCCTTTGTTTGCCCACTGGTCTTTCCTTTTGCCCTTATGATTCTCAAGAACTCAGAGCTAAAGTTCTCCTTCAAGTGACGATAACATATTGCATGTCTTTCAGACCCGAAAATGGCTCGAACAGCACCAATTATTGCATGATGTCTTTCTGAAACAATTGTCAATTCCAGTGAACCTACGATCTCCTTTATGTTTTGCAAGAACCACGACCATTCATCAAGAGTCTCTCCCCCCACAATGGCATATGCAACAGGAAACAACTCGTTGTCTGCATCATATGCTTGTGACCCCAATAATGTCCCTTAGTATGGCCCACTCAGATGGCATTCATCCACATATAATATAGGTCTTGCACCTTCCAAAAAACCTTTAATGAAGCATCCATAAGTAATAAACAGTGCTTCAAACCTATCGTCTGTTGATGCCACCCATTTTGCCACAGTGTCCTTGTCACTTTCTTTTAATCTCTCACATACCCACAGGATTAGTGCATAACTATCCTTAGCAAGGCTATGCATCTGTTCCAATGCTCTCTCCTTCGCCCTATAGGCTTGTTGGTAGTCTAGGGTCAAACCATATTCTCTTTACAAGTCCTTTCTAATTTCATTTGCCGATTTATCTATGCTACACCTCAACTCATCCATGATAACTGCTGAAGTGAGAGTGCGCCTTTTCTTATGAGGGATGACTAGGTTGTCTAGTGCATAGTGCATGTATTCACTCAAAAATCTTCTAACAACCAAGAAAGAATTATTCTTATCAACATTATAAGCTGAAATTTTCTAAGGGCAGCCATCAACTTTGCATTCCACAACCATCTTATGCTTATGATTTTTCTTATAGTTATAAGGAAAGTTGTGTGCAAGGCTGTATTTGTACAATGTATGTCTAAACTCATCAGCATCAGTAAATGTTTGACCCACACCCATGAATATGTCCTTCCACTTTGAGGCATTCATCACCGGCACTGGTGTTGGCAAACTTTCCACAGCTAAACTTCCAAAAGTAGTTGCTCCGTGCCTACTATGCCCCATACTCAATGCTGGGACACTTTGTACGGGAGAAGGTATATTCAAGAATTCAGTGTCAAAATCCCATATTGGAGGAGATATGGACCTTGCACTGCAACGTGCTCCTAAATGATCTATCCTGCAATGACATTATTCATTAGCATCCACTAAAACTCATTAATCTACATTTGCAGTTAAGGTGAGTAACAAAATTCACAACTTACTCTTGTGGACTGCACTGTTGCGCTACTTCATTCACCTCTTTGTCAATCTTGCAAATGTACACATGACCATTAGTGTCATTGTAGTCAATTAGTTGTGCAACTCCTACATCGTCAACAAGATCTAACAATACGTCCTCTACATAACTGACCTTGAACTTCATTTTAAATCCTTCATCTTCATGCCACAACTCTTCTGCTACTAATCTCCGTATCTCTTCATATGTCATCCCCTTTTCAATTAATCTTCCACTTATAACACCACTTTCATACATCATTTTACCGTTTGAATTATTGACACATTCACTCCAACATGGAATCCGTAAAATAATTTCTTGATCGAATTGCTGGCCATTTCTCAGATGCTCCTACAAATAATCATGCGTTTCTGTCATTTGAACAAGGTGTAGTAAATTGAAAAAGACAAGCTATGTCCAGGCAACGCACAAGGAAATGGGCATATGCACAAGGAAATCTCAATATGCACATGGAAATCGTCATATGCACGAGCAGAAACAAATTGACCTTATGTCAAGGCAACGCACAAGGAAATCTCAATATGCACATGGAAATCGTCATATGCACGAGTAGAAACAAATTGACCTTATGTCCAGCCCACGCACAAGGAAATCTCAATATGCACATGGAAATCGTCATATGCACAAGCAGAAACAAATTGACCTTATGTCCAATCCACGCACAAGGAAATGGGCATATGTACAAGTAAATCTCGATATGCACATGGAAATCGTCATATGCACGAGCAGAAACAAATTGACCTTATGTCCAGTCCACGCATAAGGAAATGGGCATACGCACAAGGAAATCTCAATATGCACATGGAAATCGTCATATGCACAAGCAGAAACAAATTGACCTTATGTCCAATCCACACACAAGGAAATGGGCATACGCACAAGAAAATCTCAATATGCACATGAAAATCGTCATATGCACAAGCAGAAACAAATTGACCTTATGTCCAGTTCACGCACAAGGAAATGGGCATACGTACAAGGAAATCTCAATATGCACATGGAAATCGTCATATGCACGAGCAGAAACAAATTGACCTTAAAAACCACATCCACATCAGCACCACTTTGACGGGTAATACAAACACCTTCACGTCAACAACATGAACCATGAATGAAATAAATGGGGGTGTAAATGAGCTTCCAGAGAGAGACAATGAATGGGTCCCTTAATGCTTCATTATAGTTATTTCGTTATGCATTAGAGAGAGAGAGAGAACGAGTGAGAGAGAACGAGAACGAGAATGAGAACGAGAGAGGGAGGGAGAGAAGAAGAGAGAGATACCCAATAGAAATTAGCTTGTGCGTGGGCAGAGATAGGTTTGAAGCTCCATTGATATTCAACTTGATCTTCTTCAAAGGTTCTTCAAATCCGAATTCACTCTTCCTCGTCATATTTCAGATTTTGTTCATGGCTGTGGGGGTCTGTGCTTTGTGTCTAATGTTTGTCTTTCCCTTTTCCTTGTAGTATGTACGTTATGTCAGCTTAAGGGTGCTAAAGGAAATTAATTCCTCTTTCACAAGAGCTTTTAGGTATTTTAACACAGCCACTTAATTTCATTTAAAGACCCCACCCCTGTAGTGACATTTCAGATTTTCTTGGTCCTTCTCTGACATTAAATGGTTACAGTGGTCCTACACTGAAATTTTCCCAAAATAAAATAATCCAAAGCATAAATCAAACCTGGGTTTCTTTATTTACGCCATTCTTCAACCATGATCTACAAAGTCCATAGAGAGATGAATCCTATGTAATTTTCATCTAAAGCAGTGAAACATGATTCAATTAGCATGATGTTGAAAAACACTATGACAGAAAGCCAACATATTACCGCATGCTATCAATCAGGTGTTCAAAACTAGCAGTACTAGATAACATTCCAATAACCCTGTAGGAGAATGAAAAGGTTAGGAAATGATATGTATCTGTAAATTGTAAATCATCAATATCATCAATGTTCTTATTAGTGTTGGTTCACTCACAGATTTGTAGTTCCAAATATTACTGGCTTTAATTGTTAAAATCCAGAATACATTGATTCATTTACCTAATAAACTAGCGTCAAACTTGGGAACAACCTAATCTTTCTCTATTAATTTTACATCAAACCAAGCAGAAAATAACATAAGATGTTCTATTTCACACAACACACAAAGAAAATAAAAGCAGAGATCTAGAGACGAAATCTTCACTTGTTTAGGCTTATCATTCGGCAAAACTCTTGGAAACCTTACAAAAGCTTCAGGCCACTGCAATGACTATGAAAACAATTGTACTGTGCACTGGCAAGTAACATAAGTTCATTTTCAATGACAATATGTCAGTTACAATTTTGATGCTGAACTGCAAATTATGTATAGTTAAAATTTAAATACATAAACACATGATTAAAATATACTGAGTCAGAGAGCAAATATAATCTTACTTTTGAGTAATTCTTCTCCACTCCATAGCCTTTTACAGACAAATTCCCCATACCATTATAAGCAGAATATAATTGCACACAGTTTCCTTTAGTTTCCAAGTGCACTTCATATTTCTTCCATGATGAACATAAGCTACTGATTTGAAGTTCACAAATAAGTACTTCCATAGTTCGTGAGATATTGATTTTAGACTCAATCACCACTAATTTATCTTTGAATCCAGTTTATAGATTAAGGTTCCTAAATTCCAATATCAATCAAACCCCACTCAGCCCTAAATGAACCAATTAGAAGAATCTGAAGATGGAAGTGGACAGAGAAGGCTTACCAATAGCCGAATCAAAGATTGCACGGATGAATCACGCTCTCCTCCCCCGCTGGCGCAGAGATCTCTAGTGACCCTTGCCCTTTCCTCGGCTTGAAAAAGAAGAGGAAGAAGACTAGAATAAAAAGGAAATGGTGCTAGGTGGTTTGAAACTGTCATGCTCGACCTCTCTCTCTCTCTCATGTGAACCCTCTCTCCCTCGATCTCTCTCTCATCGACCGGTCACTCTTTTGCTGCTCTTTCGTACACGAAGCACACATTGTGAATCGGCCTTAAAATCCCAAGCGTTGACCAAGTCTTCTCCATGAGCTCAAGAAGCTCGTCCACCTCATCAAGAACTAGGGTTTCATCACAAATTTCAAAATTGATTGAGGGAGGTACCCGTCGACCCAGTGGCAACATCGATGGGGGTTCTGTTAGGGCTTCGCTGCAAAAGGGGACGATGTAATTACAGAGGATTCTCATCGTGTCGGAGTTTTTTCCCAGTATTGATTTTTGTGAGGCGTAGGGCGAAGGTGGTGGTGTTGATTTCCTCGAATGAATTGAGAAGGTGAAGTGATTAGCAGGTGTTGGCAGGTGAAGAAGTGGAAGTGTGTTTGAGAGGGATTGAGAGCGAGAGAACCAGAGAGGGACCGAGAGAATGAAGGTGAGGCTTGGGACAAATGGATGGGATGGGGCTTGGCGGTGTTGGACGAAAATAAGGGTTTGGGAGTGACCAGAGAAGATGAAATTTTCAAAGAAAAAATGAGAGGGAAAGATAAAAGAGTTGGCGTGCTTTGGGTGGTCTAACCCGACGCTTATTATTTATAAGTGCTGAGATAGGCCTATTTAATTATTTTTAAATTGTTTCCCTTTTTTTAAAAGGTCTCAGTATTTTTAAACAACATTTAAATCCCTTGGGGCCTATACCAACGCTTATGATGTCATAAGCGTTGGGATAGGCCCTCTAGGATTTAAATTTTATTTAGAAAATATGTAAAACAAATTTTAAAAATACTAGGGCATTTTAAAAAAAGGAAAAACTATTTAAAAATACTTAAATAGGCCTATCCCAACGCTTATGACATCAGAAGCGTTGGGATAGGCCTATATAAATATTTTTAAATAGTTTTGCCTTTTTTTTAAAAGGCCTCAGTATTTTTAAATTTTGTTTCAAATATTTTTTAAACAATATTTAAATCCCTTGCAACAAACACATGGAACACTTTAAATATATATTAATAAAAATAGCAAGGAGCTTATCCCGGTGCTTATAATTATTAAGTGTTGGGATATGATTATACCTATACCATCACTTTTATTTCTAGAGAGCAGGTATAGGTCATCTTATACCTATCCCAGCACTTGCGTTTTATAAGTGCCACTGTTGTTGCGCTGCAGTGGAGTATTTCTGTAGTAGTGGGGGGACCTGGGAGTGGATTCTCTCCACTACCCTTTCTCTTTTGGGAAAATTTCATTGTAGGACCACTGTAGCAATTTAATGTCAGATGAGGACCAAAAAAATCTGAAATTTCACTTCAGGACCAAGGTCCTTAAATGAAAAAAATTTGTTGTGTGAAAAGACCTAAAAGCCCTTGTGAATTAATCTCAAATAGGGACCTGTGCAAAAGTCTTCTGACGCTGACCACTGAGCTGACAACGTACTTCCTCGTGCATATGGCGATTTCCTTGTGCATATGGCAATTTCCTTGTGCATATAGTCATTTCCTTGTGCGTGGCCTATGCAACAAAAGTCTTCTGACGCTGACCACTGACGCTGACACGCTGACGCTGACAACGTACTTCCTTGGCTGACAACGTACTTCCTCGTGCATATGACGATTTTCTTGTGCATATGGCGATTTCCTTGTGCACATGCTCATTTTCTTGTGTGTGGCCTGGACATAGCACATTATAAGGCCAATTAATTACTCCTTGTGCATATGGCCATTTCCTTGTGCATATGGCGATTTCCTTGTGCATATGGCCATTTCCTTGTGCATATGGCCAATTAATTACTCCTTGTGCATATGGCCATTTCCTTGTGCATATGGTCATTTCCTTGTGCGTGGCCTGGATATAGCACGTTATAAGGCCAATTAATTGCTGCTTGTGCATATGACGATTTCCTTGTGCATATGGCCATTTCCTTGTGCATATGGCCAATTAATTGCTCCTTGTGCATATGACGATTTCCTTGTGCATATGGCCATTTCCTTGTGCATATGGCCATTTCCTTGTGCGTGGTCTGGACATAGCACATTATAAGGCCAATTAATTACTCCTTGTGCATATGGCCATTTCCTTGTGCATATGGGCATTTCCTTGTGCGTGGCCTGAAAATCCCTTATAATGTGTTATGTCCAGGCCACGCACAAGGAAATGCCCATATGCACAAGGAAATGGCCATATGCACAAGGAAATCGCCATATGCACGAGGAAGTACTTTGTCAGCCAAAGAAGTACGCAGCGTCAGCGTCAGCCTGTCAGCGTCAGTGTCAGCGTCAGAAGACTTTTTGCATAGGTCCTTATTTGAAATTAATTGGCCACGCACAAGGAAATGGTCATATGCACAAGGAAATGGCCATATGCACAAGGAAATCGCCATATGCACGAGGAAGGGCTTTTAGGTCTTTTCACACAACAATTTTTTTTCATTTAAGGACCTAGGTCCTGCAGTGAAATTTCAGATTTTTGTGGTCCTTCTTTTACATTAATTGTCTACAGTGGTCCTTAAATGAAATTTTCCCTTCTCTTTTTTGCCCCTTCTCCACCCTAAAATTACATAGTTTTTTAGTCAAATTTTTTTGTTTGATTTTATCATTAGATTCTACATAAAATTAATGATATTTTGATATTTTATGGGCAAAAACTGGTTTAGTTTTTAATTTTATATGATTTTTTAAAGATTCAATGCTTTAACTTAAAAAAATACAGAATTTTAAGCACTCAATATTTGAGAAATCATATAAAATTAAAAACTGAACAACTTTTCATCCATAGGATATCAAAATGTCACTAATTTTATGTAGAATCTAATGATAAAATCAAAGACAAAAAATTTAACCCTAGAATCATGTAATTTCAGGGTAGAAAACTGAAGAGGACTGGAAGAGTAGAGGAGAAAAGCCAAGTCAAGGGTACCTATTATCCGACTTGAGTATGTTAAAGGAATAGCAAAAGAGAATATATACTCCCTCCATCCCTAATTATAAGCTTCATATTTGTAAATGTGCTTGTCTCAAAATATAAGTTTCATTTTATGGTTGTCAAAGCATTTATTGCATTATTTCCAATTTTACCCATTGTTTATCTTTTCCCCATGCACTCTCTTTCATCTTTATTATCTCTTATTTGTTAGTCTCTTTCATATTTAATAATAAGGGCAAAGTTGGAAAATAAATTAGATTCCTCACATAATTATTGCTTTTAACTAACTTAAGTAGTTTTTTTGAATAAAACAAAGTAATTATTTGGAGCTTATATTTAGGGAAGAAGAGAGTATTATATAAGATAGATGGTGAACACAGGTAGAGAGCGAGTGGCATTGTGGGAGAGTAAATAAATAAAACAAAAATAAAGGCAAGGTTTACAAGGTGCAGAATTGGAAGCATTCAATTGCCACATTGGCTACTAAGAACTAAGAATCTATATTGTAAAAGCTGGACTGGAAGGTGAGCCTGAAATGCTAACGGGTCATGGTTCAAACGGTCAGGTTGGTCAGATTGACGGTCGAACCGATGGTGTAATAATTGATTAAAAATAATATTATATGTATATGTAAGTAACATTACCATATGAAATTTTAATATAACTTAAAAATAAATATACTCAAGAGCTCTAATGCAATATTTTTCTCAAATACCAAGTTATAATATATTGAAATCATTGAAGATCATAATTTTGATTAACACATTTAGGGATTAAGCGTATTTTTTTATAAGAGTTTGTTATTTATTGGTAGATATGTGTCTTTGTTTTTCTTTTCAGTATTTTCTATATGAGTTATTTAGGTCTTTGGTTTTTTTAAAATCGATATGGATTATGGTTAAACCTCGTTTTTTGGTCCAATTGGTGGTTTGAAGCTATCCAAAATGGCTCAACCGTTGAGCCATTCCGAACGAGCCGAATGATGCTCCAAATGATAGTTGGACCGGTTGAACAGTCCAATCAATGTTTTACTGTGCTGTTAAGAATATATAAGAGTGTAATAATATAAAAAGTTAAAAAATTAGAGATTGAATCATATCATAAATTAAAAATTCAGGGATCAATAGTTGAGAGATTGATTCATAAGTGAGTTCAAAATTGCAGAAATAAAGTATTTATTTTCTTTCGTGATTATATGAAGTCATGACGTAAAAACAATGTAGCAATATTTATTATTAATTTAATTTATTGATAGGAATTGGGAAATGGCACTTGTTCAATGCACTAACATAATCAAAACCGGCGGCTGCGTAAATGGTGGGCTGACTTAAACATTTAATTTGTTAAATAACATAATTGATTCTGACCAACCATCAAGTATTATATGTTTTAGCAATAAGGGATATTATGTGGCACAATGGGCTGGTCTCTCATGATATAATAAATAAAAGGTTGAATTTTTGTTAGAAGATATGCCGCATTTAAAGCTGCATTCTACCTCAAACATGATTACATTCAATAAAACTATGGTGTATTTAATATACCTCTCTAATTCTGTTTATAGAGCAGAGAGAGAATATTTTATTTGGTCTTATGATACCTCAATTAATTTTTCATGTGAATGTATCTAGTCCTATTTATAGAACATTTCCAGCATATTTCACACAGACCAAGCAAAACCTGCAATCTCATTAAATATGTCTTAAAATATAAAATCTTTCCAATTTAAAGTAAAAATTTTAAATATATTCAAATTAGCATTTATTGATTATGGAAACTGAAGTGCTATGGAAAGTTCTCCTATGCGGCCAATAATTTTTTGATATCCTCAACCAATCAGATTTTTAATTGGGATGGCACGGATCATTGTAATGGTAAAATTCTTCAACAAATACTTGGTAAACATTTAATTGTTGTAACAAAGGCGGTATCATATAATTGTTGTGAATAAAAATGGGGGGTGTTTAAATTTTAATGGTAGACCATCCAAAAGATTAACACCAATATAAATGCCTAACATTTAATCACTTGTCTATCTACTTGGCTCAAGGAAGATATGAGAAAACCACTCCGCTCCATGGAAGACCAGATGATCCAACAAGATTGTTCCTCTGAGTTGAACAGTTTGCCATTCCTGGATATCTAAGGTGAAAATTCTCAATAATCAAGTCAGATTTTTAATTTTCTTCTTTTTTTTTTTACCGGACGTTTTTATTTTGATTAGAGGATCCATTTTTGTTATCCATGGGAAAATCTTAAATGAAACACGGCTGGAGTTTTTTTTTTTTTTTTTTACAGTCAGGGATAGGGATATACCACTCTGTTCCTTATTATAAGTTTAATTATCACAAATTTTTTATTCTAAAATATAGGTCAAGTTTGGAATTAATTAATGCTACTGTAACTATTTTACCCCTATGTTGGAAATAAGAAAGATGAGAGAGAATGTCTATAATGCATGGAATATTATTTTCACACCTATTCTTAAATAAGGGAAAAGTTGGAATTTTTTTTTTTAAAAATAGCTCATAATTAATGATATAACTTCTACTCCTTAGTATGTGAGAAGTAATTAGGGTGGACTTATAATATTAAAAAACAGAGTGGTAGAGAATAAAAAGAGAGAGAATTTTCTATAGTGGAGAATGAAAGAAGAGAGAGAATTGGAATGGAAAAGGCGCAACTGAGTTTTACATGCATGGGAAAAAACAAAATTAAACCAGATTTATCATCCATAGGAGAGAGTGGAGTACATGATAGTGTGAACAGGAAAAGAGTGCTAGTAATTTAATAAGGACATTTCTATACATCTATATGAAAAGTTACGAACAGTGTCTTGTAAATAGAACCAAATTTTATACTCTTTTTTTTGCTCTATAAATAGGATCAAATGAGTAAAACTTTATCTTTCATTTATTATGTGTTGACTTTATTTTTATGTGGTGTAGTGTATATTGAATATAGGTAAAGTTAAAAAGTTATCAAATTTCAAAGCATTATTAATGAGATTTAAGGTTTTCATTCGTTTGTATGAAATATGTTTGAAATGCTTTATAAATAGGACCAGATGAATATTTTTTGTTGAACTTTTGTATTTTAATTTTTTGAATTAAAGGGGCAGATACTAATGATATGAGCACACAGCCATGATTAAACCCACATCTTCTCACTACAAGGCCTTTGGTTTTGTATTTTAATTTAATACTTCTTTGATTCTATTTATGAAAGGCACTTGAAACATATTTTTACCAAAACTAAGAAAAATTTTAAACTTCAATAATATTATTTTAAAATTTAACAACTTTTCAACCATACCCATATTTGATATAAAAGAATGATTGTGAGCTACCAAGTCTAAGAATAATAAATTATGAGTATAATTATACATTGATATGATACATTTGCTGAGACTAAGTTGAAAATACTCTTCATATCCTAAAAATAGAGAAATTCTCACTTAAACCTGGATTGTCACATTATTTTTTGTTTGCCCAATTAAAATATAACAAGCTAAGTCAGATTATTTAATACACGAGCCGTACGTAATTAATTGAAGGGAGGAGAGAGTAATTTTATGGAAAAAATAGTGGGGCTAACTTATAAAATGCCATGTAAATTTTCACATTGGACTAGATGATATGGTGACGTATTTTAATCATGTAGACCATAAACGACTTTCCGTTCTTGCTAGGTTTATGAAAGAGTTAATGATTGAAAAACATGATAAAAGAAGTATATTGAATAATGGTGTTTGAAAAATATAAATTCAACTCATTTGGTTATCCTAATTCAGACAACATTGAGAAGTCAAAAGAGAAAAAAATCAATGAGACACAATATTCTCTAAAAATAATCTATTCAAAATAATTAATGACTGCTACTTAAAAATATCAATATAAATATATTACCTTCAGTTAAATATAGTACTTCATAGTTCATACCAATAAATTTTGGTTAAGCTAGATAGTAAATATATCAATAAACTTTTGTGAAATTGCTTGAGTTGAGAAGAATGGGTTTGACAAAATAAAAGAGATGAAGAATTATTCTAAGCATGGGATGTGAAAGTCTAGCCATGTTAGGAATAGTTAACCATTTCCACACTATTAAATGCTGGTCTCTCTTGATCAACTTATTTTAATTTTTATTATTAAATTTGAGCGTGCTGTTATTTATAAATAATTATTTTTTGGTAGACATGTGTTATAAATGAAAATTCAACACGTGAACTTTTATGTTCAACTTAATTAGAAGTAGACGTAACAACCATATGTGTTGCCTGTTAGCCATGTCAAAAAAATCTTAAATACTGTTTTGCCCGTTGACTCAATATTGAGCAATTTTTTGCCTTTATTTGGTAGAAGTATGTTTTTACTATTAAAAAAAATAATCCCTTCCAAACTACGTAAGACAAAATACAAAACAATTATCCACCTATGAAGTAACTTGTAAATGATAGAAAATTATAAGGACGTACTATAAAATGATTTAGAATTAATTATATATATGGACAGAATTTTAAAAAATTAAATTATAAGGGACATATCAAAATCTGAAGCAATTTATAAATAGCATATAACCGATTTCTCTTTTTGAAAGATATGCATTATGAATACTTATCAGGCTATAATTTAAGCAAATTAGATTAATACTTAGTACTCCTTTTAGTCCAAAATGTATGAGTTAGGTATTTAATTTATAGATATTAAAAATAAGTTAAGTTATTTATTTTGTAAACAAATTTTGAAAGTAATTGAGTTGGTTGGTCAGTCTGGAAAGATATGAAGTGTAACACCTAACTTTATATTACTATATTATAGTATTTTAATTTATTTATAATCACTTTATTAAATATCATAACCTCAAAAATGCAAATAATTTAAAAAATTTTCTTTCGAAATATTAAATCGATTTCCTTTCTTTTGAAATGGGCTTTTCAAACAAATTAGTTTGATTAACAGCTTTATGTACAAGTAAGTGGTTTATAATAATTAAAAGGGACAATTGTACCTAGGTCCAAGCAAGGGAATTAATTTCAGTAAGGTCCTAATGAGTTGTTAATGACAACTATTAACAACTGCAATAGTCTATATTAACAAGTGAAGAAGCTGTCAATGGACCTATCTGAAATTAATTCTCTTGTTTGGGACCTATGTGCAATTCTCCCCATTTCATGATAGCTACTCTATCGGTAACGCTTGGGGAGCCAAACTCCGTTTATATATACATACACATTTCTATTACCTACGTACGTTTCTCACTACTATTCTAATAACATAATGTTATATATAGGTAATCCACTACTACAACATTCATCTACAGTGGTACAACACCTCGCAAACATTCCTCCTGTTTAAACTACTTCCTTATCCCAACCGTCTCACCATCTTCCAGCTCCTCTGTAAAACAGCAGTTCAAAATGCAGTTTATTTCATATATAATCATGCATAATAAATCATAAACTTGTGTAGTAATGATAACATTTATCCTTATAACTGTGTGTTATATGCCTCTACCAACTACTACAACAATATGTTTGTTAAATAGTGGAGGTACCTCTACCTTCAAAATTTCTGGTTATAACAAATCCGTCTCTAGCAAAGGGGTAGCGAATTACCTAAGTTTTGGAGTACTTCCCTCATAAATATACCACAAAGGATCAAAAACTACCATATACTTGTTACAGATATTACAAAATTTATACATGTAAGTTTACTGTTATGAAATAAACTGCTACCTGGTCATTATAACTTAGTTTTGAACCAACTCCTTTCCGAATCCTAAGCTACGTAATACTACCCATATAAATATACCACAAAGGATCAAAAACTACCATATACTTGTTACAGATATTACAAAATTTATGCTATCTTGATGAGCTCAAATCATGAACCGGCACCTATATACATATAGAGGCTTAGGTTAAAAATCTAATGCATAAATTATTCTATGCGCCTCTCTCGAATCCTAAGCTACGTAATACTACCCATATCTCTTAATAACCTATATAATATTGTTACCATTTAACATATAGAAAATAACATATTTCTGGTTTATTAATTACTTGAACCTTGAACAATTGAAATCACTTGGAAATCTCAAATCCATAACTTCTAGAATCGCAACTTCATCCCGGTTAATTCTTTTCTATTTATCTCAACCCCCAAAACGGTTATTTTTAACATTAATACTTCCTTAAATATTTAAACAATTGCATACATAATCATAGCAACAAAAATTATTCGAGAATTCTTATCCCAAAATATAATGAAACAGAGGTGACTACCCACAACCATCATTTTGAAAACCTTAATTTTATATAGGTACATTTTAATCCACTACAATACTATCTTCATGTTACAATCCTTTAGAATAGAACTTTTAGCCAATCTGAACTTCAGTTTTCTAGAAATACTCAAAATCATAAACTTTATCTATATTTTAACACCTCCAAATCTTTTCCTATGTTATCACTTAGATTGAGTGAAAATTTTTGTATTTCAAAATTTGAAAGTTACCAAAATGAAAATAGCTTAACAAAAACTAAATTGAACTTTAATTTAAAACAAGATGAGTCTAGGATTATTTATTCACTTTGCATTTCATGATGCTTAATTGTTCTTTTCCTAATGATAATTAATAATCACTATATTCTTGTTTGAAGTCTAATCCATTTGAATAGCTCTCTCAAGCCTACCCAAACCTTAATTAACCCTAATATGCATAATCTCTTACTACATATTATGTTAACTAGTTTTTATAACAACCCACTTTAATTCCACAAAACTTAGTTAATGAATATCTCTATCTCATTAACTAACTCTCAATCCCAACTTGGAGACAAGCTTGGATTTAATGTAGTTCTTTACCTAATTAATGTTCTCTCAAGCCACTAATTAAGTAAACAATCTAAATGTTGGCCACCCACTTAGAAAACATTAAGCACAAATTAAATCCACAACATAATAGTCATTAATCAAGAAAAATTTGTTCAAGCATCAATCCATACAGGCTTCAAAATAAACCTAGAACAAATTAACTAGCTACTCATAACTACAAATGAAATCACAAAATCATCCCATCAGCAGCCACAAATTCAAAGTCAGATAGCATAACTTGAAGGAAGAAGAAAAGAAAAGGAACAAGAATTGTTTGGAGAACTCTTCAACAAATGCCCTTCTTCCTCTTCTTCCTTTCCTGTACGAGCTCTTTGGCTAAGCAGGGTGCTGACGGTCCCAAATCTATCACCTCCACAGTCCTCTCATCCTCCTGTGGAGATGATAAACCCAACCTAAGCTCCTCTCTCTTGCTCCCTTTGGTTCTCACTGGTTCTCTCACGCTCGCTGAAGAAGACGATGCTACGAGGAAGATGGGTGTACAATGAACTTTGCGGCTTGCTTCCCTCTCCACTCGAGTCTTCTTTTGTTGCTTTTGGCTGTGTTTGGTTCAACTAAGGGGAGGTTAGGGTAGGTTAGGGGAGGTTCATTAAAGGGAGGTGAGGGTAGGGTAGGGGAGGTTATGAGCTTTGTTTGGTTGGAGGGGAGGGGAGGGGATGTTTCTTGTTTGATTCAGAAGGAGAGGTGAGGGGGTTAATTATAAAGTGACAAATATACCCTTATAATTTTGTTTATATTTCTTTTTCTTCTTTTATAATATTTATATGAAAATTATTATTTTCTAATTTTTAAATCTAAAACACTTATTATTTTTACTGATATTCGGTGAAATATGTTTTAAAAATTTTTCATATATAAAATATTATACAATTATAAAGAGAAAGGAAAACAAAAATCATTACATAAATACACACATGCACAGTGGGTGAACAAGAGAGTGGAAAGTAAAAAAACAAAAAAAGGCATGCACAGTGTTTGGTATTTTTATGGTTGGGAGAAAATAAAAAGCTACTTTAATGAGGGGTAGCAGTGGAATAAGAAAAACTTACTATGGGCATTTTGATAAAAATTGGGTGCAACTTTTGCAACCCTCCAAAAAACCCCGATTTTGGTGGGAAGAGAAAGTGGGGGAGGGGAGCACAAAAAGACAAAATTGTGTACCTCTCCTCCCCTCCATTTTTCCAACCAAATAGAGTTACCCTTCTTTCTACCTTCCCTTCACCCCACCTCCCCTCAAAAAAACCCCAACCAAACATTGCCTTTAGGTCTCAGCTTCATTTCTAATCCAAACGGCGTCGTTGGCTTTGTTTCAATTGAACCCACGTGACATGCAGGCTTCACCTGATTGCCAAAGAGAAGATGCAAACTATTAATGGACTTATAATAATATAATAATAACAAAACACAGCAACTTATTTTAATAAAAACTTGGGTAGATTTTTCTTTCTTTTTAATCCTAAATTTAACTATTTCTATTTTAATTAAAATATATAATATTTATTTAGTTCACCATCTTTCGGGTCCCGACAGGTATGCTCTCACTCGAACCCTTCACAGAAGATCAAAGTCGGTCGGCGGTGCACCCCGCGTGGGGATCCCGCCAGTTAGCTTCCTTGCGCCTTACGGGTTTACTCGCCCGTTGACTCGCACACATGTCAGACTCCTTGGTTCGTGTTTCAAGACGGGCCGAATGGGGAGCTCGCAGGCAGATGCCAGGAGCACGCGGGTGTCGAGGCACGCCTTGACGGCGCGCACTGCCAACCACGATCGCGGCGACGACATGTCCGTGGGCATGTCCACAGCCCGGGCCTGGGCCGCTGCCTTGTCAAAATATCAAGTAAATCCCTTTGATTTAGTGATAATGACTCCCCAAATTTGCCAAAATATATATCAAATCTAATTAAAAATGAGGAGTCATCACTTTTTCAAAGCATTCCTGAAACCTATTAAAACATATTTTACCTTATAATTCAATATAATGTGTAACTTAAAATTAATTACAGATTGCCCAAACAAACTTTAAATAACCTTGTAAACCTTATGTCATCTTTAAAACCTCCTCAACTAAATTTTCCCTATTCTCACCTCATCACACATACAGCCAAATCTGATAAAAGAAAGATGATTAGGAGGCTTATAATAAAATTATGTCATTATTCAACTAGAACTTAATCCTTTCATAATCTAAATGGTGGTGTCCAACAACATCGTCAATTAAGTTGCAATTACTAATCTAACACTTTGGAACCAGAAAACAGAAATATAAATCAAGTTCCAAACTTCAAAACCTACTCTTTTCCAAACTTTTTGCTTTGCCTCGGCTGTTTTTCTGTCTTAGGGAAAACCAATTATCAATTCAGATAAGGATATTTTTTGGCCAAATTCTATCTTTGTATTAATCTTTGCCTGATGGCTTTTCTGTGAGCGTTCTCTTAATAACTTAAGATATTTTTAACTAAGGTCAGATATTGACATTTTCATTTCTCCTCCCATTCTTCTTCTTTCCCATTATGCCCTCACTCAAAAATTTTAATTACTTTCCCATCGAATCTTGATCTCGATTTAATCTCCATAATAAATTCTCAAGATATGTTTTAATTTTCAAATTTATTTATAAAGCTTTTTAATATTAAAATAATATCCCAAGATTTTAAATATTTCTTTATTATCTTTTTTCAAAATTTTGGGTTGTTACATGAAGAATTAATTCGGATGATGGTTCCATTTCACACTATTTTCAAATATAATGTTCGTCTTATGACCAAGTTTTGAATTTTTTTTTGATTGAATTTATATAAATTAAGAAAATTTTGTTTAATTTCATTGCACAAAGGAAGGAAAGAAGTTTCGAATGTTACTTTACCTTTTTTAATTATAAATTATTATTTGCATTGAATTATATATATATGAACATAACTTTTCTATTATAATCCTGAAGGAAAAAATGCAAGACTTCAGGTTCAGTATACTTATGGATTTTGAATCATTCCAGCGTAGTATTTCGCTCTAGAAAGAAAATGACACGGAGAAATCATAACAACGAGGAGTATTTCATTTATTTACATCTTTTGGTTATCTCTATATGCTTCTTATATAATACTTTCCCTTATCCTAAATGTTGCAGCTACCAGTTAGGAGGTTTGTAAATGTAAATGTAAGTCACATTACAGTTTTCCTATTAAATTCATAATTTTTCATTATTCTTATTAATAGCACATATTAAGAGGTTTCTATTAATTAAAGGATGGTCCTAGTACAAATGATTGAAAAAGAATATTTTTATTGCTAACACCTAAAAGAGTAGTAAATAGCTACCCCTGACAAATAAATCTCTCAGAGAGGATCTAAGGTTTTAACACACATCAATTTTTGATCATGCTTTCAAAAATGATGTTGAACTAAAAAACTAATGAACTAGTTGCTGTTCGGTCATCTAAACATACATGATGATGTGCCATAAACAAAGGAATATATATCTAGTTAATAGTTATATTTTTAAAATTGAGACCCTTGCATTTCTTTTTAAATTGTGCATAACATCTAACACATTAGGTGGAATTATACAAAATCTCTGCAAACATTTTCTCTAACCTTTTAAACTTTATAAAAAAAAAAACTTAAGCTTTCAAGTCTGTGCCTATAACTTTAACTTATCAATTTCATACACTTAAATTAATTTTTCATTTATGTATATATCCCTTTGAACCTGTAATTTATGACACATATAAAAGGGTTTGCATAATTTTTTTTTTTGAAAGGAGAATTTACACGAGTATTTTAGTATCTAGTTATTTATAAAGTTTTTGCAATTTTTCTAGACACTTACGTTAGCAACGCGTGGCGGCGCATCTACATATATATTTTTTATAAGCAGCTATGTGTTCACGCCAGGCTGCTTGTCTTAATTTTTTTCTTTAAATGTGCACTTAGCATCCTAGGTTTTTTCTGGCCGATTGTCTCCTAAGTTTATTTCACTTTAAGTGGAGATTTATTGGACATCTACACCATTGTAGTTAAACGTATAAGTTGACTATATTTGTTTAGCATTTTTGTATATTTAGCTTACAAAATCGTATGAGCTTGTTTTTAAACTTATGATAACTATAAATTTTGTTAAATTTGTAAGATTACGCACCAAGTGTATCAATTTTTTTTTTTTTGGGATTTCTAACTTATACAAATGTATCAACTCATTTTTAAATTATATTAACTTTTTTATATTTAATCATATTCAGTAGTTTCGTATTTCAATATAAACTCTCTTTGTAATGGGAAAAAAATGTGAACTTCATATAAGTTTTTCCCTGAACATGTGTTTTTGATCGTTAATAGATTTTATTTTAATTGTTTGGATTTAGTGTTTATTTAAACCAAATTGTGGTATTTTTTATATATTAAGTATTTATTTATACTTTTAATAGTTATTTGTTGATAAAATTAGACAATGATTTGAGTTTCAATATGTCTTTGTCATGGGTTTACTTGAATTTGTAAGTTTGATATCCTCAATCTACACCAATTTGGATTAAATTAGACACGACCCTTTTAGAGGTAAACTCTATTACTAAGCATTTAACAAGGCTGCATTTTTATGGTTGAACTCAAAATTTTTGGTTATGATGATACTCAAGTCGGATGTTTTTGCTGATACAATACCTTTGCCTGTCAAACCAAGCACTTAATGGTGTTATATTTAATATTTTAATTTATCATATCAAGGTTTATCAAGTCCTTATTAGTTCGAAAATCGAACATGAAGAGAATCTTGGCCGGTGGCAAAATATAACTCCAATGCACCATTTTATTGAAATTGAAAATAAAAAGAAAAAGGAAGAGAGAACAAAAAAGTCACATTGAAAACCAAAATAAGAAATTATTTATGTGGAAGAACCCTAGATTTGTGAAACTACTTTGAAAGATCAATATCCTTTTCTGCAAAAGAAAATTGTGATGACCAAATTCTCTTTATTATTAAACTTGTTCTCAATGAGTTGTAAGATTCTTGCACCGAGACTTATAAATTTGTGTTTTTTTTTTATTTTCTTCAAGAACATATGGGGAAAAAAGTAACATATGCCCCCCCCTCCCTTCCTCTTGACACGAGAGACAATTATATTTGAGACACAATTTGACCATAAAATATGAACACCTCTTACTATATCAATTTGAATATTGATTTGATATTTTTAGAGGGACCTACTTCTTCCACTAGACCTAGCCCTGTTCTGAGAAATTGCAAACTTAATAATTGCAATGAAACACAATATATTCATTTTATTTTAAATTTTTGCATTTAAGATTTTGACTCTTGAGAATAATTGTAGAAAGACAAAAAACCATGACTAACTTTTTTATATGACTATCTGACTGAGTTGGATTTGAATATTATCAAATTCAATTGAGGATCACCCTTCAAATGACATTATACTTTGAAAAGTGTTTCACACGAACTCGAGGGCAAAACCTCATGCTTAAGCTACTATGCATGAGAAACTTTTGATTTTTGGGTTTTTGAGAATAATCAATTTTTGTATTAATATCATTGTTTATCCTCACTATTCGATCGGATTTTAATTATGGTCATTGTAATTTCATAATATTGTTATTGCTCACCATAATTTTATAATGATGTAATCTTATTTTAACAGTTTTTCCCTATACTATTAATAAGTTTTGGTTTTAGTTTTCATACTTAAACTCTAACCAAATTCTTATTGATATTATAGGCACAAAAATGAACAATTTGAAATTTTTTGAACTAAAGCCAAAGTTCAATCAAATTGTAAGCACATATTAAATAGAGCTAAATATTAATATATAATATTCATTTTAGTATGTATGTTTGTATATCTGTATGTATGTAGTAGTATCCTATTTATACTGTGGTGTAAATTTTTCATACTATTTTAAAATGGATTTCCATTTTTTAAATCTCAACTGAAGATACTAAGAGTATGAGCTCCATTGGGTGGGTTTAATCATCAGTTCATCACTCTCCTTATCCAAAGTTCTATCTTTACGTGCTCAAAAGTTTAGATGCTCAAGAAGCTCATGTCTCTACTCTGAATTTGCTATGTATTCCAATCAACATTTTGGGCCTGGCTAATTTTTTTTTTTTTTTTAATTTTCTTTACTCTTTTGTAGCATTTTGTGGTCTCCCTTTTGCAGTATTTGGTTGTGAATTTTTTCTTTTGGTATATTTTTTCCTGTCCGCTCCTTTGTTGCTAGCAATTGTTATAAACAAGAGCTCAGATAGCTTTCAGATTGTCTATCACCATGATCCTCGAGATAAATTGAACCCACAATTTTATGATTACATGTCAATATCTTTACCAACTTTGCTAAATTTTGTTGGCATAATCATATGCTTTTAACTTTTAAGATCTTAAACGTTCATTGTAATTTCCCCCCCCCCCCCCCTAAATCTCAATCTCAATTTCTATTTAATTTATGAATATCCAAAACGGAATTATTTATTGTTAATATTATAGTAATGAACTTACATTATCAGCAATTATATTAATCCTTAATTTTCCCAAGATAAATTCTTAACCGTGAGATTTAGTCGCACGTGAGGAGCTTCAAAGTTCAAACTTCAAATCCATGAAAGGGGTCGGAAAGTCGAGATCCCTTGAAAACTTTTACAGCCGCCTCCATCATTGTGTCTTTCAATTCTCAAAAACAGACAAATATCTTTATTTATCCAAATCTCTAAGAAAGCTTCGGTTTTTCATTGCCGTACGTCACTTTTAGTTGAATATGGCAATGGTGTCTCTGTCCACGCTTGCCATTAATCAATCTCAGGTAGGACCCATCTCTAAAAATCTCATTTTGATGCCATGTTTTTATTTTCAATCTAAACGTGGCAATGGGTTTTGGCCGGAATTACTGATATACCTTGAGGACCAAAAGATAGAAATGATTAAAGTATTATTATTATTATTTTATTCAACTGCTTGAATTTTCCCTACACCGGCCTTGCTTCCCCTTAGCGAGCGGCTTTGTTGATGTATTTATGGCCCCTGTGTGGATGGTTTCGCCGAAATTTCTTACTCACATCAACATTTCTCAATCTTATATTGAGACTTGTTTCTCTCATCTTTTGCTTCCTTCTCTGTTTTTCCTTATTGGGTTTCTTTGGTTTGGTCTAAAATACAACAAGAAGAGGAATACGAAGAAGAGGGAGTTGAAGACCCTTTCAATATGGGCAACTTCTGTATGAAGCCAGTTGCTCATGTTAATTCCTCCAATCTTTCTGGTCTAATTTCTTCTCTGTTTTTTTTTTTTTTCAATTTCCAAATATGATTGCCACCTTCTTCATTGGTGTGATGCTATGTGCTTTCAGAGAACAGTTATCAGATTGTTAGGTTGATGCGGCTGTATAAACTTGCTCAAATTTGATTGAGTTTCCTATTTGGTGTTCTGCTGCATCTTAAATATGTCCATGTGATCTAGACTCGTGTCTTACAAATGATATGGAAGCTAAATTTATGGCTTGAATTGATTCCCTGTAAAAATTTGAATGGCGGTAGCATTTTCCCTTGTTCTGATTCTTTTAATTCTATAGTTGTGGCCTGTAATGTTCTTCAATGGACTCATTTTTCACTTATCTCTGATGAATAGCTTTCTAGGTTTGCAAGGAAATTGATTCATGTGGATCACTTGTTCATAAACCTCCAGTATCGTGATTGTTAGCATATCTTGTGAATTGTTAAGGCTTTTTCTCTGCTTTCTACCTATCCACTATTCAGCATATAGCTGATTCTGACTTAACCACTTAGATTCACCATAACATTTATAGCAACATATGTTGCAGCTGTTACATTATCTTTATATGCATTTGTTTGATTATTTAAAATTAAAAGCAAAAATTACCTGTATTTGCATTGAATTTGGCGTTCTGGTTTATCTGTTAAGCTCCACGGCTTTTGTATTTGGATTGGGGTTGGAACACTTAGTTGTTCTCGGCGTGGCTATCAATATTTATGTTAAAGATCATGTTTGAAGAAAGCTTCTCATGGCTCTGATTAGTTAGATGTTATGCCTACTACACTCTTTTTAGCTCTGTAAATTCAATTTCTTGAAGTTAAATGTTACAGAGATGTGCAGTTTAGTGCATAAGAAGTTATTCGTCTACCTTCTTCTAACTTGTGCCTCATTTACTCTCAGGAAGTACAAAGTCAAGTAAAACACAACAGAATTACAATTCATCAGAAAAAAAAGCCACTTCGCAAAGTGCGGCATCAAATCCTATGGTCAGACCCATTTCCAATAATCTAAAGTCCTTTAGCTTCAATGATCTAAAGGAAGCCACCAAGAACTTCCGTGAAGAAAATTTTATTGGAGAGGGAGGTTTTGGGCGTGTCTACAAGGGATGGATTAACATGAACACTTTTGCTCCTTCAAAACCAGGGAGTGGAATGGTAGTGGCCATTAAGCAGCTCAAGCCAGAAAGCTTTCAAGGTCACAAGGAATGGCTTGTATGTGGACAATAAGAACCTATGAATTAAGCGGGTTTCTGAATTATTGGTCCTTCTAGATGTTGACTGATTTCCTGCTCTTTTTTTCTTGGCAGGCTGAAGTCAATTATCTAGGACAGCTTCACCACGAAAATCTGGTGAAACTTATTGGTTATTGTTCAGAGGATAGAAATAGGCTTTTAGTTTATGAGTTCTTGCAAAAAGGAAGCTTGGAGAATCATTTATTTAGAAGTAAGTGCATTCACTATCTCACTGAGTATATTGCCCCCCCACATTTTCATTTTTTTTTAAAAAAAAAAAAATTAAATGCATCACAAGACAGTACATGTTTTTAGAATATTTACTATTTGATGCACTTGAAAGCTTTTGTTTTAGGAGAATCTCCTAATTGGATCTCTTTAGGTGCCCTTACTTTTCAAATTAAGCACTATGCTATGTGTATTATTGTAATTATAAAGGCAATGGCTCTGGTAAAAAAATGTTTCTGAGAGTAATATTCATGGGAATGATGCTCAAACTTCTCTTAAGGATAAGGCTGAAAGGAAACAAGCCTTAAGGTTGACACATAACATGAAGAAAGTTTCTCTTTATGCAGATTTTTCTAGTGTTATGTTATTATCTATCATCATTTTGCAAACCAGCAATAAATCATTTGCCACTGAATTGAGCCGCACTTTCATTTTATTCATGTTATCCTGAATTTTGTTTTTCCTTCTCTGCAGAAGGT
Organism: Mimosa bimucronata; assembly: GCA_037074515.1. Classification (NCBI taxonomy): domain Eukaryota; kingdom Viridiplantae; phylum Streptophyta; class Magnoliopsida; order Fabales; family Fabaceae; genus Mimosa; species Mimosa bimucronata. Next base: position 30,298,153 of record CM073440.1, on the reverse strand, counting down.
GTTCAACCCATACCTTGGCCAGCCAGGATCAGTATTGCAGTTGGTGTTGCAAGAGGATTAGCATTCATGCATAGCCTAGATGCAAATGTCATCTATCGTGATTTAAAGGCTTCTAACATTCTACTTGATTCGGTATGTTGGACTATGAAAGTTTGGCTTTGTGTGAAACTCAAATGTCTAAATTTTCACATGTATGCCCAAGTTTTCGTTCTGAAGGAGCTGCACTTGATTGTGTAGGATTTCCATCCAAAGCTTTCGGATTTCGGTTTGGCCAGAGATGGTCCTACTGGAGATAACACTCATGTCTCAACCAGAGTTATTGGGACCCAAGGTTATGCAGCTCCAGAGTATGTAGCGACAGGTATATTAACCCATGCTGAATCTGAGTTTCTCCTTTCTGATAAACTTTTTCAAGGTTCATATTTCCTGGCTTTAGAATATTTAAGGGGTAAGGGTTATCGGTAAGAAGCACAACTCTAGAAATCAGGAGAATGACTGAAATAGAGCGCACATTGTATAAACTTTGACTCACTCACTTTTACTATCTGATTTTTTGGCAACTTTTCATGGTGAGGGGAATATCCTGCTTTGTTAAGCCACATTTGATTCCGCAGAGGAGTGTTTTAAGAGTGGAGTCCTAAATGCTCCAAGCCATGTAGGACAGTGCACCTTTTAAATCACATTGTAGGGAATTCAGTTCAGATAACACCACCAATGATCATATTGTTAATAATCAAGAAGGGGCAAAAAAACTGGTCTTCCATTGGCAGCTTTGGTTGCATCATCCGGTGTATCACCTCTCCCCTTTTCATCTCTCTAACCAATAGAGTCTCAATTTTGCGGAACATTTGATTAAAACAGGCAATTAGCAGTTAGGTTTCTTGGAGCTTGCTATTTCCAGTCAGATTATATCCTCATTCTATAAACAAGATTGGCCTATATCACTTCTCACCTTCATAACTTTGCTTTTAACTACTGAACAGGTCACTTGACACCTAGGAGTGATGTCTACAGCTTTGGTGTTGTCTTGCTAGAGTTGTTAACTGGGAGACGGGCATTAGAAGATGACAGACCAGGGTCCATAGAAGAAACTCTGGTGGACTGGGCAAAGCCTTTCCTGAACGATAACCGGCGAGTTTTGAGGATCATGGATACGAGGCTAGGCGGCCAATACTCCAAGAAAGCTGCTCAAGCTGCAGCTGCACTTGCATTGCAATGCTTGACCTCAGATCCTAGATACAGACCTCCAATGGTGGATGTTCTTGCTGCATTAGAAGCTCTCAGTTCTTGTTCAAGTTCAACCCCAAGGACCCCAAAATCTTACAGTGACAATCTTTCAAACAGGCATCCTAATCCTAGTCCTAGCCATCCACAAAAGCCAATCAGACATCAAAAGTCTGTCTGAGTCACTTGTTCTGTAGAAGAAATGCTTTTGGATTCCCTGTAGTGCCTATACCCCCTAAGCCCAAATGCAGTGTATTGGGAAGGAACAAATTTTGTTATATAAATAAAATGAAATATAAAAAAATAACATGATCATTTGAACTTGAGCACTTGAGGGTTCTAGAATTCAGTTTGGTGCTCGTAGGCCAGAAAAAGGCACAGCAGGAGATTTAAGTTACTCCAGCAAGTGCTTTGTTCTTTCAATTTTTTGGTTGGCAATTGCTTTTTTGTATTGATTGTATAATATGCATATATAATATTATTCCTCAGCATGAGAATGAGTGACAGGAATTGTCATTCACTGGGAAGAGCTAATAGCTATCTAGGGGGAATAATTGAATGTATAGGCAAAATTTGAGCATTTTAATTCTTATGTTTTTTTTTAATATTTATGTCTTCTTTTGTGATTCATGCTTGGATTTTCATCTTTTTAAAGTTGAATTGATCAAGTGGATCCTTGATAGAGTAATTATAGCAAATGGATTTATATTTAGGACGAGCACAAACTTTTGATTAAAACTAATTATATAATTTTAATAACTCAATCTATTTATACACCCATGAAAACAAAGGCAGCTGCACAACTTGTTTAATTCAAAAAGAAGTTGAAATTCAGTTTAGTCCCCAATACAAAACAAATGAGAAAATTAGAAATAAGCCCCTTAATGAAAATTTTGAGTGAAAAGAACCTAAGTTTATACTCTAAGGACCTTACTCACCAATTAAATTTTCAATGAGGAACATTTTTTTGGTTAACGAGGAGTCGAGGCGCCATTGGCCGTCTCTGAAGAGCACCTGCTCCAAGGAACAGAGAGACCAGACATCCAAGGAAAAACATGCTTGTAATGCAAATTCAAGGAAAAAACAATGTAGATAATTTCAAGACAACCATATTGTGGTGTCTAAAGTTACAATACAACATAACTTGGGGGGACTTGTTTTGACATAATTTGTTGTATCCTTCCAAGACTAACTACAGCACGAAGTACATCTTGATCAATATTATCGTAGCATACTGCATTGATCCAGTGTCACAAAATTTGGAAAAGGAAAAAGGAGAAAAAAAAAGAAAGAATGAAAAAACTACAAAATTACCGAGATCTCTACAGTTAAGATTCCCTAATTGACTCACTAAGCGATCATCACTGGTGTATCACCATGGCTTCCAGGAACTTCCAGGTAATATGATAATATGATTTCATATATTCTCTTTCATTGAATGTTATACAACATTTCTTCCTTAATTCATAACTCCAACCATGAATATATCCAATCATCTGTTACTAACATTTTGACTCGACATCCTGGTAACAGTTGCTTAAGAATATGCTTTTACTGCTGCCAACCACCATATTGTTGATTGCGGTTTCCCCCCATCATGTTTGAACCACGGCCAGCCCCTGAGCCACTGTATGGACCACCTTGGGGATAATTGGGGCCTCCAACTCCATAGCCGCCACCACCGCCACCACGAGGTCCGGCACCAGGCATGCCACTTGACCCATAAGGTGCTCCTCGGCCTTGAGGAGGATAAGGCCCACTGCCATAAGCACCTCCTCCGCCTTGACCTGCACGGTTTGGGTGGTTGTATCCCCCACCGGGGTTCCCACCTGGGGGGTATCTTCCTGGCCCACCAGAGGGACCTCGAGGCTTACCATAATGATGGCCAGGTCCTCCAGCAACTGCGGGCTGTGAGTTATGCATATTTTGGTTTGGACCTGGCCGCATCTGGGCATGAGGTTGCCCTGACTGCTGAATGGGTGGAAGACGAGTGTGTTGCTGAGGGTGCTGCATTTTCTGACGCTTGGCATTTTCTTCATGTTGTTGTCGTTGTTGCTGCCGCTTTTTCTTTGTCTGAAACTCGTGTGATGACTCATATTTGGGTAAACTGAGCAATACAAAGAATCAGTGAATTGAGAAAATTGGTTATGTATATTAACCGGAAAATGATTTGTTGAGCATATTCATCGAGGTTATTAAATGGAGAAAGAAGGGGACACAAATTTGACTAAATCAAAGATCAAATACATTTTGGGGGATACATTATCAAAGATGAGGAAAACAAGAAATTAAAAACACTAGAGAACAGCAATTGAAAGTCATACCTCTTGGGATCACATGGCAAGGGATCAGCCCAGAAATACTCAGCATCAAGGGCATCTTTTGCAGTAATTCTCTATTAAAAAATAAGGATTTCCATGAACGAAGTAATTATATCAGAAAGAGAAGATTCATCTTGTACAAGAATGAGGCAATCCTCAAGCAAGAAAGTACAGAAGAAAGCTCAGAACAGACCAAATTACAAAAATTCCAAATTTTCCATGATTGTATTAGAAAGATAAGGTTCATCTTGTAAGAAAATAAAATATCCCTCATGCCATAAAACACAAGAAACAGCTCAAAAGAGACTAAATTACCACAGCCCCTATCAAATTTAACAGTGTAGAAGAACTTCCCAAGCTCTTTATATGAAAAACTGAGATTTCCAAGAGAAAACCCTGTGTAACACCCAAGAGAAGCAATATACAACATTCTACTTGACAGATTTGATGGTGATGAGACGCCCTAAACTGTACATTGCCAGTGTTTTGTTTTCTTTTTACCACATTGACAAACCAAATTAGAATAAGATGAGGAACTATTCCAAAAGACAACTTTGATTGCAGTGCATAAGCTTCACATAATAGAAACATAGTAGAATTCACTTTTTACCAAATTCCAATATAAAATTTTCGATCTTCAACATATGATTATTGCATTAGTGCGTATACCAACCCAAATCAAATAAAGAAAAAGATTGAAAGTGATGCTAGGTGCTTAAAGCTACAAAATCAGACAGAACCATGATGGGTGATGTACCTGAGCAGGATCAAGGGTCAGCATCCTCTCCAGCAATTCTAAAGCATGACGATCAAAACTATAATCCAAGCACGAAGGAGAAAAGCTAAGATAAGTAAGGACACATAATGCAGCAACATATGATTATTGACGCTCATTGGGTGATACTCACTGTCTGAAGACTTCCCTCAGACGTCTTTTCATTGGTCTTGTTGGTTTAAATTGATTATACCATGGACACTTGGAAACTCCAGGCCAGTTCACTTCATCTGGTGCTCCACAAAGCTCAAAAATTTTGTTTAGCTGTTCCGGCTGCAATGTTTACAAAATGAACAAGTATTACAATTTCAGCCATAAAAGAAATTGTTAGCATTAATATATATACCAAAGGCCATACATTATAAAACAAGAATGGGAATGCATGCAAGGCACAACTGAATTCTCAAATAAAGGAAATGAGAATGCTAGATCCAGTCATCTGGCCAATTCTTGCAATTTGCATATCATCTAAGATCCTGACGAATGATATAGAAGTCTTTTTTCCAGTAAATCACATTCATTGCAACTGTTAGAGTCAAATCACTACTGAGATCAACGTGAAAATAAGACCCTAAATCCAGAGCCACTTTGATTGAATAGGTAATTACAGCTAGCAAGAGCAGAAGTTCACAATATGCACATTAAACCTGTTAGCAAATACTTACCTGGAAACCGATTAAAAAATGGCAAATATTTTCCCACAATAATTTGAAGCTTCATAGACAACATAAAGGATAAAACCCACCCTACGTACAGAGTCACTTATCTGTTAGTGCGCTCACTTTATTCCCATGCACACTAATAGACCGAACAGTTAAAAAATATAAGAGCCATAACAAGTGTATTTAGAAAAATATTAATAACCTCATCTTTTCCAGGGAAGATAGGTTTTCCGTGAAGAAGCTCAGCAAAGATACATCCAACAGACCACATATCAACAGCAGGTCCATATTTTGTTGTTCCCAACAGCAGTTCTGGGGGTCTGAATATATCAAGACCAAATCCATTAACACTTCCACAATTATAAATCCCTCTATCTTAAGTAAGTTTAAACTGCTGTACAAAAATTATAACAAAACCCAAATGCAACTACAAAGCCACAATAATTACCTATACCATAATGTGATCACACGATTTGTAAGATTTGCATTGTGGTCATTAGAAAATGATCGTGCCAGTCCAAAATCTGCGAGCTTCAGATTGCCTTCATTGTCTATGAGAAGATTGGAGCCTGCATCAGAACAAAACGCATGAAATAGCCATATCATATGCAACCAAAAAATAAAATAGATAAGCCCCAATAGATAAAATCTTGCTTTACCCATACCTTTTATATCACGATGAAGTACTTGATTCACATGGCAATAATGAAGCCCCGTCAAAAGCTGTCTCATGTAACACTTAGGCCAAGAGAAGGAAGTCAGACAATGTTTAAATGGATTACTGCTACAAATATTTGATTTAAACAACAATTGCAGCAATACCTTAATTTGTGGAACTGTAAATCTCATCCCAGGTCGATCAGCAAGACCAGTCAAATCATGGTCCATGTATTCAAATACCATATAGATACCACCTTTATATTTGTTACCATCTGTAGTATCCAGCAAAAAGAAAAATGAAGATGAGGTAAGATGATATGGGATTAAAGAAACTAAAGGAATTTGACAAAATATTCTTCATAGTGGTAGAATCATATAGCATATTTGGCACTGGTGTGCTAATTACTAATAAAGTAATTAGATAATTGTGAAAATGGAAACCTGGCTTCCCTTGCTCATCTTTCTCAGGGCCTGAAAGAAAAAAAGACCAGTCATTTCAAAAGCAAGATGAAAATTATATAACAACATATTTAGATATTTAAGATCTTTACCTGGTGATGTCACAATCTCCTTCAACTTAATAACATTTTCATGGTGTAATTTCTTCAGAATTTTGATTTCACGAATAGCAGTAATAGGAAACTGCAGCAAAAAACACCAATTCAGGGAAGCACCTCATAATACAAAGTTAGTAGCAGACACCCACTAACACTTTCTCAATTATTGAATATTACTTGAAATTGTCATTGTGGCTCAGATCAACTGGATTGTAAATAATATTATCTTATGTCCCCCTAATAGAGTAAACCATTCAGCAAGGTGATCAAAGAGATACCCCCTCTCTCTCATTGTCCATTCTTATTTTCTTCAATGCAACAATTTCACCTGTTCTGATTTCTCTAGCCATGTAAACTTGGCTGCAAGCACAAAGGCATGGATCAGTTCCTTCTTGCAGTATCAGCAATGAAGGATAACCCAAAAAGCATGATTTTTCGGAGCAGAAATAGGCTAACAACTCTGCCTGCCGGCAATAACTCAAGCATATGTCTTTAAAGGGAAATTTAAGACAATAAATTTTTGCAAAGGAAGTTAATAGTTTCTAGAACTTCAAGCATGTCATATAATGGGGAACTGAGTCCACAGGAAAAAGATGAATGCAGGTAAGAATTCAGAAGAAAAAAAACTTGGGACAATTGCATATAAGTCCCAAGTAAGAAAATTAATTTCAGAGAGGTCCCAAGGAGTTGTTAATGATAGCTATTAACAACTGCAATAGCCTTGGTTAACAAGTGAATGAGTTGTTAATGGACCTGTCTGAAATTAATTCTCTTGCTTGGGACCTATTTGCAATTCTCCCAAAAAACTTTATTAAATCTGCTTTGATAGCTGCAGATAACAATATACATACCTTATAACTGTAATAATTTCACAAAGGGAGCATTCAGAATTAAAAAATCCTTATATTTATAAAATATTAATTTTAACCTTCAGTAACTCATTAATGGAAAGGGCAACTTATTTAAGACTTCATTATTATCAGGGAACATTTGTCATGATCAACCTAACTTGCAATTCTTACACCACCTAACGTATTTTTTTTTTGGAAGTTGGGACCTAAACTAAGTAGTTAGTGTCTTCCAACTCAAAATGCACAATTTTGAGACATAATACAGTGGAGTTCATGCTCACCATTTTGGTTTAAATAATTAAATGGGTGCTAATAGGTAAAAGCTATTGTAATTATTTTGGAAGGAATCAGAAACAAAAATTGGAAGAAAAACAACCTATGACAATTGTCAAGAGAAACACCCACAGAAAGCAGAGAATCAAGGAAAAACATTTAGATGAGGTAAGGAAAAATGAAATTCTAAAGAAAATAAAACTCAAAGCAATTGATACCATCTTCAAAACCCTTTGAAAAAGGAACCCTGTTCATGGCTTGTACGCAATCGTGATAAGTATTGAGGGAAGAAGCTTATCTGAAGGTGGCGCTGGGCAAAAGACAATTAGATTAACCAAGTTTATTTTAATTAGGTGCTTGATATGCCACAAGAGTTTAGGTTTCAACAAGTTTTATTGGTTGGTCATTTAATGCTGTCAAGTCTTCCCAGCAAGACTTTGGTAAACTACGGACCGCAAATGCAGGTTTTTAATTTCACCAGCTATGTTTCTCCACTATTATTATGAACTATGTGAGAAGTACTGTCAATGCTGCTGCTATACGGTGGTGTAAGTAAATTTGAGGCTTCAGCTCCTATACTGAACACCATAATAGACAATTATATAACGGTAATGACCAGCTAACTAACAAATTTTAGCTCATATGATCCACACATTACTATAAGTCAGGTAAGTTGAAGTTTAAACAATGTACATTTACTAGCTCCCATGTCAGTCTCCCAAAGAAATAAGAAAAACGATATTATGATCAAACATAAGTTGTTGCCGATAACCATAACCACATGTAACCTACATAAAGAAAGAAAAAAAGAAGAAGAAGCAAAATTGGAACATATGTTTAAGAAATTCAGCAATTAATCATTGCAAAACTAAGAAACAAAAATAACAATTAACGAGTACAGCGATACCACAAGAAGAAAACAAGAAGAGAAAGAAAGAAAAAAGGGTTAAAACTAACTAACCCATAAGTTCCCTCGCCAATCTGCTCCAACTTTTCGAAGCAATCAACAGTTCTAGATCCCCATGAAGGGTACTCATTAAGATTCAGCTGCCCAGGGGCCGCAATCGCCATTGCTCCTAAAAAAAAACCTAGCTGACACAGAATATCACAAAAAAAGAATCAATAAATGGTCAATTAGGGTTTTTGATTTTTCAACACCAAAACAGCCGAAAGAAAAATTAACATACCAGCAGTGAGACAGTGACGGAATCAAACAAAGTCTGTGGCTTTCGAGAAACGCAAAGTGGAAAGAACGGAAATTGGGGAGTTGGGAAGGATGAAGAGGTCAAGAAAATGAAATATGAGGGGGGGGGGGGGGGGGGGGGGTAGGTTTCAATGAGATGCGAGAAATTTAGTTGAATTGGTAAAACCTCTTTTTGCTCTTTCAACAACGATTCGAACACTTCAATGTGTGGTTTTGTAGAAGCAAATTTGTTGCGGGCTAGCTTTGCTTGATCTTCTTCGGCCTCTTGCGATTTTGGAGGACGCCGCTACAAGACGAAGTAGAGATTGACGAATGATGATTATTCTTCCTACTACGCAGGCAAGCTTCTGTTTTCTTTTGGGCGCAGTTAACCTTTGTCTATGACCTTATGATCAACAAGGGGTTTTGGACTTTGGATTTTGGTTATGGATTTCTAATTCAATTTCATCTGGTTACCAAAGTTGGGGGAATTAATTAAAGGGTAAATGAGCAATATTGTCAATATATTGTTGTTCAGGTTGTAGATAGCACAATTGACAATAAAAAGGGTTAGCATCACTAATGAACCTTTTAACTTAGGGCGGCATGGCCAACACAGTTAAAAATAACAAACGTTCGTCACAATTTTAAGTGAGACTCACAATCATTTGTGTTACAAAAGTAACTGTAGTTTGCTCAAATCAAACAGCGTTGGCCAATCTGTTAATAGTTAAAAAGTTCATGGGTGATACACACCATTTTTATTGTCAGTTGTCCTGGACAACAATCTATTGGCAATATTGCTCTTTAACTCTTAATCAAATATAACTTTTTTCATCAATACAAATTGATTCTAAGAATATAAAAATACGTCCAGAGATTTTGAATACTCCCTCTAATCTTAATTATAAGATCACTTTGACTTTTTTTTTGGAGAAATTAAGGATGCAAAATTAATCACTTTAAATTATCTATGATCATCTTTTTTCCTAAAAATTAATTTATTTTACTTATAAATTAACCTATAATCTAAGTACATGTAACATATGTTATAATTTATTAGTTTAATTTTTTTAGCAAAAATTTAGTAGTTTAATTTACTTTCTTAACTTCAAAAAAAAAAAAAGTCAGAGTAATGGGAGTATAATGCATGTGATAAAATACTTTCAAATTAAATTGTCAAGTTATTTGGAAATAAGTGTGTGTATATCATAGTGAAGGAAAAAAAAAAAAACAACATTATGCATCTTTCACATTGGCTTATGCATTTTCATCTTTGGCTCATCACAATATTACGTGGGGTAGAGATTGGGATGACATAGGGCTCAAGATTAGAAAGCTGCTATTGTTGAATGGGGCCTGTAGTTGGATCATCTTGCTCTACATTATGTTTACTTTTATTTTTTTGGTTGTCTTTATACTTTCCTTTGGCTCTCCCATCATCACCTTAGGAAGTAAAGATAGATATTTTCCTATGTAATGTTTTATGTTGTTTTATTGAATTTGTCTTTGTATAAAAAAACAAAAATAACAATATGTAATCTTTTTTTGAGCAATGTAGTGCCTATGACATTTAAACATTCAAAAGATTCCAAGAGTCTAATTTCCCTTTTTTCAAGATCCACCATTTTCATGATCAAACGAAAATTGATTAAGAATATGAAAATTGCCTTATAGCTTATACAAAAACTTCACAATAAAGTCCACATGTTTATTGTTTCACTATGTGCATATTCAATTGTTGTCAATCCTCAAGTAAGACTAAGCGAGTATCCTCAATAACATCCCTAAATGGATGATTCACATGGCAACCTGAGAGATACAAAGGTCTATTGCTTCCAAACAATTAGAATACAACACAATGTTATTAAAACCTCCAGACCAACAGACCAACATTCTTTTAGACCTTAGATAATTCCTATTGGTTTTATAATTGCTGGGAGCGGAAAAAGGCTTACAATTGGAGCTACAAATCCAATGTTCATATGCATCTCCAAAAGCCCTTTGTTCGCCATAAATGCTACCGTAAGTGTACGGGTCAAGTTTTAGTAGTATAGTTCAGGATATGGTTGTCGTTCAACTAGGACCGCGTTAAAATCAAGTTCATTAAGTTCATTATATTCAAAATTAGCAATGAGCAATAGGCAAATAATTGATTCAAATGTAATTAACAATAGGGCAATAAAAATAACAAGAGATGGTTTTTAATTCAAATTAACACAATGGGAAAAGCCTAGGTTTATTTATCCACTTTGTATTTCATGATACTTGAATAACCCTCCTCTAATGATAATTAATGAGCATTAAGTTGATGTTTGAAGTCTTAAGCATTTGAATAACTCTCTCAAGCTTACACAAACCTTAATTAACACTAATATGCATAATTTCTTACTACACATTATGTTAATTAGTCTCTCTAAACATCCCACTTCAATTTTATAAAACTTGGTTAATGAATATCTCTATCTCATTAACAAACTTTCAATCCCAACTTGGAATTTTCAAGACAAGTTTGAATTCAACCTAGTTCTATGCTTAATTAATGCTCTCTCAAGCCACTAATAATGCTAACAAGCTAAGTGTTGGCCACCACTTAGGAAGAAAATTAAGCACAAGTTAAATTCACAACATCATACTCATTAATCATCAAAAGAGACAAGGATTCAAGTATCAATCCATACAAAGCTTCTAAATAAACCTAGAATTAGGAGTTTAGCTACACATGAAGAAAGAAATCTCAACAAATATCTTCAACAACATCACAATGTTCAGAAATAAACAAGAGAAAGGAAGAAGAGAAGAGAGGAGAAGAGAAGCAGCCACAAGAAATTTCTTCTTCAAGCTCAAAAATTCCACTTCTCCCAAGCTTCCAAATCCTTCTTCAAGCTCTCTCTTGCTCTCTTGCAGTGTTTTTCTGCCTCCAAACTCGTGCCCAAGTGTTCTACCTTCTGTTTTCGGCCAACCCTAGCTTATATGCCCTCCAATTTGTGTTTCAGTCCCCAAAACACGAAGCTGTACTAATGCGTTTTCGCCGCAGCAGGCCTTACAGAGAGCAATTGCCATTTTCTTTATTCGTCCGCCGCGGTGGACACATTTGTTTGCCACGGCGGACCATGCTGAGAGACTTTTCTATTCTAGGCTGCTATTCCCTTGGTGCTTCTTTATCTTTCCTTCTCTTGAACTCTTCTTTTTCCTCGAATTTTCCCCTACAAAATAGAGGGAAATTCCATTAGTTTTCTCCAATATTATGCTAAGAAGAATTTACACAATTTTCACAAGTTATCATCTCAATTAAAGATATTATTAAACAAGTATGCACATTACTATGTGAAAATTATATGACATATGCTTAACTTTCAACACTTAACAACCTTCCACACCCACTTCTATCATCCTGAACAAAAATGGATCCATCAACTTCAAGTTTAACATTGTTGATTGGAAGGCCACATGCTTTTTCTTCTTGAAACTCTACCTCTGTAAAAGTTTTAAGGATAAATGTGCAATTTTATCAATGAAATGTTGTAGTAAGAGTATTTGGTACAAATATGTTTTGAATATAATGGTGCTAAAATACCAATAAACTTTTTGAAAGATGCTAAAATACAAATAAACTTTCAATACGGAGCAAAATAACCAACGCCATTTATTTTCCCCAAACGTCCATCACAGTAAACACACGGTGGATCAGTTGAAAAATTGACGGATGTTTGGGGAAAATAAACAGCGTAGGTTGTTTTGCTCTGTTTTAAAAGTTTATCGGCATATTAGTACCATTCAAAACATATTTGTGCTAAATGCTCCTGCCGCAGCACTTAATTAGTAAAATTTCACCTTTACCCAAGTTATAATTCACAGCTAAGTCTTGGCCCCAACATGCCCCTTAAAGAGTGTTTTAGAGCATTTAAATGAACTTGATCGTTACAAAAATTTTACAACGTGACATCTATTTATCCCAACAAATATAATTATGATCATTTTTATAAAGTGTGGAAAACTTTTGGTTCTTATTATAAGTTCAGTTTGAGAGCAATTAATAAAAGTAATTACAACTTTGCCCTTATTAATAAATGTGGAGAGAGAAGAAATAGATAAAACAAAATGTATAAATTATTGTTTAAATACCCGTTCACAAATGAGGGTAAAATTGAAAAATTCATTAATTTAGGTAATTTTTTATGAGTTATTCCTTTGAACATATTTGTAAGGCACTTCAAACAAATATCACACAGACTAAGGAAAACCTTAAACCTCATTAGTTTTACCTTGAAATTCAATAACTTTCTAACTCTACTTCTATTTAATATCTACTACATCATATGAGGACAAAATCAAAACATAATAAATGAACGGTAAACTTGTACATTCGCATATAAAATTTAATGATCTGATTTATAAATAGTACAATATAGAACATTCTATTTCTGCTCTATAAATAAGACTAAAGAAGTAACTAAACTTCCTTGGTATGTGGGAATTCAGTGACACGAGTTTATAAGAAGGACCATAGTAGTTTGTCCAAACAATGTTACACATTGATTTTTAGTGTAATTTTACAAATTATAGGATAATTTACAAGTGTATGTTATTAACTAACTAACAATTATAGTTTTCCCCCCTCCAACTAAACAATTATTTATTTCAAAAGGTGTGATTCAAATTCAAGAACATAAATGTATTTTATTTTACTTTTTACACCCCCGTTATTCATCCCCATCCATCCTTCCTTTATTTTATCACATTTTTCTCATCCCTTTCATTGCAGTAGCTTATGCCATGGCCGGTGTGATTGTGAAGCTTAGCTGAATCCATTTACTACTCCTACTGTGGTCGCCAAGGCTTGAACTCTAAGGCCTCGGCGGTAAGTTCTCTGTTCTTCCTTTCTCATTTCAGATTTGTTATTTAGTTTACTTCGGTTTAATGGGTTAAATTGCAGTTCTGGAATGCTGAATCTTTCAATTGAATTAGTTCTTTGTAGAGGATAAACCTTTGAAATTGAGATTGTGTTATGATTTGGCTGCTGGAGCTTGATTTCTATTGTGAGTTTAATTGCATTTACAGTTTAGTTTAGCGAACTCAACTAATTGAAGTGTGCATTTTGAGGTAAAACTAGTGGGTTAAATGGTTATAGTGTGATTAATTGGATGTACACACTTAGTTAAAATTTCAGATTTACCCTTGCTTTCCTTTCTTTGCTTATTCTTTTTCTAGGGGCTATTTGGAGATTTCAGCAATTTTGAGAAAGTAAGGCTTCTAGGTCAGAAGGAGCAAAACATGGTCTGAATCAATGAGAGGAGTCTTCGACATTGAGGGCAGAACATTGGGGCCGGCGAAATGAACACGAACAAGATGAGGAGGAGCGAATTTAGTTGAGCATTGGTGCCAGCGTGGAAAACGAACGGTTGGAGAAATTGAAGGGAAGAATAAGGAAAGGAGAGTTGAACTTGGAAGGGAATTTGATCCATGTTCACCAGAGAAGCCACACACACACAAATATATATATATATATATATATAAATATATATGAGGTAATTGATTGACGAAAGGAGGATTTTGATTTGGTTTCCACTCTCTCTTCTTTTCTTCAATTCCTCCAAGTCCGTATTCACTCTCTCTCGCTCTCACGCCTGCAATTTCTTCACCACTGAAATCATACAAATCATGAAGATCATTAAAGCCAAGCGAATGAGACCTGTGATTTCATAAATGAGAGGCTAAAGTACTTGCGATTTCCTTTGAGCCAGAAGCTAAACCAGAGCCAACGAATTCACAGGGAGTTTAATTCCATTCTTCACCTAAATTGCTTTCTAATCTTGATTCTAGTTGCATCTAGGTTTAGAGAGATAGTGAGCAGGGAGTTCTTGCTCCAATTGACTATGCTTGTGTGTAGAATGAATTTGTCCAATTCTCTAGATTGAGCCTAGTTGAACTTCAAACTGAGTATTTTGTAATTCAATTCTCAAACCTTTAATCTAGTTCATTGGAGTACTTTTGTTGAATGAAAGATTTTATGGTATGTTTAGTTAATATGTCTCTTGTTCCAATTAGTCAAGAAATAGTGAACTAATAAAAAAGATTAACTCCAATCTAACAAGGCGATGAAGGATTGGCTAAAGCTCAAGGGAAATCGATGATAACTATTGAAATTATCTTCACTTTCTACTTCTTTCAATTTTGGTTTTCACATTCTCCCTTTTAAACAAAAGAAATATAAAAATTCAGATTATGATTAGGAGTATTTTGTACTGAAAATTGATTTAACCTGTTTTAACTTTGCATTTTAATCTCATATCTTGCCTAGAATTAAGGAATTCGACTTAGGTTAATTACTATGTTATAAGAGTTTAATCTAGTAATTTGGTAACTTCACGGCAAGGATTATCATTTAGCCATGGTTGTGAGTTGGTTATGTGATTGAACATGATTTATTTGTTTAGGAAATGTGCTTATTAGTGATTTTCTAGACAGGTTCAGATTACAAAATTCAATCCTAATCATAATCCAAGTGGTGCTATATGGTGTGATTGTGGCTGAGTTGTGGCTGAGGTTTTAGGACCTAGTGATGCTTGATTTCACTTGAATTCAAATGGTGTTTTGAACAATTTAATGATCTGACTTGGTGAGTTGAAACGCATTGCCATAATTGAGCAAGGAAGGGTAGAGATGTCACTTCCAGCGGATTAGTAAACAATAGGATTGTAATATTATTTACTTCTAGCTTAGATTAAATCATTTTCACTTAAGTTGTATTGATTCTAACTAAGTAGTTGAGCTTCTAAAGAAAATTGACCTCGGTTGTCCCTGTACTATAGAAAGTATTGTACTACTAATTTAAGGACTCATGACAAGGAATTTCATTTATATACATAAATTGTCTTTAAAAAAAGATCATTCCTAAACAAATAACTTATTTGACTCAAAAAGTTTAATCCTAATTAGGATATAAAAGATTAATAACACAGAAATAAGAGCTTCCATGATGATCTTCTTCTTCTTCTTCTTTTTTTTATTTAGCATTAGTCACTTGATGAAAGACTTTGTAATTAGGCCGGATGCTTTTAAATTAATCATTAAAATTATAATTCATCAAAAATTGATTTTAAGTAACAATTAGGCAAAAGTGCAACTCATAGGCATTAATTGACTGCAACCAAATTACTGAGATAGCTCTTCATTATCACCTTCCGTTGTACTGATCTCAACATTATACATCCACTAGAAAAGTAAAAACACAAAACATTTACTAATACTATTAGATCATCGCCCCCCCTCTATGATCTCAAATGTTACATGCTTTTGTATGCTATCATAGCTACTAGCAACAGAAAAACTAGTACTGGCACCATATCTATCATTAGGACAATGACCCAGTAAGCATTCACTTTCTTCTACCATCATATCCTTGTCCTTCTCTTGAAGATTCTTTTCCATTGCTACTTCCTTCATTGTTGGTCTTTCCTCTCCATTAACTCTAATACATCTTCTTGCCAATAAAGCTACTTCCTTCAACTGCGTTGCTTTCTTCTTCTGGTCAAGCATTCGCTTATCAAGAATTTCCCACAAGCGCTCTTCTTGCAGTGAAGTCACGAAATGCTTTGCCAATGTATTGAATTCAAAAGCTTTATTCCCAGTAAGTAGCTCCACGAGTACAATTCCAAAACTATAAACGTCACTCTTCTCATTTAACTGACATGTCTGAAGGTAATCTGGGTCTAGGTATCCTATTGTTCCTTGAACTACAGTGGTAACTTGAGCTTCGTCAAGATGGATAAGTCTTGAAGCTCCAAAATCGGACACCTTTGCTCTGTCATTGTGATCTAATAATATGTTGGCAGATTTAATATCTCGATGGATAATTGGAATAGAAGCAGCAGAGTGTAAATATGAAATAGCTTCGGCAGTTTCTGTAGCTATTCTCAATCGAGTCTCCCATGTAATAGAACATTCATGTTTTGATGGGTCTAGGTGGTCAAGAAGAGTGCCATTATCCACAAACTCATAAACTAATAAAGGCAGTTCAGTTTCTAGACAACACCCCAAAAGTTTGACTACATGCCTATGGTTGATTTGGGAAAGCACAAACACTTCATTGATAAAACTTTTAATATTGTGCGGATCACCTCCAACTCTAGACTTCTTTATTGCAACGACTGTGTTATCTGATAATATACCCTTGTAAACTGTGCCTTGCCCTCCACGACCAAGAAATCTAGTTTCATCGAAGTTGTTCGTGGCTTTCTTAAGCTCAAGTTGTGTAAATATCTTGGTTCTGTTAGTATATCCTTGTTGTGAAAGCTGTTGTAGAAGTAGGTTTCCTCCATTATGCTCAAAATTTTTCTGTCTTAGTTGCTTCATAGTTCTTTGCTTGTGTGCCCAACATAATATGGAGACCAGTGTGAAGACAGCCAACAAAGTTATAGCGATAACTACAATTAACAAAGTTTAAGATGTGAGATTTTGTTTGGAAAAAAAATGTTTCGAATTTTGATATAAACAAATGTGAAGATGATAATCCTATGTATATCTCTTATCATTTCTACATCACAAAATGCTAAATAAACTACTAAGAAATAAACTATGGTTTGAAGATAGTAGAAACTAGCAAGACATATCATGTGGTTTAAAAAATATTTTATTTTTAAAATTAGAAACTAAAATATATTTGTTATAATTTTTAATTTTTTGTTATCTTTTCAGTTTAATACATTTTATTTCCTAAAATGTATACTCATGTCATCATTTATACTAGAAAATAACATCTACCTCTGTTGGTCAAAACTGTCCTTTAGTTAATACACACAAATTCATGCATTTAGTAGTATTTATCCTGTTACTACTAACTAATACTGTACAATGATTTTATTTGCAAACTATATTAAAAAGACCACTCTCTCCCGTCTTTAATAAAAGACTTACCTGACTTTTTTTAGAAATTTATTTAAAAATTAAGGAAGCTCAATAAGTCACTTATTATGTATTATTAGATTATACATTAGCTTGTAGGTCAACTAAACTAGTTTAGAGATAAAATTTAGGAAAATTTGTTTTTAAATAATAACTTATTTAATTTTTTTTTTCAAAAAAATCAGTTAGACCTTACTATATCATCGAACAACAGAGTAGTTAAAACTCAGTAAAGCCAAATAAGGACAGAGTTCTTAGTATTCATCATATGTTTACCTAATGGAATTATCATGCTATGGCCTGGAGTGCTGCAGCCTGAGCCTGGTCCAATTTCATTACGGCCATTGCCGTTTTGTCCATGCGGACAAGAACAATTGTAGCTACCTTCTGTATTGACGCAATGATCCTTATCCTTGTACAGGCAATTATTTAAGGTGTCGTTACTGCACTCATTCACATCTGAAATTACATAGACATCATAGAACAATCAGACTTAGTGCATGGTTGAATCCCCCAAAATCAAATTTTCAGTCATTTTTGTATTTTGAGACAAAAAGTTTCTCATTTATTTTGTTAAGTGTAGGTCAATTCTTCACAGCACTTAATCATTTCAAATAAAGACAATCCTATAAAAAAATTGTTATGTGGACTTTATACGTGGCAGCTTGCCCCTTTAATAGGATTCACATGTGTCACTATCATATGGGCCAATATATTTGCGAATTTTGAGTCTTTGATGTACTATTTTTTTAATGAACTTTTGTATTTTTTTATGATATTCTACAGAAGTTTAATACAGCCACACATCTTTTCTTTGAAATAGTGCACTACTATGTATTATTATAATTTTCAATTTGGTTTTATGGAGGTAAAGAAACTTGAGTTTCTATGTTATTAAAGGAGTACTGTTTTAGCACTTTGATTTTAAATATAAGCTTTATTTGGTTATGTGAGTTTAGTATTAACTATAAGATCTCTTTATAATTTTTCTCAAGTATGGCTCTACTTGGATAGGAGGAAAGAAAATGGGATGGGAGAAAATGGAAGGGAGAGAAAACTCTAGAGAAAATGTTACTATCTCTGGTCCTAATTATAACAATCAGTTGACTTTTTTTGGGGAGATTAAGGAAGCAAATTAGACCCCTAAATCTTAATATATGGGAAATGTAATTAGATTATATGATAGTTTATAAGTAAAATAACTTAATTTTGAGGAAAAAAGAAAAATATAAATAATTCATAGTGGTGTATTTTGTATCCTTAATTTTTTTTAAAGAGTTAACTAACTCTTATAATTAGGACCAGAGGGAGTATCTTCTATCCTGCTTGGATGGACTACAAGAGAAAATAGGGAGGAAAGAAAATGAGTAAATGTCTAGATAACTGAAATACCCTTATCCTTATATCAAAATATTTTAGGTTTAAAATTAAAAATAAATATCATAATAAGATTAATAAAAGCAAATAAATTAATATAAAAAAAACATAATTTGGTTAAGAATAAATAAAGACATACAAATTGGCTTCTTACACCCAGACCTCACTAGAAAAGGAGATATAAAAAAAAAAAACCCACACACACAGGTGACATGACCCATCTCTCGTTTTGTTCGTGAGAAAAAAATTCTTCTCTTCTTTCTTTTGTTGGTGGTGGTAAAGTCTAAGAGCAAGGTGAGCGAGAGGGATAGTAAGTAAAATGGATCTTTGCACGCACCCATAAAAATCAGAACCGAAAAAATGGAGGGGAAGCTGACACGGCAGTGGCTGGAACGATCCACATGGGTGAAGAAGTTGTTTCAGATATTGAGGGACTGAACAAGGAGGGTGGCCATGGAAATAAGAATTTCCTCTCAAAATCTCTCCACTTGTGGAGAGAAAATTTGGGGGCCCACCCCATTTTTCCTCATACTTTTCTCTCATCTCTCATTTTCTCCTCTAACTAAGCAAGAGAAAACTCCTATCCCCCCTCATTTTCCCTCCATCCAAGTAAGGGGTAACTTTTCCTCATTTAATCGCTACTAATACTCCTTAATAATAGACAAGTAAAAGAAGGAGTGTGAGAACAAAAGTGGATGGTTAAGGTACTTTAGTAATATCACGTTATTTCAACTAACTAATTTAACTAACCTTCTTAACCTAATCAAATTAAGTAAATATGTCTTAAATTAAATTAAATTCACTATGAAAGGAAGAAATTTGAAAATCATTTAGAAAAACATCAAAGTGGGGTTGCAATAGTAAAAAAAAAAAAAAAATCACCTTGGCAGCCAAGGTCCATGTAGGGGTTGCCTTGGAATCCATGTTTACATGTGCAGTAGTAATAACCATAGACACTTTCTGATTCTCTACATTCAGCGTTGTTCCCTTTGCATGCTCCACCACATGATCTCCCATTATCAACACTCCAATCAATAACCACGTCACTTCTATTACTTTCCTTTATCCTCTTGACATCGTCGTGGTTGTTTGAAAAGTTAAAAGATCCGTTCTGCGCAAGAAATGCATAAGCACAACGAAGTTCCTTAGGCACATCTACGCTATCAAAAGAAACAGAGATATATATCGAATAATTCGTAAGGGCTTTCTCAAAATCATTCTGGCAGAAGCCATCGACCGGACACGACCCGATTGTTGGAAGTGTGGTGGGCAATAAGGGTATTTTTATACTACACAATGAGCAAAGTATTACAACTCATTAAATACAACTCACAAAATAGGGAACTCACTATTTTTCTCTCTCTCAAATATGTGCTTCAGCACTCTCTCAATTTTACTAGAGCTTTGCTCTCTTCCCTCTTATTTCTAATGCACCACTCTCACACTTAAGTGCTACAGCACTTTATACATGATAAGAGCTTTGCTCTTTCTAATTCTCTCCTTTTTTTTCTCACTCACACATTACAATTCTGCACTCTACACATACATGGGTGAACACACATATATATAGAAAAATATTCACCGCCATGTAGAAGACTCTTGATGATAGTTGTGCTGCCTTCTTTGACTTTTCAACGCCGCCAAAAGGGAGCATCAAGAAGTTGCTTATCGTCATACAATTGTAGAAGCTACTAGCTTTTCATGAAGCATGTAGAAATGTGCAGTAGTTACGTATGCAACTTGCCTTGTAAAACCATGCAGAATTTTTTGACTTTATGTACAGCATTTCATGACATCCTCCTTACTTAATATACATGCAGCAATATTTGACCTTAAAAGCTTAGTTTGACTTCTAATACTCCCCCTCAAATTAAGCTTGTCATTCCAAGTCTCTTTTTGAGCATATGAAATATATCTGCTTTCAATGGCTTTGTAAATATATCTGCTAACTGGTCTTCAGTGCTGCAGTAGACTAATTCCACTTCCTTGTTCTTCACTTGTTCACGGATGAAATGATACTTTGTATCAATGTGCTTACTACGGCTGTGGGACACTGGATTCTTTGCAAGTGAGATGGTAGACTTGTTGTCAACATATATTGTGATTGGTCCTTCTTGTGTAAAGGATAATTCACCCAAAATATTTTTAAGCCAAATTGCTTGACAGGTGCATGCTGCAGCGGCTATGTATTCTGCTTCACAAGTTGATAAAGCAACTGTTTGCTGTTTCTTTGATGACCATGAAAATGCTGCTGAGCCAAGATGGAATAAATATCCAGACGTGCTTTTCCGATCATCCAAGTCTCCCCCATAATCACTGTCTGAGTAACCAACTAATTTTGATTCTTTAGAATGTGTGTAAAATAGGCCATGATCTATCGTACCTTTGATGTATCTCAAAATTCTCTTTGCAGCAATCCAGTGATCTTGTTTTGGTTTCTCCATAAATCTGCTAACCAGTCCAACTGCGTACATAATATCTGGCCTCGAGATAGTCAAGTATCTTAAACTTCCAACAATGCTTCTAAACAACGTTGGATCCACTGGCTCATGTGTTGAATCAATACTTAACTTCATGCCTGGTTCTGCTGGCGTGGTTACTTGCCTACAGTCTTGCATTCTGAACTTTCTCAAAATTTCTTCTGCATACTTCTTTTGAGACACAAATATGCCATCTCTCATTTGTTTCACTTCAACTCCAAGAAAGTATGACATTTCACCTATGTCTGTCATTTCAAATTCTTTAGTCATAGCTTTCTTAAAGTCATTGAACATACCTGGATTGTTTCCGGTGAAGATCATATCATCCACATATAGGCACACGATGATGATGTCTCCAGTTTTGTTCTTCTTCGTGTATAAGGCATGCTCATATGGACTTTTCACAAATCCATTCTTCTGAAAATATTCATCAATTCTGGTATTCCATGCCCGCGGAGCTTGCTTTAATCCATATAAAGCTTTCTTGAGGCGATAGACTTTGTCTTCTTGCCCTTTTTTCACATATCCAGGCGGTTGCTCAATATAAACTTCTTCTTCAAGGTAGCCATTTAGAAATGCTGACTTCACGTCCATCTGATAAATCTTCCACTGGTTTTGTGCTGCAAGTGCTGTGAGAAGCCTCACGGTGTCAATTCTTGCTACTGGAGCAAACACTTCATCATAATCAATTCCATATTTCTGCTTGTATCCTTTGGCAACAAGTCTTGCTTTGTACTTTTCAACTTGTCCTTCTTTGTTGGTTTTCATCTTGTACACCCATTTGACTCCAATTGGACTATGTCCTTTCGGCAGATTTGTTAATTCCCATGTATCATTTCTTTTGATAGCAGTAATTTCTTCATCCATAGCTTTCTTCCATTTGTCATCTTCTGCAGCTTCTTGATATGTCACTGGATTACATTCAGCCATCAAGCAAAATAAGGAATAATTAAGAGATGTCTCTATAGGTTCAGTGTCATTATAAATCTCACGGAGACTACGTGTCTTTGTGGGAGCTTCACTTGAGCTACTGCTGCTACTTGGTGATGCTGATGGAGTTGTTGCAAGTGGACTTGGTGGAGGACTTTGGCCATTACCTTCATTATTTTGAATGAGGGAATTATCTTCATCATTATCACGGAAGAATAAACCTTCAACTTTCTTTTCTTCTTCGCTCCATCTCCAATAGTCAGCTTCATCAAACTCAACATCTCTTGAGATGATCACCTTCTTTGTGAGAGGATTATACAATCTGTAAGCTTTGCTTCGTTTATCATAGCCAATGAAAATACACTTCTCACCTCTATCATCTAGCTTCTTTCTGACTTGTTCTGGAACATGACTATATGCTATACACCCAAAAATTTTTAGGTGTCCGACTCCAGGCTTTTTACCACTCCACACTTCATTTGGTGTCATATTTTGCACACTTTTTGTTGGACAACGATTTAATAGGTAAACTGCACAATGAACTGCTTCTGCCCAAAAGTTTCTTGGTAGGTGCTTACCTTTCACCATGCTCCTTGCCATGTTGAGAATAGTGCGATTCTTTCTTTCCGCAACTCCGTTTTGTTGAGGAGTGTATCTAACAGTCAGTTGATGAATGATCCCATGTTCTTTAACAAAGTCTTCAAATAAGTTTGCAGTATACTCGCCTCCTCTATCAGATCTGAGTATCTTCAGATAATACCCACTTTGTTTTTCAACCATTGCTTTAAACTCCTTGAATTTTTCAAGAGTTTCTGATTTTTCTTTAAGGAAATATACCCAACTTTTTCTACTAAAATCATCAATAAAGGTTAGGTAATATCTGCTTCCTCCAAGTGATGGTATGTCAAACGGGCCAGCTAAATCTGAGTGCACAATCTCGAGCGGTCTTCTTGCTCTTCGCGATTTTCCAATTTCAAAGCTTTGTCTATGTTGTTTCCCTTTCATGCATGCTTCACATAAATGATCTGGTGGATTTATTTCTGGTAGTCCGTTCACCATCTTTGCCTTAGCTAACAGTTTCAGGCCAGAAAATCCAAGATGTCCATATCTTAGATGCCATAGCCACGAGTCATCTTTAATGGAAGCTTTCATGCACTTCAGTTCTTCTGATTCGAGGTCGATAGTGAAAAGGCGATTTTTCGTCATTTTGACCTTGGAAACTAATTCTCCATATTTGTTCCTCAAGGTTAATGAACAGTCTTTTATCACCACCTCATATCCGATTTCACTTAGCTGTCCAATGCTGATGATGTTGCTTTTTAAGGCCGGTACATAATATACATCGGTTATGTACTTCTTTTTCCCGTTCTTCTGAGTGATCATAATTTTGCCTCTGCCTTTGATATCTGCGTGTGAATCATCTCCAAAAGTTACTCGTCCATGAACCTTTTCATCTAGTTCTACGAACAACTCTTTCCGACCAGACATATGATTACTGGCACAATTATCAAGATACCAGGTATTTTCCTTGGATTCTTGAATTTCTTTATAAGTGAGGAATATGTAAGATTCCACATGTTCTTCATCTACTGTTGCAACATGGCTTCTTTCTTCTTGTTTAGGAGCCGTTCTGCACTCATAGCTATAATGGCCATATTTATTACAGTTATAACACTGTATATGAGATTTATCTCTCTGTTGAGATCTTCCTCGACCTCGACTTCGACCTCTGCCACGAACTCCTCTTCCACGACTTGGTGTTTGAGATTCTTCACTTGACTGTCCTCTACCATATGATTGATGGCCACGTCCACGTTGTCCTCGACCACCTCTGTTTCTTCCTCTATATCCTCTACGATTGTCAAAATTTTGTCTAGAGCTGCTGCTTGCTCTATCTTCATTTAAAGACAGCTTGCTTTGCAAAGCTTGTTCTAAATTTTCAGAGTCATCATTCTGTTTCATCTTTTGCTCATGGGCTTGAAGGGAACCCACAAGCTCATCAAAGGATATTTGTGATAAATCCTTCGATTCTTCAATTGCGGCAACAACATAATTGAATTTGCGTGCTAGTGAACGCAAAATCTTCTCCATTACTCTAACATCATCAAGAGTTTCTCCATTTCTCTTCATCTCGTTAGCCACCGATTTTACTCGGGTGACATAATCATCTACACTTTCAGACGTTTTCATTTTTAACGTCTCAAATTCAGCTCTAAGAGTTTGTAAACGTATCTTTTTGGCTTTTTCTGCTCCTTGAAGAGATTTTTGCAAAATCTCCCATGCCTCCTTAGATGTTTTTGCTCCAGAAATTCTTTCAAAGGTTGATTCATCAATGCTTTGATGAATTGCGTTTAGCGCCTTGCTATCTCTTTCTCGATTTTTCCTCAGCACTCTTTTGTCTTCATTTGAGAGGGCTGCTTCAGCTGCTGCATCTGCTGGGACTTCATAACCAGTTTCAACCAAATCCCAACAATCAAGAGCTCCAAGTAGGACTTTCATTTGTATACTCCAATTGCCGTAATTTGTCTTTGTTAACTTTGGAACTTGGAACTGGAACATATTTGACATCTTGGTGTTTGCACGAACTTGGCTCTGATACCACTTGTTGGAAGCGTGGTGGGCAATAAGGGTATTTTTATACTACACAATGAGCAAAGTATTACAACTCATTAAATACAACTCACAAAATAGGGAACTCACTATTTTTCTCTCTCTCAAATATGTGCTTCAGCACTCTCTCAATTTTACTAGAGCTTTGCTCTCTTCCCTCTTATTTCTAATGCACCACTCTCACACTTAAGTGCTACAGCACTTTATACATGATAAGAGCTTTGCTCTTTCTAATTCTCTCCTTTTTTTTCTCACTCACACATTACAATTCTGCACTCTACACATACATGGGTGAACACACATATATATAGAAAAATATTCACCGCCATGTAGAAGACTCTTGATGATAGTTGTGCTGCCTTCTTTGACTTTTCAACGCCGCCAAAAGGGAGCATCAAGAAGTTGCTTATCGTCATACAATTGTAGAAGCTACTAGCTTTTCATGAAGCATGTAGAAATGTGCAGTAGTTACGTATGCAACTTGCCTTGTAAAACCATGCAGAATTTTTTGACTTTATGTACAGCATTTCATGACATCCTCCTTACTTAATATACATGCAGCAATATTTGACCTTAAAAGCTTAGTTTGACTTCTAATACCGATGCTGCCAAAATCGGTCTCTTCCTTTGAGCTCTGGTCACCACAGTTCGACTCGCAGCCGTGGACTCGTCTTCCCTTCCGATCATAGATGTATGCGAAGGTGTTAGACCCGAATACGTTGAAGTTGTTTTTTTTACTTGATATGCCGAACTTGGAAGGCAGCCAAAATCTGGCGGAGGCAAAAGAGGATAAAGTATCGTTGTCTCTTTTGGGATCATAGCACACATGAACAGTAGGCATAGAGACATGAATCTCACTTGTATTTGCAGAGATTTTGAGAATCTGAATGGTTCGGTTGGTTGCAAGGTATAGAATGGGGTGTCTAGAGGAAGGATATTTGCAGATTATTTTAAAATCAGGATGTATGTAGCATCCTTTTGTCTCTCCAAATGGAGAAGGGATGTCCACGTTACCACACTTTCTTTTGCATTTTGCTTTCGGTGCCGGTGCTGCCAGCAATATGGAGGCTGCTAATGATAGTGCCAGTTTCAAAAGCAATAACACACTCAAAGCCATTGTATTTTTTCACTGGGCATGTGGTAGTGTGCATTCTGATGATGAGGAGATTATCTTAAGGTATTTATAAGACGAACATGAGTATGTTGTGTATCCCAACAATTTATATTTAAGGAAAATTACAATTAGATCCCAAATAAGGGAATTAATCACGACCAGGTCTCAATCACCAATTTATATTGAATTCTCTAGGAATCTGGGTGATATTAAATGGCTTCTTATTAATAACTCAATGAGTTGTTAATGACAACTAAATATTTGTCAGTTGCAGCTCAGTATTGACAACTTAAAGACTTGTGATAGTAAGAGTTGGTAAGAGTCCATGGACATCAATCATTCTTTTGCACTTTGTAAAATTTTAATGAACCCATGTAGTTTAAATTGTACTCCCTCTGTTTCTGAATATAGGACATAGTCGACTTTTTCTTGGAAAATTCTAAGAATGCTAAACAATTCATAAATTAATTTTCCTGAATTTTTTCTCTAAACTAATTTATTTGACTTTAAAGCTAACCTATAATATAATAATACACAAAAATATTTTACGATTAAGTGACTCATTTAGCTTCCTTAATTTCTAAAAAAAAAAGTCAACTAAGTAAGTCTTATATTTATGAACACAGTAAGTATAATTTAAAGCGCTATTTTAACAGCGAACAATTGTGATGGATGAGCTAGGCTACGGGCCCGTTTGGATCAATTACAGCCTACTTTATGACTGCAATGCAATGGTATGTAATGCAATGTTAATTACCATGTGGTTGTTTGGTTAGTTTTCAGTAATGGGTTAGTTTTTATAATTAATTAAATAATTGCAGTTATAAAAAGTCTAAAATAGCCCCATCCAAAAAAATTCCACCAGTAAAAAAAGTGAAAGGACTTCTTCTTTCCTCTTCAACATTTTCGAAGCTCCATGGATTCCAATGACATTCAGACTACTCTTTCTTCTTAAGATTTATAAGCTACTTTGCGATGGATGATAATGTTTTGGGTCTTCTCAAACTTGGCATGAAATGAGGAATTTCTCTATACTTCTTTGAACAAACATGCAAATAAAAAAACAGTTCAGCAAAAATGGAGACCACATCTTGAATGAAGATCTGACTCTTCACTAAAAAAGAGATGTGATCAGAGGAGTAGATCTTGCCGAATGTTGTTCATAAACTATGGATGAAAGTCAACAAAAAGGGCGATGGCAGGCCGACAATGACAAGTGCTGGGGTGTTGCGAATTTGACAGTGGTCAAATCTTTGCCAATCCTCCCTTTAATGACAGATGCAAAGCATGGTGACAAGGATGTGGCATAGATGATGATGGGCAGACTTTCATCAGCGGTGGTGACGGGTGGTAGTTACAGTGACGTTCTTGGTGTTCAGATCTTATGGCGGCGGCGGGTGTTGGGTGTGGTGACGTTCATTGTCTCGGATCTTGCTCGGCGGTAGCGACAGCTGGGTGTGACGGCATTCATGGTGGTCAGGTCTTTCACGGCGGCGACAGGGGTGCAGCGACCTTGATGGTGGTCATGTCATCCTTGGCGGCAGAAGACACAGGGTGTGACGGGAAGGTTTGGAGAGAGGGCTAGAGGATGGAGAAATATTGAGGGTAGATAATTGTCTTTTCACAAGGCTTATTGAGGGTAAAATAGATATTTTATTAGAGATGGTAGCATGCAATGATCATTCATAGGGGGGACCCCATGAAAACACATTACCAAAAAAATATGCAATCTTCATTACAATTGTAATCTTCTTTACCATCATTAAGCCCAACCAAACAAATTATCTATAGTAATGCAATAAAGATTACCGTTGTATATGTGCAATGCGATTGAATCAAACGGGCATCGTAAAAGAAGACTTGGACTAAGTTAAAGTCTTTGGGATTATTTCTACTATTCATCCTACATGAGAAGATATAATTTCATCACCTAATATCTTACTTGCTGACCAATGATTGGCCTGCTAGATTTGCACTATCATCACCACTAATTGTGAGATGGCGTGGCATAATAATGTCATTAACAAAAGGTTTAAGATGAAGTCACACAAAAACGACGAAAGTGAGAAGCTCATTGACCGATAAGTCTCCCCCGCATCCATTACACATACACTAGAATTATGCAATGAATGGTCGTCAAATTTAAACGTTTAGGTTGCATCTATATCGCCATACAGCACCACAACATTCAAAATCATAAAATAACTGTTGGTATAATTTTATCGTAAAAGTATTTTTTAGTATTAATAGCATCATAGACTTAAATTATTGATATATTACTATTGGAAAAAAATATACTTTATATTGCTAAATACTCTAAAAAATTAATTTAGAATACTGTGTGCTATTAAAAAGTTACTTCAAAGCATTGGATATGCTACAAATTAATTTATTAGAATACTAAACATTATTGAAAAAAATACTTTATGAACGTCTTAACCCAAGTTTAAATAATTTTTTTCCTCAAACAAACGAATTGTATGACCAGGCAGTAACTTGCACTCTAACTATCACAACTTTTTCACATAAAAAGGGGAAATTTGAATATTCATAGTTAGTTAAATATAAGAAAAGAACATGTGGACATTGCAATTGTACTATTTACATATGATTTGGACAAATGTTAACCCGCGTGGAAAATTAAATTTGCAAGTTGAAAGTTCATCTTCTCTCCACAAGTGGTCCGGTATGGAGTGTTCCTCCTTTATTTGTGCTGTCTGAATGAAAGGTAAAACTAGAGAGTTCCCTTGCGATGCACGGTACAAATGGGTGATTTTTTTTCTTTTCAGTAAACGGGTGATTTATAGTATCACTATTATAGAAATGGGCTATAGTGACGCTTTTTTTGGCTCATTAGCGGTGCTTATAAGCACTACTATAGCCAGCACCGCGATAGGCCATTAACCTTAACACAACGCTTGCTAATAGCCGCTATATGTAGGCCTATAACAGCACTAGCTAAGTGCAAAGCACCGCTATATCCATTAAAAAAATTAAAAGAAAAGGCCTAAAGCGGCGCTTAACAAAGGTAAGCTCCACTGTAGGCCAGTTATTTTTTTTTAAAAAAAATAAATTTTAACTGGCCTACAGCGACGCTTATCTTCGTTAAGTGCCGTTGTAAGCCAGTTAAAATTTATTTTTTAAAAATAAATTAACTGGCCTACAACGGCACTTATCTTTGTTAAGCGCCGCTTTAGGCCTTTTCATTTAAATTTTTTAATCATTATAGCGGAGCTTCTAACAAAATAAGCTTTATGTAAAAAGCGCAGCTATTGTTTTTTTAAGTGATAAAGGCCAAAAATGCCTTGGAAGTATCCATCAGGGGGCACCTGGTGTCTGGAATTTTTTTAGGGGCAAATATACCCTGGAAGTCATGCATTTGCCCCTCTTTTTTTTGACTTCCAGGGCATATTTGCCCTTTTTTGATGACTTCCAGGCATATTTGTCCCTAAAAAAAACTTCCAGACACCAAGTGCCCCCTGATGGATACTTCCAGGGCATTTTTGGCTTTTATCCCTTTTTTTAAAATAATTGATTTAATTTTATATACACCCACCTACATCAGTGCTAAAATACCAACAATTCTATACAATTCTCGGCAATTCATATATACCAGTAACTCATCCAGAGAGCAATATACAATTAAACCAGGCATTCTAATTGGGAAACAAAAGCATGCTACTAGCTATATTATCTACATTTGTACATATTGAGAGAAAAGACGTTGTACATAAGTGCACCATGCTTCAATTAGTGCATTCATTTGTTTCTTCGACAACATCAAGCAACGTACATCTGGGTAATACTGCACAAAGAAAGATATTTAAATGACAATTAAATTTACTTGAAAACTAATAACAAGTACAAACACAATTAGAGTTGGAAAAATATAAAACTTACTGTCAATGGAATGCTACTTTGATCTTGTGTAAAAATATCTCTCATAAACTGCATCACATAGTATTTACAATCGTTGTTATTGGGTTGGAAGGGGCATTGTAACAAAAAGCACCAAATATCATATGAAAAATATTTACGTTATGGTTTAACTAGATTGTTTTAAAAATTGAATAATAAAACCTGGACTTTGAGCCACTGATAAGCATCTTTTTGGTCAAGGGCTCTTGAATAACTCAAATCAACAGAGGACTGAAAACTAGTTAATGTGCCACAAATGAAACAAATTAAATTAATTTTATTAGCTAAGGTCATAAAATGACAAATAGTACAATACATTCAAAGAATGTTGACATTCACTTACCTATTGAAGAGGCGCATCAAAGCTAGGCGATTTTCTAGTTGAGCAAATTACACAGGATCCAAATAGTAAATTAAGGGATTCGACTGTGCTGTCGAATGGATTACAAGCAAAAGCAACGTGTCCTAAAATGTTTTAGAACATTATGTCAGTATATATATCTATGATGCTTGGAGCTAAGAATATAATAAAACCTATACTACATATTTTACCCTGTATTAATTACAGATAAGAATAAAGTCATGCCTGTTGCCTTTAAAGAAAAGCTCTTTTTAATCGCTTTAGACTACTCCTCATGTTTCATGCCCGAAATATGTGCTATTGCATAAGGGCTTATGAATTCGAACGAGACATGCTCCCCGGCGATCATGACATCTTCATACAGGTGCCTTCATAGAAACCATACCAACTCCCAATTAGTGTAAAACGTATGACATTAAATGAAACCACAATGGAAACGCATATATACCTAACCCATAAATTGATAACCGTAGCACTGAGCCATCCTTCATCAAGCACCTCCATGACCTGATCCCTAGAAAGAAGCTCACTCATATTTGACTCGCCAAATATATGCGTGTTGAATGGAATCATGCCAATAGAATCGAGAGATACGGTGGCTACAAATGCTCACAATTGAGCACGATTTGGTGTCTCGGCGCTTGTACATTCAATAACAGGAGTAGGCACTTGTTCTTTCTTCTTGCCCTTCGCTTTTGTTGCCTACAAACCACGTAAATAGGAAGTCTAAAATTTTCTTCCAATAAAAAGAATGCTAGTTTAAATTAATTAGTAAATAATCACCTGTGACAATGGATCAGTATGTGAAATCTTTTACTTCAATTGAGCAGCTGAGCCACCGGTACCTTTGACATTAGCCACTTTTGCTTTCTTTCCGATAGATTGTGTAACCTGAAAAAACATGTAAATAAAAGAGTATTCTTCCAATATAATGAATGCTAGTGTAAATGTTATTAGTAAATAACCACCTGTGGTGTTGGCTCAATCAAACCAATGGGACAAGCAACGAATGCACCGATAGCCTCTCTAACCCTAGTCATCTCATCAATAAGGAATGGTAATGGTGCCCCATCATTGTAGGAGTATTCAATCAGAACCCTCAGTACATTATCAGGAAATGGCGAGTTATGCAGGGTCATATTTGAAGTGTTGTAGACCTTTCCAATGGCAACTACTTCACTGAAAGAGTAATCCTTATACAGCCTGTACTTTAACTCGCCCTACGAAAGAGTTGACAACATTAGCTTACAATCGATAATATAACAGTATCACTACAAGTTTGTAAGTAAAACATGTATGAAGTACTTGAGGAATTTGGGCCCTAGGCATCGTGAACGTTACCTTGTTGTAAGTAGTTCGACGTTTGTGATGCAACATGTCTTCGCCGGTAAACTTCAAACATCTGCTCGTACAGTCGTTGCATTTCCTCGTTCCGTCGATGCATCTCAAGCATCTCCTCCCTTAGAGTATGAAGCTCTAACTTCGCCTTTTGATACCCTCTTTTGGCGGCCAAAGTAAGATGAGGGCGTGAGCCCTACACTTGTGCCTAGAACACGGCTTGAATACTCATGGAGATCGAGTGCTCTGCTTAGGAAATCTCCAGGGCCAAATTTGTTGACCTTGTCAGGGGATTCTTATGTTAACATATCCTATAACAAGAAGGACGGATTATTAGTTATTAACTTAGCAAAGTCACCAGTTTAAAAATATTACAAAGTCCAAGAGAATGACTTACACATTGTTCACGGACTCTTCTGACCTCTTCATGAATGATGATACCCTTCTTTTTTTAGTGTCCCTTATTCCAGACCTCATGCCTTGATGGTCCACCTTCTAGGCCTTGTTCCTGAATTTGTCAAGGTAAACCTGGTAAACGTATAAATTAATTACGTAAACATTTATTCATAATTTTGGAACCAAAAGGGTTACCAACATACCATATCATCCTCTAATTCTGGAAATGTCTTTCGTCTACCTAAATATGGATATTCACAGCTAAAAGCTGCTTGGCTATTTTTTTTACTTCTTTCCTGAAACTTGTCAATCAGACGTGATTGCACAAATGCATCCCATTGTTCTTGAGTAATTGATCCTACGTATGCAAATGGAGGTGTTGGAATGATCTCCCCGTTTTCATTTATCAGATAAAACTTGGTCAAAGTTGCACGAAAATTCCTATGCATTTTGAAGCTTTCTTCAGCACATACTCCTTATGAGTATCATTGATATCAAACATGGTCTGTAACAACAGAAATCATATTAAATTTGTTAGTTACAATGTTATCATATCAAAACTAAACTTAGTTGTAAGAAAGTAGCTAATATGAATACCTAACCAAACCTCGTCATGTCTGTCCCTCTCTTTTCTCCAATCCGTAACAGTAATAGGCACTTTCTGCCAATGCACCCAATAAAACCTGCGAGGTCTTTTACAGTCTTTCTGATTGCTTGATCATTGTCGTTCTATTTAAGTTTAGTCTTTTCTCCCAAAGCTCTGCGTTTGAGGAGTTTACACATAATGGTCTTGCCACGGCAAACATCCTCCTCAAAAGCTGCTCTACCCAAACTGATATCTACTGGTGTACTCGGTTATGCTTCTTCCTCCTCGTTTAGGGGGGATCTGTTATCTAGTAAAATAATTAAACAAGACATGATTTTAGTGCATATACATATAATGATGCTAAGTGTATGCGAATTAAATGAAATAATTCAAAGTGTAAAACAGAAATACATACAAACTTAAATCAATATGAAGGCTTTTGTCTCTTTTTCCTCTTTATTATATTATCTAAAATTGTTTGCTTCCTCTTTTTTGTTGCATTTAGGGTTGTGTTGACCCAAATGCCTTCTTCATGATCACATAAACAGGTTCATCTTCGTCATCATATCTGTCTACATCAAAGTCTTCTGACAGTAATGTCTCAAAGGAAGGATCCTCTTCTATCATATTCATATCATCATCATTACTTTTATCATCAACATGTTCGGCATAATTTTTGTTCGAATGCATGACAATTGACCAATTCTTTTTAGAAGTGTCTGCAATGTAAAACACTTGTGTTGCTTGAGACGGTAGAATGTAAGGATCATCCTTATATCCAACTTTAGAAAGGTTGACCAATATAAACCCAAATTCATATAACCGCCATCCACTATGGTTGTTAACCCACTGACATAGGAACATAGGAACTTTGAACATAGTGTAATCTAACTCCCAAATGCAATTAATTACATCGAAGTATGCCATCTGTGAATATATGGGATTTGTATCTCTCGCACTGGATATATGCCATGCCTCTGCAACAAGTGTGACTCTACTATTCTGCATTGTGCTTTTTTCATCCTGGCCTTTTATATAGAATGTGTAGCCGTTGATTGCATAGGCGGTGTAAGAAAATGTGTGCAAACCTGGTCCTTTCGATAGCCACAACAATCTTTCACAAACTGATCCAGAATTAAGCTCAACCTACTGACAAATGGGCGCATTGAACCATCTAATGAAATGCTTGTTGTGCTCATTTGTAATCAAACTCTCATTTCTATCACCGTTTATTTCCCGAATGAGTTTTTTGTGTTCTTCAATGAATGGTTCAACCTCAGGAGTGTTGTGAAGAATATACAAGTGAGCAAGCTCCTTTTTAGCATTCGAAATGCGTATTAACTTGAACCTACTGATTCCTTTCCCCGTTAGTCGCCTGATTTGTCGCATTTCCTAATATGCCTTGGGGTTCAAATGAAAAATATTATTTACCAAGGATTGCACTATAGTGATGCGATTCCAGATCGTCTCTCAAGGAGCCTAATGAACTAACCTAGGAAATCTTAATGCAATTAAACCTATAAAAATTAGGGGTTAAGAGAAGGATTTTTGGTGTTTTTCATGAAAGAAATATAAAGACTTGTTTTTAGTGTTTTTAAGATAAATATGGATAGGTGATGGAATGAGATGATGGGATGCTCTCTTGACTAAGGATGACATGTGACAAACTACCGGTTCACACTCTTAGGGAGAAGCTAATAGGGCTAAGTTCAACACAAGTGGATACAATTAGCTTTAGTTGAAGGAATAGGTCAATTAAGACACTACTCAACCTCAATAGACCAATTAGATTAACTATAATCCCACATCAACTAGAAGTAGGTTCTAATAGATAGAATAACTTGGGTCCTGTCCAAGTCACTTAATATCATTCGGATCCAACAACCAATTAACGTTAGACTATAATCAAACCATCCAACTTATGAAACTCTAGCTAATCATACTCATGCACATAGACTCGATTAATGATCTAGTTCCTTTATTCAAGTTTGATTAATGGAATTACCTAGCACTATGGAAACTCGACATTAACAAACTCAAACCCACAAATCATTCCCAAGTAACACAATTATATGAAGCACAATGGACTAAATTACCCAACAAACATGCTAGATAATAAAATCAACAAAGACTAAGCATAACATGATAATTTGGGAAGATAAATGAAAATAGAACAAAACCAAATTAATACATGCAAATAGAATTCAACAATTACATGGTCTCAAATCTCTAAAACAAATGAAGTTTGAACATAAGAAGACCAAATATTCAAGGAAACAAATGGAAATTCATGCCTACATAATTGGAACTAACAAAACTCCCCTAAAGTGGATTCAATGCTTGCTTCAAGTTATCCCATCATCCAAGAGAGCATCTAGCCAAATTAGTTCATCAAAGATGAGAAGTAGTCATCCAAGAGCAGCTGCAACTCAAAATCCATGAAGAACTGATGAAGAATTATAGGATGAGAATAGGTGGAATTTGGGCTAAGAGAGAAGAGGAGAGAGTGAGAGGACAAAAATTGAGAGGTGGATTCGTGAAAATTCGTTGGTCCCCCTTAAATAGAACAAGAGGCAACTTAAAACCTTCCAAATTGGCTTAGGGTGTCTTATTCTAACTAGGATTAATAAATAGGAAAGGTTTGAGGAAGATCCAATCACTTAATCTTCAAGAAAGTTAGCAAAAATAGGAAGTGGTGATTAGAATAACAATTTTGGAAACTTCTTAACCTCAATCAAGCATAGGGTTGCCTATTCTTATAGAAATAACAAATAGGAAATATTTTAAGCAAACACAATCAATCAATCAACCAATCCTAATTGAAATAGGAATTTCCTATTCTTGTTGATTTTACCAATTAAGAAAGATTATAGGTCAATCCATTAGGCTCAATCAATCAATCCAATTTCCTAATTAGTAATTTCTTGTTGTGTAAGATTTTCTTTTCTTGTAGAAGTTTCCTTTTTTGCAAAAGTTTCTCATTTTGCAGAAATTTCCTTTTTTCGCAAAAGTTTCCTATTTTGCATTGATCTTGCTTTGACCTTTATTCTTTGTACCTACAATGGAAATTTTAAGCACATGTGAAGCATTTTAAGTCCAGAAACAATAAATGCACTAGTTAAATGCCTAATATGTTCAAATTATAATGAAAATGCAATTAACTTCCTAATCTTGGACACTAAGTATAAAGGTGCATAAATCCCATTTAATAGCCTAGAACAAAATTCTAATTTCCTATAATTAGTGGATAAAAACATGTAATAATCAAGTGCAATCATCACCCATCGTGATGAGACTTTGGCAAACCAACAGGTTCAACATTTGATAAGTAATCAGCACACAAATCACCCGCTTCTTCAATGATGTATCATTAAGTGATTGCACCTAATTATTTTATATTTTGACCCACTAATTATAGTAAATTAGCATTTTTCCTAGGCTAATACATGGCAATTCAGGCACTTTTAACATTTAGAGTTCCAATGCATTGAGTTATTTGCATTTTAGTGTTTAATTAAGAATTTGAAAGTCTAAACTCATGTATTTTTTATTTATGGACTTGAGATATTATAATTTGTGCTTGAATTTGTCATTGTAGGGAGTTTTTGAAGGGATAGGGCATGAATTTCAGAAATTACAGTTTAGTACCCGAATTTCAGAAATTACAGTTTGGTACTGTGGCACTACATATCTCAATTGGCAAGGACAAGTTGGGTAATTTGGGAGATTAAAGGACGGCAAAGATGAGATTAAAATTGTTAGATTCATTTTGCAATTTTTATAAATAGAAATTAGATGAGTAAGGGCCCCGTTTGGAAGCTCATTTAGCAATCTAACTTAAACTTTTTGATCTAGGGCTTTATTTTCATCAACCAAACATGCCCTTAGTCATTCTTTCAGCCCCAAAACAGCCCAAACCCAAAACTCGTGAAAATTATGGGGCAACCACCATTACAGCCACGCCAAAGCTCTCCATCACATCCATCCTCCACAGTACACCATCATCTTCACCTTCCTCCATACACCCACCACCATCTCATCTCCATCCACCAACATTCAGCCATTTTCCCTCTATCTCCTTAAATGATTCATCTACACAACCACCATACAGAACCTCTAATGCAAAAACCACCTTTACCATTCATTTCATCGCCTCTCGCCGTTCACCACTATCGACCACCGCCGGCCTCCACCGTCTCCACCTCCATTTTCTCCATTTAGGCCGGCGGTTTCCACCACCAATCCATACACACACATCTCACATTCACTCATTCCTCCCATTCAGCTCAAGCTCCATTCGGCCTTCATCATTCATCTCCTCTCACGCCTCTCCTTCACCATCTCCATTTTCCATCATCGGTCACACATAGCCTCATTTGAACAACACCTTGCTTCTTGTCCATTTAGCCACACACACAGTACTCACATCCCTCTCTATTTTTCATTACTCATCTTGCACAGCTTCATCCCTTCTAGCACACATACACCATTTGTTGATCTTCCATTCATCCTT
Source organism: Mimosa bimucronata (assembly GCA_037074515.1). NCBI lineage: Eukaryota > Viridiplantae > Streptophyta > Magnoliopsida > Fabales > Fabaceae > Mimosa > Mimosa bimucronata. The sequence continues at coordinate 30,261,120 of CM073440.1, read as the reverse complement.
CATTACCAATCCAACCCGTTGCCTCTTTTCTTCGATGGTCCCATTGCGCTGTGAGCTTGTTGAGATGCTGTGCAACGTAATAAGAGGCTTAGTTTGGGGATTTCTTGGTGGCTACGATGCAATTTGAGCTTTAATGTTTTATTAGGGGAGTTATCTAGCTTCTTCTTGTCTAGATTATGTATTTAGTAGAGATTCCTATTTGTTTCTACTTGATATGTAATTTCAGAACAAGAGGTGCTATGATTTCTATACCTAGGGGTAGATCTCTTTTGGGTTATGTATGTAATTTGGCGATTGCTTTTATGTGCATAGACCTTAGTGTTAATCATTTGGCATAATGCAATTTGACGTGGTAGCATTGATTATTTACTTTGGATTGCTAGATTGGATTAATGCATTTGCTTCTTGCATTTAGAATTAGACACTAGGTCCATTCTTGAAGGGTCAAATTATACCTTCAAGAGGAGACTCATTGTGTGTTGTTAAGGGTTTCCACTACCAAGTGATTTTCTAACAATTGGCTAGTTGACTAATTGTGCATTAGTAACTAGGTCAATTGGACTTAGGCGATTGCCTTTGGTTTTTAATATTCGGTCTTGGATTTTGAACTCCTAATTTATTTGAGAAGCAATGATGATTGCAAAGTTTTCACCAAGAACCCTTTTTCATTAAATAGTTTTAAAGAACAATCTCCTTTGCTTTCCTTATTTTAAAACCCAAACACAAGTCAATATACATTTCTTAACTCAAAAATACCAAAAACATCATTTCAATGACAAAACCCCTGTTTTATAGCTTTCTTTTGCATTTAGTTTAGTCTAGGTATCAAAATAAATTGACTCCTTTGAGAGACGACTCGAGGTTGAGCCACTTTGCTCAAGCCTTGGTTTTACAAATTTTCTTGCATTTGACCCCGAGGCGCACCAATCCGACAAAGGTCAAACCAACACCCCTCTGGTTGATATCCATTTTTAACATACCCATTTAAGACTCTCATGAATTGCTCAATTGGGTACATCCATCTCAAATTGAATGGGCCACATAGTTGAACTTTTTTGACCAAGTGTATAGTAAGATGAACCATGATGTCAAAAAATGAAGGGGGAAATACATTTCAAGTTCGCACAGGATACAAGCGATCTGCCTCTGCAAATCCTGCAACCTTACAGTATCAACCATTTTGCTACAATTGAGCTTGAAGAACATACATAGTCTAGTGATTGTGCTCCGTTGTTTCTTGGGTAAAATGCTGCATATGCCAACCGGTAAGAAACTTTGCATTAGGACGTGACAATCATGAGATTTGAGGTTCTTCAACTTCAAATCTTTCATGGATACAAAGTTCTTTACATTTGAGGAGTAGCCTTCGGGAACTTTGATTCCATTAAGAAACTCAAAGAATGATCTTTTCTCTTTCCTTGAAAGGGTGTAAGCTGTTGGAGGTAAATAAATATGGTATCTTCTCTCGACAGGTGCCAACTCTTGTCTTATTCCCAACTTGAGATATCTAACCTTGAATTGACATCATCCTTATTTTTTTCTTGCATATTTAGCAATGTGCCAATTAGGTTATCACATATTTTTTTGCAATATGCATCACATCAAGAGAGTACCTAACATATAAAGACTTCTAATACAGGAGTTCGAAGAATATGGACCTCTTCTTCCAACCACTTGTCAACACATTTTTAGCAAAATACTTGCCAAAATCATTCTCCAATGCGTTTACCTTTTCAAAAATGTTATCCCCGGTCAATATCCTCAGTGGCCTACCTTCTTCTGAGCTCCCGTTAAATGCCTTCTTCCACCTCTGCCAACGATGTTTTATTGGTAAGAACCTCCGATATCTCATGTAAACATTTTTCTTGCAATGATCCAGTCGCAACGAACGGGATATCATCTTCACATATAGGGCACACACCATATCCTTTGATGCTGTATCCAAACAAATTATCATATGCTGGGAAATAATTTATTGTGCCAAACAACATGGCTCTCAATTTAAAACTTTCTTCCTTACAGCCATTTAGATTTATTGCAAGCTTCTATTTTCAGCATTTCAAATAGAGATATCAAGTTCTAATAATTTAGGGTATCTATTTAACATTCAAAAGATCAAACGGTGGAGCATATACACCCACAAGACATCCCTACAACTTATTCATTCAGCATTTAACATTTTAAACTACAAAGGGCATAACCAGCTACTTCATGAAAGACATCACCTTCAATATATCCACGTTAAACACTTTATGTTTAGCACTTTAAACTACAAATGGCAAGCTCCAGAGAACATATAATCCCAGAAATCCAAAATTTCAGCTGAAAATCGAGATTAAAAAAAACATAAGAAAAGTTCACCTAAAGCATTTTAGTTTCCTAAGGAAAATGAGGGTAGAGATTATACAACTGAAATCAAAAAATCGAAGAGCCCATTCATCGCATTGAACATTCAACTCAACTCAACGAATTAAGATTATATTTCAACTTTACTGTAATAAAACCTATACTAGTGAGATGAATCAAGAAGAGATGGCAATGGCATCTTTTGTTCTCTGTTCTCAAAATAGAAGAGGGAGACCAGTGGCAGGATGGAACACGATGAGCAGAGTGGAGTTAGGGCAAAGAAAAGCTTGAGTGAGTAGCAGCGAAATAGCCTCAAGCTTGAGAGGGAGAAGAGCTTCAACTTCGAGTGGGTGGCGGCAGCGGACTTGGGCGAATTCAACTTTGGGTGGGCGGCAGACTTGAGCCAACACGACGAGAACGAGAGGAATGGGAATGGGAACAATAAGTAAAATGGTGAGAGGTTTGGAACCTTGAGAGAGGAATGGGCTTGGTGAACGAGAGGAATGGGAATGGACTTCGGCGGCTAGGGCTTGAAGAGAGGGATCAATGGCGCGGGAGAAGGGTTTAGAGGGAAAAATAAGATGAAAAAATGGTGGGGTCTGTGAGTGAATAAGGCCTATCCTGGCGCTTAAGAGTATTAAGAGCTGGGATAGGCACCACTTGTTAGAATCTTAAGTTTTGATGAGGACTGGACCCATAAATAACATAAGTAAAATAAACAATTAGCATATAACTTAGTCTGGAATAAATTGAGATAAGAATCATGTTAAATGACTAAGTAAAAGAGTGTAGGTTATTTGAACATTGAACAAGTAAGACCCTATAGATAACAGATACTCTATCGCTAAGCTGGAACCTATCGCTAACAAATGGAAGTGTTAGGATAACAATAGCTAATGAAGACTTAGCAAGAATCTGAAGTCAATATCTCTATCGCTAAGACCTTCACTATCGCTAATATAATGAGTTGAGCTAGCCCAAGCAAGCAAAGAACAATAGATCACTATCGCTAGGCTTTGTACTATCGCTAAGGCCCCATATATAACATGGATATCAAAAAAAAGGGAAGAATGTTAGAACAGCTAGTAATGAACTAAGTCCGCTAGCGATAACATAATTGGCTATCGATAACAGAACACTTGAAATAACTTAAAGACATTCAGATAGCTAATAAGATGACTAGCGATAACATAATCACTAGCGATAACAAGATTAGCTATCGATAGAGAAATACTTGTTAAAATGACTTAGATAATCAGATAGCTAATGCATTGAGCTAAATGAAATACACTAGCGATAACACCTACTGTGCTTCACATGAATACTTGTTTATCTAACAGCTAAGTGCAGGACTTACACTATGAAGCTAGCGATAGCCAAAGATGCTAGAGCTACTGAAAAAGCTGCTATGCAAGTACAATGTTGCAGGTGGTCGTTACTCACAGCTTCTATCTCTCTTAGCTCATCCTCTGCAATATTAAATGAAGCAAGAGAAGAAAGTTGACGAAGATGAAGAACAACATTAATTGCCAACGGCTAAGAGCTACGAACGACTAATTTCAAACGGCCTCTTGAAGCTGAAAGAAAGAGCAATCTATGAAGAGTTATAAATATCAAAACTTGAGCATTTATGTATAGTAACTAAGAGAACAAACCAGTATTCAATTCTTATCTACTCTCTGCTCACAAAAGCTCAAAGTTTCTATTACTCTTAGTGAGTTTATCTGTACTTAAGTGTTTATCAAAATCTGTTCATTTAGTAAACTCATTAATTGAAATCCTCTACTGTTTGAGGTTGTTCTAAAGCTTGGGGCTTTAGAACAGGGTTGTGTCCTTACAAGTTGTAAGGGGGAGCGTTTAGAGGGAAGTCTAAAGCTCTGTTGTAAAGGTTGGCAGGTGAACCTGTTTTTGTAAAACCTGTGGTATAGTGGAACCCAACGAGGAGTTGGAGAATCGGACGTAGGCATTGTGTTGGCTGAACCAGTATAAAGATTGTGTTGTGTTAGAAAGTTTTATTTTAAAAGCACAATTCACCCCCTCTCTTGTGCGTTTTTGACATTCTCATTTGGTATCAGAGCTTGGTCTTCTCCCTTTTGATTCCAACGAATCTGAGAAGAAAAGATCAAGATGGCATCATACGAGAATATTCTACCTGAAGAATCTCCATTAACAAACCCCATGGTTTTGTTGGAAAGCACTATACCTTTCGGAAACTCAAAATGAAGATTTACATCAAAGCCAATGGATATAAATTATGGAAGATTATAGAAGAAGTGGATATTGTTCCTAGGAATATCTTAGGCAATCCAAAGACTGAAAATGAATTTACTGATGATGACATTGCTGATCTCGAGTTGAACAGCAAGGCAATTCTCATGATTCAAAGTGCTCTCAGTCAGATTGAATTTTTCAGAGTCAGCCACCTGAACACTGCTAAGGAAATGTAGAAAGCTCTGCAGATTGCCCATGAAGGAACCTCTGGAGTAAACGATAGAAGAGTGGAAATGCTTGTTGAGGAGTTCCACAAGTTTGAAATGATAGAAGGTGAAAAGATAAGAGATTTGGAGATCAGATTCACTCATCTTATCAACAATCTTGCTGCTCTAGGAAGAAAAATTTCAGAGAAAGAGCAAGTCAACAAGATTCTAAAAGTGTTAAAGGGTGATTGGCTCATGAAGGTCACTGCTATTCAAGAAATGCAAGGAGAATCAACCAAGTCTATCACGGCCTTGTTTGGCAGTCTTGCTAAGTAATAGCCAACCTTGATAGCTCAAAGGGTAGCTTCTGGAAATTCTAGAAAGAAGTCTCTTGCCCTTGCTGTATCTGAAAGGGATAAAGTTGATAGTGATGATGAAGATGAAGATATAGATACTGAAGATATGGCTCTCATGGTCAGAAAATTTAAGAAATTCTTTAGGAGAAGAGGAAGTTCCAGAAGGGTGGTCCTAGCTTCAGAAAAGATTCTCAGAAGGACAAAGCTCCCGTGTGTTTTGAATGTATGAAGCCTGGTCATTTCAAAGAAGAGTGCTCAAGTCTTCAGAGATTCAAGGAAAAAGAGAAAAAGAAGGAGAAGTCTTTTGGAAAGAAGAAAGCCTATGTATCATCTATCTGGGGTGATAGTTCAGATGAGGAAGCTAGCTATAACGAAGAAACTGCCAATCTTTGCCTAGTTGCTCAAGAGGAGCAAAGTGAAGCTGAGGTATATGATTCTGAACCTACCTATTCTGAACTTCAAAGCATGTATGATGAAATGCATATTGAATTAACTAAGCTTGCTAAAGAAGTTGTAAGTCTAAGAAAAGAAAACAAGGAACTTAAGAAAAATATGTCTTCTTCTACATCCAAAGTTCCTTCTGTACTATCGATAGAAGAGAAGCTATCGCAAGCTCCCAGTGTTGAGCCATTGATAGCTAGTCCTCCATCGAGAGCTAATCCTCGTACAACAAATTCTCACAGTTGTTCTAGTTGTGAAAACTTGTTGAAGGAGAAAGAAAAGCTTTCAAATGCTTTAGAAAAGTTTACAAAAGGCTCAGAGATGCTAAACGTAATTTTAAAGGACCAAAAAGCTTTTAGAGACAAAACTGGCATTGGTTATGAGCCTAAACAAAAAGTTTCAAAGAAATGGGTAGAACCCAAGGTGAAACCTTATTTAAAATATTTTAGAAAATCCTCTAAATACTCCTCACCATATAGTTGTTGTAATTATTGTAACAAAAAGGGTCATACTCAATCTACTTGCAATCCAAGAAAATATGAAATTGGTGGCTCTTATAAGTGGGTTCCTAAAGGAACTTATGTGCCTAAAGTTTTTACAAACCAAGAGCTCAAGACTAATCCTAAAGGACCCAAGAAAGTTTGGGTACCTAAATCTGTCTAGTTTGTGCAGGTGTGCCTTAAAGCATCCAACAAGGGAAAGTAGTACATTGATAGTGGATGCTCAAGGCATATGACTGGTGATAGGGGCAAGTTCAACAATATAGTGATAAAAGATGGAGCCAAAGTCAGTTTTGGTGGAAATCAAAGTGGAAAGATCACTGGAGTTGGTGAAGTTGGTCTTGTCAAAGATGTGTACTTAGTGGATGGTCTCTGCCATAACTTGCTAAGTGTCAGCCAAAGCACGGACCATGGTAACTGGGTTATTTTTTATTCCAATGAATGTCTTATTATTGATAAAAAGAATTTAGATATAAATTAAACAAATCTTAAGTGTAAGCTAAAATCAAATAGAAATGGTAACTTATACAATTTAGATTTATGCCAACAACTTGAAGAAAAATGTTTTATTTCAAATGATGAGACTTGTTGGCTATGGCATAAGAGACTAGCTCATGTAAATTTTACTCAACTTGATAAGCTAGTTAAAAGGGAGATAGTCATAGGTATTCCTAGTTTTAGAGCTAAGCATGATTTAATTTGTGAATCTTGCCAAAGGGGTAAACAAACAAAGTCTTCATTTAAAACCAAGAAGACAGTTTCCACGAGTAGGCCATTGGAACTAATCCACATGGATTTAGTTGGGCTTGCAAGAGTGAAAAGTCTAGGTGGAAGTCTATACACTCTTGTAGTTGTGGATGACTATTCAAGGTTTACTTGGACTATGTTTCTTTCCTCAAAGCATGAAACTTTTGATGCTTTTTGTGTGCTTGCTAAGAAATTGCAAAATGAAAAAGACACCAAGATTGTAGCAATTAGAACTGATCATGGAGGAGAGTTTGAGAACAAGGAATTCATGGAGTTGTGTGATGAAAGTGGTATTGAACACAACTTCTCTACCCCTCGTACTCCTCAGCAAAATGGTGTTGTTGAGAGGAAAAATAGAGTGCTCACAGAGATGGCAAGGAGCATGCTAAATGAGAAGCAAGTGCCTCAAATGTTTTGGGCAGATGCAATGAGTACAGCATGCTACATCTCAAATAGAGTATATATCAGAAAGGGAATGGAGAAGACTCCATATGAGCTCTACAAGGGAAGAAAGCCCAATATCAGTCATCTAAGGATCTTTGGATCTAAGTGCTACATTCACAACAATGGGAAGGTAAACTTAGGTAAATTTGACCCTAAATCTGACATTGGCATATTCATAGGTTACTCAAATAGGAGTAAAGCATATAGAGTCTATAATAAAAGAACTCAAAATGTTGAAGAGTCAATGCATATAGTATCTGATGAAACTCCCCATGAAAAGCAACATTGTCTTGATGAGGATGAAGATTTTTCAAAGTTTTTAAGACCTCCTTTATCGATAGCACCAAAGCCATTGATAGTGAATGCTGAGGAAAATGCTAAAGATGATCAAGATGAAGCTAATGAGCCTCAATCTTCCATGAGACATCTTAAGCACCATCCTCCTGAACAAATAATTGGAGAAATTTCAAAAGGTGTTAGAACCAGAAGGCAACTACAAAATGAAATGGAATTTTATGCCTTTATTTCTGAAATTGAACCAACTTGTGTTGATGAAGCTCTTGCTGAATGTGACTGGATAGTTGCAATGCAGGAAGAACTTAATCAATTTAAAAGAAATCAAGTTTGGGATTTAGTACTTAGACCAAGAAATCATCCTATTATTGGTAGTAAATGGGTTTTCAAAAACAAACTTGATGAAGCTGGTCAAATTGTCAAAAATAAAACCAGATTAGTTGCCAAAGGGTATAACCAAGAAGAAAGCATTGATTATGAAGAAACCTTTGCTCCAGTTGCAAGACTTGAAGCAATAAGGATTCTTCTAGCTTTTGCATCCATCAAAAATATTAAACTTTATCAAATGGATGTTAAGAGTGCCTTTCTTAATGGCTATATCAAAGAAGAGGTATATGTAGAACAACCTCCAGGTTTTGAAGAAAATTCTAAACCTGAACATGTTTACAAACTTAAAAAGGCTCTTTATGGTCTCAAACAAGCACCTTGAGCTTGGTATGAGAGACTTAGTACATTTCTACTTGAAAAAGGATTTTTTAGATGAAAATTAGATACTACTTTATTCATCATGCATAAAAATAAACATATGCTCATAGTTCAAATTTATGTTGATGATATTATCTTTGGTGCAACTAATGAAAAGCTTTGTGAAGAGTTTGCTAAGATGATGCAGGGTGAATTTGAAATGTCTATGATGGGAGAATTAACATTCTTCCACGGCTTGCAGATAAAGCAAAAGAAAGATGGCATCTTCATCTCCCAAACCAAGTATTGTAAGGAGATTATCAATAAGTTTGGGACAGAGCAATCTAAAGATAAGGACACTCCCATGAGTACCTCTGCCAGCTTAGATGCGGATACCAAGGGCAAAGTAGTTAGTCAATCTCATTATAGAAAGATTATAGGCTATTTACTTTATCTAACTGCTAGTGGGCCTGATATTCAATTTAGTGTAGGAATGTGTGCTAGATATCAAGCAAATCCTAAAGAATCTCATTTGACCAATGTAAAAAGGATTTTGCGATATTTACAAGGAACTCAAGAGCTTGGGTTGTGGTATCCCAAGGGAACTCAAGAGTACCTTCTTGCTTATATTGACTTTGACCATGCAGGTTATAAGACAAATAGAAAAAGTACAAGTGGTCAATGTCAATTCCTTGGTGGCTGTTTTGTTTCTTGGGCTAGCAAGAAGCAAAATTGCGTCTCCCTTTCATCCACAGAGGCTGAATATATTGCAACAACAAGTTATTATGCTCAAGTCTTATGGTTTAAGCATCAACTAAGAGATCTGGGTCTGGAATTCCCAGAAGTGCCTATTCTCTGTGACAACAACAGCACAATAAGCTTGGCCAAGAATCCAGTTCATCATTCCAAAACCAAACATATTGATGTGAGACATCATTTCCTAAGAAATCATGTTCAGAAGAAGGATGTCAAGGTGGAGTTCATCTCAACAAACTTGCAACTTGCTGATATCTTCACCAAACCTCTTGATTAAGCCCAATTTAGCTTCATTAGAAGATAATTAGGAATGGTACATCCAAATGAGTTGTAAGTATTTTTGACTTAATCTTTGATTTGATTTCATTTTATTCATATAGATCAATCACTAACTTAGGCATCGGAGTGCCAAATCTTAAGTTTTGCAGGTCTGACCAATCGATAGTGAGTTTCATTATCGCTAGCGTATGTAGGACAAAGCTAAGTTTGAGCTAAAATTGTCATCGCTAGCCAAAAGCATTATCGATAGCAAAGTCAGCTATCGATAGCCGGAAGGAGTAAGTGATAAGCCCAAGTCATTTACTTAGCGTGGGATCATGCCTACTAGAGATAACAGCTCTTATTAGCGATAGCAAGTCACTTAACCAGTCAGAATGCGAAACGATAGCTAGTGTTCTTCGATGTGGTAAACTCTAAACCTATAAAATTAGGTCATTTGCATTTGCATTCATCATTCATGAATACTTACAACTTTCTCTTCTACTCCAAATCTCTCTGAGCATTCAAGCATACACATTCTCCAACCTCTCAGTTTTCTTAAACCCTAAAATGGCCAGAACAAAAAATCCTAGTGACAAGGCAACCTCTAGCACTAATCCCTCTTCCAAATCCACTAGCAAAAGGTCGCGTGCCTAGAAAAAGGTCTCATTTCCTAAAGATATAGTTGAGAGCAACCCCAAAAGACAGAAAGAAACCTCCACTGGTTTACCCTATTTGGAAGATCCTCTTGAAGCCCCAAGCACATTCTTCGCAGAAAAGGGAACCCTAGATCGGGCTACAGTATGGGTAGACTTGGAGTATTTCAAGGAACAAGGTTTTAATTTGGATGCCTGGCTCCTTCCCTACAAGAACTGGCTGAGTGTGCAGAATGACTACAATGAAGAAGTGTTGCGAACATTCTACTCCAGTCTGAAATCCACTCTAGAATACAAGAAAGGGAAGCTTGTGAACATCTTCTTCCAAGCCATGATCAGAGGAAGAGGCATCATTTTTGGATGGAAGGCTGATTTAACCTTTTCCTAATCGCCTTGGGGGTTAAATGCAAAATATTTATTTAACCAAGGATTGCACTATAATGGTGTGATCCCGGATCGTCTCTCAAGGAGCCTAATGACTAACCTAGGAAACTAAATGTCATGCAAATGAAGTATAAAAAGGGGTTTTGTTGGGTTTTAATATGAAATATGCAAAATGAGCCTAACTACAATATTTTTTTATCTTTTCTTTAATGAGGTGGAATGGTTGGATGGATGAAGTGAAATTTATGGAATGGATCTCTTGAGTCTAGGTGAGGTGACAAACATAGGTTCAAATCATTTGGGGGTTTAATTCATCAAGTCTAGTTAGAGAAATCCCCAAGCAACCACTAGGGGTCCACTAGCCCTAATCAATGACTAATTAAGCAACCACTCTCATAGCCATTACTTAGGGTTAGTGTTAAAGTCCACTTGATGTGTGAAATACTTTGAGTCAAAACACTTGTGGCTCTCATAAAAATGCAATCACAATAATTATGAATGAAAGCAATCAATTAAGTCCACTAGCAACCACTAAAATGAAATTAACTTCATACAACCACAATGTAGATAAGAATTCATAACTCAAGTGTTCAAAGCCCAAAATAAACACATATGGTTCATACACATACATATCCAAAATCTCAATCCAATACATAAATCCAAACATCTTCCAAGAGAGGTTCAAATAAACATAGAAGGAATCCTAAATACATATGTTAGAACAAAGAAAAAAAACTCCCCTAATGAAGAACCCATGCTTGAGACACCATCAACCCATCCTCAAGAGATGAAGAGCTCCTCAATCCAACATAGACACTCCAAGAGGAGCCCCAAGAAGAAGCCCCATCCGAAAATCCATGGAAGAAGAGGGTGGAAGAAGGTAGAAGATGAAGATGGAGATGGAGATGAGTGGGGAATGAAGGAATGGAAGGGAAACCCTAGGAGAGGGGCTGAGTTTCGTGCCTGAGGGAGCTTGCCCCCGATTTTCGTGTGTTTGGAACTATTTATAATCCCTCAGAGACCCCAAAATCGCGTCAGATTTCGCAGATACTGGGCACTTCGCCGTGGGCTCGCCGCGGCGAAAGCCACGGCGAGCTCACGTTGGTTCTGGAATTTGCTGGGGAGTTCGCCGTGAGTTCGCCGCGGCGAACCCCACGGCGAACTCACACTGGTTCTGCCTTTTCTTGTATTTCTCGCCGTCAGTTCGCCGCGGCTAACGCCGCGGCGAAGAGACATTGATTCTGTTTCTCTCTTCGCTTCCTTCTTCTTCCCCGTCCAGAATTCTTCGCTACAACTTGTCTCCTTAATTTGGGCATGTTTCTTCTACGATCTACAAATAAAATCAAGCCAGAGGTAGCATCAAATGTTCTTGAAAATAGGTTAACAATAATTTATGCTAACTATGCCCAAATTGCCCTTGACTAGAATAAATTCCAACAAAGTGTGCAAAAGCCAGAAATTACCCTAATTAGGTGCAATTACCCCAAGAACATGCAATAATCTACTGATTTTATCAATGAAAAGTGTATAAAAATATGGTGCAATCAAAGGCTATCAACAAAATCTTGGAGATCTCTAGGGAAGAATACAATAAGTGGTACATGCCTGAGAAGTATTCTGAAGCAGAGCTTGAGGAAATCTATGAGGCAAACACCAACAAGCCTGCAGATATGCCTGTGATCAACAGGATTCTCCACTACGTCTACACAAGGATCATGACTCACAAGTCAGGGAACTTCAGCAGCTTCCCAAAGATTAACAACCCATGGTTGCCTAATCTCATTTAGAAGGTCCCTCTCAATCCAGGCCAGATGGTGTGCATGGAGATGCATAGATTCCTATCAGACAAGTCACCCAAGGCATCTCTTCCCTATCCTTAGCTGGTATCTCACATCCTAATTTTTTCAAAGATAAAATCTTTAGGGGATGGAGAAAACAAGAAGTGCAAGCAGCTCACCACTTCTACCCTCAAGAAAACGGGGATTCTAGTGGGCACAATGGGGGTGTCTCTACCTCACAATCTCAAGCTTCTCATGCTCCTTCTTCCTCAGCTCAGCCTGAACCTGAAGAAGAAGCCCAGTCAAAGAGGGCTTCTCCTGCTCCTCCTGTCTCATCAAAGTCCTTAATTCTCACAAGAGAAGCAATTGAGGAGATAATCTTCCGAGTCTCTGCCGAGTTCCACCTTGCTTTAGAAGCTTAGAAAGCAGAATTGATGAAGCCTGTCCTGGAGCTTAAAGCACAAGCAAGGAATTTGGAAGACTGCCTCTGCCTTGTCCCTGAAGATATTAAATAAAGGGCAGCTTATTCTCACTCTCAAGGTACACCATCATCAACCCATTTCCCTACTCACCACTCTCACTCACCTATTCACCATACTCCTACCCAAACTCTCTACTCTCCCTCACCCACTCACCATCCTCCAATTCCAGAAACCACCCAAGTTCCTATAACTTAAGAAATCCTTATCGCTAATTGTACGCCACGCGCCGCAAGTGTACGGGTCGCGCCAAGTAATAAAATGATGAGTAGAGTATCGTTCCCACGAGGATTTGTCCAAAACCCGATCAAACAATGATTATTACACTCTCGCCCAATTTGAGTGATACAAATGTAGAGATTGAAAATTAACTAAGAAAATAAAATGAAAATAAAATTATAAACAGGTGATTCTCCAACCTCAAGGCTAAAGGGTCTTAAGATTATCTCTCCCCCTTGTACTTCTCAAAACTCAATTAACCTCCCCTCAAAGAAGCTCTCAACAACACCATGTGCTAATCTAGGGTTCATTGGGTACTCGTAAAAGCGCTCTCGCGTCAAGAACAAGTGTTTAGTTTTATTTAAGTTGCACAATCTCTTGCTACAAGTTAATAAAACCCAATTTTAATGCCCCAACCCTAATGTGACTATGCAAGGCTAGCAAATATATCTCTATCTTACCAGCAAAACCATCCATTTGTCATGCAAACTTTAGGTTCTTGCACTACTTTACCCAAGTTCTACACTCAACCTAGCTCTCTCGAGTCATAAATTAAGCGAACCCAACATCTAAATGGTGATCAAGCACTTAGAAGCATTAAGAACGGGGTAAAATAAGCACATAGATATCATTAATCACAAATTAAGAGGAGGAATCAAGAATCAATACATACAAGGGTTCAAAATAATCCTATAATCAAAGTATTTAGCTACTCATGTTCTACAACTCCAAGGGAGCAAATATACACAACATTACAAATAAGAACAAGAGAAGAGAATGAAGAAGGAAGAGATAAACCGAGAGAGGAAGCCCAAATCTCTCTGAAGCTCCAAGCCCAAGCCAAATCCCACCAATCTCCAAGCCCTAGCAGAGCCAAACACGCCCAAAATATGCCCAGAAGTCGAAGAATGAGGGCTCACAACGAAGCCCTAGCTTTTATATCAGTTAAAACGCGCCTGTTCTGTCCAAAACGCGCAGAAAACAAGCAGTTCGCCTTGGGTCTCGCCGCGGCGAGCCCACGGCGAAGTCCAAAAAATGACAGAAACAATTGTCGCTCGCCGCGGCGAGCTGACGGCGAGCGATCCAAAATGGGCAGAATGAAGTGTACTTCGCAGTCCACGACGAAGTCTTATCTATTCTGGTGCTTTGCTCTGTTTTCCTTATTCCTTGGGCTGATCTTTGACTTCTTCTTATTTTTGTTCAATTGGGAGCTCGGTGGAGGGCTAAAATCTCTTGCTTATTGCATCAAATTATTCCTACAAAAATTACATCAAACAACATAAGAAATTAACTACAAAAATAATCAAAATCTACATAAATATACAATAATGTGCAACCGAAAATCAAATGAGCACTTTTCCCTCTTGAGTATCCAAAATGTATAAATAATAGACAAAAACTCAAGACAAATATACTCAAATAATCATGAATTTCTAGGAGTTATCACTAATACCTCTCCTAGCGATAGCCACCACTCCCAAATCCCAACCTTACCACAAATTCCTATCGCTACCTCCTCTCCTAGTCCTAGCAACCACAGCACACACACACACACACCTCTAACCTCCCATCCAATTCCTATCCCTACCAACCACTAGCCATACTGACCCTCCTATTTCTTCTCTAACTCTTGGCCAAACCCTTAACCCTGTTGATGATGCCAAAAAGAGGGAGAATAATCCAGCCAATATTCCAGCAGTTCTTGTGGATGATTCTCTGGTTGCTGAAGAGATTGAAGAAGTGGTCAGAGACATTGCTCACAGCTACATGGAGTCTGAGGACCACAGAACTCCTCCTCCCTTCAATAAGCCTCCGGTTCAAGCTCCTCCTCAAGAAGAAACTCAAGCTCCTAATGCTCCAGAAGAGGACATCTTTGCCAAGGTAGTTATGATTGCTCAGAAGCATGGCATTCCTCCAAGTGTCACTTCTGCAGACCCAATTCCGGTTTCTGTAATTCCTCCTGAAGCTGATGTGAAAATAACAATTCAGGACAAGCCTAACACTGGAAATAAGGTTCAAGATGACATTCAGAAGATGCTAATGCTTGAGGCTGAGAAAAGAAGGAATAAAACTGAAGGTTTGAAAAGGGAAAGGACCAAGAGGAAAGCTAGAGAAGAGGTCTCTTTCAAAGTTATTCCAATGGCTTCTCCTGAGGCTCCTAAAGCAAAAAGGATCAAGTGAGTGGCTCCAGCTCCTCCTCCTAAGTTGTCAAAAGAAGAAAAGAATGCTATTACAGAGGCCTTGAGAAAAGAGAATGAGGTTGTTGCTAAGGCCAAGAAGGAGGCTGCTGCCAAGGCTAAGAAGGCAGAGAAAGAGGCTACAGAAAGAAGAAAGAAATTAACAAAGGAAATTGCTCAAGGGAAGAAAGTATGGGTATACAAAAGAAGGTTTCACAAGTCAAAGGTCAAGTCTAAGGGCACCTCCAAAGATGTCTCACTTGCTGAACCTTCTCAGACCAAAGATGTCCCTGTTGCTAAACCCATTCAGAGCATTGATCAAGACAAATTCTTCTACTCTGACTACTTTACTTCTGATGGACCTGATGAAGAATACATAACCTCATCCTTTGGAGCAAAATTCAACAAAGAGAAACCCTTAGTCTTTAGGAATCATTCTGCATATACTTCATATTTAGTTAATCCTGATAATTTTGATCTTGACAAGATTTAACTATTTTTGCAAAGTCAATTCAACTTATATGTTTGTCTTAATTTATGCTCTGTACATGCTTTATTTTATATATGTTTTTACTTATGTTTTGTCATCATCGAAAAGGGGGAGAATGTTAGAATCTTAAGTTTTGATGAGGACTGGACCCATAAATAACATAAGTAAAATAAACAATTAGCATATAACTTAGTCTGGAATAAATTGAGATAATAATCATGTTAAATGCCTAAGTAAAAGAGCGTAGGTTATCTGAACATTGAACAAGTAAGATCCTATAGATAATAGATACTCTATCGCTAAGCTGGAACCTATCGCTAACAAATGGAAGTGTTAGGATAACAATAGCTAATGAAGACTTAGCAAGAATTTGATGTCAATATCTCTATCGCTAAGACCTTCACTATCGCTAATATAATGAGTTGAGCTAGCCCAAGCAAGCAAAGAACAATAGATCATTATCGCTAGGCTCTATACTATCGCTAAGGCCCCATAGATAACATAGATATCACAAAAAAAGGGAAGAATGTTAGAACAGCTAGCAGTAATGAACTAAGTCCGCTAGCGATAACATAATTGGCTATCGACAACAGAACACTTGAAATAACTTAAAGACATTCAGATAGCTAATAAGATGACTAGCGATAACAAGATTAGCGATCGATAGAGAAATACTTGTTGAAATGACTTAGATAATCAGATAGCTAATGCATTGAGCTAAATGAAATACACTAGCGATAACACTTACTGTGCTTCACATGAATACTTGTTTATCTAACAGCTAAATGCAAGACTTACACTATGAAGCTAGCGATAGCCAAGGATGCTAGCGCTACTGAAAAAGCTGCTATGCAAGTATAATGTTGCAGGTGGTCGTTACTCACAGCTTCTATCTCTCTTAGCTCATCCTCTGCAATATTAAATGAAGCAAGAGAAGAAAGTTGACGAAGATGAAGAACAACATTAATTGCCAACGGCTAAGAGCTACGAACGACTAATTTCAAACGGCCTCTTGAAGCTGAAAGAAAGAGAAATATGTGAAGAGTTATAAATATCAAAACTTGAGCATTTATGTATAGTAACTAAGAGAACGAACCAGTATTCAATATTCTCATCTACTCTCTGCTCACAAAAGCTCAAAGTTTTTATTACTCTTAGTGAGTTTATTTGTACTTAAGTGTTTATCAAAATTTGTTCATTTAGTGAACTCATTAATTGAAATCCTCTACTATTTGAGGTTGTTCTAAAGCTTGGCGCTTTAGAACTGGGTTGTGTCCTTACAAGTTGTAAGGGGGAGCTTTTAGAGGGAAGTCTAAAGCTATGTTGTAAAGGTTGGCAGGTGAACCAGTTTTTGTAAAACCTGTGGTATAGTAGAATCCAACGAGGAGTTAGAGAACTGGACGTAGACATTATGTTGGCCGAACCATTATAAATATTGTGTTGTGTTAGAAAGTTTTATTTTAAAAGCACAATTCACCCCCCTCTTGTGCGTTTTTGCCATTCTCACCACTGATTTTAAAAAATTACATTTAATAAATTGCAAGCCTATCCCGGCGCTTAGTATAATTCTATCCCGGTGCTTAGTATAATTAAGCGCCGGGATAGGCAACCCTGATTTAAAAAAATTATATTTAATAAATTGGAAAGACAATTTAAAAAAATTTGTAAACCTATAAAAAATGGGGAAAAAATTTGGAAGCCTATCCTGACGCTTAACTATTAAGCGTCAGGATAGGCATGCTAGAGTTAAAAAATTATATTTAAAAATTGGAAAGAAAATTAAAAAAATTTGGAAGCCTATCTCGGCACTTAGTATAATTAAGCGCCGGGATAGGCACCACTGACTTAAAATATTATATTTAATAAATTGAAAAAACAATTTAAAAAAATTTGGAAGCTTATAAAAAAGGAAAAAAAATTTAAAAAATTTGGAAGCCTGTCCTGGCGCTTATTAGTATTAAGCACCGGGATAGGCACACTAGATTTTAAAAAATTATATATAAAAAATTGGAATTTTTTTTTAAAAAATTGGAATTTTTTTTTAAAAAATTGGAAGCCTATCTTGGCGCTTAGTTATCGGGATAGGCACTCTTAACTTAAAAAATTATATTTAATTAATTGGAAAAACAATATAAAAAAATTTGGAAGCCTATAAAAAATGGGGGAAAATTTCAAAAAAATTTTGAAGCCTATCCTGACGCTTATTATTATTAAGCGTCGAATAGGCACCCCTGATTTAAAAAAATTTTATTTGAAAACTTGGAAAAAAATTTAAAAAAATTTGGAAGCCTATCCCAGCACATATTATTAGTAAGCGCCGGGATATGTTAACCTGATTTAACAAAAATTATATTTAAAAAATTGGAAGACCATAAAGCCTATCCCTATTGGAAGACCATATTTAAATAAGGTTTACCAAAAATATATATCCCAAGCCTATCCCTATGGAAGTTATATTAACAAAAATTTAAGCTATCCTGGCGCTTAAATGGAATAAGTGTAACATCTTAAATATTTAATTGAGGATTAGTAGAGTAATTAGAAATTTATTTATGAGAAATTATGGATTGTGAGAATATTTGATGGGCTTTGAGGTATTTTTGAGTATTTTAAAGGCCTAGTTTCTCCCTTATTTGGACAATAATAATTTTGGGAGAGATCATTTTTAGACTCAAAAGAGGTTATTGTGGGAGTAAATAAATAAAAGATATTATAGGGAAAATTTTGAGAGTAAAAAGAAAATTTTTGGTTCAAAAGAAATATCTTATTTGAGAATTTTAGGACTGAGTAGTGCATTATTCCTAGTCTTTTTACTATTCTCCCCGTGACTCTGCCCGTGATTTCAAACTTTTCACTGTGCATCAATTATTATTTCCACAACCAATCACATTCAACTACTATTTATATATATTATATTATATTATTATTATAATATTATTATATTATATTATTATTATTACTATTGAGTTACTATTCATTACTGTGCATCAATTATATAAACACACGCACACCTTCACAATTATCACCGTCCTCGTCTCTCTCTCTCTCACTCTCTCTTTCCACCACAAATATTCCTATCACTAGACTTATTAGAGTCTGTTAGCATAGGAATAGTAAGTTTTTCGGCCAACTAAGCACATTTTTGGAATCCCGTAAGTCTCCTCTACCTTTCTATGTCATTAGTTTTTCGTTTTGCTATACTTGAAAAATTAGACTTTGTCTAAATTGGTATTTCTGGGAGTCCTAAAATTAATAAATTGAAGCTTAAGCCTCTATTATGAGTTTCTCTAAGTAGATTTTTCATTGAGGGAGGTTTTTCTTAATTATTGGGAATTTTTGGATTTGTAGATATTTTAGAAATTGGAGCTTTTGATTATCTGAGGTGCTAATAATTAAATTGATTATTTTTAGATGTTTATTAATGTCATATGAGGAGATTTAATTGATTGGTTTGACTAGAATTTGGACCCAAGAAAATATTGGTGGATTAAAGTTTTGGATAAGTGGGATATTGTGTAGGTAATTGTGTAATTATGAATTTAAGGGGATAGTTTATGCCCAACAAAAATATTAATGAGGTTAATTAAATTAGATTTGGTGTAGGCCTTGATTTAGAAAAGGGAATATTTTTAGGCTTGAATTTGACTTTGTTGAGCTATTAAGGTTTTGAAAATAAATTGTGGATTAAGGAATGAATTTTTGAGGTTAAGAAATAATTGGAGGATTTTTAGAAAATTTCATTTAGGCTTGAATTTTATAAATTGGTATTGGTGATGAATTATGGGGATTATTGGATGTTAAGGTTTAAAATAAATGGGTATTGGAAAGATTAATATTTAGGCTGGAATATATGTACAAGTGGATTAGAGATGAATTTTGGGGATAAGGAAGGAGAATAAATGTTGAGTAGAAATTAAATTAAGTGAGGGCATGGAAAGGGTAATTAGTAATTTAATTCCTATGTATGAATTTGTTTTGGTAGGCGATTAATTATAATATTCTATGTAGTGTTTGAGCTGTCTTGAGTCTGTACGGGGGAGCTGCACTATTGTGAGATTGGTGCCAGCTATCAGGTAACCGCTTTCTGCTTGTTTATGTGTGTGTGTAGTGTTAGTAAGTAATTTGAAATATTATTATTTGACAATTATGATATTATATGGAGATGAGATTTTGAATCACAGTTGAGATATGATTATCAATTGATTATTGATAAGATATGGAAATGAGATCTTGGAATATTAATATTTTTATAATAAATGTCCTGTGGAATATTATTTTGAAATAGCATAAATTTGTGATTTGAAATATTTGAAACAGAAATATATGTGATTTTGGAAACTATTTCATATATATATATGTATATCATGAAAATACTGGAAGGCCTGGTGCCTGATTGTGGTGTTGCATATCTATGTGTTGTTTGTGAGAAATTATTTGGGTATGTGACACCGGTGAATTGGAAATTGTGCCATCACGTGATGAGGTACCCTGTTGCGCCACATGGACTAATTGATATATTATGGGAAATAAAGGAGAGAAAGACGAAAGAGGGGAATCGCCCCTCACGAATTCAGAAAGGACTGGGATCCTTCTAATCTGTGGTACTATTCAGGGAGGGTAGAAAGTCCCTCGTGAATTGTACCGTGGTGATCAGGGGCGGGTGGAAGGTCCCGACTGGTCCCACATGTTTTCCCAACATTTCTAGTAAGATTTGTTTGGGTTATCTGTAATTATCAATGATATATATACTATTCTTGAGGATGAATTGTGATGGGTTATTCCACAATTATAAACAATGAAAAGAGATTTTGGGAATAAGACGTGCATTATTTGTGAATACCTGAGCATGCTTCTGAATTGATATATATGTATGTATTCCACTGGACACCTTGCTAGCACACACCACACGTAGATGAGTAGTCAGTGGTTGCGTTTTGGGGCTACCCCCCGTTGATCTCACTTTTGCAGGTCCTAGGAGCGGTACGGTATATACGGTCAAGGGAAGGATCCGGGAACTTCTCACTGATATCGTGAGATATTCTGGACCAGAAGGACAGGAGGTATTGCCACATTTAGGATCATACATTTGTGACACTTCCGCATGAACTTGTTATTGATTTTGGTATTTCCTGTATAATTCCTTTTATGAAATAATAATTGGAATTCCTTTGATTTTTATAAATTTTGGACCGGTCCAATTCCGACAAACTTGGATTATTTGGGATATTGATGAAATTCTTAAGTGTCGGAGATTGGAGTTGAGGTTTGAATTAAAAAGATAATATCTAAATATAATAGAAATTCTTTTTCTAACTATGTTAGTTATTTTACTGAGCTAATTCCTTTTCCTAACATAGTTAGCTATATAAACGTTTTAATGTTTAATTGTGAGTGGTTAATAGTGGGATTGGAGAAAATGTTACAATAAGCGCTGAGAGAAGTCAAAATCTTTAAAAAATAATAAAAAATATAAACCATAGAGCCTATCTAAGCGCTTAAGAATGTTATGTTCCGGGATAGGTCTATGCCTGTCTCTAACTAAAATGCCATCAAAATATATAGACTAACAATAGTATTAACTTTTTTTTTCTTTTTTTATATGCCAATTGGAGCTAATCCTTTCACAAAGGGTTATTACATGAATTCATATGAATTTGAATCTAAAACATCGTATTTAAGCGGCTAAAATCTATTCTACTAGGATCAATACCCATTGATAGGTTAAATGGAATCCTTAGTCACTAAATCATATCCTTTGATATTAAAATCGCACACTAGGAATAGGATGTGTGTAACTTGTTTTTTTTACCCTTTTTAACATAGTTATTTAAAATCAAGTACTATTAGATTACATGTCAGTATTTTCAAGCTAATTAGAGGTAATTTTTTTATAAGCCTGTCTTACATGTGTTTTTACTTACTGATTAAGAATATCTGATGTAGAAGATGCATTAATCAAAAAATACTCCTCATTGGTTTTATGGCTATGTTTGGTAGGAAAGAATGGGGATGAGGGATTGGGAATGGGTCAGGGAATGGGCATTTTGTATTGTTTGGTAGGTGGTATTGGGATTACCTTGGGATTGAACATTATCATATATGTAGGAATGAGCAAACCCACATTCCCCCTGGTATTGCAATTTCAATACTATGATTGAAAATTTATTGACCAAACTACCCTTTTTAAATTTGTTTAATAACACACTCCGTTATTAGTAGCTTCTCCATTGTTTTTCATATCCATCAGTAGCCTTCTTAATCGCACTTCATCTTTGTCAACAACCAGTCTTCTTATCAGTTCGTCATCTCCATATGGGATGAGGTGAGTGTCTCCGAATCAGATCTGGACAACAGCCCCCCTCTTCTCTCACAGATCTGTTTGAATCTAGCTTTGAATGTTTGCATCGAACCACATTTTCAATAGTACCAGAGCTGTTCGAATCTGTTTGATATTGTGTTTGAGTCTTTACTTAAAAATGAAGTTTTATTTTTTTCAGAGAAGGGGATAAAAAAACTGTGCAGGTGCTAGTGGGCAAGATTTAATTAATAAAAATTAAAAGCCAAGATTTAATCCTTGAATTCAATTTTTTTCATCCACTGTCGCAAATATATTTATGGTGGAATTAGGGTGAATTCAACTTCAAGTTCAACACTTTTTGTAAGTTCGACAAACATTTTAATTAATTCTATTTTTTTAATTAACTTCAAGTTCAACTTAATATATTGGTGATTTTATGTTTGAATAGCGTGTTCCCATTTCCTCAATAGTTTGATGAAGGTAGTAGCATAGGGAGAAGATAAGGGCAGTAGAGGGAGTAGTAATAACCAAGAGAGGGAGGGTGAGAATAAATATAGGTGATTAAGGAGTTTTGGTAACATTAAATAATTTTAACCAACTTAAATAGCATCCTTAATCTAATCTAATTAAATAAATGAGTCTTATATTTTGGAACAGAGGGAGTAGTAACATTTTTGTTTGGCCAGTAGAGGGAGTAGTAACATACTTCAAATTGTTTTCTAAATTTATACAGTAGTTTTTAAGCTATATTTACAAATTAGACACACATATGCATATATATTAAAAGAGTTTATCCAGAGAGTATTTTTCAAATGAAAATGATTAGAATATATGTTTAAAAATTAACATATCTTTTTTTTATACTTAAATTTTAGGAAAGGGGTTTGGCTCACCTACGATCGAAGAGCAGGGCACCTAACTCATGATCCACTGGAGCCTGTCCCTATGGAGTCCTGGTTGGTAAGCCATCCAATCCACACAGGTAGGTTTCGCCCAACTTTACTTAGTTGTGAAGATGCCTCCCCAAGTGCTGCGACTGGAACCACAACAAAGTGGTCGTATCCAGGAATTGAACTCTCGCAAAAGTGGTTGAAAGTCAACCCCCTTCGCCAACTGAACCAACAGACGATGGGTTAAAAATCAACCTATCTTGCTATAAATAATTAATTTAACTATTTTTTCTAATGTATTAAATTATTTATCTAATTTTTATATTAAAGAACATATCAGTATCTTTATTGGTAGCTGCCGACAAGGGATGAGGCTACAATCACACAAGAAGACTTGGACTAAGTCAAAGTCTCTGGGATTATTTCTACAATTCTTCCTACATGAGAAGATATAATTTCATCACCTAATATCTCTCAAATCAGTTTATTATCTACAATAAATAAAGAATTAACTACGCTTCATAATAAACAATTCGCAACTCATTTTATGGGTGGTATTTAATTTGGGATTTTACAATTTTTTGATTTTTTTTGTCATTCTCCCTCTTTTTTTTTTTTGTTGATAATTTTATAAAGTGTTAGAAATCTTCCCCCCCCCCCCCTGAAATAAAAAAAAAAACCTTTTTTTAAGACTCTAGCTTTAAATATTTTTTCCCACCTAGTATTATCTCTATCTGCTTTTCGATAAAGCATGTTTTATTCGATAAAAGTATTATGTCTACCTTTTCGATAAAGCATGTTTTATCGATAAAAGTATTATCCCTATCTTTTATCAAGATCTTGAAGATGAAGTTTCATAAAAACAACAAAAGTGAGAGAGACTCATTGACCAACATAATAACATTCAATATGATAAAGTATATTTTGTTAAATTGTTACGCTTAAAAGTTTTCAGTAGTAATTAGCATCATAAACTTAAATTATTGATTACTATTGGAAAAATATTTTATAGTACTAATACCCAAAAGAATTAATTCAGATCCGTGTGCTATTAAAAATTTACTTCAGAGTATTGGATGTGTTACAAATTACTTTATTAGAATATTAATCATTAATGAAAAAAATACTTAAAGAACGTTTTAACCCAAGTTTAAATAATGTTTTCTTCAAACAAGAGAATTGTATGACCAAGCAGTAAGTTGCTGTCTAATTATCACAACTTTTTCACAGAAAAAGTGGAAATTTGAATACTCACTTAGACACCTATATGAAAAGTGCATGTGGACATTGTAATTGTATTATTTAAACATGATTTGGACAAATGTGAAGCCGTGTGGAAAAATATGCAAGTTAAAAGTTCATCATCTCTCCACAAGTGGTCCAGTATGGAGTGCTCCTTCTTTATTTGTGTTTTCAGAATAAAACTAGAGAGTTCTCGTGCGATGCACGATACAAATGGGTGATTATGTCTTTTCTTTTCTTTTTTATAAGTAAACGGGTGATTCTTTAAAGAATTTAAAATGTTTGAGTCACTTTGAAAAGGTTGGTTGGCTGGCTTAAATCACAAACAAGTAAAACAAGAATAACGATTGGAAAAGTAACTTATTTCCAATATGACTTATATATAAGCAAGATTGGATATAAATAAAATTGTGTAATGAGATTTATATTTGGGTTGATAGTAATCGAAATGACTTTTTACAAATCAAACCTTGTTTAAATTAACGATTGTAAAAGTAACTTTTATATATATTATAAGAATTTTAATTAAAATATTAAAATTAAAATCATTGAAAAAATATTTTATTATGAAAAAATTCAAAATATTTTTTCTGGTTTTATTTATAAGTCACTTTATCATGTTAATACAATACAAAAAAGGCTAAATTATAGAAAAACCCCCTGAACTTTGGGTCAGTTGCATATAACCTCCATAACCTTTGATAGTTTAAATTAGGCATCCCTAATGTTTAATGTTTTGGCTCTTAACTCCTCTACCGTTAAAATTGCCGTTAAAGTTAATAGTTTTTGTAATTTACAATTTTAATGTTATTTTATTATATACCATGTCACTCTAAAAATAACCATTCACAATTGACGTACTGACATATAATTTTAAGTATTTTTAATTATATAAAAAATATAAAATATTTAAAAAAGGGTTTAAAATATTTTTTTGAGCATACACTTTAGAAATCGATAAAAAAATACTTAAAATGAATGTAAAATATTTATTGGACAATGATTTTTTTTAAATAAAAACTTAAAATATACTTACTATTATTTATATTAAATGAAAAGACTTATTTTTAATGACATATTATATAAAATAAAATGTGAAAAATTGGATTTGAGAAAAACCGTTAACTTTAACGGAAATTTTAACGGTAGGGGAGTTGAAAGTCAAAACATGAAACGTCAGGGGTTCTTAATTTAAATTTTCAAACGTCAGGAAGGTTCTGTGCAACTGACCAAAAGTTCAGGGGATTTTTCTATAATTTAGCTTACAAAAAAATGATTCTTCTAACATATATATACTATAATTAAATGATTTATCTAATTTCTTTATCTCTACAAATTACTCAACTAGCTTTTATATTAAAGACTAAATGTAATATTTTTCCCTCTCCTTCATAGCCAAAAAGCATAAGTCATAAATAATAAGTCATAAGCTATTTTTTTTCCTTGTGCTTATCAGTAACTTATAAATCATAAGCACAATTAGAAATAAGTTATACCAAACACAAAAAAAAAAAAAATGTAAAACCCATTTTAAGTACTTTTTAACAAAATAAGAACTTAATTCCCCATTTTTAGTAAATCCAAACACACCCTTAAGATGTACCAAAGGCCTTGTGGTATGAGATCTCTTTAATAATTAGGACATTGCACGTTGGATCCTGTTTTTAACCTCAAACTTTAATGTCCGCCATTTGATTCATTAAAAAAAAATCAAATATGTCTCTTTAATTATAATCATAAACATTCAAAATATGTTAAAAGTGGACATATTATATATATACACATGCGAATTCGACATAGTTGCATTTTAGAAGTTTCTTATACCGCAACGAACCCAACGGCAAACACATTGTTTTTCATTACACACTAGTACAAAAAAGTAAATTTAAACCATATAAAAAAGGCTTTTTAAACCGCATATATGAGCGGTTTAGATAAAGGTGGTTTAGAAAGTATGATTCTTTTAAACCGCATAAAAAAGCGGTTTAAAAGAATACTTTTTAGACCGCTTTTCTAAAAATGCAGTCTTAAAGAATATTTTTTAGACCACTTTTTTAAAAATGTGGTCTAAAAACATATTTTTTAGACCACTTTTATTAAAAACGCCGTCTAAATACAGGCACTTTTTAGTCCACACAATCACTTATATGATCTAAATACATGTAATTTTTTAGACCTCATCAGCACTTATGTGGTCTAAATACAGGCCTTTTTACTATTTTTTTTTAAAAATATATATACACATAAATTGATATTTTACAGGTTGAAAAGAAAACTAACAATCCATAAAAATATAACACTTAAAATTCAATCTTTCTAGTTACAACTCAGAAAACTATAATTCCAACAATATGTGAATTCAAAAGCCTACATGATTCCAACAATGAGATGAACTCAAAGAGACCTACATAAATCCAACAATGAAAACTCACTATCACTGGACAAGGTCAATAAAAAATTCACCCCAACACTCACGAATGTAGTCAATATCTTCTTCAGCAAAGGGATCAACTGGATCAAACATCTGATTTGTTAAAGAAAGAAAAATTAGCGAATAAAAAATCCAAAATAATAAATATTGAATGAAATTTACACTCACCTCTGGAGTAAACTTAGTCGTACCTTTGGAGATAATATTAAATATGTGCCTTAGCACATAAAAACCACATAAGTTGGTATCCATCGGTTGCCTACGCTCTATAAACGAAAAATACATTAGAAAAATCCTTTAAAATAAATATGATGGAATAATGAATTTTAGCTTTGAGAAGTGAACAATTAAAAGGAAAGATATATCATATATGTGTATGTGTCCCTCTGCTTCCTCCTATCATACAACAGTAGATGAATTTGTAGATGCAGATTTTAGCAAGACAAGCCAGATTTCAGTGAGTTTTACCAATCACAAGAAGTTGAACAAGCTAGCTATTGGGTCTCCCTTCACGGTAGTAAAACATGACAAATCGCCAGCTACCTAACCCAACATGAAAACAAACATACGCACAAACTTATCAGGTATGACTTGAAAACAAACTCTACAAAGCATATATTCTCAAGGAATCTAATTTTGAACAAGAAAAGTAATGAGAGAATAGGTAATCAATGATATTAAAGCTTTTACAGAATACTAATTGCCATGAAAATTGTACGATCAGCCATAAGTATGTTAGAATCAAATTATTTGTCATAACCAAACAATATTTGTAAATATTCTCGTTTTTCGTCGTCTTTTTCATAAATGCTCGAGTTCTGTATTTATATCTCTTCTCAGATTTTGCCCTAACATTCAATCCTCAAGAAGCCGTTTGAATTTAGTCGTTGGGAGCTCATAGCCGTTGGCATTTAATGCAGCTTCTTCATCGGGCTTAACTCTGCTCTAGCTCCAACTACTTCTTGCGTAGGGTGAGCTAGGAGAGAGATAGACTCAACGTTCTGTGCATCCGTACAAGTTGTACTTTATGACAGCTTTTTCATTAGCGCTAGCTTGGTCTGCTATCGCTAATCTCATAGAGTGAATTCTGCACTTAAGCTGTTAGCTAACCAAATAATCATATATTGCACAGAAGACTCTATCGCAAGCTTAATCCATTAGCTCAATGAGATAAAGACAATATAAGGTATATCAGAGCTTTTCATATCGATAAGAAGATGTATAATCGATAGCATATTCTCTTGGATCAGAAAGCATTATATCAGCATAGAATTTTCTATCGATTGCTAATCCATTATCGCTATTATCTTTAAGGATACTATTATCTAAGCATTCAGAGATATTTCCAGGTATCCTATTATCGATAGACAAGCATGATAGCGCTAGAATCATGTTAGCTCATTTGACTCATTTGCACTGAGGCATTAGCTATCTGAATGATTTATTGTCTGAAGCCCTTTTGATATCGATAGCTTAACCTATTATCGTTAGCTAATTCCTCTTTGCTAAAGGACTTGGTTTATTTTTCTGCTAGCTGAGTTATCGATGAGCTTCTAGCGATGGATTCTTTCTTTATCGATAGAGAATGACTTAGTGATTTGATATCAACCTTATTATTGCTAAGTCTTCACTTGCTATTCTTTTCTGTCTATTAGCTATTGAGATTCACTTAGCGATAGAGATATTCATTCTTTATTGATCTTGCTAAGTTATCATTTTTCATTAGTGATGGATCTTTATTCTTGCAATGGTGATCCGTTACCTGGCAGATTTTACACGTTCAATTCAGAGGTAACTTTCACTTATGTTTTCTCAGGGTCAGTCTTCATCAAAACTTAAGATTTCTAACATTCTCCCCCTTTTTGATGATGACAAAACATAAGTAAATATACACAAAAGCAAGTTCAGAACATAATCATTTATATCAGCATAAGCATATTTCAAGACTTGCATATCAGAACTTGAATAACAATAAATCTTGTACAGAACATTTGAATTAGGTATATTCAGAACATAGTACATCTTGCAAAACGAAAACGAAACGCTTAAAAACATAATCTATCTATTAATGCTTGATGCAAATAAGGGTGGTTTTAGGAAGTAGGCTTTTGACTCGATCTCCCTAATAATAGACTTTGCTTGAACCATTTCTCCCCCTTTTTGTCATCATTTGTTGGAGAGAAATGATTTAACCCACCAAACCCTGGACGAATAGTACCCCTGAACCGATACTAAAATCAGTAGAATAATCTTGGACAGGAGTCGCTTCGTCTTCCTCAAGAGGTTTGGTCGCCCTGGCTAGGGTTTTCCATATGCGAGGAGGGCAATTTGAACTTTGAAGGATTTTTCTGAAAGGATTAAATCAAAGGAGACGCACTTTTGACGCTGGATACCGGATTTAATGATTTCTTTGGAGAATGACACAGCTTTCTGGATTTTGGAACACTTGCTTGCTAGTGGATTGAGAAGAGTGTTTAGCGCTAGAGGTTTCCTTATCACCACTCATTTTTGGAATCTTGGCTCTGCCCATTTCTGGGATTAGGGTTTTGAGAGAAGGGAGGCTCGAGATTTCAGAGAGATTTAAGAAGATGAAGAGACTCTCAGGGTGAGTAATGAATGCAAAATGCAAATGACCTGCTTTTATAGAGTTCAGAAATTACCATAAATAATATAATATTCGCTGACGTTTCGCATTCTGAGACTATCAAGTAATTTGCTATCGCTAATATGAGCAGCTATCGCTAACAGGCATGATTCCACGCTGAGTAAATGACTTAGCTTTTCACTTACTCCTTCCAAGTTTTACCTATCGATAGCTGACTTTGCTATCAATAACTCTTTAGGCTAGCGTTGACAATCTTAGCTCAACCTTAGCTCTTGTTCTGTATATACTAGCGATAGTGAAATTCACTATCGATTGGTCAGTCCTGCAAAACTTAAGATTTGGCACTCCAATGCCTAAGTTAGCAATATAATTCATATGAATAATTAAGAGAATAAATCAAGAATTTATAATAGTATTCACAATTCATTTGGATTTACCATTCCTAGCTCTCTTTTGATATAAAGAAATTGATCAGGCTCAAGAGGCTTGGTGAATAGATCAGTAAGTTGCAGATGAGTTGATATAAATTCCACCTTGACATCCTTCTTCTGAATGTGATCTCTCAAGAAGTGATGTCTCACATCAATATGCTTGGTTCTGGAATGTTGAACTGGATTTTTGGCCAAGCTTATTGTGCTGGTGTTGTCACAGAGAATGGGTACTTCCGAAAAATTCAAACCCAGATCTCTTAGATGCTGCCTAAGCCATAAGACTTGAGTACAACAACTTGCTGCTGCAATGTATGCTGCCTCTGTGGATGAAAGAGAAACGCAATTTTGTTTCTTGCTTGCCCAAGTGATTAAGCAGTTACCAAGAAATTGACATTGACCACTTGTGCTTTTTCTATCTGATTTGTAGCCTGCATGGTCAGAGTCAGTATAAGCAAGAAGGTACTCTTGAGTTCCCTTGGGATACCACAGCCCAAGCTCTTGAGTCCCTTGTAAATAACGCAAAATCCTTTTTACATTTGTTAAATGAGATTCTTTAGGATTTGCTTGATATCTAGCGCACACTCCTACACTAAATTGGATGTCAGGTCTACTATCATCTAACTTGGCAGAAGCACTCATGGGAGTGTCCTCTTCTTTGGATAGATCCATCCCAAATTTGTTGAGAATTTCTTTACAATATTTGGTTTGGGAAATGAAGATGCCATCCTTCTTTTGCTTTATTTGCAGACCAAGGAAGAATGTTAATTCTCCCATCATGGACATTTCAAATTCTCCTTGCATTGTCTTAGCAAAATCTTCACAAAGAGTTTCATTAGTTGCACCAAAAATAATGTCATCAACATAAATTTGAACTATAAGCATGTGATTACTTTTGTGCATGATGAATAATGTAGTATCTGATTTTCCTCTAGAAAATCCTTTGTCAAGCAGAAAAGTGCTAAGTCTCTCATACCAAGCTCATGGTGCTTGTTTGAGACCATAAAGAGCCTTTTTAAGTTTGAAAACATGATCAGGCTTAGACTTTTCTTCAAAACCAGGAGGTTGTTCTACATACACCTCTTCTTTAATATAGCCATTAAGAAAAGCACTCTTAACATCCATTTGATAAAGTTTAAAATTTTTGATGGATGCAAAAGCTAGAAGAATCCTTATTGCTTCAAGTCTTGCAACTGGAGCAAAAGTTTCCTCATAATCAATGCCTTCTTCTTGGTTATATCCCTTGGCAACCAATCTGGCTTTATTTTTCACAATTTGACCAACTTCATCAAGTTTGTTTTTGAAAACCCATTTAGTACCGATAATAGGATGATTTCTGGGCCTTGGTACTAAATCCCAAACTTGATTTCTTTTGAATTGATTTAGTTCCTCTTGCATTGCTATTATCCAGTCATATTCAGCAAGAGCTTCATCAATGCAAGTTGGTTCAATTTGAGAAAGAAAGCAAGAGAATTCCATTTCATTTTGAAGTTGCCTTCTTGTTTTAACTCCTTTTGAAATTTCTCCAATAATCTGTTCAGGAGGATGATTTTTAAGATGTCTAATGGAAGATTGAGGCTCATTAGCTTCATCTAGATCATCTTCAGCTTTATCCTGATTATTTTCAACATTGTTTTCAGGATTTGCTATCGATGGCTGATGTGCTATCGATAGAGGCTGTTTTAAAAACTTTGAAAAATCTTCATCCTCATCAACAGATTGTTGTTTTTCTTGAGGAGTTTCATCAAATACTACATGTACAGATTCTTCAACAGTTTGAGTTCTTTTATTATAAACTTTATATGCTCTACTTCTATTTGAATACCCAATGAATATGCCAATATCAGATTTAGGATCGAATCTATTAAATATTTAATAGGAGGGACGTTGATAGAACCGCTGTATGACACGTGTCCTCTGCATCTCTTTTTTTTTTCCCTCTTTTACTCTCTTTCCTCACGTTCCTCTCTCCCCTCACGTGAATTAGTTACAGGCTCCTCTTCTATTAATGCCATCTGTCCCTTTTTGCAGTTGTGATTAGCCTGATTTCGTGGAGATATATCAGTGCCACTTTGCATCATTTCTATTTCTATGGGTCTTATGAATTTAAAATTATTCTTTCTCACTGGCACTTGCAATCATTTCTCCGGGGGTCTTCTAAACTTGAAATTATTCTTTATATTTGGTTTATTTTCATTATAATTATTTTCAATTTTTCTATTTCCCTTTGAAAAAACCACTAAATATAGTTATTATAATTCTAATTTATTTTACAAACAAAAACCGGTAAACACTTATTTTAAAAAAATCAAATTGAATATCCTTTCCTCCACAAACTACTTTTTCTAAAAACCGCTAAATAGCATTAATTTTATAATTATTATTTATGCCTTCTATAGCCATGAATCAATCTTTCGCCTTTTAAAAAAAATTCTCACAATTACTTTCACTGTAGATTTTCTCCAGAATCACTTTTTCATCTTCTAAAAAAAATTCTCTAACTATAATATTTTAAAAAATTTAAATTTATTTATCATTGACATTTGTGCCAATATCTTTAGGTGCCTTTAGTGGGATACAGGAGGCAGTTAGTTTTATTTTTTAATTTATTTTTTATAAAATTCCACCAAATAGTATTGATTTAATAGTTTCTATTTATAGTCTGGCGGCTTTTGTGCAGATTTTTTTTCATTTTTCCAAAATATGAGGCAAATAGAAAATTCTTTTTCCCACTACTATTTTACGAACAAAATTTTTTCTTCATCAAATTTTATGCCTTCGTCCAAAAAAAAAAAAGTTTCTCACAATTAATTCAATTTCTGCCCGTGTTCTCTTATTCTTTTTCTGCCTTGCCATGTGCCAAAACTGATCATCCAGCTGTAACCCATTCATCTCTATTCCCAAGGCAACCCTTTCATTTCCTTTCCATTATTTTTGGCCAGACCCTTCATTTCCTTTTCTTCGTCTGCATCTTCTTCGTCTTTTCATTTTCTTTTTCTTCCTCCCCTTTCAAATCTTTCAGCTTCAGTCGCCCATGGCTATCTCTCATGGCACAGGTCGATCGCATGGCTTCTATGGTGAGTACACGCCTTCTTTACCTTGCACAGCTCCTTCTCTACTATTTTTTTCTCCTCCTCTCATTGTCTATGGAGTTCTTGCTTTTATTCCACCTAGCTAAGAAGTTTTCTGACTGACCTGACCGATCCGTCTAAACTAGCGGTTTTCCCCTTATTATTTTTTCATAAAAGTAATTATACCTCATTTTATTTGAAAGATTTGTAACCGCAATGATTCTGCATCTGATCCAAACTTTTTCACCCACGATCCCACTTTCCTTTCATCGTGGGTTACAGTTATTGCCTTATTGGTTATCTATTATCTTACTCCTTTTCCTTCAAATTGTTCTCTCTTGCGCTTCCTTTTTTTCTCTGTTCCCTTTTTCTCATTTCCAGAAACCTTCTCTCTTGCGTTTGCTTTTTTCTCTGTTCCTTTATTCTCATTTCCATAAACCAATTCTTAAATGGCCTTCACTTCATTTGATGCTGTACGCGCTGTTAACCCCGCTAAATTGGAATGGCGCATTCGTGTCCGTGTGATCCGAATGTGGACTATATCATCTCATGTTTCTGCCCGTGATCCTTCTTCTCATGAGATGATTCTTCGTGATCAAGAGGCATGCTTGAATATCACTTCTTTATATGTTCATTCTTCATACAAAAATTAGTACTTTTTATCCCACTTATTTATGTTTATTTTTTATAGGGAGATAATATCCATGCCAGTGTGCGAAACTCTTTTTTCAAATTTCATAAACAACATTTAGCAGAAGGAAAGACATGTGTTATATCCACCTTCAATGTTTGCCCAAATAACGGCTCTTACAGGACAACAGATCATCCTTTTAGGGTTTTCTTTCAGTATTCTACAAGTGTAAGGCCATTTCCTGATGATGGTCTTATCCATCGCTATGGCTTTGCTTTTCGTTCTTTCACCCAGGTGCTAGCTCCACAGTTTGATGATCGCTATTTAATAGGTGAGTTTAAATTAATTTGTGTTCATATTTCATTTGATTTATGCTGTTTTCACTTCTTTTTTCCATTTCCCATGTATTTATATGGGGTAAATTATTATTTATTTTTGTAGATGTAATTGGAAAGTTAGTTGCTGTTGGTGACCGGGAAGAATGTATGGTCAAGGGTGAAACACAACATCGCATAGAAATCGCTCTGTTAGATGAGGAGTATGTGAATTATTTTTTTACTTTGTTGTTCTGTTACAATAACCCTAAATTTGTTGTGAATTATTATGAATTACCTTTGGTTATTAGCTGTATTTATTCCACAGTTTGTTTAAATTAATTGCACACAGTTACATGTTATTTACGTTGTACATCCTTTCTAAAAACGTCATTCTCCTGTTATACTGCACTCACACATGTAAGTTAAAAAAAGTATATGAATGATTTCTAAATTCAGTTAAATTATTAATTCAATTCTTAAAATTATAATCAATTAGTATCACAGGTATTTCAATAACTTACAACAAAAGTTATATAATTAAAATATTAATAGCATTTAAATTATGTACATATAACCAGATTTGAAATATTTGAAAATTGTATCTTATTTTCTACTAGCTTTTACATCAAATACTATAAGCAATATAATTTTCCTCCTTTCGTAACCTGTATTTAATAACTCTTGTGTCATGTATAAAAAAAAAGTTAATAACTCCTGTCATTTTGTTGTAAGATTTGAACGTCTTGAATGCACTTTGTGGGGAGCTTTTGCCGATGATTTGTCAGATTTTATGTCTCGACCTATTGAAGGATCAATCATTGTTATTATCCAATCATGCAAGGTTAAAGAATTTCAAGGTGTCATCTCCTTTGTTGCTTTTAAATTGTAGATACTGTTTGGTTGGTTCACATTCATTGACTTCGTTCTTATTCCACTAATCTTCTAGGTAGGAAGAAACTTTCCAATTCGATGTTTTCCTCCCGATTGCTTATCAATCCTGTGCTCCCAGAGGTTGAACACTGCATCAAAAAGTATGCCTCTTTCAGATATGTTTCTGCAATTTCATTCTAATGCAACTCAATCTCATTTTTTAATTTTCCCTTGCTTTCTGTTTGATAAAATGTAATGTAATATACATTTAACATTCCATCTAAAAACAATTAATGAATGTGAATTCTGAATTATTTATTGAATAAAAAGATATAACAGTACGTAGATATCAAGAATTTGATTTTAGTGATTGTTTAATTTGAATTAGCTTTTTTCTAATCAACTAAGTATTCAATTTTGCTCATTTATATTTTTTCACTGCAACAAAAGTTTTTTAAACTTTTTTTTTTAATTAAATTTGGGTTAAGTTTTTAACAATATCTTATGGTTATTTTGTTTCTTCTCAGATTGCGTGCTGTTGGTGTGGATGTTGATGAACAGCCACAGCGTATTCCGCCTCATGGAACTCGAACAATTGGGGATGAATTGTTAAGTATTAAAGATAGGCGGCAGATTACCAATTTGCGTGACGGCCCGCAGGTCTATCTATGTACTTCTGATTTTATATATGCTACCATCATTGAAATCACTCTAATGTACTTTAATGTTGTCATTGCCTTTATGTCTTGTATTGTATTTTAGGATGCTAAGGTTGCTGTGCTAGCTGATATTGTTGATCTTCGGTTGGATCGTGGTTGGGCATACATTGCATGTAAGAGGTGTGGCAAAAAAGTTATTCCAGACGGCAATGGTTTTTTTTGCGACAATTGTGAGACTATTGTCAAGGCAGTTGCTCCTAGGTACCTTCTGCAATTAACTCTATGTTTATTAAAATCATGTATATATTTCTGATACATTGCCATATTTTCTTGTGTATATTTGTGATACATTGGCACATGTGAAATTGTTTTAGATTTATTGTCAACTGTGAGGTTATGGATGAATCTGGCTCATGCAACTTTGTCATCTTTGACCGTGAGTTTTCTAAATTGGTGGGTTGTTCTGCTGCTGAGCTTAAAGATCGTAATGTGAGAGAAGAGGTATTTTCATGCGTATCCTGGTTGCTTCACACTTTTCAGTTATCTTATTTTTACTCTAAAATACTTTAACTATTTAACTACTTACCAAAGTAAATTTTAGTATTATATTAAAATCAAAAGAATGCTTATTTACATTTTTATATTCCATAACCTATGCGTCTGATATGTCAGGTTGGTTTTTTTTTTTTTTTTGTTTATTCCCGTGCATTGCACTATTATATTGGTTAGTAGTTTCGATATTTTAACATTTTCAAACAAGTGCAATACAAAAAAAAAATTATTCTATGATCCTTCTATAATGTGTGGTAAATATTTGGAATGAAATAAAATTCATATTTAAGATACAAATTTGTCACTCTTATCCTTTATCTTCTTTTGTTTCATTTTTTTATTCTGGTTTTAAGCTTTTCATTCCTTTTTTTTTATGACTTAGCTTCAAGATACAATTCCTCAAGACATTGTGCATAAGGTGATTGGGCAACAATATTTGTTTAAGATCAAAATTCCAAAAGGTTATGATGAGGGAAAAACATTTTCTTATAATGTGATGCTTATGAGTGGCGATAAGGATATAATTGGAGCTTATGTTGCTGATTCGGGATATGATCATGACAACTCCGTTATGAACCCAGGAGGTGCCATGGAGGAACAGGTCTATCATATATATACTAATCTATTTTCTATAATTTATATTAGTGTTGTGAGCTTACAATTGTCATTTACTATTTTGTGCAGGATGCTGATCAATCATTTATGGATTCTGAAGGTGCAAGCTCTTCTATTGTTGCAAGAAGTGACAAGAGTGTAGGAGGGTCGGCTTGTGATGAGGGCGATGTTGATGATACCAGTGATGTACATGTTCGTTCTACTTGCAAGAAGCTTAAATTTGTTGCAGATGATTAGGATATGTCATTTGGCTATTTCCTTGTATTTATTCCATTTGTTTGTTCATTTTAATTCCACGCACTCACTCACATGTATTTAATGTCAGTTATTGTATTCTGTGTGCATGTTTCCAATTATTTGTATGAAATTTATGAACCTTTATGTTTCCTTAGCCTCAACTGTTGCAATTGACCTACTATTAACTTACTTATTGTTACAAGGTAGTTTTTTTACAGTTTAATTACCTCTTTTAAAAGGTTGAAGTGGTAGGGTTATTTTAAGTTCAAAAACGCTCATTTTTGCTCAATAATAGACATAATTTGGCAAATTTTATTATACTTAATTGTATTCCTCACTTTGCGGTGAAATCATGAAAGTTTTATGTATGCTTTTTAGAAAGTGCTCACCATGTATTGTTCTCTGTACTCTCATCTAAGCATGACCACATTATTAATCTCATAAGAATATTGCAAAAGCATGTGTTAATATACTCTTTTTTTTTTTTGGGTGCATATATAGTCCTCTGCTTTGTCTGCAACCACAACATATATACTGCAGAAAGATAATATTGGAAAACAGTAATGGAGCATATAGTGGGCAGATAATCACAAATTTTTTAATGTATTATTTGAGAAATTCATTTTTGTAAATATCAAATTTACCCGTATATAACTCTTGGGATCTTTGGCTATTGACTGGCCATAAGAAATGTGACTATGTCTGACTTTTTGCTATTGTACTATTATCCTTGGCCGATTAGGGACGGTTAGAATAAGAACAATTGAGGCCAAGAGTCAGTGGGTCAGACCGGAGTCAACTCGGGGATCAGACCATTGTTGAATAAAAAATTGAAAATAATTTAAATTATCATCATACCATCCAAATACTAAATAGTAAAATCAATATTATACATTGAATCATTGTCCAAATAATAACATACTTAACTTATATAATTTTTTTCAAAAAATTGGCCATTTTATGAGGATTAATTGGTTAAATATTAGAAATTTATTATTAAATTTTTCTTTAATATTTTTGGCACATATGACATTGAATATTATTTTATTTTGTGCGGATTTTCAAAGTTTAATTGAATATTAATGATTTACAGTAAAAAGGAAATAGAATATCTATGATGCATTTATCGGAAGTTAAATATAAAGTTAATTTTGAAGTTAACCAGCTGACTTTCTCTTCTTACTTTCAATCAAATTTGTATTTTAAATTAAACATATATATATATATATATACAATATAGTTGCTTTCCTCCTAATTGATTGCTAAAAATATTTTAGGTAAAATAAATGCTTACATTTTTAATATCCCTATAAAAGATATATTAAAATGAAATATTAAAAGATATATTCCAAATGAGATATAATAAAATAAATGTACCTTGATTTTTTTTTTTTGGACTGAAATGTACCTTGATTTCAGTATACACATAGTTTCGATTACAAAACGCCATTTTCATTATTAAATTATTTTTCTTTGACCCTTTTTCAGAAAATTATTATGGTTAATAAATAGTTGTACTTCTTCACTTATTATTTATGTGAAACTGTTATTTATTTTATCCAATTAAAAGCGTGTCCTTATCTTATCGTAAATAATTCACCTTTTTTAACAACATCTTCATTTATTTTAAAAGGTCATTTTTTTCCTCATTTGATTTGTATTTGTCTAAACATTGAATAATTAATACTTTATTAGATATATATATATATGAAGTATCTTATCGTAACTAACATCCACATTCGGATAATGCAGTTGATTTAAAATGTAATCGCTTAATTTATTTTGTTTACCTTTTACAAAATATATCTTAAGAAACAATAAATAGAATACTTGTAACCGATGTTCACCCCACTTTTTTTTTTTTTTAACTATGGCATTTGTTATTAAAAAATTATTAACTTATCAGAATGTTTTCAGCAACTCTTTTTTTTTTTTTATAACATATACCCAAACTTCATTTACATGGAAATGTCAGCAGCAACTTGCTGCAAATTACATTGAGGTGGAGACTGCAAAAACTCTATGCCAGCAGAGCACGTTAATGCTTCCTTCGCCAGAATATCAACCACTTTGTTAGCATTCTTTCTACAAAAAACAACTTTTGCATCCCAATTTCTATTAAGAAAATTCTCAATTTCTGACAATAAAGAACCGCCATCATGCACATCGCTCCAACCTGAACAGATAAGTTCCAAAGCCAACTCTACTGTCACAGTCTTAAAATTTGATTCCCATGCTCTCTTAAGACCCCACAAGATTGCCCACAGTTCCGCTTGAAGACTACTTGCAACCTCAATATGGAACATAAAGCCCTCTAACAATTGGCCTTCATGATTTCTAAACACACCTGCGCACGCCGAAATAGACGTCTTTTGTACGCAGGCTCCATCTGCATTAATCTTAACAAATCCCATCAAAGGACAGGTCCATTTAGAACTTGCAACATCATCAGGATGATGTCCAAAAAGTGAAAGAGAAGAACCCTTAACTAACGCACTGACTTTAGAAACCAAGGATATACTACCCATTGCTTTCCTTTCAAACATACCTGCGTTCCCTGTCAACATAAGCTACAACATCCAGATCTTCTTCCTCATCTCCTCCAAAAAATTCTGGTCACAGAATTTGTTTCCTCAATCCTCATCTTATTTTTAACCATTCTTGCCCACTCATGCATCTGATTATTCCTCTTTTTGCCGCCACTTCTTCCGATACACATAACACTTATCATTCCTTCATCACCAGATATTCCAGCACCTCATACAAAAAAATTCGTTCCAACTGCCTTCTCCCCCGACGTAATGGGTTGAGTTCTTCAGATTTGTGATAAGTGTCTCTGTTTCGTGGGCGAAGGCTTCTGCTCTGTTATTGGAAGAGAAAACAGAGTGATTTGAATTAGACTTGCAGCTGCATATCTATTTATCTATCTATATGAAGGTCAGAAAACTTGTATTATTGTGTTTTTGTGAATTTTTGTGATTGACAAAATTGGAAAAAATTTAAAGTTTTACAACTACAGAACTAACAGTTTTTTTTTTTGGAGGAGATGAACAACTAACATATGCATAAACCTAACTTTTTAATCCATCGACGGTTACATTTAAAACTTAACAATCATGACTTGATCATAATCCACTTCTCATCGTACACCCATTATCCACTGCTTTTCCATAACTACTCATCGGTTAACACCTTCTTTTACTAACCTTTTTTTTTGTTCGAACAGTTTCTAAATTCTTTATCTCCAATCATCTGTACGAGATTCTGCAAGGTTGTGCTTTTCCCTTTTCTTGCATTTCAAAACTCTCATTGGGACTGTGAACTCATTAAAATGCGTTCTTGTCAAGGTAAAACAACACTATACCAAGAACTTCTTTTATTGATTAAACTGTGGCATTCATGTTTGTCTATATACTTGTGATAGTCAAGCATTGCATTTTCATGGGGTTTAATTCTTTATGTGAAAGCGGTGAGGATTCAACAGATAAGCACGATGATGGCAAGGTTTGATAAATATATTTATATACCATAAAATTAGTCACAGTAAATAATTGATATTCACTCTTCAAATCTCTATGAATCTGATGCTACTATTTTGTAACCGTTGGTTTATTTGCTTCTTGATTATGGTATTTAATTAGTCAATTTGAATTTTATTAATATCTGATTTATGTCTGTCATATCCCTACAATTTTGGTATTTTTTGTTATGCATAGCTGATTATTGTATATTATTAATATTAATTTCTTTTTTTTTTGATACAATAAGAAAGAAAAATACAAAAGACTAAAAAGAAAAACAAATAAGACTAGGTAACTCCCCATTCATGCAGGAGAGTGTGCGTTGCGCTAGCTGACAAAACTTGAATGCCAAAGCTCATACTAAGGGCATGCTTTGCTAACCAATCAGCTTTCACGTTGTCTCTGCCATCAATAGTCAAAAGTTGAACATCCCATTCCCTTTGCAGCATTCTTTATTTGGATTATCTTTTTACTAATTTATTTCACTCATACTATCTCGAATATAATTTTATAAAGTGTGCTTTATTTTCCTTTTCTTGGTTTATTTTTTATTAATTGTTTACTTTGAAATTATTATCAATTATAGCTGTAATTAAATATATGATTTATGTCACTCATATATCCCACCCATTTATGTCATTCCACGGATGTTTGAGATTTTTTTTTAATTCTCATTTTTACATAATATATGTTCCGATGAATTTTACATAAAATTTTTTGAATTATCTTTTAACCCCCTTCCCATTAGACTATTTAACCTCCCATGTTTTTTTTAACAGTTACATAATTAATCAATCTACATTTTAAAACCTGAGAATTTATTTTAGATACTTTATTTTAATGAAAATATCATACATTAATATATCTCTAACATATTGTTATTATATCAGGAAGTATATCTCCACATGCTGCAGCTAGAGCAAATCGTTGTGCTATTCTACGTAGAAAGCGACGACGAGAATTAAATACAAACATATCTCAAGGAATGCTTGACACAGGTTTTTCAATATTATACTATGTTATATACCAATCATAAAATTATAAAATAATGAATTTTTCATTTTGTTTACATAATCATGTGTTAATACATGGCAATTGGAATTGCAACAGAGAACCTGAATCAGACTTATTCGTCTATAAGGATAGATAGGGTTGCCCATCCAACGTCACCATCATTGGCTCTATCAGATGTAACAAATAGTAAGTACATTTCTTTCACAAACAGTCAGGCATAGCTTAGTGTGTTTTTTAAATTATAGCTTATAATCCGGACAAAAAAAATTTTATTGCATCTATTGATCCAAGAATTATTATAAACAATTATAACAACAATTAAATTTTACATGAAGTAACGTATAGTTGCCCTTTTCATGAATTGTTTCCATTAACAAAAATAATGTTAGTTTGTGACTTTTTCAATCATTAATGCAACTCTTTTATAATTTAAATGTATTGCAGTATATGAATAGAAAAATGTTTTTATATTTTAAACTAATTTTAATTGCACTTTAAATTTTCCTATTAAAATTCAATGTTTGATACTTCCTTTTTGGTGGTACCGTATATTTGATTTATAATCGCTATTCTATGTTGAATGACAGAAAGAGCTCTCAACAATGAACCTAGAGTTACAAAAAAAAATTCAACATCAACTAGCGTGCGGTCAAATCGTTCATCACCTCTTTCACATAATAGATCCAATAAATTTCAATCTAAAAGTTCTACACTTAACTGTATCAAAGGTTTGTTTATTCCATTCATATTTTTTCATTACTTATTTCATCAGTCTAATATTGCAGAATTTTGATTTAATTAACTTTTTTTTTGCAGTATCAAAATCCTGTAGACCAACCAGAACTAAATTATTATGCACCGCCTCATCTTCTCGTCCTTATAATGGTATTACATAACATCTCACAAATCATTTCTTTACTTTAACCAAAGAGAATTTTTAAATAGTTCATGCACTTAGAACGTGTGTATCAATTATAAGGCTATTAATCAATTTTATATTAATTATTCCCTTGTAGAGTTCACTTCATATGAAGATTTGGGTGATCCCACTATTGTTTGCTCTTATTGTGGGGCATTAATGTGGTACTATGAGCGGCTTCGCAAAGATATCAATGAAAGTGTTCCAAGATTTGGAATGTGTTGTCTTCAGGGAAAAGTCAGATTAAATTTCCAAGTAGACCCACCCTCTTTTTTGAAAAGCTTATTAGATGGAAGCCATCCTGATAGTCAGCACTTTAAAGCTCATATAAGAACTTATAACATGATGTTTGCTTTTACATCAATGGGTGGGAAGATAGATAGGGAAATAAATGATGGAAGGGGTCCTTACATTTACAGAATGGGTGGCCAAAACATTCATATGATTGGAAGCATTCTCCCTTTGGAAGGAGCAGCTCCAAAATTTGCTCAGCTGTATATATATGATACATCAAATGAGGTTTCTAACAGAGTTTCTGCAGTACGGTGCGTATGATTTACTTTCATTAATATTATGAAAATAGTATAATGATTATGACAAGTTCTACATGTTCCTTATTTGTAATCTTTTATTTGTTTGTTTTTCAATCAGTGGACAACATGATGAATCACCCCCCACTAAAGTCACAATCATTGAAAGCCTGAAACATATGCTAGATGAGTATAATTCATTGGTGCAAACATTCCGTAAGGCACGTGATTTCATCAATTCTCATGAGGGACAATGTATTCACATTAAGCTAATCCATCAACGAGGAGTACAAACACGCAGATATGAATTGCCTTCAAGCCAAAATGAGATAGCTGCCTTGATTGTAGGAGACATTGGATCTACTGAACAAGGTCGAGATATAATAGTACAATACAGAAGTGGCCTTCTTAAGCGAATTCATGAGACTCACCCAGACTTCCTCCCATTACAATATCCATTGTTATTCCCTTATGGTATTGGTGGTTATAAGCAAAAAACTCCTCATGTTCGAGAAAATTGCGTCAACCAAGCGAGAAATACGTTCGTTTCAATGCGGGAATATTTTGCATACCATATCCAAGATAGAATAAACATTTGGTCAACAATACTCCATGGGGGGAAACTTTTCCAACAGTTTATTGTTGACGCTTACATGATGATGGAATCTTGGAGGTTGGCATTTATTCGAAATAATCAAAAAAAGCTTCGTGCTGACTTATATAAAGGACTAGCTGATGCTGTTGTACTGGGTGAGACTGAAGCTGCAGCTAGAGGAAAAAGAATCATTTTGCCATCATCTTTTACTGGGGGTCCTCGCTATATTTTAAATAATTATCATGATGCCATGTGTATTTGTGGATGGGCTGGATACCCAGATCTATTCATCACATTTACTTGCAACCCAAAATGGCCAGAAATTATAAGATATGTAGATGGACGTGACTCACAGGTAGAACACAACCCACATGTTCTCTCACGCATATTCCAAATGAAGCTTGATCTTCTCATGAAAGATATAAAAGATGGCAAACTATTTGGTCCAGTGAAAGCAGGTATGTTCGTGTGCTTGCAGCTAATCATATTTCCTCCTTTAAATGCTACATTAAATATAGTAGATGTTTTTTGTTTTGTAAATGCTTAATTTGTGGATAGATGTTTATACTATTTTATTTTAGATGTAATCGTAGTTTAGGGCTTTCTCATGAAGCCTACCAACATCCCATTTAAGGATGTTATACAACTGCAAAGTAAAGATAAAAAATAATTACAAAAATTAATATATTTAGTGGTTTTTTAAAATAAAACGAAAAATGATACTTAAAATATTTTATAATGAAAATAATTATTGAAAGAAAACCAAGTAGAGAGATAAAAAGAATTAAAAAAATTAATAGATTAAGTGGATTTTTGTTAAAAAGGCGAAAAGACGTTATATAAAAAATTTTATAGTGAAAATAATTATGGTAAAAAAACCAAATAGAAAGAATAATTTTCAATTTAGAAAACCTAGAGAAATAATTTATAGAATATTTAAAATAAATATTATCCAGAGAAATGATTTAGACAAAATATATGTTCCTGCAAAGTATAAAATAAATAAGAATTATAAAAGTATTATTATTTACTGGATTTTATTTAAAATATGCCAAAAAAATTATCCACAAAGATGATACGCATAAACAGTGCACACATATGTCTCCATGAAATCCGGTTAATCACAAATGCTAAATATATCATAAGCAAGAATTATCAAATTACTACTATTTAGTGAATTTTTTAAAGAAAACCGTAAAAAGTTATGCTTATTTAAATTACACTAGATTTTCTGCATTTGTGTTATTAATTAAATATTATTTATTACCTCAAATGTGTTTATTAAAAAATATATATGTGTGTGTGCGCGCACATATATATATACATATATTTTTTATTTTTGTTAAGTTTATTAGAATATCATTGGATGTATATGTCTCGATCGTAATAATTGTTCAAAGAAAAACCTTTTTGTTTTTGGCAATTTTATTTCATCCCATTTATATATGTGTGTTCGTTTTGTTTGTGGAAAACATAACCCCCTGTTTGCATTATTAGTTTATGTTTCTATTGGTTTTGTCAAATACTATTTAGTTGTGAAGCTTTTTTAGGTTTGTACATCATTTTATTTATTTCCTCATATGTTTTATATGATATCCTTACTTATTCAATATTTAACTTTTATCCAATATATGATCTTCACATATTATTCATGTGAATATATATTAGTAACATATATATTAATCTATCTATTTTTTTGTAGCTTTGTACGTTATTGAATTTCAAAAACGAGGCCTGCCACACGCCCATATTGTTATTTTCTTATCATCAGACAAAAAGATTGTCACCACTTTGGATGTTGATCGAGTTATTAGTGCTGAGATACCAGATAAGAATATAGATCCTGAGTTATATG
Organism: Mimosa bimucronata; assembly: GCA_037074515.1. Taxonomy (NCBI): domain Eukaryota; kingdom Viridiplantae; phylum Streptophyta; class Magnoliopsida; order Fabales; family Fabaceae; genus Mimosa; species Mimosa bimucronata. The sequence continues at coordinate 30,216,414 of CM073440.1, read as the reverse complement.
AAGCTGTCAACGAATTCATGATTCATGGTCCATGCGGGATTGCAAATTCGAGGTCTCCTTGTATGATTAAGGGTGAATGTTCTAAACATTATCCCAAAGAGTTTACTTCAACCACAATCATTCATGAAGATGGTTACCCTCGATACAAGAGACCAAACAATGGAAGAGAAATTATGAAGAATGGAGTTCCTTTGGATAACAGAAGTGTCGTCCCTTACAATCCTTACTTACTATTAAAATACCGTGCTCACATGAATGTTGAGAGATGTAAAGAAGGTGTATCCATCAAATACTTATTCAAATATGTGACTAAGGGACATGACCGTGCAACAGCCGCTTTCTATACACAATCTTCATCAAGTGATAGTGATGTGGTCCATGATGAGATCAAGATGTATTGTGATGTTAGGTATTTATCACCATGTGAGGCTGCATGGAGGATTTTGGGTTTTGATATAAACTATAGAACACCTGCAGTATACAGGCTCTCATTCCATTTACCAGGTGAACAAATGATTCTTTATGAAGACAATGAAAACTTGAATAGTGTTGTCAACCGTAACACCGGAAAAATTACTCAGTTTGAAGCTTGGATGAGAGCAAATGACAAATATGAGGATGCTAGATTATTGACTTATGCAGAATTTCCTACAAAGTTTGCTTACAAAGAAGATGAGCAATGTTGGGATCCTAGGAAATCAGGAGAAGTCATTGGACGTTTATATTATGTTCCTCCAGGGGCAGGTGAACTCTTTTATTTACGCCTCTTGCTTGCATCCATCCGAGGTCCAAAATCTTATCGTGATATAAGAACAGTAGATGGAGTCCACTATGCAACTTTTAGAGATGCATGCTATGCAAAAGGATTATTAGAGGATGATAAGGAGTATAGTGATGCTATTTTAGAAGCTAGCCATTGGGCCACACCTGAATACCTTCGTCGTCTATTTAGTACATTGCTATTTTGCAATTGCATGGGTCGTCCTGAGATTGTATGGACCCAGACATGGAAGTTAATGGCAGATGACATATTATATAGGTTACAACGTCTTACTAATCATTCAGGTACAAGTAACAACAGTTTATTATAAGTACTTCTTTTTTTTGGGGCATTATTATATATTTACTATTTTCCTTGAATGTATAGGGTTGAGCCTAGATGATTCAGAATTACATGATCAAACATTGCTAGAACTGGAGGAAACTTTGCAAGCTAATGGTAGAAGCCTAAGTGATTATCCAACAATGCCATCCCCAACAATGTCCGTTCAATTATCCAAAGGCAATAAACTTTTGCTCTCTGAAATGAACTATAGCATTGAATCCCTTTCAAATGAATTACACCAACTACTTCCCAAGCTTACTTCAGAACAGAGAACTATATATGACACCATCGTGGATGCGGTCAATAAGTCCAATGGGGGAATGTATTTTATTTATGGCTATGGAGGAACTGGGAAAACATATCTGTGGCGAACACTATCTACATCATTGCGTGTGAACCGTAATATAGTATTGACAGTTGCTTCAAGTGGAATAGCCTCACTTCTTCTTCCTAATGGCAAGACTGCTCATTCTCAGTTTGCCATTCCATTGTCTATCACAGAAGATTCTGTGTGTAATATTAAGCAAGGGACCCAGCTTGCAGAACTATTATCCAAGACTTCTCTTATCATTTGGGATGAAGCACCCATGACAAATAAATATTGTTTTGAGGCATTAGATAGATCATTGCGTGATATCATGAAACGCATTGACTCACACGCCACATCAAAACCATTTGGTGGCAAAGTTATTGTGCTTGGAGGGGATTTTAGACAAATACTGCCTGTGGTTCCTCGAGGTAGACGTGAGGATATTGTTTTTGCAAGCATTAATGCTTCTTACTTATGGAAGGAATGCAAGATTTTTACATTAACAAGAAACTTGAGACTATCCAGTTATGCTAATTCAAAGGATATTGAGGTTGTCACCGAATTTGCCAATTGGATCTTATCAATTGGTGATGGCACTATTCCCATCATTGATGACACAGATGATTTGATTATTATTCCGGATGAATATCTCTTGATAACTGATGATGATCCATTGCAGTGTATTATCCACTCAACATACCCAAACCTACTTCAGCATTTGTATGACAAAGAGTATTTTAGTGAGCGTGCCATCCTTAGTGCTACCTTATCTATTGTGGATGAGGTTAACACTCGCATGCTTGAGATGCTTCCAGGTGAGGAAATGGTTTACTTAAGTGCTGACAGTGTCTCTAAACAAGATGCAAACATCAGCTCCATTGATGACATTCATTCGGTTGAGTTCCTAAATACAATCACTATGTCAGGTTTGCCAAACCATCAACTCAAACTTAAAGTAGGCACCCCAATAATGTTGATGAGAAATATTGACAAATCCTTGGGACTTTGCAACGGAACAAGGCTTATTGTCACTAGGTTGGAGAAGTATGTAATTGGTTGTGAAATATTAACAGGTCCCAATTCAAGCAAACAAGTTCTAATACCACGCATGACCATCACCCCCTCTGATTCGAGCTTTCCCTTCAAATTGTGCAGACGCCAGTTCCCTGTGATGCTTTCTTTTGCTATTACTATTAATAAAAGTCAGGGGCAAAGCTTGCTTAATGTTGGGTTATTCCTACCACATCCAGTATTTACCCATGGTCAACTGTATGTAGCTGTTTCACGTGTTAAACAAAAAGATGGGTTGAAAATCTTGATTTTGGATAGCGATGGAAAACCCACAAACAAAACTTCTAACGTGGTGTACAAAGAGGTTTTTTGTAACCTATAAATGATGTATTTGACTCATGTTCCCATTGTATAGTTGTTCATGCTTAGTGTTTATTTATATGATCAGACTCATGTTTCCATTGTATAGAGGATCATGCTTAGTGTGTATATATGATCATACCATTGTATAAATGTTCAATCTTAGTGTGTATATATATGACCAGACTCATATTTCCATTATATAGATGTCCATGCTTAGTGTGTGTATATATATATGACCAGACTCATATTTTCATTGTATAGATGTCCATACTTAATGTGTATATATATTATCATCCACACATATAATATTCATTAATCCCGCGCATAGCGCGGGTCCTGTACTAGTTTACCTAAATTTACCTTTCCATTGTTGTGGATGTAGCATTTGATCCAAAAATCCTCAGGTGACTGATATTAGGCTTCCTTCCCTTGTAGAGCTGATATGGAGTCTTTTCCATCCCCTTTCTAATGTAGGCTCGTTAGAAATGTAGCAAGCTGTACTCATAGCATCTGCTCAAAATATTTGAGGCATTTGTTTCTCGTTCAGCATGCTTCTAGCCATTTCTGTGAGCACTCTGTTCTTTCTCTCTACAACACCATTTTGTTGAGGAGTACGAGGGGCAGAGAAGTTATGATCAATTCCATTCTCATCACACAGCTCCATGAACTCTTTGTTCTCAAATTCTCCCCCATGGTCAGTCCTGATTGCTATGATCTTTGTGCCTTTCTCATTCTGCAATTTCTTAGCAAGCACACAAAAAACATCAAAAGTTTCATGCTTAGAGGAAAGAAACATAGTCCAGGTAAATCTTGAGTAGTCATACACAACTACAAGAGTGTATAGGCTTCCTCCTAGACTTTTCACTCTTGCTGGCCCAACTAGATCCATGTGAATTAGTTCCAATGGCCTACTAGTGGAGACTGTCTTCTTGATTTTAAAAGAGGACTTTGTTTGTTTACCTCTTTGACAGGATTCACAAATTAAATCATGCTTTGATTTAAAACTGGGAATTCCTATGACTAACTCCTTCTTAACTAATTTATCTAGCTGAGAAAAGTTCACATGAGCTAATCTTTTATGCCATAACCAGCAATTTTCATCATTTGAAATAAAGCATTTCTCTTCAAGCTGTTGGCATAAATCCAGAGTATATAAGTTTCCATTTCTATTTCCTTTTATCTTATACTTCAGACTGGATTTATTTATATCTAAATCATTCTTATCAACAATAAGACATTCATTTGAATCAAAAATTACCCAGTTACCATGGTCTGCGCTTCGGCTAACACTTAGTAGGTTGTGGCAGAGACCATCCACTAGGTAGACATCCTTGACTGGACCTACTTCACCCACTCCAGTGATTTTTCCACTTTGGTTCCCACCAAAGCTAACTTTAGCTCCATCTTTTATCACCAGATTGTTGATTTTGTCCTTGTCACCAGTCATGTGTCTTGAGCATCCACTATCAATATACCATTTCCCTTTACTGGATGCTTTAAGACATACCTGCACAAACTACACAGATTTAGGTACCCAAACTTTCTTGGGTCCTTTAAAGTTAGTCTTGTGCTCTAAGTTTGTAAAAACCTTAGGCACACGAGTTCCTTTAGGAACCCACTTGTAAGAGCTACTAACCCCATATTTTCTATGATTACAGATGGACTGGGTATGACCTTTCTTATTACAATAATTGCAAAAACTATATGGTGAAGAATTTCAGAAGATTTTCTAAAATATTTCATGTATGACTTCACCTTTGGTTCAACCCATCTTTTTGAAAACTTTTGTTTAGGCTCATAGCCAATACCTGTTCTATCTCTAAAAACTTTTTGATTGCTTAAAATCACATTTAAAGTTTCTGAGCCTTTTGTAAATTTTTCTAAAACATGCGAAAGTTTTTCCTTTTCCTTCAATAATTTTTCACAATTGGAGCAATTTTCAGAAGTTGAAGGAATTGTTATCGATAGAGGCTCAGCTATCGATAGTTCTTGTCTAGGAGCTTGTGATAGCTCCTCTTCTATCACTAGAGAAGAAGAAACTTTTTGTAAAGAGAGGTTTTTCTTGAGATCTTTGTTTTCTCTTCTTAATCTGACTACTTCTTTAGCTAGTTTCATTAATTCTATGTGCATTTCATCATATAAGCTTTGAAGTTCAGAATAAGAAGGTTCAGAGTCAGATACCTCAGAATCACTTTGCTCTTCTTGGACAACAAGGCAGAGGTTGGCGCATTCCTCACTATCGCTAGCTTCTTCATTAGAACTATCACCTCAGATGGATGACACATAAGCCTTTTTCTTTCCATAGATCTTCTTTTTCTCCTTCTCCTTTAATCTTTGAAGGCTGGGACACTCAGCTCTGAAGTGACCAGGCTTCTTGCATTCGAAACATACAGGAGTTTTGTCTTTCTGGGAGTCTTTGAAGCTAGGGCCACTCCTCTGAAATCTTTCTCTTCTTCTGAAGAACTTTTTAAATTTTCTGGCCATAAGAGCTATGTCCTCCTCATCATTATCAATTTCATCCTTTTCTGAAGCAGCAAGAGCAAGTGACTTTTTCTTGGAATTTCCTTATGTTTCCCTTTGAGCTATCAGGGTAGGCTCATACTCAGCAAGGCTGCCAAACAGGGCAGTGATGGATTTAGTTGATTCTCCTTGCATTTCTTGAATGGCTGTTACTTTCATGAGCCAGTCTCCCTTCAGGACTTTCAGGATTTTGTTGACCTGCTCTTTCTCCGTAATTTTTCTCCCCAGAGCAGCAAGATTATTGATGAGATGGGTGAATCTGATCTCCAGATCTCTTATCTTCTTACCCTCTGACATTTCAAACTTGTGGAACTCTTCCACCAGCATTTCTACACGCCTATCTTTCACTCCAGAAGTCCCTTCATGAGCAATTTGTAGTGCTTCCCACATTTCTTTAGCTGAGTCAAGGTGCCCATGGGATCTTTAGGAACAATATCTCCTTCTTCAATAATTTTCCAGAGCTTGTACCCGTTGGCTTTGATGTAGATTTTCATCTTTAACTTCCAGAAAGTATAATGCTTCCCATCAAATCCAGGAGGCTTATTAATGGAGCTTCCTTCAGGGAGGATATTTTCAAGCGATGCCATTTAGATCTTTGCTTCTCGGATTCGTTGGAATCTTAAAAACAGAGAAGACCTGCTCTGATGCCAATTGAAAGTGGCAATCGCACAAGAGGGGGGTGAATTGTGCTATTTAAAAATCTAGGAATAATTAAAATAACACAGCCTTTATACTGGTTCGGCCAACACTGCTTACGTCCAGTTCTCCAACACTCAGTTGGGTTCCACTAACCACAGGTTTTACGAACACAGGTTCACCTGTCAACCTTTACAGAGTTTTAGAATCTCTCTAAACACTCCCCCTTACTACCTGTAAGGCAAAATCCCTGTTCTAAAGCACCAAGCTTTCAGAACAACCTCAAACAGTAGAGGATTTCAATAAATGTGTTCACTTAATGAACAGATTTTGATAAACACTTAAGTACAGATAAAATCTCTAAACAATAAATACAGAAAACAGAGAGCAATGAATGAACTTGTAAATATTCTCGTTTTTCATTGTTTTTTTCATAAATGCTCAAGTTCTGTATTTATATCTCTTCTCAGATTTTGCCCTAACATTCAATCCTCAAGAAGCCGTTTGAATTTAGTCGTTGGGAGCTTATAGCCGTTGGCATTTAATGCAGCTTCTTCATCGGGCTTAACTCTCTGCTCTAGCTTCAACTACTTCTTGCGTAGGGTGAGCTAGGAGAGAGATAGACTCAACGTTCTGTGCATCCGTACAAGTTGTACTTTATGGCAGCTTTTTCATTAGCGCTAGCTTGGTCTGCTATCGCTAATCTCATAGAGTGAATTCTGCACTTAAGCTGTTAGCTAACCAAATAATCATATATTGCACAGAAGACGCTATCGCAAGCTTAATCCATTAGCTCAATGAGATAAAGATAATATAAGGTATATCAGAGCTTTTGATATCGATAAGAAGATGTATAATCGATAGCATATTCTCTTGGATCAAAAAGCATTATATCAGCATAGAATTTTCTATCGATTGCTAATCCATTATCGCTATTATCTTTAAGGATACTATTATCTAAGCATTCAGAGATATTTCCAGGTATCCTATTATCGATAGACAAGCATGATAGCGCTAGAATCATGTTAGCTCATTTGACTCATTTGCACTGAGGCATTAGCTATCTGAATGATTTATTGTCTGAAGCCCTTTTGATATCGATAGCTTAACCTATTATCGCTAGCTAATTCCTCTTTGCTCAAGGACTTGGTTTATTTTTCTGCTAGCTGAGTTATCGATGAGCTTCTAGCGATGGATTCTTTCTTTATCGATAGAGAATGACTTAGTGATTTGATATCAACCTTATTATTGCTAAGTCTTCACTTGCTATTCTTTTCTGTATATTAGCTATTGAGATTCACTTAGCGATAGAGATATTCATTCTTTATTGATCTTGCTAAGTTATCATTTTTCAATAGTGATGGATCTTTATTCTTGCAATGGTGATCTATTACCTGGCAGATTTTACACGTTCAATTCTGAGGTAACTTTCACTTATGTTTTCTCAGGGTCAGTCTTCATCAAAACTTAATATTTCTAACATTTTATAGCATTACTAATATAATGCATGGCTTAAATATTTTCCATTTAATCGCTTATTCCAAATAAACACCATTGATGCTTTGAAATGGACTGTTGCAGCTTACAAATTCCCATATCTCTAGTTATTGTAAGTTAATATTTCAATTCACATATACTCATTCTCTTTTACGATCCTTAGTTTCTTCTATTCGAAACTCTTGTAATATTAATTTTTTCCCCTAAGAAGGTCGCTTTTATCAATATCAGAAAACTTATTACGGTGACTAATATCCAAATATACAAAAAAAAAACAGAATTATATAAACTTAGTTACAATGTAAAACAAAAAGGAAAAAGTAAATGTAACCTACAAGACTACCTATACCAATGTAATATAGTATTAATTTTCTCCTTTCTTCTGCCAATGCTATTCTTTATGCATAGATACATAATTGAGTGAATTAAGATTGCATTAAATAAATCACAACAAAAAAAATAACGAATTTCCGATGGAATTTCGTCGGAAAATTGCTTTTTCCGACGGATTTCCAGTGGAATTCTGTTGGAAAAAATTTTCCGGCAGAATTTCAGAGGGAATCTTTTCCGTGGCAAATTGATTTACACAGAATTTTTTTTCCGTCAGAAATTTCTGACTTCCGTCGGTAATTTATATTATTTTATTTTAAAAATAATATATTAAAATATTATTATTACCAATAGAATTCCGTCGGTAATTTTTTAAATTTTTTTAAATTATATGCCACATTTTTTGCCGCCACGTGTCACTGTCGTATACCTCCCCGTGTCGCCTCCACATGCCGCCACGTGTCGCATTCACAAATTGTCTCCCAATTGTGGCAGAGGTGAGAATCGAACTCGCAACCTCTTACATGCTGATGCCTTAACTAGTTGAGTTATGAAGACCATATGATATTATGTACAAACTATTATATTTATAATATTACATTATATTTAGTATTTTCATTTTTTATTTAAATCATAATAATTATTGTAATTATTATCATTAAATTATTTTAATAATTATTTTACTTTATATATAATTCAATTATAATTATTTTTTATTTTTCTTACTAATATTTATTAAAAAATAACATATTTTTAATAAACAAATTACAATTAAATTTATTAAAAAAATATATCTCTATACGTGTAAATGACAATTTTATTAATATTTATTAAATATTATTTATTTATAAAATATTTTTTAAAATAAATAAAAATAATATTTTAATATATTATTTATAAAATAAAATCATAATATAATTCATAATTACCGACGGAAATGTTCCATCGGTAATAATATTGTTTTAATATATTATTAATAAATTAAAATAATAATTTATTTATAAAATAATATAATAAATAAAATTACCGACGGAAAATTTTACGTCGGTAATAATATATTATTATATTATTTATAATTTAAATAATAATTTATTTATAAAATAATATAATTAATTAAGTTACCGACGAAAATTCCGTTGGTAATTTCCGTCGGTAAGAATATTTTAATATATTATTTAAAATAAAATAATAATTTATTAATAAAATAATATAATTAAGTAAAATTACCGACAGAAACCGACGAAAAAATTTCCGTCGGTAATTCCGTCGGAATTTCCGTTGAAAATCTGTCGGTAATTTCCGACGGAATTTTTTCCGTCGGAAAATTCCGTCGCTAATTATTTGTTTTTTTGTAGTGAATATTACATGAAATCAGGAAGAGATAGATGGATAGATGGAGTGTATATATATATATCTTCATGGGTCTTATGAGGGAATCTCACTTTACTTTATAAAAGGTTAAGGTGGAATCAATCCTAAAACTAATTTTGGAGGTGCATCCAACATCCAAAGGTATTTAGTTATACAACTTTACCTCTAATGTATAAAAAAATGTGGCAATTCCCACCCTAGACTAATTGTTCCCTAACAACTATTACCTAGGGGTGAGTAAACGATTTTTCGATTCGAGTTTTGTCACACCCCGAAAACTGAGGTGTTATCAGCCTGGAATATGAGGAAAAAACATACAACATCCCTTAAGCCTTGCATATGTATAAAACTCTACATTTTTATTTAAAAACATATTGCCAATAGATAATATAAAGTGTTGATACCTTTTTAAATTAACAACGCTCCATGCTATCTATTAAGGCTGCTCACAATTGTCCCGGTCCATTCGAGACGGGACAGTCCTGTCCCAAAAATTTTCGGACGGGACAAAATAAATGTTTGGGATGGGATGGGGCTCGAGACGGGGTCGTCCCGTCCCTGTCCCATCCCGAATACAGATATGAGTATTTTTTTTACATGTAACATGACATGTGTCATGTTATGTGCGGTTTCTGCCTTTTTATTTAATTTTTTTCAAACTTTATTTAAATGTGTAGTTGTTGCTACTTTTTTGGCTCTAATTATTATGTTTTTGGTTTATTATGTATTAATATGGAGTGCTCATGGCACTGGAGGAGATTTAATTATGCTACAAAGTCACCCACCAAGTGTGTTGCTCCGCTAAATCAGGATAAGATGGACAATTTGTTTGGTCTATGCAGACCAAGCTAACTTGAGTCATGTTATGTAAAAAAAAAGATTTTTGCGTCATTTTTTTTAATTAGAAAAAAATTTCGGGACAAGGCTTGTCCCGTCCCAATCCCGCTCTGTCCCTATCAGGACCGAAACAAGTTTGGGACGGGGTCGTCCTTGTCCCATCCCGTGAACACCCCTACTATTTATAGAAATCATAACAAAAATCTCTTATACAATTAGAACTTCCCCAAAAGTTATACAATAACTCATTTTCATAATAAGTTTTACTCAATACTAATAGATATACACATATGTGACGTAGCCAAGGATCCTAACTATAGCTTACGTGGGACTTCTAGAACAAAATTTTCAAAATATGATACATTATCCTTTAATATAAGTGTAAATACTCATATGGAAGTGATGATGTGTTTGCAACAAAGAATAAACCACGATTATCATTAATTCAACTTAAATAAAATGAGATTCATACATAATTTTTGTTTTAATAATACGAAATAATAATGAGAATATTTCTTTTTCTAAAACCCTGTCTTATCAGAGGAGCTGACACAAAAGGATTAACAAGCGCAACTCAAGGATGCGGGTGACAAGGGCAACCCAAAGGTTACGAATAACAAGCGCAACCCGAAGGTTACGAATAGCAAGCGTAGCCCAAGGCTATGAGTGACAAGCGCAACTCGATGGTTACCAAAAGCAAGCGCAGCTCAAAGGCTATGAATGACAAGCGCAACCCGCATGTTACGAATAGCAAACGCAGCTCAAGGCTACGGGTGACAAGATCAACCCGAAGGTTATGAAAAGCAAGCGCAGCTCAAGGTTACAAATATTCAACCCTTTGTGCCTAGCTCCTCTACTTAAGATGTTCATATCTGCACACTAAATTTGCCTCAGCTTCTAACCATGCCTTGATGGATGTCAACCCATCTTCGAACCTCCATTTGGACCCTCAACCGTCACCCATCCCGGAAATAGTTCCTGAAACTCCCCTGTCGCCCTCTCCCCAGCCAGATAAGGAACCTGTCCAAATCGAAATAGTCAACCCCAAAATGATCCCTAATGGCCAAACCCACCCTCAACCTGGCGTTACTTTCAAAGACAAGCTTCTGAACTTAAATCGTCAATGCGAGGAGGAGGAAGAGAATCTTTCCCTCAAGCTCGGGGACGTAGCCTATGAAATGATCGGTAGCATCCCCTCCATCAACTTTGCAGCTCATGTCCTTGAAGTCTTCAACAAACGAATGGGATATGCAATTGTGATCAAACTGCTGGGGAAAACAATCGGGTACCGCCATCTTCGTGTGCAACTGCAGAATATTTGGAAACCAGATGGAGCTTTTCAACTCACAGATCTTGAGGATAACTGTTTCCTTGTAAAGTTCAAAGAAGAACTGGACTTCCAGAACGCCCTCATGAACGGACCTTGGGTTATCTTCGGCCACTACCTCTCTGTTCAGCCATGGACCCCGGAATTTAATCCTCAGAATCATGCTATTAATCAAGTCATGGGATGGGTTAGGCTACCTCGTCTCCCAGCCAGATACTACCATAAAGGTGTCATCAAGTCAATAGGGAATGTATTCGGAGAAGTTATTCGCGTGGATTATAACACAGTATCCGGTGAACGGGGCAAATTTGCCCGATTTGCTGTCATCTTAGACCTCACCAAGCCTCTGGTGTCAAAGATACAAGTGGATGGGCAGATTATCTTTACTGAATACGAAGGTCTCCCAACCATATGCTTCAAATGCGGCCGATATGGCCACCTTAAAGAGGCTTGTCCAGAAAACCCGACAGCCACCATTGTCCAGCAAAATGCAACTGATCAGGCACCGGCGCGTGTTGACCCGCTGATAGCAGCGCGTGAGGACTCAATGTATGGGGAGTGGATGCAAGTTCAACGTAGGAGACGTATTCCTGTCAGAGATACAAAGACAATCCCAGTGCAGGAAACCAGAGCAGCTACCTCAGGATCGAGGTTTGACATTCTCAAAAAGGTACAAGAGTTGGATGAGGAGGTTACTGAAGATCCCCAACTCCTAAGGAATTTCCAAAAGGGTGAAACATCCTTGGCAGGGCACATGGTGCAAGAACAAAAGGACTCAAAAAAAGTTGAAAGGCACTGGTCAGAAAATCAGACAAAAGTCCATCCCACTTCCCCACCTAACAAGGACTGCGTTTTCAGCTCCCCTAGTTACATAACCAGTCACATCAACATAGGCCTTGACGCATCTCTCAATAAAGCGGTCCAGATAGAGGACCCTAGGCAATTTCCTCAAGGCAAGCCCCATAAGGCCCATCTCCCCCCTGGAGCTCTTGGGCCGAAACCCAAACGAGACTTCCCAAGCCTCAGCCCATCTCAGACCGCCGGACCCATGCCTCAAATCTAAAGGAATCAGACTTTCAAAGGGTCCAGCCTTCCACAAGAATGGGAAAAAATCCATGGATCAGGCAAACCCCTCGAACAAGATGCTCAAAGAAATCGCAGGAAGCTTTCACAAGATTACTGATGATGATGCAATTGCCAGGCTTGTAGAGGGAGTTGATTTCTCCTCTTCACCTTCTTTATAATTATCTTATGTCAATAATAACTTGGAATTGTCAGGGAGCCTCCAACAATAGACTCCCCTCTACCTTCAAATCAATTGTTTCTAACCATAAAGTTGAAATTTTTGTTTTTCTTGAACCTAGAATCTCTGGCTCTAAAGCAGATAAGGTAATTAAGAAGCTGGGCTTCCCTCATTCCTATAGAGTTGAAGCTAACGGGTTCTCTGGAGGAATTTGGATTCTCTGGTCCACTAATGTTGAGATAGAGATTTTAATGAGCAACCTCCAATTCATCCACATGAAAGTATCCAGCCCATCCCTCCGGGTTCAATTCACCTTCACGGCGATATACGGTAGTCCACAAGCAAAGTTTTGAAAATTTCTGTGGGAAGATATAAAAGTCATTGCTCCAGATCCTAGTTGTCCTTGGCTACTAGCAGGAGATTTCAATGCCATTATCTCATGTGAAGAAAGAAATGGAGGTTCGGCTCGCATAAATCAGGGGTGCAGTCAGTTTAAATCCTTCATTCACCAACTGGGCTTAATTGATATGGGCTTCAATGGTCACAAATTCACCTGGAGAAGAGGAACTCTAATGGAAAGACTAGATAGAGCTCTATGTAACCCATCCTTCTCTAGCATTTTCCCATCCTACTCTGTTGACCACTTACCCAAAATCTTGTCTGATCATAGACCCATCTCCATTAACTTGGGCCTCCTCAAAAGGTCTGCTCTCGGGAAAGCCTTCAAATTCATGGCCCCATGGATTTCCCACCCTGAATTTCCTGACTTAGTGAGGAAAACGTGGGATGAAAGGGCAGACATTGTCGAAAAAATTGATCACTTCTCTAATCAAGCCCAGTTCTGGAATAGAGAGGTTTTTGGCCAAATTGGACAGAAAAAGCGACGCCTCACTGCTAGGCTGGAAGGGCTCAAACAGAAACTTAAGGAACTCCCATTTTCTGATTTCCATATTGATCTTGAACAGTCCCTGGCAGAGGAACTTGAAGAAACCAATTTCCAAGAGGAGCTACTGTGGATACAAAAATCATCCTTAGATTGGATTTGCTTGGGTGATAGTAACACCTCCTATTACCACACCAAAGCTCTAATTCGAAGGAGAAACAATCGAATCCTTAAGCTCAAATCCCAGGATGGATCGTGGATCACAGATGAAGACCTCCTGTCTGAGGTAGCTAGAAACTTTTTCCAAGACATTTATTCCCTTGAAGACCCTCGGTTCCACACCCCACGAGTAAAAGGAAAGTTTCCGGCGATCGGACATCAGGAGAAGAGTGCCTTAGAACGGGTTGTTGAAATAGAGGAAATTAAGAAAGCCCTCTTTGAGATGAAGCCCCTCAAAGCTCCAGGTATTGATGGGATTCATGCACTATTCTTTCAGTCTCAGTGGGACATAGTGGGTCCTAGCCTTCTTCAGTACATCCAAGGGTTCTGGTCGGGCTCCTCTCTCAATCCTAATCTCAACAAAACCTTACTAGCTCTCATCCCCAAGGTAAATCGCCCAAACCTCATCAGCGAATTTCGACCGATCAGCCTGTGTACCGTGATATACAAGACCATTACTAAGGTAATGGCAAACCGGTTGAAAGAAATCATTCCATCCCTCATCGGTCCCTATCAGACAAGCTTTATTCAAGGGAGGAGCATCATTGATAACATTATCATAGCCCAAGAAGTTGTCCATTCCATGAGAAGAAAACAAGGGAAGGGAGGTTGGATGGCAATTAAAGTTGATCTCGAAAAGGCCTTGACCGCCTTCGTTGGGACTTCATTTTCGACACTCTTACTGATGTGGGTCTCCCTAACCGAATGATCAACATGATAATGGAATGTATCACTACCTCAAGCATTCAGGTATTGTGGAATGGTAGGCCAACTACCTCTTTCAATCCTCAAAGAGGCATTCGTCAAGGGGATCCCCTTTCCCCATACATCTTCGTGCTTTGCATGGAACGCCTCTCTCAGTCCATCAATCAAGCGGTTGAAAATGGAAGGTGGAAACCAATCAAGCTAGGAAGAGCCGGAGTCCCTCTCTCTCACCTGTTCTTTGCAGACGATCTGATCATCTTTAGCCACACTACCACATCCCAAGTTTCGATCGCTCAAAAAATTCTAGCAGAATTTTGCAAGTCCTCCGGCCAAAGGGTAAGCCTTGCGAAAACCAAAACTTATTTCTCAAAGAATGTCCCTAGCCCCACCAGACGATCATTATGCAGGAAATTGGGCTTCCAAGAAACTGATTCTCTGGGCAAATATTTAGGAGTACCACTAATCAATGGAAGGGTTTCCTCTTCCACCTATAAGCACATAGTGGATAAGCTACAAGGAAAACTTGCTGGATGGAAATCTCACTGCCTCTCTCTTACCAGAAGAATTACCTTGGCCAAATCGGTTTTGGCATCTGTTCCCCTATATACAATGCAAAGCACTCTACTCCCTTCCTCTTCTTGCAAAGACATAGAGAAGATCATAAGGAAATTTATTTGGGGATACTCCACTAACCGAAAGGGCATTAGCCTTATAAAATGGAAGGACCTTTGTCAACCGTTGAAAAATGGAGGGTGCGGTATCCTGGACTTAGAGGCCCAAAATAAAGCCTTCATGGGAAAACTGATCTACAAACTTCATTCAGAGCCGCAACTTTTATGGGTTCAGGTTCTTAGACGGAAGTATGACATTAAGCTCACGGAGGAGAACCCAGCACGAGCCCATGCCTCTCATTTCTGGCAGAACATGGTTAAATGTTGGCAGGAATCTCGATTCCACATCAAATGGCACCCGGGCAATGGAGAGCACATAAGGTTTTGGACGGATTTTTGGATTGGTGAACATGGTCCCCTTAAACTCATCTCCTTCGCAGAAATCCCCAAGAATGATCTGAACAAACCAATCAGTGAATTTACTAATGGTACTAGCTGGAAATGGGATCAACTGAACCACCTTCTCCCTACTGATATCTTAAAAGAATTATCAGAAATCACTATCGATCAGACAAACCCGAATCCTTCTTGCTACTGGCGTCTATCCCCATCAGGTCAATTTTCTACCAAATCAGCATACTCAGGCCTTCAATCGTTGAAATGGGGGGAAGTCAATCAATCATGGACCCGAATTTGGAAGCTCCCAGTTGCTCAAAGAGTCAAAACATTCATCTGGATTCTGGTCAAAGGGAAACTATTAACTAATGCAGAGAGAATAAGAAGAGGACTCACCGCTGATCAGAAATGTGCTCTTTGCAATGGAAGAATTGAAGATGTCAACCATGTCTTCAGGACCTGTTCACTGGCAAATTCAGTTTGGAAGAAAGTTCTCCTAGCAGATATGTTTGCAGATTTCCTTAGAATAGATCTCACACTATGGATTGGAACTATTCTGAAAAATCTGATCTCAACATGTCTTGGAAGATTGGCATTTGCATTACCCTTTGGAAACTCTGGCAAGCTAGGAACCTCAGGATTTTTGAACATGACAACTTCACCGCGGATGATTTACTTACACAGATTAGAATCATAGTCCAAAAGACTGCGAAGAGTTTTGATCTATTTCATCCCCACAATGTAACTTGACTTTGCTTTATTGATTTGTTCTGTAACCTTGCTGTATTGCGAAGCCCATGTAAAGTTTATTCTAGATTTAATATACTCCTTTCACTCAAAAAAAAAAAAAGATGTTCATATCCTAATAAGAATTCATTTCTTCCTATTCGTGAAAATTCCTTATACGCGTTAGGAAAGATCGATCTTGTAACAGAGGTGGTACAAAATGTGCATAATCCATATATTAAAATCCCTTCCATACACTTTGATTTTACCATTACCACAAAATTAAACATTTTTTTAAAGTGTGCATGAAAATGAATAATGTATATTCAAGTACTTATAGTGAAAATCAAGATGATGACGCACTTAAGCCAAAACTGTATCTAATCATTCAATAGTTTAAATCAATCCATCTTATCCAAAAATGAACTCCATATAGCAGCCATGTAATTATAGACAATACATAATATACTCATAACTAAGCCCACACCTAAGTCTTACAGATATACAAACAAAAACTTGATTAATTAATGAATTTAACTAGTGAAAATAAATCATCCCAACCACTTTATTCCATATAACACTCACATACTTCCAAGTCCAATAAATACCATCTTCCTCCTAACAATCTTTTACCCCACTTCTAACTTTTCTTTCACTCAAGCATTTTATCAAACACTTGTTGTGCACTCAATCTGGCTTCCTTGGGAAATATTAATCTTTCTGTTTCAACTACCTAACCTTCTCACATTCTAATTATAAGTCAGATTCTATATAATCACAAAATCGCAAGAATACCATAATTTCCCAATTTGTCAATACATAATCATGGAAAGAAAAACATTAGCAACTGAAAGTCATGGAAGTACCAATAGGAAAATGAAACGGAAGAGGTACAATATCACCAACTTTTATCTTTCACACAAAACCTTGCCCTGCCTTTCTCCCAGTGCAAGCAAAAACAATAAAATCTACAAAAGATCTATCCCCTGAGCATAAAATTAAACGATCAAAAGGGAATGACAAAACCATGGCTTAACACACACACGATGCAGATGTTGGAAAGAAAGGACATGAACTATCAAAGAAAAAAATGAAATTAACTATCTCTCATCTCTACTCTTACAATCAATACAGAAAAAAATCTAAATTAATTGGCACCCAACCCACCAGCCACACTAAGAGAAAACAAGGAGAAAGAAGAGGAATGATTAGGCATAGCAATGTTAAATTAGAATAAGACAAAGAGAATGATTACATACCACACACAACCAATACTCAAGAGACACTTCAGAGTAATGAAGACGGCGTCTTTCTTGCATCCATACAATAACACAATTAAACAAAGGAAGATGGAGGAAAAGTGAGAAGTTTCAACGCCACTAGCGGAGATTCCAATAAAGAGCAGAGCAGCCTCCTGAAAAATGGAGCAACTAGCCCCCCAAAGAAACGATCAAACATAGAGGGACAAAAAAATGGAGTTTAATGATACACTATTAAGGACATTTTGGTAATTAGAAGAAATAAAGGGGCATTATAGTCTTTGTTGTTATTGGCAGTTATTTTTCAGAGTATTTGTAATCCATGTGATGGAACTCAGCATTTTTCTGTCTTGAATGAATGTTACCTTGCCTCCCCTTTTCTCTCTGCTTTCTTGTTCTCTAACCTCTTTCTCTGTAATTCTTTGTATTCTTCTCTATTTTCTGCTGTATCTTTCTATTCTTCTTTTCTGGTACATCACTGGTACCAGAGCAGTACATATCCTATGGCCGACGCAACCAGGAGTCAACTACAACTACGTGAGGTCAAAGAACGTCTACGCACTGAAATCAACCAACGATTTCTGTACGTAGAGGACCAGCTAGAGCATTTACAGGGACTAAGGGAGCAGATGAACATAATGCAAGATCTAATGCGACGGATGGCTTTGCAATTGGCAGACGATCTAGGAGGAAGAGGTCGTGGTGTTCGCAAGACAGAGTATCACACACTTTCGTGATATACTAAATTAGACTTCCCATATTTCTCGGCCACTGACGTTGATGCGTGGATAGCCAAGTGTGAACGGTATTTCATGCTTGATGGAACACCAGATGCTAAGAAAACGACACTTGAGAGCATTTCTCTAGATGGTGAGGCATACAAGTGGTTTCAATATTTTGAGAGAGGAAGACAGGGCAATGTACCTTGGCCTTTATTTGTGGAAGCTATTCGCATACGATTTGGCCCTTTGAGTGATGATCCAATGGATGATCTCATGTACCTGCATCAAACAGGTCCTCTGAGTGAGTATCAACTACAAGATTTTGACAATTTATTGTGCTGATTGGATTTACCTGAGGCAAAGAGGCTTAGCTGCTTTATTGGTGGACTGGAACCCGAATTAGCATAAGGTGTTAAACTCCTACGTCCCCAAACATTACTAGAAGTAACCAAGCTGGCGAGATTATAGGAGTCCAACCTAGACTTACTGTAGTAGTACACCAGTCGCCACGCTACGAGTAAGTTGTCGCAGTACTCCTCAAAAGGATTGATAAATTCTTATAATCAGTTAGCAATGAAGACCTATTCCTGGAAAGATAAAGCATCGAACGCCGGCACTAAGAGGATTGGGGACTATAGCACTTCTAAAGAAGCGCTTGGCAAGCCAAATTTAACATTTAAGCAGAAATTTACTGTGGAAGAATGCCGTGCCAAGAATCTGTGTTACTATTGCAAAGACAAATATTCAACCAGTCACAAATGTGCCACTCAGAAACACACACATATTTTTGTGATGGAGGTCGTAGGAGATCCTGAAGAAGACGACCCACAAGAAGAACTCAATACCATAAAAGTGGCACAGGAAACAGAGGGTGAGAAGAACGTGGTGCCAGTCAATTCGCTGAAAGCGATGAGTGGCATTACTTATGCAAAAACAATGCGGATCACTGGTCGGATTGGAAACAGGATGTACACATCTTGATTGACACTGGAAGTACTCATAACTTCCTTGATTATAACATTGCATCTGAACTTGATATTATTGTACATGATATCTCGCCTCTAATGATTACCGTGGTAGTGGAGGCAAAGTATGGGGGCGGAAGAAATGTCCCAAACTGATATGGGATTCGCATGGCACTAAGTTCGACGTGGAGGTGTTTTTATTGCCACTGGGAAGCTGTAATATGGTGTTGGGAATGCAGTGGCTAAGAGAGCTTGGAATGATCCATTTGGATTGCAAAAATCTAACAATGGAATTTATGTGGAAGGGCAAACCAGTCAAGCTATCAGCGGCTACCTCAAGGCATAATCGAGTTGTTTCAGAATTTCGTATGATGAAATTATTACATGGCCGAGGGGAGCTGTTGGCTTACCAGGTAGTTCCTTATTAGAAGAATATGGCATGTTTCACTGTACGAATGGATGAGGAGGATGTGTTACCAGAGGGGATAGCTGATTTGTCACACTCCTTTGAGTCCTTATTTCAAGAACCCAAGTCACTACCACCATCTCGGGGTAAACACGATCATGGGATTACACTTAAGTCAGGGACTACACCTATCAAAATTTGGCCATACAGGTACCCATCAATATAGAAGGATGTGATAGATAATATTGTCAAAGACATGCTAGACGAAGGAATCATCCAACACAATTCCTCACCATTTGCAGCACTAGTAGTGCTAGTTGAGAAAAAGGATGGGAGTTGGAGGATGTGTGTGGATTATCATGCTCTTAATAAAGCTACGATAAGAGATACTTTTCCCATTCCATTGATTGAGGATTTGTTGGACGAATTAGTGATGGCACGGGTGTTTTCGAAGCTGGACCTTCGAGCAGGATATCACCAGATACGCATGAAGAAGGAAGATGTCTACAAAACAGCTTTCCAAACTCATGGGGGACACTACTATGAGTACTTGGTAATGCCATTAGGGTTGATTAACACCCCTTCCACCTTTCAGTCCATTATGAACCAGCTGTTTGAAGGGGTCCTAAGGAAATTTGTATTGGTATTCTTTGATGATATATTAGTCTACAGTCCTGATTTGGAGTCCCATAAAGAGCATCTGAGATGTGTTTTTGAGATCTTGCGAGAGAACCATTTCTTGATCAAGAGGTCTAAGTGCTCATTTGCTACCCGTAGCATTGAATATTTAGGTCATGTGATCTTGGAGGGGAAGGTAGTGGCGGATTTAGTTAAACTAAAGGTAGTGAAATCTTGGCCACAACCACAAACAGTGCACGATGTACGAGCTTTCCTTGGTCTTACTGGTTATTACCGGCGATTCATTAGATCTTATGGAATCATAGCTCACCCCCTTACTGAATTATTGAAGAAGGAGGGGTTTGTTTGGTCTGAAGCAGCAATGGTAGCCTTTAACCAGTTAAAGGAGGCCTTAGTGAGTGCTCCTCTACTAACACTCCCGAATATACACCACCCATTTGTAGTGGAAACTGACGCCTCCAGCATCAAAATAGGTGCTGTTTTGACATAAGATGCTCACCCCAGTAGCATATGTAAGCAAGGTGTTGTCACCCCAGAATAGGCTACTTTCAGTGTATGATAGGGAACTATTGGCGATAGTGCATGCAGTGACTAAGTGGCATCCGTATCTAAGCATCCAACCATTCACCATTATGACTAACCAAAAGAGCTTGAAATTCCTACTGGAGGAACGATTATCAACCCCTTCTCAATATACCTAGATCACCAAACTTATGGGGTTACAATATGAGATCAAATATATAAAATGGAAAGAGAATGGAGCACCCGATGCTTTATCAAGGGCCACCCATGGTGAAGTATTAGCCATCACTACTTCCTTTGTCTCTACAGAATTATGGGACCAGTTGCATGCTTAGTGGCATTCAGATGAAGCACTTCAGAAGCTTATTATGGAACTAGAAACAAATCCCTCTTCACATCCTAAATACACGTGGCGGGATGGCATACTCCTTCGAAAGGGCAGGCTTGTGGTGGGAGCCAGTAACAAGCAATTGCAAAATGTCATACTGTAGTGGTTACACGCAGGGCCTCAAGGGGGCACTCAGGAGCTCAGGCTACCTACAAGCGTGTCAAATCGGTATTTTACTGGAGGAATTTATTTGCAAATGTCCAGTCATTCATTCAAAGATGTGAGACCTATTTGAGATACAAGTACAAACCTATGGCTTATCCTGGACTCCTTCAGCCATTACCCATTCCTAAGGGAGTGTGGCAGAGCATAGCCATGGACTTCATCGAGAAGTTACCGAAGTCCAAGGGCTATGATGTGATTTCGGTCATCATAGATCGATTGAGCAAGTATGCTCACTTCATTCCGTTAGCTCACCTATTTACAGCAGCAAAGCTAGCACAGGTTTTCATGGATAATATTTACAAGCTTCATGGTGCTCATGCAAATATTATGAGTGACCGAGATCCGATATTTACGAGCATGTTTTGGAAGGAGTTCCTACTACGGCTAGGTGTTGAGCAATGTATGTCAACAGCATACCACCCACAGAGTGATGGCCAAAGCGAGGTGCTTAACAGATGTCTTGAACAGTAACCTCCGTTGCTTTTCTTGGCAACAGCCCAAAGACTGGGCTCAATGGCTTCCACTCGCTGAGTGGTGGTATAATACCACCTTCCACACGGCATCTCAAACAACTCCATTTGAGGTGATGTATGGACAACCCCCAGCCATACACCTTCCTTATCTGCCTCATGAGTCCTCGATGAAGTCCATAGATCGATCTTTCTGTGCTCAAGAGGAGTTGATGAGAAGACTTAAGACCAATTTAGCTGCTGCTAGAAATCGAATAAAGCAACTAGCAAACAAGAAGCGGACAGAACATGTGTTTAAAGTGGGAGATTAGGTGTTTCCTAAGCTGCAACCTCACCGACAGACTTCAATTAACACTCGTCACTGTGAGAAGCTAAGTCCTTGATTTTTTGGACCTTTTCGTGTGGAAGCTAAGGTTAGAGAGGTGGTCTACACGCTTGCACTGCCAAAAACGTCCAAGATACACCCCACCTTCCACGTGTCATTATTGAAGGCTTGCCCAGATCACAATATACCTATTGTTCCTTTACTAGACCCTGCTGCTAAGTCGTTTGGACCGAAAGTCCTTTTTGCTATTTTAGTGATTTCTCGCAACAATAGGGCTGTGACTTGGGTGTTAGTACATTGGGCTCACGAACTACCAGAGGAGGCTACATGGGAGGACTGGCCCATGATCGCGTCAGCGTTTCCAGTTTGGTAATTAAAAAAAATAAAGGGGCATTATAGTCTTTGTTGTTATTGGCAGTTATCTTTCAAAGTATTTGTAATCCATGTGATGGAACTCAGCATTTTTCTGTTGTGAATGAATGTTGCCTTGCCTCCCCTTTTCTCTCTGCTTTCTTGTTCTCTAACCTCTTTCTCTGTAATTCTTCGTATTCTTCTCTATTTTCTGCTGTATCTTTCTATTCTTCTTTTCTAGTACATCACTAAATCATGAAGCTTCTATAACATCCTCACCCCCCATTTCCCCCCTTGTTTTTCAATAGCTCCGCGGAAAAAAAAGGCAGGGGAATTAAAAAGTCTTATGCGAAATTTTAGGAATTTATTTCCTTATTTATTATTATCACTACTAATTATTTTCTTAAACAAGGACCTTATAGTAATTTAAATCGTTTGAAAAAAAAAATATTCCTAGCGTGAATTGGATTTATACGGTATACAACAAGGAATACTAGTAAATCATATGCATTAATATTCTATTAGACATAGTGCTAAACTAGGGATTCTATTCTAACAATAATCAAATCATTATTCAAAAATTAATTACTTTATATTATTTTAAAAGCTATCAAAGATAAAACAGGTATTCTTTCCCCCCTTTTTCTCGAAAAAATTTCTTTCATTGAATTTATTATTATTTTTTATATACACACACGTGCAAACTAAAACAAAATACATCTAACTTCCGTTTAAAGCTAAACTGAAATTATAGAGATAAAATATACATAAATTTAATTTGTTGGAAACCCATAATTGTAGGAATATAAGTTAAGGAGTTTTATGATTTGAATATTAGTTTCCTTATTTCCCTCTTGCACCTAATAACTTCATAATTATTTACTGAGAAGTTAGAGGGCTGATTCCCTTCTCTTCTATTAATTATTATTTTTTTCTCTGCTGCCATCAATTTTATCTTTTGCTTCTTCCTTTTTAAATTTCTTTTTGTTAGCTTACATGAACAATCAATTATTGCTAAGTTTAGGAACTCAAACTCTTGAGTCATTACAATTTTGAACCAAAAACCGAAAACCGGCCAAAAGCAAAACCGAAAACCGAAAAACTGAAATGTTTCCAATTTTATTTAACGGTTTTTGGGTTTTAGGGCCTTTTTGTTTCAGATTTAGTCCATACGAAAATTCAACAAAAAAATGAAAAAAAAAACAGATTCACTGTATCTAAATAGTTATACAAACTCTACATCTTGACCAAACAACTAAACTATTAATTCAACATGTCCGAAACAAAGAAAACATACTATTATAATATTATATATTAAACAGATGACAGGGCATATCTCAGGAAAACCTTTCATTTTTCATTGTGTCTTAATAACCAAGGATGCTTCTAAAAATTCTAAGCCATTAAATGCATACAGTAGGCACAACATAAACTCCATCAGTAGACTCAAAATTAATGATCAAACCAAAGATTTAAGAAGTCCTTCAACATCAGTTATAAATAAAATAAGAAACACGATTGACTTTTATGGTGCTAAAGGTAGACAATTTTCTCAGGGGCTCAAACTCCATCAGTGATCACTGATCAGTCTATTCAAATGGAAAGGACAACAGAATGTATCAGAATTTATCTAATTCAACTCTTAGGGAAGCTATATGCGAAAAAGGGAGAAGGAAAAACTATTCTATCCCCATTTTCTTAAAGTTTAGAACTTCCAAATAAGTGAGTTATAAGCTATTTCCTTTTCATCATATTCCTTTCCTGTAATCTAAACACCGATTCAACATTCCTTGCAGAACATATAATAAAAGCCAATAAAACATAACAGAAAAAGGAAACCGTAGAGTGAGAGGGAGAGTGAGAAGGAGAGGAATCGGTGGGCTAGGGCTGAGGCAGAGAGACCAAGAGAGCCACAGAGAGAGGTTATAGGTGCCGATTAAGAGAATGGCAGACGAAGGTCAACTAGCGTCTGGCAAGGAAGGAAATGATGATGATTCTTGGAGCGGAGGGTCCAAGGGTCGACTGTCAAGCTCGAGGCCGAGAGGGTGATGATGAGTGATGAGATGATGAGTGATAATTGTATAGTTACCTAGGGTTTGTATTTGGGGCTATTGGGCTTGCTCATTTGGGCTTTCTTGTTCTCCTTTAAAATAAATATTATTGGGTCTGGGCCTTTTTTTTTAAAATGTCATCAGGTTTTCGATTTTCGGTTTCAAACCGAATTTTTTTTACAAAAACCGAAAATTTTGAAAGAGGAAACAGAAACCAAAAACCGAAAAACTGAAACTGAAAGTCATATGGCTCGGTTTGGCTTTCGGTTAGAGTTCAGTTTTGCTCAGGCCTTATCTGTTGCCACGTTCATCATCTTCATTAGTAAAGAGGCAACTGAGAAACCAGCAAAGAATAGTATCGAGATTTGTGATTAAATGAAAGAGAATGTGGAATCAGTAGCCAAGCAAGTTAGGAAGGAGAAGCTTGAACTATACCCACACATTATATTCACCACCAAACAGGTCCTTTTAGTTTTTTACAAGTTTGATTTAATAGAGGAATAGAAATCAACTTGAGTATTATGAAACAAACCTTGAACTACTTGGGCATAAAAAATTGTAATTATTGCAACAAAAGAGATTATTAAATTCTTGGAAGATAATTGGGTGTTTCCCTATTTCGAGTAGTTTAATTGGGTGTTTATGCTGTTGCAAGTTCCTTTCTCAGTCATCTCCCTGGTCTGATCAATTAAAATAATGAATATCAAGATATAACGAAGGTTAGGGTTAACTTAGGGGTAAGAATTGCTTAATGCTTAATGTATCAGGGGTAAAATTGAATTAAGAAATATGATATGGCATTAGATGCACACCCAACATTAGTCTGGGGTATTGGGTGCATCTTAACCACTTTTATATGAGTAATGTTAACAATTTTATTTGGAAAGGTTTTAGTTATTGTTTTTAAAATTAGTTTAAAAACTTTCAGAATATTTTCAGAATTTTCATTAATGATCGAAGTAATTAAATGAACAAATTTTAAGTTATAACTTTATTAAAACAATATCGAAACTAATAAGAGTGTAATTAGAGGAAAGGAAAACTAATAATTTCAGCGATGGGTGATCGTATAATAATTAAGGATCATATAAAAGTCTGATAATTAGTAAGCTTCATTGGGAGTATTTCTTTTTCTTATCTAACCTCAGTTCAAATAATTTGATGGCATCAATATCACACAATATTCAATTAAGAGCTGTGATTCTAACTTGCACAAACAAATCTTTATTTTTTTGCATAATATATTATAATGTTTCCTTGTCCATTAAACACACACATAAATACAAAATTTGTCATTGCCATATATTATTCTTATTCAAAACTGACTTCATTTGACTTTCCTAATCCATATAGTCGACAGATACTACGCTTGTACCACTATTCCCAAAACAGACAATCATCTATAAACTAAGATAATGGAAAGAATGGTTTTCTTATGCATGCAAGGCACTTTCTTCCTCCCTTGTGAGAGCCTTTCTCTCTCCCATGTGAGAGCTTAGTGAGGTTCATTGCGTAACCTTCACCCGGCGTTGTTCTTCGAACAGCGGCGGTTCCCTTCCTTTCTTTCTCATGAGTGTTAGGAGTGCGTCCTTCAATTGTGAGTGTTTCTGATATAGAGTGTGTGTGAGGTGGTGTGTGCGTGTGTGTGTGTGTTGCATTTATTAGTGCTTGGAGGTGGGAGGTGTGTAGGTATGGAGTCGGTGTCTGGAGGTCAGAAAAAAAACCAAAGGAAGTACTTTTCTAAAAAACCTGATAAAAAATCAAGTATGACTCTTATCGGTAGAATCATTAAGGACAAATCTCTGAATAAACCAACAGTGGCATCTATGATTAAAAAAGGATAGAAGATTGATGATTTGGATGTTCATGAGTTGGATCGGATGACGTCTACCTTTCTGTTTCATTTTAATAAAGAAGAAGACGCTGCGCGTGTTTTGAAAGGCAGACCCTGGTCAATTCAAGGCCATCTTCTTAACCTTCAAGTGTGGGAGGAGTATATGATATTGAAAAAGGTTGATTTCTCGACATCCCTTTTTTGGGTTCAGTTTCATGGACTCCCCTTGGAAGCTTTTGATGTGGAAAGTGCAATTACTCTAGGGAATGCGGTTGGGGAAACGTTGATGATCGAACCTCCAGAGGTGAATGGCAAACTCTAACGTACCTTTATTAGAGTGAGATCGCTAATTAATCTCAATGAACCCTTGATTGCTGGTTTGTGGGTTCCTCGAGAGGGTCGGGATCCTGCATGGGTGTTCGTCACCGGCCGCAAGTGCACGCGTCAAGTAATAATGTGATAAGTAAAGTATTGTTCCCACGAGGATTTGGTCCAAAACCTGATCAAACAATGATTTTCACACTCTCGCCCAATTTGAGTGATACAAATGTTGAGTTTGAAAATTAAATAAGAAAATAAACTATCCTAAATGAAAGCAAAATTATGAACAAATGATTCTTCAATTTCAATGGCAAATTTGGGTCCTAAAATTGTCTATCCCCCTTGTACTTCCTAAAACTCAATTAACCTCCTCTCAAAGATGCTCTCAATGAAAGCATATGCTAATCTAGGATTCTTGGAGTACTTGTAAAAGCTCTCTCAAGTCAAGAACAAGTGTTTAATCTTGTTAATTGCACAATCTCTTGCTACAACTTAACATAACCCAATTTTAAAGCTCCAATCCTAATGTGATTATGTAAGGTTAGCAAGTATATCTCTATCTTGCCAACAAACCATCCATTTAACACTATAAACTTCAAGTCTTACATTACTCTACCCAAGTTCTACACTCAACTTAGCTCTCTCAAGTCATAAATTGAGTGAACACAACATCTAAATGGTGATCAAGCACTTAGAAGCATTAGGAGAAGAGTAAAATAACCACATACATAACATTAATCACAAATTAAGAGGAGGAAACAAGAATTAATCCATACAAGGGTTCAAAACAACCTTAGAATCAAAACCTTAGCTCCACATGTTCAGAGAATCCAAAAGAATATATACATACATCAGCAAATTCATGAACAAGAGAGAGAGAAAGGAAAATGGAGAAGAGAAACCAAGAATCAAAGCCAAAATCTCTTCCAAACTTCAACTCCTTGCTCCAAGCTCCTCCAAGACCCAAACCCTAGCAGAGCCAAGCCCCCAAGCACGCCCAGGAAGTGAAGAATGCGGAATTAGGTCAAAAATTTCCTTATATAGGTCCAAAATTCCGCTGGCAAATTAAAACGCGCAGCTGCAGAATTCAGTACCCTCGCCGTGGAGGTGCCATGGCGAGGGGCAGAGAGGGAGTTCTTCATATTTTTGCCTTACCGTGGCCCTAGCCTTGGAGGTGCCACGGCGAGGGCCAGAAAGCTGCCCAAAATGATAAGCCTCACCGTGTCCCTTGCTGTGGAGGGGCCACGGCGAGGGCCAGAATTTGGCCTTCTCAATGCTCTGTTTGCCTTTGAACTTTGCTCACTTGAATGCTTGGTGATGAGGCTATAATTCTTTGGTTATTGCTCCAAAATACTCCTACAATATTCACATAATACAACATAAGAAAATAGCTAAAAACATGAAGAAAATCTATACAAATAAACAATTATGTGCATCTAAAAGAATGAACATTTTCCCATCTTGAGTGTCCAAAATATATTAATAATTGCATAAAATTCAAGGGAAATGTGTTGATATTACATGAATTCTTGGGAGTTATCACACCCCCAAACTTAGACTTTTACTCATCCTCGAGTAAAACAAGTGCTGAAATTGTTAGATTGATCAATTATCTACTTACTATGCATGCATGGAGTTTTCCTCATTAGTTGCTCAAGAAGATATATTCAATAGGAAATCAATGGAATATAGAAGGATGTAAAATTTACAAATTAAGAACAAACTTCCCAACAATTCCAAGTGTGTGTTTGGAGTTAGAAAATGATTCTTTTGCAAATGTAAAGAAAAATTTCAGCATTACAAGAGGTATGAACTAACCTCAACATCAAGGCTTCATATGCCTAACCTATTCCTCTCTCTCCACTAAAACATCAACAACAACAAAGCCTTATCCCACTAAGTGGGGTCGGCTACATGGATCGCACGACGCCATTGTGCTCTATCGGAAACCAAATCTTTAGATATATTATTTATTAAAAGATCTCGCTCTACAACGTCATTAAGTGTAAGCCTCGGTCTCCCTCTTCCTCTCTTAATCGGACTCCAGACTGTTTGATCTACCCTCCTCACTGGCGCATCCAATGGCCTTCTTTATACATGTCCAAACCACCTCAAACGATTTTCTACCATTTTCTCACTGATAGGTGCCACTCCAACTCGTTCGCGTATATGATCATTCCGAATCTTATCCTTTCTTGTGTGACCACACATCCATCTCAACATCCTCATTTCAGCTACCCCCATTTTATGTTCATGTTGACCCTTCAAAGCCCAACATTCACTACCATATAATACTGCTGGTCTTATAGCAGTGCGATAAAACTTCCCTTTTACCTTATTGGGTACTTTTCTATCGCAGAGAACTCCAGTAGCTTTCCTCCACTTACACCACCCAGCTTGAATTCTATGATTGACATCGTCATCAATCTCACCATCTTGTCTTATAATTCATCCCAAATACCTAAACTTTGTCACTTGAGGGATTGTTTGCTCTCCCAGTTTAACCTCCAAATCACCTCTAAATTGTCTATTTGCAAAATTGCAATGCATATATTCTGTCTTACTCCTACTTAAACGGAAACCCTTCGACTCCAACGTGTTTCTCCATATCTCTAATTTATCATTAATCTCCTCTCTTGATTCGGCCAAAAGGACTATATCATCAGCAAAAAGCATGCACTTAGGGACCTCTTCTTCTATAGGCTCAGTTAGAGCATCTACCACTAAGTTAAACAAATATGGGCTCAAAGCTGATCCCTGATGTAAGCCAATTCTTATAGGGAAGTCTTTTGTCTCACCTCCCGGCGTTCTAACCTTAGTCAATACCCCATCATACATATCCTGTATAACTTTAATATAAGCAACACATACTCCTTTCTTTTCCAAAGCTTTCCAAAGTAAATCTCTCGGCACGCGATCATACGCCTTTTCTAAGTCAATAAAAACCATATGTAAGGCTCTTTTTCTACTTCGATACTTTTCCATTATCCCTCTTAGTAGATATATCGCCTCAGTTGTGGATCTCCCTGGCATGAACCCAAACTGTCTCTCAGAAATACTAGTTTCTAGTCTTAACCTATGCTCAATCACCTTTTCCCATAGTTTCATTGTATGACTCATAAGCTTAATTCCCCTATAATTTGCACAATTTTGTATATCGCCTTTGTTTTTATAAATCGGAACTAAAGTACTTTTTCTCTAGTCATCAGGCATCTTCTTGGACCGTAAAATCTCGTTGAACAATTCAGATAACCATAACACACCCTCCTCCCCTAAACATTTCCAAACTTCAATCGGTATACCATCAGGTCCAACTGCTTTACCATTTTCCATTTTCTTAAGAGCTTCTCTAACCTCCCAAACTCTAATTCTACGATAAAACGACCTATTAAGTCCATCTTCACTAATTGTCAAATCTCCCAACTCACAAGATAGACCTTCACCTCCATCATTGAATAACTTAGAAAAGTAGGCCTCCCATCTATCCTTAATATCTTCGTCAGTAATCAAAACTTTACCTTCTTCATCCTTTACACATCTTACTTGATCCAAATCTCTCGAGTTTCTCTCCCTACTCTTTGCGATCTTGTAAATCTTTTGTTCCCCAACTTTTGTCCCTAACTCCTTATAAAACCCCTCGTATGCTTTAGCACGAGCTTCACTCACTGCCTTCTTAGTCTCCTTTTTAGCTAAGCGGTACTTTTCCCAATTTTCAGTAGTATTACACAAGTGTATAGCCTTAAAACAATTCTTTTTATTCCGCACCTTTTCTTGGACATCCTTGTCCCACCACCAAGTCTCCTTATCTCGCGGTCCAAAACCTTTTGATTCTCCTAAAGTAACTTTAGCAACCATTTCAATCTTCGTAGCCATATTCTTCCACATGCTATTAGCATTTCCTTGTGGCTCCCATACCCTTTCATCCAATAGATTTCTCTTAAAAATCTCTCGCTTCTCCCCCTTTAACTGCCACCACTTGATCTTTCGGTTCAAAACTACCCGGCGCCTTTGTCTTATACATTTAATTCTCACATCAAGAACTAGAAGTCTGTGCTGAGCGGTCTCCCCATGCCCAGGAATCACTTTGCAATTAGTACATAACCTTCTATCAGGGTTTCTTACCAAAAAGAAGTCAATTTGTGACTTGTGAGTTCCACTTTTGTATGTAATTAAATGTTCTTCCCGCTTCTTAAAGCATGTGTTAACAATCTTAAGATTGTATGCTAAGGAAAAATCGATAATTGTTTGCCCTTAATTATTCAACTCCCCATAACCAAAACCACCATGCGCCCTTGCATATGATCCCGCCTCTTTCCCAACATGTCCATTAAGATCCCCTCCAATAAAAATTTTCTCGGTTGCCGGTATACCTTGAATCAACCCTTCAATATCTGCCCAAAACTTCTCCTTAAGATGTGCTTCTGCCCCTACTTGGGGTGCATATGCACTAATAATATTTATTGTATCATTTCCCACAATTACTCTCACAGATATGATTCGGTCCTCAATCCGCTTAACTTCCACTACATTCTTCCGCCATTCTTTATCTGCAATGATACCAACACCATTCCTCCCATTTACCTTTCCTGTGTACCAGAGTTTAGAATCATTAACTCCGATTTCTTTAGATCTCTCTCCAGCCCATCTGGTTTCTTGTAAGCATAATATATTAATCTTACGATCCTTCATAACTTGTGCAACCTCAAAAAGCTTCCCATTCAGCGTCCCAATATTCCAAGAACCAAATCTGATCTTACTCTCATGAACTAGCTTCTTTAGCCGCCTCCGTCCATTAGAGTGCGGTAGCCCTTGCTCATTTAACACTGCATTCAGGCGAGGATGCAGCGGCTCTTGCTCTCTTATCACTGTACGAGAGCCATACAGCGCGTTACAACCAGGCAACGACCTATCCTTTAGCCCTTGCTCTCTTAACACTGCATTCAGGCTAGGATGCAGCGGCTCTCGCTCTCTTCTCACTGTACTCGAGCCATACAGCGCGTTGCTTACGGGCAACGACCTAACATTTACACAATTTCTTCGTTGATCCATGTTCATGAGATTCGACGGGGTTTTTACGCTGGCTGTCGGGGCCTAACACAACCCTCCTCCTTCACCCGGGCTTGGGACCGGCTATAAACATAGGCGGAGTTCTCTCCACTAAAACATCATTTCACATAAATCCAAAATCAATGGGACTTTATAAGGTTGTAATGTGGCCAAGGGTTGAGCTCATAGAAAGAAAGGTGTAAAAGGAATTCAAATATCTTGAGATAAATGATAATATGCAACTCATCTTCCTTCCTTTTCTATACAAAATTTCCTTCCAAAAATCTAACCACTCCCCCAAACTTATCTCAAATTGAGGTATTTGTACTTCAAGTCTTATTGAAACTAAACTTTCTTTTCTTTTCTTTTTCTTTTTTTTTCTTTTCTGTTTTTCCATTTTTTTTAAACAAAAGGGAAATCAACTTGCAATGACTTTGGAGTACAATCTATTGAAAATCATGTATTATTTACATTCCTCATACCCACTTACAAATACATTCATCTCATAACCACTATACCATTTCTTACCACCAATAATAATCATCAATCATCTCAAAATCAAGGTAATTCATGGTTTTTCGGGTTATAACGGTTAAGGTTCAGTGTGGGGTTCAAAAAGGAAATTCACATGGTTTTTCCATTAAAGGCTCAAATTGGGATGCAAGTGGAAATAATTCAAAGGTAGGCTTGAAAGGCTCAAACACATCGGAAAAAAAATGCCCATATCATTTTTCAAAATCATGCAAAATAATTACATAGCCTCAAGAGATTCCAAGATAGGTTCTAGAGTCTATCAGTTGAGAAAGAAAATACATGCTTAAATGCAAAAAAAAAATCTCCAAACAAAAGCTTTCAAATCATTCCCAACTCTAGTGCCTAATTTGCTTCAAAATGGTCAGAAAGCCAGACTCAATAGTGCGAATCAAGTATCCAAAAAATATTAACCACAATTTCCTCTTAAGCATATAATCTAAGCAACCATTCTATCATTGGATCTCACATTCAATTCAGGGGATAACGAATCAATCTAAATCATGCTTCAAGAAAAATGACAAGTAATCGTCCAAATTTCCAAAATTGAAATTCATGTCAATGTCAACTAACATTCTATCATCAAATCATTCAACTCTAATCAAATTGGAAATGCAAGAAACTTCCCTGTAAATGCTCTTTGCTCTCCAAACTTGCTTTCCATTGCCTCATGTTCAATTTGATGACAAAATTGAAGATGCACAACACAAGTCACACTTACTAAAGAAAAACAACAAGGAAAAATATTAAACTTTTAGAGCTTGGGTTGCCTCCCAAGAAGCGCTAAGTTTATAGTCTTCAGCCAGACTTTCCAGTTGCTAATCATACGTATAAAAAACAAAAATCACCTTGTCTTCATTTCTCTTTGGAAGACAAGGCTTTAGAAGAATTGGGAATTCATTCATACATGAAAAACATGATCCTTTAATCAAAAGTGATTTCAAGGAACATGATTCAATATGGCACATAGGAGGCTCTAGGTCAATAACTTCAAAATTATCATTAGTGGCCCCCAAGTATTTAGAAAACCCAATAAAATCCACTTGACTCCCATCAGTAAGAGTCAAGCTAGCAGTAGGAGGATTTTGATCAAAGATTGCAGGGATCTCTACTGTATTCTCTTGTTCACAAAAACAAGGATTAGGCTCCAAACTCGGAACCTCAATTGAACACTCAGTATTGTCCTCTCCCTCTTCGATTTCTAAGTCACAATCACCCACAGAATTATCATAGACCATTAACAACACCTCATCATTTTCCATGGTCAATGGTTCACTTAAAACCACATCTTCTACATAAGAGTCATTTGACATATCAGTGAAAACACCTGTTTGCTTTAAAGACTCAATGTTAGAAGCCATTTCATTTGCCCTAGAAGCTAAATTGTCAAGAGCTAGTGCATGTTCACTAAATTTCTCTTTTTTCCAAGCTCTCATTTCATTTTGATTATCAAGAATACACTGAAGCATATCCTCGAATGTGGGCTTCTTCTCATGAATGGGAGTGATTTCATCTACAAAATTGGGTGATATTTGAGAATGTGATGTATATGAAGGAAAAGAAGAATTTGGATCCCAAGGCAATGAATGTTCATGATTCCAACTAGGATTAAAAGAATTATCATGCTAATCAGTTCGAACCCTAGAGAAATTATCCCCTACATAATCCAAGGTTGAGACATGGGGGTATTGCTCAACATAATGATTATCTCCACAAAAATTACAACAAATGCTCTCATATTGAGTTTCAAAAGCATTGTGGTCATAATAAGAATGTAGATAACCATTATCATCTTCAAATCCACCACTTGCCCCATTTGTCCACCAAGGATGATCCATAAACAAAAATTAAAATAAAATAACTAACAAACAGAAATACACACAAAGGGAACAAATATACACATACATGAACACAAGAAAATAAGTCACAAGATAAAAACAAACACGATGACAAATATATACAAAACTCAAGCTTAAGCTACTAATGCTCTAATCAAGGTTGACCAAGAACGGCTTTCGGAAACAAGTCCCCGGCAACGGCGCCAAAAACTTGTTCCACATGTTCAGAGAATCCAAAAGAATATATACATACATCAGCAAATTCATGAACAAGAGAGAGGGAAAGGAAAATGGAGTAGAGAAACCAAGAATCAAAGCCAAAATCTCTTCCAAACTTCAACTCCTTGCTCCAACCTCCTCCAAGACCCAAACCCTAGCAGAGCCAAGCCCCCAAGCACGCCCAGGAAGTGAAGAATGCGGAATTAGGTCGAAAATTTCCTTATATAGGTCCAAAATTCCGCTGACAAATTAAAACGCGCAGCTGCAGAATTCAGTATCCTCGCCGTGGAGGTGCCACGACGAGGGGCAGAGAGGGAGTTCTTCATATTTTTGCCTCGCCATGGCCTTAGCCTTGGAGGTGCCACGGTGAGGGCCAGAAAGCTGCCCAAAATGATAAGCCTCGCCGTGCCCCTTGCTGTGGAGGGGCCACGGCGAGGGCCAGAATTTGGCCTTCTCAATGCTCTGTTTGCCTTTGAACTTTGCTCACTTGAATGCTTGGTGATGAGGCTATAATTCTTTGGTTATTGCTCCAAAATACTCCTACAATATTCACATAATACAACATAAGAAAATAGCTAAAAACATGAAGAAAATCTACACAAATAAACAATTATGTGCATCTAAAAGAATGAACATTTTCCCATCTTGAGTGTCCAAAATATATTAATAATTGCATAAAACTCAAGGGAAATGTGTTGATATTACATGAATTCTTGGGAGTTATCAATGGGTTACTGTCAAATACGAGAGACTTCAAAATTTCTGTTATGGCTGTGGGAGGATGTGACATGAAGTACAGAGATGCAAAGATAGTAAAGATGAGAAAAATGCAGCAGAAGGAGAAAAGGAATTTGGCCACTGGCTTAGTACTCCCTCAGTCAAAACTATTGAGGGAAATCTGATTGTGTGTAAGAAGGATTGGATAGAATCTAGATGGAAGAAGAAACCTCTGGGGGTCGAAATCTACAACCTCGACCCGCCGAAGGACAGGATGACTATAATGGACACCCCTAAATTGGTGGCGGAAAATTTGGCAGCGGAATCTTCTTTAAATGTCGAGATTGGAAATAGTCAATTGATTGATACTAATATAGAAATATTGCAAGATACCAGACAAAATAATGGAGGTCATTATCATTAGGAGGATCAGGCAATTATTCCCCTATTTAATGTGAATAAAATTAAGCCATGTGCTGACATGGCAAGTGACAACTCTCTCCTTTTTCAAAAGGAGGTGGGACTTTTGGTAGATGCTAGAAGAATATTTAAACCAAAGCGGGCCAGTGGCTCTTGGGCTCAGTATGAAATGTCTTCGCCTAATGATAAGCTTGGAGTGATAGAATTTCAGGACCAGGAATTAAAAAATGATTTGGGCCCAAATATTCAATCAGCATACAGAGTGGACTTCCCAGTAGAGGAGGTGGATGTTTCTAGAGCCATTACCACGGTTAATTGCCTCTTGCCAATTTCAGCAGTCACAGTACGGCTTAGTGGAATCAATCTCAAGAGACCCAGCAAAGCTCTACCTGATGACATCGAACGTCTTCCTAAAAGGCATCTGTTTCAACAAGAGGAAAGCAAAAAGAACCTAGCTGTGATTCCTATTCCAACTACCAGAAGAAATTTGAGGAATGTCCGTACTCTTAAGAATTCGATCCGCCGTGGAAGAAACTCAAAGAAGGCTAATAATCTTGATCCTCCTATTGAGCCTATAAAGTTGGATTTCCCTGATAGCTGGTATGTGGTCAATAACACTGATGATACTGCTTCTTTTTCTTCTTTATCTCAAAATGCCGGTGGTTGGATGGGACCAACCATCGGTTCGCAATGAATCTTTTATCTTGGAATTGTCAAGGATTAGGGGTTGCCTTAACAGTTCATAATCTGAAGGAAGAGTGTCTCCGAATCAAACCTCATTTGGTTTTTCTCATGGAAACCAAACAGAAAAGAAGGAAGGTTTGAAAGGTTTGTAGGAAGTGTGGCTTTACAGAGGAATGGCTAGTTGATCCTAAGGGGAAGAGTGGTGGTTTAGCATTATGGTGGT
This sequence comes from Mimosa bimucronata, assembly GCA_037074515.1. Taxonomy (NCBI): domain Eukaryota; kingdom Viridiplantae; phylum Streptophyta; class Magnoliopsida; order Fabales; family Fabaceae; genus Mimosa; species Mimosa bimucronata. Next base: position 30,180,228 of record CM073440.1, on the reverse strand, counting down.
TAGAGGAGGTGGTTGTCAACATCCTGTTTTCTTCTAAAAACATCATTCATACTAGAATTTCTGCTGCTGCTTTTGATATACCTTCATATGTCACTTTTATCTATGGCCCACCAAATGAACATGATAGGAATTTATGCTGGAATGAAATAAGAAGGATTGCTAGGGGAATTAATGATTCTTGGTTATGTGTTGGCGATTTCAATGACATATTGCTCCAAGATGAAAAACTAGGAGACAATCCAAGGGCTATGAGAAGACACTGAATTTTCAATGCTTTGTAGCTAATTGTGAACTATTAGATCTCAGTTTCAACGGATTTCGGTACACTTGGTGCAATAATAGAGAAGGGGAAGAGACTATTAGAGAGAGGCTTGATAGGGCCTTTGGAAATGTTCACCTCAGAGAAAATTTCCCGCAGTTACAAGTTTTTAATGTTGATCCTATGGGATCTGATCACCATTTACTTCATATCAACTGTTGCTATAGGAGTATAAGGAGACCAAGACCATTCATATTTGAATCGATGTGGATTTCGCACCCAGATTACTTAACCATGGTTAAGAGAGGTTGGCAACAAGGCTCCAGCTCATTGGGGTCTATTATTCAGTCTTTTACATCATGCCTGACCCAGTGTAGAAATGTCTTATAGAAGTGGAGCAGGAAGGAGTTTCCTAACAATAAGAAACGTCTGGGAGATCAAAGAGTGAAGCTTGCAGAGACTATGCAATCCATTCGAACCTGTGATAGTGCTAGAATAATTGTGGAAATTAAAGCTGAAATTGAAGCAGTATATGATCGTGAATAGCAGTATTGGCGTCAACGTTCTCGAATAGAATGGTTGAAAGCAGGTGATAAAAACTCCATATTTTTCCACCTCTCTACTATTAAACGAAGGCACCAAAATGGCATTTTAAAGCTGAAGGATGATGAGGGTAGATGGTTGAACAAGCCAGAAGAGATCCAGTCCAACATATCCAATTTTTTTCAAGGCATTTTTCTCTCTTCGGGTCAGAGAACAATGGATGTGGCTTTATCCTTTATTGATCTAAAGATTGATGAGCATATGAACCACCAACCTGTCACTAGAGATGAAATCAAAGCATCATCTTTTAGTTTGGGAAGTACCAAAGCACCTAGTCCTGATGGTTTCTCTAGCCAATTCTATCATTCTACATGGGCAGAGATAGGTAACAGTATTTGTGCATTAGTTTTTGATTTTTTTTGGTGGAAATTCCCTGCTGCACAATCTTAACGAAACAAATGTTACCTTAATTCCTAAAATTCCCAAACCTGAACATATCTCCCATTTCCGCCTGAAGAGCTCACTGATTGGGGTTTGTATCGGAGCAGTGCCGCCTAGTGTAATATGATTGCTAATAAATAATATGTAAACTTGAAAAGGCGGGTAAAAAGCATTTTTGTTTGGTTTTAGTGTGAAGTTTGGTATGTGCAAAAGGTAAAGTAAAAGGTGGGAATTTAAAGTGAGATTTGGATGAAAATGGGATAAAGATCATTCTTGATGAATGAGAGATTCGAGAATCATTGCTTCTAACGATTTTCAAGGAGTTTAATTGATTTCTAGAGAACCCTAGAGGAACCCCTCTAGGCTAGGCTTAGGTTAACTTAATTAATGCCGGAGCCCCGTACATTACTTAATTTAACCCAAGTTGATTAAGTTCCAAATCAAGAAATAATTGATTATGCAAGACTTTAAATCCACAATTTGGGCCACCCCATAATTGCTCTAAATTTCTCTCTAAACCCTAATCTATTGATGGTCACCCATACAATAAATTAGGACCTAAAGAGTGTTTGCCCAATGTCTCAACACAACCAATTAATTCTTATGCAATCTGCCTCAAGCAAATAGCTTAACACTCTTAATCCACTAACCAAGCCACCTTGCATTAGCACATAATTTTCACAAAGAGAATAACAAAACTATGAACCCATAAATTTCATTAAACTCAAAGCTAATAAGTAGCAATGTCAAGGGCTATACAAGAAGGAAATAACATAAACATAGTTTCTAACCCTAATGACATAAATGCACTCAACCAAGTGCCATAAATGCACTTCAACCAAATGCAATTAATACATTCACCAAATGTCATAAATACAACCCTAGAACCCTAGAAAAGCATAAATACAACAAATGGAGAAGGATTAGAACTAGAAAAACTCCCCTATTCAAGCTTCAAGCTCATCCCTTGGCTCCCACCACCAAGAATGGTGGAGCTTAGCTGCTACTCTCCATGGAAGAACCAACAAGAAGAAAGGAAGGTGTGGAAGCCATGGATGAAGGAAGAAAAGTGAAGAAGAAGAAGAAGATGGAGATGGAGAAGAAAGAGCTAGGGCTTGGAGGGTGTGTGAGTGAACCAAATCTGCCCTAATGGGATGTATCTTTCGTGTTTTTTAAATCCCCAAGTCGGGTCAAGTGAGTGGGTATTCAAGTTGGATCCAAATCAGGCCCAAAACGCGACTGAAATTCTGCAGAGTTCGCGCAGTTCGCCGTCCACTTCGCTGTGCCGAAGCCGCGACGAGGTGACAATATCTCTGGTTCTTCTGGCCTTTTCGCCGTGGGTTCACTGCGGTGAAAGCCATGGCGAACTCACTTCTCCTCTGCCTCTTGTGGGTATTTTCGCCGTGTGTTCGCCGTGGCGAAAGCCACGGCGAACTCATTTCTTTTCTGCTTCTTCGCTTGGCCTTCTTCTTCATTCCAGGTCTGATCTTTTGGTCCTCAACGACCTTGCAAGTGGAAACAAGACCAAACAAGGATCAAATAGCCCTATAAATTAATCAATACAATTAATCTACAATTATGACTAATTAATCCTAATTTTATACTAATTTCACTTGAGAGTTTGAGACATTCTATTAAGCACTATTGGACCCAACTTTGCATCTCAATCATGTTAATTGCCTCAAATTAAGCATATAAAAAAATACAAATCCAAGGATTTGTCACCGCCCTATAGGTCTATGTAACTTTGCATATAAGATTATTTCTAAAATACTGGCCAATAGGTTGAGACCTTGTTTAGACCTGTGCATTTCACAAAATCAAAGTGCTTTTATACTAGGGAGAGTGATTCATGACAATATAATTGTTGCCCATGAATTTTATCATTACTTGAGAAGGAAAAAGTATGGAAAAAAAATGAGTTTGCTTTAAAAATGGACATGAGCAAAGCTTATGATAGAGTGGAGTGGGATTTTTGGAACTTGTCTTATTAAAATTTGGATTCTGTAAGGAGTAGGTTAATTTGATCATGAGATATGTAAATTCTATTACTCTTAATCTTTGTGTCTCAGGAGAAAAAATAGTGAAAATTGTTCCAGGTAGAGGGCTCAGACAATGAGACCTGCTCTCCCCCTATCTTCTTATCCTGGTAGCTGATGTCTTGAGCAGTATGATAAACAAGAGCCTCATTTCGAAGGAATTGAAGGGAGTTAAATTGAGCTACACTAGTCCTAAGCTCTCTCACATATTCTTTGCAGATGATACCTTGTTCTTCATGAATGCCAGTGAACAGAATTGCAATAATCTAGCTTCCCTCCTGAACTTGTATTGTAGTGCTTCTGGACAGGCGACAAACCTAGACAAATCCAGCATTTATTTCTCTCACAATACACCAGATGCCGTACAAAAATTAATACAAAACCCAAATGCAACTACAAAGCTACAATACTTACCTATACCATAATGTGATCACACCATTTGCAAGATTTGCATTGTGGTCATTAGAAAACGATCGGGCAAGTCCCAAATCTGCAAGCTTCACATTGCCTTCATTGTCAATGAGAAGATTGGAGCCTGCATCAGAACAAAATGCATGAAATAGGCATATCATATGCAACCAAAAATAAAATACATAAGCTCCTAGAGATAAAATCTTGCTTTACCTATACCTTTTATATCACGATGAAGTACTTGATTCACATGACAATAATGAAGCCCCGTCAAAAGCTGTCTCATGTAACTTTTAGGCCAGGAGAAGAAAGTCAGACAATGTTTAAATGAATTACTACTACAAATATTTGATTTAAACAATATTTGCAGCAATACCTTAATTTGGGGACTGTAAATCTCATCCCAGGTAGATCAACAACACCAATCAAATCATGGTCCATGTATTCAAATACCATATAGATACCACCTTTATATTTGTTACCATCTGTAGCATCCAGCAAAAAGAAAAATGAAGACAAGGTAAGATGCCATGGGATTAAAGAAACTAAAGGAATTTGACAAAACATTCTTCATAGTGGCAGAATCATATAGCAAATTAGGCACTGGTGTGCTAATTATTAATGAAGTCATTAGATAATAGTGAAAATGGAAACCTGGCTTCCCTTGCTCATCTTTCTCAGGGCCTGAAGGATAAAAAGATCAGTCATTTTAATAGCAAGATGAAAATGACACCAACGGTTAGGTGCTCTTCATCCACACATTACATAACCCCAACGGTTAGGTGCTCTTCATCCAGGGTTAGCTTCCACTATCCCCTCGGGTTTAATTTCTTGGAGAGCGGACTCAAGACGGCACTGCACTGACATAACCCCAACGGTTAGGTGTTCTTCATCCACACATTACTATAAGTCAGGTAAGTTGAAGTTTAAACAATGTACATTTACTAGCTCCCATGTCAGTCTCCCAAAGAAATAAGAAAAACGATATTATGATCAAACATAAGTTGTTGCCGGTAACCATAACCACATGTAACCTACATAAAGAAAGAAAAAAAAGAAGCAAAATTGGAACATATGTTTAATAAATTCAGCAATTAATCATTGCAAAACTAAGAAACAAAAATAACAATTAACGAGTACAATGATACCACAAGAAGAGAAAGAAAGAAAAAAGGGTTAAAACTAACTAACCCATAAGTTCCCTCGCTAATCTGCTCCAACTTTTCGAAGCAATCGACAGTTCTAGATCCCCATGAAGGGTACTCATTAAGATTCAGCTGCCCAGGGGCCGCAATCGCCATTGCTCCTAAAAAAACTAGCTGACACAGAATATCACAAAAAAAGAATCAATAAATGGTCAATTAGGGTTTTTGATTTTTCAACACCGAAACAGCCAAAAGAAAAATTAACATACAAGCAGTGAGACATCGACGGAATCAAACAAAGTCGATGGCTTTCGATGAAGGAAAAGTAGAAAGAATGGAAATTGGGGAATTGGGAAGGATTAAAAGGCCAAGAAAATGAATTATGAGTGGGTAGGTTTGAATAAGATGCAAGAAATTTAGTTGAATTGGTGAAACCTCTTTTTGCTCTTTCAACAACTATTCGAACACTTCAATGTGCTTTTGTAGAAGCAAAATTTGTTGGCTTGGCTTTACTTTGCTCGATCTTCTTCAGCCTGTTGCGATTTTGGAGGATGCCGCTATAAGAGGAAGTAAGATTGATGATTATTCTTCTTCCTACTACGCAGGTAAAGGCAATCTTCCGTTTTCTTTTGGGCGTAGTTTACCTTTGTTTATGATCAACAAGGGTTGTTGATCTTTGATGAAATAAAGGAAAAAGATATTCAATTAAAAAAGGTTAACAAAATTCAGGGAATTAATTAAATAAAACTGAGATTTTGAATATAATTGTGTGATAAAATACTTTCAAATTACATTATCAAGTTATTTCGAAATAATGTAAACCATAAAAGTGAGGGGAAAAAACGTTGTTATGCATCTTTCACATTGGCTTATGCATCATCTTTGGCTTATCCACAATAATACGTGGGGTAAGGCATAATGTGGATGGATTATTAATTGTTAAATATTATAGAGGCATTGAATTTTTCATGTTTAATATTGAGAATGGAGACCCAATAATGGTAGAGCTTTGAGCGTGTCTTATTGATCTTAAATGGATGTGGAATGGTAATCATCGAAAAATTTGCTTGATGAATGATTATTTGGAGGCAATTAAGCTTATTAACGATGGAAATAATAACATTCATGAGAATTGGACTTTAATCCTTGAAAGTCATACTATTTCGAGCCGGGAGTGGTTGGTTGATCTTCAACATATTGGTAGAGAGATGAACCTTGAAGCTGATATGTTTACTAAATGTGCCTTAGAGATGCCTATTTGATTTCATTTAGTTCTATTACATGATTTTTGCTTGTTTGTTTTCTCCAATGTAGAATAGTTTTAGCTGCTTTCTTATGTATATATAAAAAAAACCTCTAAACCTACATTCGCTTAGACCTTAGATAATTCCTGTTAGTTTCACAATTGATATGGTACTGAAAAAATCTTATAATTGAAGCTACAAATCCAATGTTCATATACATCTCCAATAGGCCTTTATCAACTTCAAGTATAACATTGTTGATTGGAAGGCCACATGCTTTTGCTTCTTGGAATATTAGCTCCATAAAAGTTGAAGGGTAAAAGGTGCAATTTTACCAATGAAGTGTTGTAATAAAATCATCTAGTAGAAATATGTTGTGAAGGGTGTGAAAATACCAATAAACTTTTTGAAAGGTGCTAGAATACCAATAAACTTTCAAAACGGAGCTAAACAGCCAACACCGTTTATTTTCTTCAAATGTCCGTTAGAGTAAGCACACGGTGGATGAGTTGAATTGAAGGATGATTGAGGAAAATAAACAGCGTAGGTTGTTTGTTTCGTTTTGAAAGTTAATTGGTCTATTTGGTCTATTAGCATCCTTCAAAATATATATATATATATATTTGTGCCAAATGCTTCTGCCGCAACACTTTATTGGTAAAATTGCACACTTACCTAAGTTGCTATACACAGCTAAGTCTTGGCCCGAACATGCTATGTAGAGAGTGTTTAGAGCATTTAAATGAACTTGATAGTTACAAAAATTCTACAAGAGGACATTTATTTATCCCAACATATATAGTTATGATCCTTTTTATAAGTTGTGGAAAAATTTCGATCCTTATTGTAAGTCTAATTTGAGAGTAATCAATATGAGTATTACAACTTTGCCCTTGTGAATAAATGTGAAGAGAGAAGAAAGAGGTGAAACACAATATATAAAATATTGTTTAAATACTCATTCATAAATCAGGGTAAAATTGAAAATTTTCATTAATATAGGTCATTTTTTATGTGTTACTCCTCTATTTCTATTTATAAGTGAAGGAAAGATTATAATTAAACGAGTGAGAAGAACAACATACCAAACGGATCTATGTTCAGATCTGGGTCAAACCTCCGGAGCTTCTTGAGTTGGTTCTTGAAGAACCCACACGAAAAATTCGGACTATTGAGAAAAACAAAGTCCAAACATGTGGCACAACAAAGCACCACACAAGAATATAAAGAGAATGAGAAAGTTGGAAAACTCGATGACTGGTGTGTTTTAAACTGAAGGGGAGGTCTTCTATTTATAGAATAGGGCTGGGGATATTTTAGGAATACAAAATATCCACCACCACCATCAGTAAAGAGAATATCTCAATCTCTCATTAGCAATCATCGCCTTTCTTATATGACCAATCAGATAATTGAATGCTTAATTAATTAATTAATCAATTAATTACTCATGGTTGAGTCAGCAATCCACATCTTTCTCATCTGACCAATCATATTAATTAAACATTTAATTAATAAATCAATTGAGAATTACTGAGTTAGCAATCTACACATTTCTCATATGACCAATCATATTAATTAATCACTTAATTAACAAATCAATTGGGAATTACTCATATTTCCTATTTGATTAATCCAGCCCATCAAGGGCGGATCTGGGCCCAAAATTCCAACAATAAGGCACTTCCAACGTATTTGACACAGACCAAGAAAAAACATTAAACCTCATTAATTCTACCTTAAATTTTAACAACTTTCCAACTTTATTTCTATATAATTGATGACTCCCCATATTTAATAGATTTTTAAAAATATTTTATTGCATTTGGGGAGTCATCAATTCAAAAATTGAGAGATTTTGTTGTGATTTGAAAAGATACCAAATTGATACATTATTTGGGGATTTCTTTTGAATTTTCTTGTTTTGAATTAAAATAAGAAAGTTACCAAAAATAAAAAAATAAGCATATGTCAAAAACAAAAAAAAATTTTTAGTTTATTATAATTGTTGTTATTTGATTTGATGTAAGTTTCCTTTTCTTTTCCTTTTCTTGGCAGCCACTACACACATGTGCATGATGGAATTGGAAATAAAAGAGACCTAAATTATAATCAATCATAATCACGTGATGGAGAGCATATGAGGCCACTCTTTTATACTAATTCATTCATCACAAGAGAGGGGGAGCTAATTCTTTCAATCATATACACACGACCCAAACACACACTGAATGCGCAAGAAGCAGGAGGAAGTTAGCGGCACTGTGGAGTAATTTTTCTCTTTCTTCTTTAGTGGTTTCCAACTAGAGAGGGGGAGCTGATATTGTTCATCATTTACTTCATTAGATTGTTACTTTCTTCTTCTTCCTTGTCGCTATGATTTCATACTCAGTTTTTATTTTTGTTGAGATTGATTTGGAACCTATGTGTGGCTAGTTTTCTTGTACAACTTTAGAGCACTATGAAGTTGTTTGTGACTTAGAGATTTTCCCACTGATTAGTTATGCTTAATTTTAATTTAGTTTATTTAATCTTGATTTTACTGATTATTGTTTAGTGATTGGCCACCATTGAACATGTTTAGGGAATTTAGGATTGAACTTGACGGAGGGAATTCTAAATAGACTGTAGGATTAAATAATGTGGAATTAGATTTTAATCTAAGGAATTGGATTTAATCTAATTGGCGTTTAGGATAGACATATACCTAAAAGCTTCGCATAGTCAAATTAGAGTGTTACCGATATAAATTGTATCTAGTTAATACGTGTGAGACATTACACAATTAATTTATGTAAGGATATAAGTGGACCGACAGGCATTTATAGACACTAGGACTCTAGATTAGCTGATTAAGTTAAGGCATAATTAATTTAGTGGGAATAAAATCTAAGAAACAAATAAGGGATTAGTGGCTCTGGGTTGTTCATTTAATTCTTGAATTTAATCCGTATGAATGTTTTTGTTTTTATTATATATTAGTTATTTTCTTTTTCACTCATTTGAATTCATTTTTTGTTTCGCTCAACTTAAACAAAAATAGGAGATTTAATACCTAGTAATCAATTGTTTTGAGTCTCTGTGGGATCGACCTTGATTTGCCATTTTACTATTTCTATGGCACGTACACTTGCGGAGCTTTATTTAAATTTTGGTAGCATCAAGTTTTTGGCGCCGTTGCCGGGGAGTCAAGGCAATTGGTAATTAGTATTAGAAATCCTTTAGTAGTTTAAGCCTGAGTTTGTTGATTTTTTTTTCTTGTGTGTGATTTTTTTCTTTGTTTTTGCTTAAAAAAATAAGAAAAATGGATTATTTACAGCATCATCTTTATAGATTGTCAAATCTCTCTTCTGGTTGGACTGAAAATGTTGATATCTCTCAATATAATTGGTATTTTTGTTCTTACTGTGGAAATAGTCATTTACTTGGGAACTATCCATTTAGGTCAACTACTAATTGCATAGAAGATAATTTTGCTTGGCAGCAAATTTTGATAATTCTTTTAATCCTAGTTGGAACTTGGAGCAGTATAATTCTTGGGATCCACATTTAGAACATTATTCCAATGAAAGAACCCCGCCTTTCAATTCTTGCTCACATCTTCAGGGAAACACCTATGAGGATAGAGATGAATTTCGCTTTGAAAGATTAGAAAGATTAGTCAATAATTTTTTGAAGGAACGATAGGAATCACTCATTAGTTTTGAGTCAAGTGCCCATAATATTGGAGTTTATGTGAGCCAAATGTGCAAAGACCTTGAAGAAATAAAACAACAATCCTCCTTTAATCATATTTCCCCTTAGATCTCTAACGAAAAGGATTGTGAGGAAGTTGAGGATAGGGAAGAGCATGATATTATTGAGGATGTAGATGGTGCCTTAAAGATTGAAATCAATTTAAAAGAGAACAATGAGTGTCTAGTAGAGGTTCTAACTGGAGAGCCTAATATTTATGATTTTGATGCTCATATTGATGTGGATGTTCCTAAAGATGTTATATATGATTCTCCTATTGATGTTTTGACACTTACTGATGAGAGTCAAGTAGACTTTGTTGGATGCTCATTATTCTTGAAATGTCATACATGTAATTGTTTGGATGAGCATGTTATACTTCCTTTGAATTCATTGATTGCTTGTTCTTTGCGATTGTCTATGATTGAGAAAGCACAGGTAATTAACTTGAATCATCACTTATTTTGTTTGAAAAGGAAGGTGATTATAGTGTTTGATACTTATGATTAGAATTTTGTTTGAAAAGTATGGCTGAAGACTTCAAACTTAGCACTTCTTAGGAGGCAACCCAAGGTTTTTGGATTTGTTGTTTTGTTTTGTTTTTTAGGACTTTTTGTAGCCCGGATGATGTCTCAACTTGGTAGCATATGAGCTGAGAGTGTAGATCAAGAAGAGGAAGGGGAGTATTCTTCTACTGTTGATTTTATTTAACTGAATGTTATTGTTGGGAATAAGTGCTGATTTTGATTGATACTTGCATGTGATTGATCTTTAGAATTGACTATCATGGTACTTGTTTTTGTTAATTTGTGGGTGAAACTTTTGAACTTAAGAAATTTTTGTCATCTCTACACTTGTTTTTGGATGCTCTCTTATTTCCTACTACTTTTATTGTTACATGTTCACAGTGGGGATAATGTGACATTTAAGTGTGGGGGTGTGGGAGTACCATTGATGTGAATGATATGTCCACAAGCTTTCTTTTTGTGAAATTTTTGTTGAAAAAAAAACCTAGAATTCTTGATTTTACTGGTGAATGTTGGCATTTTTGGATTGATTTGGACTTGAAATAATTGAATTTGATTTCATCTTCTTAGAATGTTAGTAAATAGGTAAAATATTTGGTTTAGGTAAATGACTTTAGGATGTCAAAAGACCAGTGAGGATTTGAGTCTTAATATTTATTCTTTCAAGAGGGAGTACATTTATTGCAATTTTATCTCTAGAACTTGTCTTGATTCTCTTTTGAGACTTAAAATCCTTTGCATGCACAAAAGTGATATAGGCATTCGTTTTCATAGCCAATTTAGCCAAACTGTCATCCCTTTCACATCATTCCATTGTTCACCCCCTTTGAGCCTTAATTTTTTTTTAAAAGAAAATTTGCATATATATTAGCCCTTTGTTCGAATTGATGCAATTTTTATTTCCATATCAGTTATTACTTTAGTAAGTGCTAAGTGGTACTCATATAAATAAGAGTGAAGGGGTTAGAAAATAAAAAGCACTGAATGAGAAAAAAGAAAGAAAAAGAAGAAAAGAAGTAGAAAGAAAGAAAGGAAAAAAAAAGAGAAAAAAAGGGTTTGAAAAAGAAGAACAAGAAACGAAGTTAGGAAAAGAGGAAAAAAAAGAGATTTTGGAGTTCACAAGAATAAGATCCATATTCAGAATAAGTGTGCTTTCATATGTGATTCCTTCATTCTATTCATCATAATTAAAATTTCTTAGCACTCATTAAAGTGTTTCTTTATTCACCACTTTCATTTCATTATCCTGCCCTATGCATTACAACCTTAAAAGTCCTTTTGATTTGTGTGTGCAATATGATAATATCGTGGAGATTGAGATGATAAACAAGCTTATGGTAGATGAATTGCAATAGGTGGAATTGAGTGAAACACAAACCCTAATTATCTTGAGAGTAGAGAGCAAACACTTGACTGGTGAGGGATATTCTATTGTGATTTATTTTTTCCAAATTGATTGCCTAATTACTTGCATTTGTAGGAGGTGAAAGAGATTTCAAAGAAGACTTAATTTTTGAAAGTTTGAATTGATTCCAATTTTGTGATGTTCACTTGTGAATTTTGGATCCATGGTTTTCAATTTAATAATTTAAAATCTTGAGGACAAGATTGTTGCAAGTGTGGGGGTGTGATGACTCCCCATATTTAATAGATTTTTAGAAATATTTTATTGCATTTGGGGAGTCATCAATTCAAAAATTGAGAGATTTTGTTGTGATTTGAAAAGATACCAAATTGATACATTATTTGGGGATTTCTTTTGAATTATCTTGTTTTGAATTAAAATAGGAAAGTTACCAAATAAGGGATTAGCTTGTAGACACTAGGACTCTAGATTAGCTAATTAAGTTAAGGCATAATTAATTTAGTTGGAATAAAATCTAAGAAACAAATAAGGGATTAGTGGCTCTGGGTTGTTAATTTAATTCTTGAATTTAATCCGTATGAATGTTTTTGTTTTTATTATATATTAGTTATTTTCTTTTTCACTCATTTGAATTCATTTTTTGTTTCGCTCAACTTAAACAAAAATAGGAGATTTAATACCTAATAATCAATTGTTTTGAGTCTCTATGGGATCGACCTTGATTTGCCATTTTACTATTTCTATGGCACGTACACTTGCGGAGCTTTATTTAAATTTTGGTAGCATCAATAATATCTATAACATCACATGAAGACAAAATCAATACATAATAAATGAAGGGTAAACATGTACATTCTGACACAAAATTTAAAGATATGACTTATAAATAATATCAAATAGAACCTTCTTTTTCTACTCTAAAAATAAGACTAAAGGAGTAACTAAACTTCCTTGGGAAAAAGACAGATAAATCCCCTCCAATATACTAAAGGACAAATCAGTCCCCAAAGAAATGAAAATCCCAAGTCAGTCCCTAGGGAGCAATTTGGGATTTCCATATGTTAGTCAAAGACAAATATGCCCCTCTTTTATGAAACTTAGAAAACCCACAATGTGCTGAAAATTCAAGACACAATACATTCACATAACCAGCCTCCCTCTCCTGCACGAAGCAACGCTGATGGGTGATGAGGGGCTGATAGAGATGACATCACAGCCAACAGCAAGCAGAGGTGAGGGCAAAACGGAGTAAATCATATGGGTTTATCATTCTTGTAGAGATTTATTAAATAAAAGCCTTTTTTTGGAAAAAAAAATCGTATGGAAAAATTCAACAAGATGGGGTGATAATGGTTGAAATTTCATGGTGGAAGTACTTCTTTGATTGTTGCACGGTATGTGAAGGAGGAAAAGATTCCAAATTTGGGAGTTGAAATGAAGCACCTTTAATGCCCTCACATGTTGCTGCTACACGTGCAGTGAAAGAGGAAAATATTCCTTTATTGGGTATTGGCTACTTTTTGTTCTGCACATGAATTAAAAGGTAGCATAGGCCCCTCACAATTTTGGGAGTTAGAAACAAGGAACAAACCACCATTAATGCTTTCTTGTTTTTTTTCTTTTTTCTTTTTGCCAACCATGAATGCTTGTTGTGGATTATTAGTTGTAGGATGAAAAAAATTTTAAATGATCCCTTAACCATGTTAATGTTGATATAGTTGTAGCCCACATTTAGAAAAAGAAAACTTTTGTGCTATTTTTGTGAATTTCTTCTTTGTATTTAGGCTTAACTCAGTTTCTTGTCTTGAATCAGATGTCAGTCATTGTTCATTATACCCATTAGTTTCCAATTTTGGAAGTAAACGTTTTACTCTTTGATCTGGACCTTAACTGAATATTATTTTAAGGGAATATTATTTTAAGGGTACACTGACTAAACCTTCTTGAATAATATTTTCCCTCACCTATATAACGTGAACATGATATATTGCATAAGAAAAGCAATTACCTAGTCACTTGAACTGTTTTGATTCACATAAAGTTATATGAATATCTATACGATTTTGACACTGTTTTTTCTGAAATTAGTTGCACATTTTACATATCTTGATTTGTTCACACACAAACAAAAATAAACCCATATGAGGGTTGAACAAATCATAGTTTCCATAGTCATCATCATTATTTTTCTTTCTTTCTTTTGGGTAAAGTACTTTTCATGAAATACCAGAAAACTGCCAAAGAATTCAGTCCTATCAACTATGATGGATGGTGTTGTTAATACCTATGATATAAATGTTAAGACATACTATGTAGTTGTTAATAGAGGGTTTAGCAATTGTTTTTCACAAAATATGTAATGACATTGAACATGGACTGGAAAATAATATAATAAAAAATAATTGTCTTTTACAGGGAGGAATGAAAAAATGGCACTTCATGGTGGCTCAAGAGAACTAAAAGTATTATGTTGTTATTTCCATGTTGGAGGCAAATTTGTATGTGATTCTGAAGGTAAAACTGAATATAATGGAGGTGGTGTGAAGATGAAAACCATAAAAGAGGGGATAACATTTGAAGATTTAAGGTTGATGATATCATCATGGCTTGGGATGGATTCTAATATGCGTGATATGAAATATACTGTGAGCTTTGATGAGAAGATGTTGATAGATCTAAATGATGATGGTGAGGTTAGGAACGTGTTTGATTATAATGATAAGGTTGGGCATATCTATGTAGCATCAAAAGGGAATGATAATTCATCAGACATAATGGATGATGTGGACATGTAAGTAAGAATTTATTTTATAAGTTAATTGTTATTTGTTATACTATTGTTGTTAATTTGGTAACTAAAGTTGTTAATGTGGTAACTGAAGTTGTTAATGCATCGTTGACAGATGTTTGGGACTCTCTCAACCAAGGTCAAGTTTGGTTCAAAGGGTTATGGAAAGTGAGTATGAACAAAATTTGGTTTCAAGGGTTATGGAAAGTGATTATCAACATGTGTCAATTGAAGATGCTAGAGAAGGTGTGGCACTTGAAGTTAGTGGCAGCCTTAATAGGTTGATATGTGGAGTTGACATTGCACTGACACCGAATCCAGAGCTGAACTCAATGAAATGGAGGGAGCTATTTTCAGGTTCATCACAGATGTTTCCACATGCAGATGCTTTCAAGACTGCATTGTACAAGTATAGTGTTGCAAACAAGTTTGAGTACAGATATGTGAAAAATAGTAAGGACAAGATGTCGGTGAAATGTAAAGTAGATGGTTGTCCTTGGAAGATGACGGCGAATGCGGTGGGAAAGACAACTCCGTTGCTACGTGTGACGACATTTCAAGATGAACACATTCATAGTACCCAAGACCATCTTCAAGTGACCAATAGTGGGACATCTAACTTGACATCATCGATTATAATTGATGAGGTTAGGAATCACATTGACAAGAGGCCAAATGAAATTAAAAAGACTTTGCTCACAAAATATGGTGTGCAGCTGACATACAAGCAAGCTTATCGTGCAAAGGAAAAAGCAATGAAAGACATACAAGGTAGACCAAAAGACTCTTATAAGTTAATACCTTGGATATGTGAAAGGTTGACGGAAACTGATGATAAAACTGTGGCTGAGTGGGTTCATAGTACGACCGACGAAGGAAAACACATATTTGAGCGGGTATTTATCGCATATGGAAGTTGTATTAAGGGCTTCTTGGCTGGTGCTAGATATGTGTTGTACATAGATGTAACACATCTAAGTGGACCCTATAGGGAACGTTGCTGTCAACCTCCGCTTATGATGCAAACAATGATTTATTGCCATTTGCAATAGCAATTATGAAGGGGGAGACAAGAGACAATTGGGCTTGGTTTTTAGACATGATAAAAAGGATAGTTGGGTTAATTGAATTGACAATTGTGTCAGACCGTCACCAAGCAATCAAAGGAGCTATTCGGGATATTTTTGGAAGTGAGAGGCATGCGTATTGTTATAGGCATGTGAAAGAGAATTTCAGTTCAGAGATGATAAAATTTAACAGAGGTAAGCGGTGCAGTCAAGCGATGAAGGAAGATGTGCTAACGTTGCTAGACAACATTGCATATGCAAGGGTTGAAATTGGTTTTAATGGTGGATGTACGGTCACATCAATGTACGTGTGCATATGCAAGTTTAGTAATAACCAAATGGAAAAATGGGGTCAGTCCAAAAATAGAAGCAAAGGTGAAGGAACATGTTGGGAAAACTGAAAATATGAGGGCTAAACCATATGGAGGTGACAGGTTCGGCATCCATACAGTGAATGGTTCTTTAATGGTGGATGTACGGTCACATCAATGTACGTGTGCAGCTTGGCAAATGTCGGGGATTCCTTGTCCACACGCTTGTACTGCAATCAAGTTTTTGCATGCAAATGTATATGATTTTGTTCATGAATGCTACAAAATAACATCCCAACAAAAGATCTATAGCCGTAGCATGATTCCAGTTGTCACTATAGATAAGCCAGACGTGAACAACTACATGTTGCCTAACATATTGTCACAAATCTTGCTGCACCCACCTATGACCAGCCGACCAGCTGGGAGGCCGAAAATTAAAAGGCGGGAGTCACAATTTCAAGATAAGAAGATTTATCATTATACAAGATGCCATCAACCCGGTCACACAAGAAGGACCTGCAAAATTCCCAACCCAAGCTAAAGTTTGTGACAAAGTAGCGAAGTATTTTTTTTGAAGAACCGACTCACATATTTTTGGGAGTTCGGTTTGGCACTGTGCTGGCCATTTTGTGAATACCATGGCAGCAAATTGTAAATGATGTTTTAAATAATGTTTTTTGGTTTAGTGACAAGGAAACATTAAGTGGCATGATGATCTTAATGTTAACTTGTCATTGAATATGTAAAAAAACTCGATGTCAATGAAGAACGTAGTTTTATGTAGCTACTTTACTGTGTTATCAACAAACAAGTTTAGTTTCACTTGGACATAGGCAAGTTGTTAATCACTATTCCAACGTTGTTAATTCCTACGATCAAGTTGTTAATGAAGAAGATGAAGTTGTTAATGGCTGAGGCAAAAAATGCTCACATTACAAGAAGGGTCTAAGTTGTTAATCGCTATTCCAGTGTTGTTAATTCCTACGATCGAGTTGTTAATGAAGAAGATAAAGTTGTTAATACTGAAGATGAAATTGTTAACGGCTAAGGCAAAAAATACTCACATGCAAGGGTCTAAGTTGTTAATCATTATTTCGACGTTGTTAATTCCTACGATTGAGTTGTTAATATTGAAGATAAAGTTGTTAATACTGAAGATGAAGCCGTTAATGGCTGGGGAAAAAAATGCTCACATTGCAAGAAGGGTCTAAGTTGTTAATCGCTATTCCAACGTTGTTAATTCCTAGGATGGAGTTGTTAATGGCTGACAAGAGAAATGGTTAAACTTGTTCGTTTTGTAATAAATATATGCAAATAGACCTGTGAATATGCCATCAAGAAACAAAGAAAAGGGAACTTTGTCCCATACTACATGAAACATACATATTCAATTTTCCATACAACATACCAAAGGCAAACTTTGTCCAAAACTACATCAAACATATATATTCAACAATTGCAACTTGTTAATTTCCCTGTTCACTTTACATTAACACAAGTCATATTCTGACGTTGTTAATTTCCCTGTCCTCTAGATCGCTTTGAATTGGTTGGCTATTGAAGAAGAGCCAATGCTTTATCCTTTACTTGATTATGATGATAAGTAACCAGCCACTACATGACATCTCGCCTAAAATTTGCTACATCCTCCTAAATACATGAAAAACCCAAGTTAATGTAATACCCAACTTACTTAAACAAAAACATAAATTCAAGAAATTAGAATTACAAACATTTGCATAATCAAGCTTCACACCAGGACTCCATTTGGTCAACCAAATCATCACATGGACCCCACAATCATGCCTATAACGAAAAGCAAGTTTCAATTCATTGACAAAAGGAAAATAAGTAAATTTTAATACAGTTTAACAGTTTAAGTGATAGACACATACAGATTGTTTTGTTGAGGCACAGGAACCCTAGTAACTTTACCAATTGCCTTGTTGGAGAATTCCTCAGGATTGACAACTTTCAACATATCATGAAACCTGTCCAACTGAGGTAAAACACGATCCCCTCATTAAAGTGTCATCCATTTTTATTAATTTGAACATATGGATAACGAATGCCATTGTTTTGTAAATCTTACACATTTTTTTGCAGCATCTATAAGGGGATTATCCTTCTCCTTCATCTTCCCATGCGTCTTCATCACATCACCGTTCATGGAGTCCAACAAGTACAAGTTCAATGATTTTGTCTCCAAGACCAAACAAACCCAATGGTCTCCTACAAGCGTTGGGCCCACAATCAAATCACATTTTGATATGTCATAACCTACGTATCCTGGCAAAATCTGCTTCTTGTGGGTAGATATGTACCACGTTTTTTTGGTCATGTTTATCTGAAAGACGATTGGATGACTCCAAATCAGTGTCTAAACATAAAAATAGAACTATTCTACAAAAGGTCTGGTAGCGAACCATGAAATCAGCATAAAAATGTGCCTCCTCTTCTCATGTCCCTCATATATCAAATCAATCATTAAGGTCTTAGCAACAATGGACATGACTTGCAAACCACAACATCAAGATTCATCACCTAAACCATACATTAAAAATTCATGATCTTGTTTAGCTAGCACAACTAACCCGAGTGTTGACTCTTTGCATCCCACCCAAACTGTATAGCTCTTCCCGAGTTACATGCTCATTGTGGATCAGAACGCCATATCTAGAAAATGCATGAACTTGTTATTGATAATTGAAGTGTATATGTAATAAATTCAACGAAGAAATTAATACTTGCATTCCACCATCTTTTTTTGGAGGCAACCTTGAAAGAATTTTAAAGAATGTTTCCTTCTCCGGAACAGTTCGTTTTCTCTTCTTCATATAATTCAACAAAAACCCATGAAGAATTATATCTTGCAAACCGCATCCTTTGCAATCTTCTCGGCTCTATTTCCTTTTCAACATGTTCAGCATGACCATAATCATGTCCTCTTTCTCCTACATCGGCATCATTGTCACTGTCATTATCGGGTATATGTATAGGGGTCATACTTGGTGTATCACTTTGGCAAGTGGTATCTCCTTCCTTGTCATCACCATCACCATCACCACCACCACCACTACCACCATCACCATCACTTTTGCTCCCAAAATCATCACTACTTTCTTTGTCATCTCCCCCAAAATCATCGTCAAATCCTACTGCAAGGTCGTCTGTCTTCCCATCAACGTCACTTCCTTGACCCACTGCAGGCTCATCTGTCTTCCCATCAACATCACCTGCTTCACCCACTGTAGGCTCATTTGCTCCATCTCTTGTGACCTGAAACTTCAACAACTCTGCGTCAATAACGCTCATCAAGCAATGACACAAGTCCCTGAGGTGTTGCATGAATAGAACAAACATTATTAGGAATTCTACTTCCTTTACCAAAGATATACAATGTACAAAACACATACCGGGTCCAGTTTAGCTTCTACATTTGTCCCCTTACCACCACCAAGGGACCAACGTCTACTCCTCCGCGTAATATGCCCTTGTAACTATCTTTCTCATCCTTCACCACCTCCTTTATCCTTTTTGCAGTCCAGAATTCAATTGCATTTGAATGGTCTTCAACCACTTTTAACAGGAAGCGCTCACAAAAATATATATGCATCACCGGTAAGTACATGTCAAATTACACATTTCCATTTAAATGACAACAGTAAAAAATTGGAAGAAAACAATTTACATACCAAAACTAGATAAATACATCCTCCCACATAACAGTGCGCTCTTCTTTTTCCTATATGAATGCACATAGCTTTCCATCTCTTGCCAAAGGTCTTGCATTATGTAACTTGCCCAATCAAAACGATCGAATCCTTTCATGGTGGAATAAATCAGTCTGAGGAGGTGGTCACTAACTTTTGCACTAGCAGTTGGACATACAAAAGTTCCTAATGTGTATAACATAAATAGAAACTCAAAATTCTCATTATTCTTCCTTGCTTTTATCAGATCCAATATATTCTTGAATTTGACATTGTAGAAGTCCTTTTTTAACCTTTGATAAATAGGATTCACTTCATCAACCTTGAAACTGACCTCCTTCCCACCACATGGCACACAAAGAAACTCCTTCACATCATCAACCGTTATTTTCTTGGGCTTGCGCCTAATTCGGAATTCTTTAGTTGGTGGATCGTATGCTTGAAGGATACTCGCAAGCAAGTCACAAGGAAGACTCATGCATTTCACGTTCAAGAGATTGGAAAATCCTAACTTCCTCACACGCTCCTTTAAATCCTCATTTTCACCAACAAAGTCAGCCAATTCTTTGAATTTTCGGGGTGAACAACGTGTGTAGAAAAATATTGTCCTCTTCCCAGCTTTCTCTCCGGTCTTGCTCTTTTAGCTCTTTCACGGTACTTCATCCTCTTAGACTCTGGCAATGTTTTCCATTCTCTTAGGACCTCCTCGTTGTTAGCTAACATTGATTCTGCTTTCTTCCTTCCATGCTTCTTAAACCATCGCTTTCTATATAAATTCAACCCAGTTTGCCGAGGATTTGGACTGATCTCTTCAGTGGTATAAGTACTAGTTTCTTCTTCATCTGACACTCTTTTAGAACAATCTCCTTTTTCGCTCCTCATAGTCTATCCTGGAATGAAGATATTAGATCACACCAATTTAGTATAACATCCATAAAAGCAGGATAATCTATGTTTCCTCACTTCAAAGTGTTAGAAACAATTCAATATCATCAACCTAGACAATACTCATTCATAACTTGTACTACAAACATTAATTAGGTCACTAATTGCTGAAAATGTACAGAACAGAAGAAACATTATCTCACAATATATTATCCTAGGAAAATCCCTCACTTTTTGCCAAAGAACTCATGACCAGAAGCATAATCTAAAACCACAATGTTGATAAATTAATGAATTTATTCATGTGTTTGAAACAGGTCCACCTACTTCTCAAAGTTTATGATTACACCTAAGATTAAATCAGAGAAAATTTGCAGATTAAAAGCGCCAAGGAGTTCCAGGGTCTAATGCGACTAGAAGACACAAGTCAAAGTTAGGCAAGAAGAAACTGATATATGCCAAAACATATACTTAATAAAAAGCAAAAATCATCAAGGTCAAGTAGTGGCAAATATAAATCTGTAGTTTTTCCTAATTTATAGACCAATTTTGACTATATTGCATCTCAAATTTGATATCAAGTTTGTTGTGCTTACGGTTGCCATTCCTTTTTCTTTATGCCCCTTTCTTTTACATCCTTACAACTATGTCATCATTTTTGCCTCACAACTACATACAAAACATCAGTTTGCTCAAGCACACATTTTCTTAGTATCAACACATCAAAAGCCTAAAATCTATTAGCCTAATGTTTGCAAGTGGGTTTCCATAAATGATGCTAAAAGGAAAATAGTTCTCTAGCACGAGGTTCCATAAATCAAACTAGAAAATACTATCATTCATTATCAGCAATGTCATATGTAGTAATCTTAAATGACAATTCCACATCCCTTATAAGTATTAACTCGGTTCATTTTTAAGGCCTTTTCCAGATATATATATATAGCAACATATGTATGCAATTGAATTCAAATGGTCCAAGGGCTAGCATATGCAAAAAAAAAATAATGATAATTTTTTCCTGAGTATTAAAAACTACAACACACAGGTGAGCTAGTTCTGAAAGTGGTGTCTGATGATGTTGAAAGAGTTATACCAATGACTTGCACAGATATAAAGCCAGAATAAAATCGAACTCGTCACCATCTACAACTTTTGAGATGGAGTATTTTTCAAAAGTTTAATACTGGTTAATTACAAAAAATATAGCCATGTGAGCACTATCATCTTTAGATAAATGCTAAATATAACATGATCATAACCGTGAGAAAAATTGAAGGCTTTTCTCTTTTCAAGAGAAAATTAAGACAATGAATTCCATAATCCTTACCAATTTTCAACGTCCAGGCAAATAAACAAACACAACATTCATATATGAGTAGATTATAGCAGAATATAATCCAAACTAGCTAACTAAACTCCTAACTAAACCATAATGTCAATATCAAAATTAACTTCATGAAGGTGCAATACAACCTCAACAAATAGAAAAATCAATCAACTAACTCATTAGGCAAATAAAACATCATCAATGTTCAGAATCTCAAATACCGAAAAGAAAATCTACCCAAACCCCTATAATCAGACAAACCCCATAAATCATCATACAATCAAACATTAAAATGCTATAATCCAAAGCTCACTACAACAAAAATCAGAAAAAGGATCAAGAACTTGCTTACCGAATCTGAAATCAGAGAATGGCGACAGAGATACAGTGATTCAGATTCGCAAGCTCAATCCGAAACATAATCCATCCTCGTTCACCACCCACCCTCTCTTCGTTTGCTCACTGATCAGCAGTGAAGGATAAGAAGAAGATGCAATGGAAGAGAGCTCTGCCTAACCTATTTCCATTGCCACTGACGAAGCCTGAAATTTCTGGCGTGACTCTCCCATTTTCTCAGCCAAAACAAATAGAGAAAGAAGAGTGAAGAGGAAAGGTGATGGTGGATGATTCGCAATATTCTCACACCTTAACTTTGTCATTCATCGCTCACCCTCTCTTTGGTTGCTCACTGATCGATGGTGGGTCTGGTCTGGATCGAAGGTTTGTGACGAGTGTGGAGGGTGATGGTTCGATGAGGTCTCTGCCAAGGGATGAGGGGTCTCTGCTAAGGGATCGAAGGGATGGGTCTAGGGCACATCAAAGAGTATCTGGGGATTAAGTCACAAGGAAGGGTAGCATTGTCTTTCACAAATATATTGAAATCCCAAAGTACTCCCTAGGGATTTATATGGGATTTTCATTTCTTGAGGGACTGATTTGTCCTTTAGTATATTGGAGGGGATTTATCTGTCTTTTTCCCAACTTCTTTGGAATGTGGGAATTCGGAAATCTTGACTTGTAAAAGGGCCAGAGTGGAATGTCCAAACAAAGTGACACATTGATTTTTAGTGTAAATTTACAGAACATAGCACAATTTACAAGTGTATGCATGCATTTTAATACTCCCTCCGGTCCTAAATATAAGATTACTTTGACTTTTTTTGTGGAAGTTAAGGAATCAAATTATATCACTAAATTATAACATATATCATATGAAATTATATTATAGGTTAGGTTATAAGTAGAATAAATTATTTTTAGGACTGAAATTACTTTTTTTTACTGAAAAAAAAAGTCAAAAAAATCAAACTGATCTTATAATTATGACCAGAGGGAGTAAGTAACAATTGTTAGACCAGAGGAGTAACTATACTTCCTGGGTAAAACCCCCCACCCCCTTCCAAAATAAAAAAAAAAATTATATTTTAATGACCAAAAACATAATAAAAAGTGTGATTCAAACTCAATAACATAAATGCATTTTTTTTGTGAACAACATAATTGCACTTTACCTTATTACTTTTTACACCCCCGTTATTCATCCCCATCCATCCTTCCTCACCCCTTTCATCGCAGTAGCTTCTGCCATGGCCGATGTGATTGTGAAGCTTGGTGAAGCTGCAAAAGCTTTAGCTCTCAGGTTACGACGTTAAGTTCTCTGTTCTTGCTTTCTCATTTCAAATTTATTATTTAGTTAGATTAGCTTTAACAGAATAAATTGCGGTTCCAAATTGCTGACTCATTCAATTGAATTAATTTTTGGTAGAGGATGAACCTTTGAAATTGAGATTGTGTTGTGATTTGATTGCTAGAACTTGTGTAAAATAGATTCACTCTGCTCGATTTCTATTGTGAGTTTAATTGCATTTTCAGTTTAACCATGGTTATAGATTGATTATGTGATTGGACTAAATTTATTTGATTAGGAAATGTGCTCATTAGTGATTTTCTAGAGAGGTCTAGATTACAAATTCAATCCTAATTACTCTCTCCGTTTCTAAATATAAAACCTATTTCCCTAATTTGATAAGATTAAGGATGTTAGTTTTGATAAGATTAAAGATGTTAGTTGAGTTAGTTAAAATCATATGATATTATTAAACCACCCTAATCACTTGCCTTTATTTCAACCCTCCCTTACGCACTTGTTATTCATTTAAGAGCATTAATAGGGATAATTTGGGGAAATGTTGAGACAAATTAGAAAGAGGTCTTATATTTAGGAACAAACTCATCTCTCAAAGAGGTTTTATATTTAGGAATGGAGGGGGTACAAACCAAGTGATGCTTTATGGTGTGATTGTGGCTAAGGTTTTAGGACCAATTGATGCTTGATTGCACTTGAATTCAAATGGTTATTTGAATGGTTTAATGATTAGACTTGGTGAGTTGAGACTCCATTACCATAATTGAGGAAGGAAGGCTAGAAATGTCACTTCCAGCAGATTAGTAAACAATAGAGATAGTGATATTATTTACTTCTAGCTTAGACTAAATCATTTTCACTTAAGTTTTACTGACTAAGTAGTTAAGCTTCTCAAGAAAATCGAACTCGGTTGTCCCAATTCTAGAGGAGGTACTACTAATTTGAGGGACTCATGTCAAGGAATTTCATTTATACACATAAATATAAGAGGATTCATGTCTTTAAAGAAGGATCAGTATTCCTAAAAAAATAATTTAGTCGAGTCAAAAAGTTAATTGCTCTCATTAAGATATAAAAGATTAATAGCACAGAAATAAGATCTTCCATACTGATATTCTTTTTTTTTCAATAATCACTTGATGAAAGAATTTGTAATTAAGCGGGTTGATTGTAATTTAATCACTAAAATTATGACTTATCAAAAACTATTAAGTAATAAATAGGAAATAGTGTAACTCATAGGCATTAATTGATTGCAAACAAATTACTCATATCTCAATATTTATGAATCCACTAGAAAAGTAGGAACACAAAGCACTTAGGAGTACTATAAGATCATCGTCCCCCACCTATAATATCAAACTTAGCTTGCTTTTGTATGCTGTCATAACTACTAGAAACTGAAAAGCCAACACCGGAATTCGCATATCCATCATTAGGACAATGCCCCAGTAAGTATTCACTTTCTTCTACCATCATGTTCTTTGCCTTCTCTTGAAGATGCTTTTCCATGGCTGTAAGACCTTCTAACTCCATTGCTACTTCCTTCATGGTTGGCCTTTCCTCTCCATTAACTCTAATGCATCTCCTTGCCAATAAGGCTACTTCCTTCAACTGTTTTGCATTTTCCTTCCATTTGAGTACTCGCTTAGAATTTCCCATAAGCAATCTTTTTTCATTGAAGACACAAAATGCTTAGCCAATGTATTGAATTCAAAAGCTTTTTCCCCAGTAAGCAGCTCCACGAGGATAATCCCAAAACTATAAACATCACTCTTCTCATTCAACTGACCTGTTTGAAGGTACTCTGGGTCCATGTATATTGGCAGATTTTATATATCAATGGATAATTGGAATAGAAACAGCACAGTGTAAATATGAAATCGCCTCAATAGTCTTTGTAACTATTCTTAATCGAGTCTCCCATGTAATAAAAGAATCATTTTTTTATGGGTCAAGGTGGTCAAGAAGGGTGCATTATCTACAAACTCAAACTAATAAAGGAACTTCAATTTCTAGACAACATCCCAAAAGTTTGAGTATGTGCCTATGATTTATTTGGGAAAGAACAAACACTTCATTGATAAAACTTTTAATATTTTGGGGATCACCTTTGACTCTACACTTTTTAATAGCAACAAATATGTTATCTAGTAATATACCCTTGTAAACTGTGCCTTGTCCTCCACGACCAAGAATTTCACTTTCATCAAAATTATTCGTGGCATTCTTAAGCTCAACTTCTGTAAATATCTTGGTTCTGTCAGTACATCCTTGTTGTTGTCAAAGTTGTTGTAGAAGAAAATTTCCTCCATTGTGCTCAAAATTTCTCTGTCTTAGTTGTTTCACAATTCTTTGCTTGTGTGCTGAACATAATATATAGACCAGTGTGAAGACAACCAGCAATGCTATTGCGACAACTGCAACCAATAGAGGTGAAGATGTGAGTTTTACTTTGAAAATTAGGTTTTAAATTTCGATATAAACAAATGTGAAGATGATAATCTTTTGTACATCTCTAATCATTTTCTCCAACAAAAATGCTAAATAAACTATAAAAATCAACCAAAAGTTGAAGATGGTAGGAAGACATTTAAAAATCTTAATTTAGAATAGTAAGTGTTGCTGAAAAATGTTTTAAAATATTAAATGCAACTTAAGCTTACATAATATTCACATGCTTGCCTAATGGAATAGTCATGATTTTGTCGGGAGAGTTGCAGCCTGAGTCTTGCCCTGTTTCATTATGGCCATTGCCTTTGTGTCCATCTGGACAAAAACACTTAATAGTCTCCTTGCGTATTTTCTCAACGCCTCTTATCCAAGCAATTATTTAAGATGCCACCATTGATGAGGCACTCATTGACATCTGAAATTACAAAGGGACTGTATATGATTAGGAACCAGTTTCACAGCTTATCCTCTTTACCTATGCAAATCATTCAGTTCTAGTTTGTTTGGATGGTTTATTTTGATTTTTTTTACTTTTACTTTTTCTTACCACTAAATGGTTTAATGTTTCTTTGAGAAAAACCCTAATGATTAAAGAGAAAAAGAAAAATAAAATTAGGAAGGTGGGGAATATAAAAGACCATTCAAAGCTGAACTAAAGAGCAAAAATGATCTAGCTATATCTTATACCACTAGACCACCAAATCTTAGTAAATATACTAATTGACTTTTACCTCAATTTCAATATGTAAAATAGAATAAAAGTTACTTTTACATACGTTAATGGGTTAAAGACCATATTTACCCTCAAGTATTAAAGTGTATCATATATGCCCCTGAAGTATTTTTTGGTCCAAATGTGCTCTCGAAGTATGAAAATGGATCAATTTCACCCTTTAACAGTTAAAATATTAGCGGTCAACGTCCATTATTTAACCATCAACATGGGTTTTTTATCGGTTAAATGGCAAAATTGATCTATTTTCATACTTCAAGGGTAAAATTGATCTATTTTCATACTTTGAGGGCACATTTGAACCCAAAAATACTTCTGGGGCAAATATGATACACCTTACACACTTTAGGAGTAAATATGACCTTTAACCCTATGTAATCTAAATAAACACTTAACCAGGTGAAATTGATAGTGTTAAACTCTTACTGTATTCCAGGTCAAAAAGGGGGGGAACGCTTACTGTATTAACTCCAAATATCGAAATTCATGCAATTATGTCCAATACATAGAGATGGGGTGCCTCCCATTATTAATTATATACTTCAAATTAAATTACAAGACTTATTTTAATTTGTGAAGATTATAAACAAAGTAAGCTGGTAATTTTATGGTTAACGTATTAAATATATGTAAGACACATAAGGGGGAAACATGGGCTTGGGCTTGGGCCGACCCTTGACAGATGTAAGCTGAAAAGTTTGGCCAGGAAAACTCACTCACTCCAAATCTCTAATACATCCTTAAAGTCAAAGTTTGACTGTCAAACTCGTGGGTTTAAACTTGGCCTGCAAGTTTTTAACCCTTTTAAAATTGTCAATATTGTTTACTTATTTTCAAATACAAAAAATAAAACAAAATATCTCATAAAATTTCTAATTTGAATAATAAATATTAGCAAAATAAAGTGTCAAACTTAGTTCAAATAATCAAAATTTAATTAAATCATCATCTTGAACTGGAATAGAAAACTGATGTGTAATTGCATAAATATGTTGATACTTCTTCATCACGTTTGATCATGTAATTTGGTAAAGCGTTAAATAAGTTCAAATAAATTGGTAATCAAATAAATATATTGATCAAAATGGTTAAAACATACCATAGATGGGAAAAAAAATATTATACAGGTTTAAACGGGTTGGCCACAACCTTATAGAGCTGACCCATAACAGGCTTGTGTTTAAAAGGGTAAGGGCCTAAAACCCTTGCCTACCATAAAATAATGTTCTTCTAGAAGTTATGCCCTGAATTTAAACAAGTTTAAACATGTATGGCTCGTTCTATTGGCTCTAAAGACAAACAGGATAAGGAAATTTGAGAAATCAATTAAAAGAATGAATTGAGAGGAGCCATTGACACTTTTTGATTCTGTGCATTCAGAATTATTCCCTTCACATGCTCCACCGCATGAATTCGTATGATGAACAGCCCAATCAAGAACCACCATAGATCTTTTACTTTCTTTTACCTTCTTGACTTCGACGACATTGTAAAAATTGAAAGAGCTGTTCTTGCCAAGAAATGTGAAACCGCAAAGAAGTCCCTCAGGCACATCTACGCTAAAAAAACAGCAACAGAGATAGTTATTGCTAGAGTAGGATCAACCATAACCCTCGTCACCAACGCACTTTGGCTGGTAGCCGTGAAATCTTTCTTTCCGATGTTGGAGGTTAGCTAAGGTGTCATAATAACCCAATAAATTGAATTTGTTCTTTTCACCGGATATGCGAAACTTGGAAGGAACCCAAAATATGGTGGAGTCAAAAGAGGATAGTGTATAGTTGTCTGTTGTGTGATTATAGCAAGCCTGAGAAACATGCATAGAGACATGAATCTCACTAGTTTCCTCATAGACACTACTATAGAAAACACTTTTTACGTCTCTTTTTTTGGACTTTTCACGTCTCTTTTTGGTGGGACGTGGATAGAGGAGACGTAGAAAGTCAGAACTTTCCACGTCTCATTTTAAATATGAGACGTGAAAAGTGGCCACTTTTCACGTCTCATTTTTAAAAAAAGAGATGTGAAAAGTCTCACTTTTCACGTCTCTTTTTTGAAAAAGAGATGTGGAAAGTTGGCGCTGGCCACTTTCCAAAAAAGAGACGTGGAAAGTGGCCAGCGCCAACTTTCCACATCTCTTTTTCAAAAAAGAGACGTTGAAAGTCTCACTTTCCACGTCTCTTATTTGAATAAGAGACGTGGAAAGTCTTTTTTTTTTTAAAAAAAAAAGTAATTTTTTTAATTAGGATGATTAACCCCAATAAAAAAACCCAATAGTTTATCAGAATAATAGAAATACAATGAAAAAAAGGAATTAATTTTATTATTTATATCCAAACTAATATTACAAAAAATGTTATAATACAACTTTCACCCTAAAATATGGGATAGAAATACACCTTCAAGATGAGATATAGAATACTTGAACCCAAAGAACTAAGAGATATATCATATTTAGTTAAGTAATGGGTAAAGCATAGATTTGAACTTGAGTAGATAACCTTTAGTTCCTTTTCAGCAACAATCTCGTATTTCAATAACAGCTTTCTCAGTCTTTCAATTGGATCATGCTCCTACAATAAAAAACAACCAAGAGAATAACATTAAAAATAAACTCAAAAAAATAATCTGGTATAGATTCTTTTATAGCCCAGCTTGGCACACACCAAAGCATACAAGGAAGTGACAACTTCAGACTCGATGGGCTGAATTTTACTTTAATATATATTATAAACCATGTTCTCAATTTTGAAGATGCGAACTTCAATAAGAAAAACAAGAAAAAAGAAACATGACATGACCAAGTTAAATTACAATTTTACAGTAATAATGACACTCTCTGTTTGAAAAATACTGGAGATATGAACACCCAAAAGATGTCATAGAAGAATTCACAACAGAGGAAGACGGTGGCAACCTATGGTATCAAATGCAAAAACTAAGTTTGAAAAATTTTTATAACACGTAAATAATAAACAATGAAGTAGTATAATCAGCTTATAATCTTGAATAATATCCATACAGCACCACCTATGAATCTGAAAAATATTTCCAGTTTCCCAAAAACCTCACCTTCAAGTAAAATTCATCATGCAAACAATTACATTGTCATTTTTATCATCAACTACAATTTGAATACTATTTCCACAGCAACGTTGAAAATCCAAATTCAATAGGAAAATAGGAAGGTTTCAACCATCATTTAAAAGTCTTTGAAATTGATTGAAAGTTTTAAACATCTATAATAATGACTTAATCATTTTATATTATCACTTTGTTTAATACTTTAGAGATCCAAAACAGAAACAATACTTCCCAAAGAACTCCTAAGCTATGGCTAGTTTCAACTATGGGAATGATCAAAATCACTCAACTCCCAAGATTGAAATCTGTTTTCCAAGTTTCATGCTTGATCTCTAATATATGTATATGATCTACCTAACATCTTTCAAAATTAAATCCTCATAACATGGAGACCATAAATAGAGCATAGGTTATGCAGCAACTAATAGAAAATTTTGGCAACAAACATATATAGTCAAGACAAACAATTTCTGCAGCAACAAGCAACCTTCAATTGTTCTGACAAATACCAGCAAATTATTGTGGGTTCAGCAACTAATTGCAAGGTACATATATGATTCTCCACAATTTTACTCTTGCAGCAGCAAATAAATTAGATATCAATAGCAAAATTGACAGCAATGAAGCAAATTTGCAGCAAACCAGAGTAAATGTGACAGCAACTAGATGGAAGTTGTAGTAAAACTCAAATCAGATTGTGAGCAATGGGAAATTCCAGCAGCTTGTTACATCAATTAACACCACAAATCAGCAACTGAACATTGCCAAATCAACCCCAAAAATAGTAAGAATTCAACAGCAAAAATTCAGCAATTTGGGGTACAAAATAAGATCAGATTCATGCGACAAATAGGGCACAGAACAGCAGTAAATAGGGCTGCACAATGCAGCATAATTGCTGCAAAATATGCAGCAAAGTTGCTGCCAAATATGCAGCAAATTTAGCACAAAATACAGCAAAAAAGTTCAGCGCATAATCAGCAACAATCAGTGCAAAAATCAGCAGCAATGCAGAGAACACACCAAACGGAAATGGTATTAGAACATTTTAATACCTTCAAAGCTTTAATCCCAGAAAAATGGTATTCCTTGCACAATAAAAGGAAGAACCAAAAGCAGAACGTACAACGAAGAAGGTTGAATCAACTGCTCATCGGGCTTCACATCCTTCTCTTCCAGAAGGTTGAATCAACCGCTCATCAGTATCTCCCATGGACTGATTCTTCACACAACTGAAGCATATTAATAATTAGTAGCTTAGCTTAACCACTAGCTACTAACTAACTAACAAATCTCTCTCCAAAATATGAGCCTAGACAACGAAGAAGAAAGAAGAACAAGAAGGAGAAGAAAATCAATGGAATTGGAAACACTATCCCTACAAATAGACAAATATCCAAGGGATCTACTCCGTACATTCACATCCAGGGACTAAACCACTCAACAATTTGAAATCTCAAAGGTTGAAGGTGGTTCGGAGGAGATTGAGTTAAATCTAGGGCTTTCACTTGGCGGTCGATTTGGTGTTGATAAGAGTGCGAAGAAATTAGGGCGATCATCTTCGATAATCGAAACAATACCTTTGGTGAGAGAGAACGAGTCAGAGTTGACGGCGGTGACGGAGGAGGAGACAGCGCCGTTTCCGAAGACGATTCTGAGGACGACGTTGTTGCCGGCGGAGACGGAGGAGGAGTGGAGGAAGAGGAAATGAATACTGATGAGTGGTTGCTGCATATTTGGTTGAATCGACCCACATCGCAATCTTGAAGAGTGAGAAAGAGGAAATGAAGACGGCTGGATTCTGAACTTTTTTTTTAAGTTGGGGAAAGTTTTTCACATCTCACTTTTGAAAGTGAGACGTGAAAAATATGTCCCCCACACACTTTTCACGTCTCATAAAATTTATGAGACGTGAAATGTCACTTTCCACGTCTCATAAATTTTATGAGACGTGGAAAGTTTTTTTTTTAAATTTATATTTTTCACATCTCACTTTTAAAAGTGAGACGTGAAAAATATGTCCCCCACACACTTTTCACTTTATGAGACGTGAAATGTCACTTTCCACGTCTCATAAATTTTATGAGACGTGGAAAGTTTTTTTTTAAATTTATATTTTTCACGTCTCACTTTTAAAAGTGAGACATGAAAAATATGTCCCCCACACACTTTTTATGTCTCATAAAATTTATGAGACGTGAAATGTCACTTTTCACGTCTCATAAGATTTGTGAGACGTGGAAAGTTCTTCCCGCCTTCTTTTTAACACTATTTCGTATTTACCGCTTTCTTTTTCAGGAATCCACGTCTCATACTGATGGGGACGTAAATACTGTTTTTTGTAGTAGTGAGATTTTGAGAACTTCGGGATGTATCTTTCTCCTGTTAAGTATGGCATGCGTTGTCCACCAGGGGAAGAAGAGTTGCAGCTTATTTGAAAATCAGGATCTTTGAAGCAGTCTACCTTCATGCTGAAGGGAAAGTTATCGAAGGTATTTGTAATATGAACATGAAGATGTTGCGTCCTCACTACAATTTAATTACTTGGATTTGAATTTGGACAGAGTCAAGCGGCAGTAATAAGAGTCAATCTCAATCATTGTTTGCACTTTGTCAATTTTAATGAATCCATGCGGTTTAAGTTTGTATACTTTAAAGCGTTATTTTAACTGCAAACTAACAGTTCTGATGAATTCTTTTTTTTATAAGTTTTTGAATTTTTTAAGCTTTTTGGATTTTTTATTGGTTCCTATAGTTTGATCGATTTATTACTTTAATTCTTTTTCGTTTTAAATGATTAGTTTTGGTCTCCATGGTTTTATAACGAATTGGTCCGAGTTTAACTGTAGGAAGCAAAATCTAAACTTGTAAAATATACATGTATATAAAGAGATCAACTGTTGAACTTATGCCAAATCTTTCTAAACTATAGGGATCAAATCTGACAGTTTAAAATTACATGAATCAAAACTAAAATACAATCAAAATATATTAACTAACAATGATATTAACTATTTATATATAGCTATCTAACTGTGTTCAGTTTCGCATATAGATCCAATTGGAGACAAGCATTTTAAAGATGTTTTCTACATTCATATGATAAATTAGCACATGAGACCTCATATTTCAGCGGCCAAAATTTATTCTACTAGTACATACACCCTTTGATTGGTAGGATGGATTTTTAGTCATAAATCATCCCTTGTTATTCAAATCCCACACTAAGATGTGTAAACCCCCCCCCCCAAGAAAAAAAATACGTAGTTTTTTGAAATCAAGTACTACTAAATTATATGTCAGTATCTTCAATCTTAATTAGAGATTTTGTTTGTACAAGCCTGTTGCCGTTTTACATGTGATTTTACATACTGATTAGGAATAATTGATGTTGAAGATGCATTAATCAAAATAATAGTTCTTGGTTCTAAGTATTTGAGATAGATAAGAGTTAACTTTTCTCTTAAAAGTAACAGTAGTGACATACTTTAATTTGTTTTCTGAATTCAGATTTTTTAAGCTATCTCTGTAAATTGCACATATATATAGGGTTAAAGGTCATATTTGCCTATGAAGTATGCACGATGTATCATATCTGTCCTTGAAGTATTTTTGGGCCCAAATGTGCCCTCGAAGTATGAAAATGGATCATATTCGTCCTTTGGCCGTTAAAAGGCTCACGTTGACCGTTAAACAATGGACGTTGACCGTTAATATTTTAACGGCTGAAGGGCGAATATGATCCATTTTCATACTTCGAGGGCACATTTGGGCCCAAAAATACTTCAGGGGCAGATATGATACATCGTGCATACTTCAGGGGCAAATATGACCTTTAACCCTATATATATATCAAAACACATTTTATTATAATAATTAATTTAACTAATTTTTTAAAGATAATTAAATTACTTATCTAATTTTTATATTTTGAAGCATATGAGCATATTTTTGTCAGTAGGCAAGGACAATGATGAGGCTACAATCATAAAAGAAGACTTAGACTAAATCAAAGTCTCAGGGATCCTATATATAGTAAATCTTCTCCTTTTTGTATAGGGCTTATCTTCGGCTCCTCTCTACTTTTCTTATTCATTTTAGCCGATGTCAAATATATTGTTTCTTTATTAATTTGTCCATCGTTCATTGTGCCATGGTTTACACAACTCCAGCTCAATATTTAATTGCCCGACTGTCTAACCTACTCCCTTTTTTTGAGTGAAAAAGGGGATTTGATCCAAGTGCAGCCTCCCCTAAGTCACAGGTTCATAGCTATTCACACTGCTTTTCCTTCTTTTTCACGCCTTGACCAACCATCTCCCCTTATTTACTACATTTTGTCATATCTCTCCACATTTTCAAATCAACCCCACCAAAAATTTCTCTCTCTGTGGCTCTCACCTTTTTCCCTCTTCTTCACTGTTAACCTCTTGAAATTCATGCTATTTTAACACATTTTCCTATAGTTCATACACTTTTTTGGTGGAATTATACGTATTTTGATGTAGATGTGATAGGAAAATGTGTCAAGTTGATATTTGGGTTAAAGTCACTGAATTCTTAATTTAAATGTGAATATGTTACCCTCTTTTTATCAACTTTGGCTTTTGTAGATTTCATTGCTTGTTAGGTGGGTGAAGCCAATCAATTAAGCCACATTTGAGTTGTATTTGAAGCTAAAATCAAGGAGCAAGAAATGGAAAAGAAAATTTAAAACAACCAAGAAAGCTTAAAAGAGAAGTTGCAGAAAGTTATTGGCCACAGCCAAAAGCACAGGCAAAATTTCTGGCAACAGCCAAATCTTGAAAAATTCCAGGCAAAGAGTTAATGGCCGCGGCCAACCAGTGTAGGCAAAAATCTTGGCCGCGGCCAAAACTACTGACAGACTGCACAATGAAAAATTATGCTCAAAAATTAGGTTTAAAAACACTTCAAACTCACACTAAAACACATCTTTTTTACTTGGGCTTTCTTTAGGGGCTACTTGGGAGCTAGGGTTTGGAGATTTTCAAGGAGATTCAAGTGGAGATCCAAGATTTGAAGAAATTCAACCTCATTTCCCTTGGTTTTTCTTGATGTTCTTCTCTCTTTCTTCTCTAAAATTTCTTTATGGCTATGTATATTTTCCAGATTTGTGGTTTTCACTCAATGAGTGGCTAAACTTCCATTCTAGGATTATTTTGAACCTTTGTATGGATTAAGACTTGATTCTTCCTCTCTTTTGGTAGTAAATGATATATATGTGTTGATTTTATCCTTCTCTTCATGCTTCTAAGTGTTTGGCCACTGATAACTTCCGGGAATTCATGTAATTTTAGCACATTTTCCTTGAGTTTTATTCAATCATTGATATATTTTGGAAACTCAAGATAGGAAAATGTTCATGTGATTTTGGTTGCACATCATTGTTCATTTGTGTAGATTTTAATCATATTTCTAGTTAGTTGCTTATGTTGTTTTATGTAAATTTTGTAGGAATATTTTGATGCATTAACCAAGGGATCCGGATTAAGAAGAACACTTAAAAAGGGGAGAAATTGGGGCTAGAAGCTGAAATTTCAAGAAAAAAGGGAAAATACAAGTTTCTGGACGAATTACCTCGAATTTCCCAAATTACATATAGGTCTCCGAAATTCCAAAACTACAGATAGGTCCCGGTTCGCCGCGGCGAAACCCACGGTGAACTCCCTCTGTTTCTACCCTCTTTGGTACTTTTCACCGTGGGCTCGCTGCGGCGAACTCCCTGTTCTGCTGCGCGTTTTGACAGCACAGACGCGTTTTAAAGGTTATAAAAGCTAGGGTTTCATTCTTAGCCGGGATTCTTCGACTTCTGGGCATTCTTGGGAGTGTTTTTCTCTGCTAGGGCTTGGAACTTGGTGGGGATTTAGCTTGGGCTTGGAGCTTCAAAGAGATTTGGGCTTCCTCTCTTGGTTTATCTTCTTCATCTTCATTCTCTTCTCTTGTTTTGTTTTGTAATGTTGTATAAATATATGCTCCCATGGAGTTGTAGAACATGAGTAGCTAACATACTTGTATTCTAGGATTATTTTGAACCCTTGTGTGGATTGATTCTTGATTCCTCCTCTTATGTTGTGATTAATGATATCTATGTGCTTATTTTACTCTATTCCTAATGCTTCTAAATGCTTGATCACCATTTAGATGTTGGGTTCACTTGATTGATGTTTGAGAGGGCTAGATTGAGTGTAGAACTTGGGTAAAATAGTGCAAGAACCTGAAGTTTGCATGGATGGATGGTTTTGTTGGTAAGATAGAGATATACTTACTAGCCTTGCATAGTCACGTTAGGGTTGGAGCGTGATAATTGGGTTTTATTAACTTGTAGCAAGAGATTTTGCAATTAATAAGACTAAACACTTGTTCTTGACTTGAGAGAGCGTTTACAAGTACTCTATGAACCCTAGATTAGCACTTGGTTTCATTGAGAGCTTCTTTGAGGGGAGGTTAATTGAGTTTTAAGAAGTACAAGGGGGATAGATAATCTTAAGACTCGTTTTATCCTTAAAGTTAGAGAATCACTTGTTTATAGTTTTATTTTCATTTAGCATAGGTTTATTTTCATTGTTAATATCCAATCTCAACATTTGTGTCACTCAATGATTGCACCTGATTATTTTGTATTTTTACCCACTTATTATAGTAAATTAGCACTTGTCCTATGCTAATACATGGCAATTCAGGCACTTTTACTCTTAGAATTCCAATACATTGAGGTAATTGCATTTTAGTGCTTAAATGAGAATTTTAAGGTTTAAACTCATGTATTTCTTATTTTTGGACTTGGGATATTACAATTTGTGGTTGAATTTGTCATTGTAGGAAGTCTTGATAAAGATGGGCCCGAATTCCAGAAATTGCAGTTTAGTGCTCGAATTTCAGAAATTACACCTAGGTCCCGCTGCACTGCATATCTCAATTGGGCAAGGACAAGTTGGGTAATTTGGGATATTAAAGGAGGGCAAAGATGGAATAAAACTTGTTGGGTTTATTTCTATATTTTTTTAAATAGAGATTAAATGAGTAAGGGTCCCGTTTGGAAGCTTATTTGGGTATCTAGCAAAAACCCTAAAATTTTGGGCTTAATTTCCTTAAACCAAATAGCCCCTAAGCCTTTCCTTTACCTAAATATTGCCCAGATCTGAACAAAACACACGAACAACCACCATTGCAACCTCCCTCTCTTCATCCACACTCACACCATATTCATTCAACCACCATCCATCTTCTTCACCATCACCATCACGCCATTTAACCCTCTCACATCTCCACCCTTTCAGCTTATTTCCATCCCTGGAGCCACTCTGGAATAGTAGCTCTCTAACCCATCTCATCTTCACGCCATTTTTCATATTCCTCTCCACACACCATTTTTGTACAAGTCTCATCTCCTTCACAATTCTTCTCTTCTTCTTCTCCATTCATTACCATCTTATTCAGCCATCACACCACTCCACTCTCATCCCCATTTTCGAATAGCAAGCACCCAACTCCTTCACCATTTTCCTCATTCATGATTCTCGGCCAACACACATTTTTCACAACTTTATCTATCTCCTCATTCACTCTCTCAGACACACGATATAAACACCTCATCTCCATTGACCTACCTTCTGCCATCACCCATCCCTCTCTTTATAATCCATATTTTCCATTTTCTCATTCACTTCTCATGGAGCAAGAAGGCCTAAGCATTAGTTGTGGTCTTAAAAGGATGAGTGGCTAAAGCAATTGGGGATTCTTGGTGGATTGTGCAACCGGAGCCTCAAGGATTCATCTAGGGGAGTTAATTAGTGTCCTTCTATGTCTAATTTCACTTACATGTTCAAGATTCTTGTAATTTGTTTGTGTATGTGATTTTGGAACATGATACACTAGGGATTTCTATTATTTGTACTAGTTTTCCTTTAGGTTATGTATGTAATTAAGCGATTGCTTTTATGTGCATAAACCTTAGTGTTAATTGCTTGGCATAATACAATTGATGTGGTAGCATTGGTCATCTACTTTGGATTCTTAGTTTGGATTAATGCATTTGTTTGTTACATCTAGCATTAGACACTAAATCCATTCTTGAAGGGTCAAATTATACCTTCAAGAGGAGACTCATTGTGTGTTGTCAAGGATTTTCACTACCAAGCGGTTTTCTAACAATTGCTTAGTTGACTAATTGTGCAAGCAATGCGCCGAATCAATTGGTGACTAAGTCAATTGGACTTAGGCGATTGCCTTTGGTTTTTACACTTTGACTTGGATTTTTCACTCCGACATATTTAAAGAGGCTAGGAAAGTTGCATGATTTCCACCAAGAAGCCCTACTGTCATTAAAAGAGTTTTCAAACCATTTATTTGCTTTCTATAATCTAAAAAGCCATAAACAAGTGTTATTTGCATTCCTACAATTGAAAAATACCAAAAAGACTTTTTAATGACTAAACCCCCAGTTTATTTGCTTTTCAATGCATTTAGGTTAGTCTAGGTATCAAAATAAGTTGACTCCTTTGAGAGACGACCCGAGGTTAAGCCACTTTGCTCAAGCCTTAGTTTTACAAATTTTTCTTGCATTTGACCCCGAGGCGCACCAATTCGACTAAGGTCAAATCACTCAAATTGGGTGAGAGTGTGACAATCATTGTTTGACTGGGTTTTGGACCAAATCCTCGTGGGAACGATACTTTACTTATCACTTTATTACTTGGCGCGACCCGTGCACTTGCGGTCGGTGACGAACAAGTTTTTGGCGCCGTTGCCGGGGATTTGTTTCCCAAAACCGTCCTTGGTCAACCTTGATTAGAGTACTAGTAGCTTAAGCTTGAGCTGTATATATTTGTTTGTGTGTTTGTTTTTCTCTTGTAGCTTATTTCCTTGTGTTCATATGTGTATATTTGTTTTCTTTGTTGGTCTTTTTGTTTGTTAGTTATTTTCTTTTAAATTTTGTGTATGGATCATCCTTGGTGGACTAATGGGGCAAGTGGTGGATTTGAATAGGTTAATGATTATCTACATTCTTGTTATGACCCTAATGCTTTTGAAACTCAATATGAGTATATTTGTTGCAATTTTTGTGGAGATAATCATTATATTGATCAATGCCCCCATGTCTCAACCTTGGATTATGTAGGGGATGATTTTGCTAGGGTTCAAACTACTTGGCATGATAATTCTTTTAACCCTAGTTGGAATCATGAACATTTATTGCCTTGGGATCCAAATGCTTCTTTCCCATCATATGCATCATATTATCAAACATGACCTAGTCATGTAGAAGAAATCACTCCCATTCATGAGAAAAAGCCCACATTAGAGGAGATGCTTCAGTGTATTCTTGATAATCAAAATGAAATGAGAGCTTGGACAAAACAGAAATTTAATGAACATGCATTAGCTCTTGAAAATTTAGCATCTAGGGCAAATGAACTGGCTTCTACCATTGAGTCTTTAAAGCAAACAAGTGTTTTCATTAATATTTCAAATGACTCTTATGGGGAAGATGCAGTTTCAAGTGGGCAATTGCCTATGGGAAGTGATAATGTGCTGTCAATGGGTTGTGATACTTTTGTGGGTGATTGTGAGCTAGAACTTGAAGAGGGAGAGAACAACAGTGAGTTCCCAATTGAGGTTTCACGTGGGGAGCCTAATTTGTGTCATTGGGAACAAGTGAATAGAGAGGAAATCCCTGCAACCTTTGTTCAAAATCCTCCTACTGATAGCTTGACTCTTACTGAGGAGAGTCAAGTAGATTTTATTGGGTTTTCAAAGTATTTGGGGGGCTAATGAGGATAATTTTGAAACAAATAAATTGGAGTCTCCCATGTGCCATATTGGATCATGTACCTTGAAATCAATTTTGATTAAAGGAACATGTAATGCTTGTATGAATGAATTCCCAATTTTTCTGAGACCTTGTCATTTGAAAAGAAATGAAGACAAGGTGATTTTTGTTTTTGATACGTATGATTAGCAATTGGAAAGTCTGGCTGAAGACTATAAACTTAGAGCTTCTTGGGAGGCAACCCAAGCTTTAAAAATTTAATATTTTTTATTTTTGTTTTTCTTTAGTAGGTGTGACTTCTTTTGAGCATTTTCAAGGTTTATCATCAACTTGCACCTAAGGCAATGGGAAGCAAGTTTGGAGTAAAGAGCATTTATAGGGAAGTTTCTTGCATTTCCAATTTGCTTAAGAACTGACTGAATTGATGATAAACTGTTGGTTAACATCGACATGAATTCCAATTTTGGAAACTTGGACAATTAATTGTCATTTTACTTAAAGCAAGATTTAGATTGATTTAGTATCCACTGAACTAAATGTGAAATCCAATGATAGAATGGTTGCTTAGATTATATGTTTAAGAGGAAGTTGTGGTTAATATTTTTGGATGATGGGTTTGCACTATTGAGACTGGCTTTCTGACCGTTTTAAAATTTTGGTACACTTGAGTTGGAAATGATTTGTAAGCTTTTGTTTGGAGATTTTGTGGCATTTCAGCATGTATTTTCTTTCTCAACTGATAGGCTCTAGAACCTATCTTGGAATCTCTTGAGGCTTTGTAATGATTTTGCATGATTCTGGAAAATGATATGGGCATTCTTTCAATGCGTTTGAGCCTTTCAAGCCTACCTTTGAATCATTTCCATTTGAACCCCCATTTGAGCCTTAAATGAAAAACTATGAGTTTCTTTTTGAAGCCCTCAATAGACCCTAACCTTTGTAGCCTGAAAAACCATTAATTACCTTAATCTTGAGATGATTGATAATTTGATGATTATGATTAGTGGTAAGGACTGGTTTGGTGAAGTTGAGATGAATATGATTGTAAAAGTGAGTATGAGGAATAATACATGGTATTCATTGATTTGTACTCCAAAGTCATTTCAAGTTTATAAAAAAAAGAGAGAAAAAGAAAAAGAAAAGAAAAAAAGAAGAAAATAGTTTAGTTTCAATAAGACTTGGAGTGCACATACATCAATTTGAGATAAGTTTGGGGGAGTGGTTTGAGTTTTGGAAGGGAATTTTGTATAGAAAAGAAA
This sequence comes from Mimosa bimucronata, assembly GCA_037074515.1. NCBI lineage: Eukaryota > Viridiplantae > Streptophyta > Magnoliopsida > Fabales > Fabaceae > Mimosa > Mimosa bimucronata. The sequence goes on along the minus strand of CM073440.1, from coordinate 30,139,456 downwards.
GATGAGTTACATATTGTCATTTATCTCAAGATATTTGAATTCTCTTTATACCTTTCTTTCTATGAGCTTAACCCTTGGCCACATTACAAGCCTATCAAGTCCCATTGATTTTGAATTTATGTAAGAAAAATTCTTTTGGTGGAGAGAGAGGAAGAGAGTAGGCATATGAAGTTTTGAATGTTGAGAGGGCTTAATATATATTGAAATGTTGCAATGTTCTTCTTGACATTTGCTGAAGAATTGTTCTCTAGCCTTGCGCACACATACTTAATAATTGTTGGGAAGTTTGTTCTTAGTTTGTGAATTTTGCATCCCTCTATATTCCATTGATTCCATACTGAATATATCCTCCTGAGCAACTAATGAGGAAAGCTACTTGCATGCATTGTAAGTGGATAATTTAACAATCTAACAATCTCATATTTTGTTTTACTCGAGGACGAGTAAAAATCTAAGTTTGGGGGTGTGATAACTTCCGGGAATTCATGTAATTTCAGCACCTTTTCCTTGAGTTTTATTCAATCATTGATATATTTTGGAAACTCAAGATAGGAAAATGTTCATTTGATTTTGGTTGCACATCATTGTTCATTTGTGTATATTTTAATCATATTTCTAGTTAGTTGCTTATGTTGTTTTATGTAAATCTTGTAGGAATATTTTGATGCAATAACCAAGGGATCCGGATTAAGAAGAACACTTAAAAAGGGGAGAAATTGGGGGTAGAAGCTGAAATTTCAAGAAAAAAGGGAAAATACAAGTTTCTGGACGAATTACCTCGAATTTCCCAAATTACAGATAGGTCTCCGAAATTCCAAAATTACAGATAGGTCCCAGTTCGCCGCGGCGAAACCCACGGTGAACTCCCTATTCTGCTGTGTGTTTTGACAGCACAGACGCGTTTTAAAGGTTATAAAAGCTAGGGTTTCGTTCTTGGCCGGGATTCTTCGAATTCTGGGCATTCTTGGGGGTGTTTTGCTCTCCTAGGGCTTGGAGCTTGGTGGGGATTTAGCTTGGGCTTGGAGCTTTGAAGAGATTTGGCTTCCTCTCTTTGTTTATCTTCTCCATCTTCATTCTCTTCTCTTGTTCTGTTTTGTAATGTTGTATATATATGCTCCCATGGAGTTGTAGAACATGAGTAGCTAAAATACTTGTATTCTAGGATTATTTTGAACCCTTGTATGGATTGATTCTTGATTCCTCCTCTTATGTTGTGATTAATGATATCTATGTGCTTATTTTTACTCTATTCCTAATGCTTCTAAATGCTTGATTACCATTTAGATGTTGGGTTCACTTGATTGATGCTTGAGAGGGCTAGATTGAGTGTAGAACTTGGGTAAAATAGTGCAAGAACCTGAAGTTTGCATGGATGGATGGTTTTGTTGGTAAGATAGAGATATACTTGCTAGCCTTGCATAGTCACATTAGGGTTGGAGCGTGATAATTGGGTTTTATTAACTTGTAGCAAGAGATTTTGCAATTAATAAGACTAAACACTTGTTCTTGACTTGAGAGAGCGTTTACAAGTACTCTATGAGCCCTAGATTAGCACGTGGTTTCATTGAGAGCTTCTTTGAGGGGAGGTTAATTGAGTTTTAAGAAGTACAAGGGGGATAGATAATCTTAGGACCCATTTTATCCTTAAAGTTGGAGAATCACTTGTTTATAGTTTTATTTTCATTTAGCATAGGTTTATTTTCATTGTTAATATCCAATCTCAACATTTGTGTCACTCAAATTGGGCGAGAGTGTGACAATCATTGTTTGACCGGGTTTTGGACCAAATCCTTGTGGGAATGATACTTTACTTATCACTTTATTACTTGGCGCGACTCGTGCACTTACGGTCAGTGACGAACAGCCACCATTTATTTTGATTTGTTCATGTGGGTTTGACTTGAGAGAGCTAATTCATGTGTAGAACTTGGTTAAAATCATGCTTGACTTGAAATTTACATGATAAATGGAAAATTTGTCTGTAAAATAGAGATATCTTTGCTAATCTTGCATTGTCATATTAGGGTTTGTTTTCAAAGGGGATTTTCATTATTTGTAGCAAAAGATTGTGCATTTTAATGGAAAGATAAACTTGATTTTGACTTGAGAGAGCTTAGTCAAGTTCATATGAACCCTAGACAAACACATATATTCATGGAAAATACCATTTGAGAGGGAGTTTTTCATGTCTTATGAAATGCAAAGGGGATAAATAATCCTAGACCCCATTTAATCCTTTAAGTCAAAAGAACCATTGTTTTTATCACTTTCTAGTTTTAAGAAATAGATTTTCACAATTTCTTTACACAACCCAAAGAAGAAAAAAAGGGGTAAAATCAATAAATCATATTTTATTTATAAAATAATTGTTGACAAAAAATTATAATAATTAATAAATTAGCGATGGAAATTTCGCTGGTAAAATTTCTGACAAAATTTCCGTCTCAAATCCGTAGGTACTCTTAATAAAAAAACAGCCTTATCTTTTAATATCTAATTTTTTAAAAATCATAAAAAATTGAAAACATAACCGTTTTTTGCCCATCATATATCAAAATGTCACTCTTTTAATGTAGAATCTAATCATATAAAAAAACAAAAAAATATATATGGTAGCTGCCCCAAAAATATGGGGCAACCGAGAGGAGGGCAGCTGAAGCCCCCCTCCCAACTACAAATGGCTTCCCTGCTTCTGAACAACCAGATTCTCCACAAAAGACGCTCCAGAAATCCCCCATTTTTTCCGCGTCTTTTCAAAGCTACTCAAGAAATATACCTTAAACACTCACTACTACAAAAATCCCTTTCCATGTCACTAATTAATGTCAGTTAAATAAAAAACTGACATAGAAAAAAACGCAGTGGCATTTTTGTAAATAAGTTGGAGGCGGAGGGAGAAACAACATCACATATATACAATATATGTGACGTTGAAAGAAACAAAGTCATACATAATCTATGTATGACGTGGTCTCTGGAAACCACGTCACACATACTTTAAGTGTGACGTGGTTTCTTATCCACTCACACATACCCCCACCCCCTTGAAAACTTTATGACTCGTGCCCTCAGCTCCCATCACCTCGCCCTCAGCTCCCCCAAAATAGATCCTTAAGTTCTCTCAAAACCCCTTACTCTCTTCATGCTCTCTCTCGTTCTCTCCGCCCTCAGCTCCACCGGCAACTTTTCACGACGGAGGAAGGCTCAGCTGACGCATGCAGGAACGGATTTGAACTCAGGTGACTCTCATCTTCCATTTTCTAACCATTCTTTCTATTCATTGTCATTCCCTTCCCCTTCGTTCTTTGATCCTCTTCTTCCTCTGTGTGTAGTAGCGATTCAGCGATGAAAGAGAGAGAAGGGGGAAGTGGAACTGCTGAGCCTTGTCTTTGATCCTCTTCTTCCTCTGTTTGTTCTTTGATTCTCGCCGTAGCCGTTACCGGAGGAAGTAGCCAAAGTACAGCAAGCTTGGATTCGTAATTTGTGGTGAGCTTTCTCTTCCCTTTTTCCCTTCTTCTCTAATCGTGTTGTGCTCTGAAATTTGGGTATCCAAATGGGCTATGATTCTTGAGGATTTTGGCTGAAATTTTGAACTCCCATTTTCTGTTTCTGTACCTGAACGAAAATGTTAACTTGTTGCTCTGGTAAGATGTGTTCAAGAGAAATTATGCTGTCTAATTTTCCTATTAATGTCATGTTTGTGATGAAACTCAGTAGGTAGATGCTGACTTAATTGAGGATAGACTGATTGAATTGTTGAGGATCGATTTGAAGTTGGTTTGTATGGTTACAGGTTATGATTGGAGGTTAATCAAGATTTAGAACAAAATTTTAGGAGGGATTAGTGGACTATTTTCTATGATTCCTTGTTTAGGGTTACTTAGAATATGAAATGGAGTAAATGAAGGAAACTAATTTAGTCCCTGTTTTGAAGGTGAATATAATTGGAATTGGAGAGGATTTGGAGAGGAATCGTTTCTGGTTTGGGCGATTTTAGAATTTTTAAACCAGTAAAATCAAAGCTTAGACTTCATTTCTCGTTATGGTTTGGTTGAGTTTTTCTCAAATTCTTCCTCCAGCCAATGTTCACTGAAGCTATTCTTGGCAAATTTTTGGGCAAGGATCAAACGAAACTTCAATTAAATGTGTTTAGGAGTAAGCTAAGTGCATATGGTGTCTTGCATGTGTGGTTTTGGAAGTTTGGAAATTTTTAGGAAAAATTTCTTCTTCCCCTATTTTCATGGCCGACGGCAAAGCAAGGGGAAAAATATTTAATGATTCAATGGGTGTCTTGCATGTGTGGTTTCAGCCTGATGATTCAATGGGTCTGTAATGGAAGACTAATGAAACATATAATTGTTGTTGCATGTTGGATTGTGGGGTTTCTAGAATTCTGGTGTTTGTCTCTGCATTGTGCTAATTTTCCTGGTTTCTAGAAATGGGCCTTGTATGTTGTGGTATTCTTATTTGTTTTGAGGTGGTTGGCATAGAAGGGTAAATAATAAGAGTACAACTATACCCATTTTACTCATTTAGTCTTAATTAAAACAAGTATCATGAAGGATTACCCATTTTGAACCTAGTGGATGATACTAACTGTTGTGGATATTGGATTTTGCCATACATTACTATAATTTTTGGAAATATACTAACTAGAAGGCCAATGCTTATTTTTCCATCACATGGTGATATCTTGAAATTCAACATATTTGAACACCAAAGTTGTTTCTCCATGTCATCTTCTTTGTTTTGAACTTGTGAGAGTAATTAGAAATTTTTAATCTTGTTTTGAAATGTTATTGGAGGAATGTAATGTCCGATGTACAACAATTTATGAATTGTTGATTGGTTTCCCCTTTTCCTTTCTTTGAGAAAAAAATGAAACACAACAAGTAATTAAATGTGTTCTATGTTCCTGTGTCATTTCCTTTTTTCTTGCTCGGGCTTCTGTTCATGTAAAACCATATGGGCTTTTTTCACTGATTGAAGTTGATATTATGTAGGAGATAACTTCCTAAAGATTGCTAATGCTACCTGAAAGTGGCAATTGCATAAGAGGGGGGTGAATTGTGCTTCCGAAAAATTACAACTAATTAAAGCAACACAATCTTTTATACTGGTTCGGCCAACACTACCTACGTCCAGTTCTCCAACTCCTCGTTGGGTTCCACTAACCACAGGTTTTACAACACAGGTTCACCTGTCAACCTTTACAGACTTTTAGAATCCCTCTAAACACTCACCCTTACTACTTGTAAGGAAATATCCCTGTTCTAAAGCACCAAGCTTTCAGAACAACCTCAAACAGTAGAGGATTTCAATAAATATGTTCACTTAATGAACTGATTGTGATAAACACTTAAGTACAGATAATATCTCTAAAACAATAAATACAGAAAACAGAGAGCAATGAATGAGTTTGTGAATATTCTCGTTTTTCGTCTCCCTTCAATAAATGCTCGAGTTCTGTATTTATATCTCTTCTCAGATTTTGCCCTAGCGTTCATCTTTAGAAGCCGTTTGAATTTCGTCGTTGAGAGCTTATAGCCGTTGGCATTAAATGCAGTTTCTTCATTGGGGTTAACTTCCTGCTCTAGCTTCAATTACTCTTGCGTAGGGTGAGCTAAGAGAGAGGTAGACTTAGCGTTCTGAGCATCTGTACGAACTGTACTTTTTGGCGGCTTTTTCAGTAGCGCTAGCATGATCTGCTATCGCTAACTTCATAGTGTAAGTTCTGCACTTAAGCTGTTAGTTGAGCAAATAATCATTTAATGTATAGAAGATGCTATCGCAAGCTTAGTCTATTAGCTCAATGAGATAGAGACAATATATATCAGCTAAGATTGTCTAAGTTATCAGAGCATACTCTTAATGATAGATATTTAATGCTAGCATATTCTCTTGGTTCAATCGTTCAGCGTACTAACTATATCATATCATCAAACATTCTTCTACCGATAGCTAATCCCATTATCGCTAGTTACGTGGTTGCTTATTAGCTTTAAGGATACTGAGATGATTATTCAAGGGTATTTCAAGGTATCCTATTATCGATAGCTAAACGTGTTAGCGCTAGCAACTATGTTATCACTAAACTCTTGTTCTCAGGCACTAGCTATCTGAATTTCTATTATCTAAAGTACTCTGTTATCGATAGCTTAACCCATTATCGCTAGCTGATTCTATAGCTCAAGGACTTTGATTTATATTTCTGCTATTTGTCCTCTCTTTCATGTGTCCATGTATTCTATGAGCTTCTAGCAATAGGATCTTTCTTAGCGATAGTGAATGACTTAGCGTTAGATATTAACTTTGTTATTACTAAGTCTTCATTTGCTATGGCTCTGTATACACTTAGCGATAGAGATATTTATTCTTAGTGTTTTGTTAAGTTTTATCTGTTATAGTTGAACCTTTCAATAGTGATAATCTTTAGCTCTAGCGATAGAAATCTGTTACCTATCAGATTTTACTAGTTTAATTCAAAGGTAACTTGCGCTTATTTACTTATGTTATATATGGGGTCAGTCTTCATCAAAACTTAGGATTCTAACACTACCTCCACAATTGGGGCTCTTTGTGCAAAATCTTTTGACGTCGGAGGCACCACCACTCCTCTGATTCATATTCCTCCTCTTACATACTTCGATTGAATTTGGTTTCACCTCTTGTTTCCTAAGGTCTAGTCTTAGTTAAATGGATTTTACGTTTGCTGATAGGTCTGTTGGGATATTTGTCTTTAATGCTCATAATGTTGCTGTTGCTCTATTATTTACAATGGATTTTGTGTGTTTGCTGTCATTGAATTAGTAATGGTATGATTTTGTATTTACTGAACTGAAATTGGATTGTAAATGTAATTTTGGATGTCACATTTACAAGAGGAAGCTCTGCCAATTTTTTAAAAAAATTTGCATGAAGTGAAGTTAACTGCATAGCATGCCAATTTCTTCATAATGTAGTGAGATAAACTTGACTAGCTTGTTGGAAATGGCATAGGTTTAATAGAATGGATCGTAGTTGGATGCATGCATTGAGAACCACTAAAGAGTATCAGATGGGTGTGGAAGAATTTATTGAATTTTCCAAAAGAAATATGCCTAGTAAGAATGGCATGTATCTTTGCCCTTGTGTGAATTGTGTAAATCCTTATCGTAAGAGCGTTGATGATATAATGGATCACCTTCTTTGTGATGGGATCAATCTCCATTATAAGAAGTGGCTTTGGCATGGGGAATTGGGAAGTATCGTACATGCGTGCCCGTCATAAAATGTAGAAGCAGCTGTGGATGATGTTTGTGATGATGGAATGGACGACATGATCAATGACATTGGGGCGGAGTCGTTTTCGGTGGAACAGGAGTTTGACAAGTTGCGGAGTGATGCAGAGACACCATTGTTCCTGGGGTGTACTAAGTATACTCGGTTGACCGGCATCCTAAAATTGTTGAAAATAAAGACAGAAAATGGGTGGGCGGACGCGAGTTTCTCATAGATGCTTGAAGCTTTGAGTGATATGTTCCCGGCAGGCAATGTGCTTCCAAAGCGTATGTACGAGGCTAAAAAAGTTTTAAGCAAGATGGGCATGAACTATAAGAAGATACATGCTTGCCCTAATGATTGCGTGTTTGATAACTCATAGAAATTCATGATATTTGAGTATATTTTACTTGAGTTTTTGTCTATTATTTATACATTTTGGATACTCAAGAGGGAAAATGCTCATTTGATTTTCGGTTTCACATTATTGTTAATTATGTAGATTTTGATTGTTTTTATAGTTAGTTTCTTATGTTGTTGTATATAATTTTTGTAGGAATAATTTGAAGCAATAAACAAGAGAATTCAGCCCTCCACCAAGTTCCCGATTGAAGAAAAATAAGAAGAAGCCAGAGCAGCCCAAGGAATAAAGAAAAAGGCAAGAAAGCAGAGAATAAAGGACTTCGCCGTGGACTTCAGCGCGGCGATAGCCTCGGCGAAGTGAATCTGCCTCTGCCCATTTTTGGGAGAGCTCGCCGTCAGCTCGCCGCGGCGAAAGCCACGGTGAGCGACAATTGTTTCTGTGTTTTTTGGACTTCGCCGTGGGCTCGCCGCGGCGAGACCCACGGCGAACTTCGCGTTTTATGCGTTTTGGGACAGATCAGGCGCGTTTTCACTGATATAAAAGCTAGGGCTTCGTTGTGAGCCCTCATTCTTCGACTTCTGGGCATATTTTGGGCGTGTTTGGCTCTGCTAGGGCTTGGAGATTGGTGGGATTTGGCTTGGGCTCGTAGCTTCAAAGAGATTTGGGCTTCCTCTCTTGGTTTATCTCTTCCTTCTTCATTCTCTTCTCTTGTTCTGATTTGTAATGTTGTATATACATGCTCCCTTGGAGTTGTAGAACATGAGTAGCTAAATACTTTGATTCTAGGATTATTTTGAACCCTTGTATGTATTGATTCTTGATTCCTCCCCTTGATTTGTGATTAATGATATCTATGTGCTTATTTTACCCCGTTCTTAATGCTTCTAAGTGCTTGATCACCATTTAGATGTTGTGTTCGCTTGATTTATGACTCGAGAGAGCTAGGTTGAGTGTAGAACTTGGGTAAAGTAGTGCAAGAACCGGAAGTTTGCGTGACAAACGGATGGTTTTGTTGGTAAGATAGAGATATACTTGCTAGCCTTACATAGTCACATTAGGGCTGGAGTGTGATAATTGGGTTCTATCAAATTGTGACAAGAGATTGTGCAAAGAATAGGACTAAACACTTGTTCTTGACTCGAGACAGCATTACAAGTACTCTTTGAACCCTAGATTAGCACGTGGTTTCGTTGAGAGCTTCTTGAGGGGAGGTTAATTGAGTTTTGAGAAGTACAAAGGGGGATAGATAATCCTAGGACCCTTTTTATCCTTGAAGTTGGGGAATCACATGTTTATATTTTATTTTCTTATTTAATTTTTAATCTAATCATTTGTATCTCTCAAATTGGGCGAGAGTGTGATAACCATTGTTTGACCGGGTTTTGGACAAATCCTCGTGGGAACGATACTTTACTCACTACTTTATTACTTGGCGCGACCCGTGCACTTGCGGCGCATGGTGAACAAGTTTTCAGCTCAAGTGGTGAAGGTCATCCCCTTAGGGGGGTGATAGCACGAGGTCTCGACTTCGAATCCCACTAGGGCTGCAGCCTGGGGATGAAGCTCGAGAGGGCATTGGACCTCGTGTAAGTTGGGGCCCAGTACCGTGGCAGCGGGGGCCCATTTGGGGAGTATAGTATACTGCTGTGCTCACCTCAAAAAGCGCCTTTTTGTTGGGTACTGGCATTGGCAGCTACCAGCCCACCATGTTGGGCACCCCAGGGGCCCATCTCTGGGACACCCCGGTATTGGCAAGCCCAACTCAGGTATTGTAGCTCGGTTGGGGGCCGCTCTCGCAGACCCGACCCAATGCTGCAGCATTTGTGGGAGGAGGCCGTGTCATTGGAGCACCCACGGGTTCGATCTCCCAACTAAGCACTTTATAGGCATTCTAGATGCCTCGCTTATCACCACTTGAGCTGCAGCATTGGTGATGGTATTGTGATGAGAAAATCTCCGATGGAAGATATCTCCGGCACCCTGCTGATTCTCCTCAATGAAAGAAGATAGATTCAATGTTTCCTGAATTTGGTGGTGAGTCGAGGAACCTTCGTCTCGGACTGTGTACAGATGGTTTCAACCCTTTCGGGAGTCTCAGTAGCACACATAGTGCTTGGCCATTTTTGCCGGTCATTTACAACCTGCTGCCTTGGTTGTGCACGAAGCGCAAGTATGTGAAGATGTCAATGATGTTTTCGGGGCCGAAACAGCCTGATAACGATATCGATGTTTACCTGGCACCTTTGATTGAGGACTTGAAGATGTTGTGGGAGGAAGGCATAGATGTGTTTGATGCGTACAGGCATGAGACATTCAAGTTGCGAGCTATGTTGTTTACCACAATAAATGACTTCCCTGCATATGGCAATCTTTCTGGTTACAGTGTGAAGGGTTATATGGCATGCCCTATATGTGAGTCTTACACACACTGCCACCATCTCAAACACGGAAGAAAAACAGTCTACCTCGGTCATAGGAGGTTTCTCGATCGGTTCCATCCTTACCGTAGACTAAAGAAGTGTTTTAATGGCTCATCTGAGTACTGATCTGCTCCGACCCCTTTAACCGGGTAGGAAGTTTACCGCCGTGTTGAGAATGTCAGTATGGTATTCGGTAAGAAACAGAAGATGAAGACCGGTTCTGAGAAGATCATTTGGAAGAAGAGGTCAATCTTCTTTGATCTACCTTATTGGCGATATCTCAATGTGAGGCATAGTATTGATGTGATGCATGTGGAGAAAAATGTTGGTGATAGTTGAAAGTGGCAATCGCACAAGAGGGGGGTGAATTGTGCTATTTAAAAATGTAGGAATAATTAAAATAACACAGCCTTTATACTGGTTCGGCCAACACTGCCTACGTCCAGTTCTCCAACACTCAGTTGGGTTCCACTAACCACAGGTTTTACGAACACAGGTTCACCTGTCAACCTTTACAGAGTTTTAGAATCTCTCTAAACACTCCCCCTTACTGCCTGTAAGGCAATACCCCTGTTCTAAAGCACCAAGCTTTCAGAACAACCTCAAACAGTAGAGGATTTCAATAAATGTGTTCACTTAATGAACGGATTTTGATAAACACTTAAGTACAAATAAAGTTTCTAAACAATAAATACAGAAAACAGAGAGCAATGAATGAACTTGTAAATATTCTCGTTTTTCGTCGTCTTTTTCATAAATGCTCGAGTTCTGTATTTATATCTCTTCTCAGATTTTGCCGTAACATTCAATCCTCAAGAAGCCGTTTGAATTTAGTCGTTGGGAGCTCATAGCCGTTGGCATTTAATGCAGCTTCTTCATCGGGCTTAACTCTGCTCTAGCTCCAACTACTTCTTGCGTAGGGTGAGCTAGGAGAGAGATAGACTCAACGTTCTGTGCATCCGTACAAGTTGTACTTTCTGGCAGCTTTTTCATTAGCGCTAGCTTGGTCTGCTATCGCTAATCTCATAGAGTGAATTCTGCACTTAAGCTGTTAGCTAACCAAATAATCATATATTTCACAGAAGACGCTATCGCAAGCTTAATCCATTATCGCTATTAATTTTAAGGATACTATTATCTGAGCATTCAGAGATATTTCCAGGAATCCTATTATTTTTAGACAAGCATGATAGCGCTAGAATCATGTTAGCTCATTTGACTCATTTGCACTGAGGCATTAGCTATCTGAATTATTTATTATCTGATGCCCTTTCGCTATCGATAGCTTAACCTATTATCGCTAGACATTTGCTTGCTCATGGACTTGGTTTATTTTTTTGCTAGCTGAGTTATCAATGAGCTTCTAGCGATGGATTCTTTCTTTATCGATAGAGAATGACTTAGAGAATTGATATCAACCTTATTATTGCTAAGTCTTCACTTGCTATTCTTTTCTGACTATTAGCTATTGAGATTCACTTAGCGATAGAGATATTCATTCTTTATTGATCTTGCTAAGATGTCATTTTTCATTTCTTGCAAAGGTGATCTGTTACCTGGCAGATTTTACACGTTCAATTCAGAGGTAACTTTCACTTATGTTTTCTCAGGGTTAGTCTTCATCAAAACTTAAGATTTCTAACATTCTCCCCCTTTTTTATGATGACAAAACATAAGTAAATATACAAAAGCAAGTTCAGAACGTAATCATTTTTATCAGCATAAACATATTTCAAGGCTCACATATCAAAACTTGAATAACAATAAATCTTGTACAGAACATTTGATTTAGGCATGTTCAGAACATAGTACATCTTGCAAAAAGAAACGCTTAAAAACATAATCTATCTATTAATGCTTGATGCAGATAAGGGAGGTTTCAGGAAGTAGGCTTTTGACTCGATCTTCCTAATAATAGACTTTGATTGAACCATTTTTTCTCCCCCATTTTATCATCATTTGTTGGAGAGAAATGATTTAACCCACGAAACCCTGGACGAATAGTACCCCTGAACCGATACGAAGATCAGCAGAATAATCTTGGACAGGAGTCGCTTCGTCTTCCTCAAGAGGGTTGATCGCCCTGGCTAGGGTTTTTCCATGTGCGAGGAGGGCGATTTGAACTTTGAATGATTGTTTTGAAAGGATTAAAGCAAATGAGACACACTTTTGACGCTAGATACCGGATTTAATGATCTCTTTGGAGACTGACACAGCTTTCTGGATTTTGGAACACTTGCTAGCGGATTGAGAAAAGGGTTTAGCACTAGAGGTTTCCTTAGCACCACTCATTTTTGGAATCTTGGCTCTGCCCATTTCTGGGATTAGGGTTTTGAGAGAAGGGAGGCTCGAGATTTCAGAGGGATTTAAGAAGATGAAGAGACTCTCAGGGTAAGAAATGAATGCAAAATGCAAATGACCTGCTTTTATAGAGTTCAGGAATTACCATAAATAATATAATATTCGCTGACGTTTCGCATTCTAAGATTGTCAAGTGATTTGCTATCGCTAATATGAGCAGCTATCGCTAGCAGGCATGATTCCACGCTGAGTAAATGACTTAGCTTTTCACTTTACTCCTTCCAAGTTTTACCTATCGATAGCTGACTTTGCTATCGATGACTCTTTAGACTAGCGATGACAATCTTAGCTCAACCTTAGCTCTTGTTCTGCATATACTAGCAATAGTGAAATTCACTATCGATTGGTCAGACCTGCAAAAACTTAAGATTTGGCACTCCGATGCCTAAGTTAGCAATATGATTCATATGAATAATTGAGAGAATAAATCAAGAATTTATAATAGTATTCACAATTCATTTGGATTTACCATTCCTAGCTCTCTTCTGATATAAAGAAATTGATCAGGCTCAAGAGGCTTGGTGAATATATCAGCAAGCTGCAGATGAGTTGATATAAATTCCACCTTGACATCATTCTTCTGAATGTGATCTTTCAAGAAGTGATGTCTCACATCAATATGGTTGGTTCTGGAATGTTGAACTGGATTTTTGGCCAAGCTTATTGTGCTGGTGTTGTCACAGAGAATGGGTACTTCCAAAAAATTCAAACCCAGATCTCTTAGATGCTGCCTAAGCCATAAGACTTGAGTACAACAACTTGCTGCTGCAATGTATTCTCCCTCTGTGAATGAAAGAGAAACGCAATTTTGTTTCTTGCTTGCCCAAGTGATTAAACAGTTACCAAGGAATTGACATTGACCACTTGTGCTTTTTCTATCTGATTTGTAGGCTGCATGGTCAGAGTCAATATAAGCAAGAAGGTACTCTTGAGTTCCCTTGGGATACCACAGCCCAAGCTCTTGAGTCCCTTGTAAATAACGCAAAATCCTTTTTACATTGGTTAAATGAGATTCTTTAGGATTTGCTTGATATCTAGCGCACACTCCTACACTAAATTGGATGTCAGGTCTACTAGCAGTTAAATAAAGTAAAGAACCAATGATTCCTCTATAATGTGATTGATTTACTTCTTTGCCGGGAGCATCTGCATCTAACTTGGCAGAAGCACTCATGGGAGTGTCCTCTTCTTTGGATAGATCCATCCCAAATTTGTTGAGAATTTCTTTACAATATTTGGTTTGGGAAATGAAGATGCCATCCTTCTTTTGCTTTATTTGCAGACCAAGGAAGAATGTTAATTCTCCCATCATGGACATTTCAAATTCTCCCTGCATTGTCTTAGCAAAATCTTCACAAAGAGTTTCATTAGTTGCACTAAAAATAATGTCATCAACATAAATTTGAACTATAAGCATGTGATTACTTTTGTGCATAATGAATAATGTAGTATCTGATTTTCCTCTAGAAAATCCTTTGTCAAGCAGAAAAGTGCTAAGTCTCTCATACCAAGCTCTTGGTGCTTGTTTGAGACCATAAAGAGCCTTTTTAAGTTTGAAAACATGATCAGGCTTAGACTTTTCTTCAAAACCAGGAGGTTGTTCTACATACACCTCTTCTTTAATATAGCCATTAAGAAAAGCACTCTTAACATCCATTTGATAAAGTTTAAAAGTTTTGATGGATGCAAAAGCTAGAAGAATCCTTAATGCTTCAAGTCTTGCAACTGGAGCAAAAGTTTCCTCATAATCTATGCTTTCTTCTTGGTTATATCCCTTGGCAACCAATCTAGCTTTATTTTTCACAATTTGACCAACTTCATCAAGTTTGTTTTTGAAAACCCATTTAGTACCGATAATAGGATGATTTCTGGGCCTTGGTACTAAATCCCAGACTTGATTTCTTTTGAATTGATTTAGTTCCTCTTGTATTGCTATTATCCAGTCATATTCAGCAAGAGCTTCATCAATACAAGTTGGTTCCATTTGAGAAAGAAAGCAAGAGAATTCCATTTCATTTTGAAGTTGCCTTCTTGTTTTAACTCCTTTTGAAATTTCTCCAATAATCTGTTCAGGAGGGTGATTTTTAATATGTCTAATGGAAGATTGAGGCTCATTAGCTTCATCTAGATCATCTTCAGCTTTATCCTGATTATTTTCAATATTGTTTTCAGGATTTGCTATCGATGGCTGATGTGCTATCGATAGAGGCTGTTTTAAAAACTTTGAAAAATCTTCATCCTCATCGACAGATTGTTGTTTTTCTTGAGGAGTTTCATCAATTACTACATGTACAGATTCTTCAACAGTTTGAGTTCTTTTATTATAAACTCTATATGCTCTACTTCTATTTGAATACCCAATGAATATGCCAATATCAGATTTAGGATCGAATTTACCTAAATTTACCTTTCCATTGTTGTGGATGTAGCATTTTGATCCAAAAATCCTCAGGTGACTGATATTAGGCTTTCTTCCCTTGTAGAGCTCATATGGAGTCTTTTCCATCCCCTTTCTGATGTAGGCTCTGTTAGAAATGTAGCAAGCTGTACTCATAGCATCTGCCCAAAATATTTGAGGCACTTGTTTCTCGTTCAGCATGCTTCTAGCCATTTCTATGAGCACTCTGTTCTTTCTCTCTACAACACCATTTTGTTGAGGAGTACTAGGGGCAGAGAAGTTATGATCAATTCCATTCTCATCACACAGCTCCATGAACTCTTTGTTCTCAAATTCTCCCCCATGGTCAGTCCTGGATGCTATGATCTTTGTGCCTTTTTCATTCTGCAATTTCTTAGCAAGCACACAAAAAGCATCAAAAGTTTCATGTTTAGAGGAAAGAAACATAGTCCAGGTAAATCTTGAGTAGTCATCCACAACTACAAGAGTGTATAGGCTTCCTCCTAGACTTTTCACTCTTGCTGGCCCAACTAAATCCATGTGAATTAGTTCCAATGGCCTATTAGTGGAGACTGTCTTCTTGATTTTAAAAGAGGACTTTGTTTGTTTACCTCTTTGACAGGATTCACAAATTAAATCATGCTTTGATTTAAAACTGGGAATTCCTATGACTAACTCCTTCTTAACTAATTTATCTAGCTGAGAAAAGTTCACATGAGCTAATCTTTTATGCCATAACCAGCAATTTTCATCATTTGTAATAAAGCATTTTTCTTCAAGCTATTGGCATAAATCCAGAGTATATAAGTTTCCATTTCTATTTCCTTTTATCTTATACTTCAGACTGGATTTATTTATTTCTAAATCATTCTTATCAACAATAAGACATTCATTTGAATCAAAAATTACCCAGTTACCATGGTCTGCCTTTGGCTAACACTCAGTAGGTTGTGGCAGAGATCATCCACTAGGTAGACATCCTTGACTGGACCTACTTCACCCACTCCAGTGATTTTTCCACTTTGATTCCCACCAAAGCTAACTTTAGCTCCATCTTTTATCACCAGATTGTTGATTTTGTCCTTGTCACCAGTCATATATCTTGAGCATCCACTATCAATATACCATTTCCCTTTACTGAATGCTTTAAGGCATACCTGCACAAACTACACAGATTTAGGTACCCAAACTTTCTTGGGTCCTTTAAAGTTAGTCTTGTGCTCTAAGTTTGTAAAAACCTTAGGCACACGAGTTCCTTTAGGAACCCACTTGTAAGAGCTACTAATCCCATATTTTCTATGATTACAGATGGACTGGGTATGACCTTTCTTATTACAATAATTGCAAAAACTATATGGTGAAGAATTTTCAGAAGATTTTCTAAAATATTTCATGTATGACTTCACCTTTGGTTCAACCCATCTTTTTGAAAACTTTTGTTTAGGCTCATAGCCAATACCTGTTTTATCTCTAAAAACCTTTTGATTGCTTAAAATCACATTTAAAGTTTCTGAGCCTTTTGTAAATTTTTCTAAAACATGCGAAAGTTTTTCCTTTTCCTTCAATAATTTTTCACAATTGGAGCAATTTTCAGAAATCGAAGGAATTGTTATCGATAGAGGCTCAGCTATCGATAGTTCTTGTCTAGGAGCTTACGATAGCTCCTCTTCTATCGCTAGAGAAGAAGAAACTTTTTGTAAAGAGAGGTTTTTCTGGAAATCTTTGTTTTCTCTTCTTAATCTGACTACTTCTTTAGCTAGTTTCATTAATTCTATGTGCATTTCATCATATAAGCTTTGAAGTTCAGAATAAGAAGGTTCAGAGTCAGATACCTCAGAATCACTTTGCTCTTCTTGGGCAACAAGGCAGAGGTTGGTGCATTCCTCACTATCGCTAGCTTCTTCATCAGAACTATCACCCCAGATGGATGACACATAAGCCTTTTTCTTTCCATAGATCTTCTTTTTCTCCTTCTCCTTTAATCTTTGAAGGCTGGGACACTCAGCTCTGAAGTGATCAGGCTTCTTGCATTCAAAACATACAGGAGTTTTGTCTTTCTGGGAGTCTTTGAAGCTAGGGCCACTCCTCTGAAATCTTTCTCTTCTTCTGAAGAACTTTTTGAATTTTCTGGCCAAAAGAGCTATGTCCTCCTCATCGAGATCTTCTTCATCATTATCAATTTCATCCTTTTCTGAAGCAGCAAGAGCAAGTGACTTTTTCTTGGAATTTCCTTGTGTTTCCCTTTGAGCTATCAGGGTAGGCTCATACTCAGCAAGGCTGCCAAATAGGGCAGTGATGGATTTAGTTGATTCTCCTTTTATTTCTTGAATGGCTGTTACTTTCATGAGCCAGTCTCCCTTCAGGACTTTCAGGATTTTGTTGACCTGCTCTTTCTCCGTAATTTTTCTCCCCAGAGCAGCAAGATTATTGATGAGATGGGTGAATCTGATTTCCAGATCTCTCATCTTCTCACCCTCAGACATTTCAAACTTGTGGAACTCTTCCACCAGCATTTCTACACGCCTATCTTTCACTCCAGAAGTCCCTTCATGAGCAATTTGTAGTGCTTCCCACATTTCTTTAGCTGAGTCAAGGTGACTCACTCTAAAGAACTCTGTTTGACTATGAGCACTCTGTATCATGAGGACTGCTTTGCTATTTAACTCCAGATTAGCAATGTCCTCCTCAGTGTATTCATCCTCAGTCTTTGGGATGCCCATGGGATCTTTAGGAACAATATCTCCTTCTTTAATAATTTTCCAGAGCTTGTACCCGTTGGCTTTGATGTAGATTTTCGTCTTTAACTTCCAGAAAGTATAATGCTTCCCATCAAATCAAGGAGGCTTATTAATGGAGCTTCCTTCAGGGAGGATATTTTCAAGCGATGCCATTTAGATCTTTGCTTCTCAGATTGTTTGGAATCTTAAGGACAGAGAAGACCTGCTCTAATACCAATTGAAAGTGGCAATCTCACAAGAGGGGGGTGAATTGTGCTATTTAAAAATCTAGGAATAATTAAAATAACACAGCCTTTATACTGGTTCGGCCAACACTACCTACGTCCAGTTCTCCAACACTCAGTTGGGTTCCACTAACCACAGGTTTTACGAACACAGGTTCACCTGTCAACCTTTACAGAGTTTTAGAATCTCTCTAAACACTCCCCCTTACTGCCTGTAAGGCAATACCCCTGTTCTAAAGCACCAAGCTTTCAGAACAACCTCAAACAGTAGAGGATTTCAATAAATGTGTTCACTTAATGAACGGATGTTGATAAACACTTAAGTACAAATAAAGTTTCTAAACAATAAATACAGAAAACAGAGAGCAATGAATGAGCTTGTAAATATTCTCGTTTTTCGTCTTCTCTTTCATAAATGCTCGAGTTCTGTATTTATATCTCTTCTCAGATTTTGCCCTAACATTCAATCCTTAAGAAGCCGTTTGAATTTAGTCGTTGGGAGCTCATAGCCGTTGGCATTTAATGCAGCTTCTTCATCAGGCTTAACTCTTTGCTCTAGCTTCAACTACTTCTTGCGTAGGGTGAGCTAAGAGAGAGATAGACTCAACGTTCTGTGCATCCGTACAAGTTGTACTTTCTGGCAGCTTTTTCATTAGTGCTAGCTTGGTCTGCTATCGCTAATCTCATAGAGTGAATTCTGCACTTAAGCTGTTAGCTAACCAAATAATCATATATTTCACAGAAGACGCTATCGCAAGCTTAATCCATTATCGCTATTAATTTTAAGGATACTATTATCTGAGCATTCAGAGATATTTCCAGGAATCCTATTATTTTTAGACAAGCATGATAGCGCTAGAATCATGTTAGCTCATTTGACTCATTTGCACTGAGGCATTAGCTATCTGAATGATTTATTATCTGAAGCCTTTTTGTTATCGATAGCTTAACCTATTATCGCTAGACATTTGCTTGCTCATGGACTTGGTTTATTTTTCTACTTGCTGAGTTATCAATGAGCTTCTAGCGATGGATTCTTTCTTTATCGATAGAGAATGACTTAGAGAATTGATATCAACCTTATTATTGCTAAGTCTTCACTTGCTATTCTTTTCTGACTATTAGCTATTGAGATTCCCTTAGCGATAGAGATATTCATTCTTTATTGATCTTGCTAAGATGTCATTTTTCATTTCTTGCAAAGGTGATCTGTTACCTGGCAGATTTTACACGTTCAATTCAGAGGTAACTTTCACTTATGTTTTCTCAGGGTTAGTCTTCATCAAAACTTAAGATTTCTAACAATAGTCTTGTTGGGACACTGTTGCACATATAGGGGAAGACAAAGGACGGACTCAATGCTCAATTAGACTTGGTTGAAATGGGCATAAGATCACGGTTGCATCCTATAGTCAGTGAAAATGGCAAGAGGGCTTATATGGAACCTGCTGCTCATATACTTTCCAAACAAGAGAAAAAAAGTCTGTGTGAGTGTTTGAGTGGGATCAAGGTTCTACAGGGTTATTCTTCCAATGTTAGCAGACTTGTGACTATGAATGATTTGAAGTTTGTGGGAATGAAGTCACATGATTACCATGTATTGATGCAACAATTCTTACCAATTGCTATAAGAGGCATTATGCAAGATGATGTCAGGATGACTATAGCAAGACTGTGTATGTTTTTCAATGCGATCTGTAGCAAAGTCATCGACACTGAAAAGCTAGACGAGTTGGAAAATAAGGGTTACATTATATTGTGCCAATTAGAGATGCACTTTGCTCCATCCTTTTTCGATATTATGGTGCACTTGATTGTTCATTTGGTAAGGGAGATAAGGATCTGTGGCCCTGTTTATCTAAGGTGGATGTACCCTTTCGAGCAATTCATGAAAGTCTTGAAAGGGTTTTCCAAGAACCCACATCGACCTGAGGCATCAATTGTTGAAAGATACTTAGTTGAGGAGGCAATGAATTTTTGCAAATCGTATCTAAAAGGGGTTGAGGAAAACCCATGACATGAAGATGGGATCGGTAAGGGGGTACGGGGCGTCAAAGTAAAGACTATGTGCCGTGAAGAGGTGTTACAAGCACACCTATACATCTTGAATAATATGGAAGAAGTGCAGCCTTATTTGGATGAGCATAAGAGGATCTTGAAAGAAAAGAACCCGAAAAAGAGTGACATGTAGATTTCTAATGAACATAATAGGACATTCATTGGGTGGTTCAAGGAGAATGTTGAAAAGGAGACCGGTGGGCCGGATACAATAAGATGGTTAGTCGGAGGGCCGCGTTTTGAGGTTGTTACGTGGGGCTCTTTTGACATAAATGGTTATTCTTTCTAAACTAAGGCTCAGGACAACAACAACAGCACCATGAAAAACAGTGGTGTGATGGTGGTAGCCGAAGTGATGCACTTCTCCAGTTCGAAAGATAAAAACCCAAGATTGGCTTCCATGGCATATTATGGGCTAATCGAAGAAATTCGGGAAGTTAGTTACACCAAGTTCAAAGTTCCAATCTTCAAATGCAAGTGGGTTAACAATAGCGCAATTGTGATTGAACCCCACACTGGTATGATCACAATTGATCTTCACAAGGTTGGGTACAGAGATGAGCCCTTTATTTTAGCAAGTCAGGTGAAACAAGTGTTCTATGTAACGAATCCCGCGAATAAGCAATTGTCTATAGTCTTGCAAAGTAAAAAGCAAATGGATCGTGCTCCCACTTTAGATCTTGATGAGATACCACCTTTGTGCGCAATTCCACCTGAACCAAGTGAATCAGAATTGATAGATGATGACGACCAATTTACCTCCAGAAATGATCATTGTGAGGGGATATGGGATAACACCTAAAGTGAGAATCTTTTTGAATTATCATGTATTAAGTATTGTTATTGTTTTTGTTTTGGTTTTGTGAAAGTTGTTGCCTTGTAATGACTCATCACATGTTTGATTTGTTAATAGGTACATCATGGCGGATGATTCTAACAATCAGCAACAAAACAATCCCCCTCGAAAAAAGGGAAGAGGTCCGACGAAGCTCAAAGACATTATTGTCCGTCAGGGGACAAATGTTCAGCCTATCCATGTGGAATTTGTTGAGGACATGAATCCTATCGGGGAGATTGGCACGAATTTTGTGAGCTATGTCGGTTTTGTGGTAAAGAACAGAGCAAGCATCTTGGTTGACGATTGTAGGGAAGTCGATAAAGACATTAAGGATCAATGTTGGTGAGATATCTTGGTATGTTTTATCATTATCTATCTGTTTGTTCCTAATATGCATGTATTTGTTTTTTTAGTTAACTCAACTGATGTGTGTTTTATTCTTATTTTTCTTTGCAGCAAAACTTCAATGTCCCAAACACCCAATTGTTCAAGGATTTTTGGTTGAATGAAGCGTGCAAGATGTGGAAGAATTTTAAGAATCTCCTAACCAGAGACTACATCCGGGGGGACAAGATAGGTAAAGATCCCTGTCAGACCTATCCCTTTATTGACCCGGAGACTTGGAAGACCTTTGTTAAGAAACGGCTAGACCAAACGTTCTAGGTGTGTATAGGTTACAAATTGCTCTTTAACTTTGCTTCAAAACTGAATTTTTAACACATTATATTAATTAACTAACTTAGTTTTATTTTCATAGGAGAATAGCCAAAAACAAAAGGAGCGACAAGAAAATAATATTTACAAGTACACAATGTCTCGGGGGGTTACAAGTGGGTCGAGAAAAAGTTGATTGAGAAACAAATTGCAGAAATGGAGGAAGAGGCACGGTCCTATCCTACTGTTGTTCTACAGCCTCCGCTGCCCATCTCACGTCATACGAAATGGGCTGAGGGAAGGAAGTCTAAAGAAGGAACATTTGTCAATCCGGAGGTTGAAGCAGTTGCAAAGAGGATTGTAAGTATTTTACTTGGTTGTTTATTCATTTAACTTGTGGTTTTATAGCACATTGCAACTTAAGATTTTTTCGGTCATTGCAGGAAGAACTTGAGCAACAGACCACCCAAGGGTCCTTCATACCTTCTGAGAGGATGGACATCCTGGCCACCACAATTGGGAAGCCCGATCACCCCGGCCGGGTACTCGGGGAGCCTAAGACTGTAGGGTTTACCAAGTATTTCGACCGCAGATCCCGATCTACCCATACAGAATCTATTGAGGAGATTGTGGCTAAGGCTCGGGCGAAGATGGAGGCTCAGTTAGAGGAGCGGGTTACTTTATCCCAGCAGCAGATGGCAACACAGTTCGATGAACGAGTGGCCGCGAAGGTCCAGGAAGCTCTTTCGGGTTATATGGGGGAGCAGATCCGAGCGTAGATTGAGGCATAGGTCAGAGCGTCTACCATGCAGCTTGGACTGTCATCAAATTCTTCTCAACAAAGACAGCAGGTTTGACCATCTCCTATATATGTTAATTACCGAATTCTGGGTTTATCAATTACGCTTACTCTGTATATTCTCATATCCCTAGGAGTCTCCTGCTACCGGCGGTCCAAGCGGCAAAGACAACTGCAATCAGACTGTGCCGTTAGGATCAATTCATGAGGATGAATCAAATCCCACACCAGACAATGACCCTGAAGTTAGAGTAGAGTGTTATCTCCATCTCGATTTCCCTCGCCTGCACCCGGTCGCAAAAGCTCGCCAGTTCCCGAACGCCTACTTCATACATAATATGCTTATTGGGGAGGACCAAGTGAAGGTGTCTGTTACAAATATCCTAAATAATGAGGGCGGGACAACTTTGCCCTTTCTCGATAACGAAGTCACCAAACTATACGAGGCGATCGGGGCATTCATCTTGTGGCCTAGACGACTTGTACACAACACTCCACAAAAGGCGCTGATTGATGTGGTATATGTACACTTAATTTTTGAGACTCTTTGTTTCATATATTACAGTTTGTAAGAATATATAACATTGGTTTTTTCATCGCCCACAGTTCTTTTCAGATGAATATCCTTCTCTCCAACTCCTGCGGGAGATGCAGCCAACTTTGCACTCCACAACCGTTAGGATGCCTCCAGGAGTAGTCAGTCCTTATCGTACATATAAATTTCTACTTGATGGTGACAGAGATATCGTAGATTTTTTGACGATGGAAGAAATTGACCTCGCCTGGCTCGAATTAGCGACTTTGTAAATGACTGTTACTTTTTATGTTTGTGCAATATTTTTACGTCTATCCTTTTATAATTTCAATTATTCTACAATAGGTACTTCCACCAGCTGTGCAACCAATTAGGCAGGGGACAATACAGATTCCTTAGTCCAATGGCCTTGGCGAGGAGAGATGATTTTAACACCGACGAGGACAAGCGGAGTATAAGGACGAGATGCGGGCTTATGTCATACATCAAATGTCAGCGAATCGAGGATCTGTCTATTTTACGCCTATTCTTCAAGAGTAAGTGTGATTATTACCTTTTGCCAACTGATTTCACCTTTTCCTTACGCCTTGGGGTTAAAATCACAATAATTACCAAGGATTGTGTAAAGTGGCACAATCCCGGATCGTTTCACTTGAGGAGTCCTTCTAAACAACCTAAGCTAACTAAATGCAATTAAAACAATAAAAAGGTATGGGGGTTTTGGTTTGGAGATTCATTTACTAAAGCTATTAACAAAAGCAGTTACTTGTTTTTGGTGTTTTAGATTAATAAGTGAAAAGTGAGAAGAGTTTGGATTAGGGGTGATTTTATAAAATGGGCTTTGGTAGTGCTTCAGTGACTCAAATGCTTCTTTCAAAATGATAAGTGGGAGTTTAATTTACCAAGTCTAATTGAAAGATCCCCAAGCAACCACTAGGGGTCCACTAGCCCTAATTAATGACTAATCTAGCAACCACTTTCAAAGTCATTACTTAGGGTTAGTGTTAAGATCCACTTGGTTTGTGAAATGCCTTGAAACAAATGCAATTTAACTCTCATGAAGTGCAATCACATCATCATGCATGGAAGAAATTGACTATAACCACTAGCAACCACTAAAATGGCTAAAACCAAGAATACAACCACAAGTAGATAGGAAATTGTATCTCAATCACATTCAATTCAAAGCATACACAATATAGTTCACAAA
This sequence comes from Mimosa bimucronata, assembly GCA_037074515.1. Classification (NCBI taxonomy): domain Eukaryota; kingdom Viridiplantae; phylum Streptophyta; class Magnoliopsida; order Fabales; family Fabaceae; genus Mimosa; species Mimosa bimucronata. The sequence continues at coordinate 30,115,597 of CM073440.1, read as the reverse complement.
CATAGATAGCAACCACATATCCCAAGTCTTAAATCCAAATACAAGACCAATACAAAAGAGTATAAGCCAAATACAAAGGAAATAAGAAATTGTAAACTAGAAACTCCCCTATGTTGGTCCATGAAGCTAGAGCCACCTTCACACCACCAAAGCACCAAGAACTTAGCCTCTCATGTCTTCAAACTCGTGCCCAAGAGGACCCATGATGATAGCTTCCATGAATGAAGAAGATAGAAGGAAATGTGGTGTGGAAATGGAAGGTGGAAGGAGAAAGAACAAGAAAATCAGCAACAATGGAGGTGGAAATGAGTGGGGATGAGAGGATTTGAGTGAGGAATGAAGAAGAACAAGAGGAACCCTAGGAGAGGGCTGGTTTTCGGACCTGAGGAAGCTTCCCTTCTTCATTTTCGGGTGCTAGAAACTATTTATAATCCCTCAGAGACCCTAAAATCGCGTCAGATTTCGCAGATACTGGGCACTTTGCCGTGGGCTCGCCGCGGCGAGAGCCACGGCGAGCTACCACTCATTCTGGAACTTGCTGGGGAGTTCGCCGTGAGTTCGCCGCGGCGAGACCCACGGCGAGCTCATGTTGCTTCTGCCTTCCTGGCCTCTCTCGCCGCCAGTTCGCCGCGACTTGATCTCTCTTCGCTTCCTTCTTCTTCCCCGTCCAGAATTCTTCGCTGCAACTTGTCTCCTTAATTTGGGCATGTTTCTTCTATGACCTACAAATAAAATCAAGCCAGAGGTAGCATCAAATGTTCTTGAAAATGGGTTAAACAATAATTTATACTAATTATGCCCAAATTGCCCTTGACTAGAACAAATTCCAACAAAGTGTGCAAAAGTCAGAAATTACTCTAATTAGGTGCAATTACCCCAAGAACATGCAATGATCTACTGATTTTATCAATGAAAAGTGTATAAAAATATGGTGCAATCACCAACTTTTCATTATTTGCACATTTACAAATGTTATGTTTCTGTGTGGACATAATATTTTTAATGTCTTTCAGTAAACACTGGTCATTAGCTATCATTTGCCCCATACAACATCGTCTGGTTTGGTTTGACCCCTTGAGATATAATATAACCTCCTATTATAAAACCCTCTTATCTAAGTAAGTACTTTTAATGACTTTTTACTTTGGGCTACATAAATTATTTTCATATATATATGTGCTAATTTTAGTTCCATTTTAGGGGCATTCAACAATGGCATTTTGCAATAGAAACCGATGAAATGTATAATGCCATCGTGACACAAAGACCTAAAGTAAGTACTTTTGATTTAAATTCCTTCAATGTTAGTCAATTGAGATATTATTTACTTTGTTATTAATTTATACTATTTCTTGTGATTTATAAAGTGCCCCCAGCAACCGACGAATAAGGAGTGTGGGTATTACGTCATAAAGTATATGTGTGACATTATTGAGAGTGATCGTACCGGATCCTTTACACAGGTATAAATTAAATTCTTATCTATAGCTTGATACAATTAGTACATAAATATATGATCTATTTATCTAACTTTGCATTAATCATAGCATCCATTATTGTTGCAGTTTTATGATGGAAACAACTCATTTGAAGACAAAAACCTTGATTCACTTCGTGAACGTATTGCTAAATTATTTCTTTCATTTGTTGTTGCTGAAAAAGTGATCATTGCACAAAATACTTAGTTGTGTAAACATGGATTTTTTGTGTGTGTGTATATATATATATGTTTAGTTTGATTTAGTTATAATATAGCTATGTATACATGTTGTGTGAATAATGTATACTGTTGATCTGCATTGTATCTATTTCTGTGACATTTGCAATGAATACAGATTGGGAAACCAAAAGAAGTTAATTAAAGAATATTTTTTTTTAAAACATCTAATTTTGGACAAACAACGTCACAATTTTTGTAATTTGTGAAGTGAAAAATATGACTTTTCACGTCAGTTTTTTGTGACGTTAAATGTTCAGTTTTCCACGTCACTTGAATTTATGTCCCCTTGAAAAGTGACGTGAAAAGCCCGAAATTTGTGACGTGAAAACCAAATTCAAATCCGTATCTTACAATAGAAACTATGTGTTCTCACAATCAAAGCCTTCCAAAAGGGAAACGATATATAAGAGGCAGCAATAATTGAACATTAGAAAAGATTGTCATGAAAAAGTGCAAGAACTAAGACAAAATTCGAACCTGAAATGATCTGCCACCCCAAAAGCAGCCCGTCAAAAATAGATACAAAGCTGTTTGCTTCTTGATGAACCAAAATGCAAAGTAGTTGGAATATCTAGCTTTGAAAATCCCAACAAAGTTTCAAAACACCGTCTCGCGATCATACAAAGTGTGTGTATGTGTGAGAGAGAGAGAGAGAGAATGAAGGACATGAAGGCCCAACTCTTTATTAGAATGAAGGATCTTCCTCAATTGCTTGAAGTGAACTTGATTTGATATCTTCTCCCATTTCAAGCTCGTTCTCATCTCTGAAAGGTCTCAGTCCATTGCCATGCAAAGCTGCAAATAAGTGGTCTGTAAAATTCTTACGGGTGTTGTCTCACTACTACAAAAAACCTTTTTAACATCGCTATTTAACATCAGTTAATCATGAAACAGATGTTAAAAAAGAGGCGGTGGCAATTTTGTAATTATGTGGTATGTGGAGAAAGAAACAACATCACTATTTATAAAAATTAGGGATGTCATAAGTAACGACATCACTCATTAAAAATGAGTGATGTTGTTTCCAGTTAAAAAAAAAGGCGGTGGCAATTTTGTAATTAAGTGGTATGTGGAAAAAGAAACGACATCACTATTTATAAAAAGTAGGGATGTCATAAGTAACGACATCACTCATTAAAAATGAGTGATGTTGTTTCCAGTTAAAAAAAAAGGCGGTGGCAATTTTGTAATTAAGTGGTATGTGGAAAAAGAAACGACATCACTATTTATAAAAAGTAGGGATGTCATAAGTAACGACATCACTCATTAAAAATGAGTGATGTTGTTTCCAGAAAACGACATCACTCATTAAAAATGAGTGATGTTGTTTCTTAGAAACGACATCACTCATTTTTAATGAGTGATGTCGTTTCTAAGAAACAACATCACTCATTTTTAATGAGTGATGTTATTTGTCCGGAGCCCAATTTTCCCCTCTTTTTCAATTCCCGCCCCCTCTTCCCCACTTCCCCGCCGCCCAGCTTTTCACAATCTATTTCAATTTCAAAGCCCTAAGTCCTATACTTCACCGCTTGCTCTCCCTCTCTCTTTGCTTTTCCCTCTCTCTCACGCTCTCACCTTGCTCTGCCTCAGGTTCCTTGTTCCAGCAGCGTTCTCCGGCCCTAACTCTAGGTAAGCTCTTTCCTCCTATTTCTCCTTCTCTCTAGTCCGATTTCAAGCTTGAATGGGAGATAGATATTCGAAAGTTGGGGGGTTTTGAAGCTTTTAATCCCATGAAAATGAAGCTTAGGACTTGAATAAGAGTATTCTTGAAGTGATTTTGTAAAGGAATGATGTTTGGTGTTCGATTTCCGTTGATGTGAGCTTCGGGTACTGTTCATTCGACGCCATTTTTCCTGATTTTTGGAGCTTCATTGTTTTGAAGCTTAGTTAATCTTGTTTAGGAGTAGGATTAATGCTATAAATGGGCTTTGTATGTTTATTATTGATGTTTGGGAATTTTTGGAAAATTTCCTCCTCCCCTGTTTCACTTTGATCCGACAGGTTCAAGGGGGAAGATGTTTGGAAAATTTATGATGCTTGATGATTTATGGTTGATGCTAATTGAAGGTGTAATTGTGGTGATTTATTTTTCCTCCCTGTTTCTGCTCTGTTTCAGTTGACATGCTAGGTTGCTATGATAATTATCCTATTGTGGTCCTTGCTATGGGATCTTCTTACTAATCTTTTGTTGCCTTTCTTTCCTGTACATTTTTAAAATTATCTGGATGAGTCTCTCAAAATTTAATGGCATTCTCTAATTAGATTTTTTGGCTATAGCCTAGCATTTGTACACATGAATTACAACATATCATATTCTTAGAGACCTTTTAATTTTTGTAATTTTGCAGAATGTTGCACATGACTCATTGAAGGAAGCACTTACATGGGGAGAATTTAACATGGTGATTTTATATGCTGTACTTTGGAACTGTCCATGTTTCATCTATTTTTTGTCCACATATATATGTACATGCTCATTAGTTTGATTAGTTAGTTAGTTAGGTTGATATGTATTAAACTTATGGTGAAAAATGTATTAATTCTGTTGATATAGATATCTGTCTCTATATGAGTGTATATGTGTAATTGTGATCAGTAAAATGTAGATGGACATCAGAACAAATAAATAAAACTAAAAAAAAGAGAAAAGTTTTGACATCTCTCATTAAGAAAAAAAGAGATGTCAAAAAGAAAAAATAACATCACCTATTATATAATAGGTGATGTTGTTTCTCTGACGAACAGAAACAACATCGCCTATTATATAATAAGGGATGTTGTTTCTCAGAAATGACATCTCTTATTTTCTTAGGATGTGATGTCGTTAGTCTCTGACAATATCTTAAAACGGGTTTTTCTGGGACTATGACATCCCTTTTAGTATAATATGAGATGTTAAAAGTTTGACATTTAACATCCGTTATTTAAAGTGATGTTAAAAGGTCGACTTTTCAACATCACTCAGATAGACATCCCTTACAGAACGGATGTTAAAACCCTTTAATAACGGATGTTAAAACCCTTTTCTGCAGTAGTGTCTCCTCGAAAACTTTACTTGTGTTTCTTATTTGAATGATAACAGCTTAAAGAATACTCAACGCCATGATCATCAAGTACCATTGCGAGAATGCAATTAACTGAAGAGAGAAAAAAACAGTAAAAAGGGACACTAAAGTGGAAGAAAATGAATCAATTCTTGCAAATATTCCTTCCCCATAATTGTATTCCAAAGCAACACTTTGAGGTAGATCATATTCTCTTGCATACAAAGAAATTCACAATCTCAAATTGTACCTTGCTGATCAAATGGTGCGTAGTTCCAAGACAAAATGATATATCCATTTCGTTGAAGAAAATACAATATCGAAACTTAAATAGAGTAATTCCAAGGCACTGTTCTCCCAACTCGCAAAATTCACTCTTCATGTTTGTTTATATTAAATCGTACTATAAACTTTGGATATATATATAATATTCTTTCTTGTCCTTGAGTATTTCAAAGGAAAATTTCACAGATAACAATTAACTTTTTGCACAAAAGGTATCCAAAAATGAAACCCACAAAATATAAGCTTTTTTGGTAATTAATTAAAATATTTACTTGTACTTTTTGCAAAATGTTTCAATAAAAAGTGCTCGGTTCATATTTTACCATGCACATAGGGGGAATTATCGGATTTCCACTATGTTTGCCTCTCGGTGGCCCATCCTTGTGCACTCAAAGCCTATTCCTTCTTTGGCCCATTTATTTGTGCTAAAACACAAGGTATATCATATACCCTCATATCTTCTCACACCCAAGCAATATGAGACTTCTCTTATTTGACACACCCACTAGTTTTTCATTAAAAATTCCAACAATCCCCCACATATGTCAAATAAGAACCTCATTAGCTGAGTTATAAACTTGGATATGACCATTGTATCTAGTGGTCCTCTAGACTATGAACTAGACCTAGATGAATAACACTTAGTATACAGAGATGTTAGCCGTCCTACAGGCTATTAACTCACACTCTTAGTGTATAGTAGAGGTATTACTAGCCAGATTATAACCCCACATTTCTGCTGTTAACGGCGGTTTTGCCATTAAGACGGCCGTGAGTGTGTCTGATGCATAATGAATGCTTTAGAAACTTTTCCATGGTTTCATAGGTACGACCCCACTCCACATTTGTAGAAGTGATTTTATGAAATGTACTTGCAATGAGTACACCATCCCGTAGAATTATGAAATCATTAAGAGTTTATACTCAATCTCACAAAATATGCAATCTAGCACTTTCCGGTACCATAGGAATGGACTAGCAAATTACTTTAGTGCTAGCGAAACTGATGAGCGACTTGTACTTACCCATTGAACCTCCTTCATGTGATCACCACTACTACAAAAAGTACTTTTAACGTCACAAATTTTGGGGGTTTCCACGTCACTTTTTCAGGGGATATTGAATCAAGTGACATGGAAAATGGACTTTTAACGTCACATAAACAAGTGACGTAGAAAGTCAGAGAAACAACGTCACACATAATATTATGTGTGACGTTGTAAGTTGCTCGGAGAAACCACGTCACACATAATATTTATGTGTGACGTGGTTTCCTGGAAACCACGTCACACATCTTACATTATGTGACGTTGTTTGTTTTTTTTTTAAAAAAAGTTTTTAATTTTTCTATTCTCCGTTGAAACTTGAAACTCTTAGATCCTTGTCGCTATTAGATCCGCCGCTTTTGTGGAACTGTATGACGGCGAGTGAGTATAACGCCGGCGCGTGAGATCTTGACGCCGCTTGTGCTATCAGTTTAAAACCGCTTTCTCGGTTTTGTAAACAGTAAAACCGGATCTGCAACAAACAAACAAATCACCAAAGAAAAAAACAATTCAGCAAAATCAAATCAAATCAAATCTATTTCTCTTTCTCCAGATGGATGTGATTGATGATGATAGTGCACATATACAAAATACTCACTGACCATTCCGAGAGTGTACGACGCATGGACATTGCCGGTGGTAACTGTGAGCATGTTCTGACCAGCTTTTGGCTTTGACGAAGAAAATTTTTTCTCCGGCTTTGGATAGAACGTGACGATTCAAAGCGAGTTGATTTAGTCGTTTGCATCTAAAAAATATAGAGGAAATCGATTGTGTTAGGCCTGCAGAAGAAGAAGAAAAACAAGAAAAGAACGGTTGAAACTTGGCGGGAGCTGTGGGCGCGCTTGGGGGGGCGAGCTGAGGGGCGCTGGGGGTGGGGGGTGGGGGAGCTGAGGGTTTTTGTTTTGTGGGGGCGCGAAATGAATAAATGGGGGGGGGGGCGGGAAATGAAAAAAAAGGCAGGGGTGTTTTCCACGTCACACCAAAATTTTGGTGTGACGTGGAAAACACCCCTGCCTTTTTTTTCATTTCCCGCCCCCCCCCCCCCAATTTATTTCATTTCCAACACTTTCAACATCACACCAAAATTTGGTGTGACGTTGAAAGTTGTTTTCCACGTCACACCAAAATTTTGGTGTGGCGTGGAAACATTTCAACATCACACTTAATTTTAAGTGTGACGTTGTTTCTTTTTTGTAGTTACTCCTCTGTTTTCAATGTCACATTTTTAAATAAGTGACGTTCATTGGTGACATAAAATAAGCTTTTTGTAGTAGTGCACCAATCATAGAGGTTGGGTTTCCATCGCTTTGCTATGTTAAATCATCAAACAGCTTATTCCAATAGCAATAATAATCAATTACAAGACAATCAAGAAGAAGATGAGGAACAAATCAGAAAATCCCACTCTTTAACACCACCTCACATAGGGAATCATGATCGTCAGAGAGAAGTCTTGGGAAATCACATCCGTCCATCACCGTCTCTGTCAGTGGCCAATGTAACACCCTAAAATTTAAAAAATAGATATAAGGAGTTATTTAAGGGTTTGGGAATGTTATTAAAATATTAAAAAGTATTAAAAAATAAATTTATGATGTTTTAAATATTTTAAATAATTTTTAAGGCTTATTTTCTTTAGGAAACAAAGAGAAATCATTAAAAGATAAAATTTAATTTTCAGAAAAATTAATAAGGGAATATTTAGATTCTTGGGGTATTATTTAATTTTTAAAAAGTCTTATAAATAAATTTAGATATCAAAATATATCTGAATAATTTATTTAGGATTAAACTTAGACTGATATTTTGGGTGTTGTAATTTAATTTTTAATTGATGGGTGAAATACGCACTAAAAATCTATCTATCCTTTTCTTTTATTTTTCCCACGTGCCCATTTATTTATTTATTTCTTATCTCTCTCATTTTCGATCACTCTCACATTCCTCCCCTTCTCTGTTCTTTCAAACCCGACCTCCCTCTCTGTTTTCTCTCTCGATCCAGCGGCGAGCTCCGGCATGAACGGTGGTAGGCAGCAGCGTGAAGAGGCGAACACGCACGTAGAGCTTGGGATAGCTATAGGTAAACCCTCTCCCTTTGTTTTCTTTCTCTTTGGTCCGATTTTGAGCGATCTGTGGAGAGGAATTGATTGGGGTTTGAGGGGATTTTAGGAATTCTAAACCAATGAAATCGAAGCTTAGGCTTCGATTAAGCACTCTTCAGAAGTATTTTGAGCATTGAAGTGGTATTTGTCAAGTTCTTCCCCATTTTTCTTTTCGGGTTACTGTTCACCCATGGATGCTCATTGCTTTAAGGCTTAATTAATCATGATTATTAGTAAGTCTAAGCTTATAGAAAGTATTACATGTTTAATTTTCTGAAGTTGCAAATTTTCTTCCTCCCCTGTTAAGTGATGCCGACAGCAGAGGGAGAGGAATTGATGGGTTAATGAAGCTAAAGGTAGGATAGAATTCATAAAATGAAATTGCATGTTGAAATTTCGTAGCTTAGAGGAAATTTGAAAATTATGTTCCCTTGTTCTTCTCGGTTCACTGTTCTTCTTTGGCTGGCCGATTGTTTTGTGGCAATATTGTTAATTGATGATGCTTGATGATTATGGTTGATGCTAGTTGAAGGTGTAATTGTGATGATTTTTCTTCTTTCCCTTGACCTGCTTTGTCCATCGGATTTCTTGTTCCTTTCCCCTGTTTGTGCGATTTCTGATTGCTTGAAAGAGGTAATAGAGTTGTTATGTTGTTACACGTTTAATGTAGGATTGAATGTGAAACTTAATTTTCTTACTTCTTTCTCTGTATTGTAATGTATACTATAGTAAGGAAGAAAGAGTAAATGATGATTTTCGAATCTATTAAGAATTCCTCTGTTTCTTGGTTTATTTTATTTTAATGATGCAAACCCAAATTTCCTTGAGTAGAAGGCATAATTGATTGAAAAAAAATGATGTTTTCTTAATACATATTTGAAACCCTGAAAGTTTAGGGAATATTTTGACTGAAGTCTTGCAATTTTCATTGTTTCTCAAACTGATTTTGTGCTATTAAATGTGTGGTCTGTTTTGTTGCTTAAAGCTGATTTGTGACTCATTTCTTATGCCTTGCCTCACCGTGTTCGGTTGCTTAGACTTCGTTTCATATCAAATCTGTTCAGTATATCTTGGTGTGCTGCAACTTTTGTCACTATTTTGTTGTCAATCGTTGGTCATTAATAAAAAGGTAGTTTGAGTATAAATGAAGTTTATCTTTTGGTAATTAGGCTGAACAAAGATGAGGTAGTAAGAAATTGGTAAATTATATTAATTATGAAGCTTGCTTGTGCAATCCTATTTTAAATAGGGAATTTGAGAATGGAAGTCTTTGAAAAAGTGTATAATAGAGTGTCATAATATAGTATGAAGTTTAGGAAGTATTTATAAGATGTGTAGAATGATTTTTGGCAAGTGATCTGTAACACCTTAACTTTTATTATTATATTATAGTATTTTAATTGAATTATAACCACTTTCCAATGTCAGAAGCCCAAAAATACGAAAAATATAAAACTTTTTCTTCTAAAACATTAAACCAACTTTCTTTAAGTTGGAATGGGCTTTTTAGACAAATTGGAATAACTTAAAATTCTTTATAAAATAAAGCGGTTAATAAAACAATTAAAAGTACACTAACATTCTCAGGGTATCTACTTTTGATTTACATTACTTAGGAAATTTAAATCCCTTTTATAAATTTTATACAGTTCTATTTTCTATACTTTCTACTATTAATTTAATAATTTAATTTTTACAACATATACAAATAACATTACAAAAATATTTAACTACTATGGTAAAACACTCTCGCAGATATTCTTACTTTTAAATTAAAACCTTAATTTCTTCTTCTAATCATCTTCCAGCACTCTTGCCTTATCTCAACCATCTCACTATACTCCAGCTTCTCTAAAAAACTGCAGTTCAATGCAGTTTATGTCATTAACTGTAAATTTTTATGCATGCATTGCCATGAATACATTTTATAAACCTAAACAAATATTACAATCACGCATACTTCCTGCGTTCATTCTCTACCAGCCACTGATAACAATATATTCGTTAACTAGTGGAGGCTTTACCTGCAGGATTTCTCGTTATAACATTTAAAGCTATAACGTAATTGATCTGGCAAAGGAGGAGCGACCCACCTAAGCCTGGAGTACTCCATAAACTTCTATGCAGGAATTAACAAGGCTTATCACCTTCATGCATAATGTAAACTTGAAACATATATTATAAAATTATACATGCAAATTTGATTGTAATGAGATAAACTGCTACCTGAACTCCAAGCTTAATCATTTACTGTCTCCTTTCTCTCACGATGCCTTGAACACCCATTTCATTATCATTCCTATAATTACACATGTAATATATAAATAACTATACTTATTTATGATCGTTTATCGTCTCTCTCGAAGCCTAACTTACTCAATACTACCCAAAGCTTACTTTCTAGGCAAATTATGATTTACCCATATTTATTTAGAAACCTTGACCGTCCAAGATTACTTTAGTAATTTACTTAAAATTAAACTTTCTTATTCTTAATGTTTGATCAATAATTTCTATAAAACTTTTCTTTAAAGTCCTCAATCATTCACCCATCTATGTATGTATGTATTTGCTATTTATTACAAGGTCCTTAAAATAAATCAATCAATAATGTAAATTAAAATCAAGTAATTCAATTTATCAAAGAACATTACAAATCATTATTTCCAATATTTATATATTTAAAAATTCACAAAATTATAAAAACAAACAGGCGTCAGATTCAAAGTTATAAGCACGTTCATATAAAATTATATTTTTATAATACAAAATTCCTCAGAATTTCCCATTCTAATCCTTTTTCCTAAAATACTTCAATAATTACTCCACATTCCTCCATCCAAGGATTATCAATCAAACTTCACTCAATTTAATTCTTTATACACCCAATTCTTATTTACCTTAATACTATTTCCACCAATAAGTCATTGTGTAAACCTCAACTTCACACATTCCATATTTGATTTAACTTTCACAAAAAGCCACATACATCAGCAGCTCCATATCTCATTAAAGCAACCTTATTACTCAATCCAAATTCAATGATTTCCCTTTACAAGTCTGGAATAAATCTCCAAAACTAGTTAAAAAGAATCGGATTTACACAATTCTTATATTAAGGTAAACACTCTTATTTCTATTCCATAAAACTTCAAATATTATAGCTATAATAAAACTTCAGATTCATTTATTCCCCTTCTTCAATCTAAAATTTCCATAATCCACTATTCCTCTTGCCAATTTCACTTGCTATGCAATCACTCCTTCCCAATCAAATCCTCTTATATTAACAATTAATTTGAATCAATGGAGCATCAACTTTCTTAGCATCTTAAGTTTTGATGAAGACTGACCCATAGAAAACATAAGTGAAAGTTACCTCAGAAATAAACAAGTGAAATCTAATAGGTAACAGAACTCTATCGCTAGAGTTAGAGTCTATCGCTAATGGACAGAGCCATAGAAAGTGAAGACTTAGAAATAACAAAGTTGATATCTATCGCTAAGTCATTCACTATCGATAAAGAAAGAATCTATCGCTAGAAGCTCATTGATAACTCAGCTAGCAGAAAGATAAACCAAGTCCTTGAACTAATGAAGTCAGCTAGTGATAACAAGTTAAGCTATCGATAACAGAAGTGCTTCAGATAATATTCATTCAGATAGCTAGTACCTAAGAGCAAGAGTCTAATGAGCTAACATTGTTGCTAAGCGATAATTGGATTAGTTATCGATAGTAAAATGTTTATTGTTATGATCCTGCTAGAACTCAAAGCATTGAACTCAAGGGATGTATTAGCGATAATGTTTATGTCTATCGATAGAGAATGCTTTATGAAAAACCTTAGCTGATATAAATATTGTCTATCACATTTAGCTAATGGACTATGCTTGCGATAACACCTGCTATGCATTATATGTTTATTTGTTCAGCTAACAGCTTAAGTGCAGAATTCACTCTATGGAGTTAGCGATAGCAGATCAAGCTAGTGCTAATGAAAAAGATGCCAGAAAGTACAGGTGTTCAGAACGCTCAGTCTAGCCTACTCTACGTGTGAACAGTTCAGAAGTTTGAATAAGCTGATAAATAGTATCTATCCCCAACGGCTCTAGATTTCCAACGACTATATTCTAACGGTCATATGAAGCTGAATCAAAGGACAATCTGTGAAGATATAAATAGAACAAGATCTGCCTCCAGATGGGGATGATGATCAACGATTGAATAGAACGAGCGATGAACAGAGCATTGTACAGAATTACAAATTCCTCAGATTGAGAGTGTTAGAAAAATAGAGCTAGAACTATTCATTGTTTAAGATATTAAGCTCTAGCTTGTATTCTATCATACATTAATTTGTACTTCAGTGTCTATCAAAATCTGTTCATTAAGTGAACATATTTATTGAAATCCTCTTCTGTTTGAGGTTGTTCCAAAGCTTGGTGCTTTAGGAACACAGGGTGGTAACCTTACAAGTAGTAAGGGGGAGTGTTTAGAGAAATTCTAAAACTCTGTAAAGGTTGGCAGGTGAACCTGTATTCGTAAAACCTGTGGTAGGCTTCTCATATGCCCGGTTTAAACAAGAGGATAGTGGAAATATCAGGTGGAGCCTGAGGACTGGATGTAGGTCTGGGTTGACCGAACCAGGATAAATTCTGTGTGCATTATCTCTTCCCTAACTCTCTTAGTTTCCAGCATACCTGAATTATATATCTCTTGTGCATTTAATAGTTTTTGAAAAGCTTGCTTTCTTTGTATCTTTAGAAAGAGAAAAATCAAGCTTTTATTCTATCACCCAATTCACCCCCGTCTTAGGTGACAGCCAGTGTTTACATTTGGTATCAGAGCAGGTCACTTGTTTAAAGGATCCAACGATCTCAAGTGAAAAGATCATGGCTGATTTTGGGTATAACACCTTTTCAGAAGGTTTTGATCATACCATTCCACCTCTACTTGAAAATATTGATTTTTCGTTTTGGAAAGCTAGGATGAAAAGTTTCATAAAATCATGTGATTATCATATGTGGAATGTTTTTATAAATTGCATAAAGGCTTAACTGAAGAAGATTTTCAGAAAATCAGATTTGTTCTAATGCTAAAGATATATGGGATACACTTGAATCTATGTATATCACTAATCATCTTGTTGAAACTGAAAGTGTTGACAGTTCATCTGAGTTTCAAAGTTGCATATCTATGGATGATGAACATCTGGAAGCTGAAATTAAAGAAGGAGAAATCATAGAGCCCTTCCAAGATTCAATCAACACAGAAGGTCAAGAAAAGAATGACTGTCAAGAGCTCTACCTGAACGAATCAGATCAATCATTCTCTGGAGTTCGAGATACAGCTATGGTATATAGTTCCAAGTCTTGTGTTTTTTAGAAAAACAATTTTGATCTGCATAAAACTGTTTTTCAACCTATCACAGATCATACTTCAAGGACTAAAAATGTTTTAAATCATGCTGGAAAATGTCTTGGGAAGAAAGATCTTTTGAATGAAAACAATTTGAACTTGCACTCCTCTGACCATCACAATAATTGCATAAAATCTCATATTGCATATCATTCTATTATTTGCTATTATTGTGGTAAATCTGATCATATTTCTCACACCTGTAATATTAGAAGAAATTCAAATGTGAGAAATAAATTTGTTTGGGTTCCAAAAGGACATGAAAGATCCAAAGCTAACAATGAAGGACCCAAATATAAATGGGTACCAAAATGTCCATCTAGTACTCTATCTGTGCAGATTAGCTCTAAAAGAAATGGACATCATGGTACAAAGGCAACAAAGAAGAATCCAAGAGTTTCTCATGCTTCAAGAAAAGGATTCATAGAATCTTTATACAAAAGGAGAACTCATGGAAAAGCCACTGCCACAACATCTGGATCAAATCATAAAAGGCAGCAGATAGCAACAACAAGAGCAAGTTCTACCTCAAAGACAAACTATCACAAAGTATCAATCAATTATCTTGAGGAGAACCAGAGAAGTAGAATCCCTCATATTTCAAAAAGAAGATTTCTGCAACCAGATGCTAAATCTGCAAAAGAGAATTGACAGCATGTTGTCAAAATCAAGCCTATGCCTGGTCAAATGGAGCTATGGTGATATCATTCTTATCCTATACTACTTGAATGAATATATATATCCATTTGAATAATGAATGATTGTCCCTTCTTCATTAAGAAATCAATATTTTCTTGTCATATGATTTCTATCAGGTTGATATATGACTGAAAAGTTGAAATTGTGACTAGCTTATCCTTTGTAGAGCTTATGAAATGGAATTTAAGACTTGCTTAAACTTCAAACCAGCATGCTTATAAAATTGCATACTTATATTGTGAAAAATATGTTCATTTCAGGTGCATATAAATGATTACTGGAAATTGGATGATAAAGTTGAAACTGTTTCAATTCATACCTTTCAAAATGAATGAGTTAACAAAAGTCAAATATTGTCATATTATGCAATCTCTTAAGATCTGTCTTGTTTGTGCTTGCTCTGTCAAAAATCTCACAATTATGCAGGACTTATCAATCGATAGTATGATGCACTATCGCTAGACCTTGCTGAACAGAGTTGTATTAAACCAAGATTTCCATCAGTAAGCTGAAGCATTATCGATAGTTAAAAGGAGGTTGAAACTGGCTACTCCAAGTTTTCATTGAAGAAAAGTCCTTTCAAAGAGCTATTTTATCTCTACTCTTTAATATTAATTAACATTATTCTGGATAGATTCTCTGTCAGATCTTGATTGGATTAAACAGCATAATATTGAGGTCATCACTTTGAATGATTGACATTTACTCTGTTCTATAAAATCTGAATGTCAAATCTTAAGTTTTGCAAAACTAACCAATCGATAGTGAGTTTCACTATCGCTAATTATATGCAGGACTAAAGCTGGTTGAGCAAAGATTGCCATCGTTAGCTAATGGCGTTATCGATAGCAAAGTCAGCTATCGATAGATGGAAGGAGTTAGTGACGAGTCTAAGTCACTTGCTCAGCGTGGGATCATGCCTGCTAGCGATAGCTGTTCTTCCTAGCGATAGCAAGTCACTTAAGAGGGCCCAGAATGCGAAACGTTAGTTGATGTACGTCTCACATGGTAAAACCCTAAACCTTAAATCTTATAAAGGTGAATCATTTTGCATCAACATTCATTTTACATTCATTCTCTTCTACTCCCAATGCTCTGAACACACACTCTGCATTTTCATCTATCTCAAAACCCTAAAATCCTAAACCCAGAAATGGCCAGAACCAAAGTTCCAAGTGTGAGTGATGTCGAGGCAACCTCTAGCGCTAAACCCTCTTCTCAATCCGCTAGCAAAAGGTCCAAATCCCAGAAAGAAATGGTTGATTCAGGCTCTAATCGTCAAAAGCGAACTACCTCTGATTTGCCCTACTCAGAAGAACCCCTTGAAACCCCTAGCGCTGTCTTCGCGAAGCGAAAAACCCTAGATAGAACAGCAGTCTGGGTGGATTTGGAATATTTCAAGCAGAATGGTTTCGATTTGGATGCCTGGCTTCTTCCATACAAGAACTGGCTCAGTATTCAAAATGTCTACAATGAGGATGTTCTGAGGTCATTCTATTCGAGCATGAAAGCCAAGCCAGAATACAAGAAAAAGGAGCTGGTCAATATCGTATTTGAGGCGACAATTAGAGGAAGGGGGATATCTTTTAACTGGTTAGCTATCAACAAAATTCTGGGGATATTTGAAGCAGAGCATAACAAGTGGTACTCCTCTGAGCCCTATTCCGAGGAAGAACTTACAGAAATTTATGAAAACTCCTCTGATAAGCCAGCAAGCATGCCTGTGATCAACAGAATACTACACTACGTGTATACAAGATTAATGACTCACAAGGCAGGGAATTTCAATAGTTTTCCCAAGATAGACAACCCCTGGCTGCCCAATCTGATCTCAAAAGTGCCTTTAAACCCAGGGCAGTTGATACCTGTTACATCAAAATCAATCTTCTTCAAAAATGCAATAGAAGAAATTGTCTTCAGGGTCTCTGCCGAATTTAATCTGGCCTTGGAAGCGCAAAAAGAAGAATTGATGAAGCCTATTCGAGAGCTACAGAATCAGGTGAAAAATCTGGAAGAACATCTATGCCTCGTCCCTGAGTATGTTAAACAAAGAGAAACAGCTCCTCCATCAGAAGGTACTTCACAACATCATCATTCACAAGCCCAAACACCTACACCTCCACCTTCCCCTCAAACCAGAATCCCAACACCCACAGATACTCCTACTGCTAATCTTTCCCCTATCGCTAGCCCTCAAACACAAGCCTCACCCTCAACCACCAAAGTCCCATCACCACAAACAACCCCTATCGCTAGCACCATTCCTAGCGATAGCAATCCTACCTCACCAACATTTCAGCCAACCTCTATCGCTACCACTATCACAAACCCTCCTTCTCCTCCCATCTCTTCCCAAATTCCTGATAAACCTTCTTCACCTGCCCCTGCCAATGATGATGACAAAAAGGGGGAGAATCATAGGGACAAAAATGTGGCATAAGAAGGCTTAGTAGAAGGCCTAGTGGAGGATGCATCTGATGAGGAAGACAATGCATCAATCAATCCAGATGGTTCTCCTGATAATGAAGTTCAAAAGGAAGATTTGAGCATGGCCATGGTTCTATATGAGCAAGAATTTCAACTAGTCTCTGTAAATCTTCTTCCTCATTATTTTCAGCGAGCACAAGAACTGCATGAGGAAGTTGAAGAATTGTTAGAAAGGTCTGCTCAATCTCTGAAGGAAAGAGAGGATAGAGATGCAGCAAGAACAGAAGCTGAAAAAGAGAAGGAAAAAGAAAAAGATCCTATTCAGACTACCTCTCAGAACCTGGAACTTAGTGGAAAAGAAAAAGCATCAGAGGTCCAGTCTGCTCCCAAGAAGATAAGGATCAAGAAATCTGCTCCCAAACCTCCAGGATAGAAATCCAGGGCATCTAAAGGGATTGTGATTGAAGAACCCAAATCTGCTCCCAAGCTATCAAAGAGAAAATCTGTGCCTAAGGGAAAAGGAAAATCTGTTAAGCCTCCTCATAAGAAACAAAACGCCCATCCAAATTGGATGAGCTTTTGTCATGGATTCCTCCCTCTCCTCCAAAGAAGAAGAAGGCTGCTCCTAAGAAGAAAAAGAAATCTGAGGTTGAAGTTGAAGTTGACACTGAATTACTGGAAGATCCTTCAACTGATTCTGGGGGAATAAGCAGTGAGCCTGGAGATTATGAGTTAGACACCTCAAATTGGAAGGATGATTCTGATTCTGAATAAACCAAAAAGCCTTAATCATTCCCTAAAAACCACTCTCATATGCATTCTACATAAACTGAATGATTGACAGTTTTATACTTTATGTGTAGCATTTTCTTTTGCAGCACAAGATACAAATGGACATTTCTCATTCCAATGATTGATCTGAACATGCTCCATTCATGCATTATTATTCTCTTATGATTAATACTGATATATGTTCTAGACGTACTTTAATGTATATCTTTTACTTATGTTTTGTGATCATCAAAAAATGGGGAGAATGTTAGAATCTTAAGTTTTGATGAAGACTGACCCATAGAAAACATAAGTGAAAGTTACCTCAAAAATAAACAAGTGAAATCTAATAGGTAACAGAACTCTATCGCTAGAGTTAGAGTCTATCGCTAATGGACAGAGCCATAGCAAGTGAAGACTTAGAAATAACAAAGTTGATATCTATCGCTAAGTCATTCACTATCGATAAAGAAAGAATCTATCGCTAGAAGCTCATTGATAACTCAGCTAGCAGAAAGATAAACAGAGTCCTTGAACTAATGAAATCAGCTAGCGATAACAAGTTAAGCTATCGATAACAGAAGTGCTTCAGATAATATTCATTCAGATAGCTAGTACCTATCTAATGAGCTAACATTGTTGCTAAGCGATAATTGGATTAGCTATCGATAGTAAAATGTTTATTGTTATGATCCTGCTAGAACTCAAAGCATTGAACTCAAGGAATGTATTAGCGATAATGTTTATGTCTATCGATAGAGAATGCTTTATGAAAAACCTTAGCTGATATAAATATTGTCTATCACATTTAGCTAATGGACTATGCTTGCGATAACACCTGCTATGCATTATATGTTTATTTGTTCAGCTAACAGCTTAAGTGCAGAATTCACTCTATGGAGTTAGCGATAGCAGATCAAGCTAGTGCTAATGAAAAAGCTGCTAGAAAGTACAGGTGTTCAGAACGCTCAGTCTAGCCTACTCTACATGTGAACAGTTCAGAAGTTTGAATAAGCTGATAAATAGTATCTATCCCCAACGGCTCTAGATTTCCAACGACTATATTCTAACGGTCATATGAAGCTGAATCAAAGGACAATCTGTGAAGATATAAATAGAACAAGATCTGCCTCCAGATGGGGATGATGATCAACGATTGAATAGAACGAGCGATGAACAGAGCATTGTACAGAATTGCAAATTCCTCATATTGAGAGTGTTAGAAAAATAGAACTAGAACTCTTCATTGTTTAAGATATTAAGCTCTAGCTTGTATTCTATCATACATTAATTTGTACTTCAGTGTCTATCAAAATCTGTTCATTAAGTGAACAAATTTATTGAAATCCTCTTCTGTTGAGGTTGTTCCAAAGCTTGGTGCTTTAGGAACAGGGTGGTAACCTTACAGGTAGTAAAGGGAGTGTTTAGAGAAATTCTAAAACTCTGTAAAGGTTGGCAGGTGAACCTGTATTCGTAAAACCTGTGGTAGGCTTCTCTTGTGCCCGGTTTAAACAAGAGGATAGTGGAAATCTCAGGTGGAGCCTGAGGACTGGATGTTGGTCTGAGTTGACCGAACCAGGATAAATTCTGTGTGCATTATCTCTTCCCTAACTCTCTTAGTTTCCAGCATATCTGAATTATATATCTCTTGTGCATTTAATAGTTTTTGAAAAGCTTGCTTTCTTTGTATCTTTAGAAAGAGAAAAATCAAGCTTTTATTCTATCACCCAATTCACCCCCTCTTGGGTGACAGCCAGTGTTTACAAACTTTCCTAATCTCATCAAGCTAACCAAATCTCCCATATTATAAAACATGCTTCTATCCTTCAACATTACTAAACTTAAGCACAACCAATAATTTAATGATTCAACTTTCATTACATCCCTCAACCATTCAATCCTCAATAAAACTTAGAATGGAATTGCAATACTCAAATTCCAGATTGTCATATGTTCTTATGAAAAATCTAACATACAAGAACCGTGATAAATTATGCTTCTATCCCTGACATCTCTTCCTATCACCACCAAAGCATCTCTCAAACATAATCATGATAAATTAAATATCAATTCTTTTCAACCTAAACAATCACCCACATCATATACAACACTCTCTTCAAATAATTATCTCTCCTTTTTCAATCAGCTATATTGACAAATCAAAGAAACTTGAGTAAACAATATCAAAACAACCAACTAAGCAGAGAAATATCCTTTAGATTATAACATCATCATTGACTAAAACAATTTGACATGTAAATGCTAGAGTCTAACTCCAATTAACTCTAATAAGCATCTAAACACTAACTTCAAGATAAACTAAACTTTCTAAGCATTTAAGAATTCCAACTTCTTAACGAAAGACTTGTTACCTTCATCTTTTCACTCCAAATACTCAATCATTAATTAAAGCCACTTAACTCTTTTCTATCTTAAAATCAAGCATCAACCTCCAAATATCATCAGACAATCTTCAATCATAAATAATCCGTTAATATTCCATTATCTATCGTATAAGTCACCTTTTCCTTTGTTTAATTATAATCAGCCCAAAAACCACCAATTCCTCATTCATTTAATATGCTGCGAAAATCAAGTCTCCAAATTAGTTTTTAAACTTCTTTCAATTGCCCCACAACTCATATTCCATCATCCTTTAAATTATTCCTCAAAGTCCCCGTTTTCTAAAAACTCCAATCCATCAAGAAAAGAGAAATCTCTAAGCTACAAAACCATTCAACCTAATAGAATATCAATAAGTAAAACATCAACTATTTGTTCCCACCATACTTAACTTTACCAATTTAATCCAATCAATACCATTCCTAGCCCAACAATCCAGGAATGCAATTCAAATTATATTTTGAACCAAGACCTAACAAAATCAAAGAATACCGGATTCAATTTCACATTCCATTGCATCTCATCCCTATTAAATCATTATCACAATTTCTCTTTTCTTTGCCTATAACCATCAGGAACAGGAAATTACTTCCGTATCCACAATCCATATCAACATCTAACAAAGAAGCTAGCACATCAACAAGAGCTGGAGCTTTCAATCAACTATGATATATAAGCACTTTGAATAAAATCCTAATCTCAAGCTTAATAACAATTAAACTTCATTCTTCCTCTATCACAATACCCACAGCCAAAGCAACCAGGAGGACACAAAATTAAACAACTACAACTCACATCAGCCACATACGTATAACAGAGAAAAGTCAACAATTAAACATCACAAAACACTCTCCTTAAAAAGTCAAAATCAACAGCACAGAGGGGACAGAGTTCAAACCAGCAGGGGAAACAAGAAATTTCTAATTTCACTGAACTAAAATTCCACAGAGATGCAACATTCAAAGGTAAGGTTTCAAAATGTCATCCTTCTCTCTTTTTTTTTCCTTGCTCGGCCAGACAGAACAAGAACATGGGAGGAGCAAAATTCCAATTTTATTAACTACACATCTAAAACAAACAACCTTGTTTCCTACATATTAAATTTACTGCTTCATCATCCTCAGCCATGAACATCAATGGCTCTAGTAGAAACGAAGAAAAAGAAGAAATTATTCAAAAATTCTCAAACTTCCGAAATGACACATATAAGACACCTTATACGCTTGAACCTACTCCTAATCACGATTAATTAAACTTACAATCGTTACCAACCCAAAAATCCAAAGAAATGGCGTCGGATGAACAATGATAGGAAGAAGAAATTTGGGGAAAACCTATAAATCCCACTTCCTTACTCAAATTCGTTCACAAGGGTTGTTAATCTAGGTCTAGGCTTTGTTTTTATGGATTCAAAAGCTTCAAAAACCCCCAAAGAAATTCGAACCACACTCACTTAGCTCGCTTGAAATGGGTCAGAAGAGAAGAGGAAACAAAGGAAAAACACTTACCCTAGGTTAATCCAAGCTCCCCGTTCGCTTTCCCTACTTCTTGCCGTCGATTGCCACTGATTTCGCCGGATTTGCCACACGAGTTCGATGAACCCAGAGGGAACAGAGGAGAGAACGAGAGAGGGACTCAGGGAAGAAGGAAACAGAGAGAGAGGGAGTGTATAAGAAGGAACACGTGTGAGTTTATAAATGAAATAAAGGAGTGGATATTTTAAATGGGTGTTTTACCATTTTTCCCCTTCTTTTCACTGAAGATATTTTCCAACTAGGGCAGATATTGTCATTTTTATTTTTCTCTTTCCCATTATGCCCTTCTTTACAAAGTTGAATTACTATTTCCCTTTCAACTTAGTCTGAATTTATTCCCAGAATAATTTTTCTATATATGCTTTAATTTCCAAATTTATTTGTAAGACTTTTTAAATATCAAATAATACCTCAAGGTTCTAAATATTCCCTTATTTAAATTCATCTTTCAACTATTTTTCCTCAACAAATAAATAAAATAAGTTTTAAAATTTATTAAAAATTCCTAAAACATCATAAATTTATTTATAAGACTTTTTAATTCCTAAATGCCACCCTATGACATTAAATAATTCCTTATTTTCTATTTTCTAAAATTTGGGGTGTTACATGATCAGTATGTGCAAAGAGGTTAAGGATCCATTATTTTTTATATGATCCAAGCAATCAAAGTTTTCGTTGATATGCAAAACAAAATAGACACCTTGTGGTTGAATGTTTGCTATTATGAATTAGAATTATAAATGTTAAATGTTTAAATAGTAAGGTTTGGGAGGTATTTAAATGGTACTCATGGGGGAAAGTAACGATAGTGTGATTAAATCTTTGTTTTGTGTTATTCTAATTGGTTGATATTTAAGTAATGATTCTGGTTCATTTGGTATTATGCTTTTGAATTGGAATTGTTTAATATAAGGCATTGAAAGTGAATTTTAGTGAAATAGGCATGTATCCTTAAGTTAATTTATAAATGAGTCAAGCTTCAAAGCATGGATGAAATGGTTTAGATAATTTGTATAAAGAATATAATTTGTGCAGGTGTGATTTTAGTATGACGTAGCATTAATTGTTGTCTTGGTATATTATTCAAAAATCTGAAATTTTCCAAAGTTGAATGTGAGATTTTGTTTGAGAACTTTAGGAATATCTTAGAATGATGGTTGAATGACTTTGTAATTGGTGTTGTAACTAAGGACTATGATTAGAGCACATATCAAAATAGGAAGGGTGGAAATAATAGGTAGTTCAGTAGGACTGTGAGAGCGTTGAATGAGTGTAAACAAGTTTAGTTATTAATGTATTATCTAAAATGTGTAATGATAGGAAAAGATTGTGGTGTGGGTGTTCGAAGGCACCATAAAGGAAAGGAGCCAACACTGGAGTAAGGTTTCAAAGTCATGTAGCAGTTTTATTCAATATCATTTATCATGTATGAATAATTGCAGAACATCATTATAAATTTACAGTAAAATTCAGGGTCAAAAGGCCGCTCTAACCTTGTCAGAAATATACATTTTTCAGAATATTCCAAGACTAGAGCGTAGCTACCCCTAGTACAGAGATTAGTTATAACTGAAAAGTTATATTCAGGAGGTTGAGCCTCACAAGCCACACAATTACGGGAAAAAAATTTATGTTAATTGTGTGGCAGTGCCTTGAGTACCAGAACATACAAAGTTAATGTTTACTTGTAACAATGATATATAAATATATATATATGAAATGTTATGTATGGTCAGGTATGAAAGGAATTGCTATTGGGATTTCCAATCTCATCCCCCTCCCCAACATTTTTCAGTATGTCAAATCGAGAAAAGCTAGCTGGGTAAGAAATAAGGTAATATGAAAGAGCAAGAATGCCTGCTATGTTTTGTACCGCTATTATGTTACTATAGTAAGGTAGATGTAGATGAATAAATAATATATATATATATATAGTCTAGAGAATATATAAATATAGTGTAAAGGGTTTTAATTCCCCAAGAGCTATCAGAAAAGGATAAGTAAGTTAAGAAGATTTAAGTTATTTTAATTGTTTTAATAATCATTCTATTTTATAAAAAGTTTTAAATTGTTCTAATTTGTCTGAAAAGCTCATTCCAACAAAAGTGAAGTTGGAATAATGTTTGAAAAGAAAAGGTTTTAGATTTTTCATATTTTTGGGCTATTAATATTTACAAAAGTGGTTATAAATCAATTAAAATGCTATAGTATAGTGTTAAAATTTTAGGTGTTACAGCCAATACGAAAGGAGGTTCTTCTAGCGAGAATATCACCAGCATCAGTAGGGATTTCAGTGCTCTGGTTCTCGCTGGTTCGAGTTTGACCCTAACAATGCAAGCCCTATTGATTTACATGGCAATGAAGGAGGCGGTAATAATAATTTGGGGAGAATTGGAGAAGCCGACGGCGAATGCAAGGTTGCCATTGCAGAAGAGGAACAATTTTGCGCTTCTTAGGCATTTGGGGAATCTAACGGTTTAAAGGGCGGTAATTCTGGGTTGAGGAAAGAGGTATTTTTGCAAGATGCAATGAGAAGAGAGAAAAGGGGAGATGATGAGGTGGTATTATGTGCATGATGTGGACGTTGAAGTGGCGTGGCACATGGGTGGTTTGGCTGACTTAACGGTCAAACTTAACATAGGGTAACTGCAGGGAAATATTGATACCTTTTGTAAACTTTAGAGGCAAAATTGACCTGAAAAAACTTTCGTACACCCACCGATCCTTTGTAAAAACTTCTGGGGCGAATTTAATCCTTTTCCCAAATATTCTTGATGTAATTTTGCTCTGAAAGTATTAAAATTGGGCAATTTTATGCTTTAACATTAAAATATTAAAGGTCACATGAATTTTTTAAGGAAATAAGATAGTAATATGTATATGTATATATATATATATCTTTCTTATAATATTATATATAAACATATTCAATTTTAAAAGGTTACCAAAGTATGGGGTACTAATTAAATAAAACCTTTGGATCAATATAAATTGATTTTAAGAATCTAAAAATATATGTGGATAATTGCTGGGATAATTAAATATAATGTATGTGCTAAAATACTTTAAATTACATTATCAAATTATTTCAAAATTAGTTTTTGTATACTATAAAAGTGAACAGAATTACAAAAATAACAATATTATGCATTCATCTTCGGCTCATCCACCACATTGCATTGGGCAGGGATTAAGATGAACTTGGGCTTTAACTAAAGATTTAAAAATAATTTTTGAATGGGTCTTGCAGTTGGATCGTCTTACTCTTCATATTGTATTATGTTTATTTTATTTGTGGTTGTCTTTATACTTTCCTTCAGGTCTCCCATAATCACCTTAAAATGTAAAGAGAGATCTTTTCATATGTAACGTTTTATGTGGTTTTAATAAATTTGTTTCTATATAAAAATAACAATATGTAATATTTTTTGAACAATCTCATGGCTATGATATTTAAACATTCAAAAGATTACAAAAGTCTAACTTCCCTCATTAAGATTCACCATTTTCATGTTCATGTGGAAATTGATTAAGGATACAAAAATTGTCTTATAGCCTATACAAAAACTTCACAAGATAGTCCGCGTGTTTATTTGTTTCCCTATGTGCATATTTAATTAGTTGTTGTCAATTCTTATGTAATACTATCCTCAATAACACCCCTAAATGGATGATTGATGTCGTAACCTGGAATACAAAGGTTTATCGATTCGATACAATTAGAATACAACACCATGTTGTTAAAACCACTATGCAATCATTGGTTTAAACCTTAGATATTTCCCATCAGTTCAACAATTGTTGGGAATCAAGAAAAAAAAAGGAGCTTACAATTGAAACACAAATCCAATGTTCATATGTATCTCTAACAGCCTCTCCACAACCACTCCTAACCGTCCTGAAAAATCGATCCGTCCACTTCGAGTTTAGCATTGTTGATCGGAGAGCCACATGCTTTTGCTTCTTGGAACTCTCTACCTCCATAAAAATTGCAATGTATAGCTAAGTCTTGGCCCAACATGTTATAAAAAAGTTTGTGTAGAGCATTTAAATGAACTTGCTAGTTAGCAGAATTTTACAACATGAACACTTATTTATGCCAACGCATATCATTTTGATCCTTTATAAAAGTTGTGGAAAAATTTTGACCCTTATTACAATTCAGTTTGAGGGCAATTTATGTAAGTGTTATAATTATTGCTGTCAAACTTGTGAGTTTAAGTAAACTAACTGTAAGAATGTAAACTCGAATCGTGAATTAATAAGAGTTTACTTTTATTAATGTATATGTGTTTTAAGTATATAATAAAATACACAATACAAAATACAGTAAATGACAACAACTTGACTTAAATATGTTTTAAGTATGAATGATTGACATTAATTAAAGATATCAACATTATACTTTATCAAACTAAATAAGAATAGTAATTAAAGGATGAACATAGATGTAACATAAATTATTCAATAAAATAATTTCTTTCATCAGTAATACAAAGTAAATATGAAAACATAATTCTTGTATCACTATTCTAAAATCTTGTTTCTTTAGAGGAACCAGCACAAAGCGAATGACAAGCGTGGCTCAGAAGCCACAAAACAAGCACGACTCGAAGGCCACGAAACAAGCGTAGTGTGGGCGCTACGAAACAAGCGCAGCACGGAGGTAACGAATAACAAGCGTGGACACATAGTTCACGAGGGTAAGTAACCAATCAGAAGCTCTGTATCTAGTTCCTCTCGAAATATACTCAAATTCTTATAGGAAATCATTCCTTTCAATTTACGAAAACTGCTCTTGTATGCCTCAAAATTTTTATCTTTTGAAAAGCCAAATCTTAAAAATTTTTTCATACACTTTACAATTGCATTACTTAAATTCATATATACACTACTACAAAAAGTATTTTTAATGTCACAAATTTTGGGGGTTTTCACGTCAATTTTTCAAGGGACATTAAAACAAGTGACATGGAAAATGGACTTTTAACGTCACATAAAGAAGTGACGTAGAAAGTCAAAGAAACAACGTTACACATAATATTATGTGTGATGTTGTAAGTTTCTCGAAGAAACCACGTCACACAAAATGTTTTGTGTGACGTGGTTTCCTGGAAACCACGTCACACATAACCACGTCACACATCTTACATTGTGTGACGTTGTTTCTTTTTTTTTAAAAAAAAAACATTTTTAATTTTTCTATTCCCCCGTTGATTCATTCCAAATTTTGGTGGCGAAATGCCTCTCAACAGATAATACAATATACACAAAATTCAAGTTCCAAGCAATGTACAGAGCATAACAGTAAAATGCTATCACTACTATACAATCACCAACATAGGCCAGACCAAAGAAAATAAGTCGAATCGAATGAAAGGAAAGATCACCAGCAAATAATTTTGATTCAGATTGTTACATAATCAAAAATAAAAGGAAAAATTGAGCAATACGTTCACGAATTGCATCGATGTCTTCGACACGTTTTTTTTGGCAAATTCAATAAATTCTTCCACACCCATCTGATACTTTTTAGTGGTTCTCAATGCATGCATCCAACTACGATCCATTCTATTAAACCTATGCCATTTCCAACAAACTAGTCAAGTTTATCTCACTACATTATTGGGAAGAAATGGGCATGCTATGCATATCTTCACTTCATGCAATTTTTTAAAAAAATTGGGCAAAGCCTCCTCTTGTAAATGTGACATCCAAAAATTACATTTACAATCCAATTTCACTCTAGTAATTTGAAGTGATTTATAGAAGCAAAACCAGCAAGTAAAATGCAACAAAGAAACAAGCAACAATGCAATGAAATTCACGACGATTTTAGTAGCAACAAGATCAATTAGACAAAATAAATCTTCAGTAATTTGAGAATAAAAACCAATAGCAAACTAATTTACAAGACTTTTATGACACATTTTGGCAAGTATGCAATATTTGCAGCAACTACAACGTAACAGCATTTGCAAACAAATTTACAATTGAACATTAAACATTCTATGGCAGACCAATTTACAAGACTTACAAAACCATTAAATATTCTATGGCATTTTTTGCAATTTACAATTGAGAAAAAAAAGGCAGCAGATTTAATTATCAGGAAAAAAAAAGGAAAAGAAGGAACCTGGATGAAGTGAAGCTGCAAACGGAGGCACGATTGAAATTGCTTAACCCGATAGGAGGAAAACAGAGCTGAAAAAAAACTTTGAACAAGTAAAACACAAAAAAAAACCAATAGAAATTGCATATTTAATTACCAAAAAAAAGAAAATAAAAAAATAAACAAACCTGAGGGGTGGGGGGCACGTGGGGGGGCTGGGTGGGGGGTGGCTGGGGGGCACGGGGTGGCTGGGTGGGGGGGGCAGGGGGGTGGGGGGGTGGGGTGTTTGGGAGGGGGAGCTGTGGGTGGGTGAGGGAGCTGAGGGTTTTTGTTGGGGGGTGAGCTGAGGGCTTTGATCTGGTGGGGAGTGAGGAAGCTGAAGGTTTTTGTTGGTGGGGGTGAGCTGAGGGCTTTGATCTGGTGGGGTGGTGAGGGAGCTGAGGGTTTTTGTTTTTTGGGGTGGTGGGGCGCGAAATGAGAAGGGCGGGAAATGAAAAAAAAATATGGTTTCCATGTCACACCAAAATGTTGGTGTGACGTGGAAACTATGTTTCAACGTCACACCATTGTGGTGTGACGTTGAAACTTTGTTTCCACGTCATACCAACATTTTGGTGTGACGTGGAAACCCCCACCCCCTGCATTTTTTTTTCATTTCCCCATTTTTTTTCATTCCCGCCCCCCATTTTTTTCATTTTTTTATTTCGTGGAAAACACTTTCAACGTCACACTAAAATTTGTTGTGACGTGGAAAGTAGTTTTAAAAGTTTCAACATCACACTTAAAATTAAATGTGATGTTGTTTCTTTTTTATTTGTTTTCAATGTCACATTTTTAAATAAGTGACGTTAATTGGTGACATAAAAGGGGTTTTTTGTAGTAGTGATAGAATAATACTTTCTCATGAATAAGAAAAATAACAACCAAAAGATTAATTAGTACTCCGGTTCTACATTATTTAAAGGTATACATAATGCCCCATTGACTAAAACCTTATGTTCTTACATTTTACACCATCATCATAACTCTCATCATCACAACATTGGTAAGTATAAACAACTAACATTCACATTACCCTTTTTGCAACCTCAAACAGCAACTGTAGATAGTTTTTGGGTTGTAACCATTTATAACTTTTAGAAGCATTCAATACCTTGGCTCTTTAAACTTAATTCTTTATTAATAATCACTTCATAAAAGCCACTACACACAATAACTTTATATGCAGTGATTCATTGAGCATCTTAAGTTTTAGATTTTCCCAAATACTAATTATTTAGAAAATTCAGCTTCCGTCATTCTTTAGTCTCAAAGAAGTGGAAGGTATAAATAATCAGAACAAAGAACCACAAAACAGAACAGCAAATTCCCAAATTCAAAAATTGCAAAATCAGATCAAAGCAGACACAAATATAATCTCTAATGCGCTCTTAAACACTACTTTAAACCTTTAATCACTAATTAATTTTCCATGGGAGTTGAAATCTGAATCTTTCAACCCATGAACAGTTACCTCTGAACTCAAACTCCAAAATCAAATTTCAATGCTAATGTGCAACACAGATTTTCTTCATAAAAATCTTTAAATAAGTTACAAATTTCCAATAATTCACATTCAAACAAACTCACCAAGCCTATCAACTAACATTTTAAGCTTCTATCCTTTCTTCTTGCACCGCACAGCCACAATACATCAAAAATTATTTAAACATAGCACAAGGGTGACGATAGCATACCAATTTAGGAAAAGTGAGAAGCTTTGCACCCATCAGGTGGCAAGATTGGAGGCTAGTACCGGTGGTATTTCCACAACGCCATATGTTCCAGAAATTTCTGCTTCTTCCTCCGCTCTACCCCCAACGTTCAATTAGCAAAGATGAAGATAGATTTCCCATCTATCCGATCAGCAGGCCCCAAAAATTGAAGGACCAAAATAATCTTAATGATCCAACATAGGAATAGGGAGAAGCTTGCCCAACTCTCACATCCTCTAAAGCAGCAGTAGACCCCAAGCTTTCAGGACACCCCTCGCGACCATAGAGAGGAAGAACTGAGACCCTCCATTAGGCAAGATAATTGTAGAAGGATCTAGAAGATTTTTTCCCCCATTCCAATAGAGATTTTTTTTTCTCACTTTTCTTGATTTATGGAATTAGATTCAGATTTCATAACTTTAATAAACTCATCTTTATCTCTTTCTACACATTTTGGATCACACCATCAAGCTACATTAATAATTAAAATATTAAATATCTTTTCTGTATGTCTATTATTTTGATACTATTATACATGCCTATGATAAATAAAATATTAACTAGGATCGAAATAATTATCTATTTGGAATTTTGGGTCATTGCATAAATAATCATTCATAAATGAGAATAAAATTTTAAAAAAACCATTGATTTAGGTAATCTTTAATAAATTAACTAAACTTCTTTAAAATGTAGGAATTTAATAATGTGGATTTACGAAAAAGACGAGAGTGGAATTTCCAAACAAAGTTTTTTTTCCCCTGAAATATTCAAACAAATTACACATTGATTTTTAGTGTAAATTTACAAGTTATAATTTGCAAGTGTATGCATGCATTGTTTGGGACCAAACCAAATATGCATGCATTTTAATAACCACCAACTATCGGAAAAAACTTACATCCATTGCATTAGATAAGTTCATCCAATTCACTAATAAGATGCTGCCACATGTATTATTTTGCAACGTCAACATCTAACACCGTTTCTCTTCTTCACATCCGTTAACAAAGTTCGTAAGTTCCTACAGATAATCTTTAATGGAACTTGCAACCAAATCATGAGATCTCCTCCTTATCTCGGTTCACAAGCGGCTGCAAAAGAGTGAGGTGTTTAGCCCTTTAGTAAATCTCCCTCCGTCTCTTTATAGCTTACACCCACCGGAATCTACAATGCACATCCACCATCTCCACTCTATTCTTACAATATCCCAACTTCAAACAGAGGCGACCACAATGACAAGTAGATTTCGGATGCTTGCAGTCCGTTAAAAAGTTAACACTCATCCTTCCAATCTCGGAGACTCCATCCTTTTCTCTTTCTCGCTCATTCCTTCATCGTCATTATCCATTTTCAGCTCAAATTAATTCGTCCTCTATTTTATCACATTCTTCCTCTACCCTTTCATCGCAGTAGCTTATGTCATGGCCGATGTGATGTGATTGTGAAGCTTGGTGAAGCTGCCAAAGCTTGAGCTCTAAGGCTATGACGGTGAGCGCTTCGTTCTTGCTTTCTCATTTCAGATTATATTTTTTATTTAGTGTACTTAGGTTTAACAGATTGAATTGCGGTTCTGAATTTCTGAATCATTCAATTTAATTTGTTCCTGGTAGAGGATGAACCTTTGGAATTAAGATTGTGTTGTGATTTTGCTGCTGGAACTTGTGTAAACAGATTCACTTTTCTCGATTTCTAATGTGAGTTGAGTTGCATTTTCAGTTTAGCCATGGTTATGCTTTCATTATGTGATTGAACTGGATTTATTTGATTAGGAAATGTGCTTATTAGTGATTTTCTTGAGCGGTCCAGATTACAAATTCAATCCTAATTACAAAGAAAGTGGTGCTTTAAGGTGTGATTGTGGCTGAGGTTGTGGCTGAGGTTATAGGACCAATTGATGCTTGATTGCACTTTGATTCAAATGGTGTTTTGAATGGTTTAATGATCTGACTTGGTGAGATTAGACTCCATTATCATAATTGAGCAAGGAAGGCTAGAGATGTCACTTCCAGGGGATTTCCATTACATTGTATCACTATTTAACTCACTCCTAAGTCCATATTATCTCACTTTACAGCCGGGAAAAATAAAGTAAGCAATGGGATTAGTAATATTATTATTTCTGGCTTAGAATATATCATTTTTACTTAAGTTTAATTGACATTTAGTTCATCACAAAGCTAAATAGTTGAGCTTCTCAAGAGAATTGACCTGGTTTGTCCCTATACTATATAAGGTATTTTAGTACTAATTTGAGGGCCTAACGGCAAAGAATTTCATTTATACACATAAATAAAGGAGGATTTATGTCTTTAAAGAAGGAAGATAAATAAACAAATAATTTTGTTGATACAAAAAGTGTATTGCTAACTTCAAAATATAAATAACACAGAAATAAGAGATTCCATACTGATATTCTTTCCCCCACCGATTAATCATTGATTAAAGAATTTGTAGTTAGGCAGGTTGTTGTAATTTAATCCTGAAAATTATAATTCATCAAAAATTAACTTTAAGTAATAAATAGGAAAAAGTGCAACTCATAGGCATTAACTGATTGCAAGCAAATTACTGAGATAGGTTCTTAATATATTATCTTACATTGTATTCTCATTATTTATGAATCGGCGACTAGAAAAGTACAAACGCAATACACTCACGAATATTATAAGATCATCGCCCCCCGTCTATAATCTCAAATGTTACATGCTTTTGTATGCTATCGTAGTTAGTGGCAAGGGAAAAACTAGCACCGGTACTCCCATATCCATCACTAGGACAATGATTCAGTAAGTATTCACTTTCTTCTACCATCATATCCTTGTCCCTCTCTTTAAGATGCTTTTCTATTGCCATTAATCCTTCTAACTCCATTGCTACTTCCTTCATCGTTGGCCTTTCCTCTCCGTGAACTCTAATGCATCTTCTTGCCAATAAGGCTACTTCCTTCAACTGTTTCGCATTCTTCTTTTGGTTGAGCACTCGCTTATCAATGATTTCCCACAAATGGTCTTCTTTCAGTGAAGACACAAAATGCTTGGCCAATGTATTGAACTCAAAAGCTTTTTTCCCTGTAAGCAGCTCCACGAGAACAATCCCAAAACTATAAACATCACTTTTCTCATTCAACTGACCTGTTTGAATATACTCTGGGTCAAGGTATCCTATTGTTCCTTGAACTACGGTGGCAACTTGAGCTTCATCAAGATGGACAAGTCGTGAAGCTCCAAAATCAGACACCTTTGCGCTATTATTATGGTCTAATAATATGTTGGCAGATTTAATGTCCCGATGGATAATTGGAATAGAAGTAGCAGAGTGTAAATATGAAATAGCCTCAGCAGTTTCTGTAGCTATTCTTAGTCGAGTCTCCCATGTAATAGAATGTTCATTCTTTGATGGGTCTAGGTGATCAAGAAGGGTGCCATTTTCTACAAACTCATAAACCAATAAGGGCACTTCAGTCTCAAGACAACACCCCAAAAGTTTGACCACATGCCTATGGTTGATTTGGGAAAGCACAAAAACTTCAATGATAAAACTTTTAATATTTTGGGGATCACCTCCAACTCTAGACTTTTTAATAGCAACAAGTGTGTTATCAGGTAATACACCTTTGTAAACTGTGCCTTGTCCTCCGCGACCAAGGATTTTGCTCTCATCAAAATTGCTTGTGGCATTTTTAAGCTCAACTTCTGTGAATATCTTGGTTCTGGTAGTATATCCTTGTTGTGAAAGCTGTTGTAAAAGCAAGTTTCCTCCATTTTGTTCAAAATTTCTTTCTCTTAGTTGTTTCACAGTTCTTTGCTTGTGTGCCCAACTTAATATGGAGACTAGTAGGAAGACAACCAGCAAAGCTATAGTGACAACTACAACCAATATAGTTCCAGAAGTGAGTTTTCCTTCCAAAAAAAATTTTGAATTTAATTTGAATTTTGATATACACAAATGTGAAGATGATAATCCTATGTACCTCTCTAATAATTTTCTCCAACACACACACACACACAAAGACCTAATTATATGCTGAATATATTTTATCCTATGAAACTTTCATAAGTAATTTTTTGTGAAAAATAATATTTTAATTCATATAATATTGATTCTATTATAATTTAGCCATTAAACTTTGACTCAGTGCAACTCTATTTCTTAGTTTTGACTCGGTTAAAACTCGATCCTTGAACTTCTACTATAATCCTTTAACGTCTACTTACTGCAATTGAATCACGCTATAGTTTTAACTATTTTTTAAATCAATAGCATATAAACTTCATGAAATACATATTTTATTTTCTTGTAGGAGCTAATATTTTAAATATTCAAAATATATAAAATGATTGAGTTGTTTCAACTTACAAATTAAAGTTCAGAATTAATTACAACCAAATCAAACACTAACTAATATATGGACTAATATTTTTCTGTATATTATTTATCCTGTTACTAACTAATACTGAACTATCAATTTTTCAAACTTATTTTAAATTTTAAATTTCACTCGTATTATAATTAATTTAAATTAATAAAGAAACCTTAGATGTAAAGTACACAAGTTTTCTCGCGGACTAACTTTATTCTGATGTTTTTTAATGCTTTTTATGGCTTCATTTGTTTTTCTAATGCTAATTAAACATGCACGTACTTTTATTTCATTATTTCATGTGACCAAGCTTATGTTTCCCATGTTTCAATATCAAAATTTATCTTGTAAAACCAACCGGGGTTGAGAGAGGTGGCTACATCGGATACCCAACAATATCTTGACTAGGATTGCCTCTGATAGGAAGATACCTATGTCTATAATATGTATATATATACTCCCTGAGGTCCTAATTATAGGACCTATTAGGACCTAATTCTAATTTTTGCCAATCCCTGAGGTCCTAATTATAGGACTTATTAGGACCTAATTCTAATTTTTGCCAACTTCTTCCAAAATTATTCCTATTGATGCTCCTCCAACAATAATCAAGTAAGAGATGGGGAGAAAATTAAAGAAAATAATTGGGACATTTTAAAAAAAACACATCATACTAACTAATATAACTAACATTTTTAATTTAATAAAGGTAATTAAATAGGTCCTATATTTAGAACTGGATGGAGTATATATCTTGTGAAGTAGTAATCCAAATCTAGAGTGAAAATACTTTTACGTGTAAAATATATTGTATAAACTAATTTTAATGAAAAAATAACGATAAATAGCAGCACAGGCATGAATATTGATATGATTACCTAATGGAATTATAATGATCATAATTTTGTTAGGTTTGGTGCAGTCTACAGTGCCTGCTCCAGTTTTGCGACCATTGCCTTTTTGTCCGCGGGGACAAGAACAATAGTAGGAACCGTTCGTATTGTGGCAAAAATCTCGATGCAAGCAATCATTCATGGTGCTGTTCTGGCACTCGTCCACATCTGAAATTAAGTAGACGTCATAGCACGATTAATATATAATCAAGTAAAAAAAATGCCATGAGAATAATTTTAATTGACCTTTGAAATTATCATTAAATAAATTTATGTCAAATTAACCTTTTTATAAAATTCAATGTAAACATAAATTATAGTATTATAATTGACTTTTATCCCAACTCCAATCCAATTTGACATAATCAAGTGGGATAAAGTCACTTTTTGCAAACATTAAATCAAAAGACCCGATGTCATATCCTTTGTAATGGATTTTGTAATGCTTTATAGTTAAATCAAGGGGGGTGCTCTGTTTTTTTTTTTTTTTTTCCTTTGTCCAAGGGAGATTATTTCTATTCGAGGCTTAGAGTATCAAAAGTTTCCACTTACTCCAACTAATGCATTTCCCAAAATTCAAACTTGAGTTCTCTTCTTTATAGGGGTTAGATGGCTTATTACATCACTCAACGACTTGTTGTTAGAGACTTACTATGATTTAAAAACAATGAAAGTTGGGGCTAATATATTATAATTTCATCACCTTCACAGCCATCACGCATGTAGGGATTGCCTTTAAACCCTGGTTTACATGTGCAAAAGTAGCCATCGACACTTTCTGATTTTGTGCAGTTCGCATTATGGCTCTTGCATCCGCATGATGTCCTACTACCAACAGCCCAATCAAGAATCACCGTAGATCTCTTAGTCTCTTCCACCTTGTTGGGGTCGGAGAAAGACATGTTCTGTGAAAGAAATGCATAGCTGCAGCGAGTATGGTTCTCATAAAAAACAATACTAATGGTATAATTTGTAACTGCTTGTAGCAAATCATTCTGGCAGGATCCATAGTTATCATTCGTCTGTGAACTCTTGTCGTTGCATATGGAGTTGCAGCCGTTAAGTCCTTTTTCTTTCTGGTCATAGAGTAAAGCGTAGGAATCACACCCCACTAAGTTGAATTTGTTCTTCTTCTTGGATATGCCAAACTTTGAAGGCACCCAAAAACGTTTCCACGTATTGTTGTACTTTTCTTCGGGATCATAGCAAACACGATAAGCAGGCATCGAGACAAGGATCTCACTGGTATTCCCTGAAATTTTGAGTACCTGGATGTTGTGATCTTCAATGTCACTTATTTCACTTGCTAGGTATGGAATGGAGTTGTTGTGGCAGATTATTTGAAAATCAGGATCTTTGAAGCAGCCTTTCTTGGTGCCGAAGGGATAAGATATGTCTACGTTCCCGCACTTGCTATTGCAATCTGCCTCCGCTGCCTCCGTAGCCCACGGAAGTGTGTAGGTTGCTAGTAATGCCAGATTCAAAACCAATGAACATGAACCCATTGTTTAATTACTATGTACTGTGATGGTGGTGATAATGCTGTGCATTTCTGATGATATGGAAAGCTATAGCTACGATATATATTTATAATATGAACATGTATGTATGTACGTACGTACGTATGTTTGTTTATTTGTTGTGTCCCCACAATTTATTGCTCGGATTTGAATTATGGTGAGAGACATTAGCAAGAGTTGGTAGGAGTCCATTTCAATCACTTCGTTTGGACTTTGGTGTTCTTAGACTTGGTCCTTCTAAGCGTATAATAATTGGGTTTGAAGTGTCATTTTGATTGGTAAAGGTATTCTCCAGTTGGCAATCTTATTTGACATACTATCACCATTTGTATGTCGTGGCCCCACAATTTAAAGCTAACTAAGGTGAAAATTCAAACGTTGATTCATTAGGTTTATAATTATGGGATTAATTCATTGTGTTAAATCCAACCCCGTTGATAATTTGAAGTGTCATTTTAATTGCAAACAAGCGGTTATCTGTATTAGTTTTTAACTTTAAATCTCAGCGGAGGATGTATAACTTGTTTTTTTCCCTTGTTTTTTTATTTGATACAAACTTTTATTAAGTTAATTTGAGTATTTTTACATTTATTTAGAGGTAATTTTTGCAAAAGCTTATTTTAGAGGTGTTTTTCCTAAGGAATATTTCATGTTGCATATGCATTGACCAAAATATATTCTATTTAATTTTTTATAAGCTCCAATTAATTAATTAATTTACATAAATTAGTTAAAAAAGTTGTATTTTGTAAATGAAAATCTCAAAAAAAATAGTTAGAGGAGTTAATCATTAATTGTTTAGAAAGTTTTATAGCAAGTAAAAAATATTAGGTGAAAAATTAATAATTAAAAAAAAAGAACGGGACAAAGTATTCATCTTGTTGCCAACAAGGGATGAGTTAAGTTGGAAAAGCAGGTTAAGTCTGTTGAGCCGGCCCGTTTAAGTCTGAAAATTATTAAGGATTGGCTTGAGGTTTTAACCTTAATATTGAAAGTGGGTTTAAAAGGACTGTTCTTATAAAATCGAGGGTTTAAAAGAGCTAGCTCTGTAGGGCTAAGGGAAGGCTTGATTAGGCCTTTTTATTTTTTATTCTTTATTTTTTATTTAAAATATATAATTTTAATATTATCATATTCTTTAAATTAATGGTTAATGATATTACAAATCTTTATTTATTTTTAGCCTTTTCTAAGATTTAATTTCATACAGGTTAGATTTATTTAGTTTTAAACAATAGTTTATTCATCTACATTATAGATATTGATTTGATTTATGTTATATTTGTGTTAATATTTTTAAAATAAATAATTGTGTGTGTATATTTTATAAGATAATATTATGATTATTATTTAATTATAGATTTAGAGCTATATGTATGATGTTTGTAACTTAATTTTGATAATATTTATGTCTTAAATTATTTAATTTTATATTTTTAAAAAAAGATAAAATATTTTTTTGGTTGAAAGGGTCAATCCTTTTAGAAAAGAGCCCGAGCATTCTAAGATCGAGTTTTGGAAAATGATAAGCTTTTTGAATAGGGACAATTGCATATAGGTCCCAAGTAAGAGAATTAATTTCAGAAAGGTCTCAAGGAGTTGTTAATGACAGCTATTAACAACTGCAATAGCCTTGGTTAACAAGTGAAAGAATTGTTAATGCACCTGTCTGAAATTAATTCTCTTAATTGGGACCTATTTGCAATTGTCCTTCGAGAGCATGAGAGGCCGACCCTATCGGATGAGCCTGCCCTTTTTCCTAGGATGAGACTACTTTTATAAAAGAAGACTAGGACTAGTCAAAGTCTTCGGGATTTCCACCATTCATGCTACTTCCTATTTCTTGCTGACTAATGTGTGGCCAGATAAAATTGAACTATCATCACAACATAATTATGGAATTAGTTTGGACCTTTCATTTATGTGACTTTGTTTTGGCTAATTTGATGGCAATCCATTAAGTATGTAGTACTATTGAATTGTCTAAATTTAAATCAGCCCAAGGATTCGATTACAGGGAAAACATTTTTAAGCATGCACGAATTTTTTATTAACAAGAGTCGAATTCTTGAGACTTAACTGAGAGATACTCTCTTATGTATCTCTTACTTTTTTCTTTTCTTTTTTTATCTTCGACTACTGACTTAGACGACGTTGATGAAGACTTGCTTTCAGGGTAAAGTCATTAAGCATGGCGATGAAGTTTCATAATAATAACAAAAGTGAGAGATTGGTTGACCAAAACAATCTCCTACTCGTTTATTCCACAGTAGAATTTGGCAATGAATAATCCTCTTCAAAGTTTGAACATTACTTTTTTATTCTAAATATATAACATATTTATCTAATTTAAGTAGATTAAAGATGTTTTATTTAATTATCTCTAAAACACTCAAATAATCTCTCTTAATTCTCACAATATCCCTTATGTCATTACTGCAGAGGAGTTGAACATCAATAAGAGTAATTTTAGAAATTATAAGCAAAAAATAAACATATGCCTTATATTTATGACTATGATAAACTCTCGAAACAGTCCTACAGGTCTACATTAAGGATCAAAGGGATAACCATTTTTCTTCAAACAAGAGAATTGGATGGCCAACACTAACTTGCCCTAATTCCAACTAGCACAACTTTCCATTGACAAACATTAAACATATGTCTTGGAAGTTATGTGTAGGCTGCTAATAATAATGCCAGTTTCAAAAGAAATTACGCACTCAAAGCCATTGTTTAGTTACTAACGTGCATTCTGATGATCAGGAAATTATCTAAGGTATTTATAATATGAACATGAATATGCTGTGTCTCTACTACAATTTAATTACTTGGATTTGAATTTGGTTAGACAAGCAGCAGCAATAAGAGTGGGAAAGAATCCATCTCAATCATTCGTTTGCACCTTGTTAATTTTAATGAAACCATGCGGTTTAAGTTGTATAATTTAAAGCCTTGTTTTAATTGAAAACGAACAGTTATGATGGATTTTTTTTGGGTGAATATCGTTATTGGTCCCTATAATTTGATCGTTTTTTCTATTTGATTTTTATAGTTTCAAATAATTAATTTTGGTCTCCATAGTTTTATAATGAGTTGGTTTAATTTTAACCATGGGAAGCAAAACCTAAACTTGTAAAAAATATAGAGACCAAACTTTTAACTCAGACCAAATATTTCTAAACAATCAAAACTGATTAACAATTTAAATTTACATGGACTAAAACTAAAACGCGATAACAAAAATATATATAGACAAACAATGATATATTAACACTTTTTTAATATGACTATCTAACTTGGTTCATATTTGTGTGTTGTTAGATCCAATTGGAGGTAATGCTCCTAAAGATGTTTTCTATATTCATATGAATTCAAACCTAAAACCTCACATTTAGTGGCCAAAATTTATTTCACTAGGACCAACACCCATTGATAGGCAAGATGGATTCTTAGTCACTAAATCATCCCTTGTTATTCAAATTGCAAACTAGGATGTGTTTAATTTTTCTTTTTAACATAATTACTTAAAATCAAACAATATTACCTTATATGTCGGTATTTTCAAGCTTAATTAGAGGCAATTTTTGTAAAAGCCTGTTTTACATGTGATTTTACTTACTGATTAAGAATATCTGATGTTGAAGATGCATTCCTAAAAAATACTCCATCTTGGTTCTATAAGTATCAGAGCTAGAAAAGAGTTCACTTTGCTCTTAAAAGTAATAGTAAATTTCTTTAAATTGTTTTCTAAATTTACATTATAAACTATCTTTACAAATTAGACACACACACATGTGTGTGTGTATGTTAAAAGAGTTGACCTAGAGGGTATTTTCCAAATAAAAATGATTAGAATTTTTTCAAAATCAACACATGTTATTATAAATAATTAATTTAACTAGTTTTTCTAATATATTTAATTAGTTACCTTATTTTTATATTAAGGAGCATATCAGTATATTTATTGGTAGGTTCGTACAAGGGATGAGGCTACAATCATAAAAGAAGACTTGGACTGGGTCAAAGTCTCAGGCATTATTTCTACAATTCATCCTACATGAAGATATAACTTCATCACCGGCCAATATCTCTCTTGTTGGCCAATGTGTGGCCTGCTAGAGTTGCACTATAATCACCACAGATTGTGAGATGGCGTGGCATAACATAACATAGAAAGTCATTATCAAGAGGTTTAAGATGAAGTTTTACAAAAACAACAAAAGTGAGAGACTCATTGAACGATAAGTCTCCCTTGAGTTCATTTCACGTACACTAGAATCATGCAACGAATGGTCATCAGATTTGTAAGGTTTAGGTTGCATCTATCACCATGGATCACCATAACATGAAAAGTCATAAAATAATTTTTGGTCCAGGATACCGTGTGCTATTAAAAATTTACTTCAAAGTATTGGATGTGCTACAAATTACTTTATTAGAATACTAATCATTACTGCAAAAAATATTTTATAAACGTCTTAACCCAAGTTTAAATAGTTTTTCTTTAAACAAGAGAATTGTATGACTAAGCAGAAGTTTAATTTGCCGTTTAATTATCACAACTTTTTCACATAAAAAGGGGAAATTTGAATATTCATAGTTAGTTAACTATAAGAAAAGTAAATGTGGACATTGCAATTGTACTATTTAAATATGATTTGGACAAATGTGAAGCCGTGTGGAAAATTAAATATGCAAGTTGAAAGTTCATTTTCTCTCCACAAGTGGTCCGGTATGGAGTGCTCCTCCTTTATTTGTGCTTTCTGAATAAAAGTTAAAACTAGAGAGTTTCCTTGCGAGATGAATACTTAGGTATTATGAGAGTACCAACACATTTGTACTCTGTCCAATAAAATATTGCACCTCAAATAATTTTATCCTACATGTCATCCAAGTAATACCAATTAATTTGTTGTTTTTTTAAAAAAATAGAAAATCCTTTTCCACTTACTACCCTTCATCCCTCTCCCAGACCTAGACCTTCTTCTCTCTTGTCTCAACGTTCTCCTCTTTCTACGAATTCCTCTTCTAGGTTTTATGCGATCCACATATGGGAGATGGGTTGTTGGTGCTGGTAGAGATTGTTCTTTTGGCTTTTGAGAAATTTGTAAGCTCGTGGCAAAAAAAATTAGAAAATCATGATTTGTTCTTCTTGAGATAATTCCAAGATTTGAGGGCTTCTTCTATTTAATGTTGGGATAATTCTTGCAATGTCAAATGGTGTGAAGGTGGCAGGAATGCACAAGAGGGGGTGAATTGTGCTTTCTAAAAATTTAAACACTTAAGACACAGAGCTTATACTGGTTTAGCCCAAATCTTGGCCTACGTCCAGTTCTCCAACCTTAATTGTGTTCCACTAAGTCTCAAGATTAACACAGGCTCTTGAAAGCCTTTACAAGTGACCTCACAGTAAGATATCTCTCTTACAGATCACTCCCCCTTACACTTTGTAAGATTACAACATACTCTTAAGATCTCACTATCTTAAGAGTAAACCTCACTTGAAATGTGAATACAGAATACTTGTTCACTCAATGAACAGATTGTGATACACACTGAAGTACAAAGACAATGAATGATCTCTCTAAGAGTTGGTAAGAATTGAATGCTATAAGTATAACTTCGCAAGAATAGTCAATGTATGCAATCAATGTCTCCACCCACTTCTTCTTCATGGCTTTTACACTGGTTTCTCATATTTTTCCTGTTGGGTGAGATTATATCCGTTGCTTAATTTGATGAGAGTTGATTATAGATGGAATGTTGAGATCAATGGGTTCTGGGTATCATTAACTCCTTTGTACTTGATTTGCCTCAGATACTCTCTCTTCATTAACTGCAAAATATGGTTGTTGAGTCAAATGGCTCTAATGGCAATTTTATGTGTCTAACGATAACTTCCCAAAATAGGCCTGAACAACTTCTGTACTTGAAAGCTTAAAATAGGCTGACCATTCAGTTTGAATTAAATCCTATCCCCCACATCGATCATAGGTCTCTGATCGATCACTACTCCTTGCTTGATCGATCATACATCGATTACACCCTGCATAACTTGAATATAGCATTTAGAAAATAACTCGTCTGGCCAATCACAAGGGTCCCTGATCGATTAGGCTTACATAATCGATCACACTTAGATTATATTCATATTACAAGTATTCTCTTATTAATTACTCACTATTCAATGATCAATTAACCTTCCCTAATCGATTAGGCTTGAATTATACCTTGGTCTCTCTGATCGATCACAGGGTGGGTCTGATCGATTAGGTGCTACAGTTCGATCATATATACTAAGTTACTTCTTTTTCTCTGATCGATTGGGTGCTTATGTTCAAACTTCTAATCTAACTCTAATCTGCCTCTGATCTATCCCTGATTGATTAATGCCTTAGTTTCTTAACTGATAATCTGATCCTGATCAATTGAAATACTTAGTATTTTCTATCAGATTGTTTCTAGGTTATTCCTTATCTATGTCAAACCTTTCTTTATGCCTAAGTTTTGTTTAGTTATCATCAAAACTCA
The DNA here is from genome assembly GCA_037074515.1 of Mimosa bimucronata. NCBI lineage: Eukaryota > Viridiplantae > Streptophyta > Magnoliopsida > Fabales > Fabaceae > Mimosa > Mimosa bimucronata. The sequence goes on along the minus strand of CM073440.1, from coordinate 30,072,961 downwards.
TTATTCTAACATGGTCAAGTGTTTGTCTTCGTTCTTTGTTCTTCCCTTGTACTCCAAATACTTGCATGGTTGACAAATCTCTGATTTGTAATGCTTTTATATGCCTAATTTGAGGCAATTAACATGATTAAAATGCAAGCTTGGTCTAATAATGTCTAATTGAATGTCTCAAACTCTCAAGTGAAATGAGTGTAAAATTAAGATTAATTAGCCATAATTGTAGATTAATTGAATTGATTAATTTATAGGGCTATTTGATCTTGGTTTTGTCTTATTTTTACTTACAGGGTCATGCAAGGACCAAAGATCGGATTCCGGGCGAAGAAAAAAGGCTTTTCAAAGGGGCATAATCACTTGATCTTCGCTGTGGCCTCGCCACGGCGAGCTCACGGTGAAGAACCCCCAAAGAGGCAGAAAGGAGCCTTGCTCGACGCGGCGAGCAGGCCCCCAAAATTCCAGAGAGCAACGGCGAGGCCACGATGAACGGCACCGCGACAGCTCATATCAGCACACGAATTTCAGACTCTAAACGGATCTAGCTCAATACCCACTCACTTGACTCGGCTTAGGTGACTTAAAACTCAAAATTTACACCCCATTAGGCAGATTTGGAGTCCCATAAACCCTAGCCTCCCATTTTCTCTCATTCCCTCTCATCTCCATCCCCTCCATCTTCCATTTCCCTTCCTCCAACTTCATGGCAGCCACTTCCTTCTTCCTTGTTGGTGTTTTCTTCTTAGAGGACAGCAGCTAGGCTCCACCATTCTTGGTGGTGGGAGCCAAGGGATAAGCTTGAAGCTTGAATAGGGGAGTTCTAGTTCTAATCTTTCTTCCTCTTGTTGTATTTATGCTTTTCTAGGGTTCTAGGAGTATATTTATGACATTTGGTTGTGTTCTTCATTTCTATATGTTGTATAATGGTTGGAAATTATTTTATGTTGTTTCTTTCTTGTTGAATACTTGACATTGTGCTACATTAACTTTGAGTTTGATGAAATTTATGGGTTCATGATTTTGTTATTCTCTTTGTGAAAATTATGTGCTAATGCAAGGTGGCTTGGTTAGTTAGTTCTTGAATTTGTCAAATTGCATGAGTGGCATTGGACTTCAATCCTAAAGTCTTGATTTATTATGTGGGGTTCCAATAATCGAATAAACTCTATGATTAATTAAGTGGTAATTCGGGGTCCCGGTTGTTGGATTAGGAGCCCCTTACGATTAGCAAATTCACATTGATTTTGAACTTAATCAGCTTAGGTTAAATTAAGTAATGTGCGGGGTTCTGGCATTAATTAAGTTAACCTAAGCCTAGCCTAGTGGGGTTCCTCTAGGCGTCTTTTGAAAATCAACAAAAATTCCTTGAAAATCTTTAGAAGCAATGATCCCAAGGTTTCCATTTATCAAGAATGATTCCATTTTCTTTCCCCTCCAAATCTCACTTTTATCTTATTTTTATTTTAGTTTTGAACATACACTCCTTTTGCATCTATTCTATTCAAAAACCAAAATACAACACTTTTTACCCGCTTTCTCATGTTTGTATATTAGTTACTTGGTCATCTTTTGCGTTAGGCTCCTCAAGCGAACGACACTCAGGGGTTAGCTTCCACTATCCCCTTGGTTCTTATTTTCTTGAAGGGCGGACCCAAGGGCGCACTACACGCACACACATTCAAAAGTGGTGCTCTTCAAGTGGCGCCGTTGCCGGTGATACGCCTTGTCGTGAGGCTCTCAAATAATTCTAGAATTAAGGCACTATAGTATAGTAGCTCAACCTAGGTCGATTTCTTGAGGAGCTGAGAAACTCTGAAGTTCGATTAATTGAGTGCTCTTAACAAGTTAAGAAGAACAGATTTCTTGCGAAAATTGTTTAGGATTGTCATTATGCTGAGTAAACTATTTGTGAATTTCCAGAGTAAATGAATTAAGTAGGCAGTGAGATATGAAGAAGAGAAATCACAATTGAATTATCTTCCCTAAGAGTTTTGCCTAGCCTTCATTGTCTTTCTATTATTCAGAGTAAACTGAAGAGAAGAAACTGATTTCTATTTCAGAGATTAATCAGACTGAGATGCATTTAGAACTCCTAGATGAATATCGAACAATACTCATTGTTAATCAATCAACTTAGTCACAAAGTTTGACTCAAACAAGCCAAATATTGTTACTGAATTTACTTTGTATCAGAGAGCATTAAACACTTAAAAGCACATCAATCCATAGTCCTGACTAAACAGCCACAAAGAAATACAAAATCAGAAGAAGATTAAGATCCACAAGTTCTGAACAGAGACAATGTTTAATCCTAATCTAACACATTAATCGAATTTACTCCCTTGAAGATCGATGACTCAGGCGCTGGCTCATCTCTCAGAGAAGAAGAAAAATCTAGCTACTCATGGATCTGAAATAAACTTCAACAAGTTATGCGCTTAGCTTCTCCATTGCAGCAACAAGGTGGAAGAAATAGAAAAGTTCTGGAGCCAGAGACACAGAGAGAGAGGGCGAACCAGCAAAACAAAAAAACAATTCATCTGCCCTCCGAAAATAGAAGTCAGTGAAAAATATATCCTCTGGTCACCGCCTCTTTAACAATTAAATCTCCTCCAATTAGAAGAGAAGTCCCCCCGCGAGAGTGAAGCCAAATTCAATGTATTATCTCTCCCGTCCATGTGTCAAGCATCTAAGATCACAAAGAGGCTAATACAATACAACTGGATCCCAACTCTTTTCATCAGTCCAATACCCTTCACATGACTTCAATTTAGCTCTTGCAATGTCTACACTTTACCCCTGCATTCATCATAAAACTGTGCAGTATCACATGTTCCTCAAATTAATCTCAAATGATATGATTTTTATACCATAAAGAAAAAATCCTCCAAAGACCCAGCAAAAAATCCATAGAAAATATAGTAATTCAAGAGGCTTATCAAATTCCCCCACACTAGAACATTTGCACTCCTGGGCAAATACTTTCCAAATCATTAATTCATTCCTCATCAATAATTATAGCAGCAAACCCAACTGAAATATAAGTCAATTAGTCTAGCCTTCTTCTCCTTTATGATCAGTACAAATATTGTAATCATTCAAGCAAAATAATCAATTTAATAAACAAACTTGTGACTGGTAATGGGCATCAAGGCTCACAGGAACAAGTGTTTCACTCCACTCTTGTGTATATAGGGTTATTTCACTCCACTCACCTAAGCTAGCCTCTACCATAGGCTTGTGAAAGCTCTACTATCTCCACCACTCAAAAGCATGGGAATCAATGTATCAAGAGGTCTTTTAAAGGTTGTAATATTGGAAAGGCTAAGATGAATATGGATGAATTAAACATTGATCAAATCAAGTAATTATGCATATATAGAGGATAATCCAACAATGAACCAACCATTCCAGGTCTTCCGAATGATATCAAAATGCCTTCATGTCCATATCTAACACTCAGCTCAAGCTTTTCAACATTCATTTGCTCACAGGTCTTTTCTTTACCACTTTTTTTTATTGGTGTTTGCCGTTTTTTTTCTTTCGTATCCTGTTTTTTTTTCTTTGATACATAAGTAATCTCTTTTTTTTTCTTTTCTTTTTGCTTTTTTTTATACACTAGATTGGCAATCCTCAACTACGAACAAATGCGTGTATAACAAACTTTTCATCACTTTATTCTCTATTGTAGCTCAACAATTTTACATGATAGTTTCATGTGATTCAAGAATATTCTGGTTCCTCCAGCAATAATGATGCATATTACTCGAACTTGGTCAACTTGATGAAAGAAAGAATGAATGAATGGCTCAAAGTGGCTAGCAAGGGTTAAAAGTGTTTAGTTTGTGTTTGGGTTGAAGGGTTTAGAACAAAATGCCTCTATCATTTACACTTCCTCCCATGCACAAATGTGGCCTCAATCAAGAGCTAGGACAAGTTCTAGAGAGAACTAACAATAGGGAGAATGCACTCAATTTTTAGAAATGAAATTAGGCTTGAGAATCCTTCCAAAAGGGGTTAAATCCTCTAGCCCATTAACAGAAACAAAATTGCACATTAAAATGACCATCATGCCATGTATAACCACATTTGTTTTGTTACTAATCATGCAGAATCGGTTAACCAAACCAATATTCTCACATCACAGCCAAACTTACTCCTCAATTACTAATGAGAAATGAACTTTTAACACTTAATATTTAGCCCAATAAAAAAAAATGCCAGATCCGAGGGCAAGGAGTTCACGTATGTAAGAATTCAATTTCAGCAAATTTCAATGGATTCAGCTATCAAATTTATCCACAGACTAGAATTTATCAAGTACTATGCAAGCTACTCAATTAAAATCAGAGTTAGGATGAGTATTTTTTTCAGCATGCACAATAGTAAAATTCTAATTTGAAAATCCAGTATGCTCAAAGAAACAGCAGCAATGAGCACTCACAATGCAGCACACATAATTCAAACGTTCCCCCTACACTTGGACATTGTATTGTCCCCAATGCAATCAGGTTCAAGTAAGCAAATTCAGAACCAATCAACAGCTTATGAGAAATTATAGAGATATCAGCCAATATGAAATTTCAGACCTACACATGCACTTCTACCCTACTGAAATAGCTTCTTACCCCTCACTTAACCTCAAAACAAATCAAAAGCAATATGACTGTAAGTAATCACAAAACAAAAGGTGAATGAGGGAAAGAAGCAACCTGAATTCAAGGAGGTTCATTGTATAACTTGAGCATGTGTCCATTGACCTTCATTGTCTTACCACTTGCTCCATCCAGCAACTCAATCATACCAAAATCATGGACTTTGGTCACGATATATGGTCCATACCGCTTTGTTTTCAGCTTTCCATTTCCAAATTTGAATCTGGTACGAAAGAGTAAGACCTTATCACCAACATGAAACTCTTTTCGAAGGATTCCCTTGTCATGAATCAGTTTTGTCTTCTCTTTATAAATTCTAGAATTTTCATAGGCCTCCAGCCTAATTTCTTCCAATTCTTGCAGCTGTAAAATTCTCTCTTCAGTAGCACTTTCAAACTCCATATTGCAGCTCTTCACTGCCCAATATGCCCTATGTTCAACTTCAACCGGTAAGTGACAAGACTTCCCATAAATCATCCTATAAGGAGACATTCCTATAGGAGTCTTGTAAGCAGTCCTATAGGCCCACAACGCATCATTCAACTTAGTGCTCCAATCCTTTCTTGATGGTTTCACTATCCTTTCCAAAATTTGCTTCACTTCCCTATTGGACACCTCGGTTTGCCCATTGGTTTGGGGGTGATAAGGTGTAGACATCTTGTGAACAACCCCATACTTAGAAAGTAGCCCAGCAATTACTTTGTTACAGAAATGAGAGCCATTGTCACTTACCAAAGCTCTAGGAACACCAAATCTTGCAAAAATATGGGACTTGACACTACTACAGCAAAAGCCTATAGCAGCGTTTTTTTTGACCCTAAAAGCGCTGCTATAGCCAGTGCTGCAATAGGTCATATGACCTATTGCAGCGCTTATTTTGTGTTATGAGCGCTGCTATAGGTTACCTATAGCAGCGCTCATAATATGAAAAGCGCAGCTTTAGGTCATACATATATGAATTTTTAAAAAAATAAAATAAAATAGAATACCTATAGCAGCGCTTATTACGTAAAAGGTGCTGCTATAGGGTAACCTATACCAGCGCTTATTACTTAATGAGCGCTGCTATATGAAACCTATACCAGCGCTCATTATGTAATAAGCGCTGGTATAGGTTACCCTAAAGCAGCGCTTTTTATGTAAAAAGCGCTGCTATAGGCATTATTTTTTTTTAAATATTCACTTATTTTTGTTTCACAACCTCCTGCATCAGTGCAAAAAACCAGCAACACTATCCATTCCAGCCAAACCATATATACATACACACCAGAAAAGTCATACTAATATTGTACAATAAAACCAACCATTGTAAGTTGAAAACAAAAGCATACTAATTAATGAATGGATCATCTAATGTTGGAGAAAATAGGGTATACATAAGTGCACCATTCTTCAATTATTGCATCCATTTTTTCCCTTGACAACATGAAGGAGCGAGCGTCTGGGTAATACTGCACGAACACATTTAAATGACAAGTAAATTTACTTGAAGTCTAACAAGTACAAACACATTAGATTTGGAAAAATATAAAACTTACTGTCAGTGGGATGCCGAGTCGATCATGTGTAACGATATCTCGCATGTATTGCATCACATAGTAACCACAATCGTTGTTATTGGGTTGGTAGGGGCACTGTAACAAGAAACACCAAATATATCATATAAGAAACATTTACGTTATATTTTAACTATGGATATATTGTTTCAAAAATTGAATAACTTTATAAAACCTGGACGTGTTGCCACTTATAAGCATCTTTCGGGTCAGGGGCTCTGGAATACTTCAACTGAACATCGGCCTGAAAACTAGTCAATACTCTGAAAAAGAAACATATTAAATTAATTTTATTGGCTAGGATCGGGCATAAAGTGACAAATAATACAACGCATTCAAATAATGTTGACATTCACTTACCCATTGAAGAGACGCATCAAATCTGGGCGATTATCTGGGAGAGCAGATTCCACAGGATCCAAATAGTAAATTATGGGTTTTCATGTGCCATCGGATTGATGACAAGCAAAATCCAATGTAGCCTAAAATGTTTTATAACGTTATGTCAGTATATATATCTATGATGCTCGTAACTAAAAATATGTATAGACTTACCCTGTATTAATTGGAGCTAAGAATAAAGTTCTAGCTGTTGCCTTTAAAGAGAAACGTCTTTGAATCGCTCTGAATTGGTCCTCACGTTTCTAGCCCGGAACTTGTGCTATCGAATAAGGGCTTATGAATTCAAACGAAACGTTGCGCCCGGCGATCATGACATGTTCATGCAGATACCTTCATAGAAACCATACCAACTCCCAATTAGTGTAAAACTTATGACATTGAATGAAACCACAATGGAAACGCATATATACCTGATCCATATATTGATAACCGTCGCACCGACCCATCTTTAGTTAAGCACCTCCATTACCTGATCTTTAGACAGAGCGTCAGTGAAATTTACCTCGTCAAATATAGGCCTGCTGAATGGAATGAAGACAATAGCATCGCGAGAAACGGTAGCTGCAAATGCTCGCAACCGAGCACGATATGGCGTTTCGACGCTTGTTCTTCAATCACAGGATCAGGCACTTGAACTTTTTTCTTACCCTTAGCTTTTGGTGCCTATAAACCATGTAAATAGAAAGTTTAAAAATTCATTCCAATAATTAAGAAGAGTGCTAGTTTAAATTAATTAGCAAATAATCACCTGTGGTAACGGATCGGTACGGGTACTCTTTTTCTTGATTTGAGCAGCTGAACCACGGGTACCTTTGACATTAGCCACTTGTGCTTTCTTTCCCATAAATTGGGTACCCTGTAAAAACATTTAAATAAAAGAGCGTTATTCAAAAACAATGAATGCTATTGAAAATGTTATTACTAAATAATTACCTGTGGTATTGGCACAATCAAAGCAATGGGCCAAGCAACGTATGCACCGACAACGTCTCCGACCCTAGTCATCAAATCAGGAGTAGGGAATGGTAACGAGGCCCAGTCGTTGTACGAGTATTCAATCAATACCCTTAGTGCATTTTCAGGCAACGGTGAATTGTGCAGGGTCATGTTCGAAGTGTTGTAGACCTTGCCAACCGCAACTACCTCACTGAAAGATTGATCCGTATACAGCTTGCACTTTGTCTCGCCCTACGAAAGAGTTGTCAACATTAGGTCACAATCGATAATATGACAGAATCTTGGAATGATCGGAAAGTACCACAAGACTTTAGAAGGACTCTTACCTTTCTTTCCATACCGAGATGTGCTGCATTTAGGACACTTCTCCAACGACGCATACTGGTTCCGGACTAAAATACAGTCGTTGGGACATGCATGTATTTTCTCATATTTCATACCGGTCGACCGGAGAATTTGCTTTGCCTCGTATGTTTTCGAGGGGAGTACGTTCCCTTCTGGGAGTATATCTTGCAGAGCGGATAGCAGAGCAGTGAAACTTGCATCACTCCAACCGTATCGCGCCTTCAGGTTATACAATTTAAGCACCACACGCAATCTGGTATATTTACTGCATCCCACATACAGAGGCGTCTCTGCATCGCTCTTCAGTGTCTCAAACATTTCAGGATCCTCCTCACCCACCACATTCAACATTTCTTCAAGATCATCGCTCTCATCACACATGTCTGTGTCAACCACGTTTGAAGCGCTACTAACATCAGGTACCCGGTCTCCACCAGAACACTCATACGTCTCACCATGCTTTGTCCAACGTGTATAGGACGGATCGATCCCATGACAGAATAAATGGGCCAACAAGTCAAGAGGACGGAGAAGCTTTCCATACAAACACGACATACAGGGGCATACAATTCTGTTAGAATTCTCTGCATGCTCAGCGGCAAATTCAATGAATTCTTTTGCTCCATCTATATATTCCTTTGAACGTCGATCACAAGACATCCATTTCCGATCCAACATTATAACCTACTAAAGGAAAGTGGAAGTAAGATCGATGTGCATGACTTAATCATTAGGTAGCCACCTTACGATGTTACCTTATTTTTTTAACAAAAATTCGGCAGCATAACGGCTACAAAATGAACATTCCCAGGCTCAAGGCCCTATCTTTTTAATTAGAAATGGATAGCCCACAAAACACCAATCATTAACTCAGTAATTTTCCAGTAGTCATCAACAACAGAATTCACAGAGAATTTATACATATAGCATTAATGGGCACAATAACACAATATCTACCATTCATGGATATTTTCAAATATTGCACAATTACTGCCACATCAAACTTAGTTATAAGAGTTTAATGAAACAACAATAATATTATTCATAATTCAATGGAGGAAGGAAATTTAAAAGTATACCTTCTATGTGGCGAAGTCAATTAATAAAAGCTCTCAATCACACCGAAAGTTTCTCACTTTTGGTCCCCCGTTTCCGCCAACAAACTATTAGGCAATTGTAGGCTCCTATAAAAAATATTATGTAAACATAATTACAGTTACAGAACTTCATTTTAAGAAATAAAGAAATCAATCATACTATGACTATTTTTTGAATACATAAAGGCAAGCAAAAGCTTGAATTAAACTACCATTACATACTCCTACTATGACTATTAAAAATTATCAATTCATAAATAATTCGGTTTCTGTGGCCAAAATTCATTATACATGAGCTTAATTAGTACTAAAACACACTCTTTGTCATGGTAAATTGACAGCCATTGTTTTGAATATATGTACACTTATCATGGGAAATTGAAAAACACATTTGCAACCCCATTATTAGTTCAATCTTGCTCCAAATTAAGTCTAATCAAGATTTTAGTAAGTTCCAAACCGAAATCACCTTCAATGGCGTGGATGATGAACAATACCCACAATTCATATTATTGTATATCCAGAAGGTTTTGAATTTTTTTCAACAAGTTTAAATCTGTCGGTGGCAAATGACTAATTGATCTAGCTATATAGGTTTTCAGTTTTGGATATCTTCAAGATTTAGCCCTATTATCCTATGAAATGCGAACTAATTTAATTACAAAAAAAAATCAATGGTTGAAAATTGTATATTTCTGTTACCCACAGTTAAATAAATTAAAAATAAATGGAAAGTTGGATCATTTAGCAGATATAATCCATTAAATGTTACTTTATTCTAAGAGGAAACTGGAAATAATACCATCAATTCATTGTTGGCGTGCGTGGTTGAACAAAAAAAATTGTTGGCGTCGTTTTTTTATCAGTGGTTGAACAAAATCGATGTACTGTAATTTTTGCGAGAAATCTGACCAAATATACATGCATTCCCCAAATCGAAATCCTCATACCCCAAATCTAACCAAAGAGTAACCTTCCATTTACATGGTTCACAAATTTTGAAATCCCCATACCCCAAATCGAAGCTCAAACAGAAACTCAAATCAGAGAAATGGAAGCACGAGAACGAAACTCACCTGATGAAGGATTCTTCGCCGTTCGCAGCCGAAATCACCACCAAAGCACAAGGACGAAATCTGGGTGAAGTGAACGTTGGGAGAAGAAGTTGGGAGAAGAAGCGAAGAATGAGAGGGCCGAAGTGTTTGGGAGGGAAATGAAAAAATGGGGGAGAGGGAAATGGAAACTCACGCGGGTGTTTAACATGTCAGGCAAATAAAATAATAACTAAAAAGCCTATTCCAGCGCTTTTTACGTAAAAAGCGCTGGAATAGGTATTAAAAATTAAAAAAAAACTGGGGGACTCAAAATTATTAAATAATAAGGACAATTTTAAATATATACAGGGGACTAAATATATTTGGGAATGGCCTATTCCAGCGCTTTTTACGTAAAAAGCGCTGGAATAGGTATTAAAAATTAAAAAAAAAACTGGGGGACTCAGAAATTATTAAATAATAAGGACAAGGTTACATATATTCAGGGGACTAAATATATTTGGGAATGGCCTATTCCAGCGCTTTTTACGTAAAAAGCGCTGGAATAGGTATTAAAAATTAAAAAAAAAAACTGGGGGACTCAGAAATTATTAAATAATAAGGACAAGGTTACATATATTCAGGGGACTAAATATATTTGGGAATGGCCTATTCCAGCGCTTTTTAATTAAAAAGCGCTGGAATAGGTATTAAAAATTAAAAAAAATAAACTGGGGGACTCAGAAATTATTAAATAATAAGGACAATTTTAAATATATTCAGGGGACTAAATATATTTGGGAATGGCCTATTCCAGCGCTTTTTACGTAAAAAGCGCTGGAATAGGTATTAAAAATTAAAAAAAAAACTGGGGGACTCAGAAATTATTAAATAATAAGGACAAGGTTACATATATTCAGGGGACTAAATATATTTGGGAATGGCCTATTCCAGCGCTTTTTAATTAAAAAGCGCTGGAATAGGTATTAAAAATTAAAAAAAATAAATTGGGGGACTCAGAAATTATTAAATAATAAGGACAATTTTAAATATATTCACGGGACTAAATATATTTGTGAATGGCCTATTCCAGCGCTTTTTACGTAAAAAGCGCTGGAATAGGTATTAAAAATTAAAAAAAAAACTGGGGGACTCAGAAATTATTAAATAATAAGGACAATTTTAAATATATTCAGGGGATTAAATATATTTCAGATAAGGTTCAGAGAATTAATTTCAAAGGAAATCACCTATATAAAGACAAACCTGGGATGTAATTTAGACATTATTAAATAAAAGAGATTATTTTAAATTAATCTTCTGGACCTATTCCAGTGCTTATAATTATTTTTAAAGCGCTGGGATAGGTCTTATGTACCTATCCCAGCGCCTACGTTTGGTAAGCGCTGCTATTGTTGTGCTGCAATAGGACATTTCTGTAGTAGTGTGAGAAATTTTGAAACAGTTAATGCATCATTCTTCTTTGTTGGAACAGCCTCCACCTATCTTGATAAGTAGTCAACAGCAAGGAGTATATAATTGAATCCCATAGAAGAAGGGAAAGGACCCATGAAGTCAATACCCCATACTTCGAAGACTTCACAAAAGAGCATAGGATGAAGGGGCATTTCATGTCTTTTACTCAAACCTCCAAATCTTTGACACATATCACACTTCTTGCAATATTCAAAGCAATCTTTGAATATGGTAGGCCAGTAAAAACCAGCTTCCAGCACCTTTCTTGCTGTCTTCTTGCCACTAAAATGTCCCCCACAAGCTAAAGAATGACAACCTGCAATGACCCCTTCAATTTCGTGGTCTGGTACACACCTTCGGATAAGTTGATCATTGCACATCTTCCATAAAATGGGGGGATCCCACACATAGTATTTTGCTTCACTCTTGATTTTTTGTGCCTGAAAACGAGAAAGGGAAGGTGAAATCAGTTCTGTAACTAAAAAGTTAACCATTGTAGCATACCATGGTTCCTTTTCAACTAATGCAAGTAAAACAGAATCTGGGAAATCATCACATATCAAGTCTGAATCAGAAACTCCCCTTGTTTCAGGTGGCAATCTACTCAAATGATCAGCAACAACATTCTCAGCTCCACTCCTATCTTTTATGTCAACTTTAAACTCTTGTATCAAGAGCATCCACCTGATCAACCTTGGTTTTGATTGCTGTTTCTTAAACAAAAACCTCACAGCAGCATGGTCAGTATATATAATCACTTTAGAAGTGATAAGATAAGGCCTAAACTTGTCCAAAGCAAAAACAATAGCAAAGATCTCTTTTTCAGTAGTAGTATAGTTCAATTGAGCACTATCTAGAGTCTTTGAAGCATATGAAATCACCTTGGACAGTTTATTAATTCTCTGACCTAACATTGCACCTACAGCACTATGTGATGCATCACATGATAATTCAAAAGCATAATTCCAGTCAGGTGCAGCAAGAATAGGTGGTGAAGTAAGCAATGATTTAAGAGTGTCAAAAGCCCTCTTGCAATCATTATCAAAAACAAACTCCATGTCTTTTTGCAAAAGCTTAGAAAGTGGTGAAGCAATCTTGCTAAAGTCTTTCACAAATCTCCTATAAAACCCACAATGACCAAGAAAAGACCTCAACTCTTTCAAGTTAGTGGGATAAGGTAAAGATGTGATTACTTCGATTTTAGCTCTATCCACTTCTATGCCTTTCTTAGAAACTAGATGTCCCAGCACAATGCCACATTCAACCATGAAATGACATTTTTCAAAATTAAGAATGAGATTCTTTTCTATACACCTTGCTAGGACTCTATCTAGACTTTCAAGGCATTCATCAAAAGTGTTACCATAGACCGTGAAATCATCCATGAAAACCTCCATAGAAGATCCCAAAAACTCACTGAAGATTGACATCATGGCTCTTTGGAAAGTCCCCAGTGCATTACACAACCCAAATGGCATCCGCCTGTAAGCGAATGTACCAAATGGGCAGGTAAATGTTGTTTTCTCTTGATCCTCAGGTACTATTAGAATCTGAAAGTAACCTGAAAATCCATCAAGAAAACAATAGTTAGACTTTCCAGCTAATCGCTCTAACATTTGGTCAATGAATGGCAAAGGGAAATGGTCTTTCCTAGTGGCATCATTCAACCTACGATAGTCAATACATACCCTCCATGAATTCTGGATTCTAGTAGGTATAAGCTCATTATTATCATTTTTCACCACTGTTATACCACTTTTCTTTGGAACCACATGTATGGGACTCACCCACAATATAGGAAAAATAATTCCAGCACTTAACAGCTTAGTGACTTCCTTTTTAACAACATCCAATATCAATGGATTCAACCTCCTTTGAGGCTGTCTAATAGGCTTAAAATCATCATGCAATAATATCCTATGTGTGCATACAGAAGCATTTATTCTAGGTATATCAGCAAGAGACCAACCTATAGCACACTTATTTTTTTTCAACACTGAAATTAATTTTTCCTCTCCAGTTTCAGACAGTGAATTAGCAATTATGACAGGCAATTTATTGTTTTCAGCCAAATACACATATTTCAAATGAGAGGGTAAAGGTTTAAGATCCAAATCCGGGGGTTGTATGACTGAGGAAGTCAACTTCTCTAACTCCAAAGCTCCCAAATATGCATCTCCTGACTGTGAGTCTCCCTTTGTCCTGCCATGAACAGAAATAAAAGATGAGTCAACTGGACAAGATAATTCAACATCAAATTGAGCTGAATCAGATAGTGGCATTCCCTGTTCAGTTCCCAACAATCCAGAATTTTCTTTTTCTTTGCACTGAATCTGATTTTTCAAGTAAATCTGATCCATTTGTTGCCTAAACTGTTCAGCACTTGAAATAAACTCAGAGAACAAATTATACAAATTATATAAGTGCTGAATGGTTTTAAAAGAACCACAATGTTGCTGCATGTTTCCCATATCATTAATGTTATCATTCTTTACAAGGGACTCATTTTTCAACTTGTCAAAACAGTGAGAGGGTGGCAACTTTAATCTGAGTTGCTCTGCCACAAAATTTCGTGCACTTATATTCCCTTGTCTATCCTTTCCACATTCAGCAATGAAGTTCTCCACTGTACAACCATCTTCCTCTAAATTATCTCCTCTAGTTCCTGCATCCATCTCCATGTAAGAGTCCTTAAACTCTTTCCACTCAACTTGAGCTATTCTTTCAGCCTCTGCAAATTCTGTAATGAAGTCCATGCTAGAACTATTTTTTGACAAAACAGAATTAGTGTCATTCAATGAGGGTGAATTGTCACAAGAAAAAGACCCCAGTGTGGAAAGTGAGCTGTCAACCGATAATTGATCAACACTACACACATCATCACTGTTGTTTAAAAAATTTAAAACAGAAGGAGAGTTTGTTTCTGCACATGAGTCAATAGTCAACAAATCATGATTTTCAACTTTACACAAAGACAATTCATGTTCAACTACAGCCTCATCAATAAAAGCATCTATAACACTCAATCCAAGTAGTGAGTAATCCTCAAATGGGTGTTTCATTGCCTCATACACATTGAAGCTTATGATGTGGTCTCCCACTTCCATAGTAATGCGCCCATCCTTCATGCTTATGACTGTTTTAGCTGTCCTAAGGAATGGTCTCCCCAAAATTAATGGTCCTTCTAAAAATGAATCATGTGACATGTCTAGGACATAAAAATCAGCAGGAAAGACTAAGTCCTTAACTTTGACCAATATATCTTCTAGTAAACCATAAGGTTTCCTAGTAGTTCTATCAGCTAATTGAACAATCATGCTTGTTTCTTTGATAGAATCAATGCCTAAAGTAGTGTAAACAGATAGAGGCATCACATTAATGGCTGCACCCAAGTCTAAAAGTGCACTTGCAATGTTCAACTTACCAATTGTGCAAGGAATGGTAAAAGATCCAGGGTCAGCACACTTTATAGGCAATTGAGGCTTAAAAAGGGCTGAAACATTAGAACTCATTTGCACTAATTCATTAGGCCTGCATTTCTTTTTGTTAGTGCATAAATCCTTCAAGAATTTCATGTATTTAGGCATGCATTTCAAAAAATCTAGCATAGGCACATTAATTTCCAGCTTGCCAAACAGTTTCAAAGCCTCTTTTTCTAATTGTTCATTAGCAGCTTTTTTACTTAGCAAATATGAATTAGGAAAGGGTAAATCAGAAATTTTTACCTCCATATTCCTCTGTGCAGCATGCTCAGTTCCATATTTCTTTAGTTTCTTCTCTTGTTCAGCTACCACTTCAGGTTCTGTTGTACCCTTCTTCTCTTGTTCAGCAACAGAATTTTGCATTTGAAGTGTAGAAGATGAAGCAAAATCTGAACCTATTCCTCTGGTGTCAACATTTTGAGTCAATTTCCCTTTTTCTTTGTTCAGTAGCCCCATTTCTTTCATGCTTTCAGATTCCTTTACAATAATGACTTCTTCACAGTCTTCATCACTGTCTTCTTCACGGTTCTAAGCATTAAACTGGCTAGAACGGCTCCCTCTTTTATTCTCAGCAAAGCTGACTTGTTTCCCACTTCTTAAAGTTATTGCATTAAGTGATTTTGGGTTAATCACTGTATTAGAAGGTAGTGCACCTCCCATCTTTGCTTGAACATCATTCAAAGTATTAGGAATTTGAGTGACAAAACTGTTCAGATTTGCAGACTTGGTTTCCCACTGCTCAAACTTATTCTCAATCGAAGCAAACTGAGAGTTATTTGCTGCAGTTGTAGAGTCTATCTTCAAACTCATATCTTCCATAACCTTGAGTAGCTTGGCCATATTCTCATCATGCTTTGAAGTAGAAGCCTCTTGAAGGGGAACCATTGCTCTTGATGATTCTACATTTATTCTTCCTTCATAAAATCGGTTCTGGTTTTGGTCAATAGGCCTATCTCCTCCTTCCCTCCACCTAAAATTAGGATGCTCACGCCATCCTTCATTATATTTATTTGAGAAGGGATTTTTCTGTTGGAAAGAATTTGGCCTATTTTGATACATCGCAGCCACCTCTTCGTAGTGTGTAGGACATTTTTCACTAGTGTGCATAGGAGATGCACAAAATTCGTAGCTGGGAACTACCAAAGCTTGAGAGGTACCAACAGAATTACAACCACTAAGAGTTCTCTCATTTTCCAATCTTTCAAGTCTCCTATCCATCTTGGACAGCAACTGCACCAACACATCTGAGGAGTTATTGACAGAAACCTCACTAACTCCATGTGATTCTCGTGTATAAGCTTGTTGGTTGCTATTAGCCATAGTCTCCAATAATTCCCAACCTTTATTAGGTGTGAGAGAAAATATTGACCCATTTGCAGCTGCATCAATGTTGATTTTATAGTTTGGTGACAATCCATCATAGAAATATTGAACCAAGTTTGTCTTGCTACATTGATGATTTGGGCAGCTATTGATTAAAGCCAAATATCTCATCCAATATTCATAGAGAGACTCTTGATCTCGTTGAGATACTCCACTAATAGCTTTCCTAAGTTTTGAGACTCGAGAAGCTAGAAAATATCTATCCAAGAAAGCCTTTTTCAGCTGCTCCCAAGAAAGCGTGGCATGATGTGTAGGAAAATTATGGAAAACTTGTTCGCCACGCGCCGCAAGTGCACGAGTCGCGCCAAGTAATAAAATGATGAGTAGAGTATCGTTCCCACGAGGATTTGTCCAAAACCCGGTCAAACAATGATTATCACACTCTCACCCAATTTGAGTGATACAAATGTTGAGATTTAAATGAAATAAGAAAATAAAAGAAAGTAAAATTATAAACAGGTGATTCTCCAACCTCAAGGCTAAAATGGGTCCTAAGATTATCTCTCCCCCTTGTACTTCTCAAAACTCAATTAACCTCCCCTCAAAGAAGCTCTTTACGAAATCACGTGCTAATCTAGGGTTCAAAGAGTACTTGTAATGCTCTCTCGAGTCAAGAACAAGTGTTTAGTCCTATTCTTTGCACAATCTCTTGCCACAATTTGATAGAACCCAATTATCACACTCCAACCCTAATGTGACTATGCAAGGCTAGCAAGTATATCTCTATCTTACCAACAAAACCATCCGTTCGTCATGCAAACTTCCGGTTCTTGCACTACTTTACCCAAGTTCTACACTCAACCTAGCTCTCTCGAGTCATAAATCAAGTGAACCCAACAATCTAAATGGTGATCAAGCACTTAGAAGCATTAAGAACGGGGTAAAATAAACACATAGATATCATTAATCACAAATTAAGAGGAGGAATCAAGAATCAATACATACAAGGGTTCAAAATAATCCTAGAATACAAGTATTTAACTACTCATGTTCTACAACTCCTTAGGAGCATACATATATACATTCAGAAACAAAGAACAAGAGAAGAGAATGAAGATGGAAGAGATAAACCGAAGGAGGAAGCCCAAATCTCTCTGAAGCTCCAAGCCCAAGCTCAAACCCCACCAATCTCCAAGCCCTAGCAGAGCCAAACACGCCTAAAATATGCCCAGAAGTCGAAGAATGAGGGCTCACAACGAAGCCCTAGCTTTTATATCAGTCAAAACGCGCATGTTCTGTCCAAAACACGCAGAAACACGAAGTTCGTCGTGGGTCTCGCCGCGGCGAGCCCACGGCGAAGTCCCAAAAATACAGAAACAATTTACGCTCGCCGTGGCTTTCGCCGCGACGAGCTTTCCCAAAAATGGGCAGAGGCAGATGCACTTCGCCGCGGCGAAGTCCACGGCGAAGTCCCTACTTCTCTGGTGCTTTGCTCTGCTTTCTTATTTCTTTGGCTGCTTTGGCTTCTTCTTATTTTTGTTCAATTGAGGGCTTAGAGGAGGGCTAACATCTCTTGCTTATTGCTTCAATTTATTCCTACAAAAATTATATACAACAACATAAGAAACTAACTACAAAAACAATCAAAATCTATATAATTAACAATAATGTGAAACCGAAAATCAAATGAGCATTTTCCCTCTTGAGTATCCAAAATGTATAAATAATAGACAAAAACTCAAGTAAAATATACTCAAATATCATGAATTTCTAGGAGTTCTCAGAGCCATTCCTTAGCTCCTCCTTCTAATGAGAAATGGAAAATTCTTAGGAGCACATCATCCAATTCAGCTTCAGGTGGTTTCATGGCTGAACACACTGAATACAAATCTTCCAAATGCTTGCATGCATCATTCCATGTAAGACCACAAAATTTAGGTAAATTGCTTAACAATGCTCCTTTAATTTCAAAATTAGCTGCATTAGCATAGAATCCTCTTGGAGCAAAATGAGCCGAAGCATTATTTATATCTCTCATACTCCTCACATCATCATCATCATTTTGTTGAGCCATAATGAGGTGATTATCTAGTAATTCACCAACCACAGTATCTGATGCAGTAGCAAATTCAGTCAAATCAATAAAGATATCAGATATAGGAATAAAAGATGGTTGTCCTGAAGATACAGACACAATTTTCCCAGCCACTTTCACAAAACAACTTAGTAACAGCGACAAAAGCTTTCACAGTAACCACACTCACAGTAAGTTTATAGTTACAGTAGCGGAAAATTCAAGCACTCTTAAACACAATGGTGCACTTAACGGCAATGGAGGAACAAAGCAAAGGTTCGGCAAAGAACAATTTAATTAACACTCAACAACCGAAATCCAGGGAGACTGAGCTCCCCGGCAACGGCGCCAAATTTAATACGCCTTGTCGTGAGGCTCTCAAATAATTCTAGAATTAAGGCACTATAGTATAGTAGCTCAACCTAGGTCGATTTCTTGAGGAGCTGAGAAACTCTGAAGTTCGATTAATTGAGTGCTCTTAACAAGTTAAGAAGAACAGATTTCTTGCGAAAATTGTTTAGGATTGTCATTATGCTGAGTAAACTATTTGTGAATTTCCAGAGTAAATGAATTAAGTAGGCAGTGAGATATGAAGAAGAGAAATCACAATTGAATTATCTTCCCTAAGAGTTTTGCCTAGCCTTCATTGTCTTTCTATTATTCAGAGTAAACTAAAGAGAAGAAACTGATTTCTATTTCAGAGATTAATCAGACTGAGTTGCATTTAGAACTCCTAGATGAATATCGAACAATACTCATTGTTAATCAATCAACTCAGTCACAAAGTTTGACTCAAACAAGCCAAATATTGTTACTGAATTTACTTTGTATCAGAGAGCATTAGACACTTAAAAGCACATCAATCCATAGTTCTGACTAAACAGCCACAAAGAAATACAAAATCAGAAGAAGATTAAGATCCACAAGTTCTGAACAGAGACAATGTTTAATCCTAATCTAACACATTAATCGAATTTACTCCCTTGAAGATCGATGACTCAGGCGCTGGCTCATCTCTCAGAGAAGAAGAAAAATCTAGCTACTCATGGATCTGAAATAAACTTCAACAAGTTGTGCGCTTAGCTTCTCCATTGCAGCAACAAGGTGGAAGAAATAGAAAAGTTCTGGAGCCAGAGACAGAGAGAGAGGGCGAACCAGCAAAACAAAAAAACAATTCATCTGCCCTCCGAAAATAGAATTCAGTGAAAAATATATCCTCTGGTCACCGCCTCTTTAACAATTAAATCTCCTCCAATTAGAAGAGAAGTCCCCCCGCGAGAGTGAAGCCAAATTCAATGTATTATCTCTCCCGTCCACGTGTCAAGCATCTAAGATCACAAAGAGGCTAATACAATACAGCTAGATCCCAACTCTTTTCATCAGTCCAATACCCTTCACGTGACTTCAATTTAGCTCTTGTAATGTCTACACTTTACCCCTGCATTCATCATAAAACTGTGCAGTATCACATGTTCCTCAAATTAATCTCAAATGATATGATTTTTATACCATAAAGAAAAAATCCTCCAAAGACCCAGCAAAAAATCCATAGAAAATATAGTAATTCAAGAGGCTTATCAGCCGGGGAGCCAAGTTATTGGTTCCCTAGTAGCCGATTGTCAAACTTGCTTTGGCCGGGTCTAGCTTTTAAGTTGCATTTAGTTTAGTTGCATTTTAGGTTTTCTTTTGTTTGTACATACCTTGATCTTTGTATCTTTTTCTTTTATTTTAGGTTTAGGCATACTTGTATAGCATTGCATCTTGCATTTTGGGATTTATTTGATTGCAATTTTCATGTCTTGGTTTAACAATAACCATGAATTTTTGTTCAACACTAATACTCCTATGCATTTTTTTCAAGGAATGATGAGATACCAAGCCTTCCACATACTTGGAGAAATGAGGCACCTTCGACTCTAACTCACTCCCAAGTTGACTTCATTCTATAAGAGTTGGATTCCACGAGGGTAGATATGCAAATACACAACAAAGCCTTTGGATCTCAAGCACCCAACCATTTCCAAGGTTTGGAACCATCTTGTCCACTAATTCATTCAACCCTCCCCCTACACCACATAGAAATCCATATAACCCACAACCTTTTCCTTACCATAAACCCCCACCTCCACCCTCCATACCCCCAACCCATGGACTCGATGCCTTCCTCACCTTCCCAAATATGGACAACCAAACCCTTTCATTGAGAAGGATGTATGATGAGCTCAAAGTTCAACAATATGAGTTGTTCATGTTAAAGGAGGTTAATCAACTTCCTAAGGAGATGGAAGAGCAGCTTGAAGCAATATAAGAGTTTATCAGGGCGTTTGTGTAACATGCTCTCTGGAAGAAGACTAATAGAGAAGAAGGAGCACCATGGCCTTATGACTTCAACGATGAGAAGGAGATTGAAGAACAAGAGCCAAATGCCACATCTCAAGTGGATAATCTCCAAACCCCAATGCCTACTCCCACACAAGATTCAAACAAGGAGCAAGCATCTCTTCAACCACCGGAGGAGTCACCTTTACACTTTGGTAGTATTCCTCCTCTTCTTGAAGAGGTTAACTCCCCTTATACTACTGTGATTGTTGATGTGAGTGATGATGAGGTGGATGAAGAAATTGTTGTTGAATCCCCTCAAATGCCTTATATTGAAAATGCTCACTATGAAATTTCACATAGTAGTTGTGTAGTTAATGATGTTGTTTGTACTACTCATGAGTGTGGTTATCATGATATTTCTCTAAGTACTAGTTGTGATGATAATCTTGATTTGGATGAGCCTTTACCTTGTTCTTGTCGTGATGACAAATTTGTTGTATTGCATAAAAAGAACTTAGGTGAAGTGTATGATGCATCTGCTAGTACTAGAAAAGACATTGTGGAGTTAAACTTGGATGTTGAAAATGTGGAGCAGTGTAAACAATCACCCTCTTTTTCAAGTGTTTATAAGCATGATTTGCGCTTCTTTGAATCTATTGAACATGATGAAGAATTCATTTCCCCCTCTTCCCCACATTCTTCTTTTATTTGCACATGTGAAGGTGATGGGCTTTGCGCCATTTTCATAGAAATTGATGATTGGCTTTCCACTTCACATGATGTTGCTTTTTCATCTAGTTTAATTGATAACACTAATGCACATGATACACTTGATAATAAACATGAAAATTGTTCATCTCTTGATCCCAATTCTCTTCTTGCTTTTGGTAATTTAATAAGGAAAGATTCAAGTGCTTCGATTGATAAAATTGTAAACAAGAATGAATCTTTCCATCTGCTTTTATCTTGTGACTTGCCACCCGACATTTGTGAATATGAAATTGATTGTTTTGAAACACCCAATGTCAAGGGTGATGACAATGTGGCTGCATGTTTGGTTCCTACTGATGGGAGCCATATTGACTTGCTTGGTTGTGATGTTTACTTGGAAAATCTTGCTTTGAAATTGCATATGTCATGTTTTAGATCTCTCCATGTATTCTCTTTTGGACTAAATACTGCTGCTGATCCGGTGTTTCTTTTTCAGGAACCCCCACTACCAAGGAAGTCTGATATACGAGAAGGAGCCACATTGAAGAAAAGCATGCTTCTCATCTTGGATGAGAACTTCTCCTTCAAGTGCCTGAAGAGGCCATAACGGAGGTTGTCTCTTTCCTCACTTATTTTCTTCCTAATGTTCATGCATACTGTAGCTTAATTGTTATATGAGGAAGATAAGTGTGGGGGAGAGACACATGCCAGTAGTAAAAAGTTTAGTTGTTTTTCCTTCAATTCCTAGGATTACAAATAAAGGCTTCTTGCTCACACCAAGACCACACTTGATTCCGACATGCTTTGAAAATTATCTTGGGATATCATTTTCACTTACTCTTGCCTTCTCCCTATTTTCCTTTTGGTGTTGATGATGTGTTGTGCCTCAATCTTGAATTGGACTTCACAACTTTCTACTTCACCCCAAGAGTTGAGTAAAATTGGTATTTCCATGTTTTGCTACATTGAGGACAATATAGGAATTAAGTGCGGGGGAGTAGGGATGTGTTTTGTATTGGGTGAAGTGGGTAAAAACTATTGCATCTTGGTTATGTTTCTACCTTCAAAAAGTTGGGAAAATTTGAAAATTTTTAACTTTTCCTCACTTCCACTTTTGTTCCTCTTTGGACTTGACATGATGTTCTTGGAAATGTTTTGGCAATATGGGAATTGTTCCATGTTTCTGGATGTGTGTTGATACTTTTGACTTATCTTCTCGATTGGCAACTTTGTTGATGGAAATTGATGCTTTATGGTTGGACCTTATTTGTAGTTGATCTTTGTTTATGAGTTTTGGAGAATTAGCCATGTTGTGAGGTTTATTTGAGCCTATATGTTCATTCTTGTGTGATATCCACTTGTTGCCATTTTCTAGAACTTGTTTGCATTCTTGATCAAAACTTGTTGTATTTAGTGTAATGAAGCATGACAAAGGCATTCATTTCATACCTCCACATCCCAAATACAAATCACAAACACTCTTTTCATTTGCCACCCCAATTGAGCCATTCACTTGATGTTTTGCATTTGACATGCCAATAGATGGAAGGTTGCATCATTACTTGTGTTGGTTGAAAAATGCCACTGGTTGATTGTGAATAACCATGCCATGTATAAAAAAATATACAAAAAAGAAGAAGAAAATAGTGAAAAAGAAAAAAAATGCAAAATAAGGCATGTGTGGTTTTAGCAAGTTGCAATCGGTGCTTTGAGTTGAATTAGGAATTTAAGCATGCACAACATCATGTTTCATTCATTTCATCACACCATACGACCATTCCATCATTTCAATCCCTAAAAGCCCTTTTGATGCATTGCACTTCTTGTGTTTAAGTGAAGATCTTAGAATTCTTACAAGCCTATTGTAGAATGTGCTTCAAAATGGATATTGATTAGAAAATGAACCCAATATGGTGAGAAGAGTGAAACACTTATCCTTGAGTGACTTTCTCCTTTTCTCATCTTCATTGCATTCACTACACTCATGATTAGCTCTTTAGCATCATTTCATTCCTCATTGCTTGTTGATTGAAGGGTTGTTAATTTGCATGAGCTCATATTCATCTAGCATGTTGAAATTCTCATTTATGCCTTACTTACCATTGTGCTTCAGTTTTGAAATTTATCTTTGTCCGGGAGTACAAAGGTTTAAGTGTGAGGGAGTTAACAAATCTCTGATTTGTAATGCTTTTATATGCCTAATTTGAGGCAATTAACATGATTAAGATGCAAGCTTGGTCTAATAATGTCTAATTGAATGTCTCAAACTCTCAAGTGAAATGAGTGTAAAATTAAGATTAATTAGCCATAGTTGTAGATTAATTGCATTGATTAATTTATAGGGCTATTTGATATTGGTTTTGTCTTATCTTTACTTACAGGATCGTGCAAGGACCAAAGATCAGATTCTGGGCGAAGAAGAAAGGCTTTTCAAAGGGGCAGAATCACCTGATCTTCGCTGTAGCCTCGCTACGACGAGCTCACGACGAAGAACCCCAAAGAGGCAGAAAGGAGCCTTGCTCGCCGTGGCCTCGCTGCGGCGAGCAGACAACGAGTAGGCCCCCAAAATTCCAGAGAGCAACGGCGAGGCCACGGTGAACAGCACTGCGACAGCTCATATCAGCACGCGAATTTTGGACTTTAAACGGATCCAGCTTAATACCCACTCACTTGACCCAACTTAGGGTACTTAAAACTCAAAATTTACACCCCATTGGGGCAGATTTGGAGTCCCATAAACCCTAGCCTCCCATTTTCTCTCATTCCCTCTCATCTCCATCCCCTCCATCTTCCATTTCCCTTCCTCCAACTTCATGGCAGCCACTTCCTTCTTCCTTGTTGGTGTTTTCTTCTTGGAGGACAGCAGCTAGGCTCCACCATTCTTGGTGGTGGGAGCCAAGGGATGAGCTTGAAGCTTGAATAGGGGAGTTCTAGTTCTAATCCTTCTTCCTCTTGTTGTATTTATGCTTTTCTAGGGTTCTAGGAGTATATTTATGACATTTGGTTGTGTTCTTCATTTCTATATGTTGTATAATGGTTTGAAACTATTTTATGTTGTTTCTTTCTTGTTGAATACTTGACATTGTGCTACATTAACTTTGAGTTTGATGAAATTTATGGGTTCATGATTTTGTTATTCTCTTTGTGAAAATTATGTGCTAATGCAAGGTGGCTTGGTTAGTGGATTAAAAATGTTAAGTGGTTTTTCATGAATGGAATGGCATAGGAATTTATTAATTGTGTTTAGACATTGGGTAATTACTCTTTTCAACCTTAATATTTGTCTGGGTGGCCATCAATGAGTTAGGGTTAATTGAGAAATTAAGTGCAATTGTGGGGTGGCCCAAGTTGTGGATTTAAAGTCTTGCATGATTAGTTAGTTCTTGAATTTGTCAAATTGCATGAGTGGCATTGGACTTCAATCCTAGAGTCTTGATTTATTATGTGGGGTTCCAATAATCGATTAAACTCTAGGATTAGTTAAGTGGTAATTCGGGGTCCCGGTTGTTGGATTAGGAGCCCCTTACGATTAGCAAATTCATATTGATTTTGAACTTAATCAGCTTAGGTTAAATTAAGTAATGTGCAGGGTTCCGGCATTAATTAAGTTAACCTAAGCCTAGCCTAGAGTGGTTCCTCTAGGGGTCTTTTGAAAATCAACAAAAACTCCCTGAAAATCTTTAGAAGCAATGAATCCCAAGGTTTCCATTTATCAAGAATGATTTCATTTCCTTTCCCCTCCAAATCTCACTTTTATCTTATTTTTATTTTACTTTTGAACATATCACACCTTTTGCATCTATTCTATTCAAAAACCAAAATACAACACTTTTTACCCGCTTTCTCAAGTTTGTATATTAGTTACTAGGTCATCTTTTGCGTTAGGCTCCTCAAGCGAACGACACCCGGGGGTTAGCTTCCATTATCCCCTTGGTTCTTATTTTCTTGAAGGGCGGACCCAAGGGCGCGCTACACGCACGCACACTCAAAAGTAGTGCTCTTCAATGGTAAGCTAAAAGGAAATGGTGGTGAATTCATCAACAACATAGGGATGCCATAGACTGGTGAGGGATGAGCAAAGAGAAGAGGCATAGGATTTGAGGAATAATTGAATAGAAAAAGAGGGTTGAGGGGTAGTCAATGGAAAAGGCATTTTATTTTTTTTTAAAACAACAAATTAATTGGAATTACTTGGATGATCGCATAGAGGATAAAATTATTTCAGGTAGAGCATTCTTATTGGACAGAGTACAAATGTGTTGGTACTCTTAGAGTACCTAAGTATTCCTATGCTTTGCAATGTACTTTTATTTAGTAAACGAATGGTTTCTTATAGGGAATAAGACACACAAAAAAACCCTCAAATTAGTAAAAGGACAGTTTACTACAACCAATTTAAGAAAGGACAAGTAAGTACAAATGATTAAATTGTCCAAAACCAAATTAAAATGAAAAGTCTAAAAAGCCCTCAAAGAAAGGATGGTAAAAGAGCTTATCTGTACAAAAAGAAAGGCAGAAGCTTGTGGAGTAAATGCAGATAAAGAAAACAATGACCCTCTGCTTCAGGAATACGATGAGAAAATCTTACTCCTCACGTGTGCCAAGTTGCTCGAAATAGTTGAAGGAAGTGAAGGTAAGTTGTAAATATTGTTTAAAGCATCTTCTCTTCATCTCCATGCTTTAATATTTGATTATATTGTGGTTGGGGTTCATTATTTGGGATTATTCATTTCTGGGTTATTGTTTTTGGTAGTGGAGAAGTGCGGTGCGAAGGTGCCGAAGTGGGTTGTGAAGGTGGTGGATTGTTTAATTTTTTATTGTAATGCAATTTATAGGTTGGGGTGAACTGTGGGTATTGGTTGAGTCAATGAGGTTAGGAGAAGCATTTAGTTGTGAGGGAAATGGAATGTGGTTGTGTTTATGTGAGTGTCAAGGGTGATTTTGGACATGAACATATGGGTGGGTAATACACAATATCGAATCGGGAAACCCTTATTCGAAATTGGGGATCATGGAACTTTGATGAATATGTTAATTTTGCAAGGGACAATGTAAATTGAGATGAAAAATCTTAAATGTTATATTTTATTGCAGGTGAAGAAGGAAGATGAATATTGATATTTGGTCCAGTAGTGTGAAAGAATTGTTTTGTTATTTTCATGTAGAGGGGAAATTTTTTTGTAATGATGATGGTGATGTTGCTAGTTTTTTGGATACAGAAGTGATGTTGCTAGTTTTTTGGGAGTACCTTATGACATGTTGGCATTTTACAATATAAAGTTGGTATTGTAAGAAGGTGGATGACGAGTCATGTTAGATGTCATATCTTATTTTGGAAGTAATATATGTGGTTGTTTCAATGATAAAGTAACATTAGGTTGTACCACTAAATTAATTTCCATCTTTCATTGAGCATGTTGGTAATCCTTTATTGAAAGGTAATACCTTATGTCACGCCCTGAAAATTAAGTGGTGACTGGCATAGAATATGAGATGACTCACATTCCTTAAGCCGTAAACCATATAAATAAATGTCTAAAATAATAATTACTTCAATCTTGATCATACACATATTACTTTAGATTTACATGAACATAGTCCACATTAACAATATAATAAGTGTCTTGTAGAAATTATGGCATAGTCTCCTTCAAAACATAGACTCTCTGAAAATTCTACAATGACCTTAACCTTCATACGATCATTTTGAGGCCTACTAGAGCATGGTATATTAGTATATGTATATTCCAAAATACAGGGAAGATGGAGATCCTACATATAGATTATGTGGAGCACCTATTATACATTCCAAAATATGCCTACAAGCACTGACCATCAATGAGGGTCTTCATTCTCAGCTAGTGGTGTAAGGTCAGCTGTGTTATCTGAAACCAAATTAATCTTTTGGTGAATAACTGTAATTGATAGGAATGCACAAGAGGGGGTGAATTGTGTTATTAAAAATTTAAACTAAAGGAATCAAGACTTTATACCCGTTCAGCCCAAACTCTTGGCCTACGTCCAGTTCTCCAACTTCCAGTTGGGTTCCACTAGTACTTCAAGATTCATTCAGGCTCTTGAATGCCTTTACAAGTGATTACACAGCAAGAACTCCCTCTTACTAATCACTCCCCCTTACAACTTGTAAGAAAACACCCTACTCTTAAGATCCCACTATCTTAAGAGTACACCTTACTTGAAACGTGATTACAGAAAACTTGTTCACTCAATGAACTAATTGTGATACACACTGAAGTACAATAAGCAATGAATGAACTCTCTAAGAGTTGGTAAGTGTTAAATGTAGTAGGTGTAACTAACACGGATAATCAATGTAAGCAATCAATATATTTCACCCACTTCTTCACAATGGCTTTTATACTTGCTTCTGGAAATTTTCCTGTTGTGAAAGTTATAGTCGTTGCTTGTTCGTGTTTTACTAGAGAGCTGATTAATCTGATGGTAGAGTGTTAAGATCGTGTTTTGGGTGAAGCATTAACTCCATTGTACTTGTTTTGCTTCAGTTCATCTCTCTTCATTAATCACATGAAGTGGGTGGTGTGTCAAATGGCTCTAATGGAAGATCTGTGTGTCTAACGATAACTTCCCCAAATAGGCATGAACAACTTCTGTGATTGAAAGCTTAAAATAGGCTAACCATTCAATATGAATTAAATCTATCGCCACTTTCATGATAGGTCTCTGATTGATCACAGATTCTGGTTCCAGATCGATCACACATAGATCACAGATCAATCATGACCTGCATCACTAAATATGAAGTTAGAAAATGCCTTGCCTGATCGATCATAGGGGGTACCTGATCGATTAGGCTTATCCAATCGATTGCACTCAGATCACAATCAATCACAGGGGGTACCTGATCGATCACATTGTTCTTTAATCGATTAACCTTCTCTAATCGATTAGGCTTAGGTTAGGTTTGGATTACTCTTTAATCCTTCTGATCGATTACAGGGGAGGCCTGATCGATCAGCTTATCCAATTGATTACACTAAGTTCTTCTAATTTCTCTAATCGATTACATCGAGTCTCTTAGTTCATTTTTCACTTCTCGGGTCGATCACAGGGGTCCCCAATCGATTGGGTGCCTATGATCTCAACTACTAATCTGTCTCTAATCTGTCCCTGATTGATTAGGCTTATAGCTCCTTAACTTATAATCTGATCCTGATTGATTGGGCAATTCTTAGGATTTTCTATTAGATTGTTTCTAAGTTATTCTTAAACTATGTCCAACCTTTCTTTATGCCTAAGTTATGTTTAGTTATAATCAAAAACTCATTATTCTAACATTCTTCCCCTTTTTGATGATGACAAAAGATAAGATTTAAATTAACAGAAGGCATGGAATAATAGACTGATAATCATTGAAACTTTAATTTAACAAGTCATACAGTACATTTGGCAGTTAAATAAACATGATGATAATCGCATCAAATATATACTAAGTCAATAAAAGCAATATAAAGCATAAAAGATGCGGATGTGAAATGATTGATATAAATGGAGGTGAGGGTAGTTCTTTGGTTTAATCTGAGTCACTTGAATCCTTCCAGTACTTTGTATCCAGATTATAGTCCCCATATTCACTGCTAATCTTTCCAGAGTTAGATGAATGATCTTCCAGATGATTTCTTCTTCAAGCCCAGGCTCTGCTTTCTTCTTTCTTGATGGAGCCTTCTTAGCAGGAACTTTTTTCTTCTTTAGAGGAGATGGAGGTTTAAACTGAGCCAGGATTTTCTCCCCATAGGACAACTGCTGCTGCTTCTTCTTAGGAGGAAGCTTGGATGATTTTACTTTTGGATCAGCCTTCCTTTTGGGTGTAGTTTTAGGGGCAGGCTTTGGTTCCTCAATCACAATCCCTTTGCAGCCTTGGATCGTTTTCTTGTTGTGATTGTTTTGGGTGGAAGCTTGGGAGCAGTCATCTTGATTCTCTTTTCCTTGGCCACAGATTGAACTTCTGGCCCTTATTCTCCACCAGACTGAAGAAACTCTGAGGTGGTCTGAATAAGATCTTTGTGAGCTGGTTTGGAAGGTTTATCATAAATATAGGTTCTCTTGATACCCCAACTGGGAATTACTAGCTTAGGCAGGTCCTCTTCTTCCTTATTAGCCTTAGCCTCTTCCTTGGCCTTGGCTTCCTCTTCAGTTTTGGCCTTAGCCTCTTCTGTTCTTGTTCAACTCTGACTTTTGCAGTTTCTTCTGCAACCATTTCCTGAACTCTGCGATGAAGAAAAGGCCAAGTATCAACTGATACTGGTTGAGGCTCCCCTTCATACAATACCATGGCCATACTCAAGTCTTCCTCCAGTATCACATCATCATCTTCTATTTATGGTCTCAGATTCTTCATGGGTCATATCCTCCATTTTAACATGGTCTTCCATGCTTAACTTGATTGCCTTGGCAAGTTCATGGATTTATGGAAGAACCTCAGTTAGAGTGGCACGCTTCTTCAGAGACCTTCTGGGATGATTCTTTAGCAATAGAGGTCAGGATTGAAGTAGCTTCAACAGCCTTCTCTAGAGTGATACTACTTTCCTCTTCAGTTAGAACACCGAATATCTTCTCCCCATTTTTGGCATCAACAAAAGGAGGGGTAAGAGAGAAGTCAATGACTATGGCTTTCCTTTTTCTAGTATAGGTGAGAGAAGGGTCTGGCCGAGGGGTATAATGAAGGGCAGAGGGGTGAATTTGAGTAGGTTCTGATTGTGGTAGAGTGGTGTGAGATGGTTATGAAGCAAACTGGAAAGGAATTTGTGTTTGGGGAGATTTTGGTGAGGTTAGTGTGTGAGGGAGTGGGATGGTGGGAATGTTCATAGGAGGTAGAGGAGGATCTTGGTTATCAGGGGAGTCTGAGGAAGTGTTCTTGGAAGGAGAGGAAGGTTTAGATGAAGGAGGAGTGTTTTTGGGTGAGATTTATATTTGGTAGGTAGGGTGTGAAGGAGAGTGTGGTGTGGTTTGAGTGGGGATGACAAGAGATAAATAAGGGGTGTAGTGTATGGGGGATACCTGATGGGCTTCATGGCCAAAAAATGGTTTTAAGGGTGACCCAGGAAGATCAACTTCAAAACTTTTCTTCAGAATTTCTTCAAGGCCAGCCATTCTGTTGTAGAGGAACTTGTGCATGTTGACCACTGTGTCATATCCTTTGAACACTATCACAGCACTCTCCTTGACTGATTGCACCACAGTGTCATTGAGTGCAGCCACTAATATCTTCATAAGCATGTCCTCCATGGCTTATGCTC
This sequence comes from Mimosa bimucronata, assembly GCA_037074515.1. Lineage (NCBI taxonomy): Eukaryota > Viridiplantae > Streptophyta > Magnoliopsida > Fabales > Fabaceae > Mimosa > Mimosa bimucronata. Next base: position 30,042,258 of record CM073440.1, on the reverse strand, counting down.
CAAGGTTAATTCCTCCAGAACCTTTTCTGTGACTCTATCTGCAATTTGAGTGATCATGTTGTCTAGAAGAGAAGCACCTCCTTCAGGTTCAGGTGCTATTGATTCAAATGAGTGGGAGGCAGAGGAATGGACTTTTTCTTCATGTGCCTCCTGAGGTTGACCTCCTTCCTCAGGAACTCCTACTTGTGATGGTACAGGAGCATGCCCTTGACCAAAAGGACTCAGACCCATCTTCTTCAGGGTGGTAAGACTACATCTTGGGGGCTCTAGGTTGTTTTCATTTTCTAACCAAAAAATCTTGTTGCTGCATAAGATAAAGGATATCAGTTGTGAAAATGGGAGATGAGTCTTGACAGTCTTGGTCTTGTAAAATCTCAGGAACTCCTCACAGATCAGTTGCCCAGGATTGACAGGGACTTTGTTGATGAGCATGGCTAGGACTGGGTTGTTAATTTCAAGAATCTAAGTGAAGTTCCTTGCCTTGTTTACCATGCATCTAGAGTATGCATAGTGGATAACTCGGTTGACTGGTGGCATCTGGGTAGATTTGAAGGTTCCCAGAACAGGACTGTCTGGTTGATAGGCTTTCAAAAGGTCAATGTCAGAGTATTTTTCCCTTTCTTGCCAAGTGTTGTATGCCTCCATCCCAGCCTGTCTATATCATGCCATTGGTTTAAGTTCTTCCAATCAAAGGCAAATTTCTTTCATCTGATTTGTGATGACACAATGATTCCTGTAATCTTTCCTTCAATCTCAGTAATAGAAATCTTCATGTTGGAGTAGAAGGCTTTGATGACTTTCTCATGATAGTGATTCTTGATTTTTAGTATTGGCTGTCAAAGAAAGGGTGAATTGGGTGATCGAATAAAATCTGAGAAATTCTTTCCTTGTCAAAATCACAGTTGAAGTAATAATTAGTGTTCTTAAAGATCTTCATTAGTTAAGGATAGCACATTGAAACATGAAAAGCATAATAAAATGTGCAAATCTGTTATGCTGGAAATATGATGAGAGTTAAGGGAAGAAAGAATGCAAACAAAGATTTATCCTGGTTCGGTCTATCCCTTTGACCTACATCCAGTCTCTAGGCTCCACCTTAGATTTCAAGTCTACTGCCTTCTTGTTTGAATTGGGCACAAGAGAAGCCTTTACAATCCCACAAGTTTAGTTGGGCATTTGTGAAACCTTTACTCCCTCAAGATTAATCTGGGCACTTGAAAACTACTCCCCCTCACAACTTGTAAGGATACAATCTTTCCCACTCAAGATCACCCAATCTTGAGTATCGCTCACAAATATAGAATGATTAAAATGAAAGCTTATTTCTCTCTAAGAAGTGGATTTTGTTACTCACTGAAGTATAGGAAGATATATAATAAATAACAATTCTAGAGCTTAACAATTTGAATGTGTACTCTAGCTCTTCTTTTCTAATTCCCACAAATCATGATCTTTTCCTTTCTGGGCTCACTTGTGCTCTCATTCTTTTTTGCATTAAACTTACTTCGTCGAGCACACTTGCTTCTGTTGTCTTCAACTCTTCATATAATGACTGATAGATTTTTTTCCCGTTGAAGACATGAAGAACTATCCGTTGTGAGTGTGAGAGAGAGAGATGATAAATCTTGATGGAGTGTTGAGTTGATGATGTTCTTGTGTTGCATTAACTCCTTGTACTTGATAGTTTCATCTCCTCTATCTTCATTAAATGTAGGAACCAAATATTTGCTTCAATGGCTCTAATCTCAGGTTTATGTGTCTAACGGTAACTTCCCAAAGTATGTCTGACACTTCTCTGCATAATTACCAAACATTGTATTTTAGAAAATCTATCTCCAGATCGATCATAAGGTTCCAATCGATTACTGCTTATGTTGTTTGATCGATCACACATAGATTAGGCTTCGATCACGACCTGCATCACTTGAATATGAGATTAGATAATATCATGCCTGATCGATCACAGGGGGACCCTGATCGTTTATGCTTCCTTAATCGATCATGCTTAGATCATGCTTAGATTAGAACATGTAAAATTGCCTTTCCTGATCGATCATAGGACATCCTAATCGATTATGCTTAGATTACTTCAAGTTAATTACATGTACAGTTGCCTCGCCTGATCGATCATAGGACATCCTGATCGATTGGGTAATGTTGATCGATTAATACTTATGATTGATTGATTGGGCATTGTTCAGTTTAAAGATAATTCAATATAGTTTTTAATGAAGAAAGAATCATTGCCAAACTCATTGGGGTTCAAAAGTTATAATTAAAATTGTGACATTCAGACTCATGCACAATGACAATTTACTGGGCAAACATTGAAAATTCATATCTCCCTCATTTTAAAATCTTTTAAAGTGAAACTTGTGTTCATAAAACAGGTATTAAGTCTAGTTTCATATGAAACAAGTTTCATCCCAATCAGATTTGTATTTTGAAAATTATGATCCAAAACATGACTGCCTGTCTCATGCATGACTTGGAAATATTGGGTAGATTGAAAAATTCATAGCTCCTTGGATATAAATCATTTGAGGGTGAAAGTTTTGTCCATGAACCGTGTTGGGAGTCTAGTTTCATACAGAACAAGTTTCATCTAAATCAAAGTTACATTTTATGAGATATGATCAAAATACTAGACATGGGTCAAACTGTACGAAAACCAGAGTTTGCGTCTAATTGATCACATGCATATTCTGATCGATCAACACCCTCTGATCGTTTGGGAATGCTTCATGATCGATTAGGCAACTGTAAAACACTATTTTATGATTGATTATCATGCTTTGATCGATCACAAGCACTCTACTATCATCGATTATCCATGGAAACTCATGGTTTGATGATTTGGACTTCATTTGAGCTTCTTTTAACTTCCAATTGAGCATAGAAACTTCTAGTATCAAGTTTAATAACATGATTCATGATTTTCTTATTCAATATCTAATCTTATTTAATCATATCATTCTCCGCAAACAAGCATAATAACTTCATTCTTTCTTTGACTGTATGTAAAAGCAGGGTCTTCTTGAGGAAGAGAAACTATATCTTCAAGGACTTTGGCTTTGTAATTTTTAGGTATACGCATTTTGGGTGCCATCTGAGTGGTTTATATAGAGAGCTAGGAGTTATATCTGGTGATTCGAAGGGATGCAGCAGGTTCAGAGGGGTTATGATGAGTGATGATTCGAATAAAAGCTTCAGTTATGACTGTTATAAAGGGGTTTAAAGAAGGTTTGATGAATAAGTCTGTTAAGGTTAGATGAAGAAAGTAGTGAAATGATTGAAGGTGAATGCAAGTAAATGTGAAATGATGCAACAGTTACATGGGTCAAATATATCTGAGAGATTAGGTGCAAAAAGGTACGCATCTGTCAGAGAAAGTGTACGTTGTAAATGTTACAGTTAGCGCCTGATCGATCACGTGTGCCTTGTGATCGATCAAAGAGTCAAGTGTCTGATCGATGGGATGTGTCTGATTGATTAGGATTGTTGTGATCGATTGGTCCACGCTGAGTAATCGATGCCTGATCAATTACCCCTTCCTAGTGATCGATCAGATAGCTTTGATCGATGGCTACCTTTCCCTAATCGATTGGGCTGTCTCCCTCATTCTTGTCTGATTGAAGCCTAATCAATCACAGGACATGCTCTGTGATCGATCAGGGTTCTCTTATCGATTGGACGATGGAATTCTTACCTTGAGCACAAAACCTGCAAAATATTAATTTGACACTCCGATGCTTAAGTTAGTATCTTATCATCAAAACATAGCATAATTTAAATAAATCTAGAAGAATTAAGGATCTGATACAGTTTTACAACTCATTGGGATATACCATTCCCAATTCTCTTCTGATGAACATAAATTGTTCAGCTGCCAGAGGTTTAATAAAGATATCTGCTAGCTGTAAGTGAGTGGAAATGAATTCCACTTTGACATCCTTCTTTTGCACATGATCTCTGATGAAGTGATATCTAACATCAATGAGCTTTGTTCTTGAATGATGCACTGGATTCTTAGCCAAACTGATTGTGCTGGTGTTGTCACATAAGATTGGAACTTCTGAGAATTTCATCCCTAAATCTTTCAATTTATGCTTAAGCCATAGAACTTGAGCACAACAGCTTACAGTAGTAATATATTCAGCTTTTGTTGATGATAGGGAGACACAATTCTGCTTCTTGCTGGCCCATGTAACTAATGATCCTCCTAGGAACTCACATTAACCACTGGTACTCTTTCTATCAGTCTTGTACCCAGCATGGTTTGAGTCTGAGTAGGCCATGAGATATTCTTGAGTTCCCTTTGGATACCATAACCCTAGCTCCTGAGTTCTATCCAGATATCTTAGAATTCTCTTTACACATTTGTGGTGAGATTCCTTTGGTTTGGCTTGATATCTGGCACACATTCCCACACTGAATTGGATCTTTGGTCTACTGGCAATCAGGTATAGGAGAGAACCAATCAGACCTCCATATGTGGATTGATTGAAGTCCTTCCCATCTACATCAACATCCAATAATGCTGTAAAGCTCATGGGTGTGTCTTCTTCCTTAGACAAATCCATCCCAAACTTCTTGAAGATCTCTTTTATATACTTGGAATAGAAGATAAATATTCCATCTTTCTTTTGTTTGATCTGAAGGCCTAGGAAGAAATTCAATTCTCCCATCATAGACATCTCAAATTCCCCCTGCATAGTCTTAGAAAATTCTTCATAGAGAGATTCATCTGTAGCACCGAAATTGATATCATTAACATAAATATGTACTATAAGCATGCTTTTCCTTGTATGCCGAATAAATAAGGTGGTATCCACTTTTCCTCTGGTGAAACCTTTATCTAACAGAAAGTTGCTAAGTCTTTCATACCAGGCTCTTGGTGCCTTTTTAAGTTTGAAAACATGATTAGGTTTAGAAGAATCTTCAAAACCATAAGGTTATTCAACATATACTTCTTCCATAATATAACCATTAAGAAAGGCACTCTTCACATCCATTTGATAAAGTTTAAAGTTTTTGAGAGATGCAAAGGCTAATAGAAGTCTTATTAGCTTTATTTGAAAAATCATATTCTTCTTCCACAAAAGGCTTCTGTTCATAGTTAGTTTCATCAAATACTACATGGATTGACTCTTCAACAGTATAAGTTCTTTTGTTGAACACTCTGTAGGCCTTACTTATGATAGAATAACCAATGAAAATTCTAGGATTAGCTTTAGGGTTGAATTTACCTAAGCTTATTTTTACATTGTTGTGGATGAAACATTTGGAACCAAAGACTTTGAGGTGGCCTACATTTGGCTTTCTTCCTTTGCAAAGCTCATATGGTGTTTTATCCATCCCTTTTCGTATGTAAGCCCTGTTGGATATGTAGCAAGCTGTACTCATTGCATCTGCCCAGAATACTTGAGATACTTCTATTTCATTGAGCATTGTTCTGGCCATTTCAGTGAGTACTTTGTTCTTCCTTTCAACCACTCCATTTTGATGAGGAGTTCTGGGAGTTGAGAAGTTGTGATTTATCCCATTTTCTTCACACAGCTCCAGGAAGTCTTGGTTCTCAAATTCTCCTCCATAATCTGTCCTAATTGAGCTTATCTTTTGTCCTTTTTCATTCTGCACTTTCTTAGCAAACAGATAAAAAACATCAAAAGTATCATGCTTAGAAGAAAGAAACATAGCCCAAATAAACCTAGAATAGTCATCCACAATTACAAGAATGTACAGACTTCCTCCTACACTTTTTACTCTTACTGGACCAATTAAGTCCATATGGATCAGTTCACTCTCATTGCCATTTCTCATCTTTGACTCTGGTCCACCCAAATCTCCATGGCACACACTCTCATCTTTCTTGTTGGTGACTTCTCCATGGAAGACAGCAACTAAGAGGCATTAGTCCTTTGTGATGGAGGCGATTAGCATGAGCTTGGAGCTATATTAGGGGGTTCTTGTTCTCCCACTCTTTCTTCCTTAGGTTTAAGCATGTTTCTTGGATTCTAGTGCTTGTTTACTCGTTTGGTTGTAAATTCTATGAATATATTTTGTTAGAGAGTGGTAGAAACATTTATAGCTTTGTTTTCATTTGTGTATGTCTGATAATTGCTCTTAATTGACTTAAACTTTGTTTAGATGTATGGATTCATCTGTATAAATGAATATTTTAGTTAATATTATGTACTATTTGAGGATTCTCATGTAGTGGATTATATTGTCAAGCAATTTCATTTGAAATTTGGCTCTTGAATTTGTCAAAATTGCATGAGTGGCATTAGCCTTCAATCCTAGAGTCTTAAGTTATTATGTGGGATTCCAATAATGAATTAAACCCTGAGCTAAGATTAATTAAGTGACAATTTGGGATTCCGATTGTTGGACTAGGAGCCCTTAGAAATTAGCAAATTTACTTGGTTGTTGAGCTTAATCAACTTGGAGTTAGAGAAATTAGTATGCGGGATTCCGATATTAATCCACCCAATCCAAGCCTAGCCTAAGAGATTCCTCTATGGTTCTTTTTAATTAGCCAAAGAACTCCCTAAACAAAATTTGAAGCAATGATTGTTTAAGCCTCTAATCACTAAGGATTACTCACTCCTATCGATCCAAATGTGCCTTTTTCCAATCCTTAATTTGTTTTTGAACATACACACCTTTTTATATGAATCTTGCACTTTAAATCAAACAAAATGCTTTTACCCGTCCAATTAGTTTGCGTTTAGTTACTAGGTAATCTTTTGCATTTTAGGCTCCTCAAGAGTATGACACGTAGTGGTTAGCTTCCACTACTCCTTTGGTCCCTAATTTCTTGAAGGGCGGGCCCTAGGAGGTACTGCACCTCTTTACCCCATTTCAGTACTCTTCAATGCCCCTCAATACAATCATTTTAATTGTAAACTCCTATTTATCCAAAGTATTTATATTTGCAATCGATTAATTTCTCATGCTTCAAGCATGTCAAATTTTTGGGTTATTTTCAACTGGAATATGAGATTTGATAATTCTCATTTAGCTCATTAATTATATCTGACAGATGTTTTGTAATGTTTCATGAATGCAAAGAATGCAAAGTCTGATGAACTTCTTGTTCATACTAGAGGATCTACTACATTTGACAATAATAGTGTATTCAATGTGTTTTCTTTCCCGACTACTCTATTTCTCCACCTCATGTTTGAATAACTTTCTTGTATGACAATCATATAAGACTTATAAGTCCATTTGTTTCCTTTAGAAAAATCATTTTTTTCATTCAGAAACAAACAAGAAGAATGAGGTCCTTACCCAATACTTATCCAAACTTTTTTCAAATATCTATTTATGTACATTATGGTGAATATGCATTGCACATTCAAAAATTTTTAAGTTGGAAAATATCTGGCTCCTGACCAATCCTTTTTATTGGGAGAATCTTGTTGGTTTGATGTAAATAAGTGCTGCAATGTGTGATATCAAATATATCTACATTGAAATAGAAACTTTGTTCTCATAAGTATTGATCTAACTATTCATGGAGGCGTTAGTGAATGATTTCTGGATCATATAATATGAAAATTGTGTACTTAATGTAATGATTTATTCAAACAATCCAGCAAACTTCAGGTTGCAAACCAATAATAATCGCACATTTATCCATCTTATAGATGCATCTATCAAATTTATCAAATAATTATATGGTTTGCATGTTATTTGAATGGGCCTGAGTTTGATATATTTTCAGAAATATAGAAATCCATTCCAAATCTCAACTAGTGATTTTTTCATTGTAAATTGTTTTTGAGAACTAACAACACATAATAAATATTGAATAATGTTGGCTATTCAAGAAGAATACTCTGGTTCTTCAATGGATGTCAATGTGTACTATCAAAAATTGGATGTTTCAAAGATAGGACTTGGATGATCAAACTAGTCATGTTAACAATAAATTTATTTAGATAAGTAAACTTTTGGTTTACTGTATCACATTTTTTAACCATTATTAAATTTTTCAATTTCCATATTTAAGACCATAATATGGCATCCATCTCTAGGAGATACATTAGGCTATGTGAGGAAAAATATGAGTTGAATTTCATTCAAAATCCAACATTAACTCACACTTGTATTTCAACAAACTTCTAAGTCATACCAATAAATGCCCCTTATTCATGTATTTCAAAGACAATTATAGTAGGCTAGTAACCTACATTTCATTTGGATGCTCAAATACTTCCTTACTCAATACAAATATGAATTTCAATCCAACTGGGTTATCGTTTTTATACTCTTTAACGAACCGAAGTTCTTTTCCTTTTTTTATGAATATGAACCGAATTTCTAATATCAATATATGAGTCATAATTTTCATCATCAATTATTCTTCCACCTATTGGAAAAAAACTGTATTAGTTCTTCACGAACGATCTCGATTTTGTTACATATAAGTTCTTCAAGAACTAACTAAAAAATCTCAAGATTTTCACATATCTCATATCATTTTGGGGGTATTTTATCATGTTATTTGGGCATTATTTACTATCTTGTGAAGACATGAGGTTCTAGAGTAATTACATGCACATAGTGGTAAAAAGGGCATTTTTGGAATGTGTTTTTGTTTACTATTAATTTAGTTGATTATTTGGAGCTATTTATCTTGTTTGAGGTTACTTTATATTGTAGAAATTTCGAATAGAGGAGAAATTGGGGTAAGAAGCCAATCGAATATAGGAGCTAATTTAGGAGATTGGTTTGTTCATAAATATAAGGGAGAATCACATTGAGGTCCCACATAAGGCATTTAATCACAACAAGGTCCCAAACAATCATCAAATTACATTAAAATCCCAAGGGACCTAGGTGTAATAAAATGGCTTGTCATTGTAAGTTGTCAATACCAGCTTATTGAGTTGTCACTGCACATAAATAAGCTAGTATTAACAACTCAATGGGTTGTCAATAAAAGAGGTGCATTGACAACTCAATGGGCTAGTATTGACAACTATTTTGCATGCAGTGACAACTCAATGAGCTGGTATTGACAACTCTTGAATTGATAACCTATTGAGTTGTCAATACTAGCTCATTTGTGTGCAGTGACAAGTCAATGAGCTGGTATTGACAACTCAATTTACTTACACCCAGGTCCCTTAGAACTTCAATATAATTTGATGATTGTTTGGGACTTCGTTGTGATTATATACCTTATGTGGGACCTTAATGTGATTTTCCCTAAATATAAGACAATTTTCTAATTTTTATTATGTTTTTCCTAAATTTCCACTATGTATACTCCTTCAACATAACTAATAGAAATAGCGCGAACAAGCCAGGATCGGCGGCAGTGTGATCGAGGCGGTGGTAGGAAGACTATGCTTTTTGCGTGCATCGTAGCGATGGCGTTGAAAGCAGTTGAATCCAGAGATGTTCAAACATTCACGCCTATATCTTTTCATCTCTCTTATCTACTAAACTTTCATCACACACATTTCCTAAATCTTCTTCCATTTTTTGAATTCTTCCTCTATTTCTTCAGAAGATACCCTGCAGTATTTTATTAGACTACGATAGCAAATCAAGTTAAGGTTTTCCACCCTTGAACGCATGACATTGCATCTCCTTGGTGAAATCTCTCCATCTGCTTCCGATGCCCTTTGGTTTGAGGAAGCCAACTCATCTATTTCAACTTCTCAATCTCTTTGTTCACAATCTTCCAGTTCTGAGGCTAATTCCATCATGTATGATTTCTTTCCTGATGTCCTTGATTTCAAGCCCCTAACTTCTTCTTCACAAGACCAGACAAATCCGTTTGAATTCGAGTCCAAACCACAAATAATTGACCTTGCAACGCCGAAATCCCAACTCCAAGCCTCACAATTCGAAACTATGTGTCCCAAACTCGAACCTAACATATTGAAAAGCCCTGCGTCAAACAATTGCGTGTTAGATTTTGATCCGAGACCTCAAGAATCACAAAAGAAATCTCATTCAATTAGGAAACCGTCATTGCAAATCTCGCTACCGAGGAAAACCGAGTGGATCCAATTCGGAAATCCAAAGCAGCAAGAGGAGGTGGCGATGAATTGTGAGTTTCCGAATTAGGCATGTAATTGAATGAGATTCGATAGTGGTGAGTGAGATTCTTATAATCCTTCACAAGGACAAACGGTGGTGGTGATGAATTATGAGATTTGATGTTGGTGGAAGCTTCTGGAGAGTGATGGTGATCATCATGATGAAGGCCCAACCATGAATTTTGATAAATTTGATATAAGGGTATTTTAGGGAAAACATGTAAAATTTGATATAAGGCCCAGAAATAATGTTCTCTAATCAACTTTGAAATTTGTGGTGCAACTTAAATAGGTAGAAAAGGCTATTAAAGCACAATTGTAATTTATACCGTTGATATTTTGTAGGAGTTATTATGAATGATGAGATAGTTCATCAATTATGTAAACAAGTTATAGCCCAGGTAACTTGATTCCAAGTATTTAATTTAATTTCAAGCCGTAGTCATGTAATGTATATTCATATAACCTTTTATAATATATTGGTGACCTCCACTAGTGCCTTCAAAACTTCATTCACCCTTGCATAGAATTTCAGCACTTATTCTCTACTCATTTAATTGAGAGTACTGGCTCACAGCTAGTTTAAAAATTTTAATTGCTTATGAATTAGATTTAATGAATTTAATGGCACTAATGGGATCTCATTGTTATAGAAAGAGAAAAAAATTCATCACATGTGACTACCGGGATCACAAATTGCATGATTTCGTTTTTGGTCTTCAATATCACTTGCTGCAGCTATTTATTTATTTATTTTTGTGCCAGCTTCATCTATTATTTTAAATTTCCTTCTTTTTGCTTTGTTGCTTATATAAAAGGCTCGGGCTGGAGCTGATGTAGTTAGTCCAAGTGATATGATAGATAGGCGTGTAGGAGCATTGCAGGCAGCTCTTGATGCTGAAGGATTTCAGCATGTTTCTAAATTGTCTTATACAGCAAAGTAAATTCTATAACATGATTTCTTTTTTTGACAGAAAACATGATTGTTTCCCTTATTTCTCTCATTTTATGTTTGTGCCGGCATGCATTGGAAGATTGCTAAGGTTTTTTTTAATAGTGAAGATGTAAACATAAATGTAGATTTTGAGGAGAAGCTGTTGGCTAGAGTGAACATTTTGAAATTGGGTGGGGAATATTTTTTTTTTCATGAATCTATTCATCAATATAAGTCTGATAATATGTCTATGAAGGATCTAGTTCTCGCCTCTAACAAACTATTTGTTGTGGCTTGGGGTATGACAGTTTGGCATTGAAGAGTAATTGTATGTGTCGCTATTCCATTGTACACAAGTTGGTTTCCTTCTCAGACATGTACATACAAACTATGAAAGCACTTTTAGCTGCCTTGGTACTATAGCACATAACATTTCTAACTTGAGATATGATGTTCCTCTGCGCTATCACCCCACACCACTCTTGGTTGTTAATAGTCATTGGTTACGAACTTTCCTCTTTTTTAAAAATTAGTTGTTCATGAATATAATAATACCTTATCTGGAAATATATATATTTATATAGATATATATATATATTATAAAGTTGGCTTTTGCATATTTGGTTCTTAGCTTTCTTTTCCGCCATATAACTCATCATGCTGAAGCTCTTTTATACTGATGCAACAGGTATGCTAGCTCATTTTATGGTCCTTTTAGAGAAGCACTGGACTCCGACCCCCGGTTTGGGGATAAAAAGACGTACCTCCTTATGTTCTGAGAAAAGATTGATAAGATACTTTATAACTTTGACACATGTTGCAAGCTGCCTAATGGTGATTGAAATCTTTTTGGTAAAGAATGAGAAGGCACGGGTGCAAATTACAAAGCTTCTGCTATATATATAATGCTATGGATGCTTAACACGTTAACATGTTTGTCTTTCATTGCAAAGGTTTCTGGTGAGTAATCAATGATAAAAGCTGGGGGCGCACTTAAAATGATTGATGAAGAAAGAGTTATGATAGAATCATTGTTGTGTCTCCGATTGGCTGGCGCTCATATCATCCTTACATATTTTGTTCTACAAGCTGCTAGATGCTTGTGTGGAGAGAATAGGTAAAAGTCTCTCAATTTACAGGACACTGAAAATATTTCTTATTAATCACATATCTTTAATGAAATTTGAACTCACATTTTGTTGTGGATAATTAAAGAGCAAATGCAAGTTTCTATTGTTCTATTTTGGCTGTCATATTGCCCACGATTGACTTTTAACAGAATTGATTTGGATTGAATAATACTAGATAGCTCTTTTTACATTATTTTTTGTGATAGCTTTTAGCTTTCTGAGGTATTTGACATATATGTTCATGTTCTTAGATCCCTTGTATTAATACTGGAGATCGCATAAATGTCAAATATGAGGAGGGAGGAGATAACCAATGTCACTAAGTATGAGGAAATTGCAAAGGAAAAATTGCCAAGATGATTTATGATTACTACGTGTTAGGGGCAGAGGACCAGTGGCTCAGAGAGAATCGTTCTGCATTCTCAAGGATTCTGTAATTTACCCTTTTTCCAAGTGCTTTTATACTTTAATTGTTAGGGAGTATGAAAATATTTTATGTTAAGATTTATAATTGTTATGGTTAGCTTTTTTTTATTGCTAACCATCCCATATTTTAGGATCAAAGTTGTATTCTGACATTTTTGTAATATTAGTTTGCTATAAATAATAAAATTAGTTTATTTTGATCATTTTAAGTGTTATATTTTTATATGCTTAATATTGGGATTTTTTTTGGATTGGGGATAATCATTCTCATTATAGAAAATATCCTTTTAAAAAAAAGACTTTCCACGTCTCATTTTCTAAAAACAGATGTGGAAAGTTGGCCCTGGTCACTTTCCACGTCTCACATCTAAATGTGAGACGTGGAAAGTGGCCACTTTTCACATCTCACATTTAGAATGAAACGTGCAAAGTTCCGACTTTCTACGTCTCCTCTATCAACGTCCCACCAAAAAGAGACGTGGAAAGTAAAAAAAAGATTTGAAAAGTGTTTTTTGTAGTAGTTCCTTCCATTTTCCACCAAATTCCTCCACCCTTTCATGATGGCTACACATGTGTTGGAACTTAGAGTTGCTGAGCTCTCTTCCATGAATAGCTAGACACTCATCATAGCTCTTGGATATGGTTGGAGATGGCTTGAGCTCATGATCTTCAAAGGGGAGTCTTGTTTCTTTTCCCTTCTCTTTGTATTTATGAATTACTAGGTCTAGGTTCTTCATTTATGCATTTAAGACTTGGATTGTATGTTTTGATTAGAATTTGTTATGATTGTGCTTAAAGTCATTGAATTCTTGATTTAAATGTGAATATTTTACCCTCTTTTTATTAACTTTAGTTTTTGTAAATTTCATTGTTTGTTAGGTTGTTGAAGCCGATCAATTAAACCACATTTGAGTTGCATTTGAAGCTAAAGTCAAGGGGAAAGAAGTGGAAAAGAAGATTTAGTACAACCAAGAAAGTTGAAGAAAAAGAAGCATCAAGGAATTGGCTACAACTAAGTAAAAAATTGGGTGTAGCCAAACCCATAAATTTTCAGTCAGAGAGTTTTTGGGTGCGGCCAGGCAAAAGAATTGGCTGCAGCAAAAAATAATGACAAATTGCGAAAATTGGATAGATCAGCTCGAAAATAGGGTTTAAAACAAATAGATCTTTCCGACTTGAGACTTCTTTGGGGGCTACTTGGAGGCATTTCTCAGCTAGGTTTGAGGATTTTCAAAGAGATTCAAGTGTAGATTAAAGATTTGAAGGGATTCAACCTCATTTCCTTGATTTTTCTTGTTTTTCTCTCTTTCCTCTTTGAAAGTTCTGTTATGGCTATGTTTTTCTCTTGGATTTGTGGCTTTTTCTCTATGAGTGGCTAAACTTCCATTTTATGATTATTTTGAACATTTGTATGGGTTAAAACTTTATTCTTCATTTCTTTTGGTGATGAATGATATATATGTGTGGATTTTATCATTTTCTTCATGCTTTTAAGTGTTTGGCTACCATTTACATTGATTTGTTCATATGGGTTTGACTTGAGAGAGCTAATCTGTATGTAGAACTTGGCTAAAATCATGCTTGCACCATTACAAAAAACACTTTTAACGTCATCAATCAATGTCCATTAATTATAAAACTAACATTGAAAAAAGGCGGTGATAATTTTGTAATTAACTGTGAAAGGCGGAGGTAGGGGTGTCCAACCCCTCCCGGTCCCGGCAAATCGAGACCGGGAATTTCCCGTCCCGAGAAGCCCGGGAAAAAAATCCCGGGACCGGGACCGGGATCCGGGCAAGGCCCCAGGATCCCGGTCCCGGTCCCGGCCCCCATGTTATATAAAAAAAAAAATTAGGCCCAACACTTTAGAGAGCTAATTCTATTGGATTAATTCTATTGCAATTACATATAAAGTAAATTCCTATATAAAAACCTTGGTGTTTTTAGCCTTTTACCCCTATTTTATCTCTTGCTTTTGTTATATTAAAATTGTCCTTTTTACTGATTTATCATTTATGTCATGGCATTATTATCTCTTATATTTAATGAGATTTATTTGCTTCATGTCATGGCATTATTATAGAAGAAAGCGTTCAGAATTTTGAGAAAGTTTAATCCTTGTTTTGTTTTGTTTTTTTTCTTAAATGTGGCATAAATTAAGTGACTAAACTAGTGATATCATTTTTGTTCATTCTTTTTCCTTGTGCATTTGTTTATAACTTCATAATAATTAATTTGTGACTTGTTTTTTTTCATAGTTTGAAAATGTTGCAAAGATGGAAACCACCTAAGAAATTGAGGAGATCCTAAAGACCAAAGTTGAAGCCCATTTTTTTCTTTTTTCTTTTTTTTAAAAAATGAACCGGGAATTCCTGGTCCCGCCGGGACCGGGATTGAAATCCAATCCCGGCCCCATTCCGGGAACGGGAACCAGGAATAGGTGTTCCCGGTCCCGGTCCCGGTTTTGAACACCCCTAGACGGAGGAAGAAGCGATGTCCCTAATTAAAATAATTAAGAACGTCATAAGTAACGACGTCACAAATTTAAAATGAGTAACATGGTTTCTCCAAAACCACATCTCCCAGTTTCAACGGGGCACGTGGTTAATTACGATGGGACGTGGCCAAGCTCCCATGCCTTTCTCTCTCTCTCCATTTTCCTCTATCCATCTCACAATTACTCTCTCTTCTCACTCTCTCGCCTTCAATCTCGATCCCGAGACGCCGTCAAGAGCCGCGCTCAGTACAGCGTGAAGAAGAACCCAAGGCTTAAACAAGGGATTGAAAAAGGGGACGCTCTTCCGGGGCTGAGAAGCTACGCGGACATAGCGGAGACGACGCGTAAGGTGGGGTTCTTGGCGTAACCACATTGTTGTAACGCTGCTTGCATCATTGGGAATAGTGCCTAAAGGAACTGTGGATGTTCATGAGATGCTGTTCAAGACCGCCGACTGTTTTACCAGAGGGGGCCATTCCCCGCTTTTTTTTAGTACTAATGGCCATGGTTGATGTAAACGTAAACCCCTCATCACCCAAGGCCTATTCTAGCTTTGAGCCTTTTTTTTTTTTTTTCTCATTTTCATTTTAAATTGTTACTTTGAACTTGGTGTAAGTTTGTTCTTGGAATTTCTACTTTAGATTCTGAATCTTTTCTGCTCAAGCGCTATAGTGTTAATTCCAATATCTGTTATTTGATCCTAATTAGCAGAAAGAAAGCGCGTTGTTTCTAATTGTCGAGTTTGGGATTTTGTTTTGAATGGCCACCTCGCTGTTGTTGGCTGATTGTTTCTCCGGCACCCGGAATTTGTTTGATTTTGTTGTGTCTACTATTTTTTGATTCTCAGATTTCCAATATTCTCCCTCCCTGTTAACTACAAGATTAAAATCTCAACTCATCAAATTATAGATTAATTGGAATATAATATTGTTTTTCTAATTGTGAGTGGTTTACATTCTCATAGTGAGTTATTACTCTTTATATGTCTTGTTTGTTCTGCTATTATAATAAAAAGGATCATGTTGGTTGGAATTTACTGGTTTTGATTTCATTCAGGAGTTTCCCTCTCTTTCTTTCTTTATATTTCATAGGGCGCAAATTAAAATGCTAGAAATATATAACATATGTTTTACAGGTTATATCAGAAGCGACAATTAGAAAATTGAAAGAGGAAAATGGTATACTTATTCAGAAAGAGGTAATCAGAAATTCTGGGATTTTAGATGAGAGATATCTGTTCCTTGTTTAAGCTATCCTAGAATTGTTTTATGGAAGGTGGGCTATCTTAAGCACTATGCATGCCACAGGCTATGTTGGAAGAGTCCATCAATAGATTAAAAACTGAAAATGATCTGCTGGCAAAAGAACAGGTAAATCAATATGATTTTAACAAGTTTGATGACAATTTATTTTGTGGGGCTTTTATGAACTTCTGGTTCTTACCTTGTGTCAGGTGTTGTATGTCGGAGTACTGACTTGTATATCTAATTGATTATCCGAAGGATAATCTGAAAATGATAATTGCACATTGACAGAGCGGAAATGATTCCTTACTTCATCAGATAAAGGTGATGACTGTGACTCAATTGGTTTTTTCTACCCTTTCTGAAGGATTTATGATCATTAAATTTAAGGAATAATTATTAAGAAATTAAATTTTTATCATATGTAGGTTGGATTGGAGGAGAAAACCAACCATTTATCAAATGAGAATTCAGTTTTGGGCCTGAAAGTGGCAACGCCTCATTCTTTACATGAGAATTCTGTTTTGGGCCTGAAAGTAGTGACGCCTCATTCTTTTTTTTTTTTTTGAATAACAAGGCAAGCGTAATGCTTGTAGGTGACGCCTCATTCTTTACATGCACATCATGCTCGCTATTTATTTTTATCTTTATTGATTGCCTATTTTTTACTCTTTTTTTTTTTTCTGTGCACTGTTTGAGGTTTTTTCTTTTAAAAGAGTTGGATTTGAAATGGTGAATCCAGAGTTTAATATTCCACAGGAGAGTTTAATGGAAAGGATAAATCACCTGGAGAGAGATATAAGTCTTTCTTTTGACTGGGAGGTAATGGCTTTTGTATTTTCCTATGGTTTTATGCGTTGGAAATATTGTCTCCTTATTAATGTCGTTAATTTTCATAGAGTTGTTAGTTAATTTCAAATGACGCCAGTGCCTTCTGCATGTAGGTGAGCTGTTGTGTATATATTGTTTAGTTTGATTAATTAGTTATAGATAGGTTGATGTACTTGTGTTGTGAATAAGGTATATATATAATTCTGTTGATCTTTATATAGGTATCTATTTCTATATTTATGAAACTGTGAGATCTACAACTATAACTACATGCAGATTGTGAAACCAAAACAAATAAAAAATTAGTTTCAAAAAAGATTTTCTGAGAAACCACGTCCCTAATTATATAACAAGGGACTACAAAAAAAAAGGTTTTTGGTGGCGACAAAAAAAATTGCCGCCAAAAATCCGACTTTTGGCGGCGACTTTTAATGTCGCTTCTAAAAATCCCCCTTTCTGCGGCAACACAAAAGTTGCCGCAGAAGGTATGACCTTTAGCGGTGACATAAAAAAGTCGCTACCAAAGGATAGACTTTTGGTGGCGACAAAGGTCATACCTTCTGTGGTGACAAGGGGCTTTTCGTGGCGACAAAAAAATTCGCTGCCAAAAGTGGACCTTTTAGTGGCGACATATAATGTCACCGTTAAAAGGCGGACTTTTGGCGGCGACTTTTTTGTCGCCACCAAAGGTTCATACCTTCTTTTTTTTTTTTTAATAACACTAATAAATGTTACTTTTTTATTTTTATTATAAAATATTTAAAATTTTAAAATGTTAAATAAATTATTTTATCTTCAAAAATAAAATAAGGTAATATTTTAAATTTTTATTGGTTTTTAAATTTATTTTTATATGAATACTTTAATTTAATTAAAATTAATGATATTTAAATAAATAAATAAATATGTATATAAATAAATATTAAACGTAGGTGATATGATAATATATTTATATTATAATAATATATGTATTTAAATTGATATATTAATTATATGCATATAATATTAATGTGTGCATGTATTTAATTTTGTAGTAATATGATGGAAAGTCATCACAGCTTAATTGGTAGAAGCTTCACACAAGCAAAGTGTTCATAGGTTTAAACCTTAGGAGAGGCACATTTGGAGGTGAAATAAAAGGTAATGAAGTAGCGCGATGTGTTATAGAATGATGATGTAGTGCAACGTAACATATGACAAGTAGCAAGAGGGTGGATGACTTGGCACGATGTGGCAAGTGGGTGAGGGTCGCCACGTCATCTGCCATGTGGCCACAGGGTGCTAATGTAGCTTTAATTATTTTATTTTTTTGCCACTTTCAGCGGCGACAAATAAAGGTAACCCTTTAGCAGCGACAATTGTCACCACTAAAAGTTTACTTTCAGCGGCGATATAAAAAGCCGCCGCCAATACTTTTGGCGACGGTCACATAGGCAGTGACTTGGTGGCGACAAAAAGTCATCGTCAAAGACCTTTAGCGGCAACTTTTTATGCTTTCAGCGTGTCACCGCCGAAAGCGGAATTTTTTATAGTTATGAGAAACGATGTCCCCCTATTATATAACATGTGATATGATTTCTGAGAAACGATGTCCCCTATTATATAACAAGGGATGTGGTTTCTCCGACAACAGAAACGACGTCATTAGTGGTTATAGGCCAACAAAATTATCAGCATCTTATTTTGATTTTAAATACGAGGATTTAATTATTAAATTTATAATTTCTTTACATTATCCCTATTCATCGCTTAAAATAAAAAACTTTCATCTTGACTAATTCCCATGCATATGATTAAACATAATGATTTAGGGATATTAATACACTCTTAATAATTGACTAGCTAGCTCATATAACCATCTAAACATTTATAAACGAAGCAATTTGGAATTTGGATGGCCATAGGACAATTCACAACAAAACCTTATATCCCATAACATTAATCACCAGTCGATATTTAGCGCACGGATATCACTAAATGCATTTTATGTATTTTTCATACAACGAATTAAATAAATAAAGAGAAGCATCTACTTCATACACACAAATCATACCTCAAAATGATTTTGCAAATCTTAAGGTTGTCTGCACCGCATAGTGAGTGTATGCATATCTTGATATTGTACATTAATCATATTAATTCAACATTACTGTAAATCCCAATTATAATGAACACTATCCTCATAATGTCACCCCTCAACTACTTAGCACCACTATCCCATTGTAATATATTCATATCCCATTTGCCTTTGGACTTGCAAGCCACAAAAACAACTAACAAATAATCCAACCAATGGGCCACACAACATCAAGCACACAATTTGTCTAATTTTTTCCTGTCATTGAAGTCACATTTATCTTCCCTATCACTCGTAAATGGATTTTTTAACACTTCTGTATTTTTGTCGGTTAGGGTTTTCTCCACTACACTTTCTGTCCACTTCCTCTCCGTTTAATATCTCTACCATTGGATTTGCTTTCAATTGCGGAGATCTATTACAATAAAAAAAATAATGTACAATCAGTAGTAAATATAAAAGGATTCAGGTCTTCAAAGAAGGATCATTCCTAAACAAATAACTTAATCAACTAAAAAAGTCTAATCCTAATTAGGATATAAAAGATTAATAACACGGGAATAAGAGCTTCCATGCTGATCTTCTTTTTCGTTCCATTAATCACTTGATGAAAGAATTTGTAATTAGGCCGGTTGATTGTAATTTAATCATTAAAATTATAATTTATCAAAAATTAATTTTAATTTACAATTAAGCAAAAGTGCAACTCATGGACATTAATTGATTGCAACCAAATTACTGAGATAGCTCTTCGTTATCACCTTCCATTCTACTCTCAACATTATACATCGACTAGAAAATTAAAAACACAAAACACTTACGAATACTATAAAATCATCGCCCCCCATCTATATATAATCTCAAATGTTACATTCTTCTGTATGCTATCATTGCTACTAACAACAGAAAAACTTGTACGGGCACTACCATATCTGATCTATCATCAGGACAATGACCCAGTAAGCATTCACCTTCCTCTACCATCATATCCTTGTCCTTCTCTTGAAGATGCTTTTCCATTGCTATTATACCTTCTAACTCCATTGCTACTTCCTTCATTGTTGGCCTTTCCTCTCCATTAACTCTAATACATCTACTTGCCAATAAAGCTACTTTCTTCAAGTGCCTTACTTTCTTATGGTCAAACACTTGCTTATCGAGAATTTCCCACAAGCGGTCTTCTTTCAGTGAAGTCATGAAATCCTGTGCCAATGTAATGAATTGAAAAGCTTTATTCCCAGTAAGTAGCTCCACGAGCACAATTCCAAAACTATAAACGTCACTCTTCTCATTTAATTGACATGTCTGAAGGTACTCTGGGTCTAGATATCCTATTGTTCCTTGAACTACAGTGGCAACTTGAGCTTCGTCAAGATGGATAAGTCTTGAAGTTCCAAAATCGGACACCTTTGCTCTATCATTGTGGTCTAATAATATATTGGAAGATTTAACATCTCGATGGATAATTGGAATAGAAGTAGCAGAGTGTAAATATGAAATAGCTTCAGCAGTTTCTGTAGCTATTCTCAATCGAGTCTCCCATGAACATTCATGTTTTGATGGGTCTAGGTGGTCAAGAAGAGTGCCATTATCCACAAACTCATAAACTAATAAAGGCACTTCAGTTTCTAGACAACATCCCAAAAGTTTAACTACATGCCTATGGTTGATTTGGGAAAGCACAAGCACTTCATTGATAAAACTTTTAATATTTTTCGGATCACCTTCAACTCTAGACTTTTTTATTGCAACAACCGTGTCATCTGATAATATACCCTTGTAAACTATGCCTTGCCCTCCACGACCAAGAACTCTAGTTTCATCGAAGTTGTTCGTGGCTTTGTTAAGCTCAACTTGTGTAAATATCTTTGTTCTATTAGTATATCCTTGTTGTGAAAGCTGTTGTAGAAGAAAGTTTCCTCCATTATGCTCAAAATTTTTCTGTCTGAGTTGCTTCATAGTTCTTTGCTTGTATACCCAACATAATATGGAGACCATTGTGACGACAACCAACAAAGCTATAGCGACAACTACAATTAATGAAGTTCAAGATGAGAGTTTTTCTTTGAAAAAAAAAAAAGTTTCGAATTTTGATCTAGACAAATGTGAAGATGATAATCCTATGTATATTTCTTATCATTTCTACATCACAAAATGCTAAATAAACTACCAAGAAATAAACTATGGTTTGAAGATAGTAGAAACTAGCAAGACAAAATTTGTCACAGTGATGTAGTTAAAACAAACTGCTATTTCAGTTGGCTTAAAAAAATTATTTTTAAAATTAGAAACTAAGATATATTTGTTATAATTTTTATATTTTTTGTTATTTTTCAATTTAATACATTTTATTCATTAAAACTTTTATAAGTAGTTTTTTAAGCACTCCTTGTGATCTAAATGTATGAGCTTAATAATTAATTAATAAATATCTAAAAAATTTAATTACTAATTTTTAAAAATAAAAAGAATTTGATTCAGTTAATTCATTATAAAAAACATGTGTTAGTTTTCCTAAAATATATACTCAATTTATCATTTATATTAGAAAATAAAATCTACCTCTGTTGGTTAAAACTGTCCTTTAGTTGGTACATACACGAATTCATGTATTTAGTATTATTTATCCTGTTACTACTAATTAATACTGTACAATCAATTTATTTGCAAAATATATTAAAAAGACTACTCTCTCTGTTCTGTTCTTTAATGAAAGATTTAGCTGACTTTTTTAAAAAAATTTATTTAGAAATTAAGGAAATTCAATAAATCACTTAATTATATCATATATTGTGTACTATTAGATTATATATTAGCTTATAAGTCACCTAAACTATGTTATAGATAGTTTAAAGATAAAGTTTGGGAAAATTAGCTCATAAATAACTTATTTATTTTTTAAAAAAAATCAATTAGACCTTATTATATCATCGAACAACAGAGTAGTTGAAATTCAGTAAAGCCAAATAAGGACAGAGTTCTCAGTATTCATCATATGTTTACCTAATGGAATTGTCATGATATGTGCTGGAGTACTGCAGCCTGAGCCTGGTCCAGTTTCATTACGGCCATTGCCTTTTTGTCCATGTGGACAAGAACAGTTGTAGCCCCCTTCTGTATTGTGGCAACGATTGATGTGCAAGCAATTATTTAAGGTGACGTTGCTGCACTCATTCACATCTGAAATTACATAGACATCATAGAACAATCAAACTTAGTGCATGTTTGGATCCCTCCGAAATCAGTTTTTCTTAGTCATTTTTAAAGTTTGAGACAAAATTTTTCTCATATTTATCTCGTAACGTGTAAGGTCAATTCTTCACAGCACTTAATCATTTCAAATAAAGAATCCTATAAAAAAAATTGGTATGTGGACTTTATACGTGGCAGCTTGCCCTTTGATGTACTATTTTAATGTCTTTTTTATTTTTTATGATATTCTATAGAAGTTTAATGGGAAAAAGAAAATCGAATACCCTTCTAATTTCAAAAACCTATAAAGGTACCTTCAATATGAGAAAAAAAATAATAGGTATTGTTCTTAATTTGTGATAAGTAAATTTAGTTAATACTATTACCGAATTGGTTAATACCATTATTGGAGTGGTTAAGAACTACCATTGTGAGCGAAATTGATGTTAAGTTTTGATTATGTGAAGTTATTAATACTTTTACTCGAATGGTTAATACCTTTATTGGAGTAATTAATGTCCTAAATTTACTTATCCCAAATTGAAAACAATTCCTCTTATGTCCTTTCTCATATTGGAGGTATCTTTCGGGGGTTTTGAAATTCAAAAGATATTTATTTGTCTTTTTCCCAAATTTAATACAGGTACACATCTTTTCTTTGAAATAGTGCAGTTCTATATATTATTATGATTGTTAATTTGAAATCATTACAGCATGGCTTTATTGAGGTAAAGAAACTTGAACTTCTATGTTAAAAGAGTACTATTTTAATTAGCACATTGATCTTAAATATATGATTTATTTTGGGATGTGAGTTTGGACCCAAATATAATATATCTTTTTTTTCTTTTTGACTTACAAAATATAAGATCTCTTTATAATTTTTCTCAACTAACTTTTCCTCATTCAGTAATAGACAAGTAAGAGAGGGAGTGTGAGCATAAAAGTGGATAATTAGGGTACTTTGGTATTTCATATGATTTTAACCAACATCTTTAATCTAATCAAATTAAGTAAATATATCTTATATTCAGTATCAAATAACAAATTTTAAAAAACATTAAAGTGGGGGGCGTAATAATAATAAAAATCACCTTGGCAGCCAAGGTCCATGTAGGGGTTGCCTTGGAATCCATCTCTCTACATGTGCAGTAGTAATAACCAATCACACTTTCTGATTCTCTACATTCAGCGTTATTCCCTTTGCATGCTCCAGCGCATGATCTCGTATGATCAACAGCCCAATCAAGAACCACCCTACTTCTGTTACTTTCCTTTATACTTTTCACGTCTTGGTGGTGGGAAAAGTTAAAACCACCGTTCTGCGCAAGAAATGCATAGCCACAACGATGTTTCTCAGGCACATCTACGCTATCAGAAAAAATAGAGATATTTATGGAATAATTCGTCAGGGCCTGCTCAAAATAAATCTCGCAAAAGCCATCGCCCGGACACGACCTGATGCTACTAATATCGGTCTCTTCCGTTGAGCTCTGGTTACCGCAGTTCGACACGCAGCCGTGGATTCGTCTTCCCTTCCGATCATAGAGGTAAGCAAAGGTGTTGGACCCCAATACGTTGAACTTGTTTTTTTTACTTGATATGCTGAACTTGGAAGGCAGCCAAAATCTGGCGGAGTCAGAAGAGGATAAAGTATCGTTGTCCCTTTTGGGATCATAGCAAATATGATTAGCAGGCATAGAGACATGAATCTCACTTGTATTTGGAGAGATTTTGAGAATCTGAATGGTTTGGTTTCTTGCAAGGCATGGAATGGGGTGTCTAGAGGAAGGATTTTTGCAGATTATTTGAAAATCAGGATGTATGTAGCATTCTTTTGTCTTGCCAAATGGAGAAGGGATGTCCACGTTACCACACTTTCTATCGCATTCTGCGTTCGGTGCCGGTGCTGCCACGGTCGCCGTGGCGAGCAATATAGAGACTGCTAATGATGATAATGTTAGTTTCAAAAGCAATAAGGCACTCAAAGCCATTGTTTTCTTTTTTTAGTAGGTATGTGGTAGTGATGGTGGTGTATATGTGCATTCTGATGATGAGGAGATTATCTTAAGGGTATTTATAATATGAAGTTATGAACATGAATAGCAGGATGGGAGTAGCAGGATGCTCATTTCTCCCTATTAACTAATCACCGGCATCCACGTGGCATTCTTCCCTGTCTTCCCATCTTTTTTTTTTCTTTTTTAAGTATTAACAAGTTCCCACTCTCATAACATAAGACCTATTTAAAGATGTGAGCTTATTTCTAATTAGCTATAAGACATTTTTATATTTTTTCTCAATTTTTTCATAATTTATCCTTATTGATGCTCCCCAATAATAAATAAATAAGAGAGGGTGGGTAAAAATGAATGAAAGTGGTTATGGTGTTTTGATAATATTACGTGATTTTAACTAACTTAACTAACAATCTTAGTCTAATCAAATTAAACAAACATGTTATAGAATATATATCAACAGGGAGTACCAAAAATTAAATCTTACTTTGATCAAAATGGTAGTGTCTTCTATCCATGGCCAACTCTTCTTCATGACGCAATGTTGTTAATCTTTTCATTATTTCCAATCTGCATATTGAGTTGGCCGACCAAATAATAATAATAATAATAATAATAATAATAATAATAATAATAATACATTGGTCTGAGTTTGCCTATGGGAAACAAAACCTAAACTTGAAAAAGGTATAGAGACTAGCCGTTAAAGTTAGACAAAATCTTTCTAATCAATAGGGAACAAATTAACAATTTAAAATTGCAAAAACCAAAAACTAAAATGCCATCAAAATATGTAAACTAATAACAGTATTAAATTTTCCCCCGTTTTTGATAGTCCAATTGGAGCTTAGCTTATCCCTGTCCTTAAGCGCCGGATAGGGTATTATCAGTCCCTGCACTTATTCCAATAAGCGTCAAGTTATGCCTTATTTTTTTTAAAAAAAACTTATTAGACTAACTTGGCGCTATTTTTAAAATTGTCTGGCGTATCCTAGCGCTTCCTTTTTTTTAAAAAAAAAATTATTTGATCTATCCCAACACTTATTATAATAAGCGTCTCATGCTTCAACAAGGGGAGTAAATGACTATAGAAATAATCATCTCATGCTTCAATAAAGGCACCCAAAAAATAAAAAATTGATCCCATACAGAAACAATGACACATTGATCATACTCACGTGTGTCGGCTTAATTGGACCGAGACTAGGGAATGAAGGGAAGAAGTGGTTAATGTGTGGAGTGTGGGTTGAGTCCGTTGATGGTGATGGGTTTTGGTGTATGTTTGTGAGTAGGAATAAATGGAAAGTGTGATGGAAGCACGTGGGAAGATGACGACTTGAGGAGTGTTATGCGTTTGAGAACGAGAGTAAATGAACATGCCTTCTCTCTTCCGGAGCATGTTTGGATTAACTTTTTGAGAATAGTTTTTGAGAAAAAAAGCTGAAAAAAAAATGAAAAAACTAAAAAAAATGGTTTTTGATGAAATGAGAATGTTTGAATGATTGTTGTGAGAATGACTTTTACTATGTATAAATTACTAAAAATGATATAAGTTTAATGTATTGGGAAAGAAAAAGGATAAGGGTATTATGATATATTTCTAACTTGTACTTCGTGTAAAAGTTGAAAAAAGTAGCAGCCTGTTTATATTAGCTTTTAGAGAATAGCTTCTAGGGAAAAAGCTGAAAAGTGCTTTTTTCAGCTTTTCTGAAAAAATAGCTTTTGATAAAATGAGAGTGTTTGGATGATTGTTTTAATAATGACTTTTTCTGTTTAAATTATTAAAAAGGACATAAGTATAATGTGTTGGGAAAGAGAGAGGATAAGGGTATTTTTGGCAGATCATTCTGACATGTGTAATAATGACATTTTTTAAACATCGTATTTCATGTAAAAGTTAAAAATTCTAGCTTATTCAAAACCTAAGTTTTGGTGGCCAAAACCTAGGTTTTCAATTCAAAATGGCTTTTCACATTTTTTCAAGTGTTTAGCTTACCTTTTTTCAAACATAGATTTTAAGTCCAAACCTAAGTTTTAAAAGTTAGGTTTTGAGTCAAAACCAACGTTTATTAAAAAAAAATGTTTAACTATATTTTTTAAAACCTATGTTTAAACTCAAAACCTAGGTTTTGAATGCTTCCCACGCAAGACAGGCGCTTAATCTCATACCCACCACAGTAAATCCCTCACATCCACGGGCCCACACCTTTCCATTTACTCTCCTTCGCAAACGCGTAACACTCCTCAAGTCGTCATCTTCCCACCTACTTTCACCACACTTTCCATTTGTTCCTACTCACAAACACACACCATTTGTCCAAATGTACGATTCAATGACAGGAGTAACTTCTGAATTTTTTTTACTTTTTTTTTTTGGTTCAGAATGATGGTAGAAAAGAAGGACTCCTGGTGTGAATCGTGTAATTTGGTGGAGTCCACAATTTGATGCTTTTACACGGTGGAAAAGTGCTGTGGTAAAAGGATAAAAGAATGCATTGATTTTAAGTGGCCCCACTTACTTTATTACCCCATGGCCCACCAACATCACCTTTCTTTAGTTTCTCCAAGTAAATTATCATCTCCTTCGCATAATTTTTTATTTGACCTATGATCCCAATAAAATAATAGTTTTACTGCATTTATTTGATATCGTTGATTCTAGATTTTTTCATCCATTTAATTAAAAAATTGTACAAACATGTGATCTAATTAGCTATATAATTTAGTTGAATAAATTTAAATTTATATGATTCTAACTTATATGCATTTTTATCCATTAAATTTTTAATACTTTCAATTTCTTATAATTTAATTTCATTTTTTCTCTCTAAACTATAACAATATATGCATATTTAATATGTGCATTATTTAATGAGATTCATGTCCTTTTTAGTAATTTCCCATCTAAACTTGCTTTTCAAAATAATCATCCAAACATGTTTCTAAAAGTCAGATTGGAAAAAAGTCACTTCTACCATCGCAATCCAAACATAAATCACATTACAAAATTTAACTTCTATCTAATCTTACTTTTGAAAAAGTCAGATTGAAAAAAAGTCATTTATCCACCATTAATCCAAACACACCAATGGAAGAGAGAAAGCATGTTCGAGAAAATGAGAAAGCATTGTGAGAACCAAAATGACTCAAGTCTGCGTTTCTAGAGATCAAAAGCTCATGCCTTTAGGGTTCACCTCCTACTCTTTAAATAGAGTTTCCATCTTTTAGAACCCTCAATGTTCATTTAATTTATCTCCTACAAATCTGATCTCTTAGCCACTTTTCGGAGATATCTTCTATTATTATTATTATTATTATTATTATTATTATTATTATTTACCTCAAATATCTCAATTTTGAAACCATCTCCTAAATTATCTAGCTTATCTCTCTCAAAATATCTTACCACTTTCAAATTATTATTTTTTCACCTAAAATCTCTCCTCTTTTAACTAATCTTCATATCTTATTTTTAATTTTCTAATCCGACTTAAAATCTCTCATCTTTTAACCAATTTTCATATCTTTATTAATTTTTTTAATCCAACAAAAAATATCTCCTTCTTTTTTTAACAATTTTAAAATCTTATCTTTTAATTTTTAATTCTACCTTAAAGATCTCCCTAAAATCACTTATATCATTAATAACGACAATTTTTTTATTGTTTAACGCGGCAAGACAAGGTAGGGCGCTTACAAAAAATCCTTATCAAGAGCTTGAAGATGAAGTTTCATAAAAACAACAAAATTGAGAGACTCATTGACCAATAAGTCTCCCCGGCTTTCATTCCACTTACACGAGAATTATACAATGAATGCTCATCAAATTTCTAAGCGTTTGGTTGCATCTCATACGATACAGCAACATAATAACATTCAATATCATAAAATAAATTTTGGTAAAATGTTAAAGTTTTCAGTGGCAATTAGCATCATAAACTTCAATAACTGAATACTATTAGAAAAATACTTTATAGTCTCTAACTATTTTCTCCCACAATATCTTTTTTATCTCAAAAAATTTACCATAATAATCTCTAACTATTTTCTCCCACAATATCCTTCTTTGAGGTAAAAAATATAATTTTTTTCAAATTATTTTCCTTAAAATAAGAGAGAAACTAAGCATTTAAAATCCTAAAAAACCCCAAATTTCACTTTTTCTTTC
Source organism: Mimosa bimucronata (assembly GCA_037074515.1). Taxonomy (NCBI): domain Eukaryota; kingdom Viridiplantae; phylum Streptophyta; class Magnoliopsida; order Fabales; family Fabaceae; genus Mimosa; species Mimosa bimucronata. The sequence continues at coordinate 30,013,674 of CM073440.1, read as the reverse complement.
TAAACTATAAGAGTATATGCATATTATATATGCATTATTGAATAACAATAATGTCCTTTTTAGTAATTTTTCATCTAAACTTGCTTTTTAAAATAATCCTCCAACATGTTTCTAAAAGTTAGATTGAAAAAAAGTTACTTCTATCATCACAAATCCAAACATAAAAAACTTTACACAATCTGACTTCTATCCAATCTTACTTCTGAAAAAGTCATACTAAAAAAAGGGAAAATTTCATTTTACCCTCATAATAAGGAATTAATCTCATATTCCCCCCAAAACATTCTGAAATTTCACTGCACCCCCAAGGGACTAAAGTGAAATTAAATGTTTCAACTAAAAGACCAAAATGTCCTTATTGAAAGAAGTACAAACGTTTTGGAAATTTCTCATATGTGTCTTGGAAATTCTCCATATTTGTCTTGGAAATTTTTCATATGTGTCTTGGAAATATAGTTGTGAAATTTTGGATGTTTTAGTGTTGGATTCCATGATTTTTTAGACTTGAAAATACTCACATTGATATTGAAGATAAGCACAAATGTTTTGAAAAGTTCCCTCGTATGCATCTTGGAAATTTCCCATAAATGTCTTGGAAATTCTTCGTTGTGTCTTGGAAATTCTTCATATGTGTCTTGGAAATCCAGTACAAAATTCAATAAGGACATTTTGGTCTTTTAGCTGAAACATTTAATTTCACTTTAGTCCCTTGGGGGTGCAGTGAAATTTCAGAATGTTTTGGGGGGAATATGAGATTAATTCCTTATTATAGGGGTAAACTGAATTTTTCCTCTAAAAAAAGTTACTTCTCATAAACCAATACAAACACACCCACCCATTCGACAGGTACTATGCTTGTACAGTTGTACCACCATTCCCAATACCTCACATATACTTTAATTTCCCATTATAGGTGCAAAGGATGAGGCCCTAAATGAAGAAATGGTGAGAAAAGCAAAGAAGAAGTTTCTGGTCCTCACCTTAGCCCCCCACGGTGAGGCCCACGGCGAAGGACAGAGAGACGAATCTGATACAAGTTGCCTCGCCGCAGCTAGCCACGGCGAGGGCTACAGCGAGGGCCCGATAAAAAGTCTAAAACGGAAGTTTTCAGTTTATTTCCAAATTTTGGGTGATTGGGTCCGGTTTAAATGTTTCCTAATGAATATTTTCAACCTTCCCAAGCAAGTTTAGGCTTGATTAAGATTAGGAAGTTTCCTAATTAATTATCCCACTCATTATTTCCTATTTTGACTATCTTTCTTAAGAATGAGTGATTGGGTCTTCTCCAATCCTTTCCTAATTGTTTTGGGAGATCAAAATAGGTAATCCTAGGCCAATTTGGAGAGTTTATAAGTGGCTTCCTGTGCCATATGTGGGAGAGCACAAAAATTACACATTGAAGACACAAATTCTCTCATCTCTTCCACCAATTCCTTCCTCCATTCCACAATCCTTCACCGGTTCACCATGAAGTTCGAGTTGCAGATCCTTTCGGGTGATTTCTCCTCCTCTATGAAGAACTAATTCAGCTCGATGCTCTCTTGGATGACGGGATGACTTGAAGCAAGCATTGAATCCACTTTAGGGGAGTTTTATTAGTTTCCATTATGTAGTCTTGAATTTTCATTTGGTTCCTTGAGTATTTGTTCTTCTTATATTCGGACTTCATTTGTTTTGAGATTCTAGACAATGTAATCGTTGAATTCTATTTGCATGTATTGATTTGGTTTTCTTCTAGTTCCACCTATCTTCCCAAATTACCATGTTATGTTAGTCTTTGTTGATTTTATTGTCTTGCATGTTTGTTGGGTAATTTAATCCATTGTGCTTCATATAATTGTGTTGTTTGAGAGTTGGTTTGTGGGTTTGAGTTATTGATGTCGAGTTTCCATAGCGCTAGGTAATCTCATTAATCAACTTGCCTAAAGGAACTAGATCACTAATCAAATCTATGTGCATGAGTATGATTAGGTAGAGTTCCATAAGTTGGATTGTTTGATTATAGTCTAGCATTAATTAGTTGTTGGATCCGAAGGATATTGAGTGACTTGGATGGGGCCCAAGTTATTCTATCTATTGGAACCTACTTCTAGTTGATTTAAGATTATAGTTAATCTAATTGGTCTATTGAGGTTGAGTAGGTCTTAATTGATCTATTCCTTCGATTAAGGCTAATTGTATCCGCTTATGTTTAACTTAGCCCGATTAGCTCCTCCCTAAGAGTGTGAGTCAATAGTATGTCACGTTCATCCCTAGCCAAGAGAGCATCCCATCATCCCATTCCATCATCCATCCATATTTATCCTAAAAATACCAAAAACAAGTCTTTATATTCCCTTTATGAAAAGTACCAAAAAAATTCCTACTCTTAATCCCCCGTTTTATAGCTTTAATTGTATTAGCTTTCCTAGGTTAGTTCATTAGGCTCCTTGAGAGACGATCCGGGATCGCACCACTATAGTGCAATCCTTGGTTAGAAATATTTTGCATTTGAACCCCAAGGCGTATTAGGAACGGTTTAGATCATACACAAAGAGACGAACCAACATTCAATACTCTTATTTACTCTCTGCTCACTAAAGCTCAAAGTTTTTATTACTCTTAGTAAGATTTTCTGTACTTAAGTGTTTATCAAAATCTGTTCATTTAGTGAACTTATTTATTGAAATTCTCTACTGTTTGAGGTTGTTCTAAAGCTTGGGGCTTTAGGACAAGGGTTGTGTCCTTACGAGTTGTAAGGGTGAGCGTTTAGAAGAAAAGTCTAAAGCTCTATTATAAAGGTTGGCAGGTGAACCCGCATTGTAAAACCTGTGGTATAGTGGAACCCAACGAGGAGTTGGAGAATTGGACGTAGGCATTGTGTTGGCCGAACCAGTATAAAGATTATCTTGTGTTTCTAAGCTTTAAATTTCCTTTAAAACACAATTCACCCCCTCTTGTGCGTTTTTTCCATCTTCATTTGGTATCAGAGCAGGTCTTCTCCTTTTTGATTCCAACGAGTCTGAGAAGAAAAGATCAAGATGGCATCATATGAGAATATTCTGCCAGAAGGAAGCTCCATTAACGAACCCCCTGGTTTTGATGGTAAACATTATACCTTTTGGAAACTAAAAATGAAGATCTATATCAAAGCCAATGGGTATAAGTTATGGAAGATTATAGAAGAAGGGGACATTGTGCCTAAGAATATCTTAGGCAATCCAAAGAGTGAAAGCGAGTTCACTGATGATGACATTGCTGATCTTGAGATGAACAGCAAAGCAATCCTCATGATACAAAGCGCTCTTAGTCAGACTGAGTTCTTCAGAGTCAGCCACTTAAACACTGTTAAAGAAATGTGGGAAGCTCTGCATATTGCTCATGAAGGAACTTCTGGAGTGAAGGATAGAAGAATGGAAATGCTTGTTGAGTAGTTCCACAAGTTTGAAATGATAGAGGGAGAAAAGATAAGAGATCTGGAGATCAGATTCACTCATCTCTGAAAATGCTGACTGTCACCCAAGAGGGGGGGTGAATTGGGTGGTAGTATAAAATACTTTGCATTCTTTAAAAACAAGACACAAGTGATGACAATCTTCAAAATCCTTCCAGGTTTATCACTGTGAATATTTCAAACCATGAAGTGCATTAAGGAAGACTAAAGTAAACTATGCTGGAAGCTAGGAAAGTTAAGGGAAGAGATAATGCACACAGGGTTTATCCTAGTTCGGTCAATCCAGACCTACATCCAGTCCTCAGGCTCCACCTGAGATTTTCACTACCCTCTTGTTTAAACCGGGCACAAGAGAAGCCTGCTACAGGTTTTACGAACACAGGTTCACCTGCCAACCTTTACAGAGTTTTAGAATCCCTCTAAACACTCCCCCTTACTACCTGTAAGGTAATATCCCTGTTCTAAAGCACCAAGCTTTCAGAACAACCTCAAACAGTAGAGGATTTCAATAAATATGTTCACTTAATGAACTGATTGTGATAAACACTTAAGTACAGATAAATATATGATGAAACTATAAATCTAGAGCTTATCAGTCTGACAATGTGAGCTCTAGCTCTACTTTTCTAACTTACTTAATTCATCATTTCTGGGCTCACTGAAATATATCTAATACTCTGGGCAGAGCCTCTTTTCATCTTATAGCACTGTGTCATGTAGATGCGTCGTCCGTTCGTTCGCTACTTCATTATGATGTCTTCAAGTCTTTATATATGGTGATTTACTTTTCTAACCGTTGGAGACTTGGAGAACTAGCCGTTAGCATCTTTTTCTTTCTTTTCATACTTCAACGGATTTTGCAGAGGATAAGATGAGAGAGACAGAGACTGTGAGTAACGTTATCCTGCTGCTACCTGCCACCGTACTTGCATGTCAGCTTTTTCATTAGCGCTAGCATGCTTTGCTATCGCTAACTTCATACTGTAATTCCTACACTTAAGCTGTTAGCTGAAACAGATAATCATGTAATGCTCAGCAGATGCTATCGCAAGCTTAGTCTATTAGCTCAATGTATCAGCTTATCAGATTGTCTAAGTTATTTCCATGAGCATTCTCTTATCGATAGCTAGATAAGTTATCGCTAGTAACTATGATATCGCTAAACTTCACTTTATCTCAGGCACTAGCTATCTGAATGTCTATTATCTGAAGCACTTTGTTATCGATAGCAGCTTATGATATCGCTAATTGATTTCACTAGCTCAAGGACTTAGTTCATTGTTCAGCTAGTTATTCTTCATTTCATTTATCCATGTTCTTAATGAGCTTCTAGCAATAGGATATTCTTTAGTGATAGTGAATGACTTAAGGATATATTCGAACTTTGTTATTTCTAAGTCTTCACTTGCTATGGCTCTGTCTATTAGCTATAGAGATACACTTAGCGATAGAGATATTTTATCTTAGTGTTCTGTTAAGTTTCCATCTGCTATAGTTGAACCTATTCTAGCGATAGAGATTTGTTACCTATCAGATTTTACTTCTTTAATTCAAAGGTAACTTGCGCTTATTTACTTATGTTATTTATGGGGTCAGTCTTAATCAAAAGTTAAGATTCTAACATTCTCCCCCTTTTTGATGATGACAAAACATAAGTAAAATATAAAGAGAAAATAGAGACGATGATAGAGATGAATCAATGTGAATATATTGAAATTCTAGGTTGTAGAATGGAATTCTAAACATAAACTGGAAAACTGATAATCATGCAGATTATGTATGATGTGAATGAGAATGGCTTTAGGGAATGATTCTGGCTTCAGTCAGACTCAGAATCATCTTTCCAGTTTGATGTGTCAATATCATAATTCCCAGACTCACTGCTTATTCTCCCAGAGTCAGTTGAACGTTCTTCCAAAAGTTCAGGAGCAATTTCAACTTCAGCCTTTTTCTTCTTCTTAGCATTAGCTTTCTTCTTCTTTGGAGGAGAGGGAGGCTTGATTTTCTCCAACATTTTATCAAGAAAGGTCTGCTTTTTTTGTTTCTTCTTAGGTGGAAGCTTAGCTGATTTTCCTTTCCTCTTTGGCACTGCTTTTCTCTTTGATGACTTGGGGGCTGACTTGGGTTCTTCAATCACAATCCCTTTAGATGCCCTGATTTTCTTTACTGGGGGTCTTGGAGCAATTTTCTTGATTCTTGGTCCCTTAGGAGCAGGCTGGACCTCTTTTTCTTTGCTACTAGATTCCAGGTTCTGGGAGATAGACTTTACTGGATCCATTTCTTTTTCTTTTGTAGTTTCTGTTCTTGCTGCATTTCTATCCTCTCTTTCCTTTTGAGATTTAGCAGATCTTTCAAAAAATTCTTCAACTTGCTCATGAAGTTCTTGTGCTTGTTGAAAATAGTGAGGAAGTAGATTTACAGAAACTGGTTTAGGCTCCCCCTCATATAGGACCATGGCCATACTCATATCTTCCTCTTGCGCTTTATTATCAGGAGGAATGATTGTGGTATTGTCTTCCTCATCAGATGCATTCTCCACTAAGCCTTCTTCTACCACATTTGTCTCCCTTTGATTCTCCCCCTTTTTGTCATCATCATGAGCAGGGGTAGGAGAGGAGGGTTGGGAAGTAGGGCTTGTGGTAGTGGTAGCGATAGAGGTTGGCTGGATTGGTGGTAAGGTGTGGGTGCTATCGCTAGGGATGGTGCTAGCGATAGGGGTTACTGATAGTGTGGGGACTTTGCTAGTTGAGAAAGGTGAGGCTTGTGTTTGTGGACTAGCACTAGGGGAATGATTAGCGGTAGGAGTTTCTGGTGGTGTTGGAAATTGGGTTTGTGGTAAAGGTGGAGATGGAGGTGTTTGGGCTTGTGAACGGTGGCTAAGGGAAGAGCTAGGATGTCTGAAGGTGGGAGGAGAGGGGTAATAAGATAGATGAAGAGAAGAGCTAGTAGGGGTCGTAGGTGCGTGTTGTGGAGAGGAATAAGGGGGTGAGTGAAAATGGAGAGGGGAATGATGATGTGAAGAAGTACCTGCTGAGGGAGAAGCTGTTGCCCTTTGTTTGACATACTCAGGGACGAGGCATAGATTTTCTTCCAGATTTTTCACCTGAGACTGTAGCTCCTGAATGGGCTTCATTAATTCTGCTTTTTGAGCTTCTAAATCAAGGTTGAATTCAGCAGAGACCCTGAAGACAATTTCTTCAATTTGATCCTTAGAGGGAATAGAAGTCTTGGCAACAGAAGGAGAAAAAGGAGGAGTTCTTTGAGATTGAGTCTCTTCCTCAGGAGACTGAGACTGAGCTGATGTGGAAGGAGCATGAGAAGCTTCTGAACCAGAACCAGCACCATTTGCTTGAACAGGAATCCCCATCTTTCTGAGAGTGGTAATGGTTAGCTGTCTGCAATTTTTTGTTGTCTCTTTCCCCTATTGATTTGATCTTTGAGAACTCCAGGATGTAAGACATCAGCTGAGGATAGGGAAGAGGGCCCTTAGTTGATTTTTCAGATAGAAACCTGTGGAGCTCCAAAGACACCAGTTGGCCAGGATTGATTGGGACCCTTGAGATTAAGTTAGGTAGCCAGGGATTGTCTATCTTGGGAAAGCTGCTGAAGTTCCCTGCTTTGTGAGTCATTATTCTGGTATAAACGTAGTGCAGAATTCTGTTGACCACATGCATGTTGGCTGGCTTATTTGAGTCAGTCTCATAGATCTCCTCAAGTTCCTCTTTGGTGTAGGGCTCAGGGGAATACCACTTGTTGTATTCTGCTTCAAATATCCCCAGAATTTTGTTCATTGCTAACCAGTTAAAAGAGATCCCCCTTCCTCTTATTGACGCCTCAAACACAATATTGACCAGCTGCTTTTTCTTATATTCTAACTTGGCTTTCATGCTCGAATAAAATGACCTCATCACTTCCTCATTATAATCATTCTTAATGCTGAGCCAGTTCTTGTAAGGTAATAGCCAGGCATCCAAGTCAAAACCATTCTGCTTGAAATACTCCAAGTCCACCCAGACTGTAGTCCTATCTAGGGTTTTTCGTTTTGCAAAGTGAGCGCTTGGAGCTTCGAGAGGATCTTCTGAGTAGGGCAGATCAGAGACGGTTTGCTTTTGTCGCTTGGAACCTGATTCAACCGCTTCTTTGGAGAATGACACAGTTTTTCGGGTTTTGGACCTCTTGCTAGTGGATTGAGACGATGGTTTAGCGCCAGAGGTTGCCTCTATATCACTTACATTTGGAAATTTGGTTCTGGCCATTTTTAGGGTTTAGGCTTTGAGAGGTTTTTGAGAAGCAAATGAATGCTGGAAGGCTCAGAGAGTTTTGAAGTAGAAGAGAAAGTACAGATGAATAATGAATGCAAATGCAAATGATCCAGCTTTATAAGTTTTAGGGTTTAGGGTTTTACCTTTAATGGAGTGTATCAGCTAACGTTTCGCATTCTGACCTGTTAAGTGACTTGCTATCGCTAGGAAGAGCTGCAATCGCTAGCAGGCATGATCCCACGCTGAGCAAGTGACTTATCACTTTCTCCTTCCAAGATTCATCTATCGATAGCTGGCATTGCTATCGATAATGCATTTAACTAGCGATGGCAATATTTGCTCAACCAGCTTATGTCCTGTATACAACTAGCGATAGTGGAACTCACTATGATGGGTCAGAGCTGCAAAACTTAAGATTTAACATTTGACAAAACATAAGTAAACCATATACATTAAAGCACTTTTAGAGCATAACCATTTATATCATAATAAAATAATGGTAATGCATGTATAGAGCATCTGATATAAGTATATTCAGAACAAAAATTTGAGATGAAGAATCTATAATTTTATTCTGTATTGCAGAGGGAAATACCAAACACAAACTATAATTTTGATAAATGTGCAATTTATGTATGATGCAAATGCGAATGAATTGAAATAGTTTTAACTTTATCTTCCAATTTGAATGGTGCATTTAAGAGATTCCACATAAGATAATACTATACACAATTACAACTTTTCAATCATATAGCAATCTGTCAGATAGTTCAAAGATTGATTGCTAATGAGAAGGAACAATCATTCATTATCAAAACAAAATTATATTTATTTAAGATAGGATAAGAATGATATCACCATAACTGCACTTGTCTAAGCAGAAGATTGCTATCTGTAATGAGAGTTGCTATTGATAGAACTCTTGATGGCAATCAACTCAATCTTAGCTCTGTTCTACGTATGCTAGCGATAGTGAACTTTACTATCGATTGATCAGTCTGAGCTTGCTCATGTAGTAGCTTGATTTAGGCATAAAGATGTTGATATTTTCTATTACAAGTTCTCCACCAAAATCCAAGCATAAAGTTCAGCTTATCAAGACTTGAGAAGATTTGCATATAGATCATAGTCTTGAAGCTTTCTCTCCTTGTTACCTACAGAACTATAATTCTTTTCTTTTCTTCAGTATCCAAATTTATATGGATCTGCTAATGGTTAGTTCGTAGGTATTAATCAACATAATTCTTATGCTTCAAAAGATGTAATTAATTTAAGATAGTTGAGCATAATGAATTAATCATGACTACATGCACAAGGATATATATAGATATATTCCTTTTCAAATCAATATGCATGTGAATGTAAATCTATCTTATGAACATTGTAAGTATTTTGGCGATTTTCTTTCAATCAAGTGATTCAATGTTCATTCCTAAGGTTTCAGAGTGTAAAATCTCAATAAATGTTACTAATAATAGTGAAGGAGATTTTACCCTTGATGTACCTCTACCTTAGGCATTTGGAGAAATACTCTTGCTTACCCAAGTGGTTCTGACATGCTTAGCCCTGGGTTGCAGAGATCTCTCACGAGAAACAGAATTCAAGAATCTTCTACTTGATGTATGGGGAATTCTATTTCTCTTGTTCTCCTCAAGATAATTGAATGACACTTTGTGGTAGCTCATTCTTGAGGTGGAACACGCTCTTCTTGTTGCTATCCACTATTTCTTATGATTTGAACAAGAGGTTGCAGCAGTAGCTTTTCCTAGAGTTCTTCTTTTATATGTGGATTCTGTGGATCCCTTTATTGATGCATGAGAAACTCTCGAATTCTTCTCTGTTGTTTTTGTACCATGATATCCATTTCTTCTAGAATTTATCTGCACATATAAAGCACTAGATGGATATTTTGGTACCCATTTATATTTGGGTCCTTCATTGTTAGCTTTGGACCTTACATGTCCTTTTGGAACCCAAATAAATTTATTTCTCACATTTGAATTTCTTCTAATATTACATGTGTGAGAAATATGACCAGATTTACCACAATAATAGCAATTAATAGAATGATGTGCAACATGAGATTTTATGCAATTATTGTGATGACCAGAGGAGTACAAACACAAATTGTTTTCATTCAAATGATCTTTCTTCCCAAAATATTTTCCAGCATGATTTAAAACATTTTCAATCCTTGACATATGATCTGTGATAGGTAGTAAATCAGTTTTATGCAGATCAAAATTGTTTTCTTTATAAATACAAGAATTGAAAATGTATACCATATTTGCATCTTGAGCTCCGGAGCATGATTTTACAGATTCGTTCATGTTGAGTTCTTTTAGGGAGTCATCTTCCTCTTGACCTTCTGTGTTGACTGAATCATGGAAGTGTTTTGTGATTTCATCTTCTTCAATCTCAACTTCCATTTGTTCATCCAGCATAGACACAGCACTTTGAAGTTCACAACAGCCAACACTTTCAACATCAACAAAGTGGTCAGTGGCATATATAGACTCAAGAGAATCCCAGATTTCTTTAGCACTAGAGCAAAGTCTGATTTTCTGAAAATCATTTTTAGTTAAGCCTCTATGCAGAATTTGCATTGCTCTAATGTTCAAGGAAAACATTTTCTTGTCTTTTACAGTCCAATCCTTTCTCGGTTTGAAATCAAAATCATTTATACAAACATTCCACATATGATAATCAAATGATTTTATAAAGTTTTTCATCCTAGCTTTCCCAAAACCAAAATCAATATCTTTAAGAAGAGGTAGAATGTTATAATCAAAACCTTCAGAAAACAAGTTGCACCCAAAATCAGCCATGATCTTTTCACTTGAGATCGTTGGATCCTTTAAATAAGTGACTGGCTCTGATACCAATTGAAAATGCTGACTGTCACCCAAGAGGGGGGTGAATTGGGTGGTAGTATAAAATACTTTGCATTCTTTAAAAACAAGACACAAGTGATGACAATCTTCAAAATCCTTTCAGGTTTATCACTGTGAATATTTCAAACCATAAAGTGCATTAAGGAAGACTAAAGTAAACTATGCTGGAAGCTAGGAAAGTTAAGGGAAGAGATAATGCACACAGAGTTTATCCTGGTTCGGTCAATCCAGACCTACATCCAGTCCTCAGGCTCCACCTGAGATTTTCACTACCCTCTTGTTTAAACCGGGCACAAGAGAAGCCTGCTACAGGTTTTACGAACACAGGTTCACCTGCCAACCTTTACAGAGTTTTAGAATCCCTCTAAACACTCCCCCTTACTACCTGTAAGGTAATATCCCTGTTCTAAAGCACCAAGCTTTCAGAACAACCTCAAACAGTAGAGGATTTCAATAAATATGTTCACTTAATGAACTGATTGTGATAAACACTTAAGTACAGATAAATATATGATGAAACTATAAATCTAGAGCTTATCAGTCTGACAATGTGAGCTCTAGCTCTACTTTTCTAACTTACTTAATTCATCATTTCTGGGCTCACCGAAATATATCTAATACTCTGGGCAGAGCCTCTTTTCATCTTATAGCACTGTGTCATGTAGATGCGTCGTCCGTTCGTTCGCTACTTCATTATGATGTCTTCAAGTCTTTATATATGGTGATTTACTTTTCTAACCGTTGGAGACTTGGAGAACTAGCCGTTAGCATCTTTTTCTTTCTTTTCATACTTCAACGGATTTTGCAGAGGATAAGATGAGAGAGACAGAGACTGTGAGTAACGTTATCCTGCTGCTACCTGCCACCGTACTTGCATGTCAGCTTTTTCATTAGCGCTAGCATGCTTTGCTATCGCTAACTTCATACTGTAATTCCTGCACTTAAGCTGTTAGCTGAAACAGATAATCATGTAATGCTCAGCAGATGCTATCTCAAGCTTAGTCTATTAGCTCAATGTACCAGCTTATCAGATTGTCTAAGTTATTTCCATGAGCATTCTCTTATCGATAGCTAGATATGTTATCGCTAGTAACTATGATATCGCTAAACTTCACTTGATCTTAGGCACTAGCTATCTGAATGTCTATTATCTGAAGCACTTTGTTATCGATAACAGCTTATGATATCGCTAATTGATTTCACTAGCTCAAGGACTTAGTTCATTGTTCAGCTAGTTATTCTTCATTTCATTTATCCATGTTCTTAATGAGCTTCTAGCGATAGGATATTCTTTAGTGATAGTGAATGACTTAGCGATAGATTCTAAATTTGTTATTTCTAAGTCTTCACTTGCTATGGCTCTGTCTATTAGCTATAGAGATACACTTAGCGATAGAGATATTTTATCTTAGTGTTCTGTTAAGTTTCCATCTGCTATAGTTGAACCTATTCTAGCGATAGAGATTTGTTACCTATCAGATTTTACTTGTTTAATTCAAAGGTACCTTGCGCTTATTTACTTATGTTATTTATGGGGTCAGTCTTAATCAAAAGTTAAGATTCTAACAATCTCATCAACAATCTTGCTGCTCTAGGAAGAAAAATTTAAGAGAAAGAGTGATTGCACTATATTTTTATACACTTTTCATTGATAAAATCAGTAGATTATTGCATGTTCTTGGGGTAATTGCACCTAATTAGGGTAATTTCTGACTTTTGCACACTTTGTTGGAATTTATTCTAGTCAAGGGCAATTTGGGCATAATTAGCATAAATTATTGTTAACCTATTTTCAAGAACATTTTGATGCTACCTTAGGTCCATTTTATATGCAGGTCATAGAAGAAACATGCCCAAATTTAGGAGCCAAGTTGCAACGAAGAATTAGGGACGGAGCAGAAGAAGGAAGCGAAGAGAGAAACAGAATCAATGTCTCTTCGCCGCGGCTAACGCCGCGGCGAACTGACGGTGAGAAATACAAGAAAAGGCAGAACCAGTGTGAGTTCGCCGTGGGCTTCGCCACGGCGAACTCACGGCGAACTCCCCAGCAAATCCCAGAACCAACGTGAGCTCGCCGTGGCTCTCGCCGCGGCGAGCCCATGGCGAAGTGCCCGGTATCTGCGAAATCTGACGCGATTTTAGGGTCTCTAAGGGATTATAAATAGTTTCTAACACCCGAAAATGCGAAGGTAAGCTCCCTCAGGCACGAAACACAGCCCCTCTCCTAGGGTTTCCTTCCATTTCTTCATTCCCCACTCATTTCCACCTCCATCTTCATCTTCTACCTTCTTCCACCCTCTTCTTCCATGGATTTTCGGATGGGGCTTCTTCTTGGGGTCCCTCTTGGAGTTTCTATGTTGGATTGAGGAGCTCTTCATCTCTTGAGGATGGGTTGATGGTCTCTCAAGCATGGGTTCTTCATTAGGGGAGTTTTTCTTTGTTCTAACATATGTATTTAGGATTTCTTCTATGTTTATTTGAACCTCTCTTGGAAGATGTTTGGATTTATGTATTGGATTGAGATTTTGGATATGTATGTGTATGAACTATATGTGTTTATTTTGGGCTTTAAACACTTGAGTTATGAATTCTTATCTACATTGTGGTTGTATGAAGTTAATTTCATTTTAGTGGTTGCTAGTGAACTTAATTGATTGCGTCCATTCATAATTATTGTGATAGCATTTTTATGAGAGCCACAAGTGTTTTGACTCAAAGTATTTCACACATCAAGTGGACTTTAACACTAACCCTAAGTAATGGCTATGAAAGTGGTTGCTAAATTAGTCATTGATTAGGGCTAGTGGACCCCTAGTGGTTGCTTGGGGATTTCTCTAACTAGACTTGATGAATTAATCCCCCAAATGATTTGAACCTATGTTTGTCACCTCACCTAGACTCAAGAGATCCATTCCATCAATTTCACTTCATCCATCCAACCATTCCACCTCATTAAAGAAAAGAAAAAAAAAACATTGTAGTTAGGCTCATTTTGCATATTTCATATTAAAACCCAACAAAACCCCTTTTTATACTTCATTTGCATGACATTTAGTTTCCTAGGTTAGTCATTAGGCTCCTTGAG